>CM057455.1:670262500-676237500 GCA_016271365.2 Neoceratodus forsteri | reverse complement strand
GAGGGAGGTTCTCTTCTTTGGCAAGCTGGATGTTTGCAATATACTGGTTATTTGTTGTTTGTTGTGTAGGTCAATATGTGGCAATGCAGGATTCAGTAATGTACTAAACTCGGGTTTTGAAATGCAGCACAAGAGATTTGGAGATTGTAACATTTAGAAGGAGTGCTGTAGCTGACTGTCATTATCTATCTTAATTGTGTTAATTTCAGTGTAAGGCCTGTTTTAGAACTCAACAAATTACAGGGGTGTTTCTTAGTGTTTTCAGATATAGGTGAGTGATGTCAGCAAAGTAGGTATAAATGGTATTTATTTTAACTCAGCTGATGTCATCAGGATTTATTTCACTCCGGTGAAAATAACATGGTTTATTTCACTGGAATTGATCTCACTTCCATGGTATAAATATATATATATATATATATGTAGAGAGAGAGAGAGGCACAGTTGTGCCCCTATTGTTAGGGCTGAGTAGCATGTTTAATGTTAAACCTCAAGTTTTGCACAACTGATGAATGGATTTACAAAAAATTTGGTAAGCACTGTTCCGTGGTGTAGATCTCTTGATTAGACAAGTTTTGACTGGGTCCAATGTATGGATTCTGAGAACCGGATAGTAAAAAAAAACTTAAAAGTCACAATTTTTTGCAGTTTTTTTCTTCACACCTTGCATCCAGATGGTGTGAAATTTTGGTGAGATTTTCTTATGATAGATACAACTTTGGTAACAAAACTGCCAAGCATTTGTTTGGTGCAAAGATATTAATCTGTTGCAAAGTTATTCAATGTTTAAGTTCCCATTGTTTTCAATGGGAAGATTACTTTCCAGGATAGAGGGAGAAAGTTCAGCAAACAATTGATTTTGTAAAAAAGGATTCTTTCTTGCAAGATCTGTTCCTGTTTCATGAGGAACAAATCATTTTTTTTCCTCAAACTTAAAAGCGTGGAAAATACATAAACTGTTGGCATTTTAAAAATCAAACACCAGAACATAGCTAAACAGGTCCCATTTAGCATTATTCTGATAACTGTTTTTCAAAATTAGGGGCAGTAATACCTTGTCTGGACACCCAAAATCCTGGGTGCCCAGCTTAATAAGAGGATCCTTCCCCCACATTCTCTGTATGAGAACAGAAGATTTTCTTTAGTTCTGCAGCCACAGCTGAACTCCTGCTGCCAGCTGCAGTGTGGGCTGTTAGCTGCCCCCCATTTCCCTGGTGTTTGGTGGTTTGACCCCCCCACACACTCACACACATTGTCCATATAAATATGTTCCCTGGTGTCTAGTGGCACCCCCACCCTCTGATCACTGTCCCCATAATCTTTCTTTAAGTCACTGGTATGTAGTGGCACCCCCACCCTCCAATTGCCATCCCCATAATTTCTCAAGTCCCTAGTGTCTAGTGGCACCCCCACACTCCGATCACCATCCTCGTAATTTCTCTTCAAGTCCCCAGTGTCTAGTGGCACCTCCCACCCTCCAATCACCATCACTGTAATTTCTCTTCAAGACTCTGGTGTCTAGTGGCATCCCCACCCTACCATCTAAATATCAACCTGTAATAAAGATAATGGCCCCTCAATGTTTTTGTTTAAAACCTGTAAAAATGGAAAATGGGCCCTCCCTGATCAGCTCTTCCCACCACCTCCCACTCAGCGCCCACCACCCCACAGCCCCAGTACACCCCCATACACCCTCACTCACCTGAACAGGTCCCAGGTTCAAGATCTACTCTCTAATTGAAGACACATCTTGCTGCTGGAACGGCGACTGCAATATGAGAAACTATGGTAAATTCGGTTCAATGTATTTCAATGGTGGTTTCAATTTTTTATGCATAACTTCACTATTTGTTTGAAATTTTGACCTCAAATTTTCAACATGGCCTTTTGGGGACCCCACCTTATGAACAATACTACTGTCATTATGCAACTTCTGCTCGAAAGGTGATTTTGTGGTCGGCTGGTGAAATCACCTTTTGGGTGGGATTTGACAATTGTTTCTGATCTTGTTCATGAGGTGGAGTCATAAGAAGGATGTGTTGAAAATGTGGGGTTAAAATTATTAAAAATGGCAATGTTATGACCATTTGTTGAAATTACGCTATGCAATCTCATAACTCTGGAAATTTTTAAATTTTTGACCCCAGATTTTCAACATAGCCTTCTTATTACCCCACCACATGTATGTCACAGCTGTCATTTTTTGAATCCTGACCAAAACCTGTTTTTCACACCTGTGGCATTGCAGTTGGCTAGAATTACATTTTGGTTGGGATTCAAAAATTTTCTGTAACGGGTACATGAGGTGAAGCAAAAAGAAGGATATGTTGAAAATGTGGGGTCAAAATATGAAATAATGCCAAAGTCATGACCATTCATTGCAATTTCACTATGAATACTCATAACTTTGGAAATGTTAAATATTTTGACCCCAGATTTTAAACATAGCCTTCCTTTTAGCCCACCTGATGTATGTAATATCTGTCACTTTTCAAATCCTGCCCAAAATGTATTTTCATACCTGTGGTGTGGAATGGCATCCAGTTGCACAGAATCACACTTTGGCAGGGATTCAAAAATCTTCTGTAATAGGTACATGAGGTGGGATAATAAGAAGGCAATGCTGAAAATATGGGGTCAAAATATGAAAAAATGCAAAAGGTATGACCATTTATTGCATTACACTATGCATATTCATAATTTTAGAGATTTTAAATATTTTGACCCCAGATTTTCAACTTAGCCTTCTCATTACCCCACCTCATGTATGTCATAGCTGTCATTTTTCAAATCCTGCCCAAAATGTGTTTTCGCACCTGTGGTGTGGAATGGTGTTGCAGTTGGTCAGAATTACATTTTGGCGAAGATTCAAAATTGTTCTGTACCACGTGCATGAGGTGGGATAATAAGATGGCTATGCTGACAATTTGGTCACTGTTGTCCTACAAATGGAAGTGCAGGGCCCTGAGAACCCTGTGCTTCCACAGTTACATACATATCTGCATCTATGGAGGGATGGAAGTGCAGGGTCCAAAGGACCCTGCACTCCCACAGTAAAATAAGGATACTATTATACTATCTCAAAAAATAAGGAAATAAGCTGCACACATTTTTGTTAATGCTCCAGATAAGGTCAAAGTGACAAAAGTTGGGAAATGAGGCATTAGGGTTTCAAACCAGCTGTCAGCTGGTCAGCTGTCGAAAGCTGATTTGTCTCTCAACACCTTACTATTAACTATAAAAAAACCAAAGCTATGCTTTTCGCGCATCAGCAGAATCCCAGGCTAGGACGTTTTCCTCAAATACTATCTGCATCTCAGACCCCCCTGGAATTTGTGCATTCCTTTAAGTACCTAGGCATCACTTTGGACACTGGTCTTATCTATCATGAGCATATTCAGCAATTATCTAAGGCCCTAAATATTAGACTAGGGCTATTGCACCACTTTAAACATTGCCTAACCCCAGAAGCCCTTAAGCTTGCTATCTCCTCCTCTTTACTTTCCCTGCTCAACTATGGCCTTCTGACTTTCAGTGGAGCAAGTTCCTCAGCCCTTGATAGTCTTAGACTTGTCCTAAACAAATCCTGCTGCCTGATATTAGGGTGTGACAGGCTTACACATACCTGCTTGCTATATCAGGACACCAATTGGCTTAACCTGGATAACAGAATAAAATTCCACACCTGCGTCTTCACTAAAAAAATCTCCCTCGGCCTCACCCCGGCTGCACTCACCCCTTTAATTACCATGGACTCAAAAACTCAGCACACCCATAGCTCAGACTCCCATCGTCTCTCCATCCCTCCCTGTCGCACAACCCAATTCCAAAGATCCTTTTGCTACAGGGCACCTTTGTGGATTAATAACCTACCCTCCTCCTTGCATCTTGATCAAAGAATTGGTCACTTCAAATTGCATCTTAGAGCCCACCTTCACTCCACAACTATCTGCGACTGTACATGAACCAGTACCCCCCATCCCTTTACTTCTTGACAATGGCCTCTGGCTTACCTCCTCGTACATCTCATAATTCCACCTCCTCAGGGATGTTAATGTTCCATTTGCTTTCTAACTATATCAAACTGTTTCTGCTCTGAAGTTTTAGCTAATTTATTTTTTGTTATAAAAATGTATTTTCCCTGTAACATTTATTGTCTTGTTTATCTGCATTCTGTATTGTGTATCTGTATCTATTACATGTGACGTGGAACCTTTGTGAAGGAGTCAATGACTCAAAGGTATATCTGATCTTTGAAATAAACAATAAACAATAAACAAACCCTAACACCCCAACCCCCCCAAACCAGGCAGGAGAGCAGGTGTGGGGTGTGCCTTGGGCTTTTCAAGCCTAACACTCACCCTCATTCTCATAAAGTCTAACATCTGACCTTATTTACAGATGAAATGGGTGAGTGTTAGGCTTGAGAAGCCCAAGACACACCCACACCTGCTCTGCCTGGTTTTAAAGGTTTGAAAGTCTAATGCCTCATTTCCCAACTTTTGTCACTTTGACCCTAACTGGAGCATTATTGCATATATATGTGTGTAAGTAATATATATATATATATATACATTCTTTGCAAAAAGCTTCATTTATGCATCAGTTAAGGTTGATGTCACAGAGACAAAGATTTGGAAATTAGATGTTAGGGTTACCCCCACCAACCCACCCTACCCCCATCCTACACACACCAAAACAGACATCGGGGAGTGCCATGGAGTTGTCAGAACCAACTCTCACCCCATTCCATGTGTAAGCAAGCTGACATGCTACAGTATAGGAGATTGATGTGTGAGTTAGGACCGATGACCCCATGGCACACCCCGACATATGTTGGTGTGTGGAGGATGGGGGTGGGGTGGTGGTAGGGGGAGTAAGCTAACATCAAATTTTCAACCCTAACTGATGCATTAATTAAGTTTTTTACAAAGAATTTCCTTCCTTTTTGAAAATGTGCAATGTAACCTGTGAATGGTATGTGTTGGTGGGAGCACGGGCCCAAGCTGTCCATTTGTGCATAATGACATTTGTCTGTAGGAGAGCAGGCCCTTCAGGTCCTGTGCTCCCACTTAAACATAACTATGGAGCCATACAGTAGCCCTATACGGCAAGGAACAGTTGTAACACTATTTGCCAATATCTCTGCAACTGTAGCAACTATGAAAAAAATTCCAGAGACCTCCACGTAAGACAGGTCAACTAAATCCGTATCTCTTATAGTTTCCAAAAAGCACTGTGGGTGCTAACTTTGATGGAGTAATACTGGCCTACAGACATGAAAATGAGCCATTGGAATACTAATTTCCAAATATCTCAGTAACCATACAAGGCAGAGAAAAAATTCAAAATTCATGATATTCCTGACTTTCAAACCTATATCTGCATTTAGTTTGCCTATAGGGGAACTAAGAATTGTTGCATTGAAAAATCTGTATCTCGAATCGTTTTCAAGATACAGGCACCGAAAGGAGTCATGTGTGCCACAGTGTTATCCTATGGGGGATTTCTCAGCTTCAGAATGCTGTAATTTTAAGACAATTGAATGTTTTGGTACCAAAGCAGCAAAAGGCACATCTGTGGACCAGGGGCTGCCACCCTGCAAATTTCAGGCCAAAAGCACAATCCATCTTGGGACAGTGAAGTGACAAAGAAAACAACACATTAGAAAATGTGTTCATGTAGTGTTATTGTGATTATTTTAACGTGTTCATGGCACTCCTACCTCTAGAATGGGAATGTTGTTGTGCACAGAAAAATTTTGTTGACGTTACTTTTTTTTTATTGTGATTGTTTTTGCGGCAATAAAAAATGTTGCCACGATCAGAAAACAGCAAAATGGTGGAACAAGTTTGAAAAACATATTTCCAGACCAGCTGGTGAAAAACTAATGCCAGGGTCATATTCCTCAGGGCCTGATTAGGTAAAGACAACTATTGTTGTTTACCAAAGGGCATTATTTTTTGAGTTAAAATGTTTTTTGTCTCTCACTAACTGAAAACAAGATGGCAACAATAAGAAAACAAATTCAGGGAGCATGGCCACACAAATGTGATCACGAATGTTTTCGCAATGCACGTATAAATTTTCCCGTAGGCTATAATGGGACATGAAAATGTTGAATAACTTTTGAACGGGGCAATATTTTTTCACCAAATCTTCAAAAGGCACCAGTTCAACCCACGCCACATGTAGACAAACAAATTTGAATCCACTGAAATGCATTCTTCAGTCCATTATGGCCGACTGAAGAAATGCACAAAAGCTGACCATTTTACATGTTGTTAATGCCCTACAGTTCCAGATCCAGAGATATATGGTTGGTAGTTGTGCATGTAAAATGTCAGGCAACTCGGACAAACGGTTCCAGAGTTATTAAAGTGCAAAATGTTGGATTTAATATACAAATGTCCATGTAACCCTAACTATACCTGTCTTACTGGGCAGGTATTATATGTACAGTATATATATATATATATATATATGCTATGCAATAAACTGCATTAATGCATCATTGAGGGTTAAACACAAAATGTCAGGAAAAGAAAAATCCTTAGGGTTGCTCCTCTCCCCTCGGACCCACCTTATTTCAAGATTGACAGCTGACGGTTGTGTCAATGAGTTGTGAGGCTTAATGTCACCCCATTCCATCTGAAATTACATTCACAAGCCACAGTAAATAAGAATGGGGTGACATTTAAGCCTCACAACCCCAATGACACACCCTGTCAGCTGTCAATCTTGAAATGATGGGCGGGGGGCAACCCTAAAGATTTTTCATTTCCTGACTTTTTGTGTTTTAACCCTAAATGATGCATTAATGCAGTTTTTTGCACTGAATTTCCTTACTTTTTGAGAACGAATAAAAGACTAAGAACTTGTGAAAGTTGGTGAATTGATCCTCAGCCAGGAAGACAGTGGTGCCATGCAGTGAAGTGGGACAGACAGACTTGGGCTCACTCAAGAGAAAAAAAACAAACAAATAATGAAATACAGCTCAGTTTTGATGTAAAGGATAGCGATCAAGTCTCAGCTTCTTCCTGACCACAGAGGCATGCACTGGCAGCCTCAACTCACTTGCTCCTCTCGTCCGGTCCTCCTCATCTCACATCAGCTCAGCTCACAAATCCCTGCCTGTCTTGCAGCCACCAGCCACTCTGACCTCAGCTCAAAATCATGATAGGCTAGCTCACTGCTCTTGAGGACAACAACAGTGGTGCTCTGTCTGCTCTGCACCACCAGTATGGTGATCTTTCTCCACCTGAGATGAAGATACCACTGTAGGATTTGGTAGATGGTTCTCCTCGGTCTCTCTCTCACTCCCGCAGTTCCACTCTAGTACACGGCTCCTCTGATTAGGCTCCAAAGTGAAAAACACAGTGCCTTGTTTGTTGAGCTGGTGGCATCTAAACAAACCATCCCTCACTAGTCACTCTTCCTACCTAAAACAGTAGCCAATCACAGATATACTGTACATGGCGACTACACCCATTGACCTGATTGAAACATGCAGTTACAAGGTCCGCGGTGCGCACCCCCCCCCACCGAAAGCTTGAACAGGATGTAAGCAATAACCCACAAATGGATGTGCATTGATTGGGGATTGATCAACACCCCAGGTGCATTGTGAGGCACAAGGCCACAGGCCGAGTGTCCTCACAGCACCTGGGGTGTTGATTAATCCCCAATAAACACACACCCTGGAATGGGTTATTGCACTTATAACATGGGCCAGATATTGAAAGAAATCAACAAAAACTTGTGGATTAATAGGAGAAAAACTGTGGGGACTACTTAGTGTTCCTACACTACTTTTGGCTGGTGTACCACATCCATGTGTGTTCTGCCACAAGAAAATAATGCTTGTTACAGAAGTTTGTGGTAAACAGGCTAACATACTAGTATCAAGGGGCACACTTGAGTCTTTGTTACTTCTAATTTGTTACATATCTTGCAGAGACACTGTTTAATAGTACAGATGAAGGGTGACAGACAGACAGATACAGAGCTGTAGCATGCAGTGTCTCTGTTTTCCATATACTGTACCATATGCTGCTGTTTTCAGTAGTTTCTTACTGGCTGCGGGTACTTACTTCATTAACTGTTGCATTGTTTAATGAGCTAGTGTGCCTCTCTGAGATAGCATGAACACATAATGCACTCTGATTACACTCCATGATGGATGTTGGGTACTGTACTGTGCACCCGACATGGCTCACCACCCGCATGACTCGCACAGCATAGTACTTGTCCACAGAGAAACACAGATTTCTGTTTTGTACAATTGACTCCCTCACTGTTTCCCTATTATTATGCAGTCACTTGCAGAGGTAGTCAACAGACCATGAACAGGTCCTCTGACACCTACTTGCGGCTATTGGCTTCCTAATTACTGCAGATAGTATGCGGCTGAGCGATTCCATCGGAACCTTGATCACCTCCACAGCGATATCACCTTACACCCAATGGACAGGCAGGTACCTTCCACTAAATGCTGCATGCATGTCCTTATCACTCTCCTGAATGGATTGTTGCAGGCAAGGGAACCAGGGCATGGTACGACCGGGTGCTCATGTGAATACCGAGTGGAGAGGAGGAAAATGGTGACGTTCCCTTCCTCAGTTAGGTGGCTTTCGGAAAGTGCCACTTGTATGTTGGGGCTCAGCACTTCTATGTGTGCATTCTGTTACCAGCATATGGTTCTCCTTGGAGTGTGGGGAGACACATCACTTGCCTTGGGGAGGTCGCTGATTACTATATGACTTTGATATATGCTCCAACTCAGTGGTTGGGTAGACTCGTGATTATGCCACTGATTGCAGTACTTTGCTACATATTCACTACTCAAGTTATTTAATTCATCCATTTTACAGTATAGTTCACTGTACTTTTGCTCATACAGACTTCTATTTGTGCTACTAAGCAGTTTATGGTGCAACTGTCAGTGTCCTCTGGGTGGGTGGGTACACTCACTAAGGTGAATTTCAATATGGCTACTGCTGACATTTTTTACCTAATCTTGAAATCAGTTCAGTGTGCTGTCTCTCGTTCTGCTTGGGCACCTTTTTACCACTTGCAGCTACTTTTCATATATTAGTCATTAATGAATGGTCACGTGATTACCGTTCACCAATCGTTTTGCTGATATATACATGTCCATGTTATAAGTAAGCAGTAACCCCATAACGTGGTGTGTGGTTACTGGGGATTAATCAACACCCCGGGTGTGTTGTGAGGTAGGAGGCCACAGGCTGAGTGTCCTCACAGCACCTGGGTTGTTGATTAGTTCCCAATAACTGTACACCCTGGAGTGGGTTACTGCACTTATAACATGGCTTATGTTTAAATAACAACAACAAAAAATCATAAAATGTGTTTTTTTTCCTGTTTCAGCAGCAAAAAAGGTACTGTATCCAGCCACCTTACAAATAGACCCTAACAAAAAATGCATATCTGAGTACTGTTATGGACATAGAGATGTCACAGATATAGTACTAATAGGATCCCTGGCATTTCTTGTGTATAACATGCACTCCTACACCTCCTACGAGATGCACAACCCCCCCATACAGCAACTGTTCACTGACCACCACATACAGGCAACACTGGATAGGGAAGACAGAAAGAGAGACAAACAGGACGCACTTAACTGCATGACATGCACACTTATTACACTTTATGCCACCTCTCTCCCCTTAAAAGTGACATATGTGCTGTTTCAGATGATCTATAGCTCCATCTCTGTCTCCGATTGGAGGCACAGCACTGCAGTATGCAAGGGTTGTACTCGCTGTCTCTCTCTCACCCATGTTGGTGTGTCTTTCTGAAGGAGTGTGTTTGGCACACAAGTCAGGGCCACTGGAATACTGTGCAATTTCAGTCTTGCCCATTCACTAAATGACAACCAATGTGTCCATAAAGAAAGGGAGAGAGACAGTGGGACACTTCTTGTCTTCACTTTCATATGTAGTTTGCAGCACGTGGCAGCCCAGTGTCTCTCTCTCTCTCTTTCAATGCTCTATCTTACCCGACTGTGCGCTGATGGTTCTGTCTCAAGTATCACAGCTAATGACTCAAAAAGACACACCAGACATTGCACCATAGTTCACTTACACTCTGCATCTACCACTGTCCTACTCATTCCCTATCTTGCCCCATGTGCTGCTCCTGGTGTCTCTGCCTCCACATGGATCAGTACTGCTTCCACACGGCATGGTAAAAGCTGGATTTGTTTGTCTCTGTCTCTGTCTTCCCGTGTGCAGCCGCACTGACATTGGAATGGTCCATGGTGTGCTATGACAGCAGGTGGAACCGACACAGGAAAAATCCATGTGGCTGGTCCAGTAACCCTCTCTATCTCCCCTCGCGTGTCTCTCTCTCTCTCTCTCTCTGTCCCTGTCCACATGGCTGAGCATTCCATGATGGAGGGGGGCCAGGAAACTGGCTCACAATATCAACATTATAGAAATCTTTGTGGCTAGATTGTTTCTCTACATTGTATGAGGAGGTTAACCATGGCAGGGCACGGAGGTCAACTGTGGCAGGGCACAGAGGTCCACAGGTGGGTGGGTACAGACAAACAGCAACACCTGACAAGCCTCTCTTTCTCCTGTATGTCCACACTAGAAGAATGACAGTTCCCTGCATGACACTACAGAATTCTACTCTCAGGCACTGACATTTCTGGAATGTGTTTTTGCTCCACTGGTAGTAGGGAGAACAGCAGTCGATGATGGTCTCTTGCTTCCCCATAATTACAAATGGCTGTCATTCACTTTTGGGATATGAGGAACATAACTAGATCCACTCTGCCCACTGATACCACTGGCCTCCCCTTCACAGCAACTGTGTGTATATTGGGGATTAATCAATGGCCACGCAAAGGGACTCAACCAATGGGAGCTGACATTTTTACCAGCTTTCAGCAACCCATGTTATAAAGTGGGTTAATGTAACCCTCTCAGAACCATGACAGCCAATCAGATTCCTTTTATTTTCTCTGCCTTATAATAATATAACCATAGACACAGAACAGCTGTAAATCAAAAATTAGAAGGAAGTCTGGGAAACCACCACCATGATTCAACAGAATGAAGCCCCCTGAGCAAAACCCACCATCATTTGTCTTCCTAGGATACCCCTGGGCTGAGAAATTAGATTTTTTAATTTGGCCATCTTGTCCCTCACTCATAATGCACGGTCGCGATCAAAGAATGTCGCAATCAAAGAAGTTGCAGGCTCGCGATTAAAGAATTTTCAGGCTCATGATCAAAGAATAAAAAATGCTGCAAATCAAAAATTTTGAGGAATTGCAGTAAATCACTACCATGGTTTGACAGAACGAAGCCCCCTGAGCAAAACCCACCCTTATTTGACTTCCTAAGGCACCCCTTGGCTGAGAAAATGGATTTTTTAATTCAGCCATCTCGTCCCTTGCTCACGATGCATGATCATGATCAAAGAATCTCACAATCAAAGAATTTGCAGGCTCGGGACCAAACAATTAAAAATGGTGACATGCGATTTTTGGAGCGATTTAAACCAAACCAATGCCATGCCTTGATAGAACGAAGCCCCCCCAGAGGAAAACCCACCCAAATTTGTGTCCCTAGCCCACCCCTGAGCTGAGATAATTGTGTTTGTAGCTTGCGATGCAAAATCTCGATCAAAGAATCTCGCGATCAAAGAATTTGCAGGCTCGCGATCAAAGATCGTTAGTGACCTGAAATCAAAGATTTTAAAACCTTATAACTCTATTTTTTGACCAATTTGGCTGAAACCAAAGGAATGGCTCGATAGATCGGAGCCCCCTGAGTAAAAGCCATCCAAGTTTTACTTCAGGAGTGATCCGTGAGCCGAGATATTTGTGTTTTTACGATCAGCAATCTTAAAACAAAATGGCGGACCTTGCGATTAAAGAATTCTCAGGGACAAAGATTCATGAACCGTGAGGCTGCAAATTCTTTGGCCGCAAGGCGGGATGAGATGGCCAGAACCCCATTCTTTGTTCGCAAAACATATATATAAATTTTCCCATTGTCTTATAATGGGAATTTAAAAGTGGCATAACTTTTAAATGCCTTAATATTTTTTCACCAAATGAAAAGCAGCATGTTCAGCTACCAAAGCTCTTTCAAATGAGCCACCTTGCAGAGTGGCATGCCACACGATGGCTGTGCAGAGTTACATCCAAAATCCCAAAAGCTGCCTCCAAAAACGGACAATTTTGCATTTTTCAGCATTTTCATTCGCAAAGACTGTAAGTCCGACCAAAACAAAATTAGTCAAATCAAGAGATCTACCATGTCCCACCATGCATACCACATTTCAGGCAAATCTGTTGAATGGGTCCAAAGTTATTAAAGTGCAAATTTTGACTTTAACATAGAAGTGACATCTCAACCCTAAATATAGTAGCGGCGCCACCCTATTATATATATATATATATATATATATATATATATATATATATATGTACACAAATAACAGATGAATGAGGTGGGGTACCACTAGACACCAGGTAAACTGAAATAAATACAGGAATTTAACATAGAAATGCCTGTGCAATCCTAACTATACCTGCCCTACTGGGTGGGTATTTTATATATATATATATATATATATATATATATATATATATGATCTGAGGGAAGGGCAACCACTAGACACCAGGGAAACATTAGGGAAGTACAGTGATGGCTTTCAGAGGGTTGGGGTGCTACTAGATATGAGGGAAACATTAAATAAATACTGAGCTGGTGATTGGAGGGTGGAGCGTACCACTAGACATCAGAAAAACATTACAGAAATACAGGGATGGTGATCAGAAGGTGGGGGTGCCACTAGACACCAGGGATACATTAAATAAATACTGGGCCAGTGATCAGAGTGTGAGTGGTGCTACTAGACACCAGGGAAACTGAAATAAATACAGGAATGGTGAACAGAGGGTTTGGCTACCACTGGACACCAGGGAAATATTATAGCAATATAGGGCCAGTGATCAGATGGTGGGGTACCACAAGCCACCAGGGAAACATTAGGGAACTATGATGCTGGTAATCAGCTGGCAGGGGTTGCCACTAGACACCAGGGAAACATTACAGGGTGGGGTGCCATATAGCTTCGAACCCCAGAAGTGAACTGGAAGTGAGCACAGTGCAGAAAAATAGTGTACGGGGGTGGGGAAGGGAGGAACAGCACTTTAATAAATAGAAGGACCGCATGTGCTTCAACTTCACTGTGGAAGGAAACAGTCAAGTTATCCTGTCACATGCTTCCAGAATCCCCTCTCTCTACTACGCAATAACAATATGCCACATACCTCTGCCATTCAGTCATAATAAAATGTATTTCCTTATATGAAATATTACCACACGAAAAGGAACTGCTACCAGGGTTCAGTTCCACATTTCATTATATAGATAAATTGGGAACCCGAGGAGACTGATGGAACTGTGTATTTTGGTTACCAGCATTGTACCAGTAGCTTTGCCCTTTAAACAAGGAATAAGTACCATTTATCTTTTTTATTCTGTCCAGAAAGAATTGGAATGCTGTAACTTGAATGATTATGGATGCAGTTTTTCTGTGTTGACAACATAATCAATAAAGATGATTAAGTGGAAAAAAGGGCATGTGCATTTGATTAACTGCTTAAATTGACAACTAATATATTGGCAACTTAATGTAAACACACTTTATTTATGCATGTATTTATTTTTCCAGGAAAGTCACACTGAGCTGCAACTCATTTTCAGGTGTTTCTTGGGGTGAGGGGAGCACAGAAATTAACAGTAAAGGCAAAAATGACAACACAATAATATAGATCATAGCAATATTACGACCACTAGATATAAATAATAAATGTTCTGCAATCAACAAATAATGCCAGTAAACAAGTACTGTATAGTACTGGAACATAATAGGCTTCTTTAAGGCTCAAAGATGAGAAGAGTATTCCCAATGCAAGAATTTAAATTAAGATATAAAAGGAAGAGGATGAAGAGAAGTAGCTGAGAGAGGGAGATAGTGAGACAATTCAAGAAGAGGAGGATGTAGAAGAAGGCATCCTCTTCAACAAATGTTTTGGAATTGGGGACAAGGAAGGAATGAGTAATAAAAACTAACAGAGTAGCTAGAGGGGCACGTAGGAGTGCAGAGGAAGAAGAGGTAGGAAGGGAGGGGAGGGAGCTGAACCCGCATATAGAGAGAAAGGTTGTCCGGGGGGAAGGTTCCTGTTTTTATGAAAGGGAGGGATAGGATGAACTAGAAAGAGAAAAGGTCAGAGTAGAAAGGGCAGTTTAAAGTTAAGAGGAGCTGAGGTGAAAGACGGTATCTAGCCTGACTAGTAAGTAGTAAGTAAGTAAAATTTATTTTTAAGCGCTTTTCAGAAACCAAAGAGCTGTACAGGTGAACAAACATTTAGTTACAAAGTATAAAAATAACAATAATAATAACAATAAAATACAGTAAGAATCTCTCCATGCCTTCAGAAATAAATAAGTTTTTAACTCAGACTTAAAACTCTCGACGGTCCGAGGCAGCTTCATATCCGGCAGTGAGAATTCCACAGGGTGGGGCAGGCGTGAAAATGCACGTGCCCCAGATGTTTTAAATGAATCCTGGGAATCTCTAGCAATCCCTAGTCGGTGGATCGGAGAGTACTAGAGGGACAGTAGGGAGTAAGGAGATCTTGTGCAGGTACCGCGTGTCCCCTGTTCATGTAGGGCTTGTAGGCCAGTAACCCGACCTTGAAGGTGATCCGCCACTGAACCGGCAGCCAGTGCAGTCCACGCAGCACAGGCATAATATGACTGCTTCTGGATGTCCCAGTCAAAAGCCTGGCTGCTGCGTTCTGCACCAGCTGCAAGCGGCGGATATCAACCCCCGGTAGCCCTAGGTACAGGGCATTGCAGTAATCAAGGGTAGATTTGTGGGAAGTACTTCAGACCACATCCATATAGTTAGTCAGGGGAAGGCTCATCTTGAAGATCATCTAATCATAGATCATAAGAGGTAGGCAGGATTTGTTCTGATACAGTACACTGGGTTTTGAAAGGAGCATTTTTGTGATAGCACTGCTGTGGTCAGAGAGGCGAAGCTTCAATATAGCCAAACATTGATGCATTTGAATAAATTAACTTTCCTAAGGCTAGTTGGTATTATCCAGAGTCTTGATGATTGGGGTAGAATGGCACCTGTTGCATCTGCAGAGGTTAAGAACTTTAGCAGTCTTTTAGTACACATGATTCTTTTCAAGGAAGGAGGAGCAAATAAACCCAGCAATAACAGGGGCAGAGCGATGGAGGATCTTAGAATGAAGGCTGTTGGGGCAGTGGCCATTGGATGAGTTGAAAGATAATAACAGCAGAGAAGGTGTCAACCATTGTTACGGGAGGGAAGGAATTTGAAGGCAGCAAGGGAGTGAGGCCTGGATGTGGGGGAGGGCAGGGTGAGAAGAGGAAGGGAGAGGTTGTTAGGAAGAGGGAGGTAGCAGTAAGATGGTACCAGAAATAAAGAATTCACTAAAGGTAGAGGCATCTACAATATGGCCAGAGGTGGGTGAGCATGCCAGCTTGAGGAGTGGCCTCCTTGTGAGTGTGTAATTATTTTCCATAGAATCACGGAGCATCTCCATGCTTTTCTAGTCTTACTATAGTTTACTAGAAGAAACAAAACGTTGAATGGCATGAGACAGGACATGAATGACATAAGAGGCAGGCTGAAGCAACATGCATTTTCCCTTAGTGGTAATATTCTTTTCCAATGCCACAGCTAACAGGTTTATCATCACTACTGTCTGAGTAATGTTTTGTATGTGCCCCTGTGTATCCAGCAAATACACTGTAGCTCAGTTTAATAAAAGTTAGAATTTCAACATTTTCTGGAAGTAGTTTTCTCCTCCTTTAACAAGCAAGATAGCCAGCACTGCTAAACTTTCTTTCTGAAAATACACTCATCGCTGGGCAACTTAAATAATAAAGGCCCACTTTTTGCAATGCTGACCAAACTCTGTGCTTTTTCATGCCAATACTGAAATGGGTCATCTAGAACATTTATTTTTCTGTTATCCTTTAAGAACTCACCCATCACACTGCTTGCTGAGTAGCTTGTGATAGAAGTAATAAGGCAAGGCAAAGCAAATTTTATTTTTATGGCGCCCAATTCCGGCAGCTGTGGGCACCTATCAAGATATTACAAAATAAAACAGTTAATTAGAATCAATCCAGAAACAGCAAATGAATAAAAATCAAAATTCAGTTAATAAAATTCACTATAAATAACCGTGAAAGCCAGACTGAAGAAGTGGCCCTTTAGCATCTGTCTGAAAACACCAGTTGAAGGGGCATACCTGACTGCAGATGGAGGTGTGTTCCACAGGGTCCGCCCAGAGACACTGAAAGCTTGATTACCAGATGTCTTGAGCTGAACCCTGGGAATGTCCAGGAGGCTCCTCAAAGAGGAGCGGAAGGAGTGAGCAGAGGTTGCAGGTGTCAGGAGCTCTGACAGGTAGCCAGGCCCCAGCCCATATAGGGCCTTATAGGTGAGCAAGCCCACCTTGAAAAGGACCCTCCACCTGACCGGCAACCAGTGCACAGCATGCAGGATCACATGACAAGACCTGGGCAGGCCCATCAGCAACCAGACCACCGTGTTCTGCACCAACTGTGGCCTGTGGAGGCTCCCTCCTGTGACCCTGAAGTAAAGAGCATTACAGAAGTCAAGCCTAGAGGTAACAGAGGCAAGTCCTTGGGCAGAACGAGGGGCTTGATCCTGATGATGTTCTGCAAGTGGTAAAAAACATTCTTAACCACAGATGACACCTGATCTTCAAAGGTCAGCCTGCTGTCCAGGATCACACCTAGATTATGCACCCTCAGGGAAGCAAGCAGTGGAGCATACCCCAGGAAAAGACCAGTGTCCTTTCCAGGTTACAGCCCATCACGCCCACGACCTGACTTGATCACTAGCACCTTAGTCTTATCTGACTTTAGTCTCAGCCAGCTGGAAGCCAACCAGTTATTGATTTTAGCCAGACAGATGTTAAGCATCAGATGTTCCAGGCACTAATGACAAATAAAGTTGGGTGTCATCTGCATAGCAGTGAAACACCATGCTACAGTATATTGCCAAATGATCTCACCCAGGGGCAGCATGTACACCACAAACAGCATCGGTGACAAGCTCAAGATCTGTGGAATTCCACAAGACAGGGGCACTGGGGAGGAGGAGAAATTCCCCATCACTATCTGCTGCACCCTATCAGAGAGAGAGATAGGACTCAAACCATCTGATGACAACACTGGCAAGTCCACAAAACTCACAGAGCCTATCAAGAAGCATAATGTGGTCCACAGTATCAAATGCTGATAAGAGATCGAGGAGCACAAGAACTGAACTGTCTCCTCTGTCTCCAGCCTTGACCAGGTCATTATGCACTCCAACTAGAGCTGTCTCTGTGCTGTGTCTAGCCCAAAAACCTGACTGAAATGACTCATAGATGTCGAAGGACACGAGGCAATCCTCAAGCTGTTGTACCACAAATTTCTCCACAGCCTTGCTCAAAAAAGGTAGTTTGGAGATTGGACGTTAATTCTCCAGGATGTCTGGGTCAAGGGAAGACTTCTTAAGAAGGGGTCTCACCAGCGCTTCTTTCAAAGCCACTGAGAATACCCCCTCCACCATCAAATGCCTGGCAATCCTAGTGAACACCGGGCCAACAGCCTCGGTGCATCCCATTAAGAAATGTATCGGGGCTGGGTCCAGTTCACAGAATGTGTGCTTCAGCTCTAACATCACCTCAGTCACCCCAGATGCCTTCACAGGCCTAAACTCCTTCCAGACAGGCAGAGTGCCTCTGCTCCTACTAGTCCAACCACTGCAAGGCAAATGCCTCCCTAATGGAATCCCTGACTGGATAGATGACACTCTGTTAGAGAAGAACAGTGCAAACTCTTCACACAAGGTAGATGGAAAAGCCTTCTTCAGTTGTAGACAGGCAGGATGGAGAAGCATATCCACAGTCTGAAAAAGCTGAGAACATCTGTTCCTCCCTGCCGCAATCTTCCTGGACAGGAATTCTGCCTTCTTACGGGAGATTGCCTCCTGGTACTCACTGTAGTGAGCATGTAGGACCAGTCTGTCAGCCTCTAGCCAGGTATTCCACAAATTACACTATGCCAATAACAGCACTGTCTTTCTCCATGTCATTCCATCCTGCCCAGATGGTGTCCTTTGAGACACCAAACAAATTGTCCCTGGGGTCCAATACATCATGCAAGGATTTTCTTGCAGGATGTTGTCTTCTAGCTCACTGGGTCTGTTTTTTTTGGAAGGGAGCATGGCTATTTTAATGATCAGCAGATGCAGCACTGTTCTGGAAACTCTGTTGTGATTTTTAGAGAAACTTTAATAATGAGCAGTTTTTTTCTATATTGGTTGAGGTCTCTGCTACCACATTGGAGAAAACCTGACAAACTGGTTTTGAAAGATGGATCAAATATTGTTTCTATAACATAATGTTTACATTCCAGCATTATGCCAATGCTTCAATCTGTTTCCAAAGACAGCTTTTGAGGAAGGGTAATACCAGTGCTTGCACCTTGCACTTTGAATGTTTCCCAGAATCTTTTTTTTAGTTTTTCCATGAGAAGATGTATCAGAGGAATAACTAGACTTATGGTTGTGCTGTCTAGAGATGTGTGAAGTTGCTAAAACATCACTTTACAAGAACTTCACCAAGTTCTCTGACTTGGGGAAGCTCAAAGTTCCAGCCTTGCCAGAAGAATTGCAATTTTGCCAGCATTTTAACCTGTGACATTGACACTTTGTTGGGCAAAATTGCAACTTTGCAATAAACTTTGTCCAAAAAATGGGCAAAGTTGTCGAAGTTGGTGAAGTTGCCAACTTTGCAAAGTTATCATAAAGGCAAAGTTAGCAACTTCACTGGAACGCCCCTAGTGAAGTTAAACTTTGCTTCATCCCTAGTACTGTCAGCACTCTCTTCAAATGTTGCATCCTCAAATGGCTATAGCAAGTAACAAAAGAGTAAGATTCCACTGCCCAGATGTGAGTGTGATGTCCCCTTTCCCTACTACATAATTTATGATGTACTGGTACACTGCTTTGCATTGTTCTTGTAGCCTCTGCAACATGTAAAAGGCAGAGTTCCCAACCTGGTGTCAACATCTTGTTTTAACTGGTGAATTAGTAAATTATCACTCTTTAGTTAAACACCTAATTCCTCTAATAATTCTGTGTCTCAGTTTTATACAGGATGAAGAATTATTAGAGGAACTGCATGCTAAACTAAAGGGGAATCTCTAACATGACATGGGGTCACAATCTGCAGTTAAAACATGACTTACGGTATATAAAACAGAAAGGTGGAAGTTTTTCTTTTCACAGCGTATAGCTGGAGTATAGTTGGAGTATAGAATTTGTTACATCAAAATACCATCTACAGTAAGACTAACACGTTGTTTAAAAGAAACTTGAGACAGATTTCTAATAGGCAATAACGTAAGTTACTGTGTCCACTGGCAAGTGGGGGCAGATCCTAAGGGCACCACAACCTTCTTCTGCTCTAGAGTCCTAAGTATGGCAATAAGTATTCTGTTGTTGCAGATACTGCACAATCTTACAAGCTTTTCCAAAGTGCCTGAAGTAACCACATATCTTTTGTGTATCACCCAGCATATTGTGAACACTTTTGTTTTCACTGAGGAAGTACTGACTGCTAGATTGAGTGTATGTGCAAAGCATGGTATATGCACAAACCCACCATTCTTCAATGCTTTTACAATGTTAACACTGTAGGTACAACTTAATACCTACAAGCACAAAGCATCCTGACAAAATGTTGAGTTACACACATTGGCCTAACAAGCCAATGAACCTGTTCTGAGAGCTTGCTATCAAAGAAATTATTTCAGAATTATTTTGCAGCAATTACAGCTAACCACAGGATGAACCAAGACATTTCACTAATCAATGGACAATTAGTTTACCCGAACTGCCAATGACTCATGACCAACCACAATTTAATGTTACTAAACTACTAACAGTAGCCAGGAGGATGCAAGCTAACCACTGGTCACCAAATATCCAGACATCTGTTCCACAGATCTTCATCTTATGTTGCAAAGCACCCAAGACAGTTCCTGTGGACATGACATTGCTACCTGCTGTCATGTGGTTAGGACCAAAATTAAGGAACCTGACAGACTATTCAATCAGACAATGACATTTGCCTAGATACTGAGCTGGGCCAATGAGAAAGTGATAAACACCATTGCTGGACCAATGGAGAATGCTACATTGTGTTCTATGTGACTTTTGCCCATTAAAACAGAGAGCCAAAACCCAACAAGTCGTATACCACTCTTTGTTCTTTGCTATGCTATCTCCCCTCTATTCTATAGAGGTGCCAGCTATAATTTACTTTCTGATTCCAGAAGTGCTATTTGTCTAACTTTGCAAAATACTTTATTTCAGGGGCCACTTCTCTAGACTTTGCCCAGAAAGAGAAGCTACCCTAAAAGCTCTGACATTCTACTAATGTTGTTTGATTGACTTTGTACAAAGACCAAGAAGAAGAGAAGACTTCAAGCTCCAAGGTACCAGAGAGAAGACACTGCACATCTAGATTCCTGAAGGATCTTCCAATCTCAGGATGAAAGAGAGAAAGGACAGAGACTTGGCAGCATTTGTTCTAGTTCAACAGTGCTTGGCTGAGTGAGTATATCTACTGAAACTGTCATATCACTAATTTAATGTACGCTTTATGAGAATCAAGTGTTCCATATTAGAGGATATAGTTACTGCAGCACAATATTGTATAAGCTAGCTATTCAGGGATATAAGAAGAAATATGCATATGTGTTAGACATAATTGTTTCCTAAGAGAAACCACTTATTTACTAGAAGGATAAGCTAATGGTTATAACTGAGAGAGAGAGAGAGAGAGAGAGAGAGAGAGAGAGAGAGAGAGAGTTCATATGTGTGAGACTGTAAGCACACAAAAAGCCTGAGTCTACCTTAGAAATATCCTAGGATTATCAGAACTGTATATGTGTGTATTGTTTGTTTATGATACCGAAAATAAAACTTCTAATGTGATTTGTACCTAGGAATGCGATCTGTCTCAGTCTGTACCACCAAACCCCTTAGGAGCATAAGTGTAATTATCTATAAGTACATGTAGTCCATGCTAATTTTATCTTTCGGAATATCCTATTGATGACAGCTACAGAGAAATACACTTTGATATCTTTATACCTACACAGAGACCAAATCTTATCAAATTACCTTCTGGCTTTTGTGACTACAGTATATGGCATCCCTTTGGTGGGCTGTGATTTATGCTAAATAGCTATGGTGAACTAACCTGGTACAAACTGCATTTTGAAGCTTCAGGGGTATGTGTATTGTTGTGTGAAAGTGTAAAAAATTTAGAGAGATAGAATCCACCAGCTACTATTAAAAACACTTCTTTTTTTCCGACTGCTTAGAGAGGTGAAATACAATTTCCCCTTTTTGCAGCCTTATAGAATAAAACAGAGCAAGTGAAAACTGAGAAGATACCCTATCCTCTTTTCCTCCAGTCAGCTGAAAGAAATATTTCACATAATCCAAACATTTTCCTTTTGCCTGAAAAACTGGAACTAAATACATTCCCTTTTTCAGTTTAGAGAGAGAGAGGCAGAAATAAAAAAAAAAAAAGCAGAAAGCATCTAATTTTTTTCTTGCACTTCTCTTTTCCCCCTGCATACAGTTAAATATAACAACATGTATGCTACTGCTACTGGACCATTTCCTGGTGATAAAGATGATACACCTCCACAACTTTCTTCAATAGGTGAGCCCAAAAAGAAGAAACCCACTGCATTAGAACCCTCTCTTGAGTACACAATGGTCCCACTCCCCACAATTAAAAAGGAAATACATGCATTTTACCATAAATCAATTTTTGACTAAAAAATTCCCGTAGATCGCCACCTGACAAACTTCAGTGTACCAAATTAGATGATTATTTAATCAAATTATTTGATGATGAAAAAACTAGGTCCTAGTAAAAATAGTTGAATCCTATTTTAGTGAGGTATGCCCAACATTTACAACACTGAATCTGCCACCAAGAGGCCCAGGGTAGATTGCATGCAATAGGTGAGTTATGTTTTAGGCTTGACCAAATCAGAAAGATCAGGAAACCAAGATAGAGACTCTCGAGCATGAGCTGAGGTCAGATAATGCTGAATTTCAAGGACTTTGGAAAGTGAATAAAGCTGATATGGATAACTTAAAGACAATATGGTAAAACTTTGTTTATCCAAACATCACTAATCCAAATCACTCAGTTATCTAAAATGCCTCTGTGTCCCCCAGCATTTCACTTATTTTTTAGCACCTGTTAATGAATGCCAATTAGTGGTTCAATGTATTCTATCTGGCTGAGATTAAGTCTATTGTCTTCAGCAGTTGTCAGCTGCTCAGCATGTACTTAAGGGGTGGGATACTCAGAAATGCGCTAGGCAGGGGTGCAAGCCGGGCGTAGCACAACTGGGATGCGCCAGGGAGTGTGCTGGGTGATATTCAATGGCGCTGCACCATGGCTCAGCACCATTGAATGTGGCAACATGGGCCCCCCACATTGCACATGGCACAGTGGCACTGCGCGAGCGCAAATGGCAAGAGAGGAGCAGGGGGATGCACCAGCGCAAGTGCGGTTGCGCTAGGTGCAGAAACCACGATATTCAGTGGTGAATATGCAAATAGGCCATAATGCATGCAAGGCGCAACTGGGGCCATTAGCATGTCATTATGGCCCCATTTGCATGCAGGTGCACTGATTCTCGGCGACTTGCACCTGGCGCCCTGCCAGGCTGCAGCCAGTGGGGACGGACGCCCCCTGCACAGCACAGCACAGTGCCACAATGCCCAATCATGGGTATGAGTACAAAATAAATGAAGTCCAGTATCTCTGGTGGTCCAGTGGACCGCTTCCAGCCCGATCGCGGGCATGCGTACAAAATAATTCTCGTCCAATATCCCTGGTGGTCCAGTGGATCGCTGCCAGCCCAATCACGGGCATAAGTATACTAAATATAGTTTAAACTAACCCTGGTGGTCCAGTGGTACCCCCTCACCCACCACTAAGCCCCGCCACCCCACTCCCCAGTCAGTGGCAGGCGGCGGCTCACCTGCATGCCGCCTGCCAAATGACTGCGTACAGTACAGCTGTATGCCCATTGGTCCACAGCATGGGCCAATGGGCATGCAGAATTACTCATACTACACAGTTCAGATATGTGAATGGATCTCCATTCACATATCTGGATCAGGTAGTATGGTACAGTCTGCAGGCCCATTGGCACATGCTGTGGACCAATGGGCACAGCCGCATTCGTACACCCGTCAGTCAGCGGGCGGCCGGGTGGCTTGTGGTGGGAGCTGCTGCCCACCACAGACTGGGGGGTGGAGTGGCAGGATCAGTGGGCGGGTGGGGAGGGGTACCGCTGGACCACCAGGGTTAGTTTAAACTGTATTTAGTATACTTATCCTGCGATTATCTGGCAGTGGTCTACTGGACCACCAGGGATATTGGACAAGTTTCTTACATTCATAAGCCCATGATCGGGCATGGGAGGAGGTCGCGACGCCGACAGACCCTGGCTCCGGAGCTCGGGTGGCCACCCACAGCTGGTGGCTGCTGTGTTGCGCACTGCAATATGGCAGCTCACCTGTGGGTGGCCAGCCCTTACTCCTATTTCCTTTAGGCTCAACTTTGAGCACCAGTGTGCGGTGCAAGTAGGGGCTGCACCAGCATATGCACCGCACATCCCAGGCTGAATATCGGGATATGTGGAATATGCATGGGCACGCCCCCCAGCACTTGCACCGCATATAGTACTGGTGCGTCCTGGCACAATAAGATTTGTGTGGAGCATATTCCCCTTTTGAATATCACGCTGGGGTGCATCAGTGGGTTGCACATGGCGCAACCGTGTTGCGCCATGTGTAACCCCTTTGAATATACCACCTAATGTGTTTTGGTTCAGCTGTCATGCCTAAAGTCAGTTAATACTAGGATAATAGCTGTAAGTATCTTATTATCACTCTGTGTGCTGGTGTACCAGGAGCCATAGAAATGTGTGTCCAGCTGAGTTCCCATGGGCAAGCCATGTCGGGTGAATGATAGCTGTGGGAGTTTCAGAAGCCAGCATTTGGTTAAGTTAGGAACTGGGAGGAAGAGGGGATTCTTAAGCAGGCAGCTTGCAGCTGGTTTAAAATGGACCTCTATCCTTGGAAAAAAAACACAGCAGAGTCACTGCTCGGGCTGAGTGAATGCAGAATGGATGGACATGCTTTACTGTGGAATTCTCTTGTAGCACAAACTGACTGCGGACCCTCTGTTCAAGTCTCCCATGCCTCTGAACTAAGCAGAGTAGTGAGCTGGGTGAAAAAAGAATGCAGCCTGCAAAGGACCACCAGACAGTTCAAATTAGGGCTTAATTTAGGAATGTAAAAAAAAACGTTGAAGCAGCACCTGCTTGTTCTGTGATCGTGGGTTCAGTTGTGTACAGGACTTTCTCCTTTAAAGTTTCTAACCTGTTACTGCAGTCTGTGATGGCACAAAATACATGGATGAGACCGGGATCCTATATGCAAAAAATAAATACGAGCTACTGCTTCTGCTGCTGAAAAGGTTTATGGAGGTAGCACACTGTAAAGGGAGAATTAATAAGTTGAGCCACAAGTAATAAGCTACAATGATAAGTATAAGTCCCTCGCTTATCCGAAACTCTGCTTATTCAAAGGTTTTTCATGCCACCAAGACATTCGTATAAATGGGGTTTTACTGTAAACCAAAAGTTAAAGGAAGAGATTGGTAATTTAAAACAACAGATTGTTCCAGTGCCTAGTGAGGTTGGAGACCTGCAGGAAGAAATAAAAAAGATGAAAATGGAGATGGTAGCAATTCAGAGAGAGAGGGATGAGAGCCAGTAAAAACTTGGGGAAGCCTTAATACAAATAAAAAAAACACAGGAAACTTCCCAGAGACCAGAGAAAAAATTAGAAAAGGCTCAAAATAATTTAGAAGAAACAAACAATTAAAAAGATAGAATTCACAAAGTTTTTACGGTTTCTCTTGATGCTATTAGTCAACAGCTAGGATCCCTCTAACCAGCTGACTCTCTGCCACAAAAGGTATCATGTCAGCTCAGTGTGGTAAATAACATGCACCAAAGCATGAGACCAAAGCTGAGCATTACAAACCCAGCAAATGCACTATTACATCAGCAAGGACAAAGCAGCGCAAAAACGCAATAGCGATGTCAAAGCTGCTTACCTTGATTACCGCATATAATGCTGACTAGCTTGCTTAACATATGTATATATATATATATATATATATATATATATATATATATATATATATTTTCCTGAGGAATGGCCTACCTCAGGAAGTGGTGGCTATGAACACAGTGCAGGGCTTCAAACAGGCATGGGATAGGCATAAGACAGCAATACAGATGAGTATGAATAGATAGGCCACTGACAGAGCAAAGGCCGATGGCACCTTTACAAGGCAGAAAAGAAATGGGCAGACTGGATGGGCCTTGTGGTCCTTATCTGCCGTCAACTTCTATGTTTCTATATCTATATATATATATATATATATATATATAGATTATATATATAAATCACTTGCTTATCTTGTTCACAGAATGAGCGAATCCATCAAATCATTCGCTACTTTTAAAATCTTCATCTTTATTAATATTCAGTAATAATCATGAACAAAATGCACCCTGGAACTCAATGATATGATGGCTTTAACAATAGCTCCATCTAGTGTCCCGCAAACTTCCCAGCATATCGCTAAACTTGCAGCTGAAAACCGTGGGCTATGCCACATAGATAGTCAACTTGGGGACCATCACCATGACCATTCACCACGGTGATAATTCTTTTAGCAGTGTTCCTGTATTTTATTTGCTGAGACGGTAGTTTCTGCCCTGCTAGGTGCTGGTCAGACTTAAGCTCATTCATATTTTGCTCGATGTTCAAAGCTTCGATACATTTCCAAATCGTGGGGTGACAGGCACCCAACAGGTTGTTAAAGCTGTGATGACAGCCCTCCACCACATTTATTGTGTGTGGTAGTCCATCTCACACAGCATGACAACAGTTCCAAAATGGGATGGGGAACATTGGCCTTCTATGCCCTCATCATCCCACTGGCTGCCGTTTCCATGAATCCTTGTAGTAGCCTACAAGGGGAGCCAGCAGTTCATCATGTTCTGTATAAAAACTACGGTGCATTAGGTTTTCAAATGCTGCCATAACATCATCAGGAGGCAGGTATGCCCAAGCTGGCAACATTCAGATGTGAAGGTCAAATTCCTCATCTGCTATGTAGTTTTTGTGGATCTCGGGGCAGTCCAAATTTTCTTCCATATGGCTTGACATAAATGGAAGGAACATCCCCTTAGTTCTGCTTCTGGAAACTGAGCATTGAGCCCCTTTATAGAAGCATGTCCAAAGTCTGTCATAATTGATTTTGGTGATAGTTGCAGACATAGGGTTTTTAGGACTGAAAACACACTGTTATAATTAACGTATGATCTGCTAGACATGATAACACACACACTGGGGATAAAAGCACTAAAGTACACTCTGTGCACGGTGTACACCTGAGAAAATAATGGAGGAGTTGCTTTAAATGTGCCATCTGCAAACCAGTGAAAGCTGTGTGACATACAACCAAGATCCTGCTTAGTTGTGAAGATCAGGACTCTGTCACTATCCATGCTACCACCATCAGGCAGTAGAAACTGTTCCCCACGGTCAGTCACACAGTATTGAGGCAGTATGTGCAAATCCGCAGTAGTAGTGGGTAATACTGGTGCAACTGTTGCTTTCTGTCTAGTGCATTGAGTTGTGTGCTTCATGCAGGTGAATGATGGCAGTTTGCCAACAATTGCAGGGTTTACAATGCCTGTGGCTGTGGCCATGATTTGATGTGTGGCCTCTTGCGACAAAACTGCTTTTTCTTTTACATTGCATATTACTTTGCGCACTTCAATTGAGCCGATGTCTGGGACATGATTATGACAATTTAAAAACTTGGTTATTTCATCCTGGCTTGTATGGCAGTAAGCTCTGCACTTTTGGGAGTCATACAGGCAACATTTCCAGTATGTCTTTTTGCCATACACTCTCTCTTTTCTATAGAGATAACCCTTGTGTGACAGCAGCTGCTGTCCTCGCTGGCTAACAACACATTGAAGGGGCATCCTGAGCAAAGATGAAGCACACAAAATGCAAGTGGAACCACTTCAAAACCAAAGCTGATCATGCAGCCACAGAGCATAAAATGAACAGTGAAGCTCACATAGTAGCTGCAGCAGATTTAAGTTGCCTATAGTGACCTGAAGTTACCTTTAGCTACGTGTTACACATATGGGTCCTGTGTTGACATGAAATTACCTGTACATACATATGGGTAACAGAGTCAAGGGCTTCAGCCTGATTAGGTCAATATACTGATTTGCTGATTTTAGTCCATTTTTATTCAGTGTATGTGACATAAGTGCTTGCAGTGAAATACAGATGTGCGCAACTTACACGTGGCAAATAGATCACACGTTAAATTACAGCAGCGAGTTTTATTGCACAGAGTTGATGTGGAACCACCACATCCTGTACCAACTACACCCCAAAACCTGTAACTGAGGACCTCACAGCTTGAGTCCAAGATTTAGTCAAAGAAATTCAGGATTTAAAATTTGAGGCAGGGACACAACCCTTGGCTAATGCACAGTACTCTAATAACAAGAACAGTATTCCTGCAGGAGAAAGTCAACTACTGTACATGGTACTAATATGTCCAATCCAACCACCCCTTACAAACCAGACCCAAAACAGTTAACCCAAATCATAAAGGCAATAGGTGCACCTTTTGACCCCAAATCCACTACAGAAGTGAAAGATTGTGTATTTGACATGCTCCCAATAGAAATATTTTGAAATTAACAGGCCAGAAAATAAGTTATGGATCCTAAGATTTTCTGTTTTTCCAGATGTGTGGGCCTGAATGGCTAGGCGAAAGCCTGAGATCAAAACAGACTTTGGTAAAATGTGTCCAGGCCTAATTAGAGAGCATACCCACTACATGAGTCCAATAGCAGACTTTAAAGAAACTTGCAGAAAGGATCAAAGCCTGAAGGACTTTTACAGAATCCTGAGCAGAATGTTTTTCTCAGGTGGGGAAGAAAAAGATTCAGACTTATTTCCTCATTTGAAAGAGGTATTTGTAAAAGAACTTCACTCCTCTGTTAAAGCCCTAGTTCAGCCATGGGTAGAACCAAATACACCCATGAATGACATTATTGAGTGTGTCCAACAATTTTTTTTAATGTCAACCCAAATGCAGTCAAGAAACCTGTCACTAACCCTCAGAATAAACTTTTTGCACTCACCACAGACCAAGCTCCCCTTCAAATGGAAGGAAAAGAACTGCCCCAAGGAAGACATGATACTACCTCCTGCATTCCTAGGGATAACAAGAAATTCTCAAACTGGGAAAGAGATGGTAGTCCCTACTGGAACCACTGATCCTGTAGGCCCCATGATCCAAACCAAAGGAGGGCAGAGGCACACAAACAGTCACAGGATAATGGAATGACCAACCACAGCCTAGGAGATCCAGGGATACAAACAATTATGCTATTGAACAGTTAAAAAGACAGCTCAGACAGCTGAGGGATGAAATCCGCAAATACACTCCCAGAGTTCCACTCAGAGACCCAGTACCAAACCCTAACTCATCTCCCTTCACTCCTAGAGTTACCCATTCCAATAGTTACACACAGTAGCACGATCAGCCAGTCCCAGTGGTCCCAGCTAACTAGACCGGGGCCAGTTCCCCACTTCTCTCCATCATGGCATGGGGGGGCAACTCTAGATCAGTCAATACAATGCATATCTCCAGTGCCACATGCAGGTGAACCAGGGAATGCATAAAAAGTTCCATCATAAAGATGACTATTGCAAAGCTTAAGAAACTGCAATGCAAGGCTTAACATTGAGAGCTTGTTTTAATATACCTAGTTAAATTAAACATGGCAGGCAATGCTTGCAGACACCCCTATAGGATGTGTTATAGCATATGTATTATGACACTTATCTACATTAATGATTTTTGATATAGTATGATGGTTACCTTCTTATCAAAGGTGTTATAATTGTAATGCCCCAAAGTTGGGGCATCCCAGAAATATAAATTGAGTAAAAAGATTAGGGGTTTACAGGTGCCCACGGTGCCTGCCTTAGGTACAGTCTGCAGGGTAAATAGATAAAGGGGCCCCTCAGAAGTGATTCCCATCCCTGTACAGTATAGAAACACTGCAATTAATAAAGAAAAGTGCCATGTGCATGTAAACCTTGGTAAAAAAAAATATAATTCATGTAGCCCCAGTAACAATGGCCTGGATGGAATGCTGTGCTGAGCTGCCCATGCACAGCATTCCACTCCAGCCACTCTAGAACCCTAGTGGGTTTAAGTTTAAAAAATATTTTTACAGTTGGTCAGTTGCTCCTGGAGGGCCTACCTTGGGTTGAAGCCGTCCCTCAGGCCTTGCTGTGGTCCTGTTCTGCCTCCCCTGCCTGAAGACTCCTGTTTTTGCTCAGTTTTGCAGTCGGTGGTGCCGTTGGGGCACCACGAAGAGAAGAGACACCAGTTCGTCCGGTTTTGGGCTTAAGAGCCCCATCGTTTTGTTATTTTGCCCCCTTATTTATTTTAAAGTTTGTTTTTGGTCCCCTGTCGGCGACAGAGAAGAGCTGCATCGCCGCAAGTTTCGGTCGGCATTCCTAGGCCCCCAGTTGTCCCCCTAGCTGCTTGTAACTTTCCCTTCCACTGCCAGCTTACCTCTCACCACCCGGTACTGCGCTCTAGCCTCCAGCAGCGATAGGAGGCGGTGAGTCAGCAACAGCACTGCATATGTGACTGCCTGAAGAAAATACTTTTTCTTTTAATTTAAAAGTCAGCACTATCTTGAGACAATGTTGACGCCCTTGAGGTATCAGGTGCTAGAACCCGTATTTAAATATTTAGGAGGGAGGTAGAGTTAGTGACGCCCCTTGGGGAGGGCTAGCTCAGAAAGGCCAAGCTAGGGCCTCATAAATATTCAAAAGGGGGTTGGATTCGGGGCGGTGATCTGCCAAAAGAGTGGCAGCAGGTTCAGAGAGCCTTTTAGATTTAAAGGGGCCCTGCCACTTTTGGCCTGTTAATTATTTAAAGGGGTGATCCAGGCCCAGTAAAGAGGGGGCAATTCAGGCCCATTTCTGTTAGGGCACCAGGCCCGTTGTAAAGCAGGGCACCAGGCCCAGTTGTAAGAGGGCTATTAGGCCCACAGTATAGAGGGCACCAGGCCCATTTTAAAGCAGGGCACCAGGCCCAGTTGTAAGAGGGCTATTAGGCCCACAGTATAGAGGGCACCAGGCCCACTGAATTAAGGGCACCAGGTCCAGGTTTTAAAAGGGTGATTAGGCCCACAGCTAAGTGTAGGGCATTAGGCCTGAGATAAATGTAGGGCATTAGGCCCGAGGTAAAGGAGGGTCCAAGGGCAGCCCCGGCCTAGCGGCTTAGGGAAAGTCAGCCTAGTGGTAGTAAGGGCAGCCCTGGCCTAGCGGATTAGGGAAAACCAGCCTAGTGGTAGTAAGGGCAGCCCCGGCCTAGTGGATTAGGGCAAGCCAGCCTAGAGGTAGTAAGGGCAGCCCCGGCCTAGTGGATTAGGGCAAGCCAGCCTAGTAGTAACAAGGGCAGCCTCAGCCTAGCGGATTAGGACAAGCCAGCCTAGAGATAGTAAGAGCAGCCCCAGCCTAGCGGATTAGGGCAAGCCAGCCTAGTGGTAGTAAGGGCAGCCCTGGCCTAGTGGATTAGGGCAACCCAGCCTAGTGGCAGTAAGGGCAGCCCCTGCCTAGTGGATTAGGACAAGCCAGCCTAGCGGCAGTAAGTAGGGCATATAGGACCCATAGCAAATAAGGCATTTAGACCTTTAGTGTTCCAGGCCATTAACATAGGGCAAGTGGCACCCTCAGTATCGTAGTTAGGGCATCCTTAGCAAAACGTTCAGGGGTAGCCAGATCCTATTCAGGAAGGCCCTACAGTCAGGAAAAAGGGTCCATCCAAGGGTGCTCAGTTTACAAATACAGTGAAGCTACTGTAACAACTGTACTGTTCATTCAGCTGTTATTGCTGAAGTACTTGAAAGACTGTGAACTTGCTAAGAAGCACCAAGACTGTATTGTATATGGATTGTGGTTATTTGCCCCTGGTTATCTGAACTGTTTCCCTAAGCATCCAAACTATTGCTCTAAGCATCTGAACTATTGCCCTAAGCATCTGAACTATTGACCTAAGCATCTGAACTATTGCCCTAAGCATCTGAAATATTGCTCTAAGCATCTGAACTCTTGCCCCACCTGTAATAATTACACCTAGCTTTATAGTTTGCCCTTCCCTGGGCAAATTATCGTATCATTCCGCAGTTCTCTTGCCATTGCAGATAGGTGCATCTTTCAGCTACATTGTTCCCAGTTTATGGAGACAGTCTCAATCTTCTACCACACTTCAGTCCCATAGTGTGATCTGTAATACTTCGTACTCAGAATCAGTCTCTACCCAGAAGAGGACATCTTCTTATCATTCTTCACCCACGTGGGATCGTCCATCAGATCGTCTCCTCCGTCTGTGTCGTCCGCTGAAGTCGAGTCCGTCACCAGTCGTACAAGTCGTAACCACCATTTCTTGTTTTCACAGCTCGAAGTTAAGTCTGCTGAAGTGCATCATGACAGCTGTGCCAGTGTCATTTTGTATGGTTCCTGATCCAGATGTCCCAAAGTTGGTCGCCCTCCACAGAAAAGTGTGTACATCCTGGAGAACCTGGTCTGCACCCCTGGTCATTCGACGAGAGTCGAGCCCGTCGAATCCCAGTTCGGGACGCACCCACCATTTCTTTATTTTGTTCTAGGTTCTAGTGACAAGATTGCAGAATCAACCATCCTCTCTACAGATTCTTCTGGTTCCTGGTCCTATCAGAGATCCTTCAGAGTTTAGCTGGCCCTTGGAGTGTTGCAGCATCATTCAGGTTGTGGAAGTCCTCTAGTGGATTAGTTGCAACGCAGATCCTGTTTTCTTCTCATCCTTGGCAGCACTGGAGGTGGGTTTGGGCCAAGAAATCCTTTGTCTTCAGTTTGGAATCTGACAGCCTATAAGTGGCTTATTCCAGGAACCAGTTGCTCTGGTTCTTTCATTCCGGCAGCCTTGGAGAGACTGGGCTTTTGCCGAAGAATCATATGGTCTGTTTACCAAACCTCTCACCACCCAGTGGCCTTTACTAGGTCCCTGCTGGGAATTGTGTTTAGTATCAACTGTTCCGTTTGCTTCCCCTTTGTAGCTACTATCATAGAACAACGATGTACACGAAGATGTCAGCCCTCTGGACTCCTGTAACATTGGACTTTGGTAGAATATTGTGATTATAGCTAAACCAAATATTGTTGTGGGTAGTACATATTATCTGATCTTCACCTAAGTTTAGTAATAAGAATAAGAACTGTTGAATAATTATAGAAGTATAGTGGCAGTAGACCTAAATACCTAGGCTGTTCCTGTTGGAAGTAATTTTAGCAGTCACAGTTAAGAGTGTACTGTCCTCTTTACCGCCCTATTGTTTTGGGTGTCTTCTCCTTCTCTTGTGACTGTGTCTATCTACCAACTGGTACTAATAAATGCCCTTCGGGCACTGCATCTCTAGGATGACTCCTGCCTCTCCTTGTCTGGGTAACAGTTATCTTATCCACAATAATTCGGACCTTGGTATCTCACTCATCTCTTCCCAACATCCTTAGAGCAGAATACCACAGAGCTCCTCTAGACCATCACATAATCGTTTACTTTAGACATTTATTTAGTAAACATATACCTCAATGGTTGACTTTAGACATTTATTTTGTAAACATATACCTCAATGGTTGACTTTAGACATTTATTTTGTAAACATATACCTCAATATTTTACTTTGGACATTCATTTAGTAAGCATATACCACAATATTTTTACAATGTTGGAACCATGATTCTCTTAAGTGTACATCACCACATTTTTCCAGATCCTTGTGTACTATGTCCTTTTGCAAAGCACTGACATTACGATGGCGATGGCCTGCAAAAGGGGGGGAGGGATTATGTAGGCACAACTTGGGGCCTGCAAGCACAAAGCATCCTGACAAAATGTTAGGTTACACACATTGGCCTAACAAGCCAATGAACCTGCTCTGAGAGCCTGATATGAGAGAAATTATTTCTGAATTATTTTGCAGCAATTATAACTAATCACGGAATGAACTCAGAGATTTTACTAGTCAAAAGACAATTAGTTCACCCCAACTGCCAATAATTCATGACCAACCATAATTTCATGTTATAAAACCACCAACGGCAGTCAGGAGGATACAGGCTAACCACCAGTCACCAAATATCCAAACATCTGTTCCAAAGATCCTCATTTCATGTTGCAAAGCACCCAATACAGTTCCTGTGGACATGACATTGCTAACTGTTGTCATGTGGTTAGGACCAAAAAAAGGTACCTGAGAGACTCTTCAATCAGACAATGAAATTTGCCTAGATACTGAGCTGGGCCAATGAGAAAGTGACAAACATCATTGTTGGACTAATGGAGGATGCTATGTTGTGTTCCAGGAGACATTTGTCCATAAAACAGAGAGCCAGAACCCAGTAAGTCGTATACCACCCCTTTCTCATAGCTATACTATCTCCCCTCTACTCTATAGAGGCACTGGCTATAATTTACTTTCTGATTCAAGAACTGTTACTTGTCTAACTCTGCAAAAGACTTTATTTCAGGGGCCACTTCTCTAGCCTTTGCCAGGAAAGAGAAGCTACCCTAAAAGCTTTGACATTCTACTAACTTTGACTGATTTTGTACAAAGACCAAGAAGAAGAGAAGACTTCAAGCTCTGAGGTAACAGAGAAGACACTGCACATCCAGATTCCCCAAGGATCTTCTAATCTCAGGAGGAAAGAGAGAAAGGACAGAGACTTGTCAGCCTTTGTTCCAGTCCAACAGTGCTTGGCTGAGTATATCTACAGAGACTCTTATATCACTAAGTTAATTATGCTTTATGAGAATCAAGTGTTCCATATTAAAGGATATAGTTACTGCAGTATAATATTGTATAAGCTAGCTATACAGAGATATGAGAAGAAATATGCATATGTGTTAGCTGTAATTGTTTCCTAAGAGAAACTACTTATTTCTTAGGATAAGGATAAGCTAATGGTTATAAGAGAGAGAGAGAGAGAGAGAGAGAGACAGAGAGTTTATATGTGTGAGACTGTAAGCACACAAAAAGCCTGAGTCCACCTCAGAAATATCCTATGCTTATCAGAACTGTACATGTGTGTATTGTTTGTTTATGATACTAGGAATAAAGCTTCTAATGTGATTTGTATCTAGGAAGGTGACCCGTCTCAAGTCTGTACCACCAAAATCCTTATAAGAGTAATTATCTATAAGTACATGTAGTCCATGCTAATTTTAACTTTTGGAATATCCTATTGATAACAGCTACAGAGAAATATAGGGATTTATGTGATAAGGGTGAAAGACGAATCACAATCAGCAGCTATGTACATCCCTGGCACACAAGAAACGGTGCTGGGGAGTTAGATTTTAATTGTTCATGCGGGGGGGGGGGCTGCACCTCCCCTACTAAAGGATTCGTAACTCCAGGAGGGTACATGTCGGGGGGGGTGCATATTCTTGCAAAATAAAAATTTTGGGCCAGGCGCACAAAAATGTAGGTGTGCCCACACCCGAACCCGGAACCCTTGCAGCATTAGACTGCCACCCACCTTGCTACAGGACCAGCTCAGCAGCCCGATGCCAACCACACCAGGCCAACCCTCCCTCCCTTCCATCATGCTTGCTCCCCCCATGTGCGTATACATATAGCGACATCCTGTTGCTATATGCATGCACCTCCCCCATCTGGATACTGTTCCTCAGCAGTAGCCAGTTGACATGTGCCAGGATTGAATCGCCATTATTGCAAGTGCTCAATCACTGATGCCCATGTCATGGGCTACTGAAATACACTTAAATATCTTTATATCTACACAGAGACCAAAGCCTACCAAATTACCTTCTAACTTTCGTGATCACAGCACCATCATCTGAAACCACAAATCCTGGAGAAGGCCATTAGGGGACAGCCATTCTAAAAACCTTTTACTTAGTTCTTGTAAGAAGTTTACATCACTGAGATGTCCTTGTTAAAGGTTGCAGTACAGCAGGCAGACTGTTTTGAGGCTTGTATTGGTCCCTGGGGGTAGCAGAGGATGTTGGGATGAAAATGACGCCCAGTGGGCAGTGACAACCATATAGTCTGCTGTTTGACCATTTGACCACATATCTGTTGTTATATGTACTTATTTATTAGCTGATGACTGCAAGTCACTATTTATCTTCTGGCACAGTTCTCTAGAAAGAGCTGGTACAGCCTTTATGGAGGAATATGGTCATAATGGCAACTGGAACTGAGGGGCAGCAGTTTTCTTCACCTCCTGAAAGTCAGTAGAGTCAGCAATAGAAAGGGATGCATGCCCTGTGCAGTCACTACAGATATTGTTTTATTTAACTATGGATCAGCCGAATGACTTAGGTCATATTTATTTCTCTGCTCAAAAGCCTGATGCATCATTAACCACTTCTGAGGTTCAACTGGCCCATTGTAAAAGGCAGGTGGAGACAAAGAAGAACTCTTTCTATTTTCAGTTGGGGAACATTCTGATTCTTACAAAAGCCTAGCAGATAAAGGAGTTGATGATATGGTGGGCACATTCAAAGCCCCGTTCAGCATCTGAAGGGTTTTGTGCATGATATGGAAAATTGCCTATGCCACAAACATGTGTGCACTGTCTACCTCTGCAATATCCTCTGCCATCTCACTTTGTGACTTATTTTTGGCCTTCTGAAGTGGATGTAGTCATCAGAAGTGCGATATTAAGGTTGATGTGCCAAGTTTGCTTGCCCATTGCCCTCTGCTGAAAGAGGCCTCATAATGTGGGATATGGACAGACACTTGAGATAGGCCCTCATAAAATGTGAAACATGGGACAACACCCTGAGGCATATTTTTCTCAATGTCCTCAATGGATGACTGAGTGGCTTTTATATTGACCCTACAGCTGTGGCTGCTCTGGTCTTGATGTAGCATATTGCAGCTTGTGCTTGACCATGAGGGTGTGGAGCTTCCTTTCATTTAGGCAGTAGCCATGCTCCAAGAGCACCCTCCTAACCGTAACTACCCTGAATCCTCTATATACTGCCCATGACAATGACAACAAGTAGTGTCTCCTGCATTCTACATTCCTGCAAACCCCTGTTAGATATCGATTATGCTATTACTCTCCTGTTCCATAGATTTACTATAGGTGCACCCACATTACATTTATTTTTTATTTACTGAAAAGTTTCACCAGGAAGGCACACTGAACAACAAGTTGCTCATCTCACGGTGCATCCTGGGGGGTACAGGGAGGCAAGGATACAGAAATACAATATAACACACAAAAATGGCAGTCAAAGCAACAATCAGGATGAGAAACACAGATTACAAGACTGTGATATAGAATCAGACCTTAGAATACATGACATTGGCATAATAAAATAGGCTAGTGGTATATATACAGTAGAAGAAATTGCAGTACAGTAGGAATGTTTGAAAGACTCAAATACCAAACCTGTATGCTAGCAAAAAATATTATCTTAAATCTCCTACCCTCAAGGGTTCAGTCCTTACTGGCCCCCTGATGTGGCCCCCGCCTAACCAGGAGCTCAGACTATTTTACTTTTTCTGTTCCATGCTGCTGCACTACCCAAGGACAACACTCCTTTACATACAGAGCCTCATCCTGGTACAACTTGCTTCCTCCTGCTGTTACCAATGACACTACCCTGGGCACTTTCAAGTACAACCTGCGTCAGCACCTTGTCACAATGACCTCCTGTGAATGTTTCTCCTAACTAAATTTACTCTCCTTCCCTCTAATTTCCCCCTTCTAAGTCCCTCCCACCTTTACCCCATTATCTCCTATCTCCTTCCTTTTTATTTCCCCACTATTATATACATTCTCTCCCTATAGCTTCCTCTACATGTATCTACCATCTCTCCTAGCAGTTTCTAATTTATTCTAGTGAACCATATTACAACTGTGCTTTTTTATTGTACATATGTTCTTGAATAATATACACAAATTACTGTAACTTAACATACATATTGTGAATCATTGTACATATTACAGTAATTCCATATGAAAGCTTTAATGTACCTGACAAAGTCTATGGCTGCTTGAAACTACTATACTTACTATTGTCCTCACTATGTTCTGTATTGTTTCCCCGATGTGGAACCTTTGTAAAAGAGCTTTGGTTCAAAAGTGTCTTCCGAAATAATAATAAACTAAACTAAATACAGAACCTACAAACTTGTAAGTGCAAATGGGTTATACAAGTATGACGGGTCAGTCTAACGCATGAGACACGGTAGCAGCCATGACTGCCATTAAGCATAGCTGGGATAAATGGATGATACACTAGATGCAAGAGCAACTTGGAGAGTAGTAATTTGAGAGAGCTAGGGAAATAGAGTAAGGAGATGATGACTGTCTGATTTGGGGAGGTAACGAGTTCCAGAGCTTAGGGAAATACTAGAAAAAAGCAGACTGGCCAGCAGAAGAGAGTCTGTGAGGGAAAGCCAGAGACCTGGCATCAGAGGATCTAAGAGAGTGTTCAGAGGGGGGGTAGTCAGAGATGATGTGAGGTAAGGAGGGAGGGAATTGAACCAGAATTTAGAGGTGAATTTAACAATATGGGACAGGTGTCAGTTGGTTAGAGAAGGAAAGGAAAGAGAGTGATAGAGATTGCAGCGGTGGGTGCATGGAGGCACGTTAAGAGTGAAATGGCAGAAGGAGTTGAAGAAGGAGTCCAATCTGATTAAGATGGACTTTGGAGTGGCACTGTACACTACATCACAGTAGTTGAAGACGGGGAAAATCATCTTCTGGACTCATTCGTGCCTTGCCTGAAGAGGAAGACAGTTCTGGTACCTAAAAAGAGCACCAAGCTTGGGGCATAGTTTTTTCAGAACAGCGTCCACATGATCAGAGAAGTTGAGGTGCTGGTCAAGCCAGACCCCAAGGTATCTGAAGGAGGAAGTGTTCTCTAGAGCAGTCCCATCAAGGGTGTTGAAGGAGGGAATGGAGTTTAACCTTGAGAGTCTCTGCCTTGTGCCAAAAGTCATGGAGACAGCATTTTGGCATTTAAGGAAAGTTGGTGAGTGCTGAACCAGTATTGGAGCTTGTCAAATTCCAACTGGAGCCTGGATTCACCATCAGAGACAGTAAAGCTGGAGGTGAACAGGACTGTATCAGTAGCATACATATGGATAGTGGTCATAGTGCATACTGATGGAAGGCCATTCAGAAATATTGAGAAAAGAATGAGGCCAAGCACTGATCCTTGTGGGACACCAGAGTCGGTGGTGGTGGGGGGGGATCATGAATCAGCGATCCAGACTGATTGTGTCCTGCCTATTTGGTAGGCTATGAATCAGTCTGTGGCAGAGTCAGACAGACTGGCTAAGGAGAGCTTGTGTAGAAGGGAGTGTGAGGCTGTGTCAAAAGCCTTTGCAAGGTCGCCAAAAATGCAGAGGTGAATATGTCACTATCCATCCCTGTGAGGATGGAATCTGTTAGTCTAAGTAGGGAGGTGGTGGTGGAGGGATGTCTCCTAAAACCAGATTGGAAAGGATTGAAAAATTCATGTCTGAGAGATATGAGGAGAGTTGAAACAGGACTAGATGTTCCTGCAATTTAGCTAGGATAGGTAGAAGGGAGATTGGGCAGTAGTTCCCAGTGGAAGAGGGGCCACCTCCCCTTAGGTAGAAATAGGACTATGGTTTGTTTCCAGATTTTAGGTACAGTGGATGTGGAGAAGAAGAGGTTTAAAAGGTCGGCCATATGAGCAGCTATGGCAGGGGCTGAGAGGTAAAGGAGCTTGGGGTCCAAACCACTGGGATAGCTACCTTTGGTAGGGTTTACAGCAAGAAGGGCTGCTAGGGTATCTGCAGGGGTGATCAAGGAGAAGGAGAAGCTTTCACTACATATGGTTGCCTTTTGTGGGATTTGAGGGCATGGCTGGGAGGGAAGAAGGGAAGGGAGGGAGGCTAGGAGGGTGGATGTGCACGAGGTGAAGTAGGAGTTGAATTCTGAGGTGACAGCGAGGTGATCAGAGACTAGGGAATTATTTATTTTAAGGAGGGAGGAATTTAGACAGGGGGAGAATAATGTGTGGACAACTTTCCAAAATGTCAGTGGGTTGTTGATGTTGGATTGGAAGGTATTTCTAAAGTATTCTGCCTTTGCCAGCCTAGTAGCTTTTGTACATTTATTACATAGGGCACGGTATATCATGTAGTCTTAAAGCACCAAGAGTAAAAACATTTGATGATTACTTTATGTTTTGGTGGTTTCAGCTGTTCAGTTCTAAAGGCCACAACAGGTTTTGTCTTCCTGGTTAACAACCAAACATCTTCAAACAGTGGGCCCCTCACTCTCCTTCCTAGCTGCTTGTGCCAATGTTCTCCTAACAGGTGTACAATTGAGAATGCTAAGATTGTTCCCATAGAATCTTGTCTTATCCATCTCATTGATAAAGGCAAGAAGAATGGCACCATACAACACCACTGTAGTAAGACATGATACAGTAAGGTACTAAAGGTGGGACAAGCTTGCTTTTTTAACAGGTGAGGAAATTCCTATGGTGTACAGTAGGTGTGAATGTCTGACATCACAGATAAGTGGTTCTTGGACATTGGGATATTTTTGGGTGGTATCTCCCTTTGTGAAGTTGCCACATAAATTCAGTGCTTTGAGCCCCCCATCCACATAGTACCAAACACTGACACAATAAATGCAGTTTGTTCTGGAATTGTGCAGTAGCGGGATTGAATCAGTGATGAAGATCAGTCCCAACATCAGTCTTCAAATTAGGAACATGCATGCTGCTGGGAGAAGTGTGAACCGGGTATGGGTATTCCTTCAACAGAACAATATCACTAGCACAGATAGTGACATACATGCCCACTTAAAGAGGCCAGTAGCTCCTCCATGCTACTATCTGCACAAGGTACAGTACAGTAAAGTGCAGGTACCCTTACAGAAAGATAAGTGTGCTGTGTACATGCAGAATGCATGCCACATGCTTAATTGTGAAAGGTTTACATGTGGTTCATATACAAAAAGTGAACCTATGTGAACCAGGTCTAAAAAGCACATCAGGTTCACATGCTGCAAGCTGGATGTGTGTGCAACAGGTAATCTGGTGTGAACATCATTTAAAAACACATTAGGTTCACATGTTGCACGCTTGACATGTGTGCAGCAACTCACCTGGTGCAAATCTTATCTAAAAAAATACATCAGTTTCTATTTCTCAGACTACTACTACTAGCAATTAAAGCCATTAAAATACCTTTTTCATTGATTTCCCTTTAAAATTAGGTAAACTCATTAATTCTGATCCTTTTTCAAGTTGTTTAATGGCTTTGTCATTAAGCTGCCATTAATTTGTAAGGTATTGTTTGCTTACTGCATTAAATGCCTAGGATATAGTCAGTCAACATCCCCTATTCCAGATGTCCAAAGAGAGGCCTCTGTGTTGTTAAGCCTGACCTTTTTGTTTTATTACTTGGTATTACTTGGTATGAAAGAACAGAAGAAGGCCAGAGCCCATCGAGACTGTTCCCCATACTATGTGGGACATTATTTATCTATTATCCCTCAACCAAACATCTAATTTGTTTTTAAAGACAGTGGCACTAGTTGCCTCTACCAATTCTTGTGGCAAGGTGTTCCATACAATGGATGCTCTTATTGGAAAAAAGTTTCCCCTTTTGCTGGTTTTATAAGTTTTTACTTCAAGCTGTTTATTATGCAGTCTCAGAACATGTCTCCTTCTGGAGAGTGTTAGACCACATTTTTCTATTAGATCTGGTGAATTTATTAAATTAAAAACCATAAGCATATCACCTTTTAATCTTCTAGTTTGAAGAGAGGAGATAGAAGAGGCCAGTAGCTTTTAATCTGTTCTGATAATCCAAGTTTGTTAATCTTGGAATTATTCTAGTTACTCTCCTTTGAACCTGTTCAAGAATTGCTATGTCTTTTTTTTGGTTTGGATTCCAGAAAGGGGAGCCATAGTTTAGATACGGTCTAATGTATGCCCTATACAATGTAATAAGGCATTGTTCAGTGCGATTAACAAAAGTGCATTTTATTTGCCTCAAAAGTCTGTTGGTCATGCAAGCAGTTCTAACACAGTGATCATTTGATGTAAGTTTATTATTAACGTATATCCCTAAATCTTTTCCACAATTTGATGAGTGAAGTGGTAGTCTGTTTATATAATATATCATTTTTGGATTATTTACACCGAAATGCACTACTAAACATTTGTCTTGATTAAACTGCACATGATTTTCATTTGCCCAAAGTGTTAATTTTTCCAAATTCTTCCTTAATGCAGAAATATTTTCTTGATTATTAACCTTGCCCCCCAATTTAGTATCGTCTGCAAATTTAGCCATGAAGTTATTTGGCCCTGTTTGTAAATCACTGATAAAGAGATTAAATAATGTTGGTCCCAAGACCGACCCCTGTGGTACACAACTTGTCACACCACCCGAATCAGGCAAGATATCAATTCTGACTCTCTGAGAACGATTTGTCAGCCAATTTAAAGTCCAGTTGACAATATCAGGTGACAAACCTAGATTGTGCATTTTAGTAATGAGTTTTTCATGTGAGACTTAATCGAAAGCTCTACTAAAGTCCAAAAGAATTACATCAGTAGGGATACCCACATCTAGTAGAGTACTTATATTACTGTTAAAAGATATCAGATTAGTGGTGCAGGAATACTTGGGAGTAAACCCATGCTGATTTGAATCATAAATTCCTAATTTTTTACAATCTTGATCTATTAGAGACTTCATTACTCATTCCATTAATTTACCAGCCACTGAGGTCAGGCTAATTGGACGATAATTTTGCACAAAACCTCTATTGCCTTTTTTAAATATGGGAGTAACTATTGCTGAATGCCAGTCATTTGGTACAATGCTTTCTTGTAAGGATTTGTTGAAGATAATTGACAAAGGTATAGAAATATTTATAGAGGTTTCAATCAGAAACCATGGATGAATACCGTTTGGGCCCGGACTAGTATTTTTTTTTAGTTTTTTGATAGCCTGTACAATGTCAGTTGGATAGAACCTATGATAATCTACGTGGTGAACCTTAAATGTACTAAGAGGTGATTTTTGAGAGAAGACAGAACAAAAGTACTTGTTAAAGAGATTTGAGGTTTCTATATCAGATAGAGAAGAGCCATTGGTTATAATGGGACCAATGGTCCTTGATACACCTTTTTTACTATTTATATAGGAGAAAAGAGATTTGTGACAGTCTTTTGTGTCAGCTAGTTTAAATTCTAGCTTATTTTTTACCAATTTAATAGAATTTTTTTAAGTTTTTCACAGATAGTCTGTATTTATGCAATAGAGTAGTTTTAAATGGAACAGAACTATTCTTAAGTTTCCTAAAAAGTTTAATTTTTATTTTAATCTGATTTTTAATTGTCTTGTTGAACCAAGGGAGAATTTTTCCTTTATTATTAAATTTCCTCTTAGATGGAATAAAGATATTTTCCAAATAATGTACAATGTTTTTAAAAAAGTCCCAAGCTTGTTGTGTTGTACAATTAAGAAGATTAGATTCCCAGTTTATGTTTTGTAAGTATTCATTGATTTTAGAAAAATTTGCTTTGTTATAATTTTTTGTATAGTATAACTTCCTTTGTGTAGTTTTAAACTGTTTAAAAAAGAATAGATGAATGATCACTGGTCCCAAGTGGATCCCAAATTTGTAAATTGCTAATTTGTTGCTCTATGTTAGTAAATAATAGATCCAAAATATTAGGACCTCGAGTGGGTTCAGTAACAAGTTGTTGTAATCCAGTACTAACTACCACATCTATTAGTCCTTTCTCAGCATAGGACTGTCCTGAGAATGAGTCCCAGTTAATACGAGGGAGGTTAAAGTCACCAAATATTACAGTATCTTGAGATTCTGAAAAATGTGTAATTTCTTTAAACATATCAGTTGTGTAATCTGAATTTGCAGATGGAGGTCGATAGATGTTACCAATAGTTATATAGGACTGCTCCTTCAATAAGAGTTTAACCCATATACTTTCCAAAGGAAAGGGAGAACACACTTCAAAAGAAGGAATATCATTTCATATGTACATACAAACTCCACCGCCTTGCTTATCTAATCTGTTTTTATGATATAATTTATAACCTGGAATTTCTCCGGACCAAATTGAGAATGCGTCCCACCAAGTCTGAATTACTCCCACCACACCTATATTTGAAGTTTTACATTTGGCTTCGAGTTCTGCTAATTTGAGCTGGTTTAAAGATCTTGCATTCAAAGCTAGGAATTTACATTTAGTTGTAATAATATTTTGGTAAGTATTCAGAGACTCGGGAATAGACCCATTCTCCCCCATTGTTTTTATTTTAAACAATTATTTATGATTTTAGTGATACTTTTCCCCATAAATGTACTACCCCTACGACTGAGATGTAAACCGTCCCAGCAAAACAAGAAAGAACGATCTGAAAATGATTCCCAGTGGGTAATACAGGGTATATCCTGCTTAAAACATCACTTTCTCAGCCATTCATTTAGGGCTTTGATTTTCTGCGTCATGGTAGATGTTGCTCTCGGGACAGATAAAATTTAAAATATACATACACAGCATCCCTTATCAAGTAACAGGTTACATAATGCCACATAGTCCTGTTGTAACTGATTAAATGGGGTGTTGTTTATATCATTAACACCGGCATGTATGACAACCAGTGGATTTTCGCCCACATTTTGTAAAATTTTAGGCATCATGGAGGTAATGTCAGATACCCTGGCCCCATGGAAGCTAGAACAAGTGCGGTTGCTCTTGTCACTATTGCATACCACCCTGTCAATGTGCTTAATGATTGAATCTCCAAGGACTAACACTTGTTTTGAGACAGTAGGGGGTACAAGAATCAGAAACAGGTGATTGTTTAACACACTCTGGAGTGATTAACTTAATAGGTATTGATTTGGTAGCTTGAGACTTACTAGGTCAAGTATTCATGGGCATTAACGCCTGATTGAAAAATGTTTTTAAACCATTATTATAAACAGAGGGTGATGCACAGGATAAATCATGTAGCACTTCATTATTTGGTACAGTCAATTGCTCAAACCTTTTGGGCCATGCAAATCTCCTTATGCATATCTAATGCCACAAATATGTTTCTCCATGACTGTTTCAGCTCATCTACATTCCTTTTTGTCATTCTGTATGGAACATATACACTATGGCGATGCTCAGCACTCTGTGTGCTGAGAAAAAAAGAAAAGCAAATTGGTGCTGCAGGTAAAACAAAAGAGCTTATGCAGCAGAGGTAGAAAAAGACAATCCAGTAAAACAAGAGACACCACTGTGCAAAATGAAAACTCAATAAAGGGTCCAAATACAAGTGCAAGTAAATGCTGGGTGCAAGTTTTATTTCAAGTGAGAAAGAGAGCCAAGGGTAAGACACACTCAAAAATCTCCCTGGTGCTTCGAATCTGTGAGATTCTTCCTCAGGGAGACCCACCCAGCATTTACTTGCACTTGCATTTGGATCCTTTATTGACTCTTGGTGCCGAGAAGGGTCTGGGAAGCATACGCCATATCTCACATTTTGTCACGAAATAAGGGGCATAGACACTCAAAATGAGGGACAATGAGGGACACTAACCCTCACGATGATCAGGATACATCCTGAAACATGGTGATACAGTATCTTAGAACACAGAGGAAACCATTGTATTTACTTGTACTGATGTTAGCCTCTGAGAACCAATTTCTACCATAAAGCAGGGAAGCCATTGAGGTACAGCCCCCCCAACCCACATTTCTGCTTCGGTTGTTCTCATGGTGTGGCAATAATGGTATTAAATTCAGATTTAATCTTTTGCACAATAAGTGCCTCCTTGGCCTGTGTTGCACTCACACTGCAGGTGCACTCCTGACTCAACTCTGTCTGTATTGTGTTGACCACTGTCTTCACCTATTAGTGGCAGCACCATCACATGTGACATGGAGGATCTCAAGCCAACCAAAAGCATGAGTCACACAAGTGGGACACTGTCCTTCCCTCCACAGAGTAGACAGGTTGCACACTACCGCTTGGAGGAGTCGGTGAGCACTGACCTCTCAATAGCAGTGTTGTGGTGGCATATTTTTGTTGGTCTTCTCTTAGTCTCCATCTCCCTTGGTGGCTGACGGGGTTAGGGATGAGCTAAAAGCCAACTCAAGAGTAGGCTACCTACTTACTCTACTAGGTTTGCCTCACAAAAAAAAACAGTGTGGGCCCCCCACAGTAGCAACCTAGGCCTTGCAGCAGCAGTGACAGTGTCAGCCTTCATAGGCCTTGATCAGTGCAGTGTGTAAGCAGTCACAGCAGCAGCCAAGCAAGAAGCAAGCAACACAGGTTGGCTGGGTTCAGTTGATGAGGTGACTTGGTCGCAGACCACACTGGGGACCTGAGATGGTCGATTCTAGCATCCAGCTTCTTGTAGAAGGATGGAGGAGGAGGAGGAGGGGACTGAAAACTGGACTAGTGGCATACAGGGCTAGGCTGCAGGTTCTGGCCAGATGGCTGGGTAAATGAAAGCAAATCATTTTTTTTTACAGAGGGACTGGGGAAGGAGGAAGGACTGAAATATTGATGTGTTTTTCATGTTTCTGTGCCTTTGGGTGGTTTCACGACCCATATGGGTTGGTTATTGAATGGAATGGAGCTGGGGAGAGAAATTTGGACAAAGTTGGTTTTTTTTGGAGGGGGGGTCAGAACTTCAGCTAGGGAAAAATTGGTTAGTAACTGGGTGGGTTTAGGCCCAAATCTGATGCACTGCTCTGGGATATAGACAGACAAATCTTAAGTTAAAAGCTATTGGTTCTAGTTTACAAGTTGAGTCGTTAGATGGGGTTTTGTATAAAAATGTAAATAGTTTTAAGTATTTGGGGTAGTTTGAAATCCCACATTAACATATGAGTCACATATACATGCTATTACATCTAAAATTCATTCCAAAATTGCTTTATTTTACAGGCTGCACAGCTTCTTGACAGATGAGGCGTGTTTGGCAATTGCCAACCAATGTCTGCTGCCCGTTTTGAATTATGCTTCCATAGTGGTGGACAATGCTCCTTACAGTACTATAAGGTGGAAATCGGTACAATTGCACAAAATTGAAAGATTTGCTTTAGTAACATCTAACAACGTACATCATTGTACTGTACTGGAGAATCTTGGATGGTTATCAGTCGAATAGTACCATAAGTACTTTAATGTCTAAATTTGTTTATAAAACACAACAAACAGGGGTACCTTTAAAATAAAAAAAAACTACTTGAGATTTCTAGTTCTAAATTGCATACTAGATTATCAGGGGACCCAACTATGTTAAGAATCCCATTTATGCACACTTCAAGAGGACAGCGATTGTTTGCATACTACGCACCTACAATTTTGAACAATATTCCAGTACATATTAGAGGTATGGGTAGTTATAGGTCATTTACAGCAGCCTTGAAAACACATTTTATGAATTTGTCTAAGTGTAGCTGTTTTCTAGATTGATATTTACTGAATGTACATATTAGCTATGGAGCCACGGCACTTGTGACATGGATTTGTATAACAGTTTGAATTGTATTAGAGTTTTTAAACCTACACTTAGCTGTGATTTTACTTAGATGTGTGATTTGTATTCCTATTGAATTATGTTTTGTAGTAAGTATAATCTGTCTGATGTTGTTTCTGTATGTATTTGATTGACCACAGGTCGTACCTGTAAAAGGGATTGTATCCCAGTGTGCTTACCTATATACAAATAAAAATCAAATCAAAATCAATACATTTGAATTTGTCCTGATTTGCATATCACTTTTTGGTCACAACAAATGAGTTTTACCTTTTAGAGATGTTACAGACATTCCAGAGCATGCCACCTAGGGGCTAACTGGCATCTGGCCTCCACTGGTTGTTGGCTCCCCACTGCTGAAATCTGAAATGGTGACCCTGCCATAACGTCTAACTTTACAGGACATCCTCTGTGTGAGCAGTATGTTTTCCATGAGGGATGGATAAGGGGCAAAGCAGTTTTCAGGGGTAAAATGAGGGCTGTTCCTTGCACTCAGGGACAATTGAGCAGTATGGTATGTGCAGACTATTGGAGCCCCATTATAGTCAGGCTTATGCTACCCCCAAGTGAAGCTGGCCTCCACAGCCCTACTCTCAGGCACATTATGACAAAGGGCAAGGGAGAGTGCAGGGGTGTGCCCCATTGAAACGAACGTCTTTTTTTACTATTTTATACATTATTGATGGAAATTTGGAGAGTAACGAAGGCCACCGCTCGACTAACAAGGGCCTTGTTTGTAGAATGGTGGCCTTCATTATTCTTCAACTCAGCATCATATTGTATAAAATAGTAATAAAAACTAACTCCATTTCAAGGGGGTACGCCCCAGCACTCTGATCCATGGACATCATCTCTTACCTCTACCTCTGGCTCCCTAGTACTCAGGTAAAAGGCTTTGGACTATACTTGGTGGGTTGTCTACAGCAGCGTGGCCACACTTGCTACAGTGTGTGTGCATGGGAGGGAGGGACTTGCTGTGTGGGTGGGTGTCGAGATTTTGGTACTTTTGTGTTTGCCCCTTAAAGTCTGCTTGCATGGAAACATTCAAAACTATGGAGAGAAAATAGTAGGAGTACGGGCCAGACAGAAGTAATTAAGTAGTTTTGTGGGTAAGTGTGTGTCACAGGGTGCTCCTGTGAAGGGTTTAGAGCTCCGAGTTGAAATATATAAAAATACAAAGGAAACTAGTAGCCGATCCATGGGCTCGTTTGAATTGTGAAGGAAAAGTGTTTTTTAGGTTGGGCGGAGTTTCGAACCGCCGGCCTGACTAAAATAAAAATAATAATAAATGAAAGTATCTTCCAGAAGACCCTGAAAATTTGTGAATTTCGATTTGTTTTCTGTTAATAAGAGCAGAGGAATGTGCTCGCTTTTATTTAAGAACCCTGCTGAGAGTCCAGGGCAACATGAATTGCCGGTAGATTTACTGTGAGAGGTACACTCCGTTGATCAGGTATTTTCCTTGCAGCCCTTCATTAACTGTATTGTGGTGATTGAAACCCTTTTATTAAAAATCCGACATACCGTGGAAAGAGGAAGTGGTTGAAGGTGATATTTCGTGCTCTTTTGGGTGTTTGATTTGGGCGGCGTTTTTTTGGGTTTATTTAGTTTTAAAAGCAGTGGGCAATCTTTTGGACGCCCTTTTGTTTGTTTGTTCTGTGGTTGTCATTTATACCGAAAATGCCCTTTGCTTAATTTAAGTAAAGGATTGAGTTTGTTCTTAATAGTGCTGTCGTTTTGAGCTGTCACTGACAGAGAACACATCAGATTGTCAAGATAACTATGAAGGCATTTAGCCTTCTAGTTCTGTTTAAATTTAATAATTCCTATTGAAAGTTGGTGGGGACGGCTCTGCATGCCTCCTCGGAGTTGAGGTTGGCTGTTTTTGGGCGGTTTTTGGGACCTTCTCAGGGCGAGAGAATTTCAGCATTTGTGGGTGTTTTGAGTTCATTTGCCTTTGGCTGTGGCTTGCTCTTGGGAGACGGCTGTCCACGATTTTTATCTTTTGTTTTGCTGTTTGGAAGTGGTGTATTTTAGCCGTGGGCCGTTTCCAGGTTGAAATTACTTCTTTTTATAATTTGCCTGAGTTCTTTACATAGCTGGTCATGGAGTGAGCGGAGCAGACTCGAGACTGGCTCTTCAGTGTTGCTACAGTGTCTGATGTTGAGTGTGGTTTTGGGTGTTTGTCTGTCTCTCTTAGTGGTTTGCCTTATTGCAGAGCTAGTGGTGGATTCAGTAAGAGTTGGCGCTTGTACTGCGCTGTACTCTGCTATCGGGGTGTTTCTAAATGGAGTGCATAAAATAGAGTGGAGAAGTGAGATTTGAAAGGGCATGTTGATGCCTATTTCTAGGGGTTACCTATTTGCAATTTTATGTATCTCTTGAGAAGGTGTTCTCAGCATTGTCTTTTTAAATAATCCGCTGGGTTCCTTCTCGATGGTGCGAGTGTTCGCACTATCACAAAGTTAATTATCATTAGATTCAGTTGTAATGAACATTTATAATGATAATATTTATTTTGAACTCGACTAACCTTTTGGAGGTAGAGTTGGGAGATTTGGAGTTGATTCCGGGGTCGCTCTAAAACGAAGGTGTTTGCGGTGCTAGTGGGGTTCCGAGTTCGGGTCCTTGCAGCGCCTTCTTCTTCTAGGAGCTGGCTTGACCTCATTTCCTCTCCTTTTATCAGGTATAGGAAGGAGGTTTAGTTGTTAGAAATAATGTCTAAAACATTATTAAAAGAGCTTAATCTGCTTGTAGGATTATAAATATTCTGCTTTGGTAATTTAAAGGGGCAATGTATGTATAAATAAAATAAATACTTGGCAAATAAAGATTTAAAGTGTAAAATAAGATGTTGGGGTGGAGTTAAATGGTCACATGACCCCTTTTGGGTATAAATTCAGACTCTTTGGGTTGAGAGTTAGATTGAGATCAAAATAGAGATTGAGATCATTCTGCTTGCTGTGGGTCTGGAGGTATACTCTGGAAGCTGCTATCAAAGTGCTCTATGGAGTTATAATGAACTGTGCCATTTACTGCTCCAAATGGAAGATTTATGAATGTCAGATGAATTTGTCTGCTGTGGTATTTACTACTCTGAATTACAGAAAGTTTTAGTAAAGTGCTCTAAGGAGTGAAGGTGTTCAGTTTTTGTGCTAAAACTGAGAACATGCTGTTGAACTGATGCCCTGTATGGAACTTATCCTGCTACTGAATAATTTTTTTTTGGAAGAATTGAGAATAAATTTGGAACTTTGGAAAGAGTGCTACATGTGTCATGCTACCTGATTGGTCCACATATACCTGCACCCTTTAACAGTGTGTGTATTGAGGGTGAGAAGAACCACATGTTTCCATAGTTCCATGTCATAATAGCGACTGTGGAACGGCGCACAACACACAAGGTGAACTCTTCAAGAAAATATTTTCTTGTGGGGGGCTTCACCCACCACACACCCTCTTGTGGGGGGCTTTGCCACCCACAGTCCACCCTTACTATAAATTCCAACTCCTGGATGAGGGGGGGACCCTTGTCACACAAAAGTGTTGGTGCTGTGATTCCATCGCCATTGTGTTGCTTCGCCATTCTTCAGTCACTGTCTTTATGGGCTACCTAGTTTCCATTGGTATGTGTGCTACAGTTTAATTGTGTAACTGAGATGAGGGGGGACAAGAAAACTAAAAAGTGTATCAGTGGCTATAAGCATGCTGCATGCATGCAGATGTATGCAGATTTATATTGAAGTACAAGCGAGCCATATGTATGCAGGCTGTATAGCTGAGAGGTTAAAGGCACTGAACTACAAACCAGGAGACCTGAAGACCTGGGTCTGAATTTCATCAATCTCCACTTGTATACTGTGCGATCCTGAGCAAGTCACTTAACTTTTATGTGTGCAGTTATCAGTGACCACTTGCTTTTTGCACGCATGCCACATGCATAGTCTGTTCCAATTTAACATAAAAAACATGCTTTCCACACTTGCTTGCTGCATGCATGCCACATGCATGCAATTGGTTCCAATTTAGCATTTAAATCATGCTTGCAACACACATACTGTACCACATGGGTAGTTTTATGTGTGCAGCATGAAAACATTTCATATAATTATTTCTCTAAGGATATCTACAGTAAATGGGCCTCATTTTCTTTACACAGTTCACACTGAACTGTACCCCAATTACAATGTCACATTTTATTCCAGGGAAACCTTGCTTCTCATAGATTGTATCCTGAATAAGAATGATGAATTGATAGCAAGGAAAGTGTGCCAGCTGCTGGCCACTGAACATAGTATTACCACATCTACTTGGTAGGTCAAGCAGAAGCACCGCACTGGGCTGGTCTTATGGATGAGCACAGTAATCAATACAGTTGTGTAATACTAATAGTATTCCAACCACTATAAATAGTGTGTGTTTTCAATGAACAGTTTTCAAGGATGTAAATTTACAGTATTGTGGTTCTTCAATCAGATTTTGCCTGATGATGCGTGACATGAATAAGGAGAATAGAATGGAGCAGGCCAGGAGATGGATTCAACAAGGCGAGATGTTTGATGATGTCATTTTTTTGATGAGACAACCATATCCTTTGCTTACTTGCCTAATGCAGAGGTTTGTTGCCTCCACTATGGCTCCTTTCAGTCTCTTCCAGTGTTCCTCTAAAACATCCAAATCTTCCAACCCTGCCATGGCATCCCCGAGGCATTCTCCCAACTTTGTAAAGTCAGCCCTCCTAAACTCCAGAACCCTCATCTTTGTGTGGATTGACTCTGCCACTGTTCATATATTGAAACACACTGTTTAGTGGTCACTGGTCCCCAAGTGGCCACCCACCATGACGCCAGTAACATTATCCCTGTTGTTGAGTACTAGGTCCAATATTGTTCCCTCAGTATTACTAATTGCCTGAGGAACTCCTCCTGTTGGGAGTCCAGGATGTCTCTGCTCCTAGCTGAAGCTGCAGCCGGGATGCTCCACTCAAAGTCTAGCAGATTGAAGTCTCCCACCAGCAGCGTCTCCTCCTTAACTGCCATCTTATGGATGACTTCCACTAGAACCCTGTCCATCTCCTCCCCCTGTGCTGGAGACCTGTAGATCAGGCCAATGGGAATAGTGTCTCCATTTCCCACCTTTAAGTTGACCCACAGTGCCTCTGCCCCTCCCTGTATTCCTGTATTTCTGTTGCTTTTATGCTATCCCTCATGTATAGAGCTACTCCACCCCCCTTCTTACCCACCCTGTCCTTCCTGAACAGAGTACAGCCTGGTATGGCTATATCCCAGTCATGGTTCTCATTGGTAATAGTGACAATGTCCAGGTCAGTCTCTGCCATTATGGCCATTAGGTCCCGGATTTTATTTCCCAGACTATGAACATTTGCGCACATGGCCTTCCAAATTCTGCTACCACTCTTTCTCTCAGCCCCCCTTTTTTCCTCTTGCCTACTCTCCTTGTCCCCCCTGCCTTTATTCCTGTACCTCTTTTTTCTGATATTCTGCTTTCCCTGGTTTTACGTACTTTTGGGGATTTCCCACTCTTGGTGCTCTCCTTTCTGGCTGGGGGGGCAGTTTATTTCTTTCTGCTTCCTTCCACCACCACCTTCAGCTAGCTTGCCAATGTAGCATTTAATTGTTCACTGAAAACCTTGTTTCCCCTCAAAGATGGATGCAGGCCATCTCTGCTGTACAGACCTACATCCCTCCAGGTGGGACCCCAGTCCCCAATGAAGTCAAACCCCTCCTCTCTGTGCCACTCCTTCAACCAAGTGCTGAAGCTCCTAGTGTGGAGTATCCTGTCCTCCCCCGTCATAGACAGGCAACACCTCAGAAAAGGCCACTGAGCATGTTACGTGCCTAAGATCCTTCCCCAACTCCTGCTGCACAGTCCTAGCCTCATCCCTAGCCAGGTCATTAGTTCACAGGTGGACAATGACATCTAGCTCTCCCTCCCATCCTGCTGCCCTAACAATCCTCAGTATCTGCTTTCCATTTCTTTGAGCCATGGTGCTGGGTAGGTACCTAACCTCTCTCCCTCTCTCTCCCTCTTTTCCTGCCCCCAAATCTACCCCTCTAAGGATGGAGTCCCCCACCAGGAGTTGCTTCCTCCTCCTCCTCCTCTCAGGTCCTCTGCCACCCTCCTTGGGGTCTCCATCATGGAAGCCCCCATATCCTCCTTGGTCACCACTGCAGGTGCCTCCATGGGACAGTCCTGCCCCACCAGAGTGGTGTAGAAGTTGTGTAGTGGTACCATCTGGGGGAAGTGCCTCTGTTCCATCACCCTCACCCTTCCCAAGCCCACTGTAGTCCAGCCACCCCTCTTCCTCCTTGGTAGTCTTTATTTTTTTATTTACTGAATTTTGGTAACCGGGTAGGTCCACTGAGATAAGACAGTCTCTTTTTTAAGGGCGACCCAGAAAGTGCATTACATTGATTGTGCAGTCAGTAGTACAAAGAAATGTACAGTTGTTTAAGGATAATAGACAAACAGAGATTGAACTACAAACCAGGAGACCTGAAGACCTGGTTCTGAATTTCATCAATCCCCACTTGTATACTGTGGGATCCTGAGCAATTCACTTAACTTTTATGTGTGCAGTTATCAGTACAATATTTTCATTCTGTGAAACAACAAGTAATAAAAATAACATTCTCCAAACCTTAGCAAACAGACATTGTTAGCTGTGTTTTTTTTTTTGTTTGATTTTTTTGTTGGCAGGAAGAAAAGAGAGAGTTTAGGTTAGCAGAGGCAATGTAGTTGTAGACAGAAAGACAGCGGTTGTCAATGGATATATAGAGACATGGTGGAGGTGGTCAGGAAGACCAGGGTCAGGAGTTAGTGGAAGCAGGAGCAAGGTGGTGCAATTAGGTGTGAAGACAGCGATCATTGAAATTGTGAGAATGAGGTGCAGGCCAGTATAGGAGAAGGTAGGGAATTCCAGCAGGATACAGCCAAGAAAGCAAAGGATCACTGCGACACAGAGAGCCGTAGGTTTGGTACTGATAGGAGGGGAATAGAGGCAGATCTGAGGGCACGCTGAGGGAGATGACATTGAATGATGCCAGCAAGGCATGGAAGAGTGAAGTGGTGGGCAAGCTTGTGTATGAAGCTTAGCATGACATAGCGTAACTTTGATTTATAAGGTAGCCAACCCAAGGCAGATAGGACACTACAGTGATGATGCCGTGCATTTGTCCCAAGAGTGAACCTACCAATTCTGTTGTAAGCCTGAGAGAGGTGAGATAGTAGGGATGCGGTAGTGGAGTGGAGTAATGGTGCCCCATACAAAAGGAGGGGCAGGAGCATAGCCTCAGCAATCTTGCGACAACAGGTCATAGTAAGGAAGGAACTGATGCGGTAGAGGACACCTATTTTTTGGGTTATCATTTTGGTGAGGGCAGTAGCATGCTTGTCCAGGGTCAGTGAGGTCTCTAGGGTAACACCTAGGTATTTGAATGACCTGACAGATTCTAGAGCTTCCCCATCATGCGAGAGTACAGCCAGAGGGGGAAGAGTTTGTGTGGTCAAATGGAAGAACAACATACATTTTGTTTTTTTAGTATTGAGGACAAGCTGCCTCTGAGTGAACCAGCCCTCAAGGGTGTGGAAGTCAGAGGACAGCATGGAATTAAGCCACCTTATGTCAGTAGAAGATTGGTAGATAATGGCATCATCTGCATACAGATGAGCTGAGGCCATCCCACAATTATTAGGGAGGTCATTAATATATAAAAGAAAAAGTAGTGGGCCAAGTATGGAGCCCTAGGGGACACCACAGGTGATGGTCCTCAGGGTGGATAAGAAGCCAGCCAATTTGACTTTCTGAGTACGGTGTGAAGGTAGCTTTTGGTCCAGGTCAGGGCACTGGCTTCCAGGCCACGGGTTTGCAGCTGTTGCAACAGAAGGCCATGGTTGACCAAGTCAAAAGCCTTGGTCAGGTCTATGAAAATTGCTTCAGCGGCTCGGCCATGGTCTATTTCACGGAAAATGTCAGTGGTGACTTTAATCAGAGCCATTTGTGTACTATGGTTTTTCCTAAACCCATGCGGAGATGCTGAGAGCAGATGGTGAAGGTCAAGATAGTCCTGCAAGTGGTCATAAATTATCTTCTCTTGTATTTTAGCTAGGGAGCAAAGCAAAGAGATTGGCTGGAAGTTTTCCACTCTAGAATTGGTACCTCCCTTGTGGACAGGTAGCACTATCGCAACTTTCCATAATTCAGGGACAGTGCCAGTGAGGAAAGATCGATTAAATAAATCACGCACCAGTCGGGCAAGAGCAACAGCCCCCATCTTTAAGAATTTAGGTTCTATAGTATCATGGCCAGGTGAGCTGTGAGCCTTCAGGTTCTTGAGAAGATGGCTGACCTCCTTGATGGTAGCAAGCTTTAGGTGGAAAGCAGGGTGGACCATGGCGTCATTAGACAGCTCAGGGTAGGGTTGGGAGGTGGAGGTTGAGCAAGAGAATAGCGATGTGTACCTGTCTAGATTGGTGAAGAACTCATTAAAGCCAGAGATGATGGAGGAGGGGTCAGTAAGAGTGATCTCCTGGGTGTCAAGAGAAGTGGGAGTCTCAGATGTATTGCCCTTTAAGAGGGAGTTAACCTGCCTCCAGAATTCTTTCGGGTTACTGAGATGCTCAGTCTGGAGTCTCTTGAAGTGGTGTCCTTTTGCCTTTTGGACAGAGTTCTTGCAGTAGTTCCTAAGCTGCCTGTAAGTCTGCCAGTCTGTTTGGGACCTGCTATCCTTAAAGGTCTTCCAAGTCTTATCCCAAGAAGACATGAGCTGCCTTAGTTCCTTGGTAATCCATGGAGCTTTTACACCTTTTGCCCTACATTTCTTTAATGGGGCATGCTGGTCAATGATATTGGTGAAATTCACCACAAAATACTCTAGTACTGAGTTTACATCTGGCAGAGTGTTTATTGGATCCCAGTCCATTTCCCTGATTGTATCCACAAAATTGTTGATGTCAAACCTGGTAATATCCTGTGCAGTGATGATTTTAGGAGAGGAGTTGGGGCAATTATTACACCACACATAGAGAGTTGGTGAGTGGTCAATTATGCTGTCAGATAGTACCTTCATTGATTTTATTTTTGGGGCACAGTTTGTGACCACCTAGTCTAATCAAGTGTGGTTGCCTGTCTTTGTGTTAGCTCGAGTAGGATCACCTATCAGTTGAACCAGATTTGAATCTGCTAGAACAGTGAATAGTTTGGAAGAGCTAGTATGCAGCCAATCAACACTGAAATCACCCCCGAGAATGAGGTTGTGGTGTGGGAGATTGGCAAGGGAGGATATGAAAGAAGGGAGGCCAGAAGCTACCTCCTTTGGGGGCATGTACACACACCCAACTAGGAGTTTTTTTACCTTGCCAAGGATGAGTTTGAGGAAGATCAATTCAGTAGTCAAGGGTCCAGGTTCAGGCATAGAGAGTTAATAGCAGGAGAAGTAGCAGGGATGGCTTGATCGAAGAAGTAAGTAGCTGCTTCGAATTTTTAGAGATGAGTGATGACAAATTCATCCTTCAGTTGAACCAACTACCAAGGTATACCACTCCACATTTTGGGAGCCAAGGGACAGTGAGGAATACTGACCTGGATTCGGGGATAAGGCAGTTTGGAAGGAATACCCCACTATGCAGTGGAGGGTGAGTAAGGGACATGGCTATGTAGTAGTCAGCCACATATAGTGTTAATAGGCAGGTCAAAGTGCAGAAAGCTGCAGACTTGGCCATGGTATACTGTTTTGCAGTAGTGGCAGACCAGGTGGTCCCTGGTTGGGGAAGAGGCCCCCTGAATCCTTACCACCTCAGCCTGCAGGTGATCAACCTCTGCCCTCATCCCAGCAAGGTGCATGCAGATGGGTCAGCACTGCAGTCTCCAGAAAGTCCCCCTGAAAACTGCTGCCCCACAGACACTGCACTGCACCACTCTCAGCATGTCTAATTACTACCCTGCCTGTTTTTCTTTACTTTCTTAAAACCCTTTCTTACCCCTACCCAAAACGTTGCTTACTTTAAATCCCTTTTTCACCTCTACCCTAGATATGGTGTTTGGCCTAATCCCATTATTTTCTTTCTTTTCAACCCTTATTTACTCCTAATCTAGATAGGGCATTTGGCCTAATCCCACCTTTTTGCTGACTTTTAAACCCCTCTTGTATCCCTCCCCTAGATAGGGTGTATCACCAATTCCCACAATTTTAGTTGACCTTAACAATCTTCACTCTTTGTGGTGTGTAAGCTATGACAAGAGATTAGCAGGAATCTTACCTCAGTTGTCAGGCAGAACTTCCTGGTTCCTTGCTTCCTCCTGCTACTTTTTTCACTCCTTTAGTGTTCCTCGGACCCCTTCTGGGGTGCACAGTTCCTGTCTGCTGGCTGCATCATTGAGCTGACTCAGTGGGCAGACTCTGACATCAGTAGTGAATTAGCCCTTTGTGTGGGGTACAGCTTGGTAAATCTGCCATTTAGAAGGCCCCTGCCAGTTTCCTGATATCCCCTGATTGGTAGGAGCTCCCTTAGGAGGCATGTCTTCTGTCCTACTGCTTTCCTGATTGGGTGTCTTTTGGAGCTTCTAACTCTGCTGTCCACTGTCCAAACATCTCCCATTGTCCAGTGATTGGCGATTGATCAGAGCTATGGGCAGAGGGGGAGAGAGCCCAATCCTGCCACAATCACAGATGTTTTGTGATGTGTGGCCATGGCTAGGCTTTTAAAGAGCCCCTGTCAGCTTCCTGATGTCCACTGATTGACTGAAGTGCCCTTAGGAGGCACAGATTTGTTCTGCTTTTTCCATGATTGGGTCCCTCTGTGATGCCCTCATGGAGCTTCTGGCTCTGCTGTCCAAAGATTCACATTGTCCTGCGGTCTGTGATCAATCAGAGCTGTGGCAGAGGGGGAAAAAGCCCATTCCCATCACAACTGCAGCTCTTTTGTGTTGTGTGGTGGTGACTGGGCTGTTAAAGAGCCCCTGATATCTTTATGATATCCCCTGATTGGCTAAAGTGCCCTTAGGAGGTGAATCTTCTGTCCTTCAGGGTAGAAGAGCATTAGTAACTAGTGAAACACATACACTGACTCAAAAACAGATATATCCCACTTGTAGCTGAATCCAAAGTTGAAATTAATAGTACTGTGTGCATATTTCTCCTGCAGCTGAATCGTACTCAGATGTCCAAAGTACTAGCAAATATGAATCAGTGTTACCTCAAAAAATTGTCATAGGAGACTCAATTGTTAGGTTCATTGACAGCCACATTTACAAAAATGATGAAGTGAATACAACAGTTACTTGTCTGTCAGGGGCTAGGATTGAAGATGTAGATAGGGTGGTAGATAAAATGCCCATCCCTAAAATCTCAGCAGTCATTCTGCATGTGGGAAGAACCGACATTGATAGAAGTCATGAAAAGAACATCTTTAGTGAAATTTTAACATTAGGAGTTAAATTATAGGCAAAGGTTGCAAGGTAGCAATACTGGTATTCTCCCAGTCCCAAAGGCCCATCCTGAAAAAAATCTCACCATTAACTAATATCAGGCTATCGAACTGGTAAAAGGAGAAAAATACAAGCTTTGTAAACAACTGGGACTGTTTAAAAAAAAGAAATGAACTTTATTCCAGGTATGGAGTGCATTTACAATTTGGGGCTAAGATACTGGGCAAAAATTTTAAACAGTGCTTAGATGATTTTGATTTAAACTGAGTAAGAAGGGAGAACATTCAATAAAAATCCATAACACTACACCTCACTATAAATGAAAGACCCTTGGCCAGCCCCAAGCACATCAGCCATCTGCCCACCCTCCCCAAGCAAGAACAGATTGCTTGGAGCGGGACCGGCGGCTCCTCGGTGGGCCCCAAACACATCAGCTATCTGCCCACCCTCCCCAAGAAAGAACAGGTATACTCCATTTCAATTTTTTGAACTTTTGTACTCTGGAAGCCAGCTGTTGCTGATTGGTCTCCCAGGACAAAGCTGCCATTGGACACGACTGCCTGAAGCTTCTACACCATTGGTGTTTTGGCCAAACCAGAGAACTGTGCAGCATTACAGGACAGCTGCCTGCAGACTGACCTAATCTGCTGAAAATAATTTAATTTTAACTTTAGACTGCCCTGTATGTAGTGCACAGATTTTTATCTTGTTTGCAACTGTTACTGTAATCAGGAGCAGCACTTGGTGCTCAATCTGCTCCACAGCTTTCTTGTACAGCCTTGGAATTTATTAAGTTTGCACAGGAGCTCAGTCATTAATTCAGACTGCACAGGAGCTCTGACTTTTGCCCCCCCCCCCCACCATCCCCCACCTCCTATGTTTATTAAATGCTCTTTTCACAGGCCATGTTCCCACCACTCTTCACAGGATTGGTTATTGCCACCTCATGCCCACTTTAAAGATGCAGCCCCACTGCTGCATAAGGGGAGGGGTTGACTCAACCTTTTTGTTTTACTGATCCTGAACAGAGCAGCCAGGTATCCAGATAGTGACATCGGTAATTCTGTCTATGACTTTGGTTCATGCTCTAAAGAATAGTCTATAACTTCTCAACAGACCAACGTAGTCCCTTCTAGTGGATCTCCAGCCTTTACGGTTGCCTGGCTCATTGCAGCCAGTATATTAAGCTCTAACTGCTAACATACCCAGACTGAATCCATGGCTCAGCCCCATGTGGCATTATTGATTCTCCTCTTCATTATCCTCCCACTTGCAAACCAGTGGCTTACTCCAGTTCCTCAAAATGCATGTGGACCCCACACTGCAATTCCACCAGGTGGCAGGTCTCAAACAGATACATTGTCCTTCACTAGTAAGCAATGTCCCCTCACTCCATTAACATCGCATGTTGCCCTATTTACCATCCCGAAGGAGCTGTTAATAATGGCACGACTGGTTGCTCATCGTCAGGGGCTTGGTGGCTTCTCCTTACCGGTTAGGAGCCACCTCAGAAGGGACAAGGATGTACTGTGTCACCTTCCGGTAGCCAGGGACATATATCTTTTACTAATCCTTCTGGCTGGAGAGGGACATCCCAACCCAGGCCCCTCCCCTCTTATGCCTGAAAGTGGGAAAAAAGGACGTGGACTAAAGTTTGCTGCAATGAATATCTGCAGTCTGTTCCCCAAATTTGCCCAATTCCAGGCTTGGGTACAAATGCATCGCCCTAGCATCATCTGCCTGATGGAGACCTGGTTGACCCCAAATATTAAGGATAACTCAATTTCACTACCTGAGTTTAACTCATTCAGGCTGGATAGAACTGGTAAGAGGGGTGGTGGGTGCTTCATCTATATGAAATACTCAATTCAGGGGAGTGTACTGCCAATAACTGGAGTCACTGCCAACTATGAACTACTTGCAGTCTGACTCCTATTAGGCAGACATGGTATGACACTCATAATTGCCTCAGTCTACCTGCCTCCACTCAAAGCTAAACAGGGGCGTGCCTTAGTCATGGAAGCTCTCTCGAATACAAAAAGGAACTCAGAGGTATTAGTCACAGGTGATTTTAACATCAACTGGCTTAGCAAGGACAATAACATGTAGAAAAACCAGGTTGACAATGCCTACCTAACCCAGATGGCCTCTGAATCCACCAGAATAAATTGCAAGAGGGGTACCAGCACTATGCTTGACTGAATCTTATCTAGTTGTCCCTCTAGGATCAAAGACATAGCAGTACTCCCTGACTCCATAAGTAACCACTCCCCAGTTATTTGTAGGTGGGCAAATAAGGAACAAAGAAATCCTCCAATCACAATTCACAGCAGAGTACTTAAAAGAGGACAAGCAGACACTTTTAAGGCTGCCTTATCTCGGGTTGATTGGACCATCTTAGATGAAACAGAGGATATTGACCTTGCCATGAAAAAATTTATGGTCAAGTTTAATGAGATCTGTGACATTTATGCACCATTGAGAAGAAGGAAAATTAGAGGAACCACAAACAAATGGATTACACGGGAACTACTAGATGAGATGAGGGCCAGGGATAACATGTGGTGTAGGGCTAGGAACTCTGGCAGCACAAATAACTTACAAAATTATAAAACCACTAGAAATAGGTGTACCTGCCTCACTAGATTAGCCAAAGCTAAAAACTTCAAGGACCCGTTGGATAGGAGCTGGGGTAATGGGAAGTGATTTGGGGATATCATTAAGGAACTGATGGGTAGAGAAGTTAAGAAACACCCCCCCAATGCTTAACATTAATGGCATCCCCACCAAAGATCCCCACTCCATTGCAGAAGCATTCAACTCCATATTCACAGACATAAGTACTGTCCTCCCACCGTATTACCTTGCCACAGCTGATCCACCCCAGCCTGTGTTGGGTTCCAGTTCCTCTCAAGCAAGATTCTACTTTAGACGGGTCATGGTCAAGGAGGCGAAAACCTATGTTCTAAAGGTCCTCAGCAAAACAAGGCTTGGCAGTGACAACATTGATATGAAGCTAATTGCCTTGGCACTTAATGAAGTGATTGCCCCATCACCAAAATCTTTAATAAATCTCTTACCCTGGCCAAATTTCCATCTATTTGGAAGCAGGCTATGGCAATCACTGTCCCCAAAAGTGGAGACAGATCTAACACAGCCAACTACAGACCAATTTAAATCTTATCACCACTTTCTAAGGCACTAGAGAAAATTGTTGTGGACCAGATCTCTGAACATCTGCAGAAATATGATCTGCAGTGTGCTCAGTAGCACAGCTTTCACAAGAACCATAGCACAGCTACTGCCTTAGCTGAGTTCTCTTAATACATGCATAAGACTCTGAAAGAAGGCAAATATGTGGGATTTATTTTCATAGATCTCACGAAGGCCTTTGACACCATCATTCACATAACACCGTTGCAGCAAATGCTGTCACTAGGGATTGCCACTGAAGCGGTCCTTTGGTTCAAGGAGTACTTGACCCTCAGGTCCCAGAGTATAAAAATAGGGTCCACTATCTGAGCTGCCAAGCACATCTCACTGAGAGTTCTGCAAGGATCCAATCTTGGTCCTCTCCTTTTTAGTATATTTTTGAACACCCTTCCTAAAGCCTGTAAAAGCAAAATAGTTCTATATGCGGACGATGCCATAATCCTGGACAGTAACATCCAGCCAAATCTGCTTCAAAAGGAACTGCAGACTATCTTCTGCCAGCTAGAAGAGTGGTTCTGCTCTCATAAATTACTCCTCAACTATAAAAAAGACCAAAGCTATGTTGATCTCCAGCCACCAGCACAAGAAACTGAATCTGGTCCTGACCAGCCTCAACAATAAGGATGATCCCCTAGAACAGGTACACTCATTCAAGTACCTTGGGGTCACTATAGATAATACACTTTAATTCTCTCAATACATTGACCTAGTAGTAAAAGCGGTCAATAACATGCTGGGTGTCCTATATAGGCACAAACAATATCTTACTCCTTCTGTTCTTCCGACTGTCAATCTTCAGCTCCATACTGACTCTCATTGACTACAGCCTGATTGTTTATGGAGTAGCATCTGAAACTGCTCTCAAACATGTCATGACTGCTCTTAATAAAACTTGTAAGCTGGCCCTTGGGGCAGATAAACTAACTCACATGTGCTCTCTTTTTGAGCAAACTAATTGGTTGAACCTAAATTGTACAATAAAGTTCCAAATGTGCTTACTGGAAAAAAAAGTCACTTCATGGTAAGGGTCCTCCCAGTATTGTGTATTTCGTGCAAGCAAATCAGTCCAGCTATCAGGCAAGGGGCATGAATTGAGCCCCTTTGGCCAACACTTTCAAAAGAATTTCCCTTGGACAAAGGACTTTTTCCTACAGAGCCCCGCTTTGGCTCAACAAGATGCCCATGCATATACTTAACATTGAGAGCCTCCCCTCCTTCAAAAACAAACTTAAGCTCCATCTCACTGACAGTAGCAGGTGTGTATGTAGGGCAATCACATGACCCTGTCCCCTCAACTCTTGCCCATCTACACACTCTAAACAAAGCTAGCTACAGACAATGGTAGCCTGTCCCCCTCTCCCCCATCCCACACATGTGCCTATACCCTGGTCAATTTATCCTCCTCATTCCCTCACCAGCCCCTTCACTCACTCCCACTACTCAGCCCCCCTTCCCAGGCACTCTTCTTATCCAATTACAATCATTCCACACACCACTCCCTTCCCTTCCCTTCCCTTCCCTTCCCTTCCCTTCCCTTCCCTCTACCTGTGCTATCCTCTCACTTGGTTGTCCAATCCACTCTTAGCACTCCACCCCCTCTTCTTTGGCCACCTCAGCCTGCCTCACTGCCTTTTGTTACCTGACAAAGCCTACTGTCTTGGCTGCAGCCCCTTGTTATAAAGATAGGTCTTCTTCTCTCTACACCTTGCATCTTTTCTATTTATTCTCACCTTGTTACTACCTTCCTGTAACCATTGTAATTATTTGTAAATGCCATGTACACTGAGTCCTTCTATGTATTGCTATGTAAACAATGTTATGTTATTGTCTATTGTGTATTGTGATCTCTGAATGTATTGTTACTCTCTTATGCCGATGTGGAACCTTTGAAAAAGAGCACATTACTCAAATGTTATTTCTGAATATTCAAATAAATAAAATAAATAAATATAAAATGACCAGAATTCATGTAAATGTTATACGTTTAAATGCTAGAAGCATGCAAAAAAGTTAGATGAATTACAGGCCTTAATTGCATGTCAAAACATTGACATTATAGCTATTACAGAAAATTGGTGGACAGACAAAATTGTCTGGGGAACCAAAATAGATGGATATGACCTTTATAAATTTAGTAGAGAAAATAGGAAGGGCGGTGGAGTAGCACTTTATGTTAAAAATTGCTTTAACTCTACTGAAGTTTCAGCAAAGATTGTATGACCAGTCTGGGTGGACCTAGTGGTCCTTCTCTGCTGTCAATTACTATGTTACTATGTATTAAGAAAAACCTTACTACTACCAAATCCATCTGGGTAAAACTGTATTACAACAAGGTAAACCCCATAATTGTAGGTGTTTGTTGCCCACCTGACTCTTCAGTGGATACATACAATAAATTACTGTCTGAAATCGAGGCTGCAGCAGAACTAGGTGACTTAATTATAATGGGATACTTCAACCTGTGGGAAATAAATTGGGTAAACAACTCTGCTACTAGCATTATAGGTAAAAAAAAATAATTGCAGTATGTGAATTCACCCAGTTAAAACAACATGTGAGTGAACCTACCAGAGGAGGTAATATTTTGGATGTAGTGTTTTCCTCAGATTATCTAAGAGTCAGCAAATGTAAAACAGGTCCACCTCTCAGTAATCATGATCAAAAGATGGTATATTTTCAAATAAATCAAGACTACATAGCATACAATGGCAAAGCCAAAACATATCTTTATAAATGGGCCAATGTGGTTAAAATAAGGGATAAATGCAGTAAAATAAATTGGAATAGAGAACTGGAAAACAAATCCACTAAAGATATGTGGGATGCTATTACAAAAATAATTTTAAATTTAAGTGATACATATATATCGAAGATATTCAAACATCAAAATAAATTGAGACTGAGGTGGCTGAATAAAAAGATGAAGAAATTAAACAAACTCTTGCTATGAAAGCTAGAAAATAAAACAGTAAATCCTTTTATGCCTACATTAATTCTTTGAAAAAACCCAAAGTAAGGTAGGACCGTGGTTAAACAACAACACTCTGATACATGATAATAGAAACATGGCAGAGATACTAAATGGTAATTTTTGTGGGGTTTTTAGTCCCACTGATAAATCACTCCATTGCTTAGACTTCCCACCTTGTGATAGATTTGTCATTTCAACAGAAGAAATAAAAACCAAGATGTGGAAATTAAAAGGAAATTCATCTCCTGGACCAGATAATATTTTGGTGCACTTGTTATACATCATGTCAGAATTTTTACTAAATCCATTAAAAAATGTTTTTAAGAATCATTTAATATTGGTACTGTACCTTAAGACTGGAGAACCATATATGTGGTTCCCATACATAAAAAAGGCTCAAAATAAGACCCAAACAATTACAGACCAATAAGTCTTATGTCTACTGTCTGCAAAATATTAGACAATATAATCAAGGATATTATAACTAGCACAGTAAATAATCCAGACTGTGAACAACACAGATATAGGAAGGGTAGAAGAAGTACAACAAATTGGATCTGTTTTTATGAAAAGATTAGTTAGATGTTCGACAGAAACTTACCTTGCAATGTGTATCAGGACTTTTGTAAGGCTTTTGATTTAATACCGTACTGGACGTTCATTGAGATAATCAAAAAATATTAATCTTAACAACTCCATTGCAAACTGAATTATCAAAAGGCAGAAGGAGAGACCACAGAGGATAGTGGTAAATACACATCTGGCAGGGCAGAGGAGGGGAGGGTCACTATTTCAAGTCCCATAGGGTTCTGCTTTCGGTCCTGTCTTATTTCAAATTTTTATTCTGACTTCACTAAGAATACAATAAGTTGGTCAGTTAAATACGCAGATGATGCAAAATTGGGGGGGGGGGCGTAGGCATGTGAAACTTCTTTGCCAAGCTGAAGAACTTCAAAGAGACCTTTAACATATATGTAGATGGGTTAACTGCTGGGGTATGAAATTAAATATGGATAAATGCAAAGTTATCCACCTCAGTAAGAGAAATCAAGGTATACCTATGTGCTGTGTGAAAGAAACTTATTTATCACTGATAATGAATGAGACCTAGGTATTATCTCGTAAGACTTTAGTAGCTGTACCTAGGTAAATAGGGCCCTCCTTGTCCCAGGGTCAGACTAAAAATGTCCAGCGACCATGCCTTTAGTGTCACTGGCCCAGCTCTGTGGAACTCCCTCCTAACTTCTGTCAGGGAGGCCCCGACAGTCGAGTCCTTTAAAAAGGGCCTAAAGGCTCCTTTGTTCTGTCTGTCTTTCCCCGATGAAAGTGAGTGACCAGCATTATTTATATTAGTTATCCTAGTTATCTTTAAATTTCTGTTGTTTTAAATATTTATAGATCAGTTGTTATTTATAGATTTACATATCTTATATTATTTGTCATGATTTTAAACATTTTTATGTAAGGCGCCCAGAGCCCCAGGGACTGAGCGCTGTATAAAATAAATTGCCTTGCCTTGCCTCACAGCTATTACTAAAACCAATAAAGTAATATGGGCCATTAAAAGAAATATTGTCTCTAGATATGAGAAAGTTCTAATGCCCTTGTATAGGGCCCATGCATGTTGTCATCTTGAATATGTGTTCCAACTCTGGTGTCCCTCAAATAAGAGAAAAAGGATTTATCTTGAAAAATTATGGAGAAAATGCACTAAAATATTTATGTAATGACTGTTTTCAGGATTTAAATCTCATGTCATTCAAGACAAGAAGACTAAGAGGAAACCTTCACTTAATGTTTGATATCATGAACGATCGCTATCTTTTAACAGAATTGGGTACTGATTTCAAAAATCTGACAGAGAAATCAGAGGCCACCTTTTAGAAACAGTTGGGAAACCATTCAAAACTTTAGAACATAATTTCTTTTTACACTAAAAATTGAAAATCCTTGGAACAAGTTGCCTCTAGATATAATCATCAGCAAATCAAAGAGCAAATTTAAAAATAAGCTTCATAAGTATATCTTATCGGGGGAAGGGGGACTCAGCTATTATCCACAATGAGGCCTCTATAGAAGCACTTATGGGCAAATTTTCCTTCTTGTTCCTCAACTTCCATAGTATGAACCATACTATGAACTTAATGACTTAATTTTGGTTCCCCTGGTTTCTCACTAATCACCTTAGCACTTGAGGTTTCCACTTTTGTTTTTTGCCCCATCAGACTTTCCTCCACCTTTTCCTCTTTCTGGTGGCTGGTTTCATGCTGAAGTCTCCGGTGGTTCTGCCTGAACTTCTGGACCTTCCTTTTAAAAATGAACACCTTTGTCTGTTAGTATACCATTAGGCTTTCTTCTGTTTTTATGACCTCTGTATCTGCTTCTTGATCAACCACAGCTGTTTCAGTGATGCTTACACTCCCATGTGTGACAGGGTGCATCCCTGCCACTGTATTTTTTTTATTTATTTAGTTGTTTAACCAGGTATAGCACACTAAGCTGAAAGTTGTTTTACAGGAGCGACCTGTAGTAGGACCCCTTTGAGTATATTAGGTTGTGACCTCTAGCTCTATATATATTATCTAATAAAGCTATCCCTTTCTTTCCTTCTGGAGGCAGGCCACCTCCAGGCAACCCTCTGTGCTTCTCTTTAACTTTTTTTTCTCTTCCTTCCATGGATCCATATGTATGGAGGTCAAATTCCAGTGACCTCAAGCTCCCAGACAGAATGGGACAATACAATAGAATAGTTATCGCTATAGCTATATGAATGGCTGGCTATTTTAGCTAGAATTAAATATATGTATTGTATACAGTAAAGCACCCTAATCAAAAAGGGATACAGTGGCTTTTTAGTGTGTAGCCAGAGAAAGACCTACATGACTAGCCTGCACATTAGTATTTATTACAAAGTGGCAAACCCCTTGTCTTTTATTTTCTGTAACCCTGTTGCCACTATGGAAATGTTAGAACCTGTACTGAATGCTGCAGTTTATCTATTAGATGCATTATGCTGCTGTTAAACTGTAGTTGCATAGGTAGAAATTAGAAGGAACCTTGTTGTAGTTATGCCATATTAGAATCCAGAGCCTAATTGTAAGAAGCAGCGATCACCCTTTACTTAGCAAAGCACTTTACTTAGCTGCACCAGAGATAAACAAAAAGGGTGCAGAGCGAGTATTAGGCATGCTCTCTAAAACAGAGAGAGCTATACAGCAACACGTAGAAGCCTACATGGAGGAAAGTGAAAGTGTCAGCTGACGGCTTGACATATCATCCATTGGCTTGCCATTTCAGCCAAAAGTACATTGTCTTGCCCCAAAGTAGGAGAAAATGCCCTGAAACACATGGCTAGTTTTGTGCTACACGAGCAAGAGATGTAGGATAAAGGGTTTTCTTGCTACCCTAGGATAAATATGAAAGACTAAGGGATATTGTACTGCATAATAAAGATTACAGCATGGGAAAATTACTGTCATGGAAGAATCTAGCATAAACATAGCTAGTGAAGACATAAAAGGATAGAATACTGCAAGGGGTAAAAGAAAACACAAACCTCCTTCGGGCCACATAAAATGCTTTAACAAATGTACTTCTTGAAGAAGAAGGAATACATTAAGTCTGTCCTTACCTGAAGCAGGGTAAAGAATGAAATAATGTGTATAGGGGAACAGCAGCCCCTTGTGGCCCCTTTTTATAGTAATCTGTCTGTCATTCAATTCCCAGTAGAAAGTTTTCCACCTTTAAGAAGGGGAAACTCCTTCTGGGAAAGTCCCTTCTATTATCTAAAGCTGCACCTCATTATAGATGGGTAACTACGTCCTTTTAGCCTGTTATTTAATTAAATGAATGGCACTGATTATGTTTGGTCATCTGACTCAGGTGGGCGGGTATAAATAGTACTGCCTGAGCAAACAGATGTTAGGGTCAGTGTCTTCTGACTGAGTGTAGGTGAAGGACTAGGAGAGTCCTGTTCTGCTCTAAGGAGAAAATAGTGAAAAGTATTTACAAGCCTTTTCTTTTTAATTGCTTTGATTGTTTTGTTTTTATTTTATATATGGTGCAAAGCTGTTGTTGTTTATGATTACAAAATAAACATCCCTCTTAGAAAAAGTGGGTTGCACCAATAATCTTGTGTTTGTGTCCATCTGTATTTCCCACACCTTTACAAGTTATGGCAGTGGTGGGATTTACAGCTGCTTGTGTCTTGCCAGGGACGGGAGACATTGTGGTGGCTACCATCCAGTATCCCAGGTGGACACATGTCAGAGGGTGTCCAAGTGACTGGCACCCTTACCAGGAAGATGACTGCTCAGATGGGGCACCACTACTAGATGGCCTTCCAATAGATGTTAGACCAAAGGTAAAGAAACAACCTTCAGAGGATGATGTTGACCACAGTGATTGGGTGGAAGAGGATCCTATTGATAAATTTCCAGAGACCGAGGAAGGTGAAGAGGACGTTAACACCTCCTGTCCAGATTTGAAACATGCTCCACAAGAAGATGTAGGAGAACTGTTGAAGTGGCTTTGTGTCCGACAGGTCCAGTTGGACAGGGAAAGAGAGGTGGAGAGAAGGCGACAAGATGCGAAGTGGGAGGATACGATGAAGGTGCTGCAAGCCATACATGCTGGGATAACAGAGCATATGCAGAGCACAAGGGACATGAAATTATCACAACTCCAGGATAACGGTGACATAGAGGCCTATCTAACAACATTTGAGAGGGTAGCTCAAATGTGTGGGTGGCCGGGTGATCAGTGGGTAGTTTGTCTAACTCCACAATTGACTAGCAGAGCACAAGTAGTCAATAGTCAATTAGACATACAAGTGGTTCAAGATTATGACTATGTAAAGAGGGAAATTTTAAGATGTTATGACATCAATATGGAAATGTATAGGCAACATTTCAGGTACTTAAAGATGCACTCTTCAGATGCCCCAAGGGAAACCTTTGCCTGCCTAAAGGACCTCAGCTATAAATGGTTGCAGCCAGAGACAAAGACAACTCAACAGTTAATGGAGGCCATAGTTATTGAGCACTTCATAGAGATATTTCTCCAAAATGTTTAACTATGGGTGAGACAGCATAAACCTGAAGGAGCAGAGAAAATGATTGCCCTAATGGAGGACTTCTTAGCGGCCAGACCTGCAAAGGGGAGGAATATCCAAGGGAGCTCATCATCATCCACCTCCACCAATCTGGTAAGACCTACTCAAAACATTGTAAATAGAGATAAACCTGAATGGAGACAAGACAGAAAAGGGAAGTTACCCCTTTCAGAAATTGTTTGCCATGGATGCCAGAAAAAAAGGGCATTTGATAAGAAATTGCCCGCATGTAAAACAAGACTATAGTCTCTTAGCTCTAGCTAACTGGGCACCTTATATATATCAATGGTGGAGGTGGGTACTCAGAAAGTTGTGGGTCTTACTGACTCAGGGAGTCAACAGACACTCATTCGTACAGATCTGGTGGACATGTACAACAAACTGGGGAAAAGTACAGCAGTAACATGTATTAACGGGATACCCATGTTTATCCTACAAGTCCCCTGGAGATGGCTTTAAATGGGAGAGCGCATGAGTTGGAGGTAGGATTGGTACCTCAACTTTCTGTCCCCATAATCATTGGACAGGGTCATCCCGATTTTTCTTCACTGTTAGAATGAGGCAGAGGACAGTTGACTTTGGTAGCAGTTATTACCCGAGCCTAGGCCAAACAACAGGCAGAACTTGCCAGATATTTCCCTTTTCTGAGGAACTATTTGACTGTCCAGGTAAAGACAGGAAAGGGAAAACCTTAAAAAGAAAGGAGAAGAGGGAATGGCAGGAGAAACATGGGACTTTGAAAATATTGAAAAGTGAAGATGAGGTGATGCAAGAGGAACAAAAAAGTAATAAAACCTCAAATCCCTTTTTCTTGCAGGTTGGACAAGAACAAAGCACTGGAGCCCCAAAATATATGGTAAAGAACAATTTACTGTATAGGGAATATAAAAATCCAAGAAATGGGGCAATAATAGCCCAGTTGCTAGTTCCCGAGAAGTATAGGAATGCTGTGGTGAAGCTAGCTCATGATATTCCCTTAGTAGGCCATACAGGTAGGGATAATACCTTAAACAGAATCCTTAACAGATTCTTTTGGCCAGGGTTCCATGAACAAGTGGTTCAGTATGTGCGGAGCTGCCCTGATTGTTAAAAGGTACCCTGGATAGGAAGAAAAGACATGGTGCCCCTACAGAGTATCCCCATTGTCACCCAACCTTTTGATCACATAGCCATGGATGTGGTAGGCCCCTCTGACACCAGATCAAATGGAAACCACTTCATTTTAGTCATATGTGACTATGCCACATGGTACCCTGAGGCCATCCCCATGAGGACAGTGACAGCTCCCAGAGTGGCAGAGGAATTGGCCAAGGTGTTCAGCCAACTGGGAATCCCCAAAGTCATACTCACTGACAGGGATAGCAATTTTACATCTGTAATGCTGAGTGAATTGTATCATTTGTTGGGAATTCAGGCAGTTAGAATCTCCCCTTACCATCCCCAAACAGGTGGTCTGGTGGAGAGATTCAACCATACTATAAAAAAGATGCTGCAGAAGTATGTAAATGAGGAAGGCAGGAACTGGGATACATTTCTTCCCTACCATCTCTTCTCTTATAGAGAGATTCCGCAGGCATCCACTGTTTTTTCCCCCTTTTCCTTGCTTTATGGACGCAACCCCTGAGGACCCGTAGATGAGGTCAAGGAGCATTCAGAGGAGAATAAGAGCATTGTGCATAATGGTATACTGGAGTGCATGACAGCTTTGAGGAAAAGGTTAATTAAATACATTGGATTAGCCCATCAGACCCTACAAGAGAAGCAGAACCAACAGAAATCTTTATATGATAAAGGGGTGGGGACCAAACAGTTTGAAACTGGAGAAAAGGTGTTATTTCTCCTTCCAGCAACTGAGGACAAGCTTTTGATGAAGTGGCAGGGCCCTTACACCATCATCTGTCAAGTAGACCCTGTAAATTATGAGACTGAGATGCCAAACAGGAGGGTTACTAAATAGATTTACCATGCTAACCTACTTAAGAAATGGCATGAGAGACCACCCCAAGAAAACCTAGAGTGTTACATACACACTGCAACCCAGGAAACCAAACTGGATGGTGCCTATAGAAGGTTAGAACAGCCTGGGCACATTCAAGAAATAAAAATCAACCCTACTCTAAACAGCCTGCAAACTGAACAAGTGCAGAAGGTTATAGAGAAATATGCAGACACATTCACTAATATTCCAGGGAGGGCATCTGGAATAGAACATGACATTCGAGTTACACAAGAGAGACCCATCTACCAAAAACCTTACAGATTACCCATCCATGTAAGAGAGGAAGTCATCCAGGAGGTAAAAAAGCTTGAATGCCTGGGAATAATTCTACCAATGAAGAGTGCCTGATCATCCCCCATACTGGTGGTTAATAAAAAAGAAGGAGGCATTTGTCTTTGCTTTGACTTCTGTAAAGTAAACGCTGCCTCTCTCTTTGATGGGTACCCTATGCCCCATATCGTTGACATTATAGGCCAATTAGGGAATGCTAAGTATGTTTCCACATTAGACCTAATGAAGGGGTACTGGCAAATCCCTTTAACACCACACTCTAGAGAGAAAATAGCTTTTAGTATCACTTTAGGATTATTCCATTTTGTTACGATGCCATTTGGCCTGCATGGAGCACCAGCAATCTTCCAACACTTCATGAATCACATGCTTAGACCTCACTCAGACTTTTGTGCCACCTGCTTGGATGACATGGTAGTATTTAGCCCCAACTGGGAAACACATGTACAACACCTTTATCAGGTGATATCCACCATCCAAGGGACAAGAGTTACCATAAACCCTGCAAAGTGTGCCTTGACGAATACTGTGACTAAGTATTTAGGGTTTATTATAGGAAATGGGGTAATTAAACCTGAGCTGGCAAAGTCACTGCAGTGGCAAATAGTACTGTGCCCACAACAAAGAAACAGGTGGGAGCCTTTTTGAGGTTAGCAGCGTATTTTTGGTGGTTTATCCCAAATTTCTCTGCTGTGGCAGGCCCCTTAACAGACCTAACCAAAAAGAACTATGCTAATAAGGTACACTGGACCCGAGAGTGTGATGGCACTTTTAGAAAGATCAAAGCAAGCTTATGTTCCTATCCTGTGTTGAGAAGTCCTGATTTTAGCAAACCTTTTGTAGTACAGACTGATGCATCAGTGGTGGGTATTGGTTCAATTTTAACCCAGTATATCCAGGGGGAAGAACACCCAATAATTTTCATCAGTAGAAAATTGCACAAAAGAGAGCTGAGATATGCCACTGTTGAGAAAAAATGTCTGGCACTCAGGTGTGCAATCAAATCACTAAAATACTACCTGTGGGGAACTGAATTCCAGGTGGTGACAGATCACAATCCACTGTGTTGGTTACAGCAGATGCGAGACAAAATTCCATGCATTATGCAATGGTTCCTGGCTTTACAGCCCTATCGCTTTACTGTAACCCACAGGAAAGGTATTGAACATTCCAATGCTGACTACTTGTCATGGTATGGAGCAGGAATTGGAGAATGTATAAGATTTTGAAGGAAATGTTTGAAATGCTGATAAAGTATATGACATGATTTTATACCCCAGGGTAACTGTCTGTATTAATGTAATATAAATGATTGTTTGGCTACACTGTGTAAGTGTTTTCTAGCCAGAAATGATTATTGTTTAAATGGGACCCTGGGTTGGAGCTTCACGGAGAGGGTGGGCCGGATCTCCTCCAACACCCCAATATCGGAGGTGGTATACCTTAAAGGTATTCAGTAGTGTTATGTATTGCTGATCATAGGAAATGACCAGGATGAATATCGAGTATTATTGTTTAAATCATTCTTCAGAGGCATTAGTGGTCTTGTCAATGTCCCAGGGTATGTAGTTAACATCACTATGACTGGTCAGTAACCGGCAGAGTTGAAAGGGACCCAGAAATGAAACTTCTGAGAGTGGGCAGGTGGAAGTTCCACCCCTTCCAGGACTTATTGGAAGGGTAACCCGTAGTTTATGGTTCCCCCCTCATAAAAAGGGGGGTAACTGTGACAGGGTGCATCCCTGCCACTGTAGTAGGACCCCTTGAGTGTATTAGGTTGCAAACTCTCTCTCTCTATACATATATATTCTTATCTAATAAAACTATCCCTTTCTTTCCATCTGGAGGCAGGCCATCTCCAGACAACCCTCTGTGCTTCTCTTTAACTTTCTTTTCTATTCCTTCCATGGGTCTGTATGTATGGAGGTCAACTGCCAGTGACCTCAAGCTCCCAGACAGAATGGGACAATAAAATAGAATAGCTATAGTGCTATAGAATGGCTGGCTATTTTAGCTAGAATGAAATATATGCATTGTATACAGTAAAGCACCCTAATCAAAAAGGGATACAGTGTCTATTTAGTGTGTAGGCAGAAAAAGACCCACAAGACTAACCTGTACATTAGTATTTAGTGCAAAGTGGCAAACTCCTTGCCTTTTATTTTCCTGTAACCCTGTTGCTGCTATGGAAATGTTAGAACCTGTACCGAATGCTTCAATTTACCTATTGGATGCATTATGCTGCTGTTAAACTGTAGTTGCATAGGTAGAAATTAGAAGAAACCCTGTTGTAGTTATGCTATATTAGATTCCAGAGCCTAACTGTAAGAAGCAGCGATCACCCTTTACTTAGCAAAGCACTTTACTTAGCTGCACTAGAAATAAACAAAAAGGGTGCAGAGCGAGTACTAGGCATGCTCTCTGGGAGAGAGAGAGAGAGAGAGAGAGCTATACAGCAATGCATAGAAACCTACATGGAGGAAAGTGTCAGCTGACGGCTTGATATTTCAGCTGAAAGTACATTGTCTTGCCCCAAAGTAGGAGAAAATGCCCTGAAACACATGGATAGCTTTGTGCTACATGAACTAGAGATGTAGGATAAAGGATTTTCTTACTACCCTAGGATAAATATGAAAGGCTAATAATAAAGATTACAGCATGGGAAAATTACTGTCATGAAAGAACCTAGCATAAACATAGCTAGTGAAGACATAAAAGGATAGAATACTGAAAGGGGGTTAAAGAAAACAGAACCCTCCTTCGCACCACATAAAATACTTTAACAAATGTACTTCTTGAAGGAGAAGGAATAAATTAAGTCTGTCCTTACCTGAAGCAGAAGAAAAAAATGAAATATCATGTATAGGGGAACAGCAGCCCCTTGTGGCCCCTTTTTATAGTAAGCTGTCTGTCACTCAAGTCCCAGTGGAAATTTGTCTACCTTTAAGAAGGGAAAAATCCTTCTGAGAAAGTCTCTTCTATTATCTAAAGCTGCTCCTCATTATAGAAGGGTAACTAAGTCCTTTTAGCCTGTTATTTAATTAAACAAAGGGCCATGATGATGCTTGGTCACCTGACCCAGGTGGGCGGGTATAAATAGTACTGCCTGAGCAAACAGATGTTAGATAGGGTCAGTGTCTTCTGACTGAGTGTAGGTGAAGGACTAGGAGAGTCCTGTGCTGCACTAAGGAGAAAATTGTGAAAAGTATTTACAAGTCTTTTCTTTTGAATTATTTTTACTGTTTTGTTTTTACTTTATATATGGAGCAACGCTGTTGCTGTTTATGATTACAAAATAAACATCCCACTTAGAAAAAGTGGGTTGCACCAAAAATCTTGTGTTTGTGTCCATCTGTATTTCCCACACCTTTACACCATGACCACACATCATCTACCTTATTGTCACCTTTATGTCTTTCAAATTAATTTTTTTCACATTCTTTAGTTTGCATCTGTAGTTTACTAACATTTTCCTGAAGATTGCTGAAAATGATGTTTAATTCAGGTAAACTCTTAAAGGCAGCAAGCTCCATTTCTACAGTTTTTAATTCCTATTTCGCCAAGTTATATTGTCTCTGGTATTGTTCAATTAAAATAAACACCAGTTCATCAGAATGATTCCACAATGCTGTGGAGAGAAGAAATTTGTCAACTAGCATTACAGTAACGGCACAATGCTGATAGCTGGCATTGTGTCGTCACTGAAACAATGTACTTTTTTGCAGGGGGGCTTTGTCCCCACCCACCCCTGACTTTTAAATAATCAACTCTGAGTCAGAGTTGTGTCAGGAAGGGGGAGCACAATAATCAGGGAAACACAGTCGGTATACCACTGGGATCACTACAGCGATCTGCTGATTTTGTCGCTGTAATGGTATTCCTGGTAATGTAGTTGCTGAGCAAACATTATACACATCAGAACAAGTTGCTAAGAACTTATAGCACCATTCCTTTGGATCATCATTAAGATATCCCGATAGTGGTACCTTTTGCACCTAAAATCCCCTCATGACCCTCTTGACCTGATGATATTTTTCTAAAGTAAACTTAGCGAACCATACACTAGTCTCCTGAATGGGAAACTTCTCTAGTTTCTTAAAGAGATCTTTTAATTCATTACTAGATGTGCTGTCAGTCTCAATATTTCTGAACAGGCATCCCTGTATGTTCTGCTGATGTACACTATCATCAGCATTGCTCATGCAGAAAGGGTTATTACCATCAATGTGCATACCTGTTACCTAACATTCACAGGTCTGTGGTGAACCCTCCTGGATCACCCATAGTTTCTGGTAGCGGGTCGCTAAGTGTCAACCCATCCAGATTTGTGGACCACTTTTTGAAACAGCTTGTGCATCTAAATCCTAATTACATTAAGGACACTTTGGACCTGATAATACAAATTAAAAGGTTTGAATGGCAAGAGTCATACTGCTGGCTAGTGATTGATGTTTCAGCTTTATATATTTGTCTCTACCATGATTCCGGCATTGCTGCTACTCTTTACTTTTTGGAGTCCAATACCAAGATGTGTAATGCTCCTATTGAATTCATTTTGGAGCTCCTCCATTGTTTTTTGACTCATAATTACTTTTGTTTTGGAAATAAATTTTACTAACAGTTACAAAGGGCTGTGATGTGTGCAGGTCCTGCCCCATCGTATGCTAATTTGTTCTTGGCATGGCGGGAGGAGAATGTTGTTTTTAGTGACACCAGCCCCCATCTCAGACACATTATTAAATAATTTTGTTTTATTGATGACATCATTAATGTCTGGGAAGGGGGTATGGAAACCACAACAAATTTAATGTCATGGTTAAATAATAATAATTTTAATCTGACATTTACCTATCCAGTTGATCTGATTAGAATGGAATATTTGGATATTCAGATAACAGTTAATGTGGACAATTGTGTAGAAATCCATCCATATAGGAAGCATATATCAGGAAACAGCTTGCTTAGGGCAAACAGTTTCCACCCCCAGAGTATGGTTGACAGTACCCCCTTTAGGCAAGGCCAGGAACTGTCAACCACATTCCAGGAGAGGGGATACTTTGCTACAGTAGTAACCAATGCTTTTAAGAAAGAAAGTGACATTAATATAAATATTTTGCTTACCCATAAAGCAAAAGCATCTGGTGCTTAGGATCCCAAAATTACTTTTGTCACTAAGTATAAATCATCAGCAATGGCAGTTCATAAAAATAATTGAAACAGATGGGAGATTTTGGCATCAAATGAAGAACTGGGCCCTTTAGTGGGGAACACACCACATATTTCATTTAGTCATGCTACAAGTCTTACAGACCAACTGACAAGTCGTTATTTTTTTCAGAGTCAGAGACAGAATTTTTCTTCTTGCTTGGTGTATTACAGCTGCAGGAGATGCAGTACCTGTTGTTTTATTGCTACTGGTCCTCTATTTAAACATACCATTAGTGGTTGTGAATATCCACTTAATTGTCATGTAGATTGTCACTCTGTCTTTGTTGTTTATGTAGTATGGTGTCAGTGCAACATCCTTTATGTGGGAAGAACTGTCCATTCTTTTTATGTGTCACATTCAAGAGCATGCTAGGCAATTATCAATATACATTTTAACAATTCTCTGGGTATGCACTTTGGGGGAAAAATGGCTCAAACCCTAGGAGTTTAAGATTTAGGGTACTTGACCATGTGAAGCATCTGCCCAGGGTGAGGATAGTGTGAAAATGTTGCTACAGCATGAAACAAAATGGACTTCCACTTTGGGAGCTTATACTCCTCAAGGACTTAATGATCAACTAGATGTTAAGCCTTTTTTATACAGGGCTTTTTTTGTGGACTCTAATCTTCAAGAAAATCTTTACTGTTTTTTCAACTAAATTTGTCTTAGAGTATTTTGAAACTACTGTATGTATTGGTCTCAGTTTAATAAGTCTTTCCATCCCCTCTTTTTCTTCAGGATGTTCATTTACAATACAGTTGTCATTTGTCATTATAAATGTGTTGTCATAACCATTATGCAAGAACATGTATCAGTAAGCATTCTGTATGCAGGTTTAGTTAGCATTGCAGACATTGCAAATGGGCTGGAAGGCAAAGTGTATCTATTTGTTGATGACACCAATATTTGCAACAGCATTGACTCCCCTGAGGGTGTGAGGAGTATGACTTCAGACTTGAAGAAACTGCAAGAGTGGTCAGAAACATGGCAGCTAAAATTAAATTCCAAAAAGTGCAAAGTCAGGCACTTAGGCAGAAACAATCCCAAAGAGGATTATTACCTGGGAGGAAAGAAGCTAGCCTCCCCCAGCCAGAAGAGGGACCTAGGGGTCATTATATCAGAAGACTTGAAAGTGGATAAATAATGCAAAAAGTTGGCATTACAGGCAAGTGGCATGCTGGGCTGCATTGGGAGAGGAATCACGAGTCTCAGGAGGGAGGTGGTGTTACCACTTTACAGGGCACAAGTGCACCCCCACTTACAGTACTGCATACAATACTGGAGACCACACCTCAAAAGGGAAATAGAATCGAGACAGTGCAGAGGAGGGCAATGAAAATGATTCAGGGACTGCACCATATGGCATATCAGGACAGGCTGAGGGAACTCAATATGTACTCCCTGGAACTGAGGAGGGAGAGGGGCTACATGATTGAGACTTATAAATATATGAGGGGTATAAATAAAGTTAACATTCAGGAGCTTTTCCAATTGAAAAAGAGCAGGAGAATGAGAGGGCATGACATGAGGTTGAGGGGAAGGAGATTCAGGAGTAAAACAAAGAAATTCTTCTTTATGGAGAGGATGGTGGACCCATGGACTAGCCTACCCAAGGAGGTAGTGGGGGCCAAAATGGTAAGCAATCTCAAGAATGCATGGGCTAGACATAAAGGTACCATACAGAAGGGCAAAGGAAGGGAGGGTGGAATAGCACCAGGTAGGTTCTTGGGCAGACTAGATGGATCTTGTGGTCCCCTTCTGCCGTCACTTTCCAAGTTTCTATGTAATTTATACATGGTTGTATCAGATTACTGTGTTTATACCATATACCTTCAATTACTGTACTGTGGACTGGTGCTTCTTTTTCTTTCCTCCCCATGCCCCCACCTTTCCACTTTTCTTTTTTTTACCTCATTTTATATTAATGTGATTGGTACTATTATTTTAATTGGATAGTGTTTGACTCTGAGGTCGTTTTTACTCTTTCTTCCCCCTTTTTCTCCCTTTTTTGGTTTATGACTACAGTATTTATTCATACATTAATATTGTGACTTCTGTAATATTATACATATTGTTTGTGCTATTTATTTATTTTTTATTACTAACACCTCTTGCACTTCTTGACTGTGTTGCATGAATTAATTAATTACAGTTGATTTTGTCACTTGGTCGGGTATTTAAGAAGTGCTTAAATGAGCTAACTCTGACCCCTGATGATGATACCTTGATAGGAGGAGATACATGGGGGTTAGCCCGGTTTCTCATGTTTTCCTTTTAATACATTTTGGCAACTGGTACTTGTCTGGTGTGTGTCCAGTTTTGTTTTCAATTACTAAAATGGAACTCATTGATGGAATAGAACAGTTCTGGTCAACATTAAAACCACGTCTCTGCCAGTGATATATAGTATTTCACATTCAGAGAAAGGTTAGCCGGTAGTGGTTGACAAATGTGGGCAAGCAATAGGGATGTAATGCAATTGCTTGCGTGATGATGTTATGAACTTAATAAAATTATGAACACCACTTATAACAATATATAAATAAAACAATATGTGATTACTATATTTGTGTGCTGTATTATGTGCTGTAATATACAATATATATTATGAAAATTCATCCTGGACTGAATGGACTCATGAACTGTGTTTCAATAAAGTCTTCACAACCTCATCGCTTGCTAGATATGCAACTTATAAATACTGTAGTGTGTGTATTGTCTATTAACATGCATAACTATGGTAATGAACTGTATAGTTGTAACAAGTGACATGGTCAGATATATCCTGACATTTCTGTGATATCTCTAAAGAAATTCCCTGCCTGCTTTCAGTACCACTGTCGTGCCACCAGAGAGAGAATCTCTTTAGAAATATTGCAAAGTATCAGGAGATATCTGACCATGGCTACTGCTGCAACTGTACTGTAAGCATAAGCACATAGTACACTTAAAGCAATAAAGCACACAAAACCACTGTGCACCTAGGGAGGAATGTGTACACATCCAGAGCCTTGACTTCCAAGACATTTCTGCCTACAGTGACAGTTTTTTTTTCTCTCCTTGCCTGGATGTCAGAGTACTATACAGTACTATAAAGCACTGTGGAAAAATAAAACTAATACATATGAAAGGTGCCCCTACTGTACAGTTGATATAAATATTATAGGGGTGTGGTAGCACCCCTATAGTTAGGATTAAGTAGAGTGTTCACTGTTAAACCCCAAATTTTACACCTTAATAGCTTTGGCAGTGTTTGGCAACTTTAGTTGAAATTTTACATGTGTTGTCTAGGAAGTAAGGTGTAAATCTGTGGAAAGTTTCAAGATGTCATTTTGTGCAATTTCTGAGATCCGCATACTGTGTTTCATTTTCCTCTAGATGTCTAATTTTTTTTTCTAATCTTAACACAGGATTTGGATTTGCTCTCACCTACAGCCTACAATGAATTGATTTCTTTTTCTGAGACTTTCAGGGTGAAAGCGTGCTGTGCCAAGGTAGTGCATTTGGAAGGTTTCATAATAAAATATTAAGCAGTTCCAGAGTTATAAAGAATTAAAGTATGTTTTTTCTGTTCTGAGCATGCACAGTAGGGTTTTTGGGATAGCATTCTGAAACAATACCACAAATTCTGGTTTCCCACCACTTGCTTTTCACAGTGCAAACAAATATTTTTTGTGCTGTGAGAGCCACCATCTTGTTTTCCCCCTCTAATTAAAAAACATGGAAAATACATACAAATGGTGTAATTAAAAAACCACCTGAACTTAGCTAAATATGATCTATTTAGCTAAATTCTGATGTTGTTTTTAAAATAATGGGCAGAAACACCTTTTCTTGGTGGGTTAGATATGATTGCCTGCCTGACACAATCCCAACAGACCTTTGACCAACTTTTTAATCCTGACACAAAAAATGCTGATGGACTCAAAATGCCGAATTTCAGAAGCCCAACATTAGCTGTGTTGGGATGTGTAGGGCATTGTAGGGCATCACGATGCTGCATGATACTGGAAGAAAAACTCATCACCCTCACCTAGAATTTACCACCAGCTATTTCCTTGTTGTTATATTTACTTTTGCATTTTAAATTAGGTGACAAGAACAGTACCTGCAAAATGCACTTGAATGGCAAACAAACTGCTAACCAGACAATATTATACATAAATAGCCTTGCTTCCTTTGTTTGCTTGCTTCACTATGTTATTTTTACTTTTGCATCTTAAGATGCTGGCCTCCCACCGCTCTTCCCAGACAATTTTTACTGTTCCTGCATTGTCGGCAGCAATAATAGATGTCACCATGATGTATTTCCTTAACATACAGGTAGCCAGCTATGCATATTTTATCTTTACCTTTCTGGGACAAAACAGTCTCACATACTACAGCCTCAGCCTCAGCCATGATTCCAAATATGTTAGTTACAGCAATAAGTAGCAACTACACATGTGATTTATGTAACCCTCATTTAGTAATGAATTACACCTGAGACCTCACTGTAATTTAACAATTGACAGCTTTTACAACTGTCACATTTTTACAATGAGGTCTTATTTGAATTCTTATGTCATCTGAAAATATCAAACATGGCCACCAGATGGTTCTCAGAAAACACAGAGTTTCTAGACTCTTATCATCCTAATATTGCACAGTCATTTAAAAAACATAACTATGTTGGGTCACTGATTTTTGTGTGTTGCCATTTGCCCTAGGATTTGTGAGTATTATGTATTTTAAGTAATTAAGTTTTGTTTGACTGATTTAATGCAGCAAATACTAGGTAAGTATTTGGCTCAGGTAGCGACCCACTGAGAGTTGTAGTGAACAGAGTGAGCAAACTGTGCAAACAGCAAAAAGAGCCAGACAGTAGTGGCTGTTATGGCAGACTCATCAGACTCATCATGGTGCTTTTTGCAAGTAAGGAAAAGTTAAAAAAAAGTCTAAAATTCCAAAAACTGCGGGGAGGGGGGCTACAAAACATCTCTTAATATTTGTATAAGCCCACAGTGAGGAATTGGTGCAGTGCAGCAAAGTTAGGGAGGTAGCGTTGTTTATGGCAGACTTATGATAGCTGCAAACTGGAAAAAAACATTAAACCACCAGTGAAACAGTCAATAAAAGCGGTGCTGCTTCAGTGCAAAAGTGGTGCTGCTTGCAAGTAAAGAAAAATTTAAATTACTCTTTGTATAAGCCCACAGTGAAGAATTGGTGCAAAGCAGCAAAGTTAGGGAGGTAGCATTTGTATATCACACAGCAACTTGAGAGTTTGAAATGACAAATGCCCAACACACATAATCCCATAACATATTCGGGATTTCAGCAGTCAGGGAATACAATCATCAGGAAATCAATAATTGGGCACTTAAAAGACAGGCTTGTGATCGATTCAGGATTTTGGTGTCAGCAAAATTAATGACGGGATTCTGGATCTCGGGAATTTGTGCAGATCCCTTTCTGGATACCATAAAATCCAAGGTACCCAGCTTAGCGAGAGAAGTCATTCACCTGCTTTTTCTGTGTGAGAACATTGGGACTTTCTTAAATGCGGAAGAGTGGCTGGAAGTCATGATGGCTTCACCTGAAGCAGTGAGCTAGTGATCTCCTGTTCCCCATCCCTCTGTGTCTCTCTCTGCTTGTCTGTATATATGTATGTCTGTTTCTCTATTTAGCTGCCTTTCTGTCTGTCTGTCTCTCTGCCTCTCTGCCTCTCTATCTCTTTATTTGATTATTTATGAAGTGGACATCAATCCCATTTCTTGACTCAGTCTCACCATAGCAGGAATAGGAGCTGAAGACATCAGCTCACAAATCCTCCTCAAAGAACTCACTTCCAAAGCATAACTTGTTCCTCCTGCTTAAACTAGACTACTGTATATTGCAGCTGCACCTCAGGGACTAGAGATGCCTACACCTTGCAGATAACAGAACAACTACAAGCACCATTCTAGGCAGACATCACTCAGAGTGCGACTGACACAATCAACGCAGCACTGCCCAAATCTCCCAGAGACCGTACCACCTAAAGGGACTCTCATGCTTCCCGTATTAGATTTTTTGCTCAGCACCTCTGGACATGCTTGACTTTGAGATGGTTTTTCCATCTTCAGACTTGCTGTCAATCTGGCATTGATACTAATGTGTCATGAAACATTCTTCCTCTGGGAATAGCATCCCCATTCTGAAGTAAGTTTTTTCCAACTAGATATGAGACCCAAACAAAACATTAAAGACCCATTGTGCCCCCAGCCCCCCAATGCCTGCATTATACCATGGTAGCAGAAATTGTCAGTGTTTTGTAAACTTATATGCAAAATGTCTCAGAGAGACTGTGTAAAAATCAAATGCATCAAGCACAAGTGTTGCTAACCCTAGTGGTGCCTTCGGTAGCCCCTGTTCCCTGAAGCTCAGCAGACTCCATTCCAGCAGCCATGAAATTTGATGCTAAGTATTGGGGCAGTCCTGGACTGACATCACACTGCAGGGGAGGTTTTAATCACTTGCAGCAGGTGGGAAACTCTCACAAGGTGCCATGAAAGAATGGAAAAAGAGAGAGTGGTGCATCCCATCCCATTCCAGGACAGTACAAGACAGGTAATCTGGCTTTAGTGCTGGGAGGTTCTCACACATCTCTCCAGTCCCAGTCTAGGCAGAGGTCAGAAACCAAATATAGCAGGTGAGGGGGACACACTTTTACAGTTTCTTTCAAAATAAAAATACATGTTGCTTATGAAATCAAACCTTTAGTAGCACAAACTCCGGTAGAGTAACTGAAGATAAGGAAAGAAATAAAGTTTATAAAAACTATAAGTAGTTAAGTACCTTGAATAAAGTCAGAGTTTAGTCTCACATGTGAAGGAAGTGTCACTACCATGCTTACATTTGGAGCTTTTTAAATGAACTATTGTACTGTTGATGGTACTTTTACATGTTACATTTGCTAGTCTTCACAAGGACTGCTGTATCTCATTACATATTGGCTCATCCACTACCCAGGACTGTCTGGCTTAAATCTCAAATGATTTAGACTGCTGCAAGCCCCAGGTGTGCCAAACACAGGGCACATGGGGCTCGTGGCAGTCCGTGGTAGACAATCAGGATTCTCAATCCCCTAGCTCCCCATGTGCCACATGCCGAGAGTTAGACCAGCTTTTGCTGGTCTAACTTCACAGACCATTTCACGGGATTTGCACCAAATATTTGGTGCAAGTTGCCATAAATGGGTAAAGTGTAACAAATGCATGCAGACTTTTAGAATGGGGTGCAAGGTGTGCCAATGCAGTTGGCCCAGTGCATGGTTTGACACAGGGCTTGTGGAAGCCCTGTGTCAACCTATGAGAATTGAGCCCTCTATTTCTTTTAATCTTAACTTTTGTCAATGCAATTATCTTACAGGTGGTGTCTGCAATGCATATTTTAAAGAAAGCCACATCAATGCTTGTGGTTGGAGGGCTAGGGAGGGACCATTCCCATTGGGCATGGACTGGGATTTACTGGTTATTTCATTTTTTTGTTTTTTAAACCTGGTCTGTTATCCTTGGAGTCAGAACAGTTCAAAATAAGAAAGTCAATACAAAAGTCAAGGTGGTGTTTTTTTCTGATGGATATGAGGATTAGGGGTAAAGAGAGACCCCAATCCCTATGCTACATTTGAAGTACATTCATTGCATTTGTAAGTTGGTACTAAGAATGGCATAGCTTGGGATTCAAACCCATACAACCTCACAAGTACAGTAGTAGCACCGAATTAGTCAAAGGATTTTTAAGGATTTTTAAAAATCCCTATTAAGAATTATGAAACCTTTAGTTAGGGATTTTGTTTTGTTTGTTAGTGTGTTCACGGCTACCCAGAGAGGGTTGTCTCATCTGATAGTGTAGTTGAAAATCTACCAGATGGCACTTAAGTACTGTAATAGAATCTGGCCTCTTTCTGTAGGTATAACAAAAAGAATTTTAGAGGATTTTTTTCCCTAAATTTTTTGAAGGATAAATAGGGAATCTCACAAAATTGCTTGACAAATTTGGCTCTACTACTGTAACTACTGTTACTTTCAGTCTGCCCACTATGTATAAAATCTTCCTACTCTACTCTGTGGTTTTCAGTAGGCACAGTAAATGCCAAGTGTGCATTTAAAGTGCTTTAAATAAGTCCATATGCATTAGAAATTAATAACATATATAATGCTATTAAAGGGGATGTGTTGTAATTCTAGTGGCTTTAGATTGTATCAATATGTAGGAAACTATATGTCCGTGCTGTTCCTCTTCTGTTGAATAAACACACGAAATGCTGGGACCAAATAGTTTGGGTTGATTAGAACAAAACCATGTTCAATGATACAGGTTGGTCCAATTGCCCTTGTGATAGGCGGAACAGGTATTGTGTTTGGTTAACCCTTTCAGCCCTCCATTCTAGAACTGAAATGGCCCCGGGGAAGGGGGTATTAGTGGTACAGCTGCCTCTCCCATTCAAAGCAGCAAGAAGAGGGTTAAAGTATAATTCCTACATTACAGGTTTATCTGCATTGTTTGAGGGAGTGGGTGCTTATATAGTGTCTCATGGCAGATCTGAATATGGACCACCATGCTCTGGCACTTGAGGAATGAGTTTCCTTGATGCTTAGGTCAAGTGGAGTTAAATGGAGTTCCCAAGGTTTAGTCTTTTTTATATTTACATTTTACTGGCATACAATATCTGCCTTATGAAAACAGACTGAGATGTAAAGAAGGGAGCAACCTTTTTGGGGGTAAAATGTTAAAATTGTTGGTAGTGGCCATACAAGTCTGATGAAATGCCTGGGAGAAATTAAAAACATGATTTTTGCCAATGAACCAGTATTGCTGCTTTTGAAAGTTTGAGAGATTATTGTATAATTTACAATTACAGATGCACCCATCATATCTCATCTAGCATCTTGGGGCTTATTGGGTGTGTGTGTCTTTACTTTTAATTGTACTCCTCATCTGTTATCATTTATTTATTTGAATTTTGGTGACTGGGTGAGTCCACTGAGACAGTACAGTCCCTTTTTCAGGGGTGACCCAGGTATGGATTACATACAGTAGCAGAGCAAAATTAACAGAGTGGTAATAAATTGGACATTAATAGTGCAAATTTACCCAACCAATTGTGGGTTAATCTCTGAACAGAACTCCAACACCTGTATTATGAGTTGAACAACAATGACACACAATACCACCCAATAAGTTCATGGGGTATGCACAGGACCCTAAAATTACCTTTTAACTTTGCCATACTGGCAAGTTGAGGCATGGAAGCACAGGCAGATGTATGTCTGCATCTATGGAGGCAAAAAAGCACTTCTGCAGCCAGATGGCTGTGTTCACGCAAGCCCCAAAGGGACCTGCGTGAATGAGGATACTATTCAGCTATCTCAAAATGAAAATAAATTATTTGAACAAAAACTATTAATTCTCCGGTTAGGGTTCAGACTAAAGCAACAAGAGTAGGGAAATGTGATGTTAGGGTATCCAACTGTAACTGTCTAGCCCCACCCCCCAAGCAGCAAAATGAAAAAACATTATGGTTTTGCCTGTCCCGAGTCTTGGTGAATCAATGGTGGAGTCTTCCTTGGGGTTCTCAACTGTAATGCTTACCCCATTCTCATAAAGTCTTCCCTGCCTGAAGAAAACAGATCACATGTGACCTTGTTTACTCAAGGAATGGGGTGAGCATTAGGGTTGAGAACCCCAAAGAAGACCCCATCACAGATTTCCCCAAGACTCAAATATCACTGATTCTGTCCTGAGTGCAGTTTGACCTTACAATATGTCATCATGAGTGGTGAAGGTAAACTGCATGATGGAAATAATATCACTGATATACATAATCAGTCTGGCCCACCAGGAAACCTGGAAATTATATAATGCAGTATATATAAAGTACGAATGATAGATAGATAGACAGACAGACAGACAAACAGACAGATAGATAGCTAGATAGATGGATACCTGTATAAATTATAAATTATTTGAAATTAAGTTTGTGATTAGAAAAGGGACATCTCGGTGACACAGATATGAACAGTTAACACATCCACATCAACCACCCTCAATCACATCAAGCTACAGTACAGCAATTAACATAATCATCCTCCCAGTGTGTGATAACTGCAAGAAGCTGAAAAGCTGAATGATATGTGAAAGCACTGCAAGGGCTGCTGAATTTTAACAAAAAGACAAATCTGTGCTCCAACCCCCATGAGCATTGTGAGAAATGGCACTAAACAAAGTGAGAATATGACACATTGAAAAAACCTGTGGGATATGATGCTCTCTCTAAAGCACCTTTTAAACTCTGAAAATCTTGAATTCATCAGCTACACTTTTGTTCTAAGTTTTAAAGTGGGTCACAGGTAGTGAGCATCATAACAACACAGAAAATTGAAAGCCTTGAAACATTCTGAGGAAGAGTTTTACATCTGGGCACAAAAATGTATGACTGTTATTACAATACAGTACACAGTACACACACAAACTTTGTGAAGCAAGAGGTTGAAAGGGACACACAATAGTAAAATGCCCCTCAACTGCCCCATATTTTCAGGGGCATCCTTGAATTTGCCTCACAATCTTTCACAGTCAAACCTAAATTTTGCATTAATAGTACAGTAGCAAAAAATAATGCCAACCCTTAGTGTTACAGTCCAGCTCTCTTTAGTCAGAAAAATGCTTTTTACACTAAACCAAACATTACGGCAGGCTTATGAGCTAATATGTGATCTTTTTAGATGTGTCCCTGATTTTGGAAACTTGCCACTTGGCCACCTTGGACTCACAGTAGCACCACACCTGTTAACTGCCCTTGATTTTCAGGGACATCCTTGTATTTACCTCACAGTCTTTCACAGTATCACCTAAATTTTGCTTAAATAGGAGTGGTTCTAGAGGACTGGAAGAGGGCACATGTAATCCCTCTTCACAAGAGTGGAAACAGGGAGGAAGCAGGAAACTATAGGCCAGTCAGCCTCACCTCAGTATTGGGCAAGATTATGGGGGTGATGCTTGAGGAAAGGATTGTGGAACACTTGGAATCCAGTGGAGTACAGGATCCTAGGCAGCATGGATTCATAGCAGGAAGGTCAGGTCAAACAAATCAGATAGACTTTTTTGACTGGGTGATGAAGGAGGTGGATCGGGGTGAGTGGTGGATATTCACTCCCTACTAATTGTCTGATCCACCTGCACCTGTCCATAATCCTACCATTTTCCCCTTCACCACTCACACCTCACCTGCCTTCCCTCCTACCCCACTCACCCTTCTATCCCCTCTTCCCCCCATCTTGTTTCTTCCATCCTGCCCAGCTTTGCTACTTAACAATCCTTGGCTGCACTGGCCCTTTTGTGCTACAATTTGTTGCCTCTCCATGTAATATGTATTGATCCCTATTGTCTTTTATTTTCTACCCTCTACTGCTATGCCTTGGTTAAAATGGTACTGGCAAACTCTACAAGCTTTTCTCTTACTCAATTTGTTACCTTGTCCTTTTCTGTATAAATGGCATGGCACTGTATTTTATTGTTTTGAAATGTACTGTATTGCATTGTACTGTATCTTCCCCAGGTTGTACGTGAAAATAGGCAAATGTCTGGCTAGTGTACCCCACCCGGTCAACAAAAGCTAAATAAAATAAAATAAATATCACCTACCTAGATTTCAGCAAGGCCTTCGACACCGTTTCACACAGAAGACTGGTTAAGAAGTTGGGTAGCCTGAGGGTGGGCCACAAAGTGGAGAACTGGGTTAGAAATTGACTGGGGAACAAAAAGCAGAGGGTGGTAATTGATGGGATCCAATCTGAGGAAAGGGGGATGACCAGTGGGGTGCCTCAAGGATCAGTCCTGGGACCAGTCCTTTTTAATGTCTACATTAGTGACAAACACAAACAGAGCTGTACAGGGGTTTCGGGGTGCTCAGTGACAATACCCAGCTGCAGAAAACAAAAGTCACGGCACTCACCAAGTACACATAAAGAAAGAGACAGAGACTTGATTCAATTCAAAAATGTCTCTTGTCTTTACTTCAGTCAGTAAAAAACAGGAAACAGGGTGCAACAAACTTTGTTGCACCCTGTTTCCTGTTTTTTCCTGGATGAAGTAAAGACAAGAAACATTTTTGAATTGAATCAAGTTTCTGTCTTTTTCTTTATGAGCACTTGGTGAGTGCAGTGAATTTTGTTTTTTACATTAGTGAAACTGCTGAAGGGCTGGAGGGGAAGGTTTGCCTATTTGCAGAGGACACCAAGATCTGCAACAGGGTAGATACTCTGGGGGAGGGGCGGGGGTTGAGAAAATGAGGAGAGACCTAGGAAAGCTGGAAAATTGGTTCAATGTATGGCAATTAAAATTTAATGCAAAGAAGTGCAAAATCCTGCACCTGAGGCACAGAAACCCTGTGGAGAGTTACAGGATGAGGGGGAAGTTGCTGATGGTTACCAGGGAAGAAAGAGATTTAGGGATAATCATCTCAGATGACCTAAAGATGTCCAAACAGTGTACCAAGGCTGTGGGGAGTGCCAGTAGCATGTTGGGGTGCATAGGAAGGGGTATCACTAGCAGAAGAAGGGAGGTGGTGATGACACTGTGCAAAATGCTGGTGAGGCCTCATCTGGAGTACAGTGTACAGTTCTGGAGGCTGCATCTTTTCTTAAGGACATAGACAGGGTTGATGTGGTTTAGAGAAGGGCAACAAAGATGGTGCAGAGCTTGCACCAGAAGACATATGAGGAGAGATTTAAAGACTTCAATATGTATACACTGGAAGAGAGACGAGAATGGGGAGATATGATAGAAACCTTCAAGTATCTTTAGGGTATAAACAAAGTGCAAGTGGGTGACAACTTTCAGTATAAGAGGTGTACAAGGATGAGGGTGCATGATATGAGATTGGTGGGAGGCAGGATAAAGGGGAATGTGAGGAAGTTTTTCTTCACAGAAAGGGTGGCAGATGCATGGAATAGCCTATCCCAGGGAGTAGTGGAAGTTAGCACAGTGGGGGGATTCAAACATGTATGGGATATGCACAAGGGAATCCTAAAAGTGGGTAGGAAAGGCTAAAGCCTTTAACCAAGTAGGGTCAGTGACCACTGATGCAGGCAGGGAATACAGGCAGATTGAGTGGGCCTAGCAGTCCTTATCTGCCGTCAAATACTATGTTACTATGTTAATAGTACAGTAACAAAGAATAATGCTAGCCCTTAGTGTTACAGTCCAGTTCTCTTTCAGAAAATGCTTTTTGCTATAAACATATGTTACGGCAGGCTTGTAAGCTAGTATTATGATCTGTTTAGCTGTGTCACTGATTTTGGCCACTTGTCCCTGAATTTTTTTAAGCTCTATCCCTGATTTGCAAGGCAAGCAGTTAAGTGGTATGAAGAGCATATGCAGCACAGTTTTTGTCACACATGTGTAAATGAGTTTTCCAAAAGCACCATCTGCTGGAATTACTGAATGCACAGGAGAAATGAGGAATTGATTATGTAAAGGAAAAACCTAAGGTGCCACGCTTGTGCCACATCTTCTGAGTGCAGTGGCACACCCTGCTAATAGGGACCAGATGTGGTGGGTCATGGCAGACTATAACATGATACTGGTCACAACTGTATCATGCAGGACAAGACTATAAGTATATACCTCCTCTGGGGCTAGATGCACAAATAATCACAAAGTACAGCACAAAGGTTTGTGTTGCTCTATGCGATTTGTGATTGCCCAGGTAGTAAAAACTGCTATTCACAGACAGATAGCATAGGGTGCTATCTGACTGTTAATAGGGCTAGGTAGAGGCAGCGGTAACCCCATTACCACTACCTCTAACCACACTAGTGCTGCCCCGACCTGCATCCCTGTAAATGTCCCCACAATGAATAGCACTGGTATTCACAAAGCAGCCATGCAAATGAGCCCATTAATGCATGCAAGGTGCTATGGCCGTTTACATGCATGCCTGTGTAGGGCTCATTACATGAGCTGTGATGGAGTTTGCACCCTAAGTCCCTTCCCCACAGGCAGCCTTGTGTCCATGTAGTCTCCTGTGCCACCCCCATTGCTGATCGCCAGATGGTAAAAAACATGTAAATGTCTCTGGTGGTAGGGTGCCCCCCATCACGAGAGCCATCCTGAGTAGAATAAATAATTCTCCCTGGTAGTCCAGTCCCTCCCCATCCCCCGATGTCTGATCACCATCCCATTTTCCCATTTTATAAAAAAAAATGATGGTCCTGGCAGTGTAGGAATCCCTTCCTCTTCCCCCCCCATGTCTGATCGCTGTCTCATTTTATAAAAATAATTTCCCTGGCAGTGTAGTAATCCCTCCTCCCTCCCCCAATGTTTGATCACCACCCTGTTTTATAAAAATCATTTCCCTGGCAGTATAGTAATCCCTCCCCCCTCCTCTGATGTCTGATCACCATCCCCATTGCATAAAGGTAATTTCCCTGCTAGTCCAGTGGTCCCTCTCCCTTCCCTATTCACTGATTGTTGGCCTGTTATGAGAAGAAGGACTCCTGTGGCCTAGTTGCCCCCAACCCTATTCCCAATCTCTCCCTGCCATACTTTAAAAAAGGACTCTGGAGGTCTACCAGCCCCCCCAACCCATTCCCGATCTTCCCTTATATGAAAAGGATAGATTTTCCATGTGTAGTGGACCCCCTGTCTCCCCACCCCAGGAGGTAGTGTCCCACCATCCTGCTCCTCCATTCCAAAAATGAGCCAGTGACCAGCACAGTCTTCCTCTCACCACCACAGCTGGCTGCTGATGGAGCTGTCATTGAGTGGGTACTGGATACAGTATTGCCCACTGATTGACAGCAGCTGTCAACCAATGGACAGTACTGTATACAGTATCTGCTCAGTGACAGCTCAGTCAGCAACCAGCCATGGTGGTGAGAGGATGGCTGTGCTGGTCACTGGCTCATTTTCAAATGGGAGAGCATGGTGGTGGACACTACCATGAAGTTAGGGGCATGGTGTCCACTACACATGGAAAAATCTATCCTTCATATGGGGCAGGCTGGGGGATGGGTTGGGGGACCACAGACCACAATGGTCCTTTTCAAAGTATAGCAGGGAAGGATTGGGGATAGGTTGTGGACCACTAGCCACCAGGTCCTTCTTCTCAATGGGCCGACGATCAGTGAACAGGGAGGGAACACTGATACCAGGAAATTACCTTATACAATGGGATGGTGATTGATATTGGGGAGGGGAGGGGGTACTAAATTGCCAGGAAATTATTTTTATAAAACAGGATTGCAATTGGACCCCAGGGAGGGGAAGGATTCCACTGCTGGTCATTATTTTGTAAAAGGATGGTTCTTGGACATCGGGGGAGGGACTACTGCACTGCCAGGGACATTATTTTTATAAAATCACAGTATCTTAAAAAATCAATGCTGGATATCTTTCCTTAGTTAACTTAGAACAGCAATATCACTGCTGGAGCCCCACTACAAAATTTATTTTGTTAATTTTATTTATGTATGTATGTATGTATATATATATATATATATATATGTATTTGTATTTCAATGGTTTCACTAAGGAAGACATACTGAGCTGATAACAACTCATTTTTAGATGCATCCCGGGGGTGAAATCAAATAGCGGTCAAAGTTGTGCAACTGCAATATTGTTTTTATTGAACTTCAGTTAGTGGCAGCAAGGCCCACCTAAGAAAAGGGTTAGAGTTTTATAGGTCAGGAGGAGGAACTCTATGAAGGATGAGGAACTCTATGAAGGATGTGGGGAAAAATTACCTTCTGAAAATAATTCAATCAACCTGGCTTTCTTATTAAATCCCAAATAATTCACACACATTCAAGAAAAATCCATGCTTTGTCTTAAAGAGATGTAGAGATTGTTTTCTGATTATCAAAGCAGAAAAGGGCCAAGAGGAATACTAATTGGAGAGTTTGGGGAGGAGACAAGGAAGCTCAAATGAATACAGTGGTGTACTGTACATAGTATAACCCATTCAGTAGTACGAGAAATCAATATAATTTTTTTTTCTAAATATACAGTAGACTTCCTCTTATCTGTATGTTTTTTGTACATTGAAGGCAAACAATTTTAAAAGCAGTCTGTGTGCTGTCCTCAGGATATTCCACCAGTGTCATTTCTTTTGATGAACAAGGCTTGGTTTTCAATATGGCGCCATGTGGTTGCAAATGTACTGTATGCTGCACCTATTCTTTTCCACATGGCTGCCTCTGAGATGAACCTACTGCTATTTCCTAAAGATGTATCTGTTTGCAACCAAAAGTCATAATTTGTGGTAAACAATGACACAATTTTGATTTGCAACATTGGCAGCAACTTCCTCTTTTTTTTTAAAGGCAAAATTTGAACACTGTTAGACCATACAATAGATGGTCCAAAAGTCTGGATGGATTTCCTGTTTGAAAATAATGGCTGAAGAATCTAGTAAGGATCCTTTTAAACAATCCACCCCTGTCGTTACTAAAATAAATAGATTTTTATGTAGGTTTTACAAGTTTTTTCTTTCTCCTGTTATTGGTCTTCTAAACATTTTAGATAATGAGCACTTACAGTATTTCAACGTGTCTTTCAAAATGCATCTCATTGTCCCTGTCTTCACAGTTGCTGTCTGTGACATCACAGACTGTTGCCATGATAATCAGTATGATGTCATAAACAAGTACTATGCAGTCATTTGAGGATAGTCAAATGTTTTTTATATAGATATCTTTGGATTGGCTACTATGATATCCTCTAGAAAAGGAAAACTGCTGGCCCAGTGGCACAGAGAGCTGAGGCCATTGTGCCTTACCTTGAACCACGCCGGCGAGCCGGGTTCAGGAACGGACTCGGGATGCCGAGGGCTGGCAGGGGAAGGAGAAGATTGAGCATCCATGGGACTGCTCTCTTCTCCTGGGGTGGGTTGCAGGGAAGCCTCGCTCAGCAGTGGCCCGAGGTGGACACTGGGGGCACTACATGAGCAACACAGTGGGGAACCACAGGAAAGTGGAAAACAGCTCCAGGATCTGCAGGATGATGGCTGCCAGTCTGTTGACACATACCAAAGCCTCTGAGGGAGCCATATCCACATCAGCTGCACCCTGTGGCCAAATAGAGAGTGCACTGGCCACCCCCACCAGTGCCTTCCCATTTGAAGGAGAGGAACCCATCTGGCAAAGGGTTATGCCAGGTTACATTGGGGATGACTGTAATGTGAGGATGGAGGCTTGAACGAGGGTAGTAGGAGGTAAGTTGGGACCATATCAGCTTAAAGGAGTTGTGGGTCCTGGAGCACGTAGGGGGAGTAAATAGATCAGGAAAAGAATAGGAAAACTGAGCCAGCTAGTGGCGTGGTGGGCCGAGGCATCATGCCTTACCTCCTGCCATGCAGATGACTGGTGTTCGTGGTGCAAGTGGATCAGCAGGGGTTGGCTGGGGTGGGAGAGGATTGAGTGTCTGGAGGACAGCTCTCCTCTCCTAGAGAGAGAGGGAAACAGAGGCCGGCGTTTGTCTGACACCTAGCGCTGGCTGGGTGTTGGAGTGCCTGGGTCCCATAAAGTAATGCAGGGGGAAGGAAGTGGAGCAGTTGAATGGCATGCTGTGGGTGGAAGAGCACACAGCTTGGCCAGTGCCGACACCACATGCTCTTCCTCCCATGGGGGGAGGAGGAGGAGGAGAAGACAGGTCCTGGGCATGTTGGATGACTGCTGACCCCCACAGGTCCTACCCCCAATAAAGTAGGCACCTCCCAAATTCGATCCATTTCAGTGGGTTGAGGGATCCCTGCTGCTCTGCCATGGGAGATAAGCCATGGGGGAAGAAAGAGGTGGCACTGTGCAGTGGGATGGATGGGGCTGGGGGCCGACAAGAATGTGGGCCACCCAAGATGGGGGATAAAGAAAGTATAAAAAAAACCAAAAAGGAAATCTGAAGTTTTAAAAAATGTAATATGTGGTCAGTAACAGTAGCTGAAACATTGCATTTATGAAAGTATATGCAGTACTGAAGTGTGTACCTGCTCTTCACAAAAATAGTGCCCATGCTTTGAAATATGAGGGATCAATATGTATTGGCTGACCCCCCCAGGTGATAAACTGAGGGGGTCTACTGACTCTGATTCCTGGCTCTACTGTCTATGATTTAATTTGTTTGCTAGTGGGATCCCAGGTGCACTGTATATATATATAGCCATAACTGTGATCAACAGAGTTACTCATTGTGCAGTGTTAGTGATATTCAGATATCACAAACCATTCTTTTGCACTTAAGGTGGGGGTTACACAGTAGCTGTAGTGGCATGTGGCATTGTTACACATACTGCTTTAGCCATTCTGTAATGCAAGGGTACATAGGGTTTTACTAATATGGGATTGTGTGTGTAACTCTAAGAATGCTTGTTTACAGTCCATGAAAAAACATACAAAATAAAACTTTGTGTGAAAGTTAGTGAAATGCATTTCTTTACAGTACATTATATGCTATTGTCAGAAAGGATTCAAACTGCTGTGTCAAAAAACATATTTGATTTAAAACTGCTTACTTTCTGCATAAGGCAGGAGATCTGGCATATAAACTACTATTCTCTAAAATTACATTGATCACCTAAGAATAGGAAATATTGTACAATAGCCTTATGGCTAGTTCACAGTGAATTAATGGATTCTGATTAGAAGATAAAGACCTTGGGCTTAACCTCCTCACCACCTCTTTGATGAGGATTGCAGATTTCTTTGGTCACATATCACAACTATAAAATAATGTGTTCCTACTCAAATAGAACAACCACTAATAGCATCCAAACATTTCCAAAAATAATTCTTATGAAATTTTATAATGCTAGACATTACTTTTCAAATGCTGTGACTTTTGAACTGTTAGGTTTAGGAGTTTTAGTTTTCTTTTTGTTGGTTTTTTTTTCATGAAAGCTTGGAGTCCAGTCAACATGAACAGAATAAAACAATACATTTCTCATGTGTTGAGACATGTGTATACAATGTCAGTATGATGTATTATTAAAAATAATAGAATTTTTAAAATGTTTGAAACATTTCATGTTTGTATGTATCTATATGAAAAATGTAGCAACATCATGTATTGATATATCAACTTATCTGACTCTAAGCTTTTATTAAAAAAACAATGTTTCTAGTGTTAATGGTTCCAAAATTATCCCATTTTAAAGTTCTAAGTAAGGAGCTGTTAATGCTAGAAACATATTGTTATTTGTTTGAAATGAAAGCTTGGTGTCAGATAATTAAGAATCAGTCCTACTGATACAGTGTTTTTTTTTTTTTTGTCAATAATATTCTTGTGTTTTTGTTTTGGTTGATTCAGAAGTGTAGATTATTTTAGCACTCAGGACAGGTACAGTATACTCATACAATACATTATGGCCAGCTACTTTGCACAATCTTCATTTTCTTGTGTGGCCACACAGAGCTTGTAGGAACCCAGTTCCCAAGACTAAATTCCCCAGGGTCAATTATGAGTTTCATTAAAAATTAATTAGTACTCTCAGTAATGACGAGCAGAGTGCTTCAGTTATAGTATGTTCATTAGCTACTGCATAATGAGCCTTTTCGAGGTTAGAGCAGTCAAACATTAAGGTAACATGGCCTTACTTGGCTACTTCGTGTTCAGTAGAGACAGACAGGGAGGAGAGGAGGATGGTTTGTTTCATACATGAGGAAGGGAATCAAGACCATGGAGGTATAGAGGAAAAGTAAGGGCTGGAAGTGTTGTGGGTCACTATGGAGACAGTCTCAGAGGGCTGCTATCTGTACCAGGATAGTGTATAGGCCTCTAGTACAGGAAGAGGAGTTGTATATGGCACTTGGAGAAGTCATCATGAGAATGGTGAGAGGGAAGTGCTGCTAGTTTCTGACTTCATTCTGAAGGATGGGGATTTGAGCCTTCAAATAGTAGCTTCCACAAGGAGTGGGGCCACCTTTGACATCCTCAAGGGGCTTTTCACAGACAGCTAGTCAAAGGACCCACTAGAGATGGGACAGTGCTAGATCTGGTACTTACAAACAGGGATAGCATTGCTGATATCACAGTGGGAAGTCTCCAGGGGCAAGTGATCAGCATACAGTGTGGTTGAATGCTGAGAAAGGAACAAAGGCTAACCACACAAGGATAAAGGTCCTAGACTTCCGGAGATAATATTTTATTTAAAAAGTGAGTGACTGGCTTTGAAACTACCTCAAAGGAGTTGATTGCCAGGGAGAGGTGAAGGCACAGTGGGCAAAAATAAGGGAGGGTATAACTAAAGCAAAAATTCTGCCTAAAGGACATGAGTAAAAACAGAATGAAAAAGAGACTGTTGTGGTTCTCTAAGGAAGTGGAAAAAGTGACATTAAGGAGGTATAAGGAAGCACAGAAGGAGAAGGACATGGAGGTATACCTAGTAAATTAGAGGGAAGCAGGCAAGGCAGTAAGGGGGAGGAAAGGTGCACACAGAGGAAAGAATCACCAAAGGGGTCATTAAGGGGATATGACTTTTCCCAGATACCTAACTGAGAAGTGGAAGGCAAGAGAAGGGATACTTAGGATTAGGAGGGCAGAGGGGGGGAGACTGCACAGAAGATGACCAAGAAAAAGCAAACATCCTGAACAGGTACTTCTGCTTAGTCTTTACAGTAGAACAAGGGAGGATGGATCACCAGGTAGAAGCAGGAACAGGGGAAGGTGGACATAAATCCATTTTCAGAAGAAAAGTCCAGCAGGAATTTGTAGCTCTGAAGGTGGACAAAGCTATGGGACCAGATGGGAAACATTCAAGGGTTCTACAGGAATGCAAAGGGGTGCTAGCTGGTCCACTGACTGCCTTGTTCATCAGCTCATGGAAACAGGTGTGGTTCTGGAGGACTGGAGATGAGCTTACATGGTCCCTTTACATAAGAGTATCAGCAGACAGATGTCCTTTGACACTGCGCCACACGGGAAGCTGATAAAGAAACAGAGCAGCCTAGGGGTTGGATCCAATGAATTGGGTTAGAAACTGGTTAGCAGACAGAAGACAGATGGTGGTGTTAAATGGCATTCACTCACTGGAGGAGTGACCAGCAAAGTGTCACAGGGTTATGTACTGGGACTGCTCTTCTTCAACATCATTGTAAGTGACATTGGTGAGAAATTGGAAGGGAAGGTATGTCTTTTTGCAGATAATTCAAAATCTGTAATAGGATGAACACTCAGGAGGGGGTGGAGAGAATCAACAGTGATCTGGAGAAACTCAAGGAGTGATCTAAAGCATGACAGTTGGGGTTCAATGTCAAAAAGTGCAAAACCATGCACCTAGGGCATAGGAACCCAGACCCTGAGTATAGGATGGGGTTGTTACTGACAGTAACCAAACAGGAAAGGGACCTTGAAGTTATCATATCTGATAACCTCAAGATGGCAAAGCAGTGTGACAAAGAAATGGGTAGGGCTAGTGGGATACTGAGGTGCATAGGAATGGGTATATCCAGCAGGAAGAGGGAGACATTGTTGCCACTGGGTTGCTCACTGGTGAGACCCCACCTGCAGTACTGTATCCAGTTATTGAAGCTGCTTCTCAGAATGAACACTAACAGGGTGGAGGCAGTCCAGAGAAGGTCAACTAAAATGGTGCTGAGGTTGCAAAAGAAGCCCTATGATGAGAAATTTAGGCATCTCAACTGCTACCCCTTGAAAGACAGGAAAGTAAGAGAGTAAGTAGTCACAAAATAGAGACCTACAAGTACAGTACCTCACAGGGATAAACAGGGTGCAGGAGAGAAGTTTCTCTCAGCTGATAAGGAGCACCAGGATGAGGATGCGATGAAGCTAAAGAGGGGAAGTTTAAGAAAAATATGAGAAAATATTTCTTCACTGAAAGGGTGGTAGATGCCTGGAACAGACTGCCAGCAGAAGTGGTAGAGGCAAAAACATTGGTGGCGTCAAATATTAATGGGATAAACATACGGGGATATTAGAACACAGGCAGGAAGGAGGGAAAGCTACCCAAGGCAAGTTAGGGTCTGTGAAGACAGATTAGGCACTGAACACCTACACAGACTGGGTGTTGGGGAACTGTTCTTTTCTACTGACAAATTCTATGTTTGTATGTTTATATCCATTTGAAGTACTGAATGTGAGTGAGTTAAGGTCTTTCCAATGTACTAGTATAATGTTCTTTGCAATGATTAAAGAAAGGGAGACTAAAGTGGCAGAACTAAGCTCAAAACCTAATGGAAATGAAAGCTGTAAGGGGGCACTATCAGGATCAAAAAGGGACTCTACTCCCAGTGTCCCTACCAGTCAAGGAGAAGATACAGCATTAGACCAATAAGCCCTCACATAACGGCAGCTAGCCAACATGCAAGTAGAGATTATTTTGTATTAGAACATCCATATTCATTACATAGCCAGGGGTTGAGGTTGAGACTCCTATTGTAGGAATATGACAATTTGGTACAATTAAAACATTGTAAAGTGCTGGCAGGAGAAGACAAAGGGTTAATGAGAATATTTTTGTTCTAATGCTTTCTCGCTAATGTCCTTGCTGGTGCAGAAATAGATATGGTAGTTAATACAATGTTCACAGCTTGTTACTAGAATAAAATACTGAGTTAGAGATAGCAAGGGCTATGTGTGTAAGACATGCCATTTCAGACTGGAAAAATTGTGATGTATCCCAAACATCTAATTAGCTTGTATGGATAGATGCTGATGTTTGTAAGATAACAGCTAGTGAAAAGTGTATATAATATGTAGTGTGAGAGGTTTAGGGTGAGGAACTACGAACCCCAAAATGAAGTGCTGAAGCCTCCATGCCTGTCTGGTTCATCCTTCCAGGGGAAGGTAATTGATCATTACTTGCACTCTGAAGCTAGGCTACCAGTGTTAATCCAGTATATGTGCCAGTTCAATAAATCTTGCTTTGTGGTGTGCAGTTCCTCATTTCAAGTGTAATCATTGGCTCAATACTCCAACATCTTGGCACTCCCAGTTGGGATGAGGTTAATTTGCATCCCAAAGCTGAGAAACAGAGGTATGCAAGTATAGCAACCTAGAAATGTCTGCTGGTGGGAGCTGATAATAGGACAGAGGCTGTCAGTGGAAGGTTTTGTTTTCTGAAACCCAGCCTGGCTAAGAAATATAGAATGAAGTATGGGGTGGTGTGTGTAACAAGACCATTTACACACAGGAGGGATTAGATGCTACATAAACCCCAAGAGCAAAGCTTGAGGGGTTTGTAAACTTGGAGTTTACACACACCACCCCATATTTTATTTTATATTATGAACTGGCGATCATAAATAGATTATTCTGATTGGCTGAGAGGTCTTTGAAGCCGTGATGATATTGGGCTATATCATCACGGCTTCAAAAAGCCTCCGGTTACCAGCCTTCTCACTTCTCACTTTTAAAAAATTCCTCCAACAGCAATGGCAGTGCTTAACTTAAAACGCAAGTCACAGCCTAATGTGACAACGACAGCATGTGCACGACCCCACCCCAACAACACAACCTCCGCTCACGGGAAAATTTACTGAAAAAAAAAAACCAGTCGGTCACACCAAACAACAGCTGCTGACCACCACACTAACCTCACATCATTGACCTACCCGCTCCTCTCACTGATGGTGACGCATACCACTTTCCCATTTAACATGCAGTACAACTAGCGCATCATGAACCTGCCCGCTACTTGTGGCAGATACCATGTTCCCCCGTTTAACTCACTGTACAGTGGCTGCCCCCCTTCAGTCCAGTGTTACCTGTATGAAGCGCGGCTCGGCCAGTACTTTTCACTCTGCCCCATGAGACTCAGGATAGCGAGTGGTGACTTGCTAAATGCAAATTTAAATCTAAAATCGACAGAGCAATGTACGGGTAAACTCTGACAGGGCAATGAGGGGGAAGGGGAGGATGATCTACGATAGACAAGAAAGAGCACTACAGCATGTACATGGGGAGCAACAACTAGCAGCACCACCTACTGAAGACAAACTCCAGACCTTCTCTACACAAACTCCAATTACAACAGCTGCCCAGAGAGCCCTGCAGGAACTACTTTGTGAAAACGTACTACTCCACCACACAAAAGAAAAGCATTTCAAAACATTAAAATTTTTTTTATTATTATTTTTTACTCATAACCCTTGTAAGCCAGTTCATAATAGCAATAAGACACTCCAGGGTGTGGTATATCATGGGATATCATCACTTCTTGGGCTGTTGGATGCATTCGGCCTGCGGCCTCGTGCCCAACCACCCGAGGAGTGATGATATCCCATGATATACCACACCCTGTAGTGCCTTATTGCTTAATTATACAATGCCTTCAAGAAGCAGACACTCTGATTGGCTAACTGGCACCTTTCATGAGTTGTAAATTCTAGCATTACCAATGCAAATAGGTGCCAGTCAGCCGCCTTTCTAAAATAAATCCGACACCAAACGTTAGTGGCCAGAAACTGCTATGTTGAATACCTGCTAAGCGGGCGCTAATCTGTGGTGTTGGTAATTCATGGCTGTTCCACACTTAGCCCTTTCACTGCTAGCAGCCTTCACTGGGTGAACTGAAACATGCGGCTGTTGCCTCTCAGAACCCTTGGGAACACCACATACTTTTTTTTTTTCCCGGCTCAACTGAAACATTGCCCCGGTCTGTCACTCCACTCCCGCTTCATTCCTGGTCTGTTGTGTACATGCAATCCCACTGCCACCATAGGAATCATTTTAATTTAGATTAACAAATGAAAATGAAAAAAAAAGTGGAAAAAAAATTCCCCTGAGGGACACAGTTATGGTGTCCTTCCTAAAGACATGAATCCGGAAGCACAAAGTCTCCAGCCCACTACCACTGGCAGCAGTGACATTCACTTGCCAGTCCCAGAGTGCCTTCAAAAGTGTAAACATTTTTTTTTTCAGTCACTGGCACGAACAGTGCACTCCACAGACACTGCAAAGAGCCCCCACAAAAGAGAGAACAAAATGGTCAGTCACCAGTAATCACAGTCCATTTTCCCTACTTAAACAAAAAAAAATATTTTCCAAGCACTCCCCAACCTGTGACCCAGCAGTGGCCGCCTCTGCCCTGCAGCTCCATTCAGCCTGTTACCATAGCAACACAGAACTATTTTGCTTGGCACAGGAATAAAACCAAGAAAAACTATTAAAAACTTAAAAACAAGTTTTTCTTTCTTTTTTTTTTTGTCACAAAACCTAGAGGGCCATTGTATAATCACAATAATCCACTCCAGGGAGTGGGTGATGCAGGGGTTTACCAATGCCAGGCATAGTTTGCTAACTCGGCCAGAGGCCTTGTGACCAAACCATGCCAGGCATGGGTAAACTCAGCATCACCCACACCCTGTCATGCTTTATAGCTTAATAACTGCTGGGTCTTCCTTTTTGGCCACAGCAATTACGTAAAAAAAAAAAAAGACATTCCTGTGCCGCCATGGTCCATTTAGGTTTGAGTGAGTGGTCCGTGGTGGTCATTTTGTTGATTTCAACTTTTTTTTAATTCATTTATTGTTGCCTGTGCCTGGAGATGTTTTTTATGTTTTATTTTTTTTTCATTGGTGGTAGTGACTTACTGCCAATTGCGAATGTCGGTTCCATCTGCTGTGGAAAGTCGAGGCAGCCAGCGGTCTGGGATGAAGAGCTGCAGTGGACACATGTGCAGAGTGAGGAAAACCGTGCGTGTGTTTGCCATAATAAAAACTCCTTTATTACATCAAATAATGCCACAGTTTCCCTTTGGCAAAAAGGAAGACCCAGTTATTACAGACAGGTTACATAACATGGAAGAATGTATTGTTGCTTTTGTGACTGCCCATGGGAATCAGAATTTTTTTAAGTATGTTAGACATTTGGAGACTCCTAGGAATATGTTAAGCAACTGTTTTGTTTAGAATCTGATAAGAAACTTAAGGACAAACAGAAAAAAAGTTTATTGTATTTAAGGCTTGTGCATGGCATGGCAAGAATAGGAAACTAAAATGAGAAGTATGAAAAATAATTTGACCAAAATTAAACAGACCTTGTCCTATAACAACCATAATGCCAAGTCCATTATGGATCAGCTGATGAATTTAATAGCATCCAACAAAGCATTGCCTTGCAGTATAGACGATAACCAAATGAGAGGTTTATGCCAAGAATTTTATTTGACATGCCAAAATTTAAATGACAAAGGTTAGGCATCTAGGAAGGAAAACATTAACATACCAAATAACCTTCACCTTTAACTCTCTTTATTTGGGGCTGCAGTCCTCATTTCTCCAATACTATCTTTTCTGTCTTATGTTTTCTCTTATCTTTTATCTCATCTAAACTCTGGTTTGATCACCCAGAGTTTAGAAACCTTTTAATGTTATCTCTAACATTCTCTCTATCTCTACACACTCACACACACACACACACACACACACACAGAGCAGTATATGCTACTTCAGAAGTGCAGGACATAGATTTGGCTTTTAGTGCTGTGTGATAAAGGTTAAATGAATTTCTACTAAGCAAGTTATACTTTGCATCTACTAGGTGTCACTCTTGAGCACTATTCTTTCTCCCTATGCAACCGTGTATTCTTAACAACTCTTAATCTCAAGTTTAACTCCCCATTTTCCCATTTGCGTGTTATATTTTGTGACCACTAGGAGTCACACCTGAGCTCTATTCTTTCTCCTTATCCACTGTGAATTCTTAACCACTCTAATCTCCTGAAGTCTAGCCGTCCTAGACCACAAACCCTAATTCTATCCCCCACTAGTGACATTTTCCTATCTGTCCCGTTCTCCTCCCTCCTGGGTCTTAAACCTCTTACCCCGTACACCAAAGACGGATACCCTAACCACTACACTACCCACTGGGTACAATATTACCTCTTCAGCTATCTGACTTAAACCTCATGGGTTCCTGCCCCTTAGCCTTCTATGGTGACTGCCACCCCCATACCACTTTTACTCCAGCTAGTACCCTGGTAAGTATCAACCTCCCACCTTTTGCACCTGCTTCCCATACCTTAGACCCCCACCCCATGATTTGGCTCTCAAAATATCTAGCCCTCTTGTAATCCTGCTAATGTTCACCCCCCACCCCAACTCCTGTAGGCCCCAAGTCCTCATTTCATACCCTCTTTTCCACTCCTAACAGCCACAATACATGCTGTTGGTACCGCAAGTGTAACACCTGTCCACCCCTCAAGGTCCACCAAGTCAGGCTGTTGCACCACACACCACTTCAACTCTTCCATCCTCGTTTTCATACCTCACCTCTCCTCACTGCTATTACTTACTAAGGTGAATAAACCCTCTAAACATTGAACAATCACCCATCTCAAACTGCTTAGGTACTTTTAAATTCAGAATGTCCTACTTCTTTTGCAGATGTCAGGCAATATACACCCCAACCCTGGGCCTGTGCAACAGCCTTATTGTAGCAGCAGTTACCCTGGTCATCTCAAACTTGCCTCTGTTAACATTCGCAGCCTTCTACTTAAGCTTAGCCTTCTTCAAGTCTGGGTATTGCAGCACTAACCTGATGTTCCAGCAGTGTCTGAAACCTGACTCTCCCCCAAAATACCACACACCGTTGTCGCCCTAGATGATTACACTCTATTTAGAAAGGATAGGTTTGGTAAAAGGGGAGGGTGCTATTTACCTGTTAGATTCATTACTGGGCCTTGCCCTTCCAAAATTAACATCAGGGAACATTGTCCAGGCCCTTGCAATGAAAATAGCTCTAGGTAATAAGTGTAAGGCACTCACCGTACTTTCTGTATATATCCCCCCACAGGGCCTTATCAAAGGCTTCAATATGGTGCTCAAATACATCTCCAACCTTCCCAATCACTCTGAGGTTGTTGCACTAGGGGACTTAAACATTAGCTGGTTTGAAACAGAAGCAGACCCCTACAAAGATGCAGTCACTGCCATAGACCTCACCCAATTGGTGACTACCCCTACCAGAATCAACTACAGGACTGGCAATAGCTTACAGATCGACCTGATTTTCACAAACCACTTGGAGAGGGTCATGGACACTGTGGTCTTATCAGACTCTCTCAGTAACCACTCTCCTGTCATTGGTCAAACAGGTCCCCCAAACTGCCCACAAAACCATCCTACCAGCGTACCATTAAGAGAGGCCAGCTTAAGCAGTTTCAGTCCTACCACCAGGATGTGACTGGTCACCAAATGACTCGGCTAAAAGTATAGATCAAGCCCTGGATCACTTTATTACCCTCTTTAACATGACCTGTGATATTTTTGCCCCCTTTAGAAAACATAAAGTCAAAGGAGTTAGCAACCCCTGGATCACCACCTCCCTCCTAAACCTTTTGGCCTCTTGAGATCACCTCTGGCACAAAACTTGTGCTACTGGAAAACCAACTGACTGGCAGCTCTGAAAGGCTGCGTGGAATGCTTGTACCTGAGATAACTGCCTAGCCAAACCACCCACTTTAAAGAAATGCTATCAAATTTTGGGATAATTTCAAGGACCTTACCAGCAAACCCAACAAATTCCCTCCTTCTATGCTTAATGTTAATGGTGAAATCATCCAGGATGCAAAGCTAATAGTAGACGCATTCAATACTGCCTTTACAGACCTGGGTGGTATTCTCCCTTTAACGTCTTTGTTGACCCAGCTGGCTTGGACAGCTTTCAGAAGGCTGCCACTGCCCCTAACACTCCCCCTTCTACTTCAGGATAGTTACTCCAAATGAAGCAAAAAAATATCTACTGTGAGTGTTTGGGAAGTCTAGATTCAGCAGTGACTCTATCTCTTGACCTGAAAATACTTTACCTTGCCCTTGATGCCATCCTAACACACCCCTCACCAAGCTACTAAATCTGTCCCTCTGCCTTGGTCAGTTCCCCCAACAATGGAAAGTGGCAGTGGTAACACCCATCCACAAAAGTGGTGATAGGGCCTCACATTCAAACTACCACCCGATCTCCATCCTTCCACCCCTCTCCAAAGCACTGGAGTGAATTGTATCTGACCAGTTATATAAGTACCTGGCCAAATACGACATCCAATGCCCACAGCAACACAGATTTAGGAAGAGACACAATATCACCTCTGCCCTACTAGAGTATACCGACTTCATTCATAAAGCTCTTGACTGTGGTCACCTAATGGGGTCAATCCACACTGATTTCACAAAGCCATTTGACACAGTTAATCATACCCTCCTGCTTGTGTCACTTCCTGCCCTCCGTCTCTCACATAAAGTCACGTCCTGGTTCAAAAACTACCTAGAAGGCAGAACGCAGCAGGTAAAAATCCCGGATACCCTTGCAATCAGCCATCCCATGCAATCAGAGTCCCCCAAGGCTCAATCCTCAGTCCCCTTCTTTTTAGCCTCTTCCTTAACACCCTCCCCCAAGTCTGACCAGCAACCTACTCCACTATGCTGATGATGCAGCACTTTTCACTAGTCAGCCAGACCCACTCCCCCATGTTAGCAGACTACAACACAACTTCACAGTGGTTGAGTCCTGGTTTGCCCAACACAAGCTAATAATGAATTACAAAAAAAAAAAAAAAAACAAGGTAATGGTGTCACCAGTCCACATAACAAGAGTAAAACAGCCCAGTTAACCATAACCATTTTTAATAGCCACGGTGTACCTCTTGAACAAGTCCATAACTTTAAATACCTTTGGATAACCCTTGACAGCACACTGTCTTACTATGAGCATGTCAATCTTATCTCCATGTTATTAACACAAGATTAGGGCTCCTGTACAGACACAGGCACGGCATGACCCCTGAAGCACTCTGACTAGCAGTTACCAGTTCAGTTCTTTCCATAATTGATTATGGACTTGTCACTTATGGTTCTGCTATGGACATGACCCTCAAAAGAATTAGTATTGCACTTAATAAATCTTGATTCTTGGTCTCTGGTGTGCATAGGTACACCCACACCTGTGACATGTACACCCAAACCAATTGACTCCAACTCAAGGGCAGGATCTCATACCAGACCTGCCTGCTGACAAAAAAGATAAGCCTTGGGCTAACCCCACCTACCTCACAACATCTTCTTACACATGTACCCAACCCTCACTGTACACAAAGCACATTCAAGCTCACCTACCAAGTCCCGTTCTGCTGTATGTCACAAGTGCAGCGGGCTTTTATGTACAGAGCTCCCAGTTGGTTGAATTGCCGCCCCTTGGATGTACTGGATGAACCCAAGATAGCACCATTCAAATCCAAACTCCGGCAACACCTTTTAGGGCCCTATGCACCAATGGAGCAGAGTGGCTATATGCATGTATCTGGGGAGATTAGCCACTCTGCACCCATTGCACCCTCCACATGGGATGCACAATAGAGGGGTGCACAGACAGTATATGCCCAATCCCCCAGGGCCATGGACTGTATCATGTGGGGGTGTGCCAGCAATACGTGCTGTGCACAAAGGTGCATAGTGCTGGCTGAGGGGGTGGTGTACAAGGGCACAGGGTATGCTCAGGAGGACCCTGCCATAAAACCCCTATATGCCCCATGCACACCTGGAAACCCACCCGACATCAGGGTGATGTGCCTAGCCATCCTCCAGAGCCACCCAATAGAGGGGCTGCTGCCTCCCTCCCACCTCAGCACACAGATTGGTGCAGCCGCATGATGCAATCATGGCCCCCCCACACACACATCACCTCAAGGGGGCACCAGCCCTAGGGTGCTGCCCATGGCACCCCCTGGCACAGCCAGCACATCCCACTAATGGCAGGGTACAGTATGTACCCCACCACCACCACTGGCTAAGAGCCCCTTGGCACCAACCTGGCCCTGTGTACTGCTCAGGTGCCATGGGAGGGCTGGCAGCATTGCCCTCCTCACACCTGCCACAGCCACTGGTCCTCGGATATCCATGAGGTATGTAGCCAATGCGCACCCTGCCATGGAAGGGATCCACTGAGCCACCCAGTCCAGGCATCTGATTAGATGCCCAGCTGGACTTGCAACCCCGCCCCTGGCTGCATTAAGGAGTCCTGCATGCCAGGGTGCTGGGCTGCAGATAGGTGGCCAGCAGTCGTGAATGCCACCAGTACACACCTGTCCACAGGTGCAGAGCTCTGCGGGTAGGTAATGCACCTCTGGGGCATATTACCCAACCATTGGTGCAAAGCACCCATTATGCTTAACAGCTATGACTTCCCCACTTAACTGCTTCCCTCACAGTCCTTGCCTAACCTCCCTTGTGCCACACACACCCCACCATTCATCCCTACTACCTCCTTTCCCACCCTTTCTGGTATCTACTCCTCTTTTCACACCCTTTCGGTTATCTACTCCTCATCCTATCTACTAATTTTTCAGCCTCTCATGTGCCTACCAGCCACCTAGATTTTAGTCAACCCTGGCCTTTGTTGCCTCAGGTTTTGCCACCACATCCCTCCCCACTATTCTTCACTCTAATACTGGCTTAGTCAATTTCTGACTGCATTGATATTGCATTAAATTCTGTTACCTACCTGTAACCCTTTGTATTTTTTCAATCCTTTCTTCAAATGTTACTATGTGCCAATTTGCCATTATTGCAACCTGCTTCCTTGTTAATGACAAAGTCATCCTACTGACGGCACCTCTTTATGTTACCTTTTGATTGTACCAACTGTAACCATTTCTTACTCTTGTTAAGACCTTATGTATCTAATTGTCTCAGCATCATAGTCACTGTACTTTGCAAATTACCTTTGTTGTAACTATTTGTTCACTCCTGACATGGAACCTTTGTAAAAGAGTCTCTGGCTCAAAGATACTATAATTCCAATAAATAAATAAATAAATAAATAAAATGTTACGATATGTCATTCTGTGCTTTACAAATGCTTAGTTGTTGTCATACCACTGTGTGTTGTGTGAATTTGAACTGAGATTTTATTTTTCTTTGAGCAGCAAGACAATGTTCAAGGGTAAAGTGCTTCAAGTTTTAAAAGCCTTATCTCAATTAATCAGTTACTTGAGAGAATGAGCAGCCAAGTCAGCATGAGGAACAGAGAGACTTCCTGTTGCTAGCCTTGCTTGTAGAGCAGAAAGCAGCTAACTAAAAGAAGCTACATTTTCTTATTAATTTAACACATATCTCAGCAGGAATCAGTGTCTGTCGAGATTAAGTAGACAGATACTTTATTAGAAGTAGAAAGGGTCTTATTTAGGGTTAAAAAAAGAAAGAAAAGAAAGAAAGTCAGTGTGTGTTCTGTGCTGGGAAGGGTACTGTATCAGCTGACTTTGCTAAACCAGTAGGAGGAGAGACAGCTTAATTGGGGGTGTGGCTTAGACACTATAAAAGCAGGTGACTCAACTTACAACTTCCTGTTGCTAGCCTTTTTTCTTACTAATTGCCCTCTATCCCAACCCTCCACCTACCCACCTTAAGCCAGTTCTACTTTTATAGCCACTGGATTTGACTGTCAACAGGAACTTCCTGTTTGGCAGTAGGAAGGGAAGGATCACAGAGAAACATTGGTTTTGTCAACCCTAAAGGATAAAAGTAGCTCACTCTCCCCCCTCAGCTGCTGGTGGTCTGACATTGAGCAAGGAAGAAGAAGGCTACTGAAGAAGATAGGAAGTTGCTGTCGCAGAACAGGAAGGGTGAGAGCTGTAAGGAGAGGAGAGAGTAAGCATACAGAGAAACAGAAGAGGGGACACAAAATAAGACATGATTGGAGTGGTGCAGTACAATGGCTGTGGGGCGGCAGTGTTCCGGGAGACATTCTGGAGGCTGCGATGCTGCCTTATTTTCAGGCACCTCTCTGGTCTGAGAGAGGAGGTTTCCCATCTCCAGGCTGACCTGGCTAGGATTCATGAAACCTCCTCCCCCACCCAGGGACCACCAGGGCCAATGCCACTACCTCAGAGGTTGCCAAGAAAGAGGAGAGGCTGGACCAGGGTGGGCTCAGGGAGGAAGAGGGTGGTGGAATAGAGTTGCATCCCTCCAGCTGTACCTCTCCACAATTCATTCACTCTTCTGGTGGATAGTGGTTCCTCTATGGAGGCACCTGCAGAGGAGACCAAGGAGGATGCTGGGAACCTTTACAAAGGAGACCCAGAGGAGGGTGGCATGGGACCCCACAGGGGAAGGAAGCAACTCCCGGTGGGGGACTCAATCATTAGGGGGTAGAAATGGGGAGGAAGGGGAGAGGGAGGTAAGGTGCCTTCCTGGTACCACGGCTTGGAGGGACAGGAAGCAAATCCTCAGGATCATGGGAGGAGCTGCACAAGGGAGGGAGCTGGATGTCATCATCCACCTATGGACAAATGACCTGGCTAGGAATTGGATCAAAGCAGTGCAAGAGGAGTTTGTAGAGTTGGGGGGTCCTTAGACAAGTAGCTCATACGGTAACCTTCTCGGAGGGGCTGCCTGTCTATGGCAAGGGTGATGCTAGGGCACTCCTCACCAGCAAATTCAATGAGTGGTTGAAAAACTGGTGTGGAGCTCAGAGTTTTGGCTTCATTGGGGACTGGGGAGCCACCTGGAGGATGCAGACCTATACTGGTGCGATGGTCTGCATCTGTCCAGGGGGTAATCAGGATCCTAGTGAGAGGTTTAAATGCTTCATTGGCAAGCATTTAAACTAGCCAAGGGGGGAGGCACTGAAAAGGAGCAGGGAAATCCCAGCCTCCCTCCACAAAACATGGTAATTAGTGAGGTAAACACCAAGGTACAGAAGTTATTAGGGAGCAGGACAGAGGTAAATGTAAAAAAAGCAAAGGCAGTAAGGACAGAAATGGAGCTAAAAGGGGTAAAGCTATCAAAAAGTGGAGGGTGATGAGTACCAATGCCCATAGGCTGTGTAACAAGCTCCCTGAACTAGTGGCCTTGATGGAAGAGGGTTGCCTGGATATTGTGGCAGTCACAGAAACATGGTACACAGAGAACCATGACTGGGATGTCAACATGCCAGGATACACAATCTACAGGAGGGACAGGGAGGGTAAAAGAGGAGGAGGAGTAGCTCTCTATGTAAAGGAAGGGATCAAAGCAACAGAACTAAAGAGTAAACAGGGATCAGATGAGGCACTCTGGGTCACCCTGGAGACAGGAAATGGCACCACAATCCTCATGGGGGTTGTATACAGATCCCCATCTCAGGGGGAGGGAATGAACAAGGAAATGATAGAAGGCTTCCTTAGAATGGCAGAAAAAGGGGAAATATTGTTGATGGGGGACCTGAATATGCCAGATGTTAACTGGAGCACCTTTGCTGCAGGCACATCCAAGAGCAGGGTCATTCTTGATGCCCTACAGGGGGCATGCCTCAGACAGCTAGTATTGGAACCCACTCGGGAGGGAGCAATCATAGACCTGGTACTCTCAAATGGGGACAGAGAAAGAATCTCAGATTTAGAAGTGGGTAGCCATCTGGGGAACAAGCGACCACCAAACAGTGTGGTTCATAATAAACACAGCCATACAATCAAGCCATAAAAAAGCAAGAGTATTGGACTTTAGGAGGGCTGACTTTGAGAAAATGAGAGAGTGCCTCAGAAAAGCACGAGCAAACAGGCAAGAAGGAGGGGTGGAGAAACAATGGGGAGTAATCAAAACAGCCATCACAGAGGCAACAAGCCTTTGTGTAAAGCTAACCAACAAAACACAACGAAGGAAAAAAACACTATGGTTCTCAAAAGAGGTGGCAGGGAAGGTTAAGGAGAAAAGGATAGCATTCAGGAAATATAAAGAAACACAGAAGGAGCGGGACAGAGAACTTTATCAGTTAAAGCAGAAAGAGGCTAGGAAGGTAGTCAGAATAGCAAAGGCCCAAACCAAGGAAAGGATAGCCAATTCTGTTAAGAAGGGGGATAAGACCTTTTATAGGTACATTAGGAGAGAAGAAAGACCAAAGGAGGTATACTGAGGCTTAATAAAGGGGAGGAAATGTGGGTAGAGGGTGACAGTGAAAAAGTAGGGATACTGAACAAATATTTCTGCTCAGTATTCACAAAGGAAGAGGAGGGGGAGGTACCTAAACCAAACAAGAGAAACACTCTGAAGACGGGGGTCGATACCAGTCCATTTACAGAAGAAAGGGTTCTGAAAGAACTAATAAAATTGAAGGTGGACAAAGCAATGGGGCCTGATGGGATTCACCCAAGAATTCTAAAGGAACTAAGGGTAGAACTATTGACACCGCTGACTACTCTCTTTAAAAAATCATGGGAGGATGGTGTGGTACCTGAGGACTGGAGGAGGGCAGATGTGATTCCTCTTCACAAAAGTGGGAGCAGGACAGAGGCAGAAAACTACAGACCAGTTAGTTTGACCTCAGTGGCAGGGAAAATGATGGAATCACTTCTGAAGGAAAGAATTGTTGAGTACCTAGAGGCCAGTGGGGCACAGGACCCAAGGCAGCATGGATTCACGATGGGAAGGTCTTGTCAGACAAATCTAATAGATTTCTTTGACTGGGTGACCAAAGTAGTAGACCAGGGAGGGGCTGTGGACATGGCCTACCTAGATTTTAGCAAGGCATTTGATACAGTCCCACACAAAAGATTAATACACAAGTTAGCCAGCCTTGGAGTGGGTCCAAAGGTGGCAGCCTGGATAAAAAATTGGCTAGACAACAGGACACAAAGGGTAGTAGTAAATGGAGTACACAGTGAAGAAAGAAGGGTTACTAGCGGGGTACCGCAGGGTTCAGTACTGGAACCGGTCCTTTTTAATGTCTCTATAAGTGACATTGCAGAGGAACTGGAAGGAAAAGTCTGTCTCTTTGCAGACGACACAAAGATCTGCAACAGGGTTGATACACAAGATGGAGTGGAAAGGATGAGAAGGGACTTGGCAAGGTTGGAGGAATGGTCAAATGTATGGCAGCTCAGATTCAATACAAAGAAGTGCAAGGTAATGCACATGGGAAACAAAAACCCAAGGGAAGAGTACACAATGGGGGGTGAGATACTGGCAAGAGTAAAAATGGAAAGGGACCTGGGGGTAATTATATCAGATGACCTAAAGGTGGGCAAGCAATGTGAGAAGGCAGTAAGGAAGGCTGGGAGGATACTGGGATGCATAGGAAGAGGCATCAATAGTAGAAAACAGGAAGTTGTTATCCCTCTGTACAGACAGTTGGTGAGACCCCATCTGGAGTACTATGTGCAGTTCTGGACACCTCATCTCCGCAAAGACGAGACAGAGTGGAGGCTGTCCAGAGGAGGGCACCAAATGGTGCAGGGTCTGCACTGAAGACATAAAAGAAAGACTAAAGGAGCTTAATATGTATACCCTTGAGGAAAGAAGGGAGAGAGGGACATGATAGAAACTTTCAAGTACCTCAAGGAATCAACAAAGTCCAAGAGGGTAGCATTTTCAGAAAAAGAGATGTGCAAGAACAAGTGGGCACAATTTGAAGATAGAGGGGGACGGCTCAGAGGTAATGTGAGAAAGTCTTTTTTCACAGAGAGGGTTGTGGATGCATGGAACAGCCTCCCTGAGGAGGTTGTGGAGTCAGGAGCAGTGGGAGAATTCAAGAATGCGTGGGACAGACATAAGGCAGTCCTAGTGGGGGGTAGGAGGAAGTAAGCTGTTGTTAACTAGGATCTGCAGCTTATCTGTTAGGTAGGAAAATGGGCAGACTAGGTGGGCCAAGTGGTCCTTATCTGCCATCAAATTCTATGTTTCTATGAGAGAGAGAGAGAGAGAGAGAGACGTTTATAGTTCTTCCTTATACTGTATGTGTGTTTTATAGTAACAATAATTTCATGATGACATTGATGATTTTGATTATAGCCCTATGTAATACTTTGGTTTGAATATTTTTGCCATATTCTGCTTTGCACATGGGATAATTTAGTCCCTAGAATGAGGCTAATCCCCCACACACATACACACACAAGTCTGTCTTTCACTGTCAGGCTATTGTCTGGAATTCAGAAGCAACAGACACAGGATGGATTAAATCTTTTCCACTATTCGACTTCTGCAGATTGAAAGGAATAAAACAAATAAAAAGGGTGGGGGGGTTCTTTTATAGATATTTTACCTATTTAAGAAAATAATGTAGTTCCTGGGAAATACAGTGGGAAGGGTCTGGGTATTGAATGCATTGCCAGCACCCCCTTCCCACCAACATACAAGTATTTTGAGACAATCGGGCAAGCAAACATATTATGTTAGATTGGATAAAACTGATGGCAAGATTGTGTTTATATGTAACAGAGGGCTTGTGTACATGAAGGACAGTGAGCAAGGATCATTGTGAGTTTAAGTCTCAGTTTAAGAAGGCAGAATACAGACAGTATATTCAATGACGGAGACTTTGGCATTGTTTCATGAGAAAGCAAGCTGATATGAAGGAGTCAATTTATACAGGCATACTTGTATGTGTATGCATGTTTCTTATGACAGTACAAATAGGTGTTTTAATACAAAGGTACAGTGTGGTATGAACTAATGTGATTGAACCCCTACCCTATTCACTTACTGAAATCATTCTTTAAGAGGCAAGGAGTTCAGGCAGCTACCACCACTTTCACTGGTTTGAATCTAGTGAAGGGGGGAGCACATACATAACTGTGAAAAGAAATAGGAAGGTTCTCCTTGTCACTATAGTCACCCACCCCCCATCTGGCCACCCTACCCTTCCATAGCTGTCCCTGAAATGCACTGGGGAGTGGGTCACCCTTATTGTAGGTGACCATTCCTCAGCACTCTTATCACAGGATACCGTGTCAGGGTGGGTGGGAGGGTCCACCACACAACCTTTGATTTGCTACTCTACCAGAGTCTTTACCTGTCTGGCAGCATAACAATTTTGGTGCTTCAGATGGCATATCCCTTATCTGTGCTGCTTTTTGCAGTACATTGTTTTCCTGGCCAGTTTTGTAGTCTGTCAATTTTGTGTTAAATGGACTTAATGGTTAAAGCCCAATCCAAAAACAACATCCTTTAGCAACCGCAATGTCCAAGCCAATCTCCATGGGAAGAGAGCAAAGAGCTTGAGGTGGGGAGGTATGGACTTTCTCCACTCCCCACCCCACAACCTGTGGTAGGCTTTACAGAAAAACAAACCAAGCTCATTTCCTTGAGCAATTTATAGAAGCAAGGCAAGTAACTGACTGCCTGTGCCTGGCCATCTCAGTTATGACAGCAGCTGATTCCTACAGTATAAGTTAACTGTTTAAAAGGCATAAAAGAAATTGCAACTGTCATCTAGGAACAGAAATTCTGTTGTATGCAGGTCCAGGAAATTATTTCTGCAGTACCTGATGTGCCGATGGTAGGACATCAGGGCACAGACAAAAACATTTTGAAAATGCAGACAGTTGGATGGTATATGACATACACAGATACTGTGAGAATTACATTGCATATATTCAGAGTAGTCCCTCAGTGTACAAGAGCCGAGTAGTCAGCGACAAGTGATTTCTTGCAAATCAGTTTAAACTGTTCAAAGATCAGAACTATCATACCAATGAAGGAGGGTCTCAAAGCCCTCCTCTTTGTTTGTTTAGTCTTTCAGAGATGAAGCGATATGTGGCTGGCAACCACAGGACTGCAGATTACAGTGCACCAGTGAGTGGTGTCAGCATATGAGGAGATTCTGTTTTGCTACCTGTCATTTACATTCGATCCACCCTGGCACGTCAGACAATCATGAACTTTTATGAGTTCCTTGATGATACCAAGAGCACATATATCTGTATGAAAATAATGCATCATTTCCGATCACTCCAGTGTATCAGCTGACTGTTAAGCAAGCATGTGATGCAGAACCATACCTTCAGGCAGTGACACATATCATAGTGAGGGTCCTTAGACTGCCACTACTGACTCCCAACATTATGCACTCTTCTGCATCAGAAACTCTTGCAAAGACTGAACAGTGCCCTGAAGTGGGATCAGGCCCACTCAGTGGTTTGACTGCTACTTCTCCCTGGGGACTATATTGAATAATGTACAGTTAATGCATATTCCTGCGATTTTTATTTTTTTGTTTCTATTAGGATATATCTGAACATAATCATTCTTGTGCTTCTACTAATGTTTCTTTATTATACAGTAATTTGCTTTTGGATATGTTAGTTTCATATCATGCTAGAGCCCAAGATCCCAAGCTACGCAAGAAAGGAGACCCCAACATGGAGTCTTCCATACTATATAGGTACGAGACGTGGAATGACTTACTGGCACTGTCTCAAGCCTATTTGCATCGGGCATCTCCATATGGAATAGGGTTGACATGGAGACCATAAAGATGCATGTGCATTATTTTGAATGTCAAAATGCAGATAAGGTTACCAAACCTATGATAAATGGGATCGATGGCCTTGCACAAGAAGAAATGTTTACTATTTATAATATGTATGATATTGCTAAACTGTTTCAAGAAACTCAGTCTGAAATCAATTAACTGGTGGAAGTCAATAACAAGAAAGCCAAGCCCAAAAAGCCAGGCCATGAAATTATTTTTTCTGCTTCTGGAGCCTATGTACTTACCACTATTACAAAGCTATCAGGGGATATTGATAAAGGAAAGGTACTTTCCAATACAAGACAGTCACTTGCTAAGGTGATATTATCCAAATTGCCAGGGAACGGGAAGTGTTTGGAAATGAGTGTCTGTTTACCTTTGAATACTGTTAGGAATTTGGGATCAGTAGCACCCCATCCTGCAGTAAGCAATAGAACATCTTTATAAGCAGGAAGCTGTGCACTGCTTGAGACCATGTTTGTAACTGTCACCTCATCTCTCCCTCTATATCATAAAGATACAGCCATATTTGACAGGTTAGCCTCTATTCATTCAGTTGCACTCATAGAAGGAGGTATTTATAAGGAAATGTTGACTTTCCTAGCATGGTGGTGCACCACTGAAAGTTACAATGGATCAATGGGTAGCCCTCATACAGCCTGCTGTGACTTCGGAGGTAAACGATACCGTTGTTGTTGTGATGTGTTGAGATATTATCACATCTGTATGTGGATACTCCAGTACTACTGGTCAGCCTGTACCAACAATCGAGGGTCCAAGGATGCCTGGCAGATTCACTTGCCCAATGCAACTCATCAAATGGAGAGCACCACAAGCAAAGGTCACATATAATATGAGAGGACATTATTGCATTGTTACTAACCACAGCTTTTTCCTACATGGCTTTCAGCAGTGCCCAATCCTCATGCCTAACTTTTGTTTTACTCCTACTTATAAAACCCTTTTAGGTACCACTTTCATCACTCCAGTGCCCCTGTACAAGGAAACCACTCTTTGGAGTGCCCCATCCTTTACCAGTCTTGAAAAATATGTTTGTGAGGTCCCCATAGATAAGCTGTGTTTAAATTTAAAATCAGAAAAGTATCCAGTCCAGTCAACCTTGGTACAAAGGAAAAAATTAATCAGGGAGGAGCCAGTACCAATCAAGACCAAATAACAAGAGAAACAGCACACTCACCCAGTGTATATAAAAACTATATCTGTTTTACTTTAATTGTACAGTCAACATAAATATAAAATGGAGGTCCATTATCTTAGAGAAAGCAGGAGGTCATGCACCATGCCAGCAGCAACTATAAAACCTTGAACAGGAAATGAAGGAAGAAAATTTTTGTTATGGCACTGCACATATTTGGTGCTGAAGAAATAGAAACATAGGGCTGGATTTTCAGAGCTCTGGGGATGCCACAAGCCCCTGGTGCACCAAACAAATGATGCACAGAGCTTGAGGCATTCCCATGTTGATGATTGGGATTTTCACTCCTTTGCGCCGATTGCCACACCTTAGACCACAGTTTTGTAGTCTAGCGTGCGCCACCCCCAGGAGACTATTTAATGGTGTTTGTGCCAGAGCATTGGCGCAAGCTGTTGTAAACAGTGTAAATTGTCACAACTGCACCCAAGCTTTGAAAATCAGGTGCAGTTGCAGCAAAGGGGGTTGGCACACCACAAAGGTTCAGTCTTTGGTAACTGGGTAACGCCCACTAGGCACAAGTGCCTGTTTTCAGGGGTGACCTGGGAGCACTGGGTTGTTAAATGACTTTCTCAGAGTTACACAGTATGCATGCAAGTGGAGGTTGTGAGAATCAAACCAAAGTCTGGTCTGCTGGATGTACCAAGCTTGTTCACAGCTTGTTACTCTAACCTCTAGGCTATACTGCCAGCCCTTCAGGATAAAGTCCTGTGGCACAGGGCGGGACGCAAGCCCTGCGCCCTTATTTGAAAATCCGGCCCATAGACTTTGATGGCAGATAAGGACTGCTTAGCCCACCCAGTCTGCCCATTTTGATATGTTTGATAAGATTGTGATACAGAAATGCACTGATGAAGGAGTGTAATCCAAAATGTCTGCGATCTAATCTGTATCATATGCATTTATATTGACTGCACAATTGAAGTAAAACAGATACAGTTTTCATTTACACTGGGTTAGTGGGCTGTTCTTTACCAATCTGTTTCTCTTCTTTAAATTTAAAATCTCTTCTTGATCACAAGGACAATCACATAATTATGGTCAGTAATAGTATGCATGAAGCAAGACAGATACTGGAGCATTACTACATTATGATGACTTGGACTTGGGTCTCTCCAACACATGGCTAGAACTTACTTTTAAAGTATCTATAATATTTCATAATGTCTTAATTTTTATTATGATTATAGTTCTTTGCTGCTTGTGGTGAGTTTTAGTCCAATAGTGGAAACAGTTACACTTTTTACTCACTATGCAACAAACCACATTTTTATTGTTGGCCCATTATGTCAGTGACTGATGGATATAGACAGTATACATATAAATATATATATATATATATATTCATGGCAAAAAACTCTGTTTAATGCATCAGTTAAGGTTATTCCACAGTGACCAAAGCGAAGACTGATGACCCAACACACACACCCCGGTGCCTGTTGGTGGGGATGGGGTAGGCTTGGGGTACAAGGGGTGGCAACCCTAACACCAAATTTCCTCACTTTTGTTGCTGTAGAACAACCCTAACTGATGCATTAAACAGAGTTGTTTTCCATGAATTTCCCTTCTTTTTGAGAATTAGCACTATAAATAGTGAATAGAATGTAGTAGTGGGAGCACAGGGTCCGAACCATGTGATTTTTTATCACGTAGTAGCACTAACAGTAATGCAAATGCAAGCGCAAATGGTAACACACATGGTGATGCAAACATAAATGATAATGCAAACAGTAAGAGGAACCCAAGCGTAAATGTTAATGAAAACAGAAATGGTAACACAAATTGTAATGCAAATGCTAACGGCAACAGAAACACAAATGGTAACAAAAACAGTAATGTAAATGCTAACACCAATGGAAACACAAATGGTAAGAAAAATGCAAATGGTAACACAAACGCAAACAGAAATGCAAATGGTAAAGGCAACGGTGCCGCAGAAGGAAACAGTAATGCAATCGACAACAGAAAAGCAACCGAAAATGCAAATGCTAAGGCCAACAGAAATGCAAATGGTGGCAAACATGCAAACAGTAATGGTAACGCAATTGGAAATGCAAACAGTTACAGTAACAGCAACAATGACGTGAAAGTGAACAGTAATGCAAATACAAGCGCGTATGTAAATACAAATGGTAACGTGCAGTTACGGTACCACAATTGGAAACACAAATGCTAACAGTAACACCGACGATAACACCAAAGGAAACACAAATGCAAATGGAAGCGTGTATGCAAACGCAAATGGTAATGCACACGGTGATGCAAAATGAAACACCAACAGAAACAGTAATGGAAATGCAAATGGTAACAGTATTGCAAATGCAAGCACAAATGAAAATGCAAAGGGTTACGCACATGGTGGCGTAGATGGGAACGCTAATGCAAACGGGTGCAGAAACACAAGTGGAAACGCTAACTGTAACAATAACGAAAGCGCACACCCTTTTTTTCCTCAAAAGCTGCATTGAGAAACACAGTGAATACAAAGAATGTTTGCATAATAATGGGCCTCAGAGCAGAAAATGAGCACTTGGAATACTAAATTGCTCATATCTCAGGAACCGTACGACGTAGAAATAAAATTAAAATATCATATAATTTTGACTTTCCTGGCTAGTTTTGCACTTAACCCCCAAGTGGGGGGCTAAGGATTTTTCCAACGAAAAGTCTGTATCTCGAAGTGTTTCCGAGATACTGGCCTGAAAGGCGTGGCGGATGCCGAAATGTTAGTCTATGAGAAAAATAGTCAACTTTGGAGTACCGTAACTTTGCTACCCTCTAATATTTTGTCACCAAGCCACCAAAAAGCACATTTGTGGGATCTTGACAACTGTTCTTTTGCAGCAGGGTGGCAAAGATTTCCTATTCTTTTGGGCATAGTGTTGCAAAGTAGTGTCGCAAATCACGACACTTTCACAAAAAAAAAATCACGAAAGTGTCACAAGTGCGACACTACTTTGCGACACTACAGTTTACAAAAATTTGAAAAACATATTTCTGGGTTGTTTAACCCCCCCAAAAAAGACATGGCTAGCATCCACATGGCTCGACTAGGCGAAAACAAAAAGAATTGTGTCCCTAGAGGGTCCAAAATTTAAATGCCTAGCATTTCTATGACCAGTAACTGAAAAACAAATGGCTGACTCACGACACTCCAGGGGTAATTTGCGACACTAAAAACTGCATTTGCGACAATGTCGAACATTTTGTAAAATGTTCCAATTGACTATAACGGGAAACTTGTTTTTTGAATAACTTTTGAGCTGTTTAATATTTTTTCTTGAAATCTTCGAAAGGCACACCGGGGACCCTGGCTGCATATTCTCTGAAGGTTTTGGATTGGTCGCACAAACCATGCGACCTGTAGGCGCGAGCGAAGAATGCACAGAAAAGCATAAATGCGACTTTCTATTGTGCTTTGTAGCTCCATAACTGTATATACGACCATTACAAAACTTGGCACATCCAGAGATCTATGGGACTGTTCTGTGTCTGCCAAATTTCAGGCAAATCTGTCATACAGTGGCAAAGTTATTAAGCTGCACAATTTCACACTTAACCTTAAATGGGACACTCAACCTTAACTATAGAGGCCATACTGTGCCACTATAATATATATATATATATCAGTAACAGAAGTGCATACCCTCTTTTTGGTGGAGAACTGCATAGAGAAAGACAGTGTGTACAAAGAATGTATGCATTGTAATGGCAATGGGAGCTGAAAACAAGCATTGGAAGTACTTAATTGCAAATATCTCAGCAACTGTATGGTGCGCGTTGGAGTCATCAGTCCTAAATGTCATCCCATTCTCCTATTCCTCCGCTTCCTTACATGTGATGGGGTGACAGTTAGGGTCGATGACCTCTAACAGCCATCCTGTAGTAGTTGGGGGGTGGGCTGGAGAGGTCAAGTGGAGTTTCAACCATAATAGCGAATTTATTTGCTTTTTTCGCTGGAACAACCCTAACTGATGCAGTAAAATGGAGTTTTTTGCCTCTAATATATATATATATATATATATATATATATATATATATATATACACATCTATATATGATGCAAACAAACTCTGTTTAATGCATCGATTAAGTTTTCCACAGCATATAAAAGCAGAAATTGATGTTAGGTTGAAACCCCCTTGACCCACCCACCCCACCCCCCCCCCCAGTTGGGGTGTGCGCTGGGGTCGCCGGGCCCAATCCTCACCCCATCACATGTAAAGAAGCCAAGGTTATATATATATATAAAATATTTAACATAGAATATGTATATTTACTGTGCTGCTTATGGACTGATTGGCAGAACCATATCAGGCAACTGGTGCATTTGAACCACATACTGGATTATCCTATTTGAATGTAATGCATTAGCTTTGCATGCATCAGGGGGAACTATAGGAATATGACAATTTGATACAATGAAAACATTGTAAAGTGCTGGCAGGAAAAGGCATAGTGTTAATGAGACTATAGAAACATAGAAACACAGAATCTGATGGCAGATAAGGGATGCATGGCCCATCCAGTATGTCCTTTTTTTGTTGCATTGCTTACACTGTAGATCCCTCCAAGTCTAAGGCACTTTCTCTGCCACCTCTTACCTATCCCTTATGACTCTCTTGTGCTTATCCCAGGCTTTTTTGAAGCCCACCATGGTTTTTACCCTCAAAACCTCTGCTGGAAGACCGTTCCAGGCATCCACCACCCATTCTGTGAAGAAGTATTTCCTCACATCGGTCCTAAACCCAAACCCCCGGCTTCATATCATAGCCACTTGTTCTGGAGCACCCTATCCTCTGAAAAATATCTCCCACTTATTCACCCCATGAAGTATTTAAAGGTCTCAATCATATCCCCCTCTCCTGCCACTCTTCCAGGGTGTTTCGTTTCTTTATCCTCTCCTCATAGGACATTTGATGTAGACCCTGAACCATCTTAGTAGTCCTCCTTTGGATGACTTCCATCCTGTCTATGTCCTTCCTGAGATGTGGCCTCCAAAACTGGACACCGTATTCCAGGTGGTGTCTTACTAAAGACCAATATGGTGGCAACACCACTTCCCTCTACCTGCTGGTAATTCCCCTACCTATACATCCCAGCATCCTACTAGCTTTCCCAATCACATTGTCACATTGTCTGGTCACCTTCAGGTCATCCATTATGATTACCCCAGGTCTCTTTCCTTCTTGTTCACTGCTAGTATCTCTCCTCCCATTTTGTGCTGCTCCCCTGGGTTTCTGTGACCCAAATGCATTATTTTGCACTTTTTTGCATTAAACCTTAGCTGCAAAACTTTGGCCACTTCTTCAGTCATTTCAAGTCTCTTTCTGTCCTTTGCACCCACTCAGGAGTTTTCACCCTGTTGCAGATCTTAGTGTCATCTACAAAGAGGCAGACCTTCCCTTCCAATTCCTCTGCTATGTCACTAATGAAGACATTAAAGAGGACTGGCACCAGTACTGACCCCTGCAGTACCCCACTGATCATTCTCCCCTCCTCAGAATGAACTCCATTTACCACTACCCTCTGCCTGCTATACCCTAACCAATGTCTTACCCTGGTTACCACCTTATTGCCCACCCCCATGCTATCCAACTTGTTTAGCTTCTCATGTGGAACGCTGTCAAATGCCTTGCTGCAGTCCAAGTAGGCCATGTCCACTGTACCCCCAATCCAGCACACTAGTTACTAAGTCAAACAAATCTAGCAAATTTGTTTGGCATGACCTGCCCTCCATAAAGACATGCTGTCTTAGGTCCTGCAGTCCACTATATTCCAGGTGTTCCATGATTCTGTCCTTTAATAGTGTTTCCATCAATTTCCCTACTACAGATGTCAGGCTCACAGGCCTGTAATTTCCCACCTCCTGCTTGCTACTTTTGTGAAGTGTGACTATGTCTGCCCTTCTCCAATCCTCTGGGACCATACAGGTCTCCAGTTAACTGTTAAACAAATCTGTGAGTTATAGTTATAACTATAGTTATAGGGGTTTTCCTATCCCCAGAGAGAGCCACTCACACTTACCCCAGTTTATCTTATGACCCAAAATAGGTCCATAAACTTCAAAGGTACTAGTCAGGGCAGGCAAGGCCTTGTTTGGCTGGTCCAGGAAAAGCAATATGTCATCTGCAAACAACGAGATAACATGGTTTTCTCCCCTCCAGTAATAGCCTTTAATGTCATCATGTTTTCTGATTGCTTCCGCTACAGCTTCAACAGTCAGAACATATAATAGCAGAGATAGGGGGTATCCCTGCCTTGTGCCTCATGTAAGTTTAAATGGCACGGACAGAGTACTGTTTATTAAAATGTGTGCCTGGGGAGAAGTGTACAGAGCTTTCAGCCATTTTCTAATGGACTCACCCAAACCAAATTTCTATAGTACTGCAAAAATAAAAGGCCATTCGACATGGTTGAATGCCTTCTCAGCATCTAGTGCCAAGAGACCTCAACTCCCCCCTCCCTTTGCTTGAGTCCATTTATGCATTATATTTAGGGTTCATCTCAAGTTGTGCTTCGCCTGCCACCCTTTTACAAAACTTCCTTGATCCTGGTGAACCAAACTGGGCATATCCTTTCTACTCTTGTAGCCAAAACTTTGGCTATCACTTTATAGTCAGCATTTAAGAGTGAAATGGGGTGATATGAGCTACATTTAGAGGGATTCCTCCCAGGCTTGGGTAACACCATAATAGTGGCTAGTAGCTGAGATTTAGGGAGGACTCCTCCATCCAGTGCTTCCCGCATCATGTCATACATTAAGGGCCCCACTTTTTCCCATGTTAGTTTATAAAATTCTACTGGTATCCCATCTGGCCCCAGTGCCTTTCCCCTCTTTGAATTCTAGAATGCTGTTTCAATTTCCACTAAAGTTATTGGCTGGTCCAATTCATTCCTCAATGGTGGATTGATTAGGGGTAAGCAAATTCCCTGCAGGGACCTATCTGGATCTACGCTTGGGGGTACCTGGGAGGTATACATGGTAGCTAATAACTCTTTAAAAATATCATTGATTTCCTTTGGTTATGTGTAAGCTCACCATTCATGCCTTCCAATTCCAGAATAGTCCTCTCCACCCTCTTTCTCATGGCTAAGCCTGCCAACCATTTCTCTGCTTTGTCACTCTCAAAGTAAGTATGTGAGTGTGTAATTAGCACATCTCTCTCTAGTCTCCTGGATGTCAATTGATTAAGTTGTCTTTTAAGCTTTTTAAGTTCCTTGGTGACAAGTGGTCAGGGATTGACCATAGCCCTCCCCTCCATCTTCTGTATCTGTCTGCTCAGGTTTTCTTTCTCCTGCATTAGAGATTTTGTCTTGAAGGCTACATAGGAGATGGTTTCTCCTCTAATAAAGGCTTTCATTGCATCACAGATATTATTAATGTGATTCTCCCACTTATTATTTATTTTTATACATTTTTTTAGGTTTTGCAGAGACCTGGGCCACATACTGATTATCTAGTAGCAGCGTTGGATCCATCTTCCGCTGGGTGAGGGAAGGGTTTTCCATGTGGGCTTCTAGTATTACCCCCAGCAGAGCATGGTCTGGAATTACCATTGGTCTGTATGAGGCTTCCATTCTGCCTCCAGCCAGACCAGGGGAGACAAACATATAGTCCAGCCTAGTATATACTTGGTGGGCATGGGAGAAAAATGAAAATTCTTACTGTTTGGGTGGCAGTGTCTCCAGACTTCTATTATTGCACTTCCCTCAACTAGATTTTTTAGAGCTGCCACACTTCGTGGTGGTGGCCTAGATCACCTACCTGAATGGTCCATCTGGGGGTCCCAGTAGGTGTTAAATTCTCCTCCCCATTACAATATTGTCCTTGTAAGGCACAAGTGTCATGGACACCAGAGTGTATTTCATTCCCCCAAGATCCACTACTGCTATCACGTATCTTCCCTTGGGATTAGAGACCACCACACATACCTTATGTGGCAAGTTGGGTCATAACCAAATGACTGCTTCTCTAGCCTTAGAAGTGAAAGGGGCCACCAGCAGAGATCCACCCATGAGGGCACCAGACATGCTGACTCTTCCCCAGTTAGGTGGATTTCCTGCAAGAAAATAATATCTCCCCTAATTTTTTAAATTTGTGCCGATACTTTTTTTCCTTTTAACCACAGTCTTCAAACCATTAACATTCCGGGTTACAAACATTATCTTCTCCATTTGAATTCTCTGTAACATATATATTGAACATGCCTTCTTTTGACCACTCTACTACTTGAACCTACTATTATTTTTGCATACTGAACTTTCCATTCTTTTTAACCTTTAACACACTCAAAAAAAAACCTTCCCCATCCCTCCCCTCATTGCCTAAGAGCAATGAACTTTGCTCCTTCTAACAATCCCCTCCCTCCAAATCCCCCAGTAGTAAGTTAACAAACATAGTAACTATTAGCATGTACCCCTTAATCCCCCTTGAATCACATACCCCTGCTATCTTCAACCTCTACTTCTTGTGGATTGAGCTGTGTTTCTACCATATAAAATAGCTATTCTAATCTCTGATGGTTTATCCATCCCACCTGGGGCTGGCTAGGGGGAGCCTCCCCCTCTCGGGTGGGCAAGCTCTTCGAGGGGAACAAGAAGGGCCCCCTACCATAGGTCTTTCGTTAAAGTCCCCAAAATGGAGGAGGGAATTCCCTCCCACTGACTACTTCCCTTCAGAGGGGTTGTTTGGGAGGGCCCCTCCCCTACCCCAAATGACAGGGGTGAGTCCCCACCACAAAAAAATTCATCTCTCAGATTGACCATAAGAGCTCTACCATCCTTATATTTATGCCCCTGGAAGGGTCTCTCTTCTCAAACTTATTGTTATTTGACTGTTCCTTCGGGAATCATGAAGAGCCTCCCCCCTGCACCCCCCAGGTTTCCACCCCCCATGATCAATGCATAAGTGTAGCTGCATCTTAATAATCAATGCTATAAAATAAGTTCCATTGAAAAAAGTAGATTACTAAATTAAACATCTAATACTTATTGGACTGTATCTAGAAAGCCAATTTAAAGTCATGTGTATTTTCCTTTTAGTATTTACAGTACCAGAGTTTCTTCCAACGTCGAAATGCAAAGATCAATTAAGTTCTACTTCTTTTAGGCCTTATGGATCACCTCATGCCCCATGGAAGGCTGAAGTGGGTTTATAAACAAATGGGAGCCGGTATTTATGCTTACAACATCTTTGGAGTAGTGAAGCGCAGCCAGCAATTCCCCAACAGGAATCCCACAAGAGTGCATGAATGTGACGGCCTAATATTACCCCACAGAGCTTTTGAAGAGCAGCAGGAAAGGTCATGAGTGCAGAGTGCCCCACGACTCTGCCATTATAGGCCACTGGTGTCTGGTGTTGCGAGTCGCAGGAAAAGCCAATCCCCCAGCCCCCCTACCCCCGGTGCTCAATTCATTTTAAAGCAGTACCTGAAATGTATGTCCAAAGACCCTCAGCCCTCAACAGAGGAGGCAGATTGGCCATTTTTTTTCTTTTCTAGCTCTTTTACAAAGTCTGATGCAGCCTCTGGGTTTGTGAATGTTTTTTGCTTTCCTCCCTGCTGCCGATTTATTAAATAGGCTGGGTAGACCAGGGAAAAAGGGCAGTTCAGATTGTAAAGCTTTTTCTTCACTGCAGCAAATGCCTGTCTCTGGAGTTTAAGCTGTCTTGAGTAATCGGGGAAGATGCTGACTCTTGAGCGTTGCATAATGAGTGGCCCCTGTTTCCGTGCCACATCCAGCACATATTGCCTATCCTGGTATCTTAGAAATTTCACCAGGGGATGTCTAGGCCATTGATTTGGGGAAGACTTCATACCAGGGAATGGTGGACCCTTTGAATTTCCAAGGAGACCTCAGGAGGTATTTGGAGGGCTTGACGTAGCCACTTTTGCATGAATGCCGAGCAATCCTTCTCCTCCATCCCCTCCCGCATGCCCACAACTCTTATGTTGCACCTTCTTTCGTGGTTTTCATGGTTGTCTACACGTTGTTTAAGAAATTCTATTTCTTTCAGTTCTCTCTGCAGGTGGGAGGACATTCTGTTGCATTTATCTTCCTGTGCCCCCATTCTAGATTCTAGTTCTGTAATTCTGGTCACATGTACATCTACCATCTCAGATACAGTATTGACTGTTTGTTGTAGTTGTTGGAGTTTGGCTATTAAATTTTCAAAGCTCACTTGCATCTGAGTACCCAGATCATATTTGAGGTCCCGTATTAATCTTTCAAGCATCTGGTATCCGTTTACAGATTCTGCCATCACCTGAGGGTTCTCAGGCAGAGGGTCAGCCATTTCTGTTTGTGCCGACCCTCGACTGGTAGGCTCTTTTGGGCTTAAAGCTAGGGAGGCTTCACTTGCCATTTTGAAGTGTAGTTTTGCCTGCTTTTTCACTCATTTTGATGAGAAAGGCTTCTGAGCATTCAGTACTGTAATCCTCTGCTGTTTTCCGATATTTTTACAGCAGGATGGTGGAGATATGCAGTGGATTTATCTAGAGCTCTCTATTCAGCACTCCATCTTGTTGCCCAGCTAGGCCATGCCCCCCCCCCATTTGTAATGTTTTAAAAGTGATAAACTGAGCAGTGTCATCATTAATGTGATGGCCACTGAGGTGATCGGTGAGTGAGGAAGCGCGTTTCAGCTTGCAGGGAGAAAGCCAATTTCACTAACTGCTTTCTTTTTAAACATTTGGCTAAAGTATTGAATACTGAGTGAAATTCTGTTATTGGGAAATATGGCACTGATGGGTGTTGTGTGTGTGGGCAGTACTAGGAGGGAAGGTATTTGGCAGCGGGGCTGCATGGAGCAGAGGATTTGTAGCAGTGGCGTTTTCAATTCAGAGAAGATACTTTCAGTGGCAGTTTGTTTTTTGAAACATGATGCAGTCTTCTGAGTGCTGGGAGTACAGCCAGGATGTTATGCTGGGATAACATCCTGGTTCCACTCTCAGCCTGGCTAATCAGGGACCAGCATTCTTTCTTGCCATTTTATAATGAAGCAATAATGCATGACAGGGTGTGGTATATCATGAGATATCATCACGCCTCAGGTGGTTGTGCATGAGGCCAAAGGCTGAGTGCATTCAACCACCTAAGAAGTGATGATATCCATGATATACCACACCCTATAGTGCATTATCGCTATTATGAACTGGAGTCATGTTTGTAGTAGTACAAAAAATGCAAAAAAAGAGGCATAACATTGTTGTTCTAAAATGTTTCTGTATTCAATCTTTAATGTGGAAGAATACATAGAAAAAACATAGTTCTATTATTTATGAGCAGCTGGTGGTGCTGCTGTATAATGCTGGATATGTAATCGATCGGAGATCAAACAGAGTGTATCTTCTTTCAGTATGTTTTTAACAAATCGTTGTGGCAGTACCATTCGGGGATACAAAGAACTCAGCAGAGAGAAAAGGCATTTTTTTTATTTGTGTCTTTCTTGCTGTGCTGTGGCAGGACCAGGTGCATGCATGTGGCATAGCAACTGGATTTCTTTCAGACATCTACTTTGACCTTCTATGCCATATGAAGCATTTGCATAGCAGTAAGTGGCAGCTTGAGAAAAGTTCAAGTTTTCCTGTCACATAAGCATTTTCTTCTGTGCGCTTGAGCGGGGTAAACGGGAGTACATATTGTAGTTTGACTGAGCTGGAGGGATTTGCGTTCCCATGAGCAGACAGACCATTGGTGATGTAGTCTTCGATAAGTGGGAGAGTCGGTGTGAGGTTTACAGTGGTGATCAGCAGGGGTTGCGGTGAGGATTCTGAGTGGTTTTATTTATTTTCTTAATGCTGTCTGTCTCAAGTCACTGCTACAGACTGTAGGAGGTGCTTTAGTGGGGTTCTGTGCAGCACAGTGAGGGATGTGGGAGTGAGTGAGAGTGTTGGACTCAGAGGAGTTTGCTGTGAGTGAGGAGGCTGGTGGCCGGAGGCTTTTTGAAACCACGAGTATGTAGCAGGATATATTCATGGCTTCACATATCTCTGAGCCAATTAGGAAGATATCTTCAGCAAAATGTGGTAAGTTGGGTGGCATGGGTCTGACTTCTAAATGATGAAAGTGCAGGTCATATTTGTAATAGAAACATAGAATTTGACAGCAGATAAGGACTGAAAGGCCCATCCAGTCTGCCCATCTTCCCTACCTACCAAAATAAGCTGCAGATCTTACTGTAACTCTGGTTCTACCTCCCATCTGAGTCGATAGGGTGCCCCTATGTTTATCCTATGCAGTTTTGAATTCCGCTGCTAACTTTGCCCCCACCACCTCAGCTGGGAGGCTATTCCATGTATGTAATGTGAGTGGTTCAATCACAAGCATGGAGAGGAAAGGGGACAGTGGCAACCCTGCCCGACATTCCTCTCCCCAAGAAGAATTATGGAGTGAGAACCCCATTCATAAGGACCACTGCAGTGGGACAATGATATAGGGGTTTTATCCAGTTAATGAAATTCTGACTAAAGCTTAATCTCCCCAGAGCATCAAAAAGAAAGGTCAATTTCACCCTGTTGAAGGTCTTCCTCTCATGCAACAACAGATGGCTGCACGGGCCTTCACACATCCATAATATATGCAACAGTTGTTGGATGTTTTCAAATCATAGTCTCCTGGGATGAACCTGACCTAGTCTATATCTATTAAGGAGGGGAGGCCTGAACTGAGGCTGGTGGCACTGAATTTGATAAACATTATTGCATCAACATTGATAAGGGAAATAGATTGAAAATGGTCTTTCTCTTCTTGGGAATAAGTGAGATTATGACCTGTGAAAAGGAATGGAGCAAGGTACCATAGTACAGTCTTCATTTTAGTCTGTAGTTAGCTTGGATGTGACCTGTTCTCAAAATGTGAAGTAGAAGTCACTGGGCAGACCACCTGTACTGGGTGATTTATCATTAGCTATGCTTGTAACTGCATCCAGTACCTCTTGTATCATGAAAAGGTTGCTCAGTGTAAAAAGTTCAATAGCAGAGAATTTGCAGCATTGTGATATCACTACAAAATTCCTCCAGATGGGCCAAGGTGCGCAGTGGGTCAGCCATGTATAGGGGTTAGTTAAAGTATACAAATTTGAAGTTAAGTCCTCAAAAAAAGTTACTGTGCTTCCTTCCTTCTTGGGTTCATATCTTTGGGATATATTTGTCTGCCTCTAGGGGATACTACTTACTGTATATGTTAATACATTTTTCTGGTCTCCCACAGGCTTAAGATGTCTGGTTCAACTGGGATAAGACACATTATGTTTTCATATGAAAGTCCTCCTTGATTTCATAATTATGTATCTCCACTTGTTTGTTGTATAGATTGTGTGTGTGAGTGTGTGTGTGGGGGGGGAGTCTTAAGTAGCCCAAAGTTTCAATGCTTTAAGAACTTTTTCCATTCTGTATTTGGAAGCATAGATAATAATCTTGTCTTGCAAAACCACTTTCATTGTGTCCCATAACATAGCAAGGGCCATGCCAGGGTTTCCTTCTCCTTAAAGTAAAATGTTAGCTCAATATGGAGTCAATCACAGAAAAAAGGTGATTGAGCTAGAGATATAAAGAGCTTTCAGAAAATCCTTTTAATTCCAACCTTTCCCAAGCTGCTATTAGGGTGACTTGAGCATGATCAAAGATCAAAATGTTACTGATCTCTGTACTTCAATGTTGCTGATCTGTCTGCTTCAAGTCATGGGGCTCAGTTCCTAAGCCACCCAGACTATACCCAGTCTGCTACATATGAGCTGTGCACTGGGCAATAAAATATGAAACCACTGTGAGTCGGGTAGGTCGCATTTAAGTGTTTACTAGACCAAGACTTTGTCACAGAGAAATTGTTCTTTGTGGTCCTTCTCTCTCTTCTATTACTGTCCCCTCCTACAATAATTTGCATCAGGACTCCCAGGAGTGCCTGGACACCACTTTGTGCCTCTCTCAGTGCCAAGGAGCCTGCTGCCACCAGCCCCCACGGTTCACCTCCTGCATGCCTGGACACCACTCTGTGCCTCTCTCAGCGGCAAGGAGCCTGCTGCCACCAGCTCCCTGGAATCAAGCATTCAGGTGTCCTTGTAGCCCACTCAGCTACCTACTGCATCTGTGGTTTGCCTCCTGCATGCCTGGACACCACTCTGTGCCTCTCTCGGTGACAAGGAGCCTGCTGCCACCAGCCCCCTGGAATCAAGCATTCAGGCATCTTTGTAGCCCACTCAGCTACCTACCGCATCTGTGGTTTGCCTCCTGCATGCCTGGACACCACTCTGTGCCTCTCTCAGTGACAAGGAGCCTGCTGTCACCAGCCCCCTTGAATCAAGCATTCAGGTACGACCTATATAGAGCTCCAGCCTCGCTGGCTGCTGCTCCGGCTGCCAAATTTTTCGAAAACCAGCACCTTTCCCTGGGAAGTTCTCATTGGCTGCTCCTGAGCGGGGGCATTCAGACTGCCTGCCCAACGGACTGGCTTTTTGCTCTCCCGGTACTGGACTCAGCTTTACAGCTCCCCCCTACTGATTTTTCATTGTACTTGTACCAGCTGTTTTTTGGTTTTTTGTATTGTATTTAACCTGCCACTTCAGTTGTTGTGTCTATGTTTATTAATGTACAGAATTTAAAGTCAGGATTCAGAGTTTAAGATTTCTTAGCTGAAAGTCTACATAGCATACTGAATTGTTGTATTTTAATCCAGTGCAGCTACCATTTTAATTTCTCCTCCCCCCCAACTGTTTTACAAACCTCAGTTACAGAGCTGGTGCCTATCTGTTTACTTCTTGACCCACTATTTGTCCCTCTTTTAGTAAATTGCAGCTCTTTTGTCTCTGTGCTAATCTTAGTTTCATTCTCACCCCTTTTCTGAGCTATAAAATCCCTGCTCTGTCCCTTTTCCAACAGGCATCCTTGTAGCCCACTAGGCTACCTACCGCACCCGAGGTTCACCTCCTGCATGCCTGGACACCACTCTGTGCCTCTCTCAGTGCCAAGGAGCCTGCTGCCACCAGCCCCCTGGAATCAAGCATTCAGGTACGGCCTATACACAGCTCCAGTCTCACTGGCTGCTGTTCGGCTGCCAAATTTTTGCTTTATCAACAAGTTTAACTCAGCCTGCAATATCTTTGCCCCTCTAAAAATGAGGAAAATCAAAGGAACCAGCAAATCATGGATCACATCACAGCTCCTTGAGCTCATGGGGGTCAGGGATAACCTGTGGCATAGGGATAAGAGCACTGGGTCCCCCTCTGGCATACAGAAATACAAAGCAGTATGTAATAAGTGCACTCAAGCCATCTGCCTTGCAAAAAGATCTCAGTTTAAAAGTGAACTGGACAACTCTTGGCACGACAACCACAGATTCTGGGACAATATAATAACCATAACAGGCAGAGCAAGTAAATCACCACCATCACAAATAAACTTTGTGGGTGTGATTACCCAGGATCCCAAAACTATCGCAGATGGCTTCTACAAGGCCTTCACAGACCTTAGTGGGGTTCTTCCCCCAGACTATCTCTGACCTGTGCCTAGCTACGCCATTAGTTGTACTGATATCCCACCAACACACACAGCACCTCCCTTCTGCTTGAAGGTAATCTCTACAACTGAGACAAAACAATACTTAGAAAAAGTTCTTGGGAATACTAGATCCAGTGGGGACTCGCTTGACCTAAAGATTGTGGCTCTCACCCTGGATGTGTTACTCTCCCCTCTAACCTGGATCCTAAATCTCTCACTAACCACTGCCATTTGCTCTCAATGCTGGAAAGCTGCAGTAGCCACCCCGGTCTTTAAAAGTGGGGACAGAACCCGCCTGGCCAACTACAGGCCAATCTCAATTCTGCCCCCCCCAAGGCACAAGAAAGGATAGTATATGATCAGTTAGGTACGTACTGTACCTTGATAAGTACAACCTTCAATGCCAGGAACAGCATGGCTTTCGGAAGGCACATAGTACTTCAATGGCATTGGTTGAGTTTAACGGTCATATCCATGAAGAACTTGACCGAGGGTTCTTGGTGGGGGCCACTTTCATCACCCTCACCAAGGCGTTCGACACCGTCAACCATGACTTGCTTCTTGCACAAATCTCTAACATTGGTATATCCTCTCTCTCCCTCTCTAGGCTGGTTCCAGAGTTACCTCTCTAACAGGACCCAGCAGGTCAAGATTCTTGACTTTCTATCCGACCATCGGCATGTCAACACAGAGGTGCCCCAAGGTTCCATTTGGGGCCCCCTGCTGTTCAGCCTGTTTCTAAATGAACTCCCCAAAGTCTGCCAGAATAAGATCCTTCTATATGCAGATGATGCTGTTCTCTACACGTGCCACTCTACTCAGAAAGAGCTGGAAAAAGGCATGCAAGACAACTTCACTGATGTGGAAAAATGGTTCCTTCAGTCTAAGCTCTTGCTCAACTACACTAAGACTAAAACAATGTTGTTTGTATTCCATCAAAACCATCATAAGTCCCATCACCTCAATATCTACAATAACAAGTTTGATACACTCGAAATGGTCACCACCTTTAAGTACCTTGGTGTCTACCTTGACAGTTCTTTCTCCTACAGCCAGCACATAGACCATGTTGCCAAGGCAGCTAGTGCCAGACTAGTTCAGCTGTACCGGCATAGGCAGTGCCTCACCAAAAGTGCTATCAAGCTTGCAGCTTGCAGTTAACAGCTCTGTGCTCTCTATCATAGATTATGGACTGGTAGTCTATGGAGCTGGTACTGATACAGCACTTAGGCTAATCAAGAGTTTCCTAAACAAAGCCTGCAGACTAGTCCTGGGTGCAGACCATTTAACTCACACTTGTGAATTATACTCAAGCACTGGTTGGTTAAACCTGAATAGCAGAATTCAGTATCAAGTCTGTCTATTAGCGAAAAAATTCACCCTAGGTCTTGCTCCTCCTGGAGTGAGGAAACTGCTAAGAAACTCCACTTTCTCCAGACTAACTAGGGGGTCGAGTAGAGCTGCCTTCATTATCCCATTCCACTGGACCTCACTAGGGCAACGGTCCTTTCGATTACAGGGCCCCCTGCTGGCTAAATTCAATTAACTCTGAGATGATTGAGGAAACGAAACTATGCCCATTTAAGGCCAAGCTGCTGCAGTGCCTGGCCACTCTTAGTAATTGCGACTGTGTCACCTGTGCATAATCCTATCATTATTGGTAGCTTATCTGTCATGCATAGCACCCATTCCCCCCCCACTTCCTCCACTGCCTGGTGTGACCCCACTGAGCACTTACCCCCATGACCCTCTTTATCCCCCGCCTTCCTGCTTTCTCTTCCACAGATACTAATCCCTAATTTTGACCCCCAGTTTCACCCTACCTTACCCCACACTTTAAAACCCTTTCTCTTATCCCTTTTTTCCCCCACATCAAACAGCCCTGCCCTATCACCTACATACAGTAACCCTGGGCAGATTCCTATCCAATCCCACCCCTCTGAATACTCAACCCGCTTATTCTGTCATCCCCTTTGTCTCTGCCCCCACTCTCCCCCTGCTCTCATCTATTCTGTCCTCCCCTTCCTTTGGTTACCACCACTTCTGACCTTCCATAACTCTACCTGCATGCTCTAAAGCTCAGATACCACTATAAACTGCTTGTCCACCTAAGGTATGCTCTTAGTACTGTTGTAATAAAGTTGACCTCTCCTACCTGCTGTATTTTAACTGTACTTGCTTGAATCTGTATCTGCATGTACCATAATGCATTTGCCTGCTGTATATACCCCTATCTCTTTTGTAATGTTTACGTACCTTGTCTGTTGCCTTACAATGTGGAATCTTTGTAAATTAGCTTTTAGCTCAAAGGTGTTATCTGAGATTCTAATAAATAAATACATAAATAAATAAAAGCATGCTCAAAAAGCTAAGTGTGTGTGTTCGGGGGTGGGGTGGGGCAGGTTACCAGAGATCCAAGCAGGTTACAGGACATAGTTGAAAACTATGTACTTTTATAGTTTTTTTCTCTTGTGTATATCACATTTTAGCCTGTATGTAACTATTACCACTGTACTGTGTTAACTTGTTACTCTAACAGAGAAGGCAGCTATCAGACATGATGATTGAGCTAAAAACATAAAAAAAGTTCAACAAAACTTTACAGCAGAGCTCAGACCAGACACAGAATAAGAGGAACCCCAGACGCTTCAAATGCTGCATTTATTCACTAATAAAACCAGAGCCACACACCAAACACTTGCCAAACAGTTTCAAGTCCTCACTGAGCTCTTTCTCAAGGCCTTGAGAAAGAGCTCACTGAGGGCTTGAAAACATTCATTGGATGTTTGGTGTGTGGCTCCAGTTTTATCAGCGAATAAGTGCAGCATTTGAATCAGACACCCAAGTGTCTGGGGTTTCTCTTATTCTGTGTCTGGCCTGAGCTCTGCTGTTAAGTTTTGTTATGTTAACTTGTTGACTGCTGCTGTGCTCCCTGGAATCCCAATGAAAATGATATGATGCATCTCGTGGGATTATCCCAGTTTAAGTCATTTCAAATGAATAACTAATTCAGCTCCTGCAGAATGGAACTTTAAACTGCTATTATGTTGTTTAAAAGTCAGCATTGTATCTGTAGTTTGATGAAATGTTGCTCTTACACTTTCTACATTGTTTGATATGCAATTCAGGTATGAAATGCCTGAGGATAGTCACAGGAAGGCAAGGACAAAAGCAGCAGGTGAAGCAAGCCCACTGAGCACTAGGAGCACTGGAACCAACAACCCTAATGGGGTGGGCAACCATCTGACATGAGACACTGTCCTTTGGGCCATCCGTGATATGGATAAAATAACTGAAATGGTTATTGAAAGACTGGACTTCCATGATACAAAAATAGTAGCCAATGTAACAACAGCAAAAGATGTAGAGGATTGATCAATAAAAACACAAGTCACAGTACTTAAGCCAACTGTTGAGAACTCTCACCTCAAAGCCTGACTTGAGAATCTGGAACACCGGTCATGAACAATCAATCTATGGTCAGTTGGCCTCCCAGTGGAGACAGAAGGGTAAACTTTGCTGTTATTTTTAAGGACATAGTTTCAACACTCTCTGCCAAAGGATTCCAAGCTACATGTCAAGCAAAAAAAAAAAGAGCTTATCCTGTTAACTTTTGTGTGCCACAATGAAATAGGGAGCAGCAGAGAACAATACTCATTGTGACAAGAGGAGTGAAGATATGCAACCACATTTTTAACTGAGCTAGACACAGCCATTGCCTGCAAATTAATGAACACAATTTTAGACTGTTCCTCAACTGGTCATATGCCACGAGAAACAGTTTGACCCTATCAAGCAACAGCTTTATAGTTGGGAAATCATACATTCTGTTTTGGCACCTGCACATCTATGAATAACATATGGGGAGAAGCCTTCCAGCACTTGGACCCTCATCAAACTCTTATGAAGACGAGCAAAACTGCAATGGAATTCAGAAATGCACTAGCACCCGGTACAGAGTATTTTGGCTTGTCTGACGATGGAAAGTGAAGAACTTTTGGGACATTTTTACTGTATATCTGCTGCTTTAATGTTTAAGGCACTGCCTCTGTACTGAAATAGGTTATGAAAAGAGATCATTTGAATCATGTTATGTAGTAGTGGGCTGTGTTTAATTATTAATGTACCTGCATTATGCCTAATCAAGGTTGAGTACTGAAAGTTTGTTTTTCATTATATAACTTATCCGGTTCTGAATAGTCAAGATATTACCAAACACATGTAGCTCTGCTGGCACAGGAGGTTTTGGCACAAGTCAAAAGTATATTCCTGTGTTATTGTGGAGAGTCACTAAATGTTAATTTAATTTTACAAGGTAATTATTGCTGAACAGCTCTCCGTTTTTACAACATAGTGTATCTGCACCACAAATATAGTATCTTGTTTCACAATTAATCCTGTTTTGATCTTTCATAGTCAGAAGTAGATTAAAATACTTTTAGCACTTTGAAAATTTAAAATAGTATATGGTTTGAACGTATTGTCTATAGAATTCAGCCAATGCAAAAATCTTCTTGTGCATGGTCTACAGGTTATTGTACACATTCTAAAGATGTTGTTGTGCATGTTCCATCATTAACTCAGCTGTGTTCCCCTCACCACTCCCATCACGTTCAGTTTCTCTGCTCAGTCACACAACACTGTCCCCCAATGCACACTCCTGCAGCCTCTGGGCCCAATTTTCAAAATCCATTGGAACACCACAAGGGATTTGCCAGCAGGAGTTTGATGCAAGTGGCAACTTGTGTCAAACATTGGGGAGTTTGCAATTTCAGAAAACTGGTGGCCACAACTCCTGGATGCAAGCCCCTTGCAGCAGCTCCCCCTGCCATAACTTTGCAACCCCAGGTGACCTCTGCAATGGGACTTGCGGCACAACTTGGGTGCAATGTGTAGTAAAAAGGGTTGACTGTCACAAACTGAGCCACACATTGTAAAATTGGACTGCACTGCGTCCAAGGTGTTTGGTGCATCTGTGACCCCCATTGTGTTGGACACAGGGCTTGCTGAAAGCCCTGTGTTTACCTTTGAAAATCAGGCCCTCTGTTTTCACTTTCACAGCAGCGTGCCACTAAATCACACAGAGATAACAAAACAAAAAAATGTCTGAAACTATATACTATAACAAATAAAATATAGGTGATCATACAAAACTCACCCTATATTTCCATCTGTAGTAAGATAACAGCATGGACCTCAATCCTTAATGGAAGCACAAGCTTGTTGTGTATGGTCACATATACATTATTCTTTATTTTCTGAGTAACCGATGGTGGGATAATGCACTTTTTTCTTTACAATATCAGATCATGGAAGCAAACATAGAACCATAAAAGCTGCCATCAGATAAGGACTTCTTGGCCCACCTAGTCTGCCCAGTTTTTCCTGCCTACTGTGCCTCGGCAGACCCTATTTGATCTCTGGTCACCTCCCATTGCCTTATTACCAAAGCCCCCTTGTATCTGTCCCATGCATGTTTGAATCCCGTCACCATTTTGGCACCCACCACCTTCACTGGAAGGTTGTTCCAGGCCTCCACCACCCTCTCCATGAAGAACTATTTTCTCACATTTCCTCTGCGCCTCCCCCTCCAACTTCACAGCATGATCCCTTGTTCTCGAGCTTCTTTTTCTATGGAAAATGCTACCTTCCTGTACCTTATTAATACCCGTTAGATATTTAAATGCTTCTATTATGGCCTCCTCTTTCCCTCTTCTTCTTCAGAGAGCACATATTCAGTTCCTTCAGTCTCTCCTCGCAGGTCTTTTGATGCAGGACCTGCACCATTTTGGTACCCTCTTTTGTAATGCCTCCACCTTACCAATGTCCTTCTGGAGGTGTGGTCTCCAGAACTGGACACAGTACTTGAGGTGGGATCTTACCAGTGATCTGTACAAGGGTAATATTACCTCCATCTTCCTACTGGCGATACCCCTCCCTATGCACCCAAGCATCCTTCTAGCCTTCCCCACTGCCTTATCACATTGTTGGCTACCTTCGGGTCATCAGAAATGATTACTCCCAGGTCTCTTTCCAGTTCGGTGGTTGCCAATACTTCCCCTCCCAATTGATATGTAGCCCCCAGGTTTGTGTACTTCATGTGTATGATTTTGCACTTTTTTGCATTGAAACTCAGCTGCCAAACCCTTGACCATTCTTCAAACTTTTTGAAATTATCCTCCCCCCGGTGTGTCTACTATGTTGCAGATTTTTGTGTCATACATGAACTGGCATATTTTCCCTTCTAGCCCTCCACAATGTCACTAATAAAGACACTTAAGAGGATTGGGCCTAGTACTGAGCACTGAGGCACCTGACTGGTCGCACTGCCTTCTCCAGAGTGGACACCATTTAGCACCACCCTCTGATGTGGCAGTAACCAAATAGATCACATTTGACATTCTAATACAGACATTTGAACTGTTTTTAATTCCAATGACTGTGGCTTGGTGGGCAAATGTGCAAAAGTATGTGGGTCTTTAGTTCTGATGTATAATTTGTGGGATACGACCATATGTAGCATTAAAATGTAATGGCTTCAATAATCCTAATGTTAACATGAGTATTGATTCATTGCATAGGTTTCATGTCTGTTTGGTGAAAATATAACAGCGAACGTAAATTGAGTGACAGTATTTCAGCGACCACAATTTGAACAATGCCACACTTCGGTGATGTACTGTACAGTTACAACAGTACACCTGTAGCTGACAAGTATAGGCTGGACTGCAGACTTACAGAGAGATTGTTATGAGTGTCAGGTAGATGAAACAGCTGCTACATGGAAGAGAGTATAAGCAAGCCAAGAAAACCCCCAAAAGAGACCACAAAGAGAAAGAAAGGAAATGGAGACTCAAAGAGCAAGCAACCGAGGTACGGGTGGGGGGGGAGTGCTGCTAGCCAGGAGCTATGATAGACAAAAGGTGGGGTAACTAATGGAGAGGGCACGGGGGGGAACACAGCAACAGATGCATCACATCAATGGTGCCTTCTCTGTTCTCTGTTTTTGCAGGAAGGGGGCTATGGCCCCCACAACCCCCTATATTTATTATTCTAGCACCATGCCACACTTTGCCATTGGGGATAACAGAATTCATGCAGTTGCTCATATTGTGTGGTGTTACAGTTGCCCCTTTTGCAGTCACCCTAATTTACTCATCCAGTTTACTTCCCTCAAATGGCTTAGCCCATTGGGTCTTGTGTAACTGATTTACCACCTTATGTTCTTTACTTATGTACTGTTTGGCATAGTTTCTTTTTATAAAATTGAATAAAATATAAATAAAAAAATGGCTATGGGGTCATTAGGTGCATTTGTTACATGGCAATTAATTTTTCCAGAAAGTCAACAATTTGATAGGACAAACTGTACCAGCTGTTAGCACTTCTACTGTGCATTAATTCCCTAGATATGCCAGGTGAGGTAATGCCGGCAATAGCCACAATGATAAAGAGCGCTTTGAATTTCCCACCTGCCACCCAATTGATAGTGTCAGCTCATCGCTATTACTGTCCATGTAGAAATCATCCATCTATATGGCTTCATCAGAAATTAAAGATAGTGGCAAAACAAATACATCTGACAGTAGCAAGTACAATAATGTGAGGGAACACAGCAGAATGCAAAGGTAGAAATAGACTGCAACAGTAATACCTTCTTAAATGCAGGACACACAGCAAGCATTTCCCTGAAAGACAAGTCTCTGGAGCCCTGCCTGAGTCTGCCAGCACACAGTAGAAATTGTACAATTACTTTTTTTTAATTTTATTTAAAACTTTGTTAGTCGAGTAAAAAAGCACTGGGCCACATGGCCCTTTTACAGGCTTAACCCGGACACACAAACAAAATTACATTTCAAACAGACAGGCACAATAAAAACAACACATAGTATTATAATCTACACACTGTATCATTACTTTGGTATAATCCTAACACAGATTATGTTATATAAATATAATACCTGTAAATTTTCCCTTAGATACACTTACATCCCACCCCTAAATACAAGTGTCTTTTTAAAGATACTTTAAAAGAGTTTACTCTTTCTGAGTCACAAATCAACCCATTCTGCGTTTAACCGTTATCAGCAGTAGCAAAATGGGACCATGTGATATTAAAATATCATGGAGTAAATGTTGTGTTATTTGCAGTTGAAATCCAGAAACAAAATCTTGCAGTAGGAATTGGCAAAGTAACCGAATGGGTCTGTAAGCATGATATGCAAATCACGGAGATACAGTCCAGAAATCCTAGCAGTGCTTATTGAAATGGTAATGAATGTTAAAAAAATTTAGAATCATATAAAATGTTATGTGTTCTGAGGCTGCATTAACACAGCAACATAAGCAGGGTCTTTACAGTTTTACATGAAAAAAATGTTTTACCAGTCGCAGCAGTAATGCACACCTCCTGTTTTCCACGTGACATACTATGTATAAATGAAAAGAAATTCATTATAAAAATGTTATAAAAGTACTTACGGCTGCACCTGCACTCCAACAGAGAGATTAAAGTCACATAGTATAATGCAAGGGAAATTTCTTTTTATTTAAGCATAATCATTGTGCTTAAATAAAAAGGAATTTTCCTTGCATTAAAATAAGTGACTTTGATCTCTCTGTTGGAGTGTGGGTGCAGCCATAAGTACTTTTATAAAGTTGCAAGTTGACTAAGCAGCACTGTACATCCTGGTGCTTACTACAAACTGAATACTTCAGTTATAAAATGTTGAAAATGCACCAGTGCTATGTTTTTCCTACTACAACTACGCATACATTTGCAACACTCTCCATAAATATAAGATTAATCACTCAGTGATATTTCCTAGGAATTAATGCATGGTTGGTGGTGGGAGCACTCGACTTTTGGCCTGTACTCCAACCATGCATTAATTCCTAGGAAATGTCTCTTTTCTCGGTGATTAATGCTTATTTGTACTGCTCAAGGTTATATTTTCACCTTGCAAAATACCAGATACTGTTACAATTACAGTTTGCCCCTGCTGATCCCTGAAAATGTGATCAGGCCCCACTTGCAAGTGTTGGGCACAGAGGACACAAACTCATCCACTCTTAGTGGTACAGTGCCCCGCCTTAACAAAATTCATCTTCTGAGAACACCTGTGCTGGCTCCCAATGTCTGTTACTAGGCAGCCATATTAGCACTTCTGTACAGTGAACAGCTAGCTATAGTGAACATATGGGCTTCATCCAGAAGTGCTCACTAGAGAAGGACCTCTGTATGTGCATTGTTTTTCCCTACCCATGAGTTGCAAAGTTTTTCAATACCTACTGGGTTCAGGTGGGTCTCTTGCAAAAAGGTCACATTCCATTTCATCTCCCTGAATTTGATGAAAAGCTTATGCTGCTTAACTGGGCAGTTAAGGTTCTTGACATACTGCATTGCAATTCAGAGACTAGTGTAAGATGCCATGCCTACTTGTCTGTGTTACCACACACTCACTCCTTGGGGCACACCATCAGTAATATAACCTGAAACACAGGACTCAAGTCAAAATAGAAAATTAAAGCTTCTGTAGCAATAAAACACTAAAAGATGTACATTGGTAAAACATATGTAACAACCTCTTATACATTGATCTTACCCTGAGTAGCTGGTTGAGGCTACCAGCCAGTCTTTGTATCAGGAATATTGATGATTGTCCTTGGGAAACTCATTTACCACAGATGATTGTGCTGCTCAAAGTTTAGAAATAGATAGACTAGCATAAGAGCGTCCTAGCTGCCCCTCACAGCTGAGAACAATTATTTCAGCTCTTCTTGGGACCAAAAGAGTAAGTGCTAAGTAATGCAAAAGGAAGTTGTTGTTTAACCAGGTATAGCACACATTGCAGTGGGACAGAGGACACTAGACTAAGCTTTGATTACCAGTCTCTCAGACTGCCCTTCAAATGGCACCCTGGTTCCCACAGCTTCTCTCAAAAGAGATAGCCATTGATAGGTGGCAAGGTTGGAAAATGGACCAGTTGGTAGGGGGAGGAGACCAAGATTAATCAAATTAAGGATACACAATATGCAGGAGAACACAAAATTCATCTTCTGTTTGTTGTCTGTATAGTATATTAAAAACTGCCAAAATCCATTTGTCATGCTACAGCATGTCTGTGAGAAAGCAGAAACATTATTAGACACACTGCAGCATTGCTAGATGTTTCAAATTAGCTGTTGTGCGTTGAAGTGGGAGGGCAAACTGGGCTATTCAGTCTTATTGCAGATTATAAAATGGACAAAAAAATCCAGTCATGTGATTGGTCAATAGCTGCCCAGACCTGTGTGGTAATTAACCAATAATAGCACCAATCTGGAAAGTGCCCTGCAAGTCTTGGTACTACACTGCTTCAGATTCCTCCGTAACTGTAACACTTGGGAAAAAACAAAAAAAAGGTTCAACTAACAAAATGAGTGACTAACCTGCCTGCCAATTTGACTTATTTATGAGGCAAATGTAGTTGTTTGGTATAAGAACTAATTTACTAGTTATGAAGATGTATTTATTTTAATTTAAAGATTTATTTAGTCCTGTGTTTTTAACTATTTTGGTTCCCCTCCCATACACATATCCAGAGTGGACCAAGGTTTAATCCCGGGTGGCAGCATGGACCCAGGCAGATCAGACAAGGCTGCATTAATCCACAGACTTCTTTTCCACTTTTTTGCCCCACTCCTTTCATACAACATTCAGTGTGTGCATGGAGGTGCTCACACTGGATGTTCCTCAGCTCACTCCCTCCCTTTGTGCTGCCCATGCTGCCAACCACCAGGCCTCCCTGTGGTGACAGTCATAGGCCAGGCTGACATGCCTTCTCTCCCCAGAAGAGGAGAGCTGTCCATCAGATGCTTAATTCTCTTCTGCCCTGGCCAAACCTGGCAACCTGAGCTCATTCCTGAACTTAGATTGCCAGTGTTGGAAAAGGTAAGGCATGCACACAGTGCCTCAGCACTCTTCACCTCTGGGCATGCTGGTCCTGACAGTCTTTGCAGGTTGTAACAGATTACAACTGGAAAGAAGAGTAAAAAATGTGGAAGGCAGCAAGCATAGCTTGCTAGTTGAAGGAGACCTTATCCTCTTCAGTAGGGCTGTGTAGTAAAATGTAGGTTGTATTATTCATTGGGTTACAATATTTTTGCCCCAGTTCTTCAACTCTGGGGGATCTTGCAACTGTGTGGCACATAAATGGCAACCTGTATTCAGCCAACAGGGTTGACATTGGAAAACTAAAACTGAGAGACAGCAAAACAAAAGTAATGCTTTTTGGTTCAGCTCAGAGGCTGACACAAGTCGAGGATGGCCTACAAATAATTAGCAGTAATGATCAACAGTTTTCTGTGGTCCCTACTTTCAAGCATCTGGGAGTTCATTTGGACTCCAACTTTATATGATATCAAATACTGACACTGCTGGGAAAAAGATAAATCAAAAGTTAGGATATTTGTACAGAAATATTAGCTAATTGACTGAAGAACAAAGAGAAAAAAAGGTAGCACCAGAATATAGTGATGGTGCTAGCTTTAAAAATTACATAAAAAGAACAACAATGAGCACCCACCACAGGCATAAATTCCAGGAAAAAGGTTTTATTTATAAAAAAAAAATGTTATTGTTAAAATATGGGCAAAATATTTATCATAGCTCACAGTAGTGATGGGACCACTTACAACACCATAAGGACAAAACTAACATTTCACAAGGTTGCCCCTTTGTTTTATTAGAGTGAAACAACACTTTCAAAATTATACCTTATATAGTGTGCCCAATTAGTCATGTTAAAAAGTTAATTTAATCAATTACATAAACCCAGACTTAAAATAGAGTGCATGTCACAAATTCATTGGATCATCTCATTTAAGTCTTAACAATAAATTAATACAATCATAATTAAAATAGAGACAACATGGAATTGTAATCACCAGGCACATGAACTTAATTATTTAAATCACCAAAGACAAGGCAAATATCAAGGCACAAATTGTTGTACCAGCCCAGACATATATAGTTAGTTGTTAATGCTATTGGCTCATAGGAAGCCACTGTGTTATTGTCTGCAGTCACAATTTATTTAAAAATGCAGATACATCAATGGCTTCTTTTAACCCTTTATCACTTCTAGCCTTCAGAATATACATCTTGGCCAATTCTTTTTTCAGTATCTCTTCCCCTCAGTCCCATGGAGACCTTTTCAGTGCCCATAAACATTATGTTTATTACAATTACATACTATTAAACTACATGTTTATTTTTATTAACATGCTTCACAATTGCATAACTCAAATTGTTATTCTGCAAGGCTCGAACATATTTGCTGATTCTAGTTCTGAACTGTCTTGATGTTCTCCCCACATAATAGTGGCCATGGCTACTGTACAGTATATACTCCTCACCTTCTGTGTTACAAGTTATAACAGCAGTAACTCTCAAATCTTGTGCTGTGTTCAGATTACTAAATGCTTTGCTCTGCATCACATTTTTGCAAAAGGTGCATTTCCCACATTTAAAGCATCCATGGGGGGAGGGGCAGCTAAGTTTGTCTAGCTTTATGTTTAACCATTGGTAACATACTAGGGAAATTGAAAAGGTCTCCATGGGACTGAAGGGAGGAGATATTGAAAAAAGAATTGGCCAAAGGGAAAGGTATTAGATATATATTCTGAAGGCTAGAAATGATAAAGGGGTAAATGAAATCATTGATGTATCTGCATTTTTAAATAAATTGTGACTGCAGACAATCACACAGTGGTTTCCTATGAGCCAATAACGTTAACAACTGACTATATATGTCTGGGCTGGTACAACAGTTTGTGCCTTGATATTTGCCTTGTTTCTGGTGATTTAAATAATTAAGTTCATGTGCCTGGTGATTACAATCGTATGTTGTCTCTATTTGAATTATGATTGTATCAATTTATTGCTAAGACTTAAATGACATGATCTAATGGATTTCTGACATGCTCTCTATTTTGAGTCTGGGTTTATGTAGTTGATTAAATTAACTTTTTAACATGACTAATTGGGAACAATATATAAGGTATGGTTTTGAAACTGTCGTTTCACTCTGATGAAGCAAGGGGGCAACCTTGTGAAATGTTAGTTTTGTCCTTATGGTGTTGTAAGTGGTCCCACCACTACTGAGAGCTATGAGAAATATTTTGCTCATATTTTAACAATAAAAATGTTTTTTTTTTATAAGTAAAACCTTTATCCTGGAATGTATGCCTGTGGTGGATGCTGATTGTTGTTCTTTTTATTGACTGAAGAAACATGAATTTCAAGTGTGAAACAAATTTCAGTTCCAACACTTGATTATGGGAATGCACTGTTTGTGAATCAGAATAAGGATTTTTGAGCAGGTACCAACATATTTTAAACAACATCTGTCGCTTCACCCTAAAAGCACCATTTAGAATGCACCACTGTAATTTATATTTGGGTATGTTTTTTTTCCACCACAGTTGAGGATATATTATAATGCAGAAGTCTTTGGTTTCAGTGTTTATAAAAATGTTGGACCTAGCGTCCTTTCTTCTGTGTTGCTTTTGTCCATACTCAAGGATCTGTGACACCACAGCAATCCATCTTTACTTTTTTCAGGTAATTACAAACATTCCGAATGGTTTGTCTGATTTAGCTAAATCTGAACATAGCAGTATGCACTTTAAACATATTCTGAAGAAGGCTTATTTTGCAAATTCTAAATGTTCATGTTGATATTTATAATTGTCCTAAATGTTGAAATTATTTTGTTATTGTTGCTGTCTGATTGTTTTATGTCAGGTGTGACTGAAAAATGGCTGTGCCCAATCCACTTCCTGGTTAAAAATGAAAATTACATGAAATGAAATGACTATGAGCTTTAACAGTTCTAGCTTCTAGGCCTTGTGAAGGATCAGCTCCCAATCTTGAAACAGCAGTTAAAAGATAACTGTTTTGTGCTTCTTTGGTCAGCTGCCACCATCCGCTGGCCAATTCTATTTGCCCAGTAAAGTTCAAAGTCAAATTCTCAAGTAAGTTGTAAAAACTCACAGAGATGTTGTCAAAGGTAGGTGACCAGGTATTTTCCCTACAGCCCCTCTGATAATCTGACAGGATGCTGTTACATCTACCTAAACTCTTCTGGTCATCCACTTTAATTATGAGCTACTGGATGCTCTATTGAGCTGCCTCAAAATTGGCATTGACATCTGTCAGGGAAGCCTCCAATGTATGTACTTGTCTATCAGGTCAGAAGGAAATTGAGGAGCTTATTACATCTTGAGTTGCAATTTGAAGTGATGCTGCACTTAATTATTTCAATACTTGCCACTGTTCTTTCCATCAATCCTCTCTGATAGTTCTGTGAATGACTAGGTCTGCCTGCATGCTGTCATGTTTGTCAAACATCTTGGCTGGTAGAGGCTGTGAGGAAGGAGAAGTGGTTTCATGAGCCTTTTTCTTTTGAGACTAACATCTGTCTGCAGATTTTCATTCCTGCTTGTAGGTGTATCGTAAGTCACAAATATCAGGATACTTTCGAAATGTGGTCTGAGAGTTAGCAGAACCACTGGTGTTAAAATATAAGAGAGAGAGAGAGAGAGAGAGCAGCCAGGAGGAGAGGGATTAAGCAGTCATCTTTCAGGGCACCTCTGTGAGTTTCTTTATCAGACATTTAAGCAATCAGTGTGTGAGATGGAGAAAAAAAAACAACTGTTATTACAACACAAAATATCATGCTTTCTGTTAGAGTACAAATATTATGTACATACCACCGACAGTCAAGCACCTACTATGCTATTCATGGGAGATCCAAGATGAGTTTGCTCAAGTCCAGCCTGTGGAGTCATGAACCACATAAAAAAAAAACTGGCAAAAATGGCAACAAACACACCAGCACCTTTATGGACATTTGCTGTGGCATAAGAGGAGTTAGACAGAGGCATGACATGGTTACCACCTATTGCTACATTTCAGACAAGACTGTTGTCCTAGACAATGGAGGTGGGGCTAGACCTGATTTGGAAGAGGCATGTTAAACAATTGCTTGGAATGGCTCCTTATTCATCATCGGCAGCAGGAGTGCCTGACCAGGCTTCTGTCACACCAGTAGTGTATACTGCTGTGGACACAGAGTCTGCTCCTGATGGAGTATGCTACAGCCTGACACCAGTAGCAACAGTGAGGTGGAGTCCACTCATATTCAAAAGTCTACTGTTACCACAAAGTGACATTATCCTAACAGATAATGCAGACCGCCTAAGAGGCTTAATATTTGACAGAACAAATATACTTGCTGATGCTGTTATACTTCAAGTGTTATACTGTACTGTTTTGTTTTTCTGAAACCGTGTAAAGGGTGTTGTCTTTTCACCCAAGGGTACCCCCTTCCATCAAAGTGGGGGAGAATCTTTATGTATTTCTGCAAGCACTCTGAACTACAATATACCACCTACTGTGTGTTTTACTATGTGACTGAGTTGTATCAGACAACATGCACAGTGAGTATAGAGTATACTGTACTGTATATAGTGGGTATACACAACTTCCTATTTCCTGTTATTTATTTATTTATTTGAATATTCAGAGCTACCTTTGAACAGAGCTTGTTTATAAAGGTTCAACGTCAGAGAATACAGTAGTGTTTAGTTACAGTACAGTGAAAACAAGAATGAAAGGATCATGCAAGAGCAAAGAAAACATTGACAACATATACAGTACACAATAAGGTATCAATCAGAAACTAGTTCCTATGCTCAAGAATAATACAGCAGCAGGTAATGCATTGTCTAAGGTTTGGCAATTGCAAGGCAGCAACTTTGTTTACAGAATCCAGGCATGTCAGTTAGCACAACCAGAGGAGACACTGTTAGTGGGACTTGTCTAGTGGTTGCACTGGCATACATGTTTTAGGGTGAGGTGTTTCTCAGGGTTGATTTAAATTGGTTCAATTTAGGTAACTCCAGCAGTGAGCTGGGGTGTTCATTCAACCTGGTTAGCGCCCAGCATGTGAACACCCTCATGAATTGAGTGGTCCTACAATGTGGGGTGTACAGTTACTCAGCTATGTATGCCATAATGCTGTACTACATAATCTAAACTGCCATATCCCTCTGTGCCTGTGTATTATTAAGAGGGTTACTTTAGTACAAATATAACACTTTTACATAGCACCATTCATACAAATGGTATCTCAAAGTGTTCTACTGTCTTTATCCAGGAGAGAGATGGGAAGGGAGACAGTGTTGGTAGCTTTTTCAGTGCACAGGGTGAATTATGAGAGACAAGAATGTATAAGAGCTGAGAAAGAGATTACAGAGAGTGTATGTACAGGGTTATGCCTTGAGTAAGTGGCAGCTGTGGGATCCATGTCCTGGTCTCAAGATTCACTGCTATGTGTTGTAACCATTAAGCTAAACTGCTTCCTTAGGCTTTTTTTTATTTGTTTGTTTTCCCATTTTTGGACGTAGGAGGAAACATTGGGCAAATGACAAGGCAGTGCAGATTACCTACTCCTACAGAATGCAATGTGATTTATGAGGTGGACATCTTAATCCACAAGATCTTTTTTATAGCATCTGGCTCTCAATGTTTTTTTGTAAACAGAGTCCTTAATTGGAAAATGCCTTGCTGTGCTTTGCATACTCATCTTTGCTAAAATAATTTTATAGTTTAATTATTTGGCATCCTGTGGAGCCTCAGGACCACAGGTGGGCACTTGAAAAGAACAGGCATAAGATACACTTCCATTTCATTGTGTGCACACATATAAAATTAGTGCCTAAAAGGAAAGAACAAATTAGATGTATTTTCCTATTAGAATAACATTAATATAAGCACATTTTTTTCACATCACACTTCAAAAGAAATGGATCATCAAAAAATTGGAATTCACTCTTCACTTAAATTTTTTGGAATATGATGAGTTCTTAATGTTTTGATGCTTGCACTGAATGAGCTTTAATGGCATTTTTGTTAGTGGAGACAGACAAAGAGGTTGCATTCCCACAACACAAATATTCCCTAATTTTTGTGACACGATAGTAATAATGCTTATGAAACAAGCCATTTATACTCTAAGTATAATTAAGGACACCTGATCAAGAAATAACAGATGTTAAATATCACTGGTGCCAAAAATGTTAAATTAGGTATTTCCAAACAACAGCTTTAAATGAAAATGTTAGTTACTTGTTAGCAGAGAAGCATAAAAATTGGCAGCAGAAAAATGCCCTGTGGCCCATTGCATCCGCCCTTGCCTACATATTCAGTGGACTGAGCCTCTGTCAGTCCCCCTTTCCTACCTTTGAACCCCTACTCCCAGTATGGCCAATCTTGCTATACAGTTGTAGCCATTATAATTTTTACCAGAGACATGTTTACCATAATAAGATATTGCAATACAGTGATCCCCCCTTATGGCAGTATCATTCAAGGTACCACATAAACAGAAATGTTTCCTTATTGTAGGAGGCAGTTTAGAGTGGTGATTAAGGGCACTGAGCTGCAAACCTGAATACCTGGCTTTGAATCCCATCAGTCCTCACTTACATATTCTGTGACACTGAGCAAGTCGCTTAACTGACTTGTACTTTTAGGTCACACCTGGAAACAAACACTGGCTAAGTATGCCTTTCCTGGTTAAACAATTTCCCCTTTCACTTTATTGTGCTTAGTACCAGACATTAAATTGAGGTTCCTTCTGCCAGTCTCTGGTAACTGTTCTGTAGAAAATTAAAGATCCCATGCCCCCCCCATCTGGCAGGAACCCCAATCTGGTCCCTTAGTTTTCAGCCCCATCACCCTGCCTTCTCCCAGAATTACTACATCAGTGGAGGCTCTGTGACTTGTCCCCATAATGGGGACTTTGGTGCAATCCCTAAACCCCTCAGGACTAAAACGTAGTGTTGAAGAGGCTACCTTGGGTCGGTGGGTGCTGGGTCTGTGGGTGACTGGAACCATCATGCTGCACAGGTGGGGGCTTTTTTCCTTGAATACTGTCCAACCCTCTGGATGCTGTCTGCATGTGGAAGTCCTGGCAGTGCGCACACATGCAATGCGCATGTGCTGCAATGTCCAGCAACCGTCTCCCTTCCCAACATAGATTCTCCAGCTGCACCACCACCCATAGCCACCCCTGTGGTGGTACCACAGTGGGCACACCATCCTCCTTCCCCAGAGGAACAGACTGTTCTCTGAGATGCTTAATCATCCACCCCTGACTGGTCCCCAACAACTCTAGCTCACTACCGAACCCAGGTCACCAGCGTCATGAACAGCAGCTCTGCTGCTACACCAGTGGGCTGGCTTAGGCCAAGTTTTTAAAAGAGATTTTCATCTCAGCATCTTCTTCTACCCATCTATATAAGTAAAGGCCAACAATTAAAAATCACTTACGTGACTTCAGCCAGTCAGCTTCGGCAACCACAGGACTACTTATTCTGTGTTCAGTTGGTGTCTTGTGCAATAACTTTAAGTAGAACATTTCACTTCAGCAGTGCACAGAAGCAGTAATTCATTTAATTTCTAAAACATAAAATAACCCAAAGTTCTTAGATGTTTCTCTAGGACATTTAAGTGATTTATAATATAAGAATAGTGTGGGGTGTCTCTCACTGGAAAATAATGTTCACCATGATTGTTATGACTGACAGAACTGTTAAGATTTGCTTCACAGTCTTTTTGCCGAAACAGCAAAAAAGAACATTATTTTTCAATACAAAACACTCCATGCTACAGTACACTTATAATCACATAAAATAGTGAACATTTTAGCATTTATACATGAACCCAGTGCTGTCTGTTTTGTTTTGGATTTGTTTAGTGGTTAGGTATTGATTTTTGATGTTTTATACCATCCCATGTATGTTACAGGCAGTGGTAGCCCCGAGCAGAGGACTGATGGGTTACATGGATACTAAGAAAGTTTAGATTGAAATTCTACCTACATAAAGTGCCTGTTTACCAGGTCCATGTACCCTACCATTGCCATCATCATTCTTAATTGCTGGAGTCACTTCTGTTTGAAGGGGATAAATAGTACTTAATTTTCAGAAGAAGCAATAGATTATGCAGGCATTACTGTACTCATTTGGTGTCTGCTTTCTGGATGTACTTATTAAGCAGTAAGACATGACAGGGTGTGCATTGTTGTGGCATAAAAGCACACCTTGGGTGCATTGTAAGGTATGAATCATCACCAAGTTCATTCAACCACCCAGGAAGTGCTGTTATTCAACAATGCACACCCTGGAGAGTCTTATTGTGAATATAAGTGGGGCCAACATTTATCAATAAGAAATGAAAAATTGTAAAGTTAAAAATATTTTTATAATAAATTTAAAGTGTATTTTTACACTATGAAAATAGTTCTGCAAACATTCTGTAAGTGGAATTTAGCCAGATGTATGGTTGCCATGGAACACAAGAATTCAAAATTCTTTCATTTCTACTTGCAAGAAGTTCACTCACACACTCACATAGACACAGAACAGAATCCCTCATTTGGAGCCAGGGCCTTAGTTTTATCTCTGTCAGTGTAAGCAACAGATATTTACCTAGGAAGCTAGCAAGCGTAGATAAGGAATTTTTCATGGTCACTTAAGAAACACCAGAAATAAAACTATGAAGAGCTCATTTCTTTAATTGCTGTGCTTGGGGTTATGGAAGGAAATACATTTAAATCATTTATTTAAATTTTAAAATATGTGCCTTTCACTATTCAGGGTCTAGCTGGTGGTTTTTGGTGAGTAAAGGTGGCAGCTAAGTCTGCAGAAACATTGGAAGTTATGGCAGATAAAGGCCCAGCTGCCCATCCTGCCTTCTCACCCTTTCTAGCTACACTGCAACAACCCAAGTCGCTATCCCTCCCTCTTACTTCTACCTCTTTTCTCTTACTAATGGCCATGTGCACTATCTACCCTGCCTTAAAACACCCATCAGTTTTAGTCTGCACTATCTGATCTGCCAGTGCATTTCATTTATCCACCAGTCATTTGGTGCAAAAGTGCCTGATGTCATCGTTCATGAATCTTCCTTCTAACAGCTTCAGTTAATTCCCCTTTGTACCAGTGTTCTTGCATAAGGTGAAAATACCTTTGAAATCCTCCTTATGTATTCCATGCAGGTACCTCTAAGTTTCTGTCAGGTCCTCCCTCTACCTCATGGTCTAGTGTGTACATGTCAAAGTCTGCCATCCCTCCTAATACACCTTTCCCCCATCTTCTGAATCACTTAAGCCAACCTTATCTGCACTGCCTCAACCCTCTTGCAATCCTTATTCAGGTACGGTACCTTACAAAGTTTTTCAGGTGAGGCTGCACTAGTGATCTGTATAGTGGGAGGATCACCTCCTGGCTTCTGCTGCTGATTCCCCTCCCAGTGCACCACAACATCCTGTTTGCTTTCCATATTGCATTGTTTTAAACTTCTGTTTTTTCCGGCCAAGCCTTCAAGTATTTCTCCTCAGTCTTGCTTTCCAGTGCCACCACCCCAATGAGTATTGTGTTCTCAGTTACTTTTCCCTGTGTGCATTACATTGTTTTGCATTGAAGTCTATCTGTCAGATCTTAGACTATCTTACCAGTCTCTCTGTGTCCCACTTCTGACCCTGATCCTCTCCTCGGTGTCTACCTTTGTGCAGTTGTTTGTGATGTCTGTGAAGAGGCAGATCATTTCTTATATGCCCACCCTTGTGTCACAGTTGATTATATTGAAGAGAATGGGGCCTAGGACTGAACCCTGTGACTACCCACTTGTAACCTCATCCACATCTCAGAATTTTCTGTTTATCACCACCCTCTGAGCCCACCCCCTCAACCAGCTCTCTACCCAAATGGATGTTCATTCTTCCACCCTTAGGTCCCTCAGTTTGTTGACTGGCCTCCTGTGTGTAACCAAGTCAAAGGCCTTCCTAAAGTGCAGGCACATCAAATTGACAGCCTGTTATTTTTCAGCTACTCTAGTTACCCAGTCAAAGAACCCTATTAGTTTTGCCTGGCATGATCTTCCTTTGGTGAATCCATGCTGAATATCATCCTGTAATTAATTTATTCTGAGAAAGTCAACCATTCTTTCACTCGGTATAGCCTCAAGTAACTTGTACACTGTTGATATCAGACTGACTGATGTAAAGTTGTCAAGCTCTTTCTTCCATCTGCTTTTATGCTGATGGACCACATTGACTGTCCTTCAGTCCCTGGGGACCAACCCTATGTCTAATGAGCAGTTGGAAAAATGTGTAAGTGGAGCTGCTATTATCTCACCTGCCTCCTTGAGTACCCTAGGGTGTAGTCCAACTTGCCCCAATGATTCTTCTACCCTTAACCCTTTTAGCCCCTCCAATGCTATTTTTTCCATGATTATTCTCTGACTGTTGGAGCTATCTTCCTCCTTCTATTAACTTGTTATGCACTCACCTCTTGGAAAATGATTTGTGCACTTGTTTTTATCCTCCTTGAACTCCCTCCTTCTCTACCACTTTCACTTGTCTCTCTCCCTTTCCTTGTCTCATCAACTTCTGCACTTAACCTCTGCTTTCTCTCTACCTAAGTCCTTCATAAACTGTGCCCCAGTTTTCTTCTAACGTTATCCTGGCCCTGCTTCTCTCTCTTTCTGTCTCTCTCTCTCTCTCTCTCTCTCTCTTGCTCTCTCCTCTCATCTGTTAGACTGCTACATATACTTATCCCTTCCCATAACTGACACGCTTGAACTGTGAAGATCTCTTATACTCTAATTTTTTGATTCTATATCCGGTTTAATCTTTTATCGATTTAAAATAGCTTACATTCCCACTTCTGCTCTCACAATTGTCATGTAATATTTATTTCTGTTTTGTATTTTGCTAGTGATTTTTGGACCAAATGTGTTTGACCTTATATTGTACATTTTTCCATTTACTTCATTGTTTTGTCTTTTCCATGATGTATGCTATCTATATTTTAGATTTTTACTTATATAACTGACAACATTGTTGATGTAACTTTTACTTATGGAACTGTCGACATTGTTTGATGTATTTCTGCTGTATTTCTCTTTATGTTATTTGGACTTGTAATTTGTATTTCTATGGACAGTTTTTTTCACTTGTACCCTCCGGAGGCATGCTTGAAAATAGGCATTTTTATGTCTAGTGCACCCATCCGGTTATCAAAAACAAAATAAAATAAAATAAAAAACTCCCAGCCTACATTCTGGTAAAGATCCTTCCTTTTCCCTGGTACATTGTTACATTGATCTATACCTTTGCTACAACTTATGGTAATACTTAAATACATTGGTTATTGTATTTAATGCTTTTTCCTGCTTTTTCATTATTCTGTAGTAAATGGTTGCCTCTCACTCTGTAGCCTCCCGGAGTCATTCCTGAAAATACACATTGTAATTGTTTAGTGTGCATACCCAGTCAATAAAAACAAAATAATATAAATACTGAACAAAAATATTAGTTCAGTAACTACTTTGCCCCACCCTCTTCCTCCCAAACTTCCCCTTTTTACAACCTCACCATATCCTCCCTGACTTGGCATTATTCCTGAATAGACCAGAAGAGCACCTTGCCCCCCAGCTTTCTTCCTCATTCTATTCTGAGCTCTGTCTCAGCCTTAGCATTTCCGATCTTCCTAGTGGCCTCACTGATTGCCCTTAGATAATCCTTCCTCTCCTCCTCCTCCTCCCTTTGAAGTCCCTTGTATTTCTTATATGTCTTCCACTTTGCCCTCACTGCTTCCTTCATATCTGATGTGAACTACAGCTGGTCTCTTGCTTTCCACCCTTTCTATCAATTCTATTCCCTCCCATGTCATCTCCTAGTAGCTTTAACATCCTTGTGAAGTCTGCTTTTCTGAAGTCCTACACCTTTACTGATCTGTTCCCTCTTCTGGCTTCAACTTGAACATCCAGTCACACTGTTATGTTATCACTTGGCTCAACTGGCTCCTTTACTACTATGTGTTGAATCAGCTCACTGTCTGTGAGTACCAGGTTCAATTGCACTGCCTCACTTGTAGGGTCTGGGACTAATTCAGCAAGAAATGCTCCTGGCATGCTTCTACCAGTAGTTGGTTCCTTGCACTTGCCATGACTGGGACTTTAAAGTCCATGCCCTGCATGTTGATGGCCTACATTATGACTACTTCCTCTGACTTAGATATCCTATTCAGAATTTCCCTTAGTTTGTTGTCCACCCCCTGGTCCTGTCTTCATGTCTTGTAAAGTACTCTTACCTTGTTGTATTTATCCTTCCCTGCTGCTACTTGTACCCACAGAATCTTTGAACCTCCAGAGTCACCCAAATTATTTATCTCTGTATCTCCAATGCTTTCCCTTACACAGAGTGCTACACACCTTGACCTATGATAATAATCAGGGATAAGTAAAGTGCCTTATCAGTTTTGCATGTGATTCACCTGTATTTCCAAATCTCACCACCTGAACTTTTCTGTCTGTGCATTCATTGGAGACTTACACAAGGATCTTATAATTTATTTAGTCAATCAGGAAGCAGAGCATTGCCAACCCATTTTCTAATAAGTTAATGGTACATAGTTTCCATTTTTTTCTTGGGTGTCTAGGGTTTCTATACCTAATTTAATTGATTTTCTTGGGAACTTATTGTTCATGACTTACTCAAATGGGAAAATAGTACACATTCAACTAAACTGAATGAAATGAGCTGGCATTTCTTTGGTTCACTTTTTTGAGTGTGTCTGGATTGCATGCTCAGGGGACTTTATGGGCAATGAATGATGAAAAAGGTATAAAGATAGCATCACAGATGTAGCTCATCATGAGCCATTTTATAGATACTGAGTGAGTATACAGATGAGCTGGTGAGTGCAAGTCCATACAGTAATGCATAGAGAACAGTTTAGAACAGCGGGTTTAGCAATACAGTATGAAAGGATGGGATGTGGGTATCCTGAACAAATTATGGGGATCAAATTAAAACTGAAGGAGAGACAGTTAGTAATGATTAATGTTTGCATGTGTGTATATGTGACAGAAGTAGGGCTGAGGGAGCTACAGTGTATGTGTAGGACCATATACATGTAGGGTGTGGGAGGTAGTATAGCACAGTGGTTTAAGGCTCTGTGCTACAAACCTGGGGGACCTGGGTTTGAATCTCATGGCCCCCACTTGTATACTGTGTGGCCCTGAGCAAGCCACTTAACTTCCTTGTGCTCCCAGGTCACACCTGTAAAGAAACTTTCACTAGTGTATCTTTCCTGGTAAAACAAAAGGAGCAGAAGTGTAAGGTCAAGATTGAGGAGTCATCTGGCAAGCTAGATGTAGGACATATGTGTGTATCTTCTGTTACTGTAGATGTCTATGGGTGTACAGTGCTAGCCAGTGCCATCAGTAGCCATAATGGGTCATGTTGGGCAATGTTGCATGCTGATATCACTTTCTATGCATTGGGAAACATAGACCCAAAGAGAATGATATTGCCTCATGGCAGACTTTATTGTATAATACTGTTCATGATGGTGGTGGCTATCAATGTATGTATGTGTTGGTGTATGTAATAAAGATGGGTGTAAATAGTAGCCTGGCATGCTAGATGATGAATTTCTGTGTGTGTGTGTGTGTGTGTGTGTGTACACACACACACACAATAAAGCTGAGTGTGTGGAGTAGCCTGACAAAATAAATGTTGGATGTCTGTGTGTGTCTGTTAGATACCTGTGTATATAGTTGTGTGTGTGTGTGTGTGTGTGTATATGTGTGTATGTGTGTGTGTGTGTGTGTGTGGTGAATAAAGTGGAGTGTGAGGCTTGATCTTGAAGGCTACATTTTCTAAACAGGACGGTGCATACCAGAGGGCACAACTTGTGTCTGGTGGTAGGCAAGATTAAAAGCAACTCTAGAAAGTACTTTTTCACCAAAACAGTGATAGGTGCATGGAACAGCCTGCTACCAGAAGTAGTGGCATCAAAGACAGTAAGGGGATTCAAACTCGCTTTGGACAGGCAATGTGGGCAACTTAGGAAAAAAATGTAATGGGGGTTAGCAACCTTGGGCAGACTAGATGGACCACATGGTCCCCATCTGGTAACACTTTTTCTTATGTTCTTATGGATGTCTGTGTGTCTGTTAGATGTTTGTGAGTGTGTGGGTGTGTGTGTATAAACTTGTGTGAGAGAAACAACCTGGCATGCTAGATGTTAAATTTCTGTCTGTGGTTGTGTTAAGGATCTGCAGAACAGACTTCCATGTTAGATGCTGGAATGTTTGAAATTAAAAATTTATATATGTCTGTGTACATGTAGATGTGGCTGCATGTTTATTGTATATGTGTGTGTGTGTGTGTGTGTGTGTAATAAATCTGGTGGTTGTGTATATTTAGATATGATGAGCAGTAAGGCTTGTTAGATGCCGGGTGGCCTGAAAAACATTCTAGGGTTACAGCAAGTTAGAAATATTGCAGCTTTGGAAAGATGGATGGGAATTAACTTGTTTATAATTAATATTAAATAAATTAAAAAGCCATGAAGGAAAATAGTTAAAAGGAAATGTACAGTATTTATGAAACATAAATGGAATGGTTGAGAAAGAAGGACTTCACACATGGATAGGCTATTAACATACTGCAATATTTAAACCAAATCATTTATCTTTCCTGCATTTTATTTTAATGATTTATACTTTATTTCAAAAGTTTCACCCAGAAAAATGTACTGAGCTGGTAACAGCTCATTTCCTGATCCAGGGGGAAGGGGTGATGGACTAGACAATAACAAGTTGCAAACAAATAAAATGCAAAATACAGAATACACAGTATAGTAAGGTGCAAGAGCAATCAAATTACAATATGGCTAGGTTGGCTCAATAAAATACACAATTCAGAATACACAGTATATTAGGGTGTGAGAGTAATAAAAATATGATTAGATAGGGCATTCAAAGTACTGCCGATAAACCCACACACCCAAATAAAGTGCAAGGACAGTACAAGGAGCATGTGTAAAATAGTAACCAGCAAAATCTGATGAGAACACATTTAGGAGCAGAAAAAATATCATGAAGTCTGGGGGTTTAAGGTGGTCAAAGAGATGTTGTTCTGTAGAGAAGGAGAGGGATGCCACCAAACAGGGAAGAGAAAGGGGATGCTATACCAGGGGTCAGGTGCAGTTGGAGGAAGGGGTAGTAAAGTTACAAAGAAGGGACTATATGGAGGAGAGGGAAGAGGCAGAGTGGATAGAGGTGGGAAGACAGGACCAGAGCTTAGGGAAAGGATACAAGAAAGTGGCTTCACCCATGGTAGTTTTCCTGGTGTAGCGGTAGAGGGAATGGGATCCAGTTTTCTGAAGATGGTAGGAGGAAGGTTGGGAAGACAGGAAGGTGGAAAGGTAATGGGTGAGGTACTTGGCATTAAGAGAAGCAAGGGAAGCAAGCCCCATCAGCACAATGGTGACACTGCCACTCATGACACCGGTGACCCGAGTTTTGGAACAAGCTCAGGTTGTTGTGGGACAGCTAGGGAGAAGAGGATCCAGTATCCCAGGGGATGCTCTCCTACTCTGAGTTGGGATGGTCACTGTTCTCACTGCAATACTGTCACTTGTGTGACCACAGGTGGCAGTGCAATTGAAGGTGTTGTGGGAGGGAGAGATGCAGGCCAGGGTCAGGAGCGGCAGCATGCAAATGCATGCACACACTCATAGGATGTTCATATTTGCTGGTGTCTCTGGGGGCTGGGAGGAAAAGCACAGAAAAATGCCACTGATGATGGTCCCAGTGTACCAAACATGAACTGACCCAGTAACCCTCAGTGAATGACTGATGAGGAATTTGTGCAAGTAGGAGATGGGACCGTCACCTCCTTCACTGCCTGGGGTGGGTGCATCTAAAGGTGGTGATGTATGGCAGCAGGTTGTTGTTGGGGATGCAGAAACAGGCAGAGCAAGGCACGTTTGAAACCTGAGGGATAGTAGAGGCATAAACAGTGAGTAAAAAATAAAATACAGGATGGAGAGAGAGAAATAAGGAGAGCAGTGGTAGACACGGCAGGATCAGCCCTAGGCAAAACAGCAGAAAGAGTGCAATAGGAGACTGTCTGGCAAGGGAGGACTTGAGGGCAGTGCTGTAAACAATGTCACTATAGTCAAAGATGGGGAGGATAATTTTTGACACTTACTTTCTGAGACAGTAAGCATGATACTGGCTTTGCTCCTGTAGAGTGCATCCAGTTTGAATGGAGTTTTTGGTGGATGGCATCTACATGCACAAAGAAGTCACGGTGACAGTCTAGCCAGACCCATAGGTACTTGAAGGAGGGGAATCTGCAATTGCAATACCATTGAGGGTGTGGAAGAAGAGGAGAAGGGAGAGCTTGGTGAGCCTCTGCTGGGAACCAAAAGTCATGGATACTGTTTTCTTCACATTTAGGAATAGTTTGTTGGAATGGAACCAGTGCTGGACGCTGTCAAAATCTTGTTGGATTTGGACAGTAAGATCCACAGCAGAGGGACCAGAGGCAAACAGTGCAGTGTTATCTGGATACATGTAATGGAGACAGAGTGACAGGCAGTGGGGAGGTCATTCAGAAATATGGAAATGAGTATGGAGCCCAGGATGGATCCTTGGGGAATGCCTGAGCAGATCAGGAGTAGGAAGGATAAGGTGTCTCCATTATGATAGCTTATGGCCTCCCCTCTAGGTACAGTAGGTGTAGAACTAGTTGACTGTTTAGGCAGCAAGCATGCCACATTAAACTTAAACAGGAGAAGGAGATGGGACAGAGTGTTGAAAGCTTTGGCCAATTCAACAAAGGTGGTGGAAGTAAGGTGGCCCTGGTCCATACTTGATAAGATGGAGTCAGTGAGCCAGAGGAGAGAGGTGGCATTGGAGTGGGACTTTCTGAAACCAGACTGGTAAGGAGTAAAGAAGGATGAGTCAAGCAAAAAAGAGAGTTGAGAAAGGACAAGGTATTCCTGGAGCTTGGCCAGTGAGTTGAGGAGAGATATAGGTTGATAGTTGCTAGAAGAGAAAGGATTCCCCCCAATGCCCCCGCTTGAAGGACCAATGCACAAAGGATGTCAGAATCTGCCCAGCAGAGTGAGCCCAATGAGGCAGGCAGCAGCTAGTCATTCTGCTCCCCTGCTGTCCCAAGGGGACCCCTTCCCAGGTAAGCCTGTTGGGGCTGCATTATAGGGTGGCTGTACTTCAGAGGCTAGCTAAGCATGTCAGTGGGCTTTGGGGCTTGTTGTTGTTTTTCCTTGCCTTTAGTATGGTGTGTTTGGTCTTTACTGATACAAGGTTTTAGTGTTTTTCTGGGTAGTAGGGACTGTAGGTAAACTGTTGCTCAGTGCTAGGGTGATTCTGGGATCAAGAGCCCACTGTTAAATATTTTCTAGATATAGTAGAATATAGGGATTTGCCATAAAAAGCCTACTAGGTATCAGTGAGTATCAGGGTTTAAGGCCGTATGGTTACTGGGTAGTAGTAGGATAGCTCAACTGGGTCTGGGACAAAAAAAAAAGGGAAGAACTAGAAGACCAAGGTAAAAGAAATATAGTGAGTGGTGCAATGCAGTTGTTGTGGTGTGTCAGTCTACAGGGATACCTTCTGGAGGCTGTGGTTCTGTCCCATCTGTGTGCACATCTCTGGGAGGAGGGTGTGGGGACAAATCCTAAACTGTAAAAATATTTTATAATAATTGTATTATTCTGCATTGTTATTATTATTATTATTTTCTATGATTATAAAATTAGACTGTGAATTAAATTGGGACGCATACTAAGACAACTGATTTAAACTCCTGTTTGTATGAACTCTCTAAGCAAGAAGGAAAATTATCTTTGAGAACGGGTTTAAAATCCTGCCTAGATGGAACTTAGGAAAAAAATGGTATCTATGACTCTCCATTTAAAACAGGAAGGTTTCCGTAACTGGCCACTTAACAGAGCAATATTATGGATCTTCTTGACTCTTCTTATGGAGGACAAGAGACAATCTGATAAAGCTGCCTAATATCTGCATGCCAAAGTGGTAACTGCATGCCCAAGTGTCAAACCAAAATGTACAACCTGACAGTGCCTTATACGAGAAGCTCAGCTTTAATGTAAATGAAAAACTATTGTTTGTTACTAGAGAATGCAACATGCTGACAGCACAAAACTAAATCAGTTGATGTAGAACATTTCAACCTATCAAATAGCTGAGTTTGAGACTTGCAACTGCTGGAGAAAGCTAATTATCTACAGAGGATTCTGTGCTAAAATTCTAAAAGCTGGAATACTTGTATTTGTCTTAAATACTTGTCTTTGTCTTAAATGAGAGCTGGTGTCATATCAAATCTGAGTATATAATTTTTATATGTGTGAGTTGATATAGGACTGAAAAACATCATCTTAAAGAGTTTGGAGTAAACAAACTTGACAGCTTGATGGATGTGTTTTCTTGGAAGATCAAAGACAAAATCATCTGCAATGGAATTCAATGCTTTTAAAAACTTTCCTAACCAGAAATTTGAAAGTGACCTACTTCATTTGAAAACTGGATCCATGGAAGGTGAAATTATTATTTTGTTTTAAAAGATTTTGCTGAGAACTAATGTTATAATCTTTATTGGCTTATCTCAGAAAATATTTATCTCACAGACATGAGAGACACTTTAAACGACTGCTTTCAATGAGTTTGGCTTGGTAATGTTTGTTTGAAGACTGCATTTTATTGCATTCAAAAGTTATAAGAAAAATTGACTTTGGACTGAAAAATTGTGTCAGTGCCGAAGTGGAGTCTCAGAAGAAATAAAAATAACCTCATTTACAAGAACCAATCAGAACTGGTGTGATGATGTCAGAATAAGACAGTGGTGTCACTCTGGCTCAGAGGTAATAAAAGCCACTTTCTGATGGGGCTGACTTAGTCTCTGTCTAACTGAAATGCAGAAAAGACCTCAGTGCATGCAATGGACATTTTTGCTGTTATAGTACTGTTTTGAATTTCCTGCCAAAACTGAACAAAAGGCTGCCTAATTCTTGATTTTTGCACCAGTTAAAGAAGCAAGTCTGCATTGCTGTGTTGATGCCAGATGGGTCCATGGTCCAGGGTCTGAGTGTGAACAGAGTAAATACAGTAACAACAAAAAGATCCAGCCACTAAAAGGACTTTTGCCAACCAGGGGAAGACGAACTCTCACCAAGATTCTAAAATTAAAGAGGAAACCCAGACTGTGCAGCTAACCAATATCTTGAGTATTATTTTAAATATTTTTTATAATATTCGTATTGGACATACCTGGGAGATTGCATGCGAAAAATTATTTCTTAAATACTAGAATGTTGGGTATATATTGTTATGTGAGGTCCCTACACCCTAATTAGCATCCCACTGTACACCTTAGACAAACTTTATGTTACACATAGTATGCATATGATATACTAACATATAGGGCACAGACACCTACCATACAAGAGTAAGTGTCAGGATATATAATGATTGTAATACACTTTACTTTCACTATACACAGAAACTGCACATAGCAAGCCAAGAAATTCACGTCTTTGTCACTTTGTCATCTGATATTACATAGTCTGCACTGCCATCTTTTGGATTTGTGTATAACTACACTACATCCAGTGTTTTTCATGTACTACGTATACTCTTATTGTTCTAAGAGATAGCTGACTTAGCGAATATTGTATAATGTTATCTACACTTTGGAGCCACCTTGCTTTTAGCCAATACGGATTACTGGATGTAACTAAGAATGCTTTTTTTCTCCTGGTAACCATAGTGATTATCACAGTATATAATGTAATGCATTATGTTTTCTCCTCTGAGACCTTCTTTACTCCTAGTGGTATTGGGGAACGCTAAGCTCTGGCTCCTAGTGTCTTATGGTAAGAACTGCTTAGGGCAACTGTGATATCCTTTTGTAGTAATAAATACTTTTATTATTGGCATGCAACTTGTCTGTGATTCTTTTGCATCTCTAATTATTGCCAAAAACCTGATAAGGGCTAGACACCTTAACAAATTGGTGACCGTGTGCAGGCGATTTAGATGGTACAAAGACTCACTTGTTGCTTGACAAATTTCTCTTTCTGCAGGTATAGTAGGTGTGCACTCCTGCATCACCTCTCCCACTATTTTTACCTCTGTAGCAACTTGCAAAGTCTGGCTGCTTACTGGGCATGGTTGATGCCAACTCACTGCACTCAATGGCAGTTTTGAATTGCAAGACTACACGAGTACAGTAGCCCACCCGTCTGCTGGTTTTGCCTGTCGTGGATCGATACATGAAATGGTAACCTCTTATGGGTCCTGATTTTGAGCTTCCTCATTGATTGTTACCAGTACTACAATGGCCATGACATCAAACATATGTGCAGACTTGAGACTCGATTTCTCAAACCTCCTTACCTCCCATGGAGAATGGACTGACTTCATGCTGGACACTAGTCAATCTGAAAACCTCGTGCTGGGTATTTCAGCCCAATACTCAGAGATGAGATAAACAGCCAAAAAGGGTGAAGCTAAAAGGCTGTTGGTTGTGTCTCTCTATGCTGCTTTAGAAGCCTCCAAATTGAGGTTTCACTCCCTCAAACTGCAATTCTCATCCCTTAAGAAAGAGATGGGATTGCAGGCTAATGAAAGTTTGAGAAAAGAGCAAGAACTGGAGACAGAACTTCAGTCATTGCGAAATGAGAAAGAGACTATTTTGCACTGTTCTAGTGAATGCAATCAGCAAGAAATATGTATGTTGAGTGATGAATGTGAAAGTTTGATACAGGATAAGAGACAGGTGTTACAAATGAATGATTTGTTAAGTAAAACCAATGATCGATTGCAAGAGGACTTGGATAGACTCTAAGATCACTTGAACCAGGTACGTGATGAGTTGGATAGGGAACACAGGGACAACTGCAAATTGAGTGCCACATATAGAGTGTTACAGAGACAGGTTATGAAAGGTGTAGAAGAGAACATTGTAGAAGTTAGTCATGAAGAATGTAAAGACAAGATGGCAAAACTGAGCCATCAGCGAGAGGTTTTGGCTGGTCACATTAAGGCGATTGGTGGCTACCCCGCCCTCAACCTCACGTCATCTGGAGATAATGAGTCTGATGACATCTCCCAATACAACACCCAGTCACACACCTACTATGGCCCAGTAACCTCACCCTGCCACTCACAAGATGGTGGGTCCCCTCGCTAGGACAGCACGTCCCTATATCATCAATATGATTATGACTATCATGTGCGATGCCAACATGGCAACCCCCATAATGGGGGGAGGTTTGGGCCTACCACCACCCTGTCAAGGCCTATCAATGGCCTCTCCCATCACCGCTATTACAGGGGAAGACAGGGAGGAGATTGAGAAAATGATTGAAAGTGCTTTGCGTGATTCAGATTTACCTGACAAAAGCAAACAAACCCTCTGGACACAGATAAAACAACTGCTGAAGGAGACTGCTACTCAGGAGTCTGTGGTCCAGACTGTGGCCGGCGTTGCAGTGGAAGCCACCCTTCACTCTGCACTAGATAGCCTTCCTTCCCCAGATTGTCCTAATAATCCCCTACAGATGGCCCACTCTGCTCAGCAGATCTTTGACAGCATAGGCCGTATGAGTCTCACTGACAACCTCAGCTGTCATTTGGAGAAGGTATGTTCCAAATGTGAAATGCTCAGCGTAGTGGCGGACTACCAAGTACAGATCCTCCAACAGACTATTGATCCTGGCCTATGGGTGAACTCCCAGAAGTAGCCCACTGGGACACCCAAGCTACTTTTGACCAAATCACAGCTGAACTTATAGCCGCACACAATCCAGGTATGGTTGGAGTAATGCTAACTCACCTTGTAAAACAAAACACAAAAGAAAGCACTGTGACTTTCCATCAGAGACTGTGGATGGCCTACTGTGCAGGTAAAAACCTTGTAGGAGAAACCACAGATACTGACCTCATAGAATACAAAAACTTATTCCTTTGGAACATGCTCTCAGCTGTCCATAAGAAGGTGGAACCAACAATTTTCCCCACCACAGAAAATTTTGCTCACATTATTTGGAAAATGGAGTGAGTATACCAGCTCTACATCTGAAACCTCGGCTCTGGTTTGAAAAAGGTGGCCATGGTACAATCTACCGGTGAACCCATAGCCCACTATAGTGTGGAGGGCAAGGCCCAGGATAAGAAGACTGTATCTTCGGACAACCAACAGCATCACCAGTCTGGAGGTGGGAACCAGAACTAAAACAAAAACAAGCACAACTGGAATTCTGATTCCAATCGGGGCAATCAAAACAATTGAACAGGCCCCTCGTACAGAGAGATCATAGAGGAGAACAGAAAACTCCAGAACCTCCTCAGCCAGGTCCACTCTGTAGAAAATGTAGCCCCAGCATGAGCCTTTACAGCTATTCTCCCATGACAACAGGCCTCAACAGGCCACAGGGATTCTGGAACTGCAGGGCACCAGGCCACAGCAGGCCTGTACCCTGACGCCACTCCCTTCATAGCAGCCATCCAGCACAGGGATGAGGTCCAATGATAACAGGTCCAACTGCTCTTCCAGGAGCACCCTGCTGCTGGCACTACAGACTGACAACTACAGGCCCCAGTCTGTATTGAGAGCAAGATGGTACTGGACACAAACTGAAGACATTGCACCAAGGCCGTGGTCAGGGGCCACCAACTGACAATGCTGTTAGATACAGGCATGGTTGTGCCTGTATTACATGATGATGACCCAGTGAACTCTCCTTGGTCCACCGGATGGTGGACCAACATCTCAGGGGTGGATGGCACTAAGCTATCTATGTATCTATCTATCTATAGTTCTACCAGTGACTATAGGCAACCTGAATGCACACCATACCTTTCAGCTTATGGTGTTACATGATCATCCCAGCATCATGGGGATTTATTTTCTCACACCACATGGATGTGTGCTAGATCTGGCTAAAGATATATGCTGTTGATCCAAATCAGAGGACAATACCATACTGTCAAGATCTCTGTTTTGCACGTGATTGCAGCCATTACCAACAACGACAAGGAATATGATGTTATAGCTCTATTCCAGAACCATGAGTTTTTCAAAAGACTCCGACCCATACTGCAGAAGCATTTGGATGCATTTCCTACAAACAAGCATGATTATGGTAGGATGCAAACTTGTCATTGAAATTCCAGGCCCAGCCCATGAAAGGAAAAGGCAATACCCTTTTCCTGCTGAGGACTTGCCATCACTCAGAGAAACCATTCAGTCACTCCTCAAACAAGGTGTGATCAGGGCATGTGTCTCTACTGTCAGTTCATCTATTTGGCCCATGAAGAAACCCATAGGAACTTGGAGACTCACAGTTGATTACAGGAGACTTAACCAGGTCACTCCTAGCTACTCACCTACAGTAGCCTCAGCACCTGATTTGCTCAAATTGTTGACCCATGACCATAAGTGGTTTAGCTCTCTTGACATCTCCATTGGTTTCTAGTCACTGCCACTGGCATTCAAAAGCCAGTACAAATTTGCCTTCACCTTTGAAGGTAGGCAGCACACATGGACCTGTTTACCCCAGGGGTTCCACATTAACCTCTCCCTTTTTCATCTACACATGATGGATGCCCTAAAGGGTTTCTCTGCCCCACAATGTATTCTGCAATATGTGGATGACCTATTGGTGGCAACTTCCACCATAGAAAAACACTTTGACCTCTTGGATCAACTACTAACCCTCCTACAGAGGTCAGGCCTCATATGCAACCGTGCAAAGGCACAACTCTGCCAGACAGAAGTCATTTTCCTTGGCTTACACATAACAGACAAAGGCAGAAATCTGGCCTGGAAGAAGATCCAAGGCCTACAAGATTTGCCACTACCCACCAGTGTGGCAACACTCAGATATTTCCTGGGAATAGTCAACTATTCCAGGTACTTCATTTGTGACTTTTCCCAGAAGGTCACCCCTCTGTATGAGCTTCTGAAAAAGGTGGTCCTTTGGACTTGGAGTCCCATACACACCCAAGCTGTGACATCATTGAAACAGGCTTTGGCCTCTGCTCCAGCCTTGGTGAACCGACATCCAGCATTGCCCTTCCATCTGGAACCAGCCACCTCAGACATTGCTATGTCTGCAGTCCTTGCTCAGAAAATCAATGGTACTTTAAGACCTATTGCATATGCATCGCAAATGTTGTCACCAGTAGAACAGAAATATAGCCTTTGTGAAAGGAACCTTCTGTCCACTTACTGGGCTGTCAAACATTTCTTGTATATCATTGGGTACTCACCTATTATTATCAACATCAACCACACCCCCCGCAACTTTCTTGCTATAAGACAGAGTGAAAGATGGCTCACTATCCAACACCAGACTGACTCACTGGTCACTTCTTCTCCAGAACCGTGACATAGAGGTCCACTCTGCCAAAATGCCTTCCATTCTGGCCCATCAGCTCCTTTACCAAGGAGAACCACATGACTGTACTCTCCAACTGCTTGACCTAGACCCATTTCTCTTCGCTAGTCCCAGGCTCCTTAAAGACACTTCCCTATGCCATGTCTTTACCAATGGCTCAGCCTCATATCACCAAGGAGAATAGGCAGCTGGACTTGGGGTGCTCATCATGTACCCCAATGGCAACACTGTTATAATTTCCAAACTGCAGTGTTGCATCTTCACAGTGTGCAGAACTAGCAGCTGTGGCCTGTGCCTTTGAGTTCATACAACATGGTACCGAGGACACCATCATTTTTGAAGACTCTAACTGGGTCTGCTGCTCCCTTACTGAATTCATACCATTCTGGCAAAGAACTCCTTTGCATCTTCTGACGGCAACTCAGTGAAATATGAAGCACTTGTGATCTGTATTCATAGATAGGCCCAACTCTTCCAGCACAAACCTTTAATCCACAAGGTTAAAGCACACTCTAAAACAGACCCCTACCATTCTTTCAATGACAAAGCAGATACTCTTGCAAAAGAGGGTGCTCGGGGGGGCCCATGGATGATGAATCACCCAGATGCCTTAGCAGCTGTCCACATGGCAGCTATCAGGAAGAAACCAGGAGCATTTGCTCCATTAGATCTGTCCCCTGCACAATATGAAGACCCCCAACTCAAAGAGTTGTTCTGGCTCCTTGAGAAAGGAACTGAACAAGACTTACCTACCCATAGTCTGTACAAGAGACATGAGTAGATTACATTTGTCACCAGATGACAAATTGATCTGGTATCAACCAGAGGACTTGCCCTATAAATTGTGGGTGGTTCCTCAAGCACTGAGATCTGAATTTCTCCACCAGGTGCATGACACCCCTACTGGTGGATATCAGGTAGTTGAAAACACACCTCAGAGACTTAAAACTGTTGGATGCTGACCTGGTATCACCAGAGATGTTAGACACTATATTGACAATTGTCTGACCTGTACACAGAACAACCCGATACCAACCAAATGCAATGCCAAGTTACTGCAACAGTGACATTCTGGCCCTTGGCATGCCATACAGATTGACTTCATTGGTGCATTGACAAATACCAGCAGGCATAACAAGTATGCACTTGTACTTACTGATTTCTTCTCTAAGTGGGTTGAAGCTTTTCTCACTAAAACTTGTACAGCGAAAGCAACCACAAAAACCCTGGCAGAACAGATTTTCTCCTGGCGGGGCCTAACTCTGAAGGTAGACTCTGACAAAAGAACCAGCTTTACAGGTGAGTTGATGAAAGAAGCACTTGAACTTCTAGGGGTACACCAGACGTTCCACATACCTAACCATCTCCAATCTTCAGGTCAAGTAGAAAGAGCCAACAGATGGATTAAGCAAATGCTTTCCAAATTCATTGAGGACAATTCCAAGGATTGGGATTCCCTGCTGCCTTTGCTCCTCATGGGAATCAGGGGTACTTCTTCAACCACCACCCATCTGATACCCTTTAAGGTGATGACTGGTAGAACTATAAGATTACCTGAACATTTGTTGTTTGACCTAAACACCCCCAATGCAGACAAAGTGTCTGTAGACAAGTATGTTGCCAAACTGAAAGAAGACATTGTTAAGACCCATCTGTATGCTGTACACTGCATGGGCAAGACCCAGCAACAATCCAAGATCCAATTTGACAAACACACACAAGAAGTGGATTGGCAAGTTGGAGATCAGGTAATGGTACTCAGATTTGCACATCCTACACATGCCTTTTCCAATAAATGGGAAGGACCCTTCCCCATTGTCAACAAGCTCAGTCATGCAGTCTATCAAGTTAGACTTCTCCAAAACAAGAAACTTACTGACAAATGGTTGCATGCAAACCAACTGAAGCTATGCAAAGGAGTATAATTACTTTTTCTAACCCCATTAGGTGGAATTGTACCAACCTACCTTTTCTTTTTCCTTACAGGTAATCCTGCAAGATGGCTATCTTGAATCTGTAACTCCTCATCTTCGGAGCTTTCCCCTGCATCCAAGGCATGGTAGAGTGCATCCTTCCACATCTTGACCATCCTCCTTCTGCCACCTCAGAAGGAGTATCAATTACAGTCCCAAACAAATTGATTACTGTACAGGAAGGTAAAGACCCCTACCTTATTGCCTCAATTGTAGCCCCTGACAAATCTACCCTACAGATTGAATGGCAAACAGATTTTAATGAACAAACTCTCCCAGTGGTCCGACTGTCTAAAGGAACCTTCCATAGTTGGTCAAACACCAACATTTCCCCAAATGGTACTGTATCTATTCATCAAACCAATCATCAACATTCAGGTTTATATAATCTTACTGCTCTAATTGGCCCTGCCTATTGCAAGACATTCTCCAAAGACTCCACAAAAGAATACTGTGCACTCAATTCTATGGCCTCAGCCACCATGTATTTGTCTGTTATGGAAAGGGAAGGGAACATTGTTTAACCAGGAGTAGCACACTAAACTGAAGCTTGTTTCCAGATGTGACCTGGGAGCACAAGAAAGTTAAGTGACTTGCTCAAGATCACACAGTATGCACCTAGGAGACTGTGGGATTCAAACCCAGGTTTCCAGATCTGCAGCTCAGAGCCTTAATCCACTGTGCTATAGTGCCTTCTCCAATGGAAGCAGAACTCCTTGAATGTCTCCCACAGGGACCTGGTCCACTTAGTGATCTAACTGCAAATTCGGCACCAGGTACCCTTATCAACAATTTGCAATATATGCATGTTCCCATACTTTTCAATCTCACACATTGAAATATGGCAGAATGTGGTATGTGTTTCGCTACTAACACATCAAAGTTTTTCAGTACTATGTTATTAGATAGTCTGGCAGCATACCAGACATGTACACAAGACCCAGTAGCTGCTGTAAACACTTTAGAACAGCTAGGTTTATTTAGAGCTAGACTAGATCATTCTAAAAAGAAATCTCATTCTTCTAAGAAGAAGCGTGAAACAGCTGATGTCACTGGTGCAATAGGCACCCTAACTGGCATCTTTGGTAGTGTTATGTCTATCTGGAATAGGGCAGACATTGTTACTATCAAAGATCATTCACAAAAATTCCAACAAGGTATGATTAATCAAATAATACCACCATTGTTTCATTGTGTGGATGGCCTTAGTCAGGAAGAAAGGTACACTGTATACAATATAAAAGAAATTGCTAAACATTTTACTGACACTAAGAATAAGGTAAATCAACTCATCGCACAAAATAACAAGGAGACAGACAAGCAATATACTGCCAGGGAACTCCTCTGCTCTGCTTATGGTTCTTATGTCATAACCACTGTCAATAACCTCTTCTGTGATCTGAAATCTGGAAGTATTCCAGATAGCATTCACGATAGAAGAAATTCCAAATGGTATTTCCCTCATTGTAAATCCTCTGCATGCATTGCAATGTGTATGTCTCAATCTAGTTTCATAAAAATATCTACTGCTAGGAACTTAGGCTTTGTCACCAGGCATCCTAATAAAGGACCATGCTACACTGCTAAATGATGTACTATTCTAAACACTATGTTTGTGACCTTTACTGTCTCATTTACATGTTTTGATCCAAGTACAGCTATATTTGATAAATTAGCTACAGTTAACTGCATTGGGCACCTTGATGAGGATATCTACAGAGAACTCATCAAACTGCCATCTCTCCTGGTCTTCCACCTGACCCTGGTTGCATGGGTCTCACCTCACACAGATTGCTGTGCCAGAAAGGGCTATCATTATTTGTGTCATTGTGACATTTTTGATATTATCAAACCAGTTTGTGGATACTCTCCTGATAGCATTGATTGGTCTTTCACATTGGACCAGGACACTACTGCTAATGACACAGATACCCCTGCAGCATGGTCAGCACCACCACAACTGGTGAACAGAGAACAAATCTACAAGCTTATACTGAAGAGGTTCATTGGCTAACTACAAGACTATCGAATCAATCTTACATCTGCACAGTACAACTGCAAAAATGGAGGTTGCCAACTGTTAAAATGACTTATAATTCTGATTGACAGTATTGCATTGTCACTAATCATAAAACTTTCTTCTATGGTCAAAAGTTTTGTGAAATACCACATCCTAACTTTTGATTTTGTTTCTCATCTCATCAATCTACTGTTACAGGACACACAGTGGTTACTCCTGTTCCCATTGCAGAACCTGATGTTATTGATGGTGACCCTGAATATCTGCTTGCTTTATCTCAATATTTACCAATATTAAATGTACACATAGACCATGCCCGGGCTATGCCCAGCAATGCCCAGCTCATAGTCCCCATCCTTCACATCTTCAACCTCTCTATTACCACAGCCACTGTTCCATCCTGCTGGAAATCTTCCCATATCCTTCCTCTCTTCAAATGAGGAGATCCTTGTGACTTAAACAACTACCGTCCTATCTCTATCTTGCCCGTTCTCTCCAAAGTGCTGGAAAAACTTATATACAGCCAACTAAAAAAATCATCTCGAAGTGCACTCACTCCTAAACCCGGCCCAATCTGGCTTCAGGTCGAAGCACAGTACCATCTCAGCCTTGGCTAAAGTTTCTAATGACTGGATCCATGCTATGGACACCAAGAAGGTTACTGGTGCAGTCTTTCTAGACCTCAGTAAGGCCTTCGACACTGTAGACCATCACCTCCTAATCACCTGTCTTGCCTACATAGGTGCCACTCCACTTACCTTACAGTGGTTTAACAGTTATCTCACAGGAAGGATACAAAAAGTCAAAGCTGATGGCCTACTATCTGCCCCTTCCAATTGCCAGAGGAGTCCCTCAAGGCTCCATCCTAGGACCAATCCTTTTTTCCCTGTACATCAACAACCTTGGCTCCCACATGAAGAACTCTAGCATACATTTCTTTGCGGATGATACGGTTTTGAACGCATCAGGCTCATCCTTAACTGAAGTCAGGGAAGCACTACAAGCTGACTTTATCCAGTTAGAAAGCAACCTTATCAATGCCAAACTTCTCTTAAATGCCAAAGAAACCAAGACAAAGATTTTCTCGAGACTTGCTTTGTCTGGTGCCCTACCTACCCCACCTAAAAACTTCATAGTTACCTCCCTAGGTGAACCTTTGGAAGTCATGCCTAAATTTAAATATCTAGGTATGTGGATAGACAACAAACTTTCCTTCAATGACCACATCGAGGATCTATCAAAGAGGCTTAAAGCACGCTTGGGTTTCTTCTTTAGAAATAGGACCCTCTTTTCTCTCGCGACCCACAGAAGACTTGTCCAGGCAACATTCCTTCCCTTGCTTGACTATGGAGACGTTATCTTTATCTCCTCCCCAACCTTGAGCCTATCTAAACTGGACGTACTCTATCACCATGCTCTTCGCTTCATTACTAACTCTGCGTACAGAACCCACCACTATGATCTTTATGCAGCAGTTGGGTGGACCTCTCTTGCCAGCAGACGCCTCCTGCATGCTGGCATTTGGACCCTCAAATTACTTCTCCACAAACTGCCTGTCCATTTAATGTCTCTCAAACACATCTCGCATAGCGTCTACTCCCTAAGGAAATCCAACCTTATCCTACTAGATGTTCCCAGGACACATACCACAGCTGGCCAAAGAGCTGTCTCATACTCCCTCCCAAACATTTGGAACCAACTACAAGCTATGATAAAGCCAACCAGCATCGTATCAATTAACTCCTACAAAACACTAGCTACCTCTAAATTAAAAGACATATGTAGGTGCTACTAGGCCCCCAACACCAAGCCAACTTCCTAGGTACCAACTGGCCCTCTACTTATTAAACTGAAATGTGTTGCATAATTTAGGGCAAGGTTAAAGCTGGAATGTACTGCATATATAGCATAAGGACTTCTATTGTGTATACCTCTTGTATTATATATATTTTTTTCTTTGTTGTTCTACATTTTATATCTCCTGTCTATGTAATTGAGAACTGTATGTGTGTGTGCCTCAGGACATCCTTGTGAATGAGCTTGCTCAATGGAGTCTTTCCTGCAATAAACTTGAACTTGAACTTGAACTCAAGACCCTTTTAGAAAGGAAAGATACACACCTCATCCACATCAGTAACAACATCTCCACTGCTGGAGATACCCTTGATGCCCTCATCAATGATAGTGATTTAAATCATGCACTTTCTAATACCTGGTTAGAAATGACTTTTAAAGGTTTTGTCATACAGGCATTTTTGATCTTCTTTTTAATACTATCACTTTGTTGCCTAAGACGTAAACTCAAACAACATTGAGAGCAGCTCAAATTCCTTTACTAGGCTCATGGGTTGGGTCTGTAAATGACAGTTTGTTCTCACCAGTTTCCCATAGTGTTGTTGCCTTTTCAGCAAGGCAATGGGGGGGGGGGGATTGTTATGCGAGGTTCCTAAACCCTAATTGGCATCCCACTGTACACCTTAGACAAACCTTATATTACACATAGTATGCATATGATAACTAACATATAGGAGACAAACACCTACCATACAAGAGTACGTGTCAGGATATATAATGAGTGTAATAAACTTTACTTTCACTATGCATGGAAACTGCACATAGTAAGTCAAGACATTCATGTCTTTGTCATCTTCTGATATTACGTAGTCTGCACTGCCATCTTTTGGATTTATGTATAACTACACTACATCCTGTGTTTTTCATGTACTATGTATACTCTTATTGTTCTAAGAGATAGCTGACTTAGCGAATATTGTATAATGTTATCTAAACTGTGGAGCCACCTTACTTTAAACCAATAGAGCTTACTGGATGTAACTAAGAATGTTTCTTTCTCCTGTTGACCATAGTGATTATCGTAGTATATAATGTAATGTATAACGTTTTCCCCTCGAAGACCTTCTTCACTCCTTGGGGTACTGGGGAATACTAAGCTCTTGCTTCCTGTGTCTTATGGTAAGAACTGCTTAGGGAAACTGTGATATCCTTTTGCAGTAATAAACACTTTTATTACTGGTATGCAACTTGTCTATGATTCTTTTGCATCTCTAATTATTGTCAAGAACCTGATAAGGGCTAGACACCCTAACAATGGAAAGTTCAAATCTATATAAAGTTATATAAACATTTTGCATATGAAAAAGTATTCGAATAAGTTTACAAAAAGATGTTTTGAAATACTAATAAGACAAAGTTGTTTGAACTCTTTATACAAGGAAAAACAGCTTAGATTTGTTATGCAACTAGATTCTTTGGTATTAACGCTAATAAGGGACTTCTAAAGTTTATGCAAGAACAATTTTACTGTTTACAAAAGTTACCAAAACTGCAAGTTGTATTCTTTTGTTATTCTTGTTTATTTTCTGAAATATTTGATGTTTTATATTTATGATGCTTTTTACAGTGTTTACAATGTTTTATATATATGCAACAGTTTTGAGTGATTAGTTATACTGTACAGGGAAAAATAAATACTACAAGGATGTGACAGAAACAGTATTCATAATTATCACAACGTTTTATACAGTAGGCTGTGAAGTAAGGGTTTGAACCAGCCTTACATTGTTTTATATGGTTTTATACATATTTTATGACATGGAGCTGAAGGCTTAGCTGACTGCCCATAATAAGTCATTGATATTCCAGCCTATTGTTATGACAAGGGAACAGGTCTCAAGGCTTCAACCAGCACTGGCAGAGAGCCTGGGAATGTTATGAGGCTCAAAGTCACATTGGCAAGGAGTTGCAGGGCCATCTCTCCCACCTAAGGACCACCTAGCCAGACACCACTACCCCAAAGGTTCATAGAAGGGAGGAGCAGTTGGACTAGGGTGGGTTCAAGGAGGGTAGGGGTAGTGGAATTGGGAAGAATAGGGGATAGGTAACAGGTGCACTCCTCATCCAGTGCCACTAAAAAACTCCTACACCATTCTGGTGTAACAGGACTGCCATAAAGTGGCACATGAGGTGGTGGATGGATAGAATGTGGGGGTCTGCCCAAATGGAGTCCCCAGGAAAGGGGAAGGAGACTCCCAGAGAAGAAGGAAGTAGCTTCTATTGGGGTCTCTATAGTCAGGGTGATAGAGGTGAGGGAAGGAAATGAGGTAGAAAGGGAGGCTAAGTGCCTATGTGACATATCAGCTCGGAGGGATAGAAAGCATATCCAGCAGATCGCAAGGACAATAGGAAGAAAGGGGAAGCTGGACATCATTGTCCACCTGGGCACAAATGACCTAGCTCTGGAAGGGACAGTGGCAGTGCAGGAGCAGTTTGGGGAGTTGGGGAAGGGTCTTAGGCAGGTAGCATGCACTGTAGACTTTGCAGAAGTGTTGCCTGCCTACAACAGGAGGAGGAGGAAGATGGGAAAGGAGAGGGAGCTATGTACTAAGACCTTTAACTCATGGTTGAAGGAATAGTGCAGAGAGGTGTGGTATAGCTACAGTGAAGCCCACCAGCATAAAACCCAACTCTGCAGAATTATACAGTACAGTTACTGCAGGAAACATTGCAGTTTCAGTGTAAGTTAATCCCTATTGCCATGCAGGAAAACTGTGACACTGCACTTCATCCTGGTGGGCTTCATTGTATATTGGGGACTGAGGCTCCACCTGGAGGGATCAGAGCTTGTACCAGGGGTATGGCTTGCATTCATCCAGGAAGGGAGTGGCAATCCTCAGTAGATGGTTTAAGTGTTACTTTGGCGAGCCTTTAAGATAGCTGGGGGTAGTGGAAGGCAAAGAAATGGCAGAGACTGACCCCCCCCCCAGGCTGTGATGAAGAGTAAAGAATTTCTGGGGAAAGGATTTCCATCAAAATGAAGGACAACCAAGTGTGCAAGGGATCAGCATGGGAGGTGGGAAAGAAGCAGGCAGTATGCCAAGGCAAAGAAGGGAAAACAACTAGATAACATGAGAAGGGATAAGAGTGAGACTAACAAAATCTGGACAGCCATGTGTGTCAGTGCTAGAAGTCTGGGATATAACTTAAGATACCAGACCTGGAGGCCACTATGGCTGAGGCAGGCCTGGAAATTGTGGTCATTACCGAAACATGGTGCACAAACAACCATGACTGGGAAATTGTCATGTATGTAATAAGACATGATGGGGTGTGCACTGAACAGATATTACTGCATGCCCAAGGTTGTAGTAAGGCATGAGGCCGCAGACTGAGTGCCATCAGTCCCTGGAAGTGTTGTCATATCTGTTCAATGCACATCCCAGAGAGTCTTATTGCACTTGTAAAATGGGCCTGTGTCATTTATTTGAATGCAGGAGTTATGTTTCATTGGTTACTATAATAAAAAAGCTCATTTATTGTCAAAATGGTTATAAAATAGTTCCTCCACTTACATTGTGTGTTATGTGTTTTTCTTGTTGAGAAAGGACATATGTCCCAGTATGGCCTCTTTAGTTGTAGTCCCATGGTTCTTCCTACACCTCCGCAGTGGCTTTTAATTTTATGGTTTATGAGCAACTGAGCCTTCACTAATAAAACTGGAACCACAGCAGAATAATATGCATTAAGCTGTACTCCTGCAGTCTGTTCAACAGTTGAATTTCAACCCGCCTGCTGAGGAGCACAACGGTGAGTTTTTCAAGAGCTGTGCTCTTGGTTTAGCTGGACATATTTGTGACATTATAGAGCGTTACATAAAATAAATAAATAAATAAAATAAAATAAATGGCACTGTTGAAGTTTTGTTTGACTATGGGATTACTTAACAACAGCAAGAACAAAACACAGCGTTGAACATTTGTTTGACTATGGGAGACCCAGATTAGTGGCAGACTGATAGAAAGTTAAATGGAACAGTGAGACTTGAGGGATGTACTGCCAGACGTACTTCACTGTGTAAAGTAAACAGCTGGGAGCATGTGGGAACTCAGAGAAGTGGTAGCGCCATCTGTGAAGAAACAGTTTCTTATGTGCAGTGTAAGTGACAAATTCATTTCAGAGGCTCACATTATTTTATTTTGTAACAACGTTGATGTTTCTTCATCACAGGAACCAACAGAAAGTTAAATGGAGCAGCTCGACTAGGGAGAAATCCTTCCGTTTAAAAAATAACAGCTGGATCTTTAGGGAGAAATCCTTCCATTTAAAAAATAACAGCTGGATCTTTTTTCTCCGGAGGTATGCCTATTAGGTGATTACTCCCGTATTCCTGTGATATTGAGAAGGTATTATATGGCACTAATTTCCTTATTGGTTAAGAAGGTTATTCTCCGGCACTGGAAAGATGACGTAGATATCCCTTTTTCGGAATGTCTTAAGGAAATATTGGCTAATCTCAGGATGGAGAAAATGGTGGCTAGTCTAAGTAATAGGATGAATAGATATAAGAAAATCTGGGATCCTTTGTACACGCTGCTTGTCACTTAGTTAATACTAAGGCAGCTTCATTGTTCTGGGTGGTTTACCATCTGATAGAGCTGTGCTGATTGGGGAGGGTGTTTTAGTGGGGAGGGGGGATTGGGTATGGGGGAGAGCAGCTCCAATGTATGTAGCGAAAGCTCTTTTCCGGTTATATGTACAACTCTGTTAATCACGGTTGGATCTGTTCTTATCTGTGTGAAAATTAATAAACTTTGATTTGAAAAAAAAAAATAAAAATAACAGCTGGGAGAGGGCAGAGACTAGGATAAGTGCCAGCGTGGCTTAACTGGAAGTGGTTTTATGTGCAGCTTAGGTTAGGGATTAATTTGTGATGCTTACATTCTGTTTACTGAACTTTTCTTTAGTGTAGATACTGTTGGCAAATATGCTTTGTGAGAAGGTTTTGTGCTGTTATGTTCCTCGCTCAAATAAAAAAAAAATAGGGTAGAATTTGAAAATTTAGTTTTCTAAGGGCACACTTATTTTTCTTCTTTTTGCAGTGTGGTTCTGCTTCTCAGGACTTGTTTTTACCTGTGCATCAAATGGATTTGATGCACAGGAAAGAACCAATCAAAAGCAGGATTTTCTCTCCTCATTTTATAAACCTGGCTACACAATGTTTAGAAGGGACAGGGTAGGAAGCAAAGGTGGGGGAATAGTTTGTTATGTTAAGGAAAACGTCAAAAGCAACAGATGTACAGGGAGGATGGGGGGAGGGGGGTTGAGGTGTTGTGGGTCAACCTTGAATCTGGAAACAGAGCCATCATTCACATGGGAATGATATACAGGCCTCTGACACAGGGAGAGAACATAGAAACATAGACTTTGACGGCAGATAAGGACTGCTTGGCCCACCAGTCTGCCCATTTCCCCTACCTACAGGATAAGCTGCAGATCCTAGTTAACCAACAGCCTATTTCTTCCTACCCCCACAAGAATTGCCTTATGTCTGTTCCATGCATTCTTGAATTCTCCCACAGTTTTAGACCCCACAATCTCCTTAGGAAGGCTGTTCCATGTGTCCACCACCCTCTCTGTAAAAAAATACTTCCTCACATTGCCCCTGAGCCATCCTCCCTCTATCTTCAAATTGTGTCCCCTTGTTCTTGCACATCTCTTTTTCTGAAAGATGCTACCCTCTTGGACTTTGTTGAGTCCACTGAGGTACTTAAAAGTTTCTATCATGTTCCCCTCTCCCTTCTTTCCTCAAGGGTATGCATATTAAGCTCCTCTAGTCTCTCCTCATATGACTTCTCTTGCAGACTCTGCACAATGTTAGCTGCACTCCTCTGGACTGCCTCCATCCTGTCTATGTCCCTGTGGAGCTAGGGTCTCCAGAACTGAATGTAGTACTCCAGATGAGGCCTCACCAACTGTCTGTACAGAGGGATAACAACTTTTGTTTTCTGCTAGTGATGCCTCCCTATACATCCAAGTACCCCCAGCCCTCCCTGCCTTCTCACATTGCTTGCTAACCTTAAGGTCATCTGATATGATTACCCCCAGGTCCCTTTCCATTTTTATTGTTGTTACTACCTCCCCCATTGTGTAATCTTCCTCTGGGTTTTTGTTTGCCAGGTGCATTATTTTGCATTTCTTTGCATTGAATCCAAGCTGCCATACTTCTGACCATTCCTCCAACCTTGCCAAGCCCCTTCTCATCCTTTCCATACCTCCTTGTGTATTAACCCTGTTGCAGATCTTTGTATCATCTGAAAAGAGGCATACTTTTCCTTCCAGTACCTCTGTAATGTCACTTATAAAGACATTAAAAAGGACTGAACCCAGTACTGAACCTTGCGGTACACCACTAGTAACCCCTCTTTCTTCAGAGTGGACTCCATTTACAATTGGCACTGTTGGCACCCTTTGCAAACTGTGTGAGAGGCCTTTCGGCACCATTCAATTCTGCTTAAAGTTGAACCAGCATAATATTCTGTGGTGATTTGTATATGCAGCACATGATGCTTTGCATTGTGTGGGCATGTTTGTTTTTGTATTTCCATTTACAATTACCTTCTGTGTCCTGTTGTCCAGCCAATGTTTTACCCAGGCTACCACCCTGGGACCCACTATCAGGCTGGTTAATTTTGTTATTAATCTTTTGTGTGGGACTGTGTCAAATGCCTTGCTAAAGTCTAGGTAGGCCATGTCCACAGCCCCTCCCTGATCTACTACTTTGGTCACCCAGTCAAAGAAATCACTTAGATTCATCTGACATGACCTTACCACTGTGAACCCATGCTGCCTTGGGTCCTGTGCCCCACTTTGCTCTAGGTACTCAACAATTCTTTCCGTCAGAAGTGATTCCATCACTTTCCCTACCACAGAGGTCAAACTGACAGGTCTGTAGTTTTCTGCCTCTGTCTTGCTCCCACTTTGTGAAGGGGAATCACATCCACCTTCCTCTAGTCCTCAAGTACCACACCATCTTCCCATAATTTGTTAAAAAGGATAGTCAGTGGTGTCACTAGTTCTCCTTTTAATTCTTTTAGAGTTCTGAGGAGAATTCCGTCAGGCACCATTGCTTTGTCCACCTTCAGTTTTAGGAGTTCTTTCAGAACCCTTTCTTCTGTGAAAGGACTGGGATCGACTCCCCTAACCAGAGTGCTTCTGTTAATTGGATTAGGCACCTCCCCTCCTCCTCTTTTGTGAATACTGAGCAGAAGTATTCATTCAGTATCCCTGCTTTTTCACTGTCCCTCTCTGCCCACCCACCATCCTTTCTATTCAGCCTCACTATCCCTCCCTTTATCTTTCTACGCTCCCTGATGTACCTATAAAAGGTTTTATCCCCCTTCTTAACCGAGTTAGCTATCTTTTCCTCAGTTTGGGCCTTTGCTATTCTGACTTCCCTGGCTGCTTCCTTCTGCCTTAACTGGTACAGTTCTCTGTCCTGCTCCTTCTGTGTTTCCTTATACTTCCTAAATGCTATCTTTTTCTCCCTAACCTTCCCCGCCACCTCTTTTGAGAACCATAATGGCTTTTTCTTTCAGTTTGATTTGTTTATCTGCTTCACACAAAGGCTTATTACCTCTGTAATGGCAGTTTTGATGTTTCCCCATTGTTGCTCCACCCCTTCTTCTAGCCTGTTTGCTAGTGCATTCCTAAGGCACTCTCCCATCTTGCCAAAGTCAGCCCTCCTGAAGCCCAGTACCCTCACTTTTGTACGGCTTGTCTCTGTAGCTGAGTTTATCATGAACCACACTGTTTGGTGGTCACTTGTTCCCAGATGGCTACCCACTTCTAGAGCTGAGATCCTCTTGCTGTCCCCATTTGAGAGTACAAGGTCTAAGATTGCTCCTTCACTAGTGGGTTCCAAAACTAGCTGTCTGAGGCATGCCACCTGTAGGGCATCAAGAATGGCCCTGCTCTTGGATGTGGCTACAGCAAATGTGCTCCAGTTAACATCTGGCATATTCAGGTCCCCCATAAACAGTATCTCCCAAGGACAAAGAAATGTTGAAAGACATAGGCAAAATGGCTAAAAAGGGGGAGGGGTGCTGGTGGGGGACTTTAATCTGCCAGATGTAGAGTGGAGCCTATCTGCTGCAGCATCAGCTAGGAGCAGAGACATCTTGGACTCCCTGCAGGGGGCATTCGTCAGGCAGCTGGTCAGTGAACCCAGTCAAGGTGGGGCAATACTGGACCTGGTACTTACAAAGGGGGACAGTGTGGTGGACTTCAGAGTGAGGCATCATCTGGGGATCAGTGACCATTGCACACTATTGTTTAATATAAGAACAACAGTGGAATCCAACCACACAAGGGCAGGGTCCTAAATTTCAGAAGAGCTGACTTTACAAAGATGGTGGAATGTCTCTAAGAAGACAAGGTGGAGGGAGATGTGGGGGGTGGAGGGAAAATCAGCCAGAATAAAAGAGAGCATAGTAAAGGCTACAAACTTATAAGTCAGACAAATAAGCAAAAGCAGAAGGAGGAGGAGACCATTATGTTTCTCAAGGGAAGTGACATTCAGAAGGTGTAAGGAGATCCAGAGAGAGGAGGACAGAGAAGCATATATAAAGAAATGGAGGGAGGCAGGCAAGGCAGTAAAGGAGCACAAAAGTTCAAACTGAGGAAATAATATCCATGACAGTATCAAAGGGGGCAAGACATTTTTCAGGTATATCAGCAAGAAAAGGAAGACTGAGGGAGGGATTGCATGGTTAATAAAGGAGGCAGAGGGCTATACTAAGGAGTACCAAGAAAAGGCAAATACCTTAAATAATATTTCTGCTCAGCATTTACAGTTGAGGGGTAAGGGGAGGGGAGGGACCACAAATAAGCACCAATAGATTGTGGGGAGTAGGGAAATAGACACTAGCCCCTTTTCTGAGGAGAGGGTCAGGAAAGTTCTCGCTAATCTGAGGGTGGACAAAGCCATGGGGCCAGATGGGGTGCATCCAAGAGTGTTAAAGGAACTCAGGGAGGTGCTAGCTGCACCAGACTGACTTGTTTAACAGTTCACTGGAGACTGTTATGATCCTGTAGTACTGGAGAAGGGTGGATATAGTTCCATTTCACAAAAGTGGTAGCAAGGAGGAGGTGGGAAATTACAGACCTGTGAGACTGAGATCTGTAGTAGGGAAATTGATGGAAATACTATTAAAGGAAAGAATCATGGAACACATGGAATCCAGTGGACTGCAGGACCCAAGGCAGCATGGCTTTACAGAATAGAGGTTAGGCCAACCAAATCTGATAGTTTTTTTGACTGAGTAACCAGGATTTAGGATTGGAGGAGGGCATGGATGTGGCCTACTTGGACTTCACCAAGGCCTTTGATATCATTCTACATAGTAGACTGGTAAACAAGTTGGGTAGCATGGGGTGGATAATAAGGTGGTAAGCTGGGTAAGAAACTGGTTAGGGGACAGGAGGCAGAGGGTGGTGATAAATGGAGTTTGCTCTGAGGAGCAGAGACTAATCAACAGGCTACTGCAGGCATCAGTAGTGGGGCCAGTTCTCTTTAATGTCTTCATTAGTGACATAACAGAGGAACTGGAAGGGAAGGTCTGCCTCTTTGCAGATGACACCAAGATCTCCAACTGGGTGGACACTCTGGAGGGAATGTAAAGGATGGAAAGAGACTTGAAACAACTGGAGAAGTGGTCAAAAGATCGGCAGCTAAGGTTTAATTCAAAAAAGTGCAAACTAATACACTTGGGACACAGAAGCCCGGGGGTGCAATACCAAATGGGGGAGAGATACTAGCAGCAACCAAGCAGGAACAAGACCTGGGGTAATCATATTGAATGACCTGAAGGTGGCCAGACAATGTGACAAAGTGATTGGGAGGGATAGTGGGATGCTGGGATGTATAGGTAGAGATATTATCAGCAGGATGAGGGAAGTAGTGTTGCTACTATATAGCTCTGTAGTAAGACCCCACCTGGAGTACTATGTCCAGTTTTGGAGTCCACACCTCAGGAAGGACATAAGATGCAGGCCATCCAAAGGAGGTCTACCAAGATGCTACAGGGTCTACATTAAATATCCTATGAGGAGAGCCTAAAGGAATTAAACATGTACACCCTTGAGGAGAGGAGGGGGGGGTATGATAGCGATCTTTTAAATACCTCACAGGGTGAATAAGGTACAAGTGGAAGGTATTTTTCAGAAGAAAGGGTGCTCTAGAATAAGTGGCCATGATATGAAGGTGGAGGGGAGTAGACTGTGCTCTAGAACAAGGAGCCACAATATGAAGCTGGAGGGGGGTAGGTTAGGAGAGATGTGAGGAAATACTTATTCACAGAAAGGGTGGTGAATAACTGGAACAGTCTTCCAATGAAGGTTGTGGGGTCAAAAACAGTGGAGGGATTCAAAAAATCCTGGGACAAACACAAGGGAGTCATAAGGGATAGGTAAGGGGGTGGTAGAGAAAGTGCCATAGACCTGGAGGGGTCTACAGTGTAAGCAATGCAACAAAAAAGGACAGACAGGATGGGCCATGTGGCCCTTATCTGCCATCAGCTTCTATGTTTCTATTTTTCTATGTGGGGAGGGGGATGACTGTAGCCCATTTCCAGGCATCTGGTACAGAGGCTGGGGAGAAAAGAAGTTGAGGAGGTGGGTAATAGGGATGACAAAGGCAGAGGCAGAGTGGTGAAGAAGCTTGGGGTCAAGGCTATTATGATTCACACCCTTGTGGTGGTTGAATGCAAAATGGGCCTTTGGAAAGACAGACAGATTGGTAGAGGAGAAGGAGAAAGAGTGTGAAGGTGATGTTAAGGGGTGGTAGTGGAAGGGAGAGAGGGAGGGAATGGGAAGGAGGGAGAAAGGGCCAAAGTGGTGAAAAAGGAGTTGAAAAAAGAAGCAATGGTAGCAGAATCAGTGATGTGGGAGTTGTCAATCTTGGGGGGGGGGGCCTGGATTCGAGGGGACAAAAGAAAATGGGTTACTTTCCTGAACTTGGAGAGGTGATTAAGGTTGTTCTGAAGTGTGGATGTGAAATACTCAGATTTTGCAAGCTTTTTGGCTTTGGTGAAAGCACTGTGAAGGGTCCAGTAATTTAACAGGGTAGCAGGGGAGCTGGCGGCATTCTGCTTACCACTATTGCTAGTTTTTGACCTGTTGTGTTTAAACCTGCGCTTTCTCTTACAGTCCATCCACATATGTTGCTTACTCATGTACTGCAAATTTGGTAGGCAATTTTCTGCATCTTCATTGGCCAAGCCCAGTGACTTATGTGATGACAACCACCACATAGGGAACCCTTCTGGCAACCAGGATGCAGTGCACCTCAATATATCATGCCTGTAAGACATTTTTGGGGCAGTCATGTTGTGAAAGAAAAATAAGAACACTGCTTACTATACCATAACTTCAAAATGTAAAGTAAGCTGCACCATATTTTAAGAACTCCCTACCTGCACCACTACCTAAGAAAAAAAGGAAGCACCACTTGTGGTTGACAGGAATTTTTCTGACCTCCCTTACAGCGATGGCACAGTACCAACATCGGTATTGTGCTGTCACAAAAGAGAGTGTATTTTATGAGGGGGCTACACTCTCCCCCGCATTCTAATATAATCATCTCCAGGTCAGAGTTGTTCTGGGGAAGGGGCAGAACACCAGGAGAAGCTGCATTGGTGAAAACAGACCATCACAGCAACTGTTACTGTAATGGTCTGTTTTTGGGTTTCGCTGTTGTGATATCGCTCTCGAGTGGGCCACCGAGAAAAAAACACCTAATACTGTATATAGAAATAATACTTTTAACCCAGTCCTGTCACATTCTTTAACAATTTCCTATTTTTAGGGCTACAGTGGGTGGAGCCCTACAGGCCTTTTGCTTTGCTTTGAAAAAAAGGACTCTGTATTCTTTGCAAATGAACAACATGTTGGACTTGTATCACAGTAGCCTCCACATCCTTGAAGCAGTACACCCACATTGTCCCTATCAAATCAGCACTGCACTATTTTACAGTGCCATTGGTCATGGCGGAACAAGGCACACTCCATCATGTCCAAGATGGCTACCACACTCTACTGCACATGTGCTGGCAGTTTCAGATGTGCACTAGACTGCAGTGGCCATCTTGGACATGGTGGAGTGGGCCGTGTTCCACCATGACCACCTATTATATTTATTTTTTTATATTATGAAAATTACACCCACCCAGCTCTTCCTCTCAGCACCCACCACCCCCTCCAGAAACATAACTGTGACACTGGGGGTGCTCAATTCCCCAGTGTTGTAATCAGGGATCATGGTTCTTTTTTTTTGGTTTGTTTTTCACTTGTAAAATAAAAAAAATGGTCCATTGATCTCTTCCACCACATAACAATCCCCCAGTGTTGCAATCAGGTATCATTGGTCTTTTTTTAACCTGTAAAAAAAAATGGTACATCAGTGTCTTCACCCACATAACTGTGGCACTGGGGGTGCCCAATCCCCCTGTGTTATGATCGGGGATGATTGGTCTCTGTTTCTTTCCACCTGTAAAAGAAAAAGGTCCACTGATGTCTTTTGTGGCTGATCCTTACTCCCCAGCCAACTCTCCCATTCAGCATCCACCATGCCGCTCCCCCAAGCTCTTATTTACTCATTGGGGGTCCAACACCATAATCCTCTCTGGACCACAGACACATCTTCACTCTTCAAAGCCAGACCATGAACTGAAGACAAAGGTATGCAGTTCAATGTATTTCAATGGAGTTTTAAACTTAGTGCCATAACTTGGCCACTTTTACATATTTTTTGTCCCAATTTTCAACATGCCTTCTTTAGGACCCTGCTTCATAATCAGTGTCACTGTCATTAGGCAGATCTGTCCAGAAAGTTGATTTCACGGTCCCTGCAGGAAATCACCTTTCGGGCAGGAGTTGAAAATCGTCTCTGCCCTTGTTCATGAGGTGTGGTCATAAGAAGGCTTTCTTCAAAATTTGGAGTAAAAATATTAAAAAGCAACAAAGTTATGAGCCTACATTGAATTTTGTGAAAGCAGTCTCGTAACTTAGGTACTTTTCAATATTTGCACCCCAAATTTACCACATAGCCATATCTTTATAGCACCTCATGACTGTGATAGCTGTCATTTTTTAAATCTTGTCCAACATGTTTTTTTTTTTTTTTACATCCTGAAATGTGGTTATGCAGTCCCTGCATGAAATCACCTTTTGGGCACCAGTTGAACATTTTCTCTGCCTTTGTTCATGAAGTGAGGTCATAAGAAGGCTATGTTAAAAAATTGTTGCAAAAATATTTAAAAAACAACCATGTTATGACCCCACATAGAATTGTACGAATGCAGGCTCATAACATTGGTACTCTTCAATATTTTTACCCAAATTTACAACATAGCCATATCTTTAGAGTACCTCATTAATGCAACAGCTGTCATTATTCAAATCCTGGCAAATATGTTTTTTATTTCATCCTGAAAGGTGATTCCATGGTTCCTGCACAAAATCACATTTTAGCCAGGAGCTGAACATTTTCTCTGCCCTTGTTTATTAGGTGGGGTCATAAGAAGGCTATGTTGGAAATTTGGTGTAAAACATTAAAAAACAAAAAATGTTATGAGCCTATGTTGATTTTTGCGAATGCAGGCTCATAAGTTGGGTAATATTCAATATTTTTACCACAAATTTTCAACATAGCCGTTTCCTTACAGCATGTCATGAATGTGACATCTGTCATTTTTCAACTCCTACCCAAAATGTGTTTTTGCATCCTGGAAGTTGATTTCACAGTCCCTGCTCAAAAACACCTTTAAGCCAGGAGTTGAACATTTTGTCTGCCCATGTTCATGAGGTAAGGTCATAACAAGGCTATGTTGAAAATGTGGTTTAAAAATATTGCAAAGCAACACATTTAAGAGCCTATGTTACATTTTGCTAATGCACACTTGTAGCTTTGGTAAATTTACAATATTTTTAACCCAAATTGCTCACCTGCAGGCCTGTCTGCTCTGATCAGAATTTGTTATTTTGGGCCTCAAATACTTCATGTTGATTTAACCCCCCCCCCCAATGTTCTGCCTCTTGCTCCATGTCATCCACTCAGCCACCCACCCACTTGTTGAGTCACCTACCCAGTCATCACTCAGGTGCCCACCAAGTTACCATTTGCAGTATTGAAAAAAAAAAATAGAAATCTACCTTCACACCACTGTCATGCTTAATACAGTTGATGGTTAATCTACCTATGCTGCTAACTCTCTTTCTCACTTTCTGACCATACCAATGCCATGGTCACTCTTGCTCTGTTGGCTGCATCAGTCGCTCTTTCTCTTTCTCTCTCTCTCTCTCCCTCTGAAACTGCATCCTCTCCACCTTTATCATGGTGACTCCCTAGAAACTCTTTATTTTTAGCCCCCACGGTGACTTGTGTCATGCAGATCTGATGAGGTTTGACAACAGTCCAGCTCCACTTTCAAAATGAAATGAGCATAACATTCACAGATATTGGTTCACTTGTTTAAAATCTGGAAATAAAGTTTAGAGTGTTCTGGCAGCAGACTGAACTGCCATAAAACATAAATGGCTGAAGGCATATTATAAAAAACAGTTCATAAAACAGAATAACTACTGTTTAAATAAACACAAAGTAATATAAACAATGGACACAGACACTGGGAAACAGTCACTATAGCACAGTGGCTAGCGACAGGGTCACATAGTGGAAAAAGGCTGTAACATGGAAAACGTGCTACAGGAACTATTTTTAATAGTACTAATTGAAATTCAACATATTACAATTTTTGTGTGTTTATATATATTTTTCTACATTTTTTTACAAGGGACCGATTTTATAAGTGCATTAAAACACTTCAGGGCTGTTGGTTGTCATGGTTTAATGCACCTCCAGGTGCTGAAGCCACTCTGGGCAACTGCCGCTTGCCTCACTAGGCGTCTAGGTGTGCATTAACCCATGACAACGGTAACAATAGAGATGTATGGAATGCAGAAGACCACACTTGAAATGAAACAGACTTTTCAGCATCCTTGGGTAAATTCTGTGAACTTGTAAAAGTGCATTGTTTTCTGCATGTGATTTTTAATCGTGGAATAGTTTTCAGAAGGGTGGTGCACGGGGCAAATTTTTGATATTTGTAATTGCATTTATATTTGTATTTGCATCTCGCATTTGTATCTATACCTGCATTTGTTTCATATTATTGTCTGCAAAATATATATTTTTTTTACATTTCTGACTTGCTTGTGTTGTAAATTATGGCATTGGACTTTCTCCTAGTGAAAGGAGAAAGTCCGGAGGGGGTATTGCTAAGATCAAAGGGGGTAAGAGGGAGTGTGTGGAGGAGTACCAAGGAAAAGCATCTATCATAAATAAATACTTCTGCTCAGTATTTACTGAGGAGAAGGTACGGCAGGCCCACAGCTCAGCACCATGGACACAGAGGGAGGGAGGTGTGCACAAGTCCCTTCACAACAGAAAGGGTCCTACAAGAGCTCGCTAAGTTCAGGGTTGACAAGGCAATGGGACCTGATGGCATGCATCCCAAGATACTAAAGAAGCTAAGGATGGAACTAGTAGACTTGTGCATCATCATCACCGATGACCTGAAATCATCCAAGCAGACCACTAAAGCAGTTGGTAAGGTTAGAGGGATGTTGGTGTTTATTAGTAGGGGTATCACAGGTCATAACAGGGAGGTAATAATCCCTCTTTACAAGACACTGGTTAGGCCCCATCTAGAATACTGCATGCAGTACTGTAGGCTACACCTGCACAAGGGCATTAACAAAATGGAGGTAGTCCAGAGAAGGGCAACCAAAATGGTGCAGGGACTGCATCAGAAAACATATGATGACAGATTAACAGAGCTAAATATGTATACCCTAGAGCAAAGGAAGGAGAGAGGTGATATGATCAAAATATTCAGATATTTTAAGAGCATAAACAAGGTGAAAGAGTCTAACATGTTTCAGTAGAACAAAAATAGCAGAACAAGACACAGCATGAGATTAAAGAGAGTCTGATTGAGGGGTAATGTGAGGAAGTTCTATTTCACAGAAAGGGTGGTGGATGCATGGAATGGCCTCCCTCAGGAAGTGGAGGATTTGAATACAGTGCAGGGCTTCAAACAGGCATGGGATAGGCATAAAGGAGCAACTGACAGAGTAAAGGCCTATGGCACATTCATAAGATAGAAAAAATGGGCAGACTGGATGGGCCTTGTAGTCCTTATCTGCCATCAACATCTATGTCTATGTTCTATAACACCAAGGGCGTAAGAGGTTTCAGTAAAATATGCAGTTAATAATAAAGTATGCATTTAAATGATGAACGATGGTACTCATAAAATATGTGTGTCACACTAGCCACAGTTAAGATCTTATATTACTTTCTATGATCTAACACATATATAAATAAGAGGGATATCTGCATTTATAAAAAGTGTAATATTTGTGTGTATTTGTTCCAAATAGTATTTGATTTGCATAGCTTTAGGTTTTAGCAGTTTGTGTTAAGCCAATGTAAACTGTAGAATCTGGGGACAGTTTTTAGAAAGACAACCGATAATCACAATATCAGATGGAACTCTCAGGCAGGAGTCTAAGGGCCATCAGAAAACAAATGGGTGCATTTCTTTTTTTTTTTTTTTTTTTTGTGTACTGTTTATCCTTCTTGGCCTGCAGGCAAGCTTCCACCTCCTCCAGTCACCCGGCCTCCACTTCTTGCTGGTACCCCCGAGCTCTGTATCCCCCATGGATTACCCACCTCCGTGGTGGGGCGGAGGGGCATTCTCCCCCACCTCTGTACACATATCCGGAGCGGGCTATCTTTGGGAAGTGCCTGAGTGGTGCCAACTTCCTGGATGGGCATCATGGAGCCTGCAGCTGTCTTTTCACATTTGTATTGGCCCTCCACTTCACGGCCCTGAATGCATACATGGAGGCATGCGCGTGTCACTAAGCCATGCTTCAGTGACTCCTGTGATCTGGCACTGCCCCCTATCCTCCACCAGTAGGTAGCCAAGGAGTGGGACAATATGCTTACCCATCCCCGGTAGAGGAGAGCTGTGATTGGACGCTCAATCCTCACCCTTCCCTGCTAACCCCAGCAGCCCAAGTTTGCTCCCGAACCCGGGTCACCAATGAGGCATGAGGTGTGGCATCCAGCACCTCAACTCTTGGCACCACCGGCTGGCTAGTGAGTGCATTTCTAATTAAATTCACCCACTTGCTTCAACAAAATTCCCATATAATTGTCTCAGAAATGTCTGTGGAAAACAAAGCAAAACTGCAAAATTTGGGAGCAAACACAATATATTGCATATCCCACTGTGAAATTCTGCCATTCTACTTCCAATGGAATTCTGCAAAATGAATTTGAATGTTTCAAAATTCTGCTGAATTCCATTCTGCCATAATTTGAAAATTCCTCATTGCACTCAGTAACATCAAACTGTGTGACACTACTGCTATCAAAATGTACCCTAAAACTAATGTCAAGATGACTGTGGCCCCTGTTATGCTGCCAAAGATATGCAGCTATGGCAGAAGGCAAATTCTCTGAAACCTTTGCCTGTTATAGGTGGCAAAATAAGCATCATGGGCTATATATGCAAATTACCACAATTTATACTGGTTCAACTTTATGCAGGAATGCATGGTGCCAAAAGGCATCTCACACAATCTGCAAAGGGTGCAAACAGAAGACACAGACACATGTTAGCTTGTTTTTTGGTTTTATTGGGCTCATCACTGCCCAAACCTGATAGATCAACCTAAAGTAGCTGGTTCATTTGCCTGGGGTTTCATATAGACGAGGCACACTGGTGAGTCCTGGTAGGACAAAACACATGTCTGTGTCTTCTGTTTGCACCCTTTGCAGATTGTGTGAGAGGCCTTTTGGCACCATGTATTCCTGCTTAAAGCTGAACCAGCCTAAAATGGAGTGGTGATTTGCATATATAGCCCATGATGCTTTGCATTATGGGGTATGTGTGATTTTGCATTTCTTTAGAATTTGGCTTCCTGGGCAATGCCATTTGGGGCAACCCTTGCCTCTATGCTTTCGCACTAAAGTTCTTTGTCTTTTAGCTTGATTTTTTGTCTTTATTGGGCTCACTACAACCCAATCCTGATAGACCAACTTAGGGTAGCTGGTTCATTCCCCTGGGGTGTCATACAGATGAGGCACACTGATGAGTCCTAGTAGGATGAAACACATGTCTGTGTCTTCTGTTTGCACCCTTTGCAGATTGTGTGAGAGGCTTTTCGGCACCATGCATTCCTGCCATTTTATATTTCTACTAACTGTATGAAAGAAGGAAATATATGCACCACCCTAGACAATTTCTGTGGCTGTTTGTTGCTCAGACATATTATTAAACTTTGTGTAATTCAAATGGTTATCTAGGGGGACATGATACAGCAAAATGCCTATTATGATATATCACAATAAGATAATACACTGGCTGTGTGGTAATGAATGCTTCTAAACTACAACAGTAGAGACATTCTTTGGGATTATAATTTGTGACTCTTTGAAAGATATTTGATGAGCCATAATTAGTGTTCTGAAGTCGATATGTACTGTACAAAATGTAGTAACACAGTAACCAAGTAATTTAAAGCCAGAAGGGAATCTAGGCCTCTCAGGTCTGTGTTTGCTTCCTTATCAGGGCCGTATTAAGTATGCTAGCAAAACTACATCAATTTGTAATGTATTTATATTTGTAATGTACAACTCACCCTACTACCGAGGGTACCCTGGGATTCTCTCAGAAAGCAGAATTTTGCACAAGCGTACCATGAATGCCTGTATTGTCTCCATCAGCAGGCTGTTCCTTAGATTCACCTTTCTAGAAGATGTGCTTGTCATTATTGCTCCTGGAGGACATTAGATCAAACATTTCATCTTTTGATCTTTTCAATACCCTTGAGTATGGGCAAGACTGAGATTACGTTCCCTCTCAGCCTCTATTCATTCCAAGGTGAACATGTTAAGGACTATCTCCTCATAGCTTTTGTTCCACAAATCCTGATAATTTTGGCAGCCCTGTGGTACACTCTTTCATCCAGAACTACATGCAGTATTCCAGGTGGGGCCTAATTAGGGCCCTGTAAAGTGTCAGGTTTACTTTCCCATATTCGCTGGTCAACCCCTTTGCGTACATCCCAGCAATTTTGTAGCCCTCTTTACAAGAGCTATACACTGCTTGTCATGCTGCACTTCTTTATGATCCCAGGTCCTTTTCTCCTCCACTGAAGTAAAATGAGCCCTAGACAGTGTATAGGTTCTACCTTCATGTTTTTCTCCCCAAGTATAGCAAAATGCTTTTGGCTATATTGAAACAGAGATGCCAGAGAACAAATGATTCACCTAGGCTGACCAGCATAGTGTTCTCTATGAAAGTAAGCAGTCTGCTGTAGGTTACAGCTTCCAGATTGTTGATGAATATGTTGAATTACTTGGGTCTAATTACAAGTCCCTGAGATGTGCAGCTGAGTACTGCTTTTCTCTCAGAAAAGTGTCCATCCAGTACAACTCTCTGGTCCATGCCTGAAGTCAATAAGCAAGCCACCTTGTGTATGCCTCTTGTAAACCAGACTGGTTTTCTTTGCTTAGAAGCTTGACATGTGCTACAGTGTCAAAGGTCTTGCTATAGAGTACACCTGTGCCCACCCTATCTACCTCCCTGGTGGTAACCTCCTTGATGAGTATCAGGTTGGTTTAGCACGATCTGCCGCTCAAAACCTGTGCTGAGAGAGGGTGAAAACCTTGGTCTCAACCGAGTATTCCACTGTTGTCATTACAGGACCTTCCTAAGCTCTGATGTCAGACTAAGTGGACTTTAGTTGCCTAGGTCCAACCTTGATCCCCTCCTTTTGAAGATGGGGACCACACTGACCATTGCCAGCCCTGTGGCATCACACCTGTCTGGACAGTTTCATGAACATTTTTGGCAAACTGCCCTGTTAGTTGTTCATATAGAGCCACTATGATCATGGGTTGTGTGTATACCCTCCACCTCTAGGGACTTATCTAGCTACATCTTCACCAGGTAGTCAGCCACCACAGAGGTGTAATGTTTGCAGGCTGTATCACTGCGACTCCAGATGCCATAGGCCCAATTAGCACTCCAGGGGGATGCCTTTAGTGAACACCAAAGGAAGTACAGTATTCATTTAGCATCTTAGCTATCACCTCTGGTTCCATCATGAAAGAATAAAATTCATTAAAAAGCATTAGTTAATTCCATCCAGTGGAATTCTTTCCTGTTATTGTTAAAATTTTGTTTCAATGGAGAAAAGTACTTTAATATGATCATTTATTTCTATAAAGATACAAGTTGTAAGCTTTTAAAATTACATAATTCTCAGTATACTACATGACTTTCACCAGATGTAGGTGTCCTCATTTTAATGCTTAGGGTTGCAGTAAACATATTCCTAATATATATTCAAGGTATTGCATCTAGTTTGAGTGTATTTTCACTAATACCCCTCCTTTTGTTCCAGTCTTCCTTTAAGAACCATTCAGAAGTGACAACAGCTGCAAAACCTGTTGGCTAGAATTTTGATGAAGTAAGGAAAGTTCCAATAAGCAACTTTTGCCTTCTTGTTTCTGTACCGGCTTACAGAAAAATCTCTAATTGATTTTTAAGACTTTACTTGTAACCTACAGTGCCATGTACCATCTAACTCCTTCTTACTTTTTTGAATGGCTTTCCACAGCGTTTCATAGAATATAAGATCTGCAGATGTCCCAAACTGTTTTATGGCTCTGGATTATAGCTTTAGTTAGCATTTACTCCTACTTTTAGATGCCCTGTTATTTAATATCAGGGAAAAAGGGCCACTTTAAACAAGCTGAAGACATAAATATTTATCTTGTGTTTTGTATCATTTGTTTGAACTTCTGATTTTTGTTTAACATCAAAATCCTTTGTGACACCTTGTACATAAATTCCAGTATGCACAAAATAACTTTTCATAGAATGAAAATAACAAGGATGTAGTGACTCAGTACAATGGAGATCCTCTGTTACCAGAGGCTAAAACTTCAATTCCAACAGTGCTTGTAAGAAGGGGAACCTTGAACTCTTTTGTGGATCTCTGAAGTTCCATGTCTGGCTTATCCTTTTAATGAAGAGGGCAGCATTTGCCCGACAGGACAGGGCTGACAGTGGGCCCATGCTATTGTAATAACTACAGTATGAAATAAGCTTTTATGAGCAGTGGTTACTAGGAAATCTGGCACAGTTGTAGTTGTGCCTCTTCCTGTAGGCATCAATAAGGTTGTCTGAAGAGACTAATAATTATGGAAATGGGTGAAAATGAAAAACAAAGGAAAACCCTCGACAGCAACAAAAAAATCTATTAAACTGTACATAAGCTGAAATGTCTAGTTGGCATCAAGTCAGTTACAAATGAACATATGAAGAAGCCAGCAGAGTAAGGCTATTTGGTCTATCTAGTCTGCATGTATTGCAGGGTCCTTAGCATAAACTGCTAACCCCGCCCAACCAATCCACCATTCCCCTCCAGCCACTCTTCCCTTTACCCTTATTTGTTCCTTAACTATATCCCAGACTCTCCTGAAGCTGACCACCGTCTTCATTGAAATCACCTCTTCCAGAAACACATTCAACCTGCCACTGTCCCTCCATGAAAAAATGCCTCCCAACCTCAACCTAAACCTCCCGCCTCCAAATTGAAACTGTGTCTCCTTGTGTTTCAGTTGCTGCTGAGCTTCAAGAGACCCTCCTTATCCACCCCATTTATTCCTTTCAAATATTTGAAGGTCTTAATCATGTCCCTGCTCTCCTCTCCTTCAGGTAGTACATTTTCAGGGCCTCTAACCTCTCCCCATACGTTCTACCCTGCTGGTCCCTGATCATGCTTTGTTGCTATCCTTTGGACTATCTCCAACAGGTTAATGTCCTTTTTAAAGTATGGGCACCAGTACTGTACACTGTACTTCAGATGTGGCCTCACTAATGACCTGCACAAGGGCAGTTTTACCTCTTCTCACCTGTTCATGTCCCTTCTGGCAATGCAGTCCAACATTTTATTTGTCTTTGCTGCAGTTTTCCTACACAGCATGGAGTGCTTACTTTCACTAATGATCATCAGTCCCAGATCCTTCTTCTCTGATGCAGATAATCTGACCGCTCCCAGGCTGTACTCAGTCCTAGGGTTTTTTGATCCAATGCACATAACTTTGCATTTCTTTGCCTTAAAGCCAAGCTTCCAAATCTCTGAGTACCTCTCTAGTTTTTCCAGATCCTCCTCTTGTATCCCTTCCACTGTGTCCACTATCCCACAGACCTTGGTGTCTCTGTGAATGTGCAAATTTTACCCTTAATGCCATTGCCAATATTATTGATGAAGGCATTGAACTGCACCAGTCCAAGCACCGATCCCTGTTGGACCCCACTGGTGGTTTCCTTGGTGCTAGATGGCTCACCCCCCATGATCCCTCTCTGGGTCCTACCCCTCAGCCAGTTTTTCATCAATCTGGTCAACTTCTCTCCAGCCCTGAAATCCACCAACTTTCTGATCAACCTCTTCTGGGGTACAGAGTCAAAGACCTTGCTGAAGTCCAGGTAAAGGATGCTTACCTCTAGGCTCCTGCCCACAGCTTTAGTGACCCAGTCAAAAAAGTCAGTTAGATTCCTTTGACACAACCTCCCTCCCATAAATCCATGCTGCCACACAACCTGGAGATCATGCTCATCTAGATAATCTACCAACCTTTCCTGCATGGTCTTCATAAGCTTGTATATAACTGAGGTCAGACTGACCGGTCTGTAATTCCATGGGTCTTCTTTGGGACCACTCTTATGAAGGGGCACCACATGTGCCATTCTCTAGTCCTGTGATACCATGCATTACTCCAGTGAACAATAGAACAGGCCAGCCAATGGATCTGCTAGCTCCTCTCCTAGTTCCATGAGCATCCATGGGTGTAGGCTATCTGGGCTTTGGGATTTGTTCACCCTCAATTATAGCAGCCCTGTTCTTACCCTATCCACCTCTATCACTACATCTGTGCTGCCTGCCCCCAACCCACTCCTCTTCTCCCCCCTAGTGGCACCTATCTGTCTTTTCCCTGTTGAAGATGGAACAGAAGTACTCGTCCAGTACCTCTGCTTTTTCCCCATTTTCCTCCACCCACCATCCCCAGTTTCATGAACCCAAGAATCCCAGTGATGTAAGACGAAGTACTGCAGAACTGGAAAGTGTTTCAACCTTAATCATTTTTCTTTTGGCATTTGTCCTGTATAGCTTTGATTTTTTCATGAAATGTAATGATATCCAAACTATGTAGTGGTGGTCACATTGCCCAAGGTAAAAATTGCATATGGTAGATATTTTCTTCAAAAGTGAATAAATTCATCTGTTCATTTATTTTCATTATGAAATATTGATCTCTTGCAGTTCTTCTAACATTCAGTAGTTTGCTGTTGCTAACAAACACAGATGAAATATGCATGCTATGTGTAAATGATGTCACTGAGAGTGGAAGGAACATTGTCAAACCTAAAAAAGAATTGGAAAAAATAGATTCCAACAGCAAGAGAATTTACTGCGTGTAGATTTAGCATAGTTTCCCTATGAAAGGCTAGCTTTTATTATGAAAAAATATTTAGTGTTTGATGTTAACCAGCTTGATTATGTATCACAAAATGAGACAGGAATGCATTTATTTAAACCTAACAGTAACATAGCCTGCCATTTCCTAAAGTTTATTTAAAAATCAAAATCTTTAACACCATATATTGGAACAGACAGTTGATGTAAATATTTATATATATGCCATCAGTCTTTCTTTTGTAACAGAAATAGTCAAGTTACAGAAACACACCAGAGATCTCCTCCTCCAGAGTTGTCAATAACCATGGATCAAGCCTGACACATTACACTGTAAATTGCAAGTGGGGGAGTGAGAGGCATTATATAACTCCCTGCTTGAGCCTGTGATTCAGAAATGTACTGGAAATTCCAGGCACCATGAAGGAAGAACAGACCCAATAGTCACAGTTTCTGAGTATGAGATGAGTGTGAGAGAACCCCAGTGATAGAAATGACCCCCCCCACCCCCACACACACACACACTTTGCATGCATTACTTTCAGGAATGCCAGTTTGGGGTTAAATTCAGGTTGTAGTTGAGAGTCCTGTACTTTCTCATGCAACTACTTTTTTTTATCATGTAACATTTTCTCTTGCCTTCTGCCTTGGCTAGCCCCTATCAGACCGCCCCTCCCAGCCCCATCCCCCAGAATTACTGGGGATTACCTTATACTCAGCCCGAGAGCGGTGCCTGTGGAGAATCTGTCACCATCCTGCTGCTGGTGATGTTTTCCCCACCATTTTCTCCCAAGGGTCCCGGGAGTGGGTACACATGTGTGTGGAGGCACACATCAGTCCCATGGCCCCAGTAACAGCGCCTTTCCTCCCACTCCATTGGCCTAGAGCCTGGCTCCTCTCTTGGCCCGTGCTGTACCCAGCTTTCACTAGGTGGCAGCCATCAGCTCAGAGGAACCATCCCACCTCCCCGGAGAGGAGACCACGCCTGTTGGCAGCTCCATCCTGCTCCGCCCTCCCCCATTGCTGACCTCCAGTGGCCTGGGCTTGTTCCCGAACCAGGGTCGCCCGCATGATGTGATGTTAGGCATCCAGCGCCCTAGCCCTTGGTACCATCGGGCTGGCTCATGAAACTATTTTAAATCCTTAAAACTGGCTTCTTAGGAGCTTAGTATACAACATTTCAGAAGACAGGACTCTTCAGTCCTTATTGTTCTGGGTAAATGAAATTACTGATGAAATTTATCCTTATTACTGTATAACACTGTGATTGTACAGTGTAATGGCCTAGCTTCACAAACTTTTGGTATTCATGAAACTTAGTATTTTAGATTTATTTTACCCCACTACTCATGAAGCAGTTTTATAAGGTTACTTTTGAAACATAGAAACATAGGGAATTTGTCAGCAGAAACATACCAGTGGCCCATCCTGACCCTACCTATGCTAAGCCAGCCTGACATTGGCTGGGATTAGAAAAAAAAACTCTATTAGCAGCCCTGCCTTGTTATCTGCTAGACCTCCTGCCTGCTCCCCTGCATATGGTTTCACCAACACATATTTAATTTGATGTATTTATTTATTTAAATTCTATTTAGTTTGTGAGCTAGCAAGTCCATATACATGGTCAACCAGAACACAGAATTACAAAACATAAACAAATAGCATAATACACAGTATTTCAAGTACAAAACTTAAACATATTGGCTCCAATATTCAGAATTGCACCTGACAATGGCGTAAGTGGTGGCGCAGCACAACTGAGTTGCGCTGGTGCAACACAGGGATATATTCAAAAGAAATGAGCCATGGCACATTTCCTCTGAATATATCAGGTAATGTGCACTGCACAAATAGGATGCACTAGTGAATCCACCCATCAGACAGGGCTAAATACCAGGAATGGGAACTGCGCCAGTGCAACACAGTTACGCTGTGTGCAATTTCCTGATATTCAGCTGGCTGTATGCAAAGGAGCCATAATGTATGCAAGGTGCAAATAGGGCAATTTGCATGTCATTATGGACCCATTTGCATGTGTTGTGCAGGGCAGACAAGTGAAATGTACATGGCAGCCTGCACAGCATGCGGTGCTGCCGCGGGGGGGTAGCGTGGCACCCTCACCCACCTCGTAGTAGTGATCATTGTAAAATACCCTTTGAAATATTCCCTGGTAGTCTAGTGGCACTCCCCTCCCTCCCCATAGTCATGATCACCAAATATGAAAGACATTTAGATCCCTGGTAGTCTAGTGGTACCCGCCTCCCTGCCCGTATCACCGATCAGTGGTAAAATCACCCTACATATCGCTCTACTGGTCCCATGGCATCACTCCCCTTCACCCAATACAGTGACCTGCTGCCCACCAAGCTCTCCCTGTCATCAGTGGCAGCTGCACACCCACCACATACCACTGTGGCTGCCCATCAAAGGACAGCTTGCAGTAGCAGCTGTAAGCCCATTGGTCCACACAGTGGACCATTGAGCTTCAGCTGTACTACTGATTCACAGATATGTGAATGAATGACTTCATTCTGACTATTTGTGGATGAGTACCAGTAGGCACTGCAAGCCCATTGGTCCACTGTGTAGCAGCCTGTAGGCTGTCATTCGGTGGGCAGCCACAGTGGTATGCAGGTGGGTGTGCAGTTGCCCGGCGATGACGGGGGGGGTGGAGCTGGGTAGGCAGGGGATCCTGTGTGGGTGGGGGTGCCACTGGACCACCAGGGTGATATGCACAGCAATTTTACCGCTGATTGGGGATACGGGCAGGGAAGGGGGTACCACTAGACTACCAGGGAAATAGGTATATGTCTTATTACAGGGATCAGAGCATCAGGAGTGGTGGGGGGTAGCACTACACTACCAGGGATATAAATGTCTTTCATATTTGGTGATCACAGCTACCGAGAGGGAGGGGGGTGCCACTAGACTACCAGGGAATATTTCAAGGGGTATTTTATGGCAATCGTGGCTATGGTGAGGGAGGGAGGGGTGCCATTAGACTACCAGGGAATATTTCAAGGGGTATTTTACAGTGATATCGCCTCTACAGGGAGGGGTGGGGGGACCACTAGAGTACCAGGGAAATGGGAAACTGTTTAAATATGGGGATTGGAGTATTGGGAGGGGTGGGGGGACCACTGGATCTCCAGAGACATCATGGGTGCTTATGCACAGTGCACTGGAAGGGTAGGTGGCCACCCACGGCTGGGGGCTGCTGTGTTGTACCTTGCAGTACAGCAGTTCACCTGTGGGTGGCCACCATTTGAGCCTTTTTTTCAAGTTCAACTTTGCCCATCAGTTTGCGATGCAGCTCAGGGTTATGCCAGCATCTGCAGCACACATCCCGGGCGAAATATTGGAATATGCCGCATATGCATGGGCACGCCCCTGGAGATGCACTGCATACATTATCACTGCACCCTTGCACTTTGGGAATTGCGCTGCTCAATTCTGTCTGTTGAATATTGCCCCAGGGTGCATTTCTAGGGTTGTGCTGGTGCAACTCAGTTGCACCAGGTGTAACCTCTCTGAATATCTTCCCCCTTTGCCCCAATATTCAAAATTGTGCCTGGCAATGGCGCAAGTGGTGGAGCAATGCAACTGAGTTGTGCTGGTACAACACAGGGATATATTTAAAAGAGATGTGCCATGGTGCATCTTCTCTGAATATATCAGGTAATGTGCACTGCTCAAATAGGATACACGGGCACATCCCCCCCTTCCCAGACAGGGCTGAATACCAGGAATGGGAACTGCACCGGTGCAAGAGAGTTATGCTGTGTGCAATTTCTTGATATTCAGCCGGCTGTATTCAAATGGAGTCATAATGTATGCAAGGTGCAACTGGGGCCATCTGCCTGTCATTATGGAACCATTTGCATGCATTGTCCATGGCAGGCCAGTGAAATGCACATGGCACCCTGCACAGCATGCAATGCTGCCAGGGGGGGTATCATGGCACCCCCTGCCTGACCCATAGTGGCGATCTCCCTAAAATACCTCTTGAAATGTTCCCTGGTAGTCTTGTGGCACCTGCCTCCCTCCCTGTTGCTGTGATCACCAAATATGAAAGACATTTAGATCCCTGATAGTCTGGTGGTATCCCCTTCCTGCCCGTATTACCGATCAATGGTAAAATCATTGTACATATTGCCCTGGTAGTCCAGTGGCACCCCCCACTCCCCCAACCACACAGGACCTCCTGCCCACCCTGTTCCCTCCTCATCATCGGTGGGCAGCTGCACACCCACCTGCATACCACTGTGGCTGCCTGCTGAATGGCAGCAGCTGCAAGCCTATTGGTCCACACAGTGGACCAATGGGCTTGTAGTGCATACAGTACTACTCATTCTCAGATATGTGAATGAATTACTTCATTCACATATTTGTGAATGAGCAGTACAGTATGCACTGCAAGCCCATTGGTCCACTGTACGGACCAATGGGCTTACAGCTGCTACTGTAAGCTGTCATTTGGTGGGCAGTCACGGTGGTATGCGGGTGGGTGTGCAGCTGCCTGCCAGTGACGGGGGAGGAGCTGAGTGGGCAGGGATCCTGTTGGTGGGGGGTGCCACTGGACCACCAGGGTAATATGTACAGTGATTTTACCACCGATCGGGGATACGGGCAGAAAGGGGGTACCACTAGACTACCAGGAAAATAGGTATATGTTTAATTACAGGGGTCAGAGCATTGGGAGGGGTTGGGGGCCACTAGACTGCCAGGGAAATAGGTATATGTCTTATTATGGGGATTGGAGCATCATGAGGGGTGGGGGCTGTCACTAGACTACCAGGGATCTAAATGTCTTTCATATTTGGTGATCATGGCTATGGGGAAGGAGGGGGTGCCACTGGACTACCAGGGAATATTTCAAGGGGTATTTTACGGTGATTGCCACTACGGGGAGGGGTGGGGAGACCACTAAACTACCAGGGAAATGGGAAACTATTTAAATACGTGGATTGGAGCATCAGGAGGGGTGGGAGACCTCTGGATCTCCAGGGACATCATGAGAGCTTATGCACAGTGCACTGGAGGGGCGGGTGACCACTCATAGCTGGCGGCAGCTGTGTTACGCCTTGCAGTACAGTAGCTCACCTGTGGGTTGCAACCATTTGAGTCTTTTTTTTCAAGCTCAACATCAGTTTGTGGTGCAGCTCAGGGCTGTGCCAGCACTGGTGCTGCACATCCTGGCTAAATATCGGGATGTGCTGCATATGCATGGGCATGCCTCCTGGAGATGCGCCGCATACATTATTTTTGTGCCCCAGTGCATCTGGAATTGTGCTGTGCAATTCCGTCTGTTGAATATTTCCCTTGGGAGAATTTCTGGGGCTGAGCTGGTGCAACTCAGTTGTGCCAGGCGCAACCCCTTTGAGTATCTGCCCCTTATGTACACACATGATCAAAATAATTTAAAAGGTGCTGAATTTTTTCCACCCTATCCTGAATTCAGTAAATACTGTATCTCTGCTTTAAGCACATCATGGGGCAAGCAACTACACTTATCCATCTCTCTCTGTGAAAAAGTACCTTCTCACATTCCTCCTGAACCCTCTCTCCTACCAGCTTGTAGTTGTTTTCCCTTGTTGTTTTACCCTCTCAATGTTTGAGTAACTGTTAGCAATCTACTCTGCTAGTCCCCTTTAGAAATGTACATGTCTCAGCCATGTCAGCTTTCCCTTCTAGCCTCCAGCATGTTACATGTACAAGCTTCTCACTGCTCCTCATACGATTACCCCTTCCTCCCTTAAATCTTTTTAGTTGCTCACTTCTGTACTGAGTCAATGTGATCTCTATCATTTTTCAGATAAGGACTCCAGAACTGAGCACAGTATTCCAGATGTGGCCTCAACAGCGACCTATGAAGGGGAAAATTACATTTTTCCTTCAGCTAGGAAAAAAATCTTTGTTGATGTAACCCAGCATTTTCTTGGCCTTCCCGTATGCACTGCTGCATTAAACTTTAGATTTGAGGTTATCATTACCACTCATGATATCCCCATGGTCCCTCTCTTTTGAGGTCTGTTCCACCCCAACACCATTTATCCAGTACTCTTTGCCTTATTTGGTTTTATTTTACTTACTCCTAAAAGCCAGTCAAGGATGGATAGATAGATAGATAGATAGATAGATAGATAGATAGATAGATAGATAGATAGATAGATAGATAGATATTTTATTCATCAAGCACCCAATTCCAGGGACTCTGGGCACTGTACAGTACAATTCACAGAACAGAATACACATAGCAGCAATTCAACATAGATATTAAAATTCTATCCATCCCATTTAAAATTCATTAATCATTAAGTGCCTGCTGGAACAAATATGTTGTTAATTGTCTCTTGAAGGCTTCCACTGAGGGGGCTTCCCTAAGGTATCCAGGAAGGGACTTCCACAGATTTGGCACCACCACTGAAAATGTCCTTTCTCCAGAATACCACAGCCTCACTCTGGGAACTCCAAGGAGGATCTCATCGAGGCAGCCATTAAATACAGATGCCGACACCTGGGTATTGGGCACACAGGACAGGTACAACTGGGTATCATCTGCATAGCAGTGAAAACCCAGCCCACACTACCTGATAATGTCCCCCAGTGGCAGCATGTACACCGTGAACAACAAGGGCGACAAGACTGAACCTTGCTGTACCCCACAGCACAGAGGCTTCAGGTAAAATTAAGCTAACCCCACTGTGAATCGCACAAAAATGGCAGGGCACAAAAATGGAGATGCGCTAGCACAAGCTGGATGCACTGAGCCACCCAGGGGAGCAACATAGTAAAATCGAAGCAAGCCAGCAAGGCAAGAAGGAGTAACAGGGATCAAAGTGCTGGTACACAGGAGTGAGGAACACAGGTCCAATGGGACAGACACACACCAGTGATGCAAGGGCACAACAGTGGTCACAACAGACACAGAACCAGGATAGTGACCCAAGAACAGTTGAGCCTATGGCCACATCCCACAGAGGGCTGGGAGAGGCACACAGAAGGGGCACACTGCAGTGGACAGTGTGGCACAGAACAGTGCACAGTTGCAAATAGCAAGATGTAGGGCAGTGGACAGGGCCAACCCCACAGGTAGCCATCACCATGTCAGTGCAGGGGAGACACACAGGGTGGCACCATGCCAAACAGCAACCAACACACCATGGCACCACAGTGCCAGACAGCCAGGCCACAACCCCAAGCACAGGAACCACACACAGGCACACAGTAAACATGCAGTAGTGCAACTGAAGCATGCCACACACAGCGTGGACACAGAGACCAAGGGCAGGGACATGAGCAGTGGAACAGTGAGCCATGCACATGGCACAGGCAACAGCAGTACCGCATGGAGAGTGGGGACCTAGCGGGGGGGAGAGAAACCGAGCAGCACTGCTGGCACACACAATCATGGCAGGAAGGGGACATGGAACACACCCCTGACAGTACACACAACCAAGAAGATGGAACAGTGAAACAACATGGACACCATAGCAGAATGTAGAAATATTTATAAAATGGTCAGTGAAACAAAGCATACATAACTAACAGCTGAAACAAACAGTGAAACTATTTACAAAGTGCAGACAACACATGGGAGCAGAAGAGGGGATTGTGTGGGACCAACAAGAGAGGAATGGAGGGGGTAGGAACAGTGAGTTATGTACAACTGTGCCTGGCAACAACATAGCTGGGGTCACTAGCATGGCCATGCACCTCTGAGCCCCAACCCCAAATGGCTGTGTGCAGGCAGGTGCCGTAGGAGGCCTCTGAAGGCCACACTGAGCCACCGTAAAGTGCATTGGATGGGCCGTAGTGCCTTCTGGATGGCCTGGCTGATCCTCAGGTCCAGGTCCCTCACACGGTCCAAGACACCTCCTACTCCTCTGGCCACAGCATGAAGATCCAGGGAACCTACAGCAATGATAGAGAGAACACATACTAAGGACCATAATGGAGATATCACCCCCACCAAGCAATAATCCACCCCACCAGAAAGGCAAAGACCATAGAGTGTGGCACCTACCTGATCCTGCACGAGCAACACGCCTGGCCCCCGCCACACCCTGTCGATGCTGCTCTGTGGCCTCTGCAAAGCGCCACCTGGCCTCCAGCTCTGAAAGACACAACAGACAGAGAGCACCATGAGTTGACACAGCATTGCACAAACCACACCCCGACACCAGTGTGCACATGCAGTGTAGGGGCACCCTGGGTGCCATCCCATGCGCATGTACCACACATGGTGGTACCCCCCCCATGTGATACACAGTGACCTGGACACACAAACAGCACTGCATATTGCCTGCCCCATGCTGCATGCAGGACAGGGCACCACAGGGCATGTGCAGCCACAGCCATGTGTACGTGGTGTGGGTGACCCACGTGTGTACCCCCCCGTGTGTAGTGGGCCACACACAGCCTGCATGTGCCAGCAATGTCCACAAACATGCAACACTTACCTGGCCATGGTAGTGCACCCCTGTGTGCATGACAATGCAGACACAGAAGTTGGTCCCTGTCCCCCATTGAAGGTTGCTGTAGTGGTACCTGCACTGTTCCCCAGTGTGGGGAACCCCTGTGCGCCTCACCAGCTGATGGGCAATGGTGGCCCAAACATGTGACCTGGGCACCTACAGGTCCTCATGGCTGAACAGCTGCCCCTCTACAGACATCACCTGTGCCACCAAGTGAAACAGTGCTAACTGTGATCAGTTCATGGCCCTAGGCCCAATCATCCCTGCCCTATGCATTGCACTGTGAAACAGCTCAGTGGATCATGCCCTGGATGCATGGTGTGACACACAGAAGGTGCCACATGTGCCAGCAGGACATGTGCAGCACACTGCACACAGTGTTGTGAAGTGTGATTGGCCTGGCAGCACACACAGTGGCACATGCACAATGCGTACTGCCAAGGCATGGCAGGGGTCACATCTGGGACATGCATGCATGATGCACACGCGGCCACCATGTTATGTATGGCAAGTGCAAACACACAGAATGAACATGATGTGTATCAGCACACCATTGCACACACTTCCCAATGTGTGATCAGGGAACAACACCAGCAACCAACACATTGAGCACCACACAGGTGGGCATGCAATGAACGGACAGGCTGCACCACGCAACGGGCGGCAGCCATACAGCCACGATGTCAATGACAATATAGCCACGCACATGTGGGGATGTGCCATGGGTAGGATAGGCAGCGTATGTGCGGGGGTGTGCACCAAGAATGATGCACCTGATTCAGGCACATTTGCTGAATGCTATATGTATGCACGGGATATGCGCCATGCACTGATGAGTCCAAACCAACAGATGCACCATGCTGATTGAAATGAGCTGGGGGAAATTATGCAGTTAATAGACAATGCACCTAAATCAGCCTCATCCGGCATGCAGGGGCATCTCAGCTGTTTAGCATCTCATTTACACAGTTCCAGACCTCATTTGCATGCCCAAAGCCATAAATGCTCCCAATTCAGCCCACACTGATATTAGGTGACTGAGAGGATACACAGCCTTGAGGGTGAGTTCACAGCTATTCCTACATGTAGAAATGCAGTTACTATGGTGTGTCTCTGTGATGATGGGAATCTCTGCCTACACCATGGCACATCCCAGATGTGGGGGAACCTGTGGTGTGCAACAGGACTGTCTGATGCATGCACCAGTGTCTGTACAGGCACAGTGGCACGGTTGCAATGCCACAGGCTGGGGTTAGCTGAGTGATCCACACCGACAGCATGCCATGTCCAGGTACCCCAGGTGGCCATACTGGCATTCCATGACCCATCCCACAGGCAGCACCATTGAGGGGTCATGCTGGCAGATGTGACTGCACTGACAGCATTGTGCGCATGGTGTGTGTGCAGGACAGACACCTGTGTATGTCCATGGGCATGCAGCACTGGTGGTACAGCTGTGGCCCTGCAGCCATCTGTGGCATGTGCACTGTACACACTGGACACAGTTACAATGGGCACAGCCCACTGTGTACAACCATGCACATGCAGGCCATACTATCCCAGGCTGACAGGTGCTGGTGTGTCAGACACCATCCACTGCCTGTTGGGATGGGCCACACATGACCCACAGAAGCATCGTAATGTCTATATGTACTCTCCCACAGAAACCACGATGTCGGAAGGCAATAGTGTCACCAGCAGACGTCAGCTGAACTTTACTAAGGACGAGGAGCAGGCCCTTATCAAGGCATGCCACCTATGGCTGGATGTACTGACTGGCAGGGGTGGCAGCCAAACAATGCGGGCAGAGGTCTGGGAGGAGGTGGCCTGCCATGTCAATGCTGTGGGGTCATACAACCACACCACCCAGGAGTGCCACAAGCACTGGAACGATGGGCGCAGGAGGGCCAAGGAGAAGGTGGCCCACATCAAGGCATCCCTCAGGTGGACAGGGGGTGGGCCACCCATGGAAGTCCACCTGAGCCCCAGTGAAGAGCTACTAGCCTCAACCATCACTAGGGCTGCTGTGCTGGGTGTCCCGGGTGGTGGTTTCCAGACTGGTGGTAGCCCGTTACAGCACTGTAAGTAGCCGTGGAGCCATGGCATGCCTGGACCCATGTGTGCCCCTGCTGCCATGCCTGGACCTGTGTGTCATGCAGTGCTACTGTGTACCTAGGAGCTGTGCCATGTGTCTTGGGCGAACATGACCGTTCCATGCCATGCATCGTGGGGACACACCTCCCATGCCCATGTGGTGCATGGGAGGTGCAACCACCAGCAATGCCACTGGGTGACACACATGGTTGGGCATGCCTGTGCTGCCAATGCCATGCATTGTGCCATGTGGCTGCTGAGTGTCACCACACAGTGCTGGTCACAGCATGCACATGGCTGGTGTGGCGTGGTGAGCACAGCACAGCCCTGCAGTGGACAGGCATGTGCACCGATGATACTGTACCACACCTCTCTGTACATGTCTGCATGTCTGTTGTCCGCTGATTCATACAGTGCACTAACCATGTTCTCCCATCTTCTTTTCACAGCTCCATCATGCCTCACGGGTGCAGCCATGGCCATGGCTACACAAGATGCCGTAGCGGGCAATGATGCATGCCCATCACACAGGGCTGATGGCACTGCGGTGGATGGTGCTGTCTCTGGATCATCTACCGAACCAGATCCACTGGTCACAGCCCCAGTGGTTGAGGGTACATCAGGCACTTTGGCCACTGCTGGCACAGTGGCCTGTGAGGACACTGCATGGCCGAGAAGCCTGCTTGGGTACTCTGATGATGACCACAATGATGTGGCAGACATCGCAGATGCCCTCCTTGTGCTCACCAGTGGTCCGCAGGAAGTGGACAGTGTTGTTACCTTGGACATCTATGCCACACAGATCGCGGGGGACTTAGTCAACAGTGGGACACGCAGCTTGCAGGTGCCTATGCAGGTAGTCCAGGATGCCACTGATGGCCCCACTGTATGTGGTGCAGCTGCAGTGGCCACACAGATTTCTGCAGTGGTGGATGCTGTGCACCATGCACATGTGCCAGGTGCATTGGCAGGGCTATCAGAGGCATCCGGTCAGGGTGCTGCGGGGCATGCACCTGTGCCATTGGAGCATGATGACACCGGTCATGGATGTTCAGTGGCTGAGCATGGCCAAGATCCACCCATGCCACAGCCTGGCCTGGTGCAACCACCACCTGTGGATGCCCCAGGGTGGGCCGTCTCACCCCCCAATCATCAGCTATGCCACCGTGACCCTTCACCCACTGATGACATGGCAGGCTGTCTCCACCTCCTGTGTGCCACTGTGGAGGGGCAGACTGTCCTTCGTGCGGAGTTCAGGAGCCACTGGATAGTGATGGTCCAGGAGCATGAGTCCGCTGCTTCATGGTGTGCACAAATGTTGACCGAGGCACGCCTCATGCTGGTAGGCATGACCACAGCATTGGAGTGGATTGCAGCTGCTGCAGAGGTGGTGGCTGCAGCTGTTGCATGCCATGGACATCAGGTGTCCAGTCAGACACCCAGAAGCACATATCTCACACCCTAGCAGTGACGTCAGGTGGACCCTCTGCTGCTGATGCCATCACCACATGCCTCAAAGCCCAGTGTCCATGGCATGGATGTTGGCTGTGGGGCAGCAACACCACTGAGCACACATTCACAATCTCAGTGCAGTACCCCTGCAGGACTGGTGGCTACACCTTCTGTGGCTGGTGGTGGCACAACAGCATCCACCAGTCTTGGCAGAGGCCACCCACATGTCTGTGGTGGCCAGGGTGCTGCGCCGTAATGTCCTGGTCCCCATTCCACTGGCAGAGGCCCATACCACCTGTGTGCACTGCACACCTGGCAGCCGGTACCTGGGGTGGCATGTGTGGCAGGCACCTGTCTCAGTGCACCACCATCACCACCATGGGCTCCCTGTGCAGTGCCACCTGTGTGTCTGTATGTACCACTACTGTGCCAAGTATCATAGGCATGATGAGTGTGTTCCAGTGTCTGCCATACCTGTGTGCTAGTTGCAGTGCACGCTGACCCATGACATCCCCGGCATGGTCCTGATGGTACAAGTGTGTTGATGGCTGTGTGAGTGTGTGTTAATGCATGCCACTGTCAGTGTGCTGTCCTGTGTCTGCTATACATGGCATGGAACTGTGAATACCCATCCACACCATAGTGCACCTCCAGGATACGTACCTCCTATTCACACCTGTGGTTCCCAAAGTTCTCCTCCACCAGCCTGCTGTGGTATTGCCTGACCCATGCTGCCAGCCATGTGTCCTGGTAGCCCAGTGCAGCGTCTGTGCCATGGCCCTGTGGTGGTGCATCTTCCCCCCACCCTCCTCCTCCTCTCCGGAACTGTCACCATCATTGGCCTCGACAGGTATTCCACGGTCTAGGGCCATGTTGTGTAGCATACAACAGGCCAGGAATATGTTACAGGCCTTCTCACGGCTATGCTGTAGGGCACCACCAGGCCTACACAAACACCAGAACTGCATCTTCAGCATGCCGAAGACGCACTCTATATTAGTGCATGTAGCAATGTGTGCCTCATTGTACCACTCCTCTGCCTCTGATCTGGGTCATCAGAAGGGGGTGAAGAGCCAGGGCCTCAGTGGGTATGCTGCATCACCTGTGGAGGAGATTGGGTGTCTGTTAATACATTGATACCATATGTGGCATGCACCCTGTCCTTGCTCATGACCACACTGGTGTGTGTGCATGGCATACACTACTGCCTGTGCCTCTCCCTTCCCTGCAGTCCTACCTCTCTACACCAGCAGCTGTTATGGGCCACTGTCTGCTTGTGGTGTGCATGTCCCTTGCCACACATGCCCCCCATGGCACTGCCCCATGCCTGCCATGCATTACTCATATGCTGCCCTGCGCCTGCCACTGTCTGCCTGTCTCCTTGCACACCTCCACTGTCCCATGGCCCACACACCTACTGCGCATTGTGCATGTTGCCCCTTGCCCACCCCTTGTGTCCTGCCAGTGGCACTCTGTTGGGCTTCTGTGTCCATGTCCCACACACCTAATAGACGGCCACTCAGTATGTCTCCTGTCTTGAATCTCCAGCAGAGGGCCAATTGCTGCCAGATGAAGGCATCATGTGTGCTCCCAGAGTATGTGGCACAGACATTTTTGATGCACCCTGTGGCACTGCACACCACCTGGCAGTTCACTGTGTGGTAGCCCTTGTGGTTCACATATGTTATGGAGTCCTTGTCAGGTGGTGCATGGATTGCCACATGGGTGCAGTCTATGGCCCCTATGACTCCTGGCATGTGTGCCACCCTGTAGAACCCCTGCATGGCTTCTGTCTGCTCCACCTGCATGCTGGGGAAATTGATGCATTCTGAAGCATGTGGTAGCAGTGTGGTGAAGAACTGTGTGAGGAGCCAGGAAGTGGGGGCCTGTGATATAGTAAAAGATTTATTTTATTCAGGAAAAGTTATTTTTTCACATCTTAGGCCGAAGCCTTTTTTCAAGATGGTCCTGACAATGCTGAATATCTGGATACCATCTACATGGTTTAAGCAGGTGCATAATATGATTGCCAACTTCGTATGGGGTCATAGGAAGTCACGTATGGCATATACGAAATTGGCGTCGCCTAAGGAAATGGGTGGGCTCAGACTTCCGCATTTTGCTTTATATCACTGGGCAGCTCACGCCAGTAAATATATGAGATGGGTGAAAGGAAGTGATGATTTAAATCAACATGCTTATACACCGCTTTGGCTACAGATAGAACTTACTTTGATTAGGGATGCTGGTCTGAGGCCCAAAGCTTTACTTTATCTCAAGCCAAAATGGCTGCCCCCTAGGTTGCGCAACTCACCAATTGGGACCGCAGTGAGAGCTCATGCTCAACTCTCTGGTTTCTTGCGGTATGATCATTTGAAAGATTGGGCACAGCCTATTTGGGGAAACCCACGTTTTGTTCTAGATGGTAGGATGTTGGATTACTCGTGGTTACCCTTACCCGAGGAATGCTGTGTGAGAGACCTTCTCTCTACAGAGGGAACAGTTCTCCCCTCGGATGTCATATTGGGCAGATTTGGGCTACACTGTAAAGCTATTTTCAGAATCTACCAGGTTAGACACCTTATGATTGCACAATTGGGTAACGGAGTAGTGCAGGAACCGAGAGTGGAATTTTGTGAGGGTCTGCGCCCGTTGGTAGGGTTAAGGCACGTGATCTCAAAAATTTATCGGGTACTATTTGAGTGGGCCTACTCCTCTAACCCCATCCAGGGTTCGTATTGGATTTTTGTTTTTCCAAACTCGGCATAACTGGAGAAACTATGGGTGAACTGTCATAAATTTTGTTACAGGACAGATTGAGGCTCATGCAGTTCAAAATCCTTCATAATATTTTTATTCTCCACAGAAATTGGAGAAGTTGAAGCTTGCGAAGGATTCAAGGTGTTTTAGGTGTCAAGGAGAGGAAGGAGATTTGATGCATATTTTTTGGCAGTGTCTGAAAATAGTTCCGTTGTGGGAGGATATTAAAAAGAGGGTTAACCCATTGCTGGGTCTCGGGGATCTTTTCACGCCAGAGATATGCCTATTGGGTGATGTCTCGGGTATCCCTGTTAAGAGTAGGAGGTTTCACATAGTCCTGACTGCGGCTACGCTCAAGAGGGTGGTACTTAAGCATTGGAAGGACTCGGTGGTACTAAGTTATAAGGAATGGCTGGAGGAATTGTTAGCTTGTTTGAGGATTGAGAGGATGACCGCTATCCTTCAGAATAAGCTCTCCAGGTTTGAAAAAATTTGGGGTCCCTTTTACGCATGTTATTCTATTTGGGGCCTATGATGCTGTTGGGGTTGAATCGCCTATCTCCTCAGACTTGTGCAGGAGAGGCGGGGATGGGGTTGTGGGGGGTGTTACAGGGTCACCTGTTGTGGAATGTTTATTTGCATATATTAACGTTGAGCGATTTGATGTATGTACGCTTGATAACCCTGTAACTAAAACTGAATAAAGTGTTAATGGCAAAAAAAAAAAGAAAAAAAAGATGGTCCTGACAATAGGACTTTAAAATTACATCAAATTACAAACACAGTATGAAACAACACATTCAGTCTCCAGTACTTTTTAAACATCTAATAAGTGGTGTCCCCAGTGGGCCTCTGGAAGGTACCCATGGTGAGCAGACACATGACTGTTGTCACCTTGGTCTCCACCAAGATGGCATGACCACGTGCCATGAGTGCCTGGATTTCATCATGGCACAGCTCACAGAGCTGCCTCAGAATGGCCCTGTTCAGGCAGTATCAGCCTACTGTCTTCACATCTGTAAGCTGCTCAAATGACAGCCTGGCATGATATCGCCATGGGGCAGGCTGCCTATGGTGCCTTCTGCCTCCCTGCCTCCTCATCCTCATGAGTACACTGAACATGGTGACTGGTGCTGCATCAATGATGCTGATGGTGGTGTGCTGTCTGTCTGTCTGTGTCTCTGGGTGTCTCTGTCTCTTTGTCACTGTCTCTCTCTCTCTCTCTGTCACACTCATGCACCACCTCTCTCAGCCAGTGTGCAGGTGCTGCTGTTCAGCTGCTGACCTGCAGGTGGATTGCACTTAAGTCTGCTTCTTTTACATTTATAGTGGTTGTTGCAGAAAAGTTGCTCAGTACCTCAGGATACTGCATCAGGCATGGCATTAACGAGAGGTATACTGAGCGTTACCTCGTTAGTGTGGCAGAGCGGTAGAGTGGTTTGTGGTATGTGTTAAAGGCTTGATTAATTGAATCCGCTTAAATGCCTGTTGTAATGCACCAGGTGGTGCTGTTATGATTACATTGGTGCCTCAAAATTGGTTGTAATGCACCAGGTGGCACTGTTCTGATAACATTGATCTTGTAATTTACCAAGTGGTGCAGTGGTCGATATCAGATTACAGGTAGTGCCCATTACGGGATTTACAGCATGCTTCCCAGCAGAAATGCTCTTTAAGGAGCCATCAGCAAATGGTGGTAGACACCTTAGTTTTAGATTCATTCACACTTTTCACATACATTTCGCGAAAGTGTTGGTTTCTGTAATTGTGATCAGTATTTTTTTCACTGTGGCTTACTCTGATTAGCTTTTTAATTATTCCTGTTGTTATCACTAATGCTTTAACCCTTATGATTAGAATCGCATTTTTGCACACTCCTTTATATGTGCTACCATAGTATCATGCTGGCAGCTCACAAACCTTTCTTGCTTTTGACATCATGTTTTGTTTCATTACTACCTATCATAGGCAGATTGTGAGCCTACAGTACTATTAATAGTCACTACAACCTTTGCAATCTCTCAATAATAAAACGTACAGTGTCATTGTGTTATGTGTCGATTGAACTACTGTGCCATCTACCCTTGTAGCAGTAGCTCTAATTAGTTTAGTCTGTGGTTACATCTGGTGTACAGCAAAATACTCCTAACAGAATATTGGGTCAACTCTGATCACAGTTCAGCAAGAGTGAGTCTTTCGAGTCCGCCCTGATGTTCTTATATTGCTCCACCAATTTAGATATAAAAATGATGAGGAACAGGGAAGTTTTGCTTGTACAGTGTGTATGAGTTACTGTAGGTAATGTGAGCCTGCAGTCGGATGAATTTGTTCAGTCTCAGAAATATTAATACCTGCCTTTCCTTTTGCAGGAAGCAACTGCAGGCTGAACTCACAGGGAGAGTTGGGGGTCCCTTGCCTAGTCAGTCTCTTTGAAACTGAATCATTTCTAGCTGATGGATTATTTAGAGCCATGTGATAATCTAAATGGTATCTGCATTCTGTCTAATCTTAATAAATTATACATTTTGTATAATTGTATGTTTGGTAAAATAATGGACTATTTGTATATATTATTAAAAGAAATGGCCGCATTCTTTACCTCAAAAAATACATTGAAACAGTTGGTCTGCTATCTGAGTTTGTAATGTGTACACATTAGAATTAATCAATAGGAACAGTGATGTATGCTAATTTATTATGTATTACTATTTAAATGTTTTATTCTATTTTTAAATGATATGTCCATAGCACAAAGGTTGAAAATAAACTTGATTTGCATAGCAAAAACAAAAATAAAAAAAATGCATATATTAATATCTTGTCATTTTTTTTTTTTGACCACTGTTTATTTTGAAAGCTAACCCTAATATTCAATTTGATTCTTTTAGAATGTGGTAACTTGTAACAGCAGCTATGAGATAGAATAGGCAGAAACGAAAATAAAACAACACAAAAAAAGCCTCATTGTCACATGAATACCTGTATGTTTTAAATTATGTTAAAATGGGTAGATGATATGAAAACAAATGTAAAAAACAAATTCCTGTCCCCTTTAATGTGGCTGTGTGGCATCAATATTCATTAAGGGGACACTGTCTGAACTACAGTGCCCAGTCAGTATTTCAAAAATGTGCCATAATTCTAAACAAAGCTTAAAGAGCACAGGTACAATATGCACTTTATTAATGTAGTTTTTAACACTGACTTTTGTTCATTTTTTAAATAAACCTATCTAGTTAAAATCATGTTGTGTGACTGTATTTTTTCACATCGTTTCACTGTCCATTTGATTAAAGAGGACAGGAAATTAAATAAACAGTGGATTACTATGTTTTATGGCTTATTTTTCTTTATGATGTAGACTATCTGTTTATTAAATTGGTAACTATGAAGGTTGTTTTTTTAATTTTTTATTTTGCCAATGCACTGTAAATGTAAACGTGGATGTTTCTGTAGATGTCCATTTCTCATTTCCTGTTTTCACACAGATGTTGTGAGTAAGCCTGCTAAATGCTGATGTTGCCATTCATGTATTCCATGGCAACAGCAGGACTCTCGTGCACTGTGTGAGACTTTGTGACATACCACATCTCCAACCATTACTCAGACCACTAGTGCATTGCTGCTCTCTACTACTCCCTGTTCTGTGTTAAATGCCATTACTGCTTGCACCTGTTACCCATCTGTGACTGATGGTGTGAAAACCGTGATCACAACCTGATGAATAAAATTATATAAAACATTTCAGTTTATAGCTTGGCACAAGGCATCTGTGGATGTCAACAATTTATGGTGAAATGGTAAGCTAATCAGCAGTGACAAGCAGGTGACCAATGTCACTAAGCAGCATGGATTCCTTTTACAGCTTCAGTCAGCAGCAACAGCTCGGCACGCAGGGATGTTATTTGCCACACACACACGCACATCTCCATCCCCTCCCAGTGCACTGATGGGCATTTGTCCAATGAACTTTTTTTTTGTAAAGATAGCACATATAATTAGGCTATAACAATTCTAATTTTGCACTTTTTTGAGGCTGCGTTACAAGGGAATTGTCACCAATATACTATAAGTATTTCTGTCCTGTTCCCCAATTAAAATTACAACATTCGCATCCATTTCAAACCCTTTGTACATCAATAACATACTTTAAAATCATTATTTATGCACAGCCTAACTGTGTACTTTTCACATCTGCTGCAGTGTGTTTTCACGCATGTGTAGTCACCCAGTGAGCAACACTGTGATGTGAGGAACAGTCCTGTCACCTAAAAATATTAAAGGGCTCTGTTATAAGAAGTGGCACCTGACTGTAAATTCTGTTGAGTAACAGCAAGGTATAGCTTCACTTATTGGCTCGGCAGTGCACCACCACATAGTTTGCTGTACCCTCCCTCCACATGCCCTGCACAACATCTGGCAAGTACTTATTGGTTATCCTTCCAACCCCTCCCTCAGTTGCATGACAAGCTTTTTAGTCAGCAATAGAATGAGGCCCCATATCCCCTCGTATCATCTCCCATAACAGTTCTTTCGGTGGGGGGGCATGAACTTCTGTGATTGTGCAGGAATGTTCCCAACACCACCACCCCAAGTGAGAACAGTTAAATGTAAGGATAAAGAAAAAAGGAACCTAGTATACACAGCCTGAACCCATCCTTGTAGCATCCCCATCTCTGACATACTGTACTGTCTATATCCTGCTAATTCTTCTACCTTTTCTTGTGAAGCCTGATGTGAGCTGGTCTCTTTATGCCGTTATTTTCATTACCCTGTTATGAACCCAATAGGAGTTGTCCTATAATCCCAAGTAGTGCTATTATCTCCAAGCTACAAAGTGAGATAAGGTTAATTTGACAGGTCATAGGCAGGGACCCTGGTTTTCCATTTTTACCGGTAACACCGGTAACAATCATGGAATCCTGCTTGGTTTGCAGATTTTGAATTCTTGTACCGGTGCCTCACAGAAATTGCATGTCACTGCACAGAATCTCTAAGATTTCAGTATATCTTTTTAAATTTTTTTTTATTTTCTCTTTCTATGTCCCCTTCTCACAGCATCAGTCTCCACTTTTCAGAGATCCCTAGGCTGGGTATACCCTAGCTTCATCCCCAGGTAATGCTCAGGAGCTCCTGTGAGCCTGCCCCGATCCTGCCTGGATTGTACCCCCTAGGTGGGAAGGGAGGGGACCCCAGGTCACCCTTCCACACTCACTTAGTGTGTGTGTCAGGCAGCTCAGTGGGTCCCTCATGGAGCCTGGTTATGAAGCCTGGGGCACCTGGGTCCCTTCTGCCTGTGGCCGATGTGGGGTGATTGTTCCTAGTTTTCTGGTCTCTGTCCCTGAGGGCACCAGCACTAAGAATCTAAGAAGGTAGGTCACAGAGACATGCCACTGCTCCAGATCCTGGCTAGTGTCCTACCCTTCTGATCACTCTGCAGCACCTTTGCACCACCACCCGTGGTCACACAGCTGGTGGTAAAGAAGCAGAACCTACAATCCACCCTCCCTGGAGGAGGAGAGCAGTCCCCAGGTGCTCAATCCTACTCCCCTGGCCAGACCTCCAGCAACTCGAGTTTGCTTCTGACCCTGGGTCGCTGGCATTGCAAGGCAAGTAATAGTGCTACCGCAGCACCAGTGGGCTGACCCAGATTTCAGCATCTTAAAATGAATGCTTCTGTGCTTTGCATTTTTTCTACTTTGCAGCATATAAAGTCAGTAAGGAAATGACCCACACTGTTTTGTTGTAATCAGCCATTCAGTTTAACCACCCATGCCTAGTGGTTAGAGTAACAAATGGTGATTGAACTGGGTACATCCAGCAGACTTTGGTTTGAGTCCCACAACCTCCACTTGCATACTGTGCAACTCCAAGATAGTCACTTAACCTCCCCAGTGCTTTTAGGTGACTCCTTAAAACAGACAGTTCTACCTAGTAGACCTTACTTGATTTACAAAGAATATAAAAAAAAATACCAATATATGTTTACTACATCATAGAATAGTAGTCAGGGTACCATGTAATTTACCCAAGTTTTACTTGGGCTGCAATGATTTTGTATAGGTAAAGATACATTTTCAGATACATTTTATGTGTTTTATAAGCTTGTTTTTAGATTTTAGTCAGGTTTTCATTGTATTCTTTACATATAAGCATCTAGGTTGTAGATTGTTAAATGCAGGATCACTGTTACCAATTAACTTATTCAAGTTTATAATCAGTAGGGCCATCCAAAATCCTCAGTTGTTTGAATGAAAACTAGTCTGAATGAAAGTATTTTCACGAAGAAGAAACTGCCTTACTGCTTATGAAAAGACTTCACAGTTAGCACCCCATTTAGGTGAATTAGATCATCTGCACCTTTTCTCCCATCTGCTGTTTCAGTCTCTGTGACAACAAAAAGTTTTCTGATAGACTGCTTCAACAAAAGCAAATGTTAAGTATTTAAGAGTACTTATGTTTGGCCAGTGGATTTTGAAAGCACAGTCAATGACGTACAGAAGGTAAGACCCCAGGGCTATATGATGCTGGTGGGCAGAGTAGTGTTCAATTCACATCTGTACAAAGACATGAAAACTGGGAGGCACCCTTTTCATGGACACCAAGTAAAAAAAAAAAGCATCCACATGTCTGGGAGATGCAAGAATCCATCTGAAGGTCCTCCATTAATCACTTGTGGATTTTTTAGGTGAAGACACTTTATTTCAAAGCAGCAAATTCAAGCAGTTTTTTTTTGCTTCTCCTACCCCCTGGCCATCCACTCCTTCAGGCCTGCCAATGCCCCCTACCACCTGCTGAGTCCCAACCACCATCCACTGACCCTTACTGCTGTGCTACCAGGTAACCCAAAGTAACCCTTCATTGAGTGGGCCCCTACCCCTGTTGAAGGCCACCAGGGGAAGAGAATTGCCCCAAGGAGCTTCCTATGTATCCTGGGCATGGCAGGGGTCAGCCCAGACACATGTCTGGGGCTTCCAGCTTATGGAGAGACCAACAGTCATCCTTCAGTTGGTCAGCGGGTGTTTTCCCATTTTATTGGGAGCATGACAGCCCACATGATGTCAAGGTATAAGCTGACGTCCATCATGCTCCCTCCTGCAGTGAGGGCTGACATGTTGTTGTGCCTCTGGACTCCACCACAGGCCAGCAAATGCTGAGCCATGAATCCACCCTCCTTCCCAGGAGAAGGTGAATGGTTGTTGGGCACTCAAGCCTTCACCCACCAGCTGGCCCTTCAACACCCACGTCTGTTCCCTAATCCTGGTCAGTGGTGTCACAGGCAGAAATCCAATTCAGGCAGTTAAATTATAGATGGGAAAAAACAAAGGTAGTCCACCTTAGCAGTGATAGTTCAGATTAATTCACTTCTGAGTTCTAACAAGCAAAAAGACCAAGTCATTTGTAAGTTGTGCATGTGGAGTGTGGGTGTTGAAGAAAGGGGATCATAGTGCTGTCACTACTGCCATCACCCCAGAGGGATGTGGAATGCATGGCTGCTACTGCCATCACACAGAAGGGGTGGGGGCTTTAGTGCTTCTGCCATCACCACTGGTGGATGGGGAATGTAGTACTGCTGCCGTCCCACCTGAGGGATGGAGGCCATAGTGCTAATACTGCCATCACACATGAGGAATGGTGAATGTAGTACTGCTGCTTCTGTCACGCCTGAAGGAGGGAGGTCGTAGTGCTGTTGCTGCTGCCATCACACCAGAGGTATGGAGGTTGTAGTGCTGCTTCCATCACACATTAGGGATGGGGGCTGTAGTGTTGCTGCTGCCATCACATCTTGTACCTAAAATAACTTTAAATTGGTACAAGGTTGGAAGGATGTGCAATAGTGGAGGTCAAAATTGCTAAAATGCATGTTAGCAGAGTTAAAAGTTGTTAAATAAAGTACACAAAACCAAACACCGGTAAAACCAGATTTTGACTTAGCAGACACTGGTGACAATACCATTTTTCACAATGTGCAAAATGGAATATGCCCTTTCTCAATCCCAGTAAACCAATGTCCCTGGCCATAGGTCCTTTTTACTTCATCTTTTCCCTCTGGGTGACACATGTATATTGAGTGGGGAAAAAGGAATTTTTCTTCTTGTGTTACTGTTGATGCTAACATTAGCCATGGTCAGTGAAGCTCCCATTAGTGACTTCATGAGGGAGAGATTCATTCCTCATTGAACAAAAGACACCAAACCAACAGAAGGTGTGTCAGATTGGATCTCTACATCAGCTTAGTCTAAATGTTTACAGTTCTGGCAGGGCTAATTTCATAATTATTATAATAAATATCAATAATTAGCCTTTGGGGAAAAGAGATACGAGATGCAGAAACAAAAAACAGTTCTTAGCTGTGTTCTATTTTGCCCCTGCTACAAAACCTAGACAATGGCCATTCCAGAGCTGGTGAGGTAAAAAAGGTTTTCTATTTATTTATTTTTTTGCATGGTGTGAAAATGGCTACTAGAGACAAACTTTGCAAATCAACAGATGGGGATTCTGGATCTCATGTCAACTTATCCCATTGTTGGAAGAATTTTTTTTTCACTTTGACAGTTGAGATAGGGCCAATTTCATGATAGCAAAAAACAGATATCAAGAACTGGCCCTGTCATCTGTACCCTTGCTACTGTTGTCAGTTTCCTTATGGGAGGAGAAGACATGGGTGAGCTGTGGTCAATTTCTTCACTCAGCTTCAACCATTCTGGCAAGAACGGCTTTACTTTTTCTGTTAAATTGAAGCTGTGTTCATGAGGCACAACCTCTCACCCAGCTCACCCCAAGTTTTGGAAATGGCAGCAGAAATAATATGAACCCATTGTCTGCATAAAAGAATCCCCATCTAAGCAACACCCAGAGCATCCTGTACATGTACTGTTGAACGAACAGTAACTTAAACTTTGCACGTATGAAAACACCCACAGTCCGATAGTGATACTTTCAAAATAAAACTCACAGTATTTTTAGCAACATTTTACAATTTGGAGGTCTGTAGAGCTTTTTACCATTCAAAGCAACAGCACAGAATGGAATGGAGACCTAAACTCAACACATATGTTCAATCACTCTTGGGTACAAACAGAACTTTAGGTATTAGGACTGCAGTAGCTTTCAAACTTATGCCCAAAATGATACAAATTTGACTGAAAGATGCAGGATTTTTATATTAAATATATATATATTTTTTTAACTTTTTATTTATTCACCCCACACCCCCAGGCATTCTTCAGGAGTGCCCGCTCGGAGTCCTGCCCTACTCCCAGCCTGAACCCTCACATCTCCCCTGATCTCCCCCCCCCGAATGACTACATGCAGGCCTGATCCCCGGTACCATCTCCGGGGCTGATTCCACCCTCCCTCGGCAGCTGGCTCCTAAGTGTGAGGTGCCTACCTGCTTGTCGTCGGGGTGGCCCCTTGGAGGAGACCCTGCCTGCTCTGGGACGGCATTTGGGATGTGGGTGAAATCCACTGGGTCCATCATCATCTCACTGACGGTGTGGGAGGCTTTTCTGGCTTTGTTCAGTCCGCACCTGTGGAGCTCAGTATGCAATGATGACCAGCGTCTGCTGAGCTCCACCTCCTTTTTGCCATCGGCTGTGTCACGTACCTCCTGGCTATCCCCAGCCATCACCAGGGGCTGCTCAGGAGCAACGCTATCCCTACTTCCCCCCTGGAAAGGGAGAGCTGTCCCACAGATGCTTCATCCCTACCCATCCTTGCCGACCCCCGACTTCCCAGCTTCATTCCCGAATCGTCAGTGTGGCGCAAGGTGAGGCATTCAGAGCCTTAACCCTCAGTGCCACTGGCCTGGCCCAAATATGTTTATTAAGGTAATTCATGGTTAAAACCATGCAACAATATATGACTACCAAATTCCTGTCCCCTTTAAGTCTATTCTTACTGCCCTCTGAAAATACCAGCCCAGTTTGTGAAAAGAAGCCATCTGAAGTTAGCCGCAGCAAAGTATCACACTGTATAATTGAATAGAATTAGCTGCAACAAAGTATCACACTGTATAATTGAATAGAGTTAGCTGCAACAAAGTATCACACTGAATTAGTGAATAAACTGATTGTTTATTTAAAAATATTTATTGTGGGCTTGGAAATTATCACCATGAGAGAGTAATAGAACTGTTCTATTGTTGTTAGCCCCCCCCCCACACACACACATATCCCAGTTCTGTATTCATTAAAATGAAGAAAAAATTGACCTGTGTCCTGTAAATGAGTCTCAGTTAATTTGTCAATTTGCAAAAAAAAAAGTTCATTACTGTCATGATAGAAACAGTATCACATATTCATTGGAGGCCCATGCCACTATTTAAAACCTACAATATTGCATAGACAGAAACCATATACACAGCAACACCGCTAAAAAATCTCAGTATGGAGTACCATCAAACTCAAACTCCAAAGAAGATATACAGTATTGATAATTATTATTACAGCAGCTATGTATTTGCTTTAATGGTGCAGTAACTGTACAGCCTGCACCTGCTGTCACCACTCAATGCTGGCCAAAGTTCAGTATGATTAGTCACCACCATGTACTGTACTTATATGGAGGTTATACTGAAAGTCTGTTAGGAGGTACTGGACAGTGAACAATGCATCAGGTGGTAATGTCAGGTGCAGTCTGCACAGTTAGTGTATGTTAGATGCAAATACAAAGCTGCTGCAGTAATAACTATAAATAACGTTCTGTACTGTATATCTCTGCCACAAGCGTACATTTGGGTGTGTATACAGTGGGTATGGTTTATGCCAGCCCATGGCCATTGTACATTACGTACTCACTTTGATGCAGCAAACCAGAAAACTACAAGAATAGACCTGCTGCAGCACCCCCCCCAAAAAAGAGACATGGGTAACAGCTGTATCAGTAAACCATGGACCCTGAACAAGCAACAAGAAACATACAGATACCTGCACATGAAAAAATGACAATTAATAAATGGGCGATCTATGCATAGTAGTACAGAAAAAAAACAAAAGAGTAGTAAGCATTAGACATGTTGGAAATGAGAAACAAATTGTGAGCGTTATAGTTACAGTATATGTCTATATGTAAAGGCTGCAGTTCAGTCCTGGGGGTCAGAACGAGTGATGGGGTGAGTGCATTCCCAGGGCTTTGGGTGCAAAGGTAGACTATGAGCTCATGTGGTATTCACCAATCAGAGAAACAATATTAAATGTTACCCACCCACAAATTGCCAGTGCCAATAACCGTTCTACGAGGAAAGAGACTATGTCATTTATATCTAGTATTGCAGCTGCCTAGTAATGGCTCCTAATGGTAACTGTACAGCATGCACCTGCTGTTACCATAAGAAACTCAGTAACAAAGTTTGAGGAAGAGGTGGCATAGCATTCTTCATACTGCCTCCACATCCTGCCGCACTCCTCAGGCTCTGTGTTGTGTGTTGCACCTTAGGCTCTCTAAATATTGCACGAAAAAAAACTAACAGAAGGAGGAGTTCCCTGCAACTATCAAGCAGTAATTTTAGACCAGATTTTGAGGCCTTTGAGTATCTTAGTGTTATGTCAGAAGTTTGATGCCAGACAGTCAGGACAAGACTGAGTCGGTTGTTAAATTAATACAGTTGTAAAGCATATACTGTAGAAAGCACTGGACAGACAAGAATACAGTACGTCTGCTGTTAGCATTTGAGTTTATTTTTTCATGGTTTATTCATAAGACTGATGGAACCTCAAATGCTATTATGCTGGAACTACAAGTACTAGACCACTTTCAAAAGCTGGCACATACTCTAGCTGTTAGCGCCAAATTTCACAAATAAACTATAATGAAATAAATAAATGTTAATAGCGGACTTCTTGTCCACTGGCGATTTCTATATGTATTAAAATGCATCAGTTAAGACTTAGATCGATACAATTTTCTGGAGGGGCCATGCCCCAGGACCCCCTTATCTTTTTCAGTTATTTCATTTCGTGCCCCCCCCCCCCAAGAAATCATCAAGTTAAGTGCTGAATAATCTTGTGCGGTAATCAAAGCACTAAACTTTCAACTGTCCAAGTCACATCTATCAATTTTTGAATTAGGCTTAAACTGGAGCAGAATGTATTTCCACCAAACAGGATAACATTAAAAAATAAAACAAAAATTGTTCCCTGAACCAATCATTTCACAATGAATGGGATACAGTATTAAATTCAATGCTAATCTGTAGTAACAGCTGCAAGTAAAGCAGAGTTTATTTTGACTGAATGTACATTTTTACAAATGCCCCTGAGGCAGGGTTGGTTGAAAACCAAAACCACTGGCATAGTTTGAGACAATGGAATTTGCTGCCTTACTTTCATGTAGCTTAAAGAATTTCATTTAATGTGGGGCAAGTAGAGGATAGTTTACAGTGTATTTATTGAAAGCTTCATTCATAAATTTAATATTCAGTATGGACAATATACAGTGAAGAACGGGTACAATGTTCAGAATAATGTACCACACTAACTCTTAAGTAATGGTACAATATAAAATCATGGCCATAAATCATTCAGTAAGTAGCTGAAAGGGATCCCACCATACATAAACTTTAGTTCTGTACAGCAGCCCAGGAGTGAGACAATTGTGTTGCACTGTATTGTGCTCAGACACTGCACTTTCAGTAGCTGTTATTTTTCTGTCTTTTAAGCTCCTTATTGAATGATTTCTGCCCATGTTTCTGTACCTTCAGCTAGTGCTGTCAGTGTTTGTGGAGGAAGGGGAAATTGGTGGGAAAGAGGATATGCAATTAGGGGAATCCTGCCTCCAGACACCGACAGCAACAGCAGCCCACACACAGCGCCCCCTCCTGGAGCGGACAGTCAGGCGGGTGCCTAAGAGGTAATTAATCTATCTCCAGCAAGAGCAGCAAGAGCACCCTTGTGAGGGGGGTTAGCCCATCAACGTGCTGCGCGCATCGACTGCCCCACTCATGCACCCAGGCTCATCACTACCTACTTCCTGTCTATTGATTTACTAAGTCCCCACTTTCCCATTTGCAGGTTATACCTACCAGCCACCAGAGGGACCCTCTGACTATTCACCTCTGTTTGCTACCTGAATTTCCTCCTCCTCCTTCTCCTACTTCCTGGAACCCCTCTACCCACATACACTACTTCTCTCCCTTTGCATCTGCCCTCACCTCACCCTTATACCCAGCCCCTAGCTAGTTCTACATACTGACCCCTGCCCTACCACTGGACCCCCACCCACCCTGCCACTAATCCTCAGTGACCACTAGGAGTTGCTATTTCCACCCTGGATTTGGTCCAAACCCAGCCTGCTCTGAGTCAATCAGAACCTGGATCCCCACTGTCACCCAGGTCCTTTTTCACCTGCCCACCAGGGTCTCGAACCTTGTACCCTGTCCAACAGAGTCTGTGACCCTACCACTACTCCAAAGTGGTAGCCACACTTTCTGAGCGACAGCCAATATACTTGGACCATCTGCCCAGCTGCTACCATTAGGCATTATGATTGTACACCTTCTCCTCAAATGTCTCCCCCTCATCTATTTGCTAGTACCCACATCCCATCAAGCAGACATCTTCCAGGGGCCACTTGTACCAGCAACCCCAGCTCTCCTGAGCTTAGTCCGATCCACCCCACACTGACCACCTGCTGGGCCGATGTACTCACCCCCTTGCTGCCCCCCACTGCCTATCCTGGCTCCCCCATGGCTGCAACTTGTCATTGCCCTCCCAACCCTTGAACCCTGTCCATTCCCTGTGCCACTATGGTCCCCCCCCATCCCAGTGTACCCCACGAAGCTAACATACTACCCACCCCCGACCAGAGCCTTGGTCTTCCTACTACTCCTATCTGGCAACATACATCCTAACCCAGGCCCTGCCCCCTCCAGCCCACCTACTAGGTCCAATGGATTCTGAATAGCCTCCATGAACATATGCAGCCTACTGAAAAAATTTGATGCCCTCCAGTGCTGGGCCATGGTACATCAACCAGACATCATAGCCCTGGTTGAAACCTGGCTGTCCAAATCCACCCCTGACTCCTTTATCTCCCTCCCAGGCTATACCCTATACTGGGAGGACCGAGTAGGCAAATGTGGGGGAGGTTGTGCAATCTATACCAGGGACACAATCATCGGACAAGCGCTCCCTACCCCCGTTCTTGTGAATGGGGCCCAGGCCCTTACCCTCAAACTCACTCCTGACCCCACCAGGGGCCCTCTCTATCTCACCACTGCCTACGTTCCTCCAAAGAACCAGAACCCCGTGTTAATATCTGTAATTGAACATCTGGCCACCCCCCACCACAAGGCAGAACAAATCCTACTGGGGGACCTTAATGTAAACTGGCTCAGCGCCTCCTCTTCCATGATCTGAGACTCCTTCGTTGCCCAAGACCTGACGCAACTCATCTCCCAGCCCACCAGAGTAAACGCAAAGAGAGGAACCAGTACCCTTCTGGATGTAATTATCACCAACTGCCCCCCAAAAATCCAGAACATCCAGGTCCTTCCTGATTCCCTAAGTGACCACTCCCCTATCCTATTTCTTTGGGCGTCCCCACTCCCAAACCCAAAGCCCAGACCACACTCTGCAGGCGCCTCCGCCCTGGTGGGCTGAAAACCTTAAACAGTTTCTCGCCCGGATTAATTGGTCCCCCATTCATCATGCACCCTACATTGACACTGCCCTTGCCTTTTTCTCCCAAACCTTTAACAAGGCCTGTGACCTCTTTGCACCCCTCACCAAAATTCTATCAAAAAAACACAATGCACCCTGGGTTACCCCTGCCTTACTACAAATGCTTAGAAATAGGGATAACCTCTGGCACCTTGCCATGGAAACAGGCCAGATGGCTGATAGACAAGCCTACAATGCTGCTTGAAACAGGTGCTCATGGGCCATCCGTAAAGCCAAGGCTGACCATTACCAGGCCACCCTCACCTCCTCCTGGGGGTCTGCCCGGACTTTCTGGGACAATATTAAACAGCTAAATGGGAAATCACGCTCCCCTCCCCCATCCCAGCTCACTATTGATGGCTCTACCTCCACGACCCTGCCTACATAGCCAACTGCCTTAACACTTCCTTTCTGACCTTAGCTCTGTCCTCCCCAGTAATTTATTTGACCCTCCCTCAGCCTACCTCCCCTGTCCTCCAATGCCCCAGCTTCCACCTATGCAAGGTATCTGCTCAGGAAGCCAGACCCTTCCTAATTAAAGCATTAAAAGGCAATAATCCTGGCAGTGACCCCCTGGACCCCAGTATTCTCAGGAGGGTGCTGGAAGAAGTTCTTGCCTCACTCACCAGCCTACTAAACTGATCCTTCTGCCTAGGGCAATTTCCCACTGCATGGAAAACAGCCATAGCCATACTCATTCATAAAGGGGGCGACAGGTCACTCACCAGCAACTACCGATCAATCTCCATCATCCCTCCCCTCTCCAAAGCCCTAGAAAAAGTGGTGGCCATTCAAATCACTGAATATCTGACAATGCACAACATCCTATGCCCAGAGCAGCACGGTTTCCGGGCTGGTCACAGTACCAGCACTGCACTAATTAAGTTCTCCAATTTCCTACACTCCTCCCTGGCTCCCTAGCTGGTTCAGTGTTCATTGACCTCTCAAAGGCTTTCGACATTGTCTCCCACCCTCTTCTGCTGGATGCCCTCTGCCACAATGGTTTCTCTGCTGGCCCCCATGCATGATGCATGAGCTATCTATCCGCTCTCTCACAGTGTGTAAAAATCAGTGGTACACTCCCTGAAAACCACCCCATCCACTCAGGGGTAGCCCAGGGCTCCATCCTGGGCCCCCTTCTATTCTCACTCTATCTAAACATCCTGCCCAGTGCATGCTCTGGCAAAATTCATATGTATGCAGACGATGCTGTCATTTTTGCCACCCACAATCATCTCCCTCCACGGCTCACTACAACAATCCTACAATGATGCAAGCCTGGTTTAAGAGCACAGACTCATCCATTAATCTCAAAAAACAAAAAACTATGCTCTTTGCCCACCCCCAAAACAGAGCCTGCAACCACCCACTACTATCCTCCCTAGTGCTAAACAACCGCTGAATAAGTCTGCTCTCTACAAATACCTTTGGGTTACTTTTTGACTCAGCCCCTCACATTCCACACCCCACATTGATGCCTTCATCCACCATCAATACACGCTTGGCATCCTCACCACTATAAAACTGCCTTCCCCGATGCTCTCTGACTTGCTGTCACGTCTTCAGTACTGTCCCTTGTAGACTATGGCCTGCCGGTCTATGGTGCTGCTGACACGACTGCTCTCAACAAAATTTGCCTCACTCTAAATAAGGCCTGCAGACCGATCACTGCTGCCCCCAGGCTCACACATACATGCCAACTCTATGACGAGGCTAAACTACTTAACCTGGATGAACGGCTATGCTATCAAACCTGCCTCCTCACAAAAAGAACTCTACTCAGGCTCTCCCCTCCTGGGGTGACTGCCTCCATCCACCATACCCCACCCACTATCGCAACCCATACCTCCAACAGGACCACTCTACTGGTCCCCAGATCCAGGACCACCCATGGTCAGAGGTCTTTCTGCTACAGAGCCCAATCCTGGTTTAACTCTCTCCCCTGTGCCCACCTCCAATGCCCCCATAATCTCCAACTTCAAAACCGCCCTTTGGAGCCAACTCTTTAACATACACAGCTACTCCTGTCTCTAAATATGGCCTCAACCTCTCCTCATTTGACAACGCCCGCTGGGCGGCAGTCCACCTCAACCTCACCCCCCCACCTTCTTCCCCTGTGCACCATACCTCTGCTATAATCAGCCTGTGCCAGCTGTATCAATGTAATTATCACGAAATTGTAAATGTATGAAATCAATAAGTGTAACTAATTTCAGCTACTTGTATCCTGTAACCTAAATCTGTAATGTTTGTCCTCAATGTGGTGAGGTACCTTTGGAAACAAGCCTCTGGCTCAAAGGTTGTAAACTGATTTACAATAAATAAGTAAATAAATAAAATAAATAAAGTAACTACTAATGGTGTGGCATTCAGCAACTCTGACATGAATAGAGTCAATCCAGCCCTCTCACTTTAGCTCTCACCCCTCCCCATCATCCTAGAAAAACAGCTGTAGAATTAGAATTTCCTTTGACTAAGAGAAGGTGGGCATGTGTGTGTGGGGGAGAGGGGGTGCTTGTAATGAATACCAGCCAGCCACCTTCCTCTTCTCCACAAACCCAGTCATATGATTGCTGGCATTTGAATTTGCTATGAGGGACTAACCTTGACTGCAGGTTCCTTTGACTAAAGAGAAGATGGAGGGAGAGGCATGTATTGAATACCAGCCAGCAAGATTTTTCTTTCTGTGACCATATACCCACAATATATGTAACGATTATTTTTAAGCCCTATACTAAACTAAGTATGAATGACAGTGCAATTTACTTACTGTTTTGTACTTGTATTCTGGCTTGCTGTCTCTACTTACTGATGATACTGCATGTCATTTTGATAAACTTAACTGAAATGCAAATGGATGTATTTTATCTATGCACATTTTAATTGTTGACATATAGGAACAGTGCTTTTAGGATTTGTAGATAAACATTGCCTCCAGCCAAGTTCTTTAAGAATGCCACAATTACTGTATCTAGAAGTACTGATACCTATGGGGTTAAACTGATTTAAATATAATGCAAGACCTGTGGAGTGCAGCCTGCAGTGCCACAAATAATAAAACTGCATTAACAGAAACTGTATTATTGCAAAAAAAAACAAGAGTAGTGAGGAAGGATGCAAGACCCATTACTGAATTTGTGGGAGGTCACGGAGGTCAATAATAATAATATAATCAGCATTCTTGTAGCAAATGTAATAATAGGACCTCAATCCAAACACTATTAATATGGCAAATATAGTAGGCTTTTATACACTTTAAAATATGTCCTGGTACCAAAATGTACTTGTAGAGAAAATGCAGGGAAATAACTAAAACGTATACAATACTGCAACAACTGTGACATGCATACAGGGTTTGGGTTGAGGTGACTATTATTTAACTTGATACACAGTACTGTATACATTATCATTTGTGACCTCGGGGACCTCCCACACACTCTGTAATGTACTGTATCTGGCATCCTTCCTTATTCCCATACGTTGAATTGGAAGAACACCCCTCCTCCCTCAGCTAGTGGTCAAACAGGAATTCAGCATGTTTGTAGTTCATTTGCATCACCAGGTAAGGAAAACGGCCTGGCTCCCCGTATGACACACAGGAGAAATGCCAGACCTCACCCAACAACTAACATACCAAAATCTGGCCAATGGAAAATCATGTACACAAATGCCCGCAGTCTGGGAAACAAGATCCCAGACCTGCAGACAATAATGACAGAGGCTAAACTGGACATAGTAGCCATTAGCAAGACATGGTTTACCAGTAATCACACTTGGGAGACTTCAGTACCTGTCTATGTACTGTTCAGAAGAGACCGAGGTGCAAAAAGGGGGTGGGGGTGGGGTGGAGTGGCCCTTTATGTCAATAAAAATATCAAAGCTACAGAAATTCAGAATGCACATAAGGAGCTAGATTAACTGTTGGTCACCCTGGAAACAGGAAATGGGGCAGCCATATGAACTGAAGTTGTCTATAGGCCTCTAGACCAGGGGAAGGACATAGACACATTACTGTTAGAAGATATACAAAACATGACAGCTAAAGGGGAGGTTCTGATAATGGGAGACTTCAACATGCCAGATACAGATTGGTCAATACTAGCAGGAACATCTGCCAGAACTAGACACATGGTGGATTCCCTGCAGGGGGAGGGCCTCAAACAACTGGCACAACAACCCACAAGAGACAGGGCTATCCTAGATCTAGTACTGAATAACAGGGAAAGGATCACAGATCTCCAGGTAGAAGGTCACCTGGGGGCCAGTGACGATCACATGGTATGGTTCAATTTGGCCACTAGAACTAAATCATTCCATTCCAAGGCAAAAATATGGGACATTAGAGGAGCTGACTTTGATAAGATGGCCAGCAGAGTTAAGCTAGCCCTGGCAAAAAGAAATACAGGTGAGGGGGTACAGGCAAAGTGGGCAAGCATTAAAGATGCAATACTTGAAGCAACATCCCATTGTGTTAGAGAGAAAAGGAAGTGCAAAAGAAGAAGGAAACCACTTTGGTTCTCAAAAAGAGTAGCAGAAAAGGTCAGAGCCAAAGGATGGCCTTCAGGAAATATAAGGGAATGCAGCTGGATGAAGATAGGAGGCATACCAAACTTCCCTAAGGGAAGCAGGGAAGGCACTAAGGCAGGCAAAAACCCAAACCAAGGAAACACTAGCACAAACAGTAAAAGAAGGTGACAAGACTTTCTATAGATACATTAGTGAAAGGAGAAAGTCCAGAGGGGGTATTACTAAGATCAAAGGGGCTAAGGGGGCATGTGAGGAGGAGGAGGACCATGTAAAAGCATTTATCCTGAATAGATACTTCTGCTCAGTATTTACTGAAAAGATGGTAGGGCAGGGCCCACAGCTCAGCACCGTGGACATGGGGGAGGGAGGTGTGCACTAGTCCCATCACAAAAGAAAGGGTCCTACAAGAGCTTGATAAGCTCAGGGTGGACAAGACAATGGGACCTGATGGTATACATCCCAGGGTACTAAAAGAGCTAAGGGTGGAACTAGCAGAGCCATTATCAGAACTGTTTAGTGAGTATCAAAGCACAGTACAGGTCCCAGAAGACTGGAAAAGGGCTCACGTGATCCTGCTCCACAAGAGTGGTAGCAGGGAGGAGGCAGGGAACTACAGACCAGTCAGTCTTACCTCAGTAGTGGGCAAGATTATGGAGGCACTCCTTAAGGAAAAGATAGTGCAACAGCTGGAATCCACAGGAACACAGGATCCAAGACAGTATGGGTTTACAAAAGGAAGGTCTTGTCAAACTAATCTCATAGATTTCTTTGACTGGGTAACCAGAGTGGTGGACAAAGGGGGAGCAGTTAATGTCGCCTACCTTGACTTCAGCAAAGCTTTTGATTCTGTTCCACATAGAAGATTGATTAATAAGCTGGGGTGGGTCAGAATTTGGTCAACTGAGTGGCAAACCAGTTGGTAGACAGAAAACAGAGAGTGGTGGTAAAAGGTATACAGTCAGAAGAGATGCAAGTTCAAGTGGGGTACCTCAGGGATCAGTCCTGGGGTCAGTCCTCTTCAATATCTTCATCAGTGACATTGCAGATTGACTGGAGGGTAAGGTTTGTCTGTTTGCAGATGATACCAAGATTGCAACAGAGTAGATGATCCAGATGGGGTGGGTAGAATGAGAGGAGCTCTGGATAAACCAGCAAAATGGTCAGAAGAGTGGCAACTGGGGTTTAACGCAAAGAAGTGCAAGATCATGCACATAGGGAAGAGAAACCCTGAAGCCACCTATAGGATGGGAAGAAAGTTGCTGGGAGTCACAAGGGAAGGAAGGGACCTGGGCATTATCATCACTGATGACCTGAAATCATTCAAGCAGACCACTAAAGCAGTAGGTAAGGCTAGAGAAATGTTGGGGTGTATTAGTAGGGGTATCACAAGTTGGAAGATGGAGGTAATAATCCCTCTTTACAAGACACTGGTTAGGCTCCCTCTGGAGTACTGCATGCAGTACTGGAGGCCACACCTTCACAAGGACATTAACCAAATTGAGGTAATCCAGAGAAGGGCAACCAAAATGGTGCAGGGACTGCATCAGAAAACATATGAGGACAGATTAACGGAGCTCAATATGTACACCCTAGAGCAAAGGAGGGACGGAGGTGATATGATCGAAACATTCAAACACCTTAAGGGCATTAACAAGGTGAAAGAGTCTATCATGTTTCAATATAAGAAAAATAGCAGGACAAGAGGACACAGCATGAGATTAGAGGGTGGCCGATTAAGGGGTAATGTGAGGAAGTTCTTTTTCACAGATAAGGTGATGGATGCATGGAATGGCCTACCTCAGGAAGTGGTGGATATGAATACAGTGCAGGGCTTCAAACAGGCATGGGATAGGCATAAGGGAGCAATACAGATGAGTATGAATAGATAGGCCATTGACAGAGAAAAGGCTGACAGCACACTCATAAGGTAGAAAAAGAAATGGGCAGACTAGATGGGCCTTGAGGTCCTTATCTGCTGTCAACTATTATGTTTCTATGTTTCTATTTCTCATTCTCATTCAAATGCAACAACACTGCTGGCATTGCAGTAAGTATGTGCATAGCTAAGCAGGATTTAAGCTAAAGTGGGCATACATTGTAAATACTGTATATACTGGCCCCATTTTGGAGGCTTTAATTCCAGCTGGGTACTCGGTGATACACCACCCAAGATTGGACCTGGTGGGGGGTTTGAGGTCTGTTTCAAGACCGAACTTAACCTCATGAGTGTACTGGTTGAGAAGAATGAGTCATTTGAATGTGCCACGGTAGCAGGTGCAGGTTGTCAGATCATTCTAGTCTGCCGTCCACCCAGTGACAAGAAACGATTCCTTCAGGAAGTGGCGGACTTCATCATCGACATGGCATTTGAGTTGCCCAGACTGATGGTTCTGGGTGATTTTAATGCCTGGGTTGATGATGAACTCTCACAGTTTGGTCAGCACTTCCTCCAGTTTATGTAATCTCTGGGCCTGACACAGGTGGTTACCACTGCTACTCACAAACACGGTCATTCCCTTGACTTAGTCTTTCTCCTAGGGATCGAGACTTCTGACTTGGAGGTGGAACCAGTCAGGTGGTCTGATCATTGCACTGTGGGGTTTAGTTTTTATACCCCTCTTGGTAGGCTGACCCCTACGGAGATGGTTAAATACTGCCCTTTACGAGATATAAGTTCTCAGAGCCTAATGGCGGTGCTTGACCTATTGTTCACCTCGTTCACAAGCAATGATCCAGAGACCCTTGTGATGGCCTATAACTAGGCTGTCTCAGCGGCAATGGATTCCATTGCCCCCAATCCCCGTGCAACCCAGCCTGTCTACAGGTACGGAGAGCTCTCTCACAATTAGAGTGCAATGAAATTGCTCTATTCTTTGCTAATAAGGTGGCCGACATCAGGGTGGGACTCCACCTGGCACACTCTATGGGCATTGCTATTGATCAGTATGAGGCCACTACACCTCGAGTGTTCTGGAGTACCTTTGGTCATCCGGAATCCATGGATGCCATGCAGATTATTCAGTGCATGCACCCTACATGCTGTAGTTTGCATCCTGGACCAACTTCCCTAATTTTGGGATGTATTTATGTCATCGGTCCAGTCCTAGCATGGATAGTCTGGTGCTCCCTGGAGTCTGGAGAGTTTCCTAGCTCTCTGAAAGAGGCGGTGGTGACACCTCTCTTGAAGAAATCTTCCCTGGACCCAGACTGCAATGCAAACTACAGACCTATCTCTAACCTTTCTTTTATAGGGAAGGTGATTGAGAAAGTAGTGGCAACACAACTGGAGGACCATTTGACCATCCATAACATCTATGAACCCTTCCAATCTGGTTTTCATAAGAGACATAGTACCGAGACAGCGCTGGTTTGGGCGTTCAATGATCTCCTGATGGCTACAGATCAGAAGAACTGCTCCATCTTGGTCCTTTTAGATCTCTCATCAGCATTTGACACCGTGGACCATGAGGTGCTGTTGAGCCATCTGAGGTTCATCTGTGGACTGTCAGGAACAGTCCTCAGGTGGTTTACATTGTTCCTCATGGGTAGAACACAGAGAGTGGTGTCTGGGGTTTGTTCCTCAGGCCCTACTTCTCTGTCATTTGGGGTGCCTCGGGGCTCTGTTCTTTCACCCATGTTGTTTGTGGTGTACATGCGCCCCTCAGAGACATTATAAGAAGGTATGGGCTGAGGTTTCACTGTTATGCTGATGATACCCAGCTCTACCTTTCTTTCGCACCCAACCAGAATGGAGCTGTCTCTGTCTTTAATAGCTATCTGAAAGAAATCCAGGTTTGGATGGATTCCAGTTGGCTAAAGTTGAACTCGGACAAAACTGAGGTGTTGGTTGTGGATCCAGGTCGCCAGATAGGGGGGTCGGGGGTAGGTATGCCCTCTGGAATTTTTCTTGGTGGCGTTTCACTCCCGACCTCTGAGCAGGTGCGTAACCTGGGGGTAATTTTTGATGAAGGGCTGACCCTACATTCACAGGTGTCAGCCATCGTCAAAACTTCCTTTTACCATTTTAGGAATATCACCAGGATTAGGCATCTGGTTCAATCCAACAGCCTTCCTACATTGATCCATGCCTTTGTGTCCTCACACTTAGATTATTGAAATTCCCTTTACCTAGAGCTTCCTGGGGTAGAAATCCACTGCTTGCAGCTGGTGCAGAATGCAGCAGCCCAGCTTTTGATGGGATCTTCTTGATCCTGCCATATTTCGCCGGTGCTGTGTGAACTGCATGGGCTGCCAGTACAGTGGCAGATCACCTTTAAAGTTGGTTTGCTGACTTTTAAAGCCCTATATGGACTGGGCCCAGACTACCTGAAAGAGCTTCTGGTTCCCTACTGCCCCGGACGATTGCTCTGCTCAGCCATTGAGGGGTTGCTAGAGATTCTAAGGGTATGTTTAAACACTTTGGGGGGTGAGAGTTTTTGAGTTTGTAGCCCCTACCTTCTGGAATTCTCTACCCCATCAGATTCGGGAGTGCACAACTGTGGAGTGCTTTAAGCAATCGCTAAAAACATACTTATGGTGTCAAGCTTTTAACAACTGAGCCTCCTGTTTTAGTATATGGATAGTTTTATGATTTTATTGATGTCTGTTATATTTTATACTGTTATTGTTGTTTTAAATGTGAGGCGCCTTGGTTATAGATAAGGTGCCATACAAATACATTTTTTATTATTCTTATTATAGACATGTAAGTGGATGATGCAGGTGCTCTAAAATCCCAAAAACTTTTATTCCAAAAACGTTTTGTGTAAAAGTGTTCACATACATACATAGAATTTTAAGAAGCCCAAAGGGGAACATTTCTTACTGAAACTGGACTTTTCACAGGATAATATGTCATCTCAACCAATGCAACAGACATGTTTTCTCTAGATAATCAGAATTAAGACTAAGTGTTGAAGTTTTTTAGTTATTTCTTGTGTTTTTTTTTTATTTTAAGGTATTTCAGTTAAGGTATTATAGTTTTTTGCAACATTTAGAGGAAAATCAGGAAATATTTTTTTACTAGAATGTCAGGACATTTAGTATTTTTCATGTTTTTCTGCAGGACACAGCTGCCCAAATCAGGACTGTTCTTCAAAAATAGGGTCAGGTGGTAACCCTACACCCAGTCTGCCCATTTTAGCTTGTAAGTTCATTTTATGTTTTCCTCGAAGTCTGTTTAGTATTTATTTATACAAGCTTGAAATACAAATTGGACTACATCAGAAAAAATTAGAGAGACCACAGAGATTATGTAGCAAGAGAAGTGTGTTATTGCAGTCATAGAGCCCCAAGAAGGAGACAAAGCAGTAGTTGTTCATGCAATGGGAACAAGCACTATAATAATTTATATTCATCTAAACAATTTTTTTATGAGGGGATTGAGAAAAAGAAGCCTTGATGAGCCAGCAAGCTACTACAGGAACAATTACCTGTTCTGTGCTACAGCACACTACTTCAAAAATACATAGCTTTTTGAAAATAACTTCCCATGGAGAAGAAAAAAAAAGAAAATGTCATGCTTAGTAGTTGTTCATATCCTTGTTATTTACAAAAGCATGACTTAATGGGCCAGAAAAGGACTGACAGTGGCAGGGTAAAGTAGACAAGGCATTGATTTTTAGCACATTTGTACACTAATCACCCAGGCATGTAACTGCTATGTGCAAGCTTCACTTCCCTTAAAATAAGCATACTGTGTATGGGTGTGCTTTTTAGTTTACTTTACACTGCCACTGTCAGTCCTTTTCTGGCCAATGAAGTCATGTTTTTATAAATAGCAAAGATATGATCAGCTACTAAGCATAACATTTTCTTTTGTTTGTTCCCCATGGAAAGTTATTTTCAAAAAGCTGTATATTTCAGAAGTAATGTTATGAAGCACAGAAAAGGTTCTGCTAATCCTGTTGACATTCCAATCCCTGGATTGCTAGTATGTAGCATATGCAACATCTAATCAAAATACTGAGGAATGAAGGTGTGTGTGTGTGTGTGGGGGGGTGTTTGAATGAATACCAGCCAGCCATCTTCCTCTCCTCCACAAACCCAGTCACATGATTGCTGGAATCTGAATTTGCTATGAGGGACCAGCCATGACTGCAGTGCAGGTTCCTTTGACTAAAGAGAAGATGGGGGGAGGGGGCTTGTATTGAATGCCTAATTCACAGATCTTTAGTCCATCATTTAGGATATACTACCAGCCAAGCATAACAAATGGCAATTAACATGCTCTATTTGCTCCTCTCACACAGTCCTCTCCCCCTACAGTTACCCTCACCACCAGTAAGTGCTAGCATTTCTGAATGAGAAGTGTCATGAACCTAATTAAAGTTCACAGGGTAGTGAGCAGTTTAAAAAACTGGTTTTACAGTGGAGCATCTAAGTGTACTATCTTATAAAATAGGTACTTTATTTGCTAATCTTGAGGCAATAAATAAAATAGTCAGGGTTAAGGTTAGGATAAGTTTCTGAGGTTAGGTTAGGTTAGGTTTCTGAGAGTCAGTGCCCAGACAAACATTATCTGTACTTCTCATTAATTAATTCAAGATTAGCCAGTTTTTGAAAATCCACTTCAGGTGGGATGGTGAATTCACTCCCATGGCAACTGTGGACATTTTATTTGTGTCAACTGAATGTTTGATACATTTTTTTTCCAGTATGTATCATAAAGAAAAGTAAATAATTGGTTACTGCTGTAATAGCGGGTTCTGTCAAAAATAATCATTCACTTATTCATTTGTTTGTGCTTCAGAAGCATTACATTTTTTTTAAGAGAAAGGGGCATTCAGTTACAGATTCTCTTTCAACACTGCAAGTATACAGTAGGCTGGCAGTTTCACAATGTATATTTTATTTCATACATTCTTATTTGTAATCGCTATTTTTTGGAGCTTCAAATAATTAAAAATAAATAAATAAAACCAAGAGTCAGTGATCCGCTTCCTTGTGCATTATTTAATTTTAGAACATTAAAGTACAGTTAGCTATCCCGACAGTAGGAAGCAAGACCCCCCCCCCCACACACACACATACACACTCCTTCATGTATATATATATATATATATATATATTTCCCTATGGTCAGCTATTTTTGCTTCAGTTTTAATTATTTGAAATTTAAGGATCTGTATCATTGTCTGGTATATACTGTAGCACTGTTCAGCTATTTGATACGGTGTGTCCTGTGAATTTTTCACAGTGTGACTCCTCCACACTCACAGCACACACTCCTCAGCACTATTCCTGCACACCATATTGATAATGAATGTAATTATCAATACGGTGTGCAGAACTAGAGCTAAACAAGTGAGGGAGATACTGATACTGTAGCTTGTAAATGAAAAACTAGACATACTGACTTGTAAGTGTTACTGCCGGTGCATGGATTATTACCATACATACTGTAACTCACTACTAGAATTGGGATTTTTTGCTTGTTAACAGTTGAGTTTAATTTCAAAGCCATTTGCTCCTTCAGTTGTGGTAAAGACCGAACAACAAGAATTAACATGCTGCTGGAGTTTTAAATACCTTTTCAGTATTCTGACTGAGTCCTTAAACACGCATGATATTAGTCCTCTCAGACATTTGTTTCTTCTTTGGGGATTGCTATGAAGAGGCATAGAGAGCCACAGTAAGTCCAGCAGCAGGAAGTCTGAGTGAACAGTTAAGTACATTTTATAGGTTATGGAATACCTTACAAAAGGTATATATTACAGTGTTGGCAAGTTTTGGGGGAGGTTAGATGAGAAATCTTGATCACATTAGCTAATGCTGAGAAGAAACTGGGATGCACCATAAAGGGAAGGTACATGTTATTTTATAAAGTTATTGCTAAATAAAGTGGGTAACTAAATTAAATGCATAAACAATTTACGAAAAAGTATATAAATTCAACTGAATACTGAAAGTCTGAATGAGCAGAAGTAAAATGGCACACAAACTAATTTAATTAGCAGAATAACAATTGTTTTCAAATGTGGCTGTTTTTTTCGCTCTTTAAATGCTGTTCTTATGCAGGTGAATAAACAATTGTTCTTTTTGTATGCAATAACGCAGAACAGTTTGCAGTTAATTACAAATTTAATACAAGAACGCCTCTGCTTTTGCCACCCAGTAATGTGATCCGACAATAAACTGTTTGCTTACACAACTACAGTAGGTGGGTGCAATTACAAGGCTGAGATGTCTATCTGAATGCGCCTCTCATTTATTATCCCGATTTATAAATTAATTTAATTTCCAACATTTTTTGTATCGGAGGGTCAGATTTCAGTGTCTCAAATGACAGAATCCCTCTGTTTCACCACTCCAATTGTCCTGCAGGTAAAGAACGTTAAGCAGCCACATAATGCAAATAATGCGGTTATAGAGCAAGTATCCACCAAGTGGCTAATTAGTGAATCACACATAACCCCATTAAAAAAACAACATAAACCTATGGAGAAAAGACTTGCTACTGCATCTCTACTGCCTGACAGGGAGCTCTCTAACACTTGGCAGGGGGTATACATCGGTGCCGGGCAACTTTTCTGTAACAACCACTCTGTCTTTTCATGGTGCATTTGATATTTTCGCTGGGTTTGCTCTGTCATTGCGCCATCATTTGGCACTGTGAATCACTTCGTGCTGTGTATGCATGAGTTCACCCACTGTTTTTTTTGCCACATATCATTATGATACACCTATGGCACTTCCTGTTTGGCGTGATGCATCTGGGTTGCACTGAGGCATTTGCCCTGTGTGTGAATCACTTCCTGGTGCATTTTCTAGATGTGCCAGCACATCTCAGTTGCACTGAGTGCATCTCTTTTGTGAATCCTGCCATTGATGTTTCTTGGTGCAGTGTTAGCCACTGCTAAGCAACTTAAATCACAAATTGTAGTGAGAATGAAATAATGTAACTTACTGGGAATTGAACCCAGGACCGCTGAACACTGTCCTGGTGCTGTAACCACTGAGCTACAGGCTCTTATGGTTGGAACTGGGGTTCCCAGACATATGTCCTTTCTCTGGAGTTGCATATCCTGCAATTAGGAATAATCTAGAAAAGAACATGACAAATACAAATACAAAGAAAACAAAGAAAAACACAAAATGTCTTATGAATAGGTGGTAAAATCAAACTCTTTGACGTCCTGTTAAACATTTGCATGAATGCTTTTCAAGCAAAGAAACACAAAAAAGGAATGCTTCTTTGGTGCAGTTTTGCTATAAACATAAGGTAATTACTAAAACTGATGTTGTTCTTTGTTTATTTATTTAAACGTTTCACCAGGAAGCCATACTGAGCAAAAATGGCTTGTTTCCAGATGTGTCCTGGGGGAAGGGAGTAGGGAAGGGTTCAGAGGATGGGGAACAGACAGTAGGCTGCACGATGGGGGCGGGGTTCACATGTTACAACTGACAGAAACAAACCATTTGTTCAACATTAATTCATAAAGGTTAAACTCTGAACAGAGCATTGCCTTATAGGCCACAACCCCCTTCCATCACCTGAAAAAACAAGACAAACAACATGCTCGGAGTAAATGACCACAGCCATGTGTTTATTGAACAGTCAATTGGAATTCAAATTGGTAACTGAGTTATACTAATTTATACATACAGATACAGTATCCATTAATATGGCATGACATATGCAGTAAGGTAGTCACAACTAACACATTTAAAACATATTAATCAGAGAAATATATAGGCCCTCCCTCCCCTTTGAAGGGGGCTAACATAATAAGTACAACCTTGCAAGGAACTCTTGTATCTGAGGCATGAGGGATGGCTCTTAACTGGCAGTCTTGAGCATGCTCTCCCCCATCAGAGGGCACTGTTGATTGGTGATCAAAGTCCAAGACTTATACTTTGCATATGGCTGGAACCCCTCTGATACCAGCTGCCAATGACTCCCCTCTCCCCAGCCTCAGGGCTGACTGCCAGAAAAGTTGTGGCAACCCTGTTAACCCCTCTGAACAATACTGTGAGAATACCATGCCGCTGATCTTGCCTGATGACCCTACCACCATCATGCCTACATGACAGTGAAAAAAATGTCCCAATTACCCATGTACTACTAACACCCCACCAGAGAGGGCAAAAAACTGGAACAACGAATGGGACAAAACCAGTAAAATTCCTTCCTGACCCCTAAAGTAATCCCCCATAGTGGGACAGTGGGTTCTATACCTCACGGTTCTGAACCTCTGCTTTTTCAAGTTTATGGATTGGGTGGATACCTGCTGGATAGGTAGAAGTAAGAGAAGACAGAGCCTTTGTTACACCAACTTAAATTAACAAACCTCCTCCTTCCAGCAGGTAGTAGCTTCTACACCATAGGAACCCAGCCTATCTGCCTGCCCCTGCCCCTAGTGGATGGAAGCTACCCTCTACTCCTGTATGCTCTAGTGTCATTTGTGGGAATGTTGCAGCAAACATCACCTGCTGTTATTCATTGCAGGCTCTGTCATTGTCTTATATGCCACAACTCCCTCCTTCACTTGAACAAATGAGGCAAACAACATACTTGGGGGAACTGCCCACAGCCATGTCTTTATTAAACAGCCAATTGGAATTCAAATTTGTAACTGAAGAGTTATATCAATTTATAGTCTTTGTAAAACATCTTTGTTACTGCATCAGTGAGGGTTCAAGTTAACTCCAAAAAAGTAGGGAAATGTGACTTTATGGTTTACAACCCTAAATCCCCACCCCCATCTCCCAAGCACCAAAATGAAAAAAACATTAGGGTTTTGGGTCTACTGAGTCTTGGCGAATCAGTGGTGGGTTCATCCTTGGGGTCATCAACCCTGATGCTCACCCCTCCCCCAGCCTGTAGTCTACTGTCTGAAGTAGAAGGTACAACTCCAAGCCAGTGTCTCACAGTGTTACACTCTTCAATGGTAGAGAAGTATGTCTCACTACATTTGGCCAACACAATCTGTTGTAGCTTTCTTCATGTGGGGCCCTGTGGGCCCTGCATAAAGATAGGAGATCATGTCTGATGTTGTTTGTTCAGGGAAAAGAGTGGGAATTAGGGTTGACAACCTCAAGAAAGACCACACCACTGATTCAGACTCCAGAGACCTAAACCCCTACTGTTTCATCCTTTTGTTGCTTGGGAGGTGGGATGGGGAGTTAGGGTTGGAAACCCTAACACCACATTTCCTTACTTTTGGCCCTTACTTTTGTGGCATTAACTTAAACATTAACTGGTGCATTAACAAAGTTTTTTGCAAAGAATTTCCTTTACTATTGAGATAATGGAATCCTCATTCATGCAGGTCCCAATAGATGCAGCTGCATAGTGACCTTTGAGCACTGCATCAAGGGAAGACTCTGTCCACCTACGGAAGTACATGGCCCTTGTGGCCCTTGCAGTTTTGTGCAGCAACAGATGTCAAGAATCCATGGGTCTGTCTGATGGGCTGTGGAAGCACAGGGACCTCTGATCCCTGTGCTTCCATGTGGCCAGAGATAGAGATGTGCAGGCAAAGAGTCAATCTGTCAGCCAATGCACAGGGGCCTCTGCCACCCACGGTAGCAGAGGTTCAGGGCCCTATACCAAAAGCAGAGCTGTCTTCACTATATGGTACCCAGACCCATGTGGGCAACTCTGCTGTTTTCATTCCCTGGCTTGGGGGGAGGTCACATAAAAACAACATCTGAGCACCTAACCCCATGTAGTTGGGTCACTGCACTTGCCCCCAAATTCAGAACAGTGGCATGGGATCACAAAACATACCTGCTGGGGTGAAAACTGGCACTACAAATGCTCAAGATTGTCATTGTATGACTTCCCTTATAAACATGACATCTGGCATTCATAGTATAGTGTCTAATGTTGTCTAGGATTTAAAAAAACACACGTGTCACATTTATGAAGTTGTATAGAGAAATGGCTATGTTTAAATTCTGGAGTTAAAATATTGAACATTAGTGAATTTCTGAGTGCATGCTGAAATATTCAAATGTTCACCAATAACTTTGTCATTTTACCATAGTTATACACCACATTTTCAGCATAATCTTCTCATCACCCCACCTCAAGAATCCAGTGATTCTCACGAATAGATGAAAATGTTCAAATCCCTACCAAAATATAATTCCACACCACAGGACAGTGCAAAATCACATTTTGGCCAGGATTTGAAAAGCTACAGTTGTCACAATCATGAGGTGGTGTGAAAAAATGGCTGTGTTGAAAAGTGTGGGTCAAAATATTTAAAATTATCAAAGTTATGAGTGAGCATGGAAAAATGTCAACATACTGTACGCACATAACTGTCACTTTTACATATTTTGAACCAAAATTTTGAACACACCTCATGAGCAAGGGTGGCAAAATCTTTCAAATCCTGCCCAAAAAGGTAATTTTGCAAAGTGGCCATGAAATTACCTTTTGTGCCAGATCTGCATAAATCCACCACCAATAGTCATGAGGTGGGCCTCAAAAAGGTCATGTGGAAAATGTGGTGTAAAAATATTCAAAAATGACAAAGTTATGCATAGAAGTTCAAAACCCCAATGAGCTACAGTAGTAGCCACAGACATGGCCAGATAGTTCTAGATATTTCACAAAATTTCTAAAGAGTTTCTCTCTGCTGCCCCTACTGTGTAAATGGAGAAAGCAGGTGATTTCTCTAGAAATATCACAGAAATTTCAGGAACTATCTGGCCATGTCTTTGGCTGGGACTGTATATTAAACCACACTTGCCTTATTTTTAGGGCTGTGGTGGAGTCTACAGCCCTATTGGGATCAGATTGTAGCTCTAAAAATGGCTGATCATGGAACTCCCTTTTCTAAATTTTTGAAGTATTCCTCCACAACTGCAAAATAATGCACCCCTCCCTCTAGTTTTTGCTATTTGCTGCTCTATGTTAAAGGCATCTGAAGGGAGGGGGGGATAATACTGTATTGCACCTCTGAATGTCTCGGGATATTAACAAGAAAAAAGAAAACCTTTTGAAACTGCTATTTCTAGCCCCTCAATTGATCTTTTGCAGGGCTGCAGATTGAGCATTTGTCCAGTTCAGTCTAGTAGATTTATTCTATTTCTTTCAACAACCTAGAGGTTAACTCATTATCTGTTGTACTGGAATTTATTGAAGCTCTGAAACAGTCAGGCAGACTACGGTGTCAGATTACAGACAGCCCAGCTACAGCTATTTTCTTCAACTCTCTCACCCCTTACTAACAAACTTAAGTTTTTCCCCCATATTCCTATGGACATTTATTGGGATTTGAGACACTTTTCTTCTGGATTTCTTTTTATATTTTTCTATTCAACGTTTGTGTATTTGCTATTCAGTGCTACTGAAAGGTGGGGACTTACAACTCTTCTGTTTATCCACATAATCAGGTTCACTGCTGACTTTTCTTCTCAATGTTCATACAAGGTACAGTTGAGATAGCACTAGATAGTAAACTAAAGCTCTTTATTTATCCACAGGGACAGGCACTGTGCAGCCAACTCACCAACTGTAATGAATTTAGTGTTGGTAAAACGTGGATAAAGCACCTCAGTTTATCCACAGGCACAGTACCATGTGGGGCAAGCTCAGTGCAAACTTATCTACACTATGATGGATTTAGTGCTGGTAAGAGGTAAGGGAATGACACAACTTGAGCTTTAAGCCCTTGGATAATCCACAGAGACAACTACAGTGTAGAGGTAGGATAAGTGCTTGGTTTCCACACTGTCTGCATTAGTCCTGGTGAATGGTTAGAGACTGCCAGAACGGGGGGCTATAGCATTTTGTTTATCTACAGTGACAGGTTCCATGCACGCACACACACACACACACACACACACACACACACACACACGCACATCATCATCATGTACTCTTACTAAATAAATTCAAGATGACTGAATTAGCAGCATGCAAGTTTTTGATAATTGTGACTGAACAGTACTATATGGTGGCAACAAGAAAATAATAAATTGCTATCTGACATGTTTACCCAAAATAATATTTGAGTGAAAGTATGGAAAAAAACAATTTTAATGAAAGATGTTTTCCTTATTTGACTATTGCCTCTTAGTAGTCATATAATATTACTTCAGTATGTAGTGTGCATTTTAAATATTTAACTTGCAAATACTGTTTATACTTGTTGTTATGACCATGTCATGTACAACAGAAAAATAATCTCTTTCAAAATAAAAACTCAAAAAAAGGGAATGTGTTTGTATTGGAGATAGAGATATTGTAAATTTATAGTTTGCCAGTGATGTTGGTAAAAATCTGGGAATGTCACACTTCCTGAAGCTTTGCAAAGTTTCTCAGCCTCATATCAAGTTCACTACCAATTTCTGAATATTAAAAAATAGTGCGTTCACTCTGTGAAATCACCTTTTGGGACAAGTGAACAAAATGACACTGGCACTCTTCATGAGAAGGGGTCCCAAAAAGACCATGTTAAAAATTTGGTGCAATACCTCCAAAAAGTGGTCAAGTTACCCCCCAGGTGTTGCATAATTTCTGTGCACATTTGTAACTTTTGTCATTTGGTAGCTCTTCACAGCCCTTTTGGCTCTGGCTAGAGCTTATCTCATATTGCAGTCACTGGTTCCTGCAGCAAAAATGTGTCTTCAATCACAGAATTCATAGAAACATAGAAACATAGACTTTGACGGCAGATAAGGACCGCTAGGCCCATCTAGTCTGCCCATTTCCCTACCTACAGGATAGGCCGCAGATCCTAGTTAACCAACAGCCTATATCTTCCTGTCCCCCACAAGAATTGCCTTATGTCTGTCCCATGCATTCTTGAATTCTCCCACAGTTTTAGACCCCGCAACTTCCTCAGGAAGGCTGTTCCATGCATCCACCACCCTCTCTGTGAAATAATACTTCCTCACATTGCCCCTGAACCGCCCTCCTTCTATCTTCAAATTGTGTCCCCTTGTTCTTGCAAGTCTCTTTTTCTGAAAGATGCTACCCTCTTGTACTTTGTTGATTCCCTTGAGGTACTTGAAAGTTTCTATCATGTCCCCCCTCTCCCTTCTTTCCTCAAGGGTATACATATTAAGCTCCTTTATTCTCTCCTCATACGGCCTCTTTTGCAGACCCTGCACCATCTTAGTTGCCCTCCTCTGGACTGCCTCTATCCTGTCTATGTCCTTGCGGAGATGGGGTCTCCAGAACTGGACACAGTATTCCAGATGGGGTCTCACCAACTGTCTGTACAGAGGGATAACAACTTCCTGTTTTCTGCTGCTGATGCCTCTCCTATACATCCCAGTATACCCCGGCCCTCCCTACTGCCTTCCACATTGCTTACAACCTTAGGGTCATCTGATATGATTACCCCAGGTCCCTTTCCTGTTTTGTTGTTGTTACTACCTCCCACCCATTGTGTATTCTTCCCTGGGTTCTTGTTTCCCAGGTGCATTATTTTGCACTTTTTGCATTGAATCCTAGCTGCCATATGTCTGACCATTCCTCCAACCTTGCCAAGTCCTTTTCATCCTTTCCACGCCTCCTTGTGTATCAACCCTGTTGCAGATCTTTGTGTCATCTGCAAAAGGCATACTTTTCCTCCAGTCCTCTGCAATGTCACTGATGAAGACATTAAAAGGACTGGACCCAATACTGAACCCTGCGGTACCCACTAGTAACCACCCTCTTCAGAGTGGACTCCATTTACAATTACCTTCTGTGTCCTGTTGTCCAGCCAATGTTTTACCCAGGCTACCACCCTGGGACCCACTCCCAGGCTGGTTAATTTGACTAATAATCTTTTGTGTGGACTGTGTCAAATGCCTTGCTAAAGTCTAGGTAGGCCATGTCCACAGTCCCTCCCTGGTCTACTACTTTGGTCACCCAGTCAAAGAAATCTATTAGATTCATCTGACATGACCTTCCCACTGTGAACCCATGCTGCCTTGGATCTTGTGCTCCACTGACCTCTAGGTACTCAACTATTCTTTCCTTCAGAAGTGACTCCATCACTTTCCCTACCACAGAGGTCAGACTGACAGGTCTGTAGTTTCCTGCCTCTGTCTTGGTCCCACTTTTGTGAAGGGGAATCACATCCGCCTTCTTCCAGTCCTCGGGTACCACACCATCCTCCCATGATTTATTAAAAAGAGTAGCCAGTGGTTTCACTAGTTCCTTCCTTAATTCTTTTAGAATTCTGGGTGAATTCCATCAGGACCCATTGCTTTGTCCACCTTCAGTTTTAGGAGTTCTTGCAGAACCCTTTCTTCTGTGAAAGGACTAGGATCGACCCTATCAAGAGTGCTTCTGTTAATTGGATTAGGCACTTCCCCCTCCTCTTTTGTGAATACTGAGCAGAAATATTCGTTCAGTATTCCTGCTTTTTCACTGTCCCCCTCTGCCCACCCACTGTTCATTCTATTCAGCCTCACCATCCCTCCCTTTGTCTTTCTACGCTCTCTGATGTACCTATAAAAGGTTTTATCCCCCTTCTTAACTGAGTTGGCTATCTTTTCCTCAGTTTGGGCCTTTGCTATTCTGACTTCCCTCCCTGCTTCTTTCTGCCTTAACTGGTACAGCTCTCTGTCCTGCTCCTTCAATGTTTCCTTATACTTCCGGAATGCTATCTTTTTCTTCCTGACTTTCACAGCCACTCTCTTGAGAACCATAGTGGCTTTTTCTTTTATTTTGATTTGTTTATTTGCTTCACACAAAGGCTTGTTGCCTCTGTGATGGCAGTTTGATAATTCCCATTGTTGCTCCACACCTCCTTCTAGCCTGTTTGCTAGTGCTTTCTGAGGCACTCTCCCATCTTGCCAAAGTCAGCCCTCCTAAAGTCCAGTACCCTCACTTTTGTATGGCTTGACTCTGTAGCTGAGTTTAACATGAACCACACTGTTTGATGGTCACTTGTCCCCAGATGGCAACCCACTTCTAGATCTGAAGTCCTCTCACTGCCCCCGTTTGAGAGTATGAGGTCTAAGATTGCTCCCCCACGAGTGGGTTCCGAAACTAGCTGTCTAATGCCTGCCACCTGTAGGGTGTCAAGAATGGCTCTGCTCTTGGATGTGGCTGCAGCAAATGTGCTCCAGTTAACATCTGGCATATTCAGGTCTCCCATCAACAGTATCTCCCCTTTCTCTGCCATTCTAAGAATGCCTTCCATCATATCCTTGTCCATTCCTTCCCCCTGACATGGAGTTCTGTACACAACCCCTGTGTGGATTGTGGTGCCCTTTCCAGTCTCCAAGAATTGATTCACAACATGGGAAAGGTTCAGGTGAGTAAGAGTGTATGAGGTGTATGGGTGGTGTGGGGTAGTGGGTGCTGAGTGGGAGTTTGGGGTGAGGGGTAGGGTGTGTGTGTGTGGGGTAGAACAAATAATACCAGCACCGCTTAAACTGCTGCAAAGGCTGCTTCATTTTGAAGATAACATACTGCCATAAACATAAACCTGTGGAACATCACAGGATCACTTACTGGTTCCACACAGACTGCATCATCAACAGGATGACCAGTCCATTCACAAGGGTAGTTTTAAAAGCAGTGTCCTTAAAGGCATAGTGTAATACACATATAATGAATACAAAAGTAGTTAGTGCTTAGTACCATACAAATACAACAAATACAAGAGTACTCAATGCCCAAAACCACTATAAAAATACACAATGAAATATATTATACAATACATAACGCTATAATAACCAACACCCCATACTAGATATATTTAAAGTTGAACGAAGGTATTAATACCACAAACAATTTGATAAACTTATTATCTTGGACCTCCTCTTAATTTAATCAGTACTTGAGGTGAATTACATTTATAATCCTCTGCACCCTAGAAGATAACGCACAATAATATTATGTGTGTGAGTGTGTGTGTGTGTGTGTGTGTGTGTGTGTGTAGGTCAAATTGGCAAGGGACCACTTTCTTATTTACAGGTTAAACAAATCATCATGGGGATTTTTTTATTTTATTTCAGGGAACATATTGCAACACTGGGGACTGGGCATCACATTGTCAGGCTACTGTTCGGTGGCACTGGGGTGGGCACCCTGCTGTTGTCAAGTACATATTGGGAATGGAGGAAGGTGACCTGGTGTGGAGGGAGTCAATAAAGGTGGTATCGAGAGTGGGCACCCCAGTTTGCTAATATTAACATTAGGAGGTGGGTGGGCAACCTGGAGGGGATGGGGGAGAAAGAATCTGTACAGGAGGGTGGGCAGCCTAGTCTGGTTAAGAACAATTTTAATTAGCTATGACAGATAGATAGATAGATAGATAGATAGATAGATAGACAGACAGACAGAGAGACAGACAGACAGAGAGGTAAACAGACAGATAGATAGACAGACAGAAAGAGAGAGAGAGAGAGAAACAGAGAGAATAGGGGATCACCAACAGGAAGGATTGGAACTCCCACAACTCTGGTGGTATTATGAAGCAGCCCAGCTGCAACTTATAATGTACTGGTTGCAAAACTCACAATCGGCTGCAACTAGAGAAAGATTCCCTGCCTACTGAAAACCCAGACACAAGCTCATTCTATCCAATATAACTAACTGTGATTGCCTAGTGCCCCCTCTCCATATCTTAAAACTGTACTTCAAGTCTGGAAAAAGATTTTGCTTCAATACTAGTTTGAGGTGAAGCTTCTGCAGTTTCTTCCTCTCCGTTTTCACTCTGATTCTGCTCCAGCTCAGCTAGATAATGGCTACAAAAATTGATACAGAAGAGGTCTACTGTTTCTATTGCAGCTATTGCAGGGTGCTAGGATCCTTACATTCCAGGCATTATGTGATCTCCTGCAACTATCTTGGACAGACACATTTTGATATTTTCAATCCAGAGCTCACTTAACTCAGTTATGGAATAACACTCCTACTCCTCACCCAGGCCACGCCTAGCTTACTCTTCTTACTAATGCAATCAAAGGTACTCTAAACAGCCATTTAATCTCCCAACTCACTGCTTCAGCTGAAGCTGGCAGCACAACTTCAGTTGCTGCTTCAGCATTCAAGAAAGCCCCACTGTTCTCATACAGAAAATGCAAGTCAACAGGTTGTCTCACTAAGCTGGGCACCCCGGATTTTGGGGTGCCCAGAAAAGGTATTTCTGGCCATTATTTTAAAAAGCACACACAAGAATCTAGCCAAATAGTTCCCATTTAGCTAGGTTCAAGCATTTACATTTTAAAATTATGGAATGTTTATGTACTTTACATGTTTTTTACTTCAAGGGGGGTGAAAAGGATGGTGGCCATGATGATACAGCAATTTGTTTTGGGTGCTTTGAGAAGCAAATGATGAGAAAACAAAAACAATCTATGACATGGAATTTTTTGTGTTGTATCAGAACGTTATTCAAAAAACTCTACTGAGCATGTTCAAAAAAAGCAAAAAAAAAAAAACCCAAAACTTTAAATTCTTATAACTCTGGAACTGTTTAATGTTTTTTTTTTCCACAAAACCTTCCAAAGCTTCATGCTTCTACCCTGAATGTTTTGGAATAAATTTCCATTCTGTATTGGCTGTAGGTGACAGCAAAACCAAAAACCTATGTTAAGTATAGGAAAAAAATGAGATGTTTACAGGAAAATTACATACAGTAAAGCCCACCAGGATGAAGCTGAGCTACTGCAGCAAACAATGCAATTTCAATAGGAGTTAATCCCTTTTGTCACTGCACTTTATCCTGATGGGCTTCACTCTATGTGGATATCAGAAACCACACAAGCTGCCATCACAAAACTTTCCACAAATTTAGACCTTGCTACTAGACAAGGCATGAAAAATTTCAGATAATTTCATCAAACACTGCCAAAGCTATTAAGGTGCAAAGTTAGGGGTTTACATATATTACTGCACAACCTGAGCCTCAACCCTAACTATACTGGCACTAACACACTAGTATAATATATCCATTAATCTGGTCTGATGTGCATAGCAAGGTAGTCACAGCTACTCAGTTTACAATATACTAATCTCTGAAACATATAGGCCCTCCCTCTCCTGGTCAGAGAGGCATGGAGGATGACTCTTAAACATCAGGTTTCTAGGTGTCCTTAATTTAAGTCTGTACGCATATGCTGTTTAGTTTGTATCTGAACTTAGGTTGAAATTATTTTGTTTACCTTTTTGCATAGATCTTTGTTTTTTTTCTCTCATTTTCAGAGCCCTCCGAGTACTCTTGAGTGTTGCAAGCATTCTTTATGAAATCAGAAGTAACGAAAGTTCAGGAAATCGCATCTACTTCCATTTTGCAGCATTGAACTGGAGCACGATTTGAATCTGGTGTTTTTCTTATTGCAGGACACATCTAGTCATATGTACATGACATTAACCTTTATCAAGCTATCTGAAACTGTATTGTAGTTCTTCCACCTGAGGACTGCCTTGCCTATAATTGTCTGTTGTGATTATTTGCCATTTTATGTGATCTGTATAATTAGTACCTAATATGTCACTCACTATGCTATGCATATCTGTGTCTGTCTTGCAAGTTTTAAACCCTTTTGAATGAAACAGAGTCTGATTTAGTCCAAAAACATTATTTTCCTTGTTCAGTCCTTACAATACTAGTATGATCATTGAAACCTGCTTCCTGAAAGTATCTGCTTCATGCTGTATGTATTGAGTTCGTGGACCTTGCAGTTGTATTCATTGATACATACAGTTGCACAGTTTTGACTATGCTCATATTTGTTGAATCACCCTGAACTAATGATGCCAGGATGCTACAAAGCATACGCTGCTCAGTACAGCTAATTTGTAATGCTATTCTTGTTTGTGATTCAAAGTCTGTATTTGAATAGTTGATTCAGAGTGCTTGAGTTAAGAAGTAGATTGACTCCAGCTTCAAACTTATTTTCTGTAAACGCATTTATTGGTGTGTTTTTTTGAGATTGTTCTGATGTTGAAAATTATGTGTGATCCAAACAAATGTAGTCTGCCAACATTGTCATTTTTATTTTAAAATATAATTTTTCTCACATTTTGTTTTATTGTAATGCATATGTGCCTAACAATGTGCATTGCTGATGATGTGCTGCACTTCCATAGAAAGCATCATTCTTCCTTATGCAGCATAAAGTTTTTTTGTGATTAGAAACAGCAAGGACCTGACTGTATTCAAACCTCTTGTGTTAACAGTAGGTGAAGATAACGCAAAGTATACTGTGCATATGCAGTACTTTTTTCCATCATTTGAATAAATTGCAACTTTTATACTTTACACTATGTGCTGAATTTCCTGCTGCTGATTGCTTTGTGATTACTTTTTTTTTGCTGTTCTTGTTCTTCAACCTAGTGACATGTATTGATTCACACGCCACCGAAATGTGAATCACAGACATGGGTTCATTTACATAGAGAGAAGTAGCTGGAGTTTTGTAGTCTGTTTGAAAGATGCATGTTGTAGAAATACACATGACCAACAGGTGGAAAGCATCTGTTTTTTTCTGTTTTTAGTATTTTGTAATAATTTTATTTCATGTTTAGTTTTATGGAACTCTTTCATATTGTTTATGTTGCAGTCTCTTGTCCTATTTTTTCTAAGACAATCACTTGGTTCAGTGACATTTGTCGTGCTCTGTATACAACACTGTCAGGTGCAGAAGGAGCTAGGGTTCTGTCCAAGGCATACACTGCTGCTTCGTGTATATTACACCTACTTCCACCAACGTCCCTGCACATTACAGTTGTGCCCGGAAAGATGCAATTTTATTGTGTAGCGCACATACCCGGTAAACATAAACTACATAAATTCCCCTCACCACCACAACCATATGCCAGCGTAACTACTGTACCATGTATCTTATTTGGGTACGCTCTCATTGGAAGCTGTCTACAAGTGAACACTTACTGTATGTAGCCTGAGACCTGACCATTCAATCTGTGTTCAGACATGCTTGTGTCAGTATGGCCGTGCCATTTATATTTGTGTCATGTCGGTGTTGGGGGGTGAGGAGTTGGTGGTGGCGTAGGGTTGGCACCTGGCGCAGACCAGTCATCACCTTTTATGATGCTGGAGGCAAACCTGATAGGCGCTCTAACTACTTTCTCATGTGCCCTAGCTGTTCCAGAAATTTTCCAGATCATGTTTATGAAATCATATCCATTTATGTTTTGCTGTCCACTTCATTCTAGCTGTATTCAACTTCAAAAACTGATTTGCAAGATTAAAGAGTCATGCCATTATTGTAATGTTGACCTCACTTTTTTGCTGTGATTTTTGTTGTTTAGATAATGTCAGATAGAGAACATAAAAGTGAAAATGAAGAACTGACAGCCAGCGACAGTTCTTATGTCAACACCACCTCTGAATATGAAACAAATGACTCTCAAGTGGAAAGTGCTGCAGAAGACATGGTGAATTTCACCATCACACCTTATTGATTTGAACCAGAAGCAGAGAATTCATCTAATGGCCAAGAGGAAAACATTGCTGAACTGTCACTGGCCTCCAATCCTTTTTCTGTAGAGAGGGTCAGGAAAGCACTCAAATCTGAGAATGGGCAAAGCCTTGGGGGCCAGGCGGGGTGCATCCAAGAGTGCTGAAGGAACTCAGGGAGGTGGTAGTTGTGCCCCTGGCACATTTGTTTAACAACTCACTGGACACCAGCATGGTCCCAGAGGACTGGTGAATAGCAGATGTAGTTTCTCTTCACAAAAGTGGTAGCAAGGAGGAGGTGAGAAATTATCAGCCTGTCAGCCTGACTTCTGTAGTAAGGAAATTGATGGAAACATTATTAAGGGAAAGAATTGTGGAACACCTGGAATCCAATGAACTGCATGACCTGAGACAGCATGGCTTCACGTAGGGGAGGATGTGCCAATCAAATCTAATAGATTTTTTTTACTGGTTAAGCAAGGCGTTGGATCAGGAACGGGTGGTGGGTGTGGCTTACCTGTACTTCAGTAAGCTCTTTGACAGTGTTCCATATAGGTGGCTGGTAAACAAGCTGGGTAGCATGGGTGGGCAATAAAGCGGTAACCTGTGTAAGATCCTGGTTAGGAGATAGGAGGCAGAGGATAGTGGTAAATGTAGTTCACTCCGAGGAGAGGAGAGTGCCCAGTGGGGTACCTCAGGGGTCAGTACTGGGGCCTGGGTCTGCATCAAAAGCCCTACAAGGAGATGCTAAATGAACTAAATATGTACACCCTGGAAGAGAGGGGGGATATGATCAAGACCTTTAAATACCTTGCAGGGGTGAATAAGGTGCAACTCAGAGGTATTTTTCAGAGGAAAGGGTGCTCTAGAACAAGAGATCACAGTATGAAGCTGGAGGGGGTAGGTTCAGGAGAGATGTGAGGAATACTTCTTCACAGCAAGGATGGTGGATGCCTGGAGCAATCTTCCAGTGGAGTTAGAGGGGTGAAAACAGTGGTGTGATTGAAAAAAGCCTGGGACAGGCACAAGAGATTCATAAGGGATAGGAAAGTGGTGGAAGAGAAAGTGCTATAGACATAGAAGAGTCAGCAGTGAAAGTAGCGCAATGAAAAAAGGCATACTGGATGGGCCAAGCGGCCCTTATCTGCCATTAGTCAGTATTTAAGTTTCATGCCCTCAGTCCCTGTTCCCCATTATCTCTATCTTTTTTGCCCTTCAGACTAATCCTTTTTCTTGATTTGGACTTAAACTGGTATGTCAACAGGGAGCCCACATGTTCAGAGTAATATCTCTTTTGCTCACAGTCCCACCAGACCAAACTTTCTTCAATGCACCCCATCACCCTGGAACTCCTGTGCACATGTTAAGGCCAGCATCAGCCAGAGCTCCACGTGCAGTGGCAACTTGCAGCCCCCACGGGGGGAAACTAGCATAATGGTCACAATTGCCCAGCTTACCATCATGAAATCTGTCTCCACATTCTCAGAGATACTCTTGATTTAGCAAGCCAAAAGGACTTCGGTCAAACAGAACTCTGTAAATACCTCTGAAGCTTATGAAACTCTTCTAGGTTTTATCACCTTCTGGCCTGACACATGCTATGTCCATCCTTTTTTTTTTTTTGTACAGATGATCTCCAAAGCAGTTCCTGATGTCACCCCCGTATTCCAAACTATCCCACAGATCTTCTGGGGAATCCTCTTCAGGCCTGAAGGTCTTTATGCATCACTCCTTAAGGGGGTACTATCCCTGAGATCCCCTCACCCTTCCAAAGATACCACTAACTGTCTTAACTACACTGGACCAACCTCTGGTTCGACTCCTCACCGGGTTAAGTAATGTCTCATGTGCCTGAGTTCTGACCTTGCATGACTCAGAACTGCAGATGAACCATGCGACTTCCTCACAATGCAAGGTGTCTAGACCTTGTGCCACCCTTTAGCATCAAGGGTGACATGTCTCTAGCGTCCTTAGGCAGGAGACCACAGCAGGAAACTGTGGTTCCTTGGCCCATTGTCCTGCAGCCAGACACTTGGCAATACACCTCAGGTGCATGCGCTTCCAGGTGCAACCACAGTCTCTGTCACCCAGCCACAAAGCTGCCGATGCCAGCGAGCTTCCTGCCAGAAGCACCCTAGCATAGGGCACTGGTAGTCAGTACTCATGGCTTTGTTCTAATATGACCTATTATTGGTGATAACAGTTAGGCTGCACTCATGTATTCTATGGCACAGAACATTTTGGAGGTTCTGTGGTGTTGTATTTTTTTACTTTATTTTTGTCAAAGTATATTACAGCGGGATGATGTTGCATTCGCTTTATAGCCAACTACGGCTACACAACTCTGGCTAAAATTCTTTAATTAATTAATAAAATTAACAGTAGTCACACAAAAAAAACCATAGGAAGAAAATCAATAGAAGCAGCCAGTCAGATAGGCTCTAATACCTCAAAATTACATGAGCGAGAGGGAGAGACAGCGAGTGATAACCCTGGAAGCACCATTGAGTGTGACAGGAGTGGTACTTCATTCATTTTTCATACCTCATGTGGACAACCACTTGCAATACAGAAAATGAAGAAAGTACCACTGGTCTCATACACAGTAGTGCTACGCGTGATAGTGCTCTCTCTCTCGCCATAGTCAGTATGCAGTTTTGGAGATGATAAGATGATTGGAATAACTGCTTCTTCTTCATTTTTTGCACCTACTGTTTACTTAAGTAATTTTCATTAGATAAGACAGACATGGGGGGGAAGGGGTTGTCCACCAACTGTTCTGCTGATGGAGAAAAAAGGCATCAGATTAACTGTAAAAACTCTATATTCCCCATGATATTGGTCATTCGGTCAGTCTGTGCTTGCACTTACTCTAATTTGGTCTCTGTTGTCTGATAGATGTTCTCTTTGCCAAGGCTATCATTCAATCAGAGACCTGGGTTCTTCAAGCCCATGTCCTAAATATGAGTCAATCCACTTCAAATTGCTGTTGTACCATTGTTCAAAGGATATGGACTGTGATTCTACACTTCTGATGTAGGACAGCAATATAGAACCCCTATGTACTGCGACCACTGTTTGGATATGAAAGTGAAAAACTAACAATGCACATGTGGAGCAAAATACTTTTAGATATTATACAGAATAAAACTTTATGAGCAAAATTATGCAAAACCTGTGTGTTCTGACATGTAACTATTATATTTAACGTATATCTTTATAGTTTTGCTCTTTATGTCACAGGGAAAGCCACACTGTGTCATAACAAACTGGTTGTGCATTGGTCCTCTTCCAGTATTCTCTATGTTGATCAAAAGCATAATAATATTACTGAGGAAGTAATGATTCACTTCCTTTTCAGATCACTGTAATGTCTTTGATTTATGTATTTATTTATGCCTTTGATAACCGGGTGGGTGCACTGATCCAAAGGACCATTTTCAGGAACGACCTGAGCCACAGCATGGCACATTAAGAAATACAGGCGTGGAGAACAACAGTAAATACAGGCCTCAATATGGGGTGCAGGAAATTACAGAACAAGAGGTCATTACATTAAGTGCAGTTGCATAAGATACAAGGTGCTGAAAAACGCCAGCATACAGGCTAAAAATACATAGTCACAGGCCAGGCAACAGGCTGAAATACAAGTCACAAACCACAGAGATCAAACATAATTCTCAGATATGATACATAAAGTGCAAAATACATTCAGGTACACTAATAGTGCACAGGTCAGATTGGAACTTGGAAATCCAGTAAAACATTTCCCCTTAGCAAATAGTGCTGGGACTTAGAGTAGGAAGGCAACAGCAGCAGCCCTGAAAAGTGAATGAAGAGGACAGGGGCAGAAGAGGTGAGTGTAGAAAGGACGTGGCTAGAGGGAGAGGATGCCAGAGATTACCCGGGAGAGCAGTGGCATTTGGCTTCAGATAGTAGCCAGTCTTTGAAATTATTTTTGAAAAGGAGATGGGAGGCAGAACACCAGAGTGATGTGGAATGTGGAGAGTCTGTACCATAGGGAGGGGGCAGAGACAGAAAAGGCTTTACTGCCCATGGTACAGGAGATTCGTGGAATTACTGGGGGGGGGTGGATGATTTGTGGAGGCTCCTAGCTGCCACTCTTTCCTGTGAGGAGGGATGAATACGGGGACAGGAGGCCACCTCTCAGAGTATTGTCAGCTAAGCAATCAAGGGCATAGTCAAACCGTCCTTGTAGTAGGAGCCAACCAAATGACTGGTACTATACACAATGATAGGTAGAATAGAGGGCATGGAGAACAAAGCAACAGACACTATTGTAGACTGAGTTCAGTCTAGAGCGCAGAGCTGAGAATATGAGGGAATAGATGGGAGAGCAGTATTCAAGGAGGAATAGAACATTTCCTTGTGCAATTGCTAGGCATGCCTCATAAGACAGGAGTTGATTTAGGTAGTAGGCAGCATCTTGCTTCTGATTAACTCTGCACTCAGAATTATTGGCATGGTGGGGAATGTAAGGGAAAGTTCCAGGGTGACACTTAAGTGTATGAAACTAGGGACATTTTTTTTTGGGGGGGGCAGTAGGTGTGGGTACAAGGAGGGAGGAATTTGCTTTGGAGTCCTTTGTGAGGAATGGTTTGGATCCGAATAACATTGCTTTTGTTTTCTTTTCATTTACCAAGAGTCTGTTGGAAAGAAACCAATTGCGGAAAGCACCATAGTTAAGTGTAAGAGCAGAGGAGATGTTTGCAAGAGGCTTGTTGGTATGGTAAATGACAAGGTCATCTGCTTAGAGGAGAGCCTCACAGGTGAGGCTGTCAGCTGGGAGTACATTAATAAAAATGGAAAAAAGTTGGGGGCCAAGAATGGAACCTGTGGTAAACTGATAGGGCGGGGAGGAGGCTGTACCAATTGTAATTGACTGGGACCTGCATTCGAGGTAGTTTCTAAACCATGCTGTTGTCTCAGCAGAGCAACCAAGGTGTAGGAGAGTGGAGTGGTGGAGGGAGTGGTCGACGAGGTCAAAGGCCTTAGTCAGATCCACGAGTACAGCACCAGTGGTCTTACCCACATACATGTTTCTGACTGTTTAAATGCTTATGTTTAGTAATTTTTTTTAAGTGCACATGTGAGCAATGTGCTGAGACAGAGGATGTTCTCAACTGCTGATGCTGTGCTGAAATACATGACATAGGGCAACTCAGTTATAACTACAACAACAAACCTGGGGTTGAAATGCTGAAATGCATAACAGACCATCCAGGGCTTGAAGGCATTTGCCTGAACAAGTCTATTATCAGTTTCACCAAGAGTTTGAAGAAGCAGCAGAAGGTATTCAATACACACATGAGTAAGTAGTATCTTTTAAATCAAAAAGAAGACAGTGTACACTTGGTCCCCACACCCTTATTAGCAACCCACTGTGCACTGCTGACAATATCTATTATGTTTAATACATAATCAGTACTAACATTTAGGGTGTTGGTACTTATCGTGTAAGAGTAAGTTACCATGGATACAACTGTGATTATTGCCAACATTATTAATGTGATCATTGCTAGTAACACGTAAGTAATGTGCCAAGAATACATTTCTGAGTTCTTGTATATTCTTCTGAGAAGTCATTGTATAGCCTACACTGCCATTATTCAGATTTATGCAACACCACACTTATTTTCTGTTATCTGTATAAGCCCTTTGTTCTCATTTTAGCAAATTTTACACTTTTTGTAGCTCTCTAGATACACTGTGGAGCCTCCTAACTTTTGGCCAATAGGGCATGTTTTATGTATCTAACTCTTGCAAGAAGTAATAGTTGCTATGGTGATTATCACCATATATGTTACTGTATTATGTATTCTTACTGGGATTGTCTTCATACCCTGGGTTATTGGGAAACTCTGGCTCCCGGTGTCTACTTTGGTAAGACTCTGATTAGGGCGCATGTCTGATTCTGTGTAATAAACAAGTTTATTACCACATATGCCACTTGTCTGTTGTTTCTTCTGCTGGTTTATTACCACCAAGAACCTGAGAAGGGCTAAGACCTTGACATTATTGGCGACTGCATGTAGGTGGTCTAAACTAGTGAAGATTCACTATTTACTGACTTTTCCCTTGTGGTTAGTACTGTAAGTAGGTGTACACACCCGTATCACCTCGCCCGTATTTTTCACTGCGTAGCACCATGTAAAGTCTAGCTGCTTACTGGGCAAGGTTGATGCCATCTCACCTTGTTCAATGGCAGATTTGAGTTGCAGGATTGCATGAGTGCAGCTGCCAGCCATTTGGCTGGTTCAACTACTGTGGATTAACACACAGGAGGGCAACCACTGATGGGTTAATTTGAGTTTCCCTAACAATGTCTAATATCTGCTCAGAATTGAGGCTTCATATCTCAGGTTTTCTTGCCTTCTGTGGGGCCTGCACTCCCTTATCCCAAATCCCGGTACTGGGGATCTCAACCCAGTACCTGGTGCTGCTGAAGACTGCACAGACCCACTCTCTACAGGGTCTGTTTGGTCACTGCACTGTTCCTTGCTTTAATAGCATCTTTCCCAGCTTTAAAAGCATCCCAGTTCCAACTGCACACTATTCAACTGCAAACCACAGCTCTATAAAAAGAGCTGGCTTTGCAGGCTACTGAAATGATTAAACAGCAACCTGACCTGAAAGGGTTAATGGCTGCAGCACTCAGAGGTAACCATCAAGGTTTTGCAGTCATTGTGGACACTTTCTGAGAAACTGGAGCTGTCAGAACAGAGAAGGAAAACATTGACAGAGGATGAGGTAAGTATGTGTATCTTATCCTAACAGTCATTGTCACAGGATGTGATATTGTATATCCTGCCTACAGTTTTTCTTCAGTTGTTGTTTATCTATATTTTATTTCTGTAATACCTTTTTAATTTCCAAACCAGACCTGATCAGTCCAAGCTGTTCTGTTCACACATACACACCTGATCATTCCAAGCTGCTTTGTTCACACACACACACACACAGACTGAACAAAGTAATCCTCTCTCACTCTCACTCTTACTTTTTCAGTGTATATATGTGTTTTGTGGTTTATGTACTGTGCTCAAGGTTGCTGTGAGATAATAACCTTTTGTGTAAGCTAGTTGACTTAAAAACACCAGTGCATGTTTTGCAATATAAATTATAATATGAAAGCAAAAGCTTCTTAGCCTCTCATTATCAAGATTTTTTTTTTGAACATGTGTTGCTTAACTAGTGTTCCTGAGACAGGGTAAGTCAAGTCTGTTTTCACAAATTGGTTAAGTCATGTAACTTTATAATACAAGTATTGTGCTTGCCTGGACAGGTTTAGTGTAACTGATTTTCATATGTAGATTGCTGGTTGGCACATGTTGCAGAGCATAGGAGAGATATAATAGGTTGTTACTGTTCATGGTTTGAAGTTTTTTTTTCTCTCCAAGGCAATGTGCCAGGAAAATGTTGTGTGTTAACAGTTACAAATGCCTTTATCATACTTCTAGTTAAAACCAGAAATTATTTTCTAAAGAGGAATAATATGTTCATAACAGAGGTTTCAAAATGGCCACATGCCATATTCTGGCACCGAGCCCAAGGGCGTAGGCCCTGGTCTCTTAGATGTGTCTTCACTCCCAGCTGTCTCAATTCATTTTTACAAGCTTCAGATAAGACCTTGTTAGTTTAAAAGGAATAGATATGATTTTTTTTTTATTTTACAAAGTGGTTCAAAAGTGTTTGAAAAGATTTGGCATGGATTTATGAATTTGTTAGTTCAAGTTAATTGTAGTTTGTTGCAAGATAGACAGCAGGCACCACATATCTAAAACACTTTTACAGTTTTCCAAGAAAAATATGGGCACTATGTCAGCACTCAATGACGTACCAATCTAATTATACATTGGGTGTGTTAAGCAACTCCACACTGCCTCAGCCAGAAGCTTCCCTTTGTGCTCTTTTATTATTAAAAGACACTTAAATATGGTGTAGTGTTTAAGTACACTGCAGAAACAGCTGGGCTTGAATCCCAGCAGCCTTTACTTGCACACTGTGACCTTTGGCACTTCACTTGACTTCCTTGCCCTACCGATTCAGACTTGATGTGTTTCTCTACTTAAGCAACTGTTTTTCACTTGAAATGCATGTTTTCATGGAAATACACCAAATGTGAACCCTGGAATTTTAGTTTTTTTATTATTACAGTGCTTGCACTCTGTCTGAGGAAAAGGACATACATTTTCTTCTGGGCTTGCAGCCAGAACCTTCTGTCTTATTTTTAACACCGCCCACCCATACGTATGCTCCTCCTTCGCAAAGCTTCATTGTCTCACCACAGCTTCTCTTTGTTCAGTAAAATACCATGTGATTCCCCTCCAAGCAAGGCAATTGGGGGAGGGTTAGATGTGAAAATCCAACACCCAGGCATCCATAACAAGCCGTTTGCTTTGTCAGTTCACAAGAAAGAAAGCAAGGTCACTTGCTAAGCAGTTTAAACTGCTAAAGAAAGAAAATATTAAACTTTGTCTGTGTCAGAAATTCATTTTTGCAACACCTACTGTGCCCCATCAGGGGCAGAAAGATTTTCCAAATCACTTTTAGTTGTTTTAACCTTTTATTTCAGGCCTGAACGTTGTCAAATTTACAATGTAAAATATCATGTATGTAAATTATGCCATAATATACAACTATAGGCATTAAATCTGGATCTTGCATGAGCTCAGCTGAGATTTTTTTTGTAATCTTAAAGCAAGAGAAATTGGGACACCTCTTTCTCTCACTTTATTTGTAATCCTATTTGATTTTCAGGAATCGGGTAGTGTGCTTGGCTAGTAGCCATAAAATTATCTACCCTCCCATGAATAGCAGAAGGCATACATCTGTATCAAGCTAATGCAGCAGCATTTCTAAAATCAATGCTAACCTCTCACAGAGAGGACACACTGAAAGGATGTTCCTTTGTGGCTTGTTTTGTGTGTTTTTCCCTTCTCTCTTAGGAAGAAGAGGATCCCTCAGACCGGGGACTGCATTACCAAAAGTACAAAGACCCACCCCTCTGGGAGGGGGGCAACAATACTCAGTAAACTATAAACAACCTCTGGTAATGTATGCAGTAAGTTTATTTCAAATATATATATATATATATATATATATATATATATATACTCAACAATTTTGAAAACATTGGAATGCACTATTGCCCATATTTCTAATGGCATTTTATTGAGTTCTAGGAATTGTACACCTCTGAGTTCAGGGTCACCCATCAGTATCTATTCAGCATGCACCCTTTAAGGTGCTGACTGATTGGCAAATAAGATTGCCAACACATTTGTGGCTAAATGTCTACACCCCTACTGTCAAAAGAGTTATCTGACATCTATGCAAAACTATTACAGGCAAATTTAGTGGGAATTTACTAATTTGTTGCCTGGCCTCTGTGCCAGCATTCATCAACCCAAAGCACAACCCTTCCATTACTGCAATAACCGAGCTGCCTCTTTCACCAAAGAAGGAGCTTGAGGGGAAGGGGATATGAACCATGCCTCCTTCCAGTGCAACACCTATGGTGGCTGCAAACAACAGAAACAAAAGTCCCTCTAGACGTGACTGAGCCATAGCGGCAGATCCAGAAATAAAAGAGGTATACCAATATCTCTCCAAGTCACAGAAATAAAAAAAAAAGTGTGTCTGCAAATAACCCGTTTGTTGCTCAAGGTTTGGAAAGGCCCAGTGCACTCTAACATAGTAAACTAGCTCAGCCCTTCTGTTTGTCAAGCGCAGTGACCAAACTGCACAAAATCTGTTAACAGGTGGCTTTATGCCAACCAGCTCCGGCCTTGTGCAAGGGGCCCTAAGCCCTTAATAAGTAATCAGCTGAGCTGAGGGGGTTGTACCTTTACCTGTTCCTTCCTGTCTTTACAAGATAATGGAAAAGACTTCCACTGGACAACAAGAAATATCCACCTTTCCAGACATAGAAAAACTTTACCTAATTTAATCATGGTTCCAGATGGTGTATTCTGAAAAGACCATGCAAATCCCAACCACACAGCCTGGCAATCCAATCCGGCCGAGCCAGGCCCCCCTTTTTGTCTTCTTCAAACCCACAAATGGAGAGAGGTGGGATGCCAAAAATAATTCTCCTTTTATAAAAATAAACAGACAACATGCAACACCATGTGGTTCCACACACTTAAATGGTATACCCATCCTCTGCCACTCATCTCACAAGGTGCATGATAAACTGCATGCACACACCCTTCAACCACAGCCTTCACAAGCCCCACCTTAAAGCCAGGCTCATCCACGGGCCTGACTGCCAATTAAAATGTTCATAACATTAATGTCTCCATAAACTTAAAGACATGATGATGCACTATGCCCACTATGGTCATTGTGTCATTAAAAATATGTTAAGGTTTCCTTTCTCTTGTTTTTTTTTTGTTTGTTGTTACATTATAGTTGCAGCTTATCAAGTACAAGCTCAGAACTCTGCTCCACATCTAGGGATATTCCACTCAATATGGGATTTGGGTGAAACACACCTGGTGTGGAGTGTGCTAGCCCTAGTTGAGGCTAAATCTGTCAATCTAGCATAGGGAGGAGTTACACAACAACTGGGAAAATGAACTAGTTTTTTTTACCAGCTTAAAATATTCTAAAACCTCCCAACAACAATCCACATCTACTGCTTCTTTCCTCCATGTTATGTGCCATCACCACACTCAGACAAAAAGGTTAACATGGCTGTCCCATTCACATTGATTACAACAAGGTAAAATCATGCACACCTACAAACCATGGTGGTGGCACCTGACCAATATACATTAAGAGGCAGTCTGATAGCAATGGAAAACAAATCCACGTGGCCTGCCTAGACAAAGACACCTGTCAAGGTTGGCCCAACAACAGAATTTTAACCAATGGCACCCTGTCTATATGCCAGACCAATGCACACCTCACAGGTTTATAAAGTCATAGTAAATTTATCAAACCAAACTTTTGTGCTCAACTTCCAAATGATACTACTACACAGTATTGTGCACTTCATTCCATTGCTGGCACTGCCATATTTTCAACTATTGTTTCCCCAACAGAGGAAAATCCTATCCAATGCCCAATGCAGCAACCTGGAGCAACTAGTGGTCTGATTGCATCATCACTCCCAGGTACCGTTTACATCTATCCAACTACAATATGGCAGAATTCATTTTCTGCTTCTGTACCAACATTTATAGGTTTCATAGTGCCATGTTACTAGACCTCCTTGAAGTATATCAGACATGTATTCAAGACCCAGTAGCAGGGTCTCACACTACTGTATACCTATGAGCATTTTGCCCAGAACACACAGAAAAGACCCCCAGAGGGCCCCCTTTTTCAAATTTCACAAGCTGAACAGGTGCTGTCAAAAGATGTATTATAAAATGGTATGGCCATTTCAAAACCAAGTAGATTTGACTGCAATCAAGAGCCCAACTTTAAAGTTCCAGACAGCAACACATAGGCAGGGAAACTATGTTTTAATTACTGTCACAATCTCTTCTGAGACCTGGAAGTAGGCTGTATTTACAGATGACCAAATTATGTTGCCTCCTTATTGGTCCTTGGCCTGCACCTCTGAGTGCATGACCAATGTCATTACTTTTTCTTTTACAATTGCCAATAACTTAGGTTATGTCACACCACACTTAATCAAAGACATTGCTTATAACCTTGTCATTTTTCCATGCAAAATAGCTATGTGTGTTTTATAAACTGTGTTTAAAACAGCATTTTTACAGGTTTGCAGATTTCAACAGAGTGGCATGTGTAAGATCTTCAAGCAACTCATTCAACTTTTCTTCACTGCTGGTGTTTTCCAAGTCTGGCTGGTGCCATCTACAAACTGATTGTTCTATTATGGACTGTCAGTACATGCGTAGGGGTGTGGTCAACTTCCACAACACAAACGCTATGCCACTGTGTGTGGCTATTCCATTGAAGGACACAATGCACAATCTAATGCATCTCCTGCCAAGGCCTCTGCAAATCCAGCCATCCAGCAGCCAGCAACATGAACATTGACTTTCTTACCATGGTGTTGTTTCATCTTTAACTCAATGTCTGCGTAGCCCCATGTGCCCTGTGGGGTTACAACCATTCTGCAGATGACATTTCACCTGCAACTATGCCAATTTGTGGTTACTCATATGAACTTTATGGACTGTTACTCATGTGAACTTTATGGACTGGTCATATACGTTTCATAATGACCTATCTGTCAATAGACATTATCAACAGATTCTTTAATCAAACAAAATCTTCACCGCCGTCACATGCCTTATCCACTCTCAAAGTGAAATCCTCATCATCAGTGTACAATGGTGTATCCTTTTTTGTTGAACATTGCATTCAGTACTGTTCTTATCAATCATGCTATGTGGTTACGAACATCAATACCCTTTCTTACACACATATCAATTGTGGTGTAGACAGACCTAGTTTCTGTTTTGTGATTTACAAACAAACCATTCCATTCTTGATCAATCTGTGATTACCCTGTACCAACTCCAGAATAGGACCCCTTTCCTGGTTACCTTGACTATCTCTATGCTATAAACCAGTTTTAACAAGGTTTTTCATGTGATCAATCATACTGTGTCGTAATCAATTATAAACTGCTTTTCTACAGCTAAACCTAACTTTTGCTTTGCCACATATGAAGCACTGTTATTTATCATATTGTTTTTATCCCCTTTCCTATACCAAAACCTGATTACGGTGACCTTATCGCTGTACTCTTCAATACCTGGTTAGAAATAACTTTTAAAGATTTTGTTACTATACAACTGTTTTTGATTATCTTTTTAATACTAAAACTTTGCTGTCTACAGCACACTCTAAAACAACACTGTGAACAACTCAAATTCCTTTGCAAGGCTCATGCACTGGGTATGTAGATGATTAATTTTGTTCCCACTGCTTACCCACAAGTGTTGTTGCCTTTTCTGTAAGGCAACGGGGGGGATGTTACACTTGGTCCACCACCTTTATTGGCAAACCACTGTGCACTGCTGACAATATCTATTATGTTTTATATATAATCACTACTAACATTTAGGGCATTGTTACTTGCCATATAAGAGTAAGTTACCAGGGTCATAATTGTGATTATTGCCAAAATTATTACTGTGATCATTGCTAGTAATGCATAAGTAACGTGCCAAGAATGCTTTTCTGTGTTCTTGTATATTCTTCTGAGAAGCCATTGTATAGCCTACACTGCCATCCTGCAGATTTATATAACACCACTCTTATTTTCTGTCCTCTGAATATGCCCTTTGTTCTCATTTTGGCTGATTTTACACTTTCTGTAGTTCTCTAGATCAGGGTTTCTCAAATGGTGAGGCCAGCCTCCCTGGGGAGGCCCCAACCTTTTCCAGGGGAGGCTCAGTCTAGCCCAAAAACGTACTATATTTGAATTTTGAGTTTTAGATATTTTGTGTTAAGGTAAGAGGGATGAGGCAAACAGAAAGGATAATAGTAGGTGCATTTATGTATTTAGTTACATCTCAGTGACCAGAAAAGGTTCACTGAGCCAAAGCTTATTTTAGGGGTACCCGGGGAAGGATAGTGTAAATAAAATTCAGTAGGTAACTGCAGAATAGTTAAGCAGTACAAAATGAACAACAGTGCAAACAAATAGGCACAATGAACAAATAATGAGGGGTAACAATTGACTAATTAGACTGGTGGAAGAACAATCAAAATATGGTACTAGGAACAAGAGCAGGAGGGAGCAAAAGGATCTCTGACAAGGTGCTTAAGAGCAGGCCAGCAGGGGAGAGGCAAAGATATGTAGGAAGGTCATGCCAGATACACAGGAAACACACAGATAAGGTGGTCTGATCCATGAAGGTATTGCAACAAGAGGTATCAATGGTATGAGAGTCAAAATTGTGGGACAAGTTGACTGGCTATGGGGGGATTTGTAATAAACTGAATCAAATGAGAACCAACTGCTTAAAGGAGTTTCACTTTAATCCTGATGTAGTATGCAAAATATGCTGCTTTTCTATGAGGAGGCCCAAGATTATTTCAATAATTTAAGGGAGGCTCAAGGTCTTTTCCATGGCTTGGGGGGAGGCTCACTGTGACAAAGTCTGAGAACTATTGCTCTAGATACACTGTGGAGCCACCTAACTTTTGTCCAGTAGGGCTTGTTTTATATATCTAACTCCAGCAAGATGTAATAGTTGCTATGGTGATTATCACCATATATAAGTTACTCTATTACGTATTCTCACTGAGACTGTCTTCATACCCTGGGGTACTGGGAAACTCTGGCTCCCAGTGTCTACTTTGGTATGACTCTGATTAGGGCACATGTCTGATTTTGTGTAATAAAAATAGAATAATAGGTAGATAAGCGTGTATTACAAGGCAGAAATGCCATCGAGAGGGTCTAGGGACATGGAACCTCGAGAGCGATGCCTGAGAGGTCCTAAAGTCCCCAAATGCTTGAGATGGTATTACTGCCTTGTCAAACACTTATCTTTCTGTTATTTTTTGTAATATATGGATCCATTGATAATGCTACAGTTGGAGATGACCTTTGAACTGTAGTATCATCAGCAAAAAATGATAGTATTATCACTTTTCAGGATAGTATTATTGAGAGTAGTGATGTTTTACTGGGAATTTTTTGTATATCTTAGTACAGTATTATTGAGGCTTATCCATATATTACACAAGTTTATTACCACATATGCCATGCCATTTATCTGTTGTTTCTTCTGCTGGTTTATTGCCACCAAGAACCTGAGAAGGGCTAATACCCTGACAACGGTGACTTATATCACAGTGTGCACCATTTATACCACAGCCTCTGATAGAAAATCACTATGTGCCTGATTTCCAAATGGCTAAGATGGACGCAATGGCTTTGCGTCTGAACAATTTGATGCAAGTGGTGACTTGCGTCACTACTTGCTTCAAACATGATTTTCGAAGGCAGCCTGTGTCCAGTTTGGATGCAGCCATGACAAAGCCCCCCAGTGCCACAGATTGTGGCACACAACCAGGTGTGACATGCTGCAAATGGAATTGCACCATGGTGGGGCTGCAACATCCCTGTTTCCTGTAATTTCAGAGCCATGCCATGGACACTGCAGGGGCTGCCTTTTAGAACAGCCAGGAGGTGGGCTAATTGGGTTGTGCATGTGTGCTGCTATACTACAGGGGACAGGAGGTGTACACAGGGGGCACCAGAAGTGACAGGTGGAGTATTCTGGCAAAGCTGCACAACCATAGGTGCCACAGAGGTTTGTGGCTATATCATAATCTAAAATATGACAGCAACCACCCATAAGACATCTGTATCCCAAGTCTAGTGTCCCCCATGATCCCCCAGTATCTTTCAATACCTGGAGGTATAGTGCCAATCCCCATCCCATGCTCTCCAATCCCCCCATTTTGAGTATGAGTACTTATTCTTCTTCAACAATGCCATGGTCCTATCATGCCCACCTCCTATCACCCATCTCACATGGTACAGCCACATAATATCTACTGGTGGTCTAGTAGCCCCCCAGCCTCCCCACCCCAACAGGCAGCAGTGACTCACATCGCTCCCTCCCCCAAGTCCCTGAGCTGATTTTGCTACTGGCACAACTCTCCATACACCACCATGGCCAACTGTAGAATACTTCATGTGCATCCTGTATAAGAATATACAATATACACATAATGTATTGTGCGGCTGACTATGGTGGTGTGTGAAGAGTGGTGCCAGTCTCAGAATTGGTTCAGAGATGGGGCAGTGGGGTGGGTGACCACTGCCTGTTGTTGTGGGTAGTGTTGTTGGCCACTAGATCACCATGGAGTATGACTGGGCTTGTATTTGTCTGTAAATCATGTGATCAGTAATGGGGGGGCTGACTCTTTGGGTATTGGCGGGGGTAACTACTGTAAACTAATAGATTTATTGTGCTGGAAGTAACTGCTGAAAAAACAGCTGACATTTATGTGAGTGCCAGCATGAATTTGCTTTCATTTTGGGGGTAAATGTAGCATTGAAATGCCAGAGTCCTAGCTGTCCACTACTTGGGGCACCTCAGCTGCCCCTTGCCACCTGTTCTGGGCTGCCTCCCAGACCTGCGACCAATTCTTTCACTGTACCCAGCTTCCTGGTGCAGAGTCACATTTTGTGGCAAGTCCAGGAGGTTTGCTGCAAGTAAAAAACTTTCTAGAATACCTCATTTTGCCCTTGCTGCAGATGCAGCGGAAACTGCCCCCTAATTTGCCACAAGTTTCGTCCGATGCAGGCAGCTTTGAAATTCAGCCCTATGTCTTAAAGTGTATTGACATTCTCTAAGTGTTTGCTTTGGATTTTATATCTAATTCTATTTATTTTGTTGGACTGGTAGCATCACTGTCTTGTTCATCCCTTCGCTGTGTATACCTGTTGCAGGAAGTAAGCAGTAACACTCCACTGGTTATGAGGTTTTGGGGATTGAGGTCAAGTGTGGGTGAGTTGTGATGTAGGAGGTGGCAGGCAGAGTTACATCATACCACCCCAGCTGTGCTTTTACTCACCATAGCCACATAGACCATAGTGAGTTATTGCAATTCTAAAATGTGGCATATTTAAAATAGTGTAAAAGAAACAGACATGTTTTCTTTTTCTATTTTTACATATCAAAACCTGTACAGTAACCTGTCACATTGCAAAAACATCCCCAACAAACTATACATACCTCAGTGATCTTATGCACATAGAAATGTAACAAATACATCACACACACACACACACACACAGGGTGCATCTGAAAGAAGGCTGTCAGCATGTCTCTGTCTCTTTTTTCCTCTTCTGTCTTCTCTCTCATTCACACTGACACAGTTACTTTACAGCACTGGGATGTGGTGGTAGATGTATGTTTCTGACTCTTTATCCTGTTGTTTTTCCAAGTTGTATTATGGATCCTGGTGAGCTGCTCGTGCTTCCTCCCTTGCTCACATACACTTTGCAACATACTACTCCAGTGTGTGAGTTACGCTGTGATTAACTAACACCTGTACAAGCAACAAGACATGGCTGGGTGTTGGTAATTCCTTTAGCCTCCGAGTGTATCAGTATCTCAGTACTACCAACACCCAGCCATGTCTTGTTGCTTACATAAAATGGTCCCTCAGGCAAATTTAAAATGAAAAAAAAAAAACATTATCAAAGTTTTCAAAGCCACAAAAAATATGATAAAATGTTGCTAAATAATGTAAAGTACTCCATCCACAGTGATGTTTTACATGTCAGACATCTGTCTTTCTTCACACTCTATACACTGTATTATTGTTTATCATGGAATAGAATAATTCAAAGCTCTGCATCATTACTGTTATAAAATTCTTCCACCCCCTGCGATACACATTTAAGCAATATGGCATGATAGGGAGGGCATTATGGTGGGATAATGGCCCACCTCGGGTGGGTTCAAGCACGAGGTGAAGCCAAGTTCTTCTGCCACCCGTGAAGGGCTGTTAGCCCATCATAATACACTCCCTGAAGTGCCTTATGGTGATTATGAAATTTTTTTTTTTTAGTAAATTGAATGTATTTTTAAATATATTTTTGTTGAGCTACTTTCAGCTGGCCTGTTGTGCTGTGATAACAACCCAGCTGAAAGTACCACTTGGTCAATCAGGAGCAAACATTCTTTCTACCCATGTCATAATTAATGGTAACATGGAATACATGATTTCAGAATTCTTCTGATTTCCACTGACATACACACAAGGAGGCACACGTAGGTCTCAAGGGGAGCCAGAACCTTCATTTTATCTGATGTCAGGGAAGGAGCATGGTGGTCTGTGCACATTGTATATGCCCTAACCCCAAACCAGGTGTGGGTAAATCCCATTGTAACCAATGCCATGGAGTAGTACACTGATTAATTGTTCACCATTTTAAACTAGCTCTTAAAACACAGGTGAGTCTGCGTTTAGATGGCCATTCATTATATTTTATATTTGATGGCCATCCATGCCTACCTCAGACTCATTTCTTCCTTGCACTGACTTGAAAGTAATTTTAAACATCTTATGGTCGATTATTTGATGTGAAACAAAAGAACATAATACTAATAATTCTTTAAAGATCAGAGCTTGAATGTATATAATGAACCATCAATACAGAGTCTGTTTAAGTTGATGATTGGCAGGGCTGATGCACAAGACCATATTAATGTCAGTACTCAAATGTAACAAACCTTCCACAGGTTATTAATTCATCTGATAGTATATTTGAAATATACATTAGGAATTGAATTCATAAATTTTTGTTTTTACTTCAGCATATGTTATTCTTGACGCTTCAGAAATATTTGATTTTGCTTTGCAAAATATTTCTTACTTTTTCTTACTTCTCTCTTTTTCAGGCATTACCGTTATATAGTGTATCACCAGTTTGTATGTTGGACATTGGGTTGGCTTGGCCAAAAAAATCATGTGCCACTACCCTACTATGTTATGAACAGGATCTGTACAACATTCTCATCGGAAGGAGGATGATACACTGGGTTTCGGTTGCTTTAGATTTAATTATTCAAATTGTGTAAAAACTGATGTTACAGTGCAACATAAAACAACATCTAAAATTCAGTTATTATACTGCTGTAATTAATCTTTAAATGCAAGGATAAATGTTTGCAGTTTATGCTGAATCATGAAATACCATTTTTCAGTCAGTGTTGTGTTTTATCCTTGTTACTTAGTGTTAACTTTTTTCATTTGCAAATGGGCACAGTTACTTTGTACATTGCAGAATGTTTTGTTACATTACTAGAACTGGGGGTAAGCAAGACATAATACCATGTGCAATTCCAGGTTGGAGTGACATTGACTTTGATTCAAAATGTAAGAGAACATTGGGAGGTGGAATATCGGATTGTTAGGGGAAGAGAGTACAAAATACATTAAAAGCGATGAGTAGACATTATGTGACTCACTATCCAAAGAAGAAATTCAGACATGTATGGGAGATTTAATTACTACATCTGCAGTAGGTTCTGTGGAGTTGAAGTTATGTATGAGCCATGGGTTAATGTTAATGTGTGTTGAACAGTATTTGGCAGGTTAATAATACTGAGGTTCTAAATCCAAGTTTGGTTCTAAGATGTCTCTCAATGAAACTCAAAAAGGTGGTGCTTCAGCTATGTGATCCAGGCTATGATCAAACAAGCAGAAACAGCACTTTTCATGACACATAACAAAAGTGGAGTGCCAGGATAGGTGTTTAAGAATTCCAAATTATCATAATAATGTTTTGCATCACTAATTCTTGCCTTTTAGTGGATGAAAAAGCAGATGATGAAATACACAGGACTCACCTTCCCCAAGTACATGTGCCAGCCAAACTAACCACAGTATGACACCACAATGCTTCCGCATGTGCTATCTGAGCAAACCTTGTGTCCAAATACTGTAATTATTGTGGCATGGAGTATGGACATTGGAAAGTAATACCTTGGAAAGTGATGTTCTATGTTTTATATCATCTGCATATTCATTGCAATAAATGCAAATATGTATTGATGCGTAACATGAATCTGTGTTTTTTTTGTTAGTTTCTTTGTCTCTGCCAACAACTGGCCCCCTTCCATCGCCTCCCCAGCCCTGTCACCCCAGCATTCACTGGAGATTTATCTCTTGGCATTGAGGTACCAACTGGCTGGGTGCAGCACCTGTGGAGGCCAGCATCATCTCACTGGTTGGTGGTATTTTCGGCCTCCATTTTCTCCCATCCTCGAGTGCGGAGCTGCAACATGCAATGACGCCAATGGCAGATCCGTGCATACTTTTACACACGGCATGCTGGGTGTCTGCTCAATCTCTGCCTCTGTCTTTGGAGCCAGTGTGCCAGCCTCCAGCTGCTGCTAGGGGCCAGATGTGCACTGGTCTCTGGTCTCACCCCTCCCCGGGAGAGGAGAGGAGAGGTGTCCTCTATTTGCATGATCCTGTCCCTCCCCAGCCAACTCCGGGTGACCCATTCGCACAACAAACACGGATCACCAGCATGGCAGAAGTTAAGACAGAGGCACCTCAGCCCTCAACGCCAATGGGCCCGCCCTAAATCTGCTTTTTCTAATCTTATACACATACCGTGTTGCTCACCATTTGTTATGTGCCATGCACATATTCTGCATGTGGCAAGAAAATTGATGTTGTTAGCTTAAATTAGTTTTCCAAATGTAGCACCATTTAAGTGTGTAATTTCTTTTTTTATTAGATAAACTTTATTGATTTGAAATAATAAAGACAGCACAATGCATTACAGAATTAAAGCAGCATAATCAGTATCCCACCCCTCCTTGCCCAAATCCCCACCATGGTGGAGTCACCCAAAAATAGACTAAACATAAAATATGGAGACTGGTATAATCCCCCAAAAGATGCACATTTAGGAGCCAGAAACAGTAAAGTGTACAATATTAACATCACAGAGACCAACCAGCTCTAAACAGTATAAAGTGTATAAAGTTTACATAGAAACATAGAATCTGATGGCAGATAAGGACAACTTGGCCCACCTAGTCTGCCCATTTCCCTACCTAATGGATAAGCTGCAGATCCTAGTTAACCAACAGCCTACTTCCTCCTACCCCCCACTAGAATTGCCTTATGTCTGTCCCATGAATTCTTGAATTCCCCCACTGTTTTTGACTCTACGACCTCCTCAGGAAGGCTGTTCCATGCATTTACAACCCCCTCTGTGAAGAAATACTTTCTCACATTACCTTTGAGCCGTGCCCCCTCTATCTTCAGATTGTGCCCTTTGTTCTTGCACATCTCTTTTTCTGAAAGATGCTACCCTCCTGGACTTTGTTGATTCCTTTGAGGTATTTGAAAGTTTCTATCATGTCCCCCCCTCCCTCCTCTCCTTGAGGCTATACATATTAAGCTCCTTTAGTCTTTCTTCATATGTCTTCTGGTGCAGACCCTGCACCATTTTGGGTGCCCTCCTCTGGACAGCCTCCACCCTGTCTATGTCTTTGTGGAGATGGGGTCTCCAGAACTGTACACAGTACTCCAGATGTGGTCTTACCAACTGTCTGTACAGAGGGACAACAACTTCCCGTTTTCTACTGATGATGCCTCTCCCTATGCATTCCAGTATCTCCCAGCCCTCCTTACTGCCTTCTCACATTGCTGGCCCACCCTTAGGTCATCTGATATGACTACCCCCAAGTACCTTTCCATTTTTGTTGTTGTCAGTATCTCACCCCCATTGTGTACTCTTCCCCTGGGTTTTTGTTTCCCAGGTGCATTACTTTGCACTTCTTTGTGTTGATTTAAGCTGCCATACATTTGACCATTCAGCCAACCTTGCCAAGTCCCTTCTCATCCTTTCCATCCCACCTTGCGTATCAACCCTGTTGCAGATCTTTGTGTTGTCTGCAAAGAGGCATACTTTTCCTTCCAGTCCCATTGCAATGTCACTAATAAATACATTAAAAAAGATTGGCCCCAGTACTGAATCCTGCAGTACCACACTAGTATACCCCCTTTCTTCACTGTGGACTCCATTTACTATTACCCTCTGTTTCCTGTTGTCCAGCCAGTGTTTTACCCAGGCTACCACATTGGGACCCACTCCCAGGCTGGCTAATTTGTTTATTAATCTTTTGTGCGGGACTGTGCCAAATGCCTTGCTAAAGTCTAGGTAGGCCATATCCACAGCCCCTCCCTGGTGTACTGCTTTTGTCATCCAGTCAAAGAAATCAATTAGATTTGTCTGACATGACCTTCCTGCTGTGAATCCCTGCTGCCTTGGGTCCTGTTCCCTACTGGCCTCTAGTTACTCAACAATTCTTTCCTTCAGAAGTGATTCCATCCTTTTCCCTACCACTGAGGTCAAACGAACAGGTCTGTAGTTTCCTGCCTCTGTCTTGCTCCCACTTTTGCAAAGGGGAATCACATCTGCCCTCTTCCAGTCCTCAGGTACCACACCATCCTCCCATGATTTACTAAAAAGGGTTCTTCCCTTAGTTCTTTTAGAATTCTGGGGTGAATCCCATCAGGCCCCATTGCTATATCCACCTTCAATTTTAGGAGTTCTTTCAGAACCCTTTCTTCTGTGAAAGGACTACTATTAACCCCCCATCCAGAGTGCTTCTATTGACTGGATTAGGTATCTTCCCCTGCTCTTCCTTTGTGAATACTGAGCAGAAGTATTCATTCAGTATCCCTGCTTTTTCGCTGTCACTCTCTGCCCAACCACCTTCCTCTTTATTCAGCCTCAGTATCCCTGCCTTAGTCTTTCATTGCTCCCTAATGTACCTATAAAAGGTTTTATCCCCCTTCTTAACTGAGTTGGCTATCCTTTCCTTGGTTTGGGCCTTTGCTATTCTGACTGCCTCCCTGCTTCCTTCTGCTTTAACTGGTACAGTTCTCTGTCCTGCTCCTTCTGTGTTTCCTTATACTTCCTGAAGGCTATCTTTTTCTCCCTAACCTTCCCCGCCACTTCTTTTGAGAACCATAGTGTTTTTTTCTTTCATTTTGATTTGTTTATTTGCTTCACACAAAGGCTTGTTGCCTCTGTGATGGAGGTTTTGATGTTTCCCCATTGTTGCTCCACCTCACCTTCTTGCCTGTTTGCTAGTGCTTTTCTGAGGCACTCTCCTATTTTGACAAAATCAGTCCTCCTGAAGTCCAGTACCTTCACTTTTGCATGGCTTGACTCTACAGCTAAGTTTATCGTGAACCACACTGTTTGGTGGTCGCTTGTTCCCAGATGGCTACCCACTTCTAAATCTGAGATCCTCTCTCTGTCCCCATTTGAGAGTACCAAGTCTAAGATTGCTCCTTCCTGAGTGGGTTCCAAAACTAGATGTCTGAGGCATGCCCCATGTAGGGCATTGAGAATGGTCTTACTCTTGGATGTGGCTGCAGCAAAGGTGCTCCAGTTAACATCTGGCATATTCAGCTCCCCCATCAGCAGTATCTCCCCTTTCTCTGCCATCCTAAGGATGCCTTCTATCATTTTCTTGTCCATTTCCTCCCCCTGTGATGGGGGTCTGTATACAACCCTTGTGTGGATTGTGGAACCATTTCCAGTCTCCAGGGTGACCCACAGTGCCTCCTCTTCTCCCTGTTTACCCTTTAGTTATGTTGCTTTGATCCCTTCCCTTACATAGAGAGCTACTCCTCCTCCTCTTCTACCCTCCCTGTCCCTCCTGTAGATTGCCTACCCTGGTATGTTGACATCCCAGTCATAGTTCACTGTGTACTGTGTTTCTGTGACTGCCATGATATCCAGGCATCCCTCTTCCATCAAGGTCACCATTTCAGGGAGCTTTTTACTTAGACTATGGGCATTGATACTCACTACCCTCCATATTTTTATGGCCTTATTTCTTTTTGCCCCATCCCTGTCCTTACTGCCTTTGTCATTTTCTCCATTTACCCCTGCCCTTCTCCCTATCGACTGCCCTATGGTGGTGTTTACCTCACTAACTACCCTGATTTTTTTTGGGGGGGCTAGGATTTCCCTTCTCCTTTTCTGTGCCTCCCCCCATTGGCTAGTTTAAATGCTTGCCAATGAAGCATTTAAACCTATCACCTAGGATCCTGGTTCCCCTCCTTGACAGATGCAGACCATCGCATCAGTATAGGCCTGCATCCCTCCAGGTGGAGCCCCAGTCCCCAATGAAGCAAAATTCCTGAGCTCTGCACCAGTTTTTCAACCAGTCATTGAATCCCATGGTGCGGAGTACCCTAGCCTCATCCATGCCAAAGACAGGTGGCACTTCCAAGAAAGTTACCATGTGTGCCACTTGTGTAAGGCCCCTTCCCAACTCCACAAACTCTTGTTGCACTGCTCTGATCCCATTCTCAGCCAGGAAATTTGTCCCTAGGTGGATAATGACATCCAGATCACTCCCCCTTGCAGCTGCTCCCACGATCCTGAGGATCCGTTTCCCATCTCTCCAAGCCATGATGCAGGGCAGGCACCTTAGTTACCTTTCCCCTCCCTCCCCAGTTCTAGCCCCCCAACAATTGAGTCCTCCACCAGGTGCTGTTTCCTTCCCTTGTTGGGGCCTGTGCCACCCTCCTGTGGGTCTCCATTGTGGGGGTTCCCAGCATCCTCCTTGTTCTCCACTGCATGTGCCTCCATACAGGAACCATGCTCTGCCAGATGGTGAATGATTTGTGGAGAGGCACAATTGGAGGGATGTGCTTCTGTTCCACCACCTTGACCCTCCCTGAGCCCACTGTGGTCCAACCACTCCTCTTTCTTGGCAAACTCTGAGGTAGTGGTGGTGGCTTGGGTGGTCTCTGGGTGGGGGAGCAGGTTTACCAAATCCCTGCAAGGTCAGCATGGAGCTGAACAACCTCCTCCCTCAGACCAGAGAGGTGCCTGCAAATAGGGCAGCAATGCAGTCTCCAGAATGTCTCCTGGAAGACTGCTTCTCCACAGTTAGTGCATTGCACCACTCCCCGCATGTCTGTCTCCCTTCCTGTTTCAGATGTTTTTTTCTTTTTTTTGTTCTTGTTTTAGTGTGTGCAAGCTTGTGAGTGTGTCTACCCCCTATTTGATGTGCTGTGCTTTTAACAATATGAACAGGTGTATGTTGTTAGCAGTTTTGGGGAAGTGATGTCAGAACCCCTGCTATAAAAGAAGTTATGCACTTGGGGGGTGGGGTGAGGGGCAGAGTGAGTGTGAGTAAACCTGTGCCCTCCAAAAACAATCAACTACGACTCAGACCATCCACCCCAGGGAGTGCTTTCCTTCCTTTCAGATAGCTATTTCACAGAGGTTAAGTAATAGGTCTAGTCACAAATGACTGAAAATCTCTCCCAGCTAGAGTTCCTCCCTGGCAAATAAAAGTTAAACTAAGAAAAGTCAACCCCAAAAACAGAATCAAAACTAGTTACTGACACAGGCCCAAAAATTAATAATTCAATTCAGTGTAGTCTATTAAATTACCTCCTTGTTTTAAGGAAGCTTTTGGCTGATTTCTCTCTCTCTCTCAGCAGACATAGCCCACAAACAACTCCTGTTTTAAATCCACAGTTCCCCAGGCCCCTTTCAGCTCCTCCCCTTAACAGACACCTATTTCACAGAGGTTAAGTAACAGGTATAGTCATAAATGAATGCAAATTTCTCCCAGCTAGATTTCTTCCATGGCAAATAAAAGTTAAACTAAGAAAAGTCAACCCCAAAAAACAGAGAATCAAAACTAGTTACTTACACAGGCCCAAAAATTAATAATTCAGTTCAGTGTAGTCTATTAAAATACCTCCTTTATTTAAGGAAGCTTTCGGTTGCTTTCTCTCTCTCTCGATCTCTCTCTCTCTCAGCAGAGAGCAAAATGGGGTAGTTTACGTCTAAGGCTGGCAATCATGCATTCTACTCTTAAGTTAAATAATAATTCTTGAAGCCATTCCTGATAGGAAATAGAGGCCCGGTCAAGCCAGTGCTTCAGGACCACTTTCTTCAGGGAGAGTGAGATTAAGACCATATAGAATTTGCGTTATTTGACTGCTACAGAACTATAATCTCCTAGAATACAAATCTTGGGTCTAAATAAACCTTGTAGTCCCAGGAGTGGGTCTGCTTTGGCCTCAATTAGATGCCAAAGAGGGGCAATCTTAGAACATTGCCAAAAAATATGGAGGGTGGAGCCCTTATCCTGTCTGCTCCAAGTGCACACAGGGGAGGGTAACTTACCCATTTTGGCTAGCTTTTTAGGAGTAAAATAAAGATTGCTAAGAATATTAAATTGAGTGAGTCTCAGTCTGTCCTGAGACATGTAATGGTAGAGATCAGACCAGATTGCTTGACATTGTGTGGGAGAGAGAGGAAACAAGGCATCCCATGAAGAAGAAGACTCATCCAAATCCAGAAAGACCTTCACCAGAAGTAAGGAATACAAGGTGGAGACAGCATGGGGTTGCAACACCAGCTGTTTAATATTATTTTGAAACTCTGAGAAATCAGTGGTCCACTCACCTGGCCTGAACCATTGAAGCAAAACATGCCTAAGCTGGAACATTTTAAAAGCATGATGATTTTCTAACCCAAGCTTGTCAATCATAGCAGTTGTGGGTAACAAAATGCCATCTGAAAGCAAATCACAGACATGGAGATCACTCCGCTGGGGAAGCCAGTCATTTGTAAATTACAATTATGAAGAACAGGCCGAGAAATGTCCTTGGAAATAGGCTGCTTCAACAGGGACCAGAGTTGGGAATAAACTCAAAGCGAGGTACCCATGATGGTGTTACACACATTTAAGGGCAGGGATTTCCAAGGAATGAAAAATAAAGAAGGAACAGATAGCCCTAAACTATTGAGGCCATCGAGTTCTAAATCCAACAATATGGGTGAATAGGATGAAGTAGATTCATCAGGGTTTGGGGGGGTGAGCCACCGGAACATCTTATTCAGATGGCTAGCAAAATAGTAAATAAGGAAATTAGATAGTTTAAGGCCCCCCACATTTTTAGGAGTGGCAAGCTTCTTATAAGCGTGCCTTGGGGCATTTTCTTCACAAATAAAATCAGAAATCAAACCATGTACTCACTGAAACCGGAACAAAGGAAGCCAGAAATTCAACATGTAAGTGTGTAATTTCATTACAGCCATATTATTAGGCTGTATCCCTACGCTGTATTCTTCATTGCTCATACCATAACTTACGCAAATGACTGGTGTGAGTCCAAAACCAAAAAATTAATCTCAATACAGAAAAGTTTTACACACCAGATGGATGAGTAATGGGAAAAGAATGTACTGTGTGTGAAGGTGTGGGATAAAACAGACACAACAAACCAGAAGTCAGGTGCATAAACACTCAAACGTGCATTAATTTATTTAAATCAGAAAATAAAAAAATTAAAATAATAAACATACAGAAAACAAAAGGATATTCAGTGTCCAGTATCCAGCAGACTTTCTAATTTTGAAAATTCCTGAGGCTTAGCTTCAGCCTTTGCAAATAGAACCATGTGGAAACAAGCACACACTTCTGAGGTCCTCCTCACTTGGTAGTCAGTATTCAACTGATTCCCCTATCTATCTTTGTTAATCTAAGTGGTGGGTTTTTATACCTTTCATGGATGACATCACCATCAGGTGACCCACCCCTTTTTACTAAAACAGTATAAACCTCTTATTCTCAGGCGTTCTCCATCAAACAGTAAAGTCATTCATGTTCATACAGTACATGTTATTTTTTTCTAGCCTAGACTCAACTCCTCTTTTCTTGGTTAGGGGGGTTTATGTTAAGGGCATTTTATATTTCCATTTTGTTTCATCTCAAAAGATAGTTTTAATAAGATAGTAAGTCCATACAGGTTCCACTGAGTTTGCAAGGGGAATGGGAGAACGAGGGCACTATCCTCTTCTCCCTTCTCCTGTCAACCCTTGGAATGCATCATATCTTTTTCTTTTTATTTCCATTACATCATTAAATGTGCCACCATAAAATAGACAAGCATACAGCAAATGTATTTCATTTTCATTCCCAGCACCAGTGGCGTCTCACTATTGCTTCAGAGAGAGGGTGAAAGTGAGTACTTTAACATTAACATTAACATTTTGGACAACCGCTCCCTGTCTAACAGAAATAGAGTGAAAGGAAATGGGGTTTTGGATACCTCACACATGGATATCTACCTTAGATAGGGCTCACCCTGTCACATACACCCCTGCACAAGAGGGCAGCAGTCCTTACTGTTAGTAATCACCCCCACTAGAACCCTGGAAGGGTTGGAGCTTCCGTCCACCCACACTAGAAGCTCTGACTCAGGGACCCTACAAATCAAAATGGCATCTGAATCCTGATGTGCTAACATCAACTGATACCATTCAATTCCCTGAGGCTTTCTACACAGGTTTTGCAGTACCTGTATAGACATCCTCTTTCATCTACACATCTAAACATTTATTTTCATTCAGGACACACTCGTATACAATTCATTCATCATCAGCATTTGCCCCATAACAAGACAGAAAGTCAGCATTTGTTGGAACCCTGCCCTATGTTTCACAAAAAATCAGAAGGGCTGTAGTGCTAAATATCAACGCATAATCCTTGAGTTTTTATCCTTTATCTGGTGGAGCCAGCACAATGGATTATGGTCAGTTACCATGGTAAATTCTGTACCCCACAGATAATACTTAAGGGCCTCAATGGCCCATCTCATGGCCAAGCACTCCTTGCAGTATTTTTGCTCCCTGTCATGGAGTTTTTTTGCTGATGAATATCACTGGGTGCTCCTCTCCATTGCTCTGTTGTGATAAGACAGCCCCTATACCTGTGTCTGAAGCATCAGTATGTACCTCAAAAGGGGTCTGAAAATTTGGGCTGATTAACACTGGTGAGGAATATAGAATAACCTTGATGTTCCTGAATGTCTCATCACACTGCGGGGTCAATTGGACCTTGTTCAGGCATTTGTTCTTAGGTCAGTAAGAGGTGTGGCTATGGTGGCAAAATTTGGTATGAACCTCCTATAGTAACTTGCCAACCTAAGGAAGGAATGTACATGTTTCTTTGTACTGGGAATGGGACTGTTAGCTATGGTCTCCACTTTACCCACATCTGGCTTAACCATACCTTTACCTATGTTCCCATATATTGGCAAAGTTGAAAAAAATAACTGTTATTATGATTGTACATGCTTGATGCAGCCATGTTATCAACTATAGACATTACATATTAAGCTGTCATGTTTACAAAAATGTGTTCAATCAATTACACATTATTTACTTATATAATTTGCTAATGATAATTACAGCATACTATGAGGTGCAGCACAGTTTTAGTGATTAAAAACTGAGTCATAACATCAATAAAGTTAATACTATTCACCAACTACAAAAGCAAGGTTGTAACGATGAGTTTTACTTACAATAGTTCTGACCAAAAGACATTAAGGTTTGTGATAACTACTCTGTTGTTATGCAGACTCATTCCTGAATAAAACCTTATTTTTAAATGCTAACATTTTGTTGCCTCACTTTCATTGTATATTGAAATCTAACTGTATTTGCCTGCTGCCACCATTTTACTATTAGGGCAATTACATTGCTTCCTCTTACTGTCTGCCATTCACATATGAATGTAAAACTGTCAGTACAGTGTAAAATAGAGTTGGGTTAGTTGTAAGAAAGCTTTTCTTCTTAATTTTTCATTTGACTTACATCACCATACTACTTTTACTCAGATTGTCATTGTTTGCATGCAATGCAGTGTTGAATGGAGGAGTCCATCAGCACAAAGCTACGTTCATTTTTTAATCTTTTGAAAGCAACTAACAAAGTGTTCCAGTGCATCAGACTTGCTCGGCCATGCAGGTATAGCAGAGCTCAGAGGTAATGGAATACTTTTCCTAATTTTGTTAAATGACGATGACAACACAGATGGCCTGGACTAGTACTGAGTAACAAGAAGATGCATCAGCTCGGATGCGTAATCTCAGGGTTTTATTTAACTCTAAAAATTGATTAGCGTTTTGCTCATAAAAGTGCTAAAATATTGTAAAAATGCATAGCACTTGCCTCATTGTGTTTAGCAAACATAACACTTCAAGAAAACCTATATAAATACAGTACTTTCTGTACAGTTAGTATTGTCCCAGGAAAAAAACTGCTAATCAATTATTTAAAATCCTGGTAATCTGTTCGTAAAAGGGAAAAAATAACATAAAAAACATTATTAATCAATAATACTATAAAAAAGTGCTTGATATATAGTTTTTTATTTGTCTGTAAGCATTATATCTGCCTTACTTTAATACTATATTTACATACATGTATTTATTTATTTATTCATTTATTTATTTAAATTTTGGTAGCTGGGTCAGCCCACTGAGACCAGAGGTCCCTTTCTTTACAATGAGGCAATGGTTACATACAGTAGACAAGATACATTTTCATACAATAGACAAGATACATTTGTTAGGATTATTACATACAAGAGTGACAGTAATTATGGTTGACAATACTGCTAGTACATTAGGCATTATACTTTGAAGTAGCAAGGGTCATAGTAGATACATACATTGAAATAAGCAAGGAACACAGTGGTTGTGGTTGAGACCTGCATGGGAAGGGGGGAAGAGGGTGGCTAACGATTGCATCCACAGAGTCTGAGTTCAAGAAGATATACTTTGAGGCCCAACTTGAAGCCTTGGAGAGAAGGCCTATTGACCAGGTTAGCAGAGAGAGTGTTCCATAAGTGAGGGGCAGCATATTTAAAGGAACGCTTGCCTGGGTTGGTGTGGACCAGTAGGATGTCCAGGGGACGGCCAGATGAGGATCTCATATCACAGCAGTGTATTCTTGGGTTGAGCAGGCCACATAAGTGGGGAGGAGGGCTGATGGTGGTGAACTTATAGGTAAACTTATAGGTCAGGCAGATAGAGGAGTATGGTAATTTGTTCTGTAGGGTGGGCCAGTGGAGGTCTGCAAGGACCTCACAGTGATGCCTCCTGGGGGGGGTCGTTGGTGGCAAAGTGAGCCACTCAATGGTAGAGCATGGTGAGTTTACGTAGCTCCCCTTCTCTGAGGGACTGAAGGAGGGGGGCCCTATAGAGGAGGATAGGGGGCAGGGTACTACTGGCAATAGCTCGGTGAGCCTCACCAGAAAAAGAGTGTCCCAGGCGGTAGAGGAGCCCAGTCCTCTGGTGGATGGTCTTAGTTCGGGAGTCAATGTGAGGCTTATAGGACAGCTCCTGGTCAAGGAGGATCCTCAGGTATTTGATCCCATTGAGGACCTTGACCTTCTTCCCCTGGGCTGTTTGGACTTGGAGTAGGTCACATCTATTGGTACCAAGATGACTGGTTTCAAACAAAACTGCTTTGGTCTTCTTGTTTAGTACTAAGGAGTTAGAGGAGAACCAAGCTTCAAGTGCTGAGAGGATGGCTTGAAACTTGGCAGTGATGACACTAGGTAGTGGGTCACTGCAATAGACAACAGTATTGTCCACATAGAGGATAAGTTTGCTCAGCCCACTAACCCTCTCAATGTCATTGACAAAGAGGGTGAAGAGCAGGGGGCCCAGGATTGAGCCCTGAGGTACCCCAGAGACCACCGGGTGGGTACTAGATTGGGTTCCTTTCCAGATAACTTTTTGGCTCCTGTTGAGCAGGTAGTTTCTGAACCAGAAGAGGGAGAGCTCATCCTTTCCAAGGAGGTGGAGTTTGAAGAGAAGAAGATTATGGCAAACCAAGTCAAAGGCTTTGGACAGGTCGATAAATAGAGCTTCTGTCTGTGAGCCCTGTCCATAGCATCAACAACATCAGACGTGAGCCAGATAAGGGCCATGTCTGTGCCATGGCCTTTCCTAAAGCCATGTTGTATGTCAGCCAGGAGAGAGTGCACCTCAAGGTAGTCTTGCAGTTGATTATAGACCAATCTTTCCTGTACCTTCCCGAGGCGACAGAGAATGGAGATAGGCCTGTAATTCCCCAATTGGTTCCAGGTCCCTTTTTTGTGGACTGGGACTATAGTCGCTACTTTCCATTTGCTAGGAACTGCTCCCTCAAGGAGGGACCTGTTGATGAGCCAGGTGACTGGGAGGGAGATGGCATGAACAGCAGCCCTCAACAGCCTAGGTTCAAGCAGGTCATGTCCCAGGGAGGAATCAGGGTTTAATTAGAGCAGGAGTGGGAGAACCTCAGAGGGGGAGACATGTTTCAGGTGAAATTGGGGCCGATCATATTCCCACTTGGTACAGTTCAAGTGGGGAGGACCAGGTGGGATGAGGGGTGAGGGTCCATCAGGATTGGAGAAGGAGGCATTAAATGCCTCAGATACAATGGAGGGGTCATTGGAAAGGGTATTCCCAACCACTAGAGCTCCATCCTGGGCAGTGGGGGCACCCTTGAGTAGGAGGTTTATTTGGCCCCAGAATTTCTTGGGATCCTGCGGGTGACTAAACTGGAGGTTACGTAGGTAGGTAGACTTAGCCTGCTTGGAGGTTTTCTTACAGTGGTTCCTCAGTTCCCTGTATTTTTCCCAGTCAGCGTTGCAACCTGAGGATTTATATAGTCCCCAGGCCCTATCCCTGAGCAGCATACTCCATTTGAGGCCGGAGCCGAGCCATTTGTGGCACTTCCTCCTGAACTCTCAGTTTTTTCTGTGGAGCGTGAGTGTTGGCCACAGACAGAAATGTATTAATGAAGTAGTCCAGGGATTCATCCAGGGTGGGGAGAGTGACAATGAGATCCTAGTCTACAGCCTGAAGGTCAGAGCAGGAGTCAGCTGCTATGAATCTGCTGAAATTCCAGGCTTCGATCATTCTGGTAGCCAATTTGGGAGGTTTATTGGACCAGGTGCAGAAGATAGGTGACTGGTCTCTCAATGAATCTGCCATTGTCCCAGCAGTCATAATACAGTCCGGGTAAGAGACAAGGGCCCAGTCTAGTAGGGAGTGATTGCCAGACTTGGCATTATGCCTAGTAGGCAGCTCGATGATTTGAGTCAGGTTGGAGTTGAGAATGGGGGTTCTTGGTGTTAGAAGACCCCACAACAAGCCAGTTTTGATTGAAGTCCCCTAGGAGAATCATTTCCCCCAGTGGGTGCTCTGCTATGGCATGAGTTAGAGATTCTAGGGAGGAGGCAGCCGTTAGGGCAGAAGATAGGCACACCCAATGTAGAGAGGCTTGGTGTCACCCAGGAGCAATCTGGTAAATATGATCTGATTTGCTGAGTCACTGAGGGGTGGATAATCTAGCTGCATAGCGTTGAGATGAGTCTTGGGTATAGGTGAGAACACTACCTCCTTTCTTTCCTACACAATCTCGTCTGAAGGCATTGTAGCCGACTAGGTCTATCACGTGCAGAAAGATATACAGTTTGAGCCAGGTTTCAGTCACTGCTAGTACATCTGGCTTATACAGGGTGGTCCAGGCTTCAAGTTCATGAACTTTATGCCTTAGGCTGCCTATGTTCATATGGACCAGCCAGAGGACCCTGGCCTCTGCCCATAGAGGGTTAGTGGTATCACTAACAGCGAGGTTAGGGGAGTGGGGGCCGGGGTTGGGTTCAATATCTCCCCCCAGAGCAAGCCTAAGCCTGGAGAGGTACCCAATGATTTTGGAGGGAGAGAGGGGTACCATCGCCTGCTTCTCAGGTGGAAGAGGTAAAAGAGGTTGTAACAATTTCCATTGCGGGTTAATCCAAAGAGGGAAAGGAGCAGAGCATTGGGCTTATCCAGCAGGGGTTCAAGGGAACAGGGGGTTGGATCAGTGTACCTACTCTGATTCTGGGGACAATATCCCCAGGAGTAGAGCTGGTCAGCTCCCATAATCAGAGGTATGTAGGCAAAGGATGCCATGAGTCCCAGGCCCCTCATGATTAATTGGGGAGAGGCAGAGAGCATAGAGACAAATCTCCTGGGAAGACATGGTCAGTTAAGAGGCAAAGGGACACTGGTTTGAGAGCAGGCACGGATAGGAACTGCGGTAAAAATAGCTAGGGGCTGGACAAAGGTAACATCAGTAGTAGGCAGAGGACTGGAGTATAGCAGGTGAGATAGGGGTGAGGTTCCTGTAGTAGCACAGAACAGGTAGAGAATAGTAGAATACAAACAACAGTTCAGACCCAGGGAGAATAGTTATCCATGGGTACAGGGGGATGGGGTAGTAGGTAACAGGCATACAAGGCTTGGGGCAGGCAGTCAAACAGGTGAAAAGTAGTGGAAGAATACGCTTTGATAGGGGTTAATATCTCTGGTAGAAAGGGTTTAATGAGGCAGAGCTGAATGGTTAGACTGCTACAGGCAGGCAGGCAGTCTGGGCTGGAATTGAGAGTAGGGTTAAATGTGCAATAGCAGGCAGTCAGGGCAGGAGTAAACAGAAAGACTACATGGACCATAGGATCAGCTGTGCTATGAAAGTGAATCAAGGCAAAAACAAGCAGAAGAATTAATTAAACTGTGACAGGCTGTCAAGCAGAAGAATTAATTAAACTGTAACAGGCTGTCAAGGGTAGAGCAACAAGCAGGCAATATTTCAGGTTCAATTAGGTCAAGTAGCAAACCGCAGCTACAGCAGTGCTTGCCACAGATAGGTCCACTCCAGAGTGGTGGGAGGAGGTTTAGGTCCATTTAAGGGGAGGCAGGAATGGGGTGGGCAGGGGAGGATGAAAATTCAGCCCCGGGGAGCAAGGCACAGCAAGTCGCTCGGTCACAGGTTCCTCAGGCTTTCTAGCATGCGTTTTGAGCTATGGGGGAGGTCGGCCACTGCAGGCACCTCACTCCGCGGAGAGAAGTCTTGCAGCTTGGCGATGGAGGAGATAGTTTCAGGGGGAAGGGGACCCGTGGCAATGGGCCACCCTCTCAAACCCCGGGTCAGGAAAGCGTCAAGGTAGTTTGTAGCCAGTGGGGCTCAGAGTCGACTTTTAAGTCTAGCCACCCAAGTGTCACTGGCTGCCCACCCAATGAGCTGCAGATGATATTTTTTGAAAATCACATGCTCAGTTGTAGGATCCTCTAAGATTCAGCCCTGGGGAGCAAGGCACAGTAAGTCGCTTGGTCACAGGTCCCTCAGGCTTTCCAGCAGGCGTTTCAAGCTATGGGGGAGGTCGGCCACTGCAGGCACCTCACAACAGGAAGAGAAGTCTAGCGGCTCAGCAATGGAGGAGATCGTTGCAGGGGGAAGGGGACCCACAGCAGTGGGCCACCCTCTCAAACCCCTGGGTCAGGAAAACGTCAAGGTAGTTTGTAGCCAGCAGGGCTCAGAGTCAGCTTTTAAGTCTAGCCATCCGAGTGTCACTGGCTGCCCGTCCAATTAGCTGCAGATGTTATTTTTTGAAAATCGAGTGCTCAGTTGTAGGATCCTGAAAGATTCAGCCCCGGGGAGCAAGGCACAGCAAGTCACTCGGTCACAGGTCCCTCAGGCTTTCCAGCAGGCGTTTCAAACTACAGGGGAGGTCAGCCACTGCAGGCGCCTCACCCTGCGGAGAGAAGTCTAGCAGCTCGGCAATGGAGGAGATCATTGCAGGGGGTGGAGGACCCACGGCAATGGGCCACCCTCTCAAACCCCTGGGTCAGGAAAGTGTCAAGGTACAGACTATTCATATGTTTAACAAGCTATAACATTGTTTAGTAAATGGATTTTAACATAATAACTGGTGCATGCTTTTTCTCATAGGGAAACCCGGTTGTAATTTTTCATTATAACCAGCTGGTTATAACAGAAAACAAGTGCCAGGTTTCCCTTGAACCACGCATTCACCAGTTGCCGGTCTTCCTTTATGTTGTGAGGTTCCCTTGAGCAATTTCACATACCTGCAGACTTCACTGCCCCTCGGAGTTGGTGATAAGTTGATTTTTTTTTAATTAAAACAAGAAGTCTCTTTCTCCACTCACTGACCTACAAAAAAAATAAAATAAATAAATAAAAATGGAAATTTTTCAAACATGCAGGGCCGGGCTGGTTTCCCTGACAGCAAGCACGAGCCAGTGGATCTTCCCATCTTCATGCTGGAAGTATGCAGCAGTTCTGCAACCACTGCTCAGTAGCAACTTTAAGTATACTAAAAAAAAAACGCAGAAAAGTACAAAATTTCTTTTATTACATCTTCTCTTCTTTCTGTTGCAAATTGGAGCACTGGTACTTGGCAGACCATGGACGGCATAGATTCTCGACTGGTCCACGGCTGCCTGAACACCAATCTGTTAGCTTTTGCTGTTGCTCTACTCCTCCCTCATTTGGATTATGAGGGAAGTTTATAATGTAAGTTGTCAGGTTGGGAAACTCATGCCCTATCTGTTGCTTTTAATAATATTTATTGTTTTGTGCTGAATTCTTCCCCTCGTACACATCATTGTTTTCTTTATTCAGCCCTCGATTGGTTATCTCCTAATGCTCATTTTCAGTATGCTTGTTATTGTTTAATTTTTAAATCTAATTTTGGTTGTAATGAGTTTCTCTTACATGATTTGTTTAGTGTTAGAACTACCTCTTTGGATCTGAGATCTTTAAAGGGGACTTTACTTGTAGATAAACCTTGTTTAACTAAGGCAGGTGCTAGAGCTTTTTCTAACTTGGCCCCCTCACTTTGAAATAATTTGCCAGAGGATATAAGGAAAGAATGTTCTATTGAATGTTTTAAAAGTAGATTGAAAACATAGTTACTTGTATTGAATGTATGTGACTGTTTCTAAAATGATTGATTTGTTTGAATATTATTTTTTAGTTATTTTATTCATATAGAAACATAGAGGTTGATGGCAGATAAGTATCGCAAGGCCCATCCATTGTTGTAAATTGTCTTGTTTGGTGTCAGACAAGAAAAATGGCTCATCCCATGTTTTTACGTGGTTAATGAAATAAAAACAAACAAACAAACAAGCAAACAAACTTTTTTTTATTTTGTACAGTTGCAGAGGATAAAAAGCGCACACCAGCAATTATATAAAATAAAATATGGGGTGGTTGTCTAAAACTCAATTTTACACACACCGTCATTGTTGGATGCATTTCATAAACCCCTCGGGCTTCACCCTCAGGGTTTATGTAGCATCCCATAACTCGGGTGTGTGTACAATCTCATTACTCACACCCCATCCTTTATTCTCTATATAATAGCTTTAAGGCACTACCAAGGGTTATGTTAATTAAGCAATAAGGCACAACAGGGTTGTATTAGGTTAGCCCAATTGTCAAGGGGCATTCTATGGCATGAGGCAAATCAAATTGCCTTTGGCACCTGACCGTGGGGTAAACCTCATACAATCAAAATCCCTGAAGTGCCTTATTGCTTATATAAAATGGGACCAGATGCAACTGACCACGGTCATGCCATATCGTTTAATTGATGTCACCTTTCTTATTTTAATGTCTGGATTTCAGACAACCTTATGACACTGTAACACACTGACCAGTTTTTTCATTTGAAAACCAAGGTATAAATGTATAATGTACAGTAAGTTGTTAAAAACTGGTTGCAGAACTAACTACAACATTTTTCAATGCATTAATAAGTGATCTGGAGGGGAGCTTCAGTGGATGGGTTGTAAGGTGTGTAGATGGCACCATAAAATGAAGGGCCTTAGCAGCACTGCAGGAGGTGAACAAAATGTAGAGGTACCTACTGTAAACATGATTTGTTACTGATTGAAAAAATGGAAGATCAACTATACCAGAATAACATAACATACAATAGTAAGTTAAGGTAAGAAGAACCAGTAGGAAAGTTGTGTCATTCCTTACCTGCTTCATAAGAAGAGATGGAAAAGGTATCTTCTGCAAATATATACTGATTTCTGAGTTTCCTATACATTGAACCTGTTTGTTCCATTAGTAAGCAGACATTTGACTAGGCTGATCTTGATGTCCTGTACTGTCTTCATATCCAGTGTCAGGCAGTGCCCCATGTTCACCCCAATGTGAGAAAAGCTGCCTCCCAAAGTTAACTTTCAATATACCACCTGTGAGCTTCAGTGTTTGTCTACCTGTCCTGATGGAGGGCAACATAGTGAACACCTTCCTATGTTCAGTCTTATGTAAACAATACAGTCAATGTGATGTACGTTAAATGGTCGTAACCACCAACTAGGAGATGGAGAGAGGCACGAGACAGTAGGCCTACTGCATTAAGTCCCATAGCTGTCCGCTATAAATTTGTAACGTACTTCAAGGGGTTGCTTATTGCTTTCCAATAAAATGGGGTCTGTAAATTCCAAACTGGGTTTCTAGTTTGAGGCATGTTTTAGACATCCACTTAGATTTCATGAAATTATTTGCCCATTGCATAAATTATTTTCACAAGAAGACATGTCATACTCAATTGCTTCAAGCATTACAGTCATCAGTCATGGAGCATTAATGCCATATTCAGAACAGGTGGGTTTTTCAAATGTTTTTCAGATGGTATAGCCACCCTTCTTGTATTTTGGGAAACAAATGCTGTCCTAAGGTTCTCCAGTCTTTGTCATTGACTGTTGATGTCCTGCATTTTCATTATAATGTAGTCCAGCAATCATCAACCTAGTTGTTAGCAGTATAGTAAAATGTATGAATATGTTTTATGTGCTGTGCACAACTATGCAGTTCTATACATATTACATCATTATACTTTTAACATTAATTTCATTTAAGCAGTAATGCTCAGCAGGATGTGTGTTGCTGTGGGATTTAGACACGTCGCCGGTGGTCCGTAAAAAGGGGCATACAATTGACTTTCATCACAGAAGTAATTAGAATGTCCCACTATCGCTCAGGCTGTGAAGAACATTACTCAGATTATGTACTTAATCACTTGAAAAAAAAGACTTTGGCTCAAAGATCACAAACATTTCAAATTTGGGGTCATTATGTGTTGTCTGATATATGATTTACACAGTGGCATTTGACATGTTGTGACCAAGAAGGCTACAGAATTTATTCAAAAAACATTTTCCTAATAATAATTGGAAAATAACTATGAAAATGATGTGATTGATAAATGAATGCTTCAAGACAACTTCGAGCACAAAATTTCAATTGTTGCAATAATAGCATGTCAAGCTACTTCAGGCTGATATACCATGATAAGGTATCATAAAACATAGTAACACTTTCAAATAAAAAGCATTTTACAACAGGCTTATGCAATGACATTATTCTGACCAATTAAAACACTTTTCTAATGTGCTTAACCATTTCATAAATTGATTTATAGACTCCACATCCCTAGATTGGAGAAGGCAGTATGATTAGGGGCAAAATGGATGAGCAAGCTGTGGAACGCCTCCAACGATGACATTTGGAAGTTGGTAGATGGATTCTTGATGTCTTTCATCAGTAGTGTGTTATTAAGTATGGCCACCAACTTAACTGTAGCTCTGGAATCTGTGTCAAGAGTATGTATGACAGTATTAATGGGAACAAAAAAGACAAAGTCTAGAGAAATGCAAAAGCAGTCTAATAAACCCTTGCAAGTACAGGGAATATAATGTCAATGTTATGAGCAGTTATATTTCCTAATCAACACATATATAGAAAACTATTGGAGAATGTGGGAGGGGGGCAGTGTGGTCGAGTGGGAGCTGGTGAACCAGTTAGGTGAGTAAATTGCCACTACACTACATTGGGCAGTGGGGGTGTAGGCCCAAAGACACATGATTGAAGTAGGTCAATGAACCTTCCACCGTACCCCCATCAACCCACAGTGTTGGAAGGGGTCTAGAGGGAAGAGTTGAAATGTTTTATAAAAAGCTGATAGTAATAGAGAGGTGGGGATAAATATATATTGTATTGGTTGTTGGGTGTGGGCACAAACAGAGAAGTAAGATGAAGCAAAGAATAGATAGAACTAAGGGTGGGGGTCTGGAGAGGTGTGGCAGGGAAAAGGGGAGGTGCGAGGGCACTGCCCCCTGAGGAACATGTACTTTTACCATTCAACATTTAATCATTTGGTAATGGAATGCTGGAGGTGTGAGGGTACAGCCATCCCCTGATGAAAAATAAACTGATGCATTTTAGGAGACTTCAAACAGGACATCAAGGCTGCCATTTTGTACAAGACCAGGACTCATAAACTGTACCAGCTCCAAGGAACTCTTTCAGCTGAGTGGGGAACATAACATGAGTGGACACAATCTAAAGCTGGAGTTGGGGGAGGTTTAAGATTGAGGTCAAGAAGTATTTATACACATTTTATTTATTTAGTTTTTGTTAACCCGGTGAGCACACTAACCAAACAATGATTATTTTCAGGCACAACCTGCAAGAGTACAAAAAGAGTGGTAAGACAAGTACATTACATCAGTGCAGGAATACCATGTACAGTACAGTAGTTACAGGTATTGCTGAACAGTAAAAGTAAATGCAAAATGGTAAACGTAGCATACAATCAGATAGGGCATAGAGTGTGGTTGACAAATAAAGTGCCCTTCCAGAAGCGGTGATCTCATTGACTGCAGTGTGCAGCTGAAAGATTGACTGGAATAGGAATATTACCAAGCTAATGATCATTGGTAAATGAATATGGACAGGATGGAGAAAGTGGCGTCACAGACAGCAGCTAAAGCTGTGAGCCCAGCAATACGATTAGACTAGCTAGACTAGTAAGACAGAAAGGAACAACTTCTGTAGGCTTCTTCATATATGACTATATAACCTTACAAACCCGCAAGAGAAGAAATGTTATCCGAAAAACATTCCACCTTGTGTCCATCACTTCGTGACTGCAATGCATATAAAAATATTACTTTTTTTTATTTTGAGGGAACAATTATTTTTTTGTAAACTTTATTTTCATTTCAGCAGACAAACACATACATGGGTTACCATTCAATAGTCACACAAATACAAATCTAGTTGAAGTTTGGGTAGTACAGCGATTATATACATTGATATCATAATTGATAGATGTTAATCCCTATCAAACAGTGGCATTCCATCTTTGGTGTTACAAACTTAATCTTGCTTATCATAATCATAGTATGTCATAATTGATACAAATTTTTTAGCATTTTCTTGTTACTTATACATATCTTGGCTTTGTCCCAGGTGCGGAAGTGTGGAGGATTCCCATCATCTTAATTAACTGGCATTTGTATTAAGCTTTATCCATATTCACCCCCCCAGGGCATTCTATAAGCTTGAAAACCAAGCTTCTGGTAGCACCCATTCCAAGAAGCCCCACATTTTTATATATTGGTCTTCTTTATTGTTTGCTTTGTAGTGAGTATGCTTTAATTTCATGCAATGCAACAACCTGTTCACCCATTCTGCAGTGGTGGGTACTGACTCAGCACCCCAATGACTAGCCAGAGCCTATTTCTCCACCGCCATTGCAAGAGACCATAGAGGGTGATCCATTCCTTTAACCCTCAGACTTTCTAGGTAGGCCAAGCACAACCTCGCCCAGGCCAATCTACTGATCCACAGTCAACACTGTCTTCATTATGCCAGTAATACTATACTAGAGGGTCATGGTCTTGGGGCAACTCCATAACAAGTGGATGAATAACCCAGGTGTAGCTTTATACTGCGGACATAAGTCTGAGGTGGTAGGGTCTATCTTATTGGCCAGCACTGGGGTGAAATATGTTCTGTGCAATCTATTGTACTGTACTGCCCTTAGTCTATTGTTGTTTGAACATGTCAAGCCTCTGCTAAGGATCATTTTCCAGTCACCCTCAGTCAGTATTCCTTCCCCCATGTCCTGTCCCATTTCTCTTTGAGCTTTTCTAGGGTTGGGGGTAGGCTAACCACTAAGGTCCTGTAACAATTTGTAAGTTGCTTGTGGCTCCCCACCTTCTGCCCCTCACAACACTTCCTCCAATGGGGATCTACAGATTTGAGGATGGGGATACGCATTTCCACTAGTCTGGGAGGACAGCAGGTGATGTCTGACCTGGAGATAAGTAAAGAATTGAGATGGGTGCAGGCCATAACTTCTCACCAAGAACTGATAGGAATGAATGGTATCTTGTTCTATCAAGTGTGAGATGCAACTCAATCCTACCCCTTTCCACAGGTTCAACACCCAAGCTACCATGTCCAGGGTTCTCTCCCTTCTACAGAGCATATACAATTGATGCATCCGGGGAGATAGTGGCAGGGTGACCCAACAATTTATGAGCTGTCAGACACGCTCTACTAGTAGTTCTGGTAAGTGGACTAGCTATATGTTTGACTATTTTCTTGTTCAAAATTGACACAAAGTAGGAGTAGGTCAGAGGAGCAGTCTCAGCAGTGACCTCCATCCCCGTCCATGTCTTGCATTCCTGGGCCTCTTGCAACAAGTCCACTATAGCGGAAATCTGGGTGGCTATATAGCACAAATATAGGTTAGGGAGACCCAACCCTCCCTCCTTCACTGTTCTCCACAGAATATCTTGTCTAATTCGGGGCCTCCTACCTCTCCACAGTAAACCGACTATAGTCCCCCCTAGTGATTTAAAATAATACTTGGGTACCCAGATTGGCAGGGTTTGAAATAGATATAAGCATTGTGGTAGTATGTACATTTTGACCAAATTTGCTCATCCTATTAAGTGAGGGGCAAATTTTTCTACCAACTCACTCCCCCTTGTATTAACTTCAAAAGAGGCTTACTGTATAATTTATCTCACATATGGTGGAAAGCTTTCTAGGAATGTGGATGCCCAAGTATTTAAGAAATGTCATCAGTGTAAAAGTAAAATTCTGTATGGTGAGGGAGGCTCCAGAGCCACTTAGTGGTATACATTCACATTTTGACCAGTTAATGTTATGTCCAGACAGAGGTCTGTAAATCTCAAATAAAGCCATGGTTGTGGGAATAGAATCTCTGGCTCTTTCAGGAATAACAAAATGTCCCCCGCAAACAAGGAAATCACCTAGTTCTGGCCTCCTCATGCACAACCTTGAATCTGCGGGTGATTCCGTATAGCAGAGGCCAATGCTTCCATTGTTAGAACATACAGCAAGGGTGACAGATGGCAGCCCTGTCTAGTACCCCTGGTGAGGAGGAAGGGGGCTGACATGTTCTCGTTTGTGAGAATCTGTGCTTGTGGAGAGGCATACAAAGTCTGAATTCAGGAGCGTATCCCGGTCCCAAATTAAATTTCTTCAGTGCTGCGAACATGAAGGCCCAATCCACCCTATTAAATGCCTTTTCCTTGTCTAATGCAAGTAGGCCTCTATTCTTGTCCTCTCCTCTCCTCTCCTCTTCCTGCCCATCCATGTATGATATTCAGCATCTTGCAAATATTGTGCTTCTCTTGCCTACCTTTAACAAACCACATTGGTCCTGGTGTACCAATGTGGGCAGAATGCTATCCAATCTGGTAGTTATTAATTTTGCTATTATTTTATAGTCCAAATTAAGGAGAAAAGCAGGTCAATATGAACCACATTTGGAAGTATCTTTGCCGGGCTTTGGGAGGATCATAATGGTGGTGAGTTGCAAAGAGCAAGGAAATGTCCCCCTTTCCAGTGACTCCCTCCCAAAAACCCTCCTTCATCTCTCCTCCCCCCCAAGTTCCATTTCCTCTTATTAAACAATGTCAACAGGATACAGTAAGCCCAACTAATATCTCCCCCTCCCTTACTCCCCTCCAAGTTCTTTCCTTCGAATCCTCTTCCTCAAGTCCCACTACTCCTTGTGGTTGAGCTGTGGGACCCATCCTTTATATATTTAAGATATTATGTGTTGATATTATTCCTCAGTGCCATCATCATGTGTAAGAGGTAGGGGAGCAAGGGGTCATGGGAGACCTAAGAGGCCCCCTCTCAAGCTCCTCTGCAGGACAATGTCAGTTATGGAAACCCCCTCAGGCCCAGACAGTCCTTCACATTAAATTGATAATGTGGAGAGTACATCCCCTTATGAGGCTCCAGAGGGCCCCCTGAATGTGATCCCCCTTTGCAACCCTCACTGTACCCTATATGCTTCTCTCAGTTTACTTCACTAATTGCTCAGACTACCCCTTTTTATGATAAGGTGGACTCTCCTATGTCAATATTCCTGACCATCTGGAAAGTTGATCCCAGTACCACAGAGTCCCCTCTCCACCATCCCCCAGATGCAATAACTGTCTTTATGAACACCATCATAGATATACACATGGTTTCCTGTATTCGACCTCTAAGCCATGAAGAGTAAAAGGAAAACAAAACTCTCATGCCTCGCAGCATACTGAGGTTAGCATCACCCCAGCATATACTGGATTTCTGACCTTTAAGGAATATAAATGATAAGGGGAGATTGCAATAATCAACTTAGATATAATAGCCTAATTGCATTTTGGTCAGAGTAACCCGAAAGTCAAATTACATTGTCAGACAACATTTTTCCTGTGCGCAGAAGTTTCTTTGAACAGTTCTCATTTGTTTCCAGGTCAAATGGCCCATTCATGTGCATAAAATGTCCGGCCTTGTATTGCTGGTTCAGCTCTTTCTGGTCTATAACAGTTTCATTTATTTACAAGTGAAAGTAAACTTTAAAGACTACTGTAGAGCTTCATTCAACCTTTCTCTCCCCAGGCTTCCGAGTCTCATGTAAAAGATGCATTTACAGAGGCCTACTGAAGCACGTCCCCTCCTCCCACTGCTAGTAAAAGGGGTCACTAGTATTGCCATCGAGGCCCATGCTGAGGAGGGGGCTGTCCTGGTCCAGCCATTATAGGCTGGAGGTACCTTCATTTCCAATACATGGAGTGAACTGAATAAGAAAAAAGCCCTCCTCCCCTCGGACACCCTCAACATTCACAAACCTTCTAGCAAGTGCAGTACCTTTGTATTTTTGCTCATGTGCTGGAGGAGTTAGCACTGTGTTCTTGTTCCCTCTGTCACAGCTCCTGGGTTACTTATGTCAGTGCAGCTTCTGGATTGGTGAAGGTCCAGACTTCACGTTCTGAGGCTTGATAATAAGGCATGCTGGGTACACCATCATGAATGGACAGTTAATTTTGTGCAGCTTTTTCTTCACAGCATTGAATGCCTGGCATTCCATTTGCAGCTTTCAAGAATAGCCCAAGAAGATAATTACCTGTTTCCCCTTCACTTGAATAGTGCCCATCTTCTAGGTGGCCTCTAATACTGTTTGCTGATCCTGGTATCGAAGGAACTTGATAATTAGGTGATGGGGCTGCTCCTCTGGCCTGGGATGCTTCCCCGGGGACCTATGAGCCCTCTGAATTTCCAGTGTTCCCATTTCAGGTAGCTTGAGGGTATTTGAGAGCCATGGCCCCATAAAGGCCCTGCAGTTTGACCCCTCCATGACTTACAGCAGTCCTACTACCTGAACACTGCAACATCTCTCATGGTTCTCGTGGTCATTCAGGGTAGCCTTAAGGTAGTCTGTTTCTTTGAGGGATGCTTGTAGGGAGTTATCAAGTCTAGATTGTAAGTCCTCCTGTGTAATGACCCTCTGCTCCAACTCACTCCATCTTCCGGAGTGGCTTTTGACTGTGTCACTCAGTGAGTTCACTGTTTGCTGCAAATGAGTGAGTTGTGAGCCAATGTTATCAAATCCCGTTTGCATTTGATTTGTAAGTTCAAACTTTAATGCATGAATTAAACATTCTATGAAGCTAGGCGATGTTTGCTGTGGGTTCAAGCCTGTGACGGATCATTGCATCTCAGAGGGATTTACTGGAGAGGCTGCTCGCCCAGATGGGTGATCCAGGTCCGTTGGTTTACCAGTCATGGCAGGCTGAAAGGTTAGCTGAGCTTGTTTTTTCTTCGATTTTTTAGGAGCAGCCATGCAGAGGATCACACTGATGTCCTTTTAAAGTTCTTTTTACAAAGATTTAGTAGCGGATGGCACCAATATTATTTGGATGGGCTTGGAGCTCTACAGCTATGCATCCATTTCTCTCCTCAGCTTGGCCATGCCTCCATGAGGGAACAATTAAATATACTGAGACCTACTTGGTTTGAGCCATTGCTTTATACGTTGGAAATAAATCACCAACATGAACATGTTTGTTGACAATATTGTTCATAATACTTTTCCACTTCTTCACAATAATGTCGCTACTTTCTCTACAACTGAACACATCAGACCAGTACATATTATTCACTATGGGTGACTTCCATAGCAACACATCTTCGCATTCCTTTTGCTGCCCAAACATTTTGACTTTCTTTACATCTATTTGAAATCAAATGTAAAAAAATGGTCACTGTGTGATGCAAGTCGTGTCAGACAACCTCAGGAACATATTGTTTGTTACTATGGTATAAACTTGGGGATGTAAAAAAAAAATCAATCTTGCTCATGTGCCACATCATATCAATGTTTGGTTTCAGCCTTGTGAAATGTTCACAAAGGGTTTAAGTCACTGTTATCATATGCAGGTACACTTTTCTTTGCTGAGTGAAGGATGCTACAAACAGCTTCACTGCTGTGGTTGTGGTGTCAAATAACTGGATAGGAATTCATAAAAGTGTGTACCGAAAACATGGTCTGAATTTTCCAGTCATAAAATAGGAAAAAGCTGCAGGACACCAACAAATAACTGTATGAAATGGAATATCCAACAATCACAATAGCAAGTCACACTGAACAGTGACATCAGAGGGTGATTACATGAGCACATCCCTGCCTCCAATGGAGGACATTTCCTCCCCTGCCAGGTATTCAGCACCACATAGTACACACAGCAAATTGAATATGAGGGCAACAACCATTCTCATACCCTCCTTGGGGATATAGCCAGTAATCCTTGTTGCTCTACATGGATCTGTCCTAGGAAGGTACAGCTGAAGATTTGGCTCAATGTGGCTATTGTAATTTGTAGAGGATGGAAAGAAAAATATTTTGGGATTTTATATATCTGGGCAATCATACCATGATGATACAAAATGTATGGTGAATAAACATCAATACAAGACACGCGAGTACTTAAATTTATAGGAATATACTGTATGTCAGAAAAGCACCTTGACAGTTAAACCCTGTCATGCTGTTATACACATTGTGAAATATTTAAAATATGGACATACACAGTAGTTACTTCACATCCAAAAACACATCTTACTTTTTGAAACATGCCATATATCATAGCGATGTTTTGTGTTTGGCATGTTCTCATGAATCCACTATCTGGTGGTGCTGATCAGTTATGATGGTTTATTTATGCTTGCCATTGTTTTTCAAGGAACTAGACTGTGTACTTCAAACCCTTTAACTCACTTCATGAAGAGCTCTTGACTTCATTGCTCTAGAGAAAATTATAAAGCTGGACCAGTTTTATTATGCAATAGTAATGACTATGTGATAATATTATCATTGCAATTCTATAATATGAAACTCTTTGATTTGTAAAAGATACACACAGTTCCTTAAACCTTACAATTGCTAAATAATAAACAAACAAACAGTACAATATTTCGGCAGCATAACTCAACAGGGTGTGGGTTATTCTGGAATGTACCCACATCTGGTGTGTTTTGGTCTCTAGGCTGCAGTCTGAGTGAGTAAACCACATCTGATGTGGGTAAATCACACTATATCCACACACCATGGAATTGTATTTTGTGATTATAAAATTGCCCTCTTCACTTTTTTATAGTAAATAATTACTGAAAATTGCTGTTATTAACATCTTTAAATAACTGTTTTTAAAGCCTGTATCTGAAGAGTGACATTAGGTTACTGGAATAGGTGCAGCACAGGGTGACAAAGATGATCCAGGGACTGGGGGTCTTACCATGTGAAGGGAGGCTGAGGGAGTTCAACATGTACTTGCTGGAGGAGAGAAGGGACAGGGGGAATATGATTGAAACCTTGATGGAGGAGGTGGCATTCTGCTCCTGTCAGAATGCGCTGCTGCACCTAGACTGTTACGTGTGGGGAGACTCTGACTACCCGGTCCTGTTTTTTTGGCGTTTTGAGACACCATTAAGTTGTTTTATGTAGCTATGCTGTGAAAGGGAGCACAATCTGAAGAGGCAAGCTTATGACTTTTGAGTGAATTTGTGTTTTGTTATTTTCCCATGTAGATTTTTAAAGGTTCGGTGATTCAGCAAGGCACAAAGTGTGTTAAGGGGAAGTGTAGGCAACACTGGAGAGTCACACTGGGGTATGTCGGGGCTCTACATGTGTGTATGCAATATCGCTAGACTTCAGCTCCAGAAAACAATGGTACTCCCAGTAACTGACATGGGAAGAAATAAGCTGGTTCAAGTAGTGGGGGTGGAGAATACCACATTAGGATCCCAAGTAGAAGAAGCAAACGATCTGGAGTAAGGCGACTATTGTTCTCAACACCCAGATTTTGTTTAACTGCATGAATCCCCAGGCACATAACTTCAACGCTGAAAGAGAAAAGAAAACTTAACTCCTACAGGTAACCCCTTCATCTGGGAGAACCAGATGGAGGGGGATTTTGTTTTTGGGCAACAGAAAGAAGGGCCTGTATGGGAAATAACAAAAGAAAAGAGAGAAGAGGGAAATTAAAAAAATTCTAGCATTCAGTGGGAGGTTAAGCCCACAATACACAAAAGAAAAAAAGACCCCAAGTCTGTCTGGGGACAGTTTGAAACAGAAAACCAGTTTAAGAGAGAAAGCATTCAAAGAAAAAAAAGACAAAAGAACACAACTTAAAATCAGGTAACCCGCCCTCTTCCACCTCTATGGCATATATTGGGTTATCAGGATGCCACATATGATATTTTCTCCTTTAAATCTAATGTTAAAAGCAATGAGTGGAAAAAAAACCAGAAGGAGAGAGAGTATTAGAAAAACAGGAGGGGAATATGGCTTCGAAGACCAGGAACAACAAAAGCTGTAAAAAAGGAAAAAAACAAGAGGAAGGAGACAGGGAGAGGCAAGGTGGGGGATGGGGTGAAAATACCTCTGGGTTGTCTTTTGAAGAAGGGGAAGAATCTGCTAATATTTCTGAGGAGGAGATATTGAAAGAAACGAGGCAAGAATTTGGAACTTTGAACGTCGCAGTTTAAAACCTGAGTAATAAACTTTGGGAGGTTGTGGAGAAACCTGATGCCCTGGCCTTAAGATGTACAGAATGCAAAGACAGAGTTAGCAAAATAGAATACATCTTTTCTAAAATTTCTACCACCATAGCAAAATGTAATAAAGAACTAGAGGTGGATAGAGCGCATACAGCATTTGGTACCAGGGATTTTCAGGGCAGGCCCCGGTTCATGTACATCAAACCACTATGATACCAAGATAAAGAGAAAATATTAAACAAAGCTTGAATTGAAGAAGGGTTATTTTGCAATGGGATGAAACTACAAGCACATCCAGACATTTCACTAACCATATTAGCAAAACTAAAAAGTTTTGATTAAGTATGGGACATATTAAGAAAGGAAGGCATCCAGTTTGCCATGCTGTATCCAGCCAAATTAAGAGTGTATTTGGAGGGAAAATCTTTATTCTTCCACTCTCCAGTGGATGTGGAGGAAGTTTTGAAAAAAAATGCCAGAGGTCCTAGGATGACAATCCTGATCCTGGGGGATCTGATGTTGCCTCTATGAATAAGCAAGAATAAAAAAAAAATACAAAAGCTTAGTGTATCTATTCAGCATTTAGGGTATGGAGGGGGGAGGAGAAGGTAAGAAAAACAAAAGGAGAAAATGCTCGGGCATTACTGGAGGTCTAGTTTATATTCTCTATGCATAGGCAACTTTTTCTCCTCCGTTGTATTTATAGAAAATGTTACAGATGTGCACAAGGGGATTCTTTTTTTCAGGGTGGTTAAGAAGTCTCATTCCATTTTATTAGCCACACTTGCACCTAGCAAAGGTTAGGCAACCTCGGGGGGGGGGCATTTGTTAGTCACTAAGATGCTCAGGTATAAGGGGATTGTATAAGAGCATGCAGAACCTTCCATCTATCGTGGTATTAAAAATAGATAAATATGAGGTCAGATTGGTGTGCGGTGGAGAGGTAAGGTGTGGGAAAAACAAAGTAGTAAAATAAAAATGGCTATTCAGAAGCTGGACTCAAAAAAAAGCTTGGATGCCTAGGTACAAGGCCTTTATGAGTTAAGCTACATCTTTATTTTTATATAATGATTAGACAAGAGGGACAAATGTCATGCGCAGATCTTGGGGAAGATTGTATCAAAATGGAATATATAAATATACTTATTGGAAACATAAAAAATTATGACATGGAATCTGAATGGCTGTAAGAAAATTATTAAGATAAGGAAAGTGGCTAGGATAGTAAAAAAAAGGAACATCGATTGCCTACTTTTGCAAGAAATGCACTTTAATGATAGAGATGTTTCATATTTTGATAATTTACTGGGGTAGAAGGTTTTAATTCAGACTATTCTGATATGGCAAGTGGCACTGCAGTCTTTGTTAAAAAAAGGTTATAGAGTTGATAAAGTCCTGTTGGATAGTATTGGGAGATTTGTGATAATTAGAATTTGTACACAGAATGGAGGGGTCACACTGGCATCAGTTTATGGTCCAAACCAGGGTGATCCTGCTTTTTTTTTTACAAATCTATATCTTGAGCTATCCCAAACTGGCTCAGTAATAATAATAATGGGGAGAGGACTTTAACTTAACATTTGGGTTACTAGATAGGGAACCCCCAGCCACAGAAAGGAAAAAAAAAAACAAGCAGTAGGGGTAGTGAAACAAATGAACCAAGATTTAGATCTGGTGGATCCCTTTAGATGTTTATATCCAAACCTGAAAAAAACATTACCACTATTCTGAGTCCCACAAAACCTTCTCAAGGCTGGACCACTTCTTTACATCTCGGGATCATGGCAAAGAGACTAAAAGTGTAACATATGAATAAATTAGGGTCTCTGACCATGCACCGTTAATTTTAGAGGTAGCCCGTGGGCTGACCGGGCGTAATCGGTTAGGAAGGTCAATATGGAGGTTTGATAATTCCCTATGGTTTACCCCGGGTTTTGGGGAACAGATCCAGGAAGAAATTCACTGGTTCTGGATCAATAATTATGGGCATAACATAGAGAACAACATTCTTTGGGAGGTAATGAAGTCCTTCTTAAGGGGTTGGATAATGTCCCAAGTAAGGATAAGAAAAAGACATAGGATAATAAACTTGTGACCTTGGAAAGAGAGTTAACTGTAGTTGAAGCAGAGCATGTATGGAAACAGACAGAACAATTCAGAAGCAAAATTTACGGTACTAAAAGATAAAGTGGAGCAAGTTATCCAGGAAAGAGCTGAGAGAGAGATGGTTAAAGCAAGGGCAAAGTATTACCCTATCAGATTCAGTGTGATAGAAACAGAAACACAATTCAAACTATATTAAGGGAAAATGGGACTTTGTCCTCAGAAGAAACAGTTATCTTGAAAACTTTTCAGAATTTTTACCAAAAATTGTATACACCAGAGCAACAGATAGAAGAAGGTTTAATCTCTGATTATATAGAAACATATAAGTTGATGGCAGATAAGGACCGCAAGGCCCATCCAGTCTGTCCATTTCTTTTTCTACCTTATGAATGTGCCATCAGTCTTTACTCTGTCAATGGCCTATCTATTCATACTCATCAGTATTGCTCCCTTATGCCTATCCCATGCCTGTTTGAAGCCCTGCACTGTATTCATATCCACCACTTCCTGAGGCAGGCCGTTCCATGCATCCACCACCCTTTCTGTGAAAAATAACTTCCTCAAATATACCTTAATCAGCCTCCCTCCAATCTCATGCTGTGTCCTCTTGCCCTGCTATTTTTCTCATATTGAAACATGTTGGACTCTTTCACCTTGTTAATATCCTTAAGATGCTTGAATGTTTCGATCATATTGCCTCTGTCCCTCCTTTAGGGTATACCTTTTGAGCTCCATTAATCTGTCCTCACATGTTTTCTGATGCAGTTCTTGCACCATTTTGGTTGCCCTTCTCTGGACTGCCTCCATTTTGTTAATGTCCTTGTGCAGGTGCGGCCTCCAGTACTGCATGCAGTACTCCAGATGGGGCCAAACCAGTGTCTTGTAAAGAGGAATTATTACCTCCCTTGTACGACTTGTGATACCCCTACTAATACACTGCAACATCCCTCTAGCCTTACCTACTGCTTTAGTGGTCTGCCTGGATGATTTCAGGTCATCTGTGATGATGATACCCAAGTCTCTTTCTTCTCTTGTGATTGCCAGCAACTCCCCTCCCAACCTATGGGTAGCTTCAGGGTTTCTCTTCCCTATGTGCATGATTTTGCACTTCTTTGTGTTAAATGTCAGTGTCAGTGGCTCAGTAGGTAGCACACTCGCCTCTGAGGCCGGGTGATCAGAGGGCTGTGGGTTCAATTCCCACATCTGGCACTTGGGTTAATATCCCAGTACTGACACTGTAGTGCAGCATGAGAGGGGTGCTGCACTTCTGAGGTGCCGTCTTTCGGATGAGATGATAAACCGAGGTCCCATCTGCCTGGAATGGTAGTAGTTCAGGTGGATGTTAAAGATCCCATGGCACTTATCGAAAAGAGTAGGGGAATTTATTGAAAAATAAATCATACAAAAGAAATATGCAAGTATTCAGAAAAACAACTGAGAAAGTACATTCATGTAACAGGAAAATCTGAAGTGGTTACCCAAGGCATGTTACGCCAATATGCTTCTAAAACTTGTTGTGGAAAAATAATACATTCTTTCTGAAAAATAACAGACAGTTCCCTAGTAACATTCTGAATAATTATTTCAATAACAGTGTCCTCTTGTTGTAACATAAAGCCACATCTAACATTCCAAATATACCATTTTAGTACTTAACAAACAATATTCAATGTGCCTTTATGAAAACACTGCCAACCAGAGGGAAAAATACCATGCATCAGTTCTTCACATGTCATTGTAGAAAAGATAGGTAAAGACCAAGTACTTGCTAGAGTTGACCAAAATGTCCTTATAAATGAACAAAGAAAAAATAGGTGTTCAATGGTTTCTTCTGCTGAGACACAATTAACCCTAATACAGCCTCGTTCAGCATGCTGTTTGTGTTTTTTATTGCTTTTCACATTTATCTTACCATGGCAACTAAGCCAATGAAAATCCCACAATTTCCTTGGAACTCTTTGTTCATTTAACAAGGCCAAATGGGTATTTTGTAGATGCACAGGCCGATGGGGAAAGTTATTAGTTCAGTAAAATGTGTAGTGATTATACGATGGTACAACTGTTTTCTTGTATTACTAAGTAAAGAATGGCTAAAGACCCCCCATAGTTGTAATTTTATAAAGATTTCTCTATAATAACCAGGAAGTGTAGGATCATACTTTAAGTGTGTGACCCTTGGCCCTTCCTAAATAGAAAACCATTGTTGAACCGTATCATAAAAATATGAAGTCCAAAACTTATCCTGATTTATCACTAGGGGCCAAAGATTAATATAAAAAAAACATACAATAAAAAAAACACTAATGGGTTTACCATATTCAAACCCCCAGATGAGTATGATAAATAAATAATATTCCTTTTTATGGGATTTAGCCTACTACCCCATACTGCCCGAAAAAACAAACTCAACAAACTAGCTTCCAATTGTTTTAGGGGAGGAAAAACCTTACTAACATACAAAAATTGTGGTAAGAGCTTCATTTTAATTAAAACCACACTTTTTTTTATCAAGTTTCCAAGTATTCCATTTTGACACTATCGTATTTCCAAGTTCAATCCTTAACGTCCAGTTTAATAAATCTAAATTACCTGCACCCCAGAATAATCCTAAAATCTTAATAGGGTGAGAAACAATCAGAATACCAGAAATCTGAGGGTCAATTTGATATTGTGTTCCCAAATATATATCTTGGCTCTTAGATGCATTTAAACTAACCCCTAATACCGAAGAATAAATAGTACAGACTTCTATTGCTAAGGATATAGACTGTACATCTGGTAAAAGAAGACACAGGTTGTCAGCATAGGCAATACACTGTGCCCGACTCAATAAAGACCCTATTTGCAAGGATCTTATTCTAGGATGAGTATTTATACTTTTTAATAAAGGATCAATACAGAAAACATAGAGGAGTGGGCTTAGGGGACAGCCTTGCCGAGCTCCCTTATGTACTGAAATTATTGGTCCAACATGTCCATTCACCATGGGAGTTACAGTAGCAGATGCATATAACAGTTTAAGCCATTGTATAAATTGATCCGGAATATTATAGAATCTCAGAACCTCCCACATATAACAATGGTTAATAGAGTCAAAAGCTTTACTTTGATCTAATGAGCATAAAAACTCTTCCACTTCCTTCTTTGTACTTCTAGTAATTATTTCTTGAAGTAAGAGGAGATGTTCCAAAATATTCGAGTGTTTTACCGAACAAGCTTGTGCTGGACTAATCACGTAATTTGCTACTTGTTGTAACTGCATAGTTAAAGTTTTTGGCATTAATTTAAAATCTGTATTTAAGAGACAAATTGGTCTCCAGTTTGTTAAAAGATTTTGGTCTCCTGTTTTATAAAGATAAACTAAAGAACCCTGTGCCATAGTGAAGGGTAAGGCAGTTTTTAACATTGAAGAGAAAACCTGTGCCAATTCTTGTGCCAAGATTTCTATAAGAAATCTGTAGACCTCAGTAGTTAGACCATCCTTCCCTGTGGACTTATTTATGGGCATAGTTTTCATAGCCAGTTGTATTTCAGAAGAATGAATATCCTTCCTGTTTTAAAGTAAATGGGAATTCTGGAACCTCAATATTTCCTAAAAATTGCTGAATACCATCCAATTCAATGTTAGTATGGGAAAAAAGAGATTTAGTATGCATATACACAATATTCATGATTTCATCATGTGTATTATGCATATATCCTAATGAATCTTGTAAGCTATCCATTCTTTTTGACTTCACTCGCTGGTTACAGGTATCATATGGACAAATATTAGAAAGAGGTCCTTGTAAACCAAAATTTTGTTGGAAAGCTAAAACAGCAGCTTTTTTCCTGATGAAATTGACACGTGTTCTTTTAAAGAAGAAATCTGAGCACTATAATCATGCGTAGAAACATATGATAGAGAAATTAAAGATTGTAGTTGTTGCCTATGTCGCAAATATGTTAAGTACTGGAGATCTGTATCTTTCTTACTTAAAGTTTTTAACAAAACAATCAATTCCTTTTTTAAATCTTCCCACCACTGTATTGGTGAGTCATACAAAAAAAAATGTTTTTTAGGCAAATAAAAAATACTGTATTTGAGTATGACAATGTTCCTTACTTAATAATGAGGAATTGTATTTCCATAATCCTCATCCTATCTGAACCCCCGGTCCTAAGAGAAGAAAGAGCATAGAGTGATCAGAATATTCCACTGCCTGCACTCCGGCTGTAGAAATAAAAGAGTGTTGGGAGATAAAGAAAAAATCTATCCTAGTAGGACCTTTACAAAAAGTTGGCATTACTTTTTTAAGGTGAAATAACATGGCATCAACCAAATCTGCTTTGTGTACTATGTCAGATAAACAATTAGAGTCACAATAAGATTTCAAAGTTTTAGTCTGTGGCCCCTTATCCCGTTTATCCAACCCACAATTGAAATCTCCTCCCCAAATTACTAATTGTGCCGTGTATAAAAATGGCTGAATTATTTTGAACAGAGACACCCTCTCGGCCTTGGATTGCATGGCATAGATATTAATAAGATGAAATAACTTGCCTTGAACACAAATATCTACTAACAAAGCCTGCCCAGGAACCAAATCCAGCAATTTCAAACATGTAAATTCAATGCCTTGAAACAATATCCCTACCCCTGAGTATTGGTCTGTACCTATCGACCAACAAGAAGGCCCCACATACCAGGCATTAGTAGCATTATGAACATCAAGCAGGGTATGCAGTCTTGTATCCTGCAAAAAATAAATATCTGGTTTTTGATGAATTAAAGCAGAAAAAACAACAGTCCTTTTCCTCATACTCTTAATGCTATTCACATTCACAGAAGTGAGAAATAGAGTCATAAGAGGAAGAGAGAGGTATATCCCAACAGATAAAAAACAAAACAAAATCATTTCTTTTTTACCTCACTTCTAGTACCCAACCTAGATTTCAGTTTAACATGAGATGGGTGTTTCTTTTTTGAGGATTCTTTATGGGGAATGGTCTGTGGCACCTCAGTTTGATCCACCTCCCAATCCCCTACCATAGAAGATGAATCCGAAAGTATTTCAGAATCACTATCTGCAGTAGGAAGAGCCTGATACCGATTTTGAAGGGAAATAGACTGTGTTTTAGCTAGTTTTACAGCTGGAACAGATTTTTCCGACCTTTTCTGAGCCAAAATACTTTTTCTGGTATTATAGGCTGGGGGAGGCATCACTGTTTCTGGTACCTCTGGAGGCAAAATCACCATTTCTAAATCCATATTACCCTGTGGTTGAGAAAAAGGTGAAGGAACAGGAGGTGAATCTACCAAGGGGTTCACCTGTAGTTCTGTAACTGTTGTTTGGAGAGTCCTAGAGAGTGAGGAAGGCTTTGGGGAAGTAGAAGGAGGGGGGGAAGGAAGGGGAGGACAACACAGGCTCAGACTGTTGCCGTTGGGCTACTGCTATGAGCAGCCGTTGTTCCTCACAATCTCCACCAGGATTTGTATTATGGGCAGCCCAAGCACAACTTTGATAAGAATGCCCCTTGTCATCGCATAAGCTACAAACCATTTCATTTAAACAATTACTACTGACATGGCCTAATTTGTTACAGAGAGAACATCTTACTTTATCACAAATGCTGCTCATATGGCCGTCAGAGCCGCATTTATAGCAGGCCTTTGGTTGGCCTGCATAAAACAAGACTCCACTGTCACGCACAAGGAAAAAGGAATTTGGCAAATGTTTAAGACTATCACTAGTTGAAGAAAGTAAAACTTTAAATTTCCAATCCCCAGTCCAATAATGTTCACTATCAAAGATAGCGGTGGGTCCATCCAGAACAGTGCATCTTTGTTTTATCCAGTATGTTAAATCCATCACACTGACCCCTTCATTACAAAACAATACAGTTACAAATTTTATAGCAGGTTTTGTCAGGGGTAAGGAGTCCACAGAGGGGAGTTGTGAAGTTCATTATATCGTTTCCAAAAATGCTCTAAACCAGTAGTAGTCTTGACACTGATATCAAACGTGTTCGCCCGACACATGAATTAGGGCATATATTTCGGTAGCAAAAAATCATAAGGAATCTTTTATCAAAGTTTTACCCACGTAAACACGATCTGGAACACAGTCCAAACCTCCTTTATAGATTAAACAGACAACATTGTGGCATTTAGCAGGGGCTACAGGTAAATGAAACAGGGAAGCAAATTATTTTTTAGGTGCATCAGGTTTAAGGTTCAAAGGAGCATCTGGGCCAGGAAACTCAGGTTGAGTTGGTAACACATTTGTACTCGATATGGTGTTAGAAATATTTGGAGAGAAAACAGTATCAGCACTAGATACTATAGTCCGATCTATATCCGTAGAAATTTTAATGGGAGACGTACCTGAAACCCAGCGATTACCTTTTTTATTTTTCTCCCACCCTGCAGCCAGCAAAGCAGCATCTACAGACCATGGCTCTTTAGTGTTGGGCTGTAACAACATTTCTGAAGTAGAATGTGTGCTGGAAGCAATCAAAACCTGGCGTGTAGTGTCACAGTCTGACTCACCCGGCAAGGCCTTTGGTGCTGCCACGTCAGCGTTCACAATCAGCTGTGCAGTCGAGTCTGACAGCGGTGAATTCAGCGCTTCCGGAAGCTTCACCGCTAGACGTTTAGGGCATACCAGAGGAGACTGTTTTGAAGGAAACTGTTGCTGCTGTGTTGAGGAAAGTAAATCTTCGTCTGAAACTTCATCCTCCACCCAAGTTCGAACAGCTGGTACTGCATTCGAGCACTGAATATCCTTGCAGGTAATTCGCTTAGCCAGCAAAGCTTCTTGCTGATTGATAACTTCCACCAGTTGGCGTCTCTGACATTCCAAAGCCAAAAATTAGTCGTCATCTAAATCCTGAGCCGTCTTCAGTATTTCATCTTTATCCATTTGCTCTTCAAGAATCGGGCCTTTCGCCCACTCTGTTCCAGGCTGTTGAGAAGCAGGAGGTGGAACAAACCCTCCTGCCTCTTCCACATACATCTCCTTCGCTGAGTCCTCACTGACTGCTGCCATAGCAGACAGCAGCAGCGCCCCCTAGAGAGTAGGGGAATTTTTTTATTGAAATCATAACAAAATCATGACAATGTATACAAAATCAGTATTACAACATAAATAATCTTAAAGGGAGGGAAGAACAAAAACAAAACATAAACGAGTATTAATTTAGATAATAACTCTTAAACATAAAAGGAAAGTGTTATGACCCACCCCTTCCCCCTCCCCATTATAAGAGTAGGGGAAGTTTTATTTATTTATTTTTTTGGGGGGGGAATCATAACAAGTCTTAACAGGTTATGCTAAACCAAACACAAAAAATAATCCGTATAATAATCCAAAACGACAATAAAAAAAATATTGATAACCTATTTCTTCTTCTCCCCACTATTTTCCTTTGTGTTTTATTTTTTTAAGTATAACAAAGTGCTTATGTATTACATACGTAATAAAGCGCACCCTCTCCCTATCCTACATAGATACATAGATACATAGACAGTGTCGGCAGATAAGGGCCTATGGCCCACCTAGTCTGCCCATTTGAGCTTGTAAGTTCAGTTTGTTTTCCTAGAAGTCTATTTCCCCTTACCCCCGACCTCTAGAATTCCTTTATGTCTATCCCATGCATTCTTAAATCCGTGATTGTTTCAGCTCCCACCACTTCCTCTGGCAGGGTGTTCCACTTGTCCACCACCTGTTCTGTGAAGAAATTCTTTCATGTTTCCTCTGAATCGCCCTCCTCCAACTTCATCCCATGCCCTCTAGTCCTGAAACATCTTTTCACTTAAAAATAGTGTTTTCCTGCACCCTGTTCCTCCCTGTAAGATACTTGTATGTCTCTATCATTTCCTCTCTCCTCCTCTCCTCCAGGGAGTACATGTTCAGTTCCTTCAACCTGTCTTCATAGGACTTGTGATGCAACCCATGCACAATCTTTGTTGCCCTCCTCTGAACCTTCTCTACCCTGTCTATGTCCTTACGTAGGTATGGTCTCCAGAACTGTACACTGTACTCCAGATGGGGCCTCACTAGTGTCTTGTATAGCGAATTATGACCTCCTTTTCCTGCTGGTGATGTCCCTGCCTATACATCCCAGCATCCTATTTGCTTTACCTGATGCCTTGTCACACTGTTTCTCACTTTGAGGTCATCAGAGATGACAACCCCAAGATCCCTTTCCTGCTTGGTACATGCTATATCCTCACCCCCAACTGATATATTGTGCCAGGGTTTTGTGCCCCATATGCATTATCTTGCACTTCTTTGCATTGAATTTCAACTGCCAAACCCTTGACCATTCTTCAAGTTTCTGCAGGTCCTTCTCATTCTGTCTACACCCTCTGGTGTGTCTACTCTGTTACAGAGCTTGTGTCATCAGCGAACAGTGAAATTCTGCCTCTAGATCCTGTGCAATGTCACTGATGAAGATGTTGAATAGGACCGGTCCCAGCACTGATCCCTGTGGTACCCCACTGGTCACTCTTCTCCTCTGTGAAGTGACAGCCATTTACCACCACCCTCTGTGTCCTGTCACCCAGCCAGTTACCTACCCACCACACTACTGTCCTGCCCACACCCATATTCCCCAGTTTGTGTAATAGTCTTCTATGTGGCACAGTGTCAAAGGCCTTGCTGAAGTCCAGATAGGCCATGTCCACTGCCCTCCCCTGATCCACCTCCCTAGTCACCCAGTCAAAAAATTCAATGAGGTTGGTCTGACATGACCTCCCCCTGGTGAAACCATGCTGCCTTGGGTCCTGTAGTCCATTGACAACCAGATGTTCCACCAATCTCTCCTTCAGTAGTGCTTCCATGATCTTTCCCACTACCGAGGTGAGGCTGACTGGTCTGTAGTTCCCTGCTTCCTCTTTGTTCCCACTTTTGTATAAGGGGACTACATCTGCTGTCCTCCAGTCTTTGGGTACCTCCCCTGTTTCCAGTGATCGGCTAAACAGGATAGCCAGAGGTTCAGCCACCACCTCTCTTAGTTCTTTAAGGACCCTGGGGTGCACCCCATCTGGCCCCATTGCTTTATCAGCTCTTATTACTTCCAGTTCCTTCAGGACCCTTTCTCGTGTAAAGGGACTTGTGTCCATTTCTGCACCATTCTCACCCCTTGTACTCCTTCAGACCCATTACCCCCTCTTCCTTAGTAAAGACTGAGCAGAAATACCTGTTCAATATGTCAGCTTTACTGTTGTCGCCCTCCACGCTGCTCCCATCCTCCCCTTCAGTCTCACTATCCCTCCTTTGTCCTTCTTTTTCACTTATGTACCTGTAAAAGGTTTTGTCCCCTTTAACCACTGATTTTGCAATGTGTTCTTCTGTCTGAGCTTTGGCTTCCCTTACTGACTTCCCTGCCTCCTTTGTTTCTCCTGGTACTTCTCCCTATCCCCTTCTGCCTGTGTCTTTTTGTATTGCCTGAATGCAATCTTTTTGGCTTTCACTTTCTTTGCTACCTCTTTGGAAACCATAATGGTCTCTTTCTTTCCTCTTGCTAACCTGTTTAATGCATAATTCTGTTGTTCTTATAATCCCCATTTTAAATACTGCCCACTGTTCCTCAATCCCTGATTCCTGTCCCATTCCCCTTAATGCCTCTTTCAAGCATCTCCCATTTTCCCAAAGTCTGCCCCCTAAAATCCAGGATACATGTTTTTTGTGGTTTGGTTCTGCTCTTTCTGTGATTTCAAACCACAATGACTGGTGGTCACTGTTACCCAGGTGCTCCCCACTACCTCCCCATCACACTGTCCCTGTTTGTGAGCACAAGGTCCAGTATTGCCTTCTGCCAAGTTGGTTCCATGACCAGTTGCTTGAGGAAGGCACCCTGAAGGAGTCCAGGATAAATCTGCTCCTAGTTGATGCTGCTGCTGGGATGCTCCAGTCCACGTCTGGTATATTGAAGTCTCCAACCAGTACTACCTCACCTTTGTCTGCCATCCTTTGATGGCTAGCATCAGCTCCCTATCTGTTTCTTCCTCCTGGGCTGGTGGTCTATAGACCACACCTGTGCGGATGGCTGGCCCCATTTTCCTTTCCAGCTTAACCCACAGTATCTCTCCCCATTTTGTTCCTCCTGATCTGTGTGGCCCTATGTCATTTTTCACATACAGTGCCACCTCCTCCCTTCCTGCCTGCTCTGTCTCTTCTGAATATGTTGTAGCCAGATATGGCCATCTCCCAGTCATGGTTATCATTACACCAGGTTTCAGTGATGGCCACAATGTCCAGGTCTGACTGTACCATGACAGCCTCCAGATCTTCCATCTTGTTGCTAAGGCTCCTGGCATTTGCACACATGGCTTTCCATGATTTGACCTCCCTAGACTGGCTTCACTGTTCTACTCCAGCCCTTCCTTGGTTGTCATTTATCCCTGGTTCTCCTTGCTGTCTGCCCTTCTGCTGAATTTTGCCCCTTTTCTGCTTATCCACCTTTTGGACACTAATCTCCATCTTTTGCACACTGCTTTGCAGAGATAGCCACTCCTCTGGTTCACTGGTTCCATTACTAGCTGTGGGGGTGAGCAAGTAGGTACCGTCCTTGCTGGCCTGCACCCCTTTTCTGGTTTAAATGCTTGTCAATGTAGCATTTAAACTTATCATTGAGTGCTTGATTCCCTCCAGGATGGATGCAGGCCGTCAGGCTTGAATAAACCTCCATCCCTCCAGATGGGTCCCCAGTCACCAATGAATCCAAACCCTTCCTCACAGCACCAGTTCTTCAACCATGAGTTAAAGTTCCTGGTGCATGCACTTATGCTTCCCTTGCTCTCACAGGTAGTACTTGAGAAAGTGACAGAAGTAGCTACTTGCTTGAGACCCTCCCCAGTTTCCTAAACTCTTCCTGAACTTCCTTTGGCTCCCCATTTGCCAAGTCATTAGTACCTAGGTGGATAATGACATCCAGCTCACCCTCCTGTCTTGCCTTCCCAGTGATCCCCAGTATCTTCCTTCCATCCCTCCATGCCGTGGCACCTGTAGGCACCTCACCTCCCTGTCCTCCCCTCCTGTGTTCCTAGCTGGATCCCTCTTATGATGGAGTCCCCCACCAGGATTCGCCTCCTCCTCTCTGGGGTCCACTGCTTTCCCCATTGAGGTCACCTCCTTGCCTAACCTCCACATCCTTTCCTTCCACTTCCTGGTACCTCTATTTGGTTGTCCTCATTTGCCAGTGTGGCATATGAGGTTCTTGAGAGGAATAGGATCTGGGATGTGCCTCTGCCTGACTGCTCTAACCTCCTGAGCCCACTGTCATCCAAGTGCTCCTCGTCTCGGCATCCTTTGAGGCAGCTGCATTGACTGGGTGGTTCCTGGACAGGGGTGATGGTACTCCTGACCCAGTTTACTTCTGCTCTGAGTCTGGCTACCTCATCCCGCGGTCCCAGAGATGCATGCAGATAGGGCAGCACCTCAGTGTCCAGAAGGTCTGCCTGAATATGGCTGCCCCTACAGCCACTGCATTGCACCACTCCCCACACTATACTGCAATTCCACTACTTATCTGCTACTGAAGCCTTCTTAGTTCTCTTTTATTTATTTACAGTACTAAAAATCCTGTAACTGATCCTCAGATATATATTTTTAAGGAAAAAGAAACCAATAAATAAATGAGTCAAAACACTTGTCGGTGCTGAGGGTGGTCTTCTTCCCCTATGCCCCTCCTACTTCACACCTCTTACTATACCCTGTGTTTAGCTCCTGTCAATCAGATTTATCAGGGCATATAATTAAGAGTTGGGAAGGGGTGGGAGGGGCGAAAATTTGCAGCAATTAAAGACAGCACAGAATTACACCACTACTATTTTTTAAATTTTCAACAGCCCAAAAACAATTATAAGTAAAGACAACGCAGAAAGAAAGTATAGTGTCACTACAAGCCTACAATCTAAGTTTAAAAGAAAAATACCAGTTACCAGTTACTCTGAAGCACTGAATTGAATATGTTTCCTTCCTTCACCTTCTGGCTTCTTCTGAGAAGATGAACTTCTGTTTGCTGCTTTAACTGTGACTAAGCCCCACCTCCAGTTATCACGTAGCTGAGGTCAGAGGCCAGACAATTAACACCCTTCACCAGCTACAGGACAGTCAGACAAGCCAAGATAAAATTTGCAGCAATTAAAGACAGCACAGAATTACACCACCACCATTTTTTAAATTTTCAACAGCCCAAAAACAATTATAAGTAAAGACAACACAGAAAGAAAGTATAGTGTCACTACAAGCCTACAATCTAAGTTTAAAAGAAAAATACCAGTTACCAGTTACTCTGAAGCACTGAATTGAATATGTTTCCTTCCTTCACCTTCTGGCTTCTTCTGAGAAGATGAACTTCTGTTTGCTGCTTTAACTGTGACTGAGCCCACCTCCAGTTATCACGTAGCTGAGGTCAGAGGCCAGACAATTAACACCCTTCACCCAGCTACAGGACAGTCAGACAAGCCAAGATAAAATTTGCAGCAATTAAAGACAGCACAGAATTACACCACCACTATTTTTTAAATTTTCAACAGCCCAAAAACAATTATAAGTAAAGACAACACAGAAAGAAAGTATAGTGTCAATACAAGCCTACAATCTAAGTTTAAAAGAAAAATACCAGTTACCAGTTACTCTGAAGCACTGAATTGAATATGTTTCCTTCCTTCACCTTCTGGCTTCTTCTGAGAAGATGAACTTCTGTTTGCTGCTACTGTGACTAAGCCCCACCTCCAGTTATCACGTAGCTGAGGTCAGAGGCCAGACAATTAACACCCTTCACCCAGCTACAGGACAGTCAGACAAGCCAAGATAAAATTTGCAGCAATTAAAGACAGCACAGAATTACACCACCACTATTTTTTAAATTTTCAACAGCCCAAAACAATTATAAGTAAAGACAACACAGAAAGAAAGTATAGTGTCACTACAAGCCTACAATCTAAGTTTAAAAGAAAAATACCAGTTACCAGTTACTCTGAAGCACTGAATTGAATATGTTTCCTTCCTTCACCTTCTGGCTTCTTCTGAGAAGATGAACTTCTGTTTGCTGCTTTAACTGTGACTAAGCCCCACCTCCAGTTATCACGTAGCTGAGGTCAGAGGCCAGACAATTAACACCCTTCACCCAGCTACAGGACAGTCAGACAAGCCAAGATAAAATTTGCAGCAATTAAAGACAGCACAGAATTACACCACCACTATTTTTTAAATTTTCAACAGCCCAAAAACAATTATAAGTAAAGACAACACAGAAAGAAAATATAGTGTCACTACAAGCATACAATCTAAGTTTAAAAGAAAAATACCAGTTACCAGTTACTCTGCAGCACTGAATTGAATATGTTTCCTTCCTTCACCTTCTGGCTTCTTCTGAGAAGACGAACTTCTGTTTGCTGCTTTAACTGTGACTAAGCCCCACCTCCAGTTATCACGTAGCTGAGGTCAGAGGCCAGACAATTAACACCCTTCACCCAGCTACAGGACAGTCAGACAAGCCAAGATAAAATTTGCAGCAATTAAAGACAGCACAGAATTACACCACCACTATTTTTTAAATTTTCAACAGCCCAAAACCAATTATAAGTAAAGACAACACAGAAAGAAAGTATAGTGTCACTACAAGCCTACAATCTAAGTTTAAAAGAAAAATACCAGTTACCAGTTACTCTGAAGCACTGAATTGAATATGTTTCCTTCCTTCACCTTCTGGCTTCTTCTGAGAAGATGAACTTCTGTTTGCTGCTTTAACTGTGACTAAGCCCCACCTCCAGTTATCACGTAGCTGAGGTCAGAGGCCAGACAATTAACACCCTTCACCCAGCTACAGGACAGTCAGACAAGCCAAGATAAAATTTGCAGCAATTAAAGACAGCACAGAATTACACCACCACTATTTTTTAAATTTTCAACAGCCCAAAAACAATTATAAGTAAAAGACAACACAGAAAGAAAGTAGTGTCACTACAAGCCTACAATCTAAGTTTAAAAGAAAAATACCAGTTAACAGTTACTCTGAGCACTGAATTGAATATGTTTCCTTCCTTCACCTTCTGGCTTCTTCTGGAGAAGATGAACTTCTGTTTGCTGCTTTAACTGTGACTAAGCCCACCTCCAGTTATCACGTAGCTGAGGTCAGAGGCCAGACAATCAACACCCTTCACCCAGCTACAGAGACAGTCAGACAAGCCAAGATAAAATTTGCAGCAATTAAAGACAGCACAGAATTACACCACCACTATTTTTTAAATTTTCAACAGCCCAAAAACAATTACAAGTAAAGACAACACAGTAAGAAAGTATAGTGTCACTACAAGCCTACAATCTAAGTTTAAAGAAAAATACAGTTACCAGTTACCTGAAGCACTGGAATTGAATATGTTTCCTTCCTTCACCTTCTGGCTTCTTCTGAGAAGATGAACTTCTGTTTGCTGCTTTAACTGTGACTAAGCCCACCTCCAGTTATCACGTAGCTGAGGTCAGAGGCCAGACAATTAACACCCTTCACCAGCTACAGGACAGTCAGACAAGCCAAGATAAAATTTGCAGCAATTAAAGACAGCACAGAATTACACCACCACTATTTTTTAAATTTTCAACAGCCCAAAAACAATTATAAGTAAAGACAACACAGAAAGAAAGTATAGTGTCACTACAAGCCTACAATCTATGTTTAAAAGAAAAATACCAGTTACCAGTTACTCTGAAGCACTGAATTGAATATGTTTCCTTCCTTCACCTTCTGGCTTCTTCTGAGAAGATGAACTTCTGTTTGCTGCTTTAACTGTGACTAAGCCCCACCTCCAGTTATCACGTAGCTGAGGTCAGAGGCCAGACAATTAACACCTTTCACCCAGCTACAGGACAGTCAGACAAGCCAAGATAAAATTTGCAGCAATTAAAGACAGCACAGAATTATACCACCACTATTTTTAAATTTTCAACAGCCAAAAACAATTATAAGTAAAGACAACACAGAAAGAAAGTATAGTGTCACTACAAGTCACAATCTAAGTTTAAAAGAAAATACCAGTTACCAGTTACCTGAAGCACTGAATTGAATATGTTTCCTTCTACCTTCTGGCTTCTTCGAGAAGATGAACTTCTGTTTGCTGCTTTAACTGTGACTAAGCCCACCTCCAGTTGTCACGTAGCTGAGGTCAGAGGCCGACAATTAACACCCTTCACCCAGCTACAGGACAGTCAGACGTTAAGATAAAATTTGCAGCAATTAAAGACAGCACAGAATTACACCACCACTATTTTTAAATTTTCAACAGCCCAAAAAAACAATTATAAGTAAAGACAACACAGAAAAGAAAATATAGTGTCACTACAAGCCTACAATCTAAGTTTAAAAGAAAATACAGTTACCAGTTACTTGAAGCACTGAATTGAATATGTTTCCTCCTTCACCTTCTGGCTTCTTCTGAGAAGATGAACTTCTGTTTGCTGCTTTAACTGCACTAATTGCCCTCCTCCAGTTATCACATAGCTGAGGTCAGAGGCCAGACAATTAACACCTTCACTCTAGCTACAGGACAGTCAGACAAGCCAAGGTAAAATTTGCAGCAATTAAAGACAGCACAGAATTACACCACCACTATTTTTTAAATTTTCAACAGCCCAAAACAATTATAGTAAAGACAACACAGAAAGAAAGTAGTGTCACTACAGGTCCTACAATCTAAGTTTAAAAGAAAATACCAGTTACCAGTTACTTTGAAGCACTGAATTGAATATGTTTCCTTCCTTCACCTTCTGGCTTCTTCTGAGAAGATGAATTCTGTTTGCTGCTTTAACTGTGACTAAGCCCCACCTCCAGTTATCACGTAGCTGAGGTCAGAGGCCAGACAATTAACACCCTTCACCCAGCTACAGGACAGTCAGACAAGCCAAGATAAAATTTGCAGCAATTAAAGACAGCACAGAATTACACCACCACTATTTTTAAATTTTCAATGCCCAAAAACAATTATAAGTAAAGACAACACAGAAAGAAAGTATAGTGTCACTTAAGCTACAATCTAAGTTTAATAGAAAATACCAGTTACCAGTTACCTGAAGCACTGAATTGAATATGTTTCCTTCCTTCACCTTCTGGCTTCTTCTGAGAAGATGGACTTCTGTTTGCTGCTTTAACTGTGACTAAGCCCCACCTCCAGTTATCACGTAGTTGAGGTCAGAGGCCAGACAATTAACACCCTTCACCCAGCTACAGGACAGTCAGACAAGCCAAGATAAAATTTGCAGCAATTAAAGACAGCACAGAATTACACCACCACTATTTTTTAAATTTTCAACAGCCAAAAACAATTATAAGTAAAGACAACACAGAAAGAAAATATAGTGTCACTACAAGCATACAACTAAGTTTAAAGAAAAATTTCAGTTACCAGTTACTCTGAAGCACTGAATTGAATATGTTTCTTCCTTCACCTTCTGGCTTTCTTCTGAGAAGATGAACTTCTGTTTGCTGCTTTAACTGTGACTAAGCCCCCACCTCCAGATAATCACGTAGCTGAGGTCAGAGGCCAGACAATTACCACCTTCACCCAGCTACAGGACAGTCAGACAAGCCAAGATAAAATTTGAGCAATTAAAGACGGCACAGAATTACACCACCACTATTTTTTAAATTTTCAACAGCCCAAAAACAATTATAAGTAAAGACAACACAGAAAGAAAGTATAGTGTCACCATGTTTCCAGCAATCTAAGTTTAAAAGAAAATACCAGTTACCAGTTACTCTGAAGCACTGAATTGAATATGTTTCCTTCCTTCACCTTCTGGCTTCTTCTCGAAGATGAACTTCCGTTTGCTGCTTTAACTGTAGACTAAGCCCCACCTCCAGTTATCATGTAGCTGAGGTCAGAGGCCAGACAATTAACACCCTTCACCCAGCTACAGGACAGTCAGACAAGCCAAGATAAAATTTGCAGCAATTAAAGACAGCACAGAATTACACCAACCACTGATTTTTAAATTTTCAACAGCCCAAAACAATTATAAGTAAAGACAACACAGAAAGAAAAGTATAGTGTCACTAGCTTCACAATCTAAGTTTAAAAGAAAATACCAGTTACCAGTTACTCTTAGCACTGAATTGAATATGTTTCTTCCTTCACCTTCTCTGGCTTCTTCTGGAGAAGATGATCTCTGTTTGCTGCTTTAACTGTGACTAAGCCCCCCTCCAGTTATCACGTAGCTGGAGGTCAGAGGTCAGACAATTAACACCCTTCACCCAGCTACAGGACAGTCAGACAAGCCAAGATAAATTTGCAGCAATTAAAGACAGTACAGAATTACACCACCACTTATTTTTAAATTTTCAACAGCCCAAAACAATTATAAGTAAAACAACACAGAGAAAAGTATAGTGTCACTACAAGCCTGCAATCTAAGTTTAAGAAAATACCAGTTACAGTTATCCTAAGCACTGAATTGAATATGTTTCTTCCTTCACCTTCTGGCTTCTTCTGAGAAGATGAACTTCTGTTTGCTGCTTTAACTGTGACTAAGCCTCACCTCAGTTATCACAACGAGGCTGAGGTCAGAGGCCAGACAATTAACACCCTTTCACCCAGCTACAGGACAGTCAGACAAGCAAGATAAATTTGAAGCAATTAAAGACAGTACAGAATTATACCACCACTATTTTTTAAATTTTCAACAGCCCAAAACAATTATAAGAAAGACAACAGAAAGAAAATAGTGTCACTACAAGCCTACAATCCCAAGTTTAAAAGAAAATACCAGTTACCAGTTACTCTGAAGCACTGAATTGAATATGTTTCTTCCTTCACCTTCTGCTTTTCTGAGAAGATGAACTTGTTTGCTGCTTTAACTGTGACTAAGCCCCACCCTCCAGTTATCACGTGAGCTGAGGTCAGAGGCCAGACAATTAACACCCTTCACCCAGCTACAGGACGACAGACAGAGTTTAGGTAAAATTTGCAGCAATTAAAGACAGCAGAATTACACCACCACTATTTTTAAATTTTCAACAGCCCAAAACAATTATAAGTAAAGACAACTGAGAAAGAAAGTATAGTGTCACTAGAGGCCTGCAATCTAAGTTTAAAAGAAAATACCAGTTACCAGTTACTCTGAAGCACTGAATTGAATATGTTTCCTTCCTTCACCTTCTGGCTTCTTCTGAGAAGATGAACTTCTGTTTGCTGCTTTAACTGTGACTAAGCCCCACCTCCATTATCACGTAGCTGAGGTCAGAGGCCAGACACTAACACCCTTCACCCAGCTACAGGACAGTCAGACAAGCCAAGATAAAATTTGGAGCAATTAAAGACAGCACAGAATTACACACCACTATTTATTAAATTTTCAACAGCCCAAAACAATTATAAGTAAAGACAACACATAAATAAAGTATAGTGTCACTATGCTTACAATCTAAGTTTAAAAGAAAAATACCAGTTACCAGTTACTCTGAAGCACTGAATTGAATATGTTTCCTTCCTTCACCTTCTGGCTTTCTTCTGAGAAGATGAACTTCTGTTTGCTGCTTTAACTGTGACTAAGCCCACCTCCAGTTATCACGTAGCTGAGGTCAGAGGCAAGACAATTAACACCTTCACCCAGCTACAGGACAGTCAGACAAGCCAAGATAAAATTTTGCAGCAAGTACAGCACAGAATTACACCACCACTATTTTTTAAATTTTCAACAGCCCAAAAACAATTATAAGTAAAGACAACACAGAAAAGTATAGTGTCACTCAAGCCTACAATCTAAGTTTAAAAGAAAAATACCAGTTACCAGTTACTCTGAAGCACTGAATTGAATATGTTTCCTTCCTTCACCTTCTGGCTTCTTCTGAGAAGATGAACTTCTGTTTGCTGTTTTAACTGTGACTAAGCCCCACCTCCAGTTATCACGTAGCTGAGGTCAGAGGCCAGACAATTAACACCCTTCACCCAGCTACAGGACAGTCAGACAAGCCAAGATAAAATTTGCAGCAATTAAGAGTTGTGCACAGAATTACATACCACCACTATTTTTAAATTTTCAACAGCCCAAAACAATTATAAGTAAAGACAACACAGAAAGAAAATATAGTGTCACTACAAGCCTAAATCTAAGTTTAAAGAGAAATACCAGTTACCAGTTACTCTGAAGCACTGAATTGAGTTATGTTTCCTTCCTTCACCTTCTGGCTTCTTCTGAGAAGATGAACTTCTGTTTGCTGCTTTAACTGTGACTAAGCCCACCTCCAGTTATCACGTAGCTGAGGTCAGAGGCCAGACAATTAACACCCTTCACCCAGCTACAGGACAGTCAGACAAGCCAAGATAAAATTTGCAGCAATTAAAGACAGCACAGAATTACAGCACCACTATTTTTTAAATTTTCAACAGCCCAAAAAACAATTATAAGTAAAGACAACACAGAAAGAAAGTATAGTGTCACTAGCAGCCCACAATCTAAGTTTAACAGAAAAATACCAGTTACCAGTTACTCTGAAGCACTGAATTGAATATGTTCTCTTCCTTCACCTTCTGGCTTCTTCTGAGAAGATGAACTTCTGTTTGCTGCTTTAACTGTGACTCAAGCCCCACATCCAGTTATCACGAGCTGGGGTCAGAGGCCAGACAATTAACACCCTTCACCCAGCTACAGGACAGTCAGACAAGCCAAGATAAAATTTGGAGCAATTAAAGAACAGCACAGAATTACACCACCACTATTTATTAAATTTTCAACAGCCCAAAAACAATTATAAGTAAAGACAACACATAAATAAAGTATAGTGTCACTACAAGGCTTACAATCTAAGTTTAAAGAAAATACCAGTTACCAGTTACTCTGAAGCACTGAATTGAATATGTTTCCTTTCTTCACCTTCTGGCTTCTTCTGAGAAGATGAACTTCGATTTGCTGCTTTAACTGTGACTAGCGCCCCACCTCCAGTTATCACGTAGCTGGGGTCAGAGGCAAGACAATTAGCACCTTCACCCAGCTACAGGACAGTCAGACAAGCCAAGATAAAATTTGCAGCAATTAAAGACAGCACAAATTACACCACCACTATTTTTAAATTTTCAACAGCCCAAAACAATTATAAGTAAAGACAACACAGAAAGAAAGTATAGTGTCACTCATGACCTCACAATCTAAGTTTAAAAGAAAATACCAGTTACCAGTTACTCTGAAGCACTGAATTGAATATGTTTCCTTCCTTCACCTTCTGGCTTCTTCTGAGAAGATGAACTTCTGTTTGCTGTTTTAACTGTGACTAAGCCCCACCTTCAGTTATCACGTAGCTGAGGTCAGAGGCCAGACAATTAACACCCTTCACCCAGCTACAGGACAGTCAGATAAGCCAAGATAAAATTTGCAGCAATTAAAGACAGCACAGAATTACACCACCACTATTTTTTTTCATTTCAACAGCCCAAAAACAATTATAAAGTAAAGACAACACAGAGAAAATAGTGTCACTACAAGCCTACAATCTAAGTTTAAAAGAAAAATACAGTTACCAGTTACTCTAGCACTGAATTGAATATGTTTCCTTCTTCACCTTCTGGCTTCTTCTGAGAAGATGAACTTCTGTTTGCTGCTTTAACTGTGACTAAGCCCCACCTCCAGTTATCACGTAGGCTGGGTCAGAGGCCAGACAATTAACACCTTCACCCAGCTACAGGACAGTCAGTACAAGCCAAGATAATATTTAGCAATTAAAGACAGCACAGAATTACACCACCACTATTTTTTAAATTTTCAACAGCCCAAAAACAATTATAAGTAAAGGCCAACACAGAAAAAAATATAGTGTCACTACAAACTACTAATCTAAGTTTAAAAGAAAAATACCAATTGCAAATTACTCTAAGGCACTGAGTTGAATATGTTTCCTTCCTTCACCTTCTGGCTTCTTCTGAGAAGATGAACTTCGTTTGCTGCTTTAACTGTGACTAAGCCCCACCTCCAGTTATCACGTAGCTGAGGTCAGAGGCCAGAAATTAACACCCTTCACCCAGCTACAGGACAGTCAGACAAGCCAAGATAAAATTTGCAGCAATTAAAGACAGCACAGAATTACACCACCACTATTTTTTAATTTTCAACAGCCCAAAAACAATTATAAGTAAAGACAACACAGAAAGAAAGTATAGTGTCACCAAGCCTACAATCTAAGTTTAAAGAAAATACTAGTTGCAGTTACTCTGAAGCACTGAATTGAATGTTTCCTTCCTTCACCCTTCTGGCTTTCTGAGAAGATGAACTTCTGTTTGCTGCTTTAACTGTGACTAAGCCCACCTCCAGTTATCACGAGCTGAGGTCAGAGGACAGACAATTAACCTCTTCACCCAGCTACAGGACGTTGAGATAAGCCAAGATAAAATTTGCAGCAATTAAGACAGCACAGAATTACACCACCACTATTTTTAATTTTCAACAGCCCAAAAACAATTATAAGTAAAGACAACACAGAAAGAAAGTATAGTGTCACTACAAGCCTACAATCTAAGTTTAAAGAAAATACCAGTTACAGTTACTCTGAAGCACTGAATTGAATATGTTTCCTTCCTTCACCTTCTGGCTTCTTCTGAAAATATGAACTTCTGTTTGCTGCTTTAGCTGTGACTAAGCCCACCTCCAGTTGTCCATGCTTTGAGGTCAGAGGCAAGACAATTAACACCCTTCACCCAGCTACAGGACAGTCAGACAAGCCAAGATAAAATTTGCAGCAATTAAAGACAGCAGAATTATTCACCACTATTTTTTTTAAAATTTTCAACAGCCCAAACAATTATTAAGTAAAGACAACACAGAAGAAAGTATAGTGTCACTACAAGCCTACAATCTAAGTTTAAAAGAAAATACAGTTACCAGTTACTCTGAAGCACTGAATTGAATATGTTTCCTTCCTTCACCTTTCTGGCTTCTTCTGAGAAGATGAACTTCTGTTTGCTGCTTTAACTGTGACTAAGCCTCACCTCTGAAGTTATCACGTAGCTGAGGTCAGAGGACAGAATTAACACCCTTCGCCCAGCTACAGGACAGTCAGACAAAGCCAAGATAAAATTTGCAGCAATTAAAGACAGCACGAGAATTACACCACCACTATTTTTAAATTTTCAACAGCCCAAAAAAACAATAATTATAAGTGAACAACACAGAAAGAAGTATAGTGTCACTACCGACCTACAATCTAAGTTTAAAGAAAATACCAGTTACCAGTTACTCTGAAGCACTGAATTGAATATGTTTCCTTCCTTCACCTTCTGGCTTCTTCTGAGAAGATGAACTTCTGTGTTGCTGCTTTAACTGTGACTAAGCCCTACCTCCAGTTATCACTTAGCTGAGGTCAGAGGCTGTGACAATTAACACCCTTCACCCAGCTACAGGACAGTCAGACAAGCCAAGATAAAATTTGCAGCAATTAAAAGACAGCACAGAATTACACCACCACTATTTTTTAAATTTCAACAGCCTAAAACAATTATAAGTAAAGACAACACAGAAAGAAAGTATAGTGTCACTACAAGCCTACAATCTAAGTTTAAAAGAAAATACCAGTTACCAGTTACTTCTGAAGCACTGAATTAGAATATGTTTCCTTCCTTCACCTTCTGGCTTCTTCTGAGAAGATGAACTTCTGTTTGCTGCTTTAACTGTGACTAAGCTCCACCTCCAGTTATCACGTAGCTGAGGTCAGAGGCAGACAATTAACACCTTCACCCAGCTACAGGACAGTCAGACAAGCTGATAAAATTTGCAGCAATTAAGACAGCACAGAATTACACCACCACTATTTTTAATTTTCAACAGCCCAAAAACAATTATAAGTAAAGACAATACAGAAAGAAAGTATAGTGTCTTCATGTTTACAATCTAAGTTTAAAAGAAAAATACCAGTTACTCTGAAGCTACTGGATTGAATATGTTTCCTTCCTTCACCTTCTGGCTTCTTCTGGAAGATGAACTTCTGTTTGCTGCTTTAACTGTGACTAAGCCCCACCTCCAGTTATCACGTAGCTGGAGGTCAGAGGCTGCACAATTAACACCCTTCACCCAGCTACTGGGACAGGTCTGAACAAGCCAAGATAAAATTGCAGCAATTAAAGACCGCTGAGAATTACGCACCACTGTTTTCAAAGGTTTTGCATAACGGCCCAAAACAATTATTATAGTAAGAGACAACACAGAAAGAAAGTATAAGCGTCTTTCAAGCTCACAATCTAAGTTTAAAAAGAAAATACTACAGTTACCAGTTACTCTGAAGCACTGATTTGAATATGTTTTCCTTCCTTCACCTTCTGGCTTCTTCTGCAGGAAGATGAACTTCTAATTGCTTCTTTAACTGTGACTATTTACCTCCAGTTATCACGTAGTTTGTCAGAGGCCAGACAATTAACACCCTTCACCCAGCTACAGGACAGTCAGACAAGCCAAGATAAAATTTGCAGCAATTAAAAGACAGCACAGAATTACACCACTACTATTTTTTAAATTTTCAACAGCCTAAAACAATTTATAAGTAAAGACAACACAGAAAAGAAAGTAGTGCTCACTACAGCCTCACAATCTAAGTTTAAAAGAAAATACCAGTTACCAGTTACTCTGAAGCACTGAATTGAATATTTTTCCTTCACCTTCTTCTGGCTTCTTCTGAGAAGATGAACTTCTGTTTGCTGCTTTAACTGTGACTTAAGCCCCACCTCCAGTTATCATGGCTGAGGTCAGAGGGCCAGACAATTAACACCCTTCACTTAGCTACAGGACAGTCAGACAAGCCAAGAATAGAATTTTGCAGCAATTAAAGACAGCACAGAATTACACCACCACTTTTTTAAATTTTCAACAGCCCAAAAAACAATTATAAGTAAAGACAACACAGAAAGAAGTATAGTTTTCTCAAGCCTACAATCTGTTTAAAAGAAAAATACCAGTTACCAGTTACTCTGAAGCACTGAATTGAATATGTTTCCTTCCTTCACCTTCTGGCTTCTTCTGAGAAGATGAACTTGCTTTTGCTGCTTTACTGTGACTAAGCCCCTCCTCAGTTATCACGTAGCTGAGGTCAGAGAGGCTGATACATTAACACCCTTCACCCAGCTACAGGACAGTCAGACAAGCCAAGATAAAATTTTGAAGCAATTAAAGACAGCACAGAATTACACCACCACTATTTTTTAAATTTTCAACAGCCCAAAACAATTACAAGTAAAGACAACACAGTAAGAAAGTATGGTGTCACTACAAGCCTACAATCTAAGTTTAAGAAAAATACCAGTTACCAGTTACTCTGAAGCACTGAATTGAATATGTTCTTCCTTCACCTTCTGGCTTCTTCTGAGAAGATGAACTTCTGTTTGCTGCTTTAACTGAGACTAAGCCCCACTTCCAGTTATCACGTAGCTGAGGTCAGAGGCCAGACAATTAACACCTTTCACCTAGCTACAGGACAGTCAGACAAGCCAAGATAAAATTTGCAGCAATTAAAGACAGCACAGAATTACACCACCACTATTTTTAAATTTTCAACAGCCCAAAAACAATTATAAGTAAAGACAACACAGAAAGAAAGTATAGTGTCACTACGAGCCTACAATCTAAGTTTAAAAGAAAAATACCAGTTACCAGTTACTCTGAAGCACTGAATTGAATATGTTTCCTTCCTTCACCTTCTGGCTTCTTCTGAGAAGATGAACTTCTGTTTGCTGCTTTAACTGTGACTAAGCCCCACCTCCAGTTATCACGTAGCTGAGGTCAGAGGCAGACAATTAACACCCTTCACCCCAGCTACAGGACAGTCAGACAAGCCAAGATAAAATTTGCAGCAATTAAAGACAGCACAGAATTACACCATCACTATTTTTTAAATTATCAACAGGCCAAAAACAATTATAAGTAAAGACACAGATAGAAAGTATAGTGTCACTACAGCTACAATCTAAGTTTAAAAGAAAAAACCAGTTGCAGTTACTCTGAAGCACTGAATTGAATATTTCTTCCTTCACCTTCTGGCTTCTTCTGAGAAGATGAACTTCTGTTTTCTGCTTTAACTGTGACTAAGCTCCACCTCCAGTTATCACGTAGCTGGAGGTCAGAGGCCAGACAATTAAAACCCTTCACCCAGCTACAGGACAGCTGAGACAAGCCAAGATAAAATTTGCAAGTAATTAAAGACAGCACAGAATTACACCACTACTATTTTTAAATTTTCAACAGCCCAAAAACAATTATAATAAAGAACAACACAGAAAGAAAGTAGTGTCACTACAAGCCTACAATCTAAGTTTAAAAGAAAATACCCAGTTACCAGTTACTCTGAAGCACTGAATTGAATATGTTTCCTTCCTTCACCTTCTGGCTTCTTCTGAGAAGATGAACTCTGTTTGGCTGCTTTAACTGTGGATTAAGCCCCCACTCTCTCCAGTTATCACGTAGCTGAGGTCAGAGGCTGGACAATTAACACCTTCACCCAGCTAGGGACAGTCAGACAAGCCAAGATAAAATTTGCAGCAATTAAGACAGCACAGAATTACACCACCACTATTTTTAAATTTTCAACAGCCCAAAAACAATTATAAGTAAAGACAACACAGAAAGAAAGTATAGTGTCACTATCAAGCCTACAATCTAAGTTTAAAGAAAAATACCAGTTACCAGTTACTCTGAAGGTACTTGAATTGAATATGTTTCCTTCCTTCACCTTCTGGCTTCTTCTGAGAAGATGAACTTCTGTTTGCTGCTTTAACTGTGACTAAGCCCCACCTCCAGTTATCACGTAGCTGAGGTCAGAGGCCAGACAATTAACACCCTTCACCCAGCTACAGGACAGTCAGACAAGCCAAGATAAAATTTGCAGCAATTAAAGACAGCACAGAATTACACCACCACTTTTTTAAATTTTCAACAGCCCAAAACAATTATAAGTAAAGAACACAGAAAGAAAAATATAGTGTCACACAAGCCTACAATCTAAGTTTAAAAGAAAATACCAGTTACCAGTTACCTGAAGCACTGAATTGAATATGTTTCCTTCCTTCACCTTCTTGGCTTCTTCTGGAGAAGATGAATTTCTGTTTGCTGCTTTAACTGTGACTAAGCCCACCTCCAGTTATCACTTTAGCTGAGGTCAGAGGCTGACAATTAACACCTTCACCCAGCTACAGGACAGTCAGACAAGCAAGGTAAAATTTGCAGCAATTAAAGACAGCACAGAATTACACCACCACTATTTTTTAAATTTTCAACAGCCCAAAAACAATTATAAGTAAAGACAACACAGAAAGAAAGTATAGTGTCACCACAGGCCTACAATCTAAGTTTAAAAGAAAAATACCAGTTACCAGTTACTCTGAAGCACTGAATTGAATATGTTTCCTTCCTTCACCTTCTGGCTTCTTCTGAGAAGATGAACTTCTGTTTGCTGCTTTAACTGTGACTAGCCCCACCTCCAGTTATCACGTAGAGCTGAGGTCAGAGAGGCCAGACAATTAACACCCTTCACCCAGCTACAGGACAGTCAGACAAGCCAAGATAAAATTTGCAGTAATTAAAGACAGCACAGAATTACACCACCACTATTTTTAAATTTTCAACAGCCCAAAAACAATTATATGTGAAGATAAATACAGAAAGAAAGTATAGTGTCACTACAAGCTACAATCTAAGTTTAAAAGAAAAATACCAGTTACCAGTTACTCTGAAGCACTGAATTGAATATGTTTCCTTCCTTCACCTTCTGGTTTCTTCTGAGAAGATGAACTTCTGTTTGCTGCTTTAACTGTGACCAGCCCCTCCAGATTATCACGTAGCTGAGGTCAGAGCCCGAACAATTAAACCCTTCGCCCAGCTACAGGACAGTCAGACAAGCCAAGATAAAATTTGCAGCAATTAAAGACAGCACAATTACACTCACCACTATTTTAAATTTTCAACAGCCCAAAACAATTATATAGTAAAGACAACACAGAAAAGAAAGTATAGTGTCACTACAAGCCTACAATCTAAGTTTAAAAGAAAATACCAGTTACCAGTTACTCTAAAGCCACTGAATTGAATATTTCTTCCTTCACCTTCTGGCTTTTCTAGAGAAGATGAACTTCTGCTTTTCTTTAACTGTGACTAAGCCCCACCTCAGTTATCACGTAGCTGAGGTCAGAGGCCAGACAATTAACACCTTCACCCAGCTACAGGACAGTCAGACAAGCCAAGATAAAATTTGCAGCAATTAAAGACAGACAGAATTACACCACCACTATTTTTAAATTTTCAACAGCCCAAAAACAATTATAAGTAAAGACAACACAGAAAGAAAATATAGTGTCACTACAAGCCTACAATCTAAGTTTAAAGAAAAATACCAGTTACCAGTTACTCTGAAGCACTGAATTGAATATAGTTTCTTCCTTCACCTTCTGGCTTCTTCTGAGAAGATGAACTTCTGTTTGCTGCTTTAACTAACTGTGACTAAGCCCCCACCTCCGGTTATCACGTGGCTGGGGTCAGAGGCCAGACAGTGCTGCCTTTACCCAGCTGTCAGGACAGTCAGACAAGCCAAGGTAAAATTTGCAGCAATTAAAGACAGCACAGAATTACACCACCACTATTTTTAAATTTTTTAACAGCCCAAAACAATTATAAGTAAGACAACACAGAAAGAAAGTATAGTGTCACCACAGGCCTACAATCTAAGTTTAAAAGAAAAATACCAGTTACCAGTTACTCTGAGGCACTGAATTGAATATGTTTCCTTCCTTCACCTTCTGGCTTCTTCTGAGAAGATGAACTTCTGTTTGCTGCTTTAACTGTGACTAAGCCCCACCTCCAGTTATCACGTAGCTGAGGTCAGAGGCCAGACAATTAACACCTTCACCCAGCTACAGGACAGTCAGACAAGCCAAGATTTGCAGCAATTAAAGACAGTACAGAATTACAGCACCACTATTTTAAATTTTCAACAGCCCAAAAAACAATTATAAGTAAAGACAACACAGAAAGAAAGTATAGTGTCACCATGCTTCACAATCTAAGTTTAAAAAGAAAAATACTAGTTACTAGTTACTCTGAAGCACTGAATTGAATATGTTTCCTTCCTTCACCTTCTGCTTTCTTCTGAGAAGATGAACTTCTGTTTACAGCTTTAACTGTGACTAAGCCCACCTCCAGTTATCACGTAGCTGAGGTCAGAGGCCAGACAATTAACACCCTTCACCCAGCTACAGGACAGTCAGACAAGCCAAGATAAAATTTGCAGCAATTAAGACAGCACAGAATTAGCACCTCCACTATTTTAAATTTTCAACAGCCCAAAACAATTATAAGTAAAGACAACACAGAAAGAAAATATAGTGTCACTACAAACCTACAATCTAAGTTTAAAGAAAAATACCAGTTACCAGTTACTCTGAAGCACTGAATTGAATATGTTTCCTTCCTTCACCTTCTGGCTTCTTCTGAGAAGATGAACTTCTGTTTGCTGCTTTAACTGTGACTAAGCCCCACCTCCAGTTATCGCGTGAGCTGAGGTCAGAGGCCAGACAATTAACACCTTCACCCAGCTACAGGACAGTCAGACAAGCCATGTAAAATTTGCAGCACTTAAAGACAGCACAGAATTATACCACCACTATTTTAAATTTTCAACAGCCCAAAAACAATTATAAGTAAAGACAACACAGAAAGAAAGTATAGTGTCACTACAAGCCTACAATCTAGGTTAAAAGAAAAATACCAGTTACCAGTTCACTCTACAGAAGCACTGAATTGAATATGTTTCCTTCCTTCACCTTCTGGCTTCTTCTGAGAAGATGAACTTCTGTTTGCTAGCTTTCAACTGATAAGCCCCACCTCCAGTTATCACGTAGCTGAGGTCAGAGGGCAGACAATTAACACCCTTCACCCAGCTACAGGACAGATCAGGACAAGCCAAGATAAAATTTGCAGCAATTAAAGATCAGCACAGAATTACAGCACCACTATTTTTAAATTTTCAACAGCCCAAAACAATTATAAGTAAAGACAACACAGAAGAAAGAAAGTATAGTGTCTTTCTGAGCCTACAATCTAAGTTTAAAGAAAATACCAGTTACCAGTTACTCTGAGAAAGCACTGAATTGAATATGTTTCCTTCCAGCCACCTTCTGGCTTCTTCTGAGAAGATGAACTCTTTTGCTGCTTTAACTGTGACTAAGCCCCACCTCCAGTTATCACGTAGCTGAGGTCAGAGGCTAGACAATTAACACCTTCACCCAGCTACAGGACAGTCAGACAAGCCAAGATAAAATTTGCAGCAATTAAAGACAGCACAGAATTACACCACCACTATTTTTTAAATTTTCAACAGCCCAAAAACAATTATACGTAAAGACAACACAGAAAGAAAGTATAGTGTCACTACAAGCCTACAATCTAAGTTTAAAAGAAAAATACCAGTTACCAGTTACTCTGAAGCACTGAATTGAATATGTTTCCTTCCTTCACCTTCTGGCTTCTTCTGAGAAAGATGAACTTCTGTTTGCTGACTAACTGTGACTAAGCCCCACCTCCAGTTATCACGTAGCTGAGGTCAGAGGCCAGACAATTAACACCCTCTCCCCAGCTACAGGACAGTCAGACCAGCCAAGATAAAATTTGGAGCAATTAAAGACAGCACAGAATTACACCACCACTATTTTTAAATTTTCAACAGCCCAAAACAATTATAAGTAAAGACAACACAGAAAGAAAGTATAGTGTCACTACAAGCCTACAATCTAAGTTTTAAAAGAAAATACTAGTTACCAGTTACTTTGAAGCACTGAATTGAATATGTTTCCTTCCTTCACCTTCTGGTTCTTCTAAGAAGATGAACTTCGTGTTGTTGCTTTAACTGTGACTCAAGCCCCTCCAGTTATCACGTAGCTTGAGGTCAGAGGCAAGACAATTAACACCCTTCACCCAGCTACAGGACAGTCAGACAAGCCAAGATAAAATTTGCAGCAATTGAAGACAGCACAGAATTACACCACCACTATTTTTTAAATTTTCAACAGCCCAAAAACAATTATAAGTAAAGACAACACAGAAAGAAAGTATAGTGTCACTACAAGCCTACAATCTAAGTTTAAAAGAAAAATACCAGTTACCAGTTACTCTGAAGCACTGAATTGAATATGTTTCCTTCCTTCACCTTCTGGCTTCATCTGAGAAGATGAACTTCTGTTTGCTGATTTAACTGTGACTACGCCCCACCAGTTATCACGTAGCTGAGGTCAGAGGCCAGACAATTATACCCTTCACCCAGCTACAGGACAGTCAGAACAAGCCAAGATAAAATTTGCAGCAATTAAAGACAGCACAGAATTACACCACCACTATTTTTTAAATTTTCAACAGCCCAAAAGCAATTATAAGTAAAGACAACACAGAAAAGAAAGTATAGTGTCACTACAAGCCTACAATCTAAGTTTAAAGAAAATACCAGTTACCAGTTACTCTGAAGCACTGAATTGAATATGTTTCTTCTTCACGCTTCTGGCTTCTTCTGAGAAGATGAACTTCTGTTTCTGCTTTAACTGTGACTAAGCCCCACCTCCAGTTATCACGTAGCTTGGTCAGAGGCCTGACAATTAAAACCCTTCACCCAGCTACAGGACAGTCAGACAAGCCAAGATAAAATTTGCAGCAATTAAAGACAGCACAGAATTACACCACCACTATTTTTTAAATTTTAACAGCCCAAAACAATTATAAGTAAAGACAACTTTGAAAGAAAGTATAGTGTCACTACAAGCCTACAATCTAAGTTTAAAAAAAATACCAGTTACTAGTTACTCTGAGCACTGAATTGAATATGTTTCCTTCCTTCACCTTCTGGCTTCTTCTGAGAAGATGAACTTCTGTTTTGCTTTAACTGTGATTAAGCCCCACCTCCAGTTATCCATTGTGGCTGAGGTCAGAGGCCAGACAATTAACACCCTTCACCCAGCTACAGGACAGTCAGACAGGCAAGATAAAATTTGCAGCAATTAAAGACAGCACAAATTACAGCACCACTATTTTTAAATTTTTCAACAGCCCAAAAAACAATTATAAGTAAAGACAACACAGAAAGAAAGTATAGTGTCACTACAAGCCTACAATCTAAGTTTAAAAAGAAAATACCGTTACCAGTTACTCTTATAGCACTGAATTGAATATGTTTCCTTCCTTCACCTTCTGACTTCTTCTGGGAAGATGAACTTCTGTTTGCTGCTTTAACTGTGACTAAGCCCCACCTCAGTTATCCGCGTAGCTGAGGTCAGAGGCCAGACAATTAACACCCTTCACCCAGCTACAGGGGCAGTCAGACAAGCCAAGATAAAATTTGCAGCAATTAAAGACAGCACAGAATTACACCACCACTATTTTAAATTTTCAATAGCCCAAAAACAATTATAAGTAAAGACAACACAGAAAAGAAGTATAGTGTCACTACAAGCCTACAATCTAAGTTTAAAAGGAAAATACTAGTTACCAGTTACTCTGGAGCTACTGAATTGAATATGTTTCCTTCCTTCACCTTCTGGTTTCTTCTGAGAAGATGAACTTCTGTTTGCTGCTTTAACTGTGACTAAGCCCCACCTCCAGTTATCACGTAGCTGAGGTCAGAGGCCAGACAATTAAACACCTTCACCCAGCTACAGGACAGTCAGACAAGCCAGATAAAATTTTGAGCAATTAAAGACAGCACAGAATTACCACCACTATTTTTAAATTTTCAACTAAGCCTAAAAACAATTATAAGTAAAGACAACACAGAAAGAAAGTATAGTGTCACTACAAGCCTACAATCTAAGTTTAAAAGAAAATACCAGTTACCAGTTACTCTGAAGCACTGAATTGAATATGTTTCCTTCCTTCACCTTCTGGCTTCTTTTGAGAAGATGAACTTCTGTTTGCTGCTTTAACTGTGACTAAGCCCCACCTCCAGTTATCACGTAGCTGAGTCAGAGGCAGACAATTAACACCCTTCACCCAGCTACAGGCGATCAGACAAGCCAAGATAAAATTTGCAGCAAATTAAAGACAGCACAAATTACACCACCACTATTTTTAAATTTTCAACAGCCCAAAAACAATTATAAGTAAAGACAACATAGAAGAAAGTATAGTGTCACTACAAGCCTACAATCTAAGTTTAAAGAAAATACAGTTACCATGTTACTCTGAAGCACTGAATTGAATATGTTTCGCCCCTTCCTTCTGGCTTCATCTGAGAAAGTGAACTTCTGTTTGCTGATTAGCAACTGTGACCTAAGCTTCCCACCTACAGTTATCACGTAGCTGAGGTCAGAGGCCAGACAATTAACACCCTTCTTAGCTACAGGACAGTCAGACAAACCAAGATAAAATTTGCAGCAATTAAAGACAGCACAGAATTACTACCACTATTTTTTAATTTTTCAACAGCCCAAAAACAATTATAAGTAAAAGACAACACAGAAAGAAAGTATAGTCCTGCAAGCCTACAATCTAAGTTTAAAAGAAAAATACTAGTTACCAGTTACTCTGAAGCACTGAATTGAATATATTTCCTTCACCTTCTGGCTTCTTCTGAGAAGATGAACTTGTTTTGCTGCTTTAACTGTGACTATGCCCACCTCAGTTATCACGTAGCTGAGGTCAGAGGCCAGACAATTAAAACCCTTCACCCAGCTACAGGACAGTCAGACAAGCCAAAGATAAAATTTGCTACAATTAAAGACAGCACAATTACACCACCACTATTTTTAAATTTTCAACAGCCCAAAAACAATTATAAGTAAAGACAACACAGAAAGAGCAAGTATGAGTGTCTACAAGCCTACAATCTAAGTTTAAAAGAAAAATACCAGTTACTAGTTACTCTGAAGCACTGAATTGAATATGTTTCCTCTACCTTCTGGCTTCTTCTGAGGATGAACTTCTGTTTGCTGCTTTAACTGTGACTAAGCCCACCTCCAGATTATCCGTAGCTGAGGTGAAGGCCAGACAATTAACACCCTTCACCCAGCTACAGGACAGTCAGGAACAAGCCAAGATAAAATTTGCATAATTAAAGACAGCAGAGTTACCACCACTATTTTTTAAATTTTGTAGCCCAAAAACAATTATAAGTAAAGAACACAGAAAGAAAGTATAGTGTCACTACAATGCCTACAATCTAAGTTTAAAAGAAAATACCAGTTACGAGTTACTCTGAAGCACTGAATTGAATATGTTTCCTTCCTTCACCTTCTGGCTTCTTCTGAGAAGATGAACTTCTGTTTGCTGCTTTAACTGTGACTAAGCCCCACCTCCAGTTATCACGTGGCTGAGGTCAGAGCCAGACAATTAACATCCTTCACCCAGCTACAGGACAGTCAGATGGCTTAAGATAAAATTTGCAGCAATTAAAGACAGCACAGAATTACACCACCACTATTTTTAAATTTTCACAGCCAAAAACAATTATAAGTAAAGACAACACAGAAAGAAAATATGGTGTCACTACAAGCCTACAATCTAAGTTTTAGAAGAAAAATACAGTTACCAGTTACTCTGAAGCACTGAATTGAATATTTTTCCTTCACCTTCTGGCTTCTTCTGGGAAGATGAACTTCTGTTGCTGCTTTAACTGTGACTAAGCCCACCTCCAGTTATCCGTAGCTGAGGTCAGAGGCCGGACAATTAACACCCTTCACCAGCTACAGGACAGTCAGACAAGCTAAGTGAAATTTGTAGCAATTAAAGACAGCACAAATTACACCACCACTATTTTTAAATTTTCAACAGCCCAAAAACAATTATAAGTAAAGACAACACAGTAAGAAGTATAGATGTCACCACAGGCCTACAATCTAAGTTTAAAGAGAAATACTAGTTACTAGTTATTTTGAAACTGAATTGAATATGTTTCCTTCCTTCACCTTCTGCTTCTTCTGAGAAGATGAACTTCTGTTTGCTGCTTTAACTGTGACTAAGCCCCACCTCCAGTTATCCGCATTAGCTAGGAGTCAGAGGCCAGACAATTAACACCCTTCACCCCAGCTACAGGACAGTCAGACAAGCCAAGATAATTGCAGCAATTAAAGACAGTACAGAATTACAGCACCACTATTTTTTAAATTTTCAACAGCCCAAAACAATTACAAGTAAAGACAACACAGACAAAAGAATGTATAGTGTCACTGCAAACTACAATCTAAGTTTAAAGGAAAATACCAGTTACCAGTTACTCTGAAGCACTGAATTGAATATGTCCTTCTTCACCTTCTGGCTTTTCTGAGAAGATGAACTGTTTGCTGCTTTTACCTGACTTGCCTCACCTCCAGTTATCACGGGCTGTGGGTCAGAGGCTGACAATTAACACCCTTCACCCAGCTACAGGACGTCAGATGCCAAGATAAATTGCAGCAATTAAAGACAACTGAATTACACTCCACTATTTTTAATTTCTTGGCCAAAACAATTTATAAGTAAAAACAACACAGAAAGAAATATAGTGTCACTACAATCCTGTTTTCTAGGACTGAAAATACAGTTACCAGTTACTCTGAAGCACTGAATTGAATATGTTTCCTTCCTTCTCACCTTCTGGCTTTCCTTCCTGAGAAGATGAACTCTGTTTGCTGCTTTAATGTGACTAAGCCCCACTCCTCCAGTTGGTCACGTAGCTGAGGTCAGAGGCCAGACACCACACCCTTCACCCAGCTACAGGACGATCAGACAAGCTTGGTAAAATTTTGGCAATTAAAGACACACAGAATTACACCACACTATTTTTAAATTTTCAACAGCCCAAAACATTAAGTAAGAACATAGAAAGAGTATATGTACCACAGGCTCAATCTAAGTTTAAAAGAAAATACCAGTTACTAGTTACCTTGAAGCTAATTGAACGAATATGCTCTTCCTTCACACCTTCTGGCTTTTTCTGGAAGATGAACTTTTGTTGCCTTAACTGTGATATTTCCCAGTTCAACATGGCACGGGGTCAGAGGCCAGACAATTAACACCCTTCACCCAGCTACAGGACAGTGAGACAAGCCAAGATAAATTTGGAGCAATTAAAGACAGCATAGTGCCACCACTATTTTCAGTTTTAACAGCCCAAAACAGTATAGTAAAGACAACAGAAAGAAGTATAGTGTCACTACAAGCCACAATCTGTTTAAAAGAAAATTCATTTACCAGTTACTCTGAGTACTGAATTGAATATGTTTCCTTCCTTCACCTTCTGCTTCTTCTGAGAAGATGGGCTTCTTTCTTTTGCATGTTTGCCCCACTCCGTTATCACGTAGCGATGTCAGAGGCCAGACATTAACACTCTCACCCAGCTACAGGACAGTCAGAGAAGCCAAGATAAAATTTGCAGCACCAGACAGCACAGAATTACACCACCACTATTTTTAAATTTTCAACAGCCCAAAAATTTTAAGTGAAGACAACACAGAAAGAAAGATAGGCTTACCAGTTTCCAATCTAAGTTTAAAAGAAAATACCAGTTACCAGTTATTTGAAGCACTGAATTGAATATGTTCCTTCCCACCCTTCTGCCTCTTCTGGAGAAGATGAACTTCTGCTTCATTGCCTAACGGCTAGCCCCACATCCAGTTATCCGAGCTGGGCGAGGCCAGACACTAACACTTCCCCAGCTACAGGACAATCCAGACAAGCCAAGATAAAATTTGCAGCAATTAAAGACAGCATAGAATTACACCACCACTATTTTTAAATTTTCACAGCCCAAAAACAATTATAAGTAAAGACAACACAGAAGAAAGTATAGTATACTACAAGCCTACAATCTGGTTTAAAAAAGTACAGTTACCAGTTACTGAAGCCTGAATTGAATATGTTTTCTTCCTTCATTCCACGTTGCTGAGCCAAGCTGATAATGCTAGCTACCCTTTCTCACTCTCTACGCTACTAAGAACTTCTTTTCTTTATTTATTTTTTCTCCAGTCACCAGTCCTGAGGCATCCCTCAGACATTGCGTGGTTGTCCCACCCAGCCTGAGATCCCCAAACCTGTGGTTATCCTGAAACCCCATCCTGACACCTCATCCCATCAGAACCCCTTCTGGCTTGTGTCCTGAGGCAAGGCCCCCTCTTACCTTGGGCACCCTTGAATCCAGTCTATGTGGGAATGGTGCAGGCCAGAAGATATTGGAACCAGGAGGCCAGATCAGATAGTGGGCCTGGGGCTGGTGCATTTTCTCCTCAGGAATCAGGGTTTTTCCTCCTTGCATGAACATGAATGTGATCCCTCCCCTCAGAGGCGAGGACATGCAATGATGTCCAGCATGGAACAGCAGGCACGCTGCAGGCCCAACCCATAGACATCCCCTGCAGCCTCCACACAGATACAATGTGACCCTGGCTGTTGCACACCCAGTCTCCACTGGCAGCTGCTGCTGGTGGCAGGGAGTTACAACCCACCCCACCCTGGAGAGGATAGCTGTCATTGGATGCTCTATTCTCTCCCTCCCTGATCAACCTCCAGCAACCCAAGCTTGCTCCTGACTCCTGGTCACTGATGTGGTAAGAGGTAAGGACCGAGGCACCTCAGTCCTCTATACTACTGGACTGATTGACCTGAGAACTTCTTTGTGGTGAGAGAACAGAGAAATACTGTTGTCAGATAGATGAACATACTACAACAAAGAAATGACAAAAATGGTCTTGGAGCTGGTGCAGCGGTAGTGCTACCTTTCATAATGCCAGTGACCCAGGTTCATAAGAAAGCCCCGAGCATCAGGGGTTAGCTGGGGGAGGAGGTTTGAGCATCCCAGAGGATACTGTCCTCCTCCAGGGAGGATGGGTCACTAACCCATACGGCACTGCTGCCACCTAGGTGACCATGGGTGGCAGAGCAATGGAGAGAAGCAGGTTAGTGTCTGGATGATGGCTGGTTTGTGCACCACATGCCATCATGAGTGACTACACCTGATCCCTTGCATGCCATCCTCCAGTGTGATGGAAATGAGTTAAGAGAACAGCCCTGAAAGCCACAGGTGACAGGACCCTAGTAATCCAGGCCCGCACGTTATTCATCACACTGCCCATCTGATAAACCTGTGAGAATTCAGGGATGCATTCCCCTATCTTCGACTCCACAGTGGGGTGGGGGACAAACCATTGCTCCATAGAGGGGCATGCAAAGCTGGCATCATGAGGTTAGTCAGTAGGTACCTTGGGATCCCTGAGAGATGGCAACCAGAGACCAGAAGAGGGGCAAAACGATATGAAAAAAGTTAAAACAAGCCTTTGTCAATGCCGAATGTTGCTTGCTTATATGTGCTGTTTAGGTATTTGAAGTGATAGTACCATGCCTAAGAACTGTCATGTGCCCCCCAAGACATCCACTGTGTCTTTCTGTTCAGTATTCACAGAAGAGGGGGAGGGGCATGGGCCACAGCAGTACAGAAGTTGTGAAGGCATGAAGAAGAAGACAATAGTCCATTCACAGGCAGAAGAATCCTGCAGGAGGTGACTTAGTCGAAGGCGGACAAAGTGATGGGATCAGATGGCATACACCCAAGGATATTAAGAGAGCTGTGAAGGGAGATAGCAGTACCTCTGGCAGCCATGTTCACTGAATCATTCAACATAGAGGTGGTACCAGAGAATGAAAGAAGGCACATGTGGTCCTCTATGCAAATCCAGCAAGTAGGCAGGAGGTAGGAGCTATAGGCTGAGGTCAGACTCACCTCGGTAGTGGGGAAGATCATGAAGACATTGTTAAAGAAGGGATTGTGGGGCATCTAGAAGCCATCGGAGCCCAGAACTACAGGCAATATGGATTTAGGCAGGGAGGTCATGTCAGGCAAATCTGGTTGATCTCTTTGACTGGGTGACAAAGAAGTAAATCACGGTGGGCAGTAGACAATGCTTACCTTGATTTAAGCAAAGCCTTTGACAATCATTCCCCACATAGGAGGCTGATAAACTAGCTGAGCAGGCTGGCATGGGAAAGGGTGGTAAACTGGGTTAGAAACTGGCTAACAGGCTAACAGACAAGAGGCAGAGAGGGTGGTAAATGGGGTGTAGTCTGGGGAGGGGGTGACCAGTGGGTTGCTGCAGGGATTGGTCCTGGGCTAGTCCTGTTCAATATCTTCATTAGTGACATTGCAGAGGGCTGAAGGGACAGGACTGCCTGTTTGCAGATGACACCCAGAGATGACACCAAGATCTGTAAGACAGTGGATACCCTCAGAGGGGTGGATAAAATGAGGGAGGGACCTGGGAAAGCTTGTAAAATGTTCTGAGGACTGGCAACTGAAGTTAATTCAAAAAGTGCAAAAATTATGCACCTGGGACACAGAAACCCTGGGGAAAGCTACAGGGTGGGGGAGTTGGTGACAGTCACAAAGAAGGAAAGGACCTGGGGGTTCTTATTTCAGATGACCTGAAAATGTCAAAGTGGTAAGGCAGCTGGGAGGACCAGTGATGCTGGGGCATAGGCAGGGGTATCACCAGAATAAGGAGAGAGGTAGTGATGCCAATGATAAAACCATGGTCATGCCTCACATGGAGTACTGTGCACAGTTCTGGAGGTCGCACCTTCGTAAGGACATTAACAGACTGGAGATGGTCCAGAGAAGAGGGAATGAAATGGTACAGAGCTTGCAACAAGACTTATGGGAGGAGAAATTAAGAGACTCTAATATGTACTCACTGGAAGAGAGGAGGGAAAGAGGGATAGGATAGAAACATTTAAGTACCGGCATGGGTATAAGTATAACTACTGAGAAGCAGGAGACAGCTGCTATAGACACATGTGCCAGCTTCTGTGTTATATTCTTTTGTTCTTATAAGTCTGTAATCTCCAGTATTTCAGTACCCACATGACCACACTGCCTTCTTTAGGCAATTTTTTGTTGGTTGATGCCTGGTGTCTGACAGCAGACAGGGGGCTCACCAGATTGTGTTGCCATTTGAAAAACTTAATAGAGTGTTCTTTTACTGGTAAATGTTTTGGAAAGCTGGTGAAGGTCTCACAATTTTTATTATGATTTTATTTCCTTATGTCTGTCCCCTTTGGTCCCCCATCCCCACTTCCCAACAGTCATCAGTGGCCACAGCTACAGCCTTCTTCTTGCCAAGATGGTAGGTGAGCAGCTGCCTTCACAGTCTGTGAAGTCCAACGTCTTTCTGTGCCACTTACTGGTCATCTTCCAACACAGGCGAGGTGCTGTCAGCCCAAAACTAACTCAGGACAAGCAGCTTTCAAAGTGGGGAAGAAATGGAGTGAGCAAGAATCAAGTACTCATTCAGATGTGGTGTCATTTTTTTTTTTTATCCCCACCTTACTGGGTATGTTCCATCCACTCCATTGGGCAGCCAGTCCTGCTGTTGCCTCTGCCTCTGACCCACCATCCTGTTGCTCCAACGCTACACTGACCCAGTGTATCCCTTCACTGAGGGGCCCCCTGCCCCGGAGAAGGCAATGGGAGGTGAGCACAGAGTGCCTGAACACCTCTTGCTTCTGGGTGGAGCGTGATACTGCAGCCCTGGATGCTTCACAGCAGAGGCTCAGGGAGATGTGGCTGCTGTCATCTGGTCAGAAATGTGCCATCTTTCATGTTTTCTGGAGAGCCACATTGCGATGCTCCTTGTAGTGCCTGTGGTTTACACCGGGGCAACTGCAGAGTGAAGTACTTTCCCAACCCACCGCAGGAGAGGAGACCAGTCCTCCAGACACTCAATCCTCTCCTCCACAGCCAGCCCCCAGTGACCTGAGTCCGTTCCCGAACCTGGGTCATCGGCGTGGTTTGAGGGGTGGCGTCCAGTGCCTCAACCCTCTGCGCCACTGGGCCAGCAATGTGGTGTCGATTTTAAGATCAGCATACTGGTGTGGACACTACAAATAGAACCCCAGCTGTTTAAGTAGCCTTATGAAGACTAAAGGCTTCTCGAAGCACTGGGGTTCTGTTTATTATACTGTAAGTGGGCTGCATCTAATTTGGTAATTTACTGTACCTTACATCTGGATGTATGGTAGGCCCAACTTTAAATAAACACTGCACCTGAATGAACACATGATGCCCTAGAAACATAGAATTTGTCAGCAGAAAAGGACCGTTCTGCCCGCCCAGTCTGGCGAAGTGTTCTCTACCTACTTGTAACTCCTGCCTGTATATGTTAATGCATGTCTTATTCTGCCTGTGTCCATCAGGATCTCCTTGTGAATGAGTTTGCTCAATAGATTTTTCCTGCAATGAACTTGAACCTACTCCACCTCCATAGCCCTATTGATCTCCATTGACCCCCTTCTTCCCCTTTTTCTAATATAGCCCTATGTTTATCCCACGCGTGTTTCATCCCCCTACCATTTTATCTTCCACCACTTCTCCTGGCAGTCTGTTCAAGGGGTCTATCACCCTTTCAGTGAAGAAATATTTCTTCACATCTATCCTGAACTCCCCCCCCCATTTCATTGTATGTCCTTTGGTTTGGGTGCTCATCCTCATTTGAAGGAAACTCCCAAACTGTACCCTGTTCACCCCTGTGAGGTACTTTGTAGGTCTTGATCATGTCACCTCTCGCTCTCCTCTCTTCCAGAGTGTACATGTTGAGATTCTTCAGCCTTTCCTTGTAGGGATTCCTGTGAAAATCCTGAACCATTTTAGTTGCCCTCCTCTGGAAAACCTCCACCTTATATCCTTTCTGAAGTGTGGACTCTAAAACTGGACACAGTACTCCAGCTGGGGGTATACCAGGGAATGATGCAATGGCAGCACAACATCCCTCCTCCTCCTCCTCCTGGAGATGCCTCTACTTATGCATCCCAGAATCCAATTTGCCCTGCCCAAAGCCTTGTCACACTGAACTGCTACCTTGAGGTCCTCTGATATAATAGCCTCCAGGACCCCTTCATGTCTAGTGAGTATCAGTACCTCCCCCTATCCTATACTCAGCATTGGGGTTCCTATGCCCTAGGTACATGATTTTACACTTGTTGGCATTGAACCCCAACTAAGTAAGAAAATGGAATTGATTTGAATGAATTGCAGGCTTTTAAGCAGCTGTTTGGGGAGTGTGTATGTGTGTGTGTGTGTGTGTGGGGGGTGCTCTGCTACTATACCTATTTGGTTTTTATTTTGGCCTTAAACAAGGTGCACTCCTTTAAACAGAAAAAACATGTTTAAGAAAGACTCATAAGAAATGTGATAAAGTCTTTGCACATTAGCCTGGGCTGAACTTGCAGACAGGAGAGACAGAAACATAGAAATAGACTTTGACTGCAGATAAGGACCACTTGGCCCACCTAGTCTGCCAATTTCCCTACCTACAGGATAAGCTGCAGATCCTAGTTAACCAACAGCCTATTTCTTCATACCCCCACAAGAACTGCCTTATGTCTGTCCCATGCATTCTTGAATTCTCCCACAGTTTTAGACCCCACAACCTCGTCAGGAAGGCTGTTCCAAGCGTCCACCATCCTCTCTGTGAAAAAATACTTCCTCACATTGCCCCTGAGCTGTCTCCCCTCTATCTTCAAATTGTGTCCTCTTGTTCTTGCACATATCTTTTTCTGAAAGATGCTACCCTCTTGGACTTTGTTGATTCCACTGAGGCACTTAAAAGTTTCTATCATGTCCCCACTCTCTCGCCTTTCCTCAAGGGTATACATATTAAACTCCTTTAGTCTCTCCTTGTATGGCTTCTCTTGCAGACCCTGTACCATTTTAGTTGCCCTCCTCTGGACTGCCTCCATCCTGTCTATGTCCTTGCGGAGATGAGGTCTCTAGAAATGGATGCAATACTCCAGATGGGGTCTCACCAACTGTCTGTACAGAGGGATAACAACTTCCTGTCCTCCCTATGCATCCCAGTATACCCCCAGCCCTCCCTACTGCCTTCTCACATTGCTTGTTAACCTTATGGTCATCTGATATGATTACCCCCCAGGTCCCTTTCCATTTTTGTTGTTGTTACTTCCCTCCATTGTGTAATCTTCCCTTGGGTTTTTGTTTTTTAGGTGTATTATTTTGCACTTCTTTGCATTGAATCCAAGCTGCCATACTTCTGACCATCCCTCCAACCTTGTCAAGTCCCTTTTCATTCTATCCATGCCTCCTTGTGTATCAACCCTGCTGTAGATCTTTGTGTCATCTGCAAAGAGGCATACTTTTCCTTCCAGTCCCTCTGCAATGTCACTTATAAAGACATTAAAAAGGAGATGCAGTCTGTTCCTAATTAATGAGCTTTCCACTGGTCACCTGTGAGCCTCTTATGGGCCAGAGCTTGCTACACAAGCATTTGTCAATGCTGAATGGTTGCTTGCTGGCATTCGCAGTGGAAGTGCAGGAGTTAGAGAGATGGGGCCTGATTTTCAAAGCTGGGGATTGGACGCAAGGTGCTTGCGATGAACAGATATGGTGCAAGGTGCATCTTGCGTCCATGACTGCCCTCTGTGTGATTCACAAAGGTGGCCTGCATTGACCGCAGTCCACCTGTCCCAAACAGGACTTGCACCTGCAATGCAGTATAGCACAGCAGTAGGGGGACTGCGGCCAACACACACTGCATCCTGCGATTCACAGACATCACCTGGCGGGAGAAATTCTAAGTGCCCTTAGACCAGCCAGGGCAGGCTTAAGGGGACTTAGACATTTGCCCCTAGGTGACATGCCTGTGTGTGGCACACCATGGGTGACGGTCCACCCACCATACACCCCCAAGTGTGGCCCTGTATGTGTGGCCTCCATCCTAGTGGTCCAATAGCACCCCACAGCTCCCGATGCCACCTATGTACCATGTTGGTACCCCTTCCTGACGCTGCCCATACTGGCAGCAGTTCCTCCGATCCCTGATGCCTGCCCCATTGACGGTACTGCAGCACCAACTTATGGTGGTACAGTGCCCATCCATGCCCCAGCAGATGGTGCCCAAACCCCCCCCATACACCAGTCCCTACTGCTCCCCAGCACCCGGCACATCCCACTACTCACCTCCGTGGCAATGCGCCAATTGCACCAAACATGGGGGGACACCAGCCCACCAGGTTGGGTCCACATACCTATTACCTAGTGGGACAGGGGTCCTGTGTTAGCCTCTGGTGGCCTGTGGTGGACCTGTGCGGTGCACCAGGGGTTTGATTGCAGGGTTCCAGTCAGCGCAAGCATGGGTACTTAGCTGCTGGGACCCCTCCTGTACCTGAATCAGGTGCACGGTCCCTGGTCACCTGGCATTGGTGCAAGCTGCTGTTTGCCACAGCTTGTGGCAGACGCAGGAACTATGAGAATCAGGCCCATGCAGTATAGGAATGGCAGTGAAGTACTGAACTGATGCCAACCCCGCCCTCACCCTGCAGAGGTGGACAGGCATTGGGTGTGACTTTGGGTCATCACCCATAACAGTCACGATATTTCACCTCACCCTACCCTGCAGACACTGACAAGTGTCGAGGTGTGCCTTCGGTGTTTGAGCTTTACTCATCTCATTTCATAAGGAAATATGCTGAAATGGGTGCAGTATAGGAGAATGGGATGAACTCTGGGGCCAAAGAGTCCAAGGTGCACCTAGTGCCTGACACTAGCTGCAGGGTGCAGGAGCGGGTGGAATGGCTTGAGCATTACTGTCGACAATCCCAAGTCACATCTCTGATGCCTGTCAGTCCCTACAGGGTAGGGCGTTATGGTCCAAAACCCTAACACCCTGGGCCTTTCTTGCTATTTTTACTCCAAGTTTTCAACATGGTCTTTTTGTGATCCCACTGCATGAACAGAGGCACTATCAGTTCATTAGCTGAAAGGTGATTTTGCACAGCGACTGTGCCATTTGGCGCCACAGGTGCGAAAACACATTTCGAACTGGATGTGAAAATTGACAGCTGTTCTGTTCATGAGGAGGTGTAGAAAATGGCAATGTTGAAAATCTGGAATGAAAATATAAAAAAAACTGGTGAAGTCACGAGTGTATAAACTGCGCAATGCACAACTGTAATGTAATTAGTTTGGGATTTTTACAGCAGATTTTCAACACAAGCATTGTGATTGGTTGGGCATCCATGGCACTCCAGACATTACCTCATGGGTTTTAGCCCACCTGATAGGCTAGTGATGCACATGACCCTAGATCAAATTTCTGGTATATCCAGGTCCTAGAAGCCCTGCTCTCCAGTTTCGAATCATGCATCTGATCAGGCAACAAGCACACCAGGAACTCTGTCTGCTCCATAGAAGGTAGGCCTTGAACTTATAAGTAGATATCATTAGTCTGAACTACACTAGCAAAGAAATGCAAGCAAATTGTTTTTTTTCTCCTTGGTTATTTTTTTGGTGCTGTACTGCCCATCTTGGGGCTATATTGAGAGTAGCTATGTAGAAGGTTTGAGATAGGAACAGTTTTTCTGTCTCTTATCATTATCCTATCATGTTTTTAACCTCTGCAGAGTCAGAAGCAAAGCTTTAGCCTGGTAGCCTTCCTACAACTTATCTCTTGTTCAGTGCCTTAAGCTCAATTGTTGTTTTTTTGTTATTATCTCAATGCCTTTTATTGGAATGCCTAAAAATATCGCAAGCTCAGCCATGACGCCATTTTTAGTTGCAAAGATAAAAAAAAAAAAAAAAAAAGTGCTCTCAAATCCAGGGGTTTTCTCACCCCAGGGTTGGTTTTTTGTTGTGGTTGCAGGCATATTATTGCATGCATTTAAATTATCGAACATATAATATCGCATCGACGCGGCTACCTCAGGAGTGCCTTTTTCCCTGAATTAAAAGTGCTCCCCATCTTCTCGGGTTGATTATTGTTGAAATCCCTGGTTTTAATCATGGGGTTGCAAAGAGATTACCTGGCATTTGGCCCTCAGCCCCTGCAGCAGCAGCCCTGGCCTCGCGTCCCACGTGGTCTCCGTGCCTTGATTCACCCTTCCCCACCTCTGCATGCATGCGGGCATTGGAATTTACTGCCTCCGCTCTCTCGGAGGCCTCTCTTGCTACCCGGACCCCCTCTGCCTTGCACGGACTGTGGGAGCGCGTGGCTCCAGCGCAATCCCCACTGCAGGCCCACTTGCTGACTCAGCGAGTTGCACACGGTGGGCCTCTGGTCCACCACCCCCACGTGGTTTCCGACCACTCCCCTGAGCCTCCAGCAGTACTCCTTGCTGCTGCTCTACCCAGGCTGATGCTCCTGGGTCTCTGGCTGGGGGGAAGTGTGCAAGCGTGGGGGGGGAGAGAGTCTGCCATCCTTAAGGTGAGTGAGTGCCTGCGGAGGGTATGTCACCTCTGCGGGGGCCCTGGGTCTACAGTCAGCATTTTTCTCCCCCTGCAGAAGGGGGGAGGCCTTGCAGTCTCCAGTCCTTCCTGGGAGGGACCGCCATATCCAGGGCCTGTTTCCCGCTGCTCAACACTTCCCACTTGATGCCTGGAGGCAGGGGACGTCCCAGGCCTTTGTTTTTTAGAGAGCCACATCTGGGGCAGTCCGCGCGACCGCACCAGAGGGGTCCCTCCCGCAGCAACTCCCCTGGACCATGGTCACAAAAAGCACACTAGTGCCCATCCCTTCTCCTCCTGGGTCCCTCTCACAGCGACCCAGGTGTAAGGGATGCTGCTACCCGGACCACCCAAGCTGCTACGTCATGGGTCCCTCCCTATAGCGACCCATGTGCGTCTATTATCCACAGCAGAACCTATAGCAGAATCGACCACTGCCCCATCTCTGCAGAGCTCCCCCCCAGCATTCCCTGCACTCTGGCTAGTCTCGGGGATCCATACAGATGCCAGGTGACTGCCTGCCATCGGTGCTGGGTCACAGGGGCAAAAAGAGGACAATCTGCAGGGCTTATATATATCTAATCTAAGGCCGCTCTTCTTCTCTCCCCAGATGGTTAAAGGAAAGTGTTCCACTTGCAATGCCACCCTCCTACCCCAAACCCAGGGCCTCTCTGCGCCGCCTGCCTACTCGACGATGATAACTCATCCATGGAACAGACACCCCCCATGGGGCCCAGCAACCCAGGGCCCAGCGGCCCCACATGGATGGACCCCAGTTCCCTCCTGATCCGGAATCAGCAGGCCGCGGTCGCCATGATGAAAAGCCAACAGAACTTTATGTTAAAAATAATGGAAAAACTCGAATCCTTCACCCAGCATAGAGCTGTTCCAGTGATCCCAGAACCGGGCAAGGCAGGGGGCCAACCGGAGGAGCTCCCGGACCGTGCCGAACCTTTACCAGAGAATCCTCGTGAAGACGACATGGAGGATAAGGACACCCCAGAGAGGAGGAGGGGGTAGAATCAGACGAAGATGAAGCAGAACTCCCTACCACACCATCCCTCACTTCAAAGTTGTGCTCCTTTGACACAGTTCCAGGGCTCATGAGGATTATCAAAACCACTATGGGGTTCGACATCGAAGAGAGTAAGCCCGAGTCAAAACTCGACCCCATGATACAACTGAAAGTGTCGAACCCCGAGACTTTCCCAGTATGCCCAGCTATTGAGGAGGTCTTCAATAAGGAATGGTGATCCCGGAACCAGGCAGAATGGCCAACTAGAGGAACCTGGACAGAATGTATCCAGCGCAGGGAGGAAACATCCGTGCTTGTGTACAGCCCCCACCATCGACGCCAGGTACGGCCCTCAGCAAAAGGACAGTACTACCATGCAGAACAATAGCCCTCAAAGATCCTACAGACAAAAAGTGGAAGACATGCTAAAGAAGGCACAGCAGCAAAAGTGGCTCGACTGCCATCTATACAGCTCGAGCACAGATCCGTTGGCTCGAAGAACTGCGAACAAGCCAACCCAAATCTGAGCAAAACTCTTAGAGTGCACCTTGGATGCAGCAAAGTGCCTGGCCGACATGGCGGTGGACACCCTGCACCTGCACGCCAGGGCCACAGCTATCACCAATCGTGCCCGGAGAGCATTATGGCTAAAATTGTGGGATGCTGACAATGAATCCAAGAACTTGTTGCAGAATTTACCTCTGGAAGGAAAGCACATTTTTGGGGAGGGGTTACAGGATTACCTGAAACAAAAGGAGGAAGGTAGAGACCTTCTCAAGAGTAAAGCTAGGTACAATTACCTCCCTTCATCGAGGCAGAGATTTCAGAGTGGAAATAGGTCATTCCAACCCCGCAGGGACTCAACATAACACAATGGTCCCTTCCGAGGCAGGGGGACATCCCACAGTCCCCGTAACCCCTACCCACAGGCCTATCATCCGTCCTCCTTCAGAGTCCGTGTGCAAAAGCTCGGAGTACGAGGTAGAGGTTACAGGGGGAAGCAGCAGTGACTACGCCCCTCCAACCACTTGCAATCAGGAACCCTACCCACCAGTGGGTCAAAGACTATCGTTGTTCACACACCTGTGGCTCAACACGACCTTGGACAGGTGGGCCCGGGAGGTGGTCACACGGGGGTACTCCATAGAGCTATCCCACCCAAAGATTCCCCACAGATTTGTCTTCTCCCCTATAGCCACAAGAAAGGTCACCCCTCACCAGGTTCAACGCATCTTGTTGGATCTGGTCGGGAACAGGGCCATCCAGCCCATTCCCCGACACGAACAAAACCTAGGGGTCTACTCAATATTCTTCCTGGTACCCAAGAAGTCAGGAGAACTCAGACCTATTCTAGACCTAAAACATCTCAACCAACATGTGTGTGTCACAGATTCAAATGGAGACAATACATTCAACCCTCGCGAGTCTTCGGTAGGCGACTTCCTGACATCCATAGACCTCAAGGATGTATCCTCCACATCCCTATCATTCAAAGACACAGGCAGTTCCTCCGTTTTCACATCCTGAGCCACCACTTTCAGTACCAGGCTTACCTGCTCAGCCTCACATCAGCCCCGAGAGTCTTCACCAAGGTCTCCATAGTCCTGGTGGCCAGACTCAGAGAGCAGGGACTGGATATCATACCATACCTGGACGACTGGCTCATTCGAGCACATTCCAGAGAACAGGTCCTACAGGACACAGCGACCACCTTGCAGGTGCTCAAGGAGCACGGTTGGGTGGTCAATCGGGAAAAGAGTCATCTCATTTCCACACAGCAGATTAAACATCTGGGCACGCTGATCAACTCAGCCCACGGTTGGGCAAAGCCATTCCCCTCGAGGGTCATCAACCTGATGACCCTTGCCCATCAGATGAAGGGCCACCACCAGATGACCATGGGTTGCATAGCCCAGTTGTTAGGATGCATGGCATCATGCATAGACCTTATACCCTGAGCCAGGTGGCATATGCGTCCGCTCCAGACATATGTCCTCATGCGGGGAGCACTGAACGAACACAACCTGCAGGTCACTGTTCCACTACCACCATCAGTGAGACTCTCACTAGCATGGTGGACAGTGGAGTCGAACCTCATCGGGGTTCCTCTGAGGCCTCCTACACAGCCACATAGACAGATGTGAGCCTGTCTGGTTTGGTGGCCTGTCTGGGGACTCAACAGCCCAGGGCCTATGGTCCCCAAGGGAATCCAAGCTGTCCATCAACATTCTGGAGATGAGGGCAGTGTACCATGCACTCAAGGCTTTCAAACCCCTTGTATGCGGCCAGTCGGTTCTGATGCGGCTCAACAATCGGGTCGCAGTGGCCTACATCCGCCAAGCAGGGCGGAACCAGGAGCAAAGCCATGTTGAGAGAAATAACATCAGTCCTCAACTGGGCTCAATCAAATCTCAGCCATCTAGGCGCAGGTACACCTGGCAGGAAAACTCAACGTAAGCGGATTGGCTCAGCAGACAACAGGTGCATCCAGGAGAATGGAGGTTGCACCCCGATCTGTTTCAGATGATCCAAAGAGCTTGGGGACCCGTAACCATGGATCTCATGGCAACACGGGAGAACTCACAGGTCAAGGATTATTACTCACGATTCAGGGAGAGTCAATCCCAGGGAACCGACACCCTATCCCAGCCTTGGGGTCGGGATCATGCATATGTGTTCCCACCTCTCCCCCTAATTCCCCAGGTTCTAGCCAAAATAAGGGCATACCGTCTCACCATCATCCTGGTAGCCCCGTATGGCCATGAAGGACATGGTCTGCTCCATTCATGAGATGGCCATGGCCAGCCTCAGACTTCCTCACTGAGTAGACATGCTCTCCCAGGGCCCAGTAGTCCACCTGGCTCCGAGGACACTGAAGCTCACGGCTTGGCTCCTGAAAGAAGGAAATTGATGGAGGCAGGCTACCATGATTCCGTCATCAGTACCATGTTACAGTCCAGATGGACATCCACCACCTCCACCTACAGTAGACAATGGTCTATATTCTCAAGGTGGTGCCAAGAAAGAGGTAAGGTACCCGAGCAGGTGGACATGGCTACCATCTTGCTATTCCTGCAGCAGGGGTGGACAAGGGCCTGGCCTCACTCTCCTCAGGGTACAACTTTCAGCGATAGGAGTGGCTATGTGGCTCATTGGGGCTACAGCCCGAGCACACCCTGATGCTCTGCATTTTCTGAAAGTGGTGGAGATACTTCAACCAAAGACGTGACCAGCTATCACACCTTGGGATCTCCCACTGGTACTCGACTCCCTCAGCTCTGCCCCCTACGAACTGCTCCGGGAGGCAGACCTATTCTGGGTTGGCCTCAAGACTTGTTTCCTAGTGGCCATCTGCTCGGCCAGGTGGATCGGAGAGTTGGGGGCTCTATGTGCTCCGAACCCTATACGATTTTCACCCCACAAGGAGTCCGGCTTAGAACGGTACCAGCCTTTCAGCCTAAGGTGTCCACGCTTCACAGGAACAGCCCATTGAGCTGCCCACCTTCCTGTGGACACAGCAGGACACCGACCGATCCCACATCACATGGATGTCAGATCCACCCTCTCCATCTACATAGCCAGAACGCAGCCTCCGTGAAGACGGAAAGGTTATTTGTAGTCGTGAGGGCCAGAGGCAAGGCAGGGCAGCCTCAAGTCCACAACCGCCGTTGGCTAAGGAGAACCGTTCAGAACGCTTTACCTAGTGAAGCAATTGATACCTCCCTCAGGGTATCAGGGCCCATTCTCCAGGGCAGTCACCACATCCTGGGCAGAAAGGGCCAACGTGTCCTCCAAGACATCTGCAGGGCAGCTATGTGAGTTCCCTGCACATGTTCGCTAGACACTACAGACTCAAACACCTGCATGCCATCCAGCCCACTTTCACCACACAGATCCTCCTAGCAGCAACTTCATCCGCTCACTCCTAGACCACTCTGATCCCTCCCTTGGGGGCTTCACTGCTTCTTATCTACCCATGAGGTAATGTCTGGAGTGCCATGGATGCCCAACCAATCATAATGGGTGTTTACTCACCTGGTAAAGGTGACTGTGTTGGTTGGCATCCATGGCACTCCAATGCCCTCCCATCAGAGTGCTCAGAGTGACCAGGACCCATAAATCTGTTTAACCGTTGGCAGCATTAGGAGGGGGGGCAGAAGGAAGTTGCAGTAAATTCTACAGTTGGTCCTTCGGGATCGAGATTAGATTGTAAATAATAGGTATAATAAATGCGGCTACTGGCCTCTGAGACTACATCTTAGCCAGCCTGTTTCTTTCAGGCCATCATGTTGGCCTGCCTTGCATTGTTGTTTCTTTCTTCTCTTGCATTCTTTTTACTAACCTTGATTTCAGCTATGGAAGATTCGAACTGGAGAGCAGGGCTTCTGGGACCTGGATATACCAGAAATTTGATCTAGGTCATGTGCATCACTAGCCTATCAGGTGGGCTAAAACCCATGAGGTAATGTCTGGAGTGCCATGGATGCCAACCAACACAATCACCTTTACCAGGTGAGTAAACACCCATTTTGGGACCTCCCTTCGTAAACAGTGTCACTGTGATTTTCTTAATCTATCCCGAACACTGATTTCCCACAGCGACCGAGCTATTCTGTGCCAGAAGTGCGAAAACACATTTCAGCCAGGATGTGAAAAATGACAGCTGTAACGTTCATAAGGAGGTGTGGAAAAATGCCAGTGTTGAAAATCTGGACTGAAAAGATTACGAATTTATGAACTTATGAGGGTGCATGGAAATTGCACAATGCACGCCATAACACAGTAATTTTGTGGACTTTTGTCACCAAATTTTCAAATAGCCAGTTTAAGACCTCTGCTCATGAACAGTGTCACTCTGATTTTCTTAATCTGTCCTGAACATTGATTTCGCACACCAACCATGGCACTGTGCACTACATGTCCGAAAACACATTTCAGGTGATATGTGAAAAATGACAGTCGTACTGTTCATAACGAGGTGTGGTAAAATAGCAATGTTGAAAATCTGGAGTGAAAATATTAAAAATGCTCGAACTGACGAGCGTGTGTAGGAACTGCACAATGTACGCTCATAAAACAGGCATTTTTGGGAATTTTTTCACCACATTTTCAACATAGGGTTTTTGGGGGCCTACCTCATGGACTCTGACACTGTCATTTCATTAATCAGTCCTGAAAGATGGTTCCACGCAGTGACCGCAAAATCACCTTTCGGGAAAGAATAACAAAATGACAGTGACTGAGTTCATGAGGTGGGGTCGCAAGAACCCCATGTTGAAAATTTGGTGAAAAAATTCCCAAAAATGGCCACTATATGTACCAAAGTTGAAAAAAATCCATTTATGCCATTATAAAGCTTACCGACATTTCTTCAGTTCGCGGTCGGCTTTGAACAGTGCAGACGTGTTCCCGGTCCACCGAAGATTGTTGCACCAGGCTCCGGAAGGAAGTATGGGGTGAGGGGTGTGTGAGGAGGTGGGGTATGCAGAGGGTAGGTGTGGGTTGTGGTAGGAACCACCGGAATTGACGATTGACGTTTTCTACTTTACAGGTTTATTTAAAACCAAAAAAAAGTCACAGGAAGGTTTTCTTTTTTACAGGGACATTTCATTTTGGCACACTGGGGTGTGATCCCAGCATGCCAAATGAATGTTTTGGGGGGCTGTAGCCGACAGGGGCTTGGGCACTCCCATCATCACATATCGAGTGCTGGGGGAGGACAAGAACAGAGGGAGATTTGGCACCCCCCCTCGGCACACAAGAAGTTGAGGGGGGAGCATTATGCCTTCAGGGAGTGGGCTCCCCCATTGGCAAAATGACGAGGAAGGGGGCATGCTGACAAGGGGATTGGGCACCCCTATCAGCAACTATAGGTGTGGAGCTGGCAAGAGCCAAAAGGGATTGGGCACCCCCCTCGGCACACAAGAAATTTGGGGGGGAGCATTATGCCGAAAGGGAGTGGGCTACCCCATCGGCTTTTTTTGATTGAAATGTTTCACCAGGAAGGCACACTGAATGGTGAGTGGTGGCATTCCATCAGCTTTGTGAGGACTGTGAAAGGCCAATAGATAAGTAGTCACCTGTTGCCATGGAAACACAGCACCATAGAGCTGTGTAATTGTCTGCTGCAGTCAGGGACGCCCTGCAGTACAAACAGCTGATTGTGTAGTGATGGGGCACTCCCTGATTCCAGCAGCTCAGTTACTTTGACGTAGTGGCCTGCTCATTAACTGCTGGTGATGAGAGCATGCTACTCTGTTGGCCAAGGCAGAGACCAGCCCCATAATGGGCTGCTGCCATTCGGCACAACACTGCTTGTGAAAAAAATGTGACGCAATGTGTTTCTTGCACATGCATGCAAACAACACAAAAATGGTAATGAAAATGCTACATTCTGATTGGCTGTTTGCATTTCATTAGCCTGCATTCCTCTCCATTATTTTTTTAACCAGGAGAGATACACTAAGCTGAAAGTTTCTTTACAGGTGCAGCGTGGGAACACAAGGAAGTTAAGCAACTAGCTCATAGTCACACAGTATGCAAGTGGGGGCTGTGGAATTCAAACCCAGATCTCCAGGTTTGCAGTCTAGAGCCATAAACTACTGTGCTATGCTGCCTCCTTGAAAATGTCATGACACTGACATTTACATTGTCATGAGCCTGATGTGGCAGTATGAATTCTTCTTGTCAGCTTTTCATTCTCAAGTACTGCAATGACTAGAATGATCAATTCAAATTTCGAATAACCATTTAAACAGAATTAACTATTGTATTATATTTGATACACAAGGTTTTAATATTTAACTTTTGGTAATGTGTGTCAGTGTATTACAATAAAATATTTGATAATGTATACACTATATGTGATGTATATAATAAATATTTGAAATGTTTTGTGGTGACTTGGGCACACTGATCATTCTTGATTTAACTGTTCACAACAGTGTACTTGTTATCAATTTTAATATTGATATAAATAATTCCTATACAATTTTCCTAAATTTTAAATAAACACTTTGGACTCTATGCCTGAATGTGTGGAGCAACTAATCTCCATGGATCAGCAGTGTGTAGACTCCCCGCACCCATTGCGCCCCCTGAGTGGGATGCATGAAAGGGGCATGCATCCCATACATAACTAGTCCCCTGGCTGCATGGACAGTGACATGCTGGGAGCAGGCCAACACTAAGCACCATTCACTAAGGTGTGTAGTGCTTTGCACCGGGGGCATAGCAGGGTGCCAGTTATGCTAGGGGGGAATCTACCATAATGAAACAATGCACCCAGCCTGTGGCACACAGGACACCGACCCAGTCCTGGCCGGGTCTAGAACGAAATATCGACTCTCAATATGTCGACGCATAATAGATTGTCTCCTAAATACCGATGTGCTCGCAAGATCGGTGATATTAATAACGAAAACCGAATGACTGACAGGCTTTAGTTTTGGGTATGCTTACGATCGCTTCCAAAGCACAGCAGTTTTAGATAGCACACTAGTGCTTCCAAAGCACTGCAGGAGCAGAAACATGGTAGATGTGTACTATGTATTTTTTTTGGGGGGGGGCTGAGAATTGGCACAATAAAAAAGATACATGGTGCAACATTACAATTACAAGAGTATATAGCACAATAGAAATTAAAATACTTCTCGTCTACATTCTGGAGTACTTAAGAGAACAGGAGGAACAGATAGCATAGGAGTGCTTCCAAAGCGATGCACTGAAGGAGCACAATAAGCACAATAATAACTAATTGACCAGCTTGGGGGAAGACAAAGTTCCGCTACTTTTAAATATATAATCTGGTTTCCTTCAGCCACTCTCAACACCTGTGGCACATGTGGGCTTCTGCTCGTATGCTATCTGCTTAATTTCTGCTTTGAAGCACTTGTAAGTGCACCAGCTCCTGTAGTGTTATTTCCAAACTTGCCATTTTATTTAATATCTGCTCCAGTTCGTATGCTATCTGGTATTTCGTAAGTGCACCAGCTTCTTTAATTCATCTAGCTGTTCCGTACAAAGTAAATCAGGTTGGTCATCTGTTTTTCGATATTTGTTTTGCCGATCTTGTCAGCGCGTCGGTATTTTGGCATCAGTCAATTCAGTGTTGACCTTTTAATAGTCTATCATTCGTACTGCTCCCATCCTGGCCATGTAGTACAGGCTCCCCACATGCCAGTCCCCCACCCTGTTCCAGACTGGCAGGCCCCCCACCACACACACATTGGCACGCCGTCCCCATCCGTGTGCTGTAACCCCCTCCTGCCAGACATCACTGTCCTATTCCCTACTGTATGTGGGCACCCCGTCCCCACCACACAGCTCTGCCCTGATCCCATCTCTGTGCAGAAAACCCCCTGCCACCCATCTGTGCCCTGTCCTGCAATGGTGGTACCCACCCCTCCTCCCCCAAATCACATCACTGCCCCATTCCCAAGTACCTGAACCCTCCCTCAACAAGGGCCCCAATGTGATTTGTCTGGTGCAGTTCAGAGCATCCCATACGCCCCCAATCCTGGCATCCCCGCCCCCTCATTGATGTTCAGTGGTCTCCCCTCACTTCTCCCTGTGGCACGGACAACTACCCCCAAACCATGTACCTGCCCATCAGCACTGCAGCATGGGATGGCCAGCATCAGCCCTCCCTCCCTCCTCAGCCATCCAAGTGATGCTGGGAGAGCACCTCTACAGTATATGTAGGCAGACACTCCCAGCATCACTTTGATGGCTGGCGGTCGAATATGTGAGAGGAGGGCTGTACCACTGGTGGTCCCTTACTGCAGCACTGACTGGCAGGTACAGGTGTCAGAGGGTTGTCAGTGCTGCAGGGGGTGGGGTGGGATGAGGCCACTGAACACCAATGAGGGAGTGGGGTACTGGGTCTGGGCATATGGATAGTGTGGTCCGGGGCACCTGTATGTGTATGTGGGGAGGGGTTACTGCATTCAAGGGATCAGTGCCTCTTTGTGTGTTGGGGGGGTGTCTGCATTCACAGATCCAGTGATCTTACATGTGTTGGGGGGTGTCTGTATTCATGGGGCTGGTGCCTCTATGTGTGTTTGAGGGGGGTGCATTGCTGAGGATGGGGCTCTGCTGTGTGCCGGGGCAATAGGCAGGCATCAGGGACTGGGGCAGGTGCTTTCCCATGCATGGGAGGGCAGCTGTGCACTGGGCATGGGTGGTGCCACAGGGATAGGTTTCAGGCAGGGGTGTTGTACCACCAATGGATACTATTCGGGGATGCCTGTATGGGATGCAGTTACCAGATCCCACGCCGGCATGACCTGGGGATCCAATTCAGGACCTAAGATGAGAATCCAATTGACTGCCTGCCTGGATCTGCTACTCCACCCCCATCTGCCCTGCACATATTGGTGCACGGGGGGCAGGTCCACAGACAGATGGTGGACATTGGTGAATACCAGCCTGTGCACACGTCAGTTGCGGAGCTGTATGGGCAGGGTACATACCTGTGGCTCATACTTTCCACCCATTGGTGCAGTAGCACCTTTGTTATTAATGTATATCAGTATTCTTTGTATGCATACTTTCACTGTTTTCTCAGCTTTTAATTCAGCATAACTTTTTTGTTAATGCAACTATTACTTAAAATTAAGGAGAAAGAGGATTTCCTAGGGCATTTTAATTCAGCAGATTTTTTATTCTTAATCTTCCGATTATTTTAAATTAAGCACAAAGGACTTCATTAATTAGTACCTTAATTTTAATTCAGTATATTTCATTCAAGTAATTAAGGAAAATTAAGGGGTTTGGTTTTACAAATTTATTTTCAAAGGCACCTTTAATTTTAAATTAGGGGCAGATTCTAAATTCAGGGTCAATTAATGGAAAATTAAGGATATTTTTGTCCCATAGTGGTATATTTAACTGCTTCCATTTTTCTATCTTATTTATGCTATGTTATATTCCAGCCTATTCCAATCCCATCCCCCAGAACACATCTGTAAATGAGATTTTTTATCTCTGTATATTTCTCTTGAATTAAATAACGTAATAAATAAAGTATATTAACAAATGTGTGGAGCTGGCTCAGTGGCACTGAGCATTGAGCTGCTGGATGCCACACCTCACTCCCACACCAGCAACCTGTATTTGGGAATGAGTACAGGATGCTAGGGGTCGGCCAGTGGGAGAGGATGGAGCTTCCAATGGACTGCTTTCCACTCTCTGGGTAGGAGTGCTGGCTCCGCTGAATGACTTCCACCAGGGGAAGGCCTAGTGGTAGTGTGGGACAGGAGTGTAGGAGCAGGGTGGGTGCTGCTGCACTCTATGGTATGTAGTTCCTCCACATCCACATGCTGATGTGTTAACCACCCACACACACACACACACACACACACACACACACACACAGGGAACTGGGAGAAAAGCAGTAGTAGCAGGTAGCAGGGCAGGTAACAGGGCAGGCATTCATGATGCCCTGCTTGCTGATCCCCACCTGCCTTACCACCAGGACCCAGAAAGGCTGAGAGTTGATTGTGCTTCGGTGGGAAGGGCAGCCCTCACCCTCCTGACCCTGCAATTTGGAAAATCTGTGGGGATATTCGGGTCATAGGTAAGTCCTGAGGTGGTGTTGGATGGTGAGGGGCAGTGGGAGAGGCTGACAGGAACTCAAGCCTGCCTCATCCATGGGAGTGTAAAATGCATATAGAAACAAATGTGCATTACCTTACACTTCTGTGCATTAAATTGCAACTGTCATGACCGCAACCATTTGTCTAGTCTTTTCAGGTCTTCCCTCGTGGTTCTCACAACATCCTCACTGTCCACCTGTCTGTAAATCTTTGTATTATCAGTGAAAAGGCAGATATTCCCGTGGATCTTTTCCTCAATGTCACAAATGAAGATGTTAATGCAGACTGGTACAAAAATGAATCCCTGGGGCGCCCCGCTGGTACCTCTCTGTCCCCTGAATGCTCCTCATTGAGGACAACCATCTACATTCTTCCACTTAGCCAAATTTGTATTCATAGATTAATCCTATCCTTTATGGCAAGGTCTTTCACCATCTTGACCAACCAGCCTTTAACCCAGTCAAATTGGTAGATCATGAATCATGATCTTTGGTTGGTGGACATGAACAATCACTTCCACTCACCAATTATCATCATCTGATCATCAAGCAAGTATATGATTTTTGATAATCTTCTTGGATGGTGATCTGATCATCAAAAATACTAAAATTTTTAAATTCTTAATGGTGATTTTTCATGATTTGGTTAACTGTCAAGTGATGATTATTGATGATCACATAAAGTCAATTTTTCGGTGAAATTTAATGACTTGCTTTATTTTCAAGTGATGATTTATGATGACCACATAAAGCAAAAGGTTTTTCTGTAGGTCTTTAATGATTATATGAATGTACAAATTATGATTTTTGTTGATTACATCAAGCCACAGTTGGTTAGCAAATAGGTGGGACCCATATTCAGAGACAACCACTTCTTCGCACAAACAGAAGTGCTGCATGGCACATAACTCACATCCTGCTCTGTGCTATATTCAGAGTTAGCACACTCCAACTTGAGCTTGCTAACCATCTGACTATAGAGTCAATTGGCAGCACAGTGCATAGTGACTATACTCTGTACTGTCACAACATGGACTGCACATGACCCATAGGAGCCACGAATGACAGTGCAGCCCTAAATGGGATGAGCCTTAGCACCTAAGGGCCATATTCAGTCTTTTGCATGCAAATGAGTCCATTAGGCATGCAAGTTGCTAAAGGCCATTTGCATGCCCATTATGGGCTCATTTTCATACAACTGTCAACAGCCTCTTAATACCATGCCATCACAGACCTGTAGTCTAGTGGACCCCCCTCATACCCACTCCCCTTCCATATTACTATATTAAAATTGTTCAGATTCCTGAGGCCCTCCTCAGCCATGGAGCAACACAAACATCACATGATAGCACAGCATCAATTTTAGCCCTGTCGCTTTGGGTCTGTAGCATGGCCCTTCTTCTGAGGCCCCCCAATGAAGGGTCATGCCCCTGAAGAAGGGTCGTGATACAGACCCAAAGCACTGGGGCTAGTTTGGTGCTGTGATAGCATATTTTGAGCTAAATAAACAGAGTTTTCTCAGATGCATTGCATTTTGTGATTTATTTTCAGGACTCAGTGTGATTTTTCATGGTTATTCTGTGTTCTGAATCCCGTACTGCACTGGTTGTGTTGCTTCTGTACATATGACTCTGTGAGTAGCAGCACCCTTGGCAGCATGCTCTGTAGCATCCCAGCACTGAGCTTTCAAGTTCACTCACTACCAGCTCTTGTCTCAGGCTCTCAAGGCCATCCACTCCAAGCTCTACTGGAAGGCTCCAGAGCCAGTCACCCCCAACCCTGATGGGTGGTGGACTCAGGAGGTGGAGCTGAAAAAGTTCAGTAAGTTGGGTCATACAGTGCTGCATAGCGAGTGTCCTGGGGCCCAGAAGGTAAGAGGTGTCCAGGGGGGAAATCAGTTTGGGCACTCCAATCACACCCCTGCAACATGTTCAACAAAAGTACCACACACACACACATACACACACTCACACACACACACACACCAGATACTCCTAGGCCTGTTCCCCACCAGAGCAGCCCTAAGCCTGCATATTGTTTTTAGCATAGCCCATGCAGAAGCCCTCACCAGGCAGTACTGCCTATTCTCTTAAAGCAGCAGTATTCACCAGGTATAAAAAGTTCTGACATTCTGTTTTTATTGTTGTGGAATGAAGAATGGACATTTTGATGCAGATTATCGTTGCCTCCATTTGTTCCATGATTTGTGTAACTTGGTTTTCAACTTTTTAAATTAGTGACTTGAGTCACATCTGCCATTTTAATACACCGTGCTGGAGATGTGCGTGTTGCATGTAAGCTTGATCACTGCCCTCACGGATTGGTTGACATGCTGCCAGCATGATCTTCTCCCTACTTCCTTGTGCCCTGTGACCGAAAGATATGCCCTCTCTAAGCATAGTCAACGCTTGGAATGTGCATCAGCACATATAGTAACAACTTTGTGTTATTTATTTATTTTTTCTAATAGGTACTATATATGCAGGAAAGGAACGACTTGTCAGAGTTATTTTCGTTGATCTGTGGCATGAAGAAAGCTGCACTTGCAGTTAGTACAGGCTGCATTTCGGACACTGATTTAAGCCACAAAACTTTATTTGATTGTCATTCTTGATGCCCACTATTTTGGTTATATCCCCTATTTAGAAATACCATCACAAATGAAGTGTAATTTAGGAATGAAAGTGTTACTGCTCATAAACTGTTCTGTCTGGGATTTTGTGCTAGGAACAAGGTTCCAGGGAATTTGCTGTTAGCTTGACTGTGTGTAGTATATGAAGTTATCGACTACTGTACTGGATGTCCCGGGCTGTGACCACAAACACACAGGTTCAGACTGGAGACTTACTGTGTATTTTAAATGCAACGATCAGAAACAGTGATGACAGGTACTCAGAGCTTTCTGAGGAACCACTGGAAAATGAGGTGGCTGTCTCCCTTTTGAACTGATAGCAGTCACCTGCCACAAAAACCATGAATGAGCTTGAAGATGTGATTGGCACTTCAGAGGAGGAGCATGAGATGTGTCATATTCAAGTGAGCTTCCTCTAGAGGCACTGCCAGCAGGAGACATGTCTACTAACTTTCAGTACAAATTGGAACCTGGTGAGATTGTATGCATCTTGTAGGAATTACATTACTTGAGAAATTGAAAATATGTGGAATACAGCTGTTCTATTAAAGCAAGCTATTTAGAACACTCATATAGCAGTTGAGTGTGTTTACAGAGTTTTTAAATAAACACTGCTGCTTTAACTTTCCTTTACTATCTGGCTGATCCCACCTTCTCCTGTCAATGTGAAGACGTTCTAATGACGTCGGTGCTAGACAGCAGGCTAACATGGCCTGCCTTGCTTTTGCTGGAGGACTGCTTGCCTCCCCATCCAGGTAACCAGTTATTAATATATTTTAATTAATTAATTTATTTATTTATGCTTCCTTGACTTTTGTTGAGGCTCTCATGTGGCTATCTGTGGGCTGACTCCCACCCCCTATATGCAGTCTGGTCTCCTCCACCCATCTCCTTTTCAGCCCCTCCTTGGGCTTGCACACAGCTGTAGGTGGCTTGTCTGTTACTCCCCTCGAGGAATGTTTAGTCCTGCCTGCTTTCATAAGGCTTTTACAATTTAAAATAAGTCTGCTGGGCATTGCCAAAAGCCATGGCATGGTTTACAATGTGCAGTACCTTCTGCTGCTACTGCCGCTGACCTCTAAGCTAGCGCTCTCTCTCTCTCTCTCTCTCATCACACCCCCCCCACTACAGCAGTCAGAGTGACTTCTCTTTGCTGCTCCTGTCCCATTCTGCAGCTAAAGCCCCTCAGGGCAAGATCAACTTTGCTGCTGGAGCAGTGGTTCGGGAAGGTGGGGGGAGGCATTTCCATCCATTGTCTCTTCCACCTCACACTAGCTCCTTTCTCTCCCTCTCCCAACAGCATGGAGTAGGCCACTGCTTGAGCTCAGTACAGGCTGAGAGTTGCAAATGCCTGCAGGCACTTTTGCTTCAAGCGCAATCATGGTATGGGGCTGGCTGCAGCTGCAGACCCAGCGTGTCCTCCTCCTTTCAGCATCCACACTATGCTAGGGCTCAGGGAGCTCCCACTAGACCTCAGGAAAGGGTACTCACTTATTTAAAAAAACTGCTGGCCTCAACCACTAGACAGCTAAGCCCCCAAGGCTAAATTTACATAGTGCCCCATCCCGGCATATCAAGCCCACAGGACCACCAATTTTGTTTTCATTTAACCAAATGGCCTACTGGTCCAAAAGAGCCCATACTAGCCCACCTGGGATGCCAAGTAAAATACTGGCCAACTGGTCACCAATGGGAACCAAGGAATTTTGCTGAGCCTACCTACAAAACCATAATTCCTCTTCTCTCTGCTTCTGCTACTGTTGTGTTTTCCTGCAGCTAACCGATTCTTTCCTTTATTTTACAGTCGGACTGGATGTGGACTTCTTCACCATCAGATAAGTATACTTTTTTACCTAATCCATTCTTCACACCCTATTTTACCCCCTACATGCTACAGATCATTTGTGACCCCCTTTCTATTCTTTTTTTACAGGTGCGACAGATGACATCCCTTTGAGACTCCTTCCTCTGGCTCCCTAGTGCTCAGGTAAGGCCTTCTACTTGGCCTATATTGGGTGAGTTGACTGTAATGGGGTGTCCATGTCTGTTACAGGGTATTAGGTGTAACTGGACAGCAGTGACTGCTTTTTATGTTGGCATGCTTGTGCAGCCAACATCTTGCGGCAGTGCAGCTTTGGAGGCACGGTCGCTGTTGGGCGAATGCAGGGCATGCACCAGTAGGTGTGTCCCTCATTCCCCAATCAGCCTGCATACCGGTGCCACACCATGCATACATAATGTGGCGAGCACATCTAAGAAAAGGTCCACTGCAATCCGAGCAAAGCTTGTCAGATGCAGCAGACCTTCCCTGAATGTGCTCGCCGACATTATGAGAATGGCGGCACAATGGCCACCAAACTGCCAACTTCGGGGGTGCCCAATCCCTCTGATGGTTAACCCTGCCCCCTCTGTACTGCCGACGGGGGCCCTACCCTGTCAGCATAAATCACCTCCCCCATTGTTAAATGCCAAGGGGTGGCCAATCCCCTCGGCCTGTGTGCTCACACTTTCTTTGTGTGTGCCGAGGGTGCCCAATCCCGGTGGCATAAGTCCCCCTGTTGTGTGCCAACGAGGGTGCCCAACCCCGTCAGCTACAGACCTCCCAAACAGTTAGGTGGCACTGGGAGCCCACCCAGGTGCCAAATCCCTCAAAACAAAGCAAATGTCCCACAATGTTTTTTTACCTTTAAAATGAAGATGGTCCCTCGTAGTCTCCCTGCCCTCCACCTGCACCCGCCCTCTGTGCACCCTGCCTCCCCATACCCACCTCACCCCATACTTACCTCCAGAGTCCGACGCGACAATCTTTGGTGGACCGGGAACATGTCTGCACTCCTCAAAGCCGACCACGAACTGAGGAAATGCCGGTAAGCTGTATAATGGAGTAAATACGTTTTTTTCAACTTTGATGCATATCTCAGGCATTTTTTGGAATTTGGGCCCCACATTTTCAACATGAGGTTTGTGGAACCCCTTCCCATGAATTTGTGCACTGTCATGGCGTTATTCGGTCCCGAAAGGTGATTTTGCAGTCACTGCTCGGAATCACCCTTTGGGCCTGAGTAATGAAATGACAGTGCCACTGTTCATGAGGGGGGCTCTCAAAAAGCCTACGTTGCAAATTTGGTGGGAAAAATCCATAAAGTGACTGTTTTACGAGTGTGCATTGCGCTTTTGCTACGCACGCTCATAAGTTAGTGAATTCACAATATTTTCATGCCAGATTCTCAACATTGGCATTTTACCACACCTTCTTGTGAACTGTATAGTTGTCATTTTTCATATCCTGGCCAGAATGTGTTTTCGCAATTCTGGTACAGAATAGCATGGTTGCTGTGCGAAATCAGTGTTCTGAACACATTACGAAAATGACAGTGATGGTGTCATGAGCAGAGGTCCTAAAATGCCTGTGTTAAAAATTTGGTGACAATACTCCTTGAAATGACTGTGTTACGAGCGTGCATTGTGCAGTTTGCATGCACACTCGTAAGTTCGCAAATTTATAATATTTTCACTCCGGATTTTCAACGGTGCCATTGTTCTGCACCTCCTAATGAACAGTACAGCTATCATTTATCACATCCTGACCAAAATCTGTTTTCGCAATTCCAGTGCAGAATAGCGTGATCGCTGTGGAAAGTCTGTGTTTGAGACACATTATGAAAATGACAGTGACGTTGTTCATTAGCAGATGTCCTAAAATGCCTATGTTGAAAATCTGGGGACAAAAGTCAATAAAATGAGTGTTTTATGAGTGTGCGTCGCGCAGTTTGCACACACGCTCGTGACTTTGTGAATTTGCAATAGTTTCACTCCAGCTGTTCATTATTGGCATTTTTCCATACCTCCGTATGAACAGTACAGCTGGCTGAAATGTGTTTTCGCACATCAGGTGCAGAATTGCACAGTCGCTGTGCAAAATCAGTTTTCGGGACAGTTTGAGGAAATGATGGTGACACTATTTATGAGCTGAGGTCCTAAAATATCTATGTTGAATATTTGGTGCCGAAAGTCCCTAAAATGACAGTGTGCAAGCGTGCATTGCTCAGTTTCCACACACCCTTGTAACTTCATCAATCTGCAATACTTTCATGCCACATTTTCACCACTGGCATTTGTGGGACCTCCTTATCAACAGTCCAGCTGCCATTTTTCACAGCCTGCCCAAAATGTGTTTCTGCAGCTGTGGCGCACAATGGCGTGCTCGCTGTGCAAAATCACATTTTGGGACACATTAACAAAATCACAGCACTATGCGTCTCTAGCTCCGCCACTGTCAATGCCAGTGCAACAACATTCGGCATTGACAAATGCTTGTTTAAATATGGGATGGTGCGAGTGTGGGGGTGCTACTGGACACCAGGGACTTAATTTGCATGGAATGGGATGAGAGGTGTTTGCCAATGGATGCTAGGGACTTTTTTTTTCAGCAGTAAGGCTTGATGTAGTTCTATTTTCATTCCCCCCACCCCAAATGGCTGGATGCAGTTTCTGAGCAGAATACATCCTCCACCGCCATAATGATAACAACCTTCCATTCAGCATTGGGTTTCTGTGTTACCAGCTGTCTGGTATAGGGGTGATTGACAACTTTTCCCTCCCAGAAGCAGTCAATGAGGAGCAGGAGGGAGCAGGTGGACTTCCACCAGGTAGCTTACAAAAGGTCAAGTTGATTGTTTGAGCATGAATGTTAACAGTGACTATCATTATCACCGTTATTTTGCAAGGTTATTTTGCATATGGAGAATGGAATGGTGATGCAAGATTAGTAGCACAAAGCTTGGTGGACTTGTGGCATGTTGGTTTGTTTGGTGGATTGATGGATGGGTGGGTAGCCAGCTTGGTAAGCAGGCCAGTCATTCCCTGTTCTTAAGTGGGATGAGCAGCATAGGCAGGAGAGGAGACAAGCTCAGGAGTGCAGCTCCTGCATGTGTTGGTGGGGGTGATGAATAGCTTCTGTGTGTACATGGGTGGAGGGCACAGCTTCTGTGTGTTTTTGGGTGGGAGGAAACACAGCTTCTGGCTGTGTGGGTGGGGAGAGAAACACAGCCCCACGTGTGTGGTGGCACAGCTTCTGTGTGGCTGGCGAAAGCACAGCCCTTGTGTGTGTTGGAGAAAGCACAGCATATATGTGTGTGTGTGTGTGTGTGTTGGGGGGAGCACAGCTTCTGTCTTGGGGTGAGAACAGCTCCTGGGTGCTGGGGGCCAGAGACAATAGCTCCAGTATTGGGGGCCAGGGAGCATAAATTCTGTGTTAAGAAGGTGGAAGTGGAGCATGGCTCCTGTGTTGAGGCATCGGGATAACAGCGTCTGTGTTGGGAGAGCGGGGGAGCACAGCTGCTATGTTGGAGCATGAGGAAATCAGCTCCTGTCTCCTATTTTTTTGTTTTGTTTTATTTTGTCCTCTGTTACTACATCTGTGTTTTCCTTACTTTGGCATTAAAGAGCAACTCTGCACTTCAGCAGGTGCTTTCACAAATAAGATGTTTCAGCTGCTACACTGTACTAGAGAATACATTTTTTTATTTTCCATGTTCCTTTCCATGATTTACAGCACATCTTGTTTGTCCATCTCAAGAGGCTATATAGAAAATATTGGAAAACATTTGCCTCTCCCCTGTTAACCACACATGCATTTGTAAATGACATCATAGTGCTCGCCATAAGACTGTGATGTCACAAACAACAGTTACTTTATTCAATCTTCATTTTCACCCAAGTTTTTCCATGTCCCCATTTACCATGCCCCCTGTGGCAGCTGTGCAAGAAAATGTGGAGGCACGCGCATGCCATGGTCCCATGGCGCCCTCCCTCTCCATGCTGCCCACCCCTCTATGCTACCCTCAGGCCTCCACCTAGGGGCAGTGGAACTACGGCTGCTCAGTCACACCCACCCCTCAGCTCCCAACAGCCCTGGTCCATTCCCAAACCAGAGTTGCCAGCATTGTGGGAGATAAAGCATCCAGCATCACTAGACCAGCCACAAACAGCAGTTGTGTGTGGTTAGCAGGGAGCGTCAGATACATTTGAAAGACTTGGTGAAATAAGAGCTGCATTTATATTTAGTAGATCAACAGCACGGGAAAGTAAAAAAAAACTAGAAAACAATAAAGTTAAAACTCAGTTGGTGTAAATGTAATGTTTTTAAGCTTTTTATTACAATACAGACTTGCTCAAGTTTAACTCTATCTTTTCCACTAAAACTCGTCTTTCTTTACTTCTACAGTATGCTGTATTGTACCCTTTGTACCTCTCCACTCCCTACCTCTATTCACATTACTGTAAGTTCCTCATACTTACCTATTTTTACCTTTATTTGAAGATATTTGTTCAGACATTAGCTGCCCTCACCAAAGTCAAATACTACATTTAGTATTGAAGCTGTCATTTATGGGTCTTAAAAGACCAATTACATTAATTTCTAATTATCTTTAGTCATCAACAGAATAATACAGCCTCAAAGAATACTAAATTCTAAGAAGTGTTCAATAAACTATTTAACTGTAAATTATTACTAAATGAAGACTAAAAATAGATTTACATTGCACTTGAAAGTACAGTTTGTTTTGAATACTCACTGAATCGTGATCGAAGACTACAACTCTCTCTTCCAGCTTCCCATGCGAGAAACTGAAAATGCCTCAGTTTAACTATCCTGGATAAAGAAATGGTTAAAAAGTGTTTTTTGAGGGTACTCCTATACTGATCCTTGACCCCCAATGCATGAGGCAATTTGTAAAACTAACCTGTTAATATTTTTCTGTTACTTTAAGTATCTCCTTATAGAAAACTGCAACTCCCAAAAATCCATTGTGGCGGGGGGAAGCACCTCCCAAAGGACATGTGATCTCCCGAAAGCCATTGTGGGCTTTTTTCAAGATGTTGAGCTTCCTCTTTGTTTTGAATTCTGAGGGCTAGGAGAGTACATGTATTAGCTTCAGAAGTTGTAGGTATGTTAGAAAAAAACATCTGTTCAAACTGAGACTGTTATGAGGAGTCTCGCATCTTGAATGCTTAACATTTTTTTACAGTGTGTATTTCCTCACTGCTGGAGTGCTTGAATATGTGTGTGTGGGATTTATGTTATTAGGGCGAAAGTGGAATCGCGATCGGTGGCAGGGTGAGAAAATCTGTTTCAGCGATGTACACCCCTGGCGCACAAGAAAACAGGGCCGGGGACTTAGATTTTAAATGTCCATGTGGGGGGTTTTGCACCCTGCACCCCACTACTAAAAGATTCTTAACTCAGAGGGTGCATGTCAGGGTGTGTGCAATATCTGGACAAAGAGAGTTTTGGGGCCGAAAACAAAGATGTAGGCATGCCCTGCACCAAAGCAGAACCCTAGCAGCTTTAGGCTGCCACCCACCCACCATGCTATGAGTCCAGCTCGGCAGCCCCATGCCAAACATGCCAGGCTAATTCTCTCCCTTCCATCATGCTTTCTCCACAACCCACGTGCATATACATATAGCGACGTCCTGTCACTATATGCACCCACCTCCCCCATCCGGTCGCCCTTCCTCAGCAGTAGTCCTGGCAACATGCGCCAGGACTGAGTCACCATTATAGCAAGCTCTCAGTCGCCAATGCCTATGTCACAGGCTACTGTGTGGGAAAGAGAGAGTGTGTGTGTGTGTGTGTGTGTGTGTGTGTGTGTGTGTGTGTGTGTGTGTATGAGGCCCAGTTTGGCTGTGCTTTTAGTATTACATTTGATTAGTCTGCATATGTAAATACATTAGTTTAAACAGTATAAAAGGCTGGGATCCATGTACTTTTTTGTCCTTTTGTTGATTGTGAAAATATCTGCTTTTTGTATACTTGTGTTGTTTCTGTTTGTTTGATGTAATTTTACTGCTTCTGAAAAGCATACCTTAAACTAATACTCCATGTGGCTATTTAAAGAGCAATGCTGCACTTCAGCATGTGCTTTAATAAATAAGATGTTTCAGATGTTACAATTTACTAGCCTATACATTTTTTTTCATTTTCAATGTTCCTTTTAAAGATTAAATACTTTTACAGTCTGCTTCAAACTGCCCTAGGGCACACAGTTATGGACGGCCACCACAAATAAACAGCTTTTGTGTTGCAACGTTATTTTCTCCTCTTATTTTGTTCTCCCAGAGTTATCCTGACTTGAATCCTAGTAGATCTCCCACATGGTAGTGCAATGTGCTCTTTCTGCACCAACAGTCCATCTGTTGTCTCTTCTAAACTTGGTTTTCCCAGAAGCTTTACTTAATATATGGTAGTGTTTGCAGTTTATGCTGCATGTGTCATAGTGGACAGGAAACAGTATGGCCGAGTGCCATAGCTGTCTGTCCATGGCAAACATTTTCCCAACATAAGTCAGACTTTTTTTTTCCAGGGGGTCGCCCCACACCACCACATCAGGGCCTGTGCCCCTCACACACCCCCGTAAATAAATATATTCAACTCCAAGGTGGCACCATATTGAAGAAAAATATTTGTTTACAGACCATTTTAATTTGCAGGTGCGAACCTCATGGATTTTCTTTATTAAAGGACTCATAAACAGGACCTTGATATATGCCCTGAAAAAGACAGCATCATAGGTGGGGGCTTACCTATATAATGCCAGGTTCCCTTGACCTGGAAGCATGTTTAATCGGTAGTCACTAAGGCATAAATATTTGCGACATCATGTAAATAAATCACCGGCTTCTGTTTAAAGTTAGAACCGCGGTAGCTCCATTACATGGTGGCTACGTCCAACATGATTGCATCATCTGAGTGAAAGTGCTCAGAAGCAGTAATGCAGGCTGAATGGGGACTTATGAATAAAGTATGAAATTATCTTTACATAGTGCTTCTCCTCCAAATCTTTTACCTGTGCAGGTGTGAAATCGGTGGCCACACCTGCACAGGTAAAGGATTTGTAAGGTAAGTGCTTCATGGTTAGTCGATCGGTGCCCTTGGTTAATCACCAGGTGACCATCATAACATCTAAAAACCTTGGAAAGTAGCCCTTCATAGACTATAATGGAGCGTATCCCCATGCACTATCTGGCCTTACATCATAATGTGGCTGCAGGTGGCAATATAAAATGGGAAGTTGTAATGAGCAGTGGGGACAATTTTATAAGTAAATTTACAAAGAAAACTAAAAAAGCTATTTGGGAAGATATGCAGCACATGCTTTTCATAGTGGTAAGGCATGTATATATGTGTTGCATATCTGTATCCTGGTAAATCTTTTAACTGGACCACTGCTTAACAGCCAGCTATTTGTCCTGTGCAGAAGTACTTGTATGCCTTAATCATGTCACCTTTCTTTCCTTTTTCTCAAGGGTGTCCATGTTCATGTCCTGTAGCCTCTCCTGGTATGTCTTTCCCCTTCCATAGACTATCTTGGTTTCTCTACTGTACTGCTTCCACTTTGGCATAGTCTCTCCTTGTGCAGATTTCAGTACCATGCACAGTATTCCAGCTGTGGTTACACAAGTGACCAGTACAAATGGAAGAATCACCTCAGCATCCTTTTAGTCTTCCCCACTGCTCTAATACAGTGTACTGTTTTAGACTTTCCTGTATCTGACCCCTATGCCTTTTCCTCCATGGTTCTTTCCATCACCGCTGCACCCATTTCATGTTGCACTCTTGGGTTCCTTTTCTCAATGTGCATCACTTTAACTGAGCTACTGGTTCCCACGCTTGCTCTAACCAGTGAGAATTCTGAGGCAGTGTGGTAAGAAAGAGTTAGGAGTCTATAAGGCAGTGTGATCTAGTGGGTTGAGCACTGAAATGGGAATCAGGAGATCTCAAACCCAACTGCCCAGCTAGAGCCAGATCCTCACTCTGTAATTTTGGGCAGTTTTCTTAACCTTCAGTGGTGTGGGCCACCCAGCTGTGGAAATGTCTGAAGCAGGACCCCACTGGAAATGAGAAGCTGCATCTCAGTTGGATATCCATACAGATAGAAAGACAGATATCTATACTGTGTAAGCATCCAATGTATGATGGCATGGGGGTAACTTAATGAACTGGGAATGTGAAGCTGTGCAGAGTTAATATGTTTTTTTTTAAATAATGAAAAAGGCAGAAAATCTGCAGTCTTCCCCAACTAGTAATTAACCCCCCCACCTTAACAATTTAGGCATCCACCAATGACTGCCTTCTGTTATACCTGCAGTCTGCCCCAAAGTGCCCCAGACCACACACATACTTATTTTGTATTCTCTTCTTCATTTGCCCCATGCTGACCTCCAACCACCCCACCCCATCTACTCACGGCAACCATCAACCCTGTCATCCCTCATCACAGTCAGCAAAGATCCATGTAGGGAAATCAAGTTGTGCCAGTGGTTGTCATTCTGAAGGCAACAGAGGCTTTTCAGTTTTCCATGTTTCTCCATCAGAGCCCTTCTACCAACTGAGCTAAGGCTTGCAAGACCCCTTGATGCCAGCTCTAGCATTTCCTGCTATCCTCCCAATGGAGGTCCAAGCTCCTTGGCCCAATGAAGTGGGTTACAACAGCTGCAGAATACACCACCAGCCCCTGCACTGCTGGGACACGTTGCAATTGTCAGCATCTCTTGCACATGCTGCTATCCTATTAATGGAGTAACAAGCTCCATGGCCCTCTGCTTGGGGTTATTGAGGCTGCAGAATGTACACCAGACCCTCCCGTGCTGGGTTGCATTACATTTGACAGCATGTCTTGCACATACTGCTATCCTATTATTGGAGTACCAAGCTCCATAGCCCACTGCTGGGGGTCACTGTGGCTACAGAATGTACACCAGGCTAGCCCCTACTGGGATGTGCTGCAATCAGCAGAATCTCTTGCAGCCAGTCACCCAAGCACCAGCTTCCAAACTTTATTCCCAAGTTTAGTGTCCAAAATGATGCACTGGTGCTGAGTATACTGTATGTTTCTGAGTTATAAGCAGGAACCATGAAGAAGCAGATTGGAGTTATACAGCCAGAAGATGGTTTGGATTAGCTGACATATTGGTGTAGTGGTAGAGCTACCACTCACTGTGCCAGTGACCTGGGTTTGGAAATGTGCCTAGGTGGTAGGGGGCTGGCTGGAGGAGAGGGCAGCTGCCTTTGCCTATGTATGAATGCCCCTTGCAGTACTGTGAGAGACATCATACTAGCCTTCAAGTTAGGGTGGGGAGTGTGTCAGCTTGCACGTGTGCATGCCTGTTGCATGCATATGAGTGTTGACACCACTGACTTCAAGGGGAGGGAGTAAAAATATAAAAATTGTAGCAAAGTACCATCAGGGCAGCAGGATAATGCTAGCATCCCATTTGCTTACCTTTAGGTCATCTGATATGACTACCCCCCAGGCCCCTTTCCATTTTTGTTGTTAGTACCTCCCCCAATTGTGTACTTTTCTCCTGGGTTTTTCTTTCTCAGGTGAATTACTTTGCACTTCTTTGCATTGAATCTAAGCTGCCGTACCTTTGATCATTCCTCCAACCTTGTCAAGTCCCTTCTCTTCTTTTTCACTCCCCTTCCCCATGTAGCAACCCTGTTGCAGATCTTTGTGTCATCTGCAAAGGAGGCATACCTTTCATTCCAGTCCCTCTGCAATGTCACTTATAAAGACATTAAAAGGACTGGTCCCAATACTGAACCCTATGGTACCACACTAGTAACCCCCTTCTTCAGAGTGGACTCCATTTACTATAAGCCTCTATGTCCCATTGTCCAGCCAATTCTTTGCAGGCTACCACCCTGGGACCCACTCCCAGGCTGGCTGAATTTGTTATTAATCTTTTGTGTGGGACTGTGTCAAATGCTTTGCTAAAACCTAGGTAGACCATGTCCACAGCCCCTCCCTGGTCTACTACTTTGGTCGCCCAGTCAAAGAAATCTATTAGATTCATCTGAAATGACCTTTCAGCTGTGAATCCATGCTGCCTTGGGTCCTGTGCCCCTCTGGCCTCTAGGTACTTGATTCTTTCTTTCAGAAGTGATTCCATTATTTTCTCTACCAGTGAGGTCAAACTAACAGGTCTGTGGTTTCCTGCCTCTGCTTTGCACCCACTTTTGTGAAGGGGAATCACATCCGCCCTCCTCCAGTCCTCAAGTACCACACCATCCTCCCATGATTTGTTAAAAAGGTAGTCAGTGGTGTCACTAGTTCTCCCCTTAGTTCTTTTAGAATTCTGGGGTGAATCCCATCAGATCCTATTGCTTTGTCCACCTTGAGTTTTAGGAGTTCTTTTAGTACCCTTTCTTCTGTGAATGGACTGGTATTGACCCCCCTATCCAGAGTGCTTCTATTGATTGGATTAGATACCTCCCCCTCCTCTTCTTTTGTGAATACTGAGCAGAAGTATTCTTTCAGGATCCCTGCTTTTTCACTGTCACCCTCTGCCCACCCACTCTCTCCTTTATTAAGCCTTACTACCCCTCCCTTGGTCTTACTTTGCTCCCTAATGTACCTATAAAAGGTGTTATCCCCCTTCTTAACCAAGTTGGCTATCTTTTTCTCAGTTTGGGCCTTTGCTATTCTGACTGCCTTCCCCACTTCCTTCAGCTTTAACTGGTACTGTTCTCTGTCCTTCTCCTTCTGTGTTTCCTTATACTTCCTGAAAGCTATCTTTTCCTCCCTAACCTTCCCTAACTCTTTTGAGAACCATAGTGGTTTTTTCTTTCATTTTGATTTGCTTATTTGCTTCACACAAGGCTTGTTGCCTCTGTGATGGCAGTTATGATGTTTCCACATTGTTCCTCCACCCCTTCTTCTTGTCCATTTGCTAGTACTTTTCTGAGGCACTCTCCCATTTTGCCAAAATCAGCCCTCCTAAAGTCCAGTACCCTCACTTTTGTATGGCTTGACTCTACAGCTGAGTTTATCGTGAACCACACTGTTTGGTGGTCACTTGTTACCAGATGGCTACCCACTTCTAAATCTGAGATCCTCTCTCCATCCCCGTTTGAGAGTACCAAGTCTAAGATTGCTCCCTCCCGAGTGCGTTCCAACACTAGCTGTCTGAGGCATGCCCCCGTAGGGCCTTGACTATTCCCCTTTACAGACATATCATTATCTATCATTGGATCTACATGGCATATATAGGACCCCACACTACACCATTTTGTATGTGACAGTGTTACTGAGTGGCACATTGGCATGCTGACAGAGGCTGTGTGGCCCACATTAGTCATAGACCATGCATGGTCCACCAGTACCCTTTGACAGGGCCATCCCCAAGTAGACACTGTGTGTGACACCGGCATGTGGTCAATGCCATACAAGACAGCACAATCTTCTGTGCTCCCGCTGCCTACTGTGTATTGACAATGTGGAACCCACTTGGGGTGCACATTGTGGCACCATACACAGACATGGCTGCATCCTAACAGAGTTCTTTTAGTTCCAAAGGTCTTTGCCACTGTGGGTAAGCCAAACCACCAGTCATCAAGGTGGAACCCCATGGTTTGGACCTGTCTAAGTCATGCTGTCACTGCCTACACTATGATGTTTGCATGTTCCAGTAGCACTATTAGCAGGTCTGGGTGGTGTACCATGCTGATTGATGCTGCATTGTATGCCCTGGTGTTATATATGCAGGTCTGTCATTGCCGTGTATATCTGGTATGTTGTCTTGTGTGTGTCCTTGGCCCTGTGGGAACATCTCTGCCAGGCAGTGAGGGCACTATACAAGTGGTATGTCTTTGGTGGTTTTCCTCCCTTGTCTTGTGTGCCCAACTGTCCCTTGTGCACCACCGGCTGCTGGTGTGCCTGGCCATGTGTTGAAATTGCCACTATACCCCACTGCTGTCTGCGAGGCCTTGACTGAATGAAGTCATTCATATATTTGGGACTGTCTAGTACAGTATGCCCTGCAAGCCCATTGGTCCACACTGGGGACCAATGGGCTTACAGCACATACTGTACTTGTCAGTCGGCGGGCGGCCCGGTGGTATGCTGGCAGGTTGTTGCTGCCCACCACTGTATGTGGGGGTGGGGTGGGCAAGGGGTTCTGTGGGTGGGAGGGATGGGGAGCGCCACTGGATCACCATGGATATTTCTTACTGTGATGTACCACGATCACAGCAACAGGTGGGGGGGAGACCACTAGACCACCAGGGACAGTCTTCTTATACATATTTCAGGGACTCAGGGAGTCAGAAGGGAGGGGGACCACTAGACCACCAGGGATGGTATGTTATCACATTCCTCGGGGATTTGGGGACTGGGGAGGGGGGCCACTAGATTGCCAGGGATTGTTGGTCCTACATTCACGCGATCGCGGCTACAGGTGGGGCATGCCCTGGGATCCCCCCTGCACATGTCATGCTGTGCATGGTGCCAGGCGCAAGTCACCAGGCTGCCCTGCACAAGGCATGCAAATGGAGCCATAATGATATGCAAATGGCCCCATTTGCACCTTGCATATATTATGGCCTCATTTGCATGACCCCGGCTGAATATCGCGGGTGATGCACCTTGCACAACTGTACTTGAGCTGGCGCATCCCAGTGCTCCCTAACGGTGACTTGTGCTGGCACAGTGCCACTGTGCCATGCGCAGTATGTGTGCCAACCTTGCCAAATTCAATGGTACTACACCATGGCACATCACCATTGAATATCACCTGGTCCTGACCCTGGTGCAACCCAGTTGCACTGTGCCCAGGCTTGCTCCACTGCCCGGCACAGTCTGAATATCTGGGCCAGTATATAGTTATACAATAGGGGTGAGCTGATATCTCCTCTGATAAAAATGTGTATTCTAACCTCAGTGGCATAAATGTTGCTGACATATGCACTGTGATAACATCTGACATTTATACACAGTGCATATGTCAGCAGGTGATATTATCAACAGTGCTTACATAGTGGCAATCTCATTAGAATACACCTGCCTGACCGAACTTCTTTTAGAGCTGTAGCACATTATATAGAAATCTCCTAAAACAGAAGCAAAACAAAAAGTAAGCCTAGAAGTACTCATACTGATTGTCACAATGCAGACTGCAGTTACCAAGATGGAACACTGTGCAAAGCTTGAAAATGAAAAGAGCAAAATATATCGACAACAGTACTGACTGCAGCAGATCGCCTCCCAACCTCTTACAAACCAACAGAAAGAAATAACAGATAACCAAAATAATTAGCTACATAAAGCAATGAGTCATGTACAGAAAACCAGAGTGCGATAAAAGCGGAGTGCATGTAAAACTGAAACTAAGTAAAACACAGCTCCACTGAAATAATCCTGAGCGACTCGTCAGAACCAAATCATGGAAACAGATAAAGAAGAAGTACATACCTCAAAAAAGCAAATGTGGGGAGTATAAATAAATGCTGAAAACATCCAATAAATTATTACCCAGCACTCCAAACATAAAATACATCCAAGTCATCATGAACCTCTGATGCAGATGCCATGAAAAATTCCCGACCACTACCAGAACTCAACAAATTGCATTACAACCTAAAGAACCAAACAACAAATTACAACACAGAAACCAAACAGACAACCAATCACAACACAGAAATGCAAGCCATTCATGGAAGTAGCCCATCGAACACGAAAACTGCTACTCATTTACAAAAGTACAAAGAAAAAAAAGAGGCAGAAGACAACTACTACAAAAAAAAACACAGCAGGAGCACAAGATAATGAGTAAACACCACTAAAAAGGCAGCACACAGGCAATAACATACCAAGGCCCTATTGTATAAATCACACACATGATGTAAAGTTGTTGAATATGGCAAATATCTCCATTTGTGAACAGTGACCTCCGGATACTATCACTCATGGCTCCGCTACGCTCTGCCACTCATGAGTATCCAGAGGTCACTGTTCGATCATGAAGATATTTGTCATATTCTACTCCTGTCCATCATTTATCCTATATACATATATGTAATAGATAACCCACTCTTGGGTGTGCAGTCACGCTCTGATATACGCATGCCTTGGTGTGCGTTGTACGCACGAGACCACAGTCCAAGGGCGTCAACCACCCAAGGCGTGTGTATATCAGAGCATGACACACACTGTAGAGTGGGTTATCTATCTTATAAAATGGCAAAATTGTTTTTTAGTGGGGGTAAAAGTGCAGGTGTGCGGTCGCGCTCTGATACATGCACGGTCATGTGATGGAATCCAACAAATCAGCAAACATAATTTTTCCTACCCATTTTATAAATATATATATATATGTGGGAGTGTGTGTCCATTTATATTTACATAATCTTTGCAGAAAACTGTGTTAATGTATCAGTTAGGGTTCAACTTAACACCACAAAAGTAGGGAAATGTGGCTTTTTTCCAACCCAAACTCCCCATGCCCACCCTCCAAGTAGCAAAAGGAAAAAAAAACTTTAGGGGTTTGGCTCTCCAGAGGCTTCGTGAATCAGTGTTGGGGACTTCCTTGGAGTATCAACTACCTGTAGTCTCCTATCCAAAGCACTAGGTACAGTTCCAGGGTCAGTGCCTTAAAGTGATATACTCTTTAAAGATAGAAAAACATGGCTCACTACATGTTGCCAACAGAACCTGTTGTAGGTTTCTTCATGCAGGGCCTGTTGATTACATCTAATCATGTTTGCTCAGGGGAAGAAGAGGGCATTAGGGTTGAGAACCCCAAGGAAGATCCCACCATGGATTCACCAAGACTCTAGAGACCCAAAACCCTAATGCTTTTTCCTTTTGCTGCTGGCGGGGGGGGGAGTTAGGGTTGCACACCCTAACACCACATTTCCCTATTTTTATGGCATTAAGTTGACCCCACACTAGTGCCTTAACACAGTTTTTATTTTTTTGTAATGAGTTTCCTTTCTTTCTGAGATAGTGGAATCATACACTCATTCTTGCAGGTCCCCATACAGAGGACCGAGAGTGCAAGGGCGTCATAGTGTTCTGACCAGTCAGCCCAATGATGCAGCCAGCAGCCAGCCACTCTGCTCCCCTGCAAACACAAGTGGACCCTTAACCAGGTAAGCTTTCTGGAGGTTGCATGTAGGATGATTGTACTTGGGAGGCTAGCTAGGCATCGGGGATAAGTTTGTCAGTGTGCTTAGGGACTTGCTGTTTTCTTTTTTGTTGTTGTAAATTGCTACTGGGTTTTAATGTGTTTTGAGATTATAGGGGTTGCTGGTAAGCTACTGCTAGATACTAGTGTGTTTCAGGGATCAGGGGCTTGCTGTTAAACAGTTGCTAGGTATTACTGAGATTCAGGGTTTAGAGGTTTGCGGTTAGTGGTTAGTGGGTGGTAGTAGGATAGCCCTTCTGGGTCTGGGACAGGAAGACAGAAAGGACAAGAAAAACAGGAAAAAGGAAATATGGGGAATATTGCAATGCAGTGGTTGTGGGGTGGAGGTCTACAGGGAGACATTCTGGAGACTGTTGTGCTGTCCCATTTGTGTGTGCCTCTCTGGGTGGAGAGAACAGGTCTCAAGGCTCTGGTTGGCCCTGACAGAGAGTCAGAAGAACATCACTAGACTCAAGGTTATGTTGGTGAGGAGTCAGGGGACAATCTCTCCACTCCAGGTGTAACAGTCATGTAACACCTGTTATACTGAGAATAAAAAATAGTTAGATTTGTGTACCTTTAGATGTAAGTCATTGGCACCTGGTTTCAAGTGCTGGGGTAGGAGGGTGCTGCCTGAGAGAGAGAGAGAGAGGTGGCCTCTGTGGAGGAATAGAGTAATTAAAAATAAATAGTACAACAGTGAGCATATTAGTAGTGTTGCAAATGTGTAGTAGCAAGGGAGGAAGAAAAGGACTGCCTTGCCCTGGTTTATATACACACATTTGTTTACACAATCAGTGAAAGCAATTGTCATGTTTTTAAATAAGTCAAGAATTCAAGAAAAAGACATGTTTGCAATTGATGGCCAATGGGCTAATAAATGTATGCCTGGCTACTGCAGGAAAAAGCCTGGTGGTCCAGTGGTTTACTGGTGTCAGCCTTGGCCTCCAAGTCAAATATCTATATTTTTATAATTGATTTTGTCCTGGAATTGAAATAATAAGAGTAGTCTGCTGCTTTAAAATTGATCACAGAGCAGCAGGTGTGGATGCCGATGTGCCTAAGAGAAAGAAATGTATAGAGTGAGTAGCCAATTGTCAGCTCCACAGCAGAGTGCGGATGTGCTTGAGAGGGAATCTCCATCAACAGCCTCTAAACGGATGCACAAAACTGTGACTCTGGTCGCAAATCATGCTCTGGCCTGAGGAAGTACTCCTGTGCAAGTGTAGAGAGAGAGAGAGAGAGAGAGACTGCAAGGCAGAGGTGCTCCTCTTGAAGGCAGGACAACCAGATATTTCATTGTTTTGCTGAGCAGGCAAAAATGCCAGGATGAAGTTTTAGGACTGGCTCACATGTGAATAAATATAAAGAAATAAAAGTGAGGACAGTCCTGTAATTGAGCTCCTGCAAGTCAAAGCAAGCACATATTAATAAGCTCGTGCTGGGAACCATTTTAGAGCCATGGTAAAGCTGCTCAAGTGAAAAAGGGGACCTATGGCATTCACTAGAGGGTAAATACATTAAAATACACTTTTTTTATAAAAAAAGACATAAGGGGCTAAAGAAGAGATCTGGGGATCACATACATACATAAGAGTGCCACAGAAGTGTATAGTTTTAAAAATGGAGCCATTGTAATGGGCTCAGTGTGCTGGGAAAGCATGGGACAGTTAGGGAGGCTGTAAAGAGAAACAGTTTATTTCAAACGTGTGCTGCCAAGCTGATTTTCATTTGTTTTGCCTCAAACTTGGCAGAACTGTAGCTCAGAATGCCCTTTATCACAGAAAAAATATTTTTTGGTGGTCAGCATCAACATTGTTCACAACAAAAAGACCTTTACAATTAGGGTAGTTACCAAGCGGAACTCTGTATAGTTTTTAAAATATAGCCATCTCTGCTGTTATATTGTAAAGCAATGCTTGTTGCTGAATTTATGGGCTCAACTACATCACTATTACATGTCACATGAGACAGGATGCATTGAAGGTACAAAAAAAGCAATAAACTTAGCTGAGATTGAAATCCCGGGGGTCGTAAAACTACTGTAAAGCTAGCAGGCTAATTTAGGAAAAACTCCTGACATCAGACAGAGGGAAGGACACATTAAGACTTCACACACACATCAAAACACTCTGCACAACATATGTTTTTACAAATGCTGGGTGTACAACTCCTTTAAGGAAAACATAAAAGCGAGGAAGGTACAAGGAATTCAGGGGGGTCGAGGTGTTGTGGGTCAACTTGCAATCAGGAAACAGAACCACCATTTGGATAGGCATGGTATATTGGCCTCCGACACAGGGAGGACTAAGATAAAGAAATGTTAAAAGACATAGGCAAAATGGCTAAGAAGGGTATGGTGGTGCTGGTGGGGACTTTAATTTGCTGGATGTAGAGTAGAACTTGCGGTAACATCAGATAGAAGTAGAGACATCCTGAACTCTCTGCAGATCATTCCTCAGGCAGCTAGTCAGTGAACCCACTCAGGGTGGGCAATACTGCACCTGATACTTAGTAATGGGGACAGTGTTGCAGACATCAGAGTGAGGAGTCATCTCATGGACTAGTGACCATCGCACAGTGTTATCGCACAGTGTCATTTAATATAAGAACAACAGTGGAATCCAGATGCACAAGGGTGAGGGTCCTGGATTCAGAAGGTCTGACTTACAAAGATGGAGAAATGTCTCCAAAAGGAAGTAGTGGGGAGATATCATGGTGGGTGTAGGGCAAATGGACCAGATTAAAGAGGGCATAGAAAGGCAACAAACCTGTGCTGTACATCAGGCAAATAAGCAAAAGCAGATGGAGGAGACCATATGTTCTCGAGGAAGTAGCAGGAAAGGTAAGTGCAAAAACAGTGGCATTCAGAAGGTATAAGGAAACCCAGAGAGAGGAGGACAGGAAAGTTATCTAGAGAAATGGAGAAAGTCAAGCAAAGCAATAATGAGTGCAAAGGTGCAAGTTGAGGATGAATAGTCCAGACAGTATTGAGGGGGACAAGACATTTTTCAGGTATATTAGCAAGAAAAGGAAGACATAGGGAGGGATTGCATGGTTAAAAAAGGAAGGAGGGGGCTGTACAGAGGAGGACCAAGAAAAGGCAGACATCATAAATAAATACTTCAGGTCAGTGTTCACAGTAGAGTTGGAAGCAGAGGGACCTCAAATAAGAACAAAGAGCTTGGTGGGGAAGGAAGTGGACACCAGTCCCTTTTCTGAGGAGTGGGTCAGGAAAGCATTCACTAATCTGAGAGTGGAAAAAACCATGGCACCAGATGGGATACATCCAGCAGTGCGAAGGAACTCAGGGAGGTGCTAGGTACACCCCTGGCAGACTTATTTAACAGTTCACTGGAGTGTTGTCCCAAAACACTGGAGAAGAGCAGATATAATCCCACTTCACAAAAATGGTAGCGAGGAGGTGGGAAATTATAGGCCTGTCAGCCTGACATCTATACTAGAGAAATTGATTGAAACACTGTTAAAGGAAAGAACTGTAGAACATCTGGAATCCAATAATCTGCAGGACCCGAGGCAGCATGGTTTTACAGAGGGAGGTAGTGCTAAACAAATCTAATACATTTTTGACTGGGTAACCAAAGTGTTGAATCAAGGAGTGGTGGTGGATGTTGGGGATAGGAGGCAGAATGTGGTAGTAAATGGATCTCACTCCGAGGGAGGAAGAGTGACCAGCAGGGTACCTCAGAGGTCAGTACTGGGGCCAGTACTCATTAATAGAAGTAGTAGAAGAAAACTTATTTCTATACAGACATACTTTGGTACATTTACACCAGTAGGGCAACAAAGCCTTATTTACATGATGGTCCTGTTTCAGGTTACAGTTCAAATGTTCACAATAATATAGACAAATGAACACAGTTACAGACAGATAATGTTTAAAAAGTACAAGCTTTAAAATATGTAATAAAAGCACGTGAATGCTCATTTTATGCAAGTGCAGCATGCCTATAATTCCAGTTTCATGGCAGTAATGAAAGCCTTTGGTTTGGGGCTAGAAGTTTAATTTGGTACCTGTTTAGATTAGCACTACAGGAATAGTGCCAGTCAACACAGCACTAGTCCTTGTAGCGCTAAAATGGATAGCGAGACAGTGAGAGGGGATTTACAGTACTTTCAGTAAGAGCTCCTGTGGTCACTGTCCATGGTGCTTAAAGCACACAAGGGCACCAGGATCCAAGACGCTGGCCAAGCTGCTCCCATGGTGTGGAGGGCTGGGGCATTGGAGACCAGGGTTCTAATCCTGGTCTCCAACTTTTTGGTGCACTGTGGACTTAGTTTTTTTTTTTTATGTGGAGCCATGGAAACAGTATTCCATGGCCCCTAAATTACACCTACCATGATCTGCCTCCCACAGTGAGAATCCTTCATTCCATGGGGTGGGGGCACAGCCTGCAAAACCAAAATTGGCATCTTAATTGCCACACGGTTCTTTACCACACTATTCTTGTAGGCACTATTCTGACCCAGTGCCTTTTAATTTTTGGATCAATATCATTCAAAAACTTTGCCACTGTCTGTTTAAATTACATATTTCCATATCTGTTCTTTGGTATGGATTCTTCATATATTCTGTTTTTATCGACTCTCAGGTTATACTTATGGTTAACCTTTTGCAATTTCTCTATTAAGTTTATTGGTTTATTTTGTTTAAGTATATTATTAAAACCAGCTTAAAAACACATCTGTTTCAGCAGACATTCAGCATTTGACATTTTTATGGACTGTGGGATATTTTAATTGAAGCTGTTTAATTGTAAAATTTTATTGATATGTTTTATGATGCTTTTGTATGTATAGCACTTTGACTATAGGATTGTGCTATATAAATACAACTATTATTATTATTATTTACCAAACCAGCCCAAATCAATTTGCGTCTGTTTTTATTGTCATCCATCCCAAGTCCTCATATATCTTACAGTGATGAATTTTGTACTCACAGCGTAATAAAAAACAAGCTAATTAATTGTAGTCACTTCTACTTTCCTCAGAGTGATTTGCTTGCATAGCTATAGATGTGACATGCAAAATCTAAAATTGTAATAAAGTTGCATTACAATTGTATATCTCATATTTTTTGCTCATACAGAATGCTGTGCACCTGAATGCCTTAAGTTTGCAGTTTATCTTGCTTGTTACTTTGTTAATGTGTTGGTCAAATTTTAATGTGTTGTCAGCCAGATTCCTAGTTATTTATATTCCGAGACCTGCTCTAGCATTATATCATCTTTTGTTTTTATTTTTAACTCTGGTTTATTTTCCCTCCTTCCAGTGGTGTTATTGAAAAAGACCCTAACTTGGGATTTTTTGCCATTTAGTACTAATCCAGTTTCTTCAAACCATTGCTGCAATTTTGAAATGTCAGATTGCAGGTTTTGTTCTACATATTTTTGGTTTTCACCAGATGAGATCGGTAACATAGCGTAAGCGTAAAGTCGAAAGTCTGTATTGTTTATGATAGTTGGTAGGTTATTCATGTACAGTATGTTAAGAATAGCAGGGGACCTAGTATGGAGCCCTGTGGTACTCCCTTGGGGACTTCACATAGGTTAGATAATTTGCCTTGAATGATAACTCCTTGCATTCTGTTTGTGATGTATGAGGTAAACCATTTCAGTACTTCCTCCAAGATATTTAAATTATCCATCCTTCCTAGCAAAATGCCATGGTTTACTAGGTCAAATAAATGCTTTTGACAAGTCCATGAACACTGCACCCACCACCTCTCCTTTAGTTAAAGGGGTGGAAACTAAATCTAAGAGGTCAGTGAGAGTGGTACTCGTGGCGTGTCCTTCTCTGAAGCCAGACTGATATTTTGTAGTGAAATTGCAATTCTCTAAGTAATTTTACAGTTGGGTATGTATCAGTCTTTCAAACACTTTCAATATCACTGGTAGGAGAGCAATTGGTTGATAGTTTGATGGTTTTGTGTTTTCACCATTTTTAAAGATGGCTACTACTTTAGCTGTCATCCAGCTCTCTGGGTATAATCCATCAGTCAAACTCCAATTGTTTAATTAGGCAAAAATGGGTGCAATAACTGTCACAGGGTGCTACTGTGATGAGTAGAGGGCCAGAAAATAGGTAGTATCCTTGGAAAGGGTTCTGAGAAAAATGGTGTTCTGCAACGCAAGGTATGCTTTTTAAGGATAAAAACTGAAAAATAAATCTAGTAGAAGCTAGTAGGTGGAGGGAAGTCTTGGGATTGGGATTTACTTGTTATAAATTCAGGCTGCTTTTATTCAGTGAGTAAATGAAGTAGCAGTCCTGTGGAAATATTGTGACAGTAAAATAAAATAAAATGTAATGAAAGTGCTTGGTATAGTGTTGATTTGTAACCCAAGGTGCTTTAGGTAGAGTAAAGGGGAAGGGTAGTTATGGTAAGGGATGGTCAAAGGTTTTATCCCCCTTTTTAGGATGAGAGCTGCAGTAAATATGAAAAGCCTCTGTGAAGTTGTTATGTTGCCGTTGGTAATGAGAGCTGTTTCTCTTGCCTGCTTCACGAGTTACTGCTCAGTGGGGTATTGTATTTCCCCTGTTTGATAGCGTGCATGTGTCCTGTACGCTGGTTAAAAGTATTTCCACTGTTTAATAGTGGATAGGTAGCAGAAGTGGTAGTAAAATAAAATGTATGCAGGTTTTAAAGTAATGTGCCTTCGCCGAGGTATTTCCATGTTTGCATTTAAATGCTGCCTTTGGGAGCTTGTATATGCTCGGCAGGATGGATGCAGAAATGCCTGTTTGAGAGCCTGTATAGGCTTAGTGATAAAAATGCTGAATTCAGTGGTGTGTTTCAGGGCAAGGCAGTGTCTGAGTGTAACTGCCAGCCCAAAACACTGAAATTAAAAGTAAAAGATTTGCTCCTTTTGGTCTTCCTTGTTTGTACTGCCTGAGGGTTAAATGAGAGGGACAGGTGTTTTGTCTTCTCAAATGGGAAGACTGCTTCTGTGTTAAAAAGGAAGAAATTAAGCCCCTATTTTAAATCTAGAAAACAATCCTGTACAGTAGTAGGTTAAACAAGGAAAGCAAGCAGTGAAAAAGTAGATTTGTTAATTTCAGCTGCTGCTTCTTAGTGTTATTAATGCCTTAAATGCTCTAGTGTTTCTAGTGCTGTTAGTTTAAAATAAGTGCTTCAGTTCACAATGCACCTTGAATTCCCTTTGTAATAGGTCCCCCCCTTCGCTTTAATAAGTGAAGCTGTTAGAGTGTTTGAAATAGTGTAGCTTCTTGAGCTCTTAAGTTAGGTGGAATGGTTCTGTGCTTCAAATGATTGGGTTTATGCTTCTAAATGCTTAAAAGGTACACAGTTCTAAATGCCTTTAAGTATTATTTAAAGTAATTAGTTATAGGGAAAGAGCTCACAGCATACAGTTTAAAGGAAGTTGGGAGATTTAAAGCAATGGAGTGATTGTTACTGGTGGGTTTCTCACTTACATTGTGGGGACATGTTCTGTGGGTTTTCTTGGAATTCCAGCATGCAGACTGATGTGTTCTTGCACCACTCCCTTTGTGGGACAGCTATAGTGCAAACTGGCTGTTTGTTCTGCAGCTTTAAGCTGTACTTCTGATGAGGGCGGTGCTTGGATGGTCAGTGCTATCTGAAAACAGCCAGGATTAAATATAAAATACTATGGACAACATACATGATTACATAGTTAAAGGAAATGATTGTATAAATGTATAGAGCGTAATAAATGTGTGTGAATTAAAGATGTTATTTGAATCAGGTGTGGGTGGAGTTAGATAGATCACATGGCCTATACCTGTATAAAAGGACTAATGTGAGTTGAATTTAGTTAAATAGGTTTTGGGTCTGGAGGTAGGATTCCAGGGAGCTCTGTTACTAGCTCCGAGTGTTAGACTTGTCTAATTTATGTGAAAGTTATATTTCTACTATTAAATCAATGCGCTGTGATGTATTTGTCCTGCTTCTGAAGAACCTTTGAAGAAGTGAAATAAAGTGCATTATGAAGTGAGCCACGTTTGTGCTACATTACCTGACTAGTAAATTAACTGTCCACTGGCGATCTGCGCCCGATCACAATAACATTTGCTGCATCTTTTAGAATCCTGGGCCAGGATTCACAAAACTTTGCCACAGCACAAACCCAGTTTTGCACTAGCAAACTGTTTTTTTTGCCTTAAGTTGGTATTCACAAAAAAACAGTTTGCACACTCAAACCGGGTTTGCACTGGGGCAAAGAGTGGAGGGGACCGCAATGCAAATGAACGGGAGGGGACATGAATATTGGTACTGTCCCATTCACAAAGCATTTGCTCTATGCAAGGGCCTCATGCAGGATCCCCTTGCATAAAGCGAATATCACCGACTGGGGCCTTGCCTTATCCCATGCAACCCTAGTGGTTGGCAGAGGTACTGCAGTGGCTCACCCATAATTGTTGACCCAATTCCAAATAAAGTACCCTGGTGCCAGCGTTTCCCCACTACGATCACCGATCACTAAACTGAGTAAACACAAATAAGTTTCCTTTTTTTCCAGTGCCCCCGTGATCGACAATTAAGGACCTGACTGTAAAAAGATATGTTTTCCCTGGTGTCCAGTGATTCCCCCCCATCAGATGCCCTGCCCAATGTAGTAGATCCATTTCACTGGTGGCTAGCAGTCCCTCCCCTCACCCAATCCCCTGCCCAGTTATACAGAAGCATATCCCTAGTGGTTAGCTATTCCTCCCCTCACCTGATCTCCTGCCCAGTTATACAGAAACATATCCCTGGTGGCTAGCATCCCCTCCCCTCACCCGATCCCCTACCTGGTTATACAGAAACATATCCCTGGTGGGCAGCGGTCCCTCCCCTCACCCAATCCCCTGCCTGGTTATACAGAAGCATATCCCTGGTTGCTAGTGGTCCCTCCCCTCACCTGATCCCCTGCACGGTGATACAGAAACATATCCCTGGTGGCTAGCTGTCCCTACCCTCACACAATCCCTTGCCTGATTATACAGAAATGTATCCCTGATGTGAAGTGGTCCCTCCCCTCACCTGATCCCCTGCCCGGTTATACAGAAACGTATCCCTGGTGGCTAGAGGTCCATCCCCTCACGCAATCCCCTGCTCGGTTATACGGAAACATATCCCCTTGGCTAGCAGTCCCTCCCCCTACCCAATCCCATGCCTGAGATAAGAAAAAGTTTTCCTTGGTGTCCAGTGAACCCACCTCCCCCACTAGATCTCATGCCTGATATTGGTAAACATATTCTTGGATGGCTAGTGGTCACTCCCCCCACCTGATCCTCTGCATATGAAACTGACACCATTCCTTTGTGGTCTAGTGGACCCCCTTCTCAATCCCTGATCCCCAGTACAGGACTGAACATCCATTTCCTGGTGGTCTAGTGGATCCCCCCCCACCCTGGCAGGTATTGCCCCACCATCCAGCTCCACCCCATCCCAACCCAAAGCTGGTGACTGGCACCCCCTCTATTCTTCACCATGGGTGGCCACTGGTTGAATGTGTACTGCCTACTGTATGCACTCATTGACAGCTCAGTCAGTGGCCAGACATGATGGAGAGCAGAGGGCTGTACCAGACACTATCTCAAGGTTGGGATGGGGGAAGAGGGTGGTGGAGCACTACCTGTCAGGGTGGGGGGTCCACCAAACCACCAGGGAATTGATGTTCAGTCTTGTACTGGGGATCAGGGATGAAAAGGGGTCCACTAGACCACCAAGGAATGGTATCAGTTTCATATACAGAGGATAGGGTAGAGGGAGGGACCACTAGCCACCAGGGATACATTTCTGTATAACCAGGCAGAGGATCAGGTGAGGGGAGGGACCTGGCCACCAGGGACACATTTCTGTATAACTGAGTAGGGATTGGGTGAGGGAGGGACCAAGCCACTAGGGATACATTTCTGCATAATGGGGCAGGAGATCAGGTGAGGGGAGGGACCACTAGCCACCAGGGAAATGGATATCCTGTATCAGGTGGGGCACCGGTAGAGGGATCACTGGACACCAAGGAAAACATATATTTTACAGTCAGGCTGGTGATTGGTGATCCGGGGAACCACTGGACACCAGGAAAACCTATTTGTGTTTACTCAGTCCAGCAATTGGGAGGGGGACACTGGTACTAGGGTACCATATTTGGAATTGGGCCAGTGATCATGGGGTGAACACTAGCACCAGGGAATCTTCAGTTTTGTAATGGGCTGGCAATCGGCAATCATGGGGGGGCACTAGCACCAGGGAGATTAATAAACCTACTTACACTGGCTGCCTCTGAGGAAAGGGATGAGGGGGAGTCCTAAACTCGCTGCAGCCTATGTAAATTGGCCCATAATGGGCATGCAAATGGCCACATAGTGCCTTGCATGCCCAGTGGGTTCATTTACATGGCTGCTTTAATGAACTGGAAATAGTGCACCTGTTCTATTTGTTGTGGAACCATACTTCTGGCCACATGTCAGAGTGGCACTAGTGGGGTTAGCACTAGTGGTATAGGGGTCAGCGCTGAGTCTACTTGGCCCTATTCTCAGATGGAGATTGTGAATCACAACATTTGACACCTGGGCAAATGCAAAGCACAATGCAAACTTTTGCACAGTGCTTTACAATTTGGGGTTAATCTAGCCCCTAGTCTTTGTTCCATCCAAGTCACAAGGTTTTTTTAGGTTTTAGCTTTTTTTAAGATTATAAGTACCTCTTTTGTAGAGACAACTTTGAATCTGAATTTTGGTAAGGTAAATAGAGATGCAGCAAATTTAAATGTCTCTGGTGAAGTGCCTGCGAAGCGGGCACTTCACATTGTCATTCTGCTATGTGGAGTGGCCAATATGAAAGGCTCACTTCACCTTGTAATTATTACTTCACGTTGTCATTTCACCTTAATTCAAAGTAGGGCAAAGTGACAACAATATTGGCAGCCCCCCACAAACAGTCACAGAATTAATGCGCATCCCCAAAATGCTACAGTCTTGTGTCCAGAAAATTCCACAGTGCTGATGAAGTGAAATGAGAGCGTAACAAGAAATGCAAAGTCTCCCAGAATTAATGGCACACTCAGTCATGCGCACAGCGGTCACACACAGTCACCAGAATTAATGTGCATCCCCAAAATGCTACTGTCTTTTGTCCAGAAAATTCCGACTCAGATGAAGAGAAATGAGAGCATAAAATGGAAAGACAAGTCTCCGTTTCAGTCATGCCACACTCAGTCATCGTTCACACACTCCAGTAAGAACTACAGTATGTCCCCTGCTGCTACTTTTGGAATTTTATGTAATGCTTATTGACCTGACTGGCTGATGCATTGTCTTGACAAATGATGTGCTAGAAGGATGACCTGACCATTGATTTAACCGTCCATGATGGTGTGATAATGCTGTTGGTTGCCCAATGTCTGCTGCACTGACCCCAAAGGAAGGATGCCCTCTGTGTGTACACTAATACTACCCTTGGTAAGTTAATGTACCTGGTACCATCATGGTTTTCCACAGAACCTGAGTTGACCTTAAAAGTTCATATCCATTTTACATATTTTGTATCACAGGTCATATAGTCGAATTTGGGGTGTGCATTTCTTGGCTTGATGAGGAATTTTGGCATTGGAATATGGTCAAGCCAGTGAAGGTAAGTATATTTTTTTTTGGGGGGGAGGGCATTATTTAAAAAAAGTTAAAAAAGATTCATTAATGTTTTGGTCTTTACAGGTTTTCAGTGTATCATCAGAACTGAAAAAAAATTAACTGCTGTGATTCATGAAGAACATGATTTGTCCGTGATGACTGTCTGATGTGACATAACCAATGATAATAAACTGTATAGGAACACGAATACCTACGGCTGTACATCCTTATCCAGCACCACACAAAATGACCTGATTTGGAAAACTCATATCAATGAGTACAATGGTGATTGAGGCTGAGACCTGAGATACTATGAAACAGGCTTGCATGGAACTAACTACAAAAATTTACAGTTTTATAATTCATGCATCGTGACCATGAAGATGAAGAATGCAATTTGTATCGTGAGTGACTCGTGATGATAGCCCTGACTTAAAAATGCACATCTAAGTGTACAATGTTCATGCAGAGATATGCACCACACCAGTACTCTGAAGGGAAGCCAAACAAACAACTGTGACTTAAGTTACAGATGGAGATTGGGCCCTAAGGAAATGCAAATGCACAGACAGATTAAGATTGCACTGTGCACTCAAGAGATGCAGTCACAAAGGCACAACAACACCTAACCAGTGCTCACAAGTCACAAACCCAAATCTGGAAAAGAATACCTTTTGCCGGTTTGGGGTGGGGGGTAGTGCATGGTAGTAACAGTTCACTACCAGTAAAGATACCACAAAGCAGTACAAAAAATTCATGCATGTGTGGTGGATAGCAGCTTCACACTGCTGCAATTACTCTGTGTCACAATAAAATGTGTCTGATTTGATGGCATCCACACACACACTACACTACAAGTAATGCATAGCAAAGTGAAAACTTCAGTAATATAACCAAATCTTTTAAACAAACTGAAATTATGCACTGCTGCACCACAACAGTCGGCAAAAAATGTCAAGAATTACTGAAAATATTACATGTGTACATTAACACAGTTATACAAGAGAAATATAACCAAAACAGAAAGACTGCCTTTTTCTCCTAGTTTTAACCTACCTCCACCACAGATACACCCCTCCTCAAAGCACACTTCAAGTGTCTGTCAGTACACAGACTGAATGTTCTAAATTAACATTCAAAATCCACATACAAACAATAGACTCGATGATATGAGCACAGGAGGGTTTCCTATAATCGATGTACTAAATGTTAAGCAAAAATAAATGGCTCAAAAATGCTTTTTTATAACTTTTAGAAGATTTGAATCTCAGAGCTCTGTGAGGAAACTGTCTCCATCTTCCACTACACACACTACACAGAATTGAGGCTGCGCAGAACAATCTAGAGCCCATGTGAGCTGAAGTCCCATGAATCACTGCAAAATTCTTCTTGGAGCTCAGTAACAAGGCGAAGAGATGTGAAGTACATTGATTTCAATGTAGTTCACCTTAAAATTGGTGGAGAGGTGGTTTGGGGAAGGAGGAATAATGCAAAGTCATTGGTTTCAGTGGACTTCATGTTCCTCATTATGACACAAAGTACTCCACTTCACGTTGCGGATTACTTTGCAGAGTCTGCCTTATCTCCTAATCAATTCAGAGAGCTAATTTTGGCCACTTCGCCCACCACTAACGATGAGGTTTACAGTATTTTGTTTTCTCCTATCTTCTAGCTCCTTAGGGCTTATACCATATTTCTCTGCCTTAATTTGTGAAATTTTTAATCAGGTAACTGTGTAAAGTATTCCTTTTATATATTTGTGGAGTGTAGTGGATCTTGAAGTACCCCATTGTGTTCCATTTGAATGGGAGAGAGTTTTTATTGGCATTTCAAATGATTGCATGGGGTCTCAATACCTACATGTTCTGTAGACTCTTTGATTTTTACATTGCAGTATTTTCTTTTGACTTTTCTAATCTTTTTGGTCAGGTTATATTTGTGCTATTTTAAGATTTTCTCAGTCTTTGTTGTTTAAGGTTCTGTTTGCTTTTTTCCCCAGTCTGTATTTTACTCTTATTTCCTTCTTGACATTTTCAGTTATTCATGGGACATGATTTTTCCTTTCTTTTACTAACTTGTTACAGACTTTGATAAAAAGATTTGTAAATTGAATTAGAAGAATCATCATTTATATAGCACTTTTCATTATTCCAAAGTGCTTTACAAGCAATGCTAGACTGGTAGTGAAGTGACTGAATGTGTGGTGGTGGTCATATCACACATCATCACCCACACACAGCCTGGATAATTGCATGAACCAGTTTATGGGAAGGGGAATATTGGCCAGGACACTGGGAATGTTCCCTGCTCTTTGCAAAGAGTCCCCTGGGTTCTTTTACTTCCACCTGGACACCCACCAGGATGGGCAGAAGGGACCTTGGTTTAACATCTCATCCGAAGACAGCGCACTGCAACAGTACAGCCCCCAGTACTGCACTCAGATGCTCGATTTGTAGGTGCAAGTCCAATCCCAGTGTGGGACAAGAACCCACAACCTTTTGGTCAAGAGGCGGATGTGCTACCAACTGAGCCACGCTGACACCATTACAGCCAGGTCCAGCTCTGGAATTATAAACAGCCTTGACCAATTTATGCTAGCTAGTTTGTTTAGTAGCATTTCTTCTGTGAATGTTTATTTATTTATTTATTTTCTTTATTTAAAATTTGGTGACCGGGTAGGCTCACTGAGCCCCGGAGGTCCCTTTTTCAGGGACGACCCGGGATAACAGTACATATTTTCATACAGAGAAAGATTTGGGTTACAGAGTAGTTTCAGGTGTGTGAGCAGGTTACAGCCATGGTTATCATCATGCATCAGTCCTTACAAATATGTTGACAGTAAAATTAACAAAAGGTGCAGAAGAAATGCAATTTTACATTGTAAGCTCATTGTTTTAGTATCTTTGTATTTTTGATGGCACTGTTTGGAATTATTAACAATTGTAAGTTACAACTAATGGTGTTGTGGTCACCTAGTGTTGGAGCTTTTGTCTGAATTTTGTTCACATCAGTTTTGGAGGAAATGAACACAAATTCTAATATGTTTCTAGGGCTGTTTATTTTCCATTTCCTGGTTGAGGCATTTCTAATTTGTTTACAGCTACAATTTTAAAGCTATTTTGAGGCTTTCCCCTTGTATATCCCCATGTAGCCCTGAAATCTCCTATTAACATTAGATCGTGGTATTCTGCATACTTTTGTACAATGTTTGCTAAATTATCAAATTTTCTCAATTTGGTCCTAGGAGGAGAATAGATCACACCAATAACTAGGTCGTGGGACTGTGGCTTCACTAATAGGCATTCAATATTTTCTAGTTTTCCCTGATATAATATCTTTATGGGGCCCAAGTTCCATTTGGTGAACAGTAACACTCCACCACGCCTCTTCCTTCCTCTATCCAGTCTCTGTGTACAGTAATTTTCCAGTTCAAATTCTGTATTAGATACCCTATTGTTGACCATGTCTCAGTGACAGCAATAATTTCAAGATGTTCTGAGTCTATCCAGGATCTAAATAAATCAGTTTTATTTATTAAGCTACATGCATCGTCATGTACTACCTTTAAATGTTCTTTCAACTCGATAGGACCTGGGTTCGATTCAATATCCCACCGAGGTTTAGGGCCATGCATAGGGAACACCTGTGGGTCATAGCATGATTTACTTGTTTCAATTGGATATTGGCACTTCTAATTTCATACCTAATAAGTGAAAAGATTTCTTCTTTTCACTTTGTTCCGGTGCTTTGGGACTTGTAACAGGTGCTTTCTAATGCCAGGTCTGATCCTCAGTACTGTATGTCCTTTGTTGACTTCTTTTGTGTCATTACTTGGAGCAAACATATTAGTGTTGCTATTAATAGCAACATAGTAGAATAGTTTAGGCAGAGCAGATTCATCTTGACAAGCAATTCTCGATAAAATATATCTTTTGTTACAGCAGTGGCATTAGTAGGGTTATTAAATTTGTTATAGTTCAATTTATCAGTGTTCAGTGGTCTTACCCTGGCTAGGGTGTTCAGCTAGTACCAGCAAAGTTAGTAGTTTCAACGTCTCTGGCTACAGCGGCACATTCTAAGGTTGCATTACACGCATACATAGTTTATTGTTAGGTCTCTGGCAATAGTAGCACATTCTAAGGTTGCAAAACACACATAAGTAAATAAGTGGTTAGTGGGACCTACCCTGAAATGGGTATTTAGTCAATCCCAAACAACTGGCAGTTTAAAGATATACAGTAGGGCTATACTAGTGTTTGGCGGGGGCAACTACATTTCTAGGTACAGTAGATAATTGCAAGTATAACTTACCCTAGATAGGGTTTTTGGCAAGTACCAGTAAAACTGGTAGTCTCAGGTCTCTGACGAAACTAGCAGTTCAGTGGCAATGATGACAGACATATATTTACAAGTTCTAAAATGTGCCACCCAGGATAGAGTGTTTCACTAACAACAGTGGAAACTTGGCAGTTTCAGGATCTCAGGCTGTGCCCATGTAGTATATCTGCAATAGTGTGCTAGTGTTTTGTTACCTTACAGTCCTTTTGTGTACTGCAGCATGCATATAGTCCTAGGAGTAATAGAGCAGAGTGGCCGGCTGACAGTTGGACTACTGGCAGACTCCAGCAGACTCAAAGCAGACAGTTGTGCTAATCCTTGGTGCATGGTTCTTTGCACAGGGGCTACTTGTAGAGCACTTCTGAAAATACAGGAAGAACCCCACCCTTCCCCTACTGCTGCCTTCTGATTGGCTAGAGACTGAAGAGTTCCAGGTCTGGTGCCTAAAATTTAAACTTGAACTTGTCCCTGTTGTCTAAACTCTGGGGCTCTGGCAACCATTGCAGAATAGGGCTTGGAGCAGGTTTAGCTGCCTTCATGACTCTTTGTTGCTCCCTCAAAGAAACAGCTTTATATGACTCCTAAAACCTGACTCAAGGGAGCAAATAGCAGTGTTGAAATTGTTAAAATTACTTCTCTCCCCACTGCTGTCTCCTGATTGGCTGGAGGCTGAAGAGTTCCAGGTTTGGCACAAAAATTTAATTTGAATGTAATTAGAGTTCCACCTCTAAACATTTTCAGTTAAACCACTGGTCCCTGTTATCAGGACTCCAAGTCTCTAGTGGCCATTGAGGTGAGGTCTTGGAGCAGATCTGAAGCCCTCACAATCCTTTGTTGCGAAGAAATGGCAGCTTTAATGTCTTCATTAGCGACATAGCAGAGGAACTGGAAGGAAAGGTCTGCCTCTTTGAGAATGATACCAAGATCTGCAACTTAGTGGTCACTCCGGGGGGGGGTGCACAAAAGATGGAAAGAGATTTAAAATGACTGGAGGAGTTGTCAACAGTTTGGCAGCTAAGGTTTAATACAAAAAAGTGCAAAATAATGCACTTGAGTCACAGAAACCTTGGGGTACAATACAAAATGTAGGGCAAGATATTTGAGATGATCAAGCAGCAAAGGGACATGGGGGAATCATATCAGATAATCTGAAGGTTGCCAGACAATGTGATAAGGTTATTGGGTGTGCTAGTGGGATGCTGGGTGTATAGGCAAGGTATTGCTAGCAGGAAGAGGAAGTGATGCCTATATAGGTCATTGGTAAGACCCTTCCTGGAGTACTGTATCCAGTTTTGGAGATTATATCTCAGGAAAGACATAGACTGGGTAGAGGCTGTCCAGAAGAGGCTACCAGATGGTGCATGGTCTGCATCAAAAGCCCCATGAGGAGAGCATAAAGGAACTAAACATGTACACCCTGGAGTAGAGGAGGAGAGGAGTGATATGATCAAGACCTTTAAGTACCTCATGGGGTGAATAAGATACAGGTGGGAGGTATTTTTTGGAGCAAAGGTGCTTTAGAATAAGGAGAAGTGATATGAAGCAGGAGAGAGGTAGTTTCAGGAAAGATATGAGAAAATATTTCTTCACAGAAGAGTGGGACACCTGGAACAGTTTTCCAGTTGAGGTAGTTGGGGCAAAAACAGTGGTGAGATTCAAAAAAGCATGGGACAGAGACAAGCGAATCATATTGGGATAGGAAAGGTGTGGAAGATAAAGTGCTGTAGGCTTGGAAGGGTCTAACTCTGCAGTGAAAGCAGCACAATGAAAAACAGCAGACTGGATGGGCCAAGCAGCTCTTATCTGTCATCGGTTTCTATGATTCTATGACCTGAGTTAACAGATGCAGGCACTCAGGGCCTTTGGGTTCTGTGCCAAGGAGCCATTGAAAAGTATGGCATATCTCCTTAAAGCTATTCTCAGCCACTGTTTTGTCCAGTTATGGAAAAATATTGCCCACATGCTGCTCCAAAGAGGTGGGGGTAATTCATTCTAAGTTAAAGGCAGTGTACTACCTATTGAGAAACAATTATAGTGGAATTCAGGCACCAAGCAACAACAAACCTGTGGGCCTTATAATAGTGTCAGATGTCAGACCACAAATAGCACACATTTCAATTGAAATGCAACAAACCACAGTCACGACCCAGTGCATCCCATAAAGGATGTGGTGCACAGGCAATAGTGTCAAAATGATAACAGCCAAGTGTGTGCTACAGAAGCAGGAAAAATAAGCACCCCAGAGAGACACACAACCAACAGTTATAAAATGCAGCTTGGTGCATGGGCCTACTACATGTGGAGTACAGGGCACTGACAACAACTAGGAGTACCACAGCTGCCACATGTGTGCTGCTGTTGGCTGGTTGAAGTTGCTCAACTGTGCATATTATTGCATGTGGTGCTGTTGTGCAGGGACAGGCAGGCCAGTCTGCTACTGTGGTGTAAGGTCCTGCTGGTACAGGTGGTGCTGCTGTGGTAACAGTTGAGGGACTGGCTGCAGGCCTTGCTGGGAGAGCTGGTTCTGCTGTATCTTTTGCAAAACTGTCAAAGTTTCCGGCTCCAATTAATATGGATCATCTGTTGTTCTGTCTGCTGGGCCTTTTATATTATTTCTGCAGCTGTGGATCTGTGCATGTGAAAATTCCGCACCTGCAGAATTCTGTAACTTGCCTTTTTTTGCGATTTAAACACCTGCGGAACTCTTGACTGTGAATATGCTGCACTTGGGTTTCCCAGCTTTGCAGGTCTTTTTTTTTGAATGTGTGGAATTTTCTGCTCTCTATGTGTGAATCTAGCCCCATGTTGCCTTCCCATGCCAGTTACCTGCATTTGTTCTGAGCACAGTTAGCTAGATGAAAGGGCCGAGGCTGGAGGGATGGTGCTGAGGCATATGCCACCAGACCCAGCCTGGGGAAGGACAGAGCAGTGTTCTGGCACACAGTTGATACCTTGTGGCAGGCCAGGGAGCCTTTCCTCTCAATGGGTTGAAATGCAAGCTGATGCCTGATGGGCCCATGCACTGTGTCAAGACTATCTCCACTATTCTATTTATTTCATTTCACACAGGTCCTGAAAGGACCTGCTCAAATGAGGATATGATTCTGCAATCAGAAAAAGAAGTAACATTAACTATATTAAACTATGTTAATACAGACATTAGGATAAAAGCACACAATGTGCATGAAGTAGGGAAATAAAAACATATTAGGGTTTTGGGTCTCTAGTCTTGCGAATCAGTGGTGGGGTCCTCCTTGTTGTTAACCCTAATGTTCACCCTCACCCTGAGCAAACAAGATCAGATGTCATCTTTCTTGAGGGTCTGCCTTTCTGCAGTCACAGGTGTAAGACATACAACCCAACCTCTGGCTGCAGAAGCGCAGCTGTCACAAAATCAATGATACTGACATTGCAACAGTACTTCTGAGGGGCCTGCACTTCTTCAGTTGCAGGAGTAAGACATACATGCTGACTGCCAGCTGCAGCTGGGCAGGACAGCTGCATATAGAAAACCATGTACAAGCAGATCCAGCTATGTGGCAAATTAACACCTGCTACCCCCTTATGCCACCAAAAAGTGTTCTATGTGATATTAGTGAAAATACAATAGCGAACAACATCTAAGCAAAAACAAAACTCTGAAATCAAAAACACCCCATGACAAAAATAGCACGCATCAGAATAGTGACTTTGGGATGAAAAAGCACCATACACACTCCTGACTGTTATACCTGCCACCCAGCAACTAGCCCAAACCACCCTGGAATCCAGTTACCCACACCTGTGCACCTCATCCCAAACACCTGCCCAGTGCTGCAGGAAACACATCAAACAAAGCCCAGTTCACACAAGGAAACAAAGGCAACCAAATGCTTGCAGGGGGTTTCCCCCTAAATTATTATAACAGATTCCAAGGGCGCACAATGTTTTCAATGGGTGCAACTGTTCTGTCATGTAGCTGGTTATTTTGCCTCTAAACATAGAAACATAGAAACATAGAATTTGACAGCAGATAAGGACCGCTTGGCCCACCTAGTCTGCCCATTTTCCTACCTAACAGATAAGCTGCAGATCCTAGTTAACCAACAGCCTACTTCCTCTTACCATAGAAACATAGAAGTTGACGCATAGAGACCAAAGGCCCATCCAGTCTGCCCATTTCTTTTCTACCTTATAAATGTGCCACTCGCCTTGCTCTGTCAGTGGCCTATCTATTCATAGTCATTTGTATTGCTCATGCCTATCCCATGCCTGTTTGAAGCCCTGCACTGTATTCATAGCCACCACTTCTTGTGGTAAGCCATTCGCATCCACCACCCTTTCTGTGAAAAGAATTTCCTCACATTCCCTCTTAATCGGCCTCCTCTAATCTCATGCTGTGTCCTCTTGTCCTGCTATTTTCTTATATTTAAACATGTTAGACTCTTTCACCTTGTTTATGCCCTTAAGGTGTTTGAATGCCTCGATCATATCCCTCTCTCCTCCTTTGCTCAAGGGTATACATATTGAGCTCCGTTAATCTGTCCTCATATGTCTTCTGATGCAGTCCCTGCACCATTTTGGTTGCCCTTCTCTGGACTGCCTCAATTTGCTTAATGTCCTTGTGAAGGTGTGGCCTCAATACTGCATGCAGTACTCCAGATGAGGCCTAACCAGTGTCTTGTACAGAGGATTATTACCTCCCTCTTCGACTTGTGATACCCTACTAATACACCCTAACACTAGCCTTACCTACTGCTTTAGAGGTCTGCTTGGATGATTTTAGGTCATCAGTGATGATGATGCCCAAGTCTCTTTCTTCCTTTGTGACTGCTAGCAACTCCCCCCAGCCTATAGGTGGCTTCAGGGTTTCTCTTCCCTATGTGCATGATTTTGCACTTCTTTGCATTAAATCCAGTTGCCACTCTTCTGACCATTCTGCTAGTTTATCCAGATCTCTTCTCATTCTGCCCACCCCATCTGGATCATCTACTCTGTTGCAGATCTTGGTGTCATCTGCAAACAGACAAGCCTTACCCTCTAGTCCATCTGCAAGGTCACTAATGAAGATGTTGAAGAGGACTGGCCCCAGGACTGATCCCTGAGGTACCCCACTGTGACTTGCATCTCTTCTGACTGTATACCATTTACCACCACTCTCTGTTTTCTGCCCATCAACCAGTTTGCCACCCAGTTGACCAACTTCCCAGCCCACCCCGAGCCTAACCAGCTTATTTATCAATCTTTTATGTGGAACAGTGTCAAAAGCTTTGCTGAAGTCAAGGTAGGTGACATCAACTGCTCCCCCTTGGTCCACCACTCTGGTTACCCAGTCAAAGAAATCTATGAGATTAGTTTGACAGGACCTTCCTTTTGTAAACCCATGCTGTCTTGGATCCTGTGCCCTATGGATTCCAGGTGTTGCACTATCCTTTCCTTAAGGAGTGCCTCCATAATCTTGCCCACTACTGAGGTAAGACTGACCGGTCTGTAGTTCCCCGCCTCCTCCCTGCTACCACTTTTGTGGAGTGGGATCACATGAGCCCTTCTTCAGTCTTCTGGGACCTCTCCTGTGCTCAGAGACTCACTAAACAATTCTGCTAATGGCTCTGCTAGTTCCTCCTTTAGCTCCTTAAGTACCCTGGGATGTATGCCATCAGGTCCCATTGCCTTATCCACCCTGAGCTTAGCAAGCTCTTGTAGGACCCTTTCTTTTGTGAGGGAGTAGTGCTCACCTCCTCCCCTGTGTCCATGATGCTGAGCTGTGGCTCTGCCCTAACTTCTCTTCAGTAAATACTGAGCAAAAGTATCTATTTAGGATAGATGCCTTTACAGGGTCCTCCTCCTCACATGCTCCCTTTTCTCCATTAAGCTTAGTACGCCCTCTGGACTTTCTCCTTTCACTAATGTATCTATAGAAAGTCTTGTCACCTTCTTTTACTGTTCGTGCTAGTGTTTCCTCAGTTTGGGACTTTGCCTGCCTTACTGCCTTACCTGCTTCCCTTAGGGCAGTTTGGTATGCCTCCTATCTTCATCCGCTGTGTTCCCTTATATTTCCTGAAGGCCAGCCTTTTGGCTCTGACCTTTTCTGCTACTGTATTTGAGAACCAAAGTGGTTTCCTTCTTCTTTGCACTTCCTTTTCTGTCTAACACAATGGGATGTTGCTTCAAGTATTGCATCATAATGCTTGCCCACTTTGCCTGTACCCCTCACCTGTGTTTTTGCAGGGCTAGCTTTAACTCTGTTGGCCATCTTATCAAAGTCAGCTCCTCTGAAGTCCCATATTTTTGCCTTGGAATGGGATGATTTAGATGTAGTAGCCAAATTGAACCATACCATGTGATGGTCACTGGCCCCCAGGTGACCTTCTACCTGGAGATCTGTGATCCCTTCTTTGTTAGTCAGTACTAGATCTAGGACAGCCCTGTCTCTTGTGGGTTGCTGTACCAGTTGTTTGAGGCCCTCCCCCTGCAGGGAATCCACTATGAGTCTAGTTCTGGCAGATGTTCCTGCTGGTATTGACCAACTGTATCTGGCATGTTGAAGTCTCCCATTATCAGAACCTCCCTTTAGCTGTCATGTTTTGTATATCTTCTAACAGTAATGTGTCTATGTCCTCCCTGTGGTCTGGGGGCCTGTAGACAACCCCAGTTCTTATGGCTGTCCCATTTCCTGTTTCCAGGGTGACCCACAGTTCTTCTGGCTCCTTATGTGTATTCTGAATTTCTGTAGCTTTGATATTGTCATTAACATACAGGGCCACTCCTCCCCCCCTTTTTGCACCTCGGTCTCTTCTGAACAATACATAGCCAGGTACTGAAGTCTCCCAAGTGTGGTTACTGGTAAACCACGTCTCACTAATTGCTACTATGTCCAGTTTAGCCTCTGACATTATTGCCTGCAGGTCTGGGATCTTATTTCCCAGGCTGTGAGCATTTGTGTACATGATTTTCCATTGGCCAGATTTTGGTGTGTTAGTTGTTGGGTGAAGTTTGGCATACCCTGGCCGTAGTATGGGGAGACAAACCTTTTTCTTACCTGGTGATGCAAATGAACAGGCAAACATGCTGAATTCCTGTTTGACCACTAGCTGAGGGGGGAAGGGTGTTCTTCCCATTCGACGTATGGGGTGCTGCACCCCTCTCCCCATTTGCTAGTTTAAATATTCTGCAAAGACATCAAACTTCTGCCCCAATGCACTGACTCCCTCTTTAGTCAGATGCAGTCCATCAGATTTAAAGAACCCACCCCTAGGACTGCCTTATGCCTGTCCCATGCATTCTTGAAGTCCCCCACTGTTCTTGACTCCACGACCTCCTCAGGGAGGCTGTTCCATGCATCCACAACCCTCTCTGTGAAAAAATACTTCCTCACATTACACCTGAGCCGTCCCCCCTCTATCTTCAGATTGTGCCCCCTTGTTCTTGCACATCTCTTTTTCTGGAAGATGCTACCCTCTTGGACTTTGTTAATTCTCTTGAGGTACTTGAAAGTTTCTATCATGTCCCCTCTCTCCTTCTTTCCTCAAGATATACATATTAAGCTCCTTTAGTCTTCTTCGTATAATGTCTTCTGGTGCAGACCCTGCACCATTTTGTGCCGCTCCTCTGGACAGCCTCCACTCTGTCTATGTCTTTGCAGAGATGAGGTCTCCAGAACTGCACACAGTACCCAGATGGGGTCTCACCAACCGTCCTGTACAGAGGGATAACAACTTCCTGTTTTCCACTATTGATGCCTCTTCCTATGCATCCCAGTATCCCAGCCTTCCTTACTGCCTTCTCACATTGCTTGCCCACCTTTAGGTCATCTGATATAATTACCCCCAGGTCCCTTTCTATTTTTACTGTTGTCAGTATCTCACCCCATTGTGTATGCTTCCCTGGGTTTTGTTTCCCATGTGCATTACCTTGCACTTCTTTGCATTGAATCTGAGCTGCCATACATTTGACCATTCTCCAACCTTGCCAAGTCCTTCTCATCCTTTCCACTCCATCTTGTGTATCAACCCTGTTGCAGATCTTTGTGTCATCTGCAAAGAGACATACTTTTCCTTCCAGTTCCTCTGCAACGTCACTTATAAAGACATTAAAAGGACCGTCCCAGTACTGAACCCTCACGGTACCCCACTAGTAACCCTCCTTTCTTCACTGTGTACTCCATTTACTACTACCCTTAGCCTGTTGTCTAGCCAATTTTTATCCAGGCTACCACCTTGGGACCCATTCCAAGGCTGGCTATCTTGTATATTAATCTTTTGTGTGGACTGTATCAAATGCCTTGCTAAAATCTAGGTAGGCCATGTCCACAGCCCCTCCCTGGTCTACTACTTTGGTCACCCAGTCAAAGAAATCTATTAGATTTGTCTGACATGACCTTCCCATCGTGAATTCATGCTGCCTTGGGTCCTGTGCCCCACTGGCCTCTAGGTACTCAACAATTCTTTCCTTCAGAAGTGATTCCATTATTTTCCCTACCACTGAGGTCAAACTAACTGGTCTGTAGTTTCCTGCCTCTGTCCTGCTCCCACTTTTGTGAAGAGGAATCACATCTGCCCTCCTCCAGTCCTCGGGTACCACCCCATCCTCCCATGATTTGTTAAAGAAAGTAGTCAGCGATGTCACTAGTTCTACCCTTAGTTCTTTTAGAATTCTTAGGTGAATCCCATCAGGCCCCATTGCTTTGTCCACCTTCAATTTTATTAGTTCTTTCAGAACCCTTTCTTCTGTAAATGGACTGGTATCGACTCCCATCTTCAGAGTGTTTCTCTTGTTTCATTTAGGTAACTCCCCCTCCTCTTCCTTTGTGAGTACTGAGCAGAAATATTCATTCAGTATCCCTGCTTTTTCACTGTCACCCTCTACCCACATTACCTCCCCTTTATTAAGCTTCAGTATCCCTCTTTTGGTCTTTCTTTGCTCCCTAATGTACCTATAAAAGGTCTTATCCCCCTTCTTAACAGAATTGGCTATCCTTCCCTCGGTTTGGGCCTTTGCTATTCTGATTGCCTTCCCAGCCTCTTTCTGCTTTAACTGATAAAGTTCTCTGTCCTGCTCCTTCTGTGTTTCCTTATATTTCCTGAATGCTGTCCTTTTCTCCTTAACCTTCCTGCCACCTCTTTTGTGAACCATAGCATTTTTTCCTTCATTGTGTTTTATTGATTTGCTTTACACAAGGCTTGTTGCCTCTGTGATGGCTGTTTTGATCCTCCCATTCCTCCACCCTCCTTCTTGCCTGTTTGCTAGTGCTTTTCTGAGGCACTCTCTCATTTTCCCAAAGTCAGCCCTCCTAAAGTCTAGTACTCTTGCTTTTGTATGGCTTGATTATATGGCTGTGTTTATCGTGAACCACTCTGTTTGGTGGTCACTTGTTCCCAGATGGCTACCCACTTCTAAATCTGAGATTCTTTCTTGATCCCCATTTGAAAGTACCAGGTCTAAGATTACTCCTTCCCGAGTGGGTTCTGATACTAGCTGTCTGAGGCATGCCCCCTGTAGGGCATCAAGAATGACCCTGCTCTTGGATGTGCCTGCAGCAAAGGTGCTCCAGTTAACATCTGGCATATTCAGGTCCACCATCAACAATATCTCCCCTTTTTATGTCATTCTAAGAAAGCCTTCTATCATTTCCTTGTCCATTCCTCCCCTGAGATGGGGTCTGTATACAACCCCATGTTGATTGTGGTGCCATTTCCTGTCTCCAGGGTGACCAAAGTGCCTCATCTGTTCCCTGTTTACTCTTTAGTTCTGTTGCTTTGATCCCTTCCTTTACATAGAGAGCTACTCCTCCTCCTCCTCTTTACCCTCCCTGTCCCTCCTGTAGACTGTGTATCCTGGTATGTTGACATCCCAGCCATGGTTCTCTGTGTACCATGTTTCTGTGACTGCCACGATATCCAGGCAACCTCTTCCATCAAGGCCACTAGTTCAGGGAGCTTGTTACACAGACTACGGGCATTGGTACTCATCACCCTCCACTTTTTGATAGCCTTACCCTTTTAGCCCATTTCTGTCCTTACTGCCTTTGCCTTTTTACATTTAAATCTGTTCTGCTCCCTAATAACTTCTGTACCTTGGTGTTTACCTCCTAATCACCATGTTTTGTGGGGGGAGGCTCGGATTTCCCTGCTTCTTTTCAGTGCCTCCCCCCTTGGCTAGTTTAAATGCTTGCCAATGAAGCATTTAAACCTCTCACCTAGGATCCTGGTTCCCCCCCTGGACAGGTGCAGACCATCGCACCAGTATAGGTCTGCATCCCTCCAGGTGGCTCCCCAGTCCCCAATGAAGCCAAAACCCTGAGCTCCACACCAGTTTTTCAACCACTCATTGAATTCCCTGGTGAGAGTACCCTAGCATCTCCCTTGCCATAGACAGGCAGCACCTCTGAGAAGGTTACCGTATGCGCTACTTGTCTAAGGCCCCTTCCCAACTCTACAAACTCCTCTTGCACTGCTCTGATCCCATTCCTAGCCAGATCATTTGTCCCTAGGTGGACAATGACATCCAGCTCCCTCCCTCATGCAGCTCCTCCCACGATCCTGAGGATTCGCTTCCTGTCCCTCCAAGCCGTGGTGCCAGGAAGGCACCTTACCTCCCTTCCCTTCCTCCCCCATTTCTACCCCCCTAATGATTGAGTCCCCACCAGAAGTTGTTTCCTTCCTGTGGGTCCCATGCCACCCTCCTTTGGGTCCCTTTGTGAAGGTTCCCAGCATCCTCCTTGGTCTCCGCTGCAGGTGCCTCCATAGAGGAACCACTATCCACCAGAAGAGTGAGTGAATTGTGGAGAGGTACAGCTGGAGGGATGCAACTCTGTTCCACCACCATCTCCCTCCTTGAGCCTACCCTGGTCCAGCCTCTCCTCTTTCTTGGCAACCTCTGAGGTAGTGGCATTGGCCCTGGTGGTCCCTGGGTGGGGGAGAAGGTTTCATGTATCCTAGCCAGGTCAGCCTGGAGACGGGCAACCTCCTCTCTCAGACCAGAGAGGTGCCCACAAATAGGACAGCATCGCAGCCTCCAGAATGTCTCCCGGAACACTGCTGCCCCACAGCCATTGCACTGCACCACTTCTATCATGTCTTATTTTGTGTCCCCTCTACTGTTTCTCTGGATGCTTACTCTCTCCTTGCCTTACAACTCTCACCCTTCCTGTTCTGGGACAGCAACTTCCTATCTTCTTCAGTAGCCTCCTTCTTCCTTGCTCAATATCAGACCACCAGCAGCTGGGGGGGGGAGAGTGAGGTACTTTTTCTACTTTAGGGTTGACAAAACCAATGTTTCTCTATGATCCTTTCCTTCCTACTGCCAAACAGGAAGTTCCTGTTGACAGTCAAATGCAGTGGCTATAAAAGTAGAACTGGCTTTGGGTGGGTGGATGGATGGATGGATGGGTGGGATGGAGGGCAATTAGTAAGAAAAAAGGCTAGCAACAGGAAGTTGTAATTTGACTCACCTGTTTTTATAGTGTCTAAACCACACCCCCAGGTAAGCTCTCTTTCCTCCTACTGGTTTAGCAAAGTCAGCTGATACAGTACCCTTCACTGCACAGAATACACACTTACCTTCTTTCTTTTCTTTCTTTTTTAACCCTAAATAAGTCCCTTCTACTTCTAATAAAGTTATCTGTCTACTTAATCTTAACAGACACTGACTCCTGCTGAGATATATGTTTTAAATTAAGAAGAAAATGTAGCTTCTTTTAGTTAGCTGCTTTCTGCTCTACAAGCAAGGCTAGCAACAGGAAGTTGTAATTTGACTCACCTGCTTTTATAGTGTCTAAACCACACCCCCAGGTAAGCTCTATTTCCTCCTACTGGTTTAACAAAGTCAGCTGATACAGTACCCTTCACTGCACAGAATACACACTGACCTTCTTTCTTTCTTTTTAACCCTAAATAAGTCCCTTCTACTTCCAATAAAGTTAACTGTCTACTTAATCTTAACAGACACTGACTCCGCTGAGATATATGTTTTAAATTAAGAAGAAAATGTAGCTTCTTTTAGTTAGCTGCTTTCTGCTCTACAAGCAAGGCTAGCAACACTCACCTCTCACTATTTTCCACCCTCGCTATTTACTCACTTGTTATTTTCTCCAACTCACTGATGCTCACTATTATGTCACACTTACTATTCCCACAGGCGCTCAAATTAAGTCGCTCAATTTGAGTTGCTCAATTTGCCTCACCCATATTGGGGATACCACAAAAGTAGCTGTTTTAACATAATCAAAGCTTTAAAGGTAAATGTTACTTTTTGGGGAAAAGTGATACCCTACAATTATACTGCTCTGCTACCCCTTTGAAAAATTTCTAGATCAGTTGCTAAAACCATGATACCCACATTGCAACACCACTTATGTCTGCTGAAGTGCAGGCTCCCATAGAGCCTGTGCTGCTGCATCCACAGGTACTTGTGCATGCTGCATGACATACACATACAGGTGTGACTGCATAAGCACAGGCCCTATTTTGACCACTGCTACAAATGTACAAAGGTAGCAAATCAGTGCTATTGTATTTGTGTCATCTGGCAACAGTTGTATGTTGTTTGTCTTACTTGATGATGGCTGTCTGTGGTTGCCTGTGTGGTCCTGTCGTTTTACTGCTTGGGGGTGGGTGGGGAGTTAGGGATGGAAATCCTAACATCACATTTCCCTACTTTTATAGTATTAGCATGAACCCCTAACTGGTGCATTAACACAATGTATTGCAATGAATTTCCTTTCTCTTCAAGATAGCGGAATTGTATTCTTATTCATGCAGGTTCCACAGATCGAGACATACAGGGCCCTCTGCACCATGGGAAGAGTCCATCTGCCTGTTGAAGTGCAGGGCTCTCCAGGCCCTGGACTTCTTTATAGCAAAGAATGTCAAGAATTTGTGGGGCTGTCTTTCAGGCTACTGATGTGGAGGCCCTTGGGGCATTGTGCTTTCATGTGGCTACAGATACAGGCATACAGGGCAAAGAGTACATCTTTCAGCTGAAGTGCAGGACCTTGTGGAACCCACCGGTGCAGAGGTGCAGGGTCCTATGTCAAGAGAAGTGTTCTCTTCACTGTATGATACTTGGTCCTGTGCAGGTAACCTTTGCATTCCCTTCAAAGGCTGGTGGGTGGTGCTGCATGACAGTATAGTCCCCCCAGACTTGGTCCATCCAGCTGGCTCACTGAGCGCACCCCTGGAGTCACAGAGTGACCCCAAAATCATCTTTCAGGACATATTTGAAATCATTTACCTACCTTATTCATGAGATTGGGTCCCAAACAGGCCAAGCTGAAATCAGGTGCAAAAATATAAAAAAATGACAAAGTTATGAGAAAAAGTTCAAAACACATTGACATACAATGACATACATTTTCTGGACTTACCTTATTTTCTCATGTCACAGTTGCCAAGTCCAGCAAACAAGATGTATATTGTATCAGAGAGTGTAACTACATAATGGGACATGTTTAGGTGAGTGAGGTGTGTGATGTGTGTGTGTGGATTGGAGGGTGCTAAGTTGAGGGTCAGAGTGAGGTGGGGGTGCAGTGGGGTCAGATCGATAAGGAACCATTTTCTTCTTTGCAGGCTCCACCCCCCCAAAAAAAGATCAGTTATGGCCAGTTTTCTTTGTTTTACAACTGGACCATAGCCGACACCAGGGATAGCACACCCCAGTATCAGGATATTCTTCAGCAACACCAGGGCTGGGCACCCTGGTGTTGCAATTTATATACTGGGGATGGTGCAGGTGCTCTGGAAGGGGAGGAGGCACAATACATCAGTACTGAGGGTGGGCACTCCATTCCACTTACAAGAGAGCCTGAAGAGTGATAGATAGATAGATAAATAGATAGATAGATAGATAGATAGATAGATAGATAGATAGAGATGAAAACCTGATTATCATTAATGACTTTAGTGGCTCCCAGTGATTTCAAGCAGCCAAACCCTGACTCCCCAATTGGCCAGTCACTTAGTCTTACTCAACAGAGTTTAGCTTGGTATACAGTTCTATATTTTTTATGTTTATTTAAAATTAACATAGATGCAGTGTGATGGTGGAGAGGGTGTGTAGAGGTCAGACCAGTTGAGAGCTGCATCATCAAACTGTCAGACACAGCAGGATGCTGCAGACATTAAGTGATTCTGCTCTTCCATTTTTCCAGCTTACCAAACACTTCTTCCCATAGATTTCTACCCACTCGACTCTACCTCAGGAAGAACAGTACTGTTCTGTAGATACAGAGATAACAGCAGTGAGGTTGGTTGGTTGTCTGACCAACTGGAGCAGTGGTCACCAACAAAAGCAGTCAGAAGTAGCATTTATTTTTTATATGATTCACTGAGTGTATGTTTTAAAAAACAGCCACAGCATGTGAGTCAGGGAAGCAATTTAAAGATAAAATTTAAACCATGTCGTGGATATTGGGTGGCTGAAACAATACAGTACTGTAATTGAATATCAGTCTTACACTGTGTTTTGGGAGTGGGTGTGTGGTATGCAGCACAGATACCTATTTGTAACTACTATAGTTTATTGACTCCAAGTATTGTAGTTTTTAAACTTCTTAACATGCTGCATATAATTTAACTTTTGACCAGTTTATTTGAGTAACAAGTTGTTTTGAAGTTGGCATCAGGCATGCTGACAAATAGTAATGACACCTAGTACAGCATATAAGCATCCCTTGATGCAACAATGTGTGAAGGAGACCACCAGATCACTGATGGCACTCAAGCTGGCAGCAGGTCTCCATCTGCAATTGTAGCAGTGAGGAAAGTCCTGCTGTTCTCATATAGAGAACACCGTTCCCTCACTGCTGGTTAACATTACTTATGAGGTGCCCTGAAAAGGTATTTCTGGGTGTAACTAAAAAAAATCAGAATCTAGTTGAAAATGTCTGGATTAGCTAGGTTTAGGTGTTTTTTTTTTTAAAACAAATAATTGTTAGGTATTTTCAATCTTTTTCAGTTAAGCAAAAAAAAAAACAAGAAGGTGGCTGTCACAAACTGAAAAACCTTTTTCAGTTACTGAGAACTATTTTTGGTTTGTAGCAGCTAAGTGATGTGAACAGAAAAAGTTCTCACAAACCCCAAATTTTCAGTTCATATCAGAGGGCTATCCAAAAACCCTACTGAGCATGCTCAGAAAAAAAAACATTCAATCCTTATAATTCTGGAACCAGTTAATATTTGTTTACAAAACCTTCACAAGGCATTACATAGGTACAGGCCACTTCTAACCTTAAAGTTTCTCCAAAAATAATTAAGAAGAAAGACTGAGGAAAACAAATCAGACTAGTGCTCACAGGGCTGCCTTGGTTGCTCGCTAAAATGCCACCCTTCCCCAACACGGCACTGTTTCACTAGACAAAACCAAACCACTACTTTCAATTAAATAGATCTGCATAACTACAAACAGACAGTTGTAATCTCTCTGCACAATGCACTTTAGATATTTTTTGTGAAGGATTTAGTTCAATATATTCTACTTTAAGAGTGCTTTTGAAGGTTTTTTGCTCAGTCTGTCATGGGCAGACTTCTCTCAAACTCTTTCTACTTAGGACTGTACTGAACACAGCCTTACATGTACTGTAACATACAGCTCATTTCAGTACTATCTGACCTCCAGTCCCATGGTATATTGAAAACTTGGCCTGTGAGCCACACTTCACCAATGAAGTTACCAAATTCGCCATTCATGAATTTTGTCCTGTACAGCAAACTGTAACTTTGCAAGGCAGATCAATATTGTGAACTGCGGAAACTGCAAAAATGTATCTGCTAAGTGAAGTTAGCCAACTTTGCACACCACTAGCTGTCACAAATGCACTCAGCAGCTCAGGCCCTCTGCTCCCACAGTGACAACCTCCGAGCGCAGTAATGTGAACAGGTAACAGAACAGGGTAATCCTCCAGTCTGCTTGTGAGTCCGAATCACCTTTAGTCTCAAGTTCCGAGGGGGTTCAAACTGTGAACCTTATGATAGCATACCCAAATGTACAGGCTCAGATAATCTGCTTTTCAGGGGGATGCCAGATATCTTTTGCCTATGGGCACCTAACCAGGTATCTAAAATGAACCCTTAAAACTCTATAAAAGACCTTAGGTATATTCTTACCTTTTTCCAGTTCAGTAATACCATTAAGCTTATGAACAGTTGTCAAATTTAACTATCTATACATCACATGCAAAAAGAAACTTCAGAGACACACCCAAGCAGTATTTTTAAATGAAAGGTTTACTTAAAAAATGGATAAAAATATGTAAAATGTACAGTAAACACAGAACACTATATCACAAAGCATATAATCACTTAAAAGAAAACAAGGAAAAGTACAAACAAAAACTCCTACCACAATACAAGTAGACTTTTTCTATCTAAAGTATTACCTTCTTACAGTGCTTAAGTTAGTTCTTGTTTCTTAAGAGCCCACAAAGAAAATGTGTCACTAACATCAGACACAGATCATAGGTTAAACTGTGTCTGTCTCACACACCCCTTCCATGATTTCATCTAGCTCCTCCTTGTTAAATGTAAAAAATTATATGAACAATGATCTTCCTGTCAGGAGGTATTTCAAATAAGGTGACATCAGCAAAAACTCATTTCCCAATATGACACCTTAATTAACATCTCCTTTTTGATCACAAATATTTTCTATTCCCAGGCATTTCAAAGGATGTTATGACTTTTAGTACCATAGTGACATAACAATGTTTTTTTTCTTCTAAAATGTCATAAAAAGTTTGAGATCCCTATATCCTGGCAGCTGGGTCTGTTCTAATTAAGTCAGGAAAACAGGAGTCCCTTAATTAAGGCTCTCTAGTCTTTTTAATTACCTTCTGGTTTCAGGTTACTATATCCTGTTATTTTCATTAAAACCTGACCCATGGCACAGCTGCCTTATGGAGACAAATCACACACTACATTTTTATATTACAAATATCAAAGAACAATCATAACCAGCTGGCCAAGCAGCACACTAGCCACTTCAGCTTTTGTGGAAGCTAACAGCAACTGAGTACCTTATTGTCACTTGCTGCACCCTCCCCCACAGTACAAAACAACAGCTTGGCAATGTTTTGGGCAAAGTGCAGGCAATGTGACCCTGGCTCCCAGCTGAGTCCCACTACAGAACAACTCTCAGGGTCAGGCTTAACTTTTTGACTGCACCCTTGCAACATACCTTGGGAAAATGACCTACATTTTCAAAATGATTTGTAAAGATGAAGTTGGACACTTTGCTGGAACTCCACTGGTGAATTAAAACTTCACAACATCTCTAATGGTTAGTTTCAACCAGTGAAACAGGTGTTTGATTGGGGGAGGCACTATAGCAGACTTAAAGGAGACAGAAGATGTACTGTAAGTCCCTTGCCTACAAGTTTCCCTGAGTGTGAGCATCCTGGAGTGTGAGTGCCATGGAGCAAGAATGTAGTACCAGCATCTGCAGGGCACCTGCAGGTTAATCACAGTAGGGGCACTGCACAAGGTAGGACAAAAACACAGGTAGGGCACAAGGCCTTATGCAAAAGCAGCAGATGTCCTAGGATAACTGTGGGAAAGCATTCAGGAATGTAGAGAAGAGCCAAAACATCAGTGGGTAAAATGCAGTCAGTAGAAGTAAGAAAGACAAAGATTGGAAGACAAAGAGGATTAGGATAGTGGGGGGGGGGGATCAGTGAAGCAGTCAAATTAGTAGTAGTAGTAAGGATTCCAAGGGTGGTTGTAAACTATTTTAGAAAATTCCCTTTCAGGATGCCCACTGTAAGATCCAGGCATCCCCTGTGTCTAGGGTTATATGGGGACATCTCTTGACAGGGAGTCTGCCTTACACAATGAAACCACTACCTATATCCTTACCAAACCACCACAGGTCAGGGCAGATGTGGACCCGGGGCACCAGCCCACATATGCACGGGCACCAACAAACAAGAGACTACTCAGACTAATGTTCATCACAGAAGCTGGGTTCAAGGAAGTTGTATATTTATTTGCTGCACTGTTGTCATACAGCTTCAAAAGGCATTACCCTCGCAAAGTGATCTATGGTTGCCTTCATTTCATTCCTGACATGTTCAACATCATTACTCTCACTGTTGTGCCACTGCTGCACCTCCCTCTGACTGGGTATACTACATTTGCACTCTTTGACATTATCTGCATTGTGCAGTGCCTTGGACACATTCTCCCACAAGACCAATTGCACTGTGGAACCCTTCCCAGGCAAGGCAAGCATTACCATTGGGAGTAGCTATGCTTACACATGTCACTAAGCCAGCTACTGACATCTTATGAACTAACCACTAGACTTATGGTGTACTTCTATCAGATATATTTAGTTCAGCCATGTGTGTCTCCCCTCTGACAGCACACCAATAGCCCTAGAAGCCCAGCAAATTGACTCCTTGCCTGGCCAAACTCCATTGGACTTAACCAACAAAAACTGTTGCAAGTCCCCTTATCCTGATGATCATTAACACTGAACTATTCCTGACTATACCTAAGAGTGAAATAGTATTCTTATTATGTTTATTCTCTTATGAAGCTCTTCCATGCCAGGTGTACTTACACACTGTTTCCTTCTCTGTGTTCTTCTGGTGGGAGACAATCCAAGAAGATGCTGGTGACCTCCTTGGAGAGGGGGGCCAGGCACTACTATCTGGTGCCCTTTACATTGCTGGTCATTCTTCCTTGGGCAGGACTCCTTTTGGGTCTCCCTCCATTGGCTGCTCCGTGGAGGTGCCATCCACAACCCAGGAAGGTGTGAAGAGAGATGGGGCTCTCACTCCACAGGTGTTTCTGTGTTCAAACTCTATCTCTGGGCACCCCAGACCTCTGGAACTGGATCTCTAAGGGAACTCTTTAGGGTCTTGCTGGATCTTACTGGCCTTAACCTTCAGCTAACCTTTTAGGATAAAAGGAAAGAGCAAGGTCATGAATAGAGATGGGCAAAGTCCCTAAAATTCGCTGCACAAATTAATTTGCGAATTGTGCAAATTTGCGGAGCGCAATTCACAGAGCGTGGGTTGACCGAGAAGTATGGAATTTCATCTGCAAAATATTTGACTTCACCACAAACTTTCTGCTGGTTAGTTGGTGCCCCCCCAATTGCTGGCCCCAATGAATAACAATATATATATTTCCTTGGTGTCTTGTGGCCCTCTTTTACCGCTGGCCCCAGTTTAAAATATATATACAGTATATGGTTATTAATAAAATCCCTGGTGTCTAGTGGTCCCCACCGATCACTGGCTCCAGTTTAAAATATTTATATATATATATATATATATATATATATATATATATATATATATATATATATATATATATCTTATTAATAAAATCTCTGGTCTCTAGCGGTCCTCCCCTGCCCATCGCTGGCAATGACTTGGCTGGAATTAATGAGTGTGTGCTTGTACAAGCACAAACTCATTCATTCATCATGACCACAATCCATCTCATTCATTTAGCTTTCTTTGGGGAGTGCAGACAAGAGTGAGGGCTGTTCCTGTCCTGGTGGTGTGGTGGTGAGGAGTCTGGATGGAGGGGAATGGCTCTCCTGTTGGGACCAGAACAGCCAGAGCTGGATCGTGAATGAATGAGCACATGTTTGTACAAGCATGCGCTCATTCATTCCAGTCAGGTTAGTCGGGTGGCCAACTATGGTGGACAGTGAAGGGCTGTGCTGGTTGCCCACTTGGGGTCCAGTTGGGGGTGAAGAGCAGTGGTGAATTTGATGGGGCACTCCTGACTGGGGAGTTGGGGGTTCACTAGACACCAGGGATTTTATTAACAATAACATACATATATATATATATATATATATATATATATATATATATATATACACATACGCAATGCCTGTGAGAGGATAAAAACGCAACGATCTGTGATATTTTCAAGATACTCAGACCTACAGTGAGGATATCACTTTTATCCTCACTCTAGGTCATTTATCCACACAGTAGATCCATCACAGGGACTATCTGCATTTCACCACAACTGCTCACGAAGGTGTTTATTGGTGAGAGCTGGAAGCATGAGCAGCACAATCAGAATCCATCTGCTCACTTGCATACCAGCTTCCACTCTGCAGTTTCATTTCTGTCCTGCAGCACACAGAACACTTTCACTTTCTCCCCCAAATATTTTTCAGCAGAAGATACAACCCTTGGGGAGGTCATTCAGAAAGCGTAAACAGAAAACTTCTACAAACTTCCCCATCACTCTGGCATTCCACACTGGAGGTTTGCATTTTTTTAATCCTATCTGCACATTTTAAAGAAGTCCTGCTTCATTTCTGTGGTTGTTCTACTTACTGTAAGGCAGTGCAGTGTTCAACATCGTGTCCTCATCTCCTGACCACATTTTCCATCGGAATTGCGCATTTTAAAAGTTATTTATAAGAAAAAATAGTAAATAATTTGTTTGTCCTCCATTTTGAGCCCTTGCACTGCTTCCAATGACGTAATCACCGCAATTGCCGAGATGGGATGTCACTGCAAATGTGGTCCCACACGCAACATGTGCTATGACTTTTAGTTCCTCTCCTGAATGGGGGAAGCTGTTTAGTGATGCACGCATGCAGTTCCACACGATCATGGCTGTAGACATCAGTGTGGTGCTAAGCATGTTGTTCTGTTCTTTACCTCAACTTACATTTGTGATCATTAAGGCAAAGTGATGAAGTATATCAATAATTGCTGTCCTATTCATGTAATAAAATGGATTTTAACCCAAATGAAATGGTGTCATGTAGTTTTATTGAAACAGTCTCAGCGCATACACAGTTTTCAGTGTAACAATGATGTTTCATTTTATAGTATCTACCTCCTGCTATTGGTCATATGTATTTCCACAAAGTTATTTTATTGGCTGCCTATGCGCTGTTGTTATTTTTTCCCTCCAACACATATTTCTCCCTCCAAAATACACCTGTATTTATATCTGTGCATACTTTAGTGACTGTTTTCAGGTTCAGCACAGTTACAATTCAGTGAGTGTAGGTCTATGAATCAAAGTACTATTTTAATATTAATATTCAGTAGAGTGTAGTTATTTTCTGTTTTTATATTGCTTTGTTTAACTGTAAGAACATGCCTCGTTGCATGGTACCTGGGTGCAACAATATGACTGGACGAACTGTTGGTATTTTATATAAACAATTTCCTAGAAATGACAAGAGTCTAGCAGGCCAGTGGTTTCATAATATTCGTCTCAAGGACTTGAGTTTAAAGCATACCAAGTGGTCTAGAAACTACGTAGTGTGCTCGATCCACTTTGAAGAGGACTACTTTGAAACTGAATCTGCATTGAAAGCAGAAGTGTATGAGCGAGAGCCACGTCGCTTTAACAGGGACACTGCAGTTCCCACTTTGATTCTCAACACTCAGAAGAAACCGAAGGAGAGAGTGCATACTGTGTGTCACTTGCAGTGCAAGGATCGTGATCAGGTATTAACCTAATTTAATATTGTTTTGTTCCGCAGTAACTTTCAGTAATGATAGTGCAATGTATATTCCACACATTGTGGCTTAGCTTAATGTTTATTTGTTTTACATCCCAGCACCATTACTTGAATGGTGATATTTCCATAGGTTTATGCTGCTGGAAAACCCTCCCTGTCTTAATCCTATCCCCCCACCTCCAAAAGTAATAGCCATCACTCTGATTTCCACAGTTGTGCTATTTCATTTGTAACAGTGCTGCAGCATCCTGCAGTAATGCAGTATTGGTTTTCATGTTTCTTCTCTTCTGAGACGTAAGCAATAATGCAACATGGGGTATGCACTATGTCTGCAATAACCCGCAACATGGTGTGTGCTTACTAGGGATTAGTCAACACCCTGAGTTCATTGTGAAGCACTGGGGTTGAGCATGAGTGTCCTCATGGCACCCAGTGTGTTGATTAATCCCCAGTAACCACACACCCTGGTGTGGGTCATTGTGCTTATAACATGGGCTCAAACAACTTTATAAAATTTTTACTCAGTTATGTAAGCAATAAGTTATGACATGGTGTGTGTTGAACAGATGTTACCACACACCCAGGGGCATGGTAAGGCACGAGGCCCTGCCGAGTGCCTTCAGCCCCTGGAAGTGTGGCAATATTTGTTCACACACACCGTGTAGTGTTTTATTGCACTTATAAAATGTGAATTTTTTTCTTTTTGCCCCTACAAAATAGCACATCTGTAAGCAGTAAAAGGCATTTTCATGAGAACTTCTGCTAAAATAGTCCTTCCACTACCAAGAAAATGACATCATGGTTTTGGCAGGCTGCTGCCACACACACACACACACACACTCACTCAACCATTGCAGTTCTAATCAATGAAAGCATGGTAAACTTTTGTATTAAATATCCCAATAGCCAGCTGCGACCCATCCACCGACTTTGCATTTAATTATGTCGTTTCCGCACAATGGCTCTTAGTAACAGATGGATGAGCCACAGTATGCAGCATGCACCTCCACTGCATGACCCACAGCATTAAAAACTAAACTCCCGGTTATTGAGCTTTGTATGTTGATCGGGAAACCAGCAGATCTCTTGAAACCCCTTGTGTTTCCCTGCAGTTTGTCAACTTACACACCCACCATCACTGGTAACAGAACCTTCATTCACCCTGACTATGGCTAGCTCGAAAGAAATGACCACCGGTGCTCCCTCTGGAGTTCCAGGCCAACCCTACCCTCAGACCATCCGTCCACCCTGCTCTCACAGCATCATCTAGCTTCCCTATCAGCCCTGACCTTCATCCCACACTGTCACAGGCTGGTCTCCCGTACTCACAGTTTCATGGTTCCTTTAGGACCCAGGTTGGTCCTCACTACGTCCTGCGTCCCCCGAGTCACGCTGATGTTCACAGACAGCGCTGCCTGGGCCTGGGCCCGGGCTACCTCTGCCTTCAGATTAAGTGTTGTCACTGTGGACATGATGGAGTAACACGGTGCCATTTACCCCGCCACAAGAGGGAAAGCCTCTAGTAATAAGCATCCACTTGAAGAGCAAGAATGAAATGAAGGCCTCAGTTATTTATAGAACAATGTAACGTGCTTGCCAGCTGAACACGTGGTGCAATGAGCATTACGAAAAGTCTGAAATTGAAATACAAGAGTGAGTGGATCTAAAGTTTTGGTGAACTGCTATTCTGCGAAAACAATGGCGACCTTTAAAAAATGACCATTCCATGGCTAGCTGTGAACATTCCATTTATGGGCATTGGCTTATTTGAACGTACTTTTTGTATTCTATGGGTAATACAGATATTGCACTGGTTTTCTAGCCAATAACTGATCTTATTTTTTAATGGTAATGTTATAATGTGAGTAATAAAATGGGCATCAAAAGATAAGGTCAGTTATTGGCTAGAAAAGCAGTGTAATATCTGTATTACACATCGAGAAAAAAAAGTACAGGCAAAGAAATAAATGCCCCTGAATGGAATGATGAGAGGTAGTCATGGAACGTTATTTTTTTGAAAGTCACCAGTATTTGCAGCATAGCAGTTCACCAAAGCTTTGGAGCCACTCACTCTTCATTTTTCTTTCATACTACAGAAAAAAAAATGATTGTAGCAAAACCTGCAAGTAGTAAAATAAAGGGTGTGCTTCAGTCAGTGCCTCCCACACCACAACAACTGTCCTACTTCCAGGAATACTCCCAACTGCACAGAGCAGGCCGCAGCCTGAGCTCCATACTGGCTGGGAGTTTGAAGTCCCCACAAGAACAGTCACCGGACCAGGATTCAAACAGTGTGGCATGGCAGCAGTCGGAGTTTACCCCACTCAGCATCCCTCAGATTTAGCTCCCCAGTCTGAGCTCGTTCCTATTAAAAGAAAAAAAATATATATATATATAGGAAAACAACTAAGTAGTACATAAGAGCACTGGGTTACTGCAACAAACTTACATCTGTACTACCACTACCAACTACATAATGATGTCACTTTTAAGTAGGCGGAAGGACTATTTTGTCATATATGAGCAATTAAAGCATCTTTTTTTTCCTACATATAAACATACCTATTTGTGTAAACTTTTATAAGATAAAAAGATTCCCATTTTGTAAGTGCAGTAAGACACTCCAGGGTGTGTGTTGAACAGATATTACTGCACTTCCAGTGGCTGAAGACACTCGGCGGATGGGCTCGTGCCTTACTATGCCCCTGGGCATGTGGTAATATCTGTTCGACACACACCCTGGAATGTCTTATTGATTACATATCAGGAAGTATCCTGTCTCACTTTAGTATCCTTATGCTTACATTCCCAATAAATAAAGTGCTGTGTTCACTTATTCAGACTGCTGTCTGCGACTGCTGCACCCTGTCTGCATTTCTGCCTACCGGCTGAATTCCATGTTGTCATGTGCTTGCACTTATTTACTCCTTTTTTAGTCTGTTTTATTGTTAGTTATGCAAGCACAGACACACATACATTTGTTCTGGCCCTGTCCCTCAGTCATGACACTATCAGCAACTGCTGCTTCCTCTGCCCACTGCAGCCAGCTGCCCAAATTAGTCATGTAGCAGCAGCATCCGTGTAACATTGTTGCCGGTCTACTGTTACTGGTCCACCTTTGGTTTCCCTGTAACCCTCGTACCACTCCCTTCTACACAATTCCCCCCAATGGATTTCCACTGACCATGCTTCCGCTGTCCTGTCACCCGCTATCTTCTCTCTCCATGTAACCCATGTTTCACTCAAATTATCGCCCTATCTCCATACTGCCCCCACTCTCTAAGGTACTTGAGCACATCGTGGCTGATCAACTTACCGACCACTTGGATAAATACAATATACCTTGTCCACAACAACGCAGCTTCCAGAAAGGGTCACAGCACCACCACAGCCCTTCTTGAGTTCACTGGAGCTTTGCACAAATCCCTTGACAACGGCCTTCTCACAGGGGCCGTTTTCGTCGACCTCTCCAAGGCCTTCGATACAGTACACCATGGATTATTAATACACCAACTACTGAATGCCGGGCTATCACCTGACTCTTCTCTCTGGTTTAAAAGCCACTTAGCAAAGCGGTCACAGAGAGTAAAAGTGCGACGCTCTTTCTAACACCCTGCCTGTTAAGCTTTCGGGTGTCCCACGAGGATCCATACTGGGACCCTCCTTTTTAGCCTTTTCTTAAACTCCCTCCCTTACCACTGCTCTGAGCAGATCATACTATATGCCGATGATGCTGTTGTAGTCTCCACTCACAAAGATCCTGCAGCTCTTCAACACAACCTTCAACTTGGCTTCAGTTCTGTAGAGACATGGTTTCTTAATCATAAACTGGTCCTCAATGACAAGAAAACCAAATCTTGCTCTTCTGCAGCTCTCATAACCCACACAAGCTACACCACTTGGCTATCTCCACCACCCAGAACCTCTCTAGATCAGGTGGGGTCCTTCAAATACTTAGGGATACAGCTTGACCCCTAATCTCTCCTATGGACTTCATGTAGATAATGTAGCTAGAGCTGCATACACGGCTTGATCTCCTCTACAAACACAGACCACACCACGCCAGAAGCTTTGAAGGTTGCAGTCCTGAGCTCTGTGATCTCTGTAATAGACTATGGTCTCATCATTTATGGCTCCAGCCACAACCACAACCCTTAGATGCCTCTCAACTACCTTAAATAATGCAAGTCGGCTCATCACTGGTGCTCACCGTCTCACCCACACATGTGACCTGTACACTCAGACCGGCTGGCTCAACTATCAAACCGCATAAAGTTTCTCACCTGCTCCATGGTGAAAAAATCTACCTTGGCCTTGCACCTTCTGGGGTCTCAACTCTGTTACAACACCGATTAACAAATGGCGCCTTAGGAGATCCACGCTACAGCTACTGAAAGTCCCCACTGTCACACTTCACAGGGACAATGCTCTTTTGCTTATCGAGCGCCACTCTGGTTCAATGGCCTCAGCCCAACCATCTCCTCTGCTCCAACTATTGGTATATTTAAAACTAGGCTCCGGGACTATCTCACTACCAACAGCTCCTGTGACTGCCCAACTTAACCTTGTTTCTCCACTTCCCTTTCTACTCTAGTTATCCCCCCCCCACTGGATTCTACCCTCATATCTTGGTATACCCAATGCTGCACTTTTCACCCTCTCGCCACCCTTCCTACATTCCTTCTCCCCCCCTACCCTCTTCCCTCTCCCTATGACTCTGGCACTTCTTATCTGTTGTCTATTTTCTCTGACAAATGCCACTGGCTGCCTTGTTACAATGCTACCCTTGAACTGTATTAATCTGTACTCTGTTTGCAATGTCCACATTGTTGTAATGCCTGTCTTGATGTTCCCCATAATTTGTATTTCTCTGACGTGGAACCTTTGTAAAAGAGCCATGGCTCAAAGGTATTGTAATCCTAGACTTGATAAATAAATAAATAAATAAAATCCTGGTGACACTGTCCTGTCTGCACTCCATTGACTGATTTTCTGACTTATGACCATTTTCACATCCTACAGTTAGCCCGTCCCTACACACTGGACAGCATTGTTCCATGCCATGGTCCACCTTTCTTGTCCCCTTATTGTAAGAATGAAAGACTTGCAATTTTGTTTTGAGTAACAGATATAACAGCAACCAATCAATGACATTGGATAGATTAACAGATAATCACACCCATGATGCAGCATGGTATTCTGCTCTGGCTTGTGCAATATTTCATTACAAGGTGAATATAACAGTTGCTGCGGACACAGATTCAGTGTCATAAAATGTGCGAATGATTTCAAGCAATATGATCGTGTTACAATGGTGTCATACGAAAAGTAGTAGTACCCATCTACAAAAGAGACACATGTTAGTAAGCAGTAACACAGATGCTGTGTGTGTAACAGAGTTGTGATGGATGGCTATGTGGAGTATTCTGCTGCGGGCCACAGGCCAACTCCCATCAATCAACAAGGTGTGCATTACAACATCCCTTGACTGTCTTACCGCACTTATAACATGTGCATGTGTATTGTGAATGGGGTTTCTAGATATAGGTGTGCATTACACAGTTCTAATGCATGCTTAACAATGGATATGATTCCTTGAAATCATGACTATTTGCTACTTCCCTCATTTATAAGTCCCTCTGACGATGAGTGTAACACAGTTATAAACAGGATCTGACAAATGGAGCTTTCTGATTGATTGTAAACATTGTAAAAGCCTGAAGTCAATCTTTTATTAACATACATGTGCAGCTTAACAATCTGCTAAACAATGTTTAACAGTGCTGAAAATTTTTTTTTATTATAACTGCAATAAGCCACTCCCAGTGATTATGTTAATGGTCAGTTAATCACCCTCTAGAGGCATGTGGCACTTGGCTACACCTCGTGGCACAGTATACCCCTAGAAGGTGATTAACGGACCATCAACATAACTGTTGGTCATGCCTTATTGTTTAATTGTACTGCATGGCTCATGTGATGCATGCAATGTTGCTGGGACCTCAAGCCACACACACTCCTATTATTGCAACAAAACTGAATAATGCACAGCACTTTCTGCTTCTTACTTCTGTGCTGTTGCAGCCTGCAGTTCAAAGTACAGCGTAGTCACATCACAAAACAAAAACACAATCATTGCTTCATCTTTCACAGTTTTTTCATACCATGTATTTTTAGGTATGACTTGTAAGAAGTGAAAGAGATATAAATCAACATGTATATCATATGTAATTTATTATATTGTGAAAGTTTCTACAGTCACTTATTCATGAAGAAACCATACACAATGATGAACTTCAAGTGACAGAAACAGATGCAGACATTGAAGTAGATAAGACATGTTTTGAACATTCAGACACTGATCCTGCCCTGGTGCCAGAAGTACCGGGAATTGCATGTCAAACAGACATAGACATGGACTATATGAGATGTTATGAGTGTATGATACTGCCCAGTGATTCACTGTTAGTGGCATGTGATCACACATACAAGCATAAGGAGAAGGTAAAATATAGCTGCTTGTCCCTGAACAGGGCTGTTCCAGCTCACCCACGGTCGGCCGGCACCCAGCCAGCCACCGACCAAGACCAGGACACCCGCCTGCAGCTCCTTGGAAGCTGCTTGTCCCTGAACAGGGCTGTTCCAGCTCACCCACGGTCGGGCGGCCACCCACGGTCGGCCAGCACCCAGCCAGCCACCGACCAAGACCAGGACACCCGCCTGCAGCTCCTTGGAAGCTGCTTGTCCCTGAACAGGGCTGTTCCAGCTCACCCACGGTCGGCCGGCACCCAGCCAGCCACCGACCAAGACCAGGACACCCGCCTGCAGCTCCTTGGAAGCTGCTGCCCTGAACAGGGCTGTTCCAGCTCACCCACGGTTGGCGGCCACCCGTTCGGCGGCACGCAGCCAGCCAGCCACCGACCAAGACCAGGACACCCGCCTGCAGCTCCTTGGAAGCTGCTTGTCCCTGAACAGGGCTGTTCCAGCTCTCCCACGGTCGGCCGGCACCCAGCCAGCCACCGACCAAGACCAGGACACCCGCCTGCAGCTCCTTGGAAGCTGCTTGTCCCTGAACAGGGCTGTTCCAGCTCACCCACGGTCGGCCGGCACCCAGCCAGCCACCGACCAAGACCAGGACACCCGCCTGCAGCTCCTTGGAAGGTGCGGGACAGCGCAGCCAATCGGAACATGGTGCTTCCAGCAAACCCACTCTGATTGGCAGGAGTTTTCCCCTGCTATAGACACCTGGCACTTTGTTAGACTTTCCATAGAACTAAGCACATTTCTACTGTGTTATTAGGAGTTTTTCTACTGTATTAGCTGGATTGTAATTTCTACTACTGTTTTAAATTGCTTACACCTCTTCTGTCTGACTGCTATTCCTGCAGCCCCATCCAAGCACTCTGCCTTGGCTCCGATAAGTCTAACTACCTTTTTGTGGCTAGTTTCCATTAGCAGGTTATACAGACCTGCCACTAGAGGATTCTTGGTCTTCTACATAAATCACCATATTCTTTTGTGGGCAATATGGCCTGCATTATCATTCTACTTCTTTCCGGTTCTGCTACAAGGACTTGAGTCTGAAGGGTGGATGGCCACTAACGCTTGCTTCTGATCTCCTTGTTCCCTTTCTGCTGTATTTTCTCATCTAGGTTTTAATGGCACAGGTGGGCAAATTCTTGCCTAGAAAATATTGCACTAATACAAATCACGAGACCACTCAATCTGGGACCATGGCTCTCCTTATTGTGTTTTTATTGCTCCTAAGGTGCAATACAGTGCAAATTCGAAGTACCTCAATGCAATTCAGTTCTCCAATGTACCTTATCAATACCTAATGTTATAACAGTCTACTGTGCAGACACTCTGTCATTCTCCTCTCCCCTTTTAGCCTATTCCCCCCCGTTAGCCTACACCCCTTTGCTACTGTCCTCACCTATGTCTACCCAAGCACTTACATTGATCACAATCAACTGTCATTACAGTGGCGCTGCCTCTTGTGCAGCACGATATGGTTGCCGTAAAGAAATAAAAAGCAGTCTCCATTCTTATAAGCTCCTTAAAGAAAGTTATACTTTGCTTCTTCTCTGCTCAGGAAATGTGGAGCTCAACCCTGGCCCCCACAACTTACCTCGCCTATCGATTTGTTGAGGCCACAGGTCTCAAAATGATGATGGTCAACATTTTAAGCCTGCCTAAAAAACTTGTACAGCTGCAAGCCTGGGCTGCACACGTTAACCCAGACCTTATCATAATTACTGAGTCGTGGTTAAAAAAGACGAACACTGATCAACAAATATCACTGCAGGGCTACAATTTATTTAGAGCAGATAGAGAGTCTAGAGGCGGGGGTGTGGTTATCTATGCCAAATCTAAGTACTTGGTCACCAATATTGGTTGCAAATCTCTAGCCAAGGAATTTGAGTTAGTTTTGCTGAGCCTTTATCTCTCTCCTCAGAATGTATCACTATCCTAGGTGGCTATAGACCCCGTCTGGTGGTGATGAAGTCCTTAATCTTTGAAATCCATGTTCGTAGATGCAAAACTGAAACAATATTTCTAGGAGATCTAAATATGGACTGGCTGTCACCTAAATCACATGGCCTCAAATCCCTTTGTGACGAAGCTAGGTCTTGGGCAATTAGTCAGAGAACCTACTAGGAACAACACTCTAAATACTGCCAACAGTTCCATTCTAGATGTGGTACTAACCACCCATCCACACAAAATATCTAATTTGGCAGTGTTTCACAATGACATGAGCAACCATGGAATTGTTGTTGCATAAGATCTCAAATTAAGGCCCGGCAAGACCCATCTTTATAACAAAAAGATCCTTTCGCAAATTCAGAGCAGTAAACTTCCTATCTGACCTGAGCATGATCAGATGGCAAGATCTTTACCTAGCCAAAGATGTCAACAAGGCAGCTTGCATCCTTAATGACAAACTCACTACAATAATAAATAAGCATGCCCTTTCATCAAAGTAAGTGCGGAACAATTCAATCCCTGGTTCACCTCGGATCTCAAGGCAGCCCTTATAGCTCGAGATAAGCTCTGGGCTAAAGCTAGACATTCAAAGAATCTTTGGATTGGCAGGCCTTTAGAACAGCCAGGGAACTATGTGTGAGAAAACTTGCTCTGCTAAGCTAACTATTATATTTCTACTCTCGAACAAGCTAAAGGTAACCTCATAAAATATGGAAGACTATCAAAGCTTATAGAAGGACGCCCATGGCCCCTCTGTCCCAACAAAGATAGTAAGTGGCAAGATTGTGGAAAACAAGTCCCTAATCCTGGAGGAACTTAACTCCCACTTTGCCACAGCTGGATTAGCTTTGACTCGTCACCTTATGCTGGTGCTGCGGTGAGCCAGCATACCCCTCCCGCCACATCTAGTCCTGCACCCAGTCCCTTCCAATCTGCCGAGATAACTTATAAAGAAGTAGAAGATTCTCTTCTTAACTTAGACACCAAAAAGTGCAGGGACGATGGCTTGGAACCCTTTTTCCTAAGGTCAGGCTATGCCCATCTCACTGCCCCAATTCTCCACATCTTCAATCTTTCCATTACATCTGCTGCGCCGTTCTGCTGGAAATCAGCACATATCCTACCTCTATTTAAATCTGGTGACCCATGCGATGTAAACAACTATAGGCCTATCTCCATATTGCCTATCCTTTCTAAAGTTCTCGAAAACTGATCCATATTCAGTTAAAATCTCACTTGAAACCTTCTCATTAACCCAGCTCAATCTGGCTTCCGGGCTAATCATAGCACAATCACTGCACTAGCAAAAGTAACCAATGATTGGATCTCTGCTATAGATGCTAAGAAGGTAACTGGTGCAGTCTTTTGGACCTCAGCAAAGCTTTTGATACTGTTGATCAGAAACTATTAGTCAATTGCCTTGCAAAGTTGGGTGCCACATCCATACCACCCAGTGGTTCTCTAGCTACCTAACTGGAAGATTCCAAAAGTAAAGGGAAGGCTTTTTTCTGCTGCCTTGCCAGTTGCAAGAGGAGTCCCCCAAGGATCCATCTTAGGCCCTATCTTGTTTTCTCTGTACATCAATGACTTAGATGCTAACATATCTACGTCCAATCTGCACTTTTTTGCAGATCATACTGTGTTGTATACTTCTGGCTCATCGTTATCTGAAGTCAAGGGAGTGCTTCAAGCGGACTTCGCACAACTTGAGCATAATTTAATAAAGACAAAGCTTCTGCTCAATGCCAAGAAGACTAAAGCGATGATATTCTCCCGCAGTGCTGTCTCAGGCCCCCCCAATACTCTTGCCCAAGACTTCATTGTCACCACGCTAAATGAGCCTCTGGAAGTTGTAACCAAATTTAAATATCTAGGTATCTGGATCGACAATAAATTATCTTTCAGTGACCACATCAAGATGTCTCTAGAAGGTTAAAAGCAAGGTTAGGTTTCTTCTACAGAAATAGGCCTTTCCCTTGAAACTCGAAACAAGCTTGTACAGGCCACTTTTCTCCCTTACTTGACTAATGGCGGTAATCTATTCTCCACCACTCTTGCAAATCTAAGTAAACTGGACATCCTTTATCACCGTATGCTACGGTTCATTACCAACTCCTTACTGCTTCGCACCATTGTGACTTATATGCAGCTGTTGGCTGGACATCCCTTACTACTAGATGCCTGCTCCATGCTGGGCTATGGACTCTTAAACTGCTCCTGCAGAAATTGCCAAGCTATCTCTTCCCTTATTAGTATCTCACATAGTGCATACTCGTTAAGAAAATCTGACTTTATTATGCTTGACATACCAAGGACGCGGACTTCCTTTGGTAAACATGCTATTGCATATTCCCTTCCCTCCATTTGGAACCAATTACAAACCATACTGAAACTAACTAGCACAGTTTCAATAAACTTCTACAAATCGCTAAGTTCAGCCAAAATAAAAGACACCTGCAACTGTCATTAAGTCTCTTCCTTCCCCATGTGTGCCATATTTATCCACTGGTAAGGTATAATTGGTTTGTCATATTAACTGCTTTCCCTTCCCCTTCTACTCCTGGCTTTATCTTTGCTTATGCTCCACTGCTACTCTATCAAATCTCTCCTCCCTCCCATATCAGTTGTAGACTGTTGTTTGTTCTAGCTGCCAAAATACTGTATATTTGATTTGATTTGATTTGATTTGATTAAATCAAATCACACCAGTCATCATGTTTCATTTTTCAGTATGCGACCTATAAGTTGCTTCCCTGTCTCATATCAATGTTTACCACCTGCGGTCACCCTATGTGGTACCCTTGTATGTATATCTAGCCTGTATCATGTAACGTGTATTTCATGTATATACTGTTATTACCTATCTGTGTTTGTACTTTAAGTGTTTATGTCACAGAACCTCCTTGTGAATGAGCTTGCTCAATGGAGTTTTCCTGCCACCAGGAAGAGAGTCTTCCACGAAAGGAACTTCAAGTCTGCAGAAGCTGCCGGTTCGAAGGGAGGCAAAGTAAGTTTCTCGAGGACAATTCATTGACATTTCCCTTACAATTAGTCTCAGTTATTATGTTATCAATTGCATACCACGGCTTCATATGTGTCATCACACTATTTCCTCATTTAGTGTGGACGCTGTGTTTGTGGTTAGTATTCATAGCACTTTTGTACATGCGTCACAATAATACAGCTGGGTAATATTACTTCCTTTGCTCGGTTACATTTTGGGAACATGAGTTATAACATGTGGTTTCTGAAAGGGAGGGAAGTGATTGGTGTATTGTCATTAAATGACAGCACATAAATGCACCCTTCTGTGCACAGTTAAGGTGAGGGTGTCTAAGGGAGAATGATGTGTAGGCCTAAATGTACTGTGTTGTTGTAAAATAATTATGAGAAGGCAGCTGTTTGCAATCATTGCTAAGCGAAAGCAACTGCATTTGCAAAATTACTGTCACCCACAGAAGAACTGCAGGTGTGGTGTGATCGCAGGATGGGATGACTTTCCCACCCACCTACATTGCACACAAATGGGTGCCGCACATTCGCTGGAGGAAGGGAATGCTCAAGAGACATAGAGAAGAGACAATCATGTATCTGTCTGTGTGTGTCTCCCTCTCTGTCTCTGGCTATCTTTGTCAGTGTGCTCCATTGCTGTCTAGCATGGCTATGTTGTGTGTGTGGATTGCAGTGCACCCCATATCTACCAGGGATCAACCACTGGCAGCACTGGTTATGCCTACTGTGCTGGATTATTACTTGCAATAACACACTACAAGGTGTGCTGTGAGGACAGTTGTGCTGTGCATTCATGCGTTACAATGTACCCCACTGATGCGTTAATGCAAAATAACAGCACACCCTGTGATTGGATAATGGTTAATTATTACACTCACTGTATTAACCCAACATTGTGGCATGTGTACATAACATCTGCTAATACGATGACAGTATGAGACCCAGTTTTTCACAGCATACTTCTGTTATTCTATATATAATGACAATATAGTAGTAACAAACTCATCATTTTGAGGTTCGGATATTAGACACATGTAGTGGTAGTTTGCAATGTGCAACAGAATTCAGAATTATTGCTGAAAGTTGTCAGCTGTGTAATACAGGCCTTCCTTACAATATCAGTGTATATTCCAAAACTGCATTGGAAATGCATGATCATATGCATGGTACTTTAACATTAAAACAATTTTTTTTTTAATTTCTTTGTACAGCAACTAAATACAGTTAATAATACATTGTCATTGTTTTCAGTATGAACTTCACAGAAAAAAGGTCCATTGTCGTAATACCCGGCAACATGCACGTGTATGTCCTTGGTTTACTTGTACAACACTTTCTGTATTGTATACATTTCATTGACTGTTGCCATGTCCCTGTTTTTACTTCTTTCTGTACAGAAAAGCAGTAGCAACATTCAGAGTCAATTTGTGGCCCAATCAGTGTAACATGAGTTTGCCACACAACATCCAGGACCATCTGATTTGCAATGTCAATCACCCCAACTATGACTTGCCAGCTCTACTACGCCCAATATAATATCTGACATTTTTAACACCGAATTGAACGATGTAAAAATACAGAAAACCAGTAAGCTAATTCACTTCTTAACTGACAGTATATTAATGTGTGTGGCAGTAGTGACATAAATGTTCATTGTCACATATGTCTAATTTACAGTGAATGACCCAGATATGCCAACTTTGGAATGTAAAGGGCACCATTGTGTCAACTGCACAATTTAGTTTGTCACCAAGGAAACAACTGGTGTGTGCCTCTTCTTGTACTGTTACATTGCAGGGACTCTAAGCAGTGTGTTACAGCTGCATGAAGCAGGAAAGTGAATATGTTTAGGAGGTGGTGTTGGTAAGGGTGGTGTTATGAGAAGTACATGTGGGAGAAAAAAAATTTACAGGAAGAAAACAACTGAAAGGTCCTGAAGTTCCCCACAGAAAAAGTAAGTGTAGGAAAAATGTCATTACAAGTGTGAACAAACATTTCACTTTTCCACTATTAAAAACTATACATAGAGGATAATGTATGGTCCTCTATCGTTAACCAGTTTGTTAACCATCGAGAGGTTGCCATGGTGAACATGTAAACCTCGAGAGCGAAGCTCGAGAGGTTTACATCACCATGGCAACCTCGAGAAGGTTAACCAAACCAGGTAATGATAAAGAGACCATACATTATATTTTATAGTGTATGGTCCCCATAAACTGGCAAAACAAATGAATATGGTTTACTTTTGGCCCCACCGCAGACATTCTGGGTCATTTTCTGGCCGATGCGCTGGTTTCGGGAAGGCCTTTGGTGCGAAAGATCGCAGGTACATGCATGCGCAGATGGGCTCCATTTGTAATCCCATCGCTATGACGTACTCAAGAAAGGTTTATAACCATTTACGTCATAGCGATGGGATTATCAAGAAATAATTTTGCCACTTTTTAGTGGTAATAGGGTGCACCATACATTATATGTAAGTTGTCACATATATCTGTATTTTTCATAGCTATTTCATGACTGCAATAAGCCACTGCAGATCCTGCCTGTTATGCTATTTAACACATAGATAGGAGGCTGCACGCACTCGGTTGGTGGCCTTTCACTTCACTATGCATCCTACCCATGTGTTAAAGTGTCTAACACATTCACAAACTGTAATTTCGTATTGCTTCCATGTAATATTGTCACTTTTCTGGTGCACAATACACTTGGCCTGCAGCAACATGCATCATGATGCACCCTAGGTGTGACAATATGTTCTGGTATACCAGTCCCTGTTGTGCAGTGTTACTAAACTGAGCAATGTTAGTTACTGCTCATTTCTGCAGTTTACACAGACACTCACAGCACTATTTCCATCAGACGTGTCAGAAAGTTGTCATTCACTGTAAATATGGAAAGCACAGTCAGGTACTCTATTGGTCTCTTGAAAGCAAATAAATGTTGTCAGGTCATTATCTTTGTTACACAGATTGACGAAATGGAAGTGGATACACCTTCTCAGTCCAATTCCGAAGATTCTGAGGAACAAGAATCACAGCATGATCATGACAGTGATCCAGACTACTACCCGGATGATGCTATCACAGAGAATCTCCGAGATGAAAGAGAACAAAATTTTGAGGAAATATTATGTGTTGGTCAGGACTCTGCAGACTATGTATCTGAGAACAAATATATTGTATTTGAACAATGCATAAAGCAATTGTTCGATATGATATCATGCCCAAACTGTGGGGAACGATTTACTGTAGTAGATAGAAGTAAGACTTCAAGAGGTACCCTGTTGAGTATCCGCAGTTCCTGTGCAAATAATCATGAATTTTATTGGAACTCGCAGCCAGTTGAAAACAGAACCACTGTGGGTAATTTACTGTCTGCTGCAAGTATTTTATTTACTGGTAATACGTATGAGTCGTTTACCAAGTTTGCTAAATTCATGAACTTGAAATTCTTTTCTAAATCCATGTACAATAAGACTCAGGATTTGTACCTGTTCCCTGTCATCCACAATACATGGCTAGCTCACCAGGCGGACTTGATAGAGAGTTTAAAAGACAAGAAAGTAACACTGTACAGTGATGGCCGCCGATTCTCCGGGACACTGAAAATACGCACATACAGCCTTATGGAGAATGAAACACACAAAATAGTACACTTTGTGTTGAAACAAGTAGGTCCTAATATGAAAAGTGTTAACATGGAGAAGGCAGCATTCACCGAATGCCTGGATCACGCTCTAGATTGTATGCATAAATTGAATGCATTATGACGGATAGGCATGTCCAGATTGCAAAAGTCATGAGCTCAAAATACAACAGCATATTCCATCAGTATGATGTATGGCACATGGCCAAGAGCATTGCCTCTAAACTAAGAAAGAAATCCAAAAAAGTAGCTACACGACCATTACAGCCTTGGATCAAGTCAGTGAAAACCATGTGTGGTTTTTAGCAGCTGGTGTAATGGTAATGAGCAACTACTCATTGAGAGATGGACATCAATACTCGATCACATTCAAAACACCCATGAGTGGTCAGATAAACTGATGTTTCATGCATGTGAGCATGCGCCACTGACCCAAAATGAGCAGCGGACCAAGAAGTGGCTACAATCGGGAACACCAGCAATGGATGCGCTGGCTGCAGTTGTTCAGGATAAAACTATATTGAGAGATATAATGAAACTGTCCTGGTTCTGCCACTCTGGCCCCCTTGAAGTATACCACTCTGAATTAATTCACTATGTACCTAAAAATAAGCCCTTTTTCTTTAACGGTATAATGTGCAGAACTGAACTGTGTGCTCTAGATCGCAACGTTCACACAAACCGCAAACAGAAGGTTTGAAAAAACGGTGCTAGAAAGGACCTGCCACAGTACAGCCAAGTGCAACCCAAAGGAAGAGATCACTGGGTTGCAAAGAAGGTAATGGAGGATAAAACAAACCCTCATATCCCAGTGATGATGGCTCCAGTCCTTGACAGGAAAAAACAGAAAAACCCACCATCACTACCAAAACCAGACATGCCAGAAAGAATGACTTCTCTTGAGAAGACAAATCTTGTAGAGACTCTGAAATATTCACATTTTAAAGAATAAAGAAAATAGTTCTGCATACAAATGTGGTGTGTACTGGACTGCACTCAATACCTGTATCCAGTATCAAGCCACAAACTGTGTCTGATAAAACAATTTGTTGTAATGTCACCCCTTTCTGCAAGCATCCCTTGGTAGTGTAGTGATCAACACTCGCTGCATGTATTCCCAATTTCAAAAAGTTATCAAAACCAAGTACCCCATATTACTGTACTGATCCTCCCTACATACACATATCCAGGTTAGTGCCACAAAATGCACATAGATAAACCATGGTACTGTACTTTGTGTGATATACAGTATATCTGTAAGCCAATTGATACACAGGCCTGGATTTTCAAACTGTGGCCGGATGGGGCACAAGCCTGGGAGCAGCACAACTGGGCTGTGCCACAGCATGGACCAGGCGATATTCAACGGTGCTGCGCCATGGCTCAGCACAGTTGAATATGGCAATGTGGCCACCTGCATTGTGCATGGTGCAGTGGCACTGCACCAGCACAAATGGCAGGTCAGGGGCAGGGGGATGCGCAAGTGCAGTTGCGCAAGGTGAATGAACTGCGATATTCAGCGGTGGATATGCAAATGGGGCCATCTGGTATGCATGGTGCAAATGGGGCCATTAGCATACCATTATGGCCCCATTTGCATACAGGTGTGCCGATCCCCGCCCACTTGCACCTGGCACCCTGCCAGGCTGCAGCCATCAGGGAACGATGGCCCCTGCTCCTCGCATGTGCCCGCCTGATCATGGGCAGTGTAAAAAATGGATGGATCCCTGGTGTTCCAGTGGACCTATCCCCTGCCCGATCGTGGCTGAAATATGTAATATTATTCCCTGGTGGTGTAGTGGACCCATCCCCTGCTAGATCGGGGCTATAATAAAGTGAGAAACTCCCTGGTGGCCCAGTGGCCGCATCCAGCCCCATCGCTGCAAAACATCCACACCTGTAGCCTGGTGGTCTAGTGGTACCCCCAACCCACCCTCCCACTCAGTCCCACCACCCCGCCCCCTCAGTCAGCAGTGGACAGCATCTCCCACCCACACGCTGCCCAGCCACTGCCAACTGATGGCATACAGAATGGCTGTACACCCATTGGTCCACAGCTTGGGCCAATGGGCATGCAGACCATACTGTACTACACAGTCCCAAGATGATTCACTTCTTGGGACTGTGTAGTATAGTATGAGCCTGCACGCCCATTGTCCCACGCTGTGGGCCAATGGGAGTACAGCCATTCTGTATGCCATCAGTTGGCGGGCAGACGGGCGGTAAGCGGATGGGGAGATGCTGCCCGCTGCTGACTGGTGGGGAATCGTAGTGGACTGAGGGGCGGATGGGGTGGGGTACTGCAGACCACCAGGTGACAGGTTTGGACATTTTGCCCGCGATCGACCTGTATGCGGCCACTGGGCCAGCAGGGAGTTTCTCACTTTATTATAGCCCCGATTGGGCATGGGACAGGTCCTCTATGCCAACAGGGAAGCTTTCCAGTGTACACAGCCCGTGATCGGGCTTGGGGGGTTGTGACACCTGGCCTGTGTCTCGGGTGGTCGGGTGGGCACCCACAGCAGGCGGCTGCTTTATTGCGCCCAGCAATACGGTGGCTGGCCTGTGGGTGTCCCCGACTTATGCCTGCTTTTTCAGGCTCAACTTTGCGCCCCTCATGTGTGGCGCAAGGCGGGTTTCTGCCTGCATATGCGCTGCACACCACGGGCTGAATATCAGAATGTGCCGCATATGCAGGGGCACACCTCCTGCACTTGTGCTGCATACATTACTGGTGTACCCCACACATCGGGATTTGTGCTGTGCAATATCCCCCTTTGAATATCGTGCTGGGGCACATAGGTGGGTTGCACATGGCGCAACTCTGTTGCGCCATGCGCAACCCTTTTGAATATCCCGGCCACAGTTTAACCATGTGGGCTGCCAGTGTGTACTGTGAGTTTTAATGAAGGCGTAACTGACACATTATTTTGCCTGCAGCATTAGTGTTGGGAAGGTGTGTGGTACTGCCACACTGCTTTTTGCACAGTACAGCGACTGAGTCATGGTGGGTGGTGTTGTCACTCAGATGTTGGCTGTCACACTGCACAAATTTGAGCATGTTCTGTGTATTGGTTTTTGACACTATCACGGTTTGGTGTGGGAGGATATACCTGACCCAAACAGTTGTCAAAGTTCAGGTTTGTGTAGGCGAGGGCGATACCAAGGTTTATCTGTGTATGTTTTGCAGCACAATTCTGTATAGGGTCTTTGATTAATGCCCACTATACTACCATGAGAGACCATGGGGGATGGGGGCTACTATCAGGAATTTGAGGACGCGGTGCCTTTCTTGTAGCAAAATGGAGTCACCATTCCAGATTTGGGCCCAATACAGATCCAGCAACCACCATGGGTTACGACCTGGTCATGAAGGGGGGCCAAAGAGAAAAGGGGTGAAAGCAAACTCAAGCACTTCATGCCTGTGGGACAATATTTGTGGCAAGAGGAAATTCCCAACACAGGAAGATGAAATCCGGGAAACCCAGTAAATGTGAGCTGAGATTGCATGGAGGAAGGGAGAAGAAAGCAAAACCTGATCTGAAGCACTTACACATTAAGGAACATTTCCTTTTACTGGGCACAGACATTGGTTACCTGCAAGCGATCAGCCTGTAATATCATACAGGCTGAAAGCGGACATATTGCAGAGCATACTAACAAACATCACTGGCTTAACCTTGCTCAGTCACTGAGCAAGCAGGGGGTTCCCTGTTTGCCTTTCAAATAGCTAAGTAAATGCATACACAACAAATGATACACATGGCTCCATTGTATAACTGCAGTAAGATCAACCACACTGTTGTCAGATAATTTCAGTAGTACAAGGTGTGGAGAAAAACGCCGACCACCAAAACATGGTTGTGAAGTACTGATTAAATGACATACACCATGGACTGCATTCTACAATACTACAGTGGACCCATATGTCACATTGATGCACAATGTGTTCCATGATGTTGTTTATAAATGAAGTGAATATTGACAATGTGTATAACATAAGTATTTCCAAAGTGCCGTGCCCACGTAATCCCAAAAACAGTACCTTGTTACATTTCGATGATGGTTCAATTTCATGCATTTCAATTAAATTAAACACGTTTCTTTGTACAACGTTCGACTTTGTAATTACATTGCAATACAGATTTGGTGCTATACCACCTGCAAGCCAGTTCGATGGCTGAATTACTCATAGATGACATACATGCAATGTAATGAGTAATGCACCCATCCAGGTATCCTATACTTCAATTACAGTCAGTCAAAATCCTCAATGTCAGCTAACGCTAAATCAACATCTGAGTCTTCAGCTTCCATGTATCCAGTATAGTTTCCTCCAGGATCAGGGTAAGCAGTATGCACACGTTGCACAACACACGATGGTATGATTTTTCGGATCTTACGACCAAGAAACCCATAGACCCAATAGATATACTGTTGATAGGCAGTATGTCTGAATACTCTGAAAAAGAAAAAAAAGGCTACGTTAAGATATATGCACAGTGTCTACTTACTCACTCACCATATAAGCGGCTAAAGTTGCCTTTGAAATAACAACCTGTCCCATGCAGATACAGGTAATGGAGAGAGAGAGAGAGAGGAAACAGAGGGTCAACCTGGTATCACAGTAGCAGTGCAGAACACAAGACACGTGAGTCATGAGGTTCTTGTAGTGAGGGGAGGGGGAGAGAAACACACTGTGGCCATGGTCAGCATCCTGCTTTGAGACTGAAATCTTTGTGTGTCTGTCTCAGACTACAATGACCCACTTATAATTATGCATTCAGAACAAGAGAGAGCAACTCACAGTGGCACAGAAACTGCCTGCACTGGTGTGTGTGTGTGTGTGTGTGTGTCTCTCTCTCTCTGTTCAGTTGTTGTACATGACTCAGCAGTTAGGCAGAAGAGCAACAGACAGTACTGTGATTATTTTTGTCATCTGTGCCACATTGCAACAGAGCAATATGGAAGAGCAGGCGGAGAGCTGCACTGAGCACCACAGCTACACACAAAGAGCAACTTAGCGTCTCTGACACAGAGACGACACAGTGATTAGGTGAAACCTGATGCACTCTCCACTATGTCTGTCTATGTTGTGTCTCTGGAGTTCACAGTCTGTGTGAAGTGCAGTACTGGACATTGTGTGGAACTGCAGCAGTCTTCTCTCCAGTTGAAAGTCATTAGAAAGAGTGACATGGGTAGCCACCAACAGCAGTGACCTATGTCTCTGTATGTCTGATGTTTGGCAGTATGCATACTGTGCCTGTGATCTGTGCATGCAGGACCCATCTGCAATGTGATAGCACACACAAATGTCTGTGCAGTGTTGCAGTCATGCATAACACACCCACTAGAACAGTGAAACTACTTTTATGGCTGAAGCATACAAACTGTGCATCTTTTCTAATTTTCTGTGACTTTCATGTCTTGTTATCACTATCTGACACCATGATATCGCTATTAACCCACTCCACGGTGTGCTGTTATTGTGGATTAATCAACAACACGGGCGCTGTAAGTACACTTGGCCTGCATCCTTGTGCCTCACAACGCAATCGTGGTGCTGATTAATTTAAATTTAGCACATCGTCATCATGAACTTAACACATGTCCAGCAGGTGGCTACCATCATGGCTAGCATTTCCATAGCTGTGTTAGTGCACATTGGCACAACCACTATCCATGTGTCATAGACAACACCCCCATACTACAGTGCGGTGCAACATCCATCGATGGACTGCGGTGCACACATCCACACAACTACTGTGCAGCCTGCCCTCTGAATTATGCCCACGTGCATCAGCTGCATGCACATGTGTACATGAGGCATCCCGCATCCAAGGTGGTAAGTGGGTGGATGTGCTGCTGAACGCTGAATGAAGGAGTAGTGACATGCAGCTACTGATGACGGTGGGGTGATGTAGGTCTCACGGGGTGGGTGGATTGAAAGGGCAGTACAGTGTGGAGGGTGAGGACTTCAGGGCAGTCATGCCACTGATAGGGTGTTGTACTTACATGTGATACATGCAAGGGGCATTCATATGCACCTGTCTGAACTCTGGCTGTCATGAATGGGTGAATGGATGAGTGCTGTGTTGGTGGGGGGCAGCACACTTCATGCTGTGGCTGACCGTTGTTTGAACCTTTGTATTGTGAACCATGGCCACATAGGATCTTTGTAGCAGGGTCAACCATGGCATGGTTGTCAGGACAATGTGCCCACCACCTGCTGTTCATCATGCAAAGTCATGAAGCTGAAACTGACCACAAACTATGCATCGTAGTCTGTACAGTTGGTGTGTCTGCTGCAGTGATGTGTGCAGTTACCATTATATGCATCAGATACCAGGGAGCGTAATGCATGGAGGGTGGCTATGTGACCAAAGTGCCATGTGCAGTAACACTATGCACGATTGTGCATAGAACCCATGTTATGCATTATATGTACATACAATGTTCATAACACATAACTGCAATATAACTGACATTTGTATGTTCATACAATACATATTGTATGCATGCTTTCAATACACAACTTGTAATGGTGACATGATACAGTCACATTACAATAAGAGTGTTGGGATACAGTTTCTCACACTTTGCATACCTAGCAGTTGGATCATTGTCAGGCTGTCTCTCAATGTATGCATAGTGACGTAGTGTCATTATGGTCATTAGTACGGCCCGACGAAGACAAACTGCCTCAAAGTCGGAGTGATTAACAAGACATTGTAAGCCCTCTTCGACTTTTGTCAATGCATTCTTGGGCTCACCACAACACAGACATTCATGATTGGTGGCCATGGTCGCACATCCACCACAGATGCACCACTCACTAGTTGGAATCATGGTTCTATCCTCAGCCTCTTCGACAATGTTAACCTCACTGTGTACATCAACGTCTGGCAGGTTCTCCACGGCAGCAACTTCTTCAGGAGTATACTCAGGTTCAAATGCATAGCCTTCAATGTAGCTGTACTCAGCAAACTGTGACTCATCAGATGATGATGGCGATGACATGGCCTAGTATATAAATGAAGATTTGTACACAATCAACATCACAAAAGAAGCAACAGTAATTAAATAACTCAAGTAATTTAATGAAATACTTACAAGGCAAGTAGAAATGTCATTGGACACTACCTGTATGTTCATATTTGTAACATACAGGTAAATGTACAGGCCATAAGCCAGGCATTGATTTTTTGTGCCAGGTAGTGGATCCCTTGCACGGAGAGGAATGCGTCCTGGTTCGTGAATGCCCTCTACAGGCACACGGACCAGCACGCACATACTGCACTTACGGGCTGGTTGTTGCCGGCTTCACCCAGAGTGCAGGGACAGCACTGGAGTCAGCAATCCAAACCCACTGACCATGGCCCAGCCCTCATAGGGCCAACACCTTGATGGTCCCACTGGTGACCGCACTTGCCCATTGGTCCACACCCATGGCACCAATGCCCCTCCCCTGTCCCCCTAACCTTTGTGGCATTGACGCACATGACATGAGCAGTGGAACAGTCATCCTCACACTACCATGGCCGCCACCCATCTGACATACATGGATGCGTATCTGCTGCTCACCCTTGTGTACGTCACATGTCCATGGACCATGGCAGTGTGAAGAGGGCTGTGCCGACTGGTAATCTCGCATGCGGCACCACCACAAAGGCACAGAACATGGGAGAGGTGATGGTCTGGGGGCAGTGGACACCCATGCATGGCAGGACTACCAGGTTTGGGGTGGGAGGGCATGTACCGTGCTGTCAGCACATACGGGTGGCCACATAAGGGCCTGTGTGTGAGTGGTATTGGTCCTCAGTCAATGGCAGTGGAATACTTTGGGTTTACAGGGTGATGCATGGTTGGCACTGGTATGGGGCAACCAGGTGGGTGGGGGCACATAGGGTCCACACACATGGCTCTAGTGGCACTCACCTGTTTGTGTGCCCCAGGTCTCCCTGTTGGTTAGTGGTCTGTGGCAGCAGGGCACATTCCAGGCCCCAGTGCAGATGTGGATGTACTTTGGGGTATATATTAGGCTTATGGCAGGGTTCTTCTTGGAGTACCATGCACACCCATCCACAGCCCATGGAAAGCACCCTGCCAGGTTCCAGCCAATGGGAACAACTGCTCCCTGCCCAATGGCTGGCTTCGCATAACTGAAATAATGCCTGGTGGTCTACTGGACCTTGCCCTAAGCCAGAACGTGGGCTTAATTACGTTGACATATTCCCTGGTGGCCCCGTGGACCCTACCCACAGCACCATCACATGCATAATCACATGAAGACATTACCTGGTGGTCCAGTGGACCAACTGACAGCAAGCAGTATCCATTCACATATCAGGACTGTGTAGTGCAGTACGGCCCAAGGGGAGTACCGCTGGACAACCAGGGGTAGAATAATTTTTACAAGGCCCGTGATTGGGCTGGATGTGGTCCACTGGACTGCCATGGAATGTCTTCATGTGATTACGCCTGCGATCGGGCTGGGGATAGGATCAACTGGACCACCAGGGAATAGGGACTATCATGTAGCTCATGATGGGGCGAGGGGGTGGTTCCACTGGACCAACAGGGATGTAGTACTGTTATGTAGCCCACAATCGAGCTGAGAGGCAGGTCCACTGGACCACCAGGGATTTATTTTAGTAATGCAGCCCACGATCGGGCTGGGGTGTCATGCCAGACCCGTGTCTCGGGTGGTTGGGTGGCCACCAACAGCAGGCCCAAGTATTTCACAATATTATGAATACTACTGATACTGTGAGACCGAAATATAATACCATAATGAAACTGCATTTCTCATGAAATCAAACATACGAAAATGCTTGCACAAGGAGGGGGTGCTCTTGGTACCAGGGGGGTAGCCAGGGATTACAGATCTGCATACCAACTGGACTCCCTGCTACCCCACCCCCACCCCCATGTTAGGGTGAGCTGCCCCTCCACCCCGGGGCATAGCACAGTACAGAAATGTACACCAGGCACATGTTTGCTGCCTCATTTGGCACAATAAAGACAAGTTTTTCTATGTCAAGACAATGGTTGTTGACATGCATGGGTAAATGCAAATGTCATGCATTGCTCCCTAAGGCAACCACATACCAGCCCACAGCCTGTAAAGTTTTATTGCTCTTGGGATGAAAAGACAGTATTACTGACCAGTCCTTCTGTGTTAGACTCCGATGAATAAAATTACATAAATGTTCAGTATTTTCTTTGTTAGTTTTATGTGAAAAAAGGAAGCAGTTCAGAGCCAGTTGCACACCATGGAATGCTTACAGTATGCCTGGCTGCACCCATGCTTGGTACAATTAAATATTTGATTACTTGTAAGCCAGGCAGTCAACCACCACCTGAAAAAAAACCATTGAAAATGCAGTACAAGTAGAACAAACATTTATTCTACTTTAAAATACATATTTCTTCTATTTTTACTGCAGCATCACTGATTTTGTACTGTTGGTGGGTGACTGCATGGTTTACAAGTAATTGAAAGTACATTGTATCAAGCATGGTGCAGCCAGGCATACTGCAACATTTAGGATCAAAAATCACATTGGGGATCCTACACCAAGAAAATGAAACACCATTCTGTGCAACTCCATTCGCTGCAGAGGGGGTGCTCTTGGTACCAGGGGGTAGCCAGGGATTACAGACTGCACACCAACTGGACTCCCTACTACCCCACCCCCATGTTAAGGTGAGCTGCCTCTCCACCCCGGGCCATAGCACAGTATAGAAATGTGCATCAGGTCCATGTTTGCTGCCTCATTTGGCACCATAAATACAGGTTTTCTATGTCATGACAAGGGTTGTTGCCATGCAGGGGTAAATGCAAATGTCATGCATTGCTACATAAGGCAACCACATAGAAGCACACAGCCTGTTAAGTTTTATTGACCTTGGGATGAAAAGACAGTATTAATGACCAGTCCTTCTGCTTTCAACTACAATGAATAACATTACAGAAAGGTTCACTATTTCCTTTGTTAGTTTTCATGAAAAAATGAAACAGTTCAGAGCCAATTGCACACCATGGAGTGCTTGGAGTACGCCTGGCTACACCAATGATTGGTACAATTAAATATTCCATTACTTCTAAACCAGGCAGTCACCCACCACTAGTAAAAAAAAACATTAAAAATGCAGTAAAACTACAAGAAACATTTATTCTATTTTACTACACATTTTCTTTTCTACTTTTACTGCAGCATCACTGATTATTTAGTGTTGGTGGGTGACTGCGTGATTTACAAGTAATTGAAAAGCACATTGTACCATGCATGGGTGCACAGGCATATGCAACATTTAGGATAAAATAAATCACATTGTGGCTCCAACACCAGTACACTAAAACACCATGCAGTGCAACTCCATTGATTGCAGCACACCTTCCCAGCAAGTCCTCTGTGCACAACAAATTACTGCACAAAGAAGGCCAACCTATGTGGGGATTCACTGTATTGCAACATTAAATAATTAAATTACTACGATGCATAATGCACAATCTCATTCAGGCTAAATTGGCAATTAAAGACAGCACAGAATTACAACACCACTATTTTTTAAATTTTCAACAGCCCAAAACAATTATAAGTAAAGACAACACAGAAAGAAAGCATAGTGTCACTACAAGCCTACAATCTAAGTTTAAAAGAAAATACCAGTTACCAGTTACTCTGAAGCACTGATTGAATATATTTCTACCTTCACCTTTGGCTTTTCTGAGAAGACGAACTTCTGTTTGCTGCTTTAACTGTGACTTTTTTCTCCCACCTCCAGTTATCACGAGCTGAGGTCAGAGGCAAGACACCACACCCTTTCACCAGCTACAGGACAGTCAGACAAGCAAGATAAAATTTGCAGCAATTAAAGACAGCACAATTACACCACCACTATTTTTAAATTCTCAACAAAAACAATTATAAGTAAAGACAACACAAAAAAGTATAGTGTCACTACAGCTACAATCTAAATTTCAAGAAAAAACCAGCTACCAGTTACTCTGAGCACTGAAATAGATAAACTTCCTTCACCTTCAGCTTCTTCTGGAAGATGAACCTCTGTTTGCTGCTTTAACTGTGACCCCACCTCCAGTTATCACGTACTGTGGTCAGGCCAAGACAACACCTCCTTCCCAGCTACAGGACATCAGACAAGCCAGGAAAATCTGCAGCAATTAAAGACACACAAATTACACCACCACTATTTTTTAAATTTTCAACAGCCCAAAAAATTATAGTAAGAAACACAGAAAGAAAGTAACGTCACTACAAGCCTACAATCTAAGTTTAAAAGAAAAATACCAGTTACCAGTTACTCTGAAGCACTGAATTGAATATGTTTCCTTCATGCCTTCTGGCTTCTTCTGGAAAGATGAACTTCTGTTTAAGCTTTAACTGTGACTAAGCCCCACCTCAGTTATCACGCAGCTGAGGTCAGGGCCAGACAATTAAAAACCTTCACCCAACTACAGGACAGTCAGACAAGCCAAGATAAAATTTGCAGCAATTAAGACAGCACAGAATTACACCACCACTATTTTTAAATTTCAACTGCCCAAAACAATTATAAAGACAACACACAAAAGAAAGTAAAGTGTCACTACAAGCCTACAATCTAAGTTTAAAGAAAATACCAGTTACAGTTACCTGACACTGAATTGAATATGTTTCCTTCCTTCACCTTCTGAAAGCTACTACAGAAGATGAACTCTGTTTGCTGCTTTAACTGTGACTAAGCCCCACCTCCAGTTATCCGTAGCTGAGTCAGAGGCCAACAATTAACACCCCACCCAGCTACAGGACAGTCAGACAACCAAGATAAAATTTGCAGCAATTAAAGACAGCACAGACTTACACCACCAATATTTTTAAATTTCAACAGCCAAAAACAATTATAAGTAAAAACAACACAGAAAGAAAGTATAGTGTCACTACAAGCCTACAATCTAAGTTTAAATGAAAATACAGTTACAGTTACTCTGAAGCACTGAATTGAATATATTTCCTTCCCCTTCCACCTTCTGGCTTCTTCTGAGAAGATGAACTCTGCCTGTTGCTAACTGTGACTAAGCCTCAATTCCTCCAGTGGCTATCACGAGGCTGAGGTCAGAGGCCAGACACAACACCTTCACCCAGCTACAGGACAGTCAGACAAACCAAGATAAATTTGCAGCAATTAAAGACAGCACAGAATTCACCACCACTATTTTTAAAAATTTCAACAGCCCAAAACAATTATATAAAGACAACACAGAAAAGTATAGTGTCACTACAAGCCTACAATCTAAGTTTAAAAAAAATACCAGTTACCAGTTACTCTGAAGCAATGAATTGAATATGCTCCTTCCTTCACCTTCGGCTTCTTCTGAGAAGACAACTTCTGTTTGCTACTTAACTGTGACAAGCCCCACCTCCAGTTATCACGTAGCTGAGGTCAGAGGCTAACAATTAACACCCTTCACCAGCTACAGGACAGCCAGACAAGCCAAGATAAATTTGCAGCAATTAAAGACAGCACAGAATTACACCACCACTATTTTAAATTTCCAACGCCAAAACAATTATAAGTAAAGACAACAGAAAGAAAATATAGTGTCACTACAAGCCTACAATCTAAGTTTAAGAAAAATACCAGTTACCAGTTACTCTGAAGACTGAATTGAATATGTTTCCTTCCTTCACCTTCTGGCTTCTTCTGAGAAGATGAACTTCGTTTACTGCCATTAAGGACTACCCCAACTAAGTTATCACGTGGCTGAGGGTCAGAGCAGACAAGTACACCCTTCACCAGCTACAGGACAGTCAGACAAGCCAATAAAATTTGCAGCAATTAAAGACAGCACAGAATTACACCACCACTATTTTTAAATTCTCCAACAGCCCAAAAAATTATAAGTAAAGACAACACAGAAAGAAAGTATAGTGTCACCACAAGCCAAATCTAGTTTAAAAAAAATACCGTTGCCAGTTACCTGAGCACTGAATTGAATATGTTTCCTTCTTCACCTGGCTTCTTCTCAGAAGATGAACTATTTGCTGCTAACTGTGACTAAGCCCACCTCCAGTTATCACGCAGCTGGGTCAGAGCCAGACACCAACACCCCTTCAACCACTAGGACAATCAGACAAGCCAAGATAAAACGCAGCAATTAAAGACAACAGAATTACACCACCACTATTTTTAAATTTTCAACAGCCAAAACAATTATAAGTAAAGACAACACAAAGAAAATATAGTGTCACCAAGCCTACAATCTAAGTTTAAAAGAAAAATACCAGTTACCAGTTATGAAGCAATGAATTGAATATGTTTCCTTCCTTCACTTCTGGCTTCTTCTGAGAAGATGAACTGTTTCTTGCCTTTAACTGTGACTAAGCCCCACCTCCGTGATCCGTAGCTGAGGTCAGAGCCAGACACCAACACCCTTCACCCAGCTACAGGACAGTCAGACAAGCCAAGATAAAATTTGCAGCAATTAAAGACAGTAAGAATTACACCACCACCATTTTTAAATTTCAACAGCCCAAAACAATTATAAGTAAAAACAACACAGAAAGAAAGTATAGTGTCACCAAGCCTACAATCTAGTTAAAGAAAATACCAGTTACCAGTTACTCTGAAGCACTGAATTGAATATAACACCTATTCACCTTCTGGCTGTGAAGATGAACTGCTTGCTGCTTAATCAGACCAGCCCACCTCCAGCTATCACGTAGCTGGTCAGAGGCCGACAATTAACACCCTTCACCCAGCTAGGACAATCAGACAAAGCCAGATAAAATTTGCAGCAATTAAAGACAGCACAGAATTACACCAACACTATTTTTTAAATTTCAACAGCCCAAAACAATTATAAGCAAAGACAACACAGAAGAAAATATAGTGTCATCAAGCCTACAATCTAAGTTTAAGAAAATACAGTTACCAGTTACTCTAAGCACTGAATTGAATATGTTTCCTATTCACCTCTGGCTTCTTCGAGAAGATGAACTTCCTGCTTTAACTGTACTAAGCCCCACCTCCAGTTATCACGTAGCTGAGGTCAGAGGCCACAATTAACACCCTTCCCCAGCTACGGACAGTCAGACAAGCCAAGATAAAATTTGCAGCAATAAAGACAGCACAGAATTACACCACCAATTTTTTTAAATTTTCAACAGCCCAAAAACAATTATAAAAAGACAACACAGAAAATATAGTGTCACTACAAGCCTACAATTTGTTTAAAAAAACACAGTTACCAGTTACCTGAGCACTGAATTGAATATGTTTCCTTCCTTCACCTTCAGCTACTTCTGAAGATGAAATTCTGTTTGCTGCTTTAACTGTGACTAAGCCCCCACCTCCAGTTATCAAATGGCTGGTCAGAGGCCAGACAATTAACACCCCTTCACCCAACTTCAGGACAGTCAGACAAGCCAAGATAAAATTTCAGCAATAAAGACAGCAGAATTACACCACCACTATTTTTAAATACCAACAGCCCAAAACACTATAAATAAAGACAACACAGAAAGAAAGTATAGTGTCACTACAAGCCTACAATCTAAGTTTAAAAGAAAAATACCAGTTACCAGTTACCTACACTGATTGAATATGTTTCCTTCCTTCACCTTCTGGCTTCTCAGAAGATGAACTTGTTTGCTGCTTTAACTGTGACTAAGCCCCTCCAGTTATCCGCAGCGGGGTCAGAGGCCAGACAATTAACACCCTCCCCAGCTACAGGACAACAGACAAGCCAAGATAAAATTGCAGCAATTAAAGACAGCACAGAATTACACCACCACTATTTTTAAATTTTTCAACAGCCCAAAAACAATTATAAGTAAAGACAACACAGAAAAGTATAGTGTCACCAAACCTACAATCTAAGTTTAAATGAAAATACCAGTTACCAGTTACCGACACTGATTGAATATGTCTTCCTTCACCTTCGGCTTCTTCTGAAGATGAACTTCTATTTGCTGCAACTGTGACTAAGCCCCACCTCCAGTTATCCGTAGCTGGAAGTCAAGGCCAGACAATAATAACCTTCAACAACAAGGACAGTCAGACAAGCCAAGATAAAATTTGCAGCAATGAAGCAGCAAAGAATTACACCACCTATTTTTAAATTTTCAACAGCCCAAAAACAATTATAAGTAAAGACAACACAGAAAGAAAGTATAGTGTCACTAAAGCCTACAATTAAGTTTAAAGAAAATACCAGTTACCAGTTACCTGAAGCAATGAATTGAATATGTTTTCCTTCACCTTCTGGCTTCTTCTGAAGATGAACTTCTGTTTGCTGCTTTAACTGTGACTAAGCCCCACCTCCAGTTATCACGCAGCTGAGGTCAGGCCAGACAATTAACACCCTTCACCCAGCTACAGGACAGACAAGCCAAGATAAAATTTGCAGCAATTAAAGCAACAGAATTACACCACCCTATTTTTAAATTTTCAACAGCCCAAAACAATTAGAAGTAAAGACAACAAGAAAGAAAATAGTGTCACCAAGCCTACAATCTAAGTTTAAAAAATACCAGTTACAGTTACCTGAAGCACTGAACTGAATATGTTTCCTTCACAGCTGCTTCTTCTGAGAAGATGAACTTCTGTTTGCTGCTTTAACTGTGACTAAGCCCCCTCCAGTTATCATCAAAACAGGGTCAGAGGCAAGACACCAACACCTTCACCCAGCTACAGGACAGTCAGACAAGCCAAGATAAAATTCCAGCAATTAAAGACAGCACAGAATTACACCACTATTTTTAAATTTTCAACAGCCCAAAACAATTATAAGTAAAGACAACACAGAAGAAAGTAAGTGTCACTACAAGCCTACAATCTAAGTTTAAAAGAAAATACCAGTTGCAGTTACCTGAAGCACTGAATTGAATATGTTTCCTTCACCTTCTGCTTCTTGAGAAGATGAACTTCTGTTTGCTGCTTTAACTGTGACTAAGCCACCTCCAGTTATCACGTAGCTGAGGTCAAAGGAACAATTAACACCCTTCACCCAGCTACAGGACGTCAGACAACAAGATAAATTTGCAGCAATAAAGACAGCACAATTACACCACCACTATTTTTAAATTCTCACAGCCCAAAACAATTATAAGTAAAGACAACACAGAAAGAAAATAGTGTCACCACAATACAATCTAAGTTTAAAAAAGAAAATACTAGTTACTAGTTACTCTGAAGCATTGAATTGGTTATGTTTCTTCCTTCACCTTCTGGTTTTCTTCTGAGAAGATGAACTCTGTTTGCTGCTAACTGTGACTAGCCCCACTCAGTTATCACGTAGCTGAGGTCAGAGCTAACAATTAACACCCTTCACCCAGCTACAAGGACAGTCAGACAAACCAAATAAAATTTGCAGCAATTAAAGACAGCACAATTACACCACCACTATTTTAAATTTTCAACAACCCAAAACAATTATAAGTAAAGACAACACAGAAAGAAAGTATAGTGTCACTACTGATACCAATCTAAGTTTAAAAATACCAGTTACAGTTACTCTGAACTGAATTGAATATGTTTCTTCCTTACCTTCTGACTTCTTCTGAGAAGATGAATTCTGTTGCTGCTTGAACTGTACTAAGCCCCACCTCAGTTATCACGTAGCAGGTCAGAGGCCAACAATTACCCTTCACCCAGCTACAGGACAGTCAAACAAGCCAAGATAAAATTTGCAGCAATTAAGACAGCACAGAATTACAACCACTATTTTAAATTTTCAACAGCCCAAAACAATTATAAGTAAAGACAACACAGAAAGAAAAGTGTCACACTACAAGCCTACAATCTAAGTTTAAAAGAAAATACCAGTTACAGTTACTCAAGCACTGAATTGAATATGTTTCTTCCTTCACCTTCACAACTTCTTCTGAGAAGATGAACTTCTGTTTGCTGCTTTAACTGAGCTAAGCCCCACAGCCGTTATCACGTAGCTGAGGTCAGAGGCAAGACAATTAACACCTTCACCCAGCTACAGGACAGTCAGACAAGCCAAGATAAAAATGGCAGCAATTAAAGACAGCACAGAATTACACCACCACTATTTTAAATTTTCAACAGCCCAAAACAATTATAAGTAAAGACAACACAGAAAGAAGTATAGTGTCACTACAAGCTACAATCTGTTTCAAAGAAAATACCAGTTACCAGTTACCTAAGCACTGAATTGAATATGTTTCTTCCTTCACCTTCAAGCTATTCTGAGAAGATGAACTTGTTTGCTGCTTTAACTGTGACTCTCAAGTCTCACCTCCAGTTATCACGTAGCTGAGGTCAGAGGTCAGGACAATTAACACCCTCTTCACCCAGCTACAGGACAGTCAGACAAGCCAAGATAAAATTTGCAGGCAATTAAAGACAGCACGAATTACACCACCACTATTTTTTTAAATTTTCAACAGCCCAAAACAATTATAAGTAAAGACAACACAAAAAGAAAATATAGTGTCACTACAAGCCTACAATTTAAGTTTAAAAAGAAAAACACCAGTTACCAGTTACTCTGAAGCACTGAATTGAATATGTTTCCTTCCTTCACCTTCTGACTTCTTCTGAGAAGATGAAATTCTGTTTGCTGCTTTAACAATAAGCTCACCTCACCAGTTATCACATAGCTGAAGTCAGAGGCCAGAACAATTAACACCCTTCACCCAGCTTCAGGACAGATCAGACAAGCCAAGATAAAATTTGCAGCAATTAAAAACAGCACAGAATTACACCACCACTATTTTTTAAATTTTCAACAGCCAAAAACAATTACATAAGAAAAGACAACACAGAAAAAAGTATAGTGTCACTACAAGCCTACAATCTAAGTTTAAAAGAAAAATACCAGTTACCAGTTACTCTGAAGCACTGAATTGAATATGTTTCTTTCCTTCACCTTCTGGCTTCTTCTGAGAAGATGAACTTCTGTTTGCTGCTTTAACTGTGACTAAGTTCCACCTCCAGTTATCACGTAGCTGAGGTCAGAGGCCAGACAATTAACACCCTTCACCCAGCTACAGGACAGTCAGACAAGCCAAGATAAAATTTGCAGCAATTAAAGACAGCACAGAATTACACCACCACTATTTTTTAAATTTTCAACAGCCCAAAAATAATTATAAGTAAAGACAACACAGAAAGAAAATATAGTGTCACTACAAGCCTACAATCTAAGTTTAAAAGAAAAATACCAGTTACCAGTTACTCTGAAGCACTGAATTGAATATGTTTCCTTCCTTCACCTTCTGGCTTCTTCAGAGAAGATGAACTTCTGTTTGCTGCTTTAACTGTGACTAAGCCCCACCTCCAGTTATCACGTAGCTGAGGTCAGAGGCCAGACAATTAACACCCTTCACCCAGCTACAGGACAGTCAGACAAGCCAAGATAAAATTTGCAGCAATTAAAGACAGCACAGAATTACACCACCACTATTTTTTAAATTTTCAACAACCGAAAAACAATTATAAGTAAAGACAACACAGAAAGAAAGTATAGTGTCACTACAAGCCTACAATCTAAGTTTAAAAGAAAAATACCAGTTACCAGTTACTCTGAAGCACTGAATTGAATATGTTTCCTTCCTTCACCTTCTGGCTTCTTCTGAGAAGATGAACTTCTGTTTGCTGCTTTAACTGTGACTAAGCCACATCAGTTATCACGTAGCGTTGAGGTCAGGAGGCCAGACAATTAACACCCTTCACCCAACTACAGGACAGTCAGACAAGCCAAGATAAAATTTGCAAGCAATTAAAGACAGCACAGAATTACACCACCACTATTTTTTAAATTTTCAACAGCCCAAAAACAATTATAAGTAGACAACACAGAAAGAAAAATATAGTGTCACTAAAAGCCTACAATCTAAGCTTTAAAAGAAAAATACCAGTTACCAGTTACTCTCAGGCACTTGAATTGAATAATGTTTCCTTCCTTCACCTTCCAGGCTTCTTCTGAGAAGATGAACTTCTGTTTGCTGCTTTAACTGTAACTAAGCCCCACTCTCCAGTTATCACGTGGCTGAGGTCAGAGGCCAGACAATTAACACCCTTCACCCAGCTACAGGACAGTCAGACAAGCCAAGATAAAATTTGCAGCAATTAAAGACAGCACAGAATTACACCACCACTATTTTTTAAATTTTCAAAGCCCAAAAACAATTATAAGTAAACAACACAGAAAGAAAGTATAGTGTCACTACAAGCCTACAATCTAAGTTTAAAAGAAAAATACCAGTTACCAGTTACTCTGAAGCACTGAATTGAATATGTTTCCTTCCTTCACCCTTCTGGCTTCTTCTGGAGAAGATGAACTTCTGTTTGCTGCTTTAACTGTGACTAAAGCCCCACCTCCAGTTATCACGTAGCTGAGGTCAGAGGCTAGACAATTAACACCCTTCACCAGCTACAGGACAGTCAGACAAGCCAAGATAAAATTTGCAGCAATTAAAGACAGCACAGAATTACACCACCACTATTTTTAAATTTTCAACAACGAAAAACAATTATAAGTAAAGACAACACAGAAAGAAAGTATAGTGTCACTACAAGCCTACAATCTAAGTTTAAAAGAAAAATACCAGTTACCAATTACTCTGAGCACTGAATTGAATATGTTTCCTTCCTACCTTCTGGCTTCTTCTGAGAAAGATGAACTTCTGTTTGCTGCTTTAACTGTGACTAAGCCCCACCTCCAGTTATCACGTAGCTGAGGTCAGAGGCCAGACAATTAACACCCTTCACCCAGCTACAGGACAGTCAGACAAGCCAAGATAAAATTTGCAGCAATTAAAGACAGCACAGAATTACACCACCACTATTTTTTAAATTTTCAACAGCCCAAAAACAATTATAAGTAAAGACAACACAGAAAGAAAGTATAGTGTCACTACAAGCCAACAATCTAAGTTTAAAAGAAAAATACCAGTTACCAGTTACTCTGAAGCACTGAATTGAATATGTTTCCTTCCTTCACCTTCTGGCTTCTTCTGAGAAGATGAACTTCTGTTTGCTGCTTTAACTGTGACTAAGCCCCACCTCCAGTTATCACGTAGCTGAGGTCAGAGGCCAGACAATTAACACCCTTCACCCAGCTACAGGACAGTCAGACAAGCCAAGATAAAATTTGCAGCAATTAAAGACAGCACAGAATTACACCACCACTATTTTTAAATTTTCAACAGCCCAAAACAATTATAAGTAAAGACAACACAGAAAGAAAGTATAGTGTCACTACAAGCCTACAATCTAAGTTTAAAAAGAAAAATACCAGTTACCAGTTACTCGAAGCACTGAATTGAATATGTTTCCTTCCTTCACCCTTCTGGCTTTACCTGAGAAGATGAACTTTGTTTGCTGCTTAACTGTGACTAAAGCCCCCCCTCAGTTATCACGTAGCTGAGGTCAGAGGCCAGACAATTAACACCTTCACCCAGCTACAGGACAGTCAGACAAGCCAAGATAAAATTTTGCAGCAATTAAAGACAGCACAAATTACACCACCACTATTTTTAAATTTTCAACAGCCCAAAAACAATTATAAGTAAAGACAACACAGAAAGAAAGTATAGTGTCACTACAACCTACAATCTAAGTTTAAAAGAAAATACCAGTTACCAGTTGCTCTGAAGCTTTTAATTGAATATGTTACTTCCTTCACCATCTGGCTTCTTCTGAGAAGATGAACTTCTGTTTGCTGCTTTAACTGTTGACTAAGCCCCACCTCAGTTATCACGTAGCTGAGGTCAGAGGCCAGACAATTAACACCCTTCACCCAGCTACAGGACAGTCAGACAAGCCAAGATAAAATTTGCAGCAATTAAAGACAGCACAGAATTACACCAACCACTATTTTAAATTTTCAACAGCCCAAAACAATTATAAGTAAAGACAACACAGAAAGAAAATATAGTGTCACCACAAGCCTACAATCTAAGTTTAAAGAAAAATACCAGTTACCAGTTACTCTGAAGCACTGAATTGAATATGTTTCCTTCCTTCACCTTCTGGCTTCTTCTGAGAAGATGAACTTCTGCTTGCTGCTTTAACTGTGACTAAGCCCCACCTCCAGTTATCACGTAGCTGAGGTCAGAGGCAAGAACAATTAACACCTTCACCCAGCTACAGGACAGTCAGACAAGCCAAGATAAAATTTGCGCAATTAAAACAGCACAGAATTACACCACCACTATTTTTAAATTTTCAACAGCCTAAAACAATTATAAGTAAAGACAACACAGAAATTAAGTATAGTGTCACTACAAGCCTACAATCTAAGTTAAAAAGAAAATACCAGTTACCAGTTACTCTGAAGCACTGAATTGAATATGTTTCCTTCCTTCACCTTCTGGCTTCTTCTGAGAAGATGAACTGGTTTGCGTTGCTTTAACTGTGACTAAGCCCCACCTCCAGTTATCAAATGTAGCTGAGGTCGAGAAACAGACAATTAACACCTTCACCTTGCTACTAGGACAGTCAGACAAGCCAAGATAAAATTTGCAGCAATTAAAGACAGCACAGAATTACACCACCACTATTTTTTAAATTTTCAACAGCCCAAAAACAATTATAAGTAAAGACAACACAGAAAGAATATAGTGTCACTACAAGCCTACAATCTAAGTTTAAAGAAAAATACCAGTTACCAGTTACTCTGAAGCACTGAATTGAATATGTTTCCTTCCTTCACCTTCTGGCTATACTGAGAAGATGAACTTCTGTTTGCTGCCTTTAACTGACTAGCCCCACCTCCAGTTATCACGTAGCTGAGGTCAGAGGCCAGACAATTAACACCCTTCACCCAGCTACAGGACAGTCAGACAAGCCAAGATAAAATTTGCAGCAATTAAAGACAGCACAGAATTACACCACCACTATTTTTTAAATTTTCAACAACCCAAAAACAATTATAAGTAAAGACAACACAGAAAGAAAGTATAGTGTCACTACAAGCCTACAATCTAAGTTTAAAGGAAAAATACCAGTTACCAGTTACTCTGAAGCACTGAATTGAATATGTTTCCTTCCTTCACCTTCTGGCTTTCTGAGAAGATGAACTTCTGTTTGCTGCTTTAACTGTGACTAAGCCCCACCTCCAGTTATCACGTAGCTGAGGTCAAGGCCAGAAATTAACACCCTTCACCCAGCTACAGGACAGTCAGACAAGCCAAGATAAAATTTGCAACAATTAAAAGACAGCACAGAATTACACCACCACTATTTTTAAATTTTCAACAGCCCAAAAACAATTATAAGTAAAGACAACACAGAAAGAAAGTATAGTGTCACAATGCCTACAATCTAAGTTTAAAAAAAAATACCAGTTACCAGTTACTCTGAAGCACTGAATTGAATATGTTTCCTTCCTTCACCATCTGGCTTCTTCTGAGAAGATGAACTTCTGTTTGCTGCTTTAACTGTGACTAAGCCCCACCTCCAGTTATCACGTAGCTGAGGTCAGAGGCCAGACAATTAACACCTTTCACCCAGCTACAGGACAGTCAGACAAGCCAAGATAAAATTTGCAGCAATTAAAGACAGCACAGAATTACACCACCACTATTTTTTAAATTTTCAAAAGCCCAAAAACAATTATAAGTAAAGACAACACAGAAAGAAAGTATAGTGTCACTACAAGCCTACAATCTAAGTTTAAAAGAAAAATACCAGTTACCAGTTACTCTGAAGCACTGAATTGAATATGTTTCCTTCCTTCACCTTCTGGCTTCTTCTGAGAAGATGAACTTCTGCTTGCTGCTTTAACTGTGACTAAGCCCCACCTCCAGTTATCACGTAGCTGAGGTCAGAGGCCAGACAATTAACACCCTTCACCTAGCTACAGGACAGTCAGACAAGCTAAGATAAATTTGCAGCAATTAAAACAGCACAGAATTACACCACCACTATTTTTAAATTTTCAACAGCCCAAAAACAATTATAAGTAAAGACAACACAGAAAGAAAGTATAGTGTCACTACAAGCCTACAATCTAAGTTTAAAAGAAAAATACCAGTTACCAGTTACTCTGAAGCACTGAATTGAATATGTTTCCTTCCTTCACCTTCTGGCTTCTTCTGAGAAGATGAACTTCTGTTTGCTGCTTTAACTGTGACTAAGCCCCACCTCCAGTTATCATGCAAAGGAGGTCAGAGGTCAGACACTAACACCTCACCCAGCTACAGGACAGCTCGACAAAGCCAAGATAAAATTTTATATATACCTGAAGACAGCACAGAATTACACCACCACTATTTTTTAAATTTTCAACAGCCCAAAAACAATTATAAGTAAAGACAACACAGAAAGAAAGTATAGTGTCACTACAAGCCTACAATCTAAGTTTAAAAGAAAAATACCAGTTACCAATTACTCTGAAGCACTGAATTGAATATGTTTCCTTCCTTCACCTTCTGGCTTCTTCTGAGAAGATGAACTTCTGTTTGCTGCTTTAACTGTGACTAAGCCCCACCTCCAGTTATCACGTAGCTGAGGTCAGAGGCCAGACAATTAACACCCTTCACCCAGCTACAGGACAGTCAGACAAGCCAAGATAAAATTTGCAGCAATTAAAGACAGCACAGAATTACACCACCACTATTTTTAAATTTCAACAGCCCAAAAACAATTATAGAAAGACAACAAGAAAGAAAGTATAGTGTCACTACAAGCCTACAATCTAAGTTTAAAGAAAAATACCAGTTACCAGTTACTCTGAAGCACTGAATTGAATATGTTTCCTTCCTTCACCTTCAGCATTTTCTGAAGATGAACTTCTGTTTGCTGCTTTTACTGGACTAAGCCCCACCTCCAGTTATCATGTAGCTGAGGTCAGAGGCCAGACAATTAACACCCTTTCACCCAGCTACAGGACAGTCAGACAAGCCAAGATAAAATTTGCAGCAATTAAAGACAGGTTAGAATTACACCACCACTATTTTTAAATTTTCAACAGCCCAAAACAATTATAAGTAAAGACAACACAGAAAGAAAGTATAGTGTCACTACAAGCCTACAAATCTAAGTTTAAAAGAAAATACCAGTTACCAGTTATCTGAAGCACTGAATTGAATATGTTTCCTTCCTTCACCTTCTGGCTTCTTCTGAGGAAGATGAACTTCTGTTTGCTGCTTTAACTGTGACTAAGCCCCACCTCCAGTTATCACGTAGCTGAGGTCAGAGGCCAGACAATTAACACCTTCACCCAGCTACAGGACAGTCAGACAAGCCAAGATAAAATTTGCAGCAATTAAAGACAGCACAGAATTCACCACTATTTTTAAATTTTCAACAGCCCAAAAACAATTATAAGTAAAGACAACACAGAAAGAAAGTATAGTGTCACTACAAGCCCACAATCTAAGTTTAAAAGAAAAATACCAGTTACCAGTTACTCTGAAGCACTGAATTGAATATGTTCCCTCCCTTCACCTTCTGGCTTCTTCTGAGAAGATGAACTTCTGTTTGCTGCTTTAACTGTGCACTAAGCCCCACCTCCAGTTATCACGTAGCTGAGGTCAGAGGCCAGACAATTAACACCCTTCACCCAGCTACAGGACAGTCAGACAAGCCAAGATAAAATTTGCAGCAATTAAAGACCTGCACAGAATTACACCACCACTATTTTTTAAATTTTCAACAGCCCAAAACAATTATAAGTAAAAGACAACACAGAAAGAAAGTATAGTGTCACTACAAGCCTACAATCTAAGTTTAAAAGAAAATACCAGTTACCAGTTACTCTGAAGCACTGAATTGAATATGTTTCCTTCTTCACACCTTCTGGCTTCTTCTGAGAAGATGAACTTCTGTTTGCTGCTTTAACTGTGACTAAGCCGCACCTCCAGTTATCACGTAGCTGAGGTCAGAGGCCAGACAATTAACACCCTTCACCCAGCTACAGGACAGTCAGACAAGCCAAGATAAAATTTGCAGCAATTAAAGACAGCACAGAATTACACCACCACTATTTTTTTAAATTTTCAACAGCCCAAAAACAATTATAAGTAAAGACAACACAGAAAGAAAGTATAGTGTCACTACAAGCCTACAATCTAAGTTTAAAAGAAAAATACCAGTTACCAGTTACTCTGAAGCACTGAATTGAATATGTTTCCTTCCTTCACCTTCTGGCTTCTTCTGAGAAGATGAACTTCTGTTTGCTGCTTTAACTGTGACTAAGCCCTCACCTCCAGTTATCACGTAGCTGGAGGTCAGAGGCCAGATAATTAACACCCTTCACCCAGCTACAGGACAGTCAGACAAGCCTAAGATAAAATTTGCAGCAATTAAAGACAGCACAGAATTACACCACCACTATTTTTTAAATTTTCAACAGCCCAAAAACAATTATAAGTAAAGACAACACAGAAAGAAAGTATAGTGTCACTACAAGCCTACAATCTAAGTTTAAAAGAAAAATACCAGTTACCAGTTGCTCTGAAGCACTGAATTGAATATGATTCCTTCCTTCACCTTCTGGCTTCTTCTGAGAAGATGAACTTCTGTTTGCTGCTTTAACTGTGACTAAGCCCCACCTCCAGTTATCACGTAGCTGAGGTCAGAGGCCAGACAATTAACACCCTTCACCCAGCTACAGGACAGTCAGACAAGCCAAGATAAAATTTGCAGCAATTAAAGACAGCACAGAATTACACCACCACTATTTTTTAAATTTTCAACAGCCCAAAAACAATTATAAGTAAAGACAACACAGAAAGAAAATATAGTGTCACTACAAGCCTACAATCTAAGTTTAAAGGAAAAATACCAGTTACCAGTTACTCTGAAGCACTGAATTGAATATGTTTCCTTCCTTCACCTTCTGGCTTCTTCTGAGAAGATGAACTTCTGTTTGCTGCTTTAACTGTGACTAGGCCCACCTCCAGTTATCCACGTGGCTGAGGTCAGAGGCCAGACAATTAACACCCTTCACCCAGCTACAGGACAGTCAGACAAGCCAAGATAAATTTGCAGCAATTAAAGACAGCACAGAATTACACCACCACTATTTTTAAATTTTCAACAGCCCAAAACAATTATAAGTAAGACAACACAGAAAAGAAAATATAGTGTCACTACAAGCTCACAATCTAAGTTTAAAAGAAAATACCAGTTACCAGTTACTCTGAAGCACTGAATTGAATATGTTTCCTTCCTTCACCTTCTGGCTTCTTCTGAGAAGATGAACTTCTGTTTGCTGCTTTGAATCTGACTAAGCCCCACCCACCAGTTATCACGTAGCTGAGGTCAGAGGCCGAGACAATTAACACCCTTCACCCAGCTTCAGGACAGTCCAGACAAGCCAAGATAAAATTTGCAGCAATTAAAGACAGCACAGAATTACACCACCACTATTTTTTAAATTTCAACAGCCCAAAACAATTATAAGTAAAGACAACACAGAAAAGAAAGTATGAGTGTCGCTACAAGCCTACAATCTAAGTTTAAAAGAAAAATACCAGTTACCAGTTACCTGAAGCACTGAATTGAAAAAAGTTTCCTTCCTTCACCTTCTGGCTTCTTCTGAGAAGATGAACTTCTGTTTGCTGCTTTAACTGTGACTAAGCCCCACCTCCAGTTATCACGTAGCTGAGGTCAGAGGCCAGACAATTAACACCCTTCACCCAGCTACAGGACAGTCAGACAAGCCAAGATAAAATTTGCAGCAATTAAAGACAGCACAGAATTACACCACCACTATTTTTTAAATTTTCAACAGCCAAAAAACAATTATAAGTAAAGACAACACAGAAAAGAAAGTACAGTGTCACTACAAGCCTACAATCTAAGTTTAAAAGAAAAATACCAGTTACCAGTTACTCTGAAGCACTGAATTGAATATGTTTCCTTCCTTCACCTTCTGGCTTCTTCTGAGAAGATGAACTTCTGTTTGCTGCTTTAACTGTGACTAAGCCCCACCTACAGTTATCACGTAGCTGAGGTCAGAGGCAAGACAATTAACACCCTTCACCCAGCTGCAGGACAGTCAGACAAGCCAAGATAAAATTTGCAGCAATTAAAGACAGCACAGAATTACACCACCACTATTTTTTAAATTTTCAACAGCCCAAAAACAATTATAGTAAAGACAACACAGAAAGAAAGTATAGTGTCACTACAAGCCTACAATCTAAGTTTAAAAGAAAAATACCAGTTACCAGTTACTCTGAAGCACTGAATTGAATATGTTTCCTTCCTTCACCTTCTGGCTTCTTCTGAGAAGATGAACTCTGTTTGCTGCTTTAACTGTGACTCAAGCCCCACCTCCAGTTATCACGTAGCTGAGGTCAGAGCCAGACAACAATAACACTTCACCCAGCTACAGGACAGTCAGACAAGCCAAGATAAAATTTGCAGCAATTAAAGACAGCACAGAATTACACTCACCACTATTTTTTAAATTTTCGACAGCCCAAAACAATTATAAGTAAAGACATCACAGAAAGAAAATATAGTCACTACAAACCTACAATCTAAGTTTAAAAGAAAATACCAGTTACCAGTTACTCTGGAAGCACTGAATTGAATATGTTTCCTTCCTTCACCTTCTGGCTTCTTCTGAGAAGATGAACTCATTATGCTTTAACTGTGACTAAGCCCCACCTCCAGTTATCACATAGCTGAGGGTCAGAGGCGAGACAATTAACACCTTCACCCAGCTACAGGACAGTCAGACAAGCCTGCGTAAATTTGCAGCAATTAAAGACAGCACAATTACACCACCACTATTTTTTAAATTTTCAACAGCCCAAAAACAATTATAAGTAAAGACAACACAGAAAGAAAGTATAGTGTCACTACAAGCCTACAATCTAAGTTTAAAAGAAAAATACCAGTTACCAGTTACTCTGAAGCACTGAATTGAATATGTTTCCTTCCTTCACCTTCTGGCTTCTTCTGAGAAGATGAACTTCTGTTTATGCTTTAACTGTGACTAAGCCCCACCTCCAGTTATCACGTAGCTGAGGTCAGAGGCCAGACAATTAACACCCTTCACCCAGCTACAGGACAGTCAGACAAGCCAAGATAAAATTTGTAGCAATTAAAGACAGCACAGAATTACACCACCACTATTTTTAAATTTTCAACAGCCCAAAACAATTATAAGTAAAGACAACACAGAAAGAAAATATAGTGTCACTACAAGTTTGCCAATCTAGTTTAAAAGAAAATACCAGTTACCAGTTACTCTGAAGCACTGAATTGAATATGTTTCCTTCCTTCACCTTCTGGCTTCATCTGAAAGATGAACTTCTGTTTGCTGCTTTAACTGTGACTAAGCCCCACCTCCAGTTATCACGTAGCTGAGGTCAGAGGCAGACAATTAACACCCTTCACCCAGCTACAGGACAGTCAGACAAGCCAAAGATAAAATTTGCAGCAATTAAAGACAGCACAGAATTACACCACCACTATTTTTAAATTTTCAACAGCCCAAAAACAATTATATAGTAAAGACAACACAGAAAGAAAATATAGTGTCACTGCAAGCCTACAATCTAAGTTTTAAAGAAAATACCAGTTGCAGTTACTCAAAGCACTGAATTGAATATGTTTCCTTCCTTCACCTTCACGAAGCTTCTTTCTGAGAAGATGAACTTCTGTTTGCTGCTTTAACTGTGACTAAGCCCCACCTCCAGTTATCAACGTAGCTGAGGTCAGAGGCTAGATAATTAACACCCTTCACCCAGCTTCAGGACAGTCAGACAAGCCAAGATAAAATTTGCAGTAATTAAAGAAGGCACAGAATTACACCACCACTATTTTTAAATTTTCAACAGCCCAAAAACAATTATAAGTAAAGACAACACAGAAAGAAAGTATAGTGTCACTACAAGCCTACAATCTAAGTTTAAAAGAAAAATACCAGTTACCAGTTACTCTGAAGCACTGAATTGAATATGTTTCCTTCCTTCACCTTCTGGCTTCTTCTGAGAAGATGAACTTCTGTTTGCTGCTTTAACTGTGACTAAGCCCCACCTCCAGTTATCACGTAGCTGAGGTCAGAGGCCAGACAATTAACACCCTTCACCCAGCTACAGGACAGTCAGACAAGCCAAGATAAAATTTGCAGCAATTAAAGACAGCACAGAATTACACCACCACTATTTTTTAAATTTTCAACAGCCCAAAAACAATTATAAGTAAAGACAACACAGAAAGAAAGTACAGTGTCACTACAAGCCTACAATCTAAGTTTAAAAGAAAAATACCAGTTACCAGTTACTCTGAAGCACTGAATTGAATATGTTTCCTTCCTTCACCTTCTGGCTTCTTCTGAGAAGATGAACTTCTGTTTGCTGCTTTAACTGTGACTAAGCCCCACCTCCAGTTATCACGTAGCTGAGGTCAGAGGCAAGACAATTAACACCCTTCACCCAGCTACAGGACAGTCAGACAAGCCAAGATAAAATTTGCAGCAATTAAAGACAGCACAGAATTACACCACCACTATTTTTTAAATTTTCGACAGCCCAAAAACAATTATAAGTAAAGACATCACAGAAAGAAAATATAGTGTCACTACAAGCCTACAATCTAAGTTTAAAAGAAAAATACCAGTTACCAGTTACTCTGAAGCACTGAATTGAATATGTTTCCTTCCTTCACCTTCTGGCTTCTTCTGAGAAGATGAACTTCTGTTTGCTGCTTTAACTGTGACTAAGCCCCACCTCCAGTTATCACGTAGCTGAGGTCAGAGGCCGGACAATTAACACCCTTCACCCAGCTACAGGACAGTCAGACAAGCCAAGATAAAATTTGCAGCAATTAAAGACAGCACAGAATTACACCACCACTATTTTTTAAATTTTCTACAGCCCAAAAACAATTATAAGTAAAGACAACACAGAAAGAAAGTATAGTGTCACTACAAGCCTACAATCTAAGTTTAAAAGAAAAATACCAGTTACCAGTTACTCTGAAGCACTGAATTGAATATGTTTCCTTCCTTCACCTTCTGGCTTCTTCTGAGAAGATGAACTTCTGTTTGCTGCTTTAACTGTGACTAAGCCCCACCTCCAGTTATCACGTAGCTGAGGTCAGAGGCCAGACAATTAACACCCTTCACCCAGCTACAGGACAGTCAGACAATGCCAAGATAAAATTTGCAGCAATTAAAGACAGCACAGAATTACACCACCACTATTTTTTAAATTTTCAACAGCCCAAAAACAATTATAAGTAAAGACAACACAGAAAGAAAGTATAGTGTCACTACAAGCCTCACAATCTAAGTTTAAAAGAAAAATACCAGTTACCAGTTACTCTGAAGCACTGAATTGAATATGTTCCTTCCTTCACCTTCTGGCTTCTTCTGAGAAGATGAACTTCTGTTTGCTGCTTTAACTGTGACTAAGCCCCACCTCCAGTTATCACGTAGCTGAGGTCAGAGGCCAGACAATTAACACCCTTCACCCAGCTACAGGACAGTCAGACAAGCCAAGATAAAATTTGCAGCAATTAAAGACAGCACAGAATTACACCACCACTATTTTTTAAATTTTCAACAGCCCAAAAACAATTATAAGTAAAGACAACACAGAAAGAAAGTATAGTGTCACTACAAGCCTACAATCTAAGTTTAAAGAAAATACCAGTTACCAGTTACTCTGAAGCACTGAATTGAATATGTTTCCTTCCTTCACCTTCTGGCTTCTTCTGAGAAGATGAACTTCTGTTTGCTGCTTAACTGTGACTAAGCCCCACCTCCAGTTATCACGTAGCTGAGGTCAGAGGCCAGACACAATTACACCTTCACCCAGCTACAGGACAGTCAGACAAGCCAAGATAAAATTTGCAGCAATTAAAGACAGCACAGAATTACACCACCACTATTTTTTAAATTTTCAACAGCCCAAAAACAATTATAAGTAAAGACAACACAGAAAGAAAGTATAGTGTCACTACAAGCCTACAATCTAAGTTTAAAAGAAAAATACCAGTTACCAGTTACTCTGAAGCACTGAATTGAATATGTTTCCTTCCTTCACCTTCTGGCTTCTTCTGAGAAGATGAACTTCTGTTTGCTGATTTAACTGTGACTAAGCCCCACCTCCAGTTATCACGTAGCTGAGGTCAGAGGCCAGACAATTAACACCCTTCACCCAGCTACAGGACAGTCAGACAAGCCAAGATAAAATTTGCAGCAATTAAAGACAGCACAGAATTACACCACCACTATTTTTTAAATTTTCAACAGCCCAAAAACAATTATAAGTAAAGACAACACAGAAAGAAAGTATAGTGTCACTACAAGCCTACAATCTAAGTTTAAAAGAAAAATACCAGTTACCAGTTACTCTGAAGCACTGAATTAGAATATGTTTCCTTCCTTCACCTTCTGGCTTCTTCTGAAGATGAACTTCTGTTTGCTGCTTTAACTGTGACTAAGCCCAACCTCCAGTTATCACGTAGCTGAGGTCAGAGGCCAGACAATTAACACCCTTCACCCAGCTACAGGACAGTCAGACAAGCCAAGATAAAATTTGCAGCAATTAAAGACAGCACAGAATTACACCACACTATTTTTTAAATTTTCAACAGCCCAAAAACAATTATAAGTAAAGACAACACAGAAAGAAAGTATAGTGTCACTACAAGCCTACAATCTAAGTTTCAAAGAAAAATACCAGTTACCAGTTACTCTGAAGCACTGAATTGAATATGTTTCCTTCCTTCACCTTCTGGCTTCTTCTGAGAAGATGAACTTCTGTTTGCTGCTTTAACTGTGACTAAGCCCCACCTCCAGTTATCACGTAGCTGAGGTCAGAGGCCAGACAATTAACACCCTTCACCCAGCTACAGGACAGTCAGACAAGCCAAGATAAAATTTGCAGCAATTAAAGACAGCACAGAATTACACCACCACTATTTTTTAAATTTTCAACAGCCAAAAACAATTATAAGTAAAGACAACACAGAAAGAAAGTATAGTGTCACCATGCCTACAATCTAAGTTTAAAAGAAAATACCAGTTACCAGTTACTCTGAAGCACTGAATTGAATATGTTTCCTTCCTTCACCTTCTGGCTTCTTCTGAGAAGATGAACTTCTGTTTGCTGCTTTAACTGTGACTAAGCCCCACCTCCAGTTATCACGTAGCTGAGGTCAGAGGCCAGACAATTAACACCCTTCACCCAGCTACAGGACAGTCAGACAAGCCAAGATAAAATTTGCAGCAATTAAAGACAGCACAGAATTACACCACCACTATTTTTTAAATTTTCAACAGCCCAAAAACAATTATAAGTAAAGACAACACAGAAAGAAAATATAGTGTCACTACAAGCCTACAATCTAAGTTTAAAAGAAAAATACCAGTTACTCTGAAGCACTGAATTGAATATGTTTCCTTCCTTCCTTCACCTTCTGGCTTCTTCTGAGAAGATGAACTTCTGTTTGCTGCTTTAACTGTGACTAAGCCCCACCTCCAGTTATCACGTAGCTGAGGTCAGAGGCCAGACAATTAACACCCTTCACCCAGCTACAGGACAGTCAGACAAGCCAAGATAAAATTTGCAGCAATTAAAGACAGCACAGAATTACACCACCACTATTTTTTAAATTTTCAACAGCCCAAAAACAATTATAAGTAAAGACAACACAGAAAGAAAGTATAGTGTCACTACAAGCCTACAATCTAAGTTTAAAAGAAAAATACCAGTTACCAGTTACTCTGAAGCAATGAATTGAATATGTTTCCTTCCTTCACCTTCTGGCTTCTTCTGAGAAGATGAACTTCTGTTTGCTGCTTTAACTGTGACTAAGCCCCACCTCCAGTTATCACGTAGCTGAGGTCAGAGGCCAGACAATTAACACCCTTCACCCAGCTACAGGACAGTCAGACAAGCCAAGATAAAATTTGCAGCAATTAAAGACAGCACAGAATTACACCACCACTATTTTTTAAATTTTCAACAGCCCAAAAACAATTATAAGTAAAGACAACACAGAAAGAAAATATAGTGTCACTACAAGCCTACAATCTAAGTTTAAAAGAAAAATACCAGTTACCAGTTACTCTGAAGCACTGAATTGAATATGTTTCCTTCCTTCACCTTCTGGCTTCTTCTGGGATAATAATTGATACTATATTAACTCAAAAAACTTAATCCTGTCAAAAAACCATATTAAAGCGGAATACATGTCACATTCAAACAAACTGATAAAAAAACTCCCTTTCTCCATATTTCAAGAAATAAAATCACAATCCTTCCATAGTTTTTCCCACTCTACTTTACTCAGCTTCGTTTTCTCATGCATATTTAATCGGCACAAATCTTGATGTACTATAGAAAATAAATCTATCACTGTGATATTTTGTTGCTGCAGCAATGGCTGACATCTAGAAATCCAAATCCAATAAAGAAAAAACATGTGTATTATTTGCTGAGTACTAAGGAATCCTTGTGTCATACTTTTATTCAAAAACCCAAAATATAAAAGATCCTCAGAAGGTGGAACTGTCACTCTGCTCTTCCAGCGATTTTTAACCACGTCCCAAAATTCTTGCGCATATGGACATTGAAAGCATAAATGTTCTACTGTCTCTAAAATTAGTTCACAACTGTCTCTTGGGCAATAACGTTCTTTCATTCATTTATGTTTTTGGTTATTACATACATTAATCTTTTTATGTATCCCTAACCAAGCAGTATCCCACATATGTATTGGAATACATAAATTTGTAATATAAGTTGAAATACCATCTCGAATTTGGGGTAACTTGTCTGAGAAGGGGGATTCATAAAAAAAGCATTTAAAATCATCTGATATAACATTTTTCGTGTATGTTGTAAAACAAAATCCCATTTAACTTCCCATTGTTGAATCTTATAAAAAATCTCATTCCATTCTTGCATTAATTTGGGGTGTCTTTTGTTTTTGTGGACAAAATTATTTGCCTTCCATTCTTTAAGAATAACCCATAATTTCATGGTAACCAAAGGAACCCAAAGGGATTCTTGGTATTTCAAAAGTGGTAACAAATTTGTATATAAAAAAAGCAAAAAGAAAAATAGGAGTGGGTTTATCATATTCAGTCCTCCAGATTTAATATCTAAATATAGTACATTCCGTTTAATCGGATTTAAACGACTCCCCATATCCCACAAAAAAAAATCACATTAATGATGTTTCCAATCATTTAGGCAATAAATAAATATTGCTGAAATATAAAAAAAATGGAATCAAAAAAGTTTTCAACAAATATACCCCTTTTCTTTATTGATAGTTTCCATTTGTTCCAACTAGCTACCTTTGCATGACCTATTTGCAATGCTTTTGACCAATTGAAACCTGCACTGTCATCACTCCCAAAATAAATGCCCAGAATTTTACACAGAGCTTGATCCACCATAATCCCCTCCCACTACTTCAGGTTTCGTAGGAAATCCTGTCAGTTTTAAACAATGAGATTTATTTTCATTTATTTTTGCTCCTGTAACCATCCCTATTTCTGTAATCAAGGCACAAGCCTTCTCAATAGAATGGCCATCTCACAATATTAAACATAAATCATCAGCATAAGCCACAACTTTCGTATATATCTCTAATCCCCCGTATACATTTAATAATCGGGGTGATTTATTCAATACCCGTATCATAGGATCTAAGGCTAAAACATATAAATACGGACTCAGTGGGCACCCCTGATGTACCCCCTTAAAAAATTCGATAATTATTCCCTTGCCATCCATTCTCATAAGGAATATTATATGCCAATATATAGCATAACTGAAGCCAGTTTATAAATAATTCTGGTATCCCAAATCCTGCTAAACATTGCCATAAAAAGTATGAGACACTTCATCAAATGCCTTAGCTTGGTCTAAGCTCACTAAATACCCTAATGTAAGTTGTGATCCCATCTTCCCTTTCCCATTTTCCATAATTTCCCTAAGAAATAAAAATACATCTCTAATATTATGTCCAGGGATTGAACAAATTGTGAATTGCTGATTAAGTCAGGCATCACTAAAGACAATCTATTTCCTAATAGTTTGGAGAAAATCTTAAAGTCCACATTAAGCAAAGTCAAAAGGATGCCAATTCCCAATATTTGTTCGGTCTCCTTTTTTATAAAGAAAAATCATTAACCCCCTCGTACATTTGGGAAGGTAAATACATTTCATGAAGAATAAAATTATATAGCTCTAAAAGCTCTGGTGCCATAATCTCCCACAAAACCTTGTAAAACTCGCTCGGTAATCCATCTGACCCTGAGATACATTAGGTTTAAGGGATAAAATAACTGATTCAAGCTCTTGTCTTGTAAAATCTGCCGTTAAAACCTGCTTCATTCCAACTGGGACTTGGAGAAGATCAGTTGCCTGTAAAATTTGTACAGCATAATCAGACTCCTCATGTTGTACCCAAAAAGTTTTTTTAATATGGGCTTCTAAAGTCTGCATAATCTCTGAATTACTTGTAGCTAACAGGCCAGTAGAGGTTCTTGAATCTGTAAATATTTTTTTGTCTCGAAGATGCTGACCAGCTAAAAAAGGATTAGCATAAGCCGACTTACCCTGTGTGCCAAAGGATTGTTCTTTATGTAAAGATTGCAACCTATCATATTGATAATTTGACGTATGTATTTTAATGTCCCTAATATCTTGAGACACATCTGCCTCTCCCGCTATTTGCACTGACATGAGTGACCGCAGGGAATGTCTAAGAGATAAATAATGTTCATATTGCGTTTGAGCTCTAAATTTGCCAATAGACTGTAGATAACATATTAAACATGTTTTCAGATCTTCCCACCAATCAGCTACGGCATCATACAAAAACAACGTGGACATTTTATCTTTTATCTTTTATAATTATACGTAATTCCGACAATACTGAAGATTGTAAAGAAGTGTTTAGTTTCCACATTCCAGGACCTTTTTGTCTACTTGGAGGATTTTCTATTTTAACACCGATCAAACAGTGATCCGAAGATTCCACAGGATCATAAAGAAGTTTTACATTCTGTAAGGATTTATGAGTAAATAAAAAATCAATCCTGGAAGATAAAACTCCCTTATGATTTAAGAGATTTCAAAAAAATTTTGTCGCAATATTGCTTACCCATTTTAGTTTTAATTTGAAAATTTATATTAAAATCCCCACCAAAAAAGAGTTGTCGGCTAGTATAAAGATAAGGTTGTACCTTTTTCAACAAGTCTATCTGTAAGGCTTTTGTCTGGGGTCCATGTAATGTAATTAATCCACAAGATAATGCTTTTAGTACCACATGTAATATAAAAGCTCTTCCAGGTTCTACATCTATCAATCTATGTAAGTGTACCTCAGGAGTAAGAAAACATCTTCCCACACCACTGCACTCTTCTTCTCCTATAGACCAAAAAGACATTCCCCAGTTCCAATCCTTAGTAGCCTGTGAAACTTCTTTACATGAATGCAATCTTGTATCTTGTAAAAAATATTCATCATATTGCAAGTTTAATAGTACTCCAAATGTTGTCAATCATTTTTTCTGAGATTTCAAACTATTAACATTTAGCATAGTTACCGCTATCGAAGATAATTCAAGGAGGGGGTTTAGGACATTTTACACTTGATCTAGTTACATGCTTCCTAGAACCAGGCCTAGTAGTTTTACGGGGAACCTCCTTAATGTTTATTTTCCCATCAGACTCACACAGAACATTAGAATCTAACAATGGTTGTGCTTCTTCAACCTGGTCTCCCCAGGAAGAGAAAACTGCAAATCTATTAGCCAGAGGCAATGGAGACAGGGGAGGATTACTCTGTTCAGTCAAAGGCTGTTCCTCGAGACCATTAGGTTCCACAGTATGCTTCCCCATTTCTTCAACAAGAATAGATTCTAGCATAGCTGAATCAGCTAGGGAGTCTTGTGATCCTCTTCCTGAATGGGACTCATTCAGTCTTAACAAGGACTGTGGTCGTTGGGGTGAACCTTGAGGGGTTGCAAAGGGAGTTTCTTTATCACCTCGTCTCTCCTGTCTTGAGAGTGGATTTTGGGTCTGCAAGTCTGCATGGGGAGAAGGGACATGCCCTTCCAAGGAGGCAGAAAACCGCAAAGGGATTACCTGTCTACTCTCACCAAACCCCCCTCCACCTCTACCTCTTCCCCTGCGCCTATTCCCGGCTAAATTGTCAGGACCATTAAAGTGTGTGATAAATAATATTCTTGGTCAGAAGTGGCATCAATATCTACCGATGCCCATGGGCAATCTGCAAAGGAGTGAGACCGTTCTTCACATAAATTACATACCGGCAAAGCTACACAGTGGTTCGCCGTATGACCCAGTACTCCACACTGAAAACATTTTGTTTGATCACAGGAGGTATTCAAATGGGATAGGGATCCACATTTGTAACAGCTCTTAGGTTGGCCTGCGTAAAATATAATGCCCCTATCTCATCCTAAAAAAAAGAACTGGGCAGATGTTGTATACCATCCTCTGTTTGGTGTATTTGCACTCTTACTAACCAACCCCCAGTCCAGAATCCATTCTCATCTATAATGGGTTTAGGTTTATCATGCAATGAACAACGTTTTTCCAACCAAAACAATATGTTTGCAACATTAACCCCTTCATTCCTAAAAAGAATTGTAACAATCTTAATTGTGGGGTTTGTCACAGGAATAGCCATAAAGTCCTTCCAAATTTCTTGATCCTTAACTTCATAGTAAAGTCTCCAAAATTTATCAAGTGCAATAATTGAGCAAAAGCTAATATCATAGTTATGATCTCCCGGCGGGTGAATAAAAGCATACACTTCAGCCAGAGAAAATTTCATAGATTCTATAAGCAAAGTCTTCCCCACCCATACATGGTCTGGAACCACTTGAGCTTTCCCTTTGTAATGAAGTAGAACCAGAAACCGATGTTTAGCTGCTACTGCTGGCTTACGGAATAAACCCGCATAAGATTGCGGCTCAACTTCTGCAGGAAGGGCAGTTCCACCCTGTGGGCAATCTCTTTGAGGAGGAGTAGCAAAAACAGTACCTGACTCCAAGTTAACATCCATTCAACTATCTTCTTGTGATAGAGAAAACTGGTCGTCTGCTAAATGATCCATTGGAATAGGACTCAAAACCACAGTATCTTCTCCATGTTCTCCGGCGACTGATGCATCAGTTTTTCCAGCCATCTCAACATGAGGTTGCGCATCCTCAGTATTGCAATCAAGGGACTTAGACTGAATAGTTCTCACATTTGCCAAAGGTTCTTGCCTTAATTCTAAATTTTGTGGCTGAGGTTGAAAACAAACCGGAGAACCTGGTATAGGTATTCCAGGGTCAGGTATCCACTTATTACCTGCCCATAACCATCCGGCTGGACGTAAAGCTTCCCCCGGAGACCAGTCTGACAATTGACAAAATTTATCTGTAAATGAAACAGGTAAAGATGTGCCTTTCACGTGTTCCACCTGCACAGGTGGCAAATCTTCTGGACCCAAAGGTAAGCATTTATTCCCTTCTTTCAGAGGGCTAGCAATTGAACTCTTATGCTTAGAACGTTCTGCTTCCAATTTCTGTCTACATGACTAATAATCTTGTTCTGCAATTGAGATTAAATCCAACAGCTGTATCTTTTTCTGTTCCAATTCTTGTTGCAGTCATGTTTCTTCTGCTTGGTTATCAACGGTCCTTATCAGGGAAACCGGCAAGTCCTTCGAATTTTGAGTCATTGCTTGATTCATATCTATGCCATCAATATCTGAAGACTGAGAATTAGTAGCCAAGAGCTCAGAGCTCACAACAACATGACCGCTCTCCTTCACCACCTCCTCTGTACTGAGGTCGTCCATCCCTGCAGACTGATGGACAGCACCACCCGCCTACAGAGCAGGGGAATTTCCCCGGTGTCCAGGCCAAATTCCTCTCATTCACTAAAAATACCACCAACAGCTTAATCTGGTTCAAGGTCAGTTGGCATTCACCTGTATCCCCCTCCCCCCGGGTCGTTCCTGAAAATAGGCAGGATTTGTCTAGTGCACTTACCTGGTCAACAAAAACTAAATAAATAAATAATAATAAAAAAAATCCTAGTTGCCACTGTTCTGACCATTTTGACAGTTTATCCAGATCTCTTCTCATTCTGCCCATCCCATCTGGATAATCTACTCTGTTGCAAATTTTGGTGTCATCTGCAAACAGACAAATCTTACCCTCCAGTCCATCTGCAATGTCACTGATGAAGATATTGAAGAGGACTGGCCCCAGGACTAATCCCTGAGGTACCCCACTTGTGACTTGCATCTCTCCTGATTGTTTACCATTTACCACCACTCTCTGTTTTCTGCCTGCCAACCAGTTTGCCATCCAGTTGACCAACTTCTGACCCACCCAAAGCCTATCCAGCTTATTAATCAAGTCTTCTATGTGGAACATTATCGAAAGCTTTGCTGAAGTCAAGGTAGACGACACCAACTGCACCCCCTTGGTCCACCACTCTGGTTACCCAGTCAAAGAAATCTATGAGATTTGTTTGACAGGACTTTCCTGTTGTAAACCCATGCTGTCTTGGATCCTGTGCTCTTACAGATTCCAGGTGTTGCACTATCCTTTCCTTAAGGAGTGCCTCCATAATCTTGCCCACTACTGAGGTAAGACTGACTAGTCTGTAGTTCCCTGCCTCCTCCCTGCTACCACCCTTGTGGAGCTGGATCGCATGAGCCCTTCTCCAGTCTTCTGGGACCTCTCCTGTGCTCAGAGACTCACTAAACAGTTCTGATAATGGCCTGCTAGTTCCATCCTTAGATTCTTTAGTACCCTAGGATGTATGCCATCAGGTCCCATTGCCTTGTCCACCCTGAGCTTAGCAAGCTCTTGTAGGACCCTTTCTTTTGTGACAGGACTTGTGCACATCTCCCTCCCCCTGTGTCCATGGTGTTGAGCTGTGGGACCTGCCCTACCTTCTCCTCAGAAAATACTGAGCAGAAGTATCTCTTTAGGATAGATGTTTTTCCTTGGTTCTCCTCCACACACTCCCCCTTATCCCCTTTGATCTTAGCAATACCCCTCTGGACTTTCTCCTTTCACTAATGTATCTATTGAAAGTCTTGTCCCCTTCTTTTACTGTTTGTGCTATTGTTTCCTCAGTTTGTATCTTTGCCTGCTTTACTGCCTTCCCTGCTTCCCTTAAAGAAGTTTAGTATGCCTCCCTATCTTCATTCCACTGTGTTTCCTTATATTTCCTTAAGGCCAACCTTTTGGCTCTGACCTTTTCTGCTACTGTTGTTGAGAACCAAAGTGGTTTCCTCCTTCTTTTGCTCTTGCTTTTCTCCCTAACACCATAGGATGTTGCTTCAAGTATTGCATCCTTAATCCTTGCCCACTTTGCCTGTACCCCCTCACCTGTGTTTCTTCTTGCCAGGGCTAGCTTAACTCTGTTGGCCATCTTATCAAAGTCCACTCCTCTGAAGTGTCATATTTTTGCCTTGGAATGGGATGATTTAGTTCTAGTGGCCAAATTGAACCATACTATGTGATGGTCAATGGCCCCCAGGTGACCTTCTATCTGGAGATCTGTGATCCTTTCCCTGTTAGTCAGTACTAGATCTAGGATAGCCCTGTCTCTTGTGGGTTATTGTACCAGTTGTTTGAGGCCCTCCCCCTAAAGGGAATCCACCATGTGTCTAGTTCTGGCGGATGTGCCTGCTGGTATTGACCAATCTGTATCCGGCATGTTGAAGTCTCCCATTATCAGAATCTCCCCTTTAGCTGTCATGTTTTGTACATCTTCTAACAGTAATGTGTCTATGTCCTCCCCCTGGTCTGGGAGCCTGTAGACAACCCCAGTTCGTATGTCTGTCCCATTTCCTGTTTCCAGGTTGACCAACAGTTCTTCTGGCTCCTTATGTGTATTCTGAATTTCTGTAGCTTTGGTATTTTCATTGACATAAAGGGCCACTCCCCCCCCTTTTTGCACCTAGGTCTCTTCTGAACAGTACATAGCCAGGTACTGAAGTCTCCCAAGTGTGGTTACTGGTAAACCATGTCTCGCTAATGGCTACAATGTCCAGTTTAGCCTCTGTCATTGTTGCCTCCAAGTATGGGATCTTGTTTCCAAGACTGTGTGTATTTGTGTGCATGATTTTCCATTGGCCAGATTTCAGTGTGTTAGTTGTTGAATGAGGTCCGGTGTTTCCCGTGCACATCATATGGGGAGCCAGACTTTTTTCCTTACCTGGTGATGCAAATAAACTACAAACATGCTGAACTCCTGTTTGATCAGTAGCTGGGGGGGGGGAGTTTTCTTCCCATTTGATGTATCGGTGCTGCACACCTCTCCCCATTTGCTACTTTAAATATTCTTCAAAGACATCAAACTTCTGCCCCAATGCACTGACTTCTTCCTTAGTCAGATGCAGTCCATTGTATTTAAAGAACTTTCACTTCCGAAACTGTTGCCAGTTACCTACCAATTTGTGTCCCTTTTCCTGGCACCAGCCCTTGAGCCACATATTTAGCTCCCCTATGTCCCCTTCTCTGACCTTCTGTCCATCTGCCCCCCTCTCCCAGACCAGCAACATCTCAGAGAAGGAGATGCTGGAAGAAATGGATGACAGTTTGACTCCCAGGCTGGTTAGGTGTTCCTTGGTCTCCACAACTGACCGGGGATCTATGTGATAATGGTGATCATTGTTAGGGTGACAGCACATCACCAAAAAAATATTTTGTCGATGTACCTCCAGGCGCACAGCAAAACGGCACCAGGGACATGGGATTTAACATTTTATGCAGGGGTTGTGCCCCTCACAGACCCCTGCAGGGGGCTTCACACACATACCCCCCTACTTAAGAATTTTCAACTCCAACGGGGTGCATATGGTGGGGTGAAAACGTAGCAAAAAAATGTCTTGGGCCAGGTGCAACAAAAAGTATTTGCACCTGGACCTGAACCCGGCACCATTTCCACACCAGCCCTAAACACACCCACCATGCCACGGAAGCAGCTCAGCAGCTCACCGTGGCACCACCTCCTACAATCCCTCTGTCTCCTCCCACCCCATGCTCGGCATGCTCACTCCCCCCATGTGTGTAGGCATGTAGTGACAGGCTGTCTCTCTATTTCATGCACCCCCCTCATCCAGTCACCCATCTTCCCCAGTCACCCCAATCACAGGTGCTGCAATTGAATCGCCCTTTCAGTAGGTACCCAATCACTGTTGCCAAAGTCATGGGATACCACCGTCCACCTGGTGAGGTCATTAGTCCCTATGTGTACCAGGACGCTGATGTTTTCTCCTGCTTCCTGCATGATTTTAGCAATGCAGTCAGTGTCTCTCCATGCTGATGTACCTGGGAGACATCTGACCATTAGCCCCTACCGGAGGTAGGTATTAACTCCCCGAATCATGGATTCACCTATGATCAGAAGTGTTTTGGATTTCCTTTTCACTTTTTTTTTGTATTGGTCCCTGTTTTGGGTGAGTTTTATAGCGCTAGCTCCTGTGCTGCAGTGTCCTGCTCTGCAGTGTCCTCTGCCCCTTTGTTTGATTTCAGAGATAGAGGCAGACACCTGTTTGTAGTTTTTATATGGTTTGTGGAGGTGATACATTGGTGAACATTGAGTGACTGGGCACCTGATTTGCCCCTCCTAACCACCTGCCAACTTCCCTGACCAACTGCCCTCTGCAGTTGAGGTGCTTCATTTGGATGTTGGAGAAATGGCAGGCAGTTCTTATAATATACTTCCTCCTGAATATGCAATTTGAGGAACACAATCTCTGCCAATGCTGCCCTGAGCTGAGCCCTTAGATTTCTGATGGTCCAGCATGTAAGACAGCATCCTAAATCCTGTGTAACTGCCTTTTTGAAAAGTGTCCTGCAGTTCCTGCAGTTAATAATATCCATTCCAGTTGAGTTGCCAAGTTTATGACCTGGTCTGAGTAATCAAAAGGAAAATGAAAGTAAAATATATATTTTTTTTATTTATTTTTTTTCATTTGGTTGGTTGTTTTTGTATAACTTTTTATAACAAGTTGAATTAATTGTGCCCCTGTAAGTGAGATCACTGTGTGTTTACCTCTCTGATCCTCCCCTTCCTGCTTTGCTACAGGAAATGTTGCGACTGTGCTACTCTACAAAAGGTGTGTAGCATGGGGTGGTTGGGGATGGGGTGGGTGGTTGGGCTCTTCACCTGCTGAAAAAAGAAACACCACAGATGAAAGAAACAAGAAGGTAAGAGCAGAAATAAGAGCAGAAATAATCAACCAGCAAATGCAGTATCCCTGAAAGCTTAGCCTAATCATAGATACAACTGTAAAACCTGTAAGCATCACCTGTAATAATTTCACAGAAGATATACCCTGCAAAAAACACTTTGCTACAGAGAACAATAAAGCAGCAACAGAAGATATACCTTGCAAACAATTTGAATCAGAGAAGATTGCAGCAGTAATCTGTAAGCATAAAACAGTAACAAACCTGTAGGCACACCCTGTAATAATGCAGCAGAAAGTATGCCTTGCAACAGCAGTTTGAATCAGAGAACAATAAAGCAGTAAAATGTAAGCAAAAAACAGTAACAACACCTGTGAGCATAAAAGAAAATAGTAACACTCAATACATCTGCCTAGCCAAATGAAGCTTTAATCCTTTTCCTTGCTGTGATAATGTTTTCATTGCTCTGTCATTACAAGCAAACCTAGAAGAAAAGAGCTCAGGTGAAGCTAGGTGCCTTTGCCAGCAAACCTAATCTTCCACCTGGTGGCAAACACCTCTCCAGGATCTCTGGTCTAGAGTTAAATATCTTAAATAGAGACATCACCCCTGAAGAGATTAGGTCTGTAATTGGATCACTTTCAAATGGTAAAAGTCCTGGTCCAGATGACTTTCCATTTGAGTTGTATAAAATTCTATCCAAGATGTGGACACCTCTTCTGGTGGATCTATATAATAATCTGCTGAAGGAAAAAAAATATCACAATCCTTCAATCATGCTGAAATTATATTGCTTCTTAAAACAGATAAACCCCCTGAACAGTGTGTGTCATACAGGCCCATTTTACTTCTTAACAGTGAATACAAAATTTTTACAAAAATTTTGGCTGAGAGATTAACTAAGGTAATACTGTATATGATCCATTATCCATCAAGTCCAGGTGGGATTTATTCTGGGCAGAAGACTCCAGCATAACACCAAAAGGGCGTTTAATGTTGTACAAGCCTTTTTGGGAATGGACACTGCACTCCGGTCTTTAGATGCGGAAAAAGCCTTTGACAGGGTGCAGTGCCTGTTCCTTGTGGAGGTATTAAAAGGATATGGAATCAGGGGGAAATTTCCTAAAATGAATCAAGATGATCTACAGAAAACCCTAAGCCAGGATAAAAATTAATGGAAGCTCCTCTCCCTTTTTTCAGCTAGCAAGATGAACTAGGCAGGGATGCCCCCTGTCTCCATTGCTTTTTGCACTTTATTTGGAGCCATTAGGTTAAGAACATGTACTCAGGAATTGGGGATAAGGGATAGTTTTGGTCCAACCCTGACCATGCTTATGCAGATGATATCTTATTGACTTTAAAGGAACCAGATGAATCTTACCCCTCAGTGTGTGAGATTCTGGAGGAGTTCAGTCTACTTTCAGGCTATAAAGTGAACTGGGGTAAGAGTAAAATGCTCTACCTGGGGAATCCAACTAATATTAGAAATCCACTGTTCGCTGGCATGTTAAAAGACAAAGTTAAATACTGTATCTTGGGATCACTTTGGCAGTCAACCCTAAAAGAGTGATTTAACTAAATTATGACCCCTTAATAAGTTGGATCAAGATAGCCCTGACAAAGTGGCAGTTTATTCCCTTGGTCCTGTTAGGAAGTGTTAATATATTGAAAATGAATATTCTGCCAAGACTACTGTTCCTTTTTCAATCTGTCCCATTCAGTTTACCAAAAAAATTCTTTACAGACTTGGACCAAATATTGAGAAGATTCTTGTGGCAGGGGGGTTCCCCAGGATTGCTTTGCATAAACTGTGTCAAGACAAAGAGGAAGGGGGGATGTGGTGCCCTAATTTCTATCTGTACTATCTGGTAACACAACTGAAGCAGGTATATTATTGCTTCCACAGCCAACAAAATAACTTAATAGTGGGTAGTGGATTGGAGGTAGACAAAGCTAAGAGGCTGGCATTAACCAGTGTGCTGGTGTCAAATGTAGCAGGTATTTTGGATGCTACTAAGTCTACCATTGTAGTCTAGGCCCAACCTTCCAGACTGCTTGTGCCTCGGGCGATTTATCCATATTAACTACTATTTATAACAACAAATGCTTTAAACTCGCTACGTTAGATAGTACCTTTAGAACCTGGTACTTTCATAAAAGTTTAAGAACAATAGGGGATTTTTATTCAGATGATAATTTTAGGTCATTTGAACAAATCCAGGATCTGTATTGTATACCATCTTCTCAAAACTGGCAATACACGGAAATAAAAAACTTTGTATTCAGAAAGAATGGTAATTCTTTTAATTTGTTAAGTAGTCCCTTGGAAATATTCTTTATGGAGCTGGAAAACAACAAACATCCAATTTCTTAACTGTATCAGATTCTGTTACGAGGGGTTACCACCCCCCTGCCTTTGGTAAAGGAGGCATGGGAAAGAGAGCTTAATGTCTCAATTTCAGAGGCGGTCTGGGAAAATTTTTGAAATATGAAAAAAGTTAAGGTCTGAAATAAGAGATTACTTCAGATCCATTTCAATATATTACATAAAACCTACCTTACACCCACCAGATTGCATAAGATAGATGTGTCTATCCCTGAGATCTGTCAGAGATGTCAGAGATGTCAGAGATGTAATAGGCCAAGACTTTATCACACATGCTAGTGAAATGTGATAAGCTTAAAATCTTCTGGACATACATTTGGTCATTATTGGGGCAACCCTTGGGCCTTAACTTCCATTTTGACCCAGGAATTGTGGCATTTAGTTAGCAGGTGGACATACTGGATCCTCAGGGAAGTTTGAAGTGCCTTTGGAACATTGGCTCTTTAGTAGCCAGCAAGGTAATTCTTCAACACTGGAAGGACATTGAGGCTCCATCAAGTCTGGAATGGTTGAAGAAAATGCTGGACTAGAGTAGAATGAATAGAGTGATATATGCCCTAGAAGATGATTTTGAAAAATATAATTTAATTTGGACACAATTTAGGCTTAATTTGGCTAATTTGACTAATGTGGCCCCTCAATAAATTTTGCCCTACATGTTATGACTGTGATGAAAGCACTAAGTCTTCATGAGTGTTAACGAGGATTAAAGCATCCTCGCTCTGAGTTATTCCATCTTTAAAAACCAAAAAAGATATGATTGAAACCTTCAAGTACATGAAAGGAATAAACGAGACAGGTACGGAGGGGCAGTTCAAAGTAAGTGAGGGGAGGGATACTTGGGGGCTGTGATATGAGGCTGGAGGGAGGAAGATTCAGGAGGGAGATAAGGAGACACTTTTTTATGGAGAGGGTGGTAGCTGGGTGGAATATGTTACAGGCAGAAGTGGTATCCAGTAGAACAGTAGGCTGCTTCAAAGGGGCTGGGACAGGGTAAGGGGAGGGTCAAGGGAGGAGGGTGGGAGGGAGGGGCAGCTGCAGAATAAGGGGTGCTAGCTGCACATTCAGGCAGACTTGATAGACCACTAGGCCTTAATCTGCTAGCAAATTTCATATGTTCATATGTTCACAACTAATTGTTGTGCCTGAACAAATAGTTCCCTGATACTATGTAAGTTATTGATCACCCACTCCCACAGAGTTGCTTCAGTGTTCTTTAATCCTGCAGCCACAATTCAAATATTGATGTCTACAAAACCATCAGATAATCATTAGTTTAGTGTCAGTCATAGTCACACCACCTCCACCCCCTCTCCAATACAGATGAGAATACTTTGCTGGCAGGATCTGTAGTACCTGTATAAGCTCGATGATTAAGACCTTATTGACACACTGCTGTATCACAGTGTATGCTCCATGTTTGGCACAATGACCCAGACTGGCAGAGCGTCCATCACCCTATAGTACAAGATCTCTGGGTATGTTTTACAATGAATGGAATACACGGCTTTGTTGTTCAGACCACACTGTATGGACAACTGGGTATGGATACAGACTTTGGTGTTTAAAAAATGTCCCCTTGTCTATACATGCTAATTTTATTTTATTTTATGCTTTTGGTAACTGGGTAAGGCCCACTAGGCAAAAATGCATGTTTTCAGGAGTGACCCGGGAGCACTGGGTGGTTAAGTGACTTGCTTAGAGTCACACAGTATGCAAGTGGAGGTTGGTAATTTCATGAATTGAAATAGTTTAATTGCCTTTGATGGTAGTTGTCCAGAAAACAACACTGCTCCTAAGAAAATGAGGTTTCCAGCTGGCATGTTACCAAGGTAAGGTTGACTTGGCCATGCATTGCACTTTCCAGAATTACTACATGACTGTTTAATGTGCACTGCAGTCCCACATCATCTTGTGATGACTCCTACTATTCTACAATGGCAAGCTGAACATGAAGAAAAAAGTTCTGGTAGGTTTGACTTGAAAACAATAAATTTTTTCTCTTTGTCAGGCTTCTTACTATCCACATAATCAGATCTAACAGGAAGAGATATACACTGATACGCACGAGTGTAACAGATTTAAATGCATTACAATGACAAGTAGTAGGCATTAAATATGGATGTCAGTACATGTCATAACCCCTGTATACATGTATTACAGAATATTAAAAAAGGTAGTACTGAGGATCTATGGCATATATAAATAACTCCATATAAGCCACTCATTGCATAATTTGACTGATGCCACATGCTTTACCGAACTTGAAATAACAGCAACTATAATTTGAGTGTTTCAATCTCATATACAAAACAAGTAACACTACTGTTATTCAGTAAGAATGGAGAGCTGGGTACTCAGTACAATATTATAGATTGAAGAAGTCTTCCAACTAATTAAAAAAATGGAATGTCATGGAATGTGCCAATTTACCTGGCAGCTGCATGTGACAAGCTATTCAAAGAGTAAGAGTGACTGTCATGCAAACAGAAGGTGCGCAATAAATGATTGGAGGCAACCCCTCGATTCATAATTATGCACATATAATTTAGTAAACAATGGATAATTCAGGGATAATAATATGCATAGAAGCAAAATTGCATTGATCATATATCAGAAACAGCAACCATACATGAGTTAGGCAAACACAGTACAATCTATGCAATACTGATCTTTACTGAAGAATAATTACATTAGTGGCACAGTACATCAATAGTAAGGAAATAGAGAAACACTTACTCATAAGTGTCATACTCAGAACAGTTCCTGTCAAATTCTGAACTTGGAGAATACTCTGACACAGTATCTGGAATTCTTGACAGCTCTGATGAATGTCATCTTCTTCACTAGTTGTATAACACTGGTTGGTGTCTTTCAGATGGACATCAGATAGTGTCTCTTCTGGCATCCACAGCAGAGGTGCATTTATCAAGTTGCACTGTATTTCAGTCTCATAAGTTTGCACCATGGCCAGTACTCCTAGAAAAAGTACATAATGCTGGACTAAGTTCAATGTTTTGAAAACTATGCAACGTGTGGGGTAAAAAAGAAGTTGAATGATATAAGAAATTACATCAATATGGACGAAGACAATTTATTCCAATATGTTAGATAAAAAAGCAAATTGTGCATTTGTACACTGAGATCTCTTCAATGATTGATTAGTGGGTTGTCCACATGTAGTATTCAAAAATAATTAAGGCTGGACTAGAGGTGAGACTAACCATCTGTTAGTCACCCAAAAGTGTTATAATGTGGCACAAGACAAAGACAAGTTTTGTATTGCCACTAATGAGTGATTAACTGACTTTTAATGCAACTCATTGTAGTGCCATAATGCTACTATATCAACAATACTATTCACTGTACAACTGTTAAAATGATACTTTTGTTGATCGTTTTCCTCTTTAAGAGGGTCACTTTTAACTAAATACTTATTCCAGTTGCCATTTTATAATGGTGACTTGAAATCAGAATGCATCATTCCAGCCATTCCTCATTGCTATGGGATTAAAGGATGACTGAAATAATCCATTTAACATGGGGATCAGGCTGTATATAACAGTGTAGCAGTGATTTACTTATGTAGGTTTGAATCCTAAAAGCCACTAGATACTACATAAGAATGGCATAACTCACATTCGGCTGTTATGGCTCAATCAAAAGGCAAGTGAAACCAGCTCTGTAGAGGAGCAAGTATCGACAGTGGACATTATGCTATATTAATAATAGTGTATGATGGATTATACATTTAAAAAAGTGTCTCAATATCATGGCAATAGAGCATTCTGATTGATCCAGTGTGGTATTACAATCTCTGATAAGGTCTGTTTCAGTTGTAGCCTGATTCTTGTCTGGTTCTAAAAAAGAAGCACCCCACAAAAGAAGGTTACAAAGATAAAGTGTAATTCCACACAATTGATAAATGGAGTAAGCCATCAGTTTGTTGGTGTACTATGGTGTACATGCTATTTAAGTAAAGCCTCTTTTCAATGCTAATCAACATAACAAGCAAGATACCAAACCAATATGTGGTTTTGAAGATGTGGCGTATGTTTATATATGTACCTCAATAGTATATGCTTACACATTATTTACCATGGCTACGATGAGGAGAGTTGGATGTTGCACTCATCCCCCTGCTAATTTTATCCACTTGTGTACCACCTGCATTGGTGTTTACAGCCAGGTATGGAGCATTTGGATTACTACAGTAATCATGAAAACTGTGTGATAACAATGTAGTAAGCTGAGATTCAGCAGCATCATTCATATCAGTGGCATCAACATCGATAGGTGTATCAGTTGTGTTACCTGACTGAATCTCACCAATTTCTGTTACATGTGATACAATAAATTCATTTATGGACAAATAGAAGAATGAAGTTTCTGCTTTATCTTGCTGAGACTTCCTTAATTCTGAAATATCCTGTAAATGGAAATAGCAATTAGATTAGTAAATATATATCTAGATATATTATTTTAAACTTCTTACACAATTTGTTAAAAATCATAAAACAGAAACAAAAATAGAATGAACAGCCATGAATGACACAAATTTAAGAATACAGCATGTGACAAATACAAAAATGCAGAAAACTGTGCACTTAAGAAAGACTCATGGTGCTAGATTAAGGGCTGACAGCACAATTGTAACATGAAAAAAAGGATCACTCAGCACTCATTCCACACAAGCATGAAGTCTGTTTGATTCAAGTATCCCAAAATTTATTGTAGAAAAGAAGCCCAGAACAGCACCCAACATCCCCAGCTCTTCAGACAAACACTGCTTCTTCCTCAGGGGGCGGGGTCTCTGACCTGCCCCCTGAGGAAGCCCTGTGTGTTGCTGAAGTGCTGGGGATGTAGGGTGCTGTTCTGGGCTTCTTTACTACAATAAATTTTGGGATACTTGAATCAAACAGACTTCATGCTTGCACGAAATGAGTGCTGAGTATTCCTATGAAGCATGTGACAAAATAAAGGGTAGTTCAATTTAAATTGTGACATCAATATAGCTTGCACCCATGCACCTGGGTGGTGCTCAGAGATGAGGTGCTAGCATTACCTCATGCCACTCCGGTGACCCGTGTTCGGAAGCCGACTCAGGTTGCTAGTGGATGGCTGAGGAGGAGAGGATCAAGTTTCTGATGGACTCCTCTCCTCTCATGGAAAGGGAGGTTAAAGCACCCCACAGTTCTGACAGCTCCCAGTGGAGACTGGGAGCATGGCATTTAGTAGGTGGAAGGTACATGGGGTATGTGGGTGTCGGTGGATGTCTCGTGCATGGGTGTGGGAGCACGCCTGTTGCTCACTGGATGTCATTGCACATCCATGCCCCCAGGCATAAAAATAATGGAGAAGACCCTGGTATTCAGGAAGGCTAAGGTGGGACCCATTGACAGTACCCTTGCTCAATGCTGGATCCATCTGACTGACCTCCGTCTCTCACCGACATTATGGCAGCCCACTAGATTCTAGATAGATCAACAAAGGAGTTGGTGGTCCCACCTCAGGGGACTCAGAGCCAGGCGTTTGGTTAGGTCATGGTTGGGTAAGAGAGCACCCAAGGATGGTGGTTCAGTTGGAGGATAAAAGACAGAGCAAGAGAAAGCCAGTCCCATTGTCTACACTGGAGAGAGGTCCTATCAGGCAAGTGAGAAGGGGGCATAAACAGATTTGAAAAGAAAAGAAATTGCACCTGTTACTCGTAGTGGATGATGTAATTTAGACAGACATAATAAGAATTTATAACACTTAAAATACAGAAAATATGACGTGAATGAAAAGTAAAAATTAATTCGGGAAAAAATTCAAGGTTGAAAAACATGGTTGAAACAGACATTTGATTCACTACCAATAGATGCATTAGAAAGAACAAACAAGAAAACATTAAAATGAACTGTGACACATAGTACAAACCACATGCATGCTGTGGTAACACATGAAACACAATACATTTAAATAATTATGCTTGTAAACACATGTGGGACATGCTGAATGTAATATTCAAAAGTTAACAAAAATGTCTGTTGTGAACAAGGCAAAATGGTGACCAGGACATACTTGGCAAATTTCATAATGCGATGATGCAGGTGATAACGCAGAACAAGGCAACAATCATGATGTAAACTTGCAAGCTGAAATCTGTCAGAAGATTGTCATGTAATGATTCACCATAAATGTTATGACAGGGAAATGGTTCAATTATTACTAATTGCTTTATGATGGATCTATTTTTGGATGCACATAGTGGTATTTGTGGCAATGGCTGAAACGCATCCTTCTAATTATGGCTCATGTTCCTGTTCAGTCCAGGACTGATAGTAGAGCACATTTCCATGGGTTTAGAGTTCACGGTGAGGAAAGCTGAGAATGAAATACCTTGTTATCATGCACAATGACACAAATGTTACAATCAGTACACTGTAACAGAAGACAAACAGTCTTTAATTTGTAGCCAGAATATTCAAATCATTGTGTGTTGGCAAGGGTAAGAGTGATAGAGTGTCTAGAGGACAAATTTCAGTCAGCGATGAGGGATGTAAACATTACTAACAAGGATTGTTGAACTGAACTAAATACTCCATACATGGCAACATAGAGAATAATGTATGGCCAACCATGCAGCATAGAGACCTTTGTAGTTCAGGATTCAATAGAGGCATGTGTTTGAGTCTTTAAATGTATACTGTTGAGGCTAATAATAATGAAGCATAAACACACTAAAGAGAGTGGTTATACTTGAAATTTAATTCACAATGGGGGGATCTAAGGCACGAGGCCATGGGCCGACTGACTACAAAAGCACAGGTGTGAAATAATTGCCATGTAGAAAATCACAGTATGCAGAGGGCAATGTGCTCCTAACAATGCAAATGCAAGACATGAAAAGCCTGATTATAGTTTCCTTCTCACACTAGCCATGTTAATTGATTCTTTTGTGATGCTGCTCTCAGTCACCGACTGTTGGTTTCCTGGTCACAGAGCTCAGCTTCTTTGTTAATGATAAAAAATGGGCAAGGAAATCCCTGTGTCATCATTGGCTGAGACTTGTTTCTAGCTATGGCAGTAAGAGAGTACCACCAATGGATAAAAATAAGTCAAAGCTAACCAGGGCAACTCACCGAATTCATAAGTCACTTAATTCCTAATTTCTGCCACAAACATGGCTGCCGCCTTTACTCATATATAAAAAAACCTCAGCTAGGCCTTAAAAATAAAAATACATTAAATTAAATAAAGTAAGTAAATAATTTAATGTTATTTAGACACATGAGCCACCCTTACACACATACACAATTAAAAAAAAAAAAGTACTATTCGGAGCTTCCATTGCTGGTGATTCTTTGATGACCATGAAAAATCCCCCTTCCATTTCTACCACTTTGCCAGAGAACTCCATTCTCCTTACCTGGAAGCAGATAAAATTGAGTTTCAGGCTCCACATTAGGCCTTGAATTCTTCTTTTCCATGGTAAACAATCACACCACATGTGCCCAGCCATCATTGTACCATGGTGTATAATGGGGAAGGGTGATAGTACCTCTATTGTTCTCACTTTAGAGGGGCTACAGATAGCCCTGCTACTATGCAGCTCAGTTCAGTTCTGTGGTGCAGTGCACCCAGGGACAGACTGAAAATAACTTGGTCACAACATAGCAGGAGCCATGGCAAAACTGCAGTGGAGACACACACAGAGGTTGCACACACACCGGTTCTGATCTGATGGATGGGTGTAGACAATGATAAGGATTTGCGGGAAGATACGGGTGTGTGTCCATAACTCTCCCACTGTCTATCTCTCTCACTGACCAGAGAATGCTGAGACACAAAAGTGGACCCGATGTGGTCCCCTGGATCTCTTCTCTGTTTGCTGGCGAAGTCCAACCCCCCAGGACACATCACTGACACCGATCAGCAACCCCTCCCTCATGTGTTTACTGCAAATGAGACTAGTTCAAACCCAGTAAATGTAGAACATGAACAAGTATAACCATTTGCTGACTGCTGTAATTTTAACAGTGGGAGGGGGCAATGAAGAAGAAGACCTAGATTGTTTCTGTGTGTCATGAGCACACTCCCACAACTCGCTGGTGTGCTATGGATGACAGCCATATATTAAGTAAGCAATAACTCACAGCAGGGTGTGGGCTTACTGGGGATTAATTAACACCCTGGAGTGGATTCTTGCGCTTATAACATGGAATCATACAAGTTTCAAAAATGTTATTTATTTTCTTCAAAATATAGAAAAGTCTCCCGTGTGAATGTAGCATCCTTCCACTTAAATTGACAGACAATAAAGAAGTCCCTGTGGTAATTGTGCTGTTTTCTTTCATTAATTTGTTGGTTTTGTAAGTAAAAATGCTATTTGGAGACATGTACTCTTGTACTGTTCGATTGCTAAAGATTATCCATGCTGACTGGTGATGATTCTTCGTGATCCATCTGGGTATGTGGTTGGCAACTGCTCCCATTCTGTTGGTGCAGGCAATATGGCTGCTTTTCTCCAGTAACTCACTGGTAACCTTGCAGCCCTTATCATCACTCCAGTTGCTCTCTGCACTGCTGCCTGGTGCCTGCTGCCCTGTTCCCTGGTCTGGGGCATGCTACTCATGGCTTTCCAGTAACCCTGTTGTTGCTGCTGCTCAGGTTTTGTGATCACTCCCTCTTCCATGATCCATCTGGATGGGTGGGAAATGCTTTCTGGTCCCCACAGTGACTGCAGCAGCACACTGGAACCCACAGCAGGAGAGGCAGTGACCCACAAGTGTTACCGTGGAAAAGAGCCACTGACTTAGTGACAGGGGATGGAGTTCGGGACTTCACCAACACACTGGATGTCAACAAATTCCAACTAACCCATCCATATACCTTACAACTAGATGTGAGTAGGGATTTCAGTTAGCACCTACTCACTCTAGCTGTTGGTATAACAGAGATTAATGTATGGCCATGCACAGTCAGTCCACCAATAACCTTGCACGTTTTAAGGCACCCATGTTATAATGGAGAACTAATCCACGGTCATGTGATGTCTTCTGACCAATGAAGAGGGGCCATTCTTCACTGCCATGTTATAATGCAAATCTTTTAATTGTATTATTCAATAGTGTATGGTGGAATGTACAATAACTGCGTATAATCTTCCTTAAAATGTAAAAATCCAGTCTACTGTAGTAGTGACATAGCTACTATCACAGACCGACTTTTCTTTCCATGTTAATAACTATGAGACAATGCCACCACCCTGCCAGGTGCTGTTCATAGTACAGGGGGTGGATGGCATGATGGGTGTGTGAGGTGATCTGCAGACTGGTGAGACAAGCAGTGCAGTCTTAGGCGACTGACACTTTCAAGAAAATGTAAGTGATCCAGTTTGTTTGGGTAACTTACAATATAAAGAACAGTATTTGGCATCCCACACATAGCTAGACAATGCTTCACCCTTGTGTTTTCTATGGAGTCAGATGGCCCACTTCAGCTTCATTCGCGAGGTCATCAGCCATCATAAAAAACACTCTGGTGAAGAATTGCCTAGCTGTGTATGGGATGCCATACCCTATCCTATATGTTTATATCTAGTTATTTACTATTTATAAAGTAAATCTCCTGAAGTCATGGACAAATGAAGTGATGCTGGTGCAACACCACAGCCCACCAGCAACACCACATCACTGTTCGCATTCAGAATTTGAAATTGTATCTAGGAATCAACATAACAGTTGCAAACCTTGGAACTTCAGACGCTGAGCTGTAACTGTGAGCATGATAATGTGTGTGTTATTTATTGGTCTTTAAAGAACAGGACCAAGTTGCACGTTGCCAAGAATGGATAGAGCGCAGTAGTCGCATCAAGCACAATGAAGTAAAGCTGTAAGGAAACACACAAATAAGGTAATCAAAAAAAAAAAACAAGGACATGATCATTAATTTGGCAGGGCTGAATTGTCTGACACAGCAGGGACTGTTTTCCTTGTAGTCTTAGTTAGCTACATTTTTATTGGAAACCAGGTAGAAAAAAGGAGGTTAGTTAAAAAGTGACACTGCTACAGCAAGACCCTTCTTTGTAGTGCCAAATTTGTGCATCAGTATGTTGCACCAAGATAAGTATTTTTGGAAAGAAAGGAGTGCATATTAGGATGGTGATAACATGCATCAAATGTATGAGTATACTCAACACATAGTGGCTGTTTTTAACAGAAAGATAGTTGTTAAGAGGCAAAGTGATGCATATGGTGTGGGCAGCATGCATCACCTAATGCCGAGCAGGTTATAAAGCATAGGGAGAAAACCTGGAGTGTTGTGTCTGAGTCATTGAGATGAGGACAAAGTATACAGTGAACAGGTAAGATTCAGCAATGAAGGTATAAATCGGGTGTGGGCCTACTCAAAATAGGTGATGATTTCTGTTGGTACAGGCCGCTTAGCACCAACGGATACAGAGAATGATTAGCAGATGTTGATACATGGTATGGGTGACTGCAGATCCACTATTCAAATTGGTCTGAAAGTTGAAAATGGGCCACAAAATGGGCAGGATGACATATAACCATCCATGAATACAACATGTTGCTACAAGGATATCTAAAGAGAATGTGATGATATCCATCAACAGAAGAAGCCGAAAACATACACCACATGGGGCACACATGGTGTTAATACATTAATTGAACTATGTACGTGGTCAGCAGGTGACTCTGAGGTTACGTTACTAGAAGTTTCAGGCAACACAAAAGGTTAGATAGCAATAAGTCACTTGGATTTAAAACAAAAAATAAATTTACATTGGAAGTAGAGTACACTCACTAGACCAATCTTAAGCTTTGTGACAGTTTTCATTTTCTTCACTGGAGAAGCTTTATTGTCACACTTGTCTTTCCTGACAGGCTTAATACTTGGAATAGCACTGAGTTTTAAATCTAACTTACGCTTAAAACCTAATTTCCACTGGTTATATAATACAAATTCATCAAGGGAAACAAAGTGATTGCTACATACAGTATGACGGTGGTATTATTGCCACCAGACTAGAAACGTCTGGTTGAACTAACAAACCAGTCCCATTTCCTTTGAAGACCTTCATCCTTTGGCCATGTATGTAAAAACTCATTGCATTTTTATTTGTGTTGCTGCAGCCACACACAACACAGTGACCAGGCATTATACCACAATTAACCACAGTTGTTCAAAAATGTAAAACTTACTAAAATGTAATAAAAATAGTACTGTGTGGTGTGGTGGAACTAACTGAATGTAGCTGCACAACCAGTGAAGCAACAGTTAAACAAGACCTGTAAAAAAACAAACAGAAGGGTTTACTTGCTTGGTTTACTTGATAGGGATGGACAAAAGAAGGTCAGAGGCCCATCACGATTGTCTTCCACTCCATGCAGTCAATTATCTTAATGGTTTGGTGCAGAAAACCATTTATCTAAGCCATGCTTGAATGCATTAAAATTATCTAAACGTTCTTGTGTGGTAACACGTTCCAGGCTTTAGCTACTCTAATGTTGTAGAAATTATCTCTTTTTGATGTGTTAGCCCACATAACTTCAAGTTGTTTATTATTTAATCTAGCAACTGTTCATCTGTCTAAAAATTTTAGGTCACTGTGCTCCATCATATCTGGTGTTTTTAGGATTTTGTACAGAAAGAGTAAATCACCTCTGCATCTTCTCATATGGAGGGGGAAAAGGCCAGTTTATTTTATTCTAGTGGACAATCTTGGCACCATTTTGACTACTGGACTTTTTCCAGCATAGTTATGTCTCTTTTGAGGTAGGAGCTCCAAAATGGGGAGCCATAATCTAGATATGGTGTTATGTAGATTCTGTAAATTGGAATTCAACACTTTTCTTCTTTTGAGTCAAATGTACACCTGATTCAATTTATTAGGCTGTTGGCCAATCTGGTCATTTTAATACAATGAGCAATGAGAGTAAGTTTATTATTAATCAGAATACCAAGATCCCTTTCACATGTTGAGGTTGGTATCAGAGTATTGTTTAGAAAATAGTTAACACAGGGATTTTTTTTTGCCAAAGTGTATGATTTTGCATTTATCAACACTAAATTTCATATCATTCTCATTGGCTCAATGCTCAATATATAGTAAGTCATGTGTTAGGAATTTAATGTTTTCCGTGCTGTCCACTTTACCACTCAGTTTGGTGTTATCTGTAAATTTGGACATATTATTCTGACTGATTTTCATATCACTGATATAAACATTGAACAGAAAGGGGCCCAGAATAGAGCCCTGGGGAACCCCACTGTTAATTCCCCATTGGTTGGATAACTCACCATTAATTCTTACTCACTGAGACCTGCTGGTTAGTCATTTCTTCACCCAATCAATGAGGCACTGTGAAAAGCCTAATTTGGTTAATTTATTTATAAGCTTAAGGTGTGAAGCCATGTTGAAAGCCTTGCTGTAGTCCAGCAGTATAACATCCATTGAGACCACAGCTTCTGTTTCCTTACTAACTTGTTTATAAAAAAAGATTAAATTGAAGGTGCAAGAGTAACCTTGTCTGAATCCATATTGCATAATATCAGTAATACCAAGAGATACTATTTCTTTTTCTAGGAATGTCTTAATTATTCTTTCCATTAATCTGAAAACTACTGACTTCAAACAGATTGGATGGTAGTTATGAACATCTGCCTTACTTCTTGTTTTTGAATATTGGAACTACAGTGGCTTTAAGCCAGTCAGATAGACTCTCATTATTATTAAGTGATTTATTAAAAATAATAGCAAGAGGGAGAGAAATAACAGAGGCAGTTTCACTAAGAAACCTGGGATGAATGTCATCTGGCCCTGAGCTACTATTCTTTTTATGGTTTGAAGTGCTGTTAGTACATCTGCCTGGTGAATTACATAATTAGAGTATTCATTATTTACAGTTTGACCTGCAGTATCAATAACTTTTTTTTTTATGAAAATAGAAGAGACGAATTCATTAAAACAGTTAGCTGTTTCTAAGTCAGCTTCCACTATTTCACCATCATGAATAATAGGACCAACCTTTCTCACTGTTTGTTTTTTGCCATTGAGATATGAAAACAATGATTTTTCATTATTTTTTTAATGTGCTAACTTGAATTCTAAATATTGTTTAGCTTTTTAATCATGCTTTTAATTTGAGACAAAGATTTTTTGTTTAGTCTGATTGTCTTCTCACTTTGATTACTTTTGGTTTTCTTAAATAGCTTTCCTTTTCTTTTAATTTTTTTATTGATTTATTAAATCATATCAGTATTTAACAATTTTTGTTATATTTTTGTATGGTAGGCACAAAGTTATTTTCCAATTTTTGTATAATTACCTTTAACTTTCCCCATGCATTTTCCACAGTAAGTTGTGAGAGAGTATTGTTCCAGTTGAAACTATTTAATGCTTTGATGATTTCACTAAAGTTAGGTTTATTATAATTTTTTGATGTAGTTGAATTTGAGACTTTTGTTTGTTTAATTACCATATTAATTAAGACTAAGATGTGATCACTACTGCCTAGGGGTTCTCTGATTTCCACTTTTGTTATTAAGTTTTCTGTATTAGTGATGAGGAGATCTAGTATGTTGTTACCACATGTTGGTTCTTTCACCAGCTATTCTAGGCCCTGATCAATCAAAGTGATGACACATTTTTTGTCTGTTTCTCATGACCCCTTTAGTGTTTCCCAGTTAATGCTTGGGAAATTAAAAACCCCAAGTATGATAATATTACCCCTATCAGACATTTCTGAGATTTCATGTGTTAGAGATTTTTGTTATAGTTGCTGTCTGCTGATGGAAGTCTGTAGCAGTTTCCAATTATTAATTTATAGTGTCCTTTAAACTGAATATTGATCCATACACTTTCTGAGATAAATTGCTGTTTATTTGATATGAGGCAATGTCTTCTCTGATATAGAGACAAACACTTCCCCCAGTTTTGCCTGTCCTGTCTTTATGATATAGATTATAGTTAGAAATATTCTGTAGCCACCTTGAGGCAGTAGCCCACCATGTTTCAGTCACTGCAATAATCTCAAGGTTGTACATTCTAGCCTTTGCTTCTAATTCTGCCATTGCTATATTATTTAGGCTTCTGGTATTAAGCATAACAATATTACATGAATTTTCATGAAATTCTGGGGAATCAGTAATTAGAGAAGTGGGAGCATTCCTATTCTCCCCCTGGTATGTTAGTTTAAATGATTATTTATGGCAATAACAAAGGATTTGCCCAGAAGGGCACTACCTCTTCTACTGAGGTGTAGTCCATTCCAACAGAACAATGAATTTATGTATGAGAATTGTTCCCAATGAGTTAAACATGTAATATTTTGTTTATAGCACCATTCCTTAACCATTCATTGACTATTTTTATATTTTGTGTCTTAATATGAGAAGCTCTGTGGACAGGTAGAATTTCCAAAAAACAGGTGGTACATCCCAAATCTACTAAACTATTATTTAGGATGACAAAATCCTGTTTCAGTTCTTCTAGGCTAGTTTGACCACTGCCATTAGTGACAACATGAATAATGACTAAAGGATTTTCACGTGCATCTTTTAAAATATTTTTCACCATAGCTGTTACTTCTGCAACTTTTGCTTCTCTGAAGCTAGAACATGTTCTGGATTATTTGTCTGGATTACATATGGTATGCAGACTGGCGGTCAACTCCATGACCACAAAGACAAGCACAGTGACAGATGACACCTGAAATCATTGGGTCACTGTGCTGGTCCCTGCAGACACCTGCGGTGCAGCTCCTGGTGTTGAGCTCCCTCCCTGAGACAACTCTGACTGAGAGTTGGATATAGAGTAACTGGGGTGTGTGGGGGTGGAGCCCCCTACATGGGGGCTTTGGGGGGTGGCCCCTGAAGAAAACACACTGACGTCCCTGACAGTATAATGCCAACACTTGACATTGTGTCTGTCACTGTCGGGGATGTCGGCATCTGCACTGTTGCAGCACTATAGTAAAACTGTTAAATATAACCCTGTCTAGATGTTTGATAATAGAGTCTCCCAGAACAAAAACCTTTATTTTGACTTGTGTTAGCAGTAGGCAGTTCATTTGTGTCCATTCTTTGGAACAAGTTTTGAGGACCCCTGGTATTTGTTTTGAAGAATGGATGTAGTCTTTTAAATAAAGTTCCAAAAATGTTCCTTTTTATTTGTATTTTTTAGACACTGCCCTGGCATTTCGATTCTTCAATAGAATCTTTTTCAAAGGGCTTCATAATTTTACAAAATAAAATACATACAATGTTTGTGAGTGCATCATAATTAATCATTTTTTATACAGTTTCATTTCCTAACTGAAAAGAACATTTTGTGATGAATGGCTATGTATTCAAATAACTAATTTTTATACATTCACAAATGCTGAAAGCATTTTTTAGCCATGTATTCCCTTTACCATGTATACAATTTATAAAACAGCAGCAGTGCTTGTTGATAGTTGCACAGCAATGTGAAGTCTCGCATAACATCATGCGAGAACACGAGTGACTACGTCACTGGTGACATACATGAGTGGGCTCAAGAGGAAGCGAGTGGCAATAGAGCTTCAGCTACTGCACCACAAGCCAAGTGGTGCCATTAAGCAGCAGAAGTGTTTAATTTTCACAGACAAGGTAAAACAGATGGACAGGTGACACTATGCAGGCACAAAAAGAAGTAATTGAAACATAAAGTAGTATCTAGCAATGACGTTTCAGACAAAGTGGTAAAATATGTTCTTTCTCCAAACAGTGGTAATAGCGCAAAGTGGGAAAAGCAAGCTGAAGCAAAAACAAAGTTGTGAAAAGTGAATTTTTATACATTCACAAATGCTGAAAGCATTTTTTAGCCATGTATTTCCTTTACCATGTATACAATTTATGAAACAGCAGCAGTGCTGTTGATAGTTGCATAGCAATGTGAAGTCTCGCATAACATCATGCGAGAACACGAGTGACTACGTCACTGGTGACATACACGAGTGGGCTCAAGAGGAAAGGAGTGGCAATAGAGCTTCAGCTACTGCACCACAAGCCAAGTGATGCCATTAAGCAGCAGAAGTGTTTGATTTTCACAGACAAGGTAAAACAAATGGACAGGTGACACTATGCAGGCACAAAAAGAAATAATTTAAACATAAAGTAGTATCTAGCAATGACGTTTCAGACAAAGTGGTAACATATGTTCTTTCTCCAAACAGTGGTAATAGCACAATGTAGGAGAAGCAAGCTGAAGCAAAAACAAAATTGTGAAAAGTGAAAATTAACAGAAATAAGGTATGTCTCAATAAACGGGGTATATGTAGATAAAACAAAGGATATAAAGAAAAAATGACACTAAAAAGTGTTTTTATGTTAACAACAGATAAATGAAACTAACAAAGATAAAAAGATGAGTTTGCCAGACAGAAGGGTTCGGATGAAAACATGAACAGGTGAAAGCTTTAGTTCAATAAAATTCACATGATTGTCAGTAAAGTAAAAAGAAAAGAAAAGAAAATAACTTGAAAAAATAAAAAAACAAAAATGTCTTTAGGCTCCAAAGAAATGGAAGGCCCAAGTACTGGGAAGAAGTAAAGTTCTAAAAAGATTTGCAGCAGCTATGAAGTATATATGCTACTCTCAGCTAAAGAGGTTGCAGGCCTAGGCAGAAGTTTAAGTATACTGTTGTGGAGTTGCTTGTTATATTGCTTGTATAATATAATGAATTGTATAAATAGTAAAGGGAATATATGGCTAAAAAACGCTTTCAGTATTTGTGAATATATAACAATTAGTTAATTGAATTCATAGCCATTCATCATGAAATGTTCTTTTCAGGTAGGAAATGAAACTGTATAAAAAAATGATTAATTATGATGCACTCACAAACCTTGTATGTATTTTATTTTTTGGAATTATGAAGCCCATTGAAAAAGATTCTATTGAAGAATCAAAATGTCAGGGCAGTGTCTAAAAAATTAAAATAAAAAGGAACATTTTTGGAACTTTATTCAAAAGACTCCATCCATTTTTTTAAACAAATACCAGGGGTCCTCAAAACTCATTCCAAAGAACAGATTGTTTTGCTCCTAGAGGACCTCACTGAACTTCAGTGCAATCCCATTTCCTGTGGACAATTATAGGATTCATTTGTGTCCATTACCTGGTCTTACACAATATTAGGAGGAGTTGTTATATTCCTATTTGGATTCTGATTTGTAGTGTTGACATTTAATCCAGGTTTGAGTACTATCAAAGGTTTTATGTTATCACTAAGCTTATGCTGATGTGGTTGTTTGTTATTTTTATTGAGATTAATCAGTCTACTATGGTTTTGAATAGACTTGGGGTTTGTGTTGAAACAATACATTTGAAATCAAAATGAACTTGCACAGGAATATGAATTTGTGTGTTTCAGTTCAATTAGGGTTATTCAGCTGTTAGGAGCACAAACTTTCAGATGTTTAATATGGGAACTATATCTTAGGAGACAGTAACTCTACAGGTCAAATGTGTGCATACCTAAAACAGAGGTCTGATGCCTTACAGACAATCACAGACTAAACCAACTATTTAGTGACATAAAAAATAACACTTGCAAATAGCCGATTGACTTGAAATCATCAAAACAATATGCTGAGGTTATAGAGTGAAAATTGTGAAAGTCCACGAAGAGAAGGAATAAGCACAGTATTGCTTTTTCTTAACAGTGTATGTAACCTATATGTCAGATAAAATGAGACAGCATGACTGCTGTCAGCAAATGGCTGCATGAGGAACACAAAAAAAATACTGTAAAGTGTGAAAAACACTTCAACTACCATACATTCACTTGATAAATAACTAATTAAAAAGCCATTCACACACAAGGTCGATTAAGTGATGTCATAGTACTGAAAGGTATGTACTGTATGTAACTACATGAAAACTGCTATGTGTAAAAATGTGTCAAAAAACTCTCAATTATGCAGCAACACTAATTCAGCAAAGAAGCATGACATGATCTGGCTCTGTGGTGTTGAGTGAAGGGGATCATTTGGGATGCTGGCATCCTGGGTTTGCCCCGCGAGCCCAGGTACCAGGAGCAAAGACTGGCAGGGAGGGAATGACGAGCATCCATTGGACGCTTCCCTCTTGGGGGATGGGAAGACCTGTGACTCCTGTTGGTGGATTGGAGATTTACTTGGTGGTGTGCAGCCTCGATGCCCCACCATACATCTCGACCCTATGGTGTCCCCGATAGATCAGATTGGGAGGTGGGTGGGCCAAAAATGAGAAAAAAGAATGGCCAGCTATGCCACTCAGATGACAGCAGCTCACCTCTCCATTGCTGCAAAGCCTGGGATTGCCCCCAGCTGCACCCTGGCCTCCCCGACGAGGATGGAAGTGTGTGCCTTTGGGTGCACAAAAGTCTCCCCTCCTGGTCATGACCACAGGAGGGGGGCACCCCCAATGAAGGGATATGTCAGGTCAGTCAGGGGAATACGTGATATGGGGCAGTGGATGGTGACCTGGAGGGAGCAATGAGCTGTTTCAGTAGCTTGGTCTCCTCAAGGAGATGGTGGCTAGGTCAGTGTGTGGGAGATAAAATAAAAAAGAAGCATGACATTACAAAAAAGAAATATTGTGAAACAACTATCAGAACTTATATTACAGGTAGAGAAGTTATGCACTACATGTAGCATAGTCAGAGGCACCTAACTCGTAGGGATCATAAAATCAGAACTCAGAAATATTCTGTGAGCTTGGCAGCTATTAAAAATACTTGCCAAATGATGTACAGGTGTGGAGAGGCTGTATAGGTAGTGTGGACCATGGGTAGGATTGTTGGGTGCAATGGTTGTGGGGCAGCAATGCAAATGAATATATTGTGGAGGCTGGGAGGGTGCCCAATATGCTACAGGCTAAGAAGGCTCAAGGAAGAGGTTCAGTGACTAGGCAGGGAGCTGGGGAGGTTGAGGGATGAGGGGAAGATTGTGTTGGTAGGAGGACTGACATCTGAGAGTATTGTGGGGGCACCACAGAGAAGGAACAGTGGGTCAAGGAAGGGGGAGGGGGAAAACTAGACAGGAGACCAGCTAATGAAGGGTGGGCTCTAGTAGGACCTAGAAAAAGAGGAGCAGTAGTAGGCAGGAGGGAGGAGAAAGCACGTAGCAAGGCAAAGGGGATAGGGGATATATTTACTTTACTGGCAACACATGGGAAAGAGGATGCAGGAGGTGATTGCACAAGAAATAGCACTCACAAAGAAAAGGGAGTGAGGGGCATTACTAGTGGAGAGATTGAGCATGGTGTGGCAGGGGGATGGATAATACTCAGAGAGGTGAGGAGGGAGAGGAAGGTTGGCAGTCAAACAGGAGGAGGGGGAGGGGTCTTAATTGAGAGGAACAGGGGGGAAGACACTGGGGCACATGGTAAAAACACAGTCTTGAGTGGCACCATAAATGAGAACCTGGGTGGGGGGGTGGCGATGGGCACAAGGAAAGAGGAGGGGGTGTACTGGTGTTGGGGGACTCCATACTCAAGGGGATCAGATGGGGCAGCAAGGGGGTGAGGCATAGTTGGACATGGGTGGAGTCCATACCAGGATTAAAGGCAGACATGGCAGGACAGGTAATCCTAAAGTGCATAAAGAGGGGTAGGAGGAAACCACACATTGTGGTACATGTGGGGACAAATGACCTAGCGGGGGAAATGGTGGAGGTAACAAGGGAGAGGATTGAGGAAGTGGAAAGGTTGTGCGAGGAGACTGAGGAGTCTGTGGCCTTCTCCGAAGTGCTCCCAGTACCCTGCGTAAGCACAAAGAGAAAGGAGAGGTTTAGAGAGTTGAACACATGGTTGGTAGAATGGTGTCAAACTAAGGGGTATGGGGTTGTGGGTGGCTGGGGCAGTATATGGGATAATAACAATCTGTTTGCATGGGATAGGTTGAACTTGAGTGAGCAGGGGAAGGAGGTATTAAAGCTAAGACTGGGGAGGTATATTGCAACAAGGGTGGATTTAAATTAGATGTTGGGTGGCAAATGGACAGCAGGTAGGCAGGGATCCAATAGAATGGAGTCACAGCCTACCCCCCAGGCTAGCAGGGAAGGACTCGGGTGGCCAAAAAAGGAGGGAGTAGGAGGGAGGAGATGAAGGCTAGTGAAGGGAAGGGGTCATTATGGAGGGTGGTCTCACTGAATGCAAGAAGCCCAGGAAACAAATCCACTAAGCTAAAGGCACTCTTGGCAGTGTGGAGGGTGGATATTGCAGCTGTCACAGAAAGATGGGCAACTGAGCACCAGGACTGGGATCTAGCAATCCTGGGATACTCATTATACAGGAAGGACCGTAAGGAGGGGAGGGGTGGTGGGGTGGCATTCTATGTTAGGGACGGGATCAAATGCACAAGGGATGAGGGATAAGAAAGGAGAACAGAGGCAATCTGGCTGCAGCTCCTAGACTCAAGGGGTAGAAAACTGAGGTTTGGGGTGGTATACAGGCCGCTGTTCCTGTCTGAGGAGCTTGACAGGGAGTTAGCGGGACAAATCAAAAAGGTATGTAGAAAAGGGAAGGTGGTCATTGTGGGGGATTTCAACTTGCTGGGGGTCGACTGGAGCATTCTGGTCTCCTCCGGTGCTAGGGAGCAAGTTCTCCTGGACACAATCCAGCATGGTCTCCTGACACAGTTGGTTACTGTACCTACTAGGCTAAGGAACACTTCAGATCTGGTATTGTCGAATGGGGAGGCAGTGAGGGGAATAAATGTAGAGGACCCATTAGCTGACAGTGATCACCAAACAGTGTGGTTTAATATCACGATGTGTGGGGAGCCAGAGAAATCAGTTACTCGGGTGGTAAACTTCAGGGGGGGTGGACTTTGGGAGGATGCAGGAAGTACTGAAAGGGAAACTGGAGGGCATAAGGCAGGAGATGGACATGGAGCAGAAATGGGATATTATTAAACGGGGGCTTACAGAGGCAACAGAAGCCTGCACCAAGACACAGAGTAAGAGGAGCAGAGCAAGAAAACCATGCTGGTTTAACAGCGAGGTTGTAGAGGTGGTGAGGGCAAAATGAGTGGCGCAGCAGAGGTTTAGGAGGACAGGGAAGGAAGCAGACAGGAAGGAATATGCAAGATGGTCCAGGGAGGTGACCAGAAAAGTGAGAGAAACCGGGACCCAGAGGGAGCTGAGATTAGCACAGGGAATTAATGGGGGGGGGGGGGACTTTTTCAGGTACATCAGGGAGAAAAGGAAGGGCAAGGAGACAATAGTGAGGAAAAAGAGGTGGGGAGTGGACAGATATGGGGAAGAAGCAGGCAGAAGCACTGAATGAATACTGTTGCTCAGTGTTCACTGAAGAAAAAGAGGGACCGCTACCAGCATGGGCTAGGAGGGTGGGGACAGGGGGAGAGGAGGCGACAGATGGAAGAATTGAGGCAAATAGAGTCCTAGAGGGACTGAGGGCACTGAAGGTAGACAAGGCACCAGGTCCAGATGGTGTCCACCCAGGGTGCTGAGGGAGATGACGGAGGTGTTGGCAGAGCCACTGGCAGATCTGTACAGCACTTCACTGGAGTCGGGATGTGTGCCACTGGACTGGAGGGTGGCACATGTAGTACCATTACAAAAGAGTGGGACAAGGGATGAACCAGGTAATTATCGTCCGGTAAGTCTCACCTCCATAGTGTGCAAACTCATGGAAACGATACTAAAGGAAAGACTGGTGTCATACCTGGAGGACAACAGCCTCCAGGATGTGAGGCAGCATGGGTTTGTTTCAGGGAAGTCTTGTCAAACCAACCTCATACAATGTTATGACTGGGTGACAGGTGAGCTGGATAAGGGTCATGCAGTGGATGTTCATTACTTGGACTTCAGCAAGGCCTTCGATTCAGTGCCTCATGGGCAGCTTGGGGGGGAAGCTAACTGGTGTAGGGGTAGGGGCAAAAATGATAAACTGGATTACAAGCTGGCTAAGTGGCAGGCTGCAACGAGTGGTGATGAGAGGGGAGCTCTCAACTCCAAGGCCGGTGATGAGTGGGGTGCCACAGGGCTCTGTGTTGGGACCAGTATTGTTTGGCCTCTTCATATCAGACATTGCACACAGGGTGGTGAGCAAGGTAAGTCTGTTCACTGATGACACCAAAATCGGAGCAGTGGTGGATGGAGAGGAGGGATGGAAGTAGCTGCAGGAGGACCTACGCAAGCTAGAGGAGTGGTCAGGGAGGTGGCTGGAGTTCAATGCAAAGAAGTGTAAGGTTATGCACTTTGGGGTGAAGAACCCAAGGAGAGAATACTGGCTGGGGGGAGTTTAGTTCGGGATCACTGAGGAGGAGAAGGACCTACTGTAGAGGTAATGATAATGGAGACCATGAACAACACTGTCCAGTGCAGGAGAGTGGCTGCAAAAGAGAACAAAATGCTGGGATGTATAGCGAGGATTTTTTCCTCCAGGCGAAGAGAGGTGATCTTGCCCCTCTACAGGTCACTGGTAAGGCCACATTTAGAGTATTGTTGCAGTTTGGGAGGCTATACCTAAAGCATGATATCAGGCTACTGGAGGGGGTGCAGAGGAGGGCAACAAAGATGATATGTGGAATGGAGGGGAGAGACTATGACAGCAGGCTGGGAGACCTGAATATGTACACCCTGGAGGATAGAAGGGACAGGGGGGACATGATAGAGACATTCAAGTATCTGAGAGGAATCAATAAGGATGGGGCAGATGGGGTCTTTAAGTTAAGGAGGGGAGGGTCACCAGGGGCATGGGCTAAGAATAGAGGGGGGAAGATTTAGGAAGGAAATGAGGAGACACTATTTCACAGAGAGGGTGGTAGCAAAATGGAATGCCCTACCGGAATGGGTGGTATCATGTAAATCTGTGAACAGCTTCAAAAGGGCATGGGACAGGGAACAGGGAAGAGCGAGGGTGGGGGAGGTGGGGTTGACAGTGGGATGACAAAAAGGATGGGGGCGGGGCAGCTGCAAACTAGGGGTGTTGGCTGCACTCTCGAGCAGACTTAGATAGACCGGGTGGTCTGTTTCTGCTAGCACATTTGTATGTTCGTATGTGCGTACAAATGGTTTTATATAATGTTACAATAAGGACACGTTTTGAAGCATTGCCAGTGAGCTACATGTAGACCTCAACATAAGTACTGCTGAAGAAATTGCTGATAGCATTCAGACGAAGGCACACAGAATGACGGCTGTCAAAACTAAGACTGCAACTTGTAAAACTAACCAGCAAATGAATACTAAAACAACTAAGACATAATGGGGCCTTAACACAACTGACTTCTTATAAAAATTTGATAAAGGTATTCTGAGGTAAACTAATGGTTCAGAAGTGACTTTAACTGTTGCCGCAAGTGCAAAGGTGTGATGAGAACCAGCAGGAAGCCTGAGTCTGCGATCGGTGACTTTCCTGAACTTACGTCACATGCGTTCAGATTTCTGAAAATTGCTGGCTGCAGCGTTGATGCCGCCATTAATCTACTTCATGAAACAGCAATATTTTGAGAAGAGAAACAAAATAATAAAACGCATACCGGGACAAACTGCATACATAAGGTAAATCATTACTAGCATGTTTACGCAATACAAAGGTCAGAATTAGAGGGATAGTCACTAGAAATCTGTTCTTTAATGGGCCAGTCTCAAGCGTGCTCTTCCCCATCAGAGGGCACCACTGAATGGTGACTGAAGTCCGAGAGCTATCCTTCACCTATGGTTGTCACGCCTCTGGTACCAACTGCCAAGAACTCACCTTCCCCAGCCTCAAGGCAACAGCCTGAAAAGTGCAATAATCCCATTGACCCTCTGTACAATACTGTGAGACTACCATGCCGCCTATCTTGTCAGACTACCCTGCAGCTGTCACACCTATATGACTGTGATAAAATCTGCCAAGCGACCCATGTATCACTAACACCCTGTCAAACAAGGTGAAAAACTGAAAAACCCAATGGGACAAACCCAGTAAAATTCCTTCCCAACCCCTAAGGTGATCCCCCACAGTGGGACAGCAGGTTCTCTACTTCACAGTTCCCCAACACTGCATTTTTGAGGGAAAGCACTGGGAAGGTATCTGCTGGATAGGTAGAGGTAAAAAAAGCAGAGCCTTTGTTACTCCAGCTTAAATTAACCATGCCCCTGTTTCCAGCAGGTAGTAGCTCCCATCTCCTGGGAACTCTGCCTACCTGCCACTGCCCCTAGTGGGTGGGAGTTACCTCCTCCCCCGCCCTGTCTGCTTAGGTGACATTTGTGGGTGTGCCACTGATAAACCTTGCTGCTGCTATTCATTGCAAGCTGTACCATTGTCTTATATGTCACAATTCCTTTCCTTCACCTGAACAAATGAGGCAGGGGAAATTGTTTAACCAGGAAATGCACACTAAGCTGAAGTTTGTTTCCAGGTGTGACCTGGGAGCACAAATTTAGTTAAGTGAATTGCTCAGGGTCATGCAGTCTGCAAGTGGGGGATGTGGGAGACAAACAACGTGCTTGGAGGAAATGGTCACAGCCATGTGTTTACTAAACAGCAAATTGGAATTCCTATACATAACTGATGATATACAGTATATATATATATATATATATATATATATATATATATATATATTATATATATATATACACACACATATATATAAAAACATACAAACATATGAAAAGGCCAAAAGAAACAGGTCTAACAATCTATTAAGTCTGCTTGATTGTGCAGCTAGCCCCTCAACTTGCAGCTGCCCTACCCTGCCTCCCACCCATCTTAATTATCCCTCCTCACTCTGTCCCACCCCTCTTAACCCCCCACTGTACTGCAGGCTACCACCTCCTCAGGCAGGGTTATTCCACTTATCCACCACCCATTCAGTGAAAAAGTGTCTCCAGATTTCCCTCCTGAATCTTCCTTTCACCAGTCTCAATTTATGCCCTCTAGTGTCCCTCCCACTTCTAATCTGGAGGATCCTCTCTGTGTCAGTTTGTTTTGTTAATCCCCTTTAAGTATTTAAAAGGTTCAATCATATCCCCCCATCCCTCCTCTCCTCCAGTGAATACATGTTCAGCTCACTCAGCCTATCCTCGTAGGACATACCCTCGAGATCCTGGATCATCTTTGTCACCCTGTGCTGTACCCCTTCTAATAATCTTGTGTCTTACTTCAGGAATGGGGGCCAGTAATGTACACAGTATTCCAGGTGTGGTCTGACCAGTGACCTGTACAAGGGAAGGATCACCTCCCTATTCCTGGAAGAGATACCTCTCACTATACACCCCAGCATCTTGTTGACTTTTGCTGCTGCCTTCCTGCACTGTGCTGAATTTTTCATATTCCCTGTTATAATCACCCTGAGATCTTTCTCCTCCCTGGGGCTTTTCAACTGAACCCCTCCAAGCTGCTAACTCTTCCCCTGGTTCCTAGTTCCAAAGTGCAGTGCTTTGCACTTCTTGGTGTTGAACCCCAGCTGCCATGTTTCTGACCATTCCTGTAGTTTGGTCAGGTTGTCCTGCCGCCCTTCCACCCATCTACATCATCTACCACAGCTCACATTTTAGTATCGTCGGCAAACAGACAGATCTTACTCCAGATTCCATGTGAGATATCTGCAATCAATATCCCAAACAGCACCGGTCCCAGTACTGAACCCTGTGGCACTCCACTCGTCACATCCCTTGGTGATGAGCGCTCCCCCCAACTACCACCTTCTGCTGCCTTCCCTTTAGCCAGTTGGTGATCCATTTGACCATTTTTGTTCCCACACCGGTATCCTCCAGCTTCCCCCCAGCCTCCCATGTGGTACTGAATCAAAGGCCTTGCTGAAATCAAATACAGGACATCCACTGCATGGCCCTTGTCCAGTTACTGATCACCCAGTCATTATATATATATATATATATATATATATATATATGCAAATTTGCTATCAAGAGACAAAGGGCAGGATTCACAAATGTGGGGGAAGGTCCCGCAGCTGCGGGAAAACCTTGGCGCTAGTGGGTTTCCACTTGCGAAGCTGCAGGTCACCTGCAGCTGTGGGTATTCACAAAGGTTGAGCCGGAATATGACCAGCTCCATGGAATACAGCAACTTGTGGGTGCTGTTGCCAGGGACAGCACCGCAGTTGTGGGAGGCTGCTACGGGCAGTGGGACCCGCCATAGCACCCTCCGCAACTGCTGCAGCTGAGGATCGGCAGCTCCGCAACTGTGCCGATTTTGGCTCGCAACTGGAGTTGTGGAGTGGGACTTAGTCCCATTTTGCTTCAAAAATCCTGCCGTAAGTGTGACATCCAAGTCTCAAAATGTGTGTGGGCCAGTTGTCATAAACATATAATGTGTACATTGGGTACATGTGGTAGTACTGTAATCCCCAGTACAAAGATAGTTCAAAGTTCAGAGGTCCTAAAAAATGGGATTTAAAGTTCTCAGAAGTCCAACGTAATGTGAGTAACACTGTGCCCTTGACAGCAGATTTGCCGTATTATCTAACATATATTTTTCGATAATAAAAGAAAAAGACTTTTCCCAAATGAATGAGAAGTAGGGGGCTCAAAATTCTAGACAGGGGAAGTGCACTATACCCGGAAGCTAATCCAAAGCCATGAAAAAAACAGTGGTTGTGGTGTCAATACGTTCTTTTATTAAACATTTTACACAATCATGCATATAGCAAAACAGCAAGAACAGCATAGATCTCACCGATGAACAAACTGCAGGCAAGAAGCCAGTGATAAATATGCAGTTGGAATAAATCCTTAAGTGCTTGCAGCAAGTATGTACAAACAATGAGTGGGCGTACATGCAGAATTAAAGCGAAAAAAACTACCGCTAACTAGAAATTCATACGGATTGCAAACATGAACATAGTCCAGCTCAGATACAGGTAAATCAGTATTCCAGCTTGAAACATGGGAAAATGCCAAAAGAGAACACCAAACACTGAGCCGCCAATGGACCCATTCAAACTGCATGCAAAGCTGCCAGATACACTTATGTATCGAACCAATGTGATCTTCTTCTGGCGTCTGAAGTAGACTGCTTGTGGTCGATCACGTCATATATCTGGCGCTTTAGTACGCAGTTCAATGGATCACATTGGCGACTTGAGTGTTTGGGCGTCCTCTTTTGGTGTTTTTCCGTGTTTCAAGGCTGAAATAATGATTTAGCTGTATCTGGAGCTGGATCTATGTGCATGTTTGCAATCCGTGCTGAATTTTCGGTTAACGGGTAGTTTTTTCACCTTAACGCCATGTGTATGTTCGCCCACTCGTTGTTTGTACATACACATTTGCTGCAAGCACTTTATGGACCTATTTCAAACCGCATATTTATCACTGGGTTTCTTACCTGCAGTCCGATCATCTTTGGGTGAGATCTGCTGTTTTTTGCTGTTTTTGCTATATTTGCGATTGTGTAAAATATTTAATAAATAGTTGTGTTGTGCTGACCCCAATGTTTTTTCTTTTCATATATTTTTCGATATTACTATGTCTATGGTATCTATTTAGGTAGCAAATATTTAACTTTTCATTTTTTTATCATAAACTTAACTTGGCAGTTATGCCACAATATGTTTTCTGATTGCAGTATGCCCAGATCTGAACATGTTCAAGTTTAGCTGCCACATTCATTTCATTGATTTTCTAGCCCATTTTTTGCACAAATGTTACCTTCATATGAAAAAACAAAAATCACTGAATTTTTCAGAAAGCAAATTATACTTGATTTACAAGCATTTTTTTCCACACAATGTCACATGAGTAACACAGACTCCACAGAGACGTCTATAGAGTAACCTGAACCGACTTCAGAAGTCACATTGAGTAACATGGACACCGGAACAACAGTAGTATTAGTATCCTACCAAGTGTCTCATTAAGTCACATCAAAAGTTATTCCTAATGATCAACCAAAAAATTATTTTCATACTATGGATATTTGGTATAACATTTGTTGAACATTTTGAAGATTGTACTGTAGTCACAACATTATATTGACTTAAAATATTCACAAATGTTTTATGTTACACAGTGTAGTACATTGTAGTATGGATTGAATCTCACCTAGTCTGTCAATTACATATACCAGCTGGTCCTAAGCCTACAATAAGAGAGAGGGAAACCAACCTATATCTCTGTAAGTGAGGTGAATGGGAGTGTGTGGCAGTAATACATGCCCTTGCTTCATGTGATATTCAAGGCTGAAGGCAAAACACTGGAAGAGTAATAGTGACTTCTAACATGGTGTAGAGAAAGACAGGTACCTGATTGGTAGAGAGCCATCAGGTGACCATTGATTAATCCACAATATGTGCACAGCTAGTGGTGAACCATCCCTCTGAGAGATCAGGCTGCATTCCTGATCTCATTATTGTGCCAAAATTGCAGTCTGTGGAGCAGCCATTACTATCCCCACTTAGTAAGCAAGAGCCAAGTCCTGTCATGTAGTCTCAGGCAGTGCAGCAACAGTGGTTGCAGTGTTCAAAATTTGCACAGTCTTGCTTCTTACCCACCGACATGCCCTTGGAATCATTGCAGCAAAACCACATTTTTTGTCTGTCTCCATCTCTCTGTGATGAGGACAGCGCAGAAAACTGGTGCTGGCCCGGCAGCCATTAAAACATTCCAAGTGAGTGATCAGAAGTGTGGCATATGGCATTTTCTTGTTCTGTGTGGGACTTCCTGAGGGACAGAGAGAGAAGCACCATAACATTTCATTCAACATTAGTACCTCTGTTCTCTGTGGACATATCCTGTGCCATGATGGTTGCCCTCACATTGCCTCTCTTTAGATCACAGAAAGAGATTAAGAACAACTTCTGGAGTGCCTGTGTGTGTGTTTGTGGTACCAAGAAATCAGGCAGCAAACAGTACTTTTCCATGCATTACTCAGTTCATGATCACACAGACACCAGACTATGGGACAAGTGCTCAGTGTGCCAGATAGGTTCAGCCTGTGGCTTGTTTTTCCTCTGAATCCCATGTGCAGCACAACACGAAAGTACCATACAGCAACATCCACTCCTCATGGACAAAAGGAACATGTACAGCATGTGTGTCCACCACTCTGGAATTGTCAGTGTCACTTTACATGGTGACAGTGACAGAGACAGTGAGAGTCCGCCACTGAAATGCTGGAGCAGCAGACATCGTCTACGAGAGAGAGCAGAAAATTGCCAGCAGTCCCCTGGTACCACTGCTGACTGTCTGTGTCTTAACTCTGTGCTGTTGTGACAGAGAGGGAGAGATGTGCAGCAAGGGAAGAGAGTGGGACCTGGGGATAGCATTAAGTGAAACTTGACTTAGTGAACTTGTCTCTTTTGCTGTCTCTGTGTCAGTGAACTACAAGCATCAATGTGATTAGCTTGTCCCCAGAGAGGTGTGTGGTTCCCACTGCCATTTTTCTGTGGCATAGCCAGATTGATAGGTTAGTTCCATAGTTGTGGCTAAACTCAGATGGGACAGTGTGAATGGAGCTAGGACTCCCTTCCCCCCCAACAATGACAAGCTGTGAAAGTGAGCTTTGTGCCAGTAGACAGAGAGACAGAATGTCAACAAGACCTGCAGGTTCTGAGTCCCATTAGTTGCCATTTCTTAACTGGTAGAGTACAGGCTGACAGACTGTGTGACTGCACTACTGGGGAAAATGTTTACTTGCTTGCCGTACCTTAATGTAACCACAGACAGAGGGATAGAGCGGCTATGCCAGCAAGGTACTGACTCCGTGTCTGTACCATGATAAGAGGCAGCTCCATGTCTTGCACTTCAGAGCTACTGTCTCAGAAAGCATATCATGCATAACAAATGTCAGAGAAAGCATAGCAAAACATTCTTTCTGACATGTGTATGTGCATGACAGCAGTTTTGTTGGGGACTATTTTTCTAGGCAGCAGGATACAATAGTTTGTTGTCTTTTATACAGGGAAAAAAACCTTAATGTTGCTTTCTCCTTGTTTTATAGAGCACCCTATGTTATAAGTGCAATAACTCACCACTGGGTGTGTGGTTATTGGGGATTAATCAACACCCCTGGTGCTGTGAGGACACTCAGCCAGCAGCCTTGTGCCTTAGAACGCACCCAGTATATTGATTAATCCCAAATAATTGCATACCCTGGAGTGGGTTAGTGCTTACTAATAGAACTATGCCCTTGAGTGAGTTGTTTCAGTCTTAAAATGTGTTTTAAGAAATAAAACTGAAAGTAAAAACTGACTTTGGGGGCCAGATCTTCAAATGTTTGCCCATGTGCAAAGCCTAGTTTTTGTGCACGAACCCAGTTTTGCACAGATGTCCATATTCCAAAGCCCTGTTATTGTGGGCAAACAAGGTTTGTGCCCAGAAGATTTTCAGATGTTGGTACAATGCAAATGAAGGGTCAAGGACCTGAAAATTGGTGATGCCCTGTAATCACAGTGTGTGCACTGTGCAAGGCCATTTTGCACAGTCTCCTTGTACGGCGCAGATACACACAATTATCCCTGTTGCTAATGGTGCCATCCCCCAAATCACAGCCACAACTGAAGACACAACCCCTCCCTGTTGTTGAATGGTCCCCTCCGAGGAACCCTTACTCATGTTATCCACAGCATGGTCCTCCTGCAGATGCATATTGCAACCAGTGCGTTTTGGGAGGTGGTGCACTTTTCTTCTTCTTCGGCTATTGTAGTGAATGTCAGTGATTGTTTGGTATGCCATGTTAGGCCCTCAGCCTATCGTGCAGTACATGGCACACCAAACAATTACTGTGATTCACTACAACAGCAAAATGAGCCTAAAAGTACACACCAAAACCTGAATGCAAAATAACTAGGGCCAAGGGTGACGCTTTGGCAGTCACTGCCAGCAATTATCCCAATAAGGAAAAAACAGTATTTTACTTCACTTGTACTGCTATGGAAGCCATTTTAGGCATACCATGCAGCACATGGCCCAATTACTGGTTACACTACAACAGCAGCCAATGAGCCTAAAAGTACACAAAAACAATTAATAGGGTTGATGTTGGTGGTGATTGCAACCCAGTCACCATCAGTTACAGTAATTTTACATCCATTTTTTGTGTTTGTGCACTTTTAGGCTCATTTTGCTGTTGCACTGAATCTCAGTAATTGTTTGATATGCCATGGTAGGCTCTTGGCCTAACATACAGCACATGGCACACCAAACAATTACTAAGATTCACTGCAACAGCAAAAGGGTCAAAAGTGCACAAAAAGACACAAGTGGTGAAAAAATACTAAAATTAGCTGTGCCGCTTTGGCAGTCACTGCCAGCAACCTCCCCAGTATGAAAAGAAAAACAGCATTTTACATCACTTCTACTACCACGGAAGCCATGTTGGGCCTGCCATGCAACACATGGCCCAAACAATTACTGAAATACAATACAACAGCCAAACAAGCCTAAAAGTACACAAAACAATGAACATTATGTAAAATTACTGCAACAGAGGGAGACTGGGTGACAGCACCACATGCATCTCTCCTAGTAAGAGAACATTTCTTTTTTTGCAATTCAACTTTTATTGAAGATTTTCAAAACAAAATTACGTCCAGAAGGAACATGAATATTAATAGAAAGCACAGACATGACAAAAGAAACCTGCCGGATGCAATCCCCACCCCCAAACCCACCCCCAACTTAGTAGCCATTTGCACAGCACACCGAATACCTAACCTGAAGCATGTTGTTACCGTAAATCAATACATTCTGATACAGAGTAACAGGAATATAATGGACCCCAAATTAGATCAAATTTAGACATATTATTTTGAACACTTGCGATAGTCCTTTCCGTTCTAAGATTTGCCAGGAGTTCCTGAAACCATTCGCCATACGATATCACTAAAGTGTCTTTCCAATGCTTCAGAACCACTTTTTTAACCGAAGCAGAAATCAGACTAATATGGTATTTCCTTATCCGAACATCAATGGCGGTCATATCCCCAAGAATACATATCTCTGGGGTAAATAAACTATCAACCCCAAGCAAGGGTCCAGTTTCTCCTTAATGTTACCCCATATTACAGCTATTTTAGGGCAATGCCAAAAAGTATGAAGTAAATCCCCAGCCCTACTTTAGCATCTGGAAAACAACTGGAAGATGAGACCATACGAGGCTAACTAACTTTAAGGAGAGTAATAAATATTGTGTAACAATTTAAACTGCATTATTCTAAGTCTATCCTGTAAAATAAATTTGTGACAGGATTTCATATATGCCTGCCCAATCAAAGTTATATTCTGGGAGAAGCCGAGACCAATATTGTCTTGGAGCAAGAATTAGGAATGAGTCCAAGTCAGAAAAGTGTTATATATAGCAGATAGTGCATGGGCCTTACCCGCCAGTGGCTCAAGAGTATCACAAAAATCAGAAACTGCTCCATTAGGAGGAGGAAAGCCAAATTTGCAAGCCACCAAATGCTGAAGTTGAAAAACCTTAAATAACATAACTTGAGGAATTTGAAATTTATTCAATATCTCAACCGAGGTAAGTAATTTTCCTTCAATCGAAAACAAATCTTTAATCAATACCTTTCCCAATAAAGGTAACCAAGCTAGCTTAATGGGTTTCCTCTCTATTAAAAAGTTAGGGTTACCCATTAATGGTTGGGCAGGATCCATAGTATGAGAGTATTTTAAAAAAGTGCATAATTGCACATGAGCTTTGAGCGAAATCTCAATAAAGGGACTTACGTGAGAAATGGGAAGGGCTTTATGCAAACAATATAACAAAGCCCTAGGTGTAATTCAGAATCCATTATCCGGAAATCTCTAATTTTAACCACAGGGTGTATAAGTACTAGTTTGGGAACCATCAATTACAGCGAGCACGAAGATACTTGTTAGCATGGCTAGCCCAGTAGTACAGACCAAAATGGGGAAGTCTCAGGCCACCAATTAACTTAGGGGCAATCAATTTATGATAAGCCAATCTAGGCTTCTTATAGTTCCAGATAAAAGCGGAAACTATACCATGAATTTTTTTAAACCATTTAAGCGGGAGCCAAATATTTAACATATTCACCGGATAAAACAAATGGGGAAAAACAGTAAGAGAACATTTCTTTATGTCACATTTACTCCCACATATGCCATCCTAGGCCACAGGGCACACCAATCAATTACTTTTACTTCCCACATTTTACATTCCCTAGTGGACATTAACACACACTGAAACTCAGAATCATGGTACACAATCTGATTTTAATTTTATTTTGTTTTGTTTTTGTTCTTATTTCTTCATTAAACTCCTTTTAATCTTTGTACCATTATGCTCCTATGACCTTTCTCTTTAAGCCCCTTGTAGGCATGTTTATGTTTTAAGTCCATGCCCCCTAACACCACACCAGACTTTACTCATAAGCAACATTTTAGGTGTACTGTATAACATGTCCTATTTCAGTTTCATGTCAGTTTAGTATCATAAATGGCGCTGTATATAGGACAGAAAAAAAACAATGTACTGTATTATAAGAACCCCCCCCCCGAAGGACCATAGAGGATTGCACAAAGAGAATAAATATATTAACCAGGATTCCTTTTTAAGTTCAGCAGATAAGCAGGCAGTTTAAAAGTAGTTATGGTGTTCTGATTTCTCCCACACAACATAAGCTCCTAAAGAGACCAGGTCTACACGAAATGAGCACCTGCAGAGACCAGGTCCTATTCATTTACTCCCCCAATACTGTAATTATTTTACTTTCCACTACATAACTCTCCAAAACAGTAGTTATGGTGTTCTGATGCCTCATATAAAATGAGCCCCAGAATTGACCAGGTCCAGTTGATGTACTCCCCAAAACTGCATTTTTTTTGCCCAGTACAGAACAAAATATTTAGCAGCAGTAACATTAAAGGAGCCCCCGCAGAGAATAGGCTGACACATAATGAGCCCCTGCAGGGACCAGGCCACACAAAATAATCCCCTGTAGAGACAATGGGCTGGATATTCAAAAGGGTTGCGCCATGCACAATAGGGTTGCGCCTGTGCAAGTCCGAAATTGCACCATTCTGCCATATTCAGCAGGAGGCAGTTGAGCCCCCGAAGTCATGCTGAGCAACAGCGCAATGCTAATGAAGGCATGCTCAACCGGAGGGGGAGGAACCATGCATAAACTGCACAGCCCGATATTCAGCCGGGCTGTGCAGAGATTGACTCTGGCGCAACCCCAACCTGTGCCTGCACAACTTTGGAAACCAAAAAAAAAGGATCAAGTCGAGGCCACCCACAGGTGAGCTGCCACATTGCAGGGTGCAACACAGCAGCTGCCACCTGTGGGTGCCTCCACTCTGTACCTGTGCCCCCCGCAGCCCGGATCGCGAGGCAGATCTCACTCCCCAACTGGGCCCTCGATCGTGGCGGCCAGTAGTGAACCCCCCACTGGCCCAGTCGCGGGCATAACAGTAGTGAACCCCCACTGGCCTGATGCGGGCATAACAGTAAATGAAACCCCCACTGGCCCGATCACGGGCATAACTGTACTGAAACCTGCCCCACACTGGCCCGATCGCGGGCATAACAGTAGTGACCCCCACTGGCCCGATCGCGGGCATAACAGTAGTGAAACCCCCACTGGCCGATCACGGGCATAACTATACTGAAACCTGCCCCACTGGGCCGATCGCTGGGCATAACAGTAGTGACCCCACTGGCCCGATCATGGGCATAACTGTACTGACTCTCACTGGCCGATCGTGGGCATAATCTGTCTGAAACTTCCTCTGGCCTGATCGGGCATAAGAGGGGCTGTCTGGTTTTCGGGTTCAGTGATCACGGCCATTGCGGGCTAAGATCAACCTCAGTCTTTCTTTTGGTGGTCTGGCTTTACCCACCCACCTCTAGGCGTCACCACCTGCTCCCCCACCGCTGCCCCGCCATGACTGACTGTTTGCGGGCTGGCACGCTCATTGGTTCAGGCAAAAAGCCAATGGGCATATAATGCCTCAGCTCATATAAGGCAGTCCAGATTTGTGAATTCATTCATTCATTCACATTATCTGACTGCCTCCGCACGGTATGGGGCTGCACACCCTTTGGCTCTTGCTCTGAACCATTGGGCATGCAGCCCTACCGAGCAGCCAGTCGGCAGGCGGCAGGGTGGCAGGCGGGTGTCGCTGCCGCCCACTGGCTGATGGGGGGGAACAGGGTGGTGGGGATCCGTGGTGGGGGTGGGGGCCACTAGATCACCAGGGAAATTGGACTTGGGGTTGACCTTATGCCCGCGATCGGCTTCATGGTCCACTGACCACCAGGGATATTGACTTGGGGAGGGTTTGATCTTAAGCCCGATCGGGCCAGTCGGGGTTCAGTAGTTATGCCCGCAATCGGGCCAGTGGGGGTTCTACTACCGTTATGCCTGGCGATCGGGCCAGTGGGGGTTCATCTACTGTTATGCCCGCACTGGGCCAGTGAGGGGATTCAGTACAGTTGCTATGCCGCACGATCGGGCCAGTTGGGGGAGATTTACTCATGCCCGGCGATCGGGCTGCAGGGGTATTGGTCCCCGATACGTTGTACTGGCAGGGCGCCAGTAAGTTGTCGATTATGCACCTGCATGCTAATGGCATGCAAATGAGGTCATAGTAGATGCAAATGGCTCCCCTGTGCCTTGCATGAATTATGGCCCCATTTGTATGTCACCTTGAATATCAGAAAGTTGCGCATGGCGCATGGAACTTAAAAGCACTGCGATCTTGAATGCTCCACTCGTCCACTTGCGGCATGAAGTTCCAGTGCGCCATGCACAGTGACTGTGGCTGGGGGGGCAATATTCAAAGGAGTTGCTCAATAGCGCAACTCTGTTGAATATCGCCCCGGCCACACCCCAGCGCAACTTTTTGGAGCAGCGCAAGGGCTTGTGCCACAGAATGGCTCAGTTTGAATATCCAGCCCCTGGTCTATAGAATAATGGTACATGTATAACCATTTAATATAGGAAACCTGCAGCTGTTCAACTTTAAAATACTTTATAATCAACTCTCCCAGTCCCTACCCCCACCCTTCAATCCCCAAGCTCAGCATCTCAGGACCATGAGGCAAGGTCTGACTACATGTCTCTGTGTTTCCCAAAAAGCAAACTTGTACCTTTACAATCAGCAGGTGTGTGACATACTGGGGAAGAACAGATCAGCTGAAGTGCACAGGGAATAGCCCACTGTAGTGCCTTTAATGTGCATAACGCCAAACTACAGGAGGACAAGTCTTGTCCACAATGCAGGCAGCAGTAAAACAAATGCAGAACCACCAGCTTCATGGCTTTAAAGAGCCATGGTGCAATGAATGAAGGTGTCAGCGTGCATTTCTGGTTCTCTGCATTCTGGGGCCATTAGAGGACCCATTAATAACATGGGTCACAAAAGGACATGAGAATACCATGCCACGGGAAAAGGGAATTTTCTAAATAAATTTATTAAAACAAATTACAAGGTTTTGGCAGCATGTCATTAACAAAAATAAGGTCAACAACCACAGTAATGCTTTTGGACCACACACCATGCGAATTAAAGGCACAGTCTGCTTAGGATGAGGTACTAGATGGACACCACATGTTATGAATGTTACAGCTGTATAAAATTATTTAATAAAAGGCAAACACTTTTATTCTGTACAGGGAGTTCATGGGGAAGGCTAAAATGAAGTAATTAGATAACACATTAACAACAGTTGGGTTTCTAGGGGCACCATAAAGGGCTATACTTAAATACTTAAATTGGGACTGGCAGCAATGTCACAAAATGGAGCTCTATATGAAAGGGTAAATAGATGTTTGTGATAAAACTGAAAGGAGACAGTGGAACCAAACTGGGTCATGTTATGTGTAATGTCTCTCCTTTTGTTTTAATTGGGTTCACCACAACATAACCCAGATAGACTATCTTAGGGTAGCTGGTTCATTCCACTGGGGTGTCAGACAGATGAGGCATACTGATGAGTCCTGGTAGGACAAAACACGTGTCTATGTCTTCTGTTGGCACCCTTTGCAAACTGTGTGATAGGCCTTTCGGCACCATGCATTTCTGCTTAAAGTTGAACCAGCATAATATTCTGTGGTAATTTGCATATGCAGACCATGATGCTTTGCATTGTGGGGGCATGTGTGATTTTGAATTTCTTTGAAACTTGGCTTCCCGGCCAAATGCCCTTTGGGGTAACCATTGCCTCAGTGCTTGCACTGAGGTTCTTTGTCTTTTAAATTGTTTTTTGTTTTAATTGGGTTCACCACACCATAACCCAGATAGACTATCTTAGGGTAGCTGGTTCATTCCACTGGGGTGTCAGACAGATGAGGCATACTGATGAGTCCTGGTAGGATGAAACACATGTCTATGTCTTCTGTTGGCACCCTTTGCAAACTGTGTGATAGGCCTTTCGGCACCATGCATTTCTGCTTAAAGTTGAACCAGCATAATATTCTGTGGTGATTTGCATATGCAGACCATGATGCTTTGCATTGTGGGGGCATGTGTGATTTTGTATTTCATTGAAACTTGGCTTCCCGGCCAAATGCCCTTTGGGGTAACCATTGCCTCAGTGCTTGCGCACAGAGGTTCTTTGTCTTTTAAATTAAGGGTGTGATGTGAAACTTTTAAAAATTCAGCAAAAAGTTATAGGGTGTCAATGTGCAGTAGGTATGAGTCTCTCAAATATTGTATACATGCCTATATATATATATATATAGTGGTGCGGTTGTGCCCTTATAGTTAGGGTTGAGCAGGCACTTTAATGTTAAACCTCAGTTTTTGTGGATTAATAACTTTATAATCATTCAATGGATTTACACAAAATTTGGAATGCATGGTGTCATATGTTAGATCTCTTGATTTACCAAGTAGCATTTTGGTCGGACTTATGGTTTCTGTGCAGCAAAGCACTGAGAAATACATTTTTTTCCCCACTTTTGGCACATTTTTTGCCCATGGCTCTGTGACAACACCGTGTGGTCTTTTGGTCTGAAATTTGGAACGTAGAACGAGTTTGAGTGAAAGAACAATCCAGCACTGGTTTGGTTAAAAATATTAATCTGTTCCAAAGTTATTTAATTTTTAATTTTTAGGTCCTGAAGATGCTCAGTTCACCCCAAGATTTATATGTATAATTTGGAAAAAACAAGATTGGGCTCACTGTCAAGGATTTTGTCAGCTCACAAATGAGGATTTAAAAAAAGCCTGGCCACCAGAAAAATTCCTTGTCTGCGAAATGCCATCTTGTTTTGCTTTCCCCATGTGTGACTTTTCTTTATAATAAGGCATGGGTTTTGTTTAGGGTGATGCCCTCTACAAACCCATGCCTTTGGTTTTCTTCATTTTGTTAAAAAAATAGCCTTTTGAAATTTAAAAATTCCTTTGACTCACTAACGATCCTGTTTTGAGAGCTGACAAAATCCTTTTCCATCACTTTGTGACCAGAACGCCCTTCTCCTGGACCAGTATTAAGCTGATAGTCAAGGATTTTGCTACCTCGTGAAACAGGATCATCTCGTGGACTAGGATTTTGTCAGCTTACGAAAGAAGATTGGGTTTTTGAATCCTCTTTCATGGTGTGACATAATCCTAGTCTGTGAGCTGTTGAAATTCTAATCCGTGAGCCAATCCTGTTTCATGAACTAGCAAAATCCTTGACTGTCACTTTGTGACCAGATAGCCCCTTTCATGGACAAAGATTGACTCACAGTCAAAGATTTTGCTACCTTGCGAAAGAAGATCTGGTGACGGACTAAGATTTTGTCAGCTTGTGAAAGGGGATTGGTTTTTTGAATCCTCTTTCAAGAGTTGACAAAATTGCAGTCCACGAGCTGTCAAAATCCTAGTCCACCACCCTATCCTCTTTTGCGAGGTAGCAAAATCCTTGACCGTCACTTAAGGACCAGATGGCCAAAATCTGACTATCAAGGATTTCTCGCAGATGGCGATTTTGACAGCTCATGGATGGGGATTGATCTGATGGTCGGGGATTTTGCTACCTCACAAACTAGGACTTTTTTAACTTTAAAAAACTTTCCCACTGCACTGTAAATTAATGGTTAGGTCTTTTGCCTTGAAATTTTCAGGGTATTAAGGGGATGCCCTAGAGATATGAATTATGCTATTTAGGTGTTGGAACATTAAGCAGTTCCATAGATATGCCATCAAGAAGTTGAGATTTTACCCATAGGATAACATTGCAGCGGCTCTCATGCCTTTCAGTGCCCGTATCTCAAAAACGGTTCGCGATACAGATTTTTAGTGGCAAAAATTCTTGTTCCCATATAGGGGTCTAAGTACAGAAGTAGGTTGGAAAGCCATGAATACCATAAATTTAGAATTTTTATTCTACCTTCTATGGGTACTGAGATATTTGGACAATAGTATTCCAATTGCTCATTTTCAGGTCCGTGGGCCACTATTAGACCCTCAAAGTTAACAACCACAGTGATTTTTGGTGCCCGTATCTCATAAACAATGAGAAATATGGATTTGCTTGATTTATGTCACATGCAGTACTCGCTGCCATGATTACAACAACACTTTAATTTTTTTTCTAGCTGATATGGTTCCCGAGATATCTGCAAATTAATGTTACAAGGGTTCCTTGCCTTATAGGGCTGCTGTATGGCTCTGTAGCTATATGTAAGTGGGAGCGCAGGGCCCAGAGGGCCCATGCTCCCACAGATACATATCTTTATTCAGAAATGGGCTGCTTGGTGGGAGCACGGGGACCAACACATGCTATTTACCAGTTATATTACTCTTTTTCAAAAAGTAAGGAAATTAATTGCAAAAGACTTCATTTAATGCATCATTTAGGGTTAAAATGACAAAAGTGGGGAAATGAGACATTAGGGTTGAGCCCCTAACCCCCCCACCACCCCACCTCCCATCCTCCACAGACGACGGGGTGTGCCATGGGGTCATGAGGCCTCTCACCCCATTCTCCTTTACTGTAGCATGTCAACCTGTTTACACATGGAATGGGGTGAAAGTTGGGCCTCACGACCCCATGGCACACCCTAGCATCTATCGGTCTGTGGAGGATGGGGTGGTGGTGGTGGGTGGTTAGATGCTTAACCTAACATCTCATTTCCCACTTTTTGTTGCTTCAACCCTAACTGATGCATTAAATGTAGCTTTTTGTATTGAATGTATATATATATATATATATATATATATATGTAATAGATAAAACACTCTGAGGTATGCGGTCCCGCTCTGATATAGGCACTCTTTGATGTACGTCCACCACCCAAGGCGTGCGTATATCAGGACATGACCGCACATCTCAGAGTGATTTATCTATCTTATAAAATGTCAACATTGTTTTGAAGGGGTGTAAAAGTGCAGGTATGCAGTCACGCTCTGATATACTCACGGTCATGTGATGTGTTTCAGCCAACCAGCAGAGATAACTTTTCCTACCCATTTTATAACTATATATATATATATATATATATATAAAACAATCTGGTATGACATGAGCAGTAAGGTAGTCAAAGCTAACTAGTTTATAACACTGATCACCAAAACATATAGGTCCTCACTCGCCTTTGGATGGGGGGCCAACATAATAAGTACAACCTGTAAGGAACTCTGGCCTCTGAGGCATGAGGGATTGCCTTGATGGGCCAGTCTCAGCAGTGCTCTTCCCTGTCAGTGGGTGCCTCTGACTTATGACTGAAGTCAGAGTTATACTTCACCTATGGCTTCCTCCCATCTGGTACCAGCTGCCAAGGAGTCACCTCTACCCAGCTTCAGGGCAAGCCACCTGAAAACATGGAACAACACTGTTAGCCCCTCTGCACAAATTTGTGAGAGTACCATGCTGCCAATCTTGCCAGACTAACCTGCCACTGTCCCACATACAGTACACGACTGTGACAAAACCTGTCTTATCTGTAGCAGGGCTGAATAAGGCCCTGTCCTATATGTTAAACATATAGAGTTAAAAGCAATGATCTGGTCCACCCTCTCCTACTTCTGTCACTTGTGTCTCTCTCTATCTCCGTCTGTCCTCTCCTATTTCTGCCACTTGTGTCTCTCTCGCTCTCTATCTCCCCCCTCCCCCCATCTGATTGCACAATCTACTTTACTTGTGGAACTGAGGATCTGGCCAATACGAATAGTTACCCTTCCCCCTGGTATCTTCCTGCCTTTACTTGCTATTTCTGGTTGTTTATGTTTTTTCCTTCTTTCCCTTACTTCTCTGTGGTCATAAAAATATACAATGGATCTTTGAGTAAGACTGGGTTTCCTGGTTTGCAAATGTATGTACTTATGTTGTTGAAATATTGCAGAAAGTTTTGGGGAGGGTTTCTTAGAAAAGACAGCAGGCTGAAACAGACAGTTGACCATGAGAAACCTTTTCAACCTCCTCAAGCTTGTTAACAGAATTGCCAACAGGAGAATAACTCCAGACAGCCTGTTCTGTTTTTGTTACACATGTGAAACCTGGATGTTCTAGTTTGCTGCAGGAAAGAAATTGTTACATTTTATGAAAACCAGGATGTAGAGATAAAAAAACTGTCAGGCAAAGAGATCTTATGACAAAGAGCAATTCTGCTGGCTTGACAGCTTTAGATTTGGAGATACTCTCAAAAGGACATTTGCTTGAACTGCCTGTGTTGAAAAGCCATCCTTACAATCATATTTTTTATTTTATTGTTGTAGAAAATAATAAGCCACTATTTGTGAGTTGTATAATTGCACCTGGTTTGCATATGGTTCCTGACCGTTGCCTCTAAAATATTTGATGTCAGACTAAGTGGGATTTACACCATGCAAACTCTAAGGTAGGAGTTTTGTGTGTAGGTACTAGACCTGGTACCAGGCAGGCATGAAAGAAAGATATAGATCCTGCAACAGCAAGCCCAGGAGTCATTACCAGGAGAATGGCAGTCAACTGGGAGCAGAATCCAAAGTCCAAACTGAGACTTTACAGCCAGCACCAGAGATGAAAGGAAAAGAACAGACAGCAACAGTACCTGACAGCATATCTGCCTTCTTCAAATGGTGGGCTACACAACAAAGAGAGACTGAGAAACAGAAAGAATAAGAGATTCAACATTTAATAGTGCAGAGAAGATAAGAGATGCAATGTTTAGAGGCACCAAGAAAAGAAGAAATGCAGTGACAGGAGCAGCAGAGAAAAGAAGATGTGTACTTTAGTGACAGGAGCAGCTATGGCTGGATGCCTTGCAAACTATTAAAGTTGGAGGATCTGGTACAGGTTCAGCAAATCATCAAAACACAAACAAGGTAAAAGACATTAAACTTACAAAGCTGTATCCCTCGGATAATATCAAACCATTCCTGACAAATTTGAAAGGGTTGTTGGAGCCTGCCAATGGACAAAGCAGCAATGGGCCATCAGGCTGGTACCTTGTCTGAAATGTAAAGCACAGCTTGCTTACAGCAATATAGTCACTGAACAGTCAGAACACTATGATGACCTTGTAGAAAGAGAAATCCTTAAAACATAAGACATCTCAGGGGAGACCAATAGGCAGAGATTTCGATCTTTGAAGTATCACTCAGTCGACAATCCTCAAGAAGCCTTCACTCTACTCACAAAACTCCTCATTAAATGGCTCTAACCAGAGTGAAAAGCAGTCCCACAGATTGACACACTTGCAATGGAGCAATTCATTAACATACCTGGCCTGATTCACAAAGCTTCGGAAATGATGCAAAGTGCTGGCATGAAAGAGAAAGGATGCAAAGGGCTCTCTGTGCAGCACCTTGCATTATTCCTGATTCAGAAACACCACTTGCACTGGGAGGGGGGCAGCCTGTGCCAGAATCAACTTGCCAGAGGTGTGCCAACCCTCCACCTGTGCCACAGCAGTAGGAGACTTGTGGCAGATGAAGGTTTCGGTATCCCCAACTATGGGATTTACTTATCACCCCCAGAGCCATTGCTGGGTGGGGGGAACCTTTGCTCCTGTTGCCACAGAGACACATACACGCCTAGTATACCACCTTGTGTGGTGAACATGTCATCCCTGTACTAAGTTACCAGGAAAATGGAATTGTGGAGCTCCTGATGTTCCAGTATGCAGCCTTAAGGGGTGAGCACTGAGTGCAGTTATGGTGCCACCTGTAGTATCCTGTGCCCCCACAGCACCTGGAGATGGCAGTGGAGTGGAGCCCTCACATCCCCTCCCATGGTGCCAGGCTTGTGACTGCCACCCTCTATGAACTGCACTGGCATGGTGACATCATGCACTGTCCCCATCAGGAGACATTTGCCACCCCCTTCCTTCCATCCTGACCATACCTCTTGACTGTCCCTAATTATCAGGGACGTCCCTGATTTGGCCTAAAAAGTTTCCTCTGTTCTTCATAAAATGTGTGGTTTTGTGACAGAACAGTTGGGATTAAAAGCACAGAATAATGTAAAACATTAAAGTTACAGACTTGTTCCTCTTCAAACAATGCATCTTAGCACAAATTCTATCAGCTTTCTGAGTGAATAGTACCAGTTTTTAAGATGTGTCCCTGATTTAGGGTCTTTGCCCCTGATTTTTTTAAGCCCTCTCCCTGACTCATGAGGCAAGAGGTTGAGAGGTATGATCCTGACCCATCCTGCCCTCTATGTCTTCCAGTCTAGCTCCCATGAGCCTGCTGGCCTCCAGGGTGACTGACTGGTGGGTCTCTGACATTGGCTGCAAATGCCATCCAACCACTCTGCATCTTATGACAAACTCCTCCCATGCATCATGTGTTTGGTGCATGGGAGCTGGTGTAGCAAACTGCAAGACTTTCATGCCAGGACCCGTGCCATTCCTGAATTGGGTGCAGGGTCCCTGGTGCACCTTTGATTGATGCAAGCTGCTGTTTGCTGCAGCTTGCATTGCTAGAAGAGTGACTTCATGAATTGGGCCCCCCACCTACAGATTTGTAGCTTTAGGTAAAAGAACACTGACCAGAAAGTAGGGAAAAAGCTGTTTCTTTGGCTGAGGACTATCACATGGACTGACAAACACCACAGCATTGTAGTAACAGCTTAGGCATGGTAAGATTATTTTCTTCCCGATTAACTCAAGGTCAGATAAGAACTCTGGTGGGGGTGACAAATATGCACCCAAAGACTTTATTTGTCATAACTATAACAAGTCAGGTCATATTGCAATAAACTGACATAAAAATAAGGAGGGTAACTCTGGAGCAAATTTGGCATTAGCAATTTGGGGCAAGGATTTAACAGATGTCAATCTGATGGATAAGACTATGAAGGGACTTACAGGTTAAGGAAGCATATAGACTTAGTACCAGTTGAAGTGCTGGGAAAACACTGTGCAAAAGGACCAAGTACTGGGGTCATCTGCTTCCACTGGGAAACTTGATGCTACCTCATCACCCAAGTGACTTTGAGCATTAATGGAGTGTCACACCAAATGAAAGTGGAGGTAGTACCGAACTTACCTGTGCCTGTAATTACTGGAAAAGACTTTCCAGGATTTGCTGAGTTAGTTACAGAGGGAACAAAACCTGTAGTTTCAGCAGCTGTGATGATAACAGCACAGGCAAAGAAAATTTCAGATGGTGGGGGCATGTTTCCTCTTGGTGACTTTGATGTGGACTTGTTTGAGCCAAGCTCCAAGATCCAGAAGTCCAGGAAAGAAAGAAGATGCCTGAAAAAAACAGTGGCAACAGAAGACTGATGAACGTAAGTGGTTGATATATGAAAATGTTGAAATTAAGCAGATAGATTACTGTGATTTTGTTTCTGAGCAAACTAACAGTGTTTCTCTCCAAAGTTGTTTTAAGCAGGTGGGGGAGAAACAAAAACAGAGTGAACCAATGTTTAAAAAATTTAATGGGCTACTGTACAGAGTTTGTATTATTTCTTAGAAAGAGGAATAGATAGGACAATTGGCCATACCAACGAAGTACAGAACTGAGTTGTTACTGACAGTACATGATAGTCCTATGGCTGGTCACTCGGGGAGGGATTGTACCCCTGCCAGATTGCTATACAGATTTTACTGACCTAGGATTCATGAGGATGCTGCTACCTATTGTAGTTCTTGTGCTGAATGTAAAAAAGTAGCTCCAGTTTCTAAAAAGGACAAGTTACCCCTGGAGCCACTACCCTTGATAGATGTGTCTTTTGAGAGAATTGCAATGGATGTGGTTTGCCCCTTAGACAAAAGTAACCAAGGTAATCAATTCATTTTATAACATGGGTAGGCTCAGGGAGTTTCCTGATTGGTGTACGAATGTCACCTGACAGTGCGATAATGCACATTATTGGCACAGTTAGAGTGAAGAGGTCTGCCAGATATGAGATCCCTGGGCAGACCTGAACTTTTTCTGGAGAGGAAAATAACTTTGTAAAGCCATCCATTTGCAATCCTCGCTAAGTGACTGCCACTGCCTTTGCAACAGTATTGTCCTCTAGAGAAGAACTGCAGATGTGTTGGAATCAGAGAGAGGGACATCTGTTTTTCCCTGCATGTCAGTCAGCTATATTTCTATTGTCTTGCCCACTCACCCACACTGCGGACCACTGGGTACCACAGAGTGACTGGGAAGAGGGAGTGCTCTGAAGAAAGAGAAAGAGAGAGACATGAGAGAGCATATACCATAACTGCATGAATCCTGTGTTCGCGCATTTGTCTCTCTCTCTCTCTCTCTCTCTATGCTGTTTCTCTCTCCATGTGAGTTGTGCGAGGTGACCAGATGGCAGCAGTGCTGTTTCTGTGTGCAACTATCCACACCCCCTGCCAGAGAGCAAGCATGGAAAGTCGAGGCAGAGAGGGACAGTGACAGCCATTGTGAGAGAGATGAGAGAGCAGGCGCAGTAACTGCATGAATCCTGTGCATGTGTGTGTTTGCCTCTCTTTCTTTTTGTCTGCTGCCTCTCTGTCCATCTGAGGTGTGAGTTTTGCGAGTTGATCATTTACCGAGTTGAGAGAGCAAGATGGAGATCCTGTTCTCTCCCACGCTGTAAGCCACAGGGAACAGTGCATGCTATTTGTAGCAGTGTGAGTGTGGTCCTGTCCCCCAATCAGTGTGACCAGTTTGAAGCTGGGCCAGTGCCCACAGTGATGCCTCTGGCCCCCAAAAACAAAGCACAGGTTGAGTAGAGTGTGGTGCTGCCATTGCCCCCTGTCACTGTACTGTACTAACTACGGGGAAAGTGCTCCTGCCAGGATGTACTGAGAGGTTTCAACGGGATGCTCATTAATTCACTGGTGTATTTGTGTTGGGTGGGAGAGAGACGGAGAGAGAGAGACACGCCCAGTGACAGAGAGAGAGAACCACAATTGGACGCAGTGATTTCTCCTGCGTCAGCTCTGCCTACTATCATGTCTGTATGATACTATCAGGTGTCCTTAGTGACTTGTCTGTGTTGCTCTCCAGCCCCCCCGTTCCTTGTGCTGTCACTTGTGACTGTGCACCAATGTTCTCTATGTGCCATGAGACTGATTGCTCAGTAGCTTCCCGACTGTGTCAGTGTCTCCAAAGTGGGCAAGTGTCAGAGCACTGAAGTTGTGGCAGACACACTGTCTCCGATCATTGTCTCTGTGCCATGAGGCATGACAGCTAGTGCAAGATGTGGCACAGTAATCATGGGAGTAGTGCATACTCTCCGCGGGTGCTTGTCATCCATGTGGTGTGGTTTTGCCCCCTCCAAACACAGATGCTGATTAGCCAAAGTGAGCCCCATGGATGCTGTTACTTGTCCTTGGCTGGCCCCCACCCTCCGCACCATATGCTCACGGCAGTGGTAGTGCAGAATGCAGGACTTCACCAACGTGACAGTTGTCACTTGCAGCCTGAAACCATCCATTTATGTGTGTCCCATTGCTGGTCCCCCTGTGCTCCACAGTCACCAAGGTGCATGTGTGCTGTGTCCCCAGGCCCCCCTCCCCCACTGACAGAGCAAGTGCCAGAGAGAAGGAGAGACAGAAACAGAATGGGACCATGGAAGAGGTAAGAACATTCTCTTTCCCACAGAAGAATGCAGCACAGCATGCCTTACAATGCAATACCCTGATCTGTGTTATTTCAGGGAGATAGTGAATCATAAATAGGGTTGATTTTGCTACACAGCACTCTGTTCATGTGCCCCTCACAGCACGATCAGGGTGAGGCACTAACTATTTCTCTGTGTGTATGTGGAGGTGGTGGTGGGCACTGCATATTACATCTCTGCATAAGTATGTACAAGATATGATGCAAAAGTAATGTCACAGATCCTGTCAATAGTGTATTGGTAACATTTCTGTGTCTATGACAACGTTGTTGGATGCATTATTTCCTAGGGACTATTTTCCAGAGTGGCAGGCTAGAGTACCTTTCTTGGTGTTTAAACAACAAAAAAACAGCTTTCTGGATATTTTTTTGTTGTATAAACATGGCCCATGTTATAAGTGCATTAAAGCACTCCAGGGTGTGCTGATAATGTGGATTAATGCACACCCTGGGCACTGTGAGGGCACTCGGCCTGCAGCCTCATGCCTCACAGTGCCCCCGAGGTGTGCATTAATCCACATTATCAGCACACCCTGTCATGCATTAATGCTTACCTGGTAGTATGTGATAATGCTATTCGATACCCAGAGGCAGTTCTAATGCATACTGCCACATTCCCAAAAGCAGCAGAATAGCCTAACAAAAGTTTGAGCTGAGATGACATACCTAAAAAGATTATTACTGATCAGGGCAATAATTTTGGTGCTGTCTTGCTGAAGGAGCTGTATCGATTACTAGGTATCACTGCCATAAGAACTTTTCTATTATACCTCAGACGGTCTTGATAAGCATTTTAATAAACCCTAAAATGCATGACAAAATGGTTTGCGAAAGGTGATAGGAAAGATTGCGGCCAGCACTTACAGTACCTGTTTTTTGCTTACAGAGAAGTATCACATGCATCAACAGGTTTTTCACCCTTTGAAATGCTGTATGGTAGACAACCTAGAAAGCAATTAGATGTGATAACAGAAACTTGAGAAGATAACCCCACTCAATAAAATCCATTACAGCTTATAAGTGTGCACCTAGAAAGAAACTGGCAAAGTATGGTGAAATTGCCCATTGTAATCAAGAAGAGGCCCAAAATCAGCAGAAGATGTATTATCACCATGGGGTAAAATAAAACATTTTTGAGCCAGGTGAAAAGATCTTGTTACTGTTACCCACTACAGAAAATAAACTGTTAATGAAGTGGCAAGTGCCTTATAGAATGATTAGGCATACTGGTACAGTTATCTAGAAGATGCAGATCCATGTTATCAAAAATCCTACAAGATACACCATGCTAACCTCCAGAAGAAATGGGCTGAAAAAACACAAAAGGCTGCTTAGTTAGTATCACCAGAAACTGAGAAAGAAGATATTGATATAGCTTATGACAGACTGGAACAGACTGGAACTTCTCTGATGCTGAAAAGGTGAATGTTTCCTTAACTGTAGAACAAACTGCAGAAATTGTAACTTGGTAAAGACATTTTACAATATTTTTATCACAGTGCCAGGCCCTATTTTGTTTAATTCTCTATTTCTCCACCCCCCCACCCCCCAGTTGGCCCTCATTCAGGAGGGCACCCCAATCCCTTCCCTTGATGTCCACCGGGACCTATGAATGCTCACCCTATCAGACAAAAGACATTAAAATTATCAGAGTGGTTTAGAGCATATGTGGTTAAGAAATACAAAAAATGAAAGAGTTAGGTATCATAGAAGAATTGAGAAGTTCTTGGTAATTAACAAAAGTGACTGTAAATAAAAAAGAAGGGGAGTGTAAGAATCTACTTTGATTTTAGGAAACTTAATCAAGTGTCTGAATTTGACAGCTATTCTATGCCCAGGATAGATGATTTGGTGGACAGATTGGGAGTGGCAAGTACATCAGTACCAACAATCTCACCAAAGTTACTGGCAAATTCCTTCAGCTATACAATCCAGAGACAAAACTGCATTTGACACTCCTATTGGATTGTATCAGTTCACCACCATGCCATTTGGTTTACATGATGCACCCTCTACATTTCAATGATACATGGATGTAATTCTGGCCCTTCACAATGTTTATTGTGCTGCTCACTGTGCCTAGATGATGTTGTGGTGTACAGTCCAGACTGGAAAAGTTACCTGGAACGCCTATGAGCAGTTATCCAATCTATCAAAAATGCAGGTCTGACCTTTAATCCTACCAAGTGTGCATTAGGCATGCAAAAAACCAGATATCTTGGTTATATTAAGTGAAATGGTGAAGTAAAACCAAAGATTCCAAAGACAGCAACTATAGCTAATAGTCCTGTCCCTAAAACAAAGAAACATGTCAGGTCATTTTTAGGGCAGCTTGATTACTACCGGAGATTTGTTTCTAACTTTGCTCAGTTAACTACTCCCGTCACTGAACTCGCAAAGAAAGAGTGCCCAAATAATGTGAAATGGTTCTTAGAGCATGATGTAGCTTTTCGGGCCATCAAGGCTATATTATGTTCAGCCCCTGTTTTAAGAAGTCCAAACTTTGAGAAACAATTTCTGTTACACAGACACATAGAAACATAAAAGTTGATGGTAGATAGGACTGCAAGGCCCATCCAGTCTGCTCATTTCTTTTTCTACCTGATAAATGTGCCATCGGCCTTTGCTCTGTCAATGGCCTATCTATTCATATTCATCTGTATTGCTCCCTTATGCCTATCCCATGCCTGTTTGAATCCCTGCACTGTATTCATATCCATCACTTCCTGAGGTAGGCCATTCCATGCATCCACCACCCTTTCTGTGAAAAAGAACTTCCTCACATTACCCCTTAATCGGCCTCCCTCTAATCTCATGCTGTGTCCTCTTGTCCTGCTATTTTTCTTATATTGAAACATGTTAGACTCTTTCACCATGTTAATGCCCTTAAGGTGTTTGAATGTTCTGATCATATCACCTCTCTCCCTCCTTTGCTCTAGGGTATACATATTGAGCTCCATTAACCTGTCTTCATATGTTTTCTGATGCAGTCCCTGCACCATTTTGGTTGCCCTTCTCTGTACTGCCTCAATTTGGTTAATGTCCTTGTGAAGGTGTGGCCTCCAGTACTGCACACAGTACTCCAAATGGGTCCTAACCAGTGCCTTGTAAAAAGGGATTATTACCTCCCTCTTCTGACTTGTGATACCCCTACTAATACACCTCAACATCCCCCTAGCCTTACCTACTGCTTTAGTGGTCTGCTTGGATGATTTCAGGTCATCGGTGATGATGATGCACAAGTCTCTTTCTTCCCTTTAGACTGCCAGCAACTCCCCTCCCAGCCTATAGGTGGCTTCAGGGTTTTTCTTCCCTATGTGCATGATCTTGCACTTCTTTGTATTAAACCCCAGTTGCCACTCTTCTGACCATTTTGCTAGTTTATCCAGATCTTTTCTCATTCTGCCCACCCCATCTGGATTATCTACTCTGTTGCAGATCTTGGTGTCATCTGCAAACAGACAAACCTTACCCTCCAGTCCATCTGCAATGTCACTGAAGAAGATATTGAAGAGGACTGGCCCCAGGACCGATCCCTGAGGTACCTCACTTGTGACTTGCATCTCTTCTGACTGTATATCATTTACCACCACTCTCTGTTTTCTGCCCATCAACCAGTTTGCCACCCAGTTGACCAATGTCTGACCCACCCTGAGCCTACCCAGCTTATTAATCAATCTTCTATGTGGAATAGATTCAAAGCTTTGCTGAAATCAAGGTAGGCGACATCAACTGCTCCCTTGGTCCACCACTCTAGTTACCCAGTCAAAGAAATGTATGAGATTAGTTTGACAGGACCTTCCTTTTGTAAACCCATGCTGTCTTGGATCCTGTGCTCCTATGGATTCCAGGTGTTGCACTATCCTTTCCTTAAGGAGTGCCTCCATAATCTTGCCCACTACTGAGGTAAGACTGACTGGTCTGTAGTTCCCTGCCTCCTCCCTGCTACCACTCTTGTGGAGCGGGATCACATGAGTCCTTCTCCAGTCTTCTGGGACCTCTCCTGTGCTCAGAGACTCATTAAACAGTTCTGATAATAGCTCTGCTCGTTCCACCCTTCACTCCTTTAGTACCCTGGGATGTATGCCATCAGGTCCCATTGCCTTGTCCACCCTGAACTTATCAAGCTCTTGTAGGACCCTTTCTTTTGTGAAGGGACTAGTGTACATCTCCCTCCCCCTGTGTCCATGGTGCTGAGCTGTGGGCCCTGCCCTACCATCTCTTCAGTAAATACTGAGCAGAAGTATCTATTTAGGATATATGTTTTCACACGTCCCCTCCTCACACGCCCCCTTATCTCCTTTGATCTTAGCAATACCCCCTCTGGACTTTCTCCTTTTCACTAATGTATCTATAGAAAGTCTTGTCACCTTCTTTTACTATTTGTGCTAGTTATGCCTCAGTTTGGGCCTTTGCCTGCCTTACTGCCTTCCCTACTTCCCTTAAGAAAGTTTGGTATGCCTCCCTGTCTTCATCCTGCTGTGTTCCCTTATATTTCCTGAATGCCAGCCTTTTGGCTCTGACCTTTTTTGCCACTGTTTTTGAGAACCAAAGTAGTTTCCTTCTTCTTTTGTACTTCCTTTTCTCTCTAACACAATGGGATGTTGCTTCAAGTATTGCATCTTTAATGCTTGCCCACTTTGCCTGTACACCCTCACCTGTATTTCTTTTTACCAGGGATAGCTTAACTCTGTTGGCCATCTTATCAAAGTCAGCCCCTCGAAGTTTCATATTTTTGCCTTGGACTGGGATAATTTAGTTCTAGTGGCCAAATTGAACCATACCATGTGATGGTCACTGGCCCCCAGGTGACCTTCTACCTGGAGATCTGTGATCCTTTCCCTGTTAGTCAGTACTAGATCTAGGATAGCCCTGTCTCATGTGGGTTGTTGTACCAGTTGTTTGAGGCCTTCCCCCTGCAGGGAATCTACCATGTGTCTAGTTCTGGCAGATGTTCCTTCTGGTATTGACCAATCTGTATCTGGCATGTTGAAGTATCCCATTATCAGAACCTCCCCTTTAGCTTTCATGTTTTGTAGATCTTCTAACAGTAATGTGTCTATGTTTTCCCCCTATTCTGGGGGCCTGTAGACAACTCCAGTTCATGTGGCTGTCCCATTTGCTGTTTCCAGGGTGATCCATAGTTCTTCTGGCTCCTTATGGCACTGGTTACAGGCAGATGCATCAGTGGTAGGCCTTGGTGCAGTCCTGAGTCAGAATATAGATGGGAAGGAACATCCCATTCTGTATATTAGTAGAAAATTACATCACAGAAAGAAAAGGTACTCCATCATTGAGAAGGAATGCCTTGATGCAAAATGGGCCATGGAGTCCCTAAAGGTTTAATTGCTAAGAGCTGACTTTGTGCTTATAACAGATCATAATCCTCTTCATTGACTTGAACAAATGAAGGATAAAAATTCCAGAATCACTAAATGGTAGCTGGTACTACAGTCATTTAAATTTAGAGTTATGCAAAATCCTGAAAAGAGAATGTCAATGTAGGCTTTTTGTTCAGATATGATTCAGGAGTTGAGAATTCAGAAAGTAAAAAAAAATGTGTGTGATTAAATGGAATTGTTTGTTGTAAAATGTGGTATGGAAAAGGGGATACTGCATATGCAGAGAACTGTAAATGTTTTAAGGTAATGGTAAAAGGCTATTAAAAGAAGGTTTTATTTTATTTTATGTTATTTATTTATTTGAATTTTGTTGACCAGTTAAGCCCGCTGAGGCAAATGTCTCTTTTTCATGGGTGAACCAAAATTAGTTACATAAATGACAACATTCAGTTACAATTACAAAGCAATAGTACAGAGATACAGTAGGGGATTCATACGTAGAAACAGTATAATTTTAGTTAATTACAATATGGAAGTTTACAACACAATATGGAAGAATTTCATCAAGTAGACATGGCTACAATGTGGAATTTTATAAGACAATATGGAATGATTTCAGAAAACATGGTAGGCAAGTTCTCAGCATTATGTACAAGTGCAAGATGTTACAAAAGGAAGATTGGCTTTGAGGAGGTTTTTAAATGTCCCAAGAAAGAGGTATTGTTGTAGAGGAACTGGAAGGCTATTCCAACAGCCGGGAAGCCTTGCCTGAGAAGGACCATTGGTCAGATAGGAACCTGGTTTTAGGAACCTCGAGAAGAGAGTGCTCAGAGGGGAGCGAAGATTTCTGGTGGTTGTTTTTATTTTCACCAGACCAGTGAGGTTAGAATTTTGTATATACGGCCAAGAACTGAGTAGTGTAGCCTATCTTCCAGGGAAGGCCATTTCATGGGTTAGAGCACAGTACAGTGATGCTCCCTGTTATATACTCCAGCTGCAAATCTGCTTATTCTATGGTAAACTTACCTAACTTTTCTTAATTCAGGTTCCTTTAGTAAGGCTAGAATAGGAGTGCCATATAAGAGCATAGGGAGTAGAAGGGAGCTAGCTATAGAGTGACAGGCCCCATTTGTGAGGCAGGACCTAAGTCGGTAGAGTAGGCCAAGTTTATTGGAAAGCAGCCAAGTTGTGTGGTCCACTTGCGGTCTTAAGGACAGTTTCTAGTCAATTAGGATGTGTAAATACTTAGAGTTGTTCACTACCTAAAGTTTAACTCCTCTACAGGAAACAATACAAGGGGAAATGGACCTGTTGGAGCCAAGATTACGGGACCCTAGAATTATTGCTTTTTTTGAGTATTCAAGCCAAGTTGATTGTCCACTAGCCATAACGATCTAAATTTAAACCAGCCTCGATCGCTTTGCCATTTGTATCAGATCTATAGAGGACAGCATCATCCACATATAATAATGCCACATCCGCAGTTTGTGGCCAAGTAATTTATAAATAGTGATAAAAGTAGATGCCCCAATATGGAGACTTGGGGAACTGCGTCATGGATTGTTTTTAAAGATGAGAGGTTGCCACCCCATTTAACAGCTTGAGAATGGGCTGTAAGGAAGTTTTCCATCCAGGTAGCATATAGTTGATCAAGCCCCTGGTTCATAAATTTTAGGAAGAGAAGATAATTTTTTACCAGGTCAAAAGCCTGTGTTAATTCTATAAAGATAGCTCCGGTGGCTTTTCCTGATTCAATGGCCCAGAAGATGTCCAAGATGAAGCAGACTAGGGCTGTGTCTATGCCATGATGTTTTCAGAAACCATACTGGGGCTGAGGTAAACAATGAATAGGCTTTAAGGTAGGAAACAAGTAGGTTGTATATGAGCCTTTCTGGTATTTTTAATAGTACCCTCAGTTTTGAAATGGGGCAATAGTTCTTAATGTGCTCCTTGCATCCTCCTTTAAGTACTACATTGTCCACTTTCCATTTTCGGGGGACCTCTGCTTGGAGGAGTGAGAGCTTGAAGATTTTGGTCAGCAGGCATACAATTACTGGAGCCACAATTTTAAGAAGCCTGGGCTCTAGGCCATCATGTCCTGCAGGCTGGTTAGGTTTTAACTTAATCAGCTGATGCAGGAACTCTTTTCTTGAGAATAATTTGAGATGAAAATCAGGGCAATTGACCCATGGAGTAGATGTTGAGGAGGGATTGGTAGTGCTGACTTTGTAGGCATTCGGATTTGTGCAGTATTTGTTGAACTCCTCTGCTATTATTAGTGGATCCTTGATACTCTCATTATTGATTAGGAGTTCTTGTGGTAAGGAGGGTGGGCGTCCATTTAGCAGGTGGTTAATTTGCATCCAGAACCATTTGGGATTTTGTAGATTGATTTGTTGTAGGTTTCTCATATAGGACCTTTTGGCCTTTTTTGGGATGCCTTACATTTATTCTGCAGTTGCCAATAAATGTGCCAATTATGTGGGTGCCCCCTTTTTTTAAAACAGGTTCTCTCTTAAAGAGAGGGTATGTGACAGAGTTGAGTAAGACTTTTTTTTGTTTGTTAGCTGTGAGTTTATTGTTCAAATTTCAGTCATTACAATATACATTTACCACAACATTTAAAGCTTGGATAGGTTACAGGGAATCCTAATTCCAACTATACAATAGATGGTCTAATTATAAAAGCAAACACTATGTACAACAGGATAGCAGTTGCAATAAATACATCCTTTTATAAGTTGTTATTCATATATAGTTATGGAAAATCAAAGTCTTAAAAGTATGTAAAATGTGTTATCTTTGGGGACTAATATGAACACATATACACCTTCTTGTAAAACCTATTTTTAAAAAGGGTTGTGCTTTCCCTTAAACTTTCTTAACTCCCTAGGAACAACTTCCACAACAGCAGCAGCAGCGCAAACATAGGAAATGAAGCCAGCCTGCGAAAGGCATTCCTGTTAAAATATCACTGCCAGGCAGCAAACCTTTTCTGATTCTATTCGGACAGCGTCCCAAACATAATTAATGCCACCCATTGCAGCCTGCAGTATATAAACGTTGCAGAGCTTTGGGAATTGCTCACGGGGTGGGCCTAGGCTGGAGGTCCTGAACGTCAGAGGGAGAGTGAGCAGGGTGCTTTTATCGAAGTAGTGAGGTCCAGGAGATGCCATGGGGTGAAATGGATTCCAGAATGTGGTTTACCATGCCTGGTCTCCATACTCAAGGGCTCCAATGTAGTTGGGTCGATAGCTTGGGCGGCACCGGAATCTCGTCCGACTCGAGCAGTGTTATGCAATGCCAGGTCTATTAAGAACAAGATGGCAGTAATTGCTGATCTTGTTGGGACAGCAGACCTGGCATGCATCACCAAGACCTGGCTGGGTGAAAATGCTGGCCCCATATTGGAGGCTGCTGTCCCGGCTTGGTTCTTGGTGATCGCTTTAGATCAGACCGCGGGGTGGAGGGGTAGCCATTTGTTTTAAGACAGAACCGGACTTTGTAGGTGTGCCAGTTGAGGAATCCAGCTCATTTGAGTGTACTGTGGTTGCAGGTGTAGGCTGTAGGATCGTTGTCATCTACTGTCCACCTAGGGATGATAAATGGTTCCTACAGGAAGTAGCAGACTTCATGGTTAACATGGCGTTTGAGTCATCCAGGTTGATGGTCCTGGGTGACTTCAACGCCTGGATTGATGATGAACTCTCTCAATTCGATAAAGACTTCCTCCAGCTGATGATATCACTGGGCTTTACACAGGTTGTTGCCTCTGCAACTCAAAAGTGTGGTCACTCACTCGATCTAGTTTTCCTCCTGGGGATTGGAACCTCCAATCTGGTGGTGGAACCAGTCGGATGGTTGGATCATCACACTATAAGGTTCAGTTTCCAGGGCCCCCCCCCTTACAGGCCTGACCCTGTGGAGATGGTCAGATACGGCCCTTTGTGGGAGGTGAGCCCTGATGGCCTACTGGTGGTTTTAGACCTATCGGGTGTTCCAGTGGCAAGCAGGAGTCCGGAGGGCCTAGTTCAGGCCTATAATAAGGCGCTTACTGAGGCCATGGACTCTATCGCTCCAGTCCGGGTTCACCCCTTCTCTCACAGCCCTTGGTCCCCGTGGTTTGATGGGACCTTGAGGGAGTTGCGATGAGTACGATGAAGGTTGGAGCGTCACTGGTGGAAATCCACCCTGGATGCTGACTACCTTAGATTGATGGAACATTATCAATTCTATCATCAGCAATCATCCGTAAGAAGGCAGAGTTCCTGTCCGGGGAGATTGCTGTTGCTGAGAATTGACCAGCTCAGCTCTTTCGAACTGTGGACAGGTTGTGCAACCCAACCTGTCTGCAGGTTCGAAGAGCCTTTTCACAAATTGAGTGTGATGAGCTTGCTCGCTTCCTCATGGATAAGGTGGCCAGCATCAGGGCTGAGATTCTTCCGGCACACTCTATGGGAGTTGATAGTGTTTGGTGCTTGGTCACTCCTCCTCGGTGTGCCTGGATGTTTTTTGACCATCTGGAAATTGTGGATATTGTGTGGATTGCCCAGGGTATCCGTGCAACGTGCTGTAGTCTGGATCTGGGCCCAACTCCCCTGATAATGGGTTGTTCTGACATCATTGGCCCTGTCCTTGCGAAGATAGTTTGGTTCTCCTTAGAGTCAGGTGCGTTTCCTAGCTCCCTGAAGGAGGCGGTGGTGATACCACTCCTGAAGAAAGCTGCTCTGGACCCAAGCTGCTTCGATAACTACAGACTTATCTCAAACCTTCTCTTTGTAGGGAAGGTAATTGAGAAAGTTGTGATGCTACAGCTGGAGAACCACCTTACCATCCACGATATCTATGAACCTCTCCAGTCCAGTTTTCATGAGAGGCATAATACCAAGACCACTCTGGTTCAGGTGTTCAATGATCTCCTGATGGCGAAGGATCAGAAGCGCCACTTCATCCTGGTACTTCTTGATCTTTCCTCAGCCTTTGACACTGTGGACCATGGGATGCTCCTCGGGCGCCTGAGGTTTCTCTGTGGCCTGTCTGGTACAGTTCTCAGATGGTTTCAATCTTTCCTCACTGGCAGATCTCAGAGGGTGGTGTCGGGGATTTTTTCCTCTGGCCCATTCTCTCTGCCATGTGGGGTCCCTCAGGGGTCAGTGTTGTCCCCCATGTTGTTAGCAGTGTATATGCTACCCCTCGGAGACATTGTAAGATGGTATGGGCTGAGGTTTCACTGCTATGCTGATGATACCCAGCTCTACCTGTCTTTTGCACCCGACCAGGGTAGTGCATGCTCGATCTTTAATAACTGCCTTGCTGAAATCCAGGACTGGATGAAATTGAAGTCTGGAAAGACTGAGGTGTTGGTGGTGGATCCGGGTCAGCAGACAGAGGGGTAAGTGGCTGGACAACCTTCTGGACTTTGTCTTGGAGGTGTCCAGCTGCCTTCCTCTAAACAGGTGCGAATCCTGGGGGTGTTTTTTGATGATGGGCTGACCCTGCATTCGCAGGTGTCAGCAATCATCAAGTCCTCATTTTAGCATCTTAGGAACATCACCAGGATTAAGCACCTTGTTCCATCTGGCGACTTTCCAACATTGATCCATGCCTTTGTGACCTTGCTCCTTAACTGCTGCAACTCCCTGTACCTAGGGCTACTGAGGGTTGATATCCACTGCCTGCAGCTAGTGCAGAATGCTGCAGCATGGTTGTTGATGGGACTCCTCGGTCGAGTCACATCACACCAGTGCTGCATGAACTGTACTTGCTGCCAATTCAGTGGCAGATCACCTTCAAGATCAGGCATCTGACCTTTAAGACCCTGCACAGATGGGGCCCAGACTATCTGCAAGAGCTCCTGTTGCCTTACTGCCCCAGATGACCACTCTGCTCAGCTGACAAGGGGTTGTTAGAGATCCCCAGGGTACATCTTAAAACATCAGGGGCCCATGCTTTTATGTATTCAGCCCCAACCCTGTGGAATTCTCTACCTCGTCAGATATGGGAGTGCACGAGTGTGGAGAGTTTTAAGAGGGCCTTGAAGACCCATCTGTGGCACACTGATTATTTTTAGAAATGTATCTATTGGCTAGCAGGCTGGCAGGCTGTATGTAATTCTATGTTTTATTGAATATGTCGTGAGTTGTACAGCACCTTGGTTACAGAAAGGTGCTTTAAAAATAAAGTTTATTATTATTATTATAATTATAGTATCCCTTGCACTACCTGATGAATCCACCAGTCCAAACTATCATCTTTTAGGTTAGCCAGAACTTCAAGAAATATGTCTCCTGTACCCTTACTTATAGCAAAAATCAGACCCATGTACCATCTCCCTCTATAAAGGAAAACCTTCCATTGGGACCACAAAAAGCCAATTGAGTCCTATTGCTCCTGAAGGTTAGTTAGAAGGCTTTATCTGATGCTCAGCTGCTAACCAGGTGCTAACTGTCTCATGGTCCTGTCCTGGTGTGTGCTAGCACATCTTGAACTGCATGGCTCCTCCTGAATTCTGTCCTACTTAGTGTTGCTTATTCAATGCAGTGGAAATTAAACCTGGGATCTGTTTCTGTAATTTGGCCATTAACCTGAAAAGTCACCATTATATAACAATCGATCCTATTAGTTAGAAGCATTAGTTTAAACAAATCCCCTGTTTATACAAAGATAAAGCTCCCAGTTAGTCTCCCAATCACTAGTTCAGCCTCAATTGAGCCATTCAGATATAACATTTATCACAGGAAATTGTTTAGAAATCTAAATGATCCAAAAAATATCCCCCAAAGCAATTAATGTTGAGGTCTACTCCAGCTTAGTCTTACGCTCACTGATACTGATATTAAATTCATGCAATCTCTGAAACATTCCTTAAAAAAAAAAACATAGCAAATTGCATTTAAAAATTTATAAAAAAAATGCTTGCAGTTTTATCTGGGATACATCTTAAGCGCCTCTTATTTCCAAGGTTTCAGGAGTTCTTGAGCTTCGAGGGTAATATCTTGATAAATGTGACGGCATTTTCTTTTATAAAAGATCCACGTATGTGACATTACCAAGAAAGAAAAAAAGAAAGGGTATTCTTCCCTGCAGGCAAAAATTTACTTCCTGGACAGGAACTGTCTGTACATTCATATTCAGTTTTGTCAGCTAAAAGTAACGTTGTCAGCTTTTTTTAAAGAGTTACCCCAGTCTTCCTTCTCTGGGGTCCATTAAAAGCTCTATTGTTTTTTCCATCTCTCCTTCCGTCTGGGAGTCTGCCAGCTTTAATGCTTGTTTCCTCCAACAAAAGGTCAAAATGGCATGACATGCACCTGAAAAGGTGTGACAACCATGTTAACCCCTCTTTCTAATACTACAACACTACCATGCCTCCACATGATGAGCACTGAGCTGCAGTTCATTACTAGATGAACCATGCTACTCATCCTCAACAAGCACATCATGCCATAACTTCCTCTGAAACATGATGTACAGTAGGTCTGCTCAAAATCTTAGTTACCTAAATCTTATGGGGGCACTCCATCTTTTGCATACAACTATGGAACTTTTGCTCTGATCTCATCATGCTGCAACACAAGTCCACCAATGGAGTCCCTAATTTGCTGCATGGCTATACTGCTCAACCCATGCACCCTCCCTATTGTGCTGCGATTCTGAGTCTGGTAACACTGCTGCCTCTGTATCATGTGTGACCAAATTATTAGCATCTTTGGCTGCTTGTGATGCAACAGTCCCAAGTCCTCTCTTATCCTGTTCTGCAGTTCAACAGACTTCACCAGTCCAAACCATTTCTTCCCTGGAGGAGAACCAATAGATCTGGTGTCAAATTTGGCTGTGATCCAGGGTGTAAATCCCCCCACTTCATCCCCCTGTGTCCCAGCCAATGTATCCTTACCAGCTGAGGATTTTCACACACACAAAACTGCCATGCCCTCTCCATTGCCCAGTGAACAAAAGCATGGCCACTGATCCACACTCGCTTCATTCAAGCATCATGACCTGCCAACAAAACAGAAACAGACAGGTTAAGATAACTTCACTCACACTTAAGTCTCAAAAGCCTGGGATCTCCACTGTCTCAAGAAATGAATCTGAGCTTCACGGCTGCCACGCTGAGCATGCTGAGAGCAAGCCACTGACTTGTTTTGCAGTTTGCTTGCTCGCTTGTTTGTTTATTTGTTTTAATTATTTCATTTTTTGTATTTTCTGTGCGTTATATACTTTCTTTAGCTTCTTTTGTTATAGCATTATTGTGGGCACCTAGCTGTTTTGGAAGAGTGTTTTTGAGTTCGTTAGAGCTACCCGACTGCACCTGTTAATCTTACGACGAATGTCCTCAGTCGGTTTTGTGATTTTGAGTTTATAAAACTCAATACCGTTCTGCTATTAGTTCCCTGGACTTTTATTAGATGATAACCACAACAGCTATTCGAGTACAATCTATGACAATAAGGATGAGGATGAGTTTTTATGGAAGAGCATCGAGTATGATCACTGTTTGGTGAGGATTACGCCGTGGGACTGCCTTGCCTTTTGTTTAATTTAAATACCCAAACGAGAGAGTTTAGATGAGAGGATTACTGCGTGGAACGAAAGAGTTTTGTTTATGCCTGGAGGTGGTGTTGCTCTTCTGGGGCACTACTGAATTAATTTGATTTCAGCTCTTCATTTGGACCATGGTTTAGAATTTGTTCTCTGTGGGGCAGTAGGAGGTTCCTGTTAGCTGTTCACTTGTCTGAGTCTGCCCTGATGTGGGAGAACTGGGTCTGATCGGGCCAGGGAGCTGGCCGGTGGATCTGTGGCTCTCCTAGGCTCTTATGCATACTGGCTGGTGGGCTGGCACTTATGGGGAGTCCAAGTTGTGTGGTGCAGAGATCTCGGGTTGTGCTCAGCATAAATAGGGCCTCTTGGCTGTGATCATCGCTGGAAAACTGGTTTACTGGACTGTCATCTCAAGAACTTGCCTATCTGGAATTTTAAATTTAAATGGTCAGACAAAAATTTTCTATTTTTTCATATTATTACTGTTTCGAGCAGTGAGAGTGCCCGTACTTAATTTTATTTGGACCCCTTAGGTAGTGAGAGGGCCTGGGGTCTAAATTTTACTCAACACTATACTTAATATTATTCCTCTGCTTCTTCTGTTGGTTGCTTTGGGGAGAGTTCATATACGTTCTAAGGATTTGACTGAAGGAGTGATCTGCTATTTTGGAACCGACTGTTTGTAGTGACTTGTGTTTGTTCGTTGGTTGGGCGGAGGTGAGAGCCCACCGGAGAGACTTACTATTATTATTTTGAATCTCTGGAGGTGTGAACTCTTAGTACAAAGTTTTTATGAGACTGGTTTTTAGTATGTTGTTAATTTTAAATTGTTCTTCCCTTCTGTATGACAGACAGTATGTGGAACTATATGTACTGACCTTCCCTCTTAGTTCTGATGCTATGTGAGAGATAGCAGAAGAAGGAACTAAATTATCAGACTAGAGTGTTTTTTTTTTATTTTTGTTTATTATTTTTATTAACTTATATTGTTTTATTTTTAAATTGATTTATTTTTAGTTGAATAGGTTGTTTTTTGAGATTTAATTGTATAAGGATTTGTGTGTCATTATAGTATTTTGTTTTAAACTGTTTAAAGTTGAGGATTTGTAGTTGATGTGATGTATTTACCTGTTGCCCCCCCCCCAGTCGTGCGCTACTCAGCCTCTGCTCTCCACTCCCTCTGCACCTTTTATACCCCTCCTCTGTTTTTTTCTACTTACCAATGTTGTCGGGCATTAGGTATTGCCCGTAGGAGGAGGGGTGGGGGGTGGGGGGTGAGCAGTGGAGGCGAGTGAAGCAGAACGCCCCCATTAGGGTGAGTAAGCCCAGGAGACACCCTGGGGTGAAGTGGAGCTTAGAGTGTGGACCACGTTGTTTGGTCCCCATACTCAAGGGCACCATCATTAGTGATGGGCAGGTAGCCAGGGCAGTCCAGGAGTTTTGTCCAACCCGGGCGATGTTGTGCAATGCCAGATCTGTCCGAAACAAGACTGCTGTAATTTCAGATCTTGTTGCCTGGAAGGAGCTGGCTTGCTTCACCGACCTTGCTGGATAATAATGCGGGACCAATTTTGGAAGCCTCAATTCCAGCCGGGTATACGGTGATACATCGCCCGAGGTTGGACAGCAGGGGGGGTGGCGGTCTGTTTTAAGACCGAATTGGCTCTCACTAGTGTTCCAGTTGAGAAGACCACTTCTTTTGAATGTGCTGTTGTAGCAGGTGTGGGCTATCAAATTGCTCTCATCTACCGTCCACCAGGAGATGAGAAGCAATTCCTTAAGGAAGTAGCGGAATTCGTTGTTGACCTGGCCTTTGAATCTCCCAGGCTAATGGTCCTGGGTGACTTTAATGCATGGGTAGACGACGAACTCTCGCAATTTGGGCAACACTTTCTCCAGTTAATGGATTCACTGGGCCTAACAAAGGTAGTTACCACTGCTACACACAAAGGTGGCCATTCCCTTGACTTGGTCTTCCTCCTGAGGATCGAGGACTCTGATGTGGGGGTGGAACCAGTCAATTGGTCAGATCACTACACTGTGAGATTCAATTTTGGTGCCCCCCCTAGTAGGCCAACCCCTGTGGAGATGGTCAAGTACCGCCCCTTGCGGAATGTTTCTTCTAATGGCCTTGCGGCGGTTCTTGACCTATCACAACTTTCTGTACATTGCAATGATCCAGAGGTGCTGGTTATGGCTTATAATATCACCATTACCTCTGCCCTGGATTCTATTGCTCCAGTTTGTGTGTGTCCTCTCTCTCTACGACCTCGGGCCTCATGATTTGATGGGGTCCTGAGGGAGTTGCAGCGACTTGGACGCAGGTTAGAACGTTGTTGGCGGAGGTCTGGCCTGGATACCAACCACCTTAGACTGTTAGAACATTATCAAATCTATCAGTCAGAAATCTCCCGTAAGAAGGCAGAGTTCATGTCCGGGGAAATTTCTGCCGCTCAGAATCGACCAGCTCAGCTATTCAGAACTGTGGACAGATTGTGCAACCCAACCTGTCTACAGCTCCGTAGAGTGTTTTCACAAGTACAGTGTGATGAGATTGCTCAGTTCTTTGCTGATAAGGTGGCTAATATTAGATCAGACATCTGCTTGGCACGTTCTATGCTAGCTGCATGTGGCCAGGATCGGGTCACTACCCTTTTGTTCTCCTGGAGTACCTTCGACCGCTCGGAAATCGTGGATGTTATGCGGATTGTCCAGGGGCTGCATCCTACTTCCTGTAGTTTAGATCCAGGTCCCACTCCCCTAATTTTAGGGTGTGGAGAGTCTATTCTACTGGCTTTAGCACAGATAGTCTGGTCTTCTCTTGACTCGGGTGAATATCCCCGTTCCTTGAAAGAGGCAGTGGTGACACCCTTGTTGAAGAAATCATCTTTGGACCCAGACTGTCTTGCTAACTACAGACCTATCTCAAACCTTCCCTTTGCAGGGAAGGTGATTGAGAAGGTGGTAGCAGCCGAGCTGGAGAACCATTTGACCATCCATAGCATCCACAAACCTCTCCAATCAGGTTTCTGTAAGAGGCATAGTACCGAGACTGTGCTGCTTCTGGTGCTCAATGATCTCCTGATGGTGAGAGACCAGAGAAAACGGTCCATTTTGGTTCTATTGGATCTGTCGTCAGTATTTGACACCGTCAACCATGGGGTAATATTTGAGCGCCTGAGATGTATTTGTGGACTCTTTGGGGTTGTGCTCAGATGGTTCACATCATACCTCACCGGAAGAACTCAGAGGTTGGTGTCATGGTTTTTTTCCTCTGATCCCATCTCTCTATTTTGTGGGGTTCCTCAGGGCTCTATATTGTCCCCCATGTTGTTCGCGGTGTACATGCTTCCCCTTGGAGACATTGTGAGATGGTATGGGTTGAGATTTCACTGTTTTGCAGATGATACCCAACTGTAACTATCTTTTGCACCTGACCAGGAAGGAGCTATCTTGGTATTTAATAGCTGCCTAAATGAAATCCAGGATTGGATGAGGTCCAGTTGGTTGAAGTTGAATTCTGGGAAGACCGAGGTGTTGGTACTGGATCCGGATAGCCGGATAGGGGGACCTGTGGCCGGCTCCCCATCTGGAGTGTTGTGTGGGGATGTCGAACTACTGGTCTCTGAATGGGTGCAAGATCTGGGGGTGATCTTACATGCGGGGCTGACTCTGCGATCCCAGATGTCAGCAGTAGTAAAATCTTCTTTTTATCATCTAAGAAACATCGCCAGAATCAAGCACCTCGTTCTGTCTGGCGATCTGCCAACTCTGATCCATGCCTTTGTGACCTCACACCTGGACTACTGCAACTCGCTTTACCTTGGGCTTCCGGGGGCTGATATCTGCCACCTCCAGCTGGTGCAGAATTCTGCAGCCTGAGTACCTACAGGTACTCCTAGATCTTCTCATATTACACTGGTGCTGCGGAACCTGCACTGGCTGCCAGTTCAGTGGCGGATCACCTTCAAAGTCGGTTTAGTGACTTTTAAAGCCCTGCATGATCTGGGCCCTGACTACCTGAAAGAACTCCTGACTCCTTATCACCCTGTGAGGCCACTCCGCTCAGCCAATGAGGGGTTGCTAGAGATTCCTAGGGTTATATTAAAATCAGCTGGGGCCCGGGCCTTTATGTTTGTGGCCCTTCCCTTTGGAATTATCTACCCCGTTGGATAAGGGAGTGTACGACCGTGGGGAGTTTTAAACAGGCTCTCAAATTTTTTTTATGGGAAAGGGCCCCATGGTGGTTCTGACTAATTGTGGTATCCGTTTTTAACAGTTCTGTTTTGTACTACTGTTTGTATATTTTGTTTGTACCATATTTTACTGGAATGTGCCTTGGTAATTGACAGGCTCAATATAAATAAAATTATTATTATTATTATTATTCCCTTCAGCCCTCTGACCTAGTGTGTGAGGCTGCACCTATTTGGAAAGCAAGAGTATTGTACTCTTGAGACACTATCCCTACAGCCCACAGATGGCAAAAATGTAATGCTGCATGGGGGGAACCATCCTTGTGACAGAAAAATGCCTGTCCCCTGGACTTAACTGCTGGAGGTAAGCTGAAACCCACCCCGGATGTCCCACTGATCCCAGGAAGGAGACCAAAGACTGCACCAGCAGCCCCTAGACCCTCTTTTCATCTTATTCAGCCAAACAAAAACAAACACACTTTCTGTGGTCACTGCCACATCATCCCAACTCAGTGTCACTGGCAATTTGGATGATTTGCACGGTTTAGTTATTTTGGAAACCCTGAAAGCCCCACAGAAAGCTACTAAGAAGGCTGTTTGAAATAAATGTGCATCTGAAACCCTGGGGAGAATGGTCATCCTTTTTACTAGCAATGCAGAGCTAATCAGGTGTTGTGTGCCCACCATTCTCGGGTTCTTGTGGACACACCTTTCTACTATCTTACACACACAAATGACCCATATGGTATCCCTTACTCCTGTTACCTTATCAAATCAAACAATTCATGCCAAATGCCACCCTACTGTTACTGGTGTAGATCCTTGTTGCCTCATGTACAGGAGATACACACACAGTTGGTCTTCTGGAATCAGCCAAGCAGTGGCCCAACTCAGCTGCTGTCTCACTCCCATGAAGTTCTCCACCACCCTGTGATATGCCACCCTCATGCTGGGTGCTAAGAAACACTTGAGTAATTATCAGGCTTCTGGATCAGTAATTCACAGAGGTATGGTGGAACTTCTCTTGGACGCATCTTAGCTTCCAGCACCAGCTCTCGGAATCTCTCCCACTGCAAATGACAGGAAGTATCAGCAAGATCATTATCAATACCAGGCACGTGCATTGTCCTTAACTGTATATCCAGGATCAAACACCTCAGTGTGAACACCCTTATCAGATTTCCCATAGGGCCTGTCCCCTCAGTTGCCTATTTATGCTATATATGATCCTTGTACTGCCTATCTTAAATATCACCCATTTTTCACGAAACTGCTCCCCCCAAATCACTAATGCCACTACAATGGGAAACAATTCAAGGAGTGTGACCTGATGGAGCAAGACAGCATCCACCCAGGACTGAGGCCAATTCCCCATATGCCAGGCCCCTCATAAATAGTCATAAAGCCAAATCCCTCAGAAGCATCTGTGTAGCGCTCCAGCTCATGGCTTGCCACCTCTGTAGGCCAAATTGATCCCCACTGAAACATGACAAGAACGCCAACAATAGTTTGAGGTCATCCCACATGGACTTGGTACAGTAACTTGAAACCAGTGGTGGGGCTTGCTGCAACCCATCCCACACATGGCTAACCATTGAAGAAAGGTTATTCCATCAGGATTACTGTACAGGTGACATTCGGGTGTTCTGAAGTTTCTGCAACTCCTGCAGGGTGATTTTCCATGCCTGCACTGCCTTGTGCAGCAAGGCTTTCAGGGCACTGACCTTGTCTTGGTGATGGTATCAGTTTTGATATCCAAAATGGACAGGTGCATGCATGGCCCCTTCAGCTTGTCACTAGCTAGTGGCACCCCAAGTCTTCATGCATGGTATGGCTGGATCCCAGCAGCTGAGCCCAATGATCAGTCCCTGCCCTGCTGACAAACACGAAGCTGTCCAGACAATTAATGACTTCCGATCTGCCAGCCACCTTTATGGTGGCCCACTGCAAGTAGGTGCTGAATTGTTCAAAAACTGCACATGCTACAGCACAACACATAGGCATGCAGTTATCAATGTAATACTGGCCTTCAAACTTCATGCCCGGTAAATCCTTGTTCAGTGGGTGCACTGATAACAGGTGAAAATCCGATTCAATATCTACCTTGTCCAGAAAGGTACCCTTCCTCGCTCCCTTTACCACCTTGATAGCTGCGTTGAAAAGTGCATAACATATTGCCATATCTGCCAGATTGATGTGTGCTTGACTGAGTCACCGGCAGGATAAGATAAGTGACTGAACATTCCAAACTCCCCTGGCACCTTCTTTGGCACCAGGCTAATCGATGATACCCAAAGGTGGGGTATGGAAGGCACACAAACGGCACACTAACCCTTCCTAATGCTACTTCCTTTTCAAGCTTGACCCTAACTTTGTCTGGCTGGCCTCTAGCACATTTCACATTCTCCACCTTGCAAGCCTTGTGAAGACACTTGTACAAGATCCTTGAACCATGTGCAAAACCCTCTGCCAGTGACTAAGCCAACAGTCTGTCCAGGTAGCCCACCAAACAGCACTCAACATGCTCCACCCTTATGGTGTTGGAAGGTTTTCTCTGCCACTTCCAAAATGGCTGTGGGCTGATCCCTTTCATGCACTGGACAAATGGGTGGTTCCTCTATAAACAATGCACTCATGGTCGAGGGGCCAAATATGAAATGCTTTCTTAATGACTGGATCCCTAAACTCCTGGGGGAATGCTGGAAGGACCCGGTGGAGGTAGAACAGGCTCATAGGCTTACAGGGAAGCCAGACTGCTCCACAAACTCCCCTCGATCCATCATCTCATACATACTGCAGTATTCTGTTAAAGAGAAGATCCTGTGGATAACCAGAGACTTTGGGGAGATTAAATGGAAAGGGGTTACTATCTCTTTTTACCAGGATTACTCACAAGAGGTAGCTGCTAAACTCAAGGTGTTAATCCCTCTCAAGAATGTATCATACTATTGGTTAATAGCTTTTGATACAGGTTCAAAAGACTCACCCAGCTTTATATTTCCAAGGAGGGCAAATAATTCATAGCTGAATTTCCCTAAGAAGCTGCGGCCTGGTTGCATAAGTCCTGGCCTAAGCTGGAACTCAGGACCACATCTCCCAAGCGCCTTTGGGTACCGGGCTCACAATCAGGTGGGCGGAATGAACATTCTAGGAAGATGTCCCCCAGAGACCATAATAGCAATCAGACCAGTCCCCAAAGGTAACCTTCCCCCCAGCAGTTCCAACACCAAGAGGTCTCACCACTTATCCCCTGCGCAAGATCAGGACAAAGTTTTGCAAGTTGATTCAGGCTGTACCCTGCAGGTAGGAGAAGCCTTTGCTGTCACTCCTATGATCAGAATGCGGACAAGATCTCGAAGTCCGTGAGCTGGTGGTGATCTTCAGGCTACTCCCTACCCTTTGGCTAAGCTCTCCAGACCAGATTCTGTACCAGGTGCTATGCAGGATGATCAACTCTCAGACTTCCAGGAAGACATGGACATACAGGCTCCACTTGACTGTGGATCCTAAAGAAGAAACTTTGGCAACTGTCCAGGGCCTCCTGAAGCCGGGTGTCAAAACCTTTGCAGAGGCAGTGAGTGGGCACCCGTTACCCTGTAGAGACCTTGGCAATTATGGGAGCTGTATCTGAGCCATGGACAGTGAGGCGTTCCCATCAGTTCCAGCACCTAGGAAGGACTCTGGTTGACTGTGGTTATGTCAGTTGCACTTTTTCTTCTATATTAGTCCTGTTTACTGTTTGATTTCTGTACAAAGTACCTGCCAAGCGCTCAGTTTCAACTTTCCTATGTGCTCTAGTCAGCAAGGTTGGGCATGGCTCCTTTCCTTGCTTTTGATCTATATCGCCCCACAGAAGGAGAAGGCAAGTGGACTGAGTAGGAAAGAGACCCCTTTCTGGGAGATATCCTCTCTTTTCACCCACCAAGCCCCCCTGCCCCTGAAGTGTTGATAGGGCTTAAACTTTTGGGTGGCCTTGTAGAACTATAGAATCCTGTCTGTGCTTATGCCATCCCTTTGGCAGTTAGAGGGGCTTTTCAACAGCTTTGTTTGCTTATGATATCTGCCTGGCTACTCCCAGTAGGCAGCGCTCACCCCTCAGAGCCTGTTATGCTTGTTGACTATGGGGGCTATAAGTAATTATGTCTCCCTTCACTTATTGTCTGCTCCTCGGGAGACTCTCTTCCCTCCCCCCCTCTGTTGGGGATATATATTTAAGCGAGGCTCTTGTGACAGTATTTATCTGTCTTATGCTGTAGAGGCCTGCTTTGCCACGCAACAAGTCTCCTTTTCTTTTTTCTATCATACCAAGGCATTCCTATCGTATACCAGTTAGTGGTGACAAGTTTGGATGTTTTTATAATGCTAGTGGTTACCAGCCAGGCACATGCTGTGGATGGGGAGAACTTCTTTTTCATCATGACAGCTAATGGGTACCTGCCCCCCCCCCCCCACAAGCTGTGTGTGGCTTTTGACTTCCATAGTTTTGTTCTAGCATTCCATTTCATATATTTGGGACTTTCATATCCAGGTGGGGATGGAGGACACATTTTTAGCGGACCTTACTCCTCACCGGATATCCCCATATGTGATGATCGAGTCAGTGTGACTAGGGGCATTTTAGTGGTGCCCACTCACATGCTCATCTCAACGTCACAAGTGTTTTCTGGTAAACTGACTATAGTCAGTCTCTCAGAAACATAAAGAATTCCTCACTGACTATACCCGCATCCTCCTTTCTTTGAGGCATTCAGGAGTGGTTGCAGCTTCTGCCCCCTCTCTAGATACTTGTGTGGTATTAGGTGGTACTTGGGCTGGCTGGTATTCTGAGACACTGTCAGTTCTTATTTGTTTCTTGATGTTGTTCTTTGTTGACTGTTTAATAATTGTTGTTGTTCCTATCTCTTATTACAAGTCTGAATTTTTGGTACGTTACACAGACTCTGTCGCTCCCGATACCTAGAGGCTTTCTGCACCTCCACCATCTGGGTCATCTCCTTTTGTAGGTTTGTCAGGACCTAGGTTTGCATATTACGGTGTAGGGTTCGTGGGGATTGTCCCTTTCCCTTCTGGTTTATACAGTCAGAATGGTTGGTGGGACTCCTATTGGTCTAAGATGCATCTTCTGGAATGTCAAAGGGCTTAACCAACCGGTTAAGTGCACTAAGGTTCTTCAGCACCTTGCCACCCTCAAATTGGATGGGGCCCTCCTGCAGGAGATGCACCTTACAACCTGAACTGTGCACTGGATGAAGAAGCTATGGGTGAGTACAGTGCTAGCCAGTTCATCCTCTACCAAGTCGAAGGGGGTAGCTATCTTACTCCAAAGGTCATCCCCATGGGTGGTGGAAGCGACCCTTAATAATACGCAGGGGAGGTGGATTGTTGCTCGACTCTCATATCCTGGTGGGAAGCTCCTATTGGTTAATGTTTATGCACCTAATAGCGACTCAGATAATTTTTTCTCTGAGGTGGGACAGGCCATAGCTCAGTTGGCGGAGAGTCACCAGGGACTGGCTATTTTGATGGGTGGAGATTCTAATTTGGTATTAGATGCTTTTCTTGACAAATCACAACCCACACCCCACACCCCAGACCCACCCCAAGGTATTGGCAGCGCTCTCTGAACTTATGACGGAATGGGGGTTGACCGATGTATGGCGTAGGGATCATTCGACAGGGAGGGATTATTCCTTCTTCTCTCCAGTCCATCAGACCTATAGTAGGATTGATTTTTGGCTGGGGAACCAAGAGGCAGCCTCTGGGGTCATAGATTCTAGGATTGAGAACATCGTAGTGTCTGACCATGCCCCCACGACTTTCCTATTTCTCCCTCAGGGACAGGGAAACTCCTCTACTAGGTGGACGTGTAACCCGTTACTGTTTCAGGATGAGGACTTCTGCACCTCCTTCGAGAAGAGGCCAAATCCTATTTCCTACTGAATGCGGGTGGAGAGGTCCCCCCCAAGCACTGTATAGGAAGCCTTTAAAGCTGTTCCTAGGGGGATAATTATCTCCTACTCTGCTATGAAAGCGAAGGCCCGCTGGGCTGAACTCGATCATCTTCAGACGGAGCTTAGTGGGCTAGAGCACAGATTCAAAGAACAGCCAAACTCCCGGTCTGATCCTGACCTCTTGAATGCCATCACAGGGCTAAAGTACCTTAAAAATACCTTATTGCACAGAAAAGCAGAGTGGCAACTCCTTCGCTCCAAACATAAATCATGGGAAGGTAGGGAAAAAATGGGGAAGACTTTTGGCATATTATCTGTGGAAGCAGTAGGCCGCTTCCAGAATTCATGCACTTCGAGACTGGTCGAGGAATGTTGTATCGGATTCCAAGGGATTCAACAGTGTGATGCGCCTATTTTATGAATCACTTTACCAGTCTAAAAGTTTGTTGGACACTCCCGGGGTTATACAACTCCTGGCAGAGTTTTGCACCGCTGATTCTCTCCCGAAGCTATCGGCCACTGACCGTCATAGCCTGGACACCCCTATAACTGCGGGAGAGCTACGGACTTCACTTTCTCAGTTAGCTAAGGGGAAAGCCCCAGGCCCAGATGGGATTTCAGTAGAGGTGTGTCAGCTCCTAAAGGAGGAAATAACAGAGCCACTACTGCAGGTGTAGCAAGAGGTTCACAACTGTAGCTCCCTTCCCCCTTCTATGAGGGAAGCTCTGATTACGCTGTTGCCAAAAAAATCTCCTGATCCACTTGACTGTGCCAACTTCAGGCCCATCTCTCTCTTGTCTGTGGACACTAAGATTGTGGTCAAGGTTTTGGCAAATAGGTTAAATATTATTTTGCCTTGCCTTATTCATAAAATGCAGGTTGGCTTCTCCAAGGAGAAATAGGGCACTGACAATCTCTGTCTTATTTTCGATCTTAAATGGTTGGCCCTGCATTCTCCCACCCCATGGCAGCCCTAGCGGTTGACTTTTCCAAAGCATTTGATTCCCTCGAATGAAACTACCCACATTGGGTTTTGCATGCATATGGATTTGGGGAATACTTTTGAGGTTGGGTAATGACCCTATATAGGGACCCCCGCAGCCAGAATTATGATGAATAGAGATATCTCTTCTCCCTTTATCCTCCAGAGGGGCACTCGGCAGGGCTGCCCCCTCTTCCCCCTACTCTTCCTCTTGGCCTTGGATCCCCTGCTTAGGTGCATGACCACATCCCCTAAGATTTCGGGGATAATGGCTGGTGGCCACCCATACCTTGTCACAGCCTATGCAGACGATGTTCTGCTCACTCTCTCTCTCTGAACCTGCACATTCCCTTCCAACAGTTGTTTCTCTCTTGCAAGACTTTGCTGGGATGTCAGGCTTATTGTTGAACCAAAAAAAAACAACCCTCTCCCCCCTGAATTTGGCTTGTACAAAGGAGTGCCTTAGAGGGACAGAGATCTCCTGGACCCCTCAGGGCTTTCAATACTTAGGGGTCTTTATCCCGGCCAACTGGAAAGATATAGAGCGCCTCAACTTCTCCTCTCTACTATCCTCTCTGAAAGCCGAAATACAGCGTTGGTGCAAGATGAATCTCTCACTGAAGGGTAAGGTTGAGGCGGTATGAATGTTTATTCTTCCCTGACTTTCAAAAAAAGAGGTGTGCAAGAACAAGGGGGCACAATTTGAAGATAGAAGGAGGGCGGCTCAGAGGTAATTTAAGGAAGTATTTTTTCACAGAGAGGGTTGTGGATGTATGGAATGGCCTTCCAGAGGAGGTTGTGGAGTCAAAATCAGGGGTGGAATTCAAGCATGCATGCATGGGACAGTCATAAGGCAATTCTAGGGGTTGGGGGTAGGAAGAAGTAGGCTGCTGGTTAACTAGGATCTGCAGCTTATCCATCAGGTAGGGAAATGGGCAGACTGGGTGGGCCAAGCGGTCCTTATCTGCCGTCAAATTCTATGTTTCTATGTTTCTATGAGTTGCCTACCTCTTGGACAATTTGCCGATACCCCTCTTGCACCAACTCTTCTGGTTTCTGGATAAGCTGGTCTCCTCATTATTACGGGAAGGCACAGCAACCAGATGGGGTAGGCAAAAGCTAAGAGCTCAATGGTCGAGAGGGGAGTTGGGTCTCCCCTGGTTTGAGGGGTACTGGCTAGCATACAGGTTGGCCCATGCCATCATATGGTTCTCCAACGATTCTCCTGGCCCTCCCACATGGGTAGACCTGGAGGTGTCTCTACTGCAGGGGGATGTCCTTCTCTCACTGCTGTCCTTAAGGAAAGTTTGTACCAAGCTCATGACCTCCATTATGACTGAGACCCATAATGCCTGGCAGAAGGTAATGGCCCTAACACATACTTCCCCAGTTGATAGCCAGATACTTGTGCAATTTTCTCCATTATGGGACAACAGGGATGTCCTGCAGAAGGCAAACCACTTTCCTGGCCCACCTGAGCAACCAAAGGCATTAGAGTGGTTGGACACCTCCTCCTCCCTAACTCAACTGCCCTGCTCTCTTTTGAGCAACTTCCTGCCAGATTTGACCTCCCCATTAAGGATTTATGGTGGTACTTACAGCTCAGAAGTGCACTCCGGCCACTTTTACATAAGTAGCGACAGGACCAGAGGTGGATGTGGATGAATAAGCTGCACCTACCCGAGGTACACAGGGGGCTCGCTGGGAGGATTTATAGGATCCTATGGGATTCATATCCTGATTACACCCACTCTTCCAGACTGCAATGGGAGGAAGAGCTACAGATCTGTATCACCCCTGTAGATTGGAAGGGCTGGCTCAAGAGTGCACACATGGCATATAGGGATGCTAGGAGTCAACTCATTCAGATGAAGATCCTATTGTGATGGTATAGGACCCCAAGGCACTGCAATCCATGGGAGTGCTGAGTCACTCCAAGTGTTGGAGATATCAGGAGGACTCGGCCCATCTCTGACATGTTCTGCACCAATGTCTGATGCTGACCCCTTTCTGGACGGAAGTGCTCCAGCACTGTTCCAGGGTGGTTGGCTCTAGGATTCCCCCCACTCCTTCTCTTCTCTTGTTGGGAGATACGGCAGTCCTTGACACCTTACCTGGTCCACATAAACTTTGGATTCTTGGAGCCCCTCTTGAGGCAAAAAGGGCCATTTTGATGAAATGGAAGGCACCCCACCCTCCTTCCGTGCCTGCCTGGCAAGCTGCACTAGCCAGGCTGGCCATCTTTGAGCACTTAACATATAGAAGAAGAAGAAGAATCAGCATTTATATAGTACTTTTCATACATCCAAAGCGCTTTACAAGCAATGCTAGACTGGTAGTGAAGTGACTGAATGTGTGATGGCGACCATATCGCACATCATCACCGACACACAGCCTGGATAATTGCATGAACCAGTTTTTATGGGAAGGGGAATGTTGGCCAGGACACTGGGAATATTCCCTACTCTTTGCGAAGAGTGCCCTGGGTTCTTTTACTTCCACCTGGACACCAACCAGGACAATAGGATGGGCAGAAGGGACCTCGGTTTAACGTCTCATCCAAAGGATGGCACACCCCAGCAGTACAGCACCCCCAATACTGCACTCGGATGCCAGAGATTTTTAGGTGCAAGTCCAATCCCAGTGTGGGACGAGAACCCATGACCTTCTGGTCCAGAGGCGGATGTGCTACCAACTGAGCCATGCTGACACCTGCACATGCAGGTAGTGGTCAGCTTTCTAAATATCATGTTACATGGGATACAAATCTACACTCCCACTTATGTCAGATCCCTCCTACCCCCCTGCTAATCCCCCAGTTTAGTCTCTAGGAACCCCACCTGGGGCGCCATGGGGATAGCACATCTCCATTTTATTTAGAATTGCCTTCTCGGCTGTCATTTTTGCTCCCAGTTATTTTTTCTTCTACCTCTCCCATCAGTGGTCCAGGATTATCCAGGACTATCTGGACTAAGTCATAGTGGGTGGTGAGGTTCTGTGTAAAGTGCCCTTGGTTTGGCTCTAGTTGGGCTCTATGTGAATCTCTAGCCTCAACATAGGTCTCTATAGTTGTTTGATGACCTAAACTTAGTTGTTATATCCTTTTCAGGTTGAGCTGTTCTTTTTAGACTAGGTCCCTGAGGTATGGTTCTAATAGCAATATAAATGAGCTGCACTGTTATGCCATATACGTGTCACTTATCAGATTTAGACTTTGTAATATCTCTTTTTCTTTTTTGCTATGATGGATACTTCAGTGATATGGTAGACCTGTATTTGTTCTGTATTTTGACAATAATAACATTTTTCATAATAAAACAATGCACTCATGCTTGTATTTACATGCCTTTACCTTACATGTCCCGTAGTTGTAATGGTAACACTGTCCCTCTTTCCAACCGCCTTTTCCACTGTTCCTTGTTGCAAAATCCTGTCTATGGGACTGGGAACAGTGCTCTAGGAAGCCACTTGAGGAATGCTGGACCCCCTTACGAGCATCAGTAGACCACAGCAGAGGGGGATCCAACCCCCAAGCCCTACTGGGGTCATTATGCTTCCACCTGCAGAACTCCTCATTGCAATCCAGCCACCCCAATCCCCTTTTCTAGCATGCAACTCCATGACACGACTACAAAAGTTCCACAGTCCCTGTTTTTTTTTTGCAGGCACAATTATGTTAACAAGCCTGCATATATGGCAAAGCCCACTGCCCAGGTTTTCCAAAATGGGTTGGATGACTACCTTCCTCGGATGCTCTACCCCCTTCTCCCTTTTCCTTATCCTTCTCTGTTTCTTTCTCCATGTCAGCTACTTGGGCCTGTTTAGAAATGTAAAAGCATCCACAAATTTACTACTCACAATCTTCTGTTGCACTTTTTCTGAAATATGTGACCCCATTGGCTCACCAAATGTCACATAGGACTCTTGAACTGGCTGTACAGCCTGCTGCTGCACTGGTTTCCTGCCTCCCATCTGCCCTATTCCCTACCATGCACTTCCCTTGGGTGCCTCTAACTATCTCTTCTCCTGCTCCACCAACAGTGCCAACACCCTGTCCATCTTTTCCTCCAAAGTCAAAGGATGAGTGGGGGGGGCTCAGCGGCTGAGAAAGCCTACTTTGTCTCTCTGGCTGTGGGTGATTGATGGGCTGGGGTGTGGGGGGGCTGGAAAGGAGGAATGGGAGACCCTGGTTGTGGTCCCAGCAGCTGGGTCACAGGGTCCAGGGCTGGGGAAGGAGGAGCTGACAGTGGACTTATTGGACCAAGAATTGGCCCTGGAGCCAGCAATGGTACTGGCTCCAGCCACAGTGGTAGGTGAGGGGCTGGCACTGTACCCAATGGGTAAGGCAAAGGACCAAATGTAGGCACTGGCCTTGGCTGCAGGCCAAGCAGTGGTCCCAATGGGAGTGGGAATGGCAGGTTTGGCCCCAGCTAAGAGGACAATGGGATGGGAACCAAGCCTGATGTTGGCATGGGTGCCAATCCTGGAGCCGACGGTGTCAATGATGTTTAATTTACTTATTTATTTATTTATTTATTTTAGTCTTTTGTAACCAGGTAAGGCCCACTAGGAACAAGTGCCTGTTTTCAAGGGTAACCTGGGAGCACTGGGGAAGTTAGGTGACTTGCTCAGAGTCACACAGTATGCAAGTGGAGGTTATGGGAATCAAACTCCGGTCTGCTGGATGTACCAAGCTCATTCACACCTTGTTACTCTACCCTCTAAGCTATACTGCCAGCCCCAAGAGGCACTCCCATGGGCACTCCTGCCAGCTGAGTTGTCCCCCTCCATGGCTTCCTTGGTTTCCTGGGATGTGGCACCCCAGGCCTATGTGTGGACACCTGAAAAGTTTGTTTAGTTGTTTGATATATGATCAACATCAGGCTCACCTGGCTGAGGCAGTGCAGGAATTGGAAGATCATTTTGGTCCCTTTTGACCTCCCTTGCCTGCCTGTTGGTTTTGTTGGTGCTTTTGGGTCCTGGACAGGAGTTGCTGGTTCTGGCCATAACTCTCCTGTTGGTTCCACCAGACCAGATCCAACAGGATTGCTTAATACTGCATCCCACCAACTTCATCTTCTTGTCTGTACCAGGGCCATCAGCTGCTGTTCAAACTCCATGTTCGAGCTTGACCTTGATTCAGCCACGATGAAGTCTTGAGCTGTTACAATATAAAACACAGCAATGCACACAACCTCCTTGTCTGCTGTTTCAGACTCTGCCTCAACTGCACAACCAGGTAAACTGTGGCAAAGCTCAATTAATTTGGTCACTCAAGCTATGTCAACCCTCTATAACAGTTACTCCCTAGCTATCTTTTATTCCCCTTCTCCCTCCCTCTGCCTCCCCACTATTCCCTATCTGCTCTCACACCCCCATACCTCATGACTGGATAATATGTTGCCTCACATTCATTATATTCATCACTGTTTCACTGCCAATGATGTGGATTGTTAGTAGTCCAGCCATGTGGAATATATGACTACATGGCATCCTTCTGGGAAGTAAAAGCATTTTAGATAAACACATGCACCAGGTGCATCCAGCTTAACTTCTCCTGTTCAATACTCCGTTCTGGGGATTTTGTTACCTATGTGGTGGGGCAGGCAGCAAGATGGCCACTATGCTGCTCCACCCCACATTTTGGCTCAGAACGTCTGTGCAGGATTATATGTAGTTTTAATGCTCTGTCATTTTGACTGCAGGTTTGAGACTCAGTGTTTCTTCTGACTAGATTTAATATTTACCGGCTAGAGATTTGGCCTCTTCTAAGTATCTGCTCAAAGTGAGCAGTAGATTTAGACTGCCTGGTGCATTTGCAGCTTGTCCCTTTTGACTTTTGTGGGGTAGTTTGTTGATCTCTGCTCACTCCTTGGGGAGTGTGTGGACCGTGGAGTATGTAGTGTATTGAGTCTGGAGATTCATGAGAATTCATATGGAAAACAGTGGAAAATCTGGTAGCACTGTAAGTGCTGTGCTGAAAGGTGCATATTATTGAAAATAATGTATATTGCCTGGGGATGGGGAGTCTACATTTCAACATCTAAAAGAAAAGAAATGCTATGATCAGAACAGCACTTTCTTTGTTTTTAATATTCCCCAGATTCCTCAGACAATTGTTTCTACCATGGAGAAAGAAGTAACAGACCCCAGAAAAGCTGGATAAGAGAGGGCGAGAGATGAGGAATTTTGTAGAGGTGATTGAGGACTCTTGGGGGCAAGAAGTGCTGGAAACTTTGTATGGAACTCGCCGAGAGAGAATAATTCAGCATGAATGCCACAGAATAGTGTCTCCTCTGTAACGTCCTGTATGGGCTTACACTAAAGATATTTTTACTTGTTTTATCTCATCTTGAGGTGACGTCATCTGGAGGTACTATTTTTCTTCATTTTATATTTGGCGGCTTGTTTGCCGAGGAGATTGAAGAGCCGTGTCTTGTGACTTTTTGAAAGCTTCATAGCCAGACTTTTTCATACAAGGAATAGTAGTGCTGATTTATGTCAGGTTGAATAGACCTTGACCCAGATATTCAAAAGGGTTGCTCATGGTGCAACAGTGTTCGCCATCGCCAACTTCACTAATCTTGCCCTCCAAGCGCTATTCAACGGGAATTGCACCTGGCACAAATCCAATGAGCCAGAGCACGCCAGTAATGTATGCAGGTGCAGGTGGGGGTGTGCCCATGCATAATCTGCACAGCCCGATATCCAGCCCAGGATGTGGGAGCCATGCATCGCACCCATACCTGCGCCAGCACAAAGTTAAGCAATAAAAGGAGCAACAGCTGGCCACCCACAGGTGAGCTGCCGCATTGCAGGGCGCAACACGGCAGCTGCCACCTGTGGGTGGCCACCCGAGCTCCGGCTGCACCTCCGTGGTGGCACCCCCCCCATGCCCGATCGCAGTCATTAGTAAAATAAAGAAAACATCCTACATCCCTGGTGGTCCAGTGGAGCCCCCTCTCCACCCGCCCACTGATCCCCACCTCCCCGCTCCCCCAGTCAGTGGCAGGTGGCAACACCCCACCCGCCTGCCACCCTGCCACCCACTGACTGACACCATCAGTAGGGCTGTACGCCCATTGGTCCACAGCATGAGCCAATGGGCATGCAGCCCATCTCTACACATTCCAGATATGTTAATGGATCCATTCACATATCTGAATGTATATAATATGAGCCTACACACCCATTGCATGCTGTGGACCAATGGGCGTACAGCCCCCGACGGTGTCAGTCGGCGGGTGGCAGGGCGGCAGGCGGTGGAGCTGCTCCCACCGCTGATGGGGGAGCAGGCAGTGGGGATCAATGGGCGGTGGGGAGGGTCCACTTGACTACCAAGGATAATAGGTTTCTTTTTTTTAATTCAGCTCGTGATTGGGCAGACAGGTCCATTGGACCACCAGGGATAGAGGTTACTTTTTTATTGATTCAGCCCGCGATTGGGCAGACAGGTCCACTGGACCACCAGGGATAGAGGATAAATCACTTTATTTACTTAGCCTGCAATCGGGCAGGCAGCGGTCCACTGGACCACCAGGGATAGAGGATTCAATCCTTTTGTTACTGAATCCCACGATCGGGTAGACAGTGGTCCACTAGACCACCAGGTATATAGGAGACTATACTTTTTACTTCAGCATGTGATCAGGCAGACAGCGGTCCATTGGACCACCAGGGATATAGGAGACTATACTTTTTACTTCAGCCCGCGATTGGGCAGACAGTAGTCCACTGGACCACCAGGGATATAGGATTCCATTTATTATTTACTTCAGCCTGCGATCGGGCAGACAGCGGTCCACTGGACCACCAGGGATATAGGAGTTTTTATTTATTTTTACATCAGATCGCGATCGGGCAGACAGCGGTCCACTGGACCACCAGGGATATTGGGCTTTACATTTATTTTACTAATACCCATGATCAGGCTGTGAGGCACATTGCCATGCTGCTGGGGGCGTCGGTCCCTGATGACTGCTGCCTGGCAGGGCGCCAGGTGCAAGTCGTCGGGGATCGGTGCACCTGCATGCAAATGGGGCTATAATGACGTGCAAATGGCCCCATTTGTGCCTTGCATACATTATGGCCCCATTTGCATGTCAACTTTTGAATATCACGGTAGTTGCACCTTGCGCAATGGAACTTGTGCTAGCGCATCCCCATGCTCCACTCTGGCCACTGGCATTGGCGCAGTGCCACTGTGCCATGCGCACTGCAGGTGGCCAGGGTGCGATATTCAACGATGCTGAGCCATTGCACAGCTCCGTTGAATATTGCCCAGTCCAGGCCCCTGCGCAGCCAAATTGAGCTGCACCCAGGCTTGCGCCACAGCCTGGCGCAGTTTGAATATCTGGGCCCTTATGTTTTCTCTCCCCAAAGGGAATGGTGCAAATGTGGGAAATGTTATTAATTTAAAAGTCATGGGAGTGGCTCAGAAACTCCTACAGAAAACTTTAAGTTTATGTTTTTATTGATTGTGTGTTTGGCTTGCAGATGCTTGTATATGTTTTATCTTATTAGTAGTCACAGATGGCAGTACTATAGAGTCCATTACATTGCATGGTATAATGTGAAGTTTATATGTTGCATATGTATTTTCTGATATATTGCCTTATCTTTGCAAGAACTCCCTGTTTTAATCTACATACTGAAATGGTAAAATATTTTTGCTACTGTGTTTGTTGGTAGAGAACCTTCAAATTCCAGACAGCAATTTAAATATTGCCTGGGTGATTCCTTTGGGGTTACAGGATATGGATTTACATGGTGGTACTGTGAGGAAAATTTGGGAAGGTTGTCTGGGAAGCCCTGACAGAGCATACTGTACATGTATAGGGCCTACGGCCAGACTGGATGGCCTAGCGGACCTTATCTGCTGACAGTTTCTATGTTTCTATTATGATGTGGCTTTACTAATCTCTCTAGGAAGTGAATATTTATAGCCCTACAGAAGAGAGGTGCACTTGAGTCATGTATTAGGCCCATTACCAAACCTTGAGTCTGGGCATGAAACAAAAATGACCCGAAGTGTAAAAAAGGCCCAGTTTCTTGACCCTATACTTAAGGCCCAAAGTATATGTTGGCAAAGAGTGCATGACTTGGGGGTCACTAAGAGAGATACAAAGCAGTCTGCACTGCAGGGTACCTTTATTAGGCCCCCTTTAGTGTTGGGCCCAAGCTGGTAGTTCAGGTTGGCTCATTTTGGGTGACCTGTTAATCCATATTGGGACAGAGCAGTTGTGCGCGCTAATCTTTGGGTCTGGTTAGGAGGCCTAACTTCTTTGATTTGGTTTTGTCCTAGGTTGGGGAATATTGATGGTCCCCTGAATGAAGTATGTACTAGCCAAAGTGACAAATTGCTCCCTAGGAGAGCCTGAGTATGCCTTTCCTCAAACAGCAGCATCATTTTCCCATCTCGGGTCCTTCTCGAGTTCTCATTGAATAGATAAAGAGGAAAACCATTCCTCATTAATTTTAGAATACTACATGCTTTAATATACAGCCTAAACATTTGCAGTGGCAGGATGGGACAAAACCCAAGTGATTTAACCGAGGGACACAATTAATATATCTACTGTCCTTCTCCTGTAGGCATCCACCCTGAAGGTCTGCTGAGAGGGGCATAGGAGACTATTTCTTGGGTTTGCTGATGGAAAGAGCCTTATTAATGAAACAAATGACTGTCAAGGAGGGTGCTCATGTAGTTCACAGTGCTTAATATTTGAGTCATGACCAATATATGGCCTCTTTTCCATTGGAATGCTTTGCACCTGGAATATAGAGTGATTATTTTTTGCATGATGTTCCTTGAAGTGCTACATGCTTCGATAGGCACTCATGGCCAATATGGTCTGCTAACTTTGGGGCTTATAATGGGAAATGTTGACACTGTGTATAGAAGGTCAAAGCAGTTTCATGACCTGGTTCTATACCTTTTAAAAGGAAACTCTTGAATTATGGCCTGTGTACTTGCATGGTAGACACACTTGGTAGTTATGGTTTGAGACAGGAATATGGTATGTTAGATGTTCCACTGGTTGATCCAAGAGGTTCAACTCATAAGGCATGTAAATTTGTGCTAAGTTAAGCATATGATAATTTAATTTATACATAATTTACATATGATAATCTACTTGGAAATTTAGGACCAAGGTACAAGATAAATAATGCAATCTTTAGGAGCCTAATTAACTTAAGTAAACAAAATATATTGATTGTAATGGGCTGCAGAAGGAATCATTTAATCATTGATGCACTGAACTGAGAAATCAATAGTTCAACAGGTGGATTTATTTATTGGATTAATGAAAGATGACTTTGCACATCTTTTGGGGTAAAGACTTTTGTATGTAACATGTACTGTGCTACAGTTTATGTGGATTATTGGAGTTTCCCTTTTAATGTATTTTAAAAATTTAAGTAATGTTGTAATGATTTGATTAACTGATCAACAATAAACTGAAACCATAAAACACACTCACCACACCCTTGTAGACTTTTTTTGACTCAGTATGTCATTATTGTGTGTAGCTATTGGCGATACCACAGTCTCCCCCATGAGCTGTAGGCAGTATATGCTTCTGGCTTCATGCTGATCCTAAGCATTGCTGAGACTTCTATACAGCACTACTGTATGTATCTAATTCCCATTCTCTCAGAATGTACCAGGAAATACCCCCAACATTTAAATAATTATTTAATTTAATAAGAGTTTTACTTATGGCAATGTAAGTTATGACACATTGTTGGTCAGCTAATCTGTGCTGTCATTGAAGCAGCGATATTCACTATCTTTGCCCTTTAACCCGTCACAGCTGTGAGTCTTGCTTTTACTTGGCCTTACTGCTCACTTCCTAGACAGGATTAGAATAATCTACTCTTATGAAATGGCCACTGAATTTCAAATAATCTGATTGATTCCTAGCCATGCACTAGCAGTGTCAAACACACAGCTAGAAATAAGTTCAGGCACAGACAGCTTCACCCTCCCAAAGGCATCACTGCCTCTTAGATCTTTGGCAAATCAGACAGCAGGAATAATAGTTTTACTAACTCTACTAGCCAAAACATTAAAAGTCACAGTTAGTTGCTAAATTCCACAATGACAGCAAAACCTGAGTCCAGTTTTGACTTAGGCTTCAGTGAAGATGAACTCCTTAACTTTATGAATCCAGAAAAAGAGCCAACTGAACAACTTGAAGCAGAAATTGCAGCACCAACTGAAACTGCTGAGTTGTCCGTGATTACCCACTTTCAACACTTTACCCTTGATCAGCCAGACAATATAGAATACGAACAAAATGAGAGAAATACTCTCAGAGCCACTTCATGGGCTCTTAAAATCTTCAGCAAGTGTGCTACCTCCACTCAGTACTAAAGTGGAAAACCACTGAAGAGGCTTGGCTGAATGAAGCATTTAAGTGATTCTATGCTGAAGTGCAAATGACCGCAGGAGAATAATATGCAGTCTTCAGCTTCTGCAGTCTTTGCTCTGCACTAAACAGGCATCTGTGGTCTTCTGCTGTGAGCTGCAACATAAATATACCAATGGACCCTGAATTCAACAGCAGCAACCAAATGTTCACTGCAAAAATAAAAATGTACAGGAGAGCTCGGGAAGACTAGACTAATCAAACACTATGAACCCCTCAGCAAGTCTGACCTCCACAAACTCAGACATTCACCGGCTCTGTCACCGGACCCTGCACCTGGCCTAGTATAGTTTGGGTTGATGTGCAGCTCTACATGACTGAGCATGTCATGACAACTAAAATCCAGCATTTTCACCTTAAGAAAAGATTAAAATGGCAGCAGATTCATAATGCTCAACATCAATGAGCAAACCAAAAAAATCACACAAACTCACTAGACCCTGAAAAATAATCACACCATAGCTACATGTATGCCCAGTCTGGAGACCCTTTGTACCCTCTACAGAGCTACACAAAAATAGCTCTGTAAGCTGCCACCTGACCCAAAAAAAAACTGTATTTGCTTCCACGTTGCCTACCATGAAAAGAACTAGACACTATGTTAGTGTGGTACGTGGTACAGTGCTGAGCCGATGGGTCTGAATTACTTGTCCAGCATGATGTCAACATTCAGTAAAGAAGCAGGCTTAAGTGCAAGATATACTAACCGCTGCATCAGAGCCCCTACAGTCCAGCTGCTGTCTGAGGCAGGTTTGCAGAGCCAAGAAATAATGTGAATCACATGGTACAGAGATGATGCAAGTCCTCAGAGTTACTTGAGAGCAGCTAATGCTGATATGAGGAAGTGTTGTCACATCCTGTCTGCAAGTCAAGAGGAGTCAGCATCTAAAGCTAAACCATCTATCAGTTTACAGGGAAACCAGCATGTAGAGATGATGAAGCCAGAAACAATGATGCCTACAGGAGCAGCAGATCAATTCCTTGTGAACATGAACCAATGCACCAGGAATTTCAATGGCCAATTATATTTTGGCAAGTAATTTTGCTACTTTGAAACTTCCGTATTAAAATGCATTTTAGTTAAAATTTGGTTAGTTTTTTACCCAACCCCCAAACCAAAGGGGGCTACTTTCTCTGCTCAATAATAGTTAACTAAATAAATTAATATTTATTGAACATTTCTAGTTGTAGTCCTGTTTTCTTCTTTCTAAACATTTGTTTGCCATTTCATAAGCACAACAGGCCACACATCTAATACACACCCCATCATGTTTTATTGCTTGCACAGCTAACCATTCAGAAAACCTACTTGACAGAGCTGGGGAACAGTAGAAAACGGGCTTGTGAGGTATTTGTAAAAGATGTTAATTACAGTCTGTAAACACCCACAGTATTCTAAAATTTGTCGCATATTAAGAAGTTTTTTAGTTAACCAGTTATCATTCTCACCAATGAAACTGCTGCAAATCTGCAAGAATACCAGAACATTTCCAGCTGTGTGCAGCCTGTGAGAAAAGTGAAAGATCACACAGTAGTTGGATTCTAATGTTGCTATTCTGAAACACAGCAATGGATACTTCAGGTGAAATACTAATAATTAAAAATCTGACCTGATGACCTTGTAATCGATAAGGGGAGGGTGGACACTGATAGCCACCATGAGCCACGTGGTCCATCTCAGCAGCCCACTAGTAAATACTGAAGCAATAAATTATTTTGGCTTGTGGAACATTTGAAGCCTCACTTTTTTTTACTGTATCAACAAGCCCTGAAGTAGAAATCTGTTAACAAATAAATTTTCTTGAAACAGATCTGAGATTTCATGGTTTGCTGCAAAGGATATTGCCTCTGTTTGAATAGGGTGAGAATCTCTACTTTTGTCCTCTAATCATAATTTAACACTTTTGTCCTTTAATCCTAATTGCAGAAAATGTAAACCTGAGACAGATTTTCTTGAAATGATTCATACTCACTGCCTAAACAGCTATCTCAGCTATTTATTACTGATTAGTTACATGCACATGAAAAGAATATCGTATGATGCTAACTTGCTTAACCAATACACAAGAAAATAAAATATCTTTTCACAAGTCCAATAAACTCAAAATAAGTCAATGGTCAAGCCCCATGCCCCAGTAAGGAAACGTCATAAGTTGGGATCTGCATTATTCTTGCCACAAAATAAAACTGTTGCTCTAAATATCTAACTTTATTTGAGAAGATTTCTGACAGAGACAGTGAAGGAGAGGATTGCAAGAATTGCACTAATGGGGGGGGGGGGATGACCGCCATCAGATGGCATAACCACATGGTCCTTCTCTGTGAATGGCCACAACCTGGTCTCCCTGCCTTCCAACAGTACTCTGTTACCAACTGCATCCCCTAGAAATGCATAATCTCTCTTTATAGCTGTTATACCCTTCTACTGTTAGCTGCCAGAAAACTGGTGGAGGATGAAGACAAATTTTTAAAATATGTGCTGGGCAGCAGAAAGAAGTTTGTTGTCCACTCCTCTGCCATGTGGTGTGGTGTGGTGTCCTACTGGGTTCTGGCCCTGCTCCCCTGAGTGCAGACTGTAGAAAAACTTCACCCCAGCATTCCGCTGTGAGGGTAATGGGGGAAAGCACTGCTACTTGAAAGTAACACAACAAGTGAAGATCCAAACCCTGTAGGGAAGCAGAAAGCTTGACCCAATGCACTGCCACCCATGTAAGATTGTCTGTGTGTGGTGTGGGGGGGGGGGTTGTTTGTCTGAGGCTGGCAAAAAAAGAAAGAAAAGCAAATCAAATAACAAAAAATGATATTTGTGGTAACAACGCCAACACCCTGTCTTACCCAGCTGTGATATAGTCATGTGTAATGATGTAATTTCAGTGTAGCTCATTGTCCCCGGCAGCCAGGCCCACCACATGGCAGTCAGTGTTCTAATGCCAACTGCTCTCCATGTCTGGGATCCAACTGCTACACCTATTAAACTTTCAAGTAGAGACAGTCAGTACCCAAACCAAGGACCAATTTAAAAGTATTATTCAATACAAAGTGCAAGTGCAAAAACTCTGCTAGCTCATACAATTACGGTGGGCAGGCTGGTAACTTATTATCATTATTATAATATTTTTTTCTGAATTGCCAAGCTGACTCCTGGTGCCTTTAAACCCTTACAGCCTGCTAAAATTAGGGCCCTCGTCAATGGACCCTGCAACTCATCTGCTTTTTATTGCCTACCATAACCAGCCGAAACACTTCAGGCTACCACTAAGAACTCCTACAGGTGAGTTAAGAATCTACACAGCATTTCCTCCCAGCCTGAATGCTGCCTCCCCACCATGACTAACAGGACCCTTTTTGTGACCGAACATTCAAGCCCCCTGAATACACTACCCCTGCTAAACAACAAAGAAGACCCCTGTTGTCATCCTGTAGCCTCAGTGCTAGAGCCTGCAGCTGCTATCTGCTGGATAGGTAGAGGTAAAGGAAGGCAAAACCTTTGTCACAGTGACTTAAACTAACAAAGCCCCTCCTTCCAGCAGGTAGTAGCTCTTTCCCCCTTGGAATCCTGCCTACCTGTCTGATCCTGCTCCTAGTGAACGGAAACTACCCCTCCCCTATCTGATCAGGTGTCATCAGTGGGCATGCCCGCAGACAAACCTCACCTGATACTGTTCATTACAGGCTCTAACATTCTTTGAACAAGAAAGGATGCTCTGTTTAGAGTTTAAACAGAGCATGCATTGAACAAGAAAGGACCATTTGTAATAAATTCATTCTTGTTTTAATATGCAAAATGGTTCAATTCAGCCAAGGACAGCATGTGTGAACAGAGCACGAAAACCTGTATATTTACTGGAGATGATGGCTTACCCTTAGTCAGTGGTTGTACTTATAACAGGTACTGTACTTTGTTCCAGTATGTGAGGCTGTTCCATTCTGCAGTCTCTGCATTATAATTCAGTGGAAATTCATGCCACAGAAAGGTTTTTTTATTTTAAACTGTGCTTATGCAGGTTCACACATTCTCATATTATCTATTAAATATGTGAGCATTTATACAGTAGTTTGCAGTTAAACGTTCATTATCATTTAAACATTTTGACTATAGTATAATGTTCCAATTAAAATTAATTGTAAAATTCACATTCTCATTCACACAGCATGTTGAGGAAGAGCACTGCCAGGTGTTTAACAAGAACAACTGCTACAGTTCTTTGTTGCATGGGGTTGAATAATGGACTGGTGGGTGGGGGCATACTCTTTCACTCCCTTGCAAATTGTATTTATTTTATTTCCATTCTTTTGAAATTACCTTTTTTTAACTGGTTTCTAGCTGTGCAAGTGTGAGTTGATCACTGAAGTCAACCCTTACTTTCCCAGGAGGTTGAAGTAATGGTCAGAGTGGGGTGTTGGGCTCCCCTAATGTTCTGTGATTTAGATGCTGTGTGGTACATTTTGAGGCTTATAAGAAAAAAACACAACACCCCAGCTAGTGAGCAACCAACCACACTGTTAATCAACTATTTTCCTAATTTCAGGATTCTACCATTTGCAGAAAACAGACCATATCCTACTAAAACATTGCAATATCCCCTCAACATTGCAGATATCCTGCCAGATCCAAAAAAAACTTACCAGTAAGAATTTCAACAGACCATGCCCCTCCTACCTGCTGACACAACTCAGATCATAGTCAAATATCCCTATATATATATATATATATATATATATTTATGTATTCAATTTGCAAGCCATCTGATTTCAGAAAAACATACATATACTGTTTCTCTCTCACTAGAAGACTCCCACAGATCCCAGCAAAAACATCCTTATCCACATCCCATTTGCAGATCCCCTGATTCATGTTGACAAACTCTAGCCAGCGGAGAGACAGTTGTGGCGAGCTGCCAAATGACCAAAGTTACATGCGTGCGTAGCAAATTTTGAACGACTGGGTGTAACTCAGCTATTTTTCAGAGTTGTTTCACCAAATTTTCAGCATGTTCTTTTTGGGAACCCACCTCATGAAGAGCACCACTGTCATTTTGTTCTCCTGTCATGAAAGGTGATTTTGCAGAGCGACCATGCCATTCCATGCTACAGGTGTGAAAACACTTCTCAGGCAGGATGTGAAAAATGACAGCTGTACTGTTAATAAGGAGGTGTGCAAAAATGGCAATGTTGAAAATCTAGAGTCAAAATATTAAAAATTGGTGAAGTTAGGAGCGTGCATAGAAACTGCACAATGCACACTTGTAACACAGTCATTTTATTTTTATTTGTTCACCAAATTTGCAACATGGAGTTTTTGGGACCCCACCTCATGAAGAGTGGCAATGTCATTTCATTAATCGGTCCCAAAAGGTGATTCCTCACAGTGACTGCAAAATCACCTTTTGGGACAGAGTAACGAAATGGCAGTGACAGTTTTCATGAGGTGGGGTCCAAAGAACCCCATGTTTAAAATTTGGGGTCAAAATTCCTAAACATGGCTGATATATCAACATAAGTTGAAACCCCCATTGACTGCCATTATATCATGCTTACCTTTGATTCTTCAGTTTGCGGTTTGGCTTTGAAGAGTGCAGACATGTCCCGTCCAGAGAAGATGACAGACTGACCTCCGGAGGTAAGTATGGGATGGGGGTCTGGGAGGTGGGTGCTCAGTGGGATAGTAGGGATGGGGAGGGGACTGGGGTGACGACGAGGGACCATTTTCTTTTTTACAGGTAAAAAAAAGTTGTTGGGGACATTTTTCTTTACAGAAAAAAAGGAAAAAAACATAAATTTGGGCACACTGGGGTGGACTCCCAGTGTATCACATGAGTTGGGGGGTACATGATGCTGACATGGGGATTGGGCACCCCAATGTCTGCGCAGGGGGAAAAAAGGAAAAAACATAAATTTGTGCACACTGGGGTGGGCTTTCAGTGTTCCACATGAGGGACGGTTTTCTTTATTTACAGGGGGAAAAAAAAAGAAAAAACATAAATATGGGCACACTGGGGTGGGCTCCCAGGGTGCCACATGAGTTGGGGGGTACATGATGCTGACATGGGGATAGGGGCACCCCGATGATAGCTCGGGGACAGGGAACAGAGGGAGTGGGGTGGACAGTAGCAGTGGGAGGGAGCGGGAAGGTTTTATTTTCTGCCAGTGCTGGGAGGGAATGGAAGGAACAGGGAGGACAGGAGCAGAGGGAGGGTGCAGGAGGAGTGCAATACGCAAGATTGTGGTGGCACCGCAACTGCGCATGTCCAGTATTCGTGCATACATAGTTGCAGTGAATATCATTCTGCCATTCCCAAGACGGTGGCACCAGTTGAACTGTACATGATCCCAGCAATGCTCCGTAAGAATTTTAACATTCTCAAATAAATCCTCTGGAGCAACATCCTCATACCCCCATCTGCAGACACCAGGCACATAAAAAGTCCCACAAAACAGTCCTCTTTTACTGATCTGCTAACACACCTGACTCTTTCCAGGTTCTCAATTGATTCCAGTAAACATATTCCTCTACCCTGACTATCCACTTTTGTCACACTCAGTGACCATTCTCTGATCACAGAAATCTACCCTTAACCCATTTCAAATTGCCACCAGTGCAAATCATTTTCTCAGTTCTCCCTCCATCTTCTAATTACAAACCATAGCCCCTCCCATCTAGTGCAAGCAAAACATTTTTCTGCTGCTTCAGACTCAGTACCACTCTTATGATCCCAAACAACTCTTATACCCCATTAAAAGTTTTCAGATTACTGCTGTCACTAATGATGAAAATACTCCTCTGGCCATCTGAGCCTGCTAGCCTAATGCATTTGCTGGACACCTGCTGACTCAAGTTTCAATGCTCCTTACTGAACAGTCCATGTCAGTAGTACTAGTAGTTAAATCAGAACCAGAGATTAGACTAGATAAAGGTGATTCTGGGTGGGATACAGTGTTTTGGGAGGGGGTATGGTTTGTCATACCTGCTTTTTAATCTTGGAGAACATAATGGAGATGTTTTATTTATTTATTTATTTGTTTACTTATTTCATTCAGACAAACATCTTTGAGCATATAAGCTCATTTACTAAAGTTCTATGTCGGCTACAAGCCATAAGCATACTTCTAAGTTTATCAAACTGTAGAGCAGTAACAATGATACAGCAAGCAACAGTCATGTATTGAGTTACATTACAATTATACATACTTTTTATTTCCATGACAGCGGTAGTATCAACAACCAGAACTTTGTCAGGGAGGAGAAGAGGAAGAGGCTATATTGGGGTTCTAGACACCTCCACAAGCACTACCACTGTGGATTGGAGGGGGTGTTCTTGATTTCAATCACCCTACCTTTCATCCCCCTGACCACTTCCATTTTGTGGAAGGGGTGCATAGGGAAGGGGTTGGGATCACAACCCCCTGAAGCTGGTGTTTAGTCAATGTCTGAGTTTGATTGTTCCATGTTTTAAAATGGTTTTGATTATGTTTTGGAGAAGATTCATAAGATGGTACACATACTGTAGATGGCCACAAGTTAAATACATAGAGCAGGATTTTAAATGACTCCATTCTTGTTCAAAACAAAACTAAGATTCTTTTGTCAGTTCCTCCTTTTGCCAGAGAAGTGATTTTAACTGAATTTGTTTTTATTTGTTCAGATGTTAATCTTTTTTTTTTTTGTTACATGCATGTGCTAGCCATGTCTATATTATCAGAGCAACAGGAGGTAGGAAATGCTAGATAATGAAAAACTAATAATTACATAGAAACATGATGATAGCAGAAAATGACCATATCTCCATCCAGTTTGCCCATTAGCCCTACCAGACATGGGACCTATTGTCCATGCAGGGTTCTAACCCACACTATCCACCCCATGCTCCCTGCCCTACCAATACCACACTGAGAAACCACTAAACCCTTCAGTCTGTCCCAGTTTGAAACCATTGATAGTTCTGGTGCCCACCACATCAGCTGGCAGATTGTGTCATGGCTCCACCACCCTTTCTGTGAAATAAAACTGTCTTACTTCCCTCTTGGACCTCCCCCATAAATTTCCACTAGTGTCCTCATGTTCTTGATCCACTACTTATGCTTACTAGTTCCTCCCAGTATATTGTTCATTCCTTTCATGAACTTGAAAGTCTCTATCATATTTTACATCTCTTGTCTGGCCTCCAGTGAGTACATGTTCAGTGCCTTGGCCATATCCTTATAAGATCTAGTGGAACCACAAATCCACATGCTTACAGGAATTGAGAGGGTGGTTCACCACAATAATGACCAAGAAGACACACAAACTGGCAGCTCTCAGCAGATAAATAATAAATGCAGCACCGTTAGAAAAATGCCTTTAATCCAACCTTATTAAAGTAAGCATGGCACTAAGCTCCAGTGCTTTACCTTATACATGGGAGGCTTTGTCATGGGGCATAGCTCAACAACTGCAGCTGACTAATTTCTAGAACATATAATTAACAAACAATTTACAACAAATCAGTTCAGCTTTCCATGGCACATCAGCTTCAACAATCAAGTAATTGAAATAACACAAGCTCTGATTAAGACTTAAGTGGTACACATATCTCCCCAGTACACACATCTAAGGCATTTATAAATCCCCATGAGCTTAGATAATATGTGAAAAATGAGAAAGCAGCTAGTACTAAGAGAAATGATGATCCATTGATATATAACTTGCACAGTGACTCTATTTTATTACTTCACACTAATTTGATACTGCTTTTGAGCTGTAGAGTATATGTTTCCATATAGCTGGGGACCAAAAGAAGTTAAAGATCAGAGAAAAAAGGCAAAAAATGAGAAAGGAATGTGTTAGAAAAGCAAAAGAAGTGAACAAAAAAATAATAACGAGCAAATGATTATGTATGTGTGTGCTTCATTTCAAATTAATACACAAAATATACACTGGAGATAATCAAAGTGCTCCTTCATCTATAGATGTCAACCATCCATGAATCATTAATCATACTTCCAGGACTCTCTAATTAATGATGCTCATTTAAAACTTTTAATTATGGCAATATGTAAATATTTTTTCTAACCTCTCACAAACTGGATATTAGGGTAACACCGATTTTACTAATACAGATTCAGATTCTATATATGTAAGCATTTGTATAGAAAAATAAAATGTCAGTAGGCGCCAATTAATAACTTTTGTCTGTAAATCAATTCTCCTATAATGTACAAATAATCCCTCAAATAGTAAAACCTCAAAATATCAATAATTTAAACAATTCAAATCCTATGTGGATTATTTAATGATGTCTGAGATGAGCTAATTCTATGGAAAAGAGAAGGGGGGAGGGATTGACCACAGCATTAAATAAGGAACAATAACACAAAAGATTACTATATAAAAACAATTTGAGTTAATTCTGAAAGTAAAAGAAAGATGAAAAAGGAAGAAGGAAGAGCCTGTGGGTTGCTCTGTTGGAGCTGTCAATTTAATGATGTTCTACAAAAAATTTAAGTTTATTTTTGCTTATGTTAAAATGCATTTGTCAATGGGCTCACCTACAAGAAAGGAAGAATAGAAAGTAGGACAATTGAAAAGAAATAAGTGAAGAAAAAATGCCAGAATTACAATTTACAACAAAAAATATTTGTGTTGAGTTGAACACAACAGTAGCACCCCTGTAACAGTTATATATAACAATATCAAAGATTACAGCTTGAATGATTTAAATGAATGGCAAAATGTTAATAGCATCATTCAACCTTTGTAGGATTAAGGCTTTTAACATATAAATCCAACATGACTCCTTTTGTAGTAGAAGTTTTTCCTGATCTCCACCTAGTTAATTTCTCGGTATGTGTTCAATACCTATGAACCTGAATGCTCTTAGATTACTATTGAGGCATGTGGAAAAAAATGTGTCTCCAAAGGTGTGTTAAGGATTGCTTTTAAAATTGAATGGGTGTGCTCTTGCATCTGTTGTTTCAATACTCTAGTAGTGCAGCCAACATAAATTTTGGGGCAGTTACAAATAAGACCATAGATAATAAAGGGTGTCAGGCAATTAATAAATTGTCTGATCTCCACAGTTTTGGAGAGCAGCAGGTGTCTAAAAGTTTTATCCTGAATACATAAATTACAAATGTTACATCAGCCACACTTGAAGCAACCTATTGGTCTAAGGGGAAGCCAATTAAGTTGACTCTGTTCAGGGGGTTTACTGTATAGGCTATGAGTTACAAAGTCTCCTATGTTCTTCCCCCTTTGATATGTAATTCTAGGTTTTTCTCAAACTGCATGTTTCAATGATGGATCACTATCTATAACATGCCAGTGTTTATGTATTATGTTTGAAATATGATTGGAGATTGGATTGCGTTCACTAACCATGGTCACCATATTGTTCTGTGATTCATTCTTTGATTTAGGTTTCAAAAGGGTTTGTCTATCGATACATCTAACTTTATCGAACGCTTCATCCCAAAGCTGCTGGGGATAATCCTGTTCCAAAAATCTGTTATTCAGATCAAGGGCATGAAGTTCAAATGTTTCTAAATCCGAACAGTTTTGTCTGAGATGAATAAACTGACCAAAGGGTATACCTTTTCTAAGATGTTTTGGATGAGCACTTGAAAAGTGAAGAAGGGTGTTCCCTGAGGTGGGTTTCCGATAAGCCTCTGATTAAATTGGTTCACCAGCATTTGTGAGTTAAAACAAATGCCCAAGAAACTGATTTAGCTGGGGTTACAATCAAAGTTAAATTTTAAACCCAAATAATTTTCATTCAGAAATTCAACAAAACAGATAATGGATTGAACATCACCATCCCACACAGCCAAAATACTGTTAACAAAGCTGCCCCAAAACTTATTTTTTGGCAAATATGGGTTTCTGCCATGGTTGAGCACAGCAGAGCCCTCCCACTAAACCATAAATAGGTTTGCGCAAGAGGGTGCTACCGTGGCCCCACTTGGCAGTACCACGCATCTGTAAATAAAGTTTACAGTCAAAGATAAAATAGTTGCTTGTCAAAATATGTTCCATAGACTGTAATATGAAATCCCTAGGAAAAAAGTTTGAGTCATGGGGTTTGTTTATTAGATGGTGTTCCAAAGCCAACAGTCCCAGGACATGATATATGCTTGTATATAGGTTAATTACATAAGTGAATAGCCACATGTACCCTGGGCACCAGACAAGCCCCTCCAGTTTTAAGAGAACATCCATAAAATCCCTGATATAAGAGAACTGTAATATATGTAAAGACCATTCAGAGCCACTCATTATTAGTAATGAGTGGTTTCACATGCCTTCAGCTGGAGTGAGAACAGCGAAGCGAAGCTGAGCTGTTCTGGCTCAAGCTGAAGGCAAGTGAAACCACTTGTTTTTAGCAACGAGTGGCTCTGAGGGACATATTAATTTATTATTGATCTAGAGCAATCAATAATATATTTAAAGAAAAATAAACTTCTCAGAACATGCCCATTTCCAGGGCATCTGTCCATGAGATGCTCTTCATGGAATAAGAGTGCCTCATGTGCAGAGGAATGGAGCACTCCATGTGGTCAGGGGTGCTCCCTCGATCTGTAATAACAAGTAATTTCAAAATGCTGTCCATAAAAATTGACATTATTTTTGTTAAGGAACCTTGACCAGCTATAACTGGTCTGCTGGGGGGATTTGTCCGGTGTTTGTGTAGCTTTGGCATTATACTTTATAAATAGTTGGGATGTGTGGATGTTCTACCAACATAAAGTCACCATCTTTTTTAGTAATTAAACCATCTGCTACACTTTCACAAATAAAGTTATAAAGTTAAGTTTTTAACCTTAAAGTAGGATCTTCTTGCAGTCTTTTGTAACAATGTCATCTAGTTGTTGAATAACTTCTGCTTAGTACACTGATTTGTCCATAATCACAATTTTACCACTGTTGTCACTGACCTTTATTTCTGAATGAGTCACATTTTTTACTTCCACAAGTGCTGTTGATTCTTTTATACTTAAGTTTGTTTTATGGGATATCCATTTTGATTCAAAAAGTTTTTCAACATCTTGCATAACTAGATTTTGATAAGTAACAATGGCTGCTGATTTGGCTTGTAGATTGAATGTGGACTCGGGTTTGAAATTGGTGTAGCATGGGAAGGCATCAGTATCAGTGCTAATTCTTGGTATTGTAGTGGCTGGTCTCATTTCTAATTCTTCATCCATTGAGGCTGAAATAATTGATCTTTATATTTAAGTCCTCCTCCATTTATATCTCTGCAGATTCAATTTCTGGCAGCAGTTCTTTTAATGCCTAGACATCATTGCTAAAGGAGTCACTTTCTGTGATGCTCTCTGTGATTCCTACTCTCATATTTGATTTCTTGAAGAAGTGACGTAAATTTAATTTCCTGAAAAAACACTTTAAATCCACATATCTTTGAAACTTGTTAACTTTAGGTCTGGTACAAATGTAAGTCCTTTCTATAAAATAGATTGTTGGGCTTCAGTGAGAATAGTACTGGGAAGGTTCAAAACGTGTGTGTTCTGCTTCTCAGGCTGTCCACCAAGTTGTGATTTGTTGCTCCTCCATCCTCTTTTCTCCTTCTGGTTTTCTTCCCTTTTTTGAATTTGTGTTGGTGCTATGTGTTGCTCTCCATGTGCTGGCTTCAGACATCAAAAACTGAACCTGTTGTTATTAACTAATTGACTTCTGTTTGTTCTATTATTAGATTTACATTTATTATGTGTCCTGCCCAGATTTGTGATCTGCACAGTCTACTCAGCCTCTGCTTTGAAAAGTCATGATTAAATTCATAGTCTTTTGTATCTTGTTGTAACTTCCCTCTTTTCCTTTCTGAAGCTCCTTTTTCATTTTTTCTACAGATTAGTTTCAAAGTTTTTAAATTGAGGGTGGTCTTTATGTTTTAGAAATGATTCTTGTGTAAATTTGATTTATTTTGTTAAATTATCATAGATCTCTTCATCGTGATCAATTAAGATATTGATTAATTCATTCAAACAACCTGTGAGGGCTATATCCCATCTCAATTGTTAACCTTCATTTGTAAATCCACTGGTTGGGGTGTTATCTATTGTCAAACCACTTGGAGCCTAATTTTTACTTTTGTGCTGTTTTAATGTGTTCTTGAGATAGTACCTGTTAAGTTCACAGAACTTCAGCTTCTCAAAGTTTTGAAACAGGTCTCTAAATAAAAAAATGTTAAACCTATCACTGTGCCTTAGTCAATTCTCCATGTTCTGGAAAACAGCATTAGTGACCCCAGTTCATAAGTCTGGAGACAGGCCAGTTCCCTCAAACTATAGCCCAATTTCCATTCTCCCCCCACTCCCCAAAGTCTTGGAACATATAGTCACAGACCAGCTCATTGACTACCTTATGAAATACAACATCCAATGTCCTGAACAGCATGGCTTCAGGAGGGGCCATAGTACCACATCTGTCTTCCTTCATTACACAGATTTCATACACCAGGCAATTGATCATGGGCACTTACTGGGGTAATTTTTCATTGAACTCACTAAGGGATTTGATACTGTTAATCACCCCCCCACTCAAATCCCTTCTTGACATTGATTTATTGACAGATGCAACAGCCTGGTTTAAAAGCTATCTGGCCGGCAGGTCCCAGCAGGTCAAAATCAGTGTCACCTTCTGTGACAGAAGGCCAGTCCTGTCCAGTGTTCCCCAAGGATCCATACTGGGGCTTCTGCTTTTTAGCCTCTTTCTAAACTCCCTCACACTTGCCTGCACCAATAATCTCCTACTATCAAATCAAATCAAATCAGTTTTATTTATAAAAATGCACCTTTCTAAAACCAAGGCACCTGTATAATAAAATACATAAAATAAAATAAATTATTATAAACAAGCATATAAATTCCAGCAGAAGACAGTATAATAGCAGCATAACAAACCAAGACAGCCATGTCAATCAACAAATGCCAGGCTAAAAGTTTTTAAAGCGGTTTTAAAACTCTGGATGGTTAGGCAATCTTGTACCCGATGAGGTAGAGAGTTCCACAGGGATGGAGCAACAAAACTAAATGCCCTTGCTCCAGATGTTTGCAGACGTACCCTGGGAACCTCTAGCTATCCCTCATCAGTGGATCAGCGAGGATGGAGGGGACAGTAGGGACAACGGAGATCTTTCAGGTAACTCAGTCCCTGGTCATGTAGGGCCTTATAGGTTAACAAAGTGACCTTAAAGGTGATCCGCTACTGTATCGGCAGCCAGTGCAGACTGCGCAGCACAGGCGTTATATGACTGACTCTTGAAGTACCAGTCAATAGCCTGGCTGCCAAGTTCTGCACCTGCTTCAAGCGGTGGATATCAACCCCTGGCAGCCTGATGTAAAGGGCATTGCAGTAGTCAAGGCGGGAGGTAATGAAGGCATGAACCAACGTTGGAAGATCATCGGGAGGAACCAGATGTTTCACCTGGGCAATATTTCTCAGATGGTAGAAAGAAGTTTTAACAACTGCTGACACCTGTGATTTTAGGGTCAGACAGTCATCAAACATAATGCCCAGGTTCTGCACCCAGTCTGAGGTAACTAGATGGACACCTCCAAGCCACAAACCCAAAGGTGAACCTGCCAACATACCCCCCCTCACAGTGACCCGTGTTCACAACAAACACCTCAGTTTTTTCAGAGTTCAACTTTAGCCAGCTCACATTCATCCAGGACTGAATTTCAGTCAGACAGCTGTTGAATATTGAGACAGCATCATCTTGTTCAGGGACAAAAGACATGTATAGCTGAGTATCATCTGCATAGCAGTGAAAACTCAAGCCATATCATCTAATAATCACTCCCAACGGCAGCATATACACTGCAAACAACATGAATGGATCCCTGCAGAACCCCACAGGGTAGGGAGAATGAAGCTGAGGTACAAACCCCAGACACCACTCTCTGAGTCCTACCCATGAGGTAAGATCGAAACCATCCGAGGACAACCCCCGAAAGTCCACAGATAAGCCACAGGTGATCCAACAGCACACCATGGTCTACAGTATCAAATGCTGCAGAGAGATCAAGAAGGACCAAGATGGAACAAGTCTTTCAATTTCTCGTTATCAGGAAGTCATTCAGTACCCGAACAAGAGCCATCTCGGTACTATGTCTCTTCCTGAAACCGGACTGGAGAGAATCATAGATATTGTGTCTGGTCAAATGGTCCTCCAGCTGTAAAGTCACAACCTTCTCAAGAACCTTACCCAAAAAGGGAAGGTTAGAAACTGGCTTGTAGTTTTCTAGACAGTTGGATCCAAGGAGGGCTTCACACAGCCTTCTTAAGAGAAGCTGGAAAAATTCCCCTCTCTAAGGATAACCAGAGTATCTCAGCAAGGACCTGGCCGATGAAATCAATGCAGCCAACAAACAAGTGTGTAGGGCCCAGATCTAAACTACAGTTGGTAGGACGTAAAGTCTGGATAACCATCACAATATCACTGATTGTAGGCTGGCCAAAGTCACACCACTCAAACCGGGAGTCCGACATCTCCTGCCGGCCACTGCTACTCCCTAAAGAAGGTATGCAGATGACGCCATAGTATATACCAGCCACTCAGATCTGCTCCCATTAGTTGTTAGCCTACAACAACACTTCACAGCAGTGGAAACCAGGTTATCATAGCACAAGCTGGTTATGAACTACAAAAAAACAAAAACAATGCTTTTCACCAGCCCTCATAATAAACAAAAATCTTCCCCTTAATCATTCCAGAAAGAACTGGAAGGGGGCAGGATAAGTTGTGTTCCAGGACAGTAGCTGCTGCTGTTTTCACAGGGTTCTTGTGGATTTTACTTGGTAGGCTAGTTCTTTTCTTTTCTTTCTTGCTTCTAAGGGGCTAGCAGGGTATTGTTCTGGGGGATCCTGGATGTTTGTAAACTGATTTAGTGGCTGTAAGTGGGGCTCTTTTTGTGGATGTTTCACTTTGTAACAGGCTGCACTGGTAGAGGCCTATTTCTTCTGATTTAAAACCTGTTTGGTGGGATTTGCTTGGGCTTGGTTCTTTAGCTGCAGGGCTTGGAGGGGAGACACAGGGCTGATACACTCTCTCTTGTCAGGTGTCTGCCCGAGACCCACCTCCCCACCCCTCCCTCCCCAGAAGTCTGCAAATTTATAGGGGAAGACCTGCCCTGCAATTGGAGGAAAAAGGCTTCTGGTGCAGCTCATGTAGTTCTAGCCACTGGGGGTTGAATTTAAAGGCCAGGAGAGGAGCTTAGGGAGTTGTTCATTTTCCTTACATGTTTAATGTGTTGTACTGCACCTAGTAACAGAGTTACTGGTGTACAGTGGGACTGTCTCTAGATTAGTGGGTGACCTGATTAGGCAGTAGGGGTATCTTGGAATAGGAGGAACCTGGTGGCTCACCCAAGGAAACCTATTTGAAAGTGGATGGAACCACACATCATTAGGGCCGGCATCTTTGGGAGGGTGGTGGGGTGCACAGGGTGTGGAGCAGCCATGATACTGGACTGGGCTTGGAAGTTTGGTGGTTGCCCAGTGTGCTACCAGCTAGCACAGCTTAGGGAGGAGGTTGCGGGGATGAGGAGAAAGCTGGGTGAAGGGGTGTGGTATGGTTGTGGAAGGGGGCTGGAAATCTCCCACAGGGTTGCACCAAGCACTGGGGGTGGGGGTATAGGGAAAGGAGTGCAGGAGAATACTCAGGGGTCACATAGGGACCCTGGCAGAGGGGGCCCAATAGGACACTACCAAGGAAGCAGGCAGGTAACTGGGGACCCTCACAAAGGGGGGATGGAGGGACAACATTCTCAGGGAAGTAGGCGGATAGCCAGTGCTGGACAGAAGGAAGCAAGGCAGGGAGGTGGATCAGACCTTATACTTAGTAACCGCTTCAATTCTCTTCTACTGCTCAAGGATGAGGGGGATGTAGCCATGACAGAGGTGGTTAGAGACGGAAAGGGTGTGGGAGTGGGGGCAGGAGGCAGGGGCCAGATAGCAGGAAGAACAGGAGGGGACCTGGAATGCAGGAGAATGGGGAGTAGGAATCGGAGCAGGAGGGCAGGGGAAGAGGAGGAAAGCGCAAGGAGAAGGACCAGTTGGGAGGAAAGGTAAAGAAGGACCAGAAGTACAAGGAGGATTCAGTAAAGAGAGCTGAGGGGGTAGGCCAGGGGAGCACGACGAGCAAGGAGGAACTAAATGGAGACAGGAAGGAAGGGAGGATGAGCCAGGCTAGTTTAGCAGATGGGGGAGAAGGACCAGTTGTGAGCAGTGAGGGGGGAATTACAAGGTACAGAAGGATACTCAGGAGGAGGAGAGGCATAGGATTGGAGGTGAGGGAGTGGCCATGGTAAATAAGGAGTGGGTGGCATGTGGCACACAGATAGGGGGAGGAACAAGGAGCCAGCTGGGTGGAAGGGCCAGTAGAAAGGATGAGGGACATGGAAGGGGGGGGATGGAGGAAAATGAGTGGTCAGAGTGCTCCTGCTGGGGGATTCTATGATCAGGGGTATCAAATGGGATAGGGAGGGAGAAGCCTGGCCAGTTAGAACAAGATGCTTGCCTGGACTAATGGTGCACAGGGCTAAGCACGAGGTATATCAGCTGGCAAAGGACTGTGGGGGTTCCCCAGACATACTGGTCCACCTGGGCACAAATGACATTGAGGGAAATAGCGAGCTAGAGATACAGGCAAGATTCAGGGAGCTCGCCAGGGTCTGTCATGACATAGGATGCACAGTTTCCTTCTCAGAAATCCTGCCAGTGCCAAGGCTAGTGGAAACACAAAAGAAAAATTAGGAGATAAACCAGTGGCTCAGGGTGGTGTGAGGCCAGAGGGTATGGGTTGATGGGGATTGGGGAGACCTGGGAGGATAAGGAGCTGTATGCTAGAAATAGACTACATCTCAATTTTGAAGGGAGGGGAATCCTTAAGTTGAAAATAGAGGAGTTCATTGGTGAAAAGTGGGGTTTAAACTTGTGAAGGGGGGTGGGATGGGAGAAAAGGCAGTCAAGGGGATGCCGATAAAGGAGGGACTCTGTCTCCACCCCCCTGGGGACCAGGAGGATTGCAGGAAAAGACCAACTGGCAAAGTGCAGAGCAGGAGAAAACAGAATCCCCAAGGGAACATGAGCAGGGGAAATGGAACTATAGTGAAAGGGTGGAAGGTAGTCCTGCTAAATGCCAGGAGCTTGGGCAATAAAATGCCTGAGCTCCAGGCGATGTTAACTGAGGGAGCAGTGGATGTAGCAGTGGTCACTGAGACTTGGGCCACTGCAAGACATGACTGGGACCTGAACCTGGAGGGTTACACTTTGTTCAGGAAGGACAGGGGGGAAGGAAGGGGAGGAGGGGTAGCAATGATAGTAAAACTGCATTGGCATAGGGAGTAGAGGCGGAGGGAACCGTGGAGGCGGTTGGGTCACCTTGATAACAAGGGGGGGCAAGAGAGTAAAAATAGGAGTGGTGTATAGACCCCCTGCCCTGGCGGAGGAGCTGGAGGACAGTCTGGTGACAGATGTTAGGAGACACTGCAGACTGGGCAGAGGAAAGGTGGTGGTGTTAGGGGACTTAAACATGCCAGGAACAGACTGGGAGACTATGACATCCTCTGTGACCTGGGAACAGAGGTTGTTGGATGTCTTTCAAGATGCATTCCTAACTCAGCAGGTGAGGGAACCAACCAGGCAGGCACGGGTACTGGATGTGGTCCTGGCAGACAGTGACCAGATTGGGGGCCTGGAGGTCTGGTTCTGCCTGGACCTAGGAGGGGTAGAAGGCTGCACAAAGACGGAAGTAACCAACTTCAGGGGGGTGGATTTTAAGGAAATGGGAAGGATCCTTAAGGAGCATTTGGATGGGATTGGGTCAGACATGGACACGGATAGTAGGTGGGAAATCATCAGGAGAGGGGTGCAGGATGCTACCAGCACCTGTGCAAGAGTAAGACGAAAATGTGATAGGGCCCAAAAACCCTGTTGGTGGACCAAGGAGGTCCAGGAGGTGGTGCAGGGAAAGAAAGCAGCCTATAAGAAATTCAAGTGCTCAAGGAGTGAAAGGGATCGAGGGAGTAAGGAGCTGATGGCTAGAAGGGCCACTAGAGTGGTGAGGGTGGCTAAGGCAAGGAAGGAGCAGAACCTGGCCAGGGAAATTAGGAGAGAGGAAAAGGGTTCTTTAGATACATTGGGGAAAGACGAGGGTGAAGGGGCAGATTAGCAGGATTAAATCAGGGAAGAGATGGGCACAAGACCCAGAGGAGCAAGCTGAGGTACTAAATGAGTATTTCACCTCAGTTTTCACCAGGAAAATGGGGATGCTGCATCATACATGGGAGAAGACAGAGATAATGAGGAGGGGCCCCTTACAATCGGCAGGTCTGGGGAGGGGGGCATCACTGGCAGGTGGGGGAGGGCTAAGCAGGGAGAAGAGGTACTGGAGGTGGAAATCACAGCAGAGAGGGGAAGCCTCAGCTCCTTAAGATGGAGAAAGCACCGGGCCGGATAAATTACATCCTAGAGTGCTGAAGGAACTTGCAGATGTCCTGGCGAAACCCTGGCAGACTTTTCACCATCTCTCTGAGGACAGGTGGGTGCCCCAAGACTGGAAGGTGGCGCATGTAGTGCCTATCCACAAGGGGGATCAAGGAGGTGGCAGGGAACTACAGGCTTGTCAGCCTGACATCAGTGGTGGGCAAGGTGATGGAGGCATTGTCAAGAGAGGCTAGGGGGACCTGGATAAGTCAGGTGCCTGGACGATAGACAGCATGGATTCATCCCAGGAAATCGTGTCAGACAAACCTGGTGGAGTTCTATGACTGGGTGACAAGTGCCTTGGACCTGGGTAGACCAGTGGATGTCCTCTTTCTAGACTTCAGCAAGGCATTTGACTCTGTTCCTCATGTGGGCCTGTTGGATAAACTAGGAGAAATGGGGGTGGGAAACCAGATGATCTGATGGATAGGCAATTGGTTCCAGGACCGGACCCAGAGGGTCGTAGTTGGTGGGATAGTCTCTTCCCCAAGGAGGGTCATTAGTGGGGTCCCACAGGGATCAGTCCTTGGGCCCCTTCTGTTCAACGCCACGATCTGACATAAGGACAGGAATCAGGAGTGAGATGAGTCTCTTGCAGATGACTCGAAACTGGGGCGGTGGTGGATGGGGGAGGAGGGAGGTGGCCCTGCAGGGGACCTGGAGGCTCTGGAAAGATGGTCTAGAAAGTGGAAGCTGAGGTTTAATGCAGGAAATGCAGGTACTCACCTGGAGGCAGAAACCCAGGCCAAGTGTACACTCTGGGGGAATACTGCAAGTCTCAATGGCTGAGAGGGACCTGGGGTGGTGGTGGATGTCAAGATGAACAACTCTGAGACTTGTAGAAGGGCAGCAGCCAAGGCCAACAGGATGCTGGGATGCATCGCTAGGGGATCACCTCCAGAAGGAGGAAGTGATACTCCCTCTGTATAACTGCTTGGTGAGGCCGCACCTGGAGTACGTGCAGTTTTGGAGGCCGACTTAAAGAGGATATTAACCTCCTGGAGAGGGTCCAGAGGAGGGCAACCAAAATGATTTGGGGCTTGGGGACAGGACCTATGAGGAGAGGCTCGAAGAGCTAAATATGTACACTTTGGAAGAGAGAAGGGACCAGGGGGACATGATAGAGGTCTTCAGGTACATGAAGAGGGTAAATAGAGGAGGAACAGTGAGGGTGCTTCGAAGGAAGGAGGAGGGGCCACTAGAGGGCATGGGTGGAAGCTGAAGGGGGGAAGATTCAGGGGAGAAAGGAGGAGGTGCTATTTCACTGAGAGGGTGGTAGAGCCATGGAATGCACTACCTAGGGGGCTGGTGGAGGCAGAGACAGTGGAGGGGTTCAGGAAGGGGTGGGACAGGTACAGGGGAAGGGTTCAGGAAGCAAAATCCAATGCAGCAAGAATATCCAGAACTGGGAAGGGAGAAGCCAGAGAAGGCGAGGGGGACAGCAAGGTCAGCACCCAGGGTGGGGGCTGACCAAACAAGCAGACACGAAAGACCATTAGGCCTATTCTGCTGGCATTTTAGTATGTTAGTATGTTAGTATACCTAACAACCAAGATGTCCCCATTAAGCAGGTTTCACCTTTAAGTACATAGGTATAAACCTTGACAGTACCTTATCATTTTGTGAGCATATTAGCAATGTCTCCAAGATGATTAACTCTAGGTTAGGGATCCTCTACAGCCACAGGCAGAGCATGACCCCAGATGCCCTTCAACTCACTGTCAATAGCTCTGTGCTCGCCATAATAGATTATGGTCTAGTCATCTATGGCTCAGCTACTGAGTCATCCCTTAGAAGCATATGCATGGCCCTTAACCATTTCTGTTGTCTAGTCTCAGGTGTGCCCAGATGCATGCATACATGCGATCTCTACACCCTTACCAACTGGCTGAACCTCAGTGGTAGAATTACTTATTGCACCTGCCCACTCACAAAGAAATCTCCTTGGGGCTGGCCCCCCCCAACCTCCCGGCAGTTTCTCACTCACATTCCCAATTGGTGCAGCACCCAGAGTGCCTCCAGACATGCATGCCTGATCTCTTTCTGTCAGACCACACAAGCCCAATGGTCCTTCAGATTCCATGCTCCAAGCTGGTTAAATAAACTTCCCATGGACACTCTAGAAGAACCTAAACTGGGTCCTTTCAAACAGAAACTCAGACAATACCTTACTGCTATTAGCAACTGTGATTGCCACATGTAGACCCCCTTTTCAGCCTCACATGCTGCCTACAGCCTGCACTCTCCCCCTCACTTGGCCATCATCCCCATCCTATGTCTCACCCCCCTTTTTTCCTTCCTTGTCTCTCCTTTCCCTCCCAGACTCTCCTTTCCCTTATCTTTCCTCTTTCTCCTTCCTCCTCCCCTCACTCTCCCACTCTTAACACTGCCCACAGATCCCCTGCCAGCCCCTTTCTCCCCATCTCCCCACTGTCCGCCCTCTCACCTATCAGTCTCCCACTACACTCCCTCTTATCCTCAGTTTTCCTTCTCATCTCCCACTACACTTCCTGACAATGTCAAATTTCTTGACAGCATCACTCCCTGCTCTTTCCCCCTAGAGCACCTCCCTAATCATCAAAACCTACTGTACGTCTTACTGTAACCTGAATGTAAAATTTAACCTGATTGGAATTTTTTGCTGTAACCTGAATGTTAACACTTTTCACCTGATTGTAACTTTTATTTCAGATTGTAACCCCAACTCCATATATCATGTATTACACCTGTTGTGTATTTAGTTCTGTTGTGTTTGTCTTTATTCTGACATGGAACCTCTGTAAAAGAGTAATTGACTCAAAGGTACTTTAATCTGAGATATGAACAAATAAATAAAAAAAATAAAAAATGTGTACTCTGAATCTGGTAAATTTTCTTCACTTTCTGAAAGGTCTAGATTAGCTGCATGTCTGCATCTAGCTGATGCTGCCATACTCTCCACACATAACAAATTCCCTGTGTCCTCATCAGTGTTATTTTCAACATTAATTGACTGGCTCATGGCTCTTCTTAAGAGCCTAGTTTTTTAATCACACAATTTCAGAATACACTGTGGGTATCCAGGAATTTTTACATAGGTAATATACCAAAAGTAGTGTTGTGCAAAATGCAAACATTTCACTCTGTTAAATGTTTTGTGTAATTTCTTAACTCCATGAAATTTTTTGCCTAGGTGAAATTTAATTTCATCTGGGATTCTGATTTTGCATAATTGCAAAATTTCATGGAATACAGTGTAAGAGACCAATTTTGCTCATTCATGTTTAAATTTCGGTTTGTGGTGAAAATTTTGCTGGTGTGTCTTTAGATTTAGCCAGCAAATTATGCTCCAAAGGCAAAATGTGCAGTGTATTGTGGGTAAACAGGTCAAATATCATGTGCAGGCTGTTTCTAGCACAGTCTATTTCCTGTTGAGTTGGATGGCAGTCTAGTGTGGTGCAACAGAGCCAATAACCCCATTAAAAACCTCTTTTAAACTTCTTTTTGAGAGCTAATTGCTTCCAAATATACAGTTTGTTCCTAGTGCTGCTAGAGAGCATTTTCTAATTATGTGGATCTTTGCATAATAGGTTGTTTAATTAGTTTTGAGTTTTGTCTGTGTCTGTGAAGGAGTTGAGTGGGGGAGAGTAGGTGTGTAACAGCAGTGCAGGCTAGTTTTTAATCTTTTACAGATTTCTCACAAAATTTGAGTGATTTACTGTCATTTCTTTTAAGCCTTTGTGTTTTTGTTGGTGTGCTACTTATTTGCATTATTTTTCTTACATTTTGACAAGTATTGTTTTCACTTTATCTGAAAAGTCACTCCTTCTGATAGTTCCTGCTCCTGTTAACCTGTGTTATACCAATATTCTGCTTTTAGTTGTAAATTCTAAAGTTTTGAACGCACAGTGCTGATTCCTTTTCTTTTTTTTAGTTTGTGGTCAGTTCTGTTTGTTGTTAGCTTATGTCACTTAAAACCTCTTTCCCCTGCTGTGTTACCCTACTTGTTTATTCTTTTTTTTGTGTGAAAAGCAACAATTACATATGTTTTCTATTGAAAGTACTTTTAGTTGACCACTTGTCCATATACAGTTTCACTGCTTTGGTGAATTGCTCCTCTGTATTTTATTGTTGGAGCTTGCTTCTGCATTGCAATGTTTCTGTTTCAGTTTAATTTGCTTACCCTTTCCCTGTTACAGCATTGTTTACTACCTAACCAGTGCAATAGAAAAAACAAAATATTAATATAGTAGTTGTCAAGAGATTGCTGGGACAGTCTAGATGGTCGTAGGAGCCTTTGTTCATTAATTTTATATTGTTGCCCCACCCTCTTGTATAACAAAAAATTGTAGTAGTAAGTACTGACACATTGCAGTTCTTCAGTTGTCCAGACACAGCTGATCTGTAGCCCTTTTTATGAGGTGTTCTGTGCTATTGTTTTTCAGTCCAGTTTAGCTTAACCCTACCTGTATCCACCCAGTTATTATACAGTTGTTCAATACTCATCTCATTCCCCACCCAAGAAACTGTCATTGTGTTAAGAACTACTTCACTCTTTTTTCAGAAACACTGTCGATCCATTTTGGAGGAGGTGTTGCCTGTTATTTTATTTAAAGTAGGTTACTTGTGCCCTTTTTTCCCTTGTTACTTAACTCCTGTTTGTGGAAAGAAAAAAGTAACTTTTTTTTACTAGAATAGGCTACCGTATACAGTATTAGTTGTACAGAGTGCTGCTACCTGTCCTGATTGTATTTGGACTTGGAAGCTAGTACTGCCATTATGAGGTGTTATTCATACAGTCACTTAGTAATACATCCCTTCATCATATAATCCCAGAAAAAGGCAAAGCTTTAAACAAGCATATAAAAATGCCTGCTAAGAGATGGTCCAGTACAGGGAAACATGCCAGGAGGCAGCAAAGAAGTCTGTTGAGGAGAGTACAACTTCAGTTCCACTTCCCCAAAATACACGTGTTTTTGCATCTGTGTCTTCTGTGGGCTCTAGTAGCAGGGCAGGTACCAGCAAAGGAATTGTTTGAAGTACTGGCTCAGTTTTTTATGGCCAGAACTGTTGAATCCATGCTAATGGGGGATGATAGTGAGAAGAAGGGAGACACTGACACCAGTACAGGAACAGTGGCCCAGGAGGAGGGTGATACATCTGTTGGTGTGACTGTCCCTGTTCCTGGTGGAGTTGGTAGTGGTGATAATGTTCAGCCAGAGTCTGATATTCCTGTAGATATGGATAGTCAGTCCCCTGAGGAGATGGTTGTAGAGAAATAAAAAGGTGCCATGCAGGAAGACAGTGATAAAGAGAGAAGGAGGAGGACAAGGACATCATCAGCATCGGTGCTGATGATGATGACATGTGGGATGATCCCCCATGGGAACCAGAGGTTAAAAAGGTCAAGGGTGATGTAGGCCATTTACATGCAAAGCCTGTTGATTAGGCTATCAGCAAGCCTATCAGCAAGACTCCAATTAGTTAAGTCACCTCCTCCCCCCAAAAGTAGTCTTAAGGAAGTGATGAAAGTAACTGAAAAAGCACAAACTTTAATGCCTGTTTCTCAGCTCTCCCAGTCCCAGCACCATGTTAAGTCCAGAGGTCGACAGTCCCTAGTTTGGGACTTTTACTTGCTTGATCCAGCTGATGAGACCATAGTGATATGTCAACTGTATCATGCACGTGTTAGTCAGGGAAACAATGGAAGCCACATAAACACCGGTGGCCAACATGCCCACCTAAAAAACAAGCACCTGCTGTGCTGGCAGCAACACCAGAAGTCCGCCAGAGGAGTTGGTGGGATCTCCCTGTGCAAGTTCAGGAACTCTCAGAAACAGGTGAAAATCTTCCACAAGATCTGCTAAATCCTCCTTCATCCTGGAAAAACAATGTGCTGCTCAGGAGAACCCTAGAAGGACCTGGAACATTCTTAACAACCTAATTGGTAGGCATATTTTTAAAGAACATATTTGTCTCACCTCCGAAGGGACCACCACCATTAGCATCCCTTTTCAATAAATACTTCAGTGACCTTGACAAGTACAAGCCCAGCTCCCCTCCTACTCCATCTACCCCCTCACCCCCCAGTCTCCCACCCCAAGTTCCATTTTATATACCTAGCCCCTGCTGAAGTGATCAAGTTAATCAGAATAAATGACCCAAGACCATCCAAGGGTGACGACAACATGGAATTCAGATTTCTCCAACTTGTCTTTGACTCTCTGGCCATCCCTCTCACTAACATCCTTAACCACTCCCTCTGCATGGGGTCTTTCCCTAAAGCGTGGAAGTATACCATTATTAAAACTCTTCACATATCCGGTCCCAAGGATCTAGTATCAAACTACCACCCCATCTCCCTCCTTGACCCTCTCTCCAAATTTTTAGCAAAAGTGGTCCACAGGCAAACCACAGAATTTGTCTCCAAATACAACCTGCTCAAGGAGGCCCAGCATGGATTCCATACTCATCACAATACCGAAACTGCCCTCATCAAGTTCACCCACTCCACTGACAAAGCCAACAACGAAGACCTCTACACTGGTGCTGCATTCGTAGACCTCACCAAAGCTTTCAACCTCATTGATCATGAAGTCCTCTTCCAAACCCTGGCTGGCCTCCATTTCTTACCAGAGGTCTGCCTCTGGTTCAAGGACTACCTAACAGGTAGATCCCATCGCACCATTATTGGTGGTGTGCTCTCTGAATCCTGCCCCATCAAATATGGCATTTCCCAAGGGCCCATCCTGGGCCCTCTGCTCTTCTCTCTGGTCATTAACTCCCTACCTGACATCTGCACCGCCTCTGAATTCATTATCTATGTCGATGATGCAGCCCTTTTCTGTCAGGACAAAACCTTCACCACTCTCATTAAAAAACTCCAGTTTGATTTCAGCAGACTACACACCTGGTTCACATCCAAAGGTCTAGTACTCAACTCCAAAGAAACTAAGTTAATGGTTTTCTCCAGCCCCCGCAAACCTCTTGGTCTTGACCTCTCCATCTGTGACAACCTTGGTAACTCCATTGAAAGAGTCAGTGAATTCAAGTACATTGGCTTACTCCTGGATTGCCACCTCAATTTTGATGCTCACACTAGCCTCACAATCAAATAAGCCCACCAACACCTTGATATCCTCCACAGAACTAAGCATTACCTTAACAGGGAATCCAAATCCTTCCTAGTGTCCAGCTTCCTACTTCTTGCCTTTCATTATGGTTTTCTTGTCTCCCTCCCCTGCCTATCCAACAAAAATTTCTTCAGACTCTGAAGCTCCTACCACAATGCTATCCATTTTGCCTCTAGTCTCCCTAAACTCACACACCACTGTGACCTTTATCAGCTCACCAGTCAGCCCTTGCTTGAGGCCCACCTCAACTGCAAGATGTCCACCTTCTTCTTCAAACTCTCCCATGGGCTGCTCCCTGATTGCCTCACCTCTCTCTTCCAAACAGCTGCCACCACCAGGACCACTAGACTGTCCTCCACTCTCTCTTTCATGGTTCCATTCTCCTGGACCACTCAAGGCCAGAAAACACTCTCTTTTATGGGACACAAGCTCTTCAACTCTCTCCCCACCCCCGGAACTAAAACTCTGTCCCTCCACAAATGCCTTCAAACAAAATATCAGGAGACAGTTCTCCCTCACACACTCCTGCACCTGCTCATAGCCCTAATCTGGCTCCTCTACTACACTCTTTTCCCCTCACCCTCTGGTTATCCACCTCTGGCACTTACCCTCTCTTTCTAGCACTTGTAGTGCTGTTACTCCACCTTGGCTAGTTTTTTGATTGCACTTAAATGTTTGTTTCCCACTGTTTATTATATTTATTGTGAAACCCTCATAGAATGCTAACATTGCCTTTGTATTTGTTAAACCACCCAGGTTAGTTCTTGGTTGCACTTTTGTCTATACTGTTATGATTGGATATATACACCTTGGTGTTAACCCTCACTGTAAGTTAAATGTTTCAGCCTATGTCATGTCACATGATTGTTGTATGTAACTGGACGCTTGTGTAAATGGGCAGCAGTGCTCACATGACTTTTCAGTATAACCAGCAAAAATGAATTAGAAAAATGAAATGAAGATAATTGTAACTGAGAGCAGTGCAATACAGCAAGAGGAGGATGGAGGGCAGAGTGGGTTGGTGGAGAGGAGGATGAGCAATCCTTTGCTCTGTCGAGTACTGGGCATAGAAGTGGAGGCGTCACTCTCTTGAGTCAGAAAACTACAACACTACACCCAAAATCAACCAAAATAACTGGTTTTATGTGGTCTTGACATCCCCAAGAGTCAACTGTTACCCCTACAAGAACAACATTGCTTCCACAAGTACTGCGTTCTGGTCAAACAGCCCCCAAGATGCAGCCTACACTGAAGACCATCCTTAAGCGGCATTCAAAGTACCCCCCCCAATCATGTTGCTGCACGTGAGTTAAATGCTGTCACTGTTGAAATGCTGGCCATTGATCTGTTGCCATTCTCATTCGTGGAGAATGCTAGATTCTGCAGGTTGATGGCCAATACCTGTCCCAAATGGCAGGTTCCATCATAAACCTATTTCTCTAAGCGTGCCATGGCAGAGCTGTATGGTACAGTTGCTGATTCCATAAGATAGCAATGAAGCATTCTGCAACAGAATATATCCATCTTAGCATGGATATGTGGACCAGTGGACAAACAGCGGCAAGCTTGTATCTATGTATAACAGCACACCAGGCACAGGTACCTGGGGTGGTAGTTGATTTTGGGACTGGCAAAACCTGCCTGAGGCAAAATTATGGTGGTAGCAACACCCCTGGAATTCAGCAGCATGCAGTCCTGCGTATGTAAAATGTTACCTGTTCTCACACGGGTGGGAAAATGCTTAATGTTCTGTCAGAAGAGATTGATGAGTGGCTACACACACACTCACTTACAGAAGGATTTTTTGTAAGTGGTAATGGCTTCAATGTTGTGAAGTGCATTGATGATGGTAGTTTTTTCAGGGTGCCCTGCCTGGCACACTGCCTTAATCTTGTTATGCAGCAGTTTCTAAACCTTGCAGACATTAAGAAAACTGTGACTGTTGCCCATTGCATCTGTGTGCACCTCGCCCACCCTGCAAAGGCCCATGACAAGTACAGTATGTGAGCAACACCGCAATTACCATCTGCCTCAGCACTGTATGAAGCTTGATGTTGTGACCAGGTGAATTTCCGTGCTTTACATGATTGAATGGCTTTATGAACAGTATAAGGCAGATTCAGAATGCCTCCTGCTGCACACCACCCAGGACAGTACTGGAATGTCTTTCGCTCTAACAACAGTGCAGTGGTGACAAATGGATGGGCTAACACACATTCTCCATCCATTTGAGCATGCAACACAGGCAATGAGTGGGGGCACTGCCTGTATAAGTCAATCAATACCCCTTATATGTGTGCTGAGGCAGAAACTGGGTAATGTCTCTATTAAATACAGTTAAACTCCTCCCTCATTCTCTTCCCATCCCTCATGGGTCTTTATCCTCTGTCTACTCACCAGTCTTTAAAGGTGCAATTATTTTCCATACTGTGGCATGCTCTGCACCCTTTCTCAAATTCTTCTTAGTTGCACTGTGTATCCTCAGTTTCTAGATAGTTCACCTCTTTAAGCCCCTCCACCCAACACAGCCGCCTCCATTCCTGGTCTTTAATTCTGTGCTTATTTCATGCTGTGATGAGTTATTGCCTAATTGCATGCTTCTTTTTGTGACCTGCTCTCTCTGACTTTAGCATCTGCTCCATTTATCTGTTCCTCCTCTTTTGCTAACCCATTTCTAGCATTTCAGCTCTCCTCAGCTGTTCCTCTTCTTGTGCTAACGCGATTCGCTTGACTGCGTGCCATTCTCTGGCAGGTCTATGGCTCTCCCCAGCTAAACCCCCACTCAACCTTGGGTGTTTACATCATCTTGGCCCATTGCTCCTGCTGGTAACCCCCTTCCAACTTTATTCTCAGGCATGCACTCCCTACACCAGGTGAAAATGACCAGCACTATATTCTTTCCCCTGGTGTTGGCACTAATGGCCACTGGCCCTGATGAGCAACAAGTTGCCCCCCTACCACTCTCCCCCCATAACCCATGCCTAGCTGCAAGTGTTTTGCTGAAGGCACTATCAGTACCTTCCTCATCTGGGCTCTGCCATGAGGCACCAGCGCAGTTGGCACAAATGGAGATACCTAATCCCACCCCTAGCCATGATTCTAATGTTCCTCACATGCCACCACCTAGCTCTCTCAAAATATTGAAGCCCCACCATGGCAAACATAAGTCCTGCAAGGGTAAGTCCTCCATAACCATCATTATAACCACCAGAAAAGCTATACTTTTTCTGCTACTCCTGTCTGGCAATATCCACCCAAATCCTGGACCACCTAATATTTATGGGACTAGTGGGAAAAAGGGTAGCGGCCTAAAAATTGCGGCAATGAATATAGATAGTCTGCTAACCAAACTTACGCAATTCCAGTCCTGGATGGCCTTGCACTGCCCTGACGTCATGTGCCTTACAGAGACATGGTTAACTGCTAAGACAAAGGACAATGAAATTGCACTGTCAGGCAATCAAGCCTTCAGGAGTGACAGGAAAGGCAAAAGGGGTAGTGGCTGTCTTATTTATATCAGGAACACACTCCAAGGGATCGAACTTCCCTTAACTGGTGAGGCAGATGACCATGAACTTCTTGTAGTCAAGCTCCTGTTTGGCCAGCACAACAGATCCCTTGTTATTGCTTCAATCTACCTCCCACCCAGAAAGGCCAATGAAGGTCTTGCCAAAGTCATGGATGCCATGTCTAATCTAACAAAAGGCAGTGAACTCATCATCACCGGGGACTTCAATATAAACTGGCTCAGTAAGGAGTCAACCCCCCAGAAGGACATCATGGCCAGTTCTTACCTCACGCAGTTAATAATAGAATCCACCAGGATGAACTACAAAATGGGTAACAATGCACTCATTGACTGTCTCCTCTCTAGTTCCCCCTCTAGGATTACTGAGGTCACTGTGCACCTGACATCCTGAGCAACCACTCTCTGATAACTTTCAGGTGGTCTAACAAATATAATAAAGCTCTCCCTATCATACTGTAGTTGAAAGCAGAGTCCTGAAGAAGGGACAGCTTGGGTCCTTCCAAACAGTACTGTCACAGATAGATTGGTCACCCATTGATGTACTGCATGATCTTGACCTAGCTGTAAAGTACTTTGTTGACAGTTACAACATGGTCTGCGATAAATTTGCCCCGGTTAGGAAAAGGGAATCTCGTGGCTGCTTAAATGGATAACCGGGGTTCTTCTAGCACTTATGAGGGAAAGGGATAAGCTTTGGAGTAGGGCCAGGACCACTAGAGATAAAAATGATTATCGGACCTACAGGGCTTCCAGGAACCAATGTACTCAGCTCATAAGATTTTCCAAAGCTAACTTCTATAGAGACCAGTTGGATAGGAGCTGGGGTGATGGCAGGTGGTTCTGGAGAACATAAAGAATCTCCTCGGGAAGGATGACAAGAAACACCCTACAATGCTTACTATCAATGGGACGACTACCATGGATTCTTTCACTATAGGTGAGTCGTTCAATGCTTCCTACACTGACTTGAGCTCTGTTCTCCCACCCGCCTGCCTGAATTCTGTGGAAGCGTACATTGACTGCAACCCAACTAAGAATAAACATCCTAACTTTTACTTCAAGCATGTAACCACCAAAGAGGCCATGTCATATCTAAAAAAAGTCCTGGTCAAAACCAGGATGACAGTGATTGCATCGACATGAAACTGGTCATCTTTGCCCTTAATGAGTTAATTGTCCCCATTTCTAAACTCTTCAATAAATTACTCACCCTGTCCAAATTCCACTCAGTTTGGAAACAAGCTCTAGTGACCCCTGTTCACAAGAGTGTGGACAGATCCTGCATTGCCAACTATAGGCTCATATCAATCCTATCTCCTCTATCCAAAGCACTGGAGAGCATAGTAGCAGATCAAATCTCAGAGTACTTTCTGAAATACCAGTTGCAATGTCCACAACAACATGGTTTCAGAAACAACCATAGCACAGCCACAGTCCTGGTGGAGTATACTGACTATGTTCACAAAATTGGTGGGGTCTGTCTTCATTGACTTAACAAAGGCCTTTGACATGATCAACCACCCCCTCCTCCTGGTACAACTACAGACCCTGGGGGTTGGTCTCCAGTGCTGTACACTGGTTTCAGGACTACTTGACGGACAGGACACAGAGAGTTAAAGTTGGTCAGGCTATCTCAGAGTCCCAAGAAGTATCTCTGGGTGTTGCCCAAGGGTCAAATCTTGGATCTTTGCTATTCAGCCTTTTTCTGAATGCACTACTTGAGGCCTATAACAGCAAAATAATCCTGTACACAGATGATGATATAATTCTCAGCAGCAACACTGACAGCGAATCATGACAGGGAGAGCTGCAATCTTCTTTCCATCAGCTTGAGGACTGGTTCAGTCCTCACAAGCTCTTACTTAATTATGAAAGAACTAAAACCATACTCCTCACCAGCCCTCAACTCAACAGGAGATATCCCATCCTTGCTATCCACAACAATGTGATGGCCACCCCATCTTGTCACTCCATCTGCTACTCCTTGACCCTCCCTTGTATGTGAACTTCTTGGTTTCTTCACTTGTATTCCTCCCTATACTCATGACCTTACTGATCACCAGAACACCCTGCAGTCTCGCTCCTTCATTCAGCTCCCCATGGATACCGCCATACTACCATCACTCCCTTACTCCCCTCACCCTAGTTTCCTCCTCTCTCAGCCCTGACACTAACTTCTAGATAGTCAGCTTCTTCAGTTTTATGCCCTCCAGTTCTGAATCCCCTGCCTACCATAATCACTGTTTTCTCTTGTCTTCCACCCCCACCCTCCTTTTTATCATGACAAGGCCTTCTGCTTAGTGCAGCTGCTCCCCAATTCCTACTGGATTCCCCCCTTGCCAGGCTTGCTTAGCTGATACATAGCTTCCATAATCCTGCTCTCAATTTTTTGTTTTCTGCCAACTGGAGCAGGCTGATGTAATTTTATTCTGAAATATCTGCTTGTATGTAATACTGGTTTTGTGTTCATGATGTGGAACCTTTGTAAAAGAGCTCCTGCTCCAAAGTTGTTTCCAAAACATTAAATAAATAAAAATAAATACATTTCTGACACCAGATGGAGGCAAGTGCGGATCATGGTAGTTGTGATCACATGCTCCACATGCTGGACAGCAATACCCACATTTCTGACATTCTGTAGTTGGATGAATTTGCAATTGTTACCATGCTTTATTCATGCTACAAACGTGGCCTGCCATCTATAATTGAAGGAGGTCGACAGCAATTGTAAAAGTTGACAGATAACCTCATTTGATGGGTATCTGGTGCACAGATGAAAAAGGCACATAAGACACAAAAACAAACTGCACAGAGAACGGGTGCTAGTACCACCACTAGCAGCTCACAGGCAACACAATCTGGCAAAATGGGCAAGTTACAGCAGAAAATGGCAAGTAATCCCTTTTGTAATGTTCTCAATCAGCTGGGAGTGGAAGACATGGAAGAAAAGGAGGAGGAGACTGATGAATCAGCCAGACTCAGGGCAGCAGAATGAATGGTGGAGGCCTACATGGGGGACACAAAGCACCTTGCCATTACTGACAAGCCATTACAGTACTGGAGCAGCAAAGTGACTGATTGACAAACACTGAAATCAGCTGCTGTTAAATACCTGAGCTGCCCACCATCCAGTGTCAGTGTGGAATGAGTATTAGTTTGGCTGGGGCAATTGTGCATGACTGGAGGACCAGTTTGTCACCTAAGAATGTGTACATGCTAACATTCATCAAAATGAATGAGGAGCACATTCTACATAACCCAGTGATGTCAATGGTGTTGCCACATGGACTGTGTCTCAGTGATGATGATGACAATGGAGATGTCAGCACTGCTTAGAGTTCTACCAGCAGCAAAGAGGATGAAGCAGCAATGTTGAGGGAATTTCCACCTGGTTACAACTTGTCTTGAAGACTGTGAGGGCTGCTTCTTGGAGGATGTGACAGCTCAGTACAGTGTTATCAATACTTTTTATACATTTATCATTGGATGCATGATAGGTTGTCTTATCTGCTGTTAATCACTTTAATTGAATTACCCTTGTCCTAAACTGTTGTTTAGTCCCCGCTCTATACTAAAGCAGCAGTCAAGTTACCATAACCATAAACATTTTGCATTATTACAGTAATAAGGTTCCTCTGCCAAAATATCAAGATACTCATTTTAGTCTTCATTTAGATTAATCCAATCCTGAAGCAAGATATGTCATTTTGAAGCCTTTAAAAGTGATCGCGCTGGCACATGCCACACCCAGCCCTGCCCCTTGCCACACTCACACACACCATGAGAAAACTAAATATTTTGTGCTGCTTACTATCCATGACATGTTGAAGAACCCTCCTAGTACAGCTATAGCATGAACGTAGCACATTCATTCAACAGGTACAGGTAACAAAAGTTAGAGAGACTTTGCAAAATGGTGAATGGTGGCCATCTTTAATGACGTGAGTCATTAAGTACAAAATAATCCTTAAAAAAAGGCTTAACAACATCCAAATTTTCCCCAAAAGGGTAATTACATAAAGCACTACCATAGTACTTGTACAGAGACAATGATGATCCCTATGGGGAGTTGTTTGCTGCCTGCAGTTTGGCTTATAAATATCCCAAATTCATCAAGCTCTGCTAACTCAGATGTCAATAGACACTGTCCTCCTCCACCTATAATTACTAAACACCATCTTCACCAGCCATTTCCACATATACCTCCTCCCTGGATGTATTGTTTAATTATTAATGAAACCAGTGGCCTATATTTCAGTTTGAGCAACCCGCTCTTTCTTCCACACACCAGCTCCTGTAGTGCCTGGATGTAATCATTGCCCAGCCATGGGATGTGAAAACTCACCAGAGGGAAGTGACCTAAACAGGAACAATGACAGGACACATGAGGAATACTCATCCATCTGCATACTTTGTGTTAGCAAGCAAATTACAAGCAGAAAAAGAAATATATACTTACCTTACCTGGTGAACGTAAACTGCAGAAATTGTCCCCAGAAGGAACATGCAGGGCACATGAAGCATAGCAGCAGGCATCCTCATTCCCCTAAAAGTACTACATACCTGAAAATAAGATAAAAATAGCAAATTCTAGGATTGTTACAAGTACCCCCCCCCCCCAACCACATTAAAAATTAAGAAATACTTACCTCGGGGACTGGCTGTGAAACTGGAACCATTCTACCACCAAATGAAGCACTCATGTCTTGATCAGCAGCAGCAGGAGTAGGAAGTAACACATGCATAAGAAATTTCCTGAATGTTGACAAAAGCAAACAGAACACAATTATTGTCAAACTCAGACATCTTGACTGCAGTAATCTCAGCCATGAAAAATTAAATACTTACGTTCGGTGCTGGGACATGTGGTGCATTCCAACATCTGAATCCCAGCCTGATAAAGCTTGTTTGGTATGGCATCATTGTGATGTAATCCTCACCCAACTGGAAAATAATGGAAAAGCAGTGCAAATATAGTATACATCAAGAGGACACAATACCAATTCACCCCTACTCTTCTCTTGCACAGAAAAATAAAATACATATACAGTAAATACTTACATGTGCTGTGCAGCAGCAGCAGTATGTCTGTGATTATGATGTATCAACACCAGCCAAAACATTACTTCTCGCAGCAAGATGGCAATCAGTCAGAGCAGCAGGCAGCAGGCAGCAGGCTACGGCACCCCAAAATCTAATTCTTGTACTCCCCCCTCACTGCACAAGTTACAGCCACAGCATCACCACAGCCAAACAGGACAGCACTGACAAATAAAAATTCTAGATTTCTCAATCAATTGCAAAACCTGCAGCAGGAGGCAACAAGTGCAACTAGCAGCAGCATTTGAAGGTAGAATTAATTTTCTCACTGTGGCCCCCCACTTATCATTTTTGGCTATTTCATACTTGCCACAATAATTGTGTCTCCCTTCTCTCAGAATTTTGTGATATTTCTGGACTTATAAGGCCTGATCTGCACAGCACAGCAGCAAGAGGCAATGAGATTCATCCTGAAAGCAGTATTGAACCGTGGACACAAGTGCACATTTTGGTTGGGGTGGTGGTGGGGCTCTATAAAACTTCTGGGCTGAGACCACATTTATGTCTCAATTTTCTGCAAGATTTCACATGTGATATTTCTGGACTTATAAGGCCTGTCCTGCACAGCACAGCAACAAGAGGCAACGAGATTCATCCTGACAGCAGTGTTGAACTGTGGACAAAAGTGCACATTTGGGTCCAGGTGGTGGTGGTGGGGCTCTATAAAACTTCTGGGATCCATGACAGTAGGTCGATAATTTTGTTGTCGATTGACATTACAGAGACTCCTTTTTGTGGATCGGATTTGCGGTCGGTATAAAGGGAGTCACAAAAAACAATGTTTTCTTCGGGAGGCTTTGCCCCCCCCGAACCCCCCATGCGGGATGCTCTGCCCCTACACCCCCCGCTACTAAAATAATCAACTCTGAGTCTGAGTTATTTCAGGAAGGGGGTGCAATACCCCCAGAAAGCAGTGCAGGGATCCTGCACCGACACTACAGCGACCTGGCACTGTTGTTGCTGTAGTGTCGGGTGATGTAAAATTGCTTCAGTAGCATTGGTATACCAAACATGTGCACTGAGACCACATTTATGTCTCAGTTTTCTGTAGAATTTCATGTATGATATTTCTGGACTTATAAGGCCTGCTCTGCTCAGCTCAGCAGCAAGAGACAAGATTCATCCTGAAAGCAGTATTAAACTGGACAAAAATGCACATTTTGGTCCAGGTGGTGGTGGGGCTACATAAAACGTCTGGACTGAGACCACATTTATGTCTCAATTTTCTATAAAATGTCATGTGATATTTCTGGATTTATGAGGCCTGTTCGGTATCCTGTGAACACAGAGACCGAGATTGAGGGACTTCAAAAAGGGTGACTTAGTCACGGTGCCTGTTTTCTGGGCTAGCTGGCAGGATAGTGACAGGAAAACCACAGTGGGCAAATATGGCAACAGGATATATACACGCGCATGTGGGGGGAGGGACCATGATGTGTGAGGGGCAGAAAGGGAGGGAGGGTATGTGGGAGGTTGTGTGGCAGAGGCTGCCGAGCTGGTCGTGAGGTGTGATGGGTAGGGTGGCAGGCTAGGTTTGGGAGGGTGCCGGGTTCAGTTCTGGCGTGGGCGTTGCTTTTTCCATCATGGTCGTTTTTTAACATTTTTTGTAAGTTTTACACACACACTCACACCCCCGACATACACCCCCCTGGAGTAGAGAATCTTTACTTAGGGGGGTGTGGTAGGCACAATCCCATCACCGGCTATGTAGTCACCATGAGTGTATATCACTGTTATTTATTTTTGTCAATGTACACTCGCTCAAACGGCAATTGCCGTTAAGACATGAAACCTCCTGTTCTGCACAGCACAGCAGCAAGAGGCAACGAGACTCATCCTGAAAGCAGTGTTAAACTGTGGACACAAGTCTTCTGCACTGAGACCAGATTTATGTCTCACTTCTCTGTGAAAGTTCTCATGTTATATTTCTTGACTTATAAGGCCTGTGGTAGACTGCTGCATCAAAAAAATCTTGCCGCAGGAGGAAAGCAGTTTTGCAGTATGGCCACCACTTCACATTCTTGGGGACTTCAGAAGTTCCACAACAACTAGGTTTTAGTTCTCTGTGGATTGTTTTTATCACATGGGAACTGGAGGGGAGGGACCCAACTTAACATTTGCAAGCGCAGGACACGTTTTAAGCACTGAAACCATATTTATGTTTAACTTTGCAATAAAATTGCTAATGTTTCTGTGATTGTTGTGTACGTCTTCAGACTGTTGCTGCACACAGCCACAACTGCTGCAACATCACATAGCTTTAGGATACATTTTTGTTCATAGGAATGAGAATAGGCATTTGTGGATAGGAGGAGGAAATAAATTAAGGAGTAGCACAAAACAAAAACAAAGATAAGGTGTTTATGGGTACACTGACTATAACACACAACAGGGGAACAGGCATGGTCAGGGCAAGGGTAGTGATATGAGGGGGGAAACTAAATCAGTGAACAAGGAAATGGATTGAATACTATAGAGAGCATAGCATAACACACAAAACCACTAGACAGAGACATAGCTTTATAACACAAGACAAAGAAACAAGAGAATATAGAGGATGAGGATAGAAAATATTTTTGGGGTGTTTTATTTTAAAAAAAAAATTTTTTTCTTATTTTTTGGGGGTGGAAATAAGAAGACTATCACTATCACAGGACACAGGATAGGAAAAAGGAAAGAGAAGAAAAAAAAATAACTGCCGACAGACCACTTACACAATGCCAGAACTGCCACCAACACCACCACAACACAACTCCTCCTGGAGATTCTTAACTTGCTTCGGATCCTCCATTATTTTGTTATTGTCCCCCCCCGGGCCTCTTTGAATGCCTGGCAGAACTGCTCAAACTCCTGCCTCAGAGCTGGCACTTCATTTCGCATGGCCGCCAGATCTTAATAGGTGACCTGACCTGCTGTGGTTAGTGCGGGTTCAACATCTCAATGATGGTGGTGCCAGCAGCTGCAGGGTGATGGTGCTGCTGCCTCCCACTGCTGTGTCTGAGTACAGTGCCCCCTGCACTGATGCTGACTCCCACTACCAGACACAAAAGGACTACCTTCGTCCTGATGGACCCTTCCCCTTCTGTGCCCCCCCCACTGCTGCCTCCTGCTGCTGCCACCTCTTGTTGCTTTGCTGGCGACTCTGCTGGGTGATGGCACTGCAGATGGCTCCTTTGGCCACCAGTGCCGAGGTATGCCCCTTTCTTCCCCAATGAACACTTCTTCCACAAAGGCTGCAATGACGACAATGTCATCTGCAGCATTTGTGGTGAAAAAAGACCACACTGTGAACACTCTTGGTGGGTGGTGGTGTGGGGGGCACCAGCTGATGTCCCAGAGTCCACAACATCCTGCTCCTGCTGCTGTGTGGTGGGGGGGCACATGCTCCTGCTGCTGCTGCAGGGGAGGGGGCAAAGGGCTCCTGCTGCTGGGGGTGGGGAGCACAGGCTCCTGCTGCTGGGGGTGGGGAGCACAGGCTCCTGCTGCTGGGGGGTGGGAGGCACAGGCTCCTGCTGCTGGGGGGGGCACTGACTCCTGCTGCTGCTGTTGGGGAGATGAGTGCCTGACTTTCACCTGTTAAGGCGAACACTTGGACCAGCCGTCTGACCAACAGTGCCACTTGCTCTACCTTTTCCATTCATTAGAAACATAGAAACAACATAGAAACACAGAAACTGATGGCAGATAAGAACCGCAAGGCCCATCCAGTCTGCCCATTTTTCTATCTTATGAATGTGCCATAAGCCTTTACTCTGTCAATGGCCTATCTATTCATACTCATCTGTATTGCTCCTTTATGTCTATCCCATGCCTGTTTGAAGCCCTGCACTGCATTCATATTCACCACTTCCTGAGATAGGTCATTCCATGCATCCACCACCCTTTCCGTGAAAAATAACTTCTTCACATTACCCTGAATTGGGCTCCCTCTTATTTCATACTATGTCCTCTTGTCCTGTTATTTTTCTTATATTGAAACATGTTAGACTCTTTCACCTTGTTAATGCCCTTAAGATGTTTGAATGTTTTGATCATATCACCTCTCTCCCTCCTCTGCTCTAGGGTATACATATTGAGCTCCGTTACTCTGTCCTCATATGTTTTCTGATGCAGTCCCTGTACAATTTTGGTTGCCCTTCTCTGGACTGCCTCCATTTTGTTAATGTTCTTATGCAGGTGCAGCCTGCAGTGCTGCACACAGTACTCTAGATGGGGCCTAACCAGTGTCTTGTAAAGAGGGATTATTACCTCCCTCTTACTACTTGTGATACCCCTACTAATACACTCCAACATCCTTTTAGCCTTACCTACTGCTTTAGTGGTCTGCTTGGATGATTTCAGGTCATCTGTGATGATGATGCCCAAGTCTCTTTCTTCCCTTATGATTGCCAGTAACTCCCCTCCCAACCTATAGGTGGCTTCAGGATTTCTCTTCCCCATGTGCATGATCTTGCACTTCTTGGCATTAAACCCCAGTTGCCACTCTTCCGACCATTTTGCCAGTTAATCCAGATCTCTTCTCATTCTGCCCACCCCATCTGTATCATCTACTCTGTTCCAGATTTTGGTGTCATCTGCAAACAGACAAACCTTACCTTCCTGTCCATCTGCAATGTCGTGGATGAAGATATTGAAGAGGACTGGCCCCAGGACTGATCCCTGAGGTACCCCACTTATAACAGAAAAAAACATTTTCTTAACAGAAAATTAAAATAAAATTATCTGAAAAAGAGAAAGAAAGAGAGTGAGGGAGTCACACACACACACACACACACACACACACACACTATAAACTTACAGACAAAAAATATAAACACACGCAAGAGGTCCTAACAAAGAAAAATTAAGACATTAACTATTTTTAAACTAAAGAATGTGCAAAAACATGATATTTATACAGTATTTCTTCTGCTGCCTAGCTCTCTGACTACCTCTGCCAGAAATATGAGCAAAAGGAAACAAAATCAGTGACTTCCAGCCTGACTGCAATCACCCATGTGACCTACAGAGAATAAATTATGTGACAATGTTTTTTTCCCCTAATTTCACTTTTAGTAACTCAAGGCGAAATTTAACAGTGAAATTGACCAGCGAAATTTTGCTATAAGTACTTTATTACGTGAAATTTTTCATGGGGCAAAATTCATGATTTTGCCAGCATTTTGCCAGCGAAATTAAATTTTGCAACATCTCTACCCAAAAGAAGGTTGGAAAATAAATTATCTCAAACTGCTTGAGATGTTGAATTCTGCAAACTCTTCTGGAAAATCTATGTTTTCCTCTGGCTACATGGACAGAAATGGGGAACAGCCACAACATTGAAAACACAAAGCCACACACGTACAGGAACTGAGAGGTGGTTCACCATAATACTGACCAAGAAGAAACCACAAACTGGGGCACTTGGCAGAAAAATAAATGCAGCAAATTCAGAAAAATTCCTTTACCTTTACTAAACAGAGCACAGCACTAAAACCCAGCAAGTCGTTTCATACTTGGGAGGCTTCATCTGGGGGCATGGCTCACCTATGGTAGCTGACTAATTTATAGAACTTATAATTAACAAAAAAATAACAACAAATCAGTTCAGCTTTCCATTGGCACATCAGCTTCAGCAACCAAGTAATTAAAACACCAGAAACTCTGATTAAGACTTAAGTGATACACACGTCTCATTTTTCACACATTATTCAAGCTCATGGGGATTTATATATGCTTTCACTATGTGTGTTGTGAGGCGATGTGTGTCTCACTTAAGTCTTACTCAGAGCTTGTGGTATTTTAATTGCTTGGTTGTTGAAGCTGAGGTGCCATGGAAAGCTGAACAGATTTGTTGTTATTTTTTTGTTAATTATATGTTTTATAAATTAGTCGGCTGCCATAGTTGAGCCACACTCCCTGATAAAGCCTCCCGTGTATGAGGTGAAGTGCTGGGGCTTAGTGCTGTGCTCTATTTAATAAATGTTGGAATTAAGCCATTTTTCTGACTTTGCTTCATTTGTTATTTCTCTGCTGAGTTCCACCAGTTTGTGGTTTCTCCTCATATGATCTATCTTGCTGACCCTAAATCATTTTTGTCACCCTATGTTGCACTGCTTCCAGCTTGCTCTTACCTTTCTTGAGATGAGAACTCCAGAACTGGGCACAGTACTCCAGGTGAGGCCTCACCAGTGTTCTATACAGAGGTAGTAATACCTCCTTCGTTCTACTGTCAATACCCCTTCCTATAGACCCCAGAATCTTGTTTTTCCTTGGTTTCTTGTTCTCTTTGTGTAGCATCTTGCACTTTTTGGCATTGAATTTCAACTACCAAACCTTTGACCACCTCTCTAGCCTTTGCAAGTCTCTCTGCATCTTCCTACTCCCTCCTCACTGTCTACTCTGCCATACAGCTTAGTGTCATCTGCAAAGAGACACAGCTAATCCTGGAGCCCTTTTGTTGTGTCGCTGATGAACATACTGAAAAGGACTGGACCCAAGATCAATCCTTGTTTCGCCCCTCTGGTGATCTCCGTCTTTTCTGATTTGACTCCATTAACCACAGCACTCTTCTGTTTCCCTACCAAGCAGATCTTTTGGCTTCTTCACAACCTTTTGATGGACTGCAAGTCAAAAGGCTTGCTGAAATTGGAGTAGAGTGAGTCCACAGAATGGCCCTTATCCACTACCCTCTTTACCCAATCATAGAATACCATTAGGCTGTTCTGACAAGACCTCCATGCCACAAACCTGTGCTATTTACTTTTCTGGAGTCCATTGCTCTCCAGATAGTCATCAAGTTCCTCTTTAACTAGTGTCTCCATCAGTTTACCCACAGTAGAGGTAAGACTGACAGGACTGTAGTTTCCTGCTTGTTCCTGTCTGTCATAACCCTACCAGGAGTTCAGTTACTTCCTTTGCCTATTCATTGAGAACTCTTGGATGCACCCCATCTAGCCCCAGGGCCTTAGTTATCTTTATGGCTGCTAGCCCTTTCCAAACCATTTCACTGGTACATACTCATTGCCTCATCTCAGGGTTCCTTCCTTACAGCAGCCTTAATTTCACTCTGTGGCAGAGGCCCTCTGTCTTCCCTTGTGAACACAGAGCAGAAGTAGTCATTTAGAATGGCTGCTTTCTGCCCATCTTCCTCAATTACCCAACCTCCCTCTGTTAGCCTAACAATTCCTCCCTCTTTCTTTCTTTCTTTCTTTCTTTCTTTCTTTCTTTCTTTCTTTCTTTCTTTCTTATATAAAGAACTATTTCCCCTGTCCCTTGTCCTGTTCCGCAATATGCAACTTTGTGCCTGCCTTTGCTTCTCTGACTGCCCTCTTGGTTTCCCTTATTCTCATTTGGTATTCTCCCTATTATACCATTCCTTGTTTTTTTTTTGTACCTGGTGAAAGCTTTCTTTTTGGTTATGACTTCTTTTCTGACCATTTCTAAAAACAACATTGGTCTCTTGTGCCTTTATCTTTTGATTACCATTCTCATGCAAGACTCATTTATCAAGTTTACCTGCTGCTGTTATGTCAGCTGCAGCATTCAATATTATGAGAAGTTACTGACACTGTTTAATGGTAAGTGTTATCAGTTGAGTCTATAGCCCTGGGCACTGAGATGAGGAAAAGATACCAGTGGCAGAAACCTCTGGAAATGTGAGGTCATGTAATCCACCTGTTTTCCTAGATATGCTAATTATGCTATGGAGTATTCGGCTTGTGGCCCTCCCATCACAAAATAATTAGAGAAGTATCTCATTTGTCAATTGTTTATCTGTAATGATCTTTCTTTGAAGTGTCACTGGTTTTCTCTTGGAGTCTCTCAGGTCTGCTGCTTGGCTGCCACTGCAGATTTATAGCTAGGGTTGGGTGAAGTGGCCAAAAGTTACTTAAAAGTTAATTCACAAATCCCATGGAATACTCATAATTTGCAAATTTTACCTGTCAAACTTTCTTTTTTTTTTTTTGACAAATTGACCAAAATTTGCTTGCAAAGCTACCACTTCACTGAAAAAACAGCCACTTTGCTGCAAAAACTCAGTTCCAACAAAATGAAAGTTTCTAAGGCCTGCAGAAACATTTCAAAGTTTCTCAAAGGCAAGTGTTGGCCAGTCTGTGGCCACTTTGCTGGCAATGTTTAATTCTTAACTTGGCTATTTACAGCAATTTATTCTCTCACCACTGCATTTCCAGCATTTAAAATCTTAAAAACAGAATTTGAATACTTTATTCACTGTGAATCAGTGACCTCAGTAAACACTCATGGAGGGGTTGAGTTGTTCTGTTAATAGCCATATGATGTTCTGAACTATCCAAAATGCAGGTGTTCTATCCAAGTCAATCACATACTGCAGAAAAATATGGCATGTGGTAGTATGGATACATCCATTGCTCCAGTTTTGAGGGGGGGACTACAGTTGGGCATCTTGGGGCACTTTAGGAGTCACTGAAAAGTCCTGTCCATGAACCCAACATTTGCATTTACCAACTCTGTGCAGATAACTGGGCACCAGCACTACACTTTGCCCATGAAATGCTATTTATACTATCAGTTTAATTTATTTCAAGATTTTTACCAGTTCAAACATATGATTCCTGTATGGCCTCTTGATCTTATAATAAACAAGATGCTGGGACAACTGGTCTGTCCAATGACAGTAGGTACCTTGTTAATCAAGTCTAAACCACAGAAAAATATGAAACATTCAGGAACTTAGCAAGCTTGCAATAAAACAGTAAAAAGAATAAATAAATTGATGGCATACTGCTGCTGACAGAAAGAGCAAGGTGACCTAGAGAAAAGAAAACTATATTATTCTACCCAAGAGAGGGAGTGACGATTTATGCCAAAGGCTGCCAAACTCCACCGTCATGAAAAAGAACAGGCCATGAATCATAAGAAGGAGAGGCTTTAGCATTGTGAACTTTAAAGATTTGCAATAAAACACTTTCATTTTCATCATGGTGCGCTGAGAAGTTTTTCCTTTCATGCTGTTTGAAATGTTTTTACCAGGAAAACATACTGAGTGGTGAACAACTCATTTCTTGATGTGTCCTGCGAAAAATGATACAGGCAAAACATGATAGCTGGAATTGGAAAACTGCACAAAACAAAAACTAAAAACAGTGGTAAAATATAAAAACCTGAACAGAGGTGCTAAATGAGACACTGTAAAACAAACAGATGTTTATGTCCAAAAGCAGGGGACTGATTGATTATGCTTTTGGATAGGGGCTGGCTACTGAGCAGACATGAAAGACCGTTAGGCCTATTCTGCTGACTTTTAGTATGTTAGTATGTTAGACTGCCAAGGGACAGCATGACTTACAGGGACTGTAGAATAATGACTTCACAGGTAGTGGTGCAACTCTTCTGATTGACATGGGCAAGTCAAATGAAACAGAAGCATGGGCATGCCTTTTAATACTATAGGAGCAGAACTAATCAAAGATTTAAATCTAAGAAAAACACAGCTAAGTATACAGTTATTTGATAGGCATATACTGTAATGCCTTCACAAACCAAGACATGGTTGCCTCAAATAGTTCTTAGGTTCTTAGGTCCTTACATGATGGGCATAATTTGAGAGTCACACAGAATACTTTCACGTGTTGTAGTACTACAGTACAGTATATAATATGTCACAGCAGTAAATATCTTTATTGATAAACAGAATAGAACACTTAGGACTTAAGGTCCTATTCATAAGGTTGTCCTGTGTGATTGCATATCAGCTGCTTACATAGTGTTATATTGCATACAGACCCCCCCCAAAAAATAGAAAAACTCCCTCCTCCAGAAACGTTAACAACAATATGATATAATCACCACTACATAATATTAATAAATACATACAATACTGAAGGCTAGTTTAATAACATATATATTTACGGACCACATGCTTTCATTAACGGTATTTTTAAAAGCACATCATTTTTCCAAATTTCTAGTGCTGGGAGTTAACTGGTTGATTTTTGGAACAGGACAGAGTAAAGTTAATAATCTGCATTGGTTCAAATTGGGATCTAACAGTCCTCTGTTGCAAAGTTCCCTTATCTGATATTTTTGTGACTGGTAATTTTCAGAAACAAATGTAACTCAAGGGAATCAACAAAGTCCAAGAGGGTAGCATCTTTCAGAAAAAGAGATGTGCAAGAACAAGGGAACACAATTTGAAGATAGAGGGGAGAGGATGACTCGGAGGTAATGTGACAAAGTATTTTTTCACAGAGAGGGTAGTGGACGCATGGAATGGCCTTCCTGAGGAGGTAATAGGGTCAAAAACAGTGGAAGAATTCAAGAATGCATGGGACAGACATAAGGCAATTCTTGTGGGTGGTAGGAAGAAGTAGACTGTTGGTTAACTAGAATCTGCAGCTTATCCAATAAGTGGGGAAGTGGGCAGACTAGATGGGCCAAGCGGTCCTTATCTGCCATCAAATTCTATGTTTCTGTGTTTCATCAGCACCTGGAGCTAGTTGATTTTGTTACCTAGGCTCAAGTGTTAAGGCATAACAACATACATTGAAGCCAGCAGAAGAAGGCCATTTGGTCTATCAAGTCTGCTCATATTACAGGGTCCACAGATTGAGCTAATGTCCATGGCCTCCCTCCCCACTCCTCCCATCTTCCCTACTCATGATCTTTACCTTCCCCTATGCCTATCCCAGAATCCCTTAAAGCTGCCCACTGTCTTCAATGAGATGACCTCTTCTGGCAGCACATTCCAAGTGTTCACCACCCTCTCTGTGAGAAGTGCTTCATGACCTCCCTCCTAAACCTTCCACACTCCAGCTTAAGACTGTGCCCCCTCATGTTATGGTTGCCACTCAATTTAAAGAGACTCTCTTTAGCAACCTTATTTATCCCTTTCAAGTACTTGAAGGTCCCAATCATGTCCTCTCTCTCACTCCTGTCTTCCAGGGAGTACCTGTTTAGTGCCCTCAACCTCTCCTCATATGCCTTACCCTGCTGATGGGCTATCATATTTGTAGCACTCCTCTAGACCTCCTCCAGCAGGTTAATGTCCTTTTTGAGATGTGGGCACCAGTACTGAACTCCATACTCTAGATGTGGCCTTACTAGTGGCCTCTTCCACCCAGTGGCTCCCTGACCATTATTTTCTGTACATGCTTCACATTTGTGAGCACCAGTTCAAGAATTGCCTCAGCTCTTGTTGGTTCAGTGATGCCCTGAGTCAGGAACCCACTCTGCAGTCTTTCCAGGATCACCTGACTCCTAGCACATGTTGTGGATGGTATGCTTCAGTCCACCTTGGGCAGGTTGAAGTCCCCCACAATTACCACCTCTCCTTTTCCCTCAGCTTCCAATAGTTGTGAGCTCAGTTCCCTGTCCTTCTCCTCATCCTGACTAGGTGGTCTGTAAACCACCCCCAATCTCACCTTTCTCCCTCTATTGGACCTTAGCTGAACCCATAATGCCTCCACCTCCACCTCCCCATCCTCTGACTCCTCTCTCATACAAGTTATTCCCTCCCTAATATAAACTGCCACCCTTCCCCCCTTCCCGAGTACCCTGTCCCTTCTGTATAGTTTATATCCAGGGATCGCAAGGTCCCAGTCATGGTTTGATGTTGCTCAAGTCTTTGTTACTGCAGCTATGCCCACCCTCCTGTCTGCAAATAGTGCCTGCAGGTCATCGATCATGTTTCCAAGACTCTGTGCATTCAGAGACACCACCCTCTACCAATAATCTGACCTTCCTTCTCTTCTCTCTATTGTTCATTTCTTATTTGTCACCTCTGTGTGCACCCTTCCACATACCCTTGTTAGTGTTCCTCACCCCCTCCACTCTTCGCTAACTGTGTTCTTGCCCCTTCCACCTCCTCCCTCCAAACCTCTTCCATCACTGTGGGGGGGGGTGTTCACTGACCTTCTCGTGTCGGAGTCTGTGGGTCTGCATGCCCGCTGCCCCCTTCAGCAGTTTAAATTAAGTGTAGTGGTTATGTATTCCTTTAGTTTGTCCCTGATTACCCTCAAACCCTCCCTACTGAGGTGTAGCCTGTTGGGTGAAAAAAGTGCTGTGTTTTACGAGGTCTCCTCCCAGTCCCCAATACAAATGAACATCTCCCTGCATCATTTCCTCATACAGTCATTAAAATCCTCTATTCTTCTTTTCCTGGTACTGGTATCACCTCTGAGAAAGACAGCAAACTTCCTTCCTCCCTACAGATCTTCCCTAACTCCCTGAACCTACTTTGCACTACCTCAACCTCCTCCCCAGCCAGGCCGTTGGTTCCCAAATGTATAACTAAATTAGATTTTCCTCCAACCTCCCTTACTATTTCCCTTATTCTTGGGCCCACCTTCCTGCTGTCATCCCTGGCATACAAACCACCCTCCTGCTTGCATTTGGGTCCCCTTTCCTTCCCCAGTGAACACCTCTAATTATGGAGTCCCCTATGATTGCCACCCTTCCATTCCTTACATCCATGCTCCCCATCCTTCCTTTCTTACCTTCAGTACTAACTGCTTCCCCACCTAACTGCTCATTCTGCACCCTGGTGAATTTATCTCCACATCTACAACTTATCCCCTTAACTGTTTTTCCATCTCTGAATCTGCCCTTCCCCTTCTGACTATCTGTATCTGCGTTTAGTTGTCCCTCCCCTCTTCCTTTCCATTTCTCTCCTTCCCCTCAACCTTCACTCCATTTTTCATGCCTTCTCTTCCCAGCCCACCCTGATTAGTTCCCTCCCCCCTCCCCTGTATTCCTACTCTCAACCCTGGCTCAACCTGAACTCCTACCTCACCTCCTGCTGCCTCCTCCCTCCTTCTTGACAGTGGTGCAAATCTATTTAATAAAGGCACCCCCTTTAGAATTTCCCACCCCTGATGCTATTCTTACATTCTCACCCCTTCCCTTCACCACTTGCCATTCCTCCACCCTGGGCTCCCTATAGCTCTGCAGAAGAGATACTCCTGTATACTGGGTGCTCCTCCCCACTCCCATCCACTGCCTGATGCTGCTATTCCCCTGGGCATCACCCCTCTGCCTTTCCCTCAACTGCTCTGCTCCTCTGACTTCCCACACCATCCTTCCCAGCTCCCATCTGAGCAGCCTTATTTCAGCCTTTAGCTGCTCCAGGCTCTTACACACAGGACATTCCCCTTTCCTCCACATCACCCCCAGAAAGACTGCTGCCCCGCAGCTATTGCAGTTTATCACTCTCCTGCTTCCCATACGTATACCTATTTCCCCACATCCACCCAGCCCAGCTGCTCATAGCCTTCAGTTATACATAACTATAAAATAACTATAACATTCAAAACTATATACATTTCTGTCTCACTTTACCATCAAAATGTAACAACAATCTCAACAATCTATAACTCAGTAGGCTGCCACCTCCAGTGTTCCATCAAAACTAGAACACTATGCAAAGGAAGCTGTTTCTTAGCAACTACCTGATTTTAGCTAAAAAAACAATATTTTTAATAAATGCCTTTTAAATCATCAACCCAGATATCCCAGGAAACAAAGACACAGTACCACCTAAACAGCATGCCACCACCCAGCATCAAGCCAGCTAATCCTGGTGACAAGGACAACCCCACAAAAATCTCAAACAAACTGCCTATCTACCATACAAAATGAAATCTAAACAAGATGAGATTCACCAGAAAACAAACATGCTGACTATACTGAACACAACTAACATGAAATATACTCATCCCACACCTTCCTGGAGGCAACAATATCCTCCTTCTCAGTCCACAGACTGTACAAATAAAATATTTAAAAACTAGAAAAAATATAAAAAATGTTTAGTTGGCTAAGGGAGCTCCATATAGACACAGCCAGTCTGTTGCCAGCACCTTCCATCTGACCGATGATTCTGCATTGCTAATGCCCTTTAAAGGCACCAGACCATGCCTCTTCTGTCCATCCCACATCTCCACCACCCTCTCTACCCCTCTAATCATTGAGTCCCTGACTGCTAAGACTCTCCATGTACACCTGCTCCATTTTGGGATCATTATATTGTCCTTCCATTTCACATCGACAGACTCAACATCCTTGCCAGCGAAGACAGGTGCCTGAGCCTCTTCTAGGGGTGTAAAGTGATTTGCTGTCTGGATGGTGATGGGCTGGACAACCTCCTTATGGCTCCCCTTGCTCCCCTTCCCCTCACAACCACTCTCCAGCCCCTGGACCAGTTGTTGTCTGTGGGAGTGGGGATGTGAGCAGTAGCATGACCATGCATACTTCCCGTATGCATGGGCATACTGTTTTCAGCCTGTCACACACAAAAAAATGTGAAGCTGGCCCTTTACAAACCATGAGTCCCTGGAGACTGGCTCTATCTTAGCCTTGGTGGGGTGTCAGTGTATGGTTGCTGTGGTAACCTTGGTGCTGGTTCAGCATGCATCACTCATCACTGGCCCATTTCAGCTCTTTGGCAGATGTTTTTTGTTGTTGTTAATATTGTATTGGTAGGTGCTGGGCATGTTGAGTCAGAAGTTGCGGGGGCACTCTAGGGGCAGTAATAGGACAGACCAGCCATTGACTCAGCAGAGCAGATGTGGCCAAAAAGATGCACTCCTCATGAGCTTCGCACGTAAAAAAAGTGCCACACGAGAAAGTGAATTTATTAACTTGCTGCTGCTGCTGTCACACATACTGCCACCATACTTTGCGGTGACTCTGACCTCCCAACAAAACAAACTCTTGGCTTGCTCAGAGAGGGTGCTGGAATACTACAACTTGAAGGTAGGAGTTGAATTTGGATTGTGACCGACGAGATGTTGGCTACTGCCTGGGCAAATATGACTCAGCTGCTGCCAATGAACTTTGGATTTCATCTGCCTTGCTTTCTTTTTGGCCCTTTTTTTGTTATATAGTGGATCCACTATGCCAGGGTTCAAGCATGAGTCATGATGATTGCCACCAGACAAGTCAAGCTTAGATGGGTGTGGATGACATAAGCTGCAGTGGACTTCGGCAGGCAGTTCTTTGGCCAATTTTTTTTGTTGTTGTTTCTGGGTTACATTAGGGCTGCGGATCTTTGATTTGGGGTTGTGCTGCACTGCAGTAGATTTGCCAGCAGTCTTGAGTTATTTAAAGAAGGGTCAGGGGTGTCTGGGTGTGGCATCCAATGGCTAGAGTAATCTGTGCAGAGAATTTGGGAGAGTGCTGCCAGAATATGCAGTATATTATATTGCTTGGAGAACGTACAGTGTGGAATGGACTATGACTACATTTGCCCCATTTTGTGCACATGCACTGTAAATGTAGCTATCAGAGCTGAGGGACTGTAGGCTCGATCAGCCTTTTTGTGAGTCAGTTTAATGGCTGTAGTAGACTTGCAGCTTAAAGGGGTGGCATGACCCCGGGGGGTCAGTGTGGCTACGATGCAGTAATCTTGTTGGGCTTTGTTTTGCTTGTAAATTTAATTGCATTTGGGAAAGCCTGTGAAAAATGTCTAAAAAAATACTTTTGCTTGCTTGATCATGAACTAGCCATGCTGGGATGTACAATGTTGATTACCCTGGCAAAATGTGTATACAACCTGCAAATAGTCAGCTTTCAGAACACCTTGAACTTGAAATGACTGTGTACAGTAGATCCCAGAGCCTTATAAAGTCCCTGCTAGTGTAGCTTACAACTGATCTCGGCTGTACAGCTACTAGAACTGAGCTTCCGTTTGGTAACAAATACAATACAGGGATTCATCATTCCAGAAAAAATACTTGACTAAGACATGTCAGGTGATGAGTGCTACTAGCGCAATTATCTTGATGTCAGCTACATTTTGTAACACTGACCAATCTGTTTAGCTCTGCCAAATTCTGGCCTGCTGGGCTGGGCTGGATTGGTCTTGGAAGTTGGATACAACTTGCTGGGTGGTCATGGGGAAAAGGTAACATGGTGGGCTGGGGAAGGGTCAGGGAATCTGGGGAGTTATGCTAGGGGCCAGCTTGCTGGATTGGGAGAAAGGGCAACATGTTGGGCTGCAGGGAGGGATGGAGAGTCTCTAGATAGGAGAGTGGGATGCAACTTCCTGTGCTGGGGAAAGGTTAAGGATTCTAGGGAGGGAAGCTAGGGTGAAACTTGCTGGGCTTGGGGAAGGCTGGTGGCCATGCACTGTAGCAGGTGGCTGGGCTATCTATGAGGTGGGTGATCTGGGCAACATACTGAACTGTGGGGAATCTGGGGAAGGGACTAGAGTGCAACTTACTGGGTATGGGGAGGGTTTAACAAGGTAGCAAACTCTGTTTCAGATTACCCCCAAAATGCACCAGAATGCCCCTCAAAACACCCCCAAAATGCACCAGAATGCACCAAAAAACAAAACATTTCTGGAGGCCTAGGTGGCCCACAGACCCACAGTCTATAGTTTACATTTTCCATGCATACTCTTTTTTAAGGCTGGTTACTCCCCTGGATGTGGGGCATGGGTACTGGTTTAGCTGGTGACACAGCCGAGGTACTTTTACTCTATCTCAGCCTGGAGCTGTGTCATGGTCCTGCAGATGGGCCATTACCCCCTCCTCTAGAGCACATCCCTAGAGAAGAGCCACCACAACTGACTGCCTCCCCACTGAACTCCATTCTAGTACTGACCTATGAATAAGGCTAAACCAAGATGATGCTAATTTCTAACAACAAATTCACAGATTACAACACCCTGCAAGCTCAGCAGCTAAGGTAATAAAGAAATAACTAAATTAATTCACAGTGCTCACCCAGATAGAATGTATCTGTAAGGCTCAGCTATAGCACAGAAAACAGACATAAAAACTACCTTGTAATCAGAGGTTACATTGGAAATGTTTAGGTGTGGGAGTCCTCTCATCTAGATTTCTAGGTGTTGGAACTGTCATTTCTGCCTGGTGGAATTCTCCTGCAGTAGTCAATGGAGAAAGATGACAGAGGTTGTGGAAATGTCATACAATTTCTTAAGAGGTGGTGGAACTGAGTTCCTGTGAGACCCTGTCCAAGTTAACCCCTGCTTGTAATACTTACCAAGACAGAGTGTGGCTGTAAGGCTCTGCAATAGCACAAAAACAGGAGTAAAATCTACCTTGTAGTGCTTACCCAGATGAAGTGTAGCTGTAAGATTTAATTATATCACAGAAATAATCTAATACATTAATCCTACATTATAGTTACAAAATCTACCTTGTAGGGCTCAACCAGACAGATTGAAACGGTATTATTTAACTATGTAACAAAAACAGACTTGTAAATTAAAACTAAAAATACACTAGCTATTGTATGAATGGTTTCAAACATGGCTGGGACAGAGTGAAGGGCTTAGTGGATGCTCAGGGAGATAGTGATAGGGCTGGAAGCATGGGGTTGGATAGTGTGGGTTAGAACCCTCTATGAACAATAGGCCCTGGGTTTGTTAGGGTTTATGGGCAGACTGGATGAACCAGTGGTCTGTTTCTGCCAACACTGTCTATGTTTCTAGGGCACAGAAAACAGAGTATGAAATTAAACGTACATAAGCAATGAGTATCAACTAGCTGATACAGACTACTCCATTAACCTGCAGTGATCACCCAGATTGATTACAACTAGTACCTAGGACCTAGTAGTAGTACGCCCCCACAAACAATGCAGCTAACTGTTCATATACTATTTTACCTGAGATGAGACAGGCAGAGTTCCTGGCTGTTGGCTACCTCTTCTCGCTGAATTTCCCTGGCAAATTCTCCTGATGTCCTCTGTGCTGTGGTCTTTAGAGCATCTTAAAGGAAAGAGAAGCTCCACCCACTAGCCTAGAAAAAGCCCCCAGTTGGTTGAAGAGGCATGCTGGAAAGGCTAATGTCCCAAGGTCCAGTTTTAGCTGTACTGGTTGGTGTCAATTAGGAGGAGGGAGTGTCTGAAATAAGGAGAACTCCCTAGCGATCTTGTAGAACACCGACCATCATCTGGTTCAGAAGCAGCTGCAGTGTGGAAACACTGCTTTTTTTGAAGTTAATCTTTTTATTAAGTTTTCAAACATAAAACAGACAATACTAACTTACAGGCACCAAAAAAAAAGAGAAAAGAAAATGTACAATGTATGCATGACTGGTTCATAGGTGTACTAATCATCATACATCAAAATATTTATACCATGTATTGAGGCATAATTACCCATTTTTATCCTATTTTTGTCCTCCTCATTACGTATATATTCATTAGTCCCTCTATGGCCATGAAGGTATAACAGACATTTTTAATTATAAAATACTTAGCGGCTAGGAATCTTTAGCTTCAATATATGTATTAATACAGATATATAATCTAATACTGTACCTCTCGTTCAATATTAGCCATTACATTTATCACAGATCAGTAGTTCTGAAGCTTTACTATATTTATTGGATCCGTAGATAAAGTATTGTAATTGCCTTTATTAAGAACCTGATAATAGAAACGGTGCCTGGTGTCTAACATACCTAACACTAAATAAACAAAACACATTTGCACCTGAAGTTACTGAAGGGTAGCTTAACATGGTCACACACATTACCAGAATAGTCCTGTGTATGAAATGTTTGTGGTACTAGAATTAAGGGGAGAGTTCAGCTTATACCTTGCCTTGGAAAAGCACCTGCCCCGACTGTTGGGCTAAGATGTATGCATTTCATATATTGCTAGAAAGGGTCCCAGGTTATGGTGTGAGCTGCTGGGTGTTGTTGGATAAGTGGGATAATCTGTCATAGGTGGCTAGCTGGGTGAGATTAGACAGGAACTCATAGTAGGGATGTCGGATGTCCTCCATTTTTTGCAACAGCAGTTTCTTGGCAATGATATTGGCTTGAACCAGCAGGGATTTGTGTTTCTTGGGTATAAAGTGTTGCCCATCATCATCTAATCGATAAAAAACATCCCTGGCGCTGTGGATATGGGGCTATGTAATATACTGATAAGGAGGGTGGTCACTTTTTTCCAGAAACTTTGTATCACTGGGCAACTCCACATGATATGAAATAGGTCTTCCTGTGGTTGAGAGCAACACCAACAGTGATGTGTCGGTACCAGTTTTGCAGTGTGTAGTATTTTGGGTGTACAGTATCAGCTGTGAAGAGTTTTATTTTGGATCAGGCGACTTTTGTGGTCTTTGACAAACTCATGGGCTGCACGCTGGCATTGTAACCATTGCTCATCTGAGATGTTCTGTTGTAAGGCTGAAGCCCGATATCTCCTAGCAGAGGCTGTTTGGTCTGGGATAGCTTCTCTAATGTGTGAGTGAATTACGCTAGCTCTCCCCCGTGTAGCTTTGATCCACATCGTCATAGGTGATGATACTGTCTGGGGGAGTGGATTTTCATTTAGTTTTAAAAGATGTGCTCTAGAGCTGCGAATTTGAAGATATTTGCAAAACTCAGAGTTTGGAAGGTTGTGCCATGTACGTAGGGCTTGAAAGGAGTCTAAGATTTTGGTGCTGGGGATTAGAAGGTCAGAGACTGAATGAATTCCCTTGGTCACCCAGTCTCGCCAGTACACCGGTTTCCCATCAGTCTTGATGTTGTTGTTGTGCCATGGGGGGGAGGGATATGTACTAGGGTTCTTTGCAGCCAATTGCTAGTTTGGTGCCCGGTGTATATGAGGCCTTGACAGTGGGAGGTGAGCTGGGTGGTGGTGGTGGGTTTGCAATGATGTAAGAGGCTGGGTTAAATTGGCCACACATGACAGTTTCGATTTGAGTCCACAACGATGGGGGGGGAGGGGTGTGTGACCCTCAGCTGGGAACCACCACAGTGACTAAGCATTTTGAAAAGCCCAGCAATAACCTTTAAACCAGGGAGGTTCCAACCCCCTGACTTCCAACTAGCTCGAAGTTTGTTTCTGTTGTTTCTGGGTTTGTGTCCTTTCCATAGGTTGTTGCCTACTAGGAAGTTTATTTGTTCAAACCATTTATTAGATATATGGCAAAGTACATGGGATAAGAGATTAAACATTTTGTGGGCAGTTATAATTTTAACTGCCTCTATTTTACCTACCATGGAGAGCTGCAACATTTTCTATCTGTCTAATTCAAGCCGTATCTTAGGTAAGAGGGTGTGAAAGTTCATATCACATATCAGATGGATTTTGGGGGTATTTTTGATAACTAAGTATGTTATGACTGATGGGGTCCAACGAAGAGAGAAGGAGAAGAACTGCTGCAAGGTGGCTAATTTATTTAATGGGAGAATTTCAGACTTTGAGTGATTGATTTTAAGGGCAGAAAGGGTTGAGAATTTATTTAAAATATCAAGTAGAAGGGGACATGGATTTGTCTACTTGGTCTATTACTACTAAAAGATCATCTGCATAAAGCACTAGCATAGAACTAGCCATGTCACCCCTGTGTTCCGCAAACTGCACTGGCTGGCTGCCTGTGCGATGGAGGATCACCTTCAAGGTCGCGTTGCTGACCTATAAGGCCTTACACGGACAGGGACTGGGTTATTTGCAAGACCTCCTTCAACCCTATTGCCCCCTCTGCCCTCTCCGCTCCGCTGATGAGGGATTGCTAGTGGTTCCCAGGGTCTGTCTTCAGACTTCGGGTGCTAGGGCATTTTCATTTGCAGCCCCCGACCCTGTGGAATTCTCTACCTCATCGGATCAGAGCGTGCCTGTCCACTGAGACTTTTAAGTCTTTCCTAAAGACATATTTATTTAGTCTAGCCTTTGGGGATAATATTTATTTTATGAGACTGATGCCTATTTTATATATTTAAATATGTTTTATTTAATTATTTATATGTGTTTTTGTATTCACGCTTTGATATTGGAAAAGCACGTTATAAATAAAGTTTGATGTGATTTGATTTGATAGTTCTGGTGAAACTGGTATACCTTTTATATTAGGGTTCTGTCTAATTGCTGCATCTAGGGGCTCAATTGCTAAAACAAATAACAGTGGTGATAAAGGGCATCCTTGCCTAGTGCCTCTGGTAAGTGGGAAGGGGTGGATAGATTTGAATTTGTCAGAATTTGTGCTTTAGGGGCAGAGTACATGGCTTGCAGGGCTATGATAAAGTATGGGCCTATACCTAGATGTGTAAGTACCACATACAAATACTTCCATTCAGCTGTATCAAAGGCTTTTTCAAAGTCAATTGTAACTGCAACTGAGGGGGACTGACAAGAGGAGGCAATGAGCATAAGGTCAGTAAGAGTTCTAATATCGTCTGAGCTCATTCTGCCTTTCACAAAACTGGCTTGAGAGGGGTGACTTAACATAGGTAGAATGGATTCTAACCATAAGACAGTAATTGTGGCCACAGACATGTAGGGCAGGAAGGATGCAGAAGGGCGAAGCTCAGTAAGTAAGTGTTCCAGGATAGGGCATACCTAGGGTAATAGTAGATGGTACAGGTCAATTGGGAGGCCATCACTACCTGAGGCCTTTTTCATTTTTAGCCCATTAATTGCATTTTCAATTTCATGAGCAGTGATTGGCTGATCCAAGAGAGAACTCTGAGTGGGTGATAGTTTTGGCAGGGATATAGTGCTAAGGAAGTTTAATAATTGCTGGGAGGATGGGGAGGTAGTAGTGGTGTATAGTGTTTGATAGAATTTAGCCATAATTTAGTTAATTTCTACAGAATCTGTACTTTTACTACCCGAGTCAAACATCAGAGAGGCAATATATCTTTCAGATTGTTGTTTCTTAAGCCTGTAGGTTAAAAGTTTGCCATTTTTCCCCCACTTTCCCAGTACCTATGCTTAAGTCTTCGGATGGCTAATTCAGCTTTCCATGCAGTAAGAGCATTGATTTCCTGCTTCAGAGCTATAATCTCTGCCTGAAGGGGTGAATGCAGACCATCATGGGTGGGGTGGCCTTAAAAATGATTTCTTTAACTTTGAGTGTACCCTCTAGCTCTGTCAGTTTTTTTCCCTTTCTTTCCTCCTGTGGGCTGAATAGATAATTATTTGCCCTCTGAGTGGTAATAAGGTAGTAATAGAAGTAGATTGGTTATCACTACTAGAGAAGTAATACTGAGAAATATTCTGTATCCATGGTTGAAAACTTAGAGTCTAACAATAATGTTGGGTCAAGCCTCCAGTTAGCAGATTTTTGTGAAGCACTCCCTAGTAGGAGATTGAGTTGCACAGGGGCATGATCAGATATTATTATAGGCTTAGTATTGACTGCTGTTACAAGAGGGGTCAGTTCTGTGGACGTAAACCACATATCAATTTGGCTTAAAGAGCCATGCACAGGGGATTGATATGTGAAGTCCTTTACTCTAGGATGAAACTGTCTCCGTATGTCAGTGAGGGCTTGGTCCTTCATCCATAATAGCACTGCCTGAAGGGCTTGGGAGTGAGGTACTGGGTTACAATGACTCCTATCTATGGTTGGGTTCAATGAAAGGTTAAAATCATCTCCAGTAAGAATGGGTGTTTTGTTGTCAACTAAGTTAACTAGATGAGAGGCTAGAGTATGAAAGAACTGGGGGATGTCAGTGTTTGGAGTGTATATGTTAAGTATGGCAAATGGGCTCTGTGGGGTGTTGAAGTGTGCCAAAACCCATCTACCCTCAGGATCTTGATGAGTGTTTCAGAAAGTCCAGTATAAATTTTCATGGATAAGAATGGAAACCCCTCTCTTTTTTGAGGGAGCTACACTGTGTACCTCTACACCTACCCAGCCCCTACTTAGTTTTCGGGCTTCCACATCCATTAGCTTAGTTTCTCGCAGCAGTAGCACCTGTGACTTTAACTTCTGTAAGTGAGTCAGTACCTACTTGCATTTGATAAGGGAGATAAGGCCCCTTACATTCCAGCTATGGTATGTAATATCAGACATATTCTGTTTGTGTAGGGTTATAGCTGGTATGTACTGATGTAACCTCAAACCCAAGCAGGAGCTGGTCCTTACAGAGAGATTGATTTCTAAGGTTTAGTACCTGGCATAATGGGTGACCATGTATTCCAGACGTGTGTAACAAACATTCAAGTGCTGAGTCATTAAGTATAATACTATAATACTAAAAACATTGAGCAAAAGTCTATAACAACTAACGTTAAAAGGATTCAGTAGTCTAACTGCTAATGAGAGATTGTAAGAACTAGTTAACTCTTGTCAAGGTAAGGAGAAGGGCTGGACAAATATTATCCTAGGCTATTCCTTAGCCCTAGTGGGGGGATTAAAGGGAGACAAGGCAAGAAGTTGGGTTCGCTTGTCTTCTAACCTTGCAAAGGTTAGATTAGAAAGGGTAATTCTCCTTAATCACCCTTCTACATGGCTCAGTCAGAAGGAGAACTAATCTAATCAGTCCACAATGAACAAGAACTTTGTGGAGGTACTGACATGCTATAGTATGTTAATCTCTGATACCTTAATTTTAGTGAACAGAAGCACTGATAGAATAAAAATTAAATATGGCCCATTTTATGGCTCAGTTCATGAGTAACAGTAATTATTTCTACAAGTTGTCATCTTGGCAAACTTCCCCCTCATTGTGTATTATTGCCTAACATACTGAGGATCAGTTTTGACTGGCAACAGTCTGTATTACCATAAGTAGTTATCAGTGTCACAGAAATACAATGATTGGGAAAGAGAAACTTGATTTTGTCAGGGTCCATTTGGCAATTGACTGCATCACCAGCATGCTTGAGTAGGGTGTCTGCCTGCAGAAATAAAGATTGAACAGTAGATGGCATTAGGAATTACTACGTATACACTTCAGGCAGTGTTAAATCGCTGTGGTCTGGAAATTAACACAGCTTTGACAAATTACCACCTTCTATCACCAATGGGTTCAGCTGTATTTCCATGGGTTTAAGTGATCCATAGAGCTAAGAGACCATACAGTGCACAGATTTAGAGAGGTCAAGGTTGCATTTAGCCCTGACACCCCTAGCTCCCCGCCCTTGCCAGGAGCTCATATTCACCTCCGCGGCTCTGAGCTTTGATAGTGGCAGGTAGCTGCTATTATAATAGCATCTTTGGCCATGAGGCTAGCTCCAACATATGCTGCGTATGGCCGACCTATTAAAATTTTCAGAGCCCCAATGCAGCATTAAGTTGGGCCCCTGAAGAGACCCCCAGACCTGTGTGAACTGAACTCTTGGAGGGGGAGAGGAGGGGGGAAGCATAGCACATGCTCCCAAGCTGTCAGCATTGGGTAGTGCCATGGTTTCAGTCCATCCTTAGGAACATAGAAGCTATCGCAACCTTTTAACCAGAGAAATACAACTTACCAACTATTAAATAACATGTTAAGAGCAGTGCATGGCTATGTACAAGAAAACGGCAACAGCACCTAGAGACTGCATCATTACATATAGCAGTCTGTGCTGTGTTACAGAGTTCCTACATTATGTGCTAATTAAAGCTTTACAGAGATCTATAAACTATGCCTGGAGCTTCGCAGATTTATTTATGTGCATTACGCGCAATGGCCCTGCCTAGTGAGGTTAATCAGGAGATCAAGCCGCACCGCATCAGATGCCGTAGTGGTAAGTGCTCCCCGAAGCTGTTTGGTAAAACATCCTAAGGTCTATGCTCAATATTTATTTATTTAGTTTTTGTTGACCAGGTAAGTGCACTAGGCAGATTCTGCCTATTTTCAGGCATGACCCGGGAGAGGGGGATACAGATGAATGCCAACTGACCTTGAACCAGATTAAGCTGTTGGTGGTATTTTTAGTGAATGAGGGAAATTTGGCCACGACACCGGGGAAATTCCCCTACTCATTGACTGCAGTGGGCCCTGTTGTGCTGCAGGAAGGGATGGAGGACTCCAGTCCATGTTTGGTTGAAGTGGAGGAAGGTTGTGTGTTAGCGGCTTCAGATCCAGTGTTTGATGGCAACATGGATATGGATCGAGGAACAGAAGCTCAACAATTGCAAGTGGCAGTGGAGGAACCTAATCAACAAATAGAGGATGAATCTGAGGTAGATGAAGAGCAATTGCTTCGGGAAAAATTAGCAGATAAGAAAAGGCATTTAACTGAAATGTTACTGGCTGCAGAAAATGACTTCAGACTCCAGAAGATGAAACTTGTTGAAGAACGAGCAAAATGAAAAAGATCTTCAGTTAGTCCAATTCAGGATGGACATAAATGATTACCTTTAACTCTGTCTCTTGCTAACATCCCGGGATCCTCTGGACTGCATGACGAGATGGTAGATTCTCAGCAGGTTACTGAAGGGGATGTGACCTTTAGCGGCTCCTCCACTGAATGGACTCCAGGAGGGGTGCTTCGTGGAGCGGGTTGGACTCTCCAAAATGATATTTGGGTTCCCAACGTGGTGATTCCAATTCCAGGAATGAAGGGTTTAGAATATATGGCTACGATGGATATTTCTGCAGAAATTTCTGCAGCATGAACTGACAAATTACCGGTTCAGGCTAAGTCCCCAGTTTGATCACTGATTCTGCGCATAGCGCAAGAGAGGCTGTTGAACTAGGTACTGCGCCAGATGCTAATACTGTTGTTGATATAGGATGGAGTTTAGAAAAGACAGCGGAATTAATCTCCCTGGTGAGTAGTACACTGTTACAGGGTTCTGCTCATTTAAATAGGAAAGAGACTGTAGCTCAAACAAGGGCGAATTTGGATGAACCGGTCACTCACGGTACTACTAGAATGGATCAGGGGACAGAAGGGGTTTTGGAGGAGAACCAGGGGAAACAATCTTATGCTGGTCTTTTTTGAAAACCAGTTGAGGCAGCCAAAAGAAGATATCTGGTTCGCTTACGGTACGAAGGTCTTGCTTCGATGGTTCCTGGAAGATTATGGGTAGGCAAATCCCTTATCATTGATTCACTGGGGTTTTCCCCTGCTGAAGTGTATGCTTTCATACACATCCTGGTAGACAAAATTTTCGATGTTAGTTTCTGTACCATGACAGCCTTGGATAAGTTTTGGCACTTGTATTATGAATTAAAAGACACGGACATTTGGAAGGATTTCCTGGCAATACCTATTACGAAGCCTACTATTAAAACAGTTGCCCTTCTTTTTTGAAATGAAGGTGTAAATATCAGTAACATTCTATTCTGGTTAGAGAAGAGATGTACGGTTTTTGATTTTCCCAAACCCATCATGGACGATAATGGATTTTGGACAGGGGGATGGACTATTAGGGTGCAGTTACCTCAAAATGAGTCTGGCATACAACACCTGCCGAGTTCCCTCTTTTTGGGGAGGGATAGAGGGATTTTATTTTATGCTGGACAACCCAAGAGCTGTTTTAAATGTGGTTCTTTGACCCATTTAAGTTGCGATTGTGATCGCATTAAATGTTTCCATTGTGGGGTGTTGGGCCATTCAGCAGCTGGTTGCAAGGCTCCCCTGACATGTGATTTGTGTGGTGATACTGATCATTCCTTTGCAGAATGGCCCTGGGCAGAACATAATATGGATGAGGTTTCTGACCATGAGTTTTTTTGTCCCAAGCCAGGAAACCCTTTAGTTCCACCGAAGCATTTTCATCAGGGAAAAAGAGGGGAAGAGGTAGAGGGGGAGGAGGGAGGAGAGAGGTTTTGGAAGAGAGAATTCGGACTCTCTCGCCAACTAGGCAAGAACCTTTTTTTTAACCCCATTACCTCCCAGAGAGACTGTTTTGGATGTTCCTCAGCCGGAGACTCAGAGAGAAGATGAGGAAACTCCCTTTACTACTCCACAGAGCTCCCTGGCACGTAGAGGGACAATTCAGGCTTTGGTTGGTAATAAAAACAGGAAGGAAATACTAGGAATTCCAAATGAGATTGAGTCTCCATCACAGGTTATAGTGACATCAGGGGAACCACTGCAAAGTGGGAATATGCCTTTATCCCCACTCCCTTTAAGTAATAGATTTGGAGTTGTTCCCACATGGGGGCATCAGTTAGACAATGAATACCTGATGGAGATAGGAACAAGTGACTTAGTTCAATCTCCACTAGATAAAGTTGATACTTCCCCAGATGAGACATTGGTTCGTTCTGAGGTTCCAAACTCTCGGAAACCACAGAAGTGGGTAATGTGTTCCAGTGGGAAAATCCTAAAGCCTCCTCCCTGAGCCATTATGTTTGAAAGTAGCTAGTTTGAATGTGAATAGTATAAAATCTAATGTGAAAAGACTAGCTACTTATGGGGTATTACAGCATTTGAACTATGATGTTTATTTTTTACAAGATTCTAGATTGCATTCTAAGGGTGAAACTGTTCGTGCTTCTAATGATTGGAAATGGGGTATTTCCTATTGGTCCTTGGGAACAGAGGCCTGTTGTGGAGTAGGGTTTTGTTTTATGACTTCTAGGATTAACATTTTTCGAATTGTGGATTTAGAGCCCGGTCAGGTTCTTATTTTGGATGTGATAGTGAATTTTGTTTCTTGCAGATTGATTAATATATATGGACCTCAATCAAAAGCTTTATGAGTTACCTTATTGCAGAAAATTCAACCTTTCTTGCATACAAGTCGACAAGTAATTTGGGGAGGTGATTTTAACATTAATTTGCAAGATCGTACAGTTTCAGGGAAGCAGTTTTTTGATAAAACAATGCTGAAAACTATTATTCGAATAGCAGGTCTTCAAGATATTTTCGTGGGTCATAAGAGAGGAGCGCAACCCACCTTTTATAAAGGATAGTTATCCTCACATATAGATTTTCTTTTTATTAAACAACATATTCCTTTGGCAAAGGTGGAGACGCTTCCAACTGAGACATCTGATCATAGACTGATTGGGTTCCATATATCTATACCCCTTCAAAGAGATGCAGATCGTAGTTGTTGGAGACTGAACACTTCTGTTTTAAAAGAGGAGAAGGTTGTAAATCAAATACAAGCAATAATTTTGGATAAGATTACTACAATTGAATTATATGAAAATATTGGGCATTGGTGGGAAGACTTTAAATGTTGTATGAATGGTTTCTTTAAAGTTTTGGGTAGTACTAGAGTATGTTCTTCATATGAAGAATATTTGGGATTTCAGACAGAATTTGAGGAATTACTTACTCAACAGTATGAAGGCAAAGAGATTTTAACAACTGAGGCTGAGTTAGTAAGGGAGAAAATGTTTCAACACCAATATAATCGGTTCATTTCACTGACGAAAGAACAGTCGTTTGGAGTTCATGGTACTGCAGCTCAGGTGAATCCTTATCTTGCTAGTCAGGAAAAAAGGGAAAATAAAGTTATTTCTTCCCTGATTACTTCTTGTGGTAAAGAAGTTTGGAGTAATAAGGACATTATGAAGAGCTTAGAAAGCCACATTGAGCAAGTATTTGGATCCCCAGCTGGAAATGAGGAATTTTCTTCATTGGTATTAAATGCAACAGAACCTCCAAAATTAGATTCTGTTTCAGCTGATAAGATGCTAGAACCATTTACATTACAGGAGTTGGAACAAGTGATTTCTAGTTTAAAAGTGAATGCTTCACTAGGGTCAGATGGTTTACCAGGAGAATTTTATTTATTATTATGGTTGTTCATGCCTAGAATTCTGCTGCAACTGTTTAATTTTTTTATAACTGAACATTATTTGCCCACACAAATGTATGAGGGATTGTTAATTTTTCTTTTTAAATACGGTGCACGTAATAATATCAATAATTGGAGACCGATAACATTATTGAATGTGGATTTTAAATTATTTGCAAAGCTTTTGGGGAATCATTTAGCTTTGGTTATGACAGATTTATTGATCCCTACTCAGTTCTGTTCAGGACCTGGAAGATGCATTACTGATGCACTACTTCTTTTGAAAGGTTTGATGAAAAGAGAATAAGGGCATGACGGGAATGTACAAATTTCTGGTTACACTACTAGTTTAGATCAGGTGAAGGCCTTTGACAAGGTTTCCCATCCTTATCTTTGGGAGTGTCTTAAATCTTATGGGATACTGGTATTATTTGTTCAATGGCTTCAATTATGTTATGTTCAGGGCCCCTAGTGCTCTGCGGCAAACTTTCTGATTTCTGCGGCAGGGCTCATTGGTTTCTGCGGTAGCATTTTCTGATTTCTGCGGCATGATTTATTCATTTCTCTGGCAGAACGCAGTTCTGCCATTGGTTAAATATTATGTGATGTCATCAATGACATCATATGCCGAGCATAGCGGAGGGGCTTCAGGATAAACAACATGGGAAAGAAAGTCTGGCACTATGGAAAAACAGTATATTTGAATAAAAATTCCCTGAAAACAGTGAATTCTGCGGCACTATATACATTCTGCGCCATGATGCAAATTCTGTGGAAAATTCCACAACTGCAGAATCGCAGAATTCCAGGGGCCTTGGTTATGTTTTAACATATGTTAGACCATATGGAAATGGTTGGTTGGGTAAGACAATAGGGATATTTAGGGGTTGTGAGCTAAGGATGTCCATTAAGTCCTCTATTATATGTGTTTTCAATAGATCTGGTATTGCGTATATTGCAAACGTCTCCAAGAATTCTTGGTGTAAATAAGTATGACTATCAAGTTAGCAAAGTTATAGCATATACAAATGATTTATGTCTGATTTTGAAGGATGATAAATCCTTAACCTTGGCTTATGACTTGATTCAGAAATTGGGTAAAGTTACGGGAGCATGCCTTAATCCGAGGAAAATTAAATGTTTACGGTTGATGGATTTCCTTCTGTAGCTGAAACTTTAAGGGGCTTTCCAGTAGCTATGTCACCTTGTAAGATCTTAGAGATTTATTTTGGTGGTGATGATATGGCAGGTTATAATTTGGAGAAAGCTTTACAAGTGGATATTTTTAAAGCAGCTCCGTGGAATAGGTGGAAAGTTTCTAAAAAGAAAAGGGTGTACTATATAAAAACCTTTTTGATTCCTGTTTTTTTATGTATTAGCATGATCTTTCCATTACCTAAATGATTAGAGGCTAAAGTTCTAGGTTGTTTTTTTAGTTGTTTTTGGGGAAGTAGGTTAAACCCAACTAAAAGGAATGTTTTATATATGGGAATCTGGGAGGGTGGAATAGGGATGCCAAATCCAATCTTATTCTTTTTTACGATACTGTTATATACTAGCATTTTGCCCCTGATGAAAGGGTGTGCACAATTATGGGGTATTTGGGGGTATGCTACATTGCAGGGTGTTTTGAGAGAGTGGTAGGGAAATGTTTTCGAACATAAAAAATAAGCGTAAGCCTCGGTTAGGAAGTCACTGGGAAGGGGTTTTTGATAAGATAAAAACTTGGAAAATTAGCTATGAATCTGTACTTCGTCTTTCATGAAAGGCCCTTTATTTTGAAGTCTTACAGTCTTGTTTTGAGAACATCCTTTTCATGATTTTTCTGTTTCTTCCCAATAACAGATTGCTGAATATGTTATAGATGAAAGGATACCAGCCCATATGTGGGACACTGTCTGGTTAGCTATACATGGTAGAATAAATGTTAAAGGGAATCAAGAGCACACATCCTTACAAGAAAGGAACTGTTCAAGACTTACTTGTATGTCTGTTATTAAAACAATGGACCATTTGTATTTCCATTGTTTATATGCAGAACAGTTTTGGGATGTGGTTAAACATTGGTGGAAAGGGGTGCCTTTTATACCACCTACGTCCGACCTTTTGTACTATGGGGTGGTTTCCCCCATGCTACAGCATATGTCTCACAGTACCCTTAGAATAATCATGGTACATTTTTTATATTGGCTGTGGATTAGTAGATGTAGATTTACTTTACAACAACAACAAACTATTTCAGCTTTAGAGTTATTTTTTATGCTAAATTCAGATATTAAGGGAATAAAACAGGTAGAGAGAACCAGATCAGAATCAAGGATTTGGAATCAACGGTGGAAATATTTTGAATTTGTTTAAATATATAAATTTGAATATAATTTGTTTTTAGGAGAACAATAATATTTCCTGCACTTTTGGTAAGGGGGGAGGGGATTTTCCTTATATTTTGGTGCCTTTATCTTTCATTTAGTTAAAATATGTTTGAAATATTTGTTTTGATTTATGATTAGTAATTTCATTTGTGATTTTAATGCTGTTTTGTAATTTTGGATTGGTGAAGTTTATAATAAAAAAATTCCCCTACTCTTTTAGTTGGGGGGAGGATGTTTTCACATTATTATTTTTATATTGCTCTGATAATGTATGATTGCAATACTTACTTGTTTTTGTTTTCTAAATTATTTGTCTATTATTCTGTGTGACTTGACACTGTTTGTATTCATTTTGGTTTGCTGTTATGATAATAAAGAATTCCCCTACTCTTTTCGAGAAGTGCCATGGAATCTTTAACATCCTCCTGATCTACCACCAGAACAGGCAGATGGGACCTCGGTTTAATGTCTCATTTGAAATATGGCACCTCAGGGGTGCAGCACCCACCTCATGCTGCACTACAGTGTCAGTATTGGGATATTAACCCAAGTGCCTGGTGTGGGGATAGAACCCACAGCCTTCTGATCTCCCAGCCTCAGAGGTGAGTGTGCCACCTGCTGAGCCACTAACACTGACAATATGGTGCAATCCATGTTTAAGTGCCACAAATCTGGACTTTATGTGGGATGGTTTAAACACCACCACTCGGTTAGAGATGTGCCCATACCTGATATGGATTCCCGGGTTTACATTCCGAAATATAATTAACCTTTTGTTACTTAAACTTTTAAGGACTAAACATTACTGTCTAACTTTTGACTTGTATGCTTTCCTGATTCAACAAAATATACCTGATACCAGTGGTTTGTGCAACATAGTTCAAAGGTGGAGCATCGGGAGCTCCAGAGTCCAGGGGTGCAACCAGTCAGCCAGCAGTTCTACCTGAAGTAGCTGATGCTTCAGGGCCCTCTGCAGATGCTACTCTGGATCCAAGGTCTGGAGCAGTTTTAGGTAAAGAAACTAACTGTATTAGTTCTGTGAGTGGGACCTCGGGCAAAGAAATAGTGGTATACTGACCCTCGCAGCCCTTGGTCATCATCAGTGGGGCATAGTTGTTTTTAGTTATCAGAGAGGGGTGTATTTCCACCAGATTTGTGGAGTGGCTTATATGGCGCTGGCTGCTGAATCTCTCCCTGCCATGTGACCTGTGATGACTTTCTGGATGTTTGCTTCTTCTTTTGGTTTTGGGAGGCAACATCCAAAGGTCCTCAATCATGGTTTGTAATTTGTGAGCTGTTTGAACCCCTTGGGAATCAGGTACGGTGGCGAGCACAGTGTCCATGTTTTCTAGAGGGGAACCAGTCTCTTCTGTTTGGCAGGGTCTGGTCTTGGCTGTTGCAGTAGCTTTCGGCCAATTCTTTTGGATAAAGAACATAGCTGCTTCAGGGGTATTAAACATGTGGATAGCTCTGTTGTGTGAGATCGGCAGCACCACAGGGTATTGGAGAGAAAACATCACCCCTGCTCAGGGAGTCCCTGCCTAGCTTCAGTGTAGGCTCTTCTGTAATTAGTTAGATCCTTTGAGTAGTCTGGAAAAATCATAAGGTTATTATTTTGCCATTCAAGGGATCCAAAGTCCCTTGCTTTTTTAAGAATAAATTCCTCATTCTGGAATCTAAGGAATCCTGCAATAATTGGCCTGGGTTTCTCCCCAGCCCTTGGCATAGGAGCTAATGAGCAGTGCGCTTGCTTTATTTCAAAGTGGCCCTCCAGTGCTTTTAAGACAGTTGGCAGAATGTGATTAAAAAAACTATACAGTCCCCCAGTTCTGCTTTCTCCGGGAGACCAACAAATCGAAGATTATTTCGGCGCCCCCCGGTTCTAAATATCATCTAATCTGAGCTGCATCTGCTGGATGGTACGATTCTGTTCTCAGAGTGAATTTTATAGGTCCTGGCATAATTGTTTAGTATTGATTCTGTGGCTTTCATTAGTAGCAGTTTTCAGGTGTAAAATGCTGATTTGTTCATTATGAGAGGATATTTGCTGTTTGCACTCATTAACGTCTAGGAGGACTCGGTTAAACATTTGATCAATCCTGTCCATCTGCTCCTGTTTCTCAGCCTCTGTACTGCATGCCATGCTGCAGCCTTTGGGAATGGCCTAGTAGGCACCTTGGAGCCCTACTGTTGTAGTATTTTTTCCAGCTATGATAAGTCTGTTATTCTGGTATCAATCGGTTTCAAAGTCAGATATTTAGTTCACCGATAGTTGCTGATCAGGAGTCTAGTACAATAGGTATCATTAGGAGTTTTAGAAGCTCAGATGGCATCAGGATGTGTCCTTGTTTTTGTGGAGTTAAAGGCTTAATGCACCTTCTTGCTCGAGCATTGGCCATGTCCCCTGAAAACACTGCTTTTAAAGTTTAAACTTGGCAAGCTTTTATAGTCCTGTCCACAGGCCCAAAGAAAGCTTCCAATTGACTGAAGAAACAGAATGGAAAGGCTGATGTTCTGAGGTCTGTTTTCAGCTGTGCTGGTCAGTGTCCATAGGGGGAAGGAGTGGTTGAAGTAAGGAGGACTCCCTTATGACCCTGGAGAATCCCAATGGTCAGGTGGTGTAGAAGAGAACAACAGAGGAAAGGGACATGTGGGTTAATAATGGGTACATTGAAAGCATTAGCACAGTGTGTGAGGACTGTGGGTGGGGAAAATTAGATGCAGGGATGCATAGGGATGGGGATTGGTAGCAGGAGAGGGGAGTGGAGTTGATAGTTCCCTTGTATAGCTCCCTGGGATGACTGCACTTGAAGTATTGCATGCAATTTTGGAGCTCACCTTTGAAGAAGAACAGAGAGTGGCTGGAGTTGGTACAGACAATGGCAACCATAATGATCCAGGGACAGCAGGGGAAGTCATATAGAGAGCAGTTGGATGAGTTAAATACAATATGTGCACATTGGAGGACAAGAGGGAGAGGAAGGCTTGATAGAGATATACACATACCTCCATGGAACAAATGGGATGCACAACAGGGAGTTGTTCTCACTGAGTGGGAGCATTGGCAGCAAGGGAGCTCCATGAAGCTGACTGGGGTGATTCAAAAAGGATGTCAGTAAGTACTTTTTTATTGAAATGGTAGAAGAAAAATGGAACAAGCTCCCAGAGGAAATTGCATGTGGTGAAACAGTAGAGGCATTCAAAACTGGGTGAACAAGCACATGAGGGTGCAGGTGGAGGCAGCTGGGGGAGGTATGGATGGAAATGACTGCTAGGGACATTTCCCACTACTAGGCAGGCTTTGGGCAGACTGGATGGGCTGCAAGGCCATTATCTGCAGACAGCCTCTGTTTCTATGCTTTAGAGATACTGAATCATGGAGCACTTTGATACTGAATCACCAAGCATGTTATAAGTAACCTTAAACGTACTGTTTTCCATTTCCTTGGCTTATTAAAAAAGACCACTTTGATCACTTATTCCTTATAACACTTCGTTATCTCAACTGAATACACCTGCATCCAGCACTTCACAGTCATCATTGCCAATAGCTTACAGCACACCCTGAAATCACATCCTGTGTCACACATGTTTCAGATGGTGCTGCCACTGTGAATACTAATCAGATCATTTTCAGAGACACAATCACATTTCTTTAAACACAGCATTAGGAATAAAAGAGCAGGAAACTCGCTCATCCAAGAATGTTACATCAAATTGTTTATTTGGAATTTCTAGCCACCAATTTGACCCAACCATTTGAGTCCTTAAACATCTTTTTCTCATGGATGTGGTCCTTAATACTTTTATCACACACAGGGCAATTGTTAAAACCAGTTTCCATTATAGAAACACAGAATGTGTTGGCAAAAAAGGACCTCTTGGACCACCCAGCCTACCCAGATTTTTCCTTACAGTTCTGTTCCACCAAACCCCAAATGGTCTTCTGCAACCCTCCCCCACCCTTTATATTCACTAGTGTAACCTCCTCCTAAAAGGGTGCTTACCCTTGTCTATCTCTGGAGCACCACTGTCATCTTCCCCTGCATCACTTCTCCACCCTGTTCCTGGTCCAGACTGCCAGCGTGGGACCCAGGGTTGGACTGGAAACTGTCATTTGTTCTGTGGATTTGCTCAGTACCCTTCTCACTGTACCAGTGTGCCACCACCTCTCTTCTTTCAACCCACTTCTGGATTGCCTTCAGATTTAGGGAGTCCACAGCAAGGATGTTACTTAGTTTCAAGCAGCTTTCAATTTTCAAATCCTGCCCAAAAGGTGATTTCGCTAAGTGACCGTGGGATCACCTTTCACCCTAGATTTTCAGAATTTCACCACCATTGTTCATGAGGTGGGGTCCCCAAAAGGCCATGTTGAAAATTTGGGCTCAAAATATGCAAAAATGGCAAAGTTATGCCACAGAGTTGAAAACCCCATTGAAACACATAGAACCACACTCACCTTAGTTTCTCATACTAGAGTCACCAGTTCTAGCAGCAAGATGTGTCTTTGATCGGAGAATGGATCTTCACCCTGTGACTTATTCAGGTGTGTGAGGGTGTGGGGTGCTGGGTGCTGAGTGGGATATGGTGGGGGGATCAGATCAGTGAGGGACCTTTTTTTGCAGGTTTAAGGAATACAAAACACTATGGGATGCTTTTGTTTCAGACCCTGATGGCAATTGGAGGGTGGTGGGTGCCACTAGACACCAGGGAAACCTAATTTAATGAGGGAACAGCAATCAGAGGGTGGAGGGTGCCACTAGACACCAGGGAAACATAATTTAATGAGGGACTGGTGATCAGAGGGTGGGAGGCACCATTAGACACCAGGGGATTATAATTTAATATGGTGATGATGATCAGAGGGTGGGGGACACTATTAGGCAGCAGAGAAACATCATTTAATGAGGGACTGGTGATCAGAGGGTGGGAGGCACCATTAGACACCAGGGAAACATAATTTGAATAAGGGGACATCATCAGAGGGTAGGGGGCACCACTAGACACCAGGGAAGCATACTTTAATGAGGGAATGGATATCAGAGAGTGGGGGAGTTATTAGACTCAAGGGAACACACAATTTAAATGTGGGGACAGCAATCAGAGGGAGTAGGGGTGCCACTAGACACAAGGGTAGCATAATTTAATGACAGGACAGTGATCGGAGGTTGGTGGGGCACCACTAGATATCAGGGAAACATACTTTAATTAGGGGATGGTGATCGGAGGGTGGGAGGTGACACTAGACACTAGGGAGACATAATTTGAATGAGAGGACAGCAATCCCAGAGGGTAGGGCATGCCACTAGACACCAGGGAAACGTCAGCTCACTGATCTCACTGTAGCCCACAGCATGAGTTCCAGCTGTGGCTGCAGAAGTCAAGAAAGTCCTGCTGTTCTGATACAGCTAATGCGGGCAAATGGCTCCTCTAGCTAAGTGGGGCATCTGAGATTTTTGGTGCCCATAAAAAGGTATTTCTGATAACTTTTTTTAAAAACAAGCACACAAATCTAACTAAACAGGTCCTGTTTACCTACAGTAGGTTCAGGTGTTTTAAAAAAAAAATACATAATTTGTATTTATTTTTTACTGTGTAGAAGTTAAAGAGTAAAAATAAAATGGCTGCCATTTCAATTGTTTTTTTCCCCACAACAAGTAAATCAAGCAAATAACCACTCTTTTTTTTTGTAAACTTTGTTTAATTCTCAGGACACATAGATACACACACATTCTTGTCATAGTACATGTGTTATATAAAACACAACAATACTCTCAAGTAGCTTTACATTTGTTTTCATTCACAGTAATATGAAGGTGCCAACCTTCTCATCTTTTTAGCTTGGCTTCTTTACAGTATTATAGTGAAGATCTAAATTTTTATGCTCCTGGAATGTCAGCTATCACACGTTTTGTATCCAGGACTTGTATCTCAAGAGGAAATCTAGTCCAATCTCCCATCTACCGACCCTTTAAAAAGCCTGGAACCAATTGATCACCATGGCTCTTTCTAATGGGGCCCATATTTCTTTGTATCTTTGCCTTTGGCCCGAGACCAAGTATTGGGTATGTTCTAATTTCATTAGGCGAAGCATCCACGTGGTGAGTGAAGGTGACTTTGCATTTTTCCAACGTATTGCCACTTCTCTTAGTCCAACTACCACCCCTAATCTTTTCAGTTTGTTCCCATCCTTGAGGTGTCGGCCTCCCAGTCCTGGGCATCTCAAAAGAATCTCTGAGGGGTCCATACTGACATTTATAGAAAGAGTCTTAGCGAGAATCGCCATGATGCCCGACCAGAAGGGCTGGATCTCAGGGCTCTCCCATATAATGTGGAAGAAAGTACCCACATGTATATTACATCTGGGGCAAAACTGTGAATTTTCAGGATTTATTTTATACGCTCTTTCTGGTGTAAAGTAGGCCTCATCATGATGTTTTACTGAAGGGATCGTAGTCTGTTGTTAACAGAGCAGTGAAGTAGATTTTTTTTGTATAAGGGCCCAGTCTCCTCCCGTCAAGCTTTTAGGATGAGGGGTCTATGTCCCAGTGGCTCTTTATTGCCTCAAGTGGATTCTCCAAGTAGCCCATGAGGAATCTGTAATATGATCTCAGGGGTTTAAATGTCTCTATGTTGGAAAACCTCCTGAACATCTCTTCCAGAGATGAATAGTGCATCTCTGCTAGGCCATCCCTCTCCTCCAATAGATGCCCTATTGTCATTTTCACTTTTAAATATGTAAAGTAATGGGAAGTGGGTAGCTCATAGGATGCTTTTAACTCTTGAAAAGAGAGGACCCGCCCTCTCTGCATTCCCTGTTGGACCTTGACTAGACCTCTTCCAGCCCAAGTGTTTAAATGGTGTCTGGATACTCCTGACAGCTGTTTCCCCTTGCCAGTATTGCCTCTAGGGTGGTGTCTGGTGATGTATATTTCTGTTCCCCTAGTATTAGGTGGGCTATCTTTCAGACTTTCAATGAGTTTCTGGTACATGGGTTGGGGATTCTCGTTTCCTCAATTCTAGAGGATGAATCAACCAACAATGAATAATATAAAGGTATCATTCCCCCTTCCTCCAAATACATCCACTGAGGGCGCCTGCCAAGGTAATTTTTCAGCAGATCTGGAATCTGTGCCAGTTGGGCAGAAAGGTAATAACATTTTATGTGTGGCAGCCCCAAGCCTCCTTCCGTTATTTTGTGTCAAAGAGCTTGCTTTTTAATGTGTGGGCATTTTCCCTGCCATAATAATTGTGTTATGGCCCCCTCAATTGACTTTATATATTTGGTTGGCAGAAAGAGGGGATGGTTTGGAATAAATATAGTATCTGAGGCAAAATGGACATTTTTATAAGATTGACCCTTCCTATTAATGATAATGGGAGATATCTCCATCTGAAACAATCTTCTTTCATTTTTTTAATCAAGGGAGGGTAATTTAGTTTAATAGTTTGGGATAATCTATTCAGGAGAAGAACCCCTAAATATTTTACTGAGTTAGATGGTTGAACCTCCACCCCCGCTATATTGATAGTTCGCCTGATTTTACCCAGAGGGAGCCATTCACTTTTTGACCAGTTTATCTTATGTCCCAAGAGTGGACCATACATTTCAAAACACCTGTTTAGTTCTGGTAGGGCTTTGTCTGGGTCTTCCAAAAACAGCAGGACATTGTCCGCAAAGAGCGAAATTACATGGCCCCTCCCCATCTCTCTGAGTCCCCCTATACTAGGGTTAGCTCTGATGTAGGCTGCAAAGGTTTCAATACACAGGACATATAAAAGGGGGGATAGGGAGCAGCCCTGGTGCGTACCTCATGTAAGTGGAAAGGGAGTAGACAGTGTATTATTAGTCAGGATCTACACCTTTGGGGCTCTATATAAGGCTCTCAGCCATTTCACAAATGTGTCCCCCAGGCTGAATTTCTCAAGGACTGCAAACATATATGGCCACTCCACCCGGTCAAATGCCGTCTCAGCATTGAGGGCAAGAAGCCCCCTCATTCTGTCTTTCCCTCCATTTATGAATGGTATTCATTGCCCATCTCAGATTGTGTTTTGCTTGACGACCTTTCACAAACCCCCCCGGTCCATATGGACCAAGGTGGGCAGGAGAGGGTCCAGCCTCCCAGCCAAGATTTTGGTCACAATTTTGTAATCTGAGTTGAGCAGGGATATCGGTCTGTAGGAACCGCAAAGCTTCGGGTCCTTCCCTGGTTTGGAAAGTACAACAACCATGGCTTCAGACATAGAGTCAGGGAGAGCTCCCTCCTTTAGTGTTACCTCCACTACTTCTCCAAACAATGCTCCCAAGGCTTCCCACGTAGCCCCATAGAAGTCCACCGAAATACCATCTGGGCCCAGGGCTTTTCCTCACCTTTATAACCTTTTTAATTTCTTCCCTCATGATAGGGCTGTTTATAGTTTCCCTCTGGTTGGGTGCTAATGTAGGAAGGGACAACAGGTTCAAAAAACTCTGGGGGTCAGCGTCTCTTGGGACTTGAGAGGTATATAGAGAGGCATAAAAGTCTCTGAAAAGCTGGTTCATTTTGGCTTGATTATATGTGGTATCACCAGAGGATGTGTTCACAGTTAAAATGAAATACAAAATCACACATGCCCCCACAATGCAAAGCATCATGGGCTGCATATGCAAATCACCACAGAATGTTATGCTGGTCCAACTTTAAGCAGAATTGCATTGTGCCGAAAGGCCTCTCACACAGTTTGCAAAGGGTGGTAACAGAAGACATAGTCACGTGTTTCATCCTACCAGGACTCATCAGTATGCCTCGTCTGTTTGACACCCCAGTGGAATGGACCAGCTACCCCTAAGGCAGTGTGCCTGGGATATATTGTGGTGAACCCATTAAAATAAAAAACTATTTAAAAGACAAAGAACCTCTGTGCGTAAACACTGAGGCAAGGGGTACCTCAAAGGGCATTTGGCTGGGAAGCCAAGTTTCAAGAAAATACAAAATCACACATGCCCCCACAATGCAAAGCATCATGGGCTGCATATGCAAATCACCACATAATGTTATGCTGGTCCAACTTTAAGCAGAATTGCATGGTGCCGAAAGGCCTCTCACACAGTTTGCAAAGGGTGGTAACAGAAGACATAGACACGTGTTTCGTCCTATCAGGACTCATCAGTATGCCTCGTCTATTTGACACCCCAGTGGAATGGACCAGCTACCTCTAAGGCAGTGTGCCTGGGATATGTTGTGGTGAACCCACAGTTAAAATGGTTCACTTCACCCTTTTCTTCTTTACTAAACTAGCCAGCCATTTTCCCGCATAGTCACCCTCAAAGTGTGTACAAGAATTGGTGATTAGGAGATCTCTCTCTCTATACGTTTATTAGTTTTTGACTATGGCGTCCCTTCTTCCCATTAAGGAGAGGGACATGGAGAGATAGTCAAGACAAGAGTAAACATGATGGGCATGTGAATAAAAGCAATATTTTCTTTCCCCTGGATGCATGCATCTCCAAACTTCCACTAGGGCTCTTTCCTTCACTAGACCTATAAATGCCACTACTCCACAGGGTAATGGGTTAGTTTTACTGCAGGAGTGGTCCAGTCTGGGGTCCAAGTATATATTAAAGTCCCCTCCTATAATCAAATTGTCTTTTTAGGGGGCCAGAATCATCTATAAAAGGGCAAAAAAGTCTGGCGAGTCATAGTTCGGTCCGTAAATCGAGGCTAAAGTCAGTTCCTGGCCTCCCACCTCAATCTCAGTTATCAGGAATCTGCCCTGAGCATCAGCCCTCTGGGATATCAATCAATAGGGAATCCCTGGTTGAATCCAGATTGTAACCCCCCTCACCTGCGATGTGAAGGGGGCCGCCAATAGTGTTCCCCCTCATGACCCAGCCACTGAGAAAACCTTCTCCTTTGTACGATGGATTTCTTGAAGTAGGGCAATATTGCATTTCTGTTTTTTCAGCTGGGTCCATACCCTCTTTCTTTTTACCATTATGCATAGCCCATTAACATTCCAAGTCACACACATCAATTCAGCCATTATCATATTCAAAAAATCTTATCTGGACCTTCTTAAATTGAATCTCAATTACAGTTGCTACTAAGAATGTGAAGAATCTCATTGGCCCTGCTTTCTGAAACTTTTTTCCCTTAAGTCCCCCAACTTTTTGTCTCTCTCCCCTCAACCACCCCTTTCACCTCCCCCCTGCCCATGCCCCCCCTTTCTAGTCATTTACCTTGTGAAGAATAGATCGATACCCCCATAAAGTGAACATTCCTCTCCCCACTACTTTTCATGGAGTGGGCTGGGGATCCATCCATTTTACAAAATTTAAAGAACATATCCATTAATCACATCCCCTTAACCTATGTCTAGGGGAGCAGGGATCAAGGGGGGGGACATACACCCCCTTAGACCCAGCCATCCATGAAATAGCCTAAATATAGCTCATCTGGACCCCATCTGGGTTGGCGCAGCACCCCCACCGGGGTCCCAGAGGAATGCCCATCCTGTGTGGTGAGAGCCTCAGGGGTTCTTTAAAATGCATTCACAGCATTGCCTTAATATCTTTTTAAAAAAATTCAGTTCCAGAGGAACTGCCTCCCCCCCAACCAGCCCATCTTAAATTCGGTCAATTCATCCCCCCCCCCCCCCGGAAATCACTTTATTACCATCCTTAAGACCAGATATATAAAGATCAACTATAATAATGTCTTATTTCCAGACTGTAAATCTGTAACAATTTAAATGATTCCTAGATCTAATCAGCAGATCTAAAAAGAAGGAAAACAAACCTTTTAATATCAAACTTTTCTAGATTTTAACATGGTTTAAATTAACAGCTATTGTTTTGGAAACATCCTGGCCCCCACAAAGTGGGGACCTTATCTCCCTACTTAGCCCACTGAGGAAGATGCTCAAGTTAAATGGGAGCTTATCCTGAGATGTTAATGAGTGAACAAAGATATAAATTCCATTCAATGTTTAGTCCAAGTATTCAGACATTGTCACTGTTCTTCGAAGCAAGAGGGAACATTAAAGGTTCTGCAAGATTTTCTGAGTATCTGCTACCCAGTTAAGCCAGCGGTGGGCCTAGGGCCTTCATTTCTCTAAGAGTGCCCAGGCGCTTCTGGCCAGCGTTACCTTGGGTGGAAGGATAGGGGATATAACGGAGCTCTTCACCCGCCCTTATAGGCCACCTCCTAGTGTTGTGGACTCTCGAGCCTCCCTCCCCCAAATACCCACTCCTTCCCTTAAGCACCCAGCATCTGTTTTGAAGAAAAAACAAAAAATGTATTTAATTTATCTCTGTAGTTTGGCATAATAGTTCAGCGATTGTCTCTATCATCCTTATTTTTTGACTCCTGCTTTCCCAATCCTCAAGAAATGATGTGACAGCCGCCGGGTCATTAAATGCCTTTTGTTTTCCTCCAGGAGGCCTTACAATTAGCCAGGCTGGATATACCAGAGAAAAGGGGCAATTCAGTTGGTGCAGGCATTTCTTCACCTCCCCAAAGGCCTGCCGCCTAGACTGGATACTTCTAGAGAAGTCGGGGAAGATACTGACTCTCGAGTTGTTTACCATGATTGGGCTTGCTCTTCTGGCCACCTCCAAGACTCTCTGGTGATCCTGGTATCTCAAGAATTTTATTAGCAAGTGTCTTGGTCATTGGTCTGGTTGCAGTTTGTCACCTGGGAGCGGTGTGCTCTCTGCACTTCAAGACTGCAGTTTTCGGGCAAGGTAAGAACTTGTTTGAGCCACTGTCTCAAGGAAGTGCTACAGTTCCTGCCTTCTGTGCCCTCTGGTAGACCAATGATTCGGACGTTGTTCCTCCTTTCCTGATTTTCATGGTCATCGATCTGCTCCTTAAGATCTGCTATTTCTTTTAATGCCTTTATCAAATCTGAGGTTGTGGAGGAAGCGAGATCTTCATGATTGCTGACCTGAGCCTCCAATTCTGCAGTCCCCCCCCTCGTGAGCGTCTACTGTATCAGACACCGAATTCACTGTCTGTTGTAGGTGTTGTATCTGCGCCGTTAGGTTATTGAATCCGGCCTGCATTTTAGTCCCCAGGTCACACTTCAAGTCTTTTATAAGATGCTCCAAAGTAATGTAATTGCTTCCCCATGTTCCATAATTGACTTTGCACTCTCGGAGGTTTGCTCCGTATGTGTCTCAGAGTTTTTCACCGGCCTGCTCAGGCCCAGACCTCTACCCTCTTCAGCTGACATGGGGAAACTGAGTTTTGATTGTCTTTTCCCTGATTTAGATGGACCTGGCTTTAATAAGGTAAAATCAGCCTGTTCTCAGTATTATGGACTCAGTTTTAGATAGGGGCCAGATATTCAAAAGAGTTGAGCCATGCGCAATAGGGTTGTGCCTGTGCAAGCCCGAAAATGCACCATTCTGCGATATTCAGCAGGAGGCAGTTGTGCCCCAAATCATGTTGAGCAACAGTGCAATGATAATGAAGGCATGCGCAACTGAAGGGGAGGAACCATGCATAAATGGCACAGTGCAATATTCAACAACTTGCGCCATGCGCAATAGGGGAACAAGTGGAAGCTGCGCCATAGAGGAAATGAGCCAAAATAAAAGGGAGCAAGGGAGAGGTGCAAGAACGCTACAGGGAAGCCACATATGAGAGCAACACACAGCAGGACCCACTGATCAGCAGGGACAGACAGGACCAGGCAGGAAAGGGCACCTGGAAGCAATAACCACAGGGGAAGGTGTAGGGAGACATTGCACAAGGGGGAGGTACACCACACAGCAGTGAGGCAAGCACAGGCAGGTGTTCCCGGTGCAGGGGAAGTAGCAGTAAGGACAGCGGGGGGAATACAGTAACAGCTGCTGGGGGGGTGAACACAAGCCAGGGACATGGCCAGTGCCACCTTCCAGATGGAGGCCATTATGAGGGGGTTGAGAAGGCGGGCAGCAGGGGGGCGTGGCTGTGGAAGGGCCCATCGGCGGTATGCCCCCAACAGGCAGTCCCGAGCCCGCACCAGCTTCGAGCTGTACAGTGATACCAAGATTGTGGGCTGGAACCACCTGAATCGGGCAATTCTGAGGTGGCTCTGTGAGCTGTGCAGTGATGTGATGCAGGCACCCACACGACAGAGCCATGCCCTGTCAGTGGAGACCAAAGTGACAGCTTGCATGTGCTTGCTCGCCATTGGTACCTTCCAGAGACCAACTGGGGACACCACAGGCATAACCCAGTTGGCCACATCACGCCACCTCACCCAATTCCTCAGTGCACTGCTGCCACATGCTGCGGAGTACATCCATTTCCCCAGCACACCGGCGGAGTACACAGCAAACATACAGGAGTTCCACAGGGTAGCACGTATGCCTGGCATGCTAGGGGCAATAGACTGCACCCATGTGGCCATCCGCACACCACCTGGCCACAAGGGGGCCACATACTCAATTGCAAGGGCTATGCCAGCATCAACTGCCAGGTGGTGTGCGATGCCGGGGGTGCATAATCAATGTCTGTGCCACGCACCCTAGGGGAGCACACAATGCCTTCATCTGGCACCAGTCAGCACTGTGCCACAGATTTGAGAGTGGGGATATCCCCACTGGACAGCTAGTGGGTGAGTATGCAAAACACATGGACAATCATAGGGCCTGGGGGGCATGGTCAGAAGTGACATAGGTAGTGGCCTACATGGCTCGTGGCAGGCTGATGCTGATCACCAAACTAACTTCCACCCTCTACACACAGGTGACAGTGGATACCCACTCCGTCCCTGGCTGCTCACACCATACCGGAGGCCCGCGACTCCATCGCAGCAATGCTACAAAGAGGCACACGCCACCACATGTAATGTCATCGAGTGGGTGTTTGGGATACTGAAGGCACATTTCTGTTGCCTGGACACCTCCGGCGGTGCCCTACAGTACAGCCCCTCAAAGGCCTGCGGGCTATTCCTAGCCTGTTGCATCCTGCACAACATGGCCAACGAATGTGGGATAGCCATACAGGTCGAAGAGGGGGACAGCGATGGGGACGATGAGGATGCCAGTGATGATGGTGATGGACAGCCCCCCCTTGGCCGATGGGACCCCCGACTGCTCCAGCTGGCACATCTGCACTGGGACACCATCACAGAGGAGCATTTCAGCCAACCCAGGTAAGTCATGGGGCCATGTGCAACCACCAGTGGCTAAGGCACAACCCACAACCACGCATGGACACACACCAGGGGTGCATGCCATCAAAGGAAGTGGCCGGGCATGGAACCACACACACAACCAGGGATGGGTGAGGTCTAACATGCCACACGGATGGACACACACACACTCACACACACACAACGCACCAAACTTGCACAAAGGGTAGGAGGCACACCAACCCAGAATGCCACCCCTAGCCACACATATGTCCACAGACCACCACACCCACTGCCTGTCCATGTGCATGTGTCAGATGCTGAGCACCATTGCACATTGGTGTACAGCGCAATGCAGGCATCATCATGCACACGCAACTACGGACAGCAGCCGGGAGGGTGTGCAGATGGACTGTGTGTCTGCGTGCAGGGCCGGGTACCCACCCATGCACTGCCCACTGAAAGACACAATGCACACAGGGCAGCACCAGACAATAGCCACGTTGGGAGACAGGTCAGTCACATGACACAGTGCCCCGGCCACCACGGATACATGGGCAGCCCCACTGAGACCCGCCAGCACTGACAGGCTGACCACTGGCCTCGTGGGGTGGCACCGATGGTCCTCCGGGGTTCCACTGCGTAAACGTGACTGTGCTTGTGCAGGGGTCTGCAGCACACCGAACGTGCCTGCGCCAGGTGTGTTCGGGATGCCCACAGCTGAACCCGGTGTTGACAGGGAGGGTGTCGCACGATGCCGGGAACGGAGGGATGGACAGTGCACTGCGTGGTGTCCACGACACATGGGCAATGACTGTATGCCCATTGTGGCCATGACAGCAGTGAATGCCTGTGCATGCCCGTCAATGGCAGTGGTCACATCCTCCCGCAACCGGTCCATCCTGGAGAGGATCAGAGCCGTGTCTCTGCTGGGACGCTCCTCTGCCCACTCCAGAGCCACACGCAGTGCATCCACTGATGTCACAAGCCACATCTGCTGCTGGACTGATGCTTGCAGTAGGTGGGTGTGCTCGTCCAAGAAGTCATCTGCCTCCTCGGCATCCTGTCCCTCAGGGTGTGCACGGGCTTGATGCTCAGCACCCCTTGAGGATGGGTGTTGCGCACCAGGACCAGGTCTGGGCATGTCCACAGGTGGTGCACAGATGCCGCTGCTGGGCCCTGTACCCCCAAGCCCATTGGCTGACTGCTGATGCTGCCCCTCCGGCTGCTGCTCCCCAGGGCTCAGTAGTGCCGCCGCAGTGGCTGCAACAGTCCCACTGTCCTGAACAAACACCAGTGCTGCCCCACTAGCACTGACAGGCACAGGCTGGGACTGTGCTGACACGCAGGTGTCTACGGCAGCACCACCCACAGCCATGGCTGCGATGTTACCTGATGTGTGGCCATCGCATGGCACACAAGTGTCACTGCCCATGCCGTTGGTGACATCATCATCGGTGACGGACTCGGCACCGGCCCGTGTCACAGCATGCTGGCATCCATGGATGCTGTCATGCTGGGACATGGGCAGAGCTTCCTCTACACCTGTTACAACAACATCAGTGTGGACAGCCAGGCGGGCCCACTGTCGCACTGAGCCACGTATACCTGTGGAGATGGATGGGCCCTCCTCCATCTCCAGCTGACTGTCCTTGGTGGACAGGCCCACCACCACTGACCCATGCAGATGCTCAGGATCTGTAAGGGAAAACAAAGTCGCGTTACTGCATGTGACCTACCCTACTCCCCCATAGACAGACCATGACTTACCATGCAGTGATGGACCACCACCCGTCTGGAAGCCACCACCTGCAACACCCTCAATGGCACTATGCTGCATGCTTCCAGCAATCCTCTCCTCCTGTGGGGTCAGGTGTACCACCTCTGGCTGTCCCCCACCTGTCACAGCTCGTGCTGCCCTGATGGCAGCCACCTTCTCCTTTATCCTCCTCCTGTCTGTGCCTATCTTCTTCTTGCACTCCTGCACGGAGTGCTGGTGGCTGCCATGCAGGTTCACAGCACGTGCCACCTCCTCCCATGCAGCAGCACGGGCTTGAGGTGTTCTCTGCCGTCTGCTGAGAAGCAGCTCCTGATCCAGGTAGGCCTCAAACAGGGCTTCGGTCTCGGCCTTAGTGAACTTAGGCCTCCTCCTCCTCCCATCACTGTGTTCCTCCTCTCCCAAACTTGCTTGGTCATTATTTAGCCTGTAAGAATGGCAGTTGTTACCTGTGACTGTGCAGTCCCATGCATGTCCCTAAATCCACAGTCCACACTCCCAAACAGCATGCAACTCACCAATAGACTGCAGTACTGACTATGGACACTGCAGCCCAATGTCGCACTTTTATAGTGCAACCCATGCAAATGAAGCAAGGTGCAACTTTAAGTGGATGCAAATTGCAGTGCTGCGCCATTGCATGGATGATTAGCTGTTTTGCATATGATGGCTGAATATTGCGCTGTTGCACTTTGCGCAATTGTGTTGAACGTGCTGAGCCAATGGCGCAGTTCTGTGACATGCATAGTACACACCTCTCTGCGCATGCCCGGGTTGCTGATGCAGGCGTCAGCCACGCTGCTGATGTGCTGTGCATGGGAAGCAATGCAGGGCATGGCCACCATTGTGCCAGTGGCACTATAGCGATGTTCACCTACATGGCGCTGTGGCACTGGGCCATCATAGGCACACTGGGGCAACAGTGTGGTAGACCACTACTGGCGGTAGCACACAGGCAGCCAATAATGCTACACGCATTGGGTTCCAATGGCGCTGTGCATGTCCGTGTGCCAGAGACCCTTGACCCTGTGCCTGACCTTTTCCCCCTAGGTGCCATGGATGCACCACTATCGCACTGTTAGGTGACAGCACGATAGGGAATGGCAGCGCTGTACCTCGCAGCATCTGCACATGGGGAGCTGCACTGCAGAGCGCCATATTTGCAGACCGAGCAGAGAGAATGGCATGCAGGAGGGCTGCTCAGTGGACTCAGTTGGAACTGGCCAACCTAGTGGCCATAGTGGAGCCACACCATGGACCACTGTTCGGGGAGGCACCCCTGGACAGATCCAGGAGCCAGGTGTGGGAGGAGGTGGCCACTGCATTGGAGGAGGCCACTGGATGGGGGAGAAGTGCAGAGCAGTGCCGCCATAGGTATGGAGACCTGCGGCGGAGGAAGCCGGAGCTGCTACCCAGCCTGTGGGGATGTGCCAGGAGGGGCACGGTGCCACAGCCAGGTAGGTGTTACGTCAACACACTTTTATCTTCCGTATGGGTATCACAGTTGTATGTGTCCAGCACATGGGGAGAGGACCATCCGGGGTTGGCTGTGGTGGTGTTATCAGGGTGTGGGGTGGGTGGGTCTGGCTGGGAGGGCAAGCACACTGGGGCGGGGGCTTTGATATGGGATTGTACTGATGTTCCTCTCCATGTTTGCACCACAAGCCTGAAGGAACAGTGCCTGGCCCGTGAGCTGCGGCACCATGAAGAGGAGAGGGAGGCCAGGCGGGGCGAGGGTCCAGAGTGCCCAAGGGACCAGCCCGATGATGGTGAGTGCCATACCTCCATGATTACTATTGCATGCTGTGTAACAGGGTGGGCAGCGGGGCATGGCCACCATCCATCAACACCACTGCCATGCACGCAACTTGTTACAGTCAGCACTGTCCAGTGACAATGCATGTCTGGGAGTGCATCGATGGTGGTCCATGCATGCACTGGGTACATGGCTGTGCCACTGCCTTTGCACCACATAGCCATGTCACTAAACAGCCACAGTGGTGCTGTGCATGACTTGGCTGGTGGGTGTGTGCAGCGTTCCACATGGCTGTATGCACCTGGGTGTCCAGGTCTTGTGGACATGATCAATGTGGGTGGTCACACACCATCACAGAGGTATGTCCCACGGCCGTATGCCATGCACAGTGGGTGGGCTGAATGGGGCTGTGCATTCACACCTATTGACTGTGCTCCCTTATCCTAGGTACATGCCAGCTCCAAGACATCAGGAAGGCACTGTGGGAGATCCCGTAGGTGGCGAGGGCTTCACTTGATATCCTTCGCAGGATAGATGAGACCGGGGTCCTGAGGAGGCACAGGCAGCAATGGAGCCAGAGCAGGAAGCGGCGCTCCCGTTAGAAGTTCCTCTGCCCGTGATATCCCCAACCCCCCTGGACCCACCCTCACACCCCTCCTTTCCTGTCCCATTTGTCCACCCCTGCCCCTTACCCACCCCACCTTGTTTGTGGCCCCCCCACCTTGTATATATTGTTGTAAATAGTTACCTTTTATATGTTGTTTTAATACAGTTATTTTGATATGAATACTGTGGTGGTCTCTGATTTGGAGCAGGCTATAGGTGCTCAGCTGCAGTGGTGTGCATGGCGTCAGGGGTGGTGCAGTCATGGGTATGTGTGTGTGTCCGTGTGGAGGTGACTATGGTGTGGGGGTAGCTATCAGTCAGTGTCTGTGGTGTGTGTGTTGTGCCCTGTGCACTGGATGACAGTGTGCAGTGGTCCATGGTGTATGCTCTGTGTCCATGGCACCCCTATCATCCCGTCCATGGCCTGTGCAGCTGACACTCATGCATGTCTGTGATCTGCACGGTTTGCAAGCATGTCAGTGGTGGCAGTCCATGTAAGGCAGCCAGTGTACCCGTCACACTGCTGGGTTGCCTCCTGTCACTGGTGTGGTGCATGTCTGCCCCGGGTGACACTGTGGCTTCCACAGTTGTTGACCCACCTCCATGCTGTGGCTTGTGTGTGTTGCAGGGGATGGGCACCACTGTCTGTGACTTCTGCTCTGGGAAAATGCTGGTGGCATACAGGTCCACATTGCCTGCACAGGGTGGCTGGCACTCCAGTGCCATGGAGGACTATGGGTTGTGTGTACACAGTTTACATGGGCCCATGTTGGGGGCTTGGTTGCCCTGCCACTGCGTCCCTGTGTTGTTGTGCCCTTGGGTATGGGTGGGTGTCTGTCCATGCACTGTGTGGCAGCCGGTGTGGTGCATGCTTCCATGCACCACTGTGGGTGTCTGTGCTGGCTGTTGTGGCCAGTGCTGGGTCAGGGTGTGTCATTGGGAGACTGTGCAGGGTGCTGTACCACTGGTGGTGGTGTCTGGGGCATGCCCTGTCCCATGTGGGGTACCTCGTGTGCCGACGCATGGTTGGTCTCTCAGCAGTACCTTGGGGGAGGCTGTACATGGTGGCACTGTGTATGCCATTGTTGCATTGCTGTGTGCTGCCACCCACTGATGGGTGCTCGTGGTGGGGCTGCCTTGCATGGTTCTGTGGTGCACAGGGTTGCAGTGTCATAGTGGGGGTGGTGGAATGCATGGGGTTTCCTGCAGTGGTGGAAGCTGCTCCTGGGTAGGGTGTCTAGGAGTCACGGTGCAGGATGTGCTCTGCATTGGGGGGATGGTGTGGCACAGGGTGGTCAGCCCTCCTTGTGTGCCAGTCACAGCTTGCCAGGGGGTGTGATGGGGCACCATGGCCCAGCTGTGGGTTGGTTGCTGGTCTCCATGGGCCGGTGGTTATTCCAGCCCTCCTCCAGTTGTGCAGTGCATGGGGTGTGGGGGGACGATGTCTGTTCTGCTGTGTGTTTCTGTGCCCATCTATGGCATGGGTGGTGGGCCCTTACCTCCCTGGTTGTGCAGTTGCATTGCCCTGCTGCTGGGGGGCGTCCCTGGTTGCGCTATGGTGCCTCTGGACTGCTCAGCTGCACATCCCTTGTTGTGCTATGGTGCATCTGATCTGCTCAGCTTCCCCTCCCTAGTTGCGCTATGGCACAGGTGGTGCGATATTCAGTCGTTGACTGTAGGCGTAGTTTGGCCGGCTCACTTTTTGAATATCGCGCCTCTTGCTCATGGGCGCAATGGACCTGTGCTTGCTCCTGCTATTGCGCACTTTTTGGGGGCAGTTTGAATATCTGATCCAGGATGTGCAAGATGTCTGTTGGATTCTCTCGGAGCTCTCATTTAGTTCTCCATCATGTTTGCCAGCCAGGCCACCCCCAAAATAACCACTCTTAATCTGTGTATTTTTTCCCTTTCAGGATAGGTTTTGTTTTACCTTTCACGATAGGTTATTTTTTTCCAGTCACAGCAGAATATTTTCTTTAAAAACCTTATAACTTTAAAATGGGACAATATTTTTTCACTAAACCTTTCAAAGGCAAACCCTTGGCATGGCCCCCTTGTACCCGGAAAATTTCATGAAAACATTCCACATAGTCTAGGATGTAGATGAGCGCAAAAAATTCCCATTGTTAAGTATAGGAAAACAAAAGTGCTTTTTTTCTGTTTTTTGGCACACTGTATCTTGGAAACCACATAAGTTAGCATTACAAAACTTTCCATATTTTGAGAGTCTGCCAGCCTGACTATGCATGCCAAATTTTGATCTATTTTATGAAAAACGCAAAAGTTATTAAGGTGCAGAAAATGGGGTTTAACATTAAACAGGCTACTCAATCCTAACTATAGGAGTACGACTGTACCCCAATAATATATTATATAAATTGCAAAAAACTTTGTTAATACTCTAGTTAGGGTTAAAGCAACAAAAGTAGGGAAATGCGACATTAGGGTTTCCAACCCTACCACCCCACCCCCACCCTGCAAACTCCAACAGACCTTGGGGGTGTGCCTTGGGGTCATCAGCCCTAGTGCTCACCCCATTCCTTAAGTAAATGAGCTGAGATGGGTACAGAGTAACAGAATCGGGTGGGCATTAGGGCTGATGACTACAAGACACCCCCCCGATACCTGTTGGTGTTTGCAGGTGGGTGTAAAGTTGGTAAACCCTAATGCTACATTTCCTACTTTTTGTCACTTTAACCCTAACTAGAGCATTAATGATGTTTTTTTATCATTTATTTGCTTACTTTTTGTGATAGTGTAATTGTAGCCTTATTTGCCTCTGGGAGTGCAGGGAGCAAATGCCTCCATCGATGCATATTTGTATGTCACTGTTGAAGGTCCCTGCACTTGCATTTATAGGGCAACAGTGAACAAGTTGCCAGCATAGCCTTCTTATTACCCCACCTCAAGTACCCAGTGCAGTACATTTTCAAATCCCTGCCAAAATATAAATCTATAAAACTGAAACACTATTCGATGCCACAGGTGCAAAAACACATTTTGGCCAGGATCTGAAAAATTACAGCTGTGACATACATGAGGTGGGGTAATAAGAAGGCTATGTTGAAAATATGAGGTCAAAATATTTAAAATTTCCAAAGGTACGAGTGTGCGTAGTGAAATTGTAACAAATGGTAATAACTTTGCCATTTTTTAATATTTTGACCACACAACATAGCCTTCTTATGACCCACCTCATGAACAAGGTCAGGAAAACATTTCAAATTCCACCCAAAAGGTGATTTCACCCACTGACCACAAAATCACCTTTTGGGCAGGAGTTGCATAATCATAGTCATATTGTTCATGAGGTGGGGTCCCAAAAAGACTACATTGAAAATTTGGAGTCAAAATACTAAAAAATGGCAGAGTTATGCATAAAAGTTGAAACCCCTATTGATATATATTGAACCACATTTACCTTAGTTTTTCATATTGCAGTTGCTGGTTCCAGCAGCAAGACGTGTTTTTGATCGAAGATCGAAACCAGGGACCTGTTCAGGTGAGTGAGAGTGTGTGGGGGTGTATTGGGGGGGATGGTGGGTGCTCAGTGGGAGGTAGGGTTGGGGGGTTCTGATCGGTGAGGGACTGTTTTTTTTTTGCAGGAGGAAAAAAATAAAGGACTGTTTTCTTTATTTTGAGTCACCATACATGGACAGGAGGAGGTGCCACTAGACTACCAGGGACATAACGGCATCACTGGGGCAGCGATCGGAGAACAGGAGACCACTAGACTATCACGGACATAATGGCAACACTGGGATGGTGATCAGAGAACAGGGGAAGGGCCACTAGACTACCAGGGACTTAGTGGCAGCACCAAGATGGCAAATGAAGAATATGGGAGGGGAGGGGCCACTAGACTACCAGGGATATAACAAACTGTCTATGCTTGTAATGATTTAGACTCTTTAATGTTATCAGACTTGATGCCTCTGAGGCGGGTGGGGGAGACTAAACATTGCTAGAAAACAGCAGGGACTAAACATTTTAACAAAATAAATCAATAAAATTCACATAAACTTTATAAATACATAAAGTCCCAATTTAAAACCTCCATGGTAGAAAGTTATTATGTAATCTGTGGAAACCGGTTTGCACTCCATGAACGAAATGACTTCTGTTACCGTGATCTCATTCTGTTCCTATGCCATTGCTGCTGGTAGTATGCCTGTGTGATCTTTTGCAAGCCCCATTTACTAATTAATTTAATTCAGTTAATATAGTCTCTTCCAGAAGTCATATGTGCAATTCAATGAATTAATCACTTCTTCCTGTTGACTTGTTCTCTTTTATTGCAGTGTAGGCTCATTGACCTCCCTCTTAACCTCTGTCTCCTCCATTGCTCAAAGTTCAGTGGGAAAAAAAAACATGTTTGTATTGTCACTGTTATTGTTGTAGTTGTCCTGTACCTCATACAGCTGATACACCTTTGCAGATGTTATTTCAATATTAATTTTGCCTTTCTCCTTTGACAAAAAGTGTCCTTGTCAGTCTCCCTGATAAATCTTTACACAATACTCAATTGTAGCCAACTATTGCTCATCAGGTTGGATGCCTTAACCCCTCTTTGTTTAAAATATTGGATACCTAATTGGCAGTCTTTGCTGGCGAAATCCACTACAATTCATCTTGGTCCTCAATTACAGCTCCTGCCGCAGAAGGTCATGGTTGGATGGCTGGGCTGCTTAGCTTAAATAAATGTCAAACAGTACAAGAGAAGTTGCACTCTCAGTATTAACCAGCTGCTTGTAAAATGAGTTACCAACAAACAAACAAAACAAGCACTCCACTGCATCAGAAAAATATGATGGTTTTAATATGCACCCTGTGCAAGTAAATGTAAATGCATACAAATTTATAAATGCATAGACCAAATGAACTGCTACCTGACAAGCCCCAGCACTGTGAGGCAAATACAGCCTCTTCTTCAGGGGGCATGGCTACCCATGCAACTCTAAGTTCATTTATATAGGTATTGCAGGTGAACAATATCAGTGTCAATTAATGTGCTTACATCAACACTTTGGAACTCAAGCATGTCTCCCTGCCAAGACCTTAAAATCGCATGATATGTATCCATTGAAACTCTGAATAGTTTTGTTCTGATACAGTGGAGGGCTTGTTTTGTTTGTTTGTTGAAGAGAACCACATTTGCCTTGCTAATTCTCCTGGGAGTGCTGCCCACTTGGGATTATACTGCCCTCTGTTCCTGTGCCCCTCCAGAGTTACAGATGGGTACAGGATGCAACTAGGCTTCTGTAAGGTATGACAGTTTGAATCATCATGGTCCTTTTCTGTTTGTTCAATGTTTGGGTGAATAGAGTATGGGGTTAGTAGTGCTTATGTAACTAGTTTACATTTGGCTTTTTTCTATTCCTGCCCTTGGTAGGTAAGCTGGGTAGTGAGTAGGGAATAGACAGCCCAGCACCTAGGTTGAGTAGAGTGCCAGAGAAAGAGGAGGCAGGGGTGGATGGTGGGTGTTTCACAATACTCTAAGCGGAGAACTGCCATGGTAGGCTAACCTTTGTAGGGATGTGGGAGGAGCTATTCCCCCACATTGAACCTAGCCCTCCCGTGAATAGAATATGGGTAGTGAGTAGGAAATAGAAAGCTCCAACTCATGGAGAGTATGACCAGTAGCACGCAGGAGAGGAAAACTCTGAGGACCCACAGCTACTGACCCTTCCATCCTCCAAGCAAACTAAGGAGAGATGAACCTAGGTTCTAGCAACCATAAGCTAATTTTCTAGGAAGGTGAACTGCTTGGAGAGATGACGGTCCATCTTTGAATCCATGGATGATGCATTCTGGAAGGACGATTCTGAGGTTGAAGAGGTAGGTCTATTCTGAAGGAGCATCCAAATCCTGAGAGTGGAGTAGGTCCCATCGAAAAAGGGCGAACATAGTCCAGGTTTCCAAGGTGATGATGAATGATGTCCAATTGGATTACAGAGACTAATGAGCAGGAAGAGTATGATTTGATAAATTTGCTACCATACTTTAAACGGTGGGAAATATGATAGGTTATGAAGTCATAAGGTAAACAATCTGACTTTGTAGAAGTTTTGACATTCAATTTAGAGTCTAGAGGTGAAGTGGTGAGCTATAAGTTGCAATGTAGGCAGCCATGAAGCAGATGAAGGAGTCGGACAGTATATTTATGTGCCTGGTAGGAGTAGTGACATGGAAGATGTTAGATTGATGAAGTAAGATTTGTATATGCAGTAGAGATGGTAACTGAATGTATATGGAATAATTGGAAGTTCAGTATGAGGAATTCAAGAGTTGTTTTGAGTAGTGATGTCATAATGATACTTGTATAGGCTCTTGTTGGCCTACCAGTAGAAAAAGTAGATATGGGTGTTTCTGTGGCATAATTGCCCATAGCATGCTTTGAGGTGGCCATGACTGTTTTGCCTTATGGGTGATCCAATGTCTAAATTCTGTGGGAAGCCTGGAAATGGATATATGAAAGAGTCTATAGACTGATGTGGCAATGGGAAGTCGAGAGCAGTATAGAATGCAAGGGGTGCCTAGTACTTTAGTCGAATATAGATATGTTGAGAGGCAAGTCTGGGATAGAGAGACATCCAGATCGTTTGCAGACATTCTGATTGAGAATAAATGGGAGCCTGCTCTCTGTGAAAATCTTCACTGGGGGGAGTATGAGAGGTGAATCATGAGGGATGAGCTAGAAGGACCGCTGGATGGGCAGCTGACCTAATTGATGGTAATATGATGAAGTAATGTAGATGACTGTATGAAGTATGGTGACATCCAGGAGCTAGTAAACAGTGGTTTGGATAGAATGCCTTTAGTAAGGCAGCTAGGCACTGGAGATCTAACAATGGGAGTTCTGAGAAGGTAGCTGCGAAGGTCTTAGGACATCCAATGGCTACTGAGGAAGTAGGAGTTGAGCAGCATGATCAACAGAGTCAGTGCTCATATGAGAAGCTATGGAAAGGTAAAACAGATGATGTCAATACTGCTATGAGGTATCTAGTGGTTCCTGTTATCCGTAACATCAATGATGATTACAGAGTCATTGCGTAATGGAAGGAATTAGGTCTCTTTCCATGTAAAAGATATCCTGTGAGACATGGTAGATAGGGAAGCCATAATGCTTGAATTGACAGGATGCATAGGGAACATCCAGCAGAGTCAGATGAGGGATGAGATCTTTCTATAGTCCAGTCGAATGGGATTCCAGAACTGATCCTGGGGATATTACTGGGAAGTATAGATAACTCTATGGTGACATAAGAGTCTATGAGGCATGTTGTCCAAGGGATGTTTGCTAGAAGAAGTTTTCCTCAGGTGAAATGAACAAGTGCTCTGTCGAGTAGTAGATGGGAGCTGTTAGGATGGCCAGGGTAGAAGTATGAGATAGATAAAGGGGAGGCGGAATTGGCCCAGTAGGAATACTGGCCAGAGATAGGTGTTAACTGTCCAAAAGAGACACAACAAACAGGAAGGAGCCCTGAGCCACCAGAACAGCAAGGAGAAGGCAGATGTCCAAGGATGAATGGGGAAAGTCTGGAGTGGATGTCTGTGGACTGGAGGAAGGAGTTCGAGAAGAAGACTGTAGAGGCCAAGCTTAGTGACTTCAGTAGGTGCAGACAGGAACAAAATTGGGATTAGCGCCACAGCAAACTGAATCAGAATGGAGGGAAACTGCTGCAGGCCATGAGGTGGATCCATGAAAGATAAAAAAGCAAATCCAGTTACCAAGTGCCACAGTGGTGAGATATGAGAGTCACACATCCAAAGATGATGGCGAACAACAATGCAGAGAACAGAAGCCACAGCAGCGATGAAGCACAAGGATCCCACTTCCGAAGGGGAAATAGGAGTTGCATGGTCATAAGGAAGGGGCTACCAGAAGCAAGGAAATCCAGGAGCAGTTGACTGAATGGATGCAGAGTTGCAACGAGCTGGCAGAGTCCAAATCCAGAGAGTGAGGAGGGCAAGGTAGGGATGAGTACGATGAGTCCATGGAAGTGCAGGATGTAGACTGGTGTGGAAGGATGTGGAAGGCAAATAGAGTATATGGGTCCCGTTCCCGAAGGGAAGCGGTAACTGGCATCAGGTAGAAATTGGATGACGTGGAAATAGTCAATTGCAAAAGCAGGCTCCCATCTTTGAAATCCGAGGTGAGATGACCTTCACTCGATGCTACCAGGGAAGGTAGGGTGTTGAATGCAAATGGGGTAAAGTGGTCCCATTCCTGAAGGGAAGCAGCAACCAGGTATTCAGGTAGAGAATGCATAAGGTTGAACCAGTGGAGTACAGACACAGGCTCTCATCCCAGGTAGTCAAGGCAAGATGTCTTTCACTTGATGCTCCCAGGCAAGATAGGGTGTTGAATGTAAATGGTGTAAAGTGGTCCCATTCCTGAAGGGAAGTGGCATTCGGTTATCAGGTAGACAATGCATAAGGTTGAAATGAGCGATTACAGACACAGGCTCCCATCTCTGGTAGTTGAGGTGAGACTACCTTTTTCGATGCCACCAGGCAGAGGTAGGATGGTGAAAGCAAATAGGGTAAAGTGGTCCCATTCCCAAAGTGAAGCGACAACACATTATCAGGTAGAGAATGCACAAAGGTGAAACAGTAGATTGCAGACAAGTCTTCCATTCCTGGTAGTTGGGGTGTGCTAACCTTCACTCGATGCCTCCAGGCAGAGTTAGGGATGGACGATGTCAGGTTCATAATTAGTAGGTAGTAGTGATAGTAACAGAATCCCATCCCCGGTAGACAGGGGCAAGCCTACCTTCACTTAGTGCCTCAGAAGGTATGAGTTAGGGACAACTCCAGAAAAACTTCTGGTATGGGCTGAGCAAGGAAAGGGCAGCAGGCTGTGTAGTTATAGGAGGTAAACGGGAAGGTAGCATAAAGGGAAAGGCATCAAATAAGAGTGAGAGAATCTGAGGAGGAGTCAGCAGGAATGCCAGCAAAGGGGAGTTAGAGTAATCCAGGAAGAAGCAGGCTGGTAGCCATGGAATGCAATGATTGACTGAGGCCAAGAAGGCCATAAAGGTAAAGAACCATGCTAGGGTAGCAGAAGCCATGGAGGCAGGAGGGCAGGGTAATTCATATGGCTGGTACAAAGCAGGATCCCACTGATCTGAGCCATGATGCTCCACCATGATGCCCCAGTCCTCCACCATGGGAAAAACAGGGAAGCTGCTAGCAGAGACCCTTCGAAACCAAACAAGAATCAGCAGGATGAAGGTGCTGGGAGCAAATTAGGCAAGTGCAGCTGCCAGACTAGGGAGAGAAAAGTGTCAGATGAGCTGAGGCATAAACTGCAATGGAATGCTGGTATGAGGAGAGAAAATCCCAAAAGGAAAACCAGGGGAGCATGGGACAAGGAATAGGGAATGGGGGGGCCCCCAGGAAGAGGTGGCAGGGGCAGACAAGGAGCCAGGGAGAAGGGAAGGGAAGGCAAAAAAGGGCAGGGACTGGCAGGCTATGAGCATGGGTCGGCACGCAGTCAGCAACCAACACAGAGTAAGAGAATCAGTAACCACAGAAAGGAAGCCACAGAAAGCACCCAGAAAACAACAGAACTAACCAGCCAGCCAAAGCAAGCAAACACAGGGAGCACAGGGCCCAGCATTTGGGCATATGAAAATCAAGCAATGATATCCAGCCAGAGAAATGCCATGGGAGTGGAAGAAGCAAAACAGGTACAATGTGCAGGAGATGAATAGGCAAAACAGGTGCAATGAGCTATGACAAAGGCACACGAAACAGCAGATGAAGTACCTGGGTTGGCAGGGCAAAACATAGGGAGCAGGTCCTGCAATATACAATATAATATACTAGAATATGGTAGCAGTAAGCAAAGAAATCCAGACCATGTCTGAGGTGTCTGGTGGTAGGGTACAGTGATTCCAGAGTGCAGTGGTGTTCACAAGTGGAATGATCGGGTTGTGGCCTTCCAGAGGAAAAAGACAGTAGTGCCGTAGCATATAATGGAGCTGTACATAGTTGGCCCAGACAGAATTCCAGCAACGGAGGAGCCTTCCAGAAAAAATGACATGGCAGTGGTGACCCCAGTGCAGTGCAGTATGGGATGGGGAGCAGCACAGCAGGGCAAGGTGGTGGCATCAAGCGATTGAGAGAGAGAGCATATGCCAGGGTGGCAAGTCCAGCAGGGAGCATGGCTCGGGTGGCAGACAGAAAAGCTAGGCATCCCGCAGACAGGGGCACCAGGGGAGAAAGCTGCAGGACAGAGACAACAGCAGGGGCATGGGGGGACAAAGGCAAGAGATATAGATGCATGAGGACGCGATGCCAGGGAAGAGGCATCACACAGTGGGTCTGAAGCAGGCACAGTGGGGGTGATGCCACACCCTGGAAAAGAAAGCAAGGATCGAGCGGTGGCCCTGAATGGAACAGGACCCAGAATGGAGGGACAAGCCACTGGAGCCAACCAAGAAGGAGAGGAGTGGCAAAATGAGGTACGGGGCGGGGAGGAGGAAATGAGAGGCAACAGGGGAAATGGGCACCAGACAGGAGGAGGGAGAAGTAAGAATGGGGGTGGGGGCAAGTATGGAACATGGAAGTGGAGCAGCAGTGGCACCTGAGAATTGGGCGGGTCGCAGCAGCGCAGGAAAGGAGCAGTTTGTAGGGACATGCAGGGAGGGACCAAGGCAAGTGGCAGCTGAATAGGGAGAAGACAGGGAAAAAAAGTAGGAAGAAAGGAGTCAGCATAGGAGGAGAAACATGGCCATTGTAGCAGTGCACAGGCAGGCAGCAAAAGAAACAGAGCAACAGCAACAACAGAAGTAATTGAGGGACACAAAGGGGAACAAATAAAACAGCAAGGAGCAGGAAGGGAAGGAGGCTTAGCTAATGAGCCACACAGGAGCTCAGAGTGTTGCAGTTTCGCAACATGCTAAGCGGAGAACTGCCATGGGAAGCTGGCCTTTGTAGGGGATGTGGGACGAGCTATTCCCCCACACTGAACCTAAGGCTATAGCCCTCTCAAAGTCTTTACAGTTTGAATAGTGAAGTTTGAACTGTAAAGAACTTCAAACGGTTGTTTTCCAGTCAATTGATCCTAACTAAGCGAGTAACGGGCGGTATGATTCTCACCATCAAAACACATACTTGACCTAAAAGGTTTTAAATAAAAATACAATAAGTTACTAAGTGTATGACTGAGACCTAAATACAGGTATTGGTCATTCCTAACCAAGTAGAATTTATTTAGAAATCAACCTTTAAAAGAAAAAAAAATAGGATGGCCCTGTATCTACTCCTGGAAGCTTCCCCTATGTGTTTCTCTAGGTTATGCTGCTGGCTTGGAATGCTCTTCTATTTTCTCAGGTGTCTGCCTCCTCTTAGGTCTATTTCATTCCTAGTTTGTTTGTCTAGGAGATTCTGGATGCACATGGTTACTCCTATTCTCGTAGACATCTCAGGATTTTGGCATCTGTATGTCACTTCGTGCTGCGATATCTGGAACTAGACAATTGATCCAAGAAGAGTGAAAAGCGAAAATTATTACGGACTGCCGAAATTGTTCAGTGAGGATGCCAGATAAGTTAAACATGCTGCAAGAACTTTTAATGTGAGGGACTTTTTTCCCATTCAGCTGATTTGCACAACTTGCACTTGTCACCGGCTGTGTTCCCTTTTTAAGTGGAGTAAAATTCTGCATTTTGCACAAAAGAGCTGTATTCATTTTATTTGGTTGAGTGCACTCCAAACGAGGTGTGTGCTACAGGTATACATTTTGTTCCTACAAGTTAATAACCCTGGGAGGAGTACCTTCTCTATTAACTCTGTGGCATAAAAATTAAGTTTACAATTTAATTATAAACTTTAATGCTTAAGAGCATAAGCAAACATCTTTTCTCTTCTGCCTTATTAAAATGTTTGCACTGTGTCTGCTAGGAACTCTAGTGTCCAACTGCAAAATTAATATATGTCGTACTAGAAAAGGGGGTCGGTGATATGCATATTCAGCAGAGCACTATGTTCAATGGTTTACCGCTGTGACAGTGGCATTTAGCATGACTTATTGCAGTGCAAAATAAGGACCATAAAAAGCAGGTCTTAACCCAGGGCAACCCCCAAACATGGGGAGAGGCACTGCAGCACAGACACCTGAAACCAAAATGGCAAAACATCATGTACCTGATGCAGGTAGTCATGGAGGACGAAGAGGGGCCAATGCCCCCCACCGCCCCCAGATCAGGTCCTGGGGACACCATGTTGCAAACAGACAGTACCTTTACAAGTCAAATGTGATGTCCTCAATGAAGAACAAATCATGGGCCAGTACAAGCTCATTAGGACCATGCTCATGCAGCTGTGTGAGTTGCATTTCCCCTTTTAGATAGACATGCATTTCCCCCCTTACACAGACATGTTAAACCCCAACACTGCTGGTGTAGGTACACGCACAAGCCCAACGTGATGGGGCCTATTATGGTCACTCACATGTCTGTGCCAGTTCCATCTGGATCTCAAACCCTCCTTCCTGAATGACAGTCACCTCAACCTGGCACACGGTGACAGCCATTATCTCCTGAGCAGGGACTAGCGGCACCACACTGTTAGGGTCACCACCTGTGGCCTGGAGATTTGCCCGTGCCTGGGCAGTGACCTCTTTAATTCATCTTTTGAGGTTGGTGAGCCACTTCCTTACCTCCTCTAGTGACAAGCTTCTGCTACCCACCACTTTCATGATCTCCATTATCTCAGCTCAGGCATTTTTAATCTCAGCCCTAATCCCCCTCCTCCAGTTCACAAGGTTGTCATATGCTTTAGAGGCTGGGACAGGGACAGCACCTCCACCTCAGATAATTTGTACTTACGCTGCCTGTCTGTGTCATTCACGATATTTCTTGAAAATGGTGAGGACAAACACCACTGAGCATTGTATAACACAGCAGAGTACAAATAAAAGGTACAGTGGTGTGAAGGCCTCAATGTTTCCTGGCTGAGACATGTACATGTTTCTGCACGGCTGGGCCAAACACACAGCTAGCTGACTGCCTAACACAGCCCTTGACCATGTACAGATGCAGCAATAGTCTAGCCCTGTTAAAGTATAAACACAGTACTATGATCACCCATGCTCCTCTTGTAGACCATTCCACAATACAGTTACCTCTAGCCTCCTACAGTAACTGTGGAATCTGTATGGTGCCCTTTGAACTTTTGTTATGCTCCAGGTGTAATTAGGCATGCAAATGAATGACTATATCACAATAATAAATCCAGTAACACCAAGAGTTTTCTTAAGAATCTTTTATTTGCTTTTTTTTTAAAACGAGTCCCAACATTTTGCCGATTGGCTTCTTCAGGGGGCTGTTAAATAAATTACAGAAAATATTTTTTAGAAGTGTGTTTCAACTGTTTCATTTTTTATACAGTTTTTTTATATTGATTTAAGGAAAACATTTTTAAAGACATCAATGTCATCGATACATTCCTTGTATATACTGTACGCTTTTCTAGACAAATTATCAATATCAAATTATACTATGATCACGGTACATGGTACAAACTATACATTTTATAGTCTTAAGAAAAAGAGTTTATAGCATATAAAATATCATAAGTCAACCTACTTTTATATACAGCCACCTTTTCTTAAATTCATATATTCATACTTCCTGCCATTTTAACTGTCTATCATCTGATCCTTGAGGTGATGCACCTGTCCTTATTCATTTTAAATTGCAACCTTATAGAAAAACAGTTACTTATTATTGCAGACATTTCTTATTTTTAATGTGCTTGTCTCTCTAACAGTTTGCTAGATCTGGTGATTTACTCATTTATAGTCTTGCTTGTGTATCACAGCTTGTAAATATTGTAGCAGTTGAGATCGTATGAAGATTTAGCCATATGGTGAATGTCCTGAGATAAAGTGAAATACATTTCTTTAGGATCTAAGTTTTCCGCAGTGCCAATAGTAGCCCAGAAATGTTTAAACAGATAAATATATAGATCAATAAATGCATAAGCCTGTTGCTTATTCTATCAAATTCTATCAATTCTCATTAGTATACTAAAAATAAATAATACAAGTGTGTTAGTATCTTCTTTTCTCATTTATACTCATACTTTGATGTTTTGTTAGCATTTGTATATATGGTACATACCCTCCATCTCTGATGTTGCATCTGTGTTCTGTAATAAATACGTTCAGAGTTATTTTAGTGTGTGCTTTTGTTTTTTCTACTTCTTATGTTTTTAAGTGTTATCTTTATACTAATTAGTTCTGAGTCTCTTCTACTGTTTTTATGTCAATTTCTGTTAAGCACTATTGTTCTTACTGCCTTAAATATGTCTATATATATATATATATATATATATATAAATATGCTACAGCTAAAGCTTATTCATGTGAAAGACCAAGCTTCTTAGGAAGGGAGGCCAGGATTTTCAAATTGCGCTCGGAAAGGGTGCAAGTGTGTATGCTGCTCAACTGAGTTGCGCTGGAGCACAAACTTGCTATATTCAAACAAGATTATTGCACATCCCGTCTGAATATAGCAAAAGATGCGGGTGGTGCAAATAAGGGCAGCCAAAGATGTGCTGACTCATCCCCCTGTGCTGTCTGAATACCTGAAATGGGGATGCGCAGTGCATCCAGGGATTGCACTCAGCTCAAATTCCAGATATTCAGACTGCTACATGCAAATGGGGCCATTATCATGTCATTATGGCCCCATTAACATGGCTAGGGCAGGGATGCATCCTGCAGAATGAGCCAGGTGCCCTGCAAAGTCCCTGTGAACGTACAACAAGTACACCAAATCCCCCTGGTAGTCCAGTGTTCCCCCCTCCCAGCCCAGATCATATAGAAATTAAATCATTCCCCTGTCCCTGGTAGCCTAGTGTCCCCCTTCCCAGCCCCAACCATATGAAAAATAAATCATACCCCATCCCTGGTAGTCCAGTGGAACCCCTGCCCATCCCTGGCCCCAATGTAATAATAAAAGACCATTATGAAATACCATGGTAGTCTAGTGCCCCCCATTCCTGAACCCCGTCCATAGAATAACCATAAACCGAACATCCATGGGAGTCTCCCAGCCCCGATCGTAACATGCAAAATGACCCCCAAGATCTCCGTGGTAGTCCAGTGTACCCCCCACCCACTGAGTTACTCACCCAGCTTCCATCATCCCAGCATGGCCAATGATGCCGGCAGGCAGCAAACCCCACCCTGCACACCTCCACGGCTGCCCGCTGACTGAGCTGTCACTGAATGATAGCTTACAGTATGCACTACAATACCATTGGTCAACACTTTTGACTAATGGGCTTGCAGTGTATACTGTAAGCTTTCATTCACAACTTTATGAATGACATAAAGTCGTTAATGAAAGCTTACAGTACACAGTGCAAGCCCATTGGCCGACAGTGTCGACCAAATGGTATTGTAGTGCATACTGTAAGCTGTCATTCGGTGACAGCTCAGTCAGTGGGCAGCCATGGAGGTGTGGGGGTGGATTTTGCTGCCTGCCAGTGTCACTGGCTATGCTGGGATGGGTGAAGCGGGTTGGGTACTTCAGTGGGTGGGTGAGGTCCACTCTATTACCCGGAAGACCTTGGGGGTCATTTTGTATGTCATGATTAGGGCTGAAAGACTACCGTGGATGTTCGGTTTATGGTTATTCTATGGACAGGGTTCAGGGATGGGAGGGGGGCCACTAGACTACCAGGGTATTGCAGTATGGTCTTTTCTGATTATATCAGCGTTGGGATGGTGGGGGGTCCACTGGACTACCAGGGACAAGGGTATGATTTATTTTTCTTACGATAAGGGTTGGGAAAGGGGACACTAGACTACAAGAGACAGGGAAATGATTTATTTTTATACAATCAGGGCAGGGAGGGGTAGCCACCCAGGGGTTGGTGGCTGCTGTGTTGCGCTGTGCAGTACAGCAGCTCGCCTATGGATGGCTGCAACTTAGGTATGGTTCTTCCTTGCCTATCTTTGCATGGCACATCTCTGAGATGTGCAAGCAGCTACGCTGCACATCTTGGTTGAATATGGAGATGTGCCACGTATGCAAGGGAATGCCCCCTCTGGATGCACCACATACATTATCTTTGTGCTGCAGTGCATCCGGAGTTGCACGGTGCATCCCCTCCATTTGAATATGGCTCAGGGGCACATTTCAGACATGCACTGGCACAACTCAGTTGCACCAAGCACAGCCCTTTGAATATCTGGGCTGGAGTGTTTCCTTCACATACATTTTTAAGTATTTAATGTCTTTAGTCAACTGCATCACTGCTAGTTACAGCCAACCATTTACACCTTTTCAAAGTTGAGTCACAACTGTTCCTTTGTTAATTAATTTGTTTCTCATTTAGTCTTTCTGCTTTTTGTACTGCATATTCACAGTGTGAATTTGCTCTTGCAAACTTGTTAAGTACTTACTTGATAAGGGTTTCTCCTCTGTCCTTCCATGTGTGTGGGGTTGCAACAATGAAGGATCAGCTAAGTGAGCCCTCCTCTTGTATGAAGTCGTATGACTCATGATGTCACCTGTTACCTTGGTAACGCCTCTGCTGCCTGCTTGTCAGGCTTTCATACAGGTACAAAAGGCTGTAGGGGGTGCAGTAATCTGTGTATGGGGCATTGTTTTCTATCTCCACCCCCTACAGCCTATTGTACCCGTATGAAATGGTACAAGAGGAGGGCTCACTCAGCTGGCAAATGGCAGGAAGTATGAATATATGGATTTAAGAAAAGTTGACTGTATATAAAAGTAGGTTGACTGATGTTTTATATGCTATAAACTCTTTTTCTTAACAATATAAAGTGTGCAGTTTGTACCATGTACAGTGATCATAGTATAAATTAATATTGATAATTTATCTAGAAAAGTGTACAGCATATACAAGGAACGTATTGATGTCACTGATGTCTTTAAAAAATGTTTTCATTAAATCAATATAAAAAAATTGTATAAACAATGAAATAGTTTAAACGCATTTCTAAAATATATTTTCTGTAATTTTATTGAACTGCCCCCTGAAGAAGCCAATGGGTGAACTGTTGGGGCCCATTTAAAAAAACAGCAAATAAAAAATTCTTAAGAACATTCTTGGTGTTACTGGATTTATCTTGGATCCGAGCAACCACAACCCCTTTTTTGCACAACTACCATTATCTGGACAGAAGTACGCTCTACCATTAACTCTACAACAAATACACAGGTGTGATTTCCTTTAAGAACCACCCTTGCATTTATATCACAATAATGGCATGCAAATGTGGATTTTGCCCTCTCACTGCAAAATTAGCTAATTTGTATGCATTGTTTGAATACTGCAGATTTGCCCCAAGCCCTAAGGTATTAGCACTAGCATTGTTGTAGCACTACTGCAATGGCACCATGCAGCAGAGTCATGACATCACACGTCATTGTGAACATCATGATGCTGTGGCAGCATGCTTGCTATGATGCTGTGCTATGGCATTGCACATGTACAGTATGGTGCAGCTCATGCACACCATGCACATGTGTAACTCAGTTCTTGAAGCATGACCCTTCCCCTTGACCATAAACACCATTACCTCTCACTAATTGATATTAGTGCAGTGCTGATGATGGAATGCATTGCACAAATGGCAGTCCACACCCATAGAGCCAGGGACTTATCACTAGCTGAGTGTGAGGTGTTGGTGCTAGGAAATTATCCACAATAGCAGACATAAGAAGGAGGTCTATTCACCAGAGGGACATCTACTAGTCAGTCACAGAGCTGGCCAAACTGGTAGACCTGGTGGTCACCAAGGAGGATCAGTTTGTGGGAGAAGGGGTCCCAGGCAGCAAGCTGCTCAGGTGTGAAATCTGTGTGAGGTGCCTGGCATGGTACACCAGTGTGGTCTGAATGGGGATGTACACTGTACTTATATGGCCCTGTTATGTCTACTCTGTCCTTTGGGTCCTGCTCTGCTGTGTAGCCTTATATCACCAATGCAGATGTATGGGACCACTGTCCCAGTAGTTGCCCCAATTGCCTTGTACAGTACAGGACCTGCTGTGGATCTCTGAGCCATGCACTTTCCATATTACCAAGGATATGTAGTACCACAGTGACATGTGAGCACTGTTCATCTAAGGGTGCAGTGTCAGGTTGGAAGAATATGTGATGTGACATGGAATAAACTTGTAGCCAGGGTAGTAGTTGTATCGAATAGCAAGTCTCACAGACTACTATCTGTTCCATGTGCACTTACCATGTTCTGTGGTATGGGTGTTAGTATTCATATGCCACATAATGCTTGGTGTGCTATTATACTGGGGCAGGTGTACTACTCTAGGTCCTACCGTTGTGTTTGGCTACACCTACAGTATGTTGTACACCCTTACTGTTGTACAGCTATGCTTCTTGTGCCCCTGTTTTATGTGACATGGGGCCACATACATCCTACTGTGTAATATGAGGTGTGCATGACATGTAACTGACATGTATGGGTATGCTGGACATGGGTGGTGAGGATGGCTGGCCAGGGGCACTACTAGGGTATAGCTACAACACTGGTAAGTACATCATGGCTGGGTCTGGGCCATGGCATACCTGTTTATGTGGGGTGTCATGGCTGTGCACAGCAGCAAGATGTGACCCTGCATGGTTCTGTCTATCCCCACCATGCATATGTGGCTGCTGTTGCACAGTACCATTATATAGACATGTGTACTGTTTAGGATGTATGGTAATGTGTCATGCATTTTGCTGCATGCTGTTGATCACATGTCTGCTTTGTCCTCTTCCACAGACACCAGGGCCCAGCATGGCCAACCTAGGGCCTGACAGCAAGAGTGGGGCCACCAGGACCTGCAGTAGTAAGAGGGGATGCCAAGCCAAAATGTGACCCGATGAGGAAAGGTAGTGGAAGGTTGGTCCCCAGACATGTGTCCACGTAAGTATCCTACATGATGTGTTTTGCAGTCTGAGTTGCATGTCTACATTATGCTGCATGCTTCTGCTGCTAAAGAAGGATGTCCATGTGTGTCTCACTAGGTTGCATGCATGCCTGTGGGGATAGCACCTATGCAGTGGTGGCTGTGGACACTCACCTGGCCCTTGGTGCATTGTCCCACCACTGACACTGTGGCATGTCAGGGAAACGCACTCTACTGTTCTGCGCGTCACTGCAACAGGTATACTGGCATATATGTGTGTGTGTGTGTGTGTGAGATGTGCCTTGGCATGCATTACACCACATGGTGGCATGTCCCATGTCCCACAGACCTGGCACATCAGGGTGTTGGCAGTAATGCTCACAGCCCCGGGTGGTATGTCTGTCATTGTCATTCGGGTCTGCTGTGTCACATGGTCAGGACTAGTTAGGCACATCTGTCTGGTGGAGGTAGGGTCAGGCCACTGAGGTACAGGTACACCCCTGTGACATACAGTCTGCCTGCATCAGTGCCATCTCCAGTGTTGTACGTACTGTGTATCATGCCATTGCATCTCATCAAAGCCAGCCATATGTGGCCTGAGGCCAACAGCAGGCAGAGTCATTGATGGGCATGGAATATACCTTACCATATTTGATTGAACTTGTTATGCATATCCAGTAGTGTCTAACAAATGCAGTGATTATTGTGTGTGATTATTATATGGTATACGGGCAGAGCCATGCATACATTACAACACAAATGGGTCTTCAGAGGGTCAATGTTCTGCACTGGATGTGTATGAGGTGAAACCCTCTATGTAGGGTGGCACCAGTGTCTGCTTGGACAGAGGGTACCTCTATATGGCTCTGCATCTCACACTGGTGTTGTGGTGACCATGGTACAGTGCATCAGGCTCTGATCAGCATACACCACTTCATTAGCATTACCCTACCTTGCTACACACTGTGCTGTATGACAGGTGTGCTGTGTGTACCACATATGTGTGTGCATGTGCTGCTTTCTAGAGTGTCTACTGGATATCTTTTGTCCCTCACACCTACAGTGGCATGTGTGCTGGATTCCTGGTATATAGGACACTCCTAGCTACTTGGACCATTATACTATCTATCACAGTCTGGCTTGGTGCGGCTGCTGCATAGGCTGTGTTTCCACATCTGTCATGCATGCCTGTTACATGTGTCCCTTGCATGGCTCCTTTGTTCTCCACTGCAGCATGAAACAATCATTGTATGTGCAGTCCTCTACTTGTCAGATCCACAGTGCTGTCTCCTGTATGCCACACACAATCCATTATGGCTGTTTGATTTCCCTCACTTCTGTGTGCCATGGTGGCCCATGTGTTGCATGGCAGCCAGTTGCACTTCTGTTACGCATGTTATGCCACTCCTGTGTCCCTCGTTCTGTGTGCATTGCTGGCTGAGTTCAGTAAATTTCTTTCCATAGGTGCCCAGAGGGATGCAGGTGTCTGCAGGGGTCTGAGGGATGTGACAGTCACAGATGGTTGGGATGATTTCTTTTGGCAACAGGCCTGCATGCTGAGGATGTTGGTGCACCGGGTGGGTGAATACACTCAAACAGTGGAGGGCCTGCCAATGGCCATAGCACAGCAACTCCACCTGCAGCAGATAACTTCACCACAACCATCATCTTAGGCAGAGCCTTGATGGGGCACTGGGCTTTTTAAATATAGTCCCTAACGGCTGGGTGGCCATTTATTTGGTTTGCTTTGTCACTGTTGTGTGCCCTTACTTTTTGCTTGATCATTTAACAGGCGGGTGCCTGTATTATTCCTCCCTTTCTACTGATGGGTGGTTGCCCTAAGTATTTTGTTTCCATCCTTTTCTACTGACAGGTGCTTGCCCTTATTATTTTGTTTCCTCCCCTTTTCTACTGATGGGTGGGAGCCTTTATTACTTATTTTACCCCCCTGCCTACTGACAGGTGGTTGCCCCTGTTCCTTTGTTTTTCTCCCTTCCCCCTATTTTTGTACAGCATTTGCTGTTGCTTTGGTGTGCATTTTTCTTTTGTTCATTTATTTACAGTTGGCCATTGCACATACTGTAGTAAAATTTATTTTTGCTGGTATGTTTTGTATCTTTCTTTGCTGCCCTCATTCATAGCTCGCAACTGAATTTTGCATAGCACTATGATATTTACACCCAAATTTACCCTTGCTCCATAAAGGTTCACTGATCTTCCTTATCATTTTAGAGCTGTGTCTGGACACAGAAACTATTAAAACATTGAAGTAACTTGATAGGAACATTTCTTAACACTCAGCAAGCAGAGCCCACTATTCTTGGAGAAATTATTCTTTAAACTAAAAAAGAAAATGCTACACATTCTGGCAATTTACTTTGAATTTTGATGGCCAGTGTTATGCATTTTATTTCTGAGAGACTGAGAGATATACCCTCTTCTCACTTCTACAGCACCCCTGGCACTGCACCTGTGTACTGCGCTATTTACATTACAGTGTTAAATTCAGTGCTGCACATGTGCCTTGTGTTGTGTCTGCACTATGCAGTGCTGCACCATTGCTATGCATTTGTGTTGCACGTGTACACTGCATTGAAGCCCAATATTCAAAAGTGCTAGCACTAGGGCAATATGTTGGAATATTCCAATGCAGAGTACTGGCACTAATTAGCACAAGTGCAAGTGCAAGTGCAGGCACTGCTGGCTGAATATGGGGCCCAAAGTCTTTCTTGGTAAAACTTCTGAAATGATTAAACTAATTAACATTGCAGCTATCATTTGACCAATTTGCTAGAATATCGGCACGAGTGGTGTCAGTGCCAGGATATCTGTATCCTATACATTTTGTAGTGATTGGTTTTGGGGGCAAAGTTCTAGAATGTTGAAAATACATAAATTCAACAGCATTTACAGGTTTTGGTTTTGTGCTCATTCATAGCATAAAAATAGTTAGGATTTGAAATCCGAAACTTTTCATATGATAGGGTTTGGCCTATGGAGTCAGCTTTTGTAATTATTTTTTTCTTAAATCATGCTATTTGGGTGATATTAGCAACAATTTGCTCCATTTTTGCAAATGATCAGTAGGGAAAATAAACATCTAAGGATAACTGTATTTTTGCAAAACCACTTTGTTATGGCTCTGTATGAAAACATGCTTTCAGAAGGTAAAGAAACTAGCTTTTGTATGAGTTAATGATATGAAAACATAAAAAATATAAATATGTGCTAATTGAAAATGTTAGTGGAGGGGTAGTTTGTTGTTTGTAAGGTCAACATATTAGCCTAAAAGGAAGAATCATTGGTATTTTTTTTTCATTTGTATATTATACTCCATTCAGCCAGGGTGGGCTAGACTCCCCTCCATCCTGCTCCTCCAACCCCACCATCCTCAACCTCCCCAGGACTTACTAACTGGTATTTGTTCCTCCACAGCTTTCCTCCCATGGCAGGGTTGGGGGGGGGCTATCCTCCCCACCAAAGTCCATCAATCCAGTTTCAGCAATTGATCTCCTGCTGGCAAACCAGGGGAGGGATTGGTAGGAGGGCTTCATGAATGCCTGCCCTGCTGCCATTTTCCTCCAATTTTCCTCCCAGACCCATTGCTGGGATGCACACATCAGCATGCACCTCCAACTGCTGCCGCTCCTGTTCTGCACTGCCACCAGGCCTCTACCTGGTACCAGTCATCCACCTGAGCCAACAGTACTTTGTCCTGGGAGAGGGGACCAGTCCCTGGGAACTTGATCCTCTCCCCTTCCCAACTAACCCCCAGTGTCCTATGTTTAATGCCAATCATAGGTTGCCAGCAAGAAGTGAGGTGTGGCATCCAGTGCCTCAACCCTGAGCACCACTGGGACAGCTCCCTAGTATTTTATATGAGTAAATAAATCTTGTTTTCCTGGTGATATGAATTTTAAAAACTCATGAGTGCAAAATCATAATGAATAGCCTCTAGTCAGAGCCAACATAGCTGCTTCAGAGCAGCAAGTCTGAGAGAAAACTACTTGAAGCTCCTGCCGCAGCTGAGGCTGTACTTGTGCCAGTTTAACAAATCAAGAGGAGCAACGGGCATGAGACTGCAGTCCAGGAGTAACACCAATCTGAGAGGTAAGAACACCCAGACTGGATCAGTATTCCAACTGCAGGAACATTTTATTAAGATAAAGCCGCATAAAGAGTGTTGCAATTACCTAGTGCTCCAGACATAAATTCTGTTATATTCTTCGTTGGAGGGGCCCTGCTGAAGAATCAAATTTGAGTCTGAAGCATCAGGTAAGTGCTTCACTCTCTTTATGGCTATAAGTGCTCTCTGTGTAGCTATAACATAATAAAATGTTCCTACAATTGAAAGTAATGATCTAATCTGCTTTTTATACCCCTACAAATTGGTGTCACTCCAGGAGTTTGGTCTCCTGCCTGCATTAATGATGAAAACACACTGGGAGTGAAATAGACTTCAGGACCATGCACCACTCAGGTGGAGGGGCCCCAAAATGCTGCATGCATTTTCAGGTGTAGTTTAGAATGAACAGAGTAGAATAGAATAGAATAGAATAGAATAGAATAGAATTTGGTATATGCTTGCATGTACAGTTATTGTGTCTCTTCTGGTTATAAGAGTGCATTCTTGAGCTCTTCAGGCTGCAAAGTGAAGCTGAGCACTTCTGGGACACAAAGGACTCTTGTAGCCACAAGGACACATGTGAACTGTACATATACATGTTGAAGATTTCTGCTAAGAAATGCAACATGAATTTAAAATGCAACTATTAGATTTTGTGGAAAATTAGAGAAACCCCTGTGTGATGAAATGGATGATGCTAACTAAACTTAGAACTGTAGCAATAAAACTATTTGCATGAGATATTTTGTGGGAAATTGTGTGCTTGAAATGTTCAGAAACAAACAAACCTGATTAACCAAGAATTATGTCAGAATTTATAATTTTGTGTATAGAGGATAGTGCGTGGCCAGCCATGCAAACCAAGCCTGTATCGTCACCAACATCGAGAGTAGTCAGAACCCTGCTGGCAATGCAGGCCTGTTGTGCATGTGACTGGGCATCCACTGTTTTATACAGTATATTTTTTTATCTTAAAAAAACACATTGTTGCCACCCCCTCCCCCCCACACACACATTCACAAAAGGCACATCATTTTGGGAAATTTTAAAACTAATAAACCCACCCTACAGTCAACTGTTAATACTCCTTGCCATGCAACTGACAATTCATGTGCTTTTAAAATCATTTGAAAAACGTTTACTTTATAGAAAAGGAAGACCTGGATGATGACTGATAGCAAGATCTGCACATAAGTGCTTCCATTTAAATAAACAGGGATTCACACAAATACATTATAGTGCAGATCGTGCTCGTGCATGTTTCCCAGTTCCTTTCATTTTTGTAAGTAAGATTCTTTTTCAATGATTTTGAAAGCAAAACACTATCAGTGGCACTGGGTGGGGCATTAACAGCTGGGTGCAAGGTGGGTTTATTACTTAAAATTAATTAAAAAAAAGAAAGTTTCTGTGTTTGGGTCTGTGTGTGCATGTCTGGTGAAGGGAGACAACAATTGTGAGAAGAACAGAGCACAGGTGGCACTAAATCTCCATTATTTTTACAAAGTTAGTACACCACAGGGAAATGCAACAACATTCTATGACCTTTAATCTGTGGTACCAAAGCTTTTCAGTTTGGATGGAAAGTAATGCAGAACAGACCCTAACTATATACTATAGTGCTGTTCATACACACTGCAACCCTAAGTGCTTTACAAAACACCAAGATACATACAGGTAGCAAGGGGTTGTGTGCAGCACACATACAGAGGCCACTGAGCACACTCATATGTGAATCACACAGGCATACTACAATAAACCGGTGGTTTTCAAGCCACATATCTGGAGGTCCAAACAGTACAGCCACCAAAACTTACTGGTGGCTTTGCTCTTTTTGCTACATTTTTTCATCCTATTCCTTTAATATAACAAATCTTTTCCCACACAGTGCAGTACATAGCAAATGAGGTTCCTACTGTCTTCTCTCTTTTACAGGTAGGAAATGGTCAAAGGCTGGCACTGGCACAGTAGTAGAGCTGCCCTTCATAGGGCCAGCAACCTGAGTTCTGGAACAGGCCATAGTCATTTGACGCTAGACAGGGAGTGGAGGATTAAGTGTCTCACAGGGCACTCCCCTCCTCCACAGTGAGAGGGTCTCTGTCTCCCCCACAGTGCTGCTACCTGGGTGATCAGAGGTGGAAGCAGAGCAGAGGGATGGTGGGGGGGGCATCTGCTTAGCTCACAGCAGGCATGCAGATGCATATATTGCTGCTCAGCACCCTGTGTGTGGAGGTTCCATGTCATATCGGTGACTTTTTAACAACACTGACCATTACAGTGAGTGCAAGTCACCAAAAACAGCAACAGCAACTTGCACAATAGTGAAGTGAACAACAGCGGGAATTAGACCCATGTAGAAAACCAAACACTTACAACAAGTTTTTTCATGGGGAGGGGTTGGTTTGCTCCTGTAGCCCCCATTATTAATATAATCAACTTCGAGGTGGAGTCTGACATGGGAAAAGTGTAACATATGAAATACAGTATAATGTCTTTCATGCTGCAAGCTCCAAACCCAGAGCCTTCTGCAGTAGTGGCATACACCCTTCCATTGTGCTAGATGATCAGCTCAAATTTGTCCCGCTAGACTGACTCCCATATCCTGTTACCACCCTCCCCCATCCCACACTCAGCATATTCCTGCACTCACTAGTCTTGTTCCACTCCCTTGCTATTCCCCCACTACCTATTCTTTTACACTTGCTTTTCTTATGGCCGGTCAAATTAGCAGCTCATATTGTATCACTCAAGTTGACTCACCCATATCACTGGTTACTGTGTGGGTATGTCCCAGGGATAAGGAGAAAACAGCAAAAAATTGCCCCAGCAGCAGTCAGAGATGATCCCTCAGTATATCTAGACTCTACACCACTCCCACTATGCTGCCTGATGCAACATTAGAAATTTGGGGAGATTGCTGCCCACTCCTGTCCTGTCTGTTATGCAGTGCCATGGCTTGATGGAAGTGGTATACTGCAGTTAGAGGTGATAGAGGTCTGGTACTTTGGTGTTGCCCAAAGAAGAGCTTCAGTTGCGATAGAAGGGATCATAAATAGGAAGTTAAACAAGCAACAGGGTGCTCACCATTTACATAGTGTTAAATAACATTTCACTGGTGGGGGTGGATGAGGAGGTTACAGTCCTCCTGGACTACCATATCCCCACAGAAAATTAAACAGGATTTCATTGAAGACCACCTGATGCCAGTGATGACCCCCAGCACACTGTAGAGGCTCTGAGGAATGGGGGGGAGGGCTGGAGAAGATAGGGCCTAACAGGGTAGGATACGTGATTTATGGACAGGCAGAGGGGGCCACATAGCTGCTACTGCTGTCCTTAGGCAGGTGTAGCTAATGCCCCCTCCATTGGCCCTATGCGTTGAAGAGTTTGTGTCCAGGATCAGTTGGATACTGGCCTATTCCCCCTGGCAAGCCACTGTCACACCTGCCTGCATAGAGAGGCATACTGGTATGGCATAAGGTATATAGGGGGCACACACCAATACTGTGGATGCTGTGTAGTACCCAGATGGTGTGCATATGGTGCACAGGGGACACTTTATGGCTTTTCCAGGAACTCTACACATGTAGAGGAGCAGTAAACCATTTGAGGATTGGGCCCTGAATATACAGGCTGCTGCAGATACAGTACACAAAACATGGTAATGGAATGAGATACATATTGTACATTGCATTATAAAGATACAGCTGTTAAGCTTACATAGAAAGGTAGAGTCTGTCGGCAGATAAGGACCATACAGCCCACCTAGTCTGCCCATTTCCCTACTTGGTTTGGCAATCCCTACTCTTATCTGGACTGCCTTTCCTCCCGCTCCGCTGTACAGCAGGGTGCCTTTATGCTTATCCGATGCACTTCTGAATCTCTGTACTGTTTTTACTTCCACCACCTCCACTGGTATGTGTTCCATGCATCCACCACCATCTCTGTGAAAAAATACTTCCTAGCATTCCCCCTCAGCCTCCCTCCAGCCTCATGTTATGTCCCCTTGTCCTTGTGCACTTTCGTCTCTAAAATATGTTCCCCTCCTGTACCCTGTTTATTCCTCTAAGGTATTTGAAAGTCTCAGTCATATCCCTGCTCTCCCTTCTCTCTCTTCCAGTGAATAGCTGTTTAGTTCCTTGAGTCTTTCCTCATAAGTTCTGTGGTGCAGTCCATGTATAATTTTTGTTGCTGTTCTCTGGACTGCTTCCATTCTGTCTATGTCCTTCCTGAGATGTGGTCTCCAGAACTGGACACAATATTCCAGATGAGACCTCACCAGTGATCTATACATTGGCATCACCACTTCACTCCTCCTACTGGTTATGCCCCTTCCTATGCACCCCAGCATTCTGTTTGCCTTCTCCACTGCTTTTTCACATTATTTGGCTGACTTCAGGTCATTGGATATCCTAACCCCCAGGTATCTCTCCTGACTTGTGGTGGCTAGAACCTGCCCCATCCTATATTTCTCTCTTGGGTTTCTGTGTTCCAGGTGCATTATCTTGCACTTCTTAGCATTGAAACCCAACTGCCAAACCCTTGACCATTCCTCAAGTAGTCTTAGGTAATTTCTCATTTTATCTAGCCCCTCCTGTGTGTCAGCTTTGTTACAGATCTTGGTGTCTTCTGTGAACAAGCATACTTTCCCCTCCAGTCCCTCTGTAATGTCACTTATGAAGACATTGAATAGAACTGGACCCAGCACTGATCCCTGTGGAGCCCTGCTGGTCACCACCCCCTCTTCTGATTTTATGCCATTTACTACAACCTTCTGGGTCCTGCCTTTTAGCCAGTTACCAACCCATTTTACCACTTCAGAGCCCACACCCAGATTCCCCAGTTTGTTAAGTAACCTTCAAGCTTGATCAACTAGAAATAAAAAAAAGGATATGTGGAGATGCACATTGAATAGCATTATAAAATAAGAGAGGTGAGGAATACTCTGTATAAATGCAATGCCTTCTTGTGTGTGATCTGAACAGGGAAATGCAGTAATGAACTGGCCATTACAAGCTGCAAGAAGGCTGAAGATAAACTTCTAGGATAATCGAGAGTTAAAACTAAGTTATCTCCCCATGTAAATTGAGAGGAGGGCTGGGCTACACAGCAAAAGCACATGAAACAGCCAGGACTTTCAACTCTAAAAAAGAAAGTATGAAGTACACAGCTTCATTAACTTAAATAATTAATATAAATATCTTGTTTAAAAGACACATTTTCCAATAAATCAACACTGTAACAGCCAGAAGTGGCAGTCTGCAGCCAGTGGAACAGAAAGGTGTGTATGTGTGTGTGTCTGAGAGAGCGAGACAGAGAGAGAGAGAGAGACAGAGAGATGAGTGAGCAATGAAATAGTGCAATGTAGTGCCAGCAGCAGGGGTCACAGGGGACCAGAGACAAACCCACCACTATCATAAATGGAGAAAATGTGGAGATATGTGACTCATTTTCAGTCAAAGCACCACATGGAAGAAGACACTCTATGTATTTGGTCACATGCTTCTGCAGTCTCTTCTCTCTCCTATATCATAGCAACACATCAGCATGGCTCTGCCAATACAGCTGTAAAAAATTGCTTTCATGAGATAAATAAATTAGTTGTGCACTTTATGAAAGTTGTGAATAAAACTTGCAGTACACAGTGGAAGCCCATTTGTCAACAATGTCTACCAATGGGCTTACAGGTGTACAGCAAGCTGTCACTCACTGACAGCTCAGTAGGTGGTCAGCCATTGTGGTGTGTGGAAGGATGTGCTGCCCACCAGCTCCATGGCTGAGTGGCCAAGCTGGGATGGGGGAGCGGGATGGGGTGTGGGTACCACAGTAGGTGGGGGGTTGGGGCGTTCACTGGACCACCAGGGATAGTGGGATTTTTACATATTCTCCTGCAATCAGGTTCAGGAATAGGAGAAGGGTACCACTAGATTACCAGGGATATTTCGGACCTACATGTTTCATACACTGGGTTTTGGGGATGGGAGGGGGTACCTCTGGACTACCAGAGTTGGGGTATTCAGCTCATTTTAGTACGATTGAGACTCTGGGATGGAAGGGGGCCACTAGACTACAAGGGAGAATGATGACACTTTATTGTATACATTCAGTGATTCAGAGAAGGAAGGGGGCCACTAGACTACCAGGAAGAAGAATTTATTTTTATTTATTGAAATGTTTCACCAGGAGGGCATACTGAAAAACAAGTTGTTCATCTCACAGTGCTACCTTGGGGTATGGGGATACACGAGGATATGAACACAGAGATAATACAGTGAATGGATGGAATAACGGGATCAAAATTCAGTACACAGGTAAGCAGATAATACAATTGATTATACAATTAATGGATGGAACAGCAGGAACAAATTCAGTACACAAGTAAGCAGATAATGAGATTATAGACTTAAATGCAAAGAAATTCTAGGAGCAGGCTCAAGGAGGAACATAAGTGCTGGGCACAGAAGTGGCTAAAAGTGCAGAGGAGGCTAGGAGGAAAGGGCAGGAGGGTGGAGAAGAGATGAGGGGGAAGGGGAAAACAAACCAACACCTGTTGCCAACTTAGGGAGGTGAGGCAGCGTGGAGGGGGAGATGGGTGCAGAAAGCAGGGGAGTCAGCCAACCCCCCAGTGCCCCTTCAGGATGCTGAGAACCCTTCAAGGTGTGTAATGAGTTGAAGGGCTGGATCTAGGAATAGAGGAAATTGCACTTTATCGTATATAGTCATGGATTCGGGAAGGGTGGGGGCCAACTAGACTACCAGGAAGACCGAAAATAATTTATTTTATATATTCAGGGATTTGGGATGGGAAGGGGCACTGAACTACCAGGGAGATAGTGTGCTTTTTTTACCATGGTAATTGCAGGGTGTCTTGCACATTCTGCCTGGTGCGTCCCTGCCTGAGACATGCAAATGGGGCTATAATGGCATGCAAATAACCCTATTTGTGCCTTGTATGCATAATGGCCCCATTTGAATGTTTGGGTCTGAATACCTGGAATTTGCACCCGGCATATCTCCAAAATGCACTGCACATTCCCATTCCAGGTATTCAGACCTGACAGGGGGATGTGCTGGTGCATTGTAGGCAGCCCTCATTTGATAAGGAAGTGCCTGACCATGGAGAGTTTCAAGTTGGCCTTAAAAATATACCTGTTCAGTCTTGCCCTTCTGTATTCCTGATGATTGTTTATATTGTATAATGCTATTTTATATTTTAGCGAGTGTTTATTTTGCTGTATTTTAATCTTTTTTACAAGCGCTTATATATTTTGATTTGCACTTTTTAAAATAAAGAAGAGTTGAGCTGAGTTGAGTTCTCATTTGCACTGCACACATTTCTTGAATATGTTAATTTTGTACTCCGGGGCATCTCAGTTGTGCAAAGCAATTACTTGCGCCCTTTCAAAGTGCAGTTGAATATCCTGGCCTGATTTCCTCCATCACCTTCAAAGACCAGAAATAGAGTTCTAGAGGTCTGAGAGGTGCAGAAGAATATCAGCCACATATGTAGCCAGTTTAAATTCTTGAGATCCCACTAAGATGCCCTGAATTCCTGGGCTAGCATTGATTTGTCAGGTTAGTGGTGCTATATATAGGTTAAAAAGTATAGGGTAGAGGGGGCAGCCCTGTCTAGTGCCCCTGGAAAGAAAAATGGGGTCCAAGAGAATTCCATTACACATAACTCTGGCAGATGGAGATTGATAAAGGAGTCTGAGTTAACTAATAAATGACTCTAGGAAGTTATACTGACCCAGAACAAAAAAGAGGTAGCTCCATGAGACTCTATCAAATGTTTTTTCTGTCCGGGGAGACCAACATTGCATTGACGTCAGTCTCCCTGGATGCAGAAACTAGATGGTGAACCATACATAGGTGATCACTGGACAATCTGTCAGCCACAAAACCTTTTTATTCAGGGCCAATTAGGGCACTCCATACTTTGCTCAACCTGGTGGCCAAGACTTTGGCTAAAATGTTATTGTCCATGTTGAGCAAAGAAATGGGCTTATAATTATCCAGTCTCACAGGATCCTTTCCAGCTTTTATAATCAAACAAATTTTTGCTTCAAAAAGTTGAGGTTCCTTTAACTTGTGTGAATATAAGTAATTACAAACCTGGGTTAAAATGTGGGATAATTCAGCCAAAAAGGCCCTATAAAAGTTAGAACAGAAACAATCCAGTCCTGGTGCCTTATCAGAGGTCAGGTCTGAAATGGCCACTTGGACTTCCTCTTCACTGATGTAGCCATCTATTACTTCTTGCTGAGTCTTAGTAAGTAGAGGTAGGGATAAGTTATTTAGTAATTGAAGCATCTTTTGTTCAACCGAGGGCACATCTAACTCTTCAGTGTAAAGATGTAGGAAGTAATCTCTAAAAACTTGAACCATCTGCCTTGGGGCAGTCAACAAATCTCTTGTTGAAGTCCCCCGTATGGCCTGTATCCATTTAGGCATTTCTTGTTGGCAAAGGCGAAGGGCCAGCAAATGACTGGTCCTTACCCCCTGCCCTAAATAAGTGGCCCTCATCTTAGTGAGGCATTTACTTGTACATTCCAATAAAATGCCCACATATTTGGCATGAAGGTGAGCTAAATAGATAGAGATCTCTTCAGTGGTTGTGGGGCAGAGGACTTTCTCCAAGGTTCTAATTAATTTCAATAACTAAATGGTTTCCTGGTCTTGCTTCTTTTTTTGTACATTGGCTATTCTGATAATCTCCCCACATCATGTACATTTCAAAGCAGCCCATGAATGGTCTAAAAATGGAATGGAGTATTAGTTCTCTCAGACTGAAGAAAGAATGAACTGCTTTAATTTAGAGACTAAGGTTGGATCTTGAAGCAAATGGGCATTAAGAGTCCAGGAGCAATCCCTGTCAACAGTAGGGGAGAGATAAAAAAAATAAAGGAATAGGGGTATGGTCAGTAAGGACTTTGGCTTCTATGGAGCTAGAATATACTGTGGGGAGTAGCTGCTTACTAACCATAGAGTAATGCAACTGAGAATAAGAATTATTTCTTTCTTTTTTATGACTTTGTTGACTGGGTATGGTGCACTGATCCAATGGACCATTTTCAGGCACAACCCGGGCCAAGAGGCAAGAGCAGAATAAATAAGTACAAACAGTACATGATACATTTAGTAACAACAATGTGCATTCCATATGCCAATAGGCAACCACAATACTGTATAAAAATACAGTAAAACAATTTCCTGGCCAGGATGGAAGTAGCAACACAAACAAATGACACTGAGATAACATGTGACAGGTATGTATAAAAAAAAGTCATACAAAGTAACAGGGAGACAAACTAGCAAGTGAGATGGCAATAAATTACAAGCAGTACAGTAGAGATCCAGGCAGTTGTAACAGAGAACCAGACTGAGAATAAGTGAGAGAAACATGTGCAGGTTTAGGCAGCAATGAGTCAAAGGAGGTAGCAACGCTTATCATTCCCCCTTGAAATGAGTCCTGGCTGCCTAAGGGTCAGAGCAAGGTCAGGGAAGGAGATTTGTGGATCTTAGCAGTGGAAGGCTAGAAGGAAGGGCAATTACCTGCATGGACAGGTGCAGGTGTCCCTAGCAAAGAGCCAGGCTTTAAAGTCTTATTTAAAGGCAAGATGTTTGTCAGTAGATCTAAGGGGGCAGGCAGTCTATTCCATAGGATGGAGGCCACAACCAACAGGGCTTTACTATCTATAATTGTGTCGGTATGCATCTTCGGGGGGGCAAGGGAGAAATGGAGGGGCCTCTGCAGGATGTGTGGCTTGAAAAAGTTGGATAGGGGAAAACAGGACTGCTCCTGATACAGGTATTGGTAAGGCAACTGATAGCAAAGTCAAAGCAACCTTGTAAGGAGAGTCAGTTTAGGGGATGGTAAAGGTCACAGTGGTGGGTGGAGTAAGAGGAGGACAGCGTAAATTGGCAGATGCTATTGTATACCACCTCGAGTCTTGACCAGAGGGAAGAGGAAATGTGAGTGTAGACAGGGAAGCAATAGTCCAAGTTGGGGAGGAGGTTACTTCTAGCGATGGCCAGGCAAGCATCCGCGGTAAGATGGGACTCGATGTGGTATGCCGCATTACATTTTTGGTTTATTCTGTGAACTACCAAATTCACATGGTCGGTGAAAGAAAGAGTGGGGTTGAGTGTGACTCCCAAATACTTGAATGAGTGGATGATGTCTAGGGCAGGGCCATTGGATGAGTTGAACTGGATGGAAGAATTGAATTTAAGTGATTTAGCAAGGTAAGGTTTTGATCCAAACAGCATTGCCTTCATTTTTTTGATGTTAACCAGCATAAAATTTTTGGTGAACCAATTATGGGCAGTGCTGTAGTTCTTGGCGAGGACACTTAATAGGTGGGGAAGGGATTTGTCAGTGTGGTAGATGACCAGCTTGTCGGTGTATAGGAGGGATTCATAGGAGAGACAACCTAAAGCAAGGGTGTTGACAAATATGGTGAAGAGCAGAGAGCCCAGTATTGAGCCCTGGGGAGCTCCAGTGGTGACAGATAGGGCAGGAGAGGTGGCTGGGCCTATGCTGACAAATTGAGATTGGTCTGCTAGAATACTCTGAAACCAGTGCATGGTTTCTAGGGATGAGCTTATCAGATTTAGTCTGGAGAGGAGGGGGGAGTGGTTGACCATGTTAAAAGCCTTTGATAGCTCCACAAATACAGTACTGGTGGCACGCCCTTGATCCATGTTGGTATGTATATTTATGCAATAGGAGTGGACATAAATCCTATGAGATAAATCTGAGCTACTATGGGATAAATTCAAAATTTTACATTTATCCACATAGTAGACACATCATCACAGATTTATTCACATAGTAGATATGTCACAATCACTCCGGAACTCATTTAGAATGTTCAGCCTCAGTACCAGTACTAACTATATTCAAATGCAAATAACTTTAAAACGAAAAAAGATAGCATAGTGTTATGAGCATGAAAGTTGTGCAGCACAAAATTATCTACAAAATGAGTAGTATTTCATTTATAGATACCTTATAGATTTTTTGATAATAAGCAAAAACACAGCAGAAAATTTATATTTGTTTTCATTTTGTCCGCAAACAATTGTAAATAACTTTAAAATGAAAAATGATAGCATGGTAATGTGAGCACAAAGTTTATTCAGCACAGAAATATCTACAAAATGAGTGGTATTTAATTTATAGATACTTTTTAGTTTTTTCAGAATTAGAGAAAAACTGCAAAAAATTCAATTTTTGTGCACTGTTTCATCAAACAAATGCAAATAACATAAAAACAAAACAGATAATATGGTACTTTGAGCACAAAAGTTGTTCAGCATAAACATATCTACAAAATGAGATGTGTTTTGCTTCTAGATTCCTTTTATACTGTCTATAATCAGCAAACAATGGCAGAAAATTCAATTTTTATTCACTTTTTTGACTAACAAATGCCCCCTACAAAAGTAAAAACAAAACAATTGCATAAATGGAATATGCAATGGAAAACTTTTTTAGTAAATGATTTATTTAGATTGAGCAGTTTGACTTGACACCACACCCGCTCACGCCACCGTGAGGTTATCCGAGGTCAAACTGCTCTTGTGCAGATAAACCATTTGTTACACTTGCTTCCATTGCATATCCTATAAATATATATATATATATATATATATATATATATATATGTATACATATGTGTGTGTGTATACTTATATATATATATATATGGTTGTTAAATAGGGCTAGGGCATTAGTAGTACTATGGTGCCTGTGGAAAGTATGTTGCTGGCTATATAGTATATCATGTTTGGTGAGGAACTCTGACAACTGCCAATGAACTAATTTTTCTAGCAGCTTACTCAGGTGGTGGAGAATGGATATTGGCTGATAGGTGTCTGCTGAGAGGTGGTCCCCAGTTCTGAAAATAGGAATTACTTTGGTGGTTTTCCATGGAAGGGGCATGGAGTAGATTATCAGGGCAAGATTGAAAATATAGGTGAGGGGGTTGCTATTGCAGGCAATACCAGTTCGAGGAACACCAGGGAAAGGCCATCTGATCCTGGGCTACCTTGCTTAGGCAAGCCTGGAGGAGCTTGGGGTGTCCTTAGGGGAGATGACCTTGAAATAGGAAGGGGGCAGGAGGTGTGGCAGCTGGTGAGGAGGCAGGTATTACTGGGGAGGGGAAAACCCTTGGAGAGAGGAAAAACTGGTGACACGGTGGGCAGGGGGTGCTGTGGAGGGGAGATGGGCGGAGGTGCCACATCATGAGTTGGAGGGATTACTTTTTGGGAGTTTGCTGAGGAGGGCAAACAGGTCTATGAATCTGAGGTTAAAGGCATTGGCAACCTCGGTGGAGTCAGTCAGGAGGCCAGATGGGGAGCTTAAATGTGTGTTGGGGTTGTTTGTGTGAGAAGTAAGTAGGGAGTTGATGGACTCCGAGAATTTCTCTCTGGCTGTCTGGAGTAGCAGTTCCTCTTAAGGGTATGGGTCAATTGTTTGCATCAATTTCTTAGGCACCAATATTCATTCCACAGAGTGGGGGAAGGGGTCAATTTATGCGTAAGCCACTTACAGTACCTCTCTTTCATGAGAGAAAGGAGTTCCTTGGTGATCCAGCTAGTACATCTGCCATGAACTCTCCTGGTTGTTACTGGGAAGTATCAATCTTAAAATTCCAAAAGGAGGCCAGTGAGGTGGGTGACAGCCGAGGTGATGTCAGAGAGTACATTGAGGCTGTGCCAGTTTCAGTCTCTGGCATCATTTAGCAGAGCGGAGGTGTCAGGGAGGTTGAAATTATGGAAGGAGATATATTTGGGGGGGGGGGTGGAAGGCTTTCGAAGACCAAATGGCAAAAGTAGGGGAGTGGTCACTTAATGAGTCCAATAAAGTACCTGTATGGAGGATACGATCCCCACAAGTGGTTATCACCCAATCAGTTAGGGAGTGTGTAGAGGTCCAAAGGTTTAGCTGGGTAGGGAGGGTGAGGATTTGTTCCAGGTTGAGTGACTTGAGCAGGTTTACAAAGTCGGGTTCTTGAGGTCCCATCCAGTTCAGGTTGAAATCCCCAAAGAGGATAGTTTCCCTCGCAGAGGAGAGAGATCCTACCCCTGAGAGCAGGCTCTGTAGTCCAGCTACGCCGCCGGGTGGGGGGTTGTAACCGCCAAAAAGGTGAAGCTTCTTTGAGGAGCCCAGTGTAATTTCAGCAATGAGCCAGTTGCTGGGTGAGTTAGTTTCCGCCCAGAGGGCAGAGGAGGCCACAAGGGAGTCCCTGACAAGAATATCAGAGCCACCACCCTTTTTTTTGTCAGGTCAATCTCTAAGTAGGAGGGTGTAACCAGCTGGTAGATACATGGCGTTGGTGTGCTGGGGCTTCAGCCAGGTCTCCATGAGGCAAAGTATGTGGGGTTTGTGAAGAGAAATCCAGGCTTCTAGTTCTGGGAATTTCGAAGGGAGACTGCAAATGTTCATTTTTTCTAGCTTTAGTCCAGGAGCATTATCCCAGATGTAACAGGTTGCTGTAGCCAGAGTGTTGACGGGGCCAGGATTTGTTTCGATATCACCACTCATAAAGAGCAGGGAGAAAAGTAAGTGGTAGGGGTGAAAGGTGCTGAGAGAAGGGATGCAGATAGAGAGGGAGTGAATGAAGAAGCTGAGTAGGTGACACTCTTGGTTGGAGACAAAAGCAAACATAAGGGGGCCGAGCGGGGAGCATTCCCATATTAGTGGAGGGTGGATGGGGAGGGGGTGGTTAAAGTTACAACTGAACTGATTGGGGTCAGCATGATGATAGGCAAGGATTGAGGCACATAAATTGAAGGTAAGGAGAGTGTCTACAAGACAGGCACCATAATTGTCAGTATAAGGGACTTCATGTCTAGTCTGGTTGGTGGAACTGGGAGAGTCAGTGCACTGCCAGCAGGAGGGAAGGGGAGGGGTAGGCAGGCAGCAGAAAATGTAGACTGTGCAGTGGATGAGAACAAGTTGAGGGAGTACTGTAATTGGGAGTGGGTGCCTTTAAGTAGGAGGAGAAGGTAGTTAAAAGAGGACAAGTCAAGGGAGGTAGGTAGGTAGGTGGGGAAGGCAGGAAAAAAGTGTATTTAAAAGGTATTGGGGTGAAGAAGGGTGGGTGGATGCAAATGTTGTTAAATAATAGGTGAACGCTAGATACCCAGTGGAAAGCACCAGCTTGAGTACCCAAAAGCAGCTTACAGCACCAGGATTCTAGATGTGACCAATAGGGAGGAGAGTCTGGGAGCAGGTAGCCAATGCTGGGCTTCCTCTCTGTGCAAGTGGTCAATCCTGGAGTCATGCGAGTCCCGAGAGAGGACAGCATACCTGTGGAGATCCTGGATTTGGCAGGTGGTGCGGGTAGGGTGGCAGCGAGGAAGTCACTTCCCTGGAGGTTCTTCAGGGTAGGGGGCACCCGATCAGAGCTTCAGCAGTTTGTGGAGAGGAGACAGAGAAGCAGAGGTTAAAAGGGTGCGAAATGGAGAGCACAATTAACTAAATTGGGGGGGCGGGGAATCTGTGAGCAGCTGACAGTTCACAACAGGGGTCAAATCAGCTCAAATCACTGGCAGAGGAGCCTAAAAGGAAGATGGGGGTGCCTGTATTGCAGAAATTAGAGAGGGGTTGGGAGAGGTAGAGAGGAGGTAGCAGAGTTTAGCTAGAATGGGGGGCAGGAAATTAAAGTTACAGATGCAGGTTCAAGAGGGGAAAATAGGCAGAACAGAGGAGATATAGATTCAGATATTCGGCAGTTAAGAAAACAGAGAGACTAGAAAGGCTAGCACTAAAGATCCTAGCTAGGTAAAACACAGGTCTAGCTAAAAACAATTAGTTTAGTGGTAAAATAGGGTACACAGTGAAACTCAAACATAATGGCTGGAAATACAGTTCTAGCCAGAGTACTAACAGGCTGATTCACAAATTGCTGAACTACACAAAATACGTGATAACTGTAGAAACCTTTAGTCAGTCAACACAAAATACACGGAAGTTAAAATTTACAGGCTGATAGAGGCAGGAAAGGTAGAGCAGTAAATCAGCAATTTTTGGCACATTTTGTTAAATAATAGGAGAGCACCAGAATCCCAGTGGGAAGCGCCGGCCTGAGTGCCCAAAAGCAGCTTACAGCACCAGGATTATGTGGTATAGAATGAAATTTGAATTCCCTGATCCCTGGGTTCATTAACATCCATGTGTCTACCAGGCACAACTGAGCCGAGAATTCCTGAAGAGTATGCAGTGCAGGGGATAAGCCAGCCTGTGGCCAGTTGAAGCAGTCTTGATCATTTTGAAAAACAAGATTCCAATCACCATCCAAAATGACTGGCAAATGTGAGAATGGAGCCAGAACAGAGGTTAGATTAGGGAAGAAAGCGGGGCACTCGGTATTAGTGCCATATGTAGAGCTAAACACAACCTCCACTTTGCCAAGCCTTCCATTCACTAATAGATGTTTCCCCTCAGGATCTGCCTGTTCTGTCAAAAGAACAAATGGTGAGGTCCTAGTGATTAGAATTGCCACTCCTCTCTGCCGGGGTCTATGCTCTGCATCATAGGTATAACCTACACACTCCTGCCTTAAAAAATGAAGTCTTCTCTTGAGGTGTATGTGTTTCCTGCCAAAAAAGCTATTTATACATGTTGCTTTTTCAAATGTTTCGGTAGACAATGACGCTTCTTCTTTGATTGCCCACCTTTTATGTTCCAAGAAAACAACTTAAGTGGACCAGTCATATTACAATATGTTAACTATCAAAGAAATACCCCCATGCAAGAAAACTAGGTGTCCTGCTAATAAAGTAACAAAGCCCTTCCCCAAAACACCCAAACAACTCAAAATAAGAAAAAACAGATCAACTATATATATTTGGGTTATTTAACCCCTCATCAGTACCAGGCCCAACAGGTCTCCTCCACAGCATTTGGCCCATGATGTGCCAGTTTCAGTTCAGTCCGCCAGAGAAATCACCCCAAGCAAAGGGTATAAATCTGCTACAACTAGATAGGCCCCCTTTAATGATAGGGATGCTAATCGAGTGGATTTGTGCTTTACAGAGGTAGTACAGTACAAAGGAATATCGCCAGGTGCTCGAAAAAGGGTAATTAAACCACCCTGCATAAAACTAGTAACTACTTTTATTACAGAACAAAACTGAGGTCATGGCTCTTGGCTGTCCCCACTCTACCCAGGTCTGTATAAAACAAGAGAACATTACATACAGGTAGAATATAAGATAACAACAAAAAAGGAGGGAGAAGGAGAGGAACCCGGTCAATGTGAAAAGGGATGTAAAGAGTGAGAGTGGAGCCATGAGCACTTGACTGTAACAACTATCAGAAACAATTATGTAATACTAATTTCTTATTACAACTGTAAAGAGGGAAAAAGAAGAAACACCCCTCCCTGCACCTAGTAAAAGAGCAGCCATTTAACCGTTCCTGAAATATAAGCAGTCATCTGTGGGAGAAAAAGGAAAACTGCTCCAACACCTCTCAAAATAAATATAGTAATTACAATGGAACTTAGCTGCTTGGTCTCAGCATCAAAAAACAAAGATCTTCCATCCTATATTGCTAAGGATCAAAACTACAACTGATTACCATAAAAAAATGGAGAGAAAGAATCTAATGTCTCCAGCAGTGGTATGGTTAGAGAAGTGGGGGCTGTGTTCCAAGTACATAGGCAGTGCAAGACCTGGAGTCTAACACAAGGCCAGGGAAAGAGTCAATGCCATAATTGTTGCAAAAATATAAAAAGGATGTTATGGAGTAGGCTGTATCAAAACATGCAGGGAAGCCTGATGTGGATCTGGGTACTGCAGTGATAAAATAGAAATACTGCTGTCCTAGCAAAGCCATAATTCAAGAACCCCAGTTTATAGCAGGAGGTTAAAATGATATCACTATTAACCCCTGTAAAGATTAAAGTCAACATCACTTAGCTGAGACTTTTACTATTCCAAAAAGGATGACAAATAAAATGTCAATATAACATCTGGGAATGAGAGAGAGAGAAAAAAAGACCCCCCACCAAACGGGCAAAGGAACAGTAAACTTCACAAAACGTGAAATGTCCATAATAAATGTGCAAGTGAAGGCTACAAAATGAGAGGAACACTGTAAGTTTTAGGTGCTATCCAACAGACTTTGTGATAAAGAAAAGAGATTAGGGAAAAGCTGTGGGAGTGCTTGGTCAGCTTTAGAGGCCAATTCATACTATTTCTTGCCAGCCGGAGAGGAGACCTCTAAACGGGCAGGGTAAAGCATCTGGTATCTAATCTGGGCTGCCCAGAGTTTAGCGGTGTAGGAGTGATATTCTACCCACCTTTGGTGGACTGACAAGGGAAGGTCCTGTACTAGTCATATCCTATGGCTCTCCCAGTGCAGAGTCTGTGTATCTTTGACTTTCCTGAGTATAGGAGCCCAATCTACATAGTTGAGCAGCCAAAAGATACAGTGAAACCCACCAGGATAAAGCCCAACTCTGCAGAACTCTGCAGTAGAGTTAGTGCAGCAACAATGCAATTTCAATGGGAGTTAGTACCTCTTGTCATGCAGGAAACCTGTGACACTTTGCATCATCCTGGCGGGTTTCATTGTAACTGGGTGGGGTGGTTTCCCAGGTGCTGGCTTGGGACAGAGTGCTCAGTGAGCTCTTCCTATAATGTATGAAGGTCTGTTTAGGGAAGGGCATGCTATCTTAGTGCATAATTTGTGAAGGAAATCCAAAATGTTTGGGCCCTCTTCAGCCTCCAGTAACCAGAGTAGTATCAACTAATCCGCACCTCTGTATCGGACACTCACTTGGATAATTCTTGAAGAGCAGCTTAGAGGGATCTGAAATCAGCCGTTAAAGCTAAAATTGCATCCTTTATAGATGTGAGCACCATAAAGAAGTACTTGGTCATGAGCTCCATGGGTGTTGCAGAAAGGTAAAGTTGAGGAGGTGCTACACCAAGCCTGCTTAGGCTGCAGAGCCCAGGCCTGAATTGTGGAGGTCTGTTCCAAGGTGGTTGATACAGAATTCTTTACAGGAACTGGCTTCCCTTAATCCATCGTCTTGGTGTGGTGGAAGTTATCGTAAGGTATGATAGCACACCAAAAGTCCAAAGAATGCAGGAGAAATCACAAAAAAATGCTAATGTAGAGATGATTTTGGCAGAGCTGAAAATCTAAGCTGCTATCATTTCTTACACATCAACATGACTCACATTAATCTCTCTTTTCAAATGGTCTCCATTAACTTCCTGAAAATGGAGGTAAGGCTGATTGGTCTGTAGTTACCTGGCTCATCCCTGGGCCCACTCTTGCAGAGAGACACCACATGAGCCATCCCCCAGTCTTGGTATGCATACCCTGTCTCCAGTGAAGTGTTGAATAGGTCCACCAGAGGGCCTGCCAAGACCTCAACTAACTCTCCCTGGACCCCTGGGTGCACTCCATCTGGTCCCAGGGCCTTGTCCATCCACAGGGTCTTTAGACCCTCTAAAACCCTATCCACCCATATTACCCCATCCGTTATCCCTGCTCCTTCAGTTCTCACCCTTCTTTTCCCCTGTGGCATAGGACCATCCTTTTCCCTGGTGAACACCGAACATAAGTACTCATCAAGTTCCTTTGCTTGGTACACCACCCCTTTCTGCCCATCCCCCTTCCCTCTTGATCCAGACAATCTCATCCTTACAGCTCCTCTTCTTTCTTATGTACCTGAAGAAATCCTTTCCCCCTTCTCTGATCCCCTGTGCCAGCCTTAGCTCCCTTGTAGCCTTATCCACCCTGACAGCTCTGCTCACTTATTTAAAAAAAATTTAAAGTTAAACTAAGGAATGGCCCTGCAGGTGTGCAGCATCTACCAAGTGTCTTTTTTTAGAAATAGACTGGTGGCAATGTTTTTGTCCTGGCCAACCTAAAACCTGTTTTAAATGTGGGCCAGACAACCACCTTAACTATGCATGTGACAAAGTTCATTGTAACCTTTGTCTGGAATTTGGGCACATAGGCTCATATTGTTCCAATGAGTTCTGTTGTAGTTTATGTGAAGAAGTTGGTCATTCTTATAGTACTTGTAAATGAGCTACTCATAACCACATCAGAACAGAACAGACCACATCAGGATGCCATATTGACCATAGCTCAGAAAGCTTCTATACAGAGAAGGCAGCAAGAAGCTGTAAAAAGAATAACCCATTCTGAAGATACAGAAACTGTAACCGAACCAGCAACTACAGTAGAGGCAACAGGAAAGTAACAGCCTCATACAATGACATCACAGGCAAGCAGTAATGAAGTGACATCAACAGACCAAGCTCTGGACTCCCAGTTTGATCCTGTAGAGAAGGATCTTTAAGTTTCTACTGAAGGGCAGACAAATAAAAGAAGAGATTATGCCACCCCCTAACATAACAGTTGTCACTAGAAAAAGAACATTGAGAAGGCAACAGCCTGAATCAAAAGTGTTGCATCCTGACCCCAAATCATTACAGATACCCCTGTCTAACAAATATGAAGTTTCGGAGTCAGACAAGGGAGAATCAAATAGTGGGATAGAATCAGAGGCCTTTTCAACTAGGTCATCACACCATCCAGAGTCATCTGATACAGAAGATGAACCAGTTCCCCTAGGTTCTACTCAAAAACTGAAGACTAAATCTTATATGAAAACTAGCCAAACATTGGATGAGTTGATCTAATATATAGATTTGTAATTTTATTTCTATGCTCACCAAATGGCTATAATTATACAATTATCCTCTCTGAATGTACACAGTATTAAAAATGTAAAAAGGTGGTGCTTAACCTTTTCTATTCTAAATTGCTTATCTTATGATATTTTCCTTGTTCAAGAGACTAGGCTGAACATGACTGTGGATGTCATTTAGGCCCCAGAATTGAGGTGTTGAGGGTGTTCATTTGGTCCTTTGGTGAGGAAAGGTGTGATGGGATAGGGATATTATTTAAGGGCACTGGTTTCTCAGTCAGCAAAATAGTAGACATTGAGTTGGACAGATCAATGATGCTAGACATAACTTTTCAAGAAGAACAGTTCCAAATTATAAACATCTATGCTTCCCAGACAAAAAAGAAGAATTGATTTATTCAAAGATATTCAGCCATTTCTATATACTTTGAGAAAGCTAATTATTGGGGAAGATTTTAATTGCAGGTTAGCAACCAGTGACAGAAGAGCTAATACCTCAAAATTGTTCTGTGACTCTAATTTGTTGAATAACATGATAAAAGATGCTGGTTTAAGGGATGCTTATAAAGAGAAACATGAATTAGGAATCTTTCCATTTTACAAACATACATTAGACACAAGAATAGATGTTTTATTTTTCTCCCCACAGTTAGCAATACAGCAAATCACTTTGACTCCTATTGAAAATCAAGACTACTTATTATTTGCAGGGCAGTTAGGAGGATCTGGCTCTATGAGTGTAGGAAAAGGGCAGTGGAGACTAAATATTTCTTTACTCGAAAATGCTATAGTAGACTCTAAAGTAAAAGATTTATTGTTAGCTTGTCAATCTATTGCATTTATGTGCGATGACCTAAGTATTTGGTGGGAAGAAACTAAGTCAGATTTGCATTGTTTACTCAAAAAAGAAGCTGGAAAAATTAAAACAATCAGAATACAAAGAATATTTAGCCTTATAAGTACAGTTAGCAAAATTATGAACATTATTTCATGTAGGGGCCAAGCAATATAAAAATTAAATAGCTCATATAAAGTAAAAATGGATGAATTATACTACAATAGAGTGCAATCTCTTTTAATGGAACAACAAAGTGATACTCATGGGAAATTGGGTAGAGGTAACATATTTGAGAGTTAAAGAAAAACACAATTGTACATTCCTTAATAATGCAAAGTATCATGGGAAGCATATGCAAATCCCAATGAAGGAATCTGGACTGGATCAGCTCTTTAAGCAGCATTGCATGGTGTCAAAAGGCATCCCAATGCAACCAGCAATGGGTGAGAACAAAGAGTTGTAAGGACAGAGTTAAAAAAGAAATATTATAGTGCTGGCCAGAATGCGGAATTCTGCCTGCAAAATTAGTGAGGCATGACCATTCTGCCAGTGGAGCTTCTGCTAGAATTTCACTGGTTCTTCTATGGAATTATGTCTGCTACATTCTGCAGGAGAATATTCTGTAGAACATCATTTTTGTGTGGAAAATAATTTTGCAACCATTTCCATGGAAAATATTGAGATCTGTGAAATAATATTCCATGGAACAGCATTTTACCCTTGGAAAATAATTCCTCGACCATTTTTGCAGAAAATAGTAAGATCCATGGAATAAAATTCTGTGGAAATGTTGTGGAAAACTTCATCTGCATTTTCCTGCAGTGGAATTCCATCATACGATCTGTAGTTACATTGGGTGGAATTTCAGTGGAATTTCAAAAATTACACAAAATTTTGTTCCTCTGGAATTTGAAAATTCCATACAGCACTAAAATGTTCCTAATTAAAACAAGCATTTGTCAATGCCAAATGTTTGCTTGCTGATATTAGCATTGGACGTGCAGGAGTTAGAGAGATGCAGAATAGAAATGGCAGTGAAGTATTGAACTCACACCAACCCCACCTCCACCCTGCCAAGATGGACAGGCATTGGGGTGTGCCTTTGGGTTGTCACTCATAATGCTCATGGCATTTCACCTCACCCTATCCTGTAGACACCGACAAGTGTTGAGGTGTGCCTTAGGATGTTCAGCTTCACAGTCACCCCATTTCATAAGGACATACACCAAAATAGGTGCAGTGTAGGAGAATGGGGTGAAGTCTGGGGCTGAAGAGTCCAAGGCACACCTCGAAGCCTGTCACTGGCTTTAGGGTGGGGGGGTGGAATGGCATGAGTATTATAGCCGGCAATCCAAAGGCACACCTCTGATGACTGTCAGTCTTCACAGAGTTGGACGTTATGGTTAGAAACCCCAATGCCCCAGGTATTTGTTGGTGTTTGCATTACAAGTTTTCAACATGGCCTTTTTGTGACCCCCACCTCATGAAAGCTTTTGGGACCTCTGCTCATGAACAGTGGCACTGTGATTTTGTTAGTGTGTCCCGAACTTTGATTTTACACAGCGACCATGCCATTCTGTGCGAGATATGTGAAAACACAGATTGGGCAGGATGTGAAGAATGACAGCTGTACCATTCAAAGGGAGGTGTGAAGAGATGGCAATGTTGAAAACCTGGAATGAAAATATTAAAAATGCTTGAACGTCCAAGCGTATCTGGAAACTGTACAATGCATACTCGTAACACAGTCATTTAGTGGAATTATTTCACCAAATTTTCAACATAGTCATTTTGTGACCTCTGCTCATGAACACTGTCACTATGATTTTCTTAATCTGTCCTGAACATTGATCCCCCACAGCCAGATGCGCAAACACACATTTCAGGCAGGATGTGAAAAATGACAGCTGTACTGTTCATAAGGAGATGTGCAAAATGGACAATGTTGAAAATTTTGAGTGGAAATATTACAAATTTTTAAAGTTATGCATGTGCATGGAAACTGCACAATGCACGCTCGTAACATTGTCATTTTATGGACTTTTGTCAGCAAATTTTCAACATAGGCCTTTTAGGACATCTGCTCATGACTAGTGTCACTGTGATTTTCTTGATCTGTCCCAAACACTGATTTCCCACAGTGACCGTACTATTCTGTGCCATAAGTGTGAAAACATATTTCAGCCATGATGTGGAAAATGACAGCTATACTGTTCATAAGGAGGTGTGCAAAAATGCCAGTGTTGAAAATCTGGAGTGAAAATATTATAAATTCACAAAGTTATGTGTGCATGGAAACTGCATAACATACGCTTGTAACACGGTCATTTTTGGGAATTTTTTCACCAAATTTGAAACATAGGCTTTTTGAGAGGTCACCTCATGGACAGTGACACTGTAATTTCATTAAATGGTCCCAAAAGGTGATTCCATGCAGTGACCGTGAAATAACCTTTCTGGACCAAATAATGCCATGACAGTGACTGAATTCATGATGGGAGGGGTCCCAAGAACCCCATGTTGAAAATGTGGCGCTAAAAGTCTAAACAATGGCTGAGATATCCACATAAGTTGAAAAAAAAAACATTTATGCCATTATAGAGTTTACCGGCATTTCTTCAGTTTGCCGTCGGCTTTGAAGAGTGCAGACATGTTCCTGGTCCACTGAAGATCATCACGGTGGGCTCCGGAGGTAAGTATGGTGTAATGGGGCTGTGTGGGGAGGTGGGATGCACAGAGGGTAGGTGCAAGTTGGGGAAGGGGCCATGAGAGACAGCAAGGGACCATTTTCTTTTTTTACAGGGTTAAAAAAAGACAATGTGGAACACTTTTGGCATGTTGGGGTGGGCTCCCATCGTGCCACCTGGGTGTTTTTTGGCAGGGGGGCTGGAGCTGATGGGGATTCGGCACCCCCATCAGCCATACAGTGTGCTTGGGGGGGTGCATGAGCTGAGAGGGATTGGGCACCCCCCTCAGCACACAAAAAATGGGGGGAGCACATTATGCTGACAGAGATTGGCTACCCCATTGGCAAATGAACTGGGGAGGGGGCATGCCAACAGGAGGATTGAGTTCCTCCTGCAGCTTTAACGGGGATAGGCAGCGGCTGTCCGTCGGCTTCCATGGGGACTGTGAGAGGTAGACGGAGAAGCCACCGCCTTGTTTATTGAAAGGGAACACCAGACAATGCACCTGTAATTGGCTGCTGCAGTCAGGGACCACCCCACAGCAAAAACAGCTGATTGTTGATGATGGGGTGATCTCTGATTGTAGCTGCAAGTTTATTTCAAGTTGGTGGCAAGCTACACTATTGCTGTCATGGACAGCATGATCCTCTATTAGTGCCACACAGACTAGCCCCAAAATGGGCTGCTGGCATAGGCAATAACACTGCTGCACCTCCACGATTTGTTACTGCAACAAGATGCCCCAATACAGTATGTTTCTTGCACATGCGTGCAAGCAAACATAAAAATGATGAAGGTTTAATGGTAAGTACAAACAATACATAGATACATAGACAGTGTCGGCAGATAAGGGCCTATGGCCCACCCAGTCTGCCCATTTGAGCTTGTAAGTTCAGTTTGTTTTCCTAGAAGTCTGTTGCACCTAACCCCTGACCTCCAGAATTCCTTTATGTCTATCCCATGCATTCTTAAATCCCATGATTGTTTCAGCCCCCACCACTTCCTCTGGCAGGGTGTTCCACTTGTCCACCACCCGTTCTGAGAAGAAATTCTTTCTCATGTTTCCTCTGAATCGTCCTCCTCCAACTTCATCCCATGCCCTCTAGTCCTGGAACATCTTTTCGCTTAAAAATAGTGTTTTCCTGCACCCTGTTCCTCCCTGTAAGATACTTGTATGTCTCTATCATATCCCTCTCTCCTCCTCTCCTCCAGGGAGTACATGTTCAGTTCCTTCAACCTGTCTTCATAGGACTTGTGATGCAATCCATGCACCATCTTTGTTGCCCTCCTCTGAACCTTCTCTACCCTGTCTATGTCCTTACGTAGGTATGGTCTCCAGAACTGTACACTGTACTCCAGGTGGGGCCTCACTAGTGTCTTGTATAGTGGAATTATGACCTCCCTTTTCCTGCTGGTAATGCCCCTGCCTATACATCCCAGCATCCTATTTGCTTTACCTGCTGCCTTGTCACACTGTTTCCCTACCTTGAGGTCATCAGAGATGATAATGACATGACATTTTAAATACTGTTATTATTGAATGCAAATATTTGAGACACTGGACTCTAACATTTCAGCAGCTGCTCATTTGGGAATGCTAAATATTCCCTCTGTTCCTCAAGAAGAGCTGGATAAACTAATCGGTCCCATTATAACAGAAGAAATTAGCCTCTGAATAAAAAAAAACAAACTAAAAAACAATACAGTTCCATGTCCAGATGGACTTACTTCTGAATTTTATAAGAAACACAAACTTCAATTGGTAGAAATACATCAGGGCCCAGATATTCAGAAATCCACCAAAGGCTGCTCAAGTCTGGTGCAGCGCAAATCCGATGCACCATGGTGCAACAGGAGTCATATTCAGAGGTTGTGCCAGCTGAAGTGCACCAGTGCAACCCGGCTGAATATGGCACAGTTGTGCCATGGCACAGAAAGAGATGCTCCAGCACAACTGTGGGAGCAGAGCAACATAGCAACAGAGGGGGGCACGGCACAGAGAAGAGACCCAGGGACAGAGCCAGGGAAACACAGTGACAGACCACAGGAGGCCTCCACCAGCAGGGCACAGCAGGGCACACACAGGCACCTGAACACTCCGCCCCAGATCACAACAGTGGCAAAGATAAAAGGCAACAGGAGGTGCCAATGGCCAATGGAAGGCCACAAGGGAGCCCCCTCCCACAGGCTACTGGCTGTGCCCCCCCCACCCTCCGAGACCAGAGCAGGCCACACCCAGGAGCACACAGCCAAGCACACACACATGCCACACAGGCACACAGGAAGTCCACATAGGAGACACTGAACATGCCAGGAGGCAGGTAGCATGGCAGACCACATGGGACAGGCTGCACAATGCCAAGCAGAGACCCCAACACATTGTGTGGCCAGTACCCACCCAATAACCATGGCTGTGTGCTACCACCACGCACATACCCACCACACACCCCTGACAGCTGCCCCATGGGCACTCCAAGGCACAGCCACTGACCGAGGGGAAGGACACCACCACAGTGAGACACACCACAGCACACAGCAGTGAACCACAGAAGCACAACATACACCTTGACACATGTGCACCACATGGACAGACACTGGGTCACTGCAGCATGGCTCCTCATGCCACCTGCAAAGCAGACACTGACACAGGCAGATAAGTCAAAAACTATATATTCACAATGCAAACTATTTACACTAACAAGGGTGAGGGAAAGGGTAGGAAAGCGAGGAAAGGGGACACGGAACAGAGACTGTACAGTGAGAAGGGGGGACTATAGGGGGAGGGACAGCAGGGGAAACAGGGGAATGCTGGGGCCAAACTAATGGAGGCCATGACCTTCCACCCCTTGGTGTCCTTGCTGCCTCCAGTCTGCCAGCAGCAGGTGCTGAACCTGTAGGGCTGCCTCCGTGGTGGTTTAGGTTTTCAGTATGAGCTGCAGCAGCAGCCTGCAGTACATGGGCCTCCTACGCCTTTGCTGGACACCTATGACAAGGAACAGGACAGGTGATCAGTGCAATGTCCCAAGGAACCATGCTCAGCCACAGTATGCAATGGGCAGCGGGAACACACACCCCTGGAGGGCCGGTACCAGCCACCTGCAGGGGGGTGAGCCAACGCCTGCCAGCAACTCAGTGCACCATGACATTGCATAGAGGTGGTCCCCACCGCACAATGGCCACCTGACTGTGCAATGACAGTCACATGGCACAGTGCACCGGTGGCACCACAGCAACACCAGTGGCAGCTGGGTGCACACCCACCCCACCGACAGCTGATACACATGTCCAATGGATGCATCACAGTGACTTGCACCATGCACAGTGCAACACACACAGCTGCCATGGCACATGGTACAGGCAGCCATGCTCACACCCACACCCCTGCCCCTATGCACAGTGTGAAGGACCATGACAGTGCCTACCTGCGCTCTGAGGTCCTGCTGGTGCTGGTCCTGCTCCGTCTTGTCCTGCTGTGGTGCTGCAGCAGCCTGGGCCCTATGACAGTCTTCAGTTCTTGGAAATGGAAGGAAGACAGGTGCACATCAGGAACTGACCACAGTAGCTTCCCCCCACCCCCAACCCTGTGAACAGCATGTACCCCTGCCCGACACATCCCACACTGCCACATGGCAGTACTGCAATGCAAGCGGAAGCTGGCAATACCACCCCACAATATGCACAGTGACAGTGCACCTGTCTGTAGGGCATGTCAGGCAGCCAAGCCAACATCACAGGACAGCACCAGGGCAGACATGGAACATAGGATGACTTACCTAGCTGTGGCATGGCCCCTCATCTGGCACCTGCCTGTAGCCTCCTGAGGCACTCCAGGTCCTGCCACATGAGGTCACCATAATGGTGGCGACACTGCTTCCCAGTCCTGTGCACCCCTGTCCTGTGCCCCATTCTTGTGGTGATTGCCTGCCACACAGTGCCCCTGGCCTGCTGCAGAGGCACTTGCCCAAACAGCTGGGGGTGTGGGGCTCCACACATGCCTCTAGGTTGGCCACCTCATTGGGAGACCAGTTCTGGGCCCTCCATCACCAAGCCTGCGCCATGTTCTGCTAACTGCATTGGGTGGTGAAAATGACAGCCAGAAGCACACGTGTCCACACCATGCACCCGCCGTGCGATGCGCGATGAGCGAGTGCATGCACAGTGCACACACATCGTGTAGTGCCAGAGATGTGTGGAATGGGCATGGCTACATGGGGTCACAGGGTCAGAGGGTAGACCCAGGGGTTGACTGGCATTGCGCACGTGCGCGATAGGGCATGACACCCAATGCATGGCCATGTGCATAGCTGGCCCACACACAACATGCACAATGTTATGGCATCATGCTGTCCATGCATGGTGAGTGATTGCCACCATGATGCTCTGATGCACATGTGCACTGTGGCCTTGTCGCCACACATGTGTGCGCATTGTGCCATTGCAACTTGCTTTGGTGCAACCCTATTGTGTATGGCACAATATCACAATATTCAGACACCACATGCAAATGAGCTCATCAGCCAATGCATAGCACACTGGCTGCATTAGCATGTCATTACCTTTGTGGCAAACCTCATTTGTATGTGTTGCACCTCATAAGCGCCACGGAACAGCACAGACCAAGGACCGGTATTGCATCCCATCAAGGTAAGTTGCGCGTACTGCTGCAGCTCACTGGGAGCAGACAGCACAGCAGGGTGGGACGGGCCAGGGAGATGCTGCCACTGGCACACTGTGCTGTCCATGTTCACAGGATGTGACATGTCATACCGTGAGGAGGTTGAGGAGCATAGGCCTGCTTGGAAGTGCAAGCCCAATTTCACTAAAGTGGAGACAGAGGCCCTATTTGATGCATACCTGGACATGGAGCCCCTGTTGAGTGGTGCCATGGGCACACCACAAGCCAGGGCTGGGGTCTGGGAGAAGGTGGCGGCACATGTCAACCAGCATGGCAGCCACCAGCGGTTGGCACAGGAGTGCCAGAAGATGATGGGCACGAGCAAGAGACACATTAAGGAGAAGGTGGCAGCCATCCATGCATCCAGGAATGCCACCAGATTGGGGCCTGCAGATGCACCAGCACTCGTGGTGCAGGAGCAGTTAGTAGCAGCCACCATGTGCCACAGCACAGTGGAGGGTGTGCCTGGAGGTGGTTTCCAGACTGGTGGCAGCCCATGGCTGCATGGTAAGGATGTCAGTCATGCACAGCTGGTGGCATGGAGGGTGCGTACATAGGCATGCTGGTGTGCATGCAGCTGGCATGCATGGCATGTGCATGTGTGTGCACCCACATGCATGCCATGCTGCAGGACACATGCAGTGGCAGTGTGTGGGGGCACACGTGAGCAATGCATCACTGACATGCCTTTCCTTCTCTTGTAGCACCAGCATGCCTCCATGCAGATGATGTGGCATCGGCAGCAGCAGCAGCTGTGGATGCTGGAATGTTGTTGGTGAGATGCCCCCACTGGTCACTGACACAGGCAGCATGCCCAACACTCTGCCAGCAGCGGAACAGCTGAATGCAACCACTGCGGGTGCAGCAGCATGCACTGCCTGGCTGTGCCCTGTGGTGGTGGTGTAGCCATGCAGGTGCTGGGTGGTGTACAGCGGCCGGACAGGTGACAGCAGCAGGCAGCAGGTGCCACTGGGCAGTCAATCACAGGGTCCACCAGTGGTGTGCCTGCTGTTCCAATTCCCCCTGCAGACCCCACTGTGCAGCATCCACCAGAGGGGGGGCTGTGCAGCATGGCTGGTCACCACATGAGGATCGGAGCCCCAGGATGCCGACCCACTGGCTGAGCACACCCATTTGCTGGGGGCATCCATTCAGCAACAAGTGCTGCTTGCCACTGGGGTGCGTGCACTGCATGCGGAAGTGCGCCAGTTTGCTGAACAGCAGGAGAGGGGCACTGCGCATATCCTGGTGGGGATACAGTGCATGCAGGAGGCCATGACTGTATCCCTGGATATCATTGCCACTGTGCTCATGGATGGCTTTGCACTGCTGGCTGCCACAGGGTGTGGCTGGGCACAGATGACCCCTGCAGCATGCTGTCCACCCCTCCAACCCAGCATTGGGTGACCCTAACACAATCAATGCCAGAATCTGATGTGGGCATCCCAGGTATGCTTGGGGCTGGCCTGTTTGGGCACCTTCACACCCCCACATGGACATGGTCATGGTCCCATGGTTCAACCCCTGGGGGGGCTGTTTCTCACCCCCCCATGGCTGATGCACAGCCTGTGGCCACCGATCTGCCCAGGTGCAGCCACCTCCATGGCCATGGTGGCCATGGTTCCATGTAGTGGACCTGATATGCAGGCTGCCTCACCTGCAGTCTGCAGCTGCTGTCCTGTGCGCACATGGGTGGTGTGTGTGTGCCCACCACTGGTGTGGTGTCTGTGTGTTGCACCACATGCTGCCTGTGTGCGTGCTTGCCCAGCTGCTGGCCCATATGGTAAAGTCATGATGAAGACAGTCTAGCACTGGTTGTGCCTGTGCAATGCATCTGATCAATGCCACATATCACCGCCTGAGGGTGTGTATGTGAGTGTGTGTGTGTGTGTTGCTGTGTGTGATTCTGTGTGGTTGTGGTTGCCCCTGACTCCTTATCCCTGCATCATGCCTCTGTGTGTGCATGCCCATTGCCATGCACACCCCTGCATGTGTGCTGTACCTGTTTGTGTGGCCCATGCATGTGTATCACACCACCTACCTGTGTGCACCATAGTGCTCCTGTGCAATGGTGTCCCGGTGACATTGCATCTGCTGTTGCAGCAGGGGATCCCTCCACCCAGGGGGTGGCTGTCCACCACCTTCTGGACCATTGCCTCCATCGTCCCCACTACTGTCACTCTCATCAGCCTCGACGGCTATCCCATGGTCAGTAGACATGTTGTGCAATATGCAGCAGACCAGGAATAGGTCACAGGCTTTCAAGGGGCTGTACAATAGGGCACCGTCTGACCTGTCTAGGCAACAGAAATGTGCTTTCAACATGCCAAAGACATGCTCAATGATGTTGTGCATACTGGCATGTTCCTCGTTGTAACTTTTCTCTGCTGGGGACGATGGGCACTGGTAGGGGGTGAGCAGCCAGGGCCTCAGTGGATATGCACTGTCCCCTGTGTGGATAATGACATGGTTAGCCCTCTGCTACTCTATGTTGTGCCCGTGCCTGTCCCTGGCACCCATACCAACATGCACACTCCTGCCTCGGTAAATGGGATTATCTCTGCTCCCATATAATTTCGCCCTGCCTTTTCACTCCCCGAAGGCACGCTTCCCACGTAAACTCACTCCTATGTCAATATGCTCTGAGTCAAATCGCTCCTGCAGGGCTCTTTTGCAAGTGTAGCTATGAGTATTTTCATATGTTTTGTGAATCCTGCAGACACAAGTGCAAGTGTATGTGCAGAAAATGGCAACTCACTTTCCCATAGCTAATAGTATTTCAGACATTCTGTGAATCCTGCAGACACAAGTGCAAGTGTATGTGCAGAAAATGGCAACTCACTTTCCCGTAGCTAATAGTATTACAGATGTTTTGTGAATCCTGCAGACACAAGTGCAAGTGTATGTGCAGAAAATGGCAACTCACTTTCCCGTAGCTAATAGTATTTCAGATGCTTTGTGAATCCTGTCCCAACTTCTTTAAACCATAAGCTCTGTTGCAAGCGTATGTGCAGAAAATGGCAACTCACTTTCCCGTAGCTAATAGTATTTCACACGTTTTGTGAATCCTGCCCCTACTTCTTCTTTAAACCATAAGCTCTGTTGCAAGTGTAATATTGCCAGACTAGCCTGTATTTTGAAGAATAGTGCAGATCGCACAACTGAAGAATTTTTACGTGGGGTGGCCCATAGCTTTGAATATTAATGCCCCTGTTTTTGTTTTTAAATTGTATTAAATAAAGACATCAGTTGTTTTTAAAACTCACCCAGTAACATCCAATGAATGCGCAAGCGTCATGACGCCACGTCACGTCATGTTTTACTATGGGCTGCATTCATTGCTATGGTTTCTATCACTATCACTACCTGGCCAAGTAACATGGGCTGCAGTTTCCATCACTACCTGTGCTAAGGTAAGAGCTATTAAATTGAACGCATTTGAGCTCACACTGGGAGTGAGGGAGCGAATTGACAGGGAGCGAGGGAGCGAATTGACAGGGAGTGTAATTACATGGGAGCAAGTTTACATGGGAGCATACTGTTGGGAGCTAAAAGTCCAGGAGCGAAAAGACGGGAGCGAATTGTCATGTTCTCCCTGCCCTCCACCATCCCATGGTATGCTCTGCCCATCGCCCCTTGCTCGTGCCATAGTCACCCACTAGGTGGTCAGTGGGGATGTCCCCACATTCAAACCTGTGGCCACAGCACAGAGCTGTGCCAGATGAATGTATCTTGTGCACTCCTGGTGTGTGTGGTGCAGACATTGGTGATGCACCCTGAGGCATCGCACACCACCTGGCAGTTGACACTCGGGCACCCCTTCCTGTTAATGTACACCATGCACTCAGGGCCAGGTGGAATTCAGATGGCCATGTGGGTGCAGGCAATGGCCCTAATCATGCCAGGCATACCTGCAACCCTGTGGAAGTCCTGCATGGTTGCTGTATGGTCCACCTGTGTGCTGGGGAAATGGATGTATTCCAAAGCATGTGGCAGCAGAACTTTGAAGAACTGTGTGAGGAGGCGGGACATGGCTGATTGGGTTATGCCTGTGGTATCCTCTGTTGGTCTCTTGAAGGTGCCCATGGTGAGCAGGCACATGACGGCTGTCACCTTCGTCTCCACGGACATGGTGTGGCTCCATCTGGTGGGTGCCTACATCTTCTCACTGCACAACTCACAGAGCTGCCTCAGAATTGCCCTGTTCAGGTGGTACTGGCCCACAGTCTTTGTGTCACTGTAGTTCTCGAAAGTGATGTGGGCACGGTACCACCTGTTTCAGGCATACCACCGGCAGGCCCTTCCTCTGCCATGTCACTGTTCCTCCTGCCCTCATTATGGCCTCCATCATGAAGGACACACCAACAGAATTTTGTAATGGGGTGAAAAACAAAATCTAGTCAGAGCCAATATGGCTGCAAAATGATTTTATTGAATGTTCATATCAGGAATTAGTACTGTTCGTTGTTGTTAAAGGCTCTATTTACAATTTGTCATATTACATATAATATGGCATGCAGTGTTATATATGAAAGAGACTTTAGCAGTCTATTACTAATGTGACACATCCTCAGGATATGAGGAGGCTCATAAAGTTACAACTGGCAATAAAGGTACTGAATAGTATAACATCAAACCTGGTATTAACTACCCACAAGGCATGTTTTCAACAGTTGGTTAGTGCATGCAATTATTAAAAAAAGCTTTACATATAAACTACAATATCAGGAAATATAAATATATATAGAAGTCCATTTTGCACATGTTGGGGGTGTAGCACTAAGGATATAAAATGTTCAGGTGTTCATTCATATATATTCCTTTGCTTGAGAGACACAATCTGTAGCACAGTGGATCTAAAGAACACTGCAATACAAAATACAAATGTCTGGCATGCATTCTAAGAAACAGTAAAAAGCAAGATATTATTATATCAGTTGCTCATTTAGTCATAATACAATAAAGAAATACTTCTATTGCAAAGTATGTCATCTTTGTATACTGGAAATAAATAATTGTCTATAGAAATCTTACAGAAAGTGCACAAGTTCAAAGTATTCACTCACACCTGGGCTGTAGCAAGCCCCACAAGGTATAAATCCATCATGACTAAGCATCTGATATAATAATGTCCAGATTTTTATATTGTTATTTTTAGGATAGATTCCTGACATTTGGAATCATTGTGCTGCAGATTTCATTGGTTCCACAGTTTTAAAGACACTTTCTCTCAAGAGAAGGAATATATAAATGAATACCTGTACATTTTATATCATCAGTGCTTCACCCCAACATCCACAAAATGGACTTCTATATAAATGCATATTTCCTGATATTGTAGTTTATCTGTAAAGCTTTTTTCTAATTACAAGCACTAATGAACTGTGAAACTACGATTTGTGGGAAGTTTATACCAGAGATGATATTACACTTTTCATTACTTTAATTGCTGGCTGTAATACACTTTTCATTACTTTAATTGCTGGCTGTAATTTTATAAGTGCCTCCTCGTATCCTGAGGATGTGTCACATTCATTGTTTTAAATTTTAAATTTGTGCACATCATTGGTGGTGGATAATATAAGAGAATTTTTGCATTAAGTTACTAACTCTGATGAAGCTCCACTTCTGGAGTGAAACGTTAGTTGTTTTTGCCCCATTCAGGCATAGCATTGGTCCCTGCTATTCATTGCACTACTGCACTTTTGTTGTTTTTGAGTATTCATCCTATGAATTCACTTATGCTTTTTTATTAAGCTAGATAAAAGTTTTACTGCTGACTATGGAATACAGCTGCTTTTTATTTGATGTATAAGTGACAAGTACACAGAAGTGCCATTGTACAAGGAATATCAGGGAGCAATGCTACAACAGATTAGTGCAAAAAAAAAAAACAACTAATGTTTCTTTCTAAAACATCACTGGAGTTGGGTTCTTAGTGTCTGCTTACTTTTTTCATTAACTCTTGAACCTGGGGGCTGGGCACTGGGTGTCAGAATGGGGAGTTGGTAGCACCGGGGTTTGGCTGTCATTGTCTGCCTACTTTTTTTTAATTTACTGTCTGACTTCAGAGTTGGGCACTTGGTGTCAGAATAGGGGGAGTTTGGTAGCACCAGGGTTGGGCAGCAAGTGGCTACTAACTTTTCATTTTAGTTTACCATCCAATCCTGGAATTGGGCAGCCAGTGTTAGAGGGTGAGGGAAAGTGGCACTGGGGTTTGGTTCCTGGTGACTGCCCAGCTATATTAATAGTGGAGATTCAGGTTTTCAAATAGAAGCAATATCCATATGCCTCTGACTGCTCTGTGTTTGTGTCACAAATCTCCCACCAATGCCTTAACCAGCACACCTTTTGCAACTGGCTACTGCAGACCCTTCTCTGTTTTTGCCCCCACCCTTTCCCATGCCAACACCCAGCCCTCTCAGCAAAAGTGGCATGCCCTGGACTCCTGGATAGTTGAAGCCTAGTCATCAGTCCTCTGCATCAAGCTGAGACTGACTGCTCAATCCCTAGGTGTAACATGGGTCTGGTTTTATAAAATTTTAATCCACTCACTTCCTGTATCAGAAGGAGGGATGAACTTTTCTTCAGTTAATTAAAATAAAGTAAAGTGTCTCTTTTGAATTGAAGATACTTCCTAAGACTTACAATAACTTTTGTTAAACAGTGAGGGATTGAACATGATGGACCTAGAGTCCTTTACAACATTACATTAATTTGTTACAGTGAGGAGTTGGACATGATGCACCTAGATTCCCTTACAATGCTAAATTACTATATTACTATGAGGTACTGGACATGCTGAACCTAGAGTTCCTTACAGCATTAAATTACTATGTCACAGTGAGGGGTTGGGCATGATGGACCTAATGTCCCTTACAACATTACATTTTTATGTTACAGTGAGGGGTTGGACATGATGGACATTGTGTCCCTTAGAACTTTAAACTACTATGTTACAGTGAGGGGTTGAACATGATGGAACCAGAGTCGCTTACAGCATTAAATTACTATATTATAGTGAGAGGCTGGTCATTTACTTATTTATTTATTTAATTATTTATTAAATTTTGGTCACCGAGTAGGCCCACTGAGCCCCGAAGGTCCCTTTTTCAGGGGCGACCCAGGATAACAATACAAGTTATAAGAATGAACAAGGACATAAGGAACATTTGAGGCATTGTGAGTTACATCATGAAGTGGTTACAGTAAAGAAAAATAGTGGACACAGGCATGGTTACAGGCATGGTAAAAGAAAAGCAGTGGATGCAGGCATGGGTACAGGCATGGTTATCATCATGACATGTAAGCAATTGGTAGTACTTTGCATATAGTTTATTCGGGGTTACACATGGCCTCTGGTGAGCAGTCTGTATAAGGCAGGTAGTAGGAAGGTTAAGCTAGGAGACGGGAGTTGGAGAGGAGGGGAGTACCTTAGGAGTTGAAGTGCCATGACAGTGGCATGCGCTTGAGGTCAGCAGATGGGACTTAAGCCTGGTGCAGAAGTTCATGAGTGAGGAGGAGGCCTGGACTTGGGGAGGGAGCTTGTTCTCTTGGCAGGCTACTTGGGAGGAAAAGGATCTTCCGCCAGTGTTTGTCCTTACCCTAGGGGCTTCTAATAGCATTCTATCTGAGGTCCTTAGGTTCCTTGGGTTGTATTTGAGGGTTATGGTCCTGACAATGCTTGGCAGAGTGTGGGGTTTGAGAAGCTTGTAGGCCTGGACAAGCAAGGGTGTTGGAGGTGAGTGATCAATGTGGGCCAATGAAGACTGGCCAAAGTGTCACAGTGGTGACATCTTGGGTGAACTAAGGTTGTGAAATGAGCTGTTTTATTATATAGGGTTTGCATCCTGGTAATCTCTTGTTTAGCCATGCCCTGTATAATAGCGGCCGCAAAGGTCAGGTTGGGTAGAAGGACGCTGGTAGCTATGGAGAACCTGGCTTCAGGGATGAGTTGGTCCCTGAGTCGGTACAGGGTGCGAAGTTTCTGATGTAGTGTCCTGGTGACCTGGTCCACGTGTTCCTTGTAAGTGATATTCTGATCCAACCTGAGGCCTAAGTATTTAAGGGAGGGGACTACGTTAATGGCTTTACCAGAGAGTGAGGTTAAGGTCACTCATGATGTTCATGATGGACCTAGAGTCCCTTACAACATTAAATTACTATATTACAGTGAGGTGCTGGTCATGATGGACCTAGTGCCCCTTACAGCATTAAATTACAATGTTAGAGTGAGGGATTGGACATAATGGACCTAGTGTCCCTTACAACATTAAATTATTATGTTACACTGAGGGGTTGGACATGATGGACCTATTGTCCCTTACAACATTAAATTACTATGTTACAGTGAGGGGTTGGATATGATCGATCTTGTGTCCCTTACAACATTAAATCACTATGTTACAGTGAGGGGTTGGACATAATGGACCTATTGTCCCTTACAACATTAAATTACTATGTTACAGCGAGGGGTTGGACATGATGGACCTATTGTCCCTTACAACATTAAATTACTTTGTAACAGCGAGAAGTTGGATATGATCAATCTTGTATCCCTTACAACATTAAATTACTATGTTAGAGTGAGGGATTGGACATGATGGACCCAGAGTCCCTTACCACATTAAATTACTATGTTGCATTGAGGAGTTGGACATGATGGACCCAGAGCCCCTAACAACATTAAATTACTATGTTACAATGAGGGGTTGGACATGATGGACCCAAAGTCCCTTACAACATTAAATTACTACAGTATGTTACATTGAGTGGTTGGATATGATGGGTGTAGTGTCCCTTGCAACATTAAATTACTATTAACAGTGAGGGGTTGGACATGATGGACCCAGAGCCCCCTTACAAGCTTTTCCAGGACCTCTGCATGCACGGAGGGCAGCAAACTGTTTGAGGATTGCTGGGCCCTCAATATACAGACTGCTATAGCTACAGCTGTGAATCTTCCTCCTTGCTAGCCTCACATGCTGTGAGGCTTAATCAAATAGAAATAAAAAAATGTAAATGTGGTGGTAGACATTGGACAGCAAAATAAATAGAGAAGCAAGGAAGTTAAAAAAAACAATGTTTTTATGGGTCTAAACAAGAAAATTCATTAAACAGGCAGCTAAAATAAAATGTCAGCTTCTACGTATCTAACACAAGAAGGCTGAAGATTAACTACCAAGGTAATCAAGGGTTAAGACTCCAATGAGTTGCAAAGTAATCTGAGAGCAGGTAGCAATGTAATACAGGACAACTTGCAGGCTAAAAAGTGCCTTTGAAAGAAAATCATCTTTTCATTGTTAACAGAAGTTAGCTAGCTGTTCCAGAGAAATAAAAAATGTGAATGTGGAAGTGGACACTGGACAGCAAAATAAAATGAAAGGGGTGAGGAAGTAAAAAAAAAACTGCATAAACAAAATGCCTTTATGGGTCTGAACCGTTAAATTCACAAAACAGGCAGCTAAAAAAAATGTCAACTTCTATGTATCTGTCACAAGAAGGCTGAAGATTAACTACTAAAATAATCAAGAGTTAGGACTCCAATGTTTTGCAAAGTAATTTGAGAGCAGGAAGCAATGGAATGCAGGACAGCTTGCAGACTGAAAAGTGTCTTTTAAAGAAAATGATCTTTTTATTGTTTATGGAAGTTAGCCAGCAGTTCCAAAGCTATTTATCTTATATGCCCTTAAAATAATGAATGTGTTTCAATAGGAATGACAGCAATTATTGCCTTAAGCTCTATTAACAGGCACAATTATTGAATAGGATCTAGGAAATAGTGCTATCTACTGGAGACAGGGGTGCACACCACTGTAATAAATGGAGAGAACAGCTGAGTAATATGAGCCAAACTACTCAGTGGAAGACCACAGACTCATAATATTCAGTCCTTTCCCCTGCTACTGAGAGCAATATGTCAACATGGTGACCTCACCATGCAGCCACAAAAATTATACAACATAACTAGTAAAGGATGCCCAGTTAGTCCACTATTATATATTTGTTTGCATTGATCCTGTATTGTTTACTATATCAGATCATTCTAGGATTAAAGGCTTGTGTAATGTAATGGGTACAGCAACTCTCACTGTACTGGCATATGCAGATAATATCATCTTCTATGTACAAGATGCTCAGTCAGAACTTGCTGCATTGGATGTTACTCAAACTTTCTTAGATATCTGAGGAGCAAATATTAACATTAATAAGTGCAGAGGTTGTGGTATTAACTCAGAAAGTTAGCATGATACAAGTATATGGATATAGAAGTGTGAGATGCTTCTATTAAGATACTTGGTCCAATTTATGGGAAATTAGATCAGGCTAAACTAAACCGGGAAGAAAAACTAAAGATTTGTGAAAGCAAAAGAAAAGTGTGGATATGGAAACACTGGCAATGAAGAAAGAAGAAAAAAGTTAGCTCGAGATAAAACCTTTATACTGCCCATGTTTACTTATGTTAACATAGTTTACCTACTACCTACGGAACTGGAAACAAAATTACTGAGTGATAGTTTTCAGATTATATCGGGCAGTAGACTAACCCTATTAAAAGAAACATGTATCAGAAAACTAAACATAGAGATCTAAACGCTAAAAAAACCATAGTTTTCTTTCACAGCGTGTTTATTTATTGGAATTTCTCTTGGTACACAAGATCAGTACAAAAAACATGGAATTTGTTGTCACATAACTGGATGCTCCATTAATAGATAATTGTAAAAAAGATGTTAAGAAACTGAGACAATTAAATATCAACCCTAATTATGCTTATTCAATAATTGAAAAATGTACAGTCTGGAATATAGAATTTTCTCAGAGAATAAAGATACAGAGAAGGGGCCCAATTTTAAAAGGAAATAGGCTGACACAAGTGGGTTGTATCATAAGAGTTTGATGCATGTGGTGACTTACATCACAACTGGAGTCAAATGCAGCTTTCTAAAGCAGCTTGCGTCAAGTCCAAAAGCATCTGCGCCAAAGCCCTCTTGCACCAAGGTTGTGCCAAACACCCCAGTGCACCAGTTCACAAGGGGGCTTACACCATTTTAGGGCTGCAACATCCCCATTTTTGGGACTGTAAAAGCCCTGCCATGGATACTGCAAGGGGCACCACTTAAACTAGCCAGGAGGTGATCTAAGTGACTTGCGCCCATGAGATGAGATTAGGCAATGGACCACCAGGGGTATAAAAGGCACAGGAAAAGGTGCAGGGGAAGTCAGGCGGACAGCTGAGACTGCAAGGTAGGGATGTGTCACCTGGAGGGGGTGCCTGTACATCAGTATGGAGTTTGTACATGTCCAGCAGTGTAAAATAGTGTAGTACATTGTACGGTATATATGACTCCTACTGTACATGCAACCACAGCTCAAATGCAATGCATGCGAAAAGGGATGATTGACACTGTTGCATAACACAGCAACATAACCAAGCATAACACAGCAGATCACCCAACTGTACTGTCATATAGACTATAATGTTATGGCTGTTTAACTGTACCCTTGTGCAGTCTACAGTGTTATGCTATGCTGGGTTTTGATGCCATGATATGCAGAATTGTCATTTATTCCTCCTCCCATGCATAGTATTTGAGCTGTGTCTGTATGTACAGTAAGAGTCATACATACTGTACAGTGTACTATACTACTGTACATTGCTGGACATGTACAAAATTCATACTGATGTACATACCCCAACAGGTGCCAAATCCCAACCTTCTAGTCTCAGCTGTCCTCCTGACTCCCCCTATGACTTTTCCCATGCTCTTTATGTCCCCCTGCCTCCCTCCTAGTAAGTGGTCCCCCCAACCATCCCAGCCCCTCTAGTGTTGCACCACTTGGGGAAGGAGGCAGATCCTGTGGCAATTCCTGCAGTTGTGCCACACATTTGGCACACTTGGCACCTTTTGGCAAACCTGGGGAGTTTGGCACATGGACCCTGGTTTTTATAAAATGATGTGCAGCACCCTGGCCCACCCAGAGTTTGCCATAACCCTTAGAATGATTCAAGTTGCATCACTCTAAGGGCTGTTTTAAAATTGGGCCCAAGGTGTATAGTAGTACAATGGAGACGAATTTTCAAGAGGAGGTGATATAGAAGGGTATCCCCTCTACAGAATATAACAAAGTAGGTGAATACTTAGAAGATTAAAGATCTCCTCTTAAGATGTGGGATGTAGTCTTACTTACTTGCCATGGCCAGTTAGGTATCAAAAATAATTCTAAGCACAGAAGCATAAGATAAATATATTGACTCAGAGCTGAATATATAGCTATTTTTGAAACCACGGAACATTTATTCGTAGAATGTCCATATCTACAATTATTTTGGAATACAACAGCATAGTTATGGAAGGAGCAAGCATGTTCAGCTATACCATGTGTGAATGTGATTTTAGGAGAATTGATAAATGTATGAAAACATGATCTAAGTACAGTTAAATTAATATTTACCTGTATTAAGTACTATATATGGCTGTCACAATGTAAACGTATTTTTCAGCAACAGACTGAACCCAACTGTATTGGTTGGTTTAATTTCAACAGAGTTAACTTTCATTTATAGACAAGACAGTAAAATTATATCTTCGGCAGTATTAAGGAATAAATGGAGAACTCTAAAGAGTGTTTTATTTAATTAGGTAGCTGAATGAATATTAAACAGGAATAAATGGAAAAAATAAAACAATAGTTTTTTTTAAGAAGTTTAATTTAAAGTATATGTAAAGCAAGGATTTTGTTGTTTCTTTTTTTAGTAATTTTTTTGTGTTACATAGATTACATACAAGTGTACAGTCTCTTTGAAGACCTATAGGTCCATTATAGGTTGCCAGAAGTTCTAATTATACCCTGTAATATTATTTGTAATCAGGTGGTTATCCAATTTGGTCTTAAATTCAGCCATAGTCTTGCTTGCCGCTACTTCAACTGGCAGCTCATTCCAAACCTTAACCACCCTAACACTGAACCAGTGCTTCCTTCTATTGGTGTTATGTTTTTCTCCATGTAATTGCAAAGGGTGAGCCCTTGTGCAGTATACCATAACCCTTAGCACCAAGCCTAATTGCTCCCATAACAAAGCATCTGACAGTGCTCTGAAAATGAGACACATATTCCCCCTGAGCCTTCGATATTCTGGGGAATACAACCCCAATGTTTGTAATCTTTCTTGGTAAAATTTGCCTGATACTTCAGTGATACAGCATGTTGCCTTTCTTTGGATCCTCTCCAGAGCATTTATGTCCCCTTTAGCCCCCTGGAGCCCAAAACTGAGAACAGTACTCAACATGGGGTCTTACCAGTGATGTATACAGTGGGAGCCATACATCCTTGGCTTTGATCTTAATATGTCTATTACTGCAGTGCGAAATGCCACTAGCTTTTTTAATCACCTGATTGCAATGAAGTTTAACCTAGAGGTCACTGCTTACTCTGTTACCCAGATATCTCTCATCAAATACTGGTTTGAGATCATCCCCCCCCAATACATACTTAAACATCTGGTTACTTTTACCCAGATGCATCACTTTACATTTGTCAGTATTAAAGGTCAGTCTTTTATTTATTGCTCAGTGTTCGAGGTCCCTAAGGGCAGTCTGTAAGGTTACAGCATCATCTTTTGTATTAACCTCCAGCCCTAGTTTAGTATCATCTGAAAATTTAGAGTGTCATGCTCCTGATTTAGTGCTCATAGATGATATATATATATATATATATATATATATATATATATATATATATATATATATTAAACAAGTGAGGGCCCAGCTTGGAACCCTGAGGAACACCACTAGGCACCTCCGCCCAATCAGAGTAGTCCCCTTTGATGCATACTCTCTGTGACCTGTTGGACAACCATGCCTCAATCCAGCATGATAGGTTCCCCAGAATACCTTGATCAATTAATGCATCGACTAATTCACCATGAGGCACCTTATCGAATGCCTTGGTGGAATCCAGTAAGAAAATATCCACTGAGTTTCTATCATCAAGTGCTTTACTGACCCTGCCATAGAAATCCAAAAGGTTTGTCTAGCACGAGCGCCTCTTGGTAAACCCATGCAGTGTCTGATCGATAATTCCTGGTTTGTGTAACAACTCAGTAATGTGGTCTTTACTAACACCCTCCAAACTTTACTCAGTACAGTAGTCATACTCACAGGCCTATAGTTACCAACATCCTGTCTTGAACCCTTTTTATGAATTGGCACTACCTCAGCCTGTCTCCAAACCTCTAAAACCTCTCCCTGGTTAATGAATTCATGGAGTATAAAACTCAAGGAGGGTGCCAGAGCCATCGCAAGCTCCTTTATAATTCTAGGGTGCAGTCCGTCTGGACCATGCGACTTAGTCTGATCTAACTTCTGTAATCTGACTCTTATGTCTGATTCCTTCAACTGTCGCCTATGCTCATCATTGCTAGTTAAATGCTTTTTTGTGCTTTTCGTTTTTATATTAAAAAGAGAAGAAAAATAAGTGTTATACTGCTCAGCCATGCTCTTATTATCCAAAATAATGGACCCATCACTTTTTTAAGAGGCCCTAATTACTTGCTACCACTTTTTTCTTATTTACATTGAGATAAAAGGATTTGTAATTATCTTTTACTCTGGTGGCTAACCTTAGTGCATATGCTTTTTTGGCATTACTAATTAGTTTATTGGATTCCTTTAGGGCTTTTCTGTAGGATTCCCAGCATTCCTTATGATTACTTTTTTTGGCTTTTATAAAGGATTTATTATTTTTTCTCAATAGCTTTCCTTACCCTAAATGACATCCTGGGTGGGGAACCCTTTCTAGTCTTAATGTGTTTCATACTGGAAGGTACATGGCTTTTCATTACAATAGTAATTTTGTTTAGTAACAAATCCCACGTTTAATGGACTGATAGTCTGGTATAATCATCCTCCCATTCCCATTGTGATAACTCACTTCTCATACTGTTAAAGCTGGCCTTGCCATAGTTAAAAATGAAGGTGTTACCAACTGGTTTGTCTAAGTTATCCTTGTACCAGAAACAGACCATGGAATGGTCACTAGACCCTAGAGGTGCTAAGACCTGACAGTCCCAGTTGTTATCAGCCATATTGCTCAAAACTAGGTCCAGTATATTGTTGCCCCTAGTACCTTCCATTACAAACTGCTCAAAAACCGGCTAAATTAAATGAGTACAGGAAAAGCTGTTCTACCGAAGTTTTAACTTTTTGGTTGCTCCAATTACTCCTGGGAAGATTAAAATTGCCCAACAAAATAGTTCTGTTTGATGAATCAAACTTCTTTAAGAAGTCTAGAAGCTGTATGTCCTCACTGTGAGAGTTAGATGGTGGCCTGTAGACAACAACTATGTTAATATTGGTGTCATGTGGTGGTGAAATTTCAACCCAGAAGATCTCCACAGATTCCCATTGAGTGACATCCATATTTACATAGGGAATATTATCAGAAATGTAAAGGGCCATACCACCTCTCCTTGTATTAACCTTTTCCCCACTGTATAAATTATAACTCAGAATATGCCTATCCCAGGTGTCCTCCCTTTGCCACCATGTGTCTGTTATACCACAGATTTGAATATTGGAGTCTCTAAGAGCAAACATGAGTTTGTTGTGTTTATTGGTGAGACTGCGTGCATTAACTAGTAAGCATTTCCATGCTTCTTGGGTCAAATGTCTGGGTGGTGCCCTTCCCTGTGTGGAGAACCCCTCATCCCCCCTCCTTCTGAGTTTAAATACTCATCAATTAGCTGCCTAAGTGTATTAGCCAAAATAATTTTCCCTTTGTAATTCAAATGCAATTTGTTGTTGATATTTTAGTGACTTTTCCAAAAACTTAAGTGTAAAGTTATGTGAGGAAACACAATGCTGGATTTATTGTAAGTTCTTTTCACAAATAAATGAATACCCCAACACTTCCTGAGAAGTGTAATAGGATCTTTAACATCCATCTGAACAACCACCAGAACAGGTAGATGGGACCTTGGTTTACTGTCTCATCTGAAAGACAGCACCTCAGGAGTGCAGCACACCCTCATGCTGCACTACAGTCTCAGTACTGGGATTCACTCAAAGTTTCTGGTGTGGGGCTAGAACCCATGGCCTTCTGATTTTCTGGCCTCAGAGACTAGTGTGCCACCTGCTTAGCCACTGATTCTGTGCTAACAGGAAAAGGGGTCCTATTGGTGTTTGAGCACTGAGAGATAAAATAGAGAATATATTTCTTTAATTTACTTTGGTTTTTGTTGACCGGGAAAGAAGATCTAGGCAATTCTGCCAATTTTCAGCCCTGTCTCATAGAGGGTTGTGGGGAGGAATGTAGATGAAAACCAACTGAAATGGATCTAGCTTAAGCAGTTGTTGTTATTTTTAGTAAATGGGGGGATTTGGCCTGGGCAATGGGGAAATTATCTTACTCTTTTTGAGAAGTACCATGGGATCTTTAGTGTCCATCTGAACAGTCACCAGTAAAGGCAGAAAGGAACTTGGTTTCATTTCTCATCCAAAAGATGGCACTCCAAAAGTGAAGCAACCACCTCATGCTGCACAGCAGTGTCAGTATTGGGATTTTACTGCCAGTACATGGTGTGGGGCTAGAACTCACAACTTTCCAATCTGACACTGACTAATAATACAGATAGTTAGTGTTTAATAAAGCAATAATGCACAATAAATCATGTGTTATTGAAAAATAATGTCACACCGTGGGTGGTTGAAGCACTAGGCTACAGGCCTAGTGTGTTCAACACCTGAAAAGTGACATTATTACACAATAACACACATCCATGGATTGCCTTATTGCTATTATACAAAGGCTCAGTTATAAAGGAAAAAAAGATAACAAATGTTTAAAATGTGTTTTTCTTTAGTTTTTGGTGTGTGCAGGTATATCTTTAGAAAAAAGTCCACAGTTTATGTTTTGCCCACTAGATGGTGCTGCGAGTACAACTTGCCTTCTGTTTCCCTGCCTACAGGTTTCTGTCTCTCCCCACATACCCGTCTGTGTTCTCACAGTGGCATAATTCATGGTGATTCCTTCCTGCCACTGTAACTTTTTTTTTTTGTTTTTATTTTGTTACAAATGCATCTGTTTAAAATGGGGCCATTTATTGTATGTCCTAGGGAGCATGGCCACCAAGCCTTTCGGTGACTGCAGTGGCCACTGAGCTGATTGGTGACTCCAGCTACTTGGGGCTCTTTGATGCCACTCGGGGCTCTGTTGTCTTGGAGAAAGCCGATTATAGGTATGTCTTTGTTTTGCTTCATGTTTCTTATATTTCATATTTTTGTTTCTATCTTGCTGTGGAAGACATGGATGTGTGGTCACTGAGTTCTGGAGTGAGCATGGCACTATAGTGCACACATGCTACAATGCCCACAATTCAAAATCATTGGAGGACTGCGGGGGGGGGGGACTGTAACTGAGAAGCAAAATATATTTATAAAGGACATTGGAAAAAGTAAAATAAGATAGCCAAAACAAGGCAAAGTGTATTATATTTAAATGAGATGTATTAGATATAAACAATATTTGCTGAACTAATTACTTGATAGTTACTGAACATAAACAGTTTTAGATGGTTCGTTATATTTATTTATTTGCTTTTGGTAACCGGGTAAGAGCCCTAAACAGGATTGTCTATTTTCAGGCATGACCTGGGAGATTACACTTCAAACAAGTTACAAACAATAGTACAGGGAGGAGCTGATAAATTGCAGTACATAAAGATCAACAACCTTACATGACAGTAGAATTATTCAGCATGAAAGTGATAGCATACATAGCATAAGCATTACAGTACAAAAGAGATAAAAACTGCTTGCAGAGATCAGTAACATAAGTGCATAACAGCAGTGCTGGTGGCATAGGATGAGGGTATGGGACAGAGAAGGGGATAGTAGTGCAACAGCAAGTAAAGAGGTACGTTCTGTGAACTAGAGCAAGTAAAGAGGTGTAATACATGAACTAAATACATTTACATTCGTCTAGGGAGGTGAGATAATTAAAGAGTGCATGCTTGAAGGCAGGGTGAGCATTGGAGCTTCTAAGGGAAAATGGAAGTTAGCTCCAGAATTTGGGAGTGTAGATGGAGAAGACAAGTTCACTCATTTTGACGGAGCAATTAGGGACAGTGACCAGAGCTGAAGTCAAGGATTGGAGGAGTTGGGGGCAGTCAACTGGGGTGAACATGGCTACAAGGGAGGATGGGAGAAAAGAATGAATTATATTGTCGGTCAGGCAGCCAATGGAATATGAATGCCGGGAGGAGGGAGATAACCAGTGGAGGTCAGAGTAAAGTGTGTAGCGGTGTTTAAGCTGATGAGCAAACAAGACAACATCCCATGCTTGAATGACACTTGCCCGCACTTGAGCAAAGACCAGCAGTGCATAGCAAAGACCAGGAAGCAGAAGTCCTTGGGTGATGGAGATCCTAGTGGCAGGAGTCAGAGCGTGGCAGACATGATAAGCCAACCCAATTTTGGCATTGACAGACTTGCATACCGCATTGACATGGAGAAAGAAACTGAGACACAGATCCAGAGTGACCCTTAAGTATCTGAAGGAGACGGTAACTTGTACCAGGGAGCCATCGAGACAAGAGACCAGAAATGAGAGGTTTAGGGCACTGAGCTTCCTGTGGGACTTGAAGAGCATGGTCTGAGCCTTTGCAACATTTAATACAAGGTGGTGAGATGTGAGCCATGTTTGGATTCATTGTAGGTTGGAAGAGAGGTGGGAATTAATGCCAGAGATGGAATTAGAAGAGATATAGAGGAGGTATAGAGGACCAAGTCATCAGGGTAGAGTAATGTGTGACAGTGGGTGGGTATGGTAGGTACATTGTTTATAAATATAGAAAGGAGCAGGCGCCCAAGGATACAACCTTGTGGAACACACCAGTGGATAGAGGGGCAGGGTAGGAGACAGACTGGATGCAACTGTGCAGGTAGCTGGAGAACCAGGCAATAGTGGACTGGGAGGCACCCAATGAACCTAGGTGATGCAAGAGCAGTGAATGGTTGACAGAGTTGAAAGCCTTTTATTAAGTCAATAAAAACAGCCCCTGTAAGTTGGCCTCTATACATGGTGATTGAGGTGTCATCGGTGAATTGTGCTATGGCAATCGAGGTGCTGTGGCCTGGTCTGAAGCAATGCTGAGCAGAAGATAGCAGGTCATAGTTAGTTACAAAGTCTGACACCTGACGATGAATACAGTAAGTTTCTCCAGAAGTTTACTAAGGGTAGACAGGAGTGCTATAGAGCGGTAGTTCATAGGGTTTTAAGGGTCACCCTTTTTAAAGACAGGTATAACCCTGGCTTGTTTCCAGGAACAGGGCACAGTGCCAGAGCTAATGGAGAGGTTGAAGAGGTGCAAGATATGGGGGGCAAGAATGGACACACCAAGATTAAGAATTCTAGGTTCCAGACTGCCTGGACCAGCGCTGCCATGAGGATACATAGTGTTGAGGATCTGTAGGACATCAGTTCTAGAGACAGGCCTGAGAATAAAGGGGGATGGGCAGAGGGAGGCCTGGGGAGGGAGGGAGTGAGGGAAGGGATGGACAGGAGGAATGGCTGCCTTGGAAGTCGAGGAAGGAGGGGAGGTAAAAAGTGAGTTAAAGGCATTGGCTATGGTACTGGGGTTCTTACTAAAGACATTGTCAATTAGCATGTCATGAGGGGCTTGAAAAGCCTTGCAACTCAGAATGTGGTTGATATGTGCCCAGTACCTTTTCAGGTAATGGGCAGAGAAATGGAGAAGATCTGTATATAGTAATTGCTTTTGGCAACATGGATTGCTTTCTTGCATGAGTTCCTGAGGGAGCGATAGGCAACAAAGTCGGAAAGAAGGAAGGAGGCTTTCCACCTGGCCCAGAGCTTGTCACAAGATTTAGGCAAGCGGAGAAGGGGGCTGGTCACCCATTTGGTGGGAAGACCCCTAACCCTGTGCCTAATGTAACATATGTGATTGGACTGCAGTGAGTGCAATGTGTTGGCAAAATACTCCACTGCCAGGTCAGTGTTGTCTGTGGTGAAAAGGGAAGACCAGTCAACCTGCTGGAGATTGGATAAAAAAGCCAAGGGATCGAAGGCAGGGAAGTTGGCCATAGAGATAATTTAAGGTGGGTATGAAGGGGGGTAGGCATCCCAGACACAGGTTACAGTAGAATGGTCACTAATGGAGTCAGGCAACACAGTAACTAAGAAGATTCTGTCTGGCCTATTGATGAGGACCCAGTTGATCAGGGTGTGACTAGTGCCACTGCTGGAGTGCCTGGTAGGTTCAGTGATGAGCTGAGTTAGATTGGCTTTGGCCATGTTAGTGCTAAGGATAGCGGAGCTTGGGCCAAGCCAATCCTGATTGAAGTCACCTAGACAAAGTACTTCATTGTTTTTGGTGCCATAGGCTAGAAATTCCATAAATTCCTCAAGTCTCCATTTACTGGATGCAGGAGGAATGTAGGCACATACAATGTGTAGCTTCTTGTAATTACCTAATTGAAGCAGGGCATGAAGCACCTCACAGGATGCAAGTGGGGGGCAAGATTGAAGGGTCAAGTTTAGGTGGGACTCAGAAAAAAGTGACAGGCCACCACCCCTTTTGGATGAGGCCCGATCAACCCAAATTATATTGTAGCAGGGGAGGGCACAGAGAGAGTCAGGGACAGAAGGCCTAAGCCAGGATTCTGTTATTCCTAGAAGGTCAGGCTTATGGGTGGCAGCCCAAGCCACCAGGATGGCATGTTTTGCCACAAGACTTCTTATGTTTAGTTGGGCAATCTTGAGGCCACTGGCTTGGGGCCCCACAGAAAAACTAACTTGAAGGGTTGGGAGCCTAATTGCTGCTGGGCCTGGGCTGGTCTCAATATCACCTGAAAGTGATAAAGATAGGGTCATAATCCATGTAGCCACAACCAGGAAGGCAAAGGTGGTCCTGGCAGGAGTAGTACATTTAAATTGGACAAGGTACCAGCAGAGGTAGAAGCCCAGTTTTGGGTATGGTTGGATACAGGGCAGTAACAGGGAGACACTGCAGAAGAGGCAGTAAGTTGGAGAATGAAAAGTCTGTCAGGTTGGTTACAGGGCCAAGGGAAATGATAAGTTGAGGGGCAAAGCAGTCCAGTGTGATAATACAGCAGATAAGGGTCAGGAGGGCTAGGAAATAGGGGGAAGACTGCATGATGAACTGAGAGATCAGGTAAGATGAGAAGGGACGAAGGAGGAGAGAGACAGAGAGACTGCTGAAGGGCAGAGGACTGAGAAAAACAGTAGAGGACAAATTTCACAGAGATTGATCCCACCCCTAACTGCAGGGATTAGTCAGTAATACCAGTGGGTGGGGCAAAGGTGAATTTAATAAAGGCAGGAGGTGGGGGGGGGGGCAAAAATCCCCCAAGCAGCAGAGAGCCAGAGCACAGGGAAAACAGCTAAAGTATTTTAAACAAGCAGCTCCGGAAACAGGTGCCAAGAATCAAATAGACTCCTCAGCAAGCAGAGCACTGTGGCTTCACCGAGACCGGGACCCGTACCTGATGTGAGCTTTTTCAGTGGTAACTGATGCAAGGCTGGGGAGAGCTGGAAAAGTCAGCCCTCAGACACAGAAATGAAGAACAAAATAAACACACGGGATTAGTAAGTAGAGACAGGGTGGGACAGTAGAAGGGATTGGAGGGGTTACAGAGAAAGAGGGAAAATTAGATAATTGAGCAGCAATTAGGGACAGCCACAGAGTTATACAATAATCTTGAATTAATTCTGGCAAGAATACATTTTTTAAACAGGCAGTAACAAAGGCAAGGGGAGAGCTGAAGAAGTCAATCCTCAGACCATGATGTGGGCTTTTTTGGTGGTGACTGATGCAAGGGCTGGGGAGAGCTGGAGAAGTCAGCCCTCAGACCCTGATGTGGGTTTTTCAGTGGCAACTGATGCAAGAGCCAGGGAGAGCTGAAGAAGTCAGCCCTCAGACTCTGATGTGGGCTTTTTCAGTGGTGATTGATACGAGGGCTGGGAAGATCTGGATAAGTCAGCTCTCAGATCATGATGTGGGCTTTTTCGGTGGTTACTGATGCAAGGGCTGGGGAGAGCTGGAGAAGTCAGCCCTCAGATCCTGATGTGTGCTTTTTCAGTGCGACTGATGCTAGGGATGGGGAAAGTGAGAGAAGTCAGCCCTCAGACCCTTTTTTTTCTCCTGAAGAAGCTGTGATATTATACAGTGAATTGTTGAGCTGCATTAAATTTGACCTATTAAATGTATTGCTAACTGAAAGAAATAAAAATATATGGTGAGCAATGTTTCTTTACGAAGTAATTTACCAGAGATATCCACAACTGCCCACTGAACACAGCTGACATAGAGCCCATGCACAAAAATGATAGAAAGGATGCTCCAGGTTATTCAGCCTAACATCCATATTGGGAAAATTGCTAGAATATATCTTAAAAAAGTGACTGGTAGAATTCCTGGAGGCACAAAATGTCTAGGATAACTGGCAATCCAGGTTCATGAGTGGGACATTCTGCAAGACATACATGATCAACTTTTTGAACTGGGTAATGAGGGTAACAGATAAATAACAAGTGGTTGAGGTACTGTACCTGGACTTTATATAAGACCTTTGGCTAGGTTTCAAGGTGGTCAAGAAGATAAGAAACCTCAGGTGGACAAATGGGTAACTAGACAAGTAGAAAACTGGTTGGGGGAAGGACACAAATGGTGGTCATAAATAGTGACTACTCCAAGGTTAGGAAGGTGATAAGTGATGTGTGGCAGGGTTCAGTCCTGGAACTCATACTCTTTATAATATTCATTTGAAACACAAGAATAGGGGCTCAAGGACAATCTGCTTCTTCACAGATGACAATAAGATATGTGGTAGGTTTGACGGTGAAGAAGGGGTCACAATAATGAGGTTGGACTTGGGAAAGCTAGAAAGATGGTGGAGAATATGACAGTAGAAATTCAACAGCAAAACATGCAAGATAATGCACTTCAGCAGCACAAATCCTAACACACAATACTTGATGGGAGGGGTTGCAGTAAGTAGATCAGATGAGGAAAATTACCTAGGGGTGATATTCTCAGACAATCTGAAAGCATCAGACTAGTGTACCAGAGCAGTAGGAAGGGATACCAGGATGCTTGGGTGTATATGAAAAGGGATCACCAGTAGAAACAGAAAGGTGATCCTTTTCCTGTAGGGTCACTGGTGGTGCCAACACCTTGAGTACTCTGCAAGGTTCTGGAGCCCACACCTACAGAAGGACTGTGACATGGTAGAAGCAGTACAGAGAAGGGTGACCACAATGATGTAGAGGCAAAAGGAGAAACATTCAAGGAAATGTTGAAAGACCTTAACATGTAGACCCTGGAGAGCAGTAGGAAGAGATGGGATATGACAGAAATATAATAGATATTTCAATGGGGTAAACCGGGTAATCTGGAATGAGCTGTTCGCCCTTCGTACAGATATAAGCACAAGGAGTAATCCATTGAAGCTGGATGGGGAACAGTTTAGGAGGGACATATGAAAGTACTTTTTCATGGAAATAGTGGTGGACAAAAGGAACAGACTGCTGACTGAGGTACCATGTGTTAAAACAGTGGAAGGGATTCAAACAAGAGTAGAAGAGGCACAGCATACTGAAAAGAATGGGGAATGGTACAGCAGGAGAAGGAAACAGCAGGGTGAATGGTTAACAGGGTTATCACACATGTGTTAGATAGGGCAAGGCAGACTGGATGGGCCACTGGGCCTTTTCCTGCAATCATACTCCATTGCTCAGATATTCAAAGGGGTTGCACCTGGCACAACCAAGTTGCACTGGCACAACCCCAGTAGTGCACTCTGGGGCAATATTCAAAAGGGGGACTTGCGCAGTGCAAGTCCCAATGCACCGGGGTGCTATGTTAATGTGTGCAGTGCAACTGTACGTGTCACACTCAAATATGTGAATGAAGGGTCATTCATTCACATATTTGTGTGTGACATGTACAGTATGCACTGCAAGCCCATTGGTCCACAGTGTGGACCAATGGGGACGGTCCATACTGTACCATGTCATTCGGGTGGGCAGCTAAGGGTATGCGGTGCTGCAGCTGCCTGCTGATGATGGGGGGTGCTGGTTGGGAAGGGGCCTTTAAGGGTGGGGAGCCACTGACCACCAGGTAGGGAATCTATATGGGATGATCGGTGCTTGGGGATACGGTTGGGGTGGGGGAACCACCAGACTACCAAGGTAGGGAAACTAAAGTATTTTACAGTGATCAGGGCATCGAAAGGGGTGGGCGGAGCCTACTAGGCTTACCAGGGCTGTACAGACATGTACACACATGGGATCAACGATCGGGGGGGAGGTGGGTCCCAATGGTCTACCAGGGTGCCGTACTAATATTGCCTAGGCAATTGGGCTATGGGGAGGGAGGGGGGTACCGTTAGACTACCAGGGAAAGGAGTGATATATTTTTATGATGATTGGGGTTATGGGCCGGGTGGGGGTACCACTAGGCTATCAGAGACTGGACTCTTACATTCATACAGTGATTGGGGTTACAGGCAGGGGAGGGTGCCACTAGACAACCAGGGATGGTTTGGGGTTGTGTTCTATGGTGATCACCGTTATGGGGTGGGGGTTGCCCCAGGACCCCCTCTGTCTGCACCAGATGCTGTGCAGGATGCCAGGTGCATTTCACCAGCCTGCCCTGTACAACGCATGCAAATGGGGAAATAATGACATGCACATGGCCCCATTTGTGCCTTGCATACATTATGGCCCCATTTGCATGTCCAGGTCTGAATATCAGGGAATTGCACCCAGTGCAGCTACAGTTGTGCTTGAGCATTCCCAGTCCTACCTGTTTGGGGGATGCACCGGTGCATTGTATATGCGCCCTGCACATTATGTGCCATATTCAAAGGTGATGCACCATGGCACATCTCCTTGGAATATCCCCCATCTTGATACAGTGCACCTGGTTGTGCTGCACTTCCATTTGCACCATTGCCGGGTGCAGTCTGAATATTGGGCCCTATATGTTTAAAAAAGGTTTCATGAGTTTGAAGACAAGTCAAATAAAATTCTGGATCATGCTCTCTCAAAAGTAAGGGAATTATCTTTTCTATTACATCTTGGTGATTACTATTGGGGGGAGAAAAAGGTCTTAAATTAATTTACAGCATCTTTTCAAGAATTTTACAGAACACATTGTATCTCTTACAAGGTCAAATGGAAGATGACAAATTTAAAAAATCTAGAAAATGAATCACTGTTCATTTGATAACAATGATAAAGAAACCTATGATAAACCTACTGTATCTCTATCACTCAAATTAAAGTAGTCATTCATTTACTTCCTAGTGGTAAAGCCCTGTGTGTAGAGGGCTTGTCAAATGAGTTTTATACACTAAACAAAGATGCTCTTCCTTTATTAATCAAGGACACATTTGACTGTGTAGTAGACCACAGAGAGATCTCTTATACTGTACATATGACATATAGTATTTCTTTAATTTCTTGAATAGATAAAGCTTTTCTATTATGCAATAATTACAGACTAGTTTCATATATATAGTGGAATGGTAAAAGCCTGTTATGAGCTGTACAAACAGCAATAATTGAGGTTTTTAAACAATTTTGTGAGGCTGGGACAGGGTTTGGGATCAGAGCTCCACTATTCAGCTGCCATCCCTCAGATGATATCACCTGAATTTCTCACAGCGAACCCATCCTAATCAAGCAGGCTTTAACAAGCTCAGCAAATTAGCAGAGAGTATACAGTAGCAAGAACTTATTGTAAACTGCGGCAACTCACAAGCCACAACTTTCACAGGACATTGGAGCTCGAAGCATCAAACTATTTTATTCTATTATAAAATATGGTCAGTATATCGAAATAGTTGAGGCTTAGACTTTATACAATTATTTATCAAAGCCTTTGATGCATTCTGTATAAGAATCTGAAATGCATCAGGCTGTTTTCTGGTGTACCTGACCATGTTTTTATAATATAATCAAATATTTAGATACTTTTCCAAGCTCCAGTGTACTGTGAAAGTCGTGGGTTGTGAGTTGCCACAGTTTACAAGACGTTCTAGCTTTTATTTTACTGGCGAGCACCACATACCCTGTGTGCGTTCTTTTTGAAGTATTAGTATACAGTAATGCCAGGCACTTATATGACCTGTCATTATAAAATGGGTACAGAATACACTGTATCCTGATTGGCTGGGAGTATTCAGAACTCCATGCCTTATTGGGTGACAACCAATGGTCTGGGATACCTTCCCACAACCAAGATGCGAAGCACCCACATACCCATGCTCCCCAGAACTTTAAAGAAATTTCTGGCAGCAAGGTTTGTATTCTAAAAGAACATACCACAACTGACTTGCCATTATTTAAAAAAAAATCACCTTATGTTAACAACCTTCACCTGCACCTCACACTAAAACTAGAAATGTAAACTCTTCCACTCACCTTTTGTTTATCTTCATTTTTAACCTTTAGTGGATTCTGCTTACTATAGACCTCTAGGACTTAAGTGACTTTAACGTTTTTAATCAGGGCTAGTGCATGCCATTTGTCAAGGTTAAAGCCTGAATCAGCTTTTTTGGGCCAAGTTATAAATCTGTCCTTCGACTGTTGAGAGCTACAGGTCATGAACTGCTGGATGGGCATCAAGTTCACAAGTGAGTATAAGGTAGGTTAAGAACATCTAGGGGTACAGGCAGAGTGGGCTAGCATTAAGGATGCAATACTTGAAGCAACATCCCATTGTGTTATAGAGAAAAGGAAGTGCAAAAGAAGAAGGAAATCACTTTGGTTCTCAAAAACAGTAGCAGAAAAGGTCAGAGCCAAAAGGCTGACCTTCAGAAAATATAAGGGAACACAGCGGGATGAAGATAGGGAGGCATATCAAACTTCTCTAAGGGAAGCAGGGAAGGCAGTAAGGCTGGCAAAGGCCCAAACTGAGGAAACACTAGCACAAACAGTAAAAGAAGATGACAAGACTTTCTATAGATACATTAGTGAAAGGAGAAAATCCAGAGGGGGTATTACTTAGATCCAAGGAGATGAGGGGGCATGTGAGGAGGAGGACAATGTAAAAGCCTCTATCCTAAATAGATACTTCTGCTCAGTATTTACTGAAGAGAAGGTAGGGCAGGGCTCACAGCTCAGCACCATGGACACAGGTGAGAGGGAGGTGAGCACTAGTTCCTTCACAAAACAAAGGGTCCTACAAGAGCTTGATAAACTCATGCTAGACAAGGCATTGAGACCTGATGGCATACATCCCAGGGTACTAAAGGAGCTAAGGGTGGAACTAGCACAGCCATTATCAGAACTGTTTAGTGAGTCTCTGAGCACTGGAGAGGTCCCAGAAGATTGGAGAAGGTCTCCTGTGATCCCGCTCCACAAGAGTGGTGGCAGGAAGGAGGCAGAGAACTACAGACCAGTCAGTCTTACCTCAGTAGTGGGCAAGATTATGGAGGCACCCTAAGGAAAGGATAGTGCAACACCTGGAATCTATAGGAGCACAGGATCCAAGACAGCATGGGTTTACAAAAGGAAGGTCCTGTCAAACTAATCTCATAGATTTCTTTGATTAGGTAACCAGAGTGGTGGACCAAGGGGGAGCAGTTGATGTCGCCTACCTTGACTTCAGCAAAGCTTTCGATACTGTTCCACATAGAAGATTGATTAATAAGCTGGGTAGGCTTGGGGGTGGGTCAGAATTTTGTCAACTGGATGGCAAACTGGTTGGTGGGCAGAAAACAGAGAGTGGTGGTAAAAGGTATACAGTCAGAAGAGATGCAAGTCACAAGTACGGTACCTCAGGGATGAGTTCTGGGGCCAGTCCCCTTCAATATCTTCATCAGTGACATTGCAGATGGACTGGAGGGTAAGGTTTGTCTGCCCATTTACAGATGACACCAAGATCTGCAACAGAGAAGATGATCCAGATGGGGTTGGGCAGAATGAGAAGAGATCTGGATAAACTAGCAAAATGGTTGGAAGAGTGTCAACTGGGTTTTAATGCAAAGTAGTGCAAGATCATGCACATAGGGAAGAGAAACCCTGAAGCCACCTATAGGCTGGGAGGGGAGTTGCTGGCAGTCACAAGGGAAGAAAGAGACTTGGGTGTCATCATCACTGATGACCTGAAATCATCCAAGCAGACCACTAAAGCAGTGGGTAAGGCTAGGAGAATGTTAGGGTGTATTAGTAGGGGTATCACAAGTCAGAAGAGGGAGGTAATAATCCCTCTTTGCAAGACACTGGCTAGGCCCCATCTAGAGTACTGCATGCAGTACTGGAGGCCACACCTTCACAAGGACATTAACCAAATTGAGGCAGTCCAGAGCAGGGCAACCAAAATGGTCCAAGGACTGCATCAGAAAACATATGAGGACAGATTAATGGAGCTCAATGTGTATACTGTAGAGCAAAGGAGGGAGTAAGGTGATATGATTGAAACATTCAAACACCTTAAGGGCATTAACAAGGTGAAAAGAGTCTACCATGTTTCAATATAAGGAAAATAGCAGGACGAGAGGACACAGCATGAGATTAGAGGGAGGCCGTTAAGGGGTAATGTGAGGAAGCTCTTTTTCACAGAAAGGGTGGTGGAAGCATGAAACAGCCTACCTCAGGAAGTGGTGGATATGAATACAGTGCAGGGATTCAAACAGGCATGGTATGGGCATAAGGGAGCAATACAGATGAGTATGAATAGATAGGCCATTGACAGAGCAAAGGCCGATGGCACATTTATAAGGTAGAAAAATAAATGGGCAGACTGGATGGGCCTTGTGGTCCTTATCTGCCGTCAACTTCTATGTTTCTATGTCTCTATGTTTCTATGTAGATCACTGTGAAACTCCAAGAAACTCACACTGTGGACTCTGGACAGAAGACACTCTGTGTGCTGGACACCTGGATCACTGTGGAACTCAAAAAAGCTCTCTGTGAACTCTGGACAGAAGGTACGCCATGTGTTTGAAATCTGAGTCATTGTGGAATTCCAGAAAACTCTCCACATAAACTTCAGATGCACTTGATGTAGGATGTCTGGATCACTGTGAAACTCCAGGAAACTTATTTGTCTGTACTTTGAACTGAAGTCACAATGGATATAGTATGTCTGGATCACTGGGGGACTTCAGAAAACCCTACCTCTCAACTTGAAAGGAAGAAAACACCCTAGCACAACTTACAAACAAGATCATTCTGTATTGAACTGGGGTGGTACCTTATCTTATTACCTTACTTTTGGGTGTCAGTCCCGGACACAGGCTGGGTACCCAGGCTGACCAAGAACCTGGGCATACTCTGACACACTGCATTCAGAAAAATGTATTCATTTATTTGTTTATTTTAATTTTTTGGTTATCGAGTAAGCCCACTGTGAACCAGGCCTATTTACAGGGGTGTGTTCAAAATAAAGTGGGAATTTATTCCTTCACTTTTGATTGCAAGATGCTGGATTTTACCTATTTCATAAAGTAAATATAGTATTTCCCTGAAAACGAAGTATAAAAAAATAAAATTGTAGATGTTTCCAATTTAGAAAGAAATTATCACTATCAGGTTGACACTTCTGCATTACATCATAATATACAACAACAAACTAAGGATTCCTTTTTAAAATTATTTTTTTCTTTCTCTGGGTCTGCATTTTTTATAGTGGATATAATTTGATAGACTTTTTGAAAACAAAATTCAGCTTCCTTGCACAGTTGGCTTAGATACATTTGTTTCTTGTATTACTGGTTATATTGCTATAAGGAAATTAAATAAATTCAAATCTACTGTAAAAAAAAGTGCTGTCAGATACTGAAACCATGCTTGTTATTATGTAATACATTATGGATTTTTTTCATTAAATATAGTTATTGTTATTTATGTAAAGCATATAGATAGAGAGGAGGAATGAACAGAAAATCATTTTAAACTATTTAGAAAGAGAAATAAAGAATAGCAGACTTGTGGTACTTTTGCTTTAGATTCTGACTGAACATAGCCACTCTATATCCACACACTTTAATGAAACAGCTTATATGAGACTAAGAAATCATATATACAGTGTGCCTTCTTATAGGTCTTTGATGTTATTGTCAGGTACATAATCACTAATTTAGTCATTGCCAGAATCACACTATAATACTTAAATTCCTGTGTGAATAAAAGGTGTTAATAACCAAAGTGATTTGGGTTTCCATAGCAACATACTGCCCTTCAGGTTCAAAAGGGATACTGAAATGATATTTCTTGGTAAAGTTCTGTGATGTAGTGATTTAACATGATTAAACTGCTTCTGTTACAAAAATGAAGGTGAATATTTCAGTTACAGTAGATTTACATAAAAATTACATTTATATAATGAATAGATATTGGTCTAATTATTAGCATTTTTTTGCAAACATATACGGTAACAGCAGGCCACACCACTGTTACTGTTCTAAACATAAATACTTATAAGTAAACATGATTCTATTGCTTCTAAAACTTTAATTACTGTAAGATTTTAAAACATTGCAATTGGAGTGTGCTATTTATTTATTTATTTATTTTACTTTTAGTTTAATAGAGTATTATTTATTTATTTTACATTTTGGTAACTGGGAGAGGCACACTGAGCTGAAGCTCATTTCCAGGTGCAACCTGGAGGAAAGGAAAAGGGGGTAGTGCAACTATAAAGTCAGATTACAATTTAAAAAAAACATTCAGGTAATAACAGCATAAGGTGCTTGAAAGTACAATGAAGAGAATAGTAAGGATTGGAATAATGGAAGATTATTTACATGACAAATTGGTATTGGCAAAAAAAACTATAAGAAGTAGCTAAGGTGAGCAGGAAGAAGGAAAAAATCAAGTGAAAAGGGAGCAGGGAATTGTAGTATGCAGTAGGAATCAGACATGTGGGGAAGAGTGTGGTGTGTAAAGAGACAAGCAAGTAGAGGTGGAGAGAGCCTCACCCTAACTGTCAGGAGGAGAAGGGAAAGGAGCAGGGGAGGATTGGGAAAGAATGCATTTTAAACAGTGCAGAGAGGGAGCTAACTAAAGCGAGCTTGGAAGTGAGCTCCAGAAAGAGGGTGGAGACAAAAGGAGAAGGCTACCTGCCCAGAACTGGATAGAGAATGGGGAGAGAGAGAAGGTATGGGAGTCTTCGGAGTGTAGTGGACAGAAAGAAGGGGATGAGGGGGAGAGGAGAGATAAGAGGGGAAGGATCCAAACCAGAATTTGTAGATATGGGTGATACTGTGATGCTGCCAGTGTAAGTCAAGAGAGGGAAGGGATAGGAAGGAGTAGAGGGAACAGTGGTTTGTATGTGTATGTGGAGGGGAGCGTTAGAGTCAAAATGGCAAAGACATTAAAGAGGAAGTCTAGTCTAGAGAGGGATGAGGTGGGGTGGACCCAAAGACCACATCAGCATAGTCAAAGACTGGGGGGATAATTTTAGTAAGCAGCTCATGGTGGACAACAGAAGAAATAGAGTCTTTGCTTGAATGAATGATGCCTAGCTTGTAACTGAGTTTGGAGTGGATATAGTCAATATGGGAGGAGAAGCTGAATCAACTGGCCAACCGGACATCAAGATATTTGAAGGCAGGGACTACACCAAGAGTGGTGCCATCAAGGGTGCAAAAGGAGGGGAGGGCGGAAAGTTTTACAAGTTTCTATGTAGTACCGAATGTCATGGACAGTTTTGTTGGTGTTAACCTTAAGCTGGTTTGCTGGAACTAGCTTAGAACCCTCAGCCAGTCACTCTGTAGCTGAGACTCCACTACAGGAGTTGAAGGTCCAGAGGCATAGAGGACAATGTTGTCAGTGTACATATGGATATGGGAAGAGACATTGACAGAGGGAATGAAAAGAACAGTTGGCTACAAAGGCAACAGGACGGAGCCACAAAAAGCAAATTACTCACATGCAATAGGCAGCAGCTCGGCTACACCTCACATTGGTGGAAAAAACAGCACGTTGCAGTTAGGTTATAAGCAAAAAGTATAAACTTTTATTGCACCAGATGCCAGTACACAGCTGAAAGTTGTGCCCCTCATCAAAAACAGCCAGATATTTTTGTGCAAATCTCACGCTTTCTCAAGGCTGAAACAACAATGGTGAAGGCACCCATTTATATAAAGAGAGATTTAAAGTGACACTGTAAGTCATCAAATATTAAAACACCAAAGTGGCCACACACACATAATTTAACTTCTTAAAATACATACCATCATAAGTTCTCATAAGAATAACAAATTTAAAATACATACAGCAAAAGAATAACTTTCTGAAATACTGAAAGAAATGTCATATATACCAATATACGCATAAATATGGAGATAACTGAAAAGAATAATTTAGCCCTGGAGTTATGTATGACTTTGTTCTAAACTGCCAAAAAGATTCACTTTGTCTTAATTTTTTTGTCCAAATCTTCTCCACGAATATGTTCTTTCAATAGTTCAAGCAACTGAAAAGTGAACTGATGTTTCTTCCCATTAGATTTAACATGCTGGGCTAAAGCACTTATATTATCCTGATTTACAATGCTTCTAATATGCTGACCAATTCTTAATTTGAATTTCTGTGTAGTTTTACCAACATAAAAACCAATGCAACTGTTACATACAGCTGCATAAACAATATTTTTAGTATTGCAATCACAAAATCCTTCTATCTGGTATGTGAAACCAGAGACAGGATGACAAAAAAATTCACCTATTCAAATATGTTTGCAGAAAGAGCAATTTTTACACTGAAAAGTGCCATTGGGTAAAGCCAGCTCTTTTTCCTTTTGTGGTTCCCAATAAGTACTATGTACCAAGGCATCTCTTAAATTTGATGCTCTTCTATAGATGAATTGTGGATATTCACAAGTGACATGATTCAGTTTTTGCTCTGTTGTCAAGATGTACCAATTATGTGTTATGATATTTTTAACAAAATGTGCCTGTGGGCTAAAAGTAGTAATGAACTTTAATTTATCCCTATTGTTTCTATTATAAACATCTTTCTTCTTGTGTACCAGTAAATCTGATCTATTCCTTTTGTCAACCTTTGTCTGTGCTTCCTGTAATACATCCTTGTTATATCCCCTTGCTTGAAAGCATTTAATAAGATCTATAACACTTTGTTCATAATTAGCCAAATCTGAACAACTTTGTTTAGCTCTTAAATATTGTCCAGTAGGGATATTTTTAGTAACATGTTGAGGGTGACAACTATTGTATAACAAAATAGAATTTTTGTCAATACTCTTCCTATACAATTTTGTCCATATGCCACCACCATCACTTTTTATGTTGGCGCACTTGCGCAGCCAACATCTTGTGGCAGTGGAGATTTGGAGGTATGGTCGCTGTTGGGTGAATGCAGGGCACACACCAGTAGGTGTGTCCCTCATTCCCCAATCAGCCTGCATGCAAGCACCACACCATGCATACCAGTGTTGTGGTCACATCAAAGGAAAATTCCGCTGCAATGCGAGCAAAGGTCGTCACACACAGCGGACCTTCCTATGTGCTTCACCAGCTACAAACATGGTGGCACAGTGGCCGCTAAACTGCCAACTCCGGGGGTGCCCAATCCCCCAGTCGGCATAGCCTGCCCCCATGAATGTGCCAACGGGAGCCACTTCCTGTCAGCATAATGTGTCCCATCCCTCCTTTTATTTCTGCTGGCAAGCCCAACTCTCTTGGCTCATGCACCTCCCCCCACTTTTGTTATTTGCTGATGGAGTGCCCAGTCCCTGTTGGCATCCATTCCCCCTTTCCCACTTTAATGTGCCAATGGGGGTGCCCACTCCCCATCAGCATGATGTTCCCCCCTTCTTCTGTGCTGACGGGGTGCCCAATCCCCCTCAGCTAGTGTCGCCCACTCCCTATGTGCCGGTGGTGGTTCCCAATCCCCCGTCAGCTACTGTATCACCCCCAAAAAAAACACCTGTAAAAAAATTAAACTATCCGCGATGGTTTTTTTTTACCACCTGTAAACAGAAAATGGTCCCTCGTAGTCTCCCTACCCCCCACCAGCACCCACCCACTCTGCACCCTGCATCTCCATACCCCCCTTACCCCATACTTACCTCCGGAGTCTGGCGCGATGATCTTTGGTGGATCGGGAACACATCTGCACTCTTCAAAGCCAACCACGAATTGAGGAAACCGCTGGTAAGCTGTATAATGGAATTATAGGGGGTTTTCAACTTTGATGCATATCTTGGGCATTTTTCTGAATTTGTGCACCAAATTTTCAGCATGGGGTTTTTGCGACCCCTCCTCATGAATTATGTCACTGTTATGACATTAATCGGTCCCAAAAGGTGATTTTGTAGTCACTGTGCAGAATCACCTTTGGGGACCAATTAACACAAGGACAGAGGCACTGTTCATGAGGTGGGCTCTCATAAAGCCTATGTTGTAAATTTGGTGGAAAAAACCAAAAAATGGCTGTTTTACGAGCGTGCGTTGCGCAATTGCTACACACGCATGTAACATCGCAAATTCACAATATTTTCATGCCATATTTTCAACATTGTCATTTTTCTACACCTCCGTGTGAACAGTATAGCTGTCATTTTTCACATCCTGGCTAAAATGTGTTTTTGCACTTCCGGCGCACAATAGCGTGGTAGCTTTGGGAAATCAGTATTTGGGACAAATTATGAAAATGACAATGACACTGTTCATGAGCAGAGGTCCTAAAATATCTATGTTGAAAAATTGGTGACGATACTCCATAAAACGACTGTGTTAAGAACATGCATTGTGCAGATGCTACACACGCTTGTAACTTCACGAATTCACAATATTTTCATGCCAGATTTTCAACATTGCCATTTTTCTACACCTCCTTGTGAACAGTACAGCTGTCATTTTTCACATCCTGGCTAAAATGTGTTTCCGCACTTCCGGTGCACAATAGTGTGGTTGCTGTGGGAAATCAGTGTTTGGGACAGATTACAAAAATGACAGTGACACTGTTCATGAGCAGAGGTCCTAAAATGCCTATGTTGAAAATTTGGTGACGATACCCCATAAAATGGCTGTGTTACGAGTGTGCGTTGCGCAGTTTGCATGCACACTCGTAACATGCATTTGTAATATTTTCACTCTGGATTTTCACCGTTGACATTTTTCCACACCTCTTGATGAACAGTACAGCTGTCATTTTACATATCCAGCCCGAAATGTGTTTTCGCACATCCGGCACAGAATAGCACGGTCGCTGTGCAAAATCACTTTTTGGGACAGTTTGAGGAAATGACAGTGACACTGTACATGAGCAAAGGTGCTAAAATGCCTATGTTGAAAATTTGGTGCCAAAAGTCTATAAAATGACTGTGTTACAAGCGTGTGTCACGCATTTCCCAAGCACCCTTGTAACTTCACAAATTTGCAATATTTACATGCCACATTTTCAACACTGCCATTTGTTACAGCTCCTTGTGAACAGTACGGCTGTCATTTTTCACATCCTGCCCAAAATGTGTTTCCGCACTGCACTACAAATGCCAATGCCAGCGTGACAACATTCGGCATTGACAAATGCTTGTTTTAAAAAAGCACAGATCCAAAGAATTGATCTCCTGCACATCAAAATGGACTTCAAAACATAAATTCTGATCACTTTGCTCTACATATGCTGTAAAAAGAGCTAATTCATCCTCTGTCCCTTTCCATATAAAAAATAAATCATCCATGTAACGTTTATAAAAATCAATATAGCACAAAAAATTATCATCACTGTAAATTACTCTCTTTTCCCAATCAGCCATATATAAAATTATATAATTGGGGGCCATAGCAGCCCCCATAGCCGTACCCCTTAACTGCAAATACATATCTTCTTTAAAAAGAAAAGTATTACACTTCAAAACTTTTTCTGCTAAGGCCACAATAAATTCCACAAAAGGATGTGAGTGGGATGTCTCAAAAGACAAAGCATCTTGAAGACATTCTAGACCTTCATTGTTAGGAATATTAGTGTACAATGAACAAACATCCATACTAACAAATAAAGAGGAAGGCAAGATGTCAATATCATCCAAAAAGTCTAGTTAATCCCTGGTGTCATTCAAAAAAGATTTAGTATTCATTGCCAATGGTTTAATATAATAATCTACAAATTTAGCTAAACTATCTGTTAAAGACCCAATTCCAGCTACTATCAGTCTCGAAAGAGGTTTGTTCAAACTTTTATGAATTTTAGGTAGCCTGTAAAATACAGGTCTAATTGGGTATTTGACAAAAAAATCAAACGTATCTTGATTAATAAGATTTTTCACAAAAGCCTCATAAAGAATGACGTCAATGGCCTTCTTATATTTGTCAATAGGATCACTGTTTAAACACATATAAAAATCCTTATCAGCAAGCTGTCTCATCACTTCAGTTTCATAATCCAATTTATTGCACACAACCACCACCCCATCAGCTGACTTAATAATGTGATAATTTCTTTTTAAATTATCAATAGCTTCCCTTTCAAGAATAGTGTAATTGTAATATTTAGCTCATGGCACACTCAGTTTTTCAAGATCTCTTAAACAGTCTTTTTCAAAAATTGAAACAACACTATTCTGAAGGAAGGATAAAGGTGGAATTCAATTTAAACTGATTTTGTTCATAATTTGATGTTACAATGGGTGACTGAGTACCAACTGTATTTAGAATGTCACAATCTAGTAAATTTTCATCTTCTTTATAAAAGAATGCCTTCAAATTAAGCTTACAAGTAAATTTATAAATGTTCACTGTTGTGTCAAATTCGTTCAAGTTCCGAGTGGGGACAAACGAAAGGCCCTTTTACAAAACAGAAAGTTCTGCTTCCATTAGTACACAGTCAGATAAGTTCTAAGCTATATTGTTCTGTTCCTCTGTTGATTCAAAACTCTGTGAAATCAAAACCTATGGCCCCTCCTCTGTTGCTGGTAATGGTCATGCGGTCGTCTGTAAAAACTGTTGCCTCTACCTCATCCCACCATTCTTTCTCCCCTTCCCTCTTGTTCCCCTCCTTGTACGTCCATTCGGAAGCATGCTATTCTTGAACTCCACCTGGGAATGTATTCTGGCAAATGAATGGCCTCGCCATACATTGACCTCGCATTGAGTGGTGCAGCCATGGTCTGAGGGGGGTAGGGGTGGGAGCGACTCACGCAGGTTTCCAATTGTTCACTCTGATGTTGTTCCTGAGTGCATATATGGTGAGGACACATGGGAGATTGGTTTGTTATTTGTACAGATCCTCCCTGTCTCTTTCGTTTTTTTAAATTCTCCTGATTCGATGGAGTTTCCACCTGTGATGCCAACTTAAAAGGGGAAACACCATTGTCAGAGTCAGAACCACTGGTATAAACATATCTGATATAATGGGATGTAGTTTTTTAATTCATTTTCTTTAAAATAGACTTTCATGGTGTTCCTTGACCCTTCCAATTAAATACTCGTCCCTCCTCATAATCTCTTCCATCACACTCAGATTTGTTTGCTTTTGTTCTTTCAATTCTAACATCCTGTCTCTTAATGGTCTCCTCTAATTTCTTCTGATACACAGAATATTCAATATGCGATTCGAAAGTTAAAGCCACCTTTTATTTTTCATCAAGTTCAGCTCTAATTTCAATTTCCAACTCTTCACCATCCTTTAAGATGTATTCAAGCAAACCTGCTGTTGATTTCAAAAGATGTTGTTGCCAACCAGCTAGAAATATCTCTCTATCTTGACCAAACGCTGGAGCCAGTGGCCAGTGTCTACCTTAAACCTTGGGGAGCTCTATTAACAGCAAGGTATGCAGTGAGAGAAATTTTTTGCCAATACAATCTCCTAACCTTCAGCGCTACTCTTTCAAGTCAGAGAAAAGCCATCTTAATGTCCAAGGTTTCATCCACCTCTACAGAGTCTTGATTCAAAGTATCACTATTAGGATGGTGAGGCATTTATGGCTTCAGAAAAGGATTAGAACCATTTAAAACAAAAAGTGAGTCAATGAAACACTTGAGGAAGCCCACATGGCCATTACCGGCAACAGAGGAGGGGCCGCAGCTATTGATTTCACAGAGTTTTGAATCAACCGAGGAACATAATAAAATAGTTTACAACTTATCTGACTATGTACTAATGGAAGCAGAACTTTCTGTTTTGCAAAAGGGCATTTCATCTGTCCCCACTCGGAACATGAATGAATTTGACACGGCAGTGGACATTTATAAATTTACTCGTAAACTTAATTTGAAGGCATTCTTTTACAAAGAAGATGAAAATTTACTAGATTGTGGCATTCTAAATACAGTTGGTACTCAGTCACCAATTATAACATCTAATTATGAACAACGTCAGCTAAATTGAATTCCACCTTTATCCCGCCACAGAATAGTGCTGTTTAAATTTTTGAAAAAGCCTGTTTAAGAGATCTTGAAAAACTGAGTGTGCCATGAGCTAAATATTACAATTGCACTATTCTTGAAAGGGAAGCTATTGATAATTTAAAAAGAAATTATCACATTATTATTAAGTCAGCTGATAAGAGTATGTGTTTGTGTGCAATAAATTGGATTATGAAACTGAAATGATGAGACAGCTTGCTGATAAGGATTTTTATATGTGTTTAAACAGTGATCCTCCTGACAAATATAAGAAGGCCATTGATGTCATTCTATATGAGGCTTTTGTGCAAAATCTTATTAATCAAGATACGTTTGATTTTTTGTCAAATACCCAATTAGACCTGTTTTTTTTGGGCTACCTAAAATTCATAAAAGTTTGAATAAACTTTCATCGAGACTGATAGTAGCTGGAATTGGGTCCAATCTGGAAACCTTAGAAAATCAAGACAGGGCCACTAACATAAGGGTCATCGGAATGGCGAAGCAGATTGAAAGTGATCATTTGGGCCTTTTTTTACAGGAGTTGCTCAAACAGTAATTGGGACAAGCAATCACAGTCATGGCACTCACCCACAGCAAGGAATTAAAGGAGCTTAAATTACTATTTCAAAGTTTCTTTTTATTGCCATGCAGATAAACAGACACAATGACCTTCCTGGGTCCAGAGAGGAACAAACAAACTGCTCTGACATTTCACCTCCTCTGAGACTTTCTCAAAGCAATTTGGACAACCATTAATTGATTGACACATCATTCCAATTCCTACTGATATTGTCACTATTGATTGCTTAGATATTTGGTGGTGCTGTTAACAGCCGTACTAATTATTTAATATGGTTAATACTAGGAGTCAGCTAATTAAACAATAAATAGTGGACTCAGGGACCCCCCAAGATAAAATATTGAAAAAAATCAATAAAAGGAGGAGGAAAGAAGATTCTAGTGATGAAAATCAACTCAAAATTATTAGTTTATTGTATAAAGTCAGGTTGGAGGAAAAGGGGAGTAGAAGTAGTGAAGAGTTGGCTAAACAATTGACCCCAAAATGCCAAAACAGTTTGACTTCTCAGGTAGAAAACTCTGCTAGTTTAAAACTTGAGGAGAAAAAAATAATTTAAGTCTCTCTCTCTCTCTAACCCCTCCTCACTTATACTATTTTATTTATTTATTTATTTATTTTTTATTTTAGTCTTTGGTAACCAGGTAAGGCCCACTAGGCACAAATGCCTGTTTTCAGGGGCAACCTGGGAGCACTGGGTGGTTAAGTGACTTGCTCAGAGTCACACAGTATGCAAGAGGAGGTTGTGAGAATCAAACTGAGGTCTGGTCTGCTGTATGTATCAAGCTTGTTCACACCTCATTCCTCTAACCTGTAGGCTATACTAGGATTCATACTAGGATTGGTAAGGAGCAAGAGAGCCAAAAAGAACCCCAAATTGCTCCTATATGTATTAATAGTAACTAAAAATACTGCCAGACAGAATACATTTATCCAGCTGTCTTTTGTATGATTGCGAAGAGTTACAGACAATCACCTCAATAGGTAGACTATTTCACAGTTTAATAATTCTGACTGTGTAAAAATACTTGCACGGAAGATGATTAAACTTGTTTAACTGCAACTGCAAGAGATGTCCCCTTGTAGTGTAAATTGAATCCTTCAAAAGAAACCCCAGATTTGTTATTAAAATTGGGTAATTTATAATGCCATACATAAGAAGGAGATCACCCCTTAAACGCCAAACACTGACATCAAATCGAGTGAGATGAGTCTTTGTTCATAAGGAACATTTTTTAGACACACAACATTTTAGAATACTTTCTTTGAACACCTTCTATTTGTCTAATATTTTGTTTTTTAAAAGGGCACCATAGTTGGGACGAATAATCCAAATGTGGAATAACATAGAACCTGTACAAAGGTAACAAGACTTTAGCATCTCTTGATGTAATATTATGCTTAATGGTCCAAATAACATGATTAGCCTTTAGAATGACTTCATTTAAATGTGAATTGGGAAGAAAATAGTCAGTTATAAATACATCTAAGTCCTTTTCCAAAGATGAACTACATAAAGCTGTCTTATCCAGGATATATACATTCCTAGGATTATTTGTCCCAAAATGCATTCCTCTGCATTTAGAATGATTAAACTTCATTCCCCAAGTAGCAGTCCAAACAGACAGTTTGTCCAACTCTCCTTGAATGTCAGCTATTTGAGTGGGATTTTCAACAAGGCCACCAATCTTAATATCATCAGCATATTTAACTGAATTTGTGCAATTCTGCTTGGTAATGTCAGCAATGAACAACTGAAACAAGAAGGGGCCTAAAACAGACCCTGAGGACCCTCACTAGTAACACAACCCTTACAGGAGAGTTGTCCATGGATAAGAACATACTGAGAATGGTTTTCCAACCAACTTGCAATCCATGCTATTATTTTAGGATTAATATTAGAGGATGAAAATGTGTGTACAAGTGCGCAATGGGGAAGGTAATCAAAGGCTTTACTAAAGTATATGTATACTACATCGTAAAGATGTCTGTTATCTAAATGTAGGCTCAGATCTTCATAAAAGCTCAATAGATTAGTCAAACAACTCCTACCATTTTTAAAACCATGTTGTTCATTATCTATGTAATCACATGTTGTTGTAATCATGTCTTTAATAAGACATACAAGTAGTTTACCCATGTAAGAGGTTAAACTGATTGGTCGATAGTTTTCCCAAACACTTTTGGAACCTTTTTATGGATAGGAACAACAAAGGCAATTTTCCATGACTCAGGCACATAACTGAAATTTAAACAGTATTCAAATAACAATTTAAAGGGGATAGTTAGGCAATCTGCCAATAAATAGAAGAAATGTCCCGGAATATCATCTGGAGAAACACTTATCTTTCCTTTAAGAAGGCCAAGTTTAACTTGGATATCTGATTCAGATATTGATATGTATGCACTTTCAGAATAATCAATAGAATGAATATGTTGTGAAGTCTGAAATACTTTACAGAAATTTATGTTAAAATGATTGGCGAATTCAAATAGATCACAAATAACTCTATCAACTTGAATTGGGCCAGCTTTACAACTATTTTTTTTTCATAGAATTGATATAAGAAAAAAAGGCCTTGCTATTGTCTTTTCTTGCATTTAAGGCCAGGTTTATCTCAAAACTCCTTTTTGATCTTCGAATACTATTTTTACATTTTTTTTTTTGCAAAATTAAAAAAGAGTTCCAATTTGAGGTGCTATGATTTTTTAAATATGTAACATCACTTCTATCTGTCTTTTTAATAAGTTTCAGTAACTCACTCAACAGCCATCTAGGCCTTGGTTTATTGTGAGATCTCTTGTTTCTTGAAGGAACATATAAATTTCTTAATTGAATATTTTTTTTTTGATAGTGTGTCATAGAGTTTATCAATGCCTACAGTATTAAAAATATTGAGTCAATCAATTGTGTTGAAATTATTTTTATAGTATCAATATCAGCTCTATCATATAAATAGATTTTAGTAGTGCTAAATGAGGAAGTAGGAAAATGTAATATATTAAAACTAATCGAGCAATGGTTACTATTACCAAATGGTGCTAAATTTGAAAAATCTGTCAACAGCAAAGATTTATTATAAAGTATCAGATCCAATATATTATTGCCCTGGGTGGGGAAACTGACCCCCTGTCACAGATCACACTGTTGACATATATTATTTTTGTACCAAAGCTAGTCTTAGCCTCTTATTATCCCAGTCTATATCGTGTAGATTAAAATCACTTGTTATAATGATATCTCCAAGGGAACTGGCCATTTCAGTTTCCTGTATTATGTTATCTAAATAGTCTACTGAAGAATTGGGGGGTCAGTAATAAACTCCTATTAGCAAAAACTAAGAAGAATCAATTATTAATTTAATCCATAAAGATTCTACCTTGCTATTAGTGTCCTTGATTTTATGTGAAATTTCGACCACCTGATAGTGATTTTTTAAAAACATAGCAACACCACCTCCTCACCTATCTCTTCTATTATACATACAGAATGTGTATCCAGGAAGGGAAATATCAGTGCCAGACAAATCTGCACCCCATGTCTCTGTAATAAGGATTATGTCAATGTTATTTAATGACAAGAAGACTGTTAAGTCATTGATTTTATTTTGCAAACCCCTTGCATTAAAATATAAGTATTTTATATTAGTGGAAAGAATATTTTTCTCAGAAAATTTCTTGCTGGAAGAACATAAATTCTCCCCGAAGTCTATAAGTTGAAATGATTTTCAATAAATCTTAAAAAATGATTACTCAATACTTAATTTCCTTTTCGACTTAAGTGAAGTCCATCCTTACTAAATAGATCAAGACTACCGTTAAACTCCTCCCAATGAGTAATACATGACTGATTTTGTGAAAGACATCAGGCACGAAGCCAGTTATTAAAATAATGAATCCTACCATTACATCCAAAAGATGCTCTAGGCACTGGTAGAACCTCAGAGAATGCAATTTTGCAGTCTGGTATTCCTTATCTGGGTTACAAATAGGTCTATCTTGATGTTTGATCATCGAATCTCCAAGTAGATAAACCTGTCTATGTGGATAGCAAGCGTTAGTTCAAGTATTATTTGTTGGAAGAATAAGAGGTGTGTTATCAAAGGGTAAAACTGGATTGGAAATATGAGGAATATTCGGAGTGGTCACAGTTCGGGCAAAAGCTGGCACACTTGAAAGGTCAGTAATGGAAACATCCACCAACTCATTTCCTATACTAATCAATGGGTCCTCAGATTGGGTAAATATATCAAACCTATTTTTTGTAGCTAAAGTAAAATTTAAGGCCTTACAACCTTTCTTGTGAACCCTTTGACTTTGTACCTCATACCATTGTTCGTCTGGATTACTAGAAGTAACCATATCTCTAGGACCCTTTTTACTATTGCCCCCACTTATTAAGCATTGACTAGTTAAATGAGGCTCTGAACAGACTGGTATATTGTGTAATGAAGTACCACAGCCATTTATGGATGTTTGATTCAACATTTTAAATCTGTCCTGCATCATTTTCTGACTAGTTTCTAAGTCAGAAAGCCTGCTATGAAATAAGGCCACTTCATTTTTTAGAGAAATATTCTCTTCACACTTTCGACAAGTGAACTTATGAGATGGATCTTCACTAACAGAGGTACTATACATAAGGCAAGAGATACACTGAGCTCCCTGAAATATTATATTGAGACTGCTAGACTGGGCCATGAATAAAGTTATTTAAATAAATACAAAAATTTTAACAATACTGAACTATCACTCTGTACTGAGATTTGATATACACACCCTGAATCACTCTTAAACAGATAAATTAAACAGAACCACATCTCTTGTTTAATGGACATACCCTCCCATTTTTCAACACATTTAGGTAACAAATTTAAAAAACAGATTGTTTAAAATGAAGATAGCGTTAGATAAGAAACAAGTGACTGAAGGCCTCTTATTAGTACAAACCTTTCTTATGTTCACAAAACAACACGACTACAGCCCTCATTAAATTACTGTAGAGCATGTATCTATTTTAGCATCGTTTATAGCTTGCTGTTACAGCAGCACATGCAAATGCAGACCTTTACCCTTTTCCCCGACTGACGCCGACAGACGCCGCTGGCCTCTGCCCTCATTGCCTCCACTCCATGCTCAGCTCCGCTCGCTAGAGCTGAGTGCTAACTACGGAGTGCTCAGTGACATCAGCCCATTGCTAGGAGATGCTCTCTCACTCACAATTACCTCCCTGAAAGTGCTGGGCAACTGCACATACACTAACTTTAAAAAGGCAGTCTAACCAACAGAAGAACAGCTCAAAATTGCCAGTTCTAAGCACCAAAATGCCTGCCCAAATAAGCACCCCAGGTACAAACTACCAAATAAAAGAGTGAGTGCAATACAAATAGCTGTGTGTGTCAATTTCATAGAGTGGATAGAAATGCCAGTGTAGTATGGCAGACTCACTAGAGCTGAGTGCTAAATAGGGAGCGCTCAGTGATGTCAGCCCGTTGCTAGGAGAAGCTCGCTCACTCGCACTTGTTGGAAAATGGTACAACTACTGTGGATTATTTAGCAGGGACCATAAGGGACTTGAACATTTGGTTGTCTGATGATTATCTAACAGGTGCATCCTAGTTATACCAGAGTGTTACCCCCCCATTCATTTGGTGCCTATTATGAAAGCAGTCTTCCTGACTCTGCACTGCAAAAACCAAACTGCAATGTCAAGAAAATCCAAAAAGTAAACAGCGCAGCACCAACCTTATGAAAGATGACTTGGCCAAGGATTCTTTTTTTTTATTTAACTGTTTGGTCCCCGTCACCTCCTCCTGCCAACCTGGCAATGGGGACACATAGGTATCTTTGCAGGCTTTATCCCCTTGCCCCCCCAAGGCCCCAGCTCAGTCCCTTCCACCTCCCATAATTTGTTTCTGACCCGTCTCTTCCTATGCTACCCACTGGACCACCACCTGGTGGGAGAAGAACTATGGGGGGTGCCAACCCACACTCAACACCCTCAGGAAAGGAGAGCTGTCCATCAGCATGCTCAATCCTGCTCCACCCTCCCCTTCCCAACACTAGCATCCCAATGACCCAAGGTTGTTCCTGAACCCTGGTTGTTAGTGTGGCACAAGATGTGGCATCCAGCATCTCAACCCTCAGTGCCACCAGGCTGGCTTTGGCCAAGGTTTCATGAAGAAATCAAAGTTATTTATGCACCAATTGGACAACTAATTCAACAAACACCATGTATTTTGTTACCCCAGTGCTTCAGCTCACACCTTCCTTAAGGAGTGTGTCTCTGGTTATTGCACCTTACATTTTTATAGGATGTTGCCTATGCTATCACTACATTCAAAAAGAGTTTTTAATCAGTTTTCAATTAATGCTTCCCATATTTCTTAAAATGCAAAATAAATGTTTTACTTTATAATTACTTTATCCAAAAAATATTACAGTGTATTCAAAAAGCAATATACCTTTTGGCCCATCCTTAAATTAAACAAAATCCAACTAAAGAAAGTTAATGCTCACATTAGTTCCTATTCTCTGTAAGGTTATTGCTGTGTTGTTTACTTTTTGTACTGAGTTGTATATTTGGGAGCAGCATTCCCTTTACAGTGCACCCCTCCCTTCTCCTGTGCACAGATTATGGAAATAAGTGGAATCATTGAAGTGCAGAACTTTATTTAGTACTGTGATGGAGCAGATAGTAAATCTGTGGGTTGTAAACCTTTACAAGGAACTCACACCAATAGTACACTTTTTTCTGCAGCTGCGACTCACTATAAACTTTGATTTTTGGAGCCGACACCATTGTGGGGAATCAGTTGTCTGTAAGTGATTTGAAAAATGTCTGTGGAGATGAGGACAAGCCAAATACATCTGAGGGTTTAAAACTGCATAAGGAATGGCATTGGCAGCTGAAATAAATGAAGAGGAAAGCAGTTTCAGTCTTGGAAGAACACCAACTCTCCAGCAAAAGAAGGAGCAACTTAAAGTGAAATTGGGAAGCAATACAAACTAAGCTATGACTTCATCAGGACATGGAGGTTACATAAAAACTGCATTCTTTAAACCTGAGAAACTGCTAGTACAGGAGATTAATGTAAGCTACAGCATCTCAACCTTAGAAGCATATGTAGAAAGTGGCCATGTCAAGAAGGATCTAAGAGTCTTTAAATTTCCATCTTGTGACTTACATGCTTTTAGGAAAAAAGACACATGGCTAAAAATATCTGAAGCTGCTAACACTAAATATTTAAAATTGATCATAAAAGAAGACATTGAGAAGTTCAAGGAGTTAATACACAATTTAGAGGCAGCAAAAAACTGAAATAACAGCCTTTAAGAAACACAAAGACTTTATTCAGTTGGACTAAGCACTTAAGAATAAAATAATTAAACATGAAAAGGAAGTAATGGAGTGTAAACAAAGCAGGGACTATGAGATTGGGGTAGCCTACAAGCAACAAACTAAAGCAGAAAGACAGAGGTCAAAAAACAAAGGAAGACACGGGGCGGTTAATCGAGGAGAAATCAAGACTGAATAAACAGCCCTTATTCCACCAAAAGCAGTAACAATTGACCTAACCAAAAACATAGCTGTGAATAATTTTTTAGAGGAAGGAACAGAGGGAGAACTTGTAGAAAGAAACATGCAAGAAAAGGCAAGAGAGGAGTTTGGGGGGGGGGGGGGCAGGAACAAAGAGAATTTTGAAAATCAATATCACCAAACCAAGCTACAAATAATACATTTATCAAAACAGGAACTAACAGAAACTCAGATGAAAATGCTAAAGAAGGGTTCAGACTTTGCCCCAACACTAAACATAAACCAATTCTCTATATTTGTGGATTTGTATAAGCTATTTAAAAAAATTAAACTGAAGTATTTCTTTGAACTTAAAAAACATCAAGCACTTTTAGCAAACATGGGGTTCTCTGAGGAAGAAAATGTTGATTGATTAGAGGACTTGGATTTTTTGAATGAAGCCATGGAGCAAGTAGAAGAAACAGGAAGATCAGAGGTCAATGCCAATTTTGAAAATGAAATGGCTGATAAAAATGACCAGCACACACTTGCAGACATACCTCTCAAGTGTCCCTCATTACTAGGGACATCCCTCATTTTGCCCCTCAAAATTGCTCTGTCCCTCATCTGTTCCTCATGGAAACAGTGCTGCCTACATAAAGGTGCTGCTGTAAATTCAGACTTAAAAGCAGAAACTCTTAATATTCTAAAATACTAAATCCAAAATAAACTTTGTACAAGTAAACACTATGGTTTTCACAATGTTTTGAGCTTGTATCTCCATGTTTGAGGATCTGTCCCTCATTCTGAGGGTCTGTGTCCCTCATTGTCCCTCATTTTGGGGGTCAAAAAATGTCCATGTCCCTCATTTTAGTGACAAAACGTTGAGAGGTATACTTGCAGACTTAATGAGTACTAATCAGGAGACTGAAAGAGAAGTCACAGATTGGGACATTAAAGCCATGAGGAAAATGTTGTTTAAAAGTAAGTCAGATTTCTGCCCCAATATATGGAATAGCAATATGCAAGCATTTGAGAGGGTAGTAATAAATTAAGTAAAGGAGCTGTTATCAAAGAGCAAAACTAGATTTGCTGATAATGTGACAAGACTTGAAAGAAATCCTATAAAACAACTAGCTGATAATGAAAATTTGATAATCAAATCAGCAGACAGAGGGGGAAATGTGGTTTTAATGGACAGAGGTGATTATAAAAAAAATTATGCTGAAATTATTAGGTAATGTAAATAATTATGAGAAACTGAGAAGCAATCCAACACATGTATTTAAAAGAGAACTATATTGCTTATTAAAGGAAGCACTTCATGAAGGTATAATTGGTGATGAGATTATGTACATGTATTGTGAGTACCTGATTTTGCTCACCTTCTACACCCTTCCGAAAGTTCATAAAAGTACGGACAGTCCACCTACTGTAGTAGGCCTATTGTATTTGGGGTGGGTTCACTAACTGCTCCACTATGTGAATTCCTGGATTTATTTCTTCAGAACAGTATGAAAAAACTCCTGTTATCCTTAAGGGATACTGGGGATATGATTCTAAAATCTGGCTCTGTGGAATGGAAGGACAACTATAAATGGATAACAGTAGATGTAGAGGTTCTGTATACCTCCGTACATCATGATATGGGTATAAGAACATCTGAAGTATTTTTAAGTGAGGAAATTAATGTAGATGAAATAGCCAGGGATTTTTTGAAAGAAGGTTTGAGGTTTGCACTAGAGCATAATTTCTTCAAATTTAATGTTGAATATTGTAGACAGAAAAATGGGATTGCAATGGGGGCCTCCATGGCCCCAACTTATGCTAATTTGTTTATGGGGCTATGGGAGATAGAAGTGCTTTTGAATCAGGCAGTGAACCCCTTTCTGAGTAACATAAAAAAGTGGGGGTGCTTCATAGATGACTGTCTCTATGTATGGGGTGGCACTGTAGAGAGAACCAACAACTTTGTAAAATGGTTAAACTGCAATACTTGGAACTTGAGTTAACATCTAAGATTAATAAAAGGGAGACAGATTTCCTTGATGTTACATTTATGGGAGATCCAATAACCAAACAAATTACCAAAAGAGGACAAAGAAAAGAAAAGAAACAGCTACAAATGCACTACTATACCATAAAACCTTACACCATGAGAAACTTGAGAAATCTATTCCCTTTAGTCAGCTTATGTATATTAGAAGGAATTGTACAGATGACACAATATTTATAGAACAGTCAGGTGAACTCTTAGGGCTATTCAGGGAGAGGGGCTATCTGGAAGAGACTCTACAGGATGGTTTACAGAAAGTAAAATACATGACACAAGCTGAGCTATTAAAATAAGTAGCTACAGTAATAGTTAATGGAAGAAAAAACAAGGAATGGGAGGACCTACAACATTCTCCACTGAATTTAGCTCTATTGCTAGACAACTAGGAAACATTGTACGGAGGAATTGGGAAATCTTGAAAAATTAAATATTTTAAAAGAAGTAGTAGGGGGCACACCAAGTATAACTTTTAGGAAGTCAGCTACATTGAAAGATAAACTGACACATAGACAGCTTAAGAAAAACACAAGAGAAAACAATACATGGTTACAGTTAGACCAGCAGGGGTATACAAATGCTGGAAATGTAATGTTTGCCAGTATATGCAGCAAGGGAAGTAGTTTGTCTCAACCAGGAACAACCAAAAAATTAAGATCAGAGAATTTATAAGTTGACATCTTTTGTCATTTATATTCTCTGGTGTGGATGTAACCTATTTTATATAGGGAAGATGGTCAGGATGTTCGGAAGGAACGCATTCAAGACCATGTTATACTTTAATTAATATAATAAATGAATTGATACACCTGTAGGTAGGCATTTCCTACAAATACATGCATCAGAAACTAAGACATTAAGATTTATGGGAATAGAACATGTGGAACAGCCACTTAGAGGGGTCAATAGACAGGATTTCCTTTTCAGCAAGAAAGCTATTGGATTTTTTCTCTAGATACAGTGAAACCCAGAGGAATGAATGATGCGTGGGATATAAAACCCTATTTGAGATCAGGAAACGAGAGAGTGATTCAGAATTTTGAAATGATGTATGTGTTTCATAAAGGCCCCCACTTCCCCAAACATTCCCTCTTCCTCCCTTTTCTCCCTCTCCAACCTTTAATTCCTTTTTCACCCTATTGTTCCCTTTCTCTCCCCATTCCTCTGATTCCCTGTTGAGATATGAAGTATACGAGATTTTAGTATTTTAATAGTTGTCATGAAATTATTGTGCCTGCAAAAGTACTAATATAATATTTTATTTGTTTTCCTATTAAAGGTTTCTTTTGAGGGGCCATAATCTCTGCTTCTCTGCTCTGGAGACTTGGCCATAATGGAAGACTGAATTACTATCGTTCAGCAAATCTACATCTTTTTTCTGCAGAATTCTTTTTTCTTTGCTCCTTTCTGTTAAAATTTCTCTATAGAATATTTTTGGACCTGGTAAGATGAAAATATGCTCAATCACTAGCATAATGTTGCTTTAAGAGATCACGGGCCAGATATTCAAAACCTAGCGCAGCGCGTTAACCATTTGTGCAGGATTAGTGCGGGACAGCCATATTCAAAAAGGAAGATAGTGCGCGCTAAATGCAATAGTGCCAGGCTAAAATATAATGTATGCAAGGGGCAAAGTGGAGGGGCGTGAACCTGCATATGGTCGCAAAAGGATATTCAGAGATCTAGCGCTGTGCTATGCACTATTACGTGGCACATAGCGCAGCGCTACATACCGCCTATAAAAGGGAGGTCTAAACACAGGGCAATCCACTGAGGAGGGAGTGGCCAGAACAGGAAGTGCATCACAATGTCTTTCTTCAGCAATGCTGTAGTGCTGCACCTGATGGAGCAGGCTGTGGAGGAGGATGAAAGACAGCAGGCTTAACAAGGCCCATTACTGAGAGGAAGGAGGAGATATGCTGCACACAGATGGTACCGGCCCAGAGTCTCATTTGAGACCCTGCCTGATGAACACATTGTTGGCCAGTACAGGTTGGACAGGGGGAATGTTGAGGCAGCTATGCGAACTCCTGCATGAGGAGCTGCAGCCGAACACCAGGTGCAGCCACTCCATGTCAGTTGAGGAAAAGGTGACAGCAGCGATGTGCATCCTAGCTACTGGGACATTTCAGCGCCCAACGGGGGACACCATTGGGATATCACAGTCCACCACATCGCGCCTCCTGACCCAGTTCCTTGATGCTCTCCTGCCACATGCAGGTGAGTTCATTGTATTCCCCAGCATGGCAGTAGAGTGCACAGCAACCATGCAGCAATTCCATCGAGTTGCGCACCTACCCGCGCGCTGTACTTGGTGCCATTGACTGCACCCATGTCCCCATCCATGCACCACCTGGTGATGTCAGTGACCTGTATGTGAACAGGAAGGACTTCCACTCTATTAATTGCCAGGTGGTGTGTGATGCGACAGGGCGCATTATCAATGTCTTTGCAAAGTACCCTGGCAGTGCCCACGATGCCTTCATCTGGCACCAGTCCTGACTGTGTCGGGCATTTGAGGAGGGCAGGATTCCATGTGGGCATGTAGTTGGTGAGTATGGGCAGCTAAAACAGGGTGATAGCAGAGGGGAGAGGGGATAGGCCAGGGTAGCTGTGGGAGGTGCAGGGAGCAATGGTTCAGAGCAGCAGCGGGCACTGTGCAGGACACCAACAGTAACACCTGATTTATCTCCACAGGGGACAGTGCCTATCCCCCCTACGACCCTGGCTGCTGACACCAGTACCTCGGCCAGCAACAGGAGCTGAGGACCTGTACAATGAGGCACATGCTGCTACAAGGAACATCATAGAGAGGGTCTTTGGGATGCTCAAGATGTGGTACCATTGCATAGACCAGTCAGGCGGTGCCTTACAATACAGCCCTCAGAAGGTATGCCGTATCTTCCTGGCCTGTTGTATGCTACACAACATGGCCCTGAACCATGGGATACGTGCACCTGAACCTGAGGTACATTCTGACAGTGAGCCAGAGCCAGGGGTAAGGGGGATAGTAAAGAAACTCGAGCGTCGAGATCCACGCATGGCCCGCCGGCACCCATAGAGCACAGGAGCTGCATCATTCAGACACTGAACCAGGATGTGTGTGAGTACAGAAAACACAGACAAATCAAATGTTGTGAACAGTACATTTAATGGTAGTGTATATACAGTACAGTGAAATCTGTGTGATAGATAGATGCTGTACACGTTGCCAGTGGTGCAGTGCGTGTGATGTGTGTGGCCCACCACCTTACCCCTCAACTGTAACATGGTATGAGGAACAGTACTACAGTTACATCACTGCAGCTACCTAGTCCACAGTGTGAGGACCTGTCCCACACTCAGTGGCACAACTGTAAAGAAATCCCCATTGTAGACAATGCAAACAATAACAGGCAATTAAGAAAAAGCGGCCTGAACAGATAAGCCAACGATGTAACAGGTCAGTCAGTTGCTCAGGGACTGCACTGAGAATGAGGTCCACATCCTGTTCAGTAGTATCACATCCTGAGAGGCACTGTTTTATGGTCGGGGGACACAAGGGTGAGGGGTATGGCCATCACCCAGGTGCGCACAAGAAACAGCACTGTAAATATGAGATGGCAGGGGCTGTGGCATGGGACTGAACAAGGGCCATGGAGGACTGTGTCTGTGCAGGGGACATGGGAAGTGGCAGTGTGCATAGGCATGCAGGTGAGGGAGACTGGGCCACAGCATGCATGTGGTGGAGGACATCAGCTAAGCCTGCCACCGCGCATACGACGCACACCCTGTGGACGGGGCAAACTGGTGGGCATGCTACGTGCTGAGGACATTGTTGGGGTGGAATGCGGTGAGGCTGTGAGGGTAGCCCATCCACGGCCACACCTTGAGGCCTGCACAGGAGTGGAGGGAGGGTGGCCATGACACCGTGCATGTCCTGTGGACGAACGGGAGGTAGGGGTTGAGGAGGTTGCACCCACCCTGCACAAACCTCTGCCACGCTGCTGCCCACGTGAGGCATGGCTGAGCTGGTGTCTGGGTGCACCCTGCAGTACTGTGGTGATAGTGTCCTGCAGCACCACAGCATGGGCCTGCACAGCAGCAGTTAGGTCACCCAAAGCCATGCCCAATGGTGCTGATAACACAGGTCATCCTCTCCTCCGACCTCTGTTCAGCACTGGCAAGACCAGTGCTCACTGTCTCCCGCAGCTGTGACAACTCATACTGCAGCTCCCTACGGAGATCATGCAGGTCCTGCTGGGCTGCATGCTGTGAGGCCAAGGCCTCCTGGAACATGGGCCGTGCACCCTGGCCATCTTGTGCAGGTGCATCCTGCACCTGTGGCAGGGGTTGTGGATGGCACTGGGCAGTGTGTTGGGGATGTGAACGGACCTGTGGTGGTGGCTGGTGGGGCATTGGCTGTTGCAAATGTGGCCTCACAGGTGACTGAGCACGCTGCTGGACCAGCCCTGCAGTCCGTGCCCTGCGGGACATGTCCAGTGGGCAAGACTGTTCTGGCAGGGGAATAGCAGCTGTGGGCAGATAGGTGTCATGTGCCTGAGTACCCCTTGTCCCCAAGTCAGGCATGGTGCCATTCCCCACTGCACCAAAACCTCTGGTGTCACTAGCTTCACACATAACTGGCATGTCGGGCCCCTCCATTGCATCATCCGAGCCGTGGTCACTTGTGACAGTCAGGATCACCACCTGCTCCCCACTAAGATCCTCCACCTGGGCATACTGAGGTGGATTCAGGGACTCAGGAGGCTGCATCCTCATCATCATCTGATGATCCAGCATATGTCAGTGCCTCATGACGTCTGTGAGTGGACATAGTGCTGACTGGCATGGCCACTGCCTCTCTAGATGTGGCTGCCATGCCTGATGTGGTAGGGCGCACCTCTGCTGCGTATGAATCCTCCACCTCCTGTACAACTGTGCCTGGCCCAACCTGGGACATCATCTGCTGGCGCATATAATGCTGAAATGGAAGAGACATATGTCAGTCACTGCTACAGTGACCCGCTCACCCACCCCCACACCACTCCCAACAATGCCACATGCACCCCCAGCAATGTGTGCCCTCCAGCATGCCCATGCAGACACCAGTGTGCATCCCATACAATTGCAGCCTGTGCCCTATGAGCCCCCTGCACCATGGCACACATGCACTCACATGTGCCTGCCGGCAGATGTCCACCACTGTGCAGCTCCAACACCACCCTTGCAATGGAACATACCCATGTGGGCTCTATGCATGCACAATGACAGTAGTGATGTGTGAATGTGTGACTCTGTACCCAAGGTGTTGCTGTCTACTGAGTGGTGGATACATGCCACAAACATACCTGCTCTGGGTGGTGTAAGCGGTGTCTCACACCCACCGCCTTCGACCCCACTGACTGCCACTGGCCGCAGAGTAGAGGCTACTATGGCCATCAATGGGTCCCAGTCCTGCTGTTCAAGTGGTTGTGGACCCCCACTGGTCCGCAGCCTGTTCTGGATCCGCTGTGCCTCCTCCTTCTTCACCCTGCACAGCAGGTCATTCCACCTTTTCCGGATGGCATCAGTGCTATGGCCACGACCACCTACGGCGTTTACTGCTGTGGCAATCTCCTCCCACATCAGACGAACAGTGGCGTCCGTCGCCTTGTTCCTGCGTAGCACCATCTCCCTGTCCTTCACTGCATGTACCAGGGCACGCAGCTCATCACCAGAAAATTTGTGGGCCCTGAGCCGCTCCTGTCCTGCAGCCACACCTGTGTGGAACAGAAGGAAGGGAAAGGGTTAAACAGACTTGTGAACAAACATTGCATGGCTGTAACAGTAACATATGGTCATGATGCAACACACAGCTGCTATACATGCCCCCACCCACTAAGGAATGGCAACAGGGCATGCACGATGCACCTCAGTGCTGTGGAGTCCTGCAGGCCAGCACATGTGGAAGCCAGCTGTGTGTGTGTGTGTGTGTGTGTGCAGCACACAGTTGTGCTGGCCATGTTGCTGCCTGTGGCATGTCAGAGGTGGCCTGGCTTAACATGTTGGCATGGACATGGGTGCACTGCAAGGCAATCACAAGGCCTACAGCTACAGACGGTGCCTAATGTGCACATGTGTGGGACTGTGCAGCCATGGCTGTGAATGGCTGACTCATGGTGCCCCACTGGCACATCCAGTGCCATGCTGGGCCTCTGCACACCCAGCACCATGGAACACATGATGTGGAAGCATGGGTGTCTCCCAAAAACAGGGCTAGATGGCTGACCAGGACACACGTTCCACTAGGGGTGCGGCCTAGGCACCATTGCATGTGCCAGAGTATGTATCAGTGCTGCCACATTGTACACACATACAGGCATGGTGTGTGTATGGGTGATCCTGGCACAGCTGTGCACAAGGCCTGTGTGTGCTCCACCATGTGTTGCAGTTGTGTGTACTGTACAACAATAAAACTGGGATACTGCACTCCCAGCATGTGTGTCAATGCCTGTCACACAATGGCCTGAATGTGCACACTGTAGATGGACCTGCCTGTCTTGGGGGTAGACATCATGGACCACAGCAACGTTGGTAATGCCCCTGCCCCTGGCTGCACAACGCTGTGCACAGTCAGCAGCCAGGACCACAGTGTACAAACACTATCAACTGCATGAGTACTGTCTGCCATGCGCACATGCACACATCACACAGCACAACACAGGGTTGGGGGGTTGGCTGTCTGTGATGCAGATGCCAGTCAGTGACATGGGTGACAGCACGGGTACCTGTGGCAGTTGTCACACTGGAGTACATGCACCCCACAGTCACATTGGACTAATGATCCACACTCCAGAGTGCATCCTCCACACTGCTGATCACATCCTACTGCCATCTGCAGCACCACAGCATGCAGTCAGTCAAGCATGGCCTGCACAATGGGCGTTGGACAGTGCATGGCACTGGTGGGGCAACACTACCCACACAGGGGCAGTCAACAGGGTCAAAGGGCCACCCAGCTCCCACCAGCACCACCGCATACACACCCAGCCACACTGCACCGGTCAAGCATCAGCTGCAGTCCCAAGCCCATTAACAGTACTGCACAGTTAGATGGTTCACAGATACCATAGCCTGCCACATACAAACAATACAGGAGCAATGTGTGTGTGGCAGGGATGATACAGCCACACATGTGGTACTGCTACACCTGGACTCGGGTCCTTTTCGTGCCAGACAGGCAGGTGGCTGGCATCGTCTGGGTCAACTTATCCATGCAGAACAGGTCTTTAAAGTATGTGTAGGCCTGATTACCCACTGATATCCAACAGATTACAGGCCTGGCATCCCAGTGGTGTGATGTCAGGACCATATGAACTCACCTCAGCTATGTCTTAGCAGTGGGTCAACTAGACAGACTGCCACTGTTAGTCGGTATTATACACACCTGGGATGTGCTTGAAAGCCTCAGTACAGTAGTCCTATAACATTCCAGTTGTCACAGTGTACTGTCACTGAGGCTAACGATCTCCATGGCTGATAGGGGTTAACACTGGTACTATGCTGGCCCACAGTCATGTGTTCCTTGTATCCCAATAGTGTGTGTACAGTACCTACACATACATTTGGCTGTACCACAGAGTCAATACTGGGGTAAGGCCCACTGACCCGTGAGGGGGGGGATTCCCATGTCTAGTCCCATCCACTATACCTGACAATGCCTGCTGTATGGGTGATAACCATGGTGTGCGCACCTCTTGTTGCTAGGGCAATTGTAAGCCTCCCGAGCTGCGCACTCGAGGTTTACAGATGTCCTAGCAACCAATCGAGGCGTTTACATGATAATCACCTGTACACCAGCCAGTCTCCTGTATCACATCTCACAGATCACACACAGTACAATACACAGGTGATGATAGTGGATCAGCAGGTAGCACAGATGCCATGCGGCCGGGAGATCTTCTGGCTGTGGGTTCTAGTCCCACCCAAGGCTTCCGGGTTAACATCCCATAAGTGACACTGCAGTGCAGCATGAGGGGGTGCTGCACTCCTGAGGTGCCATCATTCGGATGAGATGTTACACCGAAGTGCCATCTGCCTGCTCTGGAGGTTGGTCAGGTGGATGTTAATGACCCCATGGCACATACCAACATGTGTAGATGAAGATCTACGGTGCCATAGCCATGTATCCCCTATCCACAAGAATACCACAAGCAGCATGATCTGTTTCAAAGACATTTGGCATTCACCTGTATCCCCTTCCCCCTGGGTTGTATCTTACAGAGGCAGGATTTGTCTACAGCACGTACCCTGTCAGCACACACTACAATAAGCAATTCACATGACAGGCAGAGCAGCGCTATGCACAACCAGCGTCCCCTGTCGGGTTTGTGTTCTGATTCCCATGGCCCTCACAAGCTATGCTCTCGGTGTCATTGGGCCTCAGAATCCTGCTGTGGCAGAACACACTGGTACTGCAGAGTTGCCCATCCAGTATCCCCTGTGTGCTGCTGCAGTAGTGCTGTCATGATGATGTTCTGCTGCAGTACTGATGTCACCACTGCTGCATGAGTGCATGGCTTGCTGGCACAGTGTTACTGTCCTCACAGTACTGCTGTGATGTCAGTAGTCTCAAACCGCTTAAAACATCACATGTCGGTGTCAGTATGGAACACAGTGCAGAGTAACACACTGCACACATGTGACATACGACAGCTATACAAAACATCACATACATGATGCCACAGTTGTACACAACCTGTGTTCAGTCACCTCGGGCATGTGTGCTCCCAAGGTCACAGGGACTGAGAACCCCTCTGTGGCAGTGCATGCGCCTTGAGCAGTCTGGACCATCCAACAGACAGAGTGGACATGTGTTACAGCCCTGACCTGGATGTCTGCTATCGGCCAGTGGTATCAAGCAATGCACACATAACATGGGGACGCCCAACTGTTATCAGCATGGTGAGTACACGGGACATTCATGAACAGCAGCCTTGTCCAGGACACAGTCAGTTAGCAGTCCTCTGTATCCCCCTCCCCCTGGTCCATACCTCTGCAGTGTACCACAATACGAGGAATAGCCCACAATGTACGGCACAACAGCACGCTGTTCAACATTGTGAGGGGTTGTCCCACATTCAGTGGTATCACTGTAAGGCACTATTCCACAGTGAGTGCTGCAGAACATATATTGCTCAGTTACTAGCTGACCTCCTGTTAGGATTGCATATTGTTTTACAGTGTTCTGGGCCTCTGAGGTGTAGTTTGTAAACGTGTTCCACATTTTGCTCATGTGTTTCACATATTGAGATGCAGTGTTCCACATTTGAGGGACATAAGGTTGGGAGGTATGGCCAGGTTGTGCTTGGCACTAGGCACCCAGTCATATCTCTCAACTGTACCTGATTTTCAGGGATGTCCCTGATTTAGCCTCAAACTTATCCTCTGTCCTGCGTAATATTTGTATATTTGTGACAGAACAGTGGGGATTAAAAGCACGAAATAATGTCAAACATTAAAGTAACAAACGTCTTCTTCTTCAGTAAATGCATCTTAACACAAATCCCTTTACTCAGTCAGCTTTCTGACTGAATAGTACCAGTTTTTAAGATGTGTCACTGTTTGGGGTCTTTGTCCCTGATTTGTTAAAGCCTTGTCCCTGATTCACAAGGCAAGAGGTTGAGAGGTATGCACCCAGTCAACATAAACCACATCACAAACCTACTGATGTGTCCCTTGAATATTACCTCTGCCCTCCCACATGCAGTACATACCTGGCTGACTCTGTGAGTGTTCCATTGACATCCTGTGCTGCAGCAGTAATCACACAACAACATGTATTACCAATTAGCAACACAGTGGGGGAACATTTAGCCCTTATATAGCACAGCCGGGCAAACAAGCCTGTTAAGCATGCTAATGGGCTGAAAATGATATGCTAATCTCCTTGTTAGCACCATGCATACACAATGACCATCATTTGCATAATCTGTTTGAATATGGCAGATGCTAGCGCGGGCAAAGTGTTTGGTGGGGCAAACCATATGGCGCCAGGCTATCTCGGCTATGGCTTCGTGCTGTAGCAATAGCGCGATGCTGCACTGTGACTTAAGCGCAGATATAGGCGCATGCGTGGGTGGGGCAGTTCGCGCTAAGTGGTCCGCGCTATTGTGCCTTAGCACTGCGCTAACCATGTTAGCGCGCTGACACTGCGCATGCCTGGAATGTCTGCACGGGGGCATGGCAGGGTCGCGCATTGTAAACACTTCCGGTTAGCGCGGCGCTATGGCATACTTCTGCGTGGCGCTAGACTGAAGTGCTTGGGAGTGTCAGGGTATGTGGCCAGTCAGTCAATCAGTGGAGCAGTATCTTCCCCCCCTCTCATATTAGCTATGTCTAGGAGACGTAGGCAAAGGGCAGTGGTGGGCCGTGACAGGTGGGATGAGGTGGAGACGGCCAACCTAGTTCAGCTAACTGAACAGCACCATCGGCGCCTATTTGGACCAGTCCGGGAGGGTGACCATCCCCGTAGCCAGGTCTGAGCTTCAATTGCCCGTCACCTCACAGCAATCACGGGTATACCCCATGATGGCGAGAAGTGCCGCCATCGATATGTGGACATCAGGCGCAGGCAGCGCCCACTGCTGGAATGATGCAGGACGATGGTTCAGGAGGGGAATGTGCCTGTGCCAGGTAAGTGATGATTCTCACCACGGTGCTGTAATGGGTGGTGGGGATGTGTGTTGGGTGGTGTGCTTGTGTGTGTGTGTGTGTGTGTGTGTGTGTGTGTGTCATGCCCCATTAACATACCATTGAGGGAACTGTGTTGCTGTGCTGGTGGGGTCCAGCTAGAATCTACCATGCATCAACTGTTGTGAACCTTGTGTAATAATATGTGACTCGGGTCACTCTTGGACATGGGTTCAAATCCCACTGCCGTGTTACCAGTCGCTACCTGTTCAAGAGTACACTTTAAATAGTACTCCAATATGTTGGTCTTATGCCATGAGGACCTCCAATCAGTTGTGTGTGTGTGTGTACTGTGTGGGCCAGGGGGGACAAAGCATCTTGGGAGTGTTGTCTGCAATGTCCTGCACTGTGGTGGCACACTGCCCCTTACCACCTATTGTGGTGGCATGGACACACGACACCTGGCCCCATGCCACATCCAATGTGTTCTGCCATGCTGCCAGGGGGCAGCGTGCAGCTGTGCCTACTCTGCACATCCACAGTGTGTGGTTGGGTGTGTTGTCTGGGCCAACATCCCAACCATATCACACCCACTTGTGCTACATTGGCTCTCACTATGCGGCACGTGTGGGACAACTGTGGATCACTGACACATAGCTACACCTACGCTGCTCCAAACACTGTCACCATGTTTGCACTTATGTTCCCGGGGGTCTGTTATTCCATTGTATGGTATATGGTTTGCACCATTTACTATGGCTCTGTGCTTTCATATGTGTCCACTGCATAAGTGTCGAGTCTGCACAATGTGGTACAGGGTGCTTCTGTGACGTACACTGAGGAGCGTTCCTCAGAATGTGATACTGTTGAGGGGTATGTGTCTGGATGTGGTTCACTCCACCATCACTACTGTGTCTGTGCCATGTCACTAGCCAGTGGCTCGGGAAACAGATCCTTGGCATTGGTGCCCTGCTCTGCTGCAGACTCATACGTACTGTACTCGGTTGTGTGCAGTAATGCTGTGTGCATGTCACATGCCATATGCCTTCCTGTCATCATTGTCATTCTATCTATAGCCTTTGGGATGTTGTATGCCACTGGGTTGTTTCTGTGTGTCCACATCTCTTGTTGAGGGATACAACACCTGTGTTCCCCCATTACGGGTTGGGGACTCCTCTGCTTACAGTCTGCCTTGTGTGTGAGGGTGTACCATCCAAAGGGGCTGTGTACATGTGATGGAGGGGGAGCTGTTGCAGATTGTGTGTACAGGATAGCATTGTCAGGCACACATTGCCCATGCACTGTGCAGTCTGCACTGACCCGTGTCATGCTTGGCATGGCTTTGGTGGTGCACTGGGCCTGTGTGCCAGTTATGCAGTGTGTGCTACGCCACCAGGGTCCAGGGTGGTCTTTAGCGTACCGTGGTGGCTGACATTGTAGTAATGCTGCTGTACCATCTTCCCACTGCAGAGCACAGGGACCACACCAGAGACATGAGAGGCGAGCCGCAGGCCGACTAGAGGCCATCCACAGACAGGCGCAGGGTGCCTCCAATGGCTCAGCCTGCAGCGGAAAGCAGTGATGGGACCGGTAGTGTGTTGAGTGAGTACTGTGTGCCATTGTGCTTTTTTACTATGTGTCTGAATTGCCACTGCAGGCATTGGAGTGCTATGTCTGGTGTCGTGGTACAGTTGGCTGGGTAATCCAGGCCGATGTGGTTTAGCTGTGTTGCATTTGGATTCCAGGGTGCTCACTTGGAGGGACCCCTTAGCTATTGTGGCAACAATATGTACATCCACCTGGGGCTACAGTGTTCACACTTAACTTTGTGCTGGGGGGGCACTGGATGCTTGACACCAGTGGCACCATGCAATGCACCCATGACCGTTACATCAGTGGGGACTGCTATGCTGGCTGCGTGCATTTGTGTTGTCTTCCTTGCCTCCAGTGCCTTGCCTTCTGCTGCGAAGCCTGTGACACGACTGGCTTTATGTCTGATGTATTGTTGCCATTACTGTCATATGCACTGCTATCTGCCTTGTACTGTCATGTGCAACATGTTGCTCTCATGTCCATCATTGTGGCAGGATGCAGTAGGTCTGTGCATGGCTGTAGGCCAATCATCATGCCTGGGGGTGGGGGATTACTGGGGTCAGCCTGTTGTGCTAGCTGTTTCTGCTGCTGCTGTTGTCCTGTCTGCCATGGCAACATTGTTCTCCACTTCTCATGGCATGTCTCATTCACAGTACCATGTATAATGTGTCAGTATCTATGCAGGACATGTTGTTAGTGCCTGCCAGGGCTATTCACACTATGGCGAACAGGGGGCCATAGTGTCATGTGGTGCCTGTATCTCCCAACCAGTGTAATGCCATTGTAGTGTGGACACTGGTATGTTACTGTGTGCCCTTGTCTGACCTCCTTGGCGTACATGCACTGGGGCTGTTGGTGGTGGGAGCCTCTGGGCATATGGTGCCACACAGGCCTGTGTGGCTGTGCATGTCATGTTTGCCTGTTGTGGCGTGTGCTATTTTATTTCTGGGGGGTAGCAAATAGGCACTGACCTGCTTCCTTTTTCCATGATGCCTAACAAAGACACTGTTGTACCTTTCTGTGGTTTCATTCATTGGGGTCTACTCTAGGGGTACTGGTCACTATGACTGTCTTTGTCTCCCATGGACAATACAACTGTACAGGTTGTGGGCTGGTCTGTGAGTGTCTTGGGGTGCTATGCATGGCTTTGTAATTACCCATGCAGGGCAGCACCCATTGTCATGTGTTTCATGGGTTGTATTTCTTATGCCACTGGTGGCAACATACACAGTCCTGATGTACGTTTGTATAGTATCTGGCTATACTCCAGGGTGGGGTAGCTCACCCTAATGATGGTGAGTGAGATAGCAGTGTGTCCACATGGTGTGCAGCTGTGACCACCCTGGCTACATCCCTGCTTGTTGGCTCCAGCTCTGTTGTGGGGGCCATTGTCCCCTACAGGGTGCTGTCCCTCAGTCTCTGCAGTGCATGGTATTTGTGTATAGGTTATGCAGGTGTGCTGCAGGAGTTGTTCTGTGGTAGCATGGTGTGCTGGGTGTCAGACCCTATGGCAGAAGCTGCTTCCACAAATGTGGGTGTGTGCCTCGCCATGCCTTGGCCACCAGGGTGACACTGTCCTGTGCATATCATTGGCCTACCACTGCCCTGCCACTGGTGGACCATGGCCTGTGTCCCTGTTTCACATGTGTGTCTTCTTGCATGTGCACCTTTAAGGTGCTACCACTTTGGGTGGTGGCACAGCCCCGTGCCATGCTCTTCACCAGTGTGAGCTCATCATCCTTCTGTTGTGGCCATGGGTGTGGGTGGGCATTGGCACTTTCCCAGTCTATGTACTGCTTGCTTACCTGTCCTGCAGTCCCTATTGTACTGTTGCCAGTGTCGTTGTCCTCTGTGGTCATTTACTCTCTGTGGTCCATGTCGAGTCTCTGTCTGTGTCACTTGCCACTGTTCCGCACTTATGTCAGTCACCCACCTGTTCAGGGCTTCCTGACATCATTTGTACAGCTGCTGTTATAGCATTGTGGGTGGCGTTTTGGCTGGGTCTCTACAGTTGTTGGGGGGGCACCAGTGAGGGTGGGCCACTGTTGGGGGGTATGGGATGGGCATGTCTGTTTACACAGCTGGATGGGGCTGTGGCACCTTCTCCAGGGGTGTAATCTGTGTTGTGTATCATAGCAGTTTGACTATGGGCAGCATGTCCCACCATGTGTCATCCCATGTGCATGTAATTCAGTGTCCACTTGTTCGCATCTCAGGCGGTGGCTGTCTGTTTGCACTGTTACAGTCTGCACTCCGCTGTGCTGGCTGGATTCCACTGTGTTAGCCTTCTCAGCATCCATCTATGCATATCCATGTACATTGGGGTGTTGCATGCTGCCTGTTACACACTGCCTTGTCCTGCAGGCACATGTTAGTGTGCTTTGTGGTTTGTTCTGTACTGGCACATGGGCATGGTTGTTGGGGCATGCTGTCCACCATGTGGTGGTACATGGTGCCTTTATGTCATCATCATGTCCTGATATGGTACCTCTGTCTCCTGTAGGTCCATGTCGGGCATCACTGTGGGCCACCCGTCCAGAGGAGGATGAGAGCCGGATCAGCTGCTGAGGATGGTGGTGTGCCAACAGCGGACACTAATAGAACAGCAGGCTGTTATGAAAGCAGAAATAAGACGGGTGGCAGCCATCCTAGAAGAACATCTGCCAGTACCTGCCCGCCCCTAAGTCCTACCTCCTACTGTTATCCTCCTTCCTGTCCCAGGCCCACTGTCCCTAGTCCTATGTCTGCCATCCTGTTTCCCTCCATTCCTTCCTTCCTATGTCCACATCCCTCTCCCCATTGCATTGTACATATGTTTCACGATAACCTTTTTCTACTGTTCCTAATTTCCCCATTGTTTTCAGTCCCTTTGTTAGGCCTGCCTTTTTCCCTTTCATTGTGTTTTTTTTGTACCCCACTTTTGCATACTGTATTCTGCTGTGTTTTGCTTTGTTTTACTGTGTATTTGTTCTTGTTGCCTTTGTGCCTTACCTGTTCCCTTTTTTAATTATACTATGTTATGCTTGACATTCCTGTGTCCTGTGTCTTTTTGGGGGGGAGTCGGGATTTGACAGTGTTATGTGGTATTCTGGTTTCACTTGTGGGTCCAGGTTATTCCATGCCTTTCACTAGTATTGCAGTTATGTCTAGCAGGGCTGATTTGCTCTCCTGTGTTGGCTGCTTACACCTCTAACACTTTGTTTCTGTGGGTGTTTGCACTGCCTCTGTTTGATTGCTATATTCAGTGCTGTCTTATCTGCTATATTCAGTGCTGTCTTAACCTCAGGCAATTTTTGCCCTGCACTCCTCGGCCTATTTGCCCGGTTTCCTTAGCTTGCTGTATTCAGCTGGTTTTGCACCGGGCTATTTCCCTTTGAATATAGCTATGATTTTGCTCCGAGCAAATTTTGCCCGCCGGGCAGTGCTAATTTAGCCCCGGGGCAAACTTTTAAATATCTGGCCTCACATGTCTTAATTAAAAGAAGCCCTGTCAATTCTACAGGATAGGAACTAATGTGAGCATTACCTTTCTTTAGCTGCATTTTTTAATGTAAGGATGGGTCAAAAGTCATATTGCTTTTTGAATACATTATAATAATTTTGGATAAAGTCATTATAAAGTAAAACATTTCTTTTGCCTTTTAAGAACTATGAGAAGCATTAATTGAAAACTGATAAAGACTCTTTTTGAATGTAGTGATGTCATAGGCACCATCCTATAATAATGTAAGGTGAAATACCCAGGGACACCCTTCCCCCTCAAAGAAAGGCATGAGCTGAAGTGCTGGGGTAACAGAGTACAAGGTGTTTGTTGAATTACTTGTTCAATTGGTGAAAAAATAACTTTTATTTCTTCAAGAAACCTTGACCAAGTCATCCTTTGTAATGTTGGTGCTGCGCTGTTTACCTTTTGGACTGACTCATATGATTGGGAGAAGCATTCCATTTACAGCACACCCCTCCCTTTTCCTGTGTGCAAACTATGGAAGTAAGTGAAACCAATGTCAAGAAAATGACTGATCTTACTGATGTATTTATAGACCTCCATAATACAATTCAAGGGCTTAAAGAATTAGATCATTTTCAAAATAAGCATAGAAATGTTATTGATATAAAAGAAGTAATGCAATCTGACCTATCCAATTCCTATAGTAGTAAAGACATACCAATTAATATAACCAGGGGTATAGAAGCTAATTTATTTAATGAGTCATTAACCTATGTTTTATCTTATCTAAGCCCAGATATCATAACAGTGATGAAAAATCAGTATGCTGTATCTCTTTCACTGTTGGAACAGTTGGTCATTATCAGATCTGATAGGGCATAGCAATACATGGTGCTAGATAAGAGGATGTACTTAGTATCTTGTTGTTAAAGATTGTATTAATTTAAAAGGAATGAGCACCACATACACACATTAGTACACACAGGATCCATGACCATACCACAACATTCAGTATGTCCGGGTCTCAAGATAAATACATTTAGACAAGAAGCAGTGACATATAGAAATATAAATAAAGACCAATCAGTGCAAATTATTAAGCAAATTCAAAAACAGGATAATGTATGATAATGACAAATTATGATGTTACTAGGTCCATATATATGTAGTCATGTAAAGAGACGATGGTATACTATTCTGTGACATTACAAAGTAAACAGGAGAGGCCTAGGATGGATAGTCTCAAATTAGGACCAGATATGATGCGATCCAATAATTATGTTTGTACTAATATCAACTATATACAAAAAGAAGCAATCCAATCTAAAGGAAGGGGAATCAGTTATTTAACAAATTCTATATCATCAAGAGGAAACAGTATTTGTTGGTGAGGAAGATGGGTAACCCCCTCCAGTGCGAGGAGGGGAGTCGTGTGAGACAGTCTTCAGGTGGGTGTCATGACAATGCTTTGAGTTAAGGAAGAGCTGCCAACATTCCTCAAACTGAGAGGTTAGGCCAACAGTAAAGCTAGAGAGTCTCTCTGACAAAGTTCCCTGGGCTAATGCCAGAAGGAATTCTTGAAAAGTCAGAATATCAGGGGATTTCCATCTCATCAAGATGAGTCTTGTGGCAATGGCCCCTATTACAGTAATCCATTTAGCCCCGGGGCAGTGTTTGGGTGTGGACGGACTACCACTCCCCAGTAGAAGGAGAGAGGGGTCAGGGGTAACCATAGGAAATATTTGCTTACACATATCTTGGATTGATAACCAGAAGGGATGAAGAGAGGGGCAGGCCCAGAGAATGTGAAATAGATTAGCCCCCTTATTGCCACATCTCCAGCAGTTATCGACCATAATGAGACCCATGCACTTAAGTTTGGCAGGTTCTCGATGCCACCTGTGCAGGATCTTGTTCATTATAAGGTGGGTACGACCATTTCTACAGGCAGTGTGGATTCTTACCCAACCATGAGCCCATTGGTGGTCGGAAATAGAGATCTGTAAATCTGACTCCCATTGTTCTCTAGCGGTCTGGGTAGGGTCCTTCGAGGCATCTCTGAGATCTGTATATATCACACTCACTTGGTTTTTAAACAGCTTACCGCAGATACTAATGGGGTGGGGATCTTGAGAGAGTTCCTTTTGGAGGGGGACCTTGGGTAAGTGGGTAGTGGCATCCCTGATTTGGAGATATCTCCAAAAGTGAGTCATGGGGAGATGAAATCAAGTTTTCAGGGCTTCAAAAGAGTCAAGAGAGCAGGTGCCCTGGAGTAACAAGTCATATATCAAGGAGATACCTTGAGATTCCCACAGCTTCCAATGAAGCATGCAGTTCCCTATTTGTATGGCAGGGTTGTTACAAAGAGGAGTAAATTCCCACGGAGTCGGGTCTTGACCTAGGCAGACAAGGGTTTTCTTCCAGTACTTAACTGAAATCAGTATGGAGGGGTAGAGACAAGAAGTGGAAGACTTCTTACCATATAGAACCACTGCAGGGGAGGGAGCGTGCACCAGAGATGCTTCCAGCAGAAGTCAAGAAGGAGAAGCCTGACCTATCTTGTAGAACCATCTGGTTGTCTGAACTGAAACATAGGCTATGTGGTACCCTTGTAGCCAGGGGAGTCCCACCCACCTCTACCTCAGTGCTGCCACAGCTTAAGTTTGCTGAATCTGGGATGGGACCCTTCCCATAAAAAATTGCCCATTAGGGCCTCAATTTTTTGAAACCATTTCTGGGGGATGGACACTGGTAAATGAGCCAGAATATATAATATCTTAGGGGTAGTGATTAACTTAATGGAATTGATTTTCCCCGCTAGCGAGAGCCTCAGGGCTTTCCATCTCTCCATATCTTGTCTAAGTGAATCTAATAGGTTGGTAAAGTTGATTGAGAGCATTTTGTCCAAGTTCAGTGGAGAATTATGCCCAGATATTTGATACCATTGGGTGACCATTTGAGCCCTAAAGTAGTAAAGATTTCCCCTGAGGATACTGAGTTCAGTGGGAGGACCTCAGTTTTGGACTGGTTCAGCTTAAGTCCTGATACCTGAGAGAACTCTGCCAGAATATTGAAGATATCCTTAATCACTTGGGGAGTATATTCCATAGTGATGAGGAGATTGTCTGCATAGAAGAATGTTTTGAATATGGAGTCACCCCCTCGTATTCCAGGAATCCGTGAGGATTCCCAGAGAGCAATGGCTAGGGGTTCTATAGCTAGAACAAATAAAAGTGGGGAAAGGGGGCAGCCTTGGCTCGTGCCTTTCTGTAGCTGAAAGGGTGTAGAAAGGATACCATTGGTCAGGACTGAGGCCATGGGTAAGGTGTATAGGAGGTTGATCTACGAGGTAAAGTTTGGGCCCATTCCCATTGTGGAGAGAGTATGGAATAAAAAGGACCACTCTACCAAGTCAAACACCTTTTCAAAATTGATGGCCAGGGATACAGAGGGCTTTTTGGACAGTTTGGTAAGATGCATTCGTGAAATCAAAGTTCTGTGATGGTCTGATCCTAAATGGCCTTTAACAAAACCAGCCTGTGAGGGATGGATTAGGCCTGGAAGAAAGTGCTCAAGTCCGGTTGCCAGAACTTTTGCCAGAATTTTGGCATCAGCATTAATGAATGAAATAGGGCGATAACTACTCAGGGAAAGCGGATCCTTCCCCTTCTTTGGGAGAACCATAATAGTGGCTTCTCTCAAGGAGGTGGCAGGCAATCAGTTGAGAGGGAATGACAAAATGCTTGGACCAAATATGCAGCCAGATTGACTCCTGGGAGATGGTAGAGGTCTATGGGCAGCGCATCCTTCCAAGGGGCTTTGCGAAGGTTCATGGATTTAATAGTATCAGCCATCTCTTCTTCTGTTATTGGGGATTCCAAGGCTTGTGAATCACTCTCTGGGAGTCAGGGATAGGTAACAAGCTTAGAAAACGATGGATTTTAAGCGGGTCAGGAGGTTGAGGAGATGCATATAGTTGTTCATAAAACCATGTCATGCTCTCATTGATCCCTTTTTTGGAGTAACATTTAGCTCCATGTTTGTTTGCTAAAGCATGTATAGTGCAAGAGGCTTGTTGATGTTTCAAATGATAGGCAAGGAGTTTGCCAGCCTTCTCCCCCCTTCCCAGTATGCATGGCGTATTCTCCTAAGGTTCAGCTCGGCCTGGCGAGTTAAGTGGGCATTAAGGGAAATTCTAGTGCTAATCAGCTGAAGCTAGTAAAGTCTGGGGTGGAACTTGAGAGTTATGCACCTTATATTGGGATTCTAATTCATACAGTTGTTTCTCTAGGGAGCGTTGATTAGTCTCTTGTCGATGCCTCCTGGTAGAAGTGAAGGTAATTATTCTGCCACGGATAGTTGCCTTGAAGGTCTCCCAGAGGGTCGAATCAGCAACCTCTGCATTGTCATTATTTCCACAGTAATCCGCCACGTCAGGGCATAGCCACTTCTGGAATTTTCTATCTTCTAATAAGAGGGAGTCAAGGCGCCAAGCAGAAGAAGGGGGAAATCTAACTCTTGCCTAATCAGATGTTCTAGGGGTGCATGGACTGAAATAATGATCGGGTGTATATGGGAGTGGACAACCTTTTCATATAATGCAGAGGAGATAAGCCAAAGGTCTGTTCTGCTGGAGGATCCATGAGCTGGAGAAAAGCAAGTAAAACATGATCACCTGGGTACTGTGCTCTCCAGGCATCTAGCAATACCTGTTCGCTCATTAGTCCCTGAACAGCTAGCTTAGCTTGTCTGTGGGGTTCAGGGGTCTTGTTACTCCTATCTTTTATGTGATGTAGTGTCATATTAAAATCCCCCCCCCCATTAATACTGGAGCTTGCTTTGGATTGAAATCAGAAAGAGCCTGATTAATAGTATGGAAATACTGAGGACAGTCTTGATTAGGGGCATAAATATTGACTAGGATCAATGAGATCTCAGGGGTTTCCATCTCAGCCATGACCCATCTTCCTTCCTTAACATGGGTGTGCCTGATCAATTTCCATCCCAATCTTTTATGGAAAAGTATGGAGATTCCTCATTTGTGAGAGTTAGCCACACTATGTATCTCTTCGCCCACCCACCCTTGTTTGAGTTTCTTTGCCTCTGTAGAGGAAAGCTTCATTTCTTGTAGAAATGCTATAAGAGGGCCTAGTTTTTTAAGATGAAGCAGCACCTCCTTTCTTTTAACTGGGGAGTTAAGCTCCCTAACGTTCCAGGATATCAATCTAATTTCCATCATCCCTGGAGTAAATCATAGCTGAAGATGGGTGAGGCAGGGAACCCCTTAGGCCAAAGCTATAGCTGGCATCCAAAGCTAGCCATCCTCTGTCACCCTTACACCAGTATTGAGACCTACCCTCTTCCATCAGATTGCCATATTTAGAAACATAACTATGTGGCTTAAACTAGCCACCAAATAACAAGAATATCTTAAGCATAAGAATAAAGGAATAATGCATGACAGGGTATGTGTCGTGCTGGGATAACGCCACACCTGGGGGGATTGGGCATGAGGCTGCAGGCCGAGTGCATCCAGTGCCCAGGCATGGTGTTATCCTAAATGACACACACCCTGGAATGCATTATTCCTATTATACAATGGCTCATTGTTATATATAAAATAAAAAAATAATTTTAAAGAATGTTTTTATTAGAGTGGAAAAATATTTTTGTTTCTTAAGAGGAGATGCAAACAAAAAAAAGGTGCTCTATATCCAAATCATCATCCATATTGGTTCACAGTGCTGAGACTAGACCTGTGGAGTCGTGCTGGGATAATGCCATGGGTCCAGCCGCAAACTGACCAATCACAGTTCAAGATTCTTTCATGCCATTGTATAATTAGAAATAACCATGCAAAACAGATACCACAGTATTTAACATAACCCATCCCCCCAAACCCTCGTAAACACTCCTGTACTAGACCAGCATCCACTGTAAGTATCAGCTAATACACAGCCCAGATACCATCGGAGGTCATTGGGAGGTGACTAACTTTTAGGGAACATCAAGGGAAGAGGACCACCTGATTTCTGAAGTCTCACTGCATTCCCCCATTTTCCAAGTGCTATGAGCCTTCCATCACGTGCAGCTTAATGAGCTACTACCCAGGTAGGTAGCATATGCATAGGCCAGGTAGACCTTTATTCCTGCACCCATCCCCATTGAAGGAGAGGGATATATTGGGGCTAAGGGGTACCTATGTGCCAGATCCTTAAAGAATAAGACCAGTGGGTGAAAGCATGGAAACCATGCTATGAACCTAGAATGTGGGGTAAAGGCCTGACCATATGGAGGGAGATAAAGATCTAGCAACTATTAAACAACTACTCAAACCCCAGTATAGCCCAACTGCTAATACATCCTCACATACTTACTTCCCCCCAAAATCGGGGGGGGGGGGTTTAACAGTATGGTAAACCGACTGAAGTCTGGTTGGATTCACTGGAGTGTAGATTAACTAAAAGGAAAAAAAAGCAGAGGAAACAAAAAGGAAGCTGGTTTAAAATCAGCCAACAGAGTCCATGCATGGCTTAGCAACAGTAATGTGGCCTCCAGCAGAGGCTTAGTAGATGAAGTGCCAGAGTTCGCAGAGGCCTCAGGAGAAATTGAGCTTGCTGATTCCACCCATGAAAGACTTCTTGCTGGCTGAGGCTTATAGTTTTTTGTAGGTGTACTCCTGGGGGGCTTGGGCAAGTCTTGTAGTGGGTCATCAGTCGGTAAATCCATCAGGGCAATAAACTGGTTGTTGCTCATATCTGATTTGGTGAGTGAAACAATTGAGTAAGGGCTCTCACTGCAGCTTCTAGAGCAAAGTTGGAGAGTTTTATCAACATGTGCCTCTTCTATCCTCGCCTTGTGCCTATTTTTCCACTTACTGCCTGGGGATTTCTTGGATGGGGTGCAACTTGAAGAAGGCAGGTTGGAGGGCTTTGGAGTTGATGGGCCGATCTCCTGCTGTCCTGTTTCCATCGGTGCTGGCCTAGTTGAGATGACCCCTGGGTTGCTATAATCTCTCAAATTGTCCCAGTTCAATTTAGGAGCTTGTGCAGACAGAAAACTTTCAGCTGCTGTGGGATTACCAAACAGCTGTGGGGAGCCATTGAAAATTACTCTGAGGGAGGCAGGGTATCTAAGGGAGCATTCGAGACCAAGTTCAGTACAGGCTATACATGCTGGAGTGAAAGCCCTCTGTCTTGCAGTCACCTGTTGTGAGTAATCCGCAAAAATCTATATACAATGGCCTTGCTAGGAAAGCTCATTCTTTTCATGGACACATTTGGTAATGGTTTCCCTGTCTTGGAACCAAAGAAATTGGCCAGAATCGTGTGCGGGCAGGCAACATGAGTAGGCCGGGGGCAAGCGACCTGTGAACCCTATTGATTTCAGGCAGGGCCCCGCCTCGTCAGTTCATTAAGGGAGGTAACTCCTTCTGTAAAAATAGGATAGTGTCAGGTCCTTCACATCCCGTAAGGAACCCAACAAACTTGAGATTGTTCTGGTAGCTTCAGTTTTTGAGGTCCTCCACTCTGGGCCAGAGCATATTGTTGCATGTTGTGAGCAAACCCTTTAATTTTTCTCTGCCCAATTAGGTTGAAACTGCACGCTAGCTAACTTTTTTCCAGTTTAGGTCCTCTACCGCCCTCCCTTATGCACTCACGTATCCACCATGCCCTCCCAGCTCCTCACCCTCACTATTTCCTTCGGTTTTATTCTGCTGCTGCATTGAGCACCTACCTTGTATTATTTGTGCATATGATGTACTGTCACTGTTGTATATAAATCTATTGTGTGCTGGTATTAACCAGGCCCTTCCTGTAAATGACTTCTGTTTTTATTTGTTGCCTTAATGATATATTGTCACTGTTGTATGTAACTCTATTTTTAAGGCCTTAACCAGGTCCACCTTGCAAATGAGCTTTGCTTAACGATGTTTGCCTGGATAAATAAAGATTTTGATTGATTGATTAATTGATTGCTATTAATAAGCCTGTCTTGTTCTGGGAGCCTAGCTCCGGTTTTGTGCCAGCCATCCTCTGTTTCAGCCAGTCTGTGTTTGGTGACACAAGCTCTCTGGGAGAGATCTATGATATCTTGGGTATTTTTATTTGTAGCCAAATCTAGATTATTCATCCGATGCAGGATTTCGGCAAATATCTGCTGGATTTCGGTGAGGCTCCCTTCCAATTCAGTTGATGGTAAAGCAGACTCCATCCTGCGGAGTAAGCAGGTTTGCAAGGCCTCGCAACTGAGCTGGTGCAGCAGATCAAAACAGTTCTTGTTATCTTGCAAACCAAGAGTCAATCAGTGGATCACAAGAGGGGCAAGTAGCTATAATATCAGTAAAACTTGTTATAGTCGCACCGTACAGAGAAAGGATCTGGATATTCTTAGGATTTTATGTTTTTTTTGCAGGGAGCTCAGAGCTCAAGTGTCCATTCCAATTGGCTGTTGGCCATGCCCCCATGTACTTAGTATATTTAAAAAATATCCCCTTGTGAGTTCTATAGCCCTTGAAAAGGTATTAGTAGAATGTGCTCTTAACAAATTATGACTAGATTTTTCCACCATCATAATAGCAGAAGAAAATGAGCTAAGCAAAATAAAAAAAAAATAATTAAAAGGGGAGAAGGTGAATGTGAGAAAAGATTTATGAAAAATCAGGCAAAGAGTGCAGCTAAAACCACAAAAAAAGAGATGTAAGAAATGAGAAAAGAATCAAGGTAGCAAAAAGGGTAAAGACAGGAAGGGATAGAATGGAAGTGCTAAGCTTGAAAATATGGCACTTTCTGGAGGAACTGAAGAGAGGCTATAGGATCACCAGGTTATGCAGACTGCGGAAACAGAGATGGAAGGAAATAAGGGGGAGTTGGAGAACTTGATAATTAATTCTGAGCCTTTCCTGGAAGTAAGGAAAAAAGGAACAGGAAGAAAAGGAATAAAACTACGGAGGGTAATGATAGCAAAGCAAAAGCCCATAAGGGAGAAGTGATAAAAGACCAAAATATATCCCCTTCTGAAAATATGAAGAGATAAAGGAAAAAAAGGGAAACTGTTAATCTAAAGACCCAAGAAAACAATATAAACTTAATAGGGAACAAAGCTTTATTAAGAATTACAGGTATTTTTGTTAAACAAAATGAAGATGAGGAATCTATTACAGAATTCATTAAATACCTTGTTAAAGCAGAACATGGTCCTAAAGATGAAGAAGAAGAAAAATTAGGAGTGTTTAAAAACAATATGAAATTGGGGGATCCAGAATGGGTTAAGTTTATAAATCAATTTGAGATACACTACTCTGTTGTCAGGAAACATGGATATGTGAAGATTTACTGTAAGTCGAAATGGTAATCACTCAAGACATACTCCCGCACTAAAATGGAACAAATATGGTAGACCAGCAGGGGGGTTAGCAATTTGTATCAAAATTGCCCCTAACGTTAAACTGATTAAAATACTTAGTAAAAATGAGAAGATTATTTTTATTCTGGCAAGCTTCAGGCTATCTCTTATCCTGCTGGGAACAGTGTATATCCCCCCACAAGGTACCCATTATTATGAAGAAAATATTTGGGATCTCCTAATTAACAACATCAATGTTAATTTACTTGTTTTCCCAGAGGCTATAATTGATTTGGTGATTTCAATTCATGAATGGCCCAATATGATAATTAAGGAAGTTTCTATGAGATACCCTCATTAGTAAATGTTCAAGTCAAGAGGTTCCACAGATCTAGTACTAAATGAGAATGGTAAAAAACTTATGCTAATCTTATCTGATTCAGATTTGTTAGTGGTAAAAAACTTATGCTAATCTTATCTGATTCAAATTTGTTAGTCTTAAATGGAAGACTACTTAAGGACTTGAAAGGGAATCCTACTTTTTAGTGCCTCACAGCAAGGGTGTAATAGACTATATCATTATATCTTCTGACAATTTTGATATCTTCATCAGCCTCGATATACTTATAAGAACAGAAAGTGATCATGCCCCTTTGATATTAATATTAAATATCCTTCCAGGGCTCTCAAAGACACTACGGCCCAGATATTCAAAAGGGTTGTGCCATGAGCAATAGGGTTGCACCTGCGCAAGTCCGAACTTGCTCCATTCTGCGATATTCAGCAGGAGGAAGTTGCACCACTGAAAACAGGCTGAGCAACAGTGCAATGCAAATGAATGCATGCTGAACTGGAGGGGGAGAAACCATGCATAAACTGCACAGCCCAATATTCAGCCAGGCTGTGCAGAGTTGTGCAGGCGCAACCCCCAACCTGCACCTGCACAACTTTGAGCCCAAAAAAAAGGCTTAAGTCGAGGGCCAGCCACAGGTGAGCTACTGCATTGCAGGGCACAACACAGCAGCTGCCACCTGTGGCTGGCCCCCCACCCACTCCCTGTGCCTCCCCTGCAGCCCAATTGCTGGCAAAACAGTGTAGAATCCCCCCACCACCCCCACTGGCCGATCATGGGCATGGTTTAATTCCCCCTCCATCAGCCCGATCAGGCAGCAATGTGGCTCCCCCAAACATATCCTGGTGGTCCAGTGGACCGTAAATCCTGATCGCAGGATGGTGGTCAGTAAACACCCCCAGACACATCCCTAGTGGCTAGTGTCCCCACCACCCCACACAAGCCCCACCATCCTGCTCCCCCTAGCAGCGGTGGGTAGCAGCATCCTACCTGCCTTCCCCGCCCGCCCGACTAACTGCCCAGTAGGGCTGCATGCCCATTGGTGCAGAGCAGAGCCAATGGGCATGCAGCCCATACCGTACAAGACAGTCCAGTTTGTGAATGAATACAGCCTGCCGCCCACCACCTGCCGATGACTGCCCGGTGGACTGCATGCCCATTGGTGCAGAGCAAGAGCCAATGGGCGTGCAGCCCATACCGTACAAGACAGTTCAGTTTTGTGAATGAATACATTCATTCACAAAACTGACTGTCTTTGTACGGTATGGGCTGCATGCCCATTGGCTCTGCTCTGCACCACCGGCATGCAGGCCCCCACCGGGCAGTCAGTCAGCAGGTGGCGGCCGCAGGTGGGTGGATGCTGCCACCCGCCCACTGCCGGGGAGCGGGTGGAGAGGCTTGTGGGTGGGTGGGTGGGGACACTAGCCACCAGGGATGTGTTTGGGGGTGTTTACTGACTACCATCCCATGATTGGGATGTATGGTCCACTGGACCACCAGGGTACCTTCGAGGGGGAGCCACATTGCTGCCCGTGATCGGGCTGGTGGTGGGGGAGATTAAACTATGCCCATGATCGGGCCAGTAGGGGGTGGTGGGGGGGATTCTACACTGTTTTGCCCGTGATCTGGCTGCAGGGGGCATTGGTCCCCAACGGCTGCTGCCTGGCAGGGTGCCAGGCGCAAGTCCTCAGGAATCAGTGCACCTGCATGCTAATAGCATGCAAATGGGGCTATAATCAGATGCAAATGGCCCCCCCTGCACCTTGCATGGATTATGGCCCGATTTGCATGTCACCTTTTGAATATCGGGATTTTGCGCATGGTGCAATGGTACTTGTGCCACCGCAAGTTGAATGCTCCACTCTGACAACTTGCGGTGATGCAAGTTCCACTATGCCATGCACAGTGGCTGTGGCCGGGGGGTGATATTCAAAGGAGTTGCTCAAGGGCGCAACTCCTTTGAATATCGCTCTGGACACACCCCTGCACAACTATTTTGTGCAGCGCAAGGGCTTGTACCACAAAATAGCACAGTTTGAATATCCGGCCCTTCCAGTACATCATTCTGTGAAGTTTGAACTATTAATAAAAAAATTTATCCAAACTCATAAAAAACATGATATTGCTGAGATAATCTTCAGCCAAGAAATTTTAAAGAATCTATTTTACATCCTAGATGAAGGGTCTCCACAGAGAGTGTATATGGAATTGAATAACATATTCCTTAAAATTAAAAAGTTTATTTATTGAGACTCTAACACTATCCCCACACAAGAGCAAACATGTTTAATAAAATGTGTCATTTGGCTAAAGAAAACCTAACCAGACTAGACAGATGGACCAAAAAGAGCCCAACTAGGAAAACTCTCAAAATTCTGAAAAGAGAAGAAAGTTATACTCATGTTTTTCTATTTGAAAAAAGACTCTTTCAAGAAAAATGCTGGGAAAAAATGATTTATATTCTGGACAATAGGGATGGAGTCCCATTCTATAGGCTGGTAGCCAAAGGTAACTGCAACTATTCAAATAATAGACCAATACACATACCGGAAGATATTTAGGTATCTCATTTCCAAAAACTGTTTTTCAATGACCAATATATATGCACAAGCTGGCAAGCGATAATAAACTTAGATCTATCAGCTCCCTCCAGTTGCTTCCTTAGGGGAAGTGAAAGATACCATCCTGGCTTGTGGTATGAGAAAAGCTCCCAGTCCTGATGATATCCTAATGAAATATACAAAACCCACTTAACTATTTGGCTACCAGTGCTGACAAAGTTATTCAACAAATGCTTAAAACACAAGTATACTACAGATTCCTGGGTCAAAAATATAATATTCCAATGTATAAGAAAGGGAATGTAGCAGACCCACAAAATTAAAGACCTATCAGCCTCTTGGATTTAATTTCCAAGATTTATTCTAGAATAATTTTAAATAAAATACTTTTGTGGATCAATAACAATTAATACATTGTCACCATTTCAGGCAGGTTTTAGAAGAATTTGTTCTACAGTGGATAACATTTACATTTTACAACACTTGTTTGAGAAATATATCAGCGTGAGAAAGGTCACCATATTTGTTGATTTTCAAATGGGTTTGATTCCATTGATAGACAATTGTTGTGGTAAACCCTGATGAATTATGGAATACAGCATGCATTACTGATACCAATAATACAGCTATACGCAAATAATGTAACTATACAATATGATAATGATGGGAAACTTTAGAGACAAAGAACATCAAATGCTGGTGTAAAGCAAGGTTGTATCCTGGCTCCTTGATTTTACAATCTGTATACAAACAACCTTTAATCTATCTGTACAGATCCAAATTTTCATTCACCAAAAATAACAAAGTGAGACTGCTCATTACTGGCTTACAGGGATGAGCCGGTACTCTTGTCATTATCTAAAATTGGAATGCAGAAAAAATTGAACAAATTTGAGGAATCTTGTACATCCCTGAGAATTAGGATATATCTATTCAAAACCAAACTCATGTTTTTTGGAACTAATAAAAGCTACCTATGTTCTCTTTATAAAAAGAGAATTAAACAGGTTAAGCAATATGTATATCTAGGGAATCTTCTTTACTACACAGTGAATTGGATTAATCATATTAATATTCAAGCAGATGAAGTGAAACTGAATGCTAGAGGGCTATTGAAATTTAACGTTAAATGGACACTGTCAACCTTTTTTTGTATCATATTAGGTCAAGGTAAAAAACTACATTTTATGATTGCTTACCTTCTCTAAAATTCATTGATGTTGCTGGTTGTTTTACCTGTCTCTTTGCTTAGCTGAAGTGACATAGATGGTAATGTATAGTTATATCCAGCTTTGTTTTGCATCAGATCCTTAAGCTACTCTTGTTGCCTACTTCCTGAACCTTAAAAACATCCTCAAACAGTGCAGCAACTCATGATACAATAGTCTCCTCTACTCCCACTGCATAATGAGTGTCTTGACTGTGTTGGGGGTGTTCTCAAATCAAGGAAAGATGCAGTGGGAGTTGGTCAAAAAATGTAAACAAACATATTTTAGTGTGGTAACACCAGAATGGCTGGCAGTCAGTTTTCCACTTTTTAAAAGAAAAAAGGAAAATCAGAATCAAACTACCAGCTGCATCGGCAGTCTGTATGTAATGTGAACAATCATAAAACATGTTTTTTAAACTAGGTACACTTTGAGGCCTAAGGAGGTTGACAGTGTCACTTTAAGTATGGAGGGTAGTCCACAATTCCTGTCTTAAATGCAGCAGAAATTAAGTTAAGTAAGCATTAATGTCTGACGATGGAGGCTTCTACTGGGGAATTAATGCATATTGGAGGGTTGTACAGGGCCTTGGCCGATGCCCTAACTCACCAGCCATCGATAATTCCCAAACTTTCGACTCAGAAGGCATTAATGTGTTTTTAACACAGCAATACTTGCATTGTTGTTTTGTCCATTCTTACAGTTCTGTTTGGCTTTGTGTCGGCGCATTGAGATGTTCTGTAATTGCCGCTATGTGTGTTGTGGTTGCTTCTGTGACAGCTAGTGGTGCTGGAGCTTGACCTGGTGACCCCATGAACATTAGTTGGAGCGGTCCTTACTGGGTAATTAATTACCGCTCCAACTTTGGTCATGTGTTGTATTTGGTCCAATGAAATTGCTTTATTTGCCGTTTCAGTTTAATGCTGTGTTACAAACCCAATTTGTTTCTATGGGGCAGAAGTATGGGGTTTCCAAGTGTCTGATAACATAGGTAAACCTCATAATTCCTATTACAAGACCCTATTAAAAATTTAAAGCTTCAGTTCCAACTGTGCTGTTTGGGTAGAATTAGACAGGGTATCCATCAAAACCATGACTATTTTAAGACTAGTGACACAGTATATTGGCTCAGAATAATTAATGGTAAGGTCACCCCGGCAACTTCATGGGCCTTGAAAGAGAAACTTCAGTAGTACAAGAAGGGGTTGTCTTCCCATTGGTTACAGTGCCTTACAAAAACGCTATCTCAAGTTCACTATGATTCCATCTGGCATCTCTGTTTGAATAGAGTTCTAGTGTTACAATCTGATCAAAAAGGAAAAGAGAACAACTTATTTTTATAAATCACTACAAGATGACGTGATGGCAATAGGAAAACTTAAGAAAGTTCCATGGCTTTTACTAAATAAAAAAAATACAGGGATTAGAAATATATTCAACCCTTTCTATCACTCTAGAATATAAAAGACTGTTCACAGTAGCTAGATTTGAACTTTTACTGACTTATTGTCTAGAACATTGACAGAATAAAGAGGAACAAAGATCCACCCAATACTCTGTGTCCATGCAACAATGGACACATTGAAACCTTTGCACCTGTGATTCTTCATTGCCCCTTATATAGAAAATGGAGAAAAATCTATATACTGTACAGTATTACCTACAACAATATGCTAATAATCTATCCAATCGATTATACGTGTTGCTCCACCCTATAGAAAATAAACAGACTAGTGCTTTGGCAGAATAGAAAATCTTTTAATAACCAGTAAACATGGATTCTCTTAGTTATTCATGGTGAATTTACATGATTCAGGAAATGAGCCCTTAAAACTGGCATGAAAGCCCCGTAGAGAGACTATGGTTAGAATTTTAATGACCTTGAGAGCTCCCACAGTCTGCATAACCTGGTTTGGTGGCTGAATGCCATGGACTAGTTACTAAGAACTATATCTGTACTCCCCAGAATTAGTAGAATAATTTCAAATAAGATTATTGTGGGAAATATAAAAGAGAATTGCTTTTAGTCCGTGTGTTGTACTATAAATTTCACATATTGATGTTAATTGTACTGTAACCTTGTCTGTTTTTTTTCCTTTTTTTCTCTTTAATCTAATGTTTTTAACTTTTGTAATGACACATGGTGTGCAACAAAAAAACTTTTGAATTGAATTGAAAATGATTTCTAAATTTAGTTTCCTCTCTACCTCTTATTATTTTACTTTCAGCAATCCTATAGGAGATTATTACTCCCCAATATTAGTTTTAAAAGTGTCCCATATCCCACATACTTTTGTGCTTATATTATAATTACATTGCCAATATTCGGTTATTTATTTTTCAACTAACTCCACAAATACAGTGTTCTATAATAGGGGGTTCTCAAATCTCCATTATGGGATTCTTCTCCTGTCTGATGTAGGCGTGAAGGTCATTGTTGTTACTAAATGGTCTGATATAAATATTTCATTAATAACAGTTTCTATTACACCATTAACTAGTTCTTTATTCACTAATATGCAGTCTATTCTGGAAAATTCATTTATATGTCTGGCTCTATGAGTGTATTTACAGTGATTTGTTCTGGGTATTTATATCTCCAAATGTCACATAATTTCTGTTGAATTAGAAAGTCCGTTAAATTCTTTGCCAGTCTAATGTCTTGTGACAATGGCCTAATTGATTTAATAAAACCTTTAAATCACCCCTATTATGATATTTTGGGTTTCTAATTCAACATTTCCTTTGGATATGTTATTAAGGGATCTTGAGTGTGCTTGAAAGGATCATATATTGAACCTAGAATTCTTTCAGTACCACAAAAAGTCCCTTACGCTAGGATAATTCTCTCATCATTGTCTTCCCATTGCTGTATAAACTTAAAGTCTATATATTTAACAATTAAAATTGTTACCCCTCTACTATTAGAAGTACCATTTGAAAAATAAACTTGATTCACCCAACCATTTTTAAGTCTGTTATGTTCCTTTGAATTTAAATGAGTTTCTTGTATAGAAAATATTTGTACATTGTTTTCCATAGCGTACAATACATTTGTGTCTCTTTTTTTCAAATTATTTAAACCATTAACATTCATGGATGCAAAGACAATTCCAGGAAAGTTAATCTTATTTAGATGATGCATTTATTATTTATCTTTTTCATTTCCTTCCCCTTACTTGTTTTATATTGTTGTGTTAATTTCTGTATGTGATAATTAGAAAGCATCACATAGTTGAAGTTCAAAAATATGTTTTTTGGTAATATTTTTATATAAAACATTCCCCTGGTAACCAAAAAGGAAAAAAGGTTTTTTTTAAATATATATAGCATTTTCTTGAGAAATATACACCCTCCCTTTTCTTTTTTTAAATGTGAAATATGCACTTCCCTCAGTGCCAGTGTCGGACGATGTTACTATGACATCTGATGTTCAGAATTTTTCTGTGAGGTGGTGAAAACAGAAGAAAGAAAGAGAAAATAAGAAAAAAGAAACAGATTATTTATGCAAGTTTAACATTTCTGGGTGTCTCTCTTTCAGTACTTTTCTGCTTCTTCCACTGTATTATAAATTCATTGCTTGCTTGTTTTTTTATGAATATTTTTAGTTTATGTGGTGTAAAGAAAGTAGATTTATGGACATTTTGCCAAATAATGTTTCTAGGAATGGCATATTTTTTTTCCTTTCAATAAACACTTCATTTGAAAGATCTTGCAAAACAGAAATTGTAGCTCCTCTTAAATATATATTTTTTTCTTTTTGAAGGCTAGCATCATTATTTTGTTTCTATCATCTGTCTTTAAAAATGTAACAATTATTAGTCTTGATGAAGAGTAATCTTCTGGCCTTTGTCTTAGAGCTCGGTGTATTTGGTCATATTCAAATTTTAATGAATCTTTTGAACCTTCCAGTAAAGCATCAAATATTTCATCCATAGTCTGCCCCAGTGGTGCATGTTGGTCCCTTACTTCCAGCACTCCCACTAAGCACACATTTTTCCTTCTAGCTCTTGCTTTTGCTTCCATTGTTTTTTTCTGTAACTGTTTAATGGTCACTTCTTGATTGGTAGCTTGTCTTTTTAGCAAAACATTTTCATCTTCAATGGTGCTAATTATTTTTTCTCTTTATTTTGCTTGATCACTTGTTTGGTACTAATTTCCAAGTTGTTTATGGAAATGTTCATGCTGTCAATTATACTTACTAATTTCTCTGTTGAGAAGATTTTATCTTTTGCTATATAGAGTTCTTGTAAAATAGTTTTTGCCCATGGGGATGGTCCTGATCCTGTATTTTATCTGTTGATTGTTGGTGTTTATCTAACTGTCAGTATGTTACATCCTCCACTATTTTATTTTTGTCTTTTGTATTTAGTAATTCCAGTGGCCTAAGAGTTGTTTCTTCAAGTTTCTATGTTTGATCTGTGGCCTGGGAACTCACAGTATTCTTACTTTGGTAAATACAATCTTTCTGATTTACAGTAGCAACTCATTAATGGTTATTTGCTTTGGAGATCCAATAGTTTGTTGTTTAAATTGTTTAGACATTTTGTCTAAACATTCTCTTCTGATTCTGATAAATGTCTGAAATGTAATTATTTATTTTCTAATCATACAAAAAGTATAACTTCATGCAAATTAATGAATTTGATCAAAAAACGTTTTTTCTTTATGACAGTGCTTAACAGAAGTAGCATTCACATCTTTTTAATTACTTTTCTTATATAATGTCACAGTACATCTATACTGTAATGTTTCATTTTTATTTATGTTAGCTTTCAATTCCATTCAGATGTCCTCATGAATATATATGTTTTTGAGTTTAAAACTGGTGCACTTCACTGTAACCACACCCCTGAAGAAGACTCGTGAGGAATCGAAAGTGCTGTTAGACCCTTACTTTGTTTGCCATTGAGCAGTAAATAACACTTTACCTGCAGTTGTATTCTGCTGTTTATTTCTTTGGGTCCAGAGTGCCACCACATTCATTCAAAGTAGCTGCCTTATTCAGTTGTTGTTTTTTTTTTTGCCAGGGTTCTTCTAATGGGACTCCCATCCATCTCTGGGTGTTGCCCCCCTCACCTTCTCAGTGTTTAGAGTTTATTTAAACTTGTTTTTGCCTGTTTAATGCCTTATCTTATTTTTGTGAAAAAGATTATCTTTTTGGATTTTTGATGTCTGGTTCCAGTCACACTTTTCTCTTAAGTGCCCTCTGTAGTAGGGGGATAGAAAAACAGGTTGTTGCTGTAGAGTATAGTTTTCTCTCTTTGTCAAGTCTCCCCCAGTCTTGTTGGAAAAAAGCTCTGTGTTAAGTAGTGTTTTTATTTCAGTTGTTGGTTAAAAGGGAGTTGCCCTTTTAAATGGCATTGCCTTTTTAAGTAGTCTCCCTTGGCAGCATAGTCCCTTATATAAGCTATTAGTGCTGCACTCTAGCTAGCTGTTGGAGTGAGAGTTATGTTTTCATCATTCATAGTCTAACTTTATTTGAGGCTTTTAGCCTTTTTCGACCAGCGGCACATTTACTTGCTCCCCCGAGCTGCCAGGTTTTCCTGCCACTCTGCCACTCATTTCTTCAGTTTGGTATGTGCTGGGGTTTTCAAGATTAGGTCTTCCACTATACAGTGCACCATTTGCATGCCTGTAGTCTTTGTGTGCCCTCCTGGAATGTGACAACATCACACATAGTGTTGTGACATTGTGCACGCACCTGTGTGAAAGTGGATATGTGTCTATGCTTTTCCCAGTAGTTACAGTATACACGTGGCTCTCATTATGAACTCTGTTATAACTCTTGGAGCAACTATGGATATTTCAATGTCTGCTCTACAGGTCAGATTCATGTTTTTTTTCTCTTATTTTTTTTATAATTATTAGACCTGGCAAGGAGCATGTTTTTTCCAATATTACTGCACAGGGCAGCAGGCAATGTAGTGTTGAGGTTAAATTCTGGGTTTTATCTTGGAGTCCTGGGCTTGAATCCCATAGCCACCTATGAATATTGTCATTTTTTTTTAAATATGACATTTTTAATTCTCTAAGCAAATGAGAGACAGGTGGTGATGTGCTATAATTAATTAATTAATTAATTAATTAATGTATTTGTACATTTGTTTACTGAGTAGGCACACTGATCCCATGGACCATTTTCAGGCATGACCCAGGTTATGAAATAGCACATAGGTAAATACAGGTTAGAAATGCAGGTACATGGGCAGAAGAGGACAACAGCAGTGAAGTAAAAATAAATACAGTAAATGTACTGTACAATAACAATAAGTAATAGCACAGTACAGTCCCCCAGTGGAGGGTTAAACATTAACATAAGGTATACAACCATCACAGAAGGATGGAAAAGAGTATTTCATCACAAGCGCAATTAAGCAATAAGGCACAACATGGTGTGTGTTATTGTGTAATAACATCACTCCTGGGGTGGGTCGAAGCACGAGGCAAAGCTGAGTGCTTCCACCACCCCAGGAGTGACGTTATTACACAATAACACACACCCTGGAGTGCCTTATTGCTATTATACAATGGCTCGTTTTAAAAATAATAATAAAAAGCTTAAAAAAAATTTGTGGCATTTTCCTTTTTTTTCTTTTTTGAACTGGAGCCATATTTTGGTAATATGAGAAAAAGTAGTCCACTAGGTGATGCTGTTGCTTATACTGTGGGTTTCATGTAGATGTGTCTCCCCCCCCACACACACACACACTCGTTATGTGGTGACCTTTGCTCTAAGATGAATCTGTGTGGTTCCCGAGCTTGTCCTGGGGCCCAGCAAAAATGTTTTTGTTTTTTTTCTTTTGTCTCCCTTGTGAAAACTGATTGAGTAAAAATGAAAAATAGCAGAGCCACCTGGAGACTTCCAGTTTCCGTGTTCGCTTCATAACTAGACATCATCGGAATGTGTGAGTTACAGAACTGTTCTGGTTTTTATTGTTTAAGTGCTTTATTTGAATGGTAGTGTATGTGGCTTTGGTGAGAGACTGCCACGGACTTGAAAAGAAATAGTGTTAGGTATGGAAACGGCCGAGCGTGCGCGTTTTACTAGCATGGGGCAGCATCGGAAGTGAAAGACTTGGCAGCTGTTTTTCTTTTTGTTGTGAAGCCGACAGCTTTTATGTGAAGTCTGAAGACACCCAGGCACTGAAGTTTGTGTGTGTGTGTGTGGGGGGGGGAGCCGTGTCAGCTTCAGCGCATCGTCGGCTTCATGATGACTTGCATTGGGATGGAGGAATTTTACTGTGATGTGGTCATTTGTGTGCCTGGTCTTAATACAGTGATGTTATTGTGTAATATCATCACTGTGCCAGGTACACACTGACCAATCACAATAGAGGAATTTTCATTGCCATTGTATAATAATCATTAGGGCACAGCTGTAAGGCAAGACAGCAATACTCAAATATAACATTAAGTTTCACTTGAGGCACTGGAGGGGAGCATGGCTACTTTGGGCAGGTACACATAACGGCAGCCATTACAGCCCATGATCTCTCAGTAACTCCAGTAGGGCTATTTTAAAAATCTTAAGCAACTGGGCATGTTTTTGCTACTTTAGCCAAGTCATTGCGGGCTATATTGTCTGGCATATTTGTTTATCAGAGCCCTCTGTGAATGGCATCCAAGAGTCCTGGGGCTGTTTTCTGCAGCCTTAGCCTGCATATTACAGGGCTCTGAGCAAGTAACCTAGCCACCACAATGTTCCAGGATCACCACCCAGGTCATGCTTCTTCACTACTACTACTGAATAAAATGTTATATAAACATCCTTTTTATCAAGAGTTATTCTATATTGGTACCATGACATATCAGAGACCTATAATTTCCAAACATGTAAGACTTGCAAAGGGTAATGGAGCCCTCTTTCATGGGCTTCTTTGGCCCTCCTTTGTGTTTTTATCAGATAATATGTCTCTTATGTCCCTTACCCATGTCGGTCCTCTGAGTCAGGGGGTGCACCTGGTTTATGAGTGGCAGTGGCAAACAGAACTGTGTATATTTTGTTTTGAGATTACTGCTCATAGGAGAGCTCTTGAGTCCTGATGTCTGCAGGGCATCCCATCAGACACACCTGATCTCAAAACTGGGCACCTCAGGTCAGGTGGCACCCACAGCAGTATGAACAGGGCTGCATTCTTCTTTGGACATGCAGGCAGACCCCAAGCCTGACCATCTAGAGTGTCAGGAATAGAATATTAAGGTCTTGGGGAAAACTCTGAAAATAGGAACTATTTCATGATGATGAGGAAGAAGTCACTGAGGAGGCAGTGCAAAGGGAGTAGATAGAGCTGAAGAGGGTATCTATCCTTTCCCTGTTTTGATATCAAAATGTTTGCCCTACCTGATAGCTGAGGCATATAGGTCCTTGCAGGTCAAGGAAGTGCTACCCACGGAGGCAGTAAAAAAAAAAGGGGGGGATCCTCATCTGGCAGATAAAGCTACTCATAATTCCATCACTCTTTTATCCTTGAAGGGTGAAGCCCTAAATGGATCTGCATGACCAGCAGGCAGTTGCTGTGTACAGTGGGGTCTTGCCTCTGACAGTGAAAACTGTGTGCCTCCTACACCATGATTTTGTTGCCAGAGCCTTAAACTTATGGGTTTCAGCCCTGGGCAGCCTTGTCTGTCCAGATGGGGAGAGCAAACGTTTCACAGCTGATTTTGTTGGCCTCCACCTTTAGGGAATGCCATGGTATAAAATGTACATATCTCTGCCCACTCCACCTATGTGGGTGATGTGAAGCATGTGACTCAACCATTTGATGGCTGAGCAGGCTTCAAGATGAAAGCTGTTCCCACCACTCTTTAGGGAGTGTTTGCTCTTCAACTCTGCCCTAGATGATATTTTGAAGGATAGCTAGGATGCAATGGATTCTACTCAGGTTACTAAACTACTAGTGACAGAGGCGCCCTTACACGAATTGGCAACAAAGGTCCAGGTCAAAAAAAGTGAGCATTCCACTCTGAAGATACGTGGGCACATTTCTCCCCTTTCTTCCTTGGTGACAGCTGGGCCCAGATAATCTCACTGCTTGAGTTTTGGGATTCTACCTTAGGATGTACAACATAAATAAAAAGTCTCAGCTGGGTGGTGTAGTGGAGAAGTCTACAGCCTGATACACAAGAGCTTGAGAGTTCGAATCCACACAAGGTCCTCTCAGTTCTTGAATCCACACAAGGTTCTCTCAGTTCTTTAAAAAAAAAAAATCCCCTCAAGGAGATTTTTGTTTTCTGTCATTCCCAGTTCTGAATTAGTCAGGAAGAGGCAAGAGTGTCAGAGATTGGGCCTCCATTTACTCAAGCAGGGTAATTTTGCCAGAGTCTCTCAGCAAGCAAGGCTGGGGCTGCTAGTCGAATTTGAGCTGCCCAACCAGGGAATTCCTAGCTTCATAGATCTGAGGGTTGGGAATCTCCACATGCCCATCCGCCAGTTTCTCAGTCCTGTGTCCACTTCCAGTACAGGGCACTCCCACTGGGCTTGCATCACTTCACAGGGTATTCTTACAGTGTCATTGTACTGATAGTTTGCCTCCATCAAGAGGGCAGATTGCCCCTTCTAGCACCATTTTGAGCCATTAACTAGGAAGTCAAGGACTGGGACTCTGGCGGTGTTTGGGTCTCACAGCTGGATGGTGATTCCAGGAAAGAGCTCTCACAAACATTTTTCTCTCACCAGATAGGAAGGATGGAGTCCTTCCTAAGAGAGTTCCAGTGGCTGAGCTGCCAGCTGTCAGCTTCATATCTCTCCTGCTACAGATTCTGGGCCTCAGCTCAACAGACATAGACCTAGTCTGCAGGCTCACCTTTTTACACAGCCCTGCTCTTAGTTTTCTCACAGACTGTGCTCTAATTTAGAAGCCAGGATCTAACTCCCACCAGACACACACAATTTTGTGAATGACAGAGTACAGTACACACTGCAAGCCCATTGGTCAACAGGGACCACCAATGGGCTTCCAGGCATACAATAGCTGTCATTCACAGACAGCTCGGTCGGTGGGCAGCCGTGGCACTATGAGGGTGGGATGAGCTGCCCACCGATATTGGGAAAATGCTGGGATGGGTGAGAGGGATGGGGTGGGGGTGCCTGAGTCATGGGGGGTCTGCTGAACCACTAGGGAGCCTTCAAGACTGCCATCAGTGTTGTGGTCAGGTCAGGGCGGGGGTTCTACTAGGCATCCAGGGATATTGCCGAGAATATTTCCATTCTACTGAGGATGCTGGCGGGGATTTCTACTAAGCAACCAGGGATATTGCCAAGAAGTTTTCATTCTACCAGGGATGCAGGCAGGGGGGGTTCTACTAGGTAACCAGGGACGTTGCTACAATGATTTCCATTCTACCGGGGATGCGGGCAGGGGGGGTGTCACTGGACTACCAGGGAGTTTATCGGGTTCTGGTAATTTTGCAATTTGGGCAGGGGGAACCATTTGACCAACAGGGATACTTTGTGGAATCAACCCAGACTGCAATCAAGCCAGGAAAGGGTGGAGGTTTCTACCAGATTTCCAGGAATTGTGGACAGATTCGTGCCTTACAGGTATATGAGTAGGGTGGGGGGGGGCCTCTGGACTGCCTGGATAGGCAGGCTGCTGTGCTGCTGTCTGCAGTACGACAGCCTGCCTGTGGGTGGACATCCACTTACGTCTACTTGTTGTGGACTCATCGTTTTCAGGTGCATCTCCGGACTTGCTCCAGAGATTCACCTCCATGGTGGGTTGTGAACGGGTCTGTGCACCATATGCATGGGCATGCCCCCTGCAGAACCCCTCCAGGTGCACCACATAACATTATGGGTGATGTGCAGTGCATCAGTGCCCTTGCAGAATCTCGCTTGTGCTCAGGTTGGGGATGTACCAGTGCATCTCAGATGCGATGGGTTCATCCCTTTGTGAATCCTGCCCCAGATTTGGAAGGCATGGGATTCTGTCAGGCCTCAGGGCACCATTGGGAGCTAGAGAGGTACTGCTGGCCTTCGCTCATGGCAGATTGCCAGGATCAGAGTGCTATGGTGCCCCTTGTTGGGTTCTTCCCGCTGCTGTCAGAGGGAGTTGAAGGTTTTCAGGGCTGGATAATCTGGAGGCCATGCAGTACCCAAAGGGGATATATTGCTGTCTGTTTCAGGTGCAAGCTCTACTGAACTAGCTTTGATGGTGGACCCTTATTCTCTGCTCTGAGTGAGTAACTGTTTTCTGCATAAGTGGTGAGAGCACTTACAGATCGGTTGACTGTCCCCCCCCCCGGATTAAAATTGCTGTGGGAACAACTTTTATAATTAGGCAGCGAAGTTCCTCTTAGTCTTTTGCTGCAATTTTCCCAGCCTTCAAATGTTCTGCATGCTCTAGACTATGTCTCTATGTTAGCGACATACTACAGTAAGGAAGGGGATAAAAGCATTTTCCTAGTCCTGCTCTCTTTGAGCCTGTGACTCTGTGCAAACTTAAATTTGTTCTGGACTTGCTTTTATTTTACATAATTGCAGCTCTTTGAGTTTATTTGACCTCTGGACATAGTGCCCCTGAGGATCCTAACATGTTTCATTATAAGAAAAATAGCAGGACAAGAAGACACAACATGAGAGTAGAGGGAGGCCAATTATAGGGTAATATGAGGAAGTTCTTTTTCACAGAAAGGGTAGTGGATACATGGAATGACCTACCTCAGTAAGTGGTGGATGTAAACACAGTGCAGGGCTTCAAACAGGCATGGGACAGGCATAAGGGAGTAATGCAGATGGGTATGAATAGACAGAGTAAAGGTCTATGGCACATTCATAAGGTAGGAAAAATGGGCAGGCTGGATGGGCCTTGCGGTCCTTATCTGCCGTCAACTTCTGTGTTTCTATGTAATTACATTTTCTGTTGTTTAAATTATGTTGTGTTGGTGGGGTGGGGTGTTTTTAGCTAGTGTGTGATGTGTATGTGTGTGTGTGACTAGGAAAGAATTATGTGCTGGGGTGGATGATGGATGTATGTTTAGGGAGAGGTTTGAAATAATTTACTGAGTGTTTTTGTTGCTTAATGTTGTGTGAGTGATAAGAAGGTTTCATTAAGGGTGCAATAGGGGCTCTGGTTGGTGCCATAGATATGTAGGAGTCATAGACCCTTCTGTATTGCTTATGCTGCATGAACTCTGCCCCTTTACCAACCTCCCTATTCCAGCTACAACAGCAAGGCACTCCAGGGAAGTGGGTATCACTAGGAAGTGTGCAGATTGGCAGAAAAGCACAGTAGGCTAGGTGGAGGTGAGTGGTGTCAGGATGGTTAGGAGCAGAAGACATCCTGGGGCTAAATGGAACCAAGACAGAGGCAAGACATGTTTGGTGTCCATTCCCAGGGCTCCCACTGGACCAAGTGGGCAGGCAGCTGATGGGTCTACAGGGTCCACCAGTCCCCTTTGGGCCATGCAATGTAATGCCAGATCGATGAGAAACAAGACCACAATTATGGTGGACTTGATTTCATCAGCCAATATGGCTTGCATTGCAGAGACCTGGCTGGATGATGATGCTGGGCCAGTTTTGGAGGTGGCCATTCCGACTGGGTACTCTGTAGTGTACTGCCCTAAGAGGGAATGCAGAGGCGGGGGTGTGGCCATCTGCTTTCGATCCTATTTGAACTTCACTGTGCACCCAGTGGGTTCCACCAAGTCCTTTGAGTGTGTGGCAGTGCGTGGGGGGTCCAAGTGTGGGCTGCAGGATTCTCCTCATTTACCACCCTCTGGGCCAGGAGGAGATTTCCTGCAGGAGGTGGCAGATTTTGTCATCGACAGGGTGTTAGAGTCCCCCCAGTGGTTGAATCTGGGGGATTTAAATGCCTGGATCGATGATGAATCCTCACAATTTGGTTATGACCTCCTCCAGTTGATGACATCACTGGGCCTTACACAAGTAGTTACTTCTGTGACCCATCGCCACGGCCACACATTGGACTTGATGTTCTCACTGGGGCTTGAAGTCATGATCCTCAAGAATGATTGGGTCACTTGGTTCGATCATTGCACGGTGGAGTTCTTGTTTGGGGTCCCTCTGATAGTCTCCCCCCGGTAGAGATGATCAGTTATCACCTATTAAGGGGATTATCCCCAGAGGAACTGCTGGCGGTAGCTAATTTATCTGGTATAACTGCTATATGTGTGATTGGTATGGGTGAGGCAGTAGCCACCTGTAATAAGGTGGTATCCGAGGTGCTTGATGCTATCACACCAGTCTGTATATGACTCAGATCCTCTCGCTTGAGACCCCCTTGGTTTAATGGGGCTCTCAAAGTGATGAAGATCAGGGGGCAGAAGTTGGAGCATTGCTGGCAGAAGACCTGTTCCGAGGAGGACAAACTGGCCTTGCATGCTCACTATTATAAGTACCAAGGGGCAATCAACTATAAGAAGGCAGAGTTCCTGTCCAGGGAGATTGCTACAGGGAGGAACAGACCATCTCATCTTTTTTGGATTGTGAACAGGCTACTTCACCCAGTCTCTCTACAGCCCACAAAAGGCTTTTTCAACTGCATTGTGAGATAAGTTTGTTCAGTTCTTCTTTGACAGTGTGTCCTCCATTCGGTTAAGAATCTCATCAGTGAGGCAAGTTTTGCCTCACAGTGATCAGCCAGGTAGGAATTGAGGTACTCCTATTGTTTGGGAGGAGTTTAGACCACTGGAGGTGGCTGAGGTCATTGAGGTGATCTCAAAGCTGAGGCACACTTATGGTGAACTGGACCTGGCCTGACCCATTTCTTGTTGAGATGTGTCAAGACCATTGGTCCAGTATTTGCCAGGATTATCTGGTGCTTGCTGTCAGAGGGAGCCTTTCCTGATGCCTTGAAGGAGGCACTGGTGAGACCCCTGTTGAAGAAGCCATCACTCGACCCTGATGTCCTGGCGAATTATTGACCGATCTCCAACCTTCCATTTTTAGAAAAGGTTGTTGAGAAAATAGTGGCACAGCAGCTCGAGGAGCACTTCATGGCTTTTGATATCTATGAGCCATTCCAGTCTGTTTTCAGGGCTAGGAATAGCACTGAAATGGCATTGGATAGGGTGCAAAGTGACATCAGGGCAAGAGATAGAGGAGACAGGTCAATTGTTATTCTTCTCAATCTCTCCTCAGCAATTGACACTGTGGATCACTTTGTGCTTCTGGATCACCTCAGAGAATATTGTGAACTTACTGGTACTGTCATCAATTGGTTTGAGTCCTATCTCTTGGGCAGGAAGCAATGGGTGCTGATGGGGAATTTCTCCTCCTTCCCAAAGCTCCTACCATGTGGAGTTCCAAAATGCTCAGTTTCGTCGCCAATGTTATTTGTGGTGTACATGCTACCCCTGGGTGAGCTCATTAGATGTTACAGTTTGGGTTTGCACTGCAATGCCGATGACACCCAACTGTATATGTCCTTTGTCCCTGGAACACAGGATGCCATGAACGTACTAAACAACTGCCTGGCTGAGATCAATGACTGGATGTCCTCCAACTGGTTGTGACTGAATCTTGACATGACAGCAGTCCTAGTGATTGAGCCAGGTGATGGTGTGATTAGAGTGCCTCCAGAGTTGTGACAGGATTGGTTCTGGGATCCACTCTGTTGCTGACTTCCCCTAGGGTGAGAAATCTTGGTGTCTTCCTGGATGACAGACTGACACTTGATGTACAAGTAGGTGTCTTTTGTGATACAAAGTGGTTTCTACCACTTAAGGAATGTCATCAGGATTAAACCCCTAGTTGCTGCCTAGGATCTGCCATCACTAGTACATGCCTTTGTCACATCCAGGTTTGATTAGTGTAACACTCTATACTTTGGAGTCAGTGGAGGGACCCTCCATCAGCTGCAGCTGGTGCAGAACGCAGTGTCCAGGTTACTGACGGGCCTGTCTATGTCATGCCAAGTCACCTCAGTCTTGTGAGCTCTGCACTGGTTTCCTGTCAGGTGGATGATCCTCTTCAAGGTGGGCTTGCTCACCTATAAGACCCTATACAGACTGGGCCTTGGTTACATGGCTGATCTCCTGCCACTGCCACCTCAGTCCATTCCTTCCACTCGTCCACCAGTTGTCTCCTTGCAGTTCCGAGGGACAGGTTAAAAATATCTGGGGATAGAGCTTTTGAGGTCACTGGACCATCCCACTGGAACTAGCTTTCCATCTCTGTTAGGGAGGCTCCGATGGTGGAGGTTTTTAAAAGGGATCTAAAGACTTATTTTTTCAAGCTGGACTACCCGGACCAATCAGAGCTATTTTATGTTTTTAAAATTGTATTTATTGATTTATTATGATTTGTATGATGTATTTTAAATGTTTTTTGTCTGTAATTTGTTTATTTGCACTACCCTGCCTGTTTTTATGTAAGGCGCTCAGATCCTCTGGGATTGGGCGCCATATAAATAAATGTTACCTTAACTTTCCTTTCCTTTCTTTTCCTTTCCTTACCTTACCTATATTAGCCACACATTTGCAGGGCCACATTGGGGCACAGACACCACTTGGAGGTGAGATGGATGCTGCAGTCAGAGGCTGCATTCTCAGGTTCCACTGAGGGACGTTGCCTGGTCTGTTCTTGGGCCTGGCAGCTCTGAGCAGGCTGCATGGCTGAGCAGGAAGTAGTGGATGGTTCAGATGGCTAGAAAATGGCTCAGGAGGTAAAGGAAGGTTGCTAGGTGGGCATCCCCTCAAGGGATGTGCCTCAGTGGCTTTCAGGCCTGGAAGACTCCCTGAAGTTACTGTGGCTGAAACTGTAGCTGATGACTGAGCATACTGGGTATGGGATATGAGTAAAGGAGTACAGAAGTGGTAACAGACAGAGTGAAGTTAGTGGCAACTGCATGACTAAGGTAAAGAGAATGCTTCCTATTTCATTCAAGAATAGGTCAAGGCTTTACTGCTCATGATGCTGGAGGTCTAGGTTTGGAAGTGAGACCAAGTTGTCAGGAGCAGCCAGGGAAAGGAGGACAGAGCATCCTAGAAAATGCAATCTTCCACCAGGGAGGAGAAGAAGCCTGCTCTGGTGCATGACTGCCACCTGGGTGAACTCAGGGGGCACAGCAATGAGGAGCAGCTCAGTGGGTGGAGTGTCACTGGTGCATCTACTGAATGCCCTATTTCACTCAGAAAGAAACCAACAGAGGGTCATGAGGGAACAGATCCTACCCACCCCCAAACTTCTGCCGCTGGAGTCCTCTGTTTACTCGCTACCCTATACAGCTGCTGAGTTCCCGATCCCCCAGAAAAAAGCCAGCAGAGGGTCATGAGGGAACAGATATTTCCCTCCCCTGAATGGCTGCCACTAGAATCCCCCATTTACTCGCTACCCCTGTGAAGCTGTTGCATGCCTGATCCCCCAGAAAGAAGCCAGAAGAGGATCATGAGGAAAGAGATCCTGCCCTTCCCCGAATGGACGCCGCCGGAGTCCCCCATTTACTCACTACCCCTTTGCAGCTGCTGAGTAACCAGTTCCCCAGAAAGAAGTCAGCAGAGGGCCATGAGGGAACAGATCCTGCCCTACCCCGAATGATCACCACCAGAGACCCAGTTTACTCACTACCACTGTGCAGCTGATGAGTGCCCGATCCCCCAGAAAGAAGCCAGCAGAGGGCAGTGAGGGAACAAATCCTGCCCTCCCCTGAATGGCTGCTGGAGTCCTTTGTTTACTCACTACCCGTGTGTAGCTGCTGAGTGCCTGATCTCCCAGAAAGAAAAAAATGCAAAACCACAATACACAGTGCGCTCGCAAAAGGCAGTACTGCGCACTGTGTATAGTGGTTTTGTGTTTTTGTGGAGGTTCAGCCGCCTCCTAATACAGTGCAGCCCGGTCAAATTTGCTGTATCACAGCGGCATACTGAAGGGTTGTTTCCCCCAGAAAGAAGCCAGCAGAGGGTCATGAGGGAACAGATCCTGTCCTCCCCAAAATGGGCACCGCCAGGGTCCCCCATTTACTCACTACCCCTGCGTAGCTACTGAGTGCCCAGTTCCCAGAAAGAAGCCAGCAGAGGGTAATTAGGGAAAAGATCCTGCCTTCTCCCGAATGGCCACTGCCAGAGTCCCCCATTTACTTGCTACCCCTGTGCAGGTAAGCATTTTGGTGCCAGGAACAGGAATCAGCCTCTTCCATACAAAGGACAAACAATGAACTGGTTTTCAATGCTCAGTAATTTATTTTTTTCATGTAGTGATCTGTTGTTAACAAACAAAGAGGAGAAGGAACTTAAACTAAATGAAATCAATCCTGATTATTGTACAGTAAGTTGATCTGTATTTAACTTACCTGCTTTTACTGTAAGTTAATTTTGTATTTAAGTTATTTGCTGTTCTTGAATTGAGGATCGTCTAGGCGTGTCCCAACTGTATGGGACTTTAGTTGCGACAGGGCTCCAATCCATTGTCTCACATCATAGGGCTCTGTGGAAGGCTGAGGGATAACAAATGGATGCTTCACAGAAGAGATGGAATCTTGTCAGACTTTTATTTACAGGAACCACATAAGAGAGAATTTGGAAAATAAAAAAAAAAAATGAATTATACGCTTAAACAAAATAATTTAAATGCTGGTCAAATACTAAGTTCCAGACATCTTTAGGGAGTAGAATATTCCTTTCTACTGCCTCTGAGGTGCTTTCATATCAGCACCCAAGTCAAATCTGACAAATACATTCAATGACCTGGCATATAAAGGGTGCAAAAAACAAGGATTGGTCCTTGCAACAATCAATCACAATAACTGTCTCAATATTCAAACAAAAGTATTTATTTACACATTTTATGATTCCTAAACTGTCCCAATCAACCTAGACATATTACTTTCTTCTGTTAACTTCTTGTTTTTGAATTATTTGCAGACCTGAACCCCGTTTTGGAATGCCCACAGGCACCGCCCCAGCTTTCCTGCATATAATGAAGAAGAAAAGGGCCGGCCGACTCTTAGGAAGCAGAAAAGCTGAGAGGTTCCTCGGTGTTTCAAAGCATTGTAAAACAAAGTTATTTCAGAAATTAGCCAGATTAAAAAAACTCAGTTGTATCCCTGTAGCAAGTTGAACAACCTTTAGAACTAAGTTATGGAAACCAAGAGCTTAACTGCCCGATTCATCTGCATTCATTTCCTTAATCCCATGAAAGCCGAAAGCGGAAAGTGCAGCGGCGACTGTCGAGGGGTTACAAGAATACCGAGAGGAAGAAAATTAAAAAATGACTCGAGGGTAAGCTTTCTACAATAAATGAAAACTCAAAACAGTCAGAAGGGCTTAAACACAAGCCTTACTCTTACTGGGTATATCAAAGAAACCGGTGGTACGAGAAGCTCTACGGAGAACCGGAACTAAAAGGGGACAGTAAAACATATAAAGAAATGCCTATATTTATATACTGTATATATAGATAGGCTGCCTTGAAATGTTAAAGACAAACTAACAGCTGGCTACTTAGACAATTTTACCAAAAACAGCCGACGATTGAGCTAATATAAGATCCTACAACTATTGTGTTCTCTATTTTATTCAAAGAGAAATACTGGAGATTCTTCCAAAAGTATGTCTCTGTTTGCATCACCCCAAACACGGTCTAGCTTGCTCCTATGATAAGATGCAACTCTATATTGCTTGTTATTAATATTACACTCATAGGGGAATGACATAATTTTGGACAATAAGAAATTGGTACTGATTTCAGATTCTACTGTTGGGGGTATTTCTAGAAGAGTTCTGAAATTACCTTTAAAGATTTCCCAAATGAAATAAAATATAAATACTGTTGTTTTTTTATCTAATAGTGGGTAATAGATGGCCAGTCTATTACCCACTATTCACCCAACGATTTATACATAAACAAACATAGAACACACAAAAAGAGAAAAAAAAACACATGGACCTCATTCATTCTACAGGACAACACTAAAGCAAAATAGAAAAGGAATTACTGGGGGGGGTTACAATGCCCCTTCCACATACTCCTCCCCCCTTTTGTTAAAACTCTCCCGCTTACTATATGGGTTCAAATTCCTAAATATTTTCAGAGTAGTAAAGAGAGATGAAGCCACAGCCCGCTTTCTCCATGGCTCCACCCCGGGGTCCCTTACACAACTATACTCTTTAACAAGTAAGAGAAAGACAAGCTGCCTTCCAATCTTTATTCTTCATTACCTTTGGTTGGAATAGATATTCATCTATTCCATATCTTGATGAAAATCTGCATTCCCATTTGTAACTCCTTTTCGGTGTTTTATAGTAAAGCGATATGGTTGCCGTGAAAGATACCACCGCATAATTCGGGGATTTTTATCTTTCATATGTTGCAACCAACATAACGGATTATGGTCAGTCCAAATCTCAAACTCAGTACCCCACAGATAAAATTGTAAAGCTTCAATAGCCTATTTGATAGCTAAGCATTCCTTCTCAATGGTGGAATATTTAGTCTCCCGTTCATGTAGTTTATGACTGACATACATGATGGGATATTCTTCTCCATCAATATTCTGTGTTAATACTGCTCCAATACCTCGGTTAGAGGCATCGGTCAGGAGAATAAAAGGATGTGAAAAGTTGGGTGTATGGAGAACTGGTGAAGAGCATAATTGAGCTTTTATGGAACAAAAGCTTCTTCACATTCAGAACTCCATATTATTTTATCTGGCTGATGTTTTTTGTTAAATCGGACAAAGGTCCAATATGGTCAAAAGCCATAATGAAACATCTATAGTATCCGCTAGGCCTAAAAGGCTCTAACATCTTTCTTGGTTTTTGGTCTAGGACATGTGGCTACCACATCAATTTTAGTTATTTCAGGCTTTCTACACCCTTTTCCAATCAGGAGGCCTAAGTATTTAGTTTCTTGCATACCCATGGTACATTTTTCAGGATTTATGGTAAGTCCAGAGTTGGAAATGGCCACTAGGACTTCTGATAGATGCTGTAGATGTTCTTTCCAAGTAGGGCTGAATATCACAACATCATCAAGGTATGCTGCACTATATGCAGCATGAGGAGCTAGAACTTTATCCATAACCCTTTGAAATGTAGCAGGGGCACCATGCAGCCCGAAGGGCATTACAGTATATTGGAATAATCCAATGGGTGTACTAAAGGCTGTTTTGTCTCTTGCTTCGGAGTCTAATGGAATTTGCCAATATCCCTTTGTTAAATCAATGGTTGAAAAATATTGGGAATTACCTAAATGGTCCAGTATGTCGTCTATACAAGGCATAGGATAACTATCGAATTCAGAAATGGCGTTAAGGAGCCGAAAATCTAAACATAGTCATACTCCCCCTTCCTTTTTATTTACAACAACTAAAGGAAAACTCCGTTCACTATGCGACAGCTTGATGATTCCCCATTTCTTGCATTTTCCTTAGTTCTTGGATGACAGTTTCCCTAACCTTTTCAAGGAGATGATATGGCTTTTGTCGGATGGGACTGTTTTGGGATACAATGATATTATTTTTTTCTCCATAAATTTTTCCTAGTGTTCCCTTAAAGGTTTTCTCATGCAACTGTATTATAGTTAACAGTTTGGCAGTCTGCTGAGGTGTTAGATCAGGGTTTATATTAATTTCTTTGATGTCCCCTTCCACTTCCAGTCTTCGATAAGCTATATCTAGCTCACTACTACCTATTTCTGGGTAGATATAACCACATAAGTTGGATACTCTTTCTACACAGGGTTTTAAAAGATTAACATGATAAATATGTTTTTTGTTGGTTTTATCATGCATGTTAATTTCGTACGTGACGGTCCTATTTTCCGGGATTACTTTATAAGGACCCTGCCACTTCATTAATAATTCATTATCAGATGAAGGTAGTAGTAATAGCACTTGGTCTCTCTCTGAGAACTCCTTAGTCCCTGTTCCTTTATTATATTGTTTTTTTTGTATAAACTGTTGTCTCTGGTTAATAGCAGGGCCTGCTGACTATACCTCTTTATCCGTTCCCTTAGATGATGTAAATATTCAGGGGGGCATTTGTTCTGTGTATCCTTGCTATCTTCCCACCATTCTTTTATTATGTCTAAAGGTCCTCTTGGGTTCTTTCCATACAATAATTAGAATGGGGAAAAAACAGTTGAGGCTTGTGGCACCTCACGGTAGGCAAACATTAAATATGGCAGATACTGATCCCATTGTCTGCCTTCATCTTGCACGAATTTCTGGACCATTTTTTTCATGGTTTGGTTGGAGCGCTACACCAGACCGTCAGTTTGAGGATGATAAGGGGTGGTCCGGATAGCCTCAATACCTAAGGTCTGGTAGAGTTGCTTCAGAACCTGTGAAAAGAAATTCATACCCCGTCTGTAAGTATTTCTTGGGGAATACCTACTCTACTGAATATTTTCCCCAACTCCTCAGCAATTCTGGGGGCGGTGATAGTTCGAAGGGGTACTGCCTCTGGATATTCAGTAGCATAATCACACACCACCAGAATGTACTGGTTACCTTTAGTACTTTTCTGCACTGGACCTACAATGTCCATTGCAATCCTCTGGAATGGAATGGAAAACAAAGGCATCACTTGCATCGGTACTTTGTCTTTCTTCACAATTTTAGCCACTTTTGACATTCTGGATAATTTCTACAATAGTCTGCAACTTGCTTATGTATTCCAGGCCAGAAATATATATTTAATAATCTACTCAAGGTACGATCCCCCTAGATGACCAGCCACCCGAATATCATGAGCAAGTTTTAATAAAAGTGGATGATATTTCTCAGAACCAACAATTGTTCAACATTTTCGTGAGTTCTAGGATTAACACAACCTATACATCAAACCATTTCTCCATTGATATTTATCTTTAGCTCCCAGAGCCTTCTCCTGGGAGAAAAAGCAGTTTTAAAGACTCATCCCCTTTGTAACTCTGAAAAACTGTCTTTTCCGGATTCTGTTATATTCCACACTGTGTTGTCTTCAGAATTAGAACTGTGATTTATAGTCCACTTATACTTTTCCTTTCTTTTCTGTCTGCTGGTCTTTTATCTTTCCCTAGTTCAACATAGAGGTCTTTATCAAAAGGAAAGTGATGTTCTAAAGTGTCGACTTGTTGCATGGAGTATTCTGTGATCTGGTTACCATAGCACTTAAATTTGTAGACATAAGGCTCTGGAAATAGGGACAGTCATGTCCAATGATCACTGGAATTGGAAGGTTAGGTACCACGCCTACCTGCACGGTCTGCACCTGACCCTGTATTGTTAATTCTGATTCTCTTAAAGGATAATAATGTGTGTCACCATGAATACATGTCACCTTAGTGGTTGGACTCTCCAAAGATGGGGTGCTCTTAACAACTGTGGATGTATCAGGGTCTGTTTGCTCCCTGAGTCTAGGAGACTGGTGACTCTGTGTTGCCCAACTTGTACCGGCACCATTAATTGTCCCCAATTAGCTAAAGCAAGATGTATTTGTTCACTTTTTCTCTTGGGGAAAAATCTTGCTATGTGTCCTTTAGTTTTGCACTCATGACACACAATGTCCGGTTGTACTCCCTTCCTGCACTACTAGTGCTTTGTACAGTAGTGCTATTAGTGTTTCCCAGTAGTAATAGGAGGTCTTACTGAATGTCCCTGCTGATGAGATGTCGGATGGTAGCTTTCTGTCTCTGAGGTCGCGGCAATATAATCTTTGGCCAGTTGTATAGCGGTATCCGAGACCTCTGGGCGATGCTCTTTTACCCAAAGTTGAACATCGGGGAGAAGAACGTGAAGAAATTGTTCCAGAACTATTGTTTCGATAATTTGATTTACAGTCCGAGTATTAGGCTGCAGCCATTTGACACACAGATGCTTAAGTTGAGTGAAGGTGTCCTGTGGGTTGTCAGCAGCAGTGTATCTATAGGCTCTGAACCTCTGTCGATAAGTCTCGGTATTTATGTCATACCACTTTAGAATGGCTTGTTTGACTTGATCATAATTATTTATATCCACCATCTCTACTCGACTGTAAGCAATCTGTGCCTTCCCTGTCAAATAAGGTGCTAGGCTTAATAACCCACTGGTCTCTGGGCCAATTACATACTGTTGCCACCCTTTCAAAGGTCAATAGGCATGCCTCAATGTCATCAGTATCAGTCAATTTAGCCAACTTGATGTCCTTTGGCCTCCGCTAGGACAGCTGGAGGCCTCCAGTACCCATCGATTGGAATGCCCTTAGGGTATTGTTCCATCTGGCCTCATACTCCCTCTGATCTCTGTCCCTCTGTCTCTCCATTTCTAGTTGTTGAGTACAGAGCCATCTTAATAAATCTTGTGGTTCCTCTTGGAGGTGTTCCTCTTCTCCACCCCCACTTGCTTGAGCCAATCCTTCTTCCTTTGGTACCTTCATCTGGTGCGTAACTGTAACCCTTTTCCTGGTCATCGGTTCCAGACCTGGGAGTAAGGGTAACTGGTATTTAGATGTCCCCGATCTGGTCTGTACTCCCCATAGTGGTTGTCGGTCCATCTGCTTAATGTCCTCTCGATCCTGTAACATCAGCAGTCCAGCGGGCCTTGGTACAGGTCCTTCAGTTGGTCAACCCAACTAGCCTTTATCCCACTTCTGACACCAAATGTGGAAGGCTAAGGGTTAACAAATGGACACTTCACAGAAGAGATGGAATCTTGTTAGACTTTTATTTACAGGAACCATATAAGAGAGAATTTAGAAAATAAAAAAAAAAAAACTGTACGCTTAAACAAAATAATTTAAATGCTGTTCAAATAGTAAGTTCCAGACATCTTTAGGGAGTAGTATATTCCTTTCTATTGCCTCTGGGGTGCTTTCACATCAGCACCCAAGTCAAATCTGATAAATACATTCAATGACCTGGCATATAAAGGGTGCAGAAAACAAGGATTCGTCCTTGCAACAATTAATCACAATAACTGTCTCAATATTCAAACAAAATAATTTATTTACACATTTTATGATTCCTAAACTGTCCCAATCAACTTAGACATATTACTTTCTTCTGTTAACTTCTTGTTTTTGAATTACTTGCAGACCTGAACCCCGTTTTGGAATGCCGACAGGCACCACCCCAGCTTTCCTGCATATAATGAAGAAGAAAGGGGCCAGCAGGCTCTTAGGAAGCAGAAAAGCTGAGAGGGTCCTTGGCATTTCAAAGCATTGTAAAACAAAGTTATTTCAGAAATTAGCCAGACAAAAAAAACTCAGTTGTATCCCTGTAGCAAGTTGAACAACCTTTAGAACTAAGTTATGGAAAACAAGAGCTTAACTGCCCGATTCATCTGCATTCATTTCCCTTAATCCATGAAAGCCGAAAACGGAAAGTGCAGCGGCGCGAATGGGCTCACTGTCGAGGGGTTACAAGAATACCGAGAGGAAGAAAATTAAAAAAAATGACTCGAGGGTAAGCTTTCTCTACAATAAATGAAAACTCAAAACAGTCAGAAGGGCTTAAACACAAGCCTTACTCTTTACTGGGCATATCAAAGAAACCGGTGGTACGAGAAGCTCTACGGAGAACCGGAACTAAAAGGGGACAGTAAAACATATAAAGAAATGCCTATATTTATATACTGTATATATAGATAGGCTGCCTTGAAATGTTAAAGACAAACTAACAGCTGGCTACTTAGACAATTTTACCAAAAACAGCCGACGATTGAGCTAATATAAGATCCTACAACTATTGTGTTCTCTATTTTATTCAAAGAGAAATACTGGAGATTCTTCCAAAAGTATGTCTCTGTTTGCATCACCCCAAACACAGTCTAGCTTGCTCCTATGATAAGATGCAACTCTATATTGCTTGTTATTAATATTACACTCATAGGGGAATGACATAATTTTGGACAATAAGAAATTGGTACTGATTTCAGATTCTACTGTTGGGGGGGGGTATTTCTAGAAGAGTTCTGGAAATTACCTTTAAAGGATTTCCCAAAATGAAATAAAATATAAATACGAAAGTTGTTTTTTTTAATCTAATAGTGGGTAATAGATGGCCAGTCTATTACCCACTATTCACCCAACGATTTATACATAAACAAACATAGAACACACAAAAAGAGAAAAAAAAACACATGGACCTCATTCATTCTACAGGACAACACTAAAGCAAAATAGAAAAGGAATTACTGGGGGGGGTTACAATGCCCCTTCCACATACTCCTCCCCCCTTTTGTTAAAACTCTCCCGCTTACTATATGGGTTCAAATTCCTAAATATTTTCAGAGTAGTAAAGAGAGATGAAGCCACAGCCCGCTTTCTCCATGGCTCCACCCCGGGGTCCCTTACACAACTATACTCTTTAACAAGTAAGAGAAAGACAAGCGTCTTCCGAATCTTTATTCTTCATTACCCCCGGGGTTTGGGAATAGATATTCATCTATTCCATATCTTGATGAAAATCTGCATTCCCATTTGTAACTCCTTTTCGGTGTTTTATAGTAAAGCGATATGGTTGCCGTGAAAGATACCACCGCATAATTCGGGGATTTTTATCTTTCATATGTTGCAACCAACATAACGGATTATGGTCAGTCCAAATCTCAAACTCAGTACCCCACAGATAAAATTGTAAAGCTTCAATAGCCTATTTGATAGCTACATTCCTTCTCAATGGTGGAATATTTAGTCTCCGCTCATGTAGTTTATGACTGACATACATGATGGGATATTCTTCTCCATCAATATTCTGTGTTAATACTGCTCCAATACCTCGGTTAGAGGCATCGGTCAGGAGAATAAAAGGATGTGAAAAGTTGGGTGTATGGAGAACTGGTGAAGAGCATAATTGAGCTTTTATGGAACAAAAAGCTTCTTCACATTCAGAACTCCATATTATTTTATCTGGCTGATGTTTTTTTGTTAAATCGGACAAAGGTCCAATATGGTCGAAAAGCCATAATGAAACATCTATAGTATCCGGCTAGGCCTAAAAAGGCTCTAACATCTTTCTTGGTTTTTGGTCTAGGACATGTGGCTACCACATCAATTTTAGTTATTTCAGGCTTTCTACACCCTTTTCCAATCAGGAGGCCTAAGTATTTAGTTTCTTGCATACCCATGGTACATTTTTCAGGATTTATGGTAAGTCCAGAGTTGGAAATGGCCACTAGGACTTCTGATAGATGCTGTAGATGTTCTTTCCAAGTAGGGCTGAATATCACAACATCATCAAGGTATGCTGCACTATATGCAGCATGAGGAGCTAGAACTTTATCCATAACCCTTTGAAATGTAGCAGGGGCACCATGCAGCCCGAAGGGCATTACAGTATATTGGAATAATCCAATGGGTGTACTAAAGGCTGTTTTGTCTCTTGCTTCGGAGTCTAATGGAATTTGCCAATATCCCTTTGTTAAATCAATGGTTGAAAATATTGGGAATTACCTAAATGGTCCAGTATGTCGCCTATACAAGGCATAGGATAACTATCGAATTCAGAAATGGCGTTAAGTACCGAAAATCTAAACATAGTCATACCCTCTTCCTTTTATTTACAACAACTAAAGGAAAACTCCGCTCACTATGCGACAGCTTGATGATTCCCATTTTGCATTTTCCTTAGTTCTTGGATGACAGTTTCCTAACCTTTTCAAGGAGATGATATGCTTTTGTCGGATGGGACTGTTTTGGGATACAATGATATTATTTTTTCTCCATTAATTTTCCTAGTGTTCCCTTAAAGGTTTTCTCATGCAACTGTATTATAGTTAACAGTTTGGCAGTCTGCTGAGGTGTTAGATCAGGGTTTATATTAATTTCTTTGATGTCCCTTCCACTTCCAGTCTTGATAAGCTATATCTAGCTCACTACTACCTATTTCTGGGTGATATAACCACATAAGTTGGATACTCTTTCACACAGGGTTTTAAAAAGATTAACATGATAAATATGTTTTTTGTTGGTTTTATCATGCATGTTAATTTCGTACGTGACGGTCCTATTTTCCGGATTACTTTATAAGGACCCTGCCACTTCATTAATAATTCATTATCAGATGAAGGTAGTAGTAATAGCACTTGGTCTCTCTCTGAGAACTCCTTAGTCCCTGTTCCTTTATTATATTGTTTTTTTTGTATAAACTGTTGTCTCTGGTTAATAGCAGGGCCTGCTGACTATACCTCTTTATCCGCTCCTTAGATGATGTAAATATTCAGGGGGCATTTGTTCTGTGTATCCTTGCTATCTTCCCACCATTCTTTTATTATGTCTAAAGGTCCTCTTGGGTTCTTTCCATACAATAATTAGAATGGGAAAAACAGTTGAGGCTTGTGCACCTCACGGTAGGCAAAATATTAAATATGGCAGATACTGATCCCATTGTCTGCCTTCATCTTGCACGAATTTCTGGACCATTTTTTTTCATGGTTTGGTTGAGCGCTACACCAGACCGTCAGTTTGAGGATGATAAGGTGGTCCGGATAGCCTCAATACCTAAGGTCTGGTAGAGTTGCTTCAGAACCTGTGAAAGAAATTCATACCCTGCTCAGAAGTATTTCTTGGGGAATACCTACTCTACTGAATATTTTCCCCAACTCCTCAGCAATTCTGGGGGCGGTGATAGTTCGAAGGGGTACTGCCTCTGGATATTCAGTAGCATAATCACACACCACCAGAATGTACTGGTTACCTTTAGTACTTTTCTGCACTGGACCTACAATGTCCATTGCAATCCTCTGGAATGGAATGGAAAACAAAGGCATCACTTGCATCGGTACTTTGTCTTTCTTCACAATTTTAGCCACTTTTTGACATTCTGGATAATTTCTACAATAGTCTGCAACTTGCTTATGTATTCCAGGCCAGAAATATATATTTAATAATCTACTCAAGGTACGATCCCTCCCTAGATGACCAGCCACCGGAATATCATGAGCAAGTTTTAATAAAAGTGGATGATATTTCTCAGGAACCAACAATTGTTCAACATTTTCGTGAGTTCTAGGATTAACACATAACCTATACATCAAACCATTTCTCCATTGATATTTATCTTTAGCTCCCAGAGCCTTCTCCTGGGAGAAAAAAAGCAGTTTTAAAGACTCATCCCCCTTTTGTAACTCTGAAAAACTGTCTTTTCCGCATTCTGTTATATTCCACACTGTGTTGTCTTCAGAATTAGAACTGTGATTTATAGTCCACTTATACTTTTCCTTTCTTTTCTGTCTGCTGGTCTTTTTATCTTTCCCTAGTTCAACATAGAGGTCTTTATCAAAAGGAAAGTGATGTTCTAAAGTGTCGACTTGTTGCACGGGAGTATTCTGTGATCTGGTTACCATAGCACTTAAATTTGTAGACATAAGGCTCTGGAAATAGGGACAGTCATGTCCAATGATCACTGGAATTGGAAGGTTAGGTACCACGCCTACCTGCACGGTCTGCACCTGACCCTGTATTGTTAATTCTGATTCTCTTAAAGGATAATAATGTGTGTCACCATGAATACATGTCACCTTAGTGGTTGGACTCTCCAAAGATGGGGTGCTCTTAACAACTGTGGATGTATCAGGGTCTGTTTGCTCCCTGAGTCTAGGAGACTGGTGACTCTGTGTTGCCCAACTTGTACCGGCACCATTAATTGTCCCCAATTAGCTAAAGCAAGATGTATTTGTTCACTTTTTCTCTTGGGGAAAAATCTTGCTATGTGTCCTTTAGTTTTGCACTCATGACACACAATGTCCGGGTTGTACCCCCTTCCTGCACTACTAGTGCTTTGTACAGTAGTGCTATTAGTGTTTCCCACTGTAGTAATAGGAGGTCTTACTGAATGTCCCTGCTGATGAGATGTCGGATGGTAGCTTCTCTGTCTCTGAGGTCGTGCGGCAATATAATCTTTGGCCAGTTGTATAGCGGTATCCGAGACCTCTGGGCGATGCTCTTTTACCCAAAGTTGAACATCGGGGAGAAGAACGTGAAGAAATTGTTCCAGAACTATTGTTTCGATAATTTGATTTACAGTCCGAGTATTAGGCTGCAGCCATTTGACACACAGATGCTTAAGTTGAGTGAAGGTGTCCTGTGGGTTGTCAGCAGCAGTGTATCTATAGGCTCTGAACCTCTGTCGATAAGTCTCGGTATTTATGTCATACCACTTTAGAATGGCTTGTTTGACTTGATCATAATTATTTATATCCACCATCTCTACTCGACTGTAAGCAATCTGTGCCTTCCCTGTCAAATAAGGTGCTAGGCGAATAACCCACTGGTCTCTGGGCCAATTACATACTGTTGCCACCCTTTCAAAGGTCAATAGGCATGCCTCAATGTCATCAGTATCAGTCAATTTAGCCAACTTGATGTCCTTTTGGCCTCCTCCAGGGACAGCTGGAGGCCTCCCAGTACCCATCGATTGGAATGCCCTTAGGGTATTGTTCCATCTGGCCTCATACTCCCTCTGATCTCTGTCCCTCTGTCTCTCCATTTCTAGTTGTTGAGTACAGAGCCATCTTAATAAATCTTGTGGTTCCTCTTGGAGGTGTTCCTCTTCTCCACCCCCACTTGCTTGAGCCAATCCTTCTTCCTTTGGTACCTTCATCTGGTGCGTAACTGTAACCCTTTTCCTGGTCATCGGTTCCAGACCTGGGAGTAAGGGTAACTGGTATTTAGATGTCCCCGATCTGGTCTGTACTCCCCATAGTGGTTGTCGGTCCATCTGCTTAATGTCCTCTCGATCCTGTAACATCAGCAGTCCAGCGGGCCTTGGTACAGGTCCTTCAGTTGGTCAACCCAACTAGCCTTTATCCCACTTCTGACACCAAATGTGGAAGGCTAAGGGTTAACAAATGGACACTTCACAGAAGAGATGGAATCTTGTTAGACTTTTATTTACAGGAACCATATAAGAGAGAATTTAGAAAATAAAAAAAAAAAAACTGTACGCTTAAACAAAATAATTTAAATGCTGTTCAAATAGTAAGTTCCAGACATCTTTAGGGAGTAGTATATTCCTTTCTATTGCCTCTGGGGTGCTTTCACATCAGCACCCAAGTCAAATCTGATAAATACATTCAATGACCTGGCATATAAAGGGTGCAGAAAACAAGGATTCGTCCTTGCAACAATTAATCACAATAACTGTCTCAATATTCAAACAAAATAATTTATTTACACATTTTATGATTCCTAAACTGTCCCAATCAACTTAGACATATTACTTTCTTCTGTTAACTTCTTGTTTTTGAATTACTTGCAGACCTGAACCCCGTTTTGGAATGCCGACAGGCACCACCCCAGCTTTCCTGCATATAATGAAGAAGAAAGGGGCCAGCAGGCTCTTAGGAAGCAGAAAAGCTGAGAGGGTCCTTGGCATTTCAAAGCATTGTAAAACAAAGTTATTTCAGAAATTAGCCAGACAAAAAAAACTCAGTTGTATCCCTGTAGCAAGTTGAACAACCTTTAGAACTAAGTTATGGAAAACAAGAGCTTAACTGTTCGATTCATCTGCATTCATTTCCTTAATCCATGAAAGCCGAAAACGGAAAGTGCAGCGGCGCGAATGGGCTCACTGTCGAGGGGTTACAAGAATACCGAGAGGAAGAAAACGAAAAAAAACGACTCGAGGGTAAGCTTTCTCTACAATAAACAAAAACTCAAAACAGTCAGAAGGGCTTAAACACAAGCCTTAATTTTTACCAGGCATATCAAAGAAACCGGTGGTACGAGAAGCTCTACGGGGACCCGGAGCTAAAAGGGGACAGTAAAACATAAAAAAAAAAATGCCTATATTTATATATGTATAGATAGGCCGCCTTGAAATGCTAAAGACAAACTAACAGCTGGCTAGTTAGACAATTTTACCAAAAACAGCCGACGATAGCACTAATATAAGATCCCACAACTATTGTGTTCTCTATTTTATTAGAAGAGAAATACCGGAGATTCTTCCAAAAGTATGTCTCTGTTTGCATCGCCCCAAACACGGTCTAGCTTGCTTCTATGATAAGATGCAACTCTATATTGCTTGTTATTAATATTACACTCATAGGGGAACAACATAATTTTGGACAACAAGAAATTGGTACTGATTTCAGATTCTACTGTTGGGGGGGGGGGTTATTTCCAGAAGGGTTCTTGAAATTACCTTTAAAGGATTTCCCAAAATGAAATAAAATACGAATACGAAGTTTTTTTTTTTTTAATCTAATAGTGGGTAATAGATGGCCAGTCTATTACCCACTATTCACCCAATGATTTATACATAGACAAACGTAGAACACACAAAAAGAGAAAAAAAAAACACATGGACCGTATTCATTCCACAGGACAACACTAAAGCAAAATAGAAAAGGAATTATGGGGGGGTTACAGTGCCCCTTCCACAGGCTCTTTTATTTATTTATTTATTGATGAATATCAGATAACACCTTTGAGTCAAAGACTCCTTTACAAAGGTTCCACGTCATAGAAAACAGAGATATCAGGGACAATAGCAACAACTAGACACAATAATTACAGAAATGGTTACAAAATGGTTACAGATAACACAGTAAAGCAGCTGGTGATACAGAGTTACAGAGTCATGCCAAACATAGGTACGTAGTGCAGATGGTAGCAGGTAACAAAACATACACTGCAGGGCAGTGGCGCTAGCCATGCCCTGGTGGTTATTTACAGACCTAAGCTGGACTGAGGTGTCCACTGTCAAAATATAGGCCTGCCCAGTGGCTGCTGAAAAAGAGTTAAGTCCATAGTCATGGGGGGGGGGATAGGACTAAATCAAGGGCAGTCACAGAATGAGTCATGAGTGATTAGGTCTCTTAGCTCGGACTTGAATTGAGCAAGTTTGGGTTCTGTGCGGAGGGAGTTTGGGAGTGAGTTGAGCCAGCTAGGGGCCAGGTACCTAAAAGTTCTTTGACCAGAAGTGGTCTTGCAGTGAGGTACCCTGAAATGGGTTGTCGCCGATTGCCGAGTGAGATGGGTGGACAATGGTGCCTGGAGTAGGGGGGAGAGAGCAGGTGGGAGTAGCCCTGCTGTTATTTTTTTAGCAAAGCAGCAGATCTGATATTTGAGCCTCCCGTCAAAGTTTAGCCAGTTGGTTGAGGCATAAGGGTGCTGGTATGTGTGAGGCTGATGCAGCCAGTAGTAAGTCTACAGGCCTTATTAAGGGCAAGTCTAATTTTATTTAGGTACGTGTTGTCTGCTGCCCCATAGATGATGATTCCATAGTCTATAAGTGATAGTATAGATGCAGAGACAGCTAGGTGGAGAGCTTCTGGTGTGAGGCAGTGCTTGTACAGATGAAGTAGACCAATACACACATTGACAGCGATGCTCAGTATTCGGATGTGGTCATGGTAGGTGAGCCCACAGTCTAGGGTGATACCTAGGTATTTGAACGAGGTAACTTGCTCAAGGAGGTCATTTAGGGAGTTCAGTATGAGCAGGGGTTGTCCTATGTTCTTATTTTGGGGGTGTGCAAACACCATGGATTTTGTTTTTTTTAATATTTAAGACAAGTCTATGTTGAATGAACCAGGATTTAGCTTCCATGAAAGATTTCTGAAGCACCGAGCGGAGGACCGTGGGATCAGTGTGGGAGCTATTGAGGACGGTATGATCTGCATACAGTAGTAGCTTCCCATAGCATGCCTTGGGCAGGGAGTTGAGAAACAGGGAGAAAAGTAGGGGGCCAAGAATAGAGCCCTGTGGGACCCCTGACCTGACTTGGAGGGGGGAGGACAGAGTATGGGTAATTCTGACTGAGTTCTCTCAGACAGACAGCTGGCAAACCAGCCAGTGGTATCTGGTGACAGGCCTATCTGTGTGAGGGAATCCAGGAGTAGTGTGTGGTGTACTGTGTCAAATGCCTTAGAACAGGGGTTCTCAAATGGTGAGGCCAGCCTCCTTGGGGAGGCCCCAACCTGTTCCAGGGGAGGCTCAAGCAAGTCAGAAAAAGTACTGTATTTAAATTTTGAATTTAATGTATTTTGTGTGAAGAGATTAAGCAAACTGAAAGAGGATAATAGTAGGGGAATTTTATGTATTTATTTACTAATAGATGACAAGGAAAGGTGAATGAGCCAAGGCTCATTTCAGGTGTACCCGGGGAAGGGTAGGTAGTGAATACATTTCAAAAGGTAACTGCAAAACAATCAAGAAATACACAGTGAGCAATAGTGCAAACAAATATGAACAATAAACTAATAATGAGTGGTGGTAATTGATCAATTTGTAGACTGATATGGCAGAACAGCCCAAATATAAGGGTTGTGCATAGAAGTGCTAAGAGCAATAGTAGAAGGAGCAAAGTAATCCAAGAGAAGTTGCTTAGAAGCAGGGAAGGAAGGGAGAGGCAAAGTATGTAGGAAGGTTATTTCATATAGAGAGGAAACAGAGAAAGTAGTCTGACCCATGAAGGTACTGCAACAAGGGGTAACAAGGGTTCAAGAATGAAAACAGCGGAGCAAGTATGCTGGCCTGTGTGTGTGTGTGTGTGTGTGTGTGTGTGTGTGTGTTGGGGGGGGGTTACAATAAGCTAAATAATAATATTTTATTTTATTTATTTGTTATTCAGATAACACTTCTGAGCACAGGAACTCTTTTTTTTAACTTTTTATTTATGGATTTTATGCAAACACATAACATTAATACTTCTTGTACAATGCAGTACATCATTAAGGATATGCAGATACATAATCCATTGCAACAAGTGGTACAAGAGTAGGAGGCACTGGAGCTCTTTTTCCAAGGTTCCACATCAGTATAAGACAAAGAACTGAATGAAAGAACTGAATGTGAGCCAAGTACTCAAAGGGGTTTCAATTTATTCATGATGTACTGCGCAAAGTGCAGTATGTTATTTTTTCTTTGGGGAGGCCCAAGATTATTTCAGTTTTTGAGGGAGGCTCAGAATCTTTTCCATGGATTTGGGAAGGCTCACTGTGACAAAGTCTAAGAACTATTGCCTTAGAAAGGTCTATAAAAACAGCAGCAGCAGCAGTGAGGCCAGTGTCCAGAGATGTGTGGAGGGTGTTTGTAAATTCCAAGAGGGCTGTGGTGGTACTGTGGTTATGTCAGGACACCTCTAAAAATGCTAACGTGCCTGTTATTGATGAGTTTGTAAAAATATGATGTATTGTTTTTGTACTTTTTCTGTAACTTGTATTGTTATAAATGTGTAGTTGTAATAATTTTGCATAATGTAAACAGGTAAGTCTTGTGAACAGGGATTTGTGAACCCTAATGTCTGCATCACTGTATAAATAAAATTTTACCATACCATACCATACACAGGAGGCTATATTTGGAGAGGTAGTCCGTTAGCTGGGTGACCACAATTTTCTCCCAGGTTTTTGAGAGGGGAGGCAGGATTGAGATGGGGTGGTAGTTCCCAGGCAGGGTGCGGTCACCACTATTAAGGATAGGTGTGATGAGGACAGATTTCCATTTAGAGGGAAACTGTCCCAGTGATAGGGCGTGGTTAAGAAGCATGGTGAGAGGGGGGAGAACTTCATTGAAGGTGAGTCTAAGCAGTTTAAGGTCTAGTGTGTCACTACCGAAATGTGATTTGCTGAGGGCCTTGAGTAGAAGAGGGGCAGCTTCATGCTGAGATATTGCTTTAAAGTGGAATGGGGAGGGTGGAGAGGAAGCAATGCGGTGTTGGGGGGGTGGGGGAGAAAAAGTTGGGGGGAGAACACCAGTAAGGTCAGAGAAGAAGTCATTAAATGTATTTGCAATCAGGGCAGGGTCTGCGGTGATAGATCCATTGGTCCTGAGTTGGGAGGGAGGTGCAGTGGAGGCTTTGCCACTCAGCTATATAAGGGAGTCCCAGAACTTGCAGCCTGAGCCCCATGTGACAGTGAGCAAGGTTTAGTAGTACTCCACCTTTGCCTTGTGAATACTCCAAGTACATTTATTGCATGCTTCTTGGTAGCGCTGTCCATCAGTGGATTTACCAGTATCCAGTGCAATGTACCATAGATTGTCACATTCACACATCTGGTCCAACAGGGCTTGTGATATCCAAGGTGTGTCAACCCCTTTAACTCTTTGTTTGCTGAGGGGTGCATACTGGTTGCAGGCAGCATTGAAAGTGTTGACAAAATGGTCTAGGGCAATGTCAATTTTCAATGCGGTTTTGATGGGGGACCAATTACAAGCTAAGAGGCACTGTCTGAGGGACCGAAGTTTGCCGGGTTTGAGGCAGTGTGGGAGGATAGTTTTGGGGGGCGCTTTTTAACACTATATGACCAGTGACAGAGCACTGGGGAGTGGTCACTCAGGGCATTGGTTAGTACCCTGACCTGGGTTGCATTGTGGGGTGCATTGGTGAGCACTAGATCAAGGAGGGTGGCAGTACCAGTCTTCTGGTTGATTCTAATGGCAGCAGTCACAAGTTGCGACAGGTTTTGAGAGGCTGCAGCATCCCTAACTGGAGCCGATGTGACAGCTAGCCAGTTTATATTAAAGTATATTAATGCTCCTGTGTTCCTGTCTTTTAATTTCAACTGCTGAGTGCCCTATCCCCCAGGGTGAAGCCAGCAGTGGATCTTGAGGGAACAGATCCTGCCCACCCCCAAAATGGCTGCCACTAGAGTCCCCTGTTTACTCACTACTGCTGTGCAGCTGCTGAATGCCTGATCCCCCAGAAAGAAGCCAGCATAAGGTCATGAGGGAACAGATCCGGCCCTCCCCCAAACTGCCGCAACTGGAATCCCCCATTTACTCTCTACCCCTGTGCAAGTAAACCTTTTGGTGATAGGATTAACTGTCTCACCCACACTCCCTCCCGTGGATTGTATGCTCTTTTATATGCCTCTGCTATCTCGTTCACAAGTTCTGCAACAACTGACACATAATTCCAATAACTTAGGGTCCCAGCTCAACTCATACCATCATTATTCATTTACTTTGAGTTCCCAGTCCTGTATTATTCTGCTACTAATTGGGCTTCCTTCGTTCATGTAACATGTTGCATCACCTGCTCTTACTTATCATCTTTATTGTAGCACCATCCACAAGTCATGAGCACAGGACATGCATTCTAAATAATGAAATCATCCCCAGTTTTAGCTATTCTGATCCCTGGCAATATTTGTGGACACCAGATAATATCAAGCAGGCTATTTACTTGATTAGATGCATCCCTATTTGTTTCAGTCCTCTCAAGCTGGTTGCTCCTCACTCGCTGGTACAACAGAGCGGTATGCCCCATGTATGGTGACACCAACACAGCAGACTACAACCCTGTTGGCAAAATCAGCACTTTGCTGATAGGTCACTGTGTTGGTGTTCTCGAGACAGGGGCATATTGCCTCCTGGTCCTGCACCCCCACCATGAATCAACTCTGACTGGAGTTGATAATCCTAAAGATGGGGGGTGGCGGGGGACAGAGCCTCCCACATGGAGGGTTCAGAGGGTAAAGTCCCCTCAATAAAATAAATGTACCAGGATACACACAGGAATCATGTTAACAACAACGTGCAGTTGACATGATTCCTGTCGGGGAGATGCCAGTCGACAAAAGGGTTTTCAAGCTGGCATCATAGGAGACCAACAGAGCTATATATTTTTTATTTATTTAGTTGTTTAACCAGGTACAGCACACTAAGCTGGAAGCTTTTTTACAGGAGCGACCTGGGAGCACAAGGAGGTTAAGTGACTTGCTCAGGGCCACACAGTATGCAAGTAGAAGCTGTGGGATTCAAACCCAGGTCTGGTTTGCAGGATGTCACCAGATTTGCAGCTCAGAGCCTTAGACCACTGTGCTATACTGCCTCCTATCACAAGGCATAAAACTGAACATCACCCTGTCAAGTCCATGCATGGCAAACAGATGTACTAAAATGTTATTTCACTAAGTAAGCACCTGCTCATGCTACTGTTACTCCATTCAGGTAATGCAGAATTAAACCTTGGTCCACCTCCCCCAGCAACAGTACCCTCAGACTTTGCTAGGTCAAAATGATTGAAATTCTTGTCCATTAATATGCATAGTACGTTAAACAAAATGGACCTACTTAAAACTTGAGTTGTCCATTCAAGCCCAGATGTGTTGCTGCTGACTGAAACATGGCTCAGTCTTTTCACCGCCACCAGTGCAATCTCTTTTCAAGGCTATGATGTATTCAGACTGGATTTTCAAATACGGGGTGGTGGCATAGTCCTTTATGTTAAAAACAAACTCCCATCCACCCTAGTCATCTCTCGTCCTAAGCAATCAGAGTTTAAATGTATCATAATCTCATTAACCTCTATCAAAAGTTGAATTGGTCAGTGTTTCTGATCGCTACAGACCCCTTACTGGGGGATTTGAAATATGACTGGCTGACTCCAAAATCAAATGACCTGAAGAAGTTTTGCAATGATTTTGGCTTTTACTAGCTTATCACCGAACCCACAAGACCCAATAAACAAAATCTTTTAAATACATCTATTCTAGACCTTATACTTACCAAAAAACCACAGAAAATCACCTTATCAACTGTCTTAGATAATGTTTTCAGTGACCATAATGTTCGTGGCATGCTCTAATGAGTTACAAAAGTTTAACAGCAAACCATCCCTTACCCACAAATGCTCATTCTCTTACTTTTCTGCTCATGAATGCGTCCACCAATTGGCTGTTATTAATTGGTAAGACTTCTATTTAACCTCCTCAATACACAAGGCCTATGCATTTTTCATCAAACAGGTCACAGGTGTCATAAACTAGCTTGCCCCTAAAGTTACCCGGAGAATCAAGAACAAAATCTCCCCATGGTTCACTAAGGAAATTAAACAAGACCTTAAGGATAAGGACTTACTAACGCAAAACAAGATTGTATCAGTTTTACACATAAAATAAATTGGTGTACAAAACTAAGCTGCATGATTAAATTAACTTATTACAAGACCCCATTGAACAATAGCAAACACAACCCTTCTATTTTTGGCAAGCCAGTAAGAGTTTTGAAAGGGGATCAGCTTCTCCATTTCTTTCTGAGCAATTGCAAGCACTTAATCAGTTACTCACAGATAAGCAACTAGTCTTACAGAATCTGAACCTGCACTTTGCCTCAGCAGGTAATAATTTTGATAATTCAGACACTGCCTAAATCCCTCCACTGCCACAGAACCTGTCAAATGCCCTACTCAATACATCAGATCTTTTCCATTTTCAACAGGTCACATACAAGCAGGTGGAGCACCTTCTTCAAACCCTTGACCCTAAAAAAAGCACAGGGGATGACAATATTGAACCTCTTTTCCTATAACTCACCTTTCAATCTTTCAGTTACAAACTGTGAAGTTCCACTATTATGGAAAGTTGCAGATATCATTACACTACTTAAGTCTGCAGACATAACTTCTGCACACAACTACAGACCTATCTCCATTTTGCCAGAGCTGGCTAAATTGCTTGAGAAGTCACAGTCACAGAAGCAGGTCACAAGTGGGGTACCTCAGGGATCAGTTCTGGGACCAATCGTCTTCAATATCTTCACCAGTGACATTGCATATGGACTGGAGGGTAAGGTTTGCCTGTTTGCAGATGACACCAAGATCTGCAGCAGAGTAGATGATCCAGATGGGGTGGGCAGAATGAGAAGAGATCTGGACAAACTGGCAAAATGGTCAGAAGAGTGGCAACTGGGGTTTAATGCAAAGAAGTGCAAGTTCATGGACATAGAGAACAGAAACCCTGAAGCTACCTATTGGGTATGAGGGGAGTTACTGGCAATCACAAGGGAAGAAAGAGACTTGGGCATCATCATCACCACCACAGATAACCTGAAATCATTCAAACAGACCACTAAAGCAGTAGGTAAGACTAGAGAGATGTTGGGGTGTATTAGTAGGGGTATCACAAGTCGTAAGAGGGAGGTAATAATCCCTCTTTACAAGACACTGGTTGGTCCCCATCTGTAGTACCACATGCAGTACTGGAGGCCGCACCTGCACAAGGACATTAACAAAATGGAGGCAGTCCAGAGAAGGGCAACCAAAATGGTGCAGGAACTGCATCAGAAAAGATATGAGGACAGATTAACAGAGCTTAATATGTATACCCTATAGCAAAGAAGGGAGAGAGGTGATATGATTGAAACATTCAAACATCTTAAGAGCATTAACAAGGTGAAATAGTCTAACATGTTTCAATATAATAAGGTGAAATAGTCTAACATGTTTCAATATAAGAAAAATAGCAGGACAAGAGGACACATCATGAGATTAGAGGGGGGCCAATTAAGAGGCAATGTGAGGAAGTTCTTTTTCACAGAAAGGGTGGTGGATGCATGGAATGGCCTACCTCAGGGAGTGGTGGATATAAATACAGTGCAAGGCTTCAAACAGGCATGGAGTAGGCATAAGGGAGCAATACAGATGATTATGAATAGATAGGCCATTGACAGAGTAAAGGCCTATGGCACATTCATAAGGTAGAAAAAATGGGCAGACTGGATGGGACTTGTGGTCCTTATCTGCCATCAACTTCAATGTTTCTGTGTTTCTAGAAACTGATACATGAACAGATAAAAGACCACCTTGAAATGCATAATACTATCATCCCTATGCAGTCAGTATTCCGGGCTAAACACAGCACAACCTCTGCTCTGGTAAAGTTTACAAATGTTTGGCTTACAGCTCTCAACCATAAGCTCATCATTGCGGCAATATTCCTAGATCTGAGCAAGGCCTTTGATACCATGGACCACAATATCCTACTGACCAAACTCACAAATGTTGGACTAGGTCCATCTGCAGTGATGTGGTTCAGGTGTCATCTTACTGAAAGACCCCAGCAGCTGAAGGTTGAAGAGCTAATCTCAGCCTGTACAATTATTAGTAAAGGTGTGCTGCAAGGCTTCATATTAGGTCCTTTGCTATTCACAATTTACATTAACAACTTAGGTCATAACTTCATAAATACCAATCTACATTTTTATGCAGATGACACTGTACTCTATACTGAAAATCCAGTTCCAGATTTAGCAAGTCGGTCCTTACCAGAGGTGTTTAACCAACATCTGGTCAATCTATGCACATCCAAGCTTCTCCTAAATGCAGCTAAAGCTAAGTGCATGATTTCATCTCACAAACCGAATTGCCCTCCCCCCCACACTAGGTATCTCCACCCTATCTAATGAAATGCTTAAACTGGTAGATTCTTCAAAATACTTAGATATGTGGATGGATAATAAATTATCATTCATCATATCTATTGATAATCTCTGTAAAAAAGCTCTGACAGAGGCTGTGATTCTGTTTCCAAAATAAATCTTGCCTCAACCTGGAAGCCAAGAAAACACTCATCCAGACTACATTCCTTCCCTTGTTAGAGTACAGAGACATTATTTATAGAAGTGCCATAGACTCAAATTTGTCTGGTTTAGATGCACAGTACCATAGAGCGCTCCATTTCATCATTGACCTCCCTGCTAATACTCATCATTGTCTCCTCTACAAGGAAACAGAATGGCACTTGCTCGAAACCAGGAGGCTTAGACACCTAAATCAGTGATTCTTCAAAGCTCTGAGTAACTCCCTACCTCCATATATTTCCTCACTCCTCTGCAGGTCCAAAGTGCCATATACACTTAGAATGTGCACTGTCCTGTAGTTTGATGTCCCCAGGCATTTTTCAAAATACAGGAAGATGGACTTCAGCTGGGCTGCCCCTAAAGCCTGGAACACCCTCCAGAAATTACTCACGCTGTCCTCACTTGTCAATCCCCCAGCTCTTCCAAACTCTTCTTAGTCAATATTGACTAGATAAATGCGTTTGCTATTTGCACTTTACTTGTACTGTGTATTGCCAATGGCATCCTTGATACACCTTATCCTTTTTATGACTGTGGCGGGCAGAGCTCTGCAGATGTTTTGCAATTACAGTAGAAGAAGGGACATCTGAAGATTCCTAATGGACTAGACAAAATTAGAGGTTTTGAGATATTGTTCTGATCTACTGTGTTTATTCAGCTGAGCAGTGTTTGCACTGGACTATTTTGTTTGATAACTACTAGCTTCAGTTTGGATGATATTCTCTTTCAAGAAAGATTCACGCATAAACATGTCAGCTTAGTCAGCCTTTCCCAGCAAGGACTCTTGTAAAAAGAATTACACAGATTTTTTTTAACCTCTTAAGACACTATCTGATTAGTACTTTCTCAGACATAGTTTACTATAGCAGAAGACATCTATTTCTTTAACCCCTAACACAAGTAAAGATCTGTATCTTTGTTACTACTTTTACTACGCATTTTGAAAAAAATAAATATTTATATTGAGCTTTAGCTGGCAAACACATTATGGAACTTTTAGCCCTGAAAACAGCCACCTTTTCTGGTTTCAAATCTAAGTGCATAACACAACCAATTACAGTATCTTAAACTTGTTATTGCTTTCAGCAGGGTCTAGATCTAGAATGCATTTAGTATAGCAGAAGACAGCTGCATCTTTAAACCCTAAGACAAGTAAAGAACAGTATCTTTTTTTTTTTTGAAATTGTATTTTATCTTCCTCCCATCTCTTCAGCCCCCACATCTTCTGGAGCCCCAGTGGAGTCTGCACCCACTTCAGCCACCTATCTTAGCCTACTGAAATCCCCCATGGAGCCACGGTTTTATCCCCCGGGCAGGGACAAGGTGGGGCCTCTGCATCCCGAACACTTCTTGTATCATCGGGATCCAGGACCAGCCAAGCAGGTGTGAGCCATGAGGGGTCTGCTACAGAGCTCTATCTACACAGAGCCTGGAGAGTTTTTTTTGCCTCTGTTCCTGCAGGCATGCGTGTGCCCGACGTCAAGGTGTGACTGCCGACGTCCATCACGTCTTCCCCCTTGTATCCAGCTCAGTGCTTGCTGTATCCCAGGCCTCCACCTGGGGTCAGTCAAGCACCGAGTCACTGTCCCCCTCCCTCCCAGAGAAGACAAGCAGTCTCTGGGATGCTCAGTCTTCTCCCCCCAGGCCAGCCCTCTGACTCCCTGGGCTCGTTCCTGAACCTGGGTCATCAGTGTCGCAAGCGGAAGCACTACCGCTGTGCCATCAGGTCAGCAGGAACAGTATCTTTTTTTACTCCTTTTGCTATGCTTTTTTGAAAAAAAAAAACATTCATATTGAGCTACTGTATGGCTCGTAAACATATCCTGTATTTTGTGTCCTGGATAGCACAGGGAAGATGCTACATCTTATTCTCATAAGAATCTTTATTTTACACATTTTGCACTATATCTACTCAGGATATCCCAGATTAGATGCAGTATCTTTTTTTCAGTGGGGTCATGATTTTATCCATTTTTACAATGTATTCATTCAAGGTAGTCTAGTCCAGATATAAAATATTGTTTTCAGCGTTTTCAGATTTCACACAATGTAGCATAATAATGTGTAGATGTAGAACCCCACTGAAATTAAGATGTCACTAAATGTAAGATTTTGCATTTTGGAAATAATAACCCCAAATACCCATATACCTTGGATAATAGGGAACTTACAGTTTCTGACTTGGAAAGGGATTTGGGGGTCATTGTAACTGATAATTTTCTTCCTGACCTTCAGATTAACACAATAATAAGAAAGGCTAATGGTGTTTTTTGGGCAATCAGAAGGAACATCAAATCTAGAGATCAGGATGTACTAATGCCACTCTATCATGCTTATGTTCATCCACATTTGGACTTTTATCACAGTTTTGGTGCCCATATAAAAAACAAGATGTTGATAAGCTGGAAAAAGTACAAAAAGGGTTTACCAAACTTATTAAGGGGTTGAAGGAAGTCTCATATGATCTTAGACTCCAATCTTTAAACCTGATGTTATCAACTCACAGACTAAGAGGTGATCTCCTTATGATGTACGATATTATCAAAGACCCTCATTTAATGGTAAGTTTAGGGTTAACATATAAGGAAGATTAAGTATAATCTTAGAGATCATCCCCTACAGCTACAGTATAAAAGTTTTACACATAATGCACGCAAATATTTTTATACATTGCGGGTAGTGAAGCCCTGGAATTTGTTACCAATGGATTTCATTATTAGTAATACTAAGATTTCCTTTAAAAACAGGTTGGACTCATATATGCTGTGTCACCCTTCTTTTTCTTATTATTAATAAATGAGAGCAGTTATGAGCCTCACCGCTCTATGGTTCTCTATTAATCTTAGTATGAATCCTAGTATGTCACATCTTCTGTGAACAATCCAGGCTACATATATAGCAATCAGTAGATATATTCTAGGAAAACACATTGTAAATATGTGCAAAAGGAAGACCACATTGAAACTGCCTCTCAGCAGATCTGCATTGTGCAAATACATTAGAAAAAATGGGTAAAAGCAGGACCACACAGTAAATGAGGCTGAATAGAATGGACGATGGGTGGGCAGAGAGGGACAGTGAAAAAGCAGGGATACTGAATGAATACTTCTGCTCAGTATTCACAAAAGAGAAGGAAGGGGAGGTGCCTAATCCAATTAACAGAAGCACTCTCTATACGGGGGTCGATCCCGGTTGTTTCACAGAAGAAATGGTTCTGAAAGAACTCTTAAAACTGAAGGTGGATAAAGCAATGGGGCCTGATGGAATTCACCCAAGAATTCTTAAAGATTTCAGAGGAGAACTACTGACACCATTGATTATCCTTTTTAACAAATTATGGAAGGATGGTGTGGTACCTGAGGACTGGAGGAATGCAGATGTGATTCCCCTTCACAAAAGAGGGAGCAAGACAGAGGCAGGAAATTACAGACCTGTCAGTTTGACCTCTGGGATAAGGAAAGTGATGGAATCACTTCTGAAGGAAAGAATTGTTGAGTACCTAGAGGCCAGTGGGGCACAGGACCAAAGGCAGCATGTGTTCACAGCGGGAAGGTCATGTCAGATGAATCTAATTGATTTCTTTGACTGGGTTACCAAAGTAGTAGACCAGGGAGGGCTGTGGACATGGCCTACCTAGACTTTAGCAAGGCATTTGACACAGCCCCACACAAAAGATTAATAGTCAAATTAACCAGCCTGCTAGTGGGTCCCAGGGTGATAGCTTGGGTAAAATATTGGCTGGACAACACTACACAGAAGATAATTGTAAATGGAGTCCACTCTGAAGAAAGAGGGGTTGCTAGTGGGTACCTCAGGGTTCAGTAATGGGTCCAGTTCTTTTTAAGGTCTTTATAAGTGACATTGTGGAGGGACTGGAAGGAAAAGTATGCCTCTTTGCAGATGATACAAAGATCTGCAACAGGGTTGATACACAAGGAGGCATGTAAAGGATAAGAAGGGACTTGTCAAGGTTGAAAGAATGGTCAGACATATGGCAGCTTGGATTCAATGCAAAGAAGTGCAAAATAATGCACCTGGGAAACAAAAACTCAGGGAAAGATTACACAATGGGGGGGGGTTAGCAACAACAACAAAAATGGAAAGGGACCTGGGGTAATTATATCAGATGACCTTAAGGTTAGCAAGCAATGTGAGAAGACAGTAGGGAAGGCTGTGGGGATACTGGAATGTATAGGGAGAGGCATCACCAGCAGAAAACAGGAAGTTGTTATCCCTCTGTACAGACAGTTGGTGAGACCCCATCTGGAGTACTGCGTCCAGTTCTTGAGACCCCATCTCCGCAAGGACATAGACAGGATGGAGGCAGTTCAAAGGAGGGCAACTAAAATGGTGCAGGGTCTGCAAGAGAAGCCATACGAGGAGAGACTAAAGGAGCTTAATATGTATACCCTTGAGGAAAGGAGGGAGAGGGGGGATATGATAGACACTTTTAAGTACCTCAGTGAAATCAACATAGTCCAAGAGGGTAGCATCATTCAGAAAAAGAGATGTGCAAGAAGAAGGGGACACAATTTGAATAAAGAGGGGGGACAGCTCAGGGGCAATGTGAGGAAGTATTTTTTCACAGAGAGGGTGGTGGATGCATGGAAGAGCCTTCCTGAGGAGGTTGTGGAGTCAGGAACAGTGGAAGAATTCAAGAATGCATGGAACAGACATAAGGCAATTCTTGTGGGGGGGGTAGGAAGAAATAGGCTGTTGGTTAACTAGGATCTGCAGCTTATCCTGTAGGTATGGAAATGGGCAGACTAGGTGGGCCAAGCGGTCCTTATCTGCAGTTAAAGTCTATGTTTCTAACTAGTATATCCTGTAAAAGTTCAGTATTTAAAATGGGTTAAATACCTTACCCAAAAGAAATAAATATTTTAAATATTGGCCTGGCTAGTCTTTCCTCATAAGTCTTATCCCACAGGTCCTGCACCATTTTAGTTGCCCTCCACTGCACCGCCTCCACCCTGTCTTTGTTCTTTCACAGATGGGGCCTCCAGAACTGAGTGCAGTATTCCAGGTGTGGTTTCAGGGATGTCATATACAGGGGCAAGATGATCTCCCTCTTCATGCTTTTGATACCCCTCCCAATGCATCCAATCATCTGCCTAGCCTTCCCAGCCACCTTATCACACTGCCTACTTTCTCTTAGGTCCTCCAACATGATAACTTCCAGGTCCCTTTCCTGCTTCATGACTGTGAGTATTTCCCCACCTAGTTCATACTTTGCTCCTAGGTTCTTGTGCCCTATATGCATGATCCAGCACTTCTTTGCATTGAATCCTAGCTGCTATTCATCAGACCATTTCTCCAGTTTTTTAAGGTCTTCCCTCATTCTTTTAACACCCCTGACATGTCTATCCCATTGCATACCTTTGTATTGTTTATGAAGAGGCATACCTTCTCCTCTAGTCCCTCTGTAATGTCCCCAATAAAGGCATTGAAGAGGACTGGCCCCAACACTGACCTCTGTGGCACACTGCTCATCACCCTTCCCTCTGAAGAGTACTCTGTGTTTACCACAACCCTCTGGCTCCTGCCAGTCAGTCAGTTCTCCATCCACAGAACTATTTTAGGATCCACCCTTAGGCTGCCCAGTTTGCTAATCAGCCTTCTATGGGGGACAGTGTTAAAGACCTTTCCAAAGTCCAGATAGACCACATCTACTGCACCTCCCTGGTCTTCTACCTTAGTTACCCAGTCATGTCATACAGTAGATTACTACAATTAATTAGTGCAAAACACAGTGCTTATCCAAAACACAGTAAAAGGTAGAGTTAGATGTATAAGTAAATAAATGCCATGTGTGTTTTGTGTGACAATGCTCTGTGTGTGCAGACAGTGCACTGCTCTGTTATACTGTAATACTGTAGAACTAATTATTATCACGCTTTGTTTATTTTCACTACATTTGCTGTGTTGACTTTAAAGCAAAAATAAACAGAAAGCGATTAAATTTAAAAATTAACAACGGCAAATGAGGAGGAAACTGAGCAACTCCGAGAGTCATACAACGTGTTTTATTCACTAATTCACTTAAAGTCCCTTTATTTAATACAATCAAAGAAGACGTAAAAATAAAATAAATTAAAGATTCTTCATTCCTGCAGCACCGGCATCTTTGTTGCGTAAAGCAGTGTTTCTCTATACCAGAGGCTCTTGAACATTATCTTGTTCCTGCTCCTTTTGCTGTGTCCGCAATACATAACAATGCAGACCAGCCTTAGAATGAAACTTCAATTAAAATCTAGATGCTAATAACAATTCATTAGTAAACAAATCAAAATGTAACAGTGCTGTACCGTACCATGTGCAGGCAGTTGGTGTGTGCATCCAGAATCCCTGCTTGTCTGAATCCACAAAAAATGACATCTGGTTTTACTTCGAGTTCAATGTTTGCCTGCAACCACCTTGCATGATGCTTTTTTAGTACCAACAGTCTAAGATCGATATTTAGTTCTGCACTGCCAACCCCTGAAACCAGTTTGTCAGAAATTAGTGCGGCATACCATGAAGTGAAGTGACCTTTCATCAGGTCCTTGAAAATTTTGATTACCGAGATATCCAGGAGTTGTAGGGAGTCACTGCAAGATGCTGGGACGTACACAGGTGTAACATCAGCCTCTTCCAGTTTCTGTAAAATGGGCATGATGTAATGAGCTCTATACAAGTCAAACATTAGAAGGTCCTTTTGTTCCTTTGGCAGGTCGAGTTGCGCTTTCACAGTCTCACAGTAAGTGGCAATAACCCCTTCAATGTACCGGATGGTTGTTTCCTTGTTTTCCCAGTGATTCACTGATTGTGTGATGTCCCATTTTGCTGGAGATTTGTGCTGTGGGTGGCATGCTGTTGTCTTCCCCAGTAGATGAATTGCAGGGGGAGCATTTTGCCGGCAAGTGTGCAGGCAAGAACCAGGGAGACCTGCCTTTTATCCCCAAACCCAGTCAGTGAAACTTGTCGTGAACCCGTGGCCTCCATTGTCCACTCTGATACCGGCACAATTTTAACTCTGGTCTCATCTAGGTTGATTACTAGCTCAGGTGGTATGAGTTTCTGTACACAGCAATTTGATATTTGTTGTAAAAAAGCTGCCATTAGAGTTATAAAATCAGAAGGCACCTTGCATGCCACTTTGGTGCCCTTGCGTTTACTGTAGCCCATTCTATGTAGGAAACTCCACACCCATTTACTGCTCAGTTGCAGGTGCCCCCCATTCTCCACCAAAACATGAAGGCTGGTTGCCATAACAATTCCCACTGCAATTGCCTGAATCACATGGCCATTCACTACTGCGCCCTTGACCCTGAGTAACTGCACAATTTTCTTTAGCTGGTCTTCCAGGTCTGCTACTAAATGTGTGGGACAACGTCTTGACTTTCTGGGCAAAATTGTAGAGAGAGTTGCGAGGTCATGGTTTGTCCGCAGTGCAGTTTTGTAGTCCAGCTTAAATTTCTGAATTGTGCTCTCATTCACAATCACACCAGTTAAGGAGTGATGAACTCGTACTGCGGACATGACACCGTGTTCAGCCACATACTTGCCCAGCTGAAACCGAACCTCCGGTGTGCAATTAGCACAGTTTGCTGGTCTGCTACGTTTTGAGGGAGGAGGAGCAGCTGTGATCTCTCATACAACAGAGGCTGCTACATGGGGTTCTATGCCAGAGATTACAGCTAGTTCTTCAGAATCCATTTCTGAAGTGTCAAGTGAGTATTTGCGTTTCTGCTAGGAGGGCTTTAACCACTTGATGAGATACATCTCTAAACAAGTGTAGTCAAGTCTGTAATTGCTGTCCCTAGATTGACTCACTGATTCACTGACTAAATACTAGCTCAGTTAATTGCCTGCACACTTTGTTATCAGGAATGCGCTAATTCAATCAGCTGTGATTAAGTCTGTGCACAGCTGATCGCAAATACTGGCACCCACTAAAATAATCAGTTCTACAGTATATGCATGTATGTGTATATGCATTAGTCACTGTGTGTGTATCACAACAATTAGAAAGTGCAGTTAGGTGGCTCAGTGGTTACTGCAAAAATTGCTATCTACATTATCCCACTATTTAGATCATCTTCAGCCTTATGCATGTCATTGCTGATGTAAATGAGATGTCTAGTGGTAATCCCCACTCTCTGATGTCCCTCAGAGCCTGAAAGGAAGAAAACAATCCCTCAATGTCTTTTTTTAATCTGTAAAAATGTGTGTAGACAGTGCACTGCTATGTTACACTGGAATATATATGCATATATATGTATATGTATTAGTCAGTATGTGTGTGTGTGTGTATCACAACATTTAGAACATGCAGTTAGGTGGCTCAGTGGTTAGTACAAAAATTGCTAGTCTACATTCTCCACTATCTAGATCAGGTTCAGCCTCATGCATGTCATTGCTGATTTAAATGAGGTATCTAGTGGAAACCCTCCACTTTCAGATGTCTCTCACAGCCTGAAAAGAAGAAAATGATCCCTCAATGTCTTTTTTAATCTGCAAAAATGCATGTTGACAGTGCGCTATTATGTTATACTGGAATATACACGCACATATATGTTTAGGTATTAGTCTGTGTGTGTGTGTATCACAACAGTTACAAAATGCAGTTAGGTGGCTCAGTGGTTAGTGTAAAAATTGCTAGTTTGCACATTTCTCACTGCCCACAATACCACTATTTTGCAGTCATATTGGCTCTTGCTAGAGTTTAATTGTATAGCTGATTTTAACCCTGTAATAATGTTTTACTCTTCAAAATGTACTATATAGGTATAATTTGCCGCTATTGTTTCATCCCCGTATGCTATGCTTTAAGCTAACCTTTTTTTTCCCATACTACATTACTTGATTTGTATACTGCCTTTTTGTGTACTGTGTACCATCTTAAGATCTTGTGCTTTGAACTGTTAACTCTCCCACTGTATTGTATTCTGTCCTACCCAGGACCTCCTTGCAAATGAGTCTTGATCAATTGTGCTTTTCCTGGTAAACCAAATAAATTAAATAAATAAATAAATAATGTGCAGCGCACTTGCGTGCATGCATGCATGCATTATACTGCATCATACTCATGGCCCACATCTCAGAAAGGGAGAAAAACTGCAGAAATGTAGCAGGCCTGGGGCAGAGTGATTGACTGACTCCTTGTGGGCCCTGCACCAGCACTGTGGCAGCCCTCCCCTGCACTGGATCTGGGAAAAAGAGGCAGTTGTGGCCCTGTAACACCCCATCATTGGGTGTTAAGCCATCAGGGAAAAGAGGGGAGGAAGTTGGTATGTCCACAGAAAGCCTAGTGATGGGGCTGGGGGGTTCGTCCAAATAGGGGCAGAGGCCTACTGAGGCTTTCTAGGGCAAACCAGTCATACAAGGGGTTCTAGAACCAGAGATAGATATAGTATTCATATGGGGTAACAGTAGTTCCCATAGTGGTAATAGTGGAGCACAAGACATACAAGTAGCCATCAAGGACTGGAGAATCTCACGTGAAAGTCAAGTATACTGTACATGTCAATGTACCTATAGCGATTAAATGACAGTGGGCCTAAGTGTAATGAAATGTGATGTGAGTCACTGACCCCAAATATTGTGCTTAACAATGAACTAAAAGATGCATGAAATAAACTATCTTCAAACCACTATCCTCAAAGTAAAGGGATGGTACATTTGAACTATCTATCTGGTATGAAGAATAATCATTCATTATATCAACGTGACTGTTTCTATAGCTGAAGTGAATGGAGAGTGGCTGTGCATGCTAACAGTGTTTTTGCAAGGTGAATCTCAGTGTGGCATTCTGTCAGTGTATCCCTAGACACAGGAGTTGCCCAAGGCCATGCCCACCCCATCTGGGTAATATGACATTAGGCTGGACAGGCCAAAAAGGGGAATGGCAGAGTGGGGTCCCATCAGGGATTTGGGTTTGATTTGGATTGACTTGAATTAAGCTGAAGCAGATATCAAACTGATTAAATTGGGAATAAAGTGTTTGATGTTTTCAAGTAATATGTGCAGCAGAAAGAAAAAGTGGCTTTGCACCCATAAGAACAGAAATTGTAAACCAAAATGTGCATATGTGAACTCACTGAGAGCTTTGTGGGAAGAGTATGTGTTGTATAACTAAGCAGTGGAAGCTCAAAGGTCTGGAGAACTGATGGTGCTGATGAAATTGAGATGCACATGAGGAGATGTGCATGTAGCACACGCAAGACTGTCTAGATCATTAAATTGTGTAACATATTGAAACAAAATGGGCTCTGATTAGTTCATGAAGCGGCAACCAAGTAAATGCAGGTACAGGTTGAGAACTCATACTATATAGGAGTATATGGAAGCAGTATAGCGTAGTGGTTAAGAGCACTGAGCTGCAAACCTGAAGACCTGGCTTTGAATCCCATCGGCCCCCAGCTGCATACTGTGTGATCCTGAGTAAGTCGCTTAACTTTCTTGAGCTCCCAGGTCACACCTGGGAACAAGATCTGGCTTAATGTGCCTTTCCTGGTTAGACAATTTCACCTTTCCCTATATACTGTAGGCCTGCAACATGGGATTTTGCTCACTCAGTCCATGGTGTGGTGACTGAATCTTATTAAGTAGGGGGCTGATTCAATGGCCATTTGTTGTCTGCTGCACAGAAGAGGCAGGTCGGTTCACTTTGCAGCTATGATCATAATGTAAAGCAGTGGGATATATCTGTAAGCTTCACACTTATGCAAGGGGAGTTGCTAATAAGATGTGCAGATGAACAGAGAAATGACTAAAGGGCAGCAGGAATTCAAATTAGTCATGATAATGGGTAGGGGTATAGAAACACAGAAACATAGAATTTAACACCAGATAAGGACCACTTGGCCCACCCAGTCTGCCCATTTCCCTACCTAATGGATAAGCTGCAGATCCTAGTTAACCAACAGCCTACTTCTTCTTACCTCCACCCCCTAGAATTACCTTATGACTGTCCCACGCATGCTTGAATTCCACCACTGTTTTTGACTTCACAGCCCCCTCCAGAAGGCCATTCCATGGATCCACAACCCTCACTGTGAAAAAAATACTTCCTTACATTACCTCTGAGCTGCCCTCCATCTTCAAATCGTGCCCTTGTTCTTGCACACCTCTTTTCTGAAAGATGCTACCTCTTGGACTTTGTTGATTCTCTTGAGGTACTTGAAAGTTTCTATCATGTCCCCCCTCCCTCCTTTCCTTGAGGCTATACATATTAAGTTCCTTAAGTCTCTCTTCATATGTCTTCTGGTGCAGACCCAGCACCATTTTAGTTGCCCTCTTCTGGACTACCTCCATCCTGTTTATGTCTTTTCGGAGACTGGGTCTCCAGAACTGCATGCAGTACTCCAGATGGGGCCTCACCAGCTGTCTGTACAGAGGGATAACAACTTCCAGTTTTCTACTGGTGATGCCTCTCCCTATGCATCCCAGTATCCCCCCAGCTCCTCCTTACTGCCCTCTCACATTGCTTGCCCACCTTTAGGTTGTCTGATATGACTACCCCCAGGTCCCTTTCCATTTTTGTTGTTGTTAGTATCTTACACCCCATTGTGTACTCTTCCCCTGGGTTTTTGTTTCCCAGGTGCATTACCTTGCACTTTTTAGCATTGAATCTAAGCTGCCACACATTTGACCATTCCTCCAACCTTTCCAAGTCCCTTCTAATCTTTTCGACCCCACCTTGTGTATCAACTCTGTTGCAGATCTTTGTGTTGTCTGCAAAGAGACATACTTTTCCTTCCAGTCTCTCTGCAATGTCACTTATAAAGACATTGAAGAGGACCGGTCCTGGTACTGAACCCTGCAGTATCCCACTAGTAACCCCCCTTTCTTCAGAGTGGACTCTATTTATTATTACCCTCTGTGTCCTGTTCTCCAGCCAATTCTTTACCCAGGCTACCATCTTGGGACCCACTCCCAGGCTGGCTAACTTGTATATTAATCTTTCGTGTGGGACTGTGTCAAATGCCTTGCTAAAGTCTAGGTAGGCCATGTCCACAGCCCCTCCCTGATCTACTACTTAGGTCACTTAATCAAAGAAATCAATTAGATTCATCTGACATGACCTTCCCACTGTGAATTCATGCTGCCTTTGGTCCTGTGCCCCTCTGGCCTCTAGGTACGACAATTCTTTCCTTCAGAAGTGATTCCACCATTTTCCCTATCACTGATGTTAAACTAATAGGTCCATAGTTACCTGCTTCTGCCCTGCTCCCACTTTTGTAAAGTGGAATCACATCTTCCCTCTTCCAGTCCTCAGGTACCACCCCATCCTCCCATGATTTGTTAAAGATGGTACTCAGTGGTGTTACTAGTTCTACCCTTTGTTCTTTTAGAATTCTGGGATGAATCCCATCAGGCCCCATTGCTTTGTCCACCTTCAGTTTTAAGAGTTCTTTCAGAACCCTTTCTTCTGTAAATGGGCTGGTATCAACTTTAGTATCCAGAGTGTTTCTATTTTTTGGTTTAGGTACCTCCCCCTCTTCATTTGTGAATACTGAGCTAAAATATTTGTTTAGTATCTCTGCCTTTTCACAGTCATCCTCTGCCCACCCCCATCCCCTTTATTAAGCCTCACTATCCCTCCCTTGGTCTTCCTTCACTCCCTGATGTACCTATAAAAGGTTTTATTCCCCTTCTTAACTGTGTTGGCTATCCTTTCCTTGGCTTGGGCCTTTGCTGTTCTTACTGCCTTTCCAGCTTCCTTTTGCTTTAACTGATGCAATTATCTGTCCTGCTCCTTCTGTGATTCCTTGTACTTCCTGAATGCTTTCTTTTTCTCCCTAACCTTCCCTGTCACCTCCTTTGAGAACCATAGTGGTTTCTTACGTCATTTTGTTTTGTTTATTTGCTTCACACAAAGGCTTGTTGCCCCTGTGACGGCAGTTTTGATTATTCCCCATTGTTTTTCCACCCTTCCTTCCTGCCCATTTGCTAGTGCATTCTTTAGGCATGCACCCATTTTGGCAAAGTCAGCCCTCCTGAAGTCCAGTACCTTTGCCTTTGTATGACTTGACTTTACTGCTGTGTTTATTGTGACCCATACTGTTCGATGGTCACTAGTTCCCAGATGGCTACCCACTTCTAAATCTGTGATCCTCTCACCATCTCCATTTGAGAGTACTAGGTCTAAGAGTGCTTCCTCTCGAGTGGGTTTCAATACTAGTTGTCTAAGGCATGCCCCCTGTAGGGCATCTAGAATGACCTCACTCTTAGAAGTGGCTGCTGCAAATGTACTCCAATTAACATCTGGCATATTCAGATCCCCCATCAGCAATATCTCCCCTTTTTCTGCCATTCTAAGGATACTTCCTATCATTTTCTTGTCCATGCCCCCCCGAGATGGTAGTCTGTATACAACCCCTGTGCAGATTATGGTGCCATTGCCTGTCTCTAAACTGACCCACAGTGCTGCCTCTCCTCCCTGTTTACCCTTTTGTTCTGTAGCTTTGATTCCTTCCCTTATGTAGAGAGCTACTCTTCCTCCTCTTTTACCCTCCCTGTCCCTCCTGTAGATAGTGTATTCTGGTATATTTATGTCACAGTCATGGTTCTGTGTGTACCATCTTTCTGTGACTGCCATGATATCCAGATGTTCCTCCTCCATCAAGGCCACTAATTCAGGAAGCTTGTTACCCAGACTATGGGAATTAGTACTCATTGCTTTCCATTTCTTGATGGCTTTACCTCTTGTAGCACTATCCCTGTCCTCATTGACTTTGCTTTCTCCTTTCACCCCAGTTCTGCTCCCTACTGACCTTTGTACCTTGGTCTTTCCCTCATTTAATACCCTGTTTTGTAGGGAGAGGCTGGGAATTCCCCTGTTGCTTATCAGTGCCTTCTCCCTTGAATAGTTTAAAAGTTTGCCAATGAAGCATTTACACCGATTGCCTAGAAGACTTATTCCCTTCCTGGACAGATGCAGACCATCCTGCCAGTATAGGCTGGTATCCCTCCAGGTGGAACCCCAATCCGCAATGAAGCCAAACCCCTGTGCTCTGCACCATTTTTATAACCATCCATTGAATTAAATGGTGCGAAGAACCCTTGCCTCACCCTTGCCATAGACAGGCAGCACCTCCGAGAAGGATACTGTGTGTGCTACTTGCCTTAGGCCCCTACACAACTACACAAACTCCTCCTGCACTACTCTAATCTCATGTTGAGTCAAGTCATTTGTCCCTAGGTGGACAACAACGTCCCGGATCAGTCTCCTGTGCAGCTGTTCTCATGATCCTAAGGATGTGCTTCCTGTCCCTCCAAGCTATGGTACCAGGCAGGCACTTTACTTCACTTTTCCCTGCTCCTCCCAGTTCTATCCCCCAGTGATCGAGTCTCCCACCAGGAGCTGCTTCCTTTTCCTATGGTGTCCTCTGCCTCTTTCCTGCTGGCAGCAGTAATTGAGTCAGCTTTGGTCTGAGTCTTGTAGGTACAGAAGTCTGTATATGGGGGCTGGCCCTCACCCCTCTGAGGAGGGCACCATGATGCTAGGACATAGATTTAAAGAGTACACTGAGATGCCTTTAAACTAGCAGAAGATGAGGAAGAGCAGATGCAGACGGGTGCAACTACTCAGTTGAGGGAGTCCTGAATGACCTCCCCTCAGTGTTTGGAAGCATGGAAGGAGCAATATGGCAAAATGGGTATGGAGATAGCAGAATGCTGGGACAAGTATTAGCAGAGGGGCTCCAGGAGAACCAAGTAGAAGAAGGGCAACAGGTGCATAGCTAGAAAGGAGGTCAGGGAGAAAGGGAAAGAAGCAGGACCAAATGAAGATAAAAGCAAGTATTCTGGAGGGCTATGTGTATGAATGCCAGGTACTTGGGGAATAATACCACTGATCTAGAGGCAATAATGGCAGAAGCACACTTAGATGTGGTGGTGACCACAGAAACATCGGAAACCAAGTAACATGACTGGGACATGATCATACCAGGATATGCAGAATACAGGAGAGATAGAGATTTAAGGGGGGAGGGTGCCATTATATGAAAGGAAGAGTATAAAGTCTATGGAGATCAAGGGTAACAGAAAAGGAGAGTAGACAGAGACAATGTGGGTACAAGTGGTAATGGGGGTGGTGGAGAAGCATCAAGGTTCAGGTGGCATCTCAGAAAGAAGAAGTGGCTAGGGAGCTAGACAATGAGATTAAAAGGGCAACACAACATGGGGAGGTGCTGCTACTGGTTGACTTGAACATGCCTGATGTGGAAGTTTTTTAGGAATCATTCCTCCTACAGAAGGTGGAGGAGCCCACAAGAAGGACTGGTATCTTTGACTTAGTCCTTCTGAACAGGATATATGCAGGTCACAGTGCTGGTCTGCACCAGAAGCCTATAACCACCAGACAGTATGGTATAATATTAAAGTGAAAGTGAAAAGGAAACAGTCCCAGACACAGGTCCTTGATTTTAAGACTGCTGATTTTGATTGGATGACGGAGCTGTTAAATTGGAAACTGGAAGAGATAAGAGGAGTATCATGGGTAAACGCAAATATGGTACTGATAAAAATGAGGTATGCAAAGTCAAAAATTTCTGTTTTAGTTTACTAAAGAAGAATAAGAGGGGTAAGACACCATAGTGGTTCACAGTAAAACAAAAAGGCATTTAAAAATATAAATACAACCAAAAGAAGGGGATGGGTAGTTTCATAACAGGATGATGGGGGTCAGCAAGACTGTGAGAAAGACTAAGTGAGGGTGATGTGGGGTTGAAGATAGAAATAATGAGAAGAGGAGAACCTTTTTTCATTACATACAAGAAAAGTAAAAAAAAATTATGGGAATTGTCAGATTAAAGAAGGAAATGAGTGGGAAGAGGAGAATGATAAAGGAAATGTGGATATCCTGATCAAATATTTCTGTTCAGTGTTTACATTACAGAAGAAGGCATCATTATCTGCCTGTTAATTCCTTGTAAAGGGGAAGGGGATGGTGTCAACAAGGATCCAAGTTCAGTGACAAGTGTGTTAGAGGGTTTAAGTGCACTGAAGGTGTATAAGTTTGTGGCCCCAGATAGGATGCATCCCTGTGTGATAAGGAGGTGGAGCTCTTCAGCAGCTCTCTGGAGACAGGGGGCCCAAGTTTGAAATACTCTGGACTGGTGCAAGTGGCCTGTGGAATGTAGAAATGGTGCAAATAGCTCCTTGCTCAGCACCTTGCACCAGTCCCAATTTTGTTAGGCACCCTGTGCCACTGGGGGGACCACCTGTGCCAACTGGGCTTGCACCATCCTTGGGATGGCCACACTGGTGCACCATGGTGGAAGGGGTCTTGCACCGGGGCAGTGCTGCAATATCCCCTAAAGTGGATTTTTGCAATCCCCCCAATAGGCACATGGACCCTGCTGTTACAGCATCTTGAAGCTGGTTTAACCTGCTGTGTGCCACTCTCAAAACCTTTGCTGGGTGGGGAAGTGGCCCTGTGCCCCCCAGGAAAGGTACCCTCACAGCTCCCAACATCTGACAGACCACTGCTGGAGCAGCCAGTGGTCTGTGGCAGGTACAAGTCTGCAATTCCCCAGCCACCTGTGGTGAAACCGGTGTGTCTGTCCCTCCACCCAGACCCATGCTGACCCATGCACTTTCCCCCTTGAGGGTAGTTGCCATCTCCCTCACCCAGACCAACCAATCCCTCCCCATGAGCCAGGGCATGCCCAGGACAGCCCAGCAACCAGCAGCGTGACCAGTCAGCAGGTCGCCATCACTGGCCGCCGCTGCCACAAGTCTGTTCCGTGGCTTGCAGCATTCCCCCCACACCATTTCTTAGGTACAGCTGTCAGTTTGTGGTAAATCCAGGGACTTTGGCTCTGGGACCCCACTTTTTACAAAATCAGGTGCAGAGTCCCTGGCACACTTGGATTTGCTGCAGTCGGTGGTTTGGCACACCATGCACCACTCTAACAGGCTTTTTAAAATCAAGCCCAGGGAATAGTACCAAGAGATTGGAGAAAAGTGAGTGCAGTACCCCAGCACAAGATTGGTAGTAAAGATTAACCAGAGAACTAAAGAGCCATCAGTTTAATTTATATAGTGGTTAAGCTGTTAGAGACTATAATAAGTGAGAGGTGGGTATACATTCTGGGGGCAAACCATCTTTAAGAGAAAAACAATATGGTTTCACAGAGAGAGCATTGGTGTCAGACACACCTGATTAATTTCTTTGATTAAACATCAAGGGTAATGGACAAGGGGCAGGTGGCAGTCATACTTTATCTTTACTTCAGTAAAGCCTTTGACTCTGTCTCACATGAATGGTTGGTAAAGTGATGCATGACCTTGGGATGGGGGACAAGTTTACAATAAGAGTGGGAAACTGACTGATAGGCAGAATCCAGAGAATGGTAATTAATAGGGAATTCTATAGGCACAAGGTGGTCACTAGTAATGGTCCTGAGACTGGTCTTATTCAACATCTTCTGTGACATTGGAGTATGGATACATAGTAAGATATGCCTCTTCAAGGATGATACTAAGATCTGTGCGTTGGTTCATATTATGAGTAGTGGGTTAGAATTATGAAAGATCTGAGTAGGTTGAAGAGGTTGTTAAAAGTATGGCAGTTAAAAATTTAATGTCAAGGTAATACAAATTAGGGCGAGAAATCTGTAAAAAGAGATTTAAGCTGTATTGGTCCTTGGAAAACAGGAGACACTCTGATACCTTGATACCTTTTATTGGACCACCAAGTGTCTTATACAAAGATGATATAGTACACAAGCTTTTGCTCAAACTGAGTACAGAGTACAGTACAAGTAGCCTTGAAAACATCACAACTTTCAAGTACCTAGGAGTCTGGCTCAATGGTCACCTAGACTTCTCTACTCATATGAACTACTTACATAAAAAGCTTCACCCTAAACTTGGTGCACTGTATAGGAACCGAAGGTGCATCCTTCTGCCAGCCTGCAGAGCCATTGTGCAGAGAATGATTCTTCCCCTCTTTGACTACAGGGACAGTATCTATGCTAGTGCTCCCAAGTCTACCCTGGCCAGAATGGATCCACTCTTCCACTCCTTCCGTAGGTTTGCCCTAGATTCACCCCCCCAAGACCCATCACTGCCACCTCTACATTCTCTCCTTTCCCTCCCTTGAAGCCAGATGGCTTGTTCATTGCTCCTCCCTTATTGACAAGTACTGGCTGGGCACTCTCCCATCCTACCTTATGTCTCATTTCTCATCCCCTTCAAACACCTCCTACTCTCTCCATAGCTCTAACCTCTGCTCGCTAACTCTCCCATCCAGGCAGACCTCAGCTGGGCAAGCTACTTTATCTTTCCGCCTTCCCAAACTCTGGAACTCCCTCCCTGGCCCTATTCATTCTGCTACCTCTATCCGCTTCTTCTCCATTCTTATACATGATTACTCCATCCCCTCCTGTAATTGCCCATGACTCCACCCCCTGTTATTGCCCTAATGCCTTCCTCTTCCTAGATCTCCACCCCTTCTCTCCCCAACCCCCCTGACTTTCATACCACATATCTTCCCCTCCACCTCCTCCCTCCCCCCATTCCTCTACCTCCTCTACCTATCCACCCTAATTCAGGATCTCCCTTGTCTTCTTCTTATGATCTACCTTCTCTTTCCTCCCCTTTTCTACTCTTCACCCTTTGTTAGACTACTCTTAGCCACTTGCATCACCCTGGTTCGTCCCCTATTCTTGTAGGCAAATGTCACTGTTGTTGCTGCATTTTCTGTAAAATAATCCCTATGTATATTCTTTTGTACATTCAATGTATATTACTCAATGTTAATTTATGATATATTGTATAAAAGTGTGCCTTAATATAGGTGTAAAGTCTCAGTAAATATTTTTATGGTGTGTGGATATGTATTTCTCCCTCTCCCCTCTCCCCTCTTCCCAGGATGCTTCAGGAAACTAGTTGTTTATGGCTCAGTATGTCTCTCCTGGTGAAACTTTTGAAATAAATAAATAAATAAGAATGGAGGAGGTAGTACTGGAAAGCATAACAGATGAGGTAGACTTAACATAGAAACATAGATGGTGTCAGCAGATAAGGCCCTTGTGGCTTACCAAGTCCGCTATATTTTCACTCTATCCATACTGTGACAAAGCAGACACTATTTTGCCTCCAGTCTCCCCCCACCCCTCCTTTTTACTTCTAAGATCCTCCTGTGTCTATCCCAAGCTTTTTTGAATCCTGTAATTGTTTCTGACCCCACCACCTCCACCAGAAGGCTGTTTCCCTCATCTACCACTCTTTCAGTGAAGAGGTGTTTCCTCACATTTCCTCTGAACCTCCCCCTTCTAATTTAATAGTGTGTCCCCTCATCCTTGAGCATCTTTTCGTTTGGAAAATGCTACCTTCCTGTACCTTTTTATTTCCCCTGTGAGGTATTCATATGTTTCTATCATGTTCCCCCTCCTCCTCCTATCCTCCAGGGAGTGCATGTTTAGTTCCCTAAGCCTTTCCTCACAGGTTTTCAGATGCATGCCCTGTACCATTTTGGTTGCCCTTCTCTGAATTGCTTCCACCCTAACTATGTCCTTTTTTTTTATTTTTTTTATTTGCCCTTTATCCTGGCTGGACTACCGTCTACTTCCTCCGCCCTGGTCACGGCCCCTGGAGACCTCTACCACTGCCTATAGCTGCAGAGGACCCTCGGTCACCCCCTGCTTACCCCGGAGACATGGGACGCAGGCCCGCCCCATGACCCAGACTGTGACTGGTTGGGGTCATGGCCAGCCAGTGGCGATGTAGGGATCTCAGTGAGGCTTCATCCTACGGTGGTCCTGCCCACCTTTTCCGTTTTTTCTCCCAGAGGAGGCGCTAATGACGCCAGCCCCAATGACGCCCAGCGCCCACCCCGCCCCCACGCTACGCTGCCAGGCTGCGTGAGAACTCCTGCCACCGCCAGGAGTCCCCAGTGCCCGAGCGCCACCCACACCTCCCCGGAGAAGGAGAGCTGTCCATCGAGAGGCTCCAATCCTCTCCCCTGGCCGGCCCTCTGACGGCCCGGATCCATGATCCAGACTCGGGTCGCTGGCGTCGCAAGCGGAAATCCCACTGCTGTGCCGACGGGCCAGCTAACTATGTCCTTTTGAAGATCGGACCTCCAGAACTGGACACAATATTCGAGGTGTGGTCTCACCAGTGATCAGTACTGGGTATGATCAGTACTGGGTATTATTACCTCCCTCCTTCTGCTGGTGATGCCCCTGCCTATGCATCCCAACATCTGGTTAGCCTTCCCCACTGTCTTGTCACACTGCTTTTCATCCTTCAGGTCGTCTGTAATAATCACCCCCCCATCTCTTTCCTGATCCAAGTCTGTCTGTGCCCCCCCCCAAGTTGATATGTTGTTCTTGAGTTTTTGTGCCCCAAATGGATTATTTTGCATTTTTTTAGAGTTGAAACCCAGCTGCCAATTCCTCGACCATTCTTCCAGTTGTTTTAGATCCCCCTCCTCTAGCATTCCTAGTCCCTTGGGCTAATATTGTCGGATGCACTAAGTAGAACCGCACATTGCAATAGAACAATGGGACAGGCACATATGATGTTATGGTGTAGGGGAAGGGGGATCAGCAGCTGGGGAAAAGAGGTGATTCTGCTACTGTATAAGTTGTAGGTTAGTCCTCCCTTGGAATTTTGTGTGCATTTTTGGAGACTGCATTTGAGGAAGGACATGGACGAAGTAGAGGTAGTGCTGTGAATGGTAACCAAGATGTCCCTGGGACAGCAGGGTGGGATTTATGATGAGAGATGAAAAGACTTGTAAAGGTACATGCTGAAGGCAAAAAGGGAGAGAAGGCCATGATAGAGACATACAAATAGCCTTCATGGTGTAAGCAAGGTGGATACTGGGAACTGTTCAGACTGAGTGGGAACACAGGCACCAGGGTAACTCCATGAAACTGGTGATGCTGTTGGGGGTAAACTTAAGAGGAAAGAACAGGGACAAAGCAGAGGCAGTCCCCACAGCAGTCAGCAATCCTTAGCTTTGTGAGTCTACAGGAACATGGAGCAGGGTTGAGAGGGACTCCTACAGTACTTTCTGCAAAAGGAGCCCTCCCCCTGGTGGGTCTCCAGGCAGGAGTCACTCACAGAGCAAGCCACACCCCCTGCTCTCCAGAAAACCAATCATGGCCGTCTGTTGACCCACCTATCTACTTGTTCCTGCTCATAAGGAAGAGGCCATCAAGCACCCCCACTGCATTGCAGCCCCTCACACTAAAGACCCCCATGCAACAAGGACAGTGGAGTCTGCCCAATGAGGCAGCCAGTGACTGGACACTCTGCACCTCAACAAGTTGGCGGGGGAGCAGTAACAAAGGAGTAAAACAGGAGGAAGCAGAATATCAGGATGGTGTACCTCACACCAGAAGTAAGCTTCCTGCTTAAACTCCTGTAACTTCACACCCCAGGTAGGAGTAAGAAAAGAAAAAAAAAGAGGGGTAGTGGCGTGTTAGGGTCTAAAAAGAGTGTGGGTATAGGTGAAACACCCTCTCTAGGGTAGGAGTAATTATGGGTTTAAAGTGAACAAAACAAAAACAGGAAGGGTAGAGGTGAGTTATGGTCAGGCAAGGGGAACAAAGGGGCTAAAGGAGGCAAAACAGAAAAACAAGCAAGGAGGACATAGTTACGCTGGGAGTAGTGCAGTGCGGTGGCTGTGGGGGTGGTAGTCTTCAGGGAGACTTGCTGGAGACTGCATTGCTGCTCCATCTGCATGCACCTCTCTGGGCTGAGGGAGGAGGTTGCTAGACTCAAGGCAGAGTTGGCTTGGGTTCAGAGAACCTACTCCCCCACACAGGGACCACCTAGTCCACCACCACTACCTCAGAGGCTGCCCAGAAAAAGGATCAACAGTGGACTGGGAGAGGGTTAGGATGGTAGAGTGTAGGCACATCCTCCATCTGGTACCACTACGAAACACCTATGCCACACTCACTAAGTGGGAATGTCCACCTGAAGTAGTGACTGGCTTGGATGTGGGTGGTGGCAGTGAACCCCAGAGAAGGAGGAAGCTAATCCTGCTGGGGGCCTCCATAGTGAGGGGGATACAGTTGAGGGCAGGTAAGCATATGGAGAGGGAGGATAGGTGCCTTCCCTGCACCATGGCACAAAGGGATGGAAAGAGGATCCTAAGGATCACTGGGGCAGCAGGAAGGGAGGCAGGAGCAGAACATCATTGTCTATCTGGGGACAAATGGGCTGGCAAGGAATGAGCCTGCAATACTTCAGGAGGAGTTTAGGGATTTGGGGTGGGGTCTTGGGCAAGTAGCATGATCTGTGATATTCTTGGAGGTCTTACCTGTTTTTGACAGGGGGAGGATAGGATTCTCCGTACCAGGCTCTTCAATGCATGGTTGAAGGACTGGTACAGAGAGGAGGGTTTTAACTTCACTGGGGACTGAGGCCACACATGGAGGGATAAGGGCCTGTACAGGGGCGTTGGCCTGCATCAGTCCAGGTTGGGAACCGTGGTCCTCAGTTAATGGTTTAAATGCTACATTGGCAAGCATTTAAACTAGGCGGAAGGGGGGGAGGTGGAATAAGGCAAGGAGAAATAAACTGACCACCCCACACAGACTTACAGTATAAGGGCAGCAATGGGAATCCTGAGGGAGTGAAATCTTAAAAGGAATTAAATAACAAAGGAACCCAAAGGGTAAAATGGAAGAGAGATAGTAAAAAAATAGTGGAGGAAATAAGCTAGGGCAAATGGGAAATAAGGGAAGGGGATGGCAGGACATTCTAGAGAGCCATGTTTGCAACTCTTCAAAGTCTGGGAAATAAGATTGAAGACCTAGAGGCCACCATGGCAGATGCGGACATGGACATAGTAGCAATTATCAAGTCCTTGGGCAATGAAAACCAGGACTGGGATGTAGCCATGCCAGATTATGCTCTGTTCAGAAAAGACAGACTAGGTAAAAAAGGGGGAGGAGTGGCTGTTTATATCAGGGGCAACATAAAAGCTATGGAAATACAGGGAGAGCAGGGAGGAACTGTGGTACTATGGGTCACCCTGGAGGCATGGAGGTGGGCCACTATTCACACAGGAGTGATCAACAGACCTCCACCATAGGGAGGCAGAGGTGGATAAAGATATAATGGAAGCAATCCAAAGGATGGCATGCAAAGGGGAGGTGTTGCTGGTAGGGGACTTCAATCTACCAGACGTGGACTGGAGTCTGCCAGCTGCAACAACAGTCAGAAGTAGGGACATCCTGGACTTCCTGCAAGAGGTGTTCCTCAGGCAACTAGTTAAGGAACACATTCAGGGGGGAGGGAGGCAATACTGGACCTGGTACTGACAAATGGGGACAGTGTTGCTGACTTCACAGTGGGTGGCCACCTGGGGATCAGTGATCACTGTACGGTGTGTCTCAATGTATGAACTGGGCCAGAACTGAGCTGTAATAAGATGAGGGTCCTGGACTTCAGGAGGGCTGATTTTAAGAAAATGTGAGACTGCCTCAGGGACATTCTGGCAGGGATAGAGAAACTGGGGGGAGTAGAGGAATAATGGGCAAAAATAAAGGGGGGCATTGATAAGGCCATACATCTCTGTGTCAGGCAGATTAACTAAGGCAAGGAAAAAGACTATGATTCTCTAGAGACGTAGCAGAGAAAGGAAGGGCTAAAAAAACTAGCACTGAGAAGGTATAAGAGGACACCGAAGGAGAAGGAGAAGAAGAGTTACCAGGAGAAACAACAAGAGGCAGGGAGAGCAGTTAGGAGCTCAAAGGCACAAATGGAGGAGAATATTGCACAGTCAGTAAAAAAGGGGATAAAACATTCTTTAGATATATAAGCGAGAAGAGAAAGACGAAAGGAGAGATAGTACAGTTGAAAGGGAAAGGAGGGGCTTGTGAGGAAGAGAACCAAAAAAAAGCGGACATATTGAACAATTACCTTTGTTAAGTATTTATGAAGTAAGGGGTAGATGATGGGCCAAAGATAAGGGACAAAGGCATTAATGGAAGGGAGGTGGACAATAGTCCATTTACAGAGGAGAGAGCCCTCAGGGAACTAGCACAATTAAAAGTAGACAAGGCAATGGGACATGATGGGGTGCACCCTAGGATACTGAGGAAGCTTGAGGAGGTGCTGGATGCACCTCTGACAGCACTATGCAACCTATCACTAGAAACAGGAGTGGTTCTGGGGGACTGGAGGAGGGCAGATGTGGTTCCACTATACAAAAGTGGAAATAGGGAGAAGGCAGGAAATTACAGACCTGTCAGCCTAACTTCAGTAGTGGGTAAATGGAATCACTACTAAAGGAAAGGATTGGGAAGGTGTACCCCCCAACAGTGACACCAATACAGTGACCTACATCGCTGCTGACAAAATCAACAGTTCATCGACAGGTCACTGTATTGGTGTACTAGACACTGGGGCACACTGTCTCTCAGTCTTGCACTCCCTCCTCAAATCAACTCTGACTCAGAGTTGATTATAATTAGAATGAAGGTGCGGGAGGCAGAGCCCCCTACATGGGGGGTTCGGGGTGTGAAGCCCCCCTGATAGAAAAATGGACCAGGAGTCCATCAGGATTTATGTAGACCTCAACTTGTGGTCGACATAAATTCTGTCGCTGTGATGCCGGTCAATGAAACTGTGAAATTGTTGTTGAACCGGCATCATAGAACCATTGGGGAATACCTTGTAACCAGTGAATTATGGGATCAGAGGCAGCATGGTTTCACAGTGGGGGGGGGCTTGCCAGACAAACCTGATTGAGTTCTTTGACTGGGTGACCAGGGAAGTGGATCAGAGAGGAACGGTCGATGTGGCCTACCTGGATTTCAGTAAGGCCCTTGACACTGTTCCACACAGAAGACTAGTGAGCAACCTTGGAGTGGGTCCAAAAGTAGTAAAATGGGTAAGAAGTTGACTAAGCAATATGAGTCAGAGAGTGGTGGTAAATAGGGTCCACTCTGTAGAATGCAAGGTGACTAGTGGGATGCCACAGGAGTCAGTACTAGGACCAGTCTTTTTCAAGACCTTAATTATCAACATTGCAGAAGGGCTGGAAGGGAATCTATGCCTATTCATGGATGACACAAAAATCTGCAAAAAATGTGGACACACCTTGGGGGGTGGAAAGAATGAGGGACAATCTGAAAAACCTGGAAGAATGGGCAAGGGAATGGCAGCTGAGTTTCAATGCAAAAAAGTGGAAAATCATGCACTTGGGGCACAGAAACCCAAGGACAATGTACCAATTCAATGGGGGGAATTAGCAAACACAAAACAGGAATGGTACCTGGGGTAATAATTTCTGATGATCTGAAGGTAGCAAAGCAGTGTGATAAGGCAGTGGGGAAGGCTAGCAGGATGTTCAGGTGCACAGGTAGGGGCATCACCAGCAGAAAGAGGGAAGTAGTATTACCCCTGTATAGATCACTGGTAAGACTCCACCTCAAACACTGTGTCCAGTTCTGGATTCCCCACCTCGGGAAGGACATAGATAGGATGGAGTTGGTAGAAAGGAGGGCTACTAAATGGTGCAGGGCCTGCATCAAAAGCCCCATGAGGAAAGGCTCAAAGAACTAAATATGTACTCTCTAGAGGAAAGGGGGGGGGGGGATATGATAGAAACATTCAGGCCAGCCTGCTGGCACAGCAGTTGGTTTTCCACTTGTGATGCTGGCGACATGGGTTTGTGAATGGATCCAGGGCTGGCTGGAGGGAGAAGGATCGATTGTCCATAGGACCACTTTCCTTCTCCAGGGGGAAGGGTGGTGTGTGTTCAGTGCAGGAGCGACACCTGGTGCAGGCTGGGTTTGTCAGCTTGCACTGATGCAGGAAGCAACTCTGGGGCAGGACAGATGCAGGAGGTCATTGCACATCCCAGCCCCAGCCTACAGGGAAAAAATGCTGCAACCAGCCATCTCCATGAAGCCCTGATCCTGGGCTTTGATTAGCCACCTAAGCCGGCTCTCCCAACCAGCTATCAGTTTCAATGTACTGGTGGCCCGTACGGTGCTGTGACCCCGCCCCCTGGGGGTAAGCCAGGGGTGACTGGGAGATATAGGTGGTAGAAGTACGAGGGGCGCCATGACCAAGGCAGAGACCCCGATGGCCAGAAGCAGGAAAAAAGCAAAGTAAATTAAAAGAAAGAAACATTCAAATACCTCACAGATATTAATAAGGTACAGGAAGGTAGCATTTTCCATAGAAAGAGATTGAGTAGGGTCTGCAGTGGCACAGTATGTAGGAAATATAGGGCAGACTAGGTGAACCTAGAGGTCCCTATTTGCTGACAATGACTATGTTTCCATGTTTCTATGAATACCAGAAAGTATTTTATTTTTCACAGAAACAGTGGTGGAAGGGTGGGACAGACTGTCAAAAGAGGTGGTCATTGCAAAAACAGTGGTGAGATTCAAACATGGCTGGGACAGATACTTGAGCTGGGAAAATATGGCATCAAAAGGGATGGGGAGAGTGGAGGTGTGGAGCTATTAGGGCTATTGGATTCCATACTGGATAGGTAGGACTTGGAAGACAGAATAGACCAAATAGCCTTTTTTTAAATTGTATTTTCCTATTTCTAGTTCTAGCTTTAGTTAAAAAGGGGTAGTTAGTTGCACAGTTGAGCTGAAAATTTAGTAAGTGTGGCACAACTTATGTCACCTCTTTCACCATGTCCTAACCTGTTCTAAATTCTGGCATACTCATAAAGAGTTGCAGTATTGTACTATTTCTCTGTCATCGGTACGGCCCTCTGGAGTTTTTCTTTCTATCCCAGAATTTCTTAAATGCTTCTAGTGAGTTGGAGTACAATATTGTGCTTTTCTCCATTATCAATACAGCCCCTTGAGCCTCTCTTTGGAATTTCTATACCGCAGTATAAAGGAATCTCCTGTCCAACTAATTGGGGGCAAGCATCCAGGACAGTATCACCACTCTCTCCTTTAAATTATTAAAACACATTAGAGGAAACAAGCTCAACTGACACTTGCTCCTAAGTTTTAGATACATTCAATAATAATAACAATAGTACCCTTCAATGAGGCTGCTAGTTTGTAGTCATACATACACTGAAATCAAAATCCAGCACCCCTCAATGTGCTGCCCCAGCAAGACCTGCATATTTAAACTGTCTTTTCATATTTTTTGTCATCAATAAAGCCCTCTTGAGTTTTTCTTTATATCCCACATTTTTTAAATGCTCCTAGTGAGTTGAAGTAGTGTGCTTTTCTCTGTTATCAATACAACCTTCTGAAACAGTCTCCAGAATTCATAAAAATAGGGAAATACTGTTTAGTATGCAGGCCTTTCTTTTGTAGCACATGTGAGGGGTATTACATTTTCATTTAAAGGTAGCTGTACAAGCCTAGAGCAATACACACTATTCCTTAGATCAGTAAATTAATGCTAAAATTAATCCCTGGATGAAGATGCTTGCCACACGGATTTCAGTTTCAATAGAATACCATTACTACACTGAGAGCACATTGCTTTTTACAGTTACCTACTGTGACAGTTGTGCTCACTCTGTAGTCTTTTGTACAATACTTCGCTGCCACCATCATGGGACTTGATCAAGGGTATGGCTTAATTAACAGGATTTTCTCTCTGGTCTGTAACCAGTATGCCACCGTATTACCTTCTGTTATATGACTCACCAGAATTAAGTTTGCTTGAGTCTGTCTCACAAGTTCTCTCTTCCAGCTGTACCAGATAGTCTTTTCTAGATGCATCTTCAAAGTGCAGTTGTAGCTGCCTTTTGTATAGAATTCAGTTCACACACAGATATATTATAGTAAAATAGTATTTCTGTACGTACTGTTTATTTACAGAGGTTGGTTCCAGAGCATGAATTCTCTTCACTACTTAGATGGTTAGAAGTGCAGTTTTCTGGTTTTTGAAGAATCACTGAAGCCTCAAGAAGAACATTGAAAAAAACAATGTTTGGACAGGAAGCAGCTTATATTTCTCATTGGCTCTGTATTTGTTATCTCCATTACTTATTACTGAGGTTATTTGCTTCAAAAACAGGATAGCTGCTTTTTGAGGGTTCATCAGCTCCTACTGCTTCTTCCCAACTTGATGCCATAATACTCTACCTGTGACATCACAGTTGTACCCATGGCAAGACACTGTGATGTCACAGCAGAGCATTATGATTTCAAGTAGGGAGTAAGCTACAAAGGCAGATGAACTCTTAGGGATAAAGATCTTGTTTTTGTGGGATTTTTTTCAGTAATAAATAACAAATAGGAGAAATCTATAGATGATATATGAAATACTAACTGAACTGTGTCCAATTATTATTGTTTTTCAAAGTTTTCCCAAAGGCGTCAGCTGCTCTTTAAGCAGTCTGTTTCCTGATGTGACCACAGTCTTAGGCAAAAAATATAGGTGGATGGTCCAGCCTTCTGTTTTCACTCTAGTGCTAAGCAAGACTTTTTTAAGTCAGCTTCTGTTCACTGCTGCATTTTTATTGCTACTGTATGATGTCTTTAACATAAGGTATTTATAGCAGTCACTGCATTTCGATGCTGGGCATGTATTTACAGCTCCAGGAACTCAAGGAGTATGTTCTGATGATTTATTGCACTTACAAAAAGCAGATTCAGTGCAGTCATGCAAATTTCAAGCAGGTGGACATTTCAGGTGCTGAGGCAGTTTGGAGAACAAAAGAACAGCATTGTGCTTCACCTTGCAAGAAGAGCTTCATCAGGAAGCCATATTTCTAGCAAACAGTGACCTGATTAGCTGTGCTTTTTGTGCCACCAGTATTTTTTAACACCTGCAATGCTGGAGTCCCCCAAGCTGATCAGACTTCCTGCCAGGGTTGTGCAAGTGCCATTAATGTCAATAATGACACCCTTATCTCAATGATCTGAATAACAAATATTTTATGAGGCTGAGACTCACATACTAACATACCAAAATGCCAGCAGAATAGGCCTAATGGTCTTTTGTGTCTGCTCGTTTGGTCAGCCCCCACCCTGGGAGCTGATTTTGCTGCCCTCCTCGCCTTCTCTGGGTTCTACCTTCCCAGTTCCAGATATTCTCGCTGTGCTGGATTTTGCTTCCAGAACCTTTCCCCTGTACCTGTCCCACCCCCTCTTGAACCCCTCCACCATCTCTGCCTCCACCAGCTCCCTGAGCAGCGCATTCCATGGCTTCACCACCCTCTCAGTGAAGTAGTACCTCCTCCTTTCTCCCATGAATCTTCCCCCTCCAGCTTCCACCCATGCCCTCTAGTTGCCCCCTCCTCCTTCCTTTGAAGCACCCTGATTGCTCCACCCCTATTTACCCCCTTCATGTACCTGAAGACCTCTATCATGTCCCCCCGGTCCCTTCTTTCTTCCAATGTGTACATATTTAGCTTTTCGAGCCTCTCCCCATAGGTCCTGTCCCCCAAGCCCCAAATCATTTTGGTTGCCCGCCCTGGACCCTCTCCAGGAGTTTAATGTCCCTCTTAAGTGTGGCCTCCAAAACTGCACACAGTACTCAAGGTGTGGCCTCACCAAGCAGTTATACAGAGGGAGTATCACTTCCCTCCTTCTGGAGGTGATCTCCCTAGCGATGCATCCCAGCATCCTGTTCACCTTGGCTGCTGCCCTTCTACAAGTCTTCAAGTTGTTCATCTTGACATCCACCACCACCACCCCCAGGTCCCTCTCAGCCATCGAGACTTGTAGCATCCCCCCCCCAGGGTGTACACTTGGCCTAGGTTACTGGCCCCCAGGTGCAGTACCTTGTATTTCCCTGCATTGAACCTCAGTTTCCACTTTCTAGACCATCTTTCCAGAGCCTCCAGGTCCCCCTGTAGGGCCTCCTTCCCCTCCTCCCCTCCTCCCCATCCACCATCATCCCCAGTTTTGAGTCATCCGCAAAGAGACTCATCTCACTCCTGATACCTGTCCTTATGTCAGAGACGTAGGTGTTGAACAGGAGGGGCCCAAGGACTGATCCCTGTGGGACCCCACTAATGACCCTCCTTGGGGATGAGACTATCCCGCCAACTACAACCCTCTGGGTCTGGTCCTAATCTGCTTTGAACATAAAAAAAAAAAACTAAAGAAAACTACTTCTAACAGTTGTATCAGCACCATTAACAGTCTGTCACACCTGCATTGTATGGGCACTTGGCAAAATTGAATTCTAAGAAATGTTTTAAATACACAGTGTGTACTTCACTTTTACAGTAACTTGCCTGATAGTGATCATAATGACTAGAATAGTGACCTGTGCTTCATACAGTATGTAAGCAGTAATGTCTAACATAGTGGGCGGTATTGGGAAATACCGGAATGCCCAGGGGTGTAATGAGGCCTGATACTATGGGCCTGGAGGGTATTATTTCACTTAGAAAATGGACTGCTCCTTTATATATGTTTGGAAGAAAATATTTTTTATGTTACAATGTTAAATCTTTTATACATTTCATGGTAAAATAGTTCCTCCACCTGCATTTATGTATTGAGTTTTTTTTTTCCTGGAGGTAAAGGACTTTTGTCCTGGTTGAGCCCCTTGTAGTTTTTATATGGAAGTGGTTGTTATGGTTACCCCTCTGGTTACTCCTCCATTACTTCATAGATGCAGATCTTACCTGTTTGTTTTGCTGTTTTTTTTAACTTATTTGTGGATTACACATGTTTTCTTTTGAACTGTCCTTTTTTGTGTGTGGTGAAAGTGATAGCAATCTCAGTTACAGGGTCAGGACGGTGGCAAGACTGAGCCGTGCATCACAGAGCCATCAGAATGAGGTGCGGTGATTTATGTTTTTTTGTTTATTATTTTGATTTGTGCCAGACAGTAAGCATTAGCTGAGGGAGACAGGGGAGCAAGAGAGAGAGGGAGAGAGAGAGAGAGAGAGAGAGAGACAACGCACACTATCTTCGGCACTGTCACTGTGTGTGACATGGTCGGTAGCGGTCTGTGAATTGCTGTGTCTTGTCAGCTTGTACTGGCAAGTTTTGCCTTCTCTGAGAATTGTGTTTGTTTTTTTAACACATTGTTGTCGATTATTTTGCCAGGGGACATATGAGAAGTGGGTGCCAGTTCTTCTTCCTCATGGCTTGCTTAGCAAGTGGCAAAAAAAATGGCGGCAGGTCAGGTTCAAAATTTGGGTGCCCATGGACACCCTAAGCAATGAGACACCCCAAATTGACACTTGTTTTTAGTGGGCTCTATTGAAAAATACCCACCTGCTAAAGCAAGTGCACTAGCCAATCAGGATAGTAGAATTACTGTACCCATTTTCTAAATACACATTACCATCACAAGACCAGACTTGTTGGCATAAACTCTTGTTCTAGTTTTTAATGGGTAAAGAGGCATGTAAAGTATTAGTGAATAAGTCTAACTGATTTTATTCTTCGTTTTCACATTTCTCGAATTTTCAAAAATAATAGTTTTTATGAGAGATTGTGATACGATGGATAAATGCAGGATAATGTCAGCTCAACAACCCATATTCAGATCTGACCCTTACATAAATAAATAATATTTATTGCAATAAGATGCCTGTAAGTAATCACTGATGAAAAGAAAAATGAAAACTGGGAGTCTCCAATATTTTCAAGAAATGTTCTAGATCAGAAATAGAGAAATCTGGTGCTGCACATTATGACAAACCTCTCTCTGTCTCTTTGTCTCTCTCTCTCGCTCTCTCTCAATCTCTCTCTGTGTTTCTGAAATGGCACTGGCGGAGAATGTTCTACTGTGTAACAGAAATAAATGGTGTTTTGCATTATGGTAAAGAGCTCTGTCTCTCATAACTCACATGCTGGGACTGTAGTAACACAGCAAATAGATCAAAAAGAGATTCCACTGTGCAGAATTTACTGTAACTACCTTAAAGGAGACAGTATAATGCTGTGGTTTAGGGCACTGAGTTGCTAACCTGGAGACCTGTATTTGAATCCCACAGCTCCCACTAATATACTGTGTGACCCTGAACAAGTTACTTAACTTCCTTGTGCCCCAGTCCATACCTGGAAATAAGCTTAAACAATTTCTCCTTTCCCTGTTCATATTAGTGCCTGTGTAGGGTCCCATACAGTAAATTTAAAATTGCCATCACTGAAGTAGTGCTAATTGTAAAGTTCTCCCTCTCACACTCTCTCTAGCAGTTTTTGTATCTTGCATACAAATGCCTGTTGTAGCCTTCTAAAGAGGGAAAGGTATAATGCATCTACCACATGTTCATCCACTTTTTAAACAGGGACATCTGGAAGTGGGATTAGCATTTTATGCTAATGCACCTATTCTGAAATCCTCCCAAAGCTCACAGAGGGTCTTCATGGTTCTGCAAATGCAGTCCAGGAGCCAGGTGCATTTACCTATGTGTCTAGGTCCAAAAGGTTTGATGACTGTTTCTTATGTAAAAAAGAGTGTATAATCCAGATTTATAACTCTTACTCACTCAAAGTTGAATTTTTCTTGGAAAATGCCATTCTTCAATGAAAGATCCAGAAGCAAATGATTTGATACCTTTTAATGGACCAACATAGATGTAGCAACAAGAACAAAGTGCTCTAGCTTTCGGACCAACCAGTCCTTCTTCAGAAGCTCATGGCAGTTGTTTAGAAAATACAATACTTATAACAGCTAGATAATGCAGAGAAAAACAGAAAAAAATCCCCATTGGCTTAAAATACTCGTTAAAAAAAAAAAAGGAGATGATGTCAGAGAAGTTTAACAGTACAATACTGCCTTCAACCAGAATGAACCTTGGGTCAGATGTGCTCGGTGGAACACACATACAAAGAATCCTACTTTATATAAATTTCCCTTTCCCTTGCCTTTGAATGGTGGTGAATAGTCACACCCTGTCAGTGTATTGAGACCTGGTAGAGCTGCACACACAGGTCTGCCTAACTTTGCTGACAAGTGGGATACATTTGTGAATTTTCTTGCGTTATTCCCTAAATGGCCAACATCCACGTGCAGTTTGAGATTATCATTTACACTTGTATGATACAGCAGAATGACCAGAATATCAGTATCATCTGCCCTGACCATTACATGCACTTCTTCACCCTCATTTTGACTGCAAATGTAGTGTGTGTGTTGCATGATTCTTGTGTCTGCTTCTACGTGTTTGCTTTTTAGGGCCTTTCACTCTAGTCTAAGCATATGTCTAGCTTCCACTTTGTAAGAGTAACAAGTTTCTCCTACTGGCATACATGAGCTTTTTATCACCTAGAACTTCACAGTACATATCAGAATTCCATGCTGTAGCTAGAAAACCTGGGAGTGCTGTCTTGAATGAAGATGAAGACAGGAATCCAGCAAAGTCTCTTGGTCAGCTTTGGTCAGGACCAGTTATGAGATAGGAGAGTGAAGCAATGCTATGCTTTCCTCTCTTCTCTTGTTCAAGATCTTTGATCAATGGTGACTTGTAACAGTCACTGACAAGGTGGACTTCATTTGTAGAAGTACAGCAAACAAGAGACAGGATGGTTTTTGCCACACCATGGAATGTTGTTGACAGGTTTGTAAGACTTCTGATCAAGAACATGGCATTGACTATAATGGTATTTACAGCATTGGGGTGGCTACTTTGGACTCTGGTATCAAATTTCTTCAGCAGTTTTGACTTCATTGTTGTGTTCATTGATCCATCAATGTTTACTAAGGAGAGGTACACTGGAGTTAGTGGGTAGGCAAATACCACTATAAGTTCAACTGTTGAAGTCACAGATAATATAGCAAGTGTCCAAAGAGGTCTCGAGTTCCTTTCAATTTGACAATTTTCTTGTCCTTGTTCTTAATCTTCACCCTCATTACATCATGTGCAAAGTTCTTCAACTTGAGTCTTTTGATGGGTTCCTCGAACCTACTGCCTTTGGTAAAGTATTCATCTCTAAACAGTTGATACACCCGAGAATCTATCTCAGTAACATGTAGCACTTCATTTTCTACTTCTCATGGTATTGCTTTTCCACTACCTATTGAATAAACATTGCTGTCCTCAAACACATCCTGAAATGGATTCATGGAGGAGTCTATTGTGTTCAACAGCTTGTTTAGATCCTTCGAATCTCATGTAACTCTAAAACTCTTCAGCTCTTGGCTGGCTTCTTCATGGCTGACAAGACCAACTTTTTCCATAAGACTTCCAACAATTTTACTTCAAGCTGACAGCAGAATGTTCCACCTCCTCCTTGCATTGATGTTCTGTGTCAAAGAAGAAATTCCGGTTAGTCTTGATGCAGCATAGGCATCAATTGTCTTTTCCAAGGCCAAGTCTACATAATTTCTGCTAAACCCTCTCTTTGATCTTGCAATGGCTAATGCTTCATTCTCAAATTTTTTCTTTAGTCCAGGGTGGGTCTCATCCATGTTTAGCAAAGTCACAAGGTAGAGGGTCATCCACTTGGCATAGTTGTGGTGCCCAGTTGTGAAGTAAAGAGTTGTCATCTTCTCCACGCTATATACAAAGAGAGGCAAGTCATTTGTCCTGATGGAATGGCAGAAGAGTTGGTACAACTCTACCAAACTACAATATTGCAGCCAAAATTTGGCATTTGCACCATGCTCACCATGGTGTGTGAAATCTGAGAACGTTTCATATTCTTCCATGAATGTCGAACTCAGCTGTATTCTCTAGGTCCACCATTGAGGAAGGCGAAGGGTCATTAAATAGCTGCTGCAGATGCTTTGAGATTGCAAAGTTTGATAGACCTTTATATTGCATAAAGCACTGAAAATGTTTAATTCTGAATGCTGCTGATAGCATTGGGTGAAGCCTCTTTGCCTGATTGAAAAATGTTCATTGAAGAAGTCCATTCAGGGATCAAAATGCCAATATACCACTCTCAACAAGAATGTGGTCTCCACCAGAACCAATCAGGAGGTATCCAAGACCTTTGAAATATATTAATTTTATATGGAATTGCCCAAAACAGATGAAAAGTCTGTCAACTTCTGAGGAGTTTGTGGACTGAATTTGTAGTGCGGGTTTTGTTATGGCCAAGTCACAAGTACTGGGCATATAGTCCTCCTGGCATTCTTCCATAACCTTGATAGCAGTATTCATGGTGTCTTGCACTACATTAAGTCTTGTAGGAGGCTTTCCTATAGTGTCCATGTATGATATGATCTGCTGTGGCAGGTCATCTGAAGAAACAAGGACATTCCATCCATGCCACATCAGAGTAGCATCTACACTTGCACAAGATATCATCCAGGCAACGTCCCTTCTCTTAGCTTGCATGAGGTTTTTTGTTCAGAGCTTTCTGCCACCTTATATTAATAATGTCTTATTTTTGGTTTTCCAGATGTATATGGCCGAATGTCTTTCTCACCAATATCTAGAGCTCTTTTCCTCGGAGACATTTGAGTGCACCTGGGTACAGTGTCTTGTTCCTGTCATGCCATTGGCTGCAATATCTGCTTCTTTACACTTGGCAAATAGCCTTCATTAAAATCTTCAGCCTTTGCCTTTGATGTTCTGCATTGCTTGTTCTTTGATGTTAAAGATGGCCCTGCCTGGTCATGGGTATCAACTTCTGATCTTTGCTTATCTGTGTTTGTTTCTATTGTGTGTGTTTCATTTCTTGCTGGTGCTTGGTCATCTGTGTGTGTTCTTGTCATAGCTTTTTCAGACCTTTCTTTGGGTACAGCGGTCTCCTCAATACTGGATGGTATGTTTTGGTATACTATACCTACAGTGTCATGCAAAGTGTCATGATCGTCAAGTGTCTCTCATCTCACCATAATTATCAAAAGCCAAAGCAGTGGCTAAATCTGGCTGTATGAGAATCCATCTGGTGCAGCCATATTTTCTCTGTTATATTGGTTGTGACTGCAATTTCAAGTTCCTCCACAACATGGTAGCTGATACAGTGATCAAACCTGTTCAAAATAGTTAAAACTTTCTTACTGCCTGTCACGAATTTAATACCCATGCCCAACAAGAGATGTTTTTGCGGTTTGATTATGTCCCTTGACATTGCAAACACTATGTCATCTGCAATAGATTGAACTACCCTCTCCTGTCATTCACTGCCCACTTCTGATGAACCCATGAGTACAGTATGTAGGAATGTCTGAAGAACAGGTGGCAGTTTTACATTTTCTTCTATTGAGTCTTCAACTTTAACTTTGGTTTTATTATGAGGCTGTACCTTTAGGATTTCCAACAACTGTTCTCTTATGTGTTGAGCTGCTTGTGCTTCCCTCCAGTCAGCCTGTTTCTTAGCAGACCTGATGACTGTACACACTTTTCTACTTCTGGTATCAAATATGATACAATTTTTGAAGTGATCCACTAGTTTTGACTTCAAGCTCTGTGGGTCATAATTTGTTTCATGCCCACTACACTCCATAAGAATGTCCATGTACCTTTTCTGTAGAGATAGCAATGATTCTTCTTGCGTTCCATTAACAATGATGCACTGCACATACTTAACAAGTCTGGAAAAGGCAACCTGGTGACTGTCCCTCAACTGACTGCATTCACATTTTGTACATGTGCCCTTTATTCATTCTGCCTTTTTTACATACTTGTTTTTACAGCTGTTGTGGTACTTCACTTCTTTGGCTATGGGATCAATACTGCCTACCATCACATCCATTTGTTGTCTGACCATTTCTTTTTGATGCATTTTTTATGCTGTCTACTGTCCCATAAGTTACACATGTTGTAGGATAACAAAAAGTTTCCTTTGACTCCTTAGGATTACTTTTCTTGTATGGTTTGCAAAATATACATTCATTTGGAAATATACCTGATATAGATGCTGCAGATTCAGACAGAGCACTATGAACCTGGGAGAGAAACAATTTTGCTGGATAATTCTTTACAATGTCTTTTTTTAAAGTTTCATCAGCTGCACGTTTAGCGGAACTCTTTATATGCAGTGAAGTTCTTGTAGAAGATATAATGATACCTATGGCTGCTAGAGTAACATTCAGGAAATTCAAGACACATTGTGTTGTACTTTAACAGTGTTTTAACAGTGTTTGACTAGAATGCCTTTCCTTTCCTTTATATCAACTGCTTTCTCCCAAAGAGCATCATCAAAAGGTAGCGGGGTCTCCATGATCTATGCTAACTCCTGGATCAGTGTGTAGGATGCATTGCCTCTGCACTTTGTGAGAAGTCTTGCTAGCCATATCTGAAACATTAAATAAATTACTTTAATAACTAAGTAAACTGAGTCTATTAAATAAATTAGATAAATTAAATAATTAAGTAAACTGAGTCTATTACATAAATGTAAAACTTTTAGTTACTCTGAAGAAAGTGCATTTTCCAAGAAAACGTACAACTATGGATGAATAAGAGTTATAAATCTGAATTCTACACTCATTTTTCTTGAGACACACAGATAAATGCACCTGGCTTCTGCTGTAATGGTACATTTGCTGGAGGGCTAGGGTACATCCTATGAATGCACTTTATACACTAAAAGGATAGTTTAATCAATTGTTTCTTTGCTATTTTTTTTAAATCATTACAATATTTTTTCACTTTATAGAAATAAATTCAGTTAAATTAGCTCTAATGCTATATTCTTTACTCATGTCATATTACAGGACACATTGTATCTCTTCCCCTAAACTAAAGAACCACTTTGGCTGAGGTAGAGGCTTTATTTCTTTGTTAATTTGTTTATACCCCCTTGATTTCCAGTTGGCTTTCATCAGCCCAACCTGCTCCAGCCTCATCACCCTGGCATCCCATATGGCTTACCATACATCTCCCCATGTGCCCACAGAGGTTTCTCCCTCTGGCAGGGGCAGCAGGGTCCCCCTATCCCTTGCTGCTGAAGGATCTGGTATAGGGTGGCAGTGGCTAGGTGGCTAGGTGCAATTGGGGTCTTATTCCTTGTTCTTCTGTCAACCCTCAGGGTGTTGATCTTGAGGCTGTGCCAAGTACACATACATGAAAGCATGCATGGTGTGGCACCTGTTGAAGTCTTCCCACCCACACAATCTGCTCCTGCTGCACTGCTACCTGTGGCCACCCAAGTGGCAGTATAGCAGTGGAGCTGGCTGCTTTCCTTCCCCAGAGGAGGTCAAAGTCTTTAGCATGCTCAACCCTCCTCCCCATGGCCAGCACCTGATGGCCAAATGTTATTCCTGAACTAAGGTTGCTAGCAACACAAGCAGTACCTCTACTGCTGTGCCAATGGGCTAGTGAGATAGAGGCTTTCAATTCCATGCCAGCTGTTTTCCCATGACCCACATTAGTCCTATGCCTTCACTCTAGCTCTGTAGGCCATCCATGGTAGTGCTTGAGATTCACAACTTAGAGTGCAAAAAGAAAGCTAGGAGTCCAAATACAGTACCAGATTTCTTGTGCACCAACACCCAGTGGAAAAGTCTAATCTGTGAAAAGGGCTAAAAGAGAAAAAAGTCCTTCACTGCATAGGTTACACATCGACATTGGCCAAGCCATTTCATTACACGTGCACCCCAAAGCAAAAGAAGGAACCAGTTGTTCCTAAACTTAAAAACTCATGCAGGGGAACTGGAGTAGTACAGTGTGATTTTATTTTAAACTACTGCCTGTATTACCCACCCAACTATTAAAATTACCAAGAAAATCTTCTAGAGAAATGTCACCACACTTTTTCCATCTACAGTGAAAAATCACTGATCCATCATCATTTAAAACATTTTCCCTCATGCCAGCCAAGTAGCTCAGTGGGAGACCAGATTTCATGTTTCATCCCTAGACTTCCATGCTGGAGCTGATAAAGGCATGTTGCATTATAAAGGTGAGAAACTTGATTCAAGGGGAGGGCATGACTTGTATGTCATTTGCACACACCCTGCCAGTGACTAAAGAGAAAACTGAAATCTTCTGTGAAGGCAGCCACATAATGACATCCCAACTGGAGAAAGGGGGCAGACATTTTGATAATCAAAGTGGAAGATAGGGAATTCATATGAGAAAAATAATTCTCAAATAAAAAACATTCCTCTAATCTTTACTTTGGGGTCTCACTAATGGGTGCCCTGCTCCCCTCCAAGGGCTCTTCCTATCCTAGGCACACAGTACCTTTACTGGCTGCTCCTTCATTTAAGGAATAAATGGCAGGACAGAAACTAAGTTTAAAATACAGCAGCTATTTTCATTTAAACTATATCTCATAGCACATCACAATCCTGGACAGGGAAGTGACTTGGAGAAATAATGCTGCTGCACAGGTCACTGGTAAGGCTGCATCTAGAGTATGGAGTTTAGTACTGGTGGAAGTGGAAGAGCAGGGTAGAGGTGGAGGGAGAGATGGAAATGGGGGAAGATGCAGGAGTCACAAATGATGTAGATAGAGGTAATGAGGAGCAGGGCAGTGTAGACTCTGGAAATGTGGACAGGAAAAACAGGAGGAGGGGTATGGGACAAGAAGATAGGGGTACTAGTGCTGGGAGATTCTATTCTGAAAGGGGTCAGATGGAGCAGAAGGTCAGAAAGGCACAGTCATATCTGAGTTGGGCAGGGCAGTGCAGACACTTCTCAAGTGGTCATGGAGGGGAGGGAGAAACCTTACACAGTGATGCATGTGGTTACAAATGCCTTGGTGAGGAAAACAGTAGAAGTGGTAAAGGGGAGGTTCAAGGAGTTGCGTAGGCAGTGTGAGGAGGTGGGGGGGGTTAGTGGCATTCTCTGAGGTACTCCCAGTACCATGTGCAAGTACAGTGAGGTAAAAAGGATAGAGGAGTTCAATGAGTGGCTGAGGGATTGGTGCTGGACCAGGGATTATGGATTAGTGTCAGGCAGGGGCAGGACCTGGGGAAATAGTGACCTATATGCAGGTGACATGTTACATTTGAACAAGGAGGGGAAGGGAGTACTGAAATAGGGAATAGATGGGTATATATCAACAAAGATGGACTTAAACTAGGAGGGGGTGGTGAGGGGACCACTGATAGGAAAAGGGTCTAGAAAGGGGAGCCTAGTGAGCTGACCCCCCCAAGTTATAGGTAAAGGTGGTGGGAAAGTGGCACTGGGAGGGATAAGGGGGGAGAATAGTGGTAGGGAATGGGAGAAGACAGGCTGGAGGTTGGTTTCACTGAATGCAAGAAGCCTAAGGAATAGAATAGCTGAGTTACAGGCTCTCTTTGTGGTGGAGGGGGTGGACACTGTGGCTGTCACAGAAACATGGGTCACCCAGTACCAGGACTGGGATATGATGATCCTGAGGTTCAGGTTATTCAGAAAGGATAGGGCTAAGGGGAATGGGGGAGGAGTGGTGATCTATGTAAGGAAGGGGATAAGGTGCATGGGGAGATGAGGAGGACAGAAGCACTATGGATGCAGTTCCAAGATGCAAAGAATAGGACTCTGAGGATGGGAGTGGTGTACAGGCCACCAGCTTAGGTGATTGATCTGGACAGGGAATTAGCTGAACAAATTAGAAGGGGAGCACAGTAGTGGTGGGGGACTTCAACCTTCTGGAGGAGGAGTGGGGAACCCCATCCACCATGAGTGCAAGGGAGTGGGTCCTGCTAGAAGCATTTCAAGTCAGCTTTCTGACATGGCTGGTCCAGGGGCTGACTCAGTTAGAAAGGCCTCTGGACCTTGTACTGGATAACGGGGGAAGCTGTAAGGAATCTGGAAGTAGAGGAACCACTGACTGGGAGTGACCACTATTTGGTGTAGTTCTTGCTCAACATAGGGAGGGAAACAGGGGGCACAGGTACAAGGGTGATTGAGTTTGGGGGGGCAGACTTTAAGAAGATGGGGAAAATTTTGTGCAGGCACCTGGCAGGGATGCAACCACACATGGATACTGACAAGAAATGGGACATCATAAAGGAAGGGCTGGTGAAGGAAACAGAGTCTTTCACCAGGAAGAAAAGCAAGAAGGGAAGGGCAAAAAAAAAACAGTTGGCTGACACAGGAGGTTATGGAAGGGGTGAGGGTCTAGAGGGCAGTGTTTTGAAAGTACAGGAAATTGGGGAGGGGTGAAGATAAGGATATATACATGGGAAAGTCCAGGGTGGTTACCGACTGGTCAGGGCGGCCAAGGCATCCAGGGAGCTGATACTGGCACAGGGAATCAAAAGTGGAGAACAAGACTTATTCTGCTACATCAGAATCAAAAGTGGAGTAAAAGACTTCTTCTGATACATCAGAGAGGGAAGTAAGAGCATGCATCAGCTGGTGAGGATTAAGAAGGACGGGGTTGGGTGGAGAAAGGGGAAGAGTAGGTAGAGGCACTGAATGAATACTTCTGCTCTACATTCACACTAGAGAAAGGGGGCAGATACCCCAGGTGAGAGGGGGATGGGAAGGGAGAGAGGGGATGACAAATGTAGGGATTACAAAGAGCAGGGTACTAGATGGGTTGAGGGCATTAAGGGTGGACAAAGCACCTGGACCTGATGGCATTCACTCTAGGGTACAAAGGGAGTTGACAGAGGTTCTGGCAGGGCCACTGACTGACCTGTTTAATACCTTCCTGGACACAGGATGTGTACCACAGGACTGGAGAATGGCCCATGTGGTGCCCATCCACAAAAGTGGTCCAAAGGAGTAACCAGGAAACTATAGATGAGTGAGTCTCCCATCAATCGTGGGAAAGCTCATGGAGACCATACTAAAAGAGAGGCTAGTAAGCTTCTTGGAGGAAAACAGTCTCAAGGATAGTCAACAGCATGGATTTATAGCAGGTAGATCCTGCCAGACAAATCTTCTAGAGTACTATGACTGGGTGATGTGGGAACCAGATAAGGGCCATGCAGTAGATGTTCTGTATTTGAACTTCATCAAGGCCATTGTTTCAGTGCCACAGGGGAGGTTGGGAAGGAAACTGAAATATGTGGGGGTGGGACCAAAATGGTGAAATGGATCACAAACTGGCTAAAGGGAAGGCAGCAAAGGGTTGTTATAGGGGAACCTCTTGTCACTGAGAGCGGTGATGAGCAGGGTACCACAGGGATCAGTACTGCTATTTAGGATTTTTATTGCAGATATCTCACACGTGATCTGGAGCAAAATCAGTCTGTGCATAGATGATACCTAGATGGCAGCTGTGGTTGATGATGTGGAGGAGTGGAAGGGGTTGCAGGAGGACCTGACTAAGCTGCAGGAGTGGGCGGAAACATGGCAGATGGGTTTCAACACCAAGAAGTGCAAGGTTCTGCACTTTGGAGCCAGTAACCAAGGGAGGGATTATCACTTGAATGGGGGAAAGTTGGGGAGCTCCACAGAGGAGAAGGACCTAGGAGTGTTCATTACAGGGAGCATGAACAACTCTGCTCAGTGCAAAAAGGTGGCAGCAAAAGCCAACAAACTGCTGGGGTGTACTGTGAGAGGGATTTCCTCCAGAAAGAGGGAGGTTATCCAGCCCCTATATAGGTCATTGTTCAGGCTCCACCTGGAGTACTGCGTGCAGTACTGGTGCCCATACCTAAAGAATAAATCAGATTGCTGGATGTGGTGCAGTGAATCCCCACAAAGATGATCTAGGGATTGGAGAGCAAGCCCTACAAGGACAGGCTGGGAGAGCTGAATATGTATTCACTGGAGGAGAGGAGGGATGGGGGAGATATGATCAAGACCTTTAAGTATCTGAAGAGGATAAACAAGACCAACACAGAAGGGATTTTTAAGATGAGAAGGGGGAGGGACACGAGAGGGCATGGACTGAAATTGGAGGGGGGAAAATTCAAGAGGGCGATGAGGAGATATTTTTTCATGGAAAGAGTGGTGGACAAATGGAACAGCTTACCAGATGAGTTAGTGTCCTGTAAGACAGTGGGCAGTTTTAAGAGTGGTTGGGACAGGGTAAGGGTAAAGGATACTGGGAAGGGGGATGGGAGGGGCAGCTGTGAGATGTGGGTCTAGCTGCACACTCAAGCAGACTTGATAGACCATGAAGCCTGTTTCTGCTGGCAATTTTGTATGTTCATATGTTCGTACAGACATAAGGCAATTCTAGTTGGGGGTAGGAGGGAGTAGGCTGTTGGTTAACTTGGATCTGCAATTTAACCAATGGGTAGGGAAATGGGCAGACTGGGTGGGCCAAGCTGGTCTTATCTGCTGTCAAAGTCTATGTTTCTATGTTTGAAGTTGGGAGAAGCAGACGAGAAGTGACATGAGTTGCACACTGACAGACCTAAAGTGAATGAGTTGACATTGAAAGTGAACATGTAGCAGGTGGTCTGATGACAGAGGAGAAAAAATGTTTTATGTTGGTGTTTGTTAGGTGCAGTTTCTAATAGTTAGGTGGATTCTGCAGATAGAAACCTGGAATGAGTTGGAGTTTATGTGGGGAGGGTTTTTTGACTGCTACATTATACTAAATCTGAGTAAATAGTACCAGCCAGCCATTAGGCAGGCAGGGGTGTGGCCACATGATCACCAGTGTAAGATTAGTCTATCAGTGTTTAATCAGCAATACAACAGAGGGGCTTCTTTGCTGACCCAATGCATTTGTTTACTTGAAATACCTTCCAAAGATGCATATTGGTATAACTTCTTTCCTGGCATCAAATATGGGCAGTTTTCTACATTTTGTTTCCTGGCTAAATCACCTAATCCAAATACAGGTTGTCTTTCATTGTGCAACAAGTTCCTAAACAACCAACCAAACAAAACTCATATTTTTTCACGTACTCACCAGACTAAGGGCAGCTACTCAGAACATGACAGGACAATGGTAGCTCAGATAACAGGATTTATACAATGGATGTTTTCATCCACACCTTTCACATAAATAAATTTACCCTGCAAAATTTAAGAAAAATGCATAAGAAATGTGATAATATCTCTGTATTAACCAAGGTGGAGCTTCGTAAACCATTAGCATTGCATCTAAACTAGCAGAATTGTGTCCTTCTACTAATTGGTAAGATCCACAATGGTCTCAGTGGTCACCTGTGAGCCTGTTATGGGCCAGAGGGCACTACATAAAAGATGAAGCCAGAGTGGTTTCTGCATAAGAAAGAAAGTAGTGGGACTTACCTCATCTCAGATTGGTATGGTAGGATTTAATGTGTCGTTACCTGACTGATAGGGGGTATCAACTTGTTGTTGGTGGTCTGGCTAATCAGGATTCAGATAAATGATGAGATCAAGAGCACCTTTAAAATGTTTAATTTTAAATGTTATTGTACTGTCTTAAATTATGTCTCTTAAATGTATTTATATGTTTGTTATGGAAAATTGTTAATAAAAAGAATTTTAAGAAAATGACTGAAGGAAGGCAAAGTAAGAAAACTGAATTAATTTAAATGAATTGTAGGCATTGAGGCTGCCTTCTGGGGGAACACTGGTACTATAACTGTTTGACTCTGACCTTGGCCATACACCAGGAGCACCCCTGCAAAATTTAGGAAAAATGCGTAAGAAATGTGATAACATTTCTTTGAATCAGCCAGGGGTGAGATTGCTAACCCTTTAACATTGCATTAAAAACAGGAAGAGCAGAGGCTGTGGAGCAGCAGGGAGTCTTCAGGGAGATGTTCTGGATGCTTCAATGCAGCCCTATCTGCAGGCACCTCTCTGGGCTGGGGGAGAAGGTTGCCTGTCTCTGAGCAGAGCTGGCCAGGTTACAGGCAGCATCCACCCCAAAACAGAGACCACCAGGACCACAACCTGAACCACAAAGGTTGCCCAGGAAGAGGAGTGATTGGACCACGGTGGACTCGGGAAGGGTAAAGGGTGTGTGGGGGGGTGGAAGCACATCCCCCAACCAGTCCCGCTTAGCAATCCATATACTGTTTTGGAGGAATGAGAAGGCCACACACAGGCATGTGCAGCTGGTACCAGGGGGATGGAAGGGTCCTCCAGGATGGAGCCCAGGGAATGGGGGGAAGGGGACCTCAGAGGAGGGAGAAGCTTCTCCTAGTGGGGGACTGTATTGTCAGAGGAGTGGAGTTAGGGACACCTAGCGGGGGGGAGAGTGAGGTAAAGTGCCTCCTAAGAAGTGCTGCATGGAGGGATGGGAAGCGGATCCATAGAATCCCTAGGGACATAACTAGGTGGCAGGAACTGGATATCATTGTCCACCTAGGGTCCAATGATCTGGCGGGGAGAAGGGTGGAGTTAGCCTGAGTCCAGAAGGATTTCAGGAAGCTGGGGGGAACCTGAAATGGGTAGCATGCTCTGTCTCATTCTCAGAAGTGCTATCTGTACAGGGCACAGAAGAAGCTAGGGCAGGCCATATCCAAGGCTTCAACTCCTGGTTGAAGGATTGGTGTGGAAGGGAGGGATTTGGCTTCATGGCGATTGGGGTCTGACTTGGGCAGAGGTGAGCTTATACAAGGAGGACGGCCTGCATCTGTCCGAGAAGGGGACCTCGGTCCTTAGGGAGAAGTTTAAATGCTTCAGAAGCAAGCATTTAAACTGGCAAAGGAGGGGGAAGAGAGCCAGGAGGGTCAGTAGGCTTAAGAACATGCCCCCATTGGAACAAGCAGGAACATAAGTTGAAAGCAGGAACAGCTGAAGCACGCGCAGAGAGGGTCAGGCAGGCAAAGAATATATAAGGGATGATACAGGGGTGGAAGGGCACATAGGAAAGGGAACCAAGGTGGTGAAAGAGGCAAGGGAGTGATAACAAGGGCAAAAGGGGGTCTAAATGTAAAACATGGAAGATCATGTTAACAAAGGCCAGTAGCCTGAGAAATAAGGTTCCAGACCTGGAGGCCTTGTTGGCAGAGGCAGACCTTGACATAGCAGCAATAAAAGAGACATGGTACTCTGCTAATCATGGCTGGGATGTCAATGTACTGGGTTATGCACTGTTCAGGAGGGATAGGGAGGGTAAGAAGGGTGGGGGGGTGGCCCTGTACATCAGGAATGCTATAAAGGCAGCAGAAGTACAGGGAAGACAGGGGGAGGCCGAGGCAATGTGGGTCACCCTTGAACCAGGAAATGGCACAGCAATACATACTGGGGTGATCTACATACCTCTGGTGCAGAGGGAGAAGATAGACAGGGAACTAGTAGAGGACATACATGACATATCAGATAAAGGTGAAATCCTGCTACTGGGGGATTTCAATATGCCGGACATGGATTGGACCACCCATATGCCTGCTTCAGCCAGAAGCACAACCATCCTAGAATCCCTGCAAGGGATTGGTCTTAGGCAACTGGTGCATGAGTCAATCAGAGGCAAGTTGATTCTGGACCTGGTATGGACTAATGGGAACAGATTCAAAGGATTACAGGTGGAGGGACAGCTGAGTCCAGTGACCACCATGTGGTGTAGTTTAGCATGAAGACAGGACTCCATTAAGCCATACAAGGGCAAAAGTATTAGATTTTAGGAGGGCAGATTTCACTGAAATAGGTAGATGTATAAGAGAAGTCCTGGGGAAGGGAGAGGTATTAGAGAGGGTGGATGAACAGTGGGGGGCCTGAAATGAGCTATAGTGGAAGTAATAAACCAATGCATTAGGATAGTGGCCAAAGGTAAAAGAGGAAGGAAACCACTATGGTTCTTGAAAGAGGTGGGGATAAAGTAAGGGCTAAAAGACTGAGTTTCAAGAAGTACTGCATAAGGGGTCCCAAAGGGAGGAGGACAGGGAGGTGTACCTTGAATGTCTAAGGGAGGCAGGGAAAGCTGTAAGGAGAGCTAAGGTGCAGACAGAGGAGAGCCTGGCATGGATTGTAAAAAAAGGGGACAAGACATTCTATAGATATATCAGTGAAAGAAGAAAACCCCGGGGCCGGGGGGGATTGTGAGGCTCAAAGGGGAGGATGGAGAGGGTAAGGAGTGGGATCTATCCAAGGCTGACATGCTGAACAAGTACTTCTGCTCAGTATTCACTAAGGAGGGGGAGGGTAGAGGACTGCAGTTGCGGACCAGAGGCAATGGAGGAGGGGAGTGGACACCAATCCATTCACAGTGGAGAGAGTTCTGGAGGAACTCACAAAGCTGAAGGTGGATAAAGCCATGGAGCCAGACAGTGAACACCTGAGGATATTAAGGGAACTGTGAAGGGAACTAGTAGCACCTCAAACAGCCCTGTTCACAGAGTCACTCAATGCAGGAGTGGTCCCAGAGGACTGGAGGAGAGTGCATGTAGTCCCACTGCACAAAAGTGGCAGTAGGGAGGAGGCGGGGAACTACAGGCCAGTCAGCCTCACCTCAGTGGTGGGGAAGATCATGGTGACACTGTTGAAAGAAAGGATAGTTACACACCTGGAGGCCAGGGTGCCCAGGATCCAAGGCAACATAGATTCATGGTAGGAAGGTCATGTCAAATCAATCTAATAGATTTTTTGATTGGGTTCTAGGGAAGTTAACCAGGGCGGGGTGGTAGACATCACCTACCTGTATTTCAGCAAAGCCTTCAACACAGTCCCACATAGAAGTCTGGTCAATAAGATGAATAGCCTGGGCATGGGACAAAAGTTGATACACTGGGTTAAAAACTGACTGACAGACAGGAGGCAGAATGTGGTGGTAAATGGGATCCAATCTGGGGAGAGGAGGTGACCAACGGAGTGCCACAGAAATCAGTACTAGGACCTGTCTCGTTCAATGTCTTCATTAGTGACATTGCAGAGAGGCTGGAAAGAAAGGTCTGCCTATTTGCAGATGACACCAAGATCTGCAACAGGGTGGATACTCTGCAAGGGGTGCAGAAAATGAAGACGGAGCTGGAGACACTTGAGAGATGGTCAGAGGTGTGGCAACTGAGGTTCAATGCAAAGAACTGCAAGAAAATGCACTTGGATAGAGGGAATCCTGGGGAAAGCTACAGGATGTGGGGGAGGTGCTGACTGTCACAAAGGAGGAAAGGGACCAAGGGGTTATTATCTCTGATGACCTTAAGATATCAAAATAGTGCACAAAGGCTGCAAGGAGAGCCAGTGGCATGCTAGGGTGCATAGGCAGGGGGTATCACTAGCAGGAAGTGGGAGATGGTAATGCCATTGTATAAAATATTGGTAAGGCCTCACCTGGAGTACTGTGGATAGTTCTGGAGGCTGCACATGTGCAAGGACATAGACAATGTGCAGACTGTTCAGAGAATGGCAACAAAGATGATGCAGGGCTTGCACAACAAAACATATGAGGAGAGACTAAGGGACCTCAATATGTACTCACTGGAGGAAAGGAGGGAGAGGGAGGACATGATAGAAACTTTCAAGTACAGTACCTCAAGGGAATAAAAAGGGTGCAGGGGGTGGACCTTTTCCAAGGCATAAAAAGTACCAGAACAAGGGGGCACAGTATGAAATTGGAAGTGGAGTAGATTAAGAGGAAATGTGAGGACATTTTTCTACAATGATAGGGTGGTTGACACTTGGAATAGTCTGCCACAAGAGGTAGTGGGGGCAAGCACAGAGGATGGATTTAAGCACACCTGGGACAGGCACAGGCGAATCTTGAGAGGGGAGGGAGGGAGTGACCAAAAGCCATTGAACACATAGCGTCAGTGGCTGCATTCATCGTATAGGCCCTACAGGCAGACTAGATGGGATAGCGATCCTTATCTGCTGACAATTTCTATGTTTCTATGATTCTACGAGAGGTACTGCCTTCTCCCAATTTATAAGTTCCCTAGTGGTCACCTGTTAGCCTCTTATGGGCCAGAGCACGCTATATAAAATACAAAGCTGCAACGGTTTCCACAAAAGAAAGAAAGAAAGTGGGGGGACCTCAGCTCATAGTGGCATGTTAAAATTTAAAGTGTAGATACTTGACCAATAAGGAGGTCGCCATGTCATTGGTTGCCAGCCTAATCATTTTGCAGCTGAATGATGAGACCAAGAACTCCTTTAAAATGTTAAAATGAGTGAATGAAGGCAAAGCAAGAAAATGGAATTAACTTAAATGAACTACAGGCTTTCAAGCTGCTTTGCAGTGGAACGAGCACTGGTACCATAACTGTTTGATTCTGAGTTTGGCCACACACACCAAGTGCACTCCTGCAAAAGATAAGTAAAATGCAACATAAATATGATAAAATCTCTGTATTAGTCAGAGTTGAACTTGATAAACCATTAACATTGTGTCAGTAATTTTGTATACCTGGATAGCCTAATTTTGGTGTGACACCTACAGTAGATTTTAAGATGGTTCCATGGGTCTCTTACAGCATCAGTGCAACTTAAGCTGCAGAAACATCATATATAAATATAATACATCAATTTGAATAAAGCATAAAATGTTCCATCCAGGATCAAATATATTCAACAGAACAATAATTATACTTACATCATAATTTGTACAAGAATCAGTAATAATTGTTCCATCCTTGTCTAAGTATAAATTATCAAGGGGTAAGAATGGAAGCAAGTCAAGGATGGACCTTAAGTGGGTAAATAGCAGATGTATGGACTGAGTAGATGAGAGAACATAGCCAATTTGAAATGCCGGAGAGTCCTAGAGTTTTTTTTATTTTTTGTCATGATGGTTAGTGAGTTCCAGCTTTTTGCTGCTGTGACTGCAAAGGCCTTTACACAAATTTTTTCTTTCATGTGGTACATGAAGGATGTCCTAGATTTTCATACTAGAGTAGCACTGCTGGTCAGGTGGGATAGTTGGTGCCCACTGGGGGGTAGTGTACCCATTTGTTTAAATAGAAGATCCCTGGTGTCTAGTGGCTCTAGGGAGGACTTATCCTTCCCTGCACTGCTGGCTCATGGTGCCCATCTCCTCATTAGTGTGTCATTGACTGAAGGACAAAATAGAAGAAAAGTTCAACCCTACTGGTTTAAACATATGCAAAAGCATCCTGCTCTGTTCTTAGTGTCTACCTGTCCAGAGGTTCAGGCTTGGAACTGCAGGAAATATATGTGCTCCTATAGTAATGTGGATGATCTGGTGGGACACATTGTGAGGCGAAGAGCCAGGAAAGAGTATGAGTGGCAGAGCTGCAGAAAAGTTAAGGCTCCCAAGCTTCTTGTTAATGACTGGAGAGGGCAGTTAGTTGAGGCAAGGAGAGAATTGGCAGTGCTGGTAATTGTTAAGGGAGGAGTGGGAACAAGAGTGTGGCAGTGGCTTTCTCTAGTGCTGACAGTTCCAGTAATTGATGGAGGAAGAAGGGGCAAGAACATAAGTGTTGCCAAGCAGCTTTCTCAGTACCAGCAGTGTTGACAATTTCTAGAGTAAGGAGAGGCAGTAGAAGACAGCTCATTTCACTGCCGACCGTGGCAACAGGCGGATCACCTCACTCCTACCTGGAGCGTCTCAGCATCGGGAGCTGCTGTTCAGGTAAAGCCATCTCCTGGAAGTGTTTTCTGCCATCAGGATTCCAACGGACTCGTGGCTACTCCTGCTCCCAGCCGCTGATTGTTTCCCATGGTTCGGCTGGGGTGCCCCAGCCTGACGGCGCTTCGGCTCATCTGCCCACTGATCAACTACCCACCCACTCAGGGACGGCTGTGTGTTTCTTGGCTCGGGCTGTTTACGTCACTTCCTGTGACATCATGTCCTGTGTGCCTGCACCTAAGTCCCCACTTTCCCATTTGCAGATTATAACTGCTGGCCACCAGTGGGCACTGTTTCCCAAAGTCCAATTCCTGCTTTGCTTCCACTGGCTCTAATTCCTATCTCAGGGACTCCAACTCTACTGCTACAGTTCTACCTCGTTCTTTCCTCCAAAAAACTTCTCTCCCCTTGCTATCCATGTCCATCACTCTCCGTCTCACTCCTCTCCCTATCCTTCTCCTCCTCTTAATATTCTTTACCCCCAGAGGTGCTAGATGCCCAATGGTGGGCTGTTCTTATGTCTCTATTTATCTGCCTGCAAACCACCCCTCTTCTCCCTGCCCCTCCTCCCCTCCGCTTTCACTCACATATTCTGCAACACTATCTATCACAGTCTGTATGGACATCCTCTCACCCCCTGCCCCCTCGTGCATCCTACCATGCTTGCTTTCCCTGCCTGTGCCACCCTCCCTATCCCCTGTACCGCTACACCCCATCATCTCCCTAACCCCAGCCATCGGAAACTCTCTTTCTGCCACTTACTCCCAAGAGCAGCTCTCCTCCTCCTGCTCCTGTCTGGCAACATCCACCCCAATCCGGGGCCTGGCTACACTGACCCCCCCCCTCGAAATCCGCTGGACTCCATATCACATCTATGAACATTTGTAGCCTCCTTAAAAAACTGGATGCACTACAATGCTGGGTGATGGATCACAAACCAGATGTGGTTGCCTTGGTTGAAACCTGGCTGTCTGACTCAACCACTAACTCCCAGGTCTCTCTCCCTGGCTACACTCTCCACCGGCTGGACAGGTCCGGTAGGAGAGGTGGGGGATGTGCCTTCTATGTAAAGGACCCACTCATTGGACTAGCCCTTCCTCCCCGTGACCTTTACCATAATGCCCAGGCCCTTACACTAAAGCTATCCCCTGACCCTGCTAGGGGTCCTGTCTATCTGACTACAGCCTACATACCTCCAAAGAACCAATCGCAGGCGCTGGGCCCATTAATTGATTATCTCACCTCCTTACCCAACCCCTCTGACCAAATCCTGGTCGGTGACTTAAACATTAATTGGCTCTGCCCCTCATCCTCTTCCTCCCGTGAGGCTTTTACTGCAATTGATCTAAGCCAACTAGTCTCCCAGCCCACAAGAATTAACCCCAGAAGGGGCTCCAGCACACTCCTAGATGTAGTCCTCACTAACAGACCAAGCCACATCCACAATATCCAAATACTCCCTGACTGCCTTAGTGACCATTCCCCTGTTCTCTTTAACTGGGTTTCCTCTCTGCCCAAGCCCACGGTTCTAACCACCTTTCGGAGGTGACTTAGACCCTATGGGCTGAAAGACCTAAAGCATTACCTCACATATACAGACTGGTCTCCATTGCTAAACACACCAAACGTTGACACGGCGCTGGCCTTCTTTGTCAACATTTTCAACTCTGCCTGTGACATCTTCGCACCTATGACTGCCCGTAGGGCCAGAGTAAGACATGCCCCATGGGTCACCCCTGCCCTGCGACTCCTTTTTAAGCAACGGGACAACCTGTGGCACCTTGCTGTTGCAACTGGCCGCCTTGCTGATAGACAGACCTATGCTGCAGCTCGGAACAGGTGCACCTGGGCTATCCACAAAGCAAAGGCAGAGTACTATCAAGCCTCCCTTACCTCCTCTTGGGGGAACCCCAGGTCCTTCTGGGACAACGTCAAGCAACTGAATGGTCATTCTCGTTCCCCCCCTCCTGCACTTCTCAACGTCAATGGTTCTGTCTACTCTGATCCTGCCCTCATTGCCACTCATCTCAATAACTCCTTTACTGATCTTAGCCCAGTGCTCCCTGGCAACTTCTTCAGTCCCCCACCCCCCCAGGTCTGCACCCTCCATCACTCGCCCCTTGTTCCACCTGCGCTGTGTCACTACTCAAGAGGTCAGGCCTTACCTGCTTAAAGCCTTAAAGGGTAACACCATCGGGAATGACTCCCTTGACCCCTGTCTCCTACGTCAGGTCCTGGACCAGGTCATCTCGCCTATCACCTGCATCTTCAACAAATCCCTCTGCCTTGGACAATTCCCCACTGTCTGGAGGGTCGCCACAGTTACCCCTATTCACAAAGGTGGTGACAGAACTCTTCCAAGTAACTACTGGCCAATCTCAATCCTACCCCCCCCAAGGCCTTGGAGAAAATTGTGGCCACTCAAATCTCTGGCTACCTCTCTAAGTACAATGTTCTCTGCCCGGAACAACATGGGTTCAGAGCTGGCCATAGTACCAGTACAGCTCTCCTGGAGTTCGCCAACTTCCTCCATGCAGCACTGGATGCTGGCTCCATGGCTGGTGCGGTCTTCATTGACCTGTCTAAAGCCTTTTGATACTGTATCGCATCCTCTCCTGTTAACCACCCTTGACAACCTAGGCTTTGCAACTGGGCCAATCACCTGGTGTACCAGTTATCTCTCAGCCCGCTCTAAATGTGTGAAAGTTAGTGGAACTCTCTCCAGCACCTGCCCGATCCGCTCTGGAGTCCCCCAGGGGTCTATCCTTGGACCCCTTCTCTTCTCCCTCTTCCTCAACTCGCTACCCAGCAAATGCACAAGTAAAATCCTGCTCTATGCTGATGATGCAGTCCTCATCACTTCTGACAGTAACCCCTTGTCACTTCAGAATTCTCTCCAGCTTGCCTACGATTCTGCTGAAATCTGGTTCACTGAGCACAGGCTCATAATCAACCTAGAGAAAACCAAATCCATGCTCTTCTGCCATCCCCAAAATAAATCCAGCAATTTTCCCCTTGCTATTCACTCCTCCCTCAATATCCCCATTGAACATGTACAGTCCTATAAATATCTTGGCTTAATCTTTGACCCAGCACTCTCTTTCCATGGCCACATCGCTGCCTTGAACACCTCCACCAACACATGGCTGGGCATTCTCTACCAGCACAAAAAAATGCCTCCCCCCTGATGCCCTCTGCTTGGCTGTCACCTCCTCTGTCATATCTCTTATCGACTATGGTCTTCCGGTCTATGGGGCTGCCGATCTGATGGCCCTGTGCAAGGTTCGCCTTATACTTAAAAAAAGCCTGCAGACTTATAACCGGTGCCCCTAGACTTACCCACACCTGTCAGCTGTACTCATTGGCTACCCTACTCAGCCTGGACGAACGGCTCATGTATCAAACTTGCCAACTCACCTATAAAGCCCTCCATGGCCTGTCCCCCCCTGGCTTATCTGACTCAATACGCCGGGCCAATCCTACTGTGAACACCCGCAGTTCATCCCAATCGACACTGATCATTCCCAAGAGCCAGGACCTCGTGAGGCCAAAGGGCATTCCCCTACAGAGCGCCCTTCTGGTTTAACTCACTCCCTGCCATTATCTCCGAATCGCCGTCGCTCACTTGCTTTAAACGCAGTCTTAGAGATCACCTGCTACTCTCACATGAATGCCACTGCCAATAATATAAAAAAAATATCCCCCCCGACAACGCTGTCTGAGCTGCACTCCCCCACACCCACTCCTCCACCCTGGCTCTCCCTCCTGTCTGCTCCCTAGTCCCCACTCCCTCTTAACCCCCTCTCTCCTTTACATCTCTCCCACTAACCTCCATCCTGTCTATTTACTCTGCACTTGCATTGGAACCAACTGTACCTGTTTTGATACTTGCTTGAACTTGTATTATCTGTTGTCTTCTGTGCCACTGTCTGTCCTTTATGTGGCGAGGTACCTTTGTAAATGAGCCTCTGGCTCAAAGGTTGTTAAACTGATGTTCAAATAAATAAATAAATAAATAAAGAAAGAAGCTGCCAGGTGGATTTCTCAGGTACAAAAAGTGGCAGTAATAGCACATGCCAGCAAATGATTTTTTTAAACACCAGAACTGCTGTTAACTGCAGAGGGGGTAGGCAAGCAGCAGGTGCTCAAAACTGCCCTGAGATTCAGCACTTCAAGAAACTGCTTGGTGGAGTTGCCCGTCCTCTTTTTTTGTTGGGCTGAAGTAATTCTGATTGATAGCCCTATAGACAAACAAGTATTGCTTCTTCAAAAGGAAGAATAATATTATCCTTAGATCCTCATTAACTGACATCTCTATGTATTATTTCATTAGAGACATCCAACAGTTCAGTGGTCCTTAAATTAGTGAATTACATACTGTACCTGTGTTGTAGAAGCAATTATTGAACTCGAATGCTGAGATGTCATACAGCAGGAACTATCTCGTGAGACATGCAGGACTTGCTTACTACCTGTAATACAGTTATGACAACACACACTGTTTGTTGACTGTGGAACATCATGAAAGAGGAGATTCCGTTTGTTTGCTCTCTGAATGGCTGATAGTGTGGCAAGCCAACAAAAGCTGTTGCACTCACCTCAGTATGTTTGTACTGGCTTTAGCTACTGTATCAAGCATACAAATCTGGAGAGTGGTTACAATTTTTTTCTGTTTTGCTGTTACTTACTTCTTTTACTGCATTACCACACAGAGGCAAAAGAAAGCTACTACTAAATGCAGATCTGCTGGAGAAATAGAAGATACATTTTGAACTTTCCTTTTCATTCCAATTTTACAAACCTCACACAAACATCTCTTCTCCCTTCATACTATGTGCAGACATAAGAGACAGTCCAGCAATCCAGATGGCTTGAATACAGTAAGTCTTGGAATCATTCCTGGCCACCACAGTAACAAGACTCTCACATGCATGTAAAGCTTGATAAATCATAGTGTTTTATTCAAACTTGCAGTAAAGATGCCACCAGTGACAAGTTGTTGTATTTCATGATATATAATTATATATCACATCACAGGAAATGCTATTGAAATTAATGTGATTTCCTGTGATATATAATGATATGATAAATCTGAATATATTACATCTTCATGGCAATATCAACCTAGTTTTTAGATGTCATAGACATTTCAGTTCCTAAAAATTGTAAATAGAGGTTATAAATCTATTGCACCTATCGCCGATATAATTACAAGTTCATAAAAAAAACAAAGCAGAGCACATCTGCATCAATTGACATTTAAGATTCTTAATCATTATCTGGAAAATTCAAAACATAATAAGCAGCATATGCAACAGCTTTTAACTGAATCTAATCTAACTAACCTTTCTTCTTAAATGCTGTGACCCAATCTAGGAAGAGTACTTTCTTCATTAGTAATCCTAAATACTTCAATTAAACATTACAAAATGCCACTAAACAATTGATGACCATATTAAAAACAATACACTTTGATGTATATGATTTGTATGGGTCACAGTTGTAAATGAGCTAAGCTCAGTCATTAGAACCCTAAATAAATGAAATGAAAAATTAAATGAAAAATTCAAGTGCACTGATAAAAAGATGGTATAATTTTATTCTTTCATGTTTTCACATATAAGTACAGTAATTATGATTTACTGGTGCCCTATTTTTCCTAATCTTTTTGCTTATTTAGCTCCTCTATGGGAGGATGTTTAGATTAAAAGATGGAAGGCTAGATAGAAACAAAGAGATAAGCCCTGAAAATATTAGTCCTGGCCTTTAGAGCAGTTTTAATCATGTGTAGACTAAATTAATACTGGACTGATCCCCTCATGTTGTACCACACAGATCTGAACACAAGAAGAGCTTTATTTAGAGGAAATAGATAGTGAATGCTGGAGGAATTGGTTGAAAACGTCAGTGCTTAACAGGATATTTTCTCATTATTATTGTAAACATCTGGCCTACTTTACAGACATCAATAATGTGTAAAATACTATAATCTGCACATAATGTGCATCACACATAGAGTAAATGGGGTAAGTAGCATACGTACCATATGCTACAAAATGGGTGACACACTTCTTGTTCTCTCTCCATATGGAGGATGAATGTCTATGGCAATAAGTGCAATAGTCCCAGGGTACTATCTGGTCCAAGAATCCAACCATCTGTTATTATAAAACAATAGTTTGAATCAAAGCTTTTTGATTGGCTGACATAATTCTAAAAGGGTTAGATTAATTAACCAATAAGGTATGGCCAGCAGTTACATTAACTAGCTCTTAATTACCCAAAAAGGTGTATTGAGGCATGTGTCTTAGCCAGGTGCTACATGCCCTGGGGGTGATTAGCTGATGGTTAATGAAACCCCTGGGAGCACCTTATTGTGATAATAGTAAGTGGCACAAAAGTTACAGTATGTGGTACTGTGTGCATGAAGTATTTTCGTATCTTAATTTTCTATGGTTTTGACTAAAAATAGTCCATCTGCTATTTGTAAGCTCTGCAGCAGCAAATGCAGCAATGGTGAGAAAGTATTTTTGTGCACCCTTTGATAACTTTTATTTCAAGCCTCAACCAAATGCAGGATTCCCTTCACTCACAGAAGACAGTATCATGACACTCCAAGGCTGAGGTTGTTACAGTAGATCAGAGAACTGACAGTTTATATGGCATGGGATGTGATTACAGTGATTTGTCAGTGCATGCACATGTTCCCTATTGGTTGCTGCCTTTTGTGCATGTGCATGTGCATGTGAGAAGTGCATTATCTGCATTTGGGAACAGTGTTGGATATGAACATGGCACAAGGGAGACACATTCTGAGTAACTGCATATACATTATTTCTAACTGCAGTTATATGAATAAAAGAAAATATGTTTGCAGCAGTCATTGTGTGCATCTCTGTACTTTTGTGCAGTGCCTACAACTGATTCAGCAATGCTGTGGACATGCCAGTGGGGACAAATGTCTGCATCAGACAGAAGATCACACTATGTTGTGACACTATTATCATGTGTCATTTCTGATTTTTAAAACTCTTAAATCACAGAGTTATGGCACAATGTTATGTTTATTTAGAGTGCATGCACTGGTACCAATAACTTTACCTGTCTCATGACTGTGTTTTTTCCTTATCATTAGTTCCTTTTCCACGTCCCTCTGGCTCCCACCTACACTCCTTTCTTCCCCCCCTTGACACTGTCATGGTGTTTTGCTTTCCAGTCTCTAACTGTTGCCACTGTCCCCCCTGCAATCACTACATGCCTCTGCGGGTACTCCATGTACCATGTACCTTTCCTTAATCACCCTCTTGCATCCTTCTCCCCACCCCTCCCATGCCCCACCAAGCTCCTTCAATCAATAATTGTGTTCAAAGATGCTTCAAATACACACTGTAATTATAGTTGCATAGATTTAACCTGTATAAACTGTACTACAGTTGTTTTACTTTTTTGCTGCATACTCTTTATGGTCTTAGCTCAATGGCTTTTTTTAATACTCTGTTTAGTGTGTATTATAAACCTCCTGTGTGTAATTGCTGCTTTATGTAAATACTATGTAATTGTGAATTCATTTTGTACAGTATATATTGTTAACCCAATTATGATATAAGTGAGTATTCCTTTGCATGTATTGTTAACCTCTCCTTTCCAGGTCCATCTTGAAAATTAGTTTGCTCAACGATGTTCGCCTGGTTAAATAAGATATTGATTGATTGATTGATTGAGTGACTGGAGCAGTAATGGCTACCTTAAGAAACCAATTAGAATGTAAAGAATCTTTAATGTCACATAAGCTCTGCTAGTTTTGTTGCCTTATTTTCAGGATCATTGGGATTGTAAGGTGGCTGTACACGTCTGCTGTCGAAAAAATAATGTAAGCCTGTCGGAAAGACTGCAACCAATCAGAATTAACTTCTTTATGGACCATTACTCTGATGGCTGGAAACTCCCATGTACAATATGGATCCTGTTGTCCCATCTTTCAATACCTATTCTTTCGAAATGGTTTCAAAAACTGGATGCAGTCATTGGTAATTTCCTGTGGGAAGGCTTCCATCCATGGTTTAGTAAGCTTAAACTTCTCCAGCACTGGAGTGGGGGGGGGGTTGGGGCCTTCCTTGGTTTCAGGGGTACCACATGGCCTTTATCTCAGCCCAGACGACCTTATGGTTCTCTAACACGGGCCCTACTTTGCCTACCTGGCTCCCGTTGGAGGCATCATTACTACAGGCCCCCTCTCCTGCGGTGGTGCTGTACAGTAAAAAAAATCTTCCCTAAAATCTTCCCCCTCCCATTCTACTATCCATCCAATATTGGTAAAGAGTTCTAACTCTGTTAGGCCAGGATGTAACTCCCTGAAGGTTTATGCCTCTATGGAACAACCACGCCTTGGTAGTGGGTGGTAGTATGATCCGTTGGAAAGCTTGGGAGTTACAGGGTATCCTTTAGTTCAAGATTTATTGCTCCCAGATTCTAGATCAATGGATACTTTTGAGGCTTTAAGATCCAGATACCATTTCGGCCTCTCATTTTGGAGATATCTCCAGATTAGAGATGCCATCACCATCTACCTATTTTTCCCCAAAATAGAGGGTCGCAATCAAGATCCCATCCTCCTACATGTTGGTTACGTCAACCCAGAAACAGAGCCAGTGAAATCTATAAGGCTCTTAGGGGTGCCATTGCAAACCCTACTTTGTCAGCTAAAGCCCAATGGGAAAAGGATTTTAATTCTTCTATCTCCAAGCCCCAATGGGACCATGCTTGGGTGAGATTGCATATGGCGTGTAGGAATGGGCGCACCGGTCTCATTATGAACAAAACCCATCATAGGTGGTACAAGGATCCGTCTAAACTTAAAAGGATGGGGCTCCTTCAGCAGGACACTTGCTGGAGATGTGGTAATCAAGGTGCCCACCTTTTTCATATACTCTGGGAGTGTCCCTATCTCCAGCACTTCTGGACAACAATCCAGGATATGTGTACTTTTCTGTTCCCTCAAGTAGTACCGGACCCCCCTCTTCTGCTTCTTGGTTGTGCCCATTCCCATACACCCAAGTGCTGTCTGGGGGCCTAGTGGGTTACTGCTGTGGGAGCGATAGTCAAACGGCTTATTTTAAGGAGGTGGAGGTCCCCAGAGGTTCCATCCTTCCGAGAGTTCCTTCAGGCATTAGCCCAAGGAGCTATGTATGAGAGGCTCTCTAGTTTTTCGGGGGGTTCACTGGTCCAATCTGACAGACAGTGGCAACCATATCTCCAGCCCAAGTATTGTCACGATGTCCAACCCTAGGTGGTCAGTAACTCCCGAGGGACCCCTGTCTGGTCTGAGTTATAGGCTTTCCCATTTTATTCTCATGCTTGTTAAGGTATTCTCTTCTATATCAGAATCAGTTTGCCTTTTTGTTTTTCCTGTTTATAGTGTATATAGTTCTAATTAGTAGTAGGCCTGATCCAGGACGCAACCCCGTCTACCATACGCTGCCCTGGGCCCTATATGCTATTGTTATTTTTTGTTTTTTGGGTCCTTCAGTTTATATCCCATGGCTTCCACTCTATTGGGTGGGAAGGTCTAGGTAGGTTTGGATCATTACCTATGACAGTGCTTTTTATTCCATTTCTTGGTATCCTGCATGTTGTATCTCGGATGCTTGTACTTATGTTGCGGTATGGTTGCATGTAACCTCTCAATATTATACTTTTGCTTGGTGTGTCCTGTGTGAAATAATAATAAAATCTTTAACAACAATATGGATCCTAGCAGCATAAGGCCCTCTGTTCTACCTCACGCTTTCTGATCCCCTAAGGATAGATCAAACCGGTGGTCATGCCTTAATGCTTAATTCTGACTGACTTTATAGAATTATTGCAATTTCCAAGGTATCTAATAAATTATCAGGTTTAAAGCCATCCTCAGAAAGATCTTCCTACACAACCCCATGTGCAGTACACAGTACTTGCTTTGTACAAAAAAAACTGCTAGCATAGAGACCATTAGAGGGTTTTATGGTAATTAAATTCAATAATATGGGGGACTCCTATCTTGCTGTAGTTCAAATATATGATACAGTGTGTAAAAAAAGTTAAAAAAAAAGAAATACACAGACTAAAGTACTGATAAATTAATGAATTAACTTCTTACAGGCAGTAGTAGCAGGAAGAAATGGGTTACACTGTGATCCAAATGGAGTGTTCTCACTAATATCTATATACACAGCATTTTATTCACAACCAATTTCAACAGTTCATCCAGGAACACATCTCTTAGCTAAAAGAGCAATCCCACATTCCTTTAATGATAGTGAAACATTTAATGAACGGAACCTTTAATAAAAAGGCCACACTAATGTGCAAGGCACAGTTCTATAACATTGTGGAGTCAAAAACAGTGGTGGAATTCAAGCATGCATGGGACAGTCATAAGGCAATTCTAGGGGTTGGGGGCAGAAAGAAGTAGGCTGCTGGTTAACTAGGATCTGCAGCTCATCCATTAGGTAGGGAAATGGGCAGACTGGGTGGGCCAAGCGGTCCTTATCTGCTGTCAAATTCTATGTTTCTATGTTTCTATTGGTAGTGTGTGGCTAGCATAGACATTGCATCATGTTTCTGAAGGCCAAATAAAGTGCTTTTGTGGAATAATAATTCAAACTGCAGAGCTTGTTTACGTTTGTCACTAATTACATGAATTACAGCCTTTAAAATGAAATGCTTAAAACTACAAAATATGTTATTTCACGCTTACTGTATGCCATGACCTATGCAGAGGAAAAGCATTCACAGGTAATTTCAAGGCACCATTTTCTTTAATTGTGTGGTTTCAGTAGAAAGTGTCAAAAGGAAAGGTCTATTTCCTAAAGTTTGTTCCATTCTGCCTCTCTTTTCTTCCGTTCATGACTGAGGGAGTGTGTTCACTAATAGAATAAAAACAGACCCAGTGTGGACTAAAGAAAACATATGCCATGCAATTGTTTCTACTTCCTACTTGCTGTTTTAAAACTGCAGTGAATAGTTTTGTCCACAATCATAGCTTCCACTCTAAAGGGCATTCTTAACTTATGCATGCATTACAATCAATCTCCATGTTCAGGTTTATTGCAGGAAAACTCCATTGAGCAAGCTCATTCACAAGAAGGTCCTGTGACACGTACACTGATAACGAACATACCTACAGTAAATAAAAATACTTGATAGACAATAATATAACATGTATACATGTGAACACTTAATACAAGCAAGATATTACATACGAGGATACAACATCGGATGACAATAGGTGGTTAACAAACAAATGGTACAAAGTGATAACATTTCCGGGTAGTATACTAACAATACAAGGCATGGTAACTGGTATTTGCAATTCATACATTTTAGTAAATTGAGCAGCAACAGAAAATATAGGGTAAGGGAGGTATTCAAGGCTTGATAGGGTGAGAGGAGTAATATATACGTAGACAGAGCCAAGAGTAGGACGGGGAAGGGGAGCAGGAGTGGGATTGCTGCAGTAAAGGTAGCAGTTATGAAGTCAGAAGCCAGAGAATGAAATAGTGTCTTGGATTAAATGATAGTGTGAACAATAAGTAATTAGCATACATAAGGGCAATTAAGGTCTTGCACAGAATGTGTATGGTACACATAGGGATCAGAAGGGGCTTAATGACAGTTGCAGATATCTTTTATTTTAGCTGCACATAGCACTTTATAGAAGTTAATTGAAACTGTGCTAGTTAGTTTCAGCATGGTTTGTAGTTGGTTCCAAGTAGAGGGAAGGGCATGCGCAATAGCACGTTTACCAAAGGAGGTCCATGTCCTAGGTATGTCCAGCAGAATGAAATCAGATTTCCTTTGAAGTATGCACTATGCGAAATACTAATGAAAGATGATAGATAACTCGGTAATTTGTGCAGGAGCAGCTTAAGGGTCCAAAGACCAGCATGGAGCAAGCATCTAGTAGTGAGAGATGTCCATCCAACAGCTGTGTATAGGTCACAGTGGTGCGAACAGTAAGGGGAGTTGGTAATAAACCGTAACACACGGTGGTAAAGGATGTCCAGTTTACTTAGGTTTCCGAGAGCAGTAGAGGAGTAAATTACATCACCATAGTCAAGAAGGGAGAGAAAAGCGGCCTGGACGAGCTTATTTCAAGTTTCAAGGGGGAAGAGGAGCCTATTTCTAAAGAAGAAACCTAGTCTGGCTTTAAGCCTTCTGGAAACATCCTCGATATGGTCATTGAAAGAGAGTTTGTTGTCGATCCAGATGCCCAGATATTTGAATTTGGAGACGACTTCCAATGGTTCATTTAACGTGGTAACAATAAAGTCTTTGGGTGGGGTATGGGAGGTACCTGTGGCAGTACTATGAGAGAATATCATAACTTTGGTTTTCTTTGCATTAAGCAGAAGCTTTGCCTTTATTAGATTATGTTCAAGTTGGGCAAAGTCTGCTTGAAGCACCCCCTTAATTTTGGATAATGTTGAGCCAGAGGTATACAGCACAGTGTCATCCACGAAGAAATGCAGATTGGGCTTGGATATATTGGAATCAAGGTCATTAATGTATACTGAAAACAAGATAGGGCCTAGAATGGAGCCTTGGGGGACTCCTCTAACAACTGGCAATGAAGCAGAGAAAAAGCCATCTGCTTTTACTTTCTGGGATCTCCCTGTTAGGTAACTAGAGAACCACTGGGTAGTACGGTATGTGGCACCCAAATTAGTGAGGCAATTGACTTGTAGGTTGTGATCAACAGTATCAAAAGCTTTACTAAGATCCAAGAAGACTGCTCCAGTTACCTTCTTAGCATCTATAGCAGAGACCCAGTCATTGGTTACTTTTGCTAAAGCAGAGATTGTGCTGTGATTTGCCCAGAAGCCAGATTGAGCTGGGTTAATGAGAGAGAAGGTTGCCAAGTGAGTTTTTAACTGATTGTGGATAAATTTTTCAAAAACTTTAGAGAGGATAGGCAAGATAGAGTTAGGCCTGCAGTTATTCACATCGCAAGGTTCACCAGATTTGAACAGAGGGAGGATGTGTGCTGATTTCCAGCAGGACAGCACAGTAGCAGATGTAATGGAGAGATTGAAGATATGAAGAATGGGGGCAGCGAGATGGGCATATCCTAGCCTTAGGGAGAAGGGTTCCAGGCCATCGTCCCCTGCACTTTCTTTGATATCTAGATTAAGGAGAGAATCTTCTACTTCTTTAAAATTTAGCTCACGCAGTTGAAATGGGCTAGATGTGGTGCTAGATATTGGAGGGGGATTAGGTTGGCTTGTCGCAGTATCAGCAAAACGTGAAGAGTCGAAAGCTAGTCTAGCTGTGGCAAAGTGAGAGTTAAGTTATTCAAGGATTAAGGACTTATTTTCCATTACCTTGCCACTTGCGACTATCTTTGCTGGAATGGAAGGGGCAGTAGGCCGCCCTTCTATAGATTTAAGTGTCCTCCATATTTTGTGTGGGTTCCCTTTCACTTGTTCAAGGGTAGAGATGTAGAAGTTAGCTTTGGCAGAATGGATACTTTTCACACAGGTATTCCTGGCTGTTCTAAAAGCCTGCCAATTGGAAGGTTTCTTGGAATGTCTAGCTTTCACCCAGAGCTTGTCCCGGGCTGTGAGGGCTGACTTAAGATCTGGGGTGAACCAGGGGTTAGAGTTGTTTTGTACCCTAACTTTGATAAAGGGGACATGCTTGTTTACCAATCTAGTAAGGTTGGCATTAAGGGTGGAGGCTGCCTCATTGACATCTTTGGCTAGGTAAAGGTCTTGCCTACTGATCTTGCCCAGGTCAGAAAGGAAGTTTGCTGCACTGAACTTGCGAAAGGACCATTTTGTCATAAAGATGGGCTGTGTTCGGGCCTTAATATGAGATCTTATGCAAACTACAATCCCGTGATCGCTCATATCATTATGAAAAACAGCTGAGTGCGATATTTTATGTGGGTGAGTGGTTAATATCACATCTAAGATAGAGCTGTTGGCATTATTTAGGACATTGTTCCTTGTAGGTTCATTGACTACTTGCACAAGACCTAGCTCATCACAGAGGGATTTAAGGCAATGAGATTTAGGGGTTAGCCAATCCATATTGAGATCCCCTAGAAATATTGTTTCTATTTTCGCATCTGAGAATATGGATTTCAGAATATTGAGTACTTCATCGGCTCCAGATGGAGGCCTATAACCACCTATGACAGTAATGCATTCTGAAAAGGGGAGATGAAGCTTCAATGAGACAATCTCGAATTCCTTGGCTAAAGATTTGCAGCTGATATTAGTGACTGAATACTTGGATTTGGCGTAGATGACCACACCCCCACCTCTAGAAGCCCTGTCCACCCTAAATTGTTTGTATCCCTGAAGGGAGATTTGTTGGTCGGTATTAGTCTTTTTTAACCAAGTCTCAGTAATTATGATAAGGTCTGGGTTGGTATGCACAGCCCAAGCTTGCAATTGTACAACTTCTTTGGTCAGGCTTAGAAAATTGACCAACATCATCTTAAATCCTGTGGCCTCTGCAAAATCTGTAGGCAAGGTAAGTTGCGGGGGGGGGGGGGGCAGGGTTTAGCTCCACATTACCTGAGCAGGAAGAAGCAGTAATAGCATTTTCTTTAAGGAGCTTTTAAGGATAGAGATGGCTTTTTTTCCTTTGAGACTACCCATGACGTGCAGAACAGGAGAGAGTACCACTAAAGTGACAGTTTAAAGTGATCATTGTGAGTGCTCGTATGGTCATAGGTGAAGGCAGTAGTAAGGGGAGGGTGGCATAACGGCGGGAATAGGCTAGAAGGGGGGAGGTTGATGAAATAATGGTTATACAGTGGGCTGTTGCAACATAGGGTGTTGAGACAGTGCATTGCAGATCTGGATTATATTGTGATACTTCATGGTGCACTGTATTGTAAGGCACGCTTTATAATAGGAACAATAGTAAAGCAGTGAAGAAAACCATAATGCCAGGGAGTGTAGTCTGAAAATTGGTATTGGTATGGTGCCTTTTCTGAGCATGTAATCGACCCACCTACCTACACTCTCAAATCCCAAAGTGAGATTTCGATCAGAAGGGGAAAAAGGGGAAAAAAGAAGAACAAAAACAAATCAGATTGGTGGCTAAAAGCTGAGATGATGTTTGCACAAGGATCAGGCTTATCGGCCCCACTCAGCTACCAACGTCTGAGTGGCAGCAGCTAATAATAAGCCAATGGTGCAGCAAAAGAGCTAGGGAGGGCAGAGCATAACTGTATTTAAAGGAGGCCTGGGAGGGAGTGGAGGGGCGGGAGAAAATTTTGAGTTCGGAACTTAAACTTAGCAGCAGCAGCAAAGTCAGAAACAGGGAGCAGCTGTAAAGTCTCTGTCTGACGGGCGCACATCGGAGAGAGGGTAGCAAGCGGGCGGACCAATCACTGTCCCCAGGTCAGCGCCGCACCACTCATGATTGCCCTGGTGTGCAGGCTCCCATAAAAAGCTTGGCAGAGGTACCTGGCAAGTGATCCTGCCCCAAGGCCCTTACTCCAGTAAGGGATGCTGAATGGTGTCGGCGGCGGCCATAGGAGCGGCTGTTGCTGGCCGCCTTGTCTCCGGCGCACCGTTCAGGCACAAATCCTAGGAGAGAAGAAGAGCTAGATAAATAAATATATGGGCAGTACAGGAATTCAGGGGCGGGGAAGCTGGTGGCAGATCATCAGAGGGAGGTGGGAGTGATGGTGGAGGGACAAAGAAATGGATTAGAGAGGCAGGGTAGGCAGGACAAGGTGAATGGCAGAATAGGCAGGACAATGGAAGCTAGTTGGGGGGGCTGTCTCAGGAAGAGAGGGAAGCAACCGCCGCAAGCACAGCAAGTGAAATTAGTACAAAGGGGTGGGGGTGTAGAAGGTCAGCTCCAATAGTAGGAAGAAATAAAAAGAAAAGTTCAGGGAACAGTAGCAATATCATCCAACAGTAATACAGGTGGGGGAAACACAGCCTATGTACGCACTTCTAACACTACATGCATTAATCAAGCTACAGTTTATACAAAGGGCTATGCTGTGAAAAACACAGTACAAAATTTGTTAGCCTTCACTTAGTCAGCACTGGTGGTTAAGAATTCAGGACAAAAGTTGAGTTCAGAACTTAAACTTAGCAGCAGCAGCAAAGAGTCAGAGCAGGGAATGCTATAAAGTCTATGGGAAGGGCGCACCAATCGGAGCAAGGGTGGCAAGCGAGCGGACCAATCAATGTCCCTGTAGGTCAGCGCCGCACCGATCGTGATCACCCTGGCATGCTGGCTCCCAAAAAAAGCTTGGCAGAGGTACCTGGCAAACGATCTGTGCCCTGAGGCCCTTACTCTGGTAAGGATTGCTGAATGGTGTCAGTGGCGGTGGCCATAGGAGCGGCTGTTGCTGGCCGCCTTGTCTCCGGCATGCCGTTCAGGTGCAAATCCTGGCAAGCGATCCGTGCCCCGAGGCCCTTACTCCGGTAAGGGATGCTGAATGGTGTCAGTGGAGGCAGCCATAGGAGCAGCTGTTGCTGGCCGCCTTGTCTCCGGTGTGCTGTTCATTTTATTTATTTTATTCTTTGAAAACCAAGTAAGTCCCACTAGGCACAAGTGCTTGTTTTCAGGGGTGACTTGGGAACACTAGGTGGTTAAGTGATTTGTTCAGATTCACATAGTATGCCAGTGGAAGTTGTGGGAATCAAACCAAGGTCTGCTGTATGTACCAAGCTTATTCACAGTACATTACTCACTCTCGGAAGGGAATTATGGCTAATGAGGTAAAACAGACCAGATGCAATAACTGGAATATGCGAGGGGAGTTTAGAGCAAGAGCTGAAGTGTGCAAAGACTACCTTGTGGCTGAATTAGTGCTTCTGTTCTGAAATGCAAGACAACAAATGGCTGTACAGTGACATGCATTCACAGATGGAAACCAAACAGCTAGATTTTTTGCACTGGATATGCCGGAATCTATATGGTGGCACCAGTCCTTATGTACTTGCATCCTTTCTAATGTGCAAACCACTTAATATTTTCCTGAACAGAAACAAAATGAAATACACTACACAACCACACACATCACTAACATAAGCCAAAACCCCAAGGAGGCAAGAGAAAGTGCATCCCCATAAAATCAGAGAATGAATTATAAATGATTAGAAAGGAAGGGAGGAGGATAAGGCAGGGGAGACAGAAGATGAGGAGGAGAAAATGAGGTATGATTCAACACAAAAAATAAGAAACACGTGGCAGAAGCAGAATCCCAGGGTCTCAGCACAAAAGACTGCTGCAAAACAAATCAATATATATCTCAAGAATATATAAATTACAGAAAGGATTTGAGGATGAAGCTTTCATAAAGTAATTTGGAGAGTTAGTGTTCAGTTTATAAATCCAAAAAATCTTCCCTCTGTATTTCTTGTAATGTCTCCTGCTGTTAGAGCTCCACTGTCACCAGCTAAATAAAGTGGAGAGAGACACTTGAACCATGCAGTGCTTCCAGATAACGCCTGTTCATTAAGTATGCGAAATTTCCAGTTCTGATGACTGTTTCATGTTCTAGAATCCTAAAGTCTACTTGACTGTATGATGTATTTCATCCAGCAGGGACAGGTCAGTATACTCCTTGAACTTTCATATGGATGGATGGTCACTGCCCCTGAACTTCTGGATCTAACTGCTTTGGTGGGCCCCACTGATTTTCAAGCTGTTGTGCTTTTGTGTGAAAGTTACTTGCTCTGCTTGGTGTGACTATAACAACTCTGGACCTCTGTCCACCTAGTATAGGTATTATTGTTAGTGCTCTACATGGTCTGAGGGACTTCTGGACTCTGAAACTAGTGTAGTGTGTTGCAGCTAAAAGGACAAACCAGTGCTACATGCAATGTCAAGATGCATCCAGGAGGAACACTAGGTTAAAGTGTTCAATATGAATAACTTTAATTAGGTTGATAAAAATGACAAAGCAGAACAAACACCACTCAACATTTCACCCAGTTACATTAGAGCTTTGTCAAGAAGCACCAGTTTTGTTCTTTCAGTAATATAGAACCATAGAAACATAGAAGTTGATGGCAGACAAGGACCGCAAGGCCCATCCAGTCTGCCCATTTCTATTTCTACCATAGAAATGTGCCATCGGCCTTTGCTCTGTCAATGGCCTATCTATTCTTACTCATCTCTATTGCTCCCTTATGCCTGTCCCATGCCTGTCTGAAGCCCTGCACTGTATTCATATCCACCACTTCCTGAGGTAGGCCATTCCATGCATCCACCACCTTTTCTGTGAAAAAACTTCCTCACATATCCCCTCAATCGGCCTCCCTCTAATCTCATGCTGTGTCCTCTTGTCCTGCTATTTTCTTATATTGAAATATCTACACCTAAAATGTACATTTTCAGAGAAACACACCAAGTGTGAATGTGGCAGAACTGCATTCTGCCAGGTCTTGTACCCCAGTGGAGGGATATCTATCCTACCAACTTTTTCTTCCTACTATAAATCTATTGTGCAACAGTACTTCTTTACCCTGTCATTTGCCTTTTTCTAGCCCTGATGTTGGCTGGCCATCTACGCCAGTCTTTTTCTTTCTTGTTATACCTTTTTCCTACTACCTTATTTGTTCTATTCAATTTATCCATCCATCACCACCATTCCCATGTAGCACCATGTTCAAGTCCAGCATGCCAGCTGGCAACACAATTATTAAGGTGCTTGTATGGCATAAAATACCTATGAATGAATAAAAGTGCATTTAGAACTGTTTAAAGTGCATTTGGAACAATATAAAGTGCATATGTGCATTTAAAATGTTCTTGGGTTAATAAATAATGACTGAATCAGGAAGTCCCATTAAACAACATGTTCAGACATGAAACAGCATGTCCAGACATGTAGATAGGAAGATAGAGGTCCCTAGTGGCCTATTTCTATAATGAATTGTCGCATAACCATGCTGACCAGTGGGAGGAGTTTACTCACATAATGGACCCTTATGTTTAAAATGGTAATAACACTGGCCAGAGAAATGGTTTTTTTCTTAGTTTAATATTGTTGGAAAGTTCTATATAATCCAGGTTTAGAAACAACTATTTATTTTTGTATAGGCCTAGTTGTGAGCCTTTAAAGAGACAAACTCTTTGATTGCCTTCTGTGGCAGGGGCCTAAAATTAAGTGGCAGGGCTATATAAACCCCCCAAACCCATACATAGGCAGATGAGCTGAGAATCTGGTCTCACTTGTCTGAAGTAAGTCAAGAGGAAGGACCTGTACCTGGATAGGTACTGTTAGCAACACAGTAGGAAAAGCTGAATAGACTATTTAAACTGCCTTTGAAACTTGAAGGAAGGTGAATCTACTTAAAGGAAATAGCATTGTGCTATTATTTTTCTTTATTTGCTTTGTAAATATTATTACCTTTATTCATTATTTTTACACTTTTGTATAAAATAAAGCCACACCGAGGTGTGTTGTACCTGATATACTATGTCCAATGTTATCCTTACCCACAGTCCTATTACAGTGAACCTTTCAATTTTACTTTTTTTTTTCTTTTAATTTTTACAGTACTTGCACTCTGTCCGAGCAAAAAGGACCGACATTTTCTTCTGGGCTTGCAGCCAGAATTTTCTGGCTTATCTTTAAATACCGCCTATTCTTATGTATGCCTTCCTTCACAAAGGTTCATTTTCCACATGGCTTTTCTCTGTTCAGTATAATACCATGTGATTTCCCTGCCAACCAGGACAATGGGGGGGGGGGGAACTCAGGTCTTCCAACACCCCAGCATTCACAACAATCTGTTTGCTTTGTCAGCTCACAGGAAAGGAAAGCAAGGTCACTTGCAACGCAGTTTAAACTGCTGAAGAAAAAAAAATATTAAACTGTGTCTTTGTCAGAAATTCATTTCTGTAACACCGACTGTGCCCAGCAGGGGGACATTTCCCAATCACTTGTACTTGTTCTAACCCTTATTTCAGGCTGGAACGTTGTCAACTTTATAACGTAAATAACATGTATGTACATTTTGCCATATATACAACTATTGGCATACATCCAGATTTTGTATGAGCTCAGCTGTTTGTAATTTTAGAGAGAGGGAGAGATTGGGATGCCTCTCTCTCTCTTGTTTTATTTGTAATCATAAACCAAGTGCATGGTGATGCCTTTCATCTTGTTTTATACTAATTCTATCTGATTTTCAGGAATCCATTGGAGTGTGGCTAGCAGCCACCGAAACACCTACCCTACCTGGGGTAGCCGAAGGCATACATCTGTATAACCCTAATGCAGAAGCATTTTTAAAATCAATGCTAACCTCTCACAAACAGAACCATCTGAAAAGATGTTCCTTTCTTTCATGTGTTTCTTTCCTTCTTTCTCTTAGGAAGAAGGGAGCCCCTTGTAATAAGAGTCAGGGGCAATGACCTTGAAGAGCCTACTTACCGACCTCCATCTACTGATAAAGTATAAACCCAAAACTAGTAGGCTGATTGCAATGTAATGTTGTTACTGCTTGAAAAACATTGGGATGCCCTTATATCTAATGGCAATGGGGTCACCCCATCAGTATCTATTCAGCATGCAATTTTTCAGTTGCAGACTGACTGGCTAATAAAATTACCAACATGTTTGTGGTTAGATGTCAACACCATACTGTCAATAAAGTGTCATCTGACATCTATAAAAAAAAAGACTGTTATAGCTAACTTTAGTGGGAATTTATTAATTTGTTACCTGGCCTTTGTGCCAGCATCGGTCAACCCAAAGCACAGCCCTTCCAATACTACAATAACTGAGCTGCCTCTTTAACCAGAGAAGGAGCTCAAGGGGGGGGGGTATGGACCATGCCCCTTGACCATTTCATTGCAACACCTAGTGGCTGCATACAACAGAAACAAAAGTCTCTCTGGACCTGATTGAGCCATAGCCGGCAGATCCAGAAATAAAAGAGGTATACCAATCGTTCCCCAAGTCACAGAAATAAAAATGGGTGTCTACAACTAACCTATTTGTTGCTCATAGTTTGGAAAGGCCCAGTGCACTCTAACATTGTAAACCAGCTCAGCCCTTCTGTTTGTCAAATGTGGTGACCAAACCACACAAAACCTGTTAACGGGTGGCTTTATGCCAGCCAGCACCGGCCTGGTGCAAGGGCCGTAAGCACTTAATAAGTAATCAGCTGAGCTGGGGAGGTTGTATCTTCACCTGTTCCTTCTTTTCTTTATAGTACAATGCAACAGACTTCCACTGGACAACAAGAAATATCCGCCTTTCCAGACATAGAAGACCTTTACCCGATTTATTTATGGTTCCAAATGGCATATCCTAAAAAGGCCATGCCAATCCCAACCACACTGCCTGGTAATCCAATCCAGCCAAGCCAGGCCCCCTTTTTGTCTTTTTCAAACCCACAAACACAAAGAGGTGGGATACCAAAAATAATTCTCCTTCAACACAAATAAACATGCAAAATCATGTGATTACACAAACACTTAATGATATACCCACCCTCTGCAACTCATTTCACCAGGTGCCCTACAAACTGCATGCACACACCCTTCAACTACAGCCCTCATAAGGCCTACATCAAAGCCAGGCACATTCAGGGGCCAGATTATAATCTCTATTCCTAGAATTTTGTTTTAGGAATGTTCACTACCTTTGTGTGTCTATATATTGTGGTGCGCTATGCCTAACATGGTCATTGCTTCATTACAAATCTGTTTAGGTTTCATGCTATTGTGTTTTTACATGTAGTAGCAGCTTATAATGTAGAAGCTCAGAACTCTGCTCCACATCCGGGAATGTTCCACCGCAAGACACCTCCTGCATAATTTGGGTGTAACAGGCCTGGTGGGGAGTATATTACAGGTTAAGCCTGTCAGCCTGACTTTGGGGGGGATACACAACGACTCCAGAAATCAATTAGTTGTTTCTTTTTACAAGCTAATAATGTTCTAAACGCCTCCAAACAACAACCCAAATTTTTGTGCTCACTTTCCAAATGCTACTACTACACAGTATTGTGCACTTCATTTCATTGGTAACACTGCCATGTTTCCAACTGTTGTTCCCCCAACAGGGGAATGCAGTAACCTGGACCAACTAGTGGTCTGATTGCAGCATCACTCCCAGGTACCCTTTACATCTACCCAATTATAATATGACATAATTTATATCCTGCTTCTGTACCAACATTTCTAGGTTTCATAGTGCCATGATACTAGACCTCCTGGAAGCATTCTAGACACATACTCAAGACCCAGTCGCAGAGCTCCACACTACTGAATACCTAGGAGTATTTTATCCAGAGCACACAAGAAAGACCACCAGAGGGCCCCTTTTTTCAAACTTCACAAGCGCAACAGGTGCTGTCAACAGGTTTATTCTAAAATAGTATGTCCATTTCATAACCAAGTAGATTTAACTACAATCAAGAGCCAAACTTTTCAGTTCTAGACAGCAACACATAGGCAGGGAAATTACGTTTTAACTACTGTCACAACCTCTTCTGAGATCTGGAAGCAGGTTATATTCACAGATGACCAAATGGTGTTCCCTCCTTACTGGACCTCAGCCTGCCCCTCCAAGGGCATGGCCAACACCAACACTTTTTCTTTTACAATTGCCAGGAACTTAGGTATGTCACACCACACCTTAATCAAAGACATTACTAGTAACCTTGTCATTTTTCAATGCAAAATAGCTATGTGTGTTTTATCAACTATGTTATAACAGTGTTTTTACAAGTTTACAGGTGTCAACAGAATGGCATGTGTAAGATCTTCAAGAAACTCATTCAATGTTTCTTCACTGCTGGTGCTTTCCAAGCCTGGCTGGTGTCTCATACAAACTGATTATTCTATTATGGACTGTCACTTGTTCTTTAATGGACTGCTAATCTTTGTGCAGGGGTGTGATCAACTTCCACAACAGAAGTGCTATGCCAGTGTGTGTGGCTATTCCATTGAAGGACTCAATGCACAGTCTAATGCACCCCCTGCCAAGGCGTCTGCCATCCTGCAGCCAGCAACACGAACATTGACTTTCTTACTATGCTGGTGTTTTGGCTTTAAGTTGCTAGCTGCATAGCACCATGTGCCTTGTGGGGTTACTACCTTTCTGCAAATTAAATTTTGCCTGTAACTATGCCAATTTGTGGTTACTCATATGAACTTTATGGACTGCTACTCACTGAACTGGTCATATATGTTTCATAATGACCTATCTGTCAACAGACATTATCAACAGATTCTTCAATCAAGCTAAACATATGCTGCCATCACATGCCTTATCCACTCTCAAAGTGGAATCTTTATCATCAGTGAACAGTGGTGTATCCTTTTATGTTTAACAATGCATTCAATTCTGTTCTTACCAATCATGTTATATGGTTACAAACATCAATACCCTTTCTTATACACATATCAATTGTGGTGTTGACATACCTAGTTTCTGTTTTACGATTTACAAACAAATCATTCCATTCTTCGTCAGTCTGTGATTACCCCATACCAACTCCAGAATAGGACTCCTTTCATGGTTACCTTGACTATCTGTATGCTATAAGCAAGTTTTAACAAGGTTTTTATACTGTGTTGTAATCAATTATAAACTATTTTTCTAAGGTAAAACCTAATGTTACCTTTGTCACATATGAAAGCACTGTTATTTACGATACTGTTTTTATTCCAACACCTGATTATACCAATTTTATTACCACACTCTCCAATACCTGGTTACAAATAACTTTTAAAGGTTTTGTTATAATACAACTGTTTTTCATTATATTTTTGATACTAACACTTTACTGTCTATGGTGCACTCTAAAACACCACAACTAAAGACTCAACTTCCTTTACAAGGCTCGTGTGATGGGTCTGATGATACTGCTGCCCACACAGCACCCTCAACAGTGTGTTGCCTTTTCAGTAAGGCAACAAGGGAGGGAATGTTACATTCAGTCCCCACACTCTTATTGTCCTCCCACTATGCACCTTAGACAAACCTTATGTTATACATATTATGACAAATCACTACTAACTTGTAGGGCATTGGCACTTACCATACAAGTGTAAGTGTCAGTGAAACTTAATGAGTTTTTTCCATTTTACTCTACTTAGCAACAGAATGTAGTAGGCCAAGACATACTAGTGTCTCTATTTATCTTCTAAGAAGTCATTATACAGTCTACACTGCCACCCTTTGGATTTGTGTAATAATGTATTTATTATGTATTATAAAATGGGTAGGAAAAATCATGTCTGCTGATTGGTGGAAACACATCCCATGACCGTGCATATATCAGAGCATGACTGCACACCTGCACTTTCACCCCTCCAAAAAATGTTTGCCATTTTATAAGATAGATAACCCACTATAAAGTGTGCAGTCATGCTCTGAAATACACACACCTTAGGTGGTTGATGCACTTGGCCTGCGGTGTCATGCATAACAAAGCACACCAAGGCATGCGTATATCAGAGCATGACTGCACACCCTACAGTGGGTTATCTATTACATATTGCATGTGTTCTTTTTGTACTCTGTATAAGCCTTTGTTTGTATTTCAGCTGACATTACACTTTCTGTATAATGTTATCTACACTGGGAGCCACCTAGCTATTTTGACCAATAGGGCTTGCCTGTAACTCTAACAGTAATTATAATATATGCATGGGCTAGCCATTGCTATAGCTACTATCTTACTATGAGAACTGTTGCATTATGTATTCTCACTGAGACCGTCTTTGTGGGGAATAATAAACTGTGGCTCAAGTGTCTACTTAGGTAAGATACTGTTTAGGGTGTAAGTCTGATTCTTGTAGTAATAAACAAGTTATTACTGCTTTTACCACTTGTCTGTTGTTTCTTCTCCTGGTTTATTACCATCTAGAATCTGAGGAGGACTTGGTGTTCCCTTACATTCCACATGTATGCAGATGACATGGTCTTGTTTTCATCTTGCTCCTCTGCATCAGAGTTAACATCCAGACTTCAACTTGATTTCGACTCTGTCCAGAAATGGTTCGGGGCTAATCAATAATCCCTTAATGCAAAGAAAATGGTCTCCCTGTGTTTTGGCACATGGCAGAGGCTTTCTTGACTCCCTTCACTCCCCTCCTTCCTCACCCTAAATGGGGGCAAAATTGATGATGTACGCACATAGATGCCATATAAAAAAAACTTCACTCTAAGCTTGGTGCCCTCCTTAGAAACAAAAGCTGTATCCCTATATTTGCTCACTGAGACATCATCGTTAAGACGATCATCCCCATTTTTTATTATGGCGACTTGGTCTATGGTGCTGCTCTTAAATCTACCCTGGCCAGACTGGATCCTCTTTTCCTTTCCTTTTGCCATTTTTCCCTAGGCCTGTCCACCCCAGACTCATCACTATTCTCTGTACATTGATCTTTCCCTCCCTTCCTTGAATGACCACAGTCGTATCCACTGTGCCTCCTTTATTTTTAAATTCTAGTTGGCTTCACTCCCTTCTTACCTAAGCACCCTTCTCTCCACTACAACCTCCCCATGTACTCTCTCTGTAACTCAGGTTATTGTTCCCTTTTGCTCCCCTCTCATAAATTCCTGGCTGGCCAGTCAGGTTTCTTCTGCTGCCTTCCTAATCTTTAGAACTCTCTACCACCACCTATACACTCCGTCACCTCCAAATGCTCTCTTTCCTCCCTACTCCAAGGCCACACTGCACCCTCTTGTAATTGCCCTTAGACCTTTTGCCCTAATCTTTTCCCCACTTTTCTCCATCTACCCCAACCTCTTTACTTTAAACACTCTACCTCATCCCTCTCCTCTCCCCTTTCTACTCCACTGCTTCTTCCTGCTCCCATTCTTCTTCTTCTTAACTTGCTTTTACCCCCAGTTACAGCCTTTTTCTCTCACCTACTCTGTCCTATATTTCCTGATGATACTTTCTTGTGCATTCCAGGTACCTCGCATTGCCGATGTTTAACCTACTTTTTATTTGTGAGCCTATTTAGATCTGTTATTGTATATTATTGTATATACTGCGTGTTGCTGTGTTACTGTGTTACTACATGTTTGTACATATCTCTGTCCCCCAGGAAGCACCTGGAAATGAGCTGTATCAGTTCAGTATGTCTTTCTTCGTGACCAACTTTTAAATAAATAAATAATATCTAGTTCTGGTGGAAAGGTAGGTAGCACAGCTCTTTCAAGCTGTGTCTACTGCTGGGTGTGACCATTTCTTAATTAATATATTAGTGGTTGTAACTGTGTTGCTTTGTAGTATAAGTATTGGTCCAAGAGAATGAATCCTCCTTGACCTTTAGGCCAACATAAGATGGAGTATCCTATCTGTGGGGATCACCCTTGCCATATAAATCTACTGATCATTTTATGCCATCTATCCCAGTGCACTTTATCTATCAGGATACACAATGACTGAAATAAGTAAAGAAATATGAGAAGAACTACAATTTAAATAGTAGCTACCTACCTCTCCAGGGATAGTGGTAGTACTGACTATTTGTTGAACTCCGTCTGAAGCTGCATTATAAGTAGGGAGTAGTTAGCCTGAAACAGCTGGGAAGTTGAACTAGCAAGGTTTACCCCCAAATGTCTCATGTGGTGCAAGCCCTAGTAAAATTGAAATTGAGACATCAGTTCTGATGAGGAATTGAAGTCAATTGTTAAGGCCTCCATTTTCTTTCTGATTTAGCTGATAACCAGAGAGGGAATCAAACCTGCATAAAAGAGACCACAGTGACAAGAAGTCTTTTTCTGGTGCTGTAAGGAAGACTGTTACATCAGCTGCATATAATGTAATATGATGTTCCTCTCCATCTGGTCTAAAATATCCTCTAATGGTACCATATTAATGAATGGCTTGATGTAGAGTGCAAACAGGAGGTAAGATAAAGGACATCCTTGGTGGGTCCCACATTGAAGCACTATTCAGGGAGGCAATTGCCCGTTTGTGTGCACCTGCACCTGTGGAGAGGAACAGAAAGTAGAAACTAAATCCAACAAGGAGAGAGGGGAGCCAAACCACTGCAGTGTGGTGTGGAGAAAGATCCAGGACACACAGTTGAACACTTTCCCCACCCAAGACTGAGGGCCAGAAGGTGCTTTCTTGTGATGGTGGCATGGTGTAGAATGATGAGAGATCTGCAGACACTATGCATAGTCTGTTGGGCTCGTATGAACCCTGTCTGGTCTGGGTGGATCAGGCCAGGGATGAGGGGGTCTAGGCAGTGTGCCATGATAGACATGTAGAGCTTGTAATCAGTATTTAACACTGATATTGGTCCATATGACTCACAGTACTTCATTGGTTTACCCAGTTTGGGTATGATTGAGATGACCACATAGCTCCAGAATGGAGGTGGGGATGTTGCTCCAGTGAGCAGACCACTGGCTACCCTAAGAAACAAAGGAATAAACAATGCAACAAATTTCTGGTGAAAATCTAAAGTGTATCCAACAGGCCGTGAGCACTTCTCCAACTTTAATCTGCTAAATGCTGTTTGAATCTCTTGTTCAGAAATGGCAGCCATCAGTTCTTCTATGGCATTTTCTTTGAGGCCTGGAAGTTGCAAACTAGAAACAAGTTTGCAAGAGCTGCGGGCTCTGGATCTGGGTCTGCCACATAGAGTGTTTTATAATAAGTCAAGTAAAATACAGTAGTTTCTTCATGTACTGTAAGGTCATGTGTGTGCCTTGCCTAGACTAGTTACTGTGCAATAACATCACTAGCTCCAGGGCAGTCTTTCCAATCAGGATACTAGATTTATTTATGCCATTGTATAATGTGTAATAAATGTCATCCTCTCCAGTTTAGGGCTGTTTGATTTCTTTTTACACAAGATGTTTTCCTTGACTGTGCATTTTTGCATGGTTCACTGACAGTGTGATGATATTATAGAAACATAGACAATGATGACAGAAAAAAGACCGGTGGTCCGTCCAGTATACCCAAATTCCCTATTAAGCCCTGTGACCTATTGTTCCTCCAGGGTTGTAGCCTTACCCATCTTCCCTTCCATTCTCGTCCCTGATTCTGTTGCCATGAGCAACCTCTGAACCCTTCACTCTGTCCCAACTGTGCTTGAAACTACTAACGGTTTTCACTCAAACCACCTTGGCTGACAGATTGTTCCATGCCTCCACCACCCTTTTTGTAAAATACTAGTTTTTCACATCCCTCATGAACCTCCCACCTGTTAGTTTCCATTCATGTCCATGTGACGGAGGGTTAGTATTCAAGCTAAATAGTTCCCTGCAGTTCACCTTGTTACTTCCTTTAAGGAACTTGAAGGTCTGTATCATATCTTCCCTCTTCCATCTGGTCTCTGGTGAGTACATGTTCAATGCCTTGAGGTGTTCCTCATAGGACATGCCCTGCTGGCCTTGAATCATTTCCATTTCTCTGTTTTGCACCATCTCCAGCCTACCTCTGTCCTTCCTGAGGTAAGAACTCCAGAACTGGACACAATACTCCAGGTGAGGCCTTAGCAGAGATCTATATCTGGACAACAGGATGCAAAGGATAATAGTAAATGGAGTACACAGTGAAGAAAGGAGGGTAACTAGTGGGGTACCCAGGGTTTGTTACTGGGACTGGTCCTCTTTAATGTCTTTATAAGTGACATTGGGGAGCACCTGGAAGGAAAGGTATGTCTCTTTGCAGATGACACAAAGATCTGCAACAGGGTTGATACACAAGATGGGATGGAAAGGAGGAAATGGGACTTGGCAAGGTTGGAGGAATGGTCAAATATGTGGCAGCTCAGAATTAATGCAAAGAAGTACAAGGTAATGCAACTGGGAAACAAAAACCCAGGGGAAGAGTACACAATGGGGGGTGAGTTAATAACAACAACAAAAATTGAAAGAAACCTAGGAGTAATTGTATCAGATGACCTAAAGGTGGGAAAGCAATGTGAGAAGGCAGTAAGGAGAGCTGTGGGGATACTGGGATGCATAGGGAGAGGCATCAACACTAGAAAACAGGAAGTTATTATCCCTCTGTGCAGACAGTTAGTGAGACCCCATCTGGAGAACTGTGTGCAATTCTGGAGACCCCATCTCTGCAAAGACATAAACAGAGTGGAGGCTGTTCAGAGGAGGGAAACCAAAATGGTGCAGGGTCTGCACCAGGAGACATATGAGGAGAGAGTAAAACAGCTTAATATGTATACCCTTGAGGAAAGGAGGGAGAGGGGGGACGTGATTGAAACTTTCAAATATCTCAAGGGAATTAACAAAGTACAAGAAGGTAGCATCTTTCAGAAGAAGAGATGTGCTAGAACAAGGAGGCACAATTTGAAGATAGAGAGGAGATGGCTCAGAGGTAATGTTAGAAAGTATTTTTTCACAGAGAGGGTTGTGGATGCATGGAACAGCCTTCCTGAGGAGGTTGTGGAGTCAGGAATGGTGGGAGAATTCAAGAATGCATGGGACAGGCATAAGGCAATTCTAGTGGGGGGTGGGAGAAAGTAAGCTGTTGATTAACTAGAATCTGCAGCTTATCCATCAGGTAGGGAAATAGGCAGACTAGGTGGGCCAAGCAGTCCTTATGTGCCATCAAATTCTATGTTTCTATGTTTATACAGTGGAAGTATTCTCTCTCTCTCTCCCTTTTCACTATCAATACCCCTCCCAATACATCCCAGCATTCTACTTGCCTTGCTATAGGTCTTTCTGCACAGACTCAATTGCTTTAAGAAATTGCTGATGGCAACTTCAAGGTCTCATTCCTTAGCCATAGTGCTTAGTTTTATCCCTCCCATCCAGTACCCCATCCTAGGGTTCTTGTTCCCTAGGTGCATTACCTTGCACTTTCTGGCATTGGATTCCAACTGCCAAATCCTTGACTACCCCTCTAGCTTTTGTAGGTCTCTCTGCTTTTCCTTTATTCCCTCCTCAGTATCCACCCCCCCAGAGAGCTTTGTGTCATCTGCGAAAAGATAGCCTGCCCCAGATTCCATTACCAATATTGCTGATAAATATATTAAAGAGGACTCAACCCAGGATAGATCCCTGTGGAACTCTTCCCATAACCTCCCTGTCTTCTGATTTAACCTCATTGGCCACAACCCTCTTCTATTCCTCTTTAACCAGTTACCTACCAAATTTAATATGGCTTTAAGCCAGACTTAGATTCTCCATCTTTTTCAGCAAGTGTCTGTGGTGTACTGAGTTAAAAGCGCTGCTGGAGGTGAAGTAGAGCAAATCCACAGTCTGTCCCCTATCTATTTCCCTCACCATCCCATCAAATAAAACTATTAGGTTAGTCTGAAAAGACCTCCCTGCCACAAATCCATGCTGTTCACTATCCTGGGGACTGTTGTTTTCCAAGTAGTCCATGCAATCCTCTTTGACCAGTGACTCCATGAGCTTGCCTACAATGGAGGTAGGACTAACAGATTTGTAGTTTCCTGCTAGTTCCTTGTCCCCCCCTTAGGAAGCACAACTCCAACAGACAACTTCTAATCCTCAGCACTACCCCTGTCCTAAGTGAGCTCTTAAATAGACCAGCCAGGGGTTCAGTCAGTTTCATTGACATTTCCCTGAATATCCTTAGATGCAACCCATCTAGTACCAGGGCCTTATCTATCTTTATGGCTGCCAGTCCTTTCAGGACTGGTTGGCTAGTAAATGTTGGCTGACTCATCTCTGGAAGCCTCTTAGTAGCTGCTTTGATGCCACTCAAGGGCCCTTTCGTCCTTTCTAGCAAAAGCAATCATTAAGGTCAATGGCCTTTTGTCCGTCCTCCTCTATAACCCTCCCACCAGTCTGCCTTATGTTTCTTCCTCCTTTCTTTCTTTTTTCCCTGATATATCCGATTAACTATTTTTTCTCCATTGTTGACCCCCTCCACAATATGCAGCTTTGTGCCTGCTTTTGCAGGTTACAGTTCCTCTGCGTGTGCCTTGCCCTCATTAATTCTCATAGTTTATCACATTCATTGATGTCTGAACAGTTCCTTTTTAAGTATTAACATTGACTTGTTGGGACAGTACAGTCTATCCAACCCTACTTATGGTTTGATGTGAACACTAGAGATGGTTGAGGTGGCTGAAATTCACTTTGTAAATTAATTAGCAAAGGTGGCAAAATTCACAAACTGCAAGGTACTGACTTTGTGAAATTTTTCCAGGCAAAGTGGCCTTTTTTCTATTTGAACTGACCACAGTTTGCTTACAAAGTTGCTACTCCATGAAGACTTTGTTAAAAAGTGCTAACTTATGATGAGAGATTAAAGGATCTCAATATGCACTTGCTGGAGGAAAGGAGGGAGCGGGAGGACATAATAGAAATATTCAAATACCTTAAGAGCATAAACAAAGTGCAGGGGAAGACACCTTCCAGCACATGAAGAGTACATTGATGAGGGGGCATGATATGAAATTGGAAGGTGGCAGGTTAAGGGGAAATATGAGGACATTTTTCTTCATGGAAAGGGTTGTGGACAAATGAAATAGACTGCCACAGGAGGTGATGGGAGTGAGCACAGTGGAGGGATTTAAGGCATAGGGGAACATTAGAGGTGGGAAGGAGGGGTGAAAAACCAATCACCAGGTAGGGTTGGAGGCTGCAAACTAGTGCAGGGCTTATGGGCAAACTGGATGGGCCTGGCGGTCCTTATCTGCCAACAATTTTCCTATGTTTCTATGTCTCTGCTCCTAGCTGATGTTGCAGCTAGGATATTCCAATCTACATCAGGCAGATTGAAGTCCCCCACCAGCAGCACTCCCCCTTATTTACTATATTTTGGATGACTTCCACCAGACCTTTATCCAGTTTTCCTTGCACTGGAAGTCTGTAGATTACACCAGTGGGAATAGCAGCTCCATTCACAATCTCTATATTGATCCACAGTGCCTCCACCCCTCCCTGTGTTCCCTGTATCTCTGTTGCTTTTTATGCTATCCCTCACATAAACAGCCACTGCTCCCCCTTTCTTACCCACCATGTGCTTCCTATGTTTCTCCTTTGTGAAGGGGGGGGTTCACATGGCTTGCTGCTTATCTACCACCTGGAGATGTCCAGGTATCAATGCATGTGAGACAATACATGGTTAAGATGCCACACAAACAAGGTGCCAGGAGTATCTCCAGAGGTGGAGCTCATACATTGTCGCCACTGTATGTGCTGTGAGCCCAAGGTGAAAATGGAGGGGGAAAAAAAACTCAGACAGCAGGATGAAGACTGACCACTCACAGGCCCTGCTTGGGTGACCAGGCACTCCCACAAGTCCAGTGGAAGAGGACTGAGTACACTAAGTGGGTGTATACAAGATAACAACACATAATATTGGTGTGTGGTACAGTAAAACACATAACATAAGATGGATGTAGAGTAGTAAGGAGAGTAAAGGCACAGACTGAAGAAAGATTGTCACAGACAGTGAAGAAAGGGGACAAGACTTTTTTTTAGGTACATCAGTGAAAGAAGGAAGACGGGGAGGACTGTAAAGCTCATAGGGGAGACAGGAGAGTGCAAAGAGGGAGACCTTAGAAAGGCAGAAATACTAAACAAATATTTCTGCTCAGTATTCACTGAGAAGGGTGAGGGTCACAGACCACAACTGAGTAGCTGTAACAAAGGGAAGGGAGAGGTTAACACTATTCCATTCATGGTGGAGAGAGTCCTGAAGGAGCTCACAAAACTAAAGGTGGACAAGGTAATGGGGCTAGATGGCATACATCCCAGGATATCAAAGAAATTGAAAGGGGAGCTAGCGGCACCACTGGCAGCTTTGTTCACTGAATCACTTAACATGTGTTGTTTCAGAGGACTGGAAGAGGGCACATGTAGTCCCTCTACACAAAAGTGGCAGTAAGGAGGATGTGGGGAACTATAGACCCATCAGCTTCACCTCAGTCGTGGGCAAGATCATGGAGGCACTGCTTAAAGAAAGGATAGTGGAGCACCTGGAGTCCATCAGGGCCCAGGATCTGAGGCAGCATGGATTCACAGCAGGAATGTCATGTCAGACAAATCTGATAGACTTTTTTGATTGGGTTATGATGGACTTCAACCTGGGGAGGGTGGGTGTCACCTATCTAGATTTCAGCAAAGCCTTCGACACTGTCCCACACAAAAGGCTGGTCAACAAAATGAGTAGTCTGAGCATGGGGCACACTGTGGTAAACTGGGTTAGGAACTGGCTTACAGACAGGAAACAGAGGGTGGTGGTAAATGGGACCCAGTCAGGGAGATGGAGGTGATCAGTGCGGTACCTCAGGAATCAGTCATTGGGCCAGTCCTGTTTAATGTTTTCATGAATGACATTGTGGTAGGGCTGGAGGGAAAGGTCTGCCTATTTGCAGATGACACCAAGAACTGCAACAGGGTGGATACTCTGGATGGAGTGGGGAGAATGGGGAGGGATCTGTAGAAGCTTGAAAAATGGTCTGAAGTGTGGCGACTAAGATTAATTCCAAGAAGTGCAAAATAATACACCTGGGAAGAGGAAATCCTGTGGAGTGCTACAGGATGGGGTGGAGAGTTGCTGCCTATTACAAAGAAAGAAAGGGACCTGGGGGTTATCATTTCTGATGACCGAAAAGTGTCTAAGCAGAGTACAAAGTACTGCAGGGAGGGCCAGTGGCATGCTGGGATGCATAGGTAGAGTTATCACAAGCAGAATGCAAGAGGTGGTTATGCCATTGTACAAAATGTTAGTGAGGCCTCGCCTAGAGTACTGTGTGGAGTTCTGGTGGCCGCACTTCCGTAAAGACATTGACAGGGTAGAGCGGTCCAGAGAAGGGTGACTAAGATGGTACAAGGACTGCACCCGAAGACATATGAGGAGAGATTAAAGGACCTCAATATGTACTCACTGGAGGAGAAGAGGGATCGGGGGGACCTGATAGAAACAATCAAGTACCTTAAGGACATAAACAAGGTGCAGGGGGAGACATCTTCCAATATAAGAGATGTGCAAGAACAAGGGGGCATGACATGAAAATGGAGGGTGTCAGGCTGAAGGAAAATCTGAGAAAGTTTTTCTTCACAGAGAGGGTGGTAGATGCATGGAATAAACTGCCACAGGAAGTATTGGGGGCAAACACAGTGGAGGATTTAAACATGCATGGAACAGGCATAAGGGTACATTGGTGGTGGGAAGGAGGGAGGAAATGCCATTGACTAGGTAGGGTCAGTGGAAACAAACTAATGTAAGGCTTTCGGGCAGACTGGATGGGCCTGGCGGTTCTTATCTGCCGACAATTCCTATGTTTCTATATGTGTGTTTGTATGTGTGTGTGTGACAGAAAGCGCTACAGAAAACAAATGTGTGAGAGAGGGCTCAACACGAAGCAGGTATGTAACAGAATGCGACATAACCCATACAGAAAAAGAAGGCCTTCAAATTCAATTCAAGTATTCTTCAGTTTTTTTAAAAACTGATCCAGTTAATTTTCAAGTTTTTGAAGTAATTCAATTTGACTTTGTACCTCAAACACCAGTTTTTATGCATTGAAAAACATCTCAGTTTGTTCTCAAATGCCCTTAAAAAAAGCATGAGAAATGCTAATTAGCCTTCAAAAAGAAAACTAAAATAGTGGTAATAAACTGTTATGAACAAGATCTTCAACTGTACCTGAAATACCTTTTAAAGTGCAAATTTTATACAGTCCTAAAACATAATAATCAAATGGCCATCAAATCAGAAAAACTATCCTCACCTATAAGCCCCATTTTCTTCCACCCAGACAAGCCCTAGGACCTCTGACTAACATCACCTACCTACATGCCCCCTCTCTGCCCACCCTGACCAGCCTACTGGAATCCAGACCAGTCTTCCCCACCTACATTCTCCCTGTCCCCCACCCTGAATCAGCCATGGAACTGCTGGACTGGCCTGCCTCACCTATGTCTCCATGGTATCCTAAAATGGACCAGCCTTGTGATGACTGGAATGGCCTCTCATGTCTACGTTTCCATTGCCCACCCACTCAGGCCATGCCTGGGAGCACTGGATCTGCCTCCACACCTACATATGAAACTTGCCAGGATTAAACCCAATTCTGTAGCATGCAACAGCAGAGTTGCTACAGTAAACAATGCAATTTCAATGGTAGTCAGTCCCTTTTGCCATGCAGGAAACTGTGACACTGCGCTTCATCCTGGCAGGCTTCACTGTACGTCCTCCATGTCCCACGATCTGGATCAGTGTTGGGAACCAAGGTCTAGTTTTCCCTAGGAAAATCTCCCCTTTTTTGCCCACTTGGACTATCTCTGGGAACCCATACTGGCTGTCCCCATGTATATCACCATGTTCCTTCATCCAGATAATCACTTGGACCTCGAGACTAGCCTTCCACATCTATGACTCCCCTGCCTGCTCACCCACCCAGACCTGCCGTGGGACCCCTGGACCAGCTTTTCCTACCTATGCCCCAATATCATTCCACCTGGACCAGCCCTGAGACCACTGTACTGCCCTCCCTCATTTAAGTCCCTCCTCTTCCCCCATCCAGACCAGCTCTGGAATCTTAAACTGGCATTTCCTACCTACATTATGTCCATCGTTCTGCCCACCAGGACCAGTCCTGCAAATCCTAGAAGAGTATTTGACACTAACCTCCACATTCATCTCCCACGCTGTCTAGCACTTGAACTCCCAGTCACGGTTCCAAATGATAATGGGGACTGCATAATAGCGTTCGCCGTTTGGGTGAGTCTACATCTCCAGAAATGAATTTCAGCAATGTAGATTCATGGTGAACAGCAAAATGGTGCCAGAGACTCAAATGTTATTGTTTTTTTTGTGGGAACCCCCCCCACTAAAGGATTCTCAACTCCAGGAGGTGCATGTCTGGGGGGGGTGCAAATCTAAAAAAAAAAAAAAATGCAACCCATGGCGCAAAAAACGAGCATGCCTAGAACTGAAACCAGCACCCTTCCAACCCAAGCCTGCTACTAACCCACCATGCCACACAGCCAGCTTGGCAAACCACCACCACACTACACCCTACAAACCCTTCTGCCCATCGTGATCCCTCCCAACCCCCTTGCAAGTGTGTACATAGCATCATCCTGTCGCTATAGTCCCCGAACCCCCTATCCAGTTGCCCTCCCTGCCTGGTAGCCCTGTGTAAAAGAGCTGTGATTAAGTCGCCCCTTTGAAAGTGCTCAATTACAGTCACCCTAATACATGGGATACCCCCAGACAGGTTTCCTAAACTCAACTCTACCCTCTGTTTCTAGCAGGACCAAACAGGAGACATATGGAAGGGTGTCCAACTCCCATCTTTTTCCTTATTTTCTAATTGGATCAGCCATAGGACTCCTATACAAGGGTCCCACACTCACCTCCACCCCCATCTCCCACCTGTAGCACCCCTAGATCCATGGAACTTGGGTCTGAAAGACATCTGCATCACATTTTCCCACTCATACCATCCTTAGGACCCTAAAGCAGGGGCCAGATACCCACATGCACCATCATCAGATTTACTACGGCATACCAAAATGCTGAATCTGGAAATCCAGGAGCCCAAACATTATAGCCCAATAGTCAGTATCCCGCAACTGAGTTTTTTTCTGTGTTTCTGGGGGCATCACCACCTGCACCCCCCCTTATTTATGTTTGCCAACTCTGCTGTGAGCAGTTCCAGGCTGTCGGGATACAGACTGTTGAGCTGTAATTTTTGGGCTCCTGGGTATCGGGTTTTGGCAATTTAGTAAGCCGTAATACTCCCCCTTTATCTTTCATTTGGACCATGCTGAGGATCATCATACTAGAATTCTGACACCACCTACACCTTCTTTCACATGATTTCTAGAACCCCAGAACCAGGATTGAACAGCCACCATACTCTGTCCCCCCCACAGACCACCTATTGGCCCCCTTGGAGCCTATTTACTCATCTGAATCACCAAAGAGAGCCCCCAACAAGGCATCCCCAGCTATGGCCTCCTCTGTCCCACCTGGTCCTCCCAGAGGACACACATAATAGACTCCCCCACATACGTTCACCCTCTTCTCCCATCTGGACCACCTAGGGGACCTTCCAAACCATGCTGCTTCCACCCAGGACACTGGGGGATTGGAAGTCTATGGCCATGACTGGGGACAGTCAGGAGCCTAACAACATTGCTAGGGGGGTGGGGAAACCTGAATCTGGGGTTGGGGCTTAAAAGCCTGCTGCCAGGGCTAAGAGGGGTATGACAGTGAGTATGACACCATGGATGGGGGGGCTCAAGAGCTAGTGACCCCACTTTCAGCATGTAATTGTTGTGGGCACACCATTACAGATAACCCAGCAAATACAGATTAAGTAGAGGGTCTTACCTGAGCACTATAGGAGCCAAAGGTGGGAATCTCGAAAGTATGCTGTCCACCACACCTGTAAAAAAATATAGAAAAGGGGATCACAAAGGATCCATAGCTCTTAGATGGTACAGTAAGGATGGAAAGGACAGATTGGGCATAAAAATATACTTATCTGATGGTTAGGAGTCCATGTCCCCTCAGACATGTCAAATAAAATAAAATTAGGTTAGCTGGGGAAAAAATAAAAGAGCAAACACTGAGAGGAAAGGAAGTGTGGTTTGGGAGAGGGCTCAGCCAAAACCCCCTGTGCCCCTATTGGTGGCCCTGTGACCAGTATTGTACCTGATAGCAGGTGGGTTAGTGGAGGCTTTCCAGGGGCTAGTAGGCCTGTTAGTAAATAAAAGAATGGTACTAGTGGTCTTGCGGGATAGGAATGCCATGGGAGGAGGCTAATAAGAAAAAATGGTAGCCATGACTGTCTAGTACCCTGTGGCTAAGGACAATGTTCCTTTAAAATGAATTTATACTCTTCTCAGGGGACTAGAGGGGGCTCTTTGAGCCCTAGTATTGTGTGTGTGCTAATGATGTGGAATAGTGGCAGGAGGAAGATACACTTGGGTTGCACCTGCAGCCAGCCACATAGCGCAATCCTGCTACAGTGAAAGTGCCTGTGGATACTTGTAACCCCCAACTCACACAGAGCTCAGGCTGCTGCCCACTCTGCATCGGTGGGGGATAGGGTGAAAGAAAGAGAGAGAGAGAGAGAGAGAGAGAGAGAGAAAGAAAGAGAGAGAGAGACTTGAGAAAGAGAGAAAGGAGCCAGAAGGAAGTGGAGGAGGCAACAGTAGAAGCGCCTTCCCCCTCACCTTCCTAAATCATCACTTCGACAATAAAGTTTGTTTATGCCCCAAGGGGCTGAAGCAACAGCAAGGAGGCATCATGGAAGAGCCACATCCCATGGCTGCAACAGCAGTTTTGGAAGTTGGGTCTGGAAGGCGGCAAGAGCTGCCATTGAGTTAAACCACTCCCACAGTAATGCTGAAGCCAGGAAGGGAGTGCAGAGGTGGCAGAAGCTGCCAGGGAGTAAAACCACTCCTGTGGCAATAGTAAAGCCTGGAGAGGTGGGAGGTTGTAAGAATGGGAGAAGAGAGATGGCAGCAGTGGAAGTGGCAGTGTTTATTTATTTAGAAGAGATTCACCAGGAAAGCAACATGAACTGTAAGCAGTTCGTTTCCAGAAACGTAAATTAAATATGACTTACCTGCTCTGTTTGAGTCACACAGTCCAGGGTTGAATTGGCTTGGGTTTGGGGTATTCTGGTGGTCTCTAAAAGGAAAGCACAGAGATGGATGTGGAGACAAAAGTGTCAGAGGTTCTAGTGGAGAGATTAGAGGTTAGAATTAAACAAGATAAGATACTTATCTGAAAGGTAGACAGTCAACATCTGGCCAGATCTGTTAAAATAAAGGTAAAAATGATGACCGTATAGTAGCTTGAGTAGAGACAGAGAGCAGCAGAGAGATACAAATGATAATATGACAAAGGAGTAAAGAAAGCAGAGATTTAGTGGAAAAGACAGAGTTAAAGAGAAATTACTGTATTATAAGAAACAGTTAAAAAAATTAGATTTTCACCCATTGTATTTTAACTTTATTGTTTCTAGTTATTTTTATTTTTTTTTACTTTCCCATCCTGTTGCTCTACTAAATATTGTAGGTAATGCAACACTTATTTCACTAAGTCTTTTGCAACCTTGCATTCTTTCCAACCTTAAATTAGTGTTATTATGTAATTACATACCCACATAACCCATACACCCCAATCAAACTGTACTTAACTAACAAGTAAGACATTATAGGCCTCATATTCAAAGCCAGCCAGCCGGGCACGCACACGGGGTGCCACATGATAAAATGGGGACAACCAGCTCCGGCACCATATTCAAATGAATAGTACGATCTGAACAGACTGCACTAGCCATTTGAATATCAGCCATGGTAACGTGGCACCCAGCCAGTGTTCACCATGCTTTGTGCTGCACTACAAGGATATGAGCTGGAGACCAACCATAGGGGTAATGCGCAACACACACACTGGTTAGTCCTGCACCCCTATGGGTGAAAATTCAAACAAAGATGTAGATGAACCCACTGCACTACAAGGTCATTTACATACTCATTATGGACTTCTCTGTATGCTACTGCAGCAGCTGAGTGTGCTGGACCATGTCCCCCCTCCCATGCCCAGATTCCCATCCTTGTTTAAAAACGATACACTCCCTGGTGATTCAGATATCTCTTACCATACCTGATCCCAATCCTTGTTTGGAAAATGAAAGAATTCCCTGGTGGTCCAGTGGTCCCCCCAACCCGTACCTGCCTGTAGCAAACAAACCCTGTCCCTGGTGGTCTAGTGGACCCCCACTCTGGCAGGTAGTGCCCTATCACCCCACTGTTCTCCTCAACTCAACACCAAGAGCCAGCAACTGGCACAGCCTTTTGATCACCTCTACAGCTGGCCATAGCCCGAGTTCTCCTGGCACCCACACTGTACAGTGTGCCCTATGAATGCAGTACAAAGCCCCCCCCCAGCAGAAATTCACTTTGGAAAAATGTACTGGACAGGCAAAGTCATGGTATTCCCATCCCCCATACTATTTCCGTCCACTGTGATACCTGGGTCACAAATTGTAGTCGCTCTAAGAACACTATGAAATTCACAGTACATATAAACATAAAATCCATGTCAGATATTAGTGGCGTAGTCTAGTTTTCTTTCACAAAATACTACGCAAACACAGCCACAATTTCTTTAGCTAATACTATTTTGTTAAGCCAGCTGTTCCTGATTGTGACCCCTTGTTCCAATAAAAAAAATATTCCTTCAGCTTAAATGGCACAGGGTTAAGAAGTAAATTGCCTAGTAACATTCCCTGGCTTGCAACATAATACAGTTTATAGACACACCAGCATTACAAATACTACATTTGAATTCAAAGCCAGGAGGAGAATGCCTGTTCTCCTACCACACACAAACACATGTTGGTATACATTCAAATAACTGCAAATGCACACATTTCTTAGTCTAAACATCCATTTTCTTTATGACAAAACTTTAAAAATGCAGCAAAAACAAAGAAAGCACTAATTAAACATATACAGCATGTAATTAAACATGTGCAGCAAGTCAAGAATTTCAATTGCAATCTGGCCCACCACAGCAGTAAGAATTGCAAAACTGCACTGTATTCAAGCTAGGAGACTCTCTAGAACTATTCTAGAGTTAAAAAAAACATCTTTCTGAGTTAAACTTTTTACAAAACTGTAGAAAACAAATACCTGAAAAGTCTCTGCATATCTTTTCTCACTGGTCAAGAAGCTGCAACTGCCAAGACTGTTTTCAAACTAGGAGGGAACTAGGAAGTGCCTTCCTCTGGCAGTATCACATCCTGCCAAAAAGCAAAAGAGTCATGTGAAATGAAATCTTTACTGAGTAGATTTTTAAAGCAACATGCAAGTGCAATCTGTCAGTTTTGCAAAATGTTCCAAATTATTTATACAAAAAATGAGGATGATTAGGACAATTACTCAAGGGTGTGTCTCAGTGGACTGGACCCATTTACTTACCTAGGGTTGTCAAAAATGAAGGATCTCTTTATCAGTGAAGTCCTGCTTTTTCAGCACAAGTTTTCATATTTGAATAGTCTTGGGGGATCAGATATGATCACAGCTGAACAAGAAGCTCCATTGGCAGGCCTGACATTTTTAAGCAATAAGGATGACCAGGGGTTGCATTAACCATACATAAATCACATCCTTGTGAGGTAATGTGACATAAGACGAAACTGAGTGCCATTCCCCAAGGGTGTGATTAACAAATTTGCAACCCCTGTGATTACCTTGTTTTTTTAGCAATGTGAATAAAAAAAACTCTTCAAACTAGCTGTTCACATTGTTTTTTTTTTTATTACTTATACATGATTTCATATGTAAACAGTCCTTCCACCATCTGGTCATCAGTCCATCCACAGTCCATTTATGTTCCAGTTCAGCTTGCAGATGTTCAAAGACATATGTGCTTCTGCAGAGCAGTAGAGCACATCAAGAACATCTACACAGTTGGAAACAGTATGTCAGATTCTGACATTATGCTGATGTTGGTACTGGCTAGCCAGCAAGTTTGTCTGACTAGGAAAACTAAAATAAAAACATGCCAGTTTAGTGTGAATGTGTGGGGTTAATGGCTTAGATGCCAATCTTGAGCTGTAAAAAAAAATCACACTGTTACCATGGCAACACTGACTGACTAAACATGTCATCACAGAGGGGAGAGTTGGGTCAAGAGTATAGCACAGGAACAATGACAACTTTGTTTCCATGATGGTTGTCATGGCAACAGCCAATGGGTTTTAGTGAGTTCTTTTTCACTCTGCATGTTCTACCCCACCACCACAACACTGCCCTCCCAATCTTAGCCAATTATCATCACCTGGAGTAGCATCCTAACCACCCTTCCTGTAGCTGAACCAACACCCTACACCTAAACCACCCTCCACCTCCCAAAACTTCCTGCAACTAGATCTGCCCCAAACTCACCATCCCCCCCAGCTGACCACTCTCTCTGTAACTGGAACCCTTCCCCCTGGCTGACTACACTCCATGTCACTGCATTCCCCTTCCAGATCCCTGACCAGACTCCCCACTCAAACCTCTCTTGGCCAATATCACTGGTGGCACAACATGAGCTGGTGTTAGAGGGGGTGGGAGACTGTGAAGACAACAAAGATGTTCAGGGAACTATGGGGTGATGGGGCCTGGAAGAAGGAAGTGGTAAGAGGACTAAGAATTGGGCTGTGGATAAAACAGTTACTGTGGAGGGAGCTGTGGGGGAATGTGGAGGGAGGGCAGACAGTGTTGGGGGCCATGGAAGAAGCTGAGGCTAGTATCTGGGGCTATGTAAGAAGACTTAGCTAGTGTCAGGCAATAAAGAGAAGGGAAGGGAGGCTAGTGTCTGAGGCTGTGCAGGCCTGTGGAGGAAAAGTATCTTGACAGTCCGTATGGGGTGGGTGGGTGTTTAATTGGTCTGGGAGGGGTTCATGGGGGCCATGCAGGGAGGCAATGAGTTAGATTACTGGGTGTCCCTATCCTGGACTTTCTGGGCTTGGATGTATTACTATTCTTGCTTGCTGTCCTATGTCGGCTTGACTTTGTTTTGCCTTGGTAGCCAGCCAGCTGACAAAGAAGGCAGGTGAGAGTCAGGAAGGGGGAGCTGAAGAAGATGTGGCTGTGCAGTGCAAGTGAAGATTTTGGATTATTGGCAGCGGACGCTTGTGGTGGAAACTAACAATTTGGATCCAGCCGGCAGCTCGGTGATAACAAGGAACAGCTTGATTTGGAGTAGGGTGTTGTTGGCCCCAATCTTACAGGTGGGTTGATCGTGGGTGTGCGGTGGTGCAGGGGCCTGGGCCCTACTTTTCCAGGGAGCCAGTGGCTGGAGCAGGTGGTCCTTTCAGATTCCCCGTAGGACCTACTGGTTGGTGGGTTCGGATGGGGACCCATAGCAACAGCCGTAGACCTAGGTCGGCCACCCGCATAGATTTTTTGGGGCCCACTCCTGGATTCAGAGAGACTGATTTATGGAAGAGGACTCTTTTGGACTCCCCCCCCTTCAAATTATGGTCAGTCTTTTAATTTTATTTACTCTGTTTAAAAAGGCAGTGAGAGTGTCGTATGCTGTTTTCCAAACTCAGGCAGTGAGAGTGGCTGAGGACTGTGATGCATTTGGATTCATTTCATTAAGCCCCCTTTTCAGTGAGAGTGTTGGGGGGGCTGGAGAAATCATCAAGATGTTGCTATCTGTCAGTCCAAGAGGTACGAACTCCTGAGGGGTTTCAGTCTCTGCTGGTGGTGAGAGGTCCACTAGGGCCTGGAAAACTGAATTTCTCCTGAGATCTCTTTTTAGTTACAGTGTCAAATACTTATCAGTTAACTTTTGACTAATCCCGCTCCATTTAATTTGCTGTCCTGGACTTAATGACTGTGATGCCATATTTTATTTATTTTACGTGGTTTGTTTAATATACTTGTTGTTGTTAGGGGGGAATTTCAGTATTTGTTTTTGTTGAATTTTCTTTTAATTTATTTTATTGTTTAGTTTAATGATTTGATTGGGATTGTTTCTTGTTTTTTTTCTTTCCTTCATTTGTGGTGGCTTGGTGTTTATTAATATGTGTAGGTGGCTTGCCCTGCGGTTGTGCGCTACTCATCCTCTGCCCTTCGCACCCTTCACCCTTTTATCTCCCCCCCAAGTGCAGTTTACAACTTACCAGCTTTGCAGAGTGCTGGGTATTGCTCACCGGGGGGAGGGGTGTCAGGGGCTGCAAACGGTGGATGGTGAGTGAGCAGGTCATCGCATTGGGGTAGTAAAATCCAGAAGATGCCCTGGGGTGAAATGGAACCCGGATCGTGGTTTTCCATGTCTGGTGCCCATACCCAAGGGCTCTACTGATATAGGTGGGCAGGTAGTCTAGGCAGCCTGGGAAGTCCATCCTACTTGGGCAGTGTTATGCAATGCCAGGTCCCTTAAAAACAAGACTGCAATTATTGCAGATCTTTTTGGGACAGTTGACCTGGCATGCATCACCGAGACCTGGTTGGATGAGAACTCTGGCCCTGTATTAGAGGCTTCAATTCCAGCTGGGTACTCGGTGATACACTGCCTGAGACTGGATCGCAGGGGTGGGGGGGTTGTGGTCTGTTTCAAGACCAAACTGGGCCTCATGGATGTACCAGTTGAGGAGGCTGGGTCATTTGAGTGCACAGTAGTAGCAGGTGTAGGCTGTAGGATTGTCTCATTTATCATCCACCTGGGGGTGAAAAGCGTTTCCTTCAGGAAGTGGCGGACTTTGTCATTGACATGGTGTTTGAGTCTCCCAGGCCGATGGTCCTGGGAGACTTCAACACCTGGGTCGATGACGAACTCTAGCAATTTGGACAGCATTTTCTCCAGCTAATGTCATCTCTGGGCCTCACACAGATTGTTACCACTGCTACTCATAAACATAGTCACAATTGTTACCACTGCTACTCACAAACATAGTCACTCCCTTGACCTAGTCTCTTGAGGATCGAAGCCTTCAACTTGGCGGTGGAACCTGTTGGATGGCTGATCACTGCACCATGGGTTTCAGTTTTCATGCCCCCCTTCATTGGCCTATCCCTGTGGAGATGGTCAGACACCGCCCTTTACGAGATATAAGCTCTGAAGGCCTGGCGGTGGTGCTTGACCTATTGGTTCTTCCTGAGGCAAACAGCGACCCTGAGGCATTAGTGGTGACCTATAATAAGGCCATTTCTGTGGCTCTGGATGTCACTGCTCCTGTCCATGTTCACCCTCTCTCCCTTTGCCCATGGCCCCCTGGTTTGATGGGACTTTGAGGGAGATGCAGTAAGTAGGACGAAGGTTAGAGTGTTGCTGGTGGAAATCCACCCTGGATGCCGATCGCCTTAGATTGATGGATCATTATCAAGTCTATCAATTTGCAGTCACCTGTAAGGAGGCAGAGTTCCTGTCAAGGGAGATTGTGGCAGCTCAGAACCAATCAGCTCAACTCTTTCTAACTGTAGACAGACTGTGCAACCCAGCCTGTCTGCAGATTCGAAGAGCCTTTCCGCAAGTGGAGTGTGATGAGCTTGCTCAATTCTTTGCAGCTAAGGTGGCTAACATCAGGGCAGTGCTCCTACCAACACACCCTATGGGTGTTGCTTTAGATCAACACTTTATTTACTGTCCCTCAGTTTTCCTGGAATACCTTCGACTGGCCAGAGCTCATGGAGGTCATGCGTATTGTCCAGGGTATGCACCCTATGTGCTGTAGTTTGGATCCAGGACCTAGTATGGGTAGTCTGGTGCTCCTTAGATACAGGTGAGTTTCCTAGCTCCCAGAAGGAGGTGGTGGCAACACCTCTGCTGAAGAAACCTCCTCTGGACCCAGACTGTCTGGCTAACTACAGACCAATCTCTAACCTTCCCTTTATTGGGAAGGTGGTTGAGAAAGTAGTGGCCCTACAACTGGAGAACCACTTGACCATCCATGACATCTATGAACCTCTCCAATCTGGTTTTCAAAAGAGGCACAGTACTGAGACAGCACTTGTCTGGGTGCTCAATGATCTCCTGATGGCAAGAGATCGGAAAAAAACATTCCATCCTGGTTCTTCTAGACCTCTCATCAGCATTTGACACTGTGGACCATGAGGTGCTTCTCAGTCATCTAAGGTTCATCTGTGGCCTGTCAGGTACAGTCCTCAATTGGTTTACATCTTTCCTCACTGGCAGAACTCAGAGGGTGGTATTGGGGATTTATTCTTCCAACCCAGTCTCTCTGTCATGTGGGGTTCCTCAGGGTTCAGTGTTGTCCGTCATGTTGTTCGCAATGTACATGCTTCCCCTTGGAGACATTATAAGAAGGTACGCACTGAGGTTTCACTACTATGCTGATGATACCCAACTCTACCTTTCTTTTGCACCTGACCAGGATACAGCTCTCTTGGTATTTAACAAATGCATACTTGAAATCCAGCATTGGATGAATTCGAGCTGGCTGAGGTTGAACTTGGAAAAGACTGAGGTGCTGGTTGTGGACCTGGGGTGCCGGATAGAGGGGTTGGGGGCAGGTTCACCTTTGGGACTCTATCTTGGGGATGTGCCACTCCTTACCTCTGAACAGGTGTGAAACCTGGGAGTGATTTTTGATGAAGGGCTGACTCTACGATTGCAGGTGTTGGCAGTCATCAAATCCTCTTTTTATCATCTGAGGAACTTTTCCAGGGTTAAAAACCTTGTTCAGTCCAGCGATCTCTCTACATTTGGTCCACGCCTTTGTGTCCTTGCACCTGGATTATTGCAAATCTCTTTATCTAGGGCTACCAAGGGTTGATATCTGCCACCTCCAGCTAGTGCAGAATACTGTAGCCCGGCTATTGACAGGGACTCCTCGGTCATGTCGTATGTCTCCAGTGCTGCACAATCTGCACTGGCTGCCAGTGCAGTGGTGGATCACCTTTAAAGTCGGACTTCTGAGACTTAAACAGCCCCACACTGACAGGGCCGGACTACCTGAAAGAGCTTCTGGTTCTTTACTGCCCGGGGCGATCACTCCGCTAGGCTGACATAGGGTTGCTAGAGATCCCAAGGGTTTCCCTAAAATCCTCTGGGGCCTGTGCATTTATGTATGCAGCCCAAGCCATTTGGAATTCTCTACCCCATCAGCTATGGCAGTGCATGACCATGGAGGTATTTAAACAGGCTTTTAATACCTATTTGTGGATCTGAGCCTACACTACTTGATTTAACACGACTCTGTATGTTTTTATCTCATTTTATCATGTTTTTATTGCGTGTTTTGTATTTACTGTCCCAAGTGCTGTTTTAACTCATTGGCTCCACAGGAGCTCTCTGAAGTTGCACCACTTGTCTCCTGTGTACTGTTAACAGTAAATCCTGGGCATTTCTAAGCAAAATCAAGCTATAGTCAGCATTCTACAATCAAATCCTAATAGCTCAAGAACCATAAGTGCTAGACACAAAGTATGAGTGGCAAAGTTATTCAGCACAAAATTATCTTTCCAATGGTGGTATGCAAATAATAATATGCAATTTTGTTTTTTTTCTATGCTGGTTGAAACAGCAAAAAAAATATTTCTTTCACTAAAACGGGCAACGTAGGCCATACACACCATACCATAAACAAATGCGAATACCTCCTAAAGTATATATGATATACACAAAATATCAGTGGCAAAGTTGTTCAGCACAAAATTACCTTTCCAGTGGTGGTATGCAAATAATAATATGTAATTTTGTTTTTTTTTCTATGCTAGTTGAAACAGTGAAAAAAAAAACTATTTTCACTAAAACAGGCAACATAAGCCATATACACCATACCATACACAAATGGAAATAAATCCTAAAGTATACATGATATACAGAAAATATCAGTGACAAAGTTGTTCAGCAAAAAATTACCTTTCCAATGGTGCTATGCAGTCAAATATATATTAAATTATGTTACACTACATATTCAAATATATAAGTGACTTTTCCAGACATTGCAAGGGCACACTGGGAGTCAGTAGCCAACTTCTGCAGGCATCCTCAGGACACACCAGTGTATTTTACTGATGACTACAGGCATCTGCTAGGAGACAATGAGTTAACCCATTGTTATGTGCCTTGGTTTTTGAAAGGCGCACTACACATAGAATTATTATTATGATTATAAGTGAGACTAAAACACCCAAGCCAGGAGAAGTAGGGTCAGCCCCCCGACCCAGGAGAAGTGGGAGCACCCTCCGAGCCAGAAGAAGTACAGCCAAACCTGCCCCCCAAGCCAGAAGAAGCAGGGCTACCTCCCTTGAGCCAGGAGGAGCAGGGCCACCATCCTGATCCAGGAGAAGCAGGGCCATCCCACCATGAGCCAGGAGAAGTAGGGCCATCCCACCCCTTTCCAGCAGCTATCTACCTCCTAAATTGGTCCCAATAGATTGCTCACCCACAGCGGCAGGGCCAGGAGATAGAGGCCCTTGCGCTCACTCCCTTGAGTCCCTCTACACCGCACTGTACAGAGACATTTTCAAATAAACACAGCCATTTACCTCAACCAAAAGGCACAAGAAGTAAGGACCCTGTCTCTCTGGTCCTGCAGGCAGCTCCTCTCTTGGTTGTTGTTGTTGCTGTTGTCTGGACTTTTACTTGAGGGACTGACTCTGTACTACAGCAACTGGCTGGGCAGGGTGGCTACTGCTGCTACTCTATCCTGTTACTAGTCAAACCATGCTGTAGTTTTTTGTAACAAAAGTACAGCAGAGGTAGTACTTTTGAGGTTGGCTTTACTGCTGGGTCATGGGGGGTCTATTCTGCAACACCAATGTAAGGGAGAGCAACGGGCTAGACTTGGCTGAAAGGAGGGCCCATTGAACTGGTCATAAGTACTAGAAGGATCCACCGGGCTGTGCTTGGGTGCAAAAGGGAGCCCACTGGGCTGTGCATGGGTGCAGAGGAGGACCCACTGTGCTGGCTTGGTGCACGAGAGGGACTCATTGGGCTGGACATGTGTGCAGGTGAGGAACCCAGCAGGCTGGCCTTGGATGCAGAAGGAATTTAGTGGGTTGTGATGGGGGAAAGATAAGGATTCTCCACCAACACCAACAATGAGCTGCAAGGTATGGAGAGTTTTACTGGGACGGTTGCAAAACAGATAAAAACAATTAAGTGCCTCTTTTGTTATCAAGAAGTAATTATTTATTGTGAATTTTTCTAACTTAGCTGCTGCATGCATGTCAAGCACGCTACATGTGAACCTGATAAGCTTTATCAGGTTCACTTAGGTTCATTTGGTGTATGCAAACCACCTGCAGTCACTGAACAATTTTGTGCGTGGCATACATTCTGTACACATGTTGCATGCTTGTATTTCTGTAAGGGACTGGAGAACTCAAGAGCCTGTCAACATGGCTGTGTGGGCAGCGATGCCTGAGGCTGGGTTTGGGACTTGAATGCCTCCTGCTAGGGCTAGGAAAGGGTGGAAAATAGAGCATGCCACCATGGCAGCTGTGTGGTTTGTGTGTGCCAAATGCCAGTATTGGTGGCAGTGCATACCTGGAGTAGATTTACCATAAACAAGTTATATGTATGAAGCTAAGATGACAGTAACGTTAACTGTGAGATGGTGAAGGATAAAAAAATTAACAAAAAATGTGTTTAAATTCAAATAATCCAAAGAATTGTACATAAGGGAAATTAACTCTAAAGCTCTGTTAGTGAAACCAGAATAGCAAAAGCAATTTGAACATTTACAAGAAGTTTCCATTATGTTAGTAATAACTGTTAACTGTAATGTGGGAAAAAGTGTGTGAGGTGGCTAGAAACAGTAGGGGGCCAGTTGGTGGTGCATGGCCTGTAGCTACCAGGCCTTCATCCTGCCAGCTGCTCCTTTCCCCATTTGTCATGCCAACCCACTTCTCATGATGCAGTGTGGCCCCCATCAGGCCTTGACATACACATCAACCCCGCAACGACTGGCACAGCCTTCCTCTCTTCTCTTCTCCTTGGCTGGCCACAGACTAAGAAATGCAAACTGCAAAGATACGCTTTGCAGTTTGCATCTGTTAGTCGGTAGTAGGCCGAGGAGGAAAGAGGAGGGCTGTGCCATTCACTGAACTGTGTGACTCGATATTACTTTTTGGACAATAAAATATACAACCAAAGGGTGCAGTGGGTCACTGGATACCAGGAAATAGACCCAAAAGAGTAATATGTTTTACAAAACAAAAATACAGTGTGAAAAATGTGACAAGGCAGCTGACTGAGGAGAAGAGAAGAGTGCTGTACCATCTGCAAACTGCATGACTCAATATTATTTTTGGAACAAGGAAATATTTAATTAAACGGTGTGTGGAGAATTACTGGACATCAGGGAATAGAGCAAAGTTAGTGATATATTGTTTAACATAACAGAAACTAGCAGTGACATGATCTCAGGTTTTTTTTTTCCATATTCAAAGGTATCAAAAAAGACTACAAAAACATATTCTTCAGGCAAGAAATTGAAAAAAAGGGCAAAAGCAGAGTAGCAAAGGTTCCCACCGTGCTTGAGCCCAATCCAGAGGTTGCACTGCTCTGACATGATCTGGCCTACAGCCAGTGCACATTGAATTGTACCCCCAGACCAGAGCGTACCAGGATCTGCAGCACCATGCAAATTAGCCTATCAGATATTCATGGCAGTAAGGGGCCATTGCCATGCCCATTATGGACACATCTGCATTGGAAGCGGCAGCATGTTTGTGCTCGGCCTGACATCCTGTCATCTCTGCTGGCTAGTGGCACTCCCCACCCTCTGATCCCTACCCAGGGAAGTGTGTTGGATTCCCTGGTGTCTAGTAGCATTCCCCTCAAATGCTGAGCACCTGTCCTGTAGGCAATACCCATCACTGGTGGCTATCAGTATGCTCCCAAATGACCATCCTGTGGCTGAGAAGATAGTCATTGTTGAATGTGGCCACCCCCTGCATACCTGTACCAATGATAGCGGGATGTACCCCGGTGATTACAGGCACTCCCCCAAACACCTGTTCCATAGATTGCTATATGGTCCCCGGCATCTCATGGCACCCCCTGTCCTAGCTCACCTATCTGAGCAGCCCCATAGCCCTGGTGTCCGGTGGCACAACCCACCCATCTGAGCTTCCTGCCCATGTCCCCTATATTATCCTTGGCATCCAGTGGTATTCCTGCCCCACTCCCAAATGCAGGGCAACAGATGCCCTGATGCACAGTAGCCATTCTGGATCCCCCAATTGTCTCATCCACATCCAGTGCAGCACCCACCCAAACCCCTTCCCTTTACCTGCAGGATGGGAATGTGCAGTGATTTGAATACCTCTGTAGTAACCTGCATAGCCATCCTGTCACTTTTACCTCCAAATGCCATATGAGTTGCAGTGAACACTCATACAGTAGCAGCCACAGACACTGCCAAATATTTCCCAAAATTTCTGTGATATTTCTAGAAATATCTCCTGCTTTCTGCATTTCCACAGTAGGGGCAGCAGAGAGAAACTCTTCAGATAGTTCGCGAAATATCTGGAAATAGCTGGCAATGTCTCTGGCTACTACTGTACTGTGTGTGCGGGGGAGGAGGGAGCCACTTGTCAGACTATCTTCTCAGCAATGGGACAGTTGTTTGGGGAGTGGGGGTGCTGCTAACCATCAGTGATGGGTGTCGTCTATGGGATGGGGGAATTAGAGAATTTGGGGTATCAATGGACACCATGGCAGACAGTTACTGTACTGGGATGGTAGATCGGTGGGTTGGGGTGCCAATAGACACCAGGGCAGGCAGTCACAGTACTAGGACAGGACTTGGAGGATTTGGGGTGCTACTTCACCCAGGGTTATGGTGATGTTCACCCTGATGTGATCTGGAGGAGGGAGGAGCCATCAGAAAATAGGGCTAGGGTGATGTTCATCTGTACAGGTGATTGAGAGAATGGGTGGTGCTACACACTAGGTTCTACAGTGCATTTCCTGGGACAAGCGATCAGGGAAGGGGTGCCAATGGACACCAGGGCATCATATACATTACAAAGGATGGGGGCTCAGCAGGTGGGGGGTGCCACTAGACACCAGGGTATCTTTTAATTTGCCAGGATGTTGTTTCAGAGGTTCGCGGTAGATGGCTGCAGAAACGCCATCTTGCCACCAGGTCTTTGTGGCCAGTTAATAATAATAATACTTCATTTATAATGAGCCTTTCAGATATCAAGGTGCAGTACAGCAAAACAATTGACACAATTAAAACAGAATCATCATCATAAAATGTACAGTACAGATCAGAAATCATCACTACCATGTACTTTAACCCAAAGAAATTAATAATAAAATTATTATAAAATAATAATAAAAGAAATTAAGAAGTTAAGACTAGATCTGCAAAGGCAGAAAATGCACCCCATTAGATGTGTGTTGGCGGGTGTTTCAGCAGAAAAAAGATGATGAAGGAACTAATTTTCAGTGAAGTCCTGTTGTTTTTGCTCAATTTTCAGAAGTTGAATAGCGCATAGGGAAATCAAATATGGTCACATCTGAACAAGAAGCTACTGTGGCAGGCCTGGTGAGCAGCATTTAAGCAATAGGGAATCACCTATAAATCACACCCGTGGTGTGTAAAGAGGCACAAGGCAAAGTCGAGTGCCACATGCCCCTAGGGCGTGATTAACATACAGATAATGCAACTCCTGGGGGAACCTTATTGCTTTTTTAGCAATATGAATAAGAAATATTCATAGTAGCTGTTTATTTTTTATTATTTATATCTGTTTTTTATTTACATAGTTCTTCCACCATCTGATCATCAGTCCTCAGTCCGTTTATGTTCCAGTTTAGCTTGCAGACATTCAAAGACAAAAGCCTATATGTAGCATGCTCCTAGTATCAGTTGGGTGGCTGGTGGTCAAAGAGGTGTGCGGTGGGATGTGCTGCTGGCCATCTATGCCTGTGGCACCATCTTTCAGGTATGGGCTTGGGGGAAGGGGGTTTACAGTGCCATGCAGGGTCCACTGAACACAAACGATAATGCTGGTTACTGGGGTTAGGGTTGTGGGGACTGGGGCACCTCAGTGTGTGTAGGAAGGATGTCATGTTCTTCATGGGGGATGGGGCAGGCATGTGTTGTGGGGGTGGATTGCTACATTGGGAATGGGGCAGAAGTGTGTTGGGGGATGCAATGACACTATGGGGATGGGACAGTTGTGTGTTTGGGGTTCATTGAAACTATGGGAATAAGGCAGTTGTGTTGGGGGTTCACTGAAACTACAGAGATGGTGCAGTCATGTGTTGGGGGTACATTGAAACTACAGGGATGGGACATTCATGTATTGGGGGTATGTTTTGATACAAGAGGGATAGAGCAGTCATGTGTTGGGGTATGCTTTGCTACAAGGGGGACAAGGCAGATGTGTGTTTGGCAGTGCGGCAGGTGGCAGAGGTGTTCCAGGGGCTCAGGCAAGGGTTCCTCCAGCCAACAGAGTATGGCCTCATTTGTCTGGGTGCCTGCGTTGACTATTCACACACCAGGACCAGTGCCATCACATGCATGTGATTCACTATGGGGCCCAGGACAGGCATCCAATTGGATTCATGCCTGGGTCCTCTACTCCACCCCTGGCTGTCCTTCGCAGTCCTGCACATGGGGGGCGGGGCTGTGGACAGGTTCTTCTTGGGTGCATGTGGCAGTGAATACTGTGCACCCTGCACCTGTCTGGGGCTGCAGAGCTATGCGGGTGGGGTACATGCCTTTGGCATTTATCTTCCACCCCATTCGTGCATAGCCCCCATTTAGTGGCCCCTAACCAAGACCTATGAATATGCTGTGTGATGATTCTACTGACATAAGAAAACAACATATATTCAGTTCAAAATGAGTTCATTAATGCTAAAATAACTTTGTTCATTTTATAGTTTGAGGGTTACTGTGTTGGTTTCTTTCTATTGTGTTTGTAAATGTATGACACATAGCACATAGTAACTGAAAGGATATACTATGTTATCCCTAAACTCGAGCTCCTGAGTTTCACGTTCCCGAGTTTAGTGGCCCAAAATACACACTCTCGAATCAATCAAATGCCCAACAATACAATGTCAGGCCTCTGATTGAAAAATACAAAATGCAATTGGGGAGATTAACCCCCCCCCCGAACCCCCCATGTGGGGGGCTCTGCCCCCACTCCAACCATAACTAAAATAGCAAACTCCGATGGGAAGCAGACCTCGAAGGTAAAATAAATGAGTTACAGGGGTAAAAAAACAAACATACACAGAGTGGACCAGAACCCGGGCTTCCCAGGGCACGCTGGCCGAGTTACCAGTGGTTTAGCTGTTAAAACTATCTCCGGTGTTCACTGCCCTACGATTTAGGCCCTGAGTCACTGTCCTTGTTCTTCCACTGCTTAATTAATCCCTGTCTGTTTCTGTTTCTGCCTCTAGACTCTTCATGCTCTGTACGGGCCAGCCGTGTCCCCCTGAGGCGTGGCTGCGGCTCCTCAAGCCTCCACTGCATGCTGCCTCAGCACTCCAGCAAGCTGGATTCTTTGTGCCCTGTATGGGCCAGCGTTGTCCCCTGAGGTGCGACTGCAACTCCTCAAGCCTCCACTGCATGCTACCTCAGCGCTCTAGCAAGTTGGGTAAGGTAAGAGCCTGGGCCAGGGAAGCGGCAATTGGCTGTTATTGGCTGACTGCTCTCCACTCCTTCACCAGATTGGTCTCCAGCTAAGGCCACTCCCTGTTGCTGCTCTCTGGGCTCTGCACCCATTCAATAGCACTTCAGACTGCCGAAATTTTATGCCCACCCCCTCCCCCACCTCCAGCCTTAATTAAATAGACCCCTGCTCCACCCACCTGCCTTCTTGCCCCTCCCCTGCCTATCTCAGCTCCTATCCTCTACTTTCACCCACTTGCTCCACCCACGTTCTTGGGTTCCATTAGGCAATATGTCCTTGCCTAGTGCACACTTGACTGCAACACCCACCAGTCTCACCCGCCCTAGCCTCTTTGCACTCACACCCCCATTAGCTCTCGCCTACACCCTGCCTCCCTCCCTACTTACTCCCCCTGACCATGCCTTTCCAAAATCACCTGCTCCTGCTTCTGTTCTCTCTCTCTTTTTTCTTCTACCTTTCCGCTATCTCCCTGGTGCCTGCCACCCCTCTCCTCCCTATACCTACTAACTATTCATCTCCTACCACCAATATGGCACTCTGGCCCACTCACCTTGCCTTCCCTTGCGGCTCCCCCCCACCAAGAGCTGGCCTGACAAACATAAATCTGGAACCCGGGCAAACCGACCCTTGCTGCTACCTATTGCACTACACTGGGATCTACAGCACTTGCGCTGGATCCAGCCCTGCAAAATAAGGAGGCGAAACCTCGCATACTACAATCAGCAGCAGATTGCTCTCAAACTCCTGCTCCTCCTTCTATTGATGTCTGGGAGTGTTCATCTGAACCCTGGCCCGGTAACCTCCAACCCAGCCAGCACCGGGAAATCAGTAGGGGGTCTCATCATCTCCACCCTCAACATCTGCAGCCTACTACCTAAGCTCGCTGCCCTGCAAACTTTTTCCGACCTGCATAACCCTGACCTCATATCTGTTGTTGAAACCTGGCTAACACCCAATACTCCTGACCATGCTATTTCTCTACAAGGCTATAATATCCACAGACTTGATAGGAAGACCAAAGGGGGAGATGTGCACCCTACGTCAAAGACAACATCACTGCACACCCTGTCACCCTGTCACCACTACCCCCTCCAAGTCTTCTGTGCAATTCCTGTCCATCAAATTACTCTTTGGTGCCCAAAATAAAGCACTCACCATGGTCCCTGTCTACATACCACCTAAAAACCAAGGGTCAGGTCTCTGAGCTGTCTTGGACTTTGTTAGTTCCCAACCTTCTGGCTCGGAGATCCTCCTTCTTGGTGATTTCAACATCAACTGGCTTGCACCAGACATAGGAACCTATAAGGATGCTACCTCTTCAGCTAACCTTATGCAGATGGTCGACTCCCCAACTAGGAAGGACTACAAGTCAGGTACCAGCACTCTCCTGGACTGGGTCCTTACCAGTCACCCAACCCACGTCAACAACATCACTGTCCTCCCTGACTCCCGCAGTGACCACTCTCCTGTCATCTGCAACTGGTCAAATAAGTTTCGCAAGCCTCCACCTTTAACTGTCTCCAGCAGAGTCCTACCCTGTGGCAAACTGACCCACCTAAAATCCTGTCTTAGGTGACAAGATTTGTCTCCCATATACAATGCACAGGACGTAGACTCGGCCCTTGATCATTACATCACCTCATTCAATGCTGCCTGTGACTCACACACCCCAGTAAAAAAGCACAAAGTCAAGGCACTATCCAATCCCTGGCTCACTACTGCGTTACTGACCCAACTAAAAGCAAGGGACCACCTCTAGGCTATTGCCAGGGCCACAGTGCCCAACCGGACATTCACGCTTACAAACAATCTCGCAACAACTGCACTAAGCAAATACAGATGGCAAAGAGCACCTACTACAAAGCAGCCCTCACCAACACTTGGGGAAATGGGAGAGCCTTTCGGGACAATATAAGGGAGATTACAGGAAAACAGTTCAAATCCTTCCCTACCTTACTGACTATTGATGGTACTACCACCCTTGACCTGCTGGTCATAGCAAATGCCTTCAATGCAGCCTTCACAGACCTCAGTAGTGTCCTCCCCCCAGATTTTTTCTCGGAAACTGATTCTCCTGAAACAACTTCCCTCCCTACTCCCTCAAGCATCCACCTTTCCACTTTAAAAAAGTCAAAGCAGATGATGTCCACAAATACGTAAAAAGGGCTATCTCCAAGTCCAGAGCCAGTGGAGACTCACTGGACCTTAAACTGCTATCCATCACCCTAGAAGAAGTGCTGCATCCGCTTAACAGAATCTTCAACCTCTCACTCAACCGTAGTCAATTCCCAACCAAATGGAAACCTGCCATTGACACTCCAGTCTTCAAAAGTGGCGACAAGTCAATCCTGGGAAACTACTGGCCAATCTCTATACTGCCCCCCCAAGGCCCTTGAGCGCCTAGTAGCGGACCAGCTTTCAGACTACTTGGACAAATACAACATCCTATGTCCACAGCAACACGGTTTCAGGCAAGGACACAGCACCTCAAAAGCCCTCCTGGAGTTCACTGGAACCCTTCACAACTCAATGGACAAAGGTCATCTAACTGGAGCTGTATTCATTGACTTGACCAAGGCATTCAACACTGTCCACCATGGCCTACTTTCCAGACAGCTACTGAATGCTGGTCTCTCCCAGGACTCTACTGCATGGTTCAATAGTTACCTACGCCAGCACTCACAAAGAATAAAAATCTCAGGTCAACTCTCTGACTCCAAGCCAGTCTATTCTGGCATCCCCCAGGGCTCAATACTGGGCCCTCTACTTTTCAGTCTTTTCCTAAACTCTCTCCCACAATCCTGCCCTGAACAAATTATCCTCTATGCCGATGATGCTGTTGTGCTTTTCACCCCATATAATGACCCAAAACCATTAATTCACAACCTTCAACTTGCTTTCTCCTCCATTGAAAACTGGTACACTTTGAATAAACTGGTTCTAAACCACAAAAAGACTAAATCAATGCTTTTCTGCAGTTAGCAAAATGATCACAGGCAATACCCTTTTGATACCAAAACAAGTGCTGGTCATATCCTCGCACAAGTGTCATCTTTTAAATACCTTGGAATTACTCTCGACCATTGTCTGTCATATGGGACCCACATCGATAACATCGCCAGAGTTGTAAACGCATGTATTGGAATTCTCTACCACAACAAGCAACACTCCAGGCAGCATTAAAGATGGCCATCCTGAGCTCTGTTGTCTCTGTCGTAGACTATGGCCTCATAGCCTATGGCTCTGCCACTACTACCGCCCTCAGGCTCATAACGCCCTCCCTAAACAAGGCCTGCAGTCTGCTCACTGGAGCCCATTGACTCACTTATACATGTGAACTCTACGCCCAATCAGGATGGCTTCAACTCGCAAACCGTATTAAGTGCCTAACCTGTCTGATGGTGAAAAAAACTACCTTGGGCCTTTTCCCCACCTAGTGTCCAAGTACTCCTGCGTCCAATCTCTAATCCATGTAACACCAGAAGGTCTGAACAGCAGCTCCTACCAGTTCTTCAATGCAACACATCACTGGGTCAAAGATCCTTTGCACACCATGCCCCCACCTGGATGAATGCCCTCAGCACTCATATCAACTCCACCTCCTCACTGGGCATTTTCAAATCAAGTCTACATCTTCATCTCACAGCCTCTAGTTCCTGTGACTGCCTATCCTAACTCCTTCTTCCCCTTGTGGCCCGCCACCCCTCTCCTTTGTTCTTTGACAATGCTGTGAATTTGATCTAGCTTCTTTTCAGCTGCTGCCCCCCCTTCCAGCCCCTCCTCCCCTACTCCTTATAGATCTCTGAACTTATCCCAACCTAAGTGATTCATTACTTTGTTTCTGCGATGTAACACCTGAACCAATGAATGTTGTTATTTATACTCTTTTTTTTTTTTAATGTTGCTTTCTTTTGCCTATGTAGAGGCCAGTGTAACTTAGCCTAATATGTGTGTACTCTCTTGACGTGGAACCTTTGTAAAAGAGCCTTGGCTCAAAGGTATTTGCAATCCTAGACTTCAATAAATAAGATAAATAAATAACCCTCAACACCACAGGGGCAGCTCAGCCAGCCTCTGGCTCCAATCAGGATTTGTATACCATCAGCGAGTACAAGGTAACAACTCATCGCATCCATTACCTTTCCCTTGTAAACGTCTGTAGAGTTTACTATTGCTGGAATTCTCATTATCCGGATACTGCACCAGCAGGTCAGTGTCGGGATAATGAGACTCGGCATAAGTATACCAATTGGGACCACACTATGTAATTGTAAACATTGTAACAAACATGTCAATAAAGGATGACACAAACAAAGAAATGCAATCTTTTCACTGAAATAAGTACTACTAAAATGCTGGAGAACTACAGCAATGCAGAAGCAAATTCCAGGGTTTATTATTGTAGCTATAAATATGAAGCTACAATTTTGAGGGTCATGTGGGTGGGTGGACACTATAGTGGTAGTGCTGTGCCCCACACATTCTTTTATATTTACAGTACTTTTTTTACTATACATCTCCAAACCTCCTTAAGCTACTACCCTAGTACCATTCCCACTTTCTCTGGGTCTTACCTCCATCTCTGACACCCTCCACAATGGCTGTCAGTTTGTTGCAGGCCCTCTTTGAAGACCAAATTCCACAGAGCAGGGTCTGAGGTCAGCAAGCATGATCCTGCACAGACCCAGCCTTTTATCCTCTGATTGTCCTTCCTACTATGAGGCAGCAGCACAATGCTTCTACTGTACATGCAAAGAATACACAGAGCTGTACTACAGTATGTGTACCTTTCACTTTTGCAATTCCCTGAAAGTGTGAATGCTTACCTTCCACGTTGCTGAGCCAAGCTGATAATGCTAGCTACCCTTTCTCACTCTCTACGCCACTAAGAACTTCTTTTCTTTATTTATTTTTCTCTCCAGTCACCAGTCCTGAGGCATCCCTCAGACATTGCGTGGTTGTCCCACCCAGCCTGAGATCCCCCAAACCTGTGGTTATCCTGAAACCCCATCCTGACACCTCATCCCATCAGAACCCCTTCTGGCTTGTGTCCTGAGGCAAGGCCCCCCTCCTCTTACCTTGGGCACTCCTTGAATCCAGTCTATGTGGGAATGGTGCAGGCCAGAAGATATTGGAACCAGGGAGGGCCAGATCAGATAGTGGGCCTGGGGCTGGTGCATTTTCTCCTCAGGAATCAGGGTTTTTCCTCCTTGCATGAACATGAATGTGATCCCTCCCCTCAGAGGCGAGGACATGCAATGATGTCCAGCATGGAACAGCAGGCACGCTGCAGGCCCAACCCATAGACATCCCCTGCAGCCTCCACACAGATACAATGTGACCCTGGCTGTTGCACACCCAGTCTCCACTGGCAGCTGCTGCTGGTGGCAGGGAGTTACAACCCACCCCACCCTGGAGAGGATAGCTGTCATTGGATGCTCTATTCTCTCCCTCCCTGATCAACCTCCAGCAACCCAAGCTTGCTCCTGACTCCTGGTCACTGATGTGGTAAGAGGTAAGGACCGAGGCACCTCAGTCCTCTATACTACTGGACTGATTGACCTGAGAACTTCTTTGTGGTGAGAGAACAGAGAAATACTGTTGTCAGATAGATGAACATACTACAACAAAGAAATGACAAAAATGGTCTTGGAGCTGGTGCAGCGGTAGTGCTACCTTTCATAATGCCAGTGACCCAGGTTCATAAGAAAGCCCCGAGCATCAGGGGTTAGCTGGGGAGGAGGTTTGAGCATCCCAGAGGATACTGTCCTCCTCCAGGGAGGATGGGTCACTAACCCCATACTGCTGGCCACCTAGGTGACCATGGGTGGCAGAGCAATGGAGAGAAGCAGGTTAGTGTCTGGATGATGGCTGGTTTGTGCACCACATGCCATCATGAGTGACTACACCTGATCCCTTGCATGCCATCCTCCAGTGTGATGGAAATGAGTTAAGAGAACAGCCCTGAAAGCCACAGGTGACAGGACCCTAGTAATCCAGGCCCGCACGTTATTCATCACACTGCCCATCTGATAAACCTGTGAGAATTCAGGGATGCATTCCCTATCTTCGACTCCACAGTGGGGGTGGGGGACAAACCATTGCTCCATAGAGGGGCATGCAAAAGCTGGCATCATGAGGTTAGTCAGTAGGTACCTTGGGATCCCCGAGAGAGATGGCAACCAGAGACCAGAAGAGGGCAAAAACGATATGAAAAAAAGTTAAAACAAGCCTTTGTCAATGCCGAATGTTGCTTGCTTATATGTGCTGTTTAGGTATTTGGAAGTGATAGTACCATGCCTAAGAACTGTCATGTGCCCCCCCAAGACATCCACTGTGTCTTTCTGTTCAGTATTCACAGAAGAGGGGGAGGGGCATGGGCCACAGCAGTACAGAAGTTGTGAAGGCATGAAGAAGAAGACAATAGTCCATTCACAGGCAGAAGAATCCTGCAGGAGGTGACTTAGTCGAAGGCGGACAAAGTGATGGGATCAGATGGCATACACCCAAGGATATTAAGAGAGCTGTGAAGGGAGATAGCAGTACCTCTGGCAGCCATGTTCACTGAATCATTCAACATAGAGGTGGTACCAGAGAATTGAAAGAAGGCACATGTGGTCCCTCTATACAAATCCAGCAGTAGGCAGGAGGCAGGGAACTATAGGCTGGTCAGCCTCACCTCAGTAGTGGGGAAGATCATGAAGACATTGCTTAAAGAAGGGATTGTGGGGCATCTAGAAGCCATCGGAGCCCAGAACCATAGGCAACATGGATTTACAGTGGGGAGGTCATGTCAGGCAAATCTGGTTGATCTCTTTGACTGGGTGACAAAGAAAGTAAATCACGGTGGGGCAGTAGACAATGCTTACCTTGATTTAAGCAAAGCCTTTGACACCGTCCCACATAGGAGGCTGATAAACTAGCTGAGCAGGCTGGGCATGGGGAAAGGGTGGTAAACTGGGTTAGAAACTGGCTAACAGGCTAACAGACAAGAGGCAGAGAGTGGTGGTAAATGGGGTGTAGTCTGGGGAGAGGGGGGTGACCAGTGGGTTGCTGCAGGGATTGGTCCTGGGGCCAGTCCTGTTCAATATCTTCATTAGTGACATTGCAGAGGGCTGAAGGGACAGGACTGCCTGTTTGCAGATGACACCCAGAGATGACACCAAGATCTGTAAGACAGTGGATACCCCAGAGGGGGTGGATAAAATGAGGAGGGACCTGGGAAAGCTTGAAAAATGTTCTGAGGACTGGCAACTGAAGTTTAATTCAAAAAAGTGCAAAATTATGCACCTGGGACACAGAAACCCTGGGGAAAGCTACAGGATGGGGGGGAGTTGCTGACAGTCACAAAGAAGGAAAGGGACCTGGGGGTTCTTATTTCAGATGACCTGAAAATGTCAAAGTGGTAAAGGCAGCTGGGAGGACCAGTGACATGCTGGGGTGCATAGGCAGGGGTATCACCAGAATAAGGAGAGAGGTAGTGATGCCAATGTATAAAACCATGGTCATGCCTCACATGGAGTACTGTGTACAGTTCTGGAGGTCGCACCTTCGTAAGGACATTAACAGACTGGAGATGGTCCAGAGAAGAGGGAATGAAATGGTACAGAGCTTGCAACACAAGACTTATGAGGAGAAATTAAGAGACCTCAATATGTACTCACTGGAAGAGAGGAGGGAAAGAGGGGATAGGATAGAAACATTTAAGTACCGCAAGGGTATAAGTATAACTACTGAGAAGCAGGAGACAGCTGCTATAGACACATGTGCCAGCTTCTGTGTTATATTCTTTTGTTCTTATAAGTCTGTAATCTCCAGTATTTCAGTACCCACATGACCACACTGCCTTCTTTAGGCAATTTTTTGTTGGTTGATGCCTGGTGTCTGACAGCAGACAGGGGGCTCACCAGATTGTGTTGCCATTTGAAAAACTTAATAGAGTGTTCTTTTACTGGTAAATGTTTTGGAAAGCTGGTGAAGGTCTCACAATTTTTATTATGATTTTATTTCCTTATGTCTGTCCCCTTTGGTCCCCCATCCCCACTTCCCAACAGTCATCAGTGGCCACAGCTACAGCCTTCTTCTTGCCAAGATGGTAGGTGAGCAGCTGCCTTCACAGTCTGTGAAGTCCAACGTCTTTCTGTGCCACTTACTGGTCATCTTCCAACACAGGCGAGGTGCTGTCAGCCCAAAACTAACTCAGGACAAGCAGCTTTCAAAGTGGGGAAGAAATGGAGTGAGCAAGAATCAAGTACTCATTCAGATGTGGTGTCATTTTTTTTTTTTATCCCCACCTTACTGGGTATGTTCCATCCACTCCATTGGGCAGCCAGTCCTGCTGTTGCCTCTGCCTCTGACCCACCATCCTGCTGCTCCAACGCTACACTGACCCAGTGTATCCCTTCACTGAGGGGGCTCCCCCTGCCCCGGAGAAGGCAATGGGGAGGTGAGCATAGAGTGCCTGAACACTCTCTTGCTTCTGGGTGGAGCGTGGATACTGCAGCCCTGGATGCTTCACAGCAGAGGCTCAGGGAGATGTGGCTGCTGTCATCTGGTCAGAAATGTGCCATCTTTCATGTTTTTCTGGAGAGCCACATTGCGATGCTCCTTGTAGTGCCTGTGGTTTACACCGGGGGCAACTGCAGAGTGAAGTACTTTCCCCAACCCACCGCAGGAGAGGAGACCAGTCCTCCAGACACTCAATCCTCTCCTCCACAGCCAGCCCCCAGTGACCTGAGTCCGTTCCCGAACCTGGGTCATCGGCGTGGTTTGAGGGGTGGCGTCCAGTGCCTCAACCCTCTGCGCCACTGGGCCAGCAATGTGGTGTCGATTTTAAGATCAGCATACTGGTGTGGACACTACAAATAGAACCCCAGCTGTTTAAGTAGCCTTATGAAGACTAAAGGCTTCTCGAAGCACTGGGGTTCTGTTTATTATACTGTAAGTGGGCTGCATCTAATTTGGTAATTTACTGTACCTTACATCTGGATGTATGGTAGGCCCAACTTTAAATAAACACTGCACCTGAATGAACACATGATGCCCTAGAAACATAGAATTTGTCAGCAGAAAAGGACCGTCTGCCCTCTCAGTCTGGCGAAGTGTTCTCTACCTACTTGTAACTCCTGCCTGTATATGTTAATGCATGTCTTATTCTGCCTGTGTCCATCAGGATCTCTCTTAGAATGAGTTTGTCCAATAGATTTTTCCTGCAATGAACTTGAACCTACTCCACCTCCATAGCCCTATTGATCTCCATTGACCCCTTCTTCCCTTTTTCTAATATAGCCCTATGTTTATCCCACGCTGTTTTCATCCCCCACCATTTTATCTTCCACCACTTCTCCTGGCAGGTCTGTTCAAGGGGTCTATCACCCTTTCAGTGAAGAAATATTTCTTCACATCTATCCTGAACTCCCCCATTTCATTGTATGTCCTTTGGTTTGGGTGCTCATCCTCATTTGAAGGAAACTCCCAAACTGTACCCTGTTCACCCCTGTGAGGTACTTTTGAGGTCTTGATCATGTCACCTCTCGCTTCCCTTCTTCCAGAGTGTACATGTTGAGATTCTTCAGCCTTTCCTTGTAGGGATTCCTGTGAAAATCCTGAACCATTTTAGTTGCCCTCCTCTGGAAAACCTCCACCTTATATCCTTTCTGAAGTGTGGACTCTAAAACTGGACACAGTACTCCAGCTGGGGGTATACCAGGAATGATGCAATGGCAGCACAACATCCCTCCTCCTCCTCCTCCTGGAGATGCCCTCACTTATGCATCCCAGAATCCAATTTGCCCTGCCCAAAGCCTTGTCACACTGAACTGCTACCTTGAGGTCCTCTGATATATAATAGCCTCCAGGACCCCTTCATGTCTAGTGAGTATCAGTACCTCCCTATCCTATACTCAGCATTGGGGTTCCTATGCCCTAGGTACATGATTTTACACTTGTTGGCATTGAACCCCAACTAAGTAAGAAAATGGAATTGATTTGAATGAATTGCAGGCTTTTAAGCAGCTGTTTGGGAGTGTGTATGTGTGTGTGTGTGTGTGTGGGGGTGCTCTGCTACTATACCTATTTGGTTTTATTTTGGCCTTAAACAAGGTGCACTCCTTTAAACAGAAAAAACATGTTTAAGAAAGACTCATAAGAAATGTGATAAAGTCTTTGCACATTAGCCTGGGCTGAACTTGCAGACAGGAGAGACAGAAACAAGAAATAGACTTTGACTGCAGATAAGGACCACTTGGCCCACCTAGTCTGCAATTTCCCTACCTACAGGATAAGCTGCAGATCCTAGTTAACCAACAGCCTATTTCTTCATACCCCCACAAGAACTGCCTTATGTCTGTCCCATGCATTCTTGAATTCTCCCACAGTTTTAGACCCCACAACCTCGTCAGGAAGGCTGTTCCACGCGTCCACCATCCTCTCTGTGAAAAAATACTTCCTCACATTGCCCCTGAGCTGTCTCCCCTCTATCTTCAAATTGTGTCCTCTTGTTCTTGCACATATCTTTTTCTGAAAGATGCTACCCTCTTGGACTTTGTTGATTCCACTGAGGCACTTAAAAGTTTCTATCATGTCCCCACTCTCTCGCCTTTCCTCAAGGGTATACATATTAAACTCCTTTAGTCTCTCCTTGTATGGCTTCTCTTGCAGACCCTGTACCATTTTAGTTGCCCTCCTCTGGACTGCCTCCATCCTGTCTATGTCCTTGCGGAGATGAGGTCTCTAGAAATGGATGCAATACTCAGATGGGGTCTCACCAACTGTCTGTACAGAGGGATAACAACTTCCTGTCCTCCCTATGCATCCCAGTATACCCCCAGCCCTCCCTACTGCCTTCTCACATTGCTTGTTAACCTTATGGTCATCTGATATGATTACCCCCCAGGTCCCTTTCCATTTTTGTTGTTGTTACTACCTCCCCTCCATTGTGTAATCTTCCCTTGGGTTTTTGTTTTTTAGGTGTATTATTTTGCACTTCTTTGCATTGAATCCAAGCTGCCATACTTCTGACCATCCCTCCAACCTTGTCAAGTCCCTTTTCATTCTATCCATGCCTCCTTGTGTATCAACCCTGCTGTAGATCTTTGTGTCATCTGCAAAGAGCATACTTTTCCTTCCAGTCCCTCTGCAATGTCACTTATAAAGACATTAAAAGGAGATGCAGTCTGTTCCTAATTAATGAGCTTTCCACTGGTCACCTGTGAGCCTCTTATGGGCCAGAGCTTGCACAAGCATTTGTCAATGCTGAATGGTTGCTTGCTGGCATTCGCAGTGGAAGTGCAGGAGTTAGAGAGATGGGGCCTGATTTTCAAAGCTGGGGATTGGACGCAAGGTGCTTGCGATGAACAGATATGGTGCAAGGTGCATCTTGCGTCCATGACTGCCCTCTGTGTGATTCACAAAGGTGGCCTGCATTGACCGCAGTCCACCTGTCCCAAACAGGACTTGCACCTGCAATGCAGTATAGCACAGCAGTAGGGGACTCGTCAACACACACTGCATCCTGCGATCACAGACATCACCTGGAGGGAGAAATTCTAAGTGCCTTAGACCAGCCAGGGCAGGCTTAAGGGACTTAGACATTTGCCCCAGGTGACATGCCTGTGTGTGGCACACCATGGTGACGGTCCACCCACCATACACCCCCAAGTGTGGCCCTGTATGTGTGGCCTCCATCCTAGTGGTCCAATAGCACCCCTCACAGCTCCCCGATGCCACCTATGTACCATGTTGGTACCCCCTTCCTGACGCTGCCCATACTGGCAGCAGTTCCTCCGATCCCTGATGCCTGCCCCATTGACGGTACTGCAGCACCAACTTATGGTGGTACAGTGCCCATCCATGCCCCAGCAGATGGTGCCCAAACCCCCCCCATACACCAGTCCCTACTGCTCCCCAGCACCCGGCACATCCCACTACTCACCTCCGTGGCAATGCGCCAATTGCACCAAACATGGGGGGACACCAGCCCACCAGGTTGGGTCCACATACCTATTACCTAGTGGGACAGGGGTCCTGTGTTAGCCTCTGGTGGCCTGTGGTGGACCTGTGCGGTGCACCAGGGTTTGTTGCAGGGTTCCAGTCAGCGCAAGCATGGGTACTTAGCTGCTGGGACCCCTCCTGTACCTGAATCAGGTGCACGGTCCCTGGTCACCTGGCATTGGTGCAAGCTGCTGTTTGCCACAGCTTGTGGCAGACGCAGGAACTATGAGAATCAGGCCCATGCAGTATAGGAATGGCAGTGAAGTACTGAACTGATGCCAACCCCGCCTCACCCTGCAGAGGTGGACAGGCATTGGGTGTGACTTTGGGTCATCACCCATAACAGTCACGATATTTCACCTCACCCTACCCTGCAGACACTGACAAGTGTCGAGGTGTGTCTTCGGTGTTTGAGCTTTACTCATCTCATTTCATAAGGAAATATGCTGAAATGGGTGCAGTATAGGAGAATGGGATGAACTCTGGGGCCAAAGAGTCCAAGGTGCACCTAGATGCCTGACACTAGCTGCAGGGTGCAGGAGCGGGTGGAATGGCTTGAGCATTACTGTCGACAATCCCAAGTCACATCTCTGATGCCTGTCAGTCCCTACAGGGTAGGGCGTTATGGTCCAAAACCCTAACACCCTGGGCCTTTCTTGCTATTTTTACTCCAAGTTTTCAACATGGTCTTTTTGTGATCCCACTGCATGAACAGAGGCACTATCAGTTCATTAGCTGAAAGGTGATTTTGCACAGCGACTGTGCCATTTGGCGCCACAGGTGCGAAAACACATTTCGAACTGGATGTGAAAATTGACAGCTGTTCTGTTCATGAGGAGGTGTAGAAAATGGCAATGTTGAAAATCTGGAATGAAAATATAAAAAAAAACTGGTGAAGTCACGAGTGTGCATATAAACTGCGCAATGCACAACTGTAATGTAATTAGTTTGGGAATTTTTTTACAGCAGATTTTCAACACAAGCATTGTGATTGGTTGGGCATCCATGGCACTCCAGACATTACCTCATGGGTTTTAGCCCACCTGATAGGCTAGTGATGCACATGACCCTAGATCAAATTTCTGGTATATCCAGGTCCTAGAAGCCCCTGCTCTCCAGTTTCGAATCATGCATCTGATCAGGCAACAAGCACACCAGGAATCCCTGTCTGCTCCATAGAAGGTAGGCCTTGAACTTATAAGTAGATATCATTAGTCTGAACTACACTAGCAAAAGGAAATGCAAGCAAATTGTTTTTTTTCTCGTTGGTTATTTTTTTGGTGCTGTACTGCCCATCTTGGGGCTATATTGAGAGTAGCTATGTAGAAGGTTTGAGATAGGAACAGTTTTTCTGTCTCTTATCATTATCCTATCATGTTTTTAACCTCTGCAGAGTCAGAAGCAAAGCTTTAGCCTGGTAGCCTTCCTACAACTTATCTCTTGTTCAGTGCCTTAAGCTCAATTGTTGTTTTTTTGTTATTATCTCAATGCTCTTTATTGGAATGCTCTAAAATATCGCAAGCTCAGCCATGACGCCATTTTTAGTTGCAAAGATAAAAAAAAAAAAAGTGCTCTCAAATCCAGGGGTTTTCTCACCCCAGGGTTGGTTTTTTGTTGTGGTTGCAGGCATATTATTGCATGCATTTAAATTATCGAAACGCCGCAATATCGCATCGCGGGCTACCTCAGGAGTGCCTTTTTCCCTGAATTAAAAGTGCTCCCCCATCTTCTCGGGTTGATTATTGTTGAAATCCCCTGGTTTTTAATCATGGGGTTGCAAAGAGATTACCTGGCATTTGGCCCTCAGCCCTGCAGCAGCAGCCCTGGCCTCTCGCTCCCACGTGGTCTCCGTGCCTTGATTCACCCTTCCCCCACCTCTGCATGCATGCGGGCATTGGAATTTACTGCCTCCGCTCTCTCGGAGGCCTCTCTTGCTACCCGGACCCTCTGCCTTGCACGGACTGTGGAGCGTGGCTCCAGCGCATCCCCACTGCAGGCCCACGTGCTGACTCAGCGAGTTGCACACGGGGGCCTCTGTCCACACCCCACGTGGTTTCCGACCACTCCCTGAGCCTCCAGCAGTACTCCTTGTTGCTGCTCTACCCAGGCTGATGCTCCTGGGTCTCTGGCTGGGGGAAGTGTGCAAGCGTGGGGAGAGAGTCTGCCATCCTAAGGTGAGTGAGTGCCTGAGGGTATGTCACCTCATGTGGGCCCTGGGTCTACAGTCAGCATTTTCTCTCCCTGCAGAAGGGGGAGTCCTGCAGTCTCCAGTCCTTCCTGGGAGGGACCGCCATATCCAGGGCCTGTTTCCGCTGCTCAACACTTCCCACTTGATGCCTGGAGGCAGGGGCGTCCCAGGCCTTTGTTTTTAGAGAGCCACATCTGGGGCAGTCCGCGCGACCGCACCAGAGGGGTCCCTCCGCAGCGACTCCCTGGACCATGGTCACAAAAGCACACTAGTGCCCATCCCTTCTCCTCCTGGGTCCCTCCACAGTGACCCAGGTGTAGGATGCTGCTACCAGACCACCAAGCTGCTCACGTCATGGGTCCCTCCCATAGCCACCATGTGCGTCTATTATCCACAGCAGAACCTATAGCAGAATCGACCACTGCCCCATCTCTGCAGAGCTCCCCCAGCATTCCCTGCACTCTGGCTAGTCTCTCGGGGATCCATACAGATGCCAGGTGACTGCCTGCCATCGGTGCTGGGTCACAGGGGCCAAAAAAGAGGACAATCTGCGGGGCTTATATATATCTAATCTAAGGCCGCTCTCTCTTCTTCTCCTCCCCAGATGGTTAAAGCAAAGAAGTGTTCCACTTGCAATGCCACCCTCCTACCCCAAACCCAGGGCCTCTCTGCGCCGCCTGCCTACTCGACGATGATAACTCATCCATGGAACAGACACCCCCCATGGGGCCCAGCAACCCAGGGCCCAGCGGCCCCACATGGATGGACCCCAGTTCCCTCCTGATCCGGAATCAGCAGGCCGCGGTCGCCATGATGAAAAGCCAACAGAACTTTATGTTAAAAATAATGGAAAAACTCGAATCCTTCACCCAGCATAGAGCTGTTCCAGTGATCCCAGAACCGGGCAAGGCAGGGGGCCAACCGGAGGAGCTCCCGGACCGTGCCGAACCTTTACCAGAGAATCCTCGTGAAGACGACATGGAGGATAAGGACACCCCAGAGAGGAGGAGGGGGTAGAATCAGACGAAGATGAAGCAGAACTCCCTACCACACCATCCCTCACTTCAAAGTTGTGCTCCTTTGACACAGTTCCAGGGCTCATGAGGATTATCAAAACCACTATGGGGTTCGACATCGAAGAGAGTAAGCCCGAGTCAAAACTCGACCCCATGATACAACTGAAAGTGTCGAACCCCCAGACTTTCCCAGTATGCCCAGCTATTGAGGAGGTCTTCAATAAGGAATGGTGATCCCCGGAACCAGGCAGAATGGCCAACTAGAGGAACCTGGACAGAATGTATCCAGCGCAGGAGGAAACATCCGGTGCTTGGTGTACAGCCCCCACCATCGACGCTCAGGTAGCGGCCCTCAGCAAAAGGACAGTACTACCATGCAGAACAATAGCCCTCAAAGATCCTACAGACAAAAAAGTGGAAGACATGCTAAAGAAGGCACAGCAGCAAAAGTGGCTACGACTGCCATCTATACAGCTCGAGCACAGATCCGTTGGCTCGAAGAACTGCAGGAACAAGCCAACCCAAAATCTAGGGAGGCAAAACTCTTAGAGTGCACCTTGGATGCAGCAAAGTACCTGGCCGACATGGCGGTGGACACCCTGCACCTGCACGCCAGGGCCACAGCTATCACCAATCGTGCCCGGAGAGCATTATGGCTAAAATTGTGGGATGCTGACAATGAATCCAAGAACTTGTTGCAGAATTTACCTCTGGAAGGAAAGCACATTTTTGGGGAGGGGTTACAGGATTACCTGAAACAAAAGGAGGAAGGTAGAGACCTCCTCAAGAGTAAAGCTAGGTACAATTACCTCCCTTCATCGAGGCAGAGATTTCAGAGTGGAAATAGGTCATTCCAACCCCGCAGGGACTCAACATAACACAATGGTCCCTTCCGAGGCAGGGGACATCCCACAGTCCCCTGTAACCCCTACCCACAGGCCTATCATCCGTCCTCCTTCAGAGTCCGTGTGCAAAAGCTCGAGTACGAGGTGGAGGTTACAGGGGAAGCAGCAGTGACTACCCCTCCAACCACTTGCAATCAGGAACCCTACCCACCAGTGGGTCAAAGACTATCGTTGTTCACACACCTGTGGCTCAACACGACCTTGGACAGGTGGGCCCGGGAGGTGGTCACACGGGGGTACTCCATAGAGCTATCCCACCCAAAGATTCCCCACAGATTTGTCTTCTCCCCTATAGCCACAAGAAAGGTCACCCCTCACCAGGTTCAACGCATCTTGTTGGATCTGGTCGGGAACAGGGCCATCCAGCCCATTCCCCGACACGAACAAAACCTAGGGGTCTACTCAATATTCTTCCTGGTACCCAAGAAGTCAGGAGAACTCAGACCTATTCTAGACCTAAAACATCTCAACCAACATGTGGTGTGTCACAGATTCAAAATGGAGACAATACATTCAACCCTGCGCAGTCTTCGGGTAGGCGACTTCCTGACATCCATAGACCTCAAGGATGTATACCTCCACATCCCTATCATTCAAAGACACAGGCAGTTCCTCCGTTTTCACATCCTGAGCCACCACTTTCAGTACCAGGCCTTACCGTTCAGCCTCACATCAGCCCCGAGAGTCTTCACCAAGGTCTCCATAGTCCTGGTGGCCAGACTCAGAGAGCAGGGACTGGATATCATACCATACCTGGACGACTGGCTCATTCGAGCACATTCCAGAGAACAGGTCCTACAGGACACAGCGATCATTTGCAGGTGCTCAAGGAGCACGGTTGGTGGTCAATCGGAAAAGAGTCATCTCATTTCCACACAGCAGATTAAACATCTGGGCACGCTGATCAACTCAGCCACGGTTGGGCAAAGCCATTCCCCTCGAGGGTCATCAACCTGATGACCCTTGCCCATCAGATGAAGGGCCACCACCAGATGACCATGGGTTGCATAGCCCAGTTGTTAGGATGCATGGCATCATGCATAGACCTTATACCCTGAGCCAGGTGGCATATGCGTCCGCTCCAGACATATGTCCTCATGCGGGGAGCACTGAACGAACACAACCTGCAGGTCACTGTTCCACTACCACCATCAGTGAGACTCTCACTAGCATGGTGGACAGTGGAGTCGAACCTCATCGGGGGGTTCCCCTGGAGGCCTCCTACACAGCCACAATAGACAGATGTGAGCCTGTCTGGTTTGGTGGCCTGTCTGGGGGACTCAACAGCCCAGGGCCTATGGTCCCCAAGGGAATCCAAGCTGTCCATCAACATTCTGGAGATGAGGGCAGTGTACCATGCACTCAAGGCTTTCAAACCCCTTGTATGCGGCCAGTCGGTTCTGATACGCTCCAACAATCGGGTCGCAGTGGCCTACATCGCAAAGCAGGGCGGAACCAGGAGCAAAGCCATGTTGAGAGAAATAACATCAGTCCTCAACTGGGCTCAATCAAATCTCAGCCATCTAGGCGCAGTACACCTGGCAGGAAAACTCAACGTAAGAGCGGATTGGCTCAGCAGACAACAGGTGCATCCAGGAGAATGGAGGTTGCACCCCGATCTGTTTCAGATGATCCAAAGAGCTTGGGGACCCGTAACCATGGATCTCATGGCAACACGGGAGAACTCACAGGTCAAGGATTATTACTCACGATTCAGGGAGAGTCAATCCCAGGGAACCGACACCCTATCCCAGCCTTGGGGTCGGGATCATGCATATGTGTTCCCACCTCTCCCCCTAATTCCCCAGGTTCTAGCCAAAATAAGGGCATACCGTCTCACCATCATCCTGGTAGCCCCGTATTGGCCATGAAGGACATGGTTCGCCTCCATTCATGAGATGGCCATGGCCAGCCTCAGACTTCCTCACTGAGTAGACATGCTCTCCCAGGGCCCAGTAGTCCACCTGGCTCCGAGGACACTGAAGCTCACGGCTTGGCTCCTGAAAGAAGGAAATTGATGGAGGCAGGCTACCATGATTCCGTCATCAGTACCATGTTACAGTCCAGATGGACATCCACCACCTCCACCTACAGTAGACAATGGTCTATATTCTCAAGGTGGTGCCAAGAAAGAGGTAAGGTACCCGAGCAGGTGGACATGGCTACCATCTTGCTATTCCTGCAGCAGGGAGTGGACAAGGGCCTGGCCCACTCCTCCCTCAGGGTACAACTTTCAGCGATAGGAGTGGCTATGTGGCCCATTGGGGGGCACAGCCCGGGAGCACACCCTGATGCTCTGCATTTTCTGAAAGTGGTGGAGATACTTCAACCAAAGACGTGACCAGCTATCACACCTTGGGATCTCCCACTGGTACTCGACTCCCTCAGCTCTGCCCCCTACGAACTGCTCCGGGAGGCAGACCTATTCTGGGTTGGCCTCAAGACTTGTTTCCTAGTGGCCATCTGCTCGGCCAGGTGGATCGGAGAGTTGGGGGCTCTATGTGCTCCGAACCCTATACGATTTTCACCCCACAAGGAGTCCGGCTTAGAACGGTACCAGCCTTTCAGCCTAAGGTGTCCACGGCTTTCCACAGGGAACAGCCCATTGAGCTGCCCACCTTCCCTGTGGACACACAGCAGGACACTCGACCGATCCCACATCACATGGATGTCAGATCCACCCTCTCCATCTACATAGCCAGAACGCAGCCTCTCCGTAAGACGGAAAGGTTATTTGTAGTCGCGAAGGGCCAGAGGCAAGGCAGGGCAGCCTCCAAGTCCACAATCGCCGGTTGGCTAAGGAGAACCGTTCAGAACGCTTACCTAGTGAAGCAATTGATACCTCCTCAGGGTATCAGGGCCCATTCTACCAGGGCAGTCACCACATCCTGGGCAGAAAGGGCCAACGTGTCCTCCGAAGACATCTGCAGGGCAGCTATGTGGAGTTCCCTGCACATGTTCGCTAGACACTACAGACTCAAACACCTGCATGCCATCCAGCCCACTTTCACCACACAGATCCTCCTAGCAGCAACTTCATCCGCTCACTCCTAGACCACTCTGATCCCTCCCTTGGGGGCTTCACTGCTTCTTATCTACCCATGAGGTAATGTCTGGAGTGCCATGGATGCCCAACCAATCATAATGGGTGTTTACTCACCTGGTAAAGGTGACTGTGTTGGTTGGCATCCATGGCACTCCAATGCCCTCCCATCAGAGTGCTCAGAGTGACCAGGACCCATAAATCTGTTTAACCATTAGCAGCATTAGGAGGGGTGGGGGGCAGAAGGAAGTTGCAGTAAAATTCTACAGTTGGTCCCTTCGGGATCGAGATTAGATTGTAAATAATAGGTATAATAAATGCGGCCTACTGGCCTCTGAGACTACATCTTAGCCAGCCTGTTTCTTTCAGGCCATCATGTTGGCCTGCCTTGCATTGTTGTTTCTTTCTTCTCTTGCATTCTTTTTTACTAACCTTGATTTCAGCTATGGAAGATTCGAACTGGAGAGCAGGGGCTTCTGGGACCTGGATATACCAGAAATTTGATCTAGGGTCATGTGCATCACTAGCCTATCAGGTGGGCTAAAACCATGAGGTAATGTCTGAGTGCCATGGATGCCAACCAACACAATCACCTTTACCAGGTGAGTAAACACCCATTTTGGGACCTCCTTCGAAACAGTGTCACTGTGATTTTCTTAATCTATCCCGAACACTGATTTCCCACAGCGACCGAGCTATTCTGTGCCAGAAGTGCGAAAACACATTTCAGCCAGGATGTGAAAAATGACAGCTGTAACGTTCATAAGGAGGTGGGGAAAAATGCCAGTGTTGAAAATCTGGACTGAAAAGATTACGAATTTATGAACTTATGAGGGTGCATGGAAATTGCACAATGCACGCTCATAACACAGTAATTTTGTGGACTTTTGTCACCAAATTTTCAAATAGCCAGTTTAAGACCTCTGCTCATGAACAGTGTCACTCTGATTTTCTTAATCTGTCCTGAACATTGATTTCGCACACCAACCATGGCACTGTGCACTACATGTCCGAAAACACATTTCAGGTGATATGTGAAAAATGACGTCGTACTGTTCATAACAGGTGTGGTAAAAATAACAGTGTTGAGAAAATCTGGGTGAAAATATGTAAAATGCCGAAGACTGACAGGCGTGTGTAGGAACACTACTGGTATAAACTCATAAAACAGGCATTTTGGGAATTTTCACCACATTTTTCAATAGGGTTTTGGGGCTACCTCATGGATCTGACACTGTCATTTCATTAATCAGTCCTGAAAGATGGTTCCCACGAGTGACCGCAAAATCACCTTCGGGAAAGAATAACAAAATGACAGTGACTGAGTTCATGAGGTGGGGTCCAAGAACCCCATGTTGAAAATTTGGTGAAAAATTTCCAAAATGGCCACTATATGTACCAAAGTTGAAAAAATCCATTTATGCCATTATAAAGCTTACCGACATTTCTTCAGTTCGCGGGTCGGCTTTGAACAGTGCAGACGTGTTCCCGGTCCAATTCAAGATTGTTGCACCAGGGCCCGGAAGGAAGTATGGGGTGAGGTGTGTGAGGAGGTGGGTATGCAGAGGTAGGTGTGGGTTGTGGTAGGAACCACGGATTGAGATTGACGTTTTCTACTTTACAGGTTTATTTAAAACCAAAAAAGTCACAGGAAGGTTTTCTTTTACAGGGATTTCATTTTGGCACACTGGGGTGTGATCCCAGCATGCCAAATGAATGTTTTGAGGGCTGTAACCCGACAGGGGCTTAGGCACTCCATCATCACATATCGAATGCTGGGGAGGACAAGAACAGAGGGAGATTTGGCACCCCCCCGCACACAAGAAGTTGAGGGGGAGCATTATGCCTTCAGGGAGTGGGCTCCCCCATTGGCAAAATGACGAGGAAGGGGGCATGCTGACAAGGGGATTGGGCACCCCTATCAGCAACTATAGGTGTGGAGCTGGCAAGAGCCAAAAGGGATTGGGCACCCCCCTCGGCACACAAGAAATTTGGGAGCATTATGCCGAAAGGGAGTGGCTACCCCATCGGCTTTTTGATTGAAATGTTTCACCAGGAAGGCACACTGAATGGTGAGTGGTGGCATTCCATCAGCTTTGTGAGGACTGTGAAAGGCCAATAGATAAGTAGTCACCTGTTGCCATGGAAACACAGCACCATAGAGCTGTGTAATTGTCTGCTGCAGTCAGGGACGCCCTGCAGTACAAACAGCTGATTGTGTAGTGATGGGGCACTCCCTGATTCCAGCAGCTCAGTTACTTTGACGTAGTGGCCTGCTCATTAACTGCTGGTGATGAGAGCATGCTACTCTGTTGGCCAAGGCAGAGACCAGCCCCATAATGGGCTGCTGCCATTCGGCACAACACTGCTTGTGAAAAAAATGTGACGCAATGTGTTTCTTGCACATGCATGCAAACAACACAAAAATGGTAATGAAAATGCTACATTCTGATTGGCTGTTTGCATTTCATTAGCCTGCATTCCTCTCCATTATTTTTTTAACCAGGAGAGATACACTAAGCTGAAAGTTTCTTTACAGGTGCAGCGTGGGAACACAAGGAAGTTAAGCAACTAGCTCATAGTCACACAGTATGCAAGTGGGGGCTGTGGAATTCAAACCCAGATCTCCAGGTTTGCAGTTCAGAGCCATAAACTACTGTGCTATGCTGCCTCCTTGAAAAATGTCATGACACTGACATTTACATTGTCATGAGCCTGATCGTTGTGCATGAATTCTTCTTGTCAGCTTTTCATTCTCAAGTACTGCAATGACTAGAATGATCAATTCAAATTTCGAATAACCATTTAAACAGAATTAACTATTGTATTATATTTGATACACAAGGTTTTAATATTTAACTTTTGGTAATGTGTGTCAGTGTATTACAATAAAATATTTGATAATGTATACACTATATGTGATGTATATAATAAATATTTGAAATGTTTTGTGGTGACTTGGGCACACTGATCATTCTTGATTTAACTGTTCACAACAGTGTACTTGTTATCAATTTTAATATTGATATAAATAATTCCTATACAATTTTCCTAAATTTTAAATAAACACTTTGGACTCTATGCCTGAATGTGTGGAGCAACTAATCTCCATGGATCAGCAGTGTGTAGACTCGCACCCATTACGCTTCTGAGTGGGATGCATGAAAGGGCATGCATCCCATACATAACTAGTCCCCTGGCTGCATGGACAGTGACATGCTGGGAGCAGGCCAACACTAGCACCATTCACTAAGGTGTGTAGTGCTTTGCACGGGGCATAGCAGGGTGCCAGTTATGCTAGGGGAATCTACCATAATGAAACAATGCACCAGCCTGTAGCACTGGGACACCGACCCAGTCCTGGCGGGTCTAATGCAATGTCGACTCTCAATATGTCGGCATAATAGATTGTCTCCTAAATACCGATGTGTTCGCAAGATCGGTGATATTAATAACGAAAACCGAATGACTGACAGGCTTTAGTTTTGGGTATGCTTACGATCGCTTCCAAAGCACAGCAGTTTTAGATAGCACACTAGTGCTTCCAAAGCACTGCAGGAGCAGAAACATGGTAGATGTGTACTATGTATTTTTTTTGGGGGCTGAGAATTGGCACAATAAAAAAGATACATGGTGCAACATTACAATTACAAGAGTATATAGCACAATAGAAATTAAAATACTGCCTCTACATTCTGAGAGTACTTAAGAGAACAGGAGGAACAGATAGCATAGAGTGCTTCCAAGCGATGCACTGAAGGAGCACAATAAGCACAATAATAACTAATTGACCAGCTTGGGGGAAGACAAAGTTCCGCTACTTTTAAATATATAATCTGGTTTCCTTCAGCCACTCTCAACACCTGTGGCACATGTGGGCTTCTGCTCGTATGCTATCTGCTTAATTTCTGCTTTGAAGCACTTGTAAGTGCACCAGCTCCTGTAGTGTTATTTCCAAACTTGCCATTTTATTTAATATCTGCTCCAGTTCGTATGCTATCTGGTATTTCGTAAGTGCACCAGCTTCTTTAATTCATCTAGCTGTTCATTAAAATAAATCAGGTTGGTCATCTGTTTTCGATATTTGTTTTGCGATCTTGTCAATGCGTCGGTATTTTGGCATCAGTCAATTCAGTGTTGACCTTTTAATAGTCATTCGTACTGCTCCCATCCTGGCCATGTAGTACAGGTTCCCACATGCCAGTCCCCACCCTGTTCCAGACTGGCAGGCCCCCACCACACACACACATTGGCACGCCGTCCCCATCCGTGTGCTGTAACCCCTCCTGCCAGACATCACTGTCCTATTCCCTACTGTATGTGTGCAACCGCTCCCCACCACACAGCTCTGCCCTGATCCCATCTCTGTGCAGAAAACCCCCTGCCACCCATCTGTGCCCTGTCCTGCAATGGTGGTACCCACCCCTCCTCCCCCAAATCACATCACTGCCCCATTCCCAAGTACCTGAACCCTCCCTCAACAAGGGCCCCAATGTGATTTGTCTGGTGCAGTTCAGAGCATCCCATACGCCCCCAATCCTGGCATCCCCGCCCCCTCATTGATGTTCAGTGGTCTCCCCTCACTTCTCCCTGTGGCACGGACAACTACCCCCAAACCATGTACCTGCCCATCAGCACTGCAGCATGGGATGGCCAGAATCACAGCCCTCCTCACACCTCCTCAGCCATCCAAGTGATGCTGGGAGAGCACCTCTACAGTATATGTAGGCAGCACACTCCCAGCATCACTTTGATGGCTGGCGGTCGAATATGTGAGAGGAGGGCTGTACCACTGGTGGTCCCTTACTGCAGCACTGACTGGCAGGTACAGGTGTCAGAGGGTTGTCAGTGCTGCAGGGGTTGGGGTGGGATGAGGCCACTGAACACCAATGAGGGAGTGGGGTACTGGGTCTGGGCATATGGATAGTGTGGTCCGGGCACCTGTATGTGTATGGGAGGGGTTACTGCATTCAAGGGATCAGTGCCTCTTTGTGTGTTGGGGGGGTGTCTGCATTCACAGATCCAGTGATCTTACATGTGTTGGGGGGTGTCTGTATTCATGGGGCTGGTGCCTCTATGTGTGTTTGAGGGGGGTGCATTGCTGAGGATGGGGCTCTGCTGTGTGCCGGGGCAATAGGCAGGCATCAGGGACTGGGGCAGGTGCTTTCCCATGCATGGGAGGGCAGCTGTGCACTGGGCATGGGTGGTGCCACAGGGATAGGTTTCAGGCAGGGGTGTTGTACCACCAATGGATACTATTCGGGGATGCCTGTATGGGATGCAGTTACCAGATCCCACGCCGGCATGACCTGGGGATCCAATTCAGGACCTAAGATGAGAATCCAATTGACTGCCTGCCTGGATCTGCTACTCCACCCCATCTGCCCTGCACGTGGTGCACCGGGGGGGCAGGTCTGAACAGATGGTGGACATTGGTGAATACCAGCCTGTGCACCGTCAGTTGCGGAGCTGTATGGGCAGGAGTACATACCTGTGGCTCATACTTTCCACCCATTGGTGCAGTAGCACCTTTGTTATTAATGTATATCAGTATTCTTTGTATGCATACTTTCACTGTTTTCTCAGCTTTTAATTCAGCATAACTTTTTTGTTAATGCAACTATTACTTAAAATTAAGGAGAAAGAGGATTTCCTAGGGCATTTTAATTCAGCAGATTTTTTATTCTTAATCTTCCGATTATTTTAAATTAAGCACAAAGGACTTCATTAATTAGTACCTTAATTTTAATTCAGTATATTTCATTCAAGTAATTAAGGAAAATTAAGGGGTTTGGGTTTTACAAATTTATTTTCAAGGCACCTTTAATTTTAAATTAGGGGGCAGATTCTAAATTCAGGGGTCAATTAATGGAAAATTAAGGATATTTTTGTCCCATAGTGGTATATTTAACTGCTTCCATTTTCTCTATCTTATTTATGCTATGTTATATTCCAGCCTATTCCAATCCCATCCCCCAGAACACATCTGTAAATGAGATTTCCTTTTTATCTCTGTATATTTCTCTTGAATTAAATAACGTAATAAATAAAGTATATTAACAAATGTGTGGAGCTGGCTCAGTGGCACTGAGCATTGAGCTGCTGGATGCCACACCTCACTCCACACCAGCAACCTGTATTTGGGAATGAGTACAGGATGCTAGGGGTCGGCCAGTGGGAGAGGATGGAGCTTCCAATGGACTGCTTTCCACTCTCTGGGTAGGAGTGCTGGCTCAGCTGAATGACTTCCACCAGGGGAAGGCCTAGTGGTAGTGTGGGACAGGAGTGTAGGAGCAGGGTGGGTGCTGCTGCACTCTATGGTATGTAGTTCCTCCACATCCACATGCTGATGTGTTAACCACCTCACACACACACACACACACACACACACACACACACACAGGAACTGGGAGAAAAGCAGTAGTAGCAGGTAGCAGGGCAGGGTAACAGGGCAGGCATTCATGATGCCCTGCTTGCTGATCCCCCACCTGCCTTACCACCAGGACCCAGAAAGGCTGAGAGTTGATTGTGCTTCGGTGGAAGGGGCAGCCCTCACCCTCCTGACCCTGCAATTTGGAAAATCTGTGGGGATATTCGGGTCATAGGTAAGTCCTGAGGTGGTGTTGGATGGTGAGGGGCAGTGGGAGAGGCTGACAGGAACTCAAGCCTGCCTCATCCATGGGAGTGTAAAATGCATATAGAAACAAATGTGCATTACCTTACACTTCTGTGCATTAAATTGCAACTGTCATGACCAAACCATTTGTCTAGTCTTTTCAGGTCTTCCTCGTGGTTCTTACAACATCCTCACTGTCCACCTGTCTGTAAATCTTTGTATTATCAGTGAAAAGGCAGATATTCTCGTGGATCTTTTCTCAATGTCACAAATGAAGATGTTAATGCAGACTGGTACAAAATGAATCCCTGGCGCCTACTGGTACCTCTCTGTCCCTGAATGCTCCTCATTGAGGACAACCATCTACATTCTTCCACTTAGCCAAATTTGTATTCATAGATTAATCCTATCCTTTATGGCAAGGTCTTTCACCATCTTGACCAACCAGCCTTTAACCCAGTCAAATTGGTAGATCATGAATCATGATCTTTGGTTGGTGGACATGAACAATCACTTCCACTCACCAATTATCATCATCTGATCATCAAGCAAGTATATGATTTTTGATAATCTTCTTGGATGGTGATCTGATCATCAAAATACTAAAATTTTAAATTCTTAATGGTGATTTTTCATGATTTGGTTAACTGTCAAGTGATGATTATTGATGATCACATAAGTCAATTTTTCGGTGAAATTTAATGACTTGCTTTATTTTCAAGTGATGATTTATGATGACCACATAAAGCAAAAGGTTTTCTGTAGGTCTTTAATGATTATATGAATGTACAAATTATGATTTTTGTTGATTACATCAAGCCACAGTTGGTTAGCAAATAGGTGGGACCCATATTCAGAGACAACCACTTCTTCGCACAAACAGAAGTGCTGCATGGCACATAACTCACATCCTGCTCTGTGCTATATTCAGAGTTAGCACACTCCAACTTGAGCTTGCTAACCATCTGACTATAGAGTCAATTGGCAGCACAGTGCATAGTGACTATACTCTGTACTGTCACAACATGGGACTGCACATGACCCATAGGAGCCACGAATGACAGTGCAGCCCTAATGGGATAGCGCTAGGGCACCTAAGGGCCATATTCAGCCCTTGCATGCAAATGAGTCCATTAGGCATGCAAGTTGCTAAAGGGCCATTTGCATGCCCATTATGGGCTCATTTTCATACAACTGTCAACAGCCTCTTAATACCATGCCATCACAGACCTGTAGTCTAGTGGACCCCCCTCATACCCACTCCCCTTCCATATTACTATATTAAAATTGTTCAGATTCCTGAGGCCCTCCTCAGCCATGGAGCAACACAAACATCACATGATAGCACAGCATCAATTTTAGCCCTGTCGCTTTGGGTCTGTAGCATGGCCCTTCTTCTGAGGCCCCCCAATGAAGGGTCATGCCCCTGAAGAAGGGTCGTACTACAGACCCAAAGCACTGGGGCTAGTTTGGTGCTGTGGATAGCATATTTTGAGCTAAATAAACAGAGTTTTCTCAGATGCATTGCATTTTGTGATTTATTTTCAGGACTCAGTGTGATTTTTCATGGTTATTCTGTGTTCTGAATCCTGTACTGCACTGGTTGTGTTGCTCTGTACATATGACTCTGTGAGTAGCACCCTTGGCAGCATGCTCTGTAGCATCCCAGCACTGAGCTTCAAGTTCACTCACTACCAGCTCTTGTCTCAGGCTCTCAAGGCCATCCACTCCAAGCTCTACTGGAAGGCTCCAGAGCCAGTCACCCCAACCCTGATGGGTGGTGGACTCAGGAGGTGGAGCTGAAAAAGTCGTCATTGCACAGTGCTGCAGCATGAGTGTCCTGGGGCTCCAGAAGGTAAGAGGTGTCCAGGGGGAAATCAGTTTGGGCACTCCAATCACACCCCTGCAACATGTTCAACAAAAGTACCACACACACACACATACACACACTCACACACACACACACACCAGATACTCCTAGGCCTGTTCTACCAGAGCAGCCCTAAGCCTGCATATTGTTTTTAGCATAGCCCATGCAGAAGCCCTCACCAGGCAGTACTGCCTATTCTCTTAAAGCAGCAGTATTCACCAGGTATAAAAAGTTCTGACATTCTGTTTTTATTGTTGTGGAATGAAGAATGGACATTTTGATGCAGATTATCGTTGCCTCCATTTGTTCCATGATTTGTGTAACTTGGTTTTCAACTTTTTTAAATTAGTGACTTGAGTCACATCTGCCATTTTAATACACCGTGCTGGAGATGTGCGTGTTGCATGTAAGCTTGATCCACTCGCACCCTACGGATTGGTTGACATGCTGCCAGCATGATCTTCTCTCCTACTTCCTTGTGCCCTGTGACCGAAAGATATGCCCTCTCTAAGCATAGTCAACGCTTGGAATGTGCATCAGCACATATAGTAACAACTTTGTGTTATTTATTTATTTTTTCTAATAGGTACTATATATGCAGGAAAGGAACGACTTGTCAGAGTTATTTTCGTTGATCTGTGGCATGAAGAAAGCTGCACTTGCAGTTAGTACAGGCTGCATTTCGGACACTGATTTAAGCCACAAAACTTTATTTGATTGTCATTCTTGATGCCCACTATTTTGGTTATATCCCCTATTTAGAAATACCATCACAAATGAAGTGTAATTTAGGAATGAAAGTGTTACTGCTCATAAACTGTTCTGTCTGGGATTTTGTGCTAGGAACAAGGTTCCAGGGAATTTGCTGTTAGCTTGACTGTGTGTAGTATATGAAGTTATCGACTACTGTACTGGATGTCCCGGGCTGTGACCACAAACACACAGGTTCAGACTGGAGACTTACTGTGTATTTTAAATGCAACGATCAGAAACAGTGATGACAGGTACTCAGAGCTTTCTGAGGAACCACTGGAAAATGAGGTGGCTGTCTCCCTTTTGAACTGATAGCAGTCACCTGCCACAAACCATGAATGAGCTTGAAGATGTGATTGGCACTTCAGAGGGAGGAGCATGAGATGTGTCATATTCAAGTGAGCTTCCTCTAGAGGCACTGCCAGCAGGAGACATGTCTACTAACTTTCAGTACAAATTGGAACCTGGTGAGATTGTATGCATCTTGTAGGAATTACATTACTTGAGAAATTGAAAATATGTGGAATACAGCTGTTCTATTAAAGCAAGCTATTTAGAACACTCATATAGCAGTTGAGTGTGTTTACAGAGTTTTTAAATAAACACTGCTGCTTTAACTTTCCTTTACTATCTGGCTGATCCCACCTTCTCCTGTCAATGTGAAGACGTTCTAATGACGTCGGTGCTAGACAGCAGGCTAACATGGCCTGCCTTGCTTTTGCTGGAGGACTGCTTGCCTCCCCATCCAGGTAACCAGTTATTAATATATTTTAATTAATTAATTTATTTATTTATGCTTCCTTGACTTTTGTTGAGGCTCTCATGTGGCTATCTGTGGGCTGACTCCCACCTATATGCAGTCTGGTCTCCTCCACCCATCTCCTTTCAGCCCTCCTTGGGCTTGCACACAGCTGTAGGTGGCTTGTCTGTTACTCCCTCGAGGAATGTTTAGTCCTGCCTGCTTTCATAAGGCTTTACAATTTAAAATAAGTCTGCTGGGCATTGCCAAAAGCCATGGCATGGTTTACAATGTGCAGTACCTTCTGCTGCTACTGCCGCTGACCTCTAATGGCTAGCTCTCTCTCTCTCTCTCATCACACCCCACTACAGCAGTCAGAGTGACTTCTCTTTGCTGCTCCTGTCCCATTCTGCAGCTAAAGCCCTCAGGGCAAGATCAACTTTGCTGCTGGAGCAGTGGTTCGGAAGGTGGGGGAGGCATTCCATCCATTGTCTCTTCCACCTCACACTAGCTCTTTCTCTCCCTCTCCCAACAGCATGGAGTAGGCCACTGCTTGAGCTCAGTACAGGCTGAGAGTTGCAAATGCCTGCAGGCACTTTGCTTCAAGCGCAATCATGGTATGGGGCTGGCTGCAGCTGCAGACCCAGCGTGTCCTCCTCCTTTCAGCATCCACACTATGCTAGGGCTCAGGGAGCTCCCACTAGACCTCAGGAAAGGGTACTCACTTATTTAAAAAAACTGCTGGCCTCAACCACTAGACAGCTAAGCCCCCAAGGCTAAATTTACATAGTGCCCCATCCCGGCATATCAAGCCCACAGGACCACCAATTTTGTTTTCATTTAACCAAATGGCCTACTGGTCCAAAAGAGCCCATACTAGCCCACCTGGGATGCCAAGTAAAATACTGGCCAACTGGTCACCAATGGGAACCAAGGAATTTTGCTGAGCCTACCTACAAAACCATAATTCCTTCTCTCTGCTTCTGCTACTGTTGTGTTTTCCTGCAGCTAACGATTCTTTCCTTTATTTTACAGTCGGACTGGATGTGGACTTCTTCACCATCAGATAAGTATACTTTTTACCTAATCCATTCTTCACACCTATTTTACCCCTACATGCTACAGATCATTTGTGACCCCCTTTCTATTCTTTTTTTACAGGTGCGACAGATGACATCCCTTTGAGACTCCTTCCTCTGGCTCCTAGTGCTCAGGTAAGGCCTTCTACTTGGCCTATATTGGGTGAGTTGACTGTAATGGGGTGTCCATGTCTGTTACAGGGTATTAGGTGTAACTGGACAGCAGTGACTGCTTTTTTATGTTGGCATGCTTGTGCAGCCAGCATCTTCGCGGCAGTGCAGCTTTGGAGCCGCGATTGGCTGTTAGGCGAATGCAGGGCATGCACCAGTAGGTGTGTCCCTCATTCCCCCAATCAGCCTGCATACGGTGCCACACCATGCATACATATGTGCGGCAATATCTAAGAAAAGGTCCACTGCAATCCGAGCAAAGCTTGTCAGATGGCAGACCTTCCCTGAATGTGCTCGGCCGACATTATGAGAATGGCGGCACAATGGCCACCAAACTGCCAACTTCGGGGTGCCCAACCTCTGATGGTTAACCCTGCCCCTCTGTACTGCCGACGGGAGCCTACCCTGTCAGCATAAATCACCTCCCCCATTGTTAAATGCCAAGGGTGGCCAATCCCCTCGGCTCTGTGCTCCCACTTTCTTTGTGTGTGCCGAGGGTGCCCAATCCCGGTGGCATAAATTCCTCCCCCTGTTGTGTGCCAACGAGGGTGCCCAACCCCCCGTCAGCTACAGACCTCCCCAAACAGTTAGGTGGCACGCTGGGAGCCCACCCAAGGGTGCCAAATCCCCTAAAACAAAGCAAATGTCCCACAATGTTTTTTTTTTTACCTTTAAAATGAAGATGGTCCCTCGTAGTCTCCCTGCCCTCCACCTGCACCCGCCCTCTGTGCACCCTGCCTCCCCATACCCACCTCACCCCATACTTACCTCCAGAGTCCGACGCGACAATCTTTGGTGGACCGGGAACATGTCTGCACTCCTCAAAGCCGACCACGAACTGAGGAAATGCCGGTAAGCTGTATAATGGAGTAAATCGTTTTTTCAACTTTGATGCATATCTCAGGCATTTTTGGAATTTGGGCTCTACATTTTCAACATGAGGTTTGTGGAACCCTTCCATGAATTTGTGCACTGTCATGGCGTTATTCGTCCCGAAGGTGATTTTGCAGTCACTGCTCGGAATCACCCTTTGGGCTCGAGTAATGAAATGACAGTGCCACTGTTCATGAGGGGCTCTCAAAAGCCCACGTTGCAAATTTGGTGGGAAAAATCCATAAAGTGACTGTTTTACTGAGTGTGCATTCGCTTTGCACGCCGTCATAAGTTAGTGAATTCACAATATTTTCATGCCAGATTCTCAACATTGGCATTTTACCACACCTTCTTGTGAACTGTATAGTTGTCATTTTCATATCCTGGCCAGAATGTGTTTTCGCAATTCTGGTACAGAATAGCATGGTTGCTGTGCGAAATCAGTGTTCTGAACACATTACGAAAATGACAGTGATGATTGTCATGAGCGAGTCCTAAAATGCCTGTGTTAAAATTTGGTGACAATACTCCTTGAAATGATTGTGTTACGAGCGTGCATTGTGCAGTTTGCATGCACACTGTAAGTTCGCAAATTTATAATATTTTCATTCGATTTTCAACGGTGCTATTGTTCTGCACCTCCAATGAACAGTACAGCTATCATTTATCACATCCCGACTAAAATCTGTTTTCGCAATTCCAGTGCAGAATAGCGATCGCTGTGGAAAGTCTGTGTTTGAGACACATTATGAAATGACAGTGACGTTGTTCATTAGCAGATGTCCTAAAATGCCTATGTTGAAAATCTGGGGACAAAAGTCAATAAAATGAGTGTTTTATGAGTGTGCGTCAAGTTTGCACACTGCGCTCGTGACTTTGTGAATTTGCAATAGTTTCACTCCAGCTGTTCATTATTGGCATTTTTCCATACCTCCGTATGAACAGTACAGCTGGCTGAAATGTGTTTTCGCACATCAGGTGCAGAATTGCTCAGTCGCTGTGCAAAATCAGTTTTCGGGACAGTTTGAGGAAATGATGGTGACACTATTTATGAGCTGAGGTCCTAAAATATCTATGTTGAATATTTGGTGCCGAAAGTCCCTAAAATGACAGTGTTGCAAGCGTGCATTGCTCAGTTTCCACACACCCTTGTAACTTCATCAATCTGCAATACTTTCATGCCACATTTTCACCACTGGCATTTGTGCGGACCTCCTTATCAACAGTCCAGCTGCCATTTTTCACAGCCTGCCCAAAATGTGTTTCTGCAGCTGTGGCGCACAATGGCGTGCTCGCTGTGCAAAATCACATTTTGGGACACATTAACAAAATCACAGCACTATCGTCTCTAGCTCGCACTGTCAATGCCAGTGCAACAACATTCGGCATTGACAAATGCTTGTTTAAATATGGGATGGTGCGAGTGTGGGGTGCTACTGGACACCAGGGACTTAATTTGCATGGAATGGGATGAGAGGTGTTTGCCAATGGATGCTAGGGACTTTTTTTCAGCAGTAAGGCTTGATGTAGTTCTATTTTCATTCCCCACCCCAAATGGCTGGATGCAGTTTCTGAGCAGAATACATCCTCCACCGCCATAATGATAACAACCTTCCATTCAGCATTGGGTTTCTGTGTTACCAGCTGTCTGGTATAGGGGTGATTGACAACTTTTCCTCCCAGAAGCAGTCAATGAGGAGCAGGAGGGAGCAGGTGGACTTCCACCAGGTAGCTTACAAAGGTCAAGTTGATTGTTTGAGCATGAATGTTAACAGTGACTATCATTATCACCGTTATTTTGCAAGGTTATTTTGCATATGGAGAATGGAATGGTGATGCAAGATTAGTAGCACAAAGCTTGGTGGACTTGTGGCATGTTGGTTTGTTTGGTGGATTGATGGATGGGTGGGTAGCCAGCTTGGTAAGCAGGCCAGTCATTCCCTGTTCTTAAGTGGGATGAGCAGCATAGGCAGGGAGAGGGAGACAAGCTCAGGAGTGCAGCTCCTGCATGTGTTGGTGGGGGTGATGAATAGCTTCTGTGTGTACATGGGTGGGAGGGCACAGCTTCTGTGTGTTTTTTTGGGTGGGGAGGAAACACAGCTTCTGGCTGTGTAGGTTGGGGGAAGCACAGCTCCCACGTGTGTGGGTGGCACAGCTTCTGTGTGGCTGGGCGAAAGCACAGCTCTTGTGTGTGTTGGAGAGAAAGCACAGCATATATGTGTGTGTGTGTGTGTGTGTGTTGGGGGGAGCACAGCTTCTGTCTTGGGGTGAGAACAGCTCCTGGGTGCTGGGGGCCAGAGACAATAGCTCAGTATTGAGGGCCAGGGAGCATAAATTCTGTGTTAAGAAGGTGGAAGTGGAGCATGGCTCCTGTGTTGAGGCATCGGGATAACAGCGTCTGTGTTGGGAGCGGGGAGCACAGCTGCTATGTTGGAGCATGAGGAAATCAGCTCCTGTCTCCTATTTTTTTGTTTTGTTTTATTTTGTCCTCTGTTACTACATCTGTGTTTTCCTTACTTTGGCATTAAAGAGCAACTCTGCACTTCAGCAGGTGCTTTCACAAATAAGATGTTTCAGCTGCTACACTGTACTAGAGAATACATTTTTTTATTTTCCATGTTCCTTTCCATGATTTACAGCACATCTTGTTTGTCCATCTCAAGAGGCTATATAGAAAATATTGGAAAACATTTGCCTCTCCCTGTTAACCACAGCATTTGTAAATGACATCATAGTGCTCGCCATAAGACTGTGATGTCACAAACAACAGTTACTTTATTCAATCTTCATTTTCACCCAAGTTTTCCATGTCCCCATTTACCATCCCCTGTGGCAGCTGTGCAGAAAATGTGGAGGCACGCGCATGCCATGGTCCCATGGCGCCCTCCCTCTCCATGCTGCCCACCCCTCTATGCTACCCTCAGGCCTCCACCTAGGGGCAGTGGAACTACGGCTGCTCAGTCACACCCACCCCTCAGCTCCCAACAGCCCTGGTCCATTCCCAAACCAGAGTTGCCAGCATTGTGGGAGATAAAGCATCCAGCATCACTAGACCAGCCACAAACAGCAGTTGTGTGGTTAGCAGGGGAGCGTCAGATACATTTGAAAGACTTGGTGAAATAAGAGCTGCATTTATATTTAGTAGATCAACAGCACGGGAAAGTAAAAAAAAAAAAACTAGAAAACAATAAAGTTAAAACTCAGTTGGTGTAAATGTAATGTTTTTAAGCTTTTTATTACAATACAGACTTGCTCAAGTTTAACTCTATCTTTTCCACTAAAACTCGTCTTTCTTTACTTCTACAGTATGCTGTATTGTACCCTTTGTACCTCTCCACTCCCTACCTCTATTCACATTACTGTAAGTTCCTCATACTTACCTATTTTTACCTTTATTTGAAGATATTTGTTCAGACATTAGCTGCCCTCACCAAAGTCAAATACTACATTTAGTATTGAAGCTGTCATTTATGGGTCTTAAAAGACCAATTACATTAATTTCTAATTATCTTTAGTCATCAACAGAATAATACAGCCTCAAAGAATACTAAATTCTAAGAAGTGTTCAATAAACTATTTAACTGTAAATTATTACTAAATGAAGACTAAAAATAGATTTACATTGCACTTGAAAGTACAGTTTGTTTTGAATACTCACTGAATCGTGATCGAAGACTACAACTCTCTCTTCCAGCTTCCCATGCGAGAAACTGAAAATGCCTCAGTTTAACTATCCTGGATAAAGAAATGGTTAAAAAAGTGTTTTTTTGAGAGGGTACTCCTATACTGATCCTTTGACCCCCCAATGCATAGGGCAATTTGTAAAACTAACCTGTTAATATTTTTCTGTTACTTTAAGTATCTCCTTATAGAAAACTGCAACTCCCAAAAATCCATTGTGTCGGGGGGAAGCACCTCCCAAAGGACATGTGATCTCCCGAAAGCCATTGTGGCTTTTTCAAGATGTTGAGCTTCCTCTTTGTTTTGAATTCTGAGGGCTAGGAGAGCATGTATTAGCTTCAGAAGTTGTAGGTATGTTAAGAAAAACATCTGTTCAAACTGAGACTGTTATGAGGAGTCTCGCATCTTGAATGCTTAACATTTTTACAAGTGTGTATTTCCTCACTGCTGGAGTGCTTGAATATGTGTGTGGGATTTATGTTATTAGTGAAAGTGGAATCGCGATCGGTGGCAGGGTGAGAAAATCTGTTTCAGCGATGTACACCCCTGGCGCACAAGAAAACAGGGCCGGGGACTTAGATTTTAAATGTCCATGTGGGGGGTTTTGCACCCTGCACCCCACTACTAAAAGATTCTTAACTCCAGAGGGGTGCATGTCAGGGGTGTGTGTGCAATATCTGGACAAAAAGAGAGTTTTGGGCCGAGCACACAAAGATGTAGGCATGCCCGTACCCGAAAGCAGAACCCTAGCAGCTTTAGGCTGCCACCCACCCACCATGCTATGAGTCCAGCTCGGCAGCCCCATGCCAAACATGCCAGGCTAATTCTCTCTCCCTTCCATCATGCTTTCTCCACAACCCACGTGCATATACATATAGCGACGTCCTGTCACTATATGCACCCACCTCCCCCATCCGGTCGCCCTTCCTCAGCAGTAGTCCTGGCAACATGCGCCAGGACTGAGTCTCCATTATAGCAAGCTCTCAGTCGCCATGCCTATGTCACAGGCTACTGTGTGGGAAAGAGAGTGTGTGTGTGTGTGTGTGTGTGTGTGTGTGTGTGTGTGTGTGTGTGAGGCCCAGTTTGGCTGTGCTTTTAGTATTACATTTGATTAGTCTGCATATGTAAATACATTAGTTTAAACAGTATAAAAGGCTGGGATCCATGTACTTTTTGTCCTTTTTGTTGATTGTGAAAATATCTGCTTTTTGTATACTTGTGTTGTTTCTGTTTGTTTGATGTAATTTTACTGCTTCTGAAAAGCATACCTTAAACTAATACTCCATGTGGCTATTTAAAGAGCAATGCTGCACTTCAGCATGTGCTTTAATAAATAAGATGTTTCAGATGTTACAATTTACTAGCCTATACATTTTTTTTCATTTTCAATGTTCCTTTTAAAGATTAAATACTTTTACAGTCTGCTTCAAACTGCCCTAGGGCACACAGTTATGGACGGCCACCACAAATAAACAGCTTTTGTGTTGCAACGTTATTTTCTCCTCTTATTTTGTTCTCCCAGAGTTATCCTGACTTGAATCCTAGTAGATCTCCCACATGGTAGTGCAATGTGCTCTTTCTGCACCAACAGTCCATCTGTTGTCTCTTCTAAACTTGGTTTTCCCCAGAAAGCTTTACTTAATATATGGTAGTGTTTGCAGTTTATGCTGCATGTGTCATGGTGGACAGGAAACAGTATGGCCGAGTGCCATAGCTGTCTGTCCATGGCAAACATTTTTCCCAACATAAGTCAGACTTTTTTTTCCAGGGGGTCGTGCCCCCCACACTCACCACATCAGGGCCTGTGCCCCTCACACACCCCGTAAATAAATATATTCAACTCCAAGGTGGCACCATATTGAAGAAAAAATATTTGTTTACAGACCATTTTTAATTTGCAGGTGCGACCTCATGGATTTTCTTTATTAAAGGACTCATAAACAGGACCTTGATATATGCCCTGGAAAAAGACAGCATCATAGGTGAGGGGCTTACCTATATAATGCCGGGTTCCCTTGACCTGGAAGCATGTTTAATCGGTAGTCACTAAGGCATAAATGTTGCGACATCATGTAAATAAATCACCGGCTTCTGTTTAAAGTTAGAACCGCGGTAGCTCCATTACATGGTGGCTACGTCCCAACATGATTGCATCATCTGAGTGAAAGTGCTCAGAAGCAGTAATGCAGGCTGAATGGGGACTTATGAATAAAGTATGAAATTATCTTTACATAGTGCTTCTCCTCCAAATCTTTTACCTGTGCAGGTGTGAAATCGGTGGCCACACCTGCACAGGTAAAGGATTTGTAAGGTAAGTGCTTCATGGTTAGTCGATCGGTGCCCTTGGTTAATCACCAGGTGACCATCATAACATCTAAAAACCTTGGAAAGTAGCCCTTCATAGACTATAATGGAGCGTATCCCCATGCACTATCTGGCCTTACATCATAATGTGGCTGCAGGTGGCAATATAAAATGGGAAGTTGTAATGAGCCGGTGGGGACAATTTTATAAGTAAATTTACAAGAAAACTAAAGAGCTATTTGGGGGAAGATATGCAGCACATGCTTTTCGCAGTGGTAAGGCATGTATATATGTGTTGCATATCTGTATCCTGGTAAATCTTTTTAACTGGACCACTGCTTAACAGCCAGCTATTTGTCCTGTGCAAGTACTTGTATGCCTTAATCATGTCACCCCTTTCTTTCCTTTTCTCAAGGGTGTCCATGTTCATGTCCTGTAGCCTCTCCTGGTATGTCTTTCCCCCTATTCCATAGACTATCTTGGTTTCCCTCTACTGTACTGCTTCCACTTTGGCATAGTCTCTCCTTGTGCAGATTTCAGTACCATGCACAGTATTCCAGCTGTGGTTACACAAGTGACCAGTACAAATGGAAGAATCACCTCAGCATCCTTTTAGTCTTCCCCACTGCTCTAATACAGTGTACTGTTTTAGACTTTCCTGTATCGTGACCCCTATGCCCTTTTCCTCCATGGTTCTTTCCATCACCGCTGCACCCATTTCATGTTGCACTCTTGGGTTCCTTTTCTCAATGTGCATCACTTTAAACTGAGCTACTGGTTCCCACGCTTGTGCTCTAACCAGTGAGAATTCTGAGGCAGTGTGGTAAGAAAGAGTTAGGAGTCTATAAGGCAGTGTGATCTAGTGGGTTGAGCACTGAAATGGGAATCAGGAGATCTCAAACCCAACTGCCCAGCTAGAGCCAGATCCTCACTCTGTAATTTTGGGCAGTTTTCTTAACCTTCCAGTGGTGTGGGCCACCCAGCTGTGGAAATGTCTAGAAGCAGGACCCCACTGGAAATGAGAAGCTGCATCTCAGTTGGATATCCATACAGATAGAAAGACAGATATCTATACTGTGTAAGCATCCAATGTATGATGGCATGGGGGTAACTTAATGAACTGGGAATGTGAAGCTGTGCAGAGTTAATATGTTTTTTTTTAAATAATGAAAAAGGCAGAAAATCTGCAGTCTTCCCCAACTAGTAATTAACCCCCCCACCTTAACAATTTAGGCATCCACCAATGACTGCCTTCTGTTATACCTGCAGTCTGCCCCAAAGTGCCCCAGACCACACACATACTTATTTTGTATTCTCTTCTTCATTTGCCCCATGCTGACCTCCAACCACCCCACCCCATCTACTCACGGCAACCATCAACCCTGTCATCCCTCATCACAGTCAGCAAAGATCCATGTAGGGAAATCAAGTTGTGCCAGTGGTTGTCATTCTGAAGGCAACAGAGGCTTTTCAGTTTTCCATGTTTCTCCATCAGAGCCCTTCTACCAACTGAGCTAAGGCTTGCAAGACCCCTTGATGCCAGCTCTAGCATTTCCTGCTATCCTCCCAATGGAGGTCCAAGCTCCTTGGCCCAATGAAGTGGGTTACAACAGCTGCAGAATACACCACCAGCCCCTGCACTGCTGGGACACGTTGCAATTGTCAGCATCTCTTGCACATGCTGCTATCCTATTAATGGAGTAACAAGCTCCATGGCCCCTGTTGGGGTTATTGAGGCTGCAGAATGTACACCAGACCCTCCCGTGCTGGGTTGCATTACATTTGACAGCATGTCTTGCACATACTGCTATCCTATTATTGGAGTACCAAGCTCCATAGCCCACTGCTGGGGGTCACTGTGGCTACAGAATGTACACCAGGCTAGCCCCTACTGGGATGTGCTGCAATCAGCAGAATCTCTTGCAGCCAGTCACCCAAGCACCAGCTTCCAAACTTTATTCCCAAGTTTAGTGTCCAAAATGATGCACTGGTGCTGAGTATACTGTATGTTTCTGAGTTATAAGCAGGAACCATGAAGAAGCAGATTGGAGTTATACAGCCAGAAGATGGTTTGGATTAGCTGACATATTGGTGTAGTGGTAGAGCTACCACTCACTGTGCCAGTGACCTGGGTTTGGAAATGTGCCTAGGTGGTAAGGGGCTGGCTGGAGGAGAGGGCAGCTGCCTTTGCCTATGTATGAATGCCCCTTGCAGTACTGTGAGAGACATCATACTAGCCTTTAAGTTAGGGTGGGGAGTGTGTCAGCTTGCACGTGTGCATGCCTGTTGCATGCATATGGAGTGTTGACACTCACTGACTTCAAGGGAGGGAGTAAAATATAAAATTGTAGCAAGTACCATCAGGGCAGGATAATGCTAGCATCCCATTTGCTTACCTTTAGGTCATCTGATATGACTACCCCCCAGGCCCCTTTCCATTTTTGTTGTTAGTACCTCCCCCAATTGTGTACTTTTCTCCTGGGTTTTTCTTTCTCAGGTGAATTACTTTGCACTTCTTTGCATTGAATCTAAGCTGCCGTACCTTTGATCATTCCTCCAACCTTGTCAAGTCCCTTCTCTTCTTTTTCACTCCCTTCCCCCATGTAGCAACCCTGTTGCAGATCTTTGTGTCATCTGCAAAGAGGCATACCTTTCATTCCAGTCCCTCTGCAATGTCACTTATAAAGACATTAAAAAGGACTGGTCCCAATACTGAACCCTATGGTACCACACTAGTAACCCCCCTTCTTCAGAGTGGACTCCATTTACTATAAGCCTCTATGTCCCATTGTCCAGCCAATTCTTTACCCAGGCTACCACCCTGGGACCCACTCCCAGGCTGGCTAATTTGTTTATTAATCTTTTGTGTGGGACTGTGTCAAATGCTTTGCTAAAACCTAGGTAGACCATGTCCACAGCCCCTCCCTGGTCTACTACTTTGGTCGCCCAGTCAAAGAAATCTATTAGATTCATCTGAAATGACCTTTCAGCTGTGAATCCATGCTGCCTTGGGTCCTGTGCCCCTCTGGCCTCTAGGTACTTGATTCTTTCTTTCAGAAGTGATTCCATTATTTTCTCTACCAGTGAGGTCAAACTAACAGGTCTGTGGTTTCCTGCCTCTGCTTTGCACCCACTTTTGTGAAGGGGAATCACATCCGCCCTCCTCCAGTCCTCAAGTACCACACCATCCTCCCATGATTTGTTAAAAAAGGTAGTCAGTGGTGTCACTAGTTCTCCCCTTAGTTCTTTTAGAATTCTGGGGTGAATCCCATCAGATCCTATTGCTTTGTCCACCTTGAGTTTTAGGAGTTCTTTTAGTACCCTTTCTTCTGTGAATGGACTGGTATTGACCCCCCTATCCAGAGTGCTTCTATTGATTGGATTAGATACCTCCCCCTCCTCTTCTTTTGTGAATACTGAGCAGAAGTATTCTTTCAGGATCCCTGCTTTTTCACTGTCACCCTCTGCCCACCCACTCTCTCCTTTATTAAGCCTTACTACCCCTCCCTTGGTCTTACTTTGCTCCCTAATGTACCTATAAAAGGTGTTATCCCCCTTCTTAACCAAGTTGGCTATCTTTTTCTCAGTTTGGGCCTTTGCTATTCTGACTGCCTTCCCCACTTCCTTCAGCTTTAACTGGTACTGTTCTCTGTCCTTCTCCTTCTGTGTTTCCTTATACTTCCTGAAAGCTATCTTTTCCTCCCTAACCTTCCCCGCCAACTCTTTTGAGAACCATAGTGGTTTTTTCTTTCATTTTGATTTGCTTATTTGCTTCACACAAAGGCTTGTTGCCTCTGTGATGGCAGTTATGATGTTTCCACATTGTTCCTCCACCCCTTCTTCTTGTCCATTTGCTAGTACTTTTCTGAGGCACTCTCCCATTTTGCCAAAATCAGCCCTCCTAAAGTCCAGTACCCTCACTTTTGTATGGCTTGACTCTACAGCTGAGTTTATCGTGAACCACACTGTTTGGTGGTCACTTGTTACCAGATGGCTACCCACTTCTAAATCTGAGATCCTCTCTCCATCCCCGCTTGAGAGTACCAAGTCTAAGATTGCTCCTCCCGAGTGCGTTCCAACACTAGCTGTCTGAGGCATGCCCCGTAGGGCCTTGACTATTCCTTTACAGACATATCATTATCTATCATTGATCTACATGGCATATATAGGACCCCACACTACACCATTTTGTATGTGACAGTGTTACTGAGTGGCACATTGGCATGCTGACAGAGGCTGTGTGGCCCACATTAGTCATAGACCATGCATGGTCCACCAGTACCCTTTGACAGGGCCATCCCCAAGTAGACACTGTGTGTGACACCGGCATGTGGTCAATGCCATACAAGACAGCACAATCTTCTGTGCTCCCGCTGCCTACTGTGTATTGACAATGTGGAACCCACTTGGGGTGCACATTGTGGCACCATACACAGACATGGCTGCATCCTAACAGAGTTCTTTTAGTTCCAAAGGTCTTTGCCACTGTGGGTAAGCCAAACCACCAGTCATCAAGGTGGAACCCCATGGTTTGGACCTGTCTAAGTCATGCTGTCACTGCCTACACTATGATGTTTGCATGTTCCAGTAGCACTATTAGCAGGTCTGGGTGGTGTACCATGCTGATTGATGCTGCATTGTATGCCCTGGTGTTATATATGCAGGTCTGTCATTGCCGTGTATATCTGGTATGTTGTCTTGTGTGTGTCCTTGGCCCTGTGGGAACATCTCTGCCAGGCAGTGAGGGCACTATACAAGTGGTATGTCTTTGGTGGTTTTCCTCCCTTGTCTTGTGTGCCCAACTGTCCCTTGTGCACCACCGCTGCTGGTGTGCCTGGCCATGTGTTGAAATTGCCACTATACCCCACTGCTGTCTGCAAGGCCTTGACTGAATGAAGTCATTCATATTTGGGATTGTCTAGTACAGTATGCCCTGCAAGCCCATTGGTCCACCACTGGAGACCAATGGCTTCCAGCTCATACTGTACTTGTCAGTCGGCGAGCGCCGGGTGGTATGCTGGCAGGTTGTTGCTGCCCACCACTTGATGGGGTGTGGGGTGAGCTAGGGGTTCTGTGTGGGTGGGAGGGATGGGGAGCCACTGATCACCATGGATATTTCTTACTGTGATGTACCACGATCACAGCAACAGGTGGGGGGAGACCACAGACCACCAGGACAGTCTTCTTATACATATTTCAGGGACTCAGGGAGTCAGAAGGGAGGGGGACCACTAGACCACCAGGGATGGTATGTTATCACATTCCTCGGGGATTTGGGGACTGGGAAGGGGGGCCACTAGATTGCCAGGGATTGTTGGTCCTACATTCACGCGATCGCGGCTACAGGTGGGGCATGCCCTGGGATCCCCCCTGCACATGTCATGCTGTGCATGGTGCCAGGCGCAAGTCACCAGGCTGCCCTGCACAAGGCATGCAAATGGAGCCATAATGATATGCAAATGGCCCCATTTGCACCTTTGCATATTATGGCCTCATTTTGTATGACCCCGCTGAATAGTCAAGGGTGATGCACCTTGCACAATTGTACTTAGTTACAAGATCCCAGTGCTCCCTTAACGGTGACTTGTGCGGCAGTGCCACTGTGCCATGCGCAGTATATGTGCCAACCTTGCCAAATTCAATGGTACTACACCATGGCACATCACCATTGAATATCACCTGGTCCTGACCTTGGTGCAACCCAGTTGCACTGTGCCCAGGCTTGCTCCACTGCCCGGCACAGTCTGAATATCTGGGCCAGTATATAGTTATACAATAGGGGTGAGCTGATATCTCCTCTGATAAAAATGTGTATTCTAACCTCAGTGGCATAAATGTTGCTGACATATGCACTGTGATAACATCTGACATTTATACACAGTGCATATGTCAGCAGGTGATATTATCACAGTGCTTACATAGTGGCAATCTCATTAGAATACACCTGCCTGACCGAACTTCTTTTTAGAGCTGTAGCACATTATATAGAAATCTCCTAAAACAGAAGCAAAACAAAAAGTAAGCCTAGAAGTACTCATACTGATTGTCACAATGCAGACTGCAGTTACCAAGATGGAACACTGTGCAAAGCTTGAAAATGAAAAGAGCAAAATATATCGACAACAGTACTGACTGCAGCAGTACGCCTCTCCCAAACCTCTCTTACAAACCAACAGAAAGAAATAACAGATAACCAAAAATAATTTAGCTACATAAAGCAATGAGTCATGTACAGAAAACCAGAGTGCGTATAAAAGCGGAGTGCATGTAAAACTGAAACTAAGTAAAACACAGCTCCACTGAAATAATCCTGAGCGACTCGTCAGAACCAAATCATGGAAACAGATAAAGAAGAAGTACATACCTCAAAAAAGCAAATGTGGGGAGTATAAATAAATGCTGAAAACATCCAATAAATTATTACCCAGCACTCCAAACATAAAATACATCCAAGTCATCATGAACCTCTGATGCAGATGCCATGAAAAATTCCCGCCCACTACCAGAACTCAACAAATTGCATTACAACCTAAAGAACCAAACAACAAATTACAACACAGAAACCAAACAGACAACCAATCACAACACAGAAATGCAAGCCATTCATGGAAGTAGCCCATCGAACACGAAAACTGCTACTCATTTACAAAAGTACAAAGAAAAAAAAGAGGCAGAAGACAACTACTACAAAAAAAAACACAGCAGGAGCACAAGATAATGAGTAAACACCACTAAAAAGGCAGCACACAGGCAATAACATACCAAGGCCCTATTGTATAAATCACACACATGATGTAAAGTTGTTGAATATGGAAATAGTCCATTTGTGAACAGTGACTCGATACTATCACTCATGGTTCGCTACGCCTGCCACCACTATGAGTATCCAGAGGTCACTGTTCGATCATGAAGATATTTGTCATATTCTACTCCTGTCCATCATTTATCCTATATACATATATGTAATAGATAACCCACTCTTGGTGTGCAGTCACGCTCTGATATACGCATGCCTTGGTGTCGTTATGCGCGAGACCACAGTCAAGAACGTCCAACCACCCAAAGGCGTGTGTATATCAGAGCATGACCACACACTGTAGAGTGGGTTATCTATCTTATAAAATGGCAAATTGCTTTTTAGTGGGGTAAGTAGTGTAGTGCGGTCACGCTTTGATACATGCACGGTCATGTGATGGAATCCAACAAATCAGCAAACATAATTTTTCCTACCCATTTTATAAATATATATATATGTAGGTGTGTCCATTTATATTTACATAATCTTTGCAGAAAACTGTGTTAATGTATCAGTTAGGGTTCAACTTAACACCACAAAAGTAGGGAAATGTGCCTTTTTTCCAACCCAAACTCCCCATGCCCACCCTCCAAGTAGCAAAAGGAAAAAAAAACTTTAGGGGTTTGGCTCTCCAGAGGCTTCGTGAATCAGTGTTGGGGACTTCCTTGGAGTATCAACTACCTGTAGTCTCCTATCCAAAGCACTAGGTACAGTTCCAGGGTCAGTGCCTTAAAGTGATATACTCTTTAAAGATAGAAAAACATGGCTCACTACATGTTGCCAACAGAACCTGTTGTGGTGTTCTTCATGCAGGGCCTGTTGATTACATCTAATCATGTTTGCTCAGGGAAGAAGAGGGCATTAGGTTGAGAACCCCAAGGAAGATCCCACCATGGATTCACCAAGACTCTAGAGACCCAAAACCCTAATGCTTTTTCCTTTTGCTGCTGTCGGGGGGGGGAGTTAGGGTTGCACACCCTAACACCACATTTCCCTATTTTTATGGCATTAAGTTGACCCCACACTAGTGCCTTAACACAGTTTTTATTTTTTTGTAATGAGTTTCCTTTCTTTCTGAGATAGTGGAATCATACACTCATTCTTGCAGGTCCCCCATACAGAGGACCGAAGTGCAAAGGACGTCATAGTGTTCTGACCGGAGTCAGCCCAATGATGCAGCCAGCAGCCAGCCACTCTGCTCCCCTGCAAACACAAGTGGACCCTTAACCAGGTAAGCTTTCTGGAGGTTGCATGTAGGATGATTGTACTTGGGAGGCTAGCTAGGCATCGGGGATAAGTTTGTCAGTGTGCTTAGGGACTTGCTGTTTTCTTTTTTGTTGTTGTAAATTGCTACTGGGTTTTAATGTGTTTTGAGATTATAGGGGTTGCTGGTAAGCTACTGCTAGATACTAGTGTGTTTCAGGGATCAGGGGCTTGCTGTTAAACAGTTGCTAGGTATTACTGAGATTCAGGGTTTAGAGGTTTTGCGGTTAGTGGTTAGTGGGTGGTAGTAGGATAGCCCTTCTGGGTCTGGGACAGGAAGACAGAAAGGACAAGAAAAACAGGAAAAAGGAAATATGGGGAATATTGCAATGCAGTGGTTGTGGGGTGGAGGTCTACAGGGAGACATTCTGGAGACTGTTGTGCTGTCCCATTTGTGTGTGCCTCTCTGGGTGGAGAGAACAGGTCTCAAGGCTCTGGTTGGCCCTGACAGAGAGTCAGAAGAACATCACTAGACTCAAGGTTATGTTGGTGAGGAGTCAGGGGACAATCTCTCCCACTCAGGTGTAACAGTCATGTAACACCTGTTATACTGAGAATAAAAAAATAGTTAGATTTGTGTACCTTTAGATGTAAGTCATTGGCACCTGGTTTCAAGTGCTGGGGTAGGAGGGTGCTGCCTGAGAGAGAGAGAGAGAGAGGGTGGCCTCTGTGGAGGAATAGAGTAATTAAAAAATAAATAGTACAACAGTGAGCATATTAGTAGTGTTGCAAATGTGTAGTAGCAAAGGGGGAGGAAGAAAAGGACTGCCTTGCCCCTGGTTTATATACACACATTTGTTTACACAATCAGTGAAGCAATTGTCATGTTTTTTAAATAAGTCAAGAATTCAAGAAAAAAGACATGTTTGCAATTGATGGCCAATGGGCTAATAAATGTATGCCTGGCTACTGCAGGAAAAGCCCTGGTGGTCCAGTGGTTTACTGGTGTCAGCCTTGGCCTCCAAGTCAAATATCTATATTTTTTATAATTGATTTTGTCCTGGAATTGAAATAATTAAGGGTAGTCTGCTGCTTTTTAAAATTGATCACAGAGCAGCAGGTGTGGATGCCGATGTGCCTAAGAGAAAGAAATGTATAGAGTGAGTAGCCAATTGTCAGCTCCACAGCAGAGTGCGGATGTGCTTGAGAGGGAATCTCCATCAACAGCCTCTAAACGGATGCACAAAACTGTGACTCTGGTCGCAAATCATGCTCTGGCCTGAGGAAGTACTCCTGTGCAAGTGTATGAGAGAGAGAGAGAGAGAGAGAGAGAGAGACTGCAAGGCAGGTGCTCCTCTTGAAGGCAGGACAACCAGATATTTCATTGTTTTGCTGAGCAGGCAAAAAATGCCAGGATGAAGTTTTAGGGACTGGCTCACATGTGAATAAATATAAAGAAATAAAAGTGAGGACAGTCCTGTAATTGAGCTCCTGCAAGTCAAAGCAAGCACATATTAATAAGCTCGTGCTGGGAACCATTTTAGAGCCATGGTAAAGCTGCTCAAGTGAAAAGGGACCTATGGCATTCACTAGAGGGTAAATACATTAAAATACACTTTTTTATAAAAAAGACATAAGGGCTAAAGAAGAGATCTGGGATCACATACATACATAAGAGTGCCACAGAAGTGTATAGTTTTAAAAATGGAGCCATTGTAATGGGCTCAGTGTGCTGGGAAAGCATGGGACAGTTAGGGAGGCTGTAAAGAGAAACAGTTTATTTCAAACGTGTGCTGCCAAGCTGATTTTCATTTGTTTTGCCTCAAACTTGGCAGAACTGTAGCTCAGAATGCCCTTTATCACAGAAAAAATATTTTTTTGGTGGTCAGCATCAACATTGTTCACAACAAAAAGACCTTTACAATTAGGGTAGTTACCAAGCGGAACTCTGTATAGTTTTTAAAATATAGCCATCTCTGCTGTTATATTGTAAAGCAATGCTTGTTGCTGAATTTATGGGCTCAACCACATCACTATTACATGTCACATGAGACAGGATGCATTAGGTACAAAAGCAATAAACTTAGCTGGAGATTGAAATCCCGGGGTCGTAAAATACTGTAAAGCTAGCAGGCTAATTTAGGAAAACTCCTGACATCAGACAGAGGGAAGGACACATTAAGACTTCACACACACATCAAAACACTCTGCACAACATATGTTTTACAAATGCTGGGTGTACAACTCCTTTAAGGAAAACATAAAAAGGAAGGTTACAAAGGAATTCAGAAATTCGGTGTTGTGGTCAGCAATCAGAAAGAACCACCATTTGGATAGGCATGGTATATTGGCCTCCGACACAGGGAGAGGACTAAGATAAAGAAATGTTAAAAGACATAGGCAAAATGGCTAAGAAGGGGTATGGTGGTGCTGGTGGGGGACTTTAATTTGCTGGATGTAGAGTAGAGCCTACTTGCGGTAACATCAGATAGAAGTAGAGACATCCTGAACTCTCTGCAGATCATTCCTCAGGCAGCTAGTCAGTGAACCCACTCAGGGTGGGGCAATACTGCACCTGATACTTAGTAATGGGGACAGTGTTGCAGACATCAGAGTGGGGAGTCATCTGCGGACTAGTGACCATCGCACAGTGTTATCGCACAGTGTCATTTAATATAAGAACAACAGTGGAATCCAGATGCACAAGGGTGAGGGTCCTGGATTCAGAAGGTCTGACTTTACAAAGATGGAGAAATGTCTCCAAAAGGAAGTAGTGGGGGGAGATATCATGGGTGGGTGTAGGGCAAATGGACCAGATTAAAAGAGGGCATAGAAAAGGCAACAAACCTGTGCTGTACATCAGGCAAATAAGCAAAAGCAGATGGAGGAGACCATTATGTTCTCGAGGGAAGTAGCAGGAAAGGTAAGTGCAAAAACAGTGGCATTCAGAAGGTATAAGGAAACCCAGAGAGAGGAGGACAGGAAAGTTATCTAGAGAAATGGAGAAAGTCAAGCAAAGCAATAATGAGTGCAAAGGTGCAAGTTGAGGATGAATAGTCCAGACAGTATTGAGGGGGACAAGACATTTTTCAGGTATATTAGCAAGAAAAGGAAGACATAGGGAGGGATTGCATGGTTAAAAAAGGAAGGAGGGGGCTGTACAGAGGAGGACCAAGAAAAGGCAGACATCATAAATAAATACTTCAGGTCAGTGTTCACAGTAGAGTTGGAAGCAGAGGGACCTCAAATAAGAACAAAGAGCTTGGTGGGGAAGGAAGTGGACACCAGTCCCTTTTCTGAGGAGTGGGTCAGGAAAGCATTCACTAATCTGAGAGTGGAAAAAACCATGGCACCAGATGGGATACATCCAGCAGTGCGAAGGAACTCAGGAGGTGCTAGGTACACCCTGGCAGACTTATTTAACAGTTCACTGGAGTGTTGTCCCAAAACACTGGAGAAGAGCAGATATAATCCCACTTCACAAAAATGGTAGCGAGGAGGTGGGAAATTATAGGCCTGTCAGCCTGACATCTATACTAGAGAAATTGATTGAAACACTGTTAAAGGAAAGAACTGTAGAACATCTGGAATCCAATAATCTGCAGGACCCGAGGCAGCATGGTTTTACAGAGGGGAGGTAGTGCTAAACAAATCTAATACATTTTTTTGACTGGGTAACCAAAGTGTTGAATCAAGGAGTGGTGGTGGATGTTAGGGGATAGGAGGCAGAATGTGGTAGTAAATGGATCTCACTCCGAGGAGGGAAGAGTGACCAGCAGGGTACCTCAGAGGTCAGTACTGGGGCCAGTACTCATTAATAGAAGTAGTAGAAGAAAATCTTATTTCTATACAGACATACTTTGGTACATTTACACCAGTAGGGCAACAAAGCCTTATTTACATGATGGTCCTGTTTCAGGTTACAGTTCAAATGTTCACAATAATATAGACAAATGAACACAGTTACAGACAGATAATGTTTAAAAAGTACAAGCTTTAAAATATGTAATAAAAGCACGTGAATGCTCATTTTATGCAAGTGCAGCATGCCTATAATTCCAGTTTCATGGCAGTAATGAAAGCCTTTGGTTTGGGGCTAGAAGTTTAATTTGGTACCTGTTTAGATTAGCACTACAGGAATAGTGCCAGTCAACACAGCACTAGTCCTTGTAGCGCTAAAATGGATAGCGAGACAGTGAGGGATTTACAGTACTTTTAGCAAGAGCTCCTGTGGTCACTGTCCATGGTGCTTAAAGCACACAAGGGCACCAGGATCCAAGACGCTGGCCAAGCTGCTCCCATGGTGTGGAGGGCTGGGGCATTGGAGACCAGGGTTCTAATCCTGGTCTCCAACTTTTTGGTGCACTGTGGACTTAGTTTTTTTTTTTATGTGGAGCCATGGAAACAGTATTCCATGGCCCCACAAATTTTAACTTACCCCATGATCTGCCTCCCCACAGTGAGAATCCTTCATTCCATGGGGTGTGGGGGGCACAGCCTGCAAAACCAAAATTGGCATCTTAATTGCCACACGGTTCTTTACCACACTATTCTTGTAGGCACTATTCTGACCCAGTGCCTTTTAATTTTTGGATCAATATCATTCAAAAACTTTGCCACTGTCTGTTTAAATTACATATTTCCATATCTGTTCTTTGGTATGGATTCTTCATATATTCTGTTTTTATCGACTCTCAGGTTATACTTATGGTTAACCTTTTGCAATTTCTCTATTAAGTTTATTGGTTTATTTTGTTTAAGTATATTATTAAAACCAGCTTAAAAACACATCTGTTTCAGCAGACATTCAGCATTTGACATTTTTATGGACTGTGGGATATTTTAATTGAAGCTGTTTAATTGTAAAATTTTATTGATATGTTTTATGATGCTTTTGTATGTATAGCACTTTGACTATAGGATTGTGCTATATAAATACAACTATTATTATTATTATTTACCAAACCAGCCCAAATCAATTTGCGTCTGTTTTTATTGTCATCCATCCCAAGTCCTCATATATCTTACAGTGATGAATTTTGTACTCACAGCGTAATAAAAAACAAGCTAATTAATTGTAGGTCACTTCTACTTTCCTCAGAGTGATTTCGCTTGCATAGCTATAGATGTGACATGCAAAATCTAAAATTGGTAATAGAAGTTGCATTACAATTGTATATCTCATATTTTTGCTCATACAGAATGCTGTGCACCTGAATGCCTTAAGTTTGCAGTTTATCTTGCTTGTTACTTTGTTAATGTGTTGGTCAAATTTTAATGTGTTGTCCAGCCAGATTCCTAGTTATTTATATTCCGAGACCTGCTCTAGCATTATATCATCTTTTGTTTTTATTTTTAACTCTGGTTTATTTTCCCTCCTTCCAGTGGTGTTATTGAAAAAGACCCTAACTTGGGATTTTTTGCCATTTAGTACTAATCCAGTTTCTTCAAACCATTGCTGCAATTTTGAAATGTCAGATTGCAGGTTTTGTTCTACATATTTTTGGTTTTCACCAGATGAGATCGGTAACATAGCGTAAGCGTAAAGTCGAAAGTCTGTATTGTTTATGATAGTTGGTAGGTTATTCATGTACAGTATGTTAAGAATAGCAGGGGACCTAGTATGGAGCCCTGTGGTACTCCCTTGGGGACTTCACATAGGTTAGATAATTTGCCTTGAATGATAACTCCTTGCATTCTGTTTGTGATGTATGAGGTAAACCATTTCCGTACTTCCTCCAAGATATTTAAATTATCCATCCTTCCTAGCAAAATGCCATGGTTTACTAGGTCAAATAAATGCTTTTGACAAGTCCATGAACACTGCACCCACCACCTCTCCTTTAGTTAAAGGGGTGGAAACTAAATCTAAGAGGTCAGTGAGAGTGGTACTCGTGTGGTGTCCTTCTCTAGCCAGACTGATATTTTGTAGTGAAATTGCAATTCTCTAAGTAATTTTACAGTTGGGTATGTATCAGTCTTTCAAACACTTTCAATATCACTGGTAGGAGAGCAATTGGTTGATAGTTTGATGGTTTTGTGTTTTCACCATTTTTAAAGATGGCTACTACTTTAGCTGTCATCCAGCTCTCTGGGTATAATCCATCAGTCAAACTCCAATTGTTTAATTAGGCAAAAATGGGTGCAATAACTGTCACAGGGTGCTACTGTGATGAGTAGAGGGCCAGAAAAATAGGTAGTATCCTTGGAAAGGGTTCTGAGAAAAATGGTGTTCTGCAACGCAAGGTATGCTTTTTAAGGATAAAAACTGAAAAATAAATCTAGTAGAAGCTAGTAGGTGGAGGGAAGTCTTGGGATTGGGATTTACTTGTTATAAATTCAGGCTGCTTTTATTCAGTGAGTAAATGAAGTAGCAGTCCTGTGGAAATATTGTGACAGTAAAATAAAATAAAATGTAATGAAAGTGCTTGGTATAGTGTTGATTTGTAACCCAAGGTGCTTTAGGTAGAGTAAAGGGGAAGGGTAGTTATGGTAAGGGATGGTCAAAGGTTTTTATCCCCCCCTTTTTTAGGATGAGAGCTGCAGTAAATATGAAAAAGCCTCTGTGAGGGTTGTTATGTTGCCCGTTGGTAATGAGAGCTGTTTCTCTTGCCTGCTTCACGAGTTACTGCTCAGTGGGGTATTGTATTTCCCCTGTTTGATAGCGTGCATGTGTCCTGTACGCTGGTTAAAAGTATTTCCACTGTTTAATAGTGGATAGGTAGCAGAAGTGGTAGTAAAATAAAATGTATGCAGGTTTTAAAGTAATGTGCCTTCGCGGAGGTATTTCCATGTTTGCATTTAAATGCTGCCTTTGGGAGCTTGTATATGCTCGGCAGGATGGATGCAGAAATGCCTGTTTGAGAGCCTGTATAGGCTTAGTGATAAAAATGCTGAATTCAGTGGTGTGTTTCAGGGCAAGGCAGTGTCTGAGTGTAACTGCCAGCCCAAAACACTGAAATTAAAAAGTAAAAGATTTGCTCCTTTGGTCTTCCTTGTTTGTACTGCCTGAGGGTTAAATGAGAGGGACAGGTGTTTTGTCTTCTCAAATGGGAAGACTGCTTCTGTGTTAAAAAGGAAGAAATTAAGCCCCTATTTTAAATCTAGAAAACAATCCTGTACAGTAGTAGGTTAAACAAGGAAAGCAAGCAGTGAAAAAGTAGATTTGTTAATTTCAGCTGCTGCTTCTTAGTGTTATTAATGCCTTAAATGCTCTAGTGTTTCTAGTGCTGTTAGTTTAAAATAAGTGCTTCAGTTCACAATGCACCTTGAATTCCCTTTGTAATAGGTCCCCCCCCCTTCGCTTTAATAAGTGAAGCTGTTAGAGTGTTTGAAATAGTGTAGCTTCTTGAGCTCTTAAGTTAGGTGGAATGGTTCTGTGCTTCAAATGATTGGGTTTATGCTTCTAAATGCTTAAAAGGTACACAGTTCTAAATGCCTTTAAGTATTATTTAAAGTAATTAGTTATAGGGAAAGAGCTCACAGCATACAGTTTAAAGGAAGTTGGGAGATTTAAACAGTAATGGAGTGATTGTTACTGGTGGGTTTCTCACTTACATTGTGGGGACATGTTCTGTGGGTTTTCTTGGAATTCCAGCATGCAGACTGATGTGTTCTTTGCACCACTCCCCCTTTGTGGGACAGCTATAGTGCAAACTGGCTGTTTGTTCTGCAGCTTTAAGCTGTACTTCTGATGAGGGCGGTGCTTGGATGGTCAGTGCTATCTGAAAACAGCCAGGATTAAATATAAAATACTATGGACAACATACATGATTACATAGTTAAAGGAAATGATTGTATAAATGTATAGAACGTAATAAATGTGTGTGAATTAAAAGATGTTATTTGAATCAGGTGTGGGTGGAGTTAGATAGATCACATGGGCCTATACCTGTATAAAAGGACTAATGTGAGTTGAATTTAGTTAAATAGGTTTTTGGGTCTGGAGAGGTAGGATTCCAGGGAGCTCTGTTACTAGCTCCGAAGTGTTAGACTTTGTCTAATTTATGTGAAAGTTATATTTCTCTACTATTAAATCAATGCGCTGTGATGTATTTGTCCTGCTTCTGAAGAACCTTTGAAGAAGTGAAATAAAATTGCATTATGAAGTGAGCCACGTTTGTGCTACATTACCTGACTAGTAAATTAACTGTCCACTGGCGATCTGCGCCCGATCACAATAACATTTGCTGCATCTTTTAGAATCCTGGGCCAGGATTCACAAAACTTTGCCACAGCACAAACCCAGTTTTGCACTAGCAAACTGTTTTTTTTGCCTTAAGTTGGTATTCCCAAAAAAACAGTTTGCACACTCAAACCGGGTTTGCACTGGGGCAAAGAGTGAGGGGACCGCAATGCAAATGAACGGGAGGGGACATGAATATTGGTACTGTCCCATTCATTAAGCATTTGCTCTATGTAAGGGCCTCATGCAGGATCCCCTGCATAAAGCGTAATATCACCGACTGGGGCCTTGCCTTATCCCATGCAACCCTAGTGGTTGGCAGAGGTACTGCAGTGGCTCACCCATAATTGTTGACCCAATTCAAATAAAGTACCCTGGTGCCAAGCGTTTCCCACTACGATCACCGATCACTAAACTGAGTAAACACAAATAAGTTTCCTTTTTTCCAGTGCCCCCGTGATCGACAATTAAGGACCTGACTGTAAAAGATATGTTTTCCCTGGTGTCCAGTGATTCCCCCATCAGATGCCCTGCCCAATGTAGTAGATCCATTTCACTGGTGGCTAGCAGTCCCTCCTCACCCAATCCCTGCCCAGTTATACAGAAGCATACCCTAGTGGTTAGCTATTCCCCTCACCTGATCTCCTGCCCAGTTATACAGAAACATATCCCTGGTGGCTAGCATCCCTCCCTCACCCGATCCCCTACCTGGTTATACAGAAACATATCCCTGGTGGGCAGCGGTCCTCCCCACCCAATCCCCTGCCTGGTTATACAGAAGCATATCCCTGGTTGCTAGTGGTCCCTCCCTCACCTGATCCCCTGCACGTGATACAGAAACATATCCCTGGTGGCTAGCTGTCCCTACCCTCACACAATCCCTTGCCTGATTATACAGAAATGTATCCCTGATGTGAAGTGGTCCTTCCCTCACCTGATCCCCTGCCGGTTATACAGAACGTATCCCTGGTGGCTGAGGTCCATCCTCACGCAATCCCCTGCTGGTTATAGAAACATATCCCTTGGCTAGCAGTCCCTCCCCTACCCAATCCATGCCTGAGATGAAAAAGTTTTCCTTGGTGTCCAGTGAACCCACCTCCCCCACTAGATCTCATGCCTGATATTGGTAAACATATTCTTGGATGGCTAGTGGTCACTCCCCCCACCTGATCCTCTGCATATGAAACTGACACCATTCCTTTGTGGTCTAGTGGACCCCCTTCTCAATCCCTGATCCCCAGTACAGGACTGAACATCCATTTCCTGGTGGTCTAGTGGATCCCCCCCCACCCTGGCAGGTATTGCCCCACCATCCAGCTCCACCCATCCCAACCCAAAGCTGGTGACTGGCACCCCTCTATTCTTCACCATGGGTGGCCACTGGTTGAATGTGTACCGCCTACTGTATGCACTCATTGACAGCTCAGTCAGTGGCCAGACATGATGGAGAGCAGAGGGCTGTACCAGACACTATCTCAAGGTTGGGATGGGGGAAGAGGGTGGTGGAGCACTACCTGTCAGGGTGGGGGGTCCACCAAACCACCAGGGAATTGATGTTCAGTCTTGTACTGGGGATCAGGGATTGGAAAGGGGTCCACTAGACCACCAAGGAATGGTATCAGTTTCATATACAGAGGATAGGGTAGAGGGAGGGACCACTAGCCACCAGGGATACATTTCTGTATAACCAGGCAGAGGATCAGGTGAGGGGAGGGACCTGGCCACCAGGGACACATTTCTGTATAACTGAGTAGGGGATTGGGTGAGGGGAGGGACCACTAGCCACTAGGGATACATTTCTGTATAATGGGGCAGGAGATCAGGTGAGGGGAGGGACCACTAGCCACCAGGGAAATGGATATCCTGTATCAGGTGGGGCACCGGGTGAGGGGATCACTGGACACCAAGGAAAACATATATTTTACAGTCAGGCTGGTGATTGGTGATCCGGGGGAACCACTGGACACCAGGAAAACCTATTTGTGTTTACTCAGTCCAGCAATTGGGAGGGGGGACACTGGTACTAGGGTACCATATTTGGAATTGGGCCAGTGATCATGGGGGTGAACACTAGCACCAGGGAATCTTCAGTTTTGTAATTGGGCTGGCAATCGGCAATCATGGGGGGGCACTAGCACCAGGGAGATTAATAAACCTACTTACACTGGCTGCCTCTGAGGAAAGGGATGAGGGGGAGTCCTAAACTCGCTGCAGCCTATGTAAATTGGCCCATAATGGGCATGCAAATGGCCACATAGTGCCTTGCATGCCCAGTGGGTTCATTTACATGGCTGCTTTAATGAACTGGAAATAGTGCACCTGTTCTATTTGTTGTGGAACCATACTTCTGGCCACATGTCAGAGTGGCACTAGTGGGTTAGCACTAGTGGTATAGGGTCAGCGCTGAGTCTACTTGGCCCTATTCTCAGATGGAGATTGTGAATCACAACATTTGACACCTGAAGAATGCAAAGCACAATGCAAACTTTTGCACAGTGCTTTACAATTTGGGGTTAATCTAGTCCTAGTCTTTGTTCCATCCAAGTCACAAGGTTTTTTAGGTTTTAGCTTTTTTAAGATTATAAGTACCTCTTTGTAGAGACAACTTTGAATCTGAATTTTGGTAAGGTAAATAGAGATGCAGCAAATTTAAATGTCTCTGGTGAAGTGCCTGCAAGCGGCACTTCACATTGTCATTCTGCTATGTGGAGGCCAATATGAAAGGCTCACTTCACCTTGTAATTATTACTCACGCTGTCATTTCACCTTAATTCAAAGTAGGGCAAAGTGACAACAATATTGGCAGCCCCCCACAAACAGTCACAGAATTAATGCGCATCCCCAAAATGCTACAGTCTTGTGTCCAGAAAATTCCACAGTGCTGATGAAGTGAAATGAGAGCGTAACAAGAAATGCAAAGTCTCCCAGAATTAATGGCACACTCAGTCATGCGCACAGCGGTCACACACAGTCACCAGAATTAATGTGCATCCCCAAAATGCTACTGTCTTTTGTCCAGAAAATTCCCGACTCCAGATGAAGAGAAATGAGAGCATAAAATGGAAAGACAAGTCTCCGTTTCAGTCATGCCACACTCAGTCATGCGTTCACACACTCCAGTAAGAACTACAGTATGTCCCCTGCTGCTACTTTTGGAATTTTATGTAATGCTTATTGACCTGACTGGGCTGATGCATTGTCTTGACAAATGATGTGCTAGAAGGATGACCTGACCATTGATTTAACCGTCCATGATGGTGTGATAATGCTGTTGGTTGCCCAATGTCTGCTGCACTGACCCCAAAAGGAAGGATGCCCTCTGTGTGTACACTAATACTACCCTTGGTAAGTTAATGTACCTGGTACCATCATGGTTTTCCACAGAACCTGAGTTGACCTTAAAAGTTCATATCCATTTTACATATTTTGTATCACAGGTCATATAGTCGAATTTGGGGTGTGCATTTCTTGGCTTGATGAGGAATTTTGGCATTGGAATATGGTCAAGCCAGTGAAGGTAAGTATATTTTTTTTTGGGGGGGAGGGCATTATTTAAAAAAAGTTAAAAAAGATTCATTAATGTTTTGGTCTTCTTTACAGGTTTTCAGTGTATCATCAGAACTGAAAAAAAAATTAACTGCTGTGATTCATGAAGAACATGATTTGTCTCGTGATGACTGTCTGATGTGACATAACCAATGATAATAAACTGTATAGGAACACGAATACCTACGGCTGTACATCCCTGATCTGTACCACACAAAATGACCTGATTTGAAAACTCATATCAATGAGTACAATGGTGATTGAGGCTGAGACCTGAGATACTATGAAACAGGCTTGCATGGAACTAACTACAAAAAATTTACAGTTTTATAATTCATGCATCGTGACCATGAAGATGAAGAATGCAATTTGTATCGTGAGTGACTCGTGATGATAGCCCTGACTTAAAAATGCACATCTAAGTGTACAATGTTCATGCAGAGATATGCACCACACCAGTACTCTGAAGGGAAGCCAAACAAACAACTGTGACTTAAGTTACAGATGGAGATTGGGCCCTAAGGAAATGCAAATGCACAGACAGATTAAGATTGCACTGTGCACTCAAGAGATGCAGTCACAAAGGCACAACAACACCTAACCAGTGCTCACAAGTCACAAACCCAAATCTGGAAAAGAATACCTTTTGCCGGTTTGGGGTGGGGGGTAGTGCATGGTAGTAACAGTTCACTACCAGTAAAGATACCACAAAGCAGTACAAAAAATTCATGCATGTGTGGTGGATAGCAGCTTCACACTGCTGCAATTACTCTGTGTCACAATAAAATGTGTCTGATTTGATGGCATGCGTCACACACACACTACACTACAAGTAATGCATAGCAAAGTGAAAACTTCAGTAATATAACCAAATCTTTTAAACAAACTGAAATTATGCACTGCTGCACCACAACAGTCGGCAAAAAAAATGTCAAGAATTACTGAAAATATTACTGTGTGTACATTAACACAGTTATACAAGAGAAATATAACCAAAACAGAAAGACTGCCTTTTTCTCCTAGTTTTAACCTACCTCCACCACAGATACACCCCTCCTCAAAGCACACTTCAAGTGTCTGTCAGTACACAGACTGAATGTTCTAAATTAACATTCAAAATCCACATACAAACAATAGACTCGATGATATGAGCACAGGAGGGTTTCCTATAATCGATGTACTAAATGTTAAGCAAAAATAAATGGCTCAAAAATGCTTTTTTTATAACTTTTAGAAGATTTGAATCTCAGAGCTCTGTGAGGAAACTGTCTCCATCTTCCACTACACACACTACACAGAATTGAGGCTGCGCAGAACAATCTAGAGCCCATGTGAGCTGAAGTCCCATGAATCACTGCAAAATTCTTCTTGGAGCTCAGTAACAAGGCGAAGAGATGTGAAGTACATTGATTTCAATGTAGTTCACCTTAAAATTGGTGGAGAGGTGGTTTGGGGAAGGAGGAATAATGCAAAGTCATTGGTTTCAGTGGACTTCATGTTCCTCATTATGACACAAAGTACTCCACTTCACGTTGCGGATTACTTTGCAGAGTCTGCCTTACTCCGCTAATCAATTCGCAGAGCGAATTTTGGCCACTTCGCCCACCACTAACGATGAGGTTTACAGTATTTTGTTTTCTCCCTATCTTCTAGCTCCTTAGGGCTTATACCATATTTCTCTGCCTTAATTTGTGAAATTTTTAATCAGGTAACTGTGTAAAGTATTCCTTTTATATATTTGTGGAGTGTAGTGGATCTTGAAGTACCCCATTGTGTTCCATTTGAATGGGGAGAGAGTTTTTTATTGGCATTTCAAATGATTGCATGGGGTCTCAATACCGTACATGTTCTGTAGACTCTTTGATTTTTACATTGCAGTATTTTCTTTTGACTTTTCTAATCTTTTTGGTCAGGTTATATTTGTGCTATTTTAAGATTTTCTCAGTCTTTGTTGTTTAAGGTTCTGTTTGCTTTTTTCCCCAGTCTGTATTTTACTCTTATTTCCTTCTTGACATTTTCAGTTATTCATGGGACATGATTTTTCCTTTCTTTTACTAACTTGTTACAGACTTTGATAAAAGATTTGTAAATTGAATTAGAAGAATCATCATTTATATAGCACTTTCATTATTCCAAAGTGCTTTACAAGCAATGCTAGACTGGTAGTGAAGTGACTGAATGTGGTGGTGGTCATATCACACATCATCACCCACACACAGCCTGGATAATTGCATGAACCAGTTTATGGGAAGGGGAATATTGGCCAGGACACTGGGAATGTTCCCTGCTCTTTGCAAAGAGTCCCCTGGGTTCTTTTACTTCCACCTGGACACCCACCAGGATGGGCAGAAGGGACCTTGGTTTAACATCTCATCCGAAAGACAGCGCACTGCAGCAGTACAGCCCCCCCCAGTACTGCACTCAGATGCCAGCGATTTGTAGGTGCAAGTCCAATCCCAGTGTGGGACAAGAACCCACAACCTTTTGGTCAAGAGGCGGATGTGCTACCAACTGAGCCACGCTGACACCATTACAGCCAGGTCCAGCTCTGGAATTATAAACAGCCTTGACCAATTTATGCTAGCTAGTTTGTTTAGTAGCATTTCTTCTGTGAATGTTTATTTATTTATTTATTTTCTTTATTTAAATTTGGTGACTGGTAGGTTTACTGAGTTCTTAGGGTCCCTTTTTCAGGGACGACCTGGAACAGTACATATTTTCATACAGAGAAAGATTTGGGTTACAGAGTAGTTTCAGGTGTGTGGAGCAGGTTACAGCCATGGTTATCATCATGCATCAGTCCTTACAAATATGTTGACAGTAAAATTAACAAAAGGTGCAGAAGAAATGCAATTTTACATTGTAAGCTCATTGTTTTAGTATCTTGTATTTTTGATGGCACTGTTTGGAATTATTAACAATTGTAAGTTACAACTAATGGTGTTGTGGTCACCTAGTGTTGGAGCTTTTGTCTGAATTTTGTTCACATCAGTTTTGGAGGAAATGAACACAAATTCTAATATGTTTCTAGGGCTGTTTATTTTCCATTTCCTGGTTGAGGCATTTCTAATTTGTTTTACAGCTACAATTTTAAAGCTATTTTTGAGGCTTTCCCCACTTGTATATCCCCATGTAGCCCTGAAATCTCCTATTAACATTAGATCGTGGTATTCTGCATACTTTTGTACAATGTTTGCTAAATTATCAAATTTTCTCAATTTGGTCCTAGGAGGAGAATAGATCACACCAATAACTAGGTCGTGGGACTGTGGCTTCACTAATAGGCATTCAATATTTTCTAGTTTTCCTGATATAATATCTTTATGGGGCCCAAGTTCCATTTGGTGAACAGTAACACTCCACCACGCCTCTTCCTTCCTCTATCCAGTCTCTGTGTACAGTAATTTTCCAGTTCAAATTCTGTATTAGATACCCTATTGTTGACCATGTCTCAGTGACAGCAATAATTTCAAGATGTTCTGAGTCTATCCAGGATCTAAATAAATCAGTTTTATTTATTAAGCTACATGCATCGTCATGTACTACCTTTAAATGTTCTTTCAACTCGATAGGACCTGGGTTCGATTCAATATCCCCACCGAGGTTTAGGGCCATGCATAGGGAACACCTGTGGGTCATAGCATGATTTACTTGTTTCAATTGGATATTGGCACTTCTAATTTCATACCTAATAAGTGAAAAGAGATTTCTTCTTTTCACTTTGTTCCGGTGCTTTGGGACTTGTAACAGGTGCTTTCTAATGCCAGGTCTGATCCTCAGTACTGTATGTCCTTTGTTGACTTCTTTTGTGTCATTACTTGGAGCAAACATATTAGTGTTGCTATTAATAGCAACATAGTAGAATAGTTTAGGCAGAGCAGATTCATCTTGACAAGCAATTCTCGATAAAATATATCTTTTGTTACAGCAGTGGCATTAGTAGGGTTATTAAATTTGTTATAGTTCAATTTATCAGTGTTCAGTGGTCTTACCCTGGCTAGGGTGTTCAGCTAGTACCAGCAAAGTTAGTAGTTTCAACGTCTCTGGCTACAGCGCACATTCTAAGGTTGCATTACACGATACATAGTTTATTGTTAGGTCTCTGGCAATAGTAGCACATTCTAAGGTTGCAAAACACACATAAGTAAATAAGTGGTTAGTGGGACCTACCCTGAAATGGGTATTTAGTCAATCCCAAACAACTGGCAGTTTAAAGATATACAGTAGGGCTATACTAGTGTTTGGCTGAGGCAACTACATTTCTAGGTACAGTAGATAATTGCAAGTATAACTTACCCTAGATAGGGTTTTTGGTAAGTACCAGTAAAACTGGTAGTCTCAGGTCTCTGACCTAAACTAGCAGTTCAGTGGCAATGATGACAGACATATATTTACAAGTTCTAAAATGCCACCCAGGATAGAGTGTTTCACCATCAACAGTGGAAACTTGGCAGTTTCAGGATCTCAGGCTGTGCCCATGTAGTATATCTGCAATAGTGTGCTAGTGTTTTGTTACCTTACAGTCCTTTTGTGTACTGCAGCATGCATATAGTCCTAGGAGTAATAGAGCAGAGTGGCCGGCTGACAGTTGGACTACTGGCAGACTCCAGCAGACTCAAAGCAGACAGTTGTGCTAATCCTTGGTGCATGGTTCTTTGCACAGGGGCTACTTGTAGAGCACTTCTGAAAATACAGGAAGAACCCCACCCTTCCCCTACTGCTGCCTTCTGATTGGCTAGAGACTGAAGAGTTCCAGGTCTGGTGCCTAAAATTTAAACTTGAACTTGTCCCTGTTGTCTAAACTCTGGGGCTCTGGCAACCATTGCAGAATAGGGCTTGGAGCAGGTTTAGCTGCCTTCATGACTCTTTGTTGCTCCCTCAAAGAAACAGCTTTATATGACTCCTAAAACCTGACTCAAGGGAGCAAATAGCAGTGTTGAAATTGTTAAAATTACTTCTCTCCCCACTGCTGTCTCCTGATTGGCTGGAGGCTGAAGAGTTCCAGGTTTGGCACAAAAAATTTAATTTGAATGTAAAGATTAGAGTTCCACCTCCTAAACATTTTCAGTTAAGCCACTGGTCCCTGTTATCGGGACTCCAAGTCTCTGGTGGCCATTGAGGGTGAGGTCTTGGAGCAGATCCTGAAGCCCTCACAATCCTTTGTTGCTTCCACGAAGAAATGGCAGCTTTAATGTCTTCATTAGCGACATAGCAGAGGAACTGGAAGGAAAGGTCTGCCTCTTTGAGAATGATACCAAGATCTGCAACTTAGTGGTCACTCCGGGGAAGGGGGTGCACAAAAGATGGAAAGAGATTTAAAATGACTGGAGGAGTTGTCAACAGTTTGGCAGCTAAGGTTTAATACAAAAAAGTGCAAAATAATGCACTTGAGTCACAGAAACCTTGGGGTACAATACAAAATGTAGGGCAAGATATTTGAGATGATCAAGCAGCAAAGGGACATGGGGGAATCATATCAGATAATCTGAAGGTTGCCAGACAATGTGATAAGGTTATTGGGTGTGCTAGTGGGATGCTGGGGTGTATAGGCAAGGGTATTGCTAGCAGGAAGAGGGAAGTGATGCTGCCCCTATATAGGTCATTGGTAAGACCCTTCCTGGAGTACTGTATCCAGTTTTGGAGATTATATCTCAGGAAAGACATAGACTGGGTAGAGGCTGTCCAGAAGAGGGCTACCAAGATGGTGCATGGTCTGCATCAAAAGCCCCATGAGGAGAGCATAAAGGAACTAAACATGTACACCCTGGAGTAGAGGAGGGAGAGGGAGTGATATGATCAAGACCTTTAAGTACCTCATGGGGGTGAATAAGATACAGGTGGGAGGTATTTTTTGGAGCAAAAGGTGCTTTAGAATAAGGAGAAGTGATATGAAGCAGGAGAGGGGGTAGTTTCAGGAAAGATATGAGAAAATATTTCTTCACAGAAAGAGTGGGGACACCTGGAACAGTTTTCCAGTTGAGGTAGTTGGGGCAAAAACAGTGGTGAGATTCAAAAAAGCATGGGACAGAGACAAGCGAATCATATTGGGATAGGAAAGGTGTGGAAGATAAAGTGCTGTAGGCTTGAAGGGTCTAACTCTGCAGTGAAAGCAGCACAATGAAAAACAGCAGACTGGATGGGCCAAGCAGCTCTTATCTGTCATCGGTTTCTATGATTCTATGACCTGAGTTAACAGATGCAGGCACTCAGGGCCCTTTGGGTTCTGTGCCAAGGAAAGCCATTGAAAAGTATGGCATATCTCCTTAAAAGCTATTCTCAGCCACTGTTTTGTCCCAGTTATGGAAAAAAATATTGCCCACATGCTGCTCCAAAGAGAGTGGGGGTAATTCATTCTAAGTTAAAGGCAGTGTACTACCTATTGAGAAACAATTATAGTGGAATTCAGGCACCAAGCAACAACAAACCTGTGGGCCTTATAATAGTGTCAGATGTCAGACCACAAATAGCACACATTTCAATTGAAATGCAACAAACCACAGTCACGCGACCCAGTGCATCCCATAAAGGATGTGGTGCACAGGCAATAGTGTCAAAGATGATAACAGCCAGAAGTGTGTGCTACAGAAGCAGGAAAAATAAGCACCCCAGAGAGAGACACAACCAACAGTTATAAAATGCAGCTTGGTGCATGGGCCTACTACATGTGGAGTACAGGGCACTGACAACAACTAGGAGTACCACAGCTGCCACATGTGTGCTGCTGTTGGCTGGTTGAAGTTGCTCAACTGTGCATATTATTGCATGTGGTGCTGTTGTGCAGGGACAGGCAGGCCAGTCTGCTACTGTGGTGTAAGGTCCTGCTGGTACAGGTGGTGCTGCTGTGGTAACAGTTGAGGACTGGCTGCAGGCCTTGCTGGGAGAGCTGGTTCTGCTGTATCTTTGCAAAACTGTCAAAGTTTCCGGCTCCAATTAATATGGATCATCTGTTGTTCTGTCTGCTGGGCCTTTTATATTATTTCTGCAGCTGTGGATCTGTGCATGTGAAAATTCCGACCTGCAGAATTCTGTAACTTCCTTTTTGCGATTTAAACACCTCATGGAACTCTTGACTGTGAATATGCTGCACTTGGGTTTCCCAGCTTTGCAGGTCTTTTTTTTTGAATGTGTGGAATTTTCTGCTCTCTATGTGTGAATCTAGCCCCATGTTGCCTTCCCATGCCAGTTACCTGCATTTGTTCTGAGCACAGTTAGCTAGATGAAAGGGCCGAGGCTGGAGGGATGGTGCTGAGGCATATGCCACCAGACCCAGCCTGGGGAGGGACAGAGCAGTGTTCTGGCACACAGTTGATACCTTGTGGCAGGCCAGGGAGCCTTTCCTCTCAATGGGTTGAAATGCAAGCTGATGCCTGATGGGCCCATGCACTGTGTCAAGACTATCTCCACTATTCTATTTATTTCATTTCACACAGGTCCTGAAAGGACCTGCTCAAATGAGGATATGATTCTGCAATCAGAAAAAGAAGTAACATTAACTATATTAAACTATGTTAATACAGACATTAGGATAAAAGCACACAATGTGCATGAAGTAGGGAATTAAAAACATATTAGGGTTTTGGGTCTCTAGTCTTGGCGAATCAGTGGTGGGGTCCTCCTTGTTGTTAACCCTAATGTTCACCCTCACCCCTGAGCAAACAAGATCAGATGTCATCTCTTTTCTTGAGGGGTCTGCCTTTCTGCAGTCACAGGTGTAAGACATACAACCCAACCTCTGGCTGCAGAAGCGCAGCTGTCACAAAATCAATGATACTGACATTGCAACAGTACTCTGAGGGGCCTGCACTTCTTCAGTTGCAGGAGTAAGACATACATGCTGACTGCCAGCTGCAGCTGGCAGGACAGCTGCATATAGAAAACCATGTACAAGCAGATCCAGCTATGTGGCAAATTAACACCTGCTACCCCCTTATGCCACCAAAAAGTGTTCTATGTGATATTAGTGAAAATACAATAGCGAACAACATCTAAGCAAAAACAAAACTCTGAAATCAAAAACACCCCATGACAAAAATAGCACGCATCAGAATAGTGACTTTGGGATGAAAAAGCACCATACACACTCCTGACTGTTATACCTGCCACCCAGCAACTAGCCCAAACCACCCTGGAATCCAGTTACCCACACCTGTGCACCTCATCCCAAACACCTGCCCAGTGCTGCAGGAAACACATCAAACAAAGCCAGTTCACAAGGAAACAAAGGCAACCAAATGCTTGCAGGGGTTTCCCCAAATTATTATAACAGATTCCAAGGGCGCACAATGTTTTCAATGGGTGCAACTGTTCTGTCATGTAGCTGGTTATTTTGCCTCTAAACATAGAAACATAGAAACATAGAATTTGACAGCAGATAAGGACCGCTTGGCCCACCTAGTCTGCCCATTTTCCTACCTAACAGATAAGCTGCAGATCCTAGTTAACCAACAGCCTACTTCCTCTTACCATAGAAACATAGAAGTTGACGGCAGATAGAGACCGCAAGGCCCATCCAGTCTGCCCATTTCTTTTTCTACCTTATAAATGTGCCATCGGCCTTTGCTCTGTCAGTGGCCTATCTATTCATAGTCATTTGTATTGCTCCCTTATGCCTATCCCATGCCTGTTTGAAGCCCTGCACTGTATTCATAGCCACCACTTCTTGTGGTAAGCATTCCATGCATCCACCACCCTTTCTGTGAAAAGAATTTCCTCACATTCCCCTCAATCGGCCTCCTCTAATCTCATGCTGTGTCCTCTTGTCCTGCTATTTTTCTTATATTTAAACATGTTAGACTCTTTCACCTTGTTTATGCCCTTAAGGTGTTTGAATGCCTCGATCATATCACCTCTCTCCTCCTTGCTCAAGGGTATACATATTGAGCTCGTTAATCTGTCCTCATATGTCTTCTGATGCAGTCCCTGCACCATTTTGGTTGCCCTTCTCTGGACTGCCTCAATTTGCTTAATGTCCTTGGAAGGTGTGGCCTCCAATACTGCATGCAGTACTCCAGATGAGGCCTAACCAGTGTCTTGTACAGAGGGATTATTACCTCCCTCTTACGACTTGTGATACCCTACTAATACACCCTAACACCCCTAGCCTTACCTACTGCTTTAGAGGTCTGCTTGGATGATTTTAGGTCATCAGTGATGATGATGCCCAAGTCTCTTTCTTCCTTTGTGACTGCTAGCAACTCCTCCCAGCCTATAGGTGGCTTCAGGGTTTCTCTTCCCTATGTGCATGATTTTGCACTTCTTTGCATTAAATCCAGTTGCCACTCTTCTGACCATTCTGCTAGTTTATCCAGATCTCTTCTCATTCTGCCCACCCCATCTGGATCATCTACTCTGTTGCAGATCTTGGTGTCATCTGCAAACAGACAAGCCTACCCTCTAGTCCATCTGCAAGGTCACTAATGAAGATGTTGAAGAGGACTGGCCCCAGGACTGATCCCTGAGGTACCCCACTTGTGACTTGCATCTCTTCTGACTGTATACCATTTACCACCACTCTCTGTTTTCTGCCCGTCAACCAGTTTGCCACCCAGTTGACCAACTTCCCACCCACCCCGAGCCTAACCAGCTTATTTATCAATCTTTTATGTGGAACAGTGTCAAAAGCTTTGCTGAAGTCAAGGTAGGTGACATCAACTGCTCCCCCTTGGTCCACCACTCTGGTTACCCAGTCAAAGAAATCTATGAGATTAGTTTGACAGGACCTTCCTTTTGTAAACCCATGCTGTCTTGGATCCTGTGCCCTATGGATTCCAGGTGTTGCACTATCCTTTCCTTAAGGAGTGCCTCCATAATCTTGCCCACTACTGAGGTAAGACTGACGGTCTGTAGTTCCCGCCTCCTCCCTGCTACCACTTTTGTGGAGTGGATCACATGAGCCCTTCTTCAGTCTTCTGGGACCTCTCCTGTGCTCAGAGACTCACTAAACAATTCTGCTAATGGCTCTGCTAGTTCCTCCTTTAGCTCCTTAAGTACCCTGGGATGTATGCCATCAGGTCCCATTGCCTTATCCACCCTGAGCTTAGCAAGCTCTTGTAGGACCCTTTCTTTTGTGAAGGGAGTAGTGCTCACCTCCCTCCCCCCTGTGTCCATGATGCTGAGCTGTGGGCTCTGCCCTAACTTCTCTTCAGTAAATACTGAGCAAAAGTATCTATTTAGGATAGATGCCTTTACAGGGTCCTCCTCCTCACATGCTCCCTTTTCTCCATTAAGCTTAGCAATACGCCCTCTGGACTTTCTCCTTTCACTAATGTATCTATAGAAAGTCTTGTCACCTTCTTTTACTGTTCGTGCTAGTGTTTCCTCAGTTTGGGACTTTGCCTGCCTTACTGCCTTACCTGCTTCCCTTAGGGCAGTTTGGTATGCCTCCTATCTTCATCCCGCTGTGTTCCTTTATATTTCCTGAAGGCCAGCCTTTTGGCTCTGACCTTTTCTGCTACTGTATTTGAGAACCAAAGTGGTTTCCTTCTCTTTGCACTTCCTTTTCTGTCTAACACAATGGGATGTTGCTTCAAGTATTGCATCCTAATGCTTGCCCACTTTGCCTGTACCCCTCACCTGTGTTTTTGCCAGGGCTAGCTTTAACTCTGTTGGCCATCTTATCAAAGTCAGCTCCTCTGAAGTCCCATATTTTTGCCTTGGAATGGGATGATTTAGATGTAGTAGCCAAATTGAACCATACCATGTGATGGTCACTGGCCCCAGGTGACCTTCTACCTGGAGATCTGTGATCCCTTCTTTGTTAGTCAGTACTAGATCTAGGACAGCCCTGTCTCTTGTGGGTTGCTGTACCAGTTGTTTGAGGCCCTCCCCTGCAGGGAATCCACTATGAGTCTAGTTCTGGCAGATGTTCCTGCTGGTATTGACCAACTGTATCTGGCATGTTGAAGTCTCCCATTATCAGAACCTCCCTTTAGCTGTCATGTTTTGTATATCTTCTAACAGTAATGTGTCTATGTCCTCCCTGTGGTCTGGGGCCTGTAGACAACCCCAGTTCTTATGGCTGTCCCATTTCCTGTTTCCAGGGTGACCCACAGTTCTTCTGGCTCCTTATGTGTATTCTGAATTTCTGTAGCTTTGATATTGTCATTAACATACAGGGCCACTCCTCCCCCCCTTTTTGCACCTCGGTCTCTTCTGAACAATACATAGCCAGGTACTGAAGTCTCCCAAGTGTGGTTACTGGTAAACCACGTCTCACTAATTGCTACTATGTCCAGTTTAGCCTCTGACATTATTGCCTGCAGGTCTGGGATCTTATTTCCCAGGCTGTGAGCATTTGTGTACATGATTTTCCATTGGCCAGATTTTGGTGTGTTAGTTGTTGGGTGAAGTTTGGCATACCCTGGCCGTAGTATGGGGAGACAAACCTTTTTCTTACCTGGTGATGCAAATGAACAGGCAAACATGCTGAATTCCTGTTTGACCACTAGCTGAGGGGAGGGTGTTCTTCCCATTCGACGTATGGGGTGCTGCACCCCTCTCCCCATTTGCTAGTTTAAATATTCTGCAAAGACATCAAACTTCTGCCCCAATGCACTGACTCCCTCTTTAGTCAGATGCAGTCCATCAGATTTAAAGAACCCACCCCTAGGACTGCCTTATGCCTGTCCCATGCATTCTTGAAGTCCCCCACTGTTCTTGACTCCACGACCTCCTCAGGGAGGCTGTTCCATGCATCCACAACCCTCTCTGTGAAAAAATACTTCCTCACATTACACCTGAGCCGTCCCCCCTCTATCTTCAGATTGTGCCCCCTTGTTCTTGCACATCTCTTTTTCTGGAAGATGCTACCCTCTTGGACTTTGTTAATTCTCTTGAGGTACTTGAAAGTTTCTATCATGTCCCCTCTCTCCTTCTTTCCTCAAGATATACATATTAAGCTCCTTTAGTCTTCTTCGTATAATGTCTTCTGGTGCAGACCCTGCACCATTTTGTGCCGCTCCTCTGGACAGCCTCCACTCTGTCTATGTCTTTGCAGAGATGAGGTCTCCAGAACTGCACACAGTACCCAGATGGGGTCTCACCAACCGTCCTGTACAGAGGGATAACAACTTCCTGTTTTCCACTATTGATGCCTCTTCCTATGCATCCCAGTATCCCAGCCTTCCTTACTGCCTTCTCACATTGCTTGCCCACCTTTAGGTCATCTGATATAATTACCCCCAGGTCCCTTTCTATTTTTACTGTTGTCAGTATCTCACCCCATTGTGTATGCTTCCCTGGGTTTTGTTTCCCATGTGCATTACCTTGCACTTCTTTGCATTGAATCTGAGCTGCCATACATTTGACCATTCTCCAACCTTGCCAAGTCCTTCTCATCCTTTCCACTCCATCTTGTGTATCAACCCTGTTGCAGATCTTTGTGTCATCTGCAAAGAGACATACTTTTCCTTCCAGTTCCTCTGCAACGTCACTTATAAAGACATTAAAAAGGACCGGTCCCAGTACTGAACCCTCACGGTACCCCACTAGTAACCCTCCTTTCTTCACTGTGTACTCCATTTACTACTACCCTTAGCCTGTTGTCTAGCCAATTTTTATCCAGGCTACCACCTTGGGACCCATTCCAAGGCTGGCTATCTTGTATATTAATCTTTTGTGTGGACTGTATCAAATGCCTTGCTAAAATCTAGGTAGGCCATGTCCACAGCCCCTCCCTGGTCTACTACTTTGGTCACCCAGTCAAAGAAATCTATTAGATTTGTCTGACATGACCTTCCCATCGTGAATTCATGCTGCCTTGGGTCCTGTGCCCCACTGGCCTCTAGGTACTCAACAATTCTTTCCTTCAGAAGTGATTCCATTATTTTCCCTACCACTGAGGTCAAACTAACTGGTCTGTAGTTTCCTGCCTCTGTCCTGCTCCCACTTTTGTGAAGAGGAATCACATCTGCCCTCCTCCAGTCCTCGGGTACCACCCCATCCTCCCATGATTTGTTAAAGAAAGTAGTCAGCGATGTCACTAGTTCTACCCTTAGTTCTTTTAGAATTCTTAGGTGAATCCCATCAGGCCCCATTGCTTTGTCCACCTTCAATTTTATTAGTTCTTTCAGAACCCTTTCTTCTGTAAATGGACTGGTATCGACTCCCATCTTCAGAGTGTTTCTCTTGTTTCATTTAGGTAACTCCCCCTCCTCTTCCTTTGTGAGTACTGAGCAGAAATATTCATTCAGTATCCCTGCTTTTTCACTGTCACCCTCTACCCACATTACCTCCCCTTTATTAAGCTTCAGTATCCCTCTTTTGGTCTTTCTTTGCTCCCTAATGTACCTATAAAAGGTCTTATCCCCTTCTTAACAGAATTGGCTATCCTTCCCTCGGTTTGGGCCTTTGCTATTCTTTGCCTTCCCAGCCTCTTTCTGCTTTAACTGATAAAGTTCTCTGTCCTGCTCCTTCTGTGTTTCCTTATATTTCCTGAATGCTGTCCTTTTCTCCTTAACCTTCCTGCCACCTCTTTTGTGAACCATAGCATTTTTTCCTTCATTGTGTTTTATTGATTTGCTTTACACAAGGCTTGTTGCCTCTGTGATGGCTGTTTTGATCCTCCCATTCCTCCACCCCTCCTTCTTGCCTGTTTGCTAGTGCTTTTCTGAGGCACTCTCTCATTTTCCCAAAGTCAGCCCTCCTAAAGTCTAGTACTCTTGCTTTTGTATGGCTTGATTATATGGCTGTGTTTATCGTGAACCACTCTGTTTGGTGGTCACTTGTTCCCAGATGGCTACCCACTTCTAAATCTGAGATTCTTTCTTGATCCCCATTTGAAAGTACCAGGTCTAAGATTACTCCTTCCCGAGTGGGTTCTGATACTAGCTGTCTGAGGCATGCCCCCTGTAGGGCATCAAGAATGACCCTGCTCTTGGATGTGCCTGCAGCAAAGGTGCTCCAGTTAACATCTGGCATATTCAGGTCCACCATCAACAATATCTCCCCTTTTTATGTCATTCTAAGAAAGCCTTCTATCATTTCCTTGTCCATTCCTTCCCCCTGAGATGGGGGTCTGTATACAACCCCCATGTTGATTGTGGTGCCATTTCCTGTCTCCAGGGTGACCCAAAGTGCCTCATCTGTTCCCTGTTTACTCTTTAGTTCTGTTGCTTTGATCCCTTCCTTTACATAGAGAGCTACTCCTCCTCCTCCTCTTTTACCCTCCCTGTCCCTCCTGTAGACTGTGTATCCTGGTATGTTGACATCCCAGCCATGGTTCTCTGTGTACCATGTTTCTGTGACTGCCACAATATCCAGGCAACCTCTTCCATCAAGGCCACTAGTTCAGGGAGCTTGTTACACAGACTACGGGCATTGGTACTCATCACCCTCCACTTTTTGATAGCCTTACCCTTTTAGCCCATTTCTGTCCTTACTGCCTTTGCCTTTTTACATTTAAATCTGTTCTGCTCCCTAATAACTTCTGTACCTTGGTGTTTACCTCCTAATCACCATGTTTTGTGGGGGGAGGCTCGGATTTCCCTGCTTCTTTTCAGTGCCTCCCCCCTTGGCTAGTTTAAATGCTTGCCAATGAAGCATTTAAACCTCTCACCTAGGATCCTGGTTCCCCCTGGACAGGTGCAGACCATCGCACCAGTATAGGTCTGCATCCCTCCAGGTGGCTCCCCAGTCCCCAATGAAGCCAAAACCCTGAGCTCCACACCAGTTTTTCAACCACTCATTGAATTCCCTGGTGAGAGTACCCTAGCATCTCCCTTGCCATAGACAGGCAGCACCTCTGAGAAGGTTACCGTATGCGCTACTTGTCTAAGGCCCCTTCCCAACTCTACAAACTCCCCTTGCACTGCTCTGATCCCATTCCTAGCCAGATCATTTGTCCCTAGGTGGACAATGACATCCAGCTCCCTCCCTCATGCAGCTCCTCCCACGATCCTGAGGATTCGCTTCCTGTCCCTCCAAGCCGTGGTGCCAGGAAGGCACCTTACCTCCCTTTCCCCTTCCTCCCCCATTTCTACCCCCCTAATGATTGAGTCCCCCACCAGAAGTTGTTTCCTTCCCTGTGGGTCCCATGCCACCCTCCTTTGGGTCCCTTTGTGAAGGTTCCCAGCATCCTCCTTGGTCTCCGCTGCAGGTGCCTCCATAGAGGAACCACTATCCACCAGAAGAGTGAGTGAATTGTGGAGAGGTACAGCTGGAGGGATGCAACTCTGTTCCACCACCATCTCCCTCCTTGAGCCTACCCTGGTCCAGCCTCTCCTCTTTCTTGGCAACCTCTGAGGTAGTGGCATTGGCCCTGGTGGTCCCTGGGTGGGGGAGAAGGTTTCATGTATCCTAGCCAGGTCAGCCTGGAGACGGGCAACCTCCTCTCTCAGACCAGAGAGGTGCCCACAAATAGGACAGCATCGCAGCCTCCAGAATGTCTCCCGGAACACTGCTGCCCCACAGCCATTGCACTGCACCACTTCTATCATGTCTTATTTTGTGTCCCCTCTACTGTTTCTCTGGATGCTTACTCTCTCCTTGCCTTACAACTCTCACCCTTCCTGTTCTGGGACAGCAACTTCCTATCTTCTTCAGTAGCCTCCTTCTTCCTTGCTCAATATCAGACCACCAGCAGCTGGGGGGGGGAGAGTGAGTACTTTTCTACTTTAGGGTTGACAAAACCAATGTTTCTCTATGATCCTTTCCTTCCTACTGCCAAACAGGAAGTTCCTGTTGACAGTCAAATGCAGTGGCTATAAAAGTAGAACTGGCTTTGGGTGGGTGGATGGATGGATGGATGGGTGGGATGGAGGGCAATTAGTAAGAAAAAAGGCTAGCAACAGGAAGTTGTAATTTGACTCACCTGTTTTTATAGTGTCTAAACCACACCCCCAGGTAAGCTCTCTTTCCTCCTACTGGTTTAGCAAAGTCAGCTGATACAGTACCCTTCACTGCACAGAATACACACTTACCTTCTTTCTTTTCTTTCTTTTTTAACCCTAAATAAGTCCCTTCTACTTCTAATAAAGTTATCTGTCTACTTAATCTTAACAGACACTGACTCCTGCTGAGATATATGTTTTAAATTAAGAAGAAAATGTAGCTTCTTTTAGTTAGCTGCTTTCTGCTCTACAAGCAAGGCTAGCAACAGGAAGTTGTAATTTGACTCACCTGCTTTTATAGTGTCTAAACCACACCCCCAGGTAAGCTCTATTTCCTCCTACTGGTTTAACAAAGTCAGCTGATACAGTACCCTTCACTGCACAGAATACACACTGACCTTCTTTCTTTCCTTTCTTTTTTAACCCTAAATAAGTCCCCTTCTACTTCCAATAAAGTTAACTGTCTACTTAATCTTAACAGACACTGACTCCGCTGAGATATATGTTTTAAATTAAGAAGAAAATGTAGCTTCTTTTAGTTAGCTGCTTTCTGCTCTACAAGCAAGGCTAGCAACACTCACCTCTCACTATTTTCCACCCTCGCTATTTACTCACTTGTTATTTTCTCCAACTCACTGATGCTCACTATTATGTCACACTTACTATTCCCACAGGCGCTCAAATTAAGTCGCTCAATTTGAGTTGCTCAATTTGCCTCACCCATATTGCGGGATACCACAAAAAGTAGCTGTTTTAACATAATCAAAGCTTTCAAAGGTAAAATGTTACTTTTTGGGGAAAAGTGATACCCCACAATTATACTGCTCTGCTACCCCTTTGAAAAATTTCTAGATCAGTTGCTAAAACCATGATACCCACATTGCAACACCACTTATGTCTGCTGAAGTGCAGGCTCCCATAGAGCCTGTGCTGCTGCATCCACAGGTACTTGTGCATGCTGCATGACATACACATACAGGTGTGACTGCATAAGCACAGGCCCTATTTTGACCACTGCTACAAATGTACAAAGGTAGCAAATCAGTGCTATTGTATTTGTGTCATCTGGCAACAGTTGTATGTTGTTTGTCTTACTTGATGATGGCTGTCTGTGGTTGCCTGTGTGGTCCTGTCGTTTTACTGCTTGGGGGTGGGTGGGGAGTTAGGGATGGAAATCCTAACATCACATTTCCCTACTTTTATAGTATTAGCATGAACCCCTAACTGGTGCATTAACACAATGTATTGCAATGAATTTCCTTTCTCTTCAAGATAGCGGAATTGTATTCTTATTCATGCAGGTTCCACAGATCGAGACATACAGGGCCCTCTGCACCATGGGAAGAGTCCATCTGCCTGTTGAAGTGCAGGGCTCTCCAGGCCCTGGACTTCTTTATAGCAAAGAATGTCAAGAATTTGTGGGGCTGTCTTTCAGGCTACTGATGTGGAGGCCTGGGGCATTGTGCTTTCATGTGGCTACAGATACAGGCATACAGGGCAAAGAGTACATCTTTCAGCTGAAGTGCAGGACCTTGTGGAACCCACCGGTGCAGAGGTGCAGGGTCCTATGTCAAGAGAAGTGTTCTCTTCACTGTATGATACTTGGTCCTGTGCAGGTAACCTTTGCATTCCCTTCAAAGGCTGGTGGGTGGTGCTGCATGACAGTATAGTCCCCCCAGACTTGGTCCATCCAGCTGGCTCACTGAGCGCACCCCTGGAGTCACAGAGTGACCCCAAAATCATCTTTCAGGACATATTTGAAATCATTTACCTACCTTATTCATGAGATTGGGTCCCAAACAGGCCAAGCTGAAATCAGGTGCAAAAATATAAAAAAATGACAAAGTTATGAGAAAAAGTTCAAAACACATTGACATACAATGACATACATTTTCTGGACTTACCTTATTTTCTCATGTCACAGTTGCCAAGTCCAGCAAACAAGATGTATATTGTATCAGAGAGTGTAACTACATAATGGGACATGTTTAGGTGAGTGAGGTGTGTGATGTGTGTGTGTGGATTGGAGGGTGCTAAGTTGAGGGTCAGAGTGAGGTGGGGGTGCAGTGGGGTCAGATCGATAAGGAACCATTTTCTTCTTTGCAGGCTCCACCCCCCCAAAAAAAGATCAGTTATGGCCAGTTTTCTTTGTTTTACAACTGGACCATAGCCGACACCAGGGATAGCACACCCCAGTATCAGGATATTCTTCAGCAACACCAGGGCTGGGCACCCTGGTGTTGCAATTTATATACTGGGGATGGTGCAGGTGCTCTGGAAGGGGAGGAGGCACAATACATCAGTACTGAGGGTGGGCACTCCATTCCACTTACAAGAGAGCCTGAAGAGTGATAGATAGATAGATAAATAGATAGATAGATAGATAGATAGATAGATAGATAGATAGAGATGAAAACCTGATTATCATTAATGACTTTAGTGGCTCCCAGTGATTTCAAGCAGCCAAACCCTGACTCCCCAATTGGCCAGTCACTTAGTCTTACTCAACAGAGTTTAGCTTGGTATACAGTTCTATATTTTTTATGTTTATTTAAAATTAACATAGATGCAGTGTGATGGTGGAGAGGGTGTGTAGAGGTCAGACCAGTTGAGAGCTGCATCATCAAACTGTCAGACACAGCAGGATGCTGCAGACATTAAGTGATTCTGCTCTTCCATTTTTCCAGCTTACCAAACACTTCTTCCCATAGATTTCTACCCACTCGACTCTACCTCAGGAAGAACAGTACTGTTCTGTAGATACAGAGATAACAGCAGTGAGGTTGGTTGGTTGTCTGACCAACTGGAGCAGTGGTCACCAACAAAAGCAGTCAGAAGTAGCATTTATTTTTTATATGATTCACTGAGTGTATGTTTTAAAAAACAGCCACAGCATGTGAGTCAGGGAAGCAATTTAAAGATAAAATTTAAACCATGTCGTGGATATTGGGTGGCTGAAACAATACAGTACTGTAATTGAATATCAGTCTTACACTGTGTTTTGGGAGTGGGTGTGTGGTATGCAGCACAGATACCTATTTGTAACTACTATAGTTTATTGACTCCAAGTATTGTAGTTTTTAAACTTCTTAACATGCTGCATATAATTTAACTTTTGACCAGTTTATTTGAGTAACAAGTTGTTTTGAAGTTGGCATCAGGCATGCTGACAAATAGTAATGACACCTAGTACAGCATATAAGCATCCCTTGATGCAACAATGTGTGAAGGAGACCACCAGATCACTGATGGCACTCAAGCTGGCAGCAGGTCTCCATCTGCAATTGTAGCAGTGAGGAAAGTCCTGCTGTTCTCATATAGAGAACACCGTTCCCTCACTGCTGGTTAACATTACTTATGAGGTGCCCTGAAAAGGTATTTCTGGGTGTAACTAAAAAAAATCAGAATCTAGTTGAAAATGTCTGGATTAGCTAGGTTTAGGTGTTTTTTTTTTTTTTTTTTAAAAACAAATAATTGTTAGGTATTTTCAATCTTTTCAGTTAAGCAAAAAAAAAAACAAGAAGGTGGCTGTCACAAACTGAAAACCTTTTTTCAGTTACTGAGAACTATTTTTGGTTTGTAGCAGCTAAGTGATGTGAACAGAAAAAGTTCTCACAAACCCCAAATTTTCAGTTCATATCAGAGGGCTATCCAAAAACCCTACTGAGCATGCTCAGAAAAAAAAACATTCAATCCTTATAATTCTGGAACCAGTTAATATTTGTTTACAAAACCTTCACAAGGCATTACATAGGTACAGGCCACTTCTAACCTTAAAGTTTCTCCAAAAATAATTAAGAAGAAAGACTGAGGAAAACAAATCAGACTAGTGCTCACAGGGCTGCCTTGGTTGCTCGCTAAAATGCCACCCTTCCCCAACACGGCACTGTTTCACTAGACAAAACCAAACCACTACTTTCAATTAAATAGATCTGCATAACTACAAACAGACAGTTGTAATCTCTCTGCACAATGCACTTTAGATATTTTTTGTGAAGGATTTAGTTCAATATATTCTACTTTAAGAGTGCTTTTGAAGGTTTTTTGCTCAGTCTGTCATGGGCAGACTTCTCTCAAACTCTTTCTACTTAGGACTGTACTGAACACAGCCTTACATGTACTGTAACATACAGCTCATTTCAGTACTATCTGACCTCCAGTCCCATGGTATATTGAAAACTTGGCCTGTGAGCCACACTTCACCAATGAAGTTACCAAATTCGCCATTCATGAATTTTGTCCTGTACAGCAAACTGTAACTTTGCAAGGCAGATCAATATTGTGAACTGCGGAAACTGCAAAAATGTATCTGCTAAGTGAAGTTAGCCAACTTTGCACACCACTAGCTGTCACAAATGCACTCAGCAGCTCAGGCCCTCTGCTCCCACAGTGACAACCTCCGAGCGCAGTAATGTGAACAGGTAACAGAACAGGGTAATCCTCCAGTCTGCTTGTGAGTCCGAATCACCTTTAGTCTCAAGTTCCGAGGGGGTTCAAACTGTGAACCTTATGATAGCATACCCAAATGTACAGGCTCAGATAATCTGCTTTTCAGGGGGATGCCAGATATCTTTTGCCTATGGGCACCTAACCAGGTATCTAAAATGAACCCTTAAAACTCTATAAAAGACCTTAGGTATATTCTTACCTTTTTCCAGTTCAGTAATACCATTAAGCTTATGAACAGTTGTCAAATTTAACTATCTATACATCACATGCAAAAAGAAACTTCAGAGACACACCCAAGCAGTATTTTTAAATGAAAGGTTTACTTAAAAAATGGATAAAAATATGTAAAATGTACAGTAAACACAGAACACTATATCACAAAGCATATAATCACTTAAAAGAAAACAAGGAAAAGTACAAACAAAAACTCCTACCACAATACAAGTAGACTTTTTCTATCTAAAGTATTACCTTCTTACAGTGCTTAAGTTAGTTCTTGTTTCTTAAGAGCCCACAAAGAAAATGTGTCACTAACATCAGACACAGATCATAGGTTAAACTGTGTCTGTCTCACACACCCCTTCCATGATTTCATCTAGCTCCTCCTTGTTAAATGTAAAAAATTATATGAACAATGATCTTCCTGTCAGGAGGTATTTCAAATAAGGTGACATCAGCAAAAACTCATTTCCCAATATGACACCTTAATTAACATCTCCTTTTTGATCACAAATATTTTCTATTCCCAGGCATTTCAAAGGATGTTATGACTTTTAGTACCATAGTGACATAACAATGTTTTTTTTCTTCTAAAATGTCATAAAAAGTTTACGATCCCTATATCCTGGCAGCTGGGTCTGTTCTAATTAAGTCAGGAAAACAGGAGTCCCTTAATTAAGGCTCTCTAGTCTTTTTAATTACCTTCTGGTTTCAGGTTACTATATCCTGTTATTTTCATTAAAACCTGACCCATGGCACAGCTGCCTTATGGAGACAAATCACACACTACATTTTTATATTACAAATATCAAAGAACAATCATAACCAGCTGGCCAAGCAGCACACTAGCCACTTCAGCTTTTGTGGAAGCTAACAGCAACTGAGTACCTTATTGTCACTTGCTGCACCCTCCCCCACAGTACAAAACAACAGCTTGGCAATGTTTTGGGCAAAGTGCAGGCAATGTGACCCTGGCTCCCAGCTGAGTCCCACTACAGAACAACTCTCAGGGTCAGGCTTAACTTTTTGACTGCACCCTTGCAACATACCTTGGGAAAATGACCTACATTTTCAAAATGATTTGTAAAGATGAAGTTGGACACTTTGCTGGAACTCCACTGGTGAATTAAAACTTCACAACATCTCTAATGGTTAGTTTCAACCAGTGAAACAGGTGTTTGATTGGGGGAGGCACTATAGCAGACTTAAAGGAGACAGAAGATGTACTGTAAGTCCCTTGCCTACAAGTTTCCCTGAGTGTGAGCATCCTGGAGTGTGAGTGCCATGGAGCAAGAATGTAGTACCAGCATCTGCAGGGCACCTGCAGGTTAATCACAGTAGGGGCACTGCACAAGGTAGGACAAAAACACAGGTAGGGCACAAGGCCTTATGCAAAAGCAGCAGATGTCCTAGGATAACTGTGGGAAAGCATTCAGGAATGTAGAGAAGAGCCAAAACATCAGTGGGTAAAATGCAGTCAGTAGAAGTAAGAAAGACAAAGATTGGAAGACAAAGAGGATTAGGATAGTGGGGGGGGGGGATCAGTGAAGCAGTCAAATTAGTAGTAGTAGTAAGGATTCCAAGGGTGGTTGTAAACTATTTTAGAAAATTCCCTTTCAGGATGCCCACTGTAAGATCCAGGCATCCCCTGTGTCTAGGGTTATATGGGGACATCTCTTGACAGGGAGTCTGCCTTACACAATGAAACCACTACCTATATCCTTACCAAACCACCACAGGTCAGGGCAGATGTGGACCCGGGGCACCAGCCCACATATGCACGGGCACCAACAAACAAGAGACTACTCAGACTAATGTTCATCACAGAAGCTGGGTTCAAGGAAGTTGTATATTTATTTGCTGCACTGTTGTCATACAGCTTCAAAAGGCATTACCCTCGCAAAGTGATCTATGGTTGCCTTCATTTCATTCCTGACATGTTCAACATCATTACTCTCACTGTTGTGCCACTGCTGCACCTCCCTCTGACTGGGTATACTACATTTGCACTCTTTGACATTATCTGCATTGTGCAGTGCCTTGGACACATTCTCCCACAAGACCAATTGCACTGTGGAACCCTTCCCAGGCAAGGCAAGCATTACCATTGGGAGTAGCTATGCTTACACATGTCACTAAGCCAGCTACTGACATCTTATGAACTAACCACTAGACTTATGGTGTACTTCTATCAGATATATTTAGTTCAGCCATGTGTGTCTCCCCTCTGACAGCACACCAATAGCCCTAGAAGCCCAGCAAATTGACTCCTTGCCTGGCCAAACTCCATTGGACTTAACCAACAAAAACTGTTGCAAGTCCCCTTATCCTGATGATCATTAACACTGAACTATTCCTGACTATACCTAAGAGTGAAATAGTATTCTTATTATGTTTATTCTCTTATGAAGCTCTTCCATGCCAGGTGTACTTACACACTGTTTCCTTCTCTGTGTTCTTCTGGTGGGAGACAATCCAAGAAGATGCTGGTGACCTCCTTGGAGAGGGGGGCCAGGCACTACTATCTGGTGCCCTTTACATTGCTGGTCATTCTTCCTTGGGCAGGACTCCTTTTGGGTCTCCCTCCATTGGCTGCTCCGTGGAGGTGCCATCCACAACCCAGGAAGGTGTGAAGAGAGATGGGGCTCTCACTCCACAGGTGTTTCTGTGTTCAAACTCTATCTCTGGGCACCCCAGACCTCTGGAACTGGATCTCTAAGGGAACTCTTTAGGGTCTTGCTGGATCTTACTGGCCTTAACCTTCAGCTAACCTTTTAGGATAAAAGGAAAGAGCAAGGTCATGAATAGAGATGGGCAAAGTCCCTAAAATTCGCTGCACAAATTAATTTGCGAATTGTGCAAATTTGCGGAGCGCAATTCACAGAGCGTGGGTTGACCGAGAAGTATGGAATTTCATCTGCAAAATATTTGACTTCACCACAAACTTTCTGCTGGTTAGTTGGTGCCCCCCCAATTGCTGGCCCCAATGAATAACAATATATATATTTCCTTGGTGTCTTGTGGCCCCCCCCGATCGCTGGCCCCAGTTTAAAATATATATACAGTATATGGTTATTAATAAAATCCCTGGTGTCTAGTGGTCCCCACCGATCACTGGCTCCAGTTTAAAATATTTATATATATATATATATATATATATATATATATATATATATATATATATATATATATATATCTTATTAATAAAATCTCTGGTCTCTAGCGGTCCTCCCCCTGCCCATCGCTGGCAATGACTTGGCTGGAATTAATGAGTGTGTGCTTGTACAAGCACAAACTCATTCATTCATCATGACCACAATCCATCTCATTCATTTAGCTTTCTTTGGGGAGTGCAGACAAGAGTGAGGGCTGTTCCTGTCCTGGTGGTGTGGTGGTGAGGAGTCTGGATGGAGGGGAATGGCTCTCCTGTTGGGACCAGAACAGCCAGAGCTGGATCGTGAATGAATGAGCACATGTTTGTACAAGCATGCGCTCATTCATTCCAGTCAGGTTAGTCGGGTGGCCAACTATGGTGGACAGTGAAGGGCTGTGCTGGTTGCCCACTTGGGGTCCAGTTGGGGGTGAAGAGCAGTGGTGAATTTGATGGGGCACTCCCTGACTGGGCGGGAGTTGGGGGTTCACTAGACACCAGGGATTTTATTAACAATAACATACATATATATATATATATATATATATATATATATATATATATATACACATACGCAATGCCTGTGAGGATAAAAACCGGCAACGATCTGTGATATTTTCAAGATACTCAGACCTACAGTGAGGATATCACTTTTATCCTCACTCTAGGTCATTTATCCACACAGTAGATCCATCACAGGGACTATCTGCATTTCACCACAACTGCTCACGAAGGTGTTTATTGGTGAGAGCTGGAAGCATGAGCAGCACAATCAGAATCCATCTGCTCACTTGCATACCAGCTTCCACTCTGCAGTTTCATTTCTGTCCTGCAGCACACAGAACACTTTCACTTTCTCCCCCAAATATTTTTCAGCAGAAGATACAACCCTTGGGGAGGTCATTCAGAAAGCGTAAACAGAAAACTTCTACAAACTTCCCCATCACTCTGGCATTCCACACTGGAGGTTTGCATTTTTTTAATCCTATCTGCACATTTTAAAGAAGTCCTGCTTCATTTCTGTGGTTGTTCTACTTACTGTAAGGCAGTGCAGTGTTCAACATCGTGTCCTCATCTCCTGACCACATTTTCCATCGGAATTGCGCATTTTAAAAGTTATTTATAAGAAAAAATAGTAAATAATTTGTTTGTCCTCCATTTTGAGCCCTTGCACTGCTTCCAATGACGTAATCACCGCAATTGCCGAGATGGGATGTCACTGCAAATGTGGTCCCACACGCAACATGTGCTATGACTTTTAGTTCCTCTCCTGAATGGGGGAAGCTGTTTAGTGATGCACGCATGCAGTTCCACACGATCATGGCTGTAGACATCAGTGTGGTGCTAAGCATGTTGTTCTGTTCTTTACCTCAACTTACATTTGTGATCATTAAGGCAAAGTGATGAAGTATATCAATAATTGCTGTCCTATTCATGTAATAAAATGGATTTTAACCCAAATGAAATGGTGTCATGTAGTTTTATTGAAACAGTCTCAGCGCATACACAGTTTTCAGTGTAACAATGATGTTTCATTTTATAGTATCTACCTCCTGCTATTGGTCATATGTATTTCCACAAAGTTATTTTATTGGCTGCCTATGCGCTGTTGTTATTTTTCCTCCAACACATATTTCTCCCTCCAAAATACACCTGTATTTATATCTGTGCATACTTTAGTGACTGTTTTCAGGTTCAGCACAGTTACAATTCAGTGAGTGTAGGTCTATGAATCAAAGTACTATTTTAATATTAATATTCAGTAGAGTGTAGTTATTTTCTGTTTTTATATTGCTTTGTTTAACTGTAAGAACATGCCTCGTTGCATGGTACCTGGGTGCAACAATATGACTGGACGAACTGTTGGTATTTTATATAAACAATTTCCTAGAAATGACAAGAGTCTAGCAGGCCAGTGGTTTCATAATATTCGTCTCAAGGACTTGAGTTTAAAGCATACCAAGTGGTCTAGAAACTACGTAGTGTGCTCGATCCACTTTGAAGAGGACTACTTTGAAACTGAATCTGCATTGAAAGCAGAAGTGTATGAGCGAGAGCCACGTCGCTTTAACAGGGACACTGCAGTTCCCACTTTGATTCTCAACACTCAGAAGAAACCGAAGGAGAGAGTGCATACTGTGTGTCACTTGCAGTGCAAGGATCGTGATCAGGTATTAACCTAATTTAATATTGTTTTGTTCCGCAGTAACTTTCAGTAATGATAGTGCAATGTATATTCCACACATTGTGGCTTAGCTTAATGTTTATTTGTTTTACATCCCAGCACCATTACTTGAATGGTGATATTTCCATAGGTTTATGCTGCTGGAAAACCCTCCCTGTCTTAATCCTATCCCCCCACCTCCAAAAGTAATAGCCATCACTCTGATTTCCACAGTTGTGCTATTTCATTTGTAACAGTGCTGCAGCATCCTGCAGTAATGCAGTATTGGTTTTCATGTTTCTTCTCTTCTGAGACGTAAGCAATAATGCAACATGGGGTATGCACTATGTCTGCAATAACCCGCAACATGGTGTGTGCTTACTAGGGATTAGTCAACACCCTGAGTTCATTGTGAAGCACTGGGGTTGAGCATGAGTGTCCTCATGGCACCCAGTGTGTTGATTAATCCCCAGTAACCACACACCCTGGTGTGGGTCATTGTGCTTATAACATGGGCTCAAACAACTTTATAAAATTTTTACTCAGTTATGTAAGCAATAAGTTATGACATGGTGTGTGTTGAACAGATGTTACCACACACCCAGGGGCATGGTAAGGCACGAGGCCCTGCCGAGTGCCTTCAGCCCCTGGAAGTGTGGCAATATTTGTTCACACACACCGTGTAGTGTTTTATTGCACTTATAAAATGTGAATTTTTTTCTTTTTGCCCCTACAAAATAGCACATCTGTAAGCAGTAAAAGGCATTTTCATGAGAACTTCTGCTAAAATAGTCCTTCCACTACCAAGAAAATGACATCATGGTTTTGGCAGGCTGCTGCCACACACACACACACACACACTCACTCAACCATTGCAGTTCTAATCAATGAAAGCATGGTAAACTTTTGTATTAAATATCCCAATAGCCAGCTGCGACCCATCCACCGACTTTGCATTTAATTATGTCGTTTCCGCACAATGGCTCTTAGTAACAGATGGATGAGCCACAGTATGCAGCATGCACCTCCACTGCATGACCCACAGCATTAAAAACTAAACTCCCGGTTATTGAGCTTTGTATGTTGATCGGGAAACCAGCAGATCTCTTGAAACCCCTTGTGTTTCCCTGCAGTTTGTCAACTTACACACCCACCATCACTGGTAACAGAACCTTCATTCACCCTGACTATGGCTAGCTCGAAAGAAATGACCACCGGTGCTCCCTCTGGAGTTCCAGGCCAACCCTACCCTCAGACCATCCGTCCACCCTGCTCTCACAGCATCATCTAGCTTCCCTATCAGCCCTGACCTTCATCCCACACTGTCACAGGCTGGTCTCCCGTACTCACAGTTTCATGGTTCCTTTAGGACCCAGGTTGGTCCTCACTACGTCCTGCGTCCCCCGAGTCACGCTGATGTTCACAGACAGCGCTGCCTGGGCCTGGGCCCGGGCTACCTCTGCCTTCAGATTAAGTGTTGTCACTGTGGACATGATGGAGTAACACGGTGCCATTTACCCCGCCACAAGAGGGAAAGCCTCTAGTAATAAGCATCCACTTGAAGAGCAAGAATGAAATGAAGGCCTCAGTTATTTATAGAACAATGTAACGTGCTTGCCAGCTGAACACGTGGTGCAATGAGCATTACGAAAAGTCTGAAATTGAAATACAAGAGTGAGTGGATCTAAAGTTTTGGTGAACTGCTATTCTGCGAAAACAATGGCGACCTTTAAAAAATGACCATTCCATGGCTAGCTGTGAACATTCCATTTATGGGCATTGGCTTATTTGAACGTACTTTTTGTATTCTATGGGTAATACAGATATTGCACTGGTTTTCTAGCCAATAACTGATCTTATTTTTTAATGGTAATGTTATAATGTGAGTAATAAAATGGGCATCAAAAGATAAGGTCAGTTATTGGCTAGAAAAGCAGTGTAATATCTGTATTACACATCGAGAAAAAAAAGTACAGGCAAAGAAATAAATGCCCCTGAATGGAATGATGAGAGGTAGTCATGGAACGTTATTTTTTTGAAAGTCACCAGTATTTGCAGCATAGCAGTTCACCAAAGCTTTGGAGCCACTCACTCTTCATTTTTCTTTCATACTACAGAAAAAAAAATGATTGTAGCAAAACCTGCAAGTAGTAAAATAAAGGGTGTGCTTCAGTCAGTGCCTCCCACACCACAACAACTGTCCTACTTCCAGGAATACTCCCAACTGCACAGAGCAGGCCGCAGCCTGAGCTCCATACTGGCTGGGAGTTTGAAGTCCCCACAAGAACAGTCACCGGACCAGGATTCAAACAGTGTGGCATGGCAGCAGTCGGGGTTTACCCCACTCAGCATCCCTCAGATTTAGCTCCCCAGTCTGAGCTCGTTCCTATTAAAAGAAAAAAAATATATATATATATAGGAAAACAACTAAGTAGTACATAAGAGCACTGGGTTACTGCAACAAACTTACATCTGTACTACCACTACCAACTACATAATGATGTCACTTTTAAGTAGGCGGAAGGACTATTTTGTCATATATGAGCAATTAAAGCATCTTTTTTTTCCTACATATAAACATACCTATTTGTGTAAACTTTTATAAGATAAAAAGATTCCCATTTTGTAAGTGCAGTAAGACACTCCAGGGTGTGTGTTGAACAGATATTACTGCACTTCCAGTGGCTGAAGACACTCGGCGGATGGGCTCGTGCCTTACTATGCCCCTGGGCATGTGGTAATATCTGTTCGACACACACCCTGGAATGTCTTATTGATTACATATCAGGAAGTATCCTGTCTCACTTTAGTATCCTTATGCTTACATTCCCAATAAATAAAGTGCTGTGTTCACTTATTCAGACTGCTGTCTGCGACTGCTGCACCCTGTCTGCATTTCTGCCTACCGGCTGAATTCCATGTTGTCATGTGCTTGCACTTATTTACTCCTTTTTAGTCTGTTTTATTGTTAGTTATGCAAGCACAGACACACATACATTTGTTCTGGCCCTGTCCCTCAGTCATGACACTATCAGCAACTGCTGCTTCCTCTGCCCACTGCAGCCAGCTGCCCAAATTAGTCATGTAGCAGCAGCATCCGTGTAACATTGTTGCCGGTCTACTGTTACTGGTCCACCTTTGGTTTCCCTGTAACCCTCGTACCACTCCCTTCTACACAATTCCCCCCAATGGATTTCCACTGACCATGCTTCCGCTGTCCTGTCACCGCTATCTTCTCTCTCCATGTAACCCATGTTTCACTCAAATTATCGCCCTATCTCCATACTGCCCCCACTCTCTAAGGTACTTGAGCACATCGTGGCTGATCAACTTACCGACCACTTGGATAAATACAATATACCTTGTCCACAACAACAGCTTCCAGAAAGGGTCACAGCACCACCACAGCCCTTCTTGAGTTCACTGGAGCTTTGCACAAATCCCTTGACAACGGCCTTCTCACAGGAGCGTTTTCGTCGACTCTCAAGGCCTTCGATACAGTACACCATGGATTATTAATACACCAACTACTGAATGCCGGGCTATCACCTGACTCTTCTCTCTGGTTTAAAAGCCACTTAGCAAAGCGGTCACAGAGAGTAAAAGTGCGACGCTCTTTCTAACACCCTGCCTGTTAAGCTTTCGGGTGTCCCACGAGGATCCATACTGGGACCCCTCCTTTTTAGCCTTTTCTTAAACTCCCTCCCTTACCACTGCTCTGAGCAGATCATACTATATGCCGATGATGCTGTTGTAGTCTCCACTCACAAAGATCCTGCAGCTCTTCAACACAACCTTCAACTTGGCTTCAGTTCTGTAGAGACATGGTTTCTTAATCATAAACTGGTCCTCAATGACAAGAAAACCAAATCTTGCTCTTCTGCAGCTCTCATAACCCACACAAGCTACACCACTTGGCTATCTCCACCACCCAGAACCTCTCTAGATCAGGTGGGGTCCTTCAAATACTTAGGGATACAGCTTGACCCCTAATCTCTCCTATGGACTTCATGTAGATAATGTAGCTAGAGCTGCATACACGGCTTGATCTCCTCTACAAACACAGACCACACCACGCCAGAAGCTTTGAAGGTTGCAGTCCTGAGCTCTGTGATCTCTGTAATAGACTATGGTCTCATCATTTATGGCTCCAGCCACAACCACAACCCTTAGATGCCTCTCAACTACCTTAAATAATGCAAGTCGGCTCATCACTGGTGCTCACCGTCTCACCCACACATGTGACCTGTACACTCAGACCGGCTGGCTCAACTATCAAACCGCATAAAGTTTCTCACCTGCTCCATGGTGAAAAAATCTACCTTGGCCTTGCACCTTCTGGGGTCTCAACTCTGTTACAACACCGATTAACAAATGGCGCCTTAGGAGATCCACGCTACAGCTACTGAAAGTCCCCCACTGTCACACTTCACAGGGACAATGCTCTTTTGCTTATCGAGCGCCACTCTGGTTCAATGGCCTCAGCCCAACCATCTCCTCTGCTCCAACTATTGGTATATTTAAAACTAGGCTCCGGGACTATCTCACTACCAACAGCTCCTGTGACTGCCCAACTTAACCTTGTTTCTCCACTTCCCTTTCTACTCTAGTTATCCCCCCCCCACTGGATTCTACCCTCATATCTTGGTATACCCAATGCTGCACTTTTCACCCTCTCGCCACCCTTCCTACATTCCTTCTCCCCACCCTCTTCCCTCTCCCTATGACTCTGGCACTTCTTATCTGTTGTCTATTTTCTCTGACAAATGCCACTGGCTGCCTTGTTACAATGCTACCCTTGAACTGTATTAATCTGTACTCTGTTTGCAATGTCCACATTGTTGTAATGCCTGTCTTGATGTTCCCCATAATTTGTATTTCTCTGACGTGGAACCTTTGTAAAAGAGCCATGGCTCAAAGGTATTTGTAATCCTAGACTTGATAAATAAATAAATAAATAAAATCCTGGTGACACTGTCCTGTCTGCACTCCATTGACTGATTTTCTGACTTATGACCATTTTCACATCCTACAGTTAGCCCCGTCCCTACACACTGGACAGCATTGTTCCATGCCATGGTCCACCTTTTTCTTGTCCCCTTATTGTAAGAATGAAAGACTTGCAATTTTGTTTTGGAGTAACAGATATAACAGCAACCAATCAATGACATTGGATAGATTAACAGATAATCACACCCATGATGCAGCATGGTATTCTGCTCTGGCTTGTGCAATATTTCATTACAAGGTGAATATAACAGTTGCTGCCGGACACAGATTCAGTGTCATAAAATGTGCGAATGATTTCAAGCAATATGATCGTGTTACAATGGTGTCATGCACGAAAGGTAGTAGTACCCCATCTACAAAAAAGAGACACATGTTAAGTAAGCAGTAACACAGAATGCTGTGTGTGTAACAGAGTTGTGATGGATGGCTATGTGGAGTATTTCTGCACGAGGCCACAGGCCAACTCCCATCAATCAACAAGGTGTGCATTACAACATCCCTTGACTGTCTTACCGCACTTATAACATGTGCATGTGTATTGTGAATGGGGTTTCTAGATATAGGTGTGCATTACACAGTTCTAATGCATGCTTAACAATGGATATGATTCCTTGAAATCATGACTATTTGCTACTTCCCTCATTTATAAGTCCCTCTGACGATGAGTGTAACACAGTTATAAACAGGATCTGACAAATGGAGCTTTCTGATTGATTGTAAACATTGTAAAAGCCTGAAGTCAATCTTTTATTAACATACATGTGCAGCTTAACAATCTGCTAAACAATGTTTAACAGTGCTGAAAATTTTTTTTTATTATAACTGCAATAAGCCACTCCCAGTGATTATGTTAATGGTCAGTTAATCACCCTCTAGAGGCATGTGGCACTTGGCTACACCTCGTGGCACAGTATACCCCTAGAAGGTGATTAACGGACCATCAACATAACTGTTGGTCATGCCTTATTGTTTAATTGTACTGCATGGCTCATGTGATGCATGCAATGTTGCTGGGACCTCAAGCCACACCACACACTCCTATTATTGCAACAAAACTGAATAATGCACAGCACTTTCTGCTTCTTACTTCTGTGCTGTTGCAGCCTGCAGTTCAAAGTACAGCGTAGTCACATCACAAAACAAAAACACAATCATTGCTTCATCTTTCACAGTTTTTCATACCATGTATTTTTAGGTATGACTTGTAAGAAGTGAAAGAGATATAAATCAACATGTATATCATATGTAATTTATTATATTGTGAAAGTTTCTACAGTCACTTATTCATGAAGAAACCATACACAATGATGAACTTCAAGTGACAGAAACAGATGCAGACATTGAAGTAGATAAGACATGTTTTGAACATTCAGACACTGATCCTGCCCTGGTGCCAGAAGTACCGGGAATGCATGTCAAACAGACATAGACATGGACTATATGAGATGTTATGAGTGTATGATACTGCCCAGTGATTCACTGTTGTGGCATGTGATCACACATACAAGCATAAGGAGAAGGTAAAATATAGCTGCTTGTCCCTGAACAGGGCTGTTCCAGCTCACCCACGGTCGGCCGGCACCCAGCCAGCCACCGACCAAGACCAGGACACCCGCCTGCAGCTCCTTGGAAGCTGCTTGTCCCTGAACAGGGCTGTTCCAGCTCACCCACGGTCGGCCGGCCACCCACGGTCGGCCAGCACCCAGCCAGCCACCGACCAAGACCAGGACACCCGCCTGCAGCTCCTTGGAAGCTGCTTGTCCCTGAACAGGGCTGTTCCAGCTCACCCACGGTCGGCCGGCACCCAGCCAGCCACCGACCAAGACCAGGACACCCGCCTGCAGCTCCTTGGAAGCTGCTTGTCCCTGAACAGGGCTGTTCCAGCTCCACCACGGTTGGCGCGGCCACCCGTTCGGCGGCACCCAGCCAGCCAGCCACCGACCAAGACCAGGACACCCGCCTGCAGCTCCTTGGAAGCTGCTTGTCCCTGAACAGGGCTGTTCCAGCTCCCCCACGGTCGGCCGGCACCCAGCCAGCCACCGACCAAGACCAGGACACCCGCCTGCAGCTCCTTGGAAGCTGCTTGTCCCTGAACAGGGCTGTTCCAGCTCACCCACGGTCGGCCGGCACCCAGCCAGCCACCGACCAAGACCAGGACACCCGCCTGCAGCTCCTTGGAAGGTACGGGACAGCGCAGCCAATTGACCTGGTGCTTCCAGCAAACCCACTCTGATTGGCAGGAGTTTTCCCCTGCTATAGACACCTGGCACTTTGTTAGACTTTCCATAGAACTAAGCACATTTCTACTGTGTTATTAGGAGTTTTTCTACTGTATTAGCTGGATTGTAATTTCTACTACTGTTTTAAATTGCTTACACCTCTTCTGTCTGACTGCTATTCCTGCAGCGCCCCCCCATCCAAGCACTCTGCCTTGGCTCCGATAAGTCTAACTACCTTTTTGTGGCTAGTTTCCATTAGCAGGTTATACAGACCTGCCACTAGAGGATTCTTGGTCTTCTACATAATCACCATATTCTTTGTGGGCAATATGGCCTGCATTATCATTCTACTTCTTTCCGGTTCTGCTACAAGGACTTGAGTCTGAAGGGTGGATGGCCACTAACTGCTGTTCTGATCTCCTTGTTCCCTTTCTGCTGTATTTTCTCATCTAGGTTTTAATGGGTACCTAGGTGGGCAAATTTCTTGCCTAGAAAATATTGCACTAATACAAATCACGAGACCACTCAATCTGGGACCATGGCTCTCCTTATTGTGTTTTTATTGCTCCTAAGGTGCAATACAGTGCAAATCCGAAGTACCTCAATGCAATTCAGTTCTCCAATGTACCTTATCAATACCTAATGTTATAACAGTCTACTGTGCAGACACTCTGTCATTCTCCTCTCCCCTTTTAGCCTATTCCCGTAGCCTCACCCTTTGCTACTGTCCTCACCTATGTCTACCCAAGCACTTACATTGATCACAATCAACTGTCATTACAGTGGCGCTGCCTCTTGTGCAGCACGCATATGGTTGCCGTAAAGAAATAAAAAGCAGTCTCCATTCTTATAAGCTCCTTAAAGAAAGTTATACTTTGCTTCTCTCTGCTCAGGAAATGTGGAGCTCAACCTCGCCCCCACAACTTACCTCGCCTATCGAGTTTGCTGAGGCCACAGGTCTCAAAATGATGATGGTCAACATTTTAAGCCTGCCTAAAAACTTGTACAGCTGCAAGCCTGGGCTGCACACGTTAACCCTGACCTTATCATATTACTGAGTCGTGGTTAAAAAGACGAACACTGATCAACAAATATCACTGCAGGGCTACAATTTATTTAGAGCAGATAGAGAGTTCAGAGGCGGGGTGTGGTTATCTATGCCAAATCTAAGTACTTGGTCACCAATATTGTTGCAAATCTCTAGCCAAGGAATTTGAGTTAGTTTCGCTGAGCCTTTCTCTCTCCTCAGAATGTATCACTATCCTAGGTGGCTATAGACCCCGTCTGGTGGTGATGAAGTCTCTAATCTTTGAAATCCATGTTCAGAGATGCAAAAACTGAAACAATATTTCTAGGAGATCTAAATATGGACTGGCTGTCACCTAAATCACATGGCCTCAAATCCCTTTGTGACGAGCTAGGTCTTGGGCAATTAGTCAGAGAACCTACTAGGAACAACACTCTAAATACTGCCAACAGTTCCATTCTAGATGTGGTACTAACCACCCATCCACACAAAATATCTAATTTGGCAGTGTTTCACAATGACATGAGCAACCATGGAATTGTTGCTTGCATAAGATCTCAAATTAAGGCCCGGCCGCAACCCATCTTTATAACAAAAAGATCCTTTCGCAAATTCAGAGCAGTAAACTTCCTATCTGACCTGAGCATGATCAGATGGCAAGATCTTTACCTAGCCAAAGATGTCAACAAGGCAGCTTGCATCCTTAATGACAAACTCACTACAATAATAAATAAGCATGCCCTTTCATCAAAGTAAGATGCGGAACAATTCCAATCCCTGGTTCACCTCGGATCTCAAGGCAGCCCTTATAGCTCGAGATAAGCTCTGGGCTAAAGCTAGACATTCAAAGAATCTTTGGATTGGCAGGCCTTAGAACAGCCAGGAATAACTGTGTGTGAGAAAACTCGCTCTGCTAAAGCTAACTATTATATTTCTACTCCGAACAAGCTAAAGGTAACCCTCATAAAATATGGAAGACTATCAAAGCTTATAGAAGGACGCCCATGGCCCCTCTGTCCCAACAAAGATAGTCGCAGTGGCAAGATTGTGGAAAACAAGTCCCTAATCCTGGAGGAACTTAACTCCCACTTTGCCACAGCTGGATTAGCTTTTGACTCGTCACCTTATGCTGGTGCTGCGTGAGCCAGCATACCCTCCCGCCACATCTAGTCCTGCACCCAGTCCCTTCCAAACTGCGCGAGATAACTTATAAAGAAGTAGAAGATCTCTTCTTAACTTAGACACCAAAAGTGCAGGGACGATGGCTTGGAACCCTTTTTCCTAAGGTCAGGCTATGCCCATCTCACTGCCCCAATTCTCCACATCTTCAATCTTTCCATTACATCTGCTGCTGCCGTTCTGCTGGAAATCAGCACATATCCTACCTCTATTTAAATCTGGTGACCCATGCGATGTAAACAACTATAGGCCTACTCCATATTGCCTATCCTTTCTAAAGTTCTCAAAAACTGATCCATATTCAGTTAAATCTCACTTGAAACCTTCTCTCTCATTAACCCAGCTCAATCTGGCTTCCGGGCTAATCATAGCACAATCACTGCACTAGCAAAAGTAACCAATGATTGGATCTCTGCTATAGATGCTAAGAAGGTAACTGGTGCAGTCTTTTGGACCTCAGCAAAGCTTTTGATACTGTTGATCAGAAACTATTAGTCAATTGCCTTGCAAAGTTGGGTGCCATACCATACCACCCAGTGGTTCTCTAGCTACCTAACTGGAAGATTCCAAAAGTAAAGGCGAAGGCTTTTTTTCTGCTGCCTTGCCAGTTGCAAGAGGAGTCCCCAAGGATCCATCTTAGGCCCTATCTTGTTTCTCTGTACATCAATGACTTAGATGCTAACATATCTACGTCCAATCTGCACTTTTTTGCAGATCATACTGTGTTGTATACTTCTGGCTCATCGTTATCTGAAGTCAAGGGAGTGCTTCAAGCGGACTTCGCACAACTTGAGCATAATTTAATAAAGACAAAGCTTCTGCTCAATGCCAAGAAGACTAAAGCGATGATATTCTCCCGCAGTGCTGTCTCAGGCCCCCCCAATACTCTTGCCCAAGACTTCATTGTCACCACGCTAAATGAGCCTCTGGAAGTTGTAACCAAATTTAAATATCTAGGTATCTGGATCGACAATAAATTATCTTTCAGTGACCACATGAAGATGTCTCTAGAAGGTTAAAGCAAGGTTAGGTTTCTTCTACAGAAATAGGCCTTTACCTTGAAACTCGAAACAAGCTTGTACAGGCCACTTTTCTCCCTTACTTGACTACATGGGTAATCTATTCTCCACCACTCTTGCAAATCTAAGTAAACTGGACATCCTTTATCACCGTATGCTACGGTTCATTACCAACTCCTTACTGTTCGCACCATTGTGACTTATATGCAGCTGTTGGCTGGACATCCCTTACTACTAGATGCCTGCTCCATGCTGGGCTATGGACTCTAAACTGCTCCTGCAGAAATTGCCAAGCTATCTCTTCCCTTATTAGTATCTCACATAGTGCATACTCGTTAAGAAAATCTGACTTTATTATGCTTGACATACCAAGGACGCGGACTTCCTTTGGTAAACATGCTATTGCATATTCCCTTCCCTCCATTTGGAACCAATTACAAACCATACTGAAACTAACTAGCACAGTTTCAATAAACTTCTACAAATCGCTAAGTTCAGCCAAAATAAAAGACACCTGCAACTGTCATTAAGTCTCTTCCTTCCCATGTGTGCCATATTTATCCACTGGTAAGGTATAATTGGTTTGTCATATTAACTGCTTTCCCTTCCCTTCTACTCCTGGCTTTATCTTTGCTTATGCTCCACTGCTACTCTATCAAATCTCTCCTCCTCCCATATCAGTTGTAGACTGTTGTTTGTTCTAGCTGCCAAAATACTGTATATTTGATTTGATTTGATTTGATTTGATTAAATCAAATCACACCAGTCATCATGTTTCATTTTCAGTATGCACCTATAAGTTGCTTCCTGTCTCATATCAATGTTTACCACCTGCGGTCACCCTATGTGGTACCCTTGTATGTATATCTAGCCTGTATCATGTAACGTGTATTTCATGTATATACTGTTATTACCTATCTGTGTTTGTACTTTAAGTGTTTATGTCACAGAACCTCCTTGTGAATGAGCTTGCTCAATGGAGTTTTCCTGCCACCAGGAAGAGAGTCTTCCACGAAAGGAACTTCAAGTCTGCAGAAGCTGCCGGTTCGAAGGGAGGCAAAGTAAGTTTCTCGAGGACAATTCATTGACATTTCTCTTACAATTAGTCTCAGTTATTATGTTATCAATTGCATACCACGGTTTCATAGTGTCATCACACTATTTCTCATTTAGTGTGGACGCTGTGTTTGTGGTTAGTATTCATAGCACTTTGTACATGCGCCACAATAATACAGCTGGGTAATATTACTTCCTTTTGCTCGGTTACATTTTGGGAACATGAGTTATAACATGTGGTTTTGAAAGGGAGGGAAGTGATTGGTGTATTGTCATTAAATGACAGCACATAAATGCACCCTTCTGTGACAGTTAAGGTGAGGGTGTCTAAGGGAGAATGATGTGTAGGCCTAAATGTACTGTGTTGTTGTAAAATAATTATGAGAAGGCAGCTGTTTGCAATCATTGCTAAGCGAAGCAACTGCATTTAAAATTACTGTCACCCACAGAAGAACTGCAGGTGTGGTGTGATGCAGGATGGGATGACTTTCCCACCCACCACACATAATGGGTGCCGCATATCGCTGGAGGAAGGGAATGCTCAAGAGACATAGAGAAGAGCAATCATGTATCTGTCTGTGTGTGTCTCCTCTCTGTCTCTGGCTATCTTTGTCAGTGTGCTCCATTGCTGTCTAGCATGGCTATGTTGTGTGTGTGGATTGCAGTGCCCCATATCTACCAGGGATCAACCACTGGCAGCACTGGTTATGCCTACTGTGCTGGATTGTGCACAATAACACACTACAAGGTGTGCTGTGAGGACAGTTGTGCTGTGCATTCATGGTTACAATGTCCCCACTGATGCTTAATGCAAAATAACAGCACACCTGTGATTGGATAATGGTTAATTATTACACTCACTGTATTAACCCAACATTGTGGCATGTGTACATAACATCTGCTAATACGATGACAGTATGAGACCCAGTTTTTCACAGCATACTTCTGTTATTCTATATATAATGACAATATAGTAGTAACAAACTCATCATTTTGAGGTTCGGATATTAGACACATGTAGTGGTAGTTTGCAATGTGCAACAGAATTCAGAATTATTGCTGAAAGTTGTCAGCTGTGTAATACAGGCCTTCCTTACAATATCAGTGTATATTCCAAAACTGCATTGGAAATGCATGATCATATGCATGGTACTTTAACATTAAAACAATTTTTTTTTTAATTTCTTTGTACAGCAACTAAATACAGTTAATAATACATTGTCATTGTTTTCAGTATGAACTTCACAGAAAAAAGGTCCATTGTCGTAATACCCGGCAACATGCACGTGTATGTCCTTGGTTTACTTGTACAACACTTTCTGTATTGTATACATTTCATTGACTGTTGCCATGTCCCTGTTTTTACTTCTTTCTGTACAGAAAAGCAGTAGCAACATTCAGAGTCAATTTGTGGCCCAATCAGTGTAACATGAGTTTGCCACACAACATCCAGGACCATCTGATTTGCAATGTCAATCACCCCAACTATGACTTGCCAGCTACTACTCCTAATATAATATCTGACATTTTTAACACCGAATTGAACGATGTAAAAATACAGAAAACCAGTAAGCTAATTCACTTCTTAACTGACAGTATATTAATGTGTGTGGCAGTAGTGACATAAATGTTCATTGTCACATATGTCTAATTTACAGTGAATGACCCAGATATGCCAACTTTGGAATGTAAAGGGCACCATTGTGTCAACTGCACAATTTAGTTTGTCACCAAGGAAACAACTGGTGTGTGCTCCTCTTCTTGTACTGTTACATTGCAGGGACTCTAAGCAGTGTGTTACAGCTGCATGAAGCAGGGAAAGTGAATATGTTTAGGAGGTGGTGTTGGTAAGGGTGGTGTTATGAGAAGTACATGTGGGAGAAAAAAATTTACACGGAAGGGAAAACAACTGAAAAGTCCTGAAGTCCCCCACAGAAAAAGTAAGTGTAGGAAAAATGTCATTACAAGTGTGAACAAACATTTCACTTTTCCACTATTAAAAACTATACATAGAGGATAATGTATGGTCCTCTATCGTTAACCAGTTTGTTAACCATCGAGAGGTTGCTGGTGAACATGTAAACCCTCGAGAGCGTAAGCTCGAGAGGTTTACATCACCATGGCAACCCCAGAAGGTTAACCAAACCAGGTAATGATAAAGAGACCATTATATTTTTATAGTGTATGGTCCCCATAAACTGGCAAAACAAATGAATATGGTTTACTTTTGGCCCCACCGCAGACATTCTGGGTCATTTTCTGGCCGATGCGCTGGTTTCGGGAAGGCCTTTGGTGCGAAAGATCGCAGGTACATGCATGCGCAGATGGGCTCCATTTGTAATCCCATCGCTATGACGTACTCAAGAAAGGTTTATAACCATTTACGTCATAGCGATGGGATTATCAAGAAATAATTTTGCCACTTTTTAGTGGTAATAAGGGTGCACCATACATTATATGTAAGTTGTCACATATATCTGTATTTTTCATAGCTATTTCATGACTGCAATAAGCCACTGCAGATCCTGCCTGTTATGCTATTTAACACATAGATAGGAGGCTGCACGCACTCGGTTGGTGGCCTTTCACTTCACTCATGCATCCTACCATGTGTTAAAGTGTCTAACACATTCACAAACTGTAATTTCGTATTGTTTCCATGTAATATTAATACTTTTCTGTGCACAATACACTTGGCCTGCAGCAACATGCATCATGATGCACCTAGGTGTGACAATATGTTCTGGTATACCAGTCCCTGTTGTGCAGTGTTACTAAACTGAGCAATGTTAGTTACTGCTCATTTCTGCAGTTTACACAGACACTCACAGCACTATTTCCATCAGACGTGTCAGAAAGTTGTCATTCACTGTAAATATGGAAAGCACAGTCAGGTACTCTATTGTTGTCTCTTGAAAGCAAATAAATGTTGTCAGGTCATTATCTTTGTTACACAGATTGACGAAATGGAAGTGGATACACCTTCTCAGTCCAATTCCGAAGATTCTGAGGAACAAGAATCACAGCATGATCATGACAGTGATCCAGACTACTACCCGGATGATGCTATCACAGAGAATCTCCGAGATGAAAGAGAACAAAATTTTGAGGAAATATTATGTGTTGGTCAGGACTCTGCAGACTATGTATCTGAGAACAAATATATTGTATTTGAACAATGCATAAAGCAATTGTTCGATATGATATCATGCCCAAACTGGGGAACGATTTACTGTAGTAGATAGAAGTAAGACTTCAAGAGGTACCCTGTTGAGTATCCGCAGTTCCTGTGCAAATAATCATGAATTTTATTGGAACTCGCAGCCAGTTGAAAACAGAACCACTGTGGGTAATTTACTGTCTGCTGCAAGTATTTTATTTACTGGTAATACGATGAGTCGTTTACCAAGTTTGCTAAATTCATGAACTTGAAATTCTTTTCTAAATCCATGTACAATAAGACTCAGGATTTGTACCTGTTCCCTGTCATCCACAATACATGGCTAGCTCACCAGGCGGACTTGATAGAGAGTTTAAAAGACAAGAAAGTAACACTGTACAGTGATGGCCGCTGTGATTCTCCGGGACACTCGGCAAAATACGGCACATACAGCCTTATGGAGAATGAAACACACAAAATAGTACACTTTGTGTTGAAACAAGTAGGTCCTAATATGAAAAGTGTTAACATGGAGAAGGCAGCATTCACCGAATGCCTGGATCACGTTCTAGATTGTGGCGTACAAATTGAATGCATTGCGACGGATAGGCATGTCCAGATTGCAAAAGTCATGAGCTCAAAATACAACAGCATATTCCATCAGTATGATGTATGGCACATGGCCAAGAGCATTGCCTCTAAACTAAGAAAGAAATCCAAAAAAGTAGCTACACGACCATTACAGCCTTGGATCAAGTCAGTGAAAAACCATGTGTGGTTTTTAGCAGCTGGGTGTAATGGTAATGAGCAACTACTCATTGAGAGATGGACATCAATACTCGATCACATTCAAAACACCCATGAGTGGTCAGATAAACTGATGTTTCATGCATGTGAGCATGCGCCACTGACCCAAAATGAGCAGCGGACCAAGAAGTGGCTACAATCGGGAACACCAGCAATGGATGCGCTGGCTGCAGTTGTTCAGGATAAAACTATATTGAGAGATATAATGAAACTGTCCTGGTTCTGCCACTCTGGCCCCCTGGAAGTATACCACTCTGAATTAATTCACTATGTACCTAAAAATAAGCCCTTTTTCTTTAACGGTATAATGTGCAGAACTGAACTGTGTGCTCTAGATCGCAACGTTCACACAAACCGCAAACAGAAGGTTTGAAAAACGCGGTGCTAGAAAGACCTGCCACAGTACAGCCAAGTACAACCAAGGAAGAGATCACTGGGTTGCAAAGAAGGTAATGGAGGATAAAACAAACCCTCATATCCCAGTGATGATGGCTCCAGTCCTTGACAGGAAAAAACAGAAAAACCCACCATCACTACCAAAACCAGACATGCCAGAAAGAATGACTTCTCTTGAGAAGACAAATCTTGTAGAGACTCTGAAATATTCACATTTTAAAGAATAAAGAAAATAGTTCTGCATACAAATGTGGTGTGTACTGGACTGCACTCAATACCTGTATCCAGTATCAAGCCACAAACTGTGTCTGATAAAACAATTTGTTGTAATGTCACCCTTTCTGCAAGCATCCCTTGGTAGTGTAGTGATCAACACTGCTGCATGTATTCCCAATTTCAAAAAGTTATCAAAACCAAGTACCCCATATTACTGTACTGATCCTCCCTACATACACATATCCAGGTTAGTGCCACAAAATGCACATAGATAAACCATGGTACTGTACTTTGTGTGATATACAGTATATCTTAAGCCAATTGATACACAGGCCTGGATTTTCAAACTGTGGCGGATGGGGCACAAGCCTGGAACAGCACAACTGGGCTGTGCCACAGCATGGACCAGGCGATATTCAACGGTGCTGCGCCATGGCTCAGCACAGTTGAATATGGCATGTGGTTACTGCATTGTGCATGGTGCAGTGGCACTGCACCAGCACAAATGGCAGGTCAGGGGCAGGGGGATGCGCAAGTGCAGTTGCGCAAGGTGAATGAACTGCGATATTCAGCGGTGGATATGCAAATGGGGCCATCTGGTATGCATGGTGCAAATGGGGCCATTAGCATACCATTATGGCCCCATTTGCATACAGGTGTGCCGATCCCCGCCCACTTGCACCTGGCACCCTGCCAGGCTGCAGCCATCAGGGAACGATGCCCCCTGCTCCTCGCATGTGCCCGCCTGATCATGGGCAGTGTAAAAAATGGATGGATCCCTGGTGTTCCAGTGGACCTATCCCCTGCCCGATCGTGGCTGAAATATGTAATATTATTCCCTGGTGGTGTAGTGGACCCATCCCCTGCTAGATCGAGCTATAATAAGTAGAAACTCCCTGGTGGCCCAGTGGCCGCATCCAGCCCCATCGCGGCAAAACATCCACACCTGTAGCCTGGTGGTCTAGTGTACCCCCAACCCACCCTCCCACTCAGTCCCACCACCCCGCCCCCTCAGTCAGCAGTGGACAGCATCTCCCACCCACACGCTGCCCAGCCACTGCCAACTGATGGCATACAGAATGGCTGTACACCCATTGGTCCACAGCTTGGGCCAATGGGCATGCAGACTCATACTGTACTACACAGTCCCAAGATGATTCACTTCTTGGGACTGTGTAGTATAGTATGAGCTGCACACCATTGTCCCACGCTGTGGGCCAATGGGAGTACAGCCATTCTGTATGCCATCAGTTGGCGGGCAGACGGGCGGTGTGCGGATGGGGAGATGCTGCCCGCTGCTGACTGGTGGGGGACCGGGCTAGTGGGACTGAGGGGGCGGATGGGGTGGGGGGTACTGCTAGACCACCAGGTGACAGGTTTGGACATTTTGCCTGCGATCGACCTGTATGCGGCCACTGGGCCAGCAGGGAGTTTCTCACTTTATTATAGCCCCGATTGGGCATGGGACAGGTCCTCTATGCCAACAGGGAAGCTTTCCAGTGTACACAGCCCGTGATCGGGCTTGGGGGTTGTGACACCTGGCCTGTGTCTCGGTGGTCGGGTGGGCAACGCTGGCAGGCGGTTGCTTTATTGCGCCCAGCAATACGGTGGCTGGCCTGTGGGTGTCCCCTGACTATGCCTGCTTTTTCAGGCTCAACTTGCGCCTCCTCATGTGGCGCAAGGCGTTTCTGCCTGCATATGCGCTGCACACCACGGGCTGAATATCAGAATGTGCCGATATGCAGGGCCACCTCCTGCACTTGTGCTGCATACATTACTGGTGTACCCACACGCCGGGATTTGTGCTGTGCAATATCCCCTTTGAATATCGTGCGGGGCACATGGGTGGTTGCATATGCGCAGCTCTGTTACGCATGCGCCAGCTGCACACAATCCCGGCCACAGTTTAACCATGTGGGCTGCCAGTGTGTACTGTGAGTTTTAATGAAGGTGCATGAACATTATTTTGCCTGCAGCATTAGTGTTGGGAAGGTGTGGTACTGCCACACTGCTTTTTGCACAGTACAGCGACTGAGTCATGGTGGGTGGTGTTGTCACTCAGATGTTGGCTGTCACACTGCACAAATTTGAGCATGTTCTGTGTATTGGTTTTTGACACTATCACGGTTTGGTGTGGGAGGATATACCTGACCCAAACAGTTGTCAAAGTTCAGGTTTGTGTAGGCGAGGGCGATACCAAGGTTTATCTGTGTATGTTTTGCAGCACAATTCTGTATAGGGTCTTTGATTAATGCCCACTATACTACCATGAGAGACCATGGGGATGGGGGCTACTATCAGGAATTTGAGGATTCGGTGCCTTTCTTGTAGCAAATGGAGTCACCATTCCAGATTTGGGCCCAATACAGATCCAGCAACCACCATGGGTTACGACCTGGTCATGAAGGGGGGCCAAAGAGAAAAGGGGTGAAAGCAAACTCAAGCACTTCATGCCTGTGGGACAATATTTGTGGCAAGAGGAAATTCCCAACACAGGAAGATGAAATCCGGGAAACCCAGTAAATGTGAGCTGAGATTGCATGGAGGAAGGGAGAAGAAAGCAAAACCTGATCTGAAGCACTTACACATTAAGGGAACATTTCCTTTTACTGGGCACAGACATTGGTTACCTGCAAGCGATCAGCCTGTAATATCATACAGGCTGAAAGCGGACATATTGCAGAGCATACTAACAAACATCACTGGCTTAACCTTGCTCAGTCACTGGAGCAAGCAGGGGTTCCCTGTTTGCCTTTCAAATAGCTAAGTAAATGCATACACAACAAATGATACACATGGCTCCATTGTATAACTGCAGTAAGATCAACCACACTGTTGTCAGATAATTTCAGTAGTACAAGGTGGAGAAAACGCCACCACCAAAACATGGTTGTGAAGTACTGATTAAATGACATACACCATGGACTGCATTCTACAATACTACAGTGGACCCATATGTCACATTGATGCACAATGTGTTCCATGATGTTGTTTATAAATGAAGTGAATATTGACAATGTGTATAACATAAGTATTTCCAAAGTGCCGTGCCCACGTAATCCCAAAAACAGTACCTTGTTACATTTCGATGATGGTTCAATTTCATGCATTTCAATTAAATTAAACACGTTTCTTTGTACAACGTTCGACTTTGTAATTACATTGCAATACAGATTTGGTGCTATACCACCTGCAAGCCAGTTCGATGGCTGAATTACTCATAGATGACATACATGCAATGTAATGAGTAATGCACCCATCCAGGTATCCTATACTTCAATTACAGTCAGTCAAAATCCTCAATGTCAGCTAACGCTAAATCAACATCTGAGTCTTCAGCTTCCATGTATCCAGTATAGTTTCCTCCAGGATCAGGGTAAGCAGTATGCACACGTTGCACAACACACGATGGTATGATTTTTCGGATCTTACGACCAAGAAACCCATAGACCCAATAGATATACTGTTGATAGGCAGTATGTCTGAATACTCTGAAAAAGAAAAAAAAGGCTACGTTAAGATATATGCACAGTGTCTACTTACTCACTCACCATATAAGCGGCTAAAGTTGCCTTTGAAATAACAACCTGTCCCATGCAGATACAGGTAATGGAGAGAGAGAGAGAGAGAGAGGGAAACAGAGGGTCAACCTGGTATCACAGTAGCAGTGCAGAACACAAAGACACGTGAGTCATGAGGTTCTTGTAGTGAGGGAAGGGGGAGAGAAACACACTGTGGCCATGGTCAGCATCCTGCTTTGAGACTGAAATCTTTGTGTGTCTGTCTCAGACTACAATGACCCACTTATAATTATGCATTCAGAACAAGAGAGAGCAACTCACAGTGGCACAGAAACTGCCTGCACTGGTGTGTGTGTGTGTGTGTGTGTGTCTCTCTCTCTCTGTTCAGTTGTTGTACATGACTCAGCAGTTAGGCAGAAGAGCAACAGACAGTACTGTGATTATTTTTGTCATCTGTGCCACATTGCAACAGAGCAATATGGAAGAGCAGGCGAGTGAGCTGCACTGAGCACCACAGCTACACACAAAGAGCAACTTAGCGTCTCTGACACAGAGACGACACAGTGATTAGGTGAAACCTGATGCACTCTCCACTATGTCTGTCTATGTTGTGTCTCTGGAGTTCACAGTCTGTGTGAAGTGCAGTACTGGACATTGTGTGGAACTGCAGCAGTCTTCTCTCCAGTTGAAAGTCATTAGAAAGAGTGACATGGGGTAGCCACCAACAGCAGTGACCTATGTCTCTGTATGTCTGATGTTTGGCAGTATGCATACTGTGCCTGTGATCTGTGCATGCAGGACCCATCTGCAATGTGATAGCACACACAAATGTCTGTGCAGTGTTGCAGTCATGCATAACACACCCACTAGAACAGTGAAACTACTTTTTATGGCTGAACGATACAAACTGTGCATCTTTTCCTAATTTTCTGTGACTTTCATGTCTTGTTATCACTATCCTGACACCATGATATACGCACAATAACCCACTCCACGGTGTGCTGTTATTGTGGATTAATCAACAACACGGGCGCTGTAAGTACACTTGGCCTGCATCCTTGTGCCTCACAACGCAATCGTGGTGCTGATTAATTTAAATTTAGCACATCGTCATCATGAACTTAACACATGTCCAGCAGGTGGCTACCATCATGGCTAGCATTTCCCATAGCTGTGTTAGTGCACATTGGCACAACCACTATCCATGTGTCATAGACAACACCCACCTTCCCCCATACTACAGTGCCGGTGCAACATCCATCGATGGACTGCGGTGCACACATCCACACAACTACTGTGCAGCCTGCCCTCTGAATTATGCCCACGTGCATCAGCTGCATGCACATGTGTACATGAGGCATCCCGCATCCAAGGTGGTAAGTGGGTGGATGTGCTGCTGAACGCTGAATGAAGGAGTAGTGACATGCAGCTACTGATGACGGTGGGGTGATGTAGGTCTCACGGGGTGGGTGGATTGAAAGGCAGTACAGTGTGGAGGGTGAGGACTTCGTGGCAGTCATGCCACTGATAGGGTGTTGTACTTACATGTGATACATGCAAGGGGCATTATGCACCTGTCTGAACTCTGGCTGTCATGAATGGGTGAATGGATGAGTGCTGTGTTGGTGGGGGGAGCACACTTCATGCTGTGGCTGACCGTTGTTTGAACCTTTGTATTGTGAACCATGGCCACATAGGATCTTTGTAGCAGGGTCAACCATGGCATGGTTGTCAGGACAATGTGCCCACCACCTGCTGTTCATCATGCAAAGTCATGAAGCTGAAACTGACCACAAACTATGCATCGTAGTCTGTACAGTTGGTGTGTCTGCTGCAGTGATGTGTGCAGTTACCATTATATGCATCAGATACCAGGGAGCGTAATGCATGGAGGGTGGCTATGTGACCAAAGTGCCATGTGCAGTAACACTATGCACGGTGCATAGAACCCATGTTATGCATTATATGTACATACAATGTTCATAACATATACTGCAATATAACTGACATTTGTATGTTCATACAATACATATTGTATGCATGTTAATATAACAACTTGTAATGGTGACATGATACAGTCACATTACAATAAGAGTGTTGGGATACAGTTTCTCACACTTTGCATACCTAGCAGTTGGATCATTGTCAGGCTGTCTCTCAATGTATGCATAGTGACGTAGTGTCATTATGGTCATTAGTACGGCCCGACGAAGACAAACTGCCTCAAAGTCGGAGTGATTAACAAGACATTGTAAGCCCTCTTCTGACTTTTTGTCAATGCATTCTTGGGGCTCACCACAACACAGACATTCATGATTGGTGGCCATGGTCGCACATCCACCACAGATGCACCACTCACTAGTTGGAATCATGGTTCTATCCTCAGCCTCTTCGACAATGTTAACCTCACTGTGTACATCAACGTCTGGCAGGTTCTCCACGGCAGCAACTTCTTCAGGAGTATACCAGGTTCAAATGCATAGCCTTCAATGTAGCTGTACTCAGCAAACTGTGACTCATCAGATGATGATGCATGGCGACATGGCCTAGTATATAAATGAAGATTTGTACACAATCAACATCACAAAAGAAGCAACAGTAATTAAATAACTCAAGTAATTTAATGAAATACTTACAAGGCAAGTAGAAATGTCATTGGACACTACCTGTATGTTCATATTTGTAACATACAGGTAAATGTACAGGCCATAAGCCAGGCATTGATTTTTGTGCCAGGTAGTGGATCCCTTGCACGGAGGAATGCGCTCCTGGTTCGTGAATGCCCTCTACAGGCACACGGACCAGCACGCACATACTGCACTTACGGGCTGGTTGTTGCCGGCTTCACCCAGAGTGCAGGGACAGCACTGGAGTCAGCAATTCAAACCCACTGACCATGGCCCAGCCCTCATAGGGCCAACACCTTGATGGTCCCACTGGTGACCGCACTTGCCCATTGGTCCACACCCATGGCACCAATGCCCCTCCCCTGTCCCCCTAACCTTTGTGGCATTGACGCACATGACATGAGCAGTGGAACAGTCATCCTCACACTACCATGGCCGCCACCCATCTGACATACATGGATGCGTATCTGCTGCTCACCCTTGTGTACGTCACATGTCCATGGACCATGGCAGTGTGAAGAGGGCTGTGCCGACTGGTAATCTCGCATGCGGCACCACCACAAAGGCACAGAACATGGGAGAGGTGATGGTCTGGGGGGCAGTGGACACCTATGCATGGCAGGACTACCAGGTTTGGGGTGGGAGGGCATGTACCGTGCTGTCAGCACATACGGGGGTGGCCACATAAGGGCCTGTGTGTGAGTGGTATTGGTCCTCAGTCAATGGCAGTGGAATACTTTTGGGTTTTACAGGGGTGATGCATGGTTGGCACTAGGTATGGGGCAACCAGGTGGGTTGGGGGGCACATAGGGTCCACACACATGGCTCTAGTGGCACTCACCTGTTTGTGTGCCCCAGGTCTCCCTGTTGGTTAGTGGTCTGTGGCAGCAGGGGCACATTCCCAGGCCCCCAGTGCAGATGTGGATGTACTTTGGGGCATATATTAGGCTTATGGCAGGGTTCTTCTTGGAGTACCATGCACACCCATCCACAGCCCATGGAAAGCACCCTGCCAGGTTCCAGCCAATGGGAACAACTGCTCCCTGCCCAATGGCTGGCTTCGCATAACTGAAATAATGCCTGGTGGTCTACTGACCTTGCCCTAAGCCAGAACGCGGGCTTAATTACGTTGACATATTCCCTGTGGCCCCGTGGACCCTACCCACAGCACCATCACATGCATAATCACATGAAGACATTACCTGCTGGTCCAGTGGACCAACTGACAGCAAGCAGTATCCATTCACATATCAGGACTGTGTAGCAGTACGGCCCAAGGGGAGTACGCGGACAACCAGGGGTAGAATAATTTTTACAAGGCCCGTGATTGGGCTGGATGTGGTCCACTGGACTGCCATGGAATGTCTTCATGTGATTACGCCTGCGATCGGGCTGGGGATAGGATCAACTGGACCACCAGGGAATAGGGACTATCATGTAGCTCATGATGGGGCGAGGGGGTGGTTCCACTGGACCAACAGGGGATGTAGTACTGTTATGTAGCCCACAATCGAGCTGAGAGGCAGGTCCACTGGACCACCAGGGATTTCATTTTAGTAATGCAGCCCACGATCGGGCTGGGGTGGCGATGCCAGACCCGTGTCTCGGGTGGTTGGGTGGCCACCAACAGCAGGCCCAAGTATTTCACAATATTATGAATACTACTGATACTGTGAGACCGAAATATAATACCATAATGAAACTGCATTTCTCATGAAATCAAACATACGAAAATGCTTGCACAAGGAGGGGGTGCTCTTGGTACCAGGGGTAGCCAGGGATTACAGATCTGCATACCAACTGGACTCCCTGCTACCCACCCCACCCCATGTTAGGTAGTGAGCTGCCCTCCACCCGGGGCATAGCACAGTACAGAAATGTACACCAGGCACATGTTTGCTGCCTCATTTGGCACAATAAAGACAAGTTTTTCTATGTCAAGACAATGGTTGTTGACATGCATGGGTAAATGCAAATGTCATGCATTGCTCCCTAAGGCAACCACATACCAGCCCACAGCCTGTAAAGTTTTATTGCTCTTGGGATGAAAAGACAGTATTACTGACCAGTCCTTCTGCGTTAGACTCCGATGAATAAAATTACATAAATGTTCAGTATTTTCTTTGTTAGTTTTATGTGAAAAAAGGAAGCAGTTCAGAGCCAGTTGCACACCATGGAATGCTTACAGTATGCCTGGCTGCACCCATGCTTGGTACAATTAAATATTTGATTACTTGTAAGCCAGGCAGTCAACCACCACCTGAAAAAAAACCATTGAAAATGCAGTACAAGTAGAACAAACATTTATTCTACTTTAAAATACATATTTCTTCTATTTTTACTGCAGCATCACTGATTTTGTACTGTTGGTGGGTGACTGCATGGTTTACAAGTAATTGAACAGTACATTGTATCAAGCATGGGTGCAGCCAGGCATACTGCAACATTTAGGATCAAAAAAATCACATTGGGGATCCTACACCAAGAAAATGAAACACCATTCTGTGCAACTCCATTCGCTGCAGAGGGGGTGCTCTTGGTACCAGGGGGTAGCCAGGGATTACAGACTGCACACCAACTGGACTCCCTACTACCCCACCCCCATGTTAAGGTGAGCTGCCTCTCCACCCCGGGCCATAGCACAGTATAGAAATGTGCATCAGGTCCATGTTTGCTGCCCCATTTGGCACCATAAATACAGGTTTTCATGTCATGACAAGGGTTGTTGCCATGCAGGGGTAAATGCAAATGTCATGCATTGCTATATAAGGCAACTACATAGAAGCACACAGCCTGTTAAGTTTTATTGACCTTGGGATGAAAAGACAGTATTAATGACCAGTCCTTCTGCTTTCAACTACAATGAATAACATTACAGAAAGGTTCACTATTTCCTTTGTTAGTTTTCATGAAAAATGAAACAGTTCAGAGCCAATTGCACACCATGGAGTGCTTGAGTACGCCTGGCTACACCAATGATTGGTACAATTAAATATTCCATTACTTCTAAACCAGGCAGTCACCCACCACTAGTAAAAAAAAACATTAAAAATGCAGTAAAACTACAAGAAACATTTATTCTATTTTACTACACATTTTCTTTTCTACTTTTACTGCAGCATCACTGATTATTTAGTGTTGGTGGGTGACTGCGTGATTTACAAGTAATTGAAAAGCACATTGTACCATGCATGGGTGCAGCGAGGCATACTGCAACATTTAGGATAAAATAAATCACATTGTGGCTCCAACACCAGTACACTAAAACACCATGCAGTGCAACTCCATTGATTGCAGCACACCTTCCCAGCAAGTCCTCTGTGCACAACAAATTACTGCACAAAGAAGGCCAACCTATGTGGGGATTCACTGTATTGCAACAATAAATAATTAAATTACTACGATGCATAAAGCGCAATTCATTCAGGCTAATGAGGGGCATGCAGCACAACAACATGTGGTGTCACTCCATATCAGTGGTGCATAATTTACCATGCTGTCTTCTGTACACAATAAATAGTTCAGTCTAGAGGACATGACAACCTGTCTGCGGCTCCACAATGTAAAACGTACATCTGAGGATCGCAAATATCTGTTAAGTTGCCTTAGTAAAATGTTGAACTAAAGCGCTTCACTCCTTGAATTCACACCACATGGAGACAGTATCCACATCGCCCAGTAACACAGGCAAGCTCGTGTTGCGGTGATGACGTTCCTGATGACACAAAGTGATGTGAAATGCGCATGCACATCCTAAACATGGCGCGGGCTGGAAAAGTCAAGCAATGGGGAAACGGCATTTTGCGAGCAACACAGCAAAACACACACAGGCGGAACCTTCAGGATATAAACTAAAAGAGACTCCCAACACAGAAATGTACCAAAATATATATTTATTACATGCATTGATCATTGTAAACAATGTATATAAGCCTTCTCCTTTAAGCAGCACACCAAAAACTCCACAGTCTCCAAAAACATAGGTTCTCCGGACATTTCTCCAACCTCTCCCCACATAGGAGATTTACAAAAAGTTTTTTTTTTCTTATTAAATTCCTGCACACACCACAACTAGTAATTCACACCCTCCAGCTTACCAACATCGTGACTGACCCTTCACTGCTGCTGCTTTCTTTCTGTTCTTGACCAGATAGACTTGCCAATCCCCAATAACAGAGGCTCTCCTCCGAATACTTCTTCAACCTCCCCTTGGCCAGCAACGAACTTCTCTGCTCGTCGAAATGGAGCACAAGGAATTCCTCCACCAAACTGTAAGCCCCTGCCATTCTTAAAATCCCCTCACATTCTTTCATACAGCACAATGCTATCGACCATCTTTCCTCCATTTCCAGCCCATCTATGACCGAATCACACTGTCTCCAGTAGCCGGCAACCAGCTCCTCTACTAGGCAGAAGGAACCACAAGGAGCCACTCCTCAAGAGCTGACTCTCTCGCCCCTCAGTATTGCCATGGAATACAAACAGCAGGATCAACCAGATAAATGATCCAGTAAAAGATACCCAGGGAAAACAAAAATAAAATAAATAAACTGTCATCTGGAAACCTTGCTCCCTCGCTAAAAGGGAGCAATGCAGCCATGTTTGAAAACTTATTTAGCCTGCCCGGACAATAAACACAACAAATAAAATGCAGTGTTCAGCAACACAAGCACATAGGGACCCCAGCTACCATACTAGCATCTCTACCTACAAAAAAACCCAGCAATGAAACACCAGAGCAGAAAAAAAATCAAAATACTGTATACATATATAAAAGAAAAACAATGAAATTGAAACCAAACAATGGCATTGCATAAATGAAATATGTAATGGGGTTACTGGAAAGATAACTGATATTCCCCCCACCCCCATGCAGTTTGACATATTTCCAGCAGTCCTGCTGCATATATATATATATATATATATATATATATATATACATAATTTTTTTTTTAAACTGATGCCATCGATCGGCATGGGGGGAGGAACACTAGAAACCAGGGATTTTATTAATAATAAGTATATATTTTTTTAACTGGTGCCAGTGATCAGCGAGGGGTGGGGGCCAATGGACACCAGGGATTTTATTAATAACTATATATATATATATATATATATATATATATATATATATATACATACATATATATTAAAACTGGGGCTGGCGATAGGCATTGGGGAAACCATTAGACACCAGGATTAAATATGTTTTTAAGTTGTGACTGGCGATCAGTTTAGGGGGTGCTAGAAGTTCCCCATTTGTAACTTTTACTTGCTTTTTTTTAATTGAACAAGTTTTATTGGTTTAACAATAAGAAACACATCTCCAGTTATACAGTAAAGAGTAATGAACAGGACATTAACTACATAAACACCCTCCCACCCTCCCTCCACCTTCCCCCCTTCCCATGACTACACACGTTACCAAGTCTCCATCCATCCATCTTAAGGTAGACTAGGGCCTCACGGCTTCCAAGCTACCATGAGTGCCTCAAGAACGCCTCAAAGTGATGTGTATGCCCTAGTCCCACCTCGCATATAGGCTATCTGCAATTCCAATTGTAAAGCCAAGGTGCACTCCCTGTACCATCCCATCAAAGTAGGAACCTGGTCATTCACCCAATGCCTCAGAATTACCAATTTAGCTGCTGCAGCTATGAGTGACATGTGTGCCCTTTTGGCTTTAGGCGTGCCAGTTGGAAAGAGACTGATCAAGCATACACTGGGGGTAAACAAGGTTTCCAAGCCAAGGATAGGATCTAAGGTATTCTTAATAGACTGCCAAAAGGCCTGGACCTGGGGCATACCCAAATCATATGATACAAAGTACCAGTGTCCCCTTTACACTTCCCACAAAGGGATGTGGTCACTATCTCATATTTATACAGCTGGGAAGGGGTAAGATACGTATTATGCAGTATATTAAAATGTACTGCACTCAACCTATCTAGTTTTATAAATTTATACATTGAAAGCCAAACATTCTTCCAGAGGTTGGGCTCCTCCGGGATTCCCAATTCCTTAGTCCAGTAATAACAAACCCCTACCAGCAATCTAGCATCCCACTCCTGAAGGGTTTTATACAAATCTGAGACTGAACGTGGCTGGGAGGCTATATGCAGGAGCGTAGCTAAATCTCTATCGCCCAGCACTACCAGTGTAACCTGAGAGAAAAAGGAGGTTAGGGCATTAATGACTTGCAGGTACTTAAATGTTTCCTTGGGTGAAACACTTAAGGGCACTTGCAGATGGCTGGGGGGAAGCAGCTTTCCATTCAACCACACATCAGATACCCTGGAGCGATTTAACTGAGGCCAAAAAGTGGAAGATAACGGTGCACCCCCAATCTTAAAATGCGGGTTGCCAACAAAGGGCTGGTCAGTTGAGTGGTACCACCTTATTGCAAGGTGTTTTTGTATCTGATGAAGGGCCTTTAATGACCATCCCTTGGGGTTATTTTGTTTTTTTTAAGTGCAATTTGAACATAAAATCCCCAAAAGAAAGGTGAAGTCACAAATAGCGAATTCTTAATTAATTGGGACAACTTTCGTGAACTGCTCCACGGAGGTGAATTTGGCAGCTTCACCACATATTCGCCTGCAAAGAAAACCTTTGCTGCATCTCTAGTCATGCATATTCATATCTGGGACTCCACTTTTAGCTGAGTCAGGAAACTCAGCAAAAACTCTAGACACCCTGACTCATCAGTAAGGTCCACTAGATGGCAAATCTCAGGGTCAGGCCTAATCCATCAAGTGCATTCTAGTAACCTGCCTTGAGCTTTGCAGAAGAGGGTGTCTAGTTACACTTATAAAATAGTCACAGATCATGGGAGCATATTAAAAAGAAAAGGGAAGTACTAGAAGCAGGATCTACAACTAAGACCTAATGAACAGTATTAAAGAAAATAGAAAAGCAGGACAAAGATGGGGGGTCTGATAGGCTGCAACATATGTGGTGCTGTCATTTCCAGGGAACTCTTCTGCAGGAGAGGATTTGCCCAAATGTTCATCAGGTTTTTGGCACTCACTGAGGAGCAGGATGGAATGAAGGCAGAACTGAGCCTTCTCCAAATCAGGTCCTAGTGATCACTTTTGCAGGAGCCACTGCTCCTCTTACCTAACAGACACTTAGACTGTGATCTGGGGATGGAACTGTAGTTATCATGGGGTGAAAAGGAAGGAGGGTCAAGATGGGAGGAATCATGTGGTAGTAACAGTGAACAAATACACACTCCCTGTACAAGTCAGTTGAATCAATCTCCTGTGGCCCCAGGACCTACGGCTATCAAGAAGAAGACTCCTGAGGTTTGATAGCACTCCACAGGAAAAAGAAGACCAGGACAGTATATGTGATGGGGAACTCCATTACTAAACTGCCTGCCAGGAGCCTTAGTTGTGAAGAATGGAACAGGATAGAAAAGGATAGTCAGGGGTCAACAAGGAATGTGACTTCAGCATCATTATACACCTAGATACAGATGATCAAGCTTGCAGACCCCTGGGGAGGTTATAGATAGTAATAGTAAGGTGCCTGCAAGGAGCCTCATTTTGGAGGTATACAAGCAGGGTAGAAAGAATAGTCAGGGATGTTGAAAGGGAATATGAGTTCAAAATCATTGTTCACTTGGGGACGAGTGATCTAGCTTGCAGACCCCGGGTGGAGGTTACAGATAGCTTTAAGAAACTAGAGGAAGACTCAAACAGGCAGAAGCCTCAGTTAACTTTTCTGAGGGTCTGCCAGTTTAGAATAGGGGAGAGGGTGGAGTCACATGATGGTGTCGACCTGCTAGCATGTTTTCCTGCATGCTCCTGCTCTCCCTCAAATAATCTCCATGTTTTATCTGTTTTAACTCATTTGTTCACCTATCTGTCTTCCTGGATAAATTCTTGGATTGCATCAGTGCTCTGTTCTGGTGTTTCATTACAGCATGGAGGCAGAAATGCATAACCCTCCTCTGCCGCACACTCCATCGTCTATACCCAACAAGGCTGCAAAGAAGTCTAAGGCTCAATTTTCAGGAGCAAGTCGCACAGCTATTAAACCCTCAGGGGCTGCATCTTTAACGGAGAAGTACTTTCTCAATTAATTTCTCTCCTTCCTTGAGGAGCTTCAGTCCCTAATAAAAGACCTAAAAACTTTGACTGTGTTGATAGAGGAGCTACACAAACACACTGGCGACAATGAAGTGAGGCTGACTTCTTTAGAGAAATGGGTGGACCATCTAGACCTGGAGCCGGTGGCACTGAAACCAAAGTCTGCCTGCCTGGAGGCCAAAATTGAGGATTTGGAGGGTCGGAGCCACCTCAGCAATGCAGTGGTCATCGTATTGCCAGAAAAGGAGGAAGACTCTGACCCCATCTTGTTTATCCAGAAATTTTTTGAGATGTCTGGTCCTTCACGCTTTGGTCCCCGCTACTCTATAGAATGAGCACACTGAGCACTGCGCCCCATGTGCCCAACTGGATCGCTGCCCAGGCCGCTTATCTTCTGCTTTTTAAATTATTTAGAGCTGCAAGACTTCCTAAATAAAATACGGGAGCTACAAGAAGTCCAATGGGAAGGGTCATGTCTCCAGATTGCCCAAGGTCTCCCAAGTTTGGTCCAGCAGTGGTGCATAGCCTTTCACCCCACCATCACCAAAATCATAGCCGCTGGCCTTAAATTCAAGATGGGCTATCCAGTTCGGCTGCAGGTCCTAATAATAGATGAGTGGAAGTCTTTTGAATCACCAGACCTGGCTCTTGCAGAACTGAAGCAGGCTCTACCAGATTTGTTTTGGGACCACTGATCCCTGAAGCAGGGTAGGGCTCCGTGAGCAGGATTTAGTGGTGTCCCTCCTCTTTAGTAGATGTTCACTACAACTACAATATTTTTTTGATTTCTGGTTGTTATGCTGTTGGGGAATTTGGGGTTTGGTGGCTTGCCCAGGCCACCCTCCAGTAGGATTGCACCTGACCTCTGTTGCTGTACGCTGTACTTTCTGGAACTGCATCTTATCTCAACATTTATTGTTCTACACTCTGTCTCTGTCATTACCTCCAGTTTTTCCCCACTGTTGGCTGCATTCACAATCTGCTTGGGAGCTCCTTTTGGACTGGGACATGGGGTGCTGTCAGGTATGTCTTTTGCTGTCATCCTGGGAACTGTCTAGTTTTGGGATGTATCCTCATTCTTACTCAACATAAAGTTGCAGCTATTTTTGCTGGGTAGAGTATCAGAGTGCAACTTCTATAAGACATGTCTAGACAGTGCCTGAATTGTATTGCATGTTACAAGATTTCAAGGTTTTTTCTGGACATAGTGGTCGTCTCTAGTCTGAACCTCTAATCTTAGGCATGTTTTGAACTTTGTACAACATGTCATGTCACACGGGTGGAGGAGCCAAGGTTTAGAACTTTCTGAATGGGAATGTGAGGAACTCCAGCTAACTGGAGAGAGTACCTTTTGTAATTTTATTTACTGTGATTTCCTAGACTACCTTGTGCATGTGAGCAGTTATGGCCTGTTGCGATGTTCCATCTGCATGACATCCTCTCTGCCTTACCCTTCATGCTTGGCTATGGACAGGACTTATGTCTGGACTTAATATTTACTGGGTTGTGCTAGTTTTGTTCTAATAGTATTGTATTGCCTGTTTGGGGGGAAGGGGTACGATTGTTTATGTTCCTTCTTGATTGTTCCAGGGACACCATTTTTTGGGGTTGTGATTTATAGCCCCCTCGGGGGTTTGTTACTAAATTATGAAGGTGGGTAGGTGGTGGGTTCCACTCTAGTGTTTCTGTATTATGTTTTGTACTACTATCAATTTGGGGATTGGGAGCTCCTTGCAATTACAGTGTTTTTTTGGGGCGGGCTGGGGGTGGGGTTATTATAGTTTGCTGACATCGTCATGGGCTGTATACTTTATTGTTTGGGGGGAAGAGATGGGGCTTTGGGATTTATGGCTCCTGTTTAGCTATTGCTATGTTCTTTTGGGTTTTCTAGTTTAAAGTAGGAGAGCCAGAGGTTTATTATTATATTTTCGGCTTTCTTACACTATCCAGTTTACTGTTTAATGGGGTTGTTGGTTTAGAATCTTTGTTGTAGGGGTTCCTGTTAGGGGGAGAAAGGTGGACTAAGTGGGAGGGGTCTCTTTGAGGGGAGCGGAGGAGGGAGGCCTGGGGGGAATGTGTGCTGTAGTATGGCTGTACCAGTTTTCTTTCAGGTTATGGTTACCTGGTGCACGACTTTTGGTCCACCCTTCTGGTCCTCTCAAACCAGATGGTTATCTGTACAAGTTTCTTACTTGGAACACCTATGAAGCCTGTAATAAGTCTAAGAGGTACCAAATTATCAAGCATATTCATCACCTTAAAGGAGACATTTACCTATTACAAGAAAGTCACCTTCTTGAGGGGGAAGTTCCTTTTTTCAGAGGCAATGGGTCGGGCAAATCTTCATCATCAGGGACAGTACTCAGAGCAGGAGGGTTGCCACTACTATCCCGCTGTGTCTAGTTTACATGCTTACAGTGCCAGAGGGACCCCAAGGAATGGTTCTTGTTCCTACAGGGAACTCCAAATAGGGTAGAATTGTTGCTTGACTGTATTTATGGGCCCAATTGTTGACACTCCTTTTTGTACTGGCCTTGCTTCCATGTTATCTCCCTTTTGGTCTCTTCTAATTTTTCTGGGGGGAGATTAGAATCTTCCCTTTGCCCTGGAGTTGGAGCGATCAGATGGACATCGGGTTGGTCTATCCCCCATTCAGCGTGCCCTCAGGGAGCTGACAGACTTCCTGGGTGTATGTGATCCATGGAGAGTATTAAACCTTGATGTCAGGGAGTTCACTTTTTACTCCCTAGTCCATGGATCCTTCTCTCAGTTAGACTATTTTCTAATTAGTCAGTCCTCCCTGGTTGGGGTGTTGAGCTATGGGATGGCCCCTGCACTATATATGACCACTCTGTAGCATGGTGCAACTTTGCATTCTTGCCCTTCCAGGATAGGGACATGACCTGAAAGTGTAATAATCAGCTCTAAAGGATGACTGGGTGCTACAACTTATTTATGAGCATATTGACTTGTTTACCTCTGTGAATTAGGGCACAGCTAGCCATGTGGACCTTGAGTGGTGTACTCTGAAGTGTTATCTCAGAGAGGAGCTTCTGCACCTTGCTTCCACTAAGAAGCGTAAATGGGAGCAGGTGACCTTAGATTTGCTCACCCGCATCAGGGAAACTGAGAGGAGTTTAGCCTCATCAACTCCGGAATCTGCTCGCCAGGAGCTCCTGATTTTGCGGGAACAGTATGCAGTATGCAGAGATGTTATGAGAAAAGGCAGAGTTTGCCATCCTTAGAACCCGGGCCTATTATGTGGACCAAGTGGAAAAATCCGGGCGTATGCTCATGCTGTGGGTGCAGAAGCAGGAGGCCTCCTGTCTGATCAGCATGATCCAGTCCTCACTAGATGGAACTCTCAAAACCGCCCCTTAGGACATTGCCTCTGAATTCATGAGGTATTATCGCATCCTATACAGTACGCTATCCCACCCTTCTCCACAGTCCATAAAGGATTATTTAAATGCCATCCCTGTTCTGGTTTTGTCTGAGGCCCAGAAAGACTTCTTGGAGGTGCCAATGATGGAGTCTAAGATCTTCTGTGTGATTAAGTCCCTCCCGGCTGATAAAGCCCCTATCCCAGATTGGTTTTCTCCTAATTTTTGCAAAGATGTTTCTGCTCAACTGGCCTCCTTACTGCAGAGGTTTAACCAGAGTCTTTTTGCCTCCAATGAGATGGATGGATCTTTGTTGGAAGCCTTTATCATGTTGCTTCATAAGCCTGGTAGGCCATCAGATCAGGTTTCCAGCTACTGGCCGATCTCACTTTTAAATTGTGACCTCAAAATATTGGCAAAAATCCTCACTGATAGACTAAGGAAAGTCCTACCCTTGCTTATCAGCCCTGAGCAAGTAGGATTCATGGCCGCTAGGTCTTTTTCCCATCACCTTCGAAAACTGGCCCATATCTTCTCCATGTCCAGGGATTCTGAGATCCCTATGGCTCTGTTATCCCTGGACACAGAGAAGGCCTTTGACAGAGTGGATTGTCAATTTCTATTATGTACCTTAAAGAAGTTTCATTTCCCACCTCAGTTTATTGGTTGGATAAAAACCCTGTACCCTAGTGTCCGGATCTATTGTAACGGGATCTTCTCCTCCTCGTTTCCTCTATTTTCGGGCACTAGACAAGGATGTCCCCTGTCCCTGTTGTTGTTCAACATCTATCTTGAGCCCTTACTCCTCAAACTAAAGGCATATCCCTCCTTACAGGGCATACAGATAGGGAAGCGCATCCAGACACTGTCCGCATATGCAGATGATATTCTGCTCCACTTCGCTCATCCTACTACTTTCATTCTGGCTGCTCTGCAGATGCTTAGAGAGTTCAGTTCCCTATCAAACTACAAGCTTAATCTGGATAAGACAGAGATCATGCATCTAAACTCTTGTGCCCTCAAGTCAGATCTCTCCACATTGGGATTAGCTTGGTCTCCTCATCACATTAAGTGTCTGGATATTTTCCTGTCCCTTAGGGAGGCGAGACTGAGACAACTAAACTTGGTGGATTTGGTCAATAAGTTAAAGCAGGATCTCTCCCAGTAGAAAGTCCTCCCCCTGACACTTTGGGGTTGTGTTAATCCAGTCAAAATGAATGTCTTGCCCCACCTCTTCTACCCGTTAAAATATGCTTCATGTAAAACTACCCCTTTCCTGGTTCCTGCAGGTGCACTCCATAGTCTCTGACTTTATTTGGCAAGGCAAACCCCCTCGTCAAGCCTACTATAAGTTGGCAGCACCTAAGTTGCAAGGAGGACTTTGGTTACTTCATTTCTGCCTGTACTATTGAGCTAGTCATGTGGGTAAGTACCTACGATGGCTCACCTCTCCCTCTAAGGACTGTCCTGGAACATATATCTCCATCTAGTTGTCCTTGGAGTGTGACTTGATATCCTCATCTGATACAAGTATCTCTCCCAGGGCTTTGTTGCATGTCCATCCCAGAGACCTTCCTTCATCCCTTCGTACTTCCCTGGTCAGGCTGTCACTTAAGGTTCACTCCCAGTTTTGTGCTTTTCTTAAATATAAGCACAGATGCACCATCCAGTCATGGATTATAGCCAGCAGGCTTGTCCTCAACCTTAGAAAAACCCAGGCCATGCTCTTTGGATCCCTTGCTAAGATAAAAGCTTCCCCTGCTTCCCTGCATGTTACAGGAATTGATGGAACCTCAGTGTTGGTTACTGACTCCGTCAAGTGCCTGTGGGTGAAACTTGACCCCCAGCTTGACCTCGCCCAGCATATCCAAAATGTGTGTAGGATGTTAAACAGCAAACTGGGCCTGGCCTGCAGAGCGAAGAACAACTTCACATCTGCTGCTCACCTTGCCCTGGCCAGACGTGTGTTTCTTCCTACTCTCTGTTATAGGTTTATCTTGTTTGCGCAAACTACCACGGTTCATCTCTCAAGGTGGGATGTGGCCTACAACAACATTTGTTGCTTCACTCTCTGCCCCTCACCTCACCTACCACTGTGACCTGTACAATAAACGTACCTGGCTCTCCCCATACAACCACAGGAGCCTTGTCCTAGGATGTTTTATGGACAAGGCACTTAGAACTGTCACCCCCCCAGCACTGGCTGTGCTCCTCAAGCCTGCTTCCTCTTCATATTCCCTTAGGTCGCTTGGCCCAGCAGTTCTTAAGGTCCCTACTATCCATACGAAAATGGGGGACAGGGGTTTTGCTGCATGTGCACCCAGAATTTGGAACTCTTTTCCCACCCATGTCCACTCCTCCCCCTCCCACATCTGCTTCCGTAACTCCCTGTGGGATTACCTGAAGCTGTCCTCGGCATGTGACTATCCCAAACTGCTGTACTAGCCTATCGTCCTAGCTGGGTACTTGTTGCTGGACAACTACATCTTGCACTTTCTAGTGTCCCTGTACAGGCTCTTTTGGCTTGCCTCGCCCAGCTGTGGTTCTGCTTTGTATGCATATGTATGCACTCTTTATTACAGTAGTATGTTTATTTTGCTGCCCTGTTGTTAGCCATACATATTGTCTGTACTCTCTCTCCTGTAACTGTGTTCAGTCCTTAACTGTTTGTGATATTTTACCTGATGCTATGTGTTTCACTGTATGAACATGCCCTTCTTTGTACTCTCCGGGCCGCACCTGAAAATAGGCATCTGTTTTGTCTAGCATGCTTACCTGGTTAACAAAAGCTAAATAAATAAAAATTGCACAGCCGATCCTTAGCAATCCTAATTTTTAAAATCAGGGGCTGGGTCATTTCCCCTACTTGGTTGCCTCAGTTAATGGAGTCTAAGGTGTGTGACTTGTTTCAAGATGGATCCTGTCTTTCTCCTACAGATATTATGAGGCTGTACCAGTTAAGTAACACCCAAATCTTTAACATTTTTCAGCTCTGTCACTTACTGATACAGCACTTTGGAGGACAGTCTGGTATCCGTAATAATGGTGAGTTCCTGGAATCAGTCCATGATTTGGCCACATTATCTCACTCAGTCTCCAAACTCTATTCTGTTTTTTATGATGTGGCCTATCCCTAGGTAAATGATGTCTCAGCTTACTGGACTTCCCAGTTTCCCTTTGATTGGTGTCAGATCTGGAAAGACAGTTATGCATACATTACGCAGGACTGTTTAAGGCTAATGCAGTTCCAAATCTTAAATAACCTCTACCACACCTTGGTTAAACTCTTTAAAATGGCAGGGCTCCTTCAGCAGGATGTGTTCAGTGTGGGGATGGTGAGGGTATCTCCTACCACATTTTTTGGGAGTGCCCCAAGGTTGCCCTACTCTGGTAGCTCATCAAACAGAGCGTAGATCCTCTGCTTGGTGTCAGTGACCACTTTTCCCTGGAGACATGCTTGGTGGGGGATTTTTCCTCTGTCAGAGTTAGAAAGCATAGGAAATTTTTAGCCCTAATGGCTCTCTCTGTCAAGAAGTTGATCCTGCGCCATTGGCATGACTCAGTTTGCCTGCCATAAATGGAGCAGCTCCAGGAACTCTTTGACAATCTATGCCTTGAACGGCTGATAGCAGGTATTCATAACTGCCTGCCTTGGTTTGATAAAATTTGGGGCAAGTTACACACCCTTTATTCATTACAATATAGCTTGGGCTCCTCTAATTGACTCTTGGGTTCCTATTCATTTCCAGGACCACCAGGAGAGACTGTTATCTCTCATAGGTGGTCAGCGCTGAGTATAGCTCTGAGCTACTGCTTGGTTGTGGGGGGGGGGAAAGGGGCAAGGATTAGTATTTGTTGTTTGTATTTTATTACACTTGTTTGGTTGGTTATTGTATCTGTTGTTGATATTCAATAAATTTTACAGTACTTAATTAAAAAAAAATAGAATGAGGAGAGGGTAAAACTGCTCCAATCACTCACCACAATGTATGGCTGAAGGAGTGGTGCAGAATGGAGGGATGGGATATCAGGAGGATTGGGGCCAGTATTAGAGTGACAGAAAGCTAATCAAGTGGGATGGCCTTTATCCCTCTGAGGAGGGTAACAGGATTCTTGGGTTTAGGTTAAAAGAGTACATTGAGAGCCTATTAAAATAGAAGTGGGTGAGATCAGATCAGAAGTATAGAGGTATACTTGCTCAGTTGAGAGGGGTCTTGATGACCTCTCCCACTGCTAGAAAACAATTAGGGAGAAACAGAAAACAAAGGGATGGGAAATAGGGAAATGTTAGTAAAAGCTACAAAATAGAAGCATTGGGGTAACCAGCTAGGAAGTAACAGAAGGGAGACGTGATGAGGATAGATAGTAGGTCAGTGGGATAAAGAAATGTGTTGAGCCCAGTACGGGAGGAGGGCAGGTGATCTGCTGGGCTACTGCATGAATGCCAGGAGCCTGGGAAACAAAATCAGTGTTATGAAGTCAGTGATGGCTGAGGCAAACCTGGACATGGTAGCAATTATAGAAACATGGACAACCCAGTACCATGTCTGTGACATGACCATGCTGTGTTTGGAAAGGAGAGAAAGAGAAACAGAAACAGAAACAGAAAGAGAAAGAGAAAGAGAGGGAAAGGGGTGGCATTATATGTAACGTAAAGCATAAAAGCTTCAGAGATGGAGGATATGGGGCTGACCAAACACATGGAAACAATATGGGTGAAGATAGTTATGGAAAGGGGAAGAAATGGGAAGAAATATCAGAATAGTGGTGGTTCATAGACAACTGTCTTAAAAAGAGTAAGTGGCTGGGGAATTAGGGGAGGAGATAAAAAGATGAACAAGGCTTGGGGAGATGTTGCTACTGGAGGATTTCAATATGCCACCTATGGACAGGTGGATCCCAACACAGTAAGTGCAAGAAAGTAACAGCTGGTAGAAGTCTTTCAGGATGTATTCCTGGTGAAGAGAGTGGAGACGCTACTAGTGCTTCCCAACAGGGACAATGAAGGGGAGGTGAGAGTGAGGGACCCACTGGGAACTATTGACTATCAGACAGCTTGGTTCAGCATCAAACTGGAGGCAGAAAAAAAATTCAGTCCCAGACCAAAGTCCTGAACTTTTGGAGTGCTACTTTTGTAAGAATGAGAAGGCTGCTTGAGGAGACTCTAAAGGGGGTGTTAGAGAGGGTGTAAAACATGAGATAATAGAGGTTTCAGATCTCTGTGTCAGGTTAATCATCATGAAGAAAAGGGTTAAAGAAAGCTTTGTGGTTTATGAGGAGAGTAGGGGAGGCCATGAGGGCTAAGAAAAGGGTATTTTAAAAATAAAGAACAAGTCAAGCAGAGGGGACAGGTTGGAGCTGCACAACAGGTTCATGGAGTCCAACAGGACAGTGAGGAGGGATAAGGCTGACAAGGAACTGAGAATTCTAGTGGGTAAAAAGAAGGATGATAAGACCTTCTTTCATTACAGAAGAGAGAAGAGGAAAACAAGGGAAGGAATAGTTAGACTGAAGCGAGGAGAGGAGCAGAAAGAGGAAGATAATGGAAAGGTGAACATTCTAAACAGTTATTTCTGCTCAGTGTTTACAGTGGAGGACAAGGGACCAATGCTTGACTGTGCCATCAGAGCTAAAGAGGAGGAGCAGGGGTAATGTGAATCCCATTCCGGTGAAAACAGTACTAGAGGGCTTAAGCACACTTAAAGTGAAAAAGTCCATGAGCCCAGAAGGTATACACCCATGTGTGTTTAAGGAAAGGAGGCAGGTCCTAGCAGAATCACTAGCTGAGCTATTCAATAACTCACTGGACACAAAGATAGTATCCAGTGACTGGAGAACAGTAATGTAATTTCCTTACACAAGAGTAGGAGCAGGGATGACCCAGGGAACTCTGGACCTGTCAGCCTTACATCTGGCATTGATAAGCTACTAGAAACCATAATACAGGAAGGGATAGCAACTTTTCTGGAGGTGAATGGACTGCAGGACAAGAGACAATGTGGGATTATGTGGGTGGAAAGTGTGATGTAGTATCAGACAAACCTGACTCATTTTTTTTGACTGGGTGACAAAGGCAGTGGCCTGGGACAGGCAGTGAACATATTTGTACCATGACTTCAGTAAAGCCTTGATATTATCCTACACAAATGGTTGGAAAATAATATGCAGGACCTAGGGGTAGGGGAAAAATTACTCGGTGGGAGGGAAATTGGTTAAGGGACACTGTGAACCCTTTTTGTACCATTGCGTTTGATGCTCACAGATTGCTGCATGCTCCTCCAATGGTAGCTTGCGCTGATCATTGGTATGCCAGGGGCCCTGCAAACGATTCATGAATGGGTGGGGTCCTGGCACCAAAGTCCCACAGCTTGTGGCAAATATTGCCATGTGACAAAGGCAAGGCACATGGGAGATGTTAGTTGCAAGCTGCAGGGTGGTTAGGTGGTATTAGCGCCCAGTAATGGGAACCAGCCTGGAGGCTGTCAGTTTGGTTTCAGATTGGAAAGGATGGGAGTTGGGAGGACAGGTAGGGCAGGGATAGGTACTGGGGGGGTGGCAACAGGACTTGAATGGGGACATTGCAGGGTGCTCCTGTGCCTGTGCCATCCCTCAGGGGGTGTATGCCCCATGCCAGGCATCATGGGGGTACCTGTGGGCACCGCACCACTAAGTGTGAGTGCTCTGGTTGCTGTGGGGGCATGGGATACCAGAGGCGTGAAATGGCACAGGTTCTCTCCTACCCTACATTGACTACAGGGGGTGGCACAAGGGCTGTTAGACCACCTGTTGGGTGGTCTAAGTCCTGGCAATTTCTGCTGGCTGTCAGAATCCCACTTAAGTTGATGTTGCAGTCAGCCTCCACCGCAAGCCCTCTATTACCCTGGTGCACCCCAGACATTGGTGCAGGCCTGGTGCATGGCCAGTCTGGCAAACGGGGTCCATGTTGTGCTGCAGCTGGCCTTGCAGGATAGCAAACTCTGCAAGTTGTGACAGAAGGAGCCCCTTGCATCACTCCTGTTTGACACAGGCACCTTGCATTACAATCAGAGTTTTGAGGCTCAAAACCATTATTTCTAGTTAAAAACATATTGCTTGTCTAATTTTCTTCCTTTCTTATTAGACCTGAAATGCAAGCTATTGGTGTAATTATACCTAAACCTGTTTTGTTTCAAATCCTTGATCTACTCATATTGCATACTTCCTGAACATTCAAAACAGCCCTAAATAGTGCAGCTATTCATGATGCAATAGTCTCTCCCAGATATACTACATAAGACTGAAATACAAAAGCCTGACACTCTGTATCCCAAAACCGATTACCCAACACTCGGTAACCCGACATGTGGGAATTGCCCATGGCAGAGGTTTTCTTTATTGTTTCAGGGGGTTTTGCCCCCTGCACCAACTTATTTTAGATTAAAAACTCCACCATGGGCAAATCCTGAGTGTTGGGATACTGAGTATCGGGCAATTGGTTTTGGGATACTGAATGCCGGGCTTTTGCATTTTAGTCTTATGTAATACTCCCCTCCTCCCACTCCATCATGAGTGACTAGATTGTGTTGGGGTCTTCTCAAGTCCATGAAAGATGCAGTAAGAGTTTATCGAGGAATACAAACAAACATGTTTATGTGTGGTTACACCAGTATGGTGTGCAGTCTGCTTTTCACTTTCAAAAGGAAAAAAACAAAAGAATCAGAATAAAACTACCAGCTAGATAAACAATCTGTACAGAGTGTGACCAATCATACCATGTTTTTTTTTTTAAACTAGAGACACTTTGAGAACTGAGGGGGTTGAAACTTCCCCTTTAAGCAATTAAGACCAAGAAGGTGGTAATAAATGGGGAATGCTCTAAGGGGTTCCATGTGATAGGAGTGAACATTTTATAGCAATAAGAGCTAATGCACTCGCCAACTACAACAACGGTGATGCACACTACACGGAAAGCATTAACAGCGATGGGTGGCAACAATCTATTTGGGGACAACATAAAATACCATATTGTTATGCTCTGCCCCCCTGCACCCCCTGTCATTATAATAATCAACTCCAGGGGGGCTGACACTAGGGTACAGGGAAATAGTTGGAAGGGGGCTACTGGGGTGGGGGATCATGACATGGAAAATAGCCAAACATTTTGGGAGCTTTGGAGATGTGATTAAAAAAAACCAATATAAGTACACCAACAAAACAACAAAAACACTACCTCCCCACATGACTCTGAACCTGGGTTCTGCTGCTTCAGAGGCAGGCACTGCCTCCACTACACCACACAGCCATCTCAAAACTGCCTGGCCAAACACCCTCCCATATCATCATACAATAGAGCTCCCTAGCAGAGTTGCTGCTTGCAACCTGTCACTGTTTTCTCCTCTAATCCTAGCTGTGATGTTACACTCAATCTTCTTACAGGCACTCAAATTGAGTCACCCATATCACTGGATACCCTCAGGGGTTACAGAGGTCACTGGCAGTGTTCTACAGGGCTTGGGCTTGGTACCAGCCCTAGTCAACATTTTTAACTCCAACATAAGGATGGTATTCAGGGCAAGATATGCTTTTTTGCAGATGATGCTAAGATCTGTGGCCATCTGAATAGAGAAGAGGGGGTCAAAATCATAAAGGAGGACCAGGGTTGATTGGAAAGGTGGTTGAAGGTATGACAGTTAAAATTTGACACCACTTGCCGGCCCACTGATGCAGTGGTAGGTTTTCCGCCTGCGACGCCGACAACCCAGGTTCGGAGACAGATTCTGGAGTTGGAAGGCTGCACAGGTGAAGAAGGATTGAGCATCCTAAGGATGACTCTCCTTCTCCAGGGGGAAGGGGGTGGAGTGTCTGTTGCATGTCTGAGCTCTAGTGGAGGCTGGGGGCCAAACAGCGACCAGCACCTGTGTAGTTGGGAGGGGTGCTTGAAGTTGCACTCTGCACTCAATGTCATTGCACATCACATCTCCTGGGGGGTGCAGCAGCAAAATTGTTGCTGCTCCATCCATGAAACTCCACCTCTCCACCTCCACGCTGCCTGGGCACTCGGCTGGCGATGCAGCAACTCAAGTTCCAGTGGTGCGATCCGGTCCCATGGCCCCATCCTGGGGGGGCAAGCCAGGGAGGTCTCCTGGTGGTCATCCAACAGGACTCCTCAACTACATGTCTGTCAGAATGCAAAAACACATTTGAACAGGAGTTGAAAAATGACAGCTGTCACATTCATGGGGTGCTGTAAAGAAATGGCTACTGTATGTTGAACTTTGGGATAAAAATATTGAATATTACCAAAGCTATGAGCCTGCGTTTACAGAATTCAGCATAGCCTTATAATTTTTTTTTAATATTTTTACACCAAATTTAAAACATAGCCTTCTTGTGACCATGCCTCATGAATAAGAGCAGAGAAAATTTTCAACTCCTGTCTGAAAGGTGATTTTGTGCAGGGACCACAAAATCACCTTTTGGGTTGTAAAAAAAATATTTTGGCCAGGATTTGAAAAATGACAGCTGTCACATTCATGAGATGCTATAAAGATATGGCTTGGTTGTAAATGTGGGATAAAAATATTGATGAGCCTGCATTCACAAAATTCAATGTAGGCACACAACCTTATTGTTTTTTTTTAAATATTTTTACACCACATATTCAATATAGCCTTCTTATGACCCAACCTCATGAACAAGGGCAGAGAAAAATTTCAACTCCTGCCCGAAAGGTGGTTTCCCGCAGGGACCGCAAAATCACCTTTCTCAATAGATTTGCCTAATGTCAGTGCAATTGTTCATGAGGTGGGGTCCCAAAAATGCATATTGAAAATTTTGGCCAAAAATATGCAAAAATTCCCATTAAGTTCAAAACCCCATTGAAATACATTGAACCACATACCTTTTTCTTTAGTTTGTGGTCCTGCTTTGGAGAGTCAAGACATGTCTGTGGTCCAGAAAGGATTACAGCATTGGGGACCCCCGATGGGTAAGTAAGGGCTTGGGGTGGTATGGGGTGGTGGTGCTGAGTGGGAGGGTTGGGTGGGGTACAGAAACAGCCGCAAAAGACATCGATGGATGGTTTTCTTTTGCAGGTAAAAGAAGGACTGAGAATCCGTGATCAGACACTGGGGGATTGGGCACCCCCTGTGTCACTGTTATGTTTCTGGGTGGGAGTGGGTTGGGTGCTGAGTAGGAGGGAAAATATAAACATATATACACAAGGGTGTAGACACTGATATGCCAGGTATGCCATGGTGTATCATGGTGTACCATACAGTGATAGCCAAGGCAACAGCAAAAAAACAAGTGTTTTTGCAGGAGGATGGGGGACTGTTCCCCCCCCCACACACCCCTGATTTTAGATTCTCAACTCTAGGGGGGTGCATGTTGGGGAAGGGGCAGTCTGCTTTTAAAAAAAATTATGTCCCACAGCCACAGGCAGCATCAAAATTCCTACCTTCCCGGTCCCCAGCCCCAAACCCAGTACCTGCTGCACCAGAGCTAGCCTGTCTCACCACCACACCACATGGCTGGCTCAGCTTCATCAGGCACACTACAGGTTAATAATCCTCTTCCCTATCCCTCCCCTTCCCCTTGCTAATCTCCCTTTCTGGTCACCCTCCCCAACCATCATGGTAGCAGTGCATTGCTACTCTTGCCCATTATAATAGTGCCAAATATGAGTCACCATTTTGACGATTGGCCATATTCGGTTGCTATCATCACAGTATACCCCTAAGGGTTTGGATTTCACCACACATCTGAAGGTCTTTTGTATTTGTAATATAGTAAAAAAAAAAAATAACCACACATGCTCAGTAGTGGACGGAAGTTGGGGGGCACAAAAAGAAAAGACCAAGGATTTCTGATCACTGCACTGGGGGATTGGGCACCCCCCAGTGTCTTTGTTATGTTTCTGGAGGGGGGGTGCTGAGAGGGAGGGTTGAAGGGAGGAAGGAAAAAAATGTTTTAAGATGTAGATAGCGGAGTGCGGTGGGCGGTGCTATGTAATACCAGATCAATTAGGAATAAGACCACAATTATTGGGGATTTAATCTCCTCAGTCGATCTGGCTTGCATCACAGAGACTTGGGCTGGGGTTGATGCGGGCCCAGTTTTTGAAGCCGCAGTCCCGCCTAGGTGTACCGTAGTGCACTGTCCCAGAGTGGACCGTAGGGGCGGTGGTGTAGCCATCTATTTTAGATCCAAGTTGGCCTTCACCATGCACCCAGTGGGAATTCCAGGTTCATTTGAATGTGTGGCTGTTCATGGGGGTCCAGGTGCAGGTTGCAGGATTTTCCTTATTTATCACCCTTCAGGAGCAATAGGGAATTTCCTGTAGGAGGTTGCTGAATTCTCCATCAGCGAAACACTGGAAGCCCCCAGATGTATTTTTCTGGGGGATTTCTACATTTGGGCTGACGACGAATCTTCCAGGTGTAGTCTCAACCTCCTCCAGTCTATGTCTTCTCTGGGACTGACACAAGTTGTTGCTGCTGCGATGCATCAGGACGGCCTCATGTTGTACCTGGTGTTCTCATTGGGGCTTGAAATTGACAATCTCAAGATTGAGTGAGTATCTTGGTCTGATCATTGCACGGTGCAGTTCTTGTTTGGTGCTCCTGCCAGATGCCCTCTCCCTACTGAGATGATGAGTTGTTGCCCTTTACGGGGACTGACTCCTGAGGGTTTTTTGGCAGCAGCTCATCTATCTAGTGTGGGTGATGCATGCGTCGGAGGCATTGGTGCTGGGGTTGATACCTATAATAGGGTGTTATCCAACACCATTGACTCCCTTACACCTGTCCGTGTATGACCCAAATCTTCTTACCTGAGATCCCTGTGGTATGATGAGGGTCTCAGGGAAATGAAGAGGAAGGGTTGGAGGTTAGAGTGCTGCTGGAGGAGATATGGCCTGGAGGGGGACAAACTGGCACTGCATGTGCATTATAATTCATACCAGGGGGCAATCAACCGTAAGAAAGCAGTGTTCCTGTCCAGGGAGATTGCTGCTGGGAAGAACCGACCAGCTATACTTTTTCGGACTGTGGACAGGCTACTCCATCCTGCCTGTCTACAGCCCAGGAAGGTTTTTTCTAATATTGAGTGTGACGAGTTTGCACGGTTCTTCTCGGACAGAGTGTCCAGTATCTGGCAAGTGGAAGGAAGATAAAGGCTGTTGGTTAACTAGGATCTGCGGCCTATCCTGTAGGTAGGGAAATGGGCAGACTAGATGGGCCTAGCGGTCCTTATCTGCCGTCAAAGTCTATGTTTCTATGTTTCTATGGTTTCTTCAGCCAGCAATGTCGTAGCTGGCAGTGGTCGCCTAAAGTGTTTTAAGTGCACTCTGCCTGGTTGAGAGGAGTTTAGACCGGTGGAGGTAAGTGAGGTCATTGAGGTGGCAATCAACTTGAAGCACACCTTTTATAAACTGGACCCGGTACCGACGCATTTCTTAATGAGATGCATTGATACCGTTGGCCCAGTGTTTGCTCTGATTGTCCGGTGCTCCTTATCCGAGGGGGTCTTCCCTGATGCCTTGAAGGAGGCACTAGTGAGACCCCTATTAAAGAAACCATCTTTGGACCCGGAGATCAGGGCAAATTACTGACCTATATCCAACCTTCCCTTTTTGGCAAAGGTAGTTGAGAAGGTGGTGGCACTTCTATTGGAAGAGCACCTCGTGACTTATGACTTATACTAACCTCTGAAGAAGGACAGGGACAAGACAATGCAGAGCAGAGTAAACAAGTTGATCCAGGGACAAGAGGAATGGACATTCAGTATAAAGAGAAGTTAGCAGTTCTAAACATGTATATGCTTTAGGTAAGAAGGGAAAGAGGAGGTATGACTCAAAACATAGAAATACCTCAACAGGTTAAGAATAGTGAATGGGACATCAGTTCAGACTGAGTGGGAGCACAAGTACAGGGGCAACTCCAAGAAGCTGCTGGGGGCAAATTTAAGAGAAATGTCAGGAAATATTTTTTTACAGAGAGACTGGTGAAAGGGACGAATACATTGTCGAAGGAAAGGGACTTTATGAAATCAGTGAGGGAATTCAAATGAGGGCGGCACAAAGGGTTGATAAAAACAACACCAAGAAAGTGTGTGTGTGTGGGGGGGGGGGAGTGATAGGAGCTAGGGCTGAATGGAATGTTCTAATTCTGATGGAACTTAATTCTGCAGACTTTCTGAAAATTCTGTGCAATTCTTTCAGCAGTGGAATTCAGTCATGTTCCATGCAGAATGTTCTTTGCTAATTAATAATCTGCAATTAACATCAACAGCAGAATCTTTTTTCTGCAATCCATGGAAAAAATATTCTATGGTTTACATGATCCATGAAAAATTATTCTATGGTTTATTTTTTTTTTTCAAATTAAATAAATGTTATTGAAGATTTCATTATTACAATAACAACACCACTGCTGTTTCTTACGATAATGTATCAGCTATCCAGGTTGTACTACAAAATAACACATAAATGAAAAATAACAAACAGCAATATCCCTGACCCTTCCCCTAATCCACATCACTGATACAAAATCTAATGTCAGAAAGAAAGAATGTTACAGAAGTAAAGTAAAGAGCCAGGATTCTAAAGGGCCCCATCGACGGACATAATTAGAAAAAAAAACATTCCTCAGAGATGCCAACATTCTCTCCATTCATGAAATCTGAAGTATCTCTTTATACCATTCTGTAATAGAAAGGGTGTTTTGGTTCACCCAATGTCTTAATATTATCTTCTTATCAACCATAGTAATCAATACAAAATGAAAATGTTTATTCCTTTCTAAGTCTTGGTGGTTAGGGCCCAACATACAATTGCGTCAAGAAACAAATTCCTTAATTCACAAATTGAAATCTAATAGGTCTATTATTTTCTTCCACAAAGGTTGTACCATAGGGCAATCCCATAAGATGTGTATCAATGTACCGTGATCTTGATTACATCTGGTACAAGCAGGAGAGTTTCAGATCTTCAATTTATTATTCCATGGTTTACATAGAAATGCTTTTCAGACTTCAATGAAATTTAAAATGAAATTACAAACCTTTTTAGGAAGCGGAATTCCGGGAGATCACGTGATGGCTGCTTGACTGTAGGTCACATCCTCTCTTCGCTCCCCGATAGAACCTGCAATTTTGTCCTTTTACCGCAACTTCCAGCCAGTGAACTGGAAAAGATCGTGAATAAGAAGTACCCCAGAAGCGATAGTAGGTGGATACAAATGGAAGCAGAGATGTGGAGAGCTCCTCCACGGCACACACCTCCACCTTCCCCCGAGAAAGATAAGGCCTCAAAGAGGCCTAAGGCGCAGGCTGCTACAGCTACATTACCTACCTCAGTTCCTACAGCATTATCGGAAGAAAAGTTCAAGGAGATAATTCTGCCTTTACAGGATTCCATCGCAGCAATTTCTAGTGACGTGCAGCAAATCCGGACCAACCTTGATTCACTCACCACTCGAGTCGGGGATGTTGATGCATGACTGGTGTCAGTACAGAAGTGGAGGGACAAGTCAGAATTGGACTCCTGCACGTTACGACAGAAGCTACGGAAAGTGGAAGACAAGTTGGAGGATCTCAAAGGGCTCAGTCGGCGCAATAATTTAATTATCTTCGGTCTTCCAGAGAAAGAAGAAGGCACCAACCCTGTGTTGTTTGTGGAAAAGTTTTGTGAAAAAATAGCTGGTTCCTCCCTGAATAATGGTGCCTATATAGTCGAGAGAGCACACCGCTCCCTGCGCCCTCCCCCGTTACCAGGGGCACCACCTAGACCGCTAGTTTTTAAATTACTTAACTATTTGGACAAAGTGCACATCATGAATAAAGTCAAAGAAGCCCAAGAAATTCAATGGGAAAGGAGTAAAATAAGAGTGTCCCAAGACCTACCCCACTCAGTGCGGCTTAAAAGGCAAGATTTTCATCCTCTGGTATCTTGTCTGATCGCTGCTGGAGTACCCTTTCAGATGAAGTACCCCGCAACGCTGCAAGTTAAATGCAAAGATAAGTGGGTAGCATTTGACACACTTAAACAAGCCACGGAGGAGCTCCTCAAACTTTTCCCAGACCTTTTCAAGTGAAGCAAGCTTCGTCAGCTGAGAGAAGTTCGAATTGTTCTGTACCAACTGACGTATGAGAAGTTTTAGGTGCCGATTCCTTGGGGGACACCCTGTTAATTTGCTGACTGCAACAAAAGGCATTTTGGTTTGTGAAAGTAATGCCTGGAATGTGAAGGGGGCGAGGCCAGGTGGCATGAGAACTCTTTCGCCCCTTTTCTAATATCTAAGGACATTAAGGTTAAATAGTCAAAGTGTTCTGAAGTTGGTAATCCTTTTTCACACAGTTGACACATGTGTTGCTAGTTGTCATCTCTTTCCTTAAGTCATGTATTTTCTCTTATGTAATAGCTTGATGTCCCTTGTTTGATGAAGGGAAGAGTTTATTAAGGGCTCGTTGCAGGGCATGAAGGGCATTAAGGTGAACCGTTAGATGGTATCTTAAATAAATGCGGTGTTAGTTTTCCTTCATCAGAGGTATATGTATTGTGGGTTGGGAAGGGAGGAGGGGAGTTACTTGGGGTTAGGTAGAGAGACTATTTAATTGCGTGCTGCACTGAGTAACAGGACTTCGGCTTTGTTTGAGCCGGGGGTAGTTTACAACTATGCTCATTTGGGGGTGCTTTGTTTTTCTTTTTTTCATGAAGGGATGGCAATGTCTTCTTTTTCACTGTAACATAAGCATGTCAATGGGTAGGGGGGAAATTAAGCAAATTCTGCACAATAAGACTAGCAGGGGGGTATTTCACAGTAAAGCATTTAAATTTTGGACTTCTCCAGTTTATCCACTATCTATTCGAAGTTAATGGGGGCCACTTACAAATTCGTGAGCTGGAACATAAAATGGGCTCAGAGCAAACAAAAGAGGTGTATGATTATCAGGCACCTTGCTCATTTAGGAGTGGAAATTGTCTGCTTGCAAGAGACGCACATGCCCAGAGATGACATTTTACTCTTCAAATGGGAATGGGTGGGGCAAGTGTATGGCTCTGGCAATTCCACTAAGTGGGCTGTCACTATTATACTGGTAGCCAAACATGTGCCATTTAATAAATCACAAGAATGGTATGATCCAGAGGGGCGCTACAACATAATACAGGGTACGTTGGCATTAACCCCAGTACTAATAGGTTCAATTTATGGACCAAATATAGACTCGCCTTCCTTTTTCACTCAGTTGTTAACAAGGGTGGTATCTAACCCACTCATCCTGACTTTTCTGGGTGGAGACTGGAATCTGGTTCCAAGAGCGGATATTGACCACTCAGACAGTAGAACCTGTGGGCTCTCACCAGCACAGCGTGCTTTTAGAGATCTCCTGTCGGGAGCGGGGTTGGTGGATGTATGGCGAGTACTGAACCCAGACGAAAAACAATTTACGTATTACTCCCCACCGCATGGCACCTTCTCTAGAATATATTATTGGTTGGTAAGCTCTTTCTGCCTGTCTAGTATTATTGACACATCCATTTCCCCCAGGGTACTTTCAGACCATTCCCCAGTTGGTATATCCTTTATTTTAGGTCCTAGGATACAGAGGTGCCCCCTCTGGCACCTCAACATGCAATTGCTTAAATATTCGGAGACCCTAACCTCCACACAAGCCTTTATCAAGGAGTTTCTGGACATGAATCTGGGTTCAATGGAGAGGATCGGTGTAGTGTGGGCTGCCCTCAAGTGTGCCATCAGGGGTAACGTTATATGAATCGCATCCACATGAGTTTGGAAAAATAAATTGAAGCTCGACTCTATATTAAAAGAAATACAGCAGTTGGAACATATCATTAGTAAGACATCACCACTAGAAGAATTGGCCAGGTTACATTGTCTTCAAGCATCCTATTATTATATGATGGCGCAGAAAGCAGAACTGGCCATTCATAACACTAAATTGAGATATTTGGAGTCAGGGAAACGAGCAGGGAAACTTCTGGCACTTAGATCAAGACAAGTTGAAATGTCTAAATTCATCTCGGGCTTCAGATCCCCTCAGGATGGTCGTATCATTTCCCACCCCCAAGAGATTGCATCAGTATTTGGGAATTTCTATAAAGATCTCTACTCAGCTGATGATTCCCTGCAAGTAGCCAATAACAAAATCACTGATTATCTCCATTTAGCCAACCTTCCCGCTTTATCACCAGCAATGGCAGACCAACTTGGAGCTTTAGTCACACTAAGGGAGGTGGAAACTGCCATAGCCCAGCTTCCCCAGGATAAAGCCCCTGGCCCAGATGGTCTGTCTAATAATTTGTACAAGGCTTGCCTCCCGCAACTTTCCACATTGTTGAGAGACGTGTTTAATTTGTGGTTTCATCAAGGGGTAAAAGATCCTAGCTTCCCAGAGGCAATTATTATAGTCATTCCTAAACCAAATAAAGACCTATTGTACCCTGAGAGCTACAGACTGATTTCGTTATTAAATTCAGATGTTAAAACATTAGCAAAAATCCTTGCCAACCGTCTAGCCCCAATGTTAGGGAGTATTATTGGTAATGACCAAGTTGGATTCATGGGTGAGCGCTTCTCTGGAGATCACATGTGTAAACTCATGCACCTGATGGCATGGTCCAAAGAGTCAGGGATCCCATTGATCCTTGTTTCACTTGATGCTGAGAAAGTGTTCGATCGGGTCTCCTGGCACTTTTTGTTTGCCACTCTTAAGCAGCTTGGTATGCCCGACTCCTTTCTCACTTGGGTTAAAATTCTATATACTGCCCCTACAGCGCGGGCGTGGTGCAATGGACACCTATACCAAGCTTTTCCGCTCGAGAAAGATACTCAGCAAGGATGTCCCTTATCCCCTATTTTGTTTAACTGTCATCTTGAGCCATTAATTAGGACACTTTTCTCATCTGCAGCTTTAAAGGGAATCCAATTATATGATGAGCGATACATTTTATCAGCATATGCAGACGACATTCTTCTACACTTGGAGGAGCCAGAAACTTCACTGCTGGCTCTTTTAGGGGAATTCCATAGATTCACCAAAGTCTCAGCTTATAAGCTCAATTTATCTAAAACTAAGGTGTTTCCATTAAACTATAGGGTCACTAAAGCTAGTATCACTGATTTGGACCTCTCCTGGGAGTATCGAACCCTCAACTATTTGGGGATAAAGATTTCCAGAGGGATCCCCTCTATGTTTAGGGATAATTTGACTGCACTAGTGCAAACTCTGCAAGCAAACCTGAATAGGTGGAGTGTGCTCCCAATGACGTTGTGGGGACATATCAATATTCTGAAAATGAACGTTCTGCCGAGGCTTTTATATCCGCTAGGTACGATGGGTCTTTGTATTTCCAGGGTATGGTTTATGAAATTACAGAGAATGTTTAACAACTTTCTTTGGAAGAATGAACCTCCCAGGTGAGCGTTTTACAAATTAATGGCCCCCAAGCTACAGGGAGGACTGGCTCTTCCTTCTCTGTTTACTTATTATGGGGCACAACACCTCAGTAAGATAGCCCTGTGATGCAAAGCAGACTCATTGATCAATAGTGGCAGGTATTCCCCGGTATGGCTAAATATTGAAAGTAAGGCAGCACAGAGAGTTAATAGTTCTCTGGCCGCTCTTGTGTATGTTAAATTTTCCAAGCTTGATAGGTCACTTAGGTCCACTCCCATAGCCTGGTCCACTCAAAGCACTGCAACAAGTTCTGTGGTATTATTCGATAAATTGGCATGTGTCTCCCGCCCAACCTCTAGTTTGTAATCCACATGTTCTAATTGATAGGTGCCCCATTCCTCCCTCTTTCCTTCCACAGTTCAAACACTGTACACTGGCTAATCTTCTGCAAAACAATGTGGTGGCCTCCTTCCAAACTTGGCACTCATTTCCAGTTAAGTTCTAGGGACTTTTTTAAGTATCTTCAAGTCAAAAATGCACTAGCAGCTTTTAATAATAAGGAAAGCTGGTCTGCTCAATCGACTTAGAGGCTTCAACAAATTCTTCAAAGTACAGAGACTGCTCACGCAGTCTCAAGGATATACAAACAACTCCAGGCCTTAGATCATAACCTTCCAAATGGAATCTGTTACTACTGGGTGCATGAGCTTTCTCTGCTGACTGAGGTAGAATTTTGGGGGAAAATATGGTGCACAAACTATAAATATATCAAACAAGATAGACTGCGTCTTGTGCAATTTCAAATTATGTACAATATGCATTTCACGCCACTAAAATTATATAATGCAGGTCTTGCAGTCTCCCCTGACTGTTTCAGATGCAAGCTAATGCAGGGCTCCCTTTATCATATGTTATGGGAATGCCCCTGCACACAGACTTTCTGGAAATCTATCCAAGTGTTGGACCCCATTCTAGGCTTGGATACCTTATTTACTCCCGAATCCTGTATACTGGCGATATTTCCACCGGGAACTCTGGTGATACACCAGGCCCATATAACACTAATTGCCACCATAGCTAAACTAACAATGTTGAGGCACTGGAAGGAGGACGCTCTTCCTACAATGTTAGAGTGGTACTGTGAGGTTCTCCTTACCATTCAGTTGGAAAAGCACATCGCCACTGTAAGGCAGAGAGTTCAATATTATCAGACTACCTGGGAGCCCCTCATGACCTTACTTTCCCTATGGAGATCATGACAGATTTTTATAATATCCCATTACACTTCTGTGGTGTATGGGAATTAGACTGTCCCAGCCTTTATTTTGTATTAAATTTCCATTGAGGCTTACCCTCTTCTTTTTTTTTTCCTCCCTATGGTTACTTTCCATATTTTGTTTTCTCCCTTTACTGTGCAGAATGGGGCTTGGGGGTTGGGGGGTAGTGGGAGTATAGAAGGGATGGTGGGGGGGATTTGTTGGAGGGGAGAATGGGTTTATGTTGGACCACTTAACAATGGATAAGTCTGGAACACTGGATAGATTTTGTCTTGCTTACTTTTATTGTATTCTTTCATTACTGTTATCATGATGTTATATGATGGAAAATAATAAAGCATATTGAACTAAAAAAAAAGGAAGTGGAATTCCACACCAATTTGAATAGAAGAATTCTGTATTTCATGTAGCCCTATTGGGAGCATCCAGGACTCTCTTATTCAACATTAGTTAGGTAGGAAAATGTAGACACGATGGGCCAATGGTCTTGTTTTTCTGACAGGATCTCTGTTTCCACATATTGTGAACCATTGTGTGGTGGCTGTGTTGCGTAATCATCTATTGCACATGTATTACCAATGCATGTACTAAATATGAAGAGAACAGGAGGAGAAATTGATGCAGGGGGTGGAAAGGTGCAGACAAATGTTCCACCATGTAAGATCCATAGAGTGCTAGTTCTGCATGTGGTGAAGGTGGAGCAGAAGCTGCTTATGGTGGAATAGGGGAAGGGAGTCATGGTCATGAGGCTGCAGGGGCAATTACTGGGCAAATGAAAGTACAGCCAACGAAACTACAGTTCTTCAGAAATCTGTTGGGTCCAATTCCATTGCAGTGCAATCATTTTTCCCTGCCATTTATTCAATACATCTGGTGATAAAAACATTATGAGCAATCATAAAGCATACCAGTTTCCCCCTCTTTTTTCTTCTTACTCTGTTTCCAGTTCCCCTACTTAGGTTTCAAGTAATCCATCCAGAAATGTAAAGGCTAGCCCCCCTTCAAAAAAATAATCTTGAATTTGCTGCTAACTTCCTCAACACAACCCTCATCATTAGTAGTTTCTGAAAACAGCAAGAGGGAAGAGAGTTGAGTATCAAGCACAAATCACATTTCTCAACTTCAGTGCCATGATTCATGCTGTCTTGGCATATCAATAAAACAATTATTTATTAAATTATATCCTCCTTGATACCCTTCTGTCAGCTGGCCTGTCTCAGGTTGCCTGCAACTGGTTCCATGCCTACCTACAGTACAAGTCACATTAAACTGTTCCACCAATGAGTTGGTTCAGCATTGTTTTTCACAGCTGACAATGCACTGGCAACTTATGCTGCATTATTTTTCTATGCTTAACCAGCTCAAGAGCAATGTTCATAAAATGTTTTTCCAACTCATTTGGAATGTATCTACAGTCCAGTCACAATGCAATGCAAATCTGAATTTTAACTTTTAAGAAACTGTTTTTGCAGAGCTTTGTGCTGGATCCAGCAACCCTTATGCAACTCAGTCCGAAATGCTACAGCTACTCATTGAAGGAACAGTTCAATGTGACTTGTACTGTAGTGGGTAGAACACAATCAGTCAGAATAGCTGATTCCACGTCAACTCCTCTCCCCATCTCCACTGGTGTGCCTCAAGACTCCGTACTTGGCCCACTATTATTCTCTATCTTCCTGAATGATCTACCATCAGCATGCTCCTCATCCTCTATTCATATGTATGCTGACGATACTCTCATGTTTACCTCTGGCCACTCCCCTTCTGACGTGACTGCCAGCCTTCAGCTCGATTTCAATAGTGTTCAGTGCTGTTTAAGTTCACATCAACTCTTCCTCAACACCAAGAAGACTGTCTCCATGACCTTTGGCAAAAGGCAGAGACTATCTTGTCTGCCCTCCTGCCCCCCCCTTCCACACCCTCGATGGGACCACACTTGAGGACACCACCTCATTCAGATACCTGGTTGTCTGGCTTAACCAGCACCTTAACTTTTCTAAACATGTCAATGCTATCCTGAAAAAACTGTGCCCCAAGCTCAGCAGACTTTATAGGAACCGAAATTGCTTACCTCTATTGGCCAGGTGCGACCTTGTTCAGAAAATGATCCTCCCTATCTTAGACTATGTGACATAGTCTACAGTGCCACTCCCAAGTCTTCCCTTTCTAGGTTGGACTCCCTCTTCAATGCCTTCTATCATTTTGCTCTAGATTCTCTCTCCTATACTCACCACTGCACCCTCTACCACTCTCTAAACTGCCCCTCTCTGGAAGGTATATGACTCTCTCACTGCACAAAATTCATCTTGAAATTCTGGCTTGGGACTCTCTTTCTTAACTGCTCCACCCTCCTCCTTCCACTCTCTTAGATCTGCTGACTCTCACACTCTGGCCATTCCTCAGCAATCCACCTCCACAGGCCAGGCTGCCTTCTCCTACCACTTTCCCTCTCACTGGCCCTGCATAACTTCTATTTCTCTAACTGCACTTGATCTTAAAATTTATGGAGTTATGAGAGTGGTGCTCAGACTGTACCGACAAGGCACTGCTCCTCTTCCTATAACTCATTCCTACCCTTCTTAACTCCTAACCCTCAAGCTGCTCTTTCTATTCCCATGTGTACAGTGAACAGGCTAGTTCACACATATTCTGTCCTGTACATCACTGCTTGCCGCATTGTCTTTGCATATATATTTTCATGTTCTACTAGGTACATGTTTATAGAGTATAGTTGTTGTTAGAAATGCTCAGTCAAGGGCCATGTAACCCCCTTGTACTCTTGTAGACTTTATCTTTGATTTTTGTCCTGTTTTTACTACTACTATATTACCTATGTAATCCACTACCCCCTCCCACAGGATGAACCGTGAGACAAGCAACCTGTTGCTCAGTGTGTTTTTATCATTAATCTCTTCAATGAATAAATAAATAAATACTGTATTCTCAAATACCATATTATATAAAACTATATTATTTTCTTACATGTCGTATCTTCTGCCCTGCCAGTTGGAATCTAATGGCACATCATTGCACAGTGATTTAAAAAGAGAAATCATCACACACTTGTCAGCCTGTATCCCAAGTTCTCTCTCAGAGTACCCTTGGTTCCCACCACCACCAGTCCACCACAGCTAAAAAAACTAAATGAATCTTATACAGTGTGATAGTATTCTACAACACCATGAATCTATTGAGCTGATGTTTTCTTGACTGACAAATGAACCCAATTTATGAATAATAATAATAATGTTACATTAAAATAAACATATAAGGACTTTGGATTCAAAAATAAACACATCTTTTTCATCATCATCATCATCACCTTCATCCACCACCCTCCATCTAAGTACTAAGTTTACTAAGTTTGTAATTGGAAAAAAAAGGCCTAGGCCCATCATGATTTTCCCACACACATTGTGGGCTAGTGTATAAAGTTAGGATTAGTAGTAAGCCAGATGTCCAAATGTTTCTTGAATGTTCCAAAATTACTGAGGTTAACTAATTCTTGTGGAAGTGAATTCCATAGTCTAGGTCCATGAATAATAGGAAAATTGTTTCTTTTATTGGGGTTTACTTTTTTTATTGTAATTTGTTTGTTGTGTGACCTAAATACCCTTCTAGCAGTGGAAAAAGTGAGACCACATTTTAACATAAGTTCTGGGGATAGTAAAACTTTATAAAGAAACAAAATGTCTCCCATACACCGTCTCTTCTGAAGAGTGTGTAGTCCTGTAATCTGGAGTCTCAGAATAAGGTCTGTGGGACAAGCCAGACACCATTTTTGTGGCACGTCTCTGGACATACTCCAGCTGTACAATGTCACCCTTTAATTATGGATTCAAAAGAGGTGATTCGGAGTCCAGGTATGGTCTTATGTGAGATCTGTATAGGGGCATAAGAGCTTTAATTTGATTGAGAAGGGAGTTATCCATCCTAGTGATTTTTTGGCAATGATTGTGGGTTGTAAATTTATTGTTGACAAGAATACTCAGGTCCCTTTCAGTATTAGATGCCCTTAGTGGAATGTTATTTATTTTATATGAATTTTGGGGATTTTTAGGACCAAAGCAAAGAACAATACACTTATCAATGTTGAATTCCATTCCATTGGTCAGGGCCCAATGTTCAATGGTTTTTAGGTCTGAAACAAGGTTTTATAACTTTGCATCAGTGTCTACATGCCCACCAAGTTTTGAGTCATCTGCAAATTTTGCTAACCAGTTTTGGGAATTGATCTGCATATTGCTTATGTATAGATTGAACAGGATAGGTCCCAGGACAGAGCCCTGGGGGACTCCGCTACTAACAGGGCATTGGTTAGACAGGGAGCTGTTTATATTCACCCTTTGGGTTCTGTTAGTTAACTACTGTTTTACCCAGTTGGTGAGGTAGTATGAAAAGCCAAAGGCTTCCAATTTAGATACCAATTTCCCATGTGGGACCTTGTCAACAGCCTTGCTGAAATCCAACAATATGACATCAGATGAAATGTTATTGTCTAGGCTGATACGTATGTTATTGTAGAAAGAAACCAAATTGGAAGTACACGAGTGCCCTGTTTTAAAACTGTGTTGTGATATGTCAGCTAAGTAAAGTGTGTCTATTTCTTTTTCTATTAGTGTTTTAATAATTTTTTCCATGATTTTGCAGACTACAGAAGTGAGGCTTATAGGTCGGTAGTTCTGGATGTTAGATTTATTACCCTTTTTGAAAATGGGGGCTAATGTAGCTGTTAACCAATCTGTAGGAAACTGACCGTTTGTAAAAGATTTATTGAAAATAATGTTCACAGGAGTTAATATTGCATTTGTTGTTTCTAGTAGAAATCTTGGAGTGATATTGTTGAGTCCAAGGCTGGATGATTTTTTTTGAGGTGCATAAGGCTGAAAGAATCATAGCATCAGAAATAGATTTTTCAATGGTGTTATGTGTTGAGTGGTAATCAGTGGGAGGAGGGGTATCCTTGGGGGAGAATACAAAGGCAAAATAAGTGTTAAAGATGTTTGCTATGTCTATGTCTGAGTTGACAATTTTATTATCATGGGAGAGTGGTCCAACCTTCCTAGTGTTCAATTTTTTACTGTTTAGATAAGAGTAAAGAGTTTTGAGGGAATCCTTGGTGTGGGCTATTCTAAATTCGAGTTTTGCTTTTCATTGTTTTATTGTGTGTTTAAGGGATTGTGGAGTGGCTTGATATTTTGAGTAAATGGTTTCTTTATTAAGTAAGCTCTTGTTTTTTAGTTTTTTTAAATAATTTCTGGTTATGCTTTATTAAAGATTTGATTTTGTTATTAAACCATCTTGGGATCATCCCTTTAGTGCTGTATTTCTTTTTGGTAGGAACCCATAGTGATTCTGTCTGTTGGATTGTTGTTTTTGACAGGTTCTAAGTGTCATTGACAGATAAGTGGTCCATTAATTTACCCCAGGGTTTAGAAAAAAGCATTTTGTTAATTTTATAAAAATGCGATTTGTCGTAGTTTTTAAATGTAGAGTGTTTCAATAGGTTTGAGTGTCCTGTTGAAAGAGAAAAAAGGATAGCAGAGTGATCATTAGTACTGAGGGGTGCCCTGAAATGTATGTCAGAAATAATGTCTGGAGTGTTAGATATAACAAGATCAAGAATATTGGGGCCTCTGGTGGGGGAAGTGATAAGCTGTGAGAGTCTGTGTTCTGATAGGCATGAAAGAAACAGTCTTTTCTGGTTGGTGGTGCCTAGTAGAGATGTCCATTCAATGCCAGGAAGATTAAGGTTGCCCAATATAATAATATCCCCCTTGTCTGAAATAGGGGGCTTATAATAGTTCCCAAGAATAATTTGGGGCTGACCTTTAAATTGGATGATACCCAGATGCTTTTGTTTGTAGTTGCATGTTGTATCTCATCGGAATTTATGTCCTCTCTAATGTAGAGACAGACTCCTCCACCCAGCCTATCTTTCCTATCTTCATGATAGAGTTTAAAGCCCTTAATTTCTTTCATCAAGGCTGAATTTGTGTCCCACCAAGTTTCAGTTATTGCAATTATTCCTATATTATAAGTTGTTATAGTGGCTCCAAGTTCTGCCTTTTTAGACTGTTTTAATGAACTTGCATTCAAAGACAAGATTTTACATGAGGCTGGTAGTTTACTGTTACTTTTCAGAGACTTGGGAATTTTCCCATTCTCCCCTTCCCTTCTAGTTTAAAAGGTTATTTTTTGCAAGGAAGGATTTACCAATAAGGGTACTGCTATGTCTACTAAGATGTAAACCATCCCAGCTGTAGAGAGAGAGTCTGTCTACAAACCTCTCTCAGTGAGTTATGCACAGTATGTTTTGTTTGAGACACCATTTGCACAACCATTCATTTATTAGTTTGATGTTGTTAGTGACAGACTTGGTGGCTCATCATGTTTTACTCATCATTTATCATTGCAGCACATAGATGACATCCCTGTCTTCCCTGAGTGAACTGCACAGATGGTGCAATGTGATTGCCGTCCATCCTTACAGGAGGTGGTGCTGTGTGCGTGGGCAATTACCTGTGTGCCTTGAGGCACTATAGATAGTGCTAATTATTGTCTTCCTAACTTGTCACATGTTACAAACAACAGCACGCTAGCTGTCAGTGATATCACAGCACCTGTGCATCATGGGCATACTGTACAATTGCACTCTGTCTTGAGGCACTATAGATACTATAGTGCAATTTATTATTATTGTTACAACTCATCATGTCACCTGCATACTGTGGGTGTGGGCAAATAGCTGTCTGCCTTGAGGCATTATAATCTTCATGACTCATGTGATAATTCGGAATTCATGTTTTGCTGTCATAAAAATAAAGAATGCATTTAAATAGTTTAAAAATGTATTACTATCATCTATTCCAATAAACTTATTGTTATGTCACTCATGTCATGGGGTAATACTCTTCTGCAGTCCTCTACCAGTGCCAGTGGAAGCACAAGAACCTGTGTCATGGCATTCATTTCCTAACTGTGAGAAGTGACAGCTCTTGGCCTGCAGCCATTCCTAAATGTAAAAGACATAGATGCATAGAAATTGATGGCATAAAAAGACAATTGGTCCTTCTAGTCTTCCATTTATATGCTATCTTACACAGAGATCTGGTGCCTCTGCAAGATTTTGCCTTCAATTACCGTCCCACTGTTCTCTCCCTTACTGTTATCTTCTGGGTGACTGTTTAGTGATAACTCTGCTTTAATCATGTTTGAAGCTATTATGATCTTGGCCTCCACCACCTCAGCAGGCATGTTGTTCAATGGCTCAGTTACTGTCTCTGTAATAAAGAACTTCCTCATGTTCCTCTTGAATTTCCTTCCTTCCAGCTTTCATGCATCTCCACATGTTCTAGATTTTCTGTTCGTGTTGAATAATTCCTCACCGTTTACCTTGTTAATTCTTTTCAGAACTTGAAGGTCTCTATCATATTGCTTCCCTCCCATCTGAGTCAGTCTGCATAGGATCTGTCCTGCAGGCCATGAATCATGTTGGTTACTCTACATTGTGCTGTCTTGAGCCTGTACTTGTCTTTTCCTAAGTGAGATCTTTAGAACTGGGTACAGTACTGTTTGGACTTACTGGTGATCTGAACAGAGGTAGCAATACCTCTTTTCTCCTGGTATCAAAACCCCTCCCAATACACTCTAACATCTTGGTTGCCTTGCTCTAGGCCATATTACATTTTCTAGATTGTTTAAAGAAGTCCTTTATGATGACTCATTGGTCCCTTTCCTCAGTAGTGGTGCCCAGCTTAACCTCGCATGTCCAAATCCTTTTCTGGGGCTCTTGTTCCCAATGTTTATCACCTTGCACTTTTTGGCACTGAATTTCAATTGATAAAACCTGATCCAGCTCTGCAACTTATGTAGGTCTGCAATGCCATTGCCACTTCATTGAGTTTAGAGTCATCTGTAAAGAAACACATCTTGCCTTAAATGTCTTCTCCTATGTCACTAATGAACATATTGAAAAGGGCTGAACACAGAACTGAACCATGTGGCACCCAACTTGTGACCTCTCTCACTCTCAGACTTCATTAACCACTACACTGTTGTGTCTCCCCCAAAAAACTACCCACCCATCTAACTATGTTCTTTGCTACACTTAGATCCTCTAGCTTCTTCAGCAATCTTCTGTGTGGCACTGAGCTGAATGCTTCACTGAAGGCAAAGCAGAGTAAATCTACTTCTTGTCTCTGATCTCTGTTCTAGTTACCCAGTCAAAGAAAACTATCAGTTTGGTATGACAAGACCTCCCTGCCACAAACCCATGCTGTTTACTATCATGAGACCTTTACTCTCCAGGTGGTCCACTGGATATACTTTGACTGGTGTCTCCACTGGTTTAACCCATATCAAAGGTAAGACTGACAGGCCTATAGTTCCCTGGTTGCTCCTTGTCCCCACCCTTATGAGCAGAACTAAGTCCTCTACCCTCCAGTCTTTTGGAACCACCCCTGATTAAACTGAGTTATTGAATAGCCCTACCAGTGGTTCAGCTGATTCCACTGTCAGTTCCCTAAGCACCTCAAAGTCTAATACTATAGCACTCACCATAGTTTACAAATCACAAGAATCACTCAATACCACTGTCAGTGATGCTCCATCTCCTTTTATTGTGCAAGTGTTCAAATCATTCACAAAAAGCCTGTAAGAAAAGTTGTGGTTAGAGAAAGTAGGGTCCTAAGAAAACAAATCACCTATGGATGGAGTGCCCCTGGGGGTTAGACTTTGTGGTGAGTTCATGGGGATGGCAATCACAGCTGTAGTATTGAGCCCCTGCTGCAGAGTGTGCATTTTCTCAGAGCCCTGAGCATCTTTGTCTGCATTCCTTCTGACCCATGGACCTCTTCTGTATTACATGGCTGCAAGACCTTTTCTCACCCTTTCACTTATAATTAACTTCTGCCTCATTTCTGGAATCTCCCTATCATCAGCCTTTATGCTGCTTTCTTGCAAAGGCCCACTAAACTCCATCGTGAAAATTGAGATGAAGTAGTTGCTAAGAATGTCTGCCTTCAGCATGTCCTGCTCAGCCCCCATAATCCTACAGTCAAGACCCAGAAGATCCTGATTACTCTACTATAGGACAGGGCATGTCACCCTGTTCTATAAAAAGGAAGCTTGCTCCCTGCCTGGATATACAGCAGCTGACTGAGGAGGTGTGAGGAGGGCTGCTCTGGTTGCCATATGCACCCTTGGCACAGAGGGGGCTAGGAAGGTGATGGGGGGTTTGGAACCATGTTGGGGGTGTCGCTAGATGCCAAGGATTTTATGTTATCACAGTATAGGCCTGCAATCATTGGGGGAGGGGGGCCATTAGCACCAGAGACATTATTTTACACAGACCAGGCCAGCAATCGGAGGTGGGGGAACCACTGGCACCAGGGATATCTACATGTCTGGGACTCGGCAATTGATGGATGATGCCATGCTAACCCTGCCTCACTACTCAAGCAAATGAGCCCATAATAGGCATGCAAATGGCTCCTTGGTGCCTTGAATACCCAATGAGCTCATTTGCTTGGTTCCCTTTGAATATTGCAAGTAGTGCTCTGGTGCTATCCATTCTGGCAGCATACTTCAGGAGCTATGTTGGGGCAGTGCTAAATGACTTATCACTGGGTTAACATGGCCTTATATTCAGTCAGATAGTGCTGGTGCATTGTTCAACTGAATATAGCATCTTTGGGCACATGGGCAATCGCAAGGCACAGGGCAAATCTTTTCACTTCACTCCGCATAAATTTGAATATCAGGCCCCCTGGTAAGAAGAAAGCAACAGGAATAGATGAACTCTTCAGGAGAAAAGATACAGTTTTCATGAGAATTATCTCAATAATAAATAATGTAGTGAAGAAACACTGAACTAATGTGAAATACAATCTGAACTGTGTCTGAGTATTATATTTGGTAAAGTTCTCTTGAATGTGCCATCTGCTCTTTAAGAAAAGGTGGGGGATTGTTTCCTTGTGTTTCCACATAATGGAATGGGACTATACCTTTCTGCCACTGCTTTATGTTTAAGGCTGTCTCTCACATTTATCTTAACAGGGAGGGTCAGCCAAGTTGTGCCCCATACTTTAACAGGAAGCCTAATGCCTGCCATGTAATGCAAAACATTTTGCACCTGAGGTATAAGGCAGTGATCTAATAATATGTTTTCTGAAAAGGTAATATTGTCCACTTGCTCATACAGGCACTTTCTGTTGCCTTATTTTAATGCACTTAGCTTTACTTTCCTGCAATCTATCTCATTATATGTGTGGAGAGTAACTGGTGGTAAATTACTTATCCCCTCTGTCTGCATTCTTATTATGCCATTTGATCCTCAAAATTTGTGAACTGGATGTATTCAGTGAACAATCTATGATACCCACAGTTTTGGTGCAGTCTGAAAACAAGTAGAACAAACTCTGGTCAGGGTCAACACAGCTGCATCAGCACTTTTAGAGTGCTCAGGGGCTAAAAAGAAGAACCCATCGTGCCCAAGATGGCAACCAGAGTTCAGTATGCATGAGTGACTTCAGATACACAGTTGCCCATGCATGAGTTCACTTCCATAATTGTAGCGAAGTCACACATGCACACTGAGCTCCAGTAGCCATCTTGGGCACGGCTGATTGTTATACTGTGAGCTCACTGTGAATGTGTGACTTCACTGCTACTGCAGAAGTGAACTCGTGGATGCGCAACTGTGTAAGTGTGGTTGCACATGCGCACTGAGCTCAGGTGGCCATCTTGGGCATGGTGGGCTTTTGGAAGTGATGAGCAGCACTAACATAGTGTGCCCACAGAGGGGTGCTACTGTGGCCATGGAGGGAAGGGGTGGTAGAGACATAATAGCAAACCTATGATCACGGCAATGTGGAAGATGATGACAGCACTGTGGAAGAGCCCAGATAAGGATTCCAGTCATGTGTTTCCACCATCTCTTCTCTCTCTCTCTCTGTCTCTCTCTCTCTTTACAGCAATAGCAATAATCCAGCATGCTCCACCCATACAGCCATAAAAATTAGAAACAAACAAAACAAATTACAAGAAAAGAAAGTTTCAGGGTTTATCATGTACAACCTCTTGAGGACTCAAATAAGAAATGTTAATTTTCTACAGGGTTAAGATGGCTACCCCATAACAATTAGAAGGCGATACTGTACAACTGTGACTGTAAACCTAGAGGAAGGAGCATAACTTACATGTAAGAACAAAGGAATCAAATAGATCCCTTAACAAGGGTCACTTGGTGGGTTCAATTTATGTAGTCCTTACAAGGCCTTTAATCTAGTCAATCACACATTACTTATATCAAACTCCATACTTCAGACAGATCTACTGGCACTACAGTACTCAGGTTCAACAGCTATCTCTCCAACTGAGGACAGCAAGTCAGGATCAATGCAGCACTGTCAGAATCCAGACCTGTATCAATAGGAGTCCCACAAGGCTCCATACTGGGACACCTTTTTTCATCCTCTTCATTAACACCCTCCCTGCAGCCTGCACACACTCAAAGGCACCACTTTATGCAGATGATGCAGTCATTTGCTCTAGTAGCCAGAGCCAGGAGGGGCTTACGCAGGACCTCCAGCTCAGTTTTGGCTCCCTTGAAAACTGGTTCCTGCAAAACAAACTTGTACTTAACTACAAAGAAACATAGACAACATAATTCTTCATTATGCACAAGAGAACCCTTACAGAAATAATTATATGAAATGTTTTCATGCTGCACACATAAAACTACCCAAGTGATATGCATGCTGCAAGTATGATTTAAATGTTAAATTGGAAATGATTGCATGCATATGGCAGGTGTGCAGCAAACAATTGTGGAAACCATGATTTTTATGTTAAACTGGGAAAGACTGCATGCATGTGGCAAACGTGCAGAAAGCAAGTGGTCACTGATAACTGCACATATGAAAGTTAAGTGACTTGCTCAGGATCACATCATACAAGTAGGAGTTGAAGAGATACAAATCCAGGTCTTCATGCTTCCAAGCCTCCTGTCGTGCAGTGCAGTGCCTTTAACCACTAAGCCATACTGTCTGCACACTTATGGCTCACTTGTAATTCAATACATACTGTATCTGACTACATCTGCATGCATGTGGCATGTTTGTAGCCACTGTTATGCTTTTCAGTTTTCTTTCTCTTCACTTACTCATCTCAGTTTCACAGTTGAACTGTAGCACACATACCAATGGAAACACATGTGTTTTTCTCACCTCCAAGAAATAAACTTACCCACAAAACCACTTAATTACTTCTGTCTGGCCTGTACTCCTACTATTTTCTCTCCATAGTTTTGAATGCTTCAACGTAAACAGACTTTAAGGTGCAAACACAAAAGTAACATTAACTTCACACACATATACACACACACACACACACACTCACACACACACACATATATGGCCAGTCCCTCCCCCCATGCACACACACTGTAGCTGGTATGGCCATGCTGCTACAGACAACCCACTAAGTATTGATATAAGTAAAAAGTCTCTTACTTGAATACTAGGGAGCCAGAGGCAGGAGTCTTTAAGAGATGATGTCCATAGGTCAGAGTGCTGGGGTGTACCCCCTTGAAATGAATTGAGTTATTTTTTATTACTATTTTATATGTCATGATGGTGAATTGGAGAATAATGAAGGCCACTGTTCTATTAACAAGGCCCTTGTTAATTGAGTGATGGCCTTCATTAATATCCAACTCTTCATCAATAATGTATAAAATAATAAAAAAAAAATACCCACATTCGTTTCAATGGTGCACACCACTGCAGTCTCCTTTACCCTTTGTCATAATGTGCCTGATCATGGGGATGTGGAGGTCAGCTTCATTGGGGGGGGCATAAGCCTGACTATAATGGGGCTCCAATTGTCTGTGCATATCATACTGCTCAACTGTCCGTGAATGCAAGGAGCAGCTCTAAAATGTCTGCAACATCTCTAAAAGATACAACTTATTTGTTTTGACTGAAAAGTGATATGCAAATCTGGAAAAAGATTAATCTGTATATAACCTGGAGCAGTGCATCAGATTTGGGCTTAAACCCACCCAGTTACTAACCAATGTTTTTCCTGGCTGAAGCTCTGCAACCTCCAAAAAAAGAACTTTGTCCCGATTTTTCTCCCTGACTCCATTCCATTCAATTCCTATCCCCTATGGGTCATGAAGCCACCCAAAGGTGAAGAAATGTGAAAAATACATCAATATTTCATTCCTTCCTCCTTCCCCAATCCCCCTGTAAAATAAATTATTTACTTTTACTTACATGACCATGTGGCCAGAACCTGCAGCCTGGCCCAGTATGCCACCAGCCCAGTTTTCAGTTTGCTCTCCTTCTCTTCTTCTGCCAGAAGCTGGATGCTAGAACCAACCAGCACAGATCCCCAATGTGGTCTGCAACCAAGTCACCTCACCAATTGAACTCGCCCAACCTGGGTTGCTTGCTTCTTGCTTGGTTGCTGCTGTGGCTGCTACCGTACTGCTCTGATCAAGGTCTATGAAGGCCATACATACTGCTGTCACCACTGCTGCTAAGCTTAGCTTGCTGCTGTGGGGGTCTGTGTTGATTTTTTTTGCACGGCGAGTCTAGTAGAGTAAGTAGGTAGCTTAGGATTGAGTTAGCTTCTAGCTCACCCTTTGCCCCTTCAGCCACCAGGGGCTATGGAGACTCACTAAGAGTAGACCAACCAAAATATGCTGTCATAACACTGCTATTGAGAGTTTAGTGCTCACTGACTCCTCCAATCTGTAGTGTGCAGTCTATTTACTCTGTGGTGGGAAAGACAGCGTCGCACTTGCGAGAGTCATGCGCTTTTTCTTGGCTGACGCTCATCCACATCACATGTGATTGTGCTGCTAATAATAGGTGGAGAGAGTGGACAACACAATAGAGACAGTCTAATCTGGATAGTACTTGCAGCATGAGCACACACAGGCCAGGTGGGCACTTATTGTGAAAAAGAGTAAATCCAAATTTAATGCCATTATTGCCACAACATAAGAACAGCCTAAGCACAAATAGGTAGTTCTAGGGGTTGGGGGGTAGGAAGAAGTAGACTGCTGGTTAACTAGGATCTGCAGCTTATCCAATATGGTAGGGAAATGGGCAGACTGGGTGGGCCAAGCGGTCCTTATCTGCCGTCAAAATCTATGTTTCTAATATGGAGGGGGGAGGGGCAACTGCCTCTGCCCTACCTAAATGGCACCACTGCTTAATGGTAGATATTTATTCTCAGGTGTTAATGCAATGATTTCCACTGTGTTCTGAGGTCCTGTATCTCAATGTTTCATGATGTGTCCTGATCATCATGTGGGTTAGTGTTCCTCATTGTCCATCATTTTGAGTGTCCATGACCCTCATTTCAGTGACAAAATATGAGGTATGGTGCATGCTTTCAAGACCATACTCAGCACAAAGAGTGCTGAGCATGGCCATAGGGTATATACTCAATACAGAATGATAAAGGGAAAGTAAGTGAGATGAAACAGTCACAGAAAAACACATTTGCAGCACTAAATATGCATAAGGGATTTGCATGGTCCAAAATAAAAATGATAGGCTTCACAACACAGAGGCCTCTCTTCATACATCTGGAATGTGGGATGTTGACTGGCTATATCCAAGGCATTTAATGCAGTAAGCAAACCATACTTTACAAATTAATGGCGATTTAATGACACAAATCAAAAGCCATTAAGCAACCTGCAAAAGCATCAGAATTAATGAATTTACCTAATTTTTATGGGAATCCAAATAAGAAAGTATTTTAATGACTAATTGCTAGCAGTAGTATAATAAATATAATTGATGTGTTTTTTTATATGAGATTTGTACCAGCTTAGCTGCTGCAAACATGGCAAGCATAGAGCATGTGAACCTGATGTGATGTTTAAATGATGTTCACACCAGCTTAACTGCTGCACTCATGTCAAGCATGTAACACGCGAACCTGATGTAATTTTTACAAGATGTTCACACCAGCTTACCTGCTATGCACATATCAAGCTTGCAGCATGTGAAACTAATTTGCTTTTTAGACCTGTTTCACTTAGGATCACTTTGCATATGCTAACTGCATGCAAACATTGCAAAATTAAACATGTGGCATGCATTCTGCATGTACACAGCACACCTATATTTCTGTAAGGGAAACAAGGTCTGTCTACTCAACATCCACAATGTAAATGGGGTTTCACTAGATCAGGTGTATTTATTCAAGTACCTAGGAATTACCATTCACCAGTCTTTTAGCTTTGCTCCCCATGTTGACCACATTGTATGTAACGTCAAGTAGAAGATTGGGGGCACTGTACAGATAGAGGCACAACTTCACTCCTGAGGTGAAACGAATTGCTGTTTCTGGCTCCATTCTACCAATAATTGATTAGGGCCTCACAGTCTAATAGGCGGCCTCTGATAGGTATGTAGCAGGGTAAAGATATCTGTCAACAAAGCCTGTTGTTTTGTCTCTTGGGCAGACAGAATCACCTTCACTTACACACTATATGCCCTAAAAACTGGCTCCCCCTGCAGGACAGGATCAAGTACCAATCCTGTATGCTAGGTAAGAAAGCACTTCTAGGCCTCACCTCCGCAGGAATGCAAAACCTCCTAAGCCCTGCTCAAAGCCCATACCCTACCAGGTGCAATGCTTGTGGAACCCTACATGTGTCTTACTGCAGAATAAGTCTCACTAAGTGCTCATTTGTGGCCAGAGCACCACAATGGCAAACAATTTGCCAGGGTCTTTGAAGAGACTCACACAAATTGGTCAGTTAAAAAAGGAACTACTAAAGGCTCTCCTACCTGGCCCTGTCTGCGAATGCATGCTGCAAAACCCCCTCTTTCCCCTTTCACACCCTGCAACTGCTACACTGGCCACTGCAATGGCTCCAATGGACACCTCAGCCATGTTACCTACCTGATAAAGAACCAAAGGGTATTGCCAGACCTCTGCAATTTTTCCTTTGCCTACTCTATGCCAATGTACTAGCTGAATTATGCCTCATGATTGCTGACTTTCTGCACGTTTGCATGACAATGCCTCTTATGGCTGCACCTTAATGCTCCATGTTAATTGTTATCATTGTTGTACACGAGTTTGTCTATTTATTTTTGTATGCTGATACTGATGAGGAACCTTTGTAAATGAGCATGCTTGCTCAAAGGTATTCATCTGATTGTTCAAAAAAATGAATAAGTAAATAAATTGTTCACATTGTCTATATAGGACAGGCACATGCAGTGCAGTGGTGGTGCGTGCTGCATAAGGTTAGTCAACTTCTGCCATTATAGGGTAAGAACTGGTCACCAAAGTGTATAATAAGCAACCCCTATAACGGTCCTTCCCATGGGGAGTCCACTTGGATGCCATACACACCATTATTTATGATCTTCTAATGCAATGGTTTAAAATTAAAAAAATAAAATAACATGCAAAAACCAACAGAAGTCAACTAGTTCTTCTAAACACAAAACATTCATTATAACAAATCATGTTGCCTTGTCACATAAATAAGAAAAAATACATAAAAATGAACAAAAAGATATGTTTATGTTATTACTATTATCTTCATATTGGTATTATTTAATATATAAAATATAACATAAAAACAACAATAATAGAAAATATATTATTTATTTATTTTTTTGTTATTTCTTTTTACCTCCTTTCTTGGCCACCTTGTCTGCTCCCACCTAACAACGCACCCTCTATTGGAGATTCCAGCCGCCCTCCGCCTCTGTCTGCTGTGATCCACCCGGCACCATTACTCCTGTGATTTTAGAAAGAACACAGATCCAGTTGTGTGCCAGGAAACCACGGTGAAACTCGTGGACAGCCATCAAGCCACTCGATGCAGGCACCAACTCCTTTTTCTTGGATGCTTTTTCCCCCAGAGCAGAGGACATGCAGTGATGCCGCTGGAAGGGAGCGCACATGCGTCCACACGTGCTCCTGCCAGACGTCTGCCCCCAGCTCCTCCCCTATGTACAGTGGAGTGAGTTGTCCCCCAGCCTCTGCTAGGAGGCAATCCTGCACCGACTGTTGTGGATCCCCCTCCCCAGAGAGGAGAGCAGTCCATCAGATGCTCAATCTTTCTTCTCCCTTGCCAACCCTTGGTGACCTGTGCTCATTCCCAAACACCAGACACCAGCATGGTGCGCGGAGCGGTGTCCAGCGCCTCAGCCATCGGTGCCACTGGGCCAGCTAGAAAAGATATTATTATAAAATAATAATCATAATATAAAAAATAGCATTGTAAAAGCTATGATTTGGCAAAGGAAACTCTAGCAACACAGAAACAAAGAAATCTGTCGGTAGATAAGAACCTGATGGTCCACCTAGTCAGCTCTATTTTTCCTACCTATAGTGTCACCACAGACCCTACTTCATCTCTGGTCCCCCCACCACTAAGATCCCTCTGTGTCTGTCCCATGCATTCTTGAACCCTGTCACCATTTCCACCCCCTCCACCTCCACTGGTAAGCTGTTCCATGCATCCACCACTCTCTCCATGAAGAAGTACTTCCTCATATTTCCCCTGAGCCTCCCCCCTTCTTCCTTTATAGCATGACCCCCTTGTCCTTGAGCATCTTTTTCTGTGGGAAATGCTTCCCTCCTGTACCTTGTTTTTGCCTGTGAGGTATTTGAATGTCTCTTTCATATCCCTCCTTTCCCTCCTTTCCTCCAGGGAGTACATGTTAAGTTCCTTGAGCCTTACACATAGGGCTTCTGATGCAGAACATACACCACTTTAGTTGCCCTCCTTTGTACTGCTTCCACCCTCTCAATGTCCTTACAGAGGTGGGGCCTCCAGAACTGTCCACAGTACTAGAGGTGCGGCCTAACCAGTGATCTGTATAGGGGTATTATTACCTCTCTCCTTCTGCTGGTAATCTCCCTTCCTATGCAACCCAGCATCCTTCCAGCCTTCCACACTGCTTTGTCACACTGCCTCGTTACCTTCAGGTCATCAGAATCGATCACCCCCAGGTCCCTTTCCTGCTTTGTAGCTGTTAATACCTCTCCTCCCAGTTGATATGTTGCCCCCAGGTTCTTATGCCCCGAGTGCATTATTTTGCACTTCTTTGCATTAAAACCCAGCTGCCAAGGCCTTGACCATTCTTCCAACTTTTCTAGATCACTTCTCATTTTTTCCACTCCTCCCTGTGTCTACTCTGTTGCAGAGTTTTGTGTCATTTGCAAACGGGAACACTTTCCCTTTCAGCCCTTCTGCAATGTCACTGATGAAGACACTGAAGAGGACTGGCCTTGTACTGATCCCTATGGTAGTTCACTGGTCACTTTGACTACTCCAGAGTGACTGCTGTTTACTATCACCCTCTAACTCCTATTGCCCAGCCAATTTTCCATCCATTTTAATACCTTAGGACCTACTCCTAGGCTTCCCAGCTTGTTTAACCGCCTTCTATAAGTAACAGTGTTGAAGACCTTGCTAAAATCCAGGTAGGCCATGTCCATCACTCCCCCTTGATCCACTTCCCTGGTCACAAAGTCAAAGAACTCGATTAGGTTTGTCTGGCTGGACCTCCCCCCTGTAAAACCCATGCTGCCTCTGATCCTGCAGGTTATTGGTAACTACTGTAGGTATTCCCCAATTCTTCACTTTAATAGTGTTTCCATTACCTTGCCTGCCACTGATGCCAGGCTGACTGATTGGTAATTTCCTGCCTTCTCCCTATTTCCACTTTTGTGGAGTGGGACTACATCTGCCCTCCTCCAGTCCCCCAGTACCTCCCCTGTTTTTAATGACACATTGAAAAGGCATGTCAGAGGCGCAACTAGCTTCTCTTTCAGTTCCCTCAGTATCCTGGGCTGCACCCCGTAGTAATTGACATAAGGTAAAATGGAGACTCAGATAATACAGATGGGTATACACCTTGGCCCAGATATTCAAAAGGGTTGCGCCATGCGCAACAGGGTTGCGCGTGCGCAACTCCAAAAATGCGCCATTCTGCGATATTGAGAAGGGGCCAGTTGCGCCACCGAAAACACGCTGAGCCACAGCGCAATGGAAATGAAGGCATGCGCAACCGAAGGGGGCGGGTCCATGCATAAAGTGCGCAATGCGATTTGAACACTTGCGCACGCGCAAGAGTGGCTCGGCTGAAGTTGCTAGGCACCGGATTTGAGCCAAAATAAAACGGCTCAAGGGGCGGCGCAAGAACTCGAGCAGGCCAAACCGGGAGAGAGACAGAGAGAGAGAGAGAGAGCAGAGACAGAGACAGGAGCAGGAAGGACAGAGAGGACAGTGGGTCCTGGAGGACAGAGAGGCCAGTGGGGGTGCCCGGTGCAGTGGAAGCAGCAGTGGGGCAGTGGGGGTAACACAGGAACAGCAGCTGGGGGCAGAAGCCAGGAGATGGACAGTGTCAGCTTCCACATGGAAGCTGTAATGAGGGTGAGACAGCATGCTGCAGGGGGACGTGGCCGTGGAGGGGCCCGTCGGCGGTATGCCCCCGACAGGCGGTATCGTGCCCGCATCAGCTACGAGCTGTACAGTGATGTTGAGATCGTGGCCCGCTACCGCCTGAACAGGGCAATACTGAGACGGCTCAGTGAGCTGTGCAGTGATGTGATGCAGGCACCCTCACGACGGAGTCACGCTCTGTCCGTGGAGACCAAGGTGACAGCCTGCATGTGCCTGCTCGCCACGGGCACCTTCCAGAGGCCGACAGGGGACACCACAGGCATCACGCAGTCGGCCACGTCACGCATCCTCACCCAATTCCTCAGCGCACTGCTGCCTCATGCTGCGGAGTACATCCATTTCCCCAGCACCGTGGCAGAGCGTACAGCAAACATGCAGGAGTTCCACAGGGTAGCACAAATGCCTGGCGTGCTAGGTGCCATAGACTGCACCCATGTGGCCATTCGCACGCCACCTGGCCCCGACGGGCAAGCATATCGGAACCGAAAGGGCTACTCGAGTGTCAACTGCCAGGTGGTGTGTGATGCCACTGGGCGCATCATCAATGTCTGTGCCACACACCCTGGCGGAGCACATGATGCCTTCATATGGCACCAATCTGCACTGTGCCATCGATTTGAGAGTGGGAACATCCCCACGGGTCATCTAGTGGGTGAGTACACATGTATGGAATGCAAACTCTGTGCAAGGGTGGGAATGACACAGGTGCCATGGTAGTGGCACACAAGGATATGGGCAATATTTACCTGACCTAACACTGATCTCCACTATCTCCACACAGGTGACTGTGGATACCCACTCCGTCCCTGGCTGCTCACACCATACCGTGCCCCACGACCCCAGCGCAGCACGGTTTCAATGAGGCACACGCTGCAACACGGAACATCATAGAGCGGGTGTTCGGGATACTCAAGGCACGCTTCCGATGCCTGGACACCTCCGGCGGAGCCCTACAGTACAGCCCCCAAAAGGCCTGTGGGATATTCCTGGCCTGTTGCATCCTGCACAACATGGCCAAAGACCATGGGATAGCCGTACAGGTCCAAGAGGGACAGCGATGGGACGCCAGTGGCGCCGATGATATGGGTGATGAGCCGCCCCTAGGATGGAGGGACCCCGACTGACCCGCAGGCCCAGCTGCACCGGACACCATTGCAGAAGAGCACTCGCACAACACAGGTAAGTCAAGGGACATGTGCAGGCAACACTGTCTATCGCAAACCACAGGCACACAGGGGAACACACCATGCATGAAGGTCAGGGGAGTTGAAGGGTCACGCGACACCAACACATTAGCAGAGAGGGTGAGCACTCAAATAAACACACACACACACACCAGGCAGCATACAGGGGCAGCAGCACAGCAATGCGGAAATAACACGCTATCACACAGCACCACCAACCACCCTCACCACCTGGACTGTCCACGTACGTGTGTCAGGACCTGGGCAACCTTGCACCTTGGTGTACAGTGCAATGCAGGCATCATCATCCACACGCACCTGTGGACAGCAGTTGGGAGAGTGTGCAGGTGGTCCGTGTGTCAGTTTGGTGAGCAGAGCACCAGCAGTGCACTGCCCACCATGACACACATTGCACACAGGGCAGCACCAGACAGGGCCTGCATTGGGAGACAGCTCAGTCAGGGAGCACTGTCCCACGGCCACCACGGATGCGTGGGCGGCCCCGCCGTAGCCTAGCAGCACTGGCAGGCTGTGCAGGGGCCACATCGGGTGGCACTACTGCACCACCAGGGGTCCCAGTGCGTGACTGCGACCTTGCCCGCACAGGGGTCTGCATCCCACGAAAGAAACTTGCACCAGGGGTGCTCGGGATGCCCACAGCAGAACCCGGCGTCGACAGGCCTGGTGTCGCATGACGCCGGGAATGGGGAGTGGAGTGCGCACTGTGTGGGGTGCGTGGTACAGGGTCACCAGACAGTGTGGTCAATGCAGTCGCCACAGAGACCACTGCCTGGGTCAGCCTGTCGATGGCAGCGGTCACATCCGTCCGCATATGGACCATCTCGGCCCGGTCCCGAGCACACTCCCTGCTATGCCGCTCCACGGACACAGTCAGTGCCTCCACAGGACCTTGCAACCCGCCCCTGCAGCTGGACCGACTCCTGCAGCAGGCAGGTGTGCACGTCCAAAGGGTACTGTGCCCCAATGGCATCGTGACCCCCAGGGTGTGGATGGTCCTGGTGCACAGCACCCCTTGAGGGTGGCCGCTGTTCACCAGGACCAGGTATGGGCTGATCCAAGGGTGGTGGACAAGTGCCACTGCCTGACGCTGTCCCCCCAGGCCTGGTGTGCAACTGCTGCTGCTTCCCTTCCAACTGCTGAGCCCCCAGGTCCACCTGTTCCACCCCTGTGCTGTCAACAGTGCCAGACACCTGCTCAGCCACCGGTGCTGCCCCACGGTGCTGACAGGTCCAGCCTGTACTGTGCCAGCATGCTGGTACACAGGTGTGGAGCTGGACGGCCCGGGGCACGTGCTGAGCCTGCCGTGTGTCCCTCGTGGGACACACACCTCTCACTGGCCATTGCAGGCCTGCCATCATCAATAGTGCCAGTCGTGCCACTGCCATAGGCACAGCATGCTGGCACACCTGCATACCAGACTGCTGTGACACAGGCTGTGCACCCCGCACCCGTATCACTGCCGGGCGGAGTTGTCAGCCCAGCCGGCCTGCTGCTGCAGTGCGTGCAGGCTGCTGGCGGAGGTGGAAGGTCCCTCCTCCTGGTCCAGCAGGTCTGCCTCACTGTCAGCACCCACCACCACCGTCTCCTGCAGACGAACAGGATCTGAAACAGAAAGAAAGTACATGTGAGTGCATGTGAACAACAGCCGCCCCCCCCAACAACATCACCATGACATACCGTGCAGTGATGGGCTTCCACCTGTCTGGAATCCTCCGCCAGGAACACCCGCAATGGCACTCGGCTGCATGGCCGCGACCAGTGTCTCCTCGGTCGGGGTCAGCTGCAACACCACTGGTGGTCCCCACCAGTGGCAGCACGTCAGCACCCTGAAGGCTGCCACCTTCTCCTTCAGCCTCCTGCGGTCAGTCCCCATCTTCTTGCGGCACTCCTGCACGGGCTGGTGGCTTCCGTGCAGGTTGACGGCCAGAGCTACCCCTCCCATGCAGCTGCAGCTGCTGAGGGGTGCCCTCCGCCCACTGAAGGCGGCTCATCCTCCAGGTAGGCCTGGAGGAGGGCCTCGGGTCTCTGCTGTGGTGAAGTTCGGCCTCCCCACGCCCGCCCACACCTCGGCCTGGTTCTCATCAGTCATGCTGATCTGTATGGGTGGAAGTGGACACCTGTCACACTGCAGTCCACAGCATTTCCCCATGAGCATAGTTGCAGGCCGGGGGCAGAAGCCCCCTTTCCTCGCTGCCTGGGAGATACTGACTGGAAAGGGTGCCTCTGCCCCTTCTAAGTGCCCTCATCATGCTCAGCCCCTCATCCCGCGACACCCTCCAGCACCCCTGCCCATGTGCATTGTCCTGAGCATCACACAGCATGTAACTCACCTCTCAGCTGCAACAACCAAATCTGGCCGCCACAACCCAGTGTCGTATTTTATAGCGCAACACATGCAAATGAGGTGTGGCGCAACTTTAATGACATGCTAATCGCGCCACTGTGCCTTTGAATGGCTGATCGCCTGCTTTGCATATGTCGGCTGAATATCGCGTAAATGCGCTTAGCGCAATAGGGAAGGTCCGGCTGAGCCGATGGCGCATGTTTGTGGTTGTGTGCTACACTGCATTGCGCATGCCCAGACGGGTTACGCATGCGTCGATCGCGCTGCAGAACTGCTGAGCGCGATAGGCTATTCTGGACATGGCCACCATTGTGCCAGTGGCGCCTGCAGCACTTGGGCACTATATGGTGCTGTGGCACCCTCGCGCGATAGTCCCCTGTGGCACTGGTGCTGTGTCAGAAATCACGCAGGATACCTATGCATCCTATGGCGCTGTGCGTAGCCTTGCGGCCATTGCCGTGACTTAGGTATGCCCTCTGACCCCTGGCGCTGAGTGCATGCCATGTCACGTCCTATTGGCGCTGTCTCGCCACAGCGCCATGAAGGGTGACGCTATGCGAACAGTGCGACGGGAGGTGCCTGTGCTGGTCTACTGGCGCAACAACTCCACGTGTCACAGCCAGCGGGCGCCATGGCTGCCTGCTGTAAAGTTGGTGCCATGGCTAGGAGGAGGCGGTGCCGTGGAGCCAAGTTGAGGTGGCCAACCTGGTGGCCCTAGTGGAGCCCCACTATGACCAACTGTATGGTGAGGCCCCCTCACCGGACCGAGACCCATGTGTGGCAGCAAGTGGCCACCGACCTGGTGGGTCACTGGCCGGGGCGGTCTGCGGAGCAGTGCCGCACCGGGTTCAGTGATCTCCGCCGGAGGGACCCGGAGCTGTTAGCGCGGCTGCGTTCCCGTGCCAGGCGGGGCCTGGTGCCTAGGCCACGTGAGTGTACCATCTATTCACCTATATTCTCTGTAGGGGTGTGTGTGCCTGGGTTGCTGTGCATCGGTGTGTCAGTGTGTGCAGCTGTGCGATGGATGGTTATGGCTGTGTGGGCAGGCAGTCTTACTGGGGCAGGGGGCACTGATGTTTGTCTCACCATATGTCTCCCACAGGCCGGATGGTGATGGCGCCGGACGCGGCTGATGTGGGCCATGCCAGGGCCCCAGTCCCACAGGCCGTCGGCCCGCAGCGGCAGCAGCAGCATCAACAGCAGCAGCAGCAGCGGCAGACTGAGCTGCTGGAGGAGTGTGAGTATCATTACGTCATGGATGCTATTGCATGCTGGGGGGGCAGGACCACCAACCATGATGGACACAACCAGATGGGTGGTAGTAGTTCCACTATACGTAACACTAGTGAGTCCCCACACTGGAGTACAGTGTACAGTTCCGGAACACATAGCTGCGTATGGACAGGGACTGGGTGGAGAGTGTTCACAGGAGGGCGACATGGATGGTGCATGGATGTATCACATGTCCTATGCAGACAGGTTGACGGAACTGAACATGTACTCCCTGGAGGGGAGGAGGGTGTGGGGATATGATGGGGTCATACGAGTATTGTACAGGGGAACAGTGTGCAGGAACCAATATTTGTCAGCGTAGAGGATGTTCCAGGTGTAGAGGGCATGGGATGCAGTTGAAGGGGGCTCGTTTAAGGGAAACATGCGAATGTGTTTCCTCACATTATGGGTGGTGGATGAGTGGAACACCCTGCCAGAGGATGTGGTGGGGGCTGACTTGGTCACGGAGATCTGTATGTGTGGGCTCGCCATGAGGGACTTCTGGAGGTCAGGGGTGAGGGGAATGGACTTATAGGACATGAGAGTGATCGACAGGCCAAATGGCTAGACTAGGTGTCCCATAGGCCCCTATCTGCCGACACTGTCTATGTATCCATGTATGTAGGTGTGACACAGGTGACCTGCATCACAGTGCAGCATCACGACACGCCTGTGTATGCATCACAGGTGGTCCAGGCATGCACTGGGCACATAGCTGTGTGACTGGCATCGCACCACGCTGCAACACTCACATGACAGCCTAGTTTGTACTTGTGCTTGACGTGGGCAGTGTGGGCGGTGGTGCGATGGCTGGTGCCGCCCTGTTTGTGATGGCCAAGTGTGCATGTTCACTGGGTGGTGCATGCCATCACATGTGCACATTGGGTTAGCTGGGTTGAGGTTGGTGGTGTTCAGGGTTGTGGTCAGTCTCAGCCATTGACTGTGTTCCCATTTTCCTAGGCCTCAGTGTGCTTCGGCGCATGGCGCACGATGTCTGGCGCCTGACACAGCTGGCCAGCAACAACAGAGAGCTCCTGCAAGCCCTACAGCAACAGGGGGAACGGCGGCACAGACACAGGAGGGGAAGACGGCAGGGGGAGGAGCAGGAGCCTGCTGAGCCGTAGCCCACCTTTTATTTGCCCTTCCCCCATCCCTTTCACCCTGACTTCCCTCTCCAAGTTGTTTTCCCTCCCCCTTGCACACCCTGCCTTTTACCCGTCCCCCAACTTGTACATAGTTTTAGCTGTTTTGTTACCTCTTTTGTTTGAATATAAAATTCTATTTTGTACAACTGCTGTGTCGGTGGTTGCTTTGCAACTGGCTCTGGGTGTCGCTGCAGGGGTGTAGCATGCCATCTGGGCTACTATGGTCCTGGATATATGTGTGTGTGTGTGTGTGTGTCCATGGGGAGGTATCACCAGCATAGCATTGCCTTTCTGTTGCTCGCTATCTGCTGCCACCCACTGCTGGGTGCACAGGGTGGGTCTGGGTGGTCTGCTTCTCTGCAGCATGGGGTTGACGGTGGCATGGGGTGTATGGTGTTTTCTGCAGTGCCTGTCACTGCACATGAGCGGTGTCTTGGGCACGGGTGCGCGCTGTGCTGTGACAGGGGGACTGATGTGCACTGTGGTTGTCAACCCCTGGGTGTGGCACTTCTGCCTGCCAGTGGCTGTGCTGGGGCGCCATGGCTCTGCTATGCTTTAGTTGGTTTGTCCCCATGGGCACGTGATCAGCCGTCCCACCCCCAGTGATGCTGTGCTTGGGTGTGCCAGTGTGGTGTGGGTTCTGCAGTGAGTTCCTGTGCCCATGTGTGGCATGGCTGGCGGTGGGCCCCAGCCTGCCTCCCTGGATGTGCAGTTCCATTGCTCTGGGGCTGTGCTTGCGCTATGGCAGTTTGCAACTGCTCAGCTGAGCTTCCATGGCCGCGCCCATAGCGCAGCATTTTGGCTCAGCTTCTTCCTGGTTGCGCGATGGCGCAGTATGTGCGATATTCAGACGTTGGTTGCTTGCGCAATTTGCTCTGCTCCATGTTTGAATATCGCACCTGTTGCGCATTTGCGCAACTGGTTTGTGCTTGCTCCTGCTGTTGCGCCAGTTTTGAGCGCAGTTTGAATATCTGGGCCCTTGTGTTCAGCAATGAATGATAACTATTAGTATAGCTCACATTGGCTCATGGTAGTCTTAGTGGGTTTTGTAGACTCTTTCACAACACCACAGGCAGTAATCCATAGCAGATGCATATCAACAGTGACTGCCGCACATAAGTTGTAGTAATTAATATTTATTGTTGACCTCAGTGCTTTTCCCTCCTCATTATTTGCAGACTGTTTTATCCTGTGCTAATTATCAGGATCTCAGGGGGAACTGACTGAGGTGTCTGTACTATACCGTATATATATCAAAGTAATTTGTTCAGTTGTACCTGAAGAACTTTCGGATTGTTTGGGGTCATTATTTCTGCTGCATACATGATGCTGGCTCGAATTTTGGCATTTATCACTTTAAGAATGGAGCCAGTAGGGACATCACCCAGTCGGGCATTACATCTTTTGAATGCTTTAATAGCAGTAATGAATCTATGCTTCATTAGATCTATGTGACTTGTCCACATGATATTCTGGGAAAATCATACTAGATAATCATAACTTGTAAGAGTATGAGATTTTGTGTCCCCATATGTAAAGACAATTTTTTTAACTTTTTTTTCAAATATTATCATGTTCATTTAGAACAGGTTCATTACCAGATTGTCTGTATTGCATAAGTGGTTAACCTTTCTTTATAAACCCAAAAAGGAGGTCTACATCAGCATGAGATTGTTGGCATATGCCAGGGCTGGTATTCTTTTATTTAAAACATTTATTTTATTTTATTGAAATCTAGGATTACAAATACCTTTGAGCAGGAACTGCTCATTTACAAAGATTCCACGTTGAAGGAATGGGGGGTATACATACATACAAAGGTCGACATAATAATACATAGTTACACAATAAAATGAAACAAGAGACTGAGGCTTAGGAAATTCCAGTAATTCAAAATGTACCAAGTTTTAGGTAGCATGACATACCAGCCAAGGACAATCTTAGAAATAAGCACGGCAGGTGAGAGGGAGGGGGGTATGCAGGCAGGAAGGCTGTTGTTGGATGGTAGAGGGTGAGGTAAGACCTCTATAGGGAGGGAGGGAGGGATAAAGTCAGGAAATGCCCTGGGGAGGAAAGGGAGTGGGGAAAGGGGTGGGCAGGTGAGGCAGGTGGAAGTGGGCAAGGCAGGGAGAGGAAGCTGTCAAGACTGAAGTGGAGGGCAGTGAGCGGTGGGCCCCTGATTAGGCAAGGCAGTCACAACGACTAGTTGAAATGAGATGAAGTCGGAGTTGTCTCTTAAAAGGGACAAGAGCAGCAGCATTAAGAGTTTCTTTGTTGAGAGTATTGTACCACTGTGGTGCTCTGTGGGCAAAGGCCTCTGGCCCATGGTAGTCCGGCATCTGCGGACAGGGAAGGTTAGTTGTATTGAACTTCTAGTTGGCTGGGTGCTGTGGTGGTCAATGAGGAGCATTTCAATGCCCGGGGGCATGACCCTGAGGAGGACTTTTTTGGCTAAGAGGCAGGTTTGATACTGTATCAGGCTGATGAGAGGAAGCCATCCTGCCCGAGTGTACAGGTCACAAGTGTATGTAAGTTAGTCAGCTCCAGTTAGCAGCCTGCATGCTTTGTTGAGTGCAACTGTAATTATGCGGAGGGCAGAGGTGGAGGCAGAGCCATAGATTGCTAGCCCATAATAGATGATGGAGGTGACAGAGCTGTTGATAGCCAACCGGAGAGTGTCAGGAGTCATGCTGTGTTTGTGCCTGTAGAGCAGGCCAATACGGATGTTGGTGGCTTTGGCGACAGAATCTATGTGTCGATGGTAGGAGAGTGAGTTGTCCAATGTGACACCTAGGTATTTAAAATCAGGGACGTGTTCAAGTAAGGTCCCTGTTTGGTTAAGGATGGTGAGGTCACAGGATTTGTACTTACTCTTGGCATTGTAGAAGGTCATAACCTTTGTTTTGCTGTAGTTCATGACCAGTTTGTGTGACTTGAACCATTCTTCGATGTGCATGAATTCAAGCTGTAATTGTTTCTGAAGGAGCTCTGCATTTTAGTGGCTGGCAAACATGACTGCGTCGTTGGCGTTGAGCAGTAATTTCTGGTGGCAGACACTGGGAAGGTTGTTGAGGTAGAGGCTGAAGAAACATAGAAACAGAAACATAGAATTTGATGGCAGATAAGGACCGCTTGGCCCACCTAGTCTGCCCATTTTCCTACTTAACAGATAAGCTGCAGATCCTAGTTAACCAACAGCTTACTACCTCCTACCCCCCACTAGGACTGCCTTATGTCTGTCCCATGCATTCTTGAATTCCCCCACTGTTCTTGACTCCACAGCCTCCTCAGGGAGGCTGTTTCATGCATCCAAAACCCTCTCCATGAAAAAATACTTCCTCACATTACCTCTGAGCCATCCCCTCTCTAGCTTCAAATTGTGCCCCCTTGTACTTGCACATCTCTTTTTCTGAAAAATGCTACCCTCTTGGATTCTGTTGATTCCCTTGATGTACTATAAGGTTTCTATCATGTCCCCTATCTCCCTTCTTTCCTCAAGGGTATACATATTAAGCTCCTTTAGTCTTTCTTCGTATGTCTTCTGGTGCAGACCCTGCACCATTTTGGTTGCCCTCCTCTGGACAGCCTCCACTCTGTCTATGTCTTTCCGGAGATGGGGTCTCCAGAACTGTACACAGTACTCCAGGTGGGGTCTTACCAACTGTCTGTACAGAGTGATAACAACTTCCTGTTTTCTACTATTGATGCCTCTTCCTATGCATCCCAGTATCCCCCAGCCCTCCTTACTGCCCTCTCACATTGCTTGCCCACCTTTAGGTCATCTGATATGACTACCCCCAGGTCCCTTTCCATTTTTGTTGTTGTTAGTATCTCAACCCCCATTGTGTACTCTTCCCCAGGGTTTTTATTTCCCAGGTGCATTACCTTGCACTTCTTAGCATTGAATCTAAGCTGTCATACTTGTGACCATTCCTCTAACCTTGCCAAGTCCCTTCTCATCCTTTCCACCCCACTTGTGCATCAACTCTGTTGCAGATCTTTGTGTCATCTGCAAAGAGACATACTTTTCCTTCCAGTCCCTCTGCAATGTTGCTTACAAAGACATTGAAGAGGACCGGTCCTAATACTGAACCCTGCGGCACCCCACTAGTAACCCCCCTTTCTTCAGAGTGGACTCCATATACTATTACCCTCTGTGTCCTATTCTCCAGCCAGTTCTTACCCAGGCTATCATCTTGGGACCCACTCCCAGGCTGGCTAACTTCTATATTAATCTTTTGTGTGGGACTGAGTCAAATGCCTTACTAAAGTCTAGGTAGGCCATGTCCACAACCCTCCCTGATCTACTACTTTGGTCCCAGTCAAAGAAATCTATTAGATTCATCTGGCATGACCTTCCTACTGTGAATCCATGCTGCCTTGGGTCCTGTGCCCCTCTGGCCTCTAGGTACTTGACAATTCTTTCCTTCAGAAGTGATTCCATCATTTTCCCTATCACTGAGGTTAAACTAACAGGTCTGTAGTTTCCCGTTTCTGCCCTGCTCCCACTTTTGCCAAGCGGAATCACATCAGCCCTCCTCCAGTCCTCAGGTACCACCCCATCCTCCCATGATTTGTTAAAGAGGGTAGTCAGTGGTGTCACTAGTTCTACCCTTAGTTCTTTTAGAATTCTTGAATGAATCCCATCAGGCCCCATTGCTTTGTTCACCTTCAGTTTTAAGAGTTCTTTCAGAACCCTTTCTTTTGTAAATGGGCTGGTATCAACTTCTGCATCCAGAGTGTTTCTATTGTTTGTTTTAGGTACCTCCCCTCTTCATTTGTAAATACTGAGCAAAAATATTTATTTAGTATCTCTGCCTTTTCACAGTCACCCTCTTCCCACCCTCTCCCCTTTATTAAGCCTCACTATCCCTCCCTTAGTGTTCCTTCGCTCCTGGATGTACCTAAAAAAGGTTTTATCCCCTTCTTAACTGAGTTGGCTATCTTTTCCTCAGTTTGGGCCTTTGCTGTTCTGACTGCCTTTCCAGCTTCCATTTGCTTTAACTGATACAATTCGCTGTCCTGCTCTTTCTGTGACTCCTTGTACTTTCTGAATGCTTTCTTTTTCTCTTGAACCTTCACTGCCACCTCCTTTGAGAACCGTAGTGGTTTCTTACATCGTTTTGTTTTGCTTATTTGCTTCACACAAAGGCTTGCTACCTCTGTGATGGCAGTTTTTATTATTCCCCATTGTTCTTCCACCCCTCCTTCCTGCCCATTTGCTAATGCATTCCTTAGGCACTCACTCCAGTACTTTTGCCTTTGTATGGCTTGACTCTATTGCTGTGTTTATTGTGAACCATACTGTTCGATGGTTGCAAGTTCCCAGATGGCTACCCAATTCTACATCTGTGATCCTCTCTCCATCTCCATTTGAGAGGACCAGGTCTAAGATTGCTCCCTCTTGAGTGGGTTCCAATACTAGTTGTCTAAGGCACTGTCCTCCCATTGTGTACTCTTCCCCTGGGTTTTTGTTTCCCAGGTGCATTGCCTTGCACTTCTTTGCATTGAATCTGAGCTGCCATACATTTGGCCATTCGTCCAACCTTGGCAAGCCCCTTCTCATCCTTTCCACTCCATCTTGTGTATCAACCCTGTTGCAGATCGTTGTGTCATCTGCAAAGAAACATACTTTTCCTTCCAGTTTTCCTTCCGGCAATCCTAACCCGCTGGACCCTCTCCCCAAGGTGGCTTAAAAACCAGAGCAGTGCTTCATTGGAGAGCCCAATGTTTGAAAATTGGTTGAGTAGGAGTGGGTGGTTCACAGTATCAAATGCTTTCATAAGGTCAATGAATCATGCCCCTGCACAGTTTCCTTGATCAAGCATGGTATGGATGAGGCCCGTAAATTCTAATAGTGCAGTGGTGGTACTGTGCCCTTTTCGGAAACCATGTTGCTCAGGACTCTGGATGTCGTATTTTTCCAGGTAGTCGACTAGTTGGTCTGAGGAGATGCACTCCAGGGCCTTAGACAATGGAGGGAGGATGGAGATAGGTCTGTAGTTGGAGAGCAGTGATTTGTCTCCACCTTTGTATACCGGTGTGATGGTCGCCTGTTTCCAGTGAGATGGGAACTGGGACATCCTTAGTGAGCCTATTCCTGTCTGTACCTTGCTAAACTGTTGCTATCATGTTCCACACTGTGTTATTTGCCTGGACTCTCTGCCAGCACTGGACTGGACTGTATTGACTAATTGTTACCTTGTCTCTGACATGTTGTTTTTGCCTTTGTAATTCTCCCAGGTGGCTCCTGAAAATAGGTACTTGACTGTCTAGTGTGCTTACCTGGTAAACAAAAGCTAAATAAAATAAAAATAGGTTGAGGATCTTTGTCAGGGGTTCAAGGATTTCTTCAAGGATAAGCACTAACAACTTCAGATCAAGGAAGTCACCACTGTAGCCTGCGTTGCAAATGGCCTTCCGAATAAAGGTTCTGGCTTCATGCACTGGGATTTCCTCGAAATAGAATTGTGGGGCAGGGTGTAGGAGAGGGGCAGTGGCAGGAGGGTTACTACCAGAGGGGGCATCAAAGAAATTAAAAGGGAGGACACTATCCAAGTTGGAGAATGCATTGTTAAAGGTTGTTGGTGATTGTGTACAGGTCAGATGTTGGTGTTCCATTTATGTCCATTTGATGAATGAAAGCTGTCCACATCTATTTCTTCTATATTAGAGTTTATGTATAGGTTGAACAATATAGAAGCAAGAAGACAGCCCTGGTGTACTCTGAGGGTAATACTTCTTTGGAAGGAAGAGCACCTTGTTGATTAAATTTGACTTTCATCCATGTATCTTGATGGAGTCTGACTATTTATAATAATGTACAATCAATGTTATAGCCATATAGTTTGGTCCACAATCAGGAGCGACTGATCCTATCAAAAGTGGATTTCAAGTCAACAAAACAACAGTAAAGTTTTGCTTTCTTTAACTTCACATATTTCCATATCAAATAATAGAGTGAATAACAGTGTTATATTGTTGAACGGTTGGGTGTAAATCTGTTTGAAATTCGCTGAGTATATGATTATCTTCTATACTCGATTGTAATCTGTTTAGTACAATTTTACAGAAAGTCTTTTGTGAATTATCCAACAAACTAATTGGCCTGTACATAGAAGGGTCCATTGGGTTACCCTTCTTATGTAAATCCTGTACAATTCCATTAAAAATAATGTGAAATATTGGGGCCACCATTTGGGGAAATATTTATATTCCTCAGCAATAATAAAGTCTGGGCCTGGGGCTTTGTTGTTTTTAAATCAGCTCAGGGTATCTAAAGTTTCTTTGATTGTAATATAAAAAGGTTTAGAAGAATAAGATTCTTTCATTGTCAAAACAGTGGTTATTTCTTCTGATTGTGCAAAATATAGTGAGAGGAAGCAGTGTTCCCATATCAAGGGTGTGATTGAAGCATATATAGAATTTGAGTATTGTGAATATCCCTGGTTCACTAGTGTCCAAAATTGTCTTTGCTTTGTACTGCTTGTCTGATTTTATCCCATTGCTCTATCTGATACTTACTCCTTTGTTGTGTTAGTATGGAGTTGTATGCTTTCCTGGCATTGTTGAGGGTTCTATAATTTTCTGTTGAGGGGTAAGATTTAAAGAGGGAGTCTGGCCAACATTTCTAGTATCAGTAAATTCAGAATTTGGATCAGCATATTCCCAGTCAGCCACATGCCAAAAATGAGATCTCTAAGTTACTTTGTTTAGAAGTTACAAGTCATTCTGTAACCCTAAATTTACTGCATGTTTAAAAAAGCCAGTTTCAGTAAAGAAATACTGATGATGTCATGACCAGAACTCACAGTGTAGTCCTTTTTGCAAACTACCTTACAAGACATTTCTCCCACATTACATAAAACTGCAGTAGTATTAAACATCTGGAAAAGGAAAGCTGACAACTGGGTGAGTCATGGGATGCATTTCTATAATGTGCAGATGCAAGGTACGATACTTAAGAATGTGACGGGGGGTTGGAATACAGTGGCAAATATGGCTTTAGAATGATAAAAATATGTACAATTTTTATAATAGTGCAGGGATGAGATTTTGAAATGTCACCAGACTGCAACTGTGGAAAGCAGCAGTGACACAATCTCAGAAAGTAGGTGGGACACACAGTTTTTGAAAGTGGCAAGGATGCTAAAATTCTTAATGTGGCCTTGTCATATAGTTTTATAGTGTGGCAGAGATACACAATTTTGAAATGCGGGAGACTCATAGTTATGGAAGGTGGTAGGTATATGTAATTTCGTACTGTGTCTTGGATGGATTAATTTGGCATGTGGTATAGTAATCCAAAATTTCGAAAGTGTGGTTGGTATTCTTGATTTCAGATTGTGATGGCAACATTCAATTTCACAATGAGGCATGGACATGAAATCTCAGAAAGTGGCAGTGACACAGTTTCAGATTCTGGTAGCCACATGGCATTTCAGAATGAGGCAGGGATGCATAATTTTAGAATGTAACTTGAGCGTGCAGTTTTTGAATTTGGCAGTGACACTCATCTTCAGAATGTGGTGGGGCTGTGCAGTTTCAGAATATGGTGCGAATGTGCATTTTCAGAATGTAACAATGACAGGCAATACTGGAGCATGGAAGTTTACACACAGTTTCAGAATGTGGCAGTCAGGTACAATTTTAGAACGTAGAAGAGACATGCAGTTTCGGAATGTGGCAGTGATGCACAATTTCAGATTGTGGCAGTGTTGCTCAGTTTTGGAATGTGGCATTGATGTGGTTCTGATGCAAATTTCGGACTGTGATGGTGATGCACAATTTCGGGATGTGGCGATGACGCACAAATTCAGAAAGTGGCGATGATGCACAATTTTAAAATGTGGCAGTTACATGCAATTTCAGAATATGGCTGATGCACAGTTTCAGAATGTGGCTGACACACAGTTTCAGAATGTGGATGACGCACAATTTCAGAATGTGGCAATGACGTGCAGTTTCAGAATGTGGTGGTGATGCTGACATACAGTTTTAGAATGTGGCACTGCTGCATGACTTTGGAATGTGGCGGTGCTGCACAACTTCGGAATGTGGCACCACTGCATGACTTTGGAATGTGGTGGTGATGCATGACTTTTGAATGTGATGGTGCCTCATGACTTCAGAATGTGGTGGTGACGCACAGTTTTGGAAAGTGGCAGTGACGCAGTTTCGGAATGCAGTAGTGATGCAGAGTTTTGAAATGCAGTGGTGATGCTCACTTTCAGAATTTGGCAATGACACTCCATTTCAGAATGTGGTGGTGACATACAATTTTGGAATGTGGCAGTGATGAGCAGTTTTGGAATGTGGCAATGACACAATTTTGGAATGCGATGGTGACAGAATGTGGCAGTGAAACACAACTTTGGAACGTGATGTGGATGTGCGATTTTAGAATGTGGCGAGGATGCACTATTTTGGAATATGACTGGGATGCAGAATGTTAGACTGTGGTGAGGATGTGATACACAATTTTAAAATGTGATGGAAGCATACCATTCTGGAATGTGGCAAAGACAACCAGTTTCAAAATAGAATGGTGTCCTGCCATATTCCAAGTGTACATCCTTACTTATATTCCAGAATTGCCAGTCCCAACTAAATTATTCAATGTGTGCCCCTGTCACATTCTGAGATTGAGTGTCCCACCACACTGCGAGATGGCACATCCCTGCCACATGCTGAGATTACATGTCCCCCCCACATTCTAAAATTGTGCACCACTTTGACAGTCTATACCTTTCTTCAACGCTGCATTCCAAAACCACCTCCTGATGCATTCTAAAGTACAGTACCATGCATCTGAACAGTCTGGAAATGAAAGCACTGCAGGCAACCCTGTGTCAGTTTTTGTTTTGTAAATAAATATTACAGCTACAGTTTTGATAACTTTGAAGAAATAGGTCCTATAAGATTGCTGATAGGGAGGACTAGTCTGTGATTTCTGGTTGTGACATAATCAGTGGCGTTTCACTGAAACTGGCTTTTTTGAACAGGGAGTGAAATCAGTGTTACAAAATAGCTCATAACTTTAAAATGAAGTAACATAGAAGCCTAATTTTTGGTATTAGATTTATTGGGGGTAGGCTGATTCTATTTCTGCAATGTAGTACTTTTGAACAGACTCCCTCTTTAAGCTGTCGGACAAGTCAGTTCAGTTGTTTTTTTCCTTGTTTACAAGTTTTGTTGAACCAAGTGCACCTGTAAGTTCTGAAAGGTTTAATTTGAAATAGAAACAGTTTAATATAACTGTTAATCCGATGCCATTTAGGCATCACATCCTCAATAGCTGTTGAATTATTCATTATGTCGGATCCATGACAGTCGGTCGACAATTTCGTTGTCGACTGATGTTACAGTGACTCCTTTATGTTGACCACATTTGTGGTTGGCATAAAGGGAGTCACATCTAACTTTTTCTTTGGGGGGCTTTGCCCCCTGCACCCCCCATGCAAGAGGCTCTGCCACCCCACATCCCCCACTACTTTGATAATTAACTCCGAGTTGGAGTTGATTCAGAGAGGAGGTGCAATACCCCCAGAAAGCTGTGCCAGGGTCCTGTGCTGACACTGCAGCAACCTGGTACTGTTGTCACTGTAGTGTCTGGCAATGTACATTTGTTGCAGAACTATCAGTATATCTATTATGTCATTTCAAAGATTAGTGACAGAAGAAAAATAGAATACATTTAACATATTGTCATTAACATCATTCTGCCATCTAACTCTATGAAGATGTAAGAGATCTAACCTATATTCTTGCTGTTTTTTTTTTTGAAATATCAGTAATATTGGAATTTATATTGATTTCTAATGGATGATATGCTGATTCTGAATGCTCCCTTGTTTTTAAGGAATTTAATATCTTAATTGCCTCAAAGTTGGCCCATAGCTGGTCTATTTTTTTTTTCAGTTATTATCTTTTATTGTTGTGTTAACATCTACACACATATTTATGTTACATTAGGTACACACATGGCATGGAATGGACATCATTACATACATAGGCATGTTCCTACGTCATTATACAAACTTTATTCACTGTATAGCTTTAATCCAACCAGTTCACTTTGACTTTGTTCAGGCAGGTTTGAGTAAATCTTTGGCATAACTCTTTGTGATAGTGGGCTTCTGCAGGGCGTATACCTTCAGGTAGGGGGATCAAATGTCCTGAAATACATGATTCCCAGGTATTTGATTTCACTTGGGGCCCAGTGAAGCTCTGATGCCCCAATCATTTCCTGCTCAGAGTGGGAATTTAGTGGGAGTATCTCTGATTTTGAGACATTTATTTTAAGGCCAGAGATGTCACCACAGGCTTTTAGCATTTCCAGTATGGGCTGTATGCTGCTACTGATGTCCCTTGTTAGGATCATGCAATCATCTACATACAACTTTGTGTGGTAGTGTGTAAGGCTCACTGACATCCTGGCTATGCCTGGATGTGAGCGTGTGGCTGTTACTAGGGGCTCCATAACTGCTACAAATAGGAGTGAGGAGAGGGACATCCCTGCTTCATGCCCCTATGAAGGTCAAAGGGGGCTGACAATGTACTGTTTGTTATAACCTTAGTTCTTGGTTGTTTATATAAAGTTCTGATCCAGGATGTAAAATACACTCTGATGTTAAAGTGATCCAGGACCATGTGCAGGTATTCCCACTGCACAGAATCAAATGCCTTTTCAAGGTCTACTGTTACTATAGCTGCTGGGGAGGGGAGTCCTGCCATGACCTGCATCAGCGTAACTATGGTCCTGATGTAGTTTGAACTACTCCTCCCTTTAACAAAACCGACTTTGGAAGGGTGCATTTTGCTAGGGAGAATCTGTTCCATTCTTGCCACCGGTACTTTAGCTAATATTTTTGCATCTTCATTTATCAGTTTAATAGGCCCAGAGTTCCTTGGGCAAGTATGTTTTTCCCCTCTTTAAGCAGGATAGTGATTATTGCCTCTCTGAGGGTATCCAGTAGCTTGCCTTTCCCTTGTGCTTCCTGAAACATCCTTAACATTGGGGGCGTGACTTCTTTTTGGACCTTTTTGTAAAAATCTGCAGGGAACTCTTCACTCCCTGCCACCTTATGCAGTACCATATTCTGGATGGCCTTGTGAAGTTCAGCTTCTGACAATGGGGCATCTAAGGCCTGTTTTTGGTCCTCGGACAGTCTTGGCAGTGTTAGACCTGCCATGACAGCTATGTATTTGTCCAAGTCCCTTCTGACATGGGATGCATGCAGATTCTGGTAAAAATCCCTCATAAACCCATTAAAATCTGTTTGGCTATATACTGTAAGGCCTGGCTTTGTTTTAAGCTGATGAATGTGACAGTTTACTTGCCTTTTTCTTAGTCTATATGCAAGCACTTTCCCAGTTTTTTCTCCTTCCGCCCAGTACTTATGCTGGGTTCTTCTGATATGTAGCTCTGCCTGTCACATTGTTAGGGTGTTCAGCTGTATTCTAAGGGATGTAAGTTCCGAAATCAGTGTATGGTTTTTAAGTCTTCAGGGATCTTTTTTGTATGCTGCCTATTTTTCTAGTAGTTGCTGCTCCAGTGTTGCAGCCTCTTTTTCCCTCTGTTTCCTTCTCTGCACTGCAAAATGTATTACTTGGCTTCTAATAGTGACTTTGTAGGTTTCTCAGGTCATGGCCATCGAGGCAAAGTTTTGGGGGTTGAGCATAAATAAGGTAGCAGTTTCCAGTTGGATACCATAGCTGGTCTATTGTTGAGGAACCAGTTGGCCCATTAAATGTGTGTGTGCCCTCACTATCACCCTTCAGTCTGCCATTCATTAAATAGCAGCCGACTTTAACCATTGTTTGCAAAAGAAGCTTAACTTTTTTTTTTTATCTTTTGTCCTCCTTGTCAGTCTTATATTAGGGTTGATTTGAGTGAGGCAGTAAAGCAGTTCATGTTGTGAGTTTTTTTTAAATCTTCTTGGGGTATCCTAGCATTAAAGTCCCCAATTATCAACATTGAACATAACCTATAAGTGTCTGAATGTGATTCCATAAATTTGGTGAACTCTGCCCAGTTGCGAGCCAGTGATTCTGTCACCGACAACATTAAACTTATTAACAAATGGCTACAGAAATGGTGCCTCAATCAGGGAATACCATGCATCACCCACTGGGAGAAATATCTAGACAGACCCTCCCTGTACTGCTGGAACAGGCTGCACCTTAGCAGGAAGGGCAGCACTCTTCTAGGTAAATCATTCTTAGCAACAATCAATAGTCTTTTAAACTAGAAATAAAGGGGAGGGGAAACTTCCCAAGTCTCTTAATACTAGTAATTCCCCCCATAGTGTCTTGTCACTAAACGCTCGCTCACTAAATCTGTCTAAAATTGCCAAATTAGAAGCCATCAGTAAAATTTATTACATAGGGATGATAGCAGTGACAGAAACTTGGTGGGATTCCTCCTCTACTTTGTTAAAAGAAATCCACAGCTATAAACTTTACCACAAAGACAGACTGGGAAAACAGGGTGGTGGGGTCTGCCGCTATATAAGAGACAACATCAAATCCTATGAAATTCAGCACCTGACCTCCACTGAGAGTCTTTGGTTATCTGTTCAGTTTAAGGGTCTGTCTCAAATTATAATCGGAAATTGTTACAAGCCCCCTGCTTCAGATCCTGATTATTCGTCAAAACTTCTGGACGATATCTCCTGCTTGTCAGAGAGGAGAGATGTCATTATACTGGGGGACTTTAACCTTCCTGGTATAGATTGGATATCCATATTAGGTTTCAGCAATCAGGAGAATCTATTTCTCTCATGCCTCTCTGACTGAGGCCTCACACAACTCATTACTTCACCTACTAGAGGTTCTAACACTCTCAACCTTGTTATAACCAATATAAAGGACAAGGGGTGGGATTCTATAAATGTGGTGCAAGTCACCACCAAATGTGACTTGTGCCAAATGCAGCTGCCACATTGACCCTGTGCCCTATTCTAGAAGGTTCAGGGTTACCGCATCTAAGTCCTGTGACTTGCAACATACAGCCAGGTACGCCGAACAGAGGGCACACCTGGTGAGAATGTCACAAACCACAAGTCTGCATGTCGCAAGTGCCCCCCTGCTCGTTCACTGCTGGAGCCCTGCAGGGCTAGAGGCCCCCAACCCTCTGTCATGCCACCATGGTTTTGGATCAGGAGCAGGCCAGTGTATTGTACAGTATTGGCAGTACACTCAGAAGTCCAATGTCTCATACGGATATACTTGATAGGCTAGTGGCCCCCACCCACCCACCCAGCAGTGCCTATCACACCCCAGCACCCCCAACCCATCCCCAGCCAGTGACTGGCATGGCCCTCCTTTCTTACCACCATGGCTAGTAATAGATTGAGCTCCTTCAGAGTGCTTACTGTATAGATGCATTCAGAAATGAATGAATACTCATTCATTTCTGAGTGCATCTATACAATAAGCACTCTGAAGGAGCTCAGTTGGTGGCTGGCCATGGAGGTGTAAGGCGGGCTGTGCCAATCTCTGGCTGGAGATGGATGGGGTGACTGGCACTGCTGTGTGGGGTAGGTGGAGGGCCACTGGACTACCAGGTATCTCGAGGTTCTAATATTTATGCAGTTGCTGCACCATATCAGGTCAGGGCATGGGGGACACAGCTGCCCTGTCAGGTGCTAGCATTGTGGGGTCAGGGGCATGATGTGTGTGTGCTGCACTGCAGGCATTGAAGGTTTGGGGGTTCTGGGGGCTGGGGTTGCAAGATGCCCAGCTAGGCACATCTGCTGTGGGGGAGCGGGGGCTGGGGGGTTGTGGGCTGCCCTGTAGGGCACTGATGAGGGTGTTTTGGGCATGGGAGATATCCTGGAGTGGGTGCAGTGGGTCTCCAGAACCCCTAATGGATGTATGTACAGTTACACCAGCTAAATGCTGGTGTAACTTACTTTGCCAGTTCTCCTCCAGGGTTTTTTGTAGAATCCTGACATTGGGGACGTTGTTGCTGCCCTGCTGGAATAGGGTGTAACTGCTTCTATAAACCCCCTAGTGCCATGTTGCAGCGGGTTTATGGCACAACTGCTGGCGTAACTACTCTTAGGTGCAAGTAGCCTGTGACATGTTGCAGGCCACATTGTAGAATCCTGCATGTCGCAATTGCTGGTGTAAGTAGCTACTTGCACCATTCTACTTGGCACAAGTGCTGTTACACCAGACATAACTCTTTTAGAATCGGGCCCACTATGTTCAAAAACTATGACAAAGCAAATTTTACAAAAATGAATAATTCAGTTCTTTCCAAGCTTTGGGGCAAATGAATGTATCACCTATCAACAAATGATGCTTGAAATATGTTAAAAAAATGAATTCACCAGTTAGAATCTTCCTGGGTCCCAATCAGAAACAAATATAATACCAAGGGTAGAATCACCATATGGTTTAATAATAAAATTAAATCTCTAATTAAGCTTAAACAAAAACTATTTAAAAATTAAAGAATGCTTTAAATAAGGAAATCACAAATAAGAAATCCAGAAAAAGAACAAGAGAAGAAGAAAATTCTGAGGGTAAAGATAATGAATGGTATGAAGTACAGACTTCTAAAATAGCTAGAAAAGGTAGAAGGAATGAACAGTTTGAGCTGCCCTTATTAAATCAATTTGACCCCCTTCTGTCAGATGAAACACAACATGGCAGCACGCCCCTGACTAGAACCTGTGAACAAGAAAAAGCAAAAATAATAGAGTCCATGGAATATACAATAGAACTCCCTGAGACAATCAACCAACTAAGGTAATTAAAACACCAAATGAACAACTACTAATAAATTTGAGAGAACAATGTGAATGAGACACTGTACCTATGCTGACTGAGGACACACCATTTACCAGAGGAGTAGTAGTGATTGGTGAGTTTACTATTAAACTCTTAGACCAAGCTATTTGTGATGCCGGCAAATGGACTAGAACAGTCTCAAGTTTTAGTGGTGCAAAAATAAAAGACATCACTAGAATGACTGATAATATACTGAAGGGCACAGGAACAAACCCCCTGGTAATTTTACATGCTGGTTCAAATGATTCCTGGAATGCATCAAACCAGAATATTAAACAAGATCTCATTTCATTTACAAATAAATGTATTGAAGAGGGATGTGAGGTGATCATCTCAGAAATACTTCCAATTCCAAAAGCATCAAGACAGCACCAAACAAAAATAAGAAACATTAACAACTGGATCAGAAAATGGTGCATGGAACAAGGCATAAACTATGCAATATACTGGGAACAGTTCTATGGGACATCAAATCTGTATTCTTATGATGGTTGCATCTGAGCAGAAGGGGAAGCAGGTTATTAGGGGAACACCATAAAGCAATAATAAATTAGACTTTAAACTAAAGAAAAGGGGGGAGAGATGCCATGAAGATGTCTCTCTTAATAAAAGTCAACATAAAATAACAAGTGCAAAAATAATACCAAATCCCAGTAACATAAGTAACAAAATAATAACTGATATAGAAGACACAATCAAAAATAATTTTAAATAAAATCAAGACATGGGTATACTACTTTTAAATGCTAGAAGATTAAATTCAAAAACTGAGGAGCTACAAATAGTACTTAAAGAAAAATAATATAGCAATTTGTGGCATAACTGAAATGTGGGGTACAGAAAATAACTGGGACATGGATATAAATGGCTACAATAGGATTTACAAAAATAGAGAAGAATGTAAGGGTGGTGGAATTGCCCTCTATATAAAAGAGGAATTAAAAGCCTATGAGATCTTTAATGATAAAGAAAATCAAAATGAATGCATTTGGGTTAAAGCTATGTGTGGAAACAATAATCTGACTGTGGGACTGATATACCATCTACCTAATTTAACAGCTGATCAAAATCCTAAACTTAATTGAACTACTGGAAACACAGTATATCACAGGAGATTACATCCTAATGAGCCATTTGAATCTCCCACATATAGATTGGGCAACATTAAAAAGCAAAATAGCATTGGAAACAGATTCATTGATTTATTTGTTCATTTGAATTTGGAACAAATGGTTCATTTTCCTACCAGAGGAGAAAATACGCTTGTCTTGATTCTAACCAACTGTGAGGAGAAGATCCATAAAATAAAGTTACTACCACCACTAGGAGACTCTGATCATAATATGGTAGCTGTCAAATACAAAAACACAATTCACAGTATAAAGGAAAATACATTGTTAAAAGACTTCCTTAAAGCCGACTACCAGAAAATGAGGAAACAGTTTAAAATGTGGAACTGGAAAAAAGAACTAGGAGGTACTGATCTTGACCAAACCTGGCTCATAATTAAAAGACAGCTTCAGTTAAGTATAGATAAATATGTTCCTAAAAGACAAAAATATAACAAAAACAAAAGGATCTCCCCTGGTGGAATAATAAAATGCAAAAATTGATTTACAAAAAAAAAAAAAAAACTATTTCAGAAGTACAACAAAAATCAAAACCCCAACTACATTGGTTAAATTAAGGACTTGCAGTAAAAAAATAAGAGCATAATAAAAAGAGCAAAATAAAATCTGGAATTGAAATTAGTAAACAAAGTCAAAGATAAAAAAAAAAAACAATGTTATAACTACATAGGTACTCTCAAGGGTAAACAGCATGCTATTGGACCTCTGAGAACAGATAAGGGTGTAATAACCAAAGAAGAAGAAATAGATGAAACTTTAAACAATTACTTCCTTTGCATTTTTGAACCTAATGTTCCTCTCACAGATTCAATAAATCCAATCCCAGACTGTCAAATAAAATTAATTGAATCTGAGGTTAAAAGCATTATTCACTCACTCAAGGCTAACAGTTCACGTGGACCTGATGGTATAACCCCAAAATTATTACAAGAACTATCTGCTGACATTACTGGACCACTCATTATACTTTATAATAAATCTATTCAAGAAGGCAGAACCATTAAAGATTGGCATGCAACAACCATAACTGCAATACATAAGGGTGGAAAAAAAGATGAATCAAAGAATTACAGACCAATAAGTTTGACTTCTGTTATCGGTAAAATCATGGAAAGACTCTTGCAAAAGCTGGTGAACATTTACAAAAACTGAGTTTAATAGATTACACCCAACATGGTTTTGTCCCTGGAAGATCATGCCTTATGAGCCAATTACACTTTTTCGAAATAAGTCAGGCCCTGGATAAAGGCATATCTAGTGATGTAATCCACCTTGACTTCGCAAAAGCATTCGATAAGGTATCACATGTCATATTGATCAAAGAGCTACAGAGAATAAGTCTGCAACCAAACATTATTAGTTGGATTAGTTATTGGCTAAATAATAGACAATAACAAGTAGCAATTAGAGGAAATTATTCCAATTGGGGTAGTGTGACTACTGGGATCTCCCAAGGATCAGTTTTGGCACCTACTCTCTTTAATATATTAGTAGCTACAATGCCAGTCTCAGATAAGGTGTGGTTATCAAAAGATGCTGATAATTGTAAAATCGGGAGGGGGGGGCTAATAACTACAGAAAATGACAATTAAAATATCCAAAATCAACTGGATAACCTCATGGTATGGGGCAACACAATCTATATGCATTTCAATATAGATAAATGCAAAGTCATGCATTTCAGAAAGAATAATCCAAACTTTCAATACAAACTAGGAGACAGCATTCTACAAACAATAAATGAAGAAAAGGATCTAGGTACAATCATTTCTAATGACCTTAATTTTGAAACAAATGCCATTACAAAAGTCAAAAAGTGTCATAGAATCATTGGATCAATACTAGCAAACATTAAGAGTAGAGACCAGGAAGTCTTACTGCCATTTTTCACTAGTCTAGTCAGGCCACATCTGGAGTACGCATCCCATTTCAATAAACCACACACCTGTAGAAACAGTAAGCTGATTGAAAAGGTACAGCATAAATAGACTAAACAGATTAAAAACCTGAAAACAACTGATTATAGTCAGAGACGTAGGAGCCTGAAACTATACTCGCAAAGTATAGACAATTACATGGAGACTTATTCCTCACATATAAAGCAATAAAAGACAACTACCTTGGGTCTACAATTGGATTAATATTATATAATGGAAACATAAACTCTAGAAACAATGGATGTAAGATTATAGGTGATACTATTAGAACTACAAAACAAAGTAATTATTTCACTCAAAGAATAGTAGGGGTATGGAACAATTTACCATCACATGTAGTTTCAAGTCCAGATCTCAAAACCTTTAAACCAGTTTGGATTTACACATGGCAGAGAAAAAAATAAGAATACCACCCTTGAGTGGGTGGAGAGCTCTTAAAAGGGCACCTAGCCCATTGAGCTTGTAAATAATCTATGAACATATGAACCTACCACAATAAACAACAAAGTCATATATTGTAATTATCAAACTCTACTACATAACCTCAAGCACATGATAAAACAAGCTAAGGTAAAACTTGAACTCGCACTGGCCCATACTAATGATTCGTACAAATCTTTATATTCATATTTAAATAACAAAAAAGAGAACACCAGAAAAGTTGGACCCATTACCCATAATAATACTTTTGTTAATTCTGATATAGACACTGCCAATGTATTTAATTCTAATTTTGCCTCTGTGCTCTCCCAAGGACGTTTATATTCCTCCCCATCACAATCACCCAACAACTTTAACACCTATCTCATTTCTGATACCATGATTCTTTCTGCCTTGCACACTCTAAAAAGTCAACTAGCCCTGGCCCTGACAATATCAACACAAAATTTCTGATGGAAATGGCCAAATCAGTAGTAACTCCATTAAAAATCATTTTCAATAAATCCCTTGAAAGCTCCCAGATCCTATAGACTGGCTGACAGCTAATGTGACCCCTATATTAAAGAAAGGTAGTAAATCTAATGTCCAGAATTATCGTCCCATTAGCCTCACTTACATTTTATGTAAAACTATGGAAAAAATTATTAAATCCCTTATAGAAAAGGAAATGGGTGAACTCAATCTTAATGACAAAACTCAACAAGGCTTTAAAACAGGACATTCATGCACTTCTAGCCTGGTAGCTTTCTATAATAATGTCAACCTTGGTTTGCACAATAACATCTCTTCAGATGTCATATTGTTGGACTACAGTAAGGCCTTCGATAAGGTCCCACATGGAAAATTGGTAACAAAAACTGGAAACCTTCAGTTTCTCACCTTGCCTCACTAATTGGGTTCAGCAATGGTTAACAAACAGGACTCAAAGGGTAAATATTAACAATTCCTTTTCAGACCAATGTCCAATAACCAGCGGGGTTCCCCAGGACTCTGTCCTGGGGTTCACTCTGTTTAACTTATATATAAGTGATATGCAGATCACTTTTCAAAATTGGTTATCAAAATTTAGAACATGAAAAAATATAGCAACCGTACAGCAATAATCAGAACAACGTTATCGAAATATTAAAATTCCATTTTTATATAGTAGATGCAGTCGTGCACAAGTACATCAAAAGTGACTTATAGAAAAATTAACATTTATACCGCCAGGCTTCATCCTGATGAAGCCTGGCAGTGTACCAGGTGAAACGTTAGTTTGTCTATAAGTCACGTTTGATGTACTTGTGCATGACTGCATCTACTATATAAAAATGGAATTGTAATATTTTGACAATGTTGTTCTGATTATTGCTGTATGGGTGCTATATTTTTTCACGTTCTTGCTTATGATATGCATTAAAGCACCATACATGTCCTGGTGCTCCTTAGCGGTTCTTTTTTCTGTTATCAAAATTTGCAGACAATTCAAAACTGGATGGGAAAGAGGACACTTTTGATAATTTATCTAGCCTTTTCTCAGACTTAAAAAATATTGAATAATGGGCTTTGAACATTAGTATGGAGTTAAATGTCCAAAAGTGTGTTGTCCTCCATTTTGGCACAAAATAAATCCAAAAAATATATACAGCATAAATAATATTTCATTAAAAGCATCCAATATGGAAAGGGATTTCGGTATCCTAGTAACTAACAAATTCTCCTCCCATGGCCACTGTTCAAAAATTACTCGAGTAGCTAACTCCCTATTAGGACAAATTAAATGCACATTTGTGTCAAAGACTGAGCAGTGTCTCATCCCCATGTATAGATTTTATATTAGACCTTACCTGGACTATGGATCACCATTCTGGAATGCCTACCTTAGAGGCGACATAGTTCAAGTAGAGCACGTCCAGAGATGTGCTACTAAACTTATTTCTGGACTCTCTCATAAAACTTATCATGAGAGACTACATGCCACAGGCCCTCACTCACTTCAACACAGAAGATGTAGGGGAGATATCCTCTTCATATAAAAGGATTTACCATCCCCTGATTTAATGGGGCAATGTGGTCTCTCCCTTTCAACCACTAGAAGAGTCTCTAGGCTACACAATAAACAAATCCGGATCAAGAGGGCCAATATTAACCTAAGGAATAATTAGTTTACATTTTGGGCACCCAGATTATGGAATTCCTTGCCTCAAGATTTAATAAGTCTTAAGAAGTTTGATACATTCAAGAACAAATTGGATATTTGGCTCACTTCCAACTCTTCTTCTTTATATTAGCCCACTTATATGTGGTGGAAAATCTCGATGGGCCTCAGCCTTCTCTTTTCCTAAAAAAAACTAGTAAACCTAGTAGACAAGTAGGGCCCTTTTTGCTAATGGTGGGATATAAATATTCAAAAGAATTATTTTAAAATCACAAGTTTCTAAGAGAAGTGGAAGGATTGTTTTAAACGAGGAGCTCAGTTGGGATATTACCATGTTTAATGATGTCTCAATATATGTAACTATGCCTGCTGAGTTTCTTCCACATTTTTTCAATTTTATTGCTGGAATGGGATATCCTGAGTAACTTGGAAGAAGGGGTAGGGGTCTTTTCTGCACTCCAAGTACCTTGAAGACATATAATACTGTGTTTTATTAAGAACTCCTTACATTCTAAATTCACAAGGTTTTGTATCAGACCCTCTATGTTTCAGGCTATAACTGACAGGGTATTCTTAATCTAAAAATGCTCAGGGGTTGATTTTGGTTGTCAGGCAGTGTTTATTGAGATAATTGGCTCACATCTATTATCTGTATTTGTCTGCTGTGTATCCTGTGTGGCCCTGTAATTTGTGATCAGTGTCTTTACTTCTTATTATATAGGACCCTATTTTATCCAAAATTGGAGCCAAATCATGCACTGTAGCAGCTATCTGTAAATTTCTAAATGGTATATCTGTCTGAGGATAAGAGGAGAAAGCCTCATGTATATTACTCCATTCAATGATATTTGTCCCCGGGAGGCTTGTTTAAAATTCTGGAAAAGAAATTTGCCAGGTCCCTAGGGGGTGGAAACTGGTTTTTCTTTTGTTTATCTCAGTGTGCCTTATAAGGCCAAGCCAGACTGTGTCAGGAAGTGCTTACATCACAGCTACTTAACAGCCAATAGCTCTGGAAGAATCTTACAGACCTTGATAAAAGTACTAATTTTAGCAGGCTCATCAGATAACCTCATAGTCTTCAGGTGAAGCTACCTCTGGCTGCAAGCTGCAACACTGGACTTAAGATTTGCAAGAAAGTGAGTAGTGCTCACAACAGAGGGAGGTGAACTTTACAATTTACAATTGTCTTTGGTTTGAAGCAGATTCCTTAGGAAAGTTAAGATTCTTCAGGTGGAGGCTACTTCTAACTGAAGGGTGAAATAAGCAACTTAGAATTATCAGAAAAGGCAGTCTTTCAATCAACAGAGGGAGGTGGAGTTTGCTTTACTTGTGTTACAAGTGTTAAGGTTTTCAGTGCAGGAAGAGTTTAAACCCACATAGGCTAAATACTGTTTTCTGTGTCCACCCTTCTGCACAGCTGACGTGTTTTGGGGCTGACTGTTTTCAGAGCACAAGTCACCAGGCTGTTTTGGGGCTGGGGGAGGTTTACCTGTGTCTGACTTGGATGTTTGGATTTTCCTCTGTTTGATTAGCAGGGTATTTTCTCTGTCAAATTGGTTTGAAGCAGTAGTACAAATTGTCGTGTATGGCATCTTGCTGACAGGAAGGCACTCATCGCATCGGTAGGTCAGAGCGTTTAACTGATTGTTTCATGAGGGAACAGTTTAGGCCCAACCCCTTCCCACCCCTCACCCCACCCACCCCTGGAAATAGTTCATTTATACCTGGGGTTCTGACATCATTTCCTCAAGAGGGCAAGGTACACATCACTGTCATATCCTGTCTAGCACACTGCACTGACAATATAAGCATACACATTATATAAATACATATATTTCTATATAACACACCAACCGCACACACACACAAAAAAAAAACTAAACAAGGTAGACAGTTATGTGGGGAGTAGTACAATGTAATGGCTGTGGGGCAGCAGTCTTCCGGGAGTCTTTCTGGAGGCTGAGATGCTGCCCTGTTTGCAGACAACTATCTGCCCTGAAGGAGGAAGTTGCCCATCTTCAGGCTGCACTGGACAGTGGCAAGGGAACCTACCCCATCCAGGGAGCACCACAGCCACCACCACTACCTCAGAGGTTGCGAAGAAAGCACAGCAGTTGGACCACAGTGGGATCAGGGAGGGTAAGGGTGGTGGAACAGAGGCACACCCAGTCAGTTGTTACACTCCACAATCCATACACCATTCTGGGGGAGCATAGTTCCCCTATGGATGCACCCGCAGAGGAGACTAAGGAGGGCGCAGACAACTGTCACAAGGGAGGCCCCCAGGAAGGAGGCAGAGGGCACCACAGGAAAGAAAGCAGCTCCTGGTGGGGACTCAATTATTAGGGATAGAACTGGGGGAGCAGGAAAACTGGAAGTAGGTGCCTGTCTGGTGCCATGGCTTGAGGGACAGGAAGCGCATCCTTAGGATCACGAGAACAGTTGCACGGGAGTCTGAGCTGGACATCATTGTCCATCTAGGGACAAATGACTTGGCTCATCATGAGATTAGAGCAGTGCAAAGGACTCTGTAGAGTTGGGAGGGGCTTAAGACAAGTAGCACACACAGTATCCTTCTCAGAGGTGCTGCCTGTCAGTGGCATGAGTGAGGCGAGGGTACTTTGCACCATGCAGTTTAACAAATGGTTGAAAAATGGTGTGGAGCACAGGGGTTTGGCTTCATTGGGGACTGGGGTTCCTGAGGACACCAGCCTATACTAGCAGGATGGTCTCGCATCTGTCCAGGAAGAGAACAAGGCTTTTGGGCAATCAGTTTAAATGCTTCATTGGCAAGCCTTTAAACTAGTCAGGGAGGTACTGATAAGCAGAAGGAAATCCCAGCCTCCCCCTACAAAACAGGGTACTAAATGAGAAAAAGACCAAGGTAGAAAGGTCAGTGGGGGTTGCCGCTACAGAAGGTAAAGCCATCAAAAAATGGAGAGCAATGAGTACCAATGCCCATAGTCTGAGTAACAAGCTTCCTGAATTAGTGGCCTTGATGGAGGAGGAAGATCTGGATATTGTGGCAGTCACAGAAACATGGTACACACAGAACCATGACTGGGACGTAAACACACCAGGATACACTATCTACAGGAGGGACAGGGAGGGTAAAAGAGGAGGAGGAGTAGCTCTCTACATAAGAGAAGAAATCAAAGCAACAGAACAAAAGGGTAAACAGGGAGGAGGAGAAGAAGCACTGTGGGTCAATTTGGAGGCAGGCAATGGCACCACAATCCACACAGGGGTTGTATACAGACCCCCCTCTCAGGGGGAGGAAATGGACAAGGAAATGATAGAAAATATACTTAGAATGACAGATAAAGGGGAGATATTGCTGATGGGTGATCTGAATATGCCAGATGTTAACTGGAGTGCAGTTGCAGCAGCCACTTCTAAGAGTGGGGTTACTCTAGATGCCCTACAGGGGGCATGCCTTAGACAACTAGTATTGGAGCCCACTTGAGAGGAAGCAATCTTAGACCTGGTTCTCTCAAACGGAGATGAAGAGAGGATCACAGATGTAGAAGTGGTAGCCATCTGGGAACTAGCGACCATTGAACAGTATGGTTCACAATAAACACAGCAATAGAGTCAAGCTCATACAAAGACAAAGGTACTGGATTTTAGGAGGGCTGACTTTGCTAAATGGGTGAGTGCCTAAGGAATGCACTAGCAAATGGGCAGGAAGGAGGGTGGAAGAACAATGGGAATAATAAAACTGCCATCACAGAGGTAACAAGCCTTTGTGTAAAGCAAACAAACAAAATGAAATGAGGTAAGAAACCACTATGGTTTTCAAAGGAAGTGGCAGTGAAGGTTCAAGAGAAAAGAAAGCATCAGGAAGTACAAGGAATCACAGAAGGAACAGGACAGAGAACTGTATCAGTTAAAGCAAACGGAAGCTGGAAAGGCAGTCAGAACAGCAAAGGCCCAAACCGAGGAAAAGATAGCCAACTCAGTTAAGAAGGGGATAAACCTTTATAGGTACATCAGGAGCAAAGGAAGACCAAGGAGGGATAGTGAGGTTTAATAAAGGGAGGGAGGGTGGGCAGAGGGTGACTGTGAAAAGGCAGCGATACTAAACAAATATTTTTGCTCAGTATTTACAAAGGAAGAGGGGAGGTACCTAAACAAACAGTAGAAACACTCTGATACAGAAGTTGATACCAGCCCACTTACAGAAGAAAGAGTTCTGAAAGAGCTCTTAAAACTGAAGGTGAACAAAGCAATGGGGCCTGATGGGATTCATCCCAGAATTCTAAAAGAACTAAGGATAGAACTAGTGACACCACTGACTACCCTCTTTAACAAATCATGGGAGGATGGGTGGTACCTGAGGACTGGAGGAGGGCAGATGTGATTCCTCTCACAAAAGTGGGAGCAAGGCAGAAGCAGGAAACTACAGACCTGTTAGTTTAACCTCAGTGATAGGGAAAATGATGGAATCACTTCTGAAGGAAAGAATTGTTGTGTATCTAGAGGCCAGAGGGGCACAGGACCCAAGGCAGCATGGATTCACTGCGGAAGGTCATGCCAGACAAATCTGATAGATTCTTTGACTGGGTGACCAAAGTAGTAGATCAGGGAGGGCTGTGGACATGGCCTACCTAGACTTTAGCAAGGCATTTGACACAGTCCCACACAAAGATTAATATACAAGTTAGCCAGCCTGGGAGTGGGTCCCAAGATGACAGCCTGGGTAAAGAATTGTCTGGAGAATAGGACACAGAGAGTATAGTAAATGGAGTCCACTCTGAAAAAGGGGGTTAGCAGTGGGTATCACAGGGTTCAGTATTAGACCGGTCCTCTTCAATATCTTTATAAGCTTACATTGCAGAGGGACTGAAGGAAAAGTATGTCTCTTTGCAGATGACACAAAGATCTGCAACAAGTTGATGCACAAGGTGGGGTGGAAAGGATGAGAAGGACTTGGCAAGGTTAGAGGAATGGTCAAATGTATGGCAGCTTAGATTCAATGCTAAGAAGTGCAAGGTAATGCACCTGGGAAACAAAAACCCAGGGGAAGAGTACACAATGGGGGGTGAGATACTAACAACAACAAAAATGGAAAGGGACTGGGGGTAGTCATATCAGATGATCAATGTGAAAGGGCAGCAAGGAGGGCTGGGGGGATACTGGGATGCATAGGGAGAGGCATCACCAGCAGAAAACAAGAAGTTATTATCCCTCTGTACAGACAGCTGGTGATACCACATCTGGAGTACTGCGTGCAGTTCTGGAGACCCAATCTCCGCAAAGACATAGACAGGATGGAAGCTGTCCAGAGGAAGGCAACTAAAATGGTGCAGGGTCTGCACCGGAAGACATATGAAGAGAGACTTAAGGAGCTTAATATGTATAGCCTCGAGGAAAGGAGGGAGAGGGGGGACATGATAGAAACTTTCAAGTACCTCAAGGGAATCAACAAAGTCCAAGAGGGTAGCATCTTTCAAAAAAAGAGGTGTGCAAGAACAAGGGGGCACAATTTGAAGATAGAAGGGGGGCGGCTCAGAGGTAATTTAAGGAAGTATTTTTTTCATAGAGAGGGTTGTGGATATATAGAACAGCCTTCCAGAGGAGGTTGTGGAGTCAAAAACAGTGGTGGAATTCAAGCATGCATGGGACAGTCATAAGGCAATTCTAGGGGTTGGGGGTAGGAAGAAGTAGGCTGCTGGTTAACTAGGATCTGCAGCTTATCCATCAGGTAGGGAAATGGGCAGACTGGGTGGGCCAAGCGGTCCTTATCTGCCATCAAATTCTATGTTTCTATGTTTCTATGTTAGGTCTTTTCTTTATTTTGCCATGCATGTCATTTTTTAAGACATTCCAGCCAAAGATGGTAATTGTTTTATTTTCCCAATGTGCTTGTTGTAATGATTCAAAATTGTAATTGAGTCTAATATTATATTGTATCATCCTATTTGTTACTTTTGTGACTTGGTCATCTCCTCTATATTTCTAGGGACCAGCTGTGGGGGCAGAATATTTCCACCTTTTAATCTTAACTCTGGTTCCTTTTGCCAGATCTTTTCCACTAAATGCTTAGAACTGCAATACAGAAGGAGACAGTTGGAGTAATCCAAGTTTGGTGCATGTGTAATATACAGTTCCTTGTAATTAAAAGGCAAATTTAATATGTTATTAGCCAATCCTGGAGCTTTGTGGTGGTTTCTTGGTATAGATAATGGACTCCATACATCTCTGTTAAATATTCAACTTCTGTCTGCAATTGTTCATCATTATTATTTCATTCCTTTCTTATTGTTTTGTTTGTTCTGTTTATTTTGAGTTCTGTCATTACACAATTGCTTGGGAATACTTCTTCCCTCAATTTCCCTCCAATTCCTATTGTCTGCATTTATTGACTAGTGATCCTCCATAGATGGAAAAGAGTAAAAACTTGACTAACCTTAATACCACCTGCTGTATTATAATTTTGATTTTCTCTAGGTTCAGAGGTAGGTTGTTGTAACAACTTTCCTTCTCCTAGGGTGTCATGTTTCTGCTAAGATAATGTTTGAGAATTCATGGTATTAGTTGGTACATCTTGATTCCATTGCCCTTACCCTTCTGGCTCCTAGACTTCTTCTTTTTTTATAATTTTGTATAGCTTAGTTTTAGTTTTGGGTTTTCCTTTTAATTTATTAACACAGTTGTGTGTAATTGACTCAGTTATATCTTCTGAATAATCTCTTTCCCTTGTAAAGGGTGATGAAAAATTTACCTGTATAGTCCCATTTAATTTGCTATGGTTGTCACTATCCAATGTTATAGTTTGCCTCCTGAGGGACTTCCTAAAGTTATCCAAATTAACTTTGTTATAGAACACATCTGTTGTAAAGTTTGCCAGTTCTTCTTTGAGTACCCATATATTATCCAGTATAACCACATTTGAAAATATGAATTTTTTTATTGACTCAAGCATTGGCTGAGAGAAGGATGAGCATGAGGTAAAATTCCCATATTCAACACAGACCTCTGCATTGGGATCTGTATAGTTTTGCCTCTTTTACTTTGTATTTTTTCAAGGTGAAGTATTCGATTCATTAGTTGCTGGGGAGAAAGTCAGGGATGGAGTGTAACTAAGTCCATAGGGTACCCTGGAGTACTCCCACTTTTCATCTATTGCTAGTTTTTTAAAGCCTGCTGTTGTGTGATCAAATTCTTGAATAACTAAGGTTAAGTCATCCCAAATTGGAGGAGCTATTGCTCTAAGTGGCACCCCAGCTCCCTTTGTTGATTAATTTGTTGGCTTGTATGGAGGAGTAAATACTTCTCTCTCAGCTTGGTCTATGATTACAGGGGATCTTGGGGGGGCAAAGTTTTATATTTTGGGGATACAAAAGAGTTCTCTTCCAAAGAACTCAAGTGATATGAATGTAAGGACAATGCTTCTATACGTGCATTGGATCTATTAGAGTTGTATGAACTGAAATCTGAGTTGACCCCTTCTGTATTTCCCTTACCCAAACTGTATACAGGTGTGGATTACTGTACTGTATAAAGTTTGTTATTTTAAGTTGTTTAGTATTTTTTCCCCATTCAATTATATCTTATTCACCTGACTATTCTTGTCTTTATGTATTTCCTCTATTATATTAATACTCTGTAATTTGCTAGGTCTTTGGGTACCTATATAGTCTTTTGACTTTTTTTAGTTTTTGAATTAAGTGGTATGCAACCTATTTCCAGTGAAATGCATTTGTCACTTCTTATATTGACCATTTTCTTTTTTAAAGACCAATCTGGCAGATTCAGTTCAGCAGGAAAAACTCTGATATTATGTACTTTCACTAGCACTGTTGCTAGTTAATTAGGTTCTTAAATACTTATACAGTTTTAAAATAAACTAGTGTGCACCAAAAACTGTGGTCACATAAATCCAAGAGAATGTAAAATATAAAAACTACTAAATATCTAATAAATACAGCTAGTGTCACCTTTTAAGGTATTAATTGTGACTGTTGATTATATGTCTGTTACTACCAAATTAATATATCACCAACAAAAGTCCACAAGTTCATAGAGTCTTTTTCAAGAAGGAGGGCTTCACAGTGGTGGTCTGGGTAGAAGACAGGTAGCTTCTCAGCAGTAGAGGTTAAGAGGAATTTCAATTCCAAGAGTCCTTAAATCCATATTGCCTTTGGTTTGTGATGGACCAAGATGTACGCTATAATTCTAGCGTGGGAATAACCTATTTGTGTGAATAAAATTAAGAGCAGTACTTTTTGTGCTCTCTGAGCTCAAATAAAGAAGCCTTAATTAACAGTATTGTTTTCTTATATAAAAAAATGTTAGATTTTAATAATGCCTTAAAAATATAGTGAATTTTTTTGCAGTAAAATAATTATATGTTTTTGAACTGTTACTACTTTTACTACTAATGATGATCTAGTGATCAAGAATAAAAAAAAGATAAAAAACACAGCTCAAATAATTACTCAGGATAATGAACAACAATAAATCAAAGAAATCAGACAGAAAACCAGGAGGAAGGAGCTACTGGTATAACTAAAACTTCTCTACTGGGGCTAAGAACTAGATATCTTGTACTGAGACCTTCCATTTAGGGTAAAAAAAGGAGTTAGTGTGTTTGTCAAGAGGTAGTCGAAGTAAATTGTTATCTGTGTTATCTGTGTACTTATGTAGGTGCTTGTCACAGGTGTCAGAAGGGAATTGTTATCTGTGAAATTAACTAAGTGTAGAAAGATTTGCAAAGTAGAGGGAGTGGCTTAGCTAGAAGCAGCCAGGTTAAGACCAGATATAAACACTGTCCTAGATAGTTTCTGCCACAAAGCAGACAGAAAACCAGGAGGAAGGAGCTACTGGTATAACTAAAACTTCTCTACTGGGGCTAAGAACTAGATCTCTTGTACTGGGACCTTCAATTTAGGGTAAAAAAAGTGCTAGCATGTTTGTCAAGAGGTAGTTGAAGTAAATTGTTATCTGTTATCTGTGTTATCTGTATACTTATCTAGGTGCTTGTCACAGGTGTCAGAAGGGAATTGTTATCTATGAAATTAACTAAGTGTAGAAAGATTTGCAAAGTAGGGGGAGTGGCTTAGCTAGAAGGAACCAGGTTAAGACCAGATATAAACACTGCCCTAGATAGCTTCTGCCACAAAGCAGACAGAAAACCAGGAGGAAGGAGCTGAAGGTATAACTAAAACTTCTCTACTGGGGCTAAGAACTGGATCTCTTGTACTGGGACTTTCAATTTAGGGTAAAAAAAGGAGTTAGTATGTTTATCAAGAGGTAGTTGAAGTAAATTATTTGTTATCTGTGTTAACATCTAGGTGCTTGTCACAGGTGTCAGAAGGGAATTGTTATCTGTGAAATTAGCTAAGTGTAGAAAGATTTACAAAGTAGGGGGAGTGGCTTAGCTAGAAGGAACCAGGTTAAGACCAGATATAAATACTGCCCTAGATATTTTCTGCCACAAAGCAGACAGAAAACCAAGGGGAAGGAGCTACTGGTATAACTAAAACTGCTCTACCGGGGCTAAGAACTAGATCTGTTGTACTGGGACCTTCAATTTAGGGTAAACAAAAAAGGAGTTAGTGTGTTTATCAAGAGGTAGTTGAAGTAAATTGTTATCTGTTATCTGTGTACTTATCTAGGTGCTTGTTACAGGTGTCAGAAGGAAATTGTTACTGTGAAATTAACTAAGTGCAGAAAGATTTGCAAAGTAGGGGGAGTGGCTTAACTAGAAGGAGCCAGGTTAAGACCAGTTATAAATACTGCCCTAGATAGTTTCTGCCACAAAGCAGACAGAAAACCAGAAGGAAGGAGCTACTGGTATTACTAAAACTTCTCTACTGGGGCTATATTGCCCTCCTTCCTTCCCCTCCACCCCCCACCCTAAACCAGTTCTACTTTTATAGCCACAGGATTTAACTGACAACAGGAACTTCCTGTTTGGGAGCAGGAAGTGAATATCACAAAGCCACAAAAAGACTCACCATCCTAGAAGGTCAAGAGTAGCTCTCCCTCCCCCAGCTGCTGGAGGTCTGGCTCTGAGCAAGAAGAGACTACTGAGAAATATAGGAACTTTGTCTCAGAACAGGAAGATTAGGAACTAAAAGGGTGCAGAGACAGTAAGTAAGTAGGGAGAGAAGAGAAAAAAAGAATTAAACAAACAGAGGAAAGAGTATGTATTCCAAATAACAGTTGGGGGCAAGAAAAAAGATATGTTGGGAGTGGTGCAGTGCAGTGGCTGTGGAGCAGCAGTCTTCTGGGAGATGTTCTGGAGGATACAGTGTTGTCCCTTCTGCAGGCACCTCTCTGGGCTGAGGGAGGAGGTTGCTCATCTCCAGGCTGAGTTGGCCAGGATTTGTGGGACCTCTTCTCCCACCCAGGGATCACCAGGGTCACTGCCGTTGCCTCAGAGGTTGCCAAGAAAGAGGAGTGGTTGGACCACAGTGGGCTAAGCGAGGGTGAGGGTGGTGGAATGGAGGCACATCCCTCCAATTTTACTTCTCCACAATTTCTATGCCATTCTGGAAAAGTGTGGTTCCTCTATGGAGGCACCCACAGTGGAGACCAAGGAGGATGCTAGGAACCTCCACAAAGGGGACCCACAGGAGGGTGGCATGGGACCCCACAGGGGAAGGAAACAACTCCTGGTGGGGGACTCCATTGTTAGGAAGGTAGAACTGGGTGAGGAAGGGGAGAGGGAGGTAAGGTGCCTGCCTGGTGCCATGGCTTTGAGGGACAGGGACCAAATCCTTAGGATCGCAGGAGTAGCTGCACAGGGGAGGGAGCTGGATGTCATTGTCCACCTAGGGACAAATGACTTGGCTAAGAAAGGGATCAGAACAGTGCAAGAAGTGTTTGTAGAGATGGGGAGGGGCTTTGGACAAATAGCACACACGGTAACCTTATCGGAGGTGCTGCCTGTCTATGGCATGGGTGAGGCTAGGGTGCTCCACACCATGGAATTCAATCAGTGGTTGAAAAACTGGTGCAGAGCTCAGGGATGTGGCTTCATTGAGGACTGGGGCTCCACCTGGAGGGATGCAGGCCTATACTGTCATGATGGTCTGCATCTGCCTGGTAGGGGAACCAGGATCCTGGGTGATAGGTTTAAATACTTCATTGACAAGCATTTAAACTAGCCAAGGGGGGAGGCACTGGAAAGGAGCAGGGAAATCCTAGCCCCCCCAAAATATCAGGGTAGTAAGTGATTTAGACACCAACATAGAGATGTTGATAGGGAGAAGTGCAGGGGTAAATGGAAAAAGTGACAAATGCAATAAGGACAGGGATGGGGCAAAAAGGGGTAAGGCCATCAAGAAATGGAGAGTAATGAGTACCAATGCCTGTAGTCTGGGCAACAAGCTCCCTGAACTGGTGGCCTTGATGGAAGAGGGATGCCTGGATAGTGTAGAGTCACAGAAACATGGTACACAGAGAACCATGTCTGGGATGTTAACATACCAGGTACACAACCTACAGGATAGACAGGGAGGGCAGAAGGTGGGGAGTAGCCTTCTATGTAAGGGAAGGGATAAAAGCAACTGAACAAAAGAGTAAACAGGGAGGAGAGGAGGCACTGTGGGTCACCTTAGAGACTGGAAATGGCACCACAGTCCACACAGGGTTGTATATAGACCCCATGTCAGGGGAGGAATGGACAAAGATATGATAGAAGGCATACTTAGGATGGCAGAGAAAGGGGAGATACTGTTGCTGGGGGACCTTAATATGCCAGATGTTAACTGGAGCACCTTTGCAGCAGCCACATCCAAAAGCAGGGCCATTCTTGATGCCCTTCAGGTGGAATGCCTCAGACAGCTAGTTTTGGAACCTACTCATGAGGAAGCAATCTTAGACCTCATACTCTCAAATGGGGACAGTGAGAGGATCTCAGATCTAGAAGTGGGTAGCCATTTGGGAACAAGTGACCACAAAACAGTATGGTTCACGATAAACTCAGCTACAGAGTCAAGCCATACAAAAGTGAGGGTTCTGTACTTCAGGAGGGCTGACTTTGGCAAGATGGGAGAGTGCCTTAGAAAAGTACTAGCAAACAGGCTAGAAGGAGGGGTGGAGCAACAAAAGGGAATATCAAAACTGCCATCACAGAGGCAACAAGCCTTTGTGTGAAGCAAATAAACAAATCAAAATGAAGGAAAAATCCACTATGGTTCTCAAAAGAGGTGGCAGTGAAGGTTAGGGAGAAAAAGATAGCATTTAGGAAGTATAAGAAAACACAGAAGGTGCAGGACAGAGAACTGTACCAATTAAGGCAGAAGGAAGCACGGAGGGTAGTCAGAATAGCAAAGGCACAAACTGAGGAAAAGATAGCTAACTCAGTTAGGAAGCGGGCTAAAACCTTTTATTGGTATATCAGGGAGCGTAGAAAGACAAAGGGAGGGATCGTGAAGCTGAATAGAATGGATGGTGGGTGGGCAGAGAGTGACAGTGAAAAGCAGAGATACTGAATGAATACTTCTGTTCAGTATTCACAAAAGAGGAAGTGGGGGAGGTGCCAAATCCAATTAACAGAAGCACTCTGGAGAGGGGGGTTGATCCTAGTCCTTTCACAGAAGAAAGGGTTCTGAAAGAACTCCTAAAACTGAAGGTGGACAAAGCAATGGGGCCAGATGGAATTCACCCCAGAATCCTAAAAGAATTAAGCAGAGAACTAGTGACACCACTGACTACCCTTTAACAAATCATGGGAGGATGGTGTGGTACCCGAGGACTGGAAGAAGGTAGATGTGATTCCCTTCACAAAAGTGGGACCAAGACAGAGGCAGGAAACTACAGACCTGTCAGTTTGACCTCTGTGGTAGGGAAAGTGATGGAATCACTTCTGAGGGAAAGAATTGTTGAGCACCTAGAGGCCAGTGGGGCACAGGACCCAAGGCAGCATGGGTTCACAGTGGGAAGATCATGTCAGACGAATCTAATTGATTTCTTTGACTGGGTGACCAAAGTAGTAGACCAGGGAAGGCGCTATGGACATGGCCTACCTAGACCTTAGCAAGGCATTTGACACAGTTCCACACAAAAGATTAGTAGTCAAATTAACCAGCCTGGGAGTGGGTTCCAGGGTGGTAGCCTGGGTAAAACATTGGCTGAACAACAGGACACAGAAGGTAATTGTAAATGGAGTCCACTCTGAAGAAAGGGGGGTTACTAGTGGGCTACCGCAGGGTTCAGTACTGGGTCCTGTCCTTTTAATGTCTTTATAAGTGACATCGAGAGGGACTGGAAGGAAAGTATGCCTTTGCAGATGACACAAAGATCTGCAACAGGGTTGATACACAAGGAGGCGTGGAAAGAATGAGAAGGGACTTGGCAAGGTTGGAGGAATGGTCAGAAGTATGGTAGCTTGGATTCAATGCAAAGAAGTGCAAAGTAATGCACCTGGGAAACAAAAACCCAGGGGAAGATTACACAATGGGGGGAGGTAGTAACAGCAACAAAAATGGAAAGGGACCTGGGGGTAATCATATCAGATGACCTTAAGGTTGGCAAGCAATGTGAGAAGGCGGTAGGGAGCGCTGGGGGGATACTTGGATATATAGGGAGAGGCATCACCAGCAGAAAACAGGAAGTTATTATCCCCTGCAGACAGTTGGTGAGACCTCATCTGAGCACTGCGTCCAGTTCTGGAGACCCCATCTCCACAAGGACATAGACAGGATGGAGGCAGTTCAAGGAGGGCAACTAAAATGGTGCAAGGTCTGCAAGAGAAGCCATACGAGGAGAGACTAAAGGAGCTTAATATGTATACCCTTGAGGAAAGGAGGGAGGGGGGACATGATAGAAACGTTTAAGTACCTCAGAGGAATCAACAAAGTCCAAGAGGGTAGCATCTTTCAGAAAAAGAGATGTGCAAGAACAAGGGGACACAATCTGAAGATAGTGGGAGGATGGTTCAGGGGCAATGTGAGGAAGTATTTTTTCACAAAGAGGGTGGTAGACACATGGAGCAGCCTTTCTGAGGAGGTTGTGGGGTCTAAAACTGTGGGAGAATTCAAGAATTCATGGGACAGAAATAAGGCAATTTTTGTGGGGGGGTAGGAAGAAATAGGTTGTTGGTTAAATAGGATCTGCAGCTTATCTTCTAGGTAGGGAAATGGGCAGACTAGGTGAGCCAAGCGGTCCTTATCTGCCGTCAAAGTCTATGTTTCTATATTTCTATCATCAGGAATTATTTGCATCAGTAAATACAGTCACTTAGATTAAAAGGAGAAATAAATCCTAATATCTTTTATGCAGGTTACCTTCTTGACTGTCTGAGGATTGGTAAAATGGGACTGTTTTTGCTTTGTTTTCCATGATCAATAGTTAAAATCACACTTCTTGGTGTACCAAAACTAAAGTGCTCGCACTCTTGGCTGTCCAAAATATTACCGTACCGGGGGTGCAACTTTGCGATGTCAAACAGTGTGTAAAGCTCCAGCTGTCAAGCAGAATCTAGAGAGAACAATGAGAATATAAAACTAAATATTTTCTGGTGTGTTTTAAAGAGTTTTCAGAAGGGATTTCAGTGATGTTACAGCTTAGTTTTTAGAGGCAAGAATAGACTCACCATGCCTGTAACCTTTAGTTGCTCCAAAAAGTAACTCTGTTTTACTTTTAACATGGAAGATGACAGAAAAATTTGAGCTAAAGATTTAAGCTTACGTGCAAATGGTTGCAAGCTTAAAAGTGTTTGATCTAAGCTGCTGGTAGGGAACTGTCCAAAGTGCGAGCCTTTAATGGGAAGCCAGTAATCTAACTGAGATGTACCAGGTGGGTTAAGTATTTGGAAAACCAATTAAACATGATCTGCATGTGGTTTCCCTCAGTTGCTGCAGGGATTATCTTATCAGGTCAACATTAAATTCATGCTAGGGGCCAGATATTCAAAACTTTGCCCTGGGTCCAGGTTAGCCCTGCCCGACATGCAAACATAGCCCTGGCCAAAAAGGTAGCCATATTCAAAAGGAATAGCCCGGTGCTAAACCAGCTGAATATAACAAGCTAAGGAAGTCAGGCAAACTGGGCTGGCAGTACAGTGCAAGCATTGCCCTTGAGCAGGACAGTACTGAATATAGCAACTAAGACAGCACTGAATATTCCACCCAGGCAGTGCAGATACCCACAGGAACACAGTGCAGATGGAGCTGCCATGCCCTGGACCACAGGCAAAGGAGCACAGGCTGGAAAGGGAGCCCAGGAGCAGACAGCAGTGCAGAACCCAGACACTGAAACACACCCAGCCAGGGGACTGGCCAGAGGGCACCAGGACCCAGAGGCAGGGCCAAATAACAGAACAACCCTGTTGTAAAAGCCATGCACCCATAAATGATGCAGGACACAGTGCAAATTTGTGAAATAAAAGTATAATGTGACAAATGCACAATAGAGGAAACAGGTGAATAACAACAGAACAACAATACAAAACAAAACAAAAGCAATGTAATGAAACACATAATGCAAACACATAAAAGGAAACCTACAGCACACACCATTACAATGATAAACACTATATACAACAGGAACTACGACAACCACTACAACCACTACTATGACTACTAATATGACTAACACTAATGCTAACACTACCACTACATAACAGACTAACTACAGGAAATTAACAATGTGAACTGCATAAACAAGGGGATGGGATATGGAAAACAGAGGCACAGGAACAGAAACCAAACTGGAATGCAACAGAACAGAAGGGGACTGGGAGGTGGACACACAATGGGGTAAGAGGCCAGTAAACGGCAAAACAGTCCAGCAAAGGGGGGAGGAGCAGGTTAGACGGTGGCCACAGGAAAGCATCATGGCTGGGATCCTGGAGGTTCAGACAGTTGTGCCTCCAGTATGACGGCTACCCTCCTCGTCTCCAAAATGAGCACTGCCTGCTGCTCAATGATGGTGTGCTGCTGTCGCACGAGTCATCTCAGGAGGTCCTCAGAGCCTTCAGATGCCCCCGGCTGCGTTGCCCACAAGGAGGATTGGAGTGGACCTACAAGAGGAAGAGGAAGCATGTGAGGATGGGACACCAGCCAGGAGTCATACATCAGCCACAGGTGGCCATGCAGTGATGGACAGCATGTCCCAATGGACAATCCCGAGTGGAGGTGAGTGCCACACTGATAGGCCAACTTGGAAGGTGCCCACACAGCAGGCCCAGGTGATACAGGCACCAACCCAAACTGCAACAAACACGGCAACAAGAAGCCCGACAGCACCAGGGCACAGGTGACACTACCCACCCCAGCACAGCACACAGCCAGATAGGGCAGACACACTGCTGGACTGCCAGAGAGCTGTGTGCAAGGGCCACGGCACAACACACGCAAGGGCACCCACATGTCAGGACATGCTGCCCACTGACAGATGTCAATGTACCAAAAATCAGAGCACAACAACAGCAACAGAAGGGCATGCCAGAGCAGCACTGGACCATGACAGTGGCCTGCCAATGAGCAACCCAGAAAAGGAAATAACAGGTACACAGGGCCCAGGTGGTGGCAGCGATGGTCTGACGCATGCCACCATGCAAGGCCCCTGAAAGCATAGCTCACAACTGTACTACAGTACATGGAACGTTCCCTGATCACTGAGTCAAAAGCTCCCTGTACCACCCTGTGAGGCCAGGTACCACAGCCCAGGCAACGGTGTGAAGCAAAAACCCGTATTAAATGATGCACATAGTATAATAGCAATGGAACAACAGACAATCAGAACATACATGCATCAGGGTACCTGTGACATGAGCAACACAGGTAGGTATCACAATACGTGAACTGCAAATTGCCAATAAGTATCACAGTATGACAGGCAATGAACCACAATAGGTGGACATTAGGAGGATAGGTATACCTGGAAGACCTAGGGCGGGGTGTCCCGCAGCCACAACAGGCATGCATGCGGTGCGATGCAGGCCCGTTCAGTGAAGCTCCAGGACAGCAAGGTAATGCCACCCGTGCACATGTGGGTGGTCAGGGGGGCTGGAGGGTCGGAGCACACTGCACCGCAGAGGTGGGCATGGCAACTGACAGCATGTATGCCCCACCGAACACCCACCACCAGAGCCCCCACCACCAACTGGAACCCCCACAGCCATGCAAGCCAACAGTGCCCCACAGCCCACCCCCAGGGCACAGCAGGCACACAGCCAGCACCCGGCAGTGGTGTACAACACAGGTGTGCAGCACAGCACAGTGCCACTGGCCCAATACCCATTGCAGCCATGCCACCGGACCAGGCACTGGCAGAAGACTGAATGAGACACACAACACAGTGTAACAGCACACAGTATAAAGGATGGGTACTCATGCAACAGGCCCGTGCTCTCTGGGCTGCTCTCCTGCACCCGCTGTGGCATGGCCAGCATCCTCAGGCTGCCTCTCTACTGCTCCTGGTCCACGTTCCAGCCCCCATCTCCAGCCCTGGGTGGCTCGATCCGCTCTACAGAGAAAAGGTGAAACATTGGCGTTAGTGCCTGACACAGCATACACCACGTGTAGCACAGCAAGATGCACATGCAACCCCAACAACACTACACACACAGGAACACCCAGGGTCAGTGGCTGAACATGGAGGACACCCACACAGAGTGCCTCTTGGCCTATGGAACATTCGCCAGGCACAGGTGACATGTCGTCAAGGCAGCACCGTGGTGCAACAGTGCTGGTCGCAGCAGTCGTGCGATGGTCCATATACCCATGTGTGATGGTTGTCCAGCTCCCAGGAACAAGTCCACTGCACCATGGTGCTGCACCAGGACCTACCACCAACCATGTCCCAAGCAGCCACTCACACCCGTGACAACCCCATGGCCACAGCATGCACCGTGCCCCCATTGTTTGCATCGCCACACACCCTGTAACAGGACGCCCCCCCCAGGGTGCCAGCCATCATGTGATGTTCCACCACTGCCACATGCACGCAAGCACCATGCAGGGTGGCACACGAATGTGTGCACACACACTGACACACAGACACACAGTCACACACAGACACGTGCGCGTGCACACACACACACACACACATACACACGCACGCACACACACACACACGCACCTGCACTGGTGCTGCCCAAAACACACACGGGTGTGGGTGTCAATGTGTATCACTACTTACCTGGCAGAGGCACAGTGCTGTCACACACCATGTGCTTGTAGCGCTCCAGGTGCTGACGCTGCCACCATCGCAGGTCTGTGTAACAGTGCCTGCACTTCTCAGCATCAGGGGTGTTGCCCGTGCAGGCACACAGCTTCCTTGCCACTGTGACCCACACCTGCATGCATGGGAGGTCACCCTCCCTGATCTCCCCAAAGAGCCTCTGGTGCCTTTTCTGTACCAGCTCTACCAGGTTTGCTGTTTCAACCTCCCCCCAATGCCTGTCCTGGTGCACCACCGCCCGCTGCCACCTACCCCCTGGCATCACTACTGTGTGTGTCTGTGACAGGCACCAGTACCACACCAAAAAAGATGCACCTCTGTCTGCTCCCTCACTGAAAGTGCTGTAGCACCGCACTAGCAAATGACATAGCGGGTGATACCCGGAAGTGGTTCCAGCGCGCATGCGTGACCCCTGAATGACACCCGGCCACAACGCCATACATGTGCTTTGTTCCACGCCGAGTGGGCTAGTGCTGCGCTATGCCACGCTATGCCTGCCCGCTAGCACAGACCCGGGGACTCATGGGCATGCATGATCACTGTGCTATGCCACATAGCGCCGCACAATCAGGACAGCGTGGTGTTGGCCACCCCATTGCCTGGCGCTGCCATTTGCACGGCGCTAAGCTGTTAGCCCAGTGCTAATCAGGCCCATATTCAACAGGAATATGCAAATTGAGGCACGTGTGCATGCAACGTGCAAACACTGTGATTAGCATATCATTATCTGATGATTTGCATGAATAACAGGCTGGACTGCCCTGCTGGGCCACAAAAGGGCAATCAGTGCTCCACCAGTGTTGTGTTGTGGGAATGCAGCATACAGCAGACACTGCAGTACAAAGAACCACATTGATGAATGCATGCAACAGGAGGGAGAGCAGCATGTGGAAGGTCAGTATCACTGCTGAAGAGGTGTTGTAATTGTACTGGTAAGGGTTGGGGCATATGCAGTGCATACCAGCCGTCCATAGCTGTACCTTCTGGGGACAGGTCCACCTACCACAGGACCACAGGTATGCACGGTGCTGCACAATGGTGCACAGGGAGAGAAGGATGGTAGTCCAGCACACCTGACCTAGCGCCGTGACTGTGCTGACAGGGAAGGGGGGCCCTCCTGGAAGAGGAGAACTTGACTATGGAGCCACCATGGATGATGCCCAGGTTGAGGATCTGGGCAGTGGGCAGGTGATCCTCCTGACTGTTACAAGTCACATTGACGCAGATGTGTCAGAGGGCTCCTACCTCATGCCCTTGGAGGGGTCTGTGGAGCAGGGTACAGGGGTGGGGCTAGGCACACGCAGAAGCACAGCCACCAGGGGGTGGTCGGCCTTGCTGGCTTGGGTGCTCCCATGCAGTCAGTGGTTGGCCATGTGGGAGATGTGTGTGCACCACTGGACATGCGGTGTCCATCACAGGTTGTGGGGCAGGTCCCTCCGGTACAACTGCACATCGCCAGTGGTCTACAGTGGCAGAATATCCCGATCGTGCACCAGCATCCTGACCTGGTTGTAATGCAGGCCCCAGTGCCAGCCGCCATTGGGGGGGCTGCACCCCTGGAGCAGGATGCCCCGGGGTCCTGCCCACTGCTTCAGGCTGCCCTGATGTCACAGCAGGAGGCACAGATGAACCTGCATGGCCTGTGGTGGGAGCTCAGGCATGAGCTTTCACTGCTGCATGAGTCCGTGTCCCTGGGCTTTACCCATGCAGAACAGTGTGCCAAGGACAAGGTGGGCTGTGTGGTAGCTGTGCTGGACCATGGCTTTGATGGGCTCACGGCTGCAGTGGTAGACCTCACCACTGTGCTGCACAGGGTGCATCGTGGTCGCTGGGATGTGCAGGGGGGGCAGAGTGACCAAGGCACAGGGGCCCACAGGCGTGGCACCTGTGGCCAAAGAGCTGCCACTGGCTCCAGCACGTATGCATCAGGCACATCCACAGGCACCCAGCACTGCTGTGGATGTCCATCCACCTTATCTGGTTCCGCCGGTCGACGGAGGAACAGGCAGGCTAACCAGTGTGCCTCACCGTGGTCCTCCCCAATGTGTCCTCCGCACAGAGCACTCCTGGTTCTGTGACCCACTCCCGTGATGTGCGCTGTGTGCATGGTGGTAGTCGCCGGTGATCATAACAGCCATCCTGCACCCATGCAGAGTCCCCACCCCTGTGTGCACATTGTCACACCCACACCCTTGTACACACATGCACACACACAGACATGCACACACCCACACTCCGTCACATGCACCACCCCACTGGCACAGCCATGGAGGCCCTCCTCACACTGCCACCACACATCAGGCATTGACCTTTCCACCATGCCATGGCTGTGTGTCCACTCTCTGTGTGACCTGCACACCCTTCACATCACACCACACACACTCACATGCATTCTGATCCAGTGTTTTGTGCACCTGCTCTGATTTGTGTTGTCACTGTTGTGGTTGTTTGTTCACACTAAAACATACACCATTGTACTGTTTCATGTTGCTGTGCAGTCTGTACTCACCCTCTGGCCTGTGACAGTGTCCTGATGATGTTGGCCCTGTGTTCTATGGCCCTGCGGACCATGCAAGGATCCCTCCTCTTGAGTTGCTCCACTATCCCCCTGACCGCTGGCTCTTGGTCACTGTTGGCCTGTTCCTCTGGTAGAGGTGCCTGCATCCCACGGTTCATCATCATGTTGTGCAACATGCAACAGGCTAGGAAGATATGGCATACCTTCTGAGGCCTATATTGTAGGGTACTGCCTGATGTGTCTTGGCATCAGAAGTGCATCTTCAGTATGCCAAACACTCTCTCTTTGATGTTCCTGGTGCTGGCGTATGCCTCATTGTACTGCTCTTCAGTTACTGTGGCTGGCCGGGCTACCGATGTCAGCAGCCAGGGTTGCAGGGGATAGGCGCTGTCCCCTGTCAGGAGATATGAACCTGTTAGTGTTGTACTGCTGTCTGCCTCTTTCTGTCATGCATCCCTGTGTTGCCCTCCCACTCCCCTTCCTGACCTCCCATGCCTGTCCCCATCCATGCTGTGGTGTGTGTGCCTGGTGGGCTGCTACTCACCGACTAGGTGCCCACTGGCTATCCTGCTCTCCTCAAATGCCTGGCACAGCTGGGACTGGTGCCAGATAAAGTCGTTGTGAGCATTGACATTGCTGATGCACCCAGTCGCATCGCACACCACCTGGCAATTGATGGAGTGGTACCCCTTTCTGTTTATGTATACGTCACTGCCATCACCAGGTGGTTTGCGGATGGGGACATGGGTGCAGTCAATAGCACCCAGTACTGCTGGTAGGTGCGCAACTCGATGGAATTGCTGCATTGTTTCTCGGCGCTCTGCTGCTGTGCTGGGGAATACTATGAACTCCCTAGCATGTGGTAGGAGAGTCTGTAGGAACTGGGTCAGGAGGCATGAGGTTGCAGACTGTGATACCCCAATGGTGTCCCCCGTTGATCGTCGGAATATCCCTGTGGCTAGGAAGCACATCGCTGCTGTCACCTTCTCCTCTACTGTCATGGCATGGCTGCATCTGGTGTTGGGGTGCAGCTACTCATGCAGGAGTTCACATAGCTGCCTCAACATTCCCCTGTCCATCCTGTACTGGCCAGTGATGTGCTCATCTGGCAGGGTCTCAAAGGAGACCCTGGGCTGGTACCACCTGTTTGCAGCATACCGTCTCCTCGGCCTGCGTTGCAGCCCATGTTGGGCCTGCTTCCTCTCCTCCTCCTCCACTACAGCTACCATGAATGGCAGCATCACTGCTAGTGGTACGGCACTCATTCCCACTTCCTGTTGTGGTCTCTCCCCCTAACTGATTTGCCCTGGGTTAAGACTAGCCTTTTATAGGTGGCAGCTAGTGCTGCACTAGGAGTCATGCTATGTGTCCTAGCGCAGCGCTATATCTTCCAATATCCCGTTGCACATGTATGCAGCCCCTCCTTTGCCCCTTGCATACATTATCGGTTTGCCCAGCACTAAGGCAGTTTGCGCGCACTAACAGGACCTTTGAATATGGTCACTCCACGTTATTCCCTTGCTAATGGTTTGCATGCTGTGCTATCCTTTGAATATCTAGCCCTAGGTCTATTAAGCAATTAAGAGGTTAATCAATTCAATTCAGCCAGCACTGCACATTCAGCCCAGATGATCAAAGGTTTTTTAAATCTACTAATAGCCTTTAAATGATATACTCAGTATAATTGCATCTAGTTGTAAAAGTGGGCACATTGATTACAAATTACAAATTCATATACCTTGATACAATCACTCAGTTAAAACAAAATATGTAATAGTTATCTCATCTGTACTTAGTGTCTTTAGGCATGCAAACTATCACTGTGTCTGTTAAAAAGAAATAAAAAAAGAAAGAAGAAAATGAACAAAAAAAAGAGCACCAACACTCACAGCTATATAGTAGATGCAAGTGTCCCAAGAAATCCAGCTATATGCTTGAATTATAAATGTTTCATCCAGCGTTTTCACTGTAAATGTATAGATGGATAACAGATCCTTTAAGTCAAAATTCAAAAGGGCACTAAATTGATCACTGTTTTACATACAGTGTTTTATGTTCCAGGTTTGACATCTTATTTAACAAAATGTGTCCGAACCAACACAGCACATGTAAACAAGCATCTGTCTACTAACGGGCTCCTTCCCAAAATATACAGGCTCCTTCCCAAAATAAAATAAAATTATAGCAAATACAGCAAATATAACGAGTATAACTAGTATGGCTAGTATGGCAAGTCTCAAAGTCCAGCACAGAGTCATTAATTAGAAACTATGTAACTGGAGCAGGATGCTGGCAAAAGTCTCCTGACAGTAGTAGGTTTTGACTGGGCTCTGATTTCCTGATAAGTATAGGACTCTAGTAGCTTGTGAGCTCAAGGAATTCTGTCACATAAAAAGCTGAGTAAAATGAGCAGGTCAAGGAAAGGAATATGTCTCTTTTCCACAACTTTCTAGATGATGGTGCATTCTCCCTCCACAGGGCTTACCTTGGGTCACACACCGAGGGACTCCTGCCACCACCTGACTCCTCTGCTCGGGAGTACTAAAGGTAGAAAGAATAGCTCAGGTGACACAAGATGGTCTGGAAAGACTGTGTATAGTAATTCAATTTTGGTGCTGCAGAAAGCAGTTTTGAGCAATGGAATGGATAACTAGCAGCACTAAAGATAAGGCAATGGTGGTATACCTTTTTGTTAATTAAATAGTACCTTACACAGTCCTGCTCTCAGTGCTACTCCTCAGCAATGAAGCATGTACATCACACCTTCTCCCAAGAATCCCCTCCTTTAATAATGTTTCCTTTACCTTGCCTACCACTGATGTATGGCTGACTGGTCGGTAATTTCCTGCCTCCTCCCTATTTCCAATTATCTGGAGTGGGACTACATCTGCCATTCTGCAGTCCCCTGGTACCTCCCCTGTTTTTAATGACATGTTGAAAAGGGCTGTCAGAGGTGCAACTAGTTCCCTCTTCCAGTTCCCTCAGTATCCTGGGCTGCACCCCATAATAATTGGCATAAGGTAAAATGGAGAGTCAGATAATACAGATGGGTATACACCTTGTGGTCAGCAATGAATGATGACTATTACTGTAGCTCACTCTGGCTCATGGTAGTCTTAGTGGGTTTTGAAGACTCTTTCACAACATCACAGCCAGTAATCCATAGCAGATGAATATCAACAAGGACTACCACACATAAGCTGCAGTAATTCATATTCATTGTTGACCTAGGGCTTCCCACTCCTCATTATTTGCAGACTGTTTTAGCCTATGCTAATTATTGCTTTGGAAGCTGAAGTGGTCCAGCTGAATTGTCAAAGCAAAACTGAATTTTCAGTCCCCAAGCTGAAGACGAACTGAAGTTGGTACAGGCCCACTTCTTTTACCCTTACTCTGGGCATGCAAGCTTCCAAAACTCAAATAGTGGACATGTTCCTGGAGCAGCTTCTGGGACACCACTGTCCTGCAGCCCTGCACTTGACCCATGCCCCCTAACAGCACCCTTCTTGCATGTCTGAGTGCTGTGGTGGTTTTATATCAATGCCTTTCTGGCCTTACCTTAGAATGGATTTAGGCTGCTTTCTCAGCAATCACCTTGCTACCAGATAGCATTTTGTTTGGCATTACTCTAGAATGCTTTTGGGCTGGATACAAAATAATCACCACTCAACAGCATAGGTTGGTTTGGTCCTACCTTAGTCTTGGAGTATCCTGGTGATTATTAAGCAGAGTCCTCTAAGGAACTGCAGATGTCCCAGAAGACACTGACATTCTCCTTCATGGTCCTCCCTTTTCATGACTACTCATGTGAGTGGTTGCTAGGACCTGTAGATGTTAAAGACTGTTCACAAAAATGTGTAGTAACCATCCCTGGACTTTCGCCACCACAGACTTCCAAAGACTGCAAGAGTTACCCCACCAACAAAAACTTGTTGAATCTCTTTCAGTAGTAGACTGCTGGAAACCTGATTCTGTCTCTAGCAGACCTCCCCTCAGCTGTCTAAAATTCCTTTTTTCCTTTTGACCACTCTTAACCATCGTCTTCTGCAAAGCTTTTAAACAGGCTGTTTTCAGCAAATTAAAACACAGTTGACACTCCTGTATTGTTCCTCACCTCTTCCCACAACAGGGTCTGAGAGCACTGCCTCAACAGTGCTGCCTAGACTGCTGCAGCCTCTACATGACATGAATCTGGGTTTCATTGTAGTACCCCAAAAGTTGCCAGCAAGCACATCAGGGAAAACTGTAGGGAAGGAAAGGGTTAACCCCCCACCCACCCCATACACAATCAGCTGGCTTGCTGACTAAGCTAGCTGGCTGACCACTTCCTGTCCCTGTCCCCCTTTCCCCCCCTCTCCCCTCCTCGAGCCTTCCCACACTGGATCCTTTGTCTTGTCCAGGCAATGTCTCCAGTCAATGCCCAAATGGCACTGTACATCAGCACAAGGGGCTGCTCCCAGCCCCAGGAACCCAGTTGCCTGGCCCAAAGTCAGGTCTGTTCCTAGCCTAGAAAGGGTCTTCCCTACTAGCCAGAGAGCAGTTCTGGACTGGATGGCTGAGAGTGGACAGCACAAGAGTACAGATGCCTGGATGCTTACCTGAAGCTCGGGCCCGTAGCTCCTTGGTGGCTGCTCCTCTCTATCCAATGGTCCCCGTGGGTCTTCAGAAGCAGCAACAGCCATCTTCCAGCTCCTCGAGGGGTCCAGCAGTTCTCCAGACATTCACCAGCAGCCAGTCCCATAGGGTTACTTCCCTTAGTTGCCTGTTCCCTGGGTTTGCAGTTTTTGTGTGGGGTTTCCTGCTTGAGGCAGCCATTAAGAGTCCCTTCCCTGGTCATTTCCCATTGGCCACTGCCTCTGGTGCCAGTAGCTGGTCAGCAGGCCATTGCCTGCCAAGTTTCTGCTGGAGTGGTGTGTTTTTTTTTTGTTTCTTTGCCCTTTCCTTTCCCCTTGGATGGGGCTCTGGTTTGCTTCCTTCCCCCCCACTGTTGGCTCCTGTGCTAAACGTAAGTTGGGGTAGTGCTCCAGCCCATGGTTTTTGCTGCTAAGTTTTGTCCCTGTACTTTTTTTTGTTGTTGTTATTCTGTTCCATTCCCTGCCCTCACCTGCCCTATTGTGGACTCCTGCTGGCAATCTGCACTGTTGGCCGCCTTTCATAGAGTTCGCCCCACACCCTAACAGAGGCAGCATCCTTCTTGGTGGCTTTGCCCAGCTACCATCCCTCATAAATATGCAAATAGTGTGAGCCCAGCCTAGGCAATCTCCTGCAGGCTTGCTGAGCCAAAAAGATCCCTTAGAGATTTAAAGGGCCAGTGCCCCATTTCGGAGGGAGTTCCCTGGAGACCCAAGCCCCCTCACTGGGAGCCCTGACCACCCCCAACCTGCCATCCAATTTCCCCTTGGACTTCTTGCTGACAGCTGGTGTAAACTGTGGACCAAGGGGATGGCCAGGGCTATGTGTGTGCTGCCTGCCACCCGGACACTGCCATAGGTTAACCCAGTGCCTTGTGAAAGTAAAACTTTATGATTATGTAATTGCCAATCTCGGTGCTTCCCTCGGGTTGCACTCTCAGACTGTATTGTCCCCAAATGGCTGGACTGTTTGCCTCAGGGGCCTAAAATGAAAGCATAGCAGGGCTTGAACTTCCTGCCCTACACCCACCAAAGACAGCTATTTGCACCAGGCCTGAACTTGATTGCCCTGCATCTCGATAAGTTGGTTCCTAAACTGTTTCACCTTGGGGCTTGAACTGCCTGCCCCACCACCAACTGCATTCAGCTACCTCAGTTTCCTTTCCTCCCCCAAATTGAGCTGTTGCCATGGGGGAGCAGATGGACTGCCCACCTATGGTAGTCCCACCTCCTGAACTACTTGCTTACAACAGAATGCAATTGCCTACCCCCCAGAGTCTAGGGACAACCTTCCTTTCACCTGGCTAATTATCTAGTGCCTTCCACTCAGCCTGCCAATAACCTCCAAAGATGTCAAAAACCTGCAGTAGCCAACACAGAAATAGTTAGTTCCCTTAGTATAGAAACATAGAAACATAGAATTTGACGGCAGATAAGGACCGCTTGGCCCACCCAGTCTGCCCATTTCCCTACCTACTGGATAAGCTGCAGATCCTAGTTAACCAGCAGCCTACTTCTTCCTACCCCCATCCCCCAGAACTGCCTTATGACTATCCCATGCATGCTTGAATTCCACCACTGATTTTGACTCCACAACCTCCTTCGGAAGGCCGCTCCATGCATCCACAACCTCTCTGTAAAAATACTCTTAAATTACCTCTGAGCCGCCCCTCTTCTATTTTCAAATTGTGCCCTCTTGTTCTTGCACACCTCTTTTTTTGAAAGATGCTACCCTCTTGGACTTTGTTGATTCCCTTGAGGTACTTGAACGTTTCTATCATGTCCCCCCTCTCCTTCTTTCCTCGAGGCTATACATATTAAGCTCCTTAAGTCTCTCTTCATATGTCTTCCGTGCAGACCCTGCACCATTTTAGTTGCCCTCCCCTCTGGCCAGCTTCCATCCTGTCTATGTCTTTGTGGAGATTGGGTCTCCAGAACTGCACACAATACTCAGATGGGGTCTCACCAGCTGTCTGTAAAGAGGATAATAACTTCTTGTTTTCTACTGGTGATGCCTCTCCCAAGCATCCCAGTATCCCCCAGCCCCTCCTTGCTGCCTCTCACATTGCTTGCCCATCTTTAGGTCATCTGATATGACTACCCCAGGTCCCTTTCATTTTTGTTGTTGTTAGTATCTCACCCCATTGTGTACTTCTTCCCTGGGTTTTGTTTCCCAGGTGCATTACTCTGCACTTCTTAGCATTGAATCTAAGCTGCCATACATTTGACCATTCCTCTAACTTGCCAAGTCCTTTCTCATCCTTTCCACCCCACCCCTGTGCATCAACTCTGTTGCAGATCTTAGTGTCATCTGCAAAGAGACATATTTTTCCTTCCAGTCCTTCTGCAATGTCACTTATAAAGACATTGAAGAGGACCGGTCCTAATATCAACCCATGGGTAAATTTTCACTGGGGTAACCCTCCTTTCTTCTGAGTGGACTCCATTTACTATTACTCTCTGTGTCCTATTCTCCAGCCAATTCTTTTACCCAGGCTGTCATCTTGGGACCCACTCCCAGGCTGGCTAACTTGCATATTAATCTTTTGTGGGACTGTGTCAAATGCCTTGCTAAAGTCTAGGTAGACCATGTCCACAGCCCTCCCTGATCTACTACTTTGTCACCCAGTCAAAGAAATCTATCAGATTCGTCTGGCATGACCTTCCCGCTCAGAATCCATGCTGCCTAGGGTCCTGTCCCTCTGGCCTCTAGATACTGACAATTCTTTTCCTTTAGAAGTGATTCCATCATTTTCCCTATCACTGAGGTTAAACTAACAGGTCTATAGTTTCCTGCTTCTGCCTTGCTCCCACTTTTGTGAAGGGAATCACATCTGCCCTCCTCCAGTCCTCGGTACCACCCCATCCTCCCATGATTTGTTAAAAAGGGTAGTCAGTGGTGTCACTAGTTCTACCCTTAGTTCTTTAGAATTCTGGGATGAACCATCAGGCCCCATTGCTTTGTCCACCTTCAGTTTTAAGAGTTCTTTCAGAACCCTTTGTTCTGTAAATGGGCCGGTATCAACTTCTGTATCCAGAGTGTTACTACTGTTTGTTTTATGTACCTCCCTCTTCCTTTGTAAATACTGAGCAAAATATTTGTTTAGTATCTCTTGCTCACAGTCTCCTCTGCCCACCCTCCCACCCCTTTATTAAGCCTCACTATCCCTCCCTTGGTCTTCCTTCGCCTCCCTGATGTACCTATAAAAGGTTTTATCCTCTTAACTGAGTTGGCTATCTTTTCCTCGGTTTGGGCCTTTGCTGTTCTGACTGCCTTCCAGCCTCCTTTTGCTTTAACTGATACAGTTCTCTGTCCTGCTCCTTCTCCGATTCCTTGTACTTCCTGAATGCTTTCTTTTTCTCTTGAACCTTCACTGCCACTTCCTTGGAGAACCATAGTGGTTTCTTACATCGTCTTGTTTTGTTTATTTGCTTCACACAAAGGCTCGTTACCTCTGTGATGGCAGTTTTTATTATTCCCCATTGTTCTTCCACCCCTCCTTCCTGCCCATTTGCTATAGTCAGCCTAGGAGCCACCCTGGCTCAAGGTAGTGAGGCCCCCCAACACAGTACATGGTTGGAAAGTTGCCCCATTTTTATTTTGCTTCTTCAAGGTGGCCATAGATCCCTTCTTTGGCTGCCTTTCAGAGGACACTCCATCGCAGCAGAAAGACATCACCTTAACCATCCTCCATCCTTTTATCACCTACATCTTCATCTTCTGGACCAGTCTTCATCCTTCATCTTCTTCAGTCCCCTCATCTTTTTCATCTTGTCGCTTTCAGTTTTTCTGCCACCGAGACTGATCAGTCACTAAGGTACTGTACCAACCATTCAAGCTAGCTAGCCATCACCTCCTCCACACTGAAAAGACTGTTTGTCCTACTGGACTGTCACACCATAAACTGGTATATTTCTAATTACCCTTATCCAAGGTGGTTAGGTATTGGTAAAGCTACTACTAATGATGTCTGTAGATGTAGGACACTAGATGACCCTTTAGAAGTGTATATTACCTATTGATATCTATCACTGCCTCTCCATACATCCAGTGTATTTAGTTCTTACATATAGTAGCTGCCTTCCATCACTAAAATTGTATAGTGCATGGCAATCACTGTGAGTGTTTTTGCCTTGTATACTGAAACCAGAAAACCCCCTTATTTTTCCATTGGAACAAGTGGCTGTTGCAATAAAAGCTATCTGTTTGCACCTGGGACCAGTGTGCCTGCCTCTCCTTGACAAGAAGAGACAAACCACCCTATTAAGTCTGGTCAACACATCATATGTGGGAATGCAATGCAATACCTCCAGCATGATGGTGTCAGTAACATATTATTTATTCAGGTCTGCTTGGGTAATTAAGCAATAAGACATGGTAGGTTTATTACATACCTGGGGCAAAGTAAGACACCAATCCACAGGCCAAGTATCTTTAGCCCCTGGGCATGTAGAAAACCTAGTGCAACCAACATCCCTTTAGTGACTTATTGCTCATAGAAAATGTGTATGTGCTGAAATAAGAAAACATAGTAAAAGAATCACATTTCAAAATATATAAAAAACAATTATTTACATGCTATAAAAAAGGTAAAATAGTTATTTTGCCTGCTTGGTGCCACAAGGGATCATTATGTTTTCTAATGCCTGCCTTAGAATTAGGGTTGCATCATAGGAGACTGTGCTGTCTTTTTCAGTTGTCATGTTATATAAAACAACCATTTAAAATACATTTGTGTTTGGTTTTCTTTATAGTATGGAGCTATTTTTTTGTTTTGGCAGAAGCCTGTGGCTTAGGTTTTATGTGATAACGGTGATCGCCAAAGGGTGATCGCTGTTACAGTGAATGTACATCACCAAAAATAAGAACAGCGATGTACACTGGCAGCAACAAAACTACACTTAAATGTTTATGCAGGGGGCTTTGCCCTTGCACCCCCACTCCCCCCTTACTGAAATAACAAACTCTGGGGGATGCATGTCAGGGAGGGATGACAACTAGGACAAAATAAAAAACAAACACATGGGTGCAGAAAAGCACAAAATATTGTGCTCTGCCCCTGCCCCGAGCCCTCCCTACAAGAGCCAGCCACCCTAACCACCATGCCACTAGACCAACTTGGCAGCTTCCCATCTTGCCATCCCCATGTACCTTATGGATACCTTCCAATATCCTGTCATTGTTTCTCCTGCCCTGCACTTTCCGGTGGCTACCCTTTCAGGGTAGCCCACAACACAGGCGCTGAGACTGAGTCACTAATATTTGAGTCACTGAGTCACTAATATTTGAGTCACTCAATCTCAGTTGCCCTTTTGACAGGATACCTGTGGGTTATTAGCAATGTAACAAAGAGCAAAGGGGGAGTAATGTCAAGTCCTATTTGTTTCACCACTGAGCAGAGATGTCAAAGCAGGAAAACAGAGCAAGCCAAAACTGTGTTATTACAACTGGTGAGTGCTCAAGTCCACTGGTAGTGTCCACCCCACAAGATTAAACAAAGAATATCACTAGGCAATCAAGCAGCTGAAGGAGTGCACAAAGGAGCAGCTGTAGTGGGAGTAGTCAGATTGGGAGCATCATTTGAAATAAGCCAGGGCACAATCATTTACTTATGTAGTTTGTTATACTTTTATTTTTTTGAGAGGATTAGGAGGATTGGGGGAGAGTGGGCAAATGAACGTCCAACCAACTGATCAAGCAAGAGTTCAGGGATGGGCAGAGGGAGCAACTAATTGTGTGAGCTGATGAGAGAACAAGCAAGTGGGACAGTGGCAGGCTGAATGGAGGTCATACTAACTACAATAAAAAACAAACTATACAGCTAAGGAGACAGTCTGTAGGGGTAAACATGAAAATCTGCCAGCTCTGAAGTTGATAGTGGGAACAAGATATTCTGTATAACATGCAGGTATGTTTTGAATATGAATCATCTGAAGTTGCTGTGTGGGGAAAAATGGCTGATTTTAAACAACAAAACTCCCAAAAGGTACATAGATATGGAATGTTCTATTGTACATCCGTGTGGGCTGGGACTTATCTTTAGCCATTGGTACTGCTCTCTTAATGCCGTAACTTGGAACCAAGTCTCAGACAGTAAGTAAGTATGGTGGACACTATGGGGGCTCCATTAAGTGTAAAAGTGCAATGGCGACACACCATGCACTTCAATACAAAAGTATTGAAGTGCATGGTGCATCTCTGCCGCACCTTTCCTTTGCACATAATGGAGCCCCTATAGCGTCCGCCATCCTTCAGGGTAGCTCACTTTTCTTTATTAAAATAAAGTGTTGCAGTGCAAGACAAATCCTGCAACATACTTAAAAGGCTTAACCGGAGGGAAGCCTTGCAGATGGCAGGAGCTCCTGCTGTTGACTGCTTCCCTTCAAATATATACATACACATACACATACACATACACATACAGTCATACATGCTTCATATTACCCTGTTATTATAATCCAGTGCCTCAGTAATGTTTACTTGCTGTTGTGTAGTGGTTGTGGAAAAGGTGGTGTGAGCAGTGCAAGTATGATGTGCCAAATTGCATGTGTGCAGTCAGTGTTGTTGTTGTTGTGTGTGTGTGTGTAGCATTAGACATTGTGACACTTCTTGCAAACATATATTGCTGACTTGTTACAGTGTTTATGGTAAAAAGAATAGTTGTAAGAAAAATGTATATTTTATTGTCATCATCATTATCAGTGGACTAACTGATACAATATTTTTTCAGAGGTGTCTGGCCAGAGTGTACCTTAGTCACATACTGCACACATGACTTTTAGGAGAGCATATGTTTTTTTGTGCTATGATCTCTGCAACGTCGTGTGTGCACTGTGAGTGATTGAGGTGCATAGTGACCCAATACCTCTGAAAAAATATCATATTACTTACTACGCTGGTGCTGATGGTACAAATCAAATATACATCATATATTCTTTCTTATCTTTATTCTTGAGATACTGCAACAAGTCACACCATATATATGTTTGCATGAAGCTGGACAATGTCAGCACACACAGGAAAGAACATTGACAGCACACATGCAGTTTAGCACAACATACTTGCACTGCTCAGTCATGCTTTTTGTGAAACACTTCAAATCATGATTCCCGACACAAGGTAAACATTACTGAGGTTCCCAAAATATTTATTTTTTGAAACAGACATTAAAAAGATTCACCAAGTTACAGTATTGCACCCGATATATGGGTACCTTACTTCCAGGGGAATCTTTCTTGCTCCACATGTCCTTACATAGTGCAATACTTTTCTTGCAAAAATGCTCATAATTTTTGTAAACTGGGTCCTGGAGGACTTTCTGGTCTGAAGAGTTCTGCCCCCGCTCTCAGCAATGTTATGACGTGATGCCAGGGAGAGCGCAGGGGTGTACTCCATTATAGTGAATGGCCAGCTGCTTTCCAAATTTTTTTTTTATGTTGTAATGGTCAGTTTGTGGTGAAACATGGGCATGTTTCCACTAACAATATATTGGGTGCAATACCATAACTATATAACTTGGTGAATCTCTTTAAAGCAGCAATGCAACAATCTGGTGAAAATTTTGACATATACTTTTTATGCTATTTTACATTGCCACTTTACTTTCATCCTGACTTGTATGATACTATTCTTTCCAGTATTTGAGTCTGCTTTAGTACTTTTTTTCATGTCTGAAATAAAAAAAAGGAGCACTATGGTGTGGACCAGGACTTCGTCAGTATTTTCCGCTGTTTTTCTCCATCAGTTGTTATATATTACTTCTGTTGTAAAATTAACAATTATGCAGCAGGTAGTGTTTTATAACCTCACATAGCAATATTATTCACAAACAGCTGCAAATAGTGATGAAAACCTGGTCAGAGCCATATTAAAAGGAATGCTCCTTTTTTTTCATACATGAGAAAAGTAGTAAAGCAGACACAAATTGTGAAAAGAAGGGTATTATACAAGCCAGGAGGTAACTAGTGTCTGGCAATGTAAAATAGCATACAAAGTATAGGTCAAAATGTTCACCACATTGTTGCTCTGTTGCTTTAATTTATAATTTAAGTAAGACATTATGTGCTCACAATCACAACACACAAAATGTATCTGTCTTGTGTCCAAAAAATTGCCAAGTGCTGAGAAAGTGAAATGGGAGTGTTACACCACATGCAAAGTCCCCCAGAATTTATTGCACAGTCACTCATGCACACAGTGGTCACACAGAGTCCCCATAATTTTTCTGCATCCCAAAAATGCATCTGTCTTGTGTCCAGAAAATGCCCAAGTGCAGTGGAAGTGAAATGGGACCATTATACCACATGCAAAGTCCCCCAGAATTTATTGTGCAGTCACTCATGCAAGCAGTGGTCACGCAGAGTCCCTAGACTTTTTCTGCATCCCCAAAATGCATCTGTCATGAGTCCAGAAAGTTTACATATTCTGTGATGATGATGTACTCATGATGCACAGTGTCTTGTCAAACCATGTGAAGGATGTATAACATGACATGAATCCATTCAGTGTGCCATCAGAAATGATGACCGTGAGAGAACTGTTACTGGTCCAAAGTGTGCTGTGAGTCCCGCAAATGCAATGCAATCACCTCAACCGGATGTAAGGTTGCCCTTTGTGTGTACACTAATAGTAGCCTTGGTGAATTTATATATTTTATATATATATATATATATATATATATATATATATATATATATATATATATAAAATATGTATTTTCTAGGTGGGGTTGACATATATAGACATGTACTCATTGTATTGTTTTGTATCACTGGTCACACATACTGTTGGTGTGCACATTCTAGTGTTTGATGGGAAATTTTTGCATTGAAATTCGAATTGGAATACTCTCAAGCTAATGAAGGTAAGTATTTTTTTGGGGATATTTGGAAGTAGGTCTTATTAATGGTTTATTATTTGGTTACTTCTTCACAGATATCATCTGCATCCTTCTCCAGTGTGGTTGGTAATGATGGTCATGGCCATCGATTGAAATGTCTTCTGTGTGTTGCACGTCTGCCCCAGCCCAGTGGGGGGGGGGGCCTAAAGTTGAAGAACTTCTTTGGATAAGGCAACTATGACACAACAAAGCATCTGGAAGTTTCCAAAAAATAAGAAATGAAGGACTTATTACAGCTTGATTGCAGCAGTAACACATTATGTTTAAGCCATGGCTGTTCCACAGGTATCTGGATTAACACAGATAGCAAGCTGTGCCACTGCAATCATCAGATCATAACTTAATTTAGTACGAGGCTGTCTAACAAATATCCAGTGTCAGTGTCCCTGCATCTCAACTCATGTTACATTTCAAAACCACATCTTGTCAAGTAACACAACCTGGGACCAACTTTTTCTACACTGTCATGGCTGCACAGCTGCAAATTTGGAATACAGTGCATGGTATGTTGCAGAAATATTTTTTGTGGCACACACATGTCACCTAGTTTATGAATCATCAGTCGGATTTGTTGCAGTCTCATGAAAAAAAAAGGGACAGATGAAATAAAATTTATATACTTATCAGTATAGATTGGAAATGGATATTCCATAGGTTCCTGTAGACAGTAACATTGAAACATAGCAGCATAGACTTTGATGGCAGATAAAGGCCGCTAGGTGCACCTAGTCTGTCCATTTCCCTACCTACAGGATAAGCTGCAGATTCTAGTTAACCAACAGTCTATTTCTTCCTACACCCCACAAGAATTGCCTTATGTCTGTCCCATGCATTCTTGAATTCTCCCACAGTTTTAGACCCCACAACCTCCTCAGGAAGGCTGTTCCATGTATTCACCACCCTCTCTGTGAAAACAACTTCCTCACATTGCCCCTGAGCCATCGCCCCTCTATCTTCAAATTGTGTCCACTTGATCTTGCACATCTCTTTTTCTGACAGATGCTACCCACTTGGACTTTGTTGATTCCACTGAGGTACTTAAAATTTTTTATTATGTCCCCCCTCTCCCTCCTCTACTCAAGGGTATACATATTAAGCTCCTTTAATCTTTCCTCATATGGCTTCTTTTGCAGACCCTACACCATTTTAGTTGCCCTCTTCTGGACTGCCTCCATCCTGTCTATGTCCTTGCAGAGATGGCGTCTCCAGAACTGGATGCAGTACTCCAGATGGGGCCTCACCAACTGTCCATACAGAGGGATAACAACTTCCTGTTTTCTGCTGGTGATGCCTTTCCCTATACATCCCAGTATCCCCCCAGCCCTCCCTACTGCCTTCTCACATGGCTTGCTAACCTTAAGGTCATCTGATATGATTACCCCCAGGTCCCTTTCCATTTTTGTTATTGTTACTACCCCCCCCCCCCCACTGTGTAATCTTCCCATGGATTTTTGTTTCCCAGGTGCATTAGTTTCATTTCTTTGCACCGAATCCAAGCTGCCATACTTCTGACCATTCCTCCAACCTTGCCAAGTCCCTTCTCATCCTTTCCACGCCTCCTTGTGTATCAACCCTTTTGCAGATCTTTGTATCATCTGCAAGGAGGTATGCTTTTTCTTCCCATCCCTCTGCAATGTCACCTATAAAGACATTAAAAAGGTCTGGACCCAGTACTGAACCCTGTGGTACCCCACTAGTAACCCCTCTTTCCTCAAAGTGGACTCCATTTACAATTACCTTCTGTGTCCTGTTGTCCAGCCAATGTTTTACCCAGGCTACCACCCTGGGACCCACTCCCAGGCTGGTTTATTTGATTATTAATCTTTTGTGTGGGACTGTGTCAAATGCCTTGCTAAAGTCTAGGTAAGACATGTCCACAGCCACTCCCTGGTCTACTACTTTGGTACTGCTGCTGTACCATTGATACAGACCTTCAGCGAAGAAGAGTCATTTGTTGTTAACCTGTAAAGAAAAAAAAATAACTTTACTGTATGTGTTTGACCATTGCAGCTCAGAAAAGCAATAGAAAACAAAACACACAGCTAAAGGAATTGAATAGCATAAAAAACATTAGTACACATACTCACTTTATAGTTTTAGTAGTAAAAAGCATTGTGCCTGTGGCTGATGGATGTGGTCTCCTGTTCAACTCCCTCTGCCTTGGCATGGTCAATGTAATGGAAAAACATTGTCAGAATGACACTGGTGGTAGGTGCTGGTGGTCATAGCTGCAGCACATGATGACATTCCCTCTGACATCTTCCTGCATCTGGTGGTAGTGGCAGTGGCTAACAGTGGTCTTATGGTGGTGGGCCAGAGGAGCACACAAAGTCATTCCCGCTGGTGGCAGTGGCTAACAGCAGTCTAATGGTGGTGGTGGTCCAGGGGGCACACAAAATTATTCCCTCTGGTGGCAGTGGCTAACAGCGGTCGTATGGTGATGGTGATCCAGGGGGGCACATGGTGACATTCCCTATAGTGGCACTGGCTAACAGCAGTCTTATGGTGGTGGTCCAGGGGGGCACACAAAGTCATTCCCCGTGGTGGCAGTGGCTAACAACTGTCTTATGGTGGTGGTCCAGGGGGGCACACAAAGTAATTCCCTCTGGTGGCAGTGGCTAACAGTGGTCTTATGGTGGTGGTGGTCCAGGGGGGCACACAAAGTAATTTCCTCTGGTGGCAGTGGCTAACAGCAGTCTTATGGTGCTGGTCCAGGGGGACACCCGAAGTCATTCCCTGTGATTGCAGTGGTTAACAGCAGTCATATGGTGACGATGGTTCAGGGGGCACACAGTGCCATTCCCTATAGTGGCACTGGCTAACAGCAGTCTTATGGTGGTAGTACAGGGGCCAGGATATATTGTGCTCTCTGTTAAAAATGCGACATGACATATGGAATTTGAGTCACTCTGAGTGGGACACTCATTTAACTTTATGAAAAAGAAAACATATACCATGCAACAAATGTGACAGCCTTTTAACCACTTAGGGTAAAACCTGCCAACATTAACCTCATCATCATCCTCATAAAGAAAGCTGCCCTCACAGTCATCTGTGTCTGAATTCTGACCACTCAGAAATTCTTTCTCCATTGTGTCATCATCTACATCAGTGGTAGGCTGTTTCATGCTGCCACTGTCAGTGCCACCAGGATGGTCCATTTCTACATCAGCAAACCATGACTAGGCCGGGGTACGAATACTGAAGTTGCAGTGTGAGCTGGTATGTGCCTCTCATTCATTTTTATGAATGTTAGCAAACTGACATTTACAGGAGAGAGGTTTGTATAACAATCCATTACTATTGCACCTGCTGAGCTGAATACCCTCTTGACACTTACACTGGAGGGTGGGCATGTCAGGTACTTCAGTGCCACTGCAGTCAGCTCTGACCATTCACTGATCTTTCCACTCCAGTATAAAAGAGGATCATCAGTTATTGACAGTTGCTTGTTTTCAGACAAATGTGACTCAACCATTCTCTGTGCTGCACTAAGTGCAGTGGTTGATGCATCATCCTGTTCTCCGGAATCATTTATGTCACAAATCCCCACTTGGGACAAAGCCTCACAAAGTGGGTTGATGCCAACCACTTTGGATGACAGACCACCTGGAACTGCAGTCCCCTTCCCCTTACAGGATTTGTTAAATACTCCTCCAGGTTCACCTTCAGCCTGATTATGCTGCTGAGGTTTGCTGACCTTGGCACGTGACTTCTGTGCCCCATGAACCAAGTGCACCAGTTGCCCACTGACATTTTTTACCTGTTCAGACCCGCCCTCCAGTACTGAGGCAATTCCATGTTTGTATCATGGGTCCAGCATTGTTGCTATTGCAAAGTTGTTACTACACTGAGTGCTCAAGATGTGACGCTTTTGGTCGAATACTGTCAGCATGTTTCAGCAACATACTGCTAGCACTGTCTCCGGCAACATCAAGACTAAGCTGTACATTAACCAATGTCTGCCTCAGCACCCACAGCAGTGGCATTGATTGACTAATGGAGGCAGACTCACCACTCACTGCGTGTGTGCCATGTTCAAAAGGCTGCAAAATTGTTATTACAGAGTCCGTGAGGTGCCACTGTTCAGTTGCCATAGACATGGAGGCCCCGGAACTGTCACAGCTAGTGTGCATGACAAGATATTCTGAGATGGCTTTGTATTGTTCATACAGCCTCTCTGCCATGTATAAAGTGGAGTTCCACCAGGTGACAACTTCTAGCTTTAAACAGTGCTGAGGGAGGCTGTTTCGGATCTGCAACTGCCGAAGCTGGTCATGGGCCTTTGCAGAGCATGAAAAGTGAGAACAGATACGGCATGCAACTGCCAGCATTTCCTTTATATCAGGGTGCTGCAGAAACTCCTGCACCACGAGATTTAAACAGTGGGCCATGCATGGAACCCAAACAAAGCCATCATTCATGATGCATTTCACCACATTTGACCCATTGTCACTTGCTATGAACCCAGCTCTCAGGGACAGGAGGTTCAGCCACTTGTCAATTTCCATCAGTACCAAGTCCATCATGTTTTCACCAGTGTGTGAACGGGTCACATTGCACATAGCAATCATTGCATGCTGTTGAATTCCTGGAAGATTCCTACCATGCACTCCACCTTACTGCACTTATTATTCACAGTATCAACAGCACAAACAACACCCGGCACTTGTGCCCAATGTGCAGTGATACACAAATATGAACTCCCCGCTGTTTTGCCACTTGCGCACATATCCATACTTAAATGGATGAATGGAGAGGAGGAATGTTGAAGGGCACGTCTTACAGAGTCGGACCCAGTACACTACAACTCGGGGACAGCACAGGTCGAAAAGTATGTCCTGGATGGGACTCTCCATTTTGGACAGGCACGTGCAGCACACTGCCGGAACTCAGAATTCTCCACAAAGGAGAAGGGCAAAAGATCAATTGCCAGCATTTCAGCTACAGCAGCATTAAGTTCACATGACACTGTCTGATTGGATGGATACTTCAGCTTATGCACAAAAACATTCTGTAACATGGTCTGACTTAAATGTTTTACATGGGGTGTGATGACAAATGGTTCTGCTCTGCGATTGGCAGGGGGTGGAGTGTGGATGTTTGATGAAGACGGTTACACAGGTGATGATGACAAACCCACAAATGCAGTTATTTTGCCAGATGTACCAACCGGAGTTGATGTACCACTTGCACTAGACATGCTGCATTCACCACCACCCCCACCACCACCACCACCAAAACTGCTACTCTCACCAGCACTAGACAACATTTCAAAATCATTATGCTCCACCACCTCATCATGCCTGTAGTAATCCTCTGCTCTTATTTCATCACTACTTCACACATTAAATTTCCTACTTGATTTAACAGTCATGGAAGTGGATAACATGCTTGTTATGGTTAATGACGAGGGTGAACGCCCCACTGTGTTATTAGCTGCTGTCTTGTTCTGGGTCCACAGTGCCATGTGCCTGTTCTTAAGATTCGTATGCTGTCCTCCTGTGCCCAGATGGCTCCCCTTTTTACCTCGACTCACACATGCATGGCAAACCTGGCAGATTGCAACTGACTCATCATTTGCATCTTGCACAAAAATATCCCAAACAAGGGATTGTGATTCTCTAGTTTTAACATGTCCCTGATGCTGCCATTTGGATTCTGTTTTTTTAAGCCATGAAGTGTGGTGTGTGCTACGTGATTTTTCTGGCAGGGCACTCTTAGACTGCAACTGACCACCATGACTACCTATCATTATTACTGGGTCATCATCATCATCATCACCATCAACTGAAACTGGTAAATCACAACTTTTTCCGGGGAGGGAGATAATGCAAACAGACCCAGACACAGCCACCTTGAATTTCTTTTTCTCCAGTTCCCAGCTGGGGTCACTTACATCATCATCATATTCATCAACATATTCATCAACATCTCCCACATCCACATCTTCTGCTTGGATGCTGGCATGTGGACTGCATGTTGCAACCACAGCAACATCATCATCATCAGATTCATCATCATCAACACCACCATCACCTGATGTTTTTTCACCACACTGTGAATCACTGCATAGCAAATGCATGACCTGAACCGTGGTGGAAGAAATGTCACATTATATGCTATCGTTGACATGATGATCGGAATCCTCATGTTCAGTTACTTGGATGTTACTGGTAAGTATGACATCATTTAAACTGCCACTCACTGGCACTGCTTCACACTCCACTATATTTTTGGACACGGTAAACTAGTCAAAAGTGGAACTTGAGGCAGCAATACTCATTCCACCACCAGCAACTGCACTAACACCACCAGCTGGGACAACATCATCTCCTCCAACTATGAGTGAACCTACTGATTGCGCTGTAGAAAACATTGAAAGAGAAATACCTTTCCCTCACATCAGCAATGCACTTCTGCGTCTGTGTACTACCACGCCCACAGACAATCTTTCCACTGGCAGCTGTGCCATGGCGAGAAACAGCTTTGCTTGCATGTCTCTTTGTGGGCATTTTGGATGATCAACAAGAATATTCTAAACAAATTTAGATTTTGGAACGTTCACTCTGGGTGGGGGGGGATGCTGGATGTGAAGCCAAAAAAACAACTGTGGCTTTGGCAACAGATACAGATGCAAAGTCACAAGTTCAACAACACCTTAACTAACCAGTAGTGCTGAAGTCACAAACAATCCAATCTGGAAAATTGGAAAATAATTCCTTTTGCCGGCGGGGGAGGGGGGGGCACTGACTGTAGATTTTTTATGGCAGTGCAAGCAGCAAAACTAAGAAAAGATACCACAGTGGCAGTACAAAATCATGCAGCTGCAGCGGATAGCAGGTTCACACTGCTGCATCTGCAATCACACTGTGGCACAATAAAAGGTATATCAGCCGACCGACCCCCTCAGGAAGCTCCCTGCAAGAGCGTGGAATACATCGCGGGTGCCAGAGGTAATAAACATCTCTTCTACTGCACACTTGTGTGGGGGATAGCCCATCAACACGCTACGCATGTCGACTGCCCCACCCACCCTGGCTCAGCATTTCCTTTATAGTTGCTGTCTTTTCCTGTTCCCAAATTTACTAAGTCCCCACTTACAGGTTATACCAGATAGCCACTAGAGGGACCCTCTGACTCTATCACCTCAGCCTCCCCTTTCCTATTTCCTATACCTATTTTACCTGCCTAGGTATGTCTGTCCCCATCCCACTTCTGCCTCTGCCTACACCTTACCCTTGTCCTGTGCCCAGCTGCCCATCCCTCTGGACCTCACCTAGCCAGCCACTACCCACAGTATCCACTAGGAGTCACTATTCTCACTCCTGTTCTAGCCCAAATCCCAGCCACTGTAAGCCCCTCTGTACCTGGTTTCCCCACTCTCTGCCAGGCCTTCTCCCAACTGCCCAGCTTGAGATTTGAAGCTTGTACCCTGTCCACCAGAGTCCGTGACAGTACCACTACTCCAAAGTGGTATCTACGTTCTCTGAAGGACAACCAAACCACTTGTCCTTCACCACCCCACTTACCCTGTCGCTATGTTCAGGCACCTTTCCCCCCAAATTGGTATACTGTCCCCATCTACAACCCTTGTACTACTGCTCTCCTCCATCTTACTGTCCCATCCCACGTTAACTCCCCCCCAAGCAGCTACCCAGCACCCTCCCCTTCACCTACTATTCTGACCCATCCTACAAAAGCCCCCTATAATTCCTCTGCTTCCCTTCTAGCCATCTCATGGTCTCACTTCCCCACCCCCCTCCTCTTTTGTCTATTCCTTTGGCTGCCTTCTGGCCTCTCTCTCCCACTCCAGCTCCCCTCCCCTCCACTCTCCCCGCCTCAGCACCTCCACCAACCTACGCAGGACTAAACCTCGGTCCCTCCACACTCTACGCTGCCACCTAACTATTGCCCTACTTCTGCTGGCAGCAGGGGATATACACCCTAACCCTGGCCCTACCCTGTCCTCAAGCCCTAACCACCACACCCCAAACCCCTTAGCCAGGACATCCACCAACTCTCGCTCTGACTTTCTTCCCCGTGGCCTCCGCCTTCTCCATTTAAATATTCATAGCCTAGCCCCTAAACTCGAACAGCTCCAGGTCCTAGCAGCCCACCATGTCCCTGACATAATCATCCTATCCGAGACCTGGCTAAACCCCAGCCTCCCGGACAATACCATCACTATTCCAGGATACACCATCACACGGCAAGACCAGTCCTCCAGAGGCGGTGATGTGGCTATGTACATCAAATCAACCCTACACTTCACTGTCTCCCTCACTAAAGCCGAACCCAAAGCCTTTGAGCTACTAATGGTAAAACTGTCCCCCCCATCTCTTTACCTAACTATGTTTCTGGAATCTACTGCTGCCCAGGCACTTCAACCACTACAGTCACCAACCTCCTAGGTCAGCTCTCACCTCTCACACAGTCAGGTGAACTATATGTCCTGGGTGATTTCAACCACAACTGGCTAGCACCCACCTTTAACAAAATCCAAACTGAAATAACCACCCTAAACCTCAGTCAAACCATCCTGGAACCCACTCACTCTAATCATAAATCCGGTAATCACTCCCTCCTTGACTGGGTGCTTACTTCCCACCCCCACCGCGTTATGAGTTCAGGCCTCCTCCCTGATTCCATCAGCGACCACCATCTAATCTACTTGGTCCGCAAGATCCACAGAACTAAAACCCCTCCCAAATTCATATCCCAACGGTCTTATAAATCCCTTAACCTCCCCCTCCTCCTGGCTGATTTGGCCCACTCCGACTGGGTCCCAAGTCCTACCTGCTCTAACATGGATATGGCCCTCTCTCACTTTCGAACCACCTTCCTTGCCATCTGGGACAAACACGCCCCCCTGTGCCAGACTAGAGTCCGGGGATCTCACCTACCCTGGATCTCCCCTGAGTTGTTAGCTTGCCAACAAGCCCGTGATAAGGCCTGGTGAAATTACAAATCCACATCCCTCCCAGATAACTACATTACCTACTGCACACTTCGCAACAAATGCACAAAGGCCACCCGTTTAGCTAAGGCAGATTATTTCAACAATACCCTAAATGAAAACCTCGAGTGCCCCTCTAAATTCTGGAAGGTCATCAACTCCCTCTTCACCCCCCAAACAACGAGCCCCCTCCTCTCCTCCTCTCCCATGGGACTCTTCTCTCCGACCCCCTGCTGGTCGCTTCCAAGTTTAATACCTATTTTACTACCTGTGCAAAGGCCCTCCTAAAATCCCTCCCCCTAGCAACCTCACCCATTCCTCAGTCACCTATCCTCCTTCCGACTAGTAGGAACACTTTTTCCTTCAGACCTATCTCCCCTGCCAAAACCCTTGCTGCCCTTCACTCCCTGAACCCCTCCAAAGGCAAATCCCCTGATGGTCTGGATAACAAATTCCTCTTCCTTTCTGCCCCCACCATTGCTACTCCCCTCACGGCCCTAATAAATCTCTCTTTCTCCACTGAGGAACTCCCCTCCAAATGGAAGCACGCCACTGTCATTCCCCTCCCAAAAGGCGGTGATCCTACCTCCACTACAAACTACCACCCCATCTCTCTCCTCCCCACCATTGCCAAACTCCAGGAACATCTAGTGCTTTCCCAACTCTCTGCCTTTCTCTCTGAAACTAACTTCTTCACTCCTTTTCAGTCTGGTTTCTGAAAACACCACTCGACCACCTCCTCCCTGCTACGACTCACAGATTCCATCCTCACTGGGATGGATAATGGACTAATCACTGCTGCTATCTTCATTGACCTAGCAAAAGCTTTCAACACGGTATCCCACCCTCTCCTCCTATCCCACCTATCTGGTGCTGGTTTAACAGAATCTGCCACTAACTGTTTCAGGGCTTACCTTATAATTAGAACCCAATCCACTAAAATTGCCGACCACACCCCCCCATCACCACCGGTGTCCCCCAAGGTTCAGTTCTTGGCCCCATCCTCTTCTCCATCCTTCTAAATGACCTGCCTAACTCTTGCTCCTCTACCGCAATCCATATGTACGCGGACGACACAGTCCTCTATACCTCCGGTTGGACCCACGAGGAAGTCTCCTCCAATCTCCAAACTGATTTCAACAAAATCCAACATTGGTTCAATTCCAACCAGCTATCCCTAAATGCAAAAAAAACTGTCTCTATGACTTTTGGCACTAGACAGCGGCTATCCAAATTCACCCTCCCCCTCAGCTTCCATACCCTAAATAACTCCACCCTCGAGGATGTGCCCTCTTTCAGATATCTAGGGGTTTAGCTGGATTGACACCTCACCTTCTTCACACACGTGGATGCCATCATTTCTAAACTGTGCCCAAAACTAAGTGCCCTTTATAGCAACCGCTCTAGTCTCCCTCTACCGGTCAGAAGGGAACTAGTCCAGAAAATGATTTTACCCTCCTTTGACTACTGTGATGTCATTTATAACTCCGCCTCCAAGACCACCCTAACCAAACTTGACCCCCTCTTTAATGTCTTCTGCCGTTTCGCCCTCGATGCTCCCCGCCGCTCTCATCACTGCGAGCTCTATCTCTGGCCCTACCTTCCCTGAGCAACCGGCGCCTAATTCACTGTGCCAAATTCACTTCCAACTATTGGCTCAGCTCCTTCCCTCCCTACCTCACATCCTCCTTATCCCCCACCCCATCCACTCCCTCCAATCTTCTGATGCAAGACTATTGGCCATCCCTCATCGTAGGACAACCGCCGGCCAATCAGCCTTCTCTTACCGCTTCCCTAACCTCTGGAATCACCTGCCAGCTCAGATCTGCCTTTCATCATCCAAACACTCCCTATCCTTGGCTCTCACTAATTTCCTTGCTCCTAATTGCAACTGCCCCTGACCCCCACCCCTCCTGCTCCCTCCCACCATCCCCCTTGTGCCTGACCAGCGGCTCGGCCTTCGCCAAATTGCCTGGCTTATACACTACCCTTCACACTTCATCACTCCCTCTAATTGTTTCCCTCCTTACCTTCCCCTACCCTCCTCTCTCCTTCCCCCCTCCCGTTACCCATGCTCTCACCCTCAAACACTACTACTGCTCACCCCCCCAACCTTGTTAGCCCTCCCTCATCTCCTACTCCTACTGTCAACTTGTTGCATCTCACTTCAGCTCCGGTCCTGCTACCGACACTCATGCATTACTACTGGCACTTAAACATGTTTTAATCCGAAAGTGTTCCATGTTATGTATACCTTATCCTTCATGTATGATCTCTGTGCTGTTTCACCTATTGTTAAATGCATTATAGTTCTACTGTATTGTTGCATCTCATGCAAATATGTGCTCATGTTTATCCAGCCGAGTTATGTACATCATCTTATTGCACTATATTCTTTTTTTGTCTGTTATATGCTCTGCCTCCACTGTAACCCTTCCCCCCCCAGGTCGCACCGGGAGACGAGCATCTTTTTGCTCAGTGTGCCTTTCCTGGTGAAACAATTTAAATAAATAAATAAATAAATAAATAAATTTGATGACACACACTGCACACATACTCACACACACGCACAATTTGTCTACAAGTAATGTGTAGCAAATTAAAAACTTCAGTAATATACCATGTATTTTAAACAACCTGAAATGATGAACTGCTGCACCAGATCCACAACACACAATCAGCAAAAAAATTTCAACAATTACTGAAAATATTACTGTGTGTACATTAACACAGTCAGTTATATAACAAAAAAATACCCAAAAACAAAGAACTTCCTATTTCTTCAAGTGAAATCTACCTACGCCACAGACACACCCCTCCCCCAAAGCACACTTTCACTGTCTTTTACCCCATAGACTTAATGTTGTACATTAACATTCAAAACCCACACACAAACAATAAACACTCAATTATATGAGCACAGGAGGGTTTCCTACATTCGATGAACTAAAGTTTGAGCAAAATAAATTACTCAAAAAGGCTTTTTTAAGAGCTTTTTGAAGGTTTGAATTACAGAGAGCTCTCAGAGCAGACTGTCTCCTACAGCTTCCTACACACACTACCCCGAACTGAGGCTGTGCAGAACAATATAGCACCCATGTGATCTGAAATCCCATGAATCACTGCAAAATTCACCTTTGGATCTCAAAAACAAGGCGAAGTACATTGTTTTCAATGTATTTCGCCTTTAAAATTGGTGGAGAAGTGGTTTGGGAAAGCGGAGTAATGTAAAGTCAATGTTTTCAATCTTCGTGTTATCCATTAAAACGTGAAGTACTCATAGAAACATAGACTTTGACGGCAGATAAGGACTGCTAGGCCCATCTAGTCTGCCCATTTCCCTACCTACAGGATAGGCCACAGATCCTAGTTAACCAACAGCCTATATCTTCCTGCCCCCCACAAGAATTGCCTTATGTCTGTCCCATGCATTCTTGAATTCTCCCACAGTTTTAGACCCCACAACTTCCTCAGGAAGGCTGTTCCATGCATCCACTACCTCTCTGTGAAATAATACTTCCTCACATTGCCCTGAACCGCCCTCCTTCTATCTTTAAATTGTGTCCCTTGTTCTTGCAAGTCTCTTTTTCTGAAAGATGCTACCCTCTTGGACTTTGTTGATTCCCTTGAGGTACTTGAAAGTTTCTATCATGTCCCCCCTCTCCCTTCTTTCCTCAAGGGTATACATATTAAGCTCCTTTAGTCTCTCCTCATATGGCTTCTCTTGCAGACCCTGCACCATTTTAGTTGCCCTCCTCTGGACTGCCTCTATCCTGTCTATGCCCTTGCAAAGATGGGGTCTCCAGAACTGGACACAGTATTCCAGATGGGGTCTCACCAACTGTCTGTACAGAGGGATAATAACTTCCTGTTTTCTGCTGCTGATGCCTCTCCCTATACATCCCAGTATACCCCCGGCCCTCCCTACTGCCTTCTCACATTGCTTGCTAACCTTAAGGTCATCTGATATGATTACCCCAGGTCCCTTTCCTGTTTTGTTGTTGTTACTACCTCCCCACCCATTGTGTGTTCTTCCTGGTTCTTGTTTCCTAGGGTGCATTATTTTGGTACTTTTGCATTGAATCCTAGCTGCCATACGTCTAACCATTCCTCCAACCTTGCCAAGTCCTTTCATCCTTTCCACGCCTCCTTGTGTATCAACCCTGTTGCAGATCTTTGTGTCATCTGCAAAAAGGCATACTTTTCCTTCAAGTCCCTCTGCAATGTCACTGATGAAGACATTAAAAGGACTGGACCCAATACTGAACCCTGCGGTACCCACTAGTAACCACCCTTTCTTCAGAGTGGACTCCATTTACAATTACCTTCTGTGTCCTGTTGTCCCCAATGTTTTCCAGGCTACCACCCTGGGACCCACTCCCAGGCTGGTTAATTTGACTAATAATCTTTTGTGTGGGACTGTGTCAAATGCCTTGCTAAAGTCTAGGTAGGCCATGTCCACAGCCCCTCCCTGGTCGATTACTTTGGTCACCCAGTCAAAGAAATCTATTAGATTCATCTGACATGACCTTCCCACTGTGAACCCATGCTGCCTTGGATCCTGTGCTCCACTGACCTCTAGGTACTCTGCTTCACATTGCCGAGTACTTCGCAAATCCGCCTTTACTGAGCGAATCACTTTGTGGAGCAAATTGACCCCACTTCGCCCACCACTACTCATGGGGTGAAGACAGGGCACATAAGGGGAGTATCTTTCAAATGAGAAAAAGCACAAGTTCTAGGGGCAATGGGTGCATGTGATGAAGCTGAAGTGGGAGTTCATCAAGACAGATGTGAAGAAATATTCATGGAAGGCATGGTAGATGACTGACAGGGACTTCAGGCATAAGTGACGGCACTGAAAACACTGTGGGGCTTCAAGCATGAGTGAGACAGGCATAGGGCTGGAGTGTATTTGAAAACAGGCAGGGAGGCAGCAGGGTTGCTTTAGGGTCTGCAGATGAAACCATTAAGGCAGGGATGGACAATCTGGGCTGGCTGTGTCGGCCGAGCAGTCCTTTTCCAACAGATAATTAGTAACCTAAAGTACACAATAGTAAGGTCAGTAAAACATGATACATTTTTAAATGTTTCTAGTTTAACAAGGGCCTCACAGTGGTCCTGCAGTTAATGCCAGAGAGTGTAGACTCAGTTACCCTTTTAATTAAATATTTCATGTGATAGCAAAAAAAAAAGGGTGAGTCAAAAAAACATAACATTACACTTACATAACATTAGGCAGACTGAGAGCTGTACTGTGGCACCAGTTTTATGTGGGCAGATCATGTTTGTAGCCAATTACTGGTAAGTTTAGCTTATGGAACTGTAGCTGTCCAAGGTGCTGAGGGTCCAGCTTGGAACGGTGTGGCTCAACAATGTCATCAGCAGTACTAAACATCCTCTCAGATGACACACTTGTAGGAGGGCAGCTTAGGTATTTTAAAGCAAGTTGTGCCAGGTAAGGAGAGGAGTTGATTTTCTGAGCCCAGTGGATCAACATCTAATGGCTCAATTGACTCTGCAAAGTAGCCATTAAGTACATTTTCTGGAGAGAGACTGAGACTGTGAGCTTCTGTGTTGCTGTTGATGCATTGATGTGTTGAGTAATGCCCAGTCACTCTCCTCTACGTTGTCACTATGCTATTTTTCCCCATCTCCATCAGTATCATCCAATTTCAAACCACCACATGCCTGTCTGTTTCTCTGAGGAAGCTGAACTGGAGTATCTTCTTCCCCTTCCAAGTGTCTGACTGCCTGTGTGGCACTATTTAACTCATCACTGAGTTGTTGTCTAAAATGAGTCACCCTGTGGTTGTCCATGGCTATATGAAGGATCTCGCATTTGAACCTAGGGTCCAACATGGTAGCAAACATGTGATGGCAGGTATCCATGACTGTGGCGAACCTTGCATCAAGTTCTGCATTGAGATGAATAACAAGGTCAGTGACCTCTTGTGTACTGAGTGTATTGTTAGCCAAAAACCACTGTAATGATCTTTTGAGAATATGTATAGCTGGGATAACCTGACTAAGTAAGGCTATAGAAGCACTTAGAACACATGTACTCATCTTAACTAGCATGAGAACCTTCACCATGCCCTCAAGAACTAATCAATCTTGATCTCCTAGAACCCCTCCAATGTCTGCCACCACAGAAATTTTGTGTAGTGCCCACTTTTGCTCCAAGAGTCGTGAAAACATCAGGTATGAAGAATTCTACAGAGTGCTAACATCTTGTATTACACAATGTTGGGGCAGACCAAAGCATTCCTGAACTTTTCATAATTTGTTAGTGGCTTTTACAGAGTGATGGAAATGGCTGCAGATGGAATGAGCTGTGGATAATATGTTGTTGGTCCTATTACTGCTACGTAGTGCGTGAGTCACCACTAAATTTAGTGTGTGTGCAAAGCAACGAATACTCACAAAATGGTCATCATTGATGGCTTTCACCATGTTTGTGCCATTGTCTGTAACAAAAAATCCAACTTTTAAATTGGTGTCAACACCAATCCAAGACCGCAACATGTCTTGCAGGAAAGTAAGAATATTATGTGCTCTGTGGTCTTCCTCTATGAGTCTGACATTCAGTCAAGTTGACCTCATGAGACCACAGGTTGTGGGGGGGACAAGCATGAGCCACAAGGGGATGCATCGAAAACTGCAGCAGCAGGGTATTGCACACATCAGTATGCAGTTAAGGAGAGATAGGCATGCAGGGAGTTATTGCTAGTCCAGATATCTAATGTGTAGTGAAAAACACCAGCAACAGCAGATTGCATGCCATCATACAGTCGTGGCAATATAGTTCACGAAAATGTAATATGAGATGGGATCTAATAAAGTGGATGCAAATAGCTGAGAAGCTGTCGGAAGCCAGTATCTTTCACAACTGACATACTGTAGGCTGGAGATGCAATGCCATCATCTCAGTAGTCAGCTATGTGATTTGCTGTGCTGTTGGATGTGAAGCATGTTACTTTGTTTATGCATGCAGAGCATCGATTTTTGGAAGTGCCAAAGGAGACATTGATGTGGACTGCTTCAACAACGGTGGTGTGTGAAGTGTTGATGACTGTCTCTGCCTTGTAGTATCAGTGGAGTCAGATGTGACCACCAGAATAGAGGCCAGACTCTATGTTGGTGAGGGGAAAGTAGTGCCGTGATCACTGGATTGCTCTAAATCAGATCTGTCCTCAGTTCCACCATCACTGCCAACTGTGCATGCCTGTACACTGCAGGGGTTTAGTCCTGGTGAAACCAAGGGTCACGAGCCAGACCCAGATGAGCTTCAATACACTTAAGGGTGCGTAAGTGGTTCTGTAGTGATGTTGTGGTTAAGTTAGAGAGTGATTTCCCGTGGCTTATAGTGGCATTGCAAAAAGAACAGACTGCCGTTGTTGTGTCCTCCTTTAACACAATGAAATGCAGCCACACAGCACATTTAATGCTGTAGTTATTTATTTATTTATTGAAGGTCTAGGAATTACAACCCTTTGAGTCAGAGACTCATTTGCAAAGGCTCCACGTCATACATAAATCGGTTAGAACACAGTATAACATGGAATACAACATTATAGACACAACTCAAGTATAGAGAATGACAGTAACCTTCAGAAAGAAAGATACAATATACAAAGACATGGAATATCAGCAATTGTGAAGCAATGGTGCATTAATATTATTTTAGGTTTCATCTGAGTCACAGTGGGAGTTTGACATAATGTGATTAAGTAACTCATGTTTAAAAGGCCCAAGCCTGGGGATAGTTAAGATAGAGTCAGGGATTGAGTTTATCCAGAGTGGGGCCCTGTAGCAAAAGGACCTTTGGCCAGCAGTGGTATTTACAAAGGGGACACGGAATGTGGCGGTGTCTGAGTGTCTTGTGGAGCGAGCTGGAAGATTCTTTTGGAGGAGCTTTTGACAGCCTGGGGGGCTAGGCCCAACTGGATTTTTTTGGCCATTAGGCAGGTCTGATAAACTAGTCGCCACTGGAAGTTTAGCCATGATGAACGTAGATAGAGGTCACAGGTGTGCGTAAGATGATCACATCCTATGGCCAATCTGCAGGCTTTATTTAGGGCGTGTTTGATGCTAGACAGTGCTGTGTCAGAGGTAGCCATGTATATGATTATGCCGTAGTCTACCAGTGAAAGAATGGAGCTGGAGATAGCTAAGTGCATAGCCTCAAGAGGTAGACATGGTCTGAGCCTGTAGAGGAGACCAATTCTTTTGTTAGTTTCAGTGCAAGTTGACGCAATATGCTCACAATAGGTAAGGGCGGAGTCTAGGGTAACTCCTAGATATTTAAAGTTGGAAACTGGTTCCAGTGTGGTGCCCATCACATTGTGTATGGTTAATTTTGCAGAGCTGTGCTTGTGCTGTGGGTGAGCGAATAGCATGACTTTCGTCTTTTTAGTGTTGAGTATGAGCTTGTGTGAGGAGAACCAGGCTTCAATTTGAGCGAAAGAGCCCTGCAAGGCTTCTTGAAGTTGTGTGGGGTCAGGGTGCCTACTGAAGATCACAGCATCATCAGCATAAAGAAGAAGACGCCCAGAGGAGGCCTGAGGTAATGAGTTCAGGTAGAGTGAAAAGAGTAGCAGACCGAGGATAGACCCTTGTGGGACACCTGATCTGATGGGTAGGTTAGCGGAGAGGGTGTTTCTTATCATCACCTGTTGAGTGCGGTCAGAGAGATAACTGGAGAACCAGCTAGTAGTTTCTTTTGAGACGCCAATGGAGAGGAGGGAGTTTATGAGCATGGTGTGATTGACGGTATCAAATGCATTGGAGAGATCTATAAATACTGTACCAGCCAGGTCTCCATGGTCAAGAGCGTCATGAATAAAGGAGGTGAGGTCTAGTAGGGCAGTAGTGGTACTGTGACCTTTCCTAAAACCGTGTTGTTGAAGGCAGATTAGTTGTCTTGCATCTAGATAGTTAGTGAGCTGATCAGCCACTATTTTCTCTAGTGCTTTTGAGAGTGGAGGGAGTATGGAGATGGGCCTGTAGTTACAAGTTGAAGTACGCGCACCATTTTTATGTACTGGTGTAATCCTCGCCTTTTTCCATAAAGACGGGAATTGTCCTAGGCATAGGGACATGTTGAAAATTTTAGTAAGAGGTACCAGAACATCATCGAGGGTTAAAGATAGCAATTTTGCATCTAGTGAGTCACCACTGTGTCTGGTCTTTTCTAGGAACCTGGAAATATATGCACGGGCATCACTAGCAGAGATAGTTTTGAGACAAAATGGTGGCTCACTGGGGGATGTTGGGAAATATCCCGCATCATTACTGAAAAAGTCTGGGGGAAGAATAGAGCTTAGGCCAGAGAATGACATATTGAGAGCATCCGCTATTTTGCTGGGTTCTTGGGTAGGGATACCATCTAGGATAAGCATGGCAGGGGAAGGGGAGGGAGACTTTCCACTAAGTTCCCTTATATTACCCCAGAACCTCTTTCTGTCGCCCCAGGTGGCAGTGAGTTTTGTTTGGTAATAAGCGGCCTTCACCAGCCGAATTTCCCAGGTGCAAGTATTTTTGGCAGCACGATAACATTGTTGGTCTGCAGGCTGACCTGACTGAAGGGCTCTGCACCACAGGTCATCACGTGCCTTCATTTTATCGAGCAGAGCCCGTGTTATCCAAGGGGATGATTTGGACTTTCCGATCCATGTGACATGGGGGGCAAAGATGTCACAGGCAAATTGGAAGGAACTTATGAAGAAGGACAGAGCGGCATCAACTGATTTCAGATGATCAAGGGGGGACCAGTCGAAATTCCGAAGTAGGTATCTTAGGTGTTTTTAGAGCCCCCTTCTTTAGCTGGCGACACCTGGAGGTCCTAGGTGGGGGTGGTTTCCAGCTATTTGTCCAGAGACAAGTTACCGGGGAGTGATCACTGATGGAGTCCGACAGAACCTGGACATCCAGTATGTGTTCAGGATGGTTAGTAAGTACGAGGTCAAGAAGGGAGCTGTGGCTCATATTTTTGTTCACTCTAATGGGGGTGAGGACCATTTGGGACAGATTTTGGGCAGCAGCTGCATCCCTGAGGGGGGATGTCTTGGGGGCAAGCCAGTCTGAGTTGAAATCTCCTAAGGCTATGACTTCCGAATTTTTGGGGAGCTGTTCAATAATATGTAGGATGGATGTGAAGGCATCCCTTTGGTTACGAGGGGGTAAGTATACGGACATTATGTAGAGGGACTTTTTCGAGTTACCAATTTCAACCCTGACAGTAAGAGACTGTGCACCTTCCGAAGGGCTTCTGGTAGCAGTGATTATGCCTTGTAGGTGCTCTCGGAGATAGTGAGCACTACCCCCACCCCAGTTATTTAGTCTATCCGACCTGAACAGTGTGTAACCAGGTACGCTTACAGCCGAGTCAGGGATATGCTGTGATAGCCATGTTTCAGTGATGGCTATTACATCAGGGCAGTGGAGGCAGACCCAGGCTTGAAATGAGTCAAGTTTATTTAGAAGACTACAAACATTAATGGTGGCCAGCCGCCAGTCCCTTCATAGCAGCAGGTTTCCGTGGGGTATGGAGAGTGGGACCTGGATTTGGGTGGATATTTCCCACAAGTAGCAGGAGGATGATTGCTGTCCTGGTTAGAGTAGTTTTGTTCATCTTTTTGGAGGTGCGACGGGATGTGACCATATGTTGGGGTGTTTTATTGGAAATATGGGTACACGTAAAGCGTAGTATTTCCTGTCCATAAAGTAATGGTGTGATCATGGTTTCAGAGGTGAGGTGACATGGTAAAAGAGGAGGGTAGGGAATATAGGACATTGTAACAGAAGAGGGAGTTTTTATTGATTGGGTTAACGCAGGTTAACATGGTAAAATTAGGACGGGGCAGTGGTAGCACTAGAACTAGTAAGAAGAAGGCAGGAGGGTAGTGGATTGTGTGATAGGGTTGAAACAAGGAGGGCTAACCATGACACCATTATGCGGACAGAGAAAGGTGATATGGTATTTAATTTAGACATGTTTGGCAGTGATTTTAAGTATAACTTATAGAATTTTTCCTTTTTTTTTCACACAATGAGGTAAACCAAGCAGTAGTTTAGGAGCAGAGAGTGAGAGATAAGCTGTGGAGGCAAGTGGCAGCCCCCTAGTGGTAGGTTCTGATAACCTGCTAGTGGAGAAGTTGCCTAATAGGTTTCTGTGCTACACCAATCAGAAACAGCCCACCGTCACTATATAAAGAGAGCACGACCAAGGGTGGTGGGGGCCAATGATTCTGCTAGCACCACATCCCCAAGTTGTTTTTTCAACAGATGTGCCTGTCTTGTCCTGACGTTCTTGCCCTGTGACTACTGCCCCTGATGATGCCATGCCAGTGCTGCCATCACTTGGCTGTCTTTCAAGCTGTGGTAGACCCTGCTGAAGAAATGGTAGTGTTATTTGTGTGATCTTCTTAGAGGGAGGGGGACCTTACACTTACTGCTACTTCCACTACCCATGCTAGTAGTGCTACACCTAGAGGCTGTTTTGCCAGCCACCTTTTTTTCTCTGCCCTCACATACTCTGCTTATCTTCAAAGTCCCTCACATGTGCTTCTGATGAAGAAGATGATGTGTCACTGGGCAATTCATCGTGTGGATAGAAATACTCAGAACCAGATGGCTGGTCATCCTCTGCAACATTTTCAGGAGTACTTGAGAAGCTGAGAAGCAGGACGCATAACTGTATCAGCTGTAGTATACATACTGGTAATATGCACCATGGTAGGGATACCAGACTGTGGTGATAGTGTTACAGTAGTGGCAGGGTTCATAGTGTCAGCAGTGGCTGGAGTGACAGTCACAGTTGCAGGACTGGCTGTAGTAGTCATACTGCCCATTGTTGTGGAAGAGGAAGACAGAGTCTCTATAGTGGAGGTGGTGGTGGAGGTAACAACAGATGCGATGATACTGGTGAGAGATAGGGACACATTAGTGGTTGTGGTAGGAGTCACGATGGTACTGGTGAGAGATGAGGACACATTGGTGGTTGTGGTGGGAGTCGAGAACAGTGTCCTTCTGCTTGTGCTTCTTGAATCACTTTGTCCTGTGCCAGCCACAGTACTACTGTTGCTGAAAGACAGGCTTGGAAGGGGTAAAGAATAATCTTGGGCATTGAAGACAGGCTGACCATCGCTTTTGTTCAGGCTCAGTATCATGAATCTTCCTCCTTTGTAGATTTGCTTGGGATGGACCAAGTACATTTTTTCCCACCTTTATCTGACATTGTTTTTGTCTATGCTATCAAGTTCTAAACACTCTCAAGCACTTAATAGTTTGTAAATGTACAAAAGTTCTGCTTTATTGTAGAACTAAAAAATTATTGCAATCAGCACCTGCTGCAGAACTGCTTTATTTTAAGTTTTTGCAAGCAGCACCTGCTCCAGTACTGCTTTATTTTAGCACTGAAAAATTATTGCAAGCATCACCTGTTGCAGTATGCTTTATTTCATCACCAAAAAATTATTGCAATCAGCACCAGCTCCAGTACTGCTTTATTTTAGCACAGAAAAATTACTGGAAGCAGCATGCATGCAGGGCAGGCGAGGATGTGCACACACTGCAAGCATCGCTACCTAGCCCTAAACCATGGGAGGTGGGAGTGCAGACAGTCAGCTGCCCTCTGAGACTGCTGTCAACTATTGACTTTCGTTGAACCCCACCCCAACCTCAGCTTACACCACAAATATTTCTTAGAGAGATTCTATGGCAGAACTACTGAAATTCATTTTTTTTATTTGTAAATGCGCACATATTCTGCAGTATTTCAGTACAAAAAAATGATTGCAAGCAGTCGTACTGCTTTATTTTAGCACAGAAAAATTACTGTGAGCAACACGCATGCATGGCAGGTGAGGGTGTGTGCACACACTGTAAGCATCACTACCTTGCCCTAAACCTTGGGGGGTGCTGCCCTCCTAGATTTCTGGCTAGGCTACCACTAGGTTTTGTGAAACCTGCCCCCCCCCAAGAAATACTTATTCTTTACACCACCAAATTAAAACCTTTTTTTTTTAAATCAGTACAGTACAGCAGAGAATGTAGAAGCTAGAACTACTGTAATTAAGGAGGCAAACTGTAACTTAAGTCTCTCTGCAGCTCCTCCTGGCAAAATAAATCAGACAATTTCTCTAGGGAAAATACAAAAAGCCTCATGCCACTATCAGCCCCTAAAATGAGTTATACTAGTTTCTCTCTGCAGCTCCTAGCAAAACAAAAATCACTACATCAGACGATTTATCAAGGGAGAAAAAAACTTCCAGTTCTCACACTACTACCAGGCATTAAAGACACATGTCACAGAACAAAAAAAATAAAGGATTTGTGATGAAAATATAAATTTTTTGCAACTCCTAATCTCTGCTGACTCAAAGCTCTCTCTGCATTCTCCACTACAATCTCTTCACCAGTTACGAGAAGCCCATGAAATGAAGGTATGCTAATTTCTCTGCAGCTCCTAGCAAAAATAAAATCAGTACATTAAATGATTTATCCATGAAAAGAAACCCTCCCAATGCTCCCACTAGTACTAGGCACTAAAGACACATGGTACAGAACAAAAAAAATAAAGGTTTTGTGATAAAAAGATTAGCTTTTGCACTCCTAATATCTGCTGACACAGAGCTCTCTTCACTCTCCACTATGATCTCTCTCCCCTACACAGCAATGGCAAACTGTCATGTGATCTAGCTTTGGCAAATGCTCAGCAATTGGCCAGTAAGTCCTGCGAGATCTTGAAATCCTGCAGAAATGCCGAATACTGAATATCGCCGAATAGCTGCAATATTTGGTATTCAGCTCCCGAATACCGTATTATTCATGGTATTCAGGATTTAATATTCATTACTCTCACACCCCTAATGGACAGTGGCAAACATAGTTTCATTTTGATTCTGGGCCCATTTTCCATGATTTGACTTTTGTAATTCAGGCTTATGCTGTGGTTTGAAATGTAATTATTGGACGGAGGAAAAGCAGACATCAAATAAGGGGGTATGATACGCCCTCCCCACTTCTGTCCATTCCAACCCTCCATCCAACTTCCCTGTTTAACTACACACATTTTATTTAAAAAAAGCTACTGTATTTCTTGGGACTCAGTCTTGAGTCACTGGCCTCTTTTAAAAGGTAACGCCTCTGTAGCCCAACCCTGTAATTCCCAAAATAAATCTACTCACCTCTGGGCCTCCCATTTGACCACAGTTCCATGATTATGGGGGTGTTGCCAATAGAGGAAAGCCCAGGTTAATTGAGTTGCTAACCCCCCGCAGTGTTCCCTTTCCCTTTCTTCAACACAGTGATTTCGCCGTATGAGTCAGGTACATGACTGGCCAGGTACATGACCGGCCAGGAGGAAGGAGCATCCTACACTGATGATTATGCCAGTAAGACTTACAGAACTAAGCAGTCTACCTACCATCAAGTATAACACCTTAATGATTGGATGATATTTGGCTACACCCCCCCCCCAAAGGGCATAATGTAGTCAGATGCCACAAGCTGAGGGTCTTATAGCCCCAGGAAGAGCAGGCACAGCCCATGCAGCCCGTATTGTAGAATATTAATGTGCTTAGAAAATGAGTATGTCTTTACATTTTTAATAAAAAAATTAAAAAGTTAGAAACTTTTAGAAATTAATAATATTTAGTATTCAAACCATTTTTCTGTAAAGCAGTCCATCAGCTGGTACAGTTACCAGTAGAGAGTGCTGGTATTTTCCTGGGTCTTTTTTTATACAGCTAATTTTTCTGGTTGTCCTCAACCTTTCATCCTCCCTGAGTAGACAAGGCCAGATGGCAGAGTGGATGACAATGCTAATGAGTGGACAACGCTAAGAGCAAAAAAAGATAAGCAAGCAGCCAGCATGATGAGTGCAGTTTTAACAAGCAGCATAATCATTGCGGTTTCATCTGTGGTTCAGGAAAGATTGGGAGTGAAAGCAGTGTTACAATTTCTCTTTAGCCACCCTTTGTAAAGTGAGTTATTTAAACTGGCCGAGTGGCTGGCATGGCTATTGAATAGGCAACACTACGAGTAAATCATTTGGGAATCAGTGAGCTGAGGAACTTGAAAACTTGAAAAAGGCAAACTAGGAAGGAGCACAGTCAGTGCAATCTCAGCCACAGTTCAGGGGAGAGAGACGGAGTGTCACACTGCTTAGTGCTTTCATCTGTTTCACTTTCTTTCATTAAATATTTAGCCAGATGTGTGGCAAAATGTTTTTTTATTTCATTTTAGGAGTATGTGAAAAGGAGCATTGGGGTGACCGGGTCAAGCCAGGAATGTACAGGGTAAGCAAAGGCAAACAAAACTGAGAAATAAAATGGTGCTGAATAAGCAGAAATCTTAGATAATATTATTAAGGGCATCGGCAAGGATAAAAGAAAATGGTAATGATCTACAAATCTGATAACTGGATGGCACCATGTATTAAAAAGTGAATAATATCAAATACTTGGGAGTCACATTAGACCCTATTCTTAATTATGGGTCCCATGTAAAAATAATCACATCTAAAATTCAAGCAAAGATCACCTTGTTATATAAGTTTCTCAGTGATTGGCAATCACAAATCAATGTTTGTTGCCTATATTGCAATATACCTCTATAGTAGTTGATAATGCCCCTGATAGTACAGTACAGTGGAAAGCTGTGTTATTAAATAAGATAGGAAGATTCACATTACTAGCACCAAACACTACACACCATTGTGACATCATTAATGAGATGGGGTGGTTAACTATTAAACAGTCACACAAGTTTGTCTTGGCTAAGTTTGTATTCAGAATACAACAATGTGGTATTCCTATTAGTCTGAAAAGTCAACTTATGACACCACAAATTGTAATTCATACTAGATCAACATGTGACCATACTTTGTTAAATGTCCTGTATAGATGCATATTAAGTGGGCAGCATACTTTTGCATACATAGAACCTATGATCTGGAATGATATTTCTCATGAAATTAGAAGTAGAAAAAGTTATGATTTATTCATAAAAAACTTTAAAATCACATCTTAGGACTTTGTCTGTGTGTGTTTTTAAAATGTCGGTCCTATTTTTTTTTTTTGCGAACTTTATTTTGTTTCTGGCTCCTGGAAAGACTCTCAGGCATAACCATCTCGCAGCTGTCACTGTACCAACTTCCTGGTGCTCACCCACTGGGAAATCGGGGACAGACACTCCCCACCCCGCCTGAACCAGTGGACCCCCCCCCAGCTCTGAACCCACTGGGGTGGAGCCACTGTCCACCCTAATGCTTTATCTACAATCTAATGCACCAGGTCCAGGGTAGGCCAAGGAGCTGGGAGAGCCAGCAGGATGAGCCCGGTGTTGGGTGTGTGGTGATGTTGCACTGGAGGCTGCAGTCACCTATCCTAGGGCCAGAGTTTTTTTCCATGTAGTTTCCCTTGGAGTGTGGATGTGCAATGACATCTGCACAGGCATGCTGCTGACGTCTGCTGCCACTCCACCCCTTACAGCACTTGTTCCTGTAGGATTCTTGATCTCCATCGGGGGCTGCTAAGGGGCCGAGCGAAACCCACAACCCACCTGGGAGAAGAGAGCTGTCCTCAGGATGCTGCTCAATCCTCTCCTTCCCCTGCTGACCCCTGGCGGCCTGAGTCCATTCCAGAACCCGGGTCACCATCATGGTGCAAGTTGTGGTGTCCAGTGCCTCACCCCTCAGCACCACCGGGCTGGCTCATGAATGACATATTTAATTACATGGAATTTGTATTCCTATTTACATGTTTTACTGTTTGCTTGTGCTTTGTACATTGCAATTTTAATGCAATGTGTATGTTATTATGTAACCTGTGAACGTAATTAATTTTTATGGATTATGGGTAATACCTGTAAAAGAGATTGTATCCCAGTATACTAACTTGTACATAAATCAAATCAAACAAAATGGCTACTAGTTACAATTTAAAATTCTGTAAAAGGCACAGTGATATGCCACATCATAAGGTAGCCTGACACTGGACTTGTTTTTTTGTGGTCTCTTTTGGCATATAAGTGCATGCCTGAGTAAGGGGCTTTGCCAATTTAGAGACCAGGAATATTTCTATCCAATTTCTAACCATCAATAATGCAGCTTGCTTCATGGAAGGAAGGGGGGTGGAAGGCAGGAAATGACAGGGTGGGAAGGAGGTGGTAATGGGCCAACCAAAGTGCTGAGTTGCAACAACAACTTTGAGCTTACTGCTCCAGCATATCAAATGGTGGTTTTTATTTATTCCACCAAAATCAAATATGGTTTCAGCTCACCCCTAACAGGGGTATTTACTCATGAACAATAATTATTCAACAGATGTAAAAGGGCAAATATTGACCAGGGAAAGTATGGTTACCTTACTTTTAACTTGTAAGTCCCTAATGAAGGTTATGTGAGTGAGTAAAGTACTGTGACTTTGCCTGTGTATGTATGCTCTGGTACAGTACAGTTTGTTTCATTGTATCCTGTATTTTGGCACATTACAGTTTAAAATAGGAATGTGCACAGTAGCAAAGCATATCTTTGCATTTGTGTTTTTCTCAGTGCCACTATCTTCTGTCCTTTGTGCTGCTTTCACTTATGATGGTCAGGCAATTAATTTACTGTCATGAAAATCAATTACTGTTTCTAAGAATGAGATGGGGATATATTTTCTGTGAGTATTTTTCAGTTCTCTAATTTCATGAACTAAGAAAATAAGAAAGGTAACTTCATGGTCATGTCAGATGAATCTAATAGATTTATTTGACTGGTTGACCAAAGTAGCAGACCAGGGAGCACCGTGGATATGGCCCACCTAGACTTTAGCAAGGCATTTGACACAGTTACACACAAAAGATTAATATACAAGTTAGCCAGTTTGGGAGTGGGTCCCAGGGTGGTAGCCTGGGTAGCAAATTGGCTGGACAACAGGACACAGAGGGTAGCAGTAAATGGAATACACTCTGAAGAAAGAGGGGGTTATTAGTGGGGTACCAAAGGGTTCAGTACTGGGACAGGTCCTCTTTAATGTCTTTACAGGTCACATTGCAGAGGGGCTAGAAGGAAAATATGCCTCTTTGCAGATGACAAAAAGATCTGCAACAGGGCTGATACCCAAGGAGGGGTGGAAAGGATGAAAAGAGACTTGGCAAGATTAGAGGAATGGTCAGAAGCATGGCAGCTTATATTCAATGCAAAGAACTGCAAAGTAATGGACCTGGGAAACAAACACCCAGGGAAAGAGTACACAATTTGGGGGAGGTACTAATAACAATAACAAATTCTTGTCAGATCCACCACGGCTGCATAATGAAGTTTATGAAGAAAATGAGCAGACTAGGATGGCCCCTGTGGTCCTTACCTAGTGTCAAATTGTATGTTTATGAGGGTAATGTAGTCAGTTGCTTTGGAAAATATGGAATGTTAATACACCAAAAGCTATCTTTTCTGGGTCATACTGCCAATTCTGATGGTAAATTCTGTTTAAATTACACCAAGACTAGATGTAAATAAATATATTGTTACAAAACAAGGGCACTTATCACCTGCTGAAAGCCAGGAGATTAGCTGGGGATAAATAATGGTGTGCTAAAGACTCATATGTAGTCCATTGTGTGATCCCTAACATTGTATTGCTAGGTGCAAGATGTTGAGGAGCCGTTAATCACACCTGGGCATCTGGAACAATGGCAAACATTAAAAGAAATTAACATGCTCAATTATTCCAGAGAACACTAGCACTGCTATGAAATCCCTTCTCTGCACTTACTTCCCCCCTTGACAAATTACCTAGGTCTTATACGATGGAAGCCTCCCAACCCCCACCACCTACAACCAAGTATACACTACCTCTTCAATGATGCTGGACCACACATAACAAACATAGAAAGGTGACAGCAGAAGGTGACTAGGGGTCCATCTAGTACACCCATTTTTGTCTCTGTGGCATTTGCCGAAAGAGCAGCTGACATCAGCAAAACAATGCATTTTTCGTGCCCTCCTGTGGGATAACAGCACCCTGGCTGGATCATTTCAGTGAAGTCTTGTGCTTTTCTTGGGTGCAAGAAGGGGTGGGGTGGGCTACAGGACTAAGTGTGAAGGCAACCAAGTGAAGCAACACATTATGATAGCAGGTGCTGCAGAGCTAAATATTGTGATTCCTTGGAGTGGGACATATAAAACATATCGTTTGGTTCTGAATTACACTCCCCTTCTTCCCGCAGCTGTTTTTTTCCCCCATGTGAATAACTATACACACTTGACTTGGTGCAAGATGAAAGAAAATTATATATATATATATATATATATATATATATAGAATGGATATGACTGACTGAGATATCATATTTATCTTCACAGAGGCCAGTGATATCATGATATCTCACGAGTGGTGAAGCCCGCAGGTGAGATATCTTGATGTCACCGGCCTCGAGTGAAGATAAATATACTTTCAGTCGGGCCATGTCATATTCGGTTTATACAACGTATGCTTTGCCCCTGCCCCAACACAAGTCACTACGTGCCCCTCTCAATGCAATGGGTGACATAAAGGTGATGGCCCTAGCAATACAACCCCCCTTTACAGAAACGCTGCCAAAACAGCAGATGTCATTTATTGCTTAAGAAATATTTAGTGGATTATGCTATTTATGGTTAGTTTTAAGAAGCATTATCTGGTTTATCATGCCATGCCCCCCCCACACACACACACACACAGGGCTCCACATGCTTCTCCAACATAATAGATTTTTTTTTTTTATTTAGTTGTTTAACCAGGTATAGCACACTAAGCTGAAAGCTTTTTTACAGGAGTGACCTGGGAGCACAAGGAGGTTAAGTGACTTGCTCAGGGTCACACAGTATGCAAGTGGAAGCTGTGGGATTCAAACCCAGGTTATATAGAGTTTTTAAATATCTGGTTGATCCTGTCAGTTTAAAGTTAGTAAAAATATCTGGTTGATCCTGCTTTATTTGGGGAAAAGTGACAAGAGTGAGTTATCTGTTGATTCAAAGATTGTTCGATTACCAGGCAGTGATCGGGAAGAAGACTGAGCGAAGAAAATATTTTTAGCTGTGCTCAGATCAGTACCATTTTGTTCAGGCCAGCCCGCAGCCAAACGGCAGCCGGCGTTTAAGAGTAATGAATCATGAGCGCCTGCTGCCTGGCAACAGACACCGCTTCATTTCCATTTTGAAAAGCCGGTTGGTCAATGCTGCACCTGTGTGCAGTTTGAAGCTTTTAACAAGGAACTACAAAAATACAGACAAATTCTAATTTACTCGAAGTCTGGGCACAGTCTAAAAAATATATTTACTAAACTACAAATCGCCAGTCTTCATAGCGCCGTCACGCTATAATTCTAGTGAAAGTGAAAAGCTCTGAGTGGCAGGATCAACCAGATAAGTTTCGATATGACGATAGGAACGTGGAGATAACATATGACATATAGGAACATGAAGATAACAATGTTATCTTCACGGCCCATGTCAGATATGATGATTTATACTCTCATTTATCTGACAACATACATTGTATAAATATATATATATATATATATTTAGCCAAGCTTGATTCCAATCTGGAAACCAAGAGCTGCTGGTCGGGCGTTATGACAGACAAATGCATTCCCACAGAGACATGCAGTCCCAAGTACCATGCCCCCATCTGATGCTGTTACATTTCATATTACTTATGAATTGAAATAGCACAGAGCAAATGTTAACAAAATGCAGATCTGTGAAATAATCCTTCAGCCTATCTCGATCAGTGTCAACTTTAATTCTCAGCACCAGCCATGACCTGCGATAAAGAATGGGGGATTATTTCACAGATCTGCTTTTTGTAACATTTGCTCACTGCTAGTTCAGTTCATAAGTCTTGTAAATCACAACAGCATTACATGGGGATCCACAAAAAGAAAGGGAGCACATCAATTCACTCCCGTCTTTTCATTCCGTGACAATTGGCTCCCGACGACTTGCTCCAGTGATAGTTGGCTCCTGAGATAACCCACTCCCCCGACAGTTCTCTCCCTACTGACAGCCAGTTGTCACAGAGTGAATTTCACACTGCTTCTTGTCAGCTGTGGCAGGCTAAAAGGCTGCACAGTGCTAGGCAAAGATTCTGATTGACTAAAGTAGGGTTGAAAGAAAGTCAGAAGTCAGGAGGTATTGTAACATTCGTTTGGGAGGTTGTTCCTTCGGGCAATTAAAATGTATTAAATGATTTTTAGAGGCTAGCAATTTAGAAGGGTGACCACAGTACATACTGAGTGTTGCTAATGGAGTATTTATTGAAGCTGTCTCATTCACCTCTGAAGTCGCCATTTCCAGGTACATAGTTTAACTTCCAAACTGTAGAAGTGCAAGAAAAGGGTTCTGATTGCAAAACAGGTCCATTTCGTTAGGCAACTCTCAATACTAAGCAATGGCAATGCAGTTTTTAAGCAGGGACTGACTTTTAAATGATTTTTTTAATTTTAACCTGGGATGAGCTGTGGGCTGCTAACCCCCCCACCCACGCGCTGGTGTGCTGCACGCCATGGCATGCCAGATGTATCGGTAGCTAAGCCCTTGCTGTTAAAGAGAGGGGACAGAAATGGCAGGGATGCAGAAACGTACAAAACAAACGGCCATAAAAAAAAAATGCCCACTGTAATATAATGCAGCGCGGCAGTCCATAGGGACAACATGGGTGGATTGCTTCTTGGGGGAGGGTCAGGCAGAGGAAAAACAGTTTCACGGATGGAAAACATGGTGTCAGCCCTTTTCTACATGCAAAATGTCTGCAGGGCTCTGCCCATGCAGCCGTAAAAATACTGAAGCACAGTGGCCCCAGAACTGATCCCGGGGCATACACATAAAGTGAGCAAAGTGTTCGAAATGAGTCAGAATGTTTGAAAATCCTCCACAAACATTTTGGCGCATTTACAGGGATGTACTGTAGTTGCAAACTAAACAGCTGCACCAAAATGTGTACAAATGCAGGCCTTACAGTATAGGGAAACAGTGCAGTGGATAAGCAAATTAGAATTGCAAATACTGCACTGCTAAAGTATAGACTAGGTGACCCCAGCCATATACTGTATATTTTTCTCTATCTCTGTTTTTTAACCCACATCAATTAGCAGAAGGCAAAACGTGATAAATACAAATTACTTTTTGCAATGCAGATTTCCTCTCTCTCTCTTACGCATGCATGAATGATTCATAGTTTTACCTATCTGAGAAGTACTTAATTACTAATCGCTTCTTGTGCATCCTATTTGTCTCTGTCAAGCTGGATTCAGATATTTATTGATGCTAAAAGATGAGGCAGATACCAACCCATAGTGAAAACAGCCCTCCTGTATTAGCAGTATGGCAAAAGACAAGACCACTAGAATCTTTTTGTCTAGTTTCTTTTCCCTGAGCAGGCTTAGCAGGCAATCAGATTCACTTACTGCATAAGTGCTGGTCATACGAGATCACAGTGAGACACATTCTCTTGTAGGCCATGTTGCTCTGAATTATTTATTTGGGTGGGGGTTGCCAGAACATCGTGGGGGTGGATCACAACTAAACTATCTCCCGATGTGTCCCCCATGTATCTTCTACCAAACACATTGGAAGCACATTTACAATTTTTCCCCCACAAGAAGTTATCGCCGGTGACAAAAACAAATCCGTGTGAACTGAGGAACACAACCACAGCAAGAGTCCATGGAGACGGGCCTAGCAATGCCAATGGAGGGGGGGCGGAGCCTCACTTTGGCTCAGACACTGTGAGTGGGTGAACGGCTAGCCAGATGGAGAAAAACCTTACCCATGAAATTCAGAATACAGTAATGAGATCTGTGCCCAGCCTGTCCAGCGCACACTCGCACACACCTGCTGGAAGCAGTGGCTGTGACTGGTGTGTGTGCTAATGTGCAGCGGGCGCAGGCAGTCTTGAGTCATCCTTTGCAATGCGGCTATAGCAAAAGCCGAAAGGTTCCAAGCCGCATACACGTGACACCCCCCAACACATGCAAGCTATATGGGGTGAGCAGATTTCCTGTCTAAGGAAGTTAATAAACTCTGCTGCTGCAGTGCCGGAGCTGTACCTGACTGCTGTTAAGGGGAGAGGACAGAAATGGCAGGGATGCAGACATGTACAAAAAAAAACACCCATAAAAAAAAAAAAAACACGCCCACTGTGATATAGTGCAGTGCTGCAGTCCTTAGGGACAACATGGGAGGATTGTTTCTTGGGGGAGGGTCAGGCAGAGAAAAAACAGTTCCACGGATGGAAAACATGACATCAGCCCTTTTCTACATGCAAAACGTCTGCAGGGCTCTGCCCATGCAGCTATAAAAATGGCAGACAACACTGGCATTCTAAAGCCATGTTTGCTACTGCATTCCAGCTCCCTCCCCCCAGGACATTCTTAAATACCTTGCATCTGCACATTTTGGAAATGCATACCCTGTGCCCACACAGTGTCAGTTTTCCTTTTTAAATGTTTTCTACAACTGCAGTTTTATGTAACATGGAGAAACTAAGTCCTATAAGGTTGCATGCAGGAAGAACTTGCCTGCGAGTTCTGATTATGACATCAGTAACTCTTCACTGAAGCTGGCTTCTTTCAACAGGCAGTAAAAACACGATCACAGTATGGCTTGCAAGTCCCCACAACACAAGTGTCTCAGAAATCTCATTTTTGGCAAGAGGCCTATTGGGAATGTGTTGATCCCAATTCTAAATTTATTGATGTTTGAAATTTTGGCCAGAAATCCCCTTTTTAAGTAAGCCTGCTGGCTTGTATTGGATAAAGCCAGTAAGTTCACCAGGTGGGTCAGTGAAAAAGTCTGTGGGGCCAGTGTATTTTCAGTCACTAGCCCAACTCCTGCAGATGGCTTTAAAAAATCAATACAGAAGGATCTAAAGGAGGATGTCTCATGTTACCCAAATTATTGAAGTTAAGAGCATTTTTATGAACAAAAATAAGGGCTCAGCAGTAACTGTAGTAAAGTTCACTTTGCCTTTTATGAACAAAGTTTTCAAGTTACTGCCCTTTTGCAGGAGTAGGGCAATCATGTTCCATATGTAGAACATTTATCAACAAGAACAGGATTGAAAAATCTGGCCACAAATGTGGAGGGTAAATAAATATGGGTTAAACACAGATTAATCAGATTTCATAGAGACAAAGAAAATGCACACGAGAAGGCCAACTGGTCTCTCGATTCTGCTCTACCTAACTGAGACAGAGACCCCTAACAGTCACTTGTCACGCCATCCCTTCATGTCCCCTTTTTAAACCTTTCTTCCCCATCCCTTGCCTGCTTAAATCCAACCACTCTTTTTTCAGATTAACTTGTTGGGCAGTGTCTTACACGTTTCCTCAAGTACATCCTCGCTTCCTTTCTGATTCTGCCCCCTACCATTTTCCATTCACTGCCCCTAGTGTGCAGATTTGCACTGGAGGTTTATTTTGCCACTTTTTAAATACACTTCAAGATACTGAAGCCATACAACGAAAATGCTGATGAAAACTCCAAAAATGTAGACTTCAAACAACACAGGCCTGTCACTGAATGCTCCCCTTCACAGAAGAGCAGAGGAAAGCCGCAACAAAAAATTAATAAATGGTTACCAATCAGAAGCCTTTTAAGAAACAACACAGAACTACAGAATGAAAGCAGTTTTCTGAATGGCTGGCTGCTGAAGGGAGCCAGCCTAAAGTGGGCAGTGTGGCAATGCTCACAACTCCTCCTACTCTGAAAACAAATGTTTATCTCTCAAAAAATTGGATAGTCTTAACATTATTTTGCTTGAATTTCAGATTTGATGCACCCCTTCTTCTCTAGAAGCAGATTTCCTACTCCGATCCTAATAGAAAAAGTTAATGGTTGCAATGCTTTACTAAAAACGTCTGCCTTTTAATTTAATTTAAACAAAACAAAATATAAACAAATAAAATACAAACTTACCAAATCTGCATAGCTTCAGTTATGTTCATTGCCTTCCCAATCCAACCTTTTAGGGAGCAGCTAAATAATAAAAAAAATGTTTAAATTCAGAGTTTGGCGTTTCTGCCTTTTTTCCCTTTATTTATGTATGAAACGGTATAAAGTGTATAAAATGATGTCAAATGAATGGGTTCGGTGACCTAAGTCAGCCATCAAAAGTGTTGTGGGAAGTGTGTGGAGCAAAGGCTCTTACTGTATATACTGCATGCAGTTGCTAGTAATAGCAGAACTTGAAGAGAGAGGACACGCAATCACACACACAGACCTGGTATTCTTCCAGCTCCTGCACAAGCACCTGTGTAACAGCAGAACTGAAGAGAGAGGACATGTGATCACACACACAGACCTAGTATTCTTCCAGCTCCTGCACATGCACCTGTGTAATAGCAGAACTGAAGAGAGAGTACACGCAATCACACACACAATCTGGTATTCTTCCAGCTCCTGCACAAGCACCTGTGGCAAGACAAGAAACAGCCAGGATTAAATATCACCGCATAATATGGGACATAGCAGTATTCAAACTAAAGCATCACATTTTGGGCAAACAAGTGGATTCATACTCACCTTGGCTGATTTTTGACATGGGTTTGTCAAGGAGATACCAGATGATTAAGGACCTCTCCTGTGCACAGGCATAATTACGGCAGTTGCTTGCTTGCCTCGCTGTGTCGCTGCCCACAGCTACTGCACATATAGTTAGTCAAAAGAAAAAAAAAACAGCTGACAGTAATACGCTTAGTCAAACAAAAAGTACACTTCAGTGTCCCCAAATACAAATAATGCAAATGCCTACAGGGGTATAGACAAGATGGACAAGTATATACTGTAAAATACAATGCTGAAATAGAAATGCATATGGGGGGTGTGGGGGCGGAGCTCTCCAAATACAAATAAATACTGATAAAGTCACGATATTACACACACACACAATTTACTGATCAGCAGCAAAGCCATTACAATACACTAAAATTAGAGCAAATTCAAAACAAGCCATACAAATAAACAGCTTAAATCAATATTACATCTCACAGTTACACACATTCTATGTACAGGTAATCAGATATCAACAGGCATAGACCAAAATTATATTTTGGATCTCTTATTTATATCTATTTAACTATAAAATGTGCAACATTTCCTACAAGCACACTGAAGAAATAACAGTTACATCAATCAGTGTTTCTAAAGAACTACTTATTAGATTCCAGTACCTATTTGTCCAGAACAATTTTACATCAACATGAGGATAAAAGGAAAAAAAAGAAAAATGTGAGTTTTTCTTGGGCTCAGTAATTCTGCTTACCTGCATTACTAAAGAAGACAGCAGGTATTTCACTGATAACATATAGGCTGGGAGGGGAGTTGCTGGCAGTCACAAGGGAAGAAAAAGACTTGGGCGTCATCATCACCGATGACCTGAAATCATCCAAGCAGACCACTAATGCAGTAGGTAAGGCTAGTGGGATGTTTGGGTGTATTAGTAGGGGTATCACAAGGTGGAAGAGGGAGGTAATAATCCCTCTTTACAAGACACTGGTTAGGCCCCATCTGGAGTACTGCATGCAGTACTGGAGGCCACACCTTCACAAGGACATTAACCAGATTGAGGCAGTCCAAAGAAAGGCAACCAAAATTTATTTTATTTATTTAGCTTTTGTTGACTGGGTAAGTGCACTAGACAAATCCTGCCTATTTTCAGGCACAACCCAGGGGAGGGGGATACAGATGAATGCCAACTGATCTTGAACCAGATTAAGCTGTTGGTGGTATTTTAGTGAATGAGGGAAATTTGGCCAGGACACTGGGGAAATTCCCCTACTCTTTTCGATAAGTGCCATGGGATCTTTAACATCCACCTGAGCTACCACCAATCCAGGCAGATGGGACCTCAGTTTAATGTCTCATCCGAAAGACAGCACCCTCAGAAATGCAGCACCCCTCTCATGCTGCATTACAGTGTCAGTACTGGGATATTAACCCAAGTGCCAGATGTGGGAACTGAACCCACAGCCCTCTGATCTCCCAGCCTCAGAGGCGAGTGTGCTACCTACTGAGCCACTGACACTCAAATGGTGCAGGGACTGCATCAGAAAACATATGAGGACAGATTAACAGAGCTCAATATGTATACCCTAGAGCACAGGAGGAAGAGAGGTGATATGGTCGAAACATTCAAACACCTTAAAGGCATTAACAAGGTGAAAGAATCTAACATGTTTCAATATAAGAAAACTAGCAGGACAAGAGGACACAGCATGAGATTAGAGGGAGGCCAATTAAGGGGTAATGTGAGGAAGTTCTTTTTCACAGAAAATGTGGTGGATGCATGGAACGGCCTACCTCAGGAAGTGGTGGATATGAAAACAGTGCAGGACTTCAAAAAGGCATGGAATTGGCATAATGGAGTAATAAAGATGAGTATGAATAGATAGGCCACTGACAGAGCAAAGGCCGATGGCACATTTAGAAGGTAGAAAAAGAAATGGGCAGACTAGATGGGCCTTTCGGTCCTTATCTGCCATCAACTTCTATGTTTCTATGTTTCTATGTAACATAACACCACCATTATTTGTAATAATCAATAGAGTTGGTTTAGTGCAATAGGGCCCTTAAGTCTTTCATGGTATTAAATTACATTTCTTTAAGGATAATTATGGGCTAGAGACACTTAGAGGGTTCAGATAGTTCACATAAATCAGATTTTGTCCTTAAAAGGGTTTGCATATTTACTTGTCCATATACATGAAACTTGAGGCCCTACATTATCAGGCCCAACCTAAAACCACGTACAAAAAATCCACTGCAAACAAGCAGTGGGCAAAACAGAGGCTCCTGTTTTACACCAGACTCCACCTTTTGTATGGTATTATTTTCCCTATCACTTAAGGGGTCCACAGAAAAAGCAACACAGGTGTCCCGAGGTTCACTCTCTGAATATGCTTTATGTCAGCAACATGCTCCTTAGACAATAATGTCTAGCTACGACACATTAGAAGTACTAATAGGTATGAAATGACACCGCAATTTTCTTTCTGTACGAGTTACAATAAATTCTAAAAAATAAGTTTAAGCTCCTTTAAAATACTGGAGTTCATGCTCTTGGCAATACTACTCATAAGGGCTTCATAAAATCTGCCGAATTTTAAATTAGGAAACACATAAAGCATCCCGTTATAAAGAATTTACCATATAAAGGGCGTCAGTGTTACTGTTTAAACACATTTAAAAAACAAAGAAATATTAATTGGCATTTCCAAACAATTTTGCCATATGGCTTCTCAAACTAGGAGTCCAGTCAAGGCAGTCAAGGTACTGATTATCTTTTATTGTAAATCTTGGATTTTTATCTGATCAGAAAAAGGCTGTAAAAGCATCAAAGGCAGTAGGATCTTCAGTGTTCCTGCCCATTGTTTCAAGCTTTATAAGTGTTAAAGGCAGTCCGCCTATCTGTTGATTACCCAACCTGGCCGGTTGCCATTATTCTTCACCCATCAGTATAAATACATTTCTGCGCTTACCATTCATGTACATATATGGGCTCCTACTCCCCTCCTCTCAGGGCCTCTTGGGTTACACCATAGATGGAGTCTGAGAAATCCATTCATTCAAATTTTGTTCATGCAGTCAGAAACTGCTGATAAAATAACGCCAGTTTCATTCATAAAATTTATAAAATTTCAGTCCCAGCTCTTTCAGCTAGAATGAGGCCAAAAATACCCTCTTGCTCCGTAAGCACCACCGGCATTTCTAATCTCATGAACGTCAGACACCGAAATCTATCGACTTACAGACTCTGGCTGCCTGTATTATTTAGTGGACTCTCCACAAAAATACCACCAACATCATTTGCTGAGGGAGAGAAGAGCTTCATTGTTTACAGCTCTTTACTCCCAAAATTGACCAGAGAGTTAACGATACAAGTGGCTAAGCCACCAAAACAACCGAACAGTATTACTCCACAGCAAAGGCCATTTCCAAAATCATCACTTTATCTTAAATTATTAAAATAAACACTAGTTTCATTCATAGGTTATTGAGGCAAAGTAGAAAAAATGAAATCAAAGACGAAGATCTTTAGCTTAGAAGGGAGCACTCAGATAGCATTGCATTCAGCAAGACAGCAGAGTGGCAAAATAAAAATTTACTGTGGCCAGGTTGCCAGAAGCTGGGTATGGTAAAAAATTATGTGCACGCTGAAAAAAATTCTATTATAAATACAGTTTAACATTCCGTGGCTGGACTTGTCCTTGTATAATACTTCGCTGTCGGTAGGGGCATGTGCAAGATGATGTAAAAAAGAGTCACTACCGTAGCGCTGTGAGTTTTGCGTTTCATGCAGGAGGGATCCTTAATCATCCAGTATTGCCCCTGTCAATACATAATGAGCAATCAGGAAGTAAAGCTCTGAGGAGTGAGAGAAACACAAAATTATAAAGTGTGGGACACTAGACGGAGAGATTAAGGATGTGGATTTTTATAAATTTTGGATTTTTGTGTAGCTTTAATATACTTTTTTACCCTCTTACCTGCTTCTAGGGATGAAATAGGGCAAAACATGGGTCATTCCTTTTATTACGGTTTGTTGCTTTACATTTTTATTAATATTTCCCCCACTCAAGCACTCGCATCCCCACTTTTCAGTGGCTCCAATATTCTCTAGCTGGTTCGCCAAAACCCTTTTCAGTCACCATTTGCTGATGCGGCTCCTACACAAATGACACCTCCATTTGCGGCGCCTGAACAGAATGTTGTCCCTACAGTTATTCTAAGGGGAGGGGACAGAAATGCCCATTAAAAAAAAATGCCCACTGTGATATAGTACAGTGCTGCAGTCCATAGGGACAACATGGGCGGATTGCTTCTTGGGGGAGGGTCAGGAGGTGGAAAAAATGTTCCATGGATGGAAAACATGATGTCAGCCCTTTTCTACATGCAACACCTCTGCAGGGCTCCACCCATGCAGCCGTGATAATGGAAAGGGACCTGGGGGTAGTCATATGAGACAACATTAAGGTAGGCAAGCAATGTGAGAAGGCAGAAAGGAGGGCTGGGTGATACTGGGATGCATAAGGAGAGGCATCACCAATAGAAAACAAGAAGTTGTTATCCTGCTGTACAGACAGTTGATAAGACCCCATCTAGAGTACTATGTGTAGTTCTGGAGACCCCATCTCCACAAGGACATAGACAGGATGGAGGCAGTCCAAAGGATGGCAACTAAAATGGTGCAGGGTCTGCACCAGAAGCCATATGAAGAGAGACTAAAAGAGCTTAATATGTATATCCTTGAGGAAAGGAGGGAGAGGGGAGACATGATAGAAACTTTCAAGTTCCTCAAAGGAATCAACAAAGTCCAAGAGGGTAGCATCATTCAGAAAAAGAGATGTGCAAGAACAAGGGAACACAATTTGAAGATAAAGGGGACAGCTCAAGGGCAAAGTGAGGAAGTATTTTTTCATGTAGAGGGTGGTGGACGAATGGAACAGCCTTCCTGAGGAGGTTGTGAGGCCAAAAAACAGTGGGGGAATTCAAGAATGTATGGGACAGACATAAGGCAATAATAGTGGGGGGGAGTAGACTGTTGGTTAACTAGGATCTGCAGCATATCCAATAGACAGGGAAATGGGCAGACTACTGTAGGTGGGCCAAGCGGTCCTTATCTGCTGTCAAAGTCAATGTTTCTATATTTCATTGTGATTTGTGCTATATTATTATGAAGAGAGCTTGTGTGTGTGTTCTGTAAATTTTTTTTTTCATTTCTTATTTCCTCCTTTCATTGGTCCGCACCCTGCTGGTGCACACCAGATTAGACAGCATTTCCTATAAAAGCAGGAATGGGAGCACTTTGTGGTTTAAGCTGTACAGAGTTGTCACAAGAGGTTTATTTTTAATGGATACCTACTGCCTTACTTTGTGGAAAATCTGATAAAACCTTAGTTACAAAGCTGAAGGCAGTCATTGTTCAATACTACAGTAGGCCTGGAGGTTCTGCTTCCCTTACTAAAGGAAAAAAACACAGAATATAATTTGTAAACTTTACAAATGAATCTAAGTAAAAAAATAAACATCATATAGAGTTCTATGGTAACATAAGTAATAAATAATCCACAATGGGGTGTGCATTAAGCTATCAATTATGCATGCTTCAGGAGCATAATAAGGAAAGAGGTTTTAAAAACATACACTCATTGGGGCCAAGGGCTAAAAGATACATCTTAACATATTGTTTCTCAGAAAATAATGCCTTGGTAAAATCTCTGACAGAGATGAGTATAAGCACCAAGATTTATCTTAAATGTAAATTTATATTTATAATGAAAGTACCTGTAGCAGGGTGATTTGGCAGAAAAAAAGAGATTATGTAGGCAGTGTTTGGGGCACTTTGATACTTGTCTTCAAAATTGTAACTGGGTAGTGTGGGGGAAACTAGGTCAGAATACTAATTTTGGGATTGAGTTGATTCAAGAAGCCCTGTGAATCAAGTGTGTAATTTGGGAATGGACCTGTCAGAGGCATAGTGCCTTCTAACAAGGGACAATAGATTTAAAGGTCAGTTTGGTTGGGGTCCTCTGCTAGAAGAACAAATTGACTGATAGGGAGGAGTGTAAGCACCTAGAGTTACTTTAAAGACATATTTATATTTCTCTTTGCACTTAAAGTAACAGAGTAAATTGGGAAATAAAATAAATTTGTAGGCAGTGTTTGGGGCACTTTGAAACTTGTCTTTAAAATTGAAATGAGGAAGTGTGGGGGGGTAACCCATGAAGTGGACGAATGAGGAAGGGCGCGTCGTTATGGCAACACCATCCTCGTGCAATCCACTTCTGCGACTGACAGGTAGAGCGACGGATGAGGGTGGGCAAACTAGGTGACAGGGTGTCACTATACATTACATGCACGGGGTGGGAGGCGAAGCACGGCGGCGTGGGCTGAAGGGGTGGATTGGCTGTAGAGGGTGGCGCTGCGGTTATCGGGTCGAGCTGCAGCGTGGCATCAGGGATTGGGCAATGGCTGGGGTGGCTGAGGTACTGGGTTTGAGTCCAGATGCTGGTGAGATTTTATTGCGCCCGGCCACAGCCTTTTATTTTACTACTCTCACCCCGACATGCACATCCCTGGGTTGAGAATCCTTAAATGGGAGGGGCAGTAAAAATATGTCCTGGGCGCCGTTGTGCTGGGGTGTGGAGGGTTGCCAGAGTGCCAAAATGTGTTCGGCACTCTGACTGAGCGATAACTGCGATCACCTTTAGGCGTTTGCTGTTATCACAGAGACCTGTGTGGGGGATATTAGGTCAGGATATTAATCTTGGGCTGAGTAGGCTCAGGAAGCCCTCTAAATCAGGTGTGTGATTTGGGGGCAGATCTGTCAGAGGCTTAGTGACTTCTAAAAAAGGACAGTAAATTTAAAGGTCAAGTTATTTCTGGTCCTCTGCCAGAAGTACAGACTTGGTGACATAGGGAGTGTAAGCACCTAACTTTACCTTAAAGGTGTATTTATTTATATTTCTCATTCTGAAAGTATCAGGGTAAGATGGGAGAGAAAAAAAGAGATTTGTAGGCAGTACTTAGGGCACTTTGAAACTTGTTTTTAATATTATAACCAGGTAGTGTGGTGGGGGCGGGGGATTATGTCAGGAAACAAGCCTATGAATTGGAGGCACTAGGTAACTCAGGAAGTCACACCTGGGGGAATTTTCACCTGGTGTATAAAAGCAGAGAATCCTAACGTATCTTCACACACGTTCATGTCCCAACACATGAGTGGAACAGCACAGGAGTGGAACAGGTGTGAGACTGGTGTCTTAGGCATTGGCATGTATCAGAGAAGGAAGCAAGGAAGTGAGGGACTCTGCTGATGGACTATGGTAAGGCATCTGAGCTACCAACAAGAGTTCCTTCATCTCTACTGCCTTCTCCACCACTTTGTTCCACTGACAAGGGATTGCTAGAGGCTTCCAAGGTTCGGTTGAAGACATCGGGGCTCACTCTTTCGAGTTTGTGGCCCCTACCCTGTGGAACTCTCTGCCTGTTTGGATACAAGAATACCAGACTGTGGAGAGCTTTAAAACTGCTTTAAAAACATATTTGTTTGGACTTGCCTTTCCAGACTGTAACTATTGACTGAGTTTTTGTTTGTTGTTTTATGGGTAAATACTTATTTATTGAATTTTAATGTACAGGTGCTATGATCTTTTGGAATAGCACCTTTTTAAAAATGAATTGAATTATAAATCTGTTCACAACTGTGTAACAGTTACTACTGAGGTGGATTGAAGGTAAAAGGTAGGCCAAAACTGGGAATAGAAGCAACAACCTATCTCGGATAGGAGTATAAAGAGATTTAAAGAAGGTATGAGGGAACACAAATAGAAACAAACAAAAAAAAGGAAAACTAGAAACACCTTATCAATGGTAAGGTTACAAAATTATTTCCAGGTATCACAGAGAGAATATAAGTTGGGAATGTTGGGAGTGGTGCAATAAAGTGACTGTGGGGCAGCAGTTTTCAGAGATAGACCTTCTGGAGACTGCGGTCGTGCCTCATTGGCATGCATCTCTCTGGGCTGAAGGAGGAGGTCCCTAGACACCAGGATGAGTAGAATAGAAATTGTGGGAGCTACGTCTGTACCCAGAGGCCACCACATCTGCCACTATTACCTCAGGAGATGCCAGGGAGGAGAATAGTTGGACTATTGTTGACTCTGTAAGGGTGGGGGTGATGAGAGAGAGGCACATTCATCAACCAGTACCACTACATAATTTCCATGTTGCTCTGGTGGGGGAGAACTGCCAGGAGGAGGCATCCATGGTAGTGACCAGGGAGGTTGGGGGGCCCCTCCATAGTGGATACTCCAAGGAGGGTGGTAGAGGACCACATAGGTAAGGAAGTGACTTCTGGTTGGGGACTCAATTGTAATGGGGATAGATTTGGGAATAAGAAGGGGGAGAGGCGGGTTAGATGTCTACATGTCTCCATGACCATGACCCGGAGGGATGGGAAGCAGATACTGAGGATTACCACAACAACAAGACAGGAGGGAGTGCTAGATATCATTGCCCACCTGAAGATTAAAGACATGGCTAGGGATGGGGTTGAATTGTGCAGGGGAGACTATGGAGCTGGGAAGGGGTCTTAGAAAGGTAGCACACTCAGTGACTTTCATTGAGGTGCTTCCTATCTACAACAGGGGGGGGAGAAGAGGGATCTCCACATCAGGAGCTTCAACTCATGGCTGAAGGAATGGTGCAGAAAAGAGGGGTTTGGGTACTGTACATTGGGGACTGAGACCCACCTGGCAGGATAAATGCTTATACAGGGGTGATGGCCTGCATCCATATGAGATGGGAACCACTGTCCTCAGTAGATGGTTTAAATGTTATTTTGATGAACATTTAAACTAGCAAAGGAGGTGGCAGAAAGAATCAGGGAGGCAGAAACTGTCTTTCCCACAGGCTGAAGTAGAGATTTGGGAGAACCCAAGGGGAGAGTAATGCAAATTAATAAATGAAGCAGGGTGATAGAGATGAAGGGGGAAGGAATGGGAGCATGAAAATGAGATGGGGGAAGGAAGGAGGACAAAAAGAAACACGTTCTGGTCAGAGCCGATATGGCTGTGGAAAGCTTTTGGGATGCTTTTACCCATTATTTCTAATGAATTTTCACAATGCAGATCTGCTGAGAAGAAGTCCCAATGTGGTCTTCCTTTTACACCTTTTTACAATGTATTTTCCTAGAATATGCCTGCTGACTGCTATATATTTAGCCTGGATAGTTTCCAGAAGCAATGGCATCTTATTTTCGGGTGGCGGAGCACTAGCAGTAGGGTACTGGAATGTGTCATACATAGGTACGAGCTGTGTGCAGGTGATAATGCACAGTAGCCATACACCTCAGGCACTCGCATGCAGATCCATCGTCCCGGTGCCATTGCACTGCTCAGTGCAGGTGAAAGCCAATGCTGGACTCACTCACACAGGTCCTAGAGCAGGCATGTTCCAGCTGACCTCCCATTTGTTTTTACAATTGGGGAACTGTGAATGCACTATCCATAGCCTGGAACATACTCTACAAATGGCATTGCAGGATACCACACCCCATGGCACCTAGGATACCTCAGCAGTCTCTAGGGTGACATGTTACACAGGGGAATGGAGGAGACTATATGAGAGCAGAAAGATGCAGCATTGTCAAGGCATGCATTGGAGGTATGTCAATTCCCTCTTACAGTTTGCCAGGGACATACACACAGCTGCATACACTGGTGGGTCTGCAGCTTGTGTAGTGCCCCAATGTATGGTATTGCCACTTGGGTAATTCTGGAGTGCAGGTCCCTGGCCCAGGTTCAGTGCAGTCAGCGGCTGACTGTGGCAGGGTGTGGAGGGCAGTGCCAGTCTCTGCAACAAGTTGGATATGGGGAAGCGGGGTTGTCTATGTACCAAGGTGGTGGGTGGGGGTCTTCTATACTATGGATATGGACTGTGGTTTCCTGTGGTGTGATTGGGTACAGGGGGGGCCCTACACTATGGAGCTCTTCGGGGATGGAGTTGGATCGATCGGGGATTGGAGGGGGTACCTCTAGTTCACCAGGGCTGCCAGGCTGCTGTGCACCTGAGTGCACTTCCGCAGTCCACCTGTGGGTGACTGGCCAGGTTAGGCCAGTTATCCATGGCCTAGCTGTGGGCCATGCTGAACTGGGCTACGAGTTGCAAATTTCCCACTAAGTATGCCGCAGTGCAGCATATGCATGGGAAGGCAACCTTGACTTGCATGGCATACTATTTGTGTGCACCCTGGTCCATTCCCTTGCAGCAGGTGCATCCCACATGTTTGAATATCACACTGTGGTGCATTGTTGGAGTTGCGCGGCACATCTTGCTTTTCCACCGGGATGCACAGTGCATCTTCTTTGAATAAGGGGGCCTGGACTAGGCTACCCTGAAGAAATACATTATCAAAATGGGAAAATCATGACCCCTCTGAAAACAAGATATTGCATCTAATCTGGGACAGCCTGAGTAAATACAGTGTAAAAATGTGTAAATGAAGATCCCTATGACAATGAGATGTAGCATCTCCCCAGTGCTATCCAGGATACAAAATATAGGATAAAAAATATTTAAAGGAAATCTACTCTAAACTGAACTTCACTGTGGTCACTGACATATACAAACAGTTTCTTTATTGTAACAATCACACAGGAGTGTGTTGTGCACATTTTATGGAACACATACAAACAGAGGTGAGAAATAATAAGTGGCCTCAGCTGGGACTTGAACCCAGGCTGCATGGAATACCATTCCAACTGCACTAACCAGCTGCACCACTGAGACAACTGGAATGCGGGCCATCCCCGAACACATTGCTTTTTTTCAAATGCACAACCCAATGGGAACACAAATATTTACTTGTAACAGTCACACAGAAGTGTGGTGTGCATATTGTATGGAACACATACAAACAGAGGTGAGAAAGAATAAGTGCCTCACACTGTGGCTTGAACCCAGGCCACCCAGAATACCGTTCCAATTGCGTTAACCAGCTGTGCCACTGAGACAACTGGAACCTGGGGCATCCTGGAGCACATTACTCTTCCTTAAATGCACAACCCAATGGCAACACAAATATTTATTTGTAACAATCACACAGGAATATGGTGTGCATATTGTATGGAACACATACAAACAGAGGTGAGAAAGAATAAGTGCTTCAGCTGGGACTTGAACCCAGGCCACCGAGGATACCGTTCAGATTACACTAACTAGCTGCGCCACTGAGACAACTGGAATCTGGGCCATCCTCGAGCACATTACTCTTTCTCAAATGCACAATCCAATGGCAACACAAATATTTACTTGTAACAATTACATAAGAGAATGGTGTGCATAGTGTATGGAACACATACAAACAGAGGTGAGAAAGAACATGTGCCTCAGCTTGGATTTGAACCCAGGCCGCCCGGCAGTATTGTGGTCATGAAGATGGTGTGTAGTGCATTAATGTGTTAGTGTGTCAGTGAGTGTGTGTGTGTGTGTACAAAATATAGGATAAGAAATATTTAAAAAAACTCTACTCTAATTTGAACTTCACTGTGTTCACTGACATAAACAGTTTCTTTAAAACATATTAGAATGCAGTATTTATTTTGAATGCCGTGGCCATGAGGATGGTGTGTACAGAGAGAGAGAGAGTGTGTGTGTGTGTGTGTGTGTGTGTTTGCTGTAGCTCAATACAGTTTTTTCCAAAAAGCATAGTAGAAAATGGCTTCTGATTGCTACATATTTAGTCTAAGCAGTTCACTTAAGACATGGCATATGTCTGAAACGGTGCTTATCTGATAATGTCTGTAGAGGTTAAAAAACAGTGTATATCTTAGATTTGCTGGTAAAGGGTGATATTTATGAGGTATGAATCTTTCTTGAAAGACAATACATTCCCAAGTGAAACTAGTATCAAGAAGCTGTTTAAATGTTAAATATTTAAATGTGCAGATTGTTGCATTCTGAAGGGGGTAAACAAATCTCCAGTTTAATAGGCAATCAATATTTAACAAATATTTAACAAGCTGTTTCAGTTTCCTAATGGCATCTGATAAGCAGCTTGGAGTTATGTCTCCAACATTCTTAACAGGAAGAAGGGAATATTTTATTCAGTTGGCATGGAAGGATACATTTTGAAAAGTCCAAAACGTGTTCCACAATACTCCATTTTCCACCTACAGATAGCAAGATGGCTGTAGGCTCCACCAACAGTCATAAAAAGAAGGTAACAAGCAAAAGTGTAAACAATATTTGGAAAGCCATGTGTACAAATGCTAGAAGTCTAGGAAGACCTAGAGGCCAATGTGGCAGAGGCCGACCTAGATATTGTGGCCATTACTGAGTCATGTTGCACTGAAATTTTTGACTGGGACGTGGCCATACCAAGCTATATTCTGTTCAGGAAGGAGAGGGTGGGAAGGAAAGAAGGGGGCATGGTGCTTTATGTGAGGTTAAGCATAAAAGGGATGAAGATACAGAGAATACAGAGGGAGGCAGCGGTACTGTGGGTCACCCTGGAGACAGAGAATGGGGATACTATTCACACTGGTGTAATCTACAGACCTGCAGCACAGGAGAAGGAATTAGACAAGGTACTACTGGAAGCCATTGGCAAGATGGCAGAAATGGGGTAGGTGCTGCTGGTGGGGGATTTCAGCCTGCCAGATGTAAAATGGAGCCTCATGGCATGGCTTTAACTAGAAGCAATGACAACCTGGAGTCTCTGCAGGAGCATTCCTCAGGCAACTACAGTAGTCATCAAAGCTACTTATGATGGGGCAATACTGGACCTGGTGATCAACAACAGGGAAAAAGTTGCAGACATTAAGTTGGGAGGCCATCTGGGGACCAGTGATCACCATACAGTGTGGTTTAATATAAGGACAGTTGGAGAACTGAATCACACAAGGGTGAGGGTCCTGGACTGCCGGAGGGCAGATTTTGTAAAAGTGGATAAATGCTTCAGGGATGACCTGGCAGGGGGATGACCTTGGTGGGGTAGAGGAACAGTGGGTGAAGCTAAAAGTGAGCATAGTAAGCGTAACAAACCTCTGAATTAAGTGAGCAAATTCAAGAGGAAAAAGAGACTGCTATTGTTTTTGAAAGAGGTGGCTGAAGAGTTAAAGGCTAAAAGGGTAGCATTCAGAAGGTATAAGGAGACAAAAAGGGAGTAACATAGAGAGATGTATCAGGGGAAACAGAGGGAGCAGGGGGAAAAAGGTAAGGATTGCAAATGAGCAAACTGAAGGGAGATTAGCCCACAAGGTAATGAAAGGGGCAAGACATTTTGGGGGTATGTAAGTAAAAAAAGAAGAGCAGGGGTGGGATTTTAAAGTTAAAAAGTGAAGAGAGGAACTGTGCAGAGGGGGCCAGGAAAAGGCAGACATCCAGATAAAATACATTTGCTCAGTGTTCACAGAGGAGGAAGTAGGGGAGGAGCCACAAAAGAGTAAAACAAGCTTTAGAGAGAAGGAAGTGGAGAAGTGGACACTAATCCTTTTTCGGAGGAGAGAATTCTGAAGGGCCTTGCTAATCTGAAGGTGGACAAAGAAAATGGGGGCAGAGGGGTGCACCCAAGGATATTGAAGGAGTTAAGGGAGGTAATGGTTGCACCTCTGACCATCCTATTTAGCAGCTTACTTGTGTAGCCTCTCTCCAGTGCCATCCTGGAGAGGGCCACTGCCCTGCTGTGCAGGCCTGACCATGGGTAAGGGGCCTGAGTTACCAGAGCTGACCTATGGGGGACCTATCCCAAATGAATAAAATAAAATAAAATGGCAGTGCCTCCACCCAGAGTACAAATTAGTGGGTCTGATTATCAGTAGTACAGCCCCCTGGGATGTTGTACCAACCCACCTCCCCAACAGTTACCCCAGACATGGACTTACCAGGATTCGAACCTCCACACATTCAGTTACCATTTACCTTTTCCATCCCAACCAATAGCATGCTCACTAAAATTAATCTCTGGAATCATCTCTGCTGGAAAACAATAACATCCAGTTTATTTACAGGTGGAGGACTAGGATGGGATAAGTGGAATAGAGTTCAAACAAGCATTTTAATGATTGCCATTTCCCCAGGAACTAATTTCCCCTTTTCCTATTCCAATCCCATGTTTCAATCAATGCAGACATCATATCTGTCTAACTAGCTAGCAGCTGCAGATGCCCAAACCCAGATGGGCAGGTCCCAGTCCCTTCAGAATCCCAAAGTCTAGTTCACTGGGTACCCAGATTTAAGTTGCAGGCCTGAGGTGCAGCTGGTAGCCGGCGTTGGCGTGCTTACTTGAATTAAGTGACTTTTTACATTCCAATCTTTGGCTTTATCTCCCACCCCGGTGTGAGTGCTTAAATCATTTACAGTCCCCAGTCGGTAGGCAATTCTTGCTTTTTTTACTCACAGTTCTGCAGAATCAGTCCTTTGATGGCACAGTTCACTGAAGTTCTGGGGACTGGTGTCAACACAAGCAGAACAAGGCTCTAATGCTTGAACAGAGGCACAGTGGCTGCAGCTTGCTATCTCATTCTCTTGCTTGCAGATCTTGCAGCTTGTCCTCTTCAGCCCATTACACACCCCATTGCAGAGTACGTGCACAAGGCCTGTCAACTACAAAGGACCCAGACCAGGGAGTGGCCCCACGGCCCAGCTCCCCCTGATCAGAGCACTCTAGCACTCGGGTAAAATACCCATATGCCCTGCAGTGGCAGACTCCACTTGATGGGGTTTAGCAAGTCCCCCACCTGGCCCTGGGTGTTAGCAGAAACCATTCAGCACATTATCTTCTGCTTCTCTCTTCCATTCTCTTTCCTGCTATGGTGTGCAGCCAGAGCAATCCATTTCTTTTCCTTGCTGTATCTCTGGAGCAGACAACAGGTACCCGCCCAGAGAGGCACCTGTCCACCCTTCTACTTTCACAGTCTCTCAACTTTAACACTGCCACATTCTCACTCTGGCTTACACATATCACCTGCCACTCAAAGCCCCTTTTTCTCACAGTGCAGGTATATAACAATTATCTAGATCAAAGAGGTTCGCTCTTCCTTTTTCTTTCCTCAGCATATTTATATTTTCTTGTTCCTCATCATTCCTCTGTACTCCATCTATTCCAAACTTAGATGAAACCTTTGTCCTTTTACCAGGCTCAAGACACAACCTTGGTCTTTTTCCATGCTTAGACCTAACCTTTATCCTTTTATTCAGGCTCAGGACACAATCCCTTCTCTCTTCTCCTTTACCTCAATGTTGTGGCGCAATTTCAGAACAACACAGAACATTCAGCAACCTGCAGCTTTCCTTTTCTCTCTGCCAAGCTGCTTTGTTAATTTTTTTTTTCTCTCCAGCTTCTCCTTTCCCTTCTCTGATCGGGGCAGACACTCTCTGTCCTGGGGGACAAATTGCTGACAGGCCCATCTCGCAGCACCATTCTTTCCAGGGGCAGGAGCCCCCCTCCTGGAGGAGCTCCCACTGAACTGACTCTCAAGTCCAATTGTCCCTCGCTTTATCGGGAGCCCTTTCCTTGCTCCCCATTGGCTGTGTCCACTGTCCTTAGGCAAATATGAATATGAATGAGGCTCCCTCAATGCCTCCTTGGTGCAGAAAATGGTGCCCGATATTTTCTTGGTATTTTCCCCCAAAAGTCTGTCCACACAGTCTCAGAGTCCCTAGCAAGAATCCTGGCTCAGTGGTTGGCTGACTGGTGTCACATGGCTGCTAAATATGGTGGCCGAAATAAACAGTCCCACGCAATTCATACAATGTCCCAAGTTCAAAACATTCCTGCAGTCAAACCCTGTACTTTTAATTTATATTTGCTCCAGCATTAAGTAGCCACCCTTGTGCCCTTCAAAGTGACTGCATCCATTAACACAGTTATTTCACCTTGTTCCAGTCGCTGCTGCCTTTCTACATAGCCTCTAGGCAGCCACACATATTCCCACTGCAATCCATGTGTGCCCCAAATTCATTTACTAGCTGCAGTTTGTGGAATCCTTTATATCTATTTACCCCCCCCCAACACACTGCCAGCTTCTTCTCTTCCCTTGCATACCATATCTTTATACATTTTTTCCTTTCTTCTCCCACCAGTTGCTAGCACTATTTTCTGTGCCCCAATGCTAGACAGACTCCCGTGATTTCAAAGGGATGCCACCTCATGAATATTAATGAGGTAGCTCCAGTTGTCTCTCCAGTCCCTTTCTTGCTCTGTACTTGGACCAAGACCACTGGAGAGACAGCCCAAAATGGCCTTGGAATGGCTGAGAGAAGATGCACTTCAACACATGTGTGGAGCTCGCCAGCACCGCTGTGCCATTTCTGAAGCCGGTGGCTCTGCAAACTAGCTCCTCCTTCCCGATCCTTCTCTAAAACTATGCAGAGACCATCAGGAGTGACCAGAAATACAGGGGAAGCAGTCATGAAATGGGACCCAGAAGGAAAATAGCATGGGGGAAGCAAAACCCCGGGGAAATTAGCCTTTTTGAGAGGCTTCCAGGTAAGCCCCGAGCAGGGGGGGTTACACTGGAAACAGGTGTGGTTCTGGAGGACTGGAGCAGGGAAGATGTAGTCCCACTTTATAAAAGTGGTAGGCAGGAGGAGACTGCAATCATAGGCCAGTCAGCCTGACTTCAGTGGTGGAAAAGGTAATGGAATCACTGCTGAAGGAAAGGATTGTGGAATATCTTGAGTCCAGTGGATTACAAGACACAATGCAGCATGGGATAATGGGGGAAGGGGGCATGGTAAATGTATCTGATAAATTTCTTTGACTGGATGACAAAGGAATTAGATCAGGGTGGAGTGATGGACATGGCCTACCTAGATTCGAGTAAGGCTTTTGCCACTGTTCCACATAGGATACTGGTTAGCAAGCTGGGTAACTTAAGAGTGGTTTCAAAGGTAGTTAAACTGGATAAGAAATTGGTTAGGGGACAGGCAACAGAGGGTGGTGGTAAACTACGTTTTTCACTCTAAGGAAGGAAGGGTGACCAGTTGGGTGCCTCAGGGATCAGTGCCAGGACCAATTCTCTTTAATGTCTTTATAGGTGACATTGCAGAGAAGCTATAAAGGAAGGTTTGCCTCTTTGCAGATGACACCAAAATCTGCAATGCGGTTAACACTCCAGGGGATGGTGAAACGGATGTGCAGAGACCTGAGAAAACTACAGGAGTGATCAGGGGTGGGCCAAGTGGTCATCTGCTATCAAATTCTTTGTTTATATGTATGTTTCTATTAAATTTACATTTCATACTCATTTTGAAAAGAGAGATATATTGAACCATTAAACAGTACCTCTCTGGTTTACATATCTAAAAAATATAAAATAATTGAAAACAAAAAATAAAATGGCTTTATTTTCTTCAAAAATTATACCAATGAATTCCTGCTCTACTTTGATGATGCAATGAGACAAACTGAGCTATGACAGTATAGTGCTTGTCTTTCTATACTTATCAACAGTATAGTTGAAATTAGAAATGTTTGGTGCAAATTATCCCCATAATGCAACACATTAATGCACAGATGCCTTATTTTGTGTTGTCAGAATGAGGTGCTCACAAACAGATTTTACAATGTCAGTTTAAATAATGCATGACTGCTGAAAGATCAGACTTTTATAGGATGGTATCAAAAGCACAGGCAGCCATTGAAGGGATATAAATTAATGCAACTGAGGTGTGAGTGTCAAATTAGAAGAACAGAGGCAACAGATTGTTCGTAATGAATTTCAAAGAAGTTGTCATGAATATGTTATTTAATCAAAGTAGCAAAAAAAAAACTTCTTTATGTTTTGTGGACATGTGACCACTAGATTAAATGTTTTGTGATGAAAGCTCCTGTATGGTGTCTATTTCACAAAACCCTATAAAGAAGGTACTCAGCACCTGGATTTTGTAAGCCTGTGTGAAGTGTTACAAATAAACTTAGTGGGACTACTGTCTGTCTGTATCTATCTATCTATGTATCTATCTGTCTGTCTGTCTGTCTGTCTATCCATCTATCAATCTAGCTGCAGTGCCTATCATTTCTGGATCAATTAAATCAGTTAATTGCTTTGATATAATGGCGGAGGTTTTCTGTTGTAGAATAATCTCTCTTAATAAACTATAGTACTACGTTGGTTTTTACTGAGTGATAGCACTGACATTTAAGCATTTAATGCCCTGCTGGCAAATAAATTAATTTAGTTTTAGTTGTTCAGATTGTATTATACCCTCCCCAGGGTTTAGAGTTTCTTACAAAAACTACAATATTTAAATATGTAAAATAGCCACTGATGTTATAAATATACATACACTAAACTTCAGCAAATTCGATATGCACAGCTTTATTTTCTGTACAATATGCTTACTGCAAATAATAAAATAAAAATTAAATAGCAATTGGGTTCATGTTGTAAATCAGTCTGTCTGTCAGTCAGGCTAACATACTGTAGCAACATAGTAATATAGTAATTTAACATTAGGAAAGACTCCAAATTCATCAGGTCAAACCCCCTGCTTCATATGTAGGAATTAATAAGTAAGATGTGTAGACATATACAACACTATTTTTTTATAGGCATACCCACCTACTCTACCGCCCATTGTAAAATGTGATTTCCTTGTCAATTCAAAAATGCTCCAGCCTTACCTTGAAGGCCTGTACTGTCTTCATAACCAATGTATCCTCTAGTTCATGCTCTAATAAAAGAAATGCCTTCTAACATGACCGCTGCATTTACCACCTCTGAGCTACAGGGCAGCATGTCCCTGCATCCACCTGGAGTACAGTAGCTTAAATATTTCTAGCTGTTTGAGCTTTTTGATACCCTTCATACTGAGTTCTTGTGCCCTCTGAACTTCATTATTTTCAGGATGATCATGTTAAGGGCCTCCAGCAGCTCTCACAGTTTTTGTTTCCTATACCCCAAATAATCTTTGTGTGTTGTACCCTTTCAACTGCCTGAATATCCATTTTGTATTGAAGATTATTGACCTGCATGCAGTTATTCAGGTGTGGCATGACAAGGACCTTGTAAAGTGGTAGACTTACAGTATGTCTCCTGCTGTACTGATCACTCCCTTTTTGATACATCCTAGCATTCTGCCAGCCCTCTTATTTATTTATTTACTTTTTGTTGACTGGGTAGGTGTACTAGATAAAACAAATTGCCTGTTTTCAGGCACTACCCAGGAGGGTTACAGGTAGGGTAAAATTCCAACATTTCATACAAACTATTAACCAGGATACAGTGATTAGGAGACATCAAAACAAGTTCTGGCAGAGAGTGGTTCCTCTATGGAGGCATCTGTAGTGGAGACCAAGGGGGATGCCGGGAACCTCCACAAAGGAGACCCACAGGAGGGTGGCATGGGACCCCACAGGGGAAGGAAACAACTCTCGGTGGGTGACTCTGTTGTTAGGGGGCTAGAACTGGGGGAGGATGGAGAGAGGGAGGGAGGCAAGGTGCCTGCCTGGTGCTATGGCTTGGAGGGACAGGGAGCGAATCCTCAGGATTGCTGGAGCAGCTGCACGAGGGAGGAAGCTGGATGTCATTGTCCACCTAGGGACAAATGACCTGGTTGGGAATGGGATCAGAGCAGTGGAAGAGGAGTTTGAAGAGTTGGGGAGGGTCCTTAGACAAGTAGCATGTATGGTAACCTTCTTGGAGGTGCTGCCTGTCTATGGCAAGTGTGATGCTAGGGTACTCTGCACCATGGGATTCAATGAATGGTAGAAAAATTGGTGCAGAGCTCAGGGTTTTGGCTTCATTGGGGACTAGGGGTCCACCTGGAGGGATGCAGGCCTATACTGGCATGATGGTCTGCATCTGTCTGGGAGGGGAACCAGGATCCTAGGTGATAGGTTTAAATGCTTAATTGGAAAGCATTTAAACTAGCCAAGGGGGGAGGCACTGAAAAGGAGCAGGGAAATACCAGCCTTCCCACACAAAACACAGTAATTAGAGATGTAAACACCAAGGTAGAGAAGTCAGTAGGGAGAAGGACAGGAGTGAATGCAGAAAAAGCAGTAAGGAGAGGGATGGGGCAAAAAGGGGTAAGGCCATCAAAAAATGGAGGGTAATGAGTATCATTGCCCATAGTCTGTGTAACAAGCTCCCTGAACTAGTGGCCTTGATGGAAGAGGGACACCTGGATATCGTGGCAGTCACAGAAACATGGTACGCTGAGAACCATGATTGGGATGTCAACATACCAGGGTACACAAGCTTCAGAAAGGACAGGGAGAGTAAAAGAGGAGGAGGAGTAGCTCTCTATGTAAGGGAAGGGATCAAAGCAATGGAACTAAAGGATAAACAGGGAGTAGAGGAGGCACCGTGGATCACCCTGGAGACAGGATATGGCACCACAATCTGCACAGGGGTTGCATACAGACCCCCATCTCAAGAGGAGGCAATGGACAATGAAATGATAGAAGGAATACTTAGAATGACAAAAAAGAGGAGATATTGTTGATGGGGGACCTGAATATGCCAGATGTTAACTGGAACACCTTTGCTGCAGCCACATCCAAGAGCAGGGTTATTCTCGATGCCCTACAGGGGGCATGCCTCAGACAGCTAGTGGTGGAACTCACTCGGGAGGGAGCAATCTTAGACCTGGTACTGTCAAATGGGGATGGAGAAAGGATCTTGGATTTAGAAGTGGGTAGCCCTCTGGGAACAAGTGACCACCAAACAGTGTGATTCACGATAAACACAGCCATAGAGTCAATCCATACAAAAGCAAAAGTATTGGACTTTAGGAGGGCTGACTTTGAGAAAATGGGAGAGTGCCTCAGAACAGCACCAGCAAATGAGCAAGAAGAAGGGGTGGAGGAACAATAGGGAAAAATCAAAACAGCCATCACAGCGGCAACAAGCCTTTGTGTGAAGCAAATCAACAAAGTAAAACAAAGGGAAAAAAAACACTATGATTCTCAAAAGAGGTGGCAGGGAAGGCTAAGGAGAAAAAGGTAGCATTCAGGAAGTATAAGGAAACACAGAAGGAGCAGGACAGAGAACTGTACCAGTTAAAGCAGAAGGAAGCGGGGAAGGCAGTCAGAATAGCAAAGGCCCAAACTGAGGAAAAGATAGCCAACTCAGTTAAGAAGGGGGATAAAACCTTTCATAGGTACATTAAGGAGTGAAGAAAGACCAAGGAAGGGATAGAGAGGCTTAATTAAGGGAAGGGAGGGTGGGCAGAGAGGGACAGTGAAAAAGCAGGGATACTGAACAAATACTGCTGCTCAGTATTCACAAAAGAAGAGAAGGGGGAGGTACCTAAATCAAAGAATAGAAGCACTTTGGATAGGGAGGTTAATACCAGTCCATTCACAGAAGAAAAGGTTCTGAAAGAACTCTTAAAACTGAAGGTGGACAAAGCAATGGGGCCTGATGGGATTCACCAAAGAATTCCAAAAGAACTAAGGTTAGAACTAGTGATACCACTGACTACCCTTTTTAACAAATCATGGGAGGATGGTGTAGTATCTGAGGACTGAAGGAGGGCAGATGTGATTCCCCATCACAAAAGTGGGAGTAAGACAGAGGCAGAAAACTACAGACATGTTAGTTTGACCTCAGTGGTAGGGAAAATTGTGGAATCACTTCTGGAAGAAAGAATTGTTGAGTTCCTAGAGGCCAGTGGGGCACAGGACCCTAGGCAGCATGGATTCACAGCAGGAAGGTCGTGTCAGATAAATCTAATAGATTTCTTTGACTGGGTCACCAAAGTAGTAGACCAGGGAGGGGCTGTGGACATGGTCTACATAGACTTTAGCAAGGCACTTGACACAGTCACACACAAAAGATTAATATACAAGTTAGCTAGCCTTGGAGTGGATCCCAAAGTGGTAGCCTGGGTAAAAAATTGGCTGGACAACAGGACGCAGAGGGTAATAGTAAACAGAGTTCACTCTGAAGAAAGGGGGGTTACTAGCGGGGTACCACAGGCTTCAGTACTGGGACTGGTCCTCTTTAATGTCTTTATAAGTGACATTGCAGAGGGACTGGAAGGAAAAGTATGTCTCTTTGCAGACGATACAAAGATCTGCAACATGGTCGATACAGAAGGTGGGGTGGAAAGGATGCAAAGGGACTTGGCAAGGTTTGAGGAATGGTCAAATGTATGGCAGCTTAGATTCAATGCAAAGAAGTGCAAAGTAATGCACCTGGGAAACAAAAACCCGGGGGAAGAGTACATAATGGGGGGTGAGATATTAACAACAACAAAAATGGAAAGGGACCTGGAGGTAGTCATATCAGATGACCTTAAGGTGGGCAAGCAATGTGAGAAGGCAGTAAGGAGGGCTGGTGGGATACTGGGATGCTTAGGGAGAGGCATCACCAGTAGAAAAAAGGAAGATGTTATCTCTCTGTACAGACAGTTGGTGAGACCCCATCTGGAGTACTGCATGCAGTTCTGGAGACCCCATCTCTGCAAGGACATTGACAGAATGGAGGCTGTCCAGAAGAGGGCAACTAAAATGGTGCAGGGTCTGCACCAGAAGACATACAAAGAGAGATTAAAAGAGCTTAATATGTATACTCTCGAGGAGAGGAGGGAGAGGGGGGACATGATAGAAACTTTCAAGTACCTCAAGAGAATCAACAAAGTCCAAGATGATAGCATCTTTCAGAAAAAGAGATGTACAAGTACAAGGGAGCACAATTTGAAGATATAGGGAGGATGGCTCAGAGGTAATGTGTAGAAGTATTTTTTCATGGAGAGGGTTGTGGATACATGGAACAGCCTTTCTGAGGAGGTAGTGGAGTTAAAAACAGTGGGGGAATTCAAGAATGCATGGGACCGACATAAGGCAATTCTAGTGGGGGGTAGGAGGAAGTTGGCTGTTGGTTAACTAGGATCTGCAGCTTGTCCTTTAGGTAGGGAAATGGGCAGACTAGGTGGGCCAAGTGGTCCGTATCTGCCATCAAATTCTATGTTTCTATGTTACGTGAAGTAAGGACCTAAAGCAACATGTAACATAAGAACAGTACAGGGGTGTAAGAGAGCAACTAAAAATAAGTGCTTAAGCAAGCATGAGAAATATAACATGTCACAATTCAAGACACATAGAAGCAGGTACATAAGCATTTATCATTGGCTAGAAGGAGTTTTCAAAGGTCATTCTTGAAGACCTGATGAGACTTTTCTCTTCTAAGTGCTATTGGAGTGGATTTCCAGAGCTTTGGTGCAAACACTGAGAAAGCATGTTCTTCCATCCTTTTGGCACATTTAGGGATGTCAAGGAGTGATTAGTTAGTTGAACTCAGGGAGTAAGATTGTGTTGTGGGCTTGAACATGCTTGCGATTGACTCAGATATACCAGATCTAATAATATTGTTTATAGTACAGCCTGTGGTAAATAGTCAGTAAGAGGATGGGGAGAGCCAGCCTAGGCACATGTACAGGACACGGTGATGGATATGCCTGGGCACTGACAGTGCAAATCTACAGATGCTGTTATAGCATGCATTCCATTTGTTTAACACACCTTTTTTTTTTGCTTCAGAGTAGAAGAACAGCCTAGAAGTGAGGCTAGGCCTCAGTACACCATGGGCAATGGCAAGCCTAGCAGCAGCGGTTAGGTTGTGTCTTATTTTGTAGGTAAGGTCAAGTTTTAAGTTTACAGATTTGCACATAGTAGACACATGGAGGTTAAAACCAAGAGAGACAGTAGTCTTCACTATTTGACATGCTTCAGTGTCTTTTCCGTTATGACTCCTATGTCCTTCTCCTCCTCCACTAAAGCAAGAGAAGCACCGCGCAATGTACAGGCCTGTACTATCTCCATTTTCTGCCCCAAATGTAGTACCTATCTTATAAATTTAGTCGGTGTAGACTGGGGTTATATATACATATATATTTGTGTTTCCTGGGGCTCCATGGGGTAAGTTCTGCATTCCAGTTTCCGTATTATTTTCTTTATAATCTGACAGGAATTTTATTACAAAATAATTTCTAAACTTCATTCTTTCTTTACTTTTTTGCTAAGGCTTGTGACTACTAAAAGCAAGAATGGCTCTATTAGAGTTTGCTTTGCTCCTTGTGGTGTATGTCACTGTAATTTGGACATTTTAACATCTTTGTGTTGTTCTGTTTATTATGCAGATAAGACCTTAATGTCAGCTAATTGCGATGCATGTCGTCTATTCGAATCTTGTGACTGGGACTGAAAAATCCACAACTTTTTTGTTCTATAAGCAACATTGCTATATTTCTTTTAATGTTTGGTGTGTTCACTTTGTTTTTTTGGTCACCCTCTTTTACTGTGGGTATTTTGTCAGTTCTGATGTACTGCTGTTTCTATCCAGAAGGTATGGGAAGCATGTTTTCCTTATTCGTTAATTGTCTTACATCCCATTTCTGTTGGGGTTGATTCTTGTGTTGTTGTTATTTAGTGCAAGTTTCCCTAATTGTGATGTAGCATTTTTATTTATTGTCTACTTGACAAGGAAATAGATTGTGTTATTTTTGTTCCTTATAGATTCTCTTTTTGGTTTGGCTATATCTTTTTCATATTGGTTTTTGTTCCTGTAGCCTCTGTCAAAGACCATATTGCAATCAATCCCAGAAATCATCTGCCTCATTATGTTGAAATATGTTCATGTGTTCCACCTGTTTCTGTGCTTTATTTCCCTACATTGTTTTGATGTAAAGCCTTCATCTCATCTGGTTAGTTTTATCACTTCTCCACTCATTCTTGTACATTCTTTTCTGTGCTGATTACTAATTTTCTTCTTTAATTTTGAATATTCAATCCCAGCAAGTTGAATGCCAATGGCCTCAATATTTAAACAGTTGGTGCCGGCTAGCGTGGTGGGACCATATTCAAAAGCACTCAGTGTGTTGCGCTGATCTAACAGTGCTACAGCACAGAATGTACCCCTGTGCTCATGCAAATGCAAGAATTGTCATGCATACCAGGTACAGCAGTATATTTAGTGGTTTTCATAGCACCAAACATCCTCCAACGCAATACTGTTTAACACTGCTAAAAACCTGCCCTTACCACTGTGCACTTTGACCCCCTACCCTGATTGCCTATTCTTTATTGAAAACCATATTTCTGGTGGTGTAGTCATCCCCTACCACCTGATCACCCATCCTTTATTCATATCTATATTTCTGGTGGTCTAGTGGTCCCCAACAATCACCTGGCCATTAGTGATATCCATATTCTTAGTGGTCTAATGGTCCCACCACCCCAGATCACCCACCCACTAACAGCTTGCAATATTCCTGGTGGACTAGTGGACCCTGCCCCCCCCAAAAGGATATCTGACCCCCCCAACAACTTGTATGCTCAGGACCCTCCTTCCAGCACTCCTCTGTCCTGGTTGCCAATGCTGTACTACAGCATATAGGACAACAACTAGCACAGCCCTCTGACTGTCAGTGAACAATCCCAAGTACTGTAGAAACAGCTTTTCTTCAGTACTCATGATCACTTAATGAAAAACAGACAGAATTTTGGTACTACAGCCTTATAGACTATCTCTTATTTTCCTGGAAATCAGCATTAACAGAACAATGTTGTCTAAGGTGGATGAATTAGCTGGTTGGAAGGTTTTCTGCAGGTAGTTTTGCACAGAGAGTATACTGCATTCAAAGAGAAGGATCAAAGCACATACACTCAATTTGCTTTTCCTGAATTAGCTGAAACATGACAAACTATGCCTGTTGAATGCTTTTATTTTTGTCATTGATTTAGCAGACTGACCAGTTCGTCCAACCCAGCAAACATCTTCTATGATAGTTCTGTATAGTAACAAGTTAGACACCCAGGGATACATTTTTCATTCACTGCATCTGCCCTGCGCTTCTGACATATTTCCAAGGATCAATACTGGCTTTTATGGGCACAGGCATCATTTTTATCAGGTAGACATGGAGCCCTCAAACAAGTTCAGGTGTCCATTGATGGACACATGGGCTGAGTACTAAGATGGCTACATCATTTTTTAATGATCTAGACGGCTTGGTTTGCAAATAGCAAATTCATTCAAAGTTGAATTCATGCTGCCATAAAGCATGTTTTATGGTTACACTTGAATGCAACTTCGTGAATTTCACCCACTTCATCGACATGGGTGCAAAATGCAGTGGGTGCTGTCAGATGCAGGCACATCTTGTAGGTGAGGCTTTTGAAAATCCATCTCTCCAGGTCAAGGTGCCAGATATCTGGTCAGGAGTAGAACATTTTTTAATGTGCTATTTTGGCTCCAGTCTGAAGCAACAAGACACTCCTTTAGTCTTATGAAAAGTGTATGCAGCGAAACAAAGTTAAGACACATGTCATCTTTACAGTGTTACTCTGTTATGATGGTAAAGCTTTACTCACCACCACTTTATGGCTTGCAGTTTCTTCAATAGACTATTTCAGTTTCAACTAGCTGCACATGGAGTTAACCAACCTCAATACTACCAAGAATCTCAAAAGCATGAATCAGATGAGGGAGCAGGACCCCAGAAGTCAGTATGGCCCTACCGGGCAGGAGAGATATAGTTGGTGGCGTCATTTGCTGGCAGCTCCTCCATTTTCCTCTTTACGTACATTGAAACATAGTAACATAGACAATGTTGGCAGATAAGGAACTTCTGGCTGATCCACTCTGCAGATTTCCCTATCTACTGTTCCATTTCAAATCCTACTCACTCTACGGTCATCTCTGCCCCTTGCCTTACTTCCAAGGTATCCTTGTATCTGTCCCATGCATGCTTGAATCCTGTTACTGTTTTGGCACCCACCACCTATGTTGGGAGGCCATTCCAGGTATTCACCACCCTCTCCATGAGGAAGTATTTCCTCATGTTTCCTCTAAGTCTCCCCCCACAGCTTAATATTGTGACCACTTGTCCTTGAGCTTCTTTTTTTCCTTGTCTCTGCCTGCCCATGATCTCCCACCCAGGAATAATCACAAGCCCTGCCCACCACTACAATATTTCATGTTCCCTGCAGGCAGGCTAGTAACAAGCTCCCTGAAATGGTAGCAGAAGTGGGTATTGCTGTGATGGTGGATTGCTTACACCCCACTCAGAGGAGGAGAGCTTCTCATAGGGTCATTAATCCTCTTCCTGTCAACCAGCAGCAATGTTCCAGGCTTCGTATGCAGAGGAATACAGATGCAGATTGTTTAACACATGGGCATGAGTTTGAAATATATTTGGACTGATTTTTTTTTTTTATCTTTTTCCCTTCGGTCATGGTCTGTGGGGCCTCTCTCAGGCATCCTGCCTGCTTCTGCCCTGCCTGAAGTCCTCCTACCTATGACTCCCCTCTCCTCCTTCCTCTATCCACAATCAGTATCCCCAGCTTAACCCCTCCGGGGTGGGGCCACCCCCTCCTCTTTGGGTGCTCTTGACAGACAGGCTCCGATGTAGCAGAGGACCCAGGCAGAGGAACCTGGAAGGCCAGGCAGGATGGACCTGGCTGTGGGCATGGGAGAGGTGCCATCACCTACCCCACAGACCAGGTTTTTCCTTGTTCTGATGAGCGCTTCTCCCCCCTCCTATGCGTGTGCACATCCCAATACATTGCACACATCAACCCCTGCCTGTGCCAGGTCACACCAACTACGTGCTGCTCAGTGAACTACAGCACTTCAGGTCTTCAGGAGCCACTGATGCACCAAGCAATCCCCTGCCTCCTCCCCCCCCAAGGGAGGAAAGCAGCCCTGCTGGCATTCAATTCTCTCCCACCCCTGCCGTCCCCCAGCACCCTGAGCTTGCTCCTGAACTCGGGTCACCGGTACGGTACAAGGTGTGGCATCCAGCACCTTAACCCTCAGTGCCACTTGGACAGATTTTAAATGGGTAAATGTTGATACATAGATAAAATTTCCATGCTGTCAGCATCCACCTTTTCTGCACAAAAATTTAGCATCATATTTTCAAAGGTGCTCTGATTTTTATGATGGTTTCTGTAATTCATGGCACAGTGCATCAAAAAATGATGGGAAATATGGGAAAAAGCAGTTCTGGAGAAAAACCACAACCTCACATTGCAAGGTAAACAAGAGGCTGAAATGTTGTTTCTTGAAACTGCTGATATATGTATTTACCAAGCTGCATAGCCAACAAAGAAAGACAGGACTGATGACCCCCAGCACTTTACTTTGCTCAGAAGTTTTATCATGGAGAGAAAGATGTGGCAGATTTGCTGGAAATCATTGCAACTGCTCTTAAAAGTTAGACTTAGTGTGTAGAGTATCTAAAGTTCAGATGTGATTGCAGGGATTGCTTTAGAAGGATATGAAAAGTCAATAGGACCCTTCTGAAACTTTGGCTCATAGCCTTTCACCACTGCAGGTTTGCTTATACTGTAAGTAAATTCCACTGCCACCTTCATAGTATTTTATTCTTTTCACTGAAAGTCTTTTCAGCTTAATGAAACAAGTCTTGCATTCAGTATAGTGTTATGGTACCTCTGCAGTGTGTTCTCTTGTGCTGTATGTCTCCAAAGCTAAATTATAATGCATGTTGACCCTGCCTACGAATTGCAATCCAAAATTGCAGTTTATTCTACAGAAAATTTGCAACTGTCTAATATTCTCAATAAAATGACCACTGAGCACTCAGAACTGTCAGTTTATTTTTAAAGGGGACAGGAGATAATTTCTAATTGGCAGCTGTTTATTAAGTTCTTATTCTCAGAAATTACATGTATTCCCCTAAACTATCCATATGTAACTGTACCTGAATAAAAAGTGATGCAAAAACTGTATTTTACATTGTTTTGTTTTTATGGGCAGCATTCTGTTACTGTTCTCTTCATGGAACCTGTGATGTGGAGTTTTAACTATATCACAGTTTGTGCACAGAATGCTAATTATGAGCTCTTGGCCTATCAGAACTATGCTGAAGAGTTCTATGCACAACCTGTGACATAGTTAAAACTCCAAATTACTAGTTCCATGAAGAGAACTGTGACTGAATGTTGCCCATAAAAACAAAACAAGGCAAAATACAGTTTTTCACATCACGTTTTATTCAGCTACAGTTAAATATGGATAATTTAGGGGAATACATATAATTTCTGAGAATATCAACTTTATAAACAGCTGACAATTAGAAATGATTGCCTGTCCTCTTTAATGAAACAATAGTAGCGACATCATCATCTTAATTTACATTCTGATTGGTCTTTATTCACAGTGCCAGTATTAATGAATGCAGTGCAGGGAAGAGAGGAGCTGGGTTACAGTACCACAAACTTAAATAAACACCTTGCTTTTAAAAAAAAACACATGGAGCATAATAGTGATAATGTGCTAGTTGGTTCACTATCCTCTGCAATAATGTGATTATTTCATGATGATACAATCCTTACTTGACCTTAAGCCTCTTCATTCACTCAACGGTCACATTATTGATTCATACAGTGAGCCAACTAGCACATTATCACTTAATTAAATCACTCTCATTCTGTACATTTATATGACCTTTCTTCACTTAGCCTCTTCAGCTAAGTGAAACTGTCATGTCATAAATGTGTTTTAGTTGGAAGTCAATTGTTAGGTTTTTTTTAGGACATGAAAGGGTGAGGGGCAGTCAAATTGGACTAAGGCACATATCAGCATAAAATGAAATGTGTTTTTATTGATGAAAATCAAGTCAGAAATTATCTTTCTTAGCAGACAGCCACACATTTTTACTTGGGTAGTTCATGACTAGTCTGTTACATATTTTTGGCAAGCTTTTGCTGCTTTAGGGAAAGTCCATTTTAACACTTGAACTTCCAAAAATTGAATGTATTATAGGAATTTTTCTTTGGGGTACTAGCACCTCTTTGCTATTGTTAGTGGACAGTTCATTAAATGAGATGAACCATGAACCTCCTTGCACTGTTCTACATTTTGATTTCAAAGATTTTTGAATTGTTGTATCCAGATGGTCATTACCAGCCTACTGGCTGGGCCAAAATGCAAAAATTCAGCCATCAGCCTCAAAAAAGACTCTTAAAGATTTGGGAGTCTTATGAGTTACTACCAATTATTGGTGAGTTGTAAACTCAAAGAAGGATTTTACTATTTTACATCTAAGAAATCCTGCTCTTTGCCAAACCTTAATCTCTAATAAGAAAATTCATCAAAATAGGCCTAAAAAATCCTCAATTATTTAAGCAAGCATTAGTTGAGGCTCCTGACATGTGATCATTCTAATACAATCACCGGTGTGCTAAGCCTACATAAAATCATTTTAATCTCATACAAGGGCCCTAAACTCTTCAACAGTCTCCCCCCTGCCATCATCCAGTGCCCCTCCACGGCTTCCTTTAAAAGGAATCTAAAGCTGCACTTCTTCCAAGCTTCCTCCTGTAAATGTCCCTCATGAATTCCTCAACTCAGGGTTACCTCCCTCTAACAAACAACAAACCTTGCCCTCTCCCTTAAGGTGGCAGGTTTACCATTTCCAAGAAGTTCAAGCACTTTCTCTCGCTAATGCTCTTATTTGGTTTATTTGTTTGTCTTAGTTACATTAACTGTATTGTGACAACATTGTACTTGATATGATATTTTTCTGCTCACCTTTTGTAATTCTTACTGTCCTTATACTGCTGCATCTGCTTGTACTGCTGTTAAATCTGTATCTCTGGATATATTACCTTTAAGCCTTGTAACCCATGTAACCCCATGTTGTACTTGACCACAACTGGATGTATGTGAAAATGGGCAACTTTACTCACATGCCTGTCCAGTATAATAAATAAACTAAACTAAACTGAGTCATTCTGTTTCCTAAAGAAATCCTAAAAACATGCATTTGCACTAATGCCTCAAACTTAACAAGTTACATTAATTTACTTATTTTATTTATTTATTTGGTTTTTGGTAACCAAGTAAGTACACTAGAAAAATGAATGCCTATTTTCAGGCATGACCCAGGAGAGAACAGGACAAGCAATCAGACAACTAATCAACAACTGACAGCAAATTGGGAAAAGCAAGAAGTGAGTTGAGAAAAGGAGGGAGCAATTAAGGGAGCTTCTTGTTACAATTAGTAATTTGCCCCTTTAAAATTGCAGTTTCTTAAAAATGTAGTGTTCCCTATGAGGGACTAGTCCCTAGAGAGCACAGATGCGCAGAAATTTAGGAGTATGGGGTAGACTGAGAAGGAGTCAGACTTGTAATGCAATATATCTTTTGCACTCAATGTTAAAGTATCTAAGAACTCAACATACTGTATTTTACAATATACTTGGGGGCTTGTCTCGGCAGCACTGCTGGGCCACTGCCTTTCCCGCCTAAATTCAATGGAGGGGAAACACATCTGTAAAAGCTTGGGATAGATTTATATAGGACAACCACACTTGGCTGAGGAGTTGTAGGTCACAGCTGTACCAGACCAAACACTGGGAATAGAGCTACTGTACTGTACAGGTCTCACGTTCAAACAACATGTGGACCAAGTCACTAAAGTAATCCATACAAAACTCAGATTACTATATCGACCCAAGGAACTGTTAACCCCTGAAGCTAGGACTGCTATTGCAGCGAGTGTCCTACTTCCAACACTATTATATGCTGCCCCGGTCATTCAGGGTATCTCAAAGCTGGAGTACGGCAAATTACAGACTCTATACAGCAAGGTGGCCCGCTTTGCCACCTTATCCCACTCTAGGAGCCACCACTGTGAGGTGTTAGCAAAGCTTAACTGGCCATCCTTGGAAGCTCGCCTCAGTTACCCCGTACTCTGCCTGGCAAAGAAGATAATTAGTCCCTCACCTCCCCCAAGTCTTTGGCGACTCCTCACAGTAAAAAAAAACCAGCGCAGCAGCCTTAGGTCCTCGGGCCAAACATTGCTAGAGGTCCCCAAGGTTAGGATCAAGGCAGGCCAGAAATCTTTCTCGCATGCTGCCCCTTCCTTGTGGAACAACCTCCCGTTGGAGTTACGTGAAACCCCATTGGTGCCGTGCTTCTGCACTAGACTTAAGACTCATCTTCTATCAACAAGCGTATGCCAGTGCCACCGCACCTGACACTACCAAAATGACCACAACTAACTAAAATATCCAACCCCCCCAACAATGTAGCACTTACTTTCCTCCTCTCTCTGAACTATCCTAATACTCTTGAACTATGTCACCTAATGAATCCACAGTACTGTCTCACTAATTTGTAGGACAAATGGAGAATGTAATGAATAACAACTTACCAACTAGATATATGTAACCTTTATGACTACTGCTATGTGTAAACAGTCGAATACTGTATACCCATGATAACCTGTATATGCAAATGTTTCAACTGTTTATAATGTCATGTACTGTTATTCCCAGGTCGCCCCTGAAAAAGGGACCTTCGGGGTCCAGTGGGCCTACCCGGTCATCAAAATTAAATAAATAAATAAATGTTGTCAGATGAGGAACACGTTGGCTGGGATATTCAGAAAAGCACCAGAGGGAGGACCAAGAGGGGAGCAACACAAGTACAGTGTGCCGTGGCGCAACAGGCATGATATTCAAAGGTTGCGCATGACAGGATGTGCCTGCACAACATGGCTGAATATCACAAGGGTGCACCATAGCGCACCCAGTGATGCACCAGGGAGCATGTCTTGAAGCACAATAGCACACCCAGGGATGCACAGTGGAGCAAGCCAAGGAGCAACACACAGGTATCCAGCACACAAGGCACACACCACATGGCCTGAAAGGACAGGCCACAGCCACCCTACCCATCCCAAGGTGGAACACCATCAGGTACAAACCCCCATCCACACACAGCAGCCATGCACACCACTGCAGCATGGCTCCACACGCCAGCTGCAAAGCAGACATGGACACAGATGGTTAGCCAAAAATAATGTAATGCAACAATCAAATATTAACTATGGTCAGATATCTACAACAGATAGGGAAAGGAGGGACCACCCACAGACAGAAAGGTCAGGGAAGGGAGGCAGGGTGCAGGGGCAAAGGCAATAGAAGGAGACAAGGGAGGGCAAGGGAGGGTACACAGGGAAGAGGAAACAGTCTGGCAAATGTGCCCTATGGCCATCCCCACCCCACCATCAGGCATTGCTGGCATTGGTGCCTCCATCCATATAGTGTCAATACCAGCTGCTGTACCACCTGGAGTGTGGCAGTTGAGACACAGAGGATCCATCTGAGGAGCCGTGCACGCGTATCACTGGGCCTGACACCTAGGACAAAGGAGGGAACACCATATGAGTGCATGTCCAGAATGCTGCAGCCCACCCACCATGCACAGCAGGTATCGGTGACATGCGCCCTTGATCTGGCAGTCTGCCACCCATAATGAGAGTGCCCACATGAGCTGCCTACCCAGGGACCCACAGCCATGCATATAACTGCACACTTACACTACCCATGTGCAGCACACCACTGCCATGGCAGGCAGGTGACATGGCCATGCAAGCAGTTAGCAGTGACACAGCCAGGACCCAGGTGCACCCACAGCCCACTTACAGCAGCCACCCACATGTACAAAAGCCACAGTGTGGTGCAATGGGCACCACAGACAGTGCACAGCTGGAGTGTGCCATGTGCACAGAGGGCTGTGTCCAACCCCCACACCCACTGCCCACCCGCTACAACAAAGAAGCATGTACATGAGCCTACCTGCATGCTGAGATGCACCCTGTTGCTGTCCATCTGCCATGCCTGTGCATCCTGCAACTGGTGCACACCCCACAGGGGTGGCCTGACCTGGCCCGGCTGCAGCACCAGTGAGGCAAGCCCACCTCCGATCTTCAGGGCCTAGGAGAAAAGTATGGAGAAGGACACATTAGTACCGGGCAACACCACAGGGCCCCCCAAACAGTGTGACACCCTGCACAGTGTGCCAATGGCACAGTGGCACAGGGCAGCCATGGTGTACCACCACTCCCAATGAGGAGTGCAGCCCCAGACCCCCCAGCAAGGTGACCCAATGGTACCACCCCTCCACAATACTGGATGAGAATGGGCACAGGCACTGTGCACTTACCTGGCCTTGGCACGGCGCCCCTCCAGGCATGTGCCTGTAGAACCCATAGTTGATCAGGGTCCCTATGCTGCAGGTCCCCGTGCCAGTGCCTGTACTGCTCCCCAGTGTGCCGAGCACCTGTGACCTTCTCCAGTGCATCTGCCACCTCCTGCCACACCTCAGACCAAGGCCTGTTGAGAGGCACCTGTCCAAACAGGGAGCTGGCATGTGGCACCACTAGAGCCACCAGGTTGACAAACTCAACTTGAGTCCAGTTCTGTGCCCTTGGTGCTGTCCTGCGCGCGGCATGATTCCAGCTCAACAGGCAAACAAAATGGAGCACAGCAGCACATGTTCCACACGTGCTGTGGATGCGTGCCTTGCACCATGATGCGCTGCCACCACCAATCGCGCAGTCACGGACATGCGCGACTCAGGTAACGCAGCACTGACACATGTCGCAGGGCACCTACGTGGGCAAAGGGCACCCTTGAGGTCAAGGGTCAGGCTGTGTACCCTGCGCTTCAGTGCTATTGGGCATGGCAGGCATGCTGCATGATAGGGCCATGTGGCAGCCATAGTACACGGCCCCATTATGCATGGGTGCCATAGTACGCATAGCGCAGAGTCTTCATTGAAGGCATGGCACCAAAGCGCCATTGGCTGAGTGGTGCCCTAGTGCCATAGGCCATACAGCGCACAAGCGCCATATGTGCAATAGTGGATGGGCGCTGTACTGCCTATCGTGCATGTTGCGAATGCCATACCACTGGCGTACGTGACGTCTACACGTGCATGTGCGCGGCACAGGCTGTTCCATACATCACCATGTTGCGCCTGACTTGTGCATGTGCAACCCCATTGTACAATGTGCAACCATGGGATGGTCAGCAGAAATATGCAGATCAGATGATTAGCCTATCTACGGTGCATCAGCTGCATTTGCATGTCATTACAGTTGCGCAAACCCTCATTTGCATGCGATGTGCAAGAAAGACACCAGGGGAATGCACAGGCTAGGAACAGCTTTGCATCCCTTACAGGTGAGTTACATGCTGCGGGACTGGCTGGACAGTGGAATCGGAGGGTGGGTGGGGACTTAACAGCCCAAACTAACACATGTCAATCTCCACAGGAAGAAGCATGTCTGAACATGAGGAGTGTGGGCCTGCATGCAAGTGCAGGCCCAACTTCACCAGGGCAGAGTCAGATGCCCTATTTCAGGTGTACCGGGACCAGGAGTCACTCCTGAGCACCTCCACAGGCACCCCACAGGCCCAGGCAACAGCATTGGAGGGTGTGGCCCATGCTGTGAACCAGCAGGGCAGCCCCCAAAGGTCTGTGTAGGAGTGCAAGAAGAAGGTTGGCACAGACTGGAGGCAGATCAAGGAGAAGGTGGCAGCCATTTGGGCAGTGCGTGCCACCACAGGTGGGGGTCAGCCAGCCTGCCCAACCTTACGCCACAGGAGGAGATGTTGGCAGCCACCATGCTGCACAGCACAGTTGAGGGCATGCCCGGTGGCAGGTTCCTGACAGGTGGCAGCCCATCACTGCATGGTAGGCATGGCTGAGATGGGGACACGGGGCAGGGGGACTGAGGGCAGGGTGGGTGACAGCAACACTAATGCGACTGTGTTCCCTTTCAGCTCCTAAGCACCTGCATGTGGTGGCAGTGGTGGGGGTGTCCGCTGTGGGGGCAGTCCTGGCTCCGGAGGACCATCCAAGCACCTCCAGTGGGCACCGTGGCCTGGATCAACTGCAGGTCAGCACCACTGTCTGTCCTGATGCCAGTAGCGCGGTTGTGGACGAGGCCCTGGCTGCATTGCAGCATGATGCCAGGCATGGTGTCCTGTGTGCTGAGATGCAGATTCGGGCGGAGTTCAGATCTGATGATGACAACAACCACATTCCAGACAGCAGTGTTGTGGCTGCAGGGGAGACACTCATACCACAAGCCCGCCATTGCAGCACAGCTGGTGACCCAGTGGTGGTTGCCTGCACACCAGCCACTGCTGCTGGTGTAGCTCAGGCTGCCACAGGTGCAGCACTAGATGGTTGTGGTGGCAGTGGTGTTTATGAAGGTGCAGCCACGCTGGTATTACCCTGTGCATAGTGGCCAGAGGGGCAGCAGCAGTGGCCGGACAACATTGAGGGGAGGCCTGGGGCAGTGCCTGCTGCCTGTGCACTGCATGGCACCCAGCCCCAGGAGGGACCCGCTGTGCTGGGCCACGGGGTCGGGATACACCCCTGGGTTGGCACAGTGACCCTGCGCCCCAGGGCGCTAACCCCTTGGATGAGCACACCCGTCTGCTCCAAGCCTCTGTTGATCAGCAGGTGCAGCTCATCGCAGGGATGTGTGTGCTCTGCGAGGAGCTGCACCAGGTGACAGAGCAGTGGGATAGGGACTTCACCCTGCTCCTGGCAGAGAACATGCAAATGCTGTTGGACACAGATGCAGCCATGGATCGGCTGACTGCTGCGGTCTCGGCTGGACTGGCACCTCTGGCCACCTTGGTGTGTGGCCGTCTGCCGCTCATACTGTGGAACGCATTCTCCACCCCTAAGGCCTGGCGGTGTGCGACCCCCTCAGTGTCAAAGCAAGGGTCTTCTGTGAGTATTCCCAGCATGCCTGGTGCGGTCATGGTTTGGGGCCTGCAGAAACCTGCATGGATATGGTTGTGGTCCCGCAGTGTCACCCCTGGGGGACCATCTATGACACCCCCTGTGGCTGATGCCCAGCCTGCAAACACAGTGCATTCCCAGAGGGGCCATCGACATGTCCACGGCGGCCGTGCTACTGTACAGCATTCCTGAGCCACCCACCTCCATGTACACCGTTTGCTGCTGCCCTGTTTGCACATTGGTGCAGCATGTGCGTGTGTGTCCCATGGCCATAGCATCTGTGGTCGACCCCGCACATAGCCCACGTGCTCACCCATCCAGCTGTTGGACACTGTGTCGTGTGCATGATGATGCTGGCACAGTGCTGACTGCCACTGTGCAGCACCACTCAGCATCTGACATATGCCCGGTGCCCGCCTCTGGGAGGGGGCATGATGGGTCCTATGTGCATGTGTGTGTGTGTTTGCGGGTGTGTGTGGGTGTGTGTGTGCATACGTGGTGTGCGGGCCTGTGCTGCATTCTGCTTTGGTGTCTGTGCCCCACACCTGTCCATGCCCCCCTTCTGCCAACCCTGGCACAGGGCATGCCCATGCCTGCCTGTCCACTGTGCCCTGGGCCCTGGCCCTTGCATGTGGGATTGTACACCTACCTGTATGCTCCATAATGCTCCTCAGCAATTGTATCCCTGTGTTGCTGGGCTGTCCTTATCAGCCAGGGAGCTCTTCGCCTGGGGGGGGCTGCCCACCACCAGGCCCTGTGGCCTTGTCATCCCCCACTGCTGTCCCTCTCTTCGACTTCGACAGCTATCCCACAGTCGGTGGCCATGTTGTGGAGTACACAGCAGGCCATGAATAGGCTGCAGGCTTTTGAGAGGCTGTACTGTAGGGCACCTCCAGACCTGTCCAGGCAAAGGAACCGAGCCTTCAGCAGCCCCAACACCCGCTCAATGATGTTCTGTGTGCTGGTGTGTGCCTCATTGTATTGATCCTGTGCTGGGGTCAATGGGCACTGGTATGAGGTAAGCAGCCATGGCTGGAGTGGGTAGCTACTGTCACCTGTGTGGAGAGATGTCTGGCTAGCATGATGGCCTGTGTCATTGTCCCCCCGCCATCCCAGTTACATTCCCTGGCACCCATGCCCTGGCATCCCATACACCCTGCCATGCTGTTCCTGGCATATCGCATACACAGCATACTCACTGACTAGGTGGCCAGTGGGGATGTCCCCACTCTTGAACCTATGGCACAGTGCTGACTGGTGCCAGATGAAGGCATCATGTGCTCCCCCAGGGTGTGTGGCACAGACATTAATTATGCACCCCCTGGCCTCGCACACCACCTGGCAATTGACACTGTGGTAGCCCTTCCTGTTTATGTAGGCCACTCCCTCCGGGCCAGGTGGCGCACGGATGTCAACATGGGTGCAATCAATGGCCCCTAGCATGCTAGGCAACCGTGCCACCCTGTGGAACTCATGCATGTTTGCTTTAAGCTCTGTCTCTGTGCTAGGGAAATGAATGTGCTCTGCAGCATCTGGCAGCAGTGCGCTGAGGAATTATGTGAGAAGCCATGACACGGCCAACTGGATTATGCCTGTGGTGTCCCCTGTTGGTCTCTGGAAGGTGCCCGTGGCAAACAGGCACATGATGGCCATGACCTTTGCCTCCACAGACAGGGCATGGCTCCGTCTTGTGGGTGTCTGCATCTCCTCACTGCACAGCTCACACAACCGCCTCAGAATGTCCTGGTTCAGGTGGTACCAGCCCACGATCTCTGTATCACTAAACTGTTTGAAGGTGATGCGGGGCATGGTACCACCTGTTCTTGGCATACTGCTGATGGGCGCTTCCATGGCCACGCTGGTCTGCATGCTGCTTCCTCACATCCCTCATTACTGCCTCCATCTGGAATATGGCACTGGCCATGGCCTGGGCTGTACGACCTCCCCCCCAGATGGCTCTCTCCCCTGGCTCCCCAGCTGTTGGCTGCTGTGCCCCTGCACTGTGCACACCCCTATTTGGGGCTGCCTGGCCTGCAGTCTGTGGCCTCTGCCTCCTACATCTCCATGCCCCTGTGTTGCCCCTCCTGTGATGGGTGCCACAGACACTCACTATGGGTTGTCTTGCACCCTGTCTCATGCCCCACACACACACACACACACACTCCCACTCACACACACACACTCACAAGCCCAGTGTCTGGCACTTTCAGGTTCCCAGATCCCCACTCTGTGCCTCTCTCAGCCTGCCTTGCACTCAATGGCTCCCCTTTGACTTTTCGGCCTGTTCCCTCACTCTTCCTCAGTCTGGCTCCCCTGTGGTGCAAGTCTCCTTCCCTCACTTGCTCCCTCTTTTTATGTGCTCAAGTCTGCTTCGCGCATGTCCCGGTTGCTCCTTGCTTGCGCCATTCGCCTGCCATTGAATATCGCACTGCGCCGCATATTCATGGCTATGCCCTCTGCATTTGCACATGCATTCATTATCATTGCACATTGGTGCATTGGAACTTGCATTGTGCATTTGCTGCTGCTGAATATCACTCTCCGGTGCATTGCGGCACTTGCGCTTCCCTGTTGCGCATTGTGCAGCTGCTCTGAATATCCCGGCCCTTGTTTGCAGGTTTCCCTAATTGTGATGTAGCATTTTTATTTATTGTCTACTTGTCAAAGAAATACATTGTGCTATTCTTTTCCTTGTAGCTTCTCGTTTGTTTGGCTAAATCTGTATCATATTGTTTTTTGTACCTGTAGCCTCTGCCAAAGATCATTTGGTCTCATTGATGATATGCTGAAATCAATACCAGAATGCATCTGCCTCATTATGGTGAAAGATTTCCATGGGTTGTACCTATTTCTGTGCTTTTTCCCGATATTTTTTTATATAGATTCATCATCTCATCTGGCTAGATTTCTGACTTCCCCACTGATTCCTACATCTTCTTTTCTAAGCTGATTTCTAATATTTTATTGTATTTTCATTCCCAGCAAGTTATAAGACAATGGCCCTAATATTTAAAAGATTGGTTCATGCCAGTGGGGTGGGGTCATGTTCAAAGACATTCAGTGTGCCGCGCTGACCTAACAGTGCTACAGCACAAAAGGTGCTATGCTCGTGCAAATTCGGGACCTGCCACACATATCAGATGCAACAGTATATTTAGTGGTTTTCTCAGCACTAAACAGCCCCCACCACAGTGCTGTCTAACACTGCCAAAACCTTACCCTTATTCCTGCTCACAGTCACCCCCCCCCTTGATTGCCCATTCTTTATTGATAGCCATATTTCTGCTGGTTTAGTGTCCCCTACCACCTGATCACCCATCCTTTATTCCTATTTATATTCCTGGGGGTCTTGTGATCCCTGACAATCACCTGGTTATTGGTGATATCTATATTCTTGGTGGTCTAATGGTCCCACCATCCCTGATTGCCCATCGACTAACAGTTGCAATGTACCTGGTGGTCTAGTGGACCCCACCTCCCTGAAAGGGTATTTGAACCCCCAACCCCTTACAAACTTGCCTGCTCAGGATCCTCCTTTCAGGACTCCTGTGGCCTGGATGCCAATGCTATGCTACAGCATTTAGGTCACTGAGAAGCACAGCCCACTCACTGCCAGTGAGCAATCTCAAGTACTGTAGAAATAGCTTTTCTTCAGTACTCATGATTGCTCACTGACAGACAGACAGCCTTTTGGTAATATAGCCTTATAAACTAAAGCTTACTTTCCTGGAAATCAGCATTAGCAGAGCAATTTTGTATAAGGCATATGAATTAGCTGGTGAGAATGTTTTCTACAGGCAGTTATGCACAGAGGGTATAATGCATTCAAAGGGAAGGATCAAAGCACAGATACTCAGTTTGCTTTTCCTGAATTAGTTGAAACATGGCGAACCATGCCTGTTGAATGGTTTTATTTTTGTTATTGGTTTCACAGAGTGACCAATTAGTCCAACCCAGCAAACATCTTCTATGATAATTCTGTAGTAACAAGTTGAACACCAAGGAATGCATTTTTCATCCACTGCATCTGCCCTATACCTCTGACATATTTTCAAAGGATTAATACTGGCTTTGATGAGCACAGGCATACTTTTTATCAAATAGATTTGGAGCCCCGGAACAAGTGCGAGTGTTCATTTATGGATATACAGTATAGGCTGAGTACTTAGATGGCTTGATCAATTTTTAATAGTCTAGATGGCTTTGTCTGCAAATAGCAAATTCATTCAAAGTTGAATTCATGCTGCCATAAAGCATGTTTTATTGTTACATTTGGATGCAGCTTTGCAAATTTCACCCACTTCATCCACATGGGTGCACAGTGGGTGCTGCCAGATGCAGGCACATCTTGTAGGTGAGGCTTTTGAAAATCCATCCCTTCAGGTCTAGGTGCCAGATATCTCATTTGAAGTTGACTGTTTTTTCAATGTTCCATTTGGCTGCAGTCTGAAGCAACTAGACACTCCTTTAGCCTTATGAAAAGTGTATTCAGGAGCACAAGGTTAAGACACATGTCATTGTTACAGTGTTACTCTGTTATGATGGTGAAACCTTATTCACCACCACTTTATGGCTTGCAGTTTCCTCAATAGATTATGCCAAGCTCAACTAATCATGCATAGAGTTAACCAATCCCAATACTACTGAGAATCTCAAAAGCATAAATCAGATGAGGGAGCAGGAGGCAGGTCCCCAGATGTCAGTTTGGCCCTACCAGGCAGGGGAGACATAGTTGGTGGTCAACTGCTGGCTGCTTCTCCATTTTCCTCCTTGTTTTCTGGCTGCCCATGATCTCCCACCCAGGAAAAGTTGCAAGCCCAACCCACCACTACAGTCTTCCATGTTCCCTACAGGCAGGCTAGTACCAGGCTCCCTGGAAGAACAGGGAAGGGGCATTGCTGTGATGGTGGATTGCCCATACCCCACTCATGGCTGCTCACAGAGAGTGATCACAGAAGCTCAGAAATTCAGGAATATGGGGTAGAGTGAAGAGGGGTCAGGCTTGTAATGCAATATTTCTTTTGTGCTCAATGTTAAAGTGCCTAAGAACTCAATATACTGTATTTTTCAAGTACCCAGGGGCTTGTCTCAGCAACACTGCTGGGCCACTGTCTTTTCCACCAAAATTCAATGGAGGGTTACCATATCTGAACTAGTTTTGGATGTATTTACCTACAGTAGGACAACCACATGTGGACCTGGAGATGCAGCTGACAGCTGCACCAGACAAAACATTGGGAATAAAGCTACTGAATGTTGTCACATGAGGATCCCTTTGTGTATGTTTATTTCAGATTAGAGTTCAACCAGTGTTTAATGTTAAGTCTAGCAAGGAGTTAGCTGGGTAGATACTACGTTGGAACTGGAATTCATAGCTGGGTTAAGTTAACAGACTAGTAGGATGAAACAGTTATTTCTGTGCATTGATTCATAAACTGCCATGCAGGGAAATGGAAACATTTTGGGTACCATAAGCTGTTGCAATTTGGTGCAACAAAGTGGTCACATGGTCCACTTTGCTACACATTTCTTTCTTGCACCCCTTAGTGTGTACACCATGGGGTTGCATGTATGTTTCTGTGCTATTGCATAGATCAGTGTGACAGCAAAGAAAAGGGATGGCAGAAGGGATGCCATGGTAATGGAGGTAGTGGTATGCATGGACCCCTATTGCTGTGCACAGTGGCTCTCAGGTGCATTACTCCCATTTGCAAGATGAATCAACGCAAACAGCATACAAAACATTTACACAGTTCTTTAGGGTGTTGCTGCCTTGCAAGCTGGAACTAATGTTATGGCAGGGGGAAGGATTAGGTGCTACACAGTGAACACAGGGGATAAGAATGGAGGGGCATCCACTGGGAACAATGGAAAGATTAAATCAAATAGAGGATGTTCAGAGCCCTATGACCATCTGGGAGGACCAGAATGGGACATTGCTAAAATACTTAGTACTTAACACCTGAACAATACACAACCACCACTCTTGACACATAATTCAAAAGGTGACATATTTTTGTTATGTCCACATTAACAAATACAAAGCTCCAATCCAGTATAAAAAAAGAATTCCAGTGTTCTGCACTTGAGACAAGTGCTTTGTCAAGAGTCACTAATGTCTACAAAGTACTCATTTAGTGAAATTCTTCCGCTGATGTCCTGTGGAATTATTTTAGGGAAATCTAATAGAGTTGAGGAACAATTATAGATCAAAAAGCACAATATAACAGCAAGAAAAAGAGACCAGTTTAGCTCACAAAGAAAATCAAAACATGTAAAACAATACTAAAGAACAGGGGCAGAAGTGGATTGGAAAAAATATATCACAATACAAAAAATATGTAAGTATAAGATTAGGAAGGAAAGATCAAAATGAGTACAAACTAGCCACAGAGTAGGGGATGACCAAGGAAATCTAAGGCTACATGAATTCAGCAAAGGCAACAAGTCAAATGGTTGGCCCAATTACTTAGGGAAAGGGCAAATATTATAATAAAGCTGAAATAGCTGAGGTTTTTAATACATACTTCTGCTCTGTCTATAAAGTTAATTCTGACCCAGCCATAAATTACAGTATAACTATGGACACAGCCAATCTAGTCAAAATAATCAGAGAATTTCTGTTCATGTGATTCCCAACAAGTTATTCTCCTTTGACCCCTGAAAAATCATCAAAAAAACAGATGGCTTGTGACCAAAGTCCCGAAAGAATCTCTGTGATGAAACAGCATAACCTCTGACTGAAATATTCTATTTCTAATTATCATCAGGTATGATCCAGAGAGATTGGAAATCTGGAACTGTAGTCTCTGTATATACAAAACAAAGGTCAGAAAAGCAATGTTCAGAACTACAAGCCAATAAGCCACACTGGAATTGCTAATTTATCAAATTCACCAATAAAGTGAGATTATTCTAATATATTGAAAAATCGGATTTGTTAGATATAAAACAACTTGGTTTTTACTAAAGGCAGCTCATCTATCACTAACCTACTGTGCTTTGTGTTTATGAACAGGTGAGAAAGAACCTGGATTGGAGTAAACCAGTTGATGTTACCATATAGGAATTCAACAGGGCTTTTAACTTTGTGTCACATAAGGTAATGCTTGAGAAATTGTTACATATTGGGAGTAATTACAACATCATTAACTGGATTAAGATATGATTGGATAATAGAGTGTGAAAAGTGCACATACATGGTTCTAGTTCAGCTGAGGTAAGGGTTATTGGTGGAGTTTCACAAGGCTCAGTAATAAGCCTTATATTATTCCAGATATATATATCAGCGACCTAGATAAAGACATCATTAATTGGGCTGAGAAGAATCCTGGTGATACAAAGCTTAGAAGACTAGTTGCTACTGAAGAGGGTTTAGAAATGTACATGTAGTTTTGAATAACTTTGTTACATGGGCTGCTAGGAGGTGTATGTTGTTCAGTATAGATAACTGCATTGTACTACACTTGGGCACCAAGAACCCGGGGACCAGGTGTTTGATCAAAAATAAATACATTAAAAATAAGAGCAAGGAATGGGACATAGGGGTTATAGTTAGCAGCAACTTCAAGACCATCAAACAGTGCAGTTGTGTAGTTCAAAATGCAAGTTGGTGCTTTATAGCTTAGACAGGAATTTTAAAAGCCATAGCAACACTGTTTTGGTGCAATTTACAGAACATTTGTCAGGACTCATCTTGATTATACATCACAGGTTTGGGCACCACATTATATGGGTGATGTACAAAGGTGGAAAGTCTCCAGAGGAAGGCAGCCACAATTATACAAGGGCTAAAAACAGTTCTACTCAGATTGCCTGAAATATATAAAGTTATTTAGTCTAAAGATGAGGAGGCTGTAAGGAGATCTCTTACTTCTCTATGACATACTCAGGGACAGGACACATATACAAAATCGGAATATTGTACATAAAGTTAACTGCAGAACATTAGTGGACCTAACAGATATTTAAGTGGCACAGTATTTTGCTCTGAACAAAGAAAAGGATTTTACATACAGTGAATAGTTGGGATTTGGAACAATTCATTCTGTAATATTATAAACTGTACCAACAGCTATGTTCAAAACCAAACATCATCAATGATGAGGGAGAGTGACATGACATTTGTACTGAGAATTTGGAGAACAGTTCAATATGGGCACTATTTGTCTTCTTCTGTCCTTATTACCTTAGTATGAACCTTAGTATGATACCACTGGTTGTCAAGTTTGGTACAGAGCAGGGAGTGGTCAACAAGATTAAACATTTTTGTAAGATCAATAAAAAATGCACTAGTAAGGTCCCCTCTTTCCATTATAGGGTGAGGGGGCAGTTGTGGAGTTGTGGCCAATCTGAAAGCCATGCTGGTAAGGAAATAAGAGATTACAGTTTCTGAGGTTGACTGTGAGTTGGGAGGAGTCCAGTTCACCCACAACCTTATTAAGAGCAGTTAGAATTGCAGAAGGTCTGAAGGTGCTAATGCTTTTGGGATTACCTTTTTTCTAAACCAGAACAATATGGGACAAGATTTGAGTACAATCACAGATACCAGGGTCAGATTAATAATTCGAGTAATTGCTGGAACAATATACTTTACAGCTAAATGTATGAAGTTTGGTTCAACCACATCACAGTCAACTAATTTTGATCCATGGATCTAACATACTAACATACTAATTGCCAGCAGATTAGGCCATATGATCTATCAAATCTGCTCAAAACTATAGATCCCTAGCTGAGGACCGAGGTCTCCCCCGTCTTGTGTTCCGGAATGCCTATCATCCCTCCCCACCTCTCTGGGCCAGGCCTTCCCTTGATATTTCCCTTTCTGTATCTGTCCCATCCTTTCTTAAAATCTTCCAACGTGGAAGCTGCTTGAGTAATGTATTTACTTCAGACACCTTATCCACTTTGAAGTAAAATGCAGGATATATTGGTGGGTCACTAAGTGATAATCATAGTCTGGGCATTATGTGTTTTAATCTAAATTGTAAAGGTTATCATTATTACTACATGCACATTTTAATACGCAGATTAAGTATCACTCCAGGAGTGCAAAAGATTTTCTTGTTTTAATATTTTTTTTCCGATTTATATCATTTAATGTACTAAATGTGTATTTTATTATGTAAATTAAATATCATTCTGGGAGTGCAAAAGACTTAGTTGTTTCAAATATTTTTCCTTTTTGAAGTATCCTTTTTCTTGCTTTATGCTTTTGTCAATTATTGTCGCAGCAATGAAGAAAGGTTTTAAAGAAAGACTCACAAATATAGTTTGAGGGAGGGACATTGAAGAGTACTGGGCACATCTCAAGGGAGTTATTCTTCAGATTGCAAACCAATGCATAAAGAAGTTAAACAAAGCAAAATAGAAGAGAAAACCACTATGGTTTGCAAAGGAAGTAGTCACCAAGGTTAGGGAAAAAGGGCTGCTTTCAGGAAATACAAGAAAACAGGATCCGACAAGGACCAGGAAAACTACAAAGAAAAACAAAAGACTGCAAGCAAGAAAATCAGAACAGGAAAGGCAACAGTAGAGGAGAAGATAGCCAGAGATGTCAAAAAGGGAGACAAAACCTTCTATTGATATATTAGTGAAAAAAGAAAGACCACAGGGGGTACTGTCAAACTCACAAAGGAAGATGGATAGACCACTGAGGATGGCAAGGACAAAGTGGAAAACCTAAACAGATATTTCTGCTCTGTATTCACAACGGAGCAGGATGGCTGTGGACCCACCATTACAGGAGACAATAAAGGCAGCAATGGAGTATACTCAAGACCCTTTACAAAACAAGAAGTCCTAAAGGAACTGGAGAAGCTCAATATAAACAAAGCCATGGGATCAGATGAAATGCAGCCTAGACTACTTAGAGAACTAAGTGAGGAATTGGCAGCTCCACTGGCTGATCTTTTTAACTTATCATTTGAGCTGGGTGGGGTCCCATGAGATTGGAAAATAGCCAGTCATCCCTGTACACAAAAGTGGTAGCAGAGTGAGTGCGAGCAACTACAGACCGATAAGCCTCACAACAATTTTAGGCATAACAGTGGATAGGATTATATCCTTTCTCAAGGACAACAGCAAATTAGACACTAAACAGCATGGCTTTGCCACAGGAAAGTCATGTCAAACCAAGTTACTTGACTTCTTTAACTGGGTAATGAAAATAGTAGACCAGGGAGGTGCAGTAGATGTAGTTTACCTGGATTTCAGCAAAAAAGCCTTCAACTCAGTCCCACATAGAAAGCTGCTAAACAAATTAGACAGCATAGGAGTAGTTCATCAGGTGGTAAATTGGGTAAGGAGCTGGCTTACTGTAGGACCTAGAGGGTATTAGCGAACGGTTCACTCTCAGAGGAAAGAAACTTAGCTAGTGGAGTACCACAGTGTTCAGTGCTTGGCCCAATCCTATTTAACATCTTCATTAGTGACATTTCTGATGGACTGGAAGGCAAGGTGAGTTTGTTTGCAGACAACACAAAGATAGGAAACAGGGTGGACACCCCAGGAGGAGTGTAGAAGATGACGTCTGACCTGGAATCTCTAGAAAAGTAGTCAAGAATGTGGCAACTAAACTTCAATACTAAAAATGCAAAATCATGCACCTCAGAAGGACTAACCCAGGAGTAGATGACTACCTAGGAAGTGAAAAACTGGAAGCCTCTAAACAGGAAAGAGATCTGGAAATAATTATAACAAATGACCTAAAAATGACCAAGCAATGCGAGAAAGCAGCACTGAGGGCAAATGGTATGTTGGGATGCATAAGCAGGGGGATTACCAGCAGGAAAAAGGAGATCATCCTTCCACTTTATAGATCAATGGTAAGGCCACAGCTGGAGTACAGTGTACAATTCTGGAGACCATACCTGAAGAAGGATATTATCAGACTGAAAACAGTGTAGAGGAGGGCTACTAAAATGATTCATGGATTGCACAATAAATCATATGAGTAGAGGCTGCGTGAATTAAACATGTACTCCCTGGAGCAGCGGAGGGACAGAGGAGACATGATCAAGACCTTCAAATTCCTATAAGGAAAAAACAAGGTGCAGGTCCAGGACCTGTTCCATATCACAAAATCATGTAAGAACTAGAGGATGCAACATGAAGCTAGAGCGGGGAAGATTCAAAGGCAACACATGCAAGTTCTTCTTCACCGAGAGAGTGGTTGAACTGCATTCCACAGGAGGCAGTGGAGGCAAAAATGGTGGAAACTTTCAAGAAGGCATGGGATAGATACAAGGGCACCATAACACTGAAAAGCAGTTAAGGGAAGGAGTAGGATTATGGGCAGACTAGATGAGCTGCATGGCCCCCTTTGGCCATCACTTTCTATGTTTCTATGTTTCTAATGTTAGGAAATTAAATTCAGCATTGGAAATAAGGGCATACTAAAATACATTTTCTACCCACTGGAAATTTTAAAATTAAAGAAAAATATTGCATCCTTCCTTATAGTCTGGGCAAGTCTGTGATATGGTATGCAGCCACCTACATTACTTGAACATAAAATACAATAGATAAACACATTTCTTTCTTCGACTCAAACATGGAAAAAAGATTTATAAAAATAAGAAATAGAAAGCATAGGATAGTGTATAGTTTCGGGAATACACTGGCAATGAAGTGTAAAAAGTCAGAAATAAAATAGTCCGTACAGTAAAATGTGAAGTCTGTTAATCTTGGTGATATGGACTGAAAATAGTACTACTAACAAAGTACTGGAACCCACACACAGTCAAACATATGCACTGCAAAGCGGTCAAAAGGACCATTTTGTGACACATTACTGCATCAAGCCCCTTTGTGTTATAGACAATGGTGTTGCAAGTCTTACATATGCTAGTTCACAGGTTAATGTGCTGGCAAAGTAAAAGGGATAGGGAAGGAAGAGTTAATGAAGGGGCTGGTATGCATAAAGGTGCTGCGCTATGTACAGGGGTTCCCCAGTGTCCTCGCCCCTGGCTGCAAGGCACAATGACCCCAGGACCAGAAGAGCCACTGAAAGTAGTTCTTTAAGAGGTCACAGCCTTGCAAGCTGGAATGTTCATTCTGGAATGGTAAGGCATGACACAATGCTGCCAAAACATAGACAACAGAGAACTGCAACTAGGGAGGGAGCATCAACAGTTTGAATGCTACAGACTTCAGTCACTCTGTGGTGAGATTTCTGGGCCACCACACCTCCAAGGAAAACTAGAGAGGTGGGTCTTAAGGTGTGGGGCAAACAGGGTGGGAGGACAACTTTACTGTAGGTGAAGTATTGTGTACCCAGGGCATGGGACATAACATGAAATCCTTACAGAATGTAGTGTTCATGGAAAATGGCAAATTATTTGATGTAAACCCCACTGGAGGTCATTAATGCTGCGATTGGATAGCTTGGTCATAGGTTCATTCCAAAATTCTTTCAGAAAAGTAATGCCACTCAGTAAATTAATTTTTCAGTGCTTTAATACTTGTTCTCTATACTGCCCAAAAGTTTCACCTGCATCTAACAAGCTTTTTCAAGGGGATTCTTTTCACACATCTGTAACATATTTAAAACAATACATACTATATATAAATGCTATTTACATTTGATATACCTCAATGTGATGAAATTTCATATAGATTTTATCAGACAATGAACACTACCTTTATGCTGCTTTCCTTTGTCATTCAAGATAAATATTTTTCATACTTTTTTAAATGCATCTAAATAATGAATATTAATTTTATTATGCTTAGTACATATTACTCATATATCCAGTTTCGTAATTATACTACAAGCAGTGGACCTTTCTGTATTATTTGTTTAAACTGGCACACATTTAATAATCCTTGCATACTGTAGTTGTAAGCTTTGGTTCTATGCAGCCTTCAAATGCTTAGGATATTTTTTTACATTCTTTACAACTTTTCAATTGCAGATACTCAAATGATATGCACTTTCTTAATTATCTTATGAATCAGTAAGTTAAAAGGTGTCATACATGAAAATTTAACTGCATTCTGTATATCAAGCTGCTTCAAAACATTTTGGCCCGGATATTCAAAGTGGTTGAGCATGGCCTAACAGAGTTGTGTCAGCACAAGCCCACACTGCACCCCAGTGGGATATTGAACAGGCTGGCAGGCACAGCATAAATCCTGATGTGCAAGGGTGCAATGAAAATGTATGTGGCGCAGATGCCGGGGGCATGCCCATGCATATGCGGCACATCCCGATATTCATCCCGGGATGTGCGGAGCATATGCTGGCACAACCCTGCATTGCGCCACATAGGGGGTCTCAAAGTTGAGCCTGTGAATAGTGGGAAGAAATCCTGGCCACCAACAAGTGGGCTGCTGTATTGCAAGGCTCAACACAGCAGCTGCTAACAATGGGTGGCCACCTGCCCACCCAGAACACCATCCCCAAGCACACATAGCACCCTGGTAGTCTAGTGGTACCCCCCTCCCTCCCATGTCCCCGATCACCATTAATGTATTGTACTTCTGTTCCTGGAAGTCTAGTGGTACCCCCCACCCATTGCTGCGATCATGGTAAATCTCTGTAAAATAATTCCCTGGTGATCCAGTGGCACCCCTTCACCCTTCCCACCCACACAGAACCCCAAGCCCACCCCACTCACCCCCATCATTGGTGAGTGACTGCAACCTGCCCGCATACCACCTGGCCACCCACCGAATGACAGGTACAGTATGAGCTGCAAGCCCAGTGATCCACGATGTGAACTATCGAGCTTAGAGAGACAGAAGATATCCCAAATATGTGGAATGACTTTATTCATATTTGGGACTGTCTAGTACAGTATGCCCCTGGCAGCCCATACTCACCTGCCATTCGCTGGGTGGCCGGGCGGTAGTGAGTGAGTTGCAGCTGCCCACCGATGACGGGGTGGGCGAGGTGGGCAAGGGGTTCTGTATGGGTGGGAGGGTGGGGAGTGCCACTGGATCACCAGGAATTATTTTACAGAGATTTACCATGATTGTGGCAATGGGGGGTACTAGACTACCAGGGACAGAAGTACAGTATATTAATGATGATTGGGGACTTAGGAGGGAGGGTGGTACCACTAGACAATCAGGGAATTAGTGTATGGAGATTTACTGCGATTGAGGCTACAGGCCGGGGGATGCCCCAGGACCCCCACTGTATACATGTCATGCTGTCAGGGCACCAGGCACAATCCGCTGGGCTGCCCTGTGCAAGGCATGCAAATGGGGCCATAATGGCATGCAAATGGCCCCATTTGCACCTGGCATATATTATGGCCTCATTTGCATGCCCTCTGCTGCATATCGTGGGTGTTGCACCCAGTGCAACTGCATTTCTACTGGCACATCCCCATGCTCCCTATCTGTAGCTTGCACTGGAGCAGTGCCACTGCGCTATGTGCAGTTCCACTGCACCGTGCACTGCCCATGCCATATTCAACGGTGCTGTGCCATGGCACATCACCATTGAATATCACCTGGTCCTGGTCCTGGTCTTGGCCCTGGTGCATCCCAGTTGTGCTGCACCTATACTTGCGCCACTGCCCAGTGCAGTCTGAATATCCAGGCCTTACTGTTTTTTTTTTTAATTACTTACAATCATTTTGCTGATTTATTTTCTTACTTTCTTTCCCATGTAAACATATGACATTCATCAAACTTGTATCACCTTTTAAAACTGTTTTTAAATATTCTTATTTTAAAACATAGTGGAGTTGCAGCTAAAGACATGGTCAGATATTTCTAGAAAGTTTAAGGTATTTCTAAAGTGATTCTATCTGGTAGCCGAATTGTGGAACTGTAGGCAGGCAGGTAATTTCTCTAGCGATATCACTATAATTTCAGGAAATATTTGACCATATCTTTGGCTGCAACTGTATAACCTCATTTGAAACCTTGCCTGTTTAAAGCAGCTTGTGAATGCTATAGCATCTCATTGTGAGTTACTGTACAGACTACATCTGCTACTGTACAGTAGCAGTGAAAGCAAAAGCAACTCTGCAATCTCTACATGTCTTGCAATTGATTCATATTTTGGCATGTCAGTGTTTTGTGCCCACATGTGAATTACTCCCCTTAGGCACACTAGCATTCTATCAGAGTGTACAGTAACCTATAACAACCACTGTCAGTAACTTCCTGGTTGCTGGTATGATGTTGGCATGATGTCACTTTTATGTCCACATGGAGCTCATGCATGGCTACAAGAGAACTGGATGCACAGTCTGCATTCTCTTTGAGCAACACATGGAAATTAATTCAGCGCGCTGAGTGAGCTTTACACTGTAAGCAGAGAGAGTATCTTATTCTTATGATGAGCAGTTAAAAGTTTGAACTGAGGCATGGTCTTGCTCTGTGCTTTTTGTACCTTGCAGTAGTACTGTACAGTTGATGTAATCTTGACAGTGACTCAATGAAACACTACAGCAGCATTCACAAGCTGCTCTAAACAAAGTTTCAAATGAGGTTATGCATTGTTTTTAAATGATAAAGATTAAAAAAACAGAGTTCAACAAAGTGACAGATGTTTGATTAATGCCAAATGTTTACATGGGAAAGAAAGTAAAAAAATCAATGGACAAAATGATTGAAAAAGTCTGAAATGGTAAGTAAAAGTTTTGATGCAGCATGCTATACAAAGTGCAGTTAAATTTGCATAGGTAATACCTTTTAACTAATGTAACTAATTAATAAGATAGTTAAGCAGGTATTTATCATTTTTATATATTCAATTGAAAAGATGTAGAAAAAAAACACGCAACATTTGAACACTGTATAGAACCAAAACTTATGGTTATGGGGGATGAGCACACGTGTGCTTATTTAAACAAATAATATGGAAAGGTTCTCTGCCTGCAGTATAGTTAAACACTTGGGTCCAGATATTCAAAGGAGATGTGCCCGGTGCAAATGAGTCGAGCTGGCACATCCTCAAAAATGCACCCCAGGCCATATTTAAAAGGACGGGATGCGCTATGCAATTCCAGATGTGCCACAGCACAAAGTTAATGTATGCGGCGCATCTGGAGAGGGCATTACCATGCATATGTGGCATATCCCAATAGTCAGCCAAGAAGTCAGGTGCAGCTGCCCACACATCTCAGAGATGTGCCGCACAAAGCTAGTCATGGAAGAACCATGCCTAACTCCAGGCCATCAAAGGTGGGCTGCTGTACTGCACAGCACAATACAGCAGTCATCAGCCCCTGGGTGGCTAGCCCCCTGAGCCCAGATTGTAAATTAATGTACAACATACCCCATTTCCCTGGTAGTCTAGTGGCCCCCTCATCCCCAATCATAAAATAATGTACAACATACCCCTTTCCCTGGTAGTCTAGTGGCCCCCCATCCCCGATCGTAAAATAATGTAATATATACCCAGTTTTCTTGGTAGTCTAGTGGCCTCCTCCTATCCCTGAGTGTAAAATACAATGAATTAACTATCTTTCCCCTGCTAGTCTAGTGGCACCCTCAGTCCCCATCCCTGACCCGATGTAATATAAAATTCCTGTCGAAATTTCTGGTATTCTAGTGACCCCAGTCTGTCCCCGACCCACAGGCTTGCAGTGTGTGAGTTAGAATGACAGAGTACAGTACACATTGCAAGCCCATTGGTCGACAGTGTCAACCAATAGGATTGTAGTAGGTACAGTACTCTGTCATTCATAACAGTTCAGTCAGCGGACAGCCGTGGTGTGTGCAGGTGGGCTGTGCTGCCCGCCAACTCTGTGCCACTGCTGGGATGGGGGTGTGTGGGGTGGGATTTGGATCTTCAGTGGGTGGGGGGGGGTGAGGGTCCACTAGACTACCAGGGAATTTCCAACAGGGATTCTTTATATTACATTGTGGTCAGAGATGGGTGGGGGATCCACTAGACTATCAGAGAATTTCTGACAGGCATTTTTTGCATTACATTGGGGTCAGGGACAGGCAGGGGTCCACTAGACTAACAGGAAGTCTCTGACAGGGATTTTTTTATATTACATTGGGGTCAAGGATGGGTGAGGGGGCCACTAGACTACCATGGAATTTCCAACAGGGATTTTTTTATATTACATCGGAGTTGAGGATGGGAGAGGTATCTACTAGACTACCAGGGAATTTCAGACAGGGTTTGTTTATATTGCATCGGGATCGGGGATGTGAGGGGGGCCACTAGACCACCAGGGAAATGGGGTAAGTTGTGCTTTATTTTACAAATGGGGATGGGGGCCACTAGACTACCAGGGTGAATTAATACAAAGTATATCGGCATGATCAGGGAATGGGGCAGGGGGGAGGCCACTAGACTACCAGGGAAACTGTTTCATTGTTCATTATTTCCATGATCATGTCTCACTTGCAGGGTGCCCATCGCATCATGCTGAGTGCATCCCTGCACAGGACATGCAAATGGAGCCATAATCACATGCAAATGGCCCAATTTGTGCCTTGCATGCCTAATGGGCCATGGCCACATTTGCATGTTTTGGTCTGAATATCTGGACTTTGCACTAGGCGCATCACAAAGATGTGCTGTGCATCCCCATTCCAGGTATGCAGATTGAACAGGGGGATGTGCCAACGCATGCTTGGAGGCCAATATTTGCGTTGCTCACTTTTTATGATATATTCAGATGAGATGTGTGATTTGTGCATCTCATTTGAATATATCACTTTTTTGCTCTGGCACGACTCAGTTGTGTGGAGCAACCACTTGCGCCCTTTCCAGGCGTAGTTTGAATATCCTGGCCTTGGTATACATGAACAATGTGTACAAAAGAGAATAAAATGAATATTTGTTCACTGTTTAGGTACATTTAAAGATAAGTTTGAAAAACATTTACCTTGAATGACAATAGAATGCTGCATAAAGACAGTGTTTTTTGTTTGATACAATATATATGACTTTTGATCACATTCTAATATATCAAATGTTTATTTGGATTAATACATGTATTGTTTTAAATATGTTTCAGGTGCTTGAAAGGAATACCTTTGAAAAAGTGTATTAGATGCAGGTTAAACTTTGGGGCAGAAAAGTGATGAAATAATAAAACACCGAAAATTTGTTTACTGAGTGGTATCTGTTTTTGAAAGAAATTTGGGGTGAACCCACTACCACGTTATCCTACCACAGCCATGGCATGACACCACACTCCTGTTGCCATGCCATGGGCCACCCCCATCAGCTCCTACATAGCCTACAGTATGTGACTACTAATAGTAAAATTGCAGTTTACAAGATTCATGCAGCACTACTGTCATGGGGGATAATCCACCTAGTGCAGAGAGCAGCGCCTACTTATGTTTTGATGTTTTTGGTGGAGGGAGCAAGAGGGAGCAATGTGCACCCTTGAATACTCCCACCCACCACTATGACTGTATATTGGACCCCTTTAATTTGTTCAATGATGTTCATTTTAATTATGAAAATCACTAAAAGTGTGTATGATATATTGTTAGGAATCATTGTAACATGTAACCTTTTTATATGTTTTGGGAAAAACAAGCAGCTTGCCCATTTTATAAATTATGATTTCTGTATTGAAGAAAAGATAACAGGTGTATCATGCTATGAATGATACAGAAAACAAAAATTACAAATAATGTTGGATTTTCTTTTTTTTATGGTTGGTAAAAAATGGTAAGTCAAATGTTTAGCAATAACTGTATTTTGGATGAGAATATATATTCCATTACCAAGCATGACTGGTGTAAGGCACAAGGAGCAGCTAAATACATAACCACAGATACATGAAGTATTACAGCATAAAGAACTTGAATGGCCATGCAGTGTGCACCACTGGTAGTAAAAGTAAAAGAATATAATTGCTTGCAGTATACATCCACAGACAGAAATTGCTAAATGTGGGTTGCCCTCCAATGCATATCTCTTATGATGCTGTGGACTGGATATGGTGGGTGAATAGGGGGAGAAGATTATGGCAATAACCAGATTACAGTAGGTACAGTACATGGTGCATTGTGAGGCATAAGCCTGGTTCCGTGAAGGTGAGTAATGGAAAGACCTAGTTGCAGAAAAAAACAAAACAAAAGGACTGCACAGCTTGGAAAAGTGTAAAGGTAGTTTGTGACTCATCATCTCCTTAAACTAATTGGAGGATAATCTAAAACTGCAAAGACTTGCATTTCATTCTGGAAACAGAATTGTGTGATAAATTTACAAAATAGCATTTTTTTAAATTGTCTTTTTGTTCACCGAATAACGCATTGCAATTAATGTAATATCTGACCTGCTTGCCCCACACACTTGCTCACCCTTCAGGGAGGGCTTGGCCAGAGGTTCAATGTGGGGAATAGCTCCTCCCACAACTTCTATTTAAGCCCTACATTTACACACCTCCCTTGTTTAGGCAGTGTTTTTTCCTGGGCCCCCTGCATGACTTGTGTGGCCCTGCCTCCCTGTGCTTTGCTGCTGTCTCTGTTTGTGTTTTCCATTCCCTGCTTCCCCTTTTGCTGTGCTCCTCTTCCTCCCTTCCCCTTTCCTTTGTCTTTATTTTTCCCGGCATTTGTGCCTACCTTGTTATACCTGTGTCTCCTGCTCTGTGGCCTTGCCTGCTCCTGTCCTCTGCTCCCCTTCTTCCATAGCCTTGCTGGGATTCTCCATGCTCCTGTTTTCTTTTGGGCTTCTTCCCATCTCTCTGTCCAGCTTCCGGGTATCCACTCTCCTTCCTTTCATTCCCCGCCTTCCATGGGTTCCTTCTTCAATCTCAACTCCATCCATTTTCCTGCATGCTTCCCCAATAACTCCATGTCTCTTCAGCGCTCCATGCCATTCCTCCGTACAATGGGACTCCTGTCTCGGTAGCTTTGCCCTGCTACTCTATATTGCTATATGTGACACAGCTCACTATGTCTTCACCTTCCTCATTCCATGGCAGTACGCTGTTTCTGGATTGGCACCTAGACTACTTTATCGCATCACTACATCAGCCATAGGGAACTGAAGCAGGCAGAAGCCAAGGATCTCGCTCTAACCCACTTGCAATAAGTGTTAGACAGCAATGACTCCAGCTGATTTTGACTTCACATTGTGATGCATAGCTAGGTGGGGAGTTTGGGGGGGGGGGTTGTCATGGCTAACCTAAGTGCTTGCATTTAAGGACCTCTGTCTGGCCTGGCCTCCATACCATGCTCGACTTTACCCTTTTCCATATCACTATCATAGCTTACATCATACCATGGTGCTTCTACCATGTTGCTAAACCCCACTGTCTTACTGTGACAACTACTGACAAGTGCATCACTATGAATAAAATTCCCACTCATGCTTGTCATGGCCACTCTTATACTACCATGTATTTCCCACTTAGTGGCTCACCCATTGTCTGTCTCACAGGAATGGCCTATAAGGCTACAGATTTCTGCAGATTAGCAGCAGCTAGAACTCTGCTTTGATACCACCACACAGATTCTAGTGAAACTAGTGGGCTGGGGGTCTGTTTGGCCAAGTAAGTCTTTCCATAAGTCTTGGCATTACCTCATGGTGTGGGATGCCCGTCTCATTCAGTCCCACCTTTTATTCCTATTGTCTTCCCATTTCATGCTCCTGGATGCTCCTGACACTTGTCCCCACTGTTCAACTACTCTACTCCCCTTCAGAATGCAAAAATGGGGCATATCCAACCAATTCCTCTCCACTGAATCTACCTCCCACTGTCTCCTTCTCCGCTACTTCCAATTTCACTTGCTTCATACTGCTTCCCCTCCTTAATGCCATGTTCCTCGCCTCTTCCTTTCCTTTATGTTTGTCCCTGTCGTACTATTCCTACCATGCTCCTATCTACTGCCATGACATGTCCCGACTCCTTATTCTATCTCAGTTTGTCTCCTAAATCTATTCTATCTCTTCAGCAGTGTCATGCGCTTTGCCAGCCCATACCAGCAGTCCTCTGAACTAAGTCCCTAACTCGTGCCTTTTGAGGTGCTGAGTGAAGATAGGCTTCCCCTGTCTACCAGGGATAGGATTCCATTACAACCACTACCCCCTATTCATCAACTTGACATCCTCTGTCCCTAACTCTGCTTAGCAATATTGAGTGAAGGTTAGCTCACCCCGACTACCAGGGATGGGAGCCATATCTACATTCTTCAGACTTCTACTGTACCTTCTCTACCACATACTAGTTGCTGTTTCCCTACAGGAATGGAACTCCATGCCTCATGTGACCTCATCATTCTAATCATGCCTGGCAGCCTCAACTCACCATCATCCACCTTGACCATCTCCAACAGGTAACTGGGTTGACAGTCTACTGATTCAACTTCTGTGCTCTCAGACTGATACCCAGATGCTGCTTCCCTTTGGGGACATAATCTTGCCTGACTTGCCTTCTCCATCTTACCTCATCTGCAGTCTCGATCCATCATCCTATCTGTTGACATCCATGGCCAGGAGCCTGAATCTACATTAGACTGTTTCCACTGTTTGCATCCCAAACCTGATGCTGATTGCTGCTTCCCTTCGGGACTGGAACTTATGCGTCCCAGTATTCCCATAGTCTTGCCTCAACTGGCCGCATCCTATTAATATCATCTCTCCTTGACTGACCCGCTTAGACTCATGCTCTTCCAGTCTCATTGATTCACATGTATTCACTCTCCACTTGCTATCTGAAGCCATGAAAGTTCTGGACTTGGACCTCCTCCTGCTAGTGATCTCCATTTCTCCTTGTCCACAGCCTTCCCTTAAGCCTCATAGCCCTACCTTGCCTGGTCCTCAGCCTGAGCTTGCATAGCTGTGTCCATTGTCTGCTTCCTCTACCCTATACTGATTGCTGCTTCCCTTCAGGAAAGGGACCATCCCACTCCACCTGCCTTCCACCCTCATCTTTGCCTGTCGACGTCAACTGCACATCATCACATCAACATTATGGAGATGTAGCCTGTTTCTGGATCCACTGGGTTGAAGTATTCTCCGTCTCTTGCCCAGTTGCCACTTTCAGGTTGAAGAGGACCTCCGTTCTTTGTTCGCCTCCAGCCTCCTACCTCTCGAGTGACATTCATGGACCATCATACTCCATCCCTTGGCCTACTTTCCCTCATGATTTGGATCTTGCCAGCTGGTCAGGTATCCATCTCGATCCAGCTAGACTGCCTTTTTGACCTCCTTGCTGTAGGTCACTGTCCGTTGATGTCCAAGTTTACTTTCTTCTTCAGATGTGGGAACCTTATCCTTTTTGCTCCAGCACCTTCAGTTCCTTCACTGATTGGTTGAAGCCTTTGTCAGGTGTAGGACCCATGTTCCTCAATCCTGTTGCCCTTAGTACTTTGCTTCGCTTCTCAACCCCCTATGGAACATCTTCTATTGACTGCTACAGCCTTCCTGCATTCTGCTGCTGTGTGCTGAGGTGCTAACCAGGTCTTGTTCCTTCCCACACGGTATGTCATCTGGCTTTATTCACCTCGATACCATCCTGGATCAGTCCTCCAGTCCATTGGGATTTACTCTGGACTTCCTTCCATCTTCGGATAGCTACGATTCCATCTCCGCCTGTAGACTCGGGGTATCTTCCTATCTGCCATGATTCTATTGGGTATCCTACCATATCCCTGGCCAGTATTCCTATTCAAGGAACTACTACCCTCATTCATCCATCGCATACTCCTACAGTACTCTGGTCATCATTACAACTGTTATCCATTACTTATGGATTGCTGTTCATTTCACCTGAGAGAACTGCTATGAGTATGCATTCCTTAGCAAACATGCCTCAGAAACCATAACATCAATGTAACATTTTCCATACTACCCAGTCAGCTCCACGTGATCATTCCAGACCCTCATTTGACTGGATACTAGGAATAGTCCTGTCTCTCTCAGAGGATATTCCCTACAGATCCATTCAGTCTCTGTGACCTTTCCTGGCCACTATGCCCCACAGGCTACCTTCCCACTCAGATAGGATGCAACTTCTTCTGTTATGCTCCGACATACACTCCATCATCATTCCCCCGGATCGTGGGACTGCAATATACCTAATGACCTCGGGCATTGCCTACTTTCATTTTGCAGCATTCTACCAGCACTGGATTCATTGACCATGCTCTTAGACTCTTATTTCCTTAACAGACATTGCTCATTCTAAGACCTTCCCAACTGCCTCCCAGACTGTTTATCATTGGCTTTCTACTGCCTAGCAGATTACTGACTCCACACCATCCAAACCATCATTTTGGCTCTGGGACATCGCCATTCCTTATACAATTATTTACACCTTTTCATCAAGTACCTTCAGCCAGGTTAACTGCTCCTCCAGTGGACCCTACAGCCTCTTCTTCTCGAATTACCTTTGTCAATCTCTGCAGTAAAGACCATCACCGAAAACTGGCTCTCCCGAATTCTATCCAACAATCTGTAACAGTCAAAAAAAATTCACCATCTCTGTTTTGCCTCCCAATTGGTCTGATCAGCCTTGACACTAAGATCCATGGCATCCTACACTAATCGATATCACTACTAAGTTAGCCTATGGAGTCTTCCTTATATCCTCCCCCAAGCTTCTCTCAAGTATTTTGGTATTGGATTACCTGTAAACTGAACCAACCATATGCCACCACAGTGCATCTCCTAGATATTCACATCACAGAAATACCCACACGTACTTTGGGTATAGTACCAACACAGTATTTACTTATGCAGTCATGAACATCATGACCAAAGAAACCATCCATCCCTTTGCCAAAGTTCCAATCATTTCCCATATACATTAGGCTACCATCCGGACCGCTTCTGCAAATCATATTCTGTTTTACCAATCACTTATGATATTACGCCATCAGTCACTTAAAACTCTCCTCTACTCATTTCTACTCTGTTATGCTTACTTAGAGCCTTATTACCCACTAGTTAATTTCTTACTTCCAGATTACCCAGAACATCAAACCTTACACAAATTGGACCATTCACCCATAACTTTGCAAATCATCGTAAATCCCGTTGTGTACAGTCTGATTGTATATCGATCAAGTTATGCTCTCCCGACTCATTATGCCCCATACAATCCTTTTGACATGCATCTTTCATCACTTTGGAAATATGGACTACATTAGCCCTTCTTCAACTAATTTGTTCCCCATTTAGGATGCTACCATTCCTATGGAAAAGACATACCCTTCATCCTCAGGATCTTCATTCAGTCTGCATCATCCTTGGATTGAGAAAGAACCATCGTCTCCAGGGTACTCAAAGTCTCTTCTACTCATCTTCTACTTCATGGTTGCTTCTTTAGTGACTCTTCATTCAGTACTAATTCCTTGTCTCCAGACCATGCCTTGACAGTCAACCCTTTCACAAGTTGGATATTCACCACTGACTTCTTGTACCATAGCATTTCCACAGTTCCCTGCCTGGTAACCTAGCAATAAAGTCATGCTCCCTCTGCTCAATACATCCTTGCAAGTCCGTGGGACAAGCATCATTCATCATCTTGGCAACTTGGACTTCCTTCGAGCTCCTTCACCTGGAGTTGCTCCACACTTCAGATTCTATCACTCCTTCAGAAAAGACCTACTCTTCAACCTCAGGATCATCATTCAATCTGTATCATCCATGGATCGAGGATGGATCATCATCTCTCCAAGCAGGTCACCAACCACAAATTAGCTATGGTTACTAGAACCTAGGTCCTTCTCCTTTTAGTATGCCCAGAGGACAGGCAGGCCTCCGGCCATGGGTCCTCAGAGGTTTCCTCCACCTGGGGGGTTTCCTCTCCTGAGTGCCAGGGGATCATATTCTCCATGAGTTGGAGGAGGTATCTTTTTGGGCCTTCTATTCCTTACAAGTTACTACCTACATACCTACTACTCAAGGGTGGGAATAAAGCCACAAAAAGCACTACAAGTCACACAAGCACTATATACCCAATCTCTCCCCATTGCTATTCCACAAACATTGAACAATGTACTGATAGTCATCTGCTTTTATTACCACAGAGAATTCCCCTCACAGGACCCCACTGCTAATTTTGCATGCTGTTGAGCACCAAGGATCAGTTAAGGTCCCCACAAGGAGGAGGTTTTGGGGATAAGTGTGTTTTGTGGCATCTGGGTTGGTTGGCCCCCACATGGTCATCCATGTGACCAGGAAGATTTCTCCCCAGTTTCTAGCCTACCTTCCCCTGACTTCAGTCAACAGCATCCTGCAGCATCACCTGTCTGGTGGATTTTAATAGAGAAAACAATTAACAATTAAATCATATTTATTTATTTAAAACATTTTACCAGGAAAGGCATACTGAGCTGGTAACAGCAGGCCATGCATCCTGGGGAACATTACAATGCAGTGATAACATCAAACCAATGAAGTTATATAGTCTATTTACATATAACAGCAGCAGTGAAGTAAAATACAGTAATTAATTACAATCAACAGAAAATAGTGCAAATGGAACTAAGGGGTCCTCCACTGGCCTAGTGGATAAAGCCATTTCCTTGTTAAACAGAGGTTGTGGTATTAAATCATATGTGAGGTGAAAGCCCTGAGTATTTTAATGCATCAGTTTTGAGGGGGGATGGCTCTGGTGCAATGTGAGAAAGTGTTGTTTCATGGAGAGGGTTGTGGACTCATAGGACAGCCTTCCTGAGGAGGACATGGAGTCAAAAACAATGGAGGGAATTCAAGAATGCTTGTGACAGACATATGGCAATTCTGGTGGGGTTAGGAAGAAGTAGGCTGTTGGTTAACTAAGATCTGCAGCTTATCCAATGGTAGGAAAATAGGCAGACTGTGTGGGCTAAGTGGTCCTTATCTGCCATCAAAGTCTATGATTCTATGTTTCTATGGATATACAGAAACAAGGATACAGTGCATCACACTAACAACTGCAGTTCATAAATAACTATGAGCAACAAAATAGGTTACCAAAATCTAATAAAGACGTGTAGGATATGACAGTTAATTATATGTATAAAGTAAAATACAGTAATTAATGGCAATCAGTGGAGAGCATTGCATACAGAAATACAGTACAAAAACAAAGGTACAGTAATATATGGGTGACCATACACAAGAAGGCTGTGTTTCCTTACAGTGGTTGAGATTACATTACAGGGACCTTTGGAGCACAACTTGGGAATTCTGTAATATCATTTGAACCCTGGGATGAAACACAAACCCAGTTGGGCATGGATACCCATATTTTATTTTCTATAGTATATGATTTAGAAAATTGTGGCAGAGAAACACAAAAGCAGTTGTGAGAGGCAATGTGTGGTTCATTCCAACCCCCAAAACACATATTTTCCATTTTGTTCTCCTAGATGTTAAATACTCACTCTTCCTACGACAGATAAAAAAGGAATATGGTTTTGCATGTTACAGATAAAAAAGGAACATGGTTTTGCATGTTAAATCATAAGTTTAGTTTTAGGAATATATCATTTGCAAGGATGATTCTTTCTGATTTGCCATGAGTGATTCTTGTTAAATGACCACAGTGATCACTGAAAATGAAGCTCATCCTATAAGTGAAGAAACCATCATTACCAAACTATGACAATTTCTAATAATTGAGTTTCATTTCATTTCATTTTATTTTGTTGTCCGGGTCAGTACACTAGAATATAATTCCAGTTACAGATATGACACAAGGTCTGTTTCAGAGGATACTTCAACAAACGGTAATGAATAGGGACTATAAAATTCCATGTCAGTTAAACAAATAACAGTTTGGTGCAACAGTACAGTGATAGACAGGGAAAATAATGTTCCACATCAATGAAATCATACAGTAATTTGGTACAAATTATTAGGAACATTCACATTTAGATAGTCCAATCAGGTGAGTTGATAATTTGAAGAAAAAGCATTGCAAGTAGGCAGACAACTAAAGTGAGGGGGTATTTGATTCCAGGTGGATGCCGCAGAATAAGCAAAAGTTTGTTGGCCGCTCAGAGTAAATACAAATGGCATATGTAAAAGGTGTTGGTCTTGTGAAGAGTGTTAATTGAAGCTTTGTACATGGTCCATAAGAGACATGGACAGAGGAGGCATGCCTTCTGGATCCTGTAAATAAGTCAGGACAGGGATAGCTTGTAGTTCAAGGGGACAGGATGCCAACTCAATCTTTCAAGTGTATGACAGTGATGCATCATATTTGGAGCTGTTAATGTAAACCTCATTATCCTGTGAATTAAGACTGCTTTCTTAGACAATATATTTGTTGGAGCAGTGTCAGTCACTGTTGTAGTGTAGTTAACTAGTGGTAGTAGATTTTGGTTAACAATCACTATTCTGGAAGAATGCTGAGGACACCATAAGGGAAACCCACAGAAGGGTGGCAAGGGACACCACAGGGGAAGGAAACAGGTTCTGATAGGGGACTCAATTGTTAGAGGGGTAGACCTGGGGAAGGGAGAGGAGAGGGAAGTAAGACACCTGCCTGGTGCCATGGCTTGGAGGGACAAGAAGTGAATCCTCAGGATTGCAGAAGCAGCATCATAGGAGAGGGAACTAGATATCATTGTCCACCTTGGGACAAATTACCTAGCTAGGCATGGGATCGGTGCAGTGCAGGATGAAACTGTGGAGCTGGGGAGGGGCCTCAGAGAGGTAGCAAGCACAGTTACCTTCTTAAAGGTGCTGCCAGTCCATGGCAGGGGTGAGGCTAGGGTACTACACACCATGCAGTTTAATGAATGGTTGCAAAACTGGTGCAGAACACAGGGCTTTGGCTTCATTTTGGACTGGGGGTACACCTGGAGAGATGAAGTTTTATACTGGCATGATGGTCTGCATATGTCCATGAAGGGAACCAAGATCCTAAGTGACAGGTTTAAATGCTTCCTTGGCAAGCTTTTAAACTAGCCATGGGGGAGGTGCTAATAAGAGGCAGGAAATTTCAAGCCTCCCCCCACAAAACATGATGGGTAGTAAGGTAAACACTGAAGTACAGTGCTCAACAGAGGGCAGAACAGGGGTAAATGGAAAAATAGACAAGGGCAAAAAGAGCAGGCATGAGGGAAAAAAGGATAAAGCCAACATTAAATGGAGGGCAATGAGTAACAATGCCCGTAGTCTGGGAAACAAGCTTCTGAGCTAGTAGCCTTGATGGAAGATGAACACTTGGATATTGTGGCAGTCACAGAAACATGGTACATGGGGAACCATGACTGGGATGACAACATACCGGGGTACACAGTCTACAGAAGAGACAGGGAGGGGAAAAGAGGAGGTGGAGTAGCTCTATACATAAGGGAAGGGATCAAAGCTACAGAACTAAAAAGTAAAGGGGGAGGACAAGAGGCACTCTGGGTCACCTTGGAGACAGGGAATAGCATCACAATCTGCACAGGGGTTGTATACAGACTCCCATCTCAAGGGGAGGAAATGGACAAGAAAATGACAGAGGACATTCTCAAAATGGCTGAAAAAGGGGAGATACTGTTAATGGGGGATCTGAATATGCCAGATGTTAACTGGATGACATGTACTGCAGCCACATTCAAGAGCAGGATCATTCTCGATGCCCTGCAGGGGGCAGGCCTTAGACAGCTAGTGGTGGAACCCACTTGGGAGGAAGCAATACTGGACCTGGTACTCTCAAATGGAGAGAGGATCACAGATTTAGAAGTCGGTAGACATCTGAGAACAAGCGACCACTGCACAGTGTGCTTCACAATAAGCACAACCATGGAGACAAGCCATACAAAAAGAAGCATACTGGACTTTAGAAGGGCTGACTTTGTCAAAAAGGGTGGATACCTGAGGAATACACTGGCAAATGGGCAAAAATGAGGGGTGGAAGAACAATGGAGAAAAATCAAAACTGCCATCATAGAGGCAACAAACCTTTGTGTGAAACAGATAAAGAAAACAAAGTGGAGTAAAACCACTATGGTTCTCAAAGAGCGGCAGGGAAGGTTAAGAGAAAAGGCTGCATTCAAAAAGTATGCATCACAGAAGGAGCACGACAGGAACTGTATCAATTAAAGCAGAAATAAGTGGGAAGGCAGTCAGAATAGTAAAAGCCCAAACTGAGGAAAAAAATAGCCAAGTCAGTTAAGAAGGGGGATAAAACCTTTTATAGGTACATTAGGGAGCATAGAAAGGTTAAGGGAGGAATAGTGACGATTAATAAGGGAGAGGGGAGGTGGGCAGAGGGAGACAGTGAAAAGGCAGAGATACTGAATGAATACTTTTGCTCAGTATTCACAAAACAAGATGAGGAGGAGCTACCTAAACCAGACAATAGAAGCACTCTGGGTAGGGGGGTTGACACCAGTCCATTTACAGAAGAAAGAGTCCAGAAAGAACTCCTAAAACTCAGGGTGGACAAAGCAATGGGGCCTGATGGGATTCACCCCAGAATCCTAAAAGAACTAAGGGAGGACCTAGTGACACCACTGACCACACTTTTTAACAAATCATGGGAGGATGGGGTGGTACCTGAGGACTGGAGGAGGGCAGATGCGATTCCCTTCACAAAAGTGGGAGCAAGGCAGAAGCAGGAACTACAGACATGTAAGTTTGACCTCAGTGGTAGGGAAAATGATGGAATCACTTCTGAAAGAAAGAATTGCTGAGTACCTAGAGGACAGCGGGCACAGGACCCAAAGCAGCATGGATTTACAGCAGGAAGGCTCGTGTCAGATGAATTTAATAGATTTCTTTGACTGGGTGACCAAAGTAATAGACCAGGGAGGGGCTGTGGATATGGCCTACCTAGACTTTAGCGCAGCATTTGACACAGTCCCACACAAAAGATTAATAATCAAGTTAGCCAGCTTGGGAGTGGGTCCCAGGGTGGTAGCCTGCGTTGCAAACTGGCTGCACAACAGGACACAGAAGGTACTAGTGAGTGGCACATTCTGAAGAAAGAGGGGTCACTAGCGGAGTACCTCAGGGCTCAGTACTGGGTCCAGTCCTCTTTAATATCTTTATAGGTGACATTGCAGAGGGCCTGGAGGGAAAGTTATGCCTCTTTGCAGATGATACAAAGATCTGTAACAGAGTTGATACACAAGGGGGGGTAGAAAGGATGAGAAGGGACTTGGCAAGGTTGGAGGAATGGTTAGACATATGGTAACTTAGATTCAATGCAAAGAAGTGCAAAGTAATGTACCTGGGAAACAAAAACCCAGGCAAAGAGTACACAATAGCAGGGGTGGTACTAACAACAACAAAAATGGAACGGGACTTGGGGGTAGTCATATCGGATGATCTAAAGGTGGGTAAGCAATGTGAGAAGTCAGTGAGGAGAGCCAGGGGCATACTGGGATGCATAGGAAGGGCATCACAAGTAGAAAAGGGAAGTGGTTATCCCTCTGTACAGACAGTTGGTGAGACCCCATCTGGAGTACTGTGTGCAGTTTTGGAGACCTCATCTACGCAAGGACATAGACAGGATGGAAGCAGTCCAGAGGAGGGCAACTAAAATGGCAGGGTCTGCATCAGAAATCATATGAAGAGAGACTGAGAGAGCTTAATATGTATACCCTTGATGAAAGGAGGGACAGGGGACATGATAGAAATGTTCAAGTACCTCAAGGGAATCAACAAAGTCCAGGAGGGTAGCATCCTTCAGAAAAAGAGATGTGTAAGAACAAGGGGACACAATTTAAAGATAGAGGGGGGACAGCTCAGGGGTAATGTGAGGAAATCTTTTTTCACGGAGAGAGTGGTGGATGCATGGAACTGCCTTCCTGAGGAGGTTGTTGGGGCTAAAACAGTGGGGGAATTCAAACATGCATGGGACAGACACAAGGCAATTGTAGTTGGGGGTGGCAGGAAGTAGGCTGTTGGTTAACTAGAATCTGCAGCTTGTCCAGTAGGTAGGGAAATGGGAAGACTGGGTTGGCCAAGTGGTCCTTATCTGCTGTCAAAGTCTATGTTTCTATGGTCTCAGGTGTTAGAAAATTTCAAATTCTGTAAAGAGTGGCAACTTTTGCATGAACTTTCAATGTGACTATGTCCATGTGGGGGCCAAAACTCAAGGTGGGGTCCAAAGTTATCCCAAGATATTTAAAAGAAGAAACATTTTCATACTTTGACCCATCCAGTGCCCCCACGCTTAGACTATTAACATGGTTTCTCAACCAGGAATGAGTCCCAAAAACCATTGTCTTACTTTTCGAAAGGTGAAGTATCATATTATTCCTACATAACCAGTTCTGTATTAAACTCAGTTCTGTTGTCAAAACCACATCCAACTCAGCAGCTGATGATCCATGACAGCATATAACTGCATCATCAGCATGACGTTTTTTTTTAAATTTATTTACGACTGTCATTATTGGGTCAAAGAACAAGGAGAATAGGATCAGTCTGAGAATCAAGCCCTGTGGGACACCACGCCCCACCCAGACATTTTCAGATATACTACCTCCATATTGGATAGATTGATACTTATCAGTCAGATAATCATTGAACCAGTCTAAAACTGGTTTCCCAAACCCCAGTTGCTTTAACCTTCTTACTAGTAGAGTATGGTCCACAAGATCAAATGCTTGGTTAAATCCATGAGGGCTGCCCCATGAATTATTACAAGAAAATTTATGATTATATATAAAGGAAGAAATATTTGTCTGGTACTTGTGGTTGTAGGCTTTTAAAACACAAAGGCTACCATTAAGTCAGTAAGAGTTCTGAGTGTTTATTTAATTCAAAGTGCATGCTTGCACAAATTTAGTACCGGAGCTAATGGAGCTATGAGGGAATAAATGACTCTTGTAATAGTAACTATAGAGACATAAAGACTGCAGAGATAGTAAGATTTGTTTCTGTTAAAGTCTGAGTTTGAACAACAAGTATTAACACTGGCTGCAAAACACTGTGTGTCTACCCTTTGGGGTTTCTGCTTTTTTGGAATCTCCCTCCTAAATTTTGTAAGTAGAGGACAGATGACTCACACACCATTTATTAATTATGATGTATAAATTCCATGGATTGTGTTTCCTTGTAATAATTCATGTATTGCTTTGGTACATTAAATGAATTTGCCTTGGCACTAACAAAGCATAACAATTTCACTAAACAAGCTTGTTTTTCATTTGAAGGAAAATAAGATAGAAACACAAAAAGAGAGTGTTTAGTCCAGACCATAGACTTCCTGCCAGTGACACCAGTGGCAGGAGAAGGACATGGAGGCCATTGTTATTTAAAATTTAGGTCATTAAATTAAACACAGTTGTGATGGTTCGGGTCTGAGCCATAGGGTATCTGCAAGCTGAAAGATTTATTTATTTTACATTTAAGGAATGAAACCTACCATGAATCAGGGTAAATGTAAAAAAGAGGCAGAAAAGATGATAAGGAAAACCCATGGACAAATGTAACAAAAACTTCAACAAGAATCTGCTCTGCCATGATGGAAATTTCTTCTGTGAACAAAATGATACAACAAGCACAAAATACAGTGGGATCAATTCTCAACATCCTTAGAATGACGCAGGGTGCCTGCATCAAACATAAATGATGCAAGTGGCACCTTGCATCAAAAAATGTGCCCCTGAGCTATTCTCAAAAGCAGCCTGCATCAAACTAGCTGTCAATCACTGAGCACGTACTGAATACAGTATGCACTCATTCAGAGCTCAGTCAGTGGCTGGCAATGGTGGTAAGTGGTGGGCTGTGCCAGTTGTCATCTCGGTTACAGGATGGGGGAGCGGAGTGGTAGGGAACTGCAGGGTGGGGTCGACTAGACCACCAGGTATTTCAGAATGTCACTTAATGGGATGTCAGGGCTAGAGCAGTCTACTAGACCACCAGGGATAGTTTCATTTTATAATGGGAGATTGGGGCTTTGGGGGCACTAGATTACCAGGGATTTACTAACCATAATGATGGGTGATTGGGGCTTGGGGGGGCCACTAGACTACTAAAGATTTTCTAACCATAATGACAGGTGATTGAGGCTTGGGGGGGCCACTAGACTATGGAAATGTTTTTTCATATTTTTCATGGGGAGTGGGGCTGGGGGTGGTGATAGCCACCAGGCACCTGTTCATGTTGATATTGCCACATGGCTGACCCACAGCTTGTGGCAAGCCTTCCTGATGCACCGTCTGTTTGGTGCAGGACCAAGTTTGCCACAAGCAACAGGACATTGATGCCAGGTCCCTACCAGATTAAGAATTGGGTGAAGAGTCCCTGGCACACCAGCAATCAGCACAAGCCACCTTTGGCGTGGCTTGTGTCAATGTTTTGAGAATCAGGCCCAGCATCTCTGTCTCCACAGCAGAACTCCTTACTATCATACATGCATACAGGCAAAGCAGCAGTAGATGCAACTGAATGTAGTCAGAGTTGAGGTAGCAAGTGAGTTTTGTTTTTTCAGAAGAAGCCAGAAGGGGAAGGAAACATATTCAATTCAGTGCTTTACAGTAACTGGTAATTGCTATTTTCCTTTTAAACTTAGATTGTGGTCTTTTAGTGACACTGTGATTTCTTTGCTGTCTTTACTTAGAATTGTTTTTTGGCTGTTGAAAATTTAAAACGTAGTGGTGGTGTTTTTTTTTTGCTGTCTTTAATTGCTACAAATTTTTGCACCCCCTCCCTCCCCCAACTCTTAATTATATGCCCTGTTAAATCTGATTGACAGGAGCTAAACACAGGGGACAGTAAGGGGTGTGGAGTAGGAGGGGCATAAGGGGGAAGAAGCCCACCCTTAGTACGACAAGTGTTTTGACTCATTTATTTATTTCTTGGTTTATTTTCTTTTTTTAAAAAAGAAAAGTATCTGAGGATCAGTGGCAAGATTTTTAAGACAGTAAATTAATAAAAAGGGAACTAGAAGAGCTTCAGTAGCAGACAAGTAGTGGAATAACAGTATAATTGCAGTATAATGTGGGGAGTGGTGCAATACAGTGGCTGTGGGGCAGCCATATTCAGGCAGACCTTCTGGACACTGAGGGGCTGCCCTATTTGCATGCATCTCTCTGGACTACGGGATGAGGTAGCCAGACTCAGAGCTGAAGTAAACTGGGTCAGGAGTACCATCATCCCTATCCAGAGACCACCCAGTACAATGCAACTGCCTCAAAGGATGCCGAGAATGAAGAGCACTTAGATGACAGTGGGCTCAGGGAGAGTTAGAGTGGTCAGGCAGAGGCATATCCCAGATCCTATTCCACTCAAGGACTCATATGCCACACTAGCAAATGGGGACAACCAAATAGAGGTACCCAGAGAAGTGGAAGGAAAGAATGTGGAGGTTAGCCAAGGAGGTGACCTCAGCAGGGAGAGCAGTGGACCACAGAGGAGGAGGAAGCAAATCCAGGTGGGGGACTCCATCATAAGAGGGATCCAGCTAGGAAAACAGGAGGGGGAGGACAGGGAGGTGAGGTGCCTACCAGGTGCCACGGCATGGAGAGTTGGAAGGAAGATCCTAGGGATCACTGGGAAGGCAAGACAGGAGGGTGAGCTGGATGTCATTATCCACCTAGGTACTAATGACCTGGCAAATGGGGAGCCAAAGGAAGTTCAGGAAGAGTTTAGGAAATTGGGAAGGGGTCTCAAGCAAGTAGCTACTTCTGTCACTTTCTCAGAAGTACTACCTGCGAGAGGCAAGGGAGAGCATAGGGGTGCATGCACCAGGAACTTTAATTCATGGTTGAAGAACTGGTGCTGTGAGGAAGAGTTTGGATTCATTGGTGACTGGGGACCCACCTGGAAGGATGGAGGTTTGTTCAAGCCTGATGGCCTGCATCCATCCTGGAGAGGAATTCAAGCACTCAATGATAAGTTTAAATGCTACATTGACAAGCATTTAAACTAGCAAAGGGGGGTGGCAGACCAGCAAGGAGGATACCTACTTGCTCATCCCCCACAGCTAGCAGTGGAACCAGTGAAGTGGAGGAGTGGCTATCTCTACAAAGCAGTGTGCAAAAGATGGAGATTAGCACCCAAGAGGTGGATAGGCAGAAATGGGGCAAAATTCAGCAGAAGGGCGGACAGCAAGGAGAACAAGGGATAAAGGACAACCAAGGAAGGGGCTGGAGTAGAACAGTGAAACAGTCTAGGGAGGTCAAATCATGGAAAGCCATGTGTGCCAATGCCAGGAGCCTTAGCAACAAGATGGAAGATCTGGAGGCTGTCATGGTGCAGTCAGACCTGGACTTTGTGGCCATCACTTAAACCTGGTGTAATGATAACCATGACTGGGAGATGGCCATACCTGGCTACAACACATTCAGAAGAGACAGGGCAGGTAGGAAGGGAGGAGGAGTGGCACTGTATGTGAAAAATGACATAAGGACCACAGAGATCCAGGAGGAACAAAATGGGGGAGAGATACTGTGGGTTAAGCTGGAAAGAAAAATGGGGCCAGCCATCCGCACAGGTGTGGTCTGTAGACCACCAGCCCAGGAGGAAGAAACAGATAGGGAGCTGATGCTAGCATTCCAAAGGATGGCAGACAAGGGTGAGGTAGTACTGGTTGGAGACTTCAATATTCCAGACGTGGACTGGAGCATCCCAGCAGCAGCATCAACTAAGAGCAGATTTATCCTGGACTCCCTTCAGGGTGCCTTTCTCAAGCAACTGGTCATGGAACCAACTCAGCAGAAGGCAATACTGGACCTTGTGCTCACAAACAGGGACAGCGTGATGAGGGTAACAGTGGGGGAGCACCTGGGGAACAGTGACCACCTGTCATTGTGGTTTGAAATCACAGAAAGAGCAGAACCAACCCACACAAAAACACGTATCCTGGATTTTAGGGGGGCAGACTTTGGGAAAATGGGGATATACTTGAAAGAGGCATTAAAGGAAATGGGGCAGGAATCAGGGGTTGAGGAACAGTGGGCAGTATTTAAAATGGGGATTACAAGAGCAACAGAATTATGCATTAAGCAGGTTAGCAAGAGGAAAAGGAAGAGGAGACCATTATGGTTTTCCAAAGAGGTAGCAAAGAATGTGAAAGCCAAAAAGATTGCATTCAGGCAATACAAAAAGACACAGGCAGAAGGGGATAGGGAGAAGTACCAAGAGAAGCAAAGGAGGCATGGAGGTCAGTAAGGAAGCCAAAGCTCAGACAGAAGAACACATTGCAAAATCAGTGGGTAGAGGGACAAAACCTTTACAGATACATAAGTGAAAAAGAAAGGCAAGGGGAGGGATAGTGAGACTGAAGGGGGAGGATGGGGGCCTTGTGAAGGATGACAACAGTAAAGCTGACATATTGAACAGGTATTTCTGCTCAGTCTTTACTGAGGAAGAGGAGGCTAATGGGTCTGAAGGGAGTACAAGGGTGAGAATGGTGCAGAAATGGACACAAGTCCCTTTACATGAGAAAGGTCCTGAGAAGGAACTGGAAGTAATAAGAGTTGATAAAGCAATGGGGCCAGATGGTGTGCACCCGTGGTCCTTAAAGAACTAAGAGAGGTGGTGGCTGAACCTCTGGCTACCCTGTTTAGCCGATCACTGGAAACAGGGGAGGTACCCAAAGACTGGAGGACAGCAGATGTAGTCCCCTTATACAAAAGTGGGAACAAAGAGGAAGTGGGGAACTACAGACCAGTCAGCCTCACCTAAGTAGTGGGGAAGATCATGGAAGCACTACTGAAGGACAGATTGGTGGAACATCTGGTTGTCAATGGACTACAGGAGCCAAGGCAGCATGGTTTCACCAGGGGGAGGTCATGTCAGACCAACCTCGTTGAATTTTTTGACTGGGTAACTAGGGAGGTGGATCAAAGGAGGGCAGTGGACGTGGCCTATCTAGACTTCAGCAAGGCCTTTCACACTGTGCCACATAGAAGACTATTACACAAACTGGGGAATATGGGTGTGGGCAGGACAGTAGTGCGGTGGGTAGATAACTGGCTGGGCGGCAGGACACAGAGGATGGTGGTAAATGGCTATCACTCCACAGAGGGAAGAGTGACCAGTGGGGTACCACAGGGATCAGTGCTGGGACCAGTCCTATTCAACATCTTCATCAGTGACATTGCGCAAGACCTAGAAGGCAGAATTTCACTGTTCGCTGATGACACAAAGCTCTGTAACAGAGTAGACACACCAGATGGTGTAGACAGAATGAGAAGGGGACCTGCAGAAACTTGAAGAATGGTCAGGGGTTTGGCAGTTGAAATTCAATGCAAAGAAGTGCAAGATAATGCATATGGGGCACAAAAACCCTGGCACAGTATATCAGTTGGGGGGTGAGGATATAGCATGCACCAAGCAGGAGAGGGATCTTGGGGTTATCATCTCTGATGACCTCAAGATAAGGAAACAGTGCGACAGGGCAGCAGGTAAAGCAAATAGGATGCTGGGATGCATAGGCAGGGGCATCACCAGCAGGAAAAGGGGAGGTCATAATTCCACTATACAAGACACTAGTGAGGCCCCACCTGGATTACAGTGTACAGTTCTGGAGACCTTACCTATGTAAGGACATAGACAGGGTAGAGAAGGTTCAGAAGAGGGTAACAAAGATGGTACATGGATTGCATCACAAGTCCTATGAGGACAGGTTGAAGGAACTGAACATGTACTCCCTGGAGGAGAGGAGGGAGAGAGGGGATATGATAGAGACATACAGGTATCTTACAGAGAGGAACAGGGTGCAGGAATACACTATTTTTAAGTGAAAAAGATGTTCCAGGACTAGAGGGCATGGGTTGAAGTTGGAGGGAGGACGATTCAGAGGAAATGTAAGGAAGAATTTCTTCACAGAACGGGCGGTGGACAAATGGAACACCCTGCCAGAGGAAGTGCTGGGGGCTGAAACAATCACGGGATTTAAGAATGCATGGGATAGACATAAAGGAATTTGGAGGTCAGGTGGCAACAGACTTCTAGGAAAACATAAACTGAACTTACAAGCTCAAATGGGCAGATTGGGTGGGCCATAGGCCCTTATCTGCTGACACTGTCTATGTATGTATCATAAGCTCCAGCACTTACAAGCATAAGGTGATAAACTCACCACAACAAAGTCCATAAAAGCCTGTACAAGACAGGAGGAACCTGTGGCAGCTGCTCTCCCCTGCCCCTAAGAAAACATTGGTAGTACCAGCAGACCAGGTACTATACTTATTGTATTGAGAACAAAATTTGTAAGAAGGACTCTCAGTGGGATTGAAAGAATGTTTAACTCATGTTAAAAATACTTTTATTTGTCATGATGATTCCTGGAGTACTGCTAAGACTGATAATGAGCTTATGATGAACATAAGAATGACAAACAGGATACACTGGAGACTAAGAAAAACCTTTTTTATTATTTTCATTATGATTCCATGACTGATGTAAGCAGTGATACCGATTGTAATGATGCACAGAGGAATGATAAACAGGCTACACTGGAGACTGAGAAAAGCCCTGTTACTGTTGAATGAAAATAACAATGAAGTTAGTGATAATGAGCCACTCTGAGCCATTTCGAATCCCCATTTGAGACTGATCCAATCCCAGAGGAGACCGAGATGGAAATAAGATGTTTTCATGCCCAGCACAAACACTTAGAGGGCTATATCTGTGATGTAGAATTGTCATTTTATATGCATGTTGTACAAACATGTTGTCAGCAGAGGTAGTAGCAATCTAAGCACATCAATTATGATAAGCACATATTTATTTATTTATTTGTTTTTATTTATTTTGGATGTTTTACCAGAAAGGCATATTGAGCTGGTATCAGCTTGTTTCCAGATGAGCTCAGAGGGAGGGGGAGAGGAGATAACAGTGCAAACACAATGTTCAAAAAATGCAATAATAGAAATAAGCTTACCAAAATGATCAATTATAGATATAGTGTCTGAGAAGGAGTAAAGCAGTACAATAAACTACAGAAAAAGAACACTAAGAACAATATGCAGTGAGAAATGATGCAATGATCAGAGGGGCGGGGCTGTGGTTGAAAGCTGGGGGAGAGGGGACACAACTAGTGGTAGTGTTGGTGGAGGGCAGCAGACAAAAGTCCACGACCTAGTATCACAAACTCCTGCAGTAAAGAGTAGTGAAATTGCAGAGGAGCATGTGAAAGGAACTTACTCCAATCCCATCACAACCTGACAACAAAGTTAAAAACAGCTTGTGGTGGCGGAAGATGGTGAAGCAGCAGAGCGTATGACCCATATAAGTGAATAAGTCAGAGACCCATATCCCACATCCCACACAATTGGCTTATACAGATATTTTGTAAAAGCTCAGAATGAACTAGGAAGTGGTGCATCATTGTCCAGCTCACAAAGTCATACCTTCTTTTTTGTTGGTCTTAAGGGTCCTTCAGTCTCACTGGATCAGGCTAAAACAGTCAAAAGACAACTTCCCTTTCAACTTCAAGTACCCCGGTAGAGCAACAAAAATTAAGCAAGACAGAATCATTTGAAGTGTCTTTCAAATATGACCAAAGTGATCCAGTGGCAAAAAAGGTTAACAAAGGCAATTGCAAGATGATAGCCAGATATCTGGCTTCCTTGTCATGTGTGGAGACTGTTGGTTTTTAGCATCTGATGCACAATATACTGCTTCACCCTCAGGTGCTATCTCAATTCTGTATTTCCAGAACAGCAATACCAGCTACCGCATGTACCATAAAACAAGTCAAGTTAATCATGATTTAATGTAGGCCTTTGTTGCCAAAATAGATACGGTATTGCAACTAATATGAGGACAAGTGACCAGCTGTTGACTACATGGAAGTGACTGCCCACTGTACTTCTTGTCACACTCCTCTACAGCAGTTTGTTTGTCAACCACTAGCAGTAATATGCAGCAGTCATTCAAAAAATTGGGCTGCCCTGTGTATAACTGCATTTGAGAAAGTCTCAAACATATTAGATGAACTAATCAGCTGATATCAGGCTTAGCTGTCCCCTCATGGCATATCAACTGAACTGACTCTATGGTTGCCAACAATTGTAGTAACATTTAAAGGTAGTGCAGCTTGGTAAAGTATATTCACTCATGTCCCATGTTTTGATCATACCTACAGTAGAACATGGTGGTGCATGATTTTCTTAAGGAAGACGAAAGTATACATAATATACTTGTTGTGGATTGCAAAACATATAGTCATTTTAGCCACTCTGCAATTGTTTGCAAGATCTTGTGATCCCTGCAATGGAGAACAATTTCCCATACCATCAGCTAACACTAACACAGTAGGTTATTATTTGGAGGAACATAACCTTCTATGTGTTACAGAGATTTGTTGAGCAGTATACAGCAGTGTACCATTACACAATGGAGCACAAGATAGGGAAGGAGGATGTAGCACTAAATTCTGTACAGTGGTTAACACATGACAGATCCTCCATCAGATACTACAGACATTCAAGGAACCCACATGAGATGTCAGCTCAGACAGTGCCACTCTCAGTTAAATTCTTCTTCATATACAGTATGTGTGTTGAGGAAAAAATTACAAATACAGAAGCTGAGATTACAATAGGAATGTAAAGAGAGTAGGATGTGCATCTTCAGCTTGTACTCCTATATAATCTGGTGCCCTTGCAGACAACTTATATCTAACAATGGAAATGGATCCTATAATTGACAAAATGCAAACATCAGAACATTATAGCCCAGCCACAATGCTGGACCCTAGGTTTAAATACAATCTACTATCTTTCCTTCTTCAGAGTACTGACCTACCCAAATACAAAAAATATTCTAATTCTAAAAGTTGGGTCTGAAATTGAAAGTTAAACTGATGTGAATGATGCATTTTCTATTTCTCTTTAAAAAAACAAAGAGGAAAGTATGACATCTTAAGTACCTCATAACCAAAAAAACAAAAACAAAAAACAGGGCATGCATCTCAAACAGATGAAACTCAACACAATCGTTCTCTTCTGTTTGATGATGTTGAACAAGAAAAAAAAATCTTTGTGTAGGTATTGATCTTATCACAACAGTGTACTCTGCACTAGGATAGAAGTGGGACATCTCAATCAGCAATAACTGTTGTAAAACCTATGTAAGAGATTCTGAATAACTGCGTATCAGTGATGATCCTTTCAGACACTGGAATGAGAAATGAAATCCTTAACTAGTATTAACTACAGTTGCCAATCTATACATAAGCTATTCATGAGCTAGGTTGTATTCTGACAGGATATTTCATGCTGCTGGTAGTATTGTTATTAACTAGAGAGCCAGCCTGTCACCAGACAGTATTAAAAGATTGACATTTACTGAAGTCAGTGTGGGTTGTTTGCTGTCTAGTCATGCTTATTAGCAATGCATGGTGTTTCTCAGATTGATATTGACAATATCTGGTTATATCTGACATAACAAAACTCCAGACACCTGACATGATGGAGCATAGAGAGCTAGAATTGATTTGTAAATAAAATATTTAGTATGTGTTGCATTGTTGTGCACATTCATTGATCTTTACAGCACTAGAATGTATAAAGCTGCTGTTAATTTATAATTACAATATTTCAATTGTGTTGCACTGCTGCACACATTTGCTCACCTCAGTTTATAAAAATACCTCATGGGGAATGGTATATTTAAAATGAGAAACCTTTTGGCGTAATGATAGCAAATGCTAGAAAAAGAATAGTCAGTAACAACTAGCCACATTGAGCTGAAGACTTTCTATACTATGAGTGGGTGAGTACTTAATAGTTCCATTCCTCATACAAGTTATCTACCACTGTCAAACATTTGTAATATTTTCTATTAAAACTGCAACTATATTCAGAAGAATAGGCACTATATCTGTCAAGAAAATGTAAGAAACTGACTTATTTTATGATGTGGTACTAGGGAACAGATATCTAACTCTGAACTGTCACTGCTTAGACCTGTGGCCATATTTTAAAGGGCCTGACATGGTCCATAGACTAAGTCGCTGTGTGCAACTCCTTGCTGCAGGAAACAAAAACCTGGAACTGCAAAAATGTTCTTTTAATCATTTTATGTGCATGAGTGGCAATGTCTTTTTTTTCTATAGCTATGAAAAAATATTCCCAAGCTGCTGTAAATTGGGGAAAATGTTGCAAAGAGTCAACCTTTTTGAAAACTGAGCACATGTTGAAAACAAACTCTAGCCACAGCCAATATGCTGCAAAATGGTATTATTGATGGTAGTGAAAAATGCATAAGAAAGACAGTACCATAAGAAACACATATTACATGTGTTTTTTGAGCGGCACAAGCATTTGGACATTAAGCAAAAGCTTATATCCATGAGACTCCAGTTCCTCCATCCAGACTGTATCTCCACTTCATAAACTAGTGGTATTATAAATTGAAAAGATTTTCATCATGCGATTGATTTGCACATTCCAACCTCTTTTTTCCTTTTTTATATATGTACAGGAGGGAGGGTCATCCTTCCCGTCCAGTGCAACAATCCAGATTGGCTTGGGATCTGAGAACACCTCAGGATTAGACTATGATAGGAGCATCATGGGGCCTGCTTCTGCCTTCAGTTTTCCATTTTCTGTCTCCATCCCTGCAGTGGGGCATGCAAGCCAGACATGCATACATGGAGGTGTGTGCATGCATGTGGAGTCCCACAGCTCCCTTCTTTCCCTGCCATCCTCAGACCCACATTACCACTACACCGCCACCTGGTTGCTGTCTTTCATTGTGAGAGGCAGTCCTCCCTACCTGGGAAAGGACAGCAGTTCAGCAGATGCTCAATCCTTTCCCTCCAAGGCCAACCCCCAACAGACCAAGCTCATTCCAGAACCAGGGTCAATGGCATGCCAAGAGGTAAGGCATCCAGTGCCTCAGACTTGTACACCACTGGGCCAGCTACTAATGTTATTTCTTTCCTAAACTGTAATTTAATTACATTAACAATTATGAGCATATAAGCAATTGCAATGGACTAGATAGATTGGGCAATGAATATAATTAATCATGTTTTACATTTTTTTTTTAACATGTTCTCTCTGTTCCCTGCCACTACAGTTTGTAAGGCTGTGTGTTAATTTGAGCTTTGTTATTCATAACCTTACAGTGGGAGGTCATGGAGGTCAAAGGGGAACTGGTATGCTCATGTATTTTAGAAAATAATACTTCTCATTGATAGCTTTATCATCATGGAATTTAAGCAACCCCAGTTACACTATACCATTTATATCTGTACCAATATTAACCACCAAATGAGATATTTGCAGAAGTAGTGCAAGAAACAAATATATCACACATTTCCATTCTGTGCCATGCATATGCACTCACCCCATGACAGAATGTTCAATAATTCTTTCAAATATATTTTCTGAATACATTTCAGTGAACTTCAGTAACGGGCAAGGTGACTGCATTGGCTATTGTAAACGAGTAAGAGTGCAAAAGTTCTCCTTTAAGAACTGCACTAACAGGGTCCACAGAACACAATAAAAAATGAGAGGGGGATAATGCAATAGGGACATGTAGTCAAATGATTAATATATTTGGTACTGCAGTTTTGTAAAAATAGTTTAAAAAAGCAGGTATTAACAAGTGTGGACATTGACCTTGTTAGTGCAGTTCTTGAAGGAAAATGTTTGTGCTCTTTATTCGTTAATGGTTGCTAATGCTGTCACCTTGCCCCTTAACGTTCACAGAAATGGATTTAGAAAACAGTTTATAAACAATTATAGAACATTTTGTCATGGGGTGAGTGTAAATGACTGCCACCCTTAGTAGCCTTCTGCTTGTTTTATTATTGTACTTATACCTTTCGGAACTTTTAACTCTTGACACTTCACTTCGATCCTACCCTCAAGTCTTTTCCCCTCCACCCCTCACCCCTGCTTCTTCTCTGCTCACGCATCTTCAAGTTCTTCCCTTGCTCCTCCTCACCTTCCCTCCACCCATTCTCTTATCTCATGTGCCTCTTTTGCAACTTCTTCCCCTCCTTCTCCCTATGTTTCTCTCTCTTACCTTTCTCCTACCCATATTACTCTCTTTCTTGGGTTTTTGACAAGGCCTGCTAGGCTGCCCCTTCTGACTGAACACCAACTCTTCTCCTTATACTATTAATTTGTCTTCCTCCCCCTCACTTCACCAGCACTCCCCCTTCTCTCTGCGCTCACCCTATTTCCCTCCTTCCACCTCCCCATCCTCTCATCTCTCTATCCCCATTACCTCCTTTGTAACTTCACTCCTTCCCTCTCCACCTCCTGTGCAACTCATCTCCTTCTCCCTCTTGTTTCTCCCATCCCCAACCTTACACCCTATTACTTTCTCTCTTAGATTTTAACAAGGCCTCCCAGGCTGCCTTCTCTTCTAACCCACTCTGCTGTTATATTGAGCAACATTCAGTGCTATTTTGATTGCTTTTGATGTATTATTTTTTTTAAGTATATTCTTGATATCTGCTATTTACTTATCTATTGTTTACCTTGTTTTGTTTTTGTACTACTAACGTGAAATCTTTGTAAATGAGTTGTATAGCTCAAAGGTGTTGTAATCTGAGATGCAATAATAAATAAAAAATTAAAAAAATAAATAATTAAATAAATGTGTGGCACAGAACGGAAATGTCCGATATACTGCAGTTGTTTCTCTCACTACTTTTGTAGATATCGCATTTTGTAATTGACATCAGTACAGATATAAACTGTATAGTATAATTGTGGTTACATCAATTGCAGGATGGTAATTCTATCAAGTGAATTTATTTTTCTAAAACACATGAGCATATCAGCCCCCTCTAACCACTGTGACCTCTCAGTGTGAGCAGACTGTGAGGCTGTGAATTATGCAGCTCAAATTAATACACAGCACTACAAGCTGCAGTGGTAGAGATCAGAGAGAGTGATAAATGTAAAAGGAAAAAGTAAAACATGATTAATTATATTCACTGCCCAACTTATCTAGCCCATTGCAATTGCTTATGTGCTCTTCATTGTTGATGTAATTAAATTACAGTTCAGTAAAGAAATAAGATTAGTGACAGGAGTGGGGAATCCAATCCCTCAATAAATATATAGAATGAGGTTATGATGCATGGGCAAAAAATATATACAGAAAAGGGAAAAAGAGGTTGGAATGTGGACATCAATCACCTGACAAAAAATCCATTTTCTTTACAATACCACCAGGGAAACAGGCAGACAGAACTGGAATGTAAAGGAATGTTGCACTATGTCAGTCCAAGGTAGGAAAGCAAAGCTAAAACACAGTGGTGTGTGTGTGTGTATGTGTGTATATGTGTGTGTGTGCGTGTGTGTGTGTGAAATTTAAAACCTAGGAGGAAACAACATAGAAACATAGAAACATAGAACTTGATGGCAGATAAGGACCGCTTGGCCCACCCAGTCTGCCCAATTCCTTACCTACTGGATAAGCTGCAGATCCTAGTTAACCAGCAGCCTACTTCTTCCTACCCCCACCCCCCAGAACTGCCTTATGACTATCCCATGCATGCTTGAATTCCACCACTGATTTTGACTCCACAACCTCCTCCGGAAGGCCGTTCCATGCATCCACAACCCTCTCTGTGAAAAAATACTTCCTTAAATTACCTCTGAGCTGCCCCACCTCTATCTTCAAATTGTGCCCTCTTGTTCTTGCACACCTCTTTTTTTGAAAGATGCTACCCTCTTGGACTTTGTTGATTCCCTTGAGGTACTTGAAAGTTTCTATCATGTCCCCCCTCTCCCTCCTTTCCTCGAGGCTATACATATTAAGCTCCTTAAGTCTCTCTTCATATGTCTTCCGTGCAGACCCTGCACCATTTTTAGTTGCCCTCCTCTGGACAGCTTCCATCCTGTCTATGTCTTTAGTGGAGATTGGGTCTCCAGAACTGCACACAGTACTCCAGATGGGGTGTCACCAGCTGTCTGTACAGAGGGATAATAACTTCCTGTTTTCTACTGGTGATGCCTCTCCCTATGCATCCCAGTATCCCCCAGCCCTCCTTGCTGCCCTCTCACATTGCTTGCCCATCTTTAGGTCATCTGATATGACTACCCCCAGGTCCCTCTCCATTTTTGTTGTTGTTAGTATCTCACCCCCCATTGTGTACTCTTCCCCTGCGTTTTTGTTTCCCAGGTGCATTACCTTGCACTTCTTAGCATTGAATCTAAGCTGCCATACATCTGACCATTCCTCTAACCTTGCCAAGTCCCTTCTCATCCTTTCCACCCCACCTTGTGCATCAACTCTGTTGCAGATCTTAGTGTCATCTACAAGAGACATACTTTTCCTTCCAGTCCTTCTGCAATGTCGCTATAAAGACATTGAAGAGGACTGGTCCTAATACTGAACCCGCGGGTACCCCAATAGTAACCCTCCTTTCTTCTGAGTGGACTCCATTTACTATTACCTCTGTGTCCTATTCTCCAGCCAATTCTTTACCCAGGCTGTCATCTTGGGACCCACTCCCAGGCTGGCTAACTTGTATATTAATCTTTTGTGTGGGACTGTGTCAAATGCTTTGCTAAGAAAGTCTAGGTAGGCTATGTCCACAGCCCCTCCCTGGTCTACTACTTGGTCACCCAGTCAAAGAAATCTATCAGATCTGTCTGGCATGACCTTCCCCGCTGTGAATCCATGCTGCCTAGGGTCCTGTGCCCTCTGGCCTCTAGATACTCAACAATTCTTTCCTTCAGAAGTGATTCCATCATTTTCCCTATCACTGAGGTTAAACTAACAGGTCTATAGTTTCGTGCTTTTGCCTTGCTCCCACTTTTGTGAAGGGAATCACATCTGCCCTCCTCCAGTCCTCGGTACCACTCCATCCTCCCATGATTTGTTAAAAAGGGTGAGTCAGTGGTGTCACTAGTTCTACCCTTAGTTCTTTTTAGAATTCTGGGATGAATCACATCGAGCCCATTGCTTTGTCCACCTTCAGTTTTAAGAGTTCTTTCAGAACCCTTTCTTCTGTAAATGGTCCGTATCAACTTCTGTATCCAGCGTGTTACTACTGTTTGTTTTATGTACCTCCCTCTTCCTTTGTAAATACTGAGCAAAAATATTTGTTTAGTATCTCTGCCTTTTCACAGTCTCCCTCTGCCCACCCTCCCTCCCTTTATTAAGCCTCACTATCCTCCCTTTGGTCTTCCTTCTCCCTGATGTACCTATAAAAGGTTTTATCCCCTTCTTAACTGAGTTGGCTATCTTTTCCTCGGTTTGGGCTTTTGCTGTTCTGACTGCCTTCCCAGCCTCCTTTGCTTTAACTGATATAGTTCTCTGTCCTGCTCCTTCTGTGATTCCTTGTACTTCCTGAATGCTTTCTTTTTTCTTGAACCTTCACTGCCACTTCCTTTGAGAACCATAGTGGTTTCTTACATCGTCTTGTTTTGTTTATTTGCTTCACACAAAGGCTCGTTACCTCTGTGATGGCAGTTTTTATTATTCCCCATTGTTCTTCCACCCCTTCTTCCTGCCCATTTGATAGTGCATTCCTTAGGCACTCACCCATTTTGGCAAAGTCAGCCCTCCTAAAGTCCAGTACTTTTGTCTTTGTATGGCTTGACTCTATTGCTGTCTTTATTGTGAACCATACTGTTCATGGCAGTACATGGCAATGACTGATTGAGCACAGCACTGTTAACTGCCTACAGACAGAAATGGGACGTTATTTAAAGGAATTGTGGACTAATGACTGATATGTGACTCTGGAAAAGTTTTCTTTTTATAAAACACATGGGCATATCAGTCCCCTTCTGATCTCCATGACCAGGGAGGAGAAGAGGGTCCACCTTGAGGCACACCCAGGAGTGGGAGGAAGAGGACCCAAAAGGAAGAAGGAGCTACTCCTGGTGGAGGATTCGGTTTTCTTAAATATACAACTGGGCACAGGTAGCGAGGAGGAGAGGGAGGTTAAGTGCCTTCATGGTGGCACAGCTTGGAGGGAGGGGAGAGCAGATCCACAGGATCAGTAAAGCAGTGGCAAGGAGAGGGGGGCTGGAGGTTGTTGTCCACCTGGGAAAAAATGACCTATCCACGGACAAGGCAACCTTAGAGTAGATGTTGGAGTACTTCCGGGGTTTAGGAGAGTGTGTGGGAAAGGTAGCAAGCTCCATGGCATTTTCAGAAGAGCTGCTAGTCCAAGGCAGGGGGAAGGACAGGACAGGAATCCCTGTATCAAAAGCTTCAACACTTGGTTGGGGGGCTGGTGCAAGGAGAAGGAGTATGGCTTCGCTAGGGACTAGGGACCCATCTGGAATGATGTGGACCTGTACAAGGGTGCTGGACTACATCTGTCCAAGAAGGGGAACAACAGCCTTAAATGAATGGTTTAAATGCTTCCTTGAGGAGCATTTAAACTAGCCAAGGAGTCGGGGGGGCAATGGAAGCAGGAAGATTTGAGCAGCCCACACCCACATGATAGAGCAGCAGCCAGGAATGAGGAAAGGAAGGTGGCATGGACACCTGAATCATACTTAAAGGGACAGGTGGAGGAAGAGAGGCAGCATAGGAAGAAAACCTGGGTTGGAGGGAAGAAATGGGAGGATAAAAATGAGAAGAGGGTGAGGACAGACAGCAAGGCTTGGAAGGTTATGTCCACAAGTGCCCGCAGCCTGGGGAATAAAATCTCAGACCTGCAGACCTTGATGGTAGAGGCTGACATGGACATAGTGGCAATAACAGAGACGTGGTGCACCTTAAGTCATGACTGGGACATACATGCACTGGGTTTTGCTCTATTCAGGAGGTATAGGGGGAGTAAAAAGGGTGAGGGTGGCCCTGTATGTCAGAGAGGATATAAAAGCTGAAGAAGTACAGGGCAGACAGAGGAGGTAGAAGTGCCATGGGTCACCCTTTAGCCAGGCAATGGCACAGCAATCCACACACAGGTGATCTAAAGATCTCTAGTGCAGAGGGAGGAGGTGGACAGGGGACTGGTGGATGGAATTCATGAGTTGGCAACAAAAGGGGAGGTACTGCTGCTGGGAAATTTCAAGATGCCAGACGTAGACTGGACCATCCTGACAGCTGCCTCAACAAGGAGCTGAGACACCCTGGAGTACCTACTGGGGCAGGTCTCAGGCAGCTAGTGTTTGAACCCACAAGAGACAGGGCAATTCTGGATCTTGTACTATCAGTGGGGACAGAGTCACAAAAATCCTGGTAGAAGGTCAACTGGGGTCCAGCAACCACCACATAGTGTGGTTTAGCATGGATACAGGGTCACGGTCTAGTCATACAAAGACAAGGGTCTTACATTTCATGAGGGGAGACTTTGCTATGATGGGGAGGTGTATCAAAGAAGCCCTCGAGAGATGGTAGGAAGGGGATGGGGTTGAGGAGCAGTGGGCACACCTAAAGGAAGCCATAGTGGAGGTGATGAACCAATGCATTAAGGTGAGAAACAAAGGCAAAAGAAGGAGGAAAGCACTATGGTTCTTGAAAGATGTAGCAGAGAAAGTAAGGGTCAAAAAGATGGGTTTCAGGAAATATAAGGAGATTCAGAAGGAAGAGGACAGGGTGGTGTACCTAAAGAGTCTGAAGGAAGCAGGAAAGACTGTTAGGAGCATGAAGGCACAATCTCAGGAGAGATTAGCACAGACGTTGAAGAAAGGGGACAAGACATTCTTTAGGTATATCAGTGAGATAATAAAGGCCGGGGGTGGGGGGGTTGTAAGGGTCAGATGGGATGAAGGGAGTGAGTGGAGGGGACCTGTAGAAGGCAGAAATACTGAATAAATATTTATGTTCGGTATTCACTGAAGAAGGGTAAGGTCGGTGACCACAGCTGGACACTGGATACAAAGGGGGAAGAGAGGTGAACACCAGACCATTTACAGTGGAGAGAGTCCTGGAGTAGCTCACAAAACTGAAGGTGGATAAAGCAATGTGGCTGGATGGAATACACCCTAGGATACTTAAAGGAACTGTGGAGGGAGCTAGCAGCACCACTGGCAAACATGCCTCTGAGTCACTTAACACAGGAGTAGTTCTAGGGGACTGGAGGAGGGCACACATAGTCCCTCTTCACAAAAATGGTAGCAGGGAGGAGGTAGGAAACTAAAGGCCAGTCAGCCTCACCTCAGTTGTGGGTAAGATCATGGAAGCACTGCTTTAAGAGTAGATGGTGGTGCACTTGGAATCAAGCAGAGCTCAGGATCTGAGGCTACATGGATTCACAGCAGGAAGGTTGTATCAAACCAAGCTGAAAGATTTTTTTTTTCTGAATGGGTTACAAAGGAGGTGAATCAGGGGGAGCAGTGGATGTCACGTACCTTGAGTTCAGGAAGGCCTTTGACACCATCCCACATAAAAGGCTGGTTAACAAGTTATGTAGTCTAGGCATGTGTCACAAGGTGGTAAACTGGGTTAGAAACTGGTTAATGGACAGGAGACAGAGGGTGGTGGTAAATGGGATCCAGTCTGAGGAGGGGGGGGTGACCAGATGGGTACCGGAACCTCAGGGATCAATCTTTGGGCCAGTCCTTTTTAATGTCTTCAGTGGTGACATAGTGGAAGGGCTGAAGGGGAAAGGTCTGCCTGTCTGCAAATGACACCAAGATCTGCAACAGGGTGAATGTTCCAGATGGGGTGGAGAAAAAGAGGAGGGACCTAGGGAAGCTAGAAAAGAGTTTTGAGGTGTGGCAACTGAGGTTCAATGCAAAAAAGTGCACAAAAATGCACCTGGGATGCAGAAACCCTGGGGAGAGCTATAGAATGGGAGGGGGGGAGTTGCTGAAGGCCACGATGGAAGAGGGGGATCTGGTGTGATAATTTCTGATGACCTAAAGGTGACCAAGCAGAGTACTAAGGCAGCAGGGAAGGCCAGTGGTATGTTGGGGTGCATAGGCAGGGGAATCACTAGAAAAAGGACAGAGGTGGTGATTCCACTGTATAAAACACTGGTGAGGCCTCATCTGGAGTACTGTGTACAATTCTGGAGACCGCATCTTCAAAAGGATATAAGGGTGGAGGTGGTCCAGAGAAAGGTGACTAAGATGATACAGGGCTTACACGTAAAAACATATGAGGAGAGATTAAAGGACCTCAATATATAGTAGCTGGAGGAAAGGAGGGAGCGGGGTGATATGATAGAAACCTTCAAGTATCTTAAAGGCATAAACAAGGTACAAGGGGTGACATCTTTCAATACAGGAAAAGTACAAGAACAAGGTGCGTGATATGAAATTGCAAGGGAGCAGGATAAGAGAAAATGTGAGGATGTTTTTCTTCACAGAAAGGGTGGTGGGTGCATGGAATAGTTTGCCTGAAGATGTGGTGGGTGCAAGCACAATGGAGAGAGTTAAACATGCATGGGACAGGCATAAGGGGTCCCTAAGGGTTGGAAGAAGAGGCTAATGACTACCCCAAGTAGGGTCAGAAGCTGAAAATCAAAGTAGTGTAATGGGGAGACTAGATGGGTCAAGTGGTCCATATCTGCCTTCAATTTCTGTGTTTTTATGACTTCCAGCTGTGTGTTGGTCATGCAGTGCTAGTGCCCTGCTATGCAACTGTATAGGTAAATATTACTATTGTTACTATGGTGAATAAGGTTAGGAACAGACCAGTTAGGTCCAATAAGCCTATCCACCTGCTGTACAGTGGTTATTTCTGTTATTTCATCTAATATCCAGTTGCAACCAGTACTACTGTTCATTGACTGTCCAACTACATAGCCCACACAACTGATGCACAGCCGATTCATAAGAAGGGTAATATTATTCTTGGCAACATTAGCACAGTGCATCAAAGGTACTGACAGGCCTCTTAGGAAGGGAGTTGTGTCATATAAATAACAATTTTCCAACTTGCTTTATAGTATAAGCACTGTAAATGGAGCTCAGGAGATGTCGCTTGACTAATCAACAGTGTCTCCTCATGATTTCTTAGGGTTAAAGAACTGAGAAACAAGGCTAAATGGTTCTAGAACCCTAAATACAGTAGTTGCAGTGAGATTTTTTTTATTAGGCCCATTTACTTTGTAATAAGTATTTCTTTTTTCTAACTCAAATTTAATTTGAAGGGGAGATGCGAATCCTTGGGAATAAGGAGTGACAAAAAAATGCTTATACAACTTATACATCTGAAGAGCAGGATCATGTGTATTGATTACCTCAGTACTTGAGTTCCATTTGGCATAGTGTTTTAGTCATTTTTATTAAGTATTCAACCTTTTGTTTCTGAAAATACATTTTAAATTTCAAGTCACACTAGCTGAACACCCAACCATGTGGTAAACACATACAAGAAGACAAGGTCCCTATACTGAGACATGATAATTTGAGCATTGTGAAACAGCACAATCATCTGAGAGGCAAACAGTATTTATAAGGTAGCAAATATAAATATCAGACTGTGATAGTACTGTGCAAAGTGCATAAGCACAGCATACTAGAGACCCCTACTGGCAACAGACACCCTGGCATGAAGAGTGATAGCCTACCCCAAATGGAGTAGCGCCTTTGCCCCTGGATGCAACGGTTTATGTGCCTACAATAACATATGGCATGCCAAGTGTTAGGGGGCCATTTGAATGCCCTTATATGGCCATTAGAAGCTCTGCACAATGCCTTCATGCATATGTACCTTATGCATGGAGGAACTTTGTAGAGCTTCAACTATTACCATCACCCTCACCGAATCCCAGTATGTTAATGTATAAATCTCTGAAAGTCTAGTGGTACACCACAACTGCCACAATCCCTGTTATGAAATGAAATTACTTTGGTAGGCCAGTGGTAATCCTCTTCACAGCCCAATCCCTAATGTGAAATTACCCTAGTAGTCTACTGGTACCCCCCCCCCTCACCCTGACCCCCAATGTAAAAAAAACATCATCCTGTTAGACCAGTGGTACCCTGTCCAGACATTTTTCCTTGTTGTAAAACAAATGACATTCCCCGGTTCCATGTGATAACGGCGATCGCGGAAAGGCGATCACCATTAGGGTGAGTGTACATCACAAAAAATCAGTTTGCAATGTACACTCCCATCGCTACAGCAAAGGGTGCTGGGGACTTTTTTAATGTGGGCTTTGCCCTGCACCCCCACTAAAGGATTCTCAACTCTGGGGGGTGAATGCCTGGGGGGGTGCAAAACCAGAAAAAAGAATTTCAGGATAGGTGCAACAAAATATACATGCACCCAGAACTGAAGCTGGCACCATCACGACCCTACCCTGCCACCCACCCACCATGCCATGGGGCCAGCTCAGCAGCCCACCACCACACCACGCCTCACAAATCCTCCTTCCCCTTCCACCCATCACTTGATGTGCTCGCTCCCCCTCGAGTGCGTGTATGTATAGCAACATCCTGTCGCTATATTTGTGGACCCCCCCATTTCAGTTGCCCTCCCTGCATGGTAGCCCTGTCAATAGGTGCTTTGAATCTCCCTTTTGAAAGCGCCCAATCACGGTCGTCATTGTCACAGGCTACCCATCCCCTTCCCCAGCTTGGTCCAGCCACCCAGCACCCAACACCCTAAACCCACTGTCCAGTACCTGACCCCTCCAAAAAAGCCCATGGATGTGGCCACCAGAATGGATAATGATAGCTGGCACACACCCTCCTATCACCACCTTAGCCAGCTGCCATCTAAATGACAGGGACCAAGAAAATGTGTACTGTTTTTCTACTGAAGAATGGTTTGCAAACAATCAGTGGTGGCTCCCAAGAGTGACATGGTGCAGACACCTGAATCAATAAAGTCCAGAGCACAATCAAACAGATGAGCACACTCTTTAATAATGTGAGGGTTCCAGTAGTTATGAAATACTCTTACCCAGATTATTGAGAAAATAGGTTAAAATTTACACAGCAATAGCAGCATACCATACTTCCCCTTCACACCAATATTTTGCATACATGTCACTAGCTCAGATCGAGCATATCCCTACCATGCTGTCATGTACCCCAGGACCAGACATAGGACTGTAAAACAGCATTGTTTGCTATATGGTGCAATTGCTGTCTGACTGCAGCAACAGTTTGCCAAATTGTGCACCAGAAACTTTGTTTTAACGTCTCCAAAATATTTCATTTTATTTAATTTATTTATTTATTTTTTTAGAATTTTTGGCTGGGAAAGGCACACTGAGTCAAGCTCACTTCCAGGTGTGTTGCAAAAGCACAGGGAGGTTAAGTGAGTTGCTCAGAGTCAAACAGTATGTAAATGACAATAGTGTATGGTGGAATGTTGTTCTAACCAGAAATCCAGCCTTACAAAAATGCTGTTCATCCACACACACTTAAATGAAAGGAACACTGTTCTGACCGTACCTGCAGAACAGCATTCCATTCATTTAGAGTAGAAAGCTCGAGCCAACATCAACAGAAAACCGCCATGGGCCAATATCACAGAAACAGAGAGAAAATTACTGTGGCGGTTTTTAGACAAGCTAACAGTTAGAGAAAAAGCTGGATCAACTAAATTCTGATCCATAAAAAATGTTAAACTCACATTTTTCAGCCTCAGGACAGGTATTTTCCTTGCTATGAGAGACGTCCTTCTACCATGTTTTGGTTTTTTTCTAAATCCCACCCACAGCAGAGCTGCAACCAATGGGCATGTGCACTGCTATGTTAGGGACGCCCAGTCCCTAGCAACCACTCAACTCCATATCCTAGCTAGGGGAGACAACAATTTCTTTATGTACAATTTAAATACAGTTTTAAAGCCTAAAAACTTATTTAAAATAATTCGAGGGGCACCGTACACTATAAAAAATACTAGATGGGTAACCCCATGCAGAACCAATGTGTTCTGCCACCTCGGGGTCTGATTCCCAAGGACTTCTCTAGCTTCAATCTCAAGGTCACTGGGAATCAAACACCTCTATAGCAGAACATACTGGTTCTGCATGGTTAGCCATCCAGTATTCTGTGTTTTGTGGGTTTCAGACTCAGGTCTAATGGGTCTTCAGGTTCACAGCTTGGTATTTTAACCCTCTAGACTATATGACTTAAAATAGCCCATAGGCCGGAAGAGTGCATGAGATTCAGCTCATCCTCACCCTGAGGCCCTTGTTAGTTGACTGGTGCCCTTGATTGATCATCAAATGGCCATTATTATATATAAAATTTTTCTTAAAACAGACCCCCATAGACTTTAATGGAGCATGCCGCAGCTCTCTCCCTCAGCACACATCATTAGATGCCTGAATGGGGGGGGGGGGGGGGTGTAGATTGACTTGGAAATGGAAGGGATTGCCTGGCTACCTCAGTCAGGCCAAAATACGATCCCTGCCACTTCCAGACTGACTGCATAGAATATTATAAAATTTATAGAGACAGATTCTCACCAACATAAGCAACCACAAAATGAAAGCCATAGCATAATCTTGGCAACCACTTTAACCATATCTAAATTTTTTCCTATTCAGCATTGATTGGGTTAATATCAACCCTGAAAGGAAACAGCAGACCAGGTTAGCACAACATGTTGTATAATTGCATGTTCATGAGAGTTTTTTATATTTTGATGTTGTATATGAAATTATAAACATTTCTAAATTTGCATATCTCATCAGAAAAATAATGTGTTGCATACATCTTAGCTAGAGATGCAGCAAAGTTTTACTATGCTGTCAAAGTTAACGTGAAGTGCATAACTTCGAATCCACATATAATTACTCAAAGTTTCCATTAAAAGGTTGAAATTTGCCTTTAATGGACTTCGCATTGTGGACTTCGAGTTAACTCCGGGAAACATTTTGAGAAGGCGAAGTTTGTGAGAAACAGCCCACAGATCACATGTCTGACTGTCTGCAGGGGGCCAGTTCCAACACAGCTGGCATAACTCATGTGCAGTTATGAGTTACACCAGTTGCCTCTACGCCGGGGACCCTCCACCACATTCCAGAAGTGGCAGGGTCCTGGCACTTGTGATATGTGAGTTACACCATGTGGTGGGTAATGCCACAGGCATGGCATAATCAGCCCAAATGTGGCAAATCATGGCCAGCCAGCAGTGGCCCCCCTGAAGCACCCCCAACCCAGAACACCACCAGATGCACCAGAGGGCATGGAGAGGGCATGGAGGGGGCAGAACAGGAGGCACAGGTGTTGGGGCACACTGGAGAATGGACCCCAGGGGCCCCTGAGAGTTGGGGGTGGGGGCAGGGGTATGTCTTTGGGGACACGGTAGACACATCTGCACCATTGGTGCAGTGCCAGGAGGTGAGCAGTGATGAATGGCACTGTCAATAGCCACTTAGATCAGCTCGGGGCTGTTCTAAGTTAGCCACACCACTGTGGCTTCCATAATTGTGCTTGTGGGTTAAGACAGCCACCCTATTGGAATTGGGCTAGGTTGCTGTCATAACCTGCAGTTGCATCAGGCATTGTGGGCTGTGGTGTACATGTTGGCACAACCTGCATTTGTCGCAGCCCGCAGATGCCAAGGCGCAACTCGCCTCTTGTAATAGGGCCTGGTGTATCACCTGGTGTAAGTAGCAAGATACGCCATGAGGTTATGCATATCTCACCTTATGCCAGCATATGCCCTTCTGGAATTGGGCCCTGGTCACATTATGCAGGGAGGAAGTGAATCATGCTTCACTTTGACCTTCTGTTTGCTAGATGAGGAACTGTGTGGAGCTGACTGTCTAGTGTGTCTGTGTATAGGAGTAGTAGTTTTGAGAGAAGTTTAGTGCTTTTATTTATTTATTTATCATGATTTTGGATACACTTTTGAGCCAGGCTCTTTTGCAAAGGGTCCACGTCAGAGGACAAGTACTATAGACAAAACACAGACACTTGAGCAAAGAAATAAGACAAAATGGCAGCTGGAGGGCCTTGTCAGATACAATAGTGAGCAAATACACTGCAAAGCATATATAAATACAAAAGTGAGCAAAATACACTGCCAAGTGTATATAGAATAGTGAGGCTGGAGGTCAACATCTGAGGTGAGGTAGGAAACGGGGTAGAGTCAGTAGTCATGAGCAGGATGGGAGAGATGAAGAGCAGAGTCAGAGAAGGATAGAAGGGGCAGGAACAGAGAGGACTTTTGATCCTTTTTTGTCATCATCCTGACTTTATTTTAAACCTCTTTCATCCTAGTGCCCTTTATGATTTCGGTATCTGATTCTGTTACTCTGTTTTCTTTTTTGTTTAGTTCTTAATACCTGTATTAACTTTTGCTTACAAATGGAGACAGGTGGGATTCCTGCTGGGAGTTGTGGCCCAAGGATGCATGGTAGTGTGAGGTGAACTATTGGCCTCAACCATGGGAACTTGTTTCCATCCAGTGCTCCCCTCTCTGAAAATGTTGTTTCCACTGGCAGTGGAAGTGAGATTCCAGAAGCATCAGCAGCAGCAACTGCTGCTTTGGATGTTAGTCGTGCCAAGCAGCACTGGTGGCTAGTACTGACCCCCTACAGTAGGCCAAGGAGCAACAACAGCAGCAGCAGGAACAACAACAACAGCAGGAACAACAACAACAGGAACAACAACAACAGCAGCAGCAGGAACAACAACAGCAGCAGGAACAACAACAACAGCAGCAGCAGGAACAACAACAGCAGCAGGAACAACAACAACAGCAGCAGCAGGAACAACAACAGCAGCAGGAACAACAACAACAGCAGGAACAACAACAGCAGGAACAACAACAACAGCAGCAGCAGGAACAACAACAGCAGGAACAACAACAACAGCAGCAGCAGCTTATTCCCCACCCCCCAACTGTAGAGCAGCCTAGTACATCTGGGGACCCCCCACTGCCTGTGCCTGGTCCTCCAAGTAACTTGTCAGTGTAGCATTTATTCACCATGCTGCCAGTTGACCCAGCTGTGGTGAGAGGCAAGATCTGTGGCATAATGGTGTGCTGTGGTCGCAAGGGTTCCCACTTGGGAACAGGTGGGCAGAGAATACACCTGGCCTTGCACCACCATGCACAGTGGGAGGCCAAGTTGGCTGAACTAGCAACTGCTCCTGCAGTCAGTGGAGGGTGCAGTGCAAGAGGTGGCAGCACAGCATCAGCCTGTAGTGCATGCAAAGTTCAGCAGTAGGGAGCAAGTGGCTGCTCCCACAGCAGCATGTGAGTGTGACCCAGCTGAAATTCCAACCACACAGGATGAACTTGCCATTCTGTGGAGTGAAGTCAACCACCTAGGTAATGTCAACACAATGTGCCAGCAGTTGGACTGAATGGAGGGTCAGCAACTGCAAATCATTGCTATGTTCCAAAGTCTAATTGGTCAGAACCAGACCCAGTAGTCTTTTTGTTTACTTTCTTAATATGTATTGTGTGTTCTGTGGTTTATTTTTCCTCACTTTCTTCCCCCCCCAAAAATATTAAAAACACACCAAAAAAAATTACAAAATGAAATGAAAAATTCCCGTCCTGTGCTTTCCTTCTTTTCCTACTTTATAATCTGTTTACATACCGAAAAAGTATGTAATTTGTTTCACATTAATGTTTTCTTCTGTTGTATTGTGATAAAGCAGCAGTGCAATAATATGGTAACAATTTTGACCTATACTGTTTTATTAAATTTTCAATTGTCCCTTATTACTGACTTGTATGATACCCTTCCTTCCACAATTGATTTGATTCTGCACTATAAAACCAGCATTAATGAAAGGTCAAGTGAAGACTTATCATTTGGTAGAAAGTGTCACCTGACCATTCATTAATGCCCCGGTAGACCAACAGCTGGCATGCCAATTGTAAAAAGCTTTTGATTTTTTGCTTTTTACAGTTAGCTAGCCCGTTTTATAAGTGCAATAACCCACTCCAGCCCATAGGTGCATCAGGGAACGAATGCACTTCCCAGCTGGTTGAAGTCACTCGGGCAAGCCCTCGTGCTTCACAATGCACTCTGGATGAGCATTAATGCCCCAATACACCCATCGTCTGTTGTGGGTTATAGCGTACTTACTCCCTATTTTTAGATATGAAATAATAAAAGTAGTTCTCCTTTTAATATTGTTCAGAGCTAGTTTTCATCAGTATACCCAGCTGTTTTTGAACAACTACTGCTCCATAAGGTCATGGTGGTGGACCACTGCTTGCTGCATTGCATACTAGTTCATTTTATTTACAACAGAAATTATTTTAAATAATAGATGTACAAAAACAGGTGGGAATACTGATGAAAACTGGCTACAAGCCAGATTAAAAGGTATGCTCTGTTTATTATTTCAGATGTGAAAAAAAGGAGTACAGCAACCGTAAATTGTGGAAAAAAGGGTATCATAAACACAAGTCAGTAGGTAAGTAACAATCAAAAATGGAATACAAAAGTATAGGTAAAATTTGTCACCTGATTATTGCACTGCTGCTGTACTTGTCATGCTATATTACTTTTTTGTTACTGCTGACTGTGTCGTTTTCATAGCACTCCCACAACTACAAACAAAATACCCTAACATCACATACGTTTACAAACCACCCAAAAAACAATTTCCTACCTTATGTGAATGTAGCATGCTTATACTGCTATCCTGCTGCATCATTCAGCATGCAGTATTAGTGTCCAGATGATGAATAATCACATGAGAAACTGTTCAGAAAAGTCACAAGTATTTCATGACTCACTGCTTAAAGCATGCACCTAGAGCCAGAACTCTGCATCAGTGTCCCAAGTGAGAAAATGGCTTGCTGGTACCTGCTGCTGCTACTGTTTAAATGCCATGAAAAGTCCCAAAGAAGAAGAAGAATCACATGAGAAAAAGTTCAGAAAAGTCACAAACATTTCTTGATGCACTGCTTAGAGCGTGCACCTAAAGCCAGAACTCTGCATCAGTGTCCCAACAAAGAAAATGGCTTTCTGGTGACTGCTGCTGCTCCTGTTGTCCTGCTGTTTGTTGCTGCTGCTGCTGATGTACAGTGTGTTGTTAAATGCTGATAGTCACAGATGACCAGGTGTTGAACTATAATTTGATGTTCCGGAAATTCTTCTGCTGTGCTGACTGAAACAAGCTGCCCTATGTGTGTGTGTATTCATACCAACAATGGTAAATTATTGCACGTGTCACTGTCATGTTTTTTCAGAGACACTGCCATCTACAGTAATTTGTATTGAATCTTGTTTTTTGTTGTGAACAGTCTGTCGTGTTGTTCCTTTGCAGTGGATCATCATCATACATATTGAATGTTTCCCCTTCACCTGTGTGTTGGCCATGGTCACATTCACATGCTATACACATGTGCCGCCATCTAATGTGGCACTGTAAAATGTTTTTCAAGGGGGGTTACTGCTGTGAGTGAGTGAATTATAAGCATTTCTCATTACTGTTCTTTTCTTTTACATTCTCAGGGCACAGCACACAGATTCATGACCATAGTGATAAAACCATGCTGCCAAAGCACATGTGTTCCACATGTGTTTGATTGTTGGCTTTGGCTGTACGAAAAATGTCAAGCCATGAAAGGTAAGCATTTCTTTCTTCTGGGATGGGGTTTGCATGCATCATTGGAAAACAATTTTCATTAATATTTTTGCCATCTTTCCAGGTCTTCAGTGTATCCAAACTGTTGTCCGTCTTCAGATTTAAACATACCACCCATCCACAATACCTTGATGCTACCTGCAAATAGATGAAGAAGAAATTATTCGGTGTTCATTCCAGTACCCCATTCAGTATGAGTGCCAAGAGGAGCTGTTCCTGTCATTTGTTATAGCTATCATCTTTGTAGAAAAAGAGATATAATCTGGCCTGTACATCACTGCCATTAACTACTTTACACCTACAGAAAACAAGGGGGAAAAAGGAAACAAGACTGATACTTACCTGTAGATAAAACAAGAATTTGTCATTGCCAAATGTTTGCTTGCTGGTATTAGCATTGGTAGTGCAGGAGTTAGAGAGATGCATAATAGGAATGGCAGTGAAGTATTGAACTAATGCCAACCCCCACACTCACCCTGTAGAGACTGATAGGTATTGGGGATGTGCCTTTGGGTCCTCAGCCATATGATCATGCCACTCCACCTCATTCCACCCTGCAGACACTGAGAGGTGTTGATGTGTACATTGGGGTCTTCACCCTTACACTCACCCCATTCCATAAGGAAATAAACTGAGATGGGTGCAGTATAGGAGAATGGGGTGAACGTTATGACTAAAGACCCCAAGGTACACCTCAATGCCTGTCAGTGGCTGCAGGGTGGGGGTGAGGTGAAATGATACGAGCATTACGTCCGACAACCCCAAGTCACATCCCTGATACTTGTCAGTCTCTACAGGGTGGGGTGTTATGGTTGAAAATCCTAACAGCCCAGGCAGTTGTTGGTATTGTCACACCAAGTTTTCAACATGGACTGTTTGGGACCCCACCTCATGAACAGTAGCACGTTCACCCCATTCTCCTCCTTAAACTAGTCAAGGGGGGAGGCACTGATAAGCAGCAGGAAAATCCCAGCCTGTCCCTACAAAACAGGGTACTAAATGGGAAAAAGACCGAGGTAGAAAGGTCAATGGGGGATGCTGCAACAGAAAGTAAAGCTATCAAAAAATGGAAAGCAATGAGTACCAATGCATGTAGTCTGAGTAACAAGCTTCCTGAATTAGTGGCCTTGATGGAGGAGGAACATCTGGATATCGTGGCAGTCACAGAAACATGGTTTGCACAAAACCATGACTGGGACATAAACATACCAGGATACACTATCTACAGGAGAGACAGAGAGGGTAAAAGAGGAGGAGGAGTAGCTCTTTACATAAGGGAAGGAATCAAAGTAACAGAACAAAAGAGAAAACAGGGAGGAGAAGAAGCACTGTGGGTAAATTTGGAGACCGGCAATGGCACCACAATCCGCACAGGGGTTGTATACAGACCCCCTTCTCAGGGGGAGGAAATGGACAAGGAAATGATAGAAAGTATACTTAGTATGGCAAAAAAAGGGGAGATATTGCTGATGGGTGATCTGAATATGCCAGATGTTAACTGGAGTGCAGTTGCCGCAGCCACTTCGAAGAGTGGGGTTATTCTAGATGCCCTACAGGGGGCATGCCTTAGACAACTAGTATTGGAGCCCACTTGAGAGGGAGCAATCTTAGACCTGGTTCTCTCAAATGGAGATGAAGAGAGGATCACAGATGTAGAAGTGGGTAGCCATCTGGGAACTAGCGACCATCGAACAGTATGGTTCACAATAAACACAGCAACAGAGTCAAGCCAATCAAAGGCAAAGGAACTGGACTTTAGGAGGGCTGACTTTGCCAAAATGGGTAAGTGCCTAAGGAATGCACTAGCAAATGGGCAGGAAGGAGGGGTGGAAGAACAATGGGGAATAATAAAAACTGCCATCACAGAGGCAACAAGCCTTTGTGTGTAGCAAATAAACAAAACTAAATGATGTAAGAAACCACTATGGTTCTCAAAGGAAGTGGCAGTGAAGGTTCAAGAGAAAAAGAAAGCTTTCAGGAAGTACAAGGAATCACAGAAGGAGCAGGACAGAGAACTGTATCAGTTAAAGCAAAGGAAGCTGGGAAGGCAGTCAGAACAGCAAAGGCCCAAACTAAGGAAAAATAGCCAACTCAGTTAAGAAGGGGATAAAACCTTTTATAGGTACATCTGGGAGCGAAGGAAGACCAAGGAGGGATAGTGAGGCTTAATAAAGGGGGAGGGTGGGCAGAGGAGACTGTGAAAAGGCAGAGATACTAAACAAATATTTTGCTCAGTATTTACAAAGGAAGGGGGGGGTACCTAGAACAAACAGTAGAAACACACTGGATACAGAAGTTGATACCAGCCCATTTACAGAAGAAAGGGGTCTGAAAGAACTTTTAAAACTGAAGGTGGACAAAGCAATGGGGCCTGATGGAATTCATCCCAGAATTCTAAAAGAACTAAGGGTAGAATTAGTGACACCACTGACTACCCTGTTTAACAAATCATGGGAGGATGGGGTGGTACCTGAGGACTGGAGGAGGGCAGATGTGATTCCCCTTCACAAAAGTGGGAGCAAGGCAGAAGCAGGAAACTACAGACCTCTTAGTTTAACCTCAGTGGTAGGGAAAATGATGGAATCACTTCTGAAGGAAAGAATTGTCGAGTATCTAGAGGCCAGAGGGGCACAGGACCCAAGGCAGCATGGATTCACAGCAGGAAGGTCATGCCAGACAAATCTGATAGATTTCTTTGACTGGGTGACCAAAGTAGTAGATCAGGGAGGGGCTGTGGACATGGTCTACCTAGACTTTAGCAAGGCATTTGACACAGTCCCACACAAAGGATTAATATACAAGTTAGCTAGCCTGGGAGTGGGTCCCAAGATGACAGCCTGGGTAAAAAATTGGCTGGAAAATAGGACACAGAGAGTAATAGTAAATGGAGTCCACTCTGATGAAAGGAGGTTACTAGTGGGGTACCGCAGGGTTCAGTATTAGGACCAGTCCTCTTCAATGTCTTTATAAGCGACATTGCAGAGGGACTGGAAGGAAAAGTATGTCTCTTTGCAGATGACACAAAGATCTGCAACAGAGTTGATGCACAAGGTGGGTGGAAAGGATGAAAAGGACTTGGCAAGGTTAGAGGAATGGTCAAATGTATGGCAGCTTAGATTCAATGCTAAGAAGTGCAAGGTAATGCACCTGGGAAACAAAACCCAGGGAAGAGTACTCAATGGGGGTGAGATACTAACAACAAAAAATGGAAAGGGACCTGGGGTAGTCATATCAGATGACCTAAAGGTGGGCAAGCAATGGAGAGGGCAGCAATGAGGGCTGGGGGATATTGGGATGCATAGGGAGAGGCATCACCAGTAGAAAACAGGAAGTTATTATCCCTCTGTACAGACAGCTGGTCAGACCCCATCTGGAGTACTATGTGCAGTTCTGGAGACCCAGTCTTCGCAAAGACATAGACAGGATGGAAGCTGTCCAGAGGATGGCAACTAAAATGGTGCAGGGTCTGCACCGGAAGACATATGAAGAGAGACTAAAGGAGCTTTATATGTATAGCCTTGAGGAAAGGAGGGAGAGGGGGGACATGATAGAAACTTTCAAGTACCTCAAGGGAATCAACAAAGTCCAAGAGGGTAGCATCTTTCAAAAAAAGAGGTGTGCAAGAACAAGGGGCCAAATTTGAAGATAGAGGGGGTGGCTCAGAGGTAATTTAAGGAAGTATTTTTTCACAGAGAGGGTTGTGGATGCATGGAATGGCCTTCCGGAGGAGGTCGTGGAGTCAAAAACAGTGGTGGAATTCAAGCATGCATGGGACAGTCATAAGGCAATTCTAGGGGTGGGGGTAGGAAAGTAAGCTGCTGGTTAACTAGGATCTGCAGCTTATCCAGTGGAAACGAGGAAATGGGCAGTCTGGGTGGGCCAAGTGGTCCTTATCTGCTATCCAAATTCTATGTTTCTATGTTTCTATCATTTTGTTACTAAATCCCAAAGGTGATTTTGCTGGCGAAAACTAAGCCATTTAGCCACAGGTGCAAAAACAAATTTTGAGCAGGATGTGAAAAATGACGGCTATACTGTTCATGAGGAGGTGTGAAAAAATGGCAATGTTGAAAATCTGGAGTGAACTATGAAAAATTGGCAAAGTTAAGGGCATGCGTAGAAACTGTGCAACGCACAGCCATAACGCAATACTTTTTTGGAATGTTTTCACCAAATTTTGAACAAGGGCTTTTTGGGACCCTACCTCATGAACAGTGGCACTATCATTTCAGAATTCCATCCCCAAAGTTGATTTCACACAATTCCCATGCCATTTTGTGCCAAAGGTGCAAAAACACACTTAAGGTAGGATGTGAAAAATGATAGCTATGCAGTTCATAACAAGATTTGAAAAAATTGTAATGTTGAAAATCTGGAGTGAAATATTAAAAATTGGTGCACTTATGAGCATGCGTATAAACTGCACAATGCACACTCATTACACAGTAATTTTTGGGAATATTTTCACCAAATTTGCAACATGGGCTTTTTGGGACCCTACCTCACGAACAGTGGCACTGTCATTTTGTTAATTGGTCCCAAAACATGATTCCATGCAGCGACCATGAAATCACTTTTCAGGACTGAGAAACAAAATGAGAGTGACAGTGTTCATGAGGTGGGGTCCCAAAAACCCCATGTTGAAAAGTGTGGGCCAAAATTCTTAAAAATGCCTGAGATATCAACTTAAGTTGAAACTCCTCATTGACTCCCATTATATGGCTTCCCATCATTTTCTCAGTTTGCTGGTCAGCTTTGAAGACTGCAGATGTGTTCCCAGTGCAGAGAAGATGACAGCGTCGGACCTCCTAAGCTAAGTATGTGATGAGAGGGGGGTGTGGGGAGGCGGGGTGTGGCGAGGGTTGGTGGGGATGGGGAGGGGATCTCAAGAGATGATAAGGGACTGTATTCTTTTTTACAGGTAAACAAAAAAATACATTGTGGGACAGTTTTCTTTATTTTACAGGACAAAATAAAATAAATACTTTTAGGCACACTGGGGTGGGCTCCTAGTGTGCCACAATAGTGGGGGGGGTGGGCATGCCGACATGGGGAATGGACACCCCGATGTCAGCAAACATTACAGATAGCTTTGGGGGGGTGCATCCAACCCCGGAAGTGGGCATCCTGGTGTCAGAAACTGAATGATTTTGGCACACTGGCGTGGGCTCCAGTGTGCCACATTAATGGGAGGAGAGGGGATATATGCCGATATAGATTGGGCATCCAATATCAACTTTCGGGGGAGTGTGTGTGTGGGGGTGGCAGGAGCTGCCAATGTGCAAAGCCGCAGTGCGGCTCATTTATTATCTTTATTTATTGATATGTTTCACCTTGAAAGGCACACTGAGAAAACGGGTTGCTCATAACTCCAGCCACATGCATTTTACACAGCCATGCCATGAGTTTGAACATTTGGTTGAGTTTCCAAATGTTCTGCCACACTTTCAGCTGTGACTGCCTGCCGACTGGAGCCAGGTGAGGGAAGAGTTGCCACTACAATGACAAAACTGTCCCTGATTGCAGCAGCAGACTTCTTTCAACTCCTTTGCTCTCTTTGAAACTGCTGCCATCGACAGCACTGATTGGTGGCTACTGGACAAGCCCAAGATAGCATCATCTGCATTGGCCACAACACTGACACACCTCTAAAATGTACTACTACCACAAGATGTTTCTTGCGCATGTGAGCAAGCAAACATAAAAAAGGTTAAGTGGCTGCACTGTGATGGCGTTGTTGCTAGAATTACAGTAGTTGCCATAATTATGGTCCTAGGACTGTATGACAGCAAGTTTAAAGAATCACCTGTGATGAAAAATCACTTGCCTGTATTTGGCCATAGTTGTATGTATAAAAAAGTCAAGAAAGGATTAACACTACAGTTGAAGTCAAAGACACAGGTTATGAGATACAAACATATTGTAAATTACTGATGTTCATCATGATGATGGGTGTCATGTTTCTGGACAGTGTGATGATTATGCAAAGCTGACTCCAGCCAGCCTTGTGGTGCAGCACCTTCAGGGAAATAAACAGAGAGAAGAACCAACATTAAAAATTATTACTCACAGTAACACAAGTTTTTTGATGAGACTTCTTCACAGATCATCTTGTACTGATTATGCAAATCTCTTTTCACAAAGTTATGTAACACAACAAAGTAACTTTTTTAAAACAATAGTCCATCTTTACTGAATGCTGTAATCCAAAATAATTGTTAGTACATTATTTTTAATGCTAAAATTTAAAACATTGTTGGTAAATATTGGTACTTTATTTCATGATCATAGGGCTATTCTGGTTAATAATGATGATGGCAAGATAAACCTAATTTCGGGTAAAGTGACTATAGTATTGTGGGGGTACAATAAGAACTACATTAATGCATATTCATAGGACATGAACTCACCATGGCTGGCTGCAGGTTCTTTGATTGAGAAAAGACATCTGTGTGTGTGTCTCTTTCTCTTTCAAAAAGGGGGGTGGCTGTGGCTGGCTGTGGGTTCTTACACTGGGCACAGGTACAATGTCTCTCTCTCTCTCAAGAAGCAGGGTGGTTGTGGTTGGCTGTGGGTTCTTACATTGGGTGCAGGTACAATGTCTCTCTCTCTCTCTCTCTCTCTCTCTCTCTCTCTCTCTCTCTCTTTCTTTCTCTCTAGCTCTCTCTCAAGAAGCAGGGTGGCTGTGGCTGGCTGAGGGTTCATAGACTGGGCACAGGTATAATGTCTTTCTCTGTGTCTCACTGTCAAGAAGAAGGGTGGCTGGCTGAGTGCGTTACTGTATGTCATTCAATCAGCTGGATATCAGTGGCTACAAGTTGACATTTGTGTTTAGAAGACTGTGGGTAATAATAACTGCACACATTCTATGAACTGTAGTGGCAAAATCCAGAAAGGGAAAGGCGAAATATAATGACATGTCATATGATAGTCAAGGCCACTGTTTATCATTTTTTACCAGAAAAAAATTGTAAAATTCTAGAATTTGGACAGCCTTCACACTGGTAAAAATAAAGAATTTCACAGAATTTGGTATTTTGAACCAGATCAATTAATCTGCAGAACTTGTGTTTTTCTGATAATTGCTTCCAGTGCTATTTTCAATTTGCTTCCTTTAATGGTCTTCATACTAGGCCTTCTTTGATTCTGATTATTTATCTACATATTGAATGAAAGTAGAACCCTGGTAAAAGTCAGAAATTAGACCAACAATCACCAGTACAAATTCTAGAACTGGGGAGGCAGTATAGCACAGTGGTTTAAGGCTCTGAGCTGCAAATCTGGTGACATTCAGCAGATCAGGCTTGGGTTTGAATCCCACAGTTTCCACTTGCATACTGTGTGACTCTGAGCAAGTCACTTAACTTCTCTGTGCTCCCAAATTGCCCCTGTTAAAAAAGCTTTCAGCTTAGTGTGCTATTCCTGGTTAAACAACTGAAAAAAAAAGTATTTAAGGTCTTGAAAAAGAATTTCATTATTGTAAATCAGTGGCCTTGAAGATAGTTATAAGTAACAGGAAGACAGACATGAATGCAAATTTTTTCTTTATGCACTCCCACCAACATCCTCCTCCTCATCATCAAAGAGGACGCAGCCCTCGCAATCCTCAATGCTGGAGTTGTACCCACTTGGAAATTCTTTTTCCATGACTGCATCATCAACGTCAGTGGTACACCATTTGACGCTGCCACCAGGATGGTCTGCTCTGCTCGCATTATCAGCACCGTCATCATCGTGAATGGGTAGAAACATAGATGTGATTGTCCTACTTGGTAGGTGACCTTCATTCATTTTGATAAATGTCAGCATGCTGACATTTGTAGGTGATAGGTTAGTATGACAGTCACACACTATCACCCTTGCAGAACTAAATACCCTTGCCACACTTACACTGGAGGGTGGGCAGGTCAGGTACTTCAGTGCTACTGAAGGCAGCACTGACCATGCATTCACCTTGCCACTCCAGTACACCAGAAGATCGTCCAATATTGTCAGATGCCTGTTTTCTGCCAAATTGGCCTCAACCATGATCAGTGATGCTTGCATTCCTAATGAGTTGTCCACCTGTTCACAAGATTCATCTAGGTTACAAATTCCTACTTGGGACAAGGCACCCCAAAGTGGATTAATACACAACTGTGCAGCTAACACCACCACTCGCTGGTCAGCCATCTTACTGGATGCATTGGATCCACAGTGACCTTCACCCATGGTATGCTGTGGTTTGCAAAACTTTGCACATGACATCTGTGCCCCATGAACCAATCTGACCAGCTGTCCAGTTAGATTTTGAACCTGATCATGCCCTCCCTCGAGTATAGATGCAATGCCACGTTTGTACCGTGGGTTCAGCATTCTGGTTATTCCAAATTTTGGAGATTGCTGAATAGTGGCGATGTGTCTATTGCTGTCTAAGATTGTAAACATGTGTTTCAGTAATGCACAGCTGGCCTATCTCTGGCCACATCAAGGCTAGGTTGCAGATTCAACAAGGTCTGCCTCAGCACCCATAGCATTGAATGGCTTGACTAACGGATACAGAGTCACCACTCATTGTCTGTGTGGTACGTTCAAACGGCCTCAAAATTTATATTACAGAGTCCAAGAGTCACCATTGTTCAATTACATAGAAACATAGACTTTGACGACAGATAAGGACCACTTGGTCCACCCAGTCTGCCCATTTCCCTTCCTATTGGATAAGCTGCATATTCTAATTAACCAACAACCTACTTCCTGCAACCCCCCACTACAATTGCCTTATGTCTGTCCCATGCATGTTTGAATTCCCCCACTGTTTTAGACCCAACAACCTCCCCAGGAAGGCAGTTCCATGCATCCACCACTCTCTCTGTGAAAATAAATTTCCTCACATTACCCCTGAGCCATCCCACTCTATCTTTAAATTGTGCCCCCTTGTTCTTACACATGTCTTTTTCTGAAAGATGCTATCCTCCTGGACTTTGTTGATTCCCTTGAGGTACTTACAAGTTTCTATCATGTCCCCCCATCCCTCCTTTCGTCAAGGGTATACATATTAAGCTCTCTCAGTCTCTCTTCATGTGGTTTCTGATGCAGACCCTGCACCATTTTAGTTGCCCTCCTCTAGACTGCTTCCATCCTGTCTATGTCCTTGCATAGATGGGGTCTCCAAAACTGCACACAGTATTCCAGATGGGGTCTCACCAACTGTCTGTACAGAGGGATAACCACTTCCCTTTTTATGTTTGCTTGTACACATGTGCAAGAAACATAGTGCCATCATCCGAGATTTCGGAGGTGTGTCACCCCCTCTTCCAATTCAGTCAGTGTGTTGTCAGGCGCAGCCCCTGTAAGCCAATGCATGCTGAAGCTGTCTATGACAAGCTCCAAAATGCAGTGGCATACAGTTGAAAGGGGGAGCTATGCTTCAGCGAGCAGTGATCAGATATCGCCTGCTCATGTGCAGCTCCCCTTACACACACACACACACACAGATACACACACACACACACACACGCATGCACGCATACTGCGTGCTGCCCCCCCGCACATACGTATAGCTGACAGGAGTGTCCAATCCCCCGTCAGCTTGTGCTGCGCTCCCCCCAAAGCCTTCCACATGTCACGCTGGGCGCCCACCCCAGCGTGGCAACTCATAGAATAGCTGACAGGGGTGCCCAATCCCAGTCGGCTTCACTGTCCTCACCCCCCGAGTACTGGGTGCCACGCTGGGAAGCCCCCCAGCATGGCAGCTGATCATATGACGTGAGGGTGCCGATCCCTCGTCGGCTCCGCCACTAGCCGTCCTTGTGCCACGCTGGGAGCCCACCCCAGTGTGGCAAACGTTCCGCGCCATCTTTTTTTTTAATCCCTGTAAAGAAAAAACGGTCCACGCAGTCTTCCTGTCCCCCTCCCCACAACCCACACCCACCCACTGTGCACCCAGCCTCCCCACACACACCCCACCCCATACTTACCTCCGGAGCTCGGCGCGACGATCTGCGGTGGACCGGGAACACATCTGCACTCTTCAAAGCCGACCGCGAACTGAGGAAATGCCGGTAAGCTGTATAATGGCATAGATAGTTTTTTTTAACTTTGTTGCATATCTCAGGCATTTTGGGAATTTTTGCACCAAATTTTCAACATGGGGTTTTTGGGACCCCTTCTCATGAATGATGTCACTGTCATGGCGTTATTCGGGCCTGAATGGTGATTTCGTAGTCACTGTGTGAAATCACCTTTTGGGCCCAAATAATGCCATGACAGTGACATCATCGATGAAGAGATCTCCCCTGTAATATCTGATCAAAAATTCAAAGACTTTTCTGGCGTCGTTGTAAGGTTTGCTTGCGCTCGTAAGTTCGCGAATTTTCAATATTTTCCTCCAGATTTTCAATATTTACATTTTACCACACCTTCTTATGAGTAGTACAGCTGTCATTTTCACATCTCACCCAAAACGCGTGTTCCGCCCATGTAGCATACAATGGCGTATTCGGTATGCGAAATCAATGTACGAGACAAATTAAGAAAATCACAGTGACACTGTTCATGAGCAGAGGTCTTAAAATGACTATGTTGAATATTTTGTGAAAAAATTCCTAAAAATGACTGTTTTACGAGCGTGCATTGCGCAGTTCCTACGCACGCTCGTAAGTTTGCGAATTTAATATTTTCACTCAGATTTTCAACATTGCCATTTTATTACACTTCCTTATGAACAGTACAGCTGCCATTTTTCATATGTCACCCAAAATGTGTTTTCACACATGTAGCACACAATGGTGCTGTTGGTGTGTGAAAGCAATGTTTAGGACAGATTAAGAAAATCACAGTTACACTGTTCATGAGCAGAGGTCTTAAAATGGCTATGTTGAAAATTTGGTGACAAAAGTCCATAAAATGACTGTGTTACGAGTGAGCATTGCGCAGTTTCCACGCACCCTCGTAAGTTCATGACTTTGTAATATTTTCAGTCCAGATTTTCACCAGTGGCATTTTCCACACTTCCTTATGAACAGTACAGCTGTCATTTTCACAACATGGCTGAAGTATGTTTCACACTTTCAGCACAGAGGTGCGTGGTACTGTGGGAAATCATTGTTCGGCACAGATAAAGAAAATCACAGTGACACTGTTCATGATCGGAGGCACCAAAATGCCTGAGTTGACAATCTGCTGTAAAAATCCCAACCAAATTATATTATGAGTGGTTGCACAGTTTCTATGTACGCCGTGACTTCACCATTTTTTATATATTTTACTGCAGATTTGCAACATTGCCATTTTTTACACCTCCCATGAACAGTACAGCTGTCATTTTTATATCCTGTTCGAATGTTTTGCACCTGTGGTGCTAAATGCCGTAGTCCCTGTGCATAAGCGGCTTTCGACTAACAAATTGATATTCCCCCTGTTCATGAGGTGGGGTCACAAAAAAAAAATGTTGAAAATTTGGAGTGAAAATACCAACAAATGCCTGCGGTATTAGGGTTTCCAACCATAACGCCCAAACCTGTAGAGAATGACAGGCATCAGGGGTGTGACTTGGGATTCTTTCCTGTAATGCTCATACCATTCACACCCTGCAGCCAGTGAGAGGCATCGAGGTATGCCTTGGACTTTTCAGCCCCAAAGTTCACCCCATTCTCCTATATCGCACCCATCTCACCATATTTCCTAATGAAATGGGGTGCGCATAAGGGCCAAACACCCCAAAGAACAGCGTGACACTTGTCAGTGTCTGCAGGGTAGAGTGTGTGAATTGAAATGGCGTGGCCGTTATGCCTGGCAGCCCAGCACACTCAATGCCTGTCTCTCTGCAGGGTGGTGGTGGGGTTGACTTCAGTTCAATACTTCACTGCCATTCCTATTACGCAGCTCTGTAACTTCTACACTATCACTGCCAATGCCAGCAAGCAAACATTCAGCATTGACAAATGCTTGTTCTACTTGTGATGCCCCGTCCTATGCATCCCAGTATCCCCCTGGCTCTCCTTACTGACTTCTCACATTGCTTACCCACCTTTAGGTCATCTGATATGACTACCCCCAAGTCCCTTTCCATTTTTGTTGTTGTTAGTACCTCCCCTGCTATCGTGTACTCTTCTTCTGGGTTTTTGTTTCCCAGGTGCATTACTTTGCACTTCTTTGCATTGAATCTAAGTTGCCATATGTCTGACCATTCCTCCAGCCTTGCCAAGTCCCTTCTCATCCTTTCTACCCCCCCCTTGTGTATCAACTCTGTTACAGATCTTTGTGTCATCTGCAAAGAGGCATACCTTTCCCTCCAGACCCTCTGCAATGTCACCTATAAAGATGTTAAAGAGGACTGGACCTAGTACTGAGCCTTGAGGTACTCCACTAGTAACCCCCCCCTTTCTTCGGAATGTGTTCCATTCACTATTACCTTCTGTGTCCTGTTGTGCAGCCAGTTTGCTACCCAGGCTACCACCCTGGAACCCACTCCCAGGTTGGCTAACTTGATTATTAGTCTTTTGTGCAACCTGGTTGTCCTAGACATTGATGTCCCTGATCTGTCACGGTTAGTGTGCATAACTAGGTACTTGGAGATTGCTTTGTACTGCTCGTACAACTGCTCTGCCATGTAAAGTGTGGAGGTCCATCTCATGACACTTCATGTTTGAGGTGGTGCTGAGGGAGGCTGTTTTGGATCTGCAGTTGACTAAGTTGGTCATGGTCCTTTCCAGAGTGTGCAAAGTGGGCACAGATGTGGCATGCCACAGTCAGCATTTGCTTGATTTCTGGGTACTGCAGAAACTCCTGTACCACAAGATTTAAACACAGGGCAACATAGGGAACCCTCACAAAGCCACCACTGCTGATACATTTAACAACATTTTATCCATTGTCACCAGCTATGAAGCCAGCTTTTAGGAACGGGGGTGCAGCCACTCATCAATTTCTGTCAGTAGCAAGTCTAGTATGTTTTCACCTGTATGCAGTTCTGCTACACTACGCATTGCACGCGTGGCATGCTGTCTAATGCCATGAAGGTTGCTACCACCAAAGTCTGACTTATTACAATGCTTTCCCGTCCCACAATCACAGACAACCCCAGGTAGCTGCACCCAGTGTGCAGCAATACACAGATAGCAAGCAAGCAAACTTTATTTATATAGCACCTTTAAAAAATCAAGGTGCTTTACATAATATAAAATCACAATTAAAACAGATAATATTATAAATTATTTAAAGCAATCAATTAATTAATCAGTTAATCAGGGAAGGCCAAAGAAAATAAATATGTTTTCAACATAGATTTAAAACTGCTGATGGTCAGGCATTCTCTTAACTGACGAGGTAGAGAATTCCACAGGGTTGGTGCAGCAAATGAAAAAGCACGAGCTCCAGATGTTTTAAGATGAACCCTGGGAATCTCTAGCAATCCCTCGTTGGCAGATCGGAGAGGGCGAGTGGGGGAATATGGAGTCAGGAGATCTTTCAGGTGGTTGGTTCTCTGTTAGTATAGGGCTTTAAAGATAAACAAGCCTACCTTGTAGGTGATCCACCACTGAACTGGCAGCCAGTGCAGTTCATGCAGCACAGGCGCAATGTGACTGGTCCTAGAGATACCAGTCAACAACCTGGCCACAGCAGTCTGAACCAGCTGCAAGTGGCGGATATCAACCCCAGACAGCCCTAGATAGAGGGCATTGCAGTAGTCAAGAGGGGTGGTAATGAAGGCATGGACCAATGTTGGAAGGTCACCCAGTGGAATCAGGTGTTTCACCCGGGTGATATTCCTCAGATGGTAAAATGAGGATTTAACAACAGCTGACACCTGAGACTTCAGTGTCAAGCCATCATCAAAAATAACACCCCGGGTTATGCACCCGATCTGAACTAATGAGCTGGACACCATCAAGTCATAGGTCCAACATGTGCCCAGCCCCAACACCCGCCCCTGGGCGACCCAGATCCACAACCAACACCTCAGTCTTATCTGGAATCAGTCTCAGCCAACTCAAGCTCATCCAGTCTTTGATCTTGGAGAGGCAACTATTTAGCATGGAGATTGCATCAACCTGTTGCAGTGAAAACTCACGCCTATCTCCTAATGGCAGAACATACACTGCAAACAACATGGGCACCCATATGGAGCCCTGCGGCACCCCGAAGGACAGGGGGAGGGTGACAGAGGAATAAATTCTGTAGACCACCCTCTGAGACCTGCCTATGAGGAAAGATCGAAACCATTTGAGGACTGTACCCGACAGTCCACAAAAGAAACGCTGGGTCTCCAAAAGCACCTCATGGTCCACAGTGTCAAAAGCTGCTGAGAGATCAAGAAGGACCAAGATGGTACAAGCCTTTCAATTTCTCACCATTAGGAGGTCATTTAATACCCGAACAAGAGCAGTCTCCGTGCTTCTTTCTGAAACCACACTGGAGAGCTTCATAGACATTGTGAGTTACAAGATGATAGTCCAGTTGCAATGCAACCACCTTCTCAATAACCTTCCCAACAAAGGGAAGGTTAGAGACAGGTCAGTAGTTAGCTGGATCATTGGGATCCAAGGAGGCCTTTTTAAGGAGTGGTCAAATGATTGCCTCCTTTAGGGGGTATGGAAAGGCTCCCCTCTCCAGGGATCTCCATACAATTTCAGCTAGGATCAGGCAGATAGTATCTACACATCCCATTAAAAGGGAGGTAGGGCCCGGATCCAAACTACAACAGTTGGGTGCAAGGTCTGGACAATTTTCTCAATGTCCATGAATTCTGGTTGGCTGAAATCCATCCAGACAGACTGAGTGCTCACCACCTCCCATCAATCTCTGCAACCCCTCATGGAGCGAGCTGGGCCAATTCTGGACCTGATGCTGGCAATCTTATCATCAAAAAACTGAGCTATAGTAGCTCATCACACTTAATTTGTGAAAAAGCTGTTCCGGACTGGAGACAGATTGGATTGCACAATCTGTCAACAGTTCGAAAAAGCTGAGCTGGTCAGTTCTGTGCAGCAGAAATCTCCCTGGCCAGGAACTCTGCCTTCAAGTGGGTAATTTCCAATTGATAGCCTTATAAAGTTCCATCAATCTAAGCCTATCAGAATCCAGGCCAGACTTCCGCCATGCTCCTTCCAGCCTTCGACCAACCCACCTCAACTCCTTCAAGGACCCATCATACCAAGGGGACCTTGGGCGAAGAGTGAGTGGTCAAACACAAACAGGAGCAATCAGGTCCAAGGCATCTCCCACTGCCTAATTTTTTTTTTTTCAATTCAACTTCTTTATTGGTTTTAAATTATAAACATAGTAATATTCAAAACAGGTATGATAAATAGATGCAACCATCCACTTAGCGTATGTTATGGAAAGCCAATGAAAAAGAGAAAGGAAACCCTTCCCCTACTGCCTAATTATAGGCTAGAATGAGGTCCCTTGGACTTGGACTTTCACCCAGCAATCCCGATAGGTCCAGCACCACCGATAGATCATCCAGGGTAACTCCCTTTAAAGAGCAGTACTGGACCATCTCTGAAGGGGTAGGTTCATTTGGGGGGCCCCAGAAACTGAACACTATCGTATGGTGAACAGACCAACTGACTGGTTCCACCCCCAAGTCGGTGATCTCCGTCCCCAGGAGGAACAGTAGATCCAATGAGTGATCTCCTATATGTGTAGAGGAAGTAACTACCTGTGTAAGGCCCAGCATTGTCATTAGCTGGAGGATATTATGACCAAACTGTGAGAGTTTGTTGTAGACCCAGGCATTGAAGTCCCCCAGAATTTTCCATCTGGGAGACTCCAACACCATGTCGATGACGAAGTCCACAATCTCCTGCAGGAATAAGCCATCATCATCTGGTGGACAGTAAATGAGGAGTATCCTACAGCCTACACCCACACCCATGACACACTCAAAGGATCTGGTGGTCCCCACTGGAACATCCACAAGGCCCAGTTTGGTCTTAAAAAAGATGGCCACACCCCCACCCCTATGATCCAACCTTGGGCAGTGAATCACTGAGAACCCAGCTGGAACTGCAGAAGCCAATACTGGGCCTGCATTTTCATCCAGCCAAGTCTCGGTGATGCATGCCAGGTCCACCTTTTCAACAAGATCAGCTATAATAGCTGTCTTGTTTTTGATAGATCTAACATTACATAACACTGCCCGGGTTGGATGAGATGCTGGGGAAGACCTCGACTCCTGTCCAGCCTCAATTGCTGCACCCTTGGGTTTGGGAACAAGACAGGGATTCCCCCTGACCTGACACCATTTTGCCCCAGGGCATCGCCTGGTCCCTACCACCCCAATACATCCTCCCCTTTCCATTCCCCCACCAGGCCCAGTTCTGCCCCCTTTCCTGTGCCTCCTAGTAATCCCAAGGGATTGGCAGTGTTTGTAAATCTCTGTTGGCAAAAAGGGGTAGTCAAAGGGGCACAATTCCCTGAGCCTGGTGGGGGAATATTGCCTGACTATCTTTTGACCCTCCCTACACATTCTTAAAACACAAATCTATCTACACTCACCCAGGAGCAAAAACACTCAAATTTCTAATACTAAATAACCAAAAACAATATGAACAAAAATAATAATGATACACCCTACCAGTCTCTCTCTCACAGATTGGAGGGGAACTAAAATATAATAATACCAACACTTTAACAAATAAATACCACCTACTAACCCCAAAGATACCAACTCCAAATCAATAAGAACCACAGAATACTACTTGAACAACAACAACAATAAAACAACAATGGATTGTAAAAACCAGTCACATAAGGCCAAATGACCACAATTTAATGTCAGTGTAATAGCACTGTCCACTTTATGTAGTGTTAGGTCTTCAGCAATTCAAAGGGGCATGCCACAACTCCACGAAAATATTCAAAGAAGAAAGGGAGAGCTTTCACCATCCCTTTAACAGAATTTTTGTCCAGACTACGTGGCCCTCTCACTGCCACATTCAGAATTTAATTTGAAGTTAAACCAAAAAAGAGGCCCCCTCACTGCCTCCCAAGTAGATTATAGAATTGCATAGATCCAGTCAAACATTAAAATGGCCAGTTTAGATAATACTTGCAGCATCCAGCAAACAACAAGCTCACATCCAGTTTCACTCAGCAGATTATATGAGGATCTTCAGAAATGGGCCAAAATCTCAAGAAAATCAGATCCTAGGTAATTGATTTAAGTTGCCTGACTCCCTAAGCGGACCCCAGGAATCCAGCAGATCCCCCCCCCAACTTAGGCCATCAGGAGCATGCCCAACACTAGTCAGACAAACCCCAACAGCCCCAGGAGACCTATGAAGATGCCCACCCTCCAGTCAGCACCACCAGATTACCCCAGGGAAAAGAAAGGCTAGATCCAGGAGCCACCTCGGGGGCACGCCGGTTCGGCTCACCCAGTCCACTACAACAAGCAGACAGATCCTTCTCTGCTTAAATCCCTCTTGACTCACAACTCCAGATAGGAACTACCAGCGGTTTTGCCACTTGTCCACATATCCATGCTTACATAGAAACATACTGTAGAAGTTGACAGCAGATAAGGACTGCAAGGCCCATCCAGTCTGTCCATTTTTTCTGCCTTTTGAATGTGCCATAGGTATTTATTTTGTCAATGGCCCAATTATTCATACCCATCTGTATTGCTCCCTTATGCCTATCCCATGCTTGTTTGAAGCCCTGCATCATATTTATATCCACCACTTCCTGAGCTAGGCCATTCCATGCATCCACCACCCTTTCTGTGAAAAGGAACTTTCTCACATTACCCCTTAATTGGCCTCTCTCTAATCTCATGCTGTGTCCTCTTGTCCTGCTATTTTTCATATATTGAAACATGTTAAACTCTTTCACATTGTTAATGCCCTTAAGATGTTTGAATGTTTAGATCATGTCACCTCTCTCCCTCCTTTGCTCTAGGGTATACATATTGAGCTCTGTTAATCTGTCCTCATATGTTTTCTAATGCAGTCCCTGCACCATTTTGGTTGCCCTTTCTGGACTGCCTCCATTTTGTTAATGTCCTTGTGCAGGAATGGCCTCCAGTACTGCACGCAGTACTCCAGATGGGGCCTAACCAGTGTCTTATAAAGAGGGATTATTACCTCCCTCTTCTGACTTGTGATACCCCTACAATACACCCCAACATCCCTCTAGCCTTACCTACTGCTTTAGTGATTTGCTTGGATGATTTCAGGTCATCTGTGATGATGATGCCCAAGTCTCTTTATTTCCTTATGATTGCCAGCAAATCCCCCCCCCCCAACTTATAGGTAGCTTCAGGGTTTCTCTTCCTTATGTGCATGATCTTGCACTTCATTGCATTAAATCCCTGTTGCCACTCTTCAACCATTTTGCCAGTTTTTCCAAATCTATTCTCATGCTTCCCACCTCATCTGGATCATCTACTCTGTTGCAGATCTTGGTGTCATCTGCAACAACGCAAACCTTACCTTCCAGTTCATCTGCAATGTCACTGATGAAGATATTGAAGAGGACTGGCCCCAGAACTGATCCCAGAGGTACCCCACTTGTGACTTGCATCTCTTCTGACTGTAGACCATTTACCACCACTCTCTGTTTCCTGTCCACCAACTAGTTTGCCACCTAGTTGACCAACTTCTGATCCATCCTGAGCATCCCAAGCTTATTAATCAATCTTCTATGTGGAACAGTATTGAAAGCTTTGCTGAAGTCAATGTAGGCAACATCAACTGCACCACCTTGGTCCACCACACTGGTTACCCAGTCAAAGAAATCTATGAGATTAGTTTGACAGGACATTCTTGTTGTAAACCCATGCTGTCTTGGATCCTGTGCTCCTATGGATTCCAGGTGTTGCGCTATCCTTTCCTTAATTTGTTCCTACATAATCTTGCCCACTACTGAGGTAAGACTGACTGATCTGTAGTTCCCTGCCTCCTCCCTGCTGTCACTCTTGTGGAATGGAATCACATGAGCCCTTCTCCAGTCTTCTGGGACCTCTTCTGTCCTCAGAGTCTCACTAAACAGTTCTGCTATTGGCTGTGATAGTTCCACCCTTAGCTCCTTTAATACCCTGGGCTGCAGAATTCTCTTGATGTACCATCCTCCTGGGGCAGTTGGAGAGTTCTTGCAGGAGGTGGGTGACTTTGTGGTCAGTGAGACATTGGAGTCCTCCAGATGTTTAGTTCTGGGGGACTTCAATGTCTGGGCCGACGATGAATCATCCAGGTTGAGTTATCACTTCCTTCAGTTGATGACATCACTGGGCCTATTGCAAGCAGTTACTACTGTGACTCACCAGGGTGGACACATGTTGGACCTGGTCTTCTCACTGGGGCTTGAGATTGAGAATCTCAGGACTGATTGGGTCATTTGGTCCGATCATTGCACAGTGGAGTTCTTGCTCAGGGCACCCTCCGAGATCCCTTCCTCTGCAGAGATGGTGAGCTACCTGTCCATTGAGGGGTTTGACCATGGAGGGTTTTCAGGTGGTGGCAAACCTATCTAGTGTGGACAGTGCATGCAGGGGAGGTGTGGGTGAGGCAGTTCATGACTATAATAGGGCAGTGACTGAGGCACTTGACTTCCTTGCACCGGTCCATGTATGACACAGATCTTCTCACTTGAGGTCCCCATGGTTTGATGGGGAGCTCAAGGCTTTGAAGATCAAGGGTTGGAGGTTGGAGCACTGCTGGCGGGGGACCGGCTTGGAGGTGGACAAACTGGCCCTGTGTGCACACTATGGTGTGCACCAGGGGGCAATCAACCATAAGAAGGCAGTGTTCCTATCCAGGGAGATTGCTGCTGGGAGAAACTGACTAGCAATGCTTTTTCAGACTGTGGACAGGTTATTACATCCTGCCTGTCTTCAGCCAAAAATAGCAGTTTCTGAGGCCTTGTGCAATGAGTTTGCTCGGTTTTTCTCAGACAGGGTGTCATCAGGCAGGGTGTTCCACCAAGGGCCCCTTCTATGGCCGACAGCGGTTGCTGGGATTATTGAAAAAGCACTCTGCCCAGTTGGTGGGAGTTTAAACCAGAGGAGGTGGCTGATGTCATTGAGGTGATCTCAAAACTGAAGCACACATATTGTGAACTGGACCCAGTGCCGACATATTTCTTAGTGGGATGCGTTGACATTGTTGGCCCGGTGTTCACCTTGAATGTCCAGTGTTCCTTGTGGGAAGGGGTTGTCCCAGATGCTTTGAAGGAGGTGCTGGTGAGACCCCTCCTGAAGAAGTCATCATTGGACCCTGACATCAAGGTGAATTATCGACCAGTCTCCAACCTTCCATTTTTAGGAAAGGTGGTGGAGAAGATTGTGGCACGTCAATTGAGTGATCACCTGATGGCATTTGATATCTATGAGCTGCTCCAGTCAGATTTTCATGTAGGACATTCAACAGAAACCGCATTAGTTTAGGTGCACAATGATCTCTTCAGGATGAGAGATTGAGGGAAGGGGACAATTCTCATTCTACTCGATCTCTCCTCAGCTTTTGATACGGTGGACCATCGGGTGCTGCTGGACCATCTCGGGACTTCTGTGGACTCACCAGCACTGTCATTCACTGGTTTGAGTCCTTTTTGACAAACAGAAGACAGAGAGTGGTGATGGGGAATTTTTTCTCATCTTTTACCCTTCTGTCTTGTGGAGTACCTCAGGGTTCGGTGTTGTCACCAATGTTGTTCGCCATGTATATGCTACCCCTGGGAGAGATCATTAGGAATTACAGCTTGTGATTTCATTGTTATGTCGATGATACCCACCTGTACTTATCCTTTGCCCCTGGAACATCAAATGCAGTGGATGTATTAAACAACTGTCTGGCAGAAATCAATGACTGGATGGCCTCCAGCTAGTTGTGACTGAACCCCAATAAGATGGAGGTACTGGTGGTGGAGTTGAACAGGAGGTGTGTGGGGTTGCCCCCTGGTGCAGACTCTGGACTTGTTCTAGGGTCTGTCCCATTGATGGCTTCCTCTATGGCATGTAATCTTGGCGTCAAATTTGACAGCGGTATGACGATGGAGTATCAGGTGTCTGCTGTTGTCAAGGGAAGTTTTTTTCATCTGAGAAACATCACCAGGATTAGGCACCTGATTCTGCCCCTGGACCTCCCCACCTTTGTACATGCATTTGTCACATCTAGGTTAGACTACTGTAATGTGCTCTACCTCGGGGTCTTTGGAGGCACCCTCTGTTGACTGCAGCTAGTGCAGAATGCAGCTGCCAGATTGTTGACAGGTCAGTTGAAATACTGCCATGTCACCCTGGTGCTGCGGGAACTGCACTGGCTGCCAGTTCAATGGAGGGTGCTCTTCAAGGTGGGCTTGCTTGCCTATAAGGCCCTACACAGACTGGGTGCTTGTTACCTGGTTGTCCTCCTCACACCTGCTGCCTCGGTTCGTCCCCTCCAGTCCTCATCGAGGCGCCTCCTGACAATTCCTAGGACAAGATTAAAAGCTGCCGGCGATCGAGCTTTCAGTGTCACTGGTCCTGTCTTATGAAATTTGCTCCCACTTTTGGTGAGGAGGCCCTGTCAGTGGGGACCTCAAGTGAGAAGACTTTGTTTGACACCAGGGCTATCAGTTCTTTTTAAAATTAAAAGGGTTTTATATAGTTATGGGAATTGTATGAGGATATATTTTTATATGTGTAAATTAAAGTTGGTGTTTTTTGTATGGCACCCAGAGCCTCTAGGATTGGGCACCAAAAAAATAAAATTTGCCTTGCCTTGCCTATGCCATCAGGTCCTATAGCCTTATCCACCCTGAGCTTAGCGAGTTCTTGTAGGATCCTTTCTTTTGTGAAAGGATTTGTGCACACCTCCCTCCCTCCTGTGTCCATGGTGCTAAGCTGTGGGCCCTGCCCTACCTTCTCCTCAGTAAATACTCAGCAGAAGTATCTATTTAGAGACTTCTGGTGACATCATGAACCAGGTAGCATCCTAAGGGAAGAGCTCTCCCATCTCTAACTGCAAAATATTCCTCGAAAGGCTTCTAAACAAGTCAGAATGTCCAAAAAATAGTAGGAGAGAGCCAGGACATGAATAAGAATAAATACGAAGTTTGAGGATGCTCGAGAAGTAAAGATGGCAAAGGATTCCAAGAGGCCATGTCAAGCAGATTATCCTTGCCAGTGAGTACTCATGCCCTGGAATATGACACAGGTGGCGAATCTGAGCAGCTTCCGTGAAGCCGCTTTGAAATACTGTTCAAAGAAATCAAACAATCATGGCAGGAGAATAAAAAAGATTTTAAAATGGTCCAGCAACAGCTTTCCAGTCTAGAAACCCAGATTGGGCAGATAGAGGAGTGGGTCTCAGCTGTAGAAGATGATACGCTGCAACTTAACCGAATTGTACAATCTATTCTGACCCATACAGGAGAACTACAGCTGAAATATATAGATTTGGAAGGTAGAGCGAGGAAAGAAAATCTGCACCTGTATGGGCTTCTGGAGAGGATGGAAGTCAACCCGATGGGGTTTAAAGACATTTTAGACCTACCTCCTAATTATAAACTACATATTGAGTATGCACACCGTTCCCTGCAGTCTAAGCCCATGGACCCCTCAGCTCACCCAAGAGCCATAGTTTTTAAACTAAGTTCTTTTTGTACTAAGGAAATTCTATTGCAGAGAGCTTGGGCAAAAAAAGAAATGTCCTACCTAACACACCGTTTGTACTTAGATTACGATTATCCCCAGGATATTCAGGTACAACCTCTTCACTATGCACCCATGTTGAAGAGCTTAAAAGACAAGATGATCCGATTCCAGATGCCTCATCCGGCGAAGCTCTGGCTCTACTGGGACGATGGTATAAAGTTGTACTCAACTGTGGAGGAGGTGATAGAGGCCTTTAAGGAGAAAGTCCTTCCAGTCCCTGAGATTAGGATCCAAAAAACAGGGTCCTGGATCTCAAAGTGGCTAAGAGTGGTGCACAGGTAGAGAACCGGACAGCGCCTCCTGAATCCAGCAGACGCATTTCTACAACTAAAGAAAATGGTGACCAAGAAATCTACTCATATGGAACACCAAATCTGAACTTCCTGCTTTCACAGTGAGTTTTTGCATGCTTTGAACTAACCCTCTCGATCTGGTGAGGTAATCTTGCCTTTCCCCCATGGGAGCCGAAATGCCCCATTGCGGATCTGCTTAGGGATCTGCATGAATAACTATAGCAGATAGCATCTGTTGTGACAAAAGTCAAGCCCACATAAACAAATAAATAAACTTTTCCCTTTTGTCAGCTGTCCTAATCGTCCAGGGCTCATGATGTGGTACTGTGCTGGTCAATGACTAATCTGGATTTGAGCTGAGACACTGCTCATGTTACCTTAAACAAGCAAAATTGAACTTTTTATTTTAGGATTGTTTTGCAGAACAGACATACCACCCCACCTTCCTAATGAATGATTTAAACTATGCATAATATAAACTTTATAAGTTGTTGTATTGCCCCACAGTACATGGGTGGGGGGGATGAGGAGATTTAGCCCTGTGCACTGAAAAATGATAAATATAAAGATCCTCCTCACTATCTTTGTTATTATTAAAAGCCTTTTAATTTTTTTTTCTCCATTTAACAGAGAAATCAGCAGTCGGGATGGGATAAAGAAATAGAGATGAGCTACTCTGCTCTTATCCTTTGGCTTTGCCTATTATGGCACATTTATTTGAAGCCAGTATGTTATTAGGCTCCAGAAGAGGTCTAACAGAGATGGGAGGTCACGCATTCCTCTTGTTTCTGCCCCTTACAGGGCAGATACAGAGACCTGTTCTTTTCTCCGGTCTCCTACCTAGGAAGCATATATGTATGTAGTTAGTTCATTGCAGTGTGCCACATTGGCACAATGTTTAAAGTCTCTGTTGGGCCACAATACAGTCTGTTTTTTGGGGGGGATTTGGATGGTTTGGGGGAGAAGGATGTGAAGGGAGAGCTTTTTCTTTTTTGGATATTGGGGGAAACATAATTGTATGGTATTATATACCAGTAGAATAACTTTCTTTTTTTTTTAAATTGATTTAACTTATACAATAGGTTCGTATAATGTACATGGGTTTTCCAATAGTTTTGGCATACATAAGACTATCGGGGGGAGATATCCTCATGTTAAAGGAAACCCACTTATCAAAAAGGGAACATGAGAAGTTTAAGAAATTAGGATTCTGACAAGTTATCTTATCGGCATATAAGAGTGGGAGAAGAAGGGGTACAGCACTCATCCCTCATAAAGTCCCATTTGAGCTAAAAGACAAACTGACAGATAAAGAAGGAAGATTTGCTGTGGCTAAGGGTCTCCTTAATGGTCAGATGGTAACATTGGTCTCCGTATACTTTCCTCCTAATACCAAGCTCGATTTTTACAGAACTTTCTTATTGCAGTTAGCCCAATGGGGAGAGGGGCAGGTCATATGTGGAGGTGATCTAAACTTGACATTGCCTGATGGGGAAACACAGAGAGGACTACCAGGAGGAAGCTGCGCAAAGACCTCTAGGGAGGTGGCCAAACTTCTGAGGGAGCTGGGTAATGAGGACACATGGAGGTTTTTAAATGGAAGCTCTCCACATTCGATATTCTTTTCTGAGGCTCACTCTACATATTCCTGCCTAGATTATATCTTTACAATTAGGGAACACTTGGGGCTGTCACTCAGGTTCTGGTTAGGAGACATGGTGCTCTCTGATCATGCTCCCTGTATTCTTTGAGATAAAATTCAGGGAGTGTAAGAAAAACACATTCTGGAGACTTAACCTCTCCCTGTTAAAAAACCAAGAGGACACTAACCAGATATGGGAGGCAATTCAGCAGGCCTTGAAGGATAATGAAATCTGGAGGTTTCCCCCTTGATATTGTGGGACACCCTTAAGGCCTTAATTCAGGTAAAATGATAGAAATATGAGTACGTAGGAAGAGGATGAGGGAGTCCCATAGAGAGTCCCTTTCAAAATGGATAGTGGAATTAGAAGAGCTGCAGAAAGTTAAAGTATGTAAATCTTGGACAAAAGAATTAATTACCCTGAAAAAAGAGTTAAACACTTTGTTAGACTATTATGTTGAACAAAAGTTACTATTTTTATGACAAAAGTACTATGATGGGGAACCAAGATCCTTCAGACTCCTTGCAGCCCAATGGGCCAGAGCTACTATAACTGGGGTAAAGAACCCCCTTACCAATACCCTGCAGCACACAATGTCAGGTATATCTGTGGACTTTGTAGACTACTATTCACAATTATACTCCTCTCCCCCGGAGGTCCCAGAAGATGACATTGCTGCCTTTCTTGAGATCTTCCATCTCCCTAATATGTCTCAGGTCCAAAGGGCTTCCTTGATTGCCCCTATTTCACAACAGGAGATTGATGCAGAGATTAGACTCCTGAAGACTGGGAACTGTCCAGGATCAGATGGACTCCTTGGGGAGTTTTATAAAACCTACAGGAAAGATTTAGCTCCTATTTTACAATGTTTTTTTTCCTTTGTTTTTTCTTCCACTGGGAAGACCCCCCATCCTGGGATTATGCTATAGTCACAGTGGTGCTGAAGCCAGGCAAGGACCCCTCGATTTGCTCTTCATATAGACTGATTTCGGTCCTTAACACTGATTATAAGCTATTGACATCTATTAGGATGAGACGCCTTAAAAATCTAGCCCCCCAGTTAATACATGTAGACCAATGTGGTTTCATTATAGGCCACCAGGCCCAAGATAGTATATGCAGGACTATTTATTTATTATAAAACATTCTTGAGCAGAAAATACCTGCACTTTTTCTTAGCTTAGATGCAGAAAAGGCATTCAATAAAGCATCAAGGCCTTTCCTACGAGGGGTCCTTGCCTCATTTGGCTTCCCCGGGCAATTTATAGATTTTATTTTTAAGCTCTATGGGTCACCCCAAGGATATATCCGGACAAACGGCCATGTGTCCCCAGGTTTTCCCCTTAGAAGAGGCACACAGCAGGGATGTCCCCTCTCACCTCTCCTTTTTGCCTTTTATATTGAACCTTTGGCTCAATATATCCACTGCTCTCTAGAGATTAGAGGTATCTCCATGGCTGGGGAAGAACATAAGTTAGCCTTATTTGCAGATGGTGTCCTGATATAGCTATCTGACCCTGAATCCTCTCTCCCATTTCTTTTTCAAACACTAGTGCACTTTTCCACACTTTCAAGATACACACTTAATGCTCATAAGACTGAGGTCTTGACTTTAAATTATACCCCTCACGCACAGTCAAAGCAAATCACAATATGAAATGGGACTTACAGTTGCTTAAATACTTAGGTATTAGAATTCTGAAGGATCTGAAACAGTTTTTTTCCTATAATTATATACCCCTTATTAAAAATTTGAAGCAGAACATGCAGAGGTGGAGTGTCTTGCCCCTCTCCTTTTATGCTAGAAACTTATCTCTAAAAATGAATGCTGTCCCTTACTTGCTATACCTGTTCCAGTGTGTCCTGTGTCAAATAACTGATAAAGAGCAACACAACTGGCAGCGGATGTTTAACCTTTTCCTATGGAATAATAAAAGACCAAGAGTTAGACTCCCAACTTCTGTATCTTCCTAAGAATTTGGGTAAGATAGCCCTTCCCTTATTAGCTCAATACTGGGTAGCCTCCCAAATGAGATTGGCCCTCCCATGGGAACACAGGAAATACCAACCACACTGGAAGTCAATAAACCTGTCTAGGGAATTACCATTCTCAATCCCAGCCTGCCTTTTTCACCCCTATTCCTTAGGCGAGCTATGGAATTATTGTCAAGTGGTAGTGCAGCAATACTAGAGGGATGGAGACAAAGTGTTAAATATAAGATTTTCCAACCACACCTCTGGAAATACACATGGTGTCAGTTTAGCCCACAGTTTGCCCCATCACTATATGACCCCCGGTACAGTATGCAGACAGTAAAGGGGCTCTATGCAGCCTGGCAGTTGTTGCAAGGGGAATCAGTCTTGCCTTTTTTTTGAACAAGGCCAGAAGATTTTTGCATGGACAAAGAGGGACAGAATTTATTATTACCAGATCAGAGATTTTATAAATAAACAACTCTGCCTAGCAGCTTCAGGGGCCCAATTATTCCTGGATGATATCCCATATATTAAAGTTCCTTTTTCTTTTTTTTTAAATAAATACAAGTTTCAAGTATTCTTTATTAAATGTATGACAATGGAAATGTTTGACTTAGCAATATATTAAGGGAATCTGGATTATAGTACACATACATACAGTCCTTTTTAACAGCTGATGTAATAATGCCAATATACGTGTAAACAGAACAATAATAAACTCTGTAGACTGTATTTATTATCCTGAACCTTTAATAAACATAGTATTCAAAAAGAGGAAGTATCTATTTAGGACAGATGCTTTTCCTTGGTTCTCCTCCACACACTCCCCCTTATCCCCTTTGATCTTAGCAATACCCCCTGTGGACTTTCTCCTTTCACTAATGTATCTATAGAACATCTTGTTCCCTTCTTTTACTGTTCATGCTAGTATTTCTTCGGTTTGGGTCTTTGCCCGCCTACCTGCCTTCCCTGATTCCCTTAGGGAAGTTTGGTATGCCTCCCTATCTTCATCCCACTGCATTGCCTTATACAGTATTTCCTGAAGGCCATCCTTTTGGCTCTGATCTTTTCTGCTGCTGTTTTGAGAACCAAAGTGGTTTCATCTTTCTTTTGCTCTTGCTTTTCTCCCTAATACAATGTGATGTCGCTTCAAGTATTGCAACAGACACAGCTACATCAGACCTTTGAGGAGGGGTGATTTACTAACAGACTGTTTGCAAACAGCCACCTTCACTTTCTTTTTGTTCAGTTTCCAAATGGGGTCACTAGCATCATCATCATCCACAAATTCACTGTGGATGTTGTCCTGTGGAGATATTCCAACCACAGCCTCAATGTGATCATCCACACTTTTTTCATTGACATTTGAATGTTTGGATGGCCTAACCTCAAGATCAGTGGAACATGAGACTGCGAGTCATCATCATGATCAGAATCATGTTTGACTATTGTGGGGAGTGGGACATCAACTACACTCAAGTCTTCTGATTTCATAACATTTTTGCCACCTGATAAATTTGTCTGGGTTGTAGCAATACTCATGCTGTTATCAACCATGCCAGGCCCGTCACTAACTTTACTACCAGCAGGGACAACAGCATCTCCAACCAGCATTGAAGTGACTGATTTTGCTGTGAAAACAGTCAGAGAAATCCCTTTACTTGAAGCAACTAGTACCTTTCCCTTCTGCTGCGTACTACCACAGTCACAATCACTCTTAACACTGATAGACTTGCTAGCCCCTAAACAGCCTTCCTCATCATCACAACTACCACTGCTAATAGTCTTTTTGGCAGCAGTGCCACAGTCAGAAACAGCTTTGCATGACCATCTCTTTGTGGGCATTTTTTAAGATTACACAGATGCTTAACAGCAACTTTATATTTCTGCAGTTTTTGGTGGATGGGAAACCAAAATGCAACTTTGACTTCCAGATGGAGATTGGGCACTAAAGAGATGCAGCTGCACAGGCACAACAAGACCTTCACCTTAACCAGTCTTCAGAAATCCAAAAGTGGACAATACCTTGTTTTTCGGGGGGGGGGGAGTTACAGCAGTAGCTACACTGAAGCTGGGAAAAATATCACAGACAGGCTGAAAAATTCAGAGTACTGCTATTGCAGTGGCGCAAGAAAATGTGTATGAATTAACAGTGAGTGCACAGATTAGAGGACAGGCACAGAAACTTTAACTGTTCAGTAAACTACACAACACAGTCTTTTAAACAGATTGAAAAAATGCCCAGCAAACAGCAACTATTAAAAAAATTAATAGAAGTGTTACTATGTGTACCTGAACACACAAATACTAAAACATTGGCCAACAACAGTGGAAAGACTTCCTTTCTCACTGTGGTTTGTGAATCTCCCTTCTACACCACAGATCCATCCTTCCCCTGAAGCATACTTCTACAATGTCTGTCAGTACAGAGACTGAATGTGCTAAATTAACATTCAATATGCACACAAAATCAATAAATGCTCGATGGTATAAGCACATAAGGGTTTACTACAATCAATACACTAAATTTTGACTCAAAATTTAGTTGTAAAATTTTTTCTTGAAGGTTTTAAGATGGTTTGATTCTCAGAGCTCTGGGACCAAACTGTTTCCAGCTTTCCACTACATGCACTATGCTGAACTGAGGCTGTGCAAGACAATATAAAGTCCATGTGACTTGCCATCCCATAAATCACTGCAAAATTCACCTTAAAGAGCCAAAAAAGGTGAAGTAACGTGAAGTCCATAAGAAACAATGGGAACTTTGTGTTTCTGTGGAAGGCGGGGTTTTTCATTTTGCTTTTCGGAGTATTTTGCGAAATTCGAGTCATATACAAAATACGCAAATTACTCCGGATAGCGAAGCTTATGGACATCTCCCATTTCTAATCTTTTTTTAACTCTATTTTTCACCCCCTACCACTGACCTCTCTCTCCAGCATGGTCACTCAGCTTCTGGCTCTGCCCATCCACCTGAAGTTCTGATCATCCATCTCCTGGTTGGGGGACACCCTCTCCTACACAGCTCACCCTAACCCCTTGGCTCTGAGTCCCCCAGGGGAGGACCCCCCACTCCTGCCAGCACTCTATCTAAAGTTCTGGTATGCTAGCCATGTGGAGGAGGAACCAGGAGTGAATGTCTGGATGCCTGGCATTGGACGTGGGGCTGCAACCACTTGGCCTGCCTTCGCTTATCAGTGGAAAGGGGATTTTCCTCTTAGGTGTTCCTGATTGGCGAGGACATGCAATGACATTCAGTGCAGGGCAAACGCACTCCCGCACATGCCTGTAGGACATCCATTACTACCACCTTACTCCATGAGACCTGCACTGTGCAGTCAATCCCCCCAGTCTCCACTAGGGGCCATCATAGCTGTGCAGTGCTGACACACCCTCCCTGGGAAAGGAGAGCTGCATGCAGACAGCTCAATCCAAGTCTGCATCCTCCCCCCCCGGCTGATCCCCAGTGGCCCGAGTCTGCTCCCAAACTCTAGTCACCGGTGTGGCACAAGGTGTGGCATCCAGCACCGCAACCCTCAGTGTCACTGGGCTGACACTCACCTCTAATCTTAACAGTGTACATCAGGATCCTCTCCACTGCCATCCAGTCAGTTTCCCACCTTATTGTTAGACCCAGTGATCTCCTGGACTAATTCTGGGGCAGCCAGGGGAGCTACTGTTACTCTCATGGCACTATGCCAATCAGCAGCTGTGTCAGAGCTGAGCATCGCTAGCAATGTTGACTCTGCACATTAGCCTCCAAGTAATTTCACTCCTTTTTTTTTGTAGATAGAGTTCAGCCTATACCTAGGGCCCATTACATCCATACTACTACTACTCCATATAGTACTTCATTGTATGACAAATAGTATATATATGCTGCTACTATATCTAGTTTACAAATGGTTAGATTTCTTGTATTACATTGTGGTAATTGTGATAAAATCCATGCAATTTAGCAGCATTGCTCCATAGTAAAACTTTTCTGGGAATGACTAAAATAAATTGGTCTAATTTTCTTTTTTGCTATTCTTCAAGTGTTTGACAAAGGCAGGCATTTCTATATCCTATTTATAATGAAAAGAATGTATTTTTAGTTACGTATTCTATTTTGGAAATGTCCATATGGATGTCAATTTTTATGAACTCAATAAATGAAAAGTAAAAAAAGAAATTAGCATTTTTTTTCTAATGCTTGCTATGCCATTTTTGGCTTCAGGACCCTAGAGAGTGCAGCATGGTCATCGTATCTGGGTGGAACTAGGAGGAATTTTATGCTTCCTTGGAGCACAATAACTTCCTACTGTATCTTCCGTAAATGCTGTCAAATTCTATGTTTCTATGTTTCCAGCAGCCAGATCCACCTGTAGGCCCCCTCCCTCTTTGAAACAGTCCCCAACCCATTTCAGGCCCAGCCACTACCCACCCAGTTTAATTGGGGATATAGGCTGAGTAGATGGTAGGGGTGTTGGCCTAGTGGTTAAAAACACAGAACTATGAATCTAAAAATTCAGGTTTGAATCCCACAGCTGCCTTTTACTCACTGTTTGACCCTGAGCAATGTTCTTTCTTTTTTTATTGAGCTGTTTGCTCCTCATGGCCACCTACTCCTGCCATCAGGCCCCTCACCATACCCAGCCATGGAAAAGTGCTGTAAACCAGCTCAGGGTTGATGCTATTGAGAGGCAGTCAGTCCTACAAAAGTGAAGTCCTGAACAGCAGCACTCATAGACAATCAAGCCTACAAAAATAAGTGGTTAATCCAAAATCATTTACTGTAGAATGAGTTGTAAGCCATAGACTAAAGCGAGCCATCACATACAGCCATGGAGAGACATGGTGTTTCTGGTTGTCTCACCATCCTCCCAGAGCAATAGCGGGCATGGGTAATGTGCATGCATGGAGGCGTGGACACACTCCCAGAAGCTGAGTGCTCCTTCCACCCTCCTCAATGTTACTTCAGTCCTCGACTCTGCTCTGACACCTGGCCTCCACTGGCTGTCAGGTGAGAGTGAGGAATTGTACCTCCTCAATCTTGAAAAAGAGAGCAGCCCAGTGGCCATTATAGTCATCTCCCAGCCTTCCCCCCAGCCAAACCACAGTGGCCCAAGCTTGCTCCCAAAATCGGGTCATTGACATGGCGTGAGGTGTGGCTTCTAGCGCCACAACCCTCACCACCACTGGGCCAGCTTCAGGATCAACTTTCTACATAAAATATGTGTTGCATTGCTGATGAATAAAACTATATGTGCTTTACAGAGAGAACTTCACTGGGAAGCTAAATCCAGAGAGAGGGCACAGCCCGAAAGCAGTTGAGGTTTCTTTCAAACTATACCAGTATTGTGATCAGCTATCTGTCCTGATCGTTCTGTGAATGTAATTACAACATTGCTTACATAACTGTTGTGTGAGGTGTTGTTGTCTGAGGGCTCTCTTAACTGCAATTTATATCTGTTCCTGGCAGCTGCACATGCCATCAGCTGTTTAGAGAGGGAACTCCAACTGGGATTTGAAAATGGGGAGTGGGGGTGGCCTATGTTCTGCATTAGTGGCATTTTCTCATGTGGTTCACCATACAGCAGACCATTGCACAAGGGTTGTAGTATAATTGCATCACACTTGGGGATATTAGATTGGGGCATCAGTCAGCAGGACATATTACACTCCAATACTGAGTACTGGATAGGTAGGGTGAGACTTAGCACTACAGAAGAGGAATGGGATCTAGCAGTTATCATCAGTAACTACCTTAAACAAATGAGCCAGTGCAACAAGTCCTATAGCAAGGTTAAAAGGATGCTGTGATGTATCGGGAGGGGTGTTGATAGTAGAAGAAAAGAGATAATACCTCCCCTATACATATCTCTGGTGAAGCCTCACCTGGAGTACTGCATCCAGTTCTGGAGCCCTCACCCCAGAAAGGACAGGGATAGGTTGGAAACTGTGCACAGCAGAGCAACAAAAATGATTCAGGGACTGCAGGGCAGATCCTATGAGGAGTGCCTCACGGCACTAAAAATGCATTCACTGGAAACCAGAAGGGAGAGGGGAGATATGCTAGAGACCTTCAAGTTCTTTAAAGGAATTAACAAGGTAAACTGTGGGGACTTATTTACCCTGAATGCCAACCCGAGCAAGGGTGTAGGCATGCATACTCATTGTACACATTTGAGTACAATTTTGTTGAGTGCCTGTCACAAACCATATGCTTTTCTGTTAACATTTTCATTCTAATCTGTAGTATTTGGGTTAGTTTAGGCCACTGAGGAGTGTCTCTGTTCAAACTTCTGTTGTTTAGGAGACAGATACATGTATAACCTCTTTAGAGATTAGAAGAATCATCTGACTTGTTTGGAAGGGGGTACCATTTGGAGAGGACATGTACATTTTTTAATTGGGGGGGTGAAACTATTGGAGACTGTGTACACAATGGAAATTTCTGGCTACACACCTGAACCCGAGGTCATGTGGTCACAAGTGGAAATTAGCAGAAGGGAGGTTCAGGAGGCATGTGAAGAAGTACTACTTCACAGAAAGGGTGGTGGTACCTTGGAACAGTCTGTCATCTGATGTGGTGGGTGCAAACACAGTCAGGGGATTCAAGCAGGCATGGGATAGAATGAAGGCAATAGTGGTCACCCGGGGTGACAAGTCCAGGGAGGAGAATGAGAATATGATGGGGAGGATTAGTACCCTGCAGGAACAGTAGGTTCTGGGGTGAGATAAGGCCATACCTTATTGTTCTAATCATATCCGACCATCTCACCCATACTTGTTCACTCTATAATGCTACCAACTGGTTAAATCTCAACAGTAGAATCAGGTTCCACACTTGCCTCATGGCTAAAAAGATTGCCCTCAGTCTCTCCTCCCCCAGGCTCGCCCCCTCAGTCCACCCAACTATAATGCTTAAGCACATCTGTAGCTCTGAAAAGCAACTCCTCTTAGTTCCCCACTGCCTTACCTCCCAGTTCCAAAGGCTCTTCAGCTACAGGGCCCCTTCTTGGATGAACAGCCTACCCACTTCTCTTGTGAATGAAAACAGAATTGGCCCTTTCAAAACCCACCTTAGGGCCCACCTTAAATCCTCTAATACTTACGATTGCCATTGATCTTTGCCTTTCTCTCCACCCTTCTTTTTCTCTCCTGACAATGGCTTCAGCCTGCTTACCAATCTACCCTATGACCTTCTTTGAGTTGTCGACTCCATTATATATCTGACTATAATTGTATTGCTAAGACTTGTACAAACTGATTCCTAGTAACTACCTATTAGCCTTCACTGGTATTTGTAATCTGCGTGACTGTGTATCATGTTGAATTACTCACTAATGTCTGTTCTGTTTTCAATTTCTGTGATGTGGAACCTTTGTAAAGGAATCTCTGTCTCAAAGACCTATCCTAATACTCATTAAATATAAAATAAAATAAAAATATTTCATGGTATTTTATGTGAGAAATGCATCAGATATGCCCCTGGTGACCCAATGTAAGTTGCAAGGGATCATGGGAGCAAGGACATGGGCCCTAGGGAATGATGTTGTGGCTCTTGCTACTGGGCCGAGAATCTGTCAGCTGCTAGCTAGGGACTGGAGTTAAATTAAATCATTTAAAAGGAGACAAAAGAATAATTAAGCAGAGCTGGAAGAAGGCACATCCATTTGTGTCTGAAGTGGCCCTCAGTATCCATTGGTGCCATTTGGTCTGGATTTCTTTTGTCTCTGTAAGTCTGTCCTGAGATAATCTCATTACAGCTGAATGGGCTACCATTTAAGTAAATGGATGTACTGAGGATAGTTTAATTACAACTATTTCCAAGGAAAGACGCAGGATTTTCCCCTAGAATTCTGGTTTAGACTAGCTGACCTCTAAGCCTTTTTTTTCTCTCATATTCAGAAATGCACATTTGTTGCTTTGTAATAAAATACTAAAAGCTGATTGGCTGATAGCCTTAGAGACAGAATGCTAGCCAATCATAGAGCAAGCCACTGTCCTCGGGACCTGCCCTTTGAGAAGCCCATAAAACAAGGGTGCAAAGACTGTATCAGAGCCTTTATCTTTTTTGCATTTAGGGACCCTGCCTGCTTAGAGAGCAGACATTTTCTTCAAGAATTCTTCTGCACTACCAAGGACCAATATTTTCAACTGCCTTTGTAAAGACTTTGCACTTCACAATTCAGCAACTAAGGATTTGAGGTAGACTTTAATCTCAGAGTTTTAAAGTGTAGGTTTTTATGTATATTTTCCATGTTATTTTCAATATTGTGTAACCAATGTCTAAAATTAAGTGTTTTTATGTATTTACTGCATTCATTAATTAATTAGTAAAGCTTTTGACTTACTTTTAAGATAATTCTTCCAGTATTGTTTGTGTGTGTTGCCTTGGAGAAGGGTTGTTCAAACCATGCTACGCCTGTGTGATTACTTAAGGGCCAAAACACTACCAAAAGAAAGAACCACTAGGGTCTGTGTGTGATGAAAGGAGGGGAGGAAATGCAAATGATCTCAGAAGGAGTCTGTGGGGGTTTGAGCCAAGCTCTGCATTTGTGGGGGGAAAGACACATAATAGGGTATATACAGCCCCCCTCAAAGCTTGTAAATGCCTGTGGCTTTTCTGGTTCGCTGTACAGTAGCCAAGAGGGTTCTATCCCAGGAACACAGACTTAAGACTGTATCTGTACTACGTCATGCAGAAAGAGAGCATCCTGGGATCCTCTGGTGTACATTCAGTTGTGAGACAGTGAGTGTACTAAAAGGACCCTCTTGACACAAGAGGGATTTGATGGGATGCAGAGAATCCTGCCCCACAGGAGTGGGCTTATGACAGGTTTCAGGGAAAGTTACAGGGATTATAGTGAATATGGGCAGACTGGATGGATCTCTGGTCTTTTTCTGCCATCATGGTCTTTGTTTCTATGTTTAAGTATGACACTCTGTGAAGTGTCTTAATGTAATGCACTTAGTTAATTTTGTAATATTTAATGTTTACCTCTGCAGTGTGAGGGTGTAAGGGCTGGGGAGGCTGAAGGATGGGTAAACCTAGCAAGCCTGTATTTATATTGAAACAGGACCAAGTTACTCCTCCAGTGAATGACCAGCTATTGTAATTCACATTTCCAAGGGGAACACTACACAACAGCACAACAAATTCCAGCAAGGCTCACATTTACACACCTAGCAGGCACATAAAGAATTGTGGAAGTGCAGATGGGGAGACATTTCTTAGAGGTGCAGCAGGGTATATGTGGTGAGGTATGTCAGGAACCCATGTGGAAGGCCAATCCAAAACCAAAAATGTTCTAACATAGTTTTCAAACAATTTAGGCAATTTTACAACCCCCTATTTAGGGTACCCTAATATTGGGGTAAAAGGAGCATGGTAGGGAGGATTACACTAATAGAACTGGCTAGAGGGACAGCCTTCTAAAGCCAGGACAGGTTAATAGTCAATGGTGGGTGTTGTTCCCAAATTGTAAAATACTATATATTGAGGGTAGAGAGAAAAATAAGGAACTGGTTGTGGAGACAAGCAGGATTGGGAGGTGTGGGCCTTATGGGCTGCAACGGTTACAGAGAATCCATCCTCAGGTAATTGTTTTGGAGGTGGAGATGTTGCCCAGTATGCAGAAAACTGGAGATACAGTACTCACTATGGAACTAGAAGCAGTAAAGGCAGAGATGAACCTTGTTCAGAGCAATACCAGGTGGGGACTTGAGGTAACCAACTGTTGATCCACTTCCCCATGAATACCTAATTTTCAAAACTGGGGATGGACAGCAGTTGGTGGAGGGTGAGATAAGGGATGCTCCCATAAAGGGTAGAAATGGATCAATGATAACAGCAGAGAACCATTTTGCTTCCTTAAGCAGCTCAGCATTCCCACATTTGCCATGTTGGGCTGGCAGTATAGCCTAGAGGTTAGAGTAGCGAGCTGTGAATGATCTTGGTATAGCCAGTAGATTTGGTTTTGATTACCATAACCTCCACTTGCATACTGTGTGACTCTGAGGAAGTCACTTGACCTCCCCAGTGCTCCCAGGTAAACCCTGAAAATAGCCACTTGTGCCTATTGGGCATCACCTGGTTACCAAAGAACAAACAAAAAATGTTCCCTCCACAGGGTGCAGGAGGAATCTGATATAGTACATCACATGAGTCCAGGTCTGTCAGGAAAGTGGCATCCAAGGATATAGGTCGTTCTAAGAGTAAGACGGAGTCTAGGAGAACTCTTAGGGGATGTTCTGCGATGGTAACAAGGGAGACAGGAAAGGCAATTTTATTGATAGAACATCCTATCTCAGTGGCTCTGAGCCCTTCACAAAAGGAAAACATATTACTCTGTATATTATAATCATAAAACTATGGGCTCCATTTTCAAAGGTTGATGCAGGGCTTGCATCATGCCCTGCATCAAGCCTGTTCTTTGGCACAGCTGCACCAAACTCCTTTGCCACAAGTGCACCTGTATTTAATACATTGGGTGCAGTTGCAACAGCTTCCACACTTTATGGCAGCTTGTGCCAAATATTTGGCACAGGACCCATGAAAAGGGTCTCCCACATGGTGCAGGGTAGCCCAGTGAAAAACTGGTCTAACCTGTAGCATGAAGCCCTCAGGACTGAGAATTCTGATCACAGCTGGAAGAATGCTGCAAGCCCCGTGTACCAAATGATCAGCACAATGGGCTGGCTTGCAGCATTCTTGGGGCTTGGAAAATTGAGCCCTATGAGTTAATAATTGCATAGATGAATAAAAACTCAAAAAAATGAACAGAGGTACAAACTGATAAAGAGTTAATTAGTGCTGAAAGCCAGAGTGAAGACATGGCCCTTTAGTCCCTTCTTAACTGCCTCAATGGAGAACACCAAAGATGGTAGGGCAGAGAACTCCAAATGGAGTGGCCCACCACCAAGAATGGTCTATCACCTTACTGTGTTACTTGATCTCAGTATGGACAGTTCTAATTTCTCTATAAGGTGCAACAAGTGGTTGGGTCTATACACGGCCAAGAAGTCTTCTGGACAGCCAGAGCCCAAAATGTGCAAGCCTGTGTACATTAGCAATGAGATCTTGAAGATGGTGTGCAACCTAATGAGTAGCCAGTGCAAATGGCACAACACAAGTGTAATATGACTGGAGTATGATGTTGCAGAGATCAACCTGTAAGCAACATTTTTCTTCAGCTGCAGACAATGCACCAACCCTCCTAACAATCCTAGGTAATGAGCATTACAGTACTTGAGCCTCAAGGTAACCAACACATGTATAAGGGTTAGCATATCATCCTATACCAGATAGGGCTTTATCTGGGAGATATGCTGAAGTTGGGGAAAAACTACTGAAGACCACATCTGAAACAGCTGACCCACGAGGACCTTGTTTCACGAACAACTACTCTGTCTTGATATGATTAACTCTGGAGGTTATTCAGTTCATGTCTTCTTGGAGGCAATGTTCCAACATGGAGACAACCACTCACTGGTCTGATATGAAGGACAGGTACATCTGCATATCATCTGCATAGAAATGAAAACTCACACTATACCACCTAATGACCTGCCCCAGTTGAAGCATATACACTATGAGAAGCAATGAGACAGAATCAATCCCTGGGAAACTCCACAGCTGACTGGAGCATGCTGTGATTGGAAAGAGCTTAACATTGCCCTTTGGGATCTGCCAGACAGGAAGGACTCCAACCACATCATTGTTGTTCCAGTGAATCCACCGTATTCCCCAAAGCATTCCACCAACATCTTATCATCCACATAGTCAAAGGCTCAAGAGGGATTTAGGAGAATGACAGTAGACTGCTACCCTTATCCCTCACTAAGAACAGATCATTAACGACCTTGACCAGCATGGCCTCTGCATTGTGACAAGGACTTAAATTTAACTAGAAAGCTTCATAGATTTTAAAGGTATTACATTGAGCCTTAAGCTGTGTCACCACCACCTTCTTAATATCCTTCCCCAAAAAGGGATGATTTGAGACAGGTCTGCAGTTCACTATCAACACTGGGTTTCAAGAGGGCTTATTTAGAAGTGATCTCACCACAGCACTTTTATGAGCAATATTTGTCTAAAAGGGAACAGTACTCTGACTGTATTCCCCCCGCTTGTACCTAAAAATAGATAGTTTGCTACCTAGTGCATTTACCTGCTAATAAAAACTAAAAACTAAAACAAAAACCTGATGATGCTGGAAAACACTAGGAACAGGGCCACACAGCAATCCACCAATAGCAATATAGGGCTAGGATCCAGCTCACAGCAGGTGGGATGCAGCCTTAGATCACTTTGACCATGTTCTCCAACTAAACTGGTCATAATTCACTCCATGTCTCCTGAGTGGCCAGTGTCTGCAGCTCAATCCCTGATAGTCCATGGCAGGTCAGTTGAAGAGATTCCAGCCCCGATGGAACCACTCTGTCTAGGAAGAATACACAAAACTCACTACACCTATCTTGAGACAAAGCTTCTGCAGACTGCAGAAAGGTAGGATGAATTAGCTTGTCTATAGTGTAAAAGACCTTAGCTGGTCTATTCCTACCTACACAACAGCTTGTGACAAGAATTCTTCCTTTTTCAGAGTTATTGCTCTGTGATAATCTTTATGATGTGAATTTGGAACCATTTCTTAGTACACTGAGGTGGATCCCTTCCAGAAATGCTCCAACCTCCACTCAATTAGTATGATGAACTGAGCCAGAAGGTTAGTGGGCGGCCACAGATTACTATGACGAAGTCAGGTGTGGTCATGATAGTTTTGTTACAGCTAGAAATGATCAAAGCCATACCTCCATTGCATGATGACTCCATAACTATAATGTCCAACGCCACCTGAAACTTCCCAGGCTCAAGGTGATGTTTCAGGTGGTAATGGGCCATCTCATAGGGGTTCGGTAGGACCCAACAAGAAACTGTACAACATGGTGATCCATCAACCTCACTGTATCCAACCTGACACCCCAGATTTCTAGCCCCAGATAGAGGATGTCTAAGGTGTGGCAGAGTTCATGGGTAGCAGTGGAAACTACCTGTGTGATGTCTTGTTACTATAAAAGTCCATGACCTGAAGTACAGAAAAAAATGTACATATTAAACACCTTACAGTGCACTACAAAAATGTCTGCCACTTCTATATTAATGCTGTAGTACAAATAAGTTAACAGATAACATAAAATAAAGTATCCCCAAAGGCATACTATGTAATGAAAACTTTAAAAGAGAGTTAACAGTACATCAGGAATCTTATTAATTTAAAGCAGATCCCATTTAGTCAGGGACCTCCACTACTAATTCACAGTTTAACAGGCAGAAATCAGTGCTATGTTGCACCCGAAAATGCCTAATAAAGATTAGAACACATTTATAATGGGTGGTTATTGTTTGTTGTTCTGCCCAGACTGAAAGACTATCAAAGGGTACAGAGGTTAATATTATAGGGGCAATTCAATGACTGTCTATGCATGGAAAATGTCAGGCCATATGGGCATATAGCCCTGTCATCCCAGACTGCATGGCCCAGCCATGATGGTATCAGTGATTTCCACCAGCACAAAGAGATGCCATCCTAGGGAAAAGCCCAATGTTTCAAAAATTAGAAATTGAAACCTGACCTGCATCCTTATAGGTACTATCAGCACCCAACCTTAAAAATGTAATACAGTAAGCCTCCATAAATACAACTTTCTAAATCAGGGTCACAACTGTAAATATAGCCATGGAATTCTTAGTGTAGAAAAACTACACAGATGAGAAACAAACTCTGGTCAGAGCCACTATAGCTGCTAATGAAGCATAGAAGTTTCATGGGCTTAAACAGAAAGGAAGAAGGTAGATTCAGGAGAGATGTGAGGAAGTACTTCTTCATAGAAAGGGTGTTGGATTTCTGGAACAGCCTTCCATGGGAGGCGATGGGGGTGAAACCAGCGGTGGGTTTCAAAAATTCCTGGAATAGGCACAAAGCAATCGTAGTAGAAAGGAAGGAGTGGAAGATACAGTGCTGTAGATCAAGTTGAGTCGGCAGCAAAAGTGATCATAATTAAAAATGGGTAGACTAGATGGGCCCAGTGGTAATTATCAGCCATCAGTTTCTATGTTTATGTAACCCCCCCTTGGGAGATTACTAGTCTATTTGTCCCTCCCTTGGTTTTTGTGGCATAATTTGGCCCAGTAGGGAAATGATTAATTCTTGTTGGCACTCAGGTGGAGCCTCCTGCGGGTCAGAAGGTTACCATGGGGGATAAAGCCCAGCAGTTTAGGTGGGAAGGGGAGTTCCAGTCAGGGGAGTGAGCAGAAAGGGAGCCAGATTGAGTCAGGGCTTTGGGGGGTGATTGCCTGCTCTGGCCCCTGGTTAGTGGCACTTGGAGGGACCCAGAGGAAGAAGTGGGAGTCAGCAGCCACAAGCCACAGAGTATCTTGGAGGCAGCTAAAGTCAAGAGGGGAGCCAGCAGTCACAAGTCACAGAGCGCCCTTGCTGCCTGCACCAATTTGTATAGGGCTCCAGTAGGCAAGAATGTGGCAGGGAGTGCAGTGTCCAGAGAGTAACCTGCCTTGGAGCTTCATGGGATGTGTCCCCCTTCTGAGTTTGGGGACAGTCACTGCTATTTCTGGGAAAGGATGCAGTAGTCATGAGGGAACCTGCAAATTCCAAAGCTACAAGGATTGCATGTTCTAAGGGGGGCCCACTGAGCAAGTGTGGGGAGTCAGAGAGAGAGAGAGAGAGAGGGAGAGGGGAGAGAGAGAGAGAGAGAGAGAAAGAGTTGGGGATCATTGAGAGTTTGGGTGACTATGCAGAACAATGGGCTGTTATGCACTTTGAACTGTTTTGGGACTTGTACTGCCTTCAAACCTTTGTGACCATAGCAGTCCCAAGTTAATGCTGCCCTAAAGCCTGTGCAACCTCCTCAGTCCAGGTAAAAGCTGCTATCTCGGCCATACCAGCCGCATGAAAGCTGAATGTGTTTCCCACAAGTTAACTGATGCTCCCCAGAGCTATGTGTGAATATATTTAATGAATTTGGGATACCTGTTGTTTCTTTAAGTTCTGTGTGGACATTCTGTTATTAAAATGAACTGTTTAATATGCATTAACTTGTTGTTTTCATTCTGCACCAATGAGGAAAAGGGACCCTGTGTTTGACATCTGTGCCTGGGTAACGTGGCCACTGGAAGGGTTTCTGCTGCTGTGGGCACCCCCTCCCCATGGACATATTCCATCCATATACCTAGACACAGGAAGGGGGGCTACATTTCTGTGTATGACAGGTTATGTGATTCATATGGATAAGACACACAGTTGTTACAGTTTTGCACTTGCACTGTTGGTTTATAGAGCAAGTTACACAGAAACATAGACATTGTCTGCAGATAAGGACCACTAGGCCCATCCAGTCTGCAAGTAGGCCCTATACAAGTATGCATCCACCAACCCCCTAAGTGGTAATCAGCTTTTCATCACTCCCTTCCCGTCCAAGGTTCCTCTGTGCTTGTCCCATGCATGTTTAAACCCCTCCACTGTGCTTTCCTCTGCCACCTCTTGTGGCAGACTATTCCAAGCATTCCTCACCCTCTCTGTGTAGAAAAACTTCCTTACATTACCTCTTAATCTCCCCTCCCCCTCCAATTTCATATCAGGCCCCCTCGTTCTGGTATCTTTTCTACACTGGAAAAGATCTCCCACCTGCACCTTGTTTATGCTCCTGAGGTACTTAAAAGTTTCTATCATGTTGCCCCTTTCTCTCTTCTCCTCCAGTGAGTACATATTGAGGTCTCTTAGTCTCTCCACATATGTTTTGTGGTGCAAACCATGTGCCATCTTTGTCGCCCTTCTCTGGACAGCCTCCACCTCATTTATGTCCTCATGCATGTGTGATCACCAGTAATGCACGCAGTACTCCAGGTGACACCTTACCAGTGTTTTATACAATGGCATCACCACTTCTCACTTCCTACTAGTAATATCTCTGCCTGAGCACCCCAGCATGCCACTGGCCCTCCCCCTCCCTGCAGCCTTTGCACACTGCTTTGATACCTTAAGTTCATCAGATATGATAATCCCTAGGTCCCTCTCCTCTTTGGTGATGGTCAGCACCTCCCCCCCATCCTGTAGCTCTCCCCAAGGTTCCCCCTACCCAGGTGCATTATCTTGCACTTTTTTGCATTTAACCTCAGTTGCCACACCTCCAACCATCTTTCAAGCTTCTCAAGGTCCTTCTTCATTTTCTACACCCCTTCTGGAGTATCCACCCTGCTGCAGATCTTGGTGTCATCTGCAAATAGGCAGACCTTTCCTTCCAGCACCTCTGCAATGTCACTAATGAAGACATTGAACAGGACTGGTCCCAGTACTGATCCTTGTGGCACTCCGATGGTTACCCCTCTCTCTCTGGATTGGATCCCATTTACCACCACCCTCTGCCTTCTGTCCATCAGCCAGTTTCTAACCCACTGTATCACCTTATACCCCATGCCCAGGCCACTCATCTTGTTAACCAGCCTTCTGTGTGGGACAGTATTGAAGGCTTTGCTGAAATCCAGGTAGGCGATATCTACGGCCCCTCACTGATTCACTTCCCTAGATACCCATCAAAAAATCTATCAGATTTATTTGACAAAACTTTCCTGATGTGAATCCATGCTGCCTCAGATCCTGGGCACTAATAGATTTCAGTTGTGCCACTATCCTTTCTTTCAGCAGTGTCTCCATGATCTTCCCTAGCACTGAGGTGAGGCTGACTAGCCTGCAGTTCCCTGCTTGCACCCTACTGCCACTTTTGTGCAGTGGGACTACATGCACCCTCCTTCAGTCTTCTGGAACCACACTTGTGTTGAATGACTCTGTGAACAGGGTGGCCAAAGTATTGCTAGTTCCCTCTGCAGCTCCCTTAATATCCTCAGGTGTGTGTCATCTGGCCCAATGGTTTTATTCACCTTCAGCTTTGTGAGTTCCTCTTGAACTCTCTCCACTGTGAATGGACTGGTGTCTACCTACCCCCTTGATTGTCTCTGCTCCCCAACTGTGGTTCTTGACTATCTCCCTCCTCAGTGAATACTGAACAGAAATATTTGTTCAGTATTTCTGCCTAGTCTAGCTCCCCTTCCTTGCACTCTCCCTCCTCTCCTTTGAGCCTCACAATCCCCCCTGCCTTTTCTTTTATCGCTAATGTACATATAGAATGTCTTGTCCTCTTTTTTCACAGTCCATACTAAACCCTCCTCTGTCTGTGCCTTGGCTTTCTTAACAGCCTTCCATGCCTCTCTTAGACATTAAAGGTACACCTCTCTGTCCTCCTCCCTTTGGGTCCCCTTATACTTCCTGAAACTTGCTCTTTTTGCCCTTTCTTTGTCTCCCACCTCTTTAGAGAACCATAGTGATTTATTTCTTCTTTTCCCTTTTGCCACTATCCTAATGCATTGGTTAGTTGTCTCCATAATGGCTCCTTTTAGTCTCTCCAACTGTTTCTCCACCCCTCCATTACCTCTACCTTCTCCAGGGCTGCTCTTAAACATCTACACATTTCATTGAAATCCACTCTCCTGAAATCTAATACTTTTGCCCTTGTGTGGCTTAACTGAGTCTCTGCCTCCAGTCAAAAAACACCATGTGGTGGTTATTGGATGCCAGCTGCCCTTCCACCTGGATTCTTTCAACTCTGTTTCCATTGGTCCATACCAGGTCTAGAATCAATTTGTCCCTGGTGACTCATGCACCAGCTGTCTGAGTCCAACCCCCGCAGGGATTTCAGGATGGCCATGCTTCTGGCCGAAGCAGCTGCGTGGGTGGTCCAATCCACATCTGGCATATTGAAATTGCCCATCAAGATAATTTCATCTTTAGCTGCCATGTCATGAATTTCCTCCACTAGCACCATGTCCACTTCCTCTCTCTGTGCCGGAGGTCTGTTGATCACCCCTGTACATACTGCTGTGCCAGTTCCTGGTTCAAGAGTGACCCACATTGTCTCAGCTTCCCCCTGCCTTCCCTGTACTTCTGTAGCCTTTATGTCTTCGCTGATGTATAGGGATACCCCCACCTTTTTACCTTCCCTGTCCCTTCTAAACAGTGTATAGCCTGGTACATTGACATCCAAGCTGTGATTAGCAGAATACCATGTCTCTGTTATTGCTGCTATGTCAAGGACTGCATCTGTCATCAAGGCTTTCAGGTCTGGAACCTTATTTCCCAAACTGGGGGCATTTGTGAACATGACCTTCCATGTTTTACTGCCTGCCCTCCCTCTGTTCCTGTTTTCTGTACTTTGCCTCCTCCCCCCACCCTGGTATTCATACTCATGTTCTCTTGCCCCCTTTTATCCCCCCTTATGCACATTTACCCTGCCTGCCTGCCCCTCACTGCTCACTTCAGTTGTTCTTGTTGTCAACTTGTACTTTTGCATATTCTCGTGGGGGGATGCTCCTAAGCCACCTGTCTTTCCAGGCTCCCCCCTCTTGACCAGTTTAAATGCTGTCTGCTGAAGCATTCCCACTTCTCACTAAGGACTGAGGTCCCCTTTCTGGACAGATGCAGGCCATCCTCCTGATACAAGCTCGCATCTGCCCAGGTTGGGCCCCAGTCCCCTATGAAGCCAGATCCTTCCCTTCCATGCCTATCCTTCAACCAGGAGTAGAAGGTTTGGATGTGGAGTGCCCTGACCTCCCCCATACCTTGGACAGGTAGCACCTCTGAGAATGAGACAGAATGTACTACCTGTTTCATGTCCCCTCCCAGCTTCCTGAAATACTACTGGACTCTGGCTAACTTTATCCTTCTCCTCACCAGGTCATTGGTCCCTAGGTGGACAATGACATCCAGCTCCTCCCTCCTGGCTATCACCCTAGTGATCTGATGGATGTGCTTCCCATACCTCCATGCATCACTTCCTAGGAGGCACTTGACCTCCCTCTCCCCCTGCTAGGTGTCCTTAATTTCACACCCCATACAATAGAGTCCCCAACTAAGAGAAGCTTCTCCCTCTTCTGGGGTCCCTTGCCCTCTCCCCAGGACTCCAACTTGGAGGTCCTGACCATCCTCACTGGTTCCAACTGTGGGTGCCTATGTAGGGCATTCCCATTCCTCAAAAACAGCGTAGGAGTTATTAAGCTGAAATGGTTGGGGGATGTGCCTCTGACCACTCCACACTCTCCCTGAGACCACTGTGGTCCATTCACCCTTCTTCCTGGGCAACCTTTGAGGTTGATGTTGTGAACCCAGTGGTCTATGGGTGGGGGTGGATGCCACCTGTAACCTGAACAGCTCTTCACAGAGACAGGCAACCTCCTCCCTCAACCCAGAGAGATGCCTGCAGATAGGACAGCATTGCAGCCTCCAGAATGTCTGCCTGAAGACTGCTACTTCACAGCCACTGCACTGCACCACTCATGTCATGTCTGATATGACCTGGCCTGCAATATAATCTAGGTACTCCCTCTAGATGAACCCCTATTCTCCTCTCTGTCCTCGGTGTGGAACTTCCTGTGTGGTGTAGGAAGGTGTAGCGCTATGGACCCACACCCTATAAAGGATGACTAGCCCAGGGTTTGGAGGGTGAGGGTGGGAGGTGGGAGTACTCACTGGCTGTGTCCAGAAACAATAAGCTGATGACCCCTTTACCCAATGTTCACAGAGGATAAGCCCCAATAATAAAAAATAAAACAAATATCCCCCAAAATCCTTTGAAATATGAGACCTGCACTTAAGGTAGCAGACTCAAACAAGTACAAACAGATACACGCTTACCAGCAACTAAACCCTTCACTCCTGCACCACCAGAAACTTAGAAGCAACAGAAAGGTAAATCTACCTGAGCCAATCTAAGTCTGCTTCAGCCCTGCTGTTATGTGACAGAACCCACTGGTATTTAAAACACAATTAGCTGTAAATTGATCCCAGCTGGGGGAAAGCAGAGAAACTTCCAGAAGGTTCCTACCAATGCCTGTTGAAATATGAATCTCAAACTCACAATATAAATCTCACACAAATGTATGTGGTGGTTTTGGGGTTGGGGGGTAAGGAGATAAGGCTTGAGAATTGAACAAAACTAAAAACAAAACAAATTAAATACTTTTGCCATATAGTACCATGCACTCCATCAAGCCCAGCAGTGATGAACATTACATACATATTCTGTAGGTTACAGTCAGTAATTTCAAAAATATATATTTTTTGTATCCAAGTCAGCAGCCTCCATTCAGTGTACAGAGTAAACTTTATTTGTAAAAGGCTTGGAAATAATTTAAAAGTTTAAGTTGACAAAAAAGTCAAGTAAATTATTATGTTTGGTCAGCTTCAATTTTCAGCATTTCTTCTTATGCAGTAAGTTTGGTTCCGAGAGAGAGAGAGAGAGAGATGGAATGGCGAAGCTCTTCTTATCATTCTGTTTTAACTCAGTCCTGAAAAGTTTAACAAACACTACGGACAGCAGTAAATCATTGTAGACTGACACATACACACACACACACACACAATTGGGAGAGAGAGACAGAGAAAAATGAAATTTGAATCTCTACTGGAGCAATGCAGTCTCATTGCAAACTCAGTTTTGACCTACAGGGCATTGTTTAGATAAAAATGAGTAAAAAGAGGATTTAGGTGTCCTTTAAGGCTAAACAAAAAAGGCAGAAGAGAGAAATTTCTCCAGTGACTGAAGTTTACTTTAACAAGTTGCCTGTGCTGTTTACACTGATCTATCCACTGATTGTAATTTGAGCTGGCATGCGTATGCTGTATGTAGGAAAGGAACTCCCCCCCCCAGCGGAGTGATTTCAGATAGTGGAGAGATCATACTTTAACTCCAAAATTGTGCTTTGGTGAGTGCCTGAAGTGCACTTTTTCCCAAGAGATAGCAAAATGGATTGCAGAGCTCTCCCTTGCAGCCATAAAAATTTATACTCATAGACTAACATTTTTAAAAGCAGTTTAGGATTCCTTATCTGAGTCAGGCATATGTTAACATTGAATAAAGTCTTTTTAATATAAGTTCTTACCTTTTGTCTTAGTAGATTCTTAATTTTGTGTCAGCTGACGAATATGATTAATACCAAGGGCTCACAACTTGGACTGCACTAAATCAAAACTTTTATGATGCTGCCTGGTAGCCTAGCTCAAGTCCAGGAATAAATAAATTTGAGTCTTAGACTGTAAGTGTAATTGCCCCTTCTTTTCAGCTGCTTTAAGGCTGTTGTCTCTCACAACCATTCCACTCATAACTATAAGAAGAGTCCTTCATAGAGATGGGCAAAGTTGGGGAAATACACTTTGCATGGCACTTCGTGAATTTCACCCATGGAAATACAGGACAAATTCAGCAGGTTGGGTAGCAGACTTAAGTTGGCAGCTACCTTAGTTACATTTTCTGAGGATCTCTGTGTCTGATGCAAAGGGGAAGCTGGGATTCTTCTGATCCTTTTGGAGAGGAAAGTTTGGCTGTCATGAAATGGTCAGTGGTTAAGAGAGGGAGGAATGAAGGTTGCGCTGAACAGTTGGTGTGCGATAGTTTGATTTGCACAAGGGGAGTATTTGGTATTCTCCACTGCAGTTACTACAAGAGCTGTGTCTCATGGTGGAGGTTTCTGATGGCCAGTGGTGCTGCAACTGAAGGCCTGCTGGTGAGCAACAGTTTTGTACTGATGTTGGGGAGAGTATTCAGTGTAGTGTGGGTGTATCTGTGGAAGGTTAGTGTCATGGGTTGCATTGTGCACTGAAAGTTGTGTTGGCATAAAAGATGCACAAGGACATGGGGTCACGAAATAAAGCTAGCGGGGAGGAGGAGAGGAGGCTCAGAGGAAATGTGAGGAAGTACTTCTTCACAGAGAGGGTGGTGGATGCTTCTAACAGCCTCCCAGAGGAAGTGGTGGGGGCTAAAATGGTCACAGGATTTAAGAATGCATGGGATGGACAAAAGGGAATCTTAGAAGCAAGAGGGGGGAGTAAGCCAGAGTCCAAATAGGGTTTCCAGTGGCACTATAGGTAGGGAGTTTAGGGCAGACTAGGTGGACCAAGTGGTAATTATCTGCCAACAACTTCTATGTTTCAGTGATCGCTCAGTTCAGTTCCTGAATGACAGAGTGCTGCAGTTAAGGGAGACCAAGCAGATTCTACCCTAGATGTAGACAACAAGCAGACATCAGGGGAAGAGGGTGAGGGTGGGACAAGGAATTGGATTAAGACATTTGGGGGATTCAGAGGGATATTAAAGATGATAAAAGAGACAGAAAGAGGATCTGGAATGCCATGCTGGAAGGAGGCTAGCATGAGGAAAAAAGATGGGGTGGTCTGCAAACTATGGCAGAGGAGGATCAGCTTGATATTATAGTTGTTTCAGACACTTTGGCAATGCCAAACTACAACTGGGACCTCACCATCCCTGTGTTCTCCATTTTCAGAAAGGATCGGACAGTTGGGAAGGAGTGAGAGGATCCTGTATGTCAAAGACGAGATCAAGATAGCAGAAGGTAAGACAGAAAGGGGTGATATAAGAGTGGATTCAGTGTGGGTGAAGCTAGTAGTGAAGTGGGGAAAGAATAGTAAACCTAGAGTAGTGTATAGGTCCTAAAATGACTCAGAAGAAGGCAACAGGGGCCTTGGGTAGGAAGATAGAAAATCAACAGAACAAGGAAATGTGATCCTTCCTTGCAATCGAAATATATCTAATGTGGATTGGAGTATTCTGGAGGTGAGGAGTAGTAGGAGTGAGACACCAGTCAATCATGTGTGACTACTAGGAGTTTTGTCACTCACCATTCATTTGAGCTGAAGCACTGAGGGAATGTTTTTTTCTTTTATTGTTAATCTTTTTTCCTGTTTTCTTTGCAGGCTGGACCAGCCTTCCCAGACCAGTCAACTGACATCTCATGGGCTTACCAGCATCTTCCCCATCTGCCCCCATGACTTTTCCCCAAGCTGGGTCGGCAAGACCTCAAACTACTGCATAATGTCATTGGTGCAGGGAGTAAGGCATGTCGGTCCTTCATACTCCCCCGCCTTCATTTTTCCTTCTTTCTCACATCCTTCTGAGATTGGGAACATGAAACAAACATGCAAGGATTGGCATCATCTGCTGGCATTTCACTACCCACTTAAGCAACTCCAGAATGCAGAGCCACATTTGGTCACCCAGGTGGTGATCAAGTACTGGAGTAAGCTGTCCTTTCTACCTGGAGAAAAGCACCTGCTGGGATGCTCAATCCTCCTTCCCCTGGTGGGACCCCCAATGACTCAGGCCGACTGCTGAACCTGGGTGGACAGAGTTGCAAGTAGTACAGCACCACATCGGCCTTAGCCCATTTCACTGACCATGTCCTCAGAAAAATGGATTCAGGTAAGGCCACAGGTGTTGTATTCATGGATCTGACTAAGGCATTTGATCGAGTTGACCACCCTCTCCTACACTCTACTCTCCACCGCCTTCGCTGCTCCACACAGACTTCCTCATGGTTTCTGAGCTATCTCGAGGGCAGGTCCCAGTCAGTTACCATTGAGGCTGCATTCTGTCCTTTCCTGCCTGTCTCTACTGGGGTCCCTCAAGGCTCCATCCTTGGCCCATTACTGTTTTCCATATTTATCAATACCCTCCCAGCAGAGAGTCTCTTCTGTGAGGCACTTCTCTATGCAGATGACCTTGTTCTATACCTTAGTGACAAATCACTTGCAAACATCTCCTCTGTCCTTACCCTTAATTATGGTGCTGTCTACAATTGATTTACTTCCAAAAAGCTCCTGGTAAATGAAAAAAAAAATCAATGTTATTTGGCTCAAACTGTTCCTCACCAAGTTCTTCAAAGTGGAGTCCTCTCTGCTTGTACTCACACTTCTCCCCCCCCAAAAAAATGTCTCTAGTTTTAAATACTTGGGTGTCACTCTGGACTCCTTCCTTACATTCACTGATCATGTCAATATTTCCATGCATACAGTTAACCAGAAATTAGGAGCCGCCTACCAGCTAAGACAAATCCTGTCCCACGAGGTGCGCCTAGCAATTGCACAAGGCAGCCTTCTACCCCTTATTGATTACTTCTCATCATATATTTCCCCCATGTCATCAGCGCTGCACTCCAGGCTGACATCAGTTTACAACAGAATCTGCTGTTTCATCCTCCTTGCACCCTTTTCTACCCATCATTGTGACTTATACAAATCACTTGGTTGGCTCCCACTTCAAGGACTATGCCTTGGACTGCCTAATAGACACTACACTCAGAGATGGTCCCCTGTCCCCTTATTCATTCCTACTCATGGGCAAAATGGCTACTAGGTGCCTCCCTGAATCATCCATCCCCCCAGTAGTTCCCAGAATCTCCTCCCACTTATCCATCAAAAGCCACTTTAAATATTGGCTACTACTGGAAGCCAAATGCCGCTGTCCATCGGTGTAAGCTGGGATGATTCCCCCCTCCTTCACACTTTTTTTGGGGTCTCCCCACCCTTGTGACACTCCTTTCACTCCAGCTTCTTTCCCAGCCCCACCTGGCACTCTCTCCCATTCCTATAGTCTATTCCACTGCACTTTGCTTATTGTGGACTGTCGCACTGAATTTTTATATATCCACCTGATTGTTACTTGATTTTGTTATTGGCGTGACTTTTTGAAACTGCACTTTATATGGTTTACCTGGTAATTTGTCACTTTACTGTATTGTTCTCCATGTTCCTGTGATGATGTATACAGACTTGCCACTAGTCTACAAGTTCACCTTGTAAGTTATTTATCATTTTTGTTAATACTCTCTGTACTCTTATTCCCTGCAGCTTATTGTTAATGGCCTGCATTGCAGCCATGTTACTCCTCCTTTATTCTGTTTTGCTAAATGTGTCATTGTTTATGACCCAGGTCATGCCTGAAATGGTACCTTGCATCAGCACACCTATCCGGTCACCAAAGACATAAATAAAGTACTGCTACCACTATGCTTATGGGCCAGCAGATTTTTTTCTTCTTTACAGGTTTAGAAACAGTGCTGAAACTGGTATTTGAGGCTTTGTGGTGGAGAAGAAGGTATTTATTCATAAGAGTGTGGGTAGGAAGGGGGGTTTCTATGAAGAATCTTCTGAGATGGGAAGGGTGTAGATAGAGCTTAGTGTTTTGAGCTGGGGAGGGCAATGCCAGCATTTTATTATTTTACATTGAACCTTTGCAAGGTGACTCAGAGGAGGGAAGTGAGGACATAACAGGGGAAATGGGTGGGTGTATATATTAATAAATTATGTGGTGTAGTGGGAGGGAATGGGTGCAAATCATCCAGCAGGTAGGGTGTTTTTGTTGTTGTTAAAAAGAAGTTTAGTCAGCCACTTCATAAAGTAGTTTACAAGCAAAATACTACTTCACTCAGAAAAAAAGCACTTTGCTATGTGGAGGACTATGCGAAGTAAACAGTTCACACTTACTTTGAAAAGTCAAACACTTTGTGAAGTATTTGTGAAGCATCATTTCCTGACTATGCCATCTCTATCTAAGAGGTCACAAATTACAATTAACAGCAAAAACAATTTTAAAAAGATAACATAACATATTGTTTTACTCAAATGGTTGTAAGAGTCTGGAAAGCCTCCTAGAAGAATTAACAAAATCTGAAACATTATTTAAAAAAAAACGATTGTGGGAAATTTAGGCTAAGATGCAAGCTATTTTGTTATTTTTATTGCTTGATCAGTGCTAACACTCTGAGTTGATTAATTTTATTATTATTACTTATGCCTTAGCAAAAGTATTCTGATTAAGAAAACCCTGTGCAAACATGTCAATTTGGAAGCCTTGTCTTCAAAATGGATCTGATATGAACTAAAGCTACAGGATAAAGGGCAATTTAAGACAAGTATGTCTGTGTGAGCAAGGGAAGAGTTAATCTCTAAAGAAGAATATTCTGACAAATAAGTTCTCTAACTATGGACCTGTGTGTTTTTCCTCAGCAATGTGTACCATGGAGAGATGTGCTTTGATCAGATAGGGATACGTTCCTGTCACACTTAAGCCTTACCATAATTGAAAAGTGGGTTACACATCACCTCAGGAGTGTTTAAAGACCTAAACTGTATGAAGCCATTTTATAAAAAATAGTGAGCTGGACATATCTCTTTAAACACAGGGCAAGCACTTCTTCAGTGCCTTTTTGCTTCAGAACAGAAAAAACAATATCAAATATTTTCCTTGGGACTGTACATATGATGGTGCTGTGGAAAGGAATGAAAGGATTTTTGAAAACTGCCTTAAAATATCAGCAGAAACAAGTGGTTCTGGAATTATGAACTTTTGCTAAAAACCCTGAAAGGCTGAATATGGACTGAAAACTGAAGTCAGGTAACAGACCATGGTTCAAGGGAGACATAACCAGAACTGAACCTGTGGACCACAAATTTACGAGCAAAATACCTCTTTCCTCCCAACTAACAATGCAAATAAAGATGCTTCATGCCAGCTCACACATTTAAGTATGTGTTTAATAATATTTTTATTCAAAGGCATCAGCTGAGAGTAGCTTTGGGTGTGGGGGAGCAGTCTAATCATCAGTGCAATTCAATGGTGATACATTATAGCTTAACATTTTTATACTATGTCTGTCAAGAGAAAAACTATGGCATTTCCAAGAAATAAATGCTTTTTTTTGTTTTGTTTTTAGCCTGAAACTAATGATTTGTGCTGAAATATCAAATGATCTACTGTTTACAATGCAATGTATGTTTGTTACCCTAGTCATTCCTGATTTCTGTAGTATGTAGATTAGTTCATAAACATATAATAGTTATAAAAATAACTTGTAATCTCTTCAGAGTGATGAATGTGTGATATCATACATATCAAAGGCAATTTTTAAACTTTGTAACTATATATGAGCCATAATAAATATAATTTACTGTCAATCAAAGGGAACACTTTTAGATTGAAGTTTACAGTTCAAGACACAGATCACAGCATTATAAAGGGTTTATAAGAATAAATACAATCTTTATTCATGAAGGCAAAACATCAAGAGTGTAACAGACACCCTTATCTGTGCCCACGTGACATGTTTTGGAGTACTGTCCTTTATCAAAGGCTAAGGCAGTACAAAAATCACATATTTTAAATAATAGGTGGACATGGTGACCTATTCATGATGTAAAATATTGACAATTTAAAATGAATGGACAACATTCAAACATTAATCGCATCAATTAAAAAATCCTTTCCAGGATCCATGATCAATTATTCAGTGTCTTGTAGAGAAATAAGGGTTAATGAGGTAAGGGGAAGGGGGTAAGGGGAAGGAAAATTGAAGTCCAGCATAAATACATATTACAGCAACACTAGAAAAACTGTGATATATGCTGTAATGCCAAAGAATTAACTACACAACTACTAGAAAGGAGCTATAGTCACAGAAAGATTTTAGATGCTAGTGATTTTGTGAGGGGGCAGGAACATTCTGAGCTGTTACAGAACAGGACCAGAGATGCTAGTGCAGACCAAAGGTTTAATTATTTAAAAACATATTCGATGCATATAAGTTATGTAGAAAGATCATAAAAAGCACTGGCACATTTTGGCAGCTGAGACAGGTTTAATTACCCTCACTTCAGAACTCCCAAGGATATCCTATAGGAAAGCACCTACTTTGAAAGATATGCTGGTACATAGCCACTTCATTGAGAAAAAGATGGCATACAGCTTAAGAACAGTAAAGGATGTTACCAGTGCAGAAATTGCATTTATTGTAAATTTGTGAAAGATTTCAAAAGTGTTAATGCAGGGCGCATATGTGATATTCACCAATGTATCACTTGCAGTACTACAGGTATAATTTGTCTAACAGTGTGCACCTACAAAGCATTTTATGTAGGAAAGACTACTATGAGTTTTAAAATCAGAATGGGGAGCATGTAAGAGCTATAGAAATAAAGGTCTCTTCCTATGTGACAGCTGTACATGTGATGAATGTGTGGGACAGGGGACAGCATGTTTTTACCTTAATGGCCATTGATAAATTTAATCGAAACCTGAGAGGAGGCAATTTTAACAATTTGGTTTTAAAACAAGAAACTTGCTGGATTTTATAACTACAGGTCACAAAATATCCTGGTTTGAACATGTGGTTTGACTTATATCCCTATTTAAACAATTCATAAAATGTTAGCCTTATTCAAAAAAATGTTTTAATTAAAAATTAAATGGGCAAGATTTTATATGGGGTAGTAGTAGATGTGTTTATTGGAACATGCAGAGACTGTATTGCATTTAAAGGTGATTTTTTGTTTGTTGTGTTGCCTTTTAAACAACTATTAATTGTTCTGAATATTGGCAATGACATTACAACATATATCACACTTTTTCTATTGTCGGTATAAAATATATTTATACTGGACTTCAATTTTCCCTCCCCCCTTCTACTTACCCCATTAATCCTCATTTCTCTACAGTACACTGTGAATAATTGATCCTGGATCATTGAAAGGATTTTTTAATTGATGTGATTAGTATTTGAATGTGATTCAATCATTTTAAAGTTCAGTGTTTTACATCATGAATATATCACCATGTCCATCTGTTATTAAAGAGATGTGTTTTTTATACTACCTTAGTCTTTGATAAAGGACAGTAGGCTGAAACATGTTAGGCAGGCACATGTAAGGGTGTCTGTTACACTTGTGATGTTTTGTCTTCATGAACAAAGTGACAAAGAAATGAAAATTTCAAAAACTGTTTGGTATCCTTCTAAATGAGGTGGTGAGTACCCAAATCTGTATTTTACAATTAAAATAAGGGTTAAAGCTACAGGGTCTATAAAGTTTGATTTACTCTGAGAAAAAAAATAATGGTGATTCTCGTTTCTCTCTGAGAAAAAGAAAGGTAGAAAAACAGCTCCAACTTGAAGAGAAACCACCTTTGGTGAGAGTAAACAAGCTATTAGGGAAACCTTGCACTTGTACTGTATTGTATCTGACCTATTAATTTGTTCTTGGACATTTAAACTACAGTTGTGGCAGGGAGGACAGACTATCATTGTCAGGAACAAAACTCCACATGGCACAACCATGAAAGGGATGCATGTCCCCTAAGAGAGACAGAAAAGACCCCATATGCACCTCCCCAAATAACAGAACAAATTCAGAGGCTATTAGAACAGTTTGAGGATGAGGAAAAAGGCCACTGACTACAACCAGAGAGCCCAGATGCACAAGGTAACCAGGTAATATGAGAAATAGCTAAGAGCCCAGAAAACAGAACAGTCAGGGAGGGGTAAGTGCTAGACACTTGGAGAAAGAGATTAACCCCAACAGAGAAGTTGACAAGCTGCAGTGAGAGTTAACAATTAAAGAGGATTACATAAATTCCTTAGAACACAAATTCAAGAGTTACAGAATAAATATCAAACTTCTGACAGGACCTATTCCTACCTAGAATGAATGGGAATAGAGCTCATACAGATCAAACAAGGGACCTGAGATAACCTGCTGAGGTACAAAAGGACTAACAGAAACCTAGACGATGGGTATACAGTTCTTAACAGTGATACCACCTCTGATTATCAGGAAGATGAGCAGTGAGGAAGGGATAGAATAGACAGTAAGATGAGGCCACCTGGTTCTGGCCCACTTAGTTAAAAACATCTTCATCACTCCAGTTGTGACTCTGAATTACCAGAGAAGGGGGTCACTCACCCCTTGTCATTCAGGAGTGGAAAAGGAGCAAGTAATACAAAAGAGAAGATCACATCAAAATACACTTAGAGAATTGACCACAGGTCAAAGAATTAATGGAAGGACAAAACCTAAGGCAGGATCATACTCTAAAGGTACAGAGCTAGAGAAAGACCTGCCACAAGACCATAGAGAAGTAACCACAGGAGTCCAGTTTACTCCCTTGACTCATCCTCATGTAGGGGTCTAAGCACAAAGCTGTGTACTACCAATGCACTGCATATTCTTGCCATCTTGGCAATCCTGAGTCAGAATGCTGTGCAGTGTGAGTCTAGTGGACCCCCAGTGGCATTCACAGAAGGTTGCAAGCACCTTGTGCACATGATCCCCTGACTGCATACACAGCTACATGCCACAGGTGGTCTGGGGGTGTGTAGGGGGCATGTCCACACTCTGCACCATTCACTAAGCCATGGAGTGGTGGGTAAGGGGGCACAAGATACAGCATCAGGACCCTGCTGTATATTTTATGTGCCCCCCAGGACACCTACCAGGTACAGCAGCATGGGAACTCCATTCACCTTGCTGCCTCAGCATACTGGGCTGACAGGGAGGGCTGTGGCTGCCATTCAGGCACATGCACAGACCTTATATTGTTTTTGTTGCCACATAATCCTGGAATCCTCTGCTTGTGCACAGCAGGGGATCCACCTCAGGACCCAGTGTGGACATCTGATTGGATGCCCGCCTGGGTCCCTTGAAAAGCCCCATCCATGGCTGCACACTAGGGAGGTGGGGCCATGGGCAGGTGCCCTGAGGGTGCACACAGTTGTGCATACCACAGTCCCTGTGCTTGTCCCCAGCTGCATAGCTATGCAGGCCAGATATGCATAAATTGCATGTACCCTGCCACACCTTAGTACATAGGCTCCATAGAAAGAGAGAAGCTATGAGAAATTGAAAAGTATTGATACAAGGACTAAGGACTGGCACATTACCTTTCAGCCTCTGGAAACAGTAGCTTGGAGGGATAAGATCACAGAAAAACCAAAAGGGTGTCCAAACTAGTAAGAAGAACAGTGAGAAATCTAAATATTCTAGTTATTCATCCTCAGATAGAAAGGAATCTAGATCTGATGATGAGGGTTCTATTAGTCCTGGAATTAATAGGAAGGTCCAAAAGAAGAAGTAAAATAGTATAATGAAGACTTTTTTGAATGTGGTTGGAAGAAAATATGATCCTGGGAAATCTAATGGTACCATTACGCAGTATATAGAAGTTTTACAAAATGGCATCCAGTCCTTGGACATTACAAATGAGGAGGATAAAACAGACCTCAATTGGTGTGCACTTGATCCCACATATTTAACCTGGTTCAGTGACCTGCCTAAGGAAGAGACATGCTCAGATGAGAAGATACATATGCAGTTAAAGAAAAAGTTTGGCCAATACCTTAATATGTGGGAGGTCAGGGAGGCAGCATACAGAAAGAGGTGCAGATCAGATCAGAACCCTAGAGACTTCTCCCTTGAGTTAAAGGATGTTTCTTTAGGGACACATGAGGATCGAAACACAGAGGCAAAGGATATTAGAAACTTATATTATGGTAGTCTATCAAAAAAGCATCGGATCCCTTCTCACCAGTAAAAAAGAAACATGGGGAATAGAGCCACTAGTACAACAAGCAGGGGCATTGCAAGAGAATGGCCAACCTTTGGGGACTTCCCTGTGAAAGAAAAGGAAAACCTATCCATGTTGAAGTGTAAGAAATGACTACTTTGGATCCTCTGACAATTAAAGATGATGAAATGCTGGCCCCAAAGGATAACAAAAAGCAGGGAAAGGGACAAATTATAACCTTTCACAGGAATCACTGAGTACAGACCCAAGCCTCAGACAGACCTTGGGCATACCCAAAGAACCAGTAGTCCTTGAAATCCCAGTCTGGAGGGTACACCAATGTTAGAGCACCCATAAGGGAAAGAATGGCAGAGGATATAGAGGGGGACAATAGGGGACAAGATTAGTATAACAATGACCTGCAAAGTTTTCGTAAAAAGCCAGCAGCAAAACTCCCTAAGCTTAAAATAAGTGAAAAATTAGATGAAAAGTGATATGGAGAGACATATGGGAGCATTAAGAGTGCTTACTCAAGCACAGCTCTCCAACTCATCCTCTTCACCTGCTCCTCCTACTTAGCAGGCCCCAATACTGTATACCTCAAATGGCACCACTAGTTCAGGTAAATGACTATCCACTTCTGGTTCTTCTGATGCTCTCCAGGATAATGAAACAGTTATTTTTCAAATTCCTAGACAATGTGAATCAGCAAATGAAACTGAAAGAAGGTTAATAAAAATACTGCTTCTGTTTCACCTTCCCAATAGAAGGCAAGAATCAAACTTCCACATTCATGGAATCTAATCTCTCAACCACCAGGATTAAAGAACCACAAGTTCTACCTAGGCACCCTGATTCCAAAAGGGAAGTCAACAGCTATTACTTTGAGGTAAAGCTGGAAGAAAGGCTGGAGTACGATGCTTTACTAGACACAGGTAAATGGTCTAAGATTCACATTTTAAATTCCAGTAGTTTTTGTGCTATCTGTGATCAAAATAAAGGTTTCAATTTGATATTTGTATGTGCATTTAATCTTCTTGAACCTTTAAACCACTGAACTAATCATTACCAAATTTACAGGATTCCGAGATTATGGCACCAACTTCAACCATACCAAATTTTAGGCAAATTGGCCCAAGGATGATGAATTTATTAATGTGTAAATATCAGAATTTAACATTAAACTGTCTACTCAACCCTAATATACTAGATCTGCCCACACCATTATAATATATCTATGTAGTCCTATCCTACTAGGTTTCTTAACCACAGATGGCCAATCACAATCCAGTTCAATTGGGAGAAAGGACTCCCACCCTTCCTAACAAAGTAGCACCTTCAGTCACCCATACTTACTCACTACTGGCCCCTTTCAGCAAATCTGAGCCACTGTATGGAGACCACTAATGGGTGTGAGCATACCAGGATCTTGTCTCCCCCACTGGCTTTTCTTGTGTCTGCAGTGCCATGATCCTCAATGTCATGTAATTATGAACTGCCAGTTGAGGCAAAACTAACTGAACAAAATAGACTTTCATCATCTTTTTACATTGTAAGTGCAGCATCCTTGCTCCTGTAACAGTTGTTCATGCTGGAATTGTTTTGCCTGCTTGCTGGTAAACATTTCATGTATGCTCGCGTTTCTACATGACGTTTTTCAATTTATACTTGTTGCCCTTGTAACCATGTGAAATATTGTGTCATTTGGTCCCCCTTTGCTTGTTCCCCTCTCCCAAGGCTGGAATCTGCAGTCTATATACTACTTTTGCCTGTACCATACATGGATGAGCCAGTTAGGTGATGGTCACATTTTTGCCATCCCCCTTCCCCTCCCTTATGACTGGCATTGGCTCGTGTCAAACTTTTCTTATGTGTTACAGTCTCTCACCAAATTATAATAATTATCATAGTTGTTTTCATTGACTCTTACTAAGCTTTTCCCAGTGGGCTGTAACTTTGTATTTTTTATTTGTGTATATTGTTCTTCTTGCAGTCTTACTACTTTTCCTGGAAAAAATAAAACAACTTTTTATCCCTAAGTTAGGTATCTTATTATACCTATTAAATATATTGTACCTTATTATTGCTTAATTTGTAGCTTATATTACTACAACACAATGTACTTGTTCCTGCTCAGCACCTATTTCTCTCTTGCCATTTCTGGCACCTTTGGTGTTGGCACCAATCAGCCCACACCTGACTGGCATCTGTCTTCCTTGAGACTTATTTATTTATTAAACTTTTGTTGACCTGGTAGGGTGCATGAGGCAGCCAAATGCCTATTTTCAGGCATAACCCAGGATTTTACAAAGGCAGGTTTGTACAAGATTCACAACAATATTCACAAGGGATAGCAACAATCAATTGCAAGACTGTACAAGACTCATTAGGATGTCAATATACAGCAACATTCATAACAGTGGATACTCATTTCATAACTGGATACATGAGGATTATTCAAAAGAAGATCCTAGGGAATGGCAGCTTACAGTGGAAGCCAGAAATACATAACAGTGGATGAATTCTAGTGGGTAAGGAATTTACAGGAGGATACTCTAGACAATGTAGCATAGTGCTAGGACAAACTGTTTCATAGTGTTGTTTGTTACCAACTAAGTGAAGAAGTCAGCTTGGATTCTCAAGGGTTGGAGACCTGAGGGGGAGGAACAAGTAAGTGCACCTGGTTGTCAGGAAGGGAAGATATATGACTGGGGTGCATCAGGTCAGAGGCAGGAACATTGAAAGCATTGTAGTAGACTGGAGTGGAGATGGGTTTCAAAGGTATAGGCCACTTGGTACTGCTGCACATATGGAGTTATGCTGTTCCAAAGTTTGGGGGGCTATGGAGGAGAAGGCCATTTCACCATATTTAGTTTGTGACCTAGTGATGAACAGTTGTTCATTTTCTGAGGATCTAAGAGTGTAGTGGTTAGTGCAGGACACAAGATTAGATGCAAGGGAGTAGGGCAATAGGTTCTGTAATACACTGTGGACAATTCTTCTTAATGTTTGGTCCATTAGGGTCAAGGGGGAGGGTCAGCCTAATTTATTATAAAATAGGCAGTGGTGGGTGAGTTGGTTGCACATCAAGGCAAAGTGGCAAATAATGTTATATCCTGCTACCCATTTGGGCAAGGAAGTATTAGGAAAGTTGACAAGTACTGGAAGAGCATAGGTTAGTTTGGGAAGAAGAAGAGCACGTGCTATGTTTACCCAGCTGCAGGGGAGAGGCTAGCACTGGTCCAATAAGCTATTCCAAGGCTGGAGTTAGTAGCCTTGCAGACAGAGGAAATGTGAAGGGTAAAATCCAGTGAAGGATCAAGGGTGATCCCTAAGTACTTAGTGGATGTGACTGTGTTAAGAGGTGAACTGTTGTTGCCAACCACTGTAAGGGAGTTATTACATTTTTTTAGCTGAGAAGGTATACCAAAGATCATTGCCTGGGATTTGGTGTGGTTCATTAAGAAGAGAAGGTATACCAAAGATCATTGCCTGGGATTTGGTGTGGTTCATTAAGAAGTTGTTTTCACTAAGCCAGGACTGGATTACCATGAGATCAGTAGTTTGAGCATTATTGATAGAGGCTACATCTGGGGCATGGTTTAGGAACACCAGATCATTGGCATAGAGGAGGGGAGTACTATACTTGAAACAGTGATAGAGTTAATGTGCAGGGAGCAGTAGTGGTCTGAAAACTGAACCTTGTGGGACACCAAGAGTGGTAAAGAGATAATCAGAGTATGAGGAGCTAATCTTAAACTGCTGTGCCCTATTAGAAAGGTAGCTGGCAAAGCAGGGTAAGGCATGTTCAGAGATCCTTAGGGTGCTTAATTTGTTAATGAGAATAGGGTTATTAACCATGTTGAAGGCCTTCATGAGGTCAATAAATACTGCACTGATGTATTCACCTTTATCAAGAGAGGTGTATATGGTGTTAGTTACTGTGAGTAGTGCAGTGGAAGTACTGTGACATCTTCAGAAGCCATGCTGGGCAGGGCAAAGAAGGTCATATTTATCCAGATACTTGTTGATTAGGGTAGCAACAATTTTCTCAAGCACTTTGATTAGAGTTGGTAGGATGGCAATGGGCCTATAGTTAGATATGATTTTATTGTTTCCTTTTTTGAAAACTGGTACAATGTTTTCTTGTTTCCAAATATTAGGAACAGTATTGGTGGTGAGGAAGAGGTTAATGATTCTGGTTAATGGAATGGCCAGATCATAGGCTGTGAGTTTATTAGTTTGGGTTCTAGACCATCAGAGCCAATTGATTTGGATTCTAGGATCAGTCTCTGTAATTTAGCTACTTAATCAAAGGTGACCTATTTAAAGATCAAAAGGGGATGCTGTCCCACAGGAGAAGTTTGTGGAGGAGAAAAAACACCTGTGTGCATATTTAGGGTCTTGAGGGTTGGGGAGAGCTCAATGAATTGCTTGTTGAAAGCATTCAAAATGGTGATAGGGTTATTAAAGTTGATCCCGTCAATTTCAAAATCAGGGACTGTTTAAGATGACTCCAAAATCGGCGAGGGTTTTTCTGCAAAGAGGCCAACTTGGTTCTATAATAGCTGCTCTTGCTCTGCTGAATAGCTTGCTCACACTTATTTCTTAAGGCTTTGTAAGTGATTTACCTCTAGGTTCCCTCATAGATTCCCCCTCATGATGGGGCCATGAGGGGGAGGTCCATTCTCCCCCAGAACACAATCCAGATGTGCTCTGTGTCAATGCAGGCCTGACAATGGGTTGGGCATCAAACTGTCTGACTTGCCAGGCTTTTCCTGTTTTGTTTCCCCTTCCCAGCAGTGTGCAGTGACAGAGGTGTGCATGTGCATGTGTCAAGCAAGCTCAGGTCTGCTGACTGTACCAAGCTTGATCACAGCTCAGTACCGTAGCTTCTAGGCTTTAGTTCTGCTCATCAACAATCGGACAGTGAATTGGGTTTACCGCAGTATAGGTTGTGGTTTGTGTTACGTCTCCCTCACCATGAGCTGAGGCTCATGATGGAGGTTATACTTTTTTGGATTTCTGTTCTCACTGGGTTTACTTTATGTGTTTAATATAGAAGTCTACTTAATAAGCAGTATGTAAACGGTGCAAAAATGCTTAACATGGGGATAGTGGTCTGTATGCTTTGTATCAGCATATCGAGTAGATGGATGTAACATTTCAAAGAATAACATTGCTAGATAGAGCTGGTAATTACCACAATGAAGAATCTTGGCCATTTAATACTGAATATGACCATTACCTATATGGTTTATTTATTTATTTAGTTTTCATTACCCACGTGGGTGCACTAGACAATAGCATTGCCTATTTTCAGCCTCAACCCGGGAGGGTTACAGACAGATTGAACATCAAATTACAATGATACAAGTCATCAAGCATTATAAGCAAGATACTAGGGCAACATGTAACACTTGAGCAGTACAGGGGGTGTAAGAAAGCAACACTTTGCACCATGTAGTTTAAAGAATGGTTGAAAAAATGATGTGGGGCACAGGGGTTTAGCTTCATTGGGGACTGGGGTTCCACCTCGAGGGACACCAGCCTGTACTGTCAGGATGGTCTGCATCTGTCCAGGAAGGGAACAAGTCTTTTGAGCAATCAGTTTAAATGCTTCATTGGCAAGCTTTTAAACTAGTCAAGGGGAGAGGCACTGATAAGCAGCAGGAAAATACCAGCCTCCTCCTACAAAACAGGGTACTAAATGAGAAAAAGACCAATATAGAAAGGTCAGTGGGGGATGCTGCTACAGAAGGTAAAGTCATAAAAAATTGGAGAGCAGTGAGTACCAATGCCCATAGTCTGGGTAACAAGCTTCCTGAATTAGTGGCCTTGATGGAGGAGGAACATCTGGATATCGTGGCAGTCACAGAAACATGGTACACACAGAACCATGACTGGGACATAAACATAACAAGATACACTATCTACAGGAGGGGCAGGGAGGGTAAAAGAGGAGGAGGAGTAGCTCTCTACATAAGAGAAGGAATCAAAGCAACAGAACAAAAGGGTAAACAGGGAGGAGAAGAAGCACTGTGGGTCAATTTGGAGGCAGGCAATGGCACCACAATCCGCACAGGGGTTGTATACAGACCCCCCCTCTCAGGGGGAGGAAATGCACAAGAAAATGATAAAAAGTATACTTAGAATGGCAGATAAAGGGGAGATATTGCTGATGGGTGATCTGAATATGCCAGATGTTAACTGAAGTGCAGTTGCAGCAGCCATTTCTAAGAGTGGGGTTATTCTAGATGCCCTACAGGGGGCATGCCTTAGACAACTAGTATTGGAACCCACTTGAGAGGGAGCAATCTTAGACCTGGTCCTCTCAAATGGAGATGGAGAGAGGATCAAAGATGTAGAAATGGGTAGCCATCTGGGAACTAGCGACCATCGAACAGTATGGTTCACAATAAACACAGCAATAGAGTCAAGCCTTACAAAGACAAAAGTACTGGACTTGAGGAGGGCTGACTTTGTCAAAATGGGTGAGTGCCTAAGGAATGCACTAGCAAATGGGCAAGAAGGAGGGGTGGAAGAACAATGGGTAATAATATAAACTGCCATCACAGAGGTAACAAGCCTTTGTGTGAAGCAAATAAACAAAAAGATGTAAGAAACCACTATGGTTCTCGAAGGAGGTGGCAGTGAAGGTTCAAGAGAAAAAGAAAGCATTCAGAAAGTACAAGGAATCACAGAAGGAGCAGGACAGAGAATTGTATCAGTTAAAGCAAAAGGAGGCTGGGAAGGCAGTCAGAACAGCAAAGGCCCGAACTGAGGAAAAGATAGCCAACTCAGTAAAGAAGGGGGATAAAACCTTTTTTAGGTACATCAGGGTGCTAAGGAAGACTAAGGGAGGGATTGCGAGGCTTAATAAAGGGAAGAGGGGTGGGCAGAGGGTAACTGTGAAAAGACAGAGATACTAAACAAACATTTTTGCTCAGTATTTACAAATGAAGAGGGGGAGGTACCTAAAACAAACAATAGAAACACTATGGATACAGAAGTTGATACCAGCCCATTTACAGAAGAAAGGGTTCTGAAAGAACTCTTAAAACTGAAGGTGGACAAAGCAATGGGGCCTGATGGGATTCATCCCAGAATTCTAAAAGAGCTAAGGGTAGAACTAGTGACACCACTGACTACCCTCTTTAACAAATCATGGGAGAATGGGGTGGTACCTGAGGACTGGAGGAGGGCGGATGTGATTCCCCTTCACAAAAGTGGGAGCAGGGCAGAAGCAGAAAACTACAGACCTGCTAGTTTAACCTCAGTGATAGGGAAAATGATGGAATCACTTCTGAAGGAAAGAATTGTCCAGTACCTATAGACCAGAGGGGCACAGGACCCAAAGCAGCATGGATTCACAGTGGGAAGATGATGCCAGATGAATCTAATAGATTTCTTTGACTGGGTGACCAAAGTAGTAGATCAGGGACGGGCTATGGATATGGCCTATCTAGACTTAGCAAGGCATTTGACTAAGTCCCACACAAAAAATTAATATACAAGTTAGCCAACCTGGGAGTGGGTCCCAAGATGAAAGCCTAGGTAAAGAATTGGCTGGATAATAGGACACAAGAGGTAACACTTAATGAGTCCACTCTGAAGAAAGGGGGTTACTAGTGGGGTGCCGCAGGGTTCAGTATTAGGACCGGTCCTCTTCAATGTCTTTGTAAGAGACATTGCAGAGGGACTGGAAGGAAAAGTATGTCTCTTTGCAGATGACACAAAGATCTGCAACAGAGTTGATGCACAAGGTGGGGTGGAAAGGATGAGAAGGAATTGGCAAGGTTAGAGGAATGGTCAAATGTATAGCAGCTTAGATTTAATGCTAAGAAGTGCAGGTAATGCACCTGGGAAACAAAAACCAAGGGGAAGAGTACACAATGGGGGGTGAAATACTAACAATAATAAAAATGGAAAAGGAGCTGGGGGTAGTCATATCAGATGACTTAAAGGTGGGCAAGCAATGTGAAAGGGCAGTAAGGAGGGCTGGGGGGATACTGGGGTGCATAGGGAGAGGCATCACCAGGAGAAAACAAGAAGTTGTTATCCCTCTGTACAGACAGCTGGTGAGACCCCATCTGGAGTACTGTGTGCAGTTCTGGAGACCCAATCTCCGCGAGGACATAGACAAGATGGAAGCTGTCCAGAGGAGGGCAACTAAAATGGTGCAGGGTCTGCACCGGAAGATAGATAGATAGATAGATAGATAGATAGATAGATAGATAGATAGATAGATAAAAACTTTATTTTTATACAGGAGATTCTTATCATTAGGATTATGCAATCCTGTTCTCAAGATAGTCCTGTGTATGACTCACTAAGTTACATCTAAACATATAACATATAACAATACTCAAATAAACACAGAATACATACAATACAAAATGAACAATATCCAAAACCACATTAGAACAGAAGTACAAAAGAAAAAAGATGCAAAATTACACAATGAGACACCCCAACCAGACAATCATATACAATTACACTCTGTTTTGCAAAGTTTCAAAATTTCATTTTTAAAAATCGTATGGTCTTCTAAAGATCTTATTGGAGGGGGTAAAATATTCCATACTTTAGCTGCCTGACATTGAATGGAACTATTACCGTATTTATTATAAATTTTTATAGAACAGACTCTATGTCTATGCACAGATCTTACTAGCTCATACCTTCCTTTACTGACTTTGGGAAAAAGTATTTGTGTAATATAATGTTCGGGGTAGAATATCTTATATTTATGTATCAATATTAACCAATTTTTTTGAGAAATCATTTCTAAAGACTGCCAATTCAATCTTTTAAACATATCACAATGATGGGTTCGATATGAACACTGCAGAACATATCTAGCTATTCTATGTTGCACCTTATCCAATCTACTCAACTGATATTTACTCGCTGTTCTATAAATAAAATCTCCATACATCAGTGTTGGCATAATCAACTGTTCGGCCACTTTTTTTCCTATCCTTAAGTTGTAAACATTTAGTGGTTCATCTTATAGCTCCCAATTTCTTAGTCACACTTATTATATTGTTATTTATGTGGGTGTCAAAAGTCATCAAAGAATCAAAAGTCACCCCCAAATAACAATAACTGTCCACCTGTTCTATAGGTTTATTTGTATGAGTAACAATATGAATCTGTGATTTTAATTTCTTATTTGAAAAATACACCAGTTTTGTTTTTTTAACATTCATCAAGAGCCTTGACCTGGTGAGCCACTCCCACACCCTGGTAAAGTCTGTTTGAAGTTTTTGTTGAAGATCCCAAAACAGAACTTCCAGAGGTGATGATTGCAATATCATCTGCATACAGTCTTACGGCTGAATGCCTTACCACCTGTGGAAGGTCATTATTAAACAAGAGGAACAACAATGGTCCTAAAATCGACCCCTGTGGAACTCCTCTACTAACATTTCTAGATGTAGACAATATCTGTGAGACCTCTACCCTCTGAGTACGTCTTGTTAAATTGGATTTTATCCAATTCTTGGCCCATCAGTTATTCCTCTATCTTTTAATTTGTCCAATAGTAGGGAGTGGCTCACCAGGTCAAAGGCCTTGGACAGATCCACAAATATAACAGCTGTTTCCATCCCCAGATTTAAGGAAGTACAAACCAAATTTTTAAACTCCAACAATGCTGTGGTTGTAGAGTGGCCCTTTCTAAACCCAGATTGATGGGGTGTCAACAGTCCATATTTGTCTAAGTGTTCGGAAATCTGCCTGTTAACACATTTTTCCAGACACTTAGACAATATAGAGAGTAGGGCTATAGGCCGATAATTATTCAATTCTGCAGTATCGCCTCCTTTGTGAATTGGAATGATCTTACTTTCTCTCCAAGATATAGGAAAGTATTCAGCCTGTAGACTCCAATTAAAGATATAAGTTACAATTGGAGCTACAAAATCTGCCGCTAACTTGAGAAATCTACCCTCAATTTCATCTGGCCCTGCTGATTTATGAACACTTATAGACCTCAATTCTCTACATACCTCTGATATCTTTAAAGCCTTAAATCTAAATGGTGGTGAACAAGGTACATTTTCTGATTGCAAAGACATATCACCACATGTAAAACCTCCCAACTCATTACATCCTGGTAAATCTATGAAGAAGTTATTCAGGGCCTCAGAAGTACTTTCTGGTTTATCAACCAAATTAGCCCCAATCTGTAAATTTAAATTTAATTGTGCTCCATATTTGCCTGGATTTGTTAAATAATTTATAGTATGCCAAAACTTACGTGGATCTGAATTACAATCCATCTTATTTCTGTAATATTGTGCTAGTCTTCTTTATAAGATGTTTACATGCATTAGCTTAACTTTAAACAACTCCCAATCAGAAACTGATTTATATTTTAAAGCCTTTTCCACAACCTATTTTTCACTCTAATGTTTTCAAAATCTTTTCATTAATCCATGGTAACCGAGCATGTTTATTGTGAGATTTAAATTTTGGTGCATGATTATCACAAATTGTACGGAAAGTAGCAGAGAAATATTCCACTGCCTGGTCCAATTCTGGTACTAGCTTACATCTTTCCCAATTTTCATTTGCTATATTCTGCAGAAATCTCTGTTCAGAGAAATTCCATATCCCTTTTCTTATTATTGTTTGGTCGTTCCACCAAACACCAAGCCTTTTGTTACCACAGCCCATATTGGATTATGGTCACTAAGATACGGTGGTAAAATTCCCAAGGCCTCAATATCTATGAGAGAATTTGTAAATATCAGATCCAGTATAGTTCCTCCTGTCCTGGTATTAGTATACCGAGTTGGTGTTTTAATATGCTGTATTAATCCCAGAGCTGAAGATATCTCCTTTAATTTCCTACCTCTAAGGCTTAAACCAATCACATTCGATGGTCTCCAATTAAGATTATAGACCTATCCCCTATACAACCACAAATCTTATTTAATACATCCTCAATAAATACCAAACTTGATTTAGGAGGAGAATACACCACTCCGAAAGCTGACTTAAATCTATCCACATATACTACCAAATATTCAATATTATGCTTACTCCCCTTTAAAAGAAGTTCCACATGACCTACCTCATTTTTAACATAAAACATTACCCCCCACACCCCTTTTATCTCTGTCTGATCTAAACAATTGGTAGTTTAGTAAAGTTAATTCGCTGTCCCAAATCTTGTTTGATAACCAAGTCTCACTCAGTCCTAATACAGTTGGATCTTGTTCTACTACCAATAAAGCAAGCTGATCAGTTTTTGGTACCACACTACGAGCATTATCATGCATTACTTTACATACATTGTTTACTGGGCCAGGATTCAATTTTATATCTCCTCCCTAAATCATCAACATTATAAAGCAAGCCCCATTACAATCAGGTACTATCCTTGTTGAATTGATAATAGAAATCTTAATATTGTTAAAATAATCAAATCTCCCCCAATTTCTAGTAAAAACATTCCTTCTGGTAGATTTCAGCTGCCTCTCTGAAACTAATTTTAACCAATGTGCACCTATTTTATTTCTATTCTCTCTAATAATGGAGGCAAACATCAGAAAACAGAATAGCACTGAACTACATAACATTTTAAATACAATCATTTTCAATAACATCAAATAAAATTTAAACAAAGCTACCTTAGCCCAAACCCACTTAACCACTTATACTTTTTTATTCCAATAATGCAGGGCGAGACATGCGTGGTAAGTCCAATTTCAAACTAAACCAATGTTTGCAAGCAAGTAGCAACACTCTTACTTATAATAATGGAACACTTACAATGCATGTCTCAAGCCACACGCAATATTCAAATATTCCCGCTGCTAAATACAAAAAAGCCTTTCAGAAAATATTTCTTCCGAGTGGCGTAGCCACTCATGCTTGTGCCACCGCTCACGCTCGGCGAGCGGCACAGGCTTTTGAAGTTAGTTAGCCCCGTCTCTTCTGCTTGCTTACTGGCTGCCACCTCTCCCTAGCCCCCACACACCAGCAATGCTCCAAAGTCCAGCGAATAGCAGTCCTGCTTCCCCTTGATGTTAAATTGGCTGACAGGCAACACACTGCAGCACAGAGCCCAAGCACAGGAACAATAGCTGGGCTAGTTTGTAAATTTCAGCAGTCTCTCCATTCTGGCGAGCGGCATGGGTTTTTGAAGATAGTTAGCCCCACCTCTTCTGCTCGCTTACTGGCTGCCGGCTCTCCTGAGCCCCCACACAGCAGCAATGCTCCAAAGTCCAGCGAATAGCAGTCCTGCTTCCCCTTGATGTTAAATTGGCTGACAGGCAACACACTGCAGCACGGAGCCCCAGCACAGGAACAACAGCTGGGCTAGTTTGTAAATTTCAGCAGTCATATGAAGAGAGACTAAAGGAGCTTAATATGTGTAGCCTCAATGAAAGGAGGGTGAGGGGGGACATGATAGAAACTTTCAAGTAGCTCAAGGGAATCAACAAAGTCCAAGAGGGTAGCATCTTTCAAAAAAAGAGGTGTGCAAGAACAAGGGGGCACAATTTGAAGATAGAGGAGGGCAGCTCAGAGGTAATGTAAGGAAGTATTTTTTCACAGAGAGGGTTGTGGATGCATGGAACGGCCTTCCGAAGGAGGTTATGGAGTCAAAAACAGTGGTTGAATTCAAGCATGCATGGGACAGCCATAAGGCAATTCTAGGGGTTGGGGGTAGAAAGAAGTAGGCTGCTGGTTAACCAGGATCTAGGGCTTATCCATTAGGTAGGGAAATGGACAGACTGGGTGGGCCAAGCGGTCCTTATCTGCCATCAAATTCTATGTTTCTATGTAACACTTGAGCAGCACAGTGGGTATAAGAAAGCAACCAAATAAGTGCTGCAGTAATATGAGATATAACAGATCCATTCCAAAGATACAGCGAATCAGGTACTGTACACAAGCATTTATCATTGGCCAGAAGTAGTTTGCAGAGCTTAGTGCATCTACTATAAATGTCATTGGAAGGGAGTTCCAAAGCTTGGGTGCAAACACTGAGAAAGCATGTTCTTCCATCTTTGTGGCACATTTAGGGATGTCAAGGTGAGACTTGTCAGTTGACCTCAGGGAGTATACCTGTGAGGTGAGATTGAACATGATGATCAGCAACTCTGGTACACCAGCACTAATAATATTATCTATAGAACAGCCAGCAGTAAACAGTCGGTAAGAGGATGAGGAGATTCAGCACATGCTAGAGTAGAGGACACAGTGGTGGATTTGCCTGGGCACTGACAGGGCAAATCGACAGATGTTGTTATAGAATGTGCTTCATTTCCTTAACACCTCTTTATTAGCCTCCAAGTAAGATATCAGCCCATATGTGAGGCTGGGCCTCAGAACACCTTGTGCAATGGCCAGCCTGGCAGCTGCAGTTAGATACTGCCCAATCTTAAAAAGCAGGCCAAGTTTTGTGTTTACAGTCTTGCAGATAGTTGACATATGGATGTTGAAATCTAGGGCATGGTGTAAAGTGACTCCAAGGTACCTAAATGAGTCAACAACTTCCAGTGGTAATCCCCCCAGACCACACACTTTTAGAGTGGTGGGACAGGCCCTGAGTCTAGGTGATGAGACAAAGAGCATGGTAAGTGTCTTTTTGGAGTTCATGAGAAGTTTGTTTTATGCTAGGCAAGATTGAACAGAAGGAAAATCCATATTCAGCATTGAATTGCTGTCAGTTATATCTGCAGCACTTGTGTATAACACCATGTTGCCAGCGTATAATAAGGAGGAGCAGGAGACAGCCATTTTGGGTAGATTGTTTAGAAATAATGAGAACAGTAGAGGCCCAAGATTGTATCCCCGAGGAACACTGACACTTGTAGGGACAGATCAAATTTGATTCTATTTATTTCAACAACTTGCAGCCTGCCAGTGAGGTAGCTTTCAAACAAAATAGAGGCAGCAGATGAGAAACCGAAGGCATTCAGTTTATCAAGTAACAAGGAGTGATCCACAAGGTCAAACACCTTGGTTAGATCAATGAAAACTGCCCCAGTTAACATGCCTTTGTCCATGGCCATATGGATATCATTTGTAAGTTTTATGAGGGCAGTGGATGCTCTATGCCCATGGCTGAAACCATGCTGAGCTGGTGCTATCAGATTGTATAACTGAAGGCATTCTGATACCTGGGAGACCACTATTTTCTTGGGATGTTTGTCCAGCAAAGATTAGATGGCAATGGGTCGTTAATTGTCCATGCACCTGGTGTCCCCCTTTTATGGTTGAGTGGGTGGAACTCCACAGACGTTATGCCATCACTATAGGAGAAAAAGGGTTTGCAGCTGGAACACAACCCTGTGTACTCTTACAATGATGCCGCAGCATCTTTACAGTGCTCACTCCATTAACTGTCCTATGCTGATGGAGCTCCCCTCCGCAGCTCGATTGCCCCTTCCTGCAAGTGCACTACTTCCTGACTGCAGATCCGGAATAACTGTGCATGCACAGTTTTGTCACCGCCACCATCTTGCAAATGGCACACAGTCACCATGCCCATAGCTGTGCCATCTGCTCTGAAACTGCCACCACTCTGACAGTCGTTCACTGATCCCACCGTACTGGTACCGCTGTTGCCGCCACTTGCGTAGGTAAGAGCCCTGTGAAGCTCTGTAGGCTCTGACCAGAACTTGTTTTATGTATGGGCACCACTCTAGCAATCTTCCAGAGCAAGGGAACTCTCCCTGTGGCAAGAGACAAACTGAACAGCCTAGTGACAGGTGCTGCTATGAGAGGAGTTACAGTTTTAAGGAATGCTGATAGTACCCCTTCTGAGCCAGCAGAAGCACAGTTTTAGATGGACCTCAAGAGCTTAAGAACCTCAGTTTATCTTAGTTTAGATTTGTTAAAAAAAGAGGGTTTAAACCTAGAATATTTTATCCAGCATATAAAATCTCAAAGACACTTTTTGTGTTTTGATAAAAATAAACTACTTCTCACCGAGGAGTTTGATATTGCATCCTTATGGGGGATGTAAATTTAAATTTGATTACTAGACAAACATTTTATTTTAAACAAATTAGGAGGGCAGGAATTTTAAACAGCTGGTTAGGCTGACTAGATTAAACAAAAGGACAAGGACCTGATTAGGTTGAGGCAAAAATACTGAAAGCAGCAGCTTTGAACTGTCAAGGCCTTTAGAAATAATTTTAATAAGTCTCTGTGCAACCAAACTATACGTGATGTGTGGAAAATGCATATTATAGCAGTGCAGAAAGGAAGGCAAACAAATGTAATAAACAACTATAGACCAATATCATTGTTGTCCTTAGTCAGTAAAACACAAGAACATTTGTTGTATTCCCAAATAACAGAATATTCAGAGAAACACAAAATACTGAATGCTGCATAGCATAGCTTCAGAAAGTAATGAAGCATGGCAAATGTCTTGGTCAGGTTCACAAACAACCAGCAGGAGAACATGGAAAGGGGCATGTCTACAGGAGTGGTGTTTGTGGACCTGACCAAGACATTTGACATGGTGAATCACTCCCTTCTGAGATCACAGCTGTGCAAAGTAGATTTTGGTAAATCTGCTGTAAATTGGGTTTCAGACTGTTTATGCAACATACTTCAACAAGTAAGGGTCAATGGAGGCCTGTCAGACCCCTGTAGAGTGGAGTAGGGTGTCCTACAGGGATCTATATTAGGACCATTATTATTTACTTAATTTATAAACACCTTGCCAAAAGTGTGTTGTACAGCTAAAATTATATTGTATGCTGATGATGCTGTACTTTACACAACAAATAGAGATACAGCTTCTCTTCATAAAATCTTGAACAATTAATTTAATAACTTAGTATAGTAGTTTACCAAAAAAACAGTCTAATCATAAACACGCTCTGTAACACTCTACAATCCCATTTAAACCTGTTTCCCTTCATTCTGGTCCTCCACCCCAAATAAATAAATGAAATAGCTGTCATACCCCTTCCCTCTGTGGCCTTCTTCCAACCTGCCCCTGCCCATTCCAACAAGCATTCCTGATCTGTAAATAAATCAGTCATTCAATAAGTAAATGAATAAATTACCACTTATTCCCTTTTCAACTACAGATCTGAAATTTTGTTTTCCCATGAAGTTCTGGCAAAGTTACCAAGTGCCTTTGCAAATACTGTAATTCTGCCAAATTGCCAACTTTACCACTTTGCCACTTGCATTGAGTTTTCCTTGGAAAATTACGCTTTTGAGGTGAGGTCAGGTGAAGTTAAGACAAAGTTAAGGTGAAGTTGCAACTTTGCCTTAACTTCTCTGGAAAAGTGCCACTTCACCCACCACAAACATCGCAAGCAGTGCTTCACACTTCTCAATAATTCTGCAGAATGAAGTTTGACAACATCACACATCTATGTTTGCAACCCCACCCTGACCTGATCCCATCAATCGTGACACCTGGTTCCAGCCTGTACCTTAATAAATAAATTAATACCCACCCCTTCCTATTGTGGCCCCATCCCAAACTGCTCCTGTAAATAGTGGTCCCTTTCTCCACATATATAAATGAATGAATTACCATCCCCATCCCTTTGCTGCCCCTTCACTACTCACAATGTATATCAAACTCCTATCCTGGTCTCTACAAAAATAAATTAATTGCCACCTCTTCCATCTAAGGCCCCATTATTATCTCCTTTCCTTCTGAGGACCTATCCATACTAGATCCCATCCATCCTAGTATCAGTCTCAGCCTACACATAGCTAACTAACTCAATCAATCAATCAATCATCATCATCACCTCTTCCATTTGCGTGCACTGACTCAGTATTTGTATTAATAAAAAGTCAAATGGTCAGCTGAAAAGACAATCTTAAGAAAATGCCATTTAAATTGCTTTTTACCATATACAGTACTTTCTATAATCAGTCATAAATGTTATATCAATAGCACCCACTGAAATGAAGAAACTTGCAGTCAGCAGTTGTCTTGGTGTCAGTCCCACTGTGAACTGAATAAGTCAGATAATAAAAACATGCTGTGTTTCAGTCAGAGCAAAAAAAGTAAACCTCTAATTGTTGACACTTTTGCAGTCAGTTGCTAGCTTTTAACTGTACTGTACTTATCTCCTGTTGATAAAATTTAATCCAAAATTAGACAGTTTTGAGTTTCTATCATACTGAATTGTTCTTCATAAACTGTAAGTGGGTTACATGTGTTCACCAGGGTAGCTAATTAATTATTGATGGAGGAGATCTGAAAAGCCCACACTGCAATACTAACAAATTCTGAAGCTACCTAGGCAGTTGTTTTACTTCATATATATGTCTATACTCATTTAACAAGGCAGATTATTAAATATATTATGAAAAGATGCAAATTCCAACATTCAGGAGTAGACAGAAGTTTCACAGCAGCACCTCACCCACAGACCAGCTGACCTAGAATGTGTTCATGTCAGTAAACTCTATTTGGAATATGTCTGTCTTCACTTATTTGTGTCACTGTATGCCAAATAAAGACTGCATACATGAGCACATTGTTTGTCAGCTGGTTGTGGGTGAGGTGCCACTGTGAAACTTCTGTCAGTGTTTAAGGGAGCAATCTAACTGCAGCTGTTTCACTTTCAGTGCATCAGACTGCCCTTCTTCCTTTGGTGATGTTTTTCTACTCACACTACAGCAATGAGATCTTTGGTAGATAGTTGGGGTCTATCAAGGTATTGTACACATTCTTCTTTTATACACCCTCAAGTCCAGGAAGGAAAACATTTCTGTGCTTTTGAGTCCCTGACAGAAAACTGAAGTAAATCATTATTTCAGGTTCTCTGGTTCTGGCACTACAATTGTGTAAGTGTGATGTCTGGGGAATACGTGGTATCCAATTCACCATTTTAATATGATATTTGCTTCTTGTAATAGCACAATCTTGTGTTGATGGGAGCAGCTGAGACAGAGAGAGAGAGAGAAATGTGAAAGATATTAAGTGGAAAAAGAAGGGATCAACAAATTAAGACAGTCACAAAACAAACAAAAAGATAACATTAGCAGAGATGCAAAGAAAGAGGTAAGAAACTGAGAGAGCAAGAGCAAAATGAGGCTACAGAAATAAATCAGGCCATTCAGTCTTGAGAAGAGTAGGGCACAGAGAGGAGGAGACCCACACTGTATAGGAATGAATTATATAAAACAGTATTACACCCAGAAGAGAGACACAGAAAAGAGAACAACAGACAATATCAAACAAAAGGCCAGGCAGAGTGGGAGTAGATTTAATAAAGCAAGATGCAACTAGGAGATAATAAAAGTAAGAAACCACTGAAGAGACAAGGAAGAAAAAACAGACAGTTGGAGTATATAAAAGAAAACACAGAACCGAGGCATGTAGGACCACAGAGAAAGGTAAGAAAATCCAAAAATAGTTTGAAATCATAGAACAAATTAAAGGTTATTTACTGAGACAGTTACAAATCAAAATAAAATGTGTCCAATCAGGTCATTGTCGGACAAGTTGACAGCTCTGGTTGGGGTGGAGTGTGATGAGCAAGTGGTTCACATATTGCCTTTTATAAGTATAGCACTGGTAGTGTGTACCTTGCTGGATAGGGAACAGAGCATCACTGAATATTACTACTCTAGTAGGTGTCTGCTATAACTTATAACTTAATACTTTGGAATTTGTAGTACTTAGAAACTTGCATGTAATGTCATAACTAAGAGACACAGATGGTGGGGGTTTGAAATGGTGGTATGTCACAAGGTTTTCCAAATTATGTGTGAAAAGGCAGTATGCCTTAGTGCTTTAGGAGCAGACTGTAGTTTGTATTTTCAATAAATCCACACTGAGCAGTATCCATGTGCACTGTAATTTGTTTGGAATATACTGCATGTTAATAGTTTGCATTTTACACCATTTTTTTCCTAAACACAATGGAATGTGCAAATACCACAATAGCAGTTAGAGTGCACAAAACTTTGAGGGTTAGGCTCCCCCAAATAGAAATTCCTAGCTGTGCCCCTGCCATGATCTCTTTGCTCACACTGCAGCTCCTTACAATATATCAGGGTCTGGAATTTCAAAGGCCTCAGACTGGTGCAAGGTGCTTATGTCGATCAGGTCTGATGCAAGAGGCATCTTGTGCCAAGGGCTATGCCAAGTGGTATTTTCAAAGGCAGCATGCATCACCCAGCAGGCTGCCTGTGCCAAAGTGTGCTAGCACCTGCCTTGCACCATGAAAGTGGCTGCAGCATAGCGCTAGAGGTCTTGCAGCAGACCCAGACTGCCTCAGCCCTCGCATCCAGAATTTCAAAGACCCCCCCCAGGAACTAAGTGCCAAGTACCCTTAGACCAGCGAAGGGCTGGTCTAACAGTACTTAGACAGCTCCTGGGAGGGTCATCTAGTATGTGCCACTGTGTGGCCTGCCCCGATCTATCCCAGATGGGCGATCCCTGGTGATCCAGTGGTCCCCCCACCCCCATCATGATCTCCGACACTCCACTGCATTGCATATTGATTTCTTCTCAGGACCAGTTCTCATAGGTGTTTTCTCGCACTCCCGCCCTCCCAGGCTTTCGATCCGTGATGAGGCTGCTCACCATTACTCACTGTTGGTCACAACGAGCTTTCAGTGCAACGCACTGCACAGTGCATGCAGGTGCACGATGCAGCCCATTGCGGCTGGCCCGCCATGGTGGTGACTGAGGGCTGTGCCGGTCACCGGATTGGGGTATGGAGGGTGGCTGAGAGTGCAGAGAGCACTACCATGGGGGGGGCACTGACCACCAGGGTACCGGGTCTGTGTTGGGGCATGGGTGCCAGTGGTGCGGTGTTGTTGGGGGGGCTGTGTCCAGTTGCTAGCACCTGTCTGTGGGTGCCGTAGACTCCCTGTTGTCATTGTGGCATTCCGGGTGGGTGTGTCATACATTTGGTGTAGCACCACCTTTGCTGTAAGCCACTGGACTTTGGTGCCGGGACCCTGTTGATTAGAAAATCGGGCACAGAGCCTTGGGTGCACCCGCACTCAACACAAGCTGCCATTGTCGCAGCTTGCATAAGGGCTTTGAAAATCTGGTCCCAGGTCTCTTAGTGACCTCATTTGTGCTACCTCCAGTTGGCAATGCTCGTTGCCATATCGCAACTTCTTTTTATGGGATGCAGATGTTCTTGGTTGCCTTTCAATCAGTCAAGAGGAGGAAGATTGATAGTCACAGCGAAGGCAGACAGTGCTAACATTGACAGGTTTCAGGGACCAAGAGTTCCCAGCAGCATATGTTAAGGTGAGAGGCGGAGAGGCCAAAGCAATAAACCTATGACAGGAGAAGGAGATAACTAACTGGAAATAATTTTAAAAGGTTTCTGGCAGGCAGTGGATGAACTGTTGCTCAGCACGTTGATAGTGTTTTAATGAATTTTCAATATGGCAAAAGGATAGAAAACAGAATGAAACTCAACATAGTAAGAAGACACAAATAGTAAAGTATTACTGTACAATAAGACAGGTGTTTGGTTTTCCTAAATGTTATTTCTTGACACAAGGACTATTGTGACAGTTCTAAGCACACTTGATTGAATTAATGTCATAGAATGTGGAACATGCAGCCCTCTTCTAGCGGTCAACTAATCTCCAGAAGTGAAGAAACATCATTTTAACAGTTTTATTTTAATCAGGACTTTCAATCCTCTGTTTAATGTTATAGAAACATTTGGATGTGACAGGTCCTGGGCCCGTGTCCCAGTTTGCATTCTTTTTCTCCTGTCCTTTTCTCAACCATCCTGTCATATCCTTTTTCACCTATAAAAGCCTGCTGCACTGTAGCATTTCTTTCCTTTTCTCATAGAGATTTTCTCCCTTGCCCATGTTCATCAAGGATTGACCCTGGTCCCAGGGTTACACTCTGTTCAGTCCTGGTGCTCCCTTCCCCCTGTATTCTGCAGCCACCCAGATAGCTCAAATAGCTTCCCCACCATAGCAGGGGCTTGGGTGGAGGGCCATCCTCCTTGCCTAGGCAGTCTACTGGGTGGAGTAGGATCCAGTGTAGGCAGGTTTTTGACCTGGGGAGACAAACTCCAGCTGACATACAGACAGTACTTGGATTCTTTCTCGCTGTTTTTCTTACCTGTCCTCCCACATTCTCTGGAATAGACATAGTCTTATGATACCCTTGACTGCAAGCAGCAGCATACTGCAGAAGAAGAATGCTCCCCTGGCCCACCATAGGGGTCACAGCAGCACCAGGTACCCAACCGTCCAGACTGCAGCAACTACTGAGTGGCGCCTGCTGCAGTCTGGCCTGTCTCCAATATAGTGTACCAAGATGGATTCAAACTCAGGTCACCTGCATGGTAATGCAACATGCTGCTTCTGGGCCATCGGTAGACATAGCATTTCTTTCTTTACAGACTGTGAACTGATCTCTCTCTCTCTCTCAAGATTGTACAGGCCCCCTTTATGTTAAATTATAACAAGCCCTCTGTATCTTACCTTCCAAATGTTTCTTTACCTACGTGTTTTACATGCTCTTTTTTCTTTTCTTGTTTGTACTTGTTCTTCTTCCATAGCTGTCCAACCCCCTTCCCAAAAGCAACTGAAACCAATATGCTGGTTATATAGCTCCTGCCTGGAGCTGCATTTGAAAAACACTGTGGCTCTGTGGTGTTCCACAAGCTGCAAGAGAGAGGAAGCTACACCAGGATGCTCCCTGGTTACTACAGCTGCCACACCCTCATTTTGTTTTGAACTCCACAAGAAGAGAGATTTTTACAAGGGAGCTACATGTTAAAGTAGGTGCTTAAAATAATTAAAGCAAAAGGTTTTTCTTCACAGTCAATGTGTCAAGCAGGCAGATAGAGAGGGGCAACAAGGGAGACTACTACTGTTCTGCTTGCTAGCAGAACCATTCAGGCAGTATACTGGCTAAACTCGTCTGTAGACACAAAACATACCTTGCAACAAACTCTGGTCAGAACCATAATAGCAGCCAATACAATAGTTCTGAAATTATGCAACTGATGGCATTTAAAGTAATTAAGCAGAAAATAGCATCTGCAGTATGTAAACCTTCCCCTTCCATTTGTGGCTACTGAAGTACAGTAATTTAAAGCCACTGTGACTAAGCCGGGTGAAGGAGTTTGGATGCAAAAATGTTTGAGAGATCCTCTACCTAGGTCAGAACATAACACAAACAAGTAGAAAAGCAAAAGAAAAGGTGCACTTGCCTTCTGGTAGGAATGGTGTACTTTGTGCGATAAAGAAAAATACTTACAGTACCAACCCAGGATGTATTTGTGTTGCTGCTTTTTGCAGCTGGAAAGTGCATGTTGAAACAATTCTTCAAGCTTATAGAGCAGAATTAAAACAGAATATAAAATGCCCTTTTGGTATGCAGGCATTAACATTTACACCTGTTAACATGTGCTTCATCAGAGGCTTTTTTCTTTTCAAAAATAGAAAATCAGCAACACAAATACTTCTTGGGTTGGCAAGTGTTGTTCTTTAGTGTATAGTATGCCATTAACACTAGGAGGTAGATGCACCATTTGTTTTGCCTTTACAATATTTGTTTGAGGGTTTCACTGTTTGCCCTGTGCTTTGTGTGTGTGGGGTAGTGAGGGCAGACTTTGCCTGGTGGGCCCCCCCCCCTCCGATTACCTTGACGCTGTCTGGGACGTGGAGTCGAGCTGTCCTCCCAGTGAAGCTCTCGCCGAACGCTTTGACTTTAAGTGGATAGTACCCCTGCTGCAAAGCAGGAGATTCGTCGGGAAGGAAAAGGCTCAGGAGGGACGTTCAGGTGATTCAGCACAAAGGACTGGTTGTTCTTTGGGGTTTGAAATTTTCCACCCACCCGCCCTTTCCCTCCTCCCTCCTCCCTCCCATTATATGGGCTAAGCCACTCTCACCTGGGTGTTGTCCTATGCTTAGAGTGGTGATTGGCTAGTCCTACAGTCTGTCTCTTGTGGGGTTCGAACTTGGGAAAGATTAATTCTGTCCTCACAGCTCTAGGTGACTGCTTGTATTACGCTGCTGCCTTTTTTCCCCTCCTCTTCCATACCTACTGTGTGTATGGTCCAATCCTCTGGGGGGTATAGATCTTTATAGCAGAACTTTCTTTTCAGTCAGCTGTGGACTATAAAGTTGTAGTCAATTGTAGTCACTAGCCATTGGGGATGTGTGTTTATCTTATTGCCTGCCCTTATCTCGCTATTTTACAATGGGCTGCTTGCTTTAAAATTACTGGGGTGGGTTACAAGTGTGGAAATAGGCAACCCAGCAGTACTCTGTTCCTGGTGGGAGTGACGGCTGCAGGTCTAACTGTCCTTTTGCCTACTCCTCAGTGCCCTCCAGGTAGCCTAGGGGGTTTGATTAGCCTTATCTCCTTCAATTCTCCTGGGCACTGGTTGAATATAGGTCTGACTCAGGTGTGCATTTAGTGCTATGGGGGCCCTGAAGCATTCCAGGAAGGGGGCTGAGTCAGTCCCCATCTCTAACGCCCTCGCTATAGGGCTGCTCATGGTATTGTTCCTCCCTATTATCACTCTGGACTATGCTCCCCACATGGGTCAACTCGGGTTCTTACCCAGACTACTTGATGAGAAGGACTTTACTTTCTCTAACCTAATAGCCAGAGACAGACAGCCTCCTTGGCCCATGTGCTGCCTTAACCTGTGGTGCTTCCTCTACCCTGTCAAAGTGGTCAGTCGTATCAGTTGCAGGACATCCACTAAGGCTGGCACTCCCCCTATGAGGTATTTCCTCTGGCTTCTACTGGTGACACTAGTCCTGGCAGGGGACATGGAGTTGAACCCAGGTCCTCCATGCCAAGCCCTCTCCTCTCCTCACCTGTGGGCTGGCAGTCAGTGAATGGGCTGAAAATAGCTCATCTTAATGTCCTTAGCCTTCTGCCCAGCCTGGCTGAACTCCTTGCCTGGGTCACCCACTACAAGCCTGACATCCTAGGGATAACCGAATCTTGGCTTAAATCCTCGATCCCGGACTCTGCTTGTGCGCTTCCCAGCTTTGACTTCCTCAGGCAGGACTGTCCAAGAAAAAAGAGGGGGGGTGGTATTCTGGTTTACTACAGGAGCCACCTTAACCTGTCGGTGCTGACCTGCCCTCAGCCAGAGCAGTCTTCCTGTGAGCTGATGCACACTGTACTGCTACTTGGGAATGCAAAGAAACTGCACATTATATGTACCTATAATCCCCCCATGGGTGGTGTACTGGGCTTATCCTCCCTTCTTGAATCTGTTGGTTCCAGGACAGGAAATAATGAGGTAATAATCCTAGGGGATCTCAACTTAAACTGGCTTGGAGGCAATGTCAAGCAGTATGAAACTCTGCTAGCTGGCTTCTCAATGTCCCAATTCATTCAGGAGCTCACCAGATGGTCGTCCACAGGTGGTAACAGCTCTCTCCTGGACTGGGTCCTGACCAACAGGCCTGAGCGGATTAGCTCCTCAGGTACCCTCCCTGACTCCATCTTTGACCATGCCCCGGTGTACAGCATATGGAAGATCTCCACCCCTAAGATCCCTCCCAAAATCATCCAGGTCAGGGACTTCTCCAGGTTTGACCGAAGGACTTTCGGGGAGGATCTCATGTTCCTTGACTGGTCTGTAGTGATGGATGCCCAGAATGCCTCCTCAGCAGTCTGTCACTTCACTAGTATCTTGGGGATGTTACAGGATAAGCATGCCCCTCTCATCAGAAGGAGGGTAAGGGGAGCTGTTACAAAATGGTTGCATGGGAGCCTCCTTGCTCTCATGAGGGCTAGAGACAAATGTTGGGCCAGTTTCAAGGTCTCAATGGACCAGACCATATTCCGACATTACAGGAGGCTCAGGAATGAGTGCAAAAAGGCTATCAGGACTGTCAAAAGCAACTTCTGTAAAGCTGCCTTGCAGACCTCAGCTAAGGACCCTAGGAACCTCTGGAGGAATATTAAAAACTTAGTGAGTGGCTGTGACAGCAAAAGAGATGCAAAGATTGCTATCTGGTATCTCACCTTTTTTCTAGTGATGGCCTTGATGTCATGGAACCAAAGCTTCTCTGCCTTGCCACTGCCTACATTGCCTCCCCTGTGGCCCATATTGTCAACCTATCCTTAGCCTCTGGGGTTATCCCAGACATGTGGAAGGTGGCGCAAGTTGTTACTCATTCCAAGGATATTGGGGTCATTAACTACCAACTGACTGAGGGTTTCAGAAGTGTCCAAGCCTAGATATCCCCCCCCTCCTCCTTCTCCTATCCTCCAGTGAGTACTTGTTTAAGTCTTTCCTCATAGTTTTACTATTGAATGCCCTGCACCATTTTGGTTGCTGTCCTCTGAATTGACTCCACCCTAGCTTTATCCTTTTGAAGATAGGGCCTACAGAACTGGACACAATATTGGAGTTGTGGTCTCACCAGTGATCAGCACAGGGGTATTATCACCTCCCACCTTCTGCTGGTGATGCCCCTACCTATGCATCCCAGCATCCTGCTAGCCCTCCCCACGGCCTTACCACTCTGTTTTGCAACATTTAGATCATCTGCAATAATCACCCCCCAGGTCCCTTTCCTGCTCCATGACTGTCAGAGCCCCACCTAATTTGTATGTTGCCCTTGGGTTTTTTTGCCCCAAATGCATTATTTTGCATTTTTTACTGTTGAAACCCAGTTGCCAATTCCTTGACCAGTCTTTCAGCTTTTTTAGATTGCCCCTCATTCTATCCACTCCCCCAGTATGACCACTCTGTTGCAAAGTTTCATGTTGTCCACGAAAAGACATACCCTTCCTTCCAGTCCTACAGTAATATCACTAATAAAGTCATTGGGGAGGACCAGACCCAGGCCCAGAACTGATGCCTGTGGCACCCCACTGGTCAGTTAGCCCATCCAGAGTGGGTTCCATTCACCACCACCCTCTGAGTCCTACCTCCTAGCCAACTCTCTTCCAATTTAACACCCTTAATACCCACGTCTAGTCTCCTTAGCTTGTTTCTCAATCTTCTATGTGGAATGGTGTCAAACACATGTTGAAATCCAGGTAGACCACATCCACCATGCCTACCTGATCAACTTCTCTGGTTACCCAATCAAAGAACTCAACCAGATTTTTCTGGCACAACCTCACCCCTGTGAAACCATGTTACCATGGATCCTGAAGACTATTGGCAATAAGGTATTCCCCTATCCTTTCCTTTAACAGTGATTCCATTATCTTACCAACCATGGATGTCAAGCGGGGCCACATCTTCCCTCCTCTAGTCCCTTGGTACCACTCCTGTTTCCAATGACAGGTTGAACAGGGATGTCAGAGGTGCTGCCAGCTCCTCTCTGAGTTCCCTCAGTATCCTGGGGTACACCCTGTCTGGCCCCATTGCCTTGTTTACTTTAGTGTGTTTAGTTTCCTAAGGACCCTTTCTACTGTAAAAGGGCTTGTGTCCACTTCCTGGACCCCAATGCCATTGTCCTTTATTCTTGGCCCATCACCTACCTCTTCTTCTGTAAACACTGAACAGAAGTATTTGTTTAATATGCTTGCCTTTTGGTGGTCCACTTCTACACTACCACCTTCTTTATCTTTTAGCCTCACTATCCCTCACTTTGTCTTTCTTTTTTCACTTATATACCCAAAAAATGTTTTATCCCCCATTTTCACTGATTTGGTGATCTTTTCCTGTTTGTGCCTTTACACTCCTAACTGCCTTCCCTGCCTCCCTTAGCTTCTCCTGGTAACTCTCCCTGTCCTCCTCCCTTTTTGTTATTTTGTATCTTCTAAATGACATTTTTTTTGTGCTCTTAATTTCACTGCTACCTCCTTAGAGAACCATAGTGGTCTCTTTTTCCTTTTACCCTTGCTAACCTGCCTGACACAGAGATTTGTAGCCTTTTCAATGCCCCATTTTATTTTTGCCCACTGCTCCTCTACTATCCCAATTTTTTCCTAACCCTGCTAGGTTGTCCCTCAGGCATTCTCCCATTTTCTTGAAATCAGCCCTCCTGAAGTCCAAGATCCTCACTGTCATGTGATTTGATTACAGCCCAGTTTTAATATCACACTACACTGCACAGTGATCACTGTTCCCTAGGTGGTGTAAGGTTTGTGACACTATCTCTGTTTATCAGCACTAGGTCCAGTATCACATCCTCCTGAGTGATGAAAGAGCTTAGAGCATAGAAGAGCTTAGGATAGTCTTACTATTTGCCAAGTTGAACTCCAATCTCCTTTTACTCTTTTTAATTTCATTTTTCACTTGATCATGTCTGCCCTACACATCTCCCAGATTGTATCACTGGGCTTTTTCCTCCATTTTTTGTAAAAAAAAAATGTTCTGTTTATTGTCTTTTTGATGGTATTGTTCAACTATTTGGGTCTTCTCTTCTGTCCAGTTACCCTTTTCCTTCTACTGCACTGGGTATCTTGTAACAGTATAAGTTTATATTTAATAATGTTCCATGTCTCATTCATGCTTTTATCCCTAAACAATACTTCCCACTTCTATTCCTTCAATTTTTTCTTCATTTTTTGACATTGGCTTTTCTATAGTTAAAGTACTCAGTCTTGATCATGGATCTGGTCATTTTTTTAGTAATTAGAATCTCAATCAATATTGTGATCGCTGCCACCCAAAGGTTCAATTGTATTGCATGTGTTTACGAGGTCTTTTATGTTTGTAAATACCAGGTCCAGCAGGCTTTTCCTTCTAGTGGGCTCCTCCACCGTCTGGTTCAGTTCACATTCATCCAGTATATCAATCAGGTCAAACCCGAAACTGCTGTTTGATGTTGTACTGTCCAAATCAATGTTGCTGATATTAAAGTCTCCTTGTATAATTATGTCCTTGTTAACAAGACTCATATTCTTAATAGTCCTAAATAATGTTTTGGTATAATCTGTATTGTAGTCTTGGGGTCTATAGCTAATACCAATAAAAATATGATTCTTTTTGATAATTAATTCTACACAAAGGCTTTCTACACGTAACTCGTCATCCTCACCTAATGAGTCTGTAGTGAGCCCACTATTGAAATTAGTTTGTACATACAGTGCTATACCACCCCCTCTTCTCAAATTCCTATTAACTTTGCACAATGTCTATTCATTAATCTCATGCCCCAAGTCTGTGATGTCATTACACCAAGTTTCAACTATTGATACTACATCATATTCTTTCTCACATAATTTAGTAATCAATAAGTCAATTTTTTTATTCGGACTCCTAGCACTGAGTGAAAGAATACACAGCATATTTTTATGTTTTTTTATTCAATAAGATTTTTCTGTTATTACTGTCAGTACAATCATCCTCATTGTTGAGATTGCTACTGCTGAAAATCCAACCCCCAGTTTCCAGTTTAAATTTTAGTTGATTGCAGAACAAATTATATTACCAGGGACTGAAGATCCTTCTCTGTTTAAGTGCAGTCCATTCTTTTTGTAATAGATTCCATGGCTGGAAAAAGTCCACCAGTTTCTTATAAACTCAATGTTTTCATTTGCTGCTTATCCTTGTAACTACCAGTTATGACTATAAATGTCCCTTACCTCATATTATTGTATCTGTATAGGGGTAATACTTCTGAAATGACTGTGTTAGATTTATGTTTCTTTAATAACTCCCCTATATCCTTGATCTCCCTCGTAGTCGTATGTTCTGGGGTTCAGTCGATATCATTAATACCTGCATGAATCACTAACAGATGAAGTAGTTCAATACTGACAGTTAGTCTTGCCTTTATATTTCTCACATTGCTTAATTTGCTGCCTGGAAGACATATAACTTGAGTGTGCTCTTTATTTAAATTGCAAATAGTAGAATCTGTATGTCTTAAGATAGAATATCCTATTACAGTAATTTCCTTAGATTTTGTCTTGCTGGGTGGTGCATTTGTTTCTACTGTTTGCTTATTTGAGTCTACTGAACTTGCATGGACCATTTCAATGGGAGTTGAAGTTACATCCCAACTCAAAATGTATGAGGGTATCAATCACCCGGGGGTACCTTTGTATGGCCTCAATGTTATCTGCCTCTCAAAAAACAGAAAATATTTTTTTAGTTAACATTCCACTGAAGAAATTCCTCACAAGTCTACTCCATTTTGATCTTCCATTTCTCTGCATGGTATACCAGTACTCCTCCACAACTTAATTTGTAGTTGTTCTTTTTCTGTTTCCATTTGCCTAACTATTCACTTCCTGGGTAGCTGGAAAACCTCCATGTTCTCTCTGTCCCCCCTCTGTAGTAACCACTATATTACTGTGCCATTTATTGTCTCTAATTATTTTATTTTCCATCCTATCTAGATTTTGTTCTAGCTTGTCCAGCCTTCTGCATCATAATTTCTAGTTAAGTCATTAGCTTCTTATTTGATTTACATTTATCAGAAATACATTTGCCCACTATATTTATAGATTCAATAAGTGGTACATTGAGCACATTATGTATTTGAAACCTCCCTCCTCATCGAATGTAATAATGGTGTCATCCATTGTTCTTAACTGTTTGAAGAGGACAGTGTCTTCCATCTTCCTTGGCTTCTCCAACTGACAACGGAAGTCATGGGAAGAATTCGCACTTGCCTCTGTGTGTGTCGCCTTTGCACACACATGCTTGTGTTCACGCTTGGCTCTACTAACTAGAGGCCTAACTGAAATAGTCTGGGGCACCTTAGTCACTGGTTCAGAGTGCAATGGCCTCTGTGAGTAAAACAGTAAAAAACTGTTTAAAAACAGCTCAGCAAGCCTACTCTAGGCTGTTGAGTCACAAATATTGTTAAAAGTATAATATTTCCCCAGAAACAGGCTACAAAAAACAGTTTTAGTCTCTCTTGCACTATGCAAGAGACTGCAATACCCAGAAGCCCCTGGCGCTGTTTCTTAGTAATTGAGAAACACCAAGGCCTGATCTCTTAAATTTTTTTGTTTGTTTTTGTTTTACGCATATACATATACACAGTCTCTCACTAGCAGTAAGTGAGAATTTTGGGGTTAGGGACTAGCCACACACACAACCACTAGATAGCCTTTTGTATAGTTCTGCACCACTTGCATAGGGCCGAGCTGAAATAGTCTTGGAGCTGGAAGTTGCCAGTTTTGAGCACAATGTGTTCTGCAAGCAAAACAGTAAAAAACTGTTTAAAAACAGCTCAGCAAGCCTACTCTAGGCTGCTGTGTCACAGAAATGGTTAACTGTATAAAATGTCCCCAGAAATAGGATGCCAGTAAACAGTTGCAGTCTCCCCTGCACTATTTGGGACAATTCAACACCAAGAAGAGCCTGGGGCTATCTCTTAGCATCTAAGACATACTGAGACCCGATCACTTCAATCTCTTACATTTTTTTGTTTGTTTTTGTTTTACACATGCACACAGTTTCTTGTTAGCAGTGAGTGGGAATTTGGAGGTTAGAGACTAACCACATACACAGCCATAGTCTTCTATATAGCCTGATGCCACTCACTAGGGGCCAGTATGAAATAGTCTGGGATCTGGAAGTCGCTGGTTCAGAGCATGATAAAATGTTTAAAAATGGTCTCAGCAAGCCTACTCAAGGCTGCCGACTCACAAATATGGTTATGTATGATTCAGTAAAAACTCTGTGGATCAGCAATTCCCCCCTCTGAACTCTTTGAAATCCATTACTACAAGCTGCATTTTTTTCTTTGTAAATTTAAAGAATCCCATCCCAACTGATCAAACGTATCACAGTAGTGGCAATTACAGCAGTAGCCCAAGGCCAAATGTGCCATTCTAAAGTAGGTTTTATCTAACTTGTAAACAAGGGTCAAATTTGTTTGTAGATAAGAAACACTGTCATGTTCTAATAGTGGTATATAAAAGCTGCATAGCTATCCTATATCTGGATTCTTTTGGCAAAATAGAAGCTTTCCTGCATATACTGTAACTCCCAACCTAATGTTAACTTTGTTATTTTGTTTACATGTACACTAAAAGTGAGTTTATTGTCAATGTCTACCACCAGGTGTTTATGCTATTTAGTTAATTTCAACCTTATACCATTTCTTAATAGACATATAATCCTGACTTGAAATCCTGTTTGTTACTTTTAGTGTAAAAGTCCATTACCTGTGTTATATTCTTGCTCAACACCATTCTGAAGTCCCTAAACTAGTCCTGTAAAATACTGAAATCACACTGCAATTTTTGTTGTAACTTGGCCTTACTCCTAGGTCTACCAATAAGTACAGTATCGTCTGCATGCAGATGTATATCACAATTCACTATCAATTGTGGAAGGGGATTAACTTAAATCAAGAATAACAGGGGGCACAAGATGACATCTTGGTGGCACCCCTTATAAGCATCTCTTAGCTATTAGCATTCTCAAAAATTAGTTGACATCCTGAACTGAAAGAACAGAGTTTTCTGACAGAGACCACCAAAAGCGTCTAGCTTTACAGTACCTTAAATATATATTTATATTTATTTATATTATTTTCATACTGAAAGTAGAAGAGTAAGTGGGAAGAAAAAAGAGATCTGTAGGCAATGTTTGGGGAACTTACTGTAACTTGTCTTTAAAATTATAACAGGTGTTGTGGAGGGAAACTAGCTCAGGAGATTAATATTGGGTTGAGTAGATTCAGGAAACCCTGTGAATCAGTTGTGTAATGGAGGGAGAGTGAACAGAGGCTTAGAGCCTTCTTAGAAGAGCACTGTAAAAGTACTTCCACTCTAATGTGCCCAGCATGTTCACATCCCAGTGAGTGAGAGGAAGAGAAAAGGGGTGGAACAAGTAATTGGGGTCTTAGGCATGAACAGGTGTCAGTAGGAGGAAACAAGGAAGCAGGGAACTCTGCAGGACAAGTATGGTAAGGTACCTCTTCACTACTGTGTAATAGCCACTGCTGGGAAGGGCAGAAGTTCAAAGGTAGTCAAAGACTGGTAATAGAAACAACACCATATATTAGGTAGGAGTACAGAGAGATTTAAACAAGACACATGAATACAAATAGAAACAAAAGAAAAAAGGGGAAAACTAGAAACACTCTATCAGGGGTAAGGGTATAAAAGTATTTCCAAGTAACACAGGGAGACTAGAAGTTGAAAATGCTGGGTGTGGTGCAATGCAGAGACTGTGGGTGATAATTTTCAGAGAGACCTTCTGGAGACTGTGGTACTGCCCATCTGCACACACCTCTCTGGGTTGAAGGATGAGGTCACTAGACTCCAGGCTGAGTTGGCTAGGATTTCAGGGGCCTCTTCCTCCACCCAAGGGCCACAAAACCTGCCATTGTTAGCACAGAGAATGCAAGGGAGGAGGAATGGCTAAACTATTGTGGGATCTCAAAGGGTGGCAATGGTGGAACAGAGGCATAGTCTTCAACTGGTACCACTACATAATTCCTGTGCTGATCTGGCAGGGTGGGACTGCTTGGAGGAAGCAGCCATGGTAGAGACCAAGAAGGATGTGGGGGCCCTCCAAAGTGGAGACACCAAAGAATGTGGTAGAAGACTCCAGAGTAGGAGGAGGAGGAGGAAGCAGCTTCTGGTGGGGAACTCGATTGTAATGGGTATAGCTTTGGGAACAGAAAAGGAGGGGGATAGACAGGATAGATATCTATGTGGTACCATGCCCTTGAGGGATGGAAAACGGATCCTGAGGATCACTAGGGCAGAAGGACAGAAGAGAGATCTGGATGTCATTGTCCAGCTGGGGACTAATGACCTGGCTAGGGTAGGAGTTGGGATAGTGCAGAGGGAGTTTAGGGAGCTGGGGAGGGTTCTTATACAGGTAACTCACTCAGTGGCTTTCACTGAGGAGCTGCCTGTCTGTGACGGGGGAGGAGAGGGATTTCCATACCAGAAGCTTCAACGCTTCTCTGAAGGAATGGTGCAGAGATGATAGTTTCAGCTACATTTGGGACTGGGGACCTACCCGGGAAGATAAGGGCCTATACAGGAGTGATGGCCTGCATCCACCTGAGAGGGGAACTGCAGTACGCAGTGGACAGCTTAAATCTTACTTTGATGAACAATTAAACTAGCCAAGGGAGGTGCAGAAGGAATTGGGGTGGCAGAAACTGTCTTCCCACAGGCTGAAGTAAAGAGTAAGGAGAACCCAAGGAAAGAGGAATCCCCAAGGATGAAAATTAATAAAGGAAGCAGATTGGTAGAGACAAAGGGGCAAGGGAATGGGAACATTAAAATGGAGGGAAGAAGGGAGGGCAAACAGGAAAAAAGGGTGGCAAAACATAGAGTGGAAGCAAAATCTGGAAGGCCAGGTGTGTGAATACTAGAAGTCTTGCAAATAAGATTCCAAACCTAAAGGCAATCATGACATGGCTAACCTGGATATTATGGCCCTTATCAAGTTATTGTGCACTGAAAACCATGACTGGAACATGGCCTTACTAGGCTATACTTTGTTCAAGAAGGACTGGGTGGTAAGGAAAGGAGAGGGTGTTGTGCTTTATGTGAGGGAAAGCATAAAAGTGATATACAGGGAATGCTGGGAGAGGTAGATATATTGTGGCTAGGGGTTGATTTTAACTTTGTTTTACTAGCCCAGGACCTAGTGCAAACTGACTAGGGCTAATGTAGCTAACTTTCCACTTGTCCATTTGACCAGTGCAAGTTTTCCATGGCTGTTAAGAAAGTTAAAAAAGTCCCTACTTTAGTAGGCTATAGTCCTCATGCTAGCCTCTCCCAGTGTTCCAGATAGCCTGGTGTGATGAACAGCTCATTAAGAGCTGCAATTATCTAGCAGTTCAAAAGAAAGGGGGCAACAAAAGACTCAGCGAGAGTCATTATCACTCCATTGTTAGAACTTTCAGCTAGTGTCCAGGCTGTGATCAATGGTAGAGTGCTGTTAAGTAACTAGTTTCCAGTTTTCTGAAAGTGTCTGTGATACTTTGTCCTACATGGTCCTTAAAGAACTAAGAGAGGTGGTGGCTAAATCTCTGGCAATCCTGTTTAGCCGATCACTGGAAACAGGAGATGTACCCAAAGACTGGAGGACAGCAGATGTAGTCCCCTTATACAAAAGTGAGAACAAAGAGGAAGTGAAGAACTACAGACCAGTCAGCCTCACCTCGGTAGTGTGGAAGATCATGGAAGCACTACTGAAGGAGAGATTGGTGGAACATCTGGTTGTCAACGGACTACAGGACCCAAGGCAGTATGGTTTCACCAGGGGGAGGTCATGTCAGACCAACCTCGTTGAATTTTTCAACTGGGTGACTAGGGAGGTAGATCAGAGGAGGGCAGTGGATGTGGCCTATCTGGACTTCAGCAAGGCCTTTGACACTGTGCCACATAGAAGGTTATTACACAAACTGGGGAATATGGGTGTGGGCAGGACAGTAGTAAAGTGGGTAGGTAACTGGCTGGGTGGCAGGACACAAAGGGTGGTGGTAAATGGCTGTCACTCCACAGAGGGAAGAGTGACCAGTGGGGTGTCACAGTGATCAGTGCCAGGACCAGTCCTATTCAACATCTTCATCAGTGACATTGTACAGGACCTAGAAGGCAGAATTTCCCTGTTCGCTGATGGCACAAAGCTCTGTAACATAGTGGACACACCAGAGGGTGTAGACAGAATGGAAAGGGACTTGCAGAAACTTGAAGAATGGTCAGGGGTTTGGCAGTTGAAATTCAATGCAAAGAAGTGCAAGATAATGCATATGGGGCATGAAAACACTGGCACAATGTATCAGTTGGGGGGTGACCAAGCAGGAGAGGGATCTTGGGGTTATCATCTCTGATGACCTCAAGGTAGGGAAACAGTGCGCAAGGCAATAGGTAAAGCAAATAGGTTGCTGGGATGCATAGGCAGGGGCATCACCAGCAGGAAAAAGGAGGTCATAATTCCAATATACAAGACACTAGTGAGGCCCCACCTGGAGTACAATATACAGTTCTGGAGACCTTACCTACATAAGGACATAGACAGGTAGAGAAGATTCAGAGGAGGGCAACAAAGATGGTGCATGGATTGCATCACAAGTCCTATGAGGACAGGTTGAAGGACTTGAATATGTACTCCCTGGAAGACAGGAGGGAGAGAGGGGATATACTATAGACATACAAGTATCTTACAGGGAGGAACAGTGTGCAGTAATACACTATTTTTAAGAGAAAAAGATGTTCCAGGAATAGAGGGCATGGAATGAAGTTGGAGGGAGGACGATTCAGAGGAAATGTGAGGAAGAATTTCTTCACAGAATGGGTGGTGGACAAGTGGAACACCCTGCCAGAGGAAGTGGTGGGGGCTGAAACAATCACAGGATTTAAGAATGCACGGGATAGACATAAAGGAATTCTGGACATCAGGGGTGAGGGGCAACATACTTCTAGGAGAACATAAAGTGAACTTACAAAATGGGCAGACTGGGTGGGCCGTAGACCCTTATCTGCCAACACTATGTATCTATGTATCTATCATTAAGAGCAGTGCCCATCATTTCACTACATTTTGAGGTTCCGTATCCAAAATTTAAGTGACAAAATGCTAAAAGGTATACACAGTCTGCCCTGCTGGTGGTGAGTTTGATCCCAGTCTCACCATAGTTGCTTCCTCTCCCCTCCAAATCTCTCAGCTCTGTACTTTTTCTGGACACCACTGCAGACCAGACTCTGAAATGACCATCCATAGATCCATAGCTGCCATTACTGGCAAGTGTAGGGGTCCCAAGCACTACTAAATGGACCATGCCAGCCAATGTCAGCCATGTAGTCCTACTCTCATTCCACCCAGCATGTCCTTTCATCCTAAAAACAAAGTTTTGGAGCATGTATGGTTCAAAAATAATTGTCACTAACATACATAATTTGAAAGGTTAAAATAGTCATTCCTGGGATACATAGATCACCCTGTATAGAAGTAGAAGAAGTAGTATAGCATCATGGCTGTGTACTGTTTCCCCTTTGTCTGATGAAAAGATAATGTTTTAAATGATGTTGTTATTGTTGGGGCACAGCATGCTTAAAAAATGCTTTAAAAATTTCATACATTTTTCTGTTTCCCTAGCCCCTTAGATTTGTGTAGCCCACCCCCAAAAAAAAAATAAATATGAGATCTGCCCCTGGCACACTTGACACTGTATGAAAACTTCCAGAAGTTCAGGTCTCCAGTTGATCACAGGATGTGGGCTGAGAGTGTCTTTCTCTGCCTGACTCTGTTCGTTGCTCTGTGGCTGAAGGAACGGTGTATGCGTGTGTGTGTGTGTGGGGGATTTGGCTTCATTCCTACCAGGTCAAAATGTTGCATGCTCTACAGCACACGACATGATCACGAGGTAGGGACAGTGTGGTAGGTAAGACCGAGACGGTGCAAAACCATGAAAGGAAGTATGCACGATAGTGCACCCTCTCACTCTTCCCAGTGCAGGATAAGAATCCTGCTGGGACAGGGGTTTGCCATGCAGCTGACATGGCTCAATGGGATGAGCCACTGGCAGCAAGGGAGGCAAGCAGTGCGTTTAGGACCGGGTTTTGATTCCAGTCCCAGACGCATGGAATTTTTCCTTTTTTCACACTTTGTGTGATATTAAGTGTTAACCTCCCGAGTTAGTTATATGGCTGGGGGTTAGGGTGCAGCCCCCATAACAGGGCATGCAGGGAACATAGCCCCTGAAAACAAGAATTATGCCATTTGCAATATATCTGCTGTATTGGCAGCGTGGTATATTGCTACAGCATAATGTCTAATAACATTATGACCTCATGCTGGCTTCATTGGGGACTGGGGTCCCACCTGGGAGGATGGGGGCCTGTACAGGACAGTGGCCTTCATCCATCCAGAGACAGGATAGTGATCCTCAATGAGCAGTTTAAATACTTCCTTGGCAAACATTTAAACTAGCCAAGAGGGAGACGATGGGAATAGGGAGACTCAAGCAGCCCACCCTCACAGGTTAGAGTCAGCAGAGAAGATCAGGAAGATACATTGCGGGCAAGTGTACCTACACACATTACAAGGGGTATGTCAGAGGAAGTTAGGCAGCAAAAGAAAGAACACAGAGCTGGGAAGTGGGGACAAGAGGGCAAAATGAGAATAGAAGGGAGACAGACAGGGAATCATGGCAGGTCATGTACACAAATGCCCGCAGTCTGGTAAATAAAATCCCAGACCTGGTGGCTGTGATGGTAGAGGTTCACCTGGACATAGTGGCAGTAACCAAGATATGGTACACTAGAAACCATGACTGGGAGGTAAATGTACCAGGTTATGCTCTATTCAGGAGGGACAGGGAAGGCAAACAAGGTGGGGGAGGGTGGCCTTTTATGTATAAAAGCAACCGCAGTACAGGGTAGGCAGGGGGAGGCCGAGGCACTGTAGGTCACCCTTGAGACAGGCAATGGCACAGCAGTTCATACAGGGGGATGACCTACAGGCCTCTAGCACAGGGGGAGGAGGTGGACAAGGTGCTAGTGGAAGAAATACAAAAAATGGCAGTAAAAGGAGTGGTACTGCTACTAAGTGACTTTAATACACCTGATGTAGATTGGACCATCCCAGCAGCAGCCTCGGGGAGGAGCCATGACATCCTGGAATCCCTGCGGGGGGCAGGCCTCAGGAGGTTAGTGCTGGAACCCACCAGGGAAAGTGCAATTCTGGACCTAGTACTGACCAATGGAGACAGAATCATGGAATTAGGGGTGGAAGGGAACCTAGGGTCCAGTGACCACCATGCAGTGTGGTTAATATAAGGACAAAGTCACAGCTGAGCTACACAAAGGTGAGAGTCTTGGATTTCAGGAGGGTAGATTTTGCTAGAATGGAGATATATATCAATGAAGCCCTGGCAGGAACGAAGGAAAAAGGGTGGGTTGAAGACAACTGGGCACACCTAAAAGGCGCCATAGTGCAGGTCGTGAGCCAGTGCATTAGTCTGAGAAACAAGGGCAAAAGAAGGAGAAAACCACTATGGTTCTCAAAGGAGGTGACAGAGAAAATAAAGGCCAAAAGGCTGGCTTTCAGAAAATAAAACGGGACTCAAAAAGAGGATAGGGTAGTGTATCTAAATAGAATAGACAGAGGGAAGCAGTTCAGTTCAGTTTTATTTGGAACCAGGAAAACACTCCATTGAGCAAGCTCATTTACAAAGAGGTCCTAGAAGGACTTAAACAATACGGTACAAATAAGGACATCAATAACTAACTATACATGAGACTAAATAAGCAGGGACAGCAGTTATGAGCACAAAGACACAAACCAAGGAAAAATTAGCTCAGACAGTGCAGAGAGGGAACAAGGCTTTCTACAGGTACATCAGAGAAAGAAGGATGCCCAGGGGAGGGATTGTAAGACTGAGAGGGGATGAAGGGGATAGTGTGGAGGGGGACCAGGAAAAGGCATCAGTATTGAATAAATACTTCTGTTCGAGATTCACTGAAGAGGGGAAGGGTCAGGGCCACAACTAGGTAGTAGAAACAAAGACAGGAGGACGGTAAGCACCAGTCCATTTGCAGAAAGGAGAGTCCTAGAGGAGCTCACAAAACTGAGGGTCAACAAAGCTATGGGATCAGATGGCATACACAATAAGGTATTAAGAGAACTACAGATGGAGATGGCAGCACCACTGGCAGTCCTATGTAGTGAATCGCTCAGTACAGAAGGGGTTCCAGAGGACTGGAGGAAGGTGCATGTAATCCCTCTTCATAAAAGTGGAAGCAGGGAGGAGGCAGAAAATTATAGGCCAGTTAGCCTCACCTCAGTAGTGGGCAAGATTATGGAGGCACTGCTTAAGGAAAGGATAGTGGAACACTTGGAATCCAAAGGAGCACAGGATTTGAGGCAGCATGGATTCACAGCAGGAAGATGATGTCAAACAAATCTGATAGATTTTTTGATTGGGTGACAAAGGAGGTGGATCAAGGAGGAATGGTATATGTCATATTCCTCGATTTCAGCAAGACCTTTGACACCGTTCCACATAAAAGATTGGTTAACAAGTTGGATAACCTAGGTGTGGGCCATGAAGTGGGGAACTGGGTTAGAAACTGGTTAAGGGACAAAAAGCAGATGGTGGTTGTTAATGGGATCCAATTAGAGGAAAGGGGTGTCTCAGGGATCAGTCCTGGGGCCAGTCCTTTTTAATGTCTTCATTGGTGACATAGCTGAAGGGCTGGAAGGGAAGGTTTGCCTATTTGCAGATGACACCAAGATCTGCAATGAGGTAGACACTCAAGAGGGGTTGGAGAATATGAGGAGGGATCTTGAAAAGCTGGAAAAACAGTCAGAAGTGTGGCAACTAAAATTCAATGCAAGGAAGTGCAAAATCATGTACTTGGGGTGCAGAAACCCTGCTGAGAGTTATAGGATGGGGGAGGGGAGTTGCTGATGGTCAACAGAGAGGAAACGGATTTGGGGATTATTATCTCAGATTACCTAAAGGTGGCCAATAAGTGTACAAAGGTGGTGGGACAGGCAAGTGGCATGTTGGGCTGCAAAGGTAGGGGTATCACTGGCAGAAAAAGGGAGGTGGTGATAGCACTGTACAAAACACTGATGAGGCCCCATCTGGAGTACTGTGTACAGTTCTGGAGGCCACATCTTCGTAAGGACATAGATAGGCTGGAGACTTTTCAGAGAAGGGCAACTAAGATGGTGCTGGGCCTGCACCAGAAGACATATAAGGAGAGATTGAAAGACCTACATATGTATACGCCAGAAGAGAGGCAGGAATGGGGAGATATGATAGAAACCTTCAAGTATCTCAAAGGCATAAATAAGGTGCAAGTGGGAGGCATCCTTCAATATGGGAGATGTACAAGAATGAGGGGGCATGATATGAGCTTGAAGGGGGGCCAGGATAAGGGGGAATGTGAGGAAATTCTTTTTCATGGAAAGGGTGGTGGATGCATGGAATAACCTACCCCAGGAGGTGGTGGGAATAAGCACAGTGGGGGGTTTCAAACATTCATGGCATAGTCATTAGGGACCCCTAGCGGTGAGAAGGAGAGGCTAAGGCTGGTGACTAAGTAGGATCAGCAGCTGTTGGTACATGTAGGGTACAGTGAGAAAAAAGATGATGAAGCACTTCAGGTTCAAGAAAAGGGTAACAGCAGGTGGGCAGTTAGATGCAAGAGTTTATTTCAGTTACTTGTGCTCTCTTAATGCTTCTGACCAACAATCGGGCCTTCGTTAGAGGGTGTGTTCACAATGATCAGGTGCTACATTTTCAAGCAAATGCTTTAAAGTGATACACTCAGTAAAAAGGGGTGGGTAAAATGATTCTGGATTAATAACAGAAACAGACACTCAATCAAATGTGACTGAAACTGTTATTATTTTATTATTAGCTCATCGGTTTACAGACCTTTGAGTCATAGACTCATTTACAAAGGCACCTCATCAAGAGAGCAATACATCACAGCAAACAAACAGTACAGTACATAACACTTAGATTAAAAAAGCAACCAGCTTTACAGGCATTCACTGGTGGTACACGCTTGGTAATAGGTAGATCACAGTAGTCATAATATAGGTACACGAGTACCACATCAGGTAGCAATCAGAGATTTTTTATTACATTAGTCAACAGATGTTGCATGAGACCCCAGGTATATACAGCAAAAGTAGACAGGGCAGACCCAGCCTAGGGGTGAAGATAAGGGGCAGGTGGGGGATTATGTGCAGTTGCAGCAGCAAGTGCTTGTCAGATGGCTTCTGAAGGAGACCTCGAAAGGACCAAGCTTAGAGGAGTCAGCTATATTGGCTGGGAGGGAACTGAATCAGGATGGAGCCCGATAGCAAAAAGATCTCTGGGCCATAGAGGTCCTTACCCTGGGGACAATAAGGGAGGTTTTGACAGTGCTGCGGGTGGAGACTGAGGGGGAGGCTCCTTGCAGGGACATGGCGACCCCAGGGGAGAAGAGCCCTAGCAGGGTCTTTTTTACAGGAAGGCAGGTTTGGAAGCTGTCTTTCTTCAAGGTTGAGCAAGTTGGTGGTGGAGTACAACAGGCATGTGTGGGTGCACCTAGGGGCTCCCAGCATTAGCCTGCAGGCAAGCGCAGTGTTGTCAGCTGCAGCATAGATGGGCAGCCCATAGTCGATTAGAGAAAGGACAGAGGAGGTGATTGCCAATCTATGGGCCTCTTGTGGTAGACAGTCCCTATGGCGGCATAACAGTCCAATCCTGACATTGATGGCAGCAGAAAGGGCATTGATATGGGAATGGAAGGAGAGTGCTCAATCAAAGGTAATGCCCAGATACTTGGAGGAAACCTACTCGATGGGGTTTAGTGTGCTAGGCAGTATCACGAGAGGGGCACCACTGGCTTTGCTTTGGCGATGCGAGAAGAGCATAGCTTTGGTCTTTTTTAGGTTCAGGACTAGCCTTCATGATGTGAACCAATGCTCAGCTCTATCAAAAGCTTGTTGGAGGGCGGCCTGGAGTATGTTGGGGTTGGGGTCAGTGGCGAAGTGCACAGCGTCATCTGCGTGGAAGAGGATCTTACTTGGGCAGGCCAAGGGGAAGGAGTTGAGGTAGAGACTGAAGAGGAGAGGGCCTAAAATGGAGCCCTGGGGAACCCCAGAATGGACAGGTCGTGTGTCAGATAGGGTGCTATTGATTTTTACACACTGAGTTCTGGCAGAGAGGCAGCTGGTGAACCATACAAGGGGGCCAAGGGAGAAACCAAGCCATCTGAGGAAGTCAAAGAGGAGAGGATGGCAAACTTGTCAAAGGCCTTGGAGAGGTCAATGAATACTGCACCAGCAGGACTTCCGGCATCAAGAGCAGAATGCAGGAAGTTGTAGAATTCAAGTAGCGCAGTTGTGGTGCTGTGACTTGCACAAAACCCATGATGTTCAGGGCACAGGATATTGTGCATGGCCAGGCATTTGGCAAGCTGGTTGGCAACTACTTTTTCAAGGGCCTTAGAGAGTGGAGGAAGGATGGAGATAGGTCAATAGTTACCCGGGATCGCTCGATCTCCACTCTTTAGGATGGGAGTGATGATTGCGGTTTTCCATGTGCTGGGGAACTGCCCCAGGCACAGATAGTGGTTGAGCAGCTCGGTAAGTGGGACCAGGATAGCATCCAATGTCAGACAAAGCAGCCTAGTGTCCAGTAGGTTGGTGCCGGGGTTGTTACTACTAATGGCTTTTTGCAGAAGGTGTCTAGCCTCCAACGGGGAAATGGTACGTAGGTAGAAAGGAGGTCTCTGGAGAGTGGGTAGGAATGCTACTGGGATGGGGTCAAAGAAGTTAATGTGAAGGACTGAACTCGGGTCTGAGAAAGTGTGGTTTAGGCAGTCTGCAATGCCAAGGGGGTTAGAGCAGACAGTTTCATTAAAGGAGAGTTGAGAGGGGGGTGAGGAACGGGATTTCCCATTCAGCTCCTTTACATTATCCCAAAAGTTTTTAGCTGACCCCCAGGAGGAGACAAGAGTGGACTGGTAGTACTGGGCTTTGGCCTGTCAAATGGCCCAAGTACACTTATTGCACTCAGAGTTGTACACTCGCCTATCAGCTGGCTTACCAGATTCCGTGGCAATGTGCCAGAGGTTGTCTCTCATTTTAAGTTTGTGAAGGAGGAAGGGGGTAACCCAGGGCATGTTTTGCTATTTGGTGCAATTTCAAGCGAAGGGGGCATAGAGGTCACAGGCAGTGTTAAAAGTGTGAGTGAAAAAAATCCAATGTCTCATCTGTGGATGGTGCAAGTCTGATTGGGGACCAATCCAGTTGTGAGAGGTACAGTTTAAGGTGACACAGGCTGCCTGGGAGTAAGCGACATTGCTGGGTGGTTTGTGGTGCAAGTCTGCTGTTGGCAGCAGACCAAGAGAATACGACCGGGGAGTGGTCACTAAGTGAGTTGGGAAGTACACTAATATCGAGCACCCTCTGGGGGCGGTTGGTAATGGTGATACCCAGGAGAATGCTGGAGCCAGTAGAGGGGTTGAATCTAGTTGGGGTGGTGAAAAGCTGGGACATGTCAAGGGCGGCAAAGAAATCTCTGGTTTGGGAGGCCGTGGCAGAGAGCCAGTTGATATTCAGGTCACCAACAATTATCTGGGACATTTTGGGCGGTAGGCCACAGAGGTAGTCAGCAAGTGCCTGAATGGCAAGGTCTTGCTTTCTGGGGAGAATATAGGCAACGGTGAAAAAAAGTGGGCCCTTACCAGAGTTGGGGGAGATTTTTAGTGTGAGGGCTTGCACCCCTTATCAAGCTTGGGTGGTGGAAGTGCATGTCTGAGGAGGGAGTCACGCATATAGACAGCACAACCACCTCCACGCTTACCCACTTGGTCTTCCCTGAAAAGGGTGTAACCAGGGAGGGAGACGAAGGAGTCAGGGGTGGATTTGGATAACAAGGTTTCGACCAGTGCGACAATGTCCTGTTGGTGCTGAGTAATGCAGCATTGGAATGCAGCAGCCTTCTTAAGGAGGCTGCAGATATTCATAGAAGCTATGCGGAGTCCTTGAGCCTGGGCAGGCTTGTTCATAAGGTTGGGCACGGGGCCAGGGTTTGGGTGAATGTTACCTGATAGAAGCAACAGGAGGGTGATTAGGCGCACCAAGGCGTGGTAGTGATTGTGGCATTTCCCCTAGTGACTGGACACAGGGCTGGGTGCTGTGGTGCAAGGGATGGGTAGAGTACAAAGGGTGGGAAATCCATTGAGGAGAAGAGACCACGGTATGAGTGGGCACAGGTAGCAGGGGTGGAAGTGTGAGGGGGTACCGAGGGTGGGAGGTGATCGAGCATTGGGGGAGTCTGGTAGAGGTATTGTAGATAAGAGGGGGGTACTATGCACAGAGGGTGATGGTCCTAAATAAGGTGGGGCTGGTGTAGAAAGTAGGAGGAGGACCATAGTCAGTGTCAATGCACTTGATCCCAGATGCATTGAGGACGATAAGTTATTTGAGCATGAGAGAGGATCACCCCTTTAAGAAGTTACAGAAAGGAGAGCCTCTTTAAGGAGTTGCTGTAATTCACTAGTGTGAGGCCTCAGGGGGTGGGGATCACTGGGGAAGTGTACTTAATAAAGGATGGAGGAGGGGGAGAGGGGTGGGGGAAAAATTGTCCAAAGAGCAGTACAGCAAGGCAGTGGCCAAGCTGTGTTTTGAAAAAGGTGCCCTTTATGCTTTCTTTCTCAATGGGGAACTGCAGCATCCAATCGGGAAGCAGCCACAGTCCCCAGGAGCCAGTCCAATTACGGGGTTTGAAGCCTCACAGCTCAGAACTTGTACCTGCTTTCCTTGGTCAGGGGGTGGCAGGCTGGCGGCAGAGGTCCAACCACCAGCAGGTAGCAGCGCCAGGGCCACTTGGCTGAAGTGGAGAGCCTGGTTTGGGCTTGTGGCTAAAACAGATCAGAAAAAAAGGCGGTCTGTTAGTTAAAAGGTCAAAGACAAAGGTCAAATAAATTGGTGGGAGGGCCCAGGGCAATTTAGTGCTCATGGCAGAAGTAGGTGCAAATAGGTTCCTGCAGAGAGGTCTGGTCAAAGTTGCCAGGTGGGAATTTAGCAAAACAAAAGACTGATTCAGGAGGTTGGGGGGGCCCTTGAATGAGACCAGGGAGAGCTGGGAAGGAGGCGTGTGGTGGAGAGGACTCAGGGTAGTCTGGAATGGGTCGAGAAGATGGCCCAAAATGCCAGGCAATATTTACAGAATGTGCTGGTTTAGGGGGGTGTCAGTAGAGTGAATCAGGGGTCCAGTAGATGGCAGAGAAACATTGTAAGGAATAGAGAGAAAGAAATACAAAATGGAAAAAGCAAGAGAAAGAGGGAAGCAAATAAGGCAATCTGAGGATGAATGAGAGGAACTGTGATGGGAAAGATGTGTGGCAGAACAAACAGCAGGCAGTAGTCAGTTCTAGCTATTCTACAATAGTGGGCAATTAGCAGAAAAAATTCAGTAGTGCAAGTAGTAAGCTATATAAATGTCAGGCAGTCAGTCAAAGTTTGCTACAACTCTGCTATACTCTGCTAGGCAATTCCTACATATACATTGCAATAGTTTAAAGGTAAAATGTTTAAGCAGTAGAAATATTCAGTAGTGCAAGACATAAGCAATATAGAAGTCAGGCCTAGCTAATAAAGCAGGCTAAACAGCAGAAAATTCCAAGTGGAGAGAGAAAAAAAAATAAATACAGTATATATATATATATATATATATTTCAACTTGAGCAGTAAATTCAGCAGAAAAAATTGTCCAGAGAGCAGTACAGCAAGGCAGTGGCCGAGCTGTATTTTGAAAAAGGTGCTTTGTATGCTTTCTTTCTCAGTGGGGATCTGCATCATCCAACCTGGAAGCAGCCACAGTCCCCAGGAGCCAGTCCAATTATGGGGATTGAAACCTCACAGCTCAGAGCTAGGAGCCAACCAAACATACCTGCTTTCCTTGGTCAGGGGGTGGCAGGCTGGATGCAGAGGTCCGACCACCAGCAGGTAGCAGCGCCAGGGCACTCAGCTGAAGTGGAGAGCCTGGTTTGGGCTAGTAGCTGCTTTTCTTGATCAGAGGTGGCGGGCTGGATGCAGAGGTCTGACTGCCAGCAGGTAGCAGTGCCATGGCCACTCAGCTGAAGTGGAGAGCCTGGTTTGGGCTTGTGGCTGCTTTCCTTGGTCAGGGGGTGGCAGGCTGGATGCAGAGGTCTGACTGCCAGCAGGTAGCAGTGCCAGGGCCACTTGGCTGTGGTGTAACTTGTTTGTTGGATTGTACAGACCTAGATACATTACTAACCCACTATGCTAAGGTTGAAGTGGATAGAACATCTGAAGAGATGGTATTGATACAAAGGACAGGTCAATTCAAAAGGAAATCTACCGTTACACCACAGATTAACAACTCAGCCATCTCAACTTTTGAGAAACTGGTAATGATTGATATTGAAAAATTAAGTGTTGTCTCAGACCAAAATAAATTAAATAATCTTAACACCGATGAGAGACAAGCACTTGTTAAGCTTGAAAAACAAATGTTGTGGTGATAAAAGAATCAGATAAGAGAGGTAATATAATATTGATGAATGAAAATTTCTGTGTATCTAAAGTTATGGAATTACTTGACGATAGGGAAACATATGAAGCCCTAAAGGGGGACCCAACAGCTAAATACTTACTTTCACTATATCCCGTGTTAGATGAGGCCTATACAAATGGTGCCTTAATAGGAAAAGAAATGCCATTTATTAAACTGGAACACCCTATAGTTCCTACTTTTTATAGACTCCCCAAAGTCGATAAAAATAAGGACCCCCATGCTGTATTGTATCAGGTATAGAGTCCATAACCTATAACCTAGGAAAATACATTGATCACTTCCTCAGACAGTATGCCACAGGCGTGAAGTCCAACATCAGGGACACCATGCAATTACTACAGAAAATGCAAGAATTTACACAGAAAAAAACACAGCTGGGTCACTATTGATGTAGTAAGTCTATATACTGTACTTCTATTAGACACGATGTACGACTTGATGCAGTCAGACACTATCTATTTGAAACCAACCATGGGTGACACTGTACCAAAGGAGTTTATTTTACAGGCATTGGAATTTGTATTGGAGCACAATTACTTCATATTTGATAAACAATACTACAGACAAACCTACAGTACCACTATGGGTGCCTCAATGACACCCTCCTATGCCAGTTTAACCTAGCAAATCGGAGGAAGACTATAAATGGAATACGGACAGCAACAACTTCATCAATACAGTGGTGAAATGGCACCGCTTTACTGATGACATATTATGTAAATGGGATGAGTCGGACAGTGAAGTCAATGAATTCATGGCCAGTATTAACAACACCACTAACTGTTTCCATTTTGCAAGCTGTTTTAGAACACGAGTATCTTTCATAGATGTTGAATTAAAAATAAATGAAAATGGAGAAATAGAAATTGCAGGCTAGAGGAAACCTACAGCCGCTAATACAATCTTACATGCCTCCAGTGCCCATCCCCAGAAGTTAATCAACTCAGTAACATACAGCCAGTTAATCTGAATAAAACACAACAGTACCAGCACAGTTGAGTTTGAAAAACAGGCAGATGAAATGATAAATAGATTTAGAGAGAGAAGCTATAAGAAGGATGTCCTATTGGAATCACTCAGAAAAGTTAACACATTAGAAATACAGAATTTACTTAGGCCAAAACAAAGGAACAGTCAGAGAAACAAATGTATCACATTTTCAACAAACCACAATAAAATTTCTGGTCAACTAGGAAACATAATACATAAGCACTGACACATTTTGAAAGCAGATGATCTCCAAAAGGAGGAAATTGGAGATAAACCAAGGGCATGAAAGAAAGCTAAGAATCTGAAGGCTAGACTTATTAGAAGTCATTTTAAGTAAACAAAGACAGATAGACCAACAACATGGTTACCCACCAAACCAAATGGCTTTTTCAAATGTGGCCATTGCAATATGTACAGATATGCACAAGAGGGTGAAATCTACACACACCATACAAATTAAAGAAAGGTAAAAATAGAAAGCTTTATTACATGTGTATCAGAATTTACTGTATACATTATTTGTTGTGCATGTGCAAAACATTATGTGGGAAGGACTGTCAGGCCAGTAAAAATAAGGATCCAAGAACACGTTAGGGCAATAATAAATTGCAGTGATCATAGTCCATTTGGAAGCCACTATGCTCAGTTCCATAAGTCCGACCCATCAGGACTGAAATTTGTGGCATTGGATACTGTTTCCCCTCTGGAGAAAGAGCAGGGGATCACCTCAACAGGTTGAATCAAAAGGAAACTAGGTGGGTAGTCCTATTAAATACAATACAACCAATAGGCTTTAACGAGGAGATAGATTTCACCCCTTACATCAAAGAACCTTGCTAATAATACATAGAATTAAAAGACTCTAACTTGGATGTAGAAAAATAATGTCTTAGTTCAGTGAGAACCTTTCTCGCCTGTGTCGTGTGTGTTTGTGTAATGTAGGTTTATAAATGTTTAAGAAAATGTTTAGAAAGAAAAAATATAAAACCAAAATTAATAATATTTTTTGGATAAGAAAGTGAATTAACTTGTACCCACCACTTCCAAAACTAATCTCTTCAATGGCTCCACCCAGTGCTTGAATTACAGGGGGGCCTGAGGGGGCTAGACCCCCTTACTTTTTTGGAGGGCCCCCTGAGTTCTGTGTAATTGAAATGTGCCAGGGGGCCATGTTTTGGCCCCCTTACATCTTGCTGCTGAAGCTGCCGATCTCCATTCAGTCAGGAACACAAATTACAGCAGCCCTGCCTGAGTGAAAAATTGAAATTAACACCATATTTTCGCTTTTAACAGCCATCCAGGAAAACAATAGCCTCCACCCCTAACTCATAGTCACACAACCAACTCCAAAGTGAGTTAAGTGATACTTGAAACAGGCATTTATCTAAGTGATAACATGCCGTTGCTTGACTGCTTTGATGGCTGCCTTCCTGGAAAACAAATAAACAAAAGCCTCCCACGGCTAAAAGTAATATCCACAGCTGGCACCAAAGTTAGACCTTCATGGAAAGTTTAAAAAGGTGATAGTCAAAGATCCTTATCTGTCTCCTTATTTATTGTAAAGAAAAAACTGCTGTACTGCTTTTTTTGACATCCTGTGTGACACCTCTTTGAAAGCACAGTTGGGGGTGTTCATTTCAGTTCAGACTATATATCACTTTTTTTTTTTTAGTTAGTTATTTAACCAGGTATAACACACTAAGCTGAAAGCTTTTTTACAGGAGTGACCTGGGAGCACAAGTGACTTGCTCAGGGTCACACAATATGCAAGTGGAAGCTGTGGGATTCAAACCCAGGTCTGGTCTACTGGATGTTACCAGAATTGCAGCTCAGAACCTTAGACCACTGCGCTATACTGTCTCCTCACTTAAACCAGAGGAATAAAAGATGTAACCAGTAGCCCTTACACTGAGCCCCTGGGAACAACTTATATGCTCAGTGTTGCTGAGTTTTCAGAGAGAGAGAGAGAGAGAGGGAGAGATGGAGAGAAAACAAATGCAGTTTAGGGAACCCAGAGGACTAGTAGAGCACCTCTTCTGTACTACCTGTTGAAATCAGATTACTGCTGGCTGTTCTGCTGGAGCAGTGTTGTTGTTTATAACAAGATAAGAAAATCAGAAGCACACAACTCTGGATGGTATGTACATTTTTTTTTGTATAAAGGCAGGTGGATAGGCAGGAATTAGGATGAGTAAACCAGGACTCAAAGGAACTTGGGGCATGCAGGCAGTGCTAGCTGGCTGGGGCTGGAGTGTGGGGTAGGGCCCAATATGGAGTTGTTCTATGTCCTGGACCCTCTGGCAGTGTCAACACAAGTTGCCACCACAGATAGAGCAGAGACAGAGAGAGAGAGAGAGAGAGAGCAATCCTGAATGGGCCAGGGCTACACTCTTTTGGCCTCATCAGCCAGACCTCGCATACTGGGGTGGGGGTACTTTAGTCTCCAGAGCCGATGTGCAGTAAGGCAAGTTGGGGAGGGAGTACTTGTCTCCAGTGCTACTGTGAAGTAAGGTAAGGCAAGCCTGGGGGGGGGGTTGTTTTTTGTCTCCAGAGCCCTTGTGAAGTAAGGTAAGACAAGGCAGAGGTGCATGTTTGTCTCCGGACCCAATGCTGGGGGGCAGGGGAGTTGTTAAAAGAGCCCATGGGAAGCATGGTAAGGCAAGGTGGGGTTGGTGTTTGCTTTGTATCTCCGGAGCCCATGTGAAGTAAGGCAAGACTAGTGGTGGGTGTCGTGCATCTCTAGAGCCTATGTGAAGTATGGCAAGGCTAGGGGGTCATTTGTGTCTCCAGAGTCCATATAAAATAAAGCAAGGCGGGGGGGGGGGGGATGCTGTGTGCCTCTGGAACCCACGTCAAGTAAGGCAAGGCTGGGGGGTGTCATGAGTCTTCGGAGTTCATGTGATGCAAGAATATGGAGGGGTGCTTTGTGTCTCCCAAGCCCAAGTGACATATGTGTATTATAGAAAATAAACAGCATGTTGCTTTCTCCACCTTGATTAATGCATCACAAGTGATTTGCATAGTGCTGCCAAGGCATATCCACAATATTCTCAGATTTTTGAACAGTAGCTCAGGGAGAGCTAGCCTGTATGTGTATAACATGACAGAAGTTCAGTGCTAGATCCAATAAAAGAGAAGATCCTATGAATTATGGATATTTTATATAGTGTTGCTACTGTGTGAGATGTATGTGGGGGGTGTAGGGTTGGTCAAAATAAGGGGGATCCTTAAATAGGAACACCTGGAAGGAAATATTGGCATGTGTTAGGAAAAACACGTTAATCTCATGGTCTCCTAAACCTGCTAGCAGTAACCCCTGAGAAGGTTGGGCAACATATCATCAGCCAGGGGCTTCGTTTAATTATTCAAGAGTAATGTATTTGACTTTTAATAGTGAAAAATGTAGGTGACTTTGAATTTTGTTGGAATGGAAGTCAAACAATGATGTGATAGTTTTCTGAATGGATGAGGGGCATGGCATTACCTGTAATGTGTATATTACAACATTTTCTCTGGCAACACTATACTGGCTTCCAAACTTGTAACCAGGGAATAATTTTGACTCCCCAAAACTGGACTGACTTTCAAATTTTGACCACTGAAGTTTTTGACATCAATCACTCAAAATTAACTAAACCTCAGAGACCATAATGTATTGCAATCTTAATTAAGAAATAAACTGAGTGGCATGTATATATATGTGTGTGTGTGTGTGTGTGGGGTCCTATTGTTAACTGGTACTGGATTCATCGACACATTTAATTTAATCTTTTTTTAATAGTCTGCCTATCATCATAAAGCACAAATCATGCTTTGGTTGTGCAGGGCAAGGAAAAGTTGAATGTGATGGGGATGAAAAGATGCAGCACTAGGGAGGTGTAGGTGGCACAAATGGTGCAGATCATGTGAGTTGCACTTATGTGGTTTCAGAGTCTAACTATCTGCAAGGGTCACACATTAATGCACAAATTCTGTTGAGGGGTGGGGACTCCCTGGGCTCTCTCACACAAATGGATTCTTGGGGTTTGAAATGGCAGTAAGAAAAGACAATCGATTGTAAAAAATATTGTGGATTTTTTGGTATTAGTTTTGGAGACTGATGAATTACACTTGGCTCTAAACTGAGATAACAGGCCGTGTCACAGCATGTGGTAATAAACTTCAGACGAGGCAAATTAACAGGTTTAACACACCATGGTGTGATATTTATTTTTCACAGGTGAGAAAAATAATAAATGAAAACAACAAAAATTGCAAAGAAAATCACTACTTAAATATCAGTAGTTTCTCACAAAATACAGTCCTGGATCTTAGAGCTCCTAAGAACCTTCTAATCTGCATTCAACAGCTTGTCTGCATCTCTTCTCCCTCTCCTAGGGCTGAGACCCTCTGGGCTGAACTGAAGTAAACTCACTGAAGAGGTATTTATATACAGTATTTTTGGTAGGATCACCTGACTAAGTCCTATTCTAGTTACAAATCTGGACATGTTGCTTCATGTCTGAACATGTTGTTTCAAAACCAAGGAGGGAGGGGTTATTTCAGGGGACTTCCTGGTTCAGTTAAAAGTGCAGTGTATATATATCCACAGATATTGACTTTCTATATTTCTGATCCACAGTGATTAAGCTCTTTTATACATAGAACCTTATACAGTAGCAAGTTTATAATGGGAATTTATGAAAATACATTTAGGATTTCTTATAACTGTACTAATCATGACATTACAAACTGAAGAAAGGATAGCCAACTCAGTTAAGAAGGGGGATACAACCTTTTATAGGTACATCAGGGAGTGAAGGAAGACCAAGGGAGGGATAATGAGGCTTAATAAAGGAGAGGGGGGTGGGCAGAGAGTGACTGTGAAAAAGCAGAGATACTAAACAAATATTTTTTCTCAGTATTCACAAGTGAAGAAGTGGAGGTACCTAAACCAAACAACAGAAGCACTCTGGATAGGGGGGTTGATACCAGTCCATTCACAGAAGAAGGAGTTCTGAAAGAACTCTTAAAACTGAAGGTGAACAAAGCAATGGGGCCTGATGGGATAAAAAATCCCAGAATTCGAAAAGTACTAAGGGTAGAACTAGTGACACCACTGACTACCCTCTTTATCCAATCATGGAAGGATGGGGTGGTACCTGAGGACTGGAGGAGGGCAGATGTGATTCCGCTTCACAAAAGTGGAAGCAGGACAGAGGCGGGAAACTATAGACCTGTTAGTTTGACCTCAGTAATAGGGAAAAAGATGGAATCACTTCTGAAGGAGAGAATTGTTGAGTACCTAGAGACCAGAGGGGCGCAGGACCCAAGGCAGCATGGACTCACAGTGGGTAGGTCATGTCAAACAAATCTAATAGATTTCTTTGACTGGGTGACCAAAGTAGTAGATCAGGGAGGGGCTGTGGACATGGCCTACCTAGACTTTAGCAAGGCATTTGACACAGTCCCACACAAAAGATTAATATACAAGTTAACCAGCCTGGGAGTGGGTCCCAAGATGGTAGCCTGGGTAAAAAATTGGCTGGAGAACAGGACACAGGGAGAAATAGTAAATGGAGTCCTCTCTGAAGAAAGGGGGTTGCTAGTGGGGTACCGCAGGGTTCAGTTCTAGGACCGGTCCTCTTCAATGTCTTTATGCAGAGGGACTGGAAGGAAAAGTATGTCTCTTTGCAGACAACACAAAGATCTGCAACAGGGTTGATACACAAGGTGGGGTGGAAAGGATGAGAAGGGACTTGGCAAGGTTGGAGGAATGGTCAAATGTATGGCAGTTTAGATTCAATGCTAAGAAGTGCAAAGTAATGCACCTGGGAAACAAAAACCCAGGAGAAGAGTACACTATGGGGGTGAGGTACTAACAACAACAAAAATGGAAAGGAACCTGGGGGTAGTCATATCAGATGACCTAAAGGTGGGCAAGCAATGTGAGAGGGCAGTAAGGAGGGCTGGGGGATACTGGGATCTATAGGAAGAGGCATCACCAGTAGAAAACGGGAAGTTGCTATCCCTCTGTACAGACAGCTGGTGAGACCCCATCTGGAGTACTGTGTGCAGTTCTGGATACCCAATCTCTGCAAGGACATAGACAGAATGGAGGCAATCCAGAGGAGTGCAACTAAAATGGTGCAGTGTCTGCACCAGAAGACATATGAAGAGAGATTTAAGGAGCTTAATATGTATACCCTTGAGGAAATAAGGGACGGAGGGACATGATAGAAACTTTCAAGTACCTCAAGGGAATCAACAGATTCCAAGAGGGTAGCATCTTTTAGAAAAAGAGATGTGCAAGAACAAGGGGTCACAATTTGAAGATAGAAGGGGAATGGCTCAGAGGTAATGTGAGGAAGTATTTTTTCATGGAGAGGGTAGTGGATGTATGGAATGGCCTTCCTGAGGAGGATGTGGAGTCAAAAACAGTAGAGGAATTCAAGAATGCATGGGACAGACACAAGGCAATTCTAGGGGTTGGGGGTAGGAGGAAGTAGACTGTTGGTTAACTAGGATCTGCAGCTTATCCATTAGGTAGGGAAATGGGCAGACTGGGTGGGCCTAGCAGACCTTATCTGCCATCACACTCTATGTTTCTATTATTATTGTTTTATATGACTTCTGACTCCTTTTTCTTTAAAAAGGCTTTACTAACTGTATTCATTCCTATTTAAAATTGCCTTCATGGCCCCGATTCTAGAAAAGAACAGCCTGGTGTAACAGCACTTGTATCAAGTAGAATGGTGCAAGTAGCAACTTACGCCAGCAGTTGCAAATTGCACTATTCTACAAAGTGGCCTGCAACTTGCACCAAACAGCTGTTATACCTGCAGTTGTGCCATAAACCCCCTGTGACATAGCACTAGGGGGTTTATGGCAGCAGTTGCGCCCCATTCCAGAAGGGCAGAAACAAAGTCCCCAATGTTAAGATTCTACAAGAACCCCCAAAGGAGAACCAACAACGTAAGTTACACCTGCATTTAGCTGGTGTAACTTACATCCGTCCTCCGAGGGTCCTGTAGAACCCGGTCCATGTAACCTCCTCCATGCCCAGACCACCTCCAATGTTGCCCCAATGGGCATCGCACCCGTCACCCCATCCCCCATTCTGTACATTTCCCACTCCCCGCAGTAACAGCCCCATATTCTTAACACCAACTGCCCCTGAATCCCTGTGCATTCAATGCCCTGTGTTCTTACACCTCCTGTCCCCAACTCCATCATTCTGATAAGCCCAACAGGGTGGAGCAATCAACCCCACCTGCCCCAACCCCCAGTCGCCGGCCGCAAATATGGCAAACACCCAGCCCTGGTAGTCTAGTGGCCTCCACCTCCCCACTCCAGCCATGCCATCCCACCCAGCATCCTCAGCCAGTGAATGGCACGGCCCACCTCTCACCTCCACAGCCAGCAGCCGACTGAATCCAGTTGGAGCATGTACAGAAAAGACTCACTCAGAAATTAATTTTTGAGCACGTCTTTTCTGTACGTACTCCTACTGCACTCAGTCGGTGACTGGCCATGGAGGTGAGAGGTGGGCTGTGCCAGTCACCAGCTGGGGACAGGTGAGAGGGGTGCTGGGTGGGATGGCATGGCTCGGTGGAGGCCACTGAGACTACCAGGGTAGGGTTTTGCCGCATTGCGGCTGCGACTGGGTTAGGGGCACGGGGGGGGGTTGAGTCTCCCCTGTGGGACTTATCAGAATGATGGAGTCAGGGGACGGGGTGTGGGCAGCCTGCAGGGCTCTTTCAGACCACTTCAGTGGGCTAGGGTGTGGGCAGTCCTGTGGGGCTCTATATGCACACTTCAGGGATGGGTGTGCGGGCAGCCCTGCAAACTCTATATGCACACTTTGGGGGTGGGGTGTGAGCAGCCCTGTGGGGCTCTGTATGCACACTTAGGGGGCTGGGGGTGTGGCTAGCCCTGTGAGGCTCTGTAGGTACATTTTGGGGGCTGGGGGGTGGGCAGCCCTGCGGTGGCTTGTGGCTTGCTGGGCAGGGGTGCACTTGCAACCTGCGTTTTGCTTGCAACATGCTGTAGTGCACCCACAGTTCTGTGTACCTGGCCACATGTTGCAAGTTGCAGGACTTAGCTGTGGAGACCCTGCCCCTTCTAGAATAGGGCACAGGGTCAATGTCGCAGTTGTGGGTGGCGCAAGTTGTGTTTGGCGGCAACTTGCGCCACCCTTCTAGAATTGGGCCCCATGTCTTTTGTACACAAAATGCACTTATACACTTTACACAACACCTCTCTGGGTGTTTGGCATCATTCCAGGGACTGGATGGATGGAAATGGAAAAAGAATGACAAGAGAAAACTAGTAGGAAGTTTAGTAGGGAAAGTAAAGAGCTACACTAGGTGGCCAACCTAGGTAGGCAGGAAAAAGAAGAAAAGCAAAGAGAAAAGCAGTAGCTGTTGCTAGGAAATAAGGAGATAGAAAAGTGGTCCATCAGTCACAGCCGAGGGTGTAGCCTTATTCCACCACAGGGGGGTTTACAATAGATGGAGCTTTCTATACATACAGTGGCGTGAAAAAGTATTTGCCCCCTTCCTGATTTTCTCTATTATTGCATATTTGTCACACTGGATGTTTTCAGGTCTTTAGACAAAATATAATATTAGATAAAGGGAACCTGAGTGAACAAATAACACTTTTTTTTTTTACTTATTTCATTTATTTAATGAAAAAAGCTAACCAACACCAACTGGCACTGTGTGAAAAAGTAATTGCCCCCTAGTTAAATCAACCCAATTAAAGGGATAATTAGAGTCAGCTGATTGAACACAGCCAGGCTTGATTACAGCCAGCCCTGCTCAATATAAACCTCACTTATTTTGGCCCTTACCATCAGAGTCACGTTGCCAGCACAAAGATTCAACAAGCACATTGTGCCATGATCAAAGGAAGTTCCTGAAAGATCAGAAAAAATTTGTTGCCCTCTATCAGTCTGGAAAGGGTTACAAAGCTATTTCTAAGGCTCTGGGACTCCATCGAACCACAGTGAGAGCCATAATCTCCAAAATGGAGAACACTGAACAGTAGTGGACCTTCCCAGGAGTGGGCGGCCTGCCAAATTACTCCAAGGGCACAGTGTAAAATCATCCAAGAAGTCTCAAAGGATCCTAAACAACATCCAAGAACTGCAGGCTACTCTTGCCTCAGCTAAGGTCAGTGTTCATGACTCCACAATCAGAAAGAGACTGGGCAAAATGGGCTTCATGTGAGAGTAGCAAGGCGGAAACCACTGCTAACCAAGAAGAACATAAATGCTCATTCTCATTTGCCAAGAAGCACCTGGATGATCCACAAGCCTTTGGGAAAATGTTCTATGGACAGATGAGTCAAAGTGGAACTTTTGGACAACATGGATCCCATAATGTCTTGCAGTAAAGCAAACACAGCATTCCACAGTAAGAACACCATACCAACAGTCAAACATGGTGGTGGTAGTGTGATGGTGTGGGGATGCTTTGCTGCCTAAGGACCTGGATGACTTGCCATAATTAAAGGAACCATGAATTCTGCTCTGTACCAGAAAATTCTTAAGGAGAATGTCCAGTCATCCTTCCGTCAGCTGAAGCTGAGCGTGGTTGGGTCATGCAGCAAGACAATGATCCAAAACACAAAAGCAAGTCCACATCAGAATGGCTAAACAGAAGTAAAATTAAAGTTTTGAGTGGCCTAGTCAAAGTCAGACTTAAACCTAATAGAGATGCTGTGGCAGGACCTGAAACGAGCAGTTCATGCTCGAAAACCTACCAAATGTTACTGAATTAAAGCAGTTCTGCGAGGAAGAGTGGGTTAAAATTCCTCCACAGCGATGTGAAAGACTGATATTGAATTATAGGAAGTGTTTGGTTGCAGTCATTGCAGCTAAATGTGGCATAACCAGTTATTAAGTGTAAGGGGGCAATTACTTTTTCACACAGTGCCAGTTGGTGTTGGTTAACTTTTTTTCATTAAATAAGTGAAATTAAAAAAAAAAACAAGTGTTATTTGTTCACTCAGGTTCCCTTTATCTAATATTACATTTTCTCTAAAGACCTGAAAACATCCAGTGTGACAAATATGCAATAATAGAGAAAATCAGGAAGGGGGCAAATACTTTTTCACGCCACTGTATAGGACAAATTTTGTCTTTCATCATGGTCTGAATGTTGGACCTCCTATTTATCTTTTCTGGGGATTACATGGTTGGGGGCTTTAGAAAATGAGTTAGGGGATGAAGGGAATGGAAGTGTGTGCAATGGTGTGGGGAATTGAGGCTTAAGTGGCTGTCCATTTTCCAGCTGGTTTATTGACAGTGAAGCTAATCAAGGCCATGGCAAATTGTCCCCTTTCTCTAGGCCCCACCCCAGCTGCCCAGATTCTATGGAACCAGAATGAGTGTCTGAGCCTTGCTTTAACTGTCATGTCTGGATAGGTTTACTTTTTCTTTTTTTACATCCATCATTACTTATTAAAATACTTCAATAAAAAGTAAATTACTTATGTATGATAATTGTTTAACATGCTGAGCTAGAATGCAACATTTTCTACTTATTTTGAGACTTATTTATTTCCAGAAAGGTACAGCACATGAAAAAAAACAGCAGATCATGTTCTGTATAACCTTTCTATACAAACTGTTGCCTGTTCCAGTATGTCTTAAAAATGTGTCTGCTATGGATAATACTGCTAAACTAAGTTGCTTTAGCATTGTGAAGGCAATGACAGTAGAAAACTATTCCACATAGTATGATTCCATCAGTGTTTGCAGAATTCTTTGTGCATGAACTATGCATCAGCAGCTCACACTTTGTGCAAGATGGAAGGATAGGTGCATGCATAATTGTAATATAGCTACAATAAATTCAGTAATCTGATTGGCTTAGAAGTTTGGCTTAGAAGTTTGCAACCCAGTGCTGTTGTCCCACCACAACAGCACTGGAAGAAGGACCAGTAGCCTTTTCACATATGAAATCAGTTGTACCAAACACATACCTGGCTGGCATCACAAATGTGGCTGTCACCTTTACTCACTAAAAGCCTTCAACTGGGCCCTAAAAATAAAGCAGTCTTAAATTTAAAAACATAATTAAGTGTTATTTGCCCTCATAATACTCTTCTCACACACACACACGCCTTAAAAAATTAAGTATTACAGTAATTACAATTTCAATTTTATGGGTTTTCTTTGTTGACCATGAAAAATCCCCTTCCTATCCTCACCTGCTTACTGGGGAAATCTGTGTTGTTTAACCTGCTGCAGATAAAACAGAAGCCCTGGTTCCATTTAAGGCCTTCTGTTGTGTGATAGTAGGGGCGAACATTCTGCCAGTAGAACTGAGCAGAGATTTGAATCCTTGTATTCCATACATAGTAAGCATTCTATCTCTTGAATTCAAACCCAAGACAAGTATTTTAAACTGCTGTCTTGGATACTTTGCACTTTAATATCTTTGCAATGGTTCAATGGTTTTGCATGAAATTTAGCATGCACTGTCTCGCGGGATAGATCTCTTGACATGCCAAGTTCTGGTCCAGTGGAATGTGCAGATTCTGAGATCAGCTTTTCAAAAAAAAAGTGCCCATTTTTTTAAGGTGCAGGTACAAGTCAAAAATACGCCTTGACATGTTTCAGAATATTTTCCTTTTTCAAAAGGCATGTCACATTGATAGAATAGTTGTCTTTTATACAAGTCATCATCATCCCATTGGTTACATGATTGTATCAAAGGTGACTATTCGATCAGTGTAACATGCCTTTTAAAAAAGAAAATTATTCTGAAATGCATCAAGGCATGTTTTTGACTTGTACCTGCAACTTAAATAAATGAACCCCTTTTTTTGAAAAGCTGTCAGTGGCTTACTGCTTGGGAAATATGGTGGTGAGTGCATGATATTTTGTTCCTTTCTTTGAGACATTCAGTTTTTTTGCTTCTTTTTAACGTAAATAAAAAAATGCAGTCCAAGACATGACAAGGGACAACAGAATCTCTATATGTTATGGCTAAATTTAATTGCAATACAGTTAAGCCTTCACATGTTTTTGCTTATTACATGTTTTTTAATGCAAAAAAAAAAAGAAAAGAAATGCAAACAATGTGAAGTGATGCAGACTAGTTCCATAAGGGATTACTTTATCTCAATGTCATGTTGAAATTTTATAACAATAAAATTAAACCTTCAGATTTGTTGCCTCAGTTTATTGCTTAATCATTAAAATCATGTTAAATTTGTATATTGTAATCACAATAAGGCACTCCAGGGTATGCGTTGTGGTGGGATAACAGCACACTTAGGGTGGTGGAAGAATTCGGCCTTCGGACTTGTGCTTCAACCCACCCTAAGTGTGCTGCTATACCATGACGATGCACACTCTGTCATGCCTTATTGCTTAAGTTTAACTTATTGATTAATAAGGGCCAAACAGAATTTTTAGAATGTTTCCTACACCAGAAAAAAAGGTCACACTTGTAAGGTTTAGCAAACATTGGCCTGGGTAAAAAAATAGAAAATTGCCTCAGTTTGTACAAAGAAACTTAGCAGATTTTCTTTATTGTACCCAATTCCAGGCCCACATTTGCTAAATGTTAGCATGCCCTTTGTTTTGTGCACGAAACAAACATTCTAAAAATGTGCAATAATTCTTTGTGATGTGGATTTTATTAGAAGTTTCCTGCTTTGGATGTTATACAATTTCTGAGCATTTACTTATATACTGGGGTCCAGATATTCAAACTGCACCCAAAAAGTGTGCAATAGCAGGAGCAAGCACAAGTCCATTGTGCCCATGTGCAAGAGTCATGATATTCAAAATCGGAGCAGGCCAAACTGCGCCTACAGCCGACGACTGAATATTGCACCACCTGTGCCATAGTGCAACTAGGGAGGGGAAGCTGAGCAGATCTGATGCGCTATAGCGCAACAAGAGATGTGCAGATGAGCAGTCCAGAGGTGCCATAGCACAACCAGGGATGCCCCCCAGCAGCAGAGCAATGCAACTGCACAACCAGGGAGGTAGGGGCCCCCCACCTATGCCACAGATGGGCACAGGAACACACAGCAGAACAGACATCATTCCCCCCCCACACCCCATGCACTGCACAACTGTGGGAGGGCTGGAATAACCACTGGCCCATGGAGACAAGCAAACAACCCACAGATGGCCCATAGTGCCCCATTACACCCCACAGCAAGCTGTGACTGGCACACAAGGAGGGCTGAGCACCCCGTGCCACACCATCCCCCCAATGCAGAGCACACCCTGCATGGTGACCCCCAGACACCCTCCCCAGGAGCAGCGACCACCACTGTAGGAAATCCCATGCATGCCACCACCCCCACTGTGACACTGCAACCCTGTGCACCACAGAACCATGCAAGGCAGCCCCACCATGAGCACCCATCAGTGGGTGGCAGCACACAGCAATGCAACAATAGCATACACAGTGCCACCATACACAGTCCCCCTGAGGTACTGCTGAGATACCAACCATGTGTCATCACATGAGGTACCCCACATGGGACAGAGCTTGCCACGGACAACACCACCAGTGGTACAGCACCCTGCACAGTATCCCAATGACACACCCTGACCCAGCACTGGCCACAACAGCCAGCACAGACACCCACAGTGGTGTGTGAAAGCATGCACCACACTGGATGCCACACAGTGCATGGACAGACACCCACCCATACCCAAGGGCACAACAACACAGGGACACAGTGGCAGGGCAACCAAGCCCCCAGCGTGGGCCCATGTAAACTGTGTACACACAACCCACAGTCCTCCATGGCACTGGAGTGCCAGCCACCCTGCGCAGGCACTGTGGACCCATACACCACCATCATTTTCCCAGAGCACAAGTCATAGACAGTGGTGCACATCCCCTGCAACACACAAGGCACAGCATGGAGGTGGGACAACAACTGTGGAGACAACAGTGTCACCCGAGGCAGACATGCACCACACCAGTGACAGGAGGCAACCCAGCAGTGTGACGGGTATAGTGGCTGCTCTGCAGGGACTGCCACCCCTGACATGCCAGCGGACCGTGCAGGTCACAGACATGCATGTGTGTCAGCTGCACAGGCCATGGACGGGCTGATAGGGGCCATGGACACAGAGCATGCACCATGGACCACTGCACACAGTCATCCAGTGCACAGGGAACAACACACACACCACAGACACTGATTGATAGCTACCCCCACCCCATAGTCACCTTCACACGGATACACACACATGCCCATGATCGCACCACCCCTGATGCCATGCACACCACTGCAGCTGAGCACCTATAGCACACTGCAAATCAGAGACCACCACAGTATTCATATCAAAATAACTGTACTGAAAAATGTATAAAAGTTAACTATATACAAGACTATTTACAAAATATATACAAGGTGGGGGGATGGCCACAAATGAGGTGGGGGTGGGTAAGGGGCAGAGGTAGACAAATGGGACGGGAAAGGAGGGGTGTGAGGGTGGGTCCAGGGGGGTAGGGATTTCAGGAGCTGAGGGACCCCTAGCGGAAGTGCCGCTCTCCACTCTGGCTCTGTCTTGGTCGGTGCCTCCGCAGGACCCCGGTGTCATCAATCCTGCGGAGGATGTCCAGCGACGCCCCTGCCACCTGGAGGATCTCCCGAAGTGCCTCCCTGATCTCCTGGAGATGGCATGTACCTAGGACAAGGGAGCACAGTCAATAGGTGTGAATGCACAGCCCCATACAGCCCGCCCACTGTGCATGGCATACGGCCATGGGACATACCTCTGTGATGGTGTGTGACCACCCACAGTGATCATGTTCACATGACCTGCCCACCCAGGTGCATACAGCCATGTGGAACACTGCACACACCCACCGGCCAAGTCACGCACAACACCACTGTGGCCGTTTAGTGACATGGTTATGTGGTGCAAAGGCAGTGGCACACCCATGTACCTGGTGCACGCATGGACCACCATCGACGCACTCCCAGACATGCATTGTCACTGGACAGTGTTGACTGTAACAAGTCGCGTGCATGGCAGTGGTGTCGAAGGATGGTGGCCATGCCCACTGCCCACACTGTTCACAGCATGCAATAGTAATCATGGAGTTATGGCACTCACCATCATCGGGCTGGTCCAGTGGGTGGTGAAGGTCCTCGCCCTGCCTGGCTTCCCTCTGCTCCTCCTGCCACTGAAGATTGAGGGCAAGGCGGCATTCCTCCAGGCCTGTGGTGCAAACATGGAGAGAGGAACATCAGTACAATCCCATAGCAAAGCCCCCCTGCCCCCAGGTGTGTGCCCTCCCACCCAGCCAGACCCACCTCCCATGCCCTGATAACACCACCATAGCCAACCCCAGACAGTCCCTCCCCATTGCTGGACACATACAACTGTGATACCCATATGGAAGATAAAAGTGTGTTGACGTAACACCTACCTGGCTGTGGCACCGTGTCCCTCCTGGCACATGCCCGCAGGTGGGCTAGCAGCTCCGGCTCCCTCTGCCGCAGGTCCCCATACCTGTGGCGGCACTGCTCTGCTCTTCTCCCCCATCCTGTGGCCTCCTTGAGTGCAGTGGCCACCTCCTCCCACACCTGGGTCCTGGACGTTTTCAGGGGTGCCTCTCCAAACAGTGGCCCATGGTGTGGCTCCACAATGGCCACTAGGTTGGCCAGCTCTATGGGTGACCACTGAGCAGCCCTCCTGCATGCCATGCTCTCTGCTCGATTTTCCAATATGGCACTCTGCAGCGTGGCTCCCCACGTGCAGATGCTACACAGTACAGCACTGCCATTCCTTATCGTGCTGTCACCGAACAGCGTGAAAGAGGTGCACCAATGCCTGATGCATGGTGCCTAGGGGGAAAAGGTCGGGCACAGGGTCAAGGGTCTCTGGTGCATGGACACGCACAGCACCATTGGAACCCAATGCATGTAGCGTGACTGGCTGCCTGTGTACTACCACCAGTAGTGGCCTACTGCGCAGTTGGCCCAGTGTGCCTATGATGGCCCAGTGCCACAGCGCCATGTAGGTGACCATCGCTATAGTGCCACTGGCACAATGGTGGCCATGTCCTGCATTGCCTACCGCACACAGCACGTCATCAGCGCAGCAGACACCTGCGTCAGCAACCCGGACATGCGCAGTGAGGTGTGTACTACGCATGTCACAGAACTGCACCATTGGCTCAGCACGTTCAACACAATTGCTCAAAGTGCAAAAGCGCGATATTCAGCCGTCATATGCAAATCATCTAATCAGCCATTCAATGGCGCAGCACTGCAATTTGCATCCACTTAAAGTTGCGCCTCACCTCATTTGCATGGGTTGCGCTATAAAATTGTGATATTGGGCTGCACTGGCCATAGTCAGTTACTGCAGTCTATTGGTGAGTTGCATGCTGTTTGGGAGTGTGGACTGTGGATTTAGGGACATGCATGGGACTGCACAGTCACAGGTAACAACTACCATTCTTACAGGCTAAATAATGACCGAGCAAGTTGTGGGAGAGGAGGAACACAGTGGTGGGAGGAGGAGGAGGCCTAACTCTACCAAGGCCGAGACTGAAGTCCTGTTTGATGCCTACCTGGATCAGGAGCCGCTTCTCAGCGGATGGCAGGGAACACCTCAAGCCCATGCTGCTGCATGGGAGGAGGTGGCACGTGCTGTGAACCTGCATGGCAGCCACCAGCTCTCCATGCAGGAGTGCAAGAAAAAGATGGGCATGGACAGGAGGAGGATAAAGGAGAAGGTGGCTGCCATCAGGGCAGCATGAGCTGCAATAGGTGGGGGACAGCCGGAGATGGTACACCTGACCCCACAGGAGGAGAGGATTGCTGGAAGCATGCAGCGTAGTGCCATTGAGGGTGTTCCGGGAGGTGGCTTCCTGATGGGTGGTGGCCCATCACTGCATGGTAAGTCATGGTCTGTCTATGGGGGGCAGGGTAGGTCACATGCAGTAACACGACTTTGCTTTCCCTTACAGATTCTGAGCGTCTGCATGGGTCAGCGGTGGTGGGCCTGTCCACTGAGGACAGTCAGCTGGAGATGGAGGAGGGCCCATCCACCTTCACAGGTATACGTGGCTCAGTGTGACAGTGGGGCCGCCTGGCTGTCCACACTGATGTTGTTGTAACAGGTGTGGAGGAAGCCCTGCCTGTGTCCCAGCATGCCAGCAACAACGGATGCCAGCATGCTGTGCCTGGGACTGGTGCAGATTCCATCACCAATGATGATGTCGCTAACGTCATGGGCAGTGACACGTGTGTGCCATGGGATGGCCACACAGCAGGACACATCGCGGCCATGGCTGTGGGTGGTGCTGCCATGGAGGCCTGCATGTCATCACAGTCCCAGTCTGTGCCTGTCAGCACCAGTGGGGCAGCACTGGTGTTTGTTCAGGACAGTGGGACTGTTGCGACCACAGCAGCAGCACCACTGAGCCCTGGGGAGTGGCAGCCAGAGAGGCAGCATCAGCAGTTGGCCAATGGGCTTGGGGGTACAGGGTTCAGCGGTGGCATCTGTGCATCGCCTGTGGATATGCCCAGACCTGGTCCTGGTGCGCAGCACCCACCCTCAAGGGGTGCTGAGCATCAGGGCCATGCACACCCTGAGGGACAGGATGCCGAGGAGGCAGATGACCTCTTGGATGAGCACACCCACCTACTGCAAGCATCAGTCCAGCAGCAGATGCGGCTTGCTACATCGGTAGATGCACTGCGTGTGGCTCTGGAGTGGGCAGAGGAGCGTCGCAGCAGGGACACCGATCTGATCCTGGCAGGGATGGACCAGTTGCGGGAGGATGTGACCGCTGCCATTGACAGACATGTACAGCCATTCACTGCTGTCATGGCCACAATGGGCACACAGTCATGTGCCCATGTGTCGCAGACACCACGCAGTGCACTGTCAACCCCCCGTTCCTGGTGTCGGGTGACTCCCTCCCTCCCTGTCGACACCGGGTTCAGCTGTGGGCATCCCGAGCACACCTGGCGCAGGCATGTTCAGTGTGCTGCAGACCCCTGCATGAGCACGGTCATGTTCATGCAGTGGAACCCCTGGGGGATCATCGATGCCACCTCATAAGGCCAGTGGTCAGCCTGTCAGTGTTTGCAGGTCTTGGCGGAGCCGCTCATGCATCCGTGGCGGCCGGGGCACTGTGTCGTGTGACTGACCTGTCTCCCAGTGAGGCTACTGTCTGGTGCTGCCCTGTGTGCACTGTGTCTTTCAGTGGGCAGTGCACGGGTGGGTACCCCACCCTGCACACGGACACACAGTCCGCCTGCACACCCTCCCAGCTGCTGTCCGCAGTTGCATGTGCATGATGATGCCTGTATTGCGCTGTACACCAATGTGCAATGGTGCTCAGCATCTGACACATGCACATGGACAGGCAGTGGGTGTGGTGGCCTGTGGACATGTGTATGGCTAGGGTTGGTGTTCTGGGTCAGTGTGCCTCCTGCCCTTTGTGCAAGTTTGGTGCTTTTTGTGTGTGTGCGTGTGTGTGTGTCCATCCGCGTGGCATGTTAGTCCTCACCCATCCCTGGTTGTGTGTGTGGTTCCATGCCCTGCCACTTCCCTTGATGGCATGCACCCCTGGTGTGTGTCCATGCACGCTTGTGGGTTGTGCCTTAGCCACTGTTGGCTGCACATGGCCCCATGACTTACCTGGGTTGGCTGAAGTGCTCCTCTGTGATGGTGTCCCGGTGCAGCTGTGCCAGCTGGATCAGTCGGGGTTCCCGTCGCCCAAGGGGGGGCTGCCCATCACCATCATCACTGGCGTCCTCATCGTCCCCATTGCTGTCCCCCTCTTTGACCTGTACGGCTATCCCACATTTGTTGGTCATGTTGTTGCAGGATGCAACAGGCCAGGAATAGCCAGCAGACCTTTGAGGAGCTGTACTGTAGGGCACCGCCGGAGGTGTCCAGGTAATGGAAACATGCCTTCAGCATCCCGAACACCCACTCGATGACATTACGTGTGGTGGCTTGTGCCTCATTGTAGCGGTGTTGCGATGGGGTCATGGGCCACAGGTAGGGTGTGAGCAGCCAGGGACTCAGTGGGTATCCACTGTCACCTGTGTGTAGAGGGTGGAGGTTAGTTTGGTGATCAGCATCGCCCTGCCCCGGGCCATGTAGGCCACTACCCATGTCACCTCTGGCCATGGCCCCACAGGTCCTATGACTGTCCATGTGGTTTGCATACTCACCCACTAGGTGGCCAGTGGGGATGTCCCCACTCTCGAATCTGTGGCACAGTGCTGACTGGTGCCAGATGAAGGCATCGTGTGCTCCCCCCAGGGTGCGTGGCACAGACATTGATTATGCGCCCCCTGGCATCGCACACCACCTGGCAGTTGATGCTGACATAGCCCTTACGATTGATGTATGCACCCCCCTCAGGGCCAGGTGGTGTACGTATGGCCACATGGGTGCAGTCTATTGCCCCTAGCATGCCAGGCATATGTGCTACCCTGTGGAACTCCTGTATGTTTGCTGTGCTCTCTGCCGGTGTGCTGGGGAAATGGATGTACTCCGCGCAGCATGTGACAGCAGTGTGCTGAGGAATTGGGTGAGGTGGCATGACGTGGCTGACTGAGTTATGCCTGTGGTGTCCCCAGTTGGTCTCTGGAAGATACCCGTGGCGAGCAAGCACATGCAAACTGTCACTTTAGTCTCCACTGACAGGGCATGGCTCCATCGTGTGGGTGCCTGCATCACATCACTGCACAGCTCACAGAGCTGCCTCAGAATTGCCCTATTCAGGTGGTACCAGCCCACAATCTCAGTATCACTGTACAGCTCAAAGCTGGTGTGGGCTCGGTACTGCTTGTTGGGGGCATAACGCCGACAGGCCCTTCCACGGCCACACCCCCCTGCCACCTGCCTTCTCACCCCCCCATAACGGCCTCCATCTGGAAGGTGGCACTGGCCATGTCCCTGGCTTGTGTTCACCCCCCCTGGCAGCTGTCTCTGTATTCCCCCTGTTGTCCTCACTGCTACTTCCCTGCACCAGGAATACCTGCCTGTGGTGACCTCTGTGCTGTGTGGCACTTCCCCCTTCTGCACTGGCTGTGGCTCCCCACACCTTCCCTGTGCCTCTGTGTTCAGGATACCCTTTCCCTGGCCTGCCCTGTGTTTCCCTCCTGCCCTGTCTGTGTGGCTAGAGTTCTGCCTCATGTGCCTTCCCTGTAGCGTTCTTACGCCTCTCCCTTGCTCCTTTTTATTTTGGCTCATTTCCACTATGGCGCAACTTCCACTTGCTCCCCTATTGCGCATGGCACAAGTTGTTGAATATCACACTGCGCCATTTATGCATGGTTCCTCCCCCTTCAGTTGCACATGCCTTCATTATCATTGCGCTGTTGCTCAGCGTGATTTCGGGCGCAACTGCTGCTTCCTGCTGAATACATGCAGAATGGCACAATACCGGACTTACGCAGGCGCAACCCTATTGCGCATGGCTCAACTCTTTTGAATATCTGGGCCTTGAGATTTTTCTACTATGCAGTAGGGATCACTAGCATCATTTAGCATTATACCCTGCATTAATACACAAAAATATACACTTTAGATGGAATTAGTTATCTAAGCAATAAGACATAACAGGGTGTGGGTTTTGGGGAGATTTACCCATGCCGTATGTGGTGAGTCATGAGTTGCAGCTGAGTGATTTAAGCACATGAGAAATGGGTAATCTCCTAGTTGCCCATGTCCTGGAGTGCCCTATTGTGATTATAAAATGTCCCATGTGTAAAATACATTTAAAAATGTGTTTAGTTATCTTTTCTATAAATGCCTTTCCTCAGCCATGGGTTATTGCAGGTCTTTTCCTCTTTGTTGTTTCATTGTATGACACTGACATATTGGTGAACCACAAGGGAGAGCTATACATTTGTGGTTCTGACCCTTACGGCACCCTGACACCACAGCATGCTTAATTTTCTTCAATAGACATTACAATATTACAATGTCACCAGACATTGTCATTTTTCTTAGGTGAAACTGTTTTAATGCATCTTTCATATATTTACAGTTGCATGTTGTATTACACACAAAGTGTGTATATTTATTAATTTTAAAAAGCCAGTAATATAAGCAAGCAAACTTCAGATATAAATAAAAGTCATTTTTGATTTGTAATAAAATGCTAACTGCAGAAACAGAACAGTCTCTGTCTATTTACTATGCATTTCATTATGACGGGTAAGCTTAAGTAGAGGCACTTCATGTAAAATAAAGGAATTGCAACACTTTAATAAACCACTTTTCTAAACAATTGTCTTATTTTTTTATTATTAACTTTTGCTTGTAGTCTACAGATATAAGCAACCTTTCACCACCATGCAAGAAACTGAAGCAGAGCTTATTAACTTTTGGCACAAGTACTACAAGTAGTAGCAACAAGGGGCCCATTTCTTCTAAGCCAGCTAATTCTGACAGTCAGCTTGTCACTAATAAAATCAACACTGTACAGGATTTTTCTGAAATGGCTTCTAGCATATCCTGTACAGTCAGTGGTGCTACTGTAGTTACTTTGAGTGCTATTAGCATCACCCTGGATGGTCCTGAAGATTCAATCAGTGGATCCTTAATGTGTCCCATACCACATCAGGCCCTGCAGATGCAATGTCCTGACCTAAGGTTTAGTCATTTGGCCAGTGGAAGAGATGGAAAGAGATGTATAATTGGCTGGTATACAGTGATGGTAAGCTTGGCTTTTCTATCTGCTGTCAGACTTCAGTATTTGCAGACAAAAGCCAAGGTGTCCACCTTTCATCAAAGTGGTGCAATAATCTATTGGAAGCAAAGAATGACAGAAAGCTGAAGGACAAGATTTACAAACATTGAGATTCACAAGCACCTAAGATGTCAACAAAATGTTTGAAAGCTTGAAAAAGTGCCAGATTGGAAGCATACATTATAGATATTCTGTCAAAACAATTCAATGAAACTGCACACATTTTTCAGACAGCTTATGCCATTGCCAAACTTAATATTCCCTTCTCCAAACAGCCTTATCTTGTGAAAATGCAGAAACTAAATGTAGTCAACATGGGCAAAGTTCATCATTCAGACCATAGCTGTGCAACCATTCTCTGGCATGTTGCTTACCGCATGAAAAGGAGCTGTTGCGCAGCCATCAAAAACTGGGAGCTGTATGTGGCTATTGTGCTGGATGACGCCACACTTTACAATGTAAATGAGGTTGCACTATATCTTTGCTGCAGTCTTCAAGATGACCTTCAAACCTTGTGTGGAAAACTTCCTCCTGGGATGCTTAGAAGCAAAAGAAGGTATGAATGCTAAAGATATAATGAGCATTGTGGAGGAGAAGCTAAGTCAAGCAGGATTCAAAGAAGACTGGCTGTGAAAGGAACATAGCAATATGCACAGATGAAGCATCGGTGATGATGGGACACAACAGTGGATTAGTTGCATGGTTTAAGAAGAAGAATGGTGATCAAGTTTATTCATCTGATTGCCTGACCCATCGCCTTGAGCTTGCTGTTGATGATGCATTGAAGTATGTGACTTCTACTAACTATTTCCAGACATTCATGTCAAAGCTATATGCTCTGTACAGTCAGTCACTTAAGACTCAAAGTGAGCTTTATCAAGTTGCTAAAGATACTGAAACTCAACTTTTCCACATCAGTTCTATCTTCCACATAAGATGGGTCACAAGCAGTTTTCAATCAGTAAGAGCTTTTTGGGCATACTTTTCAGCTCTATCCAAACATTTCAATGAGGCCTCAAAAGATGTGACACATTCTCACAGTGAGAGAACAAAGTACAAAGGACTTTACAACTGTCTTGCCACTGTATCATTTACGAAAAGATTGGCTGTGATGAAAGATGCTACATTATCTGTCACTATTCCTGCAAATGTGATTCCACTTCAAAAAAGTGGGAGCAGGGCAGAGGCAGGAAACCACAGACCAGTTAGATTGACTTCAGTGGCAGGGAAAATGATGGAATCACTTCTGAAGGAAAGAATTGCTGAGTACCTAGAGGCCAGTGGGGCAAAGGACCCATGGCAGCATGGTTTCACTTCAGGAAGGTCGTGTCAGATGAACTTAATAGATTTCTTTGACTGGGTGACCAAAGTAGTAGACCAGGGAGGGGCTGTGGATATGGCCTACCTAGATTTTGCAAGGCATTCGACACAGTCTCACACAAAAGATTAATATACAAGTTAGCCAGCCTTGGAATGGGTCCCAAGGTGGTAGCCTGGATAAAAACTGGCTGGACAACAGGACGCAAAGGGTAATAGTAATCGGAGTCCACAGTGAAGAAAGGAGGGTAACTAGTGGGGTACTGCAGGGTTCGATACTGGGACCAGTCCTCTTTAATATCTTTATAAGTAACATTGGAGAGCACCTGGAAGGAAAGGTATGTCTCTTTGTAGATGACAAAAAGATCTTCAACAGGGTTGATACACAAGGTGGGGTGGAAAGAATGAAAAGGGACTTGGAAAGGTTGGAGGAATGGTCAAATATGTGGCAGCTCAGATTCAATGCAAAAAAGTGCAAGGTAATGCATCTTGGAAACAAAAACCCAGAGGAAGAGTACACAATGGGGGGTGAGTTAATAACAACAACAAAAATCGAAAGAGACCTATGAGTAATTATATCAGATGACCTAAAGGTGGGCAAGCAATGTGAGAAGGCAGTAAGGAGGGCTGGGGGGATGCTGGGATGCATAGGAAGAGGCATCAACAGTAGAAAACAGGAAGTTGTTAACCATCTCTACATACAGTTAGTGAGACCCCGTCTGGAGTACTGTGTGCAATTCTGGAGACCCCATCTCCACAAAGACAGATAGAGTGGAGGCTGTTCAGAGGAGGGCAACCAAAATGGTACAAGGTCTGCACCAGAAGACATACGAGGAGAGACTAAAGCAGCTTACTATGTATACCCTTGAGGAAAGGAGGGAGAGGAGGGACATGATAGAAACTTTCAAGTATCTCAAGGGAATTAACAAGATACAAGAGGGTAGTATCTTTCAGAAGAAGAGATGTGCAAGAACAAGGGGTACAATTTGAAGATAGAGGGGGGATGGCTCAGAGGTAATGTTAGAAAGTATTTTTTCACAGAGAGAGTTGTGGATACATGGAACAGCCTTCCTGAGGAGGTTGCGGAGTCAGGAACAGTGGGAGAATTCAAGAATGCATGGGACAAGCATAAGGCAATTCTAGTTGGGGTAGGAGGAAATAAGCTATTGATTAACTAGAATCTGCAGCTTATCCATCAGGTAGGGACATGGGCAGACTGGGTGGGCCAAGTGGTTCTTATCTGCCATCAAATTCTATGTTTCTATGTTTCTATGTAAAGAAAGGACACCAGTATCAATGATTCTTTCATAGCTGTACAGCAAACGGTTTCTGTTCTCAGAGCCAAGAAGAATGAAGGTGGAAAGTCATTCCAAAAAGCATTAAGCCAGATAGATGTAACCAGCCAAGAGTCACAGTTCAAGGGTGTGACACTGCAGCCAGAAAAAGGTTGAATCAACTATGCCCAACTGCTCCAGGTATTAATTGATACAATCCAGAGGAGAGTGACTGACTCTTGCCTGGTGAAAGACATTAGCTTCCTTGATTCCAAAACATGGCCTGACTGTGATGATCATGTGCTTTTTGGGAAGATAGTGTTTTTCATCTCAGGAAGAAGTTTGGACTTTAATCAAGAGCTGTTATTGAACAATTTAGAAGTTTCAAACTTGATGGTAAGGAGCCAAAAGATGAAGTATGTCAATTAATGACAGCAGCAAGACCATACCCAGCATTGACAGCTTAATGCAAGTGAGAGTTCTCACTCATGAATATAATTGCCACAGATCATAGAAAAAGTCTGAAGGAATCATCAGTCTCGATCTAATGTTCCTCCAGCTGAATGGTCCACCTCTGGAACACTTCAGTGTATTTTCCTTCATTCAGTCTTGCCTTGCACAAGGCAAGCGGTTGTCCACTTCCTGGAAGCCTGGTCCAGATCCTTATGACTCAACTGTCCAGTCCAAAAAGTTAATTCATAAGTTTACTTGCCAGTGCTAAGAATGCAATCTTTATAATATTTTCAGTTGTATTACTTGCCAGTGCTGAAAATGAAATCGGTATAGTATTTCAGTTATATTAAAAACATATTAAATGCATTAGAATTTCAAACCTCAGTTCTTGCTTACATATGGGGAAGACATACTAGAAATGGGGTTTGTTGAGCTTAAAACAGGAACTAGGATTCATGTTCTAAAATAGGTTTACTTTTTTCAATATGGGCATAGTCATGCATGGTGGGGAGCGACCCTGGCCCTCTATTAAAAGTCATCATCCAACCAAATTTTATAATTATTGTTTTTTTTTTAATTCAGGAGTTGGCCAAACTTGGCCAGGACTGGGACTGGTTGGGAGCGGGAGGGCCTTCTGTGTGTCAGTGTGCCATGTGCAGTGGGTCAGGACAGGCGGCATGACTCACCGCATACAGAAGGTATCGATGGTCAATCACACATATGCTCACCGTGAGGGTCATGTGTGAGTGTGTTGAGATAATTATCATGGATGGGCAAAGAAGTCCTCCACAGAGCAGACCCTGCAGCAATGGCAGTTGCAAAAGCTGCAATAATTTGATCATCCTCCTAACACAGGCCCCTCCATCCATGCCACTCACTGGACTGACTCTCAACAACAGTGACAGACACTTCCTGTCACTCACTGTACCAGTAGATCGCAAGAGGGATTTGTTCTGCATGTATGCTATTTTATTCATTGTCACTGTTGTGTATAATTTAGAACTGCAACCTTTTTTGACTCAGAGCAGCAAGTAATCAAAACAGAGGGGTCCCAGTCAACTCAGATGTTGTGTTTTTTATATGGGCACAACTTAGGTTTTTAATTTGTTCCTTAACAATAATGGACTGGGTCCCTTCCCTTCTGTTTTCATTGACTGCTGCTCTAGTGCTGTGCTGCTGTGTCCCTTTTTATGTTCACTTGAGCCTGTGCAAGGACTATTTTGGCACAATGAATGACAGTTTAGAGGTGTGTCTCTGTCAGATGGAGTGCAGTTCACGCTGCAGTGGGCTTGGTAGTGACAGCCCAATGATCAGCAAGGCTGATCCTGATGCATGTTTCTATTTTGGGCGTATACTTTGTGTACTTCAAATGAATCAACCACTCCATTCAGAGAGTGGCCTGCTCCTTTCATTTGCATATTATGACAACTGATGCCTCCCAGCAGACAAAGCCAGCCGCATAGTATTTAGATCAGTGTGCTGGCTGTTAGGTAACTCCAGACTTTAGGTACCTTGACAACAGTCAGCATGTAAAGGAATGCAGTGTAATAAAGCCTGCTGTATGCCCTCACCTCAGCCCATGCATGTCAAATGGAAGACTGCATTGCAACCCATTTTTACCTAGACTGTAAGATCAATGGCAAAGGAGAACTCTGACTTGATTTTCTTAACAAGGGGGCTGCCCCCCCCCCATTTTCAGACTGGTATCCTGAATTCCCATTACAGTGCATATAATATGTATTTCTTGAGGCAAAAGCACATCCACATATTAGTTTAGAAGTCACAGGAGTGCACAGGAGCAGTCGAATTGGTGCTGAGAGGGGCTTGCCAGCCCTAAACTTAAACAGTTACCAGAGAACTCAGTACTCGGAAACCACGCAAGACATTAAAGGTAAAGTTGTAATTCAAAATTTATTGTGACTGGGTAGATCACAAATGTCCTACTACCCCAGTGCTTCAGCCTCACACAGGGCCTTCCTCAGGGGATGGATCTAAGGAATGACCGACATCACCATTATTTATAGTCATTCTTTAACGTGATACACACACATCCCAAAACAGTGTCAACTTAAAAAACACCTTAAGTGAAAAAGTATAAAATATTTTTAAGGCATACTGTTAGTAATCTTATTTAATCAACAAAATTATTGCCTTTTCTAAATTTGTTTACAGTAATTAAACACTGTAAAGTACTAAGGCAAATTTATTTTAAGTAGAAAATCTTCACTTATAAATCTTAATTATGTTGTCAATCAAAACAGATTTTGTAAAGGAAAGAGTGTGTGTGTGGGGGGGTTGAAAAGAAGGGGTTGAAAATCTACAAATTCTATCTCAAATTTCTGAGAATCAAAAGAGATTATCTAGTATTATAGTATTCTACCTTTGCAGAAATCTAATGGTATTTACCTTTAGCAGCAATTAGCTTACAAAGTACTACTTCCAAATTCTAAAGTAAAAGGTGATATATGTTAGATAAAGGTCTGACAGGGAGGTCAAGTTAGGCACAGAGGTCAAAGGGTCAGAAAAAGTCCTAATTAACACTAAAAGGTTTTGTTTCAATATTTTTATCTATCTTTTGTTGAAGATCTTGAAGGGGTACTTGGTTTAAAGAATGGCAGTGGATGCCTTATGGATTTAAACCAGTTAAAGTTCTTAATGATGAGTTAACTGTGCTGGTGAGCAAGAACTTGTAGCTTCTACTGGCACTGTAAATTCTTAGTTCCGGTTCTATGCCCAGGCATCTGTTCCAGCTAAAGGAAAGAAGAAAAAGGGGGCAAGGAATGGGGATGAGGAAGGGGGGAGGTTTGGACAAGAGGAGAAACATAGGGGCGGGGGGGAAGAAAAGAGGAGAGAGAGACAAAGAGAGAAAAAAAATGTTTTTTAATTATTTTACTTATTTATTGTAAAATTGGAATTACAACCTTTGAGCTAAAAGCTCGTTTACAAAGGATCCTCGTTGAGCAGAGGGTGGGGGAACATCAAGTACATGGACAGTGGAGAAAAACAGAAGCAACTAGAAGGCATTGTCAGTTATACATCATTAAGAAGGCTAAACAGCATTACAAATAGAAGGATGGGGAGAGACAGAATACATTGCAAAAGCCATCACTTAATTACATAATACAAAGGAAAATAGTCCCATAACAGATTAGGTGAATAAAGTGCAGATTCCAACTATGTACAAAGTATGAGAATTCCTAGAATGCAGCTATAGAGCTTAAATAGATTCCCAGAGGGAACAATTAATGTGACCACCACCAAGTACAGCAATCAAGGGAGAGCAGGCTACAGGCTAGATGCCCGAGGGGGAGAGCACAATGGTGGGTGATAGCTTAAGGGTCAGGGGGAGCTAAGCAGGTGTAGAGGTGAGGGGTATGGAGGGTCAGGAGGGGTAAGTGGGTGATGGGGTGGGCGGAATGGGGGACCAAGGGGTGCATAAGTGGGAATTAGTGGGAGATTGTTAGGAGTCACAGGTTAACACAGCCAAGCCATGTTGTGTCAGGGGGCACAGGGAGGGCTAGAAATGGCTGGGGTGTTCTTTACAGCAACATTGTACTGGAGGGGATATGGACTTCTAAATTTCAGATTTGAACTGGCCAAGGCAAGCAAGGCTAGTAGTGGCCTGGGGGACCTCATTTAGCCAGGTGGGAGCCCTTACTGCAAAGGATCACCTCCCCAAGGCAGTTCTTCTGAAAGGTACTGCTAGGGCATGTCTTGTAACACTTTTTGTAGAGTGCTCAGCCAGGACCAGATGGAATAAGTGCAGGGGGGGTACAAGAACTAGAAGGGCCTTCTTCCTTAGAAGGCAGGAGTGGAGCTTGATTCGGTCCATGAGAGGAAACCATCATGTCTCAATATAAAGGTTACACATGTGTGTAAGGCAATCTACTCCTAAAACAAAGTGGCATGCTTTGTTAAGGGTAGTATGGACCCTGTGTAGGCTGGTTTTAGAGGCTGCACCATATACCACATTACCATAGTCCAGGATGGGTAGAACTGTTCCTTCTGACTGCCTGAACCCTAGCCTCAGGTGTGAGGCAGAACTGAAGCCTATATAGGGCCCCTAACTTCCTATTGAAGCAGTGGTAATATATGTTCATTGAAGGATAGGTACTCATCAATTGTAATCCCTAGGTACGGGAACAAGGGCACCTGCTCAAGGGTGGAGTGGGAGTTGCACAAAATTGAGAAGGAAGTGGTATACCTCCTCTTTTGGCTTCTGACAAAGAGCATTTACTTGTTTTTATTCTGGGTTTTTTTGCTGTTGAGCACTAGCAGGCTATCTTTGAGCCAATCCTGTAGGAGGTCAAAGTTGTACTGCATGTCCTTAGTGAGTGCATCTTGGCAAGAGCCTCGAGAGAACACCACTGTGTCATCTGCATAGAGCAGTACCTTGGAGGAGGGGCTTACTTCTGAAAGGTTGTTCACAAAGAGGCTGATCAGGAGTGGGCCCAGGATGGTCCCCTATGGGACCCCCACTGTGACCTCACTGGTCTCGGAGATGGTTCTGTTGATTTTCACGTGCTGAGAGCACCCAGACAGGTAGCTGGAGAACCAACTGACCATGTTGGGGGATAGTCCAAGGCAGCTTAGTCTGTGCAGCAGCAGCTGATGAATCACAAGATCGAAAGCCTTGGTTAGGTCTATGAAGATTGCTCCGACCAGTTGACCCTGGTCAAGTGGCTCGTGCACGTAGTCTGTGAAGGCAGTTAGGGCAGTATTAGTGCTATGCATCTTGTGGAAGCCATGCTGTTAGGAGCAGAGGAGTTTATATTTATGCAGGTGGTCAGTGAGTTGGTCAGCTATGATTCACTCCAGTGCTTTGGAGAGCGGAGACAGAATTGAGATAGGGCAGTAGGTGGATACTAGTGCCCGGTCACCTCCTTTGTGCACAGGAGTGATCAGAGAACATTTCCAGGTAGAGGGGAAAGTGGACAGGTGAAGAGACAGGTTAAACAGCTTGGTGATGGGAAAGACAACCTCTTGTAAGGCAATGGAAATCAATTTCATATTGATTTCATCACCCTATCCTTGTTTCTCCCAGGACACTTGCAGGGTATTTTCTTGTTTCCCTTATGGTCACCTGCCTGAAGTAAAAGCTTGGGCTGGGTTTGGCAGTGATAGAGGAGGGCAATTGGCTGGAGGCTGGCATTCCATCAGGGTGTGTGGCAGGCTTGGGAGGCAGGACTGTGCTGTATTCAGAGAAAACCTTATTAAAGATATTGGCCATGCCAGCATAATCAAGTATGATTTCGTCATTGTGGTGGAGCACGGTGGGAGGGGGGTCCTGTTATCAGACCTGAGGAGGTTTTTAATTTAGTTACAGAACTTCTTCCCACTACTCCAGCAGTGAGATTACTGATTCTTGTGGAATGATGTCATGGCCTGTCATATTGCCCAGGGGCATCTGTTTCTGGCCGCTTTGTAGTTTTGAATATCCATAGTTATCCCAGTTGCCCTGGCATGATGCCAAAGGAGATCCTGTTGCTGCATCATACCGAGAAGCTCAGGGGGTGACCCAGTCCATATATGATGAACCCGGCATGCCAAACTGCCACCTGCAGTCCAGGTGTGAAGCTACCAGCCCCTCACAGAAGCGCAGGTACGGACTTGCCTTCAGGGACTGATTACCTCCAGGAAGGGAGCCCTAGCTGCCGATTTTGCTTTTTTTACATGATGACAGTCATCTCTGGGTTTAAATCCAGAGCCTGTTGTGCTGTGAACCACTTGCTGCAGTCAGCCCCAGGAGCACTCCGATTGGCTCCTTATAGCTCTGCACTGTTAATGCTTGATTATATTGTACTAGATTATGTTTTCTGTTAAAACTGTCTTGCTTGCATTTTATAGCTGAAGTTTTCTGATTTAATGTCAATGTCTGTATTGTGTTCCCTCATAAGACCAGTGGCGATATCAGCTCAGGCCTTTGACCCCTTCCCCTTCACCTTTTTACTCTAGTATTGTGTTTTAAATAGCCCTGTTATTGTTCTCTCAGACTTTGAGGCACCTTGCCTAACGTTTTGGTCTGCAACACCCCCTTTGTTTAAGCCAGTCTGCATTTCTTTTTACCACCATGAGCAGCCCAACCCCCTCTGACTTTCTTATTTAATTCTCCTCTGCCTTCTCCTTTCGGGAAGTTAGAGAGCCACAGCCGTGGTTCTCCGATGAACCTGACCTGCCAGACTGCCACCTACAGTCCAGGTGTGAAGCCACCAGCCCCTCACAGAAGCGCAGATATGGACTTGCCCTCAGTGACTGATTACCTCCAGGAAGGGAGCCCTAGCTGCTGATTTTTCAGCCCACCCGGTCCTGATTAAATACACATAAACTCCACCCCTGCTTTCTAGCTCACTTCTACAGGCTATTGCCAGGCACGTCTCATTGGTTATCTAGGCCTTAATTTTCACTGGTCCTCCATCCTCCCGCAGGAACCACTCATTTCCCTGGCCCTCTATGCTTGTCCCCTCCATTGCCACAACAGTTAGGGGCTTTCTAATGCTAGATCTGTGCTATGGCCCAACTTCTAGGCTTCCTGTCACTGCTCATCCATGTTCTCTTCTCCCTCCCTCCCTCCCCTCCTATCCAACATGCCACCCACCTGTCCCATGCCCTTCCCCCTTTCCTGCCTAACCTCTCTGGGCTTCCCCACTGTTCCACTCCTCGATTGGGCTCTTACCACCATCACCATCAAACCTTCACTGGGTCATAAATGCCAGTATTCTTCCTGACTCCCTCAGTGATCACCACGTTACTTTCTTAGTGCACAAAATCCACCATTCAAAATCCCCCCCTGAATTTCTAGTCCAACGCTCCTTCAAATCCCTCAATCTCGCTCTGGTGTTAGATGATCATGCATTAGCAAACTGGGTCCCCGCCACTATTATGGACTCCATTGATGACGCCTTTCTCCACTTTAAAAACACTTTCCTCAGCATCTGGGACAAACATGCTGTACAAGGGTACGAGGCAACCACCTGCCGTGGATCACCCAAGAGCTGATTGCATGTCAAACCGCCCATGACAAAGCCTGGAAAATGCATAAATCCTTATGTCTCCCACAACATCTCTCCGCATACTGCATGCTCTGAAACAAGTGTACCAGAGCCACTCGCCTAGCTAAAGCAGAGTACTTCAGCAGCTCCCTACAGTCCAACCTAAATAACCCCTCAAAATTCTGGAAGGTCATTCACTCCCTCTTCACCCCACCAGCTGCCAATCCCACTCCAATTCTAAATATTAACAACTCCATTCTCGCTGAGCCAACAGCAGTCGCTACTGAGTTCAACATATATTTCTCAACTTGTGCTGCTACTGTCCTCTCTGCCCTGCCAAACCCTGCACCTATTGCACCCTTTACAGACAACAAAACTGACTAGGCCTCACTCCTTTTCCTTCAATGACATCTCTGCAGCGGATGCCCTAGATGCACTACTTTCTCTCAACCCTTCAAAAGGCAAATCCCCAGATGGCTTGGACCCTAAACTCCTCTACCTATCTGCCACCACCATAGCAACTCCGCTTGCCAAACTCTTAAACCAATCCTTTTCCAGCCGCTGTCATCCCCCAAGCATGGAAGCACATCACTGTCATCCCCCTCCCAAAAGGAGGTACCCCCACCTCCCCCTCCAACTACCACTCTATTTCCCTCCTCCCAGTACTAGCAAAACTACAAAAGCACCTTGTGCTTACTCAACTTCCTTCCTTCCTCACCGACTCTAATTTCTTCACACCCTACCAGTCAGGTTTCAGAAAGGGACACTCCACTGCATCCTCCCTGATAAGGCTTACCAACTCCATCCTGACTGGTATGCAAAGTGGGCTGATCACCTCAGCCATCTTTTTCGACCTTGCGAAAGCCTTCAACACCATCTCCCACCCCATATTGCTCTCTTGTCTCACTGAATCAGGCCTCTCTGTTGCTGCCACCAACTGGTTCAGACCTTACCTCTCTGGCAGAACCCAGCCCGTTAGAGTTGCAAATGCTATCTCCTCCCCCCTTCCCTTAACTACCGGTGTCCCCCAGGGGTCAATTCTGGGACCCATACTGTTCTCTATATTCCTAAATGACTTACCGCTCATCTGTTGTACTACCTCAATCCACGTGTATGCAGATGACACTGTACTCTTCTCCTCAGACTCCAACCCTGATGTGGTACAAACTAACCTCCAAGCCGACTTCAACAAAGTACAGCAATGGTTCAGCTCTCACCAGCTCTCCCTAAATGTAAAAAAAAAACCTGTCACGATGACTTTTGGCACATGACAACACCTGTACAGACTCCCATTGCTTCCCTATTTCCGCACCCTGCATGGTCAAAAACTCGAAGATGTCTCCTCATTCCGCTACTTGGGGGGTATGGCTCGACTGCCATCTTTCCTTCTCAGACCAAATCAATGCTATTTCAAAAAAACTATGCCCCAAGCTCGGTGCACTTTATAGGAACCACAGTAGCCTCCTTCCCCCCCATCTGACAGGAAGTGGTCCAGAAGATGATACTTCCCTCCTTTGATTACTGTGACATTGTTTATGGTGCAGCCCATAAGTCTACCCAATCTAAGCTGAACACACTTTTTAATGCCTTCTGCCACTTTGCTCTCTATGCCTCACCCCTTACCCACCACTGCAACCTCTTCCATTCCCTGGCACTACCATCCCTCGGAAACCACCACATTGCACACTGTGCTAAATATGTATCTAACCTATGGCTTAGCACCATCCCTTCCTACCTCTCCTCCATGCTCTCAGCTGCCCCTTCCCCCGCCCATTATCTTAGATCCTGCAACTACCGTCAACTATCAATCCCTAGGTGGAAGACTACTGCTGGGCAAGCCGCCTTCTCACACCGGTTACCCAAGCTATGGAATGATCTCCCACCTCAAATTCAGCATTCATCCTCTACCCACTATCGTTCTACTGCCCTAGCTAACTTCCTCACCACTAATTGCTCCTGTACCTGATTCGGCCATGTGCCAATTGCTCCCCTCCCCACTGCCTGACCAGCAGCCTTAGCTTTGCTATAAATATTGGCATATAGCCCCAACCTATGCACATTTGTCCTGTGCCTTTTTGTCCTGCACCATCATGTGTTCTATGTCTCCTGTTGCTTATACTTGCATATTGCTGTGTGCTAAATTTTCCCTTGTATTGCTGCTATATGTCAGGTAATTGTCATATGCTCCATACAATATCCGATGTACTCCACGTGTTGTTGCTTGTAGTTTTATGCAGCTGTATCCATATGCTGCTATTTGCCTCTGTTATTTGCTCAGCTGATAACCTGTGTGTTATCCAACCCCCTTGTACCCCTTCCCCCCAGGTTGCACCGGGAGCAAAGCATCTTGTTGCTCAGTGTGCCTTTCCTGGTGAAACTATTTCAATAAATAAATAAATACTATGACCTTTTATCATCTTCTTACGGTACAGGGAAAACTTGTCAGCAGCTGCATTGAAATGAGTGAGGAAGAGTTGGAGGACAGTGTCATTAGAAGGGCATAAGTCAAGAAAGCTCCAGTCGATGCCTAAAAGGTGATTCCTGAAGTTGGTCATAGCGCTATTTTTTATAACTCTCCAATTTGGGTGTGGGGTTGGCCCATTTTGTCGATCACTCACATTGGACAGATGAGTGGTCACTCAGAGTATCTGGTTGTACCTTGACATCAGTTAGCCTTTCTGGGTGAGTTATTAGCAGGCAAACAAAAAACTCCAGCACCACCCACTGCAGATCAAGCAAAATAGACCCACTTACAGAAATCAAAACAGGCTAATAAGCATGTTTAAAAACTAATTTATTCAGTACATTCACAAGTTAAAAAACAGCCATAAAGCACCATTGACCCTCTAAAATGAGAGCTCACAGTGAGACCCACCAACCTCCTACTGGTTTCGCTTCAGAGCATCATCAGCGAGTTTTCAGACAGGTGATACACTCTTCTTTTAAAGGCAGATTTTAAAGTGACAGTACATAAAACATTATACTTAACCCTAGAGTGACACACACCTATAATAAAATGTATATAGCATAAAGTCTGCAAAATACCAGAACAACAGACACACTACAAGGCAAAAAGACACAATATTATAAAATAGACATAACCATCATATTCATAACCATTGACACCCCATAACCAAAATGTAACACATATGTAAATACATGTGCACGTGCACACAAAAGAATATACGTGCTTGCACAAACCTGTTAGTACATTTTATAAATATCTATAGCACAATAGCAGAAACTTCCATGAATAAATCAAAGCAAGTAAATCATGAACCATTGGATACAACACAGATGTAAGTCCATGCTCCCTAGAACAACAAAAATAATAGTAATATGGATTACCATGAAAAATCCTGTAATAGGAAAAATTAAGAGAACTACTAATCTACATGTGAAAAGGCACATGTAGACAAAATTGAACACATCAGTCTCATGAAATACTTATAATGAATATTAACAAAGTATAATATTACATCCTGTCAGCACGCTGCATTATGAGACTGATATAAAATACAGTCCCTTAATTGAGGCCCAATAGACCAAGATATACATATTGCAGGTCATTAATTTATTAATTTATTTAAAAATGGTACTAGCTCAAAAATTTAGCCCTGAGCAACACAGAGCACCCAATCTGTGTATCCAAAACTTCTCTCTTTGTGACAGAAGCAATTCAAGATCACCTCCCCTAGGACCTAGTCTTACTCTTTCTATTCCTCAGAGCAGGAAATGGTGTGGTGACATTCCACGATTAACATCTAAATGACAAAACAGAATATTCCCATAGTTACTAGTTCTAATATCACTGAGGTGTTCCCCCACCCTCAGTTTAAAGGCCTAGAGGTTTTTTCTACATAAACAGCACCATATGTGCAGGTAGCTAAATAAACTACATATGTGGTGCTACAGTTAATGAACCCTCTGATGTCAAAAACAGTTCCCACATTAACAGAAGTACATTTTTTTGTCTGCTGGATTCTATCACAGTAGGTGCACCTATCACATCAATAGCAACCTAGAGGAGCTGGAGGTAACCAAGTACATTTATGTTGAACTGGAAGAAAGCTATGCACCAATAAATCAGAGAGATTTTTTGATCTCCTGAAAGTAATCTTTGGTTTCTGTTTGGCTATTGAGTCTAATGCTGGCTCAGTACCAAGAATGTGCCAAAACTTATCTATGGTTTCTCTTATTATATTGCTTTTTGCACAGTACCTTGTAACCAACTGAACATCCCATCTGCTATCATTCAAATCTTTCTGTTTGCACATTAACATATTCTCCCTGGGAACATGATGGACCTCCATTTCTTTTTTCTCCACCAGGGTGGGGCTATATCCTCGATTTATAAAACGCTCCTGCAATTCCCAACTCATAAATTCACACACCTCATCCTCTGAACAAATCCGCTTAACCCTCATGAACTGAGAGTTGGGAATGTTGTTGATGGTGTGGCTGGGTTGACAAGTGCTTGCCAGCAAAGGACTGTTTCTATTGGTTGGTTTCCTGAGCAAATCAGTAGCAATGGCCCCATCCTCCAACTTACAAATATTGATATCCAAAATGGGCACCTTCTCTTTGCTGGTATATGTTGTAAATCAAAGAATTGGGTAAGATTGTTCCAGATACTCAACAAAACATGTCAATTTGGCAATGTCTCCCTGCCACACAATCAACACATCATCTATATATCTGTGCAACATGTCTATAAACTCATAAAATGGATTTTGAACCATGTCATAAATATGAGTGAGCTCCCATTTGCCCAAGTATAGGTCTACATACGTAGGGGGCAAAAGTTGCCCCCATTGCAGTACCTTTTACTTGCAGAAAAAACTGCCCCTGAAAAAGAATAACATTTTGGTTAGAACATATTCTGCCAGCTGACACAAGAAGTCAATAAACTCAAAATTATAGGAAGAGAAATTTTCAAGCCAAAACCTAAGTGCAGCAAGGCCACCCTCGTGGGGCACATTTGAATATAAAGCCTCCACATCTAAGGTGACTAGGTCCCAATCCTGCTCCATTTGCAAATCCCTCAGGGTGTTTAATATTTGTGTGGAATCCCTAATATAAGATCTTAAACTAGGCACCAAAAATTATTATGTTGATCTACAAATTTTGATAATGGCTCTGTTAAAGAACCAATACCTGACACAATAGAACACCCTTGGGGATCAATCATACTCATATGAATTTTGGGCAAGATGTATATAGTTTGCCTTACAGGATGTGGAATGCATAGGTTGTTAGTACCCAGTCGATCAGAGTGCTTGTACCAGTGCGATAGTTTGTTCTGGTGCAGCTCTTGACAGGCTGCTTTTGGTAGAGTCTGGATACAAGATCTCTGTGCACAGGACTGGAACTGGCAGCCAGCTGGAGTTAAAACCCTCTAGTACAATAATCTCCTTGTGTTGGCTAGCCTGGGTGTAAAGATTAGCAAAGGCTTCAAGCCTAGCTTGCTGCCACCTTGGTGGGATGTAGACTGCCATAACAATCAGCCCTTTTTGCCCCTTGCCTAGTAGGATTTTTATTGCTAAGCATTCACAGTCATTGTTGACAGTAGCCAGTTGAATTTTGTGGCACTGCAGGTGGTTCCAGGTTATATTATGCTGCCACCACCTCTTTTTCCGGAGCGGTCCTGTCTATGAAGGTTGTATCTGGTGATGGAGACTACTGAGTCGGTTGTTAGTGGGGAGAACTTGGTCTCTGTCAGAGCAATGACATCAGGCAGAGTATGTGCCACCCAAGCCTCAAACTGTGTTATCTTGGCTAGAAGGCTGCCAATGTTCAAGGACACAATCCTTGATTGCCCTGTAGGAATCAGGGTCTGACTGTGGGTTGGAATGGGGCCAGGGTTAGGGCAAATGTGCAACCCACTGATATGCCCCGGCACAATATTTAAAAGGGGATGTTGTGCTGCGCAAATCCTGATGTGCCAGGGTGCACCAGTAATGTATGAGGTGCAAGTGCCAGGGGGCGTGCCCATGCATATGCGGCACATTCCGATATTCAGCCCGGGATGTGCGGCGCATAATCAGGCACATACTCACCTTGCACCACACAGGGGGGTGCAAAGATGTGCCTGAAAAAAAAAGGAACATGTCGGGGACACCCACAGGCGGCAGCTGTATTGCTGGGTGCAACACAACAGCTGCCTGCTGTGGGTGGCCACCCAACCACCCGAGTCACAGGCCGGGCGTCAGGCCCCCCCACACCCGATCGCGGGCTTTGTAACTATGGTAAATCCCTGGTGGTACAGTGGACCTGCTCCCCAGCCAGATTGCGGGCTTTGTATTATTACCATCCCTGGTGGTTCAGTGGACTGATCCTAGCCAGATCGCGGGCTTAGTATTATTATTATCATCCCTGGTGGTCCAGTGAACTGATCCCAGCCCAATCGCGGGCTTAGTATTATTATTATCATCCCTGGTGGTCCAGTGGATCAATCTCAGCCTGATCATGGGCTTAGCTGGAATAAAATCTCCCTGGTGGTCCAGCAGTACCCCCTTCCCTTACCTGACCACTCAGGCCTGCCACCCCACACACCCCCAGTCAGCGGCGGGTGGCAGCTCCCCACCCACAAGCCACCAGGCCGCCCGCCAACTGACAGTGTATAGTACAGCTGTACACCCATTGGGCCACAGTGGTGGCCAATGGCCATACAGACCGTACCGTACTACACAGTCCTGATATGTGAATGGAATCTGTTGGATCACCAGGGAGATCTTATTCCAACTAAACCCATGACTGGGCTGGGATCGGTCCATTGGACCACCAGGGATGATAATAATAATACTAAGCCCGCGATCAGGCTGGAATTGGTCCACTGGACCACTAGGGATGATAATGATATCACTAAGCCCGCGATTGGGCTGGGATCGGTCCACTGGACCACCAGGGATAATGCTATATTTACAAAGCCTGCGATCGGGCGTTGGGACACTTTACCACCAAAGGGCAGGCGCAAGTCACCAGGGATCAGTGCACCTGCATGCAAATGGGGCCATAATTACATGCAAATGGCCCCATTTACGACTTGTATGCATAATGGCCCCATTTGCATACCCACCACTGAATATCACGGTTCCTGCTCCTAGCGCATCCGCACTTGCGCTGGCGCATCTCCCTGCTCCTCGGTTGCCACTTGCACTTGTGCAGTCCCACTGCACCATGTGCAATGCGGGCAACCACAGTGCCATATTCAATGGTGCTGAGCCATGGAGCTGCACCATTAAATATCACCCAGGTCACTCCCTGGCACATCCCTGTTGCACTGCTCCCAGGCTTGCACCCCAGCCTGGCGCAGTCTGAATATCCCGGCCAGAGTGTAATTCTAAACAGAGAGCTCTCAGATGAAAGAGTGGTCATTAGTGGGGTTCCCTTTAATATTTTTATATCAGATAAACATTAGGAAATTCATTCAAATATAAGCCTTTTTCCAGATGATACCTAGATTCGTGGTGAAATGGACTGTGAGGAGGGTATAAGATCTTTTAGGGAGGCTCTGGAAAAACTTGAAAAATGGCCCAGGATTTGGCAATTCAAATTCAGTGTGAAAAATATAAGGCTAAGAATACTGGAACAAAAAAATCCAAGAGTAACTTACTGTATATGATGGATGGAGTAAAAGTCGAAGAGACAGCCAAAGAAAGGGACTTAGGAGTGTTAATAAATGATAACCTAAATCAGACATTGTAGTGTAATAAAACAGTAGTGAAGGCAAACAGAATGCTAAGGTGTGCAGACAGGGGTATTAGTAACAGAGGAAGCAAAGGATAATTACTCATACACAAATCCCAGGTGAGGCCACTCTTGGAATAGTGCACATACTTTTGGAATCCACACTTGAAAAAAAGATACAGATACAGTAGAGCTGAGACACTGCAGAGTAAAGCCACACAGATGATGCTAGAGCAGCAAGGTAATTCTTGTGAGAAAGAGTAATAGATTTGAATCTATACACATTGGAGGGCTGGAGGGAGAGGGATGACTGATAGAGGCACATACAATTCTAAGAGGAATAAGCAGAGTATTTTTATTTATTTATTTAAAAGTTGCATAAGATACAAGATAAGTTCTATAAAAAACAAGTCTCATTTACAGAACATCTCACGTCATCATGGAAACAATAACATAAACTGACATGAACAAAATCAGCTAAAACAAGTGTAAAAACTGCAGGAGTATACTGCAAAGATTTATTTACAATGAAAGCAGACACTAACAAAAGGGGAAATTCTATGAAATTGGTGGGAAGAATGTTCAAAAAGGTTTTCTGAAAGAATTACTTCACTGAGAGGGTTGTAGAGAAGTGGAACAGGATTCCAAAATAAGAAGTTTGTTCCAATACTGTACATGAATTTAAGTTTAGAAGGGAGAGACATATGGAGATTGTGACAATGGGTGAGTTCAGGGGGCATTCCATATGGCATAGTATTGAATGTCAGTAGGGTACAGTTCACAAGGTAGAAAGAAATGGGCAGACTTAGTGGGTCATTGGGACTTTTTCTATCATAATGTAGCTATTATGCCATGCATAGCTATGCAATGCAGCAATAAAAGAATAATATTAATATATACCTGTATTTTCCACCTAAGTTAACAAATCTGGAAGACCCTTGGATACATACTAGAGAGAATCTGGATACTCTTATTAAAGCACAGAAATATCAACCAGTTATTATACTAGGGGATCTAAATGCTAGAATTTTAGAGAATGAATATGATGGTGACCAGTATTCCACACTCCTACAACATGTTTCAACAATGAATCCTAGAATTACTGCTCATAGAAGTACAGAGGATAAAAAGAATAATACAATGGGCAGACAAGTAGGTGACTTTATGACAGAAAATAACTTGATTCTAGTAAATGGAAGAACAAATAAAGATTGAAATGGTAGTTGCACCTTTTTAGGACCCAAAAGACTTTCCATAATAGATCAGGTCTGGGTTAACATTGAAGCCTCAAAAATGTTACAAGATCTGGAGATTGTGGATTGACTTGATTCTACCTACTGTCCTGTAGTCACCACATTTAATATACTACAGGCTTCCTTAACTAATACAAATCTTGAAAATGAAGTTCCTTTGAAAATCATAAATCTAAGAAGAATAAAATGGGAAAATGATACAATACATAACTTCCATAAATTAGTCTCTGCAGGTATTCTGTTCTATTATTGACAGAATATGATATCTAAAACTAATTTTACAATGGTTCTGGAACAGTGGAGCGACATGACTGCATATATTAGAACCTTCTGCAAAACTTATGACTCCACTAGACAGAAACAGAAAACTTGGTTTAACAAAACCTGTAAAATAGCAACATTAAAGATAAACCAGAAGGTGAGAGAGTTAAGGAAGGACAGAACCAATGGAAAAAAATTAAAGATTTTAAAAAATAAGAAAAGTACCAAAAACTCTTAGACCAGGAAAGGAATAAGTACTGTCATTCAGTGGGAAAAGCTCTACAGAGCAGTGATGAAGAAAGATAATAAGGCATTTTGGAGGATTGTGAGCAGAGATTATAGGCAATGCACAAACAGAATAGAAGCATACATCACTCCAATGGCTTGGGAACTTCACTTTAACAAATTGTACTTCTCAGAAGAAACAATCAAATCCAAAGGAAGAGCAAAGAAAACTATAGTAAAATATCCAATCCCCATTTGCCTCCAAGAGACAGAAATATATTCAGCAATAGCTACCTTGGCCCCTAATAAAGCCCTGGGCCCAGACTGCATTCAGGATGATATATTCAAAACATTTAAAGGCTGGTGATTGCCAATATTCAAGATCCTGTTTAATGCATTTATTCGAAGTCAGAATATACCTTACAGTTAGTTGGAGAGCATAGTCTTTCCCATTTTCAAAAAAGAAGATCCAGCAAATCCCAAAATGTATAGACCTATTAGTTTGATAGATGTGTCTCAGAAGTTATTTTGTTTAATACTACTACAACGCATTCATTTATGGATCAATGAAAATTATATACTGAGTGAATATCAAAATGGATTCCAGACTGGTAGGTTGACAGTCCAACATTGTTTCCTTCTGAGACATCTAATATGGAAACTATTGTTATATATACTATACATATTATACTAATATGTGTTACTATTAAGGGCAATAAATTGTATTGCTGTTTCATAGACCTATGTTGACAGTATTAGTAGGACTATTATGGGGCAAATTAGAAGACTTTGGGATGGACAATGCTGTTCTGGTTGTAATTATTTGGTTACATAATGAAACATGGATCCAAGTACTAACATGTTAAGATGCCAGCAGAGTAGGCCTAAATGTCTATACAGTCTGCTCGAAAATCAGCTCCCAGTCTGGGCATCATAGCTGCCCTCCCCTCCTCCCTCATAATTCCTCTCGACCCCATCCCCCAACAGAGTTGTACCTCCAGATCTGGTATTTCTCAGCTTTAGCTTCCCCTTATACCTGTCCCAGCCCCTCTTGAATCCCTCCACTGTACCCACAGCCACCAACTCTTCAGGCAATGCATTCCATGGGTCCACTACCCTCTTGGTAAAGTAATGTCTCCTAGTCTCCCCCTGAGCCTCCCGCCAGCCAGCCTCATGGAATGCCCTTGGTGGCCCCCTCTTCCCTTAGCTGAAACACCCTATTTTGGCTGACCCTGTTCATTCCCTTCAGATATTTAAATAACTCGATCATATCCCCTCTGTCCCTCCTCTTCTCCAGGGAATACAAATTTAGTTCCTCAAGTCTCTCCTCATAGGACTTCTCCCTCAGGCCCTGTATCATCCTGGTCACTGTCCTCTGGACCCACTCCAGAAGTGCAATGTCCTTTTTTAAGTAAGGGCGCCAAAACTGCATGCAGTACTCAAGGTGTGGTCAAACCAGGCAGTTGTACAGAGGAAGAAGCACCTCCCATCTCCGGTTCCCAAGCTCCAAGTGGAGAACCCTACATTTCTTGGCATTAAACCTCAATTTCTAAGTGTTTGACCACCTCTCAAGAGTTTCCAGGTCCCCTGTAGGGCTCTACCACCTTCCCCCCATACACTACCACCCCCAGCTTTGAGTCATCAGCAAAGAGGCTTATCACACTCCTGATACCATTCCTGGTATCCAAGATGTAAGCATTAAACAGGAGGAGGCCATACACTGACTATACACTGACCCTTGCAGGACCCTGCTAATGGCCCTCCTTGGAGATAATACCTCCCCCCAACCACCACCCTCTGAGACTGCCCAGTTAGCCAGTTCCCTGTCCATTTAACCATCCTTTCTCCTACCCCCATTCCACCCAGCTTGTCCAGCAACCCTGGATGTGCCAGCAGCAGCGTCAAGTCCAAGCCTTCCCCTCTTCACAAGTTTAAACCCCACCTAGCATCAATGAACTCACTCAGTTTTAGCTTCAAAACCTCCTTCCCCCAAATTTAATTGGAGCCTGTCCCTAGCATACAGTCCCTTGTCCTCCCAAGTTTCACCCCAGTACTTCACAAACCCATACCCCCTATCCACACACCATGCTTTGAGCCATTCATTAACCTCCCTGATTTTTTGCTTGTTTCCTACGCTAGCTCTGGGCACCAGGAGGACCTCCAAGAAAGAAACCATGTACCTCATGGCATGACACACCCTAGTTAGCTCATGGAACCATGCCTGTATCTTCTCAACACTATTTCCCTCTATGTCATTAGTGCCTAGGTGCACTAATATGTTAGGAGTCCCCCACAGTCCTTTACCAGAATATAGCCCAAGTGCTTTGCCTTGTGCACAGTCAAGCCAGATATACTCTTGACCTTGACAGCACAGCTTTGCCACTCACTCCCCCCTTCCCACTTAATGTCCCTGATCATGGAGTCCCCAAGCAGAAGCACTTTAACTTCTTCCTTCCTCTTGAGCTTTACTCCCTCCTCTGCCTTACCCCCCTCTGCTATCACTGACTGCCCCTCAAGGCAACTGCCAATGGCTGTCCTCACCCCCCTGTTCCAGCTATTTCCCTTGCCTGAACATTTATCTCCTAGCTCCCCTCCGCCTCACCACTCTGGTTTGTCCCAGGAGTACCACTGTTAGCCTGTGGCTCCTCCCAACTTCCAGGGGCTCTAGCTACAACACCCTCATCATTTCTTTTTCTGCTGTCCCACACACTTACTCACTGCTGGTCCCTTTCCCCTTGGATTCATGCTCCCTCCTCCCTGTCCCCTCATCCTCCCTCTCTAGGCATTTCCGGCTCTTTGCCTCCCCTTCTCATGCCGTCCCTTGAACCTCTATCTGGCCCAGTGCCCATGCTCCCAACCCCCCTCACTTTCATCCTCCTCCTTCTGTCCGCTGCTTACTGCATTCCCCACTTAATCTGAGGCCCCTTTAGCCATGGTGTCCGCCAGTGGCGAGAACCTGCTTGAGATCGGGATCCTCCCAGTAGGTTGCTTACCAGTGCTCCCCTCCTGTGAGGTGAGTTCCCTTGCCGTGGTCCTTGGAGACCCTTTTGCCCATCTGCCATTGGCCCCCACCATCTGCCATCTTTTGCATTCCTCATTGTCTGTTCTCCTTGAACCCTCCCCATTTCTGCCCTCTGGGTTGGCCAGACCTACCCTGATTTCTGGTGGCCCACCATCCTCCTGCACCTGCATTTGGAGGCAACTTCTTCCCCAATTGTCTGTGGATACATGCCTCCCATCCCTTGCACTTATGCCTTTCACCCACCTGTCTAGCTCATACCTGAGCCTGCACAACTCGGCCTCCAATCCCATCAATCTGGCACATATAAGACAGTGCCCTAGTCTCCACAGTGTACTCATTGCCATTGTAGCACCACAGCCACTACAACCCACTAGCCTGCTTCTGCTTCATCCTGTAACCAATGTTCCCCTCCCCTTCCAGTAGTGGCCCCATACCCCCCAGCTGCCCCTGTCTGCTGCTCCATCCTGCTCCTCGCTTCCCTATACCAGCTTCTTTTAACATGTCACCAGCCTGTTGCAGCCATGTGGCCCTTGTCACCTCAAGGGTACCAACTATTTAACCAGTGACTCCCCTGCAGCAGGAAGTAGATCAAAGCAAAGCAGTTTTATATCAACCCAAAGCTATGCAATATCCAGTTACCCTCAAATTTTGTCTACCTATTTAGATCAAGCAATTTTATCCTGTAAACAGTTTGCCCAGAAATTAGCCTGGATCCACCCCAAAAAACAAAGCAGCTCAAGCCCTGTCCAGGAAGAGCACTATAGATTCAGTCCAGCCAACACATATTGCCCTTATTGAGCCTGGATTATCCCCAACTCAATTCAGAGCAGCTCCCTTAATCAGACCAGGTTTGCCCCGAATGCTCGACCCTACACAATGCAGAGCAAATCCTACCACAACCAGGCAAAACAGCACCAAGTTAGACATTAAGTCTGATGAAGACAGCTTGTAGCAGCAAGACTGTTGAAGACAGCTTGTAACAGTCAGCTTCAAATTTAGTCAGAATAAACTACACTGCAGTCTCTCCAGTAAGCTCTGTCAGAAAAACTACCCAGCAATCTCTCCAGTAAACCCTGACCTGATAAAAAGATCCAGGTGAACAGCCCTATTGTGGAAAGTTCAGTCAGCCCTCCTGGCTAATCCCTGAGTCTTCCTTGCAACAGGCTCCTCCTCTTTCCTGCATTTAATAGAGGTCGGGGCTGGGGATGTGGGCAGGGTCGGGGTTGGGGCCAGGGTGGATGGGTGGTAGAAAAATCCCTCTTTTCCTGTAACTCTGAGAATTGTGGCTGGGCTACTTGGCTTTTAAAGCCAGGCCACAACTCAAAAACTGACAAATCTGACCCTGATTGGCTAGGCCATCTTTCACAGCCACTAATGTGGCCAATAAAGATCCCCTCTGCCACAGAAGCATCCATGTAGTGTCCATTGTTGGCCACCAAATGCAGTCACCCAAACTTCCCTTGGCTGCCGATGCAGCCTCCAGATGTGGCTTCCTCCTGAAAATGCCACCGATTATAGCAAAAAAAATCCCTTTTCTTCTCCTGCAGCTCTGAGAATTTCAGCTGGGCTGCTTGGCTTTTAAAGCCTGGCCACAACTCAAAAAACTGGCACCTCTGGCCCTGATTGGCTGGGTCGTCTTCCGCAGCCACCAATGTAGCCAATCAGGATCCCCTCTGGCACTGAAGTGTCCATGTAGCATCCATTGTCAGCCACCCAGTGCAGCCACCAAAACTTCCCTTGGCCTCCAATGCAGCCTCCAGATGCGCCTCCCTCCTGAAGATGCCGCTGATTGTGACAAAAACTTCCATCTTCTTCTCCTGCAGCTCTGAGCCCCATATGACCATCATGGATCATTGACTGCTTTCATTAAAACAAACTTAGGAGTATGCTAGGGGTGTATACTGGGCCTACACTGTTCAACATATATATCAATTCTATTCTGGAAAACTTACAACACCTTGAATTTCACTTGACAAAACTTGGGGATAACATGGTGTCATTATTGGCTTATGCAGATGATTTGTTTTTTATTTCCACCTCTTTATTGGGGTTGCAAAGGAAGCTAAATAAATTTGCATTATTGTGTAAAGAAAATGGGCTGGTTATTCATAGAATCATGCTGGCAGAAAAAGACCATTTGGCCCATTGAGTCTGCCTGAAAGGATACCCACTCACCTCCCTTTTACCTCCCACCCTGCTGTCCTCTCTCTTCTCCCCTTCCTTGACCTATGTAGTTATCCCATGCCCTTTTAAATTTCTCCACCATATTCACCTCCACCACGCAATCTGGCAACCTATCCCAGTGTTCTACAACCCCTTCTGAGAAGAAACACCACTACACATTTCCCTAAATCTGGCCCCCTTCAGCCTAAATGCATGTCCTCTAGTGGTTTTCTTTTTTCTGAGGCTGAAGATGCCATTTCCATTAACCTTATTTATTCCCTTCATGTATTTGAAGGGCTTCACCATGTTCCCCCTTTCCCTTCTCATCACCAGTGTGTATAGACCAAGGTCTTCCATCCTCTCTCCATATGACCTCCCCTGCATCCCCTGGATCATTTTGGTCGCCCTTCTCTGTACCCTCTCCAACCTATCCTTGTCACCCTGTAAATGTGGCCTTCAGAATTGAACTCTGTACTCCATCTGTGGTCTGACCAATGTTTTACATAGTGGCATGAACACCTCCCTCCTCCTACTTGTGAAACCCCTCCCAATGCACACCAACACTCTTGTTGTTTCACAGCTGCTCATTCACACTGACTCATAACCTGTAAAGTGTCCATGATCCAAATACGCAGGTCCTTTTCTTGTTCTGTGACCTGCAATGTCCCCAACCCCCCGAGACAGTAAGTGGCCTTTGGGTTATTCGTCCTATGTGCATTATTTTGCACTCTGTTGGTCTGAATTGCAATTGTCACTTTTCTGCCCACTCCTCCAGCTTTCTAGATCTTACCTCATCTTCCCCACCCCTCCCAGAGCATTCACTCTGTTATGTATCTTTGTGTCATTTGCAAACAAACTCACCTTTCCATTTAGACCCTCAGCTAAGTTCCTCACATACAAATTGAACAGTATGGGCCACGACACTGATCCATGTGGTACCCTGCTTATCACCCCTAGTTCCCTGGAGTGTTTCCCATTTACCACCACTCTTTGGGTCCTCTCACCCAGCCAATCCTCTACCCACTTTGCAAGCCTAGCTCCCACACCCAGACTGCTCAACATGCTTACCAACCTTATACGTGGGATGGAGTCAACGCCTTCCTGAAATCCAGATAGGCCACATCCACCATTTCCACCTGACTGTATACCTTCATAACAACCTCAAATTATTAAAGAGAAAACTAAAACAGTTGTTTTTGGTAATAGATATAGAACCTTACCAAAGGTAATCATCAATAAAGAAAAAATTATGACAGACAGATATTACGATTAGCTGGAAGTATGTTTCTCCCAGAACACAGCCTGGAAAGATCACAGTACACTACTACAGTGGATTCCACTTAAGTGCACATTAGATAAATACACATTCCTGATAAGTGCACACTTTTCCAGTTTCCCATTTGTTTTACTATTCACATAGTGCAAAAAAAATCTATTAAGTGCACACTGAATAAGTGTACATTTTGGCTAAATGCACAGTTTCACAGTTCACCAACACATCTCTCCATAGGTAGTTAGCACCTCTTAAGTGCACAGGTGTTTCTAAGGAGTTGTGAAGCAGCATTTACACTTTATATCACTCAACTGGCCCTGAAAAATTGCAAACAGACTGAAATCATTTCCTTTTTTGGGTCCACAAGCAATGCAGATAATGTGGACAGATGATTGGCTTTGATATTTTTTTATAACATTGTGCTTTATTAAGTTATTTTTTAATGCTGTGCAGTAGCATATTTTAGCATTTTTAACATTTTTTAGTATATTGCTATGATAAATAAATGTGGAATACCATTACAGTGTCAGGTCTCAGTTATTTTCTTTATGTTGTATTGTAAACATAGGAGTTTGGATAAATGCACATTCCTCTTAAATGCATATTTTCTTACTACAAAATGGGTGTGCATTTAAGCAGATTCCACTGTATCATCTAAGATGAAAATGGCATAAATGCCCTGAGACTGTTTAACTCTAAAATGGGGCAGGCAACAGCCAAGGGCATTCTAAATGTTTTGAAGGCAAAACTGAAATCTAGCATCCTACATGCTTTGGAGGTATGGTGTGAAAATAGAATAAAGTACCTGGAATGTATAATTAATAATCTATACCGTAACATTCTGATGGTACCATAGTCGGTGCCCTTGGAAGCATTATAAATAGAATTAGGTCAATTTTCTGTAGAAACACTAATATTAGAAAAATGCATAAACTTTTTGCTGGGTTTATTGCTTCTTTCAGAGACAAGAATACCCAGATGATGTCTCAAGAAGAAATGTTACATATTAACCTTGGGTTTATCACCCCAAATATTCATCTTATACAGAAGAAAACTTATCCAAGGGGCCAATTCATTTATTATCTGAACTATACTTAATACCTATGGCAAAATTTCCTCTTCAGGTTAAAACTAGGATAAGGGATGCTGCAATGTAAAAGATTTACAAAGACTATCTGAACTCAAAAACTATAGGTTGTTGAAGGGTATAAAGTAGACACAATAGTTAGAACCTTGTTTATTTAAACCTTACGAACTCTCACCATGGAAAAACTATTACAAGATAACGGATGGAACTCTACAAGACTAATTATATATGATATGGTCAGAAAAGAGATGGTAAAATAATTCCTTTCTGTGGTTGTGGAAACATGGTTGAGGATGACTTAAAACATGCTGTCCTGCTTTGTCCAATATATGAAATCCACAGAAGAAAATGGCTAGGGGAGATTCTGTGTGACACTGACCTCCCTCCTGACCTGCTAATTATTTATCTATTTAATAATACAGATACATTGATTCTGGAAAAGCTGGAAACATTTCTAACTTTATTATATTTCTAATTAGGATAGCTGCCTAGTGAATGGATTTTTAATCTAGGACATAGAGAAGTTGGAAAGTTATAAAGATGGTTGTAATGACATTATATTTGTAACTGTCTGGATCTGGACATTTTAACTTATCTGTAATAGAAATGAAAATGCTGGCAACTGTATTTTTTTATTTTAAAACTGTTTTGTAGACGCTTATGCTGAACAATAAAATCCATTTTGAACTTTGAACACTAGCTCACTCCACTCCTTGAAGAAGCATAAATCTTTACAGAAGATACACAGGGGTGTTAGCTCCGTGTTTCTATAATACATTTTGCCAAATTTCTCCTCTGAGTGTGAGTGTGTCATTTTATTGGTTTCATGCTGATGACTGTAATCCAGGTTTAATAGGCCTCATGGTCAGAAGCTAACCAGTATATTCTGGGTCTTTTTGTTGGATGCACGCTCAGACAAATTTTAAGATATGTACTTGCCTTCTCACTTTATGTGAAGTCCACCCAAGACTGTTATATAAGGTAAAACACATCTATTAGTATCATGAGGGAAACCCAGTACAAATCCAACCATGTGATTTTAAATAACATCCATATTTATGTCTGTGGGCAGAGCCTACAGCCATCTTGCCATCTGTAGCTTGAAAATGGAGCATTGTGGAATGCATTTTTTGGACTTTTCAATGTATCCTTCCACATCTACAAATCACTATGACAACTAAAATAAAATAATCCTGTCTTTCTGTTTAAAATGTTGGAGACATAACTCCATGCTACTTATCAGATGGCCATTGGGAAACTTAAACAGCTTGTTAGATACTGGTTGCCTATTTAACTGGAGATTTGTATACCCTCTTTGAAATGCAATAGCTTGCACTTTTAAATGCCTAGCATTTAAACATGTTTTATTACTAACTTCAGTTGGGGATGAATATCTTTCAAGAAAGATTCATACCTCAGAAATGTTACGCTTTCCCAGCAAATTTATCAAGATTTACACTGTTTTTAACCTCTCAAGACCTATCCGATAAAATGCCTGGTCTTCAGTGAACTACACAGACTAAACATATAAATTTATTTTTGACAGCAATGGCTGCAGCCTGCTTCCCAAATATAACATATAGGAGCTACTGAGATATTTTATAGTAGTGTGTGTGTGTGTGTGTGTGTGTGTGTGTGTGTGTGTGTGTGCATTTGTGTGTTTAGGGGAGGGGTGGAGAAATAGTCAAACTCCTGGCAAACTGACTGACTGCTGACAAATTGTGAGTGATCCAGAAGCAAATGATTTGATACCTTTTATTGGACCAAAAAGATGCTAACAAACATAACTTTTTGTTACATCTATGTTGGTCCAATAAAAGGTATCAAATCATTTGCTTCCGGATCTGTTCTTACAAGCACCAATACAGCAAATACTAAATCTGGATTAAACTATGAGTGAGAAATTAATCTGTATAATTATCCGATTCCTTATGTTCCCATACAAAGTTATAAAAAGATAGTCAAAACAATGAGAAAAAAATTTGTAGGGGACAACAGCTGAGTTTTTCTTGTGTTTTGGACCTCCAACTGTAGACTGTAGAACATAAATGTATTGTTTGTGGTCGGAATGAGCAATCTAAACAGTAAGAAGGTCTGAACAGTAATGTTTTAATTTACAGTATTAGTAATGTAATTGTGCATACTTTCTATAAAAAAATGTGATGTCTGATAATAATCTAGCCAGGGTATGTGTTAACTTGCTTCAATCCTCACAACATGTAGCAGTGGTAGTAGTAGTAAATATTTTATTCTGAAAATTCAGAAAAGGATAGCTCAATTGAACCAAGCCTCATTTTCAATGGGGTCTCAATGTATAAAATAAACAAATAGGTACACAGAATATGTACATACGTACAAGCATAGCAAATACAATATACAACCTGTATCAAAAGACACAATACCGTACATGAAAAACATGTACAGGTAGATGTTTTTCAATGAATTGCAACAAGCTTTAGGCATTTCAACATGTTTTACAAGACAAGATCAAATTTGATGCCAAGATGCAAGAGATATTGACTTGATATATAATATGCTATTTTTGAGAATGAAAGAGATTATGCCATTTATTAGGAGGGAAATTATTGTTTAGATGCATAGACACTGTTAGCAGATAATGCTTAAGGCCCACCAAGTCTGCCCTTTTGAGCTTGTAAGTTCCCTTTATGTTTTTCTATATGATTATATTTATATTTATATTTTTTGGAGGTTTTGTGTAGGCTTGATATTATACCTGAAATGTCAGAGATCTTCCTGGGAACTTGCAAGATACTGATATATAACTATACCATTTATAAAATTCCTGATCAAACAACTGGAAACAGAAGATTTTTTTTTGTCATTTCATAATATGATGTACTGAGTTTGTATTTACTGAGTTGCAGGATTAGAGCATTGAAGAAAATGATAACATTTACTTAACTCATTCAAGATTCCATCAGGTGGACAGAAAAAGTCTATGAGAATTTGTCTGAAAACTAACAACTATAAGATGCAAAATAGTATATATATATATATATATATATATATATATACATATTCATATATATATATATATATATATATATATATATATATATATATGTGTATTTGTAATACATTTGTTTACAGGCTTTACTAGTATCTTTTGAAAGATTGTCTGACTCATATGATTACTAATTCTGAGTATAGTTCATGAAATAATGAGCATGGTGTTTGTTATTTCATATAGTCCCCCATTATGCCTTATGCATAGCATTTAAATCTGAATCATTCCAAGGCCATTTTGTCATATAATATTAATACTGAGCAGCAAATTAGAGCTATTTTCCTAATAAAAGGTTGCAGATATAATAAAGAACAAAAATGGAAAGGGACCTGGGGGTAGTCATATCAGATGACCTAAAGGTGGGCAAGCAATGAGAGAGGGCAGCAAGGAGGGCTGGGGGGTTAGTGGGATGCGTAGGGAGAGGCATCACCAGTAGAAAACAGGAAGTTATTATGCCTCTGTACAGACAGCTAGTGAGACCCCATCAGGAGTACTGCGTGCAGTTCTGGAGACCCAATCTCCGCAAAGACATAGACAGGATGGAAGCTGTCCAGAGGAGGGCAACTAAAATGATGCGGGGTCTGCACTGGAAGACATATGAAGAGAGACTTAAAGAGCTTAATATGTATAGCCTTGAGGAAAGGAGGGAGAGGGGGGACATGATAGAAACTTTCAAGTACCTCAAGGGAATCAACAAAGTCCAAGAGGGTAGCATCTTTCAAAAAAAGAGGTGTGCAAGAACAAGGGGGCACAATTTGAAGATGGGGGGGCGGCTCAGAGGTAATTTAAGGAAGCATTTTTTCACAGAGAGGGTTGTGGATGCATGGAACAGCCTTCTGGAGGAGGTTGTGGAGTCAAAAACAGTGGTGGAATTCAAGCATGCATGGGACAGTCATAAGGCAATTCTAGGGCATGGAGGTAGGAAGAAGTAGGCTGCTGGTTAACTAGGATCAGCAGTTTAACCATTAGGTAGGGAAATGGGCAGAATGGGTGGGCCAAGCGGTCCTTATCTGCCGTCAAATTCTATGTTTCTATGTCATAAATAAGGAACCAGTGACTTATGGAAAAATCTACAGGGATTTATACAGGGATTTGATTCTGCCACTGTGGGGAAAACACATGGAAAATGAAGGCTTCTTTCAGGGTAATGGTTATTTGGATCTGGGAGCACTGAGTATTTCTTATCCTATATTTTGTAGCCTGGATAGGGCAGGGGAGATGCTACATGTCATTATCACAGGGATGTTCATTTACACATTTTTGCACTGTTTTTACTCAGGCTGTCCCAGATTAGATGTAATATCTTGTTATCAGTGGGGTCAGAATTTTATCATTATTATAATGTATTTATTTAGGGTACCTTGTTAGGGGCCCCCATATTCAAAGGAGATGCACAGTGCATCCCGGTGGAAAAGGGAGATGTGCCACCCAACTCCAGCAATGTGCAGCAACACAATATTCAGACGTGCAGGATGCACCAGCCACAAGGGAATGGGGCAGGGTACACACAAATGGTATGCCGTTCAAGTCGAGGGGGCAATCCCATGTATATGCTGTGCTGCAGCATATTCATTGGGAACATGCCCCTCACAGTCCTGAGTACCGCAGCCCACAGTTATATCATGAATAGCTGGCCTAACCTGGCCAGTCACCCACAGGTAGGCTGCAGATGTGCACCCAGGTGCATAGCATGCTGGCAGCCCTGGTGGACTAGAGGTACCCCTTTCCATTCTCCAATCTATCCAACTCCATCCCTGAACAGCTTCATAGTGTAGGCCCTCCCCCATGCCCAATCACACCAGAGTTAACCATGGTCCATATCCATAGTCTAGAGGACCCCACCCACTGCCCCTGTATACAGACACCCTCACACTGCCCTCCATACCCTGCCATGGCCAGCCGTTAACTGCTATGAACCCAAGCTGGGAACTTGTACTCTGGAATAAGCCAACTGGCTGTACTGTGCAATGGGGCACCATGCCAGCTGCAGATCCACCAGTGTATGCAGCCGTGTGTACATCCATGGAATACCAAAGATGGAATTTACATACCTCCAATGCATGCCTTGCCGATGCTGTATCTTCCTGCTGTCATACATTTCTGCAAGCCCACACTCTCCCCCATTCCCCTGTGTAACATGCCACCTTCCAGACTGCTGAGGTATCCCGGGTGCCATGGGGTGCGGTATCCTGCAATGCCATTTGCAGTGTATGCTTCAGGCTATGGATAGTTCATCCAGAGTTCCTCAATTGTACAAATGAATGGGAGGTTGGCTGTAATATGCCTATTTGGGATGTGTGTGAGTTGGTACAGCATTGGTGTCATCCACACTGAGCAGTGCAATGACACTGGGATGATGGATCTGCATGCGAGTGCCTGAGGTGTATGGCCACTGGGTGTTATCATCCACACACAGCTCATGCTTACATATAACACATTCCATCATCCTACTGTGAATGCTGTGCCACCCTCTGATAGAGTGGCATGATCCCATCACAGAGCCAGTCGTTGTAGTGGGATGAGGTGGGGGCAGGAAGGGGGGTGTCTGTGCACCGTTGAGGGGGAGCGGGGGCCATTACACTATGGACATGGACTGTAGGTGTATTCGGGTGCAATTAGGGATGGCATTGGGGTCCCAATAATATAAAACTGATAGAGCCTGGACTCTGCTACGATTGGGCATGTGGAACGGCTGGGGATGCCACTTTACCAACAGAGACTTCAGGGCCTGTCCCACATGGGAGTTATCAGGGACATGGCTTGGGGTTGAGAGCTGCTCCAGCACATTCATTCCCATGCCAAAATGCAAATGGGCTGTTAATGAGCATGCATAAGGCCCCTTTGCACCTTGCATGGTCAGTTAGTTCATTTGCATTCCTGGGCTGAATATTGCCCATGGAGGCTGCATCACATACCACACATTCCTTCTGGAAGGCATTCAGTCAGGATCACCCTGTATGCACCTAACTTTCTGGCCACCTGCACTCTGCCTCCCATCCAGGTCACATTTTCAACAGGTACTGTATGCACACCCTATACCAGTGGTGCATTCTCTTTGAATATTGTATCAGTGCCAACTGGCTCACCCTCTTTGTGCAATGCATCTTTCTGCCCATGCATTGATCCAGCACATAAAATATCTCCCCAGATGTAAAATATTGTTTTTAGTGTGTTCTGATTTTGCAGAATTCAACATAATATTGTGTAGATGTACAGCCTAACTGAAAATAAGATGCCATTTGTTCTGTGAACTATCCAAACTAAATATATAGCAATCAGCAGACATATTCTAGGAAAACACATTGTAAAAATGTGTAAAAGGAAGACCACATTGAAACTACCACTCCACAGATCTGCATTATGCAAATTCATTAGAAATCATGGGGAAAAGCATCCTAAAAGCTTTCCACAGCTATATCGGCTCTGAACAGAGATTGTTTAGATGAGTGATGGCAGATGCACTTCACAAAAAGTCTGAATAATCTAGGTAGGGTAAGAGCGCTGTAGTTATAAACCTAACATAGCCTCTTGGGACAGTGCATAACAAATCCTACACAGGTCCCTAACCTTGGACCTCTTTCACAACACAGTGCTGATGTTAACATCCCAGCTTATCTGTGAGTCTTGCCAGACCTCAATATATTTATAACTACTGTATCTAGAATTTCTAGTATGATAGAATCAAATGTCCTAATGAGTAATGTCTTTTTTTCCACTAATTTATTTATAGACTCAGAGACCATAATTTGTGTTTATTTTGAATTTGAAGTAACTTTCTAATATTTTATGATGGACTTTTGGGCATTATAGCCCATTATCTTAGTGCAGTGCTAGCCTTTTTAGCCATAAGTAAAATGTTTTGAATAGTTTAGTTCAGAATGAAAGAGATCATAAATTGGCCCAAACCTGAAGGTCCTTTCCACTTCCTACTCCACCTGCCCAACCCCTGCACTCAGAAATTTTTTGTTATTTATTCTTTATGGCTCCTCCGTAGAGTTGATAGGTAGCTCCGACCCTCCCTCGGAAGGAATCAAGCTCAGATCCAAATGTGCCTGGTCATCATGGGCCCTGTCAACTCCCAGCTGTTTTCTGCTTTTCTCCTCAGGCACCCAAGCCATGCAGTGGGTGAGGCAACTGCCTCCACCTCTGCAGAAGCAACCTTATGCCCTGGACAGGTGCCTTCCCCTGGTATGGGCGATTCCCGTGTGCTGACACCCATCCACTGCTGGGTGTCAGTCTAAAGTGCACCACACTGTCCCCCCTCCCTGAGGAAGAAAAGCTGTCTACAGATGCTCAATCCTTCCTCCCCCCTGCTAACCCCCAAGTGACTCGAGCCCATTCCTGAATCCAGGTCACCAGCGAGGTGTGGCGTCCAGCACCTCAACCCTCAGCTCCACTGGAGGGGCGAGCTCAGGCATTTTTTGACATCAAGTCAGGGAGAACATGGGGGCATGCCCACTTAATGTCTATGGGGGGCATTTTTAATTATTTGTTTTATATGATAAGTGGCTTTCATACTTTCTAAGTCCTCCATAGGTTGAAGATAATCAAATTTTTTAAAATAATAAAAAAAAGACCTAATTACTGTTCTGTTATTTTTAGGCCTTTTCATACATGGAAGGTACCCTTGTGGTCCAAAAAGCAGTCTATCAGGACATCAAGTGTGAAACTTACTCCAGTTTATTTAAAAAGATGAAGGTTTGCAGATCTTTGCTTATATTCCTTGATGGATTAAACTCAATGTTCTCAGATAAAGGCAAATTAAAATCTCCCAAAAGAATGCAACCATAAGTATCCTTAAATGGAAGGATAATCCTACCCAACTGCATAACTCTTTGAGGGAAGAATGTCAGTGGTTAATAAAAAGCCAAACATATGGGTCTAGCATAAGGAACATTTATCTGAACCATCAATAATTCCACTTAATCAACTAAGATTTCAACAGGGAGTAGTTTTGTCTCAAATATCAGTGAGGCATATAAAACAATCACTTCAACACAATGGCCTGTATACCTATAGTATACTTGTTTGGGGTTGGGTGTTGATTTGAAAACAGAATTGGTGATTACAATTTTAAAACTGAAAATTCAGTGTGGATGGTTGACTTACAGATAGTATAGACCAGCTATAAAATAACGTCAAAAGGGGAAGTGGTGCAGTAGTAAAGCCACTCTAAAATTGTACTTACTTCCATGTGGTAAGTGCTCCAGCAACAGCAAAAAGGTGAAGGATCACCTTCAGTTAAAGTGGTGCGTGAGGTAATTATCAAACAACAGAAACCATGGAACCTTGCACTCACAGTGCCAATAGCAAAAAGATGAGACTCACAACAGTACAAATCCATGAAAACATACTTATTAAACTCAAAATATGACAAATATTAAGGTGTTGAGCTTAGCCAAATGGTGCAGACTCACAATATGCCAAGAAATACCCAATAGTATTTTGAGCCTTTATGGCACTTTGTCAAGGGTTAAATACAGTAGATAAGTTATTATGTGCTGGTTTTATATGTCTCTGGAGTATGGTGTCATCACAACCTCCCACATTCCTTAAAGTGAACCCAATCAATAAGTTTAATATACATTGGCCCAGATATTCAAAAGAGCTGAGCCATGCACAATAGGGTTGTGCTTGCGCAAGTCCAAAATTGCGCCATTCTGAGATATTCAGCAGGAGGAAGTTGCGCCCCCCCAAATCATGCTGAGCAACAGTGCAATGCTAATGAAGGCATGCTCAACCGAAGGGGGAGGAACCATGCATAAACTGCACAGCCCGATATTCAGCCGGGCCATGCAGAGTTATGCAGGTGCAACCCCCTACCTGTGCCTGCACAACTTTAAGCCCCAAAAAGGATCAAGTTGAGGGCCACCCACAGGTGAGCTGCCGCATTGCAGGGCGCAACACAGCAGCTGCCACCTGTGGGTGGCCCTCCACTTGTTCCCAGTGCCCCCCGCGGCCCGATCGTGGGCATAATAGTAACCCCTGTAGCCCGACCATGGGCAGCAGAGTATTCTCCCCTGCAGCAGCCCAATCGCTGGCATAAGTGACACTAACCCCCAACTAGCCCGATCGCGGGCAAAATGTAAGACAACCCCCGACTAGCCCGATCGCGGGAAAAATGTAAGATAAACCCCCAACTAGCCCGATCGTGGGCAAAGCGTAAGACAAACTCCCCCAACTAGCCTGATCGGCGGGCATACAGTGACACAAACCCCCGACTAGCCCGATCGCGAGCATAGCGGTAACCCCAAAGACCAATATCCTGGTAGTCAGTGGACATGAGCCTGATCACTGGCATGGTCAAACCCACCCCCAAAGTCCAATAGCACTGGTGATCTGGTGGCCCCACCCCACCCACCTACGGAGCCCCACCACCCGCTCCCCCTCCATCAGTTGGCGGGTGGCGGGGCAGCAGGTAGGTGGGTGCTGCTCCGCCTGCTGGCGGAGGAGGCGGGGTGGTGGGGCTCCATGGGTGGGTGGGGTGAGGGGCCACTAGATCACCAGGGTTATTGGACTTTGGGTGGGTGGGTTTGACCTTATGCCACAATCAGGCTTCGTGCTCCACTGGATCACCAGGATATTGGTCTTTGGGGGTTGCCATTATGCCCTCGATCGGGGCTGAGTCGAGGTTGCTGTCACTCTATGCCGCGATCGGCTAGTCGGAGGGTTTGTCTTACGTTTGCCCATGATCGGGCTAGTCGGAGGTTGTCTTACATTTTGCCCGCGATTGGGCTACTCGGGGTTGTGTCACTTTATGCCCACGATTGGGCTGCTACGGGGTTGTGTCACTTTATCCCGTGATCGGGCTGCTGCGGGGTTTGCATCACTTTATGCCCGTGATCGGGCTGCTGTGGGAGGGGGAATACTCTGCTGCCCTCGATAGGGCTATGGGGGAGTTACTGTTATGCCTGCTATCGGGCTGTAGGGGGCATCGGTTCTCGACGGCTGCTGCCTGGCAGGGCGCCAGGTGCAAGTCGTCAGGGATCGGCGCACCTGCATGCTAATGGCATGCAAATGGGGCCTTAATTAGATGCAAATGGCTCCCCCCGTGCACCTTGCATAAATTATGGCCCCATTTGCATGTCACATTTTGAATATCGCAGGTTTGCGCATGGCGCAATGGAACTTGTGCCACCGCATCTGAATGCTTCACTCTGACCACTTGCGATGGCACAAGTTCCACTACACCATACACAGAAATGGCACAATAGCCAGAAGCGCGATATTCAAAGTTGCTCAATAGCGCAACTCATTTGAATATCACCTAGCCACACCCCAAGCGCAACTTTTTTGAGCAGCACAAGGGCTTGCGCCACAGAATGGCGCAATTTGAATATCTGGCACATTATGTACAAATATACGTGTATTTTAAATAGCCTAAAATTCATTTCCCTATTAGCAAGCACAAAAAGTTTAAAAGTCCGTGGTGCAGATACTGTGATGAGTCACCAAATAAACAGTCAGTTGTCTTCTGACTCCTGTGGCGGGGCTCAAACATGCGCATTATTTCGTTAGTGCGATTCCAAAATGATGTGTTTCACTTGGGATTCTATTTCTCCAATTCAATGGACAAATATTGCACAATAAGGACGGTCCTGTACATAAAACGAGATCATAAACATTAGAGGAACATACTGATTTCATCTCAGTGTTTTAAATACATAACCATCTTGTGCTCAGCATTTTTGTGCAAAAATATATTCATTCAGTCTTTGTTTCTCTGGGATATCAGGTAAACCAAGGTAGAAGCCTTTCACAGTACTTACAGACAAGCTGATATCTTAGATCATTTATTCATCCCAAGGGCTTCCGTGCTCCCGCAGGGTGTACATGGTATACCAGTGAAACCACAAAATTTCCACAGTGAAAGCCATTACAGTGACAATTTCGATGAAATTCTAAATTGTTGCTATAATGGACCAAAGGCGAAATTTTGTGATTTCACCGGTTTTTTTCCCCCTTCTGAGTCAACTCTGACTCAGAGTTAGTTATATAAAAATGGGGGGGGGGGGTGAGTGCAGGGGAGTGAAGCCTCCTGCAAAAAACACAGTGAATGTCTGATAGGCAAAACATTGGCAGGAGCTCCTGCGGTTTTTTTCTGATTGGCTCGACTTTATCTCTCCAAGCCAAGGGACTCTGCGGCTTCTGTACACTGCTTAGCAGCTCCAGGGAACTGCCAATGGGTTCTCGCTGAACTTCGGGGGGACATTTTCACCTGCCCCCTTCCCCCACACCCACAACTAATTAAATACACCTTCCCCCTGCCCTTTCCTGATCTCACGCCCCTTATTTTGTAGCCAGCAAATAGATTACCTTTGTAGTCCCCCATGTCTCCTCCCTGAGGAGGTGCTTACCTGCCTCAGCTGCATCTAAAAATGTTGCACTTACCAATTACTCTAGGTTTTTTTCTTCCTCAGCACCTGTGATACACCTCATGGATCTCTTACTGCCGTTTATCAGCATTACACAGGATCATTCCTAGACAATGCAAATACCACTCTCAATTCTGAAAATGCCTCCTTTCCTGAAACTCATAACTGATCTGGTCACTTCACAACTACACCACCCAGCTATAGTTCTATGTTCCCATTGCTGTTATCCCATTCCTATGTTCCCTCCACTAGCAGCCTTTTGCTTGCCTTTCTGCACCCCTCACCCTGTCATATGGCTCCTGCACTCAAATTGTGCAACTATGCATGCACCAAGGGCAAGCCAAGGCCTTTCTGCCTGCTTCTGATTGCATTAAAAAGCTGCTCTTGCTGCTCCTCATTTGTGCAGGCAATGTCAAGTTAAATCATGGACCTCTGCTCCACATTAATGCCTCTGCTGACCTCTCTAACTTAAAGGGACTGTCCTTCTTGCACATAAATACTTGCAGCCTCCTAAAAAAGTTTGATGAAATAAAAATCTGGTCTTCCCACTGTATCCCAGATGTGCTTGTACTTACTGAAACATGACTAAGATGTAATACCCTGGACTATGAGGTAAATATTCCTTCATACAAACTGTTTAGAGCAGATAGGTCATCCAGGGGTGGGGGGTAGCTATCTATATCCATGATAATATCATCACTTCTGTTGCTGACTCAGCTTCAGCCCCAAAAGAATTTGAGTGCCTAACCCTAAAGATCAAACTCTCCAAATCTGCCTCCCTATGTATCATTGGGTGCTGTAGGCCTCCGTCAGCTGGCCTGTCACTGTTAAAGCACCTAATCAACCTACTAGGCACCATGAATACAGAAGTTATCATTTTGGGTGACCTGAATCTGAACTGGCTTTCCCCAGTTTCAATACCACTAAAAGAATTATGTGACTTACATGGACTCACTCAATTTGATAAATGAAGCTACCCACCCCAATACCAAACACCCCGAGTGCAGCACACTGCATGACCTAATTCTAGTAAGTAAGCACCATCTATTCTCCCATTCAGGAGTATTTTTCAATGACCTTAGTGATCACTGTGCTATTGCATGTGTAAGATCAGTACAACACCCAGCCTCATCCAATTCAAAGTACATCTTTAAGAGATGCAAAAGGAACTTTGATGCCAGTGCACTTCTCTGCAACCTCCAATACGCTAATTGGTAAAAGTTTTACCTTGCATCTTCCGTGGAGAGGGCGTCAGAGGTCCTCCAATCTGTACTGACTAATGCACTAGATTTAGATGCCCCTGTGGTCAGGAGTAGAACAAAAAGGAAATCCTGCCCTTGGTTTACTGTAAACCTAAAAGCTGCCCTATGGAATAGGGATGTCCTATGGGAAAGGGCTAGGAAGTCCAAGTTGGCCATTGATTGGTCTGCCATCTGAACTGCAAGAAATAGCTGTACAAAGCTCATTAGAGTTGCTAAATCCATCTACTTCCATACAGAACTCAATGCATCCACCAACTCCTCCACTAGGTTCTGGAGAACCCTAAGGAAGGTCGAAGGCCATAGTATTTCTGGCACACTAACCACAAAAATCTCTTCTAGTGGCACTCATGCCACTGACAAGCATGCAATCCTCGACCTCCTCAACAACCATTTTGCTATTGCAGGGATGTCCTTTGACACATCTCCAGCAAATGTCTTCAGATCAAAACTGTAAAGTTAGAGCTCCGAATGCCTAAATTCAGCTTCTCATTTGCCATGCACTGCTTTCTCGTTGCAACCAGTCACTGTTAAACAAGTCGAGGATATTCTCCTTAATCTTGATAGGAAGAAAAGTGCAGGCGCATATCTGATCGAGCTGTTCTTTCTAAAGCTAGCCTATTTTATACCGGCCCTCCCGTTACTCACTTTTTTAACCTATCTCTCAAGCAAGGTACCCTTCTTAAGATCTGGAAGACAGTGCATGTTATTCCCTTATTTAAATCAGGGGATCCCTGTGAACTTAATAATTACTGTCCTAATTCCTTGCTCCCAGCTTTGTCCAAACTACTGGCGAAAGTAGTTAATGAGCAGCTCAGAATGCACCTAGAAAATTCCAGCTTGTTAAACCCGATCCAGTCTTGTTTTCATCCACTTCACAGTACCACAACTGCACTTGCAAGGTCATAAATGACTGGCAGATTGCTCTTGACAACAAATGTTATGTCTGCGCCCTGTTTCTGGACCTTAGTGAGGCCTTCTGTATGGTGGATCATGATCTGCTCCTAATGACCTTAAAAAAAGTTGGGGTGGATAACCTGGCACTAAATTGGTTTGCCAACTACCTTACAGACAGAGATGAGCAGGTAAAGGTTGAAGGCATTGAGTCTCCAAAAAAAAACACTCCTAAGAGAAGTCAATACTTGGCCCACTGCTCTTTGCTATCTACATAAACCAAATAGACAGCGGTCTGCAGTCGGTGAGAATACACCTCTTTGAAGATGACACAGTGCTCTGCATTGACAGACTAACACTGGAGCTTGCCTGTGTGGACCTCCAAAATTAATTTGAAATCCTTCAGAAAAATCTGCTTGACCTGAAACTCCTACTAAATGCAAAAAAAAAAAAAAAAACAAAGCCATGCTTTTATCTCCCTTAGTCCTTTCTACAAAAAACAATCTAGCTGACATGAACCTCCAAATTAGCATCTTCCTGGGTGAAAAACTGGAGTTCGTGGAGAAATTAAAATATTTGGGGTCTGGATCGACTCTAAGCTGTCCTTTTTAGACCACTTAGATGAGCTTGCCAAGAAACTGAGACAAAGACTTGATATCTTCTGCATCAAATATTCATTGACTCCGGAGGCTAGAAAACTCCTTGTCCAGGCTACTTTTATGCCACTTCTGGAATATGCAGACTTCTTGTATAGCCATAGTACTAGCTCAGTTCTCTCCAAACTTGACACCCTTTACCACAGAGCCCTCAGGTTCATCTCTGATGCACCTTACTCCACTCACCACTACGCCCTTTATGCTTCCATTGATTGGAGCTCACTTAGCTTGAGGAGGCAAAAAATGCTATACTCTGGACCTACAAGACCATAACTCACAAGCTTCCTCAGTACCTCATAGGCTGTCTACCCATCTGCCCCCCCCCCCAGTATTTATCCACTTAGAAATCTCACCTATATTCTTTGTTATTCCCAAAGTTGGAACGTGCTTTGGTAAAGCCTCCATAAGCTATACCCTTCCAGTGCTCTGGAACAAGATACAAAAATCCCTAAGGATCACTCACCCTGTAACACTCTCTCAATTCAAAGCCATGCTCCCAAATACCTTCTCTGAGGTCTGTCAGTGTTTCAAATAGGGAAGCAGCATCCTAATGGCCAACCTGCCTCTTATTGCTTATACTTCATCAGGCTTGTCTACTAGGATATTCAACCTAGGAGACACTGTTTCTGAATAGTATACCACCTACTGACAAACTTCATCCTCTATCTATTACATTCCTAACATCCCTCCCTCTTCTTACCTCTGTACTGTCCTTACCTGCCTCATCTACCCTTCCCCCCTTTTTTTCTTTTTCTTCTGCTACTCTGTCTTGTCACTACCACATCTGGACTGCTTATACTTGTCTGTACACCGTATCCTTCTCCTACAGCACTCCAGCATACCTGGTCACTTGGTCTTCATAACTCAATCACCAGTAGTCTGCACTCTCCAGCATGCTGCTCTTAGGTCACACAGACCCTGTCATTCTACAGTTATGCAAATTGAGTATTTCTCTAAACTGAAACCATGTAATCTTTATTTAATGTGATTAAAATTGTGTCTAAATGCATTGAATTATTGACCTTCCTAAGTGTTTATGTAAATAGCTTGCTAGTGACTCTTAGCCTGCTGCATACTACATGTACTTCCTTGCCCTGTGTATGCCTTGTATGATTATATTGTCATTATATATGCATACTATATGTTTAGGTTATAGCCCCTCTGGCTACTGTATTGTTCCCAGGTCCGTCTTGTAAATGAGCTTGTCTCAATGGTGTTCTGCCTGGCAAAATAAAGATATTGATTGATTGATTAATTGATTGATTATGCCTGTTGCAGAATTCGACAACTATGTTGTCGAACTGACTTGGTGGAATTGGTGTACATCCAAAATTCCTTCCTTTTCAATAAGGCAGCATACAGTTTTCCCACAGCCAGTCACAACTTGACCTTTTCAATACTGAAGAACGTCCAATTATGGTTACCTTGTTCTTTCAAAACTTTGGTATGAGCAGCTAGGATATTTTGTATATTTTCAGCATTGCTATCTCTAATATGCTCACCTAATTGTTCTTTAAATAGCCAAATTGCTGTACCAATGTAGTGGGCCTCACAGATTCCTTCTGCAATATAAATGATACCTGCCATATCACATATTATCAGCTGTTTAATTTCATACACTACTTGATTTCTTATTGGTAAATGTTTTGCATCTTTGTATAAACTTGCAGCACTTACACCTCCCACAGGGAAAACTCCCTGTTGCTGGATTGCCCAACCAAGTACCCACCCTCTGTTTTTAAGTTGGTTGTTGCGAGTGAACTAACACATCCTCTTGACTTTGGGCATGTTTGAAAACCATCACAGGTGGATGCTGCATATGCCTATATAGGACAGGATCCACCTAAATGATGTATCAGTTTTTACAAAGAATGTCACTCACTTCTTCCAACCCACTTACTATAGATAGTAATAAATTTTATCCTGTTCTTAGTTACCATATCATTATGTTTGCTGGAGGTCAAAAGATCTTCCAGATTTTGCTGTTTTGTCCAATTGAAGTAAGTGGAAATCTATCCTTAAAAAGTTAGGGGTATGCTTATCTAATGCTTTTTAGTGAGTTCTTATTGTATTATAAGGAAATGTGTATTGTTTCTTTAAGAATCTAGTGGCATAAAAGGAATCCACTTCCTGGTGGTGGGAACTCTTGATAAAGCTTCAAGTGAAACTGGTCGAGTAACCGGAGGCTATAGCTGCACTCCCTGTTTGCATTTGAACTGCTTGGCTTATACACTTGTAAGTGTGTTTGTTTTTTTTGAATAAAACATATGCTTTTTTTTAAACCTGCTCCTTGGTGCTGGTTCTGTTTGTGATGACAAGTTTATTATTGTGCCAGGCATGAACAATAGAGTGGTGCCATAGCTGTTGCCCTATTTTGACCAATCCCTAGCCATATCAATGTCTCTCTGTCCATAATCACTCTGTTTAAAATGTACTGCCAGTTCATCTGCTCTGTTTTCATAAGTCTCTTCTGTGCTACTCCTTCGCTGGAGGCATAAGATCTGCCCCTTGGAATATCTTCATTATCCCCTCTACTAATGGTCAGACTGAGAAATCCATTACTCCTCCTATTGTAATTAAGGTTGAATTTGAGATTAGGAGTAGAGGCTTCTAAATATCTCACAAATTCTGTAAATTGTACCTCTGCATCCTTCCAAACTAGAAATAGATCATCTATAAATCTGCAGTAGAGATCAACGTATCTAAAAAAAAGCGCTGTAGTCTGGATCTTGAATAGTGTCTCTATTCCACAGCCCTAAGTAAAGATTTGCATAGCTCAGGGCCAAAGATGCCCCCATTTCTGTACACTGAGGCTACAGAAAGTGATTCTTCCAAAAAATGAAGTAGATTGCACCCAAGTATAAAAAATTCACAACCTTTCACAAAAAAATCAACAAATTCATTCTTATACTCCATAAATTGTTTCAAATAGAAGTAGATGGAAGAGCACCCCATCTCCCTCAGCTAGTGATCAAATAGGAGTTCAGAATGTTTGTAGTTCATTTGCATCACCAGGTAAGGAAAAAGGTGTGGCTCCCCACACAATGCGCAGGGGAAAAGACGGACCTTGCCCTACAACAAATGCACCAAAATATGGCCAATGAAAAATCATGTACACAAGTACCCGCAGTCTGGGAAACAAGATCCCAGATCTGGAGGCAACAATGACAGAGGCTAAACTGGACATAGGTGCCATTAGAGAGATATGGTTCACTAGTAACCACAATTGGGAGACTTCAGTACCCGGCTATGTACTGTTCAGAAGAGACCAAGGTGAAAACATGTGTGGGGGGTGGCCCTTTATGTCAATGAAAATATCAAAGCTACAGAAATTCAGACTATGCATAATGAGCCAGAAGAACTGTGGGTCACCCTAGAAACAGGAAATCAGACAGCCATACAAACTGGGGTTGTCTACAGGCTTCCAGACCAGGGTAAGGACATAGACACATTACTGTTAGATGATATACAAAACATGACAGCTAAAGGGGAGGTTCTGATAATGGGAGACTTCAACATGCCAGATACAGAATGGTCAATACCAGCAGGAACATCCACCAGAATTAGGCACATAGTGGATTCCCTGCAGGGGGAGGGCCTCAAACAATTGGTACAACAATTCACAAGACACAGTACTATTCTGGATCTAGTACTGACTAACAGGGAACAGATTACAGATCTCCAGGTAGAAGGTCACCTGGGGGCCAGTGTCCATCACATGGTATGATTCAGTTTGGCCACTAGAAATAAATCATCCCATTCCAAGGCAAAAATATGGGACTTCAGAGGAGCTTACTTTGATAAGTTGGCCAACAGAGTTAAGCTAGCCCTGGCAAGAAGAAATAAATGTGAAGGGGTACAGGCAAAGTGGTCAATCATTAAGGATACAACACTTGAAGGGCACAAGGTCACAATGTCACAAGACATTATGCTGCAGCAATATACTGTGCTGCCAATACGGCACGATATATTGTAAGTGGCATATCTCTTGCTTTTGTTGGTGCCTCTGCCCTTGCACCCAGTGAATCCCCCAACTTAAATAATCAACTAGATGGGGGGGGTGGGTAACACTTAACATTGCACAAAGTGCAAAAAATTAAAAAATTCCTTGCATCTTGGACCAAGAATCAAAACCCGGTCCCAAATGCACTGTCTCCCTCTCTTGCTGCCTGTGGCTCATCCCATTGAGCCACGGCAGCCACTCTCTGGCCCTACCTCGCAGCATAGGTCTCATCCTCTACCTGGGAAGAGTGAGAGGGTGTACCACCATGTATACATCCTTTTGTGGTTTTGCACCATCTCACTCTACCCTATTGTGCTGTTCCTGTTGCATGGTTTTAGCATATGATAATAAGTCTACAAGATTCTGACCCGGTAGGTACTTGAAGCAACCACCAATTGTGTTAGGGAGAAAAGCAAGAGCAAAAGAAGGAGGAAACCACCTTGGTTCTCAATAACAGTAGCAGAAAAGGTCAGAGATAGGGAGGCATACAAAACTTCCCGAAGGGAAGTAGGGAAGGCAGTAAGGCAGGCAAAGGCCCGATCTGAGGAAACACTAGCACAAACAGTGAAATAATGGGGCAGGGCTTTCTATAGATGCATTAGTTAACTGAGAAAGTCCAGAAGGGTATTGCTAAGATCAAAGTGGATAAAAGGGGGACTGTGTGGAGGAGGACCAAGGAAAAGCATCTATCCTAAATAGATACTTCTGCTCAGTATTTACTTAGGAGAGGGTAGGTTGTGGCCCACAGCTCAGCACCATGGACACGGGGGAGGGAGGGATGTACAAGTCTCTTCACAAAAGAAAGGGTCATACAAGAGGTCACTAAGCTCAGGGTGAACAAGGCAATAGGACATGATGGCATACATCCCAGGGTACTTAAGGAGCTAAGGGTAGAACTAGCAGAGCCATTAGCAGAACTGTTTATTTAGTCTCTGAGCACAGGAGAGGTCTCAGAAGACTGGAGAAGGACTCATGTGATCCCACGTCACAACACTGGCAGCAAGGAGGAGGCAGGGAACTACAGACCAGTCAGTCTTACCTCAGTAGTGGGCAAGATTATGGAGGCACCCCTTAAGGAAAGGATAGTGCAACACCTAGAATCCATAGGGGCACAGGATCCAAGACAGCATGGGTTTACAACAGGAAGGTCCTGTCAAACTAATCTCATAGATTTCTTTGACTGGATAACCACAGTGGTGGACCAAGGGGGTGCAGCTGATGTTGCCTACCTTGACTTCTGCAAAGCTTTCTATACTGTTCCACATAGAAGATTGATTAATGAGCTGGGTAGGCTCTGGATGGGACAGAAGTTGGTCAACTGGCTGGCAAACTGGTTGGCAGGCAGAAAACAGAGAGTGATGGTAAATGCTATACAGTCAGAAAAGATGCAAGTCACAAGTGGGGTATGTCAGGGATCAGTCCTGAGGCCAGTTCTCTTTAATATCTTCATCAGTGACATTGCAGATAGACTGGAAGGTAAGATTTATCTGTTTGCAGATGACACCAAGATCTTCAACGGAGCAGATGATCCAAACTGTGTGGGCAGAATGAGAAAAGATCTGGAAAAACCAGAAAAATGGTCTGAAGAGTGGCAACTAGGGTTTAAAGCAAAGAAGTGCAAGATCATGCACATAGCAAAGAAAAACCCTGAAGCTACCTATAGATTGGAAGGGGAGTTGCTGGCAATCACAAGGGAAGAAAGAGACTTAGGCATCATCATCACAGATTACCTGAAATTATCCAAGCAGACCACTAAAACAGTAGGTAAGGCTAGAGGGATGTTGGGGTGTATTAGTAGGGGTGTCACAAGTCATAAGCGGGAGGTAATAATCCCTCTTTACAAGACACTGGTTAGGCCCCATCTAGAGTACTGCATGCAGCACTGGAGGCCACACCTGTACAAGGACATTAACCAAATTGAGGCAGTCCAGAGAAGGGCAACCAAAATTGTGCAGGGACTACATCAGAAAGCATACAGTATGATGACAGATTAATGGAGCTCAATATGTACAGTATACCCTAGAGCAAAGGAGAGAGAGAGGTGACATGATAGAAACATTCAAATATCTTAAGGGAATTAACAAGATGAAAGTGTCTAATAAGTTTCAATATAAGAAAAATAGAACAAGAGGACACAGCATAAGATTAGAGGGAGATCGATTAAGGGGTAATGTGAGGACGTTCTTTTTCACAGAAAGGGTGGTGGATGCATGGAACAGCCAACCTCAGGAAGTGATTGATGTGAATACAGTGCATGGCTTCAAACAGGCATGGGATAGGCGTAAGGGAACAATACAGATGAGTATGAATAAATAGGCCATTTACAGAGTAAAGGCTTATGACACATTCATAAGGTAAAAAAATGGGCAGACTTGATGGGCAGCCCAGAGAATCTATCAAACTTTTGTGTATTTTTGGCCACACATAAAGTGTGACCAGCACTGGTGACTGACTGTCAAATATTTTTTTGGTCTTCTGGACTTGTAACACCTTGCTAACAGGCTGTTACGAGGAATGTATCAATTTCAGATTTAAATCCCAAAGTCAGGTATTTAGTTAATGTCCTTTAAACTGTATTATTCTCCAATTGTCACCATACTGTACCTCTAATTCATATTTTACTGAGTCCTTTACAATGACCCTTCCTCTTTATCTGCCTTTTTTATTGTTATAGCAGTATCACCTGGAAAGTTATTTAAGGCTAACTTGTGTTCGCAAAGTAACGATTATTTTACCTTGTGACTAGTTCATGTAATTCTTTTTCACAGACTCATTCAAATGTCTTAACTGGTGGAGCTAGAGGTGGAAGAAGGTTGATTTTACTTTGAACTGTTTTACCTTGTTTTACCCTTTGACCCCCTTTATGTGTTCTCCCACAAGACTGCTTAGCAAAACTATATTTTAAATTGAGCTCTTGTGTGGGCATGTGAAGATCACCAATACAATCAAAAGGGTTGGTGTCAACTGTAGGAACAAATCTGAGATCTTTAGATAGCACAGACAGTTCAGTTCCATTCAAACTGCGGCTAGAAAGGTTTTCCACATTTATTGTTTTTCCTTCCTGTTCTGACAGTTGTGGTACTAATTGGGCTATCTCTTGTTCTTCTGGTACTGTTGCCCAAGTCCTCCAGTTCTCTTCCTTCTCTCAGTCACCTTCCCCATCTGCCTCTTCTTGTCCTTCCTCTTCATTTCATTCAAACCTGATCCTAAGGCACTGTCTCGGCAATTGTGGTGGTGAGTCTATTCTATCATTTGTAAGAAAGGTTAATCCAGTCCTTTCTGAATCAGAATCTGTAACAGCCTATACATTAGTATACTGCCATTTCTCAAAATGGATTTAAGAGATTGTTCTGCTTTTTATTCACAAACCATGAGAAAACCTAATTGTTTCCATAGTTTGTTTTGTCTCTAATAAATGTTTTTCTCTTTACCAGCTTTCACTTTCTTAGCTTGCTGTTCTACCACTAATTCCAACTCATTCGTATTTGTTTTGAATTTGGGATCATTTGAAAAAGTTAATGGATTTTGCTCTTGTTCTAACAGTTTCACTTGTACTTCAGCTTATAGTTATTTTTAATCAGTCAGGATCACCTCTGTCTAATGTGCACTACCTTTTAAAAGTGACTATTCCCAAATGCCCATTATCTCCTTTATCTTGACTAAATGCCACCCCTTATTTCTGTGAAATTGTCCTGGTACCCTATTAATGTTTACTGTAAGTAAGCTTGGAGGGTAGTTTGCTGCCAGTAGATCTTATGAGCTCATAGGGCTACTTTTTCCAACTTATTGAAGGCTTGTTTGATAGTTATGATGTAGCCTTCATTAGCTGTAATGTAGAGTTGTGTGGAATATACGATTCTGCTGGCAGAATGCACATGGCATCACCATTCTGATTATATGGAATTTAACAGAATTTGCACAAACATTATGAGAAATTTTGTCAGATTTTAAATTTCATTTATTTTGATCTAGTTTTTAAAGTACATATCCAATTGACACCACATTTGGCATAGTTTCTGATATTGATGGCTTGCATAAGTATGCTACATTTCAGAGTCCTATATTGAATGGGAGCTGTGTTCTGGGTGGGCAAAATTTAATCAAAATTTAATTTTCAGTTTTTCCATCTAATTTTAAAATTTCTTATCCATATTTCTTCACAATTTCAGAAATCAGAGAAACTTGTAACATTTATGTACACCAAGTTTTAAGTCTCAGCCTTTAAAGATAGATGTGCTACAGGTAGCCAAACATTTTGCCAAAATTTAGAATCTAGTTTCGTATGATTTTGAAAGCATTCATCGAAACATTACAAAAACATTGTGGGTATATGGGTTATTGTTACATTTATATATGTACCCAGTTTCAGATTTCAAGCTCCAAATGTGCCTGTGTTATAAGCAGATACATTTTTTCTTGAACTTTCCAACTAAAAATAAAATGGCAGAATATGATCACCTATCATTTTGAAATGTTGCATCCTAACGTCTTGATATTTAGCACACCATTGGAACTCCTATCAACACGTAATCATGCCAAAATGTCAGATCTCTAGCTCGATAGAAGGCTGAAGTATGACCCAATTAAAAAATGTCAAAAATTCCATTGCATTTTCTGAAATTTTAAATTTCAGTTCTTTTGGTCTAGTTTTCACACTTTGTATCCAAAAGCTACCACATTTAGCAGGTATACAGCTACTAATGATTTTCATAAGTGTACCAAATTTCAGAGTCCTAGATTGAAAGATGGCGAGTTGTGGGTGGCCAAACATTTAATCAAAATTTAATTTTCAGTAATTTCCATCTCATTTTAAAAAATATTTCCCAGATTTCTCCAAAGTACAGAGATTTAGAGAAACATGCAGTTAGGGGCTGTGCGCCAAGTTTTAAGTGTCAAACTTTAAAGGGAACTGTACTATAGGTAGACAAACATTTTGCCAAAGTTCCATTTTAGTATGATTCTGAAATCATTCATTGAAATGTTATAAAATTATGCATGCATAAGGGATATTACTACATTTATATATATATATACATAGTTTCAGACTTCTAGATCCAAAGGTGCCCGAGTTACATGCACATCAGTTTTCATGAAATTTCCCCCCAAAAATGAAATTACAGACATTGAACACCTATAATTTTGAGATGATGCATCCAACTATTATGACGTTTTGCACACTCTGAGAGCACCTATCAGTAAGTAAGCATGTCAAAGTTCAGATCTCTAACTCACTTGACCATTGAGGTATGCCCAAATTTATAAATTTCAGAAATTCCACAAAATGTAGTCAAAATTCCACAACATTTCACAGAATTCTGTGAAATGCCATCAAAATTCCACCACTTTAGAATTTTCTCATTCTGCACAGCTCTACTGTAATGTCAGAACTTTGTACATAACTGAGCAAGGGACTAACATTCACTTATGTGTAAATAAATCTTTACGCACATTGGGGGAGCTGCCACCTACGCTAGTGTTTGGTCCTTCAAGCATTTCCACCATGCTGTATCTCTTTGTTGTGGTCTGTACTGCAAAAGGCACCCAGGACATGATCACTAAATTTTATGGCAGTTGCAAACAGGTTTGGAGTCTCCCTCCAGTAGAATGGTATGTGAGGTAGTTGTCAAACAAAAGCAAACCATGGAACCTCACACTCACATTGCCAATAGCAAAAGATAAGACTCACAACAGTGCAAATCGGTGAACAAATATTTATTATACTCACAGTAAGACAGATGCTAAGATGCTGGGCTTATAATCAAAAGGTTAAGACCCCACAACATGTAAATAAATAACCTGATAACATTTCATGCTCTTATGGCAATTTGCCAAGGGTAAAAATAGGTAAGTTAACATGTGCTACTTCTATATGTCTCTGGAGTAGGACATCATCACAACCTCCCACATTCCCTAATTTAAAGTGACCCTGATCAACAAGTTAAAATTACATTATGTAGACATATGTTTCAAATAACCTAAAATTTATTTCATTACTAGCAAGCACAAAATGTTTTAAAGTCCATGGTGCAGATATACTGTGGTGAGGCACCAAAAAAAACAATCATTTGTCTTATGGCTCTGATTGTGGGACTTAAACATGCACATCATTTCATTAGTGTGCAAAACATTAACCAGTAAGAAATTAGGTAGAGCATGAAACCAAACAGATGATAATGTGATATGGCAGGTATCATTTATATTTTTAACTTATATTTGCTTATATGTGCTTTAATTAATATCCACAGCTTCCTCTCTAAGTTAGACAGCTTGTAAGTCTGGGTTTCACAGCACAGCCCTGATGTTCTCTCTATTGTTGAAACCTGGCTTACACCCAAAATACCAGACACATCTATGTTGATAATGGGCTACACAGTCTTCAGACAGGACAGACTTACAAAGAGAGGTGATGGTTGTGCAATCTACCTCAGGGACAACTTATAGGGTCTTGCTATGCAACTGTCCAGCACTGGTGATAACATGCAAGCACTTACCATTAAAGTGCTCCTTGGTGCCCACAATAGAACAGTTGCTGTGCTATCTGTTTATATCCCACCAAGGTAGATGACCCTAGGCCTTGACTCACTCATGAACTGCCTAAGTAGTATGAGTCTAAACACAGAAGTAATTTTGTTGGGTGACTTCAATGTGAACTGGCGCTCCTCTGAAGTAAACTCATTCAAGGATGCAGTCTTTGTAGTCCACTTCACCCAGCTTGTTGAGGCACCAACAATATTGAACTACAGGACTGGTACTTATACCTTATTACACTGGGTGCTTTCTAATCGCCCTGCCCACATCATTAATACCACAGTTCTCCCCAATGCAATCAGTGACCACTCTTCTGTCTTGTTCAGCTGGTTGAATAACTTTACCAAGCCCCCTGCCAGAACAATAACTAATAGGATCCTCGTTAAAGGTCTCCTTGACCTTCTGAAATCAGACCTTCGCCACCTTGACTAGTCTACAGTCTACTCAACCTGTGATGTTGATATTGCTCTGGAACAGTTCATCTCCAAATTTAATGCAGCATGTGACTATCATGCAATGAAAAAAAGCATCAAATAAAAGGCCACTGTACTCCATGGATCACCCCTGATCTTATTGAGCTCCTTCAACTCACGGACCACCTTTGGCACAAAGCCCATGCCACAGGTAAACAAACCTACAGGCCTATAAAAAATCAAGAAAAGACTGCACTAGGGCTATCCGAGCATCAAAAAGTCAGTACTACAAAGAAACCCAATCTCACTCCTGGAACGATGGCAAAAGGTTCTGAAGCAACCTGAAGAAAGTCACTGGGAAAGACCCCAAGTTAGCTCCCATGATGCTCAAAATCGATGATGCCCCTTCCCTTGATGCAATTCTCATTGCTAACACATTCAACAACGCATTCACAGATCTTAGTGGTGTCCTCCTCCTGGACTTCTTGTCCTCCAGTACTATAAACAACAACCTCAGGAGCACTGATTGTGCTCCATCGCACTTGCCTTTCCACTTCAAAGTCATGCAAAGCCAAGCCAAAAAATATTTCTTTAAGGTGTTTGGGAAAACTAGACTCAGTGGGGATGACCTTGATCTGAAATTTGTTGCTCTTACACTTGATGAATTCCTGACCACACTTACCTACATAGTTAACCTATATCTTAGGTACTCACAATTTCCACAAAAATGTAAGTCAGTGGTTGTGACACCAGTGCACAAGAGTGGTCACCGTGCCCGCCATAGTAACTACAGACCCATTTCCATTCTCCCTCTGCTTTCTAAAGCCCTGGAATGGATAGTAGCTGACCAGCTGGTAGACTATTTGGAAAAATACCAACTTCAAAGCCCAGAGCAAAGTGGGTTTAGGCATGGACACAGTACCACAACAGCATTACTTGAGTTCACAGGCTTCATACATAACTCCTTTGATCATGGTCATCTCTTAAGTGTGGCTTTTATTGATTTAACGAATGCCTTTGATACAGTGCACTGTGCCATCTTGCTTGACCAGCTGCAGCTACCGGTCTCTCCCACAATACCTTGGCTTTGTTCAGAAACTATCTACACAATTGAATGCAGCAAGTAAAGATTGGGACAGTCCTCTCAGACAGTAGACCTGTCTGCTCAGGAGTACCACAAGGGTCCATTCTGGGACCACTCCTGTTTAGTATCTTCCTCAATTGACTCCCAAATGCCTTCCAGGGTTACATCCTATTATATGCAGATGATGCTGTCATCTTTGCCAGTGATCCTGACCCCAAGGCCCTTGAGACCCAACTACAACAACACTTTTCTAACACTGAAAAATGGTTCTGAAACTACAAACTCATCATGAACTATAAGAAGACAAAATCAATGTTATTCACCAACCCCCTAATTAGGAACAGAACCTACCCACTTACTATCAGTAACATTATGAGCTCCCTAATGGAGCTAGTTGACAGTACCTCATCTTATGTTCCCCACATTCACAATATTGCCAAGGCAGTCAATATATGAATAGGGCTACTCTATAGGCATAAGCATTGTCTATCCCCAGAGGCTCTTACCCTTGCTATCCATAGCTCAGTTGTCTCGCTCATCAATTACACTGCCCTCCATCACATCAAAGTTGCCCTAAACAAAGCCTGCCACTTCCTAACTGGGTCTGGGCATTTGAACCACACTTGCAACCTGTACACTCAGGCTAATTGGCTCCAGCTCAAGGGCAGACTCATGTACCAAACCTGTCTTCTGGCAAAAAAAGTTGCATTATGTCTTATGCCACCAGGGGTACAGAAGGTCCTCACTACCTCTGACAACCACCATCGTACTAGAATCTCAGATAGGCTAACCTTTAAAATCCCTCATTGCTGTACCTTCAAAAGTCAAAGGGCATTTGCTTACTGAGCCTCCCCTTTGGTTTAATTCACTTAGTATTGATATAGCTTTATCTACCACCCTGGGCTCATTTAAGAGGAAATTATGGCAACACCTTGCAGCAGATGCCACTTGTGACTGCTTCCACTAATCCAGTATTATCCTCAGCACTTAATCTACCTATCCCACCCTCTTCTCCTCTACCTCATTTGTTAGCACTCTTGCTCCTCATTTTCTCCCTCCCCTCTCCTACACTCCTTCACATACTGTAGCTCTCACTCAGCCTCCCTTCTTGTTTTAGTGTACTGTTTGCACTCCTATTCCACACCTGCAATTTGCTCCTCCCTCCCTTTCCCTCTCACCCCCTACTCCCACCCTGTATTTATACCCACCTCACCTTCTCCTGTATACTCTGCTGACATGGCCTTCGGTATACCCTCTCTTCCCTCTGTACTCTGTCCTGCCTCCCTATCCTGTCTACTCTATTTGCTATTATGCAGTTACTCCCTATGTGTCAGACTAGGCCTCATGGGCTGAGCCCCCTTCTGTATTGTAGTCTCCTGTATTGTATAGTCAATGATTTTGATTGTTTTTTGTGTTTAATATTCTATTTAGCCCAGGTTACAATGCTATTGTTGTTTTGCACTACTTGTTGCTATTATAAATGCTATCTTCCCTTAAACATTGGAAATGATGACAGCTGTCCGCTGGCCACATATCCTTCCCTCTTATGTAACCCAGCTGATGTGGAACCTATGTTAAGAGCTTACAGCTCAAAGGCATTTTCTGAGATCCTAATAAATAAATAAAACTTATTGATTAGGGTCACTTTAAATTAAGAAATGTGGGAGGTCATGATGACATCATACTCCAGAGATGTATAAAAGCAGCACCTGTTAACTTATCTATTTAGCCCTTGGCAAAGTTCCGTAAAGGCATGAAATACAGTCAGGTTAATTCTTGGGTGGGTCTGCACCTTTTGGCTATAAGCCAGCACCTTAGTATATGTCTTATTGTTAGTACAATAAATATTTTTTCACTGATTTGTACTGTTGTGAGTCTCATCTGTTGCTATTGACACTGTCAGTGCAAGGTTCCATGTAGTGCTCCAGCAACCAGACCACAGGCAGAGCTAAGGCACATGTGGCCCAAACTGTATCAGATGAGTGGTTTCCTCCATCTCCTCAGACTTCGATACAGTCTGTCCAGTTTCATAACATTTAAAACATAAAAGCCATATACAACTTGCTTAGAGTTCATTGAATCTGAAGTGCAACGAGATTGGCCAAAAAATGTGATCATACTTTTTTCCACAAAAAAAGATTCCAGGCATCTTCCAATTTTATTTGGTGGTAAAATGTTCTGACATTTGAGTATTTTATAAATATTTTAATTTAGTTTTTTTCCCAAGAAAAAAAGATGGCTACCACATTTGGCTTAGAAATAGTATTGTAGCCATCCCAGTGGTGCAGAGGGCTGAGGTGTTTTAAGTACCTTACCTCTCACCACACCGGCAACCCATGTTCAGAAACAAGCATGAATTGCTGGAGATCAGTCAGAGAGGGAGAGTATTGAGTGCACACAGGGCTATTCTCCTCTCCTGGGGAGGGAGAACTGCAACCTGTGTCAAACAACTGCCACTAAATGGAGGCCTGGTGGTTGTGTGGATCAGGGAGTGCAGTAGCAGGCAGATGCTGCAGGACTTCAAAGTGAACACATGCCACCACATGCACACGTTGATGAACATGCTTCAGCATAGGGATGTCACTAAAATGGTGGAAAATGGTGGCAGGACAGGCATTAATGAAGTCAGCCCATTGAGCATCACCTGCCACATCACTGAAGACCCTGGAGGCCTTAAACTGGATTGTGTTTTGGGGACAGAGGATGGCTCTCTCCTCCTGACCCTGCCAAAGGCGGGAATCCAATGGGGTGCCCCAGCTGTCATGTAAGTCCTTGGAGGGATGCAGGATGGTGGTATTGGCAGGGCAGAGCTGAAAGAAGTCCAGCCTGTCCTAGCCACAAGGAGAGAAAAACAGAATATGAAAAAAAAAAAAGAAACAGCACTGTAACGCTATCAAGCATTAGGATCCAGAAAATAATAAAAAAAAAAAGCTCATCGTGCAAAGCACTGGAGGTACCTAGAAAAAGTAGATTTGACTGATATGTTGATATTTTTATTAATTTTTGCTGAAACTAGCTTTTTGGAAGAAAAATCAGTACACTGCTTCTTAAAGTAAAGATACTATTAGTGTGCTCCAAAATGGGGGATATCACTAGACATCAGGGATACATTAATGGGAATGGGGATCGGAGGGTAGGGGGTGCCACAAGACACCAGGGAAACATTAATGGGAATGGGAATTGGAGGGTGGGGATGCCACTAGACATTAGGGAACCATGAATGGGAACAGGGATCGGAGGGTGGGGGTGGTACTAGATGCCAAGGAGACATGAATGGGAATGGGGATCAGAGGGTAGGGGGATGCCACTAGACATCAGAGAAACAATTACTGTTTCATGAGTTTGTAATATTAAGAAACACATTCCCTGAGGCAGGCAGTACATTCAGGTCATTTGGTAAAGTAGCTGGTTGCCTAGCAACCTCTTTTTCATGCAGAACCAAAGAAGGAGAACTTTGTGGCTGCATTTGTTTTTGTGGACCAGGCAGGGAGCCAGAAAGGCCAGTAATAATAATTTTGTTCTATAAGGGAATGGGTAGGCTGGCCACAAATGAACCAGAAGTGAGCGTGGGAATAAAAAAATTAGTGCAACTGAGGGGAGGGGGAAGACACAAATGAACAACACTGTAGTGAATGGAAAGGACTGCATGGGATTGTGATTTAATTCTATTGTGGAAAGACACAGTCTAGGCATCTGGTCATGTGCTTCCACAGTCCTTTCTCTCTCCTATGTCATAGCAATATGTCAGCATGGCTCTGCCCATGCAGCTAGAGAAAGGGGGAATCATAAAGTACATGGGGGAACTTGAGTTGTTAGTTTACTTGGGGACTAATGGTCTGGCCAACCAGGAGTTGGTGGAATTTAAAGCAAGCTTTTGCAGGTTGGGAGGCAGGTTGAAGGTAGCAGCAGCATTGGTGGTCTTCTATGAGGTCACACCTGAGTGGGACAAGGGCAAAGTGAAACAGGAGAAGGCTGGGATCTTTAAAACATGGTTAAAAGTGTGGTCTAGTGAGGAAGCATTTATGTTTGTAAGGGGCTGATGTCAAATTTGGGACAGGAGGCTCTTCAGGTGGGATGATTTTTATCTCAGTAAACAAGGAACAAGTTCCATGGGATAAAAGTTTAATGCCATCATCTGTAAACATTTAAACTTAATAGGTGGAGGTTTAGCTTAGGAAATTGCTTAGCAGGATCTTAGGTAGGAACAAGGGGCATAACTAGCACTTCTTCAGGCAGAGGCCATAGGCATAAGCAGACTGGAATCAGAGTAAATGAAAGGAGGACAGTAGCAAAGGGGGACAAGGCTGGGCAAGATGGTGTACAGAAAAAGATGGCAGTGGTAGGGGATGAGAAGAAATGGAAAAGAAAGCAGACACAAGTAGGAGGGAAATCACTGTAACTGATCTGGATCCCATTCAGTGTGCCTATGTCTCCATCACAGCCACTATATCGAGACATGATTTTGCCACAATTGTCAGGAGCTCAGTGATTTTGTTACCTATGATCTTGATATTTAGCACATTATTGTCCACCTTCCCTCTTTAGGAATCATTCACAGTTGGACATCATATAGGACTGCATCTTGGTATAGTGCTTATTGGTACTGTACAATGTGTCTGGAAGCCATTCTTGGTTTGGTGCTATCCAACTTGGAGGCAGTTGGAGGGGCAGAAGTTAGGGAGCCATTAGGGTCTGACAACCACAACACAGTGTGGTTTTAGTTACCCACATTAAGTTGTCAATCAAAATCAAAGATTGTGATCCTAGACCTTAGGAGAGCAGACTTTGAGAAGATTGGGAAATTGATCTAGGATGGGTGAGACACTATACGTCAAGGATAAATGGAGTAGAGTAAAAAGAGCCATAACAAAGGTGATGGACTCTTACATAAGAAAAGTTTTTTTTGTTTGTTTTAATTCTTTTTGTTACTAGGTAAGGCTGACTAGGTACAATTGACTGTTTTCAGGGGCAGCTTGGGAGCACTGCAGAGGTTAAATGACTATATCAGAGTCACACAGTATGCAGCTGGAGGCTGCAGAAATCAAACCCTGGTCTGCTGGATGTACCTAGCTCATTCACAGCTTGTTACTCTAACCTGTAGGCTATACTGTCAGCCCCAACAGTTAAGTTACCAAGAAGAATACACATAGCATGTAAAGCTGAATTTCCAAGGGGCAGGGGAGGCAGTGAAGGCCAAGAGAAGGGCCTTCAGGATGTACAAGGAATAGGGGGAGGAGGAGGTGGGATGAATATCAAAACAATTTAGAAGAGACAAAGGGATTGATCCAGAAAATAGAAGCATATCTGCAACTACAAATAGATGAAAGAGTAATGTGGTTTGGAGACATAGAATTTGTCAGACACTATAGGTCAGGGGCAAAAGATGAAAGGGGAGGATTGTTTACATTATATGAGGGGCAAGGTTAATGGAAACAACAGGCAAAAGGCTGCTGTATTAAATTATTTTGCAGGTATTCATAGAAGAGCATGTGAGGTAGCTACGAGAAAGCAGTGCAAAGGCTTCCACAGGAGGAGTAACAGGAATGGAGCCGATAACAGTCACAGAAGACAGTGTGAGTATATGGCTAGCACCCCTTACGGTGCACAAGGCACTGGGACCTAATGGTTTACACCCAAGCATGTTAAAGTAAATGGGATCAGAATTAGCAGTATCCTTGGCAGACCAAAATTAGCAGTATCCATGGCAGACCTGTTTAGATGCTCTCTGGAAACAGGGGAAGTACCAAGGCAATGGAGATCAGCAGATGTGGTTCCACTGCACAAGAGTAGGGACAGTGAAGACCGAGGAAACTGCAGGCCATTTAGTCTTACCTCAGTTGTTGGTAAGCATTTGTAGACACTGGTCAAGTGAAAAAGAATGGCATACCTAGAGACTAATACTGTATGTCACAGGACAGTAAGCATCATGGATTCATGGTGGGAAGATTGTGCCAGATCAACCTGTTAGTATTGTTTGACTAGGACACAAGAGCAATGAATAGGGGACAGTAGGTGGATGTACTCCATTTCAACTTCAGTAAGGCCTTTGATTTGGTTCTCTATAGTGGCCTACTAGAAAAGTTGGAGAATCTGGGAATACATAAAGGGCTTGTAAGGTGGATTGGGAACTGGATAGGGTAAAGAAGCAGAGAATGGTACTGAACAGGATTAAATCAGAGGAGAGAAAGATCACAAATAGCATACCTTATATGTCAGTATTGCATCTTGTCCTGTTCAATATGTTCATCAGAAACACTGGGAAGGGTATCCAGGGCAGGATATGTCTCCTTGTGAATGACACAAAACTGTGGCATTAGGAGAAGGTAAGGGAATTAAACATGGATTTGGAAAAACTGGAAAAATGGTCCTAAGTCTGACAGTTGAGATTCAATGCCAGGAAGTTCAAAGTGATGCACATTAATAAGAGAAACCCACACACAGAGTACTGGATAATGGGAGGAGGAGTGTTCCTCATAACAACAGAGTAAAGGGATCTGGGATTATCATCAGCAAGACCATCAAATCTATAGGCCAGTGCAAAACAACATGCAACCCGACAACCAGAATTCTGGGATGCATAGGGAGGAATTCAGTAGTGGAGAGAGCAATATTGCTCCTGTGTGGAAAGAACCTATGTAAAAGTGCTGTGCCTACTTCTAGAGCTTTCACCTGAGGAAGGACAGGGTTAGGCTGGAGACTGTACAGTGAATCATCACCAAGATGATCCAGGGCCAGTAGTTCAGATCATATTAGGAATAAATGGTGGACCTAAACATGTACAGTCCATGCTGGAGGCCAGAAAGGGGGGGAATAGAGCGAGAGAGAGAGAGAGAGAGAGAGAGAATGAGATATGTTCAATGCTTTCAACTTCTAAGGGAGCTAACCAATGTAGGTTTTGAGGATCTGTTTACCAAGCTCACAGAAACACAGCAATGAGAGGGCATCAGTGGAGACTAGCCTGTTGGAGATTTAAGATGGATGTAAGAAAGCTGCTCTTCACCAAAAGGGTGGTGGAAAATGAAACAATTTGTTCAAAGATGTGGTGAGGCAGTGTCTATAAATGGATTTTAACATCATGTGAGACAGATACAGGGGGAAGTAGTACCACCAGAAGGGGTAAGGAGGGAGAGAGTAGAAAGTGGAAGGGGGTAATCTGGGGGAAAGAAGGAGTAGATCTCAATGCAAAATACCTCTCAACAACTTGGTCATGGGGAATAGGTATGAAAACTGGACAAAGTGGATGTACCTTGAGCCTTTTTCTGTCATCATTTTCTATGTTTATGTGTTTCTATTCCTTGTGGCAATTAGGTTAGCAGTGTTTACTATTTTAATTGCTACAAATGTCAGTAAGTTTGACAGTTTTTTTCAGTGACTTAAGATAGTGGTGGTGGAGTTCACACACCCTAATAAAAGGTACACAGGCTACCATTGCAAGAATTTTCAAACTAGCACATGTACTGTGTTTTGGGGTCCTGAGATACAATTTTACAATGCATGATGACTCGCACAAGCACACTGCAAAGATTTTAGGACATAAACAAAATTTAAATTAGTTCATGCACTGTGCTTTGAGATCAGGAGTTGGAATAGTGTGTGCCTACGTGTGCATGCTCACTTTAAAGATTTGGGGACTTAAAGCAGCAGCATTTGTCTGCAAACAATTTAATCATATAGTTTTTTTTAGCAAACTTTATTTCTCATATCATAAGATTCATACTCAGTATATGTTTAGTTTTCTCAGATTTTGTTAAAACAGCTTTTGAAACTAATTTTGTAATTAATGACACGCCACATTAAAGATGGTCGCCACTTGCAATTTTTAAAAATCTCTTCTGCTAAGGTTCCATTGAATCTACATGCTAGTTTCATACTGTAGATGTGTTAGGATGGTGCTACCACATGTTTCTGATGGCAAACTGGACAACACTGGACCAAGATATTTAATTTTGTCATAGTTGGCATGGCATGAGTGTCAGAACTTTTAAAAACTTCAGCATCTCAACATTTTTTAAGGACTAAAAGAAAACATAAAAGAAAATGTGTATCTTGATATTTTTGCCACATGAACATTATTGCTGAAAGGAAGCCAAACTATTTGGCTACTAACAAACCAGGATCCCCACCAGGATCTGATCAGTAGTCTGTACCTCACTCAAATGGTCATGAGAGCACTAGAACCAACTACTGCACTGAGTCAAGCATCCTCATAGATTAGATCCTTACCACTCACCCTGAGAGAATCACCAGAATCACTGTGCTCCCGGATTCAATTAGTGACCATTCACCTATCCTATGTGAATTGTCTTCTAAATGAACCAAACCTTCTCCTAAACTAGACACAAACAGGGTCTTCCATAACTCCTTTGATAAACAGTTCAGACTATACTTGGCTTCTATTGACTGGAGTTATTTGCACTCAATTCCAGATATTGACCTTGCACTCTACTTGTTTATCAGGAACTTAATGTGGCCCCAAACAAATTTGCTCCACTCAAAAAATGGATGGTTAGAGGATGTTCTGCCAGGTGGCTAACCCCCTCTTTAAGAAAACAAGTGTGGGATAGCAACATCCTGTGAAGCAAGGCCAGAGCAACTGGGTCACAACAGGATATCCAGAACTACAAAGCTGCCTGGAACAACTGTACACTGGAAATCAGATGGATAAAAGCAACCTTCTACAAAGAGGGACAGGCCAATCATTGGGGTAATGGAAGAAAAGTTTGGAACTCCATTAGGAGTCTCCTTGGCAAGGAGGATAAGACCACACCTACCATGATAAAGCATAATGACTTGACCCTTACTGACCCTGCCGGAATTGGCAATTCATTCAATGCATCCTCCACCAATCTAAGCCACCTAATCTCCACAATGGACTCCTCCTCTCAACCCACTAACCACCTCACTGATCAGGAAGACACTTCCCTGACCTCACCCCAGCTCCCCAAGTTCTGCTTTAAGTGCATGATAGTTACTGAAACCTTCAAATACCTGAAGTGGATTCTGGGCAATACTAGAATGGAATGTGACTCCACTGACATGTGGTTACTTGCTGCTGCTCTTGATATCCTGGCCCAGCCCCTGACCACCCTTTTCAACCACTCCTTAAGGTTTGCTCAGTTCCCAAACCAGAGGAAAATAGCAATGGTCACCCCAGTTTATAAAGGAGGGGATAAAAACTCTCTTACCAATTACCAACCCATCTCAATACTATCCCCCTCTCCAAGGCACTAGAGCAAATTGTGTCAGACCAGCTGGTTGACTTCCTTGGACAATACAACTTACAGTGCCTTCAACAGCATGATTTTAGAAAATAACAGTGTGCTATAATTGTTCTGCTAGAGTACACCAGCATACTACATAACAAACTCGATAAAGGCCACTTAGTAGGGTAAATTTTTGTTGACCTAAGCAAAGCATTTGAACTTGTTGACCACCGGCTACTACTCTACAAATTTTCCTTATTAGGCCTTTCACAAGAGATGACTAACTGGTTTGCAAGCTACCTCTCAGGGTGCTCCCAGAGAGTAATAATCAACAACACACTATCTGAGTCAAGGCCCATGACGGTTGGGGTCTCTCAGAGGTCGACACTAGGTCCCCTTTTGCTCAGTCTAGTTATTAATGACCTCCCTAAGGCCTGTGCTGGATCTCAGATCCTACTCTATGTGGATGATGCAGTCATCTTCTCTAGCAACAAGAACCATGCTGATCTAACCATTGAACTACAAGGTTTTGCCACCCTTGACCAGTGGTTCTTCCACAATAGATTCTTCCAAAATTATAAAAAGACTAAAATAATGCTCACCACCTGCCCCCAGAAAAGGAAGCTGCCCCATCTGGAAGTCCTGAACAAAGGTGGTACAGTTCTTGATCAGGTTGATACTTTCAAATACCTTGGTGTCTACCTTGATGACACCCTAACCTTCTTCCACCACATTGACCAAATTGTAAAAGTCATCAACAGAAAACTTGGAACCATCTACAGGTATAAAGCATACATGTTTCATAATGCTCAGGACCTTGCAGTTTCTGAGTCCATCCTTCTGGTCATTGACTATGGCTTAATGGTCTATGGTGCAGCATCAGATAGGATTCTAAATAGAATTAAGGTACTGCTCAACAAGATCTGACTCCTTGCTCTGGATGCTGATAGGTATACCCATACCTGTAGTCTTTACTCTATCACTAACCGGCTACCCTTAGAACACAGAATCAAATTCCAGTCTTGCCTAATGATGAAGAAGGTCCTCATGGGCTTTATCCCGTACACTGCAATCTCTCTTCCAACATACTTCTAATACACATTTGAGTAGAAATGTGAGTAGAATTGCCCTCCATGTTCCACTCTGTAGGACCAACCAGGCTATGCATTCCTTCTGCTTTCATGCCCCTCTCTGGTTGAATAAACTCCAACAATCCCTGTTAAATCTACCCAAAACAGGACAGCTTAAACATGAATTGAGAAAACATCTAACCCCCCACATGTCCTTGTTAAAGATAGCCCACACTTTCTTCTCTGAAGAGAGGACATATCCCACCCCCTTTCCATGTCCTTGCACAGAATAGTCCATGCTTTCTTTCTGTCTCCCTGCTTCCCACACCCCTGTCCAGCTCCCCTCCCCACCTCTCCCCTCCTTCCTATCTCCACACTCCTACCTCCTTCCTCTCCCTCACACAAACACCCACCACCTCCCACTTGCCTACTATGACCCTCTTCTGCAATGCCACTGGCTACTCTACTTTAACCTACTCACCTCCTCTCTTTGGGTGCTTATGTATCCAATGCTACAGCAACCTGTAAATAGTTGTAACTGATCTGACAAAGGCATTATGCTGCTGCTGTGTTCATTATGACCCTGCTGATATGATTAATATTTTAGTGTTTTTTATTATTAGTCTGTTCTACTGCCCTGATGAAGAAACTTTGTAATTGAGCAATGCTCAAAGGTGTAATTCTGAATCAAGAAATAAATAAAAATAAATAAATAAATAAATAAAAATACTGCTACGTTTAACAAAATAAAAAAAACACGTTATGACCATTGTGTACTATGATATAATGAAAAAGCCTGGGGAATTCATTCTAGGCTCCATATTTAAAATAATAAACATTGTCAAGACAAACAGTCAGGATCCAGAATCATAGTATGCCATGTCCTGTGAGTGCTTTACAAGAGAATGAATAGTGGGGATCATTTAGTGCTTTTAGAGATAAGGCAGTCTAAATAATTGTGGTACCCCCTTCTATGAGTTTAGCACACTTTGTATGCGCCTCACCAGAGGTTCTGTTAATGTTTGGTTGCAGAATAACATGCGGTTAGATTACTACACTCATGTACATCAGTCCCTGTATTTCCATACAAAGTATGCAAGTGAATAAGTGCAACATTGAGACTAATGTAAATGTCTAGATTTACTGATATATCATTCAATATTGGCCTTTCATCCTATTAAACGGTGACAGAAGAGTACTAATGATTAAGATATAAAAAACAGAAATTAAGTAAATAATAGAAAAACTAATAAACGGCATTCATAACTAATGACAGAATATAGTGTAACTATTATATACAAGTCCTTGATAAAGGAATATCCATTGGCAAACTGTAAAAGTCTATACTAGCAGTGCAGAGATGTAAGGGTAAAGGAAAATTGTTAGATCTTTTTCCTCATTTATCAAATGTGTGACTCAATTGTCTTCATGCCATGTATCCACTACATTTCTCAACATCATAGGTAGAAGTCCTAAGTAGGTCCTCTGGATTGTTGTTTAACCTTCTTGATTTCCTAGAAACAAAGAGTTGATGGATTGGGTGCTGAGCTGTTGAAGTGCTGCCCATGGAGGATTTGGGTCTCTTCTGCTAATGCAACTCTTATCAGATATTTATTGTTTTAATATCTGAAGATCCTTATGGTATACAGTCTATAAGAAGGACAGGATAGAAAATATGTAACATGTGGTGTCCCATGACTGGGCATTTGAACTTGGCAGAGTGTCTCTCTCTCTTGCCACCAGCTACCTGTCCTTGCCAGCCCACCGGCTGAAGACATCTAGCCAGCTAACCCCTTGACTGGGTGTTTGAACTCAGTGGTGCAGCTCTCTCCACTGCCACTGCCTGCCTCTCTTTGCTAGCCTGCTGAAGACATCTAGCCAGCTAGCCCGTTGGCAGGGTGTTAAAACTCGGTTGTGTGGCTCTCTCTATTGCAGCCACCTGCCTTTCCTTGCCAGCCTGCCGAAGACATCTAGCCAGCTAGCCCCTAGCTCAGGCATTCAATCTCAGTGGTGCAGCTCTCTCTACTGCTGCCACCCACCTCTCCTTGCCAAACCACTGGCAAAAGATATCTAGCCAGCTAGCCCCTTGCTTCGGCATTCAATCTCAGTGGTGCAGCACTCTTTACTACCACTGCCTGCCTCTCCTTGCCAGCCTGCTGGCTGAAGACTTCTTGCCAGCTAGCCCCTTGACCGGGCTTTCAAACCTGGCAGTGTGGCTCTCTGTACTGCAGCTGCCTGCCTCTCCTTACCAAAGTCATCTAGCCAGGTATGGTGACAAAGGAAGCACTGCTTTTTTAATTTTTGGCACCCACTCACTACTCTTGCCTGATTGGATGCCGATGTAGCTGGACCCAGTGGAGTGGTTCGCTCTTGATCCTCTCTGTCTGCTGCTTGCTCTGGATGTTTCTTGGCTACCCGTCGACTACTTCAGCTTTAGCTAATTTTCACTAATTGACTGCATTTAGGAATGCACATTTTTAACTAACTGCACTGCCTCTCCTAGCCACTGCCTGCTGTTTTAAACTGTTCTGTAACTGCTGATATTACTGTAAATGTAATTCTTCATCTAAGCTGTTTGTATGAAATTTCCTAGTGCTTAATCCAACCAGTAATAAAAAAATAACTGTCTTAGACAGTGTATTGCTGTTGCCTATAGTATTTTAAGTCTCTGTGGGTTCTTATTACTTTGAAGACTCTCCCTTGGGCTCGGTCTCCTTGTTCTTGCCTTTTTCTGAATCTGCCCTCTGTTTGCTCAGCGCTGACCCAGTCCCCTCTCTCTTCAACCATGGACCTGCCACCACCATTTAAGGCTTAATTTTCTCTCTAGTTTGTGAAATCTTTCCCCTCCCTGACTCTGAACCCCTGCTGTTCCTTGCTTCCACTGTGCCTGCCCCCCAATTTAGCTAATCTTCCTCTCCCCCAGTTCCACTTGGACCCTACCTACCTACCCCTGGCCCTTGCTTTTCATATTTTAACTAACTCCCTCTCTTGTTTATCTCTTCTGCAGCTAGCCCCTTGCCCAGGTGTTCAAACATGGCAATGCAGCTCTTCCTACTGCCACCGCCCACCTCTCCTTGCCAGCCCCTGCCAGTCGAAGACATCTAACCAGGTACAGTGACAAAGAAAGTGCTGTTTTTTTTTTTATTTCTGGAGCTCACTCACTACTCTTGCCTGATTGGACACTGAAGTAGCTGGACCCAGTGGATTGGTTTGCTCTCAATCCTCTCTGTCTGCTGCTTGCTACGGATGTTTCTTGGCTACCCATCGACTGCTTCAGCTTTAGCTAATTTTAGCTAATTGACTGCATCTAGGAATGCAAATGTTTCACCCGCCCACCCTCCCCACCCCAACATTCTTTAAATTCCCTTGCCTAACTCAGAGCTTAGCCCTCGAACACTACCACCAAATCACTTGCTCACTTACACCCGACATGGCATACCACTCCACCCTTCTTGCTGTATGTTATATCTTTGCAGATTTGTAATTCTTCAGTAAGATACTCTCTTGACTCTGCCTTTATATTGAAGCACTCACTAGACACTGCCTTTTAGCAATAACAACCTGACCATCATATTGGTCCCTCTTCCCCTCCCACTCGATATCTCCTCCTAAACTGTAAATTACTAGAAGGGCATGCCCCCTACTTGATATCACCTCCTAAACTGTAACCTATGGAGACTATGTGATCTGCTGTCTGTATAAACTGATGGAAGCATGCTGTTCATACCCATTAACTGGTGGAACTTTAAGATGTGGTAACTGTGTGTTTTTTCAGCATATTAATACAGGTACAACTTTTGCCCATCCAGTTTCCAGAGAGAACTTCACAAACAGAGACTTATAAATTACAACACTACAAATATTGTATATGTAGCAGCCTGCAGATGCAATAAGTTCTATGTGCAAAAATTAAAAGATCTTTTAAAATTAGGATCTCTGAACATCTTGGAAGTATCCCTAGAAAAGATAAAACTAATACTTTGGCAATCCATGTGATGTACATGGGATTGGATCATATGTTTAAATTTCAGGGGCTTGAGAAAGTATCTTCAAACATATGGGGGGTTCTAGATAACAAATTACTACAACATGAAAGTAGGTGGCAGTATATTCTAAGGGCCTGGGGCAATGCAGGACTCAATGAAGTTTTCAGTTTGGTTCCATTTTTATCATATCATTATTTTTGCTCCCCTGCAGCCACTGACCTGCCTTATAATACAGCCATCACTTCCACCTCCACCACTGACCCCGGAGTTGCATGCCCAGCTGGCATATACAGCTATACCTGCGAGAGGGGCACACCCGATTGCTCCCGCACCTGGCAAGGGTCCAATACCAGCACGCACCATCTAGGCATCACTGGCTGATGGAAGTAGTGGCAATCACGCTGCCATGGTCTATGCTGCCATTTTTCCTGTGTTCTTATGCCCCAGGAGTGCAGCGTGCAATGACGTTGGGTGCATATGAACCTATGCCTGCCACACTCCCCTGCTCACCACCATCCCTAGAAGTACCCATGGTCATCACTAGGGGCCACTACAGAGTGATGGCACCCTAGATCCCACCCCAGGATAGGAGAACAGTTCTCCAGATGCTCAATCCTATCTCCCCCCTGCCAAACCCTGATGGCTCGGACTTGCGTCCGAACCCCAGTCAGTACTGTGGTGCAAGGTGTGGCATCCAGTGCCTCAACCCTCAGCACCACCAGGCCAGCTAGTTTGGTTTCATTTTTAAAGGATGAAATATGAGATTCTATGATTTTAATGTGTTCTCTAGGTGACTTGTACACATTTGTACATTTGTATATATTTTGGGTAGATGGTCAGGTGTCTATTATATTTTATACATGCTTATAATGTGGGTTTTACTTAGTGGCTATTACTTGTAATACTGAATTTAGTACTGTATTCAAGTTTTTATGTTGTGGGAGTGGCAATGCTTTAAGTGGCCACCTCTTTGTTTGCTGTATTGAGACACTTATTAGTGCACTTTGAAACTGACACTTTTACTCCTTGATTAAAGATACGAAGATGTATGTACTGTGTTATGCAAAGTATATATTCCTAGTGTCTCAAATGCTATTAGGATTAAAGAGAGCACTCACATTCACTGTAAACCATTTAAAGAGGTTAAAACTTAAAATTAATGAAATATCTACTATTATGATTTTCTGAGACAAGACAGATGCACATAAGCATTATAGTGTCAGTGGTTTAATACTAGCTATAGGCTAGAAGCAAAAGTACTTGTGAGTTATTGTATACAGACTAGCTAGCTGGTAGCAACATACTGGGGATACAAAAACAAAATTTCTCAGACAGCCAAGGGGATCCTGACATTCTGAAGGTCATTTCCTGGAAAATCATTTGCTGCTTTAGTGAAAGCATTTGATTCCAAAACAAATAGCCAGTTATTATATGGTGGGGAAGTTTGGTGCATTATGGCAAGCAAAGTTGGGGGGAAAAACATGGTGGCAGGAGGCTACACTTAGAGTATGCTCTTACAACTCCTGATACACTTTTGGATCCAAGATGAAGTTTCTTTAGATATATTTGATGGCTGACAAGAGGAAAACTACTGTTTCATCTACATCTGAATAATTTAGTCACAACCCATCAGGCCACTGGAAAAATACATCAAACTAGAATTTGACTCGGAGGGCATCAGGAGAGCGAGGGGCAGGGCTCCATTTATAATACATGAATGCCAGCAGCCAGCCCACTACGGCCTGTGGTCAAAATTTTTGGAACTAGCTCACAAAAAAACACAAAGAGTTCTCAAAAAGCTTGATTCTCCACTTGTCTCCAAAACAAGTGCCACAATAGAAACAGTTACTACATTAGCTAAACCTGAAGTGATGCATGCACAGTATAAACCTCGTACTCCGAAACATGAGGTGCAAGATATATCTTTAACAGCAAGAAAGGAGCTCTCATTACTGAGCAACACTGCTTCTGTTGCTGGAGAAATTGCTGCTGCAACTGTGTCAACAACCCTGAACACTGAGACTGCAGTACAAATTACAGACCAAATTTCCCAGTCAGTACCTGTAACACCTGTAATGGCTACACGGAGCTGACATTCTATTGACTCTTTTGGGGATGCCTTGGAAAAATGTCTGACATGGACACAAACCTTCGACTGAAAGTTTCAGGGTCTGTCTGATAAAGTCAACCTCCTACAGAGGGATGCTAAAATGAATCCAGACAAAATTGAAGAGGTTAATAAAGAGATACGAGTGAATATAACAGAAATAAGAAAAAATACAGGTAAATTGATGGGAATTGAGGCTACCACTGCTAACCTTATCAGGGATAATTTTAGTATGACCAGAAAGATTGAGTTACTAGAAAATTAGCAAAGATATAATAACTTAAGGCTTCTGGTATTGTCATTAAATCTTGACCAGGAATTTCAAAGTACCAGAGAAATGATAAAATATATTTTTAGTAACACGTTTGATCTCCCAGAAAGTATCCTCCCATTTCTTATGCATGCATATAGAATATTTTCTAAGCAGCCAAATTAGTCTATTAATAACTCATTAGCTGTGAAATCTGCACAAGTAGTGAACAACTTGATTTGAATAAAAAAGCTATGATAATACTTGCATTTGACTCTGATAGAGACAAAATTGTTTGACTTTCTTGAATGAAAGCACCATTGGTATATAAATCATATACAGTAGGTTCTCAATATATCCTGACTATTCCTTCACAGTACAACAGAGAAACAGTCACGTTTTTGACCTATAGACAGGAGCTGCTCAAGATGGGAGTAGATTTTCAGTTACTTGCAAGGCTGAAGAACTGACTCAGACATCAAATGACAACTAGGACATTGTATGAGTCTGAACGATAGATGATTGGACTGAATGGTGAAAGCATGCCAACCCATTCCATAAGGGTGATCAGTGCTAATTGCTGATGCAGTGCAGTCCAGGAAGGCGAATGCAGTAGAGAACAGCAAATGAAACTTCTAGGGAAAAACACAAGCATATGAGACCAGAATAGCAGGAAGCAACATGTTGCTGAACTGAACAACTAATGAAACCACCAGAACACAAAATGGAATAGCTGCCTTGCTAGGAGCCAGGTGAAAACAATCAAGGATTGTGGTTGAACTGGTAGATTGCAAATGGTATGGATGAAACAGCAAAAATGAGAGCCTGAAATTGTACAAGTCAAAAAAAGAACAACAAAGACAGGATGATGTGAAAACTAGAAGCACACAATAACAAAAAAACAGAAAGACACACAGAGGTACATGAGAAGAGGAGTGCAGCAGGAATAGTTGACTGAGGGAAGCACAAGCTACAGCTAGGAAGGTATAAAAAACTAAATACTGACCTAGAAAGCTGCTGGAGGCACAAACCAAACAGAATGCCCCAAAGCACAAAAGGAAACTAAGAGACAAACACAGGGAAGAAAACAGGTTCAGGGTCAAAGCCTATGGCTGCAGCAAACAATGCTTCTGAGTGAGGATGGAGCAAGCTTACTTAAATAGTTAATGAAGGGGGGTGTGCCTGGTTGCTCCTGCCCATTGAACTGTAGGCACATCCTGTGAATCAAATACCTGCTGTTTTCAGAGAGTAAGACAATTGCATTATGGCATGGTACAGTTTGCTTTTCATGCATTGTGCAGACTGGCATAAGTTTGGATTCAAATGATGTCCCAATGTATTAGTATAGCTATGTATGTATTGCTTTATAGTATGTTTAAATGTCCCCTTCTCAGCATGACTGTAAGAAACTGTAATAACTGGCCAACAATTTTTTCTTTGTGCTGAGCTAGTTGATATTTGCTGTAATAACCCACGGATTATTATGGATTTGCCATAATAACTCATGGGTTATTACAATGAGCATGCACACAGTCATTCAAAAGCAGGTGTTCCCTCATTGGATCTCCAACTTCTTGTGGTTAGGTGGAGCAGTTCAACAAACATGGCAGCTCCGTATTTCAGTAATGAGGGACTGAGGAGCCACCAGAGCAAGACTCCTCTCATCAGCTTAGTTTTTATTTTTTTAATCAAATATCTGCTTCATCCCAGTAAGCTTAGTTCTGAGAAACCCTATCTGGTTGATCCTTGTCATCGCCACACTCAATGAAATGGAGCAGCAGCTCACTGCCCACAGATGAATGTGAGCTTAGTAGAACATGTCACATCGGGGGATACACTAAAAATTAAAAAATACAAATCCTGAAACTAAAAAAAAAAAAAAGGTAAAGCCACACAGCAAGCAGAGGCACACTGCCACAAAGCAGGCAGAGGCAGTGTGTGCGTGGCGTGTGTACGTGTGTGTGTGTGTGTGTGTATGTGTCACAGACAGGAGTCAGGCTGGAAATAAATTGCTGTCCAGATATTATATAAAATAAAAGAATGGGGAAGTGTATGAATCTTGAGTTTACTGCACACCATCAGAGCTGGATGCTTTAATAAATCATGTGGCATCCCACACCTCAGATGTGCATTAAATTCTCATATCACACACTTCCCCATCCTTTATTCTATATACAGACTGATTATTCATGTATGTTATGATGTTTTTTCTCAATACATACTTTTTCCAATAAACTTGAACTTGAAAGTGTGGGAGGAAGTGATCAGGGAAAACCAAAAGAATAGATACATGCATGTATACTGTACCTAGAAATGCTCATCTGACTATGCCTCCACATACTCTGTTTAGATATGTAAAGGCATGCTCAGTCATATAGTGGTGCTTAGTGACAGATTCTGGTATAAATGAACATATGTTAGCGCGACTCACTGATAGTTGCTGATTGACATGTCCCAACATGATAGAACACGTCTCTGAGCACAACTATCCACATTTACAATGCATGAATGTATACGTGCTTGGGTATAGTGGCACAGAAGAAATGAATACATGGTGAATCATGAGGGGGCTGAATGTCAAGTCAGTGGAAAATAAATCTGTCATTCAGTCCAGGAGACATTTGGGAATTAAGTGGGTGATAAACATGGCTGCAAAGCTTTTTTTCTACTCATCATCACAAGAAACCCTTCAGAATGACATAAACAGAGAAATCATTAACATGTATTTGTTAGCAGTAAAATAGGGCACAACAGGTATATCAACATTACTATTTGTTACTTATCTGTAGTGTTCTTTGAACTAGCCTACCAGGTGCCTACCACTTTCTCTGGTGGAAATAGCTGAACACCTTCTGTAGATGATAGAACATACAACAATGACAAAAATTCATGAACAGTCATTGGCAATGCGCAAAAAAATCACAACATTTCTGGGATGGAAGGAACTGTGGAAGAGAAAAGTGAATGACTACACTTCAACATTCGTGAGGTGCCTTTTCTGGATGTACTGATTATGAAAGCTGACGCAGGACATGAGACTAAACTACATAGAAATGGACAGAAACACAATCCTCTTTGGACTCATTTACCATGACCATAGTCTAATTGTCTATCTTATATGTCATGCTCATAATTTTTAAGGGCCAGAAGGAACTGTAGCATGGAGGAAGCCTGTTTGGAAGAGGCAACATCTTAAAACAAAGATTTACAGAGCAGGGATACAAAAATGAAATAAATAACCTTCAGAGAAGATGAAAGTACTTAACAGAGGTGAGGTATTACAGGTACAAAGACAGGACACTTTGCTTAACAGAGCTATATTCAGTACAACATTCAAAGAGTATAATCACCATATGAAGAGAATATGGCACACAAGCTATACATCCTAAAAGCCTAGGGTACTAACGTTATCAGGTTCATCCAGAAACTCCTAAATATCTTTAAAAAGAATCCTGCAATTAAGGACAAATCTTTCCACATGGTTTATCAAGTATTGAAACCACAGAATTGTTCTTACCTCCTCAGACCTCTCAAGAATGGCAGTTACTCGTGTGGCAAGTGTGCACAGTGTTAATATACTTCAAGGAAAGATGAATTGAAAACCCCACATGAAAATGCAGTTTTCACCATACAGTACCATATTTATTTATTTATTGAAAAGTTTCACCAGGAAAGGCACACTGAGCAACAAATTGCTTGTCTTACAGTGTGCCCTGGGGGAAGGGTATACAGGAGGAAGAGTATACATAAGTTACAATTTAAACAGGAAAAGTTACAAGTGAGCAGTGATGTGAATATGCAGCAATACAGAAGAGGTTACATAATGTACAGTATGTAAGCATCAACAATATTACAAGTACATGAAATCTGACTAAACATTACACAGAACACGCATAGGATCAGGAAAATGATAACCTGATTACAGGTTAGAATAAGTACTGAGCATATTATAGGTAACAAATAATTGCAAATGTAAGTACATCTGTTGCATTTAAGAGAGCAGCTAGACCAATCTATAAGAGAGTCAGCTTATTTAGCAAGCAAGGTAGATGAAAGGAGGGAAGAAGAGGAAGGTGAGGTTGAGCAAAGAAGACAGTGGCAGAGAAGAGAATGAAGAATGGCATTGTGTTTACCAGCAGGTACAGTTTTTTGAGAGGTAATTGTTTAGGGCTAAAGATAAGGAGTGGGGGGATAAGTGGATTTTGAGGGGGAGGGCATTCCAAAGCTGGGGGAAATGATGCGTGAAGGCCAATTGACCTACTGTAGTCGAGTGACGAGGAATTACCAGTAGACAAGAGTCATATGATCTAAGGCAGTGATCCGGAGGGGGTAGAGCAGATATTAAGGAAGAGAGATAAGGAGGAGGGACCCAAACCAGAATTTTGACTAAAATTTGGCACAGTGGAGAAGTTGATGATATTCTATAGCAGTAAGGGATAGAGAGTGGTAGAGGTTGCAGTGATGGGTGAGAGAGGGGGAGTCGAGAGTGATGTGACAGAAGGAGTTGTAGAGTTGGAGCAGCACTGTAGACTAAATCACAGTAGTCAAAAATAGGTAGTATCATCTTCTGGACAAGCTCACTCCTTGCCGATAGAGGGAGACAGCTCCTGTTCCTATATAAAGCACTAAGCTTGTGGGACAGTTTTTTCAGGATGGCATACACATGTCCAGAGAAGTTGAGGTGTTGGTCTAGCCAAACCCCCAAGTACCTAAAGGATGAGATATCCATGATGACTGTCCCATCAAGGGTGTGTAAGGAGGGCAGTGAGGGGAGCCTTGAGAGTTTCTACCTGGTGCCAAAGGTCATGGAGACAGTCATCTTGGCATTGAGGGAGAGTTGATGGGAGCTGAACCACTGCTGAACATTATTGAAGCCAAGCTTCAGTCTGGATTCAACATCCACAGGGGACTGGTCTTACGTGAAGATGACAGTGTCATTGGCGTACATATGGATAGAAGAGGATGGGCAGGCTGAGGGTAGGTCATTTAGGAATATGGAAAATAAGACTGGGCCTAGTACAGACCCTTGGGGTATGCCAGTGGTGATGGGAAGTGGGGGAGAAGTAGAGTTGGTGATTCTGGCAGACTGGGTCTGGCCTACTAGGTAAGCTTTGAACCAGTTTATGGCAGCTTCAGTTAGGCTAGCCAAGGAGAGGGCATCAAGGAGGAGGAGATGGGAGACAGTGTCGAAGGCCTTTGCTAGGTTGACAAAAATGGCTGATGTGATTTGGCCACTGTCCATCCCTGAGAAAATGGAGCTAGTGAGCCTAATCAGGGAGGTGGTCATGGAGTGGTTCTTCCAGAAGCCAGATTAGAAAGGGGTGAAAAAGCTGGAGTAGTAGAGGTGAGAAGTGAGTTGAGATAGGACCAGGTGTTCCTACAGCTTAGCAGGGGTGGTAAGAGAGAGAGAATTAGGGTGATAGTTAAAAGGAATAGAGTGGTCACCACCCTTGGGCAGTGGGATTACAGTGGCATGTTTCCATACAGAAGGGATAGTACCAGTAGTGAATGAACAGTTGAGGAGGAGGGTTAGTGGAGTTGTGATAGCTGGGGCTGATAGGTACAGTAACTTAGGATCCAAACCATCAGGTTAGCTGCCTTTAGTGGAGTTGAGAGCAAGAAGTGATTGCAAGGTGTCAGAGGGCGAGATATTAGCAAAGGAGAAGGAGTGCGGTGAGGCAGGATGACTAGTGGGAGGGAGGGTCGGTTGGGGGGGATGGTAAGGAGGAAAGGAAGGCTGAGGCACAGGAGGTAAAGTAAGAGTTAAACTTGCTGGCAACAGTAAGATGATCAGCAATCTGGGAGTTGTTTATCTTGTGGAGAGGGGTGGGAAAGGAGGAGGGGGGAGGCAAGTGGATCACTTTCCAGCACTTAGAAGGACTATCAATATTGGTTTGTAAGGTTGAGCAGAAGTACTCTGATGTAGCTAGGTGGGTTGCTTTGGTACACTTATTAAGCAGCACGTGGTAGAGGATATACTCTTGTGGGAGATTTGAGGCTTTCTGCATTTTCTAGGCATGATCCCGGGCCCTATGGCATGCTAGGAGTTCAGAGGTGATCCAGGGGAGGTGGTTGCCGTTGATCCTGGAGTGCCGCAGCGGGGCATGTTTGTTCCAACATTCCAACCATTTTGCCTGGAAATAGACAAAGGCTTTGTCAGTGATATTGGCCAAGACAATGGGGGCCCAGTAGTTTGGGAGAGTTCTTCCATAAGGGGTTCAAGGTTCAGTTATTTGTAGGATTGGTACTGGACAAATTTAGGGGGGCCTTAGTTCTGTGAACTCTGCTAACCATATATATCATGCGGTGGGCATCAGGTAATAGTCTGGATTCAATAACTCTGTGAGGGTGGGAGGTGAGGGCCCAATCGATTAGGGAGTGATTCCCTGTTTTCAGATTTAAATGGGTTGGCTCAAGGATAAGCTGAGACAATTTTTGGGTGTTGATGTCATTTAGTGATTCATTTAGGGAGGGGGAGATCCAATTATGGTTGAAATCACCCATTATGTATATTTTGCCAGAAGGAGAGTGAGAGACTATGCAGATAATGAGCTCAATGACAGAGAAGGCTGGGAGGCCAGGGCTGTAGTAGGCACCAGCAATATAGACTGGAACAGAGAAAGGGAGGATTACTTTAATGACGAGAGCTTCATATGCTTTAGGTACTGACATGGCAAGGACACTAGTGTAATGGATTTTTGAGGAGACATAGATAGCCACTCCACCACCTCTAGTGGTTCTGCCTTGCCTGCCTATAGTGAACCCAGGAATAGAAAGGGTGTGGTTGTCTACCTTGTTATTTAACCACATTTCAGATAGAATGATAATATCTGGGGCAAGAGAGACAGCTAGTGGCTGGAGAAGGTCTAGTTTAGGGAGGAGACTGAATATTCAGGTGAGTTATTTTTAAGCCACGGGGTAAAGCAATAGGGTTAGGTAGGGATGGGTCAGCAGTGGTAGGCATAGATGTGGAGGTACTCTGAGGGCTAGGCCCTGAGTTTGGGTTGATGTCACCGGAGGATAACAACAAAAGTGCAATAATTAGGATGTGTAGTTTAGCTCTCTTATACCAGGGCTGGGAGCACACAGAGGTGGAGATGTGGGGTGAGAGGGAGGAGGTTAAAAGTTTAGTAAATGTATCAGAGGGAGGAAAGAAGGCATAGACAGGAGGGTGGCACAGGGCTGGAAAGGGTAGTGCTTCCAAGTAGAAAGGATAGGAGAATGGGTCACTGTGAGGTTAAGCACAGGAAGGGGACAGCCAGGAAGGGGATGTAGGGGCAGGCATAGTAGGAAACAGAATAGGCATGAACATTAGGAGGGGTAGGTGTAGTACAATGAGAATTGCCATAGAGAGCCTGGGGAAGGGTTATAAAAGGAGACATGGCTGGGAGTGTCAGATATGAGGAGGGGCTAGGGTATGCAAAAATAGGAGGCAGCCAGAGAAGGGAAGACAGCCTAACAGCATGTTTGAAAAAATGTATTCTGTAGGTTGTAAGAGATTTTTTATGAAATGCCAGTAGTTCGTGTTGCCTGATTCTCACTTTGATCCTTCTCAAATGTCTCAACATAAATTTTAAATAAATATGGTGCTAACAAGTACCCCTGCTTAACCCCCTTGTTATGCTAATTTCTTCTGTTAATGTGTCATCATTACCAGTCCTAATATGTGCAGTATTATCTGTGTGTAATAATTTAACAACTTTCAATAGAAGATCATCAATGCCAACGTTTTCTAGTAGTAGCCAAAGTATATCCCTTTGTACATTGTCAAGGGTGCTATGTAAATCCAGGAAGGCTACATATAACTTCAAAAAACAAAGAACCTATGTGTGTAAGCACTGAGGCAATGGTTACTCCAAAGGGCATTTGCCCAGGAAGCCAAGTTTCAAAGAAGTACAAAATCACACATCCCACCCCCCACTATGCAAAGCATCGTGGGCTGCATATGCAAATCAACACAGAATATTTTGCTGGTTCAACTTTAAGCACAAATGCATGGTACTAAAAGGCCTCTCACACAGTTTGCAAAGGGTGCCAACAGAAGACATAGACACGTGTTTATTCCTACCAGGACTCATCTGTATGCCTCATCTGTTTAACACCCCAGTGGAATGAACCTGCTACCCTATGATGGTTTATCTGGGTTATGTTGTGGTGAACTCAATTAAAACAAAAAACAATTTAAAAGACAAAGAACCTCTGTGTGTAAGCACTGAGGCAATGCTTTGCATTGTGGGGGCATGTGTGATTTTGTGCATATAACTTCTTCTTCTTTCTCATGACATGCTTCTTCACTAAATATTTGAGTATGGATATATTTTCCTAGGTTCCTCTATGTCTGTAGAATCCCACCCAGAATTCTGTGAATATTTTATTTTCCTCCACCAAGAGCTCTAATATACCTAATACGATTCTTAAGAAAATCATAGCCCCATGCCTAAGGCTGATTGGTATATAACTGTTTATATATGCTGCACTATCTTCTTTATGAATGTGTATTATAAATAAATTTTTCAGACATCCATGGGTATTACATTCTGAATTATTTGTTTAAATATCAGGGTAAAAACCATTGCCCAATTTTCTGCTTCTACTAAGAAAATTTCATCTTGAATATCTTCACAACCAATAGCTTTATTTCTATGATGGGTCTTAATTGCAGCTACTACCTCTGCTGAAGGTTGCGAAGAATCAGTTCCCAGCAGTGACTGCTGGGGGAATGGAATGCTGTGGAGCCTGCCACCAGTGTGCTACCAGTGGTGAGCAGGGGAGCTTTGCTGCAGTATGATGTTGCATTGTGGAGGAATGCAGTCAGAAGTTGCTCATCACTATCTATTTCACTAGAAAAGGTATGTTAGCCTTGTCTAGAACTTTTGTTCTAATAATCCCATACTCGTCTAAATGAACAACCATTCCAGTCTGTCTTGTGCAGATAGTATCAGGTTGCTTTTCCTGCCATTCTCTCTTTCTCTTGCAGCACATCAGAGTTTCAGCATTGGAGTAGCCAAATTGCCAGAGATTGCAGGGTAAGCACCGTGGGGGGTCTGCATCCGGAAGTGTGCCTAGTTTTACAGCATGGCACCAGCCTGAGGAAAAGGGTGCTCGTATTTGATTGCAAGAGGCTATTTGAACTGATCTTCCCTGAAGCTCCCCATTTCCCAACCCAATCACTGTCTCTACTAAAAATTGCAAAGGAAAGTGTACAATAGGTTCTTTTTTCTTTTGATGCTTGCATATAGCTGCATTTGAATGTATCAGTCAAGTTGCTTTATTTATTTTTTTATTTGAAAATTTTTTTACTGCTACTATTGTTGTGTTTTTATCTGTTAAAAGGCCTTGAGTTTTTTAAATTTCCCACATTGCTTGTTTGAGTTGGATGGGCTGTATCATGTGACTAGGTGTATATAAAGCAAGTGCTGGCGTTGTTGACCCAGATGCACCATCTTTTGACCATAGTGCAGCCAGTTGGATAGTTGTGCCCCCTCTGCCTTGGGTTGTTCTCTCTTGTGCATACTGGTTTCTAACTGACTGTTCTGACAAGGGTAAGAGCTCTTATTCTGAACCTGTAGTTTAATTACCCTCATTGGTTATTATGAAAGTGCGTTAGCTAATAGCTGCTTGATATCACACTGTATTAGCATTGCCTCAATATCTGCCACTGAGACTGGCATTTAATTATGACTGTTGCGCCAAGTTTCGATGCTGCTTCTAAAAGTTCTGTTTTGTTTATTTAGATGAATCAGCCACCCTTCAGCAGCACCATTATAACCTGGCATTGCAGTATAGCAGCATGTCAGCATACTGGTCCTTCAATATCTGAGGAGTACAGTTTTGGCTCTGGCTCTGGCCTTGGTTTGTTGACTTTTCAAAGACTAATGCAGCTTATAGCATACAGCACTTTAAAGCTACTATTTACACTTCTAATGAGGAAGCCCCAGAGAAATCATTTTGGTTTTCTTTGAATGTTCTTTGGATGTTAATGAACTTAAGCCAAAAAGTGTGCTGAACATACTAGCTGCAAGTGACAAATTGGTAAAAGTCTTTTGAGAGACTTTTTGAAAAGGAAGGAAAAAGGAAGGAAGGAAGAACTCTCGTGTGCCCACTTTTGTTGGGGACAAAAAAATATTGTAATAAAATTGCTATGTAGATCACTAATAGTAACTTTTGTCCATTTTGATATTTGCTGTTTTTTTATCTAAAATGAAAAATTAAGAAAATTACTTGGAAATGCTAGAAGGCTTAACTGTGCCCGTGGTTACCACTCTGCCCAATATGATCTAGTATATGGTTCTACTGTGCAAAGCCCTGATTAATATAGAAGGGGTTATTGGCCTATTAATTACTGGCCTGCTTTTGATTTCTGTGAACATTCTATTGCTACTAATTTCACTAGTTTGCACATGTTACACTGCACTAGTATTTAGATAACAAATTTTTAATAATTTTAGTAGTGCATTTTACCATAATCATCATATTATCCTCTGGCACAGCATATTATTGTATTGTTTTTTTTTTCTTCTTAGGAGCTCCATACAGGACTGCAACTTATTTTTCTAAAGGTTTTCAAGGCAGTAGTCTGAATTAGTGTGAATCAGGCATGGAAAATAGTAGAAGTCAGTGTAAGGAAAATCCCCTTGTTAAGGAACATAGTAATAAGACAATAATGGGAGTTCCAAGTGATGCTAAATTACATCAAGTTAAAGTCAAAACCAAGATGCCCAAGAACACTAACCCCAAAAGGAAAGTGAGGGCTCTTTGCTCTACATAGACTAAGAGTGGTACAAATATATAGTTTCCTCACTCTAAAACATGGAGAAAACTGTAAATGTTGATTCAAATAAGGACAAATGGCACACAAGGGACCTGGGTGTTCAGGGAAAACTCAAACAACAAACAATAAATGATATGTTTGCTGGAAATTTTGATAATATTTCTGTTACCTCTACACAGTCTACCCAAATTACCTCTACCTACACTCCAAAACTATCTAGATCCTGGCCATCTATTTTAAGACCAGGTTCTCAGGTTACTAATTATGATAATATTATCTTAGAGCAGAGTGGAATTATTCCATCTCTGTGTAAAGCTGATCAGGAAAATGTCGTTTCTATGTTAAGGGAGTCTGAGAAATCCTTAAGACAACCATATTTCTCAATATAAGGCTTCTAGTGCTACTAAGCAAATAAGTGATAGTAACAACACCAATATGGTGACTAAATTAATTCCCAGAGAATGTACCATTGCTACTACCCTCATTATTAATTCTCCCCCTCCTTGACCTTCCCCAAATCAAACTCATGGGAAAATGGCACTGAAAGAGGTCATGGACAGATTAGAGAGTACTATCCAGGGACTTAAACATCTGGATGAAATCCAGAATAACACCCCAGGGACCCAACTTGCATCAAGATTAGTTAGCAATAATGCAAGTAAGTATGGTACTGACAAAGATAACGACAGCCTCTCTGAATACTATCATTATTATCAAGGTCTTGGGTCAAATACCATGTCAATGATAAATGAAGGTAGTGACATACTAACATACACTCTATCAATCTTAAGTGAGGATATCATAAAGGTTTTAAGGGACCAATATGCTGCAAATCTTATGCTTTGTAAACAACTAATTGTCAATAGAGGTAAAATTGAAACTTTAAAAGAATAAATTGCAATTAATGACACAATGATGGATGATATTCTCAGGATCGTGAAGGAAATTCACTCCCCCATGGACTCTTTTTGCTTCCCTTGGTGGATGATGTACTTCTGACTTCCCTAAACAAAAACAATATACCCTATTTTTCATCTATTGTTTTTTCTACTGATATTTCTGCCCTACAAGTGGTGAACAATGCCCTCCCTAACAAAGATAAGGTGGAGAATCACACTACTCTTAGCCCTAAGCAAAAAAAAAAAAAATAAGGATGTTAAAAGGAAAACTACCTCTAAAGTAAAAAAAATCTAAAAGTAACACCTGTGAGAACGAAGGGAAAATAGGAGTAAAACAAAAGAAATTAAAAGGAAAAAGCACCAAGAATAAAATTGTCTCTGATGTAAACCAAAATTCTGATACCCATGTGGCTCCCCCGTTAAGACCTAATTGTCTAACTTCCCAAGAAATTCTAATCACAACAGAGAAAACTCAACCTGAGAAACCTGGCAATAATACCCATCAGCATGAGATACTGAACCAACATTTCATTAGGGTATATGGTTTAAAAAGAAATGAGGAAGAAATGCTCCAGGATTTAGTTCTGCATTTACTGAATGAGAAATTGAATCTTGAAATATTACCTGGAGATGTTTGTATGGTTAAGAGGAACACAGAGAGGGAGAGTTTGTCACTTGCAGAAAGTGTTGATATTTTTTTTATTACAGCAAGAGTTCTGGATTTTGTTTGGAGAAATTTTCGAAAAATCCAAGCATTAAACTTGACAGCTAGTCTGATGGATAAAAATGCAAGAATTTTGGATACCATTAATTGCATCTTGTGCCATAGTGATCTGGGGGCAGCTAAAGAAGAGTTTCTGGTTCAAGAGAGAGACCATAAACAGATTATCTTGAATCTCTTTGGCTGTAATAAACTGTATAATGAAATCAATTCTAAATTAGCCAAAGTACTGTGCAACCTTTTTGCTGATCTTTTAAATATTGGATTGGGAAGAAATGGAATTCTTGGAATGTTCAGACATACAAGTTTTAGTGGTGATGGGCAAACTGATATTACATTTAAAAATACCTAGGTGGCAAGCAAAGAACCTTGGACCTAGATTCCATGTTTTTTTTTTCTGGTAAATGTTTCCACTCTGGATGGTTCTTTTCCCTGCCCTATGCATCTCAAAAGTGGTGTTCAAAGTCCCTCCACTGACCAACTCATGAATACTAGTTGTTCTTTTAACGTTCCAACTACAAACAGAATTATGACCCTTGCTGGATACACTAATTGACTGCCCAATAATATCAACAATTGTTCAAAGGGCATTTCTGTAATAGGCTGGATAGTAATAATTGTAAAAATGAATCGTTGACAAGTTCAATTATGCTAAGCTTGAGATCTGAGGGGGACAAATGCCCATTCATAATTTCATGGAATATAGCTGGCTTAAAGTCAAAATTGTAAGAATCTGATTATCTTAACTATATTCTTAAATTTTGCTTAATCTGCCTACAAGAAACCTGGCATGCTCACAATGAAGAATTGGACATCAGTGGTTACACCATTATACATAAACCTGGTTTAAATAAAAGCTTAATGGGATGTAGAGCTGGAGGGCTTGCCATTTATGTTAAAATTGGAATTTTCACTAATTTACAGATTATTGCAAATAATTCAAACTTTATAGGTATTAGATTACTCCATGAAGGAACTAGGTTTTAGTTATTTAACTGTTATTTTCCACCAACCAAAGCTAGGCCACAGTCTAATAATATATGGGATAACTTCACAGAAACAATAAGAGAAGCTCAGTTGGAATATTCGAATGCCTCTTTGCTGTTTTCAGGTGATTTCAATGTCAGGATTGGCATATTTGATGGCCATAGTGATAATTCTATTATTGGCTTTATGTATCCAGACTCAGTAAGGAACAATAGAAATATGACTGATTCCAAGCTAAATTTCTACAGTAAAAGATTGATTAAACTAATGAGTGCCAATTACATTTTTCCCCTTAATGGTAGAACAAAAGGGGATATCTATGATTCTCCAACTTTTTTTCACTAAAAATGGAGCATCAGTATTGGGCCTTTTCCTTTGGCAGGGCCATTCTGTTGGGATGACTTAATTATTGACTGTAGGAGAGAGGATTCTGGGAGAGAAATGAGTCTGGGTAGAGTGGAGCGGTGCAGCTGACACTAGACAGTTGAGGAGGAATTTGATATTTTTAGAAAAGAAATGCCACCGGTGTCCTACTATCTTAATTGATTATTAATTTGGGCTATCTGCATAAGTGGTGAGAGCGGCAAGAAGCCACAACAATGGGAGTTCTTCCCCCCATAGCTTGGAGTCCAAAGTGGTGGCAAGGAGCCATGCTTCTGCTAGGGAGAACACTAACAATGGTTTTATGGAAAACCATGTAGTGAGGCAGCAGAGAGAAAACCAGCTCACAAAATACACTCAGATGCAGATACAACTCAGATACAATCAGCTACCCTGTGATTCCCAGTATCTGAATAACACCTGAACATTTTGCATGATATGAATGTTTTGGAGAGATCAATAAATTGTACACAATTTAATGATAAATATGATTTTGCTATTTTACTTATTTTATTAACATACTTTTAGAATTTCCTTTTCTGTGTCATTTTTATATTAAATCGTTCTGAACTTTATTGTGCTAAAATTGCATGTAGCACATAGTGTTAATGATATTTTTTAAATCTTTGTAGTCCTTGAAGTCTTTTTAAACAAAGTGGTAACAAAGTTTTTTTTTTATAATATAGTAAAGGGATAATTTAACTCTCTTCCCTACCAGTGACAATATGGTAAAGAAAACCAACGTTTGTTTAGGAATGTTGGATTATAAGTGTGCATGCATGGTATTCTTCTAAGCAGAGACGCCATCTTAGATGCATGCAATGCACCAAGTACAAGGTAGACTAAAGCTAAGGCCTTGCAAAATTGCAAATTACTGTGGTAAATTCTCTTTCTTACAACTAAATACACCGCGTTTGCTTTTGCTAAGGTAGAGTAGAAATAGAGCAAAGCAAAACATAGTGAAGAAACAAAGTGTTAGCATTCATCTGCAATATTCTGCTTGGCATTTCTGAAGTAGATGGTGGTTGTAGATGGGAAGGATTTTCAAGGACTTTTAAGCCTGCTTAACCTTCCTTCAATTCAAAAGCAGCTTATTCAAAGTTTAAGGTAACTTTTCCTTTATTTTAGTAGCTTTGAAAAAAGCAGAAGCATTTGAGAGAAATAGTGAGAAACTGTGATAGGATAGATTGGGAATAAGTGTAGTATCCTATCCCAGCAGAAATAATACTTGTTTGAATGCTAAGTTCCCATACTACAAAACTACTGTGATTTTTTTGTGTGTTTACTTTAAGTGGAATAGAGTGGAACAAAGTGGAGTTGAGTGGAAATTCTGCCAAGAGGAAGCAAGAGGAAGCAAAACCTATAGAGGGACAGGCTGAAAGAGAGACAGGATTGTTACATGGTGGTTACTGGACAATCAAAGGAGAGTCGAGAAACAGGAACTGAGAACAGAGAACTGAGAATCAAGAACTGAAAGTTGAGAATCAAAAAATTTAAAACTACAAGTTATACAGAAGTAAGAGAATCTACAGTATGGGCAACTGTTAAAGTGGCCTAGTGGTAAATATTTCACAGCCTTTCTCAATCTCTCAATTTCTTCAATTCCTTTAACTTTGAAGTATTTAGAGAGTGGATTATTGCTACAACAAAGATTTGGGCATTTAGCCCTGAATGTGGTTTTTTGTGCCTAATGGAGGTGGAGGAATAAACGGGGGAATCAGGAACATTGAATGCTTTAGTTTCTATCTGTGTTTTATGAGTAAGAGATAGAAGCGCTACTAGGAAAAAGGACTATACAAGAAGAAAGGCATAAAAGGTGGACACTATTCTGAACTTTAGGAAAAGGAACTTATTGTTTTGAGTTGGCTCAAATAATGTCTATATATATTTTACTCTTCTCCTTTTTACATACTTGTCATTATACTGATTGTCATATTGTTGTTACATTAGCTTGTATCTGGAAAATGTCAATTTGCACAAGAAGCCAATCGGTGCCTGATTCACTTGATAGCACACTTGTTTGCATCACCTGTCCTAATGGAAAGAGGGTCAACAAGGAAGAAAAAATGAAAGAACCTATAAAAAATAAAAATAAAAGAAGAAAAGTTTGCAAAACTAATGGTTCTCCAGAAATGAGGTCCAATATACTACACAAAGAGACACTAAAAAGAGCACTGAAGAGGAAACAGCTCAAGATTATAGATTTCTGACAAGAAACATTGACCCCCAAAGTAGGAGATATTGTATTATAGCGTATAAAACTTTTCCAGAAAATGTTAAGAAAAGAGAAGTGGAAAACAAAGAAAATAGTTTAGAATAATCAAAGTTAATAAGCAATTTAGATATACTACTAAATAAAGGAAAACATAAGCTGGATCCCAAGGAGGAAGGAATTAAACCAGAGGAACTTCAAGAAATAATTTCTCAATTGAGACATATAATAATAGGTCTCAAACAAATAGATTGAAGTCTGCAAATCAGGGAGAGTGGAAATTTAAATCATAAGCCAGATAAAAATATAAATAAAGAACTAGAATGAGATAGGTCAATACAGGAGAACATCAAAGATGTGACTATTCTGGATGCTACTCATGGAACACATGAGGATACTCCCTGCTTTTCAAAAACCTTGTCCAGTTCTGGAGTCTTTAAAATTTATGACACAGACTTGATAACAAAGGATCTAGCCAAAACTCTTAGAGACCAATATACTGCAAATGTACTGATCTATGAACAGCTAACCTTAATAAAAAATATTAAAATTTTTTGATGGGTATAGCAATAGATAATACATTGAATCTGGAAGGGTTATGAGCAAATGAATATAAGAACAAAAGCCCAGTAACCGAGAAACAACAAATAAGTAAGGTGGAGAGGTTGATGCTTAATAATAGTGAATACAGTGGACACAGAATGGCAATATAGTGGCAAATTGATTATGTTACCAGATGTGGAATGGAGATAAGATAGTATAAGTAAAGAATTAAGAAAAAATAACAGGAGTCTATGGCTCAAGGGGGGACATTAAGAAAACAAGAATAAGATTAAAACTAAACTAAATAAACCATTGGAAAATTCTATTGACAGGAAAGAAAATGAGAAAAAGAAAAAGATAAAGAAACAAGAAAGAAGGAAATGAAAACATCAAAGACTAAACAAAAAAACAAAAATAGGAAAGTAAATATAGAACAAAGAAATGTAGAAAAAGCAGAATCTAATCTGGACTCCATAAAAGAACAAAAAATAAGTGAAAAAAGGAAAAATGACAAAGATAATATATCAATAGGGTAGGGATAGTGAAAAAGGTTATTAAAATGAGATAAGAAAAAAACGAATACAACAAAAACAAACAAAAAATGAAGAAGAAAAATGAAATGCAAAAGAATGAACAACAATTACAGGAGGAAGAAAATAAAAAAGACAATAAAAAACATCTGGATGAGGACATGAAGAAAAATAAAAGAAATATATATCGAGAAATTAGTTTAATGTTGTCATAAAGAAAACAAGTAGAACTGATTATATACTACCTGTATATAATGTGGACCTAATACCCGATGAGACTGAAACTATTTTAGACAAAAGTATCAAAACAATGCTCAATGTAATATTGGGAACAGAACAACAATTAGGATTTTTTTTTAGTATTACAAGGTCCATAGCAGAAGAAAATGGATATTGTTAGTTACTGACCAATACCATTTATTAAAGGCAATTAAACATAATAAAGAAAAACTAGAACAGATGGGAATGAATTGTGCTGATATAACTAGAATGGGCAATTTATTCCCAGAATATTTTATAGCAAGAAAGGTTACAGAAATTAATGACAATGAGGAGAAGATGCTATCAATCTTTGGATTAGACAAATTTAACAGAGAAACAGCCAAAAATCTCGAGTATAAAGTGGGTGAATTGTTGGAACCCATCTTAAAAATTAAAGACTTTAGGGACAAAGAAAGCCTCAAGACAAGAGATGAATGCTCAAATAGCATTATGGTTAGAAAATGAAGAATGGATAGAGAAAATAATGGGAAAATCAGAGGTGTTAGACTCCTTGGAAATATATGTATATGATCATAGCCCCAAAAATATTGATGTCAACAGGATATCAAAAAAAGAGAAACCACAATGGCTTTATATGGTGGAAACTTCAAATATATATGATGGCCTAGAAAATTCAGTGGCCACTTGACCACAATTGAAACATAGAATGTCAAAAGGCAAGTTGGATTTTGAGCTCAACATACTATCTTGGAATATATATGGAATAACAAATAAATGGGTGGTTAAGGAATGTATTACATATATTACAAAATTAGATTTTACAAATTTTCAAGAAACATGGGTGGATAATGAATACTTTTTAGATGGATATAAAGTGTATACCAAACAAGCTGTCAAAACAAATAAGTATTGCAGATACTCAGGATGTGTAACGACTTACTGTAAATTAAATAGCAATTATACTACTAAAGAGATAGCAACTAAATACAAAGGTTTGTTGACTATCAGAATCCAGTTCCCTAAGTTTGAATGTGTATTATTGTATATAGATATAGATATAGATATAGATATAGATATAGATATAGATATAGATATAGATAAATGTGACCAGGAGATAAAAAAAGAAACAAGAACCAAGTTTTTGAAAGAGATTCAAGATTTGCTAGAGAAAGAAATCTCTGAAAATCCAACAACAGGATTCCTGTTAGTTGGAGATTTTAATACAAGGATGGGCCATTGTCTTGGGTTAAGTGAGGATGTTATAGATATTTTAACTGCAAATAATTTAGAGAATATGAATAACAAAAGACAGGCTATGGTTAAAGAAGTAAGAGAAAGGGACAGATAATAAGTGATATATTGATGGATATGAATTTTATTTTGGTTAATGGACTGACAAAACAAGACAATGCGGGATCATTTACCTATTTGAGTGTAAATGGTAAATCCATAACAGATTTAGATTGGATAAGCATGAATATTAGTTATAGATGTAAGGTAATGAAGATAGGATGTAGAGGAGAATGTGAGCATTTACCATTGGAACTAGAAATATTATTGGGGAAAAAAGGTTGTGCAGTACATAAGCAAATCCAAACACAAATTATTTATTAAAAGGCCATCAGGTGGGGTTTAATAAATAGTAATGAGTTTCTGAGAATATTAGATCTTAGATCCATTCCACAAGAAATGGATTAGTATATAAATAATGAGAGACAAGACAATATTATTGAGTTTGAGCAAATAATAGTTAACATGCCGGAGGTAATTAATAGTGAAATAAAAATGTATAAAAGCAGAAAAGGTGCACCATGGTTTGACAAAGAGTGTAAGATGGTGGGGAAATCTTTTAATAAACAAGCAAGAATGGTCAAAAACAATCCTAGTAAAGAAAAAAGGCAAAAACTGAACAAAGCAAGAAATAATTACAATAACATCATGAGCAGCCAAAAGGTAAATACTGGGAAAAAATGTGGGAGAAATTAGAAAAAGCAATTATAAATAAAAATAATAGAATATTTTGGCAATTAGTCAGTAAGGGAACAGCGGGCCACAGGGAAAATATAGAGAATCACATAGAACCAGAAGTTTGGAAAAAACATTTTAAAGAAATATTTTATGAGTAAAGTACAAGCAATAACAATAATTCTATGAGGGAAAATTGGGGAAGCATAATGGAGGAGATATCAAGATATGAGTTAGAGCTATCTTTGCAGGCATTTATGACTCATAAGACCCCGAGACCAGATGGGGTTCCAATAGATGCATTATTAAAAAGCAAAGACAAATGGGTGGAAGTATTGTTTAAATTGTTTACCTATGCTGATGTGACAATAATGTTGTCAACGTCCGGCATATGCCAACTGTGTCAACAGGTGAAATTTCTGTCAGACGCTTCAGTCCTGTATTATTTCTATCGACTGTTCCCCACCCCTTTATAGATTGTTAATTCCAGTCAAACTTAACTTGAAGGAGGTGAAAGTTGGTGAAAGGGCAAAATTTCGCCAGCAGGTCCCCCGCAGTGACATTTTCTAAACTTGCTGAAAATGTCTCTGTGGGGGATTTCACTGATGAGGTTTTGCTCTTCCATCGGTACACCATTTAACCTATATAACCACATTATTAAAACAGGTGAAATACCATCATCTTGGAAAGAAATTATTATTGTACTTCTACTTAAAAAAGGAAATAAAGTGGATGTAACTTGTTATAAACCAATCAGCCTAATAGATACCAGACAGAACATTTTTACAAGCATTTTAAACAATAGGCTGACAATGGATTCATGAATATGGGTTAACAGATGAAACACAGGCAGGTTTTATGGCATAACATTCAATGCTAAATCAATGCTATGTACTTTTTCATCTTATATTTAAATATATCAAAGTAAAAAAACAAAAGTTTTTTCTGTATATATATATAGACCTCAAAGTTGCATTTGACAGCATAAACAGGAACCTATTATAGAGTTCCTTACAAGACCTAAGGATGGATAAAGCAATGTTGACTATATTAATGGCTGTATACCATAAGAACACATTTAGAGTTAGATATAGTAATCAGGGAGAGAAAACAGATAAAGTATCAAGTAATAAGGCAGTAAGGCAAGGATGTGTCTTATAACCAATTTTATTTAACCTATTTCTTAATATTCTCCTAATAAAAATGTATACCACTGAATATTACATGCCAAAGATAGGTGAAAGACCATGCCCATATTTGGCATTCGCAGATGACAAAATCTTGATGTCAACAAGTTTTCTAGAAACATAGAAACATAGAAACGTTAGACTTTGACAGCAGATAAGGACCGCTTGGCAGATCTAGTCTGCCCATTTCCCTACCTACAGGGTAGACTGCAGATCCTAGTTATCCAACAGCCTATTTCTTCCTACACCCCATAAGAATTGTCTTATGTCTGTCCCATGCATTCTTAAATTCTCCCACAGTTTTAGACCCCACAACCTCCTCAGAATGGCTGTTCCATGCATCCACTACCCTCTCTATGAAATAATACTTCCTCACATTGCCCCTGAACCGCCCCCCCATCTTTAAATTGTGTCCCCTTGTTCTTGCACATCTCTTTTTCTGAAAGATGCTACCCTCTTGGACTTTGTTGATTCCACTGAGGTACTTAAAAGTTTCTATCATGTCCCCCCCTCTCCCTTCTTTCCTCAAGGGTATACATATTAAGCTCCTTTAGGCTCTCCTCATACGGCTTCTCTTGCAGACCCTGCACCATTTTAGTTGCCCTCCTCTGGACTGCCTCTATCCTGTCTATGTCCTTGTGGAGATGGGGTCTCCAGAACTGGACACAGTACTCCAGATGGGGTCTCACCAACTGTCTGTACAGAGGGATAACAACTTCCTGTTTTCTGCTGCTGATGCCCCTCCCTATACATCCCAGTATACCCCCAGCCCTCCCTACTGCCTTCTCACATTGCTTGCTAACCTTAAGATCATCTGCTATGATTACCCCTGGTCCCTTTCCTTTTTTGTTGTTGTTACTACCTCCCCCACTTTGTGTATTCTTCCCCTGGGTTCTTGTTTCCCAGGTGCATATTTTGCACTTCTTTGCATTGAATCCCAGCTGCCATACTTCTGACCATTCCTCCAATCTTTCCAAGTCCCTTCTCATCCTTTCCATGCCTCCTTGTGTATCAGCCCTGTTGCAGATCTTTGTGTCATCTGCAAAGAGGCATACTTTTCCTTCCAGTCCCTCTGCAATGTCACTTATGAAGACATTAAAAAGGACTGGACCCAATACTGAATCCTGCGGTACCCCACCAGTAACCCCTCTTTCTTCAGAGTGGATTCCATTTACAATTACCTTCTGTGTCCTGTTGTCCAGCCAATGTTTTACCCAGGCTACCACCCTGGGACCCACTCCCAGGCTGGTTAATTTGACTATTAATCTTTTGTGTGGGACTGTGTCAAATTCTTGCTAAAGTCTAGGTAGGCCACGTCCACAGCCCCTCCCTGGTCTACTACTTTGGTCACCCAGTCAAAGAAATCTATTAGATTCATCTGACATGACCTTCCCGCTGTGAACCCATGCTGCCTTGGGTCCTGTGCCCCACTGGCCTCTAGGTACTCAACTATTCTTTCCTTCAGAAGTGACTCCATCACTTTCCCTACCACAGAGGTCAGACTGACAGGTCTGTAGTTTCCTGCCTCTGTCTTGGTCCTGCTTTTGTGAAGGGGAATCACATCCGCCTTCCTCCAGTCCTCGGGTACCACATCATCCTCCCATGATTTATTAAAAAGAGTTGCCAGTGGTTTCACTAGTTCCCCCCCTTAATTCTTTTAGAATTCTGGGGTGAATTCCATCAGGCCCCATTGCTTTGTCCACCTTCAGTTTTAGGAGTTCTTGCAGAACCCTTTCTTCTGTGAAAGGACTGGGATCGACCCCCCTATCAAGAGTGCTTCTGTTAATTGGATTAGGCGTATAAAGGCTATTTGATGACTTTAGGAATAGATGCCAGGATTCTGACCTAAAAATTAATTATAAAAAAAACTAAACTTCAAGTTTTTGGAAATAACAGAAGCTATTCCTTAAAAATATAAATTAGGTTATCGGACAGGTAAGGGAATTTAAATATTTAGGACTTGTAATGTCAAGCTCTTTAAACTGGAAGGCACATATCATGGATGTGAAAATAAAAATCAAGAATTGTCTACCAGCAATATTAAGCTTCGCCCATAAGTATGGGGGGGGGAAGTCAATAACAGGAAGTCTGAAAGTAATAAATGCTAAAACCAGAGCTCAAATCCTTTATGGAAGTGAAATCTGGGAACAAGATTGTAATGAGTGTGTAGAAAGTCTAATAAATAATTATTACAAAAAAAAAATAGGCCTTCCACAAAATGCACCTACGACACTAATCTGAGCAGAATTAGGACAATTATCTTTAGAATATCTTATAAAAGAAAGGCAGGTCCTTTATTGGATCAAGGTGTATAGTAAGAATTCAAAACGTGTGCCCAGAATGTGTTGGAATAAAACACTTAGATACCAAAGTGTTGACATTAATTTTCCATCATTAAAGAGTGTGGAAAAAATAATCAAACAATTTGGCTTATTACAAACCATAACAGATTCACTGACCAAAGCTTTTGAATAAATAACTATAAAAGTAAAGAACTGGATAAGATATATATATATTTATACAACAAATGTTTGGGTATAAATGTACAGATAAAAACCTGTATCTCAGGCACCCAGTGAAGATATCATTGATATCTCCATGTTCCTATACGTCATAGTGATATCTCCATGTTCCTATACGTCATGGAGATATCTCTATGTTCCTATATGTCATCCAAACAAAAATGAAACTACACTTTCCATTGCAGTCCTACCTCTCTGCAGCCTAGCTGTTTCCCCACACAAGCGTACACACCCCTGGCATTTAGTTGACCCAACAAATATTTTTTAACAAATAACTCTGTAACGTATCTGGTTGATCCTGCCACTCCTTGTTTCAGTAATTGAAAATAACACTTTCACTTTCCCTCTTGAAATGTAGCATGACCGAGCGTATAAAGTAAGAAACAGAATGAACTCCCAGTGATTTACATGACACCAGTCAGTCTTCCAAACATACTCAAAATTGTTTTTTTCCCTATCGTTTACTTCAATTTTATGCAAGAAGCTGCTGACATTACTGTGAGCACAGAGAGGGGATGAGTCAGAAGTTAGAATGAAAGCAGAAAGAAACGAAAGCAGAGTTACTATAGCAACGCTCGCTCTCATTTCTTTCTGCTGTTCTGACTTTACTTTATAGGCTCGGTCATGCTACACTTCAAGAGGGAAAGTGAAAATGTTATTTTCAATTACCAAAGCACAGAGTGGCAGGATCAAACAGATATATTTAAAAAATTTTATTTATTTAAAAATAATGGCAAGATCAACAGCTTAAAAATTAAGATATACACAAAACTTTAAACTGGCAGGATCAACCAAAGTTTTTTTCAAGTAACATCTCATCTGTGTTTTGTAACAATCATTTTTTTAAGATTGAACAAATAAAGAACTATCTACTACCTCTGCCATAGATACTCTCCAGGTTTTTCCTTTTTATACATTATTACAGCTTCTCCCAGAAGGTTTTACAGTCCTTTTCATGAAGGGCCTCCAGTAATTGGTCCCATAGGTCACTTTTGTACACAGCGTTTTCTTTCATTTGGCAATGCCCTATACTCTGCCCTTAAGTGCATATAGGCCCTTCTAAACTGATTTACCATGTTTTTCCTAGATAATATACTCATTCTGTGAATTAACTTTCTTTTCTTAGCACTTACCTTTTCAAACCATTTGTTAATAGTGTCATGAGGTGCTGAGTGTTTATTGCTCTTAGATAATACATCTGCTATCAGTTCTGCATAAATTGTGGCATAGCAAATATTCTGTGCTAGATGATGACTGTGCCTTCTCCCAAATGAGAATCAATAGTCTTCCTCAGTAAACTTGGATAGGGTGTCTTGGACAGTACAAATGTTAATCAATCAATCAATCAATCAAAGTCTTTATTTAACCAGGCGATCACCATTCAGCAAGCTCATTTTCGAGGTGGACCTGGGTTTGTTAACAAGGAATAAGAGACAATATACATGGGATGCAACACACAAGAAAATAGTATTAATACAAATAAAGTGAGATACAATAATACAGTATATACAAAGTATCAGCAGGTAGCATTGACAGTAGTATATATTTGGAACAGAAGATACAGCTAGTGGATAGGACACAATTTTTCATAAAAGTAAAGAAATATACATATCAGGTGCACTGAACACAAATAAAACCTAATATAAAAAGATATATAGTAATACGGTATGGAGAATTTAGAGTTGGAACCAGGGTCAAAGGAATATGGAAGGGACAGATATGGGAGTAGAAAAAGGGGAGAGGGAAGAGTAGATTATAGATATGATCAGTCTTTTAACAGTAGTAATTAGAGTGTGCTTGGACTTATAGGAGTCACTATTTAGGGTAGACAGGCACAGGACTCCTTATTATGATGTAGATATAGAGATTTAAAAGCTGCTAGGTTGTTGGGGTGAGTTAATTTAAAAGTTTTTTGCAGCTTGTTCCACAGCTGAGGGAGCACAAAGCTGATGGCTGCTCTGCCAATGCGAGATTTTGCTTTGTAAACATAAAGGTAGATATGTGAGGTGCTTCTCAGGGCATACTTCCCCAGAGTGCACAAAGGTAAACAGACAAAGATATACTGGGACCGTTTATTTGAAATAGCTTTGTATGTCCAAACTGCAGCATTTTTTTGCCATTTACAAGCAAAGGATGACCATCCCACTGCCGTGTACAATGCACAGTGGTTGGTTGAGTACGGAAGACTGGTGATAAATCTTATGGCTCTGTGATAAAGCGTATTGAGTTTGGCTAGGGTACCTGCAGGTCCCTGACTATATAGAAAGTCTGCATAATCCAATAGGGAAAGAAAGGTAGTTTGAACCAGTTTCAATTTAGCATCTCTTGTGAGGAGATTTTTAATCCTAAAGAACAGACCAAGTCTTTGTCTAAGTTTCTTTGCCAGTTCTTCAAAGTGATCTGTGAAAGTAAGTCTATGGTCTAACCAGACCCCCCAGGTACTTGAACTTTGGTACATAGTCCAACTGCTCACCTAGAATGGTAGTGATCTGCAGGAGTGTCCCAGAAATTGCAGGATGTATTGCATTTTGAAGGGGCGAGAGGAACATTGCTTTGTTTTTTTTTTTTTGCATTTAAGAGCAGTTTCTGGTTTATAAGCTGAAGTTGCAACAGATTAAATTCATTTTGAAGGGCTTTACATGCCACTTCAGGTGTAGGGCTACTAGCATAGAGTACTGTATCATCTGTGAATAGGTGTATTTGTGCTTCTTTGATGGGGGCATCTACATTGTCAACATAAATGATGAAGAGCAAGGGACCAAGAATGGAACCTTGCGGTACACCCCTCAATAGGCTTTTGGTGAAGAAACTTCCCCTTCTGCCTTTACTTGTTGAAGTCATCCTGAGAGGTAGTTGGAGAACCATTTAAGGGATAGGGAATCCAAACCAATTTTCTGGAGGGACGACAGAAGCAGTCTGTGATCAACAGTATCGAATGCCTTGCTTAGGTCCAAGAAAACTGCGCCAATTTTTTTTTTGTCTAATTCAAGCTGCCAGTCATTTGTCACCTTGGCTAGAGCAGAGATTGTACTGTGCTGTGCTCTAAAACTGAATTGTAACGGGTTGAGCAATTTTTCTGATTCCAGATACTTCATAACTGGGAGTTCACTATTTTCTCCAGCATCTTTGACAGGATTGGAAGTAGGGAGATTGGTCTGTAGTTATTGAGGTCACTAGGCTCTCCTGACTTAAACAAAAGGACCACAAGTGCATTTTTCCAAATGGGCGGTAGGTCACCCTGGGACAAGGATAAGTTGAAGAGATAAATAATTGGGACTGCGAGGACATGGTAGCTGACCGTTGAGAAGTGCGGGTCAATGAGGACAGCCCCAGCACTTTTCCTAGTGTCCAGCTGAAGGAGAATATCTTTGACTTCTTTCAGGGAGGTAGGCTGCAGAGAGAAGGATGGATTGGGGATGGGTTTTTCTTGTGTATCCAATCTGAGTTATTGGCGGAGGATATTTGCAGGAGAGGAGTCAAAGGTTAGCCCTGCAGTGGCAAAATGATTATTGAGACCATCGAGGATAGACGGTCTGTTGGAGATGATAGTATTGTCGATCAATAATTTAGTAGGTAGGGAATTTACAGTGGTGTGACCTTCAATGTCTTTGTAGTCTTCCAGAATTTGGAGGCATTTCTTGAGGAGCTCTCCAGCTGAGAGTGGTAGAAATTAGCTTTGGCTTCTCTGACCATTTTAGTGCAGAGGTTCCTCGCCCTCTGGAAAGAATTCCAGTCATTTATTAAATTTGTTTTCCTAGCAGTTCTCCAGAGTACATCCCTACTCTGCAAAGCATCTTTCAAGTCTTCTGTAAACCACTGAGAGGATTTGTTTCTGGCACAAACTTTTACGATGGGAGCATACTTGTTGAGAGCCCCTAGCACAGTTTCTGAGAAAATATCATAAGCCGTAGTAAAGAACTTGGCTAGATAGAAGTCCTGCCATCACATGGAGTCTCTTAACTGGTGACCATACAATATTTTTTTTTTATTAATCACCACATTTTAATAAATAGCAACCTGCTTGTGCGTGTGTCTATATTATTACTCTTAAAAAGCACATGCAGTAGTTAGTATTCTAGGGAAGTGATCACTCTCCCAAGTCTGTTTTACTTGTATACTTTTTAGTTTGTTAAAACTGAAAATATCAACAATGCAGAAGTCAATCACACTTCCACCAGTAGATGTGGGAAATGTGACCCTTCCTTCCCATTTATCAGATAATCTGAAATCTGTGACCCTTAGGTAGTTATCTGTTAGAACTGTCATAATCCTTTTGTTTGCTTTGATATCTTATTATTTTTGGAGGGTCTTAAAGAAATAGTTACTTTGTCATTCAAATTTCAGTTATTATCATAGATTTCATGTGTATCACCAATTCTTATATTCAGATCACCCAGCATAAACAAAAATAGATGCACCCACCACAGACCACATGATCATCCTCTGAAGAAGCTCCAACCAGGCAGAGCAAAACATAAGGGTGTTTTTTTCCACCAGATTGCTGGTGGGGCTGGTAGCTTATGGGACTGTTCATCTCCTCTTTTTAACTGAAACCTTTTTGATATTTTGCTGTTTTGTAAGAGCACTTTTTTACAACCTTGTTGCCACAAATGTGAAGTGGAAAATAAAATGTGAGTACATTCTATACTTTATCCTCTGCAGCTGGTCTATTTATATACATCTCATTTCTAGCTGCAGTTTAAGTGCTTCTATATTGGTCTGTGGTGGGTGTAACTATTTTTATTTCTGCTGCTTGTTTTTTGATTGTAGTGTACCACCACTTTCAGACAAACAGTGGCATGCCTTTGTTTCTATATTCAGATCCCTCCCAGTCTAAATCATTGTTCCGATTTACAAGTTTGCCAGTTTTTGTAAGGTTATTTCTATCACTTTAAAGGGTCACATTCTGACCAGAGATCACACTTCAGTGTGATGTAGGCATTGATAACAATAAATTTAGTATCACCAGGATTTGTAACCAGAACACATCAATAATATGGAGTGACCAAATCAGTAGTTGATGCATTTTTAATAAGTGTATCTAAACCTTCTTTAGCCCTACCCATTTTACAGGATTTGTTTGTCATAAATTCTTTTCAGATAAGACTCTCTATTAGAAAATTATTTCAAGGTAACCAAATTTCCTGCAAAAAGATTATTTCATATGTGCAAATCAAATCCTTATATGCATAATCCTTACTTTTTCAAGTGAGATCTGGTATGTTCCAACTAATTAGTTTGAACTCTTTATCCTACAGTATAGTTTGCTTTGTCAGTCTATTTACTGTATATACTGTAGTATACTCTGTTGTTTCTTAAACACTTGACTTCTCCTTCTCACTACCAGAAGAGCTGATTGGCTCAATGTCTGAGTCACATTCAGACAAAATGTCAGTATTAATAATACAAGGAACTTTCTGTTTTCTTCCTAATTTCCTTCCTTGCCCTCCAATGGGCAAAATTATCATCTTCTTGCAGTGAGTGTGATATCTCAGTAGGCCCAATGTACTCCATAATCTGCTTTTGATTTTTTGGAGCTTCCTTCTGGACTTTTATTTTCCACTTATTATCAGGCTCATAATATTTTGTTTTCTTTTTACTTTGAATTTTCTTACTGTTTGATATATTTTCCTGCCTAATCAGAGGATCTATGATGTTTTCAATCCTTTACCCTGTTGGTGTAAAGTTAGTTTGTACCTTTAGGATATTTCTTCTGAGTTCTGTGTTTCATAGTGTTGCACAAAAAATCCTTTCATTTCCCCAGATCTGTATCTGTAAGCTATATTTATGTCCTTCCATTTGATCATGCTATCAAGGACCCTTATATAAACATGGAAATATAGAATCTGATAGCAGATAAGGACCACTTGGCCCACCCAGTCTGTCCATTTTTCCTACCGGAAGTATCAGCACTGACTCTAATCAATTTCTGCCACCCCAATAAAGATTATAGAACAGAAGTCTGAGCTATTCCAAATTCTAATTTCTGATTTTTGGCAAGCCTTTCATATAAAGAGCGGGTAAGATGGATCCCCTGTTTGTTTAATTCTCCCTATATTCTTCTACTTCCGTGGAGGTCTCAACAAATTCTATTATTTCCTATCTTTGATTAGATTTCATTTTAAGCAATCTTTTTATTTCTATTCTTATTTTTGTTCTCCTTTTTTTGTATTTTCATTTTCAGTACGTCAGTTCAGCTTGTTTGTTACTATGGCAACAACAACTTCCATCATTGTTGCAACTCTAACCATCTGCTTTGTTTATTTTCACATTAGTTTAACTATTTCACTTTACTTCAAAAATTATGACCTTTACAGTGGTTTTCCTTATTATACTTTTATTTGAATGTTTGTGTTCCTTTTTAGATTTCTCCATGTCTGAACTTGATTTTTCACAACTTCCACTTATTCTTTTCTAGCTTCCATTAGGATCATTAGCAATTAGACCATTTGATTTAAATAATCATAATTCTTTTTTAATTCAATTTTAATTTAATTCAAGCAAGCCTGCATTAACTTCAATTTTTGTATCACAGTTTTGGATCTCTATTTCTTCTTCTTCTATTTCTGTATTTTCAGTTATTGCTTGTTCACCTGACATTACTTTTGCCCATAAGTGTGGGATATCAGTGGGTTTACTATTGGGGCATCCAGACTGTCCACATATGGGAACATAAATTGATCAAAGTCTGTGTAAATGGCCAGCCCAGTGGTGCTGAGGGTTAAGGCACTGGATGCCACACCTTGTACCATGCAGGCGACCCATGTTTTGGAATGAGCACAGGTCACCATGGGTCAGCAGGGTGGAGATGGATTGAGCACCTGACAGACTGGTCTCCATCTCTGGGGAGGGGGGAGTGCAGTGGCCAGTTCATGCCTGACCCCTAGTGGAGGCTGGGGCTCGATGGCACAGCACTGCATGAATGGGGGTCAGGGGACATGGCAGACACTTGATGTGGGTGTGCACGGGAGTGTGAGTGAACACCATCATGGGCATCATTGCAAACCATGCTCCTGCAAGGGGAGAAAAGCAAAAACAGTAGTTCCAGGTCATGTGGCTTGATAGCTGTCCACTGGCATGCATCATTCCTCAGGCTCCTCCACCTGTTCCAGATCCATTTTTGGTGGGGGAATAGGGGGTCCCTCATCTCCCCACCACAGGAGGTAAGTCATGGGGGAGTACAAGGTGGTGGCCTGAGTTCAGTGCAGGTGGATGGCGGCCAGAGGAGAAGAAGAGGAAAAGAGCCGACCGAGACCACGACAAAAAAAAGGAAGCAAAAAAAGTTGGTATAATTGAGTATCTTGGTCTATTCAAAATTACATTTCCCACCTTAGAATTCAGCATTCTATTATCCATTTTAGGCAGAGGTTTCTGTTCCTGTTTACTACTATCCCCAGTGTTTTGATTTTTCTGAGGAGCCCCACCAGTTTTTTTGACATCATGGTTTGCAGACTTTACTTCTTGTATATTTACTCTCGAGTTTTCCAACTCTCTGATCTTTACTAACAAAGATTGATCAAAATTCATTGGGTGAGAGTGCCCTGTGTGAACAGGGGAACAGGAACACTTAGGTAAAAGGGATCCTTTTATTCTAGCAATATTGTTCCCACTTACAAGTTTGATCTGATTGCCTGTGGTTAAAAATAGTTGGAAATGTTCTTCTGCTCCTTTGAGGCACTCTCCATCATTGTTTTTTTTTTATGTGCCTTAGATTTTACTTTCTAGCTTAGAAAGGGAGGGGTACATTTTCTTCTCAGCCATAATGAGCTTTGCTAAGTGGCTAAAACTAGCAATTTTACAATGACAAATTCTAAAGTATCACAATACTGTACCAATGTAGAGTACAAGAAAATGTGCTAAACTTGGTGTCTTAACCTGAAGTCCAATCTTGTCAGCCTTTGTTTTTTATCTCTGCAGTAGTCAGTATAATATTTCAGAACCTTAAATTAATATGAAGTGCCTCTCACCCACTCCAGCCAGATCAGATTTGGAAAATTTCTTAAGAAATGTGGCTGATAAGGTAAAACTTTGTAAAAAGTCTTATTCTTTGCAGTCTGCTGAACAGCAGTCCTTTGTTCTGGCTTTTCTGCATGCTTTACAAGCAAACAAAGCTCTGTAGTTCTCTGGGTCCAGATTCCTAGGCTTAATCCAAATGGCACCAAAAATAGAAAGTCAGAGCAGAAAATTCATAATAACTGTGCTCCCAGTTGAGTCACTAAGTTGCAGACCTTGAGTCACCCATCCACCAAGGGACTGTTTAATACTAGTTCATTTTAGCAAAAGATAACTTTTATCAAAACTGCCACAAGAAACTTTCAAAACTATAACTTTCTTGTTCTTAACTGTTTAAACAGTTTCAAGAGGCAGGGATTGCAGCATCACATTATCTGAAAACTCATTAAATTATTTTAAAGTGCTGTTTAGGAGAACAGTATTGGGTAGAACACTGAAGTGTAAAATCAGAAAGTGCAGCATTCTATGTACTGTACAGGAGGTTCCGCCTCATGAGAAATGCTGATGAAACTGCACAGCTGCCTTATCAAGTGATCCATCATAATTTTAAGTTAAAAGTAAATTTTGTAATACAAAGCAGAAAAATTATAAAAAGAGGCCTTTTGCAACACATAAACATGTTCTGAACCTAATTACAGCACAACTACAAACATAGAAACCCAACAGGGGAGTCATAGAAAAAAAGGTAGAGCTACCATCAAAGAAGATGTAAAAGCCACACTGTTCAAGCAGTGAGGTAAAGGGACATATCCTAAATAATAAAAGTTTCAATTATTTTAACAAGTCTTTGGCCCTTGCAGCTCATTAGCCAGATTTCTGCAGAATATTGAGAATTTTTTTTCCGTCAGCTCCTGGCAGCATGTCTATGTGGGATAATTTTTATTCCATCCTCTTGATCTGTGTGGTCCTTCTCAGTCCCTTTCCCAGATCTCTCTGTCTTCTAGAATCCCTGCAGATGCATCTCACCACCCAGCACTGGGATATTCACTCTTAACTAACACCTCTTGTCCTGTGGAGGCTCATGTTTTTTTTTCCTTTTTTTTTTCTTTATCTCCTGTGATCCTGAGACACTGGACTGGGGAGGTAAAAATAACACATTTTTGGAGCATTTTTGGAGAAGTGCATGCCAATGGGGAGTTTTAAACAGGCTTTGAAATCTTTCCTTTGGGAAAAAACCTATGGCTGTATTGTTTATTGTTCTGACTCTGTTTTGGTTTTATGATGTTGACTTTACTGTATTTTATTATCTTGTTGTATTGTACCTTGACACCTTGTAACGTTGTGAAAAAACTATAGTTAGTAAATTATCAATTACAGATACTTAGAAAGGAAACGATCGGAGACGAGACTGATGGCGGAAGAATTTATTGATTATAATAATAATCACAACGAGAAATTACAAGTGGTACATTCTTCAAAATAACAGGATGCACAAGCTTACTTATATAGTAAAAGCAATGTGTCTATTTTTAGAATTTCTTATGTTTGGTCAAAAAACAGCATACACATCAACTTATAAGGTAATAAGGTACTTTTTCTTGGTATGTGCATGATCTCACCCTTGGTCAGCACAAATATAGACAGTGTACATTTTATTTACCATATATGGCGGGTAACAGCTGTCACCACTAGTTACCAGAGTTCAGAAGAAGAGAGATAAGCTTCAAATAAGCACTTTGGACTGTCCATATAAGGACAAGCACTAAAGATTAATCACAAGGGGAATTTTGGACACTAGTCTGTGTCTGTGCTTGCAGTCACGTGAGGCCAAATATTACTTACTTCTGCTAAATTATAATGCTAAAAGGCACATTGGTACTGCAATTGTAGCTCAGCTCTTTTTATAACTGTATTTTTGTTTTATAGGCCAGTACCTGTTATACATGCACAAAATGGTTTTGGACCAAAATAAAGTTAGGCCACAATATAGGAGCACACTCCCTCACCCCCTACTACAAGCCCCCTTTGGCCCTATATTGCCAAATAATTATTTGTGTAATAATGCAGCTCCTCTGAGTATGTACATCTCACTGCGTACATTACGAATTGTCAATCTTAATTGACACAGGCCTATGATTAACAAGAACACTAAGACTACTTGCAATAGAAGTAATGCCTTAAAGGAGAGGACTCCCCAGGGTCCTCCTGCGTAGTTGTAAATTAAGTGCTCATTGTCACTTTCACTGAGCAACTCATTTACAGCTGCTTGTGCTTTATGAGCAGTATTTTGGATATGTATTAAATGAGTATCCTTTCGATTTAAAAGTGATTGCACATTAAGAGACAGAGGAGGTATTACTGCTCCAAATGATGGCACATACTTATTAATACCATACGCCTGGTGGGGGGTATTAAAGGTAACATTATAACTCCTATCTTCCGAACTAGTAATAGGGTGTGACACCTTGTCATCAATATATACATTATATTTGGGAGTGATACAAAAGTTTGGGTTGTAGATGGTACACATTTGTCCTTCATAAGATAAGATAGGTATATTAGTAACAACACAATATTGGTTAGTGCCATTATAGGTTACACTGACTTGTGGAGTGTACCACCGTTTCAACTGGATGGGGCACCAGGCAGTGTCATTCTCAATTTGGCCTATGGGAATCTCCCCACAGATTGGTTGTGTTTGTGACATGATGTCACACTGGCATATCCATTGATTATTTATTTCCTCACAGCAATGTAAGTTTGGTGCTGTCCATGACCCATCATTGCTGCACACTAGGATCTCTGGGGGTGAGACCTGATATGCATAATACTGACCTTGTAGGTACCCTACAGAGTGTACCTTTACTATTTGAGAGTACACCTCCTTATTGTACTCAACCTGGGGTAGTTTTTCCACGAGGGATACCCTCATGGTGCAACTAAGAGTACTATTGGGTCTAAACATTTGAGGTCTAACATATACTTTGGTTATCTTACGGACCCACCATATGGGTGGTGCCCTATCCTTAAGACAAAAGATCATACATTTACTATCAGTGATGTTAAGACAATCTGGGCAATACCACAATTTTAACTGTGCATCAGAGATTTGATTAGGCAATTGATCATTAGTAATTTCCTGTAGCAGTTGGCTAACTTGAATTAAAACATAAGATCCATAAGCACTACACACTATAGCTTTATTTACGGTATTATTAAAAACTTCTTTGTTTTGCTCAGTCACTACTTCATTAATTTTATGCTCTACCTCTTTAAACAAACGGCCCACCTCATGTATATTGCACACGGATAGGCGCTCTTCCATTGTCAAACCCTGCTGGCCTAATGTGAGTGGCAGCAAGACCTTTTCTCCAGTATTAGTATTAAAATGGTCTTGGTAATTTTTAATAGCCTCTAGGTCTGCCCTGTTCCATATGCTCATTCCTGATCCAAAAAGTCCAGCCAGGTCTCCCCACAGGTCTCGTTTTTTCCTAGTGTTATTGACTTTTTCTTTACTAATAAAGGGGGCCGTGACACTTCATGTTTTGGCATGGAAGGCACCTAACATGTAAATTAACATGATGGCATAAAACTTTGACACACTAGTGTTAGCACAACTACTGTTACCATTTATATTCCAGCCAGAAAAATCTAGATTTACATGCATCCTACTGTATTTTACGTTATTTACAAGCACTTGGTCAATAGGTGTTGACGTAAGCCCACTCTCTGGCACTTTGGTCACATTGGGGCACTCGATTGGTTTTACAGTTAAATATATAGCATCTGAGATTGCAAAACTCAGTGAACTAGTTGTACTAGCATAATTACAAACAGTATTGTTATCCCAGAGACAGTAAGATAGAATCAACACATAGGCACCATTATCTTTTGGTGTGGTTTGGTTTATAACAAGAGACCCATTTTGTGTCCAGTCCATATAACTGTGTTGTAATCCAGTCTTAAACTCTGAGGCACAGCTGGACCAATCGTTAAGTGAGTCCACACACCAGTTTTTAGATATAAAAATGTTGTTATCCTTGGTCCAGGTGGCTCTCCATGCTCGTGTTGTGTAGTTGTTTGTATCAACAGGATCCCAATTCCATTTAACTAACAGTGTGACCGACTGCTTAGGTTCACACTTGACATTAGGCTGAGGATCATAGAAAACCTTATGGCTACCACCAGGCCAATGATAAGGATGCCTTGGGTCTTCATGGCTAAAAACATCAAGTGTAGTATTTTAATTTTTAACCGGCTTTGCTTGATACTTTTTTACACTGATCAACATGCACCCAAAATTCTTGTTTCTTTCCTCGGCCCCTTTCTTGCCACTTACTCTGACCACATACACTGTACTTCACCTATTCGTTTGTACACTTTGTATGGTCCCAACCAATTAGCATCCTTCCATGGATTTTTTGTTCCCAATTTCTCACCATTACCACATCTCCCTCCTCTATAGGTAACTCCCATCCTGCCACCGGTTGTCTACCTTGCTTATTCTGCTCGTGTGCTACAGCCATGTTTCTGGCTGCAAAGGTCAAATATTTATCTAGCTGGTACTGTATTGACTTTAAAAACTGCTCATGCTTAATCTTATCTTGGGTAGCTGAGTTTGGTGGGGGTACATCTTGTGGGTGGACCAACCTCATTTTTCTTCCTGTCATTAACTCATAAGGGGTTAATCCTGTACTAGCTTGGACTGTCCCTCGTATGGCCATTAGAATCCCCGGGCGGTGTGTAACCCAGTCCTTCCCCTCATCCAACACTGCCTTTTTAAGTGCATTTTTTAAGGTCCGGTTTATTCTTTCTACCATCCCTGAGGCCTTTATGGTAGATGTAATCGCTGCTGAACTCCCATTATTTTACACATTTCCTGCATTACTTGGTTTACAAAGTGAGTCCCCCTGTCAGATTCTATGATGTTAGGGAATCCCCACCTAGCACAAACTTGTGTGTATAAAATTCGAGCTGTTGTTATAGCATTTGCACTCTTAACTGGGAACGCCTCCACCCATTTTGAAAACATATCTATTATTACTAGTATATATTTATATCCCCCCTTTGTGGTGGGCAACGGCCCAATGTAATCAATTTGCAATGCATCCCAAGGTCCCTCTGCTAAGGGCAATCACTGTAGGGGGTATTTCTCTTGCTTGGGATCTTGATGGAGGCATATTAAGCATGTCTGTAATACAAATTGAACAGTTTTAGATATATCAGGCCAGTAGTATTTACTTTTAACAATTTGGCATGTCTTGTCTTGTCCTGGTTGCCCTGCCCATCGATGGTTTTCTAGTACTATGTCTTTTTGTAGTGATTTGGGCACTACCCATTTTGGGATTTTATCTTCCCCCCTTTGGTGTAAAACACTATCTATTACTGTAAAGGCCCCATGGACCTTTGGATCTTTTTGCACTTGCTTTATTTTCTCCTCTTGGATCCACTGGTCTTGTTTTTGGAGTTCCTGTAAGTTAGGCAGAATATCTACCTTTTTAACCTCACTAATTCTACCTGGATCTTGCTCATCTTGTGGCCTGATTCCCTTCCAGGGGTCCCCTCATTTGGCGGCAATTTTTGCCCATTTATCTACCTCTTCATTTCCCCATTCTTCAAAGGACCCATACTTACTATTAGTGTGGGCTTTTACTTTGACTAAAGCTATTCTCCCGGGAAGCTTTTCCCCTTCCTTCAAAATTGTTTTTAAGAGTTGTCTGTGTCGCACATGTTCCCCTGTAGATGTCTTCATGTCCCTCCTAGCCCATATGGGCAACCATGTGGTTAACGAGCCTATAGCGAACTGTTAGTCAGTGCAAATTGTAAGGCATCCAGACGGGACTGCTTTTATAGCTTCATATATGGCTACCAACTCAGCATATTGAGACGAGTCCCCTGGTGACAATTTAATGAGTAACGGTTGTTCCTCAGGGGGCCTCATGTCATTGTCATCTCCAGTGTTAAAATATACAGCAGCCCCAGTGTAGGCATTTCCCTTCTCCCAGTACCTAGATCCATCAACACACAACATTGTATAAGTTTTACCATCTTCATGTCTCTCTATAAAGGGGGACAAATATGCCTCCTGCTGCATGAGTTCCCCACAATCATGGGGTTCTCCTTGGTAATCCAAGTATTGCATCATGTGGGGATTATTAAGTTTTTGTACTGTAACCTGTTTATCCTGCAGAGCTAGCAGCCACTTGGCCTGCCTGCTATGGCTGACTCCCTTTGCTTTTCCCTCTACTAGCAATTTAATGGGTGTGTGAGTTGTTTGGATAATTATGGGGCTAAATCCGACTATTTCTTCACAAGCCTGTACTGCCCAGGCCATTGCTAACAAGGTTTTCTCACACTGGCTAAATCCCTGTTCTACTTTAGACAACTGTCTGTTTAAATATGTTATGAGGACTAAATTATCCCAATGATTTTGTAATAGCACTGCTATTATAGTATCGTCTGTTGCTACAGCTTGTATTATAAATGGCTTTGCATGGTCTGGGACAGCTAAAGCTGGAGCCTGCATTAATGCTTGTTTTAATTTTTTAAAACACTGTAATTCTTCTCCTTCCCATATTAGCTTGTCCTCTTTTTGTGGGTTGTCTCGCAGTAGTGTGTACAATGGCTTAGTAATTTCAGAGTACCCCTCAATATAATCTCTACCAAAATTAGTCATTCCTAACAGCTTCCTGAGCCCTGTTACAGTTGTTGGTAGGGGCAATTTTTGTATGAGGGCAGCTCTTGCGGGGTCGATTTTCCTACCTCTTTTCGACACTATGGTTCCTAAGAATGTCACTTCTGGTCTAGCAATTTGTACTTTTTCTGGATTAATTTTAAGACCTCTTTTAGCTAGGGCCTTGAGCACACGATCTAACAATTGGGCGTGCTCTGCCATATTTTTGCTTTGTAATAACAAATCATCCACATATTGGACTACCTCATGTTCTAGCCCCTCCTCTTAGAGCACCTGTTGCACATAGCGATGGAACAACATTGGAGAGGAGTGGAACCCCTGTGGAAAGCGAGTAAACGTATATTGTTGATCTTTAAAAGTAAAAGCGAATTTATACTGGTCCTGTTGTCTAAGGGGTAAAGACCAAAAATCAGTTTGCTAGATCAAGTACCCGAAAAGACTTTGCTGGTAGGTTTAAGTTTATTAAACATTTCAATTGCTGTGCTTATGATGGGGCTTACTTGTGGGGTTACTTTATTTAATCTCCTATAATCTATGGTAAGCCGGTACTTACCATTGGGTTTTTTAACTGGCCAAATAGGGCTATCTGCTGTGGAACAAATAGTTCTTAGCACCCCTTGGACAATAAATCTTTTATTACTGGTTCTATCCCAGTTACTGCTTCTTGTGGGATGGGGTGCTGTTTAGTATGCCCAGGGTCAGGGCCCTCTACCACTATCTCTGTGTCATTGACCATCCCACAATCAGTGCCAGACACTGCCCAGACACTGGGGTATTTGTCTATTATTTGTTGCAGTTCTGTTTGACTCACCTCGGGCTGATTATACACTTTATTAGATTTAACTGAAGCCCAGATATAACTCTCAGGTACTGTTATAGCACTGTATCCTTTAACAGTTACTTGGCGCAAACATTTATTGACCAAATCAATAATTAAGTGATGTTTCTTTAAAAGGTCACTTCCTATTATATTTTGCTCTACAAGGCTCCCTTCCATCATTATAAATCTTCCCTTTCCAACTACTTTGGTTCCTAAAGTGATTATTTGGGGGTGGCTGACATATCCTTTGCTGTATGTCCTGTGCACCCTCTATTTGTAAGGGAGGTTTGTCTGGGTCTAGTGGTATGTGCATAGTAGTAAGTGAGACGGCTGCCCCGGTATCAACTAAAGCCATTACCCATTTTTTTCCCACTTTAAGTGGGACGGTCGGTCACCCCTGTTTATCAAATGTTAATGCACATACCCATTGTGAGTCAGGGGCCCCGGGGCCTCCACCTCCCTATTCTTCAGTCAACCGTTTGATTGCTGCTAGCCGCCTGATGATATCTTCATCATTAAATTCTTGAGGCGGGGCGGTCGGTTTTTTGTGCTCTGCTGCGTCTAATATTGTTTTTAATCGGTCCAACAAATCCTGTGCACTATCACCCCCTCGTCCTGGTTTATCTTTTACGTCTTGTCTTTTTTGCCCTCGGCCCCTTCCTAGTTGCGGGGTCCTTGTCCTTCCTTACTTCCCCTTTGCCCAACAATCACTCATCACATGTCTAGGCTTTTACAATTAAAACACGTCCTAGTCTCCTTTTGTGGTCCCTCATTTGTCCAGGTTACAGCGGCCACTTCCAGCTTTCCGCTGTTCTCATTAAGATAAGTCTCCAGGAGGGTAGTCGCTCCTCCTGGGTTGGACCAGTTTACAACTGTCAGCAAGGTGGGATCCAAGTCGTATGCTCGGATCCACAGTCCCTAAGGTAGTATCATCCTCTGTGGGACAATCTTGGCCCCATACCTCTGATACACCTCAAACAATCGTGGGATAAAACTCAAGGACCCTCCCTCCTGGGGCTTGGTCTGTAATATTGAACCAATCCACCTCTTGGACGGGCTGATTCCCTCGCACCGTCTGATAAGCTCCACTACCTCATTAAAGTCTGCCCACGAGTTGGCGTTTTGTAATGCCTCTTCGTGGGTCCCTTGTACTTCAGGTGGCATTGCCTCGGCCAATGCCGGAGACAATTTAAACATGACCAACCTGCAAACATCCTGGTTAGTCAACCTGAGTGTAGTAGTAAGTTGTTTTAACTTTTGTCGTAGCTCAGGTAAGTTGGTTTTGTGATCAACTGGCCCAATCATTTTTCCTAAATTTGTGATTTCCTCAATAGTCAAGTCCTTGACTACCGGAGTCTCTGGTTCCTTTATTACCTCATCTGGTTTTGGTGAGGATTCCTTTATAATTTTCTTTACCTTTACTACCTTTTCACCCGCAGCTTTCCATCCATCCCCATCCTTTTCCATCTCCTGTGTCTCCTCTTGTTCTGTCCATTCCTCCCATCCCTTTTTTTTGTCCTCCTTTAATTGGCTAGTGGATGCTCCATCCTCTGTTGCCTCTGCCCTGTCCTTTGCCTCTTTGATTTTTTTGTCATCTAAATCGATGGCATCTTTTATTTTCTTAGCTTGTTTTTCATACTTCTCCTGCAATACTTGATGCCTTTCCTCCTCCAGTTTGTCCCCTTTGTTTGCAGCATAATCTTTTTTTAACATATGCTTAGTTCCTTTTATGGTTAATTCTAACAGGAGTTGCTCCTGTTGGTGTCTAGTAGCTGCTGACATAGTACCTCCTGTTAATGAGGTCCCCCGTGTTTGCACGGGGGCCATTTTGACGATCACCACCTCACTCTCTTTCTCATTTTGGAGGTCATTTAACGAACTCTGTGCTTCCTGCAGTTCTTGTATTTTTATTTGCGGCATTTTGGAGCTCGCTGTAGAGGTGCCTAGTCTCACCAGCATGCTCTTGCAATTGTTGGTCTAACTTAATTTGTAGGAGGGCACGATCCCTTTTTAACAAGCACAAGTCTCCTTGTGATTTTATTAGTTGTGCCCTAAAATCGGCACACTGTTGTTCTAACTCTTGATATTGACTCATAGTAACACTATCCTTATGTTCTAATGTTAGTTTCATTAATCGTTTTAATAGTTTAGCATTTTCATCTCTCTCTTCCCTCAACTGCGCTAATTCTTTATTTTCTGTGACACACAATAGTCTGGCTATACTGCCACAACCCCTGCAATGCATTTGCAAAGATTTCTTTTTCATTTTTTACTCCCTCATTATGGAGGGACACTTGTTGAGTAAAATACAGTTGTGCCTGTTGATCATCATGCACAGGTTCGTATGCTCCCCCCTTCAGGTGTTTTCCTAGAAAACGACCTATTATTGTTTCCATACTCATTTTTACCTTATTTGCCTGCCTAGCCTTCACAGCCAGGCTCACCCGTGCACTGGTGTCCCAGCCTGTTTGGCTACATCTTACGGCTCCCTTGTGAGGTCCGGCTTGCAAGTTCCTGTACCTTCACCTACCTACTCTGCCCCATGAGTTCCTACAGAGTTAAGTATTAATTTTTATTTCAAGTAAGTTGAGAAGCATACATCACCTGATTGTCAAGTGGCTGTGGCCGTCTGTGTGTACCTTTCCTTCTCACTTTAAGCCAGCAGCATCACGTCTCCGAGTGTCGTAACCCTGCTATGGGGCTCACAACCCAACCGACCAGCAGTTAGCAAGCCTCCTCAGCACGCAGCACCAACGATCTGAGTCTTAAGGCACCAATTGTAAAGTTGTGAAAAAACTATAGTTAGTAAATTATCAATTACAGATACTTAGAAAGGAGACGATCGGAGACGAGACTGATGGCGAAAGAATTTAATGATTATAATAATAATCACAGCGAGAAATTACAAGTGGTAGATTCTTCAAAATAACAGGATGCACAAGCTTACTTATATAGTAAAAGCAATGTGTCTATTTTTAGAATTTCTTATGATTGGTCAAAAAACAGCATACACATCAACTTCTAAGGTAATAAGGTACTTTTTCTTGGTATGTGCATGATCTCACCCTTGGTCAGCACAAATATAGACAGTGTACATTTTATTTACCATATATGGCGGGTAACAGCTGTCACCACTAGTTACCAGAGTTCAGAAGAAGAGAGATAAGCTTCAAATAAGCACTTTAGACTGTCCATATAAGGACAAGCACTAAAGATTAATCACAAGGGGAATTTTGGACACTAGTCTGTGTCTGTGCTTGCAGTCACGTAGGCCAAATATTACTTACTTCTGCTAAATTATAATGCTAAAAGGCACATTGGTACTGCAATTGTAGCTCAGCTCTTTTTATAACTGTATTTTTGTTTTATAGGTCAGTATCTGTTATACATGCACAAAATGGTTTTGGACCAAAATAAGGTTAGGTCGCAATATAGGGGCACACTCCCTCACCCCCTACTACATGCCTGAAAGGCGCACAACAAATAAAGTATTATTATCATTTTTATTATTATTAAAATTCAATGCAAACGTAGAGATACACAGCCAGAAAAACTGCCAATGATTGCATACCTTTTGTAATAAGAAACAGGCCAACCCACTTATAGCTAATCTGCTACTCTTCAGCATGGTCAGCACTTGGCAGCAATCACCCTCCTGCACTGGCCACCTTTCAGCCCTCAAACTTTACCTGCGAGTTAAATCATACTTCACTCCTCTCCCAACTCTTTTACTTCTCTAACTCTTTATATAGCACTCTCTACCCTTCTACATACGAACATACGAACATACGAAATTTGCCAGCAGATAAAGGCCTAGAGGTCTATCAAGTCTGCTCGAATGTGCAGCTAGCACCCCTTATTCTGCAGCTGCCCCTCCCTTCCACCCTTCCCCTTCATTAAACCTCCCCTGTCCTGTCCCATCCTCGTTTGAGCAGTCCACTGTTCTACTGCATACCACTTCTGCAGGTAATGCATTCCACCCAGCCACCACCTCTGTAAAAAGTGTCTCCTCATCTCCTCCTGAACCTTCCTCGCTCCAGTCTCATATCATGGCCCCTGGTGGCCCTCCCTTCCCTTACTTTGAACAGCCCCTCTGTACCTGTCTTGTTTATTCCTTTCATGTATTTAAAGGTTTCAATCATGTCCCCCCTGTCTCTCCTCTCCTCCAGTGAGTACATGTTCAACTCCTTCAACCTCCTCTCATATGATAAGTCCCCCAGACCCTTGATCATCTTTGTCACCCTGCGCTGCACTCCCTCCAGTAACTTAATGTCCCTCTTCAGATACGGACGCCAGAACTGCACGCAGTACTCCAGGTGTGGTCTAACTAATGACTTATACAGTGGCAGAATCACCTCCTCCCTCCTTGAGGATATACCCCTTGCAATACAACCCAGCATTTTGTTGGCCTTGCAGCTGCCTTCCTACACTGTGCCGAGTTGTTCATTGACCCTGTGATGAGCACACCCAGATCCTTCTCCTCCTCTGTCTGGGCTAGCTGCACTCCCCTAGCTGGTAAGTCCTCCTTGGGTTCTTCATCCCAAAATGCATCACCTTGCACTTTTGGTATTAAAGCCCAGTTGCCAGGTGTCTGACCAGGTTTCAAGCTTTGCCAGATCATCCTGCAACCCCTGCCATCCCCTAGGTCATCCACCACCCGCCAACCTTGGTATCATCAGCAAACAGGCTGATCTTGCTCTTGATGTCCCATGATATGTCTGCAATGAATATCCCAAACAACACTGGTCCCAACACTGAGCCCTGTGGGACACCACTGTCACTGCCCTTGGGTGTGAGAGCTCCCACCCACCACCACCCTCTGTTGCCTTCCCTGCAGCCAGTTTCCTACCCATCTCACCAGCATTGCACCTGCCCCTGTGCCTACTAACTTTCTTCCCAGCCTTCCATGGGCACTGAGTCGAATGCCTTACTGAAGTCCAGATACAGGACATCCACTGCATGTCCCCGTCCAGTTGCCTAGTTACCCAGTCACAGAACCCGACCAGGTTGGTTTGGCAGGATCGCCACGTATGAAGCCATGCTGTCTGCTGTCCTGTAGTCCTTTGGCCTCTAAGAGGGCCACCAGCCTCTCCTTCAGGATAGTCTCCATTAGCTTACCCATGATGGATGTGAGGCTCACTGGTCTGTAGTTTCCGGTTCATCCTTGGGGCCACTCTTGTGGAGGGGCACCACATGAGCCATCCTCCAGTCCTGAGGTACACACCCCGAATGTAGTGAGGCATTAAATAGGTCTGCCAAAGGTCCTGCAAGGACCTCTGCCAGCTCCTTCAGTACCCTGGGGTGGATGCCATCTGGGCCTGGTGCCTTGTCCACCCTCAGTGCCTTCAAACCCTCTCGAACTCTGTCCTCCATGATTTCCCCATACATATTTCTTTCCCAGATTCTGTGCTTCCCTCTTTTTAGTAAATGCCACATTTTTGCCTTCCACTCATGTATTTATTTGTTAAGTATTTAAGAATTTGGGGCAGAAAAAGGTACACTGAGCTGATGCTCATTTCCAGGTGTTCCAGGAGCTCATATACAGTATTGCATACATACAATGCACGTTGTGCATACCCTTGCTTTCTCATCACTCTTCAGTAGTTATGCATTCTTCGTTCTGAATAGCTAATTTCTGAAGAACGCCTGTGATTGAACTAGTCATTCTAACTTTATTTCCTTCTTAGAACCCTGCTACAGTATTCCCAGATATGCTTTAATCTCAGCTCTGTTGTTACCCAATGCTGTAGACATTCTGTTGGTAAAAACACCGTTCCAATTGACCCCTTTTTCTGTGCAACAAACTCTCCCTCTGTCATGTCTCCATCTTCCCCATGAATCCCAGATTCTTGCTCACTGCCTGCTAACCCCACCTGCCATTGTGAGTTGCATCTTATTTATCCCACCTGCCTATTCTTCCTTCTCTTCAGTAGAGTCTGCACTTTGGTTTACTCTTAGTATCTCTTGCTTCTTACCCCAAACTTGGAATGTTTACATGGTACACACATGCTTGTGCAGTGTTCCATTTACACTCTTGCATTTACATCGAGACCCTTTGTGTATTCTACTGTTCCCATTTCCTCCTATAGCCTGTGAAAACATTGAAAGAGTTGGGATTCCTCTGAGGGGAAGATGCATATTTTAGGTAACACAATGAAACCACTTGTAACCATTTCCACAATAATGCCATGATTATTTATGTTTCATGTACATCAGGAAAAATCAGAAACTGCAGAAAAACCTTTTTAAAGTAAAACACACATCTGTTATATGTTTTCATTGATGTAGTAATACATCTGTGTAAATGGTGTAAATGTATTTTGTGCATCTATGACTTGTTTTTGAATCAGTATAATTTTAGAGGCAAATATCACTAACACCTGCTAGTGTAGTATATTATGTGATACAATATTGGAAATGTAAGTGATGTGCCTTTTAGACAGTGTATAGCATGTATGTTCATGAAATATTAACTTATTAATATAAGGACAATACTTAAAAAATATGCATCTGTATATTATCCTTACATTAGGTGTGTTTCTTTATATTGCTGTATGGTTCTTTACATTAATATGAACATTCAAATTAGCATGCTAATATTGCCTGAAATGTACAAGTTAGAAGCTCATGCTAAAGACTGAAGGGCCATATGCTTAACTTTCCAGCTTTATATTCTGTATTCTTATATCACTTATGGTTGCGACAGTATTAGCCTTCACATTTACTGTATAGCTGCTGTATCTAATGCATTAATGCATACATTATATTCATGTACCCATTACACATCAACATTCTAATATCACTATAAACTACATCAATTTAAGAATTTAGTCATCTAAATAAATGACATCTAAATTACAACAAAGTATAGCTTGAGCTTTTAGCCCTTAAGATCTTGGAGTTACAGTATTCAGAATCTGAGCTGTCAATGTTGATGTACTTTCAATGCATGATTATCTTTGTGTACATCAAAAGAGATAGTCTGCAGGCTGTAATAAGCACTTTAAAAGAATTCTTTACCATATAAAATGTGTAGAAAAGGTGTCCAAATGCTCCAAAAAGATAGAGGAATGGAACAATACCCATTTTTTACTTTGGCCTTTCATTACCTATTTCTGAACTTGTGCACCACATGTGCCCCAGCCTTACCTTGTTGTATTGCAAGTGACATTCATTATTTGCCCTGGTCTGTTTTGTATACTGTATTATGTCCTGTATTTACACCACATACTTGATATGTCTAGTATATGCATGTCCCTTGTATTCTATTGTTTATGATTACTGGTAGGAGGCTAGCAATTACAGGCCTGTTAGTCTCACATGAGTGGGGTGGGGAAATAAATGGAGACTCTCATTCAGTGCGACTTGTCAAGTACCTGCAGGCAAATGGGTTGCAGGACCACCAGGAGCATGGCTTCACATGAGGAGGTCATGTCAAACAAATTTAAAAGATTTCTTTGATGGGGTAATTAGGAAGGTGGATCAGGGGAGAGCAGTGGATGTGGTCTGTCTGGACTTTGGTAAGGCCATTAACACTGTGCCACAAAAGAAGGTGATTCAGAAACTCAGCAGCCTAGGGCTAGGGAGAAAATTATAAGCTAGGTTTATAACTAGTTGAAAGACAGAAGGCAGAGGGTGGTGGTAAACATCAGTCACTCAGGGGATGGGAGAGTGACCAGTGAAGTTCGTCAGAGTTTGGTACCAGTTCCTGTCCTTTTTAATGTCTTCATGAGTGATATTGCTGAGGAACTGGAGGGGAACTTGTGTCTCTTCGCAGATAACACAAAGATCTGCAACAGAGGCTGAAGTGAATGCAAAGGGTCTGGGAAAATTAGGGGAGTGGTCTAAGGTGTGGCAACTGGGTTTCAATGCCAAAAGGTACAAAGCCATGCACCTGGGACAGGGAAATAAGGGGGCTGTGTATAGTAGAGTAGATACCTGCAGTTACCAAGCAAGAGAGGGACTTTTGCATAATCAAATCTTTTTATCTCAAGGTAGTAGGGCAGTGCAACAAGGCAGTATGTGTAGCTGATGCTAACTGGATGCTGCAGTGTATGGGGGTGAGATTTCTAGCAGGAGAAGAGAGGAGCTGTTGCCACTGTATCGCTCACTAGTGACACCCCACCTGGAGTACTGAGTCCAGTTGTGGAAGCCATACTTCTGAAAAGACATTGACAAGGTAGAAACAATCTATTGGGGGGCTACCAAAATGGTGTTGGAGTTACATGAGAAACCATACAAGGACAGGCTGCAGGGGCTCAACACATATTCCCTGGAGGAGAACAAAAGAGGACATGATTGAGACCTATAAGTACTTTACAGCAGTGTACAAGTTGCAGAAGGGGAGTTTGCTTCACAGAAGGAGGATCACCAGAACATGGGGGCATGCTCTAAAGCTTGGAGTGGGGGAGTTTAAGAGAGATTTGAGGAAATACTTCTTCATGGACACAGTGGTGGACACATGGAACAGCATGCCAGAAGAGGCAGTGGGGGCAAAGACAGATGGGATCTTCAAATATGCATAGGTTTGGAAAATGGGTAGAATAAGTAGCGGTGAGGGAGGATGGATGAACACCTGTAAATAAATAGGGTTTACAGTGCAGTAATAGCCAGGAAAAGTAGGGCTTACTAGATGGCCTACTGGTCTTTTTTGCCAATACATTCTACATTTCTATGTTCTGCAGTAGTCTTGCCAAGTTTCCAAAGCCAGTGTTTTAGCATCTTGTATACCTTGTCCTTTATTTTACACTGCAATGTAAATATTTTTTCTCCTTGCTCTGTACTGTATTCTATGCCAACTGCTTATGCACATTTCATGATCCATTATGAATTAGCCATACTCTCATTTAGACCTGGTTAAAGAAAGGTTCAATGAAGAAAGTGGAAGGAGTCATGTTTAAAAACATTATTGAAAGGCCCTCTTATATCCAAGATGTGCAATTTTCCCATCAAGAGCTAGTGTGTTTAGTTTAGGACAGGCAGGTGACTAAAATGTAGTCCTTTTAGGTCAGCAATTATAGAGGCATGGGAGGACTACATTGATTATTTTGCATCACTGTTTATATAGATTATTTGGCTATCGTTTGGAGTATTGAGCTTAATTTGGCAAGGCAGCATCAGTATCTACAAAAACTAGAACTTTCTAATTCAGTATTTAAAATGTTCTTGATCGGGCACAGTCAGTAAAACATATTAGTTGTGTCTTATTTAGGACACCTTTTTCATATAGGAGTGCTGAACCTGCAGAAGTGAAAACAAGCCATCCTGAACACATACACCTTGGTTTTCATTAGACCTGAGTCAAACCTCGCTGACTTAGCTTGGATCTCTGACTTATTTTCCCCTTGTGTACACGCTCCTGCCTGTCATGTAACAGGTCAGAAGAGATCTGGTGAATTGGTGGCTAAGATACTCACGGATATACTAACATACTAAAATGCCAGCAGAATAGGCCTAATGGTCTTTCGTGTCTGCTCGTTTGGTCAGCCCCCACCCTGGGTGCTGACCTTGCTGTCCCCTCACCTTCTGGCTTCTCCTTCCCAGTTCGGATATCTTGCTGCATTGGATTTGCTTCCAAACCCTTCCCCTGTACCTGTCCCACCCCTCTTGAACCCTCCACTGTCTCTGCCTCCATCAGCCCCTAGGCAGTGCATTCCATGGCTCCACCACCCTCTCAGTGAAGTAGCACCTCCTCCTTTCTCCCTGAATCTTCCCCTCCAGCTTCCACCCATGCCTCTAGTGGCCCCTCCTCCTTCCTTGAAGCACCCTGACTGTTCCTCCCTATTTACCCTCTTCATGTACCTGAAGACCTCTATCATGTCCCCCGGTCCCTTCTCTCTTCCAATGTGTACATATTTAGCTCTTCGAGCCTCTCCTCATAGGTCCTGTCCCCCAAGCCCCAAATCATTTTGGTTGCCCTCCTCTGGACCCTCTCCAGGAGGTTAATGTCCCTCTTTAAGTGTGGCCTCCAAAACTGCATGCAGTACTCTAGGTGCGGCCTCACCAAGCAGTTATACAAAGGAGTATCACTTCCCTCCTTCTGGAGGTGATCCCCCTAGCGATGCATCCCAGCATCCTGTTGGCCTTGGCTGCTGCCCTCCTACAAGTCTCAGAGTTGTTCATCTTGACATCCACCACCACCCCTAGGTCCCTCTCAGCCATCGAGACATGTAGCATTTCTCCCCAGGGTGTACACTTGGCCTGGGTTTCTGGCCCCCAGGTGGAGTACCTTGCATTTCCCTGCATTGAACCTCAGCTTCCACTTTCTAGACCATCTTTCGAGAGCCTCCAGGTCCCCCTGTAGGGCCACCCTCCTCTCCTCCCCATCCACCACCGCCCCCAGTTTTGAGTCATCCGCAAAGAGACTCATCTCACTCCTGATTCCTGTCCTTATATCAGAGACGTAGGCATTGAACAGAAGGGGCCCAAGGACTGATCCCTGTGGGACCCCACTAATGACCCTCCTTGGTGATGAGACTATCCTGCCAACTACGACCCTCTGGGTCTGGTCCTGGAGCCAATTGCCTGTCCATCTGATCATCTGGTTCCCCACCCCCATTTCTCCCAGCTTATCCAACAGGCCCACGTGAGGAACAGAGTCAAATGCCTTGCTGAAGTCTAGAAAGAGGACGTCCACTGGTCTACCCAGGTCCAAGGCACTAGTCACCCAGTCATAGAACTCCACCAGGTTTGTCTGACACGATTTCCCCGGGATGAATCCATGCTGTCTATCATCCAGGCACCCTGACTTATCCAGGTCCCCCCCAGCCTCTCTGTGACAATGCCCTCCATCACCTTGCCCACCACCGATGTCAGGCTGACAGGCCTGTAGTTCCCTGCCACCTCCCTTGATCCCCCCTTGTAGATAGGCACTATATGCGCCACCTTCCAGTCTTGGGGCACCCACCCTGTCCTCAGAGAGATGGTGAAAAGCTCCGCCAGGGTTTTGCCAGGACATCCGCAAGTTCCTTCAGCACTCTGGGATGTAATTTATCCAGCCCTGGTGCTTTCTCCATCTTAAGGGAGCTGAGGGCTTCCCTCACTCTCTCTGCTGTGATTTCCACTTCCGGTACCTCTTCTCCCTGCTTAGCCCTCCCCCCATGTGCCAGTGATGCCTCCGCCTCTCCCCAGACCCGCCGATCGGTAAGGGTCCCTCCTCCTCATGTATCTCTGTCTCCTCCCATGTAGGAGATGCAGCACCCCATTTTCCTTGGTGAAAACTGAGGTGAAGTACTCATTAGTACCTCAGCCTGCTCCCCGGTCTTGTGCCTATCTCCTGATTTAATCCAGCTAATCTGCCCCTTCACCCTTCATTTTTCCCCAATGTATCTAAAGAACCCCTTGTTCCTCTCCTAATTTCCCTGGCCAGGTTCTGCTCCTTCCTTGCCTTAGTCCCTCACCACTCTAGTGGCCCCTTCTAGCCATCAGCTGTACTCCCTCGATCCTTTCACCCTTGAGCACTTGAATTGCTTATAGGCTGCCTTCTTTCCGGCACCACCTTCTGGACCTCCCTGGTCCACCCAGCAGGGTTTTGGGCCCTACCGCATTTTCGTCTTACTCTTGCACAGGTGCTGGTAGCATCCTGCACCCTCTCCTGATGATTTCACCTACTATCAGGGTCCATGTCTGACCCAATCCCATCTAATGCTCCTTAAGGATCCTTCCCATTTCCTTAAATCCGCCCCTGAAGTCGGTTACTTCCGTCTTTGTGCAGCCTTCTCCCGCCTAGGTCCAGGCAGAACCAGACCGTGGCATGGTCCTCCCCACCAATGGGTCCCTTCCTCCAGGCTCCCAATCTGGTCACTGTCTGCCAGGACCACATCCAGTACCCACGCCTCCCTGGTCGGTTCCCTCACCTGCTGAGTTAGGGAACGCCTTGAAAGACATCCAACAACCTCTGTTCCTGGTCACAGAGGATGTCATAGTCTCCCAGTCTGTTCCTGCATGTTTAAGTCCCCAACACCACCACCGTTCCTCTGCCCAGCTGCAGTGTCTCCCAACATCTGTCACCAGACTGTCCTCCAGCCTCCGCCAGGACAGGGGGTCTATACACCACTCTATTTTTCTCTTCCCCCCTTGTTATCAAGATGACCCAAATGGCCTCCACGGTTCCCTCCGCCTCTACTCCTCCTCCTATGCCAATGCAATTTTCGACTATCATTGCTACCCTCCTCCCTTCCTCCCCTGTCCTTCCTGAACATAGTGTAACCCTCCAGGTTCAGGTCCCAGTCATGTTCTACAGTGGCCCAAGTCTCAGTGACCACTGCCACATCCACTGCTCCCTCAGTTAGCATCGTCTGGAGCTCAGGCATTTTATTGCCCAAGCTCCTGGCATTTAGCAGGACTACCTTCCACCCTTTCCCTATACTTCCATTTCCCCTGCTCATGTTCCCATGGGGATTCTGTTTTCCCCTGGTCTGCACTTTGCCAGTCAGCCTTTTCCTGCAATCCTCCTGGTCCCCAGGGGGGTGGAGACAGAGTCCCTTCTTTATCGGCACCCTCTTGACAGCCTTTTCTCCCATCCCGCCCCCCTTCATGAGTTTAAACCCCACTTTTCACCAATGAACCCCTCTATTTTCAACTTAAGGATTCCCTTCCCCTCCAAATTGAGATGGAGTCTATCTCTAGCATACAGCTCCTTATCCTCCCAGGTCTCACCCCAATACCCCATCAACCCATACCCTCTGGCCCCACACCACTCCCTGAGCCACTTGTTTATCTCCCTAATCTTCCTTTTGTGTTCCCCACTAGCCCTTGGCACTGGCAGGATTTCTGAGAAGGAAACTGCATCCTATGTCATGACAGACCCTGGCGAGCTCCTGAATCTTGCCTGTATCTCTAGCTCGCTATTTCCCTCAATGTCATTTGTACCCAGGTGGACCAGTATGTCTGGGGAACCCCCACAATCCTTTGCCAGCTGATATACCTTGTGCTTAGCCTTGTGCACAGTTAGTCCAGGGAAGCATCTTGTTCTAACTGGCCAGGCTTCTCCCTCCCTATCCCATTTGATACCCCTGATCATAGAATCCCCCAATAGGAGCACTCTGACCTCTCCTTTTCCTCCATTCCCCCCCTTTATATCCCCCATATATCAATGTTGGCTCTGCAGAAGCACTAACTTCAGATAATGATCTATTTAAAATTCTATCTTGCAATTCCTCACGGTTAGGTGAAAGAATTGGGGACCTAGAAATGTGCAACTATCTGAACCAATTCCATATAATCGGTATTCAGGAAACCTGGTCATTATGTAATCTCTTTTTAAATGGTTATACTGTTCACTGTAAGAAAGCAATAAAAAACAAATATTTTGGGAGGGGTATAGGAGGATTGGCCACATTTATTAGGCTGAACAATAACATTGTAACCAAAGAAATTATTATGTCCAGCTGCAGCATTATAGTTGTGAAGACAATAGGGAAATTATCTAAACAAACATGGTTTTTCATCAATGTCTATTCTCATCCAGTGGGAAGTCAATATGAAGATCCTAATTACTTACGTTCATTAGATGAAATAATTGGCAATATTCAAACTGATTACTCAATTGGCAATATAGTGATTTTTGGAGATTTTAATGCTTGGTACTTTGCAAGGTTGTTGGGAAGATATGATAGAAGCTCTGATGGCCTGTACTATACACGTCTTTGAATATAAAAAGGAACTCTAAAGATCACATTATCAATAAGAGAGGTATAGCCCTACTTGGGATAATGTGTAGAAATAACATGCTGCTTCTGAATGGTCAGTCAGCTTCTGATCCTGAGGGAGAATATTATTTCATTGGTGGTAATGGGTCATCCTTAATTGATTATATTTGGATTGATCCCAATTTGTTTAATATGTGTTCATCTTTTCAATTAGTATCTAGAGCAGAAAGCCAACATAAGGCCCTGGAACTAGAAACTGGGCATGGGGATTTTATCTCCTATAATGGTGTTAGGGCTCCACAAGTGATATCAAAGAGAATGGGTATTGAATGGAGTACAATTGGGAGTGAACATTTTGTGGATTTTCTTGAAAGTGGAGGGATACTATTCAGTCTAACCTCATTGGCTGATCAACCCATAGGTCCTTCCGTGATCCCTGAATTTAATTATATTATAAATATGATTGTCTATATACAGTAATAACTAAAGAGGTAGTCATAAAAGAGTTAACTGGTCAAAGATGGTACAATAAGGATTGCCAGGATGCAAGGAAATTATTAAACAAAAAGTTTAGAATTTTAAAACAGCACCCAAGCAAGAGTAATAATAAACTAATGAATAAAGCTAGAAAGGAGTATAGGGAGATTTTAGCTACGAATAAGCAGGAATTTTCAAAGCAACTATGGATGGAACTCCACAATGCGGTTCTTACAAGGGATAATAAAACCTTTTGGGGGCTTGTTAGTACTGGAATGGGTTACCACACTCAAATTAATACACATATTGAACCAGATATATGGGTAAAACATTACAAGCACTTGTTTTACAGGGAAGACCCTGATTATCTCTCTGGATTGACAGAATATAAATATGTTGGAAGAAGACATTGCCCTGACTCTGAGATCACTCAAGTTGAGTTGGAAGGAGCCTTAAACTCGTTCAGCAAAAGAAAAGCACTAGGGCCATATGGGGTCCCATTGGATGTAATAATCAGAACAAAATCATTCTGGATCCCTTTTCTTTGTTTTTTTCCATTTAAAGTTTATTGATTTTCTTTTAACATACATTCATTCCAAACCACACAATACAAACAATGAGATATAATCATCAGATTAATATGAGATACTCTAAGTAATATGAAAAGGGAGTCAATTAGAGCACTGTAAAATTGACAATAAAAACAGGTTCTTTAAATATGAGTCCCTCTCATCTCCTCCCCCAACCCTCTCAGATATACACACAATCCCTCTACCCTTGTGCAACATACAGCGGCATCTAATAAAACATCTTATATATATTAAAAGGACACCAAAGTATGCATTGATTGCCATCTTTCCTTATATCCTTCAGTCTTATTATTAAGACTGGCAATTGTTTCTCCATCCTCATGTTGGAAAGAAATTCTTTGATCCATTCAGAATAAGAAATTACCTCAGCATCTTTCCAGTGCCATAAAATAACTTTCTTGACCGTCATAGAAATAAGGTCTATGTGATACCTTCTATTGGGTACAGTAATCGTGCTGTAATCTCCTATTATACATATTTCAGGAGTAAATACATCTTGGAGACCCAATACTGGATCCATCTTTTGCTTGATACTAGTCCACAATTCTGCTGCTTTAGGACAGGTCCAGAATACATAATATAAAGAACCTTCTTCCCTTGCACATCTGTTACAGATGGAGGACGACAAAAGGCCAAATTTAACTAGTTTTTGCGGTGTATAGTATAAATTATGTAACGTATAAAACTGAGTCAACTGTAATCTATCTTGTGAAATATACTTGAAAGAATACTTCCATACCAGTTCCCATTGTATGTCTTGTGTGGGGCAAAAGGAAGCCCAGTATTCTGAGGGAGATAGACAGTCCGGATAGGCCCAATTATATAAGGTTCTATAACATTTAGAGGTCACATGTTAGGAGCCAATTAAGTTAAAAAGGTCACTCTTAAAATCTATTGTAGATAATGGAGGAGGTGGGTTTCCAAATACTTTTATCATTAGATGTCTTAATTGGTATATTTTGAAAATAACTTTTGTGGGTAGTTTCAACATATCTAATAGCTCAGTTGATGAAAGCCAGTTATTTTCTTTAGATAGCAAAAGAGCGGGGTATAAATTATGAATCAAAACCAACCATTTAGTAGAAATTAAGTTATTATTCAATTTCAAGTTGGGATTACCCACAATCGGTTGCGTTAAATCTAGTTTATAATCATATTTCAGGAAGTTACAAATTTGTGAGTGAACTTTAATAGATGTTGCAATGGGCATTGTTTTCAGTTGGGCTGGTAACGATCAACCTTTGATATGCAAGAGAGCTCCAGGTGAAATTCTGTGATCCATAGCCATTGACAATTCAATTTTAAGCCAAAGGGGTGCGGTAGTGGACGAGAAAACTTCCTCCTTGGGTGAGAACCAGTGTAGATACTTAGAGACATGCCCAGCCCAGTAATAAAAAAGAAGGTGTGGTAGATGTAAACCTCCCTTTTCTTTAAAAGCTGTCAGTTTATTATAGGCCAACCTGGGTTGTTTATTGGCCCAGATAAATTTTGTAGTAATTGCATGTATTTTACAGAACCAAGAAAAATGTAACCAGATATTAAGCAAATTAAGGGGATAAAATAGCCTTGGGAAAACATTCATCTTAATTAAATTAATTCTCCCCCATAAGGAAATAGGGAGCTTGGACCATCTGTCAAGGTCTGTCTCAATAACTCTAATTAATGAGTCCAAATTCAACTTCTGCAATAACTCAGGGTCTCTCGAAATGTTAATACCTAAATATTTTAAAATATCCTGCTCCCAAGCTAGGCCGAAAACACCAATTGTAGATTTGAGGACTTTGTGATTAAGAGGAAAAATAATACTCTTCTCTCTGTTTAATTTATAATTGGAGAGTTGGCTATACTTATCTATCATTGTAAACATAGGAGGTATCGAGTTCTCAGGATTAGCTAGCTGTAGTAACAGATCATCAGCATATCCGATATTTTGATCTATGGTCGTATCGGGATGCCTTGGATCCGAGTGCATCCTACTAGGAACGAATCAAAGGTTCCAGGTATAGGTTAAAAAGTAAAGGAGAAAGAGGGCACCTTTGCCTGGTACCCAATTCCAATGAAAAAACAGATGAAATCACTCTGTTAACCAAAATTCGAGCTGAGGGAGCATGATATAAGGTTTTAATCCAGTTTTGGAATAAAAGAGGAAAATTGTAGACTTTAAGAGCACAAAACAGAAAATTCCACTCCGCTCTATCGAAAGCCTTCTCTGCATCGAGAGAAAGTAAAACGGCTGGATAGGAAGCATCCCTTGAGACAGATAAAACATGTGAAAGCGATCTAAGATGGTCTACCGATGAGCGCCCTTTCATGAACCCTACTTGCTCTGGTCCAATTAGAGACAGCAATACCATATTAAGACGTGTTGCAAGTAATTTAGTCAAAATTTTAATATCGTGATTCATTAGGGAAATAGGACGGTAACTGGAGACAAGTTTGGCATTATGACCGGGTTTGGGTAATACCACAATCAAAGCTTCAAATAGTGTAGGGTCGACCTAAGCCCCTTTTAAAACATATTGAAACAGTGACAGTAGTAGAGGTGTCAATTGCTTCTGGAACTGCTTATAAAAGTTAGATGAAAAACCATCTGGGCCGGGCGATTTATTGGGAGCGAGACTATCCATAGGCCCTATAATATCGTCAATAGTAATTGGGTTAGTAAGCATTTGTTGTTGGATATTAGACAGGGTTAGCAATTTTGCAGAAAGTAAAAATGACTCCACATCCTGGAAAAGGGCCGGATTTGGTCTAGCACGGTATAGATCAGAATAAAAACTCCTGAATTCAGCTACTATGTCCAATGGAGATGTTTTTAACCCATCATCCTTAACAGATCTTATGACTGGAATGTATCTAGCAGACTCCTGTTGCTTAATTCTAAGTGCTAACAGACGTCCTGCTTTTTCCCCTTGTTCCACATAGGAAGCCTTAGTTTTCAAAATAGCAAACTCTGCTTTTTCCCTTAAAATTTCCAGATACCTGTTCTTTAGTTTAGATAACTCTACTCTATCCTCTTCCAATGATGAAGAGGTTAGCCGGGCTTCCTTAAAACGTATTTGTACAAGTAGGTTATTTGTCTCCTGGACGTTTCTTTTTTTCCTTTGGAAAGATAGTCTAATCAAGATCCCTCTTACATAAGCTTTAAATGCACTTCACACCAAATCAACTCTTTTTATGGATCCAGCATTAATTTCTATAAACTGTTCGATATGTCTAGTAATCGTGGAGATCATTGTTCTATCCTTCAACAACTGATTATTTATTTATTTAGTTAAACATCAGTTTTGAAACCTTTGAGCCAGAGGCTCATTTACAAAGGTACCTCATCACAAAGAGGACATCAGAACAGTATTACAAGGGACACAGTACTTACAAACAAAAAAGTTACAGTTCAATTACAATTTTGTTACAATAGAATACAATCTCCAACGAAGCAAAAGATAACAAAAGGTGCAAAACTTATGGTCAGGGGAGAGCTGGTGGGAGTAGAAGGAAGGGAGATAGGGGAGGAGGAATTAGTAGGAAAAGGAAGGGGGGGGGAGCCGCTCAGTGAGCATTGTCAAACAGAGTATATATATATATATATTTTTTTTTTTACACTAGGCTAGCGGCAGTTGCATTTAAGCTTCCATCTCGTAGTTCTACCTTGAGTACCCGATATGGATAAGTTACACATGACTACTGAGTGATCAGATGGAGGTCCCGGTTGAATAGATGTCCCTAAACACCATTCAGGAGAGTTTTAGATATAAATATATAATCAATACGGGAGGAGGTCTTATGAACCAAAGATGTAAAAGTATATTCTTTGACAGCAGGATTAAGGACACGCCATACATCACATAGTCCTAAACTATCAATAAACTCTCTGAACGCCCTTTGTGCAGGTGATAGCCCCCTTTTATGCCCTGATGTGCGATCTTTCATGGGATCGAATACCATATTCATATCTCCTCCTAAAATCATGGGTATAGATAAGAAAGGAGATAAAACATTAACCAGTTGCATAAAAAAACCTGGAGAATCACTATTAGGTCCATATATACTTCCCAACAAAAATTCAGTAGAGTATAACCTACAATGTACAAAATGTACCTGCCCTGTGGATCATTAAGTGTTTGGATGAGCATAAAAGTATCTTTCTAGATATTAATATTAGGACTCCATAACTTTGGGTCGACTTAGAGGAGAAGACATGATTTATTTGTTGTCTCCTCATCCGGGAGCTCCGAATTCAGTAAATGAGATTCTTGTATAAACATTATATTCATGGCTAAAAGCTAGATGCTTAAGAATCTTACACTGTTTTAGTTGTTGCCTCAGTCCTTTAACATTCCATGAAACAATGTTAATTGTAGCCATCGCCTACTTAATATATAATGAGGTAGATACCAACTCTTGATAATCCACAATGTCTAAGAAAAAGAAAAGATGAGAAAAGAAGAGAAAAAAAATAAAAACAAAGATGTTCTCCAATTCGCTGTGTTGCATTGAGTCCCTCCCTTTCCAAGTCCCCTTCCCCCACCCTATCTTCTTAAAGCCTTTTGCAAAATGTAGAGTAAGTTGTACCCTTGAGCTTCCATCTACCCATCCCCCCTCCCTTATTCTTACAGCCCCGACAAACAGCTAACTAGGCAGCAACTGTTCCCCAGCCAAACCAGCCACCCTCTATATATCTAGTATTCTACTACTAATTACCTTAAACTTTAAAATAATCTGATGAAAACACTGAATGTAGGTAAATACAATCTCTCCTGTCACATGTTTAAATATAGAAAATCTGTTCTCACCAGACACCAATTATTTACAAAATAGATTTTGAGAATCATGTAAAATATATCCCATTCAATCTTAATTTGTCCTATCTTAATATAATAACCACACTCATTAGTGTTCCATTTTATGTAAGCTAAGAAACACGAATTACTAACTATGCCTAAAACTAACTTTAACTCCTGAAATTATAACTGTCCAGCCCTTATTTTAGACCCAAACGTACATTCGAGGAAAATCATGGCTTGTACTCATAGCACAGTCTTTGGCTCCCTCTAACATTAGAAACAGGAGGAGCAGCTATTTGCCTTTTTTTCGTTACTCCGATCAAGGAAAACAAAGTTCTTTGTTGCAGGTCAACATAGCAAGGGCGTTGGCCATGTCCCAGACTGTAGTCACCATTACACAACTTAAAATAACTTCTATATTGTGAATTACACTCACTGGTCTTACACAGAATCTAAACAAAGAAAAAAACAGGGGGAGGAAAAAAACAAACAAAAAAAAAACGAGAATTAATCAGTCCTTCAGTTAAGTCATATTTTAGGCTGTTATATATTATTTTCTTAACAACCCCAATAATTGCACATATAGCGCATAAAGTCAGTAAACATCAACCCCCATATTGTTCTGCATTCCATACTTGACATTTCTTTCAAATCTTTAAAATGGACCATCCTTGAGGTATTCCCTGTCCAAATCAGCGATCACGAAATAGATCTGGAAGAGAACTTTGTAGACTAACAGACACCGCTTCCACATCCTCAAATGTTGACCAGCTTCCATCTATTAAAACCTGAAATCTCGCTGGGTATCCCATCCGGAATCTTATACCCGCTGCGATCAATTTAACCACAATGTTGTGGTATGCTGCTCTTTTTTGCCTTACCGAAAGAGGTAAATCCTGAGCCACTCGCACTTTGGCATCAGTCCATCTGATCTCTTGAAGCCCTTTTACCTTCATGATGAAGTGTTGCTGTTCCTGATAATTTAAAAACAAAATATGAATGTCGAGGAGGGGCACCCATAGGTGGTGGGAAACGCAGAGCTCTATGGGCTCGTTCATTGATATATTTCTCCCGAATGGAGATGGTCCATAATTGTGTCAATAAATTTCTGTGAAAAAGCCAATGGCGTCTGGACCTTCCTCCTTTTCAGGTAGCCCCTATTAGAGCGATATTGTTATGATAAACTTCTGCACTCTAAATCCTCTACCTTATTCTCAGACTCTTAATTTTCTGCTTTGTAGTTATTAGTTTGCATCCATCCTTTGTTGCTTTCGTTCTGTGGAAGCCACTCTGGCTTCATTATCCATCTCCTAATGGTCACGCCTTCCAGCGCTTGGGCAATAGATTTAAATTCTTCTGAAATCATCCGAGTTCAGATCTAAATGGCTGAAACTCTTCCAGGAATCTTGCCAAGGTAAGCGGCTCCGTTTCAAGGTCTGTTTGCATTTCTCTCACTGCGCTGGCCACTCCGGTAGCCCTGGACTTTTTAGCAGCCTTCTCTGGGGTGGAGGGTGGTGTGTGTTTAAGTGCTGATTTTTTCATTCCGTTGGTCCCACAACACGTCGTACCTGGATATTCTGACAGTACTGGTATTTAAATACCTAGTTATAATCAAATGGACACCGATATATTGGTTTTCAGTGTTTAAAAAGAGTATAAGGTGGTCCGTTGGCGGAGCAAGCTCGAGCAACTGCTACTCCAGATGCTGCATCACGTGATCTCCCTGGATCCCTTTTCTATATAATTTTTACAATTACATCTGGAGATCGGGATCTACCTAAAAGTTGGAAATTATATATTATCATACCAATTTTTAAGAAAGGAGATAAGAAGGATCCTAGCTGTTATATACCTATCAGTCTTTTGGATACTCTGGGAAAGGTGTTTACTAGAATCCTGACTAATAGGTTGATGACATGGGTAAAGATAAATAATAGAATAGATGAAGCCCAGGCAGGATTTTGTAGAAATCATTCCACAATTGATCAATGTTTAGTTCTGACACATTCGATTTATAAATATAGGATAGATAAAAAGCAAAGACTCTTTTGTACCTTCATTGACCTTAAAGCTGCTTTGACTGGGTCAATAGACCATTATTATGGGATAGACTCTGTGGATTGGGAGTTGACCCGTCTTTATTGGAGATGATTAGAATTATGTATCAAGACAATTATACTAGTATTAGGTATGGTGACTCTGGGGAATTAAGTTCCTGGTTCAAAAATAATATTGGGGTTAAACAGGGATCTGCACTGGCCCCATTACTATTTAATCTTTAGTTTTGTACTGTTCTGAAAGATATGTATAATTCTGATTTTCATTTACCAAGAATTGGGTCAATAGTGGTCCCGTACCTAGCCTGTGCAGATGATGTCATATTATTTTCACTTAGTCATCTGGGAATGTGCAGGAGCATGGGGAAATTCTATCTTGAATGTAAAAATGGCAATTTGTTGGTTAATTATGATAAAACCAAGGTACTTGTTTTTGAGGGTAACAAGAAAGGTTACAATTATTACATGAATGCTTTTAAGCTTGAGGTGGTAAAATAATTTTGCTACCTAGGACTTATGATGAGTCATACTGGAACTTGGAAAGCTCACCTGAAAAGTGTTAAAAGCAAGCTGGATAGTTTTTTCCCAATTATTCTGTCATTTTCATATAATATGGTGGGGAGGTCAGTAGAAGGAAATTTAAGAATCGTAAGAGCAAAAATCAAAAGTCAGATTCTTTATGGAGCTGAATTATGGGGAAGGGAACTTAAGGGGACTATTGAATATGGCTTAAATAAGTTTTATAAAAAGATATTGGGACTCCCTAATAGTGCCCCTTCTGCTTTGGTTAGGGCAGAGACTGGAGAGTTATCTATAGAGTGTGTTTATGTGCAGAGGCAAATTAATTATTGGATTAGGATATCCCGGATGCCCTCGCATAGATTCCCCCTTTTATGTTTGGAGGAAGCCATTCTTTATTCTCATTCCAATACAATATTTCCATGTATGAAAGTTTTGGAGGAACTTATGGGTTGTTACATGCAACCTTATGGGTTGTTACATTTTGTTGCTGACTGTTTATGGTACCCTTTTGATCATATTAAATTAATAATAAATAATAAAATAAAGGATACTTTTGTTCAAAAAGATTTAGAGTCCTGTCAACTATCTAAAGCCTGTATTTGGCTGTCCAAAAATAAAATGGAACCTAAATTTGAATGATACCTTAATACTTTACCCACTACAAGGCAGAGGGTCCTCTTATCTAGACTTTGTTTTGAGGTTTCTGAGAGCAACAGGAACAGAGAACAATATTCAGGGGGAAAAATAATGTTTATATGTGTAATTGTGGTCTGTGTGAAGATAATTTGTTGCATTTACAGTAGTGTTGTTGTGCCCTCTTTATGAGAAATATAGGCTCTCCTTGTTGGGAAATATATTAAGCCAACAACATTATCAGCCCATGCAGTTATTGATATATCTATTCACAATATCTGATCTTCCAATATTGAGCTCCGTGTCTCCCTTCTTAAGATAATTGAGCAAATAAGGTTACATTTAACAAGGTAACTCCTGACTGATGGATGAAATGGCTATTTCTTAAGTGCAGAGTCTATTGAAGTAATTTTATAAGTAGTTTGATTTTGATAAGTATGATGTTTGAAATATTATACTGTGATATGAATACTTATGTTTGTAAGGGTCATCTGACCGATTAATAGAACAATTATATTACCTGGTATAGTATTGTATATGAAGAATAACTCTTGCCAAAACCATCTTTCATATGGTTACCACTGAACAACAAGAAACTGATCATTTTCCTTTTTTGTGAATCCTGATTTATAAAGAAGATCTGGTGGCAGCCAAGATTTTAGCTATCTTCTTTAATACTGTGGCTAGAAAAAAAAGGATGGTAGCTGTTAGAAGGGTGTGATAGAATATTGCATGAAATGTTGGTACCATTCGAATGCATGTGCAATCTAAATTGATCACATTGTCATAGTTATCATTTATTAAGCAATATCTATGCTATCATTTTAAACAATGTGCAATAAGTTCTTATGAAATGTTGTATATGATACTTTTAACCTTGTCTAATACTTAAATGTTTTTAAAGATCTTTTATTTGTAATGGCTATATTGTTGAACAATAAACAAACCTGACTTGATAGGCTAAGATACCCCAGTTTGTGCATACACAAACTGGAGTATAGCTAACATACTAACATACTAACATACTAAAATGCCATCAGAATAGGCCTAACGGTCTTTCGTGTCTGCTTGTTTGGTCAGCCCCCACCCTGGGTGCTGACCTTACTGTCCCCCTCACCTTCTCTGGCTTCTCCCTTCCCAGTTCCGGATATTCTTGCTGCATTGGATTTTGCTTCCTGAACCCTTCCCCTGTACCTGTCCCACCCCCTCTTGAACCCCTCCACTGTCTCTGCCTCCACCAGCCCCCTAGGTAGTGCATTCCATGGCTCCACCACCCTCTCAGTGAAGTAGCACCTCCTCCTTTCTCCCCTGAATCTTCCCCCCTCCAGCTTCCACCCATGCCCTTTAGTGGCCCCTTCCTCCTTCCTTCAAAGCAACCTGACTGTTCCTCCCCTATTTACCCTCTTCATGTACCTGAAGACCTCTATCATGTCCCCCCTGTCCCTTCTCTCTTCCAATGTGTACATATTTAGCTCTTTGAGCCTCTCCTCATAGGTCCTGTCCCACAAGCCCCAAATCATTTTGGTTGCCTCCTCTGACCCTCTCCAGGAGGTTAATGTCCCTCTTTAAGTGTGGCCTCCAAAACTGCATGCAGTACTCCAGGTCGGCCTCACCAAGCAGTTATACAGAGAGGTATCACTTCCTCCTTCTGGAGGTGATCCCCTAGTGCATCCCAGCATCCTGTTGGCCTTGGCTGCTGCCCTCCTACAAGTCTCAGAGTTGTTCATCTTGACATCCACCACCACCCCAGGTCCCTCTCAGCCATTGAGACTTGTAGTATTCCCCCCCCCCAGGGTGTACACTTGGCCTGGGTTTCTGGCCCCCAGGTGGAGTACTTTGCATTTTCCTGCATTGAACCTCAGCTTCCACTTTCTAGACCATCTTTCCAGAGCCTCCAGGTCCCCCTGCAGGGCGCTGCATTGAACCTCAGCTTCCACTTTCTAGACCATCTTTCCAGACCCTCCAGGTCCCTCTGCAGGGCCACCCTCCCCTCCTCCCCATCCACCACCGCCCCCAGTTTTGAGTCATCTGCAAAGAGACTCATCTCACTCCTGATTCCTGTCCTTATGTCAGATACGTAGGCGTTGAACAGAAGGGGCCCAAGGACTGATCCCTGTGGGACCCCACTAATGACCCTCCTTGGGGATAAGACTATCCCACCAACTACTACCCTCTGGGTCCGGTCCTGGAGCCAATTGCCTATCCATCTGATCATCTGGTTTCCCACCCCCATTTCTCCTAGCTTATCCAACAGGCCCACGTGAGGAACAGAGTCAAATACCTTGCTGAAGTCTAGAAAGAGGACATCCACTGGTCTACCCAGGTCCAAGGCACTTGTCACCCAGTCATAGCTGGATGCAAAGCTCTCCTCAGTGCCATTTGAACTGAGCTACCAAGGATAGAGGAGCTCTCAGATGTTCTTCAGTGACCGAGCAGTTGGGTGGGATGGGAAAGGTCTCTGTTGTCAGAGAAAGTGGAATCAGATCAACTAGCACCCAAAAACAAGACAGAGCTTTAAAAATTAAAAGAACTGAGAGGGTCGGTGGGAACTCAGATGGAAGTGGACCAGGGACTCGGGAACAGGGGAGCAAGCAGCCAGGCACAAGGAATGGGATATAATGGGTCTCCATGTGTGAACCCCTTCCACAGGAAAAACAAATAAAATAAAATAAAAACTGAGAAGGTTGGGACTCGGGAGGGTCATGGGCCAGAACCTAACTGTGTGTGGGGGGGAGCAGGGGTGCCTCATGCCCGATGACGGAAGTTGGCAAAGGGCAAGTCACTAGTGGACAGAGACTGTATGTGTGTGGGGGGCAGTGAGACTGCATTATTTAGCCCCAAAGCACAGCAGTGGCACTGTGCTAGTGCAGAACCAGACAGAAATAAAAGCACAAGTGCTGCAGTGCAAGAACTTGTTCAATTCAAGTTCAGGTTACAGTATTTCCACTGCACTGGCACTTAGTTGTCTTGCTGCCTGGCAGTGTATCCTTTGGTGCAATGTTTTTTTTTATTTTAGTCTTTGGTAACCGGGTAAGGCCCACTAGGCACAAGTGGCTGTTTTCAGGGGTGACCTGGGAGCACTGGGCAGTTAAGTGACTTGCTCAGAGTCATGCAGTATGCAGGTGGAGGTTGTGAGAATCAAACTCAGGTCTGGTCTGCTGGATGTATCAAGCTCGTTCACACCTTATTCCTCTAACCTCAAGGCTATACTGCCAGTCAGATGTGCTATGAATGAGCTTGTGGGACATCCAGCAGACAGACAAGGGTTTGATTTCCCCAACCTCCACTTGCATACTGTGTGACTGTGAGCAAGCCACTTAATCTCCCTAGTGATCATGGTTTGCCTCTGAAAATAGGCACCTGTGCCTAGTGGGTCTAAGCTGAAAGTAGAGTGGTGACAGTCTGAGCTTATTCAGCTCAGCAGGTATACTGGCATACTATGAGACGCTGAGGATGTCACTTGTGTAACTACCCCAAAGCTCTGTCAAAGCAGTGTCACCAGCCATTTTCCACACAAGCAAGATTCATGACAGGAGGAACATATTTTTTTTGTGTAGTCCTGTGAAATAAAGGCTTGCATCATGTCTGAAACATTTTGGCAAAGGAGCAGCCCTGCAGTTGAATAGCCTCTGTCTGCACAGTGTCATCAGCCATTTCTCACATAAGTAGGAGTCAGAACAGGGAGACCATATTTTTTGTGTAGTCCTGTCAAATAAAGGCTTGTGTCACATGTGAGATATTTTGGAGGAGAGGCAGCCTGGCAGTTGAATAGCCTCTGTCTGCTTAGTGGCACCAGCCATTCCCAAACAAGAAGGAGTTGGAACAGGAGGACCATACTTTTTTTTTGTGCAGTCCTGTCAAATAAAGGTTTGCATCATGTGTGAAACATTCAGGGATGGGCAGCCTGGCAGTTGAGTAGCCTCTGTCTGCACAGTGTCACAGTCAGCCATTTCCCACACAAGCAGGAGTCATGACAGGAGGACTATATTTTTTTCTGTAGTCCTGTTAAATAAAGGCTTGTGTCATGTATGAAACATTTTGGAGGGAGTGGGCAGTCCAGCAGTTGAATAGCCTCTGTCTGCACAATGCACAAAGCAGGAGTCAGGACAACAGGACCATATCTGTCAAATAAAGCCCAGCAGTTGAGTAGCCTCTGTCTGCACAGTGTTATGGTCAGCCATTTCCCACACAAGCAGGAGTTTGGACAGGAGGCCCATATTTGTTTTGTGCAGTCCTGTCAAATAAAGACTTGCATCATATGTGAAATGTTTTGGAGAGGGGGAAGCCTGGCAGTTGAGTAGCCTATGTCTGCACAGTGTAACCACCCATTTCCCACACAAGCAGGAGCCAGGACAGGTGAACCACATTTTTTTGTGTAGTAATGTCAAATAAATGCTTGTGTCATGTGTGTAACATTTTGGAGGGAGGGGGCAGCCCGGTCGTTGAGTAGCCTCTGTCTGCACAGTGTCACAGTCAGCCATTTCCCACACAAGCAGAAGTCAGGACAGGAGGCCATGGTTTTTGTGTGTGGTCCTATCAAATAAAGTCTTATGCCACATGTGAAGCATTTTGAGGGAGGGAGCAGCTTTGGCAGTTGAATAGTAGCCCCAGCGTGTAGTCTTGCTGGTTAACCAGTTCATATTCCTTGCCTTGAGACATCATCATTATCATCGTTGCCATCTATTTCCCCAAGGTGACTGAGGAAGATAGTATGGTTAGGTACAGAGTTTTTTCTTGGAAAGGAGCTGGCTTCATTAGTGATCAGCAACTGTTATTCAAATATTGAAGGAAGGGAGTAGGCCTGTGAAACAAGTTTATAAGACAAAGACAACAATTCAGAAGGAAAACAAAAATAGTCACAAAACCAAAAAGTGCTGCTTTTACTGCAATAGGTGCGCCCTCTTCTTTACCGATTGAAGCTTTCTTCATGCTTCTTTGGGAGCAAGACAATTCACTCCCATCTTTTTGTAGTTCCCCAAAGTTGAGAGCATAACAGAAAGTAAAAGAAGGTGCCCCAGCAAGCAAAAAGTGCCACAGGAATGCCCAGGTGCCCAGGTTACAGATACAGCCAATGCCTTGAAAAAATAATGAATCCCCTCCAGCAGCACAGCTGCAGAAAAGTAGTGTAAATATAGTTAGAAATGCCAAGTTAATGTGCTATGCCAGCAAGTGGCATAGGTAAAACTTTTTGCACAAGATAGAATGTTATGCTGAGCTGCACATGCCCAGCTTCCAGAACCAGAATTAGAACCCAGTGTTGCTTTTTAAAAAATGAAGTTGTTGCAGAGAGAATCGTGGTAGCTGTGGTAGACAGAGGATGCAGAAAGCATGGAGGGACAAGAAGAGCTTACCTGGAGAGTTGAAGCTTTCCCTGAGGGCTTGCCTACATGTCTCTGGCCTTCATTCACTGAAGACTGTCTGCCTGCTGTGTCGCATGGTCCACAGTCTTGTCGAATGTGCTGAAGGAAGAAGAGATGCCCTGCTCCCCATAGGAAGGGCTTGGTGTCCCATTTTGTTATTTTTATTTCAAAAAGTAAAGTTTCAGTCCCCTGGAGGTGGCCGTAGCAGTGCTGCATTGTTTTGGCCAAAGTTGGGACCTAGCAAGGTCCCCAATCGACCGCTGAGCTACCCAAAGCCATCCCTCTGCCAACAACTCCTCCCACCTCCCCATCCAGATTCCTTGAACCCCCAGGCTGGGGCGGTGAGTCGGCTGCAGTACACCAGCAAAGTGCTGACTGCCAGAACTAAACAGAAAGTTATTTATTTATTTTTAAAAAGTAGCACTATGCATAAGCAAAGTGGCCAAAGGCCAGAGCAGGAAGGGCCATAATTTACTTAAATCAGTATCTGGGGTGTGGCGATGCTCCAGGAGGTCCCGCCCTGCAGGTCCAGAAGGGAAAATGTTTAAATATTTAAAACGGGGGCAGAGCAAAGGTGGGGTAGCCGAAAAGTGTGATAGACAGGCCCTGCATAGGCCTAGTAAATATTTAAAGGGGCAACAAGGCCCAAGGGAGTTTTAAATAGGGCAACCATGCCAAGTTATTAGAAATGGCATCCAGCCCATAAGTTAAAGGGTCCCAGCCATATAGGCCCGATATTAAAAGGGGCCAGCCACATAGTCCCAATGAGAATATTTAAAGGGGCAACAATAGGCCCACAGGTGTTAAAAGCCATATAGGCCCACAGGTGTTAAAGGGGCCTAGCCAGTCATAGCAGGCAGTATAGTGAAGGGGGTTAAGGCTCTGAGCTGCAGATCTGGAGACCTGGGTTTGAATCACATAGCTGCCTAGGTGCATACTGTGTGATTCTGAGCAAGTCAATGATAGAAAGTATCCTTAGAATGGCAGAAAAAGGGGAGATATTGCAGTTGGGGGACCTGAATATGCCAGATGTTAACTGGAGTGCAGTTGCAGCAGCTACTTCTAAGAGTGGGGCTATTCTAGATGCCCTACAAGGGGCATACCTTGGAAAACTAGTATTGGAACCAGCTTGAGCAGGAATTATCTTAGACCTGTTACTCTCAAATGGAGTTGGAGAGAGGATAACAGATGTAGAAGTGGGTAGCCATCTGGGAACTAGCGACCATCGAACAGTATGGTTCACGATAAACACAGCAGTAGAATCAAGCCATACAAAAGCAAATGTACTAGAATATAGGAGGGCTGACTTTGCCAAAATGGGTGAGTACTTAAGAAAAGCACTAGCAAATGGGCAGGAAGGAGAGGTGGAAGAACAATGGTGAACAATCAAAACTGCCATCACAGAGGCAACAAGCCTTTGTGTGAAGCAAAAAAAAAACCAAAATGATGTAAGAAACCACTATGGTTCTCAAAGGAGGTGGCAGGGAAGGTTCGAGAGAAAAAAAAAGCATTCAGGAAGTACAAGGAATCACAGAAGGAGCAGGACAAAGAATTGTATCAGTTAAAGCAAAAGGAAGCTGGGAAGGCAGTCAGAGCAGCAAAGGCCCAAACCGTGGAAAAGATAGCCAACTCAGTTAAGAAGGGGAATGAAACCTTTTATAGGTACATCAGGGAGCAAAGGAAGACCAAAGAAGGGATAGTGAGGCTTAATAAAGGGAAGGGGGGATGGGCAGAGGGTGACTGTGAAAAAGCAGAGTTATTAAATAAATATTTTTGCTTAGTATTCACAAATGAAGAGGGTGAGGTACCTAAATCAAACAATAGAAACATTCTGGATATGGGAGTTGATACCAGCTCATTCACAGAAGAAAGGGTTCTGAAAGAACTCTTAAAACTGAAGGTGGACACAGCAATGGGGCCTGATGGGATTCATTACAGAATTCTAAAAGAACTAAGGGTAGAACTAGTGACACCACTGACTACTCTCTTTAACAAATCATGGGAGGATGGGCTGGTACCTGAGGACTGGAGGAGGACAGATGTGATTCCGCTTCACAAAAGTGGGAGCAGGGCAGAAGCAGGAAACTACAGACCTGTTAGTTTAACCTCAGTGATAGGGAAAATGATAGAATCACTTCTGAAGGAATGAATTGTCGAGTACCTAGCGGTCAGAGGGGCACAGGACCCAAGGCAGCATGGATTCATAGCAGGAAGGTCATGTCAGATGAATCTAATAGATTTCTTTGTCTGTGTGACCAAATTAGTAGATCAGGGAGGGGCTGTGGACATGGCCTACCTAGACTTTAGCAAGGCATTTGACACAGTCCCACAAAAAAAATTAATGTACAAGTTAGCCAGCCTGGGTGTAGGTCCCTAGATAGTAGCCTGGGTAAAGAATTGGCTGGAGAACAGTATACAGAGGGTAATAGTAAATGGAGTCAACGCTGAAGAAAGAGGGGTTACTAGCGGAGTAACGCAGGGTTCAGTACTAGGACAGGTCCTCTTCAATGTCTTTATAAGTGACATTGCAGAGGGACTGGAAGGAAAAGTCTGTCTCTTTGCAGATAACACAAAGATCTGCAACAGAGTTGATACACAGGGTGGTTCAGAAAGGATGAGAAGGACTTGGCAAGATTGGAGGAATGGTAAAATGTGTGGCAGCTTAGATTCAATGCTAAAGTTCAAGTAATGCACCTGGGAAACAAAACCCAGGGAAGAGAACACAACGGGGTGAGATATTAACAACAACAAAATGAAAAGGGACCTGGGGTAGTCATATCAGATTACCTAAAGGTGGGCAAGCAATGTGAGAGGGCGGTAAGAAGGGCTGGGGGGATACTGGGATGCATAGGGAGAGGCATCAATCAGTAGAAAACAGAAAGTTGTTATCTTTCTGTACAGACAGCTGGTGAGACCCCATCTGGAGTACTGTGTGCAGTTCTGGAGACCAGCTCTCCACAAAGACATAAACAGGATGGAGGCAGTCCAGAGGAGGGCAACTAAAATGGTGCAGGGGCTGCACCAGAAGACATATGACGAGAGGCTTAAGGAGCTTAATATGTATAGCCCTGAGGAAAGGAAGGAGAAGGGAGACATGATAGAAACTTTCAAGTACCTCAAGGGAACCAACAAAGTCCAAGAGGGTAGCATCTTTCAGAAAAAGAGGTGTGCAAGAACAAGGGGCACAATTTGAAGATAGAGGGGGGCGGATCAGTGGAAATGTGAAGTATTTTTTCAGATAGGGTTGTGGATGCATGTAATGGCCTTCTGGAGGAGGTTGTGAGTCAAAAACAGTGGTGGAATTCAAGAATGCATGGGACAGTCATAAGGCAATTCTAGGTGGTGGGGGTAGGAAGAAGTAGGCTGTTGGTTAACTAGAATCTGCAGCTTATCCATTATGTAGGGAAATGGGTAGACTGGGTGGGCCAAGTGATCCTTATCTGCCATCAAATTCAAATTTTATGTAAGTCACTTAACTTCCTTGTGCTCCCTGGTCACATCTAGAAACAAGCTTCAGTTTAGTGTGCTACTCCTGGTTAAACAATGTTCCCTTTCCCTTTTCATACAGGCCCACAGATATTAAAGGGGCCTAGCTAGCTAATTAGGTCCACAGGTGTTAAAGTGACCTAGCCAGTCCCAGCAGACCAGTTAGGTAAAAGAGGCCCAGCGTATCTATAAGGGCCGACCCAACTAGTGTACCTCACAGTCTAAGGAGGCAATCCAGTGTTTAGCCGTCAGTGTACCCACAGTAGTAGGAGAGCCCATTTTAGTTAGAGGGACCTCACTGCAGGTAGGTCCACAGTTATCAAGGGCTTCATCAAGGAATTACCCTGACAGAAGCAACCAAGTGCCTGTTTATTTACTGTGGTCTGTGCATTCAGAACCTGTGATATTGAGCACAACTGTTGGAACTGTGACATATAATTCCATTGTGCCAGCATCTTGTGCTAGTGTGTTTCTAAATCAGTCTTCAGCAATCCTTCAGAGACATTTCACCAGTGAGTTTCCAAATCAGTCTTCAGCAATCCTTCAGAGACATTTCACCAGTGTGGTGTCCGAATCAGTCTTCAGCAGCCCTTGAAGATGAATTCCACAAGTGCAAGCCAGAATCAGTCTGTAGCAGTACTCCTGAAGAGAAGACCCATGTTCATAACTGTACCTTTGCAATGTCATGTTTATTATTTTCCTCTAACAGTCCCTAGTGTATTACTTGGCCCAGTGCAGAGTCTGCCATCCATTTTCTTGCTTTGTTGTCTGCACCAGAGTGCCGTCCAGATCTTCTGTTCCAGCTACCCAAGCCAATGTCTTGTTTATTGTTTTACATCAGTCCTTGGCTCATTCAGCCTTGTTGCTCAGAACGCTGTCATTCTCCATCTGAAGACTTCTTTATCCTGATTCCTGATTTTGTGGGATCCACCTATCATCTTCTTTACCCAGCAGTCAAGAAGTGGGCTGTGGCCAGGTATCCTTCATCTCTTTACCCGACAGATCAGAAGTGGGCAGTGACAGGGCGTACTGCATCTGCTGTACCCAGCAGTCCACCGGCAGGCTGTGGCAGGGTGTTCTGAATCTTCTTTAGCTGGCAGTCCACCAGTGGGCTGTGGCAGGGGTGTTCTGCATCATCGGTACCCAGCAGTCCAAAAGCGGGCTGTGGTGTGGTAGGCATTGTATTGGTCATCTCAACCCGGCTGTCCACTAGTGGACTGTGGCTGGATCCTTTTGCTTCAGCTCTGGTGGCCCTCAGTGGGGTTTTAGCTGAGAAAATCTTAGTGCTTGTTCTTAAACTCCAGGAACCCAAGAGAGGTGGGTGTGACCAAGGAACTCATGGTCTGTTTAGAAGCAATCTCTGTATCTTCCTAGTTTCTCAAGAAGTCCCCAGAGTCGCCCTGGCCAGCCAGTCAACTTGTTTCTTGTTACGCCAGTTTCTTTGGTCCTGTTCTCTTCCCAATGACAGAGAATGTATGGCCATGCACAAACTGCCATCAGTAACATGTCTAGAATCTTGCTACAGTATGCTGTATGTTTCATAGTGTGGAGTACTCCAGGTGACAGGCCTTAGCTAGAGATGCATCTTGGGGTGAGTTAAAAGGATTTGCATAAGATGCTCTTATTGCATAGCTGTTACAGTCAGTTTGCCAATGGTGCAATTTTGCTATAAAGTCACCCTCTTACAAGGACTTTAGTGTTAGAGACGCTCTTATAGCATAGCTTTTACAGCTGATTTTGCTTTACAGTTCTCCTCGTACAGGAGGTTAGTGATACTAGTTCCCCTCTTTTCCCTGTGACCGTGTCTTTTTTCCCCATGGTTGAAGAATAAAGCCTGCTAAGCATTTGAAACCTATTACCGACTCGTGCCTCTCTTTGTTAGGTGACAACATCCACCTCTTGGGAACCTGAAGTGTTCTCCCGCCATTCCACCTGAAGGGAGAACCACTGGCATTGGCAAACTGTATGTGATTTATTTGAGTCATGACAATACTGTTGCTCCAGCCACCCTTTTATCTTAGTGGATCCCAGCACACACTACTAGCAGGTCACCACATTTTCTCTCCCAACTCGCTCCTGACAACCCGCTCCCACATCAACCCACTCCAGCGTCAACCCACTTCCGACAGCTTGCTCCCTCCCAGGACTCAGTGGTGCCATGTTATCCAATGAACAGATCCAGGTCAATAAATTACTAGCAATACCTTTTGTGAGTTTGTGAAGTGACTGGGCTGTTAGGTAATTCTTTTTTTCGAACAAAGCTGCAGGGATGGGGAGTGGTAGATGTCTGATAGTAAAACTGCAGTCTACAGTGCCATGATAGTCAGTCAGGTCTCTCAAATGTGCAATGTTACTTGGATTACCATCCCTTTGTGTTATGTGTCCATTTTCTGTTTTATGTGCATTTGCCTGCGATCTAAACAAGTAATGCCACCTTTGATAAAGACATTTATATTTTGATGAGTAGCACTAGAAGTATGACTTCAGAAATTACATGCTTTTTTTATTAGCTGTAGTAAATTGCCATTGTAGTCATAACACCAGGGGTTATTGTTTATTTCATAGATGAAAACAAAAGGGTTTTACCAGTGTGTGACTCATAAGTTGTGTGAACACTGGACAAGTTTGTTGATATCGATTTTCTTTCTTGTTGTGTTCATAATTTTTTTTCTGTGTTTTTGATTTTTTTTCATTTCATGGTCTTGAGCTCAAACAAAATATGATGGCTTAGTTGTCAATATTGAGATTTGTTTTCCGTGTTGTTCTATTTTGGATAGCACATGATGTAGTGTGGACTGTATGAGATTTGCTGTATGATCTTGCAGGGTTGACTGTCTACATTGTAAAATGTTTTGTGATGTACTGCTGGCACTTATTTGTGTTTAGTGCTTCTTGTTGTTAGTTTATGGCTGGTTCGATTGGCATCTATATTGTGTTGGGTCAGCAAATATGTTTGATGCAGGAGTGAGTTGTCAGGAGGGTTGGTATAGGAGCATGTTGACATGGGAGCAGGTTGTCTGGAGCGGGTTGACTGGAAGTGAGTTGTCGGGAGTGAACTGACATAGACCCCTTGTCTTCTTAGACACCATCATCTTTGTTTGCTGCTGCTGGTGATACCCAGTTAACAAATGCAGGCCAAGCAAAAGACAGCAGGAAAAGCTCAGGTGCTGAACCAGTGGCTATGAAAAGTAGATTTGCCAAAGGTACAGTTATTTAAAAAATAAAGGCAATTGCAGGCACTGCACATAGTGAAAAGGAAAGAATAAGCACACATGCATACATTGTGCCACTTTCTGAAGATTCTACCATTTCTCATTCCTAAGAGTCAGACTGTATGGATAGCAGGGGCAGTGAGTATATTCCTGAAAGGCAGGCAGTGCATGATGGGTACTGTACAGATGAAGGCTCAGAGCCAGAGAAACTTGTGAGATACCATATCAAAAATTCTGGGGACAGGTCATCAGAGGAAAGGTCATTAGTGTCCAGTGAAACTTGAAAGGACGTTATGCCTGGCTTGTCTCCTATGCTGAGGGCAGGCCTCACACCCAATCAGCCAGTAAGGACATTGAGAAAAATAATCAAAATATAGAAATTAACATAGTCATGCCAGATGATGAAAACTTGCCCAAATCAGGAACCAAAACAAACAAAAGAAAAAGGAAATCCAAAAAACTTCTGATCATAGGAGACTCCATGATTCAGAGAGTTGATACCTATCTCCAGCCAGAGGTAATGGTCAGATGTCTCCTAGGTACATCAGCGTGAAGAGACACCGACCGCATTGCTAAAATTGTTCAGGAAGCAGGAGAAAACATTGACGTCCTGGTACACATAGGGACTAATGATCTCACCAGCCGGTCAGTTGTGGAGACCAAGGAACATCTGACCAGGCTGGGTGACAAACTATCATCCATTTCATCTGGCATCTCCTTCTCTGAGATCTTGCCAGTCTGGGAGAGGGGGCAGATGGACGGAAGGTCAGAGTAGGGGAGATAGGGGAGCTAAACAGGTGGCTCAAGGCTGTGCCAGAAAAAGGACACAGATTTGTAGGAACTGGCAACAGTTTTGGGAGAAAGTTCTTTAAATTTGATGGACTGCATCTGACTAAGGAGGAGTCAGTGCACTGGGGCAGAAGTTTGACATCTTTGCAGAATATTTAAACTAGCAAATGGGGAGAGGGGTACAGCACCCCATACGTCAAATGGGAAGAACACCCCTCCCCCCTCAGCTAGTGGTCAAACAGGGATTCAGCATGTTTGCAGTTCATTTGCATCACCAGGTAAGAAAAAAAGGTCCGTCTCGCCATATGTCGCACAAGGGAAATGCAAGACCTCACTCAACAACTAACATACTGAAATGTGGCCAATGGAAAATCATGTACACAAATGCTCATGGCCTGAGAAATAAGATTCCAGACCTGCAGGCAATAATGTCAGAGGCTTAACTGGACATAGTAGCAATTAGTGAGATGTGGTTTACCAGTAACCACACTTGGGAGACTTCAGTACCTGGCTATGTACGTTTCAGAAGAGACCGAGGTGCAAAAAGGGGGGGGGGTGGAGCGGCCCTGTATGTCAACGAAAATATGAAAGCTGCAGAAATTCAGAATACACATAAGGAGCCAGAAGAACTGTGGGTCACCCTGGAAACAGGATATAGGACAGCCATAAGAACTGGGGTTGTCTACAGGCCCCCAGACCAGGGGGAGGACATAGACACTGTTAGAAGATGTATAAAACATGACAGCTAAAGGGAAGGTTCTGATAATGGGAGACTTCAACATACTGGATACAGATTGGTCAATACCAGCAGGAACATCTGCCAGATTTAGACACTTGGTGGATTCCCTGCATGGGGAGGTCCTCAAACAAGTGGTACAACAACCCACAAGAGACAGGGTTATCCTAGATCTATTACTGACTAACAAGAAAGGGATCACAGATCTCCAGGTAGAAGGTCACCTCAGTGACCATCACATGGTATGGTTCAATTTGGCCACTACAACTAAATCATCCCATTCCAAGGCAAAAATATGGGACTTCAGAGGAGCTGATTTTGATAAAATGGCCAACAGAGTTAAGCTAGCCCTGGCAAAAAGAAACACAGGTGAGGGGTACAGGCAAAGTGGGCAAGCATTAAGGATGCAATACTTGAAGCAACATCCCATTGTGTTAGACAGAAAAGGAAGTGCAAAAGAAGAGGGAAATCACTCTGGTTCTCAAAAACAGTAGCAGAAAAGGTCAGAACCAAAGGGCTGGCCTTCAAGAAATATAAGGGAACACAGCGGGATAAAGATAGGGAGCCATACCAAACTGCCCTAAGGGAAGCAAGGAAGGCAGTAAGGCAGGCAATGTCCCAAACTGAGGAAACACTAGTACAAACAGTAAAAGAAGGTGACAAGACTTTCTATAGATACATTAGTGAAAGGAGAAAGTCCAGAGTGGGTATTGCTATGCTCAAAGGAGAAAAGGGGATGTGTGAAGAGGAGGACTCGTAAAGCATCTATCCTAAATAGATAGTTTTGCTCAGTATTTACTGAAGAGAAGGTAGGGCAGAGCCCACAGCTCAGCACCATGGATACAGGGGGGAGGGAGGTGAGCACTACTCCCTTCACAAAAGGAAGGGTCCTACAAGAGCTCGCAAAGCTCAGGGTGGACGAGGCAATGGGACCTGATGGCATACATCCCAGGGTACTAAAGAAGCTAAGGGTGGAACTAGCAGAGCCATTAGCAGAACTGTTTAGTGAGTCTCTGAGCACAGGAGAGGTCCCAGAAGACTGAAGAAAGGCTCACCCTGGAATCCATGGGCACAGGATCCAAGACAGCATGGTTTTACAAAGGAAGGTCCTGTCAAACTAATCTCATAGATTTCTTTGACTGGGTAACCAGAGTGGTGGACCAGGCGGAAGCAGTTGATGTCACCTACCTTGACTTCAGCAAAGCTTTCGACACTGTTCCACATGGAAGATTGATAAACAAGCTGAGTGGGCTCAGGGTGGGTCAGAAGTTGGTCAAATGGGTGGCAAACTGGTTGACAGACAGAAAACAGAGAGTGGTGGTAAATGGAATGCAGTCAGAAGAGATGCAAGTCACAAGTGGGGTACCTCAGGGGTCAGTCCTGGGGCCAGTCCTCTTCAATATCTTCATCAGTGACATTGCAGATGGACTAGAGTGTAAGGGTGTCTGTTTTCAGATGACACCAAGATCTGCAACAGAGTAGATGATCCAGATGGGGTGGGCAGAATGAGAAGAGATCTGGATAAACTAGCAAAATGGTCAGAAGAGTGGCAACTGGGATTTAATGCAAAGAAGTGCAAGATCATGCACATAGGGAAGAGAAACCCTAAATCCACATGTAGGCTGGGAGGAGAGTTGCTGGCAGTCACAAAGGAAGAAAGAGACTTGGGCATCATCATCACCGATGACCTGAAATCATCCAAGCAGATCTCTAAAGCAGTAGGTAAGGGAAGGGGGATGTTAGGGTGTATTAGTATGGGTATCACAAGTTGTAAGAAAGAGGTAATAATCCTCTTTACAAGACACTGGTTAGGCCCCATCTGGAGTACTGTGTGCAGTACTGGAGGCCACACCTTCACAAGGACGTTAACCAAATTGAAGTAGTCCAGAGAAGGGCAACCAAATGGTGCAGGGACTGCATCAGAAGACCTATGAGAACAGATTAATGGAGTTCAATATGTATACCCTACAGCAAAGGACAGAAAGAGGTGATATGATCAAAACATTCAAACATCTTAAGGGCATTAACAAGGTGAAAGAGTCTAAAATGTTTCAATATAAGAAAAATAGCAGGACATGAGGACACAGCACGAGATTAGAGGGAGGCCCATTAAGGGGTAATGTGAGGAAGTTATTTTTCACAGAAAGTGTGGTGGATGCATGGAACGGCCTACCTCAGGAAGTGGTGGCTATGAATACAGTGCAGGGCTTCAAACAGGCATGGGATAGGCATAAGGGAGCAATACAGATGAGTATGAATAAATAGGCCACTGACAGCAAAGGACAATTTCACATTTATAAGGTAGAAAAAGAAATGGGCAGATTGGATGGGCCTTGCGGTCCTTATCTGTCGTCAACTTCTATGTTTCTATATGTTTCTATGTTGCAATGCCAGGGACAAAACCAAAAGACTTCCTATTCCATTTGGAGTTTTTTTACCTTTAGCGAAAAGAACAGTATGCTTTCAATATGCTGCCTGTAAGGTATCTTTCAGCAGAGGAAGACAGGCAAGCAATCTTGGCACATCAGCCTTAATTAAGACACGGTGGATACATCCACTTCAGTGAGCCAGGAATAAATCACAAGTTGACATTTCAGAGGATATAGAGGTTAACACTGGTACTGGACTGGTGGTGTAGCTAATTTGTACCATATACAATAAGCCTCTCATGTCCTATGAATGGTCCTTCATGCCATTTGCATAGCAGTCCCCACCCATTTCCTATATGGTCCTTGTGACCATACAGGAAGACTAGTTGCCCCTCCAAGCATAGATTGAGGAGGTTCCAAAGACACTGGTGGCACTAAAAGGTTACAGTAACTATGAAGCACCAGCAACTGTGACACAGAATGAGACTGTACATTTTAGGAACACGGGTCATGACCCAATTTACCTTCATTAGTATTGTATTGTTTTAACTAGTAATAAATTGAATTAAAAATTGAGTTTGGAATTTGGGCATGCAAAGCAAAACTGAGAAATTGGTTTCAAGTTAAACTTTCCACAAAAAAGGTGAACTAAAGCAAATTTCAGACTGACCATTAGCAGGGCCACCTGGACAGCCATGGGTCCTTGAAGCCCTGGCAGCAGCTTTGTGAAAGTGTTGTTTTGGGGTTAATTGGAGAGCAGCTGATAGTTTGTTCTAGTCAGCTTGGCTTAGGGAGGAGAAGGTTCATCTCCTACAGTCCTTCTTGAATTTTGGCACTACCCAGTCAGCATAAATAGTGGAACCCATTTAAATGTACACTAGATAAAGGAAATCTAATTGTAGAAATGAAAGGAAGAGTGTACTCCTACTCGGACTTGAACCCAGGACCTCAGCATTCTGTGCCTTGCTCTCAACCACCCAAGCTACAGTATAGAAGCCTCAGATAATTAAGTTTCCTGAGTCTTCCCTTGAAGCACACACATTTCTTTCAGGCATGTTGCATAATGAGCTATGTAGCAATCTCAAAGACTAACTTCCTCTTACTTACTATCCATGCAGTTCAGCCACTGCCAGGCAATTGTGAAAATCCAATTGTAGAAACAAAAGAAAAAGTATGTTCCTACTGGGACTTGAACTCAGGACCTTGGTATTCTATACCTTGCTCTCAACCACATGAGCTATAGGAGCCTCAGATAATTAAGCTTCCTGAGTCTTCCCTTGAAACACACATATTCCTTTCATGGGTGCTGTGTAATGAGCAATGTGGCAGTCTCAAATTGAATTTTCAAAATTGCCTTGCAGTAGCTGAACTGCATGGAGAGTAAGTAAGAGGAAGCTAGTCCACACTGGTAAAAGCACATTATGCTTAAATGCATGGTTTTTACTGTCCCATTTTTGCCCAAGCTTTCCTAATTAAATTAGCCTGATAAGTTCTTAAATGCAAATGTTTGATAAGTGCAGAAATTGCTATGGCTTGTTTTTCCTTCCATCTACTTACATGCACATTCACACATTGTAGCAGGTTTAATTACACTCCTGCCATTAGTGGTCTAAAGTTAAACATTCATTGTGTTGCAAGGAGCAAAGGGAGCTGTTCCAGAGTCTGACAGTCACAGAAACAAGAAAAATTAGTCTCCCTTGTGGTGATAAGGTGGCTCTAATTCAGCGACTGCCAATGACAGGTGAGAAACATTCAGATGTAACACTAGAGTATGGCATTGACATAAGTTTCAGCAGTTGGTATGGTCAGATAATTACTGATATTTCTAGGATCTCTCTGGAGAAATGCTCTGCCTGTATGCAATACCATGCTTAAAGCTGCAACTTCATCTACAATCTCCCAAAGTTGGGCATCTAAAGAGAAACTGCCATCTGAATGGAAATTTGTACTACAGTACTGTGCTATAATGAAATTCCATGTGTTTCTAAGATGAATAAAATACACACCTAGTAAATTGCATGAGCATCTAGGCAATTTTATAAAGCAAAATGAAAATCTGTAAAGCACACCCAGGATAAATGCACAAAATGTACTTCAAAATGGACATGCATTTAAGAGGGCTGTGCTGTAGTAAGATTGATATAATGCAGCTAAGTTTCTTCTTCCATTCAAGAATGTTGGATAGGGTTTGAAAATCACAACCTTTTGCATATAAAAAAAATAAACATTTTGTGTAATTCAAGTTCCCAATTTATTTTGAGTAGGGTTTTACAGCAGTCATAAAAGGATATGCATCTCCTGAAGCAAATGAAGCTGGAATGCAAAAAAAAAAATACAAAATAAAAATTTTAAACTTTTTTAATGAAAGGCAGTATACATTATGTTAAAACACTGCTGCTTTAATGTACTGTATATTCCCATTGTTCTTTAACAAAACCACAGGATGGTGTCAGCATCCTTCAAAGGTTTAAAAGAGGTAAAGAACCTTAGGTAGATATACTTTAGAACTATATAAAGAGTTGAAGAATCTGTGGCCAAGCTATTAAGGCTGAAAAAAAATATTTGGAAAGACCATATGTACTGAAACGTTTGGCAAGTATCACTCAAATATATGTTTGTTTGTTTTTTGGTTAGCCTTAAGCCCTACAGTAAGGACAGTTCTAGAAGCTAGATGTTTAAAGGGATTAGTGTAGACTGATTTCCATCGATTGGATTCATGAGCATCAACTCACATGCAGCAAAAATGTCATGCCTTATTCTTCAAAGGTGTACAATTATTTACAACAGTTTTCATGATTTGAGGAAGCATGCTCATGAAAAATGTGATGTTGGCATCACCATCTTAATGTAAGAGGCACCATATTTGAGGCAAATCACACCTGCATTCAAAAGTCAGACCACTTTGAAGTTGCACTAGCTTTCCGGTGAAGTTTTAGGAAAATCATTTGTAACATGTCACAAATCATTGGAGTAAAGATTCACCTCACAGATTTCACCTTGTTGGCCTAATGTAAAATATAAAAAGCAGTTTATATTAGAAACAGAGAAGTATAGAAATTGTCAGCAGAAAAGTTCCACTTTGCCAAACCAGCTTGCCCAGATTGTCAGTGCCTATTCAGTTATTGTAGAACCTACCTGGTCTCTGTCTACTCCTCTCCCTCCCTGCCTATTTACTAATATTCCCTTATGCCTGTCCCATAAATGTTTGAAGCCTCCCATTGTTCTCACTCCTCTAACTCCTCTCTTTTAGGGTGTACATGTTGTGATCCCTCAGTCTCACCTCACAGGGCTTTTGATGTAATCCATGCATATTTTAGTTGCTGTCCTCTGGACTGCCTCCACTCTTTGTCCTTGCTGAGATTTAGCCTTCAGAATGGGACACAGTACTCCAAGTGAGGTTTCATCAGTAACCGATACAGTGGTAACATCACCTCCTACTTCCTGCTGGTGATACCTCTTCCTATGCACTTCATCATCCCACTGGCCCCTGCCCACTGCTTTGTTATTACTTTGAGATCGTCAGATATGATAATCCCAAGGTCTCTTTCCTGCTTAGTGACTGCTAGTACCCACCACATGTAATACTCATCCAGCTCCTGGGTTTCCTATGCCCTAAAATAATTCTCATCTAAGGGAGTAACCATTGGGCTAATCTGGGATTCATTAGATACAAAACAGGGCAGGAGCATTGGGACTGTAGCCCTTATCTGCCATCAGCTTCTATGTTTCTATGATTTTGCACTTTCTGGTATTGAACCTAGCTGCCTTGGGTTTTCTAAGGTCGCTACTCATTCTTTCTACTTCTCCAGATTATCCACTCTATTACAGATTTCAGTGTCATCTGCAAAAGGCATGCCCTCCTTCCAGTTATTTTGAAATTCCATTTTGAGGACATTAAAGAGGCCCAGTCCCAGTACTAAGCCCTGCGTTACCCTTTGAATATGTTCTTTTTACAATTTACTTATCGAAGATATCCAAGCTGAGATATACTATTTTCTTTTCAGTGGAGTTCTGCTTTTATACAGTAGATACTGACAGCAAGGTATGCTGAATCACTGAGATGTAAAATGACTTTATCAGGGTTCCATTTCATTTTGATAAACTTAAAACCTTCTGGGTAAAGAACTGAAACTGCAGCACATAAGAAGAAACTTTAGAGATCCACATGCTGTACTGTACCCCTAACTTATTTCAAGTAACAGTTACAGTAAATGTGTTCTGAAAGACAAATAATGTAAAAAGGAATGCTAATGGTTTTTCATACATCACAGAAACATAGAAACATAAAAGCTGACAGCAGATAAGGACCACAAGGCTCATCCATTCTGCTCATTTTTTTCTACCTTATCAATGTGCCATATGCCTTTACTCTGTCAATGGCCTATCTATTCATACTCATCTGTATTGCTCTCTTATGCCTATTCCATGTCTGTTTGAAGCCCTGCACTGTATTCATATCCACCACTTCCTGATGTATGCCGTTCCATGCATCTACCACCTTTTTGTGGAAAAGAACTTTCTCACATTACCCCTTAATCAGCCTCCCTCTAATCTCACGCTGTGTCCTCTTGTCCTGCTATTTTTCTTATATTGAAACATGTTAGACTCTTTCACCTTGTTAATGTCCTTATTCATGCCCTTAAGATGTTTGAATGTTTCGATCATATCACCTCTCTCTCCTTCCTTTGCTCTAGGGTATACACATTGAGCTCCAATGTTTCCTCTGTACCCATGACTGAAAATGAGTATCTATAGTACAGAGAGAAAGGAAAACTATCCTTGCTATTACAGTAAATTGGAATAGGAAGTCAGATTGATTTTTAGAAAGACTATTACAGGCAACATCTTGGCAGTAATCCCTACATGTACTCAAACTGCAATTTGCTTCAGACAAATGGGTCTCTTTATAAATAACAGTGATGGTCACTAGGAATTAGAACTCTGAACTAATCAAAAAAGGAAAGACAGAAAATCTAGGACAAGAGAAAGTCAAAGCCTTTAAATAGTGCTGCAGAATGAATTACCAAACATAAAAAACAGGGAATCTGACTTCAGTTAAAAATAAAAAAAAAGCAATACATCAGTGCACTCACCACAAGTGGCATGTCCAGAAGTTCTGGGGCCAGTACACAGTCACATTCTGTGGTGGCCAAAAATCTGGATACATCTGACACCTCCTTGCACCACCACAAAAAAGTGACATACAGTATAAGAAAGGCTGCCTGGGTCACAAGTTGTGGGGCTGGGGGCTGGGGAGGAGTCTTTCTAGGATCTAAAGCACAGTGCTGATGATGTTGCCAGATGTTTGATGATGTAACTGGGGTCTGAGCCAACGAAAACTCCTTATTTTGCCACCCACAGAAGCCTGTGTATGGCATACCACCAGTTGCCTGGCTGTAAGGAGTGACTAGAGAACCTCAATCTGTATACCCTGGAAGAGAGGAGCGCTGTTTTGCTTTTGTGGCCCTGACCCTGTACAACTCTCTGCCTCATCGAGTGAGAGAGTGCCTGACTGTCCAGAGCTTTAAGATTGTTCTAAAGACATACTTATTTGATCTGGCCTTTCCTGATTATTCGTCATTGTGACTCTTATGATGTCTGTTTAAGTTTCTTTTATATTTTCTGATTTAATGATATGGTTTTAAAATTGTATAGTCTTATAAATGTTATTTTTTATAGAAATTGTACAAGCGCTTTAAACATGTTTGGAATTGCGCTTTTTATAAATACATTTTTATTTGATTTGGGGAGGGTAAGATAGAGACCTTCAAATACCTCAAGGGCATAAGTAAGGTACAAGAGGGTAGCAACATTCAGAAAAAAAAGATGTTTAAGAACAAAGGGTTATGATATGAGGCTGGATGGGGGTAGAGTTAGGGGTACCATGAGGAAGTATTTTTTCACAGAAAGGGTGGTGGATGCATGGAACAGCCTCTTAGTGGAGGTGTTGGGGGCGCAAAAATGGTAGGGGAATTCAGGAATGCATGGGATAGGCACAAGGGAACCCTTGCAATAGAAAACAGATGGTTAAAGTTGGAGATCAAGTATGGTTTGTGGTACTACAGTAGGTAGGGAAAATGGGGGACTAGGTGGGCCAAGCAGTCCTTATCGGCCATCAATTTCTATGTTTCTATCCCATGCCCAGTATCCCAGGTACACAGTACTTTTGCTATAGTGTTCTCCCCAGTGTCTGAATCTCACCTTTAGTCTTGCTTCTGGGAAAAGTGCCACTGACTTCAGGTGACAGTTCCTGTGTCTTCCTGGATATCCATTGGACCTCTACCCTAAGATCTGCCCAAGCACACTCTTGTATAACCCCCCTCCATTTCCCCATTCTCCCGCAGAATGCTACTTTAACTGTGATCCCTCCCTAATTTCTTTTCCACACCAGAACTTGTACTCCAATTTGCATGGCTGTGACTCTTGGTAGAACTGCTTGGCACAGTTCTACAAGGTAGGGTGGTCTGTGCTATGGCATGAGACTGGAAGTGTGGGGGACAGTGAGAAACTGAGTATTGCTTAATGCATCATTTGTATGATGGCGCCTTCATTTATGTGACTGCCCCTGCCTCTCTCTTGCTCTGTGGTCACAATGCACTGAGTGACCACGCACAGAAAGGCTTGCAGTCCCGTTGTGCATGGCACAAAAGAAGACACTTGCACAAAGTGGTTATTTTGTCCACTTTGCACCACAAATTGTGATTGTGTATAGTGCCTCTGAATTCCCTTGTCTCAAGAAGTCAAAATGGAGCAGTTATTAAACCCAAATTCCCATCAAGGCTGGAGTTTTCACCCTCAAATTACTTCCTGTGTATTGACAATTTCCATGCTCCTCTCTCTTATCCCTGAGTACAGCCAACTCTCCCCTGTATCTCCCTCATTTCCAATGTCTGGTATGTCCCTCTCTGTTTCTACTTTAGCTCTCATCATGCTTGCTTCCTACCTCTTTGTACTTTCTTAGGAACTCTGACTCTTACTATTTCTCTATTAATTTTTCAAGACCACTGCTGGGCAAGGAGTCTTAACCAACAGGCTTGCCCATCTCTGGTCCAGTCTTTCACAGGCCCTCCACCTCCTTCCACTGTGCTCTGAGGCTCCTTCTTTATGAACATTTTAATCATGTATGCTCTTGTACCTAATTTCTTCACCTACTTCTCTCCCCCAATACAAAATTTCCTTCTGTTTTGGGATATTTCCTCCTCTTAGTTCACAGTACAAAGCCTTTGCCATTATGCTGTAGAGGTCCTATGTTTAATGCCTTAATCGACTTTATAATGTTCTACTAGCATACCTCCACTTGTACCATAAAATGTAACTATTGCTGTTTGTACCTGTACTTAATTACAGTATGTGCTTTGCATCTTATCCAGTTTCCTGCATGACACACCTGGAAACAAACCATTTCCCAAGCAAACTGGGGCATCAACAATCATGTTCATTGAAGGCCATTTTTGAATGATTGCTGTATAGCATCAAAATATAATCATCATGTAAGTAAAAATATATTTGTTTAGAGCCCAATCCGAGAGGCTCTGGGCACTATTCAGGTAGGCACAGCAATAAAAACAAGATACAGTACGATAATAAAAACCATAAAACAAAACAAAAGATCAATAAACTACAATACAATCTAAATAACCTGAATTATTTAAAATAATGCAGTAGTTAGTAACATGGAAACAATACAGACAGTCTACAAATGCCCTTTTAAAAAGAAGTGTCATCAGCCCCCGCTTAAAAATCTCCACCGCTGGGGTCTCCCTCAAAGATTTTGAAAATGAGTTTCACAGCACTGGGCCTGCCACCTCAAACAAATCATCTCCAAAGGTTTTTTGGTGGGCCCTGGGAACTGCTAAAAGGCCCTTGGTGGAGAAGCGGAGTGAGGGCACAGGACGGACAGGAGTCAGGCGGGCATTCAGGTAGCCAGGGCTGGATCCATGTAGGGCCTTGTAGGTAAGAAAACCCACCTTAAAGATGATCCTCCACCTAACCGGCAGCCAATGCAGCTCATGCAAAACTGGGATCACATGACAGGACCTCAGAAGGCCTGTCAGCAACCTGGCTGCTGTGTTTTGCACCAACTGTGGGCATCAGAGAATTGCTCCATTGAACCCAAGGTACAGAGTATTACAGTAGTCAAGTCTCAATGTCACAAGCACATATACCAGTGATGGCAGTTCATCAGGAAGAATCAAGGCTTTAATCTGGACAACATTCCTCAGTTTAGAAACCACTTCTGATGACAGATGACACCTGAGCCTCAAGTGTCAATCCATCATCAAGAATGATGCCCAGATTTTTCATCTTGGTAGAATCCTCCAAAGGATTGAGGCCAAGGAATAACCCTGTTCCCATCCCAGCAGTACCCACATCCCGCTGGTGACCAGGCTCAATCACCAGCACCTCTGTCTTGTCAGCACTGAGGCTCAGCCAGCTAGAGGACATCCAATCCTGAATCTCAGCCAGAAATGTGATCAGCATCTCCATGGTGTCAACCGTCACAAGTACAAATGACATGCACAACTGGGTACCATCTGCATAACAGTGGAAACCCAAGCTGTACCATCTAATGATGTCACCCAGGGGAAGCATGTACACTGTGAACAACATAGGTGACAGGATTGAGCCCTGGGGAACTCCACAAGGCAGGGGCTTTGGGCACAATGAGAAATTCCTCATCACTGCCCTCTGCAACCTGCCTGTGAGAAAGGACTCAAACCAGTGGATGACAGTACCAGTGAGTCCACAGAGTTTTCTTAGGTGACCCAGCAGCACTACATGATCCACAGTGTCAAATGCTGAGGAGAGATTGAGAAGAATGAGTATTGACCACTCCCCTCTAGCTGTCACCATGAGGAGATCAATCTGCACCCTGACTAATGCCATTTTGGTGCTATACTTTGACCTAAATCTCAACTGGAAGGGCTCATAGATGTCATTGGTCATGAGGTGTGACTCGAGCTGCAGAGCTACAATTTTCTCAATAACCTTGCCTAAAAATGGGAGGTTAGAGATTGGTCTATAATTTGCCAAGACGTTAGGGTCTAGAGATGGTTTCTTTAGACGGGGTCTCACCAGTGCCTCTTTCAAAGCACTGGAAAAACATCCTCCAAAAGCAAACACTGCATTATCTTGGCAAACACTACACCAACGGACTCGCACACCCCAATAAGAGACAAGTCGGGCATGGGTCCAGTTTGGAGTACATAGGCCACAGCTTCAAATCACCTCGCAAACCTCTGCCACCCCAACTGGTCTAAACTCACTCCAAACAATAGGGGAACCTCTGGACACATATGACGCACCACTACAGGGCTGCAATTGCCCTGTTGGCAAGATTCCAGCCCTAATGGAGGACACCCTGTCAGAGAAGACCAGAGTACCCACAATCATGGAAGATCAGGATCTAACATCATCATCTAGATCTGTGGTTGTCAACCTTTTTTGGTCTGGGGCCCCCCTGGTGACCATTTGTCATTGTCAGAGACCCCCCCCTACAAAAAAGCACACATTTGTTATACTGATGCATAACAAACAGCAAGTGAATTATATTAAAAAAAATGTAGTTTTTAATAATATCTTTGCAACTATACAAAACAATATACCAAAAATATAAGATTTGTCAGGTATAAAGTGCACAATGTTTAGTTTTCACAACACCAGGTCTCAGACTCTGGGGGAGGGGTGGGAAGATAAACTAACAGTACATAAAAAATCACTTAGTAATAATGCCACTTCTGGGGGGGCACTGACTTATCTGTAACAGAGAATAATGACATTCTAACACTGTCCTTAGTAGTTACTGTTTATTCATGCACTGCACTGCTCTGTCAGTCTCTATTTAAGCACCTCAATCACCCTGTAATCATCGCTGCTAAATATCAGCTTTATTAATGTTTATAGGCTCTGTTAGTGTATATTTAAGCATCACTATAAAAGTTTATTACCGTTTATTGCTGTAACACAGACCACACAGACCACAGAATACATTGGATATACATAGTGTACATACCAGGACAGATATCCGTGAGGCCATGATTCATGAAAGCAAGAGCTGAAAGGCAAGAGGAGCTAGGGCAGCAAGAGGAAACAAAGGTGCTAGGTAGGAGCTTAAGGCAGCATTCATCGGGGTCACTAACTGGGATCAAAGGAGCGAGGGCAGCCAGAGGACACAAATGCACTAGGATCGCTCAGTACTTTGGAGCTTCATGCAGCACTAATTCAGTCAATAACAGTGGTTCAAAGGAGTGAGGGAGCCAGAGGAAACATGGGGTATTCGTCGGGGCAGTAACTGTAGAGGATACAAATGCAGTTCACAGGAGGTCAAAAATATATCAGCACATAGAGAGAATCATTTCCAGCAGTCAGGCAAGTGATTAATACCTAACAGCTGAACAATTAAGAATGAGCTGATAAACTTGCTTTATTGTGAAGGGGGGCTTTATTGTTAGGCTAAGAATATTATGCAGCTAGCGATCATTACATTCCTATGTTGTGAGTCGTGAGATTGACTAATAAAAACCTGCAAATCAGCTGCAAATCAGGATAGTACCCAATGTTAGTATATCACAATGGTAGAATGAGCTTCAAATGGGTAGGTGATTGTGGGAGGCACAGATATATGTAAGAGAGAAAAGTCAATGAGTGATTCCATTACTATCGCTAATTACCAGCTTGCTCGCAGTTGAAATTAAACCACAAATGTAACAGGTAAGAGACACGATTCGCATTTGAGTTTGTAGGCTGTTCATAATTTATTCATCAGAAGTGTAGCTCTCAAATCATCATTTGATGATTATATTGATTATTTTGGTAAGTTTAAATAAGCATGATGGATTTTGGTGATCTGTGGATGACTGAGTGATGATCCTTCATGATATATTAATTCTGTAATTTAAGAATATTAGTCATATAAGTAATACTTAAAAGTTTTATGTGTTATTAATGTGAAAATAGGAATGTCAGCTATCTGCAAGGGAAATTAATTATAATTCAATTCATGTGAAATCAAGTTTTAATCCTTTGGAAGAGTACATGCAGTGTTAAGTGTAGTAAACACAAAAAATAAAGAACCTCAGTACAAAAGTACCGAACCAAGGGTTACACAGATAGGGCATTGGCAATAAAGCAAAGTTTCAAAGAAATATAAAATTACACATACAAACATACAAAATTGCAGGCAGAAAAAGGCCCACAGGTTTATCAAAAAGGCCCACAGGTTTATCAAGTCCACCAAATTGTGCAGTTCTTAGTTTCATATCACTACAGCTGCCTCATCCCCACCCAAACCCCCTCTCTTCCTCCTCTTTCCTGGTCCTTCCCCCCCTTTGTGTTCTTGTCTGTACTAACCCTGCCGTTGACTCAATCCCAACCCCACTTAAAGCTATCCACTGTCCTTTGAGTGATTAACTCCTCCAGCAGTGTGTTCCAACCTGTAACCACTCTGTCTGTGAAGTAGTGACTCTTCATCTCCCTACTAAACCTTCCACCTTCCAACTTCAGACTGTGCCCACTAGTGACCCTCCCCCCTTTAACTGGAACACTCCTCCCTCCCTGACTTTGTTTATGTCTTTCAAGTACCTAAAGGTCTCTATCATGTCCCCTCTTCCTTCTGTCTTACAGTGAGTACATGTTGAGTTCCTTCAATCTTTCCTTGTACAGCAGCTTCCTAGTTCCATGATCATTTTTGTAGCCCTGTGCACCCCTCCAGTAATCTCCCCATCCTTTTGAGGTATCGGGCACCAATCTGTGCTACACAGTACTCCAAGTGTGGCCTCACCAGTGATCTATACAATGGCAAGATGACTTCCCTTTCTAGAGGTGATCCTCTGGTACGCAATTCCGGCATTCTATTTGTCCTTGGTGCCACCCTCCTACGCTTGTGTTGATACCTTCATGTACCCTGTAACTATTACCCCAGGTCACTTTCCACCTGTGAAGCTGTTACCTGCAGCCCCCAGCCAGTAGCTGTTCCAGGGATTTCTGGCTCCGAGATGCATGACCTTGCACTTTTAGCATTAAACCCCAGCTGCCACCTCTAGACCAGTGTTTGAGTTTAGCTAGATCCCTCTGAGTGCCTGCCTCCTTCCTCATTGTTCACTAATGCACTTTAGTGTTGCCTGTGAACAGGCTGATCTTACTCTTGGCTCTCTGCAATGTCTCTTATAAAGACATTGAACAAAACAGGGCCCAACACTGAACACTGCAGTATCCAACTCATTATTAGTTTTGGCTTGATGCCTCCTCTACAACTACCCACTGTTGTCTGCCCTGCAGCCAACCTCCACCCATCCCACCAGTTTTTGCCCTGCCCCCATGTCCCTCAGTTTGCTCATTAACCTCCCAAAGCGGTACCAAGTCAAAAGCCTTGTTGAAGTCCAGATACAGGACATCCACAGCATGGCCTTCCAACCACCCTAGTGACCCAGTCGGCCAAAGCATCATGGGAAGTGTATGTAAAGCACCATGAAATAACTTTTTTTATTTTATACTTGTTAGCATGATGAGCATATCTTCCCATTTTCATTTGCAACAAGTTAACATACATACGAAAAGCTGAAAACATGACATACTTATTACAAATGCAAAACAGTCATAAATAGTAATATCACAAATACAAACATCATAAAATGATAAGAAACAACTTAAACTGGTTGGCTTTTAGCAAGAGAGGTGTGATTTGTATAGCAGAAACATTTTCATTACTGATTTGCATATTTTAAAGCCCAGTTTATGGAACAAAACAGTGGTGATTTCTATTTTGAAAGTAATTTTGCCTTGCAGTATTAACTTGCAGACTGTTAGGAAAAGTTTGAAGCACTAACCAAGAAGGATTTGATTGTTAGGCTTAAGAAAGGAGAGAAGTGGGTGGATGAAAATGTGGGAAAAGCAGAGATACCAAATGAATACTTCTGTTCCATCTTCACCAGGGAGAAAGATGAACCGGTGCCTTCAGGAGGGAGAAGAGGAGCAAGGGGAAGGGGAGTATGGATGTATTGATTGAAGGTGGCAGAGTGAGGGAGGGCTGCTAGCATAGAAGGTGGGCAAATCACCAGGCTTGGACAGAGTGCATCCAAGTGTACTGAGGAACTGGCACAAAGGACTCTTGCAGGGCAAATGGTGGGCCTGTTCAATAGTTCACTGGAGCTGAGCGTGGTACTGCAGAATTGAGAATAGCATAGTGTGATGCCTCCACAAGAACAGCCTAAGGATAACCCAGGGAATTACAGACCAGTCAGTTTGACCTCGATTATGTGCAAGCTCATAGAGGCCACACTTAAGGAAAAGTTGGCAGTATATCTAGAGGTGCATAGTCTCCAGGATGAGGCAACATAGGTTTATGGAGGGGAGGTCATGTCAGACGAATCTGATTGACTTCTTTGACTGGGTCACTATGTCAATAGATTGAGCCAAGTGGTAGACCTCCTCTATCTGAATTTCAGCAAGGATTTGACTCTGTACCCCAAAATAGGTTGATCAGGAAGATGGCAAATCTTGGGGTTTGGAAGAAGATGACCAGATTGGTGGGAAACTGGCTGAGGGATAAAACCCAAAGGGTGGTAGCAGGGAGACAGTTATCTAGCACCAAAGAGGTCACTACTGGAGTCCCACAGGGCTTGGTGATGGGTCTGGTGTTGTTCAATGCCTTCATCAGTGACATTGGGGATGGCATTAAGAGAAAATGTGCCTATTCATGGATGACACTAAGAACTGTTGGAGGGTGCACACAACCAAAGAGATACAGGGCCTACAGGGTGATCTGAGTAAGCATGAGAGGTAGGAGGAGGGAGGTCAGGAAGCACTTCTTCATGTAGCTGCTTCAGATAATTCTGTGTTTTGTTTCTGAGTTTAAATTTATGTGAGCTGGGATTGTTTGACACAGTTTTCAGTGGGGAGGAGCAGGCTACACTTGTGGAAGCTTCTGTGGGTGATGTAGTGCTTCAGGTAATTCTATGTTCCGTTTCTGAGTTTAAACTGATGTGAGCTGGGATTGTTTACCACAGTTTGCAGTAGGGAAGGAGCAGGCTACATATCTGAGGAGCAAACAGGCCAGGGACGGTGAGGAGCACAGTTTGAAGGAAAGTGAACTTTAACTTTATTTTTACCTGCAAGGTACATAAAATGGCCAAGGGTTGCTGCTATTTACTGTGATGGGGTTGATTGTCTTGCAAGAGACTGGGGGGCTGGGAGGGCAGACAAGAGGGTTGGGCAGTGGGGACGACAGTGGGCCAGTTGGTGATATGACATGGGTGGGGGTCAGGAGTGCATCGGAACTTAAGAAGGCTTCAGGAGGGAAGGAGGTATAGGTAGAGCCGGAGGAAATGGGGGCATGGGGAACAAGGACCCGCAAGGGGACTGTGGCCTGCAAAGGGGAGGCCAGCCAGGAGGCAAGCATGATGGAGTGGAAATGTTCATTGGATTGGGAGACTGGGATATTGGAGAGGAAGGGGATCACATGGATCATGGGAGACAGGAGGGAGGGCAGAAATGCTATGCCAGTGAGAGAAAAGATACAATCCCTGGAGAGAGCACAATGGAGGAAGCAGAAACAGCAGGGGACGATGACAGTGCTGGAGGGGTGGACAGCAGGGATAACAGGCAGATTATGGGTGAGAAAACTGGGGAGCTGCAGGTATTAGAACAGAGGGGCATCATACTGGGCGACTCAATAGTGAAAGGTATCAGGTGGCGGGGAGGGCAAAGGAGCCAGGAAGAGTTCTATCTGGGTGGAATGTATGCCAGGTAGAGCAGGACAGCATGTCATTAATTGTGTCAGAAGACAGGGGGTGAAGCCCCACAAAGTGGTGTGCATAGGCACTAATTATCTGGAGTGCAGCCAAGTGGAGGAAGTGCAGAACAGTTTCACAGAGTTGGGCAGGTTGTGCAGCATCAAAGGGCAAACAGTCACATTCTCTATGATCCTACTAGTACCCAGGGCAAGCACAGCCAGGAAACAGAGGATCATAAAATTTAATGCATGGCTGGCAGAGTGATATAGAACTATGGGGTTTGGATTAGTAGGAGGTTGGGGGACAACATGGGATAACAAGAACCTCTACTCACCAGATAGGCTTCACCTGAGTAAGTAGGGTTCCTGTGTCCTGAAACAGAAACTGGGGGAGTTCATTGCAGCCAAGTATAATTTAAACTGACTAAGGGGAGGGCTTAGCACTGGGCAGCAGCCAGAGCCAAAAGGAGAGGGAGGCAATGCACCTCCCCCCAGCTAGCAAGGAGGGAAAGGGGGGCAATCAAAAATCAGAGGAGGTAACGGGCAGGGGAGTACTGTGATAAGCAGGGGATCTGGCTGGAGGGTGGTGTCACTAAATGCAAGGAGCTTGGGGAACAAAATACCTGAGCTCCAAGCATTAATGACAGAAGGGGAAGTGGATATAGCTGCCATCACCAAGACAAGGGCCAACCAGCACCATGACTAAGACATCATGTTACTGGGATACAGACTATATTGCAGGGATAAGACAAAAGGGAAGGGTGGCTTTATTTGTATGGGAAGGGATAGTGAACAGTATGGAGGAGGGAGGCTAGGGGAGGCCTGAAGCCTTATAGGTTCAAATGTAGAACAATAAAGGTAAAAGGGTCAGACTGGAGGTTGTATATAGACCACCCTCACAGTCAGAGGGCATCAATAGAGAACTGGCAGATCAGTTCTGGAAACACTGTGGAAGGGGTGGCACTGTGGTGGTCGGGGATTTCAATCTATCAGGGATGGATTGGAAAACCATGTCTAGCACAAGTGCTAGGGAGCAGGTCATTCTGGAAGCCTTCCAGGACATATTCCTGTCACAAAAGGTGGAGGAACTGACAAGGGAGAGGGAATATCTTGTATCTGCGCTGACCGATGGAGACTACATGCAGGGGCGATGGACAGAGGACCCTCAGTAGTGACCACCAAACAGTGTAGTTATCCCTGGATATGGGTCGGGAGGATGTCTACAAAAACCAAGACAGTGGACTTCAAAAGGTCTGACTTCTGCAGGATGTCTGACATCCTCAGGGGGCATTTGACTAGCACCACTGCTGACATGGATACCATCCAGAAATGGGCCATCCTGAAGGAAGGCCTGTTAGTGGCCACAGACACCTGCACAAAGAAATGCAGTAAGAAGGCAGGGACCAAGAAGCCATGTTGGTGGTCAAAGGAGGTGCAGATAAGGGTAAGGGAGAAAAAGACTGCCTTCAGAAGATGGAAGGGGTCGAAAAGAGAGGAGGATAGGGAGGAGTACACAAGGAAAACCAGTGAGGCTAGCAGAGCTGTGAGGGCTGCCAAGGCTTCAAAGGAGCTAAGGCTAGCAGAGGGAATTAAGGAGGGGGACAAGGCCTTCTTCAAGTACATAAGGGAGAAGAGGAACTGTAAGGAGCATATCACCAGGATAAAGAAGGATGGAGGCTGGGTAGAGACGTGGGTTGAACAGGTAGAGGTGCTGAATGAGTACTTCTGCTCAGTTTTTAACAGGGAGAGAGATGGGCCAATACCCCAGGGGCAGGGCAACACTGGCATGGGAGACGATTGGATAACGGATGGGGAGATCCCTGTGAGCAGAATGCTTGAAGGCCTTAAGTCACTGAACATGGACAAGGCTCCAGGGCTGGGTGGGCAGCATCCTAGAGTCCTAAGGGAGTTGGCTGAGGTCCTGGGGCACCACTGGCAGACTTGTTCAATACCTCCCTGCAGATGGGGTGCATGCCTCAGGACTGGAGGATGGCACATGTGGTACCCCTGCACAAGAGCGGTCCCAAGGATTAGCCTGGTAACTATAGACCAGTCAGTCTGACATCCATTGTGCACTGTGGGTAAGCTCATGGAAATGATCCTAAAGGAAAGGTTGGTGACCTTCTTGGAGGTGAACGGTTTTATGGACGACAAACAGCATGGGTTCGTCTCCGGAAGATCATGTCAAACAAACCTGGTTCACTTTTTTGACTGGGTGACAAAAGAACCAGACACTAGTCAGGCCATAGATGTCCTGTATCTGGATTTCAGCAAGGTCTTTGACTCGATCCCGCATGGCAGATTAACTAGTAAATTGAGGAACTTGGGAGCAGGGGAGAAACTGATTAAGTGGGTTGGTAACTGGTTGGGGACAGACATCAGAGGATGATTGTGGGGGGGAACTCTCAACTCATAGGTCAGTTACCAGTGGGGCCTCACAGGGTTCAGTGCTGGGGCCAGTGCTGTTTAACATCTTCGTAGCCAAAATAGCAGTTGAAGTTGAGAGCAGAATAAGTCCATTCACAGATGACACCAAGATGGGGCAGTTGTGGATGGAATAGAGGGTGGAAAAGGCCTCCAAGAAGATTTATGAAGGCTTAAGCAGTGGTCAGACACTTGGAAGCTGGGTTTCAATGCCAAGAAGTGCAAGGTCATGCACTTCAAAGCGAGGAATCCTGGGTACAGTTACCATCTGGGAGGGGTTCAGCTGTCCGTCTCTGAGGAGGAAAAATATTTGGGGGTAATGGTCACAAAGAATATGAACCACTCATCTCAATGCAGGAAAGCAGCGGCAAAAGCCAGTAGAATGCTGGGATGCATTAATGGAATCACCTCTAGGAGGGAGGAAGTCATTCTGCCACTGTACAGGTCACTGGTGAGGCCGCATTTGAGTACTGTGTACAGTTCTGGAACCCATACTTAAAGAAGGACATCAGGTTACTGGAGGTGGTACAGTGGAGGGTGACTAAAATGATTAGAGATATGGAGGGGAAGCCTCATGAGGAAAGGCTGAGGGACCTCAACATGCACTCATTGGAGAAGAGAAGGGAAAACAGTGATATGATCAAAATCTTCAAGTACTTAAAGGGCATCAACAGGGTTAGTACAAAGGGCACATTTTGATTAAAGGAAGAAGGGATTACTAGGGGCACAGGCTGAAGCTGGCGTGAGTAGAGTCAGGAGGGAGGTGAGGATGCATTACTCACAGAGAGGGCAGTAGGGATGGAACACGCTCCTGAAGAAGTGGTATTCTAAAAGAGTGGAGAGCTTTAAAATGGGGTGGGTGGGATAGGGTTAAGGGCAAGATACTAGTCAGTGGGAAGATGGGGGAAGAGAGGGGCAAGGGTGGAAGGGAGCAGCAGGAGTCTAGCCCTGTGATGCACAATAGAGCAGATGCGATGGACCATTTAGCTTGTATCTGCTGGAAGATTCATATGTTCACAGAGAGGGTGTTGGCCTGTTGAAATGCACTGGCTGAAGAGGAGGTCTCACTGAAGATGGTTGGCAGTTCAAGAAAGACTAGGATAGACAAAGGGGGTGGTATGGGTCAAAGGTGAGGATAATGAAAAGGATTGGAGGAGTAGGGAGGAGGAGGGAGGGAGGCAGGGTCAGCAGCTCAAGCTGTGTACTCTGCATACGAGCAGACCAGATAGACCAAATGGCCTTCTGCAAGCTTCCTCACATGTTTGTAAAACTAGCTACTTGTAGGAACACACTGCAACTATAAAAGGAACCACTGAATGGAGCTAAACAAACCAATTTGAGCCTTTGTACAATTAGTAATAATTGAAAGTAGTGTGTTTGTTGTTAAAGCTTAAAGCTTTTTATTGTTTTAAAAGATAAGCAACATGTTCAGGTTATAAGCATTTATGCAATTCAGTACAGAATCAGTACATGGTACAAAGCAAATATATAAGGGCAGGATATGCCTCCAGCAGTACCGTGTTATTATTATTCAATGCAGGTACATGACAAGGAAATAATTACATTTTTACTTATGTGTCAAGGTAGCTGTTGGTCTGCCTATCAAGGTAGGGTCTTGCATTCAGGTTGAATACTTTCAAGGCTTCCTGATTGATCCGGGGGGGCATACCTACTATAGTTATATCAGTAATGATGATTGCACTCTATAAACAAAACAGAGATACCCACAAAGTACCCATAACAATAAACAGTAACGACAAAGAAACAAAACCAACCTGACTGCACTGATTGGTAGAAGGTATATTCAGTTCTTAGCAAAGAGAGAATTCGAGATGATTGGTAGGGCCTATAGTATTCCCATTAAACTAAAAAGATTGCAAGACAGGGCCTAGTTATGATCTAATAAGTCACAGGAGTCCAGAGGATATTTTACTACCTAACCAACACCCAAAGGAGAGCTTGTGAATGCCATGAATGTATGGGGTCCAACATTTGTAATACGTGGTCATCTGATTGTATTTTGAGTGTCAGCCTGTTCAGTTCAGCTATTTTGGTGAGTGAAAACATTATTTTCCCAATAGTAGAGATCCTGGTGCTTCACCAATTACATAGTAGAGACCTCTTAGCTTGCATGGCTAGTATGGCCAGCCATCAAAACAACAGGAGTGAGGCAGATACCAGAATCTTTTCTGGACCACCACGCTACCTCTATGGCATATCTGTTTCCAGAATGGCTAGAGCTTAGGGCATGATCAGATTATGTGGTGGAAATCACCTTCTCCTGAGAGGCAGCACCAGCACTTACCATGATCCGCAAGCCTAGCGGCATGAAGAACCACAGGGGTCTCATACCAAAAGTGGAGTATCTTGTTTTGAATCAGCCTACTGTGAGTGTCTTTAAGCTGGGAACGGGCATTATTCCGTGCTTGGGCCCATTGGTCATCGGTGTTGCCACAACCCAAATACTTTTCCCATTGGGCTTTAGATTCCCCTGACTGACTGGGAAGTGTATCCCTCAGGTTCGAGTAAATGTTGCCAGCCAGTCCTTTGGCGATAAAAAGCCATTTATTTATTAGTATATCTGCATTTTGAGAGTTACTGCCTTGTGTGAATGATTTTACAACCTCTGACTTGCAGGTACCACAAGAAATTGTGTGTGGTCCCCAACTCAGGGACAAATGGAATGTAGAGTTGGGTATTAATATGGACCAACCTCTCTGGGAATCCTGTTGGTGTCATCTCTGGAGTGCACTAAGGGATACTCGTACCTGTTTTACCTGATTTAAAATCCTACACCAATGATACAGAACCCCAGAGAAACTGCACAAATGGGGTATCATGCCATCTGACAAGTGTTGGAGATGCCTTTCTATGACAGGTAATCTTTCACACATAATCTGGGGCAGTCCTCTATTGCAGTCGTATTGGACGAATGTACACGACGTACTCCAAAGAGTATCTGGTACTATTCTATTTTTTACTTCCTGCTAAAAGCTTAAGTATTAGGATTGTTTCCTTGCAGAAGTAACACCCCCTTAAAACAACTTCCACAAAACAATGAGCCTTGAATGCTCTGATAATGGGCAAGAAAATCATACTTTGACATTGGGGGAGCACGAACCCCCCTACACCAGCAGAATGGTTATCTGAACTAGGCAAAATTGCCTGCTATGAAAAGGTTCATTATGCCCTTCTACAAAAACTGGACCTTTATAACAGAACTGGGCAATCCTTTCTATCATTCCCGTGCTGTAAAATAACCCAAGGTTGTTTTTTGTTTCACGGGCATCAGTTTTCTTCTGTCCACAACCAGGCCAGATGACTGCCCCTCCCCCCCACAAACACACACACACACACACACATACACACACTTGACTACTTAACACTCAGTGGCCTCTTTGCTTCACTGTTTTACTGTCTTTAATGTTTTTACAGTTGTGGATTTGATCAGTATTCCTTCATGTTCTCTTCCCTTCCCCTTCAGTTTTCCTCTGTTCTATCTTTAGGGTGTTTACTTCTGCATACCTGCAAACAGCTTTTCAAGTTTAACTGTGAGGTTAATATATTACTTTCCCCTTGCTTATCATTTGGAATTGTATATTTATTCCATATCCTACAACAGCTGTTATTACCTCTACTGCTAGCATGGTTATCTATTCATGGATAATTTTAGTATTGTACCTCCATGGGGTTTTCCCCGGCTGGGTTTATATGATAACAGTGAAAGCCTAAAGGTGATCACCATTATCATGAAGTCAGAGTGGCAAAAATTTATTTCAACACTCTGACACCCCAGCACACAGCAAAATGGCACCAGGGACTTACTTTCTTAATGTTTTATGTTGGTTGGGCTGTGCCCCCTGCACCCCCCTACTTAAGAATTCTCAACTCCAGGTGGGGTGCATGTCGGGGGGGGTGAAAAACATTAAAAAAAGGTTCGGGCCAGGCACAAAAAACATACCAGTGCCTAGACTAGAACCCAGTACCCTGCCTACCAATGCCACCAACCCACCCACCACGCCACAGGGTCAGCTCAGCTACCCACCACGGCACCACCCTCACATCCCTCCTGCCCCTCACTGTGCGTGTTGATTCCCCCCATGCGCGTGTATATATGGCGACAACCCGTCGCTATATTCGCCGACCACCCCCCCCAATCTGCCCACTCTACCCTACCGTAGCCCTAATAACATGCCCCGGGGATTGGGTCACCATTATTGTAGGTGTCCAATCATCGATTCCATGTCACGGGCTACCCCCGCCAGGTATTCTGCTGATGACAATCATTTGTATCTGTTTGCTCTGTGATACTTCTAGACTGTTAAATGATGTTGGTAATCTCTGTTTTACTTAGAAACAATAAAATGTTAATTACAAAAAAAATAAAATATCTTTGTGTGGAAGGCCCCATCTTTCCTGAAGGGTTTAATATGTTGCCACAGATTCTGTATTGGGATATAAGATATCTTTTATGAAGCAGATACATTTGTTAACCCAATGTGGCCAATAAACAGGCTTCGTATCTATCAGGACACGGGGGTTATGCCATATGGGTTCATAGTGTGTGTGTCAAGTTCAATGGACCTGAAGTCCTTTATAGAACTTGCAACCAATTAGTCTATTGGTGGGAAAAGTATTTCTTGTCCCCCATATGTTTATCAAGACTATTTTTAAATGAGTTCATATTATTACTTCCTACAACATTTATGGGTAAAGTATTCCATGGCCCAGATATTCAAAAGGGTTGTGCATAGCTCAACAGTGTTGCGCCATGCACAACCCACTGATGTGCCCCGGCGTGATATTCAAAAGGGAAAAGTGCACAGCACAAATCCTGATGCAGTGGAGTATATGCAGGTGCAGGTAGGGGGGGCGTGTCCATGCATACTCTGCACAACCCGATATTCAGCCTGGGATGTGCAGAGCCATGCATGCACAACCCCTACCTGCGCCAGCACAAAGTTGATCCAAAAAGAAAAGAACAATGGATGGCCACCCACAGGTGAGCTGCCACATTGCAGGGTGCAACACGGCAGCTGCCACCTGTGGGTGGCCACCTGAGCTCCGGATGCACCTGGTGGCGGCCCCCCATGCCCGATTACGGGCATTTGTAATAAAAGAAATAAATATGTCCAATATCCTTGGTGGTCCAGTGGACCTGCAAGCCCGATCGCGGGCTAAGTACATAAATATATCCCATCAATATCCCTGGTGGTCCAGTGGACCTGCAAGCCTGATCACGGGCTAAGTACATAAATATACCCCATCAATATCCCTGGTGGTCCAGTGGACCTGCAAGCCCAATCGCGGGCTAAGTACATAAATAAACCCCATCAATAAGCCTGGTGGTTCAGTGGACCCACCCGCCCACTGAATCCCACCGCCCGGCCCCCCGTCAGCGGCAGGTGGCAGTGCCCCACCCGCCTGCTGCCCGCCGACTGACACAGTCGGTAGGGCTGTACGCCCATTGGTCCACAGCATGAGCCAATGGGCATGTAGTTTATACTGCATTATACATTACAGATATGTGAATGGATCCCATTCACATATCTGGAATGTGTAGCACGGTATTATATGGCAGTAGTGGTTTAGAGGCATAATCTCTGTTTTGGACTGATTTATTCTTAGGCCTGAAAAGGGCAGCAAAGGAGTTTAGCAGGGAAAGCAATAGCTTTAGGGAGTGTTTTAGATCTGCTACCTATATTAGCAGGTCATCAGCAAACATGAGCATAGGTTAACTCGGCCACCCACCTTTAGCCCTGTGATTTCTGCATGTTGTCAAATGGCAGCTGTGAGAGGTTCAATCACCAGCACAAATAGTGTGGGGGAAAGAGGACAGCCTTGCCACATGCCACTCCCTAGCTGGAAAGAAGCTGATAACAGGCAGTTTGCGGTGATCCGGCTGGTGGGGTCAGCGTATAGTGCGTGCACCCAGGCTAGAAACCTGTCTCCAAAGCCCATGTGTTTTAATACAGTACTTTTTCAAAATCCACTGCTATGGTGGCTGCTAGGAATTGAAGGCTCTGTGCTGATTACATCAGGTTCAGCTAGGATCTGATGTGGTCTGTACTGTTATTTCAAGGGATGAATCCAACCTGTGACGTGTGTATTAGTGCTGATAGGATTAGACTCAACCTATTCGCTAATACCTTTGGATAGACTTTGTTGTCAGCATTGCTAAGTGAAATCAGTGTGTAACTGGCAGCAAGGGTAGGATCTTTACCCTTTTTAAGGAGCACTGTGTTAACAGCTTCCCTGAGTGTCGGGGGTAGTGAGCCTGATTTCTCAGCCTCTTCAAACACCTGTGAAAGAAATGGGGCTATCTGAGTGCCCATTGTCTGAAAGAAATTCACAGGAAAACTGTCTCTGCTGGGAGATTTACCCAAGTGAAGAGACAGTAAAGCTCTACTCACATCCTCTGCAGTTATTGGGGCATCTAAAATCAGGGACTGATGGGGCATTAACTTGAGAAGGGATAATCCATTAAGAAAGGGTTTTAATCCTGCAGGTGTGCCATTGTGCATGGAGGTATAAAGCTTGGTGTAAAAGGACTGCATAATATCATTAATCTCCAGATGGTTGGATATAACCCTGCCCTGTGAGTTTTGTAAACCAGGTATGTGCCTATCAGCCTGCTGTTTGTGCAGCTGGTACTGTAGGCCAGTACTTTCCCTCCTTTATCTCCCCCATCCCAAAATTTATGGCATAGGTGTAGAACAGCAATTTCGGCTTTCCAGCTTAGTAGCATGTTGATCTTGAGGAGTAGCCCTAGTACCCTCCATCCCATACTTGAGTGTGGATCTAGCGAGTGTTGACCTTTGTATGGTGCTTTGGCTTGTTTTAACTCTACCTCCAGGGCAGTAAGGCAGTATTCCCTCTCCCTCTGCTTCAGCGAAGCACAGTCCATAATTTTGTCCCTTATAGTGGCCTTATATGCCTATCATGTGACACTGGCTAAGGTGTCTGTTATTGAGTTTTCCTGGAAAAATAAGGACGTTTCTTTCCACACTCATGGGATGAAGTCTGGGTCTCTCAACAAGAGAAGATCAAGTCTCCAAGTTGTGGAGGGTGGTGTTTGAGGGCCCCATGAATGGTAGAGCTGCACTGGGGCATTGTTCAAAATCAGCATTGGAAGGATAGAGGATTCAAGTGTAATCTGGGTCAGTGGGGGAGAGGCGAGCTAGAAATCCAGTCTACTAAATGATTTATGTACGTCTGTGTAATAGTTGTTGTCCCTCTCTCGTGGGTGGAACATCTGCCAAATGAATGTAAGCCCAAAGTCAGTCATCAAGCTGGCCTAGAGATTGGCCCTTATTAACATGCGTTTCTTTACCCGTTGCACTTCTGTTCACTAAGAGGGTTAGAGTTAAGTATAACTTTCCATCAAGCAGTAGAGGGCATGGGGGGGGTGATGGTTCCTAAGGTATTGGCTAACTCATGAAAAAACTTAGGGTCATCTTGGTTTGGTACATAGATATTACACAGTAAGATAGGGCCTGTTGGCATTGATAAAATACAGCCATTGCCCATCTGCCTGCGGGATCAGAGCATAGTGTGGAGATTGACCATTTAAGGTTTTTGTGGATGAGTATCACAACCTAGTATTTTCTGGAGGGAGCACAGGAGTGAATCTCTTGACCCACCCAGTCTTTGATAAGTAAGAGTGGTCATTCTCAGTAAGCTTGATTTCCTGCAGGAAAGTTATTTGAGTCATCAACTTTTTTAAATGAGAAAGTATTTTCTTTCTCTTGACAGGGGTATTGAGCCCCTGACATTCCATGTATGGCAGGTCATTTCAGCCATGGTAGTTTAAGGGGGGGGGTTGATGAGTAACCAGAAATACAGTGTTAAAGAGAGGGATGAAGTCTCAAAGCTTTATGCAGGAGTGCATCCTTAACATCTTCCCTCCAAACTCCATTTGTACTTAAACCCAAGCATACCTGCTCACTAATTGCAACTACAGGTTTTCCTGCTATTTGAAGTTCTTCACTAAAATGAACTTTTCTTACTAAACAATCATTAGCACAGAACCATGTAAGTACAATGCACATTAAACAAAAACTATATACAATACCACACATTGAGTAATTTAGGAGATTGTCATGGCAATTGGCCAAAAGAACAAAGTGCCTCGTGGCAAGCCTGACTACACTGGGGAGCCTGGCTGTAACTGCATCCCCACAGGTTGAGGCATATAATAGGCATGGGGGGAAGTGAAGGGCAGAAGAGTGTTTACAGAGTGTACACGTCAATGTTCTAGAGGGGGGTTATAGGCTGTATGTGAGCATGCTACCTTTAGCCTAAGACAACCATTACAGTTCGTTGCTATCATGTGCTAAGGGTGTGCTACAGGGGCCCACTGATTGCTTATAACTGTTATTTCTCTATGGAACAGGGTTGCACCATCAGCAGTATCGATTAATGGGCCAATAAGGCTATACATGTAAGACCTAAGTAAAGGCAGCTAAACCTCACTGATTCAAACATGTCGAACTTTAATAATTTAATATAGCTCTGCTCTTACTCCCTGGGATGGGTGACACTGTCTCATGGCAGCATAGGAAAGCAACAGTTTAGGGGCTTCTTACAACTTAACCCAGAGAGGAGGCATGGTTTAAAACAGTGTGAGGTTTAAACAGTGTGAGTTACCTCAGCGTTTAGCCAGTCTTGAAATGAGACTTGATTTAAACATCGTGGGGTATCTCAGTGCTTAACCAGTCTTGATTGGTGGTTATTCTGGGGGTATAGAAAAGTGCTCAGTCTGGCAATAATCAATTATGCATATATAGCCCATATAAAAACCAGGCCCACATATAGCCTAAACAATGAGCTAACCCACTCTTCTACATATATAGTCCAGAACACATCATTGTGTGGTCGAGATTCAAATGGCTGCATCAGTTAGTGAAACTTTTAGTTCGGGCTGAGGACGGAGGGAACGAGCAGAGCAGAGCAAATCATGCCTGCACACATATCTAAATGGGGTGGGAGAAAGGGGAACACCAGTGCCATGACCAATGACTTCAGCCCATCATGGTAGTGTTATCAGGGCATTAAATCCCCTGTAGCACACCCCCCCCCCCATGAATGAAGGGCCTCTGCCTTCAATCCCCAAACAAAAGTAAATCACAACTTATTTGATGGGACAATTAATCATCTAGGTGTACTTGCAGAGGTAATGCAAGTTCTTTCCTTTGCGCTTTGACAGAGGAATCACGGGTATGGAATGTGTCAGGAAACATTCTCACTGATGTCCCTTGCAATGTCTGCAGACTGCATTGGCAGGCCTCTCTCTACTATCAAGGCTTTAGAGTTACTGTTTTCTTCTGCAGAGTTGGGACTGTCATGATTTGCGACACTGACTCCGGTCTGTAGAGTTGGATTTGGAGGCGAAAGGTCCAGAGGAGCATATCTGTTTTTTGTAAAATATGGGCTCAGGACTGCAGCGTCACCCGTTTCTTGTTCACTTCCTCAACTTTGGCTCATGGATCTATCTCTCTCTCTCTCGATGGGCGGGTTCTTCTATTGTGCCTTGAATTTAGCTGCCATTTTTTTGTTCAAGCTGGAAGGGCCCATGTGTCACTCTGTCCCTCTGACTGTATTTCCGCCAGCTGTCCTCACTGGGATTCGTCGCTTGCATTTGGGGTTTGAATCCCATCCCTTGCTTGATGTCCTCTATTCACTGAAGAAAGAAATGTCATGTAACTCACCCAGCAAACACAAACTGCTGTCCACTCCATCTCAGCTAATAATGCAGCAGTTATTCAGGCATGGCAGGAACAAAACAGACTGATATTTCACCCAGTGGACTTTGTCAACGTATGCACCCCCACATGGTAAGAGTACATTTATGCACATTTGCTGCAAAGTGGCCATTTAGAATTTAAAGTGACAGTGTCTATTGAGTAGAAATAACAATTTGAGTGTATCTTAAATTCATATACACCACATTAAAGTGCTAATAATCTCATTTAAAAGTGAGAGTGCATTCATACTACTTAAAAAATATGTTTCACTAGCATCCAATTATTTATAACCTACTAAATAGATAGCTGTAATACACAAGCTTAAAAAAAAAAAACCTTTTTAAATCCTAGGTCTTTTCTCCATTTTAGATATTTTGACCTCAGGCATGTGGTTACATTCATAACCTCAGGATGCTATTTTACATATTTTGTACAAGCAGCATCTTAACTGCTCAAATTTAATGCTCAGAGGCACCTCCTAGATAGCTGCCCACCGAGCCTACATGGTGGGGGGGGGGGACTGGGAAGGAGATTGGCACACTGAAAATATGACAGGACAGTGTTTTGTAATCCACCTCCAGTGGTTGCAAAAAGGGCAGCCACCCTTCAGACTATGTTGTACACTCTGATGTCATGCCCCCGAAGAATAAAGGCCAGGTTCTCTTTCAATATGGCACCACCAGGCTGTTACTTATGCGGACATTGCACACATTGTAACAAAACTCATAAGATCACTGAACTTCATAATAAATACAGGAACTAAACCATTAAATACAACAGCATATCACATGCAGTTCAGATCATAAGGAGTGTGTAGGATCATAAGTAGGTGCTGAAATGTCCTTCTGATGTGACTTATATTGGGAAGACAACCAGAGAGCTTAAAAAAGAGTCTGTCAGAACACACATCAGACATTAGACAGTGTGATGACAGGTCTGAAGTTGCATAATATTTTGCTAAGAAGATACATCCCACAGCATCTCTATGATTTTATGGGATAGAAAAAGTCAAAATGCTGAGGGGAGGTGGTGATTTAGAATCCCTACTGCTGGAGATGGAAGCATTGTGGATTGAATGCTTGGCACACTGCATTCCTATATTGACCTCAATGATGGTAAATTAAGCAGTCTTTTTGAGCCCTAAACAAACAGAGTCCAGTACCCACCCCACCCCCACACACATGGTAAGTCTGAGAATTAAAACATATATATCGGTCAAACTGGCATGCATTACGGAGACTTGGTTGGTGCATGATGATGCAGGTTTTGTTTTGAAGACATCCATCCCACCAGGATACTCCATAGTGCACTTCCCAAGGAGGGAACACAGGGAAGGGAAGTAGCTATCTGTTTTAGATCCAATCTGAAATTCTCAGTGCACCCAGTTTAGTCTTGTAAGAGAGAGCAAGTCAAGATCCATCTGCCCCCTTTTGTTTCTTAATTCAAATGCTGCAGGACATTCAGAGGGACTCCAAGATGGACACTGTGTCCTGTTTTATGTTGTATAATGTGTTTGTTGGGCTGGCCACCCACAATCTGTATTTATTTGTATGTCTTCTGTTGTGTGTGATCCCCCCCCCCTTTGTGTACATCATGGATCTCCTTCATAACTCCAGCAGCCTTAAGTTATGGAAACTAAGTGTGAAGCAGAAATGTATTTAAAATAAAGAAAATACTGGCTTGTAACTTCAAGTCTTTAATTAATTAGTTTAAAGCCTCTTTGGAAAGCAGGCATTGCGACAGTGCGGGGCGTTTTTAAGAAGTCTGCTCAAAACGCTCGCACTATCGCAAGGATGGAAAAGGCTCTGGAAGCAGTCTTTAATTTAATAAGGGTGTCCGTCTGTATTATAGACAGAAGGGATGAAAAGAAACAAAATACAAGTGGAGTAAAGCCTTCCCTTTTATGGGAGATACAGAGAAGTCCAGACTGCTGCTGTTTAAATTCATTCTGAGCTCTGCCTTTGTTGTTTAGTTAGCAGTCTGTAGAAAACTGTTTAAACCACCTGAAAAGTACTGGTTTGGGCACAATATTCCTATCGCTAGTGCTGCCATTTAATTAAAGTAAATTCTCCACAAGGCACAGAAGGAGTTCCCCTTAAAAAGCACTACTGAAAAGAGTATTGGTAATGTGAGTAAACTTTGTTTGTGTGCCTCTGCTTTGCTGAAAACACTCACATTACCAACACCTCTAGGAAGAAATATGTTTGGCTGTACTAAAAAGAATTAAGTAACACTTGACTTACCTGTATAAGGCAACTTAAATTATACCAAGGTAGTTTTCTTTTAAAGTTTCTGTGTAGCCAAATGTTGCTGTTTCAGAAGCTCCCTGCTTCATTGTTCCCTATGGACCTCCGCTTCAGTTTCCTGTTTTTATCCCTTACAAAGAGGAACTTTCCTTCTGTGAAAGTTAAAATATTGAGACAGCTCATAAAATTTGTTTTGAATGTCAAAATGTTTTTGAATGTTACTTTATGTTTAAATAAAATAAGATATTTTATTTTGAGAAAGATTGAATGGATAAAATTTTAAAACTGGAGTAACGAGGTCACATGTCTGTAGAAACTGCTATATAAGCAGAACTACCTAGGAAGCTAGCAGTGTAAGGGAGGGTGTGAATCTGTTAACACCCAGTCCTGAGATAGTCAGTACTACCTCTGATATGTAAACTATGGACTTTTTGGCTTGGTTTATTATTTTGTCGTTTCCAGTCCGCTCTAGGTAATAAATTTTTAAGTTTATTCTGCTAATTTTTGTCCGAGCACTTTGTTTATCCCACACCATTTCACAAGTCTACTGTGTCATTTGAGTGTGTGGATGTTCAAGGGGGTCTGATTGCGGGTTGCAGAGTCCTGCAGGAAGTCACAGACTTTGTCACCGACAGGGTGTTGGAGTAATCCAGATGGTTGATTCTGGGTGATTTCAATGCCTGGATCGATGACAAACTTTTGCATGTTGAAAAGGACTTCCTCCAGATAATTACATCTCTGGACCTTGCACAAGTGGTTGCTTCCGTGACTCATAATTATGGCCACTTCTTGGACCTAGTATTCTCACTGGGGCTTGAGATCACCAGTCTCAAGATTGATCTGGTCATTTGGTTGGATCACTGCACTGTAGAATTTTTAATCGGGTCCCCCCTGTTAGTCCCTCCCCAGTTGAGATTGTCCACTACTGCCCTTTGAGGAGTTTATCCCCAGAGGGAATGACGGCAGTAGTGGATTGTTCTGGTGTGAGTGCTGCTTGTGAGGCAGGGTTAAATGAGGCGGTGGTAGCATATAATAATGCTGTTTCAGTTTCAGTTTATTTTTTATACTAGAAAGGCATGTGAGAAAAACTGCCCATTTTCACAAGCATCCAGTTAAGACAAACAATAATAGGTTACAGGATTTAAAGGAAAGTGCAGCTACATAGGAATAATATAATTAATGGGTATGAAATAAGTGCCATAAATGCAAAGAGTACAATATGCTGTCACCAAGGCATTGGACACCGTAGCACTGATTCGTATATGACCCAGGTCTTCTCGCTTGAGACCCCATGGTTCGATGGTGCTCTCAAGGAGATGAAGATGAAGGGTTGGAAGTTGGAGCATTACTGGAGGAAGAACAGGACTGTGGAAGACATACTGGCTGAGAGAGCTGACTACCATAAGTATCAAGGGGAAATCAACTGTAAGAAAGCAGAGTTCCTATTCAGGGAGATTGCTGCAGGAAGGAACAGACCAACCCTGCTCTTTTGGACTGTAGACAGGTTATTGCATCTGACCTGTCTGCAACCAAAAAGAGCATTTTCAATCAAACAGTTTGAAGAGTTTGCTCAATTTGTTTCTGACAGGATGTCGACCATTAGGAATGGAATAACTCCAGCGGAGTGTGACCTGACCTGCAGTGTCGAGCCTGTTGGTGACAGCAGCACCCCATTGTCTGGGTGAGTTTCAACTGGTGGGGGTGGTGGAGATCATCAAAGTGATTTCAAAGCTGCACCCTACCTCTTTTGAACTAGACCCAGGCCTGACATGTCTCCTAGTGGGAAGTGTTGAGTCCATTGATCAAGTGTTCGCTGAGGTTATCCAGTGTTCGATGTTGGTGGGGGTCTTCCCTGATGCTTTGAAAGAAGCATTGGTGAGGCCCCTGCTGAAAAAACACCATCACTCAACTCTGACATCTTGGTGAATTATCATCCAGTCTCCAACCTCCCATTTCTGGGGAAGGTTGTCGAGAAAGTGGTGGCTTTGCAGCTCGAGGCACACCTGGTGGTCTTGACATCTATGAGCCAGTCCAGTAGGATTTAGGAAAAAGCACAGCATTGAAACAGCATTAATTAGGGTGCAGAATGATCTCCTCAGAGTGAGTGATAGAGGGGAGCAGTTAATTCTCATTCCTCTACCTCTCATTAGCCTTTGACACTGTAGACCACATGGTGCTACTTGATCACCTCACGAACTCTGTGGACTCACCGGCCATGTCATCAGCTGGTTTGAGTCCTTTTTATCAGGTAGGATGCAGTGGATTGTGATGGGAAGTTTCTCATCACAGCCAAGGCTCCTTATTCTGTGAAGTTCCTCAGGGGTCAATGTTATCGCCCATGTTGTTTTCGATGTATATGTTGTCCCTGGGTGATATCATTAGGTGCTACTGTTTGGGTTTTCACTGCTATGCAGGTGATACCCTGCTGTATATGTCCTTTGCACCCAGAAAATCAGACACTGCAGAAGTGCTAAACAACTGCTTATCTAAAATCCAGGACTGGATGTTCTCTAATTGACTGAGACTGAACCCAGACAAGATGGAGGTATTGGTGATTGAGCCTGGTTGACAGAGGGAAGTAGCCACCACCAGATCAGGATCAGGGTTGTTCCTGGGGTCCACCTAACTGGTGGCAGTGAATAAGGTGTGAAATCTGGGTGCCTTCCTTGGTGATGGTTTAGCATTTGAGGCTCAGGTGTCTGCCATCATCCAGAGTGGTTTTTACCACTTAAGGAACATCACCTGGATTAAACCATTAGTCCTGCCTGAGGATCTGCTATCACTGATGCATGCTTTTGTCACCCAGGCTCAATTACTGTAATGCTTTATACTTTGGTGTCAGTGGGGCAACCTCTGCTGGCTGCAGCTAGTGCAGAATGCTGCTGCCAGGTTATTGACAGGCCTTTCAAAGTCTGATCGTATAAACAAAATTTTGCATTAATTGCACTGGCTGCTAGTCAGGTGGTGGATTGTCTTCAAGGTGGGCTTGCTCCCCTATAGGACACTATATAGATTGGGTCCCGGCTACTTGTCTGACCTCATGCCACTTCTGCCTAGTGCACTCCCTAGGGTCATCTACAGTGGGGTATTTGGTGGTCCCTAGGGCACGATTAAAAACTGCTGGTGATTGTGCCTTTGAAGTGTCAGGCCCTACTTTATGGAACTCTATCCCACGGGATTTAGGGAGGCCCCTCTGTTGAAAGTTTTAAATAAGGCCTGAAGACACATCCTTTTAAGTTGGCGTTATGAGGGATATTGATGAATATGATAGTGAGGGGTGATTTATTAGTTTAATTTATAATTTGCATGATTATTTATGAGAAATTTTAAACTGAATTGACTATTATAAAATTGTGTTCAATATTTGTCATGTATTGATGTGTAGCACCCAGAATCCCAGGGACAGGTGCTTAAGAAATAAAGTATGACTTGACTTGACTTTACAGCCTAAATTGGCTATTTTCTTACTTTGTCTCCATGGAAAATGGGTTTTATTAGTTTTCACAGTGAAATTCCAATATGAATAAGCCAAATCACATACAACAAGGTGGAACCTCACGATTTGGTCCGAAATATGAACTACCTGCAGTGGCTACTGTTAAACAGAGTGCATTGCCTAAACTGGCTCCTTTAAAGTGCAGTGCTTTCCATCTAGGTTATTCAGAGATGATCAAAGGGAGCATGTTAAAAGGAGTACAGTAAGTTCCCAAACTCTAAACACATTCCAAGATTAACACACTCTAACCTTTGCCTTATTAACAAAGTTAAAATCACATTTCTTTTGAGGAGACCTACTGGATTGGTGGCATGTAACAAACAAACAAACGGAGTCCAGTACACATACACCCATGGCAAATCTGAAAAGTGAAACATTTGTACTGCCTAAACTGGCTATTTTCTTACTTTTATCTCCATTGAAAAGATGACCTCTTACTTTTTAAATTGTAATTCCAATGTGAATAAGTCAAACCACCAGCCGCCAAGGTGGTACCCTATAGTTTGGTTGTAACTATGAACCAAACTGTTTTATTTATTTAATTTTTTTATTTAAAAATTTGGTAACCAGGAAAGGCACACTGAGCTGATGCTCCATTATTGGTTGGACAATAGCAAAACAGCATATGAACAGACAAGCAATGTGCTGCAATAATAGATTAAATGAAGAGAATTTGCATATACCACAATTTAACAATGTGCAGCGAACTTTAGAAGTGCTTAGAATCACAACCAAAAACTTTTATGGGTTAAAATCAAGACTTCAAGGGTAACTGGAAGAAGAGTAGCAGGAGCAAGTGGGGGGGGGAGGGTTGACATTTAAGCAGGCATTTGAAGGAGTTAAAGGATGGGTAGAGATGGAGGGAGTGGGGAGTTTGTTCCAAAGAGAGGGAAGCCTATTGAAGAATGTAAATTGTCCAGTAGAGAAGCATGGGTGAGGAATGGCAAAAGTGCAGTGGTCCCTATTGTGGAGGGAGAGGGAGGTGGGGGGATTTGGGATCGGAGCAAGGAGAGGTAGGAGGGAAGGGTGTTGAATCAATATTTGGAGATGAATGTAGAACAATGAGCATGTCAGTGAGATGGCAGGGGGAGGATGGAATGGGAGGAACACAGTGAGCAATAATGTGTATGTGGAGGAGAGTTAGATGCCAAATGGCAGAAGTAGTTAAGGAGGGTATCTAGTCTGGTGAGGGAAGTGGAAAGGACAGAGCTACAGATGAAGACAGAGCACTATTTTGGTAATTTGCTCCTTATGGACATGCAGAGGTAAGCAGTCTTTGTAATGATAGATGGCATCAATCTTAGGACAGAGCTTGGCATGGATGGCATCAATGTGGGCTGAGAAGTCAATCATTGTCAAGCCAGACACCCCCAGGTACTTAAAGGACTGAACAACTTCAAGTGGATTGACATCCAGAGTGATAAAGATGGGGGGACAGTGAATCTGGCTTGATTCTGACTGGCACCAAAGGTCATGAAGAATGTCTTTTTAGTGTTAAACCTAAGCTGACTAGAATGGAACCAGTGGATGACATTGCTGAAGTTCAACTGGAGAAGGTTTTCCACAGCTAAAGAGGAAGGACCAGAGGTGAATATGACTGTGTCATCTGCATACATGTGTATATGTGTGTTGACACAGGTAGAGGTGAGGTCATTGAGGAAGATTAAAAAAAGGAGGGGTCCAAGGATGGAGCCTGTGGAACCCCAGATTGGCTAGGAAGGGTGGTGACAGGGAACCATAAACCTGTACTGATCAGAGCTGGGTGAATGTTGCAAATTCTGCTTTAGTGGTCCTTTCACAAAATTTCCCAACTTTTGTGGAATTTACCAAACTTTCCCTTTTGGCAAAATCAGAAAACTTCCGAAAGTGTTTGGTGAATTTTCACCCTGTTCTGTGGAATTTTTTCACTGAACTGCAGAATAATATACAGGAACTGTGGAATTAATACATTTATCTGCAATTCATGTGATTATCCTTCAGTTCAGTGATCAGTTCTGTGCTCTCCCCATACGAAAAAGAAAAAAAAAACTTACTTGGTGCCCAGTGGCATCTCCCACCCTCCAGTTGTTCACCACACCATAATTATTAGTTCCCTGGTGCCTAGTGCACCTCCGACCCTCTGATTGCTCACCGAGCAGTAATAATTAATATTGTTTCCCTGGTGTCTAGTGGCAACCCTCACCCTCCAATAGCTCATCTCTGCCACAAATATTGTTTTCCTGGTGTCTAGTGGCAAGCCCCACCCTCTGATGGCTCACCCCAACAGTAAATATTATTTCCATGACACCTAGTGGCACCCCCTCACCCTCTGATCACTCACCTCAGCTGTAAATATTGTTTTTCTGGTGTCTAGTGGCACCCTTCACCCTCCAGTTACTCGCCCTGGCAATTAATATTGTTTCTCTGGTGTCCAGTGACACCCCCCCACCCTCCAGTTGCTCACCCCAGCTGTACATATTATTTCCCTGGTGTCTAGTGACACCTCCCCCCGGTTGCTCACCCTGGCAGTAAATATTATTTCTCTGGTGTTTAGTGATACTCTTCACCCTCAGATTGCTTGCCCCAGCCATAAATATTGTTTCCCTGGTGTCTCTTGGCACCACCAGCCTCCCATCACTTGCCTCAGTCACAATAATTAATATTGTTTCCCTGGTGTCTAGTGCCCCCCAGACCACCCATACTGGGTTGGGTACATGAACCTGTCAGCCACCCTTACATTCATAGTCAGTTGTTAGGTCAGAAAATGGGGACTGGGGAGCCCATGCAGTGAATGGCATAGCCCTCCTTTCACCACCTCAGCTGACCACCATATGTAATGACAGGGAGAGCACAACCTATATCATACTTCATGTTATTACACACTGTGGCTGGCTGAGATGATGAGTGGAGGGCTGTGCCGGTCACTGTATGGGCTCCCCAATAACCATTTTCTGACCCAATGACTGACTAGGTATGGGGAGGGTGGTAGGTTGGTAAACCCAAACTGGTGTGGGCAGTTTGGGGGGGTCTACTAGACATCAGGGAAGCAAATTAATAACGGGCAAGCGATACATAACACAATTCATGCTTTCATTCTGCTGTTCAGTGACTCACTAAACAGTGGAATGAATATATGAATTGTTAAGTAATTGTATTGAACTGCCAAAAGAAATTCCACAGAAATGATCTCATACAGTGATCAGTTCTGTGAAATTTTTTTCTGCAGTTTAATACATTAATCTCCTCTGTTCATACATTTATTCCACTGTTCTAAGTAAGAATTTACAGGAAAGTTACTCATTTGATTTCCAAACTTTCATGGAAGTGAAAGGTCTGACTTTCGCCAAATTCTGCCTGCAGAAATATTTTTTTCACACAGCTCTAGTGCTAATTGTAGACAGCTGGTTATGTAACAGTTGAACCAAGCAACAGCATTGGCAGAGAGGCCAGCATTTCTCAGCCTGTCCAGAAGAGGCAGGTGGGACACATGAGTCAAAAGCTTTGGCCAGATTGATAAAAATTGCTGTGGTAATGAGCCCTTCATCCATCCCGGAGAAGGGGGCATTAGAAACATGCAGCAGGGAGGAGACTGTAGAATGGTGCTTCCAGAAGTCAGACTGGAAAGGTGACAGACAGGAAGTTACTAGATGAGAAAACATTGAGGCGTCTGGCATGGACCAATTTCTCCTGTAGTTTAGAGGGGATGGGGAGGAGGGAGATGGGATGATAGTTACCAGGAGAAGATGGGTCAGCCCTTTGTGAAGAGGAATACCTTTGGCCTTTTTCCCAGACTGGAGAACAGTGCAAAGAGTGAAGAAAAGGTGAAGCAGGTCAGTAATGAAAGCTACAATAGCAGGAGTGCTGAGGTGTAGTAACTTAGGGTTGAGACCATCAGGACTGGATTTTGATGGGTTGAGGGAGCAAAGGCCAAATAGGGTTTCCTGGATGGCAATGGGTGGAAGTCATAACCTGGAGGGATATGGGGGAGGGGAGGAGTAGAGGGATGGGGAAGTTGGTAGTGGAGGAAAACAGAAGAGCACAGGTTGTGAAGAACTTGTTAAAGAGTGCCACAACAGAGGCATGGTCAAACACAGGTGAACCATTTTACATGACAAGGGGGGGGGGTCCTGACTGGGCAGGGGGGCCAAAAAGGGAGTGTCTAACCTTCCAAAATGTAGGTGGGGAATTTAGATTTGACTGGAGATTAGCTTTGAAATATTGTGATTTCGCTGACAGGACAGCTTAGTGCAATTGTTCCTCAGAGCCCTATAGAAGATGTAGTCCAAGGAGGAGTGGGATAATTTATAATGGGCCCAAGCACAGCCTTGGGATTTACTGAAATCTATGATATCAGCGGTAATCCAGGGATGGTGAAATGTTTTTACTCTGAGTTTCCTGGGGGGGGGTGCATGCCTGTCTCAGACAGCAAAAAATTTTGAATGAAAAATAAACAAGGGCAACATCGATATCTGAGGCAGTAAGAATGTCAGACCAGGCAGTAGTAGTAGTAAGGTCCCCTAGTAGAACATTGAAATTTAGAGACCTGAAAGACCTAGCCCACATATATTTAAGCAGCAAGGGGGGCATCGAATTTTTCTGATACAGAAGGTCATACAGTGGTTGTTAAATGCATCTGGCAAAATACCAGCAGCCACAATATGTTGGGTGTGGGAGGTTAAAATTCAGTCCAATAGGGAATGGTTAGCAGAGTGGGGATTGAGACAGGTGGGTTCTGAAATAACCTGTGTCAAATTAAGTGACTTAGTCTTGTGAATAGTAGGTCTAGAGGATGAGCACATCCAATTGTTATTGAAGTCCCGTGGAGGATGAGTTCACTGACCTGTGGAGGATAAAGAAGCAATGGTGGAAAGAGAGTCTACAAGGGAAGAGTGAGAAATTTTAGGAGAGGTGTAAAGAACTCCAGTGAAAATGGGTACTGTGAAAGGGAAGGAGAGTTTGATTAAAAGATATTCGAGGGAGCAGGGAATAGCCTCCTTGCTCGTCAAAGCGCATGTCAGACTCTGGCGAATGTAAATGGCCACCCCTCCGCCATGTTTTCCCTTGTCCTGTCTGAAAAGATGGTAATCAGGAAGTGACAAATTATGGTCAGGAATCCTGGAGGAGAGACAAGATTCAGTGATACATAGGACATCAGGGAAGTGCAATTGCAGTCAAACAGAGAGGAGCTCAAGTTTTGGTAGCAGACTGCTAGAGTTTATATGGAAGACTCTGAGGCCCTTGGAGGTGGCAGATTGGGGTAGAGAAGGGAGAGGGTGTGCAGGATCAGGCTCCATGTTACTAGACAGGAGGAGGAGGAGTAGGAGAATGAGGAGATGGATGAGGTGGGGCTTCTTACTCATGGAGTGGGAAGGACAGCAAAGTGAGGAGTAGCGGCAAAGGAAAAGGAGGACATGGCGGAGAAACCTCAGGTTAAAAATGGGGAAAAGCAGCAGACCAGGGTGAATAAGAAGGGAAGAAGACAAAAAGGAAGGCAGAGCGTGGGGTGAGTGGAGAGGAGGATGAGCAAAAGGGAGTTGGATGGTGGAGGGAGGAGGAAGGGAAGGGAGAGGTAGGAAAGGTGGAAGGAGGAGAGGGATAATATGGAGCAAGCAGAATAGGGCCAGGAACATTATGGCTGAAGGGGAGAGGACAGTAACTGGCCATACAGTGACTACTGTGATTGAATAAAGCACAATTGGCCATCAGAACACCACTGTACCTCAGAACACCAAAACAGGCTAGTAGACAACAATACAACAATATTAAATGGAATAGCATATGAGGTGAATAAACCCCCAAACTGCCAAACAAAACAAACTACCAATGTGTCCTCAAGAAAGGGCAGCTTAATCAATCTCAAGCCCATCTCCAAAACCTAGATTGGTCATTGCTGGACTCTGCAACTAGCATTGATAATGCTCTGGAATACTTCATAACCCATTTCAATGCAGCCTGTGACATCTTTGCCCCCTTCAGAAAGCGAAAGGTAAAAGCTGCTAACAATCCTTGGATCTCTTCCTCCTTTCTAACCATTATGGTGAGTAGAGACCACCTTTAGCACAAAGTTCAGGCCACTGGCAACCAAGCAGACTGGCGACATTACAAAGCAGCAAGAAACTCTTACACATGAGTCATCAGACAAGCCAAATCAGCTCACTCCAAGGATGTACTTTCAAATTCCTGGAAAGACAGCAGAAAGTTTTAGGACAACCTTAAAGAACTAACTGGAAAGTGTAGCAAATACCCTCCCACCATGCTCAGCATTGATGGTACAGTCATCCAGGACCCACTGCAAATAGCTGACACTTTCCACTCAGCATTCACATACCTTATTGGAGTACTCCCCCCGACTTGTTTGACACACCAACCTCCCCAATTGATCCCAAGGGCTTGGAATCATCTTTGAACAACCCACCCTTCTACTTTAAGATAGTCTCCATTAGTGAAATCAAAAAGTACCACTTAAAGGTGCTTGGCAAATCCCACTTCAGCAGTGACACCCTTGATCTGAAGTTACTACACCCATCACTGGATGTTGTTCTTGTGCCTGTCACAAAAATTCTGAACACGTCACTCTGTCTTGGTCAGTTCCCCTCATGACAGAATGCAGCAGTGGTGACCCCAATGCATAAGAGTGGAGACAGGGCCCGTCACTTCAACTACTTTCCAATTTCTATCCTCCCACCTCTCTCCAAAGCCCTTGAACGTATAGTTGTGGACCAGCTCTCAGAGTACTTGACCAAATTTATCATCCTGTGCCCAGAGCAGCATGGTGTCAGGAAAGGACACAGCACCGCCTCTTCTCTCCTAGAGTATACCAGCTACATCCACAAAACTCATGACTGTGGTCACTTAGTGGGGTCAGTTTACATTGACCTCACCAAGGCATTAGACATGGTCAATCACACTCCCCTTCTTGAGTCTCTCGGTGCCATTGGTATGTCTGCTGGTATAGTGGTCTGATTTAAAGACTACCTTGAGGATAGTTTCCAACAAGTAACAATCTGATACTCTCTCTTCCAGCCAACCTGTCTGCTCAGGAGTTCCACAGGGTTCCATCTTGGGCCCCCTACTATTGAGCCTTTTTCTTAACTCCCTCCCTCAAGTCTGCTCCGGTAATCTTCTATACGCAGATGCTGCACTGTTATTCTCCAGCCATTCAGAATCACTCTCACTAGCTAGAAGCTTACAAGACAACTTTGAAGCAGTAGAAATCTGGATTGCCCAGCATAAACTAATTATGAGTTATTAAAAAACTAAGTCCATGCTCTTCTCTAGCCCCTATAATAAACTAAAATCAGCTCCACTAACCATCTTTGGCAACCTCAAAGTCCCTTTTGAGCAGGTTCACTCCTTTAAATATCTTGGTGTAACTCTCTACTGCACCCTGTCTTTCACTGAACATGTCAGCATAGTTTCCAAGGTGGTTAACTCCAGATTAGGGATCCTCTACAGGCACAGGCACAGTGTCACCCAAGATGTGCTCCAAACTGCTGTCACCAGCGCAATACTCTCAATAGTTGACTATGGCTTAGTCATTTATGGCTCTGCCTCTGATACGACACTTAAAAGAGTACATACTGCTCTCAAAAAATCTTGTCGCTTGGTCTCAGGTGCCCACAGACACACCCATACATGCGACTTATATACCATGATGAAGTGATTGCACCTCAAAGGCAGGATCACATATCATACCTGCTTGTATGCAAAAACAAATTGGCTTGGGCCTTACTCCACCCAACTCCCATTACTTCCTCACACACACGCACGCACCCTACTTGCATAGCACCAGGAGTGTAACAAGACATGAATTCCAGGTCCTCTGCTGCTGAACCTCACAAGCCCAAAGATCATTTAGTTTCCTGGCCCTAGTTGGCTACATGGTCTTCCCCTGGATATACTAGATATGCCCAGGCTTGGTCCATTCAAGCATCTACTAAAACCACATCTGACTATGCTCAGCAACTGTGATTGCCCTGCATAACCATCCTACCAATACTGCACTTAACCTCTCTGACACTAGCACTATCATGCCCTCTTAACTGTCTGTTCCTCCCACTTTCCTTCCCCTTCTCTATCCCATCCCACCCCTCTCCTGCCACTATCTACCCCTTATCTCCACCTCCACCACCATATGTTTCCTTCCCTGTCTCTTCTCTTCCTACTATGACCTCTCCCTGTCACCTCACTACCCCTGTACACATGTTCCTCCTTCATTCCCTACTGTAGCTGGTGCCATATAATGGTCTCTGCAGACAGCTGTACCCCATGCACCTATAACTTACTCTCCCATCAGTTTAAAGTCTCAAGGATGACACTGATGTCACTTCTACCTTCCCCCATCTCACTTATTTTGTGGCATTAGTGACTGTTTCCATTTACTCTGCTCTGACAAGGGCATCTGATTGTCCGCACTCTCTGGTCCTTGGTCAACTAGGTACCCACCGACTGAACCAATTGCAGCAATGCCATAGCCTAGAATGTTCATTTTATATTGCTTGCTATATAATAATTGTGCCTGCTTCCAGTCTTCTCTGCTTGACAAAGTCATCTTATTGATTGCTCCTTCTAGCCCTTTAGACCATTGAATCTCACATATGGATGCATCTGTGGCACCTGTTGATCGTGTCTTCACTAAAATGTCTCTTACATTATTAACCTTTGTAACTGTAACATGTAAGCATAGTAGATATGTTAATTAGTTCACTGTTTGTATTGTACTGTTCAGTCTGACATGGAACCTCTGTAAAAGAGTCTCTGACTCACAGGTATCATAATCCGAAAATTTAATAAAATAAAATAAACAAACTAAGGTAACGAACCAAAACTGTAAAGCAAATAGGTAGCAACACAGGTGAAGCAGTAGGCTACAAGATAAAACAGCACATTACATGCAGCAGTTGAGCAGCAAGGACAAGGTTCAGCAAGCAGCAGACAACAGTTCAGTAAAACTGGTAAAAGTGACACAGCTGTAAAACACCAGTAATGAGCACACAGAGAGACAGAGAGAGAGAGAGAGACAAATGACAAACTGGAGTACACCAAGTCTTTGGAACTGTGGCAGGAGGGCGTAAGCAGAGGGAGCCTAAGAGTAGCACACCATAATTGGATGTATAATCACCTTGTAGCAGGGTAGTCGAGTAGTGTCCAGGTTTGAACTGAGGTAGGAATCCGGTGGAATGTGAGGGGAGTAGAGTGGATGGCTGAAGACCAAACTCAGGCTGACTTCATGCAGACTCCTTGATGTCCTTAGCACTAAGGACATTTGCGCAGAAGGGCCGCTGCACAGAAGGGCCACTTGCACTGTTCCAGAGAAGATGGGAGAAGGAAGGGATGTCCCACCCTCTAACCAACCTGATTGGTGGATCAGGCTGCCACCAAACAAAGACATTCAGGGCTCCTCTCAGGTGAAAGTCCGGTGGCAAGGGGGAGGGAGAACTAAATATGGTAGGCGGGCTCCTTCCAAAAGCCATGGTATCCTGGAGAAAAGCAGGTGAAGGTATGTATCACTGTTCATTATTTATTTATTTATTTAGTTTTTGTTTACTAGGTAAGCACACTAGACAGTCAAGTGCCTATTTTCAGGTGTGACCTGGGAGAATTACAATGTACAGGCAATAACAACACAGAGTTAAGGCACGGCAATCAACAAGGAACAGTCAGGTACAGATTATAACAATACAGAGTCAAAGCGTGGCAATCAACAAGGAACAGTCAGAAATAACATCAGATAGCAGCTGGGCAGATAATTGGGGCATCACTTGGCAGAAGAAACCAGGCATCACTTGGCAGAAGAAAGTAAGAAATAGACATACCCTAAATAGGGAATTACTGTACGTCCAGATATGTAATATAATAATCTTGTCCAAGAAACCAGGGGCCAAATTATGAAATATAGTCAAATATACAGGAAATGGTAAACTGCTGGGGCAAGTAAACTGTTGCTACAGTCCTTCCCTCCTCACCATCCTTTGACCTTCCTCATTTTGTTATGATAATGTCACTACTGACTGAACCAAGTCCTACTTTCTCCTTCCCCTCTCACCATCCCCATTCTTGTATCCCCTCCTGTCTGCCTCTCCTTTCACCCCCGATCTCTGCCCATCTCCCCTGCTCCCCCTTGCTCATTGCTTTCTTGAACCTAAACCTATCTGTATATTAAACTCTCATTTGTAACTTGTACTAAATGGCTTGCCAATGTATTGCTTCTTTGTATATTTGCATATGGTAGGTAGTTTATTTGTATATTGTATGTAATCTGTTTTTGCACTTGTATTCCTTTATTGCCCCTTTGTATTTTGATTGTGAACTATTCTGACACAGAGCCATTGTGAAGGAGTCTCTGACTCAATGGTCTGTAATTCTTAGACCGCAATAAATAAATAAATAAATAAATAAATATATAAGTTACTGTAGATCAAAGCTGCAAAATGTGTTAAATTCTTGAAGGTGATGAACTGTGGCCTGGGGTGTATGCAGGATGTGAAAACCCTTTGTCAGTATCTTCCCTTTGTCCTCAAAATGGTTGTGAAAAGACATCAGAGACAAGTACAGATCCTTTGGGAACAGGTCAGTTGAAAATGTGGATTCAGTCCAGGACTCAGCAACTTAGAGCTTGTCAAACTTAGTTGCTGAACATAGTTTTGATTGTGATGGCTTCCAAAAAGTTGATTTATAATGAGAATGCTAATACCCAGTGGTGATGTTTTGCAGTATTTCAGTCCAGGAGACTGCCATAGTTGTCATGTCCAAGAACAGCATATATACTCTGAGTAAAAACACATGAACATCCACAAAAACTAAACTACTGACAAAGGCAAATAGCTAGTTACACAGGCCAAAGACGTGGGTCTCAAACTGTAGGGTTTTACTTTTCAGATTTACCATTTAGGAGGGGGTTCTACACTTGACTTTTTATTACATGCCACAAAGTTGGTACATTCTGATGTCATGCCCATCAAAATATTAAGACTGGGACGTCTTTCAATTTGGCACCTACAGGCAGTTACTTGTGTGAACATTGCATCCATTGTAACAACAGTCATAACATCACTGAACTAAACAATAAGTACAGGAACAAAAGCATTAAAATATGACTGCATGTTACATGCAGTTTGGATCATATCGTGTACAAGTTGAAATGTCCTTGTGACATGACTTATATAGGAAAGAAATCAAGAAACCTTTAAAAAAAACTATCAGAACAGATGTGAGATATTCAATGGCATGTTGACAGGTCTGTAGTTGTTCAACATTTTGCTGAAAAAAGACATCCTGTAGCATCACTATGATTTTTTGGGATATAAAAATTCCAAATGCTGAGAAGAAGTGATGATTTAGAATGCATATTTTTGGAGAAGGAGGCATTCTGGATTGAATGGTTTGGCACACTGCAGTCATAGATTGGTCTCAATGATGGTATAGATTGAGTAGACCTTTTGTTAGCCTACTGGCTTTTCTATGACCAGTGTCTATGCACCCTTCCAACCTCTTTCCTCATCCTCTTTTCTGTGAGCTGTCCGCACATTGACACTTGCACCACCTCCACTTGCTAAACCTACATTGCCTGATTTTTTAATTCACTTTACAAAATACTTATGTTTGTATATTAGTGACCAACAGACTGTGCTGCTCTTTGGTCCTGTGCACAATGGAGATTTGAAAACATTATAGACATCCTGTAACATTTTTAATTTGGGAAATATGGTTCACCCCCACACTGGTAATGTTTCAAAACCGTGCTTAAACCCTGATACAATCAGGGTTTTAGCACAGTTTTGAAAATGTTTTAAGAGAAAAACATTTTAAGTTACCTGTGTATTCAGGTGTCCTATCCATGATTCCTGCTGTTGCTCCTGCTTGCATCCACAATATGCTGCACAACCATCCCATAGTTCTGTGCACTACTTGCACATGCTCAGTTGCTCGCAGTTAAAGGAAACCAGGAAGCAAACTGTACTACATTAAGACTGCTATTAAAGCTGTATCTGTGCAACAGCTGTACTGATAATTAGACATTTGACAGTTGGTGGCAATATATATACTGTGTGCAAAGTGCATATCTTAAAAACAAGCATTACAAGCTCCCTTTTCTGTAAGGAACACAACTGTGACTACATTTACTACGCTCACTGTCCAGGAACATTTCCTTGGTAACTTTATACATCATCAGCTGTGTGTATTGCTGAATCTAGTCATCCCTTAAGCTCCTGTTTATATATTCATAATGGGTATTGATACTTGGGTTAGAATGGAAGAAGGCTAGGTAGTCCATAGTCACCGTTCCCCACATCAGTGGGTCCGTATAAGTCCATTTCTGGTCTGCCATACATCCATTTTTTTTTAAATGCTTGTATTGTCCTGCAGTTTACTATCTCAGTAAGCAATCTACTTTACAGCCTTCCTACCCTATTTATAAATGAACAATGCTTCATATTGGTTTTTTTTTTTTGCACTATCCAGCAAATTTGTTTTTTATGCCCTCTGAGGCCTATTGGTTTCTCTTGTAATAGCATACCTATTTCATTCATTAAGCTTTTGTCATCGACTGTTTGATACATTGACAATAAGTCCCCTCTAGTTCTTCTCAGGTGTAAAGTGAATAAGCTGGTTGTTGACAGTTGATCTCTATAACTAAAGTTTCTAAGTGATCCCAACATTTTTATATAGCATCTCTGTATTTTTTCAACCCTGTCAATTTCCCCTTGAGTATATAGATTCCATAATTGAGACCCATAATCAAGATGTTTCCTTACATAAAGTTTATATAGTAGTAACATACATGAACTATTTTTGTTTATAAAACTTATTTTTATGTTTTTTATCATGAAGTTAGTTTTTCTATTCACAGTAGTTCTTTACTGCTTAAAGTTAAGCTTACTGTCAACTAAAATTCCACAATCTTTCTCCAGAGCAGTGTCATTTATTATTCATCCTTTTAGTTTGTATGATTGCCATATATTATGTTTCCCTAAATGCATCACTGTGTATTTATCTAGGCTCAGTGGAATTTTATTTCTTGAAGACTGTCCTTCTATTGCCTATAAATCCATTATGAGTTCAGATTACTGAATAACTGTTTTCACTGGTCCTCAAAGCTTTATATCATCTGCAAACTTAATGATCCTATTTTTGACACTGAGATGCAAGTCACTGATGTACAGTGAGAATAGATCAGACCCCAATATGGAGCCATGTGGTACCCCACTGGTCTCTTCAATGGGCTTTGAATATTCCCCAAGAATCCTTACCATCTCTGTCCTACCATTCAGCCAATTTTGTGTCCATCTTGTACTTCAGTTGGCAGCAGTGTGGTTGCTATACAGCACATTGGTTCCATGCATTTATGCAGTGTTTCTTTTCCTAAAGGAAAAAAGGTACTTTTTAAAAAAAGTCTTGTTAACAATGTTTTACAATTTTTTTTAATGGCAAATGTGGTTGCACATTCTGTTGTTGCAAGTTAGATATGAACATATGAACATATGAAATTTGCCAGCAGATAAAGGCCTAGAGGTCTATCAAGTCTGCTCGAATGTGCAGCTAGTACCCCTTATTCTGCAGCTGCCCCTCCCTTCCACCCTTCCCCTTCATTAACCCTCCCTCTTGTCCTGTCCCATCTTCATTTGAAGCAGTCCACTGTTCTATTGCATACTACTTCTGCAGGTAATGAAATCCACCCAGCCACCACCCTCTCTGTAAAAAAGTGTCTCCTCATCTCCCTCCTGAACCTTCCTCACTCCAGTCTCATATTATGGCCCCTGGTGGCCCTCCCCTCCCTTACTTTGAACAGCCCTTCTGTACCCATCTTGTTTATTCCTTTCATGTATTTAAAGGTTTCAATCATGTCACCCCTGTCTCTCCTCTCCTCCAGTGAGTACATGTTCAACTCCTTCAACCTCTTCTCGTATGATAAGTCCCCAGCCCCTGATCATCTTTGTTGCTTTGTGCTGCACCCTCCAGTAACTTAATGTCCTCTTCAGATATCGACACCAGTACTGCACGCAGTACTCCAGGTGCAGTCTAACCAATGACCTCATACAGTGGCAGAATCACCTCCTCCCTCCTCGAGGATATACCCTTGCAATACAACCCAGCATTTTGTTGGCCTTGCAGCTGCCTTCCTACATTGTGCCAAGTTGTTCAATGACCCTGTAATGAGCACCCCAGATCTCCTTCTCCTCCTCTGTCTGGGCTAGCTGCACTCCCCTAGCTGGTAACTCCTCCTTGGGTTCTTCATCCCAAAATGCAGCACCTTGCACTTTTTGGCATTAAACCCCAGTTGCCAGGTGTCTGACCAGGTTTCAAGCTTTGTCAGATCATCCTGCAACCCCTGCCATCCCCCTAGGTCATCCACCACTGCGCCAACCTTGGTATCATCAGCAAACAGACTGATCTTGCTCTTGATGTCCCATGATATGTCTGCAATGAATATCCCAAACAACACTGATCCCAACACTGAGCCCTGTTAGATGTGCTGATCTTCACATTTTGTGGAGACAGAACTCTATGGCACTGTTATATGTTATTAAAACAAACTGTTTTTGACATTCTATAATCATTTTCATTAAAGAAAACAAGAAATGATCACAGCGAGGGGTGGAGAAAGATGATGGCAGCTAGTGAGGAGTGAGAGGAGCCCATTATGAGTAGATCAACAAAACTTCCTCTGTTTTGTTGAAGCGCTACTGCAATATTTGTATTTATTTCACCTAAATGTGTGTTTTTATGTGAAAAGTAAGCTGCAGTATTAAGACCACCTGAATATGCCATGTTTATGTATGCTGATGAAGGAACATCAACAACTCAACTTTGTAATTGCAACAGAATGAAATGCCAAATGAAAAGCTGGTTTGTGCCATGCTGATCTGAATGGAAATGGATTAAAGAGCCAAGGTTAGAGAAATCCAATTCTTATTTTCTGCGTGTTTCCAGATGCACCCCTTGCAAAATGATCCCCTTGCATTCTTTTCATAGACTTTGTAAAAACATAAAAATATGGTCTGTCAAGTCTTTTTAAAAATCTGAATACTCACCTTGAAAACTGCGTGCTCATCCAGAAGCAGAAACGCTGTTTTGAATGGGCTTGATCAAATCCCCCTGCAGAAGTTAAAGGAAAAAGAAATTGGCTTTTTTTAATACTGCAGCCGCAGTCTGGGAAAAGGCATATCTCAACTGTGGGGCAAGTCACCTAACAATTTGAATATTTATTTAAAAATAACTTGCATGTTTATCCAGTCGCAGAAACACTATCCTGAACTGGGATGAATAAGTTTGCAGCAGAAATTGAAAAGTAAAAACAGTAAATAACATTATTGGAAAAAAGAGATACCAATTCTAGTTTGCAGCAGATTTAAAATTTGGAAAGCTCTGTAAGTAAGGTGTTTGGGAGAGAGAGGAGAAGAATGAGAAGGAATTGAAACAATGATAAAAGGAATAAGATGCTACTTAGAAATTTTTCTCTCTGAAAAAAAATGTGTTCTGGATAAAAGAGGGAAATAGAAAGGCTCAAGAATGACCACTTACTGAAGTCAGGGCTACTGTAAAGGAAAAAAATAAACATGACAGTTCTATACATTGGTACATTAAGGGGACTGCATGAACTTGTGCGATTGAAATAACTATGAATAACTGCTATAAGAAAATGCCAGTTAAAAGGCAGTTCTGTAAGCCAGTACAAAGAGGACCACATGAACAAGTGCCACATAAATGCCTCTCTAGCCTGGGGGGATGGGGGAAGGATGAATAAAAAGGAATAAAAGGAACCGAAAGACTTCTTCAAAAACGTACCAGGAAAAAATAAAACCAAAGCAGATCGTGAAACAGACACTACTAGATACAAAGCTACCAGAAGTGCATCTAGAAAACTTACTGCTCAAAATAAAATGGAAAACTCCTAGATTCCTGGGCTAAAAAAAGGAATTGAGTGGAAGAAGAGGTAGAACTGGAAGAAGGAAATATAAAACCAGCTGGCTACCTGACTGAAAACATGCAAACCCAGGAAGATATAAACATGAGTAAGATAAATATGAATGATGAAAGAGAACCAAAGGAGGGAACAACTGTAAAGAAAAGCATGTATTCTAGGAGCCCAGGAAGAGGGTACTCCCCGACTTTTTCAGGATATGAATTTACATATGTACACAACATTACAGGAGGTGTGATTCCTAAAGATAAAAGCAAATTGAAACCTCAGATTGCTGAAGTTCAAACTGAACACCAGGGCAATTTGGAGAAAGTAATTTCTGATGAAAATTAACTACTCACAATTATTAAAAGAAATCAAACAAGGCTTTCTTGGAATTCACCACAAAATAAACAAAATAATGAAAGAAATAGGAGAGGTCAAGGGTGAAATTAAGGGAATGAATAACAGGATGACAGAACTAGAGAACAGAATATCAGATGTGGAAGATCTGTTACCACAAATGGAGCCTAAAGTAATGGGACACACAAAAGAAATGAAGGAAGTAAAGCAAAAAAGTTATGATTTTGAATGACTCTATAGGCATAATAACTTAACATTTTTAAATGTCCCAGAAAGCTGGGAAGGTCAAAACAGCCATAGAACTTTTGATAATTGGATAAATGAGACTTTTAAACATGATTTGTGAGATGATTATAGAACAGAGCTAGATATAGTTCATTGATCCCCTGGGAATATGTTAAATACAACACAAAAGTTCCACAGAACAATTTATGTGAAATTTTTTATATATCAAGACAAAGAAAGAGTAATGCTTTTTGCATGAAAAAAAGTTTTGTCCATTAATGGTAAACAAGTACTGGTATTTCCAGCTCTAGGTCCAAACCTGCATAAAAAATAAACCAATTTAATGCATTAAAATTGGCATTGTGGGAAAAACATGTAAGGTTTCAACATTCTTTCCCTAACATATTGAGGATATATTTCCATGGTAAATTTATTAGCTTCGATACACCAGATGCAGCTGAGGCCTTTCCTAAGGAAATGCTGGGGATTGTTGTTAAAAGAAATACACAAGAATATGGACATAAAAAAACTTTTGAGGATAAGATGCAGGATCCAAAGGAATGAAGCCCATATCAGTAGAACACCAAAAAGGACAATAAATCTTAAAAGGATTCTGCTAACAAAATGGAGAATAGCTCCCCAAATCAATATCAAGAAGAACAAGAACAAGAAATGCTGAAACCAAGAAAATAAGATGAAATTCAAAAAGAAGAAACAGTGGGCAACCTATTAGAGACTGAGGCAGAACAGACTATTACATAGAAATAAGAAGGATACCTGAAGAAAATGAGAAAAATCAGCATCCAGCAGCGTGCCTTTTTTCTTTTCTCTCTTTCCTTTATTCTTTCTCCCTGCACTTTCATATTTTCATCCTTTTTCATGTCTTCTCTAGCACAAGTTTTTTTTTTCTAAGATTTAAAACAGCAGTCTTATAATCTGTTATCCATGTTATTGGAAAATCACTACTTATGATTTGAATAGGAGAAGGGGGTCTCCTCACTATCTAAGGGTGGCACCCATTTTGTAAAGAAAAGAAAAAAGGTATTAAAGAGTAGTGCCCTTTGGTACAGCTCTACAATGGAGAAAATGAAAGTAAATGAGTGGGTTTTGGGAGTCATGCCCAATAATAATGGAAAGTTGTGTACAAATACAATGGTCATGGGGGATTTTTTTTTTTGCAGAGTAATCTGTGTGTAGTTCAAAGATTCTGTATGCATAAATCTATCACAAATAAATTTTAGAAAAGTAAGCAATATGTACTACAACCAGATGTTAAATCTAGATATGTAGGAAATGTGTGATGAGATAAAAATTATGTATTGTAACATTAATGGTTTCCGTAATCCTACTAAGAGAAAGGAATATATTAAATTAAATAAAAAGAGGTAATTTAGATGTTGTCTCCAGGAAACACTTCTGATGGAGAAAGAAGTTGTTAAAGTAAACAGAATCTGGAGTGACAGTTTATTCGCTCTATATTTACTTCTGAGTCAAGAGGGACATCCATCTTGTTTAAAAGAGGGCTAAAAATAAATATAGAACACCAAATTGATGATGTAGAGGGAAGATTTGTAATAACTAAAATAACTATTAAAGGAATGTAATTGTTAGCACCACTATATGTCTGAAATGATACAATTAAAGATACATTAAGAGAATTTTTTTCAAAACGTACAGATTTCCCACTGCCTTATTTATTGGGCAGAAACTTTAATATGCTTCTCCAAGAACAATTAAATTCAACAGGAAAAAGAAGAACATATACAGTAATAATAGAGATATCATTTTTCTCCAAAACAGGATGGATGATCATTCACTGATTTATGGAGAATATTGTACCCTACTAGTAAAGAATATTCAAATTGTTCTTATAGATATGACATATTCAAGAACTGACATGGTCCTAGGCTCAAGACAATTGTTTAAAGATGTTAATAACATAGAGAATAGATCCATACATATTTCAGATCATGTACCACTATACTTAATTCTTGTGTCCAGGGACACCACCACAGTTAGACAATGGAGACTGGACCAATTATTACTTAAAGAAGAAGCATTTATTGACAAAATAACAAAAGAGATGGAAGTATACTACTCTAACAATGACCCCTCAGAGGTTTCCCTTAATATCATATGGGATGCTTATGAGGCCTTTATAAGAGCAGCATGTGTTTCTTTTGCTGCTAAAGGTAAAAAGAAACAAAGAGAGAGACTGGAACAATTGGAAAAGGATATATAAGAAGCTCAGAAATTACATTCACAAACACGAGTTAATATTCACTTAAAAAGGTTAGAAAAATGTAGAGTTGAAAATAATCACATTTATAAAGAAAAAATAGAAAGACTGATGTTAATTTCAAGATCCAAGAACTTTACTAATATAGACAGAGGTGGTAAATTACTAACATATATGATACAAATAGATAAGATTGAAAGGAACATCCCAGAAATCCAAGTAAATTACCAAATTATAAATTTTGAATGAGATATTAATCAAAAATGTGTTAAATATTATCAAAATTTATCCAGGTCACAAGGTAAATCCCATGAACTTCATAACTTCCTTAATATACCCCAGATTAATAAACATCAACAGCAATTGTTAGAAGAAGACATAACGGTAGAAGAAGTAGAGAGGGCAATACATGGGTTAAAACAGGGAAATCACCAGGGTTAGATGGATTGAGTATTGATTTTGATAAAACTTTCAGTAAGCTTCAAAGCCCTAAGTTAGCAATACTTTTTAATGCATTTCATGGCAATCTCCCCTCTTCCTTTGATGAGGCCCTTATTTTGGTCATCCCCAAAAAGGGTAGAGATAAATCATTATGTTCATCTTATTGCCCAATCTTATTATTAAATTCAGACTATAAAATATTTGCAAACATTTTAGCCACTAGGATGAAAAGAATTCTTCCCGATCTGATTGGGGCTGACCACACTGGCTTCATCAACGGATGAAGTGGACATAATAATAGGCAATGAATTTCCTTTATACAGCTAAAAACCCTAATGCAATGGTGGTGTCTCTGAACGCAGAAAAAGCCCGTGATAAGATCGAGTGGCACTATTTATTTGAAATTGCAAAAGATTAATATAGGCCCCAGATATCCAAAATGGATTATTGTAATTTATTTAACACTTAAAGCCAAAGTAATGACTAATGGTGCAATACCTTCTGCATTTCCCCTATACCGCAGCATGTGCCTAGGCTGTCCTTTATCACCATTGCCACTTACATTAGTAATTGAACCATTGGCTAATGCCATCAGGACACATAATGAAATCACAGGGTTCCAATATTCCAATGCAAAATACTTAAAACTATCTCTATTTGCAGATGACATTTTACTTTATCTTAAAAACCCAGAATAGGAATTAAACATTGTGATGCAAATTATTAAAGATTATAACAAGGGTCTGAGAAATGAAGCTTTCTGATTGGCTGTAAACATTCTAACAGCCTTATGTTAATCTTTTATTAACATACTTGTACAGCATAACCATATATTGAACAAGGTTTAACACTGTTTAAAAAAACAAAAATTTTTTTTTTTATAATAGCAATAAGGGACTCCCAGGGGTTATGTTAATGGTCAGTTAATCACCCTCTAGGAGCATGTGGCACTCATCTACACCTCGTGCCACAGTACACCCCTAGAATGTGATTAACAGACCATTAACATAACCCTTGGCCATGCCTTATTGCTTAATTACGGTAAATGTTTGGGATATCCAGTTAAACAGGAAGAAGTCAGAAGCCTTATTCATACATCCTGATAAAAGAAACATCAATACTGTAAATTCTCCCACTACAATTAAAACTGATAATATGACATACTTGGGTGTTCAGACTACAAATAAAAGAATAAATTACTTGATTCAAATTTGTGTCTGCTAATAAATAGGGGAAATGCAGAGACCTACAAAAATAGGAAGATCTTCCATTATCATTGATAGGGTGTATACCGCTGATCAAAATGAACATACTTCCCAGGCTTTCATACATATTTCAGGCTATACCTCTGATAGTACTGTACCTCCTGATATTTTCAAGAAAATTGATCAAGTAATCACCAAGTTACTATGGAAAAAAGGTAGACCAAGACTTAAAAAACACAAGTTAATATTCAGTATTCACAGTTGGGAATCAAACTTCCTAATCTCCAATATTATTAGTTGGTAACTGTAATATAACCCCTTAAAGAGTTATGGTCTGAAGAAATCCCCCATGGGCTTATTAAAAATATCAAAATCCATCCCCCAAAACTCTTCTGCATATATTGTCCAAAACAATTAGTAATAAAGAACTTAAGAATCATGATAATGTATTCTTTAGATGTACAATAAAGATTTGGAATAATGTCATGAATATATTGGGGGCAAAAATAAAATATTTAAAACCTCCTCATTACATCAAAATAATTTGCATCCATATTTTAACACTTCTGATATAAGGATGCGGCAAGAGAAAGTTGTAATAAACATAGGGGATTTGTATAACAAAGTAGCTTTGAAATATTTTCAACAATTACAGGAAGAATTTAGAATACATAAAAACATGTTTTATAGCTATTTACAGATTAGATCTGTGCTTACAGAACTACAACAGAACGGAGGATTTATGTTAGACAATGACATTTTAGAATTACTAGTCTCTGTCCAAAACAGGAAAATTATTTTTGAAATTTTACTCAATTTTAATGAATAAACAAATAGATTCACTACAGAATCTAAAACAAAATGGAAAAATCATCTAAATATCAACATTACAGTACAACAGTGGAGGGAAATTTGCACAATTTGGAACAAATGTTTAAATAGTCGGTTGAATCAGGTACAGTTTTATACACTTCATAGGATATATTATTCTCCCTATTTACTAAATAAGTTCAAGGCTACCATTTCCCCTAAATGTAATAGAGGTTGTGGGGAAGTTGCAAATGCAGCCCATGTATTAGCTCTGTGCCCATATATAGAAAGATTTTAGAGAGAGATAATTAAAATCCTGAATAAAGCATTGGGGACAACACTGATCTTTGAACCAGAATTACAAATATTATATTATATATCTACATCTCAACATATACCTAATAAAATTATAGAAGTAATCCATATAGCATTTATGAATGCCAAAATATGTATCACTAAAATGTGAAATAATTCATAAATACCATCTATTCAACTATGGAAGAATTTATTTTTGGAAACTATGAGTTTCGAAAAAGGACATTATTACACCATTAATCAAATAAAAAAAATGTGGAAAAAAATGGCAACCTATTCGGAAACCATTGATGAAGGGAGGCTCAACTAACATTTATAAGTATAATGATAATTTTAATAGGAGCTTGGTGAATTTTGATCATGTTTGCTCTTACTGGGTGTATACAGTAGGCTCCAGACATCAGTTAAAATGAATTTAGGAGAATGAATTATGGCTTTTACCTTTATGGTTGTAGAAAATCTTATATATATATATATATATATTTACTGTTTGATATTGTATATCAAAGCATACTGGGTAAATGTTGAAGGGTATGATTTGTTTTCAGTGCACTGTTTACTTGTACTTTTTTAAATTATATTCATCTACAAGATGTGTTTTATGTGTATATTAATGAATTAAATTGGGTTAAAAAAGCATGAAATTAGAAAACATAAAATTAAAAAGAAACAAAGTGTCTGCCTTGTATTTCAGTTTATTTTTTTTTCTGTTCCTTACCAGGGTAGATCATTAAGCAAACAATAATGCCCAACAGGGTTGGCAGTACTGAGCAATGTCAGACTGCCCAGGGGCTCAATGAGACCCAGCACCGCAGGTGGAGGGCCTTATAGCCCCTAGAAGGTCCAGTATTGTCCATATCACCCACTCTGGAGGGTATCGTTGCGCTTAGAAAATTGTCTGTTTGTGACTTAAAAAAAATAATTTTAAAAGTCTCAAATTTGTTCAAAAAAGTTGTATTAATTAATATAAAATATTTTGTTGTAAAATAGTTCCTCTACTGGTACAGCTGCCAGTAGAGGGTGCTTTTGTCTTCAATACCCCTTTTTTCTGTGCCTTCATGTCTGCTTGACATTGCTCATTTTCTTGTTATGCCTGCTTTACAGCTGGTTTCCTTATGCCTCCCTTTGTTTATTTTACTTTGCTCTATCTCCTTGAGGATACGGGGAAGGATGGTAAAATTATCCAGTTGTTAGCCTGCATTTCTGAGGTCACCTGGAGCTCTGTTCCTTTACCGCCAGATTATTGCAAGTTATGCCTGCCAACACTACTGCCACTGAGGTACGAGAGGAACAATCACAAAAAAAGATTAATAAAAAAAAAGTTTTGTTATATACAGCTGTGTTCTGAAAGAAAAAAATGAGTGGGTGGCAGGGTGGGGGATGCTCCTTAAGGAGTAGCAAAGAGCAGGATGGCATCAGGAGGAGGGGGCACAAAAGTGCTGTCAGGAGAGTGGTGCTATTAGAAATGAAGCATGGCTGATAGCAAGTTTCTGTTATTCTCTCTCTCAATAGCAAATAAAAAGTGGAATGCTTTTCTTATTTATTTATTTTTTTAACACAGCACTTTTACAGTATATTTATACTGTGTTCAGTTGGCAGAGGAGGGTATGTGAGGTGTACTTGACAGCTACTAGCATCAAGGTGCCAGTGATTAGTGCGGCTCTATCATGCCTTTTTTTTTGTTGTTAACAGAAACAGTTCTCTTTTTTTTTTTGTTACATCAGAGGACTGCCATGACTGTCCTTGTGCTGTGGTGATAATGAACTTTCGGTGAACGGGGGGGTGGGGATTGTGCTCACTCACTAACAAACATAAAAAATGTGTGATAATTTCAAATTCAGAGCCCAATGCTTCAGGCAATGAGGAAGCAAGGTGGGCACAAGGATACTTGAGAGAGTGAAGAAGCATTTGGGTTGGTACTTTTTATTTCCTGGGCATCTATTGTAAGTTAATGTACCACCCTAGTGAGGGTACCATCCAATCAGATGCCAGGAAATAAAAAGCCCATTTTCTAATTACTTTCAAAGTATTCTGCAAGTGCATCACATATTGTGAATGCTTGCCTATTCATAGCAGCCAGAGTCGTTTCCTCTGCAGGTGTACAGTCACCACCTTCAGGCTCCTGGAACTCCTTGTAGTCCTCCTCAGGGATCACGCTGCTCATGAAATGTTCTGATTTACTCTCAGACATTATGTAGAGCACAATAAGCAGCAATACCATATGGTACACTCTCAATGCTGTACTTATTGTGCTTTAGCAAACTTTTCTACCTCCCCTTCAGGCAGCCAAGTGCACACTCCACTATCATGTGGGCTTTATTAAGCCTGTAGTTAAAGTTCCTCCTCCTAAGATTGGCGTAATTTGGGTACAGCTTAATAAGTCATGGCAATAAAGGATATGCAAGGTCTCCTATTAATATGAAAGGTTCCATTCATGTCATGAGGCAGTGGTGGGAATATTGTAGCTTGCAACTCTGCCCTTGTTAGAATAGGTTGATGTTTTTCAGAACCCTTGTGTCATGTACCTTCCCAGGCCATCCAAGAATATAGATATTCTTTGTATTCACATATACTTTATATAATTCACATATACACATATCTATAGTATTTGCACTGCTGCCTGTCTTTGCAGATGGTTACTAACTTGATTTTATCATCAGTAGTTATCCCGTTTTTGTGACAAGACAATTTTGTTCCTAAGACATTTATCCACCAGTTTCCACAATTCTCAAAATACATGACATTATACAATACTTCCATTCTCATATTATTATTGGTTTCATGTTTTCTTTTTCATTCAGTGCACCCTTGGAGGCTATACAGGACAGTGATCTGGGTGTAACATATACTCCATGGTGTGAAACATGTGTGGGTAAGTCAGTGGCATCACCAGGAGTGTAATAGTCAAGTCTGAGTACAGTTCTGATGGGTCTTTCAAAACATCTAAATATGGCAACCACTTCTTTCTCACATTTCAGGGTCATGGTTCTTATCACATCAACCAGCAGAGGTTTGTCCTCAGTTACGGGGGTTCCACATCATCCTCTGTTTCCAGGTGTTCCTTCTCTCCATGCTCAGTGCTCTCATCATTGGCTGATGACTGTTTTCCCACAGGTACAAAGGGTTCTGCATTTGGATCTAAGAGGGCTCCACTTTGGTAATCTTCCTTTTCAGGTATGGCATTTGATAGAGAGTTTAGAAAGGTTATAACAGAATAGTTTTGCACCAAGATCATATTCTCATTAGATGATTCACTGCTTATCAATCAAAATCAATCAAAATGTTTATTTATCCAGGCGGGCACCATTGAGCAAGGCTCATTTGCAAGGTGGACCTGGTCATGAATACATCAAAGTATAGTACAGAAGAAGGTATACAAAAAGCAATAATATACAAGGAAGAAAAAGTATATACAGTGTATACAGTACAATACAAAGTTGAAATAAAAAAAAACAGCATTATTTTACAATTGAAGAAGTCAGCAGATGTACAATCAACCATAGGCATACAGGGGTTATAAGTAGAGATCTTTTGAGTGAGGCAGCTGGCAACTACACATATAGGGGAAAAAGGCCGTGTATCGGGTGGCAGGTTAGAGAAGTAAAGAAGAGGAGGTATATATTACCTACCACTGGGGGAAAAATTGGGCTAAAACCACCTGTCATGTACTTGTTTATTATGATAATGACGGAGGAGGGGTAGATAATTGGAACACTACTATGGATGGGGTGGGACTTTAACCAGGCTGGAGTGGACAAGGAAGGGTGGGTGCAGCAGGAAGAGTTAATAGGGAAAGAGTGAGAGCCAGGGATAGAAACATGGCGAGCATCAGGATGGAAAGGGAGAGTTGTGGAATTAGTGGGCTAGCGGTGAGGAAAACAACATTTGCAAGGTGCTTTCATGTAGCAATCGTAGAGCACCTTGAAGATATTCAGGCTAACAGGGCAGCTCAGCTTCAAGTTCCTTTGTAAACCATTGCACAATGTGGGCAAAGAGAAGCTTAGAGCAGCTTTGCTGAAACGAGTGTTGACCCTTGGAACTTGGAGGGCAATTAGGGAATAGCTCCTTAGAGCGTAGGTGCCTAACACACTCTGGGGAATACAATCTGAGACATATGAGGGGAGCTTGTTGGTCACCGCTCTGAAGGCCCATAGGGTGGTGTTTCTATTCCTCCTATAGTGAAAGAAAGTCCAGCCCAGCGATGAGTAGAGGGAGCAGTGGTGTGTAGAAAGTGGAAGGCCAGTAATGAACCTGATAGCTCTGTGGTAGAGGGTGTCCAACTTAGCCAGTGCAGAGGCAGTGCAGTGGCTGTAGAGCAGGTCTGCGTAATCTATTAAAGATAGGAAGGTAGCTTGAACCAGTTGAATCTTGGCCTCCTTTATGAACAGGTGGTTAATTCTGTAGAATAATCCTAATCTTTGCCTTAGTTTCTTCTGTAGTTCTTTGAGATGGTCGGTGAAGGAAAGTTTATGATCACGTCAAACTCCTAGATATTTGAATTTAGCTACATACTCTAGAGTTTCTCCAAGAACAGTGGTAATTTATGGGGTAGCCCTTCCCCCCAGCAGGAATTGCCACATGCAAGAAGGGGGAGAAGAGCATGGCTTTTGTCTTTTTCGCATTGAGCAAAAGCTTTTTGTTTATGAGCTGGTATTGTAAAAGATTAAATTCAGCTTGGAGGTCTTCACAGGCTGCTTCCAGCGTGGGACGACTCAAGTACAGTACGGTGTCATCCGCGAATAAGTGGATGTTGGCTTTTTTGATGGGGTCATTGATGTTGTTAATGTAGACTGCAAAGAGGAGGGGACTAAGGATAGAGCCCTGGGGCACACCCCTCAGCATAGGTTTTAATGGAGAAAGATTACCTTCAACTTTAACCTGCTGTTTCTGTTCTCCGAGGTAGTCTGCAAACCAGCACATAGATTTATGGTCCAGGCCTAAGGTGCTTAGGGAGGAAAGAAGCAGGCTGTGATCAACTGTGTCAAATGCCTTACTAAGATCCAAGAAAACAGCAGACATGCTTCTTGTTTGCAAGGTCTAGGAGCCAATCATTGGTCACCTTAGCTAGGGCTGTTATGGTGCTGTGCTTTGCTCTGAATCCAGACTGAACTGGGTTTAATAGGCTTCTGGATTCTAAGTATACCTCTAGCTGGCCACACGCTATTTTTTCTAGTAATTTAGACAGGATGGGGAGGAGGGAGATCGGTCTGTAATTATTTAGATCACAGGGGTCACCTTCTTTTAATAGAGGGATGACATGGGCTATTTTCCATTAAGGGGGGAGCTACCCTGGGAGAGTGACATGTTGAATAGGTGGGTGATTGGCACTACAAGCACATGGTAGGCACGTTTCAGATAGTCTGGCTCTATGAAGTAGGAGCCTGCTCCTTCCTGGTGTCCAGTTGCAGCAGTAGGTCTTCCACCTCTTTTAGAGACAGGCAGGAAGGAGAAGGCCTCCTCGGTATGGGAGGAGTCATAGGTTGGTGGTCCCTGAGCTGTGCGGAGGTCATTGGTAGGGGAAGTATCAAGTGCTAGCCCTGCCGTTGAAAGAGGGTTACTGATGGTTTCCAATATCTCCGATCGGTTAGAGATAATGCTGCCACCGGACTTAATTTTTGCTGGAATGGAATTACCAGATGTGTGTCCAGACATGTCTTTTAATGTTTTCCAGAGCTTTGAAGGATTTCTTGAGGCAGAGGCTAGCTCCAAACGATAGTAGGCGGCCTTGGCTGCTCTGACCAACTTGGTGCACTTGTTATGCGCTCTCTTAAAATTACATCAATCCAAGTCGTTTTTGCTTCTTCTGGCTTTTTTCTATAAATTATCCCTTTCTAACAGGGAAGCTTTGAGCTCAGATGAGGACCAACAGCAGGTGCTGCTCCTGACCTGTACCTTAACCAAGGGTGCATGCTTATTTAAAGCCTCACTTAAAATATATTAAAAAATAGTATATGCCCTGTTAACCATTTTGGCTAGGAAGAATTCCTGCCATCGCGGTGAATGTTTCAAGTCATGGACGTATGCAAACAAAACAAAGTTGCGTTTATACCTCTTGATAGAGAACTTTGCCACAAACTGTGGATTGTGCATGGATCTAATGGTGGTGATTATACAATGATCGCTAATGTCTGAGAAAAATGTTCTGACATGAGAGAACAGATGTGGCTTGCTAACCAAAATTTACATCTAAGAGGAAGCTGTTGTTAAGGTTCTTTTTATTTGGGCGAGTAGGCTCACCAATGAGTTGCACCAGCCCTAGAGTGTCACAAAAGAATTTCAAGGATGCTGATGCACTTGATAGCCAATCGTAGTTCAGGTCACCAAGAATAATGGTTTCCAAGGAACTGAGCCCCAGTACGGAACTGAGGTCAGACAGGTGATGAGGCCTGGCAGAAGGGGGCCTGTAGCAGCCTATTACACAGAGTGCACTGAAAGGAGAAAATTTGATCTTTAGGGTCAAGTACTTGAATTCTTTGGGGGAGGATGATGCATCTATGCATGTGGCTGAGTATTGGTCCCTTACATAAATTGCCACCCCACCTCCTCTTGATTGCCTATCCGCTCGGAAGAGTAAATAATTTGGGAAAGGAAAATGGGGACAGCCATCCGCACAGGTGTGGTCTATAGACCACCAGCCCAGGAGGAAGAAACAGATAGGGAGCTGATGCTAGCCATCTAAAGGATGGCAGACAAGGGTGAGGTAGTACTGGTTGGAGACTTCAATATTTCAGATGTGGACTGGAGCATCCCAGCAGCAGCATCAACTAGGAGCAGATTTATCCTGGACTCCCTTCAGGGTGCCTTCCTCAAGCAACTGGTCATGGAACCAACTCGGCAGAAGGCAATATTGGACCTTGTGCTCACAAACAGGAACAGTGTGATGGGAGTAACAGTTGGGAAGCACCTGGGAAACAGTGACCACCAGTCATTGTGGTTTGAAATCACAGAAAGAGCAGAACCAAACCACACAAAAACACATATCCTGGATTTTAGGGGGCATACTTTGGGAAAATGGGGAGATATTTGAAAGAGGCATTAAGGGAAATGGGACAGGAATTAGGGGTTGAGGAACAGTGGGCAGTATTTAAAATGGGGATTACAAGAACAACAGAATTATGCATTAAGCAGGTTAGCAAGAGGAAAAGGAAGAGGAGACCATTATGGTTTTCCAAAGAGGTAGCAAAGAAAGTGAAAGCCAAAAATATTGCATTCAGGCAATACAAAAAGACACAGACAGAAGGGGATAGGGAGAAGTACCAGGAGAAGCAAAGGGAGGCAGGAGGTCAGTAAGGGAAGCCAAAGCTCAGACAGAAGAACACATTGCAAAATCAGTGGGTAGAGGGGACAAAACCTTTTACAGGTACATAAGAAAAAAAAGACAAAGGAGGGATAGTGAGACTGAAGGGAAGGATGGGAGCCATGTGGAGGATGACAACAGTAAAGCTGACATATTGAACAGGTATTTCTGCTCAGTCTTTACTGAGGAAGAGGAGGGTAATGGGTCTGAAGGGAGTACAAGGGGTGAGAATGGTGCAGAAATGGACACTAGTCCCTTTACACGAGAAAGGATCCTGAAGGAACTGGAAGTAATAAGAGTTGATAAAGCAATGGGGCCAGATGGGGTGCACCCCAGGGTCCTTAAAGAACTAAGAGAGGTGGTGGCTGAACCTCTGGCTATCCAGTTTAGCCAATCGCTGGAAACAGGGGAGGTACCCAAAGACTGGAGGACAGCAGATGTAGTCCCCTTATACAAAAGTGGGAACAAAGAGGAAGCAGGGAACTGCAGACCAGTCAGCCTCACCTCGGTAGTGGGGAAGATCATGGAAGCACTACTGAAGGAGAGATTGGTGGAACATCTGGTTGTCAATGGACTACAGGACCCAAGGCAGCATTGTTTCACCAGGGGGAGGTCATGTCAGACCAGCCTCGTTGAATATTTTGACTGGGTGACTAGGGAGGTGGATCAGGGGAGGGCAGTGGACATGGCCTATCTGGACTTCAGCAAGGCCTTTGACACTGTGCCACATAGAAGGTTATTATACAAACTGGGGAATATGGGTGTGGGCAGGACAGTAGTGTGGTGGGTAGGTAACTGGCTGGGTGGCAGGACACAGAGGGTGGTGGTAAATGGCCGTCACTCCACAGAGGGAAGAGTAACCAGTGGGGTACCACAGGGATCAGTGCTGGGACCAGTTCTATTCAACATCTTCATCAGTGACATTGCACAGGACCTAGAAGGCAGAATTTCACTGTTCTCTGATGACACAAAGCTCTGTAACAGAGTAGACACACCAGAGGGTGTAGACAGAATGAGAAGGGACCTGCAGAAACTTGAAGAATGGTCAGGGGTTTGGCAGTTGAAATTCAATGCAAAGAAGTGCAAGATAATGCATATGGGGCACAAAAACCCTGGTACAATATATCAGTTGGGGGGTGAGGATATAGCATGAACCAAGCAGGAAAGGGATCTTGGGGTTATCATCTCTGATGACCTCAAGGTAGGGAAACAGTGTGACAAGGCAGCAGGTAAAGCAAATAGGATGCTGGGATGTATAGGCAGGAGCATCACCAGCAGGAAAAGGGAGGTCATAATTCCGCTATACAAGACACTAGTGAGGCCCCACCTGGAGTACAGTGTACAGTTCGGGAGACCATACCTACGTAAGGACACAGACAGGGTAGAGAAGGTTCAGAGGAGGGCAACAAAGATGGTGCATGGATTGCATCACAAGTCCTATGAAGACAGATTGAAGAAACTGAACATGTACTCCCTGGAGGAGAGGAGGGAGGGATAGAAGGGATAAGATAGAGACATACAAGTATCTTACAGTGAGGAACAGGGTGCAGGAAAACACTACTTTTAAGCGAAAAAGATCTTCCAGGACTAGAGGGCATGGGATGAAGTTGGAGGGAGGACAATTCAGAGGAAACGTGAAAAAGAATTTCTTCACAGAATGGGTGGTGGACAAGTGGAACACCCTGCCAGAGGAAGTGGTGGCAGCTGAAACAATCACGGGATTTAAGAATGCATGGGATAGACATAAAGGAATTCTGGAGGTCAGGGGTAAGGGGCAACAGACTTCTAGGAAAACATAAACTGAACTTACAAGCTCAAATGGGCAGACTGGGTGGGCCATAGGCCCTTATCTGCCAACACTGTCTATGTATCTATGTATCTATGCATATTGATTTCATTGTCTGGGGTGGCTGGCCTAAGCCAGGTCTTAGTGATCACTAGGATGTCAGGTACGGTGTGGCTCACCCAAGCCTGGATAAGGGTGAACTTTTTCAGCAAACTACAGGCATTAAGATGCATAAAAGACATTCCTTTGATACCTGCCAGGTCTGATGGAGAAGCAAGGGCGTCTAATGGTCCTGGGTTGAGTTCGACATTGCCTGAGCATAATAGTAAAAGAAGCAGGATTCTTTTTAAGGCAGCAAACTGTAATTTGTAAACACTATTTTTTGGGTGATGGGGAGGCGGTGTTGATGGATAGACCTGTACCCACTCCTGATGTTATATTGGCCTAGTGTTGCAGCCACTAGTGTCCTGGCAGGAATTTGCCATGTGTAGGAAGTCTCGAGTCTGAATGGGGGAGTAATCTACAGAGACAGCTCGGGAGATGTCCCACTCTCCCCGGCAGAGACAGCTGAGAAGCCCAATAGTCCAGGATGGTTCCTGAAAGGAGCTGTTGGATGCAGGACAGGGAGAAGCACAAGGGTCATTCCACTTTAGGCAGGGATGAGGGTTCTGAAGAATTGAGTTGAGCACTAGTAGTGCTAGTGACCCACTGAGGAACCAGCTGTAACTTCCCATGCTAGATCTAAATGCCACAACAGCCGGCAGTAAAAGTCACTAGAAGCCTAGACAAATCAGCGATCAGGTGTCATAAGTTCAAAATCCTTTTGTTGGCTGAGAGGCAGTTTTGGTGCTGAACATACCTGTAGAGCAACTCTTTGCAGCTGAGCCAGTGAGGTGGTTCAAGGCTGGAATCCGGTGTGGCAAGATTGGTCTGTAGCTTTCTTTTCTGTTTCTGGCCCTGTTCCACCAGTACAGAATGGGACTGGGGACAGGCATTCAAGTCTTACAGCCTTAGTGGATGAGCATGGTTTGGCCTGAGAAACAGGTAGAAAAATCCCGGGGATGGTCCTCAGAAAGAGAGGTATCCCAGGTCCACTAGAGCAGAAGAGGAAGTAGAAGATATGTACTTCCTCTTTAACAGAAAAGACAGCTGTTGTAGCCCTCTCATGGCTATGTAGTATAATTTGCAAATGAGAAAGATGATGCTTATGCCTCCAGAAATTATGTGCTATGGATTCCTTCTACATGAAGCAAATCTGGTGGTAAGATGTTTAGGCACTTTGGGTTCAACACTTGCAATTTTCAAGTCCATTTGCCACTCAGCAGTAGATGATTGCAATAAATGATATGAGTTTTACTTGTCTTTCCTTTAGGCTGAATTTTGTAGACAGGTAGGTCTCAAATCTGTTCCACTATGATATGGAGGAACCATCCCATCAGTTTGTGAGCTTGTGTTGTCCAGGTAGTGCTATCCAGTACAGTATGCATTGAACAGTACTATGTGGTTATCAGATCTTGTATTCTTTTAATGGTGAGCACAACTTGCAGTATGTGTCATGGGGCTAGGTAGGGGAAAGAAATGCCAGTAGTACTTAAGTGCTTCTTTGGCTGGGATAAAGTGATTTGTGATATGCTGTGGCATTCTTTTTTCTGATTCCTGTGTGAGGGAGGGTGCTTTTGGGATGCATTTAAGTGCTTCTATGACATTCTTTTGTGTTCTTTCCTTTGATCTCAGTGTGAAGGAGGGTGCTTCTGTGTCTTGGGTTTAATCGTTAAAAGGTTGAAGTAGGTGCTAAATACCTCATTTTAAATACAGCAGCCCACTAACAGACAATTAACTGCTAATTAGTAAGGCAGCTACAGACAGTGTGAGTAAAACTGGACCAGTTAGTCCACACTTGAACAACAAAACTGAGGGAAAATATGCATTTAAAAGGGATCATTATGTGCATTTAACAGGTCTATTTTATATAGGAAGTATAGGGAAAAAATCAGGACTTCGAAATTCTATGCATTTATGTGGCCTATGCATTTATCAGGTATGCATTTAAGAGGGAGGCACTGTGCTTACTCAATTACCAGGTCAAAGATTGCATACCTTCACTTTCCTGTAATATCTGACTTTTTAAACGTGGTTCCTTTTTCCAGCCATTTCTGAGCTCAAGTGATATGTAGCGTCCAACTGGAATTTCAACTGGTGTACATAGTGGAGGTACAATTCAGGATGAGATCCATCTCATGAGACTCCAAAATACAAGTCAATGGGCGGTCAACTGGGCTTCTTTACACTGACATACTGACTTCATTCCACTTTACCTTTTGGTTCAATGGGCATACTCAGCCAATGTGTAGAGTAATGCTTTTGCAACATTGTTGATAGTCATTTGGCTAGTTGTATGACTGTGTTGTATGTGGATGCTTTGGTGAGTCACACTGTCTGTCCCCTGTGGGACTACCACCCTGTCAAGGTAATTACATACTATGGTTCATGCTATGGAGATTTTTGAGCTAACAGGGCAAGTTTGTCTATGATGGCTCCTAGTAATTTGCATAGTACTGCAGTTGGTGTCAATTTAAAATATGTCTATCAAATCTTGTTTTGAATTCCTTTTGAGATTTGCTTATAATAATATCCCTTGGAAGAGAATTCCACGGGTTAATGACCCTTTATGTGAAATAAAGTCTGCAACATGGATTTAAAATGCATACAAACAGAAGTGAGAAAGAAGTAAGTGCCTCAGCTGGGACTTGAACCCAGTCCACTTGGAATACTGTCCCGATTGCACTAACCAGCTGTGCCACTGAGACAACTGGAACATGGGCTGTTCCCGAGCACATTACTCTTTCTCAAATGCACAATCCAATGGCAACTCTTCTTTCTCACTTCTGTTTGTATGTGTTTCATAAATATGCACACCACGCTCCTGAGTGATTGTTACAAGTATGGATTTAAAATGGTTTACTGTTAACTGAAGTGGGTGGCCTATAGTATCACTATGATTTTGCTTGTATTCTAAGTTTAAGTTATGGAACAATCCAGTATCATGAACAATCCTTTTCATTAATAAAAAAATTCCTCTCTTCCTCCTTGTTTCAAGGGTCATCAAATTACGTTCCTGTAGTCTTTCTTCATAACTTGTATTCCTTAATGTTGTTGTACTTTTTGTTACTGACCTTTAGACTCTTTCTATTTGTTTTATATCTGTCTGTGTGAATTCCAAAATTGACTCGTGTAATTGAGCTGTGGTCTAACATATGCAATATAAGATGGAAATGTACTTCCTTCTTTCTAGATTTATTATTTCTTTTGATTGACCATTGTACTTTATTAACCTTTTATATTATTTTGTTGCAATGTTTCTGTTGTTTAAGTCCTCCAAAACTAAAATACCAAGGCCTCTCTCTAATGTTGTTTCTTGTAATATGGTGTCACATAAGGAATATCATGCTGCATTATTCTTTGATACTAAGTGCATTATTTTGTATTTCTCTAGGTTGAATTGCATTTCCTGGTGTTTTTAATACTCATAAATTTTATTTATGTCCTGTTGTAGGGATTTTATCTATTCAGTTGTGCAGCATGAACCTCCTATTTTAGAGTTATCTGTTTATTTTGATGACCAGTTATATATATTTTTTGTTAGATCATCTATGGAAATGTGGAAAGTGACAGGACCCAGCACAGATCCAAGAGGTACCCCACTAGTCATGGCACCATAACCAAATGAGTGCCCTTTTTGTCTTGACCCTTTGTCTTCTACATGTTAGCCAATTATTTGTCCAGTTGAGCAGGTATTTTTTGAGGTTGTGTGTTTCCATTTTATTGATCACTGCCCACTGTGGAACCAGAGCAAATGCTTTTTAGAAATCTAAGAATATAATATTGCAAAGTATTTTATTCTCTAAGTTATCACAAATGTTCACACAAAAGATTAATAAGCTTGTTGCACATGACCACCCAGAGGTGAATCTATATTGTTTTGCATTTATTTCTAATATTGATGTTTGTATGTTGTTTTTTTATCATGCTTTCAAGAATATTGTCTGGTACTGAAGTTAAACTGACGAGTCTGTAATTTGATATTTCATCTTTGTTCCCTTTCCTGTGTATTGGGGTGATATCTGTGTTTTTTCAGTCATTTGTCATATGAACAGTGTTGACAGAGGCTTTAAATAAAATCTGTAAGGGTTTGTGATATTATCAGTCATAATGTGTAGCATTTTTGTTGATATATTGTCGGGGCTGGGGAAGAGTTATTTTTCAGGTTTATTTTTTTCTCAGAATATGTTTTCTGCTATATGAACTTTTGGTGCATTACTAAGGTCTACAACTTGTAGCAGTTTTGCAGTAATAGAATATAGTGATATAAAGTAATTATTTTTCAGCCATTTCTGATGGGTCACTGATTACGGTATCCTGAATTGGGCCTCCACCACTAGCTGTTTCCTTCAGTGAGTTAATGTGGCTGAATAATATTTCACTATTACCATTTTTGCATTCATTGCTAGTGTAGTTTCCATCTTCTGTTTGGCATTACTTATTGTTTGTTTGCATTGTTTTCATAATGTGATCATAAAGGTAAAATAATGCTCACAAGAAGAGTTCCACCCCAGAGGTAATGTGGGAACATAATTCCTTTAGACTAAAAGTACTTTAGGAAGGAGCCCAAGGGGAGATGTGAGCCACTGAATGACAAGAGGAGGATGGTAGGTGCAAAGAAATTGTGCTTTCAAATGAGGCTGGAGGGAGTGGGTTGAAATAGCCCAGTAAGGGGACTGTGGCTGCTTGCTTCACCCAATGTACTGCAGGCATAGCCTTTTAAGGAAAAGGAAATTGAATGATTTGGCCATTGGCACTCACTGTTCCCTGTGGGACTACTACCCTGTACGGGTACCATAAAGACAGTGGAACACTCTTTTGGAGAGTTTCTCTGCTAGACCTGCCACACAAGCACAATTCCTTTAGGCTGAAGAGGTAGTCCGTGATGTGGGCATATGTAGAAGGACACTATCCATAACAACGATGCCTTCACGGTGAAATCCTGAATGGCGATGGGAAGGGTAGGGTGACCAGATGTGGGGGTGGGGAAATTGAGTGAAAGGATGTCGCTATATGTACATATGCGCATGCGGAGGGGGAGTGAGCATGGTGAGTGTGGGCTGGGAGGGGCAGAGGGGATGTAGGGGTGGCACTGTGGAGTGTTGTCATGCTGCGCCATGATGTTAGGGGTTGGCCTGCAGCTGGGGTGGGTGAGGTACTGGGTTTGGGTCAGGGCGTTGGTGCGTTTTTTTTTTTGCACCCAGCCTGAAACTTTGTTATTTTTCATGCCCCTCGACATGCACCCCTGGAGTTGAGAATCCTTTAGTAGGAGGGTGCGGGTGGTGTGGGGAGGGTGCAGCCCCCCCCCACAGAAAGCATGACATTCTAAGTCCCCGGTGCCATTGTTCCATGTGCCGAGGGTGTCAGAGTGCCAAAAAGATTTTCGCCACTCTGACTTCGCGATAATGGCAATTGCTGAAGGTACCTTAGGAAGAAGCCCAAAAGAACTGTAAAGCAGGAGCTGCAAATACAAACTGATTGTGTAATGACATAGACAGTTAAGAGTGGGGATGACTGATAGCAGACAGAGGCATGAATTCCAAAAAGAGAGAGAGAGAGAGAGACAATGGCAGGATTACAGATTACAAAACTAAGCCACTTTCCAACCCCCAACTCACAGCAAAAACCCTTCTACTAAGGTAAATGCTGTAATTAAATACATCAACTATATTCTGGCCTTTGCCACTCAGGAGAGGAAAACAAATCCCTGTGGAGGAAATCTCTGGGGATCCATGGCCTCAACTGTCATCTCTCCTGACATAGGTAATTATTATGACAGCTCTGCTTGCTAACCAGGAATTCAGATCAGGGGAAAATCTGAAGGTATGACCCTCACTCTAGCCCTCCAATGGGATAACACTGTGGGGGTGCCATAAGTTGATCTCTGCAGCTAAAGAAGGTCCCCCCACAAAAGATTCCTATATAACAAAGCATGGAATGATGATAATAGAAACGGCTAAAAGGCTAGCACCAAGCCCAAAAACCACAAGTAGGCCTAACCTTGACTAGAAACTAAAGGAAGATGATACAAATGAGACTAGGTTGACATAAGGCAGCTACAAGGAGAATAGCTGTCAGTGGTGCTGATGACATGGTCTGCACATGTAAATGTACCCATGTGGGCTTAGGGTTCCACCCTCTAGCAGATGAAGTCTTAAATTCTGCACCATGAAGTGCCTCTGACTGTTGGTCTGCATGGCTAAAGTTTCCCAAAGTGCTAGACCCTACCACCTGGTGCGACTGCTGGGATGCACCACAGAGGACAAGCATCTTACAGAACAGGATCCCCACCTGAGATGAGGGACTCACTCTGAAGATGCAGACTACAAGGATGGCATGTTGGTAGGGTATGTATACCTAGAGGGCAACCCCTGAGGACAAAATTCTGGGAATACCACTGTGGCCTTTAAGAATGCTTTCACAGAGCCTGATGACATGTAGGCAGAAATGAACTGACTGAACAATGACTGCTGAAGGAATGACTGATATGATTGAAATTGACTGAATGATGACTGCTGGAAGGAGTGGATGACTTCAATGTGAGGATAGCTTACCATGACAATCCAGAAAGTTCTAGAGAAATCCCTTCATTAGCAAATACCCAGTCTATGGGAACCACAGATCTGATAATAAATGAAAATGGGAAAAGACTCGTACAAATATTATTTTCTACCAATATGAGGGTGATTAATGGTAGGCTACCCATGGTCTGGAGGGGAACTCAATTTATTTTGGACCCCATGGCAAGAGTGTAATACATTATTTTTTTTTCAATTTCCTGATAATTTTGACATTCTTTTCAGTCTTGCTATTCAAGGAGTGAGTGATACTGATTGACAGTGAGGCCAATGCACTGAAAATATAAATGCATTTCAGGGGCCAAAATCACAGGTTAATTCAGCGACAAGCAAAGGCAGTAGCTGTAATAAACTATGACTAAGTTAAAAATGCTGGAACAGACTGACTGAGTAAACTGGCTGAAATGATAAGCAAACCTAATCTAGCCTGGGGTGTCAGTTGTTGCTCAGCCTTGTATGCTTTCCTAGCATAACTACTGACTGTACTGTATAACAAGCACTATCAATCTGGGCCAAAATGGATAAGGAATGCAGTGGAATTGAGGAGAAACATTTGAATGAGGCTTTGAAAGCAAGTCGAACACACTGAGAAAACACAAGCAAAATACAGCATAATTATATACAGTCCTTGCTGCCAAGAGGTTCTTGCACTTGCGAGCCTCGCACTAAGGATGTGTGCCAAGAATGGCAACTACAGTCTCCCAGGAGTAAGCCAAGAACACAGCCAACAGCCAGAAACCCTACCAGTCTGAACACAGGTAAGACTGCATTGGTTGTTGAGAGAGGTGTAGGGAGAAAACTGCTAACCTATCCCAATGGTAATCTAACTGTGTGGGCACTGCAGACACAGCTATAGTAACACTGGTACCTACAGTATGTAAGGAAAAAAAAGTGCTGTTGTTGTTTAGTTAATACCTGTATCTACGGTATGTTTCAATGTAGTTGTTGTCATTTAGGTAACTACCTGTATCTGTGACATAGAGTAGTTTCAATTTAGAGGGTCAATATGTGTTTCAATGTAATTGTTGTCTTTAGGTAATCACCTGTATCTGTGAGATAGCTAGGGTAGCTTCTATTTACAGGGTCATTTTGTATGCCTTAGTTACTCCTACAGCATCATCTTTATTGGGTTCTTGGAGAAGAGGTCAAGAAGTACAGAGAGAGAAGGAATACAGAATGTGGGCAGTGGTACAGTGCAGTGGCTGTGGGGCAGCAGTCTTCAGGGAGACCTTCTGGAGACTGCAGTGCTGCTCCATCTATGTGAATTTCTCTGGGTTAAGGGAGAGGGTCACTAGATTCAAGGCCATGTTGGCTTAGAGTTAGGGAACCTTCTGCCCCACCCAGTTGCTACCAAGTCTGACACCATTACCTCAAATGATGCCAGGAGCATCAGGACTACTGTAGGCTCAAGAAGGGTTAGGGTGGTGGAATCTGGAAGGCTGTGGGAAGGTGGGTCATACACACATGCCTTAATCAGTGCCACTACAGAATTTCTATGCTGCTCTGTCAGAGTAGGACTGCCAAGAGGAGGCACTCATGGTAGTGGCCAGGAGGGATGTGAGAGCCGCCACTAGGGGAGATCCAAAGGAGGATGGAAGAGTACCCCAGCGCAAAAGGAAGCAACTTCTGGAGGTACATTCTATTGTCAGGTGGATAGAGTTGGGAACTGGAAAGGGGGATTGAGAGGGAGGTTAAGTATCTACCCAGTGCCACAGCCTAGAGGGATGTGAAGCATATCCTACAGATCGCCAGGGTGGCAGGTAAGAAAGGGGGAGCTGGACATCATTGTCACCCTGGAGACAATAACCTGGCTACAGATGAGACTGGGATGGTGCACGGGGAGCTTAACAAACTGGGAAGTGGTCATAGACAGATAGCATGCTCAGTAGCTTTTGCAGACGTGCTGCCTGTTTATGACAGGGGTGAGGAGAGGGATCTCCACATGAAGGCCTTCAACTCATGGGTGAAGGAATGGTGCAGAGAGGAGGGGTACAGATACATATGGGACTAGGAGCCTAACTGGGAGAATAAGAGCCTGTACAGAGGTGATGGCTTGCATCCATACAGGAGGAGAACCATAGTCCTCAGTGGATGGTTCAAATGTATATGAACATTTCAAGTAGTTGAGGGGTGGAACTAATAGGGGAGACAGAAACTGCCCTTCCCCACAGGCTGTGATATGGAGTAGAGAGATCCTAAGGGGAAAGAGTCCCCTTCCCCAGGGAACAAGTTAATCAAGGAAGCAGGGTGATAGCAAAAGAGGAAGGAGGGAAAAGAAAAAGTTATGAGAAGTGGAAGAGGGGGTGCAAAAGAAACAAACTCTGGCCAGAGCTGGTTTGGCTGCAGCCAAGCTGATGGAGACGCATGGCACTGTCCACCATGTTCAAGATGGCCACTGAAGTTTTCTGCATATGTGTTATGACTGTTTAACTCATGCATGCGCACTGAACTCTGGCAGCACAGTCTGCCATGTCCAAGATGGTTGCTGGAGTTCAGTGCGCATTCACCAATGTAGGGGGCTGCTATGTGAAGAGGAGCAGCATCGCAACAAATTGAATGGAGCAGCCTGAACTCCAATGGAAAGGAGTACCAGGTAGGTAGTATAAAGACTCCTATAGTAACATAGGAATTTAGGGTCAGAAGGACATTAGCTGGCCAGCACAGTAGATTAGTGGAAGCACTACTTCTCGCTAAGCTGGTGACCCAAGTTAGGGAGCAAATTTGAGTCATCAAGAGCTGGCCAGGGTGTGGAAGGGTTGAGCTTCTAAGGGACAGCTCTACTCACATGGGTGGAGAGGCATGTATCTCCCACAGCATGCCTGACACGCAGCAGTGGCTGGGTGTCATGGCAACCTGCAGGCTCAGCAAGGGGAAGAACACAGATGCATGCTGTGTCATTGCATGTCAAATCATGTCAAATATCCCAGGGGAAGAATACTGGAGGTAAGTCCTTGTGGGGTGGGATGGCAGATGGCCCCTCACAGCCGGCAAAAATGACTGGTTACACTACAACTGGGTCCTACCTACATACTAACAAACATATATACATACTAGAAAGCCAGCAGAGTAGGCCTTATGGTCTTTCAAGTCTGCTAGGGGATCAGCACCTATGCTGGGCACCATTATGGCCTCCTACCACCTTCCCACATGGTCTTCCACCCTCATCCTCTGACAGAGTCCTGAGATGCACCCTCTCCCTGTACTTGTCCCAGCCTCGCTTGAACCCCTCCATAGCAGTTACCATCACCACTTCCGTGGGCAGAGCATTCCAGGGCTCCACCAACCCCTTAGTGAAGTAGCGTTTCCTAATCTCTGCCCTGAGTCTCCCACCAACCAACCTCAATGAGTGCCTCCTGGTTACCCCCTCCTCCCACAGCTGGAACACTCTATCCTGGCCTACCCTATGGAACCCCTTGAGGTGTTTGAAGACCTCAATCATATCTCCTCTGTCTGTCCTCTCCTCCAGTTAGTACAGGTTGAGCTCCTTGAGTTTCACCCCATAGGACTTCTCCCCAAGACCCAGTATCATTTTGGTCACCCTCCTCTGGACCCTCTCCAGGAGGGTGATATCCCACTTCAAGTATGAATGCCAAAACTGCGCACAGTATTTGAGGTGCAGTTTAACCAGGCAGCTATACTATGGAAGGAGCACCTCCCAGCTCCTTGAGGTTATCCCCCTGGCTATGCACCCCAGCATTTTATTTGCTTTTGCCACAGCCCTTCTGCACTGCTCTGAGTTATTCATTTTGCCATCGACCACCACCCGAAGATCCTTCTCCCCCTGTAGCCTATAATGTGTTCCTTCTCAAGGTATACACGTGCTGGGTTCCTGGCCCCCAGGTGGAGAACTCTGCACTTCTCTGGATTAAACTGCAACTTCCAGGTGTGAGACCACCTGTCCAGAGTCTCCAGGTCCTCTTGAATTGCTAACCTACCCTCCTCCCCATCCACTACCACCCCCAGCTTCGAGTCATCTGTGAAGAGGCTCATCTCACTCTTTATGCCATTCCTGATATCTGCAATGTAAGCATTAAAGTGGAGTGGCCCCAGCACTGACCCCTGTGGTACCCTGCTGATGACCTTCCTGGGAGATTAAACCTCCCCTTCAACCATCACCCTCTGGAAACACCCTTTTAGCCAGTTCCCTATCCACCTAACCATCTGTACCTAAGTCAGGGGGCTTGGACCTTCCTGGGAGATGAAACCTCCCCTCCAACCATCACCCTCTGAAAACACCCTGTTAGCCAGTTCCTTATCCACTTAACCATCTGTACCTACTTCAGGGGGCTTGGACCGCTCCTCCTATCCCACTGTGAGGTGTATCATGGGGGTTTCAAGGATACATCCCAAGGGTGGTGGGTGACTAGGCTGTGGGGTCTGTTCAGAAGGGGACCGACAATAGTGCAAGGAACACGAAAACAATAATTTAAGAAATAGAAAGCACACTAGGTCTAAAGATGAGCAAGGTAGAGATTTTTCACTTAGAGATGAGCCAAAGGTCTGGCTTGCCTTTACAAGCCAAAGCATGAGTACAGCAATGGTTACTGCATGCTGTCCTCTTTAATATTGACAATGTCCTTCTAGAGTTGCATGTGAGTAGTTTTTGATAGCACCACTGCACTATTTTGGCCGCCAAAAATGCTTACTTTGACCATAACTTACTCGGCATGACCTTGGCTCCTAACTGCTTCTAAAGGTTTAGCCAAGCCAGAGCTAGACATTAGGATTGAGCCAGGCTTAAGCCTGGTTTGACTTGCCTACCTCTACAGGTAGCTACTGTAGATTTGTCATGTCTGCCCCCCTTTTTTCATGAGCAGGAATGTAAAGAGAAATGAATACTGTATAAGAAACAGTACCAACATTCAGTGACGCCCACTTATGAGAATTCCTATTATAAGAAATTCAACTTATAAGAACATGTTTTTGAATCCCAATGCATTTCTAGTTTCCCCAATGTTATTTACATGTTATGTAACACTGATATATGAAATATTTTCCTTGGATATAAGAACATCCCACTTATAAAACAGTTTTGTGGTTAGCTATGGCACTAGTATGAAATCAACAATACTCTTGTTTGGATTAAAAAATCAGTAAAATGTTCACTGATACTTTTAAAAATGGGCTGCCCATTCAAATTAGTGTAGGCATGTTTTATATTATGCTAACCATTGCTGTGACTCATATTTTCACCAGTTTTAATAAAGCACTCTTATAGGAATATTCTTTTTATAATAATACTTGATACTGAGGGGATTTTTATACAGGGCTCCACTGTGAAAGCAATTCATTTTGACTGGGATCTAGCACTAAATGCAGAAACATTAGTGCTCCATTATAAAATGGATAGAAAGAATTAAGAAAGCTGCTTGGTCAAGAGTCATTTCCAGCTGTGATGTTATCACAGCACATCAGAGTCTGAAACTAATCTAAAGAAAACCCTACATAAGAAAGCCTCTTTTAAAAATTCAATTGGATACATTTTATAATCACTAGAAGGCACTACAGGGCACTAATTATGCTGGTTAAAAAGGCACTCGGCTGTGTCTTGTGCCTCCCAATACACCTAAGACATGATGTTATTCCTGTATGACACATACCATATTGTGCCTTATTATTTTATTGAATCACTCCATTTGGGGAATGAAGAATCCTAGCTTTATAAGGTGGTGGTGGGGGGGCATTGTTTTAGAAATTGGCATGTGGTGAAAATGATCCAGTTGGTAAGGCCTGTGAAATGCTATTGTGGCACATAAGCATCTGTAATTCAAGGTTATTCATTCAAGTAGTGTGTTTCTGGTGTGAGCTCCTTTTACAACAGATATTGTAGGACCGCCGAGTGTAGGGGTTAGGGGGCAGGGTCCCACAAGAAATCAGTCCTACAACCAGTTACAAATGTGTAGGAGTTCCTGCTTCTCTGTCACCTTTCTCCAACGAATCATACAAGAGAATCCTGACATCTACAGATGACAGTAACGCCTCCTAGAGATCTACAGATGAGATTTCACCCTCCTAAACATTTCCAGCTTGTCCAATCTCAGTAGGATACATCCAAACATTCTCTCCTTAGATTTCTGCCTTATAGTCTCTTACAGATTATAGTGAATACTTTACACATTACAGAAATATGTTCCTTGAAAGGAAACATGGCTTGCCATTGTCAGTGGAAACAAAAATTAGAATTCAAGTTGGCAGGAAGCCTATTTCATGGGGAATTCTCGTTTTCAAACACTAACAGGATGTAATTGAGTTTTGAGTGATTGTAGTCCTGGAATTCAATCTCTGTTATTGGTCTGTATCAGATTATAGCAAATCAGAATTTCCCATCCTACAAATGAGTTAACTTTGCATCATATAATTTAACATAATAATTTATATTTGTATGTCAAATACAAACACATACTACAGCTGCTCTGCACCAGCTACAGCTGTGCTTCCATTGAAAACATTATTGTACTGGTGGTACCTGAGGACTGGAGGAGGACGGATGTGATTCCACTTCACAAAAGTGGGAACAGGGCAGAGGCAGAAAACTACAGACTGGTTAGTTTGACGTCAGTGGTAGGGAAAATGATGGAATCACTTCTGAATGAAAGAATTGTTGAGTACTTAGAGGCCAGTGGTGCATAGGACCCAAGGCAGTGTGGATTCACAGCGGGAAGGTCATGTCAGACGAATCTAATAGATTTCTTTGACTGGGTGACCAAAGTAGTAGACTAGGGAGGGGCTGTGGATATGGCCTACCTAGATTTTAGCAAAGCATTTGACACAGTCCCACATAAAAGATTAATATACAAGTTTGCCAGCCTTGGAGTGGGTCACAATGTGGTAGCCAGGATACAAAATTTGCTGGACAACAGGATGCAATGGGTAATAGTAAACAGAGTTCACAGTGAAGAAAGGAGGGTAACTAGTGGGGTACCACAGGGTTCAGTACTGGGACTGGTCCTCTTTAATGTCTTTATGAGTGACATTGGAGAGCACCTGGAAGGAAAAGTGTGTCTCTTTGCAGACGACACAAAGATCTGCAAAAGGATTGATACACAAGTTGGGGTGGAAAGGATGAAAATGGACTTGGCAAGGTTGGAGGAATGGTCAAATTTATGGCAACTCAGATTCAATGCAAAGAAGTGCAAGGTAATGCACCTGGGAAACAAAAACCCAGGGGAAGAGTACACAATGGGGGGTGAGATTCTAACAACAACAAAAATCGAAAGGGACCTGGGAGTAATTATATCAGATGACCTTAAGGTGGGCAAGCAATGTGAGAAGGCAGTAAGGAGGGCTGGGGGATACTGGGATGTATAGGGAGAGGCATGAACAGTAGAAAACAAGAAGTTGTTATCCCTCTGCACAGACAGTTGGTGAGACCCCATCTGGAGTACTACATGCAGTTTGGGAGACCCCATCTCCGCAAAGGCATAGACAGAGTGGAGGCTGTTCAGAGGTGGGCAACCAAAATGGTGCAGGGTCTGCACCAGAAGACATATGAAGAGAGACTAAAGCAGCTTAATATGTATACCTTTGAGGAAAGGAAGGAGAGGGGGACATGATAGAAACTTACAAGTACCTCAAGGGAATTAACAAAGTCCAAGAGGGTAGCATCTTTCAGAGAAAGAGATGCGCAAGAACAAGGGGGTACAATTTGAAGATAGAGGAGGGAAGGCTCAGAGGTAATGTTAGAAGGTATTTTTTCATGAAGAGGGTTGTGGATGCATGGAAAAGCCTTCCTGATGAGGTTGTGGAGTCAAGAACAGTGGGAGAATTCAAGAATGCATGGGACAGACATAAAGTAATTCAAGTGGCGGGTAGGAGGAAGTAAGCTGTTGGTTAACTAGAATCTGCAGCTTGGGCCAGCCTGCTGGCACAGTGGTTGGATTTCTGCTTGTGATGCTGGTGACCCGGGTTCTGGAACAAACCCGGGTCACCAGAGGGCCGGCTGGAGGGAGAAGGATAGAGCATCCTACGGACTGCTTTCCTTCTCTGGGGGGAGGGGAGGGTAGTGCCCAGCATGAGATGGACCCCGGGCAGAGGCCAGGGGTCTCACAGCTACTGGAGCTCATCTCTAATGGAGGCAGGGTGGACGCTGGACATCATTGCAAGTCCCCGCCTCCCGGAGGAAAATCAAGAAAATGGAGGGGAGATCTTCCGTCTACATAAAGCCCTCCCCGGACTTCAATTAGCCACTGCTGCGGCACTCCCAACTAGATACTGGTTCCATGGCACTGGAATTAGGGGAACCAGTGCTGTGGCCCCACCCTCTGGGGGGGCAAGCCGAGGGTGACTGGGAGTAATCAGGTAATAGGCAGTTGATGGAAGCTCCGGGGGGCCGTGACCAGGGCAGAGATTGATGGAGAACGGGAAAAGAAGATAAAAAAAAAAAAAGAATCTGCAGCTTATCCATAAGATAGGGGAAATGAGTAGACTAGAAGAGCCAAGAGGTCCTTATCTGCCATCAAATTCTATGTTTCTGTGTACTCACCATAGCCATGGTGCACCAGCCTTCCAGAGCCCTCAGTGTACTATATACACCTAGAATAATTCCCTAAATCTCCAGAGTAAGCTATAACATTTTTTAATTCCAAACAATGAAACAACATCTAAACTCTTGTAGAGTCATACAATAATAAAATGGGCTGGCAGTAGACACACAATATAGCTAAATGCCACCATACACAAAAAAGAAAATATTTCACTCTCCTGTCCTGGAGTTTCATCAGAGTTTTTGTATGGCTAAAAAAATGTTTTTCATTTTTATTCATCTTATTCTGTTTGAAGAGAGATACTACATTCTGTGGGGGTAGAAAAAAAAGAGGAATGTTTTTGGACTCATTAAAGAAATAATTTATGTATTTATTTATTTGATTTCAAAGATTTAACCAGGAAAGACATATTGATCTGACATCAGCTTGTTTCCAGATGCATACTGGGGAAGGGGAAGACAAACTGAGAGAACAATTACAAAATACAGAGTATAAAATACATAGAATGGAAATATATCAAAATACACAAAATTATTTATTTATTTATTTAGCTTTTGTTTACCGGGTAGGTACACTAGACAAGTTATACGCCTATTTTCAGGAACGACCCGGGAGAGTACAGCAAGTAATACAGATACCAGAGGGGCACAGGCCAGAGGGGCACAGGACTCAAGGCAGCATGGATTCACAGTGGGAAGGTCATGCCAGACAAATCTGATAGATTTCTTTGACTGGGTGACCAAAGTAGTTGATCAGGAAGGGGCTGTGGACATGGCCTACCTAGACTTTAGCAAGGCATTTGACACAGACCCACACAAAAGATTAATATACAAGTTAGCCAGCCTGGGAGTGGGTCCCAAGACGACAGCCTGTAAAGAATTGGCTGGAGAATAGGACACAGAGAGTAATAGTAAATGGAGTCCACTCTGAAAAAAGGGGGGTTAGTAGTGGGGTACCACAGGGTTCAGTATTAGGACCAGTCCTCTTCAATGTCTATATAAGTGACATTGCAGAGGGACTGGAAGGAAAAGTATGTCTCTTTGCAGATGACACAAAGATCTGCAACAGAGTTGATGCACAAGGTGGAGTGGAAAGGATGAGAAGGGACTTGGCAAGGATAGAGGAATGGTCAAATGTATGGCAGCTTAGATTCAATGCTAAGAAGTGCAAGGTAATGCACCTGGGAAACAAAAACCCAGGGGAAGAGTACACAATGGGGGGTGAGATACTAACAACAACAAAAATGGAAAGGGACCTGGGGTAGTCATATCAGATGACCTAAAGGTGGGCAAGCAATGTGAAAGGGCAGCAAGGAGGGTTGGGGGTTACTGGGATGGCAGGAGAGGCATCACCAGTAGATACAGGAAGTTATTATCCCTCTGTACAGACAGCTAGTGAGACCCCATCTGGAGTACTGCATGCAGTTCTGGAGACCCAGTCTCTGCAAAGACATAGACAGGATGGAAGCTGTCCAGAGGAGGGCAACTAAAATGGTGCAGGGTCTGCACCGGAAGACATATGAAGAGAGACTTAAGGAGCTCAACATGTACAGCCTCGAGGAAAGGAGGGAGAGGGGGGACATGATAGAAACTTTCAAGTACCTCAAGGGAATCAACAAAGTCCAAGAGGGTAGCATCTTCCAAAAAAAGAGGTGTGCAAGAACAAGGGGGCACAATTTGAAGACGGGGGGGTGGCTCAGAGGTAATTTAAGGAAGTATTTTCTCACAGAGAGGGTTGTGGATACATGGAACGGCCTTCCGGAGGAGGTCGTGGAGTCAAAAACAGTGGTGGAATTAAAGCATGCATGGGACAGTCATAAGGCAATTCTAGGGGTTGGGGGTAGGAAGAAGTAGGCTGCTGGTTAACAAGGATCATGTCCCCCCTCTCCCTTCTTTCCTCGAGGCTATACATATTAAGCTCCTTTAGTCTCTCTTCATATGTCTTCCAGTGCAGACCCTGCACCATTTTAGTTGCCCTCCTCTGGACAGCTTCCATCCTGTCTATGTCTTTGTGAAGACTGGGTCTCCAGAACTGCATGCAGTACTCCAGATGGGGTCTGACCAGCTGTCTGTACAGAGGGATAATAACTTCCTGTTTTCTACTGTTGATGCCTCTCCCTATGCATCCCAATATCCCCCCAGCCCTCATTGCTGCCCTCTCACATTGCTTGCCCACCTTTAGGTCATCTGATATGACTACCCCCAGGTCCTTTCCATTTTTGTTGTCGTAGTATCTCACCCCCATTGTGTACTCTTCCCCTGGGTTATTGTTTCCCAGGTGCATTACCTTGCACTTCTTAGCATTGAATCTAAGCTGCCATACATTTGACCATTCCTCTAACCTTGCCAAGTCCCTTTTCATCCTTTCCACCCCACCTTGTGCATCAACTCTGTTGCAGATCTTTGTGACATCTGCAAAGAGACATACTTTTCCTTCCAGTCCCTCTGCAATGTCGCTACAGGTGTGAGGTACACTACATGTACCTCACAGCTAATGAGACCCGGGGGAGGGGGACTGCAAGCATCACTCCACACAACTTGCACTGTCTGTTACTGTCTCAGCCACTGTGCCTCATGTTCTATTAGGGACCAGGACAGGCGACTGTCTCAGGAGGAAACGACATGTTCCACTCTACTCACCCCAATAGGGAGAGAGAGGAGAAAAACAAAAGGAATTGTGCTGTGCATCTTGCCACCAGTCATTCTCTCTCTCTCGCACACTGTCTTGCAGGCTGTGACCATGATCTCCCTCACAGTGGGGTGAGCTGCTTGTGGCGGGGATGTCCATATTACAAAGTGCTGCTATGAGAGAGAGAGAGAGAGAGAGAGAGAGAGAGAGAGAGAATTGTGCCATGCATCTTCCAGTCACTATCATTCTCTCTCTCTCTCTCTCTCTCTCTCTAGCAGGCTGCAACCATGATTTGCCTCACCGAGGGATGAGCTGCTTGCAGAGGACTGTCTCTATTATAAACTCCTGCTAACAGATGAGAGAGAGAGGGGGAGAAAAGCAAAAGGAATTGTGCTGTGCACCTCCCAGTCGCTGTCATTCTCTCTCTCCCTCAAAGTGCATTTGTGTGCAGCATTTCCACACTGCTGCTTCCTGTATTGGTGCCAGTGACAGTGTTGAAGCAGGACAGGTGCTCAAAATAAACAGCACAAGAACACAGTAATACTTCTGCAGATTTGTTAGCAATCAAGCATTTATACTATCCAAGTCACTGTCAGACATTTATAGATCCTGCGAGGACTATTCATTTTGAGAGATTTCTGGGGCATATTTCATATGGGCTGCTGCATAGTGGATATATGTGTTTCATTGCTCTGGCTTACTTGTAATGAGAAACAGTGCACCCATGGTGGACTGTTTCTGACTGTTTTGGAGTTTCAGAAAGATCATTCCAAAACTCCAAAATGGAAGTGTTCCTGGGTTTGAATCCAGTAGCTCATTTTTAGAGCTATCACAAAACAGCTGCAGACTCTGCCTATGCAGCCATAAAAAGGGGGAGTAACAAGCAAAGAGCTAACAAAATATGGAAGGCCATCTGTGCTAATGATAGAAGTCCAGGAAATAAGATCCCAGACTCAGAGGCCATCATGGTAGAGGCCAGCTTGGATACTGAGGCCATTACCGAGTCATGGTGCACTGGCAGCCATGACTGGGACATGGCCATACCAGGTTATATGCTGTTCAGAAAGGACAGGGTTGGAAGGAAAGGGTTCTGTGTGATTGTAACGACTGCAAAATGATGACTCGCAAATAGTGAGTGCAAAGCAGTGAAATCACAAACAGCGGCCATGGTTTTTACAGGGGGCCATGCCCTGCCCCTTTGTGGGGGTCTTTGTTTCCACACCCCTTTACTATAAGTAACCAACTTCGGGGGGGGGGCACAACTCAAAGAGGGGGGGAATGGCAAAGTCATTGAAATGGCAATTGCAGTTTTGTCCTCTCCGTTTCTGTTCCTCGCCATTTTGCACTCATTATTATTAAAGGACACCGAAGGAAAGGAGGGTATGTATTGTTTCGTGTGAAAGAAAGCATTAAAGCAACAGAGATACATGGAATTTTTTTTTGGGGGGAGAGGTGCTGTAGGTCACTGCCGAGTCAAGGAATGGAGCCACTATTTAGACAGCCATGATATACAGACCTCCAGCACAGGGAGAGGAGTTAGATAAAGAAATGTTAGAATCAATTGGAAAAATGGCTGAAAAGAGTGAGGTGTTTCTGTTGGGGGACTTCAATCAGCCTGGTGTAGATTGAAGCATCCCATCTGTAGCTTCAGATAGAATCAGGGACATCCTGGACTCCCTGCATGGGGCATTCCTCAGGCAACTAGTCAGTGAACCCACACAAGATGGAGCAATACTGAACCTGGTGCTTACTAACAGGGACAGTTTTATAGACATCAAGGTAGGAAGACATCTGAGGACCAGTGATCATCGTACAGTGTTGTTCAACATAAGAACAGCAGTGGAACCCAACCACACAATGGCAAGAGTCCTGGACTTCAGAAGGCCAGATTTTTATTTATTTTTTATTAAGTATACTTTTTTGAAGTTTTGCATAAAGTACATTAGAAACAGTTCAATGTTGAGTACAAAGAACAGGAACTATCTTAAATCCACCTTACATCTTCTGAATTACATAGGTCATTGAAAGGCAAGAAGGCCAGATTTTATAAAGATGGTTGAGTGTTTCAGTAATGACCTGGCAAGTGGAAGATGACATGGGGAAGTGGAGGAACACAGGGCTTAACTGAAAGAGGGCATAGTGAAGGCAACAAACCTCTGTCAAGCAAGTAAGCCAAAGCAAAAAGAAGAGTGCCTTAGTTACTCATACAGTTTAAAGGTAAAGGCTAAAAGAATAACATTCAGAAGGTATAAGGGGCTCCACAGAGAGGGGGATAGGGAAGTGTATGAGGAAAATAGAGGGAGGCAGGCAAAGCAGTAAGAAGCTCAATGGTGCAAACTGAAGAAAGAATAACTCCAGCAGTACCAAAAGAGGGTAAGACAGTTTTTAGGTAGTGAAAAAAGGAAGAAAAAGGGAGGAATTGTAAGGTTAAAGAGGGCAGAGGGAACTATACTAAGGGGAACCAAGGAAAGGCAGACATCTTGAAAAAATGCTTCTGCGCAGTGTCTAAAGAGAAGGGGAGGGACAGCAAAAAGCACCAGGAGCTTTGATGGAAGGGAAATGGACACTAAACCTTTTTCTGAGGAGAAAGTCTGAAAAACACTCGCTAACCTGAAGATGGACAGATCTATGGGGCCAAAAGAGATGCATCCAAAGGTGCTGAGGGAGCTGAGGAAGGCACTAGCTGCACCTCCAACAGACCTGTTTAACAGATCACTGAAGACCAAAGTGGTCCCGGAGGACTGGGGAAGAGCAGATGTCGTACCACTTCACAAAAGTGGTAGCAGGGAAGAGGCGGGTAATTACAGGCCTTTCAGCCTGACATCAGTAGTGGGTAAGTTTATGGAAACACTGCTAAAGGAAAGGACTGTGGAATATCTTGAATCAAAAGGGATACAGGTTTGAGGTAACATGGATTCATGGGGTGTGGGGTGTCATGCCAAACATATTTGATAGATTTCTTTGACTTGGTGACCAAGGAGTTAGATCAGGGTGCAGTGGTAGATGTGACTTACCTGGATTTCAGCAAGGATTTCAACACCATTCCACAAAGGAGACTGATAAGCAAGCTGGGCAGCTTGGTGGTGGGAAACAAGATGGTAACCTGGGTAAGACACTGGTTAGGGGATAGGAGACAAAGGGTAGTGGGAAACGGAGTTCTCTCTGAGGAAAGGAAGATAACCAATGGGGTATCTCAGGGTTCAGTGCTGGGGCTGGCCTCTTTAATGCCTTTGTTAATGACATAGGAGAAGAACTGGAAAAGAAGGTCTGCCTCTTTGCAGATAGTACTAAGATCTGCAACAAGGTGGACACTCCTGGGGTGCATGTGGAAAAGATGGGCAGAGATCTGAACAAACTGGAAGACTGGTCAAAGGAATGGCACTAGGTTTTAATGTGAAAAAGTGCAAAATCATGCACTTAGGCCACAGAAAGCCAGGGGCAAAGTAGAAAATGGATGGAGTTATACCAACAATGATCAAGCAAGAAAGAGACCTGGGGGTAATCATATCAGATGACCTAAAGTTGGCCAGGCAAGGTGATAATGCAGTTAGGAGGGCTAAAGAGATACTGGGGTGCGTAGGAAGGGGTATCACCAGTCATGTGATGATCCAGAGCCAAATGCTAGTGATTCCACTGAGCTCCATGGCTCAATTTGATCATTCTTATTTTTTTACCTATTCTGGATGCTTAGTGGGGACTGTTAGTGAACTTTTGGTATAGATAATTGACCTACTGCTAGCTTGACAGTAGAGTAGATGGAACCGATGGAGACATTAAATGCTCCTATGGTGGTGAGTCACACACTACCTCCAACCCCAGTGAAAGATTGGAGCTCCAAACACTCAAATCAGACCACAGCCTCACTGCTTCCACCCACACCAGAATCAACCCCTCTTACGGTGGACCATTTTTTACAAGAAGTGTCTCCTTTGAAAGACTTTCTCTCCACCCTCTCGGAAGACATGACTACATTTTGCCCAGTGCTCTCAGAGCTTACCCACTGAGTGTGCAACCTAGAAGCTTGACATAGCTCCTGAGAAGACTGACATCTTTGGATTGACCCCAAGATACCTCTCCTATGGCAGAAAATATCTAGGCTGGAAGACTGTGTGGATGATTTAGAGGGGTGTAGCAGGTGAAACAACTTAGTCATACTAGTATTACCTGAGTGTTGTAAGGGATGAGATGTGATCACTTTTGTCCAGCGACTTTGTGAACATATTGCTGGATACTCTCCTAATGGTCCCCAATATGTCATTAAGAGGGCACACTGAGCATTGACAGCCATACCGGTGGACTGGGAGCAGCCTTGTCCGATGATATTTAAATTGCTTAACTACCTAGACAACATATCCTCACTAAAGCATGGAGCCAAACACAGCTCACTTGGGAAAATAACATACTACAGATTGTGCAAGACTTCCCTTACTCTGTTCATCAGCAGTGCAACACATACCATCCTTTGACTTCTACCCTTGCAGTGGCCAGCATAAAGCATCACTTCCTCTATCCTGCAAAACTGGACATTTTTAAAAACGATGACCGTAAGGCCTTTGATTTACCAGAACAAGAGAGACTGGGATTATGAGAGCTATTTTCAGACCTTTTTAAGTCACCCTGATTTTGTGCCAGTTAGACACTTGAAGGTGGAAAGAATCTGTGGTATTGGTATGGAGTTTGACTTTTGTTTCCTTGAAGACAGTCTCGTATTATTCTCATTTTTTAAGACAGGTGTATCTGTTTCTGTGTGTTTTTATATTATTAATATAGTTCTCTTGTATGAAAGGTATTGGGGGCAGTACTAGTTGGATGTTCTTATGTGTGATTGAAAGGCAAGGGGGGTAGGTTCCAGAGGTTGGTCTACTGGAGTTGGATACACCCATGTACCGTGTTAACTGTTGTTTGTATTGTGGTATTATGTTCTGAATTCCCCTTCTACACCGGGGGAGTTCACACTTTTGTAATTTCTGTCTTTAATCTGTTGTTATTATTTTTACCAGTTTCATAAAGGCTGAATTTTCTCCTTTGTGTTAGTAAAAATGTTTAGTTTTTTTGAGGCTCTACTTAGCTTTATCCTCCCCCATAGGCTATTAAATATGATCCCCCTGTCTTTGATGGCTTTTTTGGGAGGGGGGATGGGAGAAGGTGTATTGGTACGTTCTTGGAAGTTAATGACCTATTTATAATGCAGTATAAAGTAAGGTTACCAGATTTGGTGCACCAAAAAGAGTACACTTTAGTCCCCCTCTCACCACTCCACCCTTTCAGGTCAGACTCGGTCCAGGCAAGCAAGTGGTTAACTGTATTTTACAGGGTCCAGGACTGGGATGTGACAGCTACAGGCTAAGCAAGAATACAATGGGGAAGAATGAACATGATGCCATTTGTTCTCTTGCTAAGCTGTCATCTTATTGCATGGACAAAGTCCCCCCCACCCCCAAGTCATCTATACAGGAAGAAAAACAAATAAGATCCACTGTTTGTGCTTTGTGTAACAGTTTTTTTTTATTGGAAACCTGACTAACAGTTAATTGTGCACCTGATCTCAATGCTTACAGTGGGACTGTGCAGCTTGGGAAGGGCTGTTAGTATGATGACCCTAGTGCAGAACGAAAACTCATTCTGTTGCAGCCACTACTGCAGCAGAATGAGTTTTTGCAGGTTGCTTTTACCATGAACAAGCTCTCACCATACACTATAGTCACATTTTAGAAATGTCCCAAAAGGGGCATGACAGAGACCCTAAACAAATTAGGTTAGCCTGTATGTGACAAACAGTACTCTCTTACTCCGGCCCCTTGATTGCTAACAGCAAGAGGCCCTTTGAAGCATAAAACACTGCAAAGTAAAACAGAAAAAAATGAGAAAAAACCCTGCTACTGTATATGAAAGATAATAGAAAGCACACCAGGAACCATGTGCTGTAGTACACTGAGCCAGTGCAGTCTGTAAACATACCAAGTAAAGGCAGCTATGAAGGATAATGGCAGCTAGGCTAGCTGAGCTGCAGATAATCCCTCTCCTGCAAGACGATACGGAGTATACCCCAGTAGTGGATCTTTAAGCTCCTTAATATGACCCACCCTCACTATTTAAGGACAGACAAGCAAATTAAAACCACTAAAACAGCTAATGCCATGTTTTCTATTTTCTGCAGAAACCCACAGTTGCTTATCCATGTATTTCAGTCACCTACCATAAGCAGGGCATAGGTGCCAAAAAATTATTTCATGAAATTCTTTTACTAATCAAAAACCTTGTGTTCTGACTAATTTTTTTCTGTCCAACTCAGAAACTAAATGAGCAGTGCAACATGGTAAAATCCGGCAAGTAAAGTGATTCTTGGCTTACTTTTCAAAGCCAGATTTTATCCTGCCCGTACCCTGCTACTGACAGCAGAGAGATGATAAGACAACAAGGGAAGCGAGTCAAACTCCGAGGATTGGATGATCAAAACAAAACAAAAAAACACTAGATCAGAATCCAGCCATTCGTCCCCACCACCATTCCCCCCTCCCCGCCCTGACCATGTACATTTGGGAAGCATGGATCTCCAAGATCAAGCAAACACAATTCATTCAGTTTACCAAATAAATTTGAGCTCAGATCCACCTATGTGTCAAACTTAAGACACAGCACACTTGATAGTCCAGTCATCAGGTTATGTTATGAGGCTGCAGCTGCTGGGCCAGCCTGACCAGGCTCAGGATCATATTTGCTGGGGGGGGGCAGTCCTCCAGGAATCTCTGGATTAGGATGGATTAGCAGCTGGCAATTCTATGTAAGGGAGGGGATAAAGTGCATAAGGGAGGAAGGGGAGGAGGGATGATAGAAGCAGTATGGATGCAGTTCCAAGATGTAAAGAGTAAGACACTAAGGATGGGTGTGGTGTACAGGCCACCAGCTCAGGGGAGTGACCTGGATAGGGAAATAGCTGAACAAATAAGGTGGGTCTGCAGGAAGGGGAGCACAGTGGTGGTGGGGGTGGAGTGGGGTACCCCATCCACCACAAGTGCAAGGGAGGGGGTCCTGTTAGAAGTATTTCAAGACAGCTTCCTGACACAGCTGGTACAGGGGCCAACTCAGTTAGAAAGGACTCTGGACCTTGTACTGGATAATGAGGAAGCTGCAAAGAATCTGGAAGTGGAGGAACCTCATGCTGGGAGTGGCCACTCTTCAGTGTGTTTCACGCTCAACATGGGGAGGGAAAAAGGGGGCACTGGTACAATGGTGATTGAGTTTAGGGGGGTGGACTTTAAGAAGACTGGGGAAATTTGGGACAGGCACCTAGCAGGTATGTAACCTCACATGGATGCAGACCAGAAATAGGACATCATAAAGGAAGGGCTGCTGGAGGCTACGGAGTCTTGCACTAGGAAGAAAAGCAAGATGGGAGGGCAAAGAAACCCAGTTGGCTGACACAGGAGGTTATAGAAGGGGTGAGGGCCAAGAGGCAGCATGTTGAGGGAAGCATGGTGTCAGGGTGACAGCACAAGCCTGACACCAGGACAGCGACAGTCGGAACCTTGACCACCGCAAGAGCAACCCACCACAGCAGCTGACATGCCCCCCACAGTGCCAACACCACCGTGGCCACTGTGCACCATGCACCTGGCCCCTGCCTACCTGTGTTTCTCCACGTGAACCATATGGGCACCCTGTGTTTGCTGCCCTCAGGCATCCCCAGTCCTGGCATTGCTGTCATGCCACAAACCCTCTGCCCCTGTGGTGCCTACCAGTGCCCCCGTCCATGACCTGCAGTGTTACTCTGCTGTTCATCGAGTCTGTTGTGTCTCGGGGGGGGGGGCTGACCAGTCCAGTGCTGTAGCACCGGTGTCATGGGCTGTCTGTGATGGTGCATCCTGTCTACTGTGCGCCTCGCAGTCCATCTGTGTGTCTGTTGTGACTGCTATGTCAGGTTAATGGCATTTGGTGTCAGGTGTGTCCAGTTCGGCTGTGGTGGTACCCCGGGTGTTGCTGTCGGGGCTGTCAGCATTTTTGCCATCACCATACAGTGGTGCTTCCCATTTTTTAAAGTACAGGAAATTGGGGAGGGGGGAAGATAACGATACCTACATGGAGAAGTTCGAGGAGGTTACAAGACTGGTCAGGGCAGCCAGAACATCCAGGGAGCTGAGATTGGTGCAGGGAATCAAAAGTGGAGAAAAAAATTATTCCGCTACATTGAAGAGAGAAGAAGGAGTAAGGATCAGCTGGTGAGGATTAAGAAGGGTGGGTGGAGAAAGGGTTGGAGCAGGCAGAGGTACTGAACAAATAATTCTGCTCTGAATTCACACAGGAGAAGGGTGGGCAGGTACCTCAGGTAAGGGAGGGGGTGGGTAAGGGGGAGGAGACAGATGAAAGGATTACAGAGAGCAGGGTACAAGATGGGTTGAGGGCATTAAGGGTGGACAAAGCACCTGGACCTGATGACATTCACCCTAGGGTACTAAGGGAGTTGGCAGAAGTCCTGGTGGGGCCACTGGCTGACCTGTTCAATACCTCCATGGACACGGGGATGTGTACCACAGAACTGGAGAATGGCCCATGAGGTGTCCATCCATAATTGTGTCCCAAAGGATGAAGCAAGAAACTATAGGCCAGTCAGCCTCATATTGGTCATGGGAAAGCTCATGGAGACCATCCTAAAAGAGAGGCTAGTGAGCTTCTTGGAGGAAAACGGTCTCCAGGATGGGCAACAGCACAGGTTTGTAGTGGGCAGATCCTGCCAGACAAACCTTGTAGAGTACTACAACTGGGTGATGTGGGAACTGGACAAGGACCATGCAGTGGATGTCTTTTATTTAGATTTTAGCAAGGCCTTTCACTCAGTGCCACATGGCAGGTTAGAAGGGAAAGTGGAACATGTGGGGGCAGGACCAACAATGGTGAAATAGATCACAAACTGGCTAAAGGGAAGGCAGCAAAGGGCGATGGTAGGGGAATCTCTCGTCACCAAGAGCGGTGATGAGTGGGCTACCACAGGGATCGGTACTGGGACCAGTGCTGTTTGGGATTTTTATTGCAGGTATCTCACACAGGATCTGGAGCAAGATCGGTCTGTTCATAGACAATACCAAGATGGGAACTGTGGTTGATGGTGTGGAGGGGTGGAAGGGTTTGCAGGAAGACTCGACTAAGCTGCAGGAGTGGGCAGAAACATGGCAGTTGGGGTTCAAAGCCAAGAAGTGCAAGGTTCTGCACTTCAGAGCCAGGAACCAGGGGAGGGATTATGACTTGAATGGAGTACAGTTGAGGAGCTCCACAGAGGACCTAGGAGTGATCATTATGGTAAGCACAAACAACTCTGCTCAGTTCAGGAAAGTGGCAGCAAAAACCAACAAAATGCTAGGGTGTATTGCAAGAGGGATCTCCTCCAGAAGGAGGGAGGTTATCCTGCCCCTGTATAGGTCATTGGTCAGGCCCCACCTGGAGTACTGCATGCAGTACTGGTGCCCATTCCTGAAAAAGAACATCAGATTGTTGGAGGGGATGCAGTGAAGAGCCACAAAGATTATCCAGGGATTAGAGAGCAAGCCCTATGAGGACAGGCTGGGAGAGCTGAATAAGTATTCACTGGAGGAGAGGAGGGATGGGGGATATGATCAAGACCTTTAGGTATCTAAACGGGATGAACAAGGTCAACACAGAAGGAATTTTCCAGATGAGAAAGGGGAGGGACATAAGAGGCCATGGACTGAGACTGGAAGGGAGAAGATTCAGGAGGGAGATAAGGAGAAATATTTTCACTGAAAGAGTGGTGGACAAATGGAACACCTTACCAGATGAGGTAGTGTACTGTAAGATGGTGGGCAGTTTCAAGAGGGGTTGGGACAGGGGAACGGAAAGGGATACTGGGAAGAGGAGGGGATGGAAGGGGCAGCTGCGAGGGGAGGTGCTAACTGCACACTCGAGCAGATTCTACAGATTGTGATGCCTGTTTCTGCTGGTGATTTCGTATGTTCATATGTTCATAATTCCACCATAATACCATTCCTGACTCTGTCCTCATTAATCCCGTGCATGGGTGATGCTCTGTCACGTGCAGATTACCAAGGCTGAACCACGCATGACAACCATTCAGGTATTGTTTTCTCACCTCGTGGCACAAGATTACTTGCAGTTGGATGGTTGCTTGGCAACAAACCACAGCCTTCAAGTGCCAAGCCAAAAACCTGGACCAAACAGCACTTCAAGAAAAATTCTCTTGGATGCAATTTACACAGTTTAAAAAGAGGACATGTCTAGGTAATACCAGACATCTGGTAACCCTAGGTATAAGGTCCTCTGGGGCCTCACGTTTGGGAGGATCTGGTGAGGACTAGTTGGGGACCAGGTGGTATTGTCAAGAGGGTCTTAGGGACCAGGGTGGTAGGTGGTGGGTTTTCTTGTATTTTACAATTCAATATTACATATTGTGTATGGATCTTTTCTCTTTTTTGTGGTTTTGTATTGGTGGGTTTCATTGTTGGTGATTTATTGTGGGTTGGGGAGGGGAGTGTTGCTTCTTTAGTATTGTTTTTAGATTTTGGTAGTTATCCTTTATTTATGTTTATCCTGTTTATCATATCTTGCTTATTAGTATAACAATGCCTGGTACCTACTGTATGTGTTTACTACATGGAATGATAAGGGTGATCTGGAGGCCAAGAAATGTTATTTAATCTTAAATATCTGAGGCAGATAGGATCTGAAATTGCTTTTTTACAGGAAACTCACTTAAAGAGACACCAGATAAATTATTTTAGGTGGTTATGGCCGGATCAAGTTTTTGGATCGGGGAACAGCTCTAGGAAATGGAGAGTATGCATCTTAATTGCACAGAGATTACCTTTCCAATTGCTAGAGGAACATTGGAATTCTGAGAGACAGTATACAGTACATGGTAGGCTAGGACTTCAAGAATTCATTTTGGTCTCAATATACTGCCCTGTTGCTGATAACCCTCAGTTTTTTGCTGCCCTATCCTCCCTTCTCACCCCATGCCTATATACCCATAATATTGGGATGTGTTTGTAACATTGTTTTTCAGCCGGACCTAGATAGATCGGGCACACACAAAAAAGACCTTTCTCCTTCTCCTACACAGAAAGGTTTGTGTGAATGAATAGATCTTTTTGGGTTAGTGGACCCATGGCGATTGCTGTATCCCACAGATCATAAGTATACTTTCTATTCTGCCCCTCACAATTCTTTGTCTCTCCTTAATTTCTTTTTATTAACCCAGGAATATATCTCCAGCTTGATCTCTTGTGAGGTAAAAAAATGAGTGATCTCTGATCATATTCCTGTTTTTTTGGTTTATTACCCTTAGGATGGTATTCACAGAGATCCTGCACGATGTTTTAACCCTTAGGCTGCCACCGACATAATATCTTGTCCTAAAAACCTATATGTTCTAAATCTTCCGGCAGCATAAGGGTTAATAATCAATTGCTGTGGGTTTCTTTGATTCTGGAGACTTTGAAAAATTACATTGTTTCCTTTTAATGGTTAATACACCTTCTACAGATAAGCTGGATGTCTTGTGGTGTGTAGCAAAGGCCGCAATTTGGGGTGAAAGCTTATGCTTAGCTTTCAAAAAATCGTCACTGCTTAGATGCCCTGCTTACTCAAATTTGGTCCATTTAATCTACACTATCCCCATTAACTACTGAACACATATGGCTGAACCTTAATTTTCTCAGATGACAGTACCTCACCTTATTAAATGAACATGCAGAACTAGCTCTTCTTTGTACTAAGTTGAGGTATTTAGATCAGGGAGACAAAACTAGTAAACGTTTGGCTCTTTGGCTATGACAGCAGCAAGCTTTCCATGTGGTATGGGGCCTTCGTAGACCAAATGTGATGGACTTTGTCACTCAGTCCTGAGAAGTCTTGGAAATCATTAGATTGTATTACAAACAACTGTACATGGCAGAAGTCATTACCCCTTCTATTTCAGATCTCATCTCAGATTATCTCCGACAGACTCCCTTACCACACATTATGGAGACTCAAAGCACCTTCCTTCCGAGACCTATTACTGTGACAGAGGTTCGCTGGGCCATTTCATCTCTCCCTACTGACAAGGCACCTGGCCCAAATGGCTTTTCTGCCAATTTTTACAAAGCATTCACAACTAAACTTGCTCCATTATTAACCTATGTGTTTAATTATATCTATAAGTATGGTCTTGGTGACTTGTCTCTTACCCAGGCTTGCATTACACTGCTCCTCAAACCAGGAAAGGATGCCTTTCTTCCATCTAGTTATCAGCCTATTTTGCTCATCAATATGGATTTTAATATATTGGCAAAAATTTTGGCCTGTAGACTGGATGGTGTATGGTCCCATTTGATAGGCCTGTAACAAGTGGGCTTTATGAAAGGACACATTTCAAGTGACCACACTCAAAAACTTTTTCATCTAATCTGTGCCTCCACTGAGTTCAAGATCTCTATGGTCTTGGTCTCTCTGGATGCAAAGAAACCTTTTGATCATGTTTCTTTGTCTTTTTTTATTTCAAGTTTTGAGTGCCTATAATTTTCTGGTAGATTTTATGAAGTGGGTGCAGATCTTATATACTTCTCCCTCTGCAACTATAACCTGTAATGATATGCTTTCTAAGATGTTTTTTATTACTTTAGGTACTCAACAAGGTTGCCCACTATCTCCTTTTCTTTTTAATTTATGCCTGTAACCATTACTTTTACAACTTAAGATGAACCCTAGGGTTTGAGGTATACAAATTTGTCAATTAGACTGCAAACTTTCTGCTTATGCAGATAACATTTTGTTGCATATTTCCTATCCGGAGAGTTCAGGGGTGTAGCCAGGCATTTCACATTTGTACACCAACCTGCCATACTGCTACCCCCCCCTCCACTATTGTTCATACCTGCCTCCCATGACATGGGGCAAGTAAATATGTAGTGCAGGCGAATGTTAGCAATTGTATAACCCAGCAATCTTCTGTGAGTGCTTCTCGCACTCCCAGTACAATTGAACTAATAGTATAGCTTCTAACTTTGCTTGGGCATTTAAACTCAACACCCAAGACTTGATACCCCCCCCACCAGCTGCCACAGCCAATCACTATGCAGGCAGATGACGCGGACCTAATTGAGACCTTCAGCTTCAATGTCCATGGTCCACTCTGTCACCTCCCAAAAAAAAAACAAAGCTGAAAAGAAAAAGCCTGCAAAGCCAAACAAAGGAATTTAAATGTGATGGACTAGAGAGGGCAGAGCGATGCTGGCCAGCTTGTTTGCCACCCCCTGTTACTAAACTTGGTACACCATGGCTTACTTGGATTATCAGTAGATACACCCTTAGGAGAGTTCTATTTCGCTGCCTTGGCCAAAATTGCCTCTTTTGAGTCCCTTTCTGTGTATAAACTAAATTTAGACAAAACTTCTGTATTACCCCTTAATCCCTACATGTCTAAGGCTGCTATTATTTTGTTGGGTTTGCACTGGGAACCTCTGACCCTTAAATAGCAGGGCCTATATATTTCTCACCACCACTCTGGTTTGGTTAGATTAAATCTAATTCCACTTTCAAAATCTCTTAAGGCAGATCTTTAATGATAGAAGGTTCTCCCACTGTCCCTTTGGGGTAAGATTAATGTTATTAAAATTAATATTTTACCTCGTATACTACTGTATACCCCTTTGGAATGTTGAATATTGTCTGCCCCAAAACTGGTTTTGCCAGTTGAATTTGTACCTAACCTCCTTTCTATGGCATGGAAAAGCCATTCATAGAGCTTATATGACGTTAACCCTTCCTAAACTTCTAGGCAGCTTTCACCTCCCTAATTTCTGTTTTTATTATCTTGCAACCCATGGAAGTAAGTATTTTAATGAGGTGTTCTTTCTGGCCCTGTTGTTCTTTTCCCCTTCTTCTATCCCTGTGACTTTAAAGAAGACTCTGATATACTGGTATCTCAGAGCCCATTCACAATTTATGACATATTTGAATCTTACGCCTTCCCAGAGTCTCTTTCAACCTCTTTTCTTTAATCCACATTTTAAAACAGCTCACCAGCCTATTCCACCTTGCTGGATCCCAATGCTACAGTGGCCTTGCTCTCCGCTCTTGATAAATTAATGGATTTTGATTCCTTATGGCAGAAATATAACCTTCCCGCTACCTCCCTGCTTAAGTATTTCCAACTTTCCCATGCCCTGACTGCTCACCTAAGGCCCCCTCCATGATCTACTCAGAATTCCATGTGTTATGATGATTTAATACATGCTGCCTCTGCCTGATGGGCAATATCCCAATGTTGCATGTTTTTACAATCTAGTGACACACAGAATCTTTCAGATATCAGTTATTATTGACAGAATGTTCTACATTCTGAGTGGCCTGTATTGGAACAGCAAAATAGATGGAGAGATCTTTATAAGTAAATCAAACATGACCGTTACAGATTGCAGCAATTTTATGTTTTACATAATCTTTATTTTACACCTCAGAAACTTCATTGTGTGGGATATCAGACTTATTCCCTCTGTTTCAGGTGTCACAAAGTAGAAGGTACCATATTACATTTGTTGTGGGACTGTGAAAAGGTTTTAACATTCTTGACCTCTCTCAAAATGTGTTCAAATCCATCCTTTGACTTATCTAACACTTTTACCTTGGAAAACTGATTGGTTGGGCATTTTCACGAATTTCCTGTAGGTTTTCAGAGGGGCTACATGACCTTCATTTCCATGACAGCGAAGAAGGTTGTTCTTCGACACTGGTGTACAGATAGTATTCCAATGTGTTCTGAATGGCATGCTAAACTCCTTAGCACCCTAAATGTGGAACTACATATTGCTAAAATTTGACATACTGTAGATCACAAGCATTTTTCAATAAACGGCACCTTTTATATGCCTGGTTAACTACTGTTTAAATTGATCTGTTGGCTGTTACTATCTGTTTATGTGCTTTGTACTATGATATGATAAGGTTACTTTGGCTTCTATTCTTTCTGCTGGTTTTTCTTCTGTTTGTTGTTAAGCGGCAGCACTCTGGGCTGGGGGGAGGTGGTTATAGGGTTCTAATTTTGCTAATATTGTATTTTGTTAACCAGGTTTCAATATTTTTTTGTTGTTTTATGTTAAATGTAGTATAACTGGTTTTGTTATTCATGTCAAACCTAATAAAGCATATTATAGTTAAAAAAGGAAGGCGTATCATCAGCAGAAATAGTGAGGCAGTGTTGACCCTTTATAGATTACTAGTAAGACCCCATCTTGAGTACTGTGTTCAGTTCTGGAGACCACATCCAGGAAGGAAACAGATAGAGTGGAGGTGGTCCATATTAGGGCTACCAAACCAGTGCAGGGTCTGCATCAAAAGCCCTTTGAGGAAAGGCTAAAGGAGCTCAATAAGTACAACCTGGAGGAGTGAAGGGAGAGCAGGGATATGATAGAGATCTTTAACTACTTCACATGGGTTAAAAAGGTACAGAAGGGAATATTTTTCAGAACAAAAGGTGCACTAGAACAAGGGGACATGCTATGAAGCTGAAAGGGAATAAACTCAGGAGAGATGTGTGGAGTGGTGGATTCCTGGAACAGCCTTTCAGTGGAGATAGTGGGAGCAAAAGCGGTGGGGTCTGGGAGAGGCACAAGAAAATCACAGGGTTATGGAAGGGGGCTGGAAGAGACAATGCCATAGATCAAAGGAGTCTGTCATTGAGGCACATGTCAGGATGCATAGGAAAACCAAGAGCAGTTGTAGAATTCACCAAAAATATTTATTTACACTAGCAGTAACATAAAAAAATAAACATGTTTAGTATAACTATTTACAAAGGTCAAATAAACAGAAAAAGTCCATTTGAGTTTTTCTTCAATATCTGTGTCCATTCTTCTCTTTCTTATAAGTCCTTCCAACCCCCATTCTTAACAAGCATCCTGTTCTTGTAAGTAACAGGCATGTGCAGTATCCCAGAAATGATTTTCTACAGCTCTTTTGTGAAAGGCTTAAAAATTTGCACTCAGGTAACCTCTGGAGTTTCTAATAGCTTTTTGCAATAATCTAAAACTATTGTTATCTCCTCTGCAGCGTGACCGGCTTGGGCCATCCAACTGCTGGTCCTGCCCGCCCGGAGAGCTAGATGGCTTATACCACACCCAGGAGGGTCTGGGATGGCCATCATGCTATCCTGCTGGAGTGCCCCCTCTGTCACTCCCAGCCACTCCCAGCCAGGACAGCGCTGGATCCTCCCAGATGGGACTCCTCGCAAGTCCTCCGGGCAATTCTGTAGCTGACCTTAAGGGTTACTTAAGTGGATTGGCTCTTCCTAGCATACCGGACTCCCAGCAGACACGTCTAATGGCACCCTTTTCAGTGGAGGAGATTCAGAGCACTATTGCCTCCCTTGCCCCAGACAAATCGCCAGGTCCAGATGGATTTCCAGCGAATTTTTACAAAGTTTTCTCTAAAGACTTGACCCCTATTCTGCTTAAACTATATAATTACTTTCAGGTAGCTTCAGATCTTGACTCGGCCTTGTTCGAGGCTACCATAGTCCTAATCCCTAAAGCAGACAAAGAGCCCTCAGACCCAGCTAGCTACCGTCCTATTTCCCTACAGAATTATGATAGTAAAATACTGGCTAAAATTCTCGCGGAAAGGATTAAAAAGATCTGGACGGACCTTCTGAGCCCTGAACAAGCAGGTTTTGTCCCAGGGAGATCTGCTGCTGATCATCTAAGGACACTGTCTCATATTTCACAGTATGCCCGGTCAGTTTCTGAACCTCTTGTTCTGGTTTCTTTAGATGCTGAAAAAGCATTTGACCGGGTCGACTGGTCCTTTTTATGGGCTGTTCTGGAAGTAATGGGTTTCCCGTCCTCCTCCAAAATCTATTGCAACGGGGTTTTATCCCCTTCTTTCAATCTCTTTGTGGGCACGAGACAGGTCTGCCCCCTCTCTCCTTTATTATTTAATTTGTATTTGGAACCTCTGTTGACTCAGCTTAAATCCTCGCCTCAGGTGAAAGGGGTTAGGATCTTAGGAAGGGAGCTAGTTCTTTCTGCGTATGCGGATGATGTTCTGTTACATCTGTCTGATCCGTAGCATCGTTAGAAGCAACTCTAGATATTATTAGGCATTTTAGTTCCTTTCTGGCTACAAATTAAACATATCAAAGTGTGAGATTTTTCCTTTAAATAATTATACCATCAAGAGCTGCTTCCTACCCTTTGGAATGAGACGGACTTCCAGTTCCCTTAAGTACCTTGGGATTCACTTCTCCACTGACCCACTTCTGCTCAGGAAATTAAACTTAAATAAGATTAGAGACGCGGTTAGTCAGGATCTGCAATGCTGGGCATCTCTTCCCATTTCCCTGATGGGCAGAATCAATATTATTAAAATGAACGTTCTTCCCCGGATTTTTTACCCGCTGAACCTCACCAATCTCTGGCTTCCTCTTTCCTTTTTTCAACAGCTCCATAGTATGTTTTCTACCTTCATCTGGAAAGGGAAAGGGGTACGCTGCTCTTATGGTTCCCTCTCGCTCCCCAAAGATAAGGGAGGTCTGAGACTTCCCAACTTTCAGCTCTACTACTGGGCGGCCCATTTATCCAAGTTGGGACAGTGGTTTGCGGCAAAACCTGAGAATTCCTCCCCAATATGGCTTCATTTAGAATCGACCTTTCTTTCTGAGCTTAAATTTGACATAGCTACCTTACCCTATCTTACTCCGAGTTCACTTTCACACTTGATTTCCAATAACATGGTGGTGTTTCTCTTAAAGTGTGGGCCCAATGTTCTAAGTTCTTCGGATCTCTAACCAAACAGTTTAGGACAACCAATTATCTCTAATCCCAATCTTGCTATTGGTGACTCAAGGGTGGGAGTAGCTTGGTTGCCACAACTCAAAGATTCCAGGGTTGAACATCTGTATAATACAACCTCTTTTCTCACATCAGGCGATATTCTCGCCAAATTTGGTATCCCAGGTAGAGAGACTTTTAAAGTGTTTCAACTCCATCATTTGGTCTGTAACAAGTTTGGTTTGGTATTTAAACCATCTGTGGTACACCCCTTTTTCTCTAATATCATCAGGCTGGTATCTCAACCCCATTCCATCTCGCAGATCTACTCTTATCTATTGACTTTCAACTTGAAAGAGGAGGTAACTGGTCCCTTACTCTGGGCGCAACTTCTTCCTGATGAGGTGCCATTGTGGAGAACCCCTGAGCCTAATTTGCACAAATACCATACTCAGGATAGGTTCGGTTAGTACAGTATAATATTGTCAAAACTTATACTATACGCCAGTCAAGCTTTTTCAGCGTAAGATGATCTCTTCCTCACGGTGTTTCCTTTGCCTCCGGGATGAGGGTAACTTGATTCATGTTTTCTGGGAGTGCCCTAAAGTGGCCCTGCTGTGGTCTGCTATTATAGATAATCTAGATCCCCTTCTGGGTCTGAGCAGGTTTTTCTCCCCAGGTATCTGCGTATTGGGGGACTTTTCTCAGATAGACTGCGTGGAGCGCAGATACCGTATGGCTTTGATTTCGATGGCAGTTAAAAAATTGGTTTTAAGGCACTGGAAAGACCAATTGGTACTATCCCTTGTGGATTGGTTAAAAGAATTAACGCCTTACCTCCAGTCCAAGTTTGATTGCCAGCTATAAGCAGCGTGATGGATTATTTTATAAAAGATGGGGTAAACTTCAGTCCTTTTACCTACCAGGAGGTTAAAGTTTTGTGATCTGATCCCTGGACCCTCACTCTATGTTGTGTATTGATTGCCATCCTAATATATGATTTAAAGGGATGCAACCCAATCTCTCTCACTGTATTGTAGACCTATAAACACAGCCAGTAAAGGATGGTTGCTTAAATGTGGTATCCAAACTTTGAAAGTTGTTAGCTATGTCTTAAGCGGGTGCACCTTGGGGTGGGGGTGGGTTTTGGCTTTTTGGGGTTTCTCGCTTATGGATAAACATGTTTTTATATGTCTTTTGATACTAATAGATCTATTATTTGCTATTTTGTATAGTCGAGAGGGGGTTGAATTGACTTTGGTTTACTGACTGGTTTCTAATACTATGGTATGGTTGTATTTTTCTTTCTTTTGTGAAAATAATAAACTTAAATTTCAAAAAAAAGTCCTCCAGACAGCTGGGGCACAGCCATTAAGCTGCAGGTGGAAGTCTCTGTAACCCTTTTTCTCTGATTTTCTGACCCTACAGGAATGCGGACATGTAATGACATCAGGCACAATGTGCCAACATCTGCCACACTCCCCCCAGCTACCACCACACTGGTAGTACTTCCAGGTGTCCCCAGAGGTCACTGCCATGTGATGGTTGTTCCCCAACCCACCCCAGGACTAGGAGAGCAGTCAACAGATGCTCAGTCCTAGTCCTCCCCTACCAGCCCACGACAACCCAGGTTTGTTCCTGAACCCGGGTCACCAGTGTGGCGTGAGGTATGGCATCCAGTGCCTCAACCCTCAGTGCCACTGGACCGGCTGTCTCTGTATTCTTTAGCTAAAGGTATTTGCCAGTAACACTTGGTGAGATCGAGGGTGCTGATATAGTTTGCACTCCCCAGTCTGTCCACCAAATCATCCATTCTGGGCATCAGATAACTGTCAAATTCTGACATGATTAAGTTTCCTAAAATCAAGGCAGATTCTAATACCCCCTTCTTTTTTGTTTACAGTTACATTGGAGATGACCAAGCACTCCTCGACTCCTCTATGATAACCAATTCTTTCATTTTTTGCATTTCCTTAACCACGTCAGCTCTTAACCGCTCTGGTAACCTGTATGTCTTTTGTCTAATAGGACGAGCATTCCTTGTCACTTTTACATGCTTAATCCCTTTTGATCGGCCTGGTACTGTGGTAAAAGTATTGTTAAATGTCTTTAGCACATTACGAATGTCTGCAGTTGGTTCTGAGGTTAATAAAACATTCACCTTTACAGCATCAGCATTTACAGTTTATTCCAGTCTATCATAAGCTACATCAATATCTTCTTTATCAGTTTCTAGTAAAACTAGCAAAGTAGCTTTTGGCATCTGTTAACCCATTGCTTGAGGAGGTTAGCATAGAAACATAGAAACCTAGAATGTGACGGCAGATAAGGACCACTTGGCCCACCTAGTCTATGGTTTATCTTAGTAGGATTTTTCCTGTCAGGGGTCTCAGTTTCATAGTTAACAGTGCCAGTAGGTCTAAGTCTGTTTACTCATGCTATCCAAATCTGTTTTGTATAAGATCATGTACATCATTGTATTGTTTGAAATCTCCAGGATCTCCTTGTAAATGAGCTTGCTCAATGGAGTAATTCCTGTAATAATAAACCTGAACTTGAACTATCCTGAATTCTGGGTATTTTGTATTGGTTAGGCATTGTCTATTTATTTAGCATTCTATAATCCACAGAGATGTGAACTGTTTTGTTCATTTCACAAACTGCTACTACTGGTGATGTTTAGGGGCTTCTAGACTCTTGGATGATACTGGCTGCAAGCAACTCTTGCAGATGTCTTCATAAATCATTATGGTCTGTGTGTGCCAGACATCAAGACCTTTCTCTGAAGGAGCATTTGTCATGGAGAGTTCCTCTGCTGTCACACATCCAGCATCCTCATATCTGATTAATAATACTGTATGTTGTCAGTGTCAGTGGCTCAGTAGGTAGCAAACATAAACATATAATTTGACGACAGATAAGGACCGCTAGGCCCACCCAGTCTGCCCATTTCCCTACCTAATGGATAAGCTGCAGATCCTAGTTAACCAGCAGCCCACTTCTTTCTACCCCCACCCCCTAGAATTGCCTTATGACTGTCCCATGCATGCTTGAATTCAACCACTGTTTTTGACTCCACAACCTCCTCCGGAAGGCCATTCCATGCATCCACAACCCTCTCTGTGAAAAAACACTTCCTTACATTACCTCTGAGCCGCCCCTCCCCCCAAACACTCACCTCTGAAGCCAGGAGATCAGAGGGATGTGGGTTCAGTTCCCACAGCTGGCACTTGGGTTAATATCCAAATACTGGCACTGTAGTGCAGCATGAGGGGGGTGCTGCACTTCTGAGGTGCCGTCTTTCAGATGAGATGTTAAACCGAGGTCCCATCTGCCTAGATTGGTGATCTTCAGATGGATGCTATAGATCCCATGGCACTTATCGAAAAAGAGTAGGAGAATTTCCCCGGTGTCCTGGCCAAATTTCTCCCATTCACTAAAAATTCCACCAACAGCTTAATCTGGTTCAATTTCAGTTGCTTACCATCTGTATTCCCTTCCCCCGGTCACCTCTGAAAAGGGACTTCTAGGCCCAGTGGGCTTACCAGGTCAACAAAATTCAATAAATAAATGTTAGTACTGTTGATGAGTTTGTGACTCACTTATGCTTTTCAGTCCTCTGGGTAAGCCACCCCACCCCCCAAAAAAAAGTGGCAGGACTGATTACAGGCTTGGTCCCCTCTGTAGTGGACTGCAGTTATACTGCAGTGTCAGCACAGTATACGCTGGCTAATGTACTTCCCTTTCTTACAGTAATGCTCTGTTCAGTAACATTATTAATTTGCTCTGTGATCTAGCACACAGTGCCATTTGCATGCACAGTTAACACAACTGGTATTATGAATAGCCCATCAGGAAATCCATACTCCTTTGGGATATCAACTATCAAGTTCTGGTTGCCTTCATCCTTCCATAGTCTTACTACACTGCTGATTCACCTTTAGCATTCAGGAGCAAGGTGATTTCTTCTCTGCCCTAGCACCACATTATTTCTACTTCCTCATTATCTCCTGGCCCTCTCTGGTTCTTGGGCAGCTATACCTTTCTCACTAATCCATGTATGGACAGGAACTTTCCTCGCTGCTGAAGTTCTCTCTTCACAGAGCTGTTTCAGTCATCTGAACATATGGGCATTTGTCAGAACAACCATAGGGAACAGGCCATACATCCCTGCCCCTGAGTACAGAGAAGTCAATGTCTTCATTATCCTCAAACGTATAGTGATTTGGCTAGAAAGTCAATGTCCACTGTGATGCATCCCAAGTAAGGGTAGGCCTTGCCAAATAACCATCTAATATACAATCCTTGTAAGTCCAACAGGGAAGATGAGTCAAATACTTATAAAAAAAAGTCTTTGAATATCAAGGTGATTGGGACCCACTCTCTAAGACAGCATGGATGGGTTATCCTTCAGTCTGGACTTGGATCTCATATGATGGTCCTACTAACTTGTTCACAGCAAAGGGTTGCTTCCTGTCAATCTTGACAGTCAATTGAGCAACAATTTGAAAAGAGCATTTTGCTTCTGGGGTTTCAGTGCAGTGGTTTTACTGGGACCCACTAGTGTTACATGGCGGCCTCAGCTTTCAGATGAGATGCTTTTTTACCCTAGACAGATCTTCTGTACTATGACAGTCCCATTGTTGGTGTCCAACCATTTCACAGCAGAAACATATACCATCACACCAAGATCCTTGTGTTCTGGGTACCATCCATGGCTCAGCCTGACCTTCCTCTCTCCTTGTAACATGGTCCTCATGAGTCAGATACAGTGGTTTGCATTAGAGGCCATCCACGAACCAGGCATCTATCCTTCTGCTGCTCCATCACAAGTAGTCTCAGTTTCTCTACCAATATCATTAGCTCTAGCATCCCAAGGGACTCCTGAGCAGCTAAGTGGGCATTCCCCATTACAAGGGTTGTGGTCATCCTGGCAGTATTCTACTGTGTGACCACCAACCTTAGTCACTCTTCCTGTTCTCATACATTTCCCATCATATCCCCATACAGGGACGGTTTGTCCAAGCAGTCATACAGGTATAATTTGGTCAGTATGTGGACTCAGTAGACTGGTCCTTCAATCCCCCTGCTCCATTCAGGTCTGATCCATGTTGGTAGCAGCTATGCTTACCTTCTAATGAGTTCAATGGAGGACCTTTTCCATCCACTCCAAGAACTCAGATAACTGGTCTCCTGTCCTTACCTAAGGAGAGACACTTGCATGAAGATTTTCTTGGGCTTCTCTACACTCCTGTACATGTGTTTTAATCCAACTGAATTATCATTATCAGTGGCATCTGCCTTTAATGTTTTAAGGGCCAGTATGGCACTCAACATCAGTTCCAACAAGCTCTCACTTAACAGTTCGGATCTTACACCATCAAGGTGGCTTGCTCAATCTAAGTGTCAAAGTCCACTTCTATACTGGGGGGGGGGCGGGTAAGCTTGAGACCCAAGAAAGGCCAGAGTCTCTGGTATTCTTTACTCTCACTAGAAGGGCAGGGCATCTTACAATAATTTGTTAAACTTACACAAATCTGACTTCAATGGCAAACACAGTACAACCTCTGCACTTTTGAAAATAGTGACTTCCTAGACTCCATTGATAAAAAGATCGTACTGGGTGCAGTGTTTGTAGACCTGACAAAAGCTTTTGACATGCTTACTCATGGGGTACTGATGGAGAAACTTAAACATCTGGGCATCTCCGGGCCTGGAGTAAGCTGGTTCAGAGATTATCTAACAGTTAGAATACAACAAGTTACTTTAAATTCTTTTTGTTCTAAATATCTGCATTTAAAGTTAGGAGTTCTACAGGGGGTCTATTTTAGGACCATTATTGCTTAATATCTACTTGAACTCATTACAGATATATGGACCATATGTAAAGTATCACCTCTGTGTAGCTGATATGATATTGTATGCCACTGGGAGTTTATTTATTTAGTTTTTGTAGACTGGGTAGGAACACTAGACAGCAATGCTACCTATTTTCAAGTACAACCTGGGAGGTTGCAATACATCAAAACATATTAGACATCAGTACAGCATTTGATTGTTACAAATGAAAAAAGAGATAGGCCAGGTGACTTTTAGGGCTGCATCACCCTCAATTCCTCTGACGGCAGTGTTGTGCAACGCCAGGTCGGTCAGAAACAAGACGGCTATTATTGCCGCTCTCGTTTCATCGGTCGACCTGGCGTGTATTACAGAGACCTGGGTGGAGATGATACTGTTCTTGTTTTGAGGCTGCAGTCCTCCAGGTTATACTGTGGTTCACTGCCCCAGAGAAAATCGTAGGGTGGTGGTGTAGCATTTGTTTTAAATCAAATTTGGACTTCACTGTACCCGGTGGGAACCCGGTTCATTTGAATGTGTGGCTGTTCGTGGAGGACTTGGCGTTGGCTGCAGGATCCTCCTCATTTATCGCCCTCCTGGGCCGATGGGGGGTTCCTGCAGGATTTCCGAAGTTTGTTGTGGCGAACATTGGACTCCCAAGATGTATTTTTCTTGGGGACTTCAATGTTGGGCCGAGATAAAGCTAAAGGTGTGCCGATGAGTTACTGCAGTATATGTCCCTTTTGGGGCTGGTGCAGTCTGTTGGCATGCCTACTCATCGGGATGGCCACACATTGGACCTGGTGTTCTCACTGGGACTCGAGATCATTGATCTCAATATCGACCAAGTAGCTTGGTCTGATCATTGCAGTGAAGTTCACATTTAGTGCTCGTCATAATTTCTTCCCCTTCTGAGATATTTCGTTGCGCCCACTGAAAGATCTTACCCCTGAGGTTATATGGCGGCAGTCGATTTATCAAGGGTGGGTGATGCATCGCTGGAGCCATTGATATCGGGGTAGCTGCCTATAATGAGGTGCTATCTGATGCCATTGACTCCCTAGCACCTGTCCGTGTCTGACCAGAACTTCATACCTGGGATGCCTTGGTATGATGCGTGATCTCAGGAAATGAAGAAATTGGGCCGAGATTTGAGCGTTGGAGGAAATCCCATCTGGGGCTGACAAACTGGTCCTGTGTGAGCATTATCACGCATATCAGGAGGTAATTAACCAAAAGAAGACATTATTTTGTCCGGGAGATTGCTGCTGGGAGAAGCCGACCAGCCTCCTCTTCCGGACTGTTGACAAACTTCTCCACCCTTCCTGTCTTCAGCCGGGAGAGTTTCCTCGAATGAGGATTGTGAGGAATTTGCTCGGTTTTTCTCAGACAGGGTGTCTGATATCCGGCGGAGGTTTCCTCAGCCAGTAATATCACTGTTGTCAGTGGTCGTCAGTCGTGTTCAAAGAGCACTCATTCTGACTGGGGAGTTTAAGCCAGTGAAGTTCATGAGGTCATTGAGATGCGCCAATTTGAGGTATACCTTCTGAACTAGACCCTGTGCCAACGCTTCTTGATGAGGTGCATTGACACTGTTGGCCCGGTGTTTGCTCTGATTGTCCGGTGCTCCTTGAGTCAGGGTGTCTTTCCGGATGCCTTGAAGGAGGCTCTGGTGAGACCCCTTTTAAAGAAAGCTTCTCTGGACCCGGAGATTAGGGCAAATTATCGTCCTGTCTCCAATCTTCCATTTTTGGGAAAGGTTGTTGAGAAGGTGGTATCACTTCAGTTGGGAGAGCATCTCATGACCCACGAGTTGTAATGATCCTTCCAGTCAGCTTTTGGCCAGGCATAGCACTGAAACTGCATTAGTTTGTGCAAATGATCTCCTTAGGGCTAGAGATCGGGGAAAAGACAATTTTGTCCTCCTTGACCTCTCCTCAGCATTTGATACTGTGGACCATTGTGTGTTGCTTTTCCGCCTGAGGGAGTTGTGTGGACTCACCTATTGTCATCAAATGGTTTGAGTCATTTCTTACCAACAGGAGGCAGCGGGTTGTGATGGGTAATTTCTCATCTACGACCTGCCTCCTTTCATGTGGAGTCCTCAGGTCGGTATTGGCCCCAATGTTGTTCGCAGTGTACATGCTGCCCCTGGGGGAGATCATTAGGAGGTATGGTTTGAGTTTTCATTGCTATGCTGATGATACTCAGCTATACCTATCCTTTGCACCAGGAACATCAAATGCAGTGGATGTGATGAATATCTGTCTGGCTGAGATAAATGACTGGATGTCTTCCAGCTGGCTGCGACTTAACCCTAATAAGACTGAGGTACTGGTGGTGGAGTCGAACAGAGCTCGTGATGGGATGGCCTCTGATTCAGCGACTGGCATTAAGCTAGGAGCTGTGTCATTGATGGCATCCCCAAGGGTGCGTAATCTTGGTGTGATCTTTGACAGGAGCTTGTCCATGGAGGCTCAAATATCCTCCGTGGTACGTTCCTGTTTTTTTCATCTTAGGAATATCGCCAGGATTAAGCCGCTTGTTCCGGCTCTGGACCTCCCTACTTTGGTACATGCCTTGGTCACTTCGAGACTTGACTACTGTAATGCGCTCTATCTCGGGGTCTCTGGAACTTCTCTTCGCAGACTGCAGCTGGTGCAACGCTGCTGCCAGGCGCTTTACCCGGACAAAGTAAGTTTTGTCCTTATAACTCTCCGATGATAGCGCGATTCACTGGCTGCCTGTCAGGTGGAGAGTTTTGTTCAAGGTGGGGTTTCTCACCTATAAGACCCTACATGGACAGGGCCCTGGTTACCTTACTGATCTACTGGTACCGTCCACCTCTGTCCGGGATCTTCGCTCCTCTGGTGGTGGCCTCCTCACAGTTCCGAGATCTAGGTTGAAATCAGCAGGGGATCGCTCTTTTGGAGTTGCTGCTCCAGCTCTCTGGAACTCGTTGCCGTTTGAAGTGAGAGAGGCCCCCACTGTAGAGGCTTTTAAGAGTGGTCTAAAGACCTTTTTATTTGTGCAGGCTTTTGGGGTTTAAGTTATATGTTTGGGATTTTATTTGAATGTATACAGTATGATAAACTGTAAAGGTTTTTGTACGGCACCCAGAGCCTTTGGGATTGGGCGTCTTTTTAAATAAAGTTGACTTTGACTTTGACTTAATGAGATAACGATATATACAAATACAGAACAACAGTGAATTGGCAGTATCAATTATGTCAACCATCGATACAGAACTAGAACAACATTTAAAATCAGAAGCCAACTATATACGGGTAAGTGCTAGTGAGTAGAGGGGTAACTAACAAGATTATCGTTGCAGAAGATAGTCAGCGATCCAGGACAGGGGAAACCACAGCCCAGCCTTGATATCTAGGGGGGTTTATCAACAGGCAGGTTTGGTTTGGAGCAAGAGCAATGACAAGATCTCTTTAGAGTCATTTGGAGGTCATGCTTGAAGCTGTGCAAGGAAGGGGAGTTTCTGAAGGACAGCGGAAGGGAGTTCCATAGTTTTGGTGCACTTGTTGAGAAAGCATTTTCCCCATTTTTGCTTTATTTCTTGGTTGAAAAAGGAGGGTTTTATCCAAAGATCTCAGGGGATAGGCAGAGCACACTGGTTTTGGCAAAAGGGCCAATTTTTCCAGCACTTGGGAGGAGACAATGTTCCTAATAAAGCATGCAGTGGTAAACTGACAAAAAGCTCCTGGTGGCAGCCATCCCAGAGTAGAGTAAAGAGATTATCTGTGCATTAACTTAGGGAGAGCCAAGGCAAAGCGACCAATGTTATTGTAGCAAACATTCCACTCTCATAGAAGACCATCTGTGTTCCATGGATAGACTAGTAGCCCATAAGATAGTTTAGACCTAAGGATCCCCTGTGCAATAGCCAGTCTAGCTGCAGATGTGAGGCTATGTCAGATTCTGTAGGATAGTCCCAGTTGGATATTCACAGATTTAATAGTTGTAGTTAGGTGTAGATCAAAGTCCAGGGCAGGTCAAGGGTGACACCTAGATATTTGAAGTTGTTTATTGAATCTATGGGAACACACTCAACTGTAGTTATAGCTACAGGCTGGGAGCAGGAATGGATTTTTGCCCTTGATCCGAAAAGCAAAGTCACGGTTTTGCCTTTATTAAGGGCTAACTTGTTCTACAGTAACCAACGTTGGAAAGTTTCAAAATTATGGTTGAGGTTCAAGTTGATGTTTGAAATGTTGGAAGAGGAGGAGAAGAGGATCAGATTGTCCACATAAAGCAGTGCAGAGCACTGTCCACCAAGAGGAGGGAGATCGTTTATAAAAATCTAAAACAGTAGTGTGCCAAAGATAGATCCTTGGGGTACCCCAACCCTGGTACTGGCCAGTGAAGACTTAGCCCTTCCTATCTGGATAAATTTAAACCTTTCTGATAGATAATTTTGGAACCAAGTGGTGGCACCAGAGGAGAAACCAAGAAAAGAGGGTTTAGTTAGGAGCAAAGGGTGGTCAACTGGATCCAATGCCTTCGTAAGATCCATGAAAGTTAGCCCTGTAATGGAACCCTTGTCTATAGCAAGTCTTACATCATTTGTGAATTGCACCAGTGTAGTGGAGGTGCTATGCCCCAGCTGAAATCCATGTTGGTCAGAGGTGATAAGATTGAATGCATGAAGGTGGTCAGAGACTTGAGTGGCAACAATTTTCTCCAATATTTTTGAGAGGGTGAAATGGATGGCAATAGAACAATAGTTATCAGTGTTATAAGTATGTTGCCCTTTTTGTGAACAGGGACTACCCTTGCCATCTTCCACAGTGAGGGGACATGACCAGTGAGCAGAGACAGGTTCATGAGATGTGTCATAGAAGCCACAATGGCATGGGCAATACATTTTAGGAACTTCGGCAGGAGTCCATCTGCTCCAGCAGACCCTACTGGAGAGACTGATTTAAGTAAGTGAAGGATTTGAGATACGGTGACTGGGTGTAAATTAAAAGGATGAGGTGTTGATTTAGAGTTGCTGGGTAAGGGCTCTGTCATTGACCCAGAGGGAGGGGAGTAGGCTGATAGGTTGGTAAAGCAGGAGTTGAGTACATTGGTAATGGTAAATGGATTGTTATGGTTGTGACCTTCCAATTCCATATCAGAGATGTTGTTCCTCTTATTTTTCCCTAAGATAGTGTTGACGTGGCTCCAAAAGCCTCAGAAGTCACTGACAGAGGAGGTGAGGAGCTGACGGTGGTAGTTACCTGTTGCAGCTCTGATGGAAGTCTTGCACAGGTTTCAAAGTCTTCTGTAATGAGCTCAATCTGTAGGAGTTTGGGTTTGCTTTGCCCTGAACCAGGATTTGTCCCACTCCTTAAAGGAAGCCAGTAATGAGGAGGTTAACCAACGAGTGTCTGTGCCTCAGATACTGCGGCTTTTTAGAGGGACATATTTGTCCTGAATGAACAGTAACACGGAGAGGAGGTATTGGGCAACCAATTCTGTGTTACTGGTATTCCATAAAACCCTGAAAGAAACTTTGAATGTGCAGCAGGGTTTCTTTTATAGGCATAAACTGGTGCTAAATGCCAAAAAATCTAAATTTATGACCTTTGGTAATTCTAGTAGGGCATCATCCTCTAATGAAAACTTGTACATTGTTTCATTTTCTGGGGACAGACTATGTCCTATAAATATCTTTGCCTATGGATAAATGAGGGTTTTCACTGGGACATACATAGTTCTCAAACTGTTAAAAGTATAATTAGACAATTGGGGGGTGCTATATTGTGTTTAAAAAGAACTGCCGAAATAAGCTAAAACTAGAATTTTGGAGGTCATGCTTTTGCCTATTATAGATTATGAGATAATCATCTATGGGGGAGCAGCAGGTACAGGGTTATATAAATTAGATATTTTATACAAAAGGTTAGCTAAATATGTGTTAGATGTCCCACGTAAAATACGTCATTGTTTTCTTTAAAGGATATGACTTGAGTAAGACTGGAAGATTGCAGAAACTGCATATTTTAGGCATGATGGCTAAAACCTATAAAAAACTTCTGCCAAATTACATACTAGAAAAAGATGGTAACTAGAATAGTAGGCCACATTTAAGATCATCTATGGGCATTGAATTCTGTGTACAGCCCACAAGAACAAATGTGGGTAGATCCTCTTTTTTTACAAGGACCAATTTTGTGGAATTTTTTGTCAATTCATCTTAGAGTAAATGCAAAATCTGTATATGTTAACAGCATAAGAAACTGGCGAGTGCAAGGGAAGGCTCTAAACCACAAATCTGCTGCCTTGTTTATGACTTTGGTTGAACATTGTGGGCCCGATTCCAAGAGACTGAGTAGAGCATGGCGGAAACTGCGTCGTGGTGAAATACTACACCCAAACCCTTGCGACATGCGTGCTGCACCCTATTCCAGAACAAAGACCAATTACAACAGAAAAGGGTTGAATTACGCACGTCACAAATTACACCAGAAATGCATGGTGCAAGCTGCAAAAGTGGGCAGAGAGGTTATGCATGACGCAACACAACACCAATATAAAGTGGCACAAACCACAGACATGTCGCAGAATGCCACATATGCAGAAGCAATGGTGCTAGCTAGGACAGAAGCACAGGCAGCAGCAGCATGCAAGAGGAAAAGCAACTTTATCTCCAAGGAGGTAGATGTGCTCCTTAATGAGCTCAAGGCACAGGCCACCCTGCTCATGGGCAAGGGTGGGGAGCATGAAGTGCACAAACAGAGCAAGGTGGACTGGGATGCGGTGGCCCCAAGGTGAATGCTGTGGCCAATGCCAGGCACACGATCAAGGATCTGCAGAAAAGGGTCAATGACCTGAGGCAGCATGCCAAGGGGAAGGAGGTGTATAATAGGCACCAAGTGGCAGCCACAGGAGGCGGACCACAGGAGGAGAGACCACTCAGCACACATGAAGAAAGAGTCCTGGCCTTTCTGAGCCAGCACAGCATGCATGGTGACACAGACCTGGACACAGCATGGATGGCATCTGGGACAGGTAGGAGGTGGACCAGCCGATCCACAGCAATGACTGTGAGCCATGGCCCAGGGGCTGGTGGTGCCTGGGTGGTGTAGCATAGCTGTGCAGGAGCATTGTGTAGCACTGGACAGAGCCAGTGGCATGGGGTGAAAAGCACCCAGGGAGGCATGCAGGGATGTATCGGAGGTGGCACAGTGATGACAGACAGTAGGGACAGGCAGCATGCAAGCAGCACTGCAGTGCATGGGGGCCCACATCCACCTGTGGTGGCATGGCACTTAGCACAGACAGTGTGTACGGAGGGCAGGGGCATGGGCAGGTAGCCAGGACCAAGGTGAGAGGGTCACCTATGGCATGGTGAGTGGGGGGGATGTGGCCGTGGAACCATGCAGTGTCCCACAAGGGCCAATACATTGCAACAATGTGCACCATGGCATGTGCCACCAGTGCACGCTACAGCGAGGCAGGAGTGGGCATGGTGGCATGTGTGTGGGGCTGGACATGGCAGAGTGTCACTGATGCACTGTTGTCACCCCATAGGTACAGAAGCAGTGGACACAGGAGGGGAAGACAGTGGTGGCACAGGCAGTGAGCCAGAACAACCAAGCACACAGCCGACCATCCCACAGGACACCAGTACAGACCACCTGGGCAGTGCTGACACGGTGGAGCTGGACAGGGCCACGACAGATATGGAGGTCGAGCAACAGGCAGCAGCAGGTCCCCAGTAAGAAGAGGAGGAGGAGAAGGAGGGTGTGGACTTGTGAGACCTATTCAGTGTGGGCAGCATCGCTGCCAACATCATCCCAGATCTGAACCCAGGGTCATTTGAACAGCTGGTGGTGAGCCTGAATGAGGCATCACTGTCTCTGCAGGACAACCATGTGAACACCCCCACTGACTTTACGGCATTCTGCAGGACCCTGACAACCAACCATGCAGAGCAGGTGGAGGTGCTAGGCTGCTTACGCCCCTGACTCGATGCACACCACACAGCACTGCAGGAGCAGATGGGCACCCTCATCACCACAATTGACACCAGGACACGCACCACAGAGAATGCCATGGGGAGGCTGGTGGATGCCATGCTCACCTCACAGGCATGCGCCAGGGACCACACACATGCACTCACCTGACTGGCATTGGCAGTGGCAGGGTCAGTGGCATAGCAACAGAGACAGACAGACATCATTGCCATGGTGCTACACACTGCCCTAACATACCAGTCTGCACACCACACACAGGAGAGGGACACTGTAATGCAGGCATGGTACGTGGAGCAACACCACCATGGGATAGATGCAGCCGCACAGGTGTCACAGGCAGTGAGGACCCTGCAGATCAGGTACACAGCCACAGGTGCAGGTGAACCTGCAGACCCACCAGCAGGATGCCAGACCACAGGCACCCACAATGGCCGGAGGCATACAACCACGTCCCACAGTGCTGGACATGCCACCAACAGCCCTTGGGGGCACATGTGTGCAGCCACCACCACCACTTCCCCCACCAACACCAGCACCACCGGCATCACCACCACCAACATCAACAACACACATGCCACCTGCTGCCATGCCATGGGTGCCTGATGCAGGAGACACCAGCCACAGGATTGGGGCAGACCCCGGATGCAACAAGGCACACCTGGGGATGCAAGTGGTTGAGGCACAACAGGCAGTGGTGCCACATCCAGAGGGGCCCTACAGAGTGCAGGTGTACTGGTGGACAATGCAGGACAGGCCACTACACAGGAAGCAGCACCAACCCTGGGCATGGAGGACAGCGGCACACTGCTGAAGAGACAGGGGACTGTGCCTCGACCTGCACCTGCCACCCACAGGCAAGTAGGGCAGGCAGAGGTGGACAGTGGTGGTGCAGAGCCCAAGTGACACTGAGGGACCAGCAGCGGTGCCGCAGGGTTGGATGCACCCACACCACAGGGTAGGGCACAGGACACATGTGCTGCCAAGCGGAGGTGGACCATGCAGCAGAAGGGGAACCCGTGCCTGGACCTGTGTGTCAGGGCTGCCAGAAGGGGGTGGGCACTGTATATAGAAGCACATGGGGAGGGCACCTAGTGAGGTCTGTGTGTGTGTGTGTGTGTGTGTGTGTGTGTGTGTGTGTGTGTGTGTGTGTGTGTGTGTGTATGTGTATGTGTGTGTGTGTGTGTGTGTGTGTGTGTGTGTGTGCACAGCATGCAGGTGGGTGGGGGATGTTGGACAGCACAGTGGGGGTGTTGCTGTTGTGTATTGTCACCGGAAGTGGTTCAGTGCGTTGAGGGATGTTGCACCAAACTATATACTGTAGCACTGTGTTCCACTTTAGTTATGTGTAGTAAAGGACTATCACTGGCTGTTGTGTGGTGTCACTCATTCCACCATGGTGGCCGTAGTGATAGGGCAGGCCAATATGTCGCATACTGTGCCAGGGAATAGCATGCAGCTGGAATCTACAGTCATGGCCGGTGGTGCACATGCACAGGTGCATCCCACATGTCGCAGCTGCTGGCTTCGCCTTGCCACACAACTGCATTCTGTGAGGCCTGTTCTGCACCACCATGATGACAGGGATGCAGACGGTGCTTGTGCAGCCACATGTGCAGGCTGCTTTAGCGTACTGCGCATATGCAGTTAGCATGCACGCAGGTTGCATGTGTGTAGCACACCACTGTAGGCTGCACATGAGGTGTGCACATGAGTTATGTGCGTACGTGTGATCATGAAGGCGCAAAACAGGCCTCACAGAGCACAGGCACACACTGCACAGTGACAGGAGTGGACTAGGGTGTAACATACCTCCAAAAGCGGTGCAACCAGCAGCAGGCAGGATGTGCAGCCTTAGTGGCAGGGTACCAAATTTCACAGCTGCTGACACAGCACAACTGGTAAATCTAGTACAGCAGTGGCGCACCACCCTGCTCCCAGCTTGGCTGTAGGACCCACACCTCTGCAGGGGGACAGGGCTTGGAGGGCCATTGAGGCATGCCTGAGTACCATCAGTGGTGTGTCCTGCACCCCCAGCCAACTCAAACACAAGTGGCAGGACCTGGCCAGGTGGGACCCTGAGGTACTGAGGTGCCTGATGTCTATGGCAGTGAGAAGGGATGCAGAAATGAGGACCGGCCAGCACCCCAATGCAGATGGGTATGCTACCATGTAGGTGGACACTGACACAACACCAACACATATGCCATGGCCACCAGTAGGGCATGGATGCTACAGTGTTCCCCATCCTCACAGGTGCAGGATGCAGCAATAAGGACCAGCAGAGGCAGCATGTGGTGGAGCAACCCCAAGGTGGGCGACAGCATCGGTCGTAGGGACGCCAGAGGTCAGGTAGGTGCATGCTCTCTTTCTTCTGTGTCAGGGCTGGGCATTTGGGTCTGCTGTGGTGGGGGGGCTGCATGCTGACTGGGCATGCACATGTGGGTCGATGGCATACGGGGGTACCAGACAATGTGCCACTGGTGTCCCCATGTGCCCCTGCTGTGCATGTGGTCGGTGCACACCACCAGTGTGCCTGCCACTGTGCACTGTGTGACTGGTGGGGTGGGTGTGTTGCTATGGTGCTGTCATGTGTGGTGTGCACAGGCATGCATGCATGGGTGTCTGTGCATGTATGGTGTCCCCATATGGCACTGACCTATACCTTTGCTACCTTGCCGATGGGCAGAGCAGCTTTTCCCCAAGGCACAGGGCACTGATGCAGGCCATGGCAGACCAGAAGGCCCAGGATGCATGGGACTATATGCGCCGTACTCTCCCCCGGTGCCACAGGATCCACCCCTTGCTGCCATCAACAAGGTAAGAGGATGAGGGGGACGATGGCATGGAGGTGCAGGTGGTTGAGACGTAGCTGGACATGGAGGGTCCAGAGGATGACACGGATGCTGCCACAGCAGGTGTACTGTTGCCGGTGAAGGAGCCAATGGAGGTGGAGCCAGGAGATCAGGAGCACCAGCAGGGACAGCCTGCTGGACTGGTGCAGGACGTGCTGGTAGAGGAGTGCTTGCCGCTGGCAGAGGAGGCTGACAGGGATGCTAGACTTGGGGAGATGCCACCTCAGCACCTGAGTGACCCCAGTGGGGCACCAGTGGGATGTCCTGGACTGCAGGCAGAGGGCAGTCAGAAACAATCAGAGCCAGAATCACCTGGACAGCCAGCAAACAGGGACCACAGACTGGTCCGGCTCAAGGCGGCCATAATGTCCAATGTGGCCCACCTGCACAGGTCCCTCGGTGACCTGCTGTCAACACTGTAGGATCAGTAGGGTGGCTCCACAGTGGAACAGGCCACACACTGAGGCCACAGCCTCCGGCACTATCCTGTGCCATGGGGGAGGTGTACATTCTGTTAGTAGCTGGGGCTGTTTGTTGGGGTGGGGGTATGTCCATATCATGTGCTACTGGTGCTGTTGAGAGGGTACTGTAGATCTTAGTTGGTTCTGGGGAAGGGGGGGCTGTACATATTGTTTGGCACTGGGGCCATTGGGGAGGATACACTGTGTATAATGTTTTGCTCTGGGGCTGGGGGGCACTTTATATAGTGTTGGACTCTGGGGCTGTTTGTAGGGGGGCATTGTATGTTGCTGTTGTTATTGTATGCGCAGTATTCTGTATGCCATTGTTCCTGTTCTTTGTACCAGTTTTTGTACATTAAAATATATTTCTGCTACCCTGGCTCTGTGTCTCTGTCTGTGATCTGCATGTGCGTGTGCCTGTGTGCGTGAGTGTGTCATTGTGCATGTGCGGACACACATGTTGCAGAGCTGCACTGTTGCATATGTGTCCCCATCCTGCACATGGTACATGCGTGTTGGCTGTACATGGCACAGCCTTGGGCACACACTGGTGAGCATGACTGCATGGTGCACTGTGTCCACTGCAGCACCCTGTGTCAGGTCCTGTTCACATGCCACCACACTGTGTATGTCATGCCTGTGTGGCGTGCATGGGCCGATATGGCACCATTCCACCCAGAAGCATAGTAGACCCTGTGGGTGGCACTAGTGGCACATCACCATGGTGTGTACTACCACCATACATCTTCAGGTCTGTGCTGCCCAGTGCTGTGTCCCTGTTGTGGTGTCACTGTTTACATGCATCAGTGGCCATGGCAGGTGTGCTGTGCCTGGTGGCACCATCCACATGTCATTGTGCCACTGTCCCGTGTGTGTCCTGTGCCCAACTGTTTAAGCATAGCCCTTGACCTCGTGTGCTGTGGTTCTCTGTGTGTGGCCCAGGGGCCATGTATCAGGTGCAGCCATGCCTGTCAGATGCTGTACAAGACACATGGACACTGTTACAGCTCCAGTGCAGCCACGTGTGTTGCATGGCACCTGGCAGACAGCATTCCATCCTGTTGTAACTCTGCAATGGTGCCTTGTTGTTGCTTGTGTTGCATTGCACCACACTGTGTCTCTCATGCTACTGCAGGTGCCACCATGGTGGTGGTGGTGGTGGTGGTGGTGGTTGTGTGCCACCTCAGAAGAACTGTTGTATCACCTCCCATCTTGCACAGTGTCCTGCTGATGCACCACCTTGCAACAGGTGTCCTGCTATGCCGTCATGCTCTCCGTCTCCATCCAGCAGTGCACCTTCCTCCTGGTCCGTGTCGAGCAGTGATAGTCAGTGTGCCAGGGTGATGTTGTGTAGGATGAAACAGGCGAGCACTATCCTGCAGGCGATCACAGGGCTGTACTGCAGCACACTCCCCGAGGTGTTGAGGCATCTAAATCTGGACTTCAGTAGGCCGAAGGTGCGCTCAATGACCACTCTTGTGCTGGTGGGGGCCTCGTTATATCTCTCCATGGCTTCTGTCTGGGGTGTTCTCATGGGAGTCATCAGCCATGGCATCTGGGGGTATCCACTGTCAGCTGTTGGGGAAGTACAGGTTAACTGCCTGTTGCTGTGTGCAGCATTGTCTTTAACATCTACCTATCCTCTGCATGGCACACACACAGCTGCACACACATGCTCACACATGCAGGCACGCACTCTCAGTCACATGCACGTCCTTGGCTGTGTCCATGCACAGCATGGGTATACCATGGTGTTGTGTGGCCCTCCCAGGCCCCTGTGTGTTGCACAGTGTGTGGTTCATGGCCTTGCCTGTGTCCCATGCCATGTGTCTGTGTGGCCGTCACATCTGTACACTGTGTTGCCTGTGCACCCTGTGCTCCTGTTGTGCCACTGTATCCACTCACACCCACATGCACTGTCTACCACTCATGCACACACAGATGATTGTACACATTTTCAGGTGTTTTTCACCCCGGGAACATGCCTATGTGCCATCCACCAATGATGTCCCCTTTCTTGAAGGCCTCCTATAGCCACAGTTCCTGAATATGTGGGAGTCATGGCAGGATCCAGGATACTTGGCCACCATGTCTAGTATGTGACATTCGCTGTCACATACCACCTGGATGTTCATGGAGTGGTACCCTTTCTATTTATGTACACATCCTCATCTTCAGTTGGGGCCTTGATGGTAACATGTGTGCAGCTGATCTCGCTTAGCACCTGTGGGAACTGTGCCACATTGTAGAAGGACTGCTTCACATGGCGCTGCTCTTGGGAATCCCATGGGAAGCTGATGTGCTGCATGGTGCATCATATCAGGGCTGCCAGAAACCTCCTCAGATGCTTCAACAGCACCAGCTGGGATATGCCCACTGTGTCCACTGTGGGTGTTTGGAATATGCCTGTGGTGAGGAAGCACAGAGCTGTGCTGACAAGCACCTCCACTGGCAGTGGGTGACCCCTGTTGCTGGTACTGCATAGGTCCTCACACAGGGCCTGGCATAACTCCCTGATGCAGCTCTTGGTGAGCCTGTAGTGTCCTATATACTGCTCTTCGGTCAGCTCCTCATAGGATATCTGTGTGCATTTCACTCTCTGCACAGGTGGCCTTGGTACCATCATGGGCCACTGTGGCTCAGTCACCTGGGTCCTGCCATGATGCCTGGTGTGCCTGCGTTCTCTTTGCTCAGCTAGCAGGATGCCCAGTAGGGCTGATAATGCTGACATGTTGTGCTGTATGCCACACCACACTGCTGTCTGACTATGTGGGGGGGGGGTCATATATGCTTGTGCTCTGATTGGACCTGCTACTCCTTGGACTAGGTTGTGTCTTCCATTTCTGGCATAGCTACTTATGCCTCCTGTTCTATAATTGCACTTCTGTCATAGTGGTGCATTACACATGTCACAAGCCACATTACGCAGTGGTGCATGCTTTTTTGGCATAACTCTGTCATGACTACTGTTTGGTACAGCGGTTGTGGCTTACGGTGTAAGGGACCTTTTGTAATTGTGTATGTTGCAAGTCACAGGCATAACTTGCAATTTGTGCCATTCGGTGCTAGAATACTGTGTTTCTGTCCAGCATATTTGTTCTGGAATCGGGCCCAGTGTGTCAGCTTTTAACTTTAAATTAGTGTTTATTTCACTGTATGTATTGAACATTATTGTAATTGCCTTTTTTATTAAAATATTTTTGTTTTTATCTGCATGTATTTGTAAATGTTGATATTTATGGATCTGTTAATGGTACCCATTGAAAATGAGCTTCTCGCTCAATTGGGGTTGATCATGTTCATGTTATTTTGTAATAATGAATATAATTTTAATACTATTACTACTACATCTTTTCCATCAGGCAAATAACTACATCCAATAAAGTCTCATAAGAGACCACATCTGATCCTGAAAACTCTAACAGTTCCTTTAAATCCTTCGCAGTTTTCCCACTTGTGCAAGACTGTTCATCACCCAGTTTTCAGCTCCATTCCAGGAAATGGATTGTGATCACTTTGTGAGGTGCTTCCAGTGATAAGTATCTGCCATACATTCTCCTTGTCTTCAGGGTCTACATGCTGGACCACTTGGCTGAGTTCACTTCCTGATTACTCCCCACAATGAAACTGTTTAGGTGTCCATGTTGCATGTCACATGTCACTCACTGTGCCTTCAGATTTTCAACCTTTAGTTTTTGTTATTAATATCCCTATAATATCAGTTTTGTTGAATTCTTTAGGGATATTTCTCATCAAAACACATTTTTAGATTACAATCTCTCCACACAGCACTGATCTACAGCTTCCAGAAAGGCTATTATGCTTTTAGTAAAGTTTAACATTTTTCCAAAATGGGTATTAGTTTGGTCTTGCACAGCACTGGTGGGCCAACTGATTAACTTAATGGTAAACAAGAGAGCAATCCTAGTGGTGCCTTTACTTTGTAAGGTGCCCTCTGGGGTTGTCTTTCCTGTGTGAGTGCCCTCCCAGAGACTTCAGAGGTACAAGGCACTGCAACCCTTTAATACCATTGGGTCACAGTTGATATCCCAATAGCTCCTGGGTTTGTCATGTCTCTCTATATGTATGGGAGGGGGGTTCATATCCATTGACAGTTAGACGTAGTCTGGTATCACCACTCAGAAAAAGAATATAGGGGGCTTGGTGAAAGTATGGTATTAATCCCTGGAATGCTGTACCTCCCCACCTGTGTTCACCTCTCCCATGGACACACACAATAGTTAAGCAGTCCCCACTGAGCATGCACCCAAACTCTAAACAGATTGTTATCAGACAAATATTACTGAACAGTTAACACAGCTTTATCAGGGCAGCAGGCCCCAAATGGGGAGTAGCACAAAAAATGAGCTAGGCTGTTTTATTGTGGAGTGGTGGGTCTTCCATATAGAGGCTTATCCTGTATAACACATGTGGCCACTCTTCACTTGTCTTGTGCAGCCACAGCTAAATCAAGTACTTCCCTGGGCTATCACTAAAAATTTCCATCCAGTCACAGCCCTCAAACACAGCCCACCCCCTTAACACATCACACAGTTCAGTGTGACAGTCTCATTTTCCTGTACTGAAGGCACTATTACTTACCAGTGCTTTTAAATGCTTTAAGGGAGCCTTAAAATGTTATTGGGTGCCAGGCCATTTATTCACTGTAGGCATGCAGTTGTTGTACAGGGTTGGCTAATGGTGGAGCACTTTAAATTAAAGAATTAGCAGCTCAGTGAATTGGCTGGCACTAGATCAGAAGAGCGCTATCAATAACAGCACTGACCAGAACAACACTGTATTGACAGTGCTCTCCAGAAAAGTGGCACAACAGAATGCCACCACACAACAAAGTGCCAACAACAAAGAAGTATACATTTATGTGGGGGGGGGCTCTTCCCCCACACACCCCGAACAGGTGGCACTGCCCCCCGTGCCCCCCAACTTTAAGATTCTCACTCCGGGGGGAGGAGGGGGAGCGGATGTATAGGAAAGAAGAAATACATGGGGTCATGGAATACTGTTTCCACAACTCCTTGTAAAAAAAGAAAGGCCCCTGAAGGAAACCAAAAATAGAGACCTGGATTAGAACCCTGGTCTTCCGCCACCATCCTGCCAAGTTGCTTCCTGCCTTAGCCCTCCATGCCATGGGAGCAGCTTGGCCAGCCTCCTCCTTTCCTCTGCCCTTGTGGTCTTCAGTACTATCATGGACAGTGACCTGGGGAGTGCTTATTACATAGCGCTGTTAATTCCCTATCGCTGTCCAGTGTAGTGCTGTATAGACTGTGCTGTTCTTCCTAATGCTATTACTCTAGTGCTATTCTAACCAGGAAGGAGCTGGTCAAATACTCACACCCAAAGACAATGCAATTGCAAATAGCAAAACCCAAAATGGAAATGGAAGTAAATGTAAACTCCTGACCTGCTGGCAAAATCCAGAAAGTGAGTTCATAACTATTAGTGCAATTTCCAGTTGCTCCAAGGTGTCCTTCACTAAGCAGGGCTGTAGTGCCGCATCTTGCAGCAATCCTGTTTAGGTGGTCAATCTGTCTTCTTGGTTGGTCTCTCACTTTCCTTCTCTCTCTCTCTTTCTCTCTCTCTCTCTCTCTCTTTCTCTTTCTCTCACAGTGCTTCTAAGAAGGTAATGCAGATTGGAGGTTCTGCTGTCCTCCTGTTGACCAGGCCACTAGGATCCACATCTCCCTCCACATTGAGACATCTAATCCTGTATGTTGTTTACAGCCTGGTAATGGGCAATGGAATCCACTGAGTTGATCCTACAGCATATCAGATGGTTGCTCAAGTCACTCTCAGTCTGAATGGGGTTCAGCATTATAGGTATGCTTGGCTAGCATGCAAATGCCTCCTTCGGTTTAGGAATGGAATCTGCTTGTTACACTGAGTTTGTCAATGGTGGCTGTGAAGTCTGTCACAGCACAGCTCTCTGCAGCAATTGGCAGATCTGCTCATCTTTGGAATTTTGAAAATAACTGAACTAGGGTTCTAAACATCCCCAGCTGTTTATGGGGGAAACACCTAAGCATACTAGTCCAAAAGGCTATCAATCAGGGCAAGTGGTCTCGGTGGTCTGTCACTTGGCAGGTGATTGACAGCAGAAAAAGTGCCTGAATTAATTAGGTCCATCTGTAGTCTATCAACCCATCTTGCTCCCTGAGTTGGCAATCATTCCTGATTTGTTGGCACTCCACCCTTCAATCCTGTGAGCTGTTGCAGTGGGGAAGTGGGTCAAAGAAGGCAAACGTAGCTGCCAATTTGTAGACCCAATGGCAGTTTTCACACAAGTCCTAATACTCTCAAAGCACAAAGTCCAAACATAATTCCACAAATTGAACAAGTCTTGCATGGGTGCAAACTTATGTCCAATGTGGTTGATATACAGATTGGGTGATTTCTGGTCCTGACACTAGCACAGCAGTGTTGGCTTAGTAACCCACACGGGGGTTACATATACCTTTCTCAGTGGACCGCATTCTTAAGTTGTTCTTTACCCCTTAGAAACATAAGAAAGAGTTTACTATCCAGAGTACAAAGCTCATTAGTGATGGGATATGTGGTGTACTGCACAAGTAACAGCAGAGCTCTGCACTCTTTCTACCTTCTTAAAAAGTATCTGCCAGATGGCACAAAATTGTGATGAAAACATTTACAGGAAATGTGTCTTGTGATCCATGTATTATTGTTGTGGCTGTACAGTAGCATTAGGGCATCTTTCTTTATGTGGAAGAACAGTTGGTGTTTACAAATTTGCAACTGCATAGCTGAAGATGATTGAAGGTTTGATACATTTTATTGGACCGGCAAGTGTCATGTACAAAGATGGAATTATACACAAGCTTTCGGGGCCTCACAGGTCCCTTCTTCAAGTGAATAGCAAAACTGAGCAACATAATCAGTATTTATATCTATTGTGAAGCAATTTATAAAAAAAAAAGTCAGGAAGTGAAATAACAGAGTGATAAAAGGGGACTAGAGATAAAAGTCATATAAGTAGCAAAGTGAAAAAGATGTGTGAGAAGAAATGGGGGGGGGGTACTAAATAGGAACAGGTCAGCTGAAGATAAAAGGAAGCTAGAAAGGGTAATAAAAATGACCAGACAGGAATACAGACAAGAAAGATCTGAGATACAAGGAGTAGAAGGTAGGCTGAAAGGGTAGAATAGACAGGAAATGTTTAAGAAATGCATGGAAGACAAGAAATTAGAGAAACAAAACAAAAATGCCCAGATAAACAGAGTGTGAGGTAGTATAAACAGTGAGGTGTGAAAACAATCAGGGAGTGGGCAGGACTGAGCTGAAGAGTTTGTAGGAAAAGCAGGGAGGAAGTAAGGAACAGGTAATAAAAACCAGACAGGCAGGAACGCAGAAAAAAACAATAACGAGAATTACAATTTACCATATTGTGTCATAAATCCAATGTCCCGATTCAGTCCACAAATTGTACATTTAAATTGTTTTATATATTTCAATTCCCATATCCTTCTGTCCTGTGTGTTTTTGAAGTTGCCTCTTAGTATCAAGAAAGATAAATCCAAGCGAGAATGATCTGTTTATGAAAAAGGGTTTCCTACTGGTGTGCTGCTAACCTGGTTTACTATTGTGTGTTGGTGGTGATTCATCCTGGTTTTCAGTGGTTTCCTGGTTTCCCCAATATAGCATCCATTTGTGCACTTCTTGCACTGAATTAGGTAAACCACGTTGCTGGATTGACATGTAGGATCCACTGATTTTTATTATGTAGTTCTGGATTGTCTTGATAGTGGTCTGTGTGCATATGTGGATGCAGATCTTACATCTTGCCATGTTGCATGGTGTTGTCCCTCTTGTTTCTCAGTTATTATGATCTGCTAGGAGTCTGTTGTGAATTATTATGTTCGAGAGACTGGGGAGCTGCTTATAGGCAATGACAGTGGTTCAGGGAAGAGGTCCTTCAGTATTTAATCTTCTCTCAGCATGGGTTGCAGTTCTTTAATAATTTGATGAAGGGGTTTTAGCATGGGGCGGTAAGTGACATCTAGGAGTGTGCAATCAGTTTGATGTTTTTGCCTGAATTCCAGCAGATTGCCTCATGGTATTTGTATGGCCCATTCAAATTCTCTGTCACTATGTCTTGGAGAGTGACCCTGCTGGATTAGGGAATTCCAAAGTGTGAAGAGCTGTCTGGCTCTTGTTCTCTCATCAGAGCAGATTCAATGGTATCGAATTGCCTGACTGTAAATTACAGATTTTTTGTATGCTTTGGGTGGAAGCTGGAATTATGCAGGTAGCGGTGTCTGTCAGTGAGTTTTCTGTAAAGAGCAGTTTATATATGACCATTTTTAGTGATAATGACTGTGGTATATTGAAAATTAATGCTGGTGGTGGAGTATTCAATAGTGAGTTTTATAGAGTGATAAAAGTTGTTAAAATCATGATGGTCCTTTTTGAGAGAATCTTCACCTTCTGTCCAAATCAGAAATATGTAATCAGAGGTACATTGATAGTTTATAGGGGTGGTGTTAAAAAAATCTTATTCTAAACAGCCCATAAATTGATTGGCATATTGTAGTGCCATTTTTGTGCCCATGCCTGTCCCCATTATCTGTAAAAAGTGCTTGCCATTAAAGGCGATGTTGTTGTGTGTCAAAATGAATTTTATTAGAGTGCTTGTGGTGGTTCCTGGAATGTCCCCTGCAGATGTGTTGTCCTTTAAAAATTCCTGACATGCTGCCATGCCATATTCATGTGGGATATCAGTGTGCACGGCAATGACATCCATTGTGGCTTGGATAGTGTTGGGTGGCGGTTGTCCAATTTGCTTCAGTTTCTTGAGGAAATCTGTGGTGTCCTGAATAAAACTGCTAGTAGCTTTTAATAGTGGTTTTAAAATGGATTCAATGAATCCTGAAATGTTCTCAGTGAATGTACCAATGCCAGAGATGATGGGTAGTCCTGGATTCCCTGGTTTGTGTATCTTAAGTAGCATATAGAATGTCCCTGGAGTAGGTTTCTTTGGAATTAGTATTTTTAACTGTTCTCGGATGTTGTTTGGTAGAGACATGATGATTTGTTTGAGTTCTTCTGTATATTGTATAGTAGGGTCTTCTGTGAGTTCTCTATAATAAGCTGTATCTGTCAGCTGTCTGCATGTCTCTAATGTAATCCTCTGTTTAATTTAATTTAATTTATTTAATTTATCAAGTCTAGGATTACAAATATCTTTGAGCCATAGCTCTTTTACAAAGGTTCCATGTCAGAGAAATACAAATTATGGGGAACATCAAGACAGGCATTACAACAATGTGGACATTGCAAACAGAGTACAGATTAATACAGTTCAAGGGTAGCATTGTAACAAGGCAGCCAGCGACATTTGTCAGAGAAAATAGACAACAGATAAGAAGTGCCAGAGTCATAGGGAGAAGGAAGAGGGTAGGGGGGGAGAAGGAATGCAGGAAGGGTGGCGAGAGGGTGAAAAGTGCAGCATTGGGTATACCAAGATGTGAGGGTAGAATCCAGTGGGGGGACAACTAGAGCAGAAAGGGAAGTGGAGAAACAAGGTTAAGTTGGGCAGTCACAGGAGCTGTTGGTAGTGAGATAGTCCCGGAGCCTAGTTTTAAACATACCAATAGTTGGGGCAGAGGAGATGGTTGGGCTGAGGCCGTTGAACCAGAGTGGTGCTCGATAAGCAAAAGAGTGTTGTTCCTGTGAAGTGTGACAGTGGGGGACTTTCAGTAGCTGTAGCGTGGATCTCCTAAGGCACCATTTGTTAATTCGGTGTTGTAACAGAGTTGAGACCCAAGAAGGTGCAAGGCCAAGGTAGATTTTTTTTACCATGAAGCAGGTGAGAAACTTTGTGCAGTTTGATAGTTGGAGCCAGCCAGTCTGAGTGTACAGGTCACACGTGTGGGTGAGACGGTGAGCACCAGTGATGAGCCGACATGCTTTATTTAAGGCAGTTGAGAGGCATCTAAAGGTTGTGGTTGTGGCCAAGCCATAAATGTTGAGACCATAGTCTATTACAGAGATCACAGAGCTCAGGACTGCAACCTTCAAAGCTTCTGGCATGAGGCGTGGTCTGTGTTTGTAGAGGAGACCAAGCCGTGTATTAGCAGCTCTAGCTACATTATCTACATGAAGTCCATAGGAGAGATTAGGGTCAAGCTGTATCCCTAAGTATTTGAAAGACACCACCTGATCTAGATTGTTCCCTGGGTGGTGGAGATAGCCAAGTGGTGTAGCTTGTGTGGGTTATGAGAGCTGCAGAAGAGCATAGATTTGGTTTTCTTGTCATTGAGGACCAGTTTATGATTAAGAAACCATGTCTCTACAGAACTGAAACCAAGTTGAAGGTTGTGTTGAAGAGTTGCAGGATCTTTGTGAGTGGAGAATACAACAGCATCATCGGCATATAGTATGATCTGCTCAGAGCAGTGGTAAGGGAAGGGGTTTAAGAAAAGGCTAAAAAGGAGGTGTCCCAGTAAAGATCCCTGTGGGACACCCGAGCGAACAGGCAGGGTGTTAGAAAGAGCGTCCACAATTTTTACTCTCTGTAACTGGTTTTCTAAGTAGCTTTTAAACCAGAGAGAAGAGTCAGGTGATAGCCCGGCATTCAGTAGTTGGTGTATTAGTAGTCCATGGTGTACTGTATCAAAGGCCTTGGAGAGGTCGACGAAAACGGCCCCTGTGAGAAGGCCATTGTCAAGGGATTTGTGCAAAGCTCCAGTGAACTCAAGAAGGGCTGTGGTGGTGGTGCTGTGACCTTGCCAGAAGCCGTGCTGTTGTGGACAAGGTATATTGTATTTATCCAAGTGGTCGGTAAGTTGATCAGCCACAATGCGCTCAAGTGCCTTAGAGAGTGGGGGCAGTATGGAGATAGGGCAATAATTTGAGTGAATCGTCTTGTCCCCACTTTTATGGACGGGTGTCATGGTGGCTGTTTTCCATAGGTCTGGGAATTTTCCACAGCTGAGAGAGAGGTTTAGGATTTTTGTTAATGGATGAATTACCTCATCAAGGGTGAGCAACAGAAGCTTAAGGTCCAGGGTGTCGCTATTAGATCTAGATTTAGAGATAGCTGCAGTAATATAGCGGTGAGCTTCATTCAGCCTTACCTTCCTGAAGTAGAAGAGGGATGGTTAGATTGAGGGCTGAGGTATTTGGGAGTAGGCCCTGTTTTGAAAAGTCATGAGGTAGAACAGCACTAAGGTCTGAAAAAGCCATGTTAAAGATGTTTGCGATCACCTTGGGGTCAAGGTTGAGGATCCATCAACCATTAACATGGCTGGAGGTTTTGGCTGCTTCCTGTGACATCCTTGATATTGTCCCAGAAAGCACGACCATTTCCCCATGTATTGGTGAGAGCGTCTTTGTAATAGGTAGATTTCATTAGTCATATGGCTTTTGTGCAGGCATTTCGTGCTTGTTTGTAATTTTGGATGTCAGTTGTTTGCCAGTGGCCTGACAACTGCCCAGAGGTGATCCATAGTTTCAGCTGTGAGAGAAGAACGTGACCCACGGTTAGAGAGAATTTTGTTTTGCACATTTTAGCAGGGCAAAGAGGTCAGAGCTTTGTTGAAAATTGAGATGAAGTGATCAAGAGCCAAGTTAACATCTGTTGCTTCATAGATGGGTAGCCAGTCTTGTAGAAGCAGGTGTTGTTTGAGATGTGGAAGTTTTCCATGAGGAAGGACTCTGCTAGCGATAATTTTAGGAGGGGGCTTAAGGAATTTGTTAGACCATGCACACATGTCTGGGGAGTGGTCACTGAGTTAGTCTGGGAGAATGGTCATACGAGAAATCCTTGTGGCGTGAGTGGTGAGGACACAATCCAAGAGGGTACTGGTGCCAGTCTTGTAGTTAATCCTAGTAGGGGAGTTCACCATTTGCGTGAGGTTAACAGCTGAGATGAAGTCTTTATAGGCACTGGCACTCGATGCTAACCAGTTTATGTTGAAAACCCCTTGTAGAATAAGTTCAGCTTCGGGAGGATGAGAGTTGATAAAGTTTAGGACATCGTTGAATCCATGTTTAGGGTCCCTGGGCGGGATGTATATGGAGACAATAGTCAGGGCTTTATGGTTGGGACCTAGGATGATTTTTATTGGCAGAATCTGGGCTGAGGCAGAAAGTGATGGAGTTGCTACAGGATGCCAAGACAGGGAGTCTTTGACATAGATTGCACAACCACCGCCTTTTTTGGATATCCGGTCCAGCCTGTGGACATTGTAGCCCTGTATTGTTACTGCTGAGTCAGGAACTTTAGGTGTCAGCCAAGTTTCCACCACTGCAAGGATGTCATAGTTGTGTTGGCATATGAAGGCTTGGAGTGCATCCAGCTTTGGTAGTAGGCTGCAGATATTAATGGTTGCAAGGATAAGGGCACCTGGAGTTTGTGTGTGGCCTGAGCTTCTAGGGCCAGGATTGGGATGGACGCTGCCTGAGATGAGAAGGAGGAGGAGTAGGAGTTTTAAGGAGCAGAGTTGCAGCTCTTTGAGAGATAGTTTTGATTGTTGTTTCCTGGAGTAGAAGTTGCAAGGTTCCAGGCTGTGTCCCATATGGACTGCAAGGTGATACAGTGTAGAGAGGTGGCCACACTTGTTGAGAGCAGTGGTCGGGTTAAGTAACCAGGAATATCCAAACGGTGCACCAAGCACAAGTCTCAAGTGGAAGTGGAGAGTTCCCTTGGAGTAGCAGTGGAAACCAGAGTATAGGGTGGCGGGGGTAGGGTGGGGTTGGGGGTGACTAGGACCAGGGAGACAGAAGAGGGGGGCCAGGACAAGGAGGAAGAGGAGAGGCAAGAGAAAGGCAGAGAGAGTCCACATGGCTTACATACTTTATAAAGAGATAGAGATATAGCCCTCTAGTGGTGAGATGATATAATCTGCTAATGGAAAAGTCAACAAAAAAAGCTCTAAATTCACTTCTAATATCAACTCAGAACTTAAAATGACTGTAAGGATTAAACAAATTATTAAACCCTAGCACATAAATTCAACTAGAGACACAGAGGGAGATACAGTAGTTAGAGGTGTGTTCAGCAGGAGATAGTGTGGGCCACTTGGAAATCAGCTTCAACTGGTACCAAATCCAAAAGTCAGGGCTAGTACCTTGCAGTACAGAGGATTTCTGAAAAACTGTTCAGGTTCCAGAAATTGAGGGGTCCATGGCCTGGTCAAGGCACGTTGGATCCCTTGCAGTACAGAGGATTTCTGAAAAACTGTTTAGGTTCCTGAATTGAGGGGTCCATGGCCTGGTCAAGGCACACTGGATCCCTTGCAGTACAGAGGATTTCTGTGTTCTTCACAACCACAACTCCACCCTTATCAGCTTGTTTTATTACAATATTTTGGTTGTGTTTCAGTGTTTATATTGCCCTCTTTTCATGTGGTGTGATATTATGCAGGAGTTTCTGCTGTTTGATTAGGATCTGGGAGTTTATTCTTCCACGAAAGCAGTTAATGTAGGCTTCCAACTTGGGGTTACATCCACTCTGAGAGGTCCTGTCTGATGTTTTCTTTGTGTTGTTGTAATGTGTTGTTTGTGTGTTGTTCTTATCAAACAAATATTCTTCTAGACGAAGCCATCTAAAAATTCTTCCATCTCACCACAGAATCTAATGTTATCAAATTCCTGTGTGGGGAAACAACTACCAGTGATCAATCTATCTAATAATAAGGCACTTACACAAGCTGAACCATCTGTATTATCCAAGGGCTTAACTTTCCACCCCACACTGGAATTTGATAACATTAGATTCTGTGGTGAGATGGAAGTATTTTTTAGATGGCTTCATCTAAAAGAATACTTTTTTTGATAAGAACAACAACATACAAACAACACATTACGACAGCACAAAGAAAACGTCAGACTGGACTCCTCGGAGCAGATGCAACCGCAAGTTGGATGCCTATATAGACAGCTTCTGTGGAAGAACAAACTCCTAGATCCTAAGCAAACAGCAAAAACTCCTGTATAATATCAAACCACTGGAAACGAGGGAATACAAACACTGAAAAAGAACCATAACATTGAAATTAAACAAGCTGACAAGGGTGGAGCAGTGGTTGTGATGAACACAGAGGATTACATTGAAGAGGCACTCAGACAGCTGACAGATACAGCTTATTATAGAGAACTCATGAAGACCCCACTATACAATATACAGAAGAACTCAAAGAAATCATCATGTCTCTACCGAACAACATCCAAGAACTGTTAAAAATAATTCCAAAGAAACCTACTCCAGGGACATTCTACATGCTACCCAAGATACACAAACCAGGGAATCCAGGACGACCCATCATCTCTGGCATTGGTACACTCACTGAGGACATTCCAGGACTCATTGAATCCATTTGAAAATCACTAGTAAGAGCTACAACCAGTTTTATTCAGGACACCACAGATTTTCTAAAGAAACTGAAGCAAATTGAACAACTGTCACCCAACACTATCCTAGCCACAATGGATGTCATTGCCCTGTACACTAATATCCCATATGAATATGGGATAGCAGCATGTCAGAAATGTTTAAAGGACAACACATCCACAGGGGACATTCCAGGAACCACCATCAGCACCCTAATAAAATTCATTTTGACACACAACAACTTCGCCTTTAAAGGCAAGCGCTTTTTACAGATTATGGGGAAAGCCATGGGCACAAAAAATGCACCACAATATGCCAATCATTTCATGGCCTGTTTAGAATAAGATTTTTTGTAAACACTACCCCTATAAACCATCAGTCTACCTCTGATATATGGATGACATATTCCTGATTTGGTCAGAAGGTGAAGACTCTCTCAAAACGTTCCATCATGAGTTTAACAGTGTTCATCACTGTATAAAACTCACTATTAAATACTCCACCACCACCAGCATAAATTTTCTAGATACCATAGTCAGTATCACTAAAAATGGACATATACAAACTACTCTTTACAGAAAACCCAGTGACAGACACCGCTACCTGCATAATTCCAGCATCTATGCAAAGCATACAAAAATATCTGTAATCTACAGTCAGGCAATTTGATACCATTGAATCTGCTCTGATGAGAGAACAAGAGACAGACAGCTCTCCTCACTTCAGAATTGCCTAATCCAGCAAGGCCACTCTCCAAGACAAAGTGACAGAGAATTTGAATGGGCCATACAAATACCATGAGATGATCTGCTGGAACACAGGCTAAAACATCAAACTGACCACACACCCCTAGTTGTCATTTACAGCCCCATGTTAAAACCCCTTCATCAAATTATTAAAGAACTGCAGCCCATGCTGAGAGAAGATTAAATACTGAAGGACCTCTTCCCTGAACCACCTGTCATTGCCTATAAGCAGCCCCCCAGCATCTTGAACATAATAATTCATAACAGACTCCCAGCAGATCATAATAACTGAGAAACAAGAGGGACAACACCATGCAACATGGCAAGATATAAGACCTGCACCCACAATACACACAGTCCACCATCCAGACAAGCCAGAACTACATAATAAAAATCAATGGATCCTACATGTCAATCCAGCAATGTGGTTTACCTAATTCAGTGCAAGAAGTGCACAAATGGATGCTATATTGAGGAAACTAGGAAACCACTGAAAACCAGAATGAATCACCACCAACACACAATAGTAAACCAGGTTAGCAGCACACCAGTAGGAAACCCTTTTTCATAAACAGATCATTCTCTCTTGGATTTATCTTTCTTGATACTAAGAGGCAACTTCAGAAACACACAGGACAGAAGGACATGGAACTGAAATATATAAAACAATTTAAATGTAACATTTGTGGACTGAATCAGGACATTGGATTTATGACACACTATGGTAAACTGTAATTCTCTTGTTATTGTTTTTTTTCTGAGTTCCTGTCTGCTCTATTGTTGTGATCCATTCCTTACTTCCTCCCTGCTTCTCCAACAAACTTTTCTGCTCAGTCCTGCCCACCCCCTGATTGTCTTCACACCTCACTGTTTATACTACCTCAAACTCTGTTTATCTGGGCCTTTGTTGTTTTTGCTTCTTCTAATTTCTTGTCTTCCATGCATGTTTTAAACATTTCCTGTCTATTCTTCCCTTTCAGCCTATATTCTGCTCCTTCTATCTCTGATCTTTGTTATCTGTGTTCCTGTCTGGTAATGTTTATTACCCTTTCTAGCTTCCTTTTATCTTCAGCTGACCTGTTCCTTTTTAGTACCCCCCTATTTCTTTTCACACATCTTTTTCACTTTGCTACTTATATGACTTTTATCTCTAGTCCCCTTTTATTACTTTTTTATTTCACTTCCCAACATTCTTTTTATAAATTGCTCCACAGTAGATATAAATAATGCTTATGTTGCTCAGTTTTGCTATTCACCTGAAGAAGGGACCTGTGAGGTCCTGAAAGCTTGTGTATAATTCCATCTTTGTACAAAACACTTCTTGGTCCAATAAAAGGTATAAAATCTTCCATCATCTTCTGTTTTCCAAGGACCAATATGGCTAGAATCTCTTTTTACAACTGCATAGCTTTAATGCACTGTAAGTCCAACTGTATGAAATATAAGAGAACACAGTGGGATGAAAATAGGGAGGCATACCAAACTTCCCTAAGGGAAGCAGGAAAGGCAGTAAGACAGGCAAAGGCTCAAACTGAGGAAACACTAGCATGAACAGTGAAAGAAGGGGACAAGACTTTCTATAGATACATTAGTGAAAGGATGAAGTCCAGAGGGGGCATTACTAAGATCAAAGGGGATAAGGGGGACTGTGTGGAGGAGGACCAAGGAAAACATCAATCCTATATAGATACTTCTACTCAGTATTTACTGAGGAGATGGTAGGACGGGGCCCACAGCTCAGCACCATGGACAGAGTGGGGACTGAGGTGTGCACAAGTCCCTTCACAAAAGAAAGGGTCCCACAAGAGCTCTCTAAGCTGAAGGTGGAGAAGGCAATTGGACCTGATGGCATACACCCCAGGGTACTAAAGGAGCTAAGAGTGGAACTAGCAGAGCCATTAGCAGAAATGTTTAGTGAGTCTCTGAGCACTGGAGAGGTCCCAGAAGACTGGAGAATGGCTCATGTGATCCCGTTCCATAAGAGTGGAAGCAGGGAGGAGGCAGGAAACTACAGACTAGTCAGTCTTACCTCAGCAGTGGGAAAGATTATGGGGGCACTCCTTAAAGAAAGGATAGTGCAATACCTGGAATCCATAGGAGCACAGGATCCAAGACAGCATGGGTTTACAACAGGAAGGTCCTGTCAAACTAATCTCATAGATTTCTTTAACTGGGTAACCAGAGTGGTGGACCAAGGGGGTGCAGATGATGTCACCTACCTTGACTTTAGCAAAGGTTTCGATACTGTTACACATAGAAGACTGATTAATAAACTGGGTAGGCTCAGGGTGGGTCAGAGGTTGGTCAACTGGGTGGCAAACTGGTGGTCAGGCAGAAAACAAAGAGTGGTGATAAATGGTATTCAGTCAGAAGAGATGCAAGTCACAAGTAGGGTACCTCAGGGATCAGTCCTGGGGCCAGTCCTCTTCAATATCTTCATCAGTGACATTGCAGATGAACTGGAGGGTAAGGTTTGTCTGTTTGCAGATGACACCAAGATCCGCAACAGAAAAGATGATCCAGATGGGGTGGGCAAAATGAGAAGAGATCTGGATAAACTGACAAAATGGTCGGAAGAGTGGTAACTGGGGTTTAACTCAAAGAAATGCAAGATCATGCACATAGGGAAGAGAAACCCAGAAGCTACCTATAGGTTGGGAGGGGAGTTACTGGCAGTCACAAGGGAAGAAAGTTACTTGGGCATTATCATCACAGATGACTTGAAATCATCCAAGCAGACCACTAAAGCAGAAGGTAAGGCTCAAGGGATGTTGGGGGCATTAGTAGGGGTATCACAAGTCAGAAGAGGGAGGTAATAATCCCTCTTTACAAGACACTGGTTAGGCCCCATCTGCAGTACTGCATGCAGTACTGGAGAACACACCTTCACAAGGACATTAATCAAATTGAGGCAGTCCAGAGAAGGGCAACCAAAATGGTTCAGGGACTGCATCAGAAAACATATGAGGACAGATTAATGGAGCTCAATATGTATACCCTAGAGCAAAGGAGGGAGAGAGGTGATATGATTGAAACATTCAAACATCTTAAGAGCATTAACAAGGTGAAAGAGTCTAACATGTTTCAACATAAGAAACATAGCAGGACAAGAGGGCACAGCATGAGATTAGAGGGAGACAAGTTAAGGGGTAATGTGAGGAAGTTCTTTTTCACAGAAAGGGTGGTGCTTGCATGGAACAGCCTACCTCATGAAGTGGTGGACATGAACACAGTGCAGGGCTTCAAATAGGCATGGGATAGGCATAAGGGAGCAATACAGATGAGTATGAATAGATAGGCCATTGACAGAGTAAAGGCATACGGCACATTCATAAGGTAAACAAAATGAGCAGACTGGACGGGCCTTGCAGTTCTTATCTGCTGTCAACTTCTATGTTTCTATGTTTCTGTGGCATTTTTACATACAAGTAAAGTTATCTTTTAACACTTAATATCCTATAGGCACAATTACCTCTCTCTCTATGCAGTTATTGTCCAGTCCAATAAATATTTCTATAACAGGCTAGTCTTGTTTGTTTTATTCTGTTCATCTGTATAATAATGACTTTATCAAGGATTTCAACAAGCTTTGATAAGAAAGCAGTCACAGCTGCATCATCAGTTCCTGCTATCTTTAGCTACCTAATGCAGTTTATTTTTTTGGAAATGTTACATCCAACCCAGGAGCAATTTATAATAACCCTATGGGTTGGACATTTACTTAATAAAAGAGTCTGCATGTTCTGGTGGTCAGTTTAATTTTATTGTTCGGCTATTAGCCTTTACAATATACTAAAGAAAGCATGTATACATATTTCATGCAAATGTCCATTATAAAACAATAAATATTCTACTTAGAGATGGGCTGAAGTTCAATTTTGCAGGTGAAGTTCCTGCAAAATTGGCAATTTTGCTGCTTAAAATATTTCCCGAAATTCGAGCGATCCACAAAATATTTTGCAGGTGCGAAATTGTGAATTTCTTCACATGAAATGTGGTATTTTGCCCACAAAGTGTGGAATTTCACCCAAAAAAGGTAGAATTTGGCCCATGAGTGGTAAAATGCTACCATTTATGGGCAACATTTCACACTTTGCAGGTGAAATACTGCATTTCATGGGCAGAATTTTGCATTTGGTTGCAGGAATTTTGCATTTCACATCTGCAAAACATTTCATAATGCACAAAATTCGTTAAATTTTTCATGGAACAAAGTTTGCCAACTTTGCACATCTCTAATCATACTTACAGATGAAAAATATACATACTTACACATTCCATTTGGTGTAATTGCAATAATCAGTGCAGGGTTACTTGATCTTATCTATTAAAATTAATAATAATTTACTTATTTGGTTTTTAAACCACTGGAAATTCAACAGTACAATGTCACATATCAACATAAAAATACCTTATGAATACAGTTTAATGTCAATTCCTTATAGAGTTCCCAATGGGAACATTAACTCTTTAAGATTCTAATTATTTTATAACTTTCATTACAATTGCACATAAAATTAGCATTCCTAGGGAATGATATCAATCATTTAAGTAATTTCATGTAAATTTATCTACAACAACAGCAGAGGACTCTTAAAACATAACAGGGAAACTCCCAACAATCCCAGGATAGTCATCCATAATTTACCTTTGCCAGCGTAGGGTGTCATACAATGACAGAAAATCCTCAGTCGATTTCGGACATCAGTGTGAGCTGCAGTGTCTGTCTCTATTCCATCTTCTCCCCATTTCTTCCAAATTCTGCACCAAATCTGGGATTTTCTTAAGGAGCAATATGCAACTAGAGTTAATAAGCATGCGTAAGTGGCCTCCATTTTGTACCAGCACTACCTCCCTAGGCTTGGACTCACATACTAGTGAAGTAGTTTCTGTTATAGCTACTGCAAGCACTTGAGTGCTTAACACTAAGGAGTGGCCTATTCAAGGCCTACCACATCTACTAGCACTACCTGGCCAGGCTTGAGTTAACATACTAGCACAATACTTTCTGTTATAGCTACTGCCAGCACTCACGTGCTTATACTTTGTGATTAGAGATGGGCGAAGTCATCAAAATTTGCTCCATTAATTAATCTGTGAATTTCATGCAATTCGCGGAGCACATATCTATCCATAAAGTGCAAAGTTTCATAGTGAAGTGCAGAATTTTGCCAGCAAAGTGTGGAATTTCAAGGGCAAAATTCCACACTTTGCAGTGAAATTCAGCACTTCAAGGTGAAAACGTCACACTTCGCGGTGAAAAGATAGTGACTCTGGTGAAGTCGAAATTTGCTGAGGTCTGGGTAAACTTTGTGAAGCTCCACAAATGTGAATTTTTGCCACTTCTCTGGAATCTCACCACCGAATTAAAACTTGCCACATCTCTGTTTGTGGTGGCCTAACAAAGACTATGCTCAATTAAATTCTGGAAGGCTTATGCTTCTTTTTCTTTCTCTTCAATCTCTGGTCAGAAATCTATAGGTGCTTGATTGAACATTTGACTGACTTAACAGGACATAACTGAAGCCTGCAAGGCCAACAGTTGCCTACTCTCACCCTAAACTAACTCTGCTTTCCTGTCAAAGTGAATGGATATAATACTCCAAGGCCTTTAAACTTCCCAAAATCCAGGAGCAGTTATCCATTATTTACTTTTACCAGGGTAAGTTGTCAAGTACTGAGAGAGGAATCCTCAGTGGGCTTTGGGCCTCAATATGAGCCTCAATGTCTGCCTATATCCCATCTTCAACCTATTTCTTTCTAACTCTGCATCAGATCTGGGATACACTTTAGGAGCAATTTGTAACTAGAGTTGTGAGCCTGCCAAAAGGCCTCCCTTTTATACCAGTGCTACCTGACTTGACTTGAGCTTACATACTAGTAAAGTAGTTTCTATTATAATTACTGCAAGAACTTGAGTGATTAGTACTAAGGGGTGGCCTATCCAAGGCATCCCACATCCACCAGCACTACCTGCCCAGACTTGAGCTTTCATACTAGCACAGTACATCTGTTATAGCTGCTGCCAGCACCCACGCACTAATACTTTAGGGTGGCCTATACATGACTATGCTAATTGAAATTCCAGAAAACCTATGCTTCTATTCTTTTCAATTAATGCCCCAGTTAGGAATTTCTAGGTGCTAGACTGAAAAGTTGCCTGATGTAGCAGGACATTACTGAGGCCTGCTGGGCCAACCATGGCCTACTCTTACCCTAACCTATTTCTACCTCCCTGATAAAAGGGCATGTATTTGATACTCCAAGGCCTACAAAGGCGGGTTGTCTCAATGTCACACAACCACCTCTGCAAGAGTAAACTGTAAACATATTATTGTAGTAAAGTGTGGAGCCCCTCTAATTTTTATACTAGTTTCCAGGAAAACACAGAGCAAAAATGGGGTACTTATCCAGCAAACAATTCTCTTTTGATTTTATAATAAACCATTTGGGACTGCATATTGTAAAGTGAAGATATCTACCAGCTATCATCATTAAATCAAGAAAAAGGCAGACCAAATCAATACACAAATACATAACAATAAATCATCTAAATATAAAAAAACAGGATGAAAGAAAATATCAAATAAGATACATATTCATAAAAGATTATAGTGCACGTGACCCCTACAAAAACTTGAATCTGCAGCAGGGCAGTCTGTGTTTACAGAATAGAGCTTTGGTCAAAGAACTGTTAATTTAAATCCACCAGTTCATGATACTTACTATAGAATCAAAACTACTGTAGATCCTTGTGGTTCGATAGAGTCTAAAAAAAAAAGGGTCTAAAAAACAGATTGAAGTTCAAGCTCTAAATTATTAGTCCCTCAGTAAATCACTGAGGTCGTTCAAACCCACAAATTTTACCACAATAGTTTATCAAGATCATTAAGCTGCAGTCAGGGAATGCTAACCCATTCAGCAAATTCTAGTCAGAGCCAAAATGGCTGCTATGCATTAATCTGGCAGCTGTCAGTATGGTAGCCGTGATACTCATGTATGTGCACTGAGCTCATGGCGGCCATGTTGGGCTTGGTGGGCTCTTTTGTTTTTGGCTGCAACTGCAGAAGTATGCAGAAATGATGGGCAGCTAGAAAATAGTGTGCTTTGGAGCGGAGGGGCTAGTGAGGGTGTGGAGGGGAGGGACAGTGAGGAAACAACACAATGGCACTGACTGCACCACTGTGGAAGGACACAGTTGAGGTATCCTGTCACATGCTTCCACCATCCCATCTCTCTTTTGCCTCATAGCAATATGTCAGCATGGCTCCACCCATGCAGCCATAAAAATGTCTCAAGCAGGCATGCATATGCATTAAAGATTTATGAATATTAGAGTACAGGGAAATAGATACTAATGACCATCAGTTATTAGACAAGATACAGTTTTTATATCAATACATAGAAATCATCGAATGAGTTATGTTAAAGTCAACCTTAAAAAACTAATGTAGCACCAAAGGGGTTTTACACTGTGATACTGTATTTCAATCAATCAATCACTCTATTGCAACAATATGCCACCCTATTGCTTTTTCATCATGGCTTAATTAGGGAATGACCTATGTTACTTTGCAAACAGAAAACAGCACAGGAGGCAGACAACTTCAGGATTTCTAGACAAAGGGATGCTAAGCTACAAAGGATCAATGTACAGCCAACCCACGTCAATTAGTGTAAGCAGTATCCTCACCCTGAAAAGGCCACATTGTAATTTTTAGCACACTTTTTAAGTCATATTTTTTGTTTTAACAATCCATCTAAAGGTCAGGCTAGTATCAACACTTATTAAAAAAACTGCAGTTTTGTGCCTTCCCCATAATTGTGGATTGGTCAACATAAAGTATACAAGCACACAGAAAGCAGAACTGAAGCATGAGGTTCTTCTAATATATTCCCATTACCCCAAGTACATTATGTACTGTATAATTAGACAAAATTAGACATGAAAGCCATGGCCTCTTCAAAGCCAAGTTTCCAAATATTTATTAACCCTTTACTTTCATAATAGGTTATCTCTGAAGGAAATAAAGAAATCTTCATTGTTAAAATACGGAATATTGTAAATCCTATGTAAAGAAAGTATGCTACATGAGACTCAGATGAAGATGTAGTATTTGATACAGTATGAAAAGTCAAAGACTTACATGTGCAAAGTCATTTCTCTTTCAACTTTTGTGACAAATCCCATTGCATGAGACATTGCTCAGGATTTTTTAAATCTCAGTCATCACAAGCAGATCTCAGTGATCATAAGCGATAAAAAAATAAATCTCAACAGACTACATTTCAATGCAGCAAAACATGTATTGCATATCTTTTCAAATCTCGTGCATTTGTATGTGTATGTCTGTGTCTTACCTATACTATATAATAGGAAGCAAAGGATATTGATAGTTTGTGTTGCTTTATTTTCCAAACAGAATTGTCTGTTCCTAAGGTTTGCAATATGCAAATTGTTAGAATGATGTCTCAAATATTGGAAGATTTGTTTCAAAAGCTGTACCAAAAGTCCTTGAGATGTACTTGACCAGCCTAAAACCCAATCAAGAACCAAAATACTAGGGATAAGACTTGGTACAAGCTACAATATTTCATTCAGTAGTTTTAATACCCTACAGCCAGAAAACTGCTCACTGGTATATTAGCAAAGATAATGATGAATAGGCATGCATGTGCAGTATGACTGCTGGTGAGGAGACCTTACTAAACACATTCCTGATGTACACCTGTTAGAGAAACGAACATGTGGAAATTTGACAGCAGAAGCGATGACAATGGTCTAGCTAGTCTGCTTGAGTACGTAGCCCAGTATATTCTACTGGAGCTGCTCTCCCTCCCCCTGCCTCCCATCATTATCTTTCCCCTCCCTCACTTCCCCCACCCATCCTCCCTCCCATTGCAACCCTCCTTTTTGTCTGTTCACCCGATTTTAAAACTTTCCGCTGTGTTCAAGGATATCACCTCCTCTAGTAGCTCTTTACATTTAGATACCACCCTCTCTGTGAAAAAGGGCCTCCTCATTTCCCTTTTAAATCTACCCCTGAAAAATTTCAGACTGTGCCCCATTGTGTTCCCTTCTCTTTTTAAATTGAAAATGCCCTCCGCTCCAAACTTTTTATACTTTTAAGGTACTTAAAGGTTTCTATTATGTCCCCCCTCTCCCTTCTGTCCTTCAGGGAGTACATACTGAGCTCCCTCTACCTCTACTCATATGGTTTGTCTTTGTCCCCCATGCCCTGGATCATGTTGGTTGCTGTTTGCTGGACCCCGTCCAGCAGTAGGATGTCTTTCTTCAAGTAAGGGCACCAGTACTGCACACAGTACTCCAGGTGCGATCTCACTGATGACCTATACAAGGAAAGAATGACTTCTTCCTTCCTGGAGGTGATTCCTCTAGCAGTGCATCCCAGCATTTTATTTGCTTTGGCTGCCATTTTCCAGCACTGCACAGAGGGTTTCATGTCACTCCTGAATATCACCCTCAGATCCTTTTCCTCCTCCATGCTGGACACCTGTTCCCCCTTCAGGTAGTAACTGGCCCTTGGGTTGCTAGCTCCCAGGTGTATGACCTTACATTTCTTGGCATTGAACCCCAACTGCCAGATGTCAGACCACCTCTCAAGCCTGGCCAGGTCCTCCCTGAGCTCTTGTCTCCCTTCCTTAGTGTCCACCCTCCCACAGAGCATAGTATAATCTGCAAACAGGCAGATTTTCCTACTAACTCATCTGCTATGTCTCCAATAAAGATGCTGAATAGCACTGGTCCAAGTACTGAGTCCTATGGGTGTGATAGGGTGTGGGAAAGTATAACACCAACAACAGTAATTCAGTTTTTAAGCACACCAAAGTATATTTATTTGTGATACTTTTCTCAAAAAATAATAAACTAAAATAAAAAAAAACAATCAAACAGAACAACACTACCACTTGTAGTGCTCTCACAGGTTTAGATCTATACAGAGGTTTAGGCCCCCTTATGTCTGTGATTTGCTGGACCCTACTCTGCTTGGTAGGTCCTCCTTGTTCCTTCCTCAAGGCTGATCTGAGGAACTATCTGTGAAGGGCAGTTTATATACAGTCAGCACAGATCACATGATCCACCACATTTCTAATACTTCACTTTTCCTGAGCCAAATTATTCTTTCGAGGAAGATTTGACCCATTTGTCATTTAAATAAGACCTCAGGATAATAATATCAGAAGCTTCAAATGATAGCATAGGGATAAATCCTAAAATGCACCATGAATATCTATCTGATAGATAATGAGTTTTGCTCCTCCCCCTTTTCCTATGATTGATAGCTGACCTCCTTATAATAGTCCTCACATTGAGGACGCTTGCTCCTTAAGGCGGTAGCTCCAGATAGTGTGGCACAGCAGATAAAAATGATACTTTTATCATTATAGTTACCTGGGAACCATATGACATACTTTTATGTGCATTGTTATACAGTTTTGCATTTTTATTTATCCCCAGACACATTCATTTTAGTTTTCAATAGTAGAGTAGAACTTTAATAGAGTAAAAATTGGAGGGCGGAGCATGAATTTATTATAACATTCCATTTGTTATTATTCCTCTCCTGGTTCAGGCAATACTTTTGTCATTTGATGCTAGTAATAAATTCGGGGGGGGGGCATTATATGCATCTTGTAGGCTGCAGTAATACTGCAGTCTTTACTGCACCAAAGAATGCCGAGCGGGCACGCTCAAGAAAGTAGTAACTCAACTCATACATTTCAAAACTCTTTCCTCTCCCTCTTCATGTTTTATTAACTCTAACACAAGAAAATTATCTATTTTCAGTGATACTGATGACATATTACCAACGTATACTTTTATTGCACACTGTGTCAATGTAACAAAAAGTGAAAAAAAAAACCAACAAAGAGGCACCGTTCAATTACATATAGCAGGTAATTAATTCAGTAGTGGAATTGAAAGCAACTGAAACAGTGAGTCTCTGAAATTACAACATCAGCATTACAGCCACAAAATGCACACAAAAAGAACTGCAGTTCCGGTTTGTGATATTTTTGTTAGTTGTGGGGCTCCGCCCGCCCACCTCCACCCCAACCTGTTTAACATAGAAACATAGACTTTGACAGCAGATAAGGACCGCTTGGTCCACCTAGTCTGCCCATTTCCCTACCTAGATGATAAGCTGCAGATCCTATTTAACGAACAGCCTATTTCTTCCTACCCCCCAAAAAATTGCCTTATGTCTGTCCCATGCATTCTTGAATTCTCCCACAATTTTAGACCCCACAGCCTCCTCAGGAATGCTGTTCCATGCATTCACCACCCTCTCTGTGAAAAAAATACTTCCTCACATTGCCCCTGAGCCGTCCCCCCCATCTTCAAATTGTGTCACCTTGTTCTTACACATCTCTTTCTGAAAAATGCTATCCTCTTGGACTTTATTGATTCCACTGAGGTACTTAAACATTTCTATCATGTCCCCCCTCTCCCTCCTTTCCTCAAGGGTATACATATTAAGCTCCTTTAGTCTCTCCTCGTATGGCTTCTCTTGCAGACCCTGCACTATTTTTGTTGCTCTCCTCTGAACTGCCTCCATCCTGTCTATGTCCTTGTGGAGATCGGGTGTCCAGAACTGGATGAAGTACTCCAGATGGTGTCTCACCAACTGTCTGTACAGGGGGATAACAATTTCCTGTTTTCTGCTGGTGATACCTCTCCCTATACATCCCAGTATCCCCCCAGCCCTCCCTACTGCCTTCTCACATTGCTTCCCAACTTTAAGGTCATCTGATGTGATTACCCCCAAGTTCCTTTCCATTTTTGTTGTTGTTACTACCTACCCCCCCCATTGTGTAAACTTTCCCAGGGTTTTTGTTTCCCAGGTGCATTATTTTGCACTTCTTTGCACTGAATCCAAGCTGCCATATTTCTGACCATTCCTCCAACCATGCCAAGTCCCTTCTCATCCTTTCCACGCCTCCTTGTGGATCAACCCTGTTGCAGATCTTTGTGTCATCTGCAAAGAGGCATACTTTTCATTCCAGTCCCTCTGCAATGTCACTTATAAAGACATTAAAAAGGACTGGACCCAGTACTGAACCCTGTGGTACCCCACTAGTAATCCCTCTTTCTTCAGAGTGGACTCCATTTACAATTTCTTTCTGTGTCCTGTTGTTCAGCCAATGTTTTACCCAGGCTACCACCCTGGGACCCACTCCCAGGCTGGTTAATTTGACTATTAATCTTTTGTGTGGGACTATGTCAAATGCCTTGCTAAAGTCTAGGTAGGTTATGTCCACAGCCCCTCCCTGGTCTACTACTTTGGTCACCCAGTCAAAGAAGTCAATTAGATTCATCTGACATGACCTTCCCACTGTGAACCCATGCTACTTTGGGTCCTGTGCCCCACTGGCCTCTAGGTACTCAACAATTTTTTCCTTCAGAACTGATTCCATCACTTTTCCTACCACAGAGGTCAAACTGACAGGTCTGTAGTTTCCTGCCTCTGTTTTGGTCCCACTTTTGTGAAGGGGACTCACATCTGCCTTCCTTCAGTCCTCAGGTACTACACCATCCTCCCATGATTTGTTAAAAAGGGTAGTCAGTGGTGTCACCAGTTCTCTGCTTAATTCTTTTAGAATTCTGGGGCGAATTCCATCTGGCCCCATTGCTTTGTTCACCTTCAGTTTTAGGAGTTCATTCAGAACCCTTTCTTCTGGGAAAGGAATGGGATTGACTCCCCCTATCAAGAGTGCTTCTGTTAATTGGATTAGGCACCCCCCACCTCCTCTTATTTGAATACTGAACAGAAGTATTAATTGAGTATCCCTGCTTTTTCACTGTCCCTCTCTGCCCACCCACCGTACATTCTATTCAGCCTCACTATCCCTCCCTTTGTCTTTCTATGCTCCCTAATCCTATAACACGTTTTATCCCCCTTCTTAACTGGGTTGGCTATCTTTTCCTCAGTTTGAGCCTTTGCTAGTCTGACTACCCTCCCTGCTTCCTTCTGCCTTAACTGGTACAGTTCTCTGTCCTGCTCCCTCTGTGTTTCCTTATACTTCCTAAATGCTATCCTTTTCTCCCTAACCTTCACCGCCACCTCTTTTGAGAACCATAGTGGCTTTTTCTTTTGTTTTAATTTATTTGCTTCACACAAAGGCTTGTTGCCTCTGTGATGGCAGTTTTGATATTTCCCCATTGTTGCTCCACCCCTCCTTCTAGCCTGTTTGCTAGTGCTTTTCTAAGGCACTCTCCCATCTTGCCAAAGTCAGCCCTCCTGAAGTCCAGAACCCTCACTTTTGTATGGCTTGACTCTGTAGCAGAGTTTATTGTGAACCACACTGTTTGGTGGTTACTTGTTCCCAAATGGCTACCCACTTCTAGATCTGAAATCCTCTCACTGTCCCCATTTGAGAGTATGAGGTCTAAGATTGCTCCCTCATGAGTAGGTTCCAAAACTAGCTATCTAAGGCATGCCACCTGAAGGGCATCGAGAATGGCCCTGCTTTTGGATGTGGCTGCAGCAAAGGTGCTCCAGTTGACATCCGGCATATTAAGTGCCCCCATCAACAGTTTCTCCCTTTCTTTGCCATCCTAAGTATGCCTTCTATCATATCCTTGTCCATTCCTTCCCCCTGACATGGGGGTCTGTATACAACCCCTGTGTAGATTGTGGTGCCATTTCTAGTCTCTAAGGTGACCCAAAGTGCCTCCTCTCCTCCCTGTTTACTCTTTTGTTCAGTTGCTTTTATCCCTTCCCTTACATAGAGAGCTACTCCACCACCTCTTCTTCCCTCCCTGTCTCTCCTGTAGGTTGTGTACCCTGGTACATTAACATCCCAGTCATGGTTCTCTGTGTACCATGTTTCTGTGACTGCTACGATATCCAGGCATCCCTCTTCCATCAAGGCCACCAGTTCAGGGAGCTTGTTGCCCAGATTATGGGCATTGGTGCTCATTAGTCTCCATTTCTTGATGGCCTTAACCCTTTTTGCCCCATCCCTGTCCTTATTGCGTTTGTCACTTTCTCCATTTACCCCTGCACTTCTCTCTATCAACATCTCTGTGTTGGTGTCTATCTCACATAGTACCCTGATTTTTTGGGGGGGCTAGGATTTCCCTGCTTCTCTACAGTGCCTCCCCCCTTGGCTAGTTTAAATGCTTGCCAATGAAGTATTTAAACCTATCACCTAGGATTCTGGTTCCCCTCCTGGACAGATGCAGACCATCACACCAGTATAGGCCTGCATCCCTCCAGGTGGACCCCCAGTCCCCAATGAAGCCAAATCCCTGAGCTGTGCACCAGTTTTTCAACTATTGATTGAATCCCATGGTGTTTAACACCCTAGCCTCACCCGTGCCATAGACAGGCAGCACCTCCTAGAAGGTTATCGTGCATGCTATTTGTCTAAGGCCCCTCCCCATCTCCACAAACACTTCTTGCAGTGCTCTGATCAATTTCTTAGCCAAGTCATTTGTCCCTAGGTGGACAATGACATCCAGCTCCTTCCCCTGTGCACAACTGCTCCTGCAATCCTGAGGATGCGCTCCCTATCTCTCCAAGCCATGGTGTTTCTGTGCAGTTGTAAGATGTTTTCAGGCCAGTATGGCAGTTTACATTTTTTAAATGCCATAATATGTATATTTTTTGTATTTGGGGGGCTCTGCTCCCCCCTCCCCCCCTTTTCAGCAGTCAGAAAATGTTTTCAGGTCAGAATGACAGTTTACATTTTTTAAATGCTATATGTAGTTTTTTGTTGTTGTTGTTGTGCGCTCTACCCCCCACATCCCCCAATTCTGCAGTCAGAAGATGTTTTTTTAAAATGTCATAATATTTCTAGTCAGTTTCCAACAAGTAAATAATGGAAAACTTTGATATGTTGTTTATGTCTCAATGCACACCACAGTTTCCCATTATTTACCTACTTGCATTGTGCAACACTTGTGTTTTAGTTTGGTATTTTGTTTATGTCTCAATGCACACCACAGTTTCCCATTATACCAAGTTGCATTGTGCAGCAGGCAGAGATAGCTGCTCTCTTACAATGCCGTAATTCCCCATGCTAATATCAGAGCGCATGGGGGAGGGGGGCTTAATCCTCCAGTATCACCCTGTTTTCTCAGTTTCTTAAACTTTCCCCTTCATCTGAGAGATTGTCCTTTCTCCCGAGAGATCAGCACTATATGGGAAATGCTTATCATAAACAAAGCGGCTTCCGGCACTCTTTGCGGCTTTTGGAACTTACCTGGATGTTTTTATTGTAAAGCTGCATACACGTCTGCTGCCAATAGCTGACCCTGATTTTTGTTTATTTTGTTCACAACATATTCCCTGTTTTGACACAAGCCTCCTTTTCTAACTGGAGAGTCAAATGGGATGGGTTGCTGAAATGGAGCTGCTTTTCACACTTATTTAAATGTAGTTGCTGCTCCCCGCTACAGGTACCTAAAAGCCTGTTGTTTTATATTTAAGCAATAATGCATGACAGGGTGGGTGTTGTGCTGGGATAATGTCACACCTCAGGTGGTTGAAGCACGAGGCCACAGGCTGAGTGCGTTCAACACCGGAGAAGTGACTTTATCCCAGCAGGACACACATCCTGGAGTGCATTATTGCTATTATACAATGGCTCAGTTTTAAAAGCAGAAAAAAATATGAAGTTTTTTTATATATTTTAAGTTGATTTTTGGTTTGCCGAGGTGTATTAATAAAAAGAAAGTCCACAGTTTTCATTGTGTCCAGAAGATAATGCTTTTGCTATGTATTGACCCCCTATTCAGACAATGCTGACCTTGGCTTTAATGTGTTGCGTCTTCTCTCCGCCCCCCATCTCCATCTGTCTGTTGTTCGGTGTTGGTGCAATTTTTTGTCTGTGTAAGAAATTCAGACCAACAAGAGGAATTTGTTTTCTTCAGTAAGTATAGCTTTCAAATGATGAGCGTGTCGCGATTGTGAGATGCACATAAAGTAAGTTCATGGAGTGCAGCGGGTGTGAAAACCTTCCGGTCTCGATGCCTACTGTGAGAGCAAGGAAAAAAAAGCATGCTTTGTGATTTCATTCTCAAATAAATTGGACCACAAAGGAGTGCCAGGAGTGAAAGTTTACCATGTGCCAGACAGGTAGGAGATGTCAGTGTGGCTCACAACGGCACTTTATAAACAAATGACTTTTTATGTTCCTTTTTATAGAAGTGGGAAATGTGGGGGATGGGGCACTGTTATTTGTACCACTGGGAGCAGGTCAATGACATCCCACAGCCTCCAGTGGTCCAAATGACAGCCGGTGAAGCTTTAAGAATAGCAGTTTTGAGGAAGAAAAAAAAGCTTTAACAGTATTTGAAAACCATGAGGTCTGCGGCCTGTGAAAAGCAGAGCATGTTTTTTTGTTTAGAGAGAGGAGCAGGGGAATGAAGGCAGTTACAGTGACAGTTACTGCAGGTTTTTAAGTGGGTAAGGTTTTCTGTTTTTGCCTTACTACTTCTGTTTTGGCAGTTTGGGGTTTCAGTGATCAGGGGTATGGAATAATGGCATCTGCATTTGGGGGTAGGAACTGATTTCTCTTTTGTATGCTGCAGCCATGTGTGACTGATCATGATACAGTGATGTTATACTGGGATAACATCACTGTTCATGGTGGTCACTGACCAATCAGAAGCCTGGATATTTTCTTGACATTGTATATGTAACCCCTAGGTGGCACTATCCCAAGGGCTACTACCCCTGCCTGCTTGGCTAGTAGCAGGTTAAGGGGCCTGAGTTCTGAAACGGGTCGGTAGTGATCAAGCTAATCTGGTCACAGCCCTCCGGGACACTGTAACCCCCCTCTTTCCTTACTAGTTGCTGGAACAATACACAATAATCACTTTCACAATACCCTGATACAGCACACAAGTTCCCACACTGTTCACACTTACCACCAATGCTTTCCTCTGGCCTGGCCCTGAGGACCACCTGTAAAACAAGGTTATACACAGCAAATAACAGCAGTACAGTACTCTTGCACAAACTGGAACCGCAGTCAGGGTAAATGCAAAAAAGAGATAGAATTGATTTATTTAAGGGACTTGAACAAGGGAGTGGAGTAATCAGGTTAATTTGCTTAAAGACTGTATCAATCAAGCAGTTATGCATGCACTTCAGGGTCCATAAACAGTCACACACTCTGGGTACCCAGATGGAGAATGGTGGCTAGCCAGGAACATTGCAGCTGGTTGGGGCCCTGTGATAGAAGAAAACTACATGCACAACACACACTATTTGTAATCCGGAGCTGGAGGTCCCAGTTCGTGAAAAGAAAACAACAAGACAATCAGATGACACACTTTTAGATTAGGCTGTTGTTGCAGGGAGCTACCCTGATGATTACTCATGATACCCACGACTGGACACAGACTGGATGAAAATTGAGACAGCAGGTGGTTAATCTGGAGTGCCAGGAGAAGCAGGGCCCACACAAATCACCGAGGTGTCATTCCTGTTCAAGCGTGGAGCAGGGGGCTGATTCCCAGGCAGGTCTCATGTGGATGGCTTTCTCTGTGCAGTGGGTAGTCTGGCTGGGCCAGCATGGCAAGGCCCTGGCCAAATGGAGACACATTCAGATACAGTCTGTTTAGGCTGGATAAAGCTACCATCAAGCAGAACACAGTTCACACAGTGGGGAACCAAATCATGACCCACTTTCAGTACACAGCACATTTACATGTAAAGGATTCTACGTTATCAGCAAACAGAACACAGTTCACTCAGTGGGGAACCAAATCACGACCCACTTTCAATACACAGCACATTTACATGTAAGGGCATTCTACTGTACCAGACAAACCACTCTCCTGTCACGATCGCAAAGTCTCTACACAAACCGGGGATTCAAAAGCAGCTGGAAATCCTGACAGGCTGATCGCATTCAGCAAAATCTTCGGTCTTCTTCAGGTACGAGCCTGGTAAAAAATCAATGGCTTACTTCATTCTCACAAACTTGGATTTAGTCCGAAATAATTCTCTTCTCACCCTCTCAGGGGCAGCAGGCAGATATGCAGGCCACAACTCAGGCCTTTCCACAGTTCTCCTGCGCGAAACTACTCAGATGGCTGCTTGGCTGTCTCAAGCTTTTGCTTCTTCAGCACTCAACTTAGATCTGACTCAACTGCCAGCAGGCCTGGGACTTTCCCCAGAATCCAAAAGGTTCGGTTGGCTGATCTGTCAGTCACAACAAAGGCTCCCCCTTCAGGTGCAAAAAGGTGCCAAAAACCCAAAACTATAATTCCTACAGATTATGACTCTAGACAGCTCCTGTAGTCTGGCTCCATTTTAGGTCCCACCAGTACTGATTGGTCCAATTCGGCAGTCCAGGACCAAGATAATGGACATAAATAAAACAGTCCTTGCTGCAAAGAAGGCAGGTTAGACAAACTACATTATCATTATCACTGTAAATGATTTTCAGCAAATAGTTGCATCTTTCAACAAAGCTCCCTCTTAGATTACTTATGACTGCAATCCAGGCAGCTCTTACAGAGACAGTACACAGAGGCTATACAGGCACTCTCTGGTAATCACATTTAAACTGCTAAGATGCAGGACACCAGCCTGGCAGTGAGCATTTAGGCAAGCTCAAAGAAGACTTTTTGGGAATCCCCATTTGTAAGGGGGGGTTACACCCTTCCCTGACTGGAGAAAACTTGGAGTCCGCATCAAGTCTGTACCTTCACAATATTGCAAATGCAAACTATACAAGACATTTATACCATTAGCATGTTATGCAAGTGACATCTGATGCATCCATCAATGTAAACTTATACCTTTACTACACATATTCTCTACACTTCACAATACTATATTCATTCTGACAACACATTTTGCATATTTCACACAGGTAAATTAAACATTACTATACTAAATCAGCTAATAACTTCTTGTACCTTAAACAATGCAAGAGGGGGTCCTTCCCTATCAGCTTACTTGGGGCTAGAGGGGGCAGGGGCACCATGGTGAGAGGGAAAGACAAGTAACCTGGAATTGGCTGTCAAGTTCAATTTGGGCAGTGAGCTTGGTGAGACATAAACACCTTTGTGCACCACATTGAGAAACAAATCCACTGGCCTCCCAGGAGAATCATAACTGAAGCGTACTACTGGCTTGACAGCTCAGTCAGTCTTTCTGAGGGGGGCAACTACAGTCTCTGTACTCTTAGCACTGGTCTCGGGACTCTCATCACTTGTGAGGGGTGCCTCTGCCTGGATGGGAACATCAAAACTTGGAGCACTGTCAGCTCCTTGCTCTGTAGGCTCTGTTCCTACAACACCTAACTCATTTTGTGAAGGCTCAGGCACAATCAAGCTTTGAGGCACTGAAGGGGGTGGTCAGCACTCTCATAGTGTTCTTCAAGTTCTGGTATGTCACCAGAAAGATTCATTCCATCAGCTCCTCCCTCAGGCAAATAATACAGTTCCACAATACACAGAGTTTCAGCATCTTCAGGTGTGATACTTTGCACTTCACTTTCAGGGAGCATTGGCTTCAAGGACAAAGCTGGGGAGTTAGGCAGTCCAGAAGGCCCAGCTTCATCCTCACAACTAATCATGGGGTTACCTCAAAACAGCTGACTCAGTTCATATGAGGGGTAATAGGCATAGTCTCACTCACGTTCGTCAGAAGTGGACTGACAATCACTATCATTCTGGGCCTGCTGCTGAGGAAACCTTAAATCTGTGACCACTGAGGTAGGTTGACTCTGTCTCTTTCTTGCAGCAGCATGAGTGACTGGCCCGGGGGGCTCAATTTCTGGGGGTTAGCCTCAATCATGACTTGGCCGATAGATAGCAAGTGGTTACGGTGCATGGTCTTGACAGCATTGGAGTTGTTCTCTGGGTGCACCTTGTATACAGGTAAATCATTAAACTTTCCAACTACAACATGGGGAAGATGGTGCAACTGATCAGCAATTTTGTGTTTACCATGCATTCCCAAATTGCATAACAACACACGGTCTCCAGGTCAAAGCTCTTGAGCCTTTACTTTTTTATCATGTCTCTCTTTCTTGGCTAGATTTCTCATGGTGGCCATTGTCTGGGCAAGTTGATAGGCATGGTTCAATTGAGCTTTCAGTTTTTACGTTCGATTGCGCACATGCGCAAGGAACGTTTTGGGAGAGTAGCACACTTTGGAGGTGTGCCTCTCCCATCCAATGCACTGCTCCCTTGAGCAGGCGTGGCAGTCCTGCACCAATGGGTGCAGGAACTCTGTATGCCAGCAGTGTTCCTCTGCTTCAAAGGAAAACACCGCTGCCATATGGAGCACCGTCACACCGTCCCCCCTCGCGTCACGCGCTCCCCTCGCACGCGTCACGCCGCCCCCACAAAGCTTCACTGCCATGCTGGAAGCCCACCGCAGTGTGGCAAATGTTGTTTGCCGAGGGGTCCCAACTCTGTCAGCTCCAGCAGGCCCCAAGCCATCCTGCTGCCACACTGGGAGTCCCACTACACGTGGCAAACGGAGTTTCCTTTGCTGACGGGGTGCCCAATCCCGTTGGCTACTCAGCCCCAACAATCTTCTGCCACGCTGGGAGCCCACTCCAGTGTGGCAAACGCCCCACGTCGTGCTTTGTTGTTTTTAAACCTGTAAAATAAAATGGTCCTGCAAGCGCGCCTCCCAGCCCCTCCCACAACCTGCACCCACCCACTGTTCAGCCTCCCCACCCCTCACCTCATACTTACCTCCAAACTCCAGCGCTGATGATCTTTGGTGGACCGGGAACAAAGTCTGCACTCTTCAAAGGCGACCGCGAACTGAGGAAATGCCGTAAGCTGTATAATGGGCTAGATAGGGGTTTCAACTTTATTACATATCTCAGGCATTTTTGGAATTTTGCACCAAATTTTCAACATGGGGTTTTGGGACCCCTTCTCATGAATGATGTCACTGTCATGGGCGTTATTTGGGCCTGAAGGGTGATTTCACAGTCCTGCGCAGATCACTGCTCGAAATCACCTTTCGGGCGTAAACAACGATCATGAAAGAATCGCTCTCTGGTAGTGCAAAGAAACAAAATACTGTTCTGAGTGGCGTTGCGCGGTTCCTACACATGTGAACAAATGCGTTTACGCGATTTTTCAATATTTGCGGTCCAGATTTTCAACATTGCCATTAACACACCCCTCATGAGCAGTACAGCTATCATTTTTCACATCCCACCCAAAATGTGTTTCAGCCCATGTAGTGCACAATGGCGCCATCGGTGTGCGAACTCAATGTATGGGACACATTAAGAAAATCACAGTGACACTGATCATGAGCAGAGGTCTTAAAATGGCTGTGCTGAAAATTTGGTGAAAAAATTCCTAAAAATGACTGTTTTACGAGTCTGCATTGCGCAGTTCCTACGCACGCTCGTAAGTTTGTGAATTTTCACTATTTTCACTCCAGATTTTCAACATTGCCATTTTACCACACCTCCTCATGAGCAGTACAGCTGTCATTTTTCACATCCTGCCCAAAATGTGTTTCAGCCCATGTAGCGCACAATGGCGCAGTCGGTGTGCGAACTCAATGTATGGGACACATTAAGAAAATCACAGTGACACTGTTCATGAGCAGAGGTTTTAAAATGCCAATGTTGACAATTTGGTGAAAAATTCCCTAACAATGACTGTTTTATGAGTGTGCATTGCACAGTTCCCACGCACGCACCTAGGTTTGCGAATTTTCAATATTTCCACTCCACATTTTCAACATTGCCATTTTACCACACTTCCTTATGAGCAGTACAGCTGTCATTTTTCATATACTGCCCAAAACGTGTTTCTGCCTATGTAGCGCACAATGGGGGGTAACAAAAAGGTCATGCTGACAATTTATTGTGCAAATACCAGCAATCGTACAGGGCATTAGGGTAAAGCACCATACATGCCAAACACCATTGCAAATATCTGCAAGCGAACGTTCGGCTTTGACAAATGCTTGTTGTACATATTGCAAGTAGTTTTCGGCTCGGACCCCATCTAGAGAGACCCCAAAACAAACATCGACTGGCAGCCGGGCCTCTCTCCCTAACATGAGGCAGTAGAGGTAGAACCCAGTAGCATCATTTTTCATGCAATTGTATGAGTGTACCAAGGTGCTAATCTGCTGGCTCCATTTATGCTTGTCTTTTGGGTGGAGGGTGCCCAGCATGTCTAGAAGGGGGATGTTAAAATGTTCTGGATGAGGGTCTCCCTGCAGGTGATAGGGGGTTGTTCTTGACTTTGGCACCACCCATAGATAGAGCATTTCTTTAATTAGTCGACTCTCAAAGTCTCTGCCATGGTCAGAGTAGATCCACCTGGTGGCACCATAGTGCACAAAGACATTTTCCATTAGCACCTTCGCCACAATAGATGCCTTTTGATCTTTGGTGGGAAAAGCTTGTGCATACCATGTGAAATGATTCATAACCACTAACACATTGCCAATTTTCCACTGATCAGGTTCTAAACACAAGAAGTCTATGTAGACTAGTTCCATGTAATAGTTGGTAGTAATATTAACAAGGGAACAGCCCTCTGAGGCAAGGCTTTTCTTTGCAGTCAGTGACTACAAGTCTTTATATGGTGCTCAACATTTTGGGCCAGTAGAAGCAAGGCTGTACCAGGTCAAGGGTTCTGTCAATACCTAGGTGCCCCATGTGATTGTGGAGGGACCTTAGTACCAAATCTTTAAAGGCCATGGGCAGGACCAATTGTTGCTTGTCTACTTTGCCACTACACTCTACTGTCTCTCTATACAACAACTGATTGAGCAACTTCAATCTGGGACCTTCGTTAAACAATAAAGCAGTTCACAAGTCAGTGAAACATAACTTAGACACATCTTTCCCGGCACGCAGGGCATCAAGTGCTGGCTGAATCATCGGATCTTGGGATTGAGCCCACTGAATGCTGTCATTGTCAAATTGAGGTAGTGCACTAATATCTAGAGCAGAGAAGTGGCAATAAGCAGCTGGTATACAGGTGTCAGAAGGCCCAAGCAATCTACTAAACAGTCCACTGTGTCCACAGACATCTGTTCATCTCTATCAAACTTTTGGCACAATGCTCGAATGTCAGGTTCAGAAAGCCTGACCCAGTCACTCTCGGAAGTGGGCCTTCGTGACAGGGCATCAGTATCAATATGGTTCAGGCCCAGTCTGCATTCGACAGCACAATCATAGGTTGGTAATGCAGAAAGCCACCGGTGCCCAGTGACGTCTAACTTAGCTGAAGTCTGTACATAGGCCAATGGGTTATTGTCAGTCTTCACCAATATCTTTGCCCCATAGCGGTATTCATGAAACTGTTCAACAATGGCCCATTTTAGCACAAGGAACTCCAACTGATGCACAGGGTAGTTTTGTTTGGACAGGGTCAAGCTCCTACTGACAAAAGCTACTGGTTTCATGCTGGACAACAGGACACAGAAGGTAATTGTAAATGGAGTCCACTCTGAAGAAAGAGGCGTTACTAGTGGGGTACCGCAGGGTTCAGTTTTGGGTCCAGTCCTTTTTAATGTCTTCATGAGTGACATTGCAGAGGGACTGGAAGGAAAAGTATGCCTCTTTGCAGATGACACAAAGATCTGCAACAGGGTTGATACACAAGGAGGCATGGAAAGGATGAGAAGGGACCTGGCAAGGTTGGAGGAATGGTCAGAAGTATGGCAGCTAGGATTCAATGCAAAGAAGTGCAAAATAATGCACCTGGGAATCAAGAACCCAGGGGAAGAATACAAAATGGGAGGGGAGGTAGTAACAACAACAAAAAAGGAAAGGGACCTGGGGGTAATCATATCAGATGACTTCAAGGTTAGCAAGCAATGTGAGAAGGCAGCAGGGAGGGCTGGGGGTATACTGGGATGCATAGGGAGAGGCATCAGCAGCAGAAAACAGGAAGTTGTTATCCCTCTGTACAGACAGTTGGTGAGACCCCATCTGAGTACTGTGTCCAGTTCTGGAGACCCCATCTCTGCAAGGACATAGACAGGATAGAGGCAGTCCAGAGGAGGGTAACTAAAATGGTGCAGGGTCTGCAAGAGAAGCCGTATGAGGAGAGACTAAAGGAGCTCAATATGATACCCTTGAGGAAAGGAGGAGAGGGGGACATGATAGAAACTTTTAAGTACCTCAGTGGAATCAACAAAAGTCCAAGAGGGTAGCATCTTTCAGAAAAAAGAGACATGCAAGAACAAGGGACGCAATTTAAAGATGGGGGTGGTTCAGGGGCAATGTGAGGAAGTATTATTTCACAGAGAGGGTAGTGGATGCATGGAATAGCCTTCTTGAGGAGGTTGTGGGGTCTAAAACTGTGGGAGAATTCAAGAATGCATGGGACAGACATAAGGCAATTCTTGTGGGGGGTAGGAAGAAATAGGCAGTTGGTTAACTAGGATCTGCGACCTATCCTGTAGGTAGGGAAATGGGCAGACTAGATGGGCCAAACGGTCATTACCTGCCATCAAAGTCTATGTTTCTATGTTTCTATCCTCATGGTCTTGATACAGCACCACTCCTAGACCCTGCAGACTAGCGTCCGTATGCAGCACATAGAGTTTGGTGGGGTCAGCATAGGCGAGCATGGGGGTGTGGGTGACCTGGTATATGATCTCATGGAAGGCTGCTTCACAGTCGGGCATCCAGCGGGGCCAGAAGAGTTCACCTGGGTGGAAGTATACTTCTTCTGTTTCATTAATAGCCCCTTTTTATGTTTGCTTGTGCACATGCACAAGAAACATTATGTGACAGCTTAGGAGAGAAGCAGGTTTGGGAGGCACGGAAGTGTGGCAGCCAACAGAGGCATTACATTTGGGGGCTTGACCATGGTGCACCAATTGAGGCACAGTGTGCTGATGACACTGGCTTCCAGAAGTGCCACCAACTTGTGTGTTTTAAGAGCAATTGTGGGTCCACTTCGCCATTGCAGCGCAGTGATTCCTGCAAAGAGAGAGCGACCCGTTATTGCTGGGCGGAATGTTGGTACTCTAATATTGTTTGTGAACACAGTAGCACCTTGCTGCCATGTTCACAAACAATATTTATTCACCCCCAGTGCCAAGGGGGTGCCAATCCTCCTCGGCAGCATGTGCCCCTCCGCACAGAAGCATGTTTTTGCCGGAGGCCCCAATCCCCGTTGGCTTCCATCTCCGGTGCTATGACTTGCCGATGGAGGAGCCCACTCCCCATTGACATTATGTCCCCTCTTCCACTTTGATGTGCCAATGGGGAGCCCACTCCCCATCGGTATATGTTCTCCACCCCCACTTAAACAGTAGCAGAAGAGTTGTGCTGAGGGGGTGCCCAATCCTCCTTAGCTCTTGCGGCCCCCAGTTTTTGTGCTGACAGGGGTTCCTAATCCCCCATCGGCTACAGCTGGCCCCCCCAACAGTCAATTGGCATGCTGGGAGCCCACCCCAGCATGCCAAATGTCCAGAAATGCCCCTGTAAAAAAAAAAAAAGTCCCGCGATGTCTTTTGTTTTTTTTGTGTACCTGTAAAGTAAAAAACGGTCCCTCATCGAGTCCGGTGGCCCCTCCCAACCCGTTCCTACCCTTTGTGCACCCTGCCTCCCCACACCCCCCCCACAACACCATACTTACCTCCGGAGCCCAGCGCGACGATCTTCGTTGGAACGGGAACACATCTGCACTCTTTAAAGCCGACCGCGAACTGAGGAAATGACGGTAAGCTGTATAATGGGATGAATAGGGTTTCTTTCAACTTTGATGAATATTGCTGGCATTTTTTGGAATTGTTGCACAAAATTATCAACATGGAGCTCTTGGGACCCCTTCTCATGAATTCTGGCACTGTCATGGCATTACTCAGCCCCAAAAGGTGATTTCCGGTTACTGTGCAGAATCACCTTTTGGGACCAAGTAATGAAATGACAGTACCAGTGTTCATGAGGTGGGCTCTCAAAAAGTCTATGTTGAAAATTTGGTGGTAAAATCAAAAATTACTGATTTGCGAGCGTGCGTTGCGCAGTTGCTACGCACGCTCGTAAGTTCGCCAATTTGCAATATTTTCACTCCAGATTTTCACTATTGCCATTTCTATGCACATCCTTATGAACAGTACAGCTGTCATTTTTCACATCCTGGCTGAAATGTGGTTTCACAGTTCTGTCGCAGAATAGCACGGTCGCTTTAGGAAATCATTGTTCAGGACACATTAAGAAAATCACAGTGACACTGTTCATGAGCAGAGGTCCTAACATGCCTATATTGATAATTTTGTGATGAAAGTCCATAAAATGAGTGTGTTACAAGCATGCGTTGCGCAGGTTCCATGCATGCTCGTAATTTTGCAAGTTTGCAATATTTTCACTCAAGATTTTCAACATTGCCATTTTTCCACACCTCCCTATGAACAGCACAGCTGTCATTTTTCACATCATGGCCAAAATGTGTTTTCACACTTCCAGCACAGAATAGCGAACACGCTGTGGGAAATCAGTGTTTGGGATGCATTATGAAAATCACAGTGACACTGTTCAGGAGCAGAGGTCCTAAAATGCCTATGTTGAAAATTTGGTGATGAAAGTCCATAAAATGACTGTGTTATGAGCATGCATTGCGCAGTTTCCTCGCATGCTCATAACTTTGCACATTTGTAATATGTTCACTCCATATTTTCAACATTGCCATTTTTCTGACCCTCCTTATGAACAGTACAGCTGTCATTTTTCACATCCTGGCCAAAATGTGTTTTTCCACTTGCAGCGCAGAATAGCGCGGTCGCTGTGGGAAATCAGTGTTGGGGGCACATTAAGAAAATCACAGTGACACTGTTCATTAGCAGAGGCCCAAAATGCCTATGTTGAAAATTTGGTGATGAAAGTCCATAAAATGACTGTGTTATGAGCGTGTGTTATGCAGTTTCCAATCACGCTCATAAATTCACACATTTGTAATATGTTCACTCCAGGTTTTCAACATTGCCATTTTTCTGCACCTCCTTATGAACAGTACAGCTGTCATTTTTCACATCCTGGCCATGTGTTTTTGCACTTTTGGAGCAGAATTGCATGGTTGCTGTGGGAAATCAATGTTTGGGACACATTAAGAAAATCACAGTGACACTGTTCATGAGCAGAGATCCTACAATGCCTATGTTGAAAATTTGGTGACGAACATCCATAAAATGAATGTGTAACGTGCATGCATTGCGCAGTTTCCACGTACCATAGGCTCAGACGTGTGAGCATTTTTTAATATTCCCACTACAGATTTTGAACATTGCCATCTCTTTACACCTCCCTGTGGATGGTACAGCTGTCATTCGTCACATAATGCCCCATCTGTGTTTTCATACATGTGGCACAGAATGGCACTGTCGCTGTTGGAAGTCAATGTTCAGGACACATTGACATTATCACACTGCCACTCTTCATGAGAAGAGGTCCCACAGGCTTTCATGAGGTGGAGTCACAAAAAGGCCACATTGAAAATTTGTACCACAATGGGACCTCACTGGTCACAGGACTAGGCATGAATAATTGCCCCCCCCCCCCACCATCACCGTCTGGTTTCTATCTTGCAACCAGCTGCTTAACCACCCCACAGCTGTCCCCAACTTCCTGGTTGCCTTGGAGATCAGAACTTTGCTATCCTCAATGCAAAACTGAACAGCATACAGTGTTCTGTTTTTAAGCAATAATGCCCAACAGGGTGTGTGTTGTGCTGGGATAACGTCATGCCTCAGGTGGTTGGGCACGAGGCCGCAGGCCGAATGCATCCAATGACTGAGGCATGACGTTATCCCAAATGACACACACCCTGGAGGGCATTATTGCTATGATACAATGGCTCATTGTTATACAGAATAAAAAAAAAATATTTTAAAGATGTTTTTTTGTTGAAAAAAATTGTTGTTTCTTAAGAGAATATGAAACAATCAATCAAAGGCTCAGTAAAACAATCAATCAAAAGCTCAGCCAAAAAATCAACTGCAGGTTCACAGTGAGGCTGAGAATAGACCCGTGATGTTGTACTGATTAACATCACGGGTCCAGCCCAAGACTGACCAATCAGAGTCCAGGATTTTTTCTTGCCATTGTGTAATAGTCATTAACTTACAGCGAATATCCTTGCTTCTGCCTCTCATTATAACCAAAGCCAACTAACATTGTCAGGGCAAAAAAGACAAGTTCACTTTTACCCATAATCTTTAAACAGTGCTGCCAGCATTAGCCAAACATCTATTTTTGCAAGTAAGCTAACCAGAGACATTTTGTATATGTATATGTGTGGTATTTCAAAAATACAGAAGTACCTTAGAGAACTATGCTCTTCGAATGGAATGCTTTTGTTAGCATACCTGCAGGAGGGTTGGTTAATTCCCATTCGTGTTCACCTGTGTAAACAAATCAGGACAGTTGAGAGATATGAGAGAAATGCGAGGGAGGGGTAGAGAGAAAGTGCACTGATTCAAGCAGTACTATTTGTGATTCAACTCTACTGGGCAGGAAATACAGAGCAAACAAAATGCTGCATGTTTGGTATCCAGCCACTACCATGTCCCCAAACAAAAGCCACACCTCTACACAATAAGAGAGCTGATAGAGCCTTACTGCTTGCTAGTGGGATACACAGTAACCACTATAAGCTTGCCTCATGTTGTGTGCTGCTTTTACATTATTTTATTTTTCAATGCAGTGTGGCCATTCTGAGAAACATGAGGGGGTGGGGTTGGGAGAGAAAGCAACATCCCCAGAGCCCCTTTTAAGCAATATATCAGCAATACATCAGCATTGCTTTGATGCTATGCAGCCACAAAAAGCTGGAGAAGTTCTAAAGGTTCCATATATAAAAGCATGTATAAAGCCGTCAAGTATAAACAAAAAAAGCAACACCTCTTAGGTGTGAAAATACCTCACAGCTGTGGTTCTCAGTTGCTACAATGGCGTTCATGAAGAATCAGGAGAGGGCAGCCTCAACTGTTGCTGAAATCAGACTTAGCTCCCATCTCTCTGACTGAGGGACTGTTACATCCCACACCATAAGATCCAGGCCACATTTCCACCAAGGGTCTTTCACACTTGTTTCAGAGGCTTCTTGTCTCCTATTCTTCCATGTTTCTGGGTTCTGTAGGATTTCACTTTCCATCCCCCATGTTTCCTCCAGGTTAATGATGTTCAAATTCATTTATAGAAGAAAACAAAATAATCACGCAACTGAGTGTAGTATATTTAATAGTTCAACAAATAATGTTAAAACCCACCTAATCCCAGGCAATGGTGGCATACCTTTTAGAATGTTGACTTTGGCTCACCAGCACATATAGTGCAACTATAGTTTCTGCTGTCACTGTGTTCCACTGAATTTGAAAGAGCTTGAAAGAGCTTTACACAGGTGTAACTCCATAAAACATTTCACAAGCCTTCTGTGCAAATTGTTCAAGCTAACTCTTTAAATAGTATTCCAAAGGTATTGTTGACATCTCGTGAGGAGGATAAAACAAAAGATCAAAAAATCCATAGTCAATTAGAATGCCAAAAGGGCACCCCTACAACACATTAGAATGCTAGTAAACTCTCATTAGTAAATGGCATTAATGTTAATATTAGCATTAGTATTTGGCATTCTTGTTTAGCACAGCATGAACAAGCAGCCAGTTATATTTGCTCGGGTCCTCTGTAATCGCATAGTGAACGAGTTTCACAATCATTTAAAAGAAACTCTAGTGGGGGGGCATGGTTTTGCCGTGAATCAAGATGAAGGCATAACCCATCCGTGCAGATCCCCAGTGCTAGTAATATTTCTAAATCCATTCTTTAATGGCACATTCTGATCAAACAAATAACAGATTATAAAACGTACGGTAGTAAGGAAGCGAACGAAACCTGACACGTCGGGAGCAGACTGCTGCAGATCTGGGTAAAACTGTATGTTACTCTCTCAATGGCTGAAGCATGGCTGAAGCTCCAGGGTGCCCACAAGATCTGGTGATGGTGGAGGCGTTGTTCAGCAAGTTAATAATCCAGATGGCGGAAGTAACAGCTACCTCCCACTGGACCACCCAGGCAATCTGGCAACTGGAGGGTTGTCTCCTCCGGATGGAAAGGCAAGTTGCCTTCCACAAAATGGCAATACAGGAACTCAAGCACAGTGCAAAGGAGCAGACTGCCTGCATCCAAGGACTGCTACTGAAAGTGGATGACCTGGAGAACCACAGCAGGAGGAACAATCTCCAGCTGCCTGGATTCCTGGAGGGGGCTGAGTTGAATGGCACTGGCAGGTTTTTGCAGTATGTTCTACCAACTATACTTTAACTAAAGTGGGGATGTCCATTTTGATGTTGAAAGGGTGCACCAGACTCTAGCCCCATTGCCAAACAGGGGCGAGAGACCAAGGCCCATATTAGTAAAATTCTTAAGTTACAGTACCAGACAGGCTATACTGGCACGCTCTTGAGAGCTGAAGTTCTTAGAATGGCAGTGGCATCCCATTCAAATATATCAGGACTTTTCAAAGGACCTGTCTGCCAGCTGCAGTGAGTATGTGGCACTGCACCATGTCATGCAGAAAATTGGCCTGACATACTCCCAAAGATACCAAGCCAGTATAAGGGTGAAGCACAGTGGATCAAAGCCAACATTCAAGACACCTGAGGCCCTGGAGGACTTCCTTAGATGACCTGGCCTAGGGAGAAGAGGCCACACAAAGTACTGAACAACTACTGGGGCCAAGGCAACTTCAGGACAAGGCCTGACAGGCCCACTTATCAATGTTGCACCGAAGACAGGGAGACCCAAGAGGCAGGGCTGGAGAAAGCAGACTTGGCCCTGCCATGCCAAAGCTGCAAGAGGAACCTCAGGTCACCATACAAGCCAAGGGAACATCCTCAAGAGAGACACCAAGCCACCCACCGGAACATGAGAGAAGACTGCAGAGAAGACCCCACAAGCTGGCAGCAGTATGACGTGCTGAACGGATTTGTGAGCATCAAGCTGCAATCACCTCTGACTCAGAACAGGCTGCCTGTATCCCAGCCCTCGCAGTGTGCGCTTCCCAGGGACTAAAGAGATCAAAATGCAGCTCTGCAACAAGTACAGGAACAGGTCGCTTTGGCCGCCGGGACACAAGCAGGTTGAACTGGATCTCCTGGTACTAAAGAAAGGGAGGAGGACATAGACTTTTCTCCCATATTGCAATCCATGTATATAGTGGAACCTGCTCCTGTAATAGATGACAATTGATCAGATAAGTGATGCTTTCTTTTTACTAATTTGTTGGGGTAAATTGGACTGCAGGGATCAGGATAAGGAGGCCCTGGTGATGCAATGGCTCCCTCATAGGTTTGGGACAGGGTACTTGAGCTTGAAAAGACCGTCTCTCCTCCCAGACAGGGCTTGGAAGCCAGACCTTTGAATGCCAAGTGAGTATACCTCCCCCTTTTTTCCTTAGCAAGGAAGCATGAATGAAGTACTGATAACAACCCTAAACTACCTTACATTTGTTTTATTAGCTGTCCTGTACAGTCTGTTGTGTTGAAATTGTTAACTAAGGTCAGTAGGCAAACGGCAGGACTAGGGGCCACCATGACAGAGCAAAGCACATCGACTGAGTCTGGTCCACTGTGACAGCTAACCCACAGTACAAAACTGAATCACCACTAGATGGCATTGGTGGATAAGCTGCCCCCAGAAGGTGGAACTTGGGTGACCCCCCCAAGGTATACTGATGGCTAGATGCAGATCCCCATGCTGGGACAGGGGAGAGGTGACAACAAATGCTGAGCCACGCAGGTAAGCACAACCAATACCAAGAACAACCCCCCCCAGACAAAGCAGAGCAAGCTGCAAGGGGGGAGGAGGGGGACCTAATTGATCAAACCATGGGAGAGGCTGATGGGGGGTGGGAAGGGGACTGGATAATGGGTATAGCGTATAAGGGATTCGCAGTAACCACAGTATTGGTACCTACCCAAGGGAGTAATTTTGGTGCCAAGGTTGGGGGGAACAACCTCACTCTCAACCAGCCTCGGATTATGGGTACTGTGCTACATACTAAAATGTAAACTATATATGGAAAAATACTAATTTTTGTATCAATATACTTTTGAAAGATAATACATACAGGGAAAACAATGAAGACAATATTTACACAGAACATGTTTTTATTTTAAATATATTGTTTACTTGTTTTCTTTTTTTTATTTAATTTGTATTGCAGTTCTCAATAAATCATTCATAGTACTTTACTTGGTGACAATACCTAATAATTGTTACAGGAAAGGAACTTGCAAGAAAAGGATCATTGTCTTGTCTCCCCTTGTTACAACATGTCCGAAAGGAACCAATACAAAACTTTAAATCCTGCAATATGTACATATATAACACAACATGTGGCAAAATGCATCAAGACCACATATATCCAGAGTGCCAAAACACTCATGACTGTGTCCTTGCGGACTGTCACGTGGTTTGTGTCATACCAATAATAACATAAGAGTCGAGAAAGATTGAAACGTGGCCCTCAAGGTCCTAGACAAGTTCTTGAGGAAATGTAAAACATGAACTTACAGATGAATAGAAGGTTCAGATGAAACTTACTCAGTGCTATTAAATGTAAAATATGTTAAAATGAAACAATTAGGACAGTATGAAAAGGGAGAAGGGACCAAGGGGACCTACCCCAACTACACTAAAGTGCTATTTAGAAAGGGGCCTATTAGACAGTAAATGGCTCTGTGTAGGAGTCATAGTGTAAGTTAGGTGCATCAGTGTCAGACCTCAGAGCCACAACTGCAATGGTGAACTGAGCCTATGCTCTGTAGCAGGCTGTATATCACATAAAAGGTATTAGAAAAGGTAGAAACCCCTCACAGCTATTGGATCAGTTAAAAGCAATGTGTACATATAAGCCCCTCAATAAACTAATCCTCTACCCCACCATAGACATAATGAGATTATTAAACCTGGATCAGTGTCAGTGGCTCAGTAGGTAGCACACTCACCTCTGAGGCCGGGAGATCAGAGGGCTGTGGGTTCAGTTCCCACATCTGGCACTTGAGTTAATATCCCAATACTGACACTGTAGTGCAGCATGAGAGGGGTGCTGCACTTCTGAGGTGCTGTCTTTCGGATGAGACGTCAAACCGAGGTCCCATCTGCCTGGATTGGTGGTAGTTCAGGTGGATGTTAAAGTTCCCATGGCACTTATCGAAAAGAGTAGGAGAATTTCCCGGTGTTCCTGGCCAAATGTCCCTCTTTCACTAAAAATACCACCAACAGCTTAATCTGGTTCAAATTCAGTTGCTTACCATCTGTATCCCCCCCTCCCCCCGGTCGCCCCTGAAAAAGGGACTTCTAGGCCCAGTGGGCTTACCGGGTCAACAAAATTCAACAAAAAACAAATATTGGGAAGTCCAAACTTTAAGGATACCTAAACAACATTTTACCGACAAACTATTCTAAAATCTGACTTCATAGGGGACTAAAGGAAAGGCTGCTGTATACATTAATGCTAAAACTATATTTATATATTTGACTTAAATGCGATTCCAAAGCATTTGAAAAATGTAAAACCAGCCTTCCAATTTCAAAAATTGCCTTACCTGCTTCCTAATATGGCCGCCAAATGTGTTAAGTGATGACTTCATTGGAGCCAGAGAGCTACATGGCTCTCTATAGTGCTAACTAGTTCTTTTTTCCCTTTGTATACAATTGTTGCAATGAAATGGTCAAAACCATGTGCATTATTTTGATTAGTACACATTAAGGCTATGGTTCTGTTCATTTTGTTTACTTTAACATACTGAAACTGTGTTTTAATCCAACCAGCTTTATCTTTGGCAAACCACAGTGCAGTACACATCTTAAATAACCTGGTGGTCTAGTGGCTATGGCAGATCCAGGATGTTACAATGGGGGTGCTGGGGTGGTGTGCATACTCGATATGCACTTTTTAACATTTTCTTTAAACATTTATATCATCTGCTATTCTTTTTTAGTATGTTTTTGACAGAACCTACAAATATAATCCATAGATTTGAATGTAAACATTTGTACAATCAATAAATCAGACTTTAACAAAGTGATATGCAGCAGCAGCAAGCAAGTAAGTTACAATGAGGGCGAAGGGTGCAGCTGCACCCTTCACCACCCCCTAGATCCACCACTTGTTTGTAGCAAAATTATGTGCAGTCCAATGCCAGAGTTAATACTTTCTCAGAAATCTAAAATATGCTTGTTTTGACCTCTTTTTCCATGGGAAATTATAACAATAAGAAGAATAATTAACATGTATATAGTGCTTTTTATACATATTGTATCCCAAAGTGCTTTACAAGCAATGATAAACTGGTAGTGAAGTGACTGAAGGTGTAGTGGCAGCCATTATACAGATTAATACCCACACACAGCCTTGGACAATTGCATGAACTGGTTTTATGGGAATGGGAATGTTGGCCAGGACAATGGGGTCAGATAGTGGTCATGGTGCTGGCAGCCCCGCATCTTATATCTTACAGTGATCTGCTCATATTTTTCCTCTTCTGTCTTCCCCCTTCCCTGAATATATCAGTACCTTGCAGGACTGACCTTCTCAGTCTCCCTCTGGTGTTCATTCTTCACTTTTTCTCCGCTCACCACAAACTGGTGAGCTCATCACCCTTCTACATCATGAACGCAGGTAGTACAGTCCCCGGGTTTTTTCACATATCAAAAATAAACAGATCTTTCCAGTAAGTCAGGCTGATAGCAACTGGGAACAAGGGGAAAGATGGGCAATCCTATCCTTAAACGATTTAGGCTACCTTTGATTAGGCACTATTAAATGGCGGGTGTGTGCATCATTATGCACATCATTTAATAGTTCCTAAACATAGGTGGCTTATATCTTGTATGGGAAGGAAAGTCTATTTTTCCCCTTGTGCTCTGCTGCTATCAGCCTGGCTTACCAGAAGATCATGTTTATTATTAATATGTAAAAATAGCATAGGAGACTGTACTAACCACATTCATGATGCAGAAGGGTAGTGAGCTCACCAGTTTTTGGTGTGGGAAACGGGAGAGAAGAATGAATGCTAGCAAGGGACTGAGAGGCCATTACAGCAGAGTATGGCTATATTCAGGTTAGGGAAAGACAGGAAGGGGGACATTGAGCAGGTCATTGTGAGATCTGAGATATGGGTCTGCCAGCACTGTGATCACTACCTGTCTGTAGATGAGAGCAGCCAGCAATGACAAATACTTAGAGTGGCAGGGCTGCACCTAAACTGTTACTTGAATTCAGTGTAGGGAAATTAACCTTGGGTGGGTGGAGGATCTTAACGTTTGTTAAGACAGTTTTGAGGGAGCTGTGTATAGCTCATTCAAGATTCAGAAGGTGCTAGCCAGCCAACTCACATTGTGGAGTTGGGCACATGTAAGTACTGGAGAAGAATTGCTGGGAACTGTCCTGTGGGGTTCTGCAGATCACAAGTAAAGGACTAGACAGCCATTGGAAGTGGGGTGGATTTACTCAAGGCATTAGTATGCCTCTTCTACTAATATTGTTATTCGTACTAAATGCAGCCCTTATGAGGGCATGAACAGCAATTTTTCTGCTGTGTCCTGATGCTTATTGCTTGGGCCTCCAGGAAGACCCAGTTGTTGGTTAATAGGGTGGGAAAAAACACATCAGGGGGAACTATACATACTGCCTTTACTATGTAAAAGGGTGGTGATCCACTCAATGTTTACTGTGGAAGAAGTTAAACACTGAGAAAGTGGACTGGACAGTTAATTGGCAGGCATTTTTTAACAGTGCCAGCTACTGAAGCGTATCGGTATAGGTGTGCACAACTATCTGAGGTACAAGACCACAATCTGAAGTGTGATAATTCTCTTCATGTGACCACATGCTCATATGTGGACATGGGCAGTACCAAAGAATACGATGCTCTTGCTTGAACACATTTACATTTTTGGTGCATCAGCCCATAGCAACATTTTTATTGCTAAAGTCCAAAAACAGCACAGCGCCTTTCATGAGCATGAACAAATTTAGATACAATGGTGTCTAGACATTAGCTCATCAAGTCTGTTGTGGTGAACATGACATAGAGCAACTATGTTCAGGTGACACTGGGTCATTGTAGACCTCAGCCATGTTTTTAGGTGCCTAAGTGCACTGAAACTGTGCTCTGCTTCACAACTACTTACTGGTATTGCCAACAGCAGGCACCAAAACTTTTCTAACTCAGTAAAAAGGTCACAGACATCTGGGGCTAGTGCTTTAAATAGGCTTACAGCCTCATTCAAAGAGGTATATGTGTTACTCTGCACATACATCTCAAGCTGAACTTTCAGCATTCTGGCATTCAGCTCTGGATATTTTTTAATGGAGTCAATCTTTTCCTCCACCACATGGTCACTCCCATTACTCTTCTTTACAGCAGCAAGAAGCAACTGCTCTGAAATTGAATATTCAGTCAGCCCTTGTTGATGGAACCTCTCTTCCAGCTAGGCAACTGAGATGTCTACCATCTTAAAGAAATCCATTCTGAAATAGTCCTCCACAGTGGCAGGATTGTGCTGCTCCCACGTGCCAGCAAAACGGACTGGAAGCCTTCGTTGTCTTGGTGGTGCTATGGGATCCAAGTCCAGCTTCTGGACAAGTTTGTCAGCTTTTTTGATGGCATCCAGGACAGTATTCTCATTCCTTAGTCTTTCTTTCTTTCTTTCTTTCTTTCTTTCTTTCTTTCTTTCTTTCTTTCTTTCTTTCTTTCTTTCTTTCTTTCTTTAGCTTTTGTTGACCAGGTAGGTACACTAGACAGACTGTATGCCTATTTTCACGTACAACCCAGGAGAGTACAGTGAAAATGCAGGTTCAAATAAGGTACATAACAACAAGAGTGGGTAATGTACAGAGTATCAAGAGAGCAAGATGAACATAGATAGTCCACAGTGAGCAGTAATAGGTAAATATACATACACATACAGAATAAATAGAATAAGACATTCCATGGTAATTTCATTGTGTGAGTGACCCTATTTACCAGGGCCACATAAATCATAAGCAGATGGCGATCAATCACATGCTTCCCAGAGTTAAAGGACAGTAGGCAGTGGGTCGGATGGGACCAATTTGGAGACCTGGTTAGGGTGGCTTGGGACATCCACACACCGAGGACGGTTTCAAGTGATCCCACAGGGAATTCCAGAGACACAGTTGGGAAGGGGAGGAATGTACGTGGTCAGGAAGAGAGTTCCATAGCCTCGGAAAACATGTAGCAAAGTCCCTATACCCCATTAGGGTTCGAGTATATGGAACTTTGAGCACTGCCGGACCCTGAGACCTAAGGGAGTAGGAGGAGTATTCAGCAGACTTGAGAAGCTATGCAAGCCCTGGTGGGGTGCCAGTTCTGAGCACCTTTCCTACGAAGCAGCTCAACTGATATTTCAAGTGACTGGCTGGGGAAAGCCAGCTCAGTTTGTCGTATAATTTACAATGGTGGGTGAGATGTGGGGCTGCCAGAGCAAAGTGACAGATGTTGTTGTAGGTCATGTTCCACCTGGCAAGGTGGACCTTGGAGGTGCCAGTGAACAGAAGAAGGCAATAGCTAAGTGAAGGGAGCAGCACACCTCTGGCCAGCGCCAAGCGAGCTGTAGATGTCAAATTTTTCTTTGCACTGTAGGCAAGACCCAGTTTACAGTTTATGGTTCAGCAAACATTTAGGATGTGACTCCCCAGGTCGAGTTGTGGGTCAAGTTTTACCCCAAGGTATTTTATTGAAACCATGGTTAGGATGGGAGAGCCATCTACACCACTGACACATAGAGGGACAGGAGAGGCCTTGATCTTGGCTGCTGACCTAAAGAGCACGGCTTCAGTTTTTTTCAGATTGAGGACCAGCTTGTGAGATGTTACCCAGGCTTGAATATTCTTAAAGGCCTCACTCAGCTGAAGGTTAAGAACCCCAATGTCCCAGGAATGTGCAAGGATGACAAGATCATCTGCATAAAAGGTGACACTACAGTTGGAAGCAGCAGCAGGGAGGATGTTAACAAATGCAGAAAAGAGAAGGGGCCCAAAACTGATCCCTGTGGGACACCAGAGGTTACTGGAGTGGGGTCAGAGAGCACCTTGTTGAATTTAGTCTGCTGTATTCTGCCCTGGAGGTAGTTTCTCAGCCAACTCAAGGTGGGGGGGGGCAGGCCAAGGGACTGCATCTGTGAGCAGAGTAATGCTTGGTCCACAAGGTCAAAGGCCTTGGATAAGTCTATGAATATAGCCCCAGAGAGTTCGCCCTGGTCCATGGCTGCCCTGATGTTGGTAGAGACAGAGACAAGGGCAGTGGTTGTGCCATACCCTTTACGATATCCATGCTATGCAGGGGACAGCACTTATGAGTCTGAATATACTCTGTGAGCTGTTTTCAGCCACAGCTTTCTCTAAGAGTTTACTAATGGCTGATAGGATGGCAATTGGACGATAGTTGTCCGGGACTTTGGGGTTACCTTGCTTTGGAACGGGGGCAGTCCTTGCTGCTTTCCAAATGTAGCTGATCTTTTATGAGGCTTACTTGATTAAGCATGCCACCTGCTGTGCAGTTTGGATTTTGTAGGCTCCTATTCAGACAAGTCAGTGGTCCCATAACTACCCTGACTAGCAGCAGACTTACTAATGTGTTCCCCTTGTTGAGTTTCTCTAAGAGACCACTTGCCTTTGTTGCAGCATCCCCATTTTCCAACTCCATTTGTTGGAGACTCTCCATGATTTTCTCATATTGCTGTGACACAGCTTCAACTGCTGCTAGTCTTACAGTCCATCTAGTTGGGCATAAGGGTCGCAGTTCATTGAAGGAGGTAGATGCATTATCAGATGTGGCAATTTGAGAAAAAATTGATCTGAACTTCAGGGATTCACTGAACAGTTTGCCCAGTTCATTTACACAGTGCAAGGAATTTCTTAATACAGGGCTTGCTTCACAGCTCTCTTTTGCCACAAGATTGATGCAGTGAGCACTACAATGCATAAATGTGGCAAGTTGCTGACTTTCCTTGATGACAGTCTGTGCACCTCGATAGCATCCCGACATGTTTGCAGCACCATCAAATGCCATACCTCGGAGGAATTCAACTGGCAGAGGAAGTCTTGTGAGGACATCCATTATGACTTTTGCTATTGAGGCTCCTGTAATATCCTGTGGCTCATAAAACCCAATGAACTCCTCCTGTGGCTGCCTGTTTCCATCAATGTATCTAAGGCAAATGCTTTCTTGTTCTTTTCCTTGGCAGTCTTGTATACCATCAACGATGATGGAGTAGTATGATGACTTGTTAATATCCTTCACAACAGAACGGATGATGTCATGACTCATGAGACCAATTACAGTAGTTCATTTTGAATTGTTGGGCTTGTATAGTCCTGCTTTTATTTCAGCCAAGTTGCTAGGGGCTCATCTTCATTGCCGAGTAGTTTTAGAAGTTCAGCAAAGTTTCCCTCATCAAGCTGATGTCCTCGAATTGCCAATCCCTGTCTGCCCAAGTAACGCAAAGCAGCAATTAATTTTAACAAGCACTTGCGAGTCACATCTTGTGAGATCTTTTTCTGTTCCAGTACAGCAGAATCATTGCTTTGACCATGGGATACATGAGTCACCTTCCACAGGGCATGCTGATGTGTTTCTGAGCTCTGATGAACAATAAACTTATTGTGTGCCTTCCTCCAGTTGGTGAAGCCTGTTGTAGTGAATACTGGTTCTTGCCTGTTTGACAGCTCAAGCATTCCCATTTGTTCACACTTTGTGCAGGTAAAGCAGAGCATAGCTTTCAACTCGGGACTGTAGTGCAGCCATGAAAATTCCTTGTACCATGATTCCTGGAATTGGAGTCTTTTATTTCCACAGTCCTGCTTTGGTATTTCCTCAGATGGTGGCTGGTAAGGCTGATTCATATCTAGTGTTGTCATCTCCATTCTAAGCACCATTTCTGTAACAGATGGTGATTGGGGTTGGGGACGCTGCACTGTTTGGATCTCCAGTACAGACACTGTGCTGTCGACAGTAGCAAGGACTGAACTTGTACTTGGCTGCTGGTCTCCTATGTTGTTAACGTTACTGTTGGTGCCCTGGTCTAGCACTTCATACACTGTAGTACATATTTCTTCAGTCAGGATCATTTGTGTGGATGAAGGCACATGATCTATATGAGGTTTCTTCTTGAAGAACCTGGCGATTGAAGGTTGACCTCTGACGTTTCATGTTATGTGATTTGCCATCAACCATGGTCTGTAAAAATGCACAACTGTTACAGATGCTTCTTCATTAAAACACAATGTCAAAAAAAGACAGTTGCAAACAAAAAAATGTATACTTGACAACTTCCACTAGCCATTAACATGCTACACAATAACCAATGCCCTTGAAAACATCCTCACTCACAAAACACAAAGACAACTCGACATTTAGAAACAATGCTTACAAATGTGGATTAGGAACTTGTAAACATATACACAACAAGAAAAGTTATTGTTACACATGAAACACCATTCAAATAACCAATGTCACAACACAACAAAATACAACACAGACAGTACATACTTCTACAGTGAATTGCAGAAACCAATGATTTTATGTACACGCATGCATGCATACACACACACATATTGTTCACTTGTTTCCCTACCCCCTCCAGTTTGACAACTGTTGATCTGCCCCCACAATACAGCAAGGACACAGATTGCCAAGAAGCAGGCTAGACACCACTAGTGAACAGATAGGACAGCATGAATTAAATCACTGAAACACTTCACTGTATGCCACCTGATTTGCCCAAGTTAATAGACTCACCCAGTCTGCCCATGTTTCCCAACTTACATGTAAGAACCCAGTCTCCTGTTGCTACTAGAATCCCATTAGTATTAGCCCTAGGATTAGGAAGGTAGTAGGCAGCTGATAGGAAGTTTATTAGGCGCTTTCTACCTAATGACATCATTGTTTTCTCTGCTAGCCTGAGTGGGGAATGGATTATGTCATTTAGAATTCTCACAACAGCATGAGCCACTTTGCAAGCCAGCTGCTTGGGCAGTTAGAATGTTGGGACACAGTGAGAGGTGCCTGTCTGCTTAGCTAAACAGATGGGTGAAGGGTGTCTGTCCTTTCATTCTCACTGTAGTGCATGGGAAATCAGCAGTGCCACTAGATGTGCATGGTGGAAATCACTGATTCCAGGACACCAGTGTGTCAATTCCTGTAAGAAAGTTATAGGACTGCAGTTTCAGCTTGTATAAGGCACTATCCCCTGTAGACCACAACAAATTGTCATCGGCTGTGTGAGGAGACAAAGAGTGTGTTTCTAGTCTGAAAGATATGAAAGAGCTATGTTAAAGTTTACTTCAGCCAGAAGTCTTCAAAGAAGTTAAAACTGTGGGGACAGAGACAGAGAGCATGCGATATGTCTTGGATTACTGTCTGCTGGTGTATGTGCCCTAGACAAGTTGGCTAAAGTGCGATCGGCCTTTCAGGACTGAGACTGTCACAGAGCATTTCATTGTGCAGAGACACTGCCTTTAACAATCGGACTGATATCCGAACTGTGGTAACTACTTACTCTTATTATAAGTGTGCTGAGAGATGAGAGTGGGTTGTGATTTGATTCTCCACTGTGCTGAATGTGTTATGCTAACTGGAGGCTGTGTCCAGCTTTTTAACGGACACCATCTGAACTGTTCTCCCAGTCTGGGCCTTGCCATCATGGCCCAGACAACCGCTTCTGCTGCAGAGAAACATCCGACGAGAGAGCCGCCCAGAGATTCTGCTCCCTGATCAACACCACTGAACAGGAACAAGTGCCATAAATTGTGGGTTAAAGTGCATGCATGTTTTCTTTCCACCACAGGGCCCCAACCAGCTACAATACCGACCTACCACGAGCAATGCTTCATGCTAGCCATAGTGACATCTGGGTACCCAGAGTGCTTGAGACTGTGTCAGAGGGACTCTAATGTGCATGTATGTTAACCTGCCAATGTATGAATCAATCTTAATTGCTAGATCACACCCATCCCTTCTTCACAAACCCCAAATAAATTAGATCTGAATCTTTTTGCAGTTAAACTGGTTGTGGCGTACTTATGTATGAAACACACTTTATTACTGCTGTTTAAATGTTGCAGGTCTTATTTTCTAGGGGGTTGCCAGGGCATTCCAATTAATCCAGCCCTGTTGGTAAGTAGTTACTAGTGGGAGGGGAGAGTGTAGTGCAGAGTGTATTGGGTTTGTATCATTCCAGAGTCTTTTAGGCCAATAGAGGGTACAGAGGGGGTATCAGTGTCCCAGAGAGCTATATCCAGGGCAGGCAAACTGCCATCAACCCTGCCCTCCAGGTGGAGGCATCCTTTTCATGAGCTCAGGCCCCTCAACCTGCAGATAGTCATGCAAGCAGGGGTAGTAGCACCACCTAGGGGTTACATATACAGTATATCGATAAAACAGACACTGTATACATAGTTCTGAAACAAAATTTGCCATTTTGACCAGATTTTCTTCATAGCCTTTCTTATTACCTTGCCTCATGTACCCAATGAAGAAAGTTTTCCAATCCCTGCCAAAGTGTAATTCTGCACAACTGCATCGCCATTCCGTGCCACAGGCACAAAAAATCTTTTTGGCCAGGATTTGAAAAGTGGTGGCTGTGACATACCTGAGGTGGGGTAATAAGAAGGTTGTGTTTAAAATCTGAGTTCAAAATATTTAAAATTTACAAAGTCATGAGTGTAAGTAGCGAAATTGCAATGAATGGTTATAACATTTCCATTTTTTCATATTTGACCCCAAATTTTCAGAATTGCCTTCTTATGACCCTACCTTATGAGCAATATGACTGTCATTACACAAATCCTGCCTGAAAGGTGAATTTGCCAAGCGACTGCAAAATCACCTTCGGGCAGGAGTTGAGTAGTGACAGTTATATTGTTCATGAGGTAGGGTCTCCAAAACGCTATGTTGAAAATTTGAAGTCAATACTGCAAAAATGACAGAGTTATGCATTAAAGTTGAACCTCCCCCCCGAAATACATCAAACCACATTTACCTTACTTCTCATACTGCAGTCGTCCATTCCGGCAGCAAGCCATGTCTTCGATTGGGAGACCGTATCTCGAACCTAGGACCTGTTCAGATGATTGATGGTGTGAGAAGGTATTGGGGGGTGTGGGAAGGGGGAACACAGTGCGGGGTCGGGTAGGAGTGTTGAAGTGATTGGTGATGGCCTGTTTTTATTTTTTTACAGGTTATAAAAAACAATGACAACAAGGAATGTTTTTTCTAATTTTTAGGTTAAAACTCAAAAGAGACCTGAGAGAGTGGGGATACCACTAACCATCAATGGTGTTGGCAACAATTCTGGGGTGGGGAGGGGTCCCACTAGACAGCAGGGGTAAAGAATAAGTTGCAGAATGCCACAATTGTAAAAAAAGGAAGGAGGACCAGCACGTGTGAAACTGACTACTGAAAGTGACTAGCTGGCACCGGGCTGGGCTAAGGCACAGAGAGGCATCAGCAGTGTGTTCTACCTTACATCTCTGTACAGTAGGCAGTGCTCATGTTGCCTGGACATTAATAAACTGGAGAGGAGAGAGGGCAGAGACTATGACATGACTAGGAGGAGGGAGGGAGGAACCTGTGAGTAGAGCCAGCTAAGTTAAAAGGTAGCCTATTCATCATTTTCCAAACAGGGACTGCGTTCAGAGGAAGGGGGCACCACTAGACACCAGGGAATGAACATGGACAGTAATTGGAGGATGAGGGCACCACTAGACACATGATGTCCCAATTATGTGAGACCTATGTATCACAACTCATGGACAGTGACCTTGGAAACTTCACTCGTGGCTCCACTTCGCACCACCTCTTGTGATCCAAGGTCACTGACCACTCATGATACATACGGCATCATACTCTGGGCCATCATGTATCCCCATAATAGAACTCTTGGACTGGTTAAGGGTTACATACATTCAGTATTCGGTTGACCCAACTTGATCTACAGGTCTTTTTCCATCCCCTCTTCATTTCCATAATGACTTCCTCCCTTGTACCATGCCACCTACCTGCAGAGTAAGGGTTTTGATTATTTTATTTCTATCAGTTTGACTTTGGTATTGGTAATATAGAGGAAAACACTGGAGTTGCATTCTAGACTAACCATATAACCCTGCCAACAAGCCAGAGCCAGCAGCCCCCTACCACTACCAAAGCAGGCAATAGTCAGGCTCAGATGGCACACAGGAGAGACACCAGACAGCAAACAGCAAAGCTCAGTGTTTAAAATCAGACAGTGACTGCAGACACTAGCAGTAAAGTACAGTACAGTACAGCAGACAGGACCAACACAGCACAGTCAGCACAGCAGACTGACTACCAAAAACATGAAGAGAATTTCTGGCCAAAAAGGCATATGGTACTGGTCTTCATAGCCCAATACCGTATGCCAGTGTGAGTTAATTGGTGCCAAAAGAAAACATTTTTTACTCACTCTTTGATGCAAAATGAAGGGATCGTAGCTGGCTCTGTAGCAACTGCCAGCTGATCTCTTCCAGCTGCTTAGAATGGCCGCTCTGCTCCCACAATCAGTGTTTTTGTGACATGTGTGCAGCAGGGAGAGCTCGGGGGTGAGCGCTCTACTAATAAGGTCCATATTAGAAGATCAGTGCCTTTCATTGCCCTCTAAGACTGCTTCATTCTTCATAGAACTGTTTTTAAAAGACACCCTGTACACTTGTATAGGGCTGTGGGAGGAGTGGCCATACTAGGAATCTGGACAAGATTGACTGGCAGTGGCTACAGAACCAGCTAACATCCCATTGTTTATTTAAAAGAATGAGTAAACTAAGTTTATTTGGCACAGATTGGCTCATGCTGGCATATGGTATTGGGCAATGATACCTTACTGTAACAGGGGGTCCTGTTGTGAAGTATAAGTATAACCAATCTCTTAAAGATGCAATAACCCCCCCCCCCATTATTTCTTTTCACTCTATCCTATCCTCTATTATATTTCAATATCTATCCTATACTTTCTTGTCAGGGTGGCCAACCTGTCAATCTTCTATCTATCCTTTACTGTTCCTTTTTTTTGTCAGTACTTAATTGCATCTTGTTAAAAGAAAAAAAAAATGCATATATATTGAAAAAGCTATGCTCAGCAAACCTTCAGTGGCTACTGGGAGAAGCAGTCCAGCAAGCTTAGTGTCCCAAAACAAATGTCAAGAAGGAGCTGTTTCATTTGTAAACAAAAGAGCCTCTAAATAGCAGAGGGCTGAGTTGTGAAACAAGTATCTGCTGCAACTTCAGCTAGTAAGTTAAGAAGCAGTGGCTGTAAAACTAAGGGAAACTGGAACAAAAAAGGTATTGTCTGGCCTCTGACCTCAGCTACGTGATAACTGGAGGTGGGGCTTAGTCACAGTTAAAGCAGCAAACAGAAGTTCATCTTCTCAGAAGAAGCCAGAAGGTGAAGGAAGGAAACATATTCAATTCAGTGCTTCAGAGTAACTGGTAACTGGTATTTTTCTTTTAAACTTAGATTGTAGGCTTGTAGTGACACTATACTTTCTTTCTGTGTTGTCTTTACTTATAATTGTTTTGGGCTGTTGAAAATTTAAAAAATAGTGGTGGTGTAATTCTGTGCTGTCTTTAATTGCTGCAAATTTTCACCCCCCTGCCACCCTTCCCCCAACTCTTAATTATATGCCTGATAAATCTGATTGACAGGAGCTAAACACAGGATAGTAAGAGGTGTGAAGTAGGAGGGCATAAGGGGAAGAAGACCACCCTCAGCACGACAAGTTTTTGACTCATTTATTTATTTATTGGTTTCTTTTTCCTTAAAAATATATATCTGACGATCAGTTACAAGATTTTTAGTACTGTAAATAAATAAAAGAGAACTAAGAGAGCTTCAGTAGCAGATAAGTAGTGGAATTGCAGTATAATGTGGGGTGGTGCAATGCAGTGGCTGTGGGGCAGCCATATTCAGGCAGACCTTCTGGACACTGAGGTGCTGCCCTATCTGCATGCATCTCTCCGGGACTGCGGGATGAGGTAGCCAGACTCAGAGCGGAAGTAAACTGGGTCAGAGTACCATCACCCCTGTCCAGGAACCACCCAGTCCAATGCAGCTGCCTCAAAGGATGCAAGAACGAGGAGCACTTGGATGACAGTGGGCTCAGGGAGTGTTAGAGCAGTCAGGCAGAGGCACATCCCAGATCCTATTCTCTCAAGAACTCATATGCCACACTGGCAAATGAGGACAACCAAATAGAGGTACCCAGGGAAGTGGAAGGAAAGGATGTGGAGGTTAGGCAAGGAGGTGACCTCAGTGGGAAAGCAGTGGACCCCAGAGGAGGAGGAAGTGAATCCTGGTGGGGGACTCCATCATAAGAGGATCCAGCTAGGAACACAGGAGGGGAGGACAGGGAGGTGAGGTGCCTACCAGGTGCCACGGCATGGAGGATGGAAGGAAGATACTGGGATCACTGGGAAGGCAAGACAGGAGGGTGAGCTGGATGTCATTATCCACCTAGGTACTAATGACTTGGCAAATGGGGAGCCAAAGGAAGTTCAGGAAGAGTTTAGGAAACTGGGGAGGGGTCTCAAGCAAGTAGCTACTTCTGTCACTTTCTCAGAAGTACTACCTGTGAGAGGCAAGGGAGAACATAGGAGTGCATGCACCAGGAACTTTAACTCATGGTTGAAGAACTGGTGCTGTGAGGAAGGGTTTGGATTCATTGGTGACTGGGGACCCATCTGGAGGGATGGAGGTTTGTTCAAGCCTGACGGCCTGCATCCATCCTGGAGGGGAATCCAAGCACTCAATGATAAGTTTAAATGCTACATTGACAAACATTTAAACTAGCAAAGGGGGGTGGCAGGCCAGCAAGGATGATACCTACTTGCTCACCCCCACAGCTAGTAATGGAACCAGTGAACCAGAGAGTGGCTATCTCTGCAAAGCAGTGTGCAAAAGATGGAGATTAGTGTCCAAAAGGTGGATAAGCAGAAAGGGGCAAAATTCAGCAGAAGGGCAGACAGCAAGGAGAACCAGGGATAAATGACAACCAAGGAAGGGCTGGAGAGAACAGTGAAGCAGTCTAGGAGGTCAAATCATGGAAAGCCATGTGTGCAAATGCCAGGAGCCTTAGCAACAAGATGGAAGATCTGGAGGCTGTCATGGTACAGTCAGACCTGGACGTTGTGGCCATTACTGAAACCTGGTGTAATGATAACCATGACTGGGAGATGGCCATACCTGGCTACAACATATTCAGAAGAGACAGAGCAGGCAGGAAGGGAGGAGGAGTGGCACTGTATGTGAAAAATGACATAAGGCCACACAGATCCAGGAGGAACAAAATGAGGAGAGATACTGTGGGTTAAGCTGGAAAGGAAAATGGGGCCAGCCATCCCACACAGGTGTGGTCTATAGACCACCAGCCCAGGAGGAAGAAACAGATGAGGAGCTGATGCTAGCCATCAAAGGATGAGCAGACAAGAGTGAGTAGTACTGGTTGGAGACTTCAATATACCAGACGTGGACTGGAGCATCCCAGCAGCAGCATCAACTAGGAGCAGATTTATCCTGGACTCCCTTCAGGGTGCCTTCCTCAAGCAACTGGTCATGGAACCAACTCGGCAGAAGGCAATACTGGACCTTGTGCTCACAAACAGGGACAGTGTGATGTGGGGGGTAACAGTGGGGAGCACCTGGGTAACAGTGACCACCAGTCATTGTGGTTTGAAATCACAGAAAGAGCAGAACCAAACCACACAAAAACACGTATCCTGGATTTTAGGGGCAGACTTTGGGAAAATGGGGAGATGCTTGAAAGAGGCATTAAGGGAATGGGACAGGAATCAGGGATTGAGGAACAGTGGGCAGTATTTAAAATGGGGATTATAAGAACAACAGAAGTATGCATTAAGCAGGTTAGCAAGAGGAAAAGAAAGAGAGACCATTATGGTTTTCCAAAGAAGTAGCAAAAGAAGAAAGCCAAAAGATTGCATTCAGGCAATACAAAAGACACAGGCAGAAGGGGATAGGGAGAAGTACCAGGAGAAACAAAGGGAGGCAGGGAAGTCAGTAAGAGAAGCCAAAGCTCAGACAGAAGAACACATTGCAAAATCAGTGGTTAAAGGGGACAAAACCTTTTACAGGTACATAAGTGAAAAAAGAAGGACAAAGGGAGGGATAGTGAGACTGAAGGGGGAGGATGGGAGCAGCGTGGAGGATGACAACAGTAAAGCTGACATATTGAACAGGTATTTCTGCTCAGTCTTTACTAAGGAAGAGGGGGGTAATGGGTCTGAAGGGAGTACAAGGGGTGAGAATGGTGCAGAAATGGACACTAGTCCCTTTACACGAGAAAGGGTCCTGAAGGAACTGGAAGTAATAAGAGCTGATAAAGCAATGAGGCCAGATGGGTGCACCCAGGGTCCTAAAGAACTAAGAGAGGTGGTGGCTGAACCTCTGGCTATCCTGTTCAGCCAATCACTGAAACAGGAGGTACTCAAAGACTGGAGGACAGCAGATGTAGTCCCTTATACAAAAGTGGGAACAAAGAGGAAGCAGGGAACTACAGACCAGTCAGCCTCACCTCGGTAGTGGGAAAGATCATGGAAGCACTACATGAAGGAGAGATTGGTGGAACATCTGGTTGTCAATGGACTACAGGACCCAAGGCAGCATGGTTTCACTGAGGGAGGTCATATCAGACCAACCTCATTGAATTTTTGACTGGGTGACTAGGGAGGTGGATCAGGGGAGGGCAGTGGACATGGCCTATCTGGACTTCAGCAAGGCCTTTGACACTGTGCCACATAGAAGACTATTACACAAACTGGGAAATATGGGTGTGGGCAGGACAGTAGTGTGGTGGGTAGGTAACTGGCTGGGTGGCAGGACACAGAGGGTGGTGGTAAATGGCTGTCACACCACAGAGGGAAGAGTGACCAGTGGGGTACCACAGGGATCAGTGCTGGGACCGGTCCTATTCAACATCTTCATCAGTGACATTGCACAGGATATAGAAGGCAGAATTTCACTGTTAGCTGATGACACAAAGCTCTGTAACAGAGTAGACAACCAGAGTGGTGTAGACAGAATGAGAAGGGACCTGCAGAAACTTGAAGAATGGTCAAGGGTTTGGCAGTTGAAATTCAATGCAAAGAAGTGCAAGATAATGCATATGGGGCACAAAAACCCTGGCACAATATATCAGTTGGGGGTGAGGATATAGCATGCACCAAGCAGGAAAGGGATCTTGGGGTTGTCATCTCTGATGACCTCAAGTTAGAAACAGTGTGACAAGGCATCAGGTAAAGCAAATAGGATGCTGGGATGTATAGGCAGGGCATCACCAGCAGGAAAAGGGAGGTCATAATTCCGCTATACAAGACACTAGTGAGGCCCCACCTGGAGTACAGTGTACAGTTCTGGAGACCATACCTACGTAAGGACATAGACAGGGTAGAGAAGGTTCAGATGAGGGCAACAAAGATGGTGCATGGGTTGCATCACAAGTCCTATGAAGACAGGTTGAAGGAACTGACATGTACTCCCTGGAGGAGAGGAGGAGAGGGATATGATAGAGACATACAAGTATCTTACAGGGAGGAACAGGGTGCAGGAAAACACTATTTTAAGCGAAAAGATGTTTCAGGACTAGAGGGCATGGGATGAAGTTGGAGGGAGGACTATTCAGAGGAAACATGAGAAAGAATTTCTTCACAGAGCGGGTGGTGGACAAGTGGAACACCCTGCCAGAGGAAGTGGTGGGGGCTGAAACAATCACGGGATTTAAGAATGCATGGGATAGACATAAAGGAATTCTAGAGGTCAGGGGTAAGGGGAAATAGACTTCTAGGAAAACAAACTGAACTTACAAGCTCAAATGGGCAGACTAGGTGGGCCATAGGCCCTTATCTGCCGACACTGTCTATGTATCTATGTACTAAAATAAACTGTTACCTGAGTGCCCATGTTAGTTGCAGAGGTCCTTCTATAGGGCAGGTAACTCATGAAATGGCAGCTTATATGGTCTCAAGGAGGAGCTAAGCTAATACTCTGACATCATAGTCCTATAATTAAGTCTATATTTTTGTTCTAAGACCTTCTGAGGAAATAAATGCTTATTTGGGTAAACCCTCAAAGTGCTAGAATGATACTAGTTGGTTTAGTATATATATATATATATATATATATATATATATATATATATTTGAAAATGCCATTGTTCATCTTAATTAAGGTATCACATGATTGATGAGGTCACCCTGTGGCATTATAAAAGGTTCCTCTAGGAGAACCAAGAGAGATAGGTGGTCAGTAAGGTTCTGGCCAAGGAGAGAAAAGTTCTAAAGTAATTGTGCAAGTTTCCACATTGTTTGAGAGAAGGAGAGAAATCAGAATTCTGTAGAGTATTTTTTTTTTGCAAGAATTATCTCCAGATGTTTGAAGAGGTGTGACGGATTAACACCATTTTATTTTTCCTTTCTGTATATATGAAATTTAGTATTTTTATTTATTTTATTTTTTTTTCTTGAATAAAATAATAAATGCAGACATATGCATTTTTTATGCATCATATCTGGTTGTATGATCTGTTTATTGGGACCCACACTACCACAACTGGTGTCAGAAGTGGGATTCAAACCTCTGGGGTGTCAGAAGGTACTCTAGAGAGGGTGTTGCACTGAAAATACCCTAGCAGATGCAACAACTAGAACAAGTGGAGTTGGATGCATTACATCTGACCAGGTCTGTCAGATTGAAGACTGGTGTCCGGTGTTGCCAGGGATCGAACCTGCTACCAGACAAAGAAAGATGGAAGAAGGAGCCACAGCTGTGGCTGGTAATCCAAAGAAGGAGGAAAGTCAGATGACCCCAGCACCGGAGGATCCAAGTGAACTACTGAAATGGCTTTGTTTATGCCAACTTGAGATGGAGCGCCAGAGAAGAAGACCAGAGACAGAGGATGAAGACCAGAGATACAGGCCGAAGAGAGCGGAGACAAGATGAAAAATGGACAGCAACCTTAAAAGCTACTCAGGACATGACCCAGGGGCAGATGGAGAGATCTGTTCCTAGAGACATTAAATTAACTAAGTTGACAGAGGTGGATGATATTGAGGCCTATTGACAACTTTCGAGAGAAGTAGCCAAACCTGCAACTGGCCCAGAGACCAATAGGTGATTCGTTTGGTCCCATACCTCTCGGGACAGGCACAACTAGTCTACAGCCAGCTAAGTGGAGCTGATAGCTCAAATTATGGCAGAGTTAAAGAAGAAATTCTTCGCAGATATAATATCAGCACGGAGACAAACCGGCAACGATTTTGGTCTCAGAAAATGGCAAGCTTGGATACCCCAAAAGAAACCTATGCCCGTTTGAAGGACTATTGTGGAAAATGGCTACAACTCACCACCAAAACTGTAGACCAAATCATGGAACTGATAATAATTGAACAATTCATCCAGATATTACCTGTGGAAGTGCAATTATGGGTAAAAGAACATAAACCTGAGACAGCCAAAGTCACCATTAAGTTGGCAGAAGATTACCTAGCAGCAAGAAGCACCCAAGTCAGAGGTAACCAGGGCAATCCAGGACCATCTAATGTGCTGGTAAGACCACCTTTTATTGCTTCTACTAACCAGAGACAGTTCTATCAAAGGGAGAGAGGTGGGAGAGTTCCATATGCAAATAATATGCCATGGTTGTCTTGGAAAAGGGCATATTGTGAGAACTGCCCAAATAAAAGATCTGATTTAGCACATCTTGCCCTAGCAAATTTTGGGTATGTGACCTCTACGGGTATTGAGGAACAACAGACTTTGGTTTGCTGGACTCAGGCAGTATACAAACTTTGATCAGGGCTAATCTAGCACTGAATATGCCCCAGAGTGATTCAAATACTACTGTGTGGTGTGTACATGGAGACATACACCGATACCCTACAGCATGTCTTAATATAACTGTAAATCAAGAAAGCCATGACATGTTGGTAGGCCTTGTTCCATGATTCCCAGTACCTGTCATTGTTGGGCAAGACTTTCCTCATTTTGACCTTTTAATGCAGCAGCAGAAGACTTCTACAGGAACTGTTAATGTGGTTACTAGGACCAAGGCCAAAACACAAGACTTACAGGGAGTCTTTCCTTTTGATAATGGTTATTTATAGACTATCAGTAAGGACAAAAAGTCCAAGAAGACTAGGTGAAGAGAAAAAGACTTGGAATGAAAATCATCAGGCTAAAGGTCAACTAATATCCCAGAGACTCTAGTGCAAGATATTGTATAGGACCAAAATGCGATGAATCTTTAACATCTTTATTTTACAGGTGGACAAGGTTGGACATCCTGGACAATCTCAATTTATTATCAAAACAATATCCTGTATAGAGTTGTTGTAGAGCCTGGTACAAATGAGAACTTGAACAGTTAGTGGTACCCAGTAAATATAGGGAACAAATAATGCACTTGGCACATGATATCCCCATGGCTGGTCATGAAGGTAGAGACCGGACAGTACAACATATTCTATCTCAATTCAGTTGGCCAGGGGTCCACCAGGATGTTACGGCCTATTGTAGGTCCTGTCCCCAGTGCCAATTGGTTGCCAAGGGAGGGAAGAAAGATATGGTGCCCCTACAACCTATACCATATGGAACTACTCCATTTGACAGGGTGGCAATGGATGTGGTGGGACCCTTATTAAAAAGTTCTAAAGGGAATCAGTATATTTTCGTCATTTGTGACTACACAACCAGGTACCCAGAAGCAATACCAATGAGGACAGTTACTGCCCCTCGTATTGCAGAAGAACTGGCAAAAGTCTTCAGCAGGATGGGAATACCCAAGGTTATCCTGACAGACCGTGGGAGTAATTTTTCCTCCATCATGCTGCAAGAACTTTACAAATTGCTAGGGGTATCTGCTGTTAGAACATCCCCATACCATCCTCAAACTGATGGGTTAGTGGAAAGATTTAACAAGGCAATGAAATGCATGCTTCAGAAGTATGTGCAGGAGGAAGGCTGGGACTGGGATAAGTCTTTGCCCTATTTGCCTATAGAGAGGTGCCTCAGGCTACTACAGGGTTATCCCCCTTTACCATGTTATATGGGCGTAACCCTAGGGGTCCCTTAGATGTGGTAAAGGAGCATTGGGAACAGGGGTCTAATGTAGCATGCAAAAATATACTTGAATACATGACTGCACTGAGGAAAAGGCTAGTGAAATATGTGACTATAGCCCATCAAAATGTCGACCAGAAACAACTCAAACAGAAAGAACATTATGATATGCGCTTAAAGCATTAAGCGTCTGAACCTGGGGAAAAAGTGTTGTTATTATTACTATCCACTGAAAATAAACTGCTCATGCGTTGGCAAGGACCATACGTGATCTTACACCAGGTAGGCAAGGTATATTATGCCATTGAGATGCCAGGGCATAGACCGTTAAAAAGAATTTACCATGCCAACCTGCTGAGAAAATGGGTAGAAGAAACAGAAACTCCAGTGTTGTATATCCAGACCGATCCTGATAGAGCAGAGCTAGATATAGTATATGACAGGATTGATAAATCTGTTGCTGACACTAAAGTGCATATCAATCCTGATTTAAACCCTGCACAGAGATTAGAGATTGATCATCTCTTGGAGTATTTCGCACGTACATTCACAAAGAATCCGGGGAGAGCCAAAGGCGTAGTCCTTGAGATCAGAGTTACCCAAACCAAACCAATTCATCAGAAGCCATATGGATTACCAGAAAAGATCAGGCCAGAAGTAGTGGCTGAGATCAAACAAATAGAACAAGCAGGAGTGATAGTTCCTTCACCCAGTCCTTGGTCCTCTCCATTAGTGGTCGTTCATAAAAAGGAAGGGGGCATCAGGTTATGCTTAGATTTTAGGAAAATTAATGAAGTATCTGAGTTTGATAGGTATCCGATGCCATGCATCAATGATCTCCTAGATCAGATTGGGTCTGCAAGATACATAAGCACCTTAGATTTAACAAAAGGGTATTGGCAGATTCCATTGGCCCCAAAAACCCAAGAAATAACTGCCTTCTGTACTCCTCTTGGTCTGTATCAGTTAACTACGATGCCGTTCGGCCAACATGGAGCCCGGCTACCTTTCAACGGTACATGGATCATGTCTTGAGATCTCACAAGGGCTATAGTGCTGCTTATTTGGATGATGTGGTCATCTATAGCCCCGACTGGGGGACTCATCTATTACAGCTTAGTGCTGTGATACAAAGCATCCAGGATGCTGGAATGACCATTAACCCATCCAAATGTGCTATAGCTAAGACAGAAACACGCTATCTGGGGTTCATTATTGGACATGGGAGGATTAAGCCAGAAGTAGATAAAATTGAAGCTGTGGCTAGCAGTCCCCTACCCATGACAAAGCGCCATGTCAGGTCTTTCCTTGGTCAGGCAAGTTATTATAGACGCTTCATCCCGGATTTTTCCACCATTGCTACTCCTCTCACAGATCTGACCAAAAAACATTTCCCTAATAAAGTAAAGTGGAGTCCCGCCTGTGATGAGGCATTTAACAAAATCAAGGCCATCCTATGCTCAGCTCTGGTGTTATGTAGCCCTGATTTCACTAAACCATTTGAATTACAGACGGATGCCTCTGACACAGGCATAGGGGCAGTACTGACCCAGCATAGCCAGGGAGAGGAACACCCCATATTACTCCTCAGCAGGAAATTACATGAAAGAGAGAGAAGATATTCTACAGTGGAGAAAGAATGTCTGGCCATCAAGTGGGCAGTAGAAGCCCTGAGATATTATCTTTGGGGAAATCAGTTTACGATTACAACAGATCATAATCCCTTATGCTGGCGAAATTTGATGAAAGATAAAAATGCCCACATTTTAAGGTGGTATTTATCATTACAACCTTAGAAGTTCACTGTACGACATAGAGCTGGTTCTCAGCATCAGAATGCTGATTTTTTTATCACGCTTTGGAGCTGATCCAGCTAATAACTCTGTTCCAGATACAGATAATGGAATTGTATGTGTATCACAAAGTGCCAAGATGGCACAACCCCAGGGAAAAGTATGACTTGTAAACAGTATTGTCTGATTTTGAGTAGTGTTTTGAATACTGTTTATTTTAAGGGTCCCTGGGGGAACTCTGGAGTGGGTGGGCGGAAGTTCCAACCCTTCACAGGGTGAGGGTTTCAGTCAACACAACAAACATTATTTTGCCTTCTTGTGGTGGGAGGAGTGTAACAGGGGTCCTGTTGTGAAGTATAACCAATCTCTTAAGATGCAATACCCCCCCATTATTTCTTTTCACTCTGTCCTATCCTCTATTATATTTCAATATCTATCCTATACTTTCTTGTCAGGGTGGCCAACCTGTCAATCTTCTATCTATCCTTTACTGTTCCTTTTTTTGTCAGTACTTAATTGCATCTTGGTAAAAGAAAAAAAAACAATACATATATATTGAAAAAGCTATGCTCAGCAAACCTTCAGTGGCTACTGGGAGAAGCAGTCCAACAAGCTTAGTGTCCCAAAACAAATGTGAAGAAGGAGCTGTTTCATTTGTAAACAAAAGAGCCTCTAAACAGCAGAGGGCTGAGTTGTGAAACAAGTATCTGCTGCAACTTAAGCTAGTAAGTTAAGAAGCAGTGGCTGTAAAACTAAGGGAAACTGGAATAAAAAAAGGTATGGTACTAAAATAAACTGTTACCTGAGTGCCCATGTTAGTTGCAGAGGTCCTTCTATAGGGCAGGTAACTCATGAAATGGCAGCTTATATGGTCTCAAGGAGGAGTGAGGTCAGAAGGGGAAGGGGCCAAGCTAATACTCTGACATCATAGTCCTATAATTAAGTCTATATTTTTGTTCTAAGACCTTGTGAGGAAATAAATGCTTATTTGGGTAAACCCTCAAAGTGCTAGAATGATACTAGTTGGTTTAATATATATATATATATATATATATATATATATGTGTGTATATATATATATATATATATATATACATATATAAATATATATATATATGCTTGAAAATGCCATTGTTCATCTTAATTAAGGTATCACATGATTGATGAGGTCACCCTGTGGCATTATAAAAGGTTCCTCTAGGAGAACCAAGAGAGATAGGTGGTCAGTAAGGTTCTGGCCAAGGAGAGAGAAAGTTCTAAGAAGTAATTGTGCAAGTTTCCACATTGTTTGAGAGAAGGGAGAGAAATCAGGAATTCTGTAGAGTAATTTTTTTTTTTGCAAGAATTATCTCCAGATGTTTGAAGAGGTGTGACAGCTTAACACCATTTTATTTTTACTTTCTGTATATATGAAATTTAGTATTTTTATTTATTTTTATTTTTTTTCTTGAATAAAATGATAAATGCAGACATATGCATTTTTTATGCATCATATCTGGTTGCATGATCTGTTTATTGGGACCCACACTACCACACTTACGTCAGAAAAAAATTAATTTAAACAGAAATACCACCCCCTACCCTTGCCTTCTTGCAGACTACTGACAGTTTAGTGCTATTTTGCTGATTGCTGACTGTGCTGGTCACAATCTGCTGGACTTGCAGAATGTAAAGAACCACTGTCCCAGTGACCTCAGACACAACAGTAATCTGCCTTGCAAACTGCAGTAGGCTTCTTTTCCCAGGTGCTCCCTGACCCTGACTGGCGCCAAATCAAATGGCCAATACTATGTGGCCCCTGCTAGTATACTGCTCAACTGCCCCTCACTATGAGGGACATCTTGATTTTACCCCTCAAAATTGCTCTGTCCCTCATGGGAAAGGTGCTGCCCATGCAGAGAATGTGCTGTAAATTCAGACTTTGAAGCAAACATTCTTAATATTCTAAACTACTAAATCAAAACTAAACTTTGTACAAGTAAACAATATGTTTTCCACAGCGTTCTGAGCTTGTATCTTCATGTTTGAGGATGTGTCCCTCATTCTGAAGGTCTATGTCTCTCATTGTCCCTCTTTTTGACTGTCCAAAAATGTCCATGTCCCTCATTTCAGTGACAAAAAGTTGAGAGGTATGCCTGACAGCTGGAAGCTTAGCACAGCTCTTTGTGCAAACTAAAATTTCCAATTTCCCTCCCACATCCTACCAACTTTCCTGATGTTTTTTTCTTTGTTTGACAATGCAGACACTGTGCTATCTGCTGTGCCCCACCACCCACCCACTGCAGCAGCACCAGCAGTTGCAGACAGGCCATCATCAGCCTCCTGCCTCCCAGTCCCATTCCAGTTCTCCATCATAATAACTCAGCCAGCCCTGCCCACCGCCACCCACTGCAGCAGCACCTGCAGTTGCAGACAGGCCGTCATCAGCCTCCTGCCTCCCAGTCCCATCCGAGTTCCCCATCATAATAACTCAGTCAGCCCTGCCCCCCCCCACTGCAGCAGCACCAGCAGTTGCAGACAGGCCATCATCAGCCTCCTGCCTCCCAGTCCATCCCAGTTCCCCCATCATAATAACTCAGTCAGCCCTGATGCCCCCACCCACTGCAGCAGCACCAGCAGCTGCAGATAGCCTGTCATCAGCCTCCTGCCTCCCAGTCCCATCCCAGTTCCCCCATCATAATAACTCAGCCAGCCCTGCCCCCCACCCACTGCAGCAGCACCAGCAGTTGCCGACAGCCTGCCATCAGCCTCCTGCCTCCCAGTTCCATCCCAGTTCCCCATCATAATAACTCAGTCAGCCCTGCCCCCACCCACTGCAGCAGCAAGCAGTTGCAGACAGCCTGCCATCAGCCTCCTGCCTCCCAGTCCCATCCCAGCTCCCCATCATAATAACTCAGTCAGCCCTGCCCCCACCCACTGCAGCAGCACCAGCAGCTGCAGACAGCCTGCCATCAGCCTCCTGCCTCCCAGTCCCATCCCAGTTACCCCATCATAATAACTCAGCCAGCACTGCCCCCACCCACTGCAGCAGCGCAGTTGCAGACAGGCCTTCATCAGCCTCCTGCCTCCTAGTTCCATCCCAGCACTGTGCTATCTGCTGTGCCCCACCACCCACCCACTGCAGCAGCACCAGCAGTTGCAGACAGGCCAACGTCAGCCTCCTGCCTCCCAGTCCCATCCCAGTTCCCCCATCATAATAACTCAGCCAGCCCTGCCCCCCACCACCCACTGCAGCAGCACCAGCTGTTGCAGATAGGTCGTCATCAGCCTCCTGCCTCCCAGTCCCATCTCAGTTCCCCATCATAATATCTCAGCCAGACCTGAACCCCCCACAGCAGCACCAGTGGTTGCAGACAGGCCGTCATCAGCCTCCTGCCTCCCATTCCTATCCCAGTTCCCCCCAGATCATTCATAAATAAAAACTCGACCATCCCCCCCCATTGCACTGCAGCACCACCAACAGCAGTTTGATCACAACCATGTACATACTCCTCAGCAGCCCAGTCTCAGACAGGCCGTCATCAGTCCTCCTGACACCCATCTCACACCCAGTTCCCCGACCACCCCATCATTCATAAATAATAACAACTACCCCACCCCTCACCCACTGCACAGCAGCAGAACCACACCAGCAGTCAGATAGACCAGTGAGTCATCAGACCTCCATCATTAGACCACCTACCTCCCAGTTTACACCCAGTCCCCCATGGCCCCCCGCCACATCATTCAAAATAAGTAAACCATCCCCAGCAGTCACAGACAGAACAGTCATTAGTCCTCCTGCCTCCCAGTCCCATCGCAGTTCCCCCATCATAATAACTCAGCCAGCCTGCCCCCCCACTGCAGTAGCACCTGCAGCCACAGACAGAACAGTCTTTAGTCCTCCTGCCTCCCAGTCCCATCCCAGTTCCCCCATCATAATAACTCAGCCAGACCTGACTCCCTCACCCTTAGCAGCCCAGTCGCAGACAGACCGTCATTACCACCCTATCCCTCACCCACTGCACTGCAGCATCACCACACCTGCAGTCAGACAGACCAGTGAGTCATCAGACTGCCTGCTTCCAAGTTCACACCCAGACCCCCATGGCCCCCCCATTAAAAATAATAAGTTAGTCAACCACCCCCATCCACTGCACTACAGCACCATTAGCAATCATATCAGTGACATGATATCACAGACCAGACAGTCCTCCCATTCAGTCCTCCCCCCTCATCCCCTGGCTGCCTCCCTCAGTTTCAGTCACAGACTAAGTCCCCTGGCTCCCAGTTTAACTTGCAGCAGCAGATTTATGTGGGGAGGAGTAGTATACACTTACCTGCTTCTTCTGAGATGCAGCAATGCCAGCAACCAGCAGCTTCTCCATGTTCACTCAAGCTGACTGTTCCTCTCAACTAGTCTGTGAAGCAATGTCTGAAGATTGTTAGCTTGGACCACTTTTATGACTTTTGCAGCCCTCACCCATGATGCAAAAGTCGACAGTCACTCAAGTCTGACTGAATCCAACCCCCTTAAAATTATTACTGCCTCGGAGTGTTGTAGACACTTACACACTAACACACAGACCCCATGAGGCCTGTACCATCGGTACCAAACTCTGTTGTCTCCCTCCCAATCCTGACACTGCCCAATCACTGGTACTGCTAGCCTCTCCTGTGCAGGAAGTGGTCCAGAATCAGATGTTTTAGATGCAGCGGCAGTTGGACCGGTGAACGACAGGGCCAGGAGCAGCCAGGCAGCTGCGCAAATGAAGCACCTCTAGCCGAGTTACTCTGAACTCCTCCACAGATTCTGTCAGAAAGGCAGCAAGAATTGTGTGGCGCTCGCTCTGGTCATCGACAACACTAGCTCTCCTCACACTAGTACATGCATGCCCTAGCAGTCAGTCTCCCGACCGCTCCTCACCGGACCTCTCAATTGGTTAGGCAGGCAGGCTACTTACTTCTGTGCTGGTGCAAGATGCAGTTTGTGAGCTGAAAAGAAACAGTTCACAAAACTCGAAAAACAAAGACTTTTTTTTTGAGTTCTGTGTGAAAGTGACTCCCTGCTGCCGTCGAAACTGTTATGTTGCGCCTGTCCTCTCCAGCTATCCTCCTTTTTCCGCCCGCTCTCCAAATCCAGTTGAGGGGGCCGCTCCAGCAGCAGTCGCACAAGGCGATGCTGCATACTGCCTACTAGGGCTGATTTATTTGATTATTAAATTAAATAAAATATTGGGGTGGCAAATGTGGCAATGGTGAAAGTTGGGGGGACTTGTGCCCCCCCATCTCCCCCTATAATTATGCCCCTGTATCTACCAGCTCCCTACCATTGTGCACTGGAGACCTGGACATAGGTGGGTCAGGCCCACTCCAACCCCCTTATGCACTAAGGTGCAGGTACTAAGTCAACCTCGGCCACCCTTGCATGGAACAGAACCGATGTTAACACACCTGAGGCCTGGGATCCAAGCGCCTTGATAGGGACACTCATTAGGGGAAGCCTCCCTTAACCCTATAACAAGATTGTTCCCCTCCAAGAGAGGTTTGCACCCTCACTGGGCCTAGGATGTGGCCTTCAGGGCTCCTCGCAGCATAAGGCTGCATTGACCCTACACCTCCCTTACATTATGTACATAGTTATTGCAACTGTTATGTTTGTTTTTATAGAATTGATATGGATGTCTTTGATGCATAAATTGTTTAGTCAGGGATGGGGTTGAAGAAGGCTGGGGACCAGGGGGTGACATCAAGGGGAATAAAAGGAATCTGCATGAAAGTTCCCCTGAATGAGGCAGAACAGATCCAGCCAGTAGAATGGCCAACTGTATGGGAGAAACTAGTGTCCAGGGACAAAGCCACGACCTTTGCAAATACATTTCACTCTTCCAGGGGTCACCTAGGCCCTTTCTTAAGGAACCAGTATCAGGGTATCCTACTATCTGGAGGTGTACAACCCTTTTAGTAAGTGCAAAAAGCACACCCTAGGTGCCCTGCTGCTCTCTTTATATCTCACTATAGCCACACACATGGACAATGGATGATCAGAACTGCCACACATGGAATATAAAAGGGTTGAATAATCCAGTAAAGAGGAAAAAGATTTTAACGCATTTAAAAAAGCTGAAGACACAGTTGGCCTTTCTACAGGAGACAAACATGTCAAGGGTGGACCACGAGCTGCTTAAAACGGACAGGGTGGGTCAGGTATTTCAATCTTTGGCACCAAAAAAAGAGAAGAGTGGCAATCCTACTCCATAAAAACTCAAGTGGACTGACATCAGCACTAAGGCTGATGTGCACGGAAGGAGGGTGTAGGTATTATTAAATACTACACAAGGTCACATACTGCTAGGGAACATCTACCCCCCCCCCAATGAGGGTGACGTAGAGTTTTTCCATGATGTTGTCCATAAACAGGAGTACAAGTCTCAGGGAGGGTTCCCGTCATCCGGGGGGGGGGTCAATTTAGTCTTGCAGCCCTCAGTAGATTAGAGTATGTGCACAACAGATTCCCACAATAGTGGGTGTAGAGTCCTGCAGACCCTAATGAGGGACCAAGGCCTATCCGACATATGGAAATATTCTCCACCCAAGAAACAGAGATTACTCATTCTACTCGATGGTACATGGCTCATACAGCTACATAGATCTCTGGCTCACATCCCCTCATGTCACAACAGTGGCAGCTGACTCAGTAATCCTCCCAATGATAATTTTGAACTGTGGCCCAGTACAGCTGACATTACTGTGGGGGCAGCTGGCCACTACCTTGCCCTTATGGCGTTTGGACCCCACCCTAGTTAAAGATGCTGAATTCCAGACATGGGTCACTCAAGAAGCCACTGACTTCTTCAAAGATAACCCTATTTCAGACACTACAGCTGGGAATACTTGGGAGGCATCTAAAGCCACCATGACAGATAAAATCATAGGGTATTCAGTGGCCTACAGAAGGAGAAGGGAGGAGAAACCAAAACAGCTTGAGGCCACCATAAACTAGCTGAAGATAAATTCAAAGGGAAAAAGTACACCATGCCCTATTCCCCCTTGAGCAGGGAAATTTCTGGTCTATAGTTGAAGATAAATACTCTCTTGTCCCACAAGGCTGAAGTAGCCATACTGAGACTCTGGCACAGATACTGGGAAGGAGTGGAAAAATGGGGGAAAGTCCTGGTCTACACATTAAGATGCCAACAAATGGCTTGTCACATAGCTGAACTCCAAGACACAAATGGAGTGGTGCAAACCTCTCCAGACCTGTGGAGTGCAGCCATGAAAAGCTACTATGAGGTGCTGTATACCTCCTCAAGAGAGGCAAATGTCATAGCTTTTCAGGATTTTCTAGCCAGCGTCCACCTCCCCACCCTCAATCAGCAGCAAGCAGACTCACTAGATGCACCACTCACCACGGAAGAGGTGCAGCATGACCTCATTTCCCTCAAACCTGGTAAGACCCCTGGGAGAGATGGATTTCTAGTGGAGCTCTGGCAACTGTTCGCTGTAACTGTATCCCCTATCCTGCAGCAGGTATATACCAAAGTAGAGAAAGAGGGAATATTCCTTCCGATTATCCAATTATGCGTGGGGCAGTAATCACAGTTCTATCCAAAAAGGAGAAGGACCCCACACTGCCTAGCAGCTACTGGCTCATATCACTACTTAATGTGGATGGGAAGGTATACACTAAAGTATTAGCCCATAGTCTTAACCCCCTCCTCCCTCATTTGTTCCACCCTGCGCAGGTGGGTTTTGTTCAGGGAAGATACAATGCAGACCACATCAGAACCCTAAACAACCTAACATATAGTGTTAAACAACTCCCCTCGGTGGTGGCAGCAGTGGCGATGGACTTGGAAAAAGTATTTGATTCCCTGGAATGGGACTATCTCCATACTGTGCTGCAACATGGGGGGGTGGACCCTGTTTTAGAGCCTGGGTGTAGGTTATCTACAACCTCCCAACTGCACGGCTATTGTCGAACTCATCCCTGCCAATGTCATTTACATTGGGAAGGGGAACCAGGCAAGGTTGACCTTTCTCCCCCCTCCATTTTGTCCTTGCGGTGGAACCACTGGCGGCATCTCTCAGACAGGACACTCAGATACAAGGAATTACGGTGGGAGTGGAACAGTATACCACTCTCATTTATGCTGACGATCTGTTGGTCATATTCTCAGAACTAGGCTAGACGTGGCCATAAACCCACTCATGGAGACTCTACATAGGTTTGCAGCATACTCTGGCTTACAGGTGTATCAAACCAAAATGGAAGTACTTCCCCTAAACTCCAAATGTAAACCAGACGCAATGGGGGAGACAGTGCTTAGGTGGGCAGAAGGGGGTATCACATATTTAGGTATAAAATTCACATCTGCAATTAAAAAACTGTGGGACCTCAATATGCACCCCCTACAGGTGGACATCACCACAGATATGAACCAATGGAAAAGGCTGCAGATTATGCTCACTGGGAAAATAGCCACCATTAAAATAGTGATAGCCCCCCAAATTCTCTATCTGCTGTCACATATATCAACAGCCCTTCTCATAGTATGGTGTTAGAAAATAGATAAGACAGTAGGCAGCTTCCTATGAGAAGGCAAACCTCCCTGTTACAGCTGAAACAAGCTCTGTGCCCACTAGACAGTGGGAGGATGGTGCCTGCCATTGGTAGAAGGTTATAACTGATCATTCCAGAGTGTGCAAACCCTCCAGTGGTTTCGTCCCAAAGGGGAAGAGACACCACAGTAGGTGACTATAGAGTGCGTAGTGAGCCAAAAACAATCCATAGCTTTATTGCTCTACAATACGCCCACCAAGGCCCTCAAGGAACACACCATGATAGGCTCATCAATTAAAATTTGGTTTAAAGTGCAGTATAAAATAGGAGCTGACCTAACTCCAGTAAAATTCACCCTGAACTGGGGGAATGATAAGCTACAGATTGGAGGCCACCCAATCATCTGGCAGGGGTGGATGTCCACAGGCATGCAAATAATACAGGACCTCCAAGTACAAGGTTCACGGACCATGGCCACATTTCAAAACCTGTGGATTATTAGGTGGGGCCTACCCTCAGTGGATTTTTGGAGTTGCTTACAGCTAAGAAGTGTGCTTATGCCATGTTTCAGAGAGGTGCCCAGTAATGGTACCCCAACCCCCTTGCATGTTTGGATTGCAAACCCCAGTCACAAGGCCAGTAAGATTTTCTCAGCTCTTAGAGCATCCGGGTCAAATGGGAAAAGGCACTTCAGCAATAAATTACAGAACAGCAGTGGGCCGAATGCTGGCAATTTATGTAAAAAGCTTTTAAGGCTACAATACAAGCTACCCCATCCTTCATGACACTCACCCTGTAGCACTGCAGAGAGATGTACTAACATACTAAAATGCCAGCAGAATAGGCCTAATAGTCTTTCATGTCTGCTCGTTTGGTCAGCCCCCACCCTGGGAGCTGACCGTGCTGCCCCCCTCTAGGGGTCTCCCTTCCTGGTCCCAGATATTCTCGCTGCACAGGACTTTGATTCCAGAATCCTTCCCCTATACCTGTCCCACCTCCTCTTGAACCCCTCCACCATCTCTGCCTCCACCTGCCTCCTGGGCAGTGCATTTCATGGCTCCACTACACTCTTAGCGAAGTAGCACCTCCTCCTTTCTCCCCTGAATCTCCTGCCCTCCAGCTTCCACCCATGCCCTCTAGTTGCCCCCCCCCCTTCCTTCGGAGCACCCTGACTGCTTCTCCCATATTTATCCCCTTCATGTATCTGAAGACCTCTATCATGTCCCCCCGGTCCCTTCTCTCTTCCAATGTGTACATATTTAGCTCTTCGGGCCTCTCCCCATAGGTCCTGTCCCCCAAGCCCCAGATCATTTTGGTTGCCCTCCTCTGGACCCTCTCCAGGAGTTCAGTGTCCATCTTTAAGTGTGGCCTACAAAACTGCATGCAGTACTCAAGGTGTGACCTCACCAAGCAGTTATACAGAGGGAGTATCACTTCCCTCCTTCTGGAGGTGATCCCCCTAGAGATGCATCCCAGCATCCTGTTGGCCTTGGCCACTGCTCTTCTACAAGTCTCAGAGCTGTTCATCTTGACATCCACCACCACCCCCAGATCCCTATCTGCCATTGAGACTTGTAGCATTTCCCTGCCCAGGGTGTACCCTTGGCCCGGGTTTCTGGCTCTCAGGTGCAGTACCTTGCATTTCCCTGCATTGAACCTCAGCTTCCACTTTCCAGACCACCTTTCCAGAGCCTCTAGGTCCCCCTGTAGGGCCACCCTCCTCTCTTCCCCATCCACTACCTCCCCCAGTTTTGAGTGATCCACAAAGAGACTCATCTTTCTCCTGATACCCTTTCTTATGTCAGAGATGCAGGCGTTGAACAGGAGGGTTCCAAGGACCGATTCTTGAGGGACCCCACTAGTGACCCTCCTTGGGGATGAGACTATCCCACCAACCACAATCCTCTGGGTCCAGTCCTGGAGCCAATTTCCTATCCATCTGATCATCTGGTTCTCCATCCCCATTCCTCCCAGCTTATCCAACAGGCCACCATGAGGAACAGAGTCAAACGCCTTGCTGAAGTCAAGAAAGAGGATGTCCACGGGTCTACCCAGGTCCAAGGCACTTGTCACTCAGTCATAGAACTCCACAAGGTTTGTCTGACATGATTTCCCTGTGACAAATCCATGCTGCCTATCATCCAGGCACCCCGACTTTTCCAGGTCCCCTCAAGCCTCTCCTTGACAATGCCCTCAATCACCATGCCTACCACTGATGTCAGGCTGATGGGCCTGTAGTTCCCTGCCACCTCCCTTGATCCCCCTTGTGGATACGTGCCATCTTCAAGTCCTGGGGTGCCCACCCTGTCCTCAGAGAGATGCTGAAAAGCTCTGCCAGGGGTTTTGCCAGGACATCCACCAGTTCCTTCAGCACTCTGGGATGTTATTTATCCGGTCCCAGTGCTTTCTCTGTCTTAGGGGACCTGAGGGCTTCCCTCACTCTCTCTGCCATGATTTCCACCTCCGCTACCTCATCCACCTGCTTTGCCTTCCCCCCTCCTGCCAGTGATGGACCCCCTCTCTCCAGACCCGCCGATCAGTAAGGGTCCCCCCTCCTCAGTTTCACCGTCTCCTCCCATGTACTATATGATGCAGCTCCCCCATTTTCCTTTGTGAAAACTGAGCGAAGTACTCATTTAGTACCTCAGCCTGCTCCCCTGGGTCTTGTGCCTATCCTTCCCCTATTTTAATCCTGCTAATCTGCCCCTTCACCCTCCATTTTTCCTCCATGTATCTAAAGAACCCCTTGTTCCTTCTCTTAATTTCCCTGGCCAGGTTCTGCTCCTTCCTTGCCTTAGCTGCCCTCACCACTCTAGTGGCCCTTCTGGCCATCAGCTCATACTCCCCTCGATCCCTTTCACTCCTTGAGCACTTGAAATGCCTATAAGCTGCCTTCTTTCCCCTCACCACCTCCTGAACCTCCCTGGTCCACCAGCAGGGTTAACGGGCCATAACGCATTTTTGTCTTACTCTTGTACAGGTGCTGGTAGCATCCTGCACCCCCCTCCTGATGATTTCCCACCTACTTTCAGCGTCCATGTCTGGCCCAATCCCATCCAAATGCTTTTTAAGGATCCTTCCCATTTCATTGAAATCTGCCCCCCTGAAGTCAGTTACCTCCATCATTGTGCAGCCTTCTACCCCTCCTAGGTCCAAGCAGAACCAGACCATGGCATGGTCGCTCCCCACCAACAGGTCCCTTACCTCCAGGCCCCCAATCTGGTCACTGTATGCCAGGACCACATCCAATATCTGTGCCTCCTCGGTCAGTTCCCCCACCTGCTGAGTTAGGGACGTGTCCTGAAAGACATCCAACAACCTCTGTTCCCTGGCCACCGAGGATGTCATAGTCTCCCAGTCTGTTCCTGGCATGTTTAAGTCCCCCAACACCACCACCCTTCCCCTGCCCAAACTGCAGTGTCTCCCCACATCTGCAACCAGACTCTCCTCCAGCTCCTCTGCCAATGTGGGTGGTCAATACACCGCTCCTATTTTTACTCTCTTGCCCCCCCCCTTGTTATCAAGGTGACCCAAATTGCCTCCATAGTTCCCTCTGCCTCCTCCACTCCTCCTATGCCAATGCAGTTTTTTACTGTTATTGCTACCCCTCCTCCCCTTCCTCCCCCCCCCCGTCCTTCCTGAACATGGTGTAACCCTCCAGGTTCAGGTCCCAGTCATGCCTTGTAGTGGCCCAGGTCTCAGTGACCACTGCCACATCCACCTGTCCCTCAGTTAGCCTTGCCTGGAGCTCAGGCATTTTATTGCCCAAGCTCCTGGCATTTAGCAGGACTACTTTCCACCCTTTTCGTAAACTTCCATTTCCCCTGCTCGCATTCCCATGGGGATTCCGTCTTCCCCCAGTCAGCATCTTACCAGTCGGCCTTTTACCACATTCCAGCTCCCCGGGTGAAACAGATTCTGTCCTTTATTGGACCCCTTGACAGCCTTTTCCCCATCCTCCCCTTCATAAGTTTAAACCCCACCTTCACCAATGAACCCCTCTATTTTCAACTTAAGGATTTCCCTCCCTTCCAAACTGAGATGGAGTCTATCTCTAGCATATAGCCCCTTATCATCCCAGGTCTCCCCCCAATCCCCCATCAACCCATACCCTCTGGCCCTACACCACTCCCTGAGCCACTGGTTTATCTCCCTAATCTTCCTCTCGTGTTCCCCACTAGCTCTTTGCACTGGCAGGATTTCCGAGAAGGAAATCGTGCATCCTATGTCATGGCAGACCCTGGCAAGCTCCCTGAACCTTGCCTGTATCTCTAGCTTACTATTTCCCTCAATGTCATTGGTACCCAGGTGGACCAGTATGTCCAGGAACCTTCACAATCCTTTGCCAGCTGATACACCTAATGCCTGGCCCTGTGCACTGTTAGTCCAGGGAAGCATTTTGTTCTAACCGAGCAGGTTTCCCCCTCCCTATCCCATTTGATACCTCTGATCATGGAATCACCCAACAGGAGGACTCTGACCACCCCTTTTCATCCATCCCCCCCCTTTCATGTCCTTCATCCTTTCTACTGGCCCTTCCCCTCAGCCGGCACCTTGCTCCTCCCCCTATCTGGGTGCCACCTGCTACCCCCTCCTTATTTACCCTGGCCACCTCTTCCCCTCCTATTCTATGCCTCCTCCTCCCTAGTATCCTACTGTACCCCTCTACCCCCCATCACTGCTCGTGACTGGTCCTCTGCCCCATCTGTTATACTTGCCTGGCTCATCCTCGCTTCCTTCCCATCTCCGTTCAGCCCCTCCTTGCCTGTTGTGCTCCCCTGGCCTAAACCCTCAGCTCCCTTTGCTGTATCCTGTTTGTACTTCTGGTCTCTCCTTGCCCTTTCCTCCCAACTGGTCCTTCTCCTTCCGCTTTCCTCCCTCTACCCCCTCCTCCTCCTCCTTCTCTGATCCCCCACTTCCCCCATTTTCCCACATTCCAAGTTCCCCCCTGTTCTTCCTGCTATCCATCCCCTCCTGCCCCCCCACTCCCTTTCCATCTCTAACTGCCCTGTCATGGCTACATCACCCCCTCGTCCTCAAGCAGAAGAAGAAGAGAACTGAAGCAATTACTGAGCTTAAGGTCCATGGCTGGATTAACCTGTATGCAAATTACGCCATGGCGTAGGGCCCAGGTGTTCAGCAGGGCCCCCTCACTGTTTAACTTAATTTATTTCCTTTTTCCCTACCTGGCAGACCACAGCCACCAACCTCGGACTGGTCATACCTGCTGTACTGTTGAGTGGCTGTGGGATCATCACATTCACAGCATTGCCAAAAAAGAAAAGCACCCCCCCGAGTCAGGTCCCCCCCACTCTGAGCGAGTCTCTCAGTCTCTCTAGCTCCACCTCTCGGGGGGGTGGGGCAAGCTGTACAGCACAGCACATACAGAGTAATCTGCGATTGGTCCACCCTGACCCCACCACCACAACCAACCACGTCTCAGAGGTCTTCTTGGAGGTGTGGCTACTGGGGAGCGGGAATCTGCGTGCATGTGAGTGGTGTCAGGGTGTGTGGCCGGGTAATGAGGAGTCGAGGACAGAGGAGGATGAGTTGATAATGGTCTGTCGGAGATCGTCTCGCTCTCGATCAAAGAAGACTACAGATTACTAGTAAAGAGAGCTGGTCAGGCCGGAGTAGTCTGATTTGCCACCATCCAGCGCTTCTTTTCGTCGGATGTCAATGATGACTCTGACTCCAAGAGTTGAAGAGATGGCGTGCTGCTCATCATGTGCTGGTGACTGTAGTCAGTCAGTGCTGCTGCTGGGCATCTGGTCCTGTGAGGAGTCCCAGACCAAGTCCGATGATCGACCAGTCTGTTAGGGAAGGCCACACCACCAGGTATATTGTTACGTACTGCATGCTAAGTGCCAACACTGTCATGTTGACTTTCTTATTTTGTTTTGACTTCAATTATTTTTGGATTTGGTGGATGATTTGGTTGGATTGGAAATGGCGGGAAGGGAACACTTAACAGCAGTTAATTGAATTGAAGCAAAAAAATGACTAAAAAAACAGAGAAAAGAAAATAATAGCATTTTCATGGGGGTGATGATTGGTTGCTACTTCTACTAGCCTGGGCTAAGGGGGTTGCAAGATTCTATAGCCATGGGGGGCTACCAACTGTATTCACTGCTTGAATTAGAATTATTTGATGCATCATTTATCAGAAATCTGGGAGCAAAACCACATTGCTCTGAACGGATTCTACTTAGCTTCACCACTAAGTTAGAGGTTAATTGTTAAATTGATGAATTGCTGGAGTTGACAAGGTTTCTGTGTGCCTGGTGCAGCAGAAGAGTGGGATGCTGGCATTTAGGCCCCCCCCGGTATGACTTGGAGTAGGGCCCCTGCATCCATTAATTTGGCCCTGTTAAGGTCTGATCCACCTCCCCCCATTGCTTCTTTCTGCCCAGCCCCAACCATCTGTCTACTTCCCTGAGAATGTCCTCCCTGTGGCCCCCCTCTGTGAGGGTCCCCAGATGCCTGCCTGCTTCCTTGGTTGTGTCCTCCTTTTGGGCCCCCTCTGTCAGGGTCCCCATGTGACCCCAGAGTACTGTCCTGCACTCCTTTCCCTATGCCCCCTCCCCTAGTGCTTTGTGCAACCCCATGGGAGAGCCCCTGCCCTATTCCCCAACCATATCTCCCCTCTCCCTCCAGAGATGATTGTAATATGGAACATGAGAAATAAGACTTATTCCCTTTATGTAAATAGTTTGGTTCAGTAGACAGTACAACTACATTTCTTTGTGATGTTATTTCTGTTTTTGGGTGCAAGATGCCTTGACTACCATCTGTTTAATTAGAACATGTTGGACATCGGAAGGTGGTAAGTCATTTTTTTCTTCCCCCTTTCCTTGACTAGTACCACCTTCATGGTCATGATTGCCAATTATCATTTGGTATTTGTACCAGATAACTAATATGACAATTGGTAATGAACATACACTTATGCTGATATATTACCTGTAATGTACACTTGCACTTGCACTTGTATGAAATATGCAATAAAAAGTTTAACTACAAAAAAAGAAACTCTAGTGAAACAGGTAATCCCCCCCCCCCAAAAAAAAATTACCTTAAAAAATGTTCACAAGAGCAAAAATGCTGAACAAATACAGAGCAGCAAGGAGCGCAGCGGTACAACGGCCGTCTTGCTGCTCCCAAATTGTCTGGTGAGTTCTTGCTGTTAGGTAACTTTAATCATGCCCTCAGCTATGCCTCTGCTGGTATGAAACCTGATGCCTTTAGTGATCCTCACATGACCGTTGGCATTCAGAAGATCTGCCATGCTAAAATTTCCTGTAGGTTCATCTGCTCCAGAACCATCAGATCTCTCAATCTTTTGAATCTGCTTGCTAATTTATGGGACATAAACTGGTCCCACCTCTACCCATCCACTGATTCTGACAAAAAATGAGGCTCTCCTCCTCTTTCATGTAAATTTATTGTTGTTTAGGATAAACACGCTCTATTCCATCAGTCTTGTGTCCATGGTTTCCATTTCCTCTGTATCTCTGCAGAAATCACTGATCTGTGCAATGCACATCACTCTGCCTGACAGTTTCATAAGGCCTGTAGCTCCAGCCTGGACTTGTGTAACCCTGGAGCCATCCATCTGAAGGGCTACACTACCCCTGCCATAGCTGGCCAGACCAAGGTTGAGGGTCTAGGTTTGTATATTACTTTAAAACTGGTTCTTTCCCAAGATAACTGATAAATGTGCAGTGCCTCCATCTAGAGATATCTTTTTATGTGGGATAGATTAATACCTGGTGCAACCCTCTGGGATGCTGTACCCACCCATAATACCATAGTGCCAACCCAAGCATGTCCCATAATTCAAAACCCCACATTTTAGACATTTTTGAATTATTGGCTCTCTCTAATAATATGCTCAAGAGACAGGTATGTGCAAAAACCATCAGACAATTATTTACATGGGGTGAGGGTTAGGATCAGGGGGCTTGGAAAAGAGGTCAAGTTATTTACAATTAATGTTGATTGGTTTGATTTGGTTTAGATTATCATTTTACAATTAAGTTTAACGTTATTCACTATAGCCACACACCAACCCCTAATGTATTCAGGTTTACCTGGCTATCTCTCTAGCTAGCTGCATAAATAATCAGTTGAAACACTCCCCACACTGATACCAGTTTCCAGAAATGCATTAGGACCCCACAATCCCAAATACCTTTATCTGGGTAACCAGTACTAGAGTCTCAATGTTGCAGGCCTGTTATACAGTGCAGCTGTTGTTGGCTGGCTGTTGGGGCCCTTAAAAGAAAATAAGCAGATTAAGCTGCAACTTTACTTTTGACACACCTCCTGACTGTAGTGACTGCAGACTCTAACCCCCTTTTTGAGTTAGGAGACTGACATCTAGCTCTAGAACTTAGCAACATTTTTAACTATTTACATGTCCTTCCAATAACAGGGAGGAACCCTGCTTTACTCACTGTTAGTGGTCATCATAGGTGGGTCACAATCAGACTGTACAAGGTGGAATTAGGTGCTTTCAGCAGGTGGGTTCTGACTCTGGAGGCTAAGATGCAGGCAAAGGCTTACAGCCAGCTGCCCTAAATTGACTACAGGATCTCACAGCTTTTGCAGTTGGAACAACACCATTTGCTTCTGTTACAGTGCCCTTTCTGGGCTAAAATAACTGTCTGGAAAGACCAGGCTGGGATGGAGGCCAACATGCTTCACACACCACATCTAGGCTATATCCCTCAGGGTAAGCGCATATGGCAGCTCCTTAAGCGGCACACTACCAGGCTGTGTCCCAGGCCAATCTGCGATGGTTGTGTGGCATTCAGCACATTTATCAAGTCAAAACATTTATAGTTTATGTTCCCAATCACTTCAACCATGGGCCAGTGTGGCCGCTGTGGTCCTCTTAGCTTTCCGATACAGACTCTCACACAGATGGTTGCTTGCTCCCTAAGGCTAGGGTGACCCGATTGCTCATAGTCCATGCCAGACCAAGTTACTTTCAAAATGCACTTTACTTTTACTTGGAAGTTCAAATAGTTACTGCAGCTTCGCTCAAGCATAAATCACTCAGTCATAGCCCCTTGCAGCTTTGCTGGCATTAGCAGTTCCTTCTGGATGATTAAACGCATCAACATTGTCCCTCTTGGCTGTGCTGGCATTAGCAGCACCAACTGGAAGAACACTGTCCTCACAGGCAATGTCAGGAAGAGCCACATGCTCTGGGTACTCCCCTTCCAGTCCTGTAGGCACTTGCAAAACAGCCACATTCACATTCTCAAGTACTGGACCCTTCCTTGGTCACTAGTAATAGGTGTCCACCCTTTCTCAGCATTAGACAGATGCAGAGTACAGACAGACAGTCACTCTCAAAACATTATGGGCTTCATTGCCCTCACAGATCTCACACAACTTGCACTTATAAGTAGAAATTTGCTCACTTAGAAGGATTCTTGATACTTTCCTTTTCTGGAAGTTACAGGCAATTCTTCAGCACTCTCACTGCTGAGGCAGAACATTTCTTGCAGCTATCTCACAACTGCAGGCAAATGCTGACTTCTTTCCATATTTTCCCAATGAGGAAGGGACAAAGCTAGCCCCTGAAGGACAATATATAGCAACCCCCATGCTAGCGACCTTTGCTGTTTGTAGCCACTTATCTCTCAGGCAGAAGTAGAAGAGCCCCCCCCCACCCCAGTGGAGGGGCTCATACTGAACTATAGGCCCATTCTTTCTAGCTGGGGGCCTGAGCCCCTTCCCCTGTGGCTCCCACTCAAGCTGCCTCTTAGCCTGCAAGACACTGGGTTTTATGGAGTCCTCCTGGGGCTCCCGATTGGCTGAGGCCACTTGTGTGTCCCATTACAATAGGCTGAAATCATCTGTCAGTCCACAAAATGAATATTCATAAGCCTCACTCGATGCACAATAGGCTCCTTGTTTTTGCGCCTGAATTAGGTCCCTGTATTTCCCCCACAAGCACTTGGCAATGTTCCATAACTCCCTTGCAAAGGTCCCAAGAATCCTGACCAAAAACCTAGCTTTTCAATTGGCTGCTGACTGCACAATATGGCTGCTGAAACAAACAGTTCCCTTGCAGTTTAACACACTCCCTTAATTAAAGTTCTGATACAGCCGGGGTAAATCGCTTTATTTATTTGCTTGCCCCACTGTTCAGTGGCCATAGCGCTACCCTCTCAAGTGCTGCAGCTCATAAGCAATTTGTTGCAGTCTCTTGCCTGTTGCTGCTGTTGATATGTACAGTCAAAGGGCAGCAGCCAGCAGTTTACAGGGATCCCAATGTTAGTGCCCCGGTGCACTCAGTACAATAACTTTTAAGTTACAGTTGCCCCCCTGTTCAATAGCCCCTTTATGTGCCCTTGCAGACACTGCCCTCAATTTGTATTTATTTTAAGTCCTTTGGCTGTCATTGCTGCCAAAATAACCAGTCCCTAGGCAGCAGCCTGCAGCTCATCAATATTCATGGTGGACGCCTAATTAATCCTGTAACTGCTACTCTCATACCTAATATGCCACTGAACCATGCATACCCTCTGACCTTGCTGGCCCCATTTATGTTTGTCACCCTGGCTATGGCCTGGTACTGATCCTCAAGTTTCCGGTCATCTATCCCTCAATTAAATTATACGTGCACCACTGCCTCCTCTCCTGATAGCTTTGTGAGGTCAGTAGCCATAGATAGGTCTTATACTGACTGTTGTTAGCCTACTATGACATTGTCCCATTTTCTTTCTCCTACAGTGAAGTGTATATTCCCTTCTGTGATGTATATGTACATACGTATAATACTGATCTTCATGTTGTAAATCCATATGATGAACTGGGAATGACTCTTCCAGGTCAGTTTTGTAAACATTATTGTTTTGTAAATACTGTCCATTGTAACTGTTGTAACTGTTCAGCCCTACCAGGTCCATCTTGTAAATGAGCCCTGCTCAATGGTATTAGCCTGGATAAATAAATATTTTGATTGACTGATTCATGAGCCACATTTGTAGCAGTTCTCAGATTTCTTTATTTATAAACTTTTGAGGGCTCTCTTGGCCCTCACACAGGTCACTGGCCCCCAGTTAGGTGAGAAGGGGCACCGTGACCGCTGAACCACCTCCCATTCCACCGCAAAACTGGCGGTCAGGAGATCAAAGGCACTGGTGCTCATGCACGATCGCCGCATCGCATGCACAGGAGTGCACAAGGAAGCAGCGATGAATCGCAGTCCAGACTTTAGCCCATAATGGGCCAAAATAAATCAATGGGGTGTTCTGGGGATCTTTGGGACACCAGAGGACTCGGAGCTGTGGCAGTGATCTACAGTGACATTCGGGGAGACCACCAGGCATCAAACAGGAGGCAAACAGGAGTAACATGAGCAACAAGGTATACCCCCATTTGGAGGGGGAGTTACACTTGTGCTGAAAGCAGCTCAGAAACACCTACACTAAGGCAATCAGAAAGGGCAACACTACACTATTTCACTAATAACCTTCAGTCCAACCTTAATTCCCAAATAATTTTTGAAAGATTAACCACTCCCATTTGAACCCTTCTACCCAGTCTACCACCTGAGACTAACTTCAGGTGATTCACACATCTCTGATCCTCTTTCTGTGGCTGTTGCATTCAATGCAACCTAACAATGCAAATTAACCTCCTGTAATATCTCCTGTACCTTTGCTTCTCCCTCGTCTCCCTCTGTCTGTCTGATTTCTCTCTCCCCTTTATCATCTGTCTGCCATTCTCACCACTTCTCTCTCTCTCTCTCTCTTTCTCTGTTTACCATATATGCTGCCCTTTTTGCCCTTTTGTCTTTAAAGAACTCCTGACACAGTTGAGACAACTTTGAAAAAATGTAATATTCAGGCATAACTGTAGGTTAAATTTCATATTTTATTCTGTAATTCTCACCCTTATTTCCTTATTACTAAGGGTATTTGCATGAATACAGTATCTCTGCCATTCTAGCTCTGATGGCCTGCCTACACCTGACATCATAATTCTGTTTATGACATCAAAATATGTTGCCATGGAGATAATTATGATGTCATAAACAGGGAATTGTGATTTCATGTGTAGAGAAAGAGTTAGAGCAGATATACTCTAGGGGACAGGGATCTTGTTTTCATGCAAATGTTTTCAGTAATGAAGAAAATGGGGAATTAATAACTGAAACATATGAAGTAATAATGAAAATGGGATGGAGTTGAATATAAATCTTATTTTATTCACAGTTTTCCCAATGCTGTCGGGGGTTCTTTAAACCCTTCCAAGGCCATACCCAGATGTGTTAGACTCAAAACATCTTTTCCTTGCTGCTTCTGCAATTGCTGCCCCTATCACAACCCTCCTTAACCTTTCCTTTGTTCTTGGTGTGGTTTCCCATGACTGGAAAAAGGCTAAGGTTCTCCCCCCTGCATAAAGGAGGTAGCCCATCTTCTCATGGGAACTACCACCCTATCTCCCTCCTTATCACAGCTGAAGGGGCAGTAGCAGTAGCAGTATCTGCTGGCATATAGGAAGGGCTTTGGGCTGATACCTAGGGGGCTGTTTCCCCCTGCATAAAGGAGGTGGCCCATCTTCTCCTGGGAACTACCACCTTATCTCCCTCATATCACAGCTGAGGGGGCAGTAATAGTAGCAGTATCTGCTGGCATATAGGAGGGGCTCTAGTCTGATACCTAGGGGGCTGTTTCTACTTGCATTCAGCAGGGAGGGGCTGATCACTTGAACAAAAGGGAAATTTTCTGTTTGACTGTAGTTTACCTAGCTGAGGGGGCAGTATCTGCTGTCATATAAGAGGGGCTCTAGGCTGATACCTAGGGGGCTGTTTCTGCTTGCATTCAGCAGGAAGGGGCTGATCACTTGAGCAAAAGGGTAAATTCCTGTTTCTTGAGCTATTTATGATTGCCTGTCATTTAACTAACTGAGGGGGAAGTATCTGCAGGCATGTAGAAGGGTCCCTAGACTGATACCTAGGGGGCTGTTTCTGCCTATATTTGGGGGGGGGCTCTGGACTGACCAGAGTATAAACTAGAAAAGGGGACAGGGAGGGGTCAGTGCTTGTCGGGAAACAAACTAGGCTGACTGAAGCCTACAGGGAGGGGAGGGCCTAAATATTGTCTGAAAGGGCTTTTAACTGACTGGCAGATTGAGAGTCCATCAGGAAGGGGGGCCAGGACAAGGAAGGAGAAATGAGGATAGCAAGAGAGGAACCAGCCTGGACTGTGGTGGGGGATCATGGCAAATCGGACTGGGGGGATCATAGAAGATGGTTCGGCCAAGGGACAGTGCAACAGCAGCAGGTGCTACCTTGGGGGGGGTGACAAAAATAAGTACCAAGCAATGAAAGGCAAAAAGGTGTACGGGGGGATAGTTGGCTGTAATTGTTTTGAGGCTGCGGTTTTCATGAGCACTCTATGGAAGATAAGGGAATGCCCTATCTGTCAAAAACTAAGGAGGATGGAGACTGAACTAGCAAAATTGAAGGGGGAACTTGAGATGACAGATAGGTTGGGGAGTAGATGGGGGGAAGGAGAGGGGAGAAGGACCAAAAGGGCAGAGGTGGAAATAAGATGGGAGAAGAGGACCAGGGGGGACTGGAGGACCTGGAGCAGGGTCAGAGGGGCCTAGAGCAGAACAAGGACATAAAGGCTATGGACAGGCAGAAGCAGAGAAAATGTAACTAGGCAGGAGATATATACAGTAGAGTCAAACAGGTACTGGCCTCTGACTGGGCTGAGGGACAAGGAAGGTGCGAGGTGAAGGGGGGCAGGGAGCACTGGAAGGCCAAGTGAAGGAAGGAAAATTGAGAAGGGCACACAAGAAGGGGAAGTAGGGGCAGCAAAGGGAAAGATAAGCATAGGAGGCAGACAAACAGGTGGTAGGGACACGGGGTAGGGGAGAATACACAGCACAAGAGAGGAACAGGGAGGAGAGGAGAGCATGGAAAAGCATAGAGCAATGGGGGGAGCAAAAGATGGGACCCAGAGCTGGGACTCAGACGTTCGGGTGGGGGACTTTCCAAGAGAGGCAGGGAGGGAAGCTAGTAGCAAGGAGAGAGGGGAAGAGGAAAAGGGGGCAGGGGTGGCCAAAGTGGAGAGAACAGAGTGAGAGTAAAGGTACCTACACTGGAAGCTGGATGCAAGAATGGACAGGTTAATAGAGTAGGGGCAAGCATGATGGCAGAAAGGCCTGGGGAAGTGGTTGTATATGGGGATTCAATCATTAAGGGGATTCAGTGGCAAAGGAGGAAAGTAGTATTTAAAGGGAGATCTTTTTTTTGTGATCCTGGAATGGAGGCTAGAAGGATACTCCCCAGGATAAAAGACTGCATTAATCTAGTGGGAAGGAAGCCGCACCTAATAGTCCATCTGGGCACAAATGACTTGGCGGGGGATGAGGTGGAGGTGGTTCAAAGGAGGTTTAGGGAGTTGGCTGAGGGCTGTAAGGGATTGGTTAGCTCCCTGGCCTTTTCAGAAGTCCTACTAGTGCATTGAGCTAGCAGGGCCAGGCAACTCAGTGTAAAGGACTTTAACCTCTGGCTGAGGCAGAGGTGTGGGGAGGAGCGATTCACATGTCTGGGAGACTGGGGGGATACATGGGTGGATGAACACCTGTACGCAAGAGACAAGCTACACTTAAGTGAAGCAGGGGCTAGATTACTAAGACTGAAACTTCAGGGGTACATTGACAAGAGGTTGGGGGTAGACAGGGATTTAAACTAGACAGGGAGAGTGTGGCACTTGGGGGAAAAGGATCCTCAGCCTAATGGGGACAACCCAGTCTACACTCTCCTAATGCGAGAGACAAGGGACAAATTAATGAAGGGGTATTATAATGGTGGGGGGGGGGGTTGGACAGGAACTCTAGCCAATGTCTGGAGCCTAAGGAACAAAATGGCAGACCTAGATGTGGTGATGGGGCTGAACAACCCAGATCTAATAGCAGTAATAGAAACATGGTGGACGGAGGGACATAGCTTGGAGATGGAACTGCAAGGGTACAATCTATTTAGAAGAGATAGATAGGGTAAAAAAGGGGGGGAGTGCATAGCCCTATATGTGTGAGAGGGGATAGAGGCAGTGGAAGGTGGGGGGGGACAATGGATCCTCTTAAATCCTTTGGGTTACATTGGAGAGTAAGGCAAGGCAACAAGGATGGGGGTGGTATACAGGCCACCTTATTAGGGTGAGGAAGTGGTTCAGGAACTAGCTAGGGAGATATAGGAAAGGGCCAGAAAAGGGGAAATCCTAGTAGTAGGGAACCTGAACCTACCAGACGTAGACTGTCAAATTCCATTGGCCACAACGGAAAAGAGCAGGGGCTTATTGGAGTCCCTGCAGGATGCGCTCCTAAGCCAGTTAGTTATGGAACCTACTGGGGGGGGGAGGCTACACTAAATGTCATTTTAACAATGGAGACAGAATAGGGGAGGTTGAGGTTGGGGAGAGCTTGGGGGACAGTGACCACCGGATGGTCAGGTTCTCCATCCAGGCAGAGGCAGAATTGGGCAGGTCATCCACTAGGATGCTTCACTTCAGGAACATAAATTTCAAGAAAATGGGGGGTATATTAAGAAGAAAACTTGAAGGGATCCAAGAGCTGGAGGAGGTAGAGCAGCTGTGGGAAGTAATTAAGGGAGGAATTCTCAAGGCCAAGGAGCAATGCATCCAGACATTCAGCAAACAGAAAAGGGGAAGAAAACCACTGTGGTTCATGGCAGGGGTTAGGGAGGCTATCAAGGAGAAGAGAAAGGCCTTAAGGCCTACAAAAGGTCACAGGGAATGGCGGAAAAGAGGATCTACAAGGATGAACTCAGGGAAGCAGGAAGAACAATTAGGAAGGCAAAGGCAAGCATAGAGGAGAAAATAGCTGGGGAGGTGAGAAGGGGCAACAAAAAATGTTATAGGTATGTGACTGATAAGAGGAAAAACAGGCAGGGGATTCCAAAACTTAGTGGAGAGGGGGGCAAAATAGTTGTGGGAGAAGAGGAGAAGGCAACCCTCCTAAATGAATATTTTGCATCCATCTTCACAACAGAGAAGAAAAAGGAAGGGCCTGTATTGAGTAGAAAGGTGAGGGAGGACAAGACGTAGACACAAGTCTTTTCACAGTGGAGAGAGTGTTGGAGAAGCTGGGAAAACTAAAAATGGACAAGGCTATGGGGCCTGACCAGGTACACATAAGGGTGCTTCAGGAGCTAAGGGAGGATCTGGCACGGCCTTTGGCAAAGCTATTTAATCATCCCTGGAATTGGGAAGGGTCCCAGGAGACTGTAAAAAGGCTGAGGTGGTACCGATATACAAGGGAGGGAGAAAGTAGGAGCCTGGCAACTACCACCCAGTCAGTCTCACCTCAGTTGTAGGCAAGCTGATGGAGACTCTCATAAAGAAATAACTGGTGAGGTACCTAGAGAAGGAGGGTCTGATTGATGATAACCAACATGGGTTCACAGGTGGCAGGTCTTGCCAGACCAACCTGATAGAATTCTTTGAGGGGGTTATGGAGGTATATGATCCGGGGGGGGGGGGCAGTGGATGTGGCTTTCTGGAAGGCATTTGACTCTGTCCCACATAGAAGGTTGGTACGCAAGTTGAACAGTCTGGGGGTAGGTGCTAGGCTTGCAAAGTGTGTGTTGAATTGGTTGGGAGGGAGAACCCAGAGAGTGGCGGTCAATGGGAAGCACTCCAGGGAACTAGGGGTGATGAGTGAGATGGGGCCACAGAGGTCGGTGTTGGGGCCCATACTATTTAATGCGGCTGCGGTGATTGAGTGATCCTCACTTCCTTGCCCAAGAAGAACTTTGTTGTCGTGTGGAGATCGAGGGGCTGCAGACAGTTGGTGGAGCCTGAAGAGAGACGGGACTGGGAGATAGCTGTGGAGAGAGGAGGTTGTGGTAGGAGCAAAGTGGAGTGAGTGCAAGGCCGAGAGTGCAGTTTGAATATCTGAAGGAGAGTTCCTGGATGAGAGAGACCCCATGATGTGGTGCAGAGTCCGAGAGGATTATATTTTGGGTTCTAGCCTATTTGAACTGAACTGAACTGCCAGGAATTCACTTTATTTCTGGAAGTGATTGACATGGATTTTAAATCGGATTAATTTGAATTTCTGCCTGTTCTGGACAGTATGGCCCTATATTTGTGGGTGGCTTAGCCGCTGGAATCTGTTTTCGTTCGGGAGGACTGGGCCTGGACTGGCCGGGGAGCCGCCTGGCAGGTTTTCGATCTTCCACGGCCCCTCTTTGGGCAAGCTGGTGGACTGGCTCGAATGAGGTGTCGAGGTTGCGAGGCAGATATTTCCAGCTGTGACCCCCCCCCCCCCATAGAAGGGCTTTCGGGCTTTTGCCATCGTCAAGCAAGATCTGGATTATTATCGGGAGGTTCTTGTTTTAAGAATTTTATTTACAAGGAAACTCACGGTCAGACTTCAAACTTTTTTCTTTATTTAGGCAGTGAGAGTGCCTTTGTTTTATTTCGGACCTCCCAGGTAGTGAGAGGGCCTGGGGGTCTGATCTTCATTTGATACTGTTTATATTATTTTCTGTACACCTCAGTGGGGGTACTTAAGCTTTATTTTTGCTTTTAATGGTTTTAAGTTCAGTTTATATAGTTTGATTTTCTTTTTGTGATTCAAAGTTTTTAAAGTGGGAGTTCCCTGTGGTGGTATATCATCTCTTTCCTTTGGATTTGTACCTCTCATTCAGACTAATTCTCCTTCATCTGAGTTTTTGTGTTTGTACTGAAATATCAGAGTACTCTCAGAAGTGTTTAAGTGTTTAGATTGTTAAATGATATATCTGTGAGGAGATTTGTTAATAGATATTTTATCAGTTTTAGGTTTTTTGATGTAATTATTATTTGGGCAGTGGGGGTTATTATTAAGAGGGTGGGTGTATTAGGGGGTGAATAAAGGGGCTTTGTAGGGTTTTTTAATTGATATAATAGTATTCTAGAGTCTGAAATATGTGTAAGAACACAGTCAGGCGGTTCTCCCCCTCAAGACTGAAAGATCTCCATCCTTTTGAATATTCTGCACTGCCTTTGGAAGTTTATAAAAATTGTCGAGTTCTCGGCATTGCAAGATGAAGGAGTGTGAGGAATAGGAGATCCTGGAACTCTTGTGGGGGATGGGAAAGGAATGGATAGATAGGGACAGTCAGAACCAGGAGACGCCCTGGGGCGAAATGGATACAGGAGTGAGGTCTGCCTTGCCGTGTACCCATACCCAAGGGCACTGGCTTGGTCAGGCAGGAGGTGCAGTCATCCTTGGAGTCTCGTCTCTTCCGGGTGGTGTTAAATAATGCTACGTCCATTAGAAACAATACCGCAGTGGTGGCGGATCTTGTTGCATTGGTGGACGTGGCCTGCATCACCGAGACCTGGCTAGATGAAAATGCGGGCCCTATTTTGGGGTCCGCGATTCCGGCTGGGTTCTCGGTGATTCACCACCTGAGAGTGGACCGTTGGGGTGGGGGACTTGCAGTCTGTTTCAGATAGGAACTTGACCTTAGGGAGGCGCCAGTTGGATGTGCCAATTCCTTTGAGTGTATTGTGGGTGTGGGTGCAGGTTTCAGGATCCTTCTTATCCATCGTCCACCAGGTGATGGGAGGGAATTCCTGAGGGAGGTTGCGGACTTCATCACTGAAAGGGTATTGGAATTCCCTCGATGGTTAATTCTGGGGGACTTCAATGCCTCGGTCAACAATGAACTCGCACTTTTTGGACAAAACCTCCTCCAACTGATGATTCATTGGGCCTGACATGGGTTATTACCTCTGCTACTTATGGGGGGGGGCACACATTGTACTTGATATTCCATCTGGGGATGGAAGTCTCCGATGTGTAGTTGGAGCCTATTGGTTGGTCTGACCATCACGCCCTAAGGTTTAGTTTCATGGCCCCCTGAAAGAGGCCTGCCCCAAAGGAGAGCGTACAGTTCCATCCTTTAGGAGGAGTTACCTCAGAAGGCCTGATGACAGAGCTGGACTTCTCAGGATTGCTAATGGATAGTACTGACCCAGGGCCCCTAGTGCTAGCCTATAATTGGGCAGTTATGAGGGCCCTGGATGTCATTGCTCCATCCCATGTTTGTCCCTGTACTCTTCATCCAGGGGATCCATGGTTTACCAGGGAGATCCGTGGGTTGAAGAGACAGGGTCGAAGATTGGAGAGACGCTGTCGGAAAACTCACCTGGAGATGGGCAGGCTTAGACTGCTGGATCATAATAAGATCTATCAGTTAGAATTTTCCCATAAGAAGGCAGAGTTCCTGTCCAGGGAAATTGCTACAGTGAGGAACAGACTGGCCCAGATCTTCTGGACTGTAGACAGACTGTACAATCCAGCCTGTCTTCAAACCTGTCGAGCTTTGTCACAGTTACAGTGTGAGGAGTTTGCAATGTTCTTCACTGATAAGGTGTCCATCATCAGGGATGACTGAGATCAGCCAGCGCCTCCCCATTGGGTCTTGCACTGATCAACTGAGTGGCACTAATTCCCAACTAACTCGGTACACCTTTAGTCAGCCGGCAGTCATGGATATAGTGAGGATCATCCAGACTTTGCGTCCAACCTACTGTAGTTTGGATCCAGGCCCTACTCACCTACTGGTGGGGTGTGTAGAGGTTATCAGCCCAATCCTTACTGGGATAGTGGTGGTATCATTGGAGAAAGGGATATTTCCAGATCCCTTAAAGGAGGCAGTGATGCACCCCCCCCTTTGAAAAAGCCCTCCCTTGATCCCGACTGCCCAGAAAACTAGAGACCTCCCCTTTTTGAGGTAGGTTATTGAGAAGGTGGTCACTCTGCAGCTGGAGGATCACTTAACCAGCCACAGTATCTATGACCCTCTCCAGTCTGGCTTCAGGAAGCGGCATAGCACTGAGACGGCTCTTGTATGGGTACTGAATGATCTCCTGATGGCGAGAGATCAGAGAGCTCATTCTGTCTTGGTTCTCCTTGATCTCTCAGCAGCATTTGACACCATAGATCATGGGGTATTGCTTGAACTCTGTGGTTTCTCTGTGGACTAAGGGGGGTGGTCTACAGTTGGTTTCAATCTTTCCTGCAGGGTAGGACTCAGAGAGTAGTGTCGAGGATTTATTCCTCGGCCTCTCACTGCCTGTGCTGTGGGGTGCCACAGGGTCCGGTGTTGTCCCCCATGTTATTTGAGGTGTATATGCTCCCATTGGGGGACATTATAAGACAGTATGGGTTGAGTTTTCATTGCTATGCAGATGACTCTCAGCTCTACATGTCTTGCGCCTGAGGAGGAGTCCGATTCAAGTGCAGTGTTTAACAATTGCTTGCTGGAGATACGAACTGGATGAGTACCAGCTGGTTGAAGTTGAACCCATGAAAAACAGAGGTATTGGTAGTGTAGCCACGGGTAAGGATGTCAAGCTCATGGGTGGGAAAACCCTCAGGTGTATTTTTTGGGGGACTCCGCTAATGGCATCCTGCCAGGTGCGTAACCTTGGTGTTGTGTTTGACGAGGGCCTGACCCTGAGGGCACAGGTGTCAGCCCTAGTCAAATTGCCCTTTTTCTATCTAAAGTACATAGCACGGGTGAAACACTTGGTTCCATCGGATGGTCTTCCTACCCTGGTCCATGCCTTAGTTGCCAGTCGTCTTGATTACTGCAATGCCCTTTATCTAGGGCTACAAGGAGTGGATATCCACCGTTTGCAGCTGGTGCAAAATGTGGCAGCTAGGTTCTTGACTGGAAGCCTGAGATCAAACAATTATAACACCTGTGCTGCACGAATTGCACTGGCAGCCTGTACAGTGGCGGATCACTTTCAAGGTCACATTGATGACCTATAAGGGCCTACATGGTTTGGGACCCCGCTACCTGAAAGAGCTCTTGATTCCTTACTGCCACTCCCATTCCCTCCGTTTCTCTGGTGAGGGATTGCTAGAGATTCCCAGGGTAATCCTGAAAACATCTGGTGGAAGAACTTTTGCCTTTATGGCACCTACCCTGTGGAATTCTCTATCTTGCCAGATACGCAATAGCCTGACTGTAGAAGGGTTTATAAAAGTTCTTAAGACCTTTTTATTTAAACAAGCATTTTCAGAGATGTAAAATTGCATTTTAAATTGCTGTGGATTTTAATATAGTATGTGAAACTTTGTAAAGGCGCCCTGAGCTTTGGAAAGGCACCTCATATAAATACATTTTTACTTACTTACGTACTTAATGTGTACGTGAGGGACTTAGTGGAGGGTCTAAATGGAAAGGTGTGTTTGCTTGCAAATGACTCAAAGTTACATAACAGGGTGGATGCTCCTGGGAGGGGGTGGGGAGGATGAGGCAGGATCTAGCTAGGCTGGAGGTGGACAGAAAAGTGGCAGTTGCAATTCAATGCAGAAAAGTGCAAACTAATGCACATAGAGACGAAATAACCCAGGAGCCACTTACTGCCGGGGGGATGGTATCACTGCAGGCCACAGAACAGGAAAAGGACCTAGGGATTTGGATCATGGGCACATTAAAGACTAGGAGGCCATGTGAACAGGCAGCTGGGAAAGCAACAAGAGTGCTTGCATGCAATGGGAGAAGCATAACTAATAGGAGGAGGGAGGTGATCATGCCATTATATAAAACACTGATCAGACCACAGCTGGAGTGTGGAGTTCAGTTCTTGAGGCTCAGCTTGCAAGGGGAGAAGGATAGACTGGAGAGGGTACAGAGAAGGGTGACCAAGATGATCCAGGGGATGCAGGGAAGAACATATGAAGAGAGGCTGGAAGAACTCGGTCTTTACATGCTGGAAATGAGACGGGAGGGGGGATGGTGAAAACCTTCAAGTGTATGAAGGAATAAACAAGGTTGGGGGATAGCATCTTTAGGCTGAGTAAAATAAAACCACCAGAGGACATGCATATAAGCTGGAAGGGGGCAGATTTAAGGGGGATGTTAGGGGGTGTTATTTCTCAGAGAGAGTTGTACAACCATGGAACAGGTTGCCGGAGTGGGTGGTGGAGATGGATACTGTGGAGAAATTCAAAAGAGCATGGATAACTACATGGGGCTAGCAAGGGAAAAGAGGCAGAGGGGTGGGAGGTAAAAGGGAGGTGTGGGGGCAATCTTGGGCAGACTCGATGGGTCGATTGGTCTTTTTCTGCCGGCACAATTCTATGATTCTATGATCACCACTGCCAAACTCAAGGGGAAGTTCATATTTACTCAGCTGTCAGCTTCCTTTAATTCTTCTGGCTTCCTCACTCCTTTCTGGTCTGGCTACCACAAAAGACTTTCTGCTGTCTCTTCTCTATTCCAGGTAGACTCCTATAAGTACCTTGGTGTACGGCTTGATAGAAACCTGAATTTCTCATCACACATCAGTCCATCCACAAAAAGCTCTGCTGTATTGCAACAAATCATGCATCCCACTTCCAGACAGCTGGGAGTGAGAGTGTTCTCAGAATAATTTTACCAGTGCTTGACTGTGAAGATGTGGTCTATGGGGCTACCCCCAAATCCAGCCTGACCAGACATGATCCTCTCTTTCATTTCTTCTGCCACTTTGCCTTAACTGACCTCCATAACTCACCCATCTTCTTTATCAAAACCTGTTCACTCCATGCTCTACACTCCCATTGTCTATAGCACTGCCCTCCTTTCTTTACAAATGCTGTTTCTCATCACTTCCCTAGCTAAACCCCCTCCTATCCCCTTTCCAACTTCAACTAAATATCTGTGTTTAATTAATAGAAAACACATTAGAAAGGGAAACCTAACATACTAACATACTATTTGCCAGCAGATTAGGCCTTACGGTCTATCGAGTCTGCTCGAACCTCAGATCCCTAGTTGGGTGCCGAGGCCCCCCCCCTTGTGTTCCAGAAACCCCTATCATCCATCCTCACCCCCCTGGGACAGGCCATCATCTGATACATCCACTTTCTGTGTCTGTCCCACCCTCTCTTGAAGCCCTTCACTGTGGATCTCTGAACCAGTGTGCCAGGCAGTGCATTCCAAGGGTCCATCACCCTCTCAGTGAAAAACCTCCTCCTCTTTTCCCCCCTCACCCTTCCACCTTCCAACTTCAAACCATGCCCTCTGGTGATACCTCCCTGCTTTAGTCTAAAGATCTCCTCCATGTTTACTCTATTTATTCCCTTGAGGTACTTGAAGACCTCAGTCATGTCCCCCCGTCTCTCCTCTCCTCCAAATGAAAACAGGCAGAGCTCCTCAATTCTGTCCTCATACAACAAATCCCCTAGTCCTTGTATCATCTTAGTTGCCCTCCTCTGTACCCTCTCCAGGAGCTGTATGTCCCTCTTCAAGTGTGGTCTGCAGTACTGTACACAATACACAAGGTGTGGTCTAACCAGTCCATTGTACAGCGGCAGAATCACTTCCTTGCTCCTAGAGGTGATCCCCTTACGATGCATCCCAACATCCTGTTTGCCTTGCTAGCCGCTCTCCTGCACTGCTCAGAGTTATTCATACATGCATCCATCATGACCCCTAGGTCTTTTTCCCCTATTGAGTCCTCCAGCACCTCCCCTCCCAGGGTGAACCTGTGCTTAGGGTTTCCCCTCCCAAGATGTAACACCTTGCACTTGGTGATATTGAAATTTAATTTCCATGTGTAAGCCCAGCTTTCCAGAGTGTCCAGGTCCCCTTGCAGGGCCAACCTCCCTCTTCTCCCTCAACTACTGCTCACATCTTGGAGTCATCAGCGAAGAGACTCATTTCACATCCTATACCCTCCCTGATGTCTGATATGTATGCATTAAACAGGATCGGACTCAGGACTGAGCCCTGTGGTATCCCACTACCAACCTCTCTAGGGTTCAAGAGCTCCCCACCGACCACCACTATCTGGGTGCGTCCAGCTAGCCAGTTTTCAATCCATCTGACCATCAAAGGGCCTACTCCCAACCCCATCAGTTTCTCCACCAGACCATTGTGGGGGACAGAGTCAAACGCCTTGCTGAAGTCCAAGAATAATACATCCACAGGCTTTCCCCTGTCCAGTTCTGATGTTACCCATTCATAGAACTCCACAGGATTGGTTTGACATGATCCACCTGGCACAAACCCATGTTGCCGACTATCCAGACCTCCCACCTCCTCCAAGTACACTCCCAATCGTTCCTTTAGTATAATCTCCATTAATTTTCACACCACCGAGGTCAAACTGATGGGTCTATAGTTACCTGGTACTTCCCTCGAACCCCCCTTTATGGATTGGCACCACATGTGCCTCTCGCCAATCCCTAGGTACCCTCCCTGTCTCAAGTGACCTGTTGAAGAGCTCCGCCAGGGGTGCAGCCAATATGTCCACCTATTCCCATAGTACTCTAGGATGAATGCCATCCGGCCCAGGAGATTTGTCTTTCTTTAGGGCCTTGAAGGCTAACCACACCCTTTTGGCAGAGATAGCATCATCCATCCCCTCCACCTTACTGGCCTTTCCATCCTTATCCCGATGTGGCACCCCGGGGTACCTCTCCCTCCCTCTTGCTCCATTTCTGTTGCTCCCCTGATCCCACTCACTGCCACTTCTATCCCCATCATGCCTGGCTTTGTAGATATCCCATCCATGGGTGTAGGCAGACATACTCCAAGCACTCCATGGTGTGCAATTTTATTTAAGGGGGGGTAGTAAATAGGCTCTGAACTGCTTCCTTTTCCATGAAAACTAACAAAGAAAATACTGAACCTTTCTGTAATTTTATTCATAGGAGCAGAAACTAGAAGGACTGGTCACTAATACTCTCTTTGCATCCCAAGGACAATACAACTTTATAAGCTCTGGGCTGATATGTGGGTGTCTTAGGGAACAATGCATGGCATTTGTATTTACCCATGCATGGCAACAACCACTGTCATGGGATACAAAAGTTGTATTTATTGAGCCAAATGAGGCAACAAACACGGTCCTGGTGTACATTTGTATATTGTCTAGCTACACCCTGGGGGGTAGCTCACCCTAACAAGGGGGTGGGGTAGCAGTGAGTCCACTTGGTGTGCAGATCTGAAATCCTGGCTCGCCCGATCCCATCCCCTCCCTAGTGAACACAGAGACAAAGTACTCATTAAATACCTCTGCCTGGTCCCTCTCCTCTTCCACCCACCCTCCTTCTGATCTCAATCTGCTGAGATGGCCCTTAGTTTTTCTCCACTCCCCAATGTACCGGAAGAACCCCTTTTCCCCTCCAATGCATCCCCTGTGCCAGCCGGTGCTCTTTACTGGACTTTGCCCCTCTCACCATCCGGGTGACTTTTCTAGATGCAAGATGGTACATTTCCTTATCCCTATCCCCTCTTGTTGTTTTATATTTTTTGTAGGCTGCCTTCTTTTCTCTGACCACTACCTGAACCTCGCTGAACCACCAGCATGGTTTATGTGACCTTGCTCCCTTACGTTTCACCTTAGCGCAGGTCCTGACTGCCTCATAAAGTCCCCGTTTTATGACCTCCCATTTCCTTTCCACATTTGTCATTGATGTAATCCCCTTCAAGTGGTCCTTGAGAATTTTTCCCATGCCCACAAAGTCTGCCCCCCTGGAGTCCACTGCCAGTGTCCTAAATCTCCCCCCCCGCCATGCTTATTTGAAACCAGACAGTATTGTGGTCGTTCCCAGTCAGGGGATCCTCTACAACCAGGTCCCTTACCAGATCCCCATCTGCCAGAACCACGTCCAGGACATGTCCCTCCCTTGTGGGCTCCATCACATGCTGTGTTAAGAACACATCCTGGAAGCCGTCCAGCAGCCTCTGCTCCTTGGTCACCTTAGAGGACATGGTTCCCCAGTTTGTACCTAGCATATTAAGTTCCCCCATCAACACCACTCCTTCCTCTTTTGGTCCACACTGGGCAATGATGTTGTCCAGCAAACCATCCTCCAGAACATCACCCATCCCGGAGGGCCTATTTACTTCACCCAGCTTGACCTTATCTCCTGCTGGGGATTGTAAGGCGACCCATAAGACCTCCACGTTTCCCTCTGCCTCTTCTACCCTAGCAATTTCTATGTCATCTCTAATGAACATAGCCAGTCCACCCCCTCTGCCCTTCTTTCTATCCTTCCTAAGCATAGTGTACCCCACTACATTTAGGTCCCAGTCATGGTTTTTGTTGGCCGACGTCTCCGTGACCACCGCCACATCCAACCCCCCCCACCCCCCAAACAGCATGGCCTGGAACTCTGGCAACTTGTTTCCCAAGCTTCTGGCCGGACAAGATCCTCTGTTTCATTTCTTCTGCCACTTTGCCTTAACTGACCTCCATAACTCATAACCTGGGCGCTCTCCCTTGTATTAACTAAGTTGTTGTGTGTAATCTTCTGTGATTATCACATATTTCAGTCTTGTTCTGTAAACTGCATATATGTGCTAACTATACGAGTCCTCAAGAAAATACTACTGTAAGTTTTAGATTTTAGTTGTGTCCATCGTTTATTTATTTATTTATTTATTTGATAACCAGGTGGGTGCACTTATCCAGTGGATCATTTTCAGGCACGACTCGAGCCACTCACATGGCACATTGAGTACAGCAGATACAGGTTACATAACAGTATTACAAGCAACAACAATTAGGTGAATGCAGCAATAGTGCTAAGCGACATTGCATAAAGTAAATAACATTGAAGTACATGGAGCAGTAAAACAGGTCAGTAATCAGGACACTAAACAGTCACAAAACAATCACACAGGAGTGTTGTGTGCATATTTATGGAACACATACAAACAGAGGTGAGAAAGAAGCAAGTGCCTCACCTGGGACTTGTACACTTACTTCTTTCTCTCCTCTGTTTGTATGTGTTCCATAAATATGCACACCACATTCCTGTGTGATTGTTATAAGTAAATATTTGTGTTGCCTTTGGGTTGTGCATTTGAAAAAGAGTACTGTGCTCAGGGACAACCCGGGTTCCAGTTATCTCAATGGCGCAGCTGGTTAGTGCAATTGGAACAGTAACAAAATGTAGTTTACAAAACAAATCGTGTCTGTACACAGTTACAATAACTAAAGTGAACAGTATGTTATACAGTATGTACAGTAAATGTAATAGCTATCTATTTTTAACTTGCTACATGCATAAATCTTGTAATGATCTCTTTCTTTAATCAAGCAAGAAGAGATACATGATTTGACTTTCCACTAATTCCCTTGGCTCCTCTGAATGTCGTAACTTTTCTGTTCTCACTTGCTGGATTTCTGCTGGTAAAATAGCATTCTGTATCTGCCTTCCTGCCATCTACTGCTATTCGCCATGCCACTCAAATTTCTCCTAACTAACCTCTACACCCACACCTTGCTCCTGCTCCTGCCCTGTCCCTAGCCTCTTCCTGTACTGGTTACCAGTAATAATTTTCTTTGTTCCTCAGATTTCAAAACTCAGGTCCCTCAGCTTGTATGATTTTGGGTTGCATCATGCATATCCCACACTTACAGAACTGTGTATAACATGTAATTAGTGCAATCTGCCTTACAGTGTATTTAGTAGTATTTGCACTTGTTTATGCACTAGGTTACTAGGTAGATTAGACATAAAAAGGCCAAAGCCCATCGCAAATGTCTCCCACAGCTTTGTGGGCAGATGAGTTGTTGCCCATGCCCCAGTTCAGATGTTTGTCTAGTCTGTCTTTGAAGACATTAAAATTATCAGCATCAACCTCATGATGTGGGAGTAAATTCCATAATTTAGCAGCTCTAATTGAAAAAGAGTTGTCTCTCTTATGGGTATTGGTCTTTGGGATTACCAATTGCATTTTATGGCTTCTCATGTTCACACAACAGTATGTGAACTGGAGTCTGCACTGAGCTGTAAGGGTCGAATTCTGTAGGATCCTGTATAGCTGTAGTAACTCTCCCATACTTCTCCTTTCCTCAAGGCTAACCAGTGCAGTCTTGGACAGTATCTCCTGATAGGTTAGGTGTCTCAGTTTTGGGATTAGTTTTGTTGCCATGTGCTGGACTTGCTCAGTAAGGTGGATATCCTGTGCCTTTGCTTTGTTTTGTTTCTGCTCACGTACCACCTTTTGTCTTTCCCTCCCCCAGGATGCACCTGAAAATGAGCCTTGACTCAGTGTGTCTTTCCTAATCACCAGTTTCAAAAGTAATCGATCAATAAATCAATAATAATTAATGGATTCCGTTTTTTTCCTTAGGAAACTCATGGCGTAATTTGCCATGATAAAGGAGTGTTTATTATGGCAAACACGAGCTGAGTTTTCTGTCTGCTGCACATGCGCCAGCACCAGCAGCTGCTCTTCCACATACCACCAGAAGCGAAAAAGGACAACAGACCAGACTGCCGCACTGATTCGCCGGTAAGTAAAACTTTAAAAACAAAGAAAAAACAGCCACATTAAACAATTTGAAACTACCTAACCAAAAAAAAAAAGACATCCCTTCCTTCCAGCAGCTATATCCAACCACTCTTCTGAAATCCGGTTGGTCGGCAGCTGCCCAGGTACATCTTCACTTTATTTTATATAATTGCTGTGGCAAAAAAACAAAACCCAGCAATTATATAAAATCAAATATGGGTCGCTGTGTGTAAACTTGAAGTTTACACACACCCGTGGGGTTAGAAGCTATTCATAAACCCCTTGAGCTTTGCTCTCGGGGTTTATGTCACATCTAACCCCTCGGGTGTGTGTAAACTTCTTGTAACGCACACCGACCCATACTGTATTCTATTTAATACTTACATACATACATACATAAATGGTTTTTTTTTCCTCCCACTGCAGCATCTGTGGTCAGTGCTCTGAGGGACTACTCATGTTTCTTCAAGCTGCAAACAATTGACTTAGAGAGACCATATTCGGTAATAAGTTCCCCCACTGTCACTCAATTTGTGAGCCAATCAATGTTGTTTAATTTACAGTAGTATGAGTATCCTAAGTCTTCTTCTTTATAGACTCAGCCATAGCAGCAGAAACGCAACAACTGCTAAAATGAAGCCTGACATAATGGGGTAAACTGGATAAATATATTTTGGTTTTAGCCAGCAAGAACAGCCAAAAGTGTTACAGTAATGTACTTTTGTACCAGTACAACCATACACATACTCTCAATCCTCATTCCTAGAGCAAGGCATCATGTGTATGCAAATCCATGTCCAAGTCAGGCTGACAAGGCTTGCCCAAACTGACAATGCCTTTTAACCATGTGTGTACATCTGATCCAGCTTAGGCTGAGAATGACAGAGTAGAGACACATGCCTAGTCTTCTTAGGGACCCCTTAGTGTACTGCAGTCGTAATCTCAACCAGGAACCTCATCAGACAGCTAAGCAAAGTCTGTTTAAAACATTTGGAGTGAGTTTCTCTGCTAGCATTCTTTTACGGATCTCCATATTCGGCTTTCCCTACAAACTGCCTTTCTAGCATGCTCACACCAAGTGCTCTAAATGAACTTTGCACCAAGTTTCTCATCCTTCATCAATCAAAGTTGAATCCTGTGATGAGGATGTAAGATCTTCCATAACAATTTCCAATATGATGTTGTGTCTGACAGTCTTCCTGTATATTTTTGCTGCAAAGCATCAGTTCAGGTAAGATCTTTAAAATGATTGTCAGAGTGCCTACTTGTATCAATTCAAAGGGCTGGGATGGACTCAGTAACAGACTGGAGTGACAGTCTTGACATGCAAACTCTGTGCAATGCCTGGAAAGGGATATTATAAAAATAGACCAATTCCCTGTTAGACAGTGAAATAACAACCAAATCAAAATGCTATCAAGAGGGGCTATCTAATTCTTTTTAGTACAAAATACCTTTTCTTTTTGCTTACTGCCAGTGGCTGGGCACCATTTGGGAACAATAGGAGCAATTTTCTGTGATTGCACCAAAGCAATATGTAGCAGGTATTACTGTTTAAAATTTGCAGCACATCTTTATATAGCACAGTCAATCTTTATACAGCAAGCTGATCACTTGTTTATGAGTACAAGCTGCATTTAGTAGTCATAAATATAGTAGGACTGTTTTCAGACAGTACTTGATAGACTTAACTGCTTGTTTTGCCCATTTAGTTCTATAATTTATTTTGAACTTTTTAGCAGGTTTGTGTTAAATAATTGTACTCATCATACAAGTTTACTGCTTGTGCAAAGCATATCTGCCTGATATCTTCTGCAAATGAGTAGTAGGCAATATTAATTCTCTATGTACTGTACCATTACTTGTTATACGATTTAGCTGAAATCAAAAGAAAAATTATAAGCAAAGCACCCTTCCAGGAATTGTCTGTTCTGCTTTAATGCAATTTTGATGTAATGCAGCTTAAAGTCTGACTTGTGTGCAATGCCAGTTCAAAGTACTCTCACTTCTCAGCCAAAAGGTGTTATATTAAAATCACTCACACCCACATACTAGGGATATGGGCTTATGTACCATGCAGATACATCATTTTATTACTGGGTAGGGACTGTTTGTATGATATCATTCAGATAAAAAGTTAAACTATGGCCCATTCTACTCAGTTCTGATGATTTTCTTAGTGGGAATAAGGGATTACTCAGCATTTATATTTATTCATTTTTTTTACCAAGAAAACCTCATCTAGATGTAGCACTTAATTTCCAACAGGGTCTCGGGTGGGTCAAACAGAAGTGTCTAGTGTTAAATTTATTTACATCAACTAAGAGGTTACTTTTCATGCTTTATTATTTGAAATGCTAATGCCTGTGATTCTGAGGCTGGCTAACCACACCCCTTACCCTTAAAAATAACCATTAGCCCCTTGCCTTTCTAGGGCACTAGGTCATAACAGTGCCTATGCCTGTATGGACAGCGCTGTCATAAACTGCACCATTCAATCAGCGCTGATCATAAAAGTGGCAGGAGCAAATGCTGCAAACAAACACAGAGCCACTGGTAGCGATCGCAAGTCTGGTTTGCTATCGCTACCACCAATAACTGTATTTTTGTGGAGGGGTTGTGTCTCCCACACCCCCCAAGTGGGGGTCTCTGCCCCCATACCCGCCGTACTTAAAATAACCAACTCCAAGTTGGAAAATAACCATTTTGGAGACCAGGATTCAAACCCTGGTCTCCACCACCACCATTCTGGCCGAGCTGCCCATACTTGAGTGCTCCATGCCATGGGAGCAGCTCAACCAGCCTCCTGATTTCCTGCCACCTTGTGCTCCTCTCTTGCACCATGAACAGCAACCTGGGAGGGCTTACTATACAGCGCTGTTATTCCCCAGTCACTGTCCGTGGAAGTGCTGTGAAGGCCGCACTCTTCTGAGCAGCGCTATTATTGTAATGCTATTTTGACCTGGTTGGTCTTGTAGCACTACATGTTTTGCTCAGGCTGTTTGTTGCTGCCAGAGAATCCCCCCCAGCTCCAACTCCCCTCCTCAGTGGTTGCTGCTTTCTCAGTTGTTTTGGGGACTTTCTGTTTGGTTTGCCTTCACTTTTGTTTAGTCTGTGCCTTTGCTGCTCACTGAGTTAGTAGTGTTGTGCTCCTGCTTTTCACTAGGACAGAGGCTTGTTGCTTTTTGTCCTCTCTTTACTCAATGCTTCCCTGCTGTGTGCTTTCTGTTTGTTTCACCTCCTGTGTCTGAGTTCCAACAAGGTAGCCTTTTATTCTGTGCTTAAAGGCCTGCTTTTGTCATACTGTTGTATTGCCTTATGTTTTCCATCTTGCCTTTTCTCCATCCTTTCTGTCAGTGTTTCTCTGTTGTGTGCTTTCAGGCTGCTTCCATGTTCTGTGTTTCAGTTACCAAGTATGTACCTCTGTATTTTGTGTTTTATGCCCTGCTTTTGACATGCTGTTGTACTTCCGTATGTTTCTGTAGGCTCTAAACTTTCAAGATATGCCTGCTATTCATATCCAGATCTTGCCCAGATAAAACCATACCCAATTCCCTGAAAGGACAGTCATCGCCACTTACATTGATTTTTTAGCAGAAAATGATTGTTAGTGCTAATAACATTCACATGCACAAATCAAAATTGGTTACAGAATACAGATAGGTATATCATAAAACATCATCACAAACATTTATCATATGCAAATCTAGTGTACAGTATTCCCCTGGGGCAGCAGATGACATTGGCTATGAATTAACCATCCAGGAAACAAGCCAACCCTCGGCCAAAGAAGAAGTGGAAAACCCCCGTTGGGTCAGCCAGCTTCCCTGACAAGGCTGCTCAAATGGAACAGTACCACCAGGCCACAGCCATGCAGTTGTGCCCTCACCGGGCCTCAACTGCCTGACCATCACCCCCTGTGCAACGTCTCTTCTGGAATGTGCCCTCACCAGGCCATCTCCATTCACATTTCAAATACAGTGTTGCATTAGCCGACAAGTCCCGAGTCCTCCACCACAAGATCTATAAATTCTACTATACCCAAGTCTCCAATACATTCTGAACACTCAGGTTAAAAATTGCTTGATCTATGTCCGGCAGGTGCACCCCATCTGAATCAAAATAACTCTCCTTCCCTGGTTCTAGCCACCTGTCCCTTTTTCCATTTTCGCTGAAACATGATCCTTGACCAAGCTAGCTTCATGTCCAACATCTGCCTCCTTATCCAACCCAGATCCACCATTATCTCCTGCATCACATCTATAGATGACAGACTCCCCAGATTATTTCCCCCCAAGTGGTTTATCAAACCCTGTGGAAGGTCCCTGATTAACCCCAGCTTTTTGAATGCCAGTATGAGGTTCTCTCACCTCAGGACAGCAATTCCGCACCAGCATATGGTTGCTTTGTCCTCCAGGATGCCCAGTTGATCTCCCTGGCCCTGCTGGGAAGCCCAAGTGTGCACTCTCCTAATAAAGGAGTGGCCAACCACGTAAACATTTTTGATTCTACGAGGTGCACCTGTAAGATAAACCAAGCAATTACTGAATAATACTTTCACTTAGTTTATTCGGCTGCCTTTTTAATGTTTGACATAGGTATTTATTATTGGATGTCTGTTTTTATATTTATTATGTATCTGTGCTTTGGTTTTTTGAAAAGCACATTATAAATAAATGTTGATTTGATTTGATTTACTGTGGGGTGCCCCCGTTCAAATCCCCTGCTCTGGGCCTGATGTAAGTTTTGTAGACTTTTACCTGCCAGCGGCCAATCCTTTTTATCTCAGCTTCCTGGCAACCCAGCCTAGCTGTCTCAGAGATGGCCCCAATCCTGAATGAGTGTGAGCTAAAGTATCTAGGGTCCTGACCCACTGACCTAATACCTTTCCTAATGACCACCCCAAATTGGTATCTGGTTACTGGATTTCCTTCCACATGGGCGAAAAAGATGCACTGGCTGCCCCTTCTGTGCTCCATGTATTCTTTTATGATGGCCCACAGGCAGAGAACACACCCCTGAGCCCTATGAAAAGTGATTATCCTGTTGGCGCCACACTGTACCATCTCGGATTGGCTCAGCGACAGTTGTAGTGTCTCACCTGTTAACCTGACATCTCCCCATTGTAGGTTGTGTCCCACCTGCATGGTAGGATCATCCACCAGTTCTGACACCCTGAATGTGCCAAAGAAGGTGTAGGCAAATAGCTCCTTAAGCAGTCTTGCTTTGTCTTCAGATGAGCATATCCCCACCATTTTGCCCAATATCTCAATTAACAGTTGACTGTCCACCAGATGCCTCCTGTCCTTTATGGTTCCCCTAATTCCATGCCACCCTTCTATCATTTTCCATATGGTGAAGGATCCTGACATGTCCTGGAGACCATACATCTTTGCCATGAAGGCGATGCCCGCCAAATGGCTGCAGATGTAAGATGGGGCCCTGTCCTACATAGATACATAGACAGTGTCAGCAGATAAGGGCCTATGGCCCACCCAGTCTGCCCATTTGAGCTTGTAAGTTCAGTTTGTTTTCCTAGAAGTCTGTTGCCCCATACCCCTGACCTTCAGAATTCCTTTATGTCTATCCCATGCATTCTTAAATCCCGTGATTGTTTCAGCCCCCACCACTTCCTCTGGCAGGGTGTTCCACTTGTCCACCACCCGTTCTGTGAAGAAATTCTTTCTCATGTTTCCTCTGAATCGTCGTCCCTCCAACTTCATCCCATGCCCTCTAGTCCTGGAACATCTTTTTCACTTAAAAATAGTGTTTTCCTGCACCCTGTTCCTCCCTGTAAGATACTTGTATGTCTCTATCATATCCCCTCTCTCCCTCCTCTCCTCCAGGGAGTACATGTTCAGTTCCTTCAACCTGTCTTCATAGGACTTGTGATGCAATCCATGCACCATCTTTGTTGCCCTCCTCTGAACCTTCTCTACCCTGTCTATGTCCTTACGTAGGTATGGTCTCCAGAACTATACACTGTACTCCAGGAGGGGCCTCACTAGTGTCTTGTACAGCGGAATTATGACCTCCCTTTTCCTGCTGGTGATGCCCCTGCCTATACATCCCAGCATCATATTTGCTTTACTGCTGCCTTGTCACACTGTTTCCCTACCTTGAGGTCATCAGAGATGATAACACCAAGATCCCTTTCCTGCTTGGTGCATGCTATATCCTCACCCCCCAACTGATATATTGTGCCAGGGTTTTTGTGCCCTATATGCATTATCTTGCATTCTTTGCATTGAATTTCAACTGCCAAACCCCTGACCATTCTTCAAGTTTCTGCAGGTCGCTTCTCATTCTGTCTACACCCTCTGGTGTGTCTACTCTGTTACAGAGCTTTGTGTCATCAGCGAACAGTGAAATTCTTGCCTTCTAGGTCCTGCACAATGTCACTGATGAAGATGTTGAATAGGACCGTCCCAGCACTGATCCCTGTGTGTCCCCACTGGTCACTCTTCCTCTGTGGAGTGACAGCCATTTACCACCACCCTCTGTGTCCTGCCACCCAGCCAGTTACCTACCCACCACACTACTGTCCTGCCCACACCCATATTCCCCAGTTTGTGTAATAGTCTTCTATGTGGCACAGTGTCAAAGGCCTTGCTGAAGTCCAGATAGGCCATGTCCACTGCCCTCCCCTGATCCACCTCCCTAGTCACCCAGTCAAAAAATTCAACGAGGTTGGTCTGACATGACCTCCCCCTGGTGAAACCATGCTGCCTTGGGTCCTGTAGTCCATTGACAACCAGATGTTCCACCAATCTCTCCTTCAGTAGTGCTTCCATGATCTTCCCACTACTGAGGTGAGGCTGACACTGGTCTGTAGTTCCCTGCTTCCTCTTTGTTCCCACTTTTGTATAAGGTGACTACATCTGCTGTCCTCCAGTCTTTGGGTACCTCCTGTTTCCAGTGATCGGCTAAACAGGATAGCCAGAGGTTCAGCCACCACCTCTCTTAGTTCTTAAGGACCCTGGGGTGCACCCCATCTGGCCCCATTGCTTTATCAACCTTATTACTTCCAGTTCCTTCAGGACCCTTTCTCGTGTAAAGGGACTTGTGTCCATTTCTGCACCATTCTCACCCCTTGTACTCCCTTCAGACCCATTACCCTCCTCTTCCTCAGTAAAGACTGAGCAGAAATACCTGTTCAATATGTCAGCTTTACTGTTGTCATCCTCCACGTGGCCCCCATCCTCCCCCTTCAGTCTCACTATCCCTCCCTTTGTCTTTCTTTTTTCACTTATGTACCTGTAAAAGGTTTTGTCCCCTCTACCCACTGATTTTGCAATGTGCTCTTCTGTCTGAGCTTTGGCTTCCCTTACTGACCTCCCTGCCTCCCTTTGCTTCTCCTGGTACTTCTCCCTATCCCCTTCTGCCTGTGTCTTTTTGTATTGCCTGAATGCAATCTTTTTTTGGCTTTCACTTTGCTACTCTTTGGAAAACCATAATGGTCTCCTCTTCCTTTCCTCTTGCTAACCTGCTTAATGCATAATTCTGTTGTTCTTGTAATCCCCATTTTAAATACTGCCCACTGTTCTTCAACCCTTGATTCCTGTCCCATTCCCCTTAGTGCCTCTTTCAAGTATCTCCCCATTTTCCCAAAGTCTGCCCCACTAAAATCCAGGATACATGTTTTTGTGTGGTTTGGTTCTGCTCTTTCTGTGATTTCAAACCACAATGACTGGTGGTCACTGTTTCCCAGGTGCTCCCCCACTGTTACCCCCATCACACTGTCCCAGTTTGTGAGCACAAGGTCCAGTATTGCCTTCTGCCGAGTTGGTTCCATGACCAGTCGCTTGAGGAAGGCACCCTGAAGGGAGTCCAGGATAAATCTGCTCCTAATTGATGCTGCTGCTGGGATGCTCCAGTCCACGTCTGGAATATTGAAGTCTCCAACCAGTACTACCTCACCCTTGTCTGCCTTCCTTTGGATGACTATCATCAGCTCCCTATCTGTTTCTTCCTTCTGGGCTGGTGGTCTATCGACCACACCTGTGCGGATGGCTGTCCCCATTTTCCTTTCCAGCTTAACCCACAGTATCTCTCCCCCATTTTGTTCCTCCTGGATCTCTGTGGCTGTTATTTCATTTTTCACATACAGTGCCACTCCTCCTCCCTTCCTGCCTGCTCTGTCTCTTCTGAATATGTTATAGCCAGGTATGGCCATCTCCCAGTCGTGGTTATCATTACAACAGGTTTCAGTGATAGCCACAATGTCCAGGTCTGACTGCACCATGACAGCCCCCAGATCTTCCATCTTGTTGCTAAGGCTCCTGGCATTTGCACACATGGCTTTCCATGATTTGACCTCCCTAGACTGTTTCACTGTTCTACTCCAGCCCCTTCATTGGTTGTCATTTGTCCCTGGTTCTCCTTGCTGTCTGCCCTTCTGCTGAATTTTGCCCCTTTTCTGCTTATCCACCTCTTGGGCACTAATCTCCATCTTTGTACACTGCTTTGCAGAGATAGCCACCCTCTGGTTCACTTGTTCCACTGCCTAGCTGTGGGGGGTGAGCAAGTAGGTACCCTCCTTGCTGGCCTGCCACCCCCTTTGCTAGTTTAAATGCTTGTCAATGTAGCATTTAAACTTATCATTGAGTGCTTGGATTCCCCTCCAGGATGGATGCAGGCCATCAGGCTTGAACAAACCTCCATCCCTCCAGGTGGGTCCCCAGTCACCAATGAATCCAAACCCTTCCTCACAGCACCAGTTCTTCAACCATAAGTTAAAGTTCCTGGTGTATGCACTCCTATGCTCTCCCTTGCCTCTCACAGGTAGTACTTCTGAGAAAGTGACAGAAGTAGCTACTTGCTTGAGACCCCTCCCCAGTTTCCTAAACTCTTCCTGAACTTTCTTTGGCTCCCCATTTGTCAGGTCATTAGTACCTAGGTGGATAATGACATCCAGCTCACCCTCCCGTCTTGCCTTCCCAGTGATCCCCAGGATCTTCCTTCCATCCCTCCATGCCGTGGCACCTGGTAGGCACCTCACCTCCCTGTCCTCCCCCTCCTGTGTTCCTAGCTGGATTCCTCTTATGATGGAGTTCCCCACCAGGATTTGCTTCCTCCTCCTCTGGGGTCCACTGCTTTCCCGCTGAGGTGACCTCCTTGGCTAACCTCCACATCCTTTCCTTCCACTTCTCTGGGTACCTCTATTTGGTTGTCCTCATTTGCCAGTGTGGCATATGAGTTCTTGAGTGGAATAGGATCTGGGATGTGCCTCTGCCTGACCGCTCTAACCCTCCCTGAGCCCACTGTCATCCAAGTGCTTCTCGTTCTCTGCATCCTTTGAGGCAGTTGCATTGGACTGGGTGGTCCCTGGATAGGGGTGATGGTACTCCTGACCCAGTTTACTTCCGCTCTGAGTCTGGCTACCTCCTCCACAGTCAGAGAATGCATGCAGATGGGCAGCACCTCAGTGTCCAGAAGGTCTGCCTGAATATGGCTGGCCCACAGCCACTGCATTGCACCACTCCCCACATTATACTGCAATTCCACTACTTGTCTGCTACTGAAGCTCTCCTAGTTCCCTTTTTATTAATTTACTGTCCTAAAAATCCTGCCACTGATCCTTAGATAAATTTTTTTTTTAAAGAAAAAGAAGCCAATAAATAAATAAATGAATCAAAACACTTGTCGTGCTGAGGGTGGGTTTCTTCCCCCTTATGCCCCTCCTACTTCACACCCCTTACTATACCCTGTGTTTAGCTCTTGTCAATCAGATTTAAGAGGGCATATAATTAAGAGTTGGGGGAGGGGAGGGGTTGCTAAAATTTGCAGCAATTAAAGACAGCACAGAATTACACCACCATTATGTTTCTTCTGAGAAAATAAACTGTACTTGCTACTTCAAATCTGACTAAGCCCCACCTCCAGTTATCACGTAGCTGAGGTCAGAGGCCAGACAATTAACACCCTTCACCCAACTACAGGGCAGTCAGACAAGCCAAGATAAAATTTGCAGCAATTAAAGACAGCACAGAATTACACCACCACTATGTTTTAAATTTTCAACAACCCAAAAACAATTATAAGTAAAGACAACAACGAAAGTATAGCGTCACTAAAAGCCCACAATCTAAGTTTAAAAGAAAAATAACAGTTACCAGTTACTCTAAAGCACTGAATTGAATATGTTTCCTTCCTTCCCCTTCTGGCTTCTTCTGAGAAAATAAACTCTACTTGCTACTTCAACTCTGACTAAGCCCCACCTCCAGTTATCACGTAGCTGAGGTCAGAGGCCAGACAATTAACACCCTTCACCCAACTACAGGGCAGTCAGACAAGCCAAGATAAAATCTGCAGCAATTAAATACAGCACAGAATTACACCACCACTATGTTTTAAATTTTCAACAGCCCAAAAACAATTATAAGTAAAGACAACAACGAAAGTACAGTGTCACTAAAAGCCCACAATCTAAGATTAAAAGAAAAATAACAATTACCAGTTACTCTAAAGCACTGAATTCAATATGTTTCCTTCCTTCCCCTTCTGGCTTCTTCCATCAATCAATCAAATGGTGCACGAAATGATGTAACAGCTGAGGCCGTTGCAACAGCTCATATTACTGGTTCCTATCCTCACAGAAATCCCAGAAGGACTTTAAGTGTACCCTATACTTACACCATGTCCCAGGGGTCAGAGTGTGTCATACCAGGTCAGCCGTTCTTGGATCACTGCTTGCCACAGAAAGGCCGGCACTTGGGCATGGTGTTTCTCCACTGCCAGAGCTATCTGCTGGAAGTGGTCAAACTGCAATTGAGACAGTGCATTCGCAATTACATTCACAACCCCTGGCACATGACTTGCCCTGAAGGATACATTGAGTTGCAAGCTCCTCAGGACAAAAATCCTCATTAGCCTCATCACTTCCTTAGAACTGGATGTTTGCATGTTCAAGATGGACACCACTCCCATATTGTCTGAGCAAAAGAACTTTTTTGTGTCTGAGCCTGTCCTCCCAAATGGACACCATCACTAGAATGGGGAAAAACTCCAACAGGGTCACATTCTTGGTGAGATCTGCTTCTACCCAGCTGCTATCCCATGGACCCGCAAACCAGGAATCCTGAAACTATGCCCCATAACCAATACCCCCAGCTGCATCTGTAACCATTTGGCAAACTTAGCAGAACTCTGAGCCAGCCTGCCACATGGATACCCCAGTAAAATGCTGGAGGAAGGTGTCCCACACTGCTAAATATGCTCTCATGCCAGCCGACACCCTGATATGATGGTGCAGTAGCAAAGCACCCTTTGTAGCCCAGGACAACCATCTCATGAAAGGCCTACCAGGTAACACTGCTTTGCATGCAAAGTTCAGGTATCCAATCAGTGACTGCAATGTACTGAGGGTCACTTTCTTGGCTACCCCGAACCTCTGCCACTATCTGCCCCAGGCAGGCCACTTTGTCTTGTAGCAATTGGGACACCAAGTGGACAGTGTCCAGCTCTATGCCTAGGTAAATGAGCCAGTTGACGGGCCTTTCTGTTTTCCCATGTGCCAGTGGCACCCCAAACCATCTCATGAGCTGGGAAAAGGAAGCCAGCGTGGCTTTGCATGCTGCCGTGTGCGGTGCCCCAATGAACAAAAAAATCATCTAAGTATTGTGTGATTAGGTCATTTCCATTGTGTTGCCTAGTGACCTGTTACAGGAAGCAGCTGAATGTCTCAAAAGCTACACATGAGACAGAGCAACCCATCGGCATAGACATGTCATAGTCAAACTTTCCCTCGAATGAAAAAACCCAGTAGGTCAAAATCTTGTAGACTGACCGTCAGCAGCTGAAAAGCTGACTTAATGTCACTCTTGGCCAGCTGAGCACCCTTGCCTGCTTTTTGAATGAGCTTGACCGCTGTATCAAAAGATGCATAGCACACTGCAGTGTCCTCTGTGCTAATGAAATCATTCAATGAGGCCCCTTTTGGATACAGTAGGTGGTGTACGAGTCTAAATTCCCCTGAAGTCTTTTTGGGAATGAGTCTCACTGGGATGATAAACAAGGGGCTCAGTGGAGGATTCCTGAAAGGTCCCGCCACCCTACCAACAATCCACCTGCTTGTGTACCTTCTCAGCCACCACGTGCCTTAGCGTCTGGGCTGATTTCAGATTGTTTGCCATGGTAGCTACTCGGGGCCCCTGGTATGGAATGTGGAAACCAAAAGAGAAACCATCTAACAAGCACTGGGCATCTTTACTGTAAGGATAGCAGTCAAGCCAAATTAACATGCATTCAATTTTTAATGGAGACCTCTCCAGGCCACTTTGTGTACCTGTCCCCTTGTTTGCTATTGGCCAGTTGGCCCTTGCCCTTTTTGCAACTCCCTCCCCTTTGGCAGGTACTAACCTTGTGCTTACCTCCACAACTGCTGCACTCATGCTGAAATTTGCAGAAATCTCGAAAACATTTTCCCGTGTTGTACTACCTGCAGGTGCCCACCCCTTTTTGCCCCAACCAGGCTGTCTTATTGACCATATGCCCTCTGGCCATGTAGGCCACGTTAGCGAGCCTGGCCAGTTTCACATGCCTGCACCACAAGTCATGGTCAATCTGTTTTTATTATTTATTGTACTTTTTGGCAGCCACCCGGTAATTCCACCAGGTCATTGACCCTCACTCCCACCTACATAACGGACACAACCCTTCTCCGATACCCCCTGGCTTACCCCCCATGGTCTCTAATCAGTACCATGGAAGAGGGAATAGGTCGGGAAGGGCCGTCCTGGAGGCTAATCGTAGCCTAGGGCTGGCATCATGGGGAGCAGCCGGCAGCTCAATTTTCTTCCTCCTTGTATGCGAGGGGCAGGAGCATGCAATCACACCAGCATTCGTCCTGCTCCTCAGAGTTAAGCTGGCCCCAGATGCTGTGATACCCCTGGCCTCCACCAGGGGTATCTCTAGCACCAGCTGCACACCTCACCTTTGCCCCGGAGAAGGAGATCTGTCCCTGGGATGCTCAATCCTTCTCCCCCTGGCCGGTCCTCCAATGACTCAGGTCCATCCCTGAACCCGGGTCACCAGCATCGCAAGTGGAAATCCAACCCCTGCTCTGATGGGCTGGCTTATCGTGGTCAATTTTATTCCAATGCATTTCTGTAGGTCATGGTACTCTCATGCAGAGGAGCTCATCATACCTCAGCTACGCATTACCCTCAAATGCTAGGTGGGCTGTCTTGATGTTGCCCCTGTACTTGAGCAGCTGCCCTATCTTTTGTGGGAACTTTGTGTAGTAGATGGAGACAAAGATGTCGAAGGCTGCCGCCCAGTTTTCAAATGTTTGTGGCACCTTTGGCTGCCTCAGCTTCACCTGCTTCAATCTATCTTTGTCTCCCACGTCTGGCAGTTCCCTGTGTAATACAGTAGGACCTCGGAGTTACGAATGGCATGGGAATTAAGAAGTTCATAACTCTGAAAAATTTGTAAGTCTGAAATATTACATACAGGTAGTAAAGACACAATAAATTAGTTACTTTTAGTTGAACATGCTTTTTTTTATAAATATAAAATAGATTCTATGCTTTATTGCACTTTCTATCTGAATTTGGATAAAGTGACCCAAGACCAAAGTGCTTTAAAAAAATAAGGGTAGTAATGTTAGTCGCACCATAGGGAGCCTGAAATCACCCCCTGCATTGCTGTAGCCATAAGTGTAATACGGTCTTTTACATGACACCGTTTTTGAGCTGCTTTTATGAATCAATGGCGTGGGTTTTGTTTGGTAAGAGACGTCAGTACAGCCCTGTCTCATTGAAATTTAACAACTGATCCCAGGTAAGTCCATGTTGCTCAGTGAAGAACTGTAGCATTGATTTAAATGTTTCAGAGGCGGCAGTGTCGGTGGACATTTACATGCCCTGCAACCCCAAATGCCATGTTATGTTTGTTCTTTTTGTTTTTCCAATTGTTTAACCAGGTGAGACACACTAAGCTGAAAGCTTGTTTACAGATGCAATCTGGGAGCACAGGGAAGTTAACTGACTTGCTCAGGATCACACAGTATGCAAATGGGGGCTGCGGGATTCAAACCCAGGTCTCCAGATTTGCAGCTCAGAGCCTTAAACCACTGCGCTATGCTGCCTCCCTGTTCTTAACAACCATCCAGAGCTCAGTTTGAATTATGCCTCCTCTCTATCTGGTAAATCTGCCAATGAAGAATCGTGGTACTGTATTCATCAGAAACACTGCTTATGTTCACAATCAAGAGAGTGACTCGCTTATGTTTACATTATTGCCACCATGCAATTCAAATGCTAGAGATGGGAAGCTATTTAAATGGGAGACTGCTTTGTTATTAGCTGCCATTGGGGGCAGGGGGTGGTCTAGGGTTCAGTTGACCGGTCAGTTCGGATGAGTGGGGTTCGTAACTCTGAGGTCCTACTCTAAGTCAAAAATCTTTATGTACTCCCATTTCCATATATTTTCCTGAATAGCTGGGGTCAGGTGGGTGTCCATAGGGTCATCCAACCCCAGGTAGGCCCAATGGTCTGGCCCTCTGGTTGTGAGCGTGGCTGCCTCAGGCCCCTGCTGTCATGGAGGCTGGCGAGGACTCCCTTGCCTGTTGTTGCTCAGTGTCCCCCATTGTTGGGCCCTCTATAGTAGTCCTCAGTCCCCACACTTGACTGATGGTGTTATCCACACTGTCCTGCACCATCACTGCACTGGCCCATGATGGCCCAATCACTGTCACTGAGGGATTACTCCCAGACGGCCCCTGTGCCACCACTTGGACGGCCGCTGAGGTGGGTGCATGGGACATAGCAACACTGTTGCCCATGTTACTGACCCCAAAGAATTGCTGCCCGCCCATGAGCCCCATGGCCACCACTGGAATGCTGTTGTGGGGGGGTCCTAATCCCCCACAGACCAGTGTAGCCTGCCCCTCCCCCTTGGGAAGTGTTTCTGGGATATATGGGAGAAACACCAGGAGAGGCATAGGCCACCAACCCTGTTGCCCGGTGGCCACTGATCCTGGAGCTGTGGAAATGGCATCCTGGGCTGCACTGACCCCACTCATCCTGTCACCCCGGTCCCCCACAGAGGTGATCTACCCCTGCCCATGATGCACACCCTATCCAAGGCTATTCCAAGCAAATATCTGCCTACCATGGAAGTTGCCTCCCCCGTTTGCCTGCCTTTTGCTTGGGGGGAAAGGGCCCTTTCTTTTTCTGGCCTGCCCGATCCCCGCTTGTCCCCCTGGGCATTGACTATCACTTGCCCTTCACCTGACTCACCATTCAGCAATGCTAACAGACGTGCTGTGCTGGCTCCCTTGCCCACACTGTCATCTTCGTCCACACCTCCGACCACCATCTCGACTATCGTGACATCCTGGTCTGCTGCAGTCATCTCTGTTGGCCCATCTTGCTGCTCCTCTGTAGCCACTGACTTCTGGGCCCCTCTGTCTGCTAGTGTTTCTTGCAACTTCTTGGAGGGCTTCCTCATCCACTTGGGTGCTTGTGTAGCACTGGGCACCCCGTGCTGTTGTGTTGGTGCACTTTGCATGGTAATCTGGAGCCAGCTGGGACTGCCCAATGCCATCAGTTGCTGCAGGATGTCTGTGAACTCCTGAGTGGGTGGGTCAAGCAGGCTTGATGACATAGAGACCTACGCCTCCCCGCCACCCTGCCTTGCTGCCTCTCCCATGCTACTCATGTTCACCTCTTGCTGCTACCAGAAACTTGATCACTTGCGAAAGAAGGCAAAACTGGACCATTAGTGATATATCGAAACCACCTCCTGCTGCAGCCAGCCCTCCCTATGGTGCTTAACCAAAAAATCCTGCAAAAGGCTCCAGGTGAGGGGGGGCCCTGTGTCTACTCAACATCCCCTCCTTATTGATCGACTCAGTGGTTTGGGCACCTATGCATGTCTGGTTTATTATTATTATTATTTTTTTTTTACCCTGTGCCGACCCCCTCATTGTTTACTGAATATTGCCCTGTCCGATGAGGTTATGAGACCCCCCCCATGTGTGTCCCCCATGGAGGCCCATTCCCCTGGTGGACTGTGCATGCCATTGGTTACAACTCCCCCAAATCTGTTTCCCGGCAGAGCCTGTTCCCTTTTGGCGATGGCGCAACCCAATAGCTAACCCCCTCCCACTGGCCCTCAGACTCGTAGGCAATCCTCCGTGGGAGTCCCCCCCTTCACTGAAATGCCACTCACAGCAGTATCTTCGCAGTGAGTTGGAGGCTTCTGTTATTACCCCCCTCCCCACCCCTTATTCTCACTTTTAATGTTTTTGGTTTTTTTGGGGGGGAAATTGAATATGTGCTTCCATCTGTTCTTCCTCATGTGGGCGGGTGACGATTCCTAAAGCCAGCAACTGGAAGCTGCTGGAGGCAGTGGTCAGAGCATGGATCAGCGGCCATCCCCAATATAGCCACTGTGCCTGTCCATGCATGTGTGGCACGTGCACATGCTCCGTGAGAAGTCCCCCTGCCTCCATGGAGTATTACTGGTGCCAGGAGAGGCAATGCACCATGCCGAGACTGTTGCCTGCACCAGCCTGGGGCCACTGAATTATGTGGCCCCAAATTATTGCCACCGGCCTGCAGGCCGCACCACCTACAAGACGGGCGGAGCTGGATCCCCTGTGCTGTTCCAGGTGGCCCAGGCAGCAACACCAACCAAAGGAAGCCCCCCCATGAAAAGAAGCTGAGCCGTGTCCCGCTGCTTGTCCACCTCTGAGGATGCTCAAAATAGCCAAAATACCCAGTAAGCCACTAAGGCTAGCTACAAGGCCTGTTGTGTGGACCAGGAGGCGTGGATCTATGTCTCCTCTGCTCCTTGCCTGGAGAGTTAGGTCAGTGCTAGAGTGTAGTGGGAGTGGGGGTGATGAAATTAAGGGGTGACAACAAGATGGGCAGGGTAAGGTCCTCAGGCCCAATAATTTTTCTTCTTTTTTACCAGAACAGCAAGAGGGGACTGATCACCCAGGTAACCAGTAACCGCTAAGGTGAGGGAGCCCGCCAGCTGAAACAGTGGGTCACTGGTCATGGTCTACTTTGCAGCACTATCCATGATGTCTATCAGGGAAATGACTGGGCAGGGAGTGGGGAGGGGAGCCTCGCAATATGCTGTGGGGAGGTAGGGGAGGTTGGAGAAAGCAGTGGAAGCTGATGAAAGGATGGGAGGCAAATGGAAAGTGATTCCCTTCCTGTACATTCATTTTTAATTTTTTTGGAACTGCCTTTCTAAATGCTCATGTTGCTGGCCTGTAGCTGTGGGGCCGGTGGGATGGGGGTGGGGTAGTGGGAAGCATGCCAAAATCACCCATTCCCCGATGCAACGCTCAGCTCATCACTGATCTAAAAAGCGGCTAGGGGACTTTCTGTAACCCATGGCTGTGAAAAAAAACCCAGTCACCCCAGGTTCCCGGCACAGGGTCAGGGCCCTACCTAACCTCAGCTGTGCCAGCCCACACTGCATAATCACGCACTATAGAGCCATGCCAGGCTCCTCCTGGACTGACTAGCCACTGATCGCTGCTTCTCTCTTACTTATTATTATTATAATTTTTTTTAAATGAAGGGCTGAACTGAGCCTCATGCATGCCTATGCTGAAAACCACCTTCCACCCCTGCAACCCAACCCTAGTCCTGTGAAATCAGAGTCCAGCTTTGGCCTAAAGCCCAAAGCAGCCTTACCTGAAGTTGTAGGGAGAGAGCCTTCTTTTGTGTTCCCTCTGGCATCGGGAAGAAGAGAGAAAGATCCTCTACTGCCCAGACCCTATAAGCCTGGCCTCTGCCCCTCCCTGCTCCAGGCTACTCCTAGCCCTTCACCCTCAGGGCAAAGGCCATTGGCCACCTCTTTCCTGCTTCTTGGACCTAGGAAGGTGGTGACCAGGGATTGGCTCTTGGTTACTGGGCAATAACCCTCCCAGAAATTCTAGGAGGGACCATTCCCCTGTTACTGCAGTTCCTGCATGCTTTACAGTGGGTTTGGCTACAACAGATTCTTACCTGTGTTCTTTCACAGCTGTAAATCAGTGTCATCTAACATATCTGTTTGCTATCACCATCAACTTTCAGTTAGTACTACTCTTTTGAAACTTTCCTTAAGCTCCTTTTCAGTCCTTTTTTGTTATTGTAGTTCCAACGTGTTTATTTTCAGTCTGTTCTACCAGCCATTTGCAAACTTTTCTTCCAGTTGCACAACCCAGTCCTCCTCATTTTATTCACCTGGCTCTCTCTGCTGAACAGCCTGTTACACTTAGCCTGCTCTCTGGCTCTGCAGGAAAAAGAGACTGTCCACCCTTTTCCTTGCATACATATGCTCTACAGCTGTGCATTCTGTCACCAAGCCAAAGGATCTCATAGTTTCTGCAGTTTTCAACCATCATAAACCATCTACAGTGGCATTCTATCTCCAGCATAACTGAGCCCAAGAATCTCAGGTTTTCAGTCTGTAGCCCTCTGCAATCTGCATTGCATTCATACCTCTGTTTGTTAAAGTGCAAGAATGACAATACCCCCTTAACAGAACATAAAACTGGAACAACATTAATGTTCAGACAAAATGCAGAAGTGGATTACAGGTTCACCTCTGTGCTGCGTTTGTCTATATTGATCCAAAGACTACTGTATGAACTTAATGATTTATCAGTTCAATAATATCCAAGATCAGCAAGCAGAGCAAGTTCATTTTGGTATCAAATTCATGAAGAAGACAGTTTCTTGCATTGTATTCACAGGGCATTGCCATGATCCAACTGGACATGTCTCAATCTGTCCTCTCATGGCCAAGCAGCTGTCCCCACTCCTACTCAAGTACTTCAGTAAACTCACTCAGTCTATCAGTATTCTTCAGCAGTTATTGTTTATGTCATAGTTCCACACAACATTCAGCATATCCTGCTTGTGCCTGAGGTTTTACCTATGATTTGGCCTTCAATATATATTCATATTTTCAGCACCTATTTAATCATACTCACTATCAATATCAGTTCTTCCTTTCAGCAGTCGTCATTCAGTAATTCTATTCCCACCTCCATGCTGTGAGGCCCTATGAGCACATCCAAGCAAGTTCACTTGCTTGCATGTGCCCAGTCAGTACTATGGACACTTATCAGATACAATCTGACTTTTGCAGGAAACATGACAGTATGATCCACTGTTGCAACATCTTGAGCTCTTCTGACTCCCTCTGATTTCTCCTGCCTCTGCAAATGGTATAAAACTCCAAAGCCACCTGGCTCAGTGTCTCGAGGTGACAACACTGCCCTCAGAATTGTGCCATTCCAGCAGATACTGAATCCTGGATTTTCTCCATCATACCTTGCTTCAGCTGTACCATCCAACCCCAGGGTACAGTAAATTCAGCTTTCTTCACATCTGCCAGCATGAAATAGTTGCTGACACTGTGATTCCTCCCCAATACTACCCTTTTGCTTCCATTCTTAATCCATTCAGCCTCTGGGATATGGTGTTATAACAGTAGACAACAGCTGTATAGAACAGTGACCTTTTGCAGTGTTCCTAGCCTTAACTTTGTTTAGGCACCAGGCCCTGTTCCTGGGTCACACACTTGGGACCTGAGGGACAACCTGCCATCAGTTTCCTCCTGATGTGAAGCCTTCCTCTGTGCTCAATCATCAGCTTCCTCAACTAAAAAATAAACAGAATTTGATGGTAGATGAGGACTTCTTAGCCCTACCCAGTCTGCCCATTTTTTCCCTCTTCCGATAGTGTCAACACAGACTTTAAATGATCTCTGGTTCTTCCTCCCCCTTTCTTTCCACCATGATTCCCATATGACTATCCAATGCATACTTGAACCCCACCACTGTGTTTGCCCCCACCACCTCCACAGGAAGACTGTTCCAGGCATCCACCACTCTTTCCATGAGAAGGTACTTTCTCATACAGTATATCTCCTTATTTTAACCCCTCCAGCTTCATTGTATGTCCTCTTGTTCTTGTACATCTTTTTTTTTCTGAAAAAGTATTCCCTTCTGTATCTTATTTATGGTATGCCAATCTGACCATGACACCAACACAGTGACATATCTCGCTGTCTGCAAAATTGAAACTTTGACGACAGCTCGCTGTGTTGATGTGCCCGAGACAGAGGCGCACTGTCCCCGGTTCTGCACCCCCTCTTTGCCCCCAGCATCCCCAGCTGGAGTTGACAATCTATAGTTGGGGGATGCTGGGGGCAGAGACCCCCACATGAGGGGTTCAGGAAGCAAAGTCCCCTGATAGAAAAGCAGGACCGAGAAGCATTTTGGATTTATGTCTACCTCAACTTGCAGTCGACATAAATCCCGTCGCTGTGATGCCGGTCGACAAAAGTGTTGTTGAACTGGCATCATAGATCCCTTATTCATTCCTGTGAGGTAGTTAAATGTCTCTATCGTATCTCCCTCTTCATCCTCTTTTCCAGGGTGTACATATATTTTAGTCTGTCCTCATAAGGCTTCTTATGCAGACCCCCCCCCACCATTTTAGTTGTTCTCCTCCGGACAGCTTCCATTCTGTCTCTGTCCTTCCAGAGATGTGGTCTCCAGAACTGGACACAGCACTCTATGTGGGGTCTGACCAGTGATCTATACAGAGGCAATGCCGCTTCCCTCCTTCTACTTGTGATACCCCTCCCTATGCACCCCAGCATCCTGCTTGCCCTCCCAACTGCCTTGTTGCACTATTTTGTCACCTTTACTGTAGGTCATCCCCCAGATCTCTTCCAGTTTGGTGATCATCACTACCTCTCCTCCCATTTTGTACTCTGCCTTGGGGTTTCTGTGCCCTAAGTGCACTTTTTTCACATTGAAACACAGCTGCCAAAACCTTAACCACTCCTTGAGTTTTCTCAAGGCTCTGCACAATCTTTCCACCCTTCCCCCGTATTGTCTACTCTGTTTTAGATTTTGGTGTCATCCACGAATATGCAGACCTTCCCTTTCTGCTCATCTGCAATGCCACTTATTAAGACATTGAGGAGGACCAGTCCCAGCAGTGAGCCCTGAGGCACTTCACTTTTTCACCCTCCCTTCCCAGAGTGAACTCTATTTACCACCACCCTCTACTACCTATTCTTTCACTAATTTCTTACCCAGTTTACCACCTTTGGACCTATCCCTAAGCTACTGTGTCTTTGCATGAGTCTCCTATGTTAAACAATGTCGAAAGTCTTACTGAAATCTAGGTATACCATGTCCACCACTCCACCCTTATCTAAATCCTTTGTCACTCAGACAAAGAAATCTGTCAGATTTGTTTGGCATGACCTCCCTTCTCCCATGAATCCATGCTGCCTCTGGTCTTGTTATCCGTTGGACTCAAGACACTCTACGAATTCTTTCCTTCAACAGTGCCTGTATTAACTTCTTCACCACGGAAGTCAGGCTGACTGACCTACAGTTCCTGGCCTCCTCTCTGCTACCACTTTTGTAAAGCAGGGCTACATCTGCCCTCCTCCAGTCCTCAGGAACCACTCCTGTTTCCAGTGATCTCTTAAATAGGACTGCCAGTAACCCCTGATTTCCCTCACTACACTTGGATGCACTCTGTCTGGACCCCTTGCTTTGCCCACTTTCAGATGTGCCAGTCCATTTAGGGATCACTCCTCTGAAAAAGGACTAGAGTCTTCCTCCCTCTGTCCAATGCTCCTGTTGCTTTTGTGTGTCTCCTTCCAGTTGCCTTCCTCTGCAAACATTGAACAGAAGAATTTGTTTAGGATATTTGCCTTCTCCTGATCCTCTCCTGCACAGTTTCCTCCTTTCCTTCTTAACCCCTTCAATCCCTTCCCTGGTCTTCCTCTCATCATTTGTATAAGTAAAAAATGTCTTGACCTCTTTAGTTACCCCCTCAGCTATTCTCCAATTAGTTAGTGCCTTTGCACTCCTTACTGCTTTTCCTGCCTCCCTCTGTTTCCCCTGATGCGCCTTCAGTTCCACCTCCGTGTCTCTTTATACCTTCTGAAAGCTACCCTTTTAGCCTTTACCATTTCTGCCACTTCTTTGAGAAACATAGTAGTCTTTTTCTCCTCTTGCCTTTGCTCACTTGCTTTGCACAGAGGATTGTTGCCTTCACTATGCCATCCTTTAGCTTTGCCCACTGTTCCTCCACCCCACCGTGGTCATACTATCTCTGCTAGGTTGTCCCTAAGGCTTAAACCCATTTTTTTTAAATCAGCCTTCCTGAAGTCTAGGACTCTTGCCCTTGTGTGATTCAATTCCACTTCCCATCCATACTTTGTTCCATCACAACCTCCTGACTTTCGTCTATTCTCTATAATTCTGTATTATTGTCAATGCTATTGTCTGTAGGCTATTATTAGGTTTAGTAACCCATTCAAACTACACCACACTTCTCAGTGGCAGAGTCCATTGTATCTAATTACCATGAGTTTATCCAACTCTTTCTTAAAATTATTTTTTTAATTGCTGTTCACTAGAAATTCTGGTAAACAGTTACATAGTGTGACTATTCTTTGGATGTAAAGGAATTTTCTTTTATCTGTCCAGAATTTGTCTCACCTTACATGTATATCATGTCCTCACAGATTGTGGCTGGTCTCATATTGCTTGAGTCCCATAATCTTCAGTACTGATTCATTGCTGATGATTTCATACATCAGTAATATATCTCCCCTTATTCCTCTAGACTTTAAACTTTGTAGATTAAGTATCTGATGTTTTTCCTTCATATGTTTTGCTCTGTAATCTTCATATAGTTTTAGTGTATATATATATATATATATTGTAATTTTTCTAACTTTGTAATATACTTTTTTGCATGGTGACCAGAACTGTGACCCAAAGTCCAAATGAGGGTGTATAAATGTATGGCTAATTCCTTCCATAGTTTATTATTTCTTGTTTTTACTGCCTTCTTTGTATTGTAAACATTGTAATTAACCTTTTTATAATGCTACTGTTTTGTGAGTTTATGCTGAAATTCTTGTCTGTTTTGACCTCTAGATGTCTTTCAGTTTCCTTACTACTAATTTCTTACCTATCCACATCATAATTTGTTTTTTGATTACTCTGTACTATATGTATTATTGTACATTTTGAAACATTGAACTTCACTCTGCATATTTTTGCATCGTACTGCAGTTTATCCAAATCCCTTTGTCAAGCTCTAGCATGTTCAGGGTTAAATATATTATCATCTTTATATCATCTGTGTACCAAATACACCAACTTTCTATATCATCGATCATATCCAAAGCATTTATATGAAATAACATGCCACCCAAAACTGATCCCTGGCAGACACCACTCAAAATTTCTTTTTTTTATGAAACCATTTACTGTATACCAACCATCTGGGTACGTTTTGTCAACCATGACTTTATCCATTTAACCAATCTTGTACCTAGCCATAAGGACTCTAATTTACTGAATATTCCCCTATAGGGAACTTTGCTGAATGCTTTGCTGAAGTCCAGCAGGATGACATCAGATGATTTATCCTCACCCAAATTTCTAGTAATGTTTTCATTAAAACATTCTTCTACAGAACCAGAAAATCCAGTGATTAACTGTCCAAGACTCATGTCTTTCAAGAGCATAGAAATTATTCAGACTCAATATATCCACCACAGAATGGACTATTGTAAAACTGATGACACATTTCAAAGGCTTCCACATGTCAGTTTTAACATTCGCTATGAAACAAGACCCAATTAACCTACCAGTCTCACACTGCCCTGAGGCATGTGGTTCCCTGTTGATACACCCAAGGGACTCACATGATGCACACTGTACAAGCAGTACCCCAAGACAGCATATAGTGTCAACTTAGCTACAAGTAACCCACGGGCAGTGCATTCCATGGGCAGTGTGTTCATCATGCCCACTCTTCATACTGATTAAATGCTGCAGGTCACTGAGTTCATCTTTTTATTGGTCTATGAAAGCCAAAATGCTGCTGGCCAGTCATTTGCAGCTCTGCAGTTTTACCCCATGGCAGAGGGTCTTTCCACCCTTGAATGCTGAAATCAGGTGACATGAGTGCTGCATGCTTATTCATAGTAAATTCATTTTTATGTTAAGCATCATTTCTCCATCAATTCTCTGACTTTCACTGTCAAACCTGTGCTGTTCTGGCTGCAGTTCTCTTTCTCTCCCAACTGCCATAATAGTCCAGTATTAAAAAAGTTACAAATATTAATAATTTTTATCGATATCAATTATATTGTTGAGCATTTAACAACTGTGGTTTCCATTGTAAATCATGCAGGTGGTTTTGTATCAGTGCTTGCTTTGTTTATTGTTTGTGCTACACCCCAACCCTAGTTTTCCATAGGTTCTTGCCATGGGGTACTGGTTGGCCACTTGACGCCGTGTATTGCCCTTGTGACACACAATGGGAATATTAGGTATATCAGGGAAAGAAGATGGGTAAAAGGGGGTATAGTGAGGATTGCTACAGGGAAAGGGATAACAGCAGAAGATGACCCAGAGAAAGCTGAAATCCTAAACATGTACTTCTGCTCAGTATTCACTAAGGAAGATGCAGGAAATGGCCCAGCACTCACAAAACACAGCACCCCTCGACCAGGGGTAGACACTAGTCCCTTCATGGAGGCACAAGTACTGGAGGTGCTGAATAAACTGAAGGTGGACAAGGCCATGGGACTGGACAAGATACATCCCAGAAACTTTAAGGAACTGGGAAAGGAGCTGGCAGCCCCACTGGCAAAACTATTCACCAAATCCTTGATGAGTGGAGTAGGGAAGAGTCAGGAAATTGCTGGTCAGTATCCTCTCATCTATAGTAGGGAAATTGATGAGGTCACTTCTCAAACAGAGGTTTATAGCATTTCTTGAAGGCCGTGGACAGCAAGACTCCAAACAGCATGGGATCATGCCAGGGAGGTCATGCCAGACAAATCTGGTTGAGTTTTTTCATTGGGTTACCAAGGCTGCAGATGATGGTGGGGTAGTAAATCTGGTCTATTTGGTCTTTAGCAAGACCTTCGACTCAGTTCCACACAGAAGGCTAGTAAAAAAGTTAGACACACAGGAGTTGGACCGGAAATGGTAATATGGGTACAAAATTGTCTGCAGGGCAGAACCCAGAGGTGTAGGTAAAGGGAGCATTATCGTCAGAGGGTAGGGTGGCCAGTAGAGTGCCCCAGGGCTCAGTGCTGGGGCCTGTGCTCTTCAGTGTTTTCATAGCTGGCATCATTAATGGATTAGAAGGAAAGGTGTATCTGTTCACAGATAACACCAAGATATATAACAGAGTAGACACCATTGAGTGTGTAGGTAAGATGGAATCAGACTAAAAGAAACTTGAAGAATGGTTTGGAGCAGTTGAGATTCAATGCCAAAAAATGCAAAGTCATGCATATGGGAAAAAGGGATCCAAAGAAGGAGTACTACTTGGGAGCAGGAAGACTAGCTGCCTCCAGCCAGGTGCATGACCTTGGAATCATAATCTCAGATGACTTAAAAATGGGAAAACAGAGTGAAAAGGTGTCACTGAAGGCCACTGGGATACGGGGATGTACTGGGAGGGGAATCACAGGCAGGAGCAGGGAGGTGTTCCTGCCACTCTACAGAGCACTGGTCAGGCTGCAACTGCAGTACGGTGTCCAGTTTTGAAGGCCTCACTTTAAAAAGGGCATCAACTGGATAGAAATGGTTCAGAGAAAGATGACAAAGACATTACAGGGATTGCAACAGATGTCGTACGGAGAAAGACTGAGTGACTTGAACATGTACTCCCTGGAGCAGGGAAGGGAGAGAGGGGACATGATTGAAACTTTCAAATGCATGATAGGAGTAAACAAGGTGCAGGCACAGGAGCTTTTTCACTTCAAGAGGCCAGTAGAACTAGGGGGCATGACCTGAGGCTGAAAATAGAGAGGTTCAATACCTACATCAGGAAGTATTTCTTCACACAGTGGCTGCTTGTAATAGTCTTCCCCCAGGAGTGATGGGTGCTAACATGGTAGAGGGATTCAAAAATGCATGGGACAGACAAAAGGGAGCCCTCACACAAAAGGGCAGCTAGAGGGTAGGAAAAGACAAAAACACAGGGCAGACTAGATGGACCTTGTGGTCTCCTTCTACCAGCACCTTTTATGCTTCTATATTTCTGTGTCTAAGAAGTTGATTCCCTGACAGCAATTGTTTGCCATTTGTTACTGCCCTGAAGAATGTGGTTCCCTGTTGATATACCCCTAGAGCCTCACAAGCAGTACCCCAAGGGCAGCATGTAGTGACAACTTAACAACAAGTAGCCCATGGGCAATGCATATTGTCAACAGGCAATAGAACAGACAACCATACAATGCCTTCCCTTGGAGTATATGTTCTCCAGATTTCATTTGGTGGGGCCCAGAGGGGGTTAATACTTGAAGTATGTGCCTTTGGAGTACTACTTGTGAAATTTGCACTATGTGATGCCGATAACATTCCATGATATGCCTTTTTTCCATCAAAGTTCATCTCTACTACAATCCTTGACTGCTAAAGAAGTTGAAATGCTTACTGATGCAACACCATCATATAGTTTTGTTGCGGTCCATGGAAATTCCAGGGTTGCTCTTCCATGGCCTCCTAACATCTTTAGGATACCTACATTTGCTACGATGTCTGCCTAGTGAAATACATCTAATAGTTGCTGCCACTCTAACATGGGCATCTCTGGTCCAATAATCTTGTTGTTTTTATTCGGGTAACCAGTCGATTGATGGTAACAACCATTAATAAAGGCCGATAGCCTACTCCTTCAGTCATTTCCTTTTTCAGAAATGGAACGGGACATCTGTCTGTAACTGTTTTCAGTTACATTGTGCACACATTCCAGGAACTACTATACCATCTAGCTGACTCACTTTCTCTCTTTCACTTCACTCATTCTTCAATGTTAATGCTATGGTGTAGATCTGTATGACACTACCTTTGATTCTATCAGATTGTCAAATGCCACGAATCATCACTTGAAGTCAGCTGGTCAGTACTATGTTTATCACTAGCTGAGGTTACAACAAAAACTTACACTGCAGCCTGGGCATGGTACTGTAGTCTGCATTTTGCTCCAACCCAGCCCATGATCGTTCATTGTTTATGTTTCACTTTTGCATCTTTCCACTCCCCAGAAAAAACCTGTCCCATTATTCTATCAAACAGCACATTGCTACCATCCACCATGTGTATTAACCTTGCTGTTTAACTCAACCATCATCTGACCTTTTAAATTAGTTGCTCAAAATGTTTCTGCATGGCACTGAAAGACAAAGTCCTATTAAACTGACTGAATATCCTCCCAGTCGATTTGGACCCATAACTCAAGCCTCTTTGATTTCCTCATTTCTTCAGTAGTCAGAAAATCAGACAACTTAAATCCACAAGTCACCATGACCAGTTCTTGTTATGGCTTCCTGAGGCTTGAATAATTCACAAAATTCTTCAATGTTCAATCCTGAATATCATTTCCTTCCAAATAGCCTGTAAGAAGGTTATGTGAAGTGTACCATCTGCTCCTCAAAGAGTCCAAACTATCAGACTGTGCACTGGTTACACTGTTCTTTACCACCAAATGTAGTCACATAATGTCCTGTTGCCACATTTGATCAACTGAAAGATCATCTGAATTGAAATAGGCTGCTACTGACTTCAGAGTCCAGTGAAGTGATGACTACTGTTGAATTTTGTGCCATATCAAAATCCTAGCTCAGCTCATCCTTGGCTCTCTCTCTTTTCCTGGACAATCATTCATTCCACTACACATAAGCAAGGATGTTAGTAGTATTTGGACTACCTAGTTAAAGGCCAGAGGAACGGCTGACCATGTGTCTTGGATCCCCAGAGGTTTCCTCCAGCTGGAGGGTGGGTTCTCTCCTTCATGCAATTGTCTACGTCCACAAACTGGAAGAGATTCTTAGTTTAGTGACACTAAAATGTCCTTGTTCTTTCTAATGAACTTTAGCTCAATCCCTGCTGATCACCTCTTTGAGGGTGGAGAGCACAGAGAATGGTCAAATTAAATGATATACACACGTACTACTCAAACCAGTTAGCCAGACTTAGAATTGAAAGGCTAATGCCTGTGGTTCTGAGATTGACTGACTACACACCATACACCAGTAAATACCCAGCAGCCCCTGCCTTTGAGCACTAGGTGTTTTGCTAATCTTTCCACCCCTTCTTCTTGTCCAGTACTGCATCTCTTGGTGGGCTCTCTCATGTCATATAGCCAGATACCTGCCCAACACCTTCTCAAGGGTGAAGATGACAGAGAAAGCCTGAAGTAAATGGTATACTGAACTACTGCTCAAAGAAGTCACCTGGACTTAGAGCATCATTTATATAGTACAATGGAAAAAATATTTCATTTACAACAATATTTTAGTAAACAAACATCTATAAGTATTCTCCTTCCTTTATTTAGATTTAAATATTATAAGTGGGTTAAGAATAGTAAATAAATGGTACGTCTGTAAATTATATGCAACTGCACAGTTTCTCATTAGTCCCCAGTCACTGTCAGGGAACACAATCCCCAATGACACCGTGGGTTGATAGGTATAAAGGAACTGGTGAACTGCATAAGTTAAGAATTAACATTAAATAGAGATCTGCATGATATGACAATTAATGACTTAATACCGCAAATACTATAGTAGGGCCCAGTGTACTCTGCACAGCATAACTTTTACTATTTAGCAGTACTCCAGAAGAACGATTCCATAGGATTTCCAAACCTTGTCAAGCTTCCTGTGTCAATCAGCAGCCACTGATGGAGCTCAAAAAAGCCAGACTATGTGACTGCCTCACAATCCTGAGGTAGAAAACCAGAATCACACATGTCTTCTCTGAGCTGAGCTCTGAAATCTGAGAAACAAAGCTTACTGTACCATAAAGAGCAGTACCATGAAGAGTTTTGCTGCTCCATCCTTTTATGAGGGCTTTAGTGCTTGGGACTTCCAGTGTTCATGATGTAGCCACCAATACTGTTGTTGTGAAAAGCATCACTGTTATGTCTACAACCTCCACCCATAGGATTACCACTTCGAATGTCATGACTACTGCCATTGTCATCACTGTCCCCACTGCCACATCTGCTGCCACTGTGACTTTGACCATGTGTACATCTAATACTCATGTAACTGAGACCACCACAAGTATTTTGCCACAATGCAGTGATCTTGGTGGGTATCTCAGTCATAGATGTTGCTGATTAGGAGGAGCACTCAGCTATTTCAATGTATTTGTCTGAGCTCCTAGAGTTACCTGTCATGTCATCATGGAACAATAGCTATTGCTATAGCTATTAGCTGTTGTTTGGTTGTAATCTGTACTGTCTGTCTATATGCTGTTAAACTAGTTTCCTGATGTATGTATCCTGTTGTATTACTTATTGTTCCCACTCCCCTTCCCCCAGGATGCACCGTGAGATGAGCTTTTGTTGCTCAGTGTAACCTTCTTGGTGAAACATTTCAGTAAATGAATAAAATAGATACCCACCTATATAGGTGTTGGGATGAGATGGAGTATGCTTCCTCTGTGCAGGAGAAGAAATTCCAGAAAGTGTCAGCAAAAAGGAAGAAAGGCAAAGGCTGGGCTGGGCAAGCATGGAGACTGACCTAACTCCCTCAAGAAAGCAAGCAATCAACCTTGCCATTTTCTGTGGTTGTGTATCCTCAGACCCCATCACAGGAATTCAGTAGGGCACCTATTTGTGTTGGGGGATAAAGAACAGTGCATTGCATATCAGTGTGGAAAAGGCAAAAAGGGATCAGGTGCTGGTAAGGGACACAAGCTTGTGTCAAGTGAGGTAGTGGCCATGGCATTAAAAGTGCAGTGTGGTTGCACTGCACTCTTAAACATAGAATTTGATGGCAGATAAGGACCGCTTGGCCCACCTAGTCTGCCCATTTCCCTACCTAATGGATAAGCTGCAGATCCTAGTTAACCAACAGCCTACTTCCTCCTACCCCCCACAAGGATTGCTTTATGTCTGTCCCATGCATTCTTGAATTCCCCCACTGTTTTTGACTCTATGACCTCCTCAGGAAGGCTGTTACATGTATCTACAACCCTCTCTGTGAAGAAATACTTCCTCACGTTACCTCTGAGCCGTCCCCCCTCTATCTTCAAAATGTGCCCCCTTGTTTTTGCACATCTCTTTTTCTGAAAGATGCTACCCTCTTGGACTTTGTTGATTCCCTTGAGGTATTTGAAAGTTTCTATCTTGTCCCCCCTCCCTCCTTTCCTTGAGGCTATACATCTTTAGTTCCTTTAGTTTTTCTTCATATGTCTTCTGATGCAGACCCTGCATCATTTTGGTTTCCCTTCTCTGGCCAGCCTCCACCCTATGTCTTTGCAGAGATGGGGTCTCCAGAACTGTATACAGTACTCCAGATGTGGTCTTACCAATTGTCTGTACAGAGGGCCAACAACTTGCTGTTTTCAACTGGTGATGCCTCTCCTTACGCATCCCAGTATCCCCCCAGCCCTCCATACTGCCTTCTCACATTGCCGTCCCACCTTTAGGTCATCTGATATGACTACCCCCAGGTCCCTTTCCATTTTTGTTGTTGTCAGTATCTCACCCCCATTGTGTACTCTTCCCCTGGGTTTTTGTTTCCCAGGTGCATTACTTTGCACTTCTTTGCATTGAATCTAAGCTGCCATACATTGACCATTCCTCCAACCTTGCCAAGTCCCTTTTCATCCTTTCCACCCCACCTTGTGTATCAACCCTGTTGCAGATCTTTGTGTCATCTGCAAAGAGACATACTTTCCCTTCCAGTCCTTCTGCAATGTCAGTTATAAAGACATTAAAAAGGACCAGCCCAAGTATTGAACCCTGCGGTACCCCACTAGTAACCCTCCTTTCTTCACTGTGGACTCCATTTACTATTACCCACTGTGTCCTGTTGCCCAACCAGTGTTTTACCCAGGCTACCACCCTAGGACCCACTCCCAGGCTGGCTAATTTTTTATTAATCTTTTGTGCGGGACTGTGTAAAATGCCTTGCTAAAGTCTAGGTAGGTCATGTCCACAGCCCCTCCCTGGTCTACTGCTTTGGTCACCCAGTCAAAGAAATCAATTAGATTTGCCTGACATGACCTTCCCACTGTGAATCCATGCAGCCTTGGGTCCTATGACCCACTGGCCTCTAGCTACTCAACAATTCTTTCCTTCAGAAGTGATTCCATCATTTTCCCTACCACTGAGGTCAAACTGACAGGTCTGTAGTTTCCTGCCTTTGTCTTGCTCCCACTTTTGTGAAGGGGAATCACATCCACCCATCTCCAGTCCTCAGGTACCACCCCATCCTCCCATGATTTATTAAAAAGGGTAGTCAGTGGTGTTATTAGTTCTTCCCTTAGTTCTTTTAAAATCTGGGGTGAATCCCATCAGACCCCATTGCTTTATGCACCTTCAGTTTTAAGAGTTCTTTCAGAACCCTTTCTTCGGTGAAAGGACTAATATCAACACCCCTATCCAGAGTGTGTCTATTGACCAGATTAGGTATTTCCCCCAGCGTTTCCATTGTGAATACTGAGCAGAAGTATTCATTCAGTATCCCTGCTTTTTCACTGTCACTCTCTGCCCAACCACCTTCCTCTTTGTTCAGCCTCAGTATCCCTACCTTAGTCTTTCTTTGCTCCCTATTGTACCTATAAAGGTTTTATTCCCCTTCTTATCCAAGTTGGCTATCTTTTCCTTGGTTTGGGTCTTTACTATTCTGACTGCCTTCTCTGCTTCCTTCTGCTTTAACTGGTACAGTTCTCTGTCCTGCTCCTTCTGTGTCTCCTTATACTTTCTGAATGCTATCTTTTTATCCCTTACCTTCCCAGCCACTTCTTTTGAGAACCATAGTGGCTTTTCCATTCATTTTAATTTGTTTATTTGCTTCACACAAAGACTTGTTGCCTCTGTGATGGTGGTTTTGATTGCCAAAAGATGCTGCCACTGAGGCTGTATGTTCAGTGTGACAGTGTAGAAAAGCCATGGGAAATGCATGTCAGACTTGATCCCTTCCTTGCTGATACATAACGTGGGTCTGAAATTTCTCAGTCTGCAAACATTAACAAGTGCGGACCCCGGTAGTGTCCATCAAGAATGCTCAAAGCTTTTTTTTTCCCCATCAAAGTTTAGGTGCGGCCTATTCTGGCTTAAGCCAAAATTTACAAATTAAAAATAAAAGCCACACAAAAACAGTCTTATCTCAGTATTGGTCCTTTCATTCACTAGCCAAATCCACCATCCAATAGACTGACATTTTGCCAGAATGGCTTCATCAGGGAAATGTTAATTCCTTTAAAGGAATACATATACACACACATACACCACAATTATAATAGCATAATAAACCATCCATATATTAATGATTTCAGTATTATTCTATAATGTTTTGTAGCACTTGTTATGTAGAACCATAAATTCTCCTTACTGTTACCTGTTCAATCCACAAACTAGCAACCTCTTTCAAATATACTCTCTCTCATGTAATTAAATGCTTTCAGTTTACAAATGAATGAAATTATTTCAATCGGTTTTCCTAAGAGCAATGGGTCCTTACTGAAAATGGAAGGCTTTGAAGCAAAGTGCCGTGCCAAATGGGTATGGTGCAAATGGCACCTTGCGTCAAGTTTGTTGCAATCCCAATTTTCAAATGCAGGCTACATTGAAATCAGGATGCTTGGACCGAAGCCACACTGTGCAATCCTTGCAACAGAAGCACCCTTGCACCAGGTTGCATTGGAGCAGGCACCACTGCAGGGCTGAATCATCCACTCTTTTGGAATTTTGCAAGCCCCGTCATGGATGCAACAGGAGGTGGTCTAAAGGCCCTGTGAAACTGGGGGACAATGTGGTGATCAGGGGTGACCTGTCAGGAGTGTGCTGTGGGAAGAAGGAGAGTGGGGGGGTGCCCTAAGGGTCATCAGGGAGATGGAAAAATAGCAGGGCAGTGATGTGGCACCTGATGGAGGTGCCTTTTGCAATGCCAGGCAGTCAATCGACTCGTGGTCCATGGAGGATTGGCAGGGAGGGAAAGTGTCCTGGCCTCAGGTAGACACAGCCCTGGAAGGTGCTCCAGAGGTGCCATGATCCCCAGCCCTGTAGGTGGAAAACATTGTCTGCAGTGTGAAGGCTGTCAATGGTGGAGGGGAACATTCTCTGGGCACCACAACAGTCCCCTAGCACCTAGCCCCTCCTGCATGTTGTGGCATGCTGCCTCCCACTCACAGGGTTGGGGATTGTGACACCTCTGAAGCAGGTGCCAGGGTTATGACCACCTGTGAAAAAACATCCAAGAGAGCCCCACTCTCTGACAGGACACTGGTGGTGCCACTGGAGATACTGTCAATACCTAACAATAGCACAAACAAGGAGCCAGCACAGACAAAAGGATCACAAGAAATGTACTTTCAGGCATCAAACTGCAAAGTTGAAGACATTTTATTGTGAAAACCACACAACCACATGACCAGATAACATCCCAGTGCTTCAGTCAGAGGACCTTCTTCAGGGAGTAGAGTTAGCTGATAACTGGCAGATTAAAATAGCAGATATTACATGACATCATATATCTCATCAAATACAAAAATGCAGTGCATATTTATGAAGGAATTAAACAGTTACAAAATTTAAGTTATTTCACTTTGTTCTTGTATTTGATGACGTTATATATGATGTCAGTAATATTTGCTGTTTAAATCTGTCAGTTACCAGCTAACTCCTCCCCATTTAACTTTATAGTTTGATGCCTGAAAGTACATTTCTTGTGATTGTTTTGTGTGTGCTGGCTCCTTTTTTGTGCTGTGCCCAGCTGTGGTCAGGTCACTTTCCCTCGCTGACAACCCTTCACAGACCTCAAGCCGATCAGCTGTCTAGCATTCCAAAAGGCACCCCTGCCAGCTGCCACATCATGACATTCCTATTCTGCCACCTTCCCTATGCTCCTTAGGACACCTCATGCTCTGTCTGCCCCCAGTCCCCTCCTGGCATGCATAGACACCCCTACCTTTGCGGCCCCTCTAGTGTTGTTCCAGGTGGGGGGGGGCTGGATCCCAGCATCAGTCCTTGCCTGTGTGCTGAATGTGTGGCACAAGCCTATGGCTGTGGCAACTCCTGGGTCTTTTTCATAGGGACCTACCCTTTTATAAAATTGGGTGCAGGGTCCCTGATGTACCTGTAGTTTGGCACAGCCGTAGAGTGATGCAACTTGCATTGCTCTAAGGGCTCTTTTAAAATAGGTCTCAATGCCTTGCAATTATATCATATCCTATTCCATTTTTGAAACCATTCCACATGCATTGAAAAGTGCCAGTATTGCTAATGCATCAGTTTCCTCCTAGCATGTGTATACTCAGTTCAATACACCCCTAATAAACATGCACCATTTGTGCTTTTCCTCTAGTGTAGTGAGCATTCATGTTGTGAATAAACATTAAAATCTTAGCAGCTAAACTTACAACTGGTTATTAAACTCAGTAAAATTAGTTTTTGACCTAAGAGATAATTGCTTATTATGGCTATATGCCTGGACAACTTTCACTGTGCAAATGCCTCTTAAATGTATTTATTCATTTAGTTGAAAATGATGCAAATAATAGTTTATGAGGTCAAGATCCTACCTGCAGTAGTTGGTTGTAGGGCAGTCTCCAACTGAAGTACCTCTGAGATGCTTCACCATTTCAAAATGAAAAAAGAGGGGTTAATCAAAGTTAGCTGCTTTGCTATTCTTTTAATATAAACTTCAGAAGAGAAAATGCATTGAGGCAACTCACCAGAATCCATTCACTTTCCTTAAGGGGAGTGTCTTTTTTGGTGTTTTCTAGCAGTTTGAGTGTCTTTGCTGACATGTTTAAGTACTGACGGTTTGATGGTGGGTATGGTCAAAAGGACTGTGTGAGATGTACAGCATCAATGATGTCATCATGCCAGTGGCATCCCTGTGGCCATGATGTTGCCAGCCAACAGTAGCAAAGTACAGGTAACGCCAATCAGATGGGGCATGTCAAAAGCAATAATCCTTCATGCTATTCACCACAGTGACCGGCTATCTTTTTTGTGCTGTCTGTACAAATATAAACAAAAAGCTCATTCTGAAATAGAAGTCTATGCTATCAAGTGTGTTTAGGGGAGGGTGCAGGGAGATGTTGTGGGTGGGGCAGGGGGTTACAGAATGTACTGTATATAATGCACATATATAGAAACTGACTTATACATTCTGTTCCACACTAATAGATCATTTACAGTTAATTTACCAGCATCCTCATACCATAATCTCATGCATACAAAATTTATAACTGAGATATACTTTTTTATTTCAGTGTTTTATTGCCTATATACAGGTATATATGTGCAATAGGTGCAGGAGGAAGGGGGAATACAAAGAGTGTATAAGTACTATACTATAACACAGACCATAGAGAGAGCTGAGACAGGAACAGCGAACAAAGAACCACAAGGGAAATGGCACAGGACATTACGGCAGTGTGAGTTCTGGAATATTCTAACTAGGCAGACCCCATTAGAGGGATCCTTAACAAACACTGGAATATGATAAGATCCTTAGAAAATCCTAAATTCAAGAGGTACCCAATAATAGCTTCAAAGAAGGTGAAAACAAGTCATGACAAATTGGTACACGCAGACCGATGGGCAGTCAAGCGGAATACAGGGCAACTTCTGTTAGGGCCATTAAGACCAGAGATGGTATCCTGTGGGAGATTCTGTCATTGTGGTAACACCATAAGAAAGGACTCTCTTGAGCACCGTAGAACAAACAAAAAATACCGGCTAAGGTACGTTGTTACTGTATGTGTGATACCAGCCTTTTGGTTACCTTATAACTTCTCCTTGTTCTAAGTTTTATATTGGAAAAACAACATGGCCTATCAAAAAGAGAACCAGGAAGCATAAGAGCAGCATTAGAATAGAAGATGAGAAATCATCTGCTGCTAGTCATTGTCATAGTTTAGGACATAATCTTGCCTCTCTGTGCTTCTGGGACATTGAGTAGAAACATACATAGAAACATATAATTTGATGGCAAATAAGGACTGCTTGGCCCACCCAGTCTGCCCATTTCACTACCTAATGGATAAGCTGCAGATCCTAGCTAACCAACAGTCTACCCCCACCTCCAGAATTGCATTATGACTGTCCCATGCATTCTTGTATTCCACCACTGTTTTTGACTCCACAATCTCCTCAGGAAGGCCATTACATGCATTGACAACCCTGTCTGTGAAAAACATACATCCTTACATTACCTCTAAGCCATCCTGCCTCTATCTTCAAATTGTGCTCCCTTGTTCTTGCACACCTCTTTTTCTGAAATATGCTACCGTCTTGGACTTTGTTGATTCCCTTGAGGTATTTGAAAGTTTCTATCATGTCCCCCCTCTCCCTCCATTCCTCGAGGCTATACAGTCTCGAGTCTGTCTTCATATGTCTTCTGGTGCTGATCCTGCACCATTTTAATTGCCCTCCTCAGGACTGCCTCCATCCTGTCTATGTCTTTGTGAAGATGGGGTCTCCAGAACTGCATGCAGTACTCCAGATGGGGTCTCACCAGCAGTCTGTACAGAGGGATGACAACTTCCTGTTTTTTACTGGTGATGTCACTTCCTACGCATCCCAGTATCCCCCAGCCCTCCTTACTGCCCTCTCACATTGCTTGCCCACCTTTAAGTCATCTGATATGACTACCCCCAGGTCCCTTTCCATTTTTGTTGTTGTTAGTGTCTCACCCCCCATTGTGTACTCTTCTCCTGGGTTTTTGTTTCCCAGGTGCATTACTTTGCACTTCTTTGCATTGAATCTAAGCTGCCATACATTTGACCATTCCTCCAACCTTGCCAAGTCCCTTTTCATCCTTTCCACCCCACCTTGTGTATCACCTCTGTTGCCGATCTTTGTGTCATCTGCAAAGAGACGTACTTTTCCTTCCAGTCCCTCTGCAATGTCACTTATAAAGACGTTGAAGAGGAATGGTCCTAGTACTGAACCCTGTGGTACCCCCCTAGTAACTCCCCTTTCTTCAGAGTGGACTCTGTTTACTATTACCATCTGTGTCCTGTTCTCCTGCCAATTCTTTTCCCAGGCCACTATATTGGGACCCACTCCAATTCTGGCTAACTTGTATATTAATCTTTTATGTGGGACTGTGTCAAATGCCTTGCTAAAGTCTAGGTAGGCCATGTCCACAGCCCCTCCCTGATCTACTACTTTGGTCACCCAGTCAAAGAAATATATTAAATTCATCTGACACGACCTTCCTGCTGTGAATCCATGCTGCCTTGGGTCCTGTGCCCTCTGGCCCCTTGATACTCAACAATTCTTTCCTTCAGAAGTGATTCCATCATTTTCCCTATCACCGAGGTTAAACTAACAGGTATGTAGTTTCCTGCTTCTACCCTGCTCCCACTTTTGTGAAGTGGAATAACATTTGCACTCCTCCAGTCCTCAGGTACCACTCCATCCTCCCATGATTTGTTAAAGAGAGTACTCAGTGGTGTCACTAGTTCTACCCTTAGTTCTTTTAGAACTAAGGGTAGAGTATGTCACAGAGCTGACACGGTAATGTGATTGAAACTAACAGGTGGAGAAAAGGGAGATGTTTTTGATCTTCACCCTGGGGACACTTGTTAAAAGGACTGGTATCAAGGAACATGAGAAGTGGTAGGTATGTTGGTAACTGCCATGGCTAGAGCCCACACTGACTATCCACCTCCATTCCTGCTGCACCTATCCCTGGGGCACATTCTTCACTGTACCCATATGTCTCTGTCATAATATTTATATGAGATTATGGTATGAGGATGCTGGGAAATTAAGTGTAGGTGACATACTAGTATGGAACAGAATGCATATGCCAATTTTCTATATGCAGCAGTGCCAGGCACAATGCAATGCATTACCTTGCAGTAAATGACATGTTACAAAATACTGCGTAACAATATGGCTTAAATGCCATGGAATTACACAGTTCCTGAAGAATACTGCAGCACTCTGCAGTTATACTGCATTAACACTGCAAGGCACTTGGTTGCATCCTGGTTGGTGCCACTGTACAGTATGCATATTTCTTCTTTAAACATCCTCCCACAAAATCCCCTGCCCCCCCCCAAAAAAAAAACAATTTCATAACACAGACTTCCATTTAGGAATGAGCTTTTTGCTTATATTTGTATAAACACAAATGTGGTTAAATAGTTAAATGCACGTCAGTTTTTGTGGGGATAGATATTTCTTATTTAACCTGCAACAGACATGACAGCACAAAATAAGCTAGACAGTCGCTTGGGGTGAGTAGCAGGCACGTTCTCCTGCTTTTGACATGCCACATCTGAGCAGTGTTACTGGCACTGCTCTGCCATTGGCTGTCAACAGCATGGCCACAGGGATTGGGGCAGTGTTGGTGTGAGGGTGTCATTGATGCTGCATGCCTCATGTTATTCTTTTGACCAGGCCTGCTCCCAAACTGGCAGTACTTAAACATACCAGAAAAGATGCTCAAAGCACTTGAAGACACCAAATGTAGACATTTCCTTTGAAGAAAGCAAATCGATTCTAATGAGTTGCCTCAGTGCATTTTCTCTACTGAAAATCATTTTTGAACAAAATTAAAGCAGTTAACTTTGTCAGACCCCTTTTTTCAGTTTTTTAAATAGCGAAGCAGCTCAGAGACACTTCAATTGGAAACTGTCCTAAAGCAAACTCGGTAGGATAAAGACCTCATGAAATATTACTGACCTCATTTAAAAAAATTAATATATATGTATATATATATATATATAAGAGGCATTTGCACAGTGAGATTGGTCCAGGCATATAGCCATAACACGTGCTTCTCTTTTAGGTCAAAACCTCATTTGACAGAGTTTAAAAACATGTAAAAGAAAAATAATTCACCAATGGAGAGAGAAATCTGCATTCTTCAGTGTTGTGAGTTAAATGAATGTCAAGTTCCATATATTCTACTAGTAATACTTGATTGGCTGATAATCAGACCTGTGAATAATCCCAATTCTATTCTTCTACTGTGGATAATTGTTATATTTATTTTGTATTTATTTTATGCATTTATCTAATTTTGTCAGATCCAGAAACCTAATGATTTGATACCTTTTATTGGACCAACATGGATGTTACAGAAAAGAACAAAGTGCTTTAGCTTTCGAACCAACCAAGTCCTTCTTCAGAAGCTTTGTGGCAGTTTTTTCAAATATCCCATACTATTAACATCAGATTATATAGAAAAAGCAGAAATAATTCTCATTGATTTAACATATGCATTTAAAACATAGTAGAAGATTATGTCAGAGAAACTAATTAACACCAGTATGACTTTAACTGATGTGCCTCAGAAGGGCAAAGGTTATCAAGAATTCTCTACAGCCAGAGAGTTCTTGTCACATAAATTTTAAAATGTCTCAGTATGCCAAGAAAGCATTCTAGTGATAAAAAAAAAAAAAAAAAAACCTTGGAGTGGCATTCTCTCTAATACATGTTAAATGAGCTTACAACTTACATTCCAATTGTCCTGGTATATTAAAGGACAGATAATGAGAGACAAAATCCTGAAATTAGGTATAACTGCAAGTTGAAAACAAGCCTCAAATTAACCTACACATATAAACATGATGCATGAAAGTATCACTTGTAAGTGTAAGTGCCAAATAAAAAATACTTGTCAAGGACCCCCAAGAAAACGAGACCATGAGCCTGATAAGAGCAGATTTCAACACAGAGTCTGTGTATAACAACAATGCACAGAATCAGTCTAAGCAATCTAAATGAAAACCCAAAGGAATTACACCTCTTATGAACCCCCAAGTAAATGAGATATGCATCTTAATATGAGCAGTTAAAATGTGACAGTGTGTAATCCAACCACTGACAACTAATAGAAGGAAATAAATGCACACTATATGTGAAAACTAAGTGTCCTAGCCACCTAACAATTGCCCCATGCCACGCTCCACCCACACTTATGTGTGTACATACACCACACCACACCCCCCCCCACACACACACCTGCACACCCCACACAACCACAACACACAACAAATATAGCAAACACATTCCACACACACCACACCACACCACACCACGCACAACAAACAAAACACACACACACACACACACCATACCCACAACACACAAAAACACAACACACATCAAACACACACAAAACACACACATACATACATACATCAGTACACACACACACACACACACACACACACTCAAATGCACTCACCACAGTGTTAAGGTGAGAAGTCAACAATGTAGATAACCATAAACTTACAAAATCAAAGGCCTGCTGAAGAACTGAAGTGTTTATGTCCATCTTTTAAAGTAAAAGTCTGTGTAAGTTTAAGTGGAATAATGTGTCATGTAACCAACATCAATGTTCAATCCATCCGCCACCATATTGAGAAGTAAAATAAGTCTAATTTCAGAATACCGTCTCTGTTGTGTACTGTTAAAATGTCCATTTAAGACCATCACAGACAAATCTGAGATTGAGTGGCCATCCTGGGAGAAGTGTTGGGCTACTGGTTGCTCAATCATCTTGTGATTAATAGAATGTCTGTGTGAATTCATTCTAGTGTGGAGTTGTTGGCTTGTCTCCCCCACATAACCTGTGCAAGGACATTTCTTGCACTGGATAAAGTAGATCACATTACTTGATGTACATGTATAATTCCCCTGTATCCTGAATAGTCTGTTTTGTGATGTAACCACACAGTCTGAAGTGGAAATGAGGTTACAAGTCTTACATGTGCATTGATGACAGGGTCGTGTACCACATGATGTCATGGTATTCTGTTCCAGTTCAAGTTGACTCCTAATAATCAGGCTGGCTAAATTAGGTGGTTGTTTAAAAGATAGTAGTGGTAGTTCTGCCACAAAGCTTCTGAAGAAGGACTTGGTTGGTTCGAAAGCTAAAGCACTTTGTTCTTTTCTGTAACATCCATGTTGGTCCAATAAAAGGTAACAAATCATTTGTTTCTGGATCTGTTCTTAAAAGGACCAATACGGCACCTACAACATTTTTTTGCATCATGGAAGATATCTAATTTTGTCAGTAATTTTATTACTGTATTGGTTTACGTGACTGATAATGCACTAAGAGTTTGTATTGCAAGGCACCTTATACCTTCAGGAAGGGTGCCTTATTAAAGAAAACCTACTACTGCTGCTACCACTAGGATATATGTCACTTACCATTCGTTTGGCTCACAACACTTAAAAGTGAGGTTGTCTTGCTGTGTCGAAGACTGTTGTCCTTTTTACAGGTACTTTCCCTTATTTCAACTGCTTTCTAGGCTTTGGGGCATTGAGGTAGAGGTGTGTTTATTGACCAAAGGGTGATGCATAGGTGGTTTAATTCAGCTTTCTATTAGACAGGGGAACACAGTGTAGGCATGGGCAGGGGGACTGAAATTTAAACTGTATAACTTTGTTGAGTCAGGTGCATGGGACAGGAGGGACTTGGGGACCTAGAGGTGACTGGTTGGGGAATATACTTTTTTTTTACATGGTGGGAGGGGTGGATGTATATGACACATAGGGAAAGTGGGGTTGTTTCTTTTGGACAACACAGATCATTTTTTTTTAAAGGACAACTTCGCATAGTTTTTATGTTGAAAATACACATAATCACACTTCACCAGCACCATTGCCAGTGAAGTGCCACTATGCGTAGACTTTGCTTTGTTAACAATTATGCAAAATCATGCTTAAGCACTACATGAATTCTGGAAGCTTCACAAAGAATTTCACAAAGCAAAGTTTCCTGACTGCACACACATCTAATGCTGCTTACCATGTTTTAAATGAGCACTTGTCAGTACTAAATCTGTATGAGTTAGGTGGTCCATGCAGTGTAGATTTTTAGAAATGCTCTAAGTCTGCAGAACATCCAGGGCAGACTTCCCACTTAGTCATGCTCCTCATGTAGCACCTGAAAAGTCAACTGGACTGTCATTTTTGCAGAGTGTGGAACAGCAACATTTACATTTTTGCCAGCATGTTTGACACATGGTTTATGTGCATGGTACTGCACTACATACTGGCAGCCCATGGAAGGGTTGAGTTTCAGCATTTTCTGTTATCTGAACTCAGTTGCTGCATGCTGGGTAGAATATGTTGACACCTGTGGCACATCAAGTGGAGAACTGCCTTGCCCCACAGTACCTGCTGGTGCCCACAGTACACAGCCCTCAGAAATACCTCATGACACCAGTCAGGAGGAGAGGTAGTAGGCAGAGTTCAGTTCCTACTTGCAGTTGAAGCAAAACACAAAGACTGAACAGCAGTCTTTGTCTACAGAAGATCTTCTCAACTGTTATTTTCCAGACACACTTAGACTTTTTCATCATGCCCACTCATTAGAGCTGAATACTGACATCATCCCCTCAGTTTACACTGTTTCCAATAAAATACCTCATCTGCTCAACTATCAGGATGCCCTGTGAGAAGATATTCTGAATAACCAGGTATGTGGTGGAGCCTCACTGGCTAAAACTGTGCTCAGACCTTTTTGTTTTGTTTATTTGTTGAACTGAATTTATTAGTGCTTGGGTGCCAACAGGATTTTCCCATTGACATTGCGTAGGCAACCCAACTTTCTTACAGTTCTGTTGTTTACTGCTATGTCCTCTCTATTTAGGCTATTTGCTGCTGAATGGCCCCCAGATATGATTAGACTGCATCTCACTTAGTTCACTGGCTTTTGTTGATTTTATTTGTAGTTTGTCTGTGTGTTCTTCTCTTCTGTCTGATTCCTGCTACAGTACCTGTACTTCACATCATAATTCAAGTCCTAGTAGTGTTATATGCATTTTAATATTCTCTGAAGTGTTTATAATTGATATTTTTGATAGCAAATTGATGATAACTTTTGCAATGTTCTATTGGTATTGCTATGTTATTACATTTTGTACTGTGCTCCGAGCCATCGTGGGATGGGGTGCTATGGAAAAAAGTTGATTGGTTGTTGATAGGATATATCTCTTACATATAATATGTCACTAAGACCGTGGCTTTCCCTTGTGATGGTGTCAAACTTGTGTCTTTGATAAATGTACTAGTCCTTTATGATTAATTTCTATTTCATACTGTTCATTTTGCAAAGTGCAGTTGGACCTGCATAATCATCAGTCTCAAATAATGATTTTACAAAGCTGATTGTGTAATATTTGATGATAATTAAATGGCAGCCTTAAGGGTTATATTCTCTCACTAGATGCTGTTGGTATGTTATTTAATGTGCTTTTCTCAGATGACACTTTCTTCTACAAGAAGACTTCTCAAGTGTTATGTGTCACTATGTTGTTCTCCCAGTGTTTTTTTTTTCTCCTGAAACAAACCAGAAACTCAATGTGTGAACAGCCTCTGAGTGTTTAGTGTCCTGCAACAATATATCCACTAAGTGTGTGAACAGTCTCCAAATGTTTATTTTACTTTGTAAAATGGCATATAAAACTGAAAGAAAATTATGCACTCAGATAGGACAAAAGACACCATGTGGTACACCAACAACCATGGTCTAATACCTAGTAGACCATGATCTGTGATATAATACCTTGGCAATCCACTACAGGCAAGAAGCAGTACACAAGTGAAAGTAATATGCAAATAGTTTATAGTTGTTCCAGCTTGTATTTGCTAAAGTTTTTCCTGACACAGGGTTTTTGACATTTTCAAGATTGTTCTATGTTGTAACTGTGACACAAGTTCATGAGTTACTAAAGATGGTACATTTAAACTTCACATATACTGTTAATTATGCTGCAACAATATTTCTTTAGAAGTGAACATTTACATACTGTTACCATCCCTTCTGATCTACTGCTTTCTAAGCAACTGTGGGTACAATGCATTGTGGATGACTGAATAACATTATCTGTCCTAGCCTTTTCTTGGTGAATACACAGTGGTAAAGATGAGCATGCAGCTTCTATAAGTGAAAGCAAAAATAACAGACAGTGAGATAAACAAAGCAAAATCAAAGAGAGAGGATACTTCTATGGGTGAAAAGAAAAATAAATTGAAAGAAACAAAAAGAAATCAAAGAAACAGACTAACAAATACTAGTCAAAACAAGTATTTGAAAGGTGAAAGCAGTAAACGTTATATTGTTCTATGTCCTGCTGAGTTAGATAGTTTAGAGGGAAAAAAAGTGAAAATAATATTCCACAAAATAGTAGTTGTTCAACAAAGTGTTTTTCAGATTGGCTTAATTCAGTACATTTGGAGACACGGTGCTTGTGCTGCTAGGATTGTTTGACAGCCACCTATTGGTCTGCAAAGGAACTGCAGGAAGAAAACTAAACTGTACCATAGCACACTCCCATCATGCAGTGCAGCTCATATCTTCTAATACACACAGAGGAAAATCAAAGTACATAGAATAGAAAGTGAATTGCAAGTTTTTGAAAAGTTGTAAAATATGTTTTGATGTTAGAAAGCTTAAAGCTTGCAATGAAAGTTATTTTAACAAAAGTGAAATAGCAGCCACAATATTTCCAATAGGTGTGTTCCAATTGTTTTGAAGTATATGTACATCATGTTTAACAGCTCAGCATACAGTATTCTGAAAGTAAACAGTGTGATAGTACTCATTTATTCAAAGACTATTAGTCATACACTCATTGCCATGTTACAAGCGGATTAAGCCACTCAAAAGGATGGTTCTACAGTGGAATTAATCAATGGCTGGTTGGTGGACCCACTCAGCCTTCAGCCTCGTGGGCCAACCTCCCCCAACCATGGATTAATTCCACAGTAGACCCATGCTTTCTCGTGGCTTAATCCTTACTCACACAATGGGTCTTAAAAATCCTCTATCCTGATTGGCCGACTGGCACAGTTTACAATGTGTAAATTGTACCATCACCCAACAGGAACAAGTGCCAGTTACCCAGTACCCCCACCCATCACCATACATATATCATTGCAACCCCAAAAACTAGAACAATCCACTGCCATTTTTTTTCTCCTGCTAAAAGCAGATGCGTGACATTCAAATTTCAAAACATGGGTTCCTCTTTTGAACTAATAGACCAAAATGAGCTTGAAGAACTTTTCATGGTGCCATGTGACTCTGTAAGTGCCGAAAATAATGCAAATACTATAAATAACATACCTGTACCTGTGACCCTAGAAACAGTGTCCACTCCAAAGCTATCTGAAGCCAAGACTGCTCTTAATGGTGACCGGCATGTTGAAGTAGCCACCCCCCACACTTTCCTCTGCTCCTGCTGCTTCAACCACCTAGGAAGGCCCAAACACTAAAATTAAAAAACAACAGTGCCAATTACAATGTGTAAATCATGCCATCATCCAACAGGAACAAGTGCCAGTCACCCAGTACCCCCTTAGCCACCACCACGCACATATCATTGTGACCCCATAAACTAAATCAATCCACTGCTATTTTTTTCTCTTGCTAAGAGTAGATGTGTGAAATTTGAACTTCAGAACATGGATTTCTCTATTGAGCTCATAGACCAAAATGATCTTGAAGAACTTTTCACCATGCCAAGTGGCTCCAAAAGTGCCAAAATAATACAAATACTATAAAAAAACATACCTGCACCTGTGCCCCTCGAAACAGTGTTCACTCCAATGCTGTCCAAAGCCAAGACCATGCCTCATGGTGATCAGCATGTGGAAGTAGCCACCCTGCCCACAGCTACCTCTGCTCCTGCTGCTGTAAGCGCCCAAGAAAGCCCAAATGCTAAAAATAAAAAGCAACAGCGTCACTTACAAGTAAGTGAAAAACACATAGCAGAGCTAGAGCTGCAAAGAAATGAAACAACTACTTTAAAGCAAACAAAGTGGGCACTGAAAGTGTTCATGAACTGGTGTTCACAAAATGCAAAAAATATTGAATTAAGCACAATTCCTCTGAGTGACTTGAATGAGGTACTAGGGCAGCTATATGGAACAGTCCACAACATTGATGGAGAAGAATACTGTCTCAGTGGCTTTGCAGGCCTAAGATCTGGCCTCAACAGACATTTAAATGCTCCTCCATTAAGCAGGCATATAAACTTGATGACTGATACTGGATTCACATGTGCCAATAACGGGTTTAAGGGCACCATAAAAAAATTGAGAAAAGAGGGAAGAGATACTTCTAGCCACCATCCAACCATGAGCCAGGCTGATTTAAACTTCTTAAGACATTCAAATGCTTTATCACCAGAAACTATATCCAGACTGGTGAACGAAGTATGGATGTACATAATGCTACATCTTGCTAGGAGGGGCAATGAGGGCATCTGCTCTTTTACTGTCAACTTGTTTGAAATAAATTAAACTAAAGAGGGTCTTAAGTATGTAACAAAAGCTTTTGATGAAGATACCAAAAATCATATGACAGCCACAGACCCACTATGCCAAAATATGAGGGTATTCATGCTACAAGTGCCAGGAGACCCACTGTGCCCTATTAGTTACAAAAATATATTTCTGACCCCCCAACCCTCCAGCACTATTTCTACATCCAAAAGAGCACCAAAACAAAAGCAAAATGAGCAATCCATATAGTAGCCACGAGAGCCCATGGGAGTGAACTTTCTAGCAAAAATGTTACCAAAGATCTGCCAGGAAGCCGTCCTAGAAAAAATACAGTAACCAGTGCCTTAGGGCCATGGCAGTAACTGTATTGTCAGATGCAGGGATGGAAGCTGGAAACATTATGGCCATCACTGGACAACTCAATGAAAGTTCATTGTGCAGCTACTGGTGCCCCAGTCTCCAAAACTTTGCTACTTGGGGAACAATCATATTAGAAAGTAACCTGCAAGAAAAAATTACAGAATCAAACATTCAAAACCAAAAATCACCTGTGGAGGAACTAATAACAATTAACCGAAGGGCCTTACTTGGACTCATTTCATTATTGTTTAATTTGTGTCCTTGACTGTTTTGTCTTTCTTATTTAGATAGTCTGGGTTTTGGTTTGTTTATTTTGAGGAGTTTTGTGTTAATTTTGTGGGCCGGTTAGAGTACATTTTTGGGTGTGAGTGTTGTTAAATGAGTGAGTGGTTTTAAGTGTTGGATCACCAACTGTTGCTGGCCACTGTGCATGCTGCCTGTTGTTTGAAATGTGTTGGCAGAGAATGCAGACAATCAGACATGTCTCCCCTTCCAGGCTCAGGGACCTCCATCCATTTGATTGTCCCCCTCTTCCTCCTGAGGCATATAGCTGTTGCCATGCTTTAGGGATAGCCAGGAGGAGGAGGTGGGAGGAAGCTGGGCCTGGGGGGAAAAGAATTGGTAGGGTGAATTGGGTTTGTGGTGACAAGGAGATGCCCTGTGGTGAAATGGGCTCAGGATAGGGATTCTCCCTGCCTTGTTCCCATACCCAGTGGTTTTGCATTAAGCAGGAAAGTAGCACAGTCTTCCTCAGCTACCCATTCTATTCACGCGGTGCTGTGCAATGCCAGGTCTATAAAAAAACTAGACCGCTATAACAGCGGATCTTGTTGGTACAATTGACCTGGCTTGCATCACCGAGACCTGGCTGCATGAAAATGCTGGCCCAATATTGGCATCAGCAGTTCCAGTTAGCTATTCAGTGATACACTCCCTGAGGATGGATCGTAGGGGCAGGGGTGTAGCCATTTGCTTTAAAATGGAACTGGGTCTTATGGATGTTCTAGTGGGGCTCACCAGATCCTTTGAGTGCATCGTGTGTGCAGGGTTGGGGTAGAGGATACTTCTTGTTTACTATCCACTGAGTGATGAGAAGAAATTCCTTCAGGAAGTCACAGACTTCATCATCGATATGAAGTTGGACTCTCCCAGATGGTTAATTCAGGGGGACTTCAATGCCTAGGTTGATGATGAAGTGCTGCACACTCGGGCAGACTAGATAGACCATATGGCCTGTATCTGCTGGCAATTTCGTATGTTCGTATGATGATGAACTCTTACAATTTGGTCAAGACTTCCTCCAGCTGATGACATTATTGGGCCTCACACAGATTGTTACCTCTGCTACCCACAATTGTGGTCACTCATTGGACCTAGTTTTCCTCCTGGGAAGGGAGATCTCTGACATGGCAGTGGAGCTGATTGGATGGTCAGACCATCACACCATAGGCTTCAGTTCATGTTCCCCCCTGGTAAAACTGTCCCTATGAAGATGGTCTGGTACCACCCTTTGAGGGGTGTGACCCCAGATGGTCTAGTGGCAGTACTGGACCTATTGGGTGTGCCAAGTGAATGCTTGGGGACAGGGGATCTTGTACACACCTATAATGAGGTGGATACAGTGGCCCTGGACTCCATAGCACCTGTCTGAGTTTGTCCTCTCACCCTCTGCCCAAGGTCCCTTGGTTTGATGGGATCTTGAAGGACTTGAGGAGAGTGGGGTGAAGGTTGGAGAGAAGCTGGCAGAAATTGGCCCTGAGTGATGACAAACTTAGATTGATGGATCATTATGAGGAATATCAATCTGCAATCTCCTGTAAGAAGGCAGAATTCCTGTCCAGGGATCTTGCCACTGTGCAAAATTGACTGGCTCAGCTCTTCCAGACTGTGGACAGATTGTACAATCCAATCTGTTTTAAGATTGGGGGAGCATTTTCACAAAGTAAGTGTGATGAGCTTGCTCACATTTTCACTGATAAGGTTGCCACCATCAGGTCCAGGATCTGCTTTGCCCCCTCTATTGGGTGTTGTGGAGGTCTGCAGGATGTTATGAGCACCCGGTTTACCTGGTCCAACTTTGGCCAGCCGACAATCACTGACATTGTGAGGATTATCCAGACTTTGTGACCCGGGTCCAACACACCTCCTCATTGGGTGGGTTGAGGTAATCAGCCCAGTCCTAGCTGAGATAGTCTGGAGGTCGTTGGAGACAGGGGTGCTTCTGGACCCCCAGAAGGAAGCGGCTGTGAGACCTGTCCTAAAGAAATCCTCCCTTGACCCGGACTCTCTGGCTAACTTCAGACCTGTCTCTAACCTGCCCTTTGTGTGTAAGGTTATTGAGAAGGTGGTTGGGTTGCAGCTGGAGGATCATTTAAAAATCCACAATGTCTATGATCCTCTTCAGTCCAGATTTAGGATGAGCTATAGTACTGAGATGGCACTTCTGGTATTTAATGATCTCCTAATAGCAAGAGATCAGAGGACTCGTTCAGTCTTGGTTCTCCTTAATCTCTCTGCAGCATTCAACACTGTGGATCATGATGTGTTGTTGGAGTACCTGTGGCTAGTCTGTGAACTGTCAGGGACAGTCCTCAGATGGTTTTGATCTTTCCTCATGGGTAGGATGCACAGAGTGGTATCAGGGATTTATTCCTCGGCCCCTCTCCCCCTATCATATGGGGTGCCGCAGGGCTCCATCTTATCACCTATGTTGTTCGCATTGTATATGCTACCATTGGGAGACATTATTAGGTGTAATGGTCTGACACTGCTATGCAGATGATACTCAGCTATACATGTCCTTTGTTAGGCAAATTGTACCTGCACTCCAGAGCCAGGAGCTTAACTGGTGCTCCAGTGAAGTATGAACCATATGGATTCAGTCAATTGCAAAAATAAGGCATGTTTAATTTTGTCAAGTCAAATACAAACACTAGGAGCAAAGTGTTCCTCCACAGGGTCAATGTGCCCCAGAGCTTCACCAAGTAAGACTTCATCAGGGGGCCAAGATCTTGCCACATCTTGCCTGTGCTCTGTGAACTGCACTGACTGCCAGTTCAGTGGCGGATCACCTTCAAGGTTGGGTTACTGACCTATAAGGCCCTACATGGTCAGGCACCCTGGCAGTTGCAAGATCTCCTTTGTCCCTACTGCCCCCTCTGCCCTCTCCACTCCACTGATGAGGGATTGCTGGAGGTTCCCAGGGTTCGACTTTAGACCTTGGGGGCTTATCGGGTGAGAGAGAGTGCCAGACTGTCCAGAGCTTTAAGATCACCCTAAAAACACATCTATTTGATCTGACTTTTGATGGACCGTGAGGCCTATTGAATTGGTCTGAATAATAATAGATACCGACTGATGCTGAGTATTTAATATGTTTGATAAAGCGAGACCTGTCTGTGGAGTTTAAATTATTGTATTGATTTAATATCCTATTTGTATGTAATTGGTGTTTTATTGTACAGGTGCAGTGAACTTTGGAAATGCGCCTTTTAAAAATAAAATTTGATTTGATTTGATTCTGCTAGAGAATTAATGCATGGTTGGGTGATTGGGGCACTCAGCCTGCAGCCCTATGCCCCCCCCTCACAGCCATGCATTAATTCCCTAGAAGATGCTTTCTTTCTTCTGGCTTAATGCTTACTTGTAACATGGCACAAGACAAGCAGAGCCCAACACAGCAGAATAACTAAAATCAATTGGAGGAACAGCAACATGTGACCACCGAGCAACCATGGATTAATTCCCTTTATTGATCCATGGTTGCCATCGAGAGAATGCCCTGCAGTCTCCATTCTTATTTCCCATGTGTTTGTGGCATTCTTTGCATGTCTGGGTCTGTGCCTGCAGGTGGCGCAGCTCCGTGTGCTGACTGCACAAGACAGACAGAAAAGCTCTCAATGTCAGACAGCAATCCAGCCTCCTCCCAGCTTCTACTGATGTGTGGCTTTCCAGCAGAAGCAAACTGTCCCTTCCCAACCACTCACCCAGCAGACCTCTGAAAACTGACTGGTAAGTGTCACCAAAGCATTCCTCCTGCCCACTCGCCCACAACAGAAGCTTGTTCGGTTTACTGACCTATAAAGCCCTACACAAACAGGGACCTCAATATCTGCAAGATCTACTTGTTCCCTACCATCCCTCCCGCTCACTCAGATCCACCGACGAGGGATTGCTAGAGGTTCCTAGGGTTCTTTAAAACATCTGGGGCACGAGCTTATGCTGCTCCCTACCCTGTGGAATTCTCTACCTCGTTGGATACGGCTGCCTGACCATCAAAGCTTTAAATCAGAGTTCAAAACATACTTATTTCAAAAGGCTTATGGGGAGTAGTTATTGCACTGATTTGAAATTGGAATTATATTTTATTGTTGTTTGTTACGTTATATGTATGTTTTATATGTATTTAATTATTGTACAGCGCTTTGATTTCGCAGCTTAAAAATAAACTTTTACTTACTTTACTTACTTACTTGTTCCTCTATTGGCTTTCCATCACAACCCCTCAGTCTCGTCTCACCCACCTGCCCCACGGACCTTTGTGGACCTAGTGTTCAGTGTCCCTAAGGCACCTCCCATCCGGCGCACAGCACAAAGCCTTTCAGTGAAAATCAAATACACCTGTAATGTTCCCTTGCTGTCATTTTCACAATGAGACTGTTCCTCACATACTTGAAATTTCAGGTGAGTTGAATGCTGTGCATGCTGGGACAGTTTGCATGCATATATTTACATGCATTACAACAGGCAGCAGCTGAAGCCTCCCAACTTGCACAGCAACCGACTTCATGAATAAAACTCAGGATAGTAGCATAGAGCATTTTAACCTTCCTGAAGGTCAGCTAGCAAAAAAATCAACACATTAGTAAATGTTAAGGTAATACGGTATTTATATACAGAGTACATACAGTAAGTGTGTTTACATTAGTACTCATGATGTTACATTTCCAACCAGCATATGCAAAGCAGTGTATTCAGTTTCAATGACTGGGATGGAAGCGCACTCAACAGACTATGGCACTAGATAGAGACAGAGACGGAGCAGTATGCTCTGTCTGTGTATTATTGAGAAAATATAAAAACACCTCTATATGGAATGCATCTATATTGAAATAATATGTTTTCCTGCACTTGCCATGTTACAAGCGCATTAAACCACTCTTGAGCATGGTTCTACTGTAAAATTTATTTATGGTTGGGTAATTGGAGGCACATGGCCTGCAGCCGCATGCCCCAACCCCCCAAACATTAATTCCAGAGTAGAACCATACTCTGTCGTGGTTTAATGCTTAGGAAACTAGCTTTATTCTAGCCCTGCAGTACTCTGCAGTGTGTTAATTCTCCTAAAATAAGCCAGCCACCAGACTTGTGAATAACCCAGAAAAGTTTATTCTCCTGAAACAAGCCTTGCTTTGGTCCCACGACTACTGTAATTTCCTAGTCTGCATCCTCCTGCAACAAGTCACTTGAAACATGTGTACACAGCCTCTGAGTGTTTAGTCTTCTGCATCCAGCCTGCCACTAGATATGTGGAAAGTTTCATAGTGTTAATTCTCTTGGAGCAAACCCACCACTAGTCATGTGAGGAACAGACTATAAATATGCATTCTGCTGATAGAAGCCTGACACTATGCATGTCAGACAAAGACAAGTGCTCAATAAATACCAGAGATAACTTGAATTCTGCTAACATTATGACTGAATATGCACATCTTCCAGTAAAGATTCAATTATCCCAGAGGGTTAATGAGGCTTCTCCTAAATGTTTAGTCAAGATCTAGGATGAAGCACAGCTGCTACAGTGTTGCTTCTGATCCAAATGATAAGCAGAAATTGCTACACCTAATGATAATGGAGATAATGATATATCTTTTGAGTCCCACAAAGCACTGATATGATACAGTAGATGATGAGTGCTCCTGCTATCCTACAGATGATGCCCAGACCAGATCCAGATGATGATTATCTTTAAGTAACACATTGTGCTCTACAAGCAAAACTAAAAAGTAAACTAAAAAACTAAAAAGTAAGCCCATGATCTCCCCTGTGGCCCCCTCTGCATTATTTTCTACAACAAAATAAGACCATCTGTTATCTTTTGGACCGGTATTGAGCATGTCTGTGCTGTATGTAACAGGGCATCCATGTTTAGTAATAAGCTATTGTTAAGTAATTTTGTTAGAATGTTAAAATCTGTATTGAGCAGTGTTATTGGGCACCAGTTTGCTAGGTCTGCTCTATCCCCTTTTTTAAACATGAATATTACTAGACCATCAGTCATGCTATCTGGTAGTACCCCAGAGTCTAGTATTTCTTGTAGGACTAAAGTGAACTCCTGGAGTAGTACTTTAAACATAATTTTGTACAATTCATAAGGAATCCCATCTTTCCCAGGGGTTGCACCTGCTTTTGTTTGTGAGAGTGCTGCTGAGACTTCTAGGGTGTAATTTGAGCTACTAACACGTCAGTATTCAGTGTTGTAAATTGTGGTAGTACACTCTGAGCTAGCCAGGATATATGTGCACCTACTGGCAAGTCTGGTGGTCCAAACAACATATGTATATGTTGGTCGATGGCCTCTATAATATCCTCTTTAACCGTACATAACTTCCCCATTTAATCTCATATACATGCCATGTATTTCTGTTGTCTTTGATGGGCACAGACTTGATAGGGTTCATAGAAGCTTTGCTACCCTTTGACCCAAACCTACGCTCTATATCCAGTGATTTTAGTCAATTACATTTTAAGGTGTTCATGTGTTTCCTTATTTTGTCTAATTCAGGAAGAACCATCTTATTCCCTTGTGCTGCTTGAAAAAGTAAATTTTGGAATTCCTCCCTATATGCTTGATATATATCAGATTTGTGTTTACCATTAATCATCCCTATTATTTGGAAATATATCTTAGTATCTTTCTTTGTATCTTCCCACCACTCCCGCTATGTGTCATATAAGCATATGACTGATTTCCGTGCTTCTAAGAGGGAGGAAAACCCATCCTCTACTGATGGAAAGGAAAAAAGATCTAAATTTCACCTCCGGTAACCTGGACCTTGATGCATTGATTCATGACTAGCAACCATAACTTCTATTATGGCGTGATCTGATGGAGCTACTGGCTGCGTTTTGGATTTTAAGACCTGCAGAGAGTCAGACAAACACCAGTAGTCTATCCTGGTTGCTTGTGTGCCATGAAAAAGTTTTTTTTGTGGGGTGCCGGGTAATGCTAATACGTCAATCAGTCCAGTCTGAGAAAGCAGGTCTTTAAGACAATTTGCATCACAATACATTTTCCTTGTTCTCAACCCTCTATCTGTCAGATACCTACTACAATTAAAATCACCTTCAAAAAAACATATTTTGATGTACATAAATATGGCTAATTAGATCTAAATAATTCAATTCTAGCAGATTTAGCTAGAGGAGCGTACACATTTATGAATCGGCAATGGAGACTACATATGGCCATGTCTAGCATCAACACTCGTCCTGGCATAATATCTACAAGTTGCACTAACTGGGCCATTGGATTATTAACCGCAATGCCTACTCCACTGAATGTGTCTTCTACTAATGACCAATAAGTGACCCCCCATTTCCACCCTACTGTGGTCCCTTCCATTTCTACTCTAGTGTGTAATCGAGTGTCTTGAAGAAATACTACATCTTGATCCCCATTTTCAACTAAAGAATAAATTAACAGTCTCTTCCTCTCAGACTGGATACTATTAACATTTAAAGATACCACAGCAATTTTATAAATCCCAGTCATGCAAAGAAGAGTAATGAAATACCAGAGGCTACTTTCCATCCTGATTCTTGCTTAATTTTAAACCTAAGTCCATACTTTATTTTTTTCTTAGTCCATTTCCTTGAACCTAAACATTTTTTATTTTCTTTTTAACTGTGTCTGAGTTCTCGGGGGTTTGATCCATGCCAGATGCACCTTCCGGCTGTGAAGATTGCACTGATGTGCAATCTGACTCAGTGCCTATGTCTTCTTGAAACACCACATAGGTGTTTTGCAAGGGAAGTTGAACTTGCTCAACAGAAGCTTTCCCAGTGTTCCTAGGCCTCAGGCTTCTGTGTCTATTGGAGACCATTGTGAAGGCCTCCTCTGGTGGCAAAGGTGGGGGCATTGATGTAGAGGACATGGCTATGTCCTCCGTTGGGGTATCTCCTTCTGTTATAACTGGATCTTTCAAGGGGTCCCTAGTCTCTTGAGTGGCTACCACTGTCTCTTTTTCAATAGGTTCTGACTGTCCTGTCTGGGCAGGCATCGGGGGTCTCCTGGGGGGGTGGAAGCCTCTGTCATTGGGCCGCATTGACAGCTGTATTAATATAAAAATCCTGAATACCGAAGTCTCCATTTCTTTTGTTTTGAGCAGCCCATGGGCATTCAGCAAAGGAATAGTTCTCCTCACATATGGAGCATTTTGTTTGGTGGTGGCAGCCAGACATTAAATGCCCCAGTTCACCACAATGTACACATTTAACTATATCACATGTTCTGCTAAGATGCCAGCCTGAGGCACACTTGTAGCAGTGACATGGTTGTTCTGGATAAAAAATGAAGCCCTTGTCCTGCCCTAGATAGTAACAGCAGGGAAGATGCTGTAGGCCTTTGTCTGTTTGTGTCAAATTAACTTTATACCTCCGGCCCCCATTCCAGAATCCCTCTGTGTCAAGAATGGGTCCTGGATTCCCTTGAAGTTTACAATTTCATTCAAACCAGTATGAGATATCTTCTACCTTGACTCCTTCATTCCTAAACAGGACCGTGATAACTTTAAAAGATTGCTTTGTGGGGGGATAGCCTGGAAAGAAGACCATGCTGGATCAGTTTTTAGCAAAGCGTCTTTCATCCAGAATCTATTTAGGATATCTGGAGTTCTGAAGCTGATATCAAAGGTATTATCCCCTGGCATATGTATCAGGGCATATACTTCACTGGGGAGAAGCCCAGCATTTGTTTGATCAGTACCTTGCCAACATAGAATCTATTTGGCATGTTGTCTGTAGACTCCATAAATCGTAGCCTTACAGCATTTCAATCAATCAATCAATCAAATTCTTTATTTATCCAGGTGAACACCATTGAGCAAGCTCATTTACAAGGTGGACTTGCATTACACAAGCCAAGTAACAATGCATTTATATACAGATAGATAGACAGTAGATGCAAGAGTACAACAGTACAGGTAGGCTGCAATACACAGGATAAGTAAAAATACATTTGGGTTCAGGTAAAAGACAGTCGGTAAGGGTATACATAACAATAGGGTAGCAAGTCAGTAAAATTTATACCAGATACAACAACATACATGGTTTAGTATTCCTATGGTTAAAGGCATTATAGTCCTTGCGAAGAGATTAGTTGAGGTGGATGCACAGGCAAAGACAGACACAGTCAGTTTAAAAAGACCCAGGCGTATCAAGGGGGAAACATGTTGGGAGAAGTGGGCAGCCAGTGGAGGGGGGGAAGGTCTGGAACTGGGATAATACTAGGAGCGAAGGAAAGAGATGCTGTGGGTATGCAAGGAATAGGTGGTTGAGGGAAGGAGAGATTTAGGGCGGTAGATAAGTAGATGGCTCAGGGACAAGTTATGCACTGATACAAGAAGGAAGGAGGAGGATGGGAAAAGCAGGGAGGATGTGGAAGGGGGGGTGTAAGCAAGCTAGGATCATTGGAAGCAGTTGCAGGCTTCTGTAATGTATTTTGAATATAAGGTCTTAAACACAGTAATACTAACAGGAGTCCTCAGTTTCAATGATTTCTGTAGCACATTCCAGAGCTAGGATCTTTGGAAGCAGTTGCAGGCTTCTGTAATGTATTATGAATATAAGGTCTTAAACACAGTAATACTAACAGGAGTCCTCAGTTTCAGTGATTTCTGTAGCACATTCCCGAGTGACAGTAGAACAAATCCTATGGCAACTCTCCCAAAATGCATTAGGGCTTTGAGCACTTTCAGAGAAATCAGTGAATAGCTCCTTAGGGCATAGGTTCCAGGCATATTGAGAGTCAGGCAATCAACAATGTACTGTGGAAGTTTGCCAGTGATAGCTCTGTATGTCTAGCGCGCCACATTTTTATTTCATCTGTAGTATAGGGAGGTCCAACCTATGGCCGCATATTAAGAGCAGTGATGGGTGGAGAAGGGGAAACCAATGATGAAGCGCAGGGCTCTGTGGTAAAGTATGTCTAATTTACCGAGGTATGAAGTAGCACATTGGCTGTATATAAAGTCGGTGTAATCAATTAGGGAAAGGAACGTAGACTGAACTAGCTGTCCCTTGGCCTCTGTAGTTCTTTGTTTTGCTAAGATGACTGGTTTTTGGAATAAGCTAGCATAAGTAGGTACAGGTACTGTCAAGGTAGATTGTTCTACTTCTGCATTTAGCAGTGGGGCCTGGTCTAGTTCAGCATTTCTGGGGTCCTCTCCTATCGTAATGGTTTCATACAAGTCTTCTTGAGATAGAACTTCAATTGGGGAAAAAGGCATTGAGCTGTTTGGGCCAGCTTGATTCTGCTGATCCCCTTGATCAGGAGAGACTTCCTCGTTTTGCTGCTGCCTGATGCCCATGTCTGGGGGGGTTGCCCAGGGCTAGGGGGATGCTGTTCCCTATGTAAAGTTGCAGCTTCCTGATGCTGTGCCCCTGTATCATTCTGATCTTCAGGGTCCAAAATTACCTTCCCTCCCACCCCAGATACCCCAGGAATCGATATTGCAGGGTCTGCAATCCATTTATCTGACTCTAACTGGATCCAACCCACTCCTTCAAGCGTGATTTTGGGGGACTAACTTAACTGGGATTCACCTACTTGGGCTTTTGGGGTCTGGGGTGGGTATCACTCATCTTCAAGCTCTAGAGAAGCAGCACATTTGAAAACTTTTAAACCAGTACCTGATGCACCTGAGGGTGAATCTACCTCAGGCCATTTTCACTTTCTGAGCTCCTCTTCGGCTAGAAATTGGGCCAACCTAAAATCCGTGGTAGCTGCCTCCAAAATTCTCTGTTTCTCTTCTAGCTGGCTAATTGGTTCCTCGATGCCTTGGTATGGAGCATCCATTTTCGTTCCTTCAATGTCCTCCATGCTGTCCTTGTTGTGATTTCCACCGGATCTGTCCAATTTTATGGGCCCTCTGATGTTGTTTGTCTACCGATGACTCTTGCACTGTCAGATGTCAAATCCTGGTGTGAGGGATTTGGTACCTCTTGCTGGCCACCTCCTGAGTGCATCCCAGTCCTACCATTTCCCTCCCTGGAAATTTGCTGCTGCGGGCATGCATTAGCCCAACCTCCTCCACTCTTTCCTTCCATCTGTGACCAATACATACTTTCAGCTCCACAGTGCCACCTGCCAAAAGATGAGGAGAATTTCCCTGGTGCCCTGGCCAAATTTCTCCCATTCACTAAAAATACCACCAACAGCTTAATCTGGTTCAATTTCAATTGCTTACCATCTGTATCCCCCCTCACCCCCCCGGTCGTCCCTAAATAAGGGACTTCTAGGCCCAGTGGGCTTACCAGGCCAACAAAATTGAATAAATAAATAAGTAAATGGTAGCTCCCCTATAGTTAGGGTTGAGTAGAATGTTTAATTTTAAACCCCAATTTGTGCACCTTAATAACTTTTGCAGCATTTGACGTAATAGCCCAAAACTTGGCATATGCAGTTTGGCTGCCAGAGTCTCAAGACGTGAAAAGTTTTGTGAGCACCTTGTTCAGTTTTTGAGATATGGAACACCAACAAATGTGAAAAATATTTTTTAGTTTTCCAGTACTTAACATTTTTTTTGTTTGTTTTTGCTCTCAAGCACAACCTAGATGGTGAAGAATGTTTTCATGAAAACTTCAGGGTAGAAGTAGCCCTTACTGACGTAGTGTCTTTCAAAGGTTTTGTGAAAAAAATATAGTTCTGGAACTATAAGACTTTAATGTAAATTTTTGGGATAACCCTCTAGCTTGACTGGTAAAAAAACACAGCTTGTGAGTGCTTATTTTCATGATTTATTTTTTGTGATTGAAAAAAAAAGCTATTGTGCCTGCTGCCACCTTTTTTTTAACTAAAAAAAAATTAAAAATATATAAAATGATGTATTTTCAAACACCTGAACCTAGGTAAATGTTACCTGTTCAGCTAGATTCTGGTGTCTATTTTTATTTTCAAAACTGGCCAGGAAATAATGTTTCTGGGCAGCCAAAAATCCTGGATGTCCAGCTTAGTGAGAGGAGCTGTTCATCCACATTCTCAGTATGAGAACAGTGGGACTTTCTTCAATTGTGAAGTCGCAGCTGGAGTCATGCTGCTGGCTTTATTGCAGCAGTGAGTGGGTGATTCCCTGTTCTGTCTACCCATCTGTCTGTCCGTCTGTCTGTCTGTCTGTCTGTCTGTCTGTCTATCTATCTATCTATCTATCTATCTATCTATCTATCTATCTATCTATCTATCTATCTATCTACCTATTTACAGTATCTGTTTGTCTGCCTGTCTATCTGTCTATCTGTCTACCTGCTTATCTGTCTGTCTGTCTGCCTGTCTGTCTATCTATCTATTTGTTGGTCTGTCTATCTATCTGTCTGTCTGTCTGTCTATCTATCTATTTATCTATCTATCTATCTATCTATCTATCTATCTATCTATCTATCTATCTATCAGATATACTATGGTTGGCTGAAATGTATCAGCCTGACCATCATCAGCCCGACCCCAGGTGCCAGAAACACAGTTGCCGACATCGGGAGTTTGCCCCAGGGAGTGATTTGGGGCTTGCCTCCACCCTCCCGTACTTAAGGATTCTCACTCGGGGGGGGGGATCCGATGTTGAGCAACTGTGTTTCAGGCGCCCAGGGTTGGGATATTGCCAGTCAGGCCAATGCATTTCGGCAGATCTGAAGTATCCCTATCTATCTTATTCACTTCTCCTTCCCCCTTCCATCTTAGCCATTCCTCCTCTCATATTTCCTCAAAGTGTTTATTTATAAAAGTGGACCAGGGTGAACACCTCAGTACTGCTTGCCAACCCCTTTCCCTCCAGGTTGCCCCCCATTAATTGGTAGCAACACCAGGGTGCTCACCCCAGTGCTGCCACAGAGTTTAGTCAACACTGGAGTGCCCAGTCCCCTGTGATGGATCCAATAACGATTTTGTAAAACCTGAAAAAAAGAAAACCATCCCTTGATGTCTTTATCTATTTTTTTGTAAAACCTGATAGCAAGAAAACTGCCTCATGATGTCTTCATATTTTTCAACCTGAAAAAAAGGAAGCAGTCCCTTGCCAATCTGACCCTAAGACGACAACCAACCCTGACCCTCACTCAGCACCCACCACCCCACCTCATACACCCTCACTCACCTGAACATGCCCCACAGCATAGATCTACTCTCCAATTATTCATTTATTTTGAAACATTTCACCAGGAAAGGCATAATGAGCTATGGTAGCTCATTTCCAGATGCATCCTGGGGGAAAGTGGAAAAGGGGATCAATTTTGAATATGAGATACAAATAAAAATATACATAGAGCTAAGTCTTTACATACAACTGAATACATTTAAAGCTATACCAAAACATTTTTGTGGGATAGGTAGGTAGCACTTGCCATCCAGATATAGACTATATACAAATATGCATTATACCTATACACACATATATGCTTTTATACATATACACATGCACTTTCATTGGGAAATGGGAGAAGGTTGAACATCAGGTGAGCCTTCACCCCTCTGGGATGTACATCCCACAAGTGGATTGGCAGGGAATAAGGGGCATAAAAGGAGGTAGTATAAAATTGTGAAAGGGAAGAGTTGAAGAGGAGTGAGAGGTAGGGGGTGAAGGCAAACCTTACCCACAGGAGCTGTGCCTCAAGGGTATGAACACTATTCGATGTAAACCCAACTAGTGCTATAGGCTATCAGCATGCCTAGTGATGGGTAGACAGCAATCCTTACCCACAGAAGCTGAGCACCAAGGGTATGAACACTAGTCAAGGTAAACCCAACTAGTGCTATAGGCTATCAGCATGCCTGGGGAGGGGTAGAAATGGCTAGAGCAGTGGAAATGGAACAGAAGAGGGAGCAATGAGGGGTAGTGATGGAGAGGTAGGTCAGGTGTAACTGCAGAATGGGGAAATGTAGTGTTGAAACCAATAGGACAATGATTGAGTAGATGGGGCAGAACAGATATCTAAGAGGAGGGGAGTTCCAAATGTTTGGAAAGTGATAGGAGAAGACAGTTCTCCCTGAAGTGGAAGTATGGGCAGATAGGGTGAGGGACCTATAGGGGAAGTTGTGGGGGGAGTGGGGGGGGGTAGGAGGGATGGAGATGAGGGCATTGAGATAGGGTGGTAGGGAGCCAAGCCAGAACTTTCCAATTAATGAGGCACTGTGTGCAATGCATCTGGCCCCAAGAGGTGGGGTAGAAGAGAGCAGTGTAAAGGTCACAGTGGTGTGTATGTGGCAGACAGGCAAGAGCAAAGTGACAGAAGGAGTTGAATAGAGTGTCTAGTCTGGTAAGAGTGGTCTTAGGGGCAATACTATAGACTATGTCTCTAAAGTCAAAGATTTGGAGGATCATCTTCTGGCTGATCTCTCGCCAGGCCGGGGGGAAGGCAGTTACGGTGTCTGTACAGACTTCCTAGTTTGGGAAGTAGCTTTTTGTGGCTTGCACCCACATGACCAGCAAAGGTGAGGTTCCACTTGAGCCAGAGCCTGAGATATTTGAAGGAAGAGACATCCTCTAATATGGACCCCTCAAGGGTATGGAAGGTAGGGGTGACAGTAAGCTTGAAAAGCTTATGCCTTTCTCCAAAGGTCATAGAGACAGTCTTTTTGGCATTTAGTGACAGCTCATTTGCACAAAACCAGAATTAGACCTTACTGAAATCCAGTTGGAGGCTGGTCACCATATCAGAGGGGAGAACTACCGGAAGCGTACAAAACAGTATCATCCAAGTACATGTGGTTGTCAGCAGTTGAGCAGGCAGCAGGTAAGTTATTTAGAAATATTGAGAAGAGTATCAGTCCAAAGTGGAAAAGCAGGGGGCGATACCTAATTCAGTCAATAGAAGCACTCTGGATAGGGGGGCTGATATTAGTCCTTTCACAGAAGAAAGGGTTCTGAAAGAACACTTAAAACTGAAGGTGGATAAAGCAATGGGGCCTAATGGGATTCACCCCAGAATTCTAAAAGAACTAAGGGAAGAACTAGTAGCACCACTGACTATCCTTTTTAATAAATCATGTGAGGATGGTGTGGTACCTGAGGACTGGAGGAGGGCGGATGTGATTCCCCTTCACAAAAGTGGGAGCAAGACAGAGGCAGGAAACTACAGACCTGTCAGTTTGACTGCAGTGGAAGGGAAAATGATGGAATCACGTCTGAAGGAAATAATTGTTGCGTACCTAGAGGCCAGTGGGGCACAGGACCCAATGTAGCATGGATTCACAGCAGGAAGGTCTTGTCAGACAAATCTAATTGACTTCTTTGACTAGGTGACCAAAGTAGTAGACCAGGGAGGAGTTGTGGACATGGCCTACCTAGACTTTAGCAAGGCATTTGACAGAGTCCCGCACAAATGATTAATAAACAATTTAGCCAGCCTGGGAGTGGGTCCCAGGGTGGTAGCCTGAGTAAAACACTGGTTGGACAACAGGACACAGCGGGTAATAGTAAATGGAGTCCACAGTGAAGAAAGGAGGGTTACTAGTGGGGTACCGCAGGGTTCAGTAATGGGGCCAGTCCTTTTTAATGTCTTTATAAGTGACACTGCAGAGGGACTGTAAGGCAAAGTATGTCTCTTCGCTGATGACACAAAGATCTACAACAGGGCTGATACACAAGGTGGGGTGGAAAGGATGAAAAGGGACTTGGCAAGGTTGGAGAAATTATCAAATTTATGGCAGCTTAGATTCAATGCAAAGAAGTGCAAAGTAATGCACCTCGGAAACAAAAACCCAGGGGCAGATTACACAATGGAAGTGAGATAATGACAACAACAAAAATGGAAGGGACCTGGGGGTAGTCATATTAGATGACCTAAAGGTGGGCCAGCAATGTGAAAAGGCAGTAAGGAGGGCTGGAGGGATACTGGGATGCATAGGGAGAGGCATCAACAGTAGAAAACAGGAAGTTGTTGGCCCTCTGTACAGACAGTTGCTAAGATCACATCTGGAGTACTGTGTACAGTTCTGGAGACCTCATCTCTGCAAAGACATAGACAGGGTGGAGGCTGCCCAGAGGAGGGCAACCAAAATGGTGCAGAGTCTGCACCAGAAGAAGTATGAAGAAAGACTAAAGGAGTTTAAGATGTATAGCCTTGAGGAAAGGAGGGAGCGCTATGATAGAAAATTTCAAATACCACAAGGGAATCAACAAAGTCCAAGAGGGTGGCATCTTTCAGAAAAAGAGATGTACAAGAACAAGGGGGCACAATTTGAAAATGGGGGGGTGATGGCTCAGAGGTAATGTGAGGAAGTATTTCTTCACAGAGAGAGAGTTGTAGATTCATGGAACAGCCTTCCTGAGGAGGTTGTAGAGTCAAAAACAGTGGGAGAATTCAAGAATGCATGGGACAGACATAAAACAATTTTAGCGGGGGGGTAAGAGGAAGTATGCTGTTGGTTAACTAGGATCTGAAGCTTATCCATTAGGTAGGGAAATGGGCAGACAACGTGGCCAAGTGGTCCTTATCTGCTGTCAAATTCTATGTTTCTAAGTACCAAACCTTGCATGACACCTGTGTTTATGGGAAGGGGTCAGAGAGGGAATTGCCAATCCTGACTGATTGAGTCCTACCTATAAAATAGGAATGGAACCATGAAGTGGTGGTCTCAGATAAGCCAGCTACTGCAAGCTTGTTGAGGACAAGGGACTGGGCAACAGTGTTGGAGGCTTTGGCCAGGTCAATAAAGGTGGCAGAGGTGATGCGTCAATGATCCACGCCAGAGAAAATGGAATCAGAGAGCCAGACAAGTAAGGTCATGGTGGAGTGGGCCTCACAGAAACCAGACTCAAAGGGGGTGAAGAAGGAGGAGGAGTCAAGGAAAGGAGAAAGCTGGGCCAGTATCATGTGCTCTTGGAGTTTTACAAGGATCGGGAGCAGAGTTATCTGGCAGAAGTTACCTGGGTTAGAGGAGTTACTGCCCTTGGGAAGAGGATTGACAGTGTCAAGCTTCCAGGCATAAGAGACAGTGGCAACTATGAAGGAGAGGTTCAGAAGAGTGGAGAGTGGAAGATCACTAGCATGGCCCAAGAGGTGCAGGAGCATGGGGTCAAGCTCATCTGGGCTTTTGCCCTTGTGTGGATTAAGGGCTAGATGAGCTTACAGAGTATCAGTGGGGGAGACTGGTAGGTAGGTAAAGCAGAGAGAAGAGGAAGCAGGTGCAGAAGGAGCTGACGGATGAGGAACTAGGGGATAGGGATGCTAGAATGGTGGAAGCACAGGTGGTAAAGAAGATGTTGAATTTGGTAGCTGCAGAGGGGGAGGACTAAGATGGTGTTGTCACCTACTGTACCTTTAGGACTGGGAGAGGGGATTGGGTGGGGGGGACAATAGGGCATGGACTACCTTCCAGAATTTAGAGGGGCTGTTAAGGTTCTCTTGGAAGGTGGAAGTGAACTATTCCACTTTGGAAAGATAGATAGCCCTAGTGCAGACATTATGGAGAGTTCAATATCTTATCAAATCTCCAAGAACACCAGATGCTTTGTAAGTCATCCATGCCAGGTCATGAGCATGCTGGCAGACAAGCAGCTTGGCTGATACCCAGGGGAGGTGAGAGCCTCAGACTCTGGTTTTCTTAAAAGTAGCATGCCAGTCCCAAGCATTTAGGAGCTGAGTTTTGAAGTAACTCAGGTCTGAGTCAACAGAGACGGCATTTGCAATGGGAGACCAATTGCTTCCAACAAGTTCCTCATGAAGGGAGGACAAGTCTAAGGACCTAAAGGAGTGGAGATGGAGGATATTTGCTGGGGCTTTGGGGCGATTCATTTTATGCATCCAGTAGACCATGTGATGGTCACTGAGTGCATCCAACCAGCTTCCTGATGTAGCTACCCAATGGGGGTGTTACACCAAAACCCAGTTTTGCAAGATATGCTTACCTGACTTATGGTTTAAATGGGTTGGTTCAGAGACTAGTTGTTTTAGATTCAGGGAAGAGATGTGGTTACAGATTTTAGATTGGGTGCTGGACTGACAGTTTATGTTGAAATCCTTGAGGATGAAAAATTCACCTGGTGAAGAGTGGGTGGTGAGAGTTAAGATGAGGTATGTGATTGAGGAGGAAAGGAGGCTAGGGCAGCAGTAGTCACCACCCATGAAGATAGGTAGGGAGCAAGGAAGGGATAGTTTTAGTGATTGAAGTTCACAGGCAGAGGGGGAGGAGGTGGTGAGGAAGATGGTATACTGGATGGAAGATGAGATGTAAATGGCCACCCCCACTCCCCAGGTTGACCAATCCTGCTGAATAAGGGAGTAACCAGGCTTGGAGATGGCAGTGTCAGGGATTTTAGATGAGAGCCATGATTCAGTGAGGATCAGTACACTAGGTTTCAGGCTAGTCATAATAAGTTAATCTTTGGGAGAAGTCTTCTGATGTTAAGGTGGACTATTTGTAGTCCTTTGGGAAGGTCAATGGGGAGAGGCTAAGATGAACCAGGGTTGGTCTTAATGTCCCCCGCTGTTAGGAGCAGTAAGATGATGAGCAGTTTAGAAGGGATGGATATGCGGATCCAAGGAGGGAATGACTTATGTGGATAAAAAGAGGGGGTATGATTCAGTTGAAAGCACATCTTGCTTCTGGAACCAGCAACTGCGATATGAGAAAATTAGGTAAGTCCAGTGTAATGTATTTTAATGATGTTTGAAATTTTATTTATAACTTTGTCTTTTTTTCCCCTATATTTTGACTCCAAATTTTCAACATGGCCTTTTTGGGACCCCACCTCTTGAACAAGGATGAGAAAATAATTCAAATCTGTTCTGAAAGGTAATTTGTTGGTCACTGCACGAAATCACCATTCAAGCAAGACTTGAAATTTCCTCATGCCATTGTTCATGAGGTGGGGTCATTATATATTTTATTTATTGAATTTTGTTGACCGGGTAGGCCCACTGAGACTAGAAGTCTCTTTCTCAGGGGTGACCGGGGGTGGGGAGTGCAGATGGTAACTAACTGAAATTGAAATGGCTATTAGAAGGCTATATTGAACATTTGGGGTCAACACATTAAGTTATGCGCATACAATTACATTTTTCAACACTTGCTCATAACATTGGTAATGGTCAATATTTTGACCTCAAATTTTCAACATAGCCATTTTTTCACACCACCTCATGTGCATAACAACTGTCATTTTTCAAATCCTGGCCAAAATGTGTCTTCACACTTGTGGCGCAAAACCACATTTCAGGCAGGATTTAAACATTTTAACCTACCAGGTTCATGAGGTGGAGTCATAGCAAGGCTACAATATGTTGAAAATTTGTGGTAAAAATGTTCACCTACTGGGTCCATTAGTTCAACATTCACCCACAACTTTGCTAACTTTAAGTATTTTGACTCCTGATGTTTAACATACTGCAGCTGTTTTTTACACAACCTGATAAACGTGAAAGGTGTCATTTTTTTAAATCCTGGAAGAGATGTGTTTTTGCACTGGTGGTGTGAAATTACATTTTGGCCAATATACTGTAAATGCTACATGTCTTGTTTATAAGGAGAGTCATAAAACAAAAAACAACTATTTTGAAAATATGGGGTCAGAATAAAAAATTTCAACAATATTAATAATTATTAGGAATCGTTGCATGTAATACCAGCCTTCACTCTAGCAAGTAGTGTTTTCATGTGCTGGTAGGCATTGCTTGTGGGTTAGCTCAGTGAGACAGATGGATGGGGTGAGGCTGGGGAATGGTGCTGTTATGCAACAGCACCCCCTAGCCAGGGAATGAAAGCTGCAGGGTTGCCCACACAGGTCAAGATACCATATAGTGATGACAACTCTTCTCTTGGCATAGGACCATGCACCCCTGCACCTGTGGATGGCAGGGGACCCTGTGCATTGAATGAGAGATGGACTCTTTACCCTCTGCATATGTATCTGTTGCCACATGGAGGCACAGGGCCCAGAAGGCCCTGCTCTTCTGCAACCACTAGCCAGCCCCAAGAATGGTTGACATCCCTCACTGCACTTCCATTGGCAGATGGAGTCTCCTCTTGGTGCAGGGCCCAGAGGGTCCTGCATGTCTGCAGTTCATGCAGGTCCCTTTGGGACCTTAGTGAATGAGAAAATGATTCCACTATTTCAGAAGGAAAAGAAATGCTTTACAAAAAAATGCATTAATGCACCACTTAGGGTTCAACATAATGCAATAAAGGTAGGAAAACATGGCATTAGGGTTTCTAATCCCAACCTCCCACCTCCAACCCCCAAGCAGCAAAAGGAAGAAATATTAGGTTTTGGGTCTCTGGAATCTTGGAAAATCAGTGGTGCTATCCTCCTTGTGGTTATTAACCTTGAAGCTCACCCTCTCCCATGAACAAATAAGCTCAGATGTAATTTATTTTCTTCATGTAGGGCCCTAAAGAAAGCTACAACAGATTTTGTTAGAAACATGTGGTGAGACATACTTCCATAACTCTGAAGAGCATATCAGTATGAGGCACTGACTTGGAGCTGTACCTTGTGCTTCAGACTGGAGGGTTTGGGCTGGAGGAGGGGGTGAGCATTAGGGTTAACAACCCAAGGAAGACCCCACCACTGATTCACCAAGACTCCAGAGACCAAAAACCCTAATGTTTTTTTTTTCTTTTGCTGTTGGGGGGGGTAGAGAGTTGGAGTTGAATACCCTAACACCACATTTCCATACTTTGTTGCATTAAATTGAACCCTAACAAGTGCATTAACACATTTCTTTTGCAAAGCTCAGCTTACAGAAAAGAATCATGTTTCACCTCACACAAAAAAAATGATTAAAGTAATCCCTCCCCTCCCAGTTTTGCTAGCCTTCCCTCATCATTCCTCATTTTTTTGTAATGATCCTTCCCCATCCCAGTTCAGCCAGAACTCCTGCGTCATTCCTGATTCTGTTTTTTTAATAATCCTTCCCTCTCCCAGCTGTGCCTGCCCCTCCCTCATCATTCCTGATTCTGTTAACTTTATAATCCATCCCCCTCCCAGCTCAACCAGGTCTCCCTCATTGTTCCTGATTCTGTTTTTTCATAATACTTCCCTCTCCCAGCTCAACCAACCATCCCTCATTGTTCCTGATTCTGCTTTATATAATCCCTTTCCCTACCAGCTCAGCCTGCCCTCCCTCATCATTACTGATTCTGTTATTTCTATAATCACTGCCACTCCCAGCTCAGTCAGCCTTCCCTCCTCATTCCCCATTCTGCGTTTTACAATCTCTTCCCCTTCCAGCTCTGCCAACCCTCCCTCATCATTCCCGATTCTGTTATATTTACAATTCCTCCCTCTTCCAGCTCAGCCAGCCATACCTCGTTATTCCTGATTCTGTTATTTTTTTAATCCCTCCCACTCCCAGCTCAGCTAGCTCCCCATCATCATTCCTGACTCTGTTTTTATAATCTCTACCCCTTCCAGCTCTGCCAGCCCTCCCTCATCATTCCCGATTCTATTATTTGTATAATCCCTCCCTCTCCCAGATCAGCCAACCCTCCCTCATCATACCCAAATCTATTATTTCTATAATCCTCCCACATCCCAGCTCAGCCAGTCCTCTTTTGTCATTCTGGGATCTTTTTTTTATAATTTCTCCCCCTCCCAGCTCTTCCATCCCTCATTCATCATTCCTGATTCTATTATTTTTATGATCCTGCCCCCCCAGCTCAGCCAACTCTTCCTCATAATTCCCAATTCTGTTTTTCAATAATCTCTCCCCCTCTGAGCTCAACCAGCATGCCTTCATTGTTCCTGATTTTGTTATTTTTATAATCCCTCCTTTTCCTAGCATAGTCCTTCCCCCTCCCAACTCTGTGAATCCTCCCTCATCATTCCTATTTTTGTTTTTTATACTCTCTCCCCCTCCCTGCTCATCCAGCCCTCACTGATTATTCCAGATTCTGTTATTTTTATAATCCCACTCCCTCTCAGATCAACTTAACCTCCCACATCATTCCTGATTCTGTTTCATTTTAAATTATCTCTTCCCCCAAGCTCCACCAGGGTATCCAATGAACAAGGTGACTGTAATTGAATGTTTACAAAAAATGGTGATTCAATTAAGGCACCTGTGTTCAGGGCTACCTAGCAGGGTAGCCACCAGATACCTGTGTGGCCGAGGTAGGGCGATGAAATGCACATGCGTATACATGCACACACATGCATGGGGGAGAGAAAGGGGAGGAAAGGTATGTGGAAGGGGGTGCACTAGGCAGTTGCTGAGTTGGTCTGCTAGTGTGGTGGGGAAGGTGGTTGGTTGGGAGGTGCAGAGTGCAGGGTTCGGGTCCAGCATGTTTTTTTGTTTTGTTTTGTTGCCGGTAGGCAGGTGGCTTGTTTTTTTTTGAAGTGTTTCACCCCCTGACATGCACCCCCCGGAGTTGAGAATCCATTAGTAGGGGGGGACGGGGGGCTCAGCCACCCAGATTTAAAAAAAAAAACAATAGCTCTTGGGCACCCTCTTGATGTTTGTTGTAAGTGAGCATCACTGAAATTAATTTTTGGTAATGTACACTTGCCAAAATGGTGACTGCTACTCCATGATCACCATTATGACATAGAACCCTCAGCCAGATATCCCTTGTCCTTCCCAACTAAAGTATAATAACATAGTGGACTTGGGTGCCCAGCCCTGGTACTGCTTGACCACCGCCTCCTCTCCAGATCACCTACCCAACAATACTTTGCTGACAACACTGAGGTGCACCCTCAGTGCTGCTGTATAATTACTGCTGACACTGGGGTGCCCAGTCCCTAGTGTCTGGTCCAGTCCGTCCCCTCAGCTTTTTTTTACTAGAACCGGTAAAGAAGAAAATGGTCCCTTGTTGATTTCATTTATTTACCTAAAAAGAAGGAAATCTTCTCTCACCAATCTAATGCCCCACACACTACACCCACCCCACCCCATCCTACCACATCCCCTCACAAAGCATCCACCACCCAACACCACCCTCACACATCCTCATTCACTTGAAATGGTCCATTTTATAATCACTCCCCTCAGGTGGTATAGAATATTTTTCCAAAATGTTTAAGGTAGAAGCAGCCCGTGCCAAGGTAGTGCCTTTTAAAGGTTTTGTGAAACAGTATTAATCAGTTCCAGAGTGTAAAGTATTTAAAGGTTATTGTTTTTTTGAGGAAGTTGAGCAGGATTTTGGATAGCCCTCTGATGTGACCTGAAATATGTGGAGTCACAAGACTGTTTTATGTTGACACCACTTAGTTGTCATGATCCAAAAAATAGGTTATGAGAGCAGCCATCATTTTTTTTATAAAAAAAAAAGGAAAATACCTGAAAATGATTTATTAAAAACCAAAAAAACAAAAAAAACTTGAATCTAGCCAAATGGAACCTGTTTTGATAGATTCTGGTGTTTGTTATTTCAGGTTATGGCCAGAAATACCTTTTCTGGCACCCTAAAACCCTGGGTGCCCAGTTTAGTGAGAGGAGACATTTTTCAGTTTACACCCAAAACAACTTATTTAAATAATCCCTCCCCTTCCAGTTCAACCAGCCCTCCCTCATTGTTCCTGATTCAGTTATTTTTATAATCCCTCCCCCTTCCAGCTCAGTCATCCCTCCCTCATCATCCCTGATTCTGTTTTTTTAATAATCTCACCTCTTCCCAGCTCAGCCAGCTCTCCCTTGTCATTCCTGATTCCATTATTTTTATAATTCCTCCCCCTCCCATCTCAGTCAGCCCTCCCTCATTATTCCCAATCCTGTTATTTAGTTGCTGTTAGTAGTTAAAGGCAGTAAGCTGCAAACCTGGATACCTGGGTTTGACTCCCATCAGTCCCCCTCACATATACTGTGTGACCCTGAGCAAGTCACTCAACTTCATTCTGCTCTGGTCACACCTGGAAGCAAGCTCTGGTTAGTGCACCTTACTTGGTTAAACAATTCCCACCCCATCCTTAATCTCTTCCCCTCCCCCCAACCATCCTTTGTCCTTCTCAATTGCATTATATTAATTAAATGGACTGGGGTGTCCACCCCTGTACCATTTGACCACCACCTCCCCTCCAGATCACCTACCCCAATACATTGTGAGCAACACTGGAGTGTCCACCCCCAGTGCCACTGTTATCACTGATGCTTGGTTGCCCAATCCCCAATGTATGGTTTAGTCCCCTTCTTTGCTTCTTTATTTGAATCTGTAAAGAAGAAAATGGTTCCTTGTTGATTTTTTATTAACCTAAAATTAAAAAAAGGGTCCCTCACCATTCTGAAGTCCCTCACTTCACCATGCACCCACTCCATCCCCTCTTTCAGTATCCACCACCCTAAGGCCACTCCCCCAAGCAGTGAAAGGAAAAAACATTATGGTTTTGGGTCACCAGAATCTTGGCAAATCAGTAGTGGGGTCTTCCTTGGGGGTAGGCAATTCTAATACCCACCCCATTATGTGAGCAAACATCACACATCATCTCCTTTCTTCCCTCAGGGCCCACAGGATTGAAGGGTGAGCTTTAGGGTTGACAACCAGCAGAGGAGACCCCACCACTTATTTGACAAGACTGTGGAGACCCCAAACCATAATTTTTTTTTCCTTTTGCTGCTTGGGAGGGTGGGTGGCATTAGTGTGGGAAAACCTAATGCCACATTTCACTACTTTTGTGGCATTATGTTACTGTAACTGGTGCATTAATGCATTTTTTGCAAAGAATGTTCTTACTTTTTTAGATAGAATAATCGAATCCTCACTTGCCTGTGGGAGAGCAGTACCCTCCAGATCCTGTGCTCCTATCACTACATAGACACATGCACATATGTTGCTATGAAAGTCAGCCAAAACAGCAACAAAATTGTCAGCATAGCCTTGTTATTACACCCACCTAATGAACATTGTGCTGAGAAGTTTCAAATACCATCCAAAATGGCATTCCATGTCACAGGTGCAAAAAACACATTTTGGCTAGGATTTGAAAAATGACAGTTGTCACATTCATGAGGTGATGTGAAAAATGACTATGTTGTAAATTTTTGGGGAAAATATTTAAAATCACCAAAGTTATGAGTGAGTGTAGTAAAAATGTAATGCAAGCACATAACTTTGCCATTTTTACATGTTTTGATCCCAGATTTTCAACATAGCCTTCTTATGACCCCACCTCATGAACAATGGTGGTGCAAATTTTCAAATCCCACCCAAAAGGTGATTTTGCCAAGCAGCTGCAAAATTACCTTTCAGGGAACATTTGTGTAATTCCACTGACATTGTTCATTAGGTGGTGTCCAAAAAAGGCCGTGTAAAAAAATTTGGGTTCAAAATATGCAAAACATGGCAAAGTTATGCCAGAAAGTTGAAAACCCAAAAAAGTGCAGAATAATGCACATGGAGTACAAAAACCCTAGAACAACATATCAGCTGGGGGAAGGGAGTATATAGCCTGCTCCAAGCAGGATAGGGACCTAGGGGTTATCATTGAAGGTTGTGAGTCAGTGAGACAAGAAGGTGGGTAAAGCAAATAGGATGGATAGGCAGAGGCATCACCAGCAGGAAAAGGGAGGTCATCATTCCACTGTACAAGTCATTACTGAGGCCACACCTGGAATACAGTGCCCCATTCTCCAGGTCTTACCTATGTAAGGATATAGACAGGGTGGAGACAATTCATAGGAGAGCAACCAAGATGGTATATGGTTTGCATCACAAGTCCTTCGAGGATAGGCTGAAGGACTTGAATATGTACTCCCTGGAGAGAGAAGGGAGAGGGGGGATATGATGGAGACATACAAGTACCTGACATGGAAGACCAAGGTGCAGGAAAACACTATTTTTCAGAGGAAAAGCTGTTCCAGGACTAGGGAGCATGACATGAAATTGGAGGGATGGAGGTTCAGAGGTAACTTGAGGAAGTGTTTCTTCATGGAAAAGGTGGTGGACAAATGGAACACCATGCCAGAGAATGTGATGGGGGCTAAAATGATTATGGGATTCAAGAATGCATGGGATAGGCATCAGGGAATCCTAACAGTTGGGGGAAGGGGACAACTCAGTTCAAGAAAACCTGAAAGAGGCAAAATTACATGCGCAATTGGGCAGACTAGTTGGATCAAAGGCCGTTATCTGCCATCAGTACCTATGTATCTATGTGCCACTTTGTAATACACTAAACTGCATTTGCCTTAGTTTCTCATATTGCAGTCGTCATTTCCAGCAGCATGACATGTCTTTGATTGGAGATTGGATCTTCACCCTGAGACCTGTTCAGGTGAGTATGGGTGCGTGGGAGGGTGTGGGGAGGTTCAAGGAGGTGGAAGCTCAGTGGGAGATGGGGAGGGGTGGTAGGATTGGTGAGGGGCCATTTTCTTTCTTACAGGTATAAAAAGATATCAAGGGACCATTTTATTTTTTACAGAGTAGGATGGTGATCAGAGTGTGGGGGGGCGGTGCAACTAGACACCAGGGAAAGACACAACATTTATGGGAATGGTGATCCAAATGTGTGTGTGTGGGGGGGCACTAGCCACTATGTATGAAATATACAGTACATATAAGTCATGGACAAAGGTCCATATGCAGAGGCTGTTCACTGCAGGGTATTAGTAGAGGCCACTGACATGAATGACAACACGCCAGAAATCAACATCACTTCAGCATCAAATTCTGTTTCAGAAGATGCTGAGTACAGTAATTGCACTAGTCAGTGTAAGGGATGAAAACAGTACTGTTAATGGGCAGGCAAACTGCAAAATTTGTGATAACATATTATTCAAGCTGAAACCATCTGTAAGAAATTACTATATTTCCATAACCTTTGGCACAAGGCAGAGACTCTCTCGGCATCAGTCTTTTGCCTCTATCCACACCCTAGACAGGGTTACTCTAGAGAATACCACCTGCTTCAGATACTTCAGTGTCTGGCTTGACCATCACATTGACTTTTCTGGATATGTGGATGCCACCCTCAAAAAACTACACCCCAAGCTAGGTGCACTGTATAGGAACCGGGCATGTATTTCACTGCATGCCAGATGAACACTGGTCCAGAAAATGATCCTCCCAGTCTTCAAGTACAGAGATGTAATCTATAGTACTGCTCCCAAGTCTTCCCTGGCCAGACTGGACAATCTCTTCCACTCCTTCCACTTTGCCCTTGATTGCCCCACCCCTGCAGTTATCACTGTGATCTCTACAAATGTCTCTCTTTCCCATATCTTGATGATAGGCGCTGTTCCCGCTGTGCCAATTTCCTATCTAAATTCTGGTTCAGTTCTCTTCCCTCCTACCTCTCCTCTGCCCTATCTCCCGACCCACTGTTCCAGTCCCTTAGAAACCATGTCACCTGGCTCCTGGCTGTCTCCCCTAGGTCCTCCTCTGTAGGCCAGGCTGCTTTCTCCCACTGCTTCCCAAAACTCTGGAATTCTCCCCCTCCTCCTATCTGTCAAGCCACTTCCCAATTTCCCCTCACCTCCTTCCTTCAAAACTCCTTCTGTTAAAGAGACTGCCCAGCTGTACCCTACTTACATGTCTCAATCATGTCCCCTATCACTGTCTACTCCTCTAGGGAGTACATGTTGAGCCCCTATAGCCTCTCAATGGATAGTTTATTGTGCAACCCCAGCACCATTTTCTTAACCCTGCTCTTGACTGCTTCCACCCTGTCAATGTGCTTGTGGAAATGTGGCCTGCATAACCGGACACAGTACTTCAAGTGGAGTCTCATAAGTGAGTGATACAGAGAAAACACCACCTCCCTTCTCCTGCTAGAGATCCCCTTCCCTGTGCACACAAGCATCTAGTTTAGCTAGCCTACTGCCCTGTCATGCTTCACTGCCACTTTCAGGTCATCAGATATGAGCACCCCAAGGCCCCTCTCTTGCTTGGTACTGTAAGTATCCCCCATCATAAACACAGATCCCAGATTACCCCACCCCAAGTGCATGACTTTGCACTTTATGGCACTGAACCCAGCTGCCACTTCCTAGATCACTCCTCTAGCTTCCGCAGATCCCTTAGCATTCTCTCCACCCCCTTCTGTGTGTCCACCCTGTTGTAGATTTTTGAATCATCCACTAAGAGACACATCTTCACTCTAGTTCCTCAGTAATGTCACTTATGAAGACATTGAAGAGGATAGGGCATAGTACCAAACCCTGTGGTACTCCACTGGTCACTCTCCCATCCTCTGAGTTGAGTGACTGCCATTTACCATGACCCTCTGCCTCCTACCTTTCAACTAGCTAAAGATCCAGCACTAAGGCATTCTCCCCCCCACCCCAGGCTGCTAACTTCCTTTATCAGCCTCCTGTGGGGTAGAGTGTCAAAGGCCTTACTGAATTCCAGATAGGCCACACCTCCTGCCCTCCTATGATCCACCTCCCCAGTTATCCAGTCAAAGAAATCTGAGATTCATTCAACAAGACCTCCCTCCTGGGAAGCTGGTGGTCCTGCAGCCCATATGTCTCCAAGTGCTCCATTAGTCTCTCCTTCAGCAGGGACTCCATTAATGTCCCCACCACTTGTGTCAGACTGACTGGTCTGTAATTTCTGGCCTCCTCTCTGCTGCCACTTTTGTGCAGAGGGACCACATTGGCCCTTCTTCATTCCTCTGGAACCACCCTGTCATCAATGAAGTGCTAAATATTGTTTTCAGAGAAGAGACTATTACTATACTCAATTCCTTAAGTACCCTTGGGTGAATACCATCTGGGCTTCCAACCCCCTGCAGACTCTCTGTTCCATAAATGGACTTGTATCAACTCCCTCCTACCCTGGTATGTGTCAATGTATGAAGCCCATCACCCCCTTTCACTTTGAAGACCAAGCAGAAGTATTCATTAAAAATGTTTGCTTTTGCTTGGTTTTCCTCTGCACAGTACTCCCTCCATCCTGGTCTTCTTATCTTCGCTATACCACCCATTGCCTTCCTTTTTTCACTCACATACTTGAAAAAAGTATTATCCCCATTTTTGACCTCCTGGGTAATCCTTTCTTCAGTTTGAGCCTTGGCTGCCCTAACCCTCTGAACTCTTCCTGCCTCCTTTTTCTAGATATACATCTCTGTCTGCCTTCTTTGGGTCTCCTTGAACTTCCTGAAAGCTGTTTTTCCCTTTACTGCCTTAGCCACCTCTTTTTAGAACCACAGTAACCACTGTCTCCTCTTACCCTTGCTTATTACATTAAAGCAGCATGCTGTTACCTTAGTTATTCCCTCCTTCATTCCGTTGTGCCTCCACCCACCTGACTATCCCCTCCTTTAAATAATTTCCAGAAGTAGTCTCACATGTCCTTAATAACTGCTCTTCTAAATTCCAGGACCCTCGTCCATGTGTGTTTATTCTCCTGCCCAATCCATATGCCAAACCGTGCTGCGCAATGATCACTTGTACCCAGGGAGCTACCCACAGTGACATCTGCAAGGCTGCTCCTGTTCGTAAGTACCAAATCTAGCACTTCCCCATTTCTAGTGGTATCTTTAATCAGCTGCTCTGAGAAATACTTCTTGCAGGGAGTCTAGGATGACCCTGCTCTTATTTGTAGCTGTGGCCTGGACGTTCCAGTCCACATTCAGTAGATTAATGTCACCCATAATTATTAATTCTCCCTTGCTTGCCATTTTGCCATGGCCTCCACCAAAACCTTGTCCAATTCCTCCCCTATATTGGTGACCTGTGCACCACCCCCACATGTATAAAGGCCCCCAATCCCATCTCTCAGCCCACTCAAAGTACCTCCAGCCCCTTCTTCTCCCCACTGCGGCCTTGAATTTCTATGGCCTTATTTATTTATTTTATTTAACATTTGATAACCGGGAAAGGCACACTGTACCGAAGTTCGTTTCCATGTGTGAACTGGGTGAATGATGGGGGAAGAAAATAACAAAATTGCAAGCAAACAACAATGGGCTATTCAAAAGAAAATATGAGTACAGCAAACATAATTTGGATGAAAACAAAACTATAGAAACAAGAAGTTGCACCATGGTGCACTGACAATGCTTTTGGGAGTGGACCATGATGGTCTTAATAACTTCATTTACATATACAACCACCCCCTTTCCTTCCTGACCTATCTTTTCTAAACATGCAACCCAGTATGGCCACCTCCAAGATGGATTGTTGGTGCACCATGATGCTCTTATGGCCAACAGATCCAGGTCCACCTCTACAATGGTAGTTTTAAGGTCAGGAATTTTGTTTCCTAGGCTCCTTGTGTTGTCACACATGGCTCTCCACTCTTTTTGTCCCTGCTTCCCCCTACTTTGAATTCCCTTCCTGACTCCATTTTTCACCTTTTTTTAATAATTCAGCTTCTATTGAATATTATAATGAAGACACAAGGAAAAACATATCATGATACAAAAACAGTACAGCTTAAAGTTTTAGCTGAATTTTAACAACCAACATAACACACACTTTGGGAGCATACAGTCGCCAGATACCATTTAATGTAAGGTACTGCTTAGGAAACCAGATCCATAATATTCAAAATGCTCAAACCAAATGTAAAATCAATTCTAACAAGGAAATCATTCAAATAATACTCCAACCCAAAGCATAACAATGAAATCAGTCCACCAGTGCCTCAATAATTATCAAGTGTGAACAGAGTTCCTTGTAGGAACAGGCACTGCCCATTCTTCCAGGGTTCCATCCCAATTAAAAAAAAACATGACTCCATGGCTCCACGGGAAGAGGTAGACTACCAAGTCCATTAAGGAACAAGAGGAGGTCAGGTCACAACACAACCCCCCCATCCCATACTAGGACCAACCCCCACTCCCCCATTCCTGTAAACTCTTCTGCATTCTTCACCCTTCTCTTTTCACTGGTACTGTACTTCCTTGTTTTAGCTTTCCTCTCCCCACCCTCCCTGGTATTTTCCTCCACCCTAATTCCATCTCCTGACCCTTCCATGCCCCCCTTGCCAATACTCCCCACAAGCCCTGAGGAGTTTATTTTCCCTGGGAAATTCTTCACTGCTGCTCTGTGATTGGGGGGGAAATCACAACCTCACAAGTTTCTTCTGCCTCACCCTTGGCTAGTTTTAATGCCCATTAAAGTAGCATTTAAACCTTCCACCCAGAACTGCTGTTCCACTCCGGGATAGCTGGAGACCATCCAATTTGTACAGGCCTTTATCCCTCGAGGTAAGACTCCAGTCATTGTTGCAGCCAAACTCCTCTTCCCTGCACCATGCCATCAACCAGTTGTAGAATACTACAGTGCAGTGTGCCCTGTCCTCACCCAGCCTTGCACAGGTAGCACCTTAGTGAAGGCCACTGTGCATGATACCTGCTTCAGGTCATTCTCCAGCTCCCTAAACCTATCTGCATCAACCTGTCTTCATCTTCTGCCAGGTCATTTGTTCTCAGATGAACAATGACATCCAGCTCCCCCTCCTGCCCTGCAGCCCTAGTGATCCTAAGGATCTGCTTCCCATGCCTCTGTGCCAAGGTGCCAGGTAGACACTGTGATGCTTAGCCAGCTGGTTATGATTGTTCTGTGATATTTGTAATATAGAATGTGGTGTGTGAGGTGTCTCGCATGAGACATCCTGTGCTCCTGGGTGACAACCCCCCCCAGGTTTTAGTGAGACTAACAGGATATATTAAAACAGGAGGTCTCTGTAATGTAATTAACTTCCTTGGGAAGTTGCATTTTATAGCTTTTTTATAACCTCCTGCCTCTGAAGCTGGGAAACTAAAATATATATATTTTATGACCTGTTGCTTCTTTGTTTTCAGTCTTTATCTGGTGGGTCCCTACTGTCAACCCTCAGCCCTGGTCATGGCCTCTGGAACTTCCACCACCATCTATGACCATTCTCCCCCAGTTACCCCCCGGCTTACCCCCCGGAGAGCTGGCACATAGTATTGGACCCCTGTATCCAAGCCGTGGAACTAGTGACTAGTCAGGGGAATATGTCGATGGTGGCTAATCGAAGCCCCAGGGAGGGCTTCACCTAGACAGTGAACCCACCAACCTGCCCTTTTTCCAGTTTTCTGGAGACAGGGATGTGCAATGACACCAGCATCCACCCTGCCTCCCTTACGTTAAAGCGCCAGTAGCTTGAGCAACTTCTGGCCTCCACAAGGGATTCTACTTGTGCTGGACACTACCCCACCCTCCCCTCCAGAGAAGGAGAGCCATTCATGGATGCTCCATCCTTCTCCCCCGGCTGGCCCTCCAGTGATCCAGGTCCATTCCCTAACCCAAGTCACCGAAGTCACAAGCAGAAATCCAACCGCTGTGCCGATGTGCCAGCTGCTTCTTTGAAGTGGAAACAAAATGGGATTTTATGAGTCTGCCAGAGGATGGAGATCATAAACTTTTATGACGTCTTAACAGGAAGAATATTTAATATCAACTGGTGTTAAAAAGCTATATTGCACCTAGAGAGATATGGCAGAGCTGTGTAAAACCTTTGATGTCCTTGGGAAAATAGGAAGCCAGCCTCCAGTTCAAAGGAAAGGGCTTGATTTAAAGACTGGCATAATTTGGGAAATTAGTTTTTGCTGAAGTCACAGTATTTAATATACCTCCTGATAGGACATCCTGTTGTGTATAATTTTTATATTCTGAAAGAAGGAGCTAGATGACATCATGGAAGGGGTGTGTGAGAAAGACACAGTTTAAACTGAATACTGTGTCAGATCTGTGTGACATTTCTTTTTGGACTCTTAAGAAACAAGACCTAATTAAAGCACTTATAGAGGTAAGACATTAGATAGAAAAAGTCTAACTGTATGTTAGTAGGAGTTTGTCTGTAGTTTTCTTTACTTTTCTCTTAAGTGATTGTATGCTCTGTGATATAGTGTTCTGTGTTCACATTTTATATATTTTTATCCATTTTTAAGTAAACCCTTTATTCCAAAGACTGCCTGGGTGTGTCTTCGAAGTTCTTTTTGCATGTGACATATTGAGGGTTAAGACTGACAAAAACTGTTCAGAGCTTGATGGTGTTACCAAACAGGGAAAAGGTAAGAATATACTTAAGGTCTTTTATAGAGTTTTAAGGGTTCACTTTGGATACCTGGTTAGGTGCTCTTAGGCGAAAGATATCTGGCATCCACCCAAAGAGCAGATTATCTGAGCCTGTACACTTGGGTATGCTAGCATAAGGTTAACAGTTTGAATCCCCCCAGAACTTGAGACAAAAGGTGATTCAGACCCACAAGCAGACAGGAGGGTTACCCTGTTCTGTTACCTGTTCACAATACTGCACTTGGAGGTTGGCACTGTGGGAACAGAGGGCCTGACCTGCTGAGTGAGGTTGTGATTGATTGGTTGGCAGCTATGCAGATAAATTTGGTAACACAAGCTTTAACTGTTCAGTGTGTCAGCGTAATACTGTACAGCTCACTTGCAAAATAAGGCAATATCATTTTGCTTACAGTCAAGTTCCTACCTGTTTTATTTTTTTTCTAAAGTGCAAGTTAGAGTAGTCTTAGGGAAGAAGATGGCTTCCAACTGCAATGGGCACACTGTAGACTACTTGATGCAGTTGTGCCATGACAGAGGAGTCCTGTATGAGGGGAGAGCCACCAAGCAAAACCTCACAGATGCCCTGGTGGCAGCAGATGCCCAAAGCATCGAGTCACTGACTGTGACTGTAAGGGACCAAACCTTTGAGCATGGAGGGGCCAGCAGCCAGTGTAGTGTCCAGATCTGTTGAGAATGACAGCAGGGCCAGTGCCAGTGAAGGGCCACAGCAGCAGGAGAAGGGCATCAGCATTCTGGAGCCAGAAGCACTCAGGCTGCAGATTGAGTTGCACAGAATGCAGCTGGAGTTCCAGAGAGATGCTGAGTGAGAGAAATGAGCTGAAGAGGAGAAGAGGGAGTGAGAAAAGACAGAAGCTGAACATGAGGAGCGTGAGCACCAGAGGCGACATGAACTGGAGAAGTTGTGACTCCAACCACCCGCACCAGAGCAGGTAAGTGGCTTGGGTTGAACTGGAACTACAGGACTGGGTTACAAATTGAATTCCAAAGTGATGGCTGAATTTGAAGAGGGGGAGGATATGGATGCCTTTTAAATTCCTTTTAAAAAGTTTGTATTCAGACTAAAATTCCTAATGGATCCAGGAGCTTCTAGTTATCCCCACTACTTACCAGGAAAGTTCAGGATACATTGGGTCAGATGGACAATGAGGACAGTAATGATTACAGAAAATGTAAAGCTGCACTTTTAAAAAGTTTGATTTAACTGCAGAAGCATACAGAGCTAAATTCCATAAGCTCAGGAGAAGCCCTGATATGAGTTATGAGGAGCTAGCCATGAAACAGTGTCAGTTTTTAAAATGTTGGTGGGAAGGAATTGAGGAAAACTCTGTAGATAAAATTGAAAATGCTATTTTGTTAGAACAGTTTTTTTGAGCATGCCCAGCAAAGCTGAAAACTGGCTGGAGGACCGAGATCCCATAACAGTGCAAGAGGCTGCTGAACTCTTGGACCACTATGCCAAGAGAAGATTTGCTCTGAGAGAGAATGGGGTGGGCAGGGCAGTGCAGAAAGGGAAAAGCGCACCTTCAGGGCAGCAAAAACCCTCACTGCCTCCACCTAAACCAGTTAGCCCCAGGTTTCAGAGAAATTATTTCTCTGAGAAAAGAAATTAATGTTAGCTTTGTAAAGAAACTGGGCATATTGCCAGACAGTATCCCAAAAGGACAAGCAATATGCATAATGCTGCTAGGAAATAAGTGGGTTGTTTATGTGTCCCTGGAAGCATGCCTGTGAACATGAGGAACAGATGCACCCAGTCACGGTGAAAGGTGTACAGACACAAGGGTTAAGGGACACAGGAGCATCCCTGACATTGGTAAAAGGGAATCTGATAGAGTCTGGTCAGCTTATACCCAATGAATTTGTAACTGTGCAAGGGTTCACTGGTGAGGATACCACATTGTCACTCACTAGTGTTCTCCTGGACTGGGGTGAAATGGGGGAACTGTGCAACAGGTGGCTGTAGCCAAAATGTTAGCAGTTGACATCATCTTTGGCAACAATCACAAACAGGGGATGGTGTGTGCAGTTACCAGTAGCCAAGCAAGGAGGTGAAATTGTAGTCTCCTGGACCCCACAGAAGCCAGTGTGGAAATCCCTGGGAGACCAATTCCCCAGCCTGTGTCTCCTGATATGGAGACTAATGAAAAGGGGGTAGATAATTCCTCAGTAGCAGTTAACCACACAGCTACGGAGGTTTACTCTGAAAGGGAGAGCTGACCCATTGTCAGAGGGTTAGGGATGACAGTGATCCTGATTGCCCTGATGCTAGTGCTAGTGACCCTAGTTTAGAGACTGAAAGGGACCTGTCCCATGCCTTGGGAATGTGTGATAAGTTTGCAGCTGCTCAGAGAAGTGACCCTAGTCTAGAGAAGCTGAGACTTGGGCAGACTCTGACAGAGCACAGGGAAGTGACAGTAAACATAAGGTTTATTGGGAAAATGGACTAATGTATACTCAGGCTATGCAGACAGAGGGAGGGGTGATAGGCACGCAGCTTGTCATTCCCCAGGGGTATCATGAGCAATTGCTCAAGATTGCACATGATATTCCCTTGTCTGGTCATCTAGGAATCATGTGCACTATGCAGCATTTAGCCCAGAATTTCTATTGGCCAAACTTCACCCTGCAGGTGAAGGAGTATTGCAGGTCTTGTCACCTGTACCAAGAAATAGAGAAGGCAGGTTAGAAAACCCAAGCCACCCTAATTTCATTGCCCATAGTGGAGGAGTCATTTCAGAGGGTGGGAATGGATATTGTGGGGCCTTTAAAAAAAACAGCTCCTTTGGGAAGATTTTCATCCTGACTGTGGTGGATTATGCCACCCAGTACCCAGAGGCAGTCACCCTATCCTCACTGAGGACAGATAAAGTGGCAGATACCTTACTTGGGATTTTCTCCCATGTTGGGTTTCTGTAGGAGGTTATCACTGATCGAGGGGGTTCCTTCATGTCAGACCTGATGAAATGTTTGTGGGAGAAGTGTGGGGTGGAACAGAGATGCACAACACCTTATCACTCGCAATCCAATGGGCTTGTGGAAAGATTTAATGGTACCCTGAAGTCAATGCTCCAAGCTTTTGGTGAACAGCATGGGAGGGACTTGGAGAAATACCTTCCCCACCTGTTGTTTGCATACAGGGAGGTGCCCCAAGAATCAACAGGATTTTCCCTCTTTGAGCTCTTATATGGATGCCAGGTACATGGGCCTCTAGACTTGATCTGGGAGGACTGGGAAGGCAAGCACACCACCCTGGGAACTCCCATAGTGGATTACTTCCTTAGGTTTAGGGAAAGGCTGAAGGAGCTTATGGAGACAGCCCAGAACAACCTGGCAGCTGCCCAACAGAAACAAAAAATGTGGTGTGATCGCAGAGCCAGAGCTTGGTCATACATGGTGGGTCAGAAAGTCATGGTCCTGATTCCGGTCTGGAAAGACAAGCTGCAGGCTGAGTGGGCAGGACCATACAAAGTAGTTAGAAATGTAAATGACATGAGCTAAATCATATAGTTACTTGACAGAAAACAGACAGAAAGAATGTACCATGTCAGCATGATGAAGCCATATTCTAATAGGGCTGACATGGTGTTTGCAGTATGTAGTCCTGGGGAGGGGATGGATGAAGGAGACCCCCTTCTTGACTTGCTGGAAGAAAGCAAGTGGGAGTCCTCTGTGGAGGCATTTAAATTGTCTCCCCAGCTGGCCCTGGACTAGATCCAGAAAGTAAGGGAGGCTTTAGCAGACTTTGCCCCCCCATTTAGCGCCAAGCCTGGACTAACCCCATTAGTGATACATGATGTGGAGACAAGGACACAGATGCCCATACGGCGGACAGCATAACGGGTGTCAGAGGCTGTCCAAAAGGACATTAGGAGAGAGGTGGAGGAAATGCTGGATTTAGGGGTAATCCAGGGATCCCACAGCCCCTGGGCCTCACCTGTAGTCATTGCACCCAAGCCAGATGGCTTTACTCATTTCTGTGTGGACTATCGTGGACTGAATGCAGTCCCAAAGTCAGACACCCACCCGATGCCCCAGACGGACGAACTCCTGGACAAGTTGGGAGGAGCGACATACCTTACAACTGTTGACCTGATCAAGGGGTATTGGTAGGTAGAGTTAATGGACAGAGCTAGGAAGAGGTCAGCCTTTATCACTCTGATAGGCTTATTTGAATTTTAAGTAATGCATTTCGGAATGAAGAATGCCCAGCCACTTTTCAAAGGTTGGTGAACCAGGTGTTAAATAGTGCTGAAGACTATGTCATGGCATATCTAGATGACATTTCCATATTTAGTGCCATCTGGGATGAACACCTGTCCCACCATAGAGAAGTGCTGGGCAGGATACAGAGGGCCGGGCTTACTGTCAAAGCTAAGAAGTGTCAGGTCGCCATGGCTGTAGTGGCATACCTTGGGCATGTTGTAGGCCTGGGACAACTCCGTTCTAACCAAGTTAAAATAAAAGTGATGGAGGCATGACCCAGATCAGAAATGCAGAAACAGGTCAGGAGTTTTCTCGTGACAGCAGGGTACTATAGGAAATTTGTACCCAATTACAGTGCCCTGGCTGCTTCCCTATCTGACCCGGTAAAGAAAAGGATGCCTAAGAAAATTACCTGGGAACCAGCCTATGAAAAAGCCTTTACCAGATTGAAGGAGGTACTGTGCAGTTCTCCTGTATTGACAAGTCCTGACTATAGCAGACCCTTTATAGTTCAGACTGATGCCTCACAAGTGGGTATTGGGACAGTATTGAGTCAGACATCCAACCAAGGGAAAGATCACCCTGTAGCGTAAGTGAGTAAAAAGTTACTTCCCAGGGAGCAGGCATACTCTACTGTGGAAAAAGAGTGTCTTGCCATAGCGTGAGCCCTAAGGAAGTTAGAGCCATACTTATACGGGCAGCATTTTTAGGTACAAATGGACCACAACCCCCTGGCTTGACTGACCCAAATGGGAAAAACTAATGGTAGACTGTGAAGATGGGGTCTTGCCTTGGAAGGCTATGACATGACAATCTTACATAGGGCTGGATTGACCAATCAGAACACAGATGGCTGTCACGTTGTTATGAAGAGTGAACTGATTTGGGAAGCTCATCCCATACAGGGGATAGAGCCCCAAATTCAGTCTATGTGGGGAGGATTGTGATGCTTGGCCAGCTGGTTATGATTCTTCTATGATATTTGTAATATATAATGTGGTATGTGAGGTGTCTCACAGAAGACATCCTGTGCTCCAGGGTGACAACCCCCCCCCAAGGTTTTAGTGTGAATAACAGGCTATATTAAACCAAGAGGTCTCTGTAACATAATTAACTTCCTTGAGAAGTTGCATTTTATAGCTTTTTTATGACCTCCTGCCTCTGAAGCTGGGAAACTGAAATATACACTTTATGATCTGTTGCTTCTTTGAAGTGGAAATGAAATGGGACTTTATGAGTCTGCCAGAGGGTGGAGATCATAAACTTTTATGATGTCTTAAGAGGAAGAACATTTAATATCAACTGGTGTTAAAAAGCTATATTGCACCTAGTGAGATATGGCAGAGTTGTATAAAACCTTTAATGTCCTTGGGAAAATAGGAAGCCAACCTCCAGTTCAAAGGAAAGGGCTTGATTTAAAGACTGTCATAATTTGGGATATTAGTTTTTGCTGAAGTCACAGTATTTAATATACCTCCTGATAGGACATCCTGTTGTGTGTAATTTTTATATTCTGAAAGGAGGAGCTAGATGACATCATGGAAGTGGTGTATGAGAAAGACACAGTTTAAACTGAATATTGTGTCTGGTCTGTGTGACATTTCTTTTTCTACTCTTAAGAAACAAGACCTAATTAAAGCACTTATAGAGGTACTATAGTAGATAGAAAAAGCCTAACTTTATGTTGGTAAGAGTTTGTCTGTAGTTTTCTTTGCTTTTCTCTTAAGTGATTGTATGCTCTGTGATATAGTGTTCAGTGTTTACATTTTACATATTTTTATCCATTTTTAAGTAAACCCTTTATTCCAAAGACTGCCTGGGTATGTCTTCAAAGTTCTTTTTGCATGTGACGTGTTGAGGGTTAAGACTGACAAAAAACTCTTCAGAGCTTGATGGTGTTATCAAACTGGGAAAAGGTAAGAATATACCTAAGGTTTTTTATAGAGTTTTAAGGATTCATTTTGGATACCTAGTTAGGTGCCCTTAGGCGAAAGATATCTGGCATCCCCCAGAAGAGCAGATTATCTGAGCCTATACATTTGAGTACGCTAGCATAAGGTTCACAGTTTGAATCTCCCCAGAACTTGAGACTAAAGGTGATTCCAGACCCACAAGCAGACAGAAGGGTTACCCTGTTCTGTTACCTGTTCACAATACTGCGCTTGGAGGTTGGCACTGTGGGAGCAGAGGGCCTGACCGGCTGAGTACGGTTGTGACAGGCATGTCACCTCCTTCCTTCCCTCCTGTGATGTTCCCAACACTAGCCCCTTGATGCTTGGATCCCCCACCAGAAGTTGCTTCTCTTCTGCTCATGTGACATCTTGTGAACAATGTTAACAAAAAAGGAAACTTCGAGTTGGGTGGAAAGATAAAGCAACATAAATCCTGAACTGGATGACAGTCTTTAATTATAATATTTGAGCTTGTATTATCACACAATTTTTTTTTCACAAAATGGTTTAATATATGCCCCTGTAGTAGCAGAGAGTCAGACTTGCAGTTGTACGATGTGCACAATGCCAAAAATAACTAAGTAGAAATCAATAATCACATTATTGCCTGCCAGCCAGTAAACCAAGAAAAAGCAATCACTCTACACTTGTTGTCATCTAGAGTAAATACAAAGAATACTATGTCTTTCTCAATCTGCTGTGTGCTTACTGCTTTTATGTAATACAACTGCAAGTGCAAATAATTCAAGCCTTGCCACTGGTCCAGTTGGTGCACTGCTACCAACCAATCATGCAGAAATTATGTTTTTAACATTTAAGTGACATGGTGCACTACTACTAACAAATACCACAACAGCAATTTCCAGGAAGCAGACATGACTGTCAGTCACAGACAGCTAAATATTAACAAATTATTAACATAGATAAGATCAGAAGGATCAGTTGGTCTGACAGACAGTTGAAGAGTCAGTTACACAAATGGTCAACAAAACAACTAATCAGTGGCATACCTCTCAACTGTCCCTGATTTTCAGGGATATCCCTTATTTTGCCTCAGAAATTTCTTCTGTCCCTCCTAAATTTGGCATTTCTGTCACTGAAGAGTAGGGATTTGAATCACAAAATATTGCCAGCCATTGGTGTTACAGGCTAGTTCTCATTAAGAAAATGCTGTTCACACTAAGAAGCATGTTGTACATAGCTTCTGGAGCTAATATTATTATTTTTTCAGATGTGTCACAGATTTTGGTCATTTGTCCCTGATCATTTTAAGCCTTGTCCCTGATTTGTGATGAGGGAGATTGAGAGGTATGATCATTGGCACCATGCCACAGGACAGGTACACACTACCTAGTCAGTTCTTTCACCATACTATATTTCACATAGATCCAGAAGCAAATGATTTGATACCTTTTAGTGGACCAACATAGATGTAACAACAAGAACAAAGTGCTCTAGCTTTCGGACCAACCAGCCCTTCTTCAGAAGCTCATGGCAGTTGTTTAGAAAATACAATACTTATAACAGCTAGATAATGCAGACAAAAACAGAAAAAATCCCCATTGGTTTAAAATACTCATTAAAAAAAAAACAGAAGATGATGTCAGAGAAGCTTAACAGTATCATACTGCCTTCAGCCAGAAGGAACCCTGGGTCAAACGTGCTTGGTGGAACACACATACAAAGAATCCTACTGCATATAAATTTAATTGACATAAGATAACACTGCTGAAGCAGATAACTCCTAAATCAAGCTATAGGTGTGATTACTGAAAGGCAACCCTTTCAGTAATCACATCCTTATACTCAACTGTACACCTATAGCTTGATTTAGGAGTTATCTGCTTCAGCAGAGTTATCTATGTCAATTAAATTTATATGCAGTAGGATTCTTTGTATGTGTGTTCCACCAAGCACGCTTTGACCCAGGGTTCCTTCTGGCTGAAGGCAGTATGATACTGTTAAACTTCTCTGACATCATCTTCTGTTTTTTTTATATGAGTATTTTAAACCAATGGGGATTTTTTCTGTTTTTCTCTGCATTATCTAGCTGTTATAAGTATTGTATTTTCTAAACAACTGCCATGAGCTTCTGAAGAAGGACTGGTTGGTCCAAAAGCTAGAGCACTTTGTTCTTGTTGTTACATCTATGTTGGTCCATTAAAAGGTATCAAATCATTTGCTTCTGGATCCATTTTTGCAAGGACCAATACGGCAACTACTAAATTTATATTTCACATAGACAGTCAGTGACAGGACAGGCTCAGCACAGAGGAAGAAAAAAAAATATGAGCCCAAAGGCCAACCAAGCAACTTCACAAACAGAACAAAGTCAGAATTTATTTTGTTATATAATTTTGTGATATACTATCAGCAAGATATGGAAAAAATAAAACAAGAGAATGGAAAAGACAAAGGTTCTTTCTTTCTTCAAATCACAAAAAATGTGTGTGTGTGTGTGTGTGTGTGTGTGTGTATATATATATATATGTATAGATACATATAACTATATATATATATATATATATATATATATATATATATACACTCAGTTTTATGCAGCAGTTAGGGTTTCAATTAGCTACAAAAGTCTCGAAATTTGATATTAGGGTTAACACCCCTACCACTCCCCACACCTCCCCAGAAACTTCAAACACCAACCCACATCGCAGTGTGCATTGGGGTGATTGGACCTAACTCTCACCCCATTCCATCTATAAACAAGCTGAGATGGTACAGAGTAGTAGAATGGGGTGAGAGTTACATTTGATGACCCCAAGGCACACTGCAATGCCGGTTGGTGTTTGGAGTTTGTGGTGGGGTGGTAGGGGTTTTAACCCTAACATTGAATTTCTAGACTTTTGTAGTTGTAATAGAAACCCTAGCTGCTGCATTAAAACAGAGTTTCTGTTTGCCATAAATTTCCCTTCTTTTTGCAAAAGTTTAATGTAACTGGTACTGTATTTGATTGTGTGACTGCAGGACCCTCCAGGCCCTGCGCTCCCTTCAGCTGCCATGAATATAACATTTAATACATTTTTGTTACCATACTGTCTTGTTAAAACTGTATTTGCTTTTACCATATTTGTACTATTTGTTTCTTATGCAAATTTCTGTATTCTGTCATTGTCCCAACTGTAACTTTGTAACCTCCTGGGTTGTGTCTGAAAATAGTCACTTTTGTGTCTAGAGCACCCACCCAGTTAACAAAAACTACATAAATAAATATCCATAAGTCTAGAGACATTGTAATGAACCCTCATCTCCTTGTGGGAGCAAAGGGCCCCTTCCAACACTACATAATGGCATACCCCCACTCCCATTTTTGCATAATAGTATGCATGTGTGGGAGCGTGGGCCCTCTGGGCCCTTCACTCCAACCTACACATAATTATGGAGGCACATGCAGGCCTAGAGATATTCCAAGTAACTCTTGTAACACTAATTTGGTACTATCTCAGTAACCGTAGCAACTTCAAAAAAATTTCACTACAGTTGTAATCATGACTTAGCAACCTGCACACATGCTTAAGTAGTACTTAGAGAAAAATCCATAACTCAAACTGTTTTTGAGATACAGGCATTGAAAGGTGCCATGGGCACAGCAATGTTATCATATGGAAAATTTCTCAACTTTGGAATGCCATAACTATGCAGCCAATGTAAATTTTAAATCAAAACCAACAAAAACGCACATCTGTGATGCAAACCCTTTCTACCCTGTAAATATCAGCCCAAAAGTTCAAACCATTTAGTTGCAGTGAGGTGCCAAAGAAATATGATTCTTGGGGTCAGTACTCTCACAAATTGCAAAAGTGGTCGCAAAAGGATGTTATGATTTGTGAAAGTATTCTGCCATACTGCTGCTAAAATCATAACAATGTCATGCTGTACTGTTGCAAATTGTGAAAGCCCTATTGCCCCTGCCAACACACGATGGGTGTTGGGTGTGTGGCTGTGGGCACTGGAGATTGCCATCTCCTATCTGTGGGACTGGCTTTTTCTGTTGGTGTGTGGTCCCAGAGCATGGATGTGCAATGATGCCTTGCACACAACAGGTGCGCACCCTCACGTAAGGCATCTGTAGCCACTCCAACCCCAGACGGACATGCTGCAAGGTGCTCCACCCCCAGTCACCACCAGAAGCCACCAGCACCACAGCAAGTGAGCCCACCCACCCCAGGAAAGGAAAACAGTCCTCCATATGCTCAATCCTTTCCTGCCCCTGCCAACACCTGACAGCCCAAGTTCACTCCCGAACCCAGGTTGCCGGCCTGGCGCAAGGTGTGGTATCCAGCACTTCAACCCTCAGCACCACCGAGCTGACGAGGAGAACATTTTAAACTGAAAGGTAATCAAAAATACCATTCAAATTGTATTTGCAAAATACAGTTCGAAAGTTTTTTCTAATTACTGTTTAAACTATATGTGCAAAATACATTTTGAATGGTTTTCCTATTTACCATTCGAACTGTATTCTGAAATACAGTTCAAATGGTAATTTGAAAAACCATTCAAACTGTATTTTGAAAATACAGTGCAAACAATAATTAGAAAAATCATTCAAACTGTATTTTGCAAATACAATGTGAACAGTAACTAGAAGAACCATTCACACTGCAAAATGAATATTTTTTCTAATTACTGTTTGCACTGTATTTTTAAAATACAGTTTTAATGTTTTTTCTAATTACCATTCAAACTGTATTTCAAAAAACAGTTTGCACTGCCTGTCTTGCATCTATCACAAAACTCATTATAATTCAAAAATGGTAATATATTTATTCACCAAACCATCCAAAGACACACCCTGGGCATACACCCCATTATCCTTAAAAGTATCAGAGGCAGACTTAATTCTGTGTGTGCTGTACATGAGAGCCAAAATTCCCATGTTATCCTATGGAAAAAAAAACATTCTTTTTTTGTTTTTGACCACTTAGCATCTCCGAAACCATAAAATCTGCCATCATGAAACTTTCCATATCTTGTAACACTGACAACATGACAGCACATATCAATTTTTGGGTTATTTGGTTGACAAATGACAAAGTTATTAAGGTGCAAAGACTGAGATTTAACATTGAAAGGCTGTACCAGACCTAACTATAAGGTTGCTATTGCACCCTTAGAAAATTGGCTTTTTATTTCCTGGTCTCTGATTGGTTAGTACCCCTGCCAGGGGTGTACATTAACTTTCAATAGATGACCAGGAAATAAAAGTGTAAGTCCCCGTGCCCCTTTACCCACTAAAGGTATCTTTGTGCCCACCCTGGTTCCCAATTGGCTAAATGATCTAATTTGTACTTCAAATCACTGCCATTTTTTCCCCTTGCTTAGTGAGAGATATAGTCCCCTAAATGTTCAGTACTTCTGTTCCTGGTGCCTGTTTATATCACTCGTAACCTCAGCTGTCCCTTCCCCTTCAGAATCCCACCTTACAGTAAAAAAAAAGAAGTTTATTCACTGTAGCGCTGTTACATTGTGCCATGAAGTCCCCGTCAGCTCATCGTCATTCATCACTCACTCACTCACATCCTGCCTGCCATGACCATCCCTCCAGCCGCCTGCAGTGTAGAACAGCATCACCAGCCTGCCTGTTTTTTCTCCTCAGTCAGCGAGTAAAGCCCCTGCTCCATTCTCTGTGTTAAATGACTTTTTTCTTTAAATCCTTTTTTAGTAAATACATTTTTTACTTCTCTTAGTGAGACTCCCTCACCCACTCCTGCTCCATGCATCACCCTGGCTGCCTGCTTCACTTGTCCCACTCTGTAACACACTTTACACCAGGGACACTGAAGAAAACACACAACCTTGAAAAAAAAAATTCAGTAGCACTATACCAAAACCATACTTAAGTTTAAGCTTTACCAGTAGCAGAGTTACAGTACTGCACTTAATTCCTTCAGCAAGCATGCAATTGGTACGGATGTTAAACTAGGACCTGATCACACTCCATTGAAAGCCATTCTGTCTTACAAAATAATAAAAAAAAATGGACCATTGAGCAGTGTGTGTATGTACAATGCTAGTTGTTGAAAGCATTTAATCAGTAAAAGTTAAATAAAATCCCTATGTGTGATGGACACACGTAACTATGGCAACCAGCTTCAAACACAACCTACAGAGACTCCAGTAGGACAATAAGCCCCAAATAAAAAAAAAACTCTGCTTTCTACTACAGGCGGAGGAACTATTTTATAACAAATTAGAAAATGGGCTTTTTATTTGTAGGCATCTGATTGGCTGGTACCCATTCCACAGGGGTACATTAACTTTCAATAGATGCCCACCAAATAAAAAGTGCCAGCCCTAACCTGCCTGATGCCCACTCCGATATAATTGTGCCTAGCCTGCTTCACCATTGGCTGAAGCAGTGGGCACTCATTTCAAACAACCACCATTTTTTTTCTCTCGCTAAGCGAAAGGTCCTTTAACAACACCTCCCCCCCACGACTCGAAAACATCACCATAAAAATACTACAAAAAGAAAACTGAAACATAAACCCCCCCCGTAATTACACAGCGTTTACATTCGCTACATACAAATACTCGCACCGCTTTAAAACGTACTTGCCAGTTCTGTCACTCAGCACCGCTACTGATGAGCCCACTTGTCGCCGCTGATGTTTTTCACACACTGTATGGTGTATGAAATCGCACTGTATGAAATCTCGCCCAAAAAAAAAAAAGGAAAAAAAACGATGCTGCAACCACACACACACACTTGTTTTAAGCCGTGTGTGTGTACGCTGGTGCGCGTGTGCGGGGCGTTACTATGACAACCAAACTGACATTAAAAAAAAAGCCGTACACTTTCCCAGATCGCTGATAAAAATAAAGCCTTCACATCTCTCCTCCTCTGCTGTTTCGTAGCAGCGCTACTCTAGCTTACCTATTCCCACATTGTGCCGCATTATCTCCCCGTGATCAGAAAAAAAAAAGCCGTAATTGTGTATGCTGCCATACTCAATACTCATACTCCGTGAAAACCCTGGCTTTTAAAATGAACTGCAGACGCCCGCCATATCTTAAGGACTTAGACAATTAAAAATCATTGTTTAATGCTGCCAAACTCCGTGACAACCCTGGCTTTTAAAATGAACTGCATATCTGAAGGACCTGAAACTTACCAGAGGGCTATATTATCCCATTATGCCAGGCGGAGGAACTATTTAATTACAAAACTTAATGTAACTAAACTATTTCATTAACAATTTTTTTCTCTGCCATTTCTTTTTACTGTGCCCATTTTCTAAACACAATAATACCCTTGAGGGTGGGTGGTATGGGCAATACTGGACCTTCCAGGGGCTATAAGGCCCTCCGCCTGTGGCGTCGGGCCTCATTACACCCCTGAGCGGTCCGGTATTGCCCAATACCGCCCACCCTCTCGGTTATTATTGCTTAAATAAATTTAAGAAATAACAGTTTCAGTAGTTAAACATACAATTTTTCTTTAAACATATATAACTATAAAGATGACCATTTTCTAAGTGCAATAGTACCCTCCAAGGTGGGTGGTATTGGGGAAATACTGGACCTTCTAGGGGCTATAAGACCCTCAGCCTACAGCATCAGGCCTCAGTACGCCACTGGGCAGTCCGGTATTCCCCAATACTGCCCACCTTGTCGGGTATTATTGCTTACTTAGAACACCATTTATTTCACTTAGAACACATTTTTTTTTACTCAGAACATATTAGTTCCACTTAGAATCTAGAAATAGAACATAGAGAACAATGGGCCAGATAGAGAATTTACAGTGAAAAGAAAGTTTTAAGCTAAAACAAGGTAAAACACTAGTAAAAATATTACAGATTGTGAGGTATACAGTATATCAAATACATAATGGGCTGGAGATAAATGTGTTATTTCACTGCAACCCTTTATGTATTCCATATATACATATTTATACAATGGGGTGAAGGATAAATGAGTGTGATAAAAACATGTATCTTCACTGTGGTGACATCACCACAAGAGATATTTCATGTCGTGACATCACGACTAGACATATGAATGTGCTTGTGACATCACCACTGTGAGTAATATTTCACTGCTGCCCGCAGCCAACTCAGTCACCATGGCAAAACATTCTCAGGTGTTTCCTATATTTCAACTCACTCCCAAACCATTGCTGTGATACTCTCAGCTTGACTGCAGCCAGAATTCTAAAGCAGACAGCTTCACAAAACAGTTTCTTTCTCACTGCTGCCTGCAGCCAACTCAATTACCATGGCAAAATATGATCACCTGTTCCCCACATTCTGTCTCACTCCCATCACATTACTGTGATGCTCTCATCTTGACTGCAGCCAGAATTCTAAAGCACACTGCTTCATAAAACTGTCTCTTTCTCACTGCTACCTGAAGCTAACTTATTTAGCATTGCAAAATACACTCAGCATTTCCCAGAGAGTTTGTGACACTGCCAGCCCATTCAGAAAATATCACACACAGAAACAGCAAACACAAAAACAGCAACAAAACACAAAAAATCATAATACTTCTGAAACTCATACCCCTATTGTATAAATTGAACACATGGTGTACAGATCGTGTGCTATGGAAAATATCTTCACTCCTGCATTGTGAGCTCTGGATACTGTCACTCGTGCCTTCGGCACCCGTGAGTATCCAGAGCTCACTCGACAGGAATGAAGATATTTTCCATATCACACTCCTGCCCATCATGTAGCCCCTATTTATATATCTATATATATATATATATATATAACTTAGATAAGTTCTAGAAGATAAATGTACAAAAAAGGGAGAGCACAACAGCAATATGTATTTTACAAGCTGGTGAATAGTAGAGCCCTACTGATCACTGAAGCAGCAGCCTGCTCAGCACACCACACCAACAAAACAAAAAACATCTTTTTAAAACTGCTGTGAGATGTAAAAGGCAGCACAAAATGTACATTCTCGCTAAGCACTATGTACTCTGTAAATTACCACCACACCAATCAAAAACCGGAGACACACAACAGTATAACTAGCTTTCTTCCACCAGGAATAATACAGTCGAGAGATGTACATACTATGCAGCATGCAATCAGATGAAAACTGCAGCATCCAGGTACAAGAACACTTAGGAAGTAAGCCTTCCTCTACCACTTTCACTTTCTGTGCTGCATTTTGATCACATTGACAGTTGGATAATCAGATAATTGGATTAGATAATGATTATCCAATCTGACAGCTGGCCTCATTATCCAGCCAGCAATGAAATCAGAACAAACATTTTTCAACTTTTCCCAGAAAAATGCTGTATCCAGCATTATCCATGGGAATTTTGGATTATCTGAGCAACAATCAATAGTGCTGACAAGGGGGTGATACAGTGGTACAGAATTACACACAGTACAGGGAAAAATTTCTGCAATTGCTACAGGATGAGAATAATTACAAAAGAGAACACAACCCATTCGAAGTAGAAAGAACAATCTAAGAAATATCAGATATGGGACATAACAGAGGATGATTGACAGACAGGGAAAGAGATGCACCTTTTAAAGAACAACCACTGTCCCAATGTTCTACAAATTCCCCAAAATACATAAAGGTAGCAACCCCACTCCCAGGCAAGTCAGTAGTGACTTGGATAGGGTCCATCGTAAAGCCACAATTAATATTTGTGGACTTGTATAAAATAGAAATTTGTGTATAAAACTGAAACCTTCATAAAAGATAGAACTGACATCATTAACATGCTTTCCACTATTAACGTACAGAAACAAAACCTTAACAGTTGCATCCCATTGACTCGGGGACTCAAAGGCCTATACACCTGTATTCCATAATGGGAAAGGATTAGATCCTTGATGGAATATCTTAGTGAAAGGAAACAAAGGAATTACCTCTACCAGATGATTACAGCGTTTAACACTTGATGAGCTTCTGTGTTGAAAAAATTTCTTTAGATTTGAAAGAGAGTATTTCTGGCAGGTCCAACACACAGTCATGGGTTCTACCATGGTCTGCTCATATGACAACATTTCATGTAAGTTTTTAGATTACAACAGCAAGTATTCCATGAAAAAAAATGTTTTACAAAAGTAGTTTACTGACAGCATTATTGTCACTGGACAAGGCTCAGAGAGTGAGATTGTGAATGACATTGGAAAGGAGCTTAAGGGTCAGAAGTGTATTTGTGAAAGATAACAAATCTGTAACAGGGTTGACATTCAGGAAGGGGTAGAGTGAATGTAAAGGGATCTCATGAAACTAAAGAAATGGTCTGGGGTGTGGCAGTTGGGTTTCAATTGCAAAAATGTTCAATGTTATACACTTAGGATTGCAAAACCAGGGGCTGTATATAAGAAAAAGACCATATCCAGTGACCTCAAGGTAGCCTGGCAGTGTGACAAGGCAGTAGGAAAGGCTAGCAGAATGCTGGAGTGCATTGGGAGAGGGATTTCTAGCAGGAGGAGGGAGGTGGTGCTGCTGCCATTGTATCACTCACTGGTGAGGCCCCATGTGGAGTACTGTGTTCAGTTCTGGAGGCCACGCCTCCACGAGGACATTGAAAGAGTGAAAATGGTACAGAGGAGGGCAACCAAAATGGTAAGGGAGTTGCATGAGAAGCCATGCAAGGAAATGCTGCTGGAACTCAACATGTGCTACCTGGAGCAGAGGAGACGGAGAGGGGGCATGACTGAAACCTACAAGTACCGCACAGCAGTGAACAGGGTGCAAGTGGAGAGTCTATTTCAGAGAAAGGAAGATACTAGAACAAAAAGCATGCAAGGAAGCTAAGAGGGGGAAGTTTATGAAAGTTGTGTGGAAATATATCTTAATGGAAATTGTGGTGGATGACTGGAACAGCCTGCTTTGGGAAGTAGTGAGGACAAAGAATGTGGGGAGCTTCAAGCATGAATGTGATAGTTCAAGTTCAGGTTTATTGCAGGAAAAACACTCCATTGAGTAAGCTCATTCACAAGGAGGTCCTGAGACATTTACACAAACATGTGGACATTACATAAAAGGTATCATTGACTATAATTAAACAAAGTGCATACATAGTTCACAAAAGACATTTCATGATAAGATACAACATAGCAGAGCAAGGTCCAGTTAAGATATTATTTCTTTATGTCTAAGCTATACAAGGGAAGATTTTTTTACACTTAACTCAGATAAGAGGCAATAAAAATGGTTAGTGTGCAAGGACAAGAGAGAAGAGATAGTTAGGCAGGCAGGGTAGAAGATTAACAAACAGGGAAGGCTGGGGGTTAGGAAGAGTAGGGGGAGTAAGATGTGGGTAGGAGGTCTGGAGGTAAAGGGCAGTGAGAGCAGGTAAAAAGGAATAATATCATTTAGCAAATATAAGCCTTATGCTGGTTAGGCAGTTTCATTCCTGGCTTGGAGAGAGCAAGGGCAGTCAATACACATGTGACTGACTTGGAGTAGGGCGTAGGCTTAGTAGCCGCTACAAATGTCTTTTATTTTAGATACTGCTAATGCGTTGTAGAAATTAGTTGAGACAAGGCTAGGTAGTTTCAGTACAGATTGGAGTTGGTTCCAAAAAGTAGGAAGGGCATACGAAATAGCTCATTGGCCAAAGGTAGTACGAGTCCTAGGGACAGCAAGCAGGATGTAGTCCAATTTCCTGAGGGAGTATGCACTGAGAGAGATGCAGATAAGAGACGTTATGTAGCTCAGTAGTTTGTGAGGGAGTATTTTAAGGGTCCAGATACCAGCATGGAGCAAGCATCTGGTGGTGAGTGAGGTCCAACCAATAGCTGCATACAGATCGCAGTGGTGGGTTCGGTAAGGGGAGCTAGTGATGAACCATAGGGCATGGTGGCAGAGAACGTGCAGCTTACTTAGGCTTGAGATTGCAGAGGAGATATAGATCAAATCTCTGTAATCAAGTAAGGGAAGAAATGTGGCCTGGACAAGCGTGATCCGGGTCACAAGAAGGAAGAGAGACCTGTTTCTAAAAAAAGAATCCTAACTGTGCTTTGAGCCTCCTGAATAAGTCCTCAATATGATCAGTAAAAGAAAGCTTATTGCCTATCCAAATACCAAGGTATTTAAATTTAGGTATGACTTCCAGGGGTTCTCCCAGGGAGGTAACAATAAAGTCCTTCTGTAGGATAGGGAGAGTGCCAAAGTAGGTGCTACGTGAACAAATCATTGCCTTAGTTTTCTTGGCATTTAGAAGAAGCTTGGCTTTTATGAGATTGTTTTCGGGCTGAGCAAAGTGAACCTGCAAAATGTCACTAACTTCCAATAAGGTTGTGCCAACGGTATACAATTCTGTATCATCCCCGAAGAAGTGCAGGCTGGAATTCGTTGTGTATGAATCAGGATTGTTGATATACAGAGAGAAGAGGATTGGACTTAGAATGGAGCTTTGGGGGACTCCCCTGACGATCAGGAGGGAGTCTGAGAGTAGACTATCAGCTTTGACTTTCTGTATCCTTTCAGAAAGATACCTGGTAAACCAGTGTGCAGTAGACGGAGTGGCACCCAAATTAATAAGTCAGGTAATTAGAAGGTGACGGTCAACAGTGTCAAATGCTTTACTGAGGTCTAGAAAGACTGCACCAGTAATCTTCTTGGAGTCCACAGCAAAAACCCAGTCATTAGTGACTTTAGCCAATGCTGTGATAGTGCTGTGTTTAGGCCTGAAACCAGATTGTGCTAGATTTATGAGTGAGTAAGTTTCAAGATGATGTTTTTGTTGGTTATTGATCAACTTTTCCAAAACTTTAGAGAGAATAGGCAAGATAGAGATGGGCCTGTAGTTGTTTAAATCGCAAGGGTCTCCTGGTTTGAAAAGAGGAAGAATGTGAGCGGATTTCCGGAATGACAGAACTGTGGCAGAGGTGATGGAGAGGTGAAGGAGAGATTGAAAATATGTAGGATGGGGAAATGAGATGGGCATAGCCTAGTCTCAGAAAATAGGGTTCAAGTCCATCACCCCCTGCACTTTTCCTGGTATCGAGGTTAAAGAGTGAGTCTTCAACCTCTTTGTAGTTAAACGTGCACAGCTGAAAGGGATGGGATAGGATACTGGTCGTGGAGGTGGAGCTAGCACAGCTATTCACATGGCTAGCATAAGGTGAGGAGTCAAAAACTAGTCCAGGGGTGACAAAATATGAGTGATGTTCTTCAAGGATTTGGGAGTTGTTTTCCACCACCCTACCTTTGGTTAGAATCTTGGTAGAAATAGAGGGAGCAGAGGGATGGCCTTTAATAGATTTAAGTATCCTCCAAATTTTGCGGGAGTTCCCATTAGCCTGCTCCAGGGTGGAGATGCAAAAGTTTGCTTTAGCAGCATGAATGTTTTTTATGCAGGTATTCCTAGCAGTTCTAAAGGCCTGCCAGTCTGCAGGGCTATTTGAATGCCTAGCCTGGGCCCAAAGCTTGTCTCTATTGGTAAGTGCTGCCTTGAGATTTGATAGGGACAAGGGCATATTAGGTAGTGGAATGGGGGAGGGAGTGACACCTATGACTACCTACAGTAGGTAGAGATGCAGCAAAATTTTATTTTGCTGGTGAAATTCCAGCAAAATTTCGCCCACACAAAATATTTTGCCAAATTTGTGCATTTCTCCGGAATGTCACCGGTGTAAAATGTGGAATTTCGTGTAAAGAAATAAAATTTTAAAAAAGCGTTTCCCCCCATCCAGCCAAGATTAAAATCTCTCCTCCCCGCCCAAGACCCCACATCCCTGGTGTCTAGTGGTCCCACCCCCTCCTGGCCAATTCCCAGCCCACAATATGAAGAATTACCCTCCCGCCGAGATTCAGTCCTGTCCCCTATTCACAATTTCCAATAACTATAAAGTTCCCTGGTGTCTACTGGCCCCATCCCCCTGGCTGAGCGCTGACCAAATGAAGAATGACACCCCCACCAGATTCACACCCTCCCCGCACTGTTGTCTGTAAGTACCAGGGCCAACATCAAATTATCAAACTTACTAAAAACAAGTGTGTCTATGACAAATGGGATTACCATTCCTAGTGTTTGTGAAAACATTGTTGGGACTACCATTTCTAGTATTTGAGAAAGCATAGTTGCAGTATCCTGCCACCAATCATTTAAATTCAGGCAGTTCCATACATTGTGGCTTATATGTGTTATCGTTCCACATCCATTACAACATTTATTAGAGAGGTTAGGGTTAATTTGATTTAACATTTTAGGTGTAATGTAAACTCTATTTATTAGTCTAAATTGCATGGGTTTTTTCTGATACACTGTGGCCCAGATATTCAGAAATGCTCCAAAGGCCTGCACTAGTTTGGCGCAGCACAAATCCAATGTGCCATGGTGCAACAGGAGACATATTCAGAGGTTGCTCTGGCTGCACTGTGCTAGCACAACCCAGCTGAATATGGCACAGATGTGCCATGGTGCAACCATGGATGCACTATGGCACAACCGTGGAAACACCATGGCACAACCAGAGATGTACCATGAGGTACATGTACCATGCCCAGAGGTGCACCATGGGCAGACAGAGAAGCCCCAGGGCAGCCGTGGGAACAGAGCAGCAGAGCAACAGAGGGGGGCATGACACAGACAGGAGACCCAGGGACAGAGCCAGGGAAGTATAGTGACAGGCCATGTGAGGCCACCACCAGCTGGGCACAGCAGGGTGCACACAACCACCCAGACCCCAACCCCAGAACACAACAGTGGCACAGACAGCAGGCAACATGTGGTGCCAATGGTGGATGGAGGGCCTCCAAGGGGGCCCTCTGCATGCTGCAGGCTGTGCCCCCCCCACACAACCAGACGAGGGTAGGCCACACCCAGAGCCATGCAGCCAAGCATACACACCCACCACATAATCCTGACAGCTGCCCCAAAGGCACCCCAAGGCACAGCTGTCGACTGAGGGGAGGGATACCACCACTATGGGACACACTGCAGCACACAGTAGTGATCCACAGAAGCACAACACATGCCCCAACACATGCACACCACACGGACAGGCACTTAGCCACTACAGCATGGCTTCGCATGCCACCTGCAAAGCAGACACAGACACAGGCAGATAAGTCAAAAGCAATATATATTTCAAACCAACAACGTACAAGATAAGGGTGCAAGGGAGGATAGACAGTAAGAGAAGGGGATGGGGAACAGGGGCTGTACAGTGGGAAGAGGGACTGGGGGGAGGCATGGCTGGGGAAACAGGGGAATCCAGGGCCCCACTAGCAGCGGCCACAGCCTGCCACCCCCTGCTGATGTCGCTGCCACCTGTCCGCCATGATCATTCTCCGGACCTGCATCACACCCTCCATTGATGTTGAGGTGATGAGGATCAGCTGCCTCAGGAGCCTGCAGTATAGGGGTCTCCTGCACTGTACCTGGACACCTAGGACAAGGGGCAGGACAGGCGAGCAGTGCAATGTCCCAAGGAACCAAGCCGATCCACAGCACGTACTGGGCAGTGGGAACACCCGCCCCCGGAGGGCCTGTACAGGCCACCCACAGAGGTGTGGGCCAACGTCTGCCAGCAATGCGGCATACAGCATCAGTGCATGGCAGCCACATGGCACAGTCCTCTGGCAGCACCACAGCAACATCAGTGGTGGTCGTGAGCACACCCACCGCACCAGCAGCTGGCACACGTGTCCAATGGATGCGCCACAGTTGCAGGCACCATGCACAGTGCGACACACACAGCTGCCATGGCATATGGCACAGGCAGCCATGCCTGCACCCCTGCCCCTGCCATCCCCCTATAATAGAGCACAGGACAATGTTAGTGCCTACCTGCCCTCTGTGGCCCCCACTGGTGCCAGAGCCGCTTCTCCACCCTGGGCTGCTGTGGCCTGGCATCCCACCAGCACCACCCATCTGTGGTCTTTAGGTCCTGGGAATGGAACAAAAACAGGTACACATCAGTAACCAACAACAGCAGCTGCCCACCACCACCACCCCTGTGCACAAGGTGAGCCCCTGCCCAACACGTCCCAAACAGTGGCAGCACAATGCAAGTGGTGAAGGGTGATGCCAGCCTGCAATGTGCACAATGGTAGTACACCACCCTGCAGGACATGCCAGGCAGCCTAGCTAACACCACAGCACAGCACCAGGGCACACATGCATGATGGGCCTACTTAACTGGCTATGGCACAGCCCCATGCCTCGCGCATACCTCCAGCCTCCTGAGACACTCTGGGTCCCTCCGCACCAGGTCCCTGTATTGGTGGTGACGCTGCTCGCTGGTCCTGGCCACCCCTGAGCACTGCCCCAGTGAGGCAGCAATTACCTGCCACACAGCCACCTGGGGCTGCTGCAGTGGTGCCTGCCCAAACAGCTGGGGTGTGTGAGGCTGGACGCAGGTCACAAGGTTGGCAAGCTCGACTTGGGTCCAGTTGGCCACCCGTCCATATCGCTGCTGCACCATGTGTCAGATGCAAACCATGAAGTAAAAATGGCGGTGGCAGGCACACATGACTGCTGCATGCACCAGATGTACAGGCCGAGGGGACATGTGCTGTGTCCACCTATTGTGCACACACAAAGATGCACAGCATGGGCATGGCTAGGCGGGGTCACAGGTGCGGGGGTCAGCCAGGGACTGAGGTCACGTCAGGAGTCAGAGGTCGGCTGCCACATGGTGCATACATGTGCAAAGCCAGGCATGGTGCACTGTGCGCCATGGCCCTTATTGCTCGGTGTGCTCACAGTGCGCAATAGGCACAGTACATCATCTGGCACATGCGACCTGTGGTCCTGAGCAATATGCATGCATGTGCATTGCACCACGACTTGGTCTGGAGCAATCTTATTGCTCATGGAACAAATACACGCTGTTCAGCTGCACATGCAAATGAGCTCATAAGCCAATGCGTGGCGCACTGAGGGAATTAGCATGTCATTACCATTGCGCCAAAGCTCATTTGCACGTGATGCGCTATAAAAGTGCCATGGTTAGGCACAGGCCATGGACCGGTATTGTATCCTTTTCAGTAAGTTGCACATGCTGCAGGAGCACACTGAGCACAGCCCACACAGCAAGGGGATGGTATAGGGTGCTGCTGCCACTGACACACTGTGCTCTCCATGTCCACAGGAAGCGTCATGTCTGAATGGGAGGAGAGAGCGGAGTGTGGGTCTGTTTGAAAGTGCAGGCCCAACTTCATGAAGGTGGAATCGGAGGCCCTGTTTGAGGCCTACCTTGACAGGGAGCCACTGTTGAGTGGTGCCACGGGCACACCACAGGCCAGGGCTGGGGCCTGGGAGGATGTGGTGGCGTGTGTGAACTAGCAGGGCAGCCACCAGCAGTCAGTGCTGGAGTGCAGCAAGAAGGTGGGCACGGACAAGTGGCACATTAAGGAGAAGGTGGTGGCCATCCGTGCAGACCAGAATGCCACCAGAGGGGGCCTGCAGATATGCCACAGCTCAAGGCACAGGAGGAGTTGGTAGCAGCCACCATGCACCGCAGCAACATGGAGGGTGTGCCTGGTTGAGGATTCCAGGCAGGTGGTAGCCGATTACTGCATGGTACATATGTCATCCACACACAACATGTAGTGGCTGTGTTTGGAGAGGCATTTGTGGGCACTGAATCACTGACACACCTGTTTTCTCTTTCAGCACCGGCACACCTGCATGTGGAGGATGGAGCACCGGCAGCTGCCATGGAGGCAGGACCAGCCCCGGATGACCAGCCATCCACCTCCATGGGCATCTGGGGGCCCAATAGGCTGCAGCACACCACCAATGTCCATCTGGATGTCCTGGGCATGGGGTCAGATGAGGCCCTGGATGTATTTCTACAGGATGCCAGTCTCAGCATCCTGTGCATGGAGACACAGATCAAGGTGGGGTCCGACACTGATGATGACCTCAGCCTAATCCTGGACAGCATGGGTGGTGTAGTGAGGGAGATGACCATACCAGACTCCAACACAGGTGACACACCCAGCATCCTGACAGCAGAGGAACATGTGCCAGTCACCACTGCAGATGCAGCTGTGTGCACTGCCACAGCTGTGCCATGTGGTGGTTGTAGTGCAGCTGTGCAGGCGCTGGGCAGCGGACAGCGGCCGGGCAGACAACGGCAGCAGGCTGCAGGTGACACAGGGCAGCTGGACACAGCATTCCTCGCCAGGCGCCAGCTAGGAACATGTCCCATGAGGACCCCACTGTGCAGCGTCCACCTGAGAGAGGGTCTGTGCAGTGTGTCTGGTCACCACAGGAGGGTATGCATCCCACCCAGGAAGGTGACCTGTTGGCAGAGGACAACCATTTGCTGCGGGTCTTTATGGAGCAACAGGTGCCGCTTGTCACTGGGGTATGTACACTGCATGCGGAGGTGTGCCAGGCAGCCAAGCAGTGTGAGAGGGGCACTGCTCAGCTCCTAGCTGCAATACAACGCATGCAGGAGGCCATGACTGCATCCCAGGATAGCATTGCCAATGCAATAACAGATGGCCTTGCACTGCTGGCTGCCACAGGGCATGGCCAGCCACCATGGACCCCACGCAGTGCACTGTCCACCCCATGATTCTGGTGTCAGGCGACACCTTCACTGTCAATGTCAGGCTCTGCTGCTGGCATCCCAGGCATGTCTGGGGTGGGTCTGTTTGAGCGCCAACACACCCCTGCATGGTCCGAGTCATGGTCTCACAGTTTAACCCTTGGGGGGCTGTTGCTGACACCCCCTGTGGCCGATGAGCAGCCTGTGGCTGCCTATCGACCCCAGTACAGTTGCCCCCATGGCCGTTATGGCCATGGTTCTGCACGGTGGCCCTGATGTGTGTGCTGCCCTGACTGCTGCCTGTAGCTGCTGCCCTGTGCCTGCATGGGTGGTGTGTGGGTGTGTGCATACCACTATTGTGGTGCCTGTGTGTAGCGCCACATGCTGCCTGTGTGTGTGCCTGCCCTGCCACTGGCCATGTGGTGTGGGCATGATGAGGGCAGTTCAGCACCGGTTGTACCTGTGCACTGGTGTAATGCATCTAATCCCCACCACATGCCATCACCTGGGGCTGTGGGTGCATGGGTGCGTGGGTGTGTTGCTGTGTGCTGCTGCGTGCATGTGTGTGTGGTTGTGTGCCAATGAATCACCTACACCTGCACCACACCGCTGTGTGTGTATGCCCATTGCCATGCATGCCCCTGCCTATGTGCTGTACCTGTGTGTGTGGCCTTTGTATGGGTTTGGTGCCATCTACCTGCATGCAGCATAGTGCTCCTGTGCGATGGTGTCATAATGCTGCCACGCCATCTATTGCAGCTGGGGATCCCTCCACCCGGGGGGGGGGCTGTCCACCACCCTCCGGCCCATTGTCTCCATCGTCCCAACTACTGTTGCCCTCATCTGCCTCGACAGCTATCCCACGATCAATGGCCATGTTGTGCAGTATACAGCAGGCCTGGAATAGGCCACAGGCTTTTGAGGGGCTGTACTGTAGGGCACCACCAGACCTGTCTAGACAATGGAAACGTGCCTTCAGCATGCCGAATACATGCTCAATAATGTTTTGCATGCTAGCGTGGGCCTCGTTGTAGTGTTCCTATGCTGGGGATGACGGGCACCGATAGGGGGTGAGCAGCCAGGGCCTCAGTGGATAGGCACTGTCTCCTGTGTGCATAGTGACATGGTTAACCCTGTGAAATCCTTTGCTGTGCCCCTTGCCTGTTCCTGGTGCTTTGCCAGCATGCCCACCCTGTCCTTCCCCATCCCATGGCCTGCTCTATCACCCCTGCCCATCCCATACTCACCCACTAGATGGCCCGTGGGGATATCCCCATGCTCAAACCTGTGGCAGCATGCAGAGCTGCATTAGATGAATGGATCATGCGCACTCCCAGGGTGTGTGGCCTAGACATTGGTGATGCACCCCTTGGCATCACACACCACCTGGCAGTTGACGCTTGGGAATCCCTTCCTATTGATGTAGGCAACACCCTCAGGGCCAGGTGTCATGCAGATGCCCACATGGGTGCAGTCAATGGTCCCAAGCATGCCAGGCATACGTGCTACCCTGTGGAAGTCCTGCATGGTTTCTGTAACTCTGCCTGTGTGCTGGGGAAACGGATGGATTCTGCAGCACATGGCAGCAGAGTGTTGATTAACTGTTTGAGGAGGCTTGACATGGCCTACTGCATTATGCCTTATCTCCTGTTGGTCTCTGGAAGGTGCCTGTGGTGAGCAAGCACATGACAGCTGTCACTTTGGTCTCCACAGACATTGCATGGCTCCATCTTGTGGATGCCTGCATCTCCTCACCGCACAATTCGCAGAGCTGCCTCAGAATGGCCCTGTTCAGGTGGTACCATCCCACAATCTCTGTGTCAGAGTAGTTCTCAAATGTGGTGCAGGCATGGTACAACCTGTTCTGGGCATACCGCCAACAGGCCCTTCCTCAGTCACATTGCTGTTCCTTCTGCCCCCTCACACCCCTCATTACGGCCTCCATCAGGAAGGGCAAACTATCCATGGCCCCTGATGTCCTGTCTCCCTCTGGGCAGTCTGCTGCTGTGGGCTATGTGCCATCCTGGTGCACTACCTGGCACTGTGCCTGTCTGTCCCTCTCACTGTCTTTGCCCCGACTCCCTCTCCACTGCTACCTCTGTCCCTCTCCCTCTTGTGGCTGCCTGTGTCTGTCTGTCTGTCTCTCACTCGCTCTGTCTCTCTTGGTATGTCTTTCTTTCTGTCTGTCCTTCCTGCTTTCTTTGTTCTGGCATTTCTCTCTCTCTCTCTCTCTCTCTCGCCTGGCGCAAGTGTTGTCTGTGTGCCTGTGCCCGGTATTTATTGGCTTAAGCCTGCTCGGCGCATCTCGGTTTTGCTCCGCCCTTGCGCCATGGTTCCACAGTTGAATATCGCACTGTGCTGGATGTTCATGGGCACGCCCCCTGCACTTGCACCTGCATTCATTATAGTTGCTCATTGGCACAATGGGATTTGTGCTGCGCAATGACTCCCATTGAATATCACTCCTTGGCCCAAATCAGCACTTGCGCTGGCACAACTCAGTTGTGCCAAGCACTACTGCTTTGAATATCCTGGCCTGTATGTCTTATAGACCCCAGGTTGGCTGTAGTGCAGAGTCAATGTCATTACAGCAACACAGAATTTATGGTGTGCAGAAATAAATCACACTACCTGTACTGTACTACATGACTGCTTGACAGCGACTCCGATGTTTGCTTTCATCGCATAATACGAACAGCAGCTCTCTGCTTGGTCCCGAATTTGCTTTTTGACTTATTAGTACATAGTCAACTGGTCAGCTCTTTTGTTGCAGTCTGCATTTTTATTTTTTCAAATTGAGTAAACTTTATTAATCACAACAAATAAAAAGGTGCGGTGCAAGAGCAAGAGTTGACCAAAAGATACAAAGAAGAATGACAAGTACCATGACAGGTCTAGGAGATATCTGATTTACAAAGTACACTGTAACAACAATCAACAAACACTAAGAAACAAATACTAACAAACTTTCCCCCCATAACTCCCACCCACCCCACCACTGCAGGAGTTGAATAAAACACCGGGAGGCACAGGCAAGTTGCTTGAAACAATACGCACCAATCTGGGGAATAACTTGCCAGGCATTTGTGTCACAAGTAAAACATATAATGGTTCCCAAACATGGCTATACTTAGATAAATTACCAGACATACTAGCTATAAGTCACTCAGCTTGTAAGGCAAATAATATTTCCTTGTACCATTTGAGAAGGTGAGGAATGTTTTAATCTAACCAGTGCCAGAGAATTACCTTTTTTGCACATGCTGAAATTAAGGCCATATGTGACTTCTGGGTACCAATTAGAGTGTCAGTATATTCCCCCAAGATACATGTATCCGGGGAGAATGCCTCAGACAGCCCTAACAGGATTCAAACAGGTTTGAATTGATTTCCAAAATGGGATGACATTCTCACAGGACCATAAAATGTGCAACAGGGTACCAGATTGTTTACCACATCTGGAACAGAAATCAGTTGGTAGTTGGCCCATCCTATGAAATTTAACCAGAGTGTAGTAAAGATTATGAAAAATTTGGAATTGCATGAAGTGGAAAATATCCCATTTAATTAACTCATATAAATGCTTCCAGATGATGGACACATTTCTGGGGAGACTCTTGGCTGGAAGTGCTAGGTCCCACTGATAGCATCTTAAACCCTCTGTAGCAACCAGCCTGCTTTGCAAAAGCTGGTAATAGTGTGAAATAAGGCAGGAAGAGGGGGCTGATAAAAGGGAAGGAAGGACACAGCTGCCAAAAGGACTCTGCCATGACCCAGGACCAAAGAATTGCATAAGCATGTGAGATATTTGAAAATATGGAAAACATGAGGTAGTGGGCCAATGGTACAGGGACTGTGCTTCCTGAAAGGGTAACATTTTCTGATTGAGGAGTAGGTCTCCAACAAAGTCCACATCCATGTTTGGCCAAAACCCTCTCGAAAGCACCAGTCAGCAATACGTAAATTGGGATTATCAAACAGTGGTTGTGAAATATCTTTGTATGGAGAAATCTTAAGTAGGGAGCAAAGTTGTAAGTGTATGTGGAGGGATGCTTCTAAGGGTGTGTCCTACAGTGGTGAAGGAAGCTTATTCCTGGAGAGGTAAGGAAGTGACCGAATGTCCAACCCATTGATGACACATAATATATAGTGTCGATGGGTCATCCTCGGGTGAGCATACCCAATAGGAGAATCTGGTAAGGTGTATGGCCAAATAATATACAAAAAGGCTGGGAGATTGCAAACCACCATCATGCTTATTGCATGTTAATTTGGAAAAAGCCTGATGGGCACTTCTACCTTGCCATAGGAAGGAGATAAGAATCCTGTTCAGTTGAGTAAACCAAGACTGTGGAAGGGACAAATTGCACATCTGGAGGGGATACAACAGATGGGGTAAAACATTCATTTTAATAATATTCATCTGGCCCCACAATGAAAGGGGTAGCAAAGCCCAGCATTCTAAATCCAATTTGATACCGGATAATGTGGAGGCCAAGTTAAAATGCTTCATCTTGGAGGGAGAGGTACTGAGATAGATACCCAAGTATTTCAACTTATCCTTCCTCCATACAAGGCCAAGGTGCTCAATGTCTGCCTTTAAAGTGGCACTGTTGAGGGGGGCATGGCTTAGACGCCAAAAGAAATGGGCACCTAATATCACAGCTCCAACCCCAGCTAAGCCATTTTGTGGGAAAAAATTGGCATCCAGGGATAATTCTTCCCAAAGAAGCCCTAGCACACTTCCGAAGCCTCAAGGGTCAGCTCAATGAGGTAATCTTTTGTGTCCGGGATACGGCTCATTGTCTGGCAATGACAGTTCCACATGCAACTCGATTGGGTTTCAGGTAGGCCGAGCACCCTCTATGTTTGGGCTAACCAATGCTAATGCCGCAATACAGGTCAGTGTCTGGGTCGATATCTCCTCCCCTTCACAAATCCTCAGACACTGTTTCTCGACGTGGATAAGAAGCAGACTGTGACGAGCCTTACCTGTATACCTCTCCCTGATGACTTCACCACCACAACCTCCACAAGGCTTGTCCAAACAGCCTCAGAGCCCTCTATGTACCCACCAGATGTTCACTCCTCCCTACAACACATAACGTCCTTGCTGGAAACATTGCTCTCAGGGGTCGATTCATTATTGACTACCCTCGCTGGTACTGCTGCTGAGGTGCACGTCCTAAATGACAAAGTTATTGTGTTGGAGCAGAAGACTGAAAGCCTAGAACTAAGCCAGGCCAAAATCCTGCAACGTCTTCAGGATCATGAGAGCAAGTTAACTACTTTATGGTAGAGGGCTGAGGACCAAGAAAACTGCAGCAGGAGGAATAATATAAGAATTTAAGTCATTTCTGATGGATTGGAAGGGGTGAATATGGAGTGCTTTCTAAATGATGAAATCCCTAAGATGCTGGGGGATAGGTGGCATGGCCCACTAGATGTTGAAAGGGCGCATTGGGTTCCTGGAGGCCCCCGACCAACGAACTCAATGCCATGATCCATAGTTGCTTACCTTCTTAGATACTCTACGAAAGAGTGAGTATTGCGAGCAGCTACGGATTTGGGAGAGGTGATAGGCAGGGGTTAAAAATCTCTTTTCACTGGGATTTCTCAGCTGAGGTGGCATCTCGGAGGAAGGCTTTTGCTCCTATCAAAAAGTTACTGGCCCGGCTTCAAATATGGATTTTGTCAGCTTGCTTACCTGTCTGTATCCAACGAGGGGAAGGAAACAGTGGCAGAATCTCCCTGAGAGGTGGAAATCTGGATCTCCAAGTACTGGCCATGCTTGTCCCTGAAAACTCCACCTCCCAGGAAACTCTGGTACCCTGACAAGGATAGAAGGAACCAATCTACAAGCAGCAGCATCCAGAGGGATCACAATAAAGATCGGAAAACTCCCTCAGTATATGGATTCCCCAGTCCTTCTCAACCTCTACAAGCTGCAGTGGAGAGCTTTAGGAAAGTAGATGACCATCCAAGAGGCCCTGGTGTTTCCTCCTCCATAAAGCCACCACGGGACACTGGCTCTGCGACTAGGATAAGGCATCGGTCCAACAGTGATTTAGACTTTGTCGGAGGGCAAGAAATGGTGCCTCCTGCCAAGCTAACAAAAGAAGAATCGTTTTATACATCACAACCTGACCCAGAAGATATTCCAGATGAGACTCAAATGGAAGCAGTAGAAATGGGATCCTGGGCTGACTGTTTGCCAAACACAGAGGAATTTATAAACACTGCTACACTTCCCATCACACCAGGGATAATGTCTTTTGTGGAAGCTCTGACAAAGGATTTGCGGAACACAACTGCAGAATCTCTCTTGAATGATCGAGCTTCCCCACCAGACTGAATAACATAAGTGACCCTCTTTGTTATTATCTTTCAATGTTGCTGGGAGTTAGCTTCTCCCCCCTCCCCCCAATGTTATATTCTGGATGTTTCATAAAAAGGGGTTGGGGCATGTTTCTGTTGAAGTAAAAACAGGACATGGGGGTCTTGGGAGCTACCCTCTTTTACCATCTTACTTATAGCTTAACTTAAAGTATAATCACCTCACTTGAGAAACTCTACACGTAGGTACTTGAGTTATGCCTAGATTTCCCAGCCCCACCATCAATGAAGCGAGGAAATACCCTCTGTTCAGGGGTCCTCCCCCCCAAACTGCCACCGGCCTTGACTTAAGGGATCCCTATCAAGACGTATGTTAGTAGAGGGGATTGTAGGGTAGCAGGTATGCTAAAGCCCTGTACAGATTAGACACTGGAGGCGGATGGTCACAACTTTGGCCCCCCCTTCCCCCCCTTTTTAGACTTGGATGCCCCACCCAATCTTACCTCTTGGGTGGCATGTATGACTCAGTACTGACTAAGTATGGCTGGGGTGCAAGCTACAAGAAATTGAATGGCTTGACTTCTCTCCCCCTCACTTGAGTATTTGGCTAGCATGGCAAAGTGCTTACCCCTGTGGTTGACAAGGGAACAGCACCATTGTGCGTACCCCAAATCTCACTAGCTTATTGCTTGTTCTCTCTCTCTATATACCATACTTGATACTTGCAGTTAATAGGAAATCATTATATCACTGTTTAACCTACAGTTTAGTGGGTACATTTAAAGGTTAGATCATTTTTGTCGGTTAGAGTTCATTATATTCACCTATATTTGTGTTTCTTTTTTCTCCTTCTTCGCCACTAGGTCATTCGTGCAGAATTTTCTCTGGCAAATCTTCCTGGTTTCACTTCTGCTGAACAACTTACCATATCTCAGGTATCCTGACTACTTATCTTACTCTGCACTTTCTGGAACCCTGAGGTAAGTATTTTTCTCTTTAAATCCTCAGCATAGCAGTGCCGTACTCCAGAATGGGGCTTAAGTTCATGTCCTGCAATGTGAAGGGACTGAATCACCCAACTAAATGATCTGGTCTCCTTAAACACCTCCACTCTTTGCAGGCAGACATTGCGTTGCTCCAAGAGACGCATCTCACTGCAAAGACTGTTAGGCGGCTCAGAAAGTCATGGGTAGGGACAGTAATCACCAGCTTGGCTAAGAACAAGTCCAAGGGAGTCACCATTCTGGTCAAAAAGTCATGTCCATGGACGGTAGATAAAACAGTTATGGCCACTAACAGCCGATGGATAGAGGTCAGGTTCTCTTACCTGGGGGGACATGAAATGTTAGCGAATATCTATGGTCTGAATTCTGATTCTCCTGAGCTATTCCTAGACCTCAATTACACCTTGGAATCCCTCACTGGGGGCTACCATAACATCCCAATCATGATGGGGGGGATTTTAATCTAGCCCTTGACATATTCTTGGATAAGTCTAAGCCCACCCTAAGGCAGTGGGCATACTACAGGAAATGATGAGGGAATGGGGTATGGTTCATGACTGGCAGAGAGACCACCCTACAGGGAGGGACTGCTCTTTCTTCTCGACAGCGCACACAACTTACAGCCGCACTGATTTCTGGCTTGCAAACTCGTATGCAGCCCAGGGCATTGTAATATCTGAAATCAATGACATCCTGGTATAGGACCACATTCCTGTCTCCTGTACTCTCTTAGCTGCAGGACAATGGAGCACTGGCATCAGGTGGCGTTGCAAGCCTTTATTGATCAAAGATCCCTCCTTTAGGAGTATGGTTCAGGATGCCTCCCAAGACTACATTGTACACAATAAACCTGGGGATACGTCTGCAGCCATGGTTTGGGAGGCTTTTAAAGCCATGTTTAGGAGGCACATCATAGCTTTTGTGGCTCAAAGAAACAGGGAGAGAAAAGCAGAGCTTATCGGGCTCCAAGTGGAACTCTCAACCCTGGAATCACAGTTTAAGGTAACCACTGCTGGGTGTCCTGATGCAACTAAACTTCAGGAAATTGTCAGGTTAAAATATCATATGAACACAATACTCCATCAAAAAGCTGAGTGGTATATTACTAGGACTAAACATACATATTGGGAGGGTGGGGATAAGAGTGGGAAACTGCTCGCATACCAACTGAGGAAACAGCAAGCTGCCTCCCGCATCCATGCCCTTAAGACTGTCAAAGCGGAAATAGTTACGGACCCTAAGCAAATTAATGAATGCATGACACAATATTACTAGCAGTTGTACCAGTCACAAATGCACCAAGAGAAGAATAAAATGAGAGCCCCTTTAAAGGACTTTTGTTCAATAGCTCATATTCCCCAACTTTCAGAAGTTATGAAAAAACATTGGATGCCCCCTCACAGAGGCAGAAATTAATGAGGCATTGTTTCAGTTAGCAAAAGACAAATCTCAGGACCAGATGGCGTGACCACCAAGTTAAACCAGATACTAAGCCATGAAATTTGAGCCTCACTACTTGCTGCCCTTCAGGAAGCACACTTGACTGGTACCCTTCCACCAACAATGTGAGAGGCTTTAATTACTCTCATTCCAAAGAAGTCCGACGATCCGCTAAACTGCACAAACTATCACCCTATTTCACTAATATCCATAGACACCAAGATAGTGGCTAAAATTCTTGCCAATCGTATGATGGACGTCTTACCACCCATAGTACACCCCTCCCAAGCTGGATTCACCAAAGGTAGGGCAGTGGCTGACAACATCCATCTCGTGCTCAACATCAAGTGGCTAGCCCTTCGGTCCTCCACCCCATGGCAGCTATAGTGGTTGACTTCTCGAAAGCTTTTGATTCAGTTGAATGGCCCTATTTACATGAGGTGCTTAATTTGTATGGTTTTGGCACCTACTTTAAACAATGAATCCATGTTTTGTATAAAAGTCCTATGGCCAAAATACTTACCAACAAGGACATATCTATGCCCTTTCCCCTGCAGCGAGGCACTCGGCAGGGATGCCCACTATCCCCACTGCTTTTTCTGCTGGCACTGGATCCTCTTATCTGAGTACTCCAGGCTAACAAAGCGATTCAGGGTGTCTCAGTGGGGGACTGTTCTTATCTCACAACTGCGTATGCAGATGACTTACTTCTCACTCTTTCCTGCCAACAGAAGTCCCTGCGCCCGGTGATAGAGACTCTACAAACATTCACCAGAATATCAGCATTACAAGTCAATGAAAAGAAAACCAGTGTTACCCCTTTGAATGCCTCCTGCACTAAGGACCGTCTGCAGGGGCTAAGGCTATCATGGGCTCCTAATAATTTACTATACTTGGGTATTCACATTCCCTTTGTCTGGGAGCAGATAGAATCTAGGAATTTTATCACATTACTCACACAGCTGAAAATTGAAACAACATGTTGGTGATGACTGAATCTTTCCCTCACAGGGAAAGTTGCAGCACTTCGTATGCTCCTGCTGCCCAGAGTAGCGTACTTGCTGAATAACCTTCCCATAATTTTGTCGGACAAAGTATTTTGAACATTAGATAAACTAATTTCATCCTTTCTGTGGGAAGGGAGGAAGCCAAGGTGGGGTGTACATAAATTATGAGCACACTGGTCCTGGGGGAGGCTTAGGGCTTCCCTGGCTTCAAGGCTGCTATTGGTCTTTTTTAGCCACCCAAAAGGTCAAATGGTTTGTTCCAACCTCTCTTACTCCACTGCCATGGATACAATTGGAAGGGCAAATTTTTCAACCCACTCCCCACAGCCTACTTTTAACTACTATCGTTATACCCCCAGACAAGCTGACCCCAGTTATGGACGCTACTAGGAGAGCCTTGTTTCGCCTTATGAAGGTGCCCAAGACAATGAATCAAGGGACCATGATACCCTTTAGGTATCTAGAACTCTGGTATAAGCAGCTTATTATGGTAGATAACAAACCCCTGACTTGGTCTTCATGGGAAGAAAAGGGGGTCCGCACTGTGCAATATCTCTGTCTACCAAATACTAACATTCTTATGTCATTTGAACAACTCCAAGCACGTTACTCATTAAAGTCGCAGGACTTCTGGAAGTTTCTGCAACTTCGTAACACAGTGCAGGCTATTGACTGGTCTACTAAAGGGGAATTGAGATGGCTGTGGTTATCCTCACTACATCAAAAGCCTTCCTTTTGAGGTTTAGCAGGCAGATTCTACAACACATGGCACGAGGTGCAACTGGATCATACGGTGACATGCAGAATGGCGTGGAGCACGGATATAGTGAGTCATATTGGTCCAGAGATCTGGTCCCGATGTCTACATGTGGTTCACACTATCTATAAAGATGTTAAGAGCCAGTTGATTCAGCTCAAGATACTCCTTAGATGGTATAGAACACCGGCTGTCTTATTCAAATGGGGGATCCTTCTGCATGCACGATGCTGGAGATGTAAGTATAGTCCTGCTGACACTCTGCATCTCCTATGGCAATGTCAAGCCTTAGTTCCCTTCTGGGCTGTGGTAGCAATGGACTGCTCTGGGGTACTGGGACAGTCCATAGACCTTTCTCATCCAATGCTGCTGCTGGGAGATCGGGTGCCGCTAGAGCACCTAAGACCACAGCATCAGAACTGGATCCTGGTAGTTTTGATGGAGGCTGAGCGGCTTCTCCTGAGACACTGGCAACAACCTCTAACCACGCGTATTTCCCTATGGCACTCAGCCATAGTCAGACTGGCTACTTTTGAAAGGTTCACTTATGCTACTAGAGGACAGCTGACCACGTACTTTTCCAAATGGGAGGCCTATCTTAACTCTGCGTTGTGCCAAGTTTCACCCCATCCTGGGAATCCACCCATCCCAACTGCTGTTAGAATGACAGACCCCATTCATGCAATCTGAAGTACAAGCACTAAGACCTGACTTCTTTGTACACACTTAGATGAGTTATTGGCTGCTGCTATGCTGAGGCTTAACTCATTCTATCTTCTTTTTCTTCCTTTCGTTATTCCTGACTTTAGTTAGGTGACCGCCCTTTAAGGGTAGCTGGAAAACTGGTCACTGAGGATAATGCAGTTATATGACCTTTGTGTGAGTATAAACTACATGCGAGATAAGGTGAACTATTAAGTTGAGCTGTTCATTTCAGACAGATACATGGTTAGGAAATGGTTAAGGTACCAGTCATATGGTATAGTTCTGAACCTAAGGTATCTGTTTTTTTGGGATGTATACTAGTATGTGCAAATAGTATTGTAGTGCCTTAATGTAGCATTAGTTTTCCTGTTTGGAATATAATGTGTAAAGTATTGTATGATTACAGAATTGACAAAAACAATAAAAAAAATTCTATGATAAAGTGGCACTGTTGAGGGGCATAACTTCGGTCTTTGAGAGGTTTAATTTATAGTTGGATATGGCCCAGAATTGAGAGATAATCTGTAAGGCAGCAGGCAGGGACATGACAGGGGAGGAAATATGAAGCAAGATATCGTCAGCATATACTCACTATGACCTGTAAAGCTACTGCACACCTGAGCGGAGCAATTAAGCTTGTGGATCAGAGGTTCCAAAAACAAATTAAATAAGTAGGGAGAAAGAGGGCAACCCTGCCTGGTGCCTTGGTGGAGAGAGAAGGATGGGGATAAAACTCCATTGCAAAGTATGCAAGCTGATGGGGAGCAGTAGAGCATCTTGACCCACTGTATGAATTCCTGGGGGATGTGATACTTAGGCACTAATGAGAACAGGTATTTCCATGAAACTCTATCAAAGGTTTTTTCAGCATGCGGGGAAACCAAAACTGCAGGAGTGAGGGGATCCCTAGATGTCAAAAGGAGGTAACATAATTTCCTGACGTGATCAGCTGAACTTTTACCCCTCAAAAACCCCACCTGTTCCCTACTAATAAGCAAGTCCCATACTTGACTCAGTCTACTGGCCAATACTTTATAAAGTATTTTGAGATGCACATTTATAAGTGATATTGGTCTGTAATTAGAAACTGACAAAGGATACCGACCAGGTTTGGGAAGGATCACAATAGTGGCCACAGTAAAGGTGAGGTTGGACAGGCCTTCTTTAATAATATAATTATAGGTATCTAAAAGACTAGGGGCCACTTGATCTTTAAATACTTTGTAAAAATTAGTGGTAAATCTGTCTGGGCCAGAAGACTTATCTGAGGCAAGCGAGTCAATAGCTTGCTTGATCTCAAGGAGGGTAAGCAGACCATGTAGAATTGCAATTTGAGGGTCATCCAATTGAGGAAGGAGTAAGTCCCTAAGAAAAGCCTCAAACTGGTCCAGTGAGAAGGGAAGGGAAGGCAGAGCATACAACTGTTGATAGAAAGCCTTAAACTCATTCACAATGTCACGAGGTGAAGTCAAAAGTTGACCTGAGTCTGCTCGAGGGGATGAGACTATCCTATCCATAGTTTGCGTTCGCAAATGGAGGGCCAATAGTCTCCCAGCTTTCTCCTCTGATCAGAGTACTTAACCCTGGAGCACAAGATGAAATGTTCCACCCTCTCGCCCAGTAGGTTATTGTCTTGGAACCTGAGATTATCCAGTTGTTCCCATTCAGAGAAAGGAGAAGCCTGGGAAATGTGCCCCTCCAGGGAACGTATGCAGGTCAGTAAAGAAACTAAATCATCTGAAGTCTGTTTTTTCCACTTAACAGCCCAGCAAATTAGTTCCCCATGGAGGGAACACTTCAAGGCGTCCCATAACATGTCAAGCTTAGTTGTAGAGGGGGAGTTAAGCTCCAGAAATGCAGTAATAAAAGATTGAAAGTGTTTAAGGAGAGCATTCGATTTAAGCAATTGATTATTTAATATCCACAATTTGTCTTTATGCAGTGAAGGTGTGAAATTAAGTTGCATGAGAGCAGGGTGGTGGTCTGAGACCACTTTAGCTGAGTAATATCAAAGCTTTACTGTGGGGAGATGAGACACCCTCAACAGAAAATCATCTAATCTGGAGAAGGAATTGTGTGGAAGTGAATGAAAGGAGTACTCCTGACCATCTGGATTTAATGCCCTCCATGGGTCAACCAAGCCCACGGAGTCCATCAACTCTCAAAGACCCAGCTGTCCAGAAGACAACGCCTGTCTATGTGAACCTGTTCTGTCCAGTTCATTATATAAAACTATGTTCCAATCCCCCCCCCCAAAGAGAACTGGAAAGGAACTCCAAGGGGCTAAAATAGACATCAATTTGGCAAAAAAACTGGGATCATCAGAAGTGGGGCCATAAATTGAGCTGAGGACCACCTCCAGGTGGCCAAGCAGAGCATGGAGTATAATGTAACAGTCTTGTGGGTCTGCCACCTCTTGAAGAAGGCAAAAGGGGATATACCGAGCTATGAGAACAGCCACCTTCTTCTTTCGGGAATCAGATCCCACTCCAAATGCCTGCCCCACCCAGAAGCACCTTAAAATGAGCACCTGGAGGGGCAAGTGAGTCTCCTACTGAAAGACAGTGTCGGCCTGTAATTTATGTAAGTGGGATAGGAGTTTCTGGAACCAAGGGGGGATGGCCCCGGTACCCAACTAGAGATCTGAGGTACGAGCAGACTCGATAGACTGTAAGGCCTAATCTGCTGGCAATTAGTATGTTAGTATGTTAACATAGAAAAAGAATTTGACAGCAGATAAGGACTGTTTGGCCCACCCAGCCTGCCCATTTCCCTACCTGATGGATAAGATGCAGATTCTAGTTAATCAACAGCTTACTTCCTCCTGCCCCCCACTAGAATTGCCTTATGCCTGTCCCATGCATTCTTGAATTCTCCCACTGTTCCTGACTCCACAACCTCCTCAGGAAGGCTGTTCCAGCCATCCACAACTCTTTTGTGAAAATACTTTCTAACATTACCTCTGAGCCATCCCCCCTCTATCTTCAAATTGTCCCCTTGTTCTTGCACATCTCTTCTTCTGAAAGATACTACCCTCTTGTACCTTGTTAATTCCCTTGAGATACTTGAACATTTCTATCATTTCCCCCCTCTTCCTCCTTTCCTCAAGGGTATACATATTAAGCTGCTTTAGTCTCTCCTCATATGTCTTCTGGTGCAGACCTTGCACCATTTTGGTTGCCCTCCTCTGAACAGCCTCCACTCTGTCTATGTCTTTGTGGAGATGGGGTCTCCAGAACTGCAAGCAGTACTCCAGATAGGGTCTCACTAACTGTCTGTAGAGAGGGATAACAACTTCCTGTTTTACATAGAAACATAGAAACATAGAAACATAGACTTTGACGGCAGATAAGGACCACTTGGCCTACCCAGTCTGCCCATTTCCCTACCTATTGGATAAACTGCAGATTCTAGTTAACCAGCAGCCTACTTCCTGCAACCCACCACTATAATTGCCTTATGTCTGTCCCATGCATGTTTGAATTCCCCACTGTTTTAGACTCACAACCTCTCCAGGAAGGCGGTTCCTTGTCCACCACTCTCGTGAAAAATAATTCCTCACACATTACCCCTAGAGCCATCCCCCTCTAACTTTAAATTGTGCCCCTTGTTCTTACATCTCTTTTTCTGAAATATGCTACCCTCCTGGACTTGTTGATTCCTTGGGGTACTTAAAGTTTCTATCATGTCCCCTGTCCCTCCTTTCATCAAGGGTACATATTAAGCTCTCTCAGTCTCTCTTCATATGGTTTCTGATGTGAGACCCTGCACTATTTTAGTTGCCCTCCTCTGGACTGCTTCCATCCTGTCTATGTCCTTGCGTGAGTGGGGTCTCTAAAACTGCATGCAGTACTCAGATGGGGTCTCACCAACTGTCTGTACAGAGGGATAATACTCCCTTTTTCCTTGTGATGCCTCCATATGCATCCCAATATCCCCTGGCTCTCCTTACTGACTTCTCACATTGCTCACCCACCTTTAGGTCATCTGATATGACTACACCCAGATCCCTTTCCATTATCGTTGTCGTTAGTACCTCCCCTGCTATTGCGTACTCTTCTCCTGGATTTTTATTTCCCAGGTGCATTACTTTGAACTTCTTTGCAGTGAATCTAAGTTGCCATATGTCTGACCATTCCTCCAACCTTGCCAAGTCCCTTCTCATCCTTTCTACCCCCTCTTGTGTATCAACTCTGTTACAGATCTTTGTGTCATCCACAAAGAGCATACCCTTCCTTCCAGACCCTCATAATGTCACCTATAAAGGCGTTAAGAGGACTGGACCCAGTACTGAGCCTGAGGTACTCCACTAGTAACCCTTTCTTCAGAATGTGTTCCATTCACTGTACCTTCTGTGTCTGTTCGCAGCCAGTTTGCTACCCAGACTACCACCTGGGACCCCTCCCAGGCTGGCTAACTCAGATTATTAATCTTTTGTGCGGGACTGCATCAATGCCTTGCTAAAGTCTAGGTAGGCCATGTCAAGCCCCTCCCTGGTCTATTATTTGGTCGCAGTCCAAGGAAATCGATTAGATTCGTCTGACATGACCTTCCTGTTTGACTCCATGCTGCTTTGGGTCCTGTGCCCTGCTGGCCTCTAGGTACTCAACAATTCATTCTTTCAAGTGATTCCATCATTTCCCCACCACTGAGGTCAAACTAACAGGTCTGTAGTTTCCTGCTTCTGCCTTGCTCCCACTTTTGTGAAGGGGAATCACATCTGCCTCTCTCCAGTCCTCAGGTACCACCCATCTTCCCATGATTTGTTAAAGTGTGGTTAGTGGTGTCACTAGGTCCTCCCTTAGCTCTTTTAGGATTCTAGGGTGAATCCCATCAGGCCCCACTGCTTTGTCCACCTTGAGTTTAGGAGTTCTTTCAGTACTCTTTCTTCTATAAATGGACTGGTGTCAACCCCACTATCCAGAGTGCTTCTACTGTTTGGTTTAGGTAACTCCTCCTCTTCTTCTTTTGTATCTCTGCCTTTTCACTGTCTCCCTCTGCCCACCTCCCCTTTTCTAACGTTGATGCCTCTCCCTGTGCATTCCAGTATCCCCTAGCCCTACTTGCTGCTTTCTCACATTGCTTGCCCACTTTCAGGTCATCTGATATAATTAGTCCTAGGTCTCTTTCGATTTTTGTTGTTGTTATTAACTCACCGCCCATTCTGTACTCTTCCCCTGGGTTTTTGTTTCCCAGATGCATTACCTTGCACTTCTCTGCATTGAATCTGAGCTGCCACGTATTTGACCATTCCTCCAACCTTGCCAAGTCCCTTTTCATTCTTTCCACCCCACCTTGTGTATCAACCCTGTTGCAGATCTTTGTGTCATCTGCAAAGAGGCATAACTTTCCTTCCAGGTGCTCTCTAATGTCACTTATAAAGATATTAAAGAGAACCGGTCCCAGTACCGAACCCTGCAGTACCCCATTAGTTACCCTCTTTTCATCACTGTGGACTCCGTTTACTATTCCCTTTTGCATCCTGTTGTCCAGCCAGTTTTTTTATCCAGGCCACCACCTTGAGACACACTCCAAGGCTGGCTAACTTGTATATTAATCTTTTGTGTGAGACTGTGTCAAATGCCTTGCTAAAATCTAGGTAGGCCATATCCATAGCCCCTCCCTGGTCTACTACTTTGGTCACTCAGTCAAAGAAATATATTAGGTTCATCTGACATGACCTTTCTGCTGTGAAACCATGCTGCCTTGGGTCCTGTGCCCCACTGGCCTCTAGGTACTCAACAATTCTTTCCTTCAGAAGTGATTCCATCATTTTCCGCACCACTGAAGTCAAACTAACTGGTCTATACTTTCCTGTCTCTGCCCTGCTCTCACTTTTGTGAAGTGGAATCACATTTGCCCTCCTCCAGTCCTCAGGTACCACTCCATTTTCCCATGATTTGTTAAAGAGAGTAGTCAGTGGTGTTACTAGTTCTACCCTTAGTTCTTTTAGTATTCTTGGGTGAATCCCGTCAGGTCCCATTGCTTTATCCACCCTCAGTTTCAAGAGTTCTTTCAAAACCCTTTCTTCTTTGAATGGATTGGTATCGACCCCCCTATTCAGAGTTTCTCCCTTGTTTGGTTTAGGCACCTCCCTCTCTTCATCTGTTGTGAATACTGAGTAGAAATATCTGATCAGTATCCCTGCTTTCTCACTGTCACCCTCTGCCCACATTCCCTCCCCTTTATTAAGTCTCTGTATCCCTCCCTTGGTCTTTCCTTGCTCCCTAATGTACCTATAAAAGGTTTTACCCCCCTTCTTAACAGAGTTGGCTATCTTTTCCTCAGTTTGTGCCTTTGCTATTCTGAGTGCCTTCTCTGCCTCCTTCTGCTTTAACTGATAAAGTTCTCTGTCCTGCTCTTTCTGTGTTTCCTTATATTTCCTTAATGCTATCCTTTTCTCCTTAACCGTCCCTGCCACCTCTTTTGAGAACCATAGTGTTTTTTTTCCTTTGTTTTGTTTTATTGATTTGCTTCACACACAAAGGCTTGTTGCCTCTGTGATGGCTGTTTTGATTATTCCCATTGTTCCTCCACCCTCCTTCTTGCCCATTTGCTAGTGCTTTTCTAAGGCACGCTCTCATTTTCCCAAAATCAGCCTTCCTAAAGTCCAGTACTCTTGTTTTTGTATGGCTTGACTCTATGGCTGTGTTTATTGTGAACCACACTGTTTGGTGGTCACTTGTTCCCTGACGGCTACCCACTTCTAAATCTGAGATCCTTTCTCCTTCCCCATTTGAGACTACCATGTCTAAGATTGCTCTCTCCCGAGTGGGTTCCAGCACTAGCTGTCTGAGGCATGCCCAGTGTAGGGCATCAAGAATGACCCTGCTCTTGGATGTGCCTGCAGCAAAGGTACTCCAGTTAACGTCTGGCATATTCAGGTCCCCCATCAACAATATCTCCCCTTTTTCTGCCATTTTAAGGATGCCTTCTATCATTTCCTTGTCCATTTACTCCCCCTGAGATGGAGGTCTGTACACAACCCCATACGGATTGTGGTGCCATTTTCTGTTTCCAGGGTGACCCATACTGACTCATCAGCTTCCTGTTTGCTCTTTAGTTCTGTTGCTTTAATCCCTTCCCTTATATAGAGAGCTATTCTTCCTCCTCCTCCTCCTTTTTTACCCACCCTGTCCCTCCTGTAGGCTGTGTATCCTGGTATATTGACTTCCCACTCATGGCTGTCTGTGTACCATGTTTCAGTGACTGCCACAATATCCAGGCATCCCTCTTCCATTAAGGTCACTAGTTCAAGAAGTTTGTTGCACAGACTATGGGCATTGGTACTCATCATCTTCCATTTATTTTTTATGGTCTTACCTGTTTTAGCCCCATCCCTGTCCTTAACACCTTTTTCTGCATTTATCCCTGTCCTGCTCCCTACTGACTTCTCTGCCTTGGTGTTTACCTCTCTAACTACTGTGCTTTGTTGGGAGGAGGCTGGGATTTCCCTGCTCCTTTTCAGTGCCTCCCTCCTTGGCTAGTTTAAAAGCTTGCCAATGAAGCATTTAAACCTGCCACCTAGGATCCTGGCTCCCCCCTGGACAGATGCAGACCTTTGCACCAGTGTAAGTCTGCATCCCTCCAGGTGGCTCCCCAGTCCCCAATGAAGCCAAAACCCTGTGCTCCACACCAGTTTTTCAACCATTCATTGAATCCCATGGTGCGGAATACCCTAGCATCATCCTTGCCATAGACAGGCAGCACCTCCAAGAAGGTTACCGTACATGCTACTTGTCTAAGGCCCCTCCCCAATGCCACAAACTCCTCTTGCACCACTGTGGTCCCATTTACAGCCAGGCCATTTGTCCTTAGGTGGACAATGACATCCAGCTCCCTCCCTCATGCAGCTGCTCCCACAATCCTGAGGATTCGCTTTCTGTCCCTCCAAGCCATGGCACCAGGCAGGCACCTTACCTCCCTATCCCCTTCCTCATCCACGTCTACCCCCCTAATGACTGAGTCCCCCACCAGGAGTTGTTTCCTTCCCCTGTAGGGTCTCATGCCACCCTCCTGTGGGTCTCCTTTGCACAGGTTCCCAGCATCCTCCTTGGTCTCCACTACAGGTGCCTCCATAGAGGAACCTCTCTTTGACAGAACAGCATATGAATTGTGGACAGCTACAACTGGAGGGATGCACCTCTGTTCCACCACCCTCTCTATCCCTGAGCCCACCTTGGTCCAACTGCTCTTCTTTCTTGGCAACCTCTGAGGTAATAGTGTCAGGCTTTCTTTCCCACCTCGTTTATCCTGAAGCCCCTCCTCTATGCTCAGCATATGATGCCATCGATGACATCACATCCTATTTAGCCAATGATAGGACTGCATTCTGCCAGAGAAATGAATAAATCATGCCGCAGAAAGAGGTGGTGGCCCTGGTGGTCCCTGGATGGGGGAAGAGGTTTCATGAATCCTGGCCAGGTCAGCCTGGAGACAGGCAACCTCCTCCCTCATACCAGAGAGGTGCCTGCAAACAGGGCAGCATCGCAGCCTCCAGAATGTCTCCCAGAACACTGCTGCTCCACAACCATTGCACTGCACCACTCCCATTTTGACTTATTTTGTGTCCCCTCTCCTGTTGCTTTGTGTGCTTATTGTCTCCTCCCTCTAGGTATTTGTACACTTACTTTCCTACTGCCTATGTGCCCTTGCAACTCTCACCCTTCCTGTTCAGGGACAGGAACTTCCTGTAGCTTTCAGTAATCTTCTTCCTCCATGCTTAGATTCAGACCTCCAGCAGCCAGGGGGGGATAAAGAGTTTTTTTTTTAGGTTTCTTCAAGGTTGCTGAAACTAATGTGTCTCAGTGATCCTTCCCTTCCTACTGCCAAACAGGAAGTTCCTGTTGTTAGTCAAATTCAGTGGCTATAAAACTAGAACTGGCTTTAGGTGGGAGAGTGGAGGGGTGGGAACTAGTAAAAAATCTCTAGTTCTGGACTTCTGTTTCTTGCTCTGCAACCAGTTCTCTTTGCTAGAAACAGCTGGAAAGCTGTAATTGGAGACAGCTACTTTTGTACACCTTAACTGCTAAGCTACATCCACAATTAGGTTCACTCTCTGGTCTCAGTAAATTCAGGTTATACTGCCCCGTCTTCAGAAAAAAAACACTTTTTGTTTTACTTAAATGAGACACCCTTCTTCTAATAAAGTATCAGTTTGCTTAATCCAAAGAGATACTACTCCTGCTGAGACAGAAATGATTAGTTAGTGAAAAATCTGTAGTTCTGGACTTCTGCTTCTTGCTCTGCAACTAGTTGTGTATCTTGTCCTAAAAACCTAAGCGTTCTAAATCTTCCAGCACCCTAAGGGTTAATACATGTTAGACAAGTTAGTATGTACTGTAAGTAAAAGTTTTGATCTTTTGGTAGGGTACTGAGCACCTTTTACATTCCATGTACAGAAATTAAAAACTAACATTATAAAATATTAAGAAATGCATTAGACCCACACTATGGTGCGAGTAACTCAACATCTTGGAAATATCTAGTAGTAACAATATTCCCCAACCTACGGTGGTACCTAACCCCCAACAAGCCTCCCCCAGATAATAAAGTGAAAACCCAACAACTATCCAATATAAAAACACCCTCCAACTAATAACACCCAACTCTGTCATGAGAAAAATTGTCAGATTGTCCCAGTAACTGAATCCCCGTCCCTCTAATTGGTTTGTGGGGATGCCAAAAAACAGTACCATTCAAGCCTGCCCCTGCCCTCCCTCTCACCTGAACTAAGTAACATTCTAATATAGGGAATTTATACTAGCAATGTTAACTAAAAAATGTTAAGGAGAAAAACCTCAAGACCTTAGAGCTATATATTTCTTAGAGTGGACACCGAACGGTGTCATCTCTAGGTATCTAATCTGAATTGTCAAGTAAATTATAGTCATGTAAGTCCCCTCTAAAAGTATATGCAAATAAAAATTAATTTTAACCATTTATTACCTAAGTATGATAATGATAACAAACATTGGTGTGGGAACAAGTGAAAGAAAAGGGACAGCCTAAACGTAACACACGTGGATAACAGGTCTATATGAGGACTGCATTAATATCATGTATCAACTTAGTCAGAATCAAACAATAATTAAGCTCAGCACTCTTGAGCAGAACAAGTAAGGCATCAACCAGGTCATTAAGTGCAGCAGAGAACATCAGTTTAAGTTTGCAACCAATGTATTAGATGTCCGCTCCGGCTTATGTAAAACCTGCTCTGAAGGAAAAAAAGAAAATGAAAAACATAGAGGTCCCACCAGGATGGAAAGGAAAAAGAAAAAAGATTTGAGTTCAGCCCGATTCTGGGATTAGGGATCCATCCCAATACAAATAGTCATAGTGCAGGCAAATAATTCCAGGCAAAGGGGACAACTCCATTAATAGTCCATCATTCAAAAAAACAGTCCAGTTTAGATCAAAATGAAACACACATTAAATTATCTCAGTGTGATCAATGGTGATTTGTAGACAGGGCGAGTTAGTCAAAAGAAGGGGAAAGTCCACTGGCCCATGTCTTGGAACAGGATCATCTAGGCATAAGACACTCCATGTTTTATCAGTTGAGCAAAGCTAGGTTCTCATAATAGGAATCATATTCAGAAAAAAGAGAAAAAAGAAACAAAAAACACATACAGTAAAGCTGAACCATTCTCAAGTAATGCAGGGTAGGAATGAGATCACAGGAAATTCTCTTCATCTGGCTTTAAACAGATCAGGGAGAAGGGAATGAAGATCTTTGGATGCTTGTGCTGCATCTTGAAACATGTGCCAGGTGCCCTGCAGTTGAACTTGCAATTTGGCAGGGTAAAGCATCCAAAATTTAATACAGACAGAAATGAGTTTAGAAACTGCTGGGTGGAAAAGTGCCCATTTCTGTCGAACAGTAACCAGGAGATCCTGTGTGACACAAAGTTTGTGACCCTCCCAAGTTAAAGACTGGATGTCCCAGAGTTTTCCCAAAATGTGCTGTTTATCAAGGAAAATTCAATAGGTGCAGAATAAGGGGTCGAGGAGGGGAGCCCGGGGGAGGTCTGGGGCACAGATCCCGGTCTGCCCATTCTGTAACATAGTGTGGACCATTTGGTGAAGGTTCAGCCAGCTTTTCCAGCATTTTTGGGGCAAATATAGTAGGAGCGGCTCCTTCAGCTTCCTTGGGAGCACAGCAATTACCAAATTATTCCTTCTACTCCTACTTTCGAGATCCTCTGATTTCAACTCAAACTTGTGCATTTTCTGACAGAGCGAAGAAACATTGGGTTCCAAGTGGTCATGCCATTTTTTGAGTGAATTGCATCTGGCTTTCACATTGCTCACCCTGTGAATAGTGTCTCTGATATCTTTCCAGAGGGAGGTAAGGATGAAGACAGAGTCTTTGATGAGTTGGAGCTCAAGTAAAAATTTCTCTTTAGTGACCAGGGTAGTGTCCGGACTCATAGTAGTGGCTTGCCCAGATGTACCAGCATAGCCTTTGGGTTTCTTAGAGGCCTTGTCCAGGGTCTGGGGTTGAGTGTGACACAGGAGACTTTGTTGCATCTCCGCTTCCATTTTAATCACTTAATCCAGCCAAAAAACACACCAGAAGATGCCTGGAGGGTTACCGGATCCTAGTGGATGCAGATTAGTACGAATTAGAAAATAGAGAGGTTAAAAATAAGGAAAAAGGCTTGGATGAGCGTGACTCCTGCAGTCTGCAATTTGAAATCACTGTGTGCAGATCATAAACTTCTGACAGCAGCTCTCTGTTCTGTATCAACCGTGCAGTTTTATTGTATTTACTCATTTATTTATTTTACATTTACTTAACTTATTTATTTATTACACAAAGAAGAAGAAGGGGTGGAAGGAAGGGTCATGGGGGAGATTTGACTTGCAGATGAATAATGAACACAGTTGATAATATCAGAAGCCACAGTCAGCATTCATAACATCTGACTTTTTTTTTTAAATTAGATAGCTTTATTGAGTTTTCACAACAACCAAACATGAGATACAGATAGCAGCCAGAACTAAAACAGGACCCAGCCAACCCTCCCTCCCCAAATACAAAGCTTTAACAGGAAATGAACCAGAGTATCAATTGCTCCCCACCCCCTCCCCAAACCTCCCTCCCCGGAAGGTGTCACTGTAACTTTAGAAGGGATAAACTACAAGGGATAGGGTGAGATAAACGTAACAATAAATTAGACCGAAAACCTACAATCAAGTCCAGAAACCAAACTACAGTCAGGGGTCTAGTAGACAGGGAGATTAGTGTAAATATAGAGCGTACAACTTCCCCCATTTCCGATTAAAGGAAGGCATGGCATTATGGGAACTGTCAATTTCTTATTTCTTTAAGCCATTCATTGAATGATATATTGATTTGATCCAGCCAATGTCTTAGGACCAGTCTTTTAACAGCAATTGAGATTAAAGCAATATGGTATTTCCTTTCACTATTTGTGATATCTGAATACCAGCCCAAAATACAAGCTTCAGGTGTAAAATAGTCTTGCAGCCCCAGGATAGGGTCTAAATTGGCTTGAATAACCTTCCATAAAGGACCACCTTGCTACAGGACCAAAAATATGCATTAAGTGCCCTCTTTCTCCCCACATCTAGTGCATACATTTTGACCCCAGCCTACCCTAACTTAGTCAACCTGGGCCGGCGTGCAATACAAATTATTCAATGTAAAAAACTGGATAAGCCTATTTCTGTCTAAGGTGTGAAATTTATATGTATCACGCCAAATTTGGTACCAGAACCCAGGAGAGTCAGGGATTAAAGAGTCCCAAACTTTCGACCCAGATAACGAAACAGGGTATTTGGTATCTAGAAGGAAAAGATATATACGGGAAATTCCATGAGGTTTGGAAACGCAGTCCTGAATTTGATCCAAGAAAGGCCTGACTTGGGAAGGTAATTTCACATTCCCAAAATTCTTCAACAAAAGATGTCTCAGCTGGTAAATCTTGAATATATATTTTGGTGGGAGATTCTGATCCTCCAGCAGATTATTGGATGAGAGAAGGGAACCCTGGGGGTAAAAATCCTCTACTGACCGATTCTGGATTTGTGGGAGCCAATCTAGTGGAAGCGGGAACCCACCTATTTTAATATTAGGGTTAAGAGTGAGTGGCTGAGCCATATCCTTAGTGTATGGGATCCTAAAGTAATTCCAGCATTGCAAGAGAATTTTGATGGAAAGTCCCATGGAAGAATTATGAATGTCTACCGGTAGAGAGGAAAAACTATAATAAAAGATACGAGAAGGAAGTAGGCTGAGTTTATCCAACGCTTTAAGCTCTAAATCCAGCCAGATGGGCCTATAGCACTCGTTCTGAGACCCGAACCAGCGCCCCATTTTGGCTAGGTGGCTAGCCCAGTAATAAAACCAGAAATTGGGGAGACAAAGACCAACTTTGTCCTTCGGTAAGTTAAGCTTACAGAAAGCCCTCCTAGGATGTTTACCCCCCCAAATAAATTTGACTAGGGTAGAGTGTATCTTTTGGAAATAGGTTCTGGGAAGCCAAATATTAAGAAGGTTCAGGGGGTAAAAAATACGTGGTAGAATGTTCATTTTAATAATATTAATCCGTCCCCCTACGGATAACGGCAAAACAGACCATCTATTGAGATCTTTCTGAATTCTATCCAGGAGTTCATCCAGATTTAGTTTTTTGATAGTCTCTTCATCTCGGGCCAGGGTATATGCCTAAATACTTAAGCGAGGTCTGGGCCCATTTCATACCTAGCTGAAGGAAGTTGACTTGAAACGTGAAAGAATTAAGAGGAAAAATCACCGATTTGGAAAGATTTAACCTGTAGTTGGATACCTTCCTGTATTGTGTGATGATTTGAAGCGCTGCTGGAAGAAAATCTCAGGGTTCGAGAGAGGTGTAAAGGATATCATCAGCGAAAACTGATAAAGTCAAAGCAGTCTGAGAATATACAACCAGTGACCTGCGGTGATGCTTTAATACTGAGTAACAGAGGCTCCAGATATAAGTTAAATAGAGTGATCGGGATAAGGGGCATCCCTGACGTGTTCGAAATTAAAAAAAGAGATAAAACACCATTACAAAAACTCTAGCTGAGGGTGACCGATAAACTGATTTAATCCATTGTATGAAAATCTCAGGGAAATCCATTCTACCAAGTGTAGACCACAGGAAATCCCAACTGACCCTATCAAAGGCCTTTTCGGCATCTAGGGCTACCAACATCATAGGGGATTGGGACTCCTGGGCGGCTTGGAAAATGTGGGAAAGGGTGTGCAGATGATCTGACGTGGATCTATCCTGGACAAAACCCACCTGCTCATTACTTAGCAAGGATTGCCAGACTCTTCTGATTCTCAAGGAAAGGATTTTAGTTAGGATTTTGATATCGTAGTTTAATAAAGAGATCGGTCGATAACTGGCCGGGTCCAACAGTGGTTTATCCGGTTTAGGAATTAAGATAATGGTAGCTTCTAGCAGTGAGGAATCAAGAAGGTCTGATGAGAGCATATGGTTAAACAACTTGAGAAGTGGAGGGGAAATCTCTTTACAGAAAGTTTTATAAAAGTTAGGGGAAAACCCATCAGGGCCTGGGGATTTGTCCAAGGGTAGCCTGCTTATAACCTCTACTATCTCCCTCAGGGTAATAGGAAAGGAAAGCAATTCACATTGTTGATCTCGCAAACAGGGAAGGGGAGATCCTATCCAGAAATTCATCCATCTCGGAGCGAGAGGCCTGTTCAGACCCTCCCCTGTACAGGTCTTGATAGAAAGCTTCGAAGATTTGTGCTATATCCCTTGGTGAGGTTTTGATTGATCCGTCAGGAGCTCTCAAGGCTGGAATCAGCCTAGAGTTTTCTACCTCCCTTAACCTAAGGGCAAGCAATTTACCAGGTTTCTCTCCTTGGTCCAGATACTGCGCTTTGGTTTTAGAAATGGCATATTCCGTTTTTTCCTTAATCAAGTCTTCGTACTCATTCCTTAGCTTACAGAACTTCTCCAGATCGGTCTGGGAGCCAGAGAGGGAGAAGGTATTTTCAGCTCTTTTAATTTGATCCAGTAATGACGTGATTTTCATTTCTCTCACCCTCTTCCTCCTAGAGGCCAATTTTATAAATTCTCCTCTAATAACACATTTTAAGGAACACCAGAGATAATCATCTCTAGCAATAGAACCCTGATTAGTCTCAAGAAAGGAGGAGATCAAAGATTGAATATGCTTAACTGTATGGTCATCTTTTAAAGCTGTGTATTAAGTTTCAGGAGGTGTCTCTCTGGCCAGGCCCTCCCGGAGACATCTTAATCCAGGCCAAGGAATGGTCGGAGATGATGATTGGATCTATGCCTGCATGGGAGACGTTTTCAACCAAAGTCGTACTAATTAAAATATAATCGATTCTGGACCAGGAGTTGTGTAATTGTGAGTAAAAGGAGTAGCTACGGCTTTGAGGGTTCAGTAGGCACCAAGGGTCACACAAACCTACTAAATTCATTAAGTCCCTGAGAGCTAGCTGGGAAGGGGAGAGAGGTTTAACAGGTCTGTAGGTTCTATCCATCCTGAGTCAGAGAGATTCCAATCAGCCCCTAAAATAAATGAAGACAGCAAAATGACTCAGTTGAGCTACCATTGCATGTAAAAATTAGGTCCCCCACAGGGCCATAAATTGCCCCCAAAACTACCTGCACCCCATTAAGCAATCCCTTAACCAGCACCACGCGACCCTCTTGATCAGTCGAGCAGTCCTCAGCCAGGAATGAAATACCTTTTTAATCAGGATTGCCACCCTCTACTAGAAGTGGCACCTTCAGAGACAAAAGATCTGATAGAACCCCTTGAGTAAACCCTTAGTCTCTGAGGCTAGCAAATGTGTTTCCTGCAAAATAATATGTCGACATCCAAAAGGTGAACAATTTAATAAAACTTGGTCTCTTTTACCATTATCCCTAACGCCCCTGACATTCCAAGTTGCCAATTTAATAGGTTTCATGGACATAGACCAATAGCATAAGAAAGTAAAGGTAGAAAACTGTTAATCCCCGCACTCTCTGAGTGACACCTTCCAGGTTTCTCCCACCTCCAATAATACCACAGAGATATGAAGCCTTACATAACTCAGAAGCCAAACACATTGAGTTAATAACATTTTTAGATAATAGAAATGAGTAAAGACCCATCGGACAACATATTTGACCTTCACCCCTACCTCCCCATCCCAGACCCCAATAAACTATATACATCAAACCCCAATGATAGCAAGTAGCTAGAAGTGCCAGGATACAGTACAGGGCTAAATTCCCCAAAAGGGTACATGTCTACGAGCATGTTGTAATAGACTATAATAGAGAACATGGGAAAACAGTTTCAAAAAACAACATGAGAAAAAACCATAGTTATAACAACTCACAGGGAAACTCCCATGCCAAGTAGCCCTACACCCCTTAACTAGGCCGCGAGGCAAATCCCCCAGTGCAATTCCTCGCCCCGAACCCCCACCCTCCACTAATTTCGAGTAAACACTAAATAAAGACCAAACATCAAAAGTTAACCAGCCATGGCCCTGAAAAAAAATAGGCCCTCTACCCAGAACTGCCCAGAGTTATCCAGAAAACGTGACAAGGCAATGAAGCAGCCAGGGGACACAGACATAAGCTCATCTGAATCGCTGGGCCTCGTCTCTAGATTACTTAATTCTTTGGTTACCCGATGATGAAAAAAAGGCCCCCCCACCAAGCCACCCTGGCTCATGAAACTGACCTTAAGTAGCGATCAATCCTCGGCTCTCTACCCGCTACACCACGGAACAACCCCACAGATTGGAAGAGGAAGTGAGCGAGAGGCCAGGAAGAAGAAGAACCCCTGGTCCAACCTAAAAAGGAGCCGAGGAGAACATTGGAGCCTGCAAGGTTCCGTTGACCACAATTCTCAGGCATCAACCACTACTAGCGGCCTATCGGCCTTAAACAGGACTACTCCTCCAACCCTCCTAGCCAGGCCTCAGTACGCCATCAAGCCCACCTGAACAGGTAATTATAAACCAGAAGGGAAAAGAAATAACACAGTCATTTGGTAATTGAGGAAATTAATGTAGTAGACAGTCCAAGTTGTAGAATCAGTCCCCAATGAAGAGGTTTGGTAGTTTCTGAGCGAGGTTGGCCTTCGCGTGGTCAGGGTTCTCATATGGGTGCCAGACCCCTTCCAAGAGCACCGAGAGCTTAGCGGGGTAACTCATTTTAAACTTAATGCCTGCAGCTATGAGTTTTTTCACAATAGGATGAAATGCAGCTCTCTTTTGATGCGTTTCGTAAGGCAGGTCCTGGGTAAAACACAGTTTGGCCCCTTCCCAAAAGATCGCCTCTAGCTCTTTCACCTTGTTCAGCACATGTTGTTTTTCAACAAAGCTAAGGAACTTAATTATGATGGGACGAGGGGGTAAGCCAGGCTGAGATTTAGGCTTCAAAGAGCTATGAGCCCTCTCGATATGGTAATTAGAGCTGAGAGGAGAGGGACCAATTATTTTGTTCAACAACTTTTGAATAAATGAGATCATGTCCCCACTTTCTGCAGACTCAGGTAGGCCAAGAATTAAGATGTTACATCTACTTCTGCCCTCCAGGTCTTCTGTCTTAAGTTGTAGTTTGTGGATCTGTTGTCTGAGCTTCACAATTTCGGGGTCTGTTTTCCCCTTCCAGACTTCCAAGGAGGCTGTTTTGACTTCCATGTCCCCCACTCATCGCGATACAGCTCCCAACTCCGTTTTAATAGATTTCACCTCTGTGGCAATATCTTGGAGGGTTTCTCGAAATGGGAGCAATTCCTGTAAGAATCGGTCCCTCTGTGAGCAGGTTCGCTGTGGAAGCAGGAGTGCTCTGTTTGGGAAGTTGAGCTGGGCTCTGGTTTTTGACTTTTTTTGAGCTTTTCTCAGGAGTGGTGGGCGGCGTGTGTCTCATCCTGGCCTGCTTCATCTCCGTGTCCATTGTGGCAATAAGGGTTCCCTGGCACTTTGTGGACCACAAATATTGACTAATAAGCGTCGCCAGACGACGGGAACAGGCTTGTAAAGGTAGTCGCTATAAAATCAGCGTGAATAAGTGCTAAAATTAAGAAATAGTAAGGTGGAGGGTGGGAGCTCCAGAAAAGGCGGTCACCAGACGTTCTGCATCATGTGACTCCCCCAATATCCTAGTTTTTACTATAGTGGTGTTCACTTTAGCGAGGGGTTACATTATATAACTTTTATTTGTAGCGATCTGAATATTTTGTCTACTGTTGTCTTGAAAAGTTTAGTTGGAATTCTTCTTGCCAATTCTGATAAATTTTCTGCTTCATTCTGTAGGAACTTTTACTATGTTTTTGTAGATTTTAGAGAGAGTTTTTGTTTTGTATAGCAATATGAGTTTGTTTTCATCTCTACTTTTAATTTTTAATTTGATTTCTGTTAATCAGCGGCTTTAATAACTAAGACTTAATTTATGAAATTATCAAAAAACAACTCCACCTACCAGATCGCTCGATTTATTATATGGGACAATTTATTACAGGATACTGGGAACATCACCTCAATTTTTCCTCCTGTTAATCAATAGATACAATAATTCAGACTTGGGAATTATGGCTTAGGGACAAAAAATGGTGATGGTATGGGAAACAAATTCCCTATAGTTATTTTAACATCAGAGATGTCTAGCTTTATTTCAGCTGTGATAGAAGGTGATTTACATGATTTGAAAAAGCATAATAAACATAGAAGATTGTCTGCAGCTTTCAGAATTAATTTGCAGCTATGTTTACTAAATGAAAAAAACAAATTCTATTGAAGTAAAATAACTTTAAACAGCATTTGTTTAAAATTAAAAAATGTGCGCAGCTGGACAGTTCAAGGTTTACTCCCCCATCCCATAGGCCACACATACCTTTCTATACAGATCCCTGACAAACAGGCCAGAGTGGCCTCAAAACTGTATTGCAAGGTATAATCTATGTTCTCAACAATATGTCTTTTGGATCAATAGAAGGTAGTGTGCTATTCAGTTGTTGCAATCTTTAAATTAATCATGCCAAATACGTTATCCTGTTTGCAAATACATACAGTACTTCAGGCTTTCTATTACAGTGACTTTGGTTATGATGACACTTCAACTCTAATGTAGAACTATGCAGTTTACTCTGTCAAACCTGATAGTTTACAGGAAGTATATTTTTAGTGACTAGTTCCTAACTGGATTCATCTGTAATAGGGTGGGTTTTATTCATCAAACCGTAACTGCCAATGTTTGTTTTTTTTGACATGGAACAAGGAAAGAAAATCAGCTTTAGTCCGACATTGTTCCATATTTCCCGCTAGTGAGGCAGTGTCCGTGCTCACAGCCCGACCTCAACCCACAGATTGTCATCTTGGATTCCAAGTCATGGCTCCTCCTCTATGGAAAAAAAATGCTATTTGGATTTCTAACACACACCATTTATTGCAGACAGATAGAAAACTGCATCAAACTACATACGGTCTTGTGACATATAGTAAATGAATGTTATGATGGGGTTAAAACCACAGTACTGGACAGGAGGGGAAAAAATACTTTTTTTTATATTATAATCCCCCCAGCTCTCAAATGTGGAATTTCACCCGCAGGTAGTGAAATTCTGCATTTCACTAGGGGGGTTGGATTTCGCATTTTGCATTTCGCACCCGCAAAATGTGGGGATTAAGCAAAATATTTCTCTGCGCAAAGCTTTTCAATCAATCAATCAATCAATCAAATCTTTATTTATCCAGGTGAACATCGTACACCAGGCACAACAATACAACTAGGGTTGGTGGTGATGGAATAGGCATAGAAAAGAGGCAGACTGAATGGGCCTAAATGTGCTTTTCTTCCAACAAAATCTATGTTTCTTAGTAATAATTTAGTATTTTTGCTTTCTCTTGATCTTCCTCTGCACACCCACCCTCCTGATTCTTACTGTCCTTACCCTTATCTTCCACTTTTCCTTCACGTGCCTGAAGAAGTTCTAATCTCCTTTTTTGACCTCCTTAGCTGCACTCTCATCTGTTAGTGCTAAGCTACCCTCACCATCCTTCCTGCCTCCCTTTGTGTTGCCAGATTTACCTCCATGTCTTTATCCACCTGGTTCTCCTTGTAATTTCTAAATGCTGTTTTCTTTTCTTTCACTGCCTTTGCCACCTCTTTAAAGAACCATAGTGGCCTCTTCCTCCTCTTTCCCATGCTCACTTCTTTCAAACAGCATGCCTTTGGCTGGGCTATACCCTGCTTAATTTTTTTTTATTGAGACCAACCCCCCCCCGACTCCCCCCACCTTCAAGTCCTTCTCTGAGGCAGTTTCCCATTTCTTTGAAATCTGCCCTTCTGAACAACTGGGCCCTCATCTTAGTGTGTTTTTTTCATGTCTTATCTTTATGCCAAACTGAACAGTACAGTACATCGCTTGTAGGGGGATTACCCACTGTGACGTCAGCAATGATGTTCTGTTTGTAAGTACCAGATCCAGCACTGCTCCATCCCTAGTGGATTCCAAAACCAGCTGCCTGAGAAATGTCATTTATATGGAGTCGAGGATGGACCTTCTTTTTGATGTGGCTGTGGCAAGAATTCCCCAATCTGTATCTGTCAGATTATAAAGTCCTTTGTAATCAAAACTTCCCCCTTGCTGGTCATTTTGCTAATGGCTTCCCCCAGAGCTCTGTCTAAATCCTCCCCCTGTGTCAGAGACCTGTACACCACCCCATGTGAATAATAGTCCCCGACCCTGTCTATAGGTTAGCCCATAGTACCTCCATCCCTTCATTGTTCCCCTGTTGCCCTTGTATCTCAATGGCCCTTATACGCTCCTTCACATATAAAACAACTCCTCTGCCTGTCCACCCTTATCTGTCCTTCCAGAACATGGTGTAGCCTGGGACAGCCACTTCCTAGCTATGGTTATCTGGGCACCAAGATTCCGTTATGGCCAACAGATGCAGGTCTGCCTTCACATTGATTGATTTAAGGTCAGGAATTTTGTTTCCAAGACTCCTTGTGTTGGTACACATGGCTCTGCATTCACTTTGTCCCTCTGTGCCTTTAACTTTCCTCTCCTTCCTGCTTCCCCCTTGCCCCCTCTTTTACCCCAGCCTTGTCATCCCCTGTTACATTGCCTTCCTGCCTTCCCTCCTGTCCATCTTTTTCAGCTGAAGTTTCTTCTCCAGACTTGCCTGTCCTCCTCTTCACTTCCATCAACCTCCGAGGAATTTCTTTTCCCTGTGTTAACCTTCCCTGTTGTATTAGTCTCTGGGGAGCCAATCTCTGTCTCCCTCAGTCTTTCTGCCTCCCCCCATGGTTAATTTAAATACTCATCAAAGTAGCATTTAAACCTCACACCGAGGACTGCCGTTCCCCTCCTGTAAGGATGGAGGCCGTCTCCCTTGTACAGGCGTCCATTGTCCCAGGTGTAATCCCAGCCCCAGATGTAGCTAAAGTGCACCTCCCTGCACCATGCCTTCGACCACTCACTGAAAGACCTGTGTAACCCCTTTGTTACCAGGGGTTACTAGAATCCCAGTAAGACCTAGTGGTAGGCAGGGAAGGCAGCTTGTGAAACTCCAGTTAAATGGGTTTCACACTGTCTCACTCTGTCCTCAGTCACAGCTGAGACTTGAGAGATGACATCATACTAGAACTGTCGCAGCTGCATGAGCCACATTTGGAATCTTCAGCTCAGAGTAAGTTTAGAACCTTGGGAATTCAAAGTCAGTCTTCAGTTTGTCCTTAAGCAAACAAGAAGGACACCAGTAGTGTCTGTTTACCCCCTCCTCTGGGGGGGTGAGGAAAAGTTCTTTGTGGATTCCAGGGGCAATCCCCTTCTCCCACCCTGAGAAGAAAGCTGCCTGTTTTAATTTAAGTTCAGTCTGTTCAAGTATAACAGCAAAGGTTACAGTTTTTCACCTGTGGGGCACCTGCAATGAATGGGTGAGTGTTTGGCCCCATTGGAAGGGGCAAACAACTTCTTTTCTTCAGTTGGATTTCAAGTATTGGGGACTGCTATTTGGGAGGACTATGTCAACTAGGACAAACAAATAGAGCAGTCATCTGTTTAAACTGTTAATGGATTTAAAGTTCACTGTAGAGGGGGTGCTTCAGGTCATCCACCGTCAATCTACATTTTAAAGTCTAAAGTTCTGTGAGTCCAGAGAAATGGCCGGGTATGGGCTGTGGGAGCTGGAGCTGGGAAACCCCACCATTTTTAGTAACCAGGTCCACTTCTACGGATTTCTTCTGTGTTTTGCTACTTGCCTCATGCGCTTGGCCAGTGATGGGGTGGGTACCCAGACGTGGGTCGCAACTTGAAAATCTCTCTAGGAGTCGCAGACTCTAAGTGTGTGGGCAGCTACAGGATGGGAAAATTACTCCTTGTTGGATGGGAGTTTCGAATTGGAAATACGAAAACAAAATCTCTCTAGGAGTCACAGACTTCAAGTGGCATGGGGAGCCACAGTTTGGGAGCCTCCTTGTTTGATGGGAAGTTATTGCTTCCTGTAGTTGGATTTACTTGGGTACCCCTGTGCAGAGTAGCCAAACCTAGGTCTCTTGTGCCAGGTAACCTCATCCTTCCCCGAACCCGTAGAGACATATGTATATCCATGTTACAAAAATGGACATATGCCTTACAAAAATGGAGGCACCGCTTTGGATTTGTTTGGGAAGGAAGGTGATTGGGCAAGTAGGCTAGCGTTTTGGCTATCTAGCAGTCGGTAGCCCAAAAAGTTGAAGCAATTTCCCTAGTGTGTGTTGTGTGCTGTGAATCTTGTGCTGCTGTTTAAAAAATGCCAACTGTTTACCCAGGAGATGTAAAGCCAAAGTGTGTGTCCTTGTCCTGCATCAACATAGTTTACAGCATTTGTCAGTTTTAAAATAAAGTTCTGTGAAGGAAAGTGTGGAAAAGACTGCAGAGTTAATGGCAATGTTACGTGGTTGAAATGGGCTCCCTCCGTGGAGTCAGTTGAAAAAAAAAAAGTGCATCTTTTCAGTTTAAATTTGCCTGCTTGATGATTGCTGTGAGGAGAGGAGCCCTCGTGAGGAAGAATAGGCTCATTTGCATGGCGTCGTGTGGTTGGTCAGTTTGCCATTAGTCCTGCCCCTCAGCCAGCTCTTATGTGTCTGCTTCAGCATTCGAGAGGGAGACAGAGAGTAATGCGTGTACTGGCAGTGGAGGAGTGTTCATGAAGTGTTCAAAGCGCTGTAAACAGTAAAAAGTGACTTTCCAGTTAACAATCGGGCTCAACCCACTTATCGATTGTGGGATCAGTGAATTGTGTGGTTAACACTACGATCGCGGAGACTGCCCACCGGTTTGCAATCTGAGGCCTTCAAAATCTGGCTGCAGGCCGTTTTACCCCATCGCAGCAATCTGCTTCAATAACAGTGAGTAAACGATTTAGAACTGCTCCAATCAGTGATTTTCAGATAATGCCATATAAAATGTGTGTGCAGCTGTATAGTCGCTTTGCAAGTAGCGATTGTGTGATGTCCTGCTGGCAAGTGCAAGTCTGTAAAGCCATTAAATGTGTGCATAGCAATGAAAGTAGCCTCAGTTTAAAGTTTGCAGCCAGAGAGAGACTGTGGGTTGTAAAATAAGTGCAACACTAGTAAAAGCAGACAATCCTGTGCTGAAACCTGAAGTTTTAAAAGGGACTGTAATTAAATGAATGTTGCCAGCAAGTGAAAAGTCCAAGGAAAATCCTGTAAATGTCTGAACAGCCAGAATAGAGCAAGTTGTGCAGTTTGAAATAAAAGTTATTAGTAGCTGATGTAAATCGGGTGCACAGTGGCTTGACCCAGAGTCTGAATGTTGATGCACAGGAGTGCTGCCGCCGCCATTACAGGGTGGGGTAGTAAAGTAAACACAGCAGCAGAGGAGCCATTTAAAGCTACAGAGTGTGTTCATTTAAAGTGGGACTTTTCAGTTACAGTGAACTTTTGTTTGTTTTTCTGCAATTATGGCCTCAGGACCAGCTCGTTACCCGGATCATGCCCGGGTTGCAGTAACAGCAGCAGTAAATAGATTGAGAGACTTTGAAAATTGGTGCTCTAGAGGGCAACTCCCTCCTGATGTGGCAATTCCTAATTATCCAGTACGTGTATGCCAGATGTGCTTGAGTGCTGGAAGGGATGTCTTCATTATTCCTCACTGTGCTGGTTGTCTACAAAAATATGGCTTGTATAAAGTGCCTCAAATTCATTTGGCTCCCACATGGACACAACTTCAAGAATCTGCAGTTGGCAGCACACAGCATCAGGCGGAGCCTGTGGAGGAAGGTCCCCCGGGGGAGTGGCACAAAGTTAGAGAGTGCAGAATTAGAGACTGAATCTGAAATTGAGCGTTGGATGCTGGATCTCAGAAAGCAAGTTCAGATAAAGCATCAATAGTCCCCTGGGTGGGGGGACCTAGCCCAAGTCTCGAAGGTGAAGATGAGATGCGGGAGGCCTTTGAATGGAAGGTGTTGACCTCCGCTCCCAGTGATGAATGGATAGTCTTGGGGGTGAGAACTACTGCTCACTCCTGGGCTCAGATCCTCAGTGAAGAGGAAGATGAGGGGGAACCTATGTGGCCTTGTGAGAAAGGAACGGGTACACAGCCTCAAGATCTTGCCTCGGAGGAATGTGTTCAAGAAGGTGGTGATGCCACTGCCCTGGCTTCACCCAGAAAAGAAGAAGTCAGGGATCCATTTTAATTTCATTGAGGATGCGAAGCTGGCAGAACCAGGACTGGTCACCCCCAAGCCAGGCCAGCGGTCTCAGATTGACCAAAGCAAGTAAAGAGGAGAGACTGGTTCGTAGAAAGGCCAATGAAATCTTTGGTATGACCTTTCCTACCTTTCCTCGGAGAGTCTTGGAGGAGCTTGAGAACTGCAGGAAATCCTGGATCTGGGATGAAGCAATGAAACATGTGCATCCTGGGGCTAACCAGCATGTAAAGAATAGACTGTTCCACGAAAAGTATACACAGTGGAAGAGAGGCAGGACACTGTTTATGGACAGAGTGAGAATAGTGGACGGAGAGGGATGCAAAGTCTCCCACTGTGTGAATTATGTGCGTCCAGATGGAGTAATAATTCAAGCCCTGACCCCCTCTACTATTGGCCTCAGTGCAAGGACCTCCCAGTAATTAAGCCCGTGCCTACAAAATGGAGAGCCGAGCAGTGGTAGTCAATACTGCCACATCTACACTGTGAAGTAACCTTATTGAACTGCCAATATGAATAAACAAGAACTCAGGTGCCCCATATTCTTCAGTCCACAGTGTACTGCCCTATTCAGCAACCATCTACTGGTACCACCAGATGACTTCAGATCCAGAGATGACACCAGCCCAGCTGTTTTCCTGTTCATCGCCTGGTAATCGGATGAAGCCGGACCAGCTGTTTCTCTTTTTGTTCCTGTTCTAAGGTTCCTTCTCCAGTTATGAAATCAGCCCAGCTGTTTCCAGATATGCACTCCTGTGGGTTCCCGGAAGATGTCCACCCAGCTGTATCAGAAGAAATGCTGCCAGGGAGAGTCTTCGGAAGGGACCAGGTTTGTGACGTTCGAATACTTCAAGAGGCTGGTGAGTCAGAAAAATTCTTTTTATTCTATCTTTATAACATTGCACTACACACCTTACACTACAGACTTCAAACAGTGTGTGAACTTTCCGCAAAGACTCTCCCCTTCGGGGTTATTGCCTTAAAGAACTGTGCTTCACGGGGCTCCAGCCCAGGAAAGACTCTTTAATGGACTGGCCTTCGGGCCTTGTAGTCACTAGTGGGACATTTAGGCTTCCATCCTCCATGGTGTATTGCTACCAATGTCTTGTACCTAAGCACTGTTTTCTACCTTTTTTCTAAAAAATTATTTCCTTTTGGGTTGTCAGCGCTTCTCTGGTAAGGGCTGTTGTTGTCATATGTTATTAGATAGACTGTTATATGCAGATTAGATGTGTTTTTTGTTTTGTCTTTTCTTACAGGTGTTCCTGGAAGACAGAAGAGAAGACAAGAAGAGGAGGAGGGGCTCATCGGAGTCCCTCGTCAGTGCTTATGGTGTAGAATTTAAATGTACTGTGTTACTATTGCTAATGGTTGTAGTTGCAGGCTGCCCAAGGTCGGGGAGGTCCCCGGTTTTTGTTTTATTTGGGAATATTATGTTAGAGGCAGATAGGTTTTCCCTAGAGGGTTAGGGGGGATAGACAGGCTGTGATCCTGAGTGGCCGTAGGGATTGCAGCGCTGATCTATCAGGGCTATGCTCTGGATGGTTCTACCAGAGCCACTAGGTGTCCATAGTACATGGATAAAGTAGAGGCTGATATGTCAGCTATAGGCCTCTAGGCCCTTAGTGTTGCCTACCTGTGCTTGCACACATGGTAGGAGGGGGCCTGATCACCCCCCTCTGCAGGTAGCACATAGGGTGGGATGGCCTAAGGCCGGGTGCATAATGACTGGGGACAGTCATTTTCCTGGTCAAGGGCGAGTGTAACCCCCTTTGTTACCCGGACTTACTAGAATCCCAGTAAGACCTAGTGGTAGGCAGGGAAGGCAACTTGTGAAACTCCAGTTAAATGGGTTTCACACTGTCTCACTCTGTCCTCAGTCACAGCTGAGACTTGAGAGATGACATCATACTAGAACTGTCGCAGCTGCATGAGCCACATTTGGAATCTTCAGCTCAGAGTAAGTTTAGAACCTTGGGAATTCAAAGTCAGTCTTCAGTTTGTCCTTAAGCAAACAAGAAGGACACCAGTAGTGTCTGTTTACCCTCCTTTGGGGGTGAGGAAAGTTCTTTGTGGTTCCAGGGCAACTCTTCTCCCACCCTGAGAAGAAAGCTGCCTGTTTTAATTTAAGTTCAGTCTGTTCAAGTATAACAGCAAAGGTTACAGTTTTTCACCTGTGGGGGCACCTGCAACAATGGTGAGTGTTTGGCCCCATTGAAGGGCAAACAACTTCTTTTCTTCAGTTGGATTTCAAGTATTGGGGCCTGCTATTTGGGAGGACTATGTCAACTAGGACAAACAAATAGAGCAGTCATCTGTTTAAACTGTTAATGGATTTAAAGTTCACTGTAGAGGGGGTGCTTCAGGTCATCCACCGTCAATCTACATTTTAAAGTCTAAAGTTCTGTGTGTCCCGAGAAATGGCTGGGTATGGGCTGTGGGAGCTGGAGGTGGGAAAACCCCCCATCTTTAGTAACCAGGTCCACCTCTATAGATTTCTTCTGTGTTTTGCTACTTGCCTCATGCACTTAGACAGTGATGGGGTGTGTACCCAGACGTGGATCGCAACTTGAAAATCTCTCTAGGAGTCGCAGACTCTAAGTGGTGTGGGGAGCCACAGGATGGGAAAATTACTCCTTGTTGGATGGGAGTTTCGAATTGGAAATACGAAAACAAACTCTCTCTAGGAGTCGCAGACTTCAAGTGGCGTGGGGAGCCACAGTTTGGGAGCCTCCTTGTTTGATGGGATGTCTTTCCAAGTAGACTTTGGGTTCAATCGCCAAGTGGACTGTCAGTCGAGTGGCCGGCAGGGGAGCCGGGCCAGTCGGGCTGTGTATCCAATGCGCATGCAAAGCCTGGACTGAGTGCCTGGTGGGTCCAAAGCCAGACAACTGTTGTATTGTGTTCATTCCTCAAATGGACTGCTGTGTTTAACCTCTAATCTGCATTACAGTTACGTAGCCCTGTGGGGGACCATGCAGTGCTTTGTTTATGTTCAGTGAGTTAATAAATAAAGCCACACTGAAAAATCCCAATTCTGGTTCTGGACATTACAGTTATTGCTTCCTGTAGTTGGATTGACTTGGGTACCCCTGTGCAGAGTACAAACCTAGGTCTCTTGTGCCAGGTAACCTCATCCTTCCCCGAACCCATAGAGACATATTTATATCCATGTTACAAAAATGGACATATGCCTTACACCTGCTATAGAGTTGCCTAGCTTTTCCCCAACCATGCATGGGTAGCAACTCAGTGAAGGCCACTGTGTGAGCTACCTGTTTCAGGCCCCTCCCAAGTTCCCTAAACCTACCCTGCACTACCCCTATAGCATCCCTTGCCAGATCATATGTCCCCAGGTGGACAACAGATACATGCTTCTACACATGCACTTTGCTGCACTTTCTAGATCAAAAGTATTTGAATACATTTGGCTGCATTAAATTGTTTGACACTGAGAGCCGTCTCTAACCCTCCTTACTTTGTGTGTGCACCAATTCTTGTGTAGTTTAGCTTACATTTAGAGTTTAACATTGTCTTGGTATATCTGTCTGGTTGTTGGGCTAAGCAAATTAAATAAAACCCTGTGGCCATGGTTGGTGACTCCAGGGACATTTATAATACATTAAATAAAACCCCAGCACCCAAGACAGGTGAACCTAGGGACACTAACATTAAAGGACAACTAAACAGGCATTTTCTCTAAACATGACAAGATTCCTGTGGGGGCCAGGGACACACCTAGAGTATCAGAAAATGGGGCATATGCCAGCCCAGTGGCGCTGAGGGTTGAGGCGTTGGATGCCACACCTAGTGTCACGCCAGTGACCCGGGTTCGGGACCAGACTCGGGCCGCCGGGGGTCAGCAGGGAGGAGAGAGGAATTGAGCACCCAGAAGTGGCTCTCCTTCTCTGGGGAGGGTTCTGTGCTAGTCCTGCTGCTATACTGCCATCTCTCAGGTGAATCTGGGGTTGACAGTGCAGTCAGGGACAAGCAACAAGTAGGGCAGATGTCATCCGAGAGCCCTGAGAGGAGTTGCATCTCGATGCACACTCCCAATTGGCTCTCCTTGAGCACCAGCGACTGAAGGGGCACCAGAAAATGGGAAAAATCAACTCTGTCACTCTTAGGTGACAACCTCTCTAGAAGCCAACAGGCACATCCTCCAGTTGTCTTTGGGCAGACTCCAATGTGCACCATCCGCTCCACCTTGGTTTGAAAAAGGTAAGGGGGCCTTCCCTTGCTCAACCCGAGGGGTTATCCGGGGGTATTAAGGGTCTCACGAGCGACTGGTTGCACTGTAGGGGCAGACTCCTGGGACATTAAGGGGAGATGTAGCAAGGCACAAGGGGATCTGAATGAGTGGAGGACGGAGTCAGTAAGGCTGATAAAACAGAGTGGAAAAAAAAAGAAAATGGGGGCATTACAAAATGGGAGCAGCGATAAACATGAAGTATTAGAAAATAAGGGCCATAGCCCAACCCATAGCATCACAAACTATAGGCCAGGGCAAGACATAGTACATACAAAAATTGCATACTGAGCTAGACAGAGCATCAGAACATGGTGCCAGCACCAGAAAATGGGAGCCAGGGCCAGAGTCAGAAGTACAGGAAATGACATTAAAGTCCCATCTCAGAAAACCAGAAAATGAGATTCAGAGCCAGAACCAGAAGGACAGAAAATGGGTGGCAGGTCCTGTCTCATAAAACCAGAAAATGGGAGCCAGGGCCAGAACCAAAAGTATAGAAAATGAGGCCAGTAAGAGTCTCAGATTATCAGAAAACGGGTACCTGTGTTTGCCGGTACCTTTCCCTGTGGATCACAAAATGGGTTCTTCAGAGCCAGAAATAGTTTTTTAAATTAAAAAAAAACATGATGTATAGTAACTAATATTTAATATGCACCCTTAATTAAGATAAGAAGTATGCAATACAAAAATTCTGACAGAAACAGTAAATTACACATACTGCATGTTTACTAAAGTACTGTAATTAAAATTTTAGGACTGCTGCTGTACTCCTTCCTGCAAAGTGGGTGTTGGAGACAAGAGGAAAACAAAGCATTATTGAGCATCTTCTGAAACATTTCAGTCCCAGTCAGAATGTGATATTGATTTTCAAAAAGGGTTTTCACCTGATGTTCCATTCGCCCTATGCAGTGGCTAAGCTACATCAGCTGCAATTCACCACTGTTTCCTGCAGGCTGTGGATTGGCTCTGGACATGGCCTATCAGAAGCTGCCATAGGGGGAGGGGTGCCCTGGGGAGTTGCTGGACATAGACTACCAGTACTGACATTCTGCTCCATTTCACCGTTCTTGCTGCAGTTGTGTTTTTTAAGGCTTCCCTGATGTCCTTAAAAGGGTTAGCCTTTCTGGTACTCATCTTCCTAGTAGGTGCCTCTATATTTTAAAAAAAAAAATATATATATATATACTCTGTTGAAAACTTGTTATCTTTGCTTGCCTCAATTGACTCAGCTCTCTACTTGTGGTACCTCTCCCACAGCCATATGGTTAAGTTACACTGAAGTTAAAAACAGCACATCGTGTCTATCCAGTTACCAGCAACATCAGAACAATCACATTAGTAGCATAATAATAACTGTTTATTTCTTGGTTTACTTAGAAATTGCTCAGTGCTCAGGGTGAATCTCTGGAATATACTCCTACACAATTCTAATGTTTTCCCACCCACCTACCCCTTTGCCAGTAGATCAGAGACAAAAGAAAGTTGAAGCTCTGTAATTGTCAGCTCATGGCACTATGCCAGAAGCACAGGTCTTAAGCTACAATCCACTATGTAGCCTCTCCTGCTGTGCACCTACTGCATGCTTTCTTAATATGTGCACAATGGGGCCTATGCATGAAGATGCTGCTGGGTATGTGCAATTCGTGCATATCTGATCCATGTAGCTGTGCACCCAGGGGGAAGGCAGGGTGCATTGTATGCTCAACCGATCGCACCCACCAGGTGCCTGTCCACAGCCCTGCCACTGGTGCACAGCTGTGTAAAGGACAGTTTGAGGGACACAGCATTGGCAATACTGGGATCCCATAGTGGATCCCCTGCTGTGCACAAGCAGGGGATTCTGAAATGGCTCAGGATCAGTTACTGTTATATGTATGGGCGCATGCCCCAATGGCTGCCCCCAGCCCTCCCTGTCAGCTCTTTGGGCACTGGCAGCAGGGTGGACAGATGTCCTGTCCTGATGCAGCTAGCAGGTGTCATTGGGGGAAGTAAAGGATACGGCAGGGTCCCTGCTGCCATATCCTGTTCCTGGCTCTCCACACCTTCATGAATGGTGCAGAGTGGAAACACACCCACAGACACACTCATGGACCAGCCACACATGTAGCTGTATGACCGGCTGGGGATCAGGTATATAAGGGATGCATGTCCCTTCTGTGCATACCATGGGGGATACACAGGATGCCTGATGCATGGTTTAGGAATGTGGTATTGCCTATGCATCATAAATCCATGGCATGTCGATGATCCTCAGGTCCATGCTTAGGCTCCAGTGTAGGCACATGTGTATGAGGAAGAAACATAGAAGCATAGAATTTAATGGCAGATAAGGACCACTTGGTCAATCCAGTCTGCCTATTTCTCCCTACCTACACTATTACCACAGACCATACTAAATCTACAGCTCTTTCTTCCTCCCCCTTCCTTTCCACTATGATTCCCTTGTGCTTATCCCATGCTTTCTTGAACCCCACAACTGGTTTCACTCCACTACCTCCACTGGAAGACTGTTCCAGGAACCCACTACTATTTTTTGAAGAAGTACTTCCTCACATCTCTCCTGAATCTACCCACCTCTAGCTTCTTAGCATGTCCCTTTGTTCTTGAGCACCTTTTGTTCTGAAAAAATACTTCCCTCCTGTACCTTACTTACCCTCATTAGGTATTTGAAGGTCTCCATCATATTCCCCCTCTCTTTCCTTTATTCCAGGGTGTACATATGTACATATTGAGGTCCTTTAGTCTCTCCTCATAGAGCTTTTGATACAGAGCCTGCACCATTATAGTTGCTATATTCTGGACCACCTCCACTCTGTCTGCATCCTTCCAGAGATGTGGTCCCCAGATCTGGGCACAGTACTCTAGGTGGGGTCTTGCCAGCTATCTATACAAAGGCAACATTTCCTGCCTCTTTCTCCTGGTGATATCCCTCCATATGCAGCCCAGCATTCCACTAGCCCCCGACTACCTTGTCATGCTGTTGGGCCATCTTTAGGTCATGTGCAGGGCCCCTGGTGTTCTGCGACAGAATTTTCTGATTTCTGCGGCAGGGCTCCTTGACTTCTGCAGCAGCATTTTCTGATTTCTTCGGCATGATTTTTTCATTTCTTTGGCAGAATGTAGTCCTGTCATTGGCTAAATATGATGTGATGTCATCGATGACATCATATGCTGAGCATAGAGGAGGGGCTTCAGGATAAACGAGGTGGGAAAGAAAGCCTGACACGGTGGAAAAACAGTATATTTATATGAAAATTCACCAAAAACAATGAATTCTGAGGCGCGTATATATTCTGCAGCATGATGCAAATTCTGCGGCAAATTCAGCAACCGCAGAACCACAGAATTCCAGGGGCCTTGGTCATGTGATATGACTACCCCCAGGCCTCTTTCCTGCTTGGTGGTCATCAATGCCACACCACCCATTATATACTCTGCCCCTGGGTTTCTGTGCCCTAACTCCATTATTTAGCATTTTTTCACATTGAAACCCAGCTGACATACCCTTGACCACACCTCTATTTTTTTCAGGTCTCTACTCATCCTTTGCAGCCCCACTGGATTATCCACCCTATTGTAGATTTTGGTGTCATCCACAAAGAGGCAGACATTCCCTTCCAGCTTCTCTGAAATGTCACTTATAAAGGCATTAAGGAAGATTGGTCCCAGCACTGATCCCTGAGGCACCCGCTGGTCACCCTTCCTTCCTCAGAGTGATCACAGTTTACTATCACCCTTTGTTGCCTATCCCGTAACCAGTTTCTTATCCAGTTTACCACCTTTGGAACCACTCCTTATCTACCCAGCTTGCTTACTAGTCTCCTGTGTGGAACAGTGCTGAGTGCCTTACTGAAATCTAACTAGGCCACGTCCACTGCTCCACCCCGGTCTAACTAGGTCACATCCACTACTCCACCTGGATCTAAATCCTTTGTCTCCCAGTCAAAGAAGTCTATCAGATTCTTTTGACATGAGCTCTCCTGTGAATCAGGATTGGTCCTCTGTCTATTCTTCCAGCTCTGTAGACTCTGCTTTAGAACAATTCATCCAAATATTTAATGGTGTGTGTGACTGGCATGCGCCGTTAAAAAAGCGCAAAATCAAAGGACATGACAACTCATGGTTCTCTCCAGACTTTCTCGAACAAATGAAATCAATGGATCATCTGTGGCATAGAGACTGGGCCACAGGTGAACTGGCAGATATTCAAAGCTACAAAAAAACCCATAATGACTGTACCAGGGCCATATTGGCAGCAAAAAATCGATATTACAAGGAAGCCCTTAAGAGTTCTTGGAGTGATGGCAGGAAGTTCTAGTCAAACCTAAAAGATTTAACTGGCAAAGACCGCAAGACAGCCCCCTCTATGCTCAATATCGGGGGTGTACTCACTGCTGATCCTGGTATCATAGCTAACTCTTTTAATCAAGCTTTCACTGGTCTCAGTGGTGTACTTCCCTCAGATTTCTTTCACCTTAATAGCACTGCTCCTAACACTAGTCCCACAGATCACTCTCTTTAGAATGGTCTCAACTGGTGTTGCTAGAAAATGCTTGCTAAAGTTCCTAGGGAAGTCACACTTTAGTGGCAATTCCCTCAACCTTAAATTTGTTGCTATTACACTAGATGAGATAGTGTCACCATTAATGCACATTATCAACACCTCACTCAGGTTATCACAGTTCCCACAACTATGGAAAATTACCTTGGTCACTCCTGTTTTTAAGAGTGGGGATCACTCCTTGTAGTGAAACTACAGCTCTATCTCGATACTCCCACCTTTATCGTAAGTACTTGAAATAATAGTTGTAGATCAACTGGTCGAATACTTTGAGAAGTATAACTTGCAATGCTGGCAGCAACATGGGTTTCACAAAGGACATAACACCACAACTGCACTGCTGGAGTTTATGGGGTACATCTGCAATTCCTTGGAGCATGGATCACTAGTTGGCACATGTTTTATTGACTTAAAAGTGTTCGATATGGTTAATCATGTCCTACTTTTCAAACAGCTTGCTTCAATGGGTTTAGCCAAAGATACAGTTGCTTAGTTCAAAAGTTGCCTCTCGACAAGCTCACTGCAAGTTAAGATTGACAATGTACTATCAGATAGCAGACCTGTTCTCTCTGGTGTCCCCCAGGGATCCATACTGGGACCCTTCCTGTTTAGCATTTTCCTCAACAAGCTCCCTTCCATGTGCCACTGTCAAGTCCTATTATATGCAGATGATGCCGTCCTATACACCAGTGACCCTGACCCAGTGTCCTTGGAACACAAGCTGCAAGAAAGTTTCTTTGCAGTTGAAAAATGTTTCAGTAAGCAAAAACTCATCTTGAACTACAAGAAAACAAAAGCTATGTTGTTCTCCAGTCCCCAGAACAAAAATCAAGCACACCCCCTCCCCATCACAAATGAGGTCGATACTCCCTTGGAACTAGTTCAATACTTTAAGTATCTGGGGGTCATGAATGAAAGTACAGTGTCTTATGCTTACCATATTGACAATACTGCCAAAGCAGTCAGTACTCAAATTAGATTGCTTCATAGGCACAAGCATAGTCTAGCTCCAGAGGCTCTTACTATAGCCATCCTCAGTTCTGTGGTCTCGCTTGTTGACTATGGAATAGTAATCTATGGTTCAACAACTGACCCAGCACTCCGCCACATCATAGTCACGTTAAATAAAGCTTGATGCCTATCCACTGGTTCGGTTTGTCTAACACGTATATGTGACATGTATACTCAAATGGATTAGCTCCAATTCTCAGGCAGGCTGTGGTACTAAACCTGCCTTATGGCAAAAAAAGTGAGTCTAAGCCTGGTGCCACTGGGGTACAGAAACTCCTCTCCACCTATGAATGTAATCACTCTATCAGAAGTTCTGGCAACATGTTTTTTTAAGATTCCTTGATGTTGCACCTCTTTAGGTCAAAGGGGTTTTTCCCATTGTGCCCCCAAATGGCTTAATAGTCCACCCCCTGAACTTTCCTCTTCAACTACATTAGGCCACTTTAAATGCAAGCTCAGAAAACGTCTTGTCTCCTGTGCCAGCTGCGACTGTTTTAACTAGCCCTGCATTGCTTAGCCTGGTTGGAACTTACCCAGCACTCCCCCTCTTATCCTAGTATTTCGCACTTAGTATCCTCTCCCGACATCTGTATCCTTTGGTTCGCCTAACCATTCAGGCCTGCACCTCCTATCTTTTCTCCCCTCACTACATCCCTCTCCCTCTCAACTCCTTTCCTCTCTTCCTCATCACCAAACACTGACGAGGCCTCATGGGTCGAATTACCCCCCTAATATCTAACTTTTGCTGCTGTACTCCCTCTGTTCACCCACTCCCATATACCCTGTGCCCAGCCTACCTCTCCCACTCTATTGTTCACACCCAGCTACCTCACACTTGCTATGTAATTATGTAACAGGCATACATTGTCCAATGCCTTTGCAGTGCTATTTTGTTATAATTTGTATAGGATTGCTTCATTCTAAAATTACTACTTAACAGAATTGTTGTGTTTGTGTACTGTTTGTTTATTTCCTTGTATGTGGAATCTATGTAATGATCTTGTTCTCAAATGTGTTAATCCAAGATCATAATAAACAAATAAATACATGTTCATTGAAGTAACATTTAAACTGTGTACTAAGGACTGCAGTTCCCCTCCAAGTTGGATGCAGGCCATTACCCCTATATAGGCCCTTATCTTCTCAGGTAGTTTCTCAGTCCCAAATTTAGCCAAACCCTTCGTTTCTGCACCATTCCTTCAACCATGAGTTGAAGCTCCTGGTGTGGAGATCCCTCCCCTTTTCCGTTGTAGATAGGCAACACCTCATTAAAAGCCACTGAGTGAGTTACCTGTCTAAAATGCCTCCCCAGCTCCCTAAACTCCCACTGCACTGTCCCAGCCCTGTCCATAGTCATGTCATTAGTCTCCAGGTGGACAATTACATCGAGCTCTCCCTCCTGTTTGCTGCCCTAGCTATCCTCAGGATCCACTTCCCATCCCTACAGATTGTGGTGCCAGGTGGGCACATAACCTGCCTCTCCCCCTCTTTCCAATTCATAAATCTATTCCCCTCACAATTGAGTACCCACCAGAAGTTGCTTCTGCCGCCTCTGGGGTCCTCTACCACCCTCCTTGGGTTCTCCATTATGGAGGGCCCCCCTTCCCTGGTCACTACCGTGGGTGCCTCCTTCTGGCAGCCCCACCACACCAGAGCAGTGTAGGGATTATGTAGTGATACCAGCTGAGGAATGTGCCTCTGTCCCACCACCCAAACTCTTCCAAGCCCACCATATTCCAGCTATTCCTTATCCCTGGTGGGGTTAGGACAGTAATATCATTAGTGGTGCAGTGTGCTCGATAGGCATCAATGAGGATGCTAGTGCCCCATACACTACCAGTCAAAAGTTTTAGAACACCCACATTTTTCCAGTTTTTTTTTAAATTTATGCAGGTTAATGTCTCAATGTACTCTGAAATTAAAGCATAGAACAAATAAACAATTGGAGATAAAAAAGAAATCATAGAATCATTTTGTTTAACAAAATTTAATCTAAAGTTTTGACTCATCAAAGTAGCCACCTTTTGCAGATATACTGTAACCACCGAACACACTCGTGGCATTCTTCCTACAATGGACATCAAATATTGTTCGGGAAGTTCTTCCCAACACTGTTGCAGAAGTTCCACAAATGTGTTGCACTTGTAGGTTGCTTTGCTTTCACCCTTCTGTCCAGTTCATCCCAAACCAGCTCGATGGGGTTTAAGTCTGGAGACTGTGCTGGCCATTCCATGATTTGAAGCCTACCGTCTTGTTCTTTTGCTCAAAGGTAGTTCTGACATAGCCTGGAGGTATGTTTTGGGTCATTATCTTGCTGTAGGATGAACCCCTGACCAACTAGGCATAGACCAGAGGGTATTGCATGGTGCTGCCAAATGCTGTGGTAGCCCTTTTGGTTCAGGGTGCCAGTCACTCTGTGCTGTTGTCCTGTGAGCCGCCTATCACACAAGCTGTTGACTCTCAGAAACTTGTCTTCTGATTCTGTTGTGGCTTTGGGTCTGCCAGACCTCTTCCTGTCAGAGTTTCCTCCAGTTTCCAAGTGCCTTTTGATGGTGTAGGAAACTGTACTACTGACACCTTGGCTTTCTTTGCAATTTCTCTACAGCAGTTTTTGCTAATCTAAACTTTTTTTAACCTCTAGCAGTTTACCGCTTACCTTTGTACCATTTCAGGTTATTCACTGGACTTGAATTGCTTAAATTTCAATAAAAACTGGAAAAATGGGGGTGTTCTAAACCTTTTTACCGGTAGTGTACATCCCTCATGATTGCATGTCCTACCATGGGCACCAACTCCACCGAACAGCAGTAATATAGAGTGACTTAGATAACAATATGAATTGGGCATATAGTGACACTGACAGCTAGATGGTACCTACAATACAACCACAGTGCATAGTCACTATCAAAAGTACAAATGAATCCCTTTCATTCACAAATGAAGTTAATTATTTCTTTATCATTTATATATCTCATAATATTTTGTACCTGAAGTTCCAGGGTGTACTTTTTCTGCATCCTGACAACTTTAGCAACTTCGTTATCACCACCAGAACCAGCAGGAATGGCACTAGCCATTAATGGGACACCTGAGCTTTCTGCTCCCTCCTCTCCAGATTTCTGCCCAGCTACTACTGAGGCAAAACAGTACAGTTGCGTTAGCAACATGACATTGGGAATGATAAACACAGATAGAGTAAAATTCAACATTTGTTCACAGAATTGGAAGTACACTTAACTGACCTATTTAATGACTCACTGAATTCCTGAGTGGTGCCAGTGCCTCCAACATAGTAACACTCCACAGGGGGGTGGGGGTAGGGTTCCAGGAACTCACATGCCCGTCAGCTGTACCTCCAATCAGTGACTCCCTCAAGCAAACCAGTAACTGCAACAAAGCGTACAGCAAGGGATGAATGATGCTGATTTGTATAGGGAGGGCCAGAGACATGGTAGTAGGAGAAGTAAGGTGATTAGTCCTCCACTATACAGATCCCAGTGAAGTCTCAGACAGAGTACTTTGCAAAGTTCTGGAGTTCTCACTTAAGAAAACACATTAACAGTTTGAAGGCTGGGGGACTGTTGGAAGGGAGTAACAGCCCACTACCACAGCAGGTCACTGGAAGTGAGGTATTGTAAACAAGGCAGAATAGTCGGCCCATGTAAGGAATTGAGTCTGCCCACATAAGGAATCATTCCACATAAGGAAAGAGTTTGCAGACAAAGTAAGGGCTAAAAGTGTTAGTTTCAGGAAATATAAGGTGAGACAAAGGCAGAAAGACAGTGAAATGTAGCTAGAGTGTCTAAGGGCAGGGAAGACTGTTAGGAGTGCAAAGGTGCAGACTGAGGAGGGATTAGTGCAGACAGTGAAGAAAGGGGACAATACATTCTGTAGGTACATCAGTGAAAGAAAGGAAAAAGCAGAGAGGGGGGATTGTAAGGCTCAAAGGGGATGAAGGAGATTGTAAGGAGGAGACCTGGACAAGGTGGCAATACTGAATAAATACTTCTGTTCTGTATTCACTGAAGAGGGGAAGGGTTAGGGATAAAGACTGGGCAACAGATGCAAAGGAGGGCTGAGAGGTGGGCACAAGTCCATTCACAGTGTACAGAGTCCTGGAAGTGTTCACAAAAATGAAGGTGGACAAAGCTATGGGGCCAGATGACATACACCTGAGGATATTAAGGGAGTTGTGAAGAGAACTAACAGAACCTCTGCCAGCAATGTTCATTGAGTCACTCAACACAGGAGTAGTTCTAGAGGACTGGAGGAGGGCACATGTAGTCCCTCTACACAAAAGCAGTAGTAGGGAGGAGGTGGGGAACTATAGGACAGTCAGCCTCACCCCAGTAGTGGGGATGATCATCGAGGAACTGCTGAAAGAAAGAATAGTGGTACACCTGCTTTCCAGTGGTGCCCAGGATCTGAGGCAACATGGATTCTCAGCAGGAATTTTCATGTCAAATGAATCTGATAGATCTATTTTGACTGGGTGATGAAGGAAGAAGATCAGGGAGGGTGGTGGATTTCGCCTACCTTGATTTCAGCAAAGCTTCGACACTGTCCCACATAAAAGGCTGGTTAACAAGATGGGTAGTCTGGGTATGGGGCATAAGGACATAAACTGGGTCAGGAACAGGCTAATGGACAGGAGGCAGAGGGTGGTGGTAAATGGTATCCAATCAAGGGAGGGGGTGACCAGCGGAGTACCTCAGAGATTGGTCCTTGGGCCAGTCCTGTTCAATGTCTTCATTAGTGACATTGTAGAAGGGCTGGAAGGAAAGGTCTGTCTGTTTGCTGATGACACCAAGATCTGCAACAGGGTGGATACTCCAGAAGGGGTGGAAAAAATGAGGAGAGACCTGGAGAAGCTTGAAAAATGGTCTTAGGTGTGACAACTGAGGTTCAATGCAAAGAAGTGCAAAATTATGCACATGGAAAGAGGGACTCCTGGGGAGAGCTACAGGATGGGGGGAGGTGCTGACAATCACCAAGGAAGAAAAAGACCTGGGGGTTATCATTTCAGATGACCTAAAGGTGTCAAAGCAGAGTACAAAGGCAGCAGAGAGGGCCAGTGGCATGTAGGGGTGCATAGGCAAAGGTATCACTAGCAGAAGGCAGGTGGGGGTGGTGATGACATTATATAAAACACTAGTGAGGCCTCAGCTAGAGTACTGTGTGCAATTCTAGAGGCCACACCTTCATAAGAACATTGACAAGGTGGAGGCTGTCCAGAGAACAGCAACCAAGATGGCTTGCACCACAAAACATATGAGGAGAGATTAAAGGACCTCAATATGTACTCAGTGGAAGAGTGGAGGGATTTGGGGGACACGATAGAAACATTCAAGTACCTCAAAGGCATAAACAAGGTTACAGGGGGTGTTCCGCCTGGGTTATGTCCCCTATCATCCCACATATACCTTACACTGTATTCCTGGTCTGTTATACTGTGATACTGCTATTTTGCACTAATATATAGATTTAGGCATCCATCATATAAGCATGAGTGCCAGGAATGTGCTTTGCTGCTAATATTTGCTAATGTATACATCCTTTCATAGGATTAGATCATGCATGATTATTATACCTCACTATAATGCATTATGTTTGTCCTTTACATATATTCCATATATAATCTGCCTAATCACTGATAAGATGGCTCTGAGAGATCATCAGTGATTATTGTACACTTAAATTCTCATATAATTATATGTAGTGTGTGTTTTACACTCAGGCAGATATGACACATATAATAAAGCCAGTCAGCACTTTCCTTTGTCTAAGCAAGCTGGCAACGAGAAATCCTTTGTTATGTCTTATATTATACATAAGCAAGAAATGCTGTGTGTATTTTGAATCCTTCAGCATTTCTTTTGTCCAAACTATAATGCAAATGGAAGCATATTATTTGTCTCATGTGATACTCATTAATAATTCTGCCTCCTAAGTCATTATCCAATACATATTGTTTCTTATATCTGTAACTATGAGGTAATCTCTGTTGCTATGCTGTTATCTGTAGTATATAGCCTTCTTCAACCTACTGTAGCTCCAGGAGAGAGGGAGAGAGGGAGGGAGAGAGAGAGAGAGAGAGAGAGAGATATCTTGGAGAACCTAAGATCTTACAATCCTGGAGATTATGTACATTCTTCAGGAAAGTGGTGAGAAACTCATCTCCCTTGTGATTTTCTTTGTCACATGCTTGGCGTAAGTAGTATAATAAACATTTACTAAAACTCTTGCTTGTTTACGAATGTTTCTCGTCAGACTCCGAAGACATAAGAATCTGTATTATTAGTATTATTATTATTTACCTTACACATTAAGAGTGTTTAGGCAACATAAAATGGCGGCCTGGCAGTGTGTCTGGGTGTTTGCCAAGTTATATTTTAACTTCCTCTGTAAGTTAAAACACTGGGTGAGAAATCTCCAGTAACAAGCAGCTGAGAGTGTCTTCTGTTGAAATTTTCAGTCTGTTGTGTGTACACCACAGTGTAGACAAAACAATCATTTGGCAGATATTCAAACTCTATGTAATGAGTTGTTTTTTTGGGGGGGTTCCTCTTCTTTCTCTGTGGGAACACACAGCTGTAAAGGGATCTGAACAGACAGATAGACTGCTTTAATTTGTATTTTCAGCATCTTAATGGCTTTTTACTTATCTAGGTGGCCACATTACGCCAAATATTGTTTGTGTCCTGTCAATAACTTTGTTTGCAAACAAAGGTTTTGATCCACAGACAGCTAAGGGTTTCTCATTTCTTTTATTTTTTGTATTTTTTTTGTCCGTCTCAACACAGAATTTCAGCCTGGTCATGGCCCTCATCGCCCTTCACTGCAAAATCAGCTGTTCTCACTTTGCTCCCTGGCTTACCGCCTAGGGCTGGGCTAGTAGCACTGGCCAAGGTGTCATGGACATGGGTCGGGTTATGGGAGCCAGCCTGAGAGTGATGGAGGGGTGGCAAGGTGGCATCATGGAGGCGCTGCAGTGGGATTTTCTGTTTTTTCTCCCTCTGGAGCCAGGTGTGTGCAGTGACACTGGTCAAGGCAGAACTCGCACACTCCCGTGCGTGCTCCCTTTGATGCATCTGCACTCGGCTCCCCCCATGCTCGTGCACATCACCTTGCTCCCCAGACTCCTCCAGTGGGCACTCAGGAGCTGGTGCTGCAGTTCCCCCTTCCCTGGGGAAGGAGAGCAGTCCTCCGGATGCTTGATCCTTCCCCACCCCTGCCAACTCCCGGCAGCCCATACCCATTCCCAAACATGGGTTGCCAGTGTGGCATGAGGTGTGGTGTCTAGCACCTTAACCCTCAGTGCCACTGGGCTGTGGGTTTCTCATTTCTTAAAGGACATGTCTAAAAAATCAGTACTGAAGTTGAGGCTGGATGCCTCACAAATTCAAACTGCTTACGGTGGTTTAGAAGATTTTGCCAATATAGCAAAAAACAGAAACAGCCCCATGAGGGTGGTTTCTGAGCACTATAGTGACTTAAAACATGGTACAAAGGAAAATATTCCTGAAAATTTGCTAGTTGCAACACTATTCTCTTGCTTAGAATCTTCTATAAAAAATGTGATATTCTGAAGTCAGATTACATGGCATAAAGGCAAAAAAATTAGTGTACTTAATGCCATGTCTGCTGAAAAAGTTAATGAACTCTTATTTCAAAACAGGACCTTGACTAAACAATGTGATTCATTACTAAGTAGTTATGAAAACAGTAGATATACAATGTATGCTTTGAATACCAAATGTGATAAAGCTTCTCTTGACAACAGACTAGTTTTTCACTGTGAGAAAGTCTTGTGAACTGAAGTTAGATTACTTCACAGTGTGCTCACTCATGTTTTTGAGGAGCTTGAATGTAAGAGTAAGGAAAATGCCAAACTTACCACTGTGTAGAAACTTGGAGAAACAGGTTATGCATAATGTGTGTGATACCAAATCTGAGGTTGATCATATAAATTGCAAGCAGGAAATTAGTCTGAAAAAGGCTTCTCATAAAGAAAGGATAGATGGACTGCAGTCTTAGCTGCAGTCTCTCTGTCAAGAAAATGAGTTTCTCTTTAATGATGGAAGCAGCAAAGACCTGCATGCCTTAAGAGATAATGCTGAAAAGGCAAAACTTATAAAAAAGGTTTTTCAAACAAATGGTGTTCTGGCTAATAACACTGATTCCTTACATTTTGAAAACAAGGAACTTAGGGATGATAAGTCTGAAGTAATTACTGAAAAAGTTAACGTTCTGGTATTTCAACACCAGACCTTGACTGAACAGCATGTTTTCATTACAGCAGACTTGAAATGAATGTTTTGATTCTAAACTGTGACACAGCTTCTGTTGGTAACAGGCAAGTTTTACACTATGAGAATGTCTTGCAATCTGAAAACAAGGCACTTTACAGCATGCTAACTCTTGTATCTGAGCAGTTAGACTGCAGAATAAAAAGTCAGATATGGTGAACTTGCGCCATCAGCCAGAGGTATTGGCAGGGGCATACTACCTTAATGCCCATAGACCTTGCCTCTTCTGATGTTGAAGAGTCTGATTTTGAACACTCACAGTATGCTGTGGGGTGGACTAGAACAAAGGCTAGCCACTTGTTTTTCTGTGATTTACAAAATGGAGAATTGTTAGAGTCTCAAAATGGTGGACACACATGTCATCATGTTGCATCCCCATACCATCCCCAAGATGGCTGCTCATGGTCATGTGATGATGTTCATAACACAACAATCCAAGATGCCCATGAGGTAATCCAAAATGGCCAAACACCACATCACGGAGGTTGGATCATACAGTCACAGGGACTCGTGATTGCTGCCATAGCCAAACAAAACATATCAGAGGTTTCTGATATGATTAATAATGTTATCAGTAAGACTAGTGTTTCTGAGGGACAGAAGATTCTCATTAAAAATTATGTTGATGTACTTTTGAATGAGGTTGGTATGCAATCTGTCATGAAGTCAGTGTCTGATGCTGCAGAAGGAGCCGCTGCTGTTAGCAATGTTTACTATACTAGAACGACTTTGGTTAAGGAACACGTTGTTGTTAATTATGATGTGAAATGTGAAATATCATCAGCTTTCCTGGAGAAGACTGAATGTGCTGCTTTTCCTAACACTGACAGCACTGACCATAAGCAGTGCATTAATACCTTAAGCTGTAACATTAAAAACCATGTTGCTATCATCCAGCAACCTTCTGATGGGGAAACCCACTTTACATTTGATGGGGGAGGAGACAACCCTGATTCTGAAGGCCCCATAGCTGTGATATTTTAAGCATCACAGGTCACGTTGGGAGGGAGGGTTACAGGTTTGATTTCTGAACCTGGGCTGACAGCTGTTTCAGTACTACTTTCTCCACCCCTGAGGGCTACTGAACCACAATCCATAGCTGGAGAACTACGTGCAGCTTGCACACTTCTCTCCACTGCGCAGGCACCCCTGATAGTGCCAGCACTCCCTGCACATGATGCAGAACCCCCTACACCAGTGACACCTGGGTCATCCCGTACTGTGGCTGCAATAGCAGGCACATGCCAGGAACAGTCTGGGTTATTCCCAGCACATGCAATAGCAGACACAAGTCAGAAACAGTCTGGGTTATTCCCAGCACAGACAACAGCTGGCACTTCTTGCAAGAAGATGCAAGATACCGTAATATTGATATTGTTGTCTTTTCTTTTAGGACCACTAACCACAGCCCCAGCACTGGTTAATCCGAACCCAGCTTTATGGATTACGGAAACTGCTACATCAGATATAGCAGTCTCAGCAGTTTTAGCCCAAAGATACAATGGAAACATCAGACCCATTGTTTATGCATCCCAGATGCTTGCCCCAGTGGAGCTGAAATACAACTTTTGTGAAAGGAATCTTTTGGCTACATAATGGGCAGTGAGATACTTTATGTACATCATTGGGTATGCACCCATTGTGCTGCATTCCAATCATTTGCCAACTAACTTTCTGTTGTCAGACAGAGTAAAAGATGACTATGTATCCAATGCCAGACTTACACACTGGTCTCTCACTTTACAGGATCATGACATCACTGTCCTTCCTTTCAAAATTCCATCCTTGTATGGCCCATGGCCTACAATTTGCAGGAGAGACCCATGATTGTTCACTTGAACCCCCGACCTACCTGCCAGGGGCCCTTTCTGACAGAACTCCAGAAAGTGTTAAAAGACACAAGTGTGTCATGTTTTGACTGGTGACTCAGCCACACATACCAATGAGGGTAGGATAGCAGGGTTTGGAATTCTTATTTTACATTCTGGTGATGACAGAGTGTGCATGGCTAGTAACTGCATCATCGTATATGTACGATTCACAGGCATTGCTAAAACATGCCTGGCAAATAAATGAAAAGCAGGGAGGCGAGAAGTTTCCTAATTACCACACATGTTTGTGGATGGTTTAGAGAGCTGGTAAGTCCTTGAGTGAAACAGGTTGTGATAATAATGAGGAATAAAAAGATTTTTCCTTACCTAAAATGATACCAGTGCTCCATGAGAAGGTTAAGCACTGCAGTTTAGCAATCAGCCTTGAGATAATTACAGAAAGCACTGCAGATATTATGTTTTTATTGTAGATTCTAATTGAGTCTGTTTCTCTTTGACTGAATTTCTTTGGAAGAAAATAAACTCCCAATGCTCTAATATTACCTCTGTGAAATACAGAGACTTGTTTGTGTACAACCCTAACCTAATCAGTTTAAATACAGACTGTACGTTCATTAGGTTCCAGCATATTGTAAAATGTGAACCTTGTGCTCCAAAAGCAGGACCCTCATTTGAGGGCAGTGTATAGGTTCCTTAATAAAGTAGCTGAGGAATAACTTCCAGAAATAGCTCTTACAAGAAAGTGAAAATTACATTCACCTATCCAGTGATGGCCTTCTCATTTGGAACATCACTGCTGTAACACTCATGAAAAGTTAAGGGTAATTCCTGAACACCTGAAAATAGATTTTATATGCTGTACCAAGTACATAATTCTCCAACTGGTGGACACCAGTGAGTCAATAAAACACTAGACAGACTAAACTCCTCCGTCTTGTGGCCACACATGAGAAATGATGTAGAACACTACATCAGTAACTGTATGATCTGTGCACAAAACAATGCTATACCAGCTAGGATAAATAAATTGTTACCCCAGAGGCAATCAGACCACTGGAACAATGTCCAGATTGACTACACTGGCCCTATGCCAACCACTAAGAACAGCCAAAGTGATTGCAAATGTCTTGGTAACCCAGCTGTTTGCCAGGTCGGGGTTACCCCTAAAGGTAGATTCTGATTACAGTGTTCTGGCTTTATAGCCAAAGTAATGCAGGAAATTCTGGATTTGTTATGGGCAAAACAAAAGTTTCATATCTCTTACCACCTACAGTCATCAGGACAGGTGGAATGGACAAACAGGCAGTTCAAAGTTATTTTATCCAGACTTGTTCAGAAAAAAACCCAAAGGACTGGGATTCATTATTGCCTTTACTCCTTATGGCAATAAGAGGGACAACCTCTGCAGGTACACAGCATACCCCATTTTAAAATCATGACTGGACGGTCCATGAAACTCCCAGAACATTTACTTCTGGACCTGTGTAACTGCCGCACTGGGTCATAACATCGTACACTTAATAGCATACGGCACTATGGCAAAACCCAGACATGTGTGATCTCTGAGTTGGACCCCCTCCCCGGAGCTGGAGTCTTTAGTGAGGGGGTCCGGGGGGCGCACCCCACACAGAACAATAAATAACAAGAAATCATGCAATGCCAGTGTGCTGCATGGCATTCTGCTGTGCGACATTATGATCCCGTGCCGTGTACTGCCATTGCTAATGGAGCATCAGAAGATAAATATGCTAATTAACTCAAACAAGACATCCAAAAAGTACACTTGTTTGTTGCACAATGTATGGACAAGGCCCAACAACAGGCCATATCCCATTGATAACAAAATCAGTCTAGCAGTCTAACAAGTTAGATTGCTTCACTATAATAGACATTGATAAATGGCTGCATGTCAGTCAAATGAACCTGTTTAACGGTGATTAAATTACTTTTACATACCCCAGTGGGAGGAATAGTACTAAACTATGTTTTTTCTTTTCTCTTTCCTTTTAGGTTCCAGAGAGAGAGAGAGAGAGAGAGAGATGCTTGCTTTTATGCTTATTATTCTTTTTTAAAGTATGGGTCTTCTTACAAGCCCAAACTGCACATTTTATTGCAGATAAGAACCAGTGACCTAATCCTAAAATGATTATTGAGGCAGAGTACCTCACAAACCCACATGATTTAACTGCATCCTGTGGAATTCACAATAAAGTCCTAAAAGACATGTCATCATCTAGGAGGGTAGTGAGGCCCTACTGAATATTATGATCATTGCTTTGGGTCAATCCTAGCAGCTAGACTTGATCTGGACCCCTGTTTATATCTTACTGATGGTCAGGAATTGTGCATCCAACTTTATATGGCAATAAAAGCCATTAGACCTTAAGGTTTTACCCTATGATGCCCCAGAATTTGTGACACTTAATACTGAGTGCCCAAAACAGAACCCTGGCCCAACCAGTGGTCTAACAGCCACTTCCCAAACCAGGTACCCTAGATAATAATGTGCAGTTCATGCACATCCCATAGATTTTTAAATCTCATCCATTAGAACTTGTAATGATTTGTTTTATGTTTCACAACAAACATTTCATACATTCTTTTTTTTTTTAATAATGATGTGATTGGATACCCTGGCAGAATACCAGGTACTCATTAATAACTCCCTATACAGGAACTGATAGCACCACACACACACACATGCACACACACACAAACACACACACACACAACTTTAACATCCTGACTGCTAGTGGTACTGTACATCTTATGACTGTAAACCTATCCAAACACACTAGGCATTTTCGTTTTGTTTTTTCATTAAAAAAAGCACAAAAAATCACAGGTTTAGACTCAGACCTATTTGGCTCTGAGATATCTATTTGAAATAAGGCTGATATAGCCATTATTCATACAGTATGTTAAAGGTTCATGAAAGTGTGAAATATAATGTCATATCCCCTTCCCCCATTGTATGGTATGCATGGTTTTGCTCATAAAGAGTGATTTACATTTCAATATTAAGTATAATGTGAAGGGGTTTGAACTGACAAATGTTCATGTCAATAAATTAATTTCTACTCACATTAATTAAGCAGATGAGCATCACCTAGCTAGAAAAGTCCTTTGCACTGCCTATAGCTATTATGTTCTTACAACCCTTTGGTTATCTCTTCTGGGATCTGGAATTAGGACATATCCTTGATCTCATACCACATTTTGTACTTCTATTGCAAGTGTTAACAAATGTTTATTTGAATCTAGCACTATGCCCTTGCCAATGGCAGGGTACCTTGGATATGCCAACACACACACCAGTATTGCTCCATGTTTCAAAACGTATTCTTGCACAATCCAGGAAGCCATGTTTGTGACTCTCACAGTGTCACTGCTGTATTTACATCTGGCAACATCCATCTCTGATCATCTGGCAACTGTTTATTCTATTGGTCATCTTGATGAGAACTTTTATTGTGAAAGGTTGAAACTACCTCCTTTCCTTGTTTATGATGAGGTCTTGGAATCATGACTGACTCTGAACTTTGACTGTTGTACCTGAAAGGAACATCACCTTTTATGCAGATGTGACATCTTCCAACTTGTCTTACCAACTTGTGTATACTGGCCTAATAACTGAAATTAGGCTTCCACTTGTGAACTCTCAAATTAACTGTATTCAGTCCAGCCAAATCAGATTCTACAATCAAGCTCATTGGTATGCATACTATGACGTAAGTCTGGGGTGGAGTCAATCCCCTAACTTCAGCAAGAAGACTCTTCTTCATTTAATCTACAGTCAAGAAATCCATTTTCTTCACTGCTTGTTTTCCAAGTCTGGCTGGCATCTCATACAAACTGAGTACTGCTATAAACTTTTACACTTTGTGCAGCCATGTGATCATCTTCAACTGAACACTGTTGCTACTCCATTGTAAAACTCAATGTGCAATCTAATGCACCCCCCACTGAGGCCTCTGAAAATACTGCTGCCTCCTGAATATTTGGATCTACCTTTGAAAAATTTAAATGCATCAAATCTGAACTATGAATTTTCATCTAACACTTGAAGAAATCCTGGATTAACCCTGGAACTGTTCGTAGTTTATACCTTTTGGACATTGACATTTCGTATCCTGTCCAACTTATCAACTGAAAAATGCTATTCTTTAAGATGGTATAGTCTGCTGATGTGGAACATTGTGTGGTGACCAACTATACATTTTTCTGATATGGACTAAAAGTTATGTAAAGTGAACTTTTCTAACTTCTGTTTTTACTCCCTGAACAGGTAGTAGGTTATATGGTAATCACACCTGTTCCCATCCTGGAACAAGATATCATTAAGTCTAGTCCTAACTATCTTGATGCTCTATCTCAATTTTTACTTATTTTTAATATCCATACAGGCAACTTAAGTTTGTCTCTTCAATTTCTTCCCAATAGGTCAGATATACACCTGATACATATCAGAATTTACTGATTGTTTTGATATTGGAAAACCTCATTGTGAAGTTTTATTCCAAATGTTTATAGTAATACAATGTTTACTAACATTTTCCCTTATAATTACATTTTGTTGTTTAAGGAAAACCCTGAAACACCACTGTGACCAGTTAAAATTCCTCTATAAGGCTCGTGCCTCGGGCCTGTAGACGAATGGTGCCTAACCATCGTCTTTTTGTTGTATTGCCACTTTTGCAATTAGGTCAACAAAGAAGGGACTACTGCACATGGGTTATGCCCCCTATTATCTCACATACACCTTACACTGTATTCCTGGTCTGCTATACTGTAATACTGCTATCTTGCACTAATATATAGATTAAGGCATCCATCATATAAGCATGAGTGCCAGGAATGTGCTTTGCTGCTAATATTTGGTAATGTTCACATCCTTTCATAGGATTAGATCATGCATGATTATTATACCTCACTATAATGCATTATGTTTGTCCTTTATATATATTCCATATATAATCTACCTAATCACTGATAAAATTACTCTGAGTGATCATCAGTGATTATTGCATATTTATATTCTCATATAATTATATGTAGTGTATGTTTTACACTCAGGCAGATATGACACTTGTAATAAAGCCAGTCAGCACTTTCCTTTGTCTGAGCAAGCTGGCAGAGATAAATCCTTTGTTATGTCTTATATTAAACATAAGCAAGAAATGCCATGTGTGTTTTGAACCCAACAGCATTTCTTTTGCCCAAGCTATAATGCAAACGGGAGCATATTATTTGTCTCATATGATACTCATTAGTAATTCTGTCTCCTAAGTCATTATCCAATTCATATTGTTTCTCATATCTGTACCTATGAGGTAATCTCTGTTGCTATGCTGTTATCTGTAGTATACAGCCTTCTGCAGCCTACTGTAGCTCCAGAAAAGAGGGAGAGAGAGAACGAGATCTTGAAGAACCTGAGATCCTACAATCCTGGAGATTATCTGCATTCTTCAGGAGAGTGGTGAGAAACCCATCTCCCTTGTGATTTTCTTTGTCACATGTTTGGTGTAAGTAGTATAATAAACATTTATTAGTACTCTTGCTTGTTTATGAATGTTTCTTGGCAGACACCAAAGACATAAGAATCTTTATTATTAGTATTATTATTATTTACCCTACACACTAAGAGTGTTTAGGCAACATCTTCCAATGTAGAAGGAGTACAAGAATGAGGGGGCATGACATCACATTAGAGGGGGGCAGTTTAAGTGGAAATGTGAGAAAGTTTTTCTTCACAGAGAGAGTTGTGGACTCATGGAATAGTCTGCCACTGGTGGTGGTGGGAGCAAGTATAGTGGAGGGATTTAAACATGCCTGGGACAAGCATAAGGAAGCCTTGAGTGGGGAGGAGTGCTGAAAAACCACTGACCAAATAGGGTCAGAGGCTGCAAACAAGCATACAGTAGGGCTTATGGGCAGACTGGATGGGCCTAGTGGTCCTTATCTGCTGTCAATTTCTATGTTTCTAGTCAGTGGACCTTCATTCTCCTTCTGATTCTCCTTCTGATGTTAATAATTCCAAGCATTGCCCAGTTAAGCACACCCTTGCCATGTAATGCTGTTGATGAACTTGTGAACTAAGGAAATATATTTGGTAACTGGTGGACATGGGAAAACTGGACCTGCTGACCCAGATGAAGTAGATTAGTACAATCAGGACTGATCAGTACCGCTGGAGCAGCTGGACTGGATACAAGGTGTGGTAATGTTTTGTTTCTGGTCTCTTGGTATGCAACTGTTCCAGCAAAACAAGCTAGTCAGGATTTTACTGATCTGTTCTGGTTCAGGTCTAGAAGTCTGAGTTTTACAAAAGTCACTTGGTAACAACTTACCTTCAGCGGTCCAATGACATTTCTGATCACTAGACAATGTGTAGTCACCCTCAAGGAATTCAAGCAGATGAGTCTCTCAGAGCTGGATATCATCCCACTAATGCTTAAGTTGCTTTGTGGTCTGTGCTTGTCTCTCACCCCTACTGCTTATGGCCAGCACAGTTTTGGGCCAAATTTGCTCACACTCAAAACATTCAAATTTGTTGGCATCAAAACTCTCCCAGAAGTCGTGGTCACTTCATGTTACAGGTATGCCAGTCTCCCCTGACAAAAAAAACAAACAAACTGCATGCAGGACCCTGATGGGACTGCCGCTAGGCCTGTGAGCTCTGTTTCTCAATGGGCATTGTCATTTGAAAAGTAGTTGAACATTTAAAATGACTTTTTGTAGGTTTTAGAAATGTTGGCTGGCTCATTGCTTTGCTGTCTCATACAGTTTCTCTCTGTCCTTCTCAGAACAAAAATAACACATGCATGTGTAGAAACCACCAAATTTTAATCTGTCAAAAATATACTGCAGTTATTCTGCACATTACGTATCACTGGAGATCTGTGGAATAACATTCATGTACATTTCCATACATCATGAAAATGTGCTCAGATCTTTTGGCAATCCATGGAACAAGAAGGTGATCAGAAGATTTTAAATCTGTGGATCAGTGCAAAACAACAGAAACAATGGTGAATTCAGGAGCATTGTTTTTATCTATGGACCCACGGGGGGGGGGTGACAAGGCCACTAGAAATCAAGTGGGTGCATTTTCAAGAAACTTAACCTACTTGATTCAATTGAAATTGTATGCAAGGGTCACAGAGCAAGTATTTGATTAAAAAAATGAATATTGGGGGAATATAATTCTACTGATACAAAGATTACATTACAGGTTGCAGAAAGGGTCTTGGATAGGGAGGACAAAATTAGCAAATTCCAGTTTAATGGAATTTTTGTTAAAGAGCTTGTGGATTCAAACCTGGAAGACAGGAAAATAATGCACATTTTAAGTAGTAGTCTGTTGTAACTGTTTATTTCTGAAGTAGTTTTCTTTTTGCTCATCAGAAAGTCTTCTATGTGATAATATTGTGATAGATGTGTGAAACAGCTCTTAGCCTGGTGGCTGACATATCTAACTCTACTGCCCCACACTACATCATGAGCATTATGATCTCACTGACAGTTACATCACAGATGAATGACCTGGCAGTCTCTCACTTGCTGTTCCTAAATAATAGTGATGTCACAGTCAGATCATAATACTGATGATGTAGTGTGGGGCAGTAGAGCAAGATATGTCAGCTGCTAGGCTAAGAGCTGTTCCACACAGCACACCTACTAACATCAGGTAAACAATCTTCTAATTAAACAAAGGGAAAAGAAAAAGTACCTCACATATAAAAGGTAATGGTTGGCTGGTTTTTAAATCTAATATTAGTTTTTGGCAGTACACTAGCTCTTTAAATTCTGCAAAATGTCATGAAATGTCATGACATTTTGTGGAATTTTCTGAATTTCTTTAATTGGTCATACCTTAGTCAGTGTTATAACTAGAAATTGGCAATGTGGTATGATTATTGGTTAGGAGATGCCCTAAACAAATTCCCAGATGCATGACCTGTGGATGAGGGATGGGGAAGCTATAGGGGCTGACAATCTGACACTTTATTATTCATGTGAAATATTACAGACTTTTCCAAAATTCTTTAATTGGTCATAACTCAATTGAATTTGGTATGCTAATTGTTGTGAAGATGCCCTAAGTAGATACCAAGTTTCATGACATGTGGATAAGGATTAGGAAAGTTATAGGAGCTGAAAATCTGGCATTTATCATTCTTGTGAAATTTTCTGAAACTACTTCTGTGCTTACAACTTAACCTCTTTTGGAACTATAATAGATAATTGAACATTTATATCCATACTTTCTTGGGAGAGTCATAGAGACTGCTAAATAGAAAGGAAATTTGTTATATACATTATAGCCTACATGAGTTCAAAATTTCACATTTTATTTTTGTTAAATTGATAGAAAATGTTCAGAATATTTGAATGTTAATGACTCCACTGCTATTGCAAGTATACACTCAAGATTTGTCATACATACCAAAGTAAGTATGTCCTGGAATCTAATAAAGCTGTGTAAATGTGATTTTATAGAGTAGGTTCTAAATCTTGCACAGGTGGAGACCTTCACATACCTTGGAGTAACTTTGGATGACACCTTATCTTCTGCCCCTCATGTTGACAATCTAGTGGCCATAGTTAGCAGAAGACTGAGTGTACTGTACTGTAACTGGAACAGTCTAACTGGGGATGCTAGACACCATATTGTAGCCATTTCCATTGTGTCACACATAGGTTATAGCCTCCCTATCTATGCAGCTGTCTGTAAAACAATGCTAAACAGAGTAAAGCTGATCTGCATTAGGGCATGATGCTTTGTACTTGGTGCAGATAACCACAATCACAGTTGTACCCTTTGCACACTAACTAACTGGCTATCTTTACCCAGCAGAATAAAGCTCCAGACATGTTTGCTAGTCAGTATACCCTCCTGGGCCTAGCAACTCCTATTTTAACAAATTACTTCTGCACTGTCTCCAACTAATACAACTCCAGGAATAGGGCAAGGAATGCCCTTAAGCCTCCGTTCTGGCATAAACAGCTGGGCAAACAGCCATTTGCTATCAGGGCTGCTAACTGGTTAAACGAATTGCCTGATACACTGATGAATCTCACCAAGTTTAATTAGTTTAAAACATCTTTGTGGTCTACCTTCGCAGTCCATGCAATTGTAACTGTTTTGTTTGTTTTTTTCTTCTCTATATAACCTATGACTTTTTATACAATGATCTGTGTGGAGTTTTTCAGAACTGTATGCAAGTGTTCTGTCTTAAGTACGTTGAGTCTGAGTCAACTGCATTTCCTTGGGAACTTCTTATTGTACTTGTAATACTTCTCGTGACTGTATTTGATGTGGAACCTTTGTAAATGAGCACTTGTGCTGAAATTTAATCTTTTGAAATTTTCAATAAATTCATTAAATTTAATTTTGATAGTTTAGAAATTACTAATTGGCAAAATTTGCTCATAGATTCATGTGCATATAATAGGCAATGCCACTAGAATTCAACTTGTGGAATTTAACTTTCACAAAGCCCTTGTCACCTCTGAATCACCTTACTTGCACCAGCATCATGGCCCTGCGATACCTCTCCAAAACTCATGCAACAGTGATGCCCAGCATCAAGCTCCATCATGACTAAAGATATCCAGACACTCTGCTGCCCCCTTTCCCCTGTTCCACAAGCTCCCTGTCTCCTGCCCCCATTTGAGGCTGCTGCACCCCACTGCCCATTGTCTTCTCCACACAGTCAGGGCTATTGCACCCTGCTGCCTCCTGCACAGAAAGTTGAGACTGCTGCACCCTTCTTCCCTCTGTCCTCCACCCCCACAGTCAGGGCCAATGCATCCTGTTACCCCCCCGTCCCTGTCTCCACAGCGGAAACTACTGTGCTGTGCTAAGCCCCAGGTCCCCTGCCTTCACAGTTGGGGCTGTTGCACAATGCTGCCCCAGGCCACCAGAGGTGGGATATTTGCTGCACCTGCTACCCACTTCCATTGCCCCAACTGGGCATGACTGCTGCACTACATGTACCCTGTCCCACAGTCAGGGCTGCTGTTCTCTGATGCCCCCCTGTGTCCTGCCACATGGTCAAGGCCTCTACACCCTGCTGTCTTTTGTCTCTCTGCCACCACATCCAAAGCTGCTGCACTCTGTGCCTGTCTACACAGCCAAAGCTACTGTGGCCTGCTGTGTGCTAGATCCTCATGCCTCCACAGTTAGGGCTGCTGCTCCATGCTTCCACTTGCCATAAGACAAGGCAGAGCATGTGATGCAACCTGTCCCCTACCACCACAGTTGGGGCAGTTTCACCCTGTTGCCCCCTGCCACCAGAGTCAGATCCTTTGCTACACTCTGCTGTCCATGTCCCTTGTTCCAAACAGGTGTGTCTGCTGCACCCTGTCCCACAGTTTGAGCTGCTGTACCCTGATGCCTCCCCTGTGTCCTGCCCAAACAGTCAGAACTGCTGCACCCTGCTACCCTCTGTCCCAAAACATATAGCACAAGATGAAAGTATTTTTTGGTTTTTTCAATTGAGCAGTTTGGGTAGTGTACCAAATAATCTGACTCTGGTGACAGGGAGCAGCATGTTGCAACAACACTAACTGTGGTACAAGAGGCTTTATGGTGCAGCAGGGCATTGTGGTGGCAGGGGACAGAGGATAGCATGGTGCAGAAGCCATGACAGTGCTGCAGAACACAGTGGGGCATCAGGGTACAGCAGCTCTGACTGTGTAATTGGGTACAAATGGTGCAGCAGCATTGTCCACTTGGGGCAATGGAAGTGGATAGCAAGGTGCAGAAAAAGCCCCACCTTTGGTGGCCTGGGGCAGCATGGTGCAGCAGCCCCAACTGTGAAGGCAGATGCCTTGGGACTCTAGGGCTTAGCAGAGCACAGCAACCTTGTCTGTGGAGGTAGGAACAGGGGCAACAGGGTGCATTGGTCATGACTGTGGGGGTAGAGGACAGAGGGAAGCAGGGTACAGCAGCCTCAACTGAGGGGCAGGAGACAGGGGCATCAGGATTCCATATAGTATTTCTAGGTATACACATACATGATGTATTTTCACACAGAAACCCTCAAAGAACTGAATTTTATGAGTCCATACAGTACCTGTTCCTGAAATAGCTGAGGGTGGCAGACACCTGTTTGTCAATCTGACATAAAAACAAAATTGTTCTCACATGAACCTATTTATAGAAGTTACATCAAAGACACACTGCTTCGATGAATTAACACACTTTAGATTTATTTTTATATCAATTAAACATCCCTGTGTTATATAGCCAGAAAACAATGTAGCATTTTGATGAGAAAGAACTAACAGTTGTGATACAGACAAGGTAATTTCTCTCAGACATTCATTCATACCACTTCAGTTCAGCACTGAAACCCAAATGATTAACTATTTATGATAACAGAATGATTGATTTTAAGCTAATCTATTTAAACACAAACCAGATGGATTAGTAGCAAACTTTGAGTAAAAACAATTAGCTCTACAGACTGCTCTGACTGGGAAATTCAACAGCTTATTCAGTCAATCAGGGACTTAATTGCTGAAGCAGCAGGCAGGACAAGAATGATGTCATCGTTCACTGGTAGGGATAGAAAAATCTTCACTGTTTTCAGTTGCTGCAGAGCACATTAACAGATGCTGATTTAGAGAAAACCACAAAACCAAACAGCACAATATTTTCAGGAAACACTAATCATGGCACAGAGAGACTTGAATTTGAGTGATTTCAACCTTTTCTTAAATATGTGCATTTGATCTTTAAGTATGACTGTCAGAGGTGCAGCCAGTACTTCCCTGAGCTTTTTCAATACATTAGGATGTACCCCATCTTGTCCCATTGCTCTGTCCACTTTCAGATTAGTGAGTCCCTTTAGAAGTATCTCTTCAGAGAAAGCACTAGTGTCCACCTCCCTCCTTTCAATGCTCCTGTTACATTTACGTGGCCCCTCTCCTTCTCCTTCCACTGTAAACACAGATTAAAGGTATTTGTTTAGTATGTCTGCCTTTTCCTGGTCCCCATCTGCACAGTTCCCTAGCCCTTTTTAACCTTAAAATCCTTCCCCTGATCCTTCTCTTTTCACTTACATATCTAAAAATATTCTTGTCCCCTTTTGTTACTTCTTGGACTATCCTCTTTTCAGTTTATGCCTTTGAGCTCCTTACTGCTTCTCCTGCTTCTTTCTGTTTCTCCTGATATACCTCCTTATCCTCCTCCCTCCATGTCTCCTTATATCTTCTGAATGATACCCTTTTAGCCTTTAACTTTTCAACCACCTCTTTTGAGAACCACAACACTCTCTGTTTCCTCTTACTTTTACTCACTTGCTTGACACAGAGATTTGTAGCTTTTAATATGGCCCTCTTTTGCTTCACCCACTGTTCTTCCACCACACCTAGGTCATCTTCCCCTGCCAGATCATCCCTAAGGCATTCATCATTCTTTATAAAATCTGCCATCCTGATATCCAGGACCCTCACCCTTGTGTGGTTCAACTCTGCCGCTGTCCTTGTATTGAACCACACTGTACAGTGATCCCTTGTCCCTAGGTGATGTCTGACCTTGAAGTCTGTCACACTTTTTCTGTTAGTAAGTACCAGGCTCAGTATTGCCCTGTTATGAGTGGGTTTGTTGACTAGTTGCCTGAGGAATGCCCTCTGTTGGGAGCCCAGGATGCCCCTGCTTCTAGCTGAAACTGCAACTAGGAGGCTCCAGTCTACATCCAGCAGATCAATGTCCCCAACTGGCAGCACCTCTCCCTTTTCTTCCATCTTACCCATGGCTTCCACCCGTATCTTATCTAACTCCTGCCCCTGTGATGGAGATCTGTATATCACACCAGTGCAAGTAGTGACTTTGTTGCCCTTTTCCAGGGTGACCCACAGTACCTCTGCCCCTCATGTTCCCTGTATCTATGTTGCTTTTAAGCTTTCCTTCACATAAAGTACCATACCCCATCCTTCCCTTTCCACCATGCCCTTCCTAAACAGAGTATAGCCTGGTATGGCCATGTTCCAGTCATGGTTTTCAGTGCACCATGACTCGGTAATGGTCTCAATTTCTAGGTTGGCCTCTGCTGTGAGGGCACCTAGGTCTGGAAACTTATTTCCTAGACTTCTAGACTTCTAGCAATCACACACATGGCCTACCAGACTTTGTTTTCACTCTGATTATAACCCATTTTTCCCTTCCCTTCTTCTCTCCTTTGTTTTTGCTGCTATCATTTCCATTGCCATTCATTCTAACTACCCTGCTTCCTTTACTATTTTGCACCCTGTGATACTTCTCTCCTTTTAGATTCTCTCTACTTCCTACTTTAGCCTGTGGGAGGAGCAGTTTCTGCCTCCATGATATCCTAGAAACATAGAAACATAGACTTTGATGGCAGATAAGGACCTCTTGGCCCACCCAATCTGCACATTTCCCTACCTATTGGATAAGCTGCAGACTAGTCTTCTGCCACCCTGTAGGCTAGTTTAAATGTTCATCAAAGTAGTATTTAAAATATCCACTGAGGACTGTGGTTCCCCTCCCTTATGGATGCAGGTCATCACCCTTGTAAAGGGTCTTATCCCTTCAGGTTTGACCCCAGTGCCAAATGTAGCTGGACCCTTCCTCTCTGCACCATTTCTTCAACCATGAGTTGGAGGTCATGGTGAGGAAATCTCTCTCCTCCCTCCTGTCATAGACAGGTAGCACCTCTGCAAAAGTCACTGAATGTGCTACCTGCTGAAGACCACGCCCCAGCACCCTGAACTCCCCCTGCACTATCCCAGGCCCATTCCTAACCAGGTCATTAGTCTCCAGGTGGACAATAATATCCAACTCCAACTCTGCCGCAAGAGAGACTACCTTAATGACTGTGTATTTAACTGGTCTAAACAACTGAAGTCCATCTTGAAAAAGACTGGTGAACAAAGCATTAACATCACTAAACATGAAAGTGATTCAGATGCAGCATCCAGTATTTTTTAGGTGACATTTATGAGGCACTCAATGAGAACCTGGATTTCCTACTCCGCTGCAACCCAAGATTCAGTTTCAGAAACCCCATTGTACAAGAAGATGCAAGAGAAGCAACAAGAGAAGGTGGCAATGGGATTTACAGTTGGAGCAGAGGCTCTAATGGGGCAGGAACAGTGGCAGAGGCAGAGCCAATTATAGTGATTACAGTGACCAACAACGGCACCAAGAAAGGAGACAAGAGTGGTAACAATTGACAATGTAATCAATCTATTGAATCATCTTCTAACTGAAGCTGAAAAATCCATATTGAATAATGGTCTGAATTTTGTGCCCACTAACAATTTAAACTGCTTTGATACCTATGTAGATTTGCATAGATTTGCTAGAATCCGAAATTTGAAATGCTTTTTTGCAAATGGTGAGGGGAAGGGGGCTGCAACAGCTGGGGCCAATCTGCTAGTTATAAACAATTTGAATAGCACACAGTCAGAGGCCTCACTAATTGATTAATATGGAGATGAATTAGCAGACATTGATGTTGATGTTCGACAGAAGTTTAAACCTAGGTCAAATTTTTGCCCCCAATGAACCCATTGGTGAATGTGTTCTTAGAATCGCATGAACTTGAACTGCGAGAACTAACTCAAAATTGGCCAGCTCCCTTCTTTGTTAGTATGACAACTGATGAATTTAGGGCATTAGATGCCTTAAAAAATAATTCTGACATCATGATAAAATTAGCTGAAAAAGGAGGCAGCATGGTACAGTAGTATTAAATACTGTTGATTATGAAAAAAGATGTATATCGCCAATTGAGTAATCTGACATTTTACAAACCATTAACTAGAGATCCGACTCTGAGTTTCAAAACACATATTGACCGGTACTTGCAAGATGCCTTGGATGCAGGTATAATTGATAATGAAGTTAAAACTTGTTTAACTGTTGAACACCCTATTAGACCTACGATTTATTGCCTGTCCAAGGTACGTAAGAGCCTCATTGAACCCCTGAGCTGCCCCATTATAGCAGGTATAGGTTCAATCACTGAACTCTTGTCTCAGTATGTTGATCATTTTTTAAAGCCTTCTGTAGAGAATATACATTCATACATTATGGACACAGCACATGCACTTCAAATACTTAATGATATTTGTGGAGCCTGAAGAATTACTGGTCACGTTAACTGTTAGCGATCTGTATACTAACATTCTCACTGAGGGGTGTCTCCAGGTTTTAGTACATTATTTAGATTTGAGGAAAGATTCTACATCTCCACCAATGAAATTCCTGATAGAATTGGCTAGTTTTATTTAAAAAAAAAGTTTCACATTCTTGGATTATTTTTTAAAGGTATAAAGTACTGTGATGGGGGCAACCTTTGCCACTACTATGCAAATTTGTACCTCGGTAAATGAGAGGAGACAGCCATTTATAATCAGAAAAACAACCCTTTCTATAGCAAAATGTTTTTGTACAAATGTTACACTGATGATTGTCTATTAATATGGTAGGGTACAGAACTGGAATTGATGAAGCTTGTACATTACCTAAAATGATTTAACTGCAATCTTAAATTCACAGTTAATTGTAATAAATCTAGTATTTCCTTTTTGGATCTTTTTATATTAAAGTGTGGTGATATGAGCATAGATACAGATCTATTTAGAAAAGATATTAATTGCAATATGATCTTACTATCCAGTTCATGTCATCCTGGGCATATTGTTAAGGGTATCCCAACTGGACAATTCATCAGGATCAAATTAAATTGCAGTACTGAGGGGGCTGTCAAAAGAAATTCAGATCTTTTACAAAAAAAGTTTACTGAAAGGGACTACAGTCAGGAGATCATAAATAGAGCCAGACAAATAACTTAGGGACTAGAAAGGGAGTTCCTGCTAAGTAGGAACACTGAACAAAGTCGTTCAAGTAACAGATTAAATTTTGTGACTACTTACACGATCCGGGAATCGGCTATGTCCAACATTCTAGGTAAAAACAGGCATATTTTGAAAGCGGAAACAAAGCTGGAATCGTTTGTAAGTGAGCCACCATAGATGGTGTGCAGATAACCACTTAATCTCGCTGACTCATTAGTTCATAGTCTTCAACCATTACAGTCTAGAAATCAAAATCAGAGCTGGTTGCCATCATTCCTGCCTGGGTCTTTAAATGCCACCATTGTAAGAACTGCCCAGTAATAGAAAACACAGATGATTTTGTGAATCCAAGCAATAATGAAATCTATAAAATCAACAGATTCATTAATTGTGACAGTACATTCATGGTGTATCTGGACACATGCATGTGTGGGGCATCCTATGTAGGCAGAACAAAACATAAGTTGAAAGAAAGAGTCGGTGAACATATACGAGCTATCGCAAATAAAAATGAAAAGTATGCATCAGCTGCTCACATAGTGCACTCTAGCAATGCTACAGAACATAGCTGGAAATTCATTTGAGTGGGTTCTGGGAGATCATGAACTTAATTTAGCAAAAAGAGAGGCATTTTGGATATTCACATTGCAAGCCATGTGCAGACCAGGACTAAATGATAAAGTAGAATGTATGCACTTCTTAGGGTAGTACTCTGATCCTATTTACATTATGTATTGTTACTGTGCTAAATTGATGTGTGAATAACAAAACTGTATGAGTGACCATTTACAGACTGTACTGCTTTATGAAAAATGATTACCAGAAGCTGAAATCATAGAGAGATCTTTTTTTAAAAGAATATATGTATTTATATTGAGTTAATCTTTATCTCAAATACATAATTGCATTTATACTTAACTTCTAAACTAAAAATAAATGCATGTGATTTGGAATAAATTTAGTCAGTTAATTTTTTCACTATATAGAAACATAGAAATATAGAAGTTGATGGCAGATATGGACTGCAAGGCCCTTCCAATCTGCTCATTTTTCTACCTTCTGAATGTGCCATAGGCCTTTACACTGTCAATGGCCTATCTATTCATACTCATCTGTATTGCTCATTATGCCTATCCCATGCCTGCTTGAAGCCCTGCACTGTATTCATAGCCACCACTTCCTGAGGTAGGCTGTTCCATGCATCCACCACTCTTTCTGTGAAAAATAACTTCATCACATTCCCCCTTAATTGGCCTCCGTCTAATCTCATGCTGTGTCCTCTTGTCCTGCTATTTTTCTTATAATGAAACATGTTAGACACTTTCACCTTGTTAATGTCCTTAAGGTGTTTGAATGTTTCGATCATATCACCTCTCTCCCTCCTTTGCTCTAGGGTATACATATTGAGCTCCATTAATCTGTCCTCATATGTTTTCTCAAGTAGTCCCCGAACCATTTTGGTTGCCCTTCTCTGGACTGCCTCCATTTTGTTAACATCCTTGCACAGGTGTGGACTCCAGTACTGCACGCAGCACTCCAGATGGGGCCTAACCAGAGTCTTGTAAAGAGGGATTATTACCTCCCTCTTATGACTTGTGATACCCCTACTAATACACACTAACATCCCCCTAGCCTTACCTACTGCTTTAGTGGTCTGCTTGGATGATTTCAGGTCATCTATGATGATGATGCCCAAGTCTCTTTCTTCTCTTGTGATTGCCAGCAACTCACCTCCCACCCTATAGGTGGCTTCAGGGTTTTTCTTTCCTATGTGCATGATCTTGCACTTCTTTGCATTAAGCCTCAGTTGCCACTGTTCTGACCATTTTGCCAGTTTATCCAGATACCTTCCCATTCTGCCCACCCCATTTGAATCATCAACTCTGTTGCAGATCTTGGCGTCATCTACAAACAGACAAACCTTACCCTTCAGTCCATCTGCAATGTCGCTGATGAAGATATTGATGAGGATTGGGCCCAGGACTGATCCCTGAGGTACCCACTTGTGACTTGTATCTGTTCTGAAGGTATACCGTTTACCACCACTCTCTGTGTTCTGCCTGCCAACCAGTTTGCCACCCAGTTGACCAATTTATGACCCACCCTGAGCCTACCCAGCCTATTAATTAATCTTCTATGTGGAACAGTATCGAAAGCTTTGCTGAAGTCAAAGTAGGTGACATCGACTGCACCCCCCTTGGTCCACCACTCTGGTTACCCAGTCAAAGAAATCTATGAGATTAGTTTGGCAGGACCCTCCTGTTGTAAACCCATGCTGTCTTGGATCCTGTGCTCCTATGGATTCCAGGTGTTGCACTGTCCTTTCCTTAAGGATTACCTTCATAATCTTGCCCACTACTGAGGTAAGACTGACTGGTCTGTAATTCCCTGCTTCCTCCTTGCTAAGACTCTTGTGGAGCGGGATCACATGAGCCCTTCTCTAGTCTTCTGGGACCTCTCCTGTGCTCAGAGACTCACTAAACAGTTCTGCTAATGGCTCTGCTAATTCCACCCTTAGCTCCTTTTGCACCCTGGGATGTATGCCATCAGGTCCCATTGCCTTGTCCACCCTGAGCTTAGCGAGCTCTTGTAGGACCCTTTTTTTTGTGAAGGGACTTGTGAACTCCTTCATCCCCCTGTATCCATTGTGCTGAGCTGTGGGTCCTGCCCTACCTTCTCCTCAGTAAATACTGAGCAGAAGTATCTATTAAGGACCCATTGGGTTTGTCGGGTGAATGCATGAGTCCAGGCGATCTCGTATTAGCCTATAATAAGGATGTGGGAAATGCCCTGGGCAAGATTGCTCCTGTTCGTGTTCGACCCCCTCACCCTTCATCCAAGGAACCCTTGGTTTGATGGTTCCTTGAAGTAGCTTAGGCGAGTTGGTTGAAGGATGGAGAGAACTTGGAGAAAGTCTGGCCTTGATGCTGACAGGCATAAGCTGATGGCACATTATGATGGCTATCAGCTAGAAATCACCCGTAAGAAAGCAGAATTCCTGTCCAGGGAGATTTATACCGTGCAGAATCGAACAGCTCAGCTTTTCTGGACTGTCGACAGATTGTGAAATCCAATCTGTCTTCAGCCCAGAGAAGCTTTTTCTCAGCTGAAATGAGAGGAGTTTGCTCGATTCTTCATAGATAAGGTTGCCAGCATCAGGTTTAGCATTGGCATAGTCTCTCCTATGAGGAGTTGTGGTGATCAGCGGGATGTGATGAACACTCGGTCTCTCTGGTCAGATTTCAGCCAGCTAGAATTCACGGATATTGTGATGATCATCCAGACAATGTGCCCAACCAGTTGTAGTCTGGATCCAGGCCCGACACCCCTCTTATTGGGATGTGTTGATGCTATCTGCCTGATTCTTGCTGAAATTGTCTGGAGGTCCTTGGAGACTGGAGTCTTTCCAGAACCCCTAAAGGAGGCAGTCATTCGACCACCCCTTAAGAAATCCTCCTTGGACCTGGACTGTCCAGCCAACTACCGACCTATCACTAACCTGCCATTTGTTGGTAAGGTTATTGAAAAGGTGGTTGCGCTGCAACTGGATGATCATCTTACAACTCATAAGATCTATGATACTCTCCAGTCTGGATTTCGGAAGAAGCATAGCATGGAGACTGCACTGGTCTGAGTATTGAATGACCTCCTGATGGCTATAGATCGAAAGGCGTGCACCATTCTGGTCTTTCTTGATTTCTCTGCAGCATTTGACACTGTAGACAATGGTGTGCTGTTGGAGCTCCTTCGGCTGCTTTGTGGTCTGTCTAGCACAGTCCTAAAATGGTTCCACTCTTTCCTCGCAGACAGGTTTCAGAGAGTTACCACCGGAATTTACTCCTCTGGCACTTACCCCCTGTCTTGCGGGTGCCTCAGGGCTCCATTTTGGCACCCATGTTGTTTGCAGTGTATATGCTACCATTGGGAGATATCATCAGGTGATACAGTTTGAGTTTTCACTGCTATGCAGATGATACTTAACTGTATATGTCATTTCTGCCCAGACAGGATGCTGCACTCTCTGTGCTAAACAACTGCCTTACCGAGATCAGAATCTGGATGAGTAATAGTTGACTGAGACTGAATCCAGATAAGACTGAAGTGCTGGTTGTGGACCCTGGTTGTCCGGGGGAGAGTATGAAAGCTGGTCAGGCATCAGGTGTTTTGCTTGATGGCATACAGCTCACTGCTTCAGACCAAGTGTGTAACCTCTTTGTTATTTTTCATGATGGCCTGATACTACAGTCTCAGGTGTCGGCTGTTGTCAAATCCTCTTTTTATCATCCGAGAAATATCTTCCGGGTGAAACACTTGGTTCCTCCGGATTATCTTCCAACATTGGTCCACGTCTTTATCACTACCCGCCTTGATTACTGCAATTCTCTCTACCTAGGGCTTCCAGGGGTTGATATCCACCGCTTGCAGCTAGTGCAGAAAGCAGCAGCCAGGCTTTTGACTGGGACTTCTAGGTCCAGTCATATTACTCCTGTGCTCCGCAAACTGCACTGGCTGCCTATTCAGTGGCGGATCACCTTTAAGGTTGGTTTGCTAACCTTCAAAGCCCTACATGATCAGGGACCCGGTTACCTGCAAGACCTCTTGATACCCTACTGCCCCTCCTGTCCTCTCCAATCCACCAACGAGGGATTGCTAGATTCCCAGGGTACGATTAAAAATGTCAGGTGCCCGTGCCTTTGTTTTTTTGACTCCAATCCTGTGGAATTCTCTACCTCATCGGCTAAGAGAATGCCTGATCATTGACAGATTTAAGAACGAGTTAAAGACATACTTATTTAATTTAGCCTTCCCTAATGATTAATGTATTTTATCTTCCTGTTTTAATGTTATTTCTATATTTTGTTTTATGTACAGTGCCTTGGTTTTTGAAAGGCGCTATAGAAAATAAAGTTTGATTTGATCTGAAGGATAGATGCTTTTCCTTGGTCCTCCTCCACACACTCCCCCTTATCACCTTTGATCTTAGCAATACCCCCTCTGGACTTTCTCCTTTCACTAATGTATGTATAGAAAGTCTTGTCCCCTCCTTTTACTGTTCATGCTAGTGTTTCCTTGGTTTGGGCCTTTGCCTGCTTTACTGCCTTCCCTGCTTCCCTTAGGGAAGTTTGGTATGCCTCCCTATCTTTGTTCCGCTGCTTTCCCTTATATCTCCTGAAGGCCAACCTTTTGGCTCTGACCTTTTCTGCTACTGTTTTTGAGAACCAAAGTGGTTTCCTCATTCTTTTGCTCTTATTTTTCTCCCTAACACAATGGGATGTTGCTTTAAGTATTGCATCCTTAATGCTTGCCCACTTTGCCTGTGCCCCCTCACCTGTATTTCTTCTTGCTAAGGCTAGCTTAACTCTGTTGGTCATCTTATCAAAGTCAGCTCCTCTGAAGTCCCATATTTTTGCCTTGGAATGGGATGATTTAGTTCTAGTGACCAAATTGAAACATACCATGTGATGGTGACTGGCGCCCAGGTGACTGTCTACCTGGAGATCTGTAATCCTTTCCCCATTAGTCAGTACTAGATCTAGGTTAGCCCTGTCTCTTGTGGGTTGTTGTACCAGTTGTTTGAGGCCCTCCCCTGAAGGGAATACACTAAGTGTCTAGTTCTGGTGGATGTTCCTTCTGGTGTTGACAAATCTATATCTGGCATGTTGAATTCTGCCATTATCAGAACCTCCCCTTTAACTGTCATGTTTTAAATATCTTCTAACAGTAATGTGTCCATGTCCTCCCCATGTCTATAGGCCTATAGACAAACCCAGTTCATATGGTTGTCTCATTTCCTGTTTCCAGGGTGACCCACAGTTCTTCTGGCTCCTTATGTGTATTCTGAATTTCGGTAACTTTGACATTTTCATTGACATAAAGGACTACTCCCACTCCCTTTGCACCTCGGTCTCTTCAGAACAGTACATAGCTGGGTACTGAAGTCTCCCAAGTGTGGTCACAGGTGAACCATGTCTTGCTAATGGCTACTATGTCCAGTTTAGCCTCTGTCATTGTTGCCTACAGGTCTGGAATCTTGTTTCCCAGACTGCAGGCATTTGTGTACATGATTTTCCATTGGCCAGATTTCAGTACGTTAGTTGTTGGACAAGGTCTGGCGTTTCTCCTGTGCATTGTATGGGGAGCAGGACCTTTTTCCTTACCTGGTGATGTAAATGAACTACAAACATGCTGAACTCCTGTTTGATCACTAGCTGAGGGAGGAGGGGTGTTCTTCCCTTTTGATGTATCGGGTGTAGAGATGCAGAGAATTTTAAATCCACTGGTGAAGTGGACACGAAGTTGCCACTTCACATTGGTGGAGCACGTGAAGTGGCCACCATAAAGTGCTCACTTCGCCTTCTCATTATGACTTTGCATTGTCATTCCCCTTAACATGAAGTAAGGCGAAGTGACAACAATATAGGCAGCCCCCACACAACACATGGCTTACAGTACTGTAAGTCACATACTTTAGCCAGGCAGGAAGGAAGTGAGTCAGAAAAGCAGTTACTTTCACTTTCTCCTTTGCAGTTGTAGAAGGAGGAAGCCTTTTTGGTGAGAGAGGAGAGCAGTTTGTTTCCTAGCTGCATTGTTGTGATTTTGAGCACAAAAAAACAGCTTTTTTAAAAGCTACATCTTTATTTTTGTACTGTGTTTGTCATTGTTTTTTGCTACTGAATTTTTTTTTATAAGTTTTGTTTTGTGTGTGCGTGACTGTGTGTGTGCGTGTCAGAGAGTGTGAGACTGAGAGTGTGTGAAGGTCATATTACTGAGGCATCAGTGATAGTCGGGGACCTGTGTGCAATGGACCCTGGACAAGACGAGTCTGTGGCCTATGGGCATGGGCAGAGGAGAGGAGTGCACACATGTCAGTGTGGTCATGTGTTACTGGACCACTCCCAACTCTTGGGTGTTGCTTCCCCCCATGGAAGCAGCAGCACCAGTGCCACCGGTGGCTGTGCATCCACTTAGTCCGCCACTACTGCCACCACCAGTAGCAGCTGCAGGGGCTCCAGCAGCACCCCCTCCACCACCTCCACAGTCACAGATGGAGCCCCAGGTAAATGTAGGTGGTCCAAGCAGTATATCTGGTCCCCCCATAGCTTCCCAGTGTGGCAGTTTTTTAACTGTGTGGGGGGAGACAGCACAATCATGGTTTGCCATGCTTTGTGCTGTGCTGGTGCATCATGGCCCCAAGGGGACACATTTGGGGACCGGTTGCCATCACCCACACATGGAAAACCACCACAAGGTGGAGTGGCAGGCTGCCACCGAAGGGGCCAGGCGTCCACCTGCTCTCCCTTCTGTGGCAGTGGCAGAGTGTGCTGGGGGTGAAGTTGTGCCTTGCCACTGCAGCAGGAGGAGGGCAACTGCTGCAGTTGTTCCACCATCACCACCGCCACCACATCCACCAGCACCACTTTCTCCAGCACCATCATCACCACCACTACCTGGCTTTCCAGCTGCAGTTGACCCCACCACAGTGCCTGCAACACAGGCTGACATTGCACTGGTGTGGGCGGCCCTTGAGGAAAGCAATGAGAGGGTGGGTGCTGTGCAGCAGCAGGTTGATCAAATCCAGTGACAGCAGCTGCAAATAGTGACAATGCTGCACCTGCTGCTCGAACACCACGGAATCCCCCATTAAGGAATTTTTTCTGGACCCCTTCCCCCACTACTGTGCTGTACTGCTTTTGAGTGAGTTTTTTTTGTTATTTAATAATAGACATTTGCCCTTCTGTTGTTGCAGTGCCTCACTAATGTTGACTTTCTGTTGTGGAGTGCTTGTGTACAAACTGTTGTGAGCAGTGCAAGTATGATGTGCAAAATCACATGTGTGCAGTCAGTGTTGTTTCCTGTGTGAGTGTGTGTGTGTGTGTGTGTGTGTGTGTGTGTGTGTGTGACATCAGACATTGTGCAACGTGTTGCAAACATATATTGCTGTTGCTTACTTGTTACAGTGTTTATGCTATAAAGAACAGTGAGCAGAATAATGTATATTTTATTGTCACCATCATCATCAGTGGACTAAATGATGATACTTTTTCAGAGGTGTCTGGCCAGAGTGAACCTTAGTCACATTATATACTGCCCACATAACTTTTAGGAGAGCATGCATTTTTTGTGCTATGATCTCTACAAAGTCATGTGTGCACTGTGAGTGACTGAGGTGCACAGTGATCTGTTACCTCTGAAAAAATGTCATATCTCTTAGTCCGCTGGTGCTGATGGTACCAATAAAATATACATCAGGTATTCTTTGTTGTCTTTATTCTTGATACTGCAGTAAGTCTTACCATATATATGTTTGCATGAAGCTGAACAATGTATGCACACACAGGAAAGAACACTGATGGCACACATGCAGTTTAGCACAACATACTTGCATTGCTCAGTCTTCATGCTGTTTGCGAAACACTTAAAATCTGATTCATGAGTCCTGACACAAAGTAGACATTATTGAGGCTCTATAACTATTTTGTTTGTGAAATAGAAATGAAAGAGATTCACCAACTTACAGCATTGCATCCGATATATGGGTGCCTTACTTCCAGTGGAATCTTTCTTGCTCCACATGTCCTTACATAGTGCAATACATTTCTGTGAGAAAGCCGCCGGTAATTTCATTACAGTGTGTCACATCATGGAGGAATTCCTGTTCAGAAAAGCCACGCAAATTCTGCCCCTCTTTCTCAGCAATGTTAGGATGTGATGCCAGGGGGAGCGCGGGTGCATACTCCACTATAGTGAATTGACGATTGTCCAGCAGCTTTCCAAATGTTTCTTTATGGTATAATGGTCAGTTTGTGGTGAAATGTGTTGGCACGTTTCCAGTAACAAGAGCCTTGTTAGAGGAAACGTGCCCACATTTCACCACAAACTGAACATTATAACATAAAGAAACATTCGGATAACTGATGGACATTCGCTATAGTGGAGCACGCACCCGCACTCCCTCTGGAAACATGTCCTAACGTTGTTGAGAAAGGGGGGCAGAATTTGGTTAGCTTTCTGAACGGGAATTCCTCTGTGGCATGACACACTGTAATGAAATTACGGGTGGTTTTCACAGAAATGTATTGCACTATGTAAGGACATGTGGAGCAAGAAAGATTCCCTTGGAAGTAAGAATCCCATATATTAGGTGCAACACCATAACTATGTAACATGGTGAATCTCTGTAAAACAGCAGTGCAACAATCTGTTGGGAACTCTGACCTATATTTTTTAATGCTATGTTACAACTTCCTTTACTTTCATCCTGACTCGTATGATACTATAATTTCCAGTATTTGAGTTTGCTGTACTACCTTTTTTCATGTGTGAAATAAAGAAAGGATCATTCCTTTTAACATGGTGCTGACCAGGTCTTTGTCAATATTTTCTGCTGCTTTTCTCCATCAAAAGTTAGTTGTAATATAGCACGTCTGTTGTAAATTAAGTTATGCAGCAGGCAGTGTTTTATGACCCCACAGAACAAAATTTATTGAAAAGCAGCTGCAAATAAATACAAACCTGGTCATAACAATATTGAAAGGTGTGCTCATTTTTTTTTCATACATGACAAAAAGTAGTCAACTAAGTAAAGCAGACAGATATTGTGAAAAGAAGTGTATCATTCAAGTTATTACTCAGAGGTAACTAGTGGCTGGCAGTGTAAAATAGCATAAAAAAAGTACAGTTCAATATTGTCACCACATTCTTGCAATGCTGCTTTAATTGATAATGTCAGTATGACATCATGAGCTCACAATCACACAACACACAACATGCATCTGCCTTGTGTCCAGAAAATTGACAAGTGGTAACAAAGTGAAATGGGATAGTTTCAGCACATACAAAGTCCCCCAGAATAAAATGATGACCATAAGCAAACTGTTGCTGGTCCAATGTGTGCTGCGATTCCAGCAAATGCAATGTGATCATCTCAACTGGATGGAAGGGTGCCCTTTGTCTGTACAGTAATAGTAGCCTTGGTGAGTTGATATATATAGATATATATTTGTGTATTTTGTAGGTGAGGGGGGTTGACATGGACATGTACTCATGGTATTGTTCTGTATCACAGGTCACAAATACTGTTGGTGTGCACATTCCAGTGCTCAATGATAACTTTTTGCATAGAAATTTGAATGGATAACTCTCAAGCAAATGAAGGTAAGTGTTTTTTTTTGGGGGGGTGGGGGAAACATATTTGCAGGTTTATCTCTAATGGTTTCTTATTCGGTTACTTTTTCACAGATTTCATCTGCATCCTTCTCGAGTCTGGTTGTTAATGATGGCCATGGTCATCAAATGAAAATTACTTCTGCGTGTTGCATGTGTGCCATAGCAGGGGGGGGCTGATGTTGAAGAACTTCTTTGGATAAGGCCACTTTGACACAGCAACAAAGCATCTGGAAGTTTCTTAAAAAAAGAAACGAATGACTTCTTACAACTTGATTGTAATTTGTCTCTGGTTCTCAATCTCAAGTCAAGTTACATTTCAAAACCACATCTTGTCAAGTAACACAACCTGTGTGCAACTTTTTCAACACTGTCATGGTCAGGGCTGCACAGCTGCAAGTTCAGAATATAGAGCATGAATGATATCTTGCAGAAATAGCTTTGGTGACGTACACATGTCACCTAGTTTATGAATCGTACTTAGTCGCATTTGCTGCAGTATTTCCAAAACAATGAAACGAATGAAATAAAATCTTCATACTTACCAGAATGGATTTCAAATGGATATTCCATAGGTTCCTCTGTTCGGTACAGCTGCAGTACCATTCATACCGAGTTTCAGTGAAGGAGAGTTTTTTTTTAACCTTATGTGTACCATATGTGTTTGACATTGTGGCTCTGAAAAGCTACAGAAAACAAAACATACAACTAAAGGAAGTTAAATAGCATAACAAACATTAGTACACATACTCACTTTATGGTTCAACTATTAAGAGGCTTTGTGCATGTGGCTGATGGTTGAGGTCTCCTGTTCGATTCCCTCTGCCTTGGCATGATCAATGTTAATGTAATGGGGAAATATTGTCTGAATGACACTGGTGGTGGGTGTTTGTGGTGATAGCTGTGGCACATGATGACATTCTCTGTTATATCTTTCTGTATCTGGTGGTCATGACGGTGGCTAACATCAGTCCAGGTGGTGGTGGTGGTCCGGGGGGGCAGACAGACTCAAGCTCAGTGGTGGCAGTGGCTAACATCAGCCCCAGTGGTGGTGGTCAAGGGGGCAGACAGACTGATGCTCAGTGGTGGCAGTGGCTAACATTGGTCCCGGTGATGGTGGTCCGGGGGCAGACAGACTCATGCTCAGTGGTGGCAGTGGCTGCCATCAGTCCCAGTGGTGGTGGTCAAGGGGGCAGACAGACTCATGCTCCGTGGTGGCAGTGGGTAACATCAGTCCCAGTGGTTGTGGTGGTCTGGAGGGTGGACAGACTCATGCTCAGTGGTGGCAGTGGTTAACATCAGTCCCGGTGATGGCGGTGCTCTGGGGGGACACACCGCCTTTTAACAACTTCAGTTAAAACCTGCCAACATTAACCACATCATCATCCTCATAAAGAAAGCTGCCCTCATAGTTATCTATGTCTGAAGTCTGACCACTGGAAAATTCTTTCTCCATTGTGTCATCATCTACTTCAGTGGTGGGCCATTTCATGCTGCCACTGCCAGTGCCACTAGGATGGTCCATTTCCACATCACCAAAACCACCATGACTAGGCCGGGGTACAAATACCAAGGTTGCAGTCTGTGCTGGTATGTGCCTCTCATTCATTTTAATGAATGTAAGCAAACTAACATTTGCAGAAGAGAGGTTTGTCCGATGGTCCCTGACTATTGCACCTGCTGAGCTGAATACCCTCTCAACACTTACACTGGAGGGTGGGCATATGGAGTACTTCAATGCCACTGCAGTCAGTTCTGGCCATTCACTGACCTTTCCACTTCAGTACAAAAGAGGATAATCAGTTATTGTCAGATGCCTGTTTTCAGATGAATATGACTAAACCATTCTCTGTGCCACACTAAGTCCAGTGGTTGATGCATCATCCTTTTCTCCCAAATCATTTATTTCACAAATCTTCACTTAGGACAAAGCCTCCCAAAGTGGGTTGATGCCAGCCACTTTGGATGACAGACCACCTGGAACTACAGTCTCCTTCTCCTTGCAGGATATGCTTGATAGTCCTCCAGGTACACCTTCAGCTGGATTATGCTGCTGAGGTTTGCTGAGCTTGGCACGTGACTTCTGTGCCCCATGAACCAAGCGCACCAGTTGACCACTGATATTTTTTACCGTTCAGGCCCTCCTTCCATTACTGAAGCAATTCCATGTTTGCATCGTGGGTCCAGCATTGCTGCTATGCCAAAGCTGTCTCTACGCTGAATGCTCACAATGTGACGATTCTGGTCAAATACTGTCAGCATGTGTTGCAGTAACATACTGCTACCACTGTCTCTGGCAACATCAAGGCCATGCTGTACATTCAGCAATGTCTGCCTCAGCACCCACAGCAGTGGAATTGATTGGCTAATGGATGCAGACTCACCACTCACTGCCTGTGTGGCATGTTCAAAAGGCCACAAAATTGTTATTACAGAGTCCAGAAGGCACCACTTTTCAGTCATCATAGACATGGAGGCCCCGGAACTGTCACGGCTTGTGTACATCACAAGATATTCTGTGATGGCTTTGTATTGTTCATACAACCTCTCTGCCATGTATAAAGTGGAGTTCCATCAGGTGACAACTTCCAGCTTCAAGCGGTGCTGAAGCAGGCTGTTTTGCATCTGCAACTGCTGCAGTTGGTCACTGGTCTTTCCAGATTGTGAAAAGTGAGAGCAGATATGGCATGCAACGGTCAGCATTTCCTTTCCATCAGGGTGCTGCAGAAACTTCTGCACCACAAGATTTAAACAATGGGTCATGCATGGAACACAAAAAGAAAAACACCATTCATGATGCATTTCAGCACATTTGACCCATTGTCACTTGCTATGAACCCAGCTCTCAGGGGCAGGGGGTTCAGCCACTTGTCAATTTCAGTCAGTACCACGTCCAACATGTTTTCACCAGTGTGTGAACAGGTCACATTGCACACAACAATCGCTACATGCTGTTGAATTCCTGGAACATTGCTACTGCAACAATCCACCTTACTGCACTGATTATTCACACTACCAACATCACAAACAACCCCTGGTACCTGTGCCCATTGTGCAGTTAGACACAAATATGAACTCCCCACTGTTTTGCCACTTATCCACATATCCATACTTAAATGGATGAATGGAGAGGAGGAATGTTGAAGGGCATGTCTTACTGAGTCGGACACAGTACGGAACAACTCGGGGGCAGTACGGGTAGAAAAGTACGTCCTGGATGGGAGTTTCCATTTTAGACAGGCACATGCAGCAAACCACCAGAACCCAGAATTCTCCACAAAGGAGAAGGGCAAAAGATCAATTGCCAGCATTTCAGCAACAGCAGCATTAAGTTCACATGACACTGTATGACTGGGGGGCTACTTCAGCTTATGCACAAAAACACTCTGTAATGGGGGCTGACTTAAATGTTTTACATGGGGTGTGATGACATTGACAAATGGTTCTGCTCTGTGATGATTCTGAATGGCATTGGCGGGGGTGGCTTGTGGACATTTGATGAAGACAGTTGCACAGGTGATGATGACAAACCCAGAAATGCAGTTTTTTTGCCAGATTTGCCAACTGGGGTTGATGTACCACTTGTACTAGACATACTGCATTCACCCCCACCACCAGCACCACCAAAACTGCTACTCTCACCAGCACTGGACGTTTCAAAGTCATTATGCTTCTCCACCTCATCATGCCTGTAGTAATCCTCTGCTCTTATTACCTCACTACTGCACATGTTTAATTTCCTACTGGACTTAACAGTCATGGAAGGGCATAACATGCTCGTTATGGTTGCTGATGAGGGTGAATGCCCCACTGTGGTATTAGTTGCCATCTTGTGCTGGGCCCACAGTACCATGTGCCTATTCTTAAGATGCATATGCTGTCCTCCTGTGCCCAGATGGCTCCCCTTTTTACCTCGGCTCACACACTCATGGCAAACCTGACAGATTGCAACTGACTCATCATTTGCATCTTGAACAAAAAAATCCCAAACGAGGGATTGTGATGCTCCATTTTTAACATGTCCATGATGCTGTTTATTTAACTCTGTTCTTTTAAGCACTGAAGTGGGGAGGGTGATGTTTCGGGCACTGCACACCTGGACAGCAACTGACCACCAGGACTACCTATCATTATTACTGGGTCATCATCATCATCATCAACTGAAACTGGTAAATCACAATTTTTTATGGGGGGGGTTATTGCAAACAGACTCAGACACAGCTACCTTGAATTTCTTCTTCTCCAGTTCCCAACTGGGGTCCATTAGATCATCATCATCATATTCATCGACATCACACACATCCACATCTTTTGCTTAGATGCTGGCATGTGGACTGCATGTTGCAACCACAGTAACATCATCATCATCATCATCACGTTCATCATCATCATCTACACCACCATCACCTGATATTTTTTCACCACACTGTGAATCACTGCATGGAAAATACAGAAATTTCGGAAATTCCACAAAAGTTTTGGCACTTTCGCCTAAGGCGAGATTGGAAACTTCCAACCATTTTCCACGGATGTTGGTTGTTTTCCACAAAACTTTTGGGCTGAACTGCATAACAATACATTAAACTGTGGAATTTATTCCATCCACAGTTTAATGTATTATTTAGTGATACAGCCTACCCCCCGTCATTCACTGGTCCCTGGCCCCTGGTTTCTCGTGCCCCCACTGATCTCAGCCCCATATAAAAAAAAATTATTGGTGTCCAGTCCCGCCAGCAAACCACTGATCACCACTCCATATAAAAAAAAAATCTTCATTCCCTGGTGTCTAGTGCCACCCCCCACCCTATGATTGCTGGCCCCAAATAACAAAAAATTGTTGGTGTCCAGTCCCTCCACCCACCTGCCAACCACCCATCCATATAAAAAATAAAATATCCTCATTCACTGGTGTCTAGTGCCCCCTCCACCCTGGCAGGTAATCCATCACCACCCCACTTCCTCCCATCCCAACCTTGAGTAGACGACCAGCACAGCCCTCCTCTCTCCTCCATGGTTGGCCACCCACTGAGCTGAATGAATGAGCACACACACTCATTCATTGCAGCTCCCAGTCATCTTACAGCAGTGAGCACAGTTTTCAGGGGATAGAGAAGGGCAGGCCGTGGTTCCAGTTGCCCATGGAGTGGGCAGGATGGGGGAATGGCATTGTGTACCCTGGAGGAGTCTATAATGCCTTTCCCTCCCATCCTGCCACCCCCATGGGTGACTGGAACAGCCCCCATCCCCTTCTCTACCCCCTGAAAATTGTGCTGTAAGATGACTGGGAGCTGCAATGAATGAGCTCATGTGCTCATTCATTCAGCTCAGTGGGCAGCCAGCCACAGAGGCGAGAGGAGGTCTGTGCTTGTTGCTCACTCAGGGTTGGGATGGGTGGAGCAAGGTGGTGATGGACTACCTGCAAGCGTGAGTGGTCTACTAGACACCAGGGAATGAGGAATAGATATACTATGTATTTTTTTAATATGGAGGGGTGATTTGCAGGTGGGAAGGAGCCATTAGACACCAGAGAATGAGGGTATTTTATTTTTATATGAATGGGCGGTCAGCAGGTGGGTGGGGGGACAGGACACCAGCAATTGTTTTATATGCTGCTGGTGATCGGCAGGTGGGGGGGCCACTGGACACTAGGGAATGAGGATATTATTATTTTTTATACAGAGGGGCAATCAGCAGGTGGGTGGGGGGACTGGAGGGACACCAATATTTTTTTTATATCAGGCCAGCAATCAGTGGGGGGGGTCACAAGAAAAACAGGGGTCAGGGGCCAGCGATTGGTAGGGAGAGAGTTAATAAATTAAACTGTTGGTGGAAAGTGGCAGAGCTGAACACTGACAGTGATCAGTTATGTGTAATTTTTTTCCTGCTGTTTAGTACATTAACCCACAGAGGTCTTACATTTATTCCACATTTTTTAGGCAGAATTTCCACTTAGCAAAATAATTTCCAGACTTTCTTGGAAGCAAAAGTCTGACTTTGGCTCAAATTCTGCCGGCGGAAGTTTTTTTTTTGCACATGCCTATTTGGTACTGATTCTGTGGACTTTGTTGATATTTGAGATGCTGCATTCTCCCTTAGAATCCCCACAACATCAGTGTCACCTCACTGCCCTTCTTGTAGTTTGGTTGGGAGTTGCTGCCATTTCTTTTCTACTGTTGGGCTGACCACATCAGTAGGGCCTGGATTTACTGCATTTCCAGCAAACTCATTCAGTCCCACTCTCCTAGCAGCAGAGTTTCCAATCTTGCAATGCCACATGCTCAGTGGTCTCCTATATAGTTTGACGAGCAGCTGACTGCTCACTAACAGCATCAGGCACTGAGATCCGGTCATTACTGTCTGGCATGCTAGTCCACCCTGTGGCTAGGACCACCTTTCTACTGCTGACCAGTTCTGACTAGTATCCTCACAGGTACCTGACTTATTATCTGATGATGTTCTACCATGTCTCAGTTGCCACAGATTCATTTTTTGTCCAGACAGTCCCAATGATGTGGCAGGTAAGGTATGGGTGTGTGTGTGTGTGTGTGTGTGTGTGTGTGTGTGAAAATCGTGGTTTAGCTATATCTGGGTGGGCAGAGTATTTTCTAAAAATTTTACTTGTGTTTTCCTTAAAGAGCTAGTGTACTATCTAAAACCAATATTAGATTTTAAAACCAACCAACCATTACCTTTCATATCTGAGGTACTTTTTATTTTCCTTTTGATAAATTAGAAGATTGTTTACCTGATGTTAATAGGCGTGATGTGTGGAACAGCTCTTAGCCTGGCAGCTGACTTATCTTGCTCTACTCCCCCCATACTACATCATTAGGATTGTGACTTCACTGACTGTGACATCACTGCTACTTAGGAACAGCAAGTTATTGATTGCTAGGTCATTCACCTATGATGTCGCTGTCAGTGAGATCATAATGCTGATGATATAGTGTGGGGCAACAGAGTTTGATATGTCAGCTGCCAGGCTAAGAACTGTTCCACACATACAGCACAATACTATCACACAGAAGACTTTCTAATGAGCAAAAGGAAAAATAAATCTACTTCAGAGATAAAAAAGTTACAACTTACAACTACTTAACATTTTTGTTATTTTCATGTCTGTCTGTTTTTGCTCCACTAGCTCTTTAAGTTCAGCTTTTCCTTTTCTAATGGATAACTACAGTAGCTACTTACTCCTCTATTAAGGAAAACAGACGTGCCTTCTTTTCTTTTCACTTTTTAACTTTTATGTTAACTGATGAAGCAACTTTTCTTCTTCTTTACTTAATACATCCAAGTTTACAGAGTCAGTCTCCACCTCCATTTTATTCATTTAATCAAAAGTATCATTCAAACTCCAGTAGAGATCTTCTGGTTACATTAGGCAGTGAGGGAGGTCAGCTCTTCTGCCCTGACAGCACCTTCACTTCATCCACTACATGGCCCACTGTGTTGCTCAGAGAGGACACTGCTGCCCCCTGCTGCAGGAGTGGGGGCATTTTTATTGTAAAAAAAACGAAATCAGGAAATTCTACAATACAAAATAAAATATAAACCACCTCCGTTATACACAAAGTACAGATGGAAACACAGGCACTATAAAGTAAACACAGCATTATGGGCAGAAAAATCACATAAAGGAGAATGCTTGTTAGATGAAATCAATTCAATTCTTTATATGAGCAAGAAGGATAGGGAAGTATCATGGCTTTTACAAAGAATAGAATAATACAAGAATATACAACTACTATTTCTTTTTTACAGTTAAATGCTTTATTGTTTTCAAACATAAAACAAAACATACATACAATATTACAAATACAGTAGATGTGTATACAGGGTCACTTGGTGTTGTCAATTTGGACATAACCATAATGTAACATCGTCCCTTCCGAGTAACCATTCAGGCAGCGCTAATAATTGTATAATTGACATCGTAAAAAGGATATATGCCTCTTTTATGATATCATGTACTAGTATGTAGACTGGTGTCAACACCTTAATCAACATCCATACGTAATCAATAATAAAACAAAAAAAAGGAAGAATACAGAGGGAATACCCCTAGGGTATATACTGTGAATACCTATGAAAGCTCAGGTCCTAAATCTACGTGAAACAGACTAAATAAATGCACCTACCTCTCTTTTCCCACAGCATGCAACCATAGGGAGGTATCACCACATATAAGACACGGCTTCATGGAATATAATAGTTACACCTTCTTATGGCCGTTTTGTACACTGCTTCTGGAGGAAAGAGACCACAGAGTAAACAAAGTAATATCATACATCCTCTGTTCCTATTGTGGAGTACATCTACTGATAATAAACAGTGTTATACGTTTTATACGTGTAAAGTGGGTATGTAGTTTCCATTACTCAAACTACACAATATAACACTTGATAGATATTCACATACAAGTCATTGACCTATATTAAACCTATAGAACAAAAATTACCTCAATGTGGGTAAATTTTGTACATTAAAACATTCAAGTAGAAACAACATTGCACATTGCTGACACTATAAACCTTTATATCCTTAGATTCACAGTAGAGTATTCGTAGGTAACCTTAGTTCAAACAATAAGTGGTGACAGATGGATATGAGGAGCCTGATCAACCGATACCAGCTCTGGCTGACAAATATGCCATGAAGGGGGCCCAGCAAGGAGAGAAGCATTCCATCTTCCCCGTAGCCATATGTGTCCACCTATCCATCTCATATACAGAGGAAAGCGATGTTAGAATCACCTTGAGACTGGGCAGTGCAGTGCTTTGCCAGTTTTGAGGGATTAGTCATTTAACCTGCATACTAAATAGGAGTAGCCACTTAAGTTCCAGCCGTTTAAGGGGGGGAACCCTGCACCACAGGCCTAACAGCATAAGGAAAGGGTCAGCTGGAATCTGACAGTTAAGTATCGTGCTGGCCACATGTATCACTTCCTCCCAAAGATCATGTATTCGGGGACATTGCCAAAGAATATGAAGTAAATCCCCCCCCAGGCTGGAGACACCGCCAGCACATATCGTGTGAGAGGACTTTCATTTTCTTTAATATAGCAGGTGTCCTGTACCAAGAATGTAACATTTTATTATGTATAAGTCTACTCCGGGTATCTTTATGAATTTTTAACCCAATCTGCCAGCACTGTTTCCACTGTGTCTCTGATATTTGTATATTTAAGGCTTTTTCCCATTTTAACTTAGATTTTATATTGGAGGAAAGTAGCGAGTCCCTCAGTACAGCATATATCGTAGCTGCAACTTTATTGGGTAGGTGAAGCCACCTTTCTAAGTATGTGTCACAGGCTGGAAGGGCTTTACCCTGATTTAGGAGAGGTTTGAGACTATCACACAGTTGCAGGTATTTCCAAAAGTCTGATTTACCCAGGTTTCATCTGGATTGCAAGTTCTGGTGCGTATCCACCACAAAGGAATTGGGTCCCAGTATATCCTTAAGAAATATAATCCCTTTTCCTTACCAGGAGGGCCAGGCCACCATGGAGCCACCAATAGTTATGCTAGGGTTGTTCCACAGGGGCACTTCTGTAAGGGGAAGAGTCGGGCATTTTATTTATTTTTGTAGAATCTTCCAATATCTGATTGAGGACCCTATAGTGGGATGCAATGTGTACTCCTGATCCGGGGAGGAGCAGAGAAGAGAAACTGCTGTAGGGCTATTACTGTACATCAGTTTGAGCCTTAGCCACTGAGGGGAGTCAGTATTATGGGGTTGGAACCATTTCAATGTTTGTGCTCATTGAAAAGCTATCTTATAGCCTTCAATCCATGGAAGGCTCCATCCTCCCTGCAGTGGATGAGTCTGAAGTTGATTTCTACTGAAACGAGGTCTAACTGGACCCCATAAGAAGGAACCAATCATCATGTCTATTTTCCTGAACCAGTAATTTGGGAGAAAAAGGGGAATATGAGCAAGCACATAAAAAATCTCGGGGCAAGGAACATCTTAAAAGTGGCTATCTTACCTGCCATGGTTAGATGGAGCGTATTTATTCGCTCCATTTCAAGTTTACAACTGGCCAGAAGGGGGCACAGGTTATTATCCCACCATTTTGCTAAATTACTCCCAACTTTGATTCCCAAGTATTTGATCGTATGCTGTGACCATTTAAGTCCAAACTGTGCCACCAAGTGAGACTTGCACTGCGTGTTGAGAGGGAGTATTTCAGTTTTGGATTGGTTTATTTTTAACCCTGAAATGGATGAAAAGGGAGTCCAGAACTTCTAGAAGATGGGGTAGGGACTCGTTAACATCTCTTAGTAATACCAACAATTCATCAGCATACAGCAGGGAGGAGACAGAGACCTGCCCCCTGCTAATACCAGTGATGTGTGTATTCTGTCTGATTGCAGCTGCTAATGGTTCAATAGCAATGACAAACAAAAGAGGAGAGAGCGGGCACCCTTGACGTGTACCTCTGTCTAAAGGAAATGGTTCAGAGAGAACCGAATTTGTGAGGACTTTTTGCATTGGGAGATGTGTAAATGGTGGAGACAGCCACTCTAAAGCTAGATCTGAACCCCATGTGGTGTAGAACTTCCTGCAAGCAGTCCCACTCCACTGAATCAAATGCCTTTTCAAAATCAATGGCAACAGCAGCAGACACTCTTAATGTATCCTGATTCGCTATGTGTATAAGATTAATAAGTGTTCTAATATGGTCAGTGCTATATCTACCTTTTACAAAACCGACCTGTGACGGTGGATCAGGGATGGTAGGACCAAGGCCAGTCTGTCCGCAAGCACTTTGGCAAAGACCTTGCTATCTGAATTTTTTAAGGATATGGGGCGAACATTAGCTGGTTCATCAGGAGTTTGTCTTTTTTAGGAATCACTGAAATGACAGCCTCCCTTAGTGTAGGGGTAGTATACCTTTATCCTTGGTCTCCTTAAAGACCTTACAAAGCAGGAGAGATCAGAGGGATAATAGCAGAAGAAGTCACAGAGAACCGTCACTACCAGAGGATTTCCTGTTTTAAAGCCATCAAGGAAGCCTCAACCTCTGCATGGGTTAGGGGTTTCTCCAGGGCTGCAGTTTGTTCTGGAGCCAACTTCGGTAGTCTCACCATATCTAAAAATGATGATATATCCAAACAAGGATTGGTTCAGGTAGACTTGTATAATTGAGAATAATATGCCTTCATAATGTCATTCACTTCTTGTGGATTTGTTTTCAGTACTCCTGTGGCAGGATCTTTTAACCCCCCTATGTATCTATTTCTTTGCTGTTTCCACAGCTGATATGCCAGAATTTTTCCACTTTTTTCTCCACCCTCCCAGTATGTATGTTTTAATCTAGTAAGTGCCAGATCTGCAGCCCTGGAGAGAAGTTCATTTAACCTGGTCCTTATATCCAGAACTCTTCGACCGCACAGGGACTTTTGGAGAGGTGGTGTTGAGCCTTCAAAGTTTTTCAGCATTGAGCAGGTCATCCTCCAATTGTACCCTTTCCCTTTCCCTGTTTTTCCTCCTGTAGGAGGCATACCCTATAATTTTTCCACACATGGTGGCTTTAAAGGCCTCCCAGGTATTTTGGGCTGAAGTGTCCTCAACAGGGTTTTTCTTAAGAAAGTTTATAGTCTCTGATTCAGCCCATTTTCTGAAATTGGGTTCACGTAGGAGTAGTGGATCCAGTCTTCAGGAAGGGGATCTTCGAGAAGAAGGGCCCCAGGAGATAACTACCTGTACTGGGGCATGGTCCGAGATTACCATGGGAAGAATAACTGAGTTTCTAACTAGGCCTGTAAGAGTATGGGAAATAAGCCAGTAGTCTAATCTACTGTAAGTACCATGGACCCCCAAATAGTAGGAGTAGTCCCGGACAGAGGGGTGCACTAAGCACCATATGTCCACCAGCTGATACTCAGTGCTTAGGCATTGAATGGCCAGGGCTCCCCTAGTGTGAGATTCTTTGCCTAGATCACTCCTGTACAGCAGGGGGACATGTAAGATTAAAATCCCCCCCAACGATAATGGGAATATCTTTTTCTACCATTGTGTCTAACTTAGAATTCAACTCCAAAAAGAAAGATGGATCATCCACATTCGGAGCAAAAATGTTTACCACCAAAAGGTGGCCCTCGGGGGTGTCGAGCAAGGCTAATACCCATCGTCCCTGAGAGTCTGTCTTCCTCTTAACCACCACCCAGGGAAGTGATTTGTGGAATAGGATTGCTACGCCTGTTTTCTTCGTGGAGGCACAGGAATGCAGTTCCATACCCACCCAGTCCCTAACTAAATATTTACAGTCCTTCTCTGCAAGTTTAGTTTCTTGCACTAAGGCCACCTGGGTTTTAAGTCTTTTAAGATGGGAGAATACCTGCTTCCTCTTAGAAGGGGAATTTAACCCTCTTACGTTCCAAGTTATAAAGGAGATATCACCCATTGGGACGGATATAACAAAATCTTTTAGGGGGATATGAAGGGATGAACTCATTCGACCATCGCGTCTTCTCCTCAGATCCAGTCTGTAACCCTACATGCATAAAACATAGTAAACTAAAGTTTAACACCACACATCTGTTCTGCAAAGTTGTAGAAATAGTCTGGGATACAACAATTATTAAAACAATAAAACTATTTACACATGATGCGCACCTGTGTGCTTTGGAGATAAACGTTGTCTCGGGCCGAGGAGTCAAAGTCCTCTCAGGCCTCATCGTTCCACCTACAGTGGGGAGGTGGTCTTGGGTGTTAACCAGGACTTGTCGCCCCTAAGAGCAACCCATTCCTCAGGGATAAGGTCCTTTAACGCAGCCCCATGTCTGATTTCACTAACAACTCCCGGGCAGGCAACCGAATAGTATGTTGACCCCTTACATAGTTGTGGTGCCCATGGGGGGGGAGAATTCTCTGCTCCAGCCATGGCAACATTCTAGTGCAGTCATAAAGATTCACTGGGCATCGGAGTTACCCCCAACACATGTCCTCCGCAGGGCTAAGGACTCCCATAAGTATTTATTACTGTAAGGGCCATACCTGGACTATCAAGATTTAAACCAGCTGTATAAGACACCGTCTGGTGTCATAAAGGCCTAAAATGACCAATTAGTCCACAAAGACTGCTATATCAAATGGGCTGCACATACCACTAGCTTCTCCTTCCCACTTCACTTCTCACCCCATAACTATACAGAGTGAGCATAAATGCTTATCTAATACTAGTTCTGTGCATCCAAGGAGGGCAAACTTTCAATACTAAGTTCAGGCTGGAGTGCACATTGGTCTAATCTGTTTTCACCACATTTGTTCATAGGTGGTTCCTGATTAGAGTCCTTAGGTGTGGGTACCGCTAACACAGGGTCACCGACAGGGTATTTAGCCTCCGAAGCCTCTTGAAGCATTTCCTCTTCGGGGTATTCAGGAAATTCATCCTGTGAAGCGGGGGCAAGTGGCGCAAATCTGTTAGGGGAAAGGAACTGAGAGTCAAATCCACCGTAGAAGCCTTTGAGCTTAGCGATAGATCAGAATCATTCCCTGCATGATTGATAGGGTGAATTCTTTTGGGATGGTTCTCATTCTGTTGATGTTTCCGTGTGCATACTGGGAGATGAGTACTCTGGCCTTGGAACTGGAACCCATTTGGGCGAGATGGGGGTATGCAGGTGCCATCTAGCGATATGTTGATGTTATGACTCTTCCCCGGTAAAGTAGAATCCATGGATATATTGTCTATCCTGACTGCTCCATAACTTCTGTTTTTTAAATGCTCAGACAAACTGCTCAGAGTAGTAAGCGAGAGAAATGTACCATTCTCTTCAATCCGCATAATTGCAGGATAACGAAGTGAGAATTTGATGCCCCTTTCATGCATGATACGTCTTGCCTCAGGGTATTCCTTCCGTCGAGCTGCCAGGTCCCGAGAGTAGTCTTGAAAAATCACTATTTTATGCTCCCTCCAATATATAGCTCCAAGCTCATGAGCACGAGATGTGACTCATTCCTTGTCGGCAAAGTTTAGTATTCATGCCATAAGCGGTCTCGGCCTGTCGCCTTGCTTTGGTTTAGGGGCGAGAGTTCTGTGCGCTCGCTCAATTGTAAAGCCAGGAGGAAGATTATGCTTCAGCAGGTCAGGGAGAATATTGTAAAGAAAGTCAACAGGGTTGCCTTGTTCTACACCCTCCGGGAACCCTAGCAAGAGCAGGTTATTACGCCTACTGTGATTTTCTAGGTCGTCGACCTTAGCCTGCAGTGCCTGAATTGATCTCTCCTGAGCCCTCGTTATGGCAGAAAGTTCATCCACTGCATCAGTGTTTTCTTTAAGTTTATGCTCGGTTATATCTAGTGGGAGTCCAACCTGTTGATCATTGCTGTATTATTGTTGCTTGTGGGGTGTTACTTCAGCCATTTGCTTTAAGAGTGAGGCAAACATCTCCTGGGTCTGCTGTGCACTAGGGCCCACGGCTTTCCCCGGCCCACTGCATTTCGACATGGCCAGTTGTCACTACTATATCCCCCAGTCCATCGTGTGATCCAAGATGTCTCATTATGTCCTGATAGCCCAACCTTTCCAATTTAGTTTTAAGCTGTTAAATATCCTGATACAGGTAGAAACACGGAGTGTAGCTCTGGTAATGATCCTGGGGTACTGAGCGCTCACATCACGCGGCCATCACGTCGGAAGCCAAGCCACGCCCCTTACAACTACTATTTCTGACAATAAAATAAGCAACAACATTTAAACAGGCAGCTTTAAAAACAGAGCAGTATTAGTGATGTTAATCAGTGACCATTTATCGATGTCATGTCTCGTTGAGCTCCTACATTTTTGTGCTTAAGTGCCCGATAATTTTTCTTTTTAAGTTTGACAACTAAAGCAAGGAAATTTGATATTAACTCCACATCTTTTTCAGATTGAGGATGACATAAAATAAAGACTAGATCATAGTTTGAGTCTGTGTAAATTTTTAAGTAATCCAACAAGAACTGAGTTCTTATTTTTGGATATAGAGGGCAGACTATGATTACATGTTTCAAGGTTTCAGAAAAGTCCCTATTGCAAAGGCAGAGAGATTGTTCAATTTTTGCATTACCAGTTTCAGTTCTTTGTCTTACTATTATACTATGCATATTTTGAACTGATGATTTCAAATCTTGCCCTGATAATTATATATTTTTTCTGGTTTTAGAGGATGAGTCAGATAACTTTCAAGTGAATGATCTATTTTGTTTTCTATGAACAACAAAGCACACCTCTGCTTCCTTATAATGTCCATATCAATGCTTTTTCCTAGATGATACAACTTCTTTTTGAGTCTGTCCTTATATGAATTAGAGATTGATATCTCACTTTTACCTGAAAGATCTTCTGATTCCCTATTTCCCCCTCCGCCCTCTCCGTTCCTCCAACGAGGGATTGCTGGAGATTCCCAGGGTTCGATTGAAGTCATCAGGATCTCGTGCCTTTGCTTTTTCAGCACCGACCCTGTGGAATTCTCTACCTCGTTGGTTCAGAGAATGTCCAACCGTTGAACATTTTAAAGTTGCTTTAAAAACATATCTTTTTGGATTAGCGTATCTCTGCTAGTTGTGGCTGTCTTTTAAATGTTGTGATTTTGTTATTTTAAAATTTTGTACAGCGCCTTGATTTTGAAAGGCGCTTTATAAATAAAATTGAATTGAATTGAATAATCATTCCATAAAAGACCCATGTTTATTATATTTAGGTTTTTTACCAAAGAATTAAGCCATAAGGAATGAAGTCCAGTTTGCTGCCATTGCATTTTCTCCTTGAGGCATTTCCTGGGCATAATGTTTCTGTTATTGTTTATTATTTTTGGCCAATAAGATATAAGTGTGAGATTTTTAGAATATCTGATGGGAACCTTCCCCTGTTCAGCTCCTAGTGTTTGATGTTGAATTTGGGACTTGTGATCAAGTTTTATAATAAAACGATAATGGTTTCTTTAGATCTTCATTATTTACATGTTCCCATGCTTCAGACCTGTAAAGAAGTAGGGGATGCAATTTAGCTTCCCCTCCTTTTAGCACTGGAATTATTTAAATTCCACCATATTGATAATTATATTTTAGGAGGGCCTTAGCAACTAGTTTTGCCTTCATGAACTATTCTTTTATATTATTAGGGAAATAAGAGGGGGGAGGATAGGGAAAGGTATTGGTTTAAAAAAAGTTGAGGGGAAAAAAAGTAAGAATTAGGGTAAGGGAAAAAATGGGAGAAAGAGAAACGAGGGGAAATCAATCCCTTTCCCTATCCCATCCGTCTTATTTTCCTGTCATTTTTGTTTTTCTCTTTTTATTCTTTTGATCCTTGTATTTTTTGGATCTGGTAGATAATATATGAACAGGTTCTAGAATTAAATATATGATGGTTCTTTTTTGTTTTATTATGTTGCACCATGGTGTGTTTAAAATATATATATATATATATATATATATATATATATATATATATTGTGTACAATATATATTTTTAGAACCTTTTGTGATTGCTGTCATATAATTGAAAGTATTGCCAGTAAGAGTAGCTTTGTGCTTATTGTAGTATAAATTGGTAAAAATGTAGCCATGAATTGTGAACTTTAAGCACACACAATTACTTTAATTTTGTTTTAACCCTTTCACTTTATAATGCACTTGGTGATTTCAATTTATTTGTTAACCATTGCTGTGTCTTTAAATCCCTCAGTACATAAGTGAGGGTGATGTGGGGTTAAGGATGTCCCTGAAGAAGTGCACATGCATGAAACCAGTCTGGCCTAGCAAGTGTGGAGCATGCACCTATGTAGCACCTTGTTATTTTGTTTTTTAAGCTTCACTATTTAAGCTATTAAACTATATGCTTTAGTCCAGTTCCCCTATGGATTATTTGGACTTCTACGATGGATGGTGCTCAGCTTTTTGTTTTGTTCTTAGTGAATTCCCTGCCAAGTAGTATGCCGCAGATGGAGCCCCCCCCTTATTGTTGTTTTCTTGGTACATTTCATCACATAATTTTTGATGATAACTCCATTTTTTTTATTTGGAGGAACCTATAATATTGTTTTCTGGCTTGATTTAGGGAATTGTGATTATTTCTTGATGGGTGGGTTTTATTCCATTTTATTAATCTCCCTAAGTTCTTTTTCTCTTTTTTACATTTGAAGTTGAACCAGGATTTGGCCTCACAATGTGGGTTACCATTACAGGGGACATGAATCGTATTTCTTATTTCCTGACTTATTTGTGAAAGTATTAGATCAAATTGCTGAGCAACCTCTGGATAATTCTCTTTCCACAGAACTGGGCAACCTTCCTAACTATATAGTACATTTCTTAACTCTCTACCTTTAATTAGCTTGTGTTTTAATTGCTGTTTTCCCTGTATACTTAAATGTGTCAGGGGGTTTATAGCAACATCCCTTGTTTCAGGATTTTCAGTTTTTGTTTTAATTTGTAAGCTCAAGGAGGCATGGTCGCTTTCAGTTCTTATTTGCACTTTGAGCGATGCAAACATCCCAAAATTCTCCACTTTAATAAGGAATAATCAATTGTGCTTTACCCAGCTGATGAAAAGAAAGTAATTTCCCCTTCTCCGTCACCATCTAAACTTCCATTTAACAGTAATAAGGCTTTTCTTTGATGAGTTTTTCAGATTATCTTCCCTGTTCATTAACCCCTCTGTCCTTTCTTTGTCTAGTTTTACAGTCTTTAAGATAAAGCTTTGTCTCCAATATGGCTCAATTATCAAATGTTGCAATAGGAGCATTGAAGTCACCAGCTATCAAAAAAATGCCCTGAGGGTATCTTTGAAAGGCTGAGTCAATATCTCCATTGAGTGATTCCCATATTATGCTGTAATGTTGTGAAGAATTTTTAGGAGGGATGTAAATGTTAACAAGCACAAAAAAGAAGTTGGTCCCATAATATTGCTATCATTATGTAATTTTGTGAATTTTTAAAGACCTCAATTTCTGAAATGGCATGGCCAGTTTTTGTATATATAGCCAGGCCAGGCCCCCTGTAGGTCTTGTAGAATTTTACATCACCTGATACCCATTAATGTTTATGACTTCTTTAGACCAAGTCACCTGTAAAAAAACTTTAATCATGTTTTGTCATAAATTAAAGACATTCATTATCAGACATTTTACTAAGAAGTCTTGCAACATTCCATGCCAAAACGTTATAGCCAGGGGAGTATTGTTTACTAGCAACAGTGCTTCCCAGAATTTTCCATTATATTGTTATTATCTAAAGCCAGCCATGGCTCTGTTGTAGTTTCTGACATCTCTCTCACGGGTAAATCGCCTGTGTCAACAATCAGAATACCCTCTTTGTTAAATACCTCAGTTCTACATTTCAGTTGGTAGTATATATATCAGAATTTGCACACACATTGCTAATCTGGGTTCCTGAGCCATTCTGGAATGCTCTTTCTGCAAAGATGATACACTGTTTCCCCAGATTCTATTTTTAGTTTTGACATGATCAGTGAATTAACATATAAAGACAAGATCTCTTCACTGTCTCCAGGTAATCTATCAACTGTAAATAAGGAAAGTATGTGGGGTTCATCATCCCTTTTTGGTGGTACTGGTGTCTTAAAATCCCATTTCAGAGCTAGGAGGTTATTCAAAAAATGTTTGATCTAATATCAAGCTTGGGGTCCCCCCTCCAAAACTTGTGCAGTAATTGTTTTCCAAGTGACTGGTGTCCATAGGCCCAATCCTAACTGATCCAGACTAGGGGATTCAGCCCAGATTTCTTTTGCTAGGTTCATGTCAGGAACTAGGACATACACTGGTTTAGATTGAGTATTAGAGTCTGCATGTCATGATAATTTTTCCTTTAACTTGGGAAATACCTAGTTCTGCTGATATTAGGTATTCAATTAAATCTCCTAAGGATACTATGGACTCATGGTCTTTTTTGAAGATACCATCAATTCTTAGACACACTTCACTACCAGTTAAAGTACAGATTTTTATCAATTTGTCTTGTCCAAGTCTAGGGCTGTCAACGTTTTTTCCAATCTATTGGATAGCTTCTTTTATTTTATCTTTCTGAATCTCATTGTTACCTAACTCTTCCCTGTGTTGCACTTTCTGCTTGAGTGGATCAGCTGTCTGCAGGTGTTTTTTAAAAGGTTCAAGCCCTCCCGCTCTTCTAGGCATTTCTACTACCTCAGAGTTTTTTGGGACCATAGAAGAACTTTGTGTTGTCTTCTTTTTCTTCCCTTTTTTATTTTTATTTTGTTGATGATGACCCCTATGTCCTCCTAACTGTTTTTAGGAATATCAGGGATGTGCGTTGTTGAAAAGGACAGTTTTTCCTTTCTCACTTGCTCTTAAAGGATTTCTATTTTGTTGTCCAGCATTTGGATTTTAGCAAATAATAGTTAATAAAAACATCAATGCTATTTTTCAGTTCTCTAATAGCTTCAGCAGGACAACATTGACCATTATTGGATGTGCCAGTGCCTTAATTGTATAGTTAGACATAGTGTCTGGGAATTGGGCATAGAATTCATCATCCAAATCCAATTCTTTAACTTCCTTTTCCTACTTTGGAAAAACTGCACTGGATGACCCTGCTAGGATTGAATAAGTGTCTTTCTCCTCTATTATATCTTGCTTAATTAGCTCAGAAAGTCATGAGGAGATTTCTGGGGGGGGGGCTAAAGAGTTCCAATTTTGTACCCTGAGAGTTATTAGGAGTTGTTACAGTTGAGTCTTTGCATTTTTCCTGTATAGGGGGACTATGGTGTTCAGAATTCCCTTGTTTGTTACTCTTTATTTGTCTGGGAGAAAATAATTCTGTGATGTTTTTCTCAACATTTTTTTGTTTTCTCACTAAGATCCAACTCTTTGCGTTTGGCCTTCTTTTTCCTTTTTGAGAATTGCTCCCAAAAGGAATTTATTAGTTTCAACTGCTCCCTCTTGTTTGGAGGTTTCCAAAGTCTGTATAAGACTGCCATTTTCATTTTATTATCCATCTCCTTCTCTGTTTCAATAACTGGCTTTTTTATATCTCTCTTCACCACCTCTGTGTAGGAAAATATGTATTTTTTCCCTGTTTTTATATCAGTTGGAGTAGAGGTGGTGATATGCAATGGCTCATTAAATATGCATACATTTGACTTGTTCCCCTTTGCTAGCACCATTTTTCTAGTCCTAGTACTCATTATTCAAGCAGTGCAATACAATATAATACAGTGCAATGCTTAGCTACTGTTTCCAAATTAAAAGCCAAATCAAACAAATAGATTAGCTAATATAAAAGTGCAAGGAAGGGATTTTAAACTAGCACAAGAGTCATTTAAAGAATCTGCTCAGAAATATTGTGCAAAGAATCTTGAAGCCAATCAGGTCACCACAACTCGGGAAAAGCAAGGTGAAAGAATGTGAGTAGCTTCTTAGTATAGACAGGTGTTGAACATTCAGAGGCAACAACCCAATATAGTACAGTTCTTTTTCCACAATGGTTTCTGAAGTTAGAATTTCCACTATATGGGAACAGAGAAGAAAAACATGGCTTTGTTTGGTGTGGGTATAAAATTGAGTGAAATTATACTTAAAAGGAAAAGTGACCAGTCTAACAAAAACACCCATGCTTATTTGCATTTGGTCTCTTTAAACACATGGACTGGTGTCCATGCTTCCTTAATTTCAGGTCTCTGCTCTTAAAACCATTAAAATTGGCTAAATTAGCATGAAAATAGGAAGGTGTGTTCAATAAGAAAGACCTAAAAAAAAGAAACAAAAAATAATTTAAATTTGAAAGGTCAAACACACCCACCTAGAAAAGGAAAAAAGAACTAGAAAAAGGGAAGGAGGAGGAGTAAGTGAATACCAAATGCAACAAAAGTGCAAAAAAGTGCTAAAAATAAATACTATACTGTATGTAGCCAAATGCCTTCCCAATCAGAGGCCAGATCTTCATTCTCAAGGACACAGTTAATCCGATTCTGGTTACATATAGCTTATCTGTAGCTTTCACACAGGGAGGGTTGCTAGTTCTCCAATTTATAAGTAATACACGAGCAGAGTGGAGTGACTCAGAGCAGCTCTGAGAAATGGCCTGGCATGTAAGCAAATATGGTGCTTTAGCCAGAAAGACACTACGCATGCACTTTTCAACTTTTGGTCAAGTGCTTAGCCTTGGCTGACAGCAACAGTTAAAAACTGATCCAGGAAGAAGGAGCAGGTAGCAACTATGGGAAACTTGAAAAAACTATGGGAAAACCTTAGGGAAACTATAGAGATGGGAAAACCTTTGAAAACTTTTAAAAAGTCCAAAATAAAGTAAGGAGAGATTGAAAAGGCACAAACAGAGGAGAGGGGAGTAGCTACAATTGAGCTGCTGAGGAGGCCTCAGGGAAACTGCAGGGAACTATGGGTAAAGAATAAAACTTGAAAGATGTCCAGAAAAACTTAAAAAAGAACAACACAAAACCACATAAAACTTCACTGGGAAGTGCTTAAAAGTTTGCCCCTTTTAAACACAGTGAGCACTTTCTAAAATAAATAATATAGCTACAATAATTAAAAGACCTGGCAAAGCAGGCAAGCAGACAAACCAAACCAAACACAAGTAAGGAGCATAAAAAATACAAATAAAGAGTAAAAAAGCCTGCAGCCTTCTTTGCAACTGAGAGAGTTCATACATATATTGGAGTCCCAGGTCTAGTGTTAGGGGAGTTGGTTGGGTTTTATCAAACTTTTTCAGGCTTTTCTCAGCCTCGAAGGGGTTTAGGTCCTAGCCCACAGTAGAGTCTATCAGAGTCACGTGGTGTTGTACACCAGCAGGCAGATGTTTACCATTTCTGTTTCAGCAGGTGGATAGGTTACTGCAAAGGTCCAGGAATTCAAGGGTTCAAGTGCTCGACAGGAAAGTCCCTTGGAAAAATGTCCCTTTTCCTTTCTTTCCACTGGTGTTGTGAGGGCTGCACCACCACTAGGACTCTGCTAAGACACCACTGTAGTTGGCTTTACAAGTCTGTATGGAGAGCCTCTCACTGTTCCTCTTAGTCTCCAATAAATGCAGCTACCCCTGTTATTGTGTCTTGGGCACAGAAGCTTCTGTAAAAACACAAAATAAAACTAGGAGAGAGGCTTGAGGAGGCCTCAGATACCATTCATAAAACAGGCTGCTAGGGTAAGATAGTGGTATCATACCTGTTATAGAGAATAAAAAAGCCTCTAGCAGCTCTGCTGCACTTGCTCCTCTGAATTCCTCCACAGCAACAAGATGAGCGACTGAGGTTTGACTCACTGGCGCCCCTGCAGGACTGACTGTACCCGAGTTTGAAATCAGTCATAACTCAAACAACAGGTCTTGCCACATCAAAAGAGAAAAAAATTAAATTGCAGCAGGAGTAGGGAAATTTTTTATTGAAAAACATATCGATTCATATCATTACAAAAACATAAAAAGGTATAGTAAATCATAATAACCATAACAAATCATAATAACACCTGGCTTAATAATAAATTACATACTTAATCCTTTTCAATGGCACATAACTTTAATGGGTAATGAAAAACAAAACCAAAAAAAAAAGATCAGAAAATATAGTATAGTACATTCATATTTCTTGTAATGTAACTCATTCTCTTTTTCCTCCCAGTCTGTCTTTCATATTGGAGTTACTGTTTAGCAGGGTGTTTTATGACATCTTTAACATGCACCGTATTCATAGTGTGTTCAACTAATATGCTGTATGTATCATAAGACATTCATTTCTGTTGTAGAGTCCACTGACATCTTGCTTGCCACAGATAATATTTTAGGCAACAGAAAAATACCATCAGGGTCCCATGATCATATTTACTTAAAATATGTGAACAATTTCCTAAAATTAATATCTCATAAGACAGGTTTGTTAGCCACCCCAACTTCCACCTGTTAGCTAGAAGAGACCATAAGGGCTTGACATACGAGCATGAAAAGAGAAAATGTTCCATGGATTCTTCTGTGTTTTGACACCCATTGTATGGGCAGTTTCTCTCTTCTTGGGCTTTATGTTTTGCATTGCCTCGAAGGTTTAATTGGCCATATACTGATGACCACAGAATCTCCAACATATGTACGGGAATCTTGCTATTATTTAACTATTTCAAAACACCTCCTCTTAAGATGGGAGGGCAATTTTTAAAGTCTGGTTCAGCTGGGTAAGTGTTAGACATGATAGAAGTATACAGTCGTGGCTCTGATAGGTTATAAATTTGAGTCCCAGTTAACTCCCATTTCTGGAGTTTCAATGATGCTGTTCTGATAAAAGTTGGAACTTGCAGTTTAGGGGATAGTTTTGGTGGGCTATTTCCAACCCATGATCACAAATACATAGACTATTGTTGAACCATAAATACTGAAGACTCTGTGATGGAACTAGTCCTACTTTAAAATTCTGGGCTATAAAAAGAGAGGAAGAAGGAGATGGGGTCAACCATCCAGAGGCCTCCTTGAGTTTGGGCAGATAAGTGAAACACCTCTGTATCAGATTCGGCCTACTGCCCCGCACTATCTGAAAAAAGCATGAGTACAGTCTAGTTTCAAGTGTAGTGGGGGGGGGAGATCATTGCTACATACAGAAATGAAGGAATAATAAACCATTTTATTATGTGTACCCTTTTAATTTTAGACAACTTCTAGGACTTCCATCTATTTACCCTAGACTCAACCACTTGCAGTGCTGTTTCCCAATTATCTACGGCTAGATTACATTGTCCAAAATGAATGCCTAAGATTTTTTTGTGGCTCCTTAGAGATGTGAATTTTGTTTATAATTACTGGGTCTAGTCTAGTACTACCAAGAAACAGACCCTTACTTTTTTATGCATTCAATTTTGAATTTGAATCTTGAGAATATTCTTGTAGTTGTCTAATTAGAGCCAGGATCTGCTCTGGATTTGCCATGAACAGTCAAATATCATCTGCATAGGCCTGGATCTTTATAAGGTCTTGCCCAGTGGGTCATTGCAAGCCCTCCCATGTATGTGAATTGTTCAAGTTCCTAACTAATGGGTCGAGAGAAAAAATATATAGCAGAGGGCTGAGGGGACACCCCTGCCTGACTCCTGTACTAATAGTTATTCCCTCTGTCACTTATCCCTGAATAATGCACATGAATACAATAATTTTATTTTGTTGATAAAGCCAGTAGGGATGCCATAATGCTGTAATGTTTGAAATAAGAAGGGAGGGTACACTCTATCAAAAGCCTTACTCTGGTCTAAAGTCAGAATACAGCCTTGATTCTTATTTCTTTCATGATAGGTGATTATGTCTCTAATTATCATCAGGACAAGTTGTATTTTTCTCTCTGGTAGGCCACAAAACTGGGGCAGATGTATCAATTTGAATGCCAGTTTCCTCAACCTATTGTTTAATGCCTGTAACAGAATTTTGAAATCTGAATTTAATAGTGATATAGGTCTCCAATTTGAAATATCCAGTCTATTACCTGATTTGTACAGAAAAATCAAAAGCCCTGACGTGAATTGAGGGGGGACTGACTCTGCCTGGAATAAGGAGATAACTTCCAAAAGACATCTTGCCATTTCCCTGGGGAAAGTTTCATAGAATTCACAAGGAAGCCCATCCAGACTGGGAGAAGTCCTGAGTTTTACATTTTAAATTACAAATTCTATTTTTCCTACTGTCAGGGGAGAATTTATTTCAGATAGCTCCTCTTTTGAAAAATGTGTTTGCAATCCTTTTAAATAACTATTGATATTCTCCTCAGAAGTGGGGGAAGTCATTTCATGGGATCCCATTATTAAGTGAACCAATTGATGTAGTTCTGCTACATTTTCTATTACCATTCCCCGCTTGTCCACCAGCTGTTGAAAGGCCATTGTATCTTTCCTTTTTTTACATGCCTCAAAGGGGTCTCCTATTGGGGAATTTTGAGTCCCAAGTGCAATTCTACATTAAAAGTCTTTGCCCTGTCATATTGAAATATTTTTATGTCTTCTTTAAGTTGTTCTATCTGTGGACTAAAGTCTTGTCTAGAAGTAGAGTTTAGAGTATTCAGATTTTGGAGCTGTGTTTGTAATTTAAGGTAATGAAAAAACTTACTCCTTTCTGTGTTTTTCCCATAATTGTGGAACCAGACAGCTATGTCCTGCTTTGTGTCCATCCACCATTCACCAAGGTACTCATAAAGATCACTTACCGAGGTCCTGGCCCAGAGAAGAGAAAAAATCCCTTGCTGTGCATGTGTGTCAGATAGAGTGGATATATTCAATCTCCATCTCTCATTCTGTCTAGCTTTGGGAGGGAGGGCCTGGAAGGAGATCTATATAAGTAGGTGGTCCAAAAATTCTAATGGAAAGGTTTGAAAGCTGGGAGTTGGTAGGTTCTTAGAAATGAAAATGTGGTCAATGGTAGAGGTTAAACTGCCTCTCCTATAAGTATATTTAGGACATTGAGACTGATACTGTGTGCAGTCTAGCAGATCTTCTACAGTTATACATTTTTTAGTGCATTTGTATAGCAATAAGCTTTTTTACCCTCTAAACATTTACTTTGCTGTGGTAGATCACAGTTAAAATCTCCACCCAAAACTATGTGTGATGCCGAGTAAAGATATGGCTGAATTTGTGAGATTAGGAACACTCTGTCTGCCTTGGACTGAGGACCATAGACATTCATAAACCTGTATGGCACTTGTTCCCAGTAACCATCAAGAATAAGCAGACATCCAGGGATTGCCTCAATAAGTTTAGTCATTTTAAAAAAGAAGGAACTGAAAACTATCCTTGCTCCATCTATCCTGTCTGCTCCAAAGGACCAAAATGATGGTACCCTCTGCCATTCAGCCTGGAAAGATCTGAGATGGTCTGAGGTAAACATCCAAGTTTCTTGTAGGAAGCGAATATTAACTTTAATATCCACTAAGTATTGAAATAGAGCTTATCTTTTGGAAGTATTTAATAAACTATGCCAATTACAAGACCCTAAGACCAATTTGTTCATCTCCATAATTCAGTTTTAAGGCCCTTTTTTCCTTTTTCTTCCCCTTTTGTACGCCACTAAATCAAAGCTGCCTCTAAGTTTGTGTGTGTGTGTGTGTGTGTGGGTGGGTTCTGGTTCTACCAGATCCATGTCTGACTCCTCGCCTGTAGGGACTAGGATTGAAAAGGGGTTAGTTGCCTCTATTATCAGGGGTTTAGGTTCATATTCCTAGTCACTCTCCTTGTTGGAAGTGGAGCTGGATTTTGTAGGGTGTGTGGGGAGTTTATGTCTCCAGTTACTTCCTTGGTCTGGCTATCTGAGTAACAAACTGGAGGTAACTCATCCCATTGAAGCTGAGAAGGCATGGGGGGTCCATGTCTTCCTGTCTCTTGTGTTCTACTGACTTATCTGTGATGGGGTCTCTTTTCCCTTGCTCTCGGGGTATGGGTTTTGGGGTGGGGGTGAGGTTGGGGGTGTGGGTGTGGGGAAGTAGTGTCCTCAAGATCTACCTCTGCTGAATCTGGGGGGGTTGTAGCTTCTTCTTGAGCCTGCTGTATAAGAAGTTCCGGGCTGATGACAGAGGCTTTAATCAGTGCTGCCCATGGGCATTCGGGGAATGTGTGTTCTGTCTCTTCACGCAAATCACACCTAGTTAAATTTGTGCACTGCATACTGTTGTGACCCACCTCTCCACAGTTGTCATATCTTAGTCTATCACAGACACTCAAGAGGTGGATGTGAGCTCCACACTTATAACATGCTTGGGGTTGCCCTGAGTAGAAACATACCCCTCTGTCCCTGCCCAAAAGAAATGAGTTTGGGATATGTTCTATTTCATTTTCAGTCTGCCTCAGCTTCACCTTGTACTTCCATTCCGCTGTCCAGAATAATTCTGACTCTAACAGTGCTTCAGGTGAACTTCGCACTTCACATTTTTGTGACAACCAATATGTAATATATTCAACATGAACCCCTTCATTCTGAAGCATGACTGTAACATATTTCATGAGTGGTTTTTAAGAGCTATTACCAAAAAAGGGGACCACGGGGGGAGAATTGACTTGATTATACCTTTGCCAAAACATCTCAAGGGCATAGGATGATCTAAAACTTATATCATATTTATCTTACCCTGATATATTTATAAAGGTGAACACCTCTTTAGGTGAGAAATGCAAGGAGTCCTTCAGGAGTTTCCCCCAACATACTGCCTGTCAGGCCTTATGTCCAATCCCCCTTTGTATCTGATTCTGACTGTGTTTCTCCTAGGGGTGGCCTCTTTTTTTGATCTGGAGAAAAGTTCAGATAATTAAGTTCTCTGTGGGGGAGGATCTCCCGAGTGATTCCCCCCTGTTTGTCCATCCAGTCTTAGTTGGGTTGTGTCCTTTGTATGTGATGCTGCAGGCCCTCCGATGGGGGTTGTTTCCTCCGGGAGGGGCCCCAGACCAACTTCTTTTGCATTTTTTCCCTGTACAGGGTGGTTTTTAGGCTCCATTTGGTGCTGTACCTCCCGGGGTTTTGTAGTTTTTTAAATTGTTGCAGGTACCTGAATTTGAATTGGTGGGCACCATTCTGGAGTATGTGTGGAAGGAGAATTCTGCCAGTCTGCATCCGGTAGCCATTGGCCACTAGGCGTTTTCTTCCATCCTGCTTCCATTAGGACTTTTTCAGGGGACCTTGTAGCAAAGGGATCTAAATTTTTAGGTTGCAGTGAAAATGCTTTTTGGATAGCATCTGTTGTTGATAGGGCTTGATGTGTCTAGTCCAGCCTAAGAACAATGTTTCTGGTTTGCTCTTTTGGCCTAATAGAAGGCCCCACTATTAGTTGCCTATTGGCTAAAGTGAGAGCAGCTCTTTGGTTTTTCTTATCCTTCTTAGAGTAAGATTTTTGTGCTTGGTTTCTTGCTGAGAAAGAAAAAAATGTGGCTACATGCTGAGAGGTGGTTTTTGAATGAAAAACAATTTTCCCTTCTTTCTGTTGTGTTTGCTTGCACCCAGGTGTCATTTGACCATTTGTTTGTTTATCTTGTATAATTTTAGTGTCCCCTTTAGTGGCATCATGTTTAGTAATATTTGCATTCATTTCAACATTTGCATTCATTTCAATATTTGCATTTGTTTCAGTATTTTTATTCATTGTCCCCTTTGTACACGCTTCATCCTTCTGGCTTGTTGGGTTTACTGTGCTAGCTTTCTCCCTTGGTAAATTACCAAAACCTAACCCCTGTGGCTCTAGGCACATGCCTTCTGCATTTCTGCTGACAGCCACTATTTCTGTAATAAGTTCTGTAGCATAAAGAGGGTTTAATTTTACCTGAGGGAGTAGTGGTGTTTGCATCCTGGCACACTCCTTTGATGTTGCTGCATCATTGCTACGTCTGTCAGTCTGGCTGCACCCAATGTCAAAACGGGCTCTTTTTGCACTTTAGCAAGTCCAGCTTTTAGTCTGGCCATACACAAGGTGTGTCTATGCTCTAATTCTTCCAATTCACTCAGCATTTTTTGTGTTTTTCTTCCATCAGAGAAACCACATTTTGCTTGTCATTTTTACAGTACTCAGTTTCAGTATTTATACTTAAGTCCTCCATTGATAGAACAATTTTCTCTCCTATTTCCTTTTCTTCAATTTCTTCTGGAAATGTCTCATTACTGGTAGCCTCTTGCTGTAAGAGGTCAGGGGAAGAGACTTGTTTTCCTGCCTCAGAAACATCTATCCTCTCCATCACACCACTCTGAGTGGCCATCTTGGAAGACTTGCTCACAGGAAACAAGGACCTCTGCAGGGAGAGTAGGGGAATTTTTATTAAGAAACATAAATATTACATCACACTATTCATACATCATACCAGAAATTGTACAAAGGAAGAAAACACAAAAAAATAAGTAACATTGCATAGAAGGTATACATCATGAACATAAAAAGGTATTAAACATTTCATATCAGAGAAAACAAAACCTAACTAAGGGGGTCCCCACACATTACTCTGTGTTTAAACTAGTATACTAAAACTAAGGCTAAATATTCTGTTAAGTGAACATTTTGAAGTTTCTCCATAAATGGGCCACTTTATCTGGTGTAAATCTCTGTGTATCAAGTTCTTTTACTCTAATCATTTCAGCTTCTATCTGCATAATTAACACACTGTTTAAAGCTTGTTGCTGTTGCAGAACATACTGACAGTATGCTTGCCATAGAAAGTATTGAATGACAGCAAAAAGTACATGTAAAGTACTTTTGTGAAAGATTCTCCAAACACCAGAGTAATCTCCAAGTATTAAAGTAGCATACGAGACTCTTGTAAGAAAGGGCAGTTTCCACCTATTGGCCAGTTCTGCCCACACCTGATTGCTAGAAGGACAATCAAAGAAAAAATGAAAAATACTTTCTTCTGTGTTCACACATGTTAATTTAGGACAATACCGTTCAGCTATGGGTTTGTGTTTTAGATTATCTCTCACACCTAACTTTCCCTGTGAGCATAACTAGACAACGTCCCATACCTTAACAGGGATTCTGCTGTCATTAAGTTTATTTAAGGCCCAATTCATTTTGGCAGTTGTACATTCAGGGAAAATTAAAGCCACTTGCTGTACACTATGAACTACAGTATGTGTGAATAGAAACCGTTCCTATTTAAGGCCATCAATGTCTGTTTTTCTATTTTGCATTGGTGTAATTTTTTAACTGAGGGACCAGCATAGGTTGGAACTGCAAATTGTGACAACAATTTGGGGGGGGTGGGTTCAACCCATTTTGTAAAATATTTATGTAGGGCCCACTGTATTCAAAACTGCTAAAGTGACCCGTTTGTCTCCCAAGCACATTTAAAGGTACTGTATAAAAAAATGGAATGAAAAAATACCACTGGGTTTATCATATTAAGCCCCCCCTTCTTCTGTGGGAGGTAAGTAACGTCCCTCTTAACTGGATTGAGTCTGCTGCCCCGGAACATCTGGAAGAAAATACTAAAAAGTCTAGTCTGCAAGTGTACCGGGAGGGCACAAATATAATTGACATATAGAAAAATAGGAATAATACATTTTTTGATGATTTGTACTTGCTTTTTCTTTCCAAACTTCCATGTTTTCCAAAGGCAAACTTTGCTTTCACCTATGTTGATTTGTTTTTCCCAATTATAGGTGGCCATATCACTGGGACCTACCCATATACCTAAAATTTTTTGTGGCACAGTGGAGATGCTGATTCCACTTACATCTCTGATCATAGTGGTTGGCTTATTCAGGGCCATAATAGTGCTTTTGTCTTTATTCAATTTAGCACCAGAGTATTGTGCACAGGCATCAAATGTGCTGATTGCCTTTTCTATGGAGCTGATATTTTGAACAACGAGAGTAACATCATCTGCATATGCAGTTACTTTCCCTGGAGTTAAAGTCTCATGAGGAGCCAGACCTATAATTTTTTTTATCCCACTTAATCTGTCGGATGACTGGGTCTAGAGCAAAGGTATAAAGTAAGGGGCTTAACGGACAGCCCTGTCATACTCCTTTTAAAAGAGGAACATCCTCACTAAATAAACCATAAACTGTTGGAATAATAATAGCATTAGGATATAATATTTTTATCCAATCCACAAATGTTTTTCGGATCTCATATGTCTCTAGTAAACTAAATAGAAAATGGTGCTCAACTCAAGCAAATGCTTTAGATTGATCTACTGCAACTATAAAGCCTTTAAGATTTTGAGATGTACAGGCTTCACAAAGTTCTTGTGAAATAAAGAGATTATGTTGGATCTTACGTTCAGGGATAGAGCATGTCTGGGCCATATCAATTAAAGTTTCAGCTACTGTTATTAATTTATTGTTCAGAATTTTTGCCAAAATCTTATAGTCACTACTAAGGATGCTGATGGGTCTCCAGTTTGATAATTTCTTCTTGTCCCCCTTTTTAAATATGTAGCATATGAGAGCTGTACTAAAATCTGTACACTTAAATTCTGACTTTAACATAAAATTAAAAATATTTGCCAGTACAGAACTCAAAAAGGTTCATATTTTTATAGAAGTCATTAGAGAGACCATCTATTCCTGGTGATGTTTATGTCTTTAACTTTTAAATACCCCACAAACTTCTTCAGAGGTAATTGGTTCTACCAATGCCTCACCAGCATAATGACTCAAATGGGGTAGTGGTGCAGTTAAAAAATTCTGTACACTATCCTTTTTTAAGGGGTTTTGGGAAAAATGTTCAGTTAAGTTTTGTTGCACTAATGAAAACATTCCTAGATTGGTGTCTATCAGCTGATTGTCTGATGTAAGTAAACCTTTCATAATGGTTTTATCTAGCCATTGTTTGCATGCCTTGTAGGGATCCGAAGCTGGTTGATTATTTGTGCAAAATCTCATTTCCATGTCCAATGATTTTGCCCTATCATACTGATAGATTTTCATTTGCTTTTTTATTTCCCAAATTAGCATTTTATATTTCATGTGATCCTCTGGTGGGAAAGACATAAGTCTGTATAATTGATTTCTATAGTCTAAATATTTAATATAGCTTGAGTTTGCAGAATATTTACCGAATGATAAAAACAGAGATTTTAAATCTTTTTTTGTATCTGTCCACCAGTCCCAAAGATTATCATAAAGACACAGGGTTGAGATTCTGGTACCAAAAAGAACTTCCACCTGCTTCTGACATTCAGTTGATTCCAATAAGGAGATGTTCAGCCTCCATCTGTGTATATGGGAATAAATCTTTGAGGATACTGTTGCTAGACTTAGAGAACCTAATAATATACAATGATCAGAGAATTTTGTGGGCTTAACTTCTATTTTATGGGGTTTTACATATTTAGACACTAGAATGTAATAAATGCGTGTAGCATAGATGTGTCTGAAATAGGTTCCCCTACAACATTTTTCCTCAGGTTTCTGTATATATCTGATAATCCTGTATCCAGCATGATCTGTTTTAAGGCATGCGTGTCACAATATACCTTTTTGCTTATGTCACCTGCATATTTCAGATCCAAACTGCAATTTAAGTCCCCACCCCATATAATGTTCTTCTGTGTGTATAAATAAGGTTTTATTTCCTCAAAAACATCAACTCTAGCAGATTTGGTCTGGGGGGCATAAAGATTAATAAGGCAAAAAGCAACTTCTTTATACATGCAGTCTATGGCCAGAGCTCCAGGATGTATATCAATAAGTCTAGATACTCTGAAATTAGGGGTTTTAAATAAAATTCCTATTCCATCAGCTGTATCTATGCCAAAGGTCCAAAAGGAATGACCCCATGTCCAATTCCTCTTAACCAGATTTACATCAGTGATGGAAGATAGCCTAGTTTCTTGGACGAAGATGATGTCTACAGCACGTTGTCCCAAATAGACTAATACAGATAATTGTTTTTTGTAGTGCTTCAAACTACAGATATTAAGTGAAGCAACATGAAGAGAGGCCATGCGTCATGTACATAAAATGCATGTTTGGTGCAAACTCTTTATATTCAGGGGTCTTCTTTGTGACTAGCTTTAGTTTTCCTTTTCTTACCTTTCCTTTCCTTTCCTTAGCCAGTTCCGTAGTCTTGCTTTCCTCCTCTTCAGTGATTATATATCAGACCTATGTGATGCATCAGACTCTAGCTCAGATTCCCCCTTGTCTACTTGTAAAGGGGAGAAAGGATTTTCCATCCTGAGGGGGGTAGGGGCAGGGAAGGGGAGAGTGGGGGAGATGCTGTCTAGCAGATGCACTAGTAAATCTCCTGGCTTTAGCAACTTCAAAGGGGGGTGGCATACTAATACTTGCTTTTCCATCCCTAGAGGACTGGGACATCTCTCTGCATTCTTGATTATCTTGGGTCTCCCCATTTTTTTTTTCATTTCTAGGAAGGGGGGGTTGTCAGGGTGTCAGTAACAGCCTCCCCAGGGGTATTTTCTTGAGGTGCAGCATTCTGAGATTTATCCCTGCCAGCAGTTTCATGAAAGGAGTGGTTCTTTTCTCCTGGGCTCTATCGATCAGGTCATCTTGGTCCCACCCCATAGTTCTGTTTCTTTTAGCCCAAGGACACTGGTGAAAGGCATGACCTTTATCATCACAAAGGTTGCACTGGAATATATTGTCACATAGATCAGTGGAGTGACCATACGCCCCACATAAGGAGCATTTGAGCATATCACAGGCACTGCTCAGATGAGTCTTAGCCCCAAATTTATGATAGGCTCTAGGCTGCCCACCATAAAAACAAAACCCCCATCCTTGCCTAAGAAGAAGCTATTGGGGAGATGGATAATTTCTGAATTGACTTGGAATAATTTTATTTTAAATCTCCACCCTCCTGTCCAAAATCCCTCTGTATCCATAATTGCCTCTGGGGGGGGTCCCAGAAATCACATTGTTTCTGCAACCAGTGATATATATCACTAACGTTCACACCTTCATTTCTGAACATGATAGAAATATATCTTATCTGGGGTTTAGTAAGTGGGATAGCATAAAAGGGTGTACAAAGAGGCTTCTGCTTAAGGTTATTATACTTTTCCCAGAATCTCTCAAAGCTGATGTTAGTTTTAAAGCTAAAATCAAAGGTATCTTCCCCTGATATATGAATTAGAGCATAAACCTCTGCTGGCACGACTTTCATGGATCCCATCAATAGATGTTTTGCAACATAGTACCTGTCCAGGTGCTCTGGTAGCCTTCCCCTTTACCTTAACCTGACAGCATTTCTTCTAGGGACCTGCTCAAGTTTATTGTTAAAAAGTTCTGACATGGGAGGTTTTTTTTGGCATTTCATTATTATCTTGAGATTTAGATTGTTCTTGCTCAGCAGTAAAATATGCAATATTAGTGCAAATTGACTTCACATTTTCCCTACCCCCAATGGACCAGGCACTGTAGAGGCCTGGGTGTCATCATCTAAAATCTGCGCGGTAACTTTTATAGGATCCTTTTTATCAGAAACAGTTTTACCTGAGCTCAGGGTTTGTGCTGCAGCCCTTTCATGTCCTGTTGTAGGCCCAAACAAAATGTCCTCATTCCAGTCGGGGTCAGAAACCCATTTTCCTTTTTCGTCCCGTTTCCAACTAAATTAATTCAAGGCATCATCAGCCAACCAGTCACCCCCAAAATACTCCACATTGTCTTTTTTTAATCCAAATTGTTTTTGGACTTGTCGTGTCACTGAAATGTCTTTCTGCTGTTCAGACATGGTGTTAGGATCTCCTGGTTGCTGCACATGACTTGCAGCACTCTCAGTAGAACAACCTTTCCCTGGATCATCCAAACTACTACTAGGGGGCTCTTCAGAGGCCCAAATCACTTTTGACTGTGGATTACCAGTAACAGCAGGCTGTAGGTTTGCTCTGGTCACATCCTCCACCATATTGTGATATCCAGATGAGCTGAAGAATTATCCTGCATAAATCCAGTGGTTTCACAAGATTGCTCTGTTGCTACCAAACTTTCTTCCACATCCAAAATCTCAGTCAGCTCTTCAGACACATCTAACTCCATTACTAGCTCAGTCTGCTCTGCCATCAGCACAGCACTTGGCTCCCCCTACTGACAAGAGTAGGGGAGTTTCCTCAGTGTCCTGGTCAAATTTCCCTGCTTCACTAATCCACCAACAGATGAACATGGTTAATATCAATGAGTGTGCACCAGTGCACACAGAGTTGAAGATCTGCAATGTGCTGGCACAGAACTTTTGCCATATTCCACCACAGAGGTGACTGCACTTTAATAATTTTTTGGAGTGAGTTCTGTGTTGTTTGTAAAGTGTTTCGTGATTATTGCATTAAAGGTTAAATATAAAGTAATTATTCGTATGAAGTACCATTTGTTTTTGGAATAGCAAGTAAAGTCAAATCAATGAGGCCAGTTTGCATATATTTCCAGATATTTCTTAATGCCAGGAATGACTACTAAACCAAACTCAAGTGAGCTGAAATAGTAAATAAAAACAATTTAATAACACCATGCACTAATGTATTGTAGATAACCAACATTTTATTGTATGCCAACAAAACAACTTTGGAGCAATGCTTGGATCTTCAATTGGGAGTATATAGGCCTCACAATTTTGTCATATCAAATCATATTTAACAGGAAGATTCAGCAAAGCTGAGACCATTTGTTTTGCACAGAGATATAAAACAATTATCTCCACACCCTAAGGTACTGTATCCCCAAATTCTTCAATTTCTTCCTTCCAATGCATTCTTCAGAGTATCTTTTATTTTCTTATCACCCCTGCTGTTATCCTTTGCTCTTCTCTTCTATAACCCCAATGTTGGCTGTTCTCTTGACCTCACAGTAAGGGCTATCATTACTCTGGTCAGATTGCTGGGCACTCTGTGGTGAAAGTCCCACCACCATAATGAAATCTGTGGAGCTCCACCACCTTACTTTACAAATTTGTTTGCCCTGGTGTTACAAGGAGTCCTGAGGGTTTGTCTTGTGCTGTAGCAGTATGAGATGATGTACATAGCACCATCCAGGTGGCTGGGAATTTTCCCTATATTTTTCAGCCCAGTCTACCTCCTGATGTACTTCTACATAATCAAGAACACTTGCCTGGGGTTGTCAGGAGGTGCTGGTGAAATGAGAATGCCACCACCCTCCCCCATATTCTGAGAACTTCCTCCTCAACTCTCTCTAGACTCCACTGACCCAGAGCAAGGGTTATGATCACAGTGCAAAACTAGCTCTCCCACATGGGAGACCACTGTTCTCTGATAGCATCAGTGAGCTGGCATAAAGCATCATTTTTTAATTTAAGAGCAAGATTTTCCAATTTAAAGTCAATCATATACAGTCACAGTATTTCCTTACAATGGAACAATTGCTTTGTGTCTTTAATTACATCACTTAATATGTTCAGTAGCGATATTACCTCAGTTAGGTGAAACACCTTCTTTTCAAGAGGGTCCTGGAGTAACATTCTCAGCAGCACAATATATCCAGAGAACTTACAGGCTAATACAATCAAATATAAAGACAAAATACAGTAATGCAGAGGCAATAGTGAACACATTTACATATTGGGCAGGTTACATGTGACATCAAGGGCAAATGCAGTAGAAAGATACTGTAGATATGGGAGACAATGAGAATGTATATTTTTAACTGGTTAAGAGATATAAGTTAACAAAACAGTCATACACTAATGAGATGGCAGTGGAGGGTGCTTTTGAAGGCAAGTAGGTTTCTGGCTTCCTTAACAGCATGGGGGAATCTTTACCATCTGTTCCAACTTTAAAAACATTATGTTTCTCCACAGCCCAGTGGTAGTGCAGTGTATTAGTACGCAGGTGACCCAAGTTTGGAAGCACACTCTGGAAGGCAAGTTGGGAGGCAAGCCACACTGCAACAGCTGCCGCTTAGTGGTGTGTTGCAGTTGGGGAGAGCTGGAACCCCCACTGGTGCCCCAGTGACCCCTGCTGTGAGCTAAAGGATCTTATTCCCTCTGCAGGATGTGCACCGTGTGCAGCTGTAGCCACCAAAAAGGGTCATCCCATGCTAAGTGAGGAGGTAGAGAGAATGGCATGGGAAGCAAAAAAACTCACACACCATCTACATGACAGCTTAGGATCCTGAGAAGCTCTCTGGTGTTTGAAGAGCTTACCACTGGATCATAGTCTGCATAGGACTGCATTTTGTGGACAGCCTTCTCCCTGGAACCTCCACCATGGAGGGAAAGCCATGTGGGAATTCAGGCCCAGGTAGTGATGGCAAAGGGATGAGAGGAAGTCCAGGGCTGATCAGGGTATATCCTTGGAACAAGGTATATCCCTGAGGGACAAGCATGGACCAGGGATAAAAAAGTTATATGGAAAAAAACAGAATCACACATTAAATGTACTGCCTGTAAGTATCTCTTCTTTGAACAATTCTATCCAGTTTACAAGTTTTGAACTCGTGGGACTCTTCCACTTTTAACACTAAGTCAAGTTCATGCTGCATATCCTGAACAGTCTGCTTAACTTCTGTAATGCAACGGGGAGACTTAATGGCTTATGCTGAGGCTGCTGAAACTGAAAAATCTCGTGCCAGTTTTCTCTCACTCACTGATATGAAATACTGCAGCAAAGATCTCTTCAGCTGTTTCATCACCATCTCAAGTCAAGGAGATCCCTCAGTGAGCAATTTGTTTTTATTTAATGTTGGCAGCAGCTTGGAGACAAAGTACTCAGTAAGAATAAACTTCAAATTAACTCTTCCAAAGTTGCTGTATAAAATGTTTGGTCAGTATCAGTACAGAGCTCCGTTACTATCCATTATTTTACCCTAAAAAGAAAGACAAGAAAGAAATCAACTTTTCTGTAATTTGTCTTAGTAATACATTAACAATAATCATGTACTAAGACCTCAAAGTACTGTAGTTTTGTTAAACTGTCTTGAAGGCTAATCCTGTGACTCAGTGGTCAGTCATCATGCTAAAAGACAGGAGACATTGGTTTTGAAATAGCCTTGAGTGTCTCACTCATTATGCAAGTTTAGTTAAGTTTTATTTTGTTAATCAGGTAAGCGCACTGGTGCAAAAAGCCCATTTTTTCAGGCATGACCCAGGTACATTGTACAGAAGATTTATAACAGAGCAACAATTACATGAAACATATTAAATACAGTAAATACATACCAACAGTTTATTAAATTACAAATACATGCAGTGTTTGATATTGGATTTATACAAAGCATTTACAAATACTCAAGTTCTGAAAATGTTTTTTCAATGTGTCATTAAAGACAGCCTGTGATGATGAAGATAGAAACAGGTATTGCATTCCACAAATAGGATGCCCTATAGCTTGAAGCATTTTATCCTATTACAGTATGCATATGAGGAATTTCATGAAGATCATTTGATTTAGAATGAGAATTAAGGAATAATGCACTCCAGGGTGTGTGCCGTGCTGGGATAACATCACACCTGGAGTGGTTGGGCACCACACTACAGGCTGAGTGCATTCAACACCCCAGAAGTGAGGTTAACCCAGCATGACACACACCCTGGAGTGCATTATTACTATTATACAATGGCTCCTTTTTTTTAAAGAAAAAGAAATAAAACTTTTTTACAGTAGTTTTTTTTCCCATGATTATTGAGTGTGGAAGCATATTAACAAACAAGAAAAGTTGCTGTTTTCTGTTTGACCAGTGGGAGATGCTATTATATAATGGGTTTCTCTTGTAGTATCAATTAATCTTTGCCTCCCACCTCCTTCAGCTACCTTTCTCTCTCTCTCTCTCTCTCTCTCTCTTCTTTGTGTTTATAGCACTCCCCCCACCTGCTTTGTTTACTTCCCTCTTTCTCCAGTTGGTCAGTCCTGCCATCCCTCCAATTAAGTCCCTAAATGTCTGACTGATAGTTTTGGTGAGTATTTTTAGTATAGTTTGAACTCCTGTTTCCCCTCCCCTTGTGGTTCTGTGTCTGTTGCTCAAACCTTCCCCCCTCCACACACACACATGGTTCTGTGTCTGTGGCTACTTAGTTCTCCTGATATGTGTGTTTGTACAGTGGGAACATAATCTTAAGAGGCTGACCCACCAATTGGTAAGTGCAACACAGATTACCATGCACTGTTTGTTGTCATGCTGCTTAATAATAATAATAATAACTTTATTTATCCAGGGCATTTCAAAATTATCAAGGCACTTTGACAATAAAACTAGATAAACAAGATGAAGTTAAAACACAGAAAAAGTACAAATGGTCAATAAAAATGTAATAAATTCAATAAAATCAATCAGAGTAGGCTTGGCACCTCAGAAAAGTTTCCAAGGCCTGCTTGAAGCCCCCCACGGTCGTGCACTTCCGTAGCTGATGGAGTAGAGAATTCCAAAGAGTTGGGGCCACATACATAAATGCACAGGCCCCTGATGATTTTAAGGATATCCTTGGAATTTCTAGCAACCCCTCATCAGCCGAGCAGAGTGGTTGCCCGGGGTAGTAAAGGGACAGGAGCTCTTTCAGGTAGTCAGTGCCCAGTCCATGGAGGGCTTCATAAGTCAATAGTCTGACTTTGAAGGTGATCCATCACTGAATCAGCAGCCAGTGCAGTTTGTGCAGCACCGGTGTGATGTGACACATCTGGGGGGTCCCCGCCAACAACTGGGCTGCTGTGTTCTGCACAGTGAATGGTTTCACTTTCCAATTTTAATTTTGAAATCAGCGTGGGGGGGGTGTTTTAAAAAAATAACATATTTTACTGAAAGCAGTGAGAACAACCACAGGGATACAAAAATACTGACAGCTTTCACTGAAATTTTTTATAACTGCATGCATAATTTTGGTTGTGCCAGTGGAGACAGTGAAGCTGATCGAAATGACGGCTTCAGATTTATTTTGTTTATTTGGTTAAAAAAAGTGCTACAGTAATGGGTACTTGTATAAAATCTGATTGGGGATGGAGGTAATGATTCAGTGAGATAAGGTAGGAGGTAAGAATTGGGGGAGGCTTGGAGATGTTGTGGCACAGTAGCTATTTTTTCTGAGGTTGTCTGGTTTGTGTGAAGTGCATGCAGTGATATGTATGATGTGTACAACATGTGAAATAATCACGTATGTACTGGGACTTGATCCGTCATGATGTTGTGCTGGGATTACATCAAGGGTCAAGGTCTCAGATGACCAATCAGGTTTCAGGATTCGTTCTTGCCATTGTATAATTATAATTAAAATTTTAGTCATTGAGTAGGTTAGCTACACAAGAAGAGTCTCTGTTCTGTAAAATCTTGAAAACAAAATGTGCCAGTGCCAGTTGAGATATATATTTGAATGAGGGCAGATGCATGGGGATGGTGGTATATTTCTTTCTGCTTGGTGGGACTGCTGCAGCATGCCATTTTGCAGCATCCCCTGCAAACTAGTTGAACACAGGACTTGGTTAGTTCTGTTTTAGGAGCTGTGATCAAACACCAGTTTTAGTGAGAAAACGTTTGGCTTTTTTTACACTGTGCATTCTATAATGTGAGTACTTCTGTAAGCCTTGCTTGATGTTATTTAATAGAAATGCTACTATTATACAAGGTTTACAGGCTACTTTTCTCACTGGTAGTAGTGGTATGTGCCTAGTTTTGTGCTTGCCTATAACTTGGTTTTCTGAGAGCACCCCCTCTACTTGGAGTGGTTGCTTTGTGCTAGTACTGTATTATGTTTTTGAAGCAGCCTGGGCCTCACTGGAAAATCTCCTTCCATCTACAGCAACTCAGTGTCCCTTTTTATTCCCATAGAACCTCTGGGAACTGAAACTCCTTGCCTGCCTTCACTCACTCCTTAGTCTGGCCTTTGAGCAGGTAAGTTGTGGCTTGTCTTCCATAGCCGGGACCTCAAAGAGGGACTAGACCTCCATAGATATACTATGCTTAGGAATCCAGGGATGCCATAAGGAGGTGCTGAAGAGGAGCAGGTGGGTCAGACAGCCAAACTGAGCACCGTGAGATGAGGGGACTTCATCAGTCCTAGGTTCATCCCTTATTTTTTGCCACATGGCACCACCCCTTATCCTACCCACAGGGTGTGCTCTTGTTGAGCGGCCAATCATTGTGCCTAACAGGGCCATGAAAAGGATGGGTGAACCCCCTCCTTCAGAACTCCCTTGCTGGCCCTGCTCTCAATCTGTAACACCTCTGAATCTCCTAGAACCACTTCATATGGGAGCACGTTCCTTTGCAAATGACACCCCCTTCCCCAGGGACACCAAGGAGCAGTCATGCACTGGAAATAGGTGTCCTTCCCTCCTCACCACAGGAGGTGTCCAAGGCAAACACCGCAAACTTGCCTCGCTCATTGCCACCAGACATCCCAGGCTTGAGGCACAAACCAAGATTATCTGGAAGGGAAAGAGTAGCTTTACCTTTAGCTGACCAGCACCAAACTTGCCTAGTTCTTGGTTTTGTTCATTGTTGTGATCAATTTCCACCTCAAATCAAGCAAAGAAAAACAAGAACCATCATTCAAAACTAAAAACATAATCGGACTCATGCAGCTTAGCTAAACACAAAATACACAGAAATATCACAGTAGCTGGAGATCAACAGGGATGGCAAGCAATGTGCATCAACACCCACAGTCTTGTAAACAAAATCCCTGATCTCACTGCCATGATAATACAACTGGATTTAGTCACAGTAATGGAAACATGGTTCGATGAGAATAACACCTGGGATGTAGCTATCCCAGGCTATACCCTCATCAGGAGGGACTGTAAGGGAAGGAAAGGGGGGAGGTAGCTCTGTATGTCAGAAATGACTTCAAAGTCATAGAAATTCAAGCTGCATCTGGGGAGGCTGAAATCCTGTGGATCACCCTTGGATCAGGGGATAAAGATATAGGCCCTCAACACAAAATAATGACACAGATAAAGAACTTCTAGAGACCATCTTAACTATGGCCAACAAAGGAGATCTGGTATTGCTTGAGGACTTCAGTCTACCTGACATAGACTGGGCAGCCTACTTGGCTTCATCTAAGAGAAGCCTGGAATTCATGCTAGCACTATGGAGGGTGGGACTAGTATAACTAGTGACATCCCCCACCAGAGAAGAAGCAATTCTAGACCCTGTGATTTCAAAGAGCAATAGAATCTTGGACGTTCACGTAGGAACCCATCTAGGATGCAGTGACCACAGATCAGTCTGGGTCACCATCAGGAAATCTGAGGAAATAAGTCATAAAAAACTGAAAATCCTCGACTTTAGAAAGGCCTACTTCACCAGAATGAAAGAAATGGTAAAACCCTTCCTGGCACGTAATAAAGGAGAAAACATTGAAGAAGGTTGGAGGAAGATAAAGGACGCACTAACTTCAGTAACATCAGAATGCACAAAGTCGGTCAGTAAAAGGAAGAAGAAGAAGCTACTCCGGTTTACAAAGGAAGTAGCATCAAAAATCAAAGACAAAAAAGGGCATTTCAAACTCAAAGAAGCAGGTAAAGAAATAAAAAAACAAAGACACACTCTGAGGAGAAAATTGCACAGGAGGTAAAAAATTGAGATAAATCATTTTACAGATATATCAGGGAAAGGAGAAAACCTGGGGTGGGGGATCATCCACCTGACTACCAAGGACAGACTACACACAGACAGTGATGAGGAAAAAGCAGAGATCCTACATAACGTTTTCTGCTCAGTCTTCACAAAGGAGAATCATGGAAATGGACCAATACTAATCAAAGCAGAATGACCCATGACAGGGGCAGTGTGACAGGCAACGTCCCTGCCACTGGAATAAGGCCTCCATATTTTTACCTTCTTAGCGGTTGCAACCCTTCTATCTGTTCTGGTATTCTATCCCTTTTATTTCTTGTTTAGAAGGCATGCCACCTTCAGATGAACCACCTCCCTTATCTCTTTCTATTACCATCTGATTTTCTTATTTCTATGGGTCAGAATTATGGGAGGTCAAGTATAGTGTGACCTCCAGGTCTCAAGCTGTCCAAGACGAGACTGTAAGGAGAATACATGAAGGCTGTCTGCCTTAAGTAATGAGAATAAGGTTCTTCACATCATAAAGCCGGCTATATATATATATGGCATGCTAGCTGTGTGAGGCTTGCATGGATATGTTCATTTGCATTTTATTTCTTTTTCTGTATATATGTTTGCATATACAGGATATAGGAAAAGTGACTGTTGGGACAGGAGCAGCACCCCTCTTCCTTTTTGTTCTCTTCCCTGCTTCTCTCTGTCCCACAAAATGTAGCATGAATCAAATGTTAAAAGATTAATTGTAGTTAGGTACGTGCCCCATACTGTTTGCCACAGAGACTGAGTCAGTTTGTGTGGTGCAGTTGTTCTAAGCACTGCTAGTGACTTGCCTCTTGTATAAGTTGCTTCATTTCTAATGATTGAGACAAGGCTCTCCGTGCAGGAAATGAGATGCCCACAGCACCTTGGTAGGCAGCTGTGCGGACCTTTTCACACCTTTTCTGCAGCTTGGGTGTACAGACTGCCACTGTATGGAATATAGCACCTTGCGGCTTCTTGCCATGCCACCTGCGACTCTTCCCGTGCAAACCCATGCAATCCTAGGAGAAATGGGGGAAAATCAGTGCTTACTAAATACTAAAACAAAGCACTCCCTCTCTTTCTCTTGCCAGCTCATGTTGGAGATTTGAGCAGTCTGGCCATATTACAGCAAAACAGCATTGGGAAGGCATTAGAAAGCCAAACTGGTTATCATACCAGGAGAGGGTATTATGCTGTAAGCTCCCTTAGAAATAAGGGGAGGTAAACCTGGTTAAACAGAAGTTATTCCTTATATCTGTTGACCTATGGGGACAGGGCCAAAATGAATTGCATAGCCATCGGCTTGACTTTTTGGGCCATTGGCAAAACACAATAAGTGGAATGCTGTTAAAAGCCCAGTAGAATAAGGGCTGTGTCTCTGCAAAAATGAATTACTGCACTAAGCATTCAGTGTTTCCTAAGATTATAGAAAGTTATCAACTGTCCTAAAACAGGTCTGTCCTGTACAGTAATGAGGTGGGAGTGAGTGCCACTGCAGGTGCACTATAGGCATCAGCGGCTCCTAGTGGTCCTTATTTATACAAGTAAGCTGTCACTCAAATCAGAGTGGAAAGTTTCCCACTCTCAAACCCTCTTGGTTTCTTTATAACATATTGTTTTTATATCCTAAGGCTTACACTGAGGGCAGATAGTTACTAGTAAGCCCTTGATGAGTGTGTATATTAAAAAGGGGGCTTAGTAATGAATTATATTTTGTTTGAGATTCTATGTCACCTGACCTTGGTGGGTGGGTATTTAAGGCCTACCTGGACTATATATAAGCAGATAGGGTCAGTATCTGCTGATATGTGCAGGTGAAGGACCGAGTGCTGCACTATTGAAGTGGAGACTAATTTGTTTGCCACAGTTATTTGATTTATACCTTAACTTTTACTTTTCTTTCTGTTATTATGCAAAAAGAATTGCAAGTGTTTATTTTGATATTTTCTTTTACTGAAAAAAAAGGAAAAAATAAACATCCCACAAGACAAAAGTGGGTTGCACCTTATATCACTGTGTTTGTGTCCCTCTGTTATCCCACACTTCCACAAGTGGTGCTAGAAGTGGGATAACTACTGTGGGCATCTTGCTGGAGAAGGGAGACACCATTACAGCGGATACCACCCGGTATACCAGGTGGGCACATGTTCAAGGAATCAATCAACAAAGTGAAGGTATCTGGAGTCCTGACGAGAAGGATGGCCAAACAAACAGGAGAGGAATTGCTACCCAGCCTTATGACAGGTGCCCGGCCGAAGATCAAAAAACAGGAGGTAGATGCCGAAGAATCCCCAGGAGAGGAAGAAGAGGATACCACCCATCCGGAGCTGAAGAGGGGGCTCTCAGAAGATGTTGGAGAACTCCTGAAATGGCTATGCATCCACCAGGTACAGTTGGATTAGGAGACAGAGGTGGAGGGGAGATGACAGGACACAAAGTGGGCTGACATCATGACAGTATTACAGGCCATACAGTATGGGTCTATGGACCATAATAGTAACCCTAGAGACATAAAAATCTCTCACTTGTTGGACACTAATGACATTGAGGCATACTTGACAACATTCTAGAGAGTGGCTCAGATGTGTGGGTGGCCTCGGGAGCAGTGGGTAGTTCATCTGGCCCCTCAGCTAACTTGCAGGGCACAGATTGTCTACAGCAACATGGAAGCTGAGGACTATGATACTGTTAAGAGGGAAATATTGAGGCGGTATGACATTAATACCAAAACTTACTGCCAGCATTGCAAGATGTTAAAAATGCAGACCACTGACACCCCCAGGGAAATCTATGCTCGCTTCAAGGACTTGTGTCATAAATGGTTGCAACCCGAAGCCAAAACTCTCTACTAGCTGTTGGAGGCCATCATTATACAGTAATTTATAAAGATCTTTCTTCAAGACATTCAGCTGTAGGTACCAGAGCACAAGCCAGAGGGTGCAGAGAAAACTATCACACTAGCAGAATATTTCTTGTCAGCCAGACCTGTGAAATCCAAGACCTATCTAGGAGGAATGATTACCACCTCCATCAGACTGGCAAGAAACCCTATTACTTCTAATATCCAGACTGGTAAAACTGAATGGAGACAGGAGAAGAAAGGGAGGTTGCCCCTTTTGGATCTATGACTGGTCATCGACAAAAATCTTGTCGAATGACTAGACAGCGAAAACATCATGTCGACCACATTTTGTGGTCGGCATATGGTTTCACTTACAGGGACATGTTTTCTTCAGGAGGCTGCACCCCCCCACCCACACACTCCCCACTATAGATTATCAACTCTGAGTCAAAGTGGATTATGGGGGGTGGGGTGCAAGACCCCCGAAAGACAGTGCTGTATTCCAGCACCTACACTACAGAGACCTGACACTGTAGTCACTGTAGCATTGGTCACTGTCGAAGTTTCATGGTCAGGGTGGTATACGGACCCTTTCAGAGATGATCTGTCATGGATACAAGAAAAAGGGACATTTGATTCACAATTGTCCAAACATTAAGAAGGAATATGGACATTTACTTTTAGCTAATTGGGGACCTTTAATAGCATCAGTGGAGGTGGGGTCTCAACAGGTTATGGGTCTGATTGATTCCAGCAGCTGACAGACATTGATTTGGACAGATACTGTGGATGTACCAATACCCCAAGGGAAAGTGACTGCAGTGATTTGTATCCATGAGGACTCTCTTTGTTATTCTACCACCTGTCTTGCATTAATCATACAGGGTAACACATATGAGCTCGAGGTGGGATTGCTACCACACTTGCCTGTGCCTATAATTTTTGGATGTGACCATCTTGATTTTGAGGACTTTATTGAATGTCATGCAGAACAGGAGCCATTAGTTTCTGTAACCAGCAGGGCACAGGCAAGGCAGTAGGCAAAGTTGCCCAAAGTGTTTCCTTTTGCTGAAGAGCTCTTTGATTCCCCAGGGAAGGACTGCAAAGAGAGAAAACAAAGAAGAAGAAAGAAGAATGTCTAGCAGGCAAAACAGGCTATGAATATGGACTTAAAGGGCCAGATTCTAGAAGGGTTACACCTGGCATAACTGCAGTTATGCCAAGTAGAATGGCGCATGTAGCAACTTATGCCAGCAGTAGCGACATGCGCGATTCTACATAGTGGCCTGCGACATGGCACAGGCCACTTGCGCCAAATAGCAAATACGCCACTTAAACCCCCTGTGACATGGCACTAGGGGGTTTACGGCACCAGTTACACCCCATTCTAGAAGGGCAGCCATAAAGTGCCCACATTGAGTTGTCATTAGTGAAGCTAAAAGTATTTTCAAAAACAGACTAGACAGCCTTATAAGTAATGGGTATGACCACTCTTACTATATATTGGACTAGAATAGGAGCATCATGGGCTTCAGCCTTCTCACTCTTGTACTTTCCTTAGTATGATCCTTAGTATTGGGATTCTACAAGAACCCCTGGAGGAGATACGGCAACATAAGTTATACCAGCATTTAGCAGGTATAACTTACGGATGCCCACGGGGGTCCTGTAGACCTGCCGGCTGTCCAGCGGACAGTGCGCGGTGTTCCTCCCCCCATGCCCAACACACCCCAGCAGGGCTCCACAGGGCTACCTAAACCCCCAGCCCCCGAAACACCAATTGGCAGATGCCACACAGGGCGGCTCTGCCATCCCCCCACCCGTGTCCTGAACTGCAGGTCGCCAGCCACATATGCAGCAAAATGCCAGCCCTGGTAGTCTAAGCGCCCCCTGAACTGTATAAAAACATATTCAGAGCCCCATATCCCTGGTAGTCTAGTGCCCCCCACTGTATATAAACATATTCAGAGCCCCGCATCCCTGGTAGTCCAGTGGTCCCCCCCCACCTAGCTGTGCCAGCCCACCCAGCAACCCCCTCCTGACCCCAGCCAGTGACTGGCACAGCCCACCACTCACCATCACGGCCAGCCTCTGACTGAGTACAGTATCAGCGCATGCTGAAAGGATGCACTCAGATATTAATATCTGAACTCGTCTTTACAGTACGCACTGATACTGAACACAGTCTGCTGCTGGCCATGGTGGGGAGAGGTGGGCTGTGCCAGTCACTGTCTGGGGATGGGTGTGGGGTGCTGGGGGGGCTGTCACAGCTGGGTGGGGGTGGGGGGCCACTGGCTACCAGGGATACAGGGAGCATAATTAGTGTTATACAGTTTGGGGAGGCACTAGACTACCAGGGCTGCAGGGCTCAGAATATGTTTATGTACAGTTCAGTGGGGCACTAGACTACCAGGGCTATGGGGCTCTGAATATGTTTTCATACAGTTCGGGGGGCACTTCACTACCAGGGATACTAGGCTCTGAATATGTTTTTGTACAGTTCAGGAGGCACTAGACTACCTGGGATGCGGGACTCTGCATATATTTTTATACAGTTGGGGGGCACTAGACTGCAAGGGTATATGCTGCATATGTGGCTGGCGACTCTGGGTCGGGCACGGGTGGGGAGGTTGACCACGCTGCTCCACTGTTGCGGCTTGCGACATGCTCATTAAGTATGCCCACAGTTCAGTGTATCTGGCCACATGTCGTAAGTCGCAGGACTTAGCTGCGATAACCCTGCCCATTCTAAAATAGAGCACAGGGTCAATGTCACAGTTGTAGGTGGCGCAAGATTTGTTTGGTGGCAACTTGTGCCACCCTTCTAGAATCGGGCCCAAAGTTCTTAAATAGTGGTGTAACTATGCAAAAAGAACAAAGTAATGATATTTCCCTTAATCCACTTTTTTTTGTAGGTAAGGAAGGAACAAGTGACTGGGGCCCCTAAAAGTGTCATGGTGAATGGGTTGCTATATAAGGAATGTGTCAACCCAAAGAGTGGGGTGAAAAGTGGACAAACTACTAGTACCAGAAAAACATAGGGCTGCGATGATGAGGTCAGCACATGACATCCCTTTGTCAGTTTACTCTGGTAGAGACAGTACCCTGAGTAAAATCCTGAAATGGTTTTACAGGCCAGGGATCCATGAGCAGGTAGTGGAATATATACACAGTTGCCCTGAGTGCCAGAAAGTAGCCCGGATAGGGAAAAAGAATATGGTGCCCCTACAGACTATCCCTCTAGTGTCTCAGCCCTTTGGCTGGATAGCGATGGACTTCGTAGGCCCTCTGGAGAAATGTTCCCATGGAAACTGCTCCATCCTGGTCATTTGTGATTATGCCACTCACTATCTGGAAGCCATCCCTATGCAAACAGTCACAGCCCCTAGAGTAGTGGAAGAGTTGGCTAAGGTGTTTAGCCGTATGGGGATACCTCAGGTAATCCTCACTGATGGGTAGAAATTTTACCTCTGCATTACTAATGGAGTTATACCACCTGTTAGGTGTTACGGCAGTATGAACATCAGCATACCATCTTCAGACTGATGGACTGGTTAAGAGGTTCAATCAATCAAACATTGAAAAAGTAGTTGCAAACATTTTGTGAACAAAGAGGGATGAAATTGGGACCAATACCTTCCATACCTCTTGTTTTTGTATAGAGAAATACCACAGGCTTCTCTCCCTTCTCCTTTTTATATGGGCATAACCCTAGAGGACCCTTAGATATGGTGAAACAGCACTAGGAGAAGGGTAAGACTGAAGGGCAAAGTGATGTCCTAGAGTACATGTCACAGCTCAGACAAAGGTTGGTGAAATATCTCAAGATAAGCCATCAGTCCCTAGAAGAGAAACAAAAAGATCAGAACACTTATTATGATCAAGGAGTGGGGAATAAAGTATATCAGGCAGGTGATCAAGTGTTGCTATTACTTCCCTCCTCTGACAATAAACTACTGATGAAGTGGCAGGACCTGTATACCATCCTAAGACAAACAGGGCAGGTCAGTCATGAACTAGAAATGTCAGAAAGAAGAGTTACATGTCAGATTTACCATGCCAGTTTATTAAAGTTGTGGCATGATAGAAAAACCCTGGAGACATATGTGTGCTGCATTCATCCAGAAGGTAGAAACTCGGAGTTGGAGGTGGCCTACCAGAGGCTAGAGAGACCTAAGAATAATGAAGGAGTTGGGTTGAACCCAGAACTAATCCCCAGCAAGCCAAAGAACTAGATAATCTCTTAAACAAGTATGCCCCCACTTTCACCAGCACACTGAGGAGAGTTAAAGGGATAGTCTATGACATCACTATGACCCAAGAAAGACCAAGTCACCAAAAACCTTACCACCTGCCTATAAAGATGAGGGATGAAGATGTGTAGGAGGTTAAGAAAATGGAGAGTTTGGGTATCATAATCCCCTCAGAAAGTGCATGGTCCTCCCCGATAGTGGTGGCTTGGAAAAAGGAAGGAAGTATTAGAAACATACATAGAAGTTGATGGCAGATAAGGACCACAAGGCCCATTCAGTCTGCCGATTTCTTCTACCTTATGAATATGCCATAGGCCTTTACTCTGTCAATGGCCTGTCTATTCATACTCGTATGTATTGCTCTCTTATGCCTATCCCATGCCTGTTTGAAGCCCTGCACTGTATTCATATCCACCATTTCCTGAGGTAGGCTGTTCGATGCATCCAGCACCCTTTCTTTCAAAAAGAACTTCCTCACATTACCCCTTAATCAGCCTCACTTTAATCTCATGCTGTGTCCTCTTGTCCTGCTATTTTTCTTATATTGAAACATGTTAGCGTCTTTCACCTTGTTTATGCCCTTAAGATGTTTGAATGTTTCAATCATATCACCTCTCTCTCCCTCCTTTGCTCTATGGTACAGTGCTCCCTCACTTATTCACCTCTCGATTATTCGCCACCCTCAGTTATCACCATTCTTGCCTCCCGTCCCAAATGCAAGTCCATTTTATCATACTCCATTATCTGCCTCCCTCACTGTCTGCCATCTGCCATTCATTAATCATCCCGGTTGCCCATATTTTTAATAGTAATTGCCCGCTTTCTTCCGTCGTGGCAGCACAAAAGTTCACAACCTTTTTATTTATTTTTTTTATGATCAGCTGTTGACAGCCACTCACTTTGGTCCACCGTCAGCTCCACTACAACATGAAAGACTGCTCAATCATGAACAAGTGGAAGAATAAATTAGCCTCACAGCACAGCCCTGGAATTGATTGTTTAATGATTGTTTAAACAGTCAAAAAACCTATCAGCTGGTAATGGCTTAAAACGAATCATTCCACATTCCCTATTTACTCCATGTACTCATTAGTGCATTAGTGCATCTATTAATTGATTTGTATCAAGCTGTAAGATATAAATCCAGGAATCAGGGTTTTATGTTTAGTGTGCTCGGGGTGAATGAACAAGTCAGTTGGTGGCAAAGTCAATCAGTGGCAAATTATGGCAGAGTCAGTAAGTGGAAAGCGATCGCGTCTAGCTTTTACTGCGGCTCAGAAGAGCCTGATTGTTAAGTTTTCAGCAGACAACCTGAAAGCAACCCATCAGGAGGTTGCTCGCAATTTTTACACACTATGGTGCTGGCCCATGGCCCGACGGACCATTGGCAATGTCCTTTCAAGAAGAGAGGAATGGTCCGACACTGTGGCTGTAGCCGCCAACGGAAAGTCGAAGAGAACACCGAAACACGCTGATTTGGAGGAGGCGTTATTCCTTTGGTTCAGCAATGCCAGAGCCCATAATATTCATGTCACAGACGAAATACTGAAGCATAAAACTAAGCACTTTGGGGGTCAATTAAATGTGTCAGATGTTTCATACTCCAATGGCTGACTACAGAAATTTAACAGCCAAAATAATATTGCTTGCCACATATCTGGGGAGAGTGAGGGCGTTAGCAAAGAGGTTATCAGTGAAGGCATGCTTATTGCCAGATGAGTAGCAGAACAGTATGAAGCTCGGGACTGTTTCAACATGGATGAAACTGGACATTTTTTTTAAATGTTGCTAGACCGTTCCCTGACCACCAATGATTTCAAGAAAGGTGTCAAGAGATGCAAGGACAGAATTACTGTTGCTCTAACTTGCAATGCAGATGGCACTGAAAAATTTAAAACCTGTTATTGCAAAATCTACAAATCCCAGGTGCTTCAAATTATTTAAATTTTGTCAATACAAAGTAAAGAGCACTGTATATACTTTATATGCAGAAACACACAAAATGTGTCCATTATGTCACTGTCACCTACAAACCAACCAGCTACCAGACACAGTGTTTTGTATTTCACATGACTACATTTTGGTTTTCATTTTCAGGTACCCTCCATTATCCACCACCCTCCCTTATCCACCCAAAAACTGTGACCCCAAGTTGGACGGATAATGGAGGGAGCACTGTATATATAAGTGAGCTCCTTTACTCTGTCCTCATGTTTTCTGATGCAGCCCCTTCACTATTTAGGTTGCCCTTCTCTGGAATGCCTCCATTTTGTTAGTGTCCTTGTGCAGGTGTGGCGTCCAATACTGCATGCAGTACTCCAGATGGGGCATTACCATTGTCTTGTAAAGAGGTATTATTACCTACTTCTTATGACTTGTGACTACCCTGCTAATACACCCCAACATCCCTCTAGTCTTACCTACTGCTTTAGTCATCTGCTTGGATGATTTCAGGTCGTCTGTGATGATGATGCCCAAGTCTCTTTCTTCCCTTGTGATTGCCAGCAACTCCCCTCCCAACCTATACATCACTTCAGGGATTTTCCTCCCTATGTACATAATCTTGCACTTTTTTGCATTACGCCCCAGTTGCCACTCTTCAGACCATTTTGCCAGTTTTTCCAGATCTCTTCTCATTCTGCCCACCTCATTTGGATCATCTACTCTGTTTCAGATCTTGGTGTCATCTGCAAACAGGCAAACTTTACTCTCCAGTCCATCTGCAATGTCACTCATGAAGATATTGAAGAGGACTGGCCCTAGAACTGATCCCTGTGGTACCCCACTTGTGACTTGCATCTCTTCTGACTGTATACCGTTTATCACCACTCTCTGTTTTCTGCTTGCCAACCAGTTTGCCACCCAGTTGACCAACTTCTGACTCACCCTGAGCCTACACAGCTTATTAATCAATCTTCTATGTGGAACAGTGTTGAAAGCTTTGCTGAAGTCAAGGTAGGTGACATCAACTGCTCCCCCTTGGTCCACCACACTGGTTACCTAGTCAAAGAAATCTATGAGATTAGTTAGACAGGAACTTCCTGTTGGAAACCCATACTGTCTTTAATCCTGTGCTCCTATGGATTCCAGGTGTTGCACTATCCTTTCCTTAAGGAGTACCTCCATAATCTTGCCCACTACTGAGGTAAGACTGGTCTGTAGTTCCCTGCCTCCTCCCTGCTGCCACTCTTGTGGAGCGGGATCACATGAGCCCTTCTCCAGTCTTTTGGGACCTCTCCTGTGCTCAGAGACTCACTAAACGATTCTGCTAATGGCTCTGCTAGTTCCACCCTTAGCTCCTTTAGTACCCTGGGATGTATGCAATCAGGTCCTATTGCCTTGTCCACCCTGAGCTTAATGAGCTCTTGTAGGACCCTTTCTTTTGTGAAAGTACTTGTGCACTCCTCCCTCCCTCCCCCTGTGTCCATGGTGCTGAGCTGTGGACCCTGCCATACCTTCTCCTTAGTAAATATTGAGCAGAAGTATGTACTTAGGATAGATGCTTTTCCTTGGTCCTCAACAGAAACATATAATTTGATGGCAGATAAGGACCGATTGGCCCACCCAGTCTGCCCATTTCCTTACCTAAATGATAAGCTGAAGATCCTAATTAACCAACAGCCTACTTCCTCTGACCCCCACCCCCAAGAATTGCTTTATTTCTGTCCCATGCATTCTTGAATTCCACCATTGTTTTTGACTCCACAACCTCCTCAGGAAGGTCGTTCCATGCATCCACAACCATCTCCGTAAAAAAATACTTCCTCACATTACCTCTGTGCCGTTCCCCTTCTATCTTCAAATTGTGCTCCATTGTTCTTGCACACCTCTTTTTCTGAAAGATGCTACCCTCTTGGACTTTGTTGATTACCTTGAAGTACTTGAAAGTTTCTATCATGTCCCCCTTCTACCTCCTTTCCTCGAGGGTATGCATATTAAGCTCCTTAAGTCTCTCTTCATATGTCTTCTGGTGCAGACCCTGCACCATTTTAGTTGCCCTCTTCTGGACTGCCTCCATCCTGTCTATGTCTTTGAGGAGATTGGGTCTCCAGAAACGAATGCAGTACTCCAGATGGGGTCTCATTAGTTGTCTGTAAAGAGGGACAACTTCCTGTTTTCTACTGGTGATTTCTTCCACCTATACATCCCAGTATCCCCCCAGCCCTCCTTACTGCCCTACCAGATTGCTTGACCACCTTTAGGTAATCTGATATAACTACCCCCAGGTCCCTTTCCATTTTTTTTTGTTGTTGTTAGTATCTCACCCCTCATTGTGTACTCTTCCCCTGGGTTTTTGTTTCCCAGGTGCATTACTTTGCACTTCTTAGCATTGAATCTAAGCTGCCATACATTTGACCATACTTCCAACCTTGCCAAGTCCCTTTTCATCCTTTCCACCCCACCTTGTGTATCAACCCTGTTGCAGATCTGTGTGCTGTCTGGAAAGAGACATACTTTTCCTCCCACTCCCTCTGCAATGTCACTTATAAAGACATTGAAGAGGACCGGTCCTAGAACTGAACCATGCGGTACTCCACTAGTAATCCCCCTTTCTTTAGAATGGACTCCATTTACTGTTACCCTATGTGTCCTATTCTCCAGCCATTTTTTTACCCAGGCTTCCATCTTGGGACCCACTCCAAGGCTGGCTAACTTGTATATTAATTGTTTGTGTGGGACTGTGTCAAATGTCTTGCTAAAGTGTAGGTAGGCCATGTCCACAGCCCCTCCCTGATCTACTACTTTGGTCACCCAGTAAAAGAAATATATTAGATTCATCTGACATGACCTTCCCACTGTGAATCCATGCTGCTGTGGGTCCTGTGATCCTCTGGCCTCTAGGTACTCAACAATTCTTCACACAATCCCCCTTATCCCCTTTGATCGTAGCAATACCCCCTCTGGACTTTCTTCTTTCACTAATGTATCTATATAAATTCTTGTCCCCTTCTTTTACTGTTCATGCCAGTGTTTCCTCAGTTTAGGCCTTTGCCTGCCTTACTGCCTTCCCTGTTCCCTTAGGGGAGTTTGGTATGCCTCACTATCTTCATTCCACTGCATTGCCTTATATTTCCTGAAGGCCAACCTTTTGGCTCTGATCTTTTCTTCTACTGTTTTTGAGAACCAAAGTGGTTTCCTCCTTTTGCTCTTGCCTTTCTCCCTAACACAATGGGATGTTGTTTCAAGTACTGTAACCTTAATGCTTGCCCACTTTGCCCGTATGCCCTCACCTGTATTTCTTCTTGCCAGGGCTAGCTTAACTCTGTTGGCCATCTTATCAAAGTCAGCTCCTCCAAAGTCCAACATTTGTGCCTTGGAATGGCATGGTTTAATTCTAGTGGCCAAATTGAACCATACCATGTGATGGTCACTGGCCCCCAGGTGACCTTCTACCTGGAGACCTGTGATCCTTTTCCCGTTAGTCAGAAATAGACCTAGGATAGCCCTGTCTCTTGTGGGTTGTTGTACCAATTGTTTGAGGCCCTCCCCCTGCAGGGAATCCACTATGTGTCTAGTTCTGGTGGATGTTCCTGCTGGTATTGACCAATCTTTATCTGGCATGTTGAAGTCTCCCATTATCAGAACCTCCTCTTTAGCTGTCATGTTTTGTATATCTTCTAACAGTAATGTGCCTATGTCCTCCCCCTGGTCTGGAGACCTGTAGACAACCCCAGTTCATATGGCTGTCCCATTTCCTGTTTCCAGGGTGACCCACAGTTCTTCTGGCTCCTTATGAGTATTCTGAATTTCTGTAGCTTTGATATTATTATTGACATAAAAGTCCACTTCCCTTCCCCTTATTGCACCTCAGTTTCTTATGAACAGTACATAGCCTGGTACTGAAATCTCCCAAGTGTGGTTACTGGTGAACCATGTCTTGCTAATGGCTACTATGTCCAGTTTATCCTCTGTCATTGTTTCCTTCAGGTCAGGGATCTTGTTTCCCAGACTGTGGGCATTTGTGTACATGATTTTCCATTGGCCAGACTTTGGTATGTTAGTTGTGGGGAGAGGTCTGGCTTTTCCCCTGCTCATCGTATGGGGAGCTGGACCTTTTTCCTTACCTGGTGATGCAAATGAACTACAAACATGTTGAACTCCTTTTTGATCACTAGATGAGGGGGGAGGGGTGTTCTTCCATTTTTGATGTATCGGGTGCTGCACCCCTCTTCCCATTTGCTAGTTTAAATATTCTGCAAAGACATCAAACTTCTGCCCCAATGCACTGACTCCCTCCTTAGTCAGATACAGTCCATTGAATTTGAAGAACATTTGCTCCCCAAACTGCTGCCAGTTACCTACAAATTTATAAAAATTCAGCTACCTGGTATAGGTGCAAAAAACACTCAGCTTGGTCTAAGTTAAAAAATCAGCATTTATTTAGCAAAGGAAACATAGCAGCAGCAACTCCTCAAATGTCAAATGTTTTCACATCAACTGACGCTTTCTCAAGACGTAATCATCAGGTTACCTATACCCCTTTATAAGGACAATTAAAGTGCAAGTGCATCAAAAACATACATCAAAAACAGTGCATCACAGCATAAAATTAAACACTGAAATAAGAAAAATGGGGTTGGGGGATAGGAGGAAAGGCAAGGGATGGAAGGGGGAAAAGAAAGAAAGGAAAAGGGTTGGGGGTAAGCACCCTCAAGTGAATAAATATGTTCATGGAGTTTTAGAATAAACACTCCAGCTATTATTTCAATATAGAAAATCCACATAGAAAAAATAATTTACAAACAATATTCAGTATTACGACATGTATACATATACATATAAATTGATCTAAACTAACATGGTATATTATTCTAATACTCAAACTCCTTTGAGAAAAGGAGTGAGTCTAAACATAGCATTTAAACTGAGTCCACAATGTGCTTTAAGAATATATTGCCACTTGCTCTCAACCTGCAACAGTCTTTTATTCAAATCACCCCCTCTAATGTTTAGGGTTACTCTTTCTAACCCTTAAAATTAGTTTTGAAGGCCAGATGCTTATATTGGCAGAAAGTAACAATGAATGCTTATCTTGAAGTTAATAGGGCCCTGAGTGGCCTTAGATATACTAAACAGCCAGTGTTTGGAATTGAGATAACAAAAATATTCTGTTGGATTAGCAGACTCACAATTTAGACAGCAGTGCTGGTTTGATTAAGATTATTTTAAAACATGCAGATGAACAAGAAATTTAAATTAAAAGAATTATTCTTGAGAAAGAAAAACAAGTTCAGGTTTTTAAAGATGATCCTGACTATCCAGTATATAGGTCTAGGCTGGAACAAACAGTTAAAAGACACGATACATGTATTAAGAAGACTAAAGGACACAAGTTTGAAAGAGATAGATGGAATTATTTAGGAGGTCGTAATTTTGAATGGGGCAAAAATAAGAACATGACTCCCAGATCTATTTTAAAGAAACAGAAGAGATCTAATGATAATGTTGTCTATACTAGTGGTTCAGGGTCAGATTCTGACAGTGCAAATACCTCTGAAGTTCAATTTAATATTAGTCAACCTTTTTTAGAGAGAGGACAGGAGGAGGAAGAGAGTGTATCCCCCTTCCAAATCAACAAATTTTACAATGAGAACCAGTGGAAATATGATCACTGGGGAAACATTCCAATGGACAGACAACAGCGGTGCTTCTAGTGCAGACAGTGCAAATTGGGACACTCCCTGTATATCTGAACCTCCCAGAAATTCCAATGGCTCAGAACGCTCTGACAAGGAGCCCTTGGTTTGCACAATTCCAGCCAAATGTAGAAAGACAAAAAGAGGGACAAGGGGAAATGGGAGGAAGCGACCGACAGAAAGGAGGCCGATGGTCATGAGGGAGGGGCAGATGCCCATGGAGGAATCAGCACTGGAGTTGAACAATTTAGTAATCAATATATCAAATTATGAACTATCAGAGGATGAACAGTTCATTTTGCAAAAGGGGCTAAAATCTGTACCTACCACTAGACCTAAGGAGTTTAATGTCATGCTGGACTTATATAAGTTTACCCGCAAGTTAGACCTGAAATTTATGTTTCACAATCAAGATGCGAATACTGATGGGGAGCCTATTTTGCACACCACAGAGAATGCAGCAAGGAAGAATCAATGTTGCAAACCTTCGGTTTACATTCCACCTACTGTACTTCTCCAATTGTGACTGCATTTCAAAAAGCCTGCTAGAGGGACATTGAGTAATTTTTGGACAATCAGCAGATATTTAGATTCCATAATTGTACAGCAGCAGAGCATGAAGCCTTACAAAATGTGGCATGTAATTCTTCTACAGAAATCAAAGCAGCTGATAAGGGAGGGGCCATTGTAATACTTGATAAAGTTAAGTATGAACAAGAAATGTTGATGCAATTATCTAATACTGAGTATTATAAAAAGGTGTCTAGAGATCTTACTCCTTCATTTAAAAAAGAAATCGATGTATATGTGTATGAAATTTTCATGAATGGAACTATTACCAAACAGATGTATGAATTCATGTTAGTAGAACATCCAGTTACATCTGCTTTTTACAGGTTACCCAAAATTCATAAATCCATGGTAGATCCACTGGCCCACCCTATAGTAGCCAGTATTGGCTCATTGACTGAGCCATTTGCACAGTTTGTGGACCAGTATATAAAACCATTAGTTCCCTTGTGGTCAGCTAATGTTAGGGATACATTAGAAGTTTATTTATTTTATTTTAGTTTTTGTTAACCGGGTAGGTATACTAGCCATAAAATGACTCTGTTTAGGCACGACCCGGGAGAGTACAACAAAAAGAGAACAGTTGAACAACAGCAACATGGGTAAAATAATACAAATAGAGGAACAGTACAGCAGTGCTACAAAAATACAATGGGTAGAAACAACAACAAATAATGGCAAGCATTATACAGATAATGGCAGTAAGATATATAATAAGTGCAGAAACCATGGACCCGACCTGTGGAGTGAAAGGGTTAATAAGATAGTAAGGTTATGAGAGAAACATGAGGAATGTTCAAACATAACAGAAAGACGACAGAAGGAAGGTCAGGGGTGGTAACTGGGAAAACAACAAAGGATGGTCAGCAACAAGGTTCGAGAAGGAAGAGAGCTGGTAGTCAAGAAGTTATTTACAAAGAGAAGGGAAAATATGGGGAAGGGAAGAGGAGACAGTCTTGGAGCTGGATTAGAGTAGGGGTGACATTACTGGTAAGTCTCAGGAGCTTCAGGTTGGGTCAAAGCATGTACAAGCATCAGCTAAGGATAGATAATGATATTCACTTTTAAATCCAAAGTGAGACTGAGACAGCCGGAGGTTGAGTGGAAGAGCATTCCATAGCCTGGGAGCAGAGAATTGGAAGGCCCCTCTGCCTTTAGTCGTCCGACATCTCGGAACTTAGAGTAAGGATTTGTCAGCTGATCGCAGGCCATGGGAGGATGGTTGAAGGACCAGCAATGCCACCAGCTGGGATGTTTTTTTTCCCAGATGATTGAGTCCATTAGTGATCCAAGGTAGTATTGTCTACTGGCAGAGGGTGAGAGCCAATTCAGATCCTTGTAAAGAAGGCAGTGATGTTTGAGTCGAGGCGAGGAAGAGGCAAATCAGCATATATTGTTATATGTTAGGTCCCATTTTAGTAGGGAGGTTTTATGGGCAGAGGTAAGAATAGAGGCACCGTAAGTAAGGCTTGGGAGCAGAATACCTCGGGCAATTGCTAATTTGGTCGAGGGTGTAAGCATGTAGCTCATTTTGTTAGCTACTCCCAGTTTTGAGTTTACAGCTTTGCACGAGGACTGAATGTGAAGATTAAAATCCAGGAACTGGTCCAGCAGGATCCCAAGGTACTTGAAGGAAGTAACATTTTCAAGTGGAAATCTTCCTGGGTGAAGAACCTCCAGCAAACTAGAACAGGCCTTAATCTTTGGTGCAGAACCTAGGAACATGGCTTTCATTTTCTTTTCATTTAGTACAAGCTTATGGTCTAGTAGCCAGTGTAAGACCTTATTGAAGTCTGAAGTAAGTGATGTGTTTATGCAGGCAATACTAGAAGAACTAGTGTAGATGAGCAGGATTCCAGGACCTCAGCTGCATTGCTGATAAAAATTGAGAACAGAAGGGACCGAAGGATAGAGCCCTGGGGGACCCCAAGGTTGATAGTAGGCATGTTGGACAGGGAGGAGTTAAATTTGAAAGCTTATAGCTCTTGCAAAATGTACAAGTTGAAAAAGATGATGTGTTAGTCACACTGGATATTAATTCATTGCATATGAATATCCCTCACTGTGGAGGATTGGAAGCCCTCAGAACTACACTTTGTGAACATACTTCATATTAATGCTTTTATGGAATGTTTGATTAATTTAACAGAAAAAGTTTTGACATTTAATTGTTTTTTGTTTGATCAGAGTTTTTATTTGCAGATAAAGGGCATGGCAATGGGGGTCTCCTTCGCCCCTAATTATGCCAATATATATTTGGCTAAGTGGGAACATTGTTTTGTTATGTCTGAACTTAGCCCATACAGACAGAATTTATACCTTTATAAGTGTTATAGTGACAACATTTTGTTGGTGTGGAGGGGCCCCCATTGGAACTCCCTGAGACTGTGACATATTTGGAATCCTCGCATGAAAATTTAACTTTCTCCATGCATGCAGATAGCAAAGAAATTGCCTTTTTGGACTTGAAAATATGTAAAAATGTGACAGGAGGTTTGGACACTTGTCTATTTAGGAAATCTTGTTCTAGAAATGCTTTGTTACATTACAATAGCTGTCATCCTAGATATATTTTGGAGAATATCCCAAAGGGGTAATTTATGCATCTTAAATATAATACCACCTGTGAACCTGAATATAATAAAGAAGCAGAGAGGATGCGGGAGAATTTTGTGAATAGGGAATATAATAGAGAAATTGTAGTTAAGGCTAAAGAAACATTGGATGTCATGAATAGATCTATATTGCTGCAAAAGAAAAGTTTTCGATCAAATAATTCTGCTTCTCTCATTTTTGTTACAGAGAATCATCCACAAACATACAAAATTTGTAATATATTGCTAAAAAATTGGAATTTGCTCTCCAAGGAACCTAGCTTAAAACATGAGATTGTTCATCCCCAAGAATGTTTTATAAGAGAGGCAGACATTTGGCTGACCTGGTTACACAGAGTTTGTATGGGGCACCTGCAAATACAGTTGGGACTACATTACCAGGTGGGACCTTTCAATGCAGACACTGTTCATTCTGTGCTTTTATGAAAATAGGGACGTCCTTTCAACATTCTACAACAGGTAGAATCTTTCACAACCAACACTTTATTAACTGTTTGACCATCAGTGTGATTTATGTGGCTAGTTGTGAATGTCATTCTTTTTACGTAGGAAAGACTAAAAGATCATTTAAAAATCATATAGCTGAAAATTTGAGATGCATTGAACATAAGGACAAAACCAATGATTTAGCTGCACATGTGTTACAGAAAGGTCCTGGACATACATTCAGATTTCAAGGGTTAGAAAGAGTAACCCTAAACATTAAAGGGGTTGATTTGAATAATAGACTGTTGCAGGCTGAGAGCAAGTGGCAATATAGTCTTAAAGCACATTGTGGACTCAGTTTAAATGCTATGTTTAGCCTCACTCCTTTTTTCAAAGGAGTTTGAGTATTAGAATAATATGATGTGTTAGTTTAGATCAATGTGTATGCATATGTATACATGTCGTATTACTGGATATTGTTAGTAATTTTTTTTTTTATGGGTATTTTCTATATTGAAATAATAGTTGGAGTATTTATTCTAAAACTCCATGTATGTATTCATTCACTTGAGGATACTTCCTTCCCCACCCTTTTCCTTTTTTTCCTTTTCCATCCCATCCCTTGCCTTTCCTCCTACCCCCCTTTTCTTATTTCAGTGTTGGATTTAATGCTGAGATGCACTGTTTTTGATGTATATGTTTGATGCACTGGCACTTTGATTATCTGTCCTTATAAAGGGGTATAGGTAACCTAATGATTATGCCTTGAGAAAGTGTCAGTTGATGTGAAAATGTTTGACGTGTGAGGAGTTGCTGCTGCTATGTTTCCTTTGCTGAATAAATGCTGATTTTTTAACTTAAACCGAGCTGAGTGGTCTTTTGCACCTATACCAGGTAGCTGCACTTTTGTAGCGCAGTATTGGTAGTAGTTCCCTTACGGCTCCAGTGTGCACCTCATGAAGCCATCTGCAGCCACATTTGTACCTACAAATTTATATCCTTTTTCCTGACACCAGCTCTTGAGCCACATATTTAGCTCCTCTATCTCCTGTTTTCTGACCTTCCATCCATCTGCCCCCCTCTCCCAGACCGGCAGGGTCTCAGGGAAGGAGATGCTGGATGAAATGGATGACAGTTTGTCTCCTAGCCTGGTCAGGTGTTCCTTGCTCTCTACAACTGACCAGTTGGTGAGATTGTTAGTCCCTATGTGTGGTAGGACGTCAATGTTTTCTCCTGCTTCCTGCACGATTTTAGTAATGCGATCAGTATTACTCCACGCTGATGTACCTGGGAGACATTTGACCATTACCCCCAGCTGGATGTTGGTATTAAATCCCTGAAATATGGAGCCTCCTATAATCAGAAGTGTTTTGGATTTCCTTTTTTTTTTTTTTGTTTTGGTCTCTGCTTTGGGTGAGTTTTGTAACACTAGCTCCTGTGCTGCAGTGTCCTGCTTTGCAGTGTCCTCTGCTCTTTTGTTTGATTTTGGAGAGAGAGAGACAGATACCTGTTTGTAGTTTTTATATGATTTGTGGAGGTGATATGTTGGTGAACATTGAGTGATGGGACAACCGATTTGCCACTCCTAACCACCTACCAACCTCCCAGACCAACTACCCTCTGCAGATGAGGTGCTTCAGTTGGATGTTGCAGAAATGGTGGTTGGTTCTTGTAATGTATTTCCTCCTGAATATGCAATTTGAGGCATGCAGTCTCTGCCCATGCTGCCCCGGAGCAGAGCCCTTAGATCTCTGATGGTCCAGCATGTAGGACAGTGTCCTAAATCCTGTATAACTGCTATTTTGAAAAGTGTCTCACAGTACCTGCAGTTAATAATATCCATCCCAGCTGAGTTGCAGAGTTTATAACCTGGTCCAAGTAAGTAGAAGGAAAATGAAAGCAAAAGTTTGATTTTTTTTGTTTTGTTTGTTTGTTTTTGTATAACTTTTTATAACAAGTTAAATTAATTGTGCCTCTATAAGTGAGGTCAATGTGTGGATACCCCTCTGATCCTCCCCTTCCTGCTTTGCTACAGCAAATGTCACGATTGTGCTACTGTATAAAAGGAGTGTAGCATGGGGTGGTTGGGGATGGCAGTTGGTGGCTGGGCCTTCCCCCTGCCAAAAAAGAACCATGGACAAAAGAAACAAGGAGGTAAGAACAGAAACAATCAACCAACAACAAATGCAGTCACTATCCCCCAGTCTGTATCTCATATGTGCTCCTGTAATTAGCCCTGAAAGCTTAGCCTAATGATAGATGAAACTGTAAAATCTGTAAGCACCACCTGTTACAATTCACAGAAGATATACTCTGCAAAATACACTTTGCTACAGAGAAAAATAAAGCAGTAAAAAAGTAATAAACCCCGTTAGCTCAACCTGCAGAACACTTTAACAGAAGATATACATTCCAAAAAACAATTTGAATCAGAGAAGATTACTGCAGTAATCTGTAAATACAAAATAGTAACAAACCTGTAGGCACACCCTGTAACAATGCAGCAGAAAGTATTCCCTGCAACAGCAATTTGAAACAGAACAATAAAGCAGCAAAATGTAACCAAAAAACAGTAACAAATCCTGTAAGCAAAAAACAAAATAATAACACACAGTAAATATGCCCAGTCAAAAGAAGACTTCATTTTTTTCCTTGCTCTGATAATGTTGTTCCTTGCTCTGTCCTTACAGGCACACCTACAAGAAAAGAGCTCAGGTGAAGCTTAGTGCCTTTGCCAGCGAACCTAGTTTTCCACCTAAAGAACACCAACTACCCTGACCTTTTAACTCTTCCCTCTGTTGGAAGTTAGTAAACTCCACCCCGTTACAATCCTAATCCCCTGGAACAGCTGAGGGAGGAAAGCAATTAGGTCCTTCAATGTGAGACGGAGACTGCAACACTCTTGAGCCCAAAACAAAAAACAGTCAGCAAAACATAAAATAGTAGCAAACAGTAATTTTGCTTAGCCTAATAATAGATAAAAAAGTAGTAAAGCCTGTAAGCACCACCTGTAACAATTTCATGGAAGATATACCCTGCAAAAAACACTTTGCTACAGAGAAAAATAAAGCAGTAAAAAAGTAATAAAACCTGCTAGCACAACCTACAGAACACTTTAACAGAAGATACACCTTGCAAAAAACAATTTGAATCAGAGAAGATTACAGCAGTAATCTGTAAGCACAAATAGTAGCAAATCTGTAGGTTCACCCTGTAACAATGCAGCAGAAAGTATACCCTGCAACAGCAATTTGAAACAGAACAATAAAGCAGTAAAATGTAAGCAAAAACAGTAACAAACCTTGTAAGCACAAAAGAAGATAATAACACACAGTAAAAAGCCAAAAGAAGCCTTAATTTTGTTTTCTTGCTCTGATAATGTTGTTCCTTGCTCTGTCCTTACAAGAAAATCTAGAAGAAAAAATCTCAGGTGAAGCTTGGTGCCTTTGCCAGCAAACCCAGTCTTCCACCTAGGCCTTGTTTAGATTTTCAGAAAGTCAATGCTATGTCTTGATTCGTTGGTTACCCTATGCCACGAATCGATGACATCATTGATCGTTTGGGGAATACTAGGTACATATCAACACTGGATGTCACCAAAGGATATTGGCAGATCCCCTTGTCACCTGCCTCCAGGAAAATAACAGCCTTCATTACCGTGCTGGGCCTGTACCACTTTATGACCATGCCATTTGGGTTACATGGAGCCCCAGCAAGCTTTCAGCACTTCATGGACCAAATGCTTAGGCCTCACACTGAGTACTGCACAGCATTTTTAGATGACATGGTGGTGTTCAGCCTTGACTAGGAGACCCAGCTACAACATCTTGAGAAGGTTATGTAAATAATAATACCTGACAGGGTGTGCAGTATTGGGCTATACTGGACCGCCCTGGGGTGTAATAAAACCCAACATCACAGGTGGAGGACCTTATAGCCCCAGGAAGGTCCAGTATACCCCATACCACCCACCTGGGAGGGTATTATTGCACTTAGAAAATGGGCACTGTTTAAAAAAAAAAGTTAAAAAAATTGTTAATAAATTGTTTAAGATTAGTTTTGTTATAAAATAGTTCCTCCGCCTAAATAAATTGGTTGTGAAGTCACAACTTCCTATAATAGTTTGTTACAGTTTATAACTGCCCCCTTAACTATGCAGAGTGTCTTTAATTTAACTTGTTGGTGTCTAGTACCATTTTGTCAACCCACCCCCACACACACACATAGCTTCTTGAAATAGAAGTTTAATATTTTTAGTGGAGACACACTCTGTCCACTGCCAGTTACCTGAAGCTGATAGGGTTCACATCTTCCTTTTCCTGTCTTCTTTTGAGCTTTTTTTTTTGGGTTACTGATGGGATCTGGAGCGGAGTGGGGGAGAGATCCAATAATTCCAGTAGTCAACTGAGACTGTAAAACATTGCCCTTTTATTTAAAGAAATGTAAGACTGCAGTTTCTTTCTTTTATTGTGCAGCAGCGTTTAAAATGGGGCACAGAACCGCAGTGGAGCACGTGTCTTCTGTATGGAAATGTACATCAGGGGAGGAGCTGAGGTGGCGGGCAGGTGCCAATGCTGTACATTAGCCGAGTACAGACATCACAGAAGGTCCATTGATTTTGTGGGAGGAGGTCGAGTGAGGTGAAAGAGAAAATACACCTGCAAAAAGCAGGTATATTTATGAGCTTTTGGTGGCTGGTGTTTTGTGTGAACTGGTGAAGGATCAGTGATGGGACCGGGGCACGGGGTGGGAGGGGGCACCGACAAGTATAAGGGGTGGTGTGCCTGTATTCAAAACAGAAACGTTACTGGCCATAAGCAATGAGGTTGTTTCAGCAATTTTTTTTAAATGCAGAATACTTCTGGTCATGGTTGTGCCGTGTGTGATTGATAAGGCTGACTGGCTATAGATAGTATTCTCTCGGTAAGTGATGCAAAAGAAATGGCGGCAATTTCATTTTCAAATAGGTGGTTGTAGCCAATCAGAAAGCAGGCTGGTGACAAAGATTCCCAAGTGTGTAAAGGGGCACTGGGGCTGGCACTTTTTATTTCCTGGTCGTCTATTGAAAGTTAAGGTACACCCCTGGCAGGGGTACCAGCCAATCAGAGACCAGGAAATAAAAAGCCCATTTTCTAATATGGCTATTAGAGATGTATAGGTGACCATTAATCCCTCCAAGTGTGTCTTAGTGAATACAGAGACCAGGTATTTGGGATTAGTTATTGGAAATGGGCAAGTTAAACCTGAACTAAGCAATGTAACCGCTGAAGCTGGTAGTCTCATCCCTACAATTAAAAAACAGATTAGGTCTTTTTTGGGTCTGGCAGGCTATTATTATCACTTTATACCTACCTTTTTGACCATAGCCTGTCCTCTTACTGACCTAACCAAGAAGAGATGTTCAAACAAAGTACAGTGATCTACAGAGTACGATGAGCCTTCAGGGCCATCTAAGCAAGCCTCTGTTCCTACCCAGTACTACAAAGCCTGAATTTTTCTGAATGATTTGAGGTGCACACGGATGTATCAGGGGCTGGTATTGGGGCTGTACTAACCCAGAGAATAGAAGAAGAAAAGCACCCCATTATCTATATAAACCATAATCATCATGAGAGAGAAATGAGGCATGCTACGGTGGAGAAGGAGTGTTTGGCCCTTTAGTGGGCGATTGAATCTTTAAAATACTATTTGTGGGAAACTGCATTAACTGTCCTTACATACCACATCCCCCTGTGATGCTTACATTAAATGTGGGAAAAGAATCCCTGCATTATGCGCTAGTACTTGGCACTCCAGCAATACAGATTTTCCGTAGCCTATAGTAACGGCACTACACATATGAATGCTGACTACCTATCATGATATGGGGCAGGAACTGATGAAACATGATTTGGTCATATTGTAACTGTAGAAACATGGAATGTTTAGAGTTTAGAAATGCTTGATATTGTTCTAGTCAGAGTATATTTTAATGTCCCATTGGTAATTGAAGTCGTTGTGTTATAATAGCACTTTTATGGTCAGATGGCCTGTGTGCGAGTTGAATTTATTAAGGGACCCTGGGCAGGCACTTCTGAGAGTGGGTGGGCGGAAGCTCCATCCCCTTCCAGGGATTAGGAAAGGTAACATGTTTTCACCTGTTCCCCTCAAAAAGTGCGTTGGGCAAGTGTGACAGGGAACATCCCTGCCACTGGGATATGACCTCTATATTTCTAACTTCTTAATGGTTGCAACCCTTCTATCTGTTTTGATAGTCTATCCCTTTTATTTCTTGTCTAGTAGGCAGGCCACCTTTGGACAAACTCCCTCCCTTCTCTCTCTTTCTATTACCCTCTGAGGTTCTTATTTATACGGGTCCAAATTATGGGAGGTCAAGTATAGTGTGACCTCCAGGTCTCAAGCTGTCTTAGTCGAGACTGTAAGAAGAATAAATGAAGGCTGTCTGCCTTAAGGAATGAGAATAAGTTTCTTGGAATCATGCAGCCAGCTGTATATATGCAGTACAAGTCACATTAAACTGTTCCTCCAATTAGTTGTTTTAGCATTGCTGGCTGAGTTGCATAAGAGTTGCTGGATCCAGCACAAAGCCCTGCACAAACTGTTTCTTAAGAGTTAAAACTCAGTTTTGCATTACATTGTGACAGGACTGGAGATGCATTCCAACTGAGTTGTAAAAGCATTTTGAAAACATTGCTCTTGAGCTAGTTAAGCACTGAAAAACAATGCAATGAGTTGCCAGTGCATTGCCAACTGCAAAAAACAATGCTGAACAAACTCATTGGAGGAACAGTTTAATGTGATGTGTACTGTGTGTGTGTATATATACACATATATATATATATATATATATATATATATATATAATGAGTACTCCCCTTTAAATGGCATGCTAACTGTGTGAGGCTTGCCTGGATATGTTAATTTGTATTTTATTTCTTTTTCTGTATACAGTATATGTTTGCATATACAGCATATAGGACAAGTGACTGTTGGGACAGGAACAGCACCCCTTTTCATTTCTGTTCCCTTCTCTTCCCTGCTTCTCGCTCTTCTTGCTGTCCAATAAATATAGTATGAATCAAATGTTAAAAGATTAATTGTAGTTAGGTATGTGCCCCATACTGTTTGCCACAGGGACTGAGTCAGGTTGCATGGTGTGGTTGTTCTAAGGCACTGCTTTTGACTCGCCCCTTGTACATGCAGCTTCATTTCTAATGATTAAGACAAGGCTCTCCATGCAGGAAAGAAGCCACCCACAGAGCCTTGGTAGGCAGCTGCGTGTCCTCTTTACACCCCTTTTCTGCAGCTTAGGTGTACAGACTGCCATTGTATGGGATATAACGCCTTGCGGCTTCTTGCCATGCAGCCTGCGACTCTTCCTGTGCAAACCCATGCAATCCTAGGAGAAATGGAGGAAAATCAGCACTTACTAAGTACTAAAACAAAGCCCTCCCCTCTCTTTCTCTTGCCAGCTCATGTTGGAACTTTGAGCAGTTTGGCTGTATTACAGTAAAATGGCATTGGGAAGGCATTGGGAAGCTGAACTGGTCATCATACCAGAAGAGGGTATTATGCTGTAAGCTCCCTTAGAATTAAGGGGAGGTAAACCTGGTTAAACAGAAGTTATTCCTTATATCTGTTGGCCTGTGAGGGAAAGGGACAAAATGAAATGCATAGCCATAGGCTTGACTTTTCAGCCGTCGGCAAAACGCAGTAAGTGGAATGCTATTAAAAGCCAAATAGAATAAGGGCTGTGTCTCTGCAAAAATGAATTACTGAACTAAGCATTCAATGTTTCCTGGGATTGTAGAACGTTATCAACCTACCTGAAACAGGTCTGTCCTGCACAGTAGGGAGGTGGTAATGAATGCCAGTGCAGGTGCCCTATAATGCAGCAGCTGCTCCTAGTGGTCCTTATTTCTACAAGTAAGCTGTCACTCAAATCAGAGTGGAAAATGTCCCACTCTCAAACCCTCTTGGTTTCTTTATAACATATTGTTTTTATATTCTAAGGCTTCCACTCATACTAGATGAGTGTGTATATTAAAAAGGGGGCTTATTTTGTTTGAGATTCTATGTCACCTGACCTTGGTGGATGGGTATTTAAGGTCTACCTGGACTACAGACAAGCAGATAAGATCAGTATCTGCCGACATGTGCTGGTGAAGGACTGAGTGGGTCAAATGCTGCACTATTGAAGTGGAGACTAAGTTGTTTGCCACAGTTAATTGATTTATACCTTAACTTTTACTTTTCTCTCTGTTATTACGCAATTAGTATAGCAAGTGTTTATTTTAATATTTTCTTTTATTGAAAAAAAAGGAGAAAAAATAAATATCCCACAAGACAAAAATGGGTTGCATCTTACATCACTGTGTTTGTGTCCATCTGTTATCCCACACTTCCACAGGCAGACATGAGTCCATTTACTACAGAAAGAGTCCTGAAGGAACTGAAGAAGCTGAAAATGGACAAAGCAATGGGCCTGGATGGAATACACTTGAGGATACTTAAAGAGCTAGCAGAGGAGCTTGCCACATCACTAGCAGCACTATTCAATGACTACCTAAGCAGTGGTGACATACCACTGTACTGGAAAGAGGCCATAGTAGTTCTCTTTCACAAAAGTGGGAGCAAGGAGGAGGAGGCTTGGAACTACCATCCCGTCAGTCTAACCTCAATGGTGGTAAAACTAATGGAATCACTCCTTAAAGACTGGATAGTGGAATATCTAAAGATCAGCAGGCAATTAGACCCCAAACAGCACAGTTTCATGGCAGGATGGTCATGCCAGACCAATATGATCGATTTCTTCGATTGGGTAACCAAAACTGTGGACCAAGGTGGGGCTGTAGCTATCATATATTTAGATTTTAATAAGGCATTCGACTCTGTCCCTCATATAAGGCTGGCTAGCAACCTGGACCACTGAGGTGAAGGGCCTAAAATCATCAGCTGGGTAAGAAATTGGCTATGGGACAGGACACAGAGGGTTTTGATCAATGGGATGATGTCTAGTGAGAGCAAGGTGATCAGGGAGTGCCACAAGGATCGGTCTTGGAGCCAATCCTCTTCAATATATTTATCAGTGGAATCACTGAAGGGCTGGAGGGGAAGATAAGTGTGTTTGCAAATGACACAAAGATCTGGAACAGGGTGGATGCAGAGGAAGACTTCATGAAAGGCGTCTGACCTAAAAAAACTGGAAGAATGGTCTAGAAACTGGCAGCTGAAATTCAGTGCTAAAAAATGTAAAGTGATGCACCTTGGAAAACAAAACCCAAAGATGACATACACCCTTGGGGGGAAACAGATTACAAAGATCAAAATGGAACGAGATCTTGGGGTTATAATTTGAGATAACACAAGAGTAGGAAGACAGTGTGAAAAAACAGCTTATAAAGCCAGCAGCAGCAGCCTCAGATGTATAGAACAGGTGCATTACAAGTAGAAAACGCAAAGTAATAATCCCACTATACAGGTCCCTGGTGAGGCTACATCTGGAGTACTGTGTCCAATTTTGGAGACCTCACTTAAAAAAAGACATAAACTGCCTAGAAACATTACAAAGGAGGGCTACAAAGATGATACAGGATCTACATCACGAGCATACGAAAACAGACTAAAACAACTACAGTTATACTCACTGAAACAAAGGAGAAACAGAAGAGATATGATAGAAGCATTTAAATACATTAAGGGAATAAACTCAGTACACAAGAAAGACTTCTTTCACTCATACGAGACTGCACTGAAAGGGCACTGCATGCGGTTCAAAAGCAACACTAGGAAGTTCTTCTTCACAGAATGGGTTGTGGACCCCGGGAATAGTCTGCCACAACAAGTGGTGGAGTCTAAGACAGTCAGGGAGTTCAAGTTAGCATGGGATAGGTGCTATGGAAACCTGACAAGAAAGAATTAGCTGGGTGGGGGGTAGCAAGAAAAAGGGCAGACTAGATGGACCAAAAGGTCCACTTCTGCCATCACTTTTCTTATGGTCTTGTGCCCTTAGCTTAATGAAACCACTCACTAACAAGCAATGTGTGCTCTGGTATTTGACAGTACTTGGGGTCATGGAGTATGGCGTCATTACCTGCGCCCAACACAACTGAGATCAAGTGACATGATGTGCTACATGAGAAGTTGGATGGGTGGGATGAGAAAAACAAGGAATGGACCTGCAAAAGAACATTACTGTAAGTTATTTATGGCAATTCTAGCTGAGCTTTCAAGGAGGGTTTATCAGTAGTGTATACCTTGCTTGTGTTACTTCCTTTGATCTCCTAGTATGACCCCTGTTTCCTTGCATTGGAAAACCAACATACTTGCAAACAGTCTCTGCCCCTTCTTCTAAACCTTTACCTCCGTCATCACTCTGAAGCCTCCCATTCTTTTAGTTGCCCCTCTGACTCCTGTCTTGCTCATTATTACCCAGGAGTTCTTTGCCCCTCTCATTCTTGCTACCCCGGGTGCAGAAGTTCACCTTGGGGACTTCACCTTCTCAAATTTACTACTTCTTCACAAGAGACTCCATAGACCCTTCTATTACTTTAATTCTCATCTGACCTTTCACCTTATCAGATACCTTATTAAGTCTAAAAGGATCTCTCAGGCTAGGACCTCCTTCGTCTTTTTGGTGGCAGCCATTTGGATCATAGTTCTCTCCTTTTTTCTATCAGGGGATGTTGAGGTCAACCCTGGACCTGTAGCACCTAGGTTCCCTTGCAGTCAGGCCACCTCTTGGGCACCTAAATATAAGAAGCCTGCCGGCCAATCATACTGAACTGGTGGCCTGGTCCACCTCTAATGGGCCTACTCTCCTAGGAATTAGTGAATCCTGGCTTAGGCCTTCTCATTCTGAGTCCCTGTGCACCATCCCTGGCTACAATATGCTCTGAGTTGACAGACCCTCTTCAAAGAGAGGAGGCGGCCTGGTGCTATTCTACAAATCGCACCTAAACCTAACCCTACTATCTTGTTTCAGTCCTGTGAGATACTTCATGCCCTGGTTCTGTTGGGTGGGGCCAAGAAGTTACATGTAGTTTGTTCTTATATTCCCCCCACAGCCTGCAAACAAGGACTTGAAGAATTCTTGGAATTTCTTCCCACGGCTATCAAAAATCATGAAGTGATTTGCATTGGAGACTTCAACCAGGATTGGCTAGATCCTAATTCCCCTTTCCTAAATTCCAGCATTAGCAAGGACAATCTAACCCAACTTTTCTCTGATCCTATGAGGCACTCCAGCAATGGCAATAGTCATACCCTACTCGACTGGATCCTCACCAACAGACCAGACAGACTCTCCTCTGTCACCGTCCTGCCTGACTCCATTAGTGACCACTCTCCAATTACCTGCACCTGGGATGCCTGCCCCCCCTCATTCCCATCTAAAATTATCACCATATCTAACTTCTCCACCTTCAACCCTACAGCATTCTTAACTGATCTCCAGCATATTGACTGGACTCCCATATTCACTACTGGCTGCATTGACTGGACCATAGACTATTTCACCAACTCCCTGTGTTCCCTATATTCCAAGCACATTCCTTCCATTAGGCACAGGATCCAAGGCCTGACTACCAAATGGCTAACTAGCCCTCTTCTACATATGCTTAAGTCACTGGGTAAGCTCTGGACCAGATGGAAAGCATCCATCCTTCACTCCAACTTCATTGCCTACTGCTCTCTATGGAATTCATGCAAGAGAGAGATACATGCTGCCAAAAGCAACTACTATAGGGGCCTTCTTCAAGCCTTGGCTACCAACCCCAAATAATAATGGCCACACATCAACCACATAATGGGTCACAACACTGCCCAAAACCCCCATGAGTTACACACTTGTTCAACCTCTCTATTAGCTCAGGGAATATGCCCCCCTTGTGGAAAAATACCGGGGTTATCCCTGTCTTCAAAAAGGGTGGCCATGAAAACCCTGCGAACTACCGCCCAATAGCACTACTGCTGGTCCTCAGTAAGCTTCTGGAAAAGCTTATCCATCGCCAGGTGTCCAACTTCATAACTAACTTTAATCTGCAATCCCATGCCCAGCATGGCTTTAGTACAGCCCATAGCACCACAACTGCCCTTCTGCAATTCACAAGTGACATCAAAACAAACTTGGACAAAGGTCTGCTTACTGGGGCAGTTTGCATTTATATGTCTAAGCGTTTGACTCTGTCAGTCACCCCTTGCTCCTACATCAGCTTGGGTTGCTTGGTGCCTCTCATTCCACCATAGACTGGTTCTCCAGCTATCTGCCTAACTGTTCCCAGTCTGTCTCCTATCTTAAAGTTCTCTCTGCCTCAGCCCTGCTTCCCTCTGGAGTCCCACAAGGGTCCATACTTGGGTCCCTACTCTTTTCAGTATTCATAAATAATCTTCCTATGGTTGCCACCCACTGTCACTCCTTACTATATGCAGATGATATGGTTCTCTATACCTCCTCCAACTCAGGCCATGAAATTAACTCTCTCCTCTCCTCTGATCTGTATCAAATCCAAACCTGGCTCTCATCCCACTGGTTGGTGTTAAATGTGGCCAAGACACAGGCTATGATCTTTGGAACCCAAAGGAAATTAGGTTCCATGACTATGTCTCTCCAGGTTTCCAGCTTTGATGTCTCCCTCGTTGATGTAGCCCAAACTTTAAAATATCTCAGGGTCTATCTTGATCCATCTCTTAACTTCTCCCATCACATCAATGTAGTCTATAAGACCATCAACACCAAAATTGGTCTGGCTTACCGGGTCCAACAATCCCTGACTCATGCTGCTAGGATCTCTCTCACCCAAGGCCTCCTGCTCCCTGGCCTTAGTTATGCACTGCCCGTCTTTGAACAGGCACATGCTAACGTCCATCATACATGGGATGTCTCCTACAATAATGTCTGTAGATTTGCTTCAATGGCTCCTTTCCTAAAACACCACTCTACATTGCACTCTAACCTCCAATGGTTATCCCACTCTTCCCGTTGATCATATTCTTTAGACTGCCTCACTGTTCTTCTCTTTCCTCTGACCTAGCAGCCATGCTCCTCCCCTGCGACTGTCCTTGGCCCCTTCGGTTCTCATCTCTAGCATTGCTCTCTGTCCCTAAATGCTCCACTAGAATGGGTGAACTTGCCTTCCCCTACTTTGCCCCCAAATTCTGCAACTCCCTTCCACCTGATCTAAGATCTACCAAAACCTACCTCACATTCAAAACAAGCTGTTTTCAATGACCTTGCGTCGCTTGATACAAGTAACTGCACTTAGCTTTGTGCTTTGTCCTACAGATCCTGCCTCACACTTCTCTTCAAGCCTGCTCTATCTCTTCCACTTCCCATCTCTTCCTGAGCTGTGGATATGCACTTAGGTAATTGTTTTTCTGTTTGTGTCTACACCTCCTTGCTGTCCCACTAATGTCACCTCTCTTGCTTGCCTTTCTATATCTTACTGTTCCAGCCTTGCCTACTGTTTGGTTCATTCTTATTGGTTACCTAGCATATAGAATATTGTACTACTGTCAGTTAGGTTCTGACTTACCTTGTACACCTGTTTTGCTGTTGTGTATATTATGCACAACAATCTCACAACTGCCACTTACATGATATGGAACTCTGCACCTCTGTAAGCTGCTGTTATCTCTGTATGTAGTTTTTCCTATGTAACAGTTGTTATCGCTGCATGTACTGTAATGTATTGGTTGACTTTTACTCTCCCATGTTGTATCTGAAAATAGGCAGCTTTGTCTAGTATGCTTACCCGGTTACCAAAAGCTAATAAATAAATAAATAAATGTACTGCATAATGACATGTCAGGCAACTGTAGATAAACCCTTTGATTATGTCATCACAAGGCACCGAAATGCATTATCAGTAAATGTATGACATAGTCTGTGTTAAACAAAGTATATATAAATCACACATTCATGATTACTTGAATGTATGTTCCTGTAACTAGTCCCTTGGATTCTGGGCCCTGAACATGTGAGGAGCACCAGCCAGAATTCTAAAAGGTATCTACTGACTGAAGTAGCAGGCCAGGGGAGTCAATAAGGGCAGTACGCTTCTCATAACATTTAAGACAGTTGGAGTAATTTATTTAAATAAACATTTTCCATAACATGAAATCCAATGTCCATGTTTGAAGGGTAGGGGAATTTAAGAGCATCTCTCTTTTTTTTAGTTCTTATTACTCTACTGTCTCTGGTTCCAAAATACAGAACTAACTGGAGTGCTCTCTGACTCAACCCTTTATAGACAGGGGGAAGGACAGGGAGCAGCTGTGCAGCACAGCACAGAACAGGACAGGGAGCAGCAGCTTTGGTAGCACAGCACAGGACAGGACAGGGAGCAGCAGCTTTGGCAGCACAGCACAGGACAGGACAGGGAGCAGCAGCTTTGGTAGTACAGTACAGGACAGGGAACAGCAGCTTTAGCAGCAAAGTACAGGACAGGACAGGGAGCAGCAGCTTTGGCAGCACAGCACAGAACAGGGAGCAGCAGCTTTGGCAGTACAGTACAGGACAGGGAGCAGCAGCTTTGGCAGCACAGTACAGGACAGGACAGGACAGGGAGCAGAAGCTTTGGCAGCACAGTACAGGACAGGGAGCAGTAGCTTTGGCAGTACAGTACAGGACAGGGAACAGCAGCTTTAGCAGCAAAGTACAGGACAGGACAGGGAGCAGCAGCTTTGGCAGCACAGCACAGAACAGGGAGCAGCAGCTTTGGCAGTACAGTACAGGACAGGGAGCTGCAACTTTGGCAGCACAGTACAGTACAGGACAGGAAGCAGCAGCTTTGACAGCACAGTACAGGACATTACAGAGAGCAGCAGCTTTGGCAGCACAGTACAGGCACATGGCCTGTCAAATAAGTGACTCAGCATTCTCTAGCTAGATGCGCTTAAACCTGGTGTCAAAAGTTCTTGAATTCGCTTTCTGTACTTTTATCTGTTTAGTAACCTGATCTGAACTTGAGTAGTGGATAAGACGCTAGTTACATTCTTTTATATTTTCCATGTCAGTGGCCTCATTCTGTCCAAAACTGTAGTATTCTTTTTTATGAAGAACAGATTGATGCATACTCAGGGAGTTGTGACTAATTTGCCATCCTTATACAGACTGAAAACAAAGATTCTATGCAGGGACCTAAATGTTAAACAGCTTCAGACTGAGTATGACAGGGAACTAAACAAGGACTACAAATTGCTCACTACAGGACTACAAGTAAGATGACTGCCAGGTATTTCTTTAAAGTCAGTACCACATCTACTGATCTCCTCCCCCTGAGACAAAACTAGTCTACAATTATACTACTGTACCTTCAGGGCTGAAGTAGACTGTTCAGGCTGTTCTGGCCTCAACAAATTCTGGGGATTATTCTGCCTCATTTTTTAGAACTTTCTTTACCATACAATTATACATTTCAGTGGCACCACAAATATTTTTATTCACAAATTAAGTGTCTGTGGTATCTTGCACTGCATCATTGGATATATTCAGTCTGGGGCAGCACCCGAGGGTGCAACAAGTACTTTTGGAACTGCAACTGCCAGAACTGATGAGGGCACTCACACCAGAGCAGGAGGGAAATGCTCATTATCCTCTTGTTCTCGAGAAAGGTCCTGCTGATGCTGGTGGTGAGACATGTGATGGTAGGAGGAGGTCCGCATGGAGGTGTATGGCCCACTGACCTACAGTGGTAGCAAATAAAAATGTGCCTTTTACTGTAGTATGCAGTACCTTTAGGTACCTCAACATAATTAAATCAGATTACGACTGAAGATTATGGAGTTGCTGCAGAATGATTATTTCACTTACTGCAATATTTCGAGGCAATAGAAAACTTGTGTTTTGTTACCACTGTACACATACCCTTTAGGTTAAAGGGCCTCATGTCTCTTTCACTATCCCTTGACTCCAAAGTTGTTTCTGGCTCTGGGAGTCTATGACCATCACTCTTTTCCCTGCATGAAAAAAGTGGGGAACTTGTTGAAGTCTGTCATGTCCCTTTTGCCTTTGTAGCTGGTTCTTAAGCACTTGGTGGGACAAGTCTTGTCTGAAAACAGGCTCTCTAGACTGTGGATGTCATTTTAAAAACAAATTATCTGGTGGTGTCTCCTTAATGATAGGTGGGGTGTTTCCATGCGTAAAAATAAAGTTCTTTAGCTGTTGAGCTGTGGGTGATATGTGGATGGCTTCTTCCGCTCAGATCTTTGCCGTGGTGTACCAAATAGTGCACCATAAGGTGGCTTTTTCATCTTCAAATATCAGGGCCTGTCTGCCTTGCTATAACTTGATTTCCTCCTGTGGTGCTTCTGCCACAGTGCACTGTAGGAAAATCTTTTGCCAGCTGAGTTTTATTTTCTCCAGCTAGTTCCTGTCGAGCAATGCAGGCTTCTTCACTTATACCATGATAAGAGTCAGGGGCCATTCTCCTCCCTCATAGGTCACCAGGATTTGTATCTCCCCCAGCATAAGAATCCAAAAACCTATGTAGGATGTTAGTTTGACGGGGGAGGGACACAGTAGGTTCTGGTTGAGATAGGTGGTGTAGGTGTGCTCAGGTACCAGCGACACCGGTCTCTGGTGTCAAGATGCATGCACACTGGTGTGCCAACTAAACCCACACTCAGACAGATGCTGTCTCAATGGCCTTGATGATGTAGGCAGTGAAGAGGCACAAGGAATGAGCTCTCTCCCATGTATCTAGCAAACTATCTATCATATACTGTGCCCATGATGTATGTTGTGCATTTCTGCATAGCCATGCCAGATGTCCCACTTTTCCACAGTTGTGGCACATTTCTTGGTGGAATTGCCATGTGTCTTGCCAGTGGTTTCCTCCACATCATTAGTAAGTTTGCCTAGCCTTGGCTTGTGGTGGTGGTTTCCGAGTAGCTTGCTGAGGTGGGAGCGATGTTGTGTGGCTTCCCTTTGGCTGAGTCCAATCCCTATGAGGTTGGATGGGGTTAACTCTGTGGATGGCATCCTTGTGTGGGTCTGTGTGACCTGTGAGCTCCGTAGTATCTTTACAGGCAATTTCAAGTGCTAATGTTATGTCACATGCAGACTTGAAAGTCAGATCTGGTTCTTTAAGAAGGTATCTCCTGTAGTAGTCCTGATGAAGACCACAGATGCACTGGTCATTTCAGTGACTGCAGTTCAGGAGGGGTACAGGACCACCATCAGCTAGTGAGCAGAGTCATGCATTCCATCTGACAGGACTGCTGCTGGGAAGAGATCTCAGCATGCAGCTCAGGAATCCATGTTCGGGCTAAACAGCTGATTGCAGGGGCTTAATGGTAATATTTATGCTTATGCTTATTGTACTGTTTTTTGTGGTCATGGTTTGATATTTTAATGTGGCTTTTGGGAAAGGGTCTGAGTGATCCAATTTGTTGGTTGGGGAGATGAGTGTTTTAAATTTTGCTGGGTGCATTGTGGGCTCACTGTTTTCCTTCACAGGTATAAGCAGAGGCTGGGATCCATTTTGCTGGTTGTGGGGACGAAGAGTTAAGGTTTGCTGGGTGTATTGTGGCTGATTGTTTTCCTACACAGGTACAAGCAGAGGCACTTCTTGCCCTCCCTCCCCATCCCATCCCATCCACCCCAGGCTCATCTGAATTTATTGTAGAACCTGAGGAAACAGGGAGAACTCTTCCTGTGTGGAGGCAGGATGGGGAGGAGCACCCACTTCCACTTAATCTAACCGGGGTAAAAGGAACATAAATTGGATTGTAGTAAAAATGCTGATGTGAGGGTGGCATGAATGCATAAGTTGGATATTCAGGGTTTGGGAGGAGGGAGGTAGGCTGAGACGGAGGAACTGTAAAGGAACAAATGGGGGCCGGTGGGCATGCTGAAGTGCAGCAAAGAGGGGTAAATAACATCAGTAAGATAGGGTGGGATACTGAGGACAACATTTATACAGGGTAGGATGTGGCACCAAAAAGGATGGGGGAAGCAGAGTAGAGGAATGGGGGAAGCTTGATGGGCTAGGGATAATAGAAGGAGTATTCAGGGGGTGAGTGGGAAAATGGTCAGATGTAATGGATGCAAGGCAGCCATATTCCTAGGAATAATGTGGAGGGAAGGGCTGTCTAGTCTGCAGACAGCTTGGGCAACATAGGGAAGAAATAGAATGGCTAAAATGGGAATTGGGAAGGTGGTGGGGAGGAGAGAAGGCAAAAAGTCAGGGGGAGAGGTTAGGCAGTTCTCTCAGAAGAGCAGATCAGGGAAAGGGCCAAGGCAGATGTTTAGGCAGACACCTCAGGGCAAGGGAACACCGAAGACACAGCAAACAGGAGGGAATGAAGGAGAAGACTGGAAGGTGGGGGAGGGGGAGAAGTGACAGTCCAGAGGGAGGGTGGTGGAGCAGGAAAGACTGGAAGAAGGCATCACAGATAAGGAGAATAAGACCTCAAACTGATTCACAGAATTGCAGGATATGGATGACCAAGGAGTAGGAGGGGAGTGTAAGAAGAGGGGAGAAGTAGAAATGGAACTGGGTATAGGGGCTCAGGGAGGAAGGGGGGTGTCACCAGGCAGAAGGGAAATAGAAATAGGGAGGCTGGAGGGACATGTGGAGTGGTGGTAAAGAAAAAAGGAAGCAGGGGGTAGGTGAGGAGAGTGACAAATTCCTTTTTTAATAAGTCCTAACGTTTTGCCTGGCAATCAGGCTTCTTCTGGGGAACTATAAAAGATATACACAGAGGCCAAGATATCCAAACTGCACCCAAAAAGTGCACAATAACAGAAGCAAGCACAAGTCCATTGCGCCCATGCACAAGAGGTGCCATATTCAAAAACGGAGCAGGCCAAATTGCGCCTACAGCCGACGACTGAAAATCACAGCACCTGCGCCATAGCGCAACTAGGGAGGGGAAGCTGAGCAGATTAGATGCGCCATAACGCAACAAGGGATGTGCAGCTGAGCAGTCCAGAGGCACCATAGCACAACCAGGGATGCCCCTCCAGCAGCAGGGCAATGCAACTGCACAACCAGAGAGGTAGGGGCCCACCACCCATGCCACAGATGGGCACAGGAACACACAGCAGAACAGACATCATTCCCCCACACCCTATGCACTGCACAACTGGGGGAGGGCTGGAATAACCACCAGCCCATGGAGACCAGCAACCAACCCACAGCTAAGCCATGGTGCCCAATCACACCCCCCCGACAAGCTGTGACTGGCACATAGGAAGGGCTGACCACCCCATGCCACACCATCCCCCCAATGCAGAGCACACCCTGTACCGTGACCCCTAGACACCCTGCCCAGGAGCAGTGTCCACCACTGCAGGAAACCCCATGCATGCCACCACCCCCACTGTGACACTGCAACCCTGTGCACCACAGAACCATGCAAGGCAGCCCCACCACGAGCACCCATCAGTGGGTGGCAGCACACAGTGATGCAACAATGGCATACACAGTGCCACCACGCACAGCCCCCCTGAGGTACTGCTGAGAGACCAACCATGCGTCGGCACACGAGGTACCCCACATGGGACAAGGCATGCCCCAGACACCACCACCAGTGGTACAGCACCCTACACAGTCTCCCAATGACACACCCCAACCCAGCACTGGCCACAACAGTCAGCACAGATACCCACAGTGGTGCGTGGAAGCATGCATCACACTGGATGCCACACAGTGCATGGACAGACACCCACCCATACCCAAGGGCACAACAACACAGGGATGCAGTGGCGGGGCAACCAAGCCCCCAGCGTGGGCCCATGTAAACTGTGTACACACAACCCACAGTCCTCCATGGCACTGGAGTGCCAGCCACCCTGCGCAGGCACTGTGGACCTGTACACCACCAGCATTTTCCCAGAGCACAAGTCACAGACAGTGGTGCACATCCCCTGCAACACACACAAGCCACAGCATAGAGGTGGGACAACAACTGTGGAGGCCACAGTGTCACCTGAGGCAGACATGCACCACACCAGTGACAGGAGGCAACCCAGCAGTGTGACAGGTACAGTGGCTGCCCTGCATGGACTGCCACCACTGACATGCCAGCAGACCGTGCAGGTCACAGACATGCATGGGTGTCAGCTGCACAGGCCATGGACGGGCTGATGGGGTGCCATGGACACAGAGCATACACCATGGACCACTGCACACAGTCATCCAGTGCACAGGGCACAACACACACACCACAGACACTGACTGATAGCTACCCCCACACCATAGTCACTTCCACACGGACACACACACATACCCATGACTGCACCACCCCTGACACCATGCACACCACTGCAGCTGAGCATGTATAGCCTGCTGCAAATCAGAGACCACCACAGTATTCATATCAAAATAACTGTATTAAAACAACATATAAAAGTCAACTATTTACAACAATATACACAAGGTGGGGGGGAGGGCCACAAACAAGGTGGGGGTAGGTATGGGGCAGGGGTGGACAAATGGGACAGGAAAGGAGGAGTGTGAGGGTAGGTTCAGAAGGGTAGGGGATATCAGGGGCAGAGGGACTTCTAACGGGAGCGCCGCTTCCTGCTCTGGCTCCATCGCTGTCTGTGCCTCCTCAGGACCCCGGTCTCATCAATCCTGTGAAGGATATCGAGTGATGCCCTCACCACCTGCAGGATCTCCCGCAGTGCCTCCCTGATGTCTTGGAGCTGGCTTGTACCTAGGACAAGAAAGCACAGTCAATAGGTGTGAATGCACAGCCCCATACAGCCCACCCACTGTGAATGGCATACGGCTGTTGGACATACCTCTGAGATGGTGTGTGACCACCCACAGTGATCATATCCACATGACTTGCCCACCCAGGTGCATAAAGCCATGTGGAACACTGCACACACCCACCGGCCAAGTCACTCACAGCACCACCGTGGCCGTTTAGTGACATGGCTATGTGGTGCAAAGGCAGTGGCACAGCCATGTACCCGGTGCACGCATGGACCACCATCGACACACTCCCAGACATGCATTGCCACTGGACAGTGTTGACTGTAACAAGTTGCGTGCATGGCAGTGGTGTTGATGGATGGTGGCCATACCCCGCTGCCCACCCTGTTACACAGCATGCAATAGTAATCATGGAGGTATGGCACTCACCATCATTGGGCCGGTCCCTTGGGCGATGTGGACCCTCGCCCTGCCTGGCCTCCCTCTCCTCTTCATTGTGCTGCAGCTCACGGGCCAGGCGCCGTTCCTCCGGGCCTGTTGTGCAAACATGGAGAGAGGAACATCAGTACAATCCCATAGCAAAGCCCCCTGCCTCCAGGTGTGTGCAATCCCACCCAGCCAGACCCACCCACCCCACACCTGATAACACCACCACAGCGAACCCGGACAGTCCCTCCCCATGTGCTGGACACAAACAACTGTGATACCCATATGGAAGATAAAAGTGTGTTGATGTAACACCTACCTGGCCGTGGCACCATGTCCCTCCGTGCACATCTCCGCAGGTGGGCTAGCAGCTCCAGCTCCCTTTGCTGCAGGTCCCCATACCTGTGGCGGCACTGCTCTGCACTTCTCCCCCATCCAGTGGCCTCCTCCAGTGCAGTGGACCTGACTCCTGGACCTGTCCAGGGGTGCCTCCCTGAACAGTGGCCCATGGTGTGGCTCCACTATGGCCACTAGGTTGGCCAGCTCTAACTGAGTCTACTGAGCAGCCCTCCTGCATGCCATTCTCTCTGCTTGGTCAGCAAATGTGGTGCTCTGCAGCGCGGCTCCCCACGTGCAGATGCTGCATGGTACAGCGCTGCCATTCCCTATCGCGCTGTCACTGAACAGCGCGATAGTGGTGCACCCATGCCTGATGCATGGTGCCTCAGGGGCAAAGGTCGGGCACAGGGTCAAGGGTCTCTGGTGCACGGACACGCATAGTGCCATTGGAACCCAATGCGTGTAGTGCGATTGGCTGCCTGTGTGCTACCGCCCGTAGCAGCCTACCGCTCTGTTGCCCCAGTCGCCTGCTGATGGCCCAGTGCCACAGCGCCATGTAGGTGAACATCGCTATAGTGCCACTGGCACAATGGTGGCTATGCCTCTGCATTGCTTCCCTGCACAGCACGTCAGCAGTGCGGCAGACACCTGCGTCAGCAACCTGGGCATGCGCAGTGAGGTGTGTACTACACATGTCACAGAACTGCGCCATTGACTCAGCACGTTCAACACAATTATGCAAAGCGCTACAGCATGATATTCAGCCGTCATATGCAAAACAGCTAATCAGCCATGCAATGGCACAGCACTGCAATATGCATCCACTAAAAGTTGCGCCTCACTTCATTTGCATTGGTTGCGCTATAAAAGTGCGACATTGGGCTGCAGTGGCCATAGTCGGTTACTGCAGTCTATTGGTGAGTTGCATGCTGTTTGGGAGTGTGGACTGTGGATTTAGGGACATGCACGGGACTGCACAGTCACAGGTAACAACTGCCAATCTTACAGGCTAAATAATGACTGAGCAAGTTGTGGGAGAGGAGGAACACAGTGGTGGAAGGAGGAGGAGGCCTAATTTCACCAAGGCCGAGACCGAAGCCCTGTTTGAGGCCTACCTGGATCAGGAGCCACTTCTCAGCGGACTGCAGGGAACACCTCAAGCCCATGCTGCTGCATGGGAGGAGGTGGCACGTGCTGTGAACCTGCATGGCAGCCACCAACGCTCCATGCAGGAGTGCAAGAAGAAGATCGGCACAGACAAGAGGAGGATAAAGGAGAAGGTGGCTGCCATCAGGGCAGCACGAGCTGCGACAGGTGGGGGACAGCCGGAGGTGGTACATCTGACCCCACAGGAGGAGAGGATTGCTGGAAGCATGCAGCGTAGTGCCATTGAGGGTGTTCCGGGTGGTGGCTTCCAGACGGGTGGTGGCCCATCACTGCATGGTAAGTCATGGTCTGTCTATGGGGGGGCAGGGTAGGTCACATGCAGTAACGCGACTTTGTTTTCCCTTACAGATCCTGAGCATCTGCATGGGTCAGTGGTGGTGGGCCTGTCCACTGAGGACAGTCAGCTGGAGATGGAGGAGGGCCCATCCACCTCCACAGGTATACGTGGATCAGTGCGACAGTGGGCCCGCCTGGCTGTCCACACTGATGTTGCTGTAACAGGTGTGGAGGAAGCCCTGCCCATGTCCCAGCATGACAGCGTCCATGGATGCCAGCATGCTGTGACATGGGCTGGTGCCGAGTCCATCACCGATGATGATGTCACTAACGGCATGGGCAGCGACATGTGTGTGCCACGGGATGGCCACACATCAGGTAACATTGCGGCCATGGCTGTGGGTGGTGCTGCCGTGGAGGCCTGCGTGTCAGCACAGTCCCAGCCTGTGCCGGTCAGTGCCAGTGGGGCAGCACTGGTGTTTGTTCAGGACAGTGGGACTGTTGCGGCCACTGTGGCAGCACCACTGAGCCCTGGGGAGCGGCAGCTGGAGGGGCAGCATCAGCGGTCGGCCAATGGGCTTGGGGGTACAGGGTCCAGCAGCGGTGTCTGTGCACCGCCTGTGGACATGCCCAGACCTGGTCCTGGTGTGCAGCACCCACCCTCAAGGGGTGCTGAGCATCAGGGCCTCGCACACCCTGAGGGACAGGATGCTGAGGAGGCAGGTGACCTCTTGGACGAGCACACCCGCCTACTGCAAACATCAGTCCAGCAGCAGATGCAGCTTGTGACGTTGGTGGATGCACTGTGTGTGGCTCTGGAGCAGGCAGAGGAGCGTCGCAGCAGAGACACCGCTCTGATCCTGGCAGGGATGGACCGGTTGTGGGAGGATGTGACCGCTGCCATTGACAGGCATGCACAGGCATTCACTGCTGTCATGGCCACAATGGGCACACAGTCATGTGCCCATGCATCGCGGGCACCACGCAGTGCACTGTCCACCCCCCCATTCCCAGCATCGTGCGACACCCTCCCTGTCGACACTGGGTTCAGCTGTGGGCATCCTGAGCACACCTGGCGCAGGCATGTTCAGTGTGCTGAAGACCCCTGCATGAGCACAGTTGTGTTCACTCAGTGGAACCCTTGGGGGACCATTGGTGCCACCCCATGAGGCCAGTGGTTGGCCTGTCAGTGTTGGCAGGTCTTGGCAGGGCCGCCCACGCATCCATGGTGGCCGGGGCACTATGTCGCTTGACTGACCTTTCTCCCAATGCGGCTTCTGTCTGGTGCTTCCCTGTGTACATTGTGTCTTTCAGTGGGCAGTGCACGGGTGGTTACCCGGCCCTGCACGCAGACACACAGTCCATCTGCACACCCTCCCGGCTGCTGTCCGCAGTTGCGTGTGCATGATGATGCCTGCATTGCACTGTACACCAATGTGCAATGGTGCTTAGCATCTGACACACGCACATGGACAGGCAGTGGGCGTGGTGGTCTGTGGACATGTGTGTGGCTAGGGGTGGCATTCTGGGTCAGTGTGTCTCCTACCCTTTGTGCAGGTTTGGTGTGTTGTGTGTGTGTGTACGTGTGTGTGTCCATCCACATGGCATGTTAGATCTCACCCATCCCTGGTTGTGTGTGTGGTTCCATGCCCTGCCACTTCCCTTGATGGCATGCACCCCTGGTGTGTGTCCATGCATGGTTGTGGGTTATGCCTTTGCCACTGGTGGTTGCACATGGCCCCATGACTTACCTGGGTTGGCTGAAGTGCTCCTCCGTGATGGTGTCCTGGTGCAGCTGTGCCAGCCGGAGCAGTCGGGGGTCCCATCAGCCAAGGAGGGGCTGCCCATCACCATTGTCACTGGTGTCCTCATCGTCCGCATTGCTGTCCCCCTCTTCAACCTGTACAGCAATCCCACATTTGTTGGCCATGTTGTGAAGGATGCAACAGGCCAGGAATAGACCACAAGCCTTTGAGGGGCTGTACTGTAGGGCACCGCCGGAGGTATCCAGGCAACGGAAACATGCCTTCAGCATCCCGAACACCCGCTCGATGACATTACATGTGGTGGCGTGTGCCTCATTGTAGCATTGCTGTGATGGGGTCACAGGCTGCCAGTAGGATGTGAGCAGCTAGGGACAGAGTGGGTATCCACTGTCACCTGTGTGTAGAGGGTGGAGGTTAGTTTGGTGATCAGCATCAGCTTGCCCCGGGCCATGTAGGCCACTACCCATGTCACCTCTGACCATGCCCCCCCAGGCCATTGATTGTCCATGTGGTTTTCATACTCACCCACTAGGTGTCCAGTGGGGATATTACCACTCTCGAATCTGTGGCACAGTGCTGACTGGTGCCAGATGAAGGCATCATGTGCTCCCCAAGGGTGCGTGGCACAGACATTGATTATGCACCCCCTGGCATCACACACCACCTGGCAGTTGATGCTGGCATAGCCCTTGCGATTGATGTATGCGGCCCCCTTGGGGCCAGGTGGTGTGTGGATGGCCACATGGGTGCAGTCTATTGCCTCTAGCACCCCAGGCATACGTGCTACCCTGTGGAACTCCTGGATGTTTGCTGTGCACTCCGCCGGTGTGCTGGGGAAATGGATGTACTCCGTAGCATGTGGCAGCAGTGCGCTGAGGAATTGAGTGAGGTGGCGTGACGTGGCCAACTGGGTTATGCCTGTGGTGTCCTCAGTTGGTCTCTGGAAGGTACCCGTGGTGAGCAAGTACATGCAAGCTGTCACTTTTGTCTCCACTGACAGGGCATGGCTCTGTCAAGTGGGTGCCTGCATCACATCACTGCACAGCTCACAGAGCCACCTCAGAATTACCCAATTCAGGTGGTACCAGCCCACAATCTCAGTATCACTGTACAGCTCAAAGTTGGTGTGGGCTCAGTACTGCTTGTTGGGGGCAAACTGCCAACGGGCCCTTCCACGGCCACGCCCCCCTGCTGCCCACCTTCTCACCCCCCTCATAACGGCCTCCATCTGGAAGGTGGCACTGGCCATGTCCCTGGCTTGTGTTCACCCCCCCAGCAGCTGTTACTGTATTCCCCCCGCTGTCCTCACTGCTACTTCCCCTACACCAGGAACACCTGCCTGTGGTGGCCTCTGTGCTGTGTGACACTTCCCCCTTCTGCACTGGCTGTGGCTCCCCATACCTTCCCTGTGCCTCTGTGTTCAGGGTGCCCTTTCCCTGGCCTGCCCTGTTTGCCCCTCCTACCCTGTTTGTGTGGCTAGAGTTCAGCCTCATGTGCCTTCCCTGTAGCGTTCTTGCACCTCTCCCTTGTTCCTTTTTATTTTGTCTCATTTCCGCTATGGCGCAACTTCCGCTTGCTCCCCTATTGCGCATGGCGCAAGTTGTTGAATATCGCACTGTGCCATTTATGCATGGTTCTTCCCCCTTCAGTTGCATATGCCTTCATTATCATTGTGCTGTTGCTCAACATGATTTGGGGGGCGCAACTGCCTCCTGCTGAATATCGCAGAATGGCGCATTTTTGGACTTGCATAGGTGCAACTCTATCGCGCATGGCTCAACTTTTTTGAATATCTGGGCCAGAAGGTATTATTTAGGCTTCATGTCCCCCCAAAATTTTTTTTATAAACAGTTTTATAGTCCATATCCATGAACCAACAATTTAATTTCTTTGTGTTAAGCCATTATCCCTTACTTCAAAATAAACTTAACCATACATAAAATAAACCAAGTACGCTAAGAACACATTCATTCTATAAACCAATTTTAAATGAAAACATACTTACAATAAATTCATTTTATATAGTGATTGTTTCACCCCATACCAGCCACCAAATTTTAAAGCTTGTAAAAAAACATCGACTTACTTCATAACCGAGCTCTCAGAGACAATGATTTTGCCAGTATTACTCCTCTCATATGTCACTCTTCACTGCAGGTACTTAGTATAAAAAGAAAACAACATCATTGTTTACTCATATAAGAACATTTTTAAATGGACTAATCCCCACAAACATATAAATCTTTATACAAATATGTTTCCAAGGTATTCACCTTAGTTAAGTCATTTCATAATCTTTTAAACTGAGTCAGTATCATACCATGTGCTTCTCCTGTAAGCCAACAAAAGGTTTCCATCTGATTAAATCTTTTCAAAAAGCATTTTTTCAATCCATAGAAGATTAACCTTTATGAAATCCACATATTATCTTATCCTGACCATTCTACTATTAAACAATTATACCTTTAAACACATTGGGTGTGAATAGAATTTGTTTTAATGTCCCCTCTAATTCAAAGATAACATTCATTAGCAAGGCTTTTCTTTCTTATAATACTCCATCTGTAATGCTTGTAGAACAAACTAAAAATTTTTTTAAACACAACTAGCATTCATTTCCAACAGCAACGTACATCAGTTTTGTAACTTACATGATATTGCTTAGCTTACTCGGAAACGTCATCACGCTCTGCGGAGCAAAGCTGTTGCCTAGGCAACATTCTGACCCTGTCCATGGATAAATTTTGGCTGTGTCCTAATGCATACAGTCAGGAAAACACTGTAATGGTAATACATTATAAAAATATGTTTGCTGATGTTTAGATATTTAAATAACTACTGTAGTTAAGAGGATTTCCAGAGCCCTAGATCCCTCAAACTTTTCAACAAATTCCTTCCATCTCTATAAACTGTTCTGCTCTTCAAAGAACTTGTAATTTTTGAAGTAGACTACTGGATTCTGTGTTTGAAAAATATACATTGATTCAAATTCATGCATAAATGCATTGGCATAACTGGGGGCCATGGTGCTTCCCATGACCGTCCCTCTCACCTGTTCATAATTATGAATTTGAATCAATGTATATTTTTCAATCACAGAATCCAGCAGTCTACTTCAAAGAGAAGATATAGTTTTGGAAAAGATTTATTGATGATATATTGTTGATTTGGACTGGAAGTCAAGAAGAACTTGATGAGTTTCTGATTTATATTAATTCTTGTGATGTCAATTTGAAATTTCTCTTTAACTCACATGTGGCCCAGCTAGATTTTTTGGACATTACAATCTATAAAAGAAATAACCTTTTGGAAATGAGATTATTTAGAAAAAAGACAGATCGTAATACCATATTGCACTGGAAGAGTTTTCATCCTAGAAATCTAGTGGAGAGTATTCCATATGCTCAATTGTTGACAGCAAAACAAAATTGTAGTGTAGCAAGTGAATATTATCGAGAAGAAGCTAGGATAACAGAGAGATTAAAAAAACAGCTTATCATACTGATAAAATTGAACAAGCATGATTTAAGGCTTCACAAATGGATAGGCAGGAACTGTTGAAAAATAAACAGAAAAATAAAGAGATATGTGTAAGTGACAGTAGAATAGTTTTCAGCACAGAACATAATCAAATAATCAAATAATGTCCCAGATTAGAAGGATCCTGCTGGGGAATTGCAAAATTTTACAAGAAAATCCCACTACAGAAAACATATTTGTACAATCACCTATAGTGGTCTCAAAAAGGACCACAACAGTTAGAGATAAACTTGTGCATGCACAACATGTTAAATCTGATGTTAAAACCACACAGTTGCTTTTTGGTCCTTTAAGGAATGGTATGTTCCCTTGTGGGAAATGTATAGCGTGTGGATATACTTCTAAAAAACAATATTCACGCACCCTCATACAAGGAAGGAATATACTATTAAATCCCATATTACTTGTGCCACCACAGGGGTGGTATATGTGGTACAATGTCCATGTGATCAACTTTATGTGGGTAAAACTTTGAGGGAGCTTAGAACTAGAATTTCCAAACATAGGAGTCGTATTAGAAATAGAAAAGCAAGTTCCCCATTAGCAAGGTATTTTAATTTGTGTGGACATACTCTGGTACAAATTCATTTTTTCGGCTTAGAACAAATATTAGGATTGGAAAGAGGAGGAAATTGTAATAGTTAACTTGAACAGCATGAGATTTTTTTGGATGTATGAACTGTGAATAATTAGTGAAAAATGAAGGATAAATGTGGATCTTAATTGGCAAGTTTTTTGGCAGTGATAATGACCTAGGAAAGTGGTATGTGACGTAATTTAAAAAGGAAAAAGTGGAATATGGCTATCTACAGTGATTTATTAAGGTGGAATAACCCTGGATGTCCTTAGAAAGATTAATATTTAAAAATTACAAGTTCTTTGAAGAACAGAACAGTATATAGAAATGGAAGGAATTTGTTGAAAATTTGAGGGATCTAGGACAATGGAAATCCTCTTAACTACAGTAGTTATTTAAATATCTAAACGTCTGCAAACATATTTTTATAATGTATCACCATTACAGCGTTTTCCTGACTATATGCACTAGGACCCAGCTGAAGTTTGACTGTGGAGAGGGTCAGAATGTTGTCTAGGCAACAGCTTTGCTCCGTAGAGCATGAAGACGTTTTGCAATCACATGACCCTCTCCACGGACATAAAGAGGCTTAGAGCACAGAGACATCGTTGCTGCCAGTGATCAGTGAGTAGAAGCACACGTCGTGGAGCTCTCCGAGTATGCTAGCAGTATCTTGTAAGTTGCAATATTGATGCACGTGGCTGTTGGAAATGAATGCTAGTTGCGTTTAAAAAAATTGTTAATTTGTTCTACAAGCATTATGGATGGGATACTACACAAGAAAGAAAAACCTTGCTAATGAATATTAACTTTGAATTAGAGGTGACATTAAAACAAATTCTATTCACACCCAATGTGTCTAAAGGTATAATTGTTTAATAGTAGAATGGTCAGTATAAGATAATATGTGAAGTTCATAAAAGTTAATCTTCTATGGATTGAAAAAAGCTTTTTGAAAAGATTTAATCAGATGGAAACCTTTTGTTGGCTTACAGGAGAAGCACACGGTGTGACACTGACTCAGTTTAAAAGAGCAGGAAATTACTTAACTACGGTGAATAACTTGGAAACATTTTTGTGTAAAGATTTATATGTTAGTAGGGATTAGTCCCTTTAAAAATGTTCTTATATGAGTAAACATTGATGTTGTTTTCTTTTTATACTAAGTTCCTGCAGTGAAGTGTTACATATGAGAGGAGTAATATTGACCAAAACATTGTCTCTGAGAGCTCGGTTATGAAGTAAGGCAATTTTTTTTACAAGCTTTCAAATTTGGTGGCTGGTGTGGGGTGAAAAAATCACTATATAAAATGAATTTATTGTAATTATGTTTTCATTTAAAATTGGTTTATAGAATGAATGTGTACTTAGTGCACATGGTTTATTTTATGTATGGTTAAGTTTATTTTGAAGTAAGGGATAATGGCAGAACACGAAGAAATGAAATTGTTGGTTTATGGATATGGACTATAAAACTGTTTATAAAAAAATGTTTTGGGACATAAAGCCTAAATAATACCTTCTGTGTATATCTTTTATAGTTCCCCAGAAGAAGCCTGATTGCCAGGTGAAACATTGGGACTTATTAAAAAAGGAATTTGAAAACTTGAAAGATTAAGGTGTTTGCGATTTCTTGCTTGAGCTAGCCGGACATATTGTTTGGATACTAAAGGCCAATTTTTTTGGCCAGCTCCACCGACTATATTAAAGAATTCCACAAGAGGCGATTTCCCAGAGCAACTTTATTTTTATTACTTAAATACAAGAAGCCTGGCCAACAAGACAGCAAACCTACAGGAGACGATTGTGGAGGGGAATGTGGATATATCTGCCATCATGGAGACATGGGCAACACAGCACAATGAATGGGACCTCAGGATTCCTAGATACCAACTGCATAGGAAGGACAGAGCAAAAGGGGGGAGAAGCATTGTACATAAGGGAAGGGTTATGGTGCAATACGGAGAAGGGAGAGGAGGGCAATACTGAAGCTCTATGGGTGGTAATATAATGCACCACTGGGAGGAGGATCCATGTGAGGGCAGTATATATACCACCTTCACAGACAACAAAGTTGGATATGGAGCTGAGGGAACAGATCAGGAGGTTATGGGGGGAGAGGAAACATGGTAATTTTAGGAGACTTCAACCTACCTGGAGTAGACTGGAGTACCCCAGCTACTTCCTGTAGCAGGGAACAGATCCTCCTGTTGCTATCCTGGACTCTTTTCTGATGAAGGGAGGCACACAGCCATCAAGGGAGGAGGCCATACTAGACCTAGTACCGTCAGATGGAAAGAGTGTCTGGGATGTAGGGGTGAGGGAACTCCTTGCAGGCAGTGACCATGCCACAGTGTGGTTTTCTATCTATAAGAGGGAAGGAAGCAGCCATGACAAAACCAAAGATGATGGACTTTAGGAAGACAAACCCTAGAGGAGCTCTCACTAGGACAGGGTGCCTTTGATAAAGGGTCCAACCGACCAGAAACGCATCAAGTTATAAAATTAAAATGTTTTAAATGTTTTCCTCTTGTGTGGCAGCTATTTTGTGGTGGTGAGTGCCTGGATTTGTGTTTTCAGTCTTGGACTTTAGGAAGGCAGACTTCAATAGGATGGGCAGCATAGTACAGGAGCACCTGGCAAACACAGAAACGTAAAAACATAGAATTTGTCGGCAGATAAGGACCACTTGGCCCACCTAGTCTGCCCATTTTCCTACCTATGGTTAAGCTGCAGATCATAGTTAACCAACAGCCTACTTCCTCCTACCTCCCACTAGAACTGCCTTATGTCTGTCCCATGCATGCTTGAATTCCCCCACTGTTCTTGACTCCACGACCTCCTCAGGAAGGCTGTTCCAATCATCCACATCCCTCTCCGTGAAAAAATACTTCCTCACATTACCTCTGAGCCGTCCCCCCATCTTCAAATTGTGCCCCCTTGTTCTTGCACATCTCTTTTTCTGAAAGATACTACCCTTTTGGACTTTGTTGATTCCCTTGAGGTATTTGAAGGTTTGTATCATGTCCCCCCTCTCCCTCCTTTCCTCAAGGGTATACATATTAAGCTCCTTTAGTCTCTCTTCATGTGTCTTCTGGTGCAGATCCTGCACCATTTTAGTTGCCCTCCTCTGGACAGCCTCCACTCTGTCTATGTCTTTGCAGAGATGGGATCTCCAGAACTGCACACAGTACTCCAGATGGGGTCTCACCAACTGTCTGTACAGAGGGATAACAGCTTCCTGTTTCTACTGTTGATGCTTCTCCCTATGCATCCCAGTAGCCCCCCAGCCCTCCTTAATGCCTTCTCATATTGCTTGCCCACCTTTAGGTCATCTGATATTATTATCCCCCAGGTCCCTTTCCATTTTTGTTGTTGTCAGTATCTCACCCCCCATTGTGTACTCTTCCCCATGTTTTTTGTTCCCCAGGTGCATTACCTTGCATTTCTTTGCATTGCATCTAAGCTGCCATACATTTGACCCTTCCTCTAACCTTGCCAAGTCCCTTCTCATCCTTTCCACTCCATCTTGTGTATCAACCCTGTTGCAGGTCTTTGTGTTGTCTGCAAAGAGACATACTTTTCCTTCCAGTTCCTCTGCAATGTCACGTATAAAGACATTAAAAAGGACCGGTCCCAGTACTGAACCCTGTGGTACCCCACTAGAAACCCTCCTTTCTTCACTGTGGGCTCCATTTACTATTACCCTTTGCATCCTGTTGTCCAGCCAATTTTTTATCCAGGCTACCACCTTGGGACCCACTCAAGGCTGGCTAACTTGCATATTAATCTTTTGTGTGGGTCTGTATTAAATGCCTTGCTAAAATCTAGGTAGGCCATGTCCACAGCCCCTCTCTGGTCTACTACTTTGGTCACTCAGTAAAAAAGAAATCTATCAGATTCACCTTACGTGACCTTCCCACTGTGAATCCATGCTGCCTTGGGTCCTGTGCCCCATTGGCCTCTAGGTACTCGATTCTTTCTTTCAGAAGTGATTCCATTGTTTTCCCTACCAGTGAGGTCAAACTAACAGATCTGTAGTTTTCTGCCTCTGCCATGTTCCCACTTTTGCTAAGAGTAATCACATCTGCCCTCCTCCAGTCCTCAGGTACCACCCCATCCTCCCATGATTTGTTAGAGAGTAGTCAGTGGCATCACTAGTTCTACCCTTAGTTCTTTTAGAATTCTTGAGTGAATTCCATCAGGCCCCATTGCTTTATCCACCTTCAGTTTTGCTAGTTCTTTCAGAACCCTTTCTTCTGTGAATGGATGGTATCAACCCCCCCCATCCAGAGTGTTTCTCTTGTTTGGTTTAGGTATCTCCTCCTCCTCCTCCTCTTCCTTTGTGAATATTGAGTAGAAATATTTATTCAGTATCCCTGCTTTTTCACTGTCACCCTCTGCCCACATTTTCTCCCCTTTATTAAGCCTCAGTATCCCTCCCTTGGTCTTTCTTTGCTCCCTAATGTACCTAAAAAATGTCTTATTCATCTTCTTAACAGAGTTAGCTATCCTTTCCTCCGTTTGGGCCTTTGCTATTCTGACTGCCTTCCCTGCCTCTTTCTGCTTTAACTGATGAAGTTCTCTGTCCTACTTCTTCTGTGTTTCCTTATATTTCCTGAATGCTATCCTTTTCTCCTTAACCTTCCCTGCCACCCCTTTTGAGAACTATGGCATTTTTTTCCTTCATTGTGTTTTTGCTGATTTGCCTCACACAAAGGTTTGTTGCCTCTGTGATGGCTGTTTTGATTACTCCCCATTGTTCCTCCACCCCTCCTTCTCACCTGTTTCCTAGTGCTTTTCTGAGGCACTCTTTCATTTTCCCAAAGTCAGCCCTCCTAAAGTCCAATGCTCTTGCATTTGTATGGCTTGACTGTATGGCTGTATTTATCACAAAACACACTGTTTGGTTGTCGCTTGTTCCTAGATGGCTACCCACTTCTAAATCTGAGATTCTTTCTCTGTCCCCATTTGAGAGTACCAGTTCTAAGATTTCTCCCTCCTGAGCGGGTTCCAATATTAGCTGTCTAAGGAATGCCCATTGTAGGAAATCAAGAATGACCCTGCTCTTGGATGTGCCTGCAGCAAAGGTGCTCCAGTTAACATCTGGCATATTTAGGTCCCCCATCAACAATATCTCCCATTTTTTGCCATTCTAAGGATGCCTTTATCATTTCCTTGTCCATTCCTTCCCCCTGAGATGGGGGTCTGTTTACAACCCCCATGCAGATTGTGGTGTCATTTCCTGTCTCCAGGGTCACCCAGATTGCCTCATCTGCTCCCTGTTTATTCTTTAGTTCTGTTGCCTTGATCCCGTCCCTTACATAAAAAGCTCCTCCTCCTCTTTTACCCTCCCTGTGCCTCCTGTAGATTGTGTATCCTGGTACGTTGACATCCCAGTCATGGTTCTCTGTATACCATATTTCTGTGACTGCCACAATATCCAGGCATCCCTCTTTCATCAAGGCCACTAGTTCAGGGAGCTTCTTACACAGACTAGGGGCATCGGTACTCATTACCCTCCATTTTTGTATGGCTTTATTTCTTTTGCCCCATGCCTGTCCTTACTGCCTTTGTCTTTTTCTCCATTTACCCCTGCCCTTCTCCCTTTTGACTGCTCTATCTTGGTGTTTGCCTCACTAACTACCCTGATTTATTTTGGGGGGCTAGGATTTCCCTGCTACATTTCAGTGCCTACCCCCTTGGCTAGTTTAAATACTTGTCAATTAAGCATTTAAACCTATCACCTAGGATCCTAGATCACCCCTGGACAGATGCAGACCATCGCACCAGTATAGGCCTGCATCCCTCCAGGTGGCTCCCCAGTCCCCAATGAAGCCAAAACCCTGAGCTCCACACCAGTTTTTCAACCATACATTAAATTCCATGGTGTGGAGTACCCTAGCATCACCCTTGCCATAGACAGGCAGCACCTCAGAGAAAGTTATCATATGCGCTACTTGTCTAAGGCCCCTCCCCAACTCTAGAAACTCCTATTGCACTGCTCTGATTCCATTTACAGCCAGGTCATTTGTCCCTAGGTGGACAATGACATCCAGCTGCCTCCATCATGCAGCTGCTCCCATGATCCTGAGGATTTGCTTCCTGTCCCTCCCAAACCATGGCACCAGGCAGGCACCTTACCTCCCTCTCCCCTTCCTCTCCCCCACTTCTACCCCCCCAATGATTGAGTCCTCCACCAGGAGTTGTTTTCTTCCCCTGTGGGGTCCCTTTGCTACCCTCCTGTGGGTCTCCTTTGTGATGGTCCCCAGCATCCTCCTTGGTCTCCACTGCAGGTACCTCCATAGAGGAACCATTATCCACCAGAACAGTGTATGAATTGTGCAGAGGTACAGCTGGAGGGATGCACCTCTGTTCCGCCACCCTCTCTCTTCCTGATCCCACCTTGGTCCAGCTGCTTCTCTTTCTTGGCAACCTCTGAGGTAGCGGTGGTGGCCCTGGTGGTCCCTGGGTGGGGGAGGAGGTTTCTCAAATCCTAGCCAGGTCATCCTGGAGACAGGCAACCTCCTCCCCTCAGACCAGAGAAGTGCTTGCAAATAGGGAAGCATTGCAGCCTCCAGAATGTCTCCCAGAACACTGCCACCTCACAGAAATTGCACTGCACCACTCCCATCATGTCTTATTTTGTGTCCCCCCTCTCCTGTTGCTCTGTATGCTTACTCTCTCATCTCCTTACAACTCTCACCCTTCCTGTTCTGGGAAAGTAACTTCCTGTATTCTTCAGTAGTCTCCTTCTTCCTGGCTCAGAGTCAGACCTCTAGCAGCTGGGGGGGCAGAAAGAGCTACTTTTTTCCTTCAGGGTTGACAAAACAAATGTTTGTCTATGATCCTTCCCTTCCTATTGCCAAACAGGATGTTTCTGTTGTCAGTAAAATCCAGTGGCTATAAAAGTAGAACTAGCTTAGGGTGGGAGGGTGGAGGGGGGATGGAGGGCAATTAGTAAGAAAAACTGTAGCTTTTTTGGTCAGCTGCTTTCTGCTCTAAAAGTAAGATTTCTGTCTTCCAAAAGCTAGCAGCAGGAAGTTGTAAATGGAGTCAGCTGCTTTTCTACTGCCTAAGCCACACCCCAATTAACTTTTCTCCCCTCCTACTGATTTAGCAAACTAAGTTGATATAGTACCTTTCCCAAACTCAGAAACACACAATGGCTTTCTTTATTTTTTTAACCCTAAATGAGACCCCCTTTACTTCTAATAAAGTATCTGTTTGCTTAATCCCAACAGGCACTGACTCCTGCTGAGATAGAAGTGTTAAATTAGTAAGAATAACTGTTGCTTTTTTAGTCAGCTATTTTATGCTCTAAAAGTAAGATTTCTGTCTTTGAAAAGCTAGCAGCAGGAAGTTGTAAATGGAGTCACCTGTGTTTCTATTGCCTAAACCACACCCCAAATTAACTTCTTTCCCTTCCTACTGATTTAGCAAACTAAGTTGATACAGTACTTTTCCCCAACACAGAAACTCACACTGACTTTCTTTCTCTTTTTAACCCTAAATGAGACCCCCTATACTACTAATAAACTATCTGTTTGCTTAATCCAAACAGGCACTGACTCCTGCTGAGATAGAAGTGTAATATTAGTAAGAAAAATTGTAGTTTTTTTAGTCAGCTGCTTTCTGCTCTAAAAGCAAGATTTCTGTCTTCCAGAAGTTAGCAGCAGGAAGTTGTAATTGTAGTCACCTGCTTTTCTACTGCCTAAGCCACACTCCAATTAACTTCTCTCCCCTCCTACTGATTTAGCAAACTATGTTGACACAGTACCATTCCCCAACACAGAAACACACACTGACTTTCTTTCTTTTTTAACCCTAAATGAGACCCTCTCTACTTCTAATAAAGTATATGTGTGCTTAATCCCAACAGGCACTGACTCCTGCTGAGACAGAAGTGTTAAATTAATAAGAAAAACTGTAGCTTTTTTAGTCAGCTGCTTTCTGCTCTAAAAGCAAGATTTCTGTCTTCCAAAAGCTAGCAGTAGGAAGTTGTAATTGGAGTAACCTGCTTTTCTACTGCCTAAGCCACACACCCAATTAACTTCTCTCCCCTCCTACTGATTTAGCAAACGAAGTTGATACAGTACCCATCCCCAACACAGAAACATACACTGACTTTCATTCTTTCCAACCAGATATGGATACAGAACAGAAATGGGCCATCATTAAGATGGGGATAATCATGGCAATGAACACCTGCACAAGGGCCCATAAAAAGAAGCCCAGAACCAAGAGACCTAACTGGTATAGCAGAAAAGTGGCTGAAAAGGTAAAGGAAAAGAATGCAGCCTTCCTGTCCAGACTGGTGATGCTGAGAGTTGAGGTGCTAAACACCACACCTTGCACCATGCTGGTGACCTGTGTTCAGGAATGGATACGAGCCACTGGGGGTCAGCAGGGGCAGGGTAGGATGAAGCATCCAGAGGACTGCTCTCCTTCCCTGGGTTGGGGGGTATCATGGCACCAATACCTAAGTGTCCTCTAGCAGAGGCTGGGGAGCAAGGTATATGGGTGTGCACATGGGGGATCAGGTGCAGATGTCTCGAGGGGAGCGTGCACGGGAGTGTTTGCAGGTCACCTCAGCTGTCATCATTGCATGCACCCAGCTCCTGAGGGAGTACAGAAAAAATCCCAGCCAAGTGCCTCCATGACACCCTCCTCACCACCTTTGATGTGCTTCCAGGCTGGCTCCACAACCCGGACCGATGTTCGCGACACAGGTAAGTGCCACGACCCCACCCTGGTGGGTAAGCCAGGGGGGCATGGAGGAGTGCAGCTCATGTGGGTGCAGGAGGTGGTGGGGCACGTGACCAGGGCTGAAGTTCAATGCAAGCTGGTCAAAACGTATAGCTAAAAAAAAAAGAATGCAGCCTTCCTGAAGTACAAATGTACCTCTAAGGAGGAGGACAGAGAGGTATACACTGCAAAATCCTGAAAGACAGGGAGAGAGGTCTGGGCAGCCAAGGCTGAGAAAGAACTTAGGCTGGCATAGAGGATTAAGGAGGGGAAGAAGGACTTCTTCTGGTACATCAAGGAGAGAAGAAGCAGAAGGGATGGGATAGTCAGCCTAAAGAGGAAGGAAGGATGGGGTGAAAAGGGGAAGTAGCAAGCAGAGGCTTTAAATCAGTACTTTTTCTCAGTCTTCACTAAGGAAGCAGCCAGTCTTATGACACAGGGGAAGATTGGGAGGAATCTTGAAGGGGGGAAGGAGTTTGAGGGGGAGATTGGGGTAGACAGGATCCTAAAAGGACTAATGGCTCTCAGGGTGGACAAGGCACCTGTCTATGATGGAGTACAACTGAGGGTCCTGAGGAAACTGGCAGGGTATTGGCAGCTCCACTGAAAGACATATTTAACACCTCACTGGAGAAGGGAAGTATGCCACATGACTGGAGGACAGCACATGTGGTACCCCTTCACAAGAGTGGATCCAGGGATGAGCCATGCAACAAAAGGCCAGTTAGTTTAACCTCCATAGTGGGGAAGATAATGGAGGCAATTCTAAAAGAAAGGCTTGTGGCCTTCCTCAAAGAATATGATCTCCTGGAGGATAGGTAGCATGGGTTTGTGAGAGGGATATCTTGCCAAATCAATATGATAGACTTCTTCAACTGGGTGACAAGGTCTCTGGACAGGGGGCAGGTGGTGGATGTACTATACCTGGACCTCAGCAAGGTGTTCAACTCAGTGCCACATGGCAGACTGATCAGCAAGTTGAGGGACCTGGGTGTGGGGGACAAAATACTGGGGTGGGTCAAGAGCTGGCTAACAAACAGGAACCAAAAAGTGGTGGTAGGGGGGAACTGTCCAACCACAGGCCTGTAACCAGTGAGTAGCACAGGGCTCAATACTCAGTCCTGTGCTGTTCAACATCTTTACTGGTGAAATAGCAGAGGGGGTAAATAGTAAGATCTGTCTATTTGCTGATGATATTAAGCTATGTGGGAAGGTGGACATGGAGGAGGGGAGACCTGGCTAAGCTGGAGAACTGGTCTGGCATATGGCAACTGGGCTTTACTGCCAAGAAATGTAAGGTAATGCACATGGGAGCCAGAAACACAAAGGGCAGTTACTGGCTAGCTAGGATACAGGTGACAGAATCAGAGGAGGAAAATTACCTGGGAGTAATGGTCAGAGGAGATATGAAGTACACAGCACAGTGCTGAAAGGCAGCAGCCATGGCAAATAAAATGTTGGGCTGCATCACCAGAGACACCACCCCTAGGAGAGAGGAAGTTATTCTGTCACTGTACATGTCATTGGTTAGACCACACCTGCAATACTGCGTTCAGTTTTGATGCCCTTACCTGAAGAAAGATATCAAATTACTGGAGAAGGCCCAGCAGAGGGCTACCAAAATGATCCAGGGCCTGGGGGACAGAGCATAAGAGGAGAGGCTGAGAGTAATGAACATGTACTCCCTGGAGGAAAGAAGGAAGGGGGGTATGATTGAGACCTTCAAATACCTCAGGGGCATAAACAGGGTTGGCACAGAGAATATCTTCAGTTTAAGAAGGGAGTGTACAACAAGGGGGCATAGCCTGAAATTGGTGGGTGGTAGATTCAAGAAGGAAATGAGGAGGCACTTTTTCACTGAAAATGTGGTTAAGAGGTGGAATGAGTTACCAGAGTAGGTGGTGGCAGACAAATCGGTGACCAGTTTCAAGGGGGGGAGTTTGGATAGGGGGATGAAGAGGATTAGGACTGAAGGAGGAGCTACTGGGAAGCGGATGGGGAAAGGATAAGAACAGTGGGAGAAACCTTCAGGAGGAGTTGGGGAAGGGGGGGCAGCTCCAGTGAACTAACTGAACTGCACACTTGAGCAGACTCAATAGACCATTATGGCCTGTTTCTGCAGGCAATTGTTTTATGTTCGAATGGTTCCTTAAGGCACCAGCAAGAAAATGTCCATATTGTCACAAGTTTGCTACATTTTTCAGGGAGATAATGGAGTCTTCAACTAATTTTTTCTCTCTCTCTCTCTCTCTCTCTCCCCTCTACTTCCTCCCCTCTCTCCCTCTCTCTCTCTCTCTCTCCCTGTGGTAGTGGAATCAACAGTGCTCCACTATCACAATGGGTTTGGGCTTGTAGTGTTGTAAGAGTTTGTCCTTAATTTGGTTGTAATTTCACCTACTTCACAGTTCTAGTGCCACTAGATTCTTAACTCATTCAGGCCTAGATACACCTGTAGGTGGCATCTTAAAGCATAGCCACTCAGGACAATAATGCCTGTAAACGTACTCGGATGACTTTAACTCAGGTCTAGAAACGTCTGAGGAAGTCAGCAGTTTTTACCTAAATATGAAACAAACCGAATTGCTTAGAATTGATTGCATAGCACCATTAGAAAGGTAATTTTGTGCTGAACAATTTTGCTGCTGATACTTTGTGTCTATCATGTATACTTTAGGAGTTATTCATATTTGTTTAAGGTATCGTGTGCATGTCTGACATTTGTCTCTCAAGCCTCACCTAAGGACCTTGATTAAATCTGAAAAAAAACACAGTTTGGTATTTCAGCTACTATAAAATAAAAAGGAAATTGATTACAATTGATTGCATAACACTATTAGAAAGGTAATTTTGTGTTGAACAATTTTGTCACTGAGACTTTGTGTCTACCACATATACTTTAGGAGTTATTTGCATTTGTTTATGGTATGGTGTGCATGGCTAACATTTGTCTCTCATGCCTCACCTAAGCACCTTGAAAAAAAAAAATCATTTGTTTGGTATTTCAGCTAGTATAAAATAAGAACTAAATTAATTACAACTGATTGCATAGCACCATTGGAAAGGTAATATTGTGCTGAACAACTCTGCCACTCGTACTTTGTGTGTAGCACTTACAGTTCAAGTTCAAGAGGTATTCACATTTGTTGGTGGCATGCTGATTATGGCTCGATTTTGCTTAGAACGGCCCATGATGCAGTGCTAAGAGTATACAGGGCACAAGCGGTGGAAGTCTCAAAGAGCTCTTGTGGTGTGAGTGAGTTAAGAGAAGCAAAGACGGGGGCCTGTTAGCATGGACAGGAAGAGGTCCCATTGTTCACTGTCCTGCTCTGGAATTTTCTGCACTGAAAGCCAGTACTAGAACCTTTCAATGTATATGTCTAAGAGTTCATTAGATTCAAGAAATTATGATACTCATCTCAAGAACATAATTTTGCCTGGCAACACAGTGTGTTGCATTTGGTAGAGGTGGTCAGACTTGCCTTAGCTGCTTTAGCTAGGATCTTCTTTCCTTTTTTCTTCTTGCACTGTGGTGCTATTCCCAGCTTCCTTCAGAATATAACATTATCTGTTGAGATTCAGTGGTAATTGAGTTACACTGTTGCAGTGCAGTCCTCAGCCAGAGAGGGATAATGGTCTGCAACCAAGTTGCCGCTGCTTTGCTTGTTTGTTTGTTTGGCTGATGAGGGATGGGCAGCACTTTGCAAGTCTTGTCTGTATTCCAGTTCTCGGTGCCTGAAATGTGAAACACTTTTCTGCTGTGAGACCAAACTGCCTTTTAAGCTTTTTCTGATTTCTTTGTTTTCTTTTTGTTGTAGATCCTCTTCCCCAACAGTTTCAGTATGCTACAAGGAGGTCAGTCAGCTGCAGAAAATGAAGGCAGGCCGGGTGTGTCCCTATCTAGAGAAGAACTGAAAAACTCAATGTGATTTCCACCTTTTTTCTTTATAAAAAAATGGAAAGGGCTTACTGGCTGGCTGTATGGATGCTGCACCCATAGATTCTTTCTTTTACATCCTTACCACTGTAACATTCTTGTTAATAAAAACAGACTGACACAGACTCAAGGAGCTGTGACTAAGCTGCCATCTTTATTCAGACTGAAACAAATATACTACACGGGGACCTAAAGGGCTTTGGAATGAGCATGACAGGAAACTAAAAGGACTACAAATTGCTCACTACAGGACTACAAGTAAGACGACTGACAGGTACTTCCTTAAGGTCAGTACCACATTTACTACACTAACCATCTTCTACCTTTGTCATATTACAGTTAAAAATGGATTAGGAACAGTGTGGGTAACTGAAAACAGGGAAGGCAGGGAGGTGGCTGCAAATAATTGCAGAAAGACAGGAGTGTGAAACAAGTACTTAATCTTGGTTTTGAGTAAAGAAAGTTGGCAATATGCCTTAAATGGGGAAGGTATTGAATATCTGCGAGGGGGAAGGAATTATGCAAAGTTACAGTAACATATAGGTAGGTTTGTGGTGGAACTTTTATTGAGGCTCAAAAAACATAAATGAAATAAGTTGCACTCATTGATGAAGAGAAAAAAGCAAGACACTGTATTATGGTCCCTGGCAAACATTTAGAAGGAGTTCTTAGCAAAGGGGTCAGGGTCAGAAAGAAGACTGGAGGATAGCAAACATATCATCATTATTTAGGAAGGTGTTAAAAGGTGATCCGAACAAGTGCATACCTGATAACCTGACTTCAGTTATAGGAAAATGTCTGTAGCTGTACTGATCCTTGTACAAACAGGTGAATGAAGTATGTGATTTGATACATTTTATTTGACCAAAAAATGTAAATACAAAAGCAATCATCCCTACACAGAGCTGTTCTTCAAATGAAGGGATGTTTTCCAAAAATATATTTCTTATGTACACTGGATAGTGCTACCTACATTCAGCAAATAATAGATATACAAAAACAGGAGATGCAAGTTTAAATGATAGGATAGTTGTTAGCAGGTGTGAGATATTCATCTTGGACCTGACATTCAAAAATAGACAAAGCGCAGCACAAAGTTCTGTGCTGCACTTGTCCATTGCCCATGACCCTGAAGATGCTATAGTCAGTTAGATAGCACACCAGGGCTATTCAACTGAATATTGGGGTGTGCCTCTGTAGTGCTAAGCCAAGCAGTGCTTCCCCGACATAGATCCCACCATGCAGGGAATGGTGCCACCAGCCCCGATAGCACTGCTAGCTCCTGGCATGATATTCAGACAGGCCTATGCAAATGAGTCCAATGCAAGGTGCTAAGGGGTCATTTGCATGCCCATTATGGGTACATTTGCATGGGAAGCAGTGGCAGGTTTTCACCCCCGTGACCAGCTCTGCCCCCACCTCAACTAACCATATCAATAAAATACAAGCAGCTCCTGGTATCTAGTGGTCTCCTCCACCCTCTGATCACTGATCCTAGTGTAATCGTATTTGTCCCTGGTGTCTAGTGTTTCCACTGTTCCTCCATTCACCAGCCCAATGTACAGCTCACCTCTCACTTCTTCAGCTCAGATGTAATTGTATTTGTCCCTAGTACCTAGTGGTCCCCTCACCCTCCAATTACTGACCCTGATGTAATTGTAATTGTCCCTGGTGCCTATTGGTCCCCCATCCCTGATTGCCAACTCCAGTGTAAATGTAATTATCCCTGGTGCCTAGTGGCTCCCCTGCCCTCTCATTACCAGCCCCAGTGTAACTGTATTCATCCCTGCTGCCTAGTGGTCTCCCCACCCTTGGATCACTGGACCTGGTGTAATTGTAATTGTCCCCCATGCCTTTTTACGTACAAACAGGGCTATCTTGAAAACAGGTTTGGGCAACCTTAATGACATGCTATTTCCTGTATAAAAATAAAGATTTTATCTTTTTATCTATCTAGTGGTCCCCCCGCCCCTGATCACTGGCCCCAGTGTAATTGTCCCTGGTGCTTAGTGATTCCCCACCACTAGAGATGCAGCGAATTTAAAATTCGCTAGCAAAGTGAACCCGAAGTGGGCACTTCGCGTTGCTACCTGCTACGTGGACACCTTTGTCATTACCACTTCGCATATGGAATGGCAATCAAGCAGTGAATCATTACTTAATGGACTTATGCTCCTCATTAGGATTCTAAGGATCTAATTTGGTGTTTCAGATTTGGCAGCCCTCTAACACAGCACATGGCTTACAGTACTGTAAGTCACATGCTCTTTAGCAAGGCAGGAAGAAAGTGAGTCATACAAGCAGACACTTTACTTTCTCCTGTGCAGACGGAGAGAGTAGTGTGTTTTGTGACTGCTGATACTTTTAGATCAGAGCGAGGAGGAGATTTAAACTTTGATTTAGACCCAACAGCTTTTTTAAAAGCTACATTTTTTTGTCTTTTCTGTGCTCTTTTTTACTTAATTTGTTCTTTCTGTAAATTTTATTTTTCTTACCTTTATAAGTAGTTAGTTGTTTGTCTGTGTGTGTGTGTGTGTGTGTGTGTGTGTGTGTGTGTTGTGTGACAGTGTGAGTAGTGATTGCTCAGACTGAGGGAGCTCAGTAGGAGAGATGGACCAGGGTGAGGGAATGTCTGGGATGGGGCTGCTTTGGGAGAGCGTGGTAGTGGTAAGCATCATACCGTGTGCATGTGTGGAGGGCATGGGTGCCCATTCCTGTTGGACCACTCAAAACTTGCAAGTGCCCCCCCCCGAAGCAGGACCAACACCGCCTCCTGTCCTGACTCTGAGGCAGTTGAACCACCACCACCAGGTCCAGCACCAGGTTCTCTGTAGCAAGATGTGCCTGTTCCCCTGGGCCCAGGTGTGGATCCCATCCCTGTTCAGCACCGTGACCAGCAGGCTTACAATACATCCAAGTAACTATTAAAAAAAAATTTATGTTGTGATTCATAACATGATTGTAAATCATGATTTGTGACTGCATTTGTGACCATGATGATGAAGAAACGTGAATGCCTATGGCTGTACTTCCCCGGGGCCCGATGAACTGTAGCTTAAAACTCCCAGACTTAAAAACATGTATCAATGAGTACAATGGTGGGGTGGTGAAGCCTGGAGAGATACTATAAAACAGGCTTACAATACATCCAAGTAACTAGAGAAAAAAATAATGTGATTAGTAACGTGAATGATCGTGAATCATGATTTGTGACTGCATTTGTGACCGTGATGATGAAGAAACGTGAATGCTTACCACCTATGGCTGTACTTCTCCGTTGAGCTGTAACTTGAAACTCCCAGACTTAAAAACACGTATCAATGGGTACAATGGTGGGGTGGTGAAGCCTGGAGAGATACTACAAAACAGGCTTACACTACATTCAAGTAACTAGAATAAAAATTAATGTGATTTGTAACGTGAATGATCGTGAATCATGATTTGTGACTGCATTTGTGACTGTGACGATGAAGAACGTGATTTGTATCACGAGTGACTCGTGATGATGGTCCTGACTTAAAAATGCATATTAATGAGTACAATGTTCATGCAGAATTAAGCACCACACCTGTCCAGTACTCTGAAGGGAAGCCAAAGAAACAACTGTGACTTAAGTTACAGATGGAGATTGGGCCCTAAAGAGATGCAAAGTGCACAGACAGATTAAGATTGCACTGTGCACTGAAGAGATGCAGACACAAAGGCACAACTCCTAACCAGTGCTCACCATCAGAAATTCAAATCTGGAGAAGAATACCTTTACCAGTTGGGGCGGGCCACGCGGGGGGGCAGTGTACTGTACTGCTGCAGTAACAGTCACTAGTACTAGTACCAGTACCAGTAAAGATACCACAAAGAAGTACAAAAATCACACAGCTGCAGTGGATAGCAGCTTCACATTGCTGAAATATTATGTGGCACAATAAAGGTGTCTGATTTGATGGCGCGTCACACACATACTCACATACACACTAAGTAATGCATAGCAAATTGAAAACTTCAGTAATGTAACCACATATTTTAAACAAACTAAAATTATGCACTGCTGCACCACAGCAATCAGCAAAAAAATGGCAAGAAATATTAAAAATATTACCATGTGTACATTAACACAGTTAAACAAGAAAAATATCAGCTGGTGAGACCCCATCTGGAGTACTGTGTGCAGTTCTGGAGACCCAATCTCCGCAAAGACATAGACAGGATGGAAGCTGTCCAGAGGAGGGCAACTAAAATGGTGCAGGGTCTGCACCGGAAGACATATGAAGAGAGACTTAAGGAGCTTAATATGTATAGCCTCGAGGAAAGGAGGGAGAGGGGGGACATGATAGAAACTTTCAAGTACCTCAAGGGAATCAACAAAGTCCAAGAGGGTAGCATCTTTCAAAAAAAGAGGTGTGCAAGAACAAGGGGGCACAATTTGAAGATAGAGGGGGGCAGCTCAGAGGTAATTTAAGGAAGTATTTTTTCACAGAGAGGTTGTGGATGCATGGAACGCCTTCCGAGGAGGTTGTGGAGTCAAAATCAGTGGTGGTATTCAAGCATGCATGGGATAGTCATAAGGCAATTTTGGGGGGTGGGGGTAGGAAGAAGTAGGCTGCTGGTTAACTAGGATCTGCAGCTTATCCAGTAGGTAGGGAAATGGGCAGACTGGGTGGACCAAGCAGTCCTTATCTGCCGTCAAATTCTATGTTTCTATGTTTCTATGACCAAAACAGAAAGCACTGTCTTTTTCTCCAAGTTAATCTACCTACACCATAGATACACCCTTCCCCCAAAGCTCACTTCCACTGTCTCTCAGTACACAGACTGAATGTTGTACATTAACATTCAAAATCCATACACAAACAATAAACGCTCGATGATATGAGCATAGGAGGGTTTCCTATAATCGATGAACTAAAGTTTCAGCAAAAAAAATTACCCAAAAAGGCTTTTTTAACAGCTTTTTGAAGGTTTGAATTGCAGAGAGCTCTCAGAGCAGATTGTCTCCTACAGCTTCCTACACACACACTACCCCAAACTGAGGCTGTGCAGAACAATCTAGAGCCCATGTGACCTGAAATCCCATGAAACACTGCAAAATTCGCCTTTGGAGCTTAAAAAACAAGGCGAAGTAAGGTGAAGTACATTGTTTTCAATGTACTTCACCTTAAGAATTGGTAGAGTAGTGGTTTGGGAAGGCGAAGTATTGTGAAATCATTGTTTTCAATGGACTTCGCATTACTCATTAGCAATGCAAAGTACTCTGCTTTGCGTTACGGAGCACTCCGCAAATTCGCCTTCACTCCGCAGATCACTTCACGGAGCGAATTAGGGCCACTTCACCCACCACTACCCACCACCCTCCGATTACTGGCCCAAGTTATTTGGCCCTGGTGCCTAGTGGTTCCCCCGTCCTCCAATCAGCAGCCCCAGTATCATAACATATCTCCCTGATGTCTAGTGGCACTCCTCATCCACCAATCACCATTCCTATAGCAACCTATCCATTACCTGGCATCTAGCATCCCCCCTCTGAACTGTAGGCACTGGCCAACCCACCCTGTCAATCCCCCCTGACCTGAAGGGCCAGTGCTACCAGAGACCTTATGGCAACCAGCACAGCCCACCTCTCACCTCCTCAGCTGGCTACTGTGTGGGAAGACAGGGAATGCATGCCTAATGTACAGTACAGATTATGCACCCTCGGTATTATACTGGAAGCATGGATCTTGTACTGTTCAGGGAGTGCACAGCCTGTGTACTGTGCAGGGAGCATGCTTCCTGCACAGTACACAGGCTGCATGCTCCCCTGAACAGTACACAGTCCACACTTTCTGTACAATACTGAGGACACACACCCTGTACTGTATATTGGATGCATGCTCCTTGTCTTCCCATTCAGCAGCCAGCCGAAGAGGTAAGAGGTGGGCTGTGCCCATCTCATTGTTGGTCTCTTGTGGCACCAGCCCATTAGGTGAGGGGGTCTGGCAGGGTGGGTTGGCAAGTACATGCAGTACGGGGGGGACACTGGATGCCAGGAAATGGGTAGGTTGCTATAGGAATGGGGATCTGTTGTGGTGGGTGCCACTAGATGCCAGGGAGGTATGTTATGATACCCTAGCTGGTTGTTGGAGGGCATAGGGATCACTAGACACCAAAGACAATTACAGTTACACCAGGGCCAGTGATCAGAGTGTGGGGGGGACCGCTAGGCACCAGAGGCACTTACAATTACATCAGGGCCAGGCATTGAAGGTTGGGGAGACCACTAGGCACCAGGGACACTTACAATTACACCAGGGCCAGGCATCAAAGGTTGGGGGTACCACTAGGAACCAGGGTCAATTACAATTACACTCAGGCTGGTGATTGGGGGAGCACTAGGCACCAGGGATGAATACAATTACTCTGGGGCTGGTATTTGGAGGACGGTGAGACCACTGAACACCAGGCATCTGTGCATGTCACGGGGACAGGAATCGGGAGATGGGGCACCACCTGCCAGCAGGAGGCAGGTGTGCTCCCCCAAATGCCAATTTGGTTATCAGCTACAGTTGCTTCTCGGTTCACTAGGGTTGCCTGGAGTAAGTTGGGCTTTTGATCAACGGTATGATCGGCAATATTTGAGTTGCACAAAGTGGCCTGCACTAACCCCTTTGTACAGGGCAAATGTATTGAATATTGCACTGCATCAGTATTCCTGTCCCCGCTCTTCCCTTTGCCCACCACAAACATTATGGTTTTTTGCATGCACTACCCCTGTTAGCACATGCAGAAGCCCCATTTGAATATTGCACATGGGCACAAACCCCAGGCAACCAGGGCACAATCACGTTGCATACCAGGCAAAGTTTTGAATATCTGGTCCCTAATGTCATTTTATGCAGCCCATGACACAGAGGAGTCAATGGGAAATGAGGGTGCATGTATATGTGTAGGAGACACTGAGAGAGAGAAAAAAATCATGTATGCCTGTGCTGTACAAGCATGTTGCATAAACAGATATAATCACATGAATACAGTTGATATACAGTACTGTAGATACATTGAAGAGAATCAGAATTATAATCCTTTCAGTCATAGGCTCCTTTGCAAAGGCTCCATGTCAATACAGATAGAATAAACATAACATTTGCTAGTATTTATGCAAAGGTCACATAGTACAGTGTATAAACATTGCGTCAAGTATCCTAAGTAGTCCTTTGGTCTAAGCTGTGCCGCAAGGTAGAATACAGTTTCAGCGGGTCCTAACCTACATGTTTACATTATATACGCACTTTTATTTTGTCCCTCCTCCTCAGCCAGACTCCATCGACCTGACAGTCCCCACAGCCCTGTCACCCATCACCTCTGGGACTTACCCTCCCACTGTCTTACAATGCTACATGGATAGTCCACCCTGGCAGGAGCCGCCAGGACCCCCACTATCCGAGGAGGAGGCTGGTATGAGATGTGGCAGCAGGCAGCCCATTATACAGTGCAGGGCCTGCTAATGAGCTCAGTGTCATCCTGTACGGCCTCAGCATTTTCCACTTTCTTTCGCCCTTCCCCCTCAGGTACCTCAGCAGGCTAGGACTGTTGACACACACAACATGTACACCTCAGTCATAGGCAGCTATTCTCTCATGGGATCTATGATGGTTGGTCAACAATTTCTTTGTCGACTGACATTACAGTGACTCCTTTATGTTGACTACATTTGCAGTTAGCATAAAGGGAGTCACTGCAGACTCTGTTTTCTTTGGGGGACTTCACCCCAAACCTCCCAAGAGTCCCCCACAACCCCTGCTGCTATAATAATCAACTCCGAGCAGTGCCGTGGTCCCACGCTGACACTACAGTGACCTGGCACTGTTGTCGCTATAGTGTTGGTTATTGTAAAATTGTTGCTATAGCAATGGTATACCACTCCCATGCCATGGCTCCAGTTGCACTATCACCTGTGCTCACCTTGGTGGCAGTGTCACAATGAAGTCAGCAACCCTCCCTACTCAGAGGAGGAGGGCGTCCTTTAGGATGTTCAATCCTCCTAACCCCAGCTGACCCCCAAGTGACATGAGCCCATTCCCAAACCTGGGTTGCTGGCATGGTGGCCACTGGGCTGGTCATATGCACACACGTTTATTAAATAACTGGTATTTATTTATTTTTTATTTACTGGGTAAATACTGCACACTTAACAACTGAGAGCCTATTTTCAGGTATAGCTCAGGAGAATACAATAGTAGGTAGAAGAAAAAGAACAGTACCATATACAGTGTAAGTTAAACAAGCACAGAATCACAACAAGGGTAACACATAACATTTAGGCAAGAAGCAGTCCAGTAAAAATAACAGTAGCCACAAATTAGTAAGACAATGGATGCAAAACAGATGAGGCTTGCATATAGCTAATGGAAGTGTGTATAAAGCACCACATAAAACAAAGTGTACATGTAAGTAATCTTTTATTTACAATACATGTATATGCAGATCACAAGCTACAGTATACTACAAAGTGCAGTTTGTTACTATGGCAAAAGCAAACCTAGGACAAGCAGAGTAATAGTGTTGTAGGTGCAGCAGAGGAGGTTTCAGACTCTATCAGCAATTCTTAGTGTAACCCTTCCCCAACATGGTGGGTCTCACCCTCATAGACTCCACAGAACCCAAGTCCACCTACTGCCACCACTGTTGCTTCCTCTGGTGCTCTGAAGGACTGCAGCTGTGGGGATCAGAGTGGTAGCAGGAATGAAAAGAGTGTCAGTAGTCTCTGTCAGTCAGCACCATGCATGATTTGCAGCTCCACTGTTGCTGATGAGGAGTGCAGCCATGCTCAGAAACTGTGGACTCCCCCACTGTTATCAAAATGCTAGTCCAATCATGCATAACACACCAAGAAGGCTCAGAGATATGTCAATGGCAGAAGCCCTGTTAAATTAATGATTCTGTAGCCAAAGCATTGTAACCCCCTCTCGGTGGCCACTGAGTTCAATACTTTGTTCACCTATTGCCCCATCTCCCATCTCTCCTTCTCCCCCATCCTGTCCCCCTCCTTCCATCCCCAGCTACTCTCCCAAACCCCACCTTTCTCCTGTTCTCCTATCTCACCTGCTGACACCATCAATTGTCGGCATTAATTTTGAGAAATATAAGCCCTTCCACATTTACAGGATGTAGTAGTGTTCTTTGGTCACTGACTATTCCTCTAGCTGCACTAAATGTGCATTCTGAATATACACTTGAAGGTGGACAACTGAGGTACATTATTGCAAGATCTGCTAGATCTGGCCATATTGTTCTCTTTTGTTTCCATAGAGTACTGGATCTTCCTTGAGACCAGTCACTGTATGGTCTGAAAAATACTCCTGGATCATTGGGCTGTGTAAGATGGTTACCAGTCTGGCAGATGAACCAGCTGCACTTTCTTTAAAGGATACTAGTCCACATTGTTGCAGGTGACTCAGAATTGATTTGCCTTTCTGACCCTGACCATAGGATAACCAAGAATTAGCTGTAGATATCCTTTGCCTCGCTGATGACACTTGTTATTGTGAAGAATTCATAGATGTGTTATTGTTTGTGCCAGAGGTGCACTCTGATGGTTTGGCAGAGTCTGACTGCTTTACATCAGTTAATGGTGTTGGTGGAGCAATGTCACAATTGGTTAGCAGTAGATCTCTCCAATTCTAAATGTCTTGACCTGCAAAAGGGATGGCTTCAATGCTCCCCTTAAAGCAGGAATCTAGAAACATAGCCCAAACTTAGGTGTCATTCTTTAATATGGCATTTATTCTCTGATTAGTCAACGGTCTGAGACTGAAGTCATCTGCCAGCATAAATGTGGTGGTGTCTTTTTTTGACCGAAAGTATTTCTTTATGTCATCAAGGAAAATGTGAATAAATCTTATCTGAGGAAGAATTTGACTCAGAGTTGCAATGTCTGCACTGACATCATATGTGGCAGCCTCAAATGACTCCAATGAGGTGACCAAACAGTCAAGTAGACTCCAACTGCTGGAACTGAGCATGATGTCTGTTTTACCTATCTGATTCTGCATTGTGTAGTCATGTACAGCTTTTTTCTGTTCAAGAAGCCTTTCCAAAATATAAAATGTTGAATTCCAGTGAGTGGTATACAGATCTCTAGCATAAGGAGAAGAGTTGGATACGGCCCTCAGGGAAGCCATCATCAGGATAGCAAACAAGGGGGAGGTACTGCTATTTGGGGACTTTAATCTGCCAGGTGTGGATAAGGTCTTTTACCTGTAGGTTCAGCAAGGAGCAGGGCAATCCTTGACTCCCTACAAGGGTCTTTTCTCAGGCAGCTAGTGAAGGAACCCACTAGGGACAGGCAGAGCTGGACCTGGAGGTTTCAAATCAGGATGGCATTCCAGATGTCAGAGTGGGTAGTCCTCTAGGTAACTGAGTTCACCATATAGTGTGGTTTAAAATTAAGAAGGGAAGAGAGGCAAACCACATGAGGACATGGGTCCTGCACTTTAGTAGGGTGAATTTTAATGAAAATTGGAGACTGCCTCATGAACTGCCTCATATGGGGAATTGCCTGGGGAAGTAGAGGCATGGGGGGAATAAGGGAAGGCATAATTAAGGCAAATCAACCTCACATGAAGGAAGAGAATGAAAGTACTTTGAGGCCTCCAAGGACCTCTTCATCAGGGGTCCCTGTCCGAGTTGACCCTGATGAAGAGGTCCTTGGAGGGCTCAAAGCACTGGGTTGGTCTGTCTTAGGCATGTGGATTCCATATGTAAGTATGGCACTGTTTTGAAAGTGTTTAATGCTAATATATGAATCAGTAAAAGAAGTGGTTCTATTTCTCACAATGCCTGGAGTGTGATGTTTTTACTTCTGTTTGGTGCTACTCTTTCTCCAGCACCTGACTTTATTGTGATCTCCCTCCTGCTTGTATGTGTGAGGCTGGTGCTCGCCTCCTGCCACCCCCAAACCTAAAGATGACCCCCCAGCCAAGGTCACAGCTGCATTTTAGGATCCAGTTGAGTTTCATAGAAAATAAAATCCTAAAAATAACTGAACTAACCTCTCAGTACTCCAGTTGACAAAAAATCTTTTGATGGGCCAGTAATCCACTGCTCTCCTGTGGACTGTTGCTGATTCAGCTCTGTTCCCCTCTGAGTTCCTTCGCTCCCCTCTAAGCAGCTGCTATCTGTCCCTCCATCCTCTGCCTCTGGAGTGCAGTGCTCTGGTGATCACCAGTCTGCAGGTTTGGAACAGCAAGCGAGCTCCAATTTTAAACATGAGAGGTTGGCACAATGATATCAGTTGTTCTCCGCCATGACTGGCTGAAGAAGTGCCAGTTGGCACATTATGTCCTGATAAGGACACAGCCAGAGGTACCTCTCAGCCAATCAGGACTCAGAAGATCTGAGGCCCATTTTATAACATGTTATATACATAGGACAATTACAGATCATATACACATTGCAGTTCATGTGTTTTAAAACATATCAATACAGACATATAAATAAAGAAAGACTATGTGATGCTAGTAAACAGTTTAACCCATTTCTGCTGCAAGCCATCATACTGGTCTTAAATCACATGGGACTGCATTCCAAGCTTTTGGGCTTGTGCAGAAACAAACAGATCTCCCTATGATATTTTTCCAAGGGGGTATTACAAATTCAACTCTTTGTGCTGATCTTAGTCTGCCTTTAACTTTTCTTTTAGTTAAATCATGTAAGATGTAATCTGGAACCCTGCTTTTATAGCATAAGTGCATGAAATTTACTAGGTGCATATTTCTTCTATCAGTCAGTCTTAGCCAGCCCACTTCTAAGTACAGATAGTAATACAGTATGTCCACCAGGTGTATTGAGAATAAAGCTGACAAACCTTCTATATATTACTTCTTGATTTGCCAGCTCCCTCCTCAACACCCCCAAGTAGAGTAAGCCCATAACTGAACACTGGTATAATCATAGTATATACAATTAGCTTTCATGATTTCTTTGGAATATATTTTTTTATCCTGTACAACATCCTAAGCTTTCTTCCAAGGTTAGCACTGTCTTAGCTATGTGAATGCCCCACTTACATTTTTTGTCCAACCAGACACCTAAGTATTTGTAGGATGTGGTCTGTTCCAGGATTACATTTCTTCTTGTAACCACCAACAATGCTTCTTTTGCCAAATTCAAAGTTCCCGAACAGCATAGTTTGTGACTTTTTTAGGATTCAGAACTAGTTTATTTCAAAAAAAGAAGTGCTGAATCTGATCAAATGTGTATTGTAATTTTATTTCAGTTTGTTTTATAGAAACTCATGTTGTGTATAGCATGGTATTATTCAAGTATGAGTGTACTTTAACATTAGAATTATGTAAAACAAAGCCATTCACATAGATATTAAATAACATGAGCCCTGTCATGGACCCTTGAGGTACCCCTGATATATGTTCCCACCCTATCTCAGGCAAAACCTCACATACTAATAAAGTGTTGTCCTCCCTAGCATAGTCTGAAAACCATTGCAATGTGATAGACAACAAACCAAGGGCGTTCAGCTTGAACAGGAGGACATCATGATCCAGTATATCAAAAGCCTTTGATAGAGCCACAAAAGCTGCTCCTAATGACATCATCCTGTCCTAGGCCTCATGGATGTCCACCACTATCTTGATTAGAGCTGTTGTGGTACTGTGTTTTATTCTGAACCCGGATTGAAAATTACTTACTATGTTATCATTTTCCAAAAAACATTTAATCAGAACACTAAGCAACCTTTTCAGAACTTTGGATACTGTTAAAAGAGGTGAAAATGGTCAATAATTCCCGATTTCTGATTTGTCACCTGATTTATAAATCAGGATGACCAGTCATTTCTCATGCGACTGGGAATTCACCTAAGTTCAAAAGGCATATTGAAAGTATGGGTCAAGGGTGTGAAAGCTTCTTGGGCTGGCAGTATAGCCTAGAGGTTAGAATAATGAGCTGTGAATGAGCTTGTTACATCCAGCAGATATGGGTTATATTGCAAAGGGTATATCCTCGAGGAGGGAGGAGGTGATTCTGCCACTGTGTAGGTCATTAGTTAGACCACACCTGGAGTACTGTGTGCAGTACTGGTGCCTGTATCTGAAGAGGGACATTAAATTACTGGAGGGAGTGCAGCACAGGGTGACAAAGATGATCAAGGGGCTGGGGGACTTATCATATGAGAGGAGGCTGAGGGAGTTGAGCATGTACTCACTGGAGGAGAGAAGGGACGGGGGGACATGATTGAAACCTTTAAGTACATGAAAGGAATAAACAAGACAGGTACAGAGGGGATGTTCAAAGTAAGGGAGGGGAGGGACACCAGGGGCCATGATATGAGACTGGAGGGAGGAAGGTTCAGGAGGGTGGTGAGAAGACACTTTTTTACAGAGAAGGTGGTGGCTGGGTGGAATGCGTTAGCTGCAGAAGTGGTATCCAGTAGAACAGTGTAATGCTTCAAAAGGGGATGGGACAGGACAAGGGGGAGGGTTAAAGAAGGGGAAGGGTGGAAGGAAGGGGCAGCTGCAGAATAAGGGGTGCTAGCTGCACATTCAAGCAGACTTGATAAACCTCTAGGACTTTATCTGCTGGCAAATTTCATATGTTTGTATGATTGCCACAACATAGAAACACAAAAGCTGATGGCAGATAAGGACCTTTAGGCCCAACTAGTCTACCCATATTTTCTACCTACATGGCGATCGCTGACCCTACTTGGTCATCATCTTTAGCCTCTCTTACTGACCTCTAATGTTCCCTTATGCCTATCCAATGCATATTTTAATCCCCCCCATGCTCGCTCCCACCACCTGCTGGGTGGGCTATTCCATGCATCCGCAACCCTTTCTGTGAAGAAAAGTGTCCTCACATTCCCCCTTATCCTTCCCCCTCCAATCTCATATTGTGCCCCCTCATTCTTGTGCATCTCCTATACTGTTAGATGTCTCCCACTTGTACTTTGTTTATGCCCTTGAGATACTTGAAGGTTTCTATCATATCTCCCCATTCCTGCCTCTCTTCCAGTGTGTACATGTAACCACCCAGTCCCCTGGGGTTACTAGAATCCCATCAGTGGCAGTGCTAGGTAGGGAAGGCAGCTGGTGAATAACTAGTTAAATGGTTTTTCACCTGCTCCCTCTGTTTACTTGGTCTCAGCTGAGAGCAGAGAGGTGATGTCATTTAGAACTGTCACAGCAGCATAAGCCATGGTAACTAGCTGTGAGTGGGGAGCTTTAGAATTTTCAGTTAGTTCTGTGTCAGCAGCCAGAGTGAGCAGTTGGAGGAGTGAAGAGTTGCAGTGTGGGCTCTGTGAGGAGAGCCTATTTTTCTCACCCTAGTGCTGAGAACCATCTGCCTGTCTGTAGAAATGGTGGTAACCATCTAGAAATATAGAAACATAGACTTTGATGGCAGATAAGAACCGCTTGGCCCACCTAGTCTGCCCATTTCCCTACCTACAGGATAAGCTGCAGATCCTAGTTAACCAGCAGCCTATTTCTTCCTACCCCCCCAGCAAGAATTGCCTTATGTCTGTCCCATGCATTCTTGAATTATCCCACAGTTTTAGACCCCCACAACCTCTTCAGGAAGGCTATTCCATGTCTCCATCACCCCCTCTGTGAAAATAAATACTTCCTCACATTGCCCCTGAGCCATCCCCCCTCTATCTTCAAATTGTGTCCCCTTGTTTTTTGCACATCTCTTTTTCTGAAATATGCTACCCTCTAGGTACTTAAAAATTTATATCATGTCCCCCTTCTCCCTCCTTTCCTCAAGGGTATATATATATATATATATATTAAGCTCCTTTAGCCTCTTCTCATATGGCTTCTCCTGCAGACTCTGCACCACTTTAGTTGCCCTCCTCTGGAATGCCTCCATCCTGTCTATGTCCTTGCAGAGATGGGGTCTCCAGAACTGGATGCAGTACTCCAGATGGGGTCTCACCAACTGTCTGTACAGAGGGATAACAACTTCCTGTTTTCTGCTGGTGATGCCTCTCCCTATACCTACCAGTATCCCCCCAGCCCTCCCTACTGCCTTCTCACATTGCTTGCTAACCTTAAGATCATCTGATATGATTCCCCCAGGTCCCTTTCCATTTTTGTTCTTGTTACTACCTCCACCCCCCCCATTGTGTTGTCTTCCCCTGGGTTTTTGTTTCCCAGGTGCATTATTTGCACTGAATCCAAGCTGCCATACTTCTGACCATTCCTCCAACCTTGCCAAGTCCCTTCTCATCCTTTCCATGCCTCCTTGTGTATCAACCCTGTTGCAGATCGTTGTGTCATCTGCAAAGATGCATACTTTTCCTTCCAGTCCCTCTGCAATGTCACTTATAAAGACATTAAAAAGGACTGGACCCAGTACTGAACCTTGCGGTACCCCACTAGTAATCCCTATTTCTTCAGAGTGGACTCCATTTACAATTACCTCCTGTGTCCTATTGTCCAGCCAATGTTTTACCCAGGCTACCACCCTGGGACCCACTCCCAGGCTGGTTAATTTGATTATTAATCTTTTGTGTGGGACCTAGCAGGAGTTCCTGATTCTCTTCTCATTTCCAGTGAGATGAGAAGGACTGCAGAATGGATCCAAGGGGCAATCCCCTGACTTTGATCCAGGACATTGAAGCTGCCTTTTTGTGTACAACCATGAGTAATCTGACTTTGGGTATCCCAGGAGGAATGTACTTATGTTTTCTTTTGGGGTGTACTCTGACAAAGGGAATTATACAGCAAGTTCTGTTCTGTTTGAGACTGTTCTCATCCTTTCTTAAAGTTGGCTGACAATCGTGGAGTCCCCTGTGAGACTTGGCACATTGTTGAGGACTTTAATTTACACTCAGAAGTAGTGTGTTTCTAATGCTGAATGTGACAGACATTCCAGGATTGATAGTTCTACTGTTTTACTAAAAGTTTGAGGTGTAACTCTGAAAGAATGTCTGGGTATGGACTGTGGAAGCAAAAGGAGGGCAATCCCCCATCTGGACTGACCTGTTCAGCACTACAGGTTCTGTAAGGGTGACTGCTTATTCAGGACAGGGTGGTCAATGCCTGAAGAGAAAGTTTACCCCCTGGTGTGGGTTGTGCTAATTTTGAGCAACAGTGTGCTCCATCGTGGCCAGTTGCCACATTGCCAAACTGTTAAATTCTATGCCGTATGGGAAATGTTCTAAGTTGTGGCCAGTGCCACTAGAAAAATGTTGTGCTCCATTGTGGCCAGTGCCACTAGAAGAAATTGTGTGCTCCATTGTGTCCAGTGCCACTAAAAGAAATGTATATTTCAGCTGAGGCTTTACCACTGAAGAGAGTCCTTAACCCTATGCAATATGGGAAGTTTAGAGTTTCTGTTAGCTACAGACTTTTTGTTGTTCTGCATTGCCTTGTGCCATGAAATGTAAACCCTTGGGGGTTCACCTTTGCTTTTGTGTACCAATCTTTGGAATAAAGCCACACTCTAAAACCCCAACCTGGTTTGGACATTCTTGTTACTGCTTCCTGTGTGGAATGACTGGGTACCCCTCCAGAAGTTCAGACCTAGCATAGCTCCTAGCAAAAGTTCTCTCCTCAGGACCTGGGTTTAGTAATGGTAATTTGTATATAATATTGTTTCTGTATGGCCACCCCTCTCTAACCCCTAGACAGAAAATATGGGAGGTGTGCTTACTAGTTAAACAAGTGGCCGGTGGGAGATTACAAAGATAGGGGCTCATCCAAGGATGTTGTTTAATTTGAGGCGAGAACTAGAGATTTTTGCTGAGGGTATTGCTAGTATTTGTCTGTCTGGTAGCATGGTAGCCCAAAACAGAAAAGGAAGCTTTGCACAAAAGGATTTTGCCCAGGAGAGTGCCATCCGAATGTGCCACTTGCGTGCCTGCTAGTACAGAAAGAACAGAGTGGTGCTGTGTGTTTTGTCAACCTACAATGGACAGTAAGTGTATGTCCTTGTCTCTGCATCCAGAACATTTACCAAACTTTTTAACTTGCAAGTTTCAAATGCCAAAAGTGGTGTGGACTTTAGGAAACAGAGAGAGAAATGTGCCCTGAAAGTTTCATGTGCTTTGTGTGCAAATTGGGGGAGTCGCTAAAGAAATTGCTAAAATCTGTGAAGAAAATGGTCAAAATGGTGCTAACGCTGCTGAAATTTCAGCTGAGAAAAAAGTTACAGTTTGCAGTTTAAATTTGCTCCTGCTCAATGATCGCTGTGAAGGAAGAGAGAGACAGAGAGAGAGAGAGAGAGAGGCTCATTTGCATGGCGTTGAGTGATTGGTGCAACTGCAATCAGTCCTGTCCCCTAGCCAGCTTCTGTGTGCAGCTGAGTGTTCGAGGAGGAGAGAGAAAGAGTGGCGTGTGAGCTGGTCAGACCAGGATCAACCATCAAGGGGCTTGTGAATATTCTAATCTGTAAAAAAATGACTCTTGCTGCGTAAATTCGAGCTCAACCCTTTGTCCGACTGACTGGAAAATGAGCGTGGCATTCATGGCTATAATAGGCAGGCCCACCAGTCCGTTTCACCCTAGAGGCCCTCCAGGATTGGCACTACATCTAAAATTTCCACCGGAGAAAGCCATCTACTGATTTCAGTGAGTAAAACCCAACTACTGAGCATCAACTGTTGTGATGTTTTCAAGCCAGCTGAATCTGTGTGCAAGCAGTGTGATTGTTTTGCAATGAATGACTGTGAGTTGTAACAGCAGGACAGCAAACAAAAATTCTGGGCATAGACTGTGAGCATTTATAATGGGTTCAGTAACAGTAAAATGTTCCTAAGCAAGAGAGAAACTGTGAGTTGTATATTAGGCTGCAGCAAACAGGCAATCCTGTGTGATGAAAATACTGTGTCTTGCAAGTGACTTTGAGCATGTGTAAATAGTCTTTGATTTGATGCTGATCTCAAAGTCAGATTAAAATCATATGAACGTGCTAAGAGATACAAGCAGTGCAATCGATTACAGTTTTGAGCAAAAATCAGTAGCCAGAAAAGGTCGAAACACCATTTTGAGTCAGTAACAAATTTGATGCATGAGGAGAGCTACTGTCGCCATTACAGGGCGAGGTTAGCAAATGCAAACACAGCAGCAGGGAGCCATTTTGTGAGACTGTAAAGGGACTAGTGAACAAATCAGTAACAACAAACTTTTATGCGTTTGCTTTTAGACATGGCTTCAGGAAATCCCCACTACCCAAATCATGCCCGAGCTATGATCACAGAGGTGGTGGCCGCACTAAGAGAAATAGAGAGAACTTTCTATGGTGAAGGGTTTCCTCCAGATGTAGCAGTCCATAGTTATCCAGTGAGACTGCATTATGTGCCTCAAGGCTGGAAGGGAAGCGTTTCTGATACCCCACTGTTCAGATTGCCTAGTGAAGTATGGTATGAGCAGGGGTGCAGTGCCAGAGAGGGCATCAGGAATTTGTTTGGCTTCCACGTGGACCAGAGTAGGAAACTCTGCAAGTAGCAGCATGCAGCACCAGATTGAACCTGTAGGAGGAAGCCCCATAGAGTGTGTCACAGAAGGAGAGAACAGCATAGATCCACTGCAAGGGCAGGAACAAAGAAGGGTTTCTACACACATGTCCAGGTGGACAGTGCAATGGAAGGATCTGTGGATCCATGGAAGGAGGGTCCAAGTCCTAGCCTAGTAGGGGAGGATGAACTGCAAGAGACACTGAACTGGGAGGTGTCTACCTCCGCTACCAGTGAGGAGTGGACTGTCTCGGAAGTGAGGACATCTGCTCACTCCTGTGCTCAGATCCTGAGTGAGGAAGAGGAGGATGAAGATATGTGTCTTCATGTTGAGGGCCCCTGTGAGTCGCCTCAGGCTCTTGCCTCAGAGGAGCCAGAGAGAGAGAAGAAGCCGGCTCAAGTAATCTGCCCACAGAGATGGTCGGGGACACGTTCTTTCATTCTTAAAGTATTCAGCACTGGCTCAACCAGGACTGGCCACCCCCAAGCTAGGCCATGAGCTGCACACTTGTGAAGAGTAGAAAGGAGGAGAGACTGATACGTAGGAGGGCTGACACCATTTATGGGAAGTCCATTCCTACCTTTTCTCATAGAGTCTGGGAGGAAATTGAAAAGAACAGGAAGTCCTGGTTGTTGGAAGAGGCAGGCAAGAATTTGTACTCTGGTGCAGCAGAATGTGTCAGGGACAGAGTCATAAATCAATCAATCAATCAATCAATCAATCAATCAATCAATCAATCAATATCTTTATTTATCCAGGCGGGCACCATTGAGCAAGCTCATTTACAAGGTGGACCTGCGGTCCTACAGTAATAATACAGAAAGACAAGCTACAATAGTACAAACAGTAAAAATAGCTGCTATTATAGTAAAAATGCACATTTACAGGTAATATACATTGAACATAGAACTACAAGGAGTCATGGATAATGAACTTGTGCTGGATCCAAGCCCAAAAACAGTGCATTTTGTAGTGGGAAATGTTAGGAGAGGGTAGGCATACCAGATAGAAGATATCAAGCGCATAATGTAGGGAGAGGTGGAGAATAGGGGCGCAAGCGAAGAGGACCCAATTGTTAGAGCAGAGTGAAGGATTGGGAGGGCGGAAGACAGTACGAAAGGCGACAAAGCGATTTTTACCCCAAAATGTGGTGACATATGGAGGTGAAAAGCTGCCATTGTACTAAGTGCAAGAGAAGGACTATAGTAGCAGGGGTATAATTGGGAGGGTCCTGGAGGTTGGGGCAGAGGGAGGTGTTGGATGGATGAGGGACCAAATATTTTTGAAAGACGATAATTATCTCCAAATGCAGTAGCATGTGCTAGAATCAGGCTGCAGCTGTTCAGAGCATCAAAGAATAAGATATGGGAGTTCGGCAATAAATCCTGTGGATCTGTTGGTGGGCATGCTAGAGGCAGAGGCACACATTTCAGCTGGGGGGCTGCTATTTGCAGGCCGCCATTTGAGGAAGGGAGGTTAGTTAGTGTCTAGTAAAGCAGTTGCAAATTTTTATTATGCCATCACGGTAAAGCCTTTTGAACAAAAGGGTACTTACTGTTTTTTTTAGCTTAAGTATTTTTGGGGTTTTATTCCATATTGATGGGAGTGCGAATCCAAAGGCGGCTCTCCTGACTCATGTGAGTGCCCTGGGTATATTTAGCAGAAGTTGTGAGCAGCTTCTAAGGGAATAATTCCTGGGCACAATCGGAGACAGACAGTCAATGATGTATTGAGGGAGTTTGCCACTGAGGGCTCTAAGTGTCCAGAGTGCTGCATTAAAGTTGCGCCTATAGTGAAGTGAGGTCCAGCCCACGGTGGCATATAGTGCACAATGATGGGTAGAGAAGGGGAGGTCAGTGATGAAGTGTATAGCTCTGTGGTTGAGCGTATCCAATTTTCCAAGATAGGAAGCCGCACAGCTACTGTATATGAAGTCTACATAGTCAATTAAGGACAGGAACGTGGCTTGGACTAGTCGTTTCTTTGCATCTGCTGTCAGAAGTCTTCTTATCCTGTAAAAATGGCCAAGTCTTTGCCTTAATTTTTTCAGCAAGTCTTCCAGGTGGTCAGTGAAGGAGAGTTTACAGTCGATCCAGACCCCAAAATATCTGATTTTCAGAATGTACTCTAAGCACTCTCCCAGCATTGTGGTTATTGGGGGAAGGGAGTCAGTAGCGCTTGTGTAGTTCGCAGTGGAAAATAACATGTGTTTAGTTTTCTTAGCATTTAATAACAGTTTTTTATTGATCAGTTGGAGTTGCAGGAGGTTGAAATCTTTTTGTAGGTCAGTACAAGCTTCTTTTGATATGGGGCGACTCAGGTACAGCACTGTGTCATCCGTGAATAAGTGAATACTTGCATTCTTGATTCCCTCATCATTGTTGTTGATACACACTGTGAAGAGAAGGGGACCTAATATGAATCCCTGAGGGACACCTCTTTGTAAGAGTTTTAGGGCAGATAGTTCATCATCCGCTTTCACCTGCTGGTATCTGTCTGTCAGATATTCAGAGAACCAGTTTAGAGAAGTAGCATCCAATCTTAGTGTTTTTAACTAGTTGAGGAACAGGTCGTGGTCGACTATGTCGAATGCTTTGTTAAGGTCAAGAAACACAGCACATACTGACTTTTCATGCTCCAACTCCAGTTGTCAGTCATTGATTACTTTAGCTAATGCCGAGACTGTACTGTGGTTGACTCTGAATCCGGATTGAAGGGAGTTTAGTAATTTTTCTCTGTCGATGAAGGATCTTAGTTGGCCATTTACTATTTTTTCCAGTAGCTGCGAGAGTGTGGGTAGGAGAGAAATTGTCCTATAGTTATTAAGGTCACAAGGGTCTCCAGATTTAAATAGCAGGATAATGTGTGCGATCTTCCATATTTGAGGGAGTGTACCTTGTGTTGGTGACAGGTTGAATAAATGAGTAATAGGCACTGCCAATATGTGGCATGCTATCTTTAGGAAGTATGGTTCAAGTGCATCTGCGCCAGCACTTTTCTTAGTATCCAGGTGGAGAATCAAGTCTTCTACTTCCTTGAGGAAAACCGATGAAAATGAGAAATGTTGACTAACGGAGCCAACATTTGGTGGGGTCATGCCAAGTTGGGTGTGCAGGCTACATGCAGGTGAGTTATTAAAGGCTAAGCCTGCTATGGCGAATTGCGTGTTGAATGCCTGCAGTATCTCTTTTTTTGTCATTGATTACTGTATTGTCAGAGGTAATTTTTGTAGGGAGCATATTTTGTGACATGGCTCCCGCCAGTTCTTCGATCGTGGCCCAAAATTTGGAGAGGCAATTGGCTGCAGTATCTAGTTCTGCTTGGTAATAGCAGGCTTTAGCTTCCCTAATCAGTTTGGTGCAGCAATTTCTGGCTGTTCTAAAGAAGCGCCAGTCTTCCTCTTTTTGGGATTTGAGGGCAGTTTTCCAGAGTTTATCCCTGGACAGTAGTGCAGCCTTGAGATCTTGAGTGAACCAATGGCATTTCCTAGCCTTTATGCGTATTTTTGAAAGAGGCGCATGTAGATTCATGGCGTAGGTAATGATTTCATGTAGTATAGAATATGCAGTTTCCACTATTTGAGCAAGGTAAAAACTCTGCCACAAGAGGGAGTTTTTTAGGTCAAATAGGTATGCCTTTGGGTTGAATGACCTGGTTGACCTTTTGGTGGAGAATTTGGCCGTAGTTGGCACTTCGTTGGCAGCCCAAACTCCAGTTATTAGGCAATGGTCACTAATATCCACGTCAAAGGTTCCAACATTGGAGAAGGAATAGGGTTTATTTACAAGCAGGATATCCAGAAGGGTACTTTTGGCTGAATTCATTTTGTTGATATGGGTAGGCTCTTCGTTGAGTAGGGTGAAACTAAGGGAGTCGCAGAAAGATTTAAGTGGGTGACCGGCTTCTGACAGCCAATCATAGTTTAGATCCCTGAGGATAATTGTTTCCAGGGGGGCTGCTGTCCAAGATAGTTGTAAGATAGGACAAGAGCTGAGTACCGGCAGATGGTGGTCTATAGCATCCTATGACTCAGAGTGCTAATGATGGGGATAGGTCAATTTTTACGTCCAGGCACTCAAATCCCACTACCAGTGAGTTAGAATTAAATGTTGATGCCACAAATCTATCTTTGATGTAGATGGCGACCCCACCTCCTCTGGATTGCCTATCGCATCTAAAGATCTGGTAGTTAGGTATATTAATCTCGCTATTTGGAGTAGAGGACCAAAGCCAGGATTCTGAGATAACAAGCACGTCTGGCATTGTATGGGTGGTCCAAGCCTGGATAAGGGTGAATTTTTTCAGCAGGCTGCACATGTTAATGTGCATAAAACCAATACCTTTAAGAGATAGTGACTCAGAAGGGGAGGTAAGTTTATTTATGGGCCCTGGATTAAGCTCAACATTGCTAGAGCAGAGTAGGAGTAGGAGTAGCAATTTTTTAGGGATTCAAGTGAAAGGCAATGAGCTTGAGGCTTCTTCTGGCTTGGCATGGAGGAGGAACCGGGGTGCCGAGCTTTGATTTTTAATTTATGCAAGCCTAAGGACACTGAAGCTAATACTTTGTCTGTTTAACACCAGTGGGAGTAACTCAAATTAATTAGAGATAAGGAAGGAGGCATAGACAAACCTGTAATAGTTGCTCTTCGAGGAAGGTAGTCCACCTGGATCAGTTGGCAAGGAGCCTTGGCATAATATGTGATGTGTAGAGTAAGATTGGGAGAGTAGTCTTCAGGATGAGGATGTGGTGTACCCCCAGTCTCAAATTTTTCAGATAATAAGCCAGTAAGGGGTATGATACACAGTGCAGTCAGGAGGAGGAATTGCTACAAGGCTGCCATAATTGCAGTTGTTGGTTAATTGAGGGAATTTTGATAACAAGGGTAGCTCGCCGGCTGCTGGTTACAGAATTCCTCTGGCGGAACCCTAGCAGTAATAAATAGTTTTAGTAAGAAAGGGAAGGCAGGAGATTCATCAGGGATGGGAGTGGGCAGTGCTAATGGGTCTATATAATAGCACACAGGAGGGGGGATGAGCAGGTGGCCAAAAAATTACGGCTGTGCCGTACCTCTCAAGCGGTGGAGTCCGATGATGAGGACTCGGGAGGTGGCTTCAGAAGCGCCAACCATCCGGTGTCCGCAGTCCATGCGGAGGGCATCTGAGCTGGGATCCCTAGCTGGTTCTCAGCTAAAGAAAGGAGAGAGGAGCTTGAATTAATAGTGGGGCAACACAAAGGCTAGCAGTCTGAGTGAAAACAGCTCAATTAGCAACTGAAAGCCTATGATTTCCTTGGCACCTTGCAGTCTGGAGAGAGCTACAAAGTCATGAATTGGCTGTAACACCTGTTTGCTGGGAACATTTTTAGACTATAAACACAGTTTTTTGGCAAATCAGTCACAGTTCAGTAATTTGTAGTACAATTTTCAAGTAAAGCAGTGCCTTAGCAAGACAGGATATGCTAGTCAGCAATAAGCAAACCTAAAGTACCAAAATGGTATGCCTCAGCAAGACAGAAAGAGATAAAGCTGCTAGAAGGCTTAGTTGCAAAAAGGGGATAGGAGGAATTGCAGTTGTTGACAGTAAGTAACCAATAAATTGAAACATCAGATACGAGTGGGCGGAGACTGTGTGCATTTAAAGGAGGCCTGGGAGGGGAAGGGGTGGGATGAAAAATCAAGGGGAAGTTTACAGAGCTAGCACTGAATCAGTGCACATACAGTTGGAGAGAAACTGCATCGGGGGGGAAAGGTAAGTTACTTTACACTGGCCAAGCAGAACAGGCTAAATTAAAATATATAAATTAGAAACTGAGTACAGGGCTGCAGGCTTACATTAAGCCACACGTTTTGGGTGCTCCTGTCTCAGGTGAGTAAGACCAGCCAATCAGGGAGCTCTACATAGGCGTGGAGCCAATAGCACTACCCTGAGAAAGAGCTGAAATTGAAAATAGCAAATTGCAAGTGATCTGGTTCAGCGTTCACACAGCCCAGAGAAATTGTGGCAATTTTTCAAGCATCATACCTTATCTATCTCTTTGGGGGGGGTAGGTGGATCAGGCTCCTTGCACCGTAGAGGTGCTATGGCTGGATCGTGACCGCTGCCCGAGGGGGCAAGTGGCACCTGTAAGGAAGGAGACAGCAGATTAAAGAGGAGCAGATGGGGGGGTCTAAACAGAGACACACAAAGAGAGCTGAGCAGCAACTTGAAAGACAAGTCAGGGGGCAGTCTCAGACAGAGGCAAGGTGCCGGCTATCTCAAGAATCCAAAACAAGCACAAAAGAACAGACTGATGGGGGAGGGCAGGAGGGACAGAACAGAGACAGAGGAGGACAGGGGGACAAAGGAAGATGATTAAGAATGAAAGACAAGAGCAGGAGCCTTAAGCTCAAGACAGAGGCTACACAGATTTTACAATTCACTGAATTTTCTAAGTCCATAGCAGTAAGCATGTAAACCCAGTACAGTCTTAAATAGGATTAAAAAAATATATTAACGAAGCCTGTAAAACTTTTCTACAAACTCAGTTCAAGGCAGTGTACAGAGTGAAAGCTTAATTGGGGAAAAAATCAAAGAAGTTTGCAGAGCTAGCACTGAATCAGTGCACATACAGTTGGAGCGAAACTGCAGCGGGGGGGTGGGATGGTAAGTTACTTTACACAGGCCGAGCAGATCAGGCTAAATTAAAATATATAAATTAGAAACCGAGTACAGGGATACAGGCTTACATTAAGCCACACGCTTTGGGTGCTCCTGTCTCAGGTGAGTGAGACCAGCCAATCAGGGAGCTCTACACAGGCATGGAGCCAATAGCGCTACCCTGAGAAGGCGCTGAAATTGAAAACAGCAAATTGCAAGTGATGATCCGGTTCAGCAGTCACACAGTCCAGAGAAGTTGTGGCAATTTTTCAAGCATCATACCTTATCTATCTCTTTGTGGGGTAGGTGGATCAGGCTCCTTGCACCGTAGAGGTGCTATGGCTGGATCGTGACTGCTGCCCAAGGGGGAAAGTGGCACCTGTAAGGAAGGAGACAGCAGATTAAATAGGAACAGATGGGGGGTGTCTATACAGAGACACACAAAGAGAGCTGAGCAGCAACTTGAAAGACAAGACAGGGGGCAGTCTCAGACAGAGGCAAGGTGCTGTCTAACTCGGGAATCCAAAACAAGCACAAAAGAACAGACTGACGGGGGAGGGCAGGAGGGACAGATCAGAGACAGAGGAGCACAGGGGGACAAAGGAAGATGATTAAGAATGAAAGTCAAGGGCAGGAGCCTTAGGCTCAAGACAGAAGCGACACAGATTTTACAATTCACTGAATTTTCTAGTTAAGTCCATTGCAGTAAGCATGTAAACCCAGTACAGTCTTAAATAGGATTAAAAAAATATATATTAACAAAGCCAGTAAAACTTTTTTACAAACTCAGTTCAAGGCAGTGTACAGAGTGAAAGCTTAATTGGGGAAAAAATCAAGGTGAAGTTTGCAGAGCTAGCACTGAATCAGTGCACATACAGTTGGAGAGAAACTGCAGCGGGGGGAAAGGTAAGTTACTTTACACAGGCCGAGCAGAACAGGCTAAATTAAAATATATAAATTATAAGCCGAGTACAGGGCTGCAGGCTTACATTAAGCCACACATCTCGGGTGCTCCTGTCTCAGGAGAGTGAGACCAGCCAATCAGGGAGCTCTACACAGGTGTGGAGCCAATAGCGCTACCCTGAGAAGGTGCTGAAATTAAAAACAGCAAATTGCAAGTGATGATCCGGTTCAGCATTCACACAACCCAGAGAAATCGTGGCAATTTTTCAAGCATCGTACCTTATCTATCTCTTTGGGTGGGTAGGTGGATCAGGCTCCTTGCACCGTAGAGGTGCTATGGCTGGATCGTGACTGCTGCCCGAGGGGGCAAGTGGCACCTGTAAGGAAGGAGACAGCAGATTAAAGAGGAGCAGATGGGGGGTCTAAACAGAGACACACAAAGAGAGCTGAGCACCAACTTGAAAGAAAAGTCAGGGGGCAGTCTCAGACAGAGGCAAGGTGCCGGCTAACTCAAGAATCCAAAACAAGCACAAAAGAACAGACTGATGGGGGAGGGCAGGAGGGACAGAACAGAGACAGAGGAAGACAGGAAGACAAAGGAAGATGATTAAGAATGAAACTCAAGAGCAGGAGCCTTAGGCTCAAGATAGAGGCTACACAGATTTTACAGTTCACTGAATTTTCTAACTAAGTGATCAACTTAAATCCTGGAAATTGGGCAGAACTCTGTTTATGGACACTGAGTAAGTTGTGGACAGGGCAGGGAATGAGACATTCCACATCAGCTTTGAACACTGTTGCACCTGGGTTATTCCCCATATTATCCCACATACACCTTACACTGTATTCATGGTCTATTGTACTGTGATGCTGCTATTTTGCACTAACATGTAGATTTAGGCATCCATCATATAAGCATGAGTGCCAGGAATGTGCTTTCCTGCTAATATTTGCTAATGTTTACATCTTTTATAGGATTAGATCATGTATGATTATTATACCTCACTGTAATGCATTGTTTGTCTTTTACATATATTCCATATATAATCTACCTAATTACTGATAAGATGACTCTGTGGGATCATCAGTGATTACTTTATACTATATATATATATATATATATATATATATATATATATATATATATACACACACACACACACACACACACACACACATATATATATATTTTCATATAATCGTATGTAATAGTGGCCAGTTAATACTTATCTTTGTCTAAGCAAGCTAGCTGACAGAGAGAGAACTCCATTGTTATGTCTTATACTGTACATAGGCAAGAAATGCCATGTGTAATAGAACCCTGTTAGCATTTCTTTTGTCCAAGCTATAATGCTAACCAAAGCATATTCTATGTCTCATATGATACTCATTAGTAATTCTGTCTCCTAAATCATCATCCAATGGAGAATGACTTAGGACCAATACATAATGTTTCTCATATTCGTAACTATGAAGTAATCTCTGTTGCTATGCTGTTATCTGTAGTATATAGCCTTCTGTACCCTAGTTCCATGGGAGAGAGAATGAGATCTAGGAGAACCTGAGATCCTACAATTCTGGAGATTATGTACGTTCTTCAGGAGAGTGGTGAGAAACCCATCTCCCCTGTGATTTTCTCTGTTTGATGCTTGGCGTAAGTAGTATAATAAACCTCTATTATTACTCCTGCTAATTTACAAATGTGTCTTGACAGATTCCAAAGATATAAGAATGTGTATTATTATAATTTTTTTTTCAATCTCTTTTTCCCTCCGCTCATGGTCTGGGGGCCCTCTCTCAGGTATCCTGCCTGTTCCTGCCCTGCCTGAAGTCCACCTACCTGTGCCTCCTCTCTCCCTCCTCCTTTGTCCACAATAGGCACCCCAGGCTTAACCCCTCTGGGGTGGGGCTGCCCCTCCTCTTTGGGTGCACTTTTAGACAGACTCTGACATGGGAGAGGACCCAGGTGGAGGAACCTGGAAGGCCAGGCAGGATGGACTCGGCCTTGGGCATGGGGCAGGTGCTGTCACCTACCCCTCAGACCGGGCTTTTTCCTTGTTCTGGAGGTCCCTCCCCCCTTCCATGTGTGTGCACATCCCCAATGCAAGGTGTACACGGCAACCCCTACCTGCATCAGGGCACACCGATTACGTGCTGCCGAGCATGCTACAGCACCCCGGTCTCCACCAGGAGCCGATGGCACACCAGGCAATCTCTGACCTCCCCCCCTGGGGAGGAGAGCAGCCCATCAGGTGCTCAACCCTCGCCCGCCCCTGCCAACCCCCGGCACCCGAGCTCGCTCCCGAACAAGGGTCGCTGTCGCAGCGCAAGCTGTAGCATCCAGCACCTCAACCCTCAGCACCACCAGGCTGGGCAGTATTATTATTATTTACCCTATGCACTAAGGCCCAGATATTCAGAGCAGTTGCACATGGTGCAACTGAGTTGTGCTAGCGCATGTACGGAGATGCGCCGAGGAACGATATTCAGTGGGAGGCATGGCGCAGTGCAAAACCCATTGCACCAATGTGCAACTATAATATATACTGTGCAAGTTCAGGGGTGGTCCCATGAATATGCAGTGCAAGGATATATTCAATCGTGAAGCCATGGTGCAAGTGTGGAGCAAACCGAAGATGCACCGACCAGACTTGTTCCTATAAAAACAAGATGCAAACACACAGACAGCAGTTGCGCCAAGAGTGAGAGTGAGAGTTAGAGAGAGAGAGAGACACACACACACAGACACACACAGAAAAATAGTGTACCAGTGTGGCACAGACAGCAGCAAACTGCCCAGGGGGACACTGGACTGAAGGAGTGATGGAGAGTGCACTGTTTCTGATGGAGGTGGTAATGAGGGGTGTGAGGAGGCAGGAGGAACAGCTACGTGGCCGACGAAGGGTCCATCGGCAGTATGCCAGACACAGGTGGTACTGTGCCCTCATCACTTTTGAGAACTATAGTGACACAGAGATCATGGTCTGGTACCACCTGAACAGTGCCATTCTGAGGCAGCTCTGTGAGCTGTGCAGTGAGGAGATGCAGGCACCCACCAGATGGAGCCATGCTATGTCCATGGAGACCAAGGTGACTTCCGTTATGTGCCTGCTTACCACAGGCACCTTTGAACAACCAACAGAAGACACCATGGGCATCACCCAGTCAGCCATGTCCTGCCTTCTCACACAGATCCTCAATGCTCTACTGCCACATGCTTCAGAATTCATCCATTTCCGCAGAACACAGGCGGAGCATACAGCAAACATGCAGGACTTCCACAGGGTGACACACATGCCCGGCATCAATGGGGCCATTGACTGCACCCACGTGGCCATCCGCATGCCACCTGGCCCTGAGGGAATGGCATACATCAACAGGAAGGGGAGCCTGAGCATCAACTGCCAGGTGGCATGTGATGCCACAGGGTGCATCATCAATGTCTGCACCACACACCCTGGGAGTGCACTTGACACATTCATCTGGCACAGCTCTGCACTGTGCCATAGGTTTGAACATGGGGACATCCCCACGGGCCACCTAGTGGGTGAGTATGGTACGAGCAAAGGGCAATGGGCATAGCAGACCTGGGGATGGGTGGGCAGAGTGTGCATTGTGGCGTGAGTGCCAGGGACATGAAAGAGGCTCAGCACAGAATAGCATAGGGCTAACCATGTCATTCTCCACACAGGTGACAGCGCATACCCACTGAGGCATGGCTGGTCACCCCCTACAGGTGTCCATCATCCCCAGCAGAGGAACGGTGCAACAAGGCACATGTTAGCATGAGCAACATCATTGAGCTTGTCTTTGGCATGCTGAAGGCATGATCCATTGCCTAGACAGGTCAGGCAGTGCCCTACAGTACAGTCCCTCAAAAGCTTGTGGCCTATTCCTGGCCTACTGCATACTGCACAACATGGCCATTGACAGTGGGATAGCTGTCAAGGCAGATGTTGGCAACAGTAGTGGAGATGACAGAGACAATGGGCTAGAGGGTGGTGGACAGCTCTGCTGGGGTGGAGGGACCCCCGACACCAGCAGCAGGCATGACGCCACCATGACACTGTCGCACAGGAACATTTTGGCGAATGCAGGTAGGTGGTGCAGTACACATGCATGGGTCATGCAGACAAGTACAGCACACATGCAGGGACATGCATGGCAAGGGACATGCACACACAAAGGTGCAATGCAGGGGTAGGGGAGTCAGTGGCACATGACCACACACAGCAACCCACACACACACAGACACACGTGCCCACCCTCCCACCCAGGCATTGGAATGTGGCATGAATCAGATGCATGGCACCGATGCACAGGTGCAACTGGTGCTACACTGTCCTCATCATGCCCATGCCACACGGTCCAGTGGAAGGGCATGCACTCACACAGGCAGCATGCAGCATGACACACAGGCACACCACCACTTGTATGGCATGCACACACCACCCATGTGTGCACAGGGCATCAGATGCAGACTGCGGTCAGGGCAGCATGCAGATCAGAGCAGCCGCATGGTACCATGGCCACCACAGCCATGGGGGTGGCCACGCCGGGGCTGATTGGCAGCCACAGACTGCGCATCAGCCAGGGTGGGTGTCTAACAGCCCCCAAGGGGTGGAAGTGCAGGACTGAGACTGTGTCCTCATGGGGGTGTGCAGGTGCCCAAAGAGGCCAGCCCCGGGCATGACTGGGATGCCTATTACTGAGCCCGGTGTCCACTAGATTGGGGTCTGTGGGGTGGACAGCATACTGCGGGGGTCTCCTGTGCATGGCAATGCTCTGTGGCAGCCAGCAACACAAAGCCATCACAATTACACTGGCAATGCAATCCAAGGCCGCAGTCATGGCTTCTTGCAGGTGTTGCATCCCCTCCAGAATCTGCGCAGTGCCCCAGTCCTGCTGTTCAGCTAACTGGCGCACTTCCATATGCAGTGCCCACACCCCAGTGGTGAGTAGCACCTGTTGCTGAATGGATGCCCACAGCAACCGGGTGGGCACAGCCAGATGGTCTGCATCCTGGGGCTTCTGAGCAGAATGCTGAACATCTGGGGGTGACCTGCCATGCTGCACAGCCCCCCCTCTGGTGGACATTGCACAGTGGGGTCTGCAGGGGCAATTGGTATAGCAGGCACACTGATGGTGGACCCTGTGTCCAGCTGCCTGGTGGCACCTGTAGCTTGCTGCCATCACCTGTCTGGCTGCTGTATGGTGCCCTGCACCTGCATGGATGCACCATCACTAATGCAGGGCACATCCATAGCAATGGACACTGCTGCACCCGCAGCAGTGGCAGGCAGCTCTGCCTCCACTGGCAGTGCACTGGATGTGGTGACAGCTTGTGATGTCAGCAGGGGTGACTCACCCACAACGTCACCCATGCTGTCCAGAATGTGTGTGAAGTCATCATTGGAGTCAGACCCAACCCTGATCTGTGTCTCTGCACACAGGACACCAAGGATGGCACCCTGCAGGAATGCATTGAGGGCCTTGTCCGACCCTAGGCCAAGGCCACCCTCAGGCTGATCTGTGGCCTGTCATGCCCCTGGATGCTGGTGTATGTGGATGTTCATACTCCAGGGCCATGCCTGTGTCCACGGGTGCTGCTGCCACTGCCAGTGCCACATCTTTTCTATGGAGGTGTGCTGGTGCTGCAAGAGAAGGATGGCTTGTCAGTGCTGCATTGCCCACATGTTCCCCCCCACACTGCTGCCGCATGTGTCCGGCAGCATGGCATGTGTGTGGGTGTGCACACATGCATATGACATGCAGGACAGCCACATGCATGACAGCATGCCCATGTATGCACCCTCTGGGCATGGCCATGAGTTTTCCGTGATTCCGCGGGTGTGGCAAACCGCAGAAATATCAGCAGAATTTGCCATCACCCACGGAATTTGCTGCTGCCCGCGGAACAACGTCATTTGCTGACGGGGGTGCCAAATCCCCCGTCGGCTTCAATGCCCCCCAAACATCTAGTATGCCACCTGAGGCCACCCCAGCATGGCAAAAGCTTCCGTTGCTGACAGGGGTGCCTAATCCGCTTCACGCTTCAAGCTACTCTGGTGCCACGCCGCTGGAAGCCTACTCCAGAGTGGCAAAGCCCTTTGCTGATGGGGTGCCCAATCCCCATCGGCCTCCGTCCCCTCAAGCTGTCTGGTGCCATGCTGAGGCCACCCCGGTGTGGCAAAAAGCTCCTTTGCCAATGGGGTGCCCAATCCCCGCCGGGTTTACATCCCCAAGCTGCCTGGTGCCATGCTGGGGGCCACACTAGCGTGGCAAAAGTCCCTCGTTGATTCTAAAAAAAACCTGAAACAAAAAACCTTCCCTCGTTGATTCTTTTGCACCCTCTCCCCAACCTGCACCCACCTTCTCGCGTACCCACCTCCCACACCCCCACCTCAACCCATACTTACCTCCGGAGCCCAGCGTGATGATCTTCAGCGGACCAGGAACATGTCTGCACTCTTCAAAGCCAACCGCGAATTGAAGAAATGCTGGTAAGCTGTATAATGGCATAAATTGATTTTTTCAACTTTAGTACATATCTCAGCCATTTCTGGGAATTTTTTCACCAAATTTTCAACATGGGATTTTTAAGGCCCCACCTCATGAACTGTGACACTGTTATTTCATTAATCAGTCCCGAAAGGTGGTTCAGCAGTCACTGCTCGGAACCACCTTTCCAGAATGATTAACAAAATGACAGTGTCACAGTTCATGAGGTAGGCTCTCAAAAACCCTATGTTGAAAATTTGGTGAAAATATTCCCCAAAATGACTGTTTTACAAGCGTGCATTGCACAGTTCCTACGCACACTCGTAACTTCGAGCATTTTTAATATTTTCACTCCAGATTTTCAGTATTGTCATTTTACCACACCTCCTTATGAACAGTACAACTGACATTTTTCACATCACCCGAAATGTGTTTTCGCACATGTTGCTCACAATGGTATGGTCGGTGTGTGAAATCAATATTTGGGACAGATTAAGAAAATCACAGTGATACTGTTCATGAACAGAGGTCTTAAACTGGCTATGTTGAAAATTTGGTGACAAACGCCCATAAAATGACTGTGTTATGAGCGTGTACTGTGTCAGATATGGCAAAAAAAACAAAAAAGGAAAAAAATTAAGGGTAAAAATGTGCCGCAGAATTGCCGCATAAATTGGTGTTGAGTGCCGCAGAAGTTCTGCGGCAAATGAGAACCCTGCCACAGAACTTTGCTCCGATGTGCCGAAGAAAAATCGGGGCCCTGCCTCCAGGCCACCAGCAGACATACATACCATGCAGTGATGGGTTGCCACCCGTCTCAAAGCCTCCTCCAGGCACACCCTTCACCGAGGTGCGGCGGATGGTGGCTGCCACCAACTCCTCTGTTGGTGTCAGTGAGAGTGCAGCCACTGGCTTTCCTCTGGTGGCATTATGGGATGCTCTGATGGCTGCCACCTTCTCCTTTATGCACTGCCTGTCAGTCCTGGTCCTGCACTGACCACAGGTGGCTGCCATGCTGGTTGACATAGGTCACCACCTCCTCCCATTGAACAGCCATGTCCTGTGGTGTGCCCATGGCACCACTCAACAAGGCCTCCATGTTGAGGTAGGCCAAGAACAGGGCATCCGTCTCTGCCTTCATGAAGTTGAGCCTTCACTTCCATGCAGACCCCAACTCCTCGCCCTCTTCCTGTGCCGACATGTTGCCTCCTGTGAACATGGGTGTCACAGTGTGTCAGTTGAAGCATCTCCCTGGTCCATCCCACCTTACAGTGCTGTCTGCTCCCAGTGTGCTGCTGCGGCATCCACCACTTACCTGTCATGGTTGCAATATCAGTACATGGTCTGTGCTGTTCCGTGGCGCTTATCAGGCGCATCATATGAAATGAGGTAGTGCACAATGGTAATGATATGCTAATGCACCCCACTGCACAACACATTGGTTGATGAGCTCATTTGCACTTTGCGAAATTATATTGTCCAGGAGCAAGCTGTGGCGCAATGCCCACGCATGTGCGGTGCATGAGCCTGCAGTGCGCATGTGCACTGCTCTGACATGCTGTCAATTGTGCAACATGTGCAACCAGCACAATGTATCAGCATTGTGCGAACTGCACATTGCCAGCTATGTGCATGGTTGCGCATGGTGTCAAGTGCCCTATCGTGCACATGCACATGTTGCACTGACTGCTGACCTCTGACCCCTGGGTCACCCTATGACCTAGTGACCCCACCGGGCCATGCCTACTGCGCATTCCCAGGACTGTGCAATGGGTGGGCACTGTGCATCACATCCAGCACCTGTGGCAGCCACGCGGGCGCCCTGTCCCACCCATTTGCACCGCCAAACTGTAGGATAGCCATGGCACAGGATCAGGGATGCCATGCTCAGAACTAGAGCAACATAGAGGTGATCAACCTTGATGCCTGCGTGGAGTCCTACAGTGCACAGCTGTTTGGTCAGGTGCCCCTGCAGCAGGCCAGGGGCAGTGTGTGGCAGACCATTGCCATCAGCCTGAAGAGGAAGACAGGGGTTCCCAGAACAGTGGAGCAGTGCAGGTACCATTATAGTGACCTGAGCCAGAGAGACCCTGACTGGCTCTGGAGGTTACAGGAGAGTATCAGACATGGTGCAGTGCCATAGCCAGGTAGGTGTTCCCATGTTGCATGTCTGCCCTGGTGTTGTACTGTGGTGTTGGCTTTGCTGCCTGGCATGCCCTGCAGTGGGGTACACTGTTGTCATGTGCATCACTGATTGACATTGCCAGCTGCTGCTTGTGTTGTGATGTGGCCAAGCTGGCATGTGGGAAATGTCAGGCAGGGGCACACCCTCTGCACAGAGGGCTGTGGGGGGGCAGCTGGTGTGGTCAGGTACTGATGTGCACCCATCTTCTTTCCCTTTCCAGGGCCAGAGGACTGCAGGTGGGCCAGGGTGGCAGCACAGCATGACCAGGTGGATGGGGTGGACCAGAGCAAGCAGCACTGCAGGGGACAGGCAAGCACTGTCATGGTCATTCTCACTGTACATGGGGGGTGGCAGTGGGGAGAGGGTGCAGACATGGACGTCTGTGCCATGTGCCATGACAGCTGTGTGTGTCACACTGTGCATGGTGCATGCTACTGTGGCACATCCATTGGACATGTGTGCCAGCTGTTGGTGGGGTGGGCATGTGCCCAGCTTCCACAGTTGTTGCTGCGGTGCTGCCGGTGCAGTATGCCATGTGACTGTCACTGAGCAGTTGTGTGGCCATTGTGCAGTGGAGGACCACCTCAATGCAATGCCATGGTGTGCCATGTTGCTGGCTGGCATTAGCCAACCCCCCTGCAGGTGTCCATTCTGGGCTTTCCAGGGGAGTGTAGTCCCACTGCCCATTGTGCACTGTGGGTGGGCATGGTTCCTTGGGTCACTGAACTGATCACTTGTCCTGTCCCTTGCAATAGGTGTCTGGCATCTGGCGTGGAGAGTGCCTTGATGTATGCTGTCATCTACTGGTGGTCTCCAGCATCCTGGAAGTGGTCATCGCAATCCGGAGGATGTTGACAGCAGTGCGGAGGTAGCGACTGCATGGTCCGGTGGTTGGATGGGGTCACCACTGATGTTTTAGCTCTGTTCCCTGTTTTCCCTGTTGCACCTTCCCCTACATCCCCCCTAGCTGTACAGTCCCTGGTCCCTGTCCTCTTCACTCGCTGTACCTACCTTTTCCCTGCCCCATTCTATTTGTACATAGCTACCTGTTTTATAAATCTTTTCTACCATACCTGCCTGCATCCATGTCTGCTTTGCAGCTGGTGTGTGGAGCCATGCTGCAGTGGCCCAGTGTCTGTCCATGTTGTTTGCATGGGGGGCATGTGTTGTGCTTTTGTGGTTCCCTGCCCTGTGCTGTGGTGTGTCCCACTGGGGTGGTGTCCATCCCCTGAGTCATTGGCTGTGCATTGGGGTGTCCAAGGGGTGGCAGTCAGGGGTGTGTGGTGAGTGTGTGCATTTTGGTGGCACACAGCCCTGGTCATTGTTCCAGTATTGTCTGCACATGTGTTGGGGTCCTCTGCTTGGTATTGGGCAACCCATCCCATGTGGTCTGTCATGCTGCCTGCATCCTGGCCCTTTCAGTGTCTGCTGTGTGAGCTCCCTGTGTGCCTCTGTGGTGTGTGTGTGTGTGCTTGGTTGCATGGTCCTGGGCGTGGCCTGCCATGGTCTCATGGTGGGGGGCATAGCCAGCAGCCTGCCTGGGGGGTGGAGGGCTCCCATGGTGGCCCTCCATTGGCCATTGGCACCTCCTGTCACCTGCTATCCATGCCACTGTTGTGTTCTGAGGTCCAGTATCTTCCTGCCTGTGTGTGCCCTGATGTGCCCTGCTGGTGGGGGTCTCCTGTGGCTGCTGTCACTTAGCTTTCTTGGCTCTGTCCCTGGGTCTGTTCTCTGTGCCCTGCCCCCCTCTGTTGCTGTGCTGCTCTGCACTGCTATGGTTGTGCTGGAGCATCTCTGGTTGCGCAATGGTGTAACTCTGCCATATTCATCCCCATTGCGCTGGTGCTGTTCATCCTGGCACAACCTCTGAATATGGCTCCAGTTACACCATGGCACATTGGATTTGTGCTGCCCCAGACTTGCGCTGGACTATGGTGCATTTCTGATTATCTGGCCCCAAGAGTGTTTAAGGAAAATATAATGTCAACCGCGAATGGAGTCTGGGTGTTTGCCAAAGTTACATTTTAATTTCCTTTGTAAATTAAAACACTGGGTGAAAAATCCCCAGTAACAAGCAGCTGAGAGTGTCTTCTGTTTAAAGTTTTGGTCAGTTGTGTACCACAGTGCAGACAAGTAATCTCTTGGCAGATATTCAATCTCTCTGTGATGAATTATTTTATTTTTTTTTCCTCTTCTTTCTCTGTGGGAACATACAGCTGTAAAGGGATCTGAACAGACAGACTGCTATAATTTGTGGTTTCAAATCCTAATGGGTCTTTACTCATCTAGGAGTCCACATACACCAAAGGCTGTTTGTGTCCTGTCATGAACTTTGGTTGCAAAGTTTGTGATCCACAGACAGCTAAGGGTTTCTTATCTTAAATAACATGTCTGAAAATATTAATACTGAGTTAAGGCTGGATGCCTTAACATACCAAACTGCCTATGGTGGTTGGTCTGATTGTGTTGAGGTAGCAACATTCAGTGGGAGCCCTTTCAGGGAAATCATTGCCCATTATAGGCAATTGAAACATGGTACCGAAAGAGTTGATCCTGAAGGATTATTTATTGCAATGTTGTTTAAATGCTTTGATGCTGTTCTACATAAACTATCTGTTTTGGAATCTGAGTATGTTATTTGGAAAATGAAGATAAGTCTGAAAAAGACTTCTCATAAAGAAAGGATAGATAGACTGCAGTCTAAGCTGCAGTCCCTCCATCAAGAAAATGAGTGTCTCTTTAATGAGAGGGGCAGCCAAGACCTGCTTGCCTTAGGCGATAATGCTGAAAAGACAAAACTTATTAGAAAAAAAGTTTTTCAAATGAATGGTGTTCTGGCTAATAACACTGATTCCTTATGTTTTGAAAACAAGGAAGGAACTTAGGGATAAAAAGTCTGAAGTAATTACTGAAAGAGTTAAGCTGGTATTTCAACACCAGACCGTGACTGAACGTTGTGATTCATTCTGTTTTGGTTACTGCAGAATTAAAATGAATTTTCTGAATCTAAACTGTGACACAGCTTCTGTTGATAACAGACACATTTTACAAGATGAGAATGTCTTGAGATCTAAAAACAAGGCACTTTACAGTGTGCTAACTCCTGTATCTGAGCAGTTAGAATGGAGGAGTAAAAAGTCAGATATGGCGAACTTGCACCATCAGCCAGCAGTATTGTCACGATATACTACCTTAATGCCTATAGACCTTGTCTCTTCTGATGTTAAAGATTTTGATTTTGAACACTCACAGTATACTATGGGATGGACTAGAACAAAGGCTAGCCACTTGTTTTTCTGTGATACACAAAATAGAGAATTGTTAGAGTCTCAAAATGGTGGACACACATCTCATCAGGTTGCATCCCCATACCATCCCCAAGATGGCCGCTCACAGTCATGTGATGATGGTCATAATACAGTAACCCAAGATGGCCATGAGGTAATCCAAAATGGCTGACCACCACACCACAGCGGTTGGATCATGCAGTCATAGGGACTTGTGATTGCTACCATAACCAAACAAAACATACTGGAGGTTTTTGGCATGACTAATAATGTTATCAGTAAGATTAGTGTTTCTTAGGGACAGAAGATTCTAATTAAAAATGATGTTGATGTACTTTGGAATGAGTATGGTATGCAATCTATCATGAAGTCAGTGTCTGACATTGCAGAAGCAGTTGCTGATAACAATGTTTACTATAATAGAACGTCCTTGGTTAAGGAACATATTGCTGTTAATTATGTTAAATGTGAAAATGTGAAATAACATCAGTTTTCCCTGAGAAGACTGAATGTACTGCTTTTCCTAACACTGACAGCACTGAACACATGCAGTGTGTTAATAACATACGCTGTAGCATTAAAAACAATGTTACTACCATCCAGCAACACCGTCCTGTAGGAAACCACTTTACATTTGATGGGGAGGGACAACCTCTGATTGTGAAAACACCGTAGCTGGGATATTTTCCGCATCACAGGCCACGTTAGAGGGAAAGGTTACAGGTTTGATTTCTGAACCTGGGCTGACAGCTGTTTCAGTACTACTTTCTGCACCCCTGATGGCTATTGAACCACAATCCATAGCTGGAAAACTATGTGCAGCTTGCACATCACTTTTCTCCACTGTGCAGGCACCCCTGATAGTGCCAGCACTCCCTGCACATGATGAAGAACTCTGTCCACCAGTGACACCTGGATCATCCCATACCTTGGCTGCATTAGCAGGCACAAGCCAGGAACAGTCTGGGTTATTCCAGGCACATGCAATAGCAGGCACAAGTCAGAAACAGCCTGCGTTATTCCCAGCACATACAATAGCAGGCACTTCTGGCAAGAAGGTAAAAGGCATCATAATGTTGATAACATTGTCTTTTCTTTTGGGATCACTAACCATGGTCCCACCATTGGTTAATCCTAACACAGCTTTAGGGTATATGGAAACTGCTACATCAGATATTGCAATCGCAGCAGTTTTAGCCCCAAAATATAATGGGCACATCAGACCCATTACTTATGCATCCCAGATGCTTGCCCCAGTGGAAATAAAATACAACATTTGTGAAAGAAATCTTTTGGCTACATACTGGGCAGTGAGATACTTTATGTACATCATTGGATATGCACCCATTGTGCTGCATTTCCATCATTTGGCATCTAACTTTCTGTTGTCAGACAGAATAAAAGATGACTCTCTATCCAATGCCAGACTTACGCACTGGTCTCTCATTTTACAGGATCATTACATCACTGCCCTTCCTATCAAAACTCCATCCTTGTTGGTTCATGGCCTACAATTTACAGGACAGAGCCATGATTGTTCACTCCAACCCCCTGACCTACCTGTCCCAGGGCCCTTTCTGACAGAACCCCAGAAAGTGTTAAAAGACACCACTGTGTGTCGTGTTTTGACTAATGACTCAGCCACAGACACTAACAAGGGTGAGATAGCAGGGTTTGGAATTCTTATTGTACATTCTAGTAATGACAGAATGTGCATCATTTATGTATGATTCACAGGCATTGCTAAAACAAGCCTGGCAAGAAAAAAATGTAAAGCCGGGAGGCGAAGAGTCTCCTTATTACTGCAAATGTTTGTGGATGGTTTAGAGAGCTGGCAAGTCCTTGAGAAAGACACAGCTTGTGTTAAGAAAGGAATAAAGAGATTTTTCCTTACGTAACTTGATACCAGCACTCCACGAGAGGGTTAAAGGATACCTAAACAACATTTTGACAACAAACTATTCAAAAATCTGACTCCATAGGTTACTAAAGGAAAGGCTGCTATATTCATTAATGCTAAAAACTACATTTACATAATTTAGCTAAATGTGGTGCCAGAGCATTTGAAAATGGTAAAATCAGCCTTCCAATTTAGAAAAAACCGTCTTACCTGCTTCCTAAAATGGCCACCAAATGTGATGTCATCTGAGCCAAAGTCAGAGTGATATATTGCTCTCTGTAGTGCTAACTATTTTTTTTCCCTTTGTATAGAAGTGTTCCACCCAAATGGTCAAAACCATGTGCATTATTTTGTATAATGCACATGTTAGGCTATGGTTCTGTTCATTTTGTTTACTTTAACATGCTGAAAGTGTGTTTTAATCCAACAGACTTTCTCTGTGGCAAACCACAGTGCAGTACAAATCTTGAATAACCTGGTGGCCTAGTGGTTATAGTGGATCCAGGATGCTACAATGGGGGTGCTGGGGTGGTATGCATACTTAATATGCACTTTTTAACATTTTTATTAAACCTTTATATTTTCTGCTATTATTCTTTTCTAGTACATTTTTGACAGAACCTACAAATGTAATCCATAGTTTGAATGTAAACATTTGTACAATCAATAAATCAGACTTCTTCAACAAAGTGAAATGCAGCAGCAGCTGCAAGCAAGTACGTTATTATGTGGGGGGGGTTGCAGCCACACCTTCACCACCCTAGAGACACCACTCTAGTGCAGTCCAATGTTAGAGTTCATACTTTCTTGAAACTCAAATATATGCTTGTCTTGTCCTCTTTTTCCATGGGAAATAATAATAATAATAAGAGGAATAAGAATCAGCATTTATATAGTGGCTTTCATACACACTGTATCCCAAAGTGCTTTACAGGTAATACTACACTGATAATGAAGTGACTGAACATGTTGTGGCAGCTGTTCCATACATTAATATCCACACACAGCCTTGGACAATTACATGCACTGGTTTTATAGGAAGGGGAATGCTAGCCAGGATGATGGGGTCAGGTAGTGATCAAGGTGCTGGCAGCCCCACATCTTATTTCTCACAGTAATCTGCTCATATTTCTCTCCTTCTGTCTTCCCCTTCCCTGAATATAGCAGTACCTTGCAAGAGTGGCCTTCTCAGTCCCCCTCTGGTATTCAGTCTTCACTATTCCTCCTCATACCAAAAATTGGTGAGCTCATAACCCTTCTGCATAATGATAGCAAGTAGTACAGTTCCCATTTTATTTTGACATATCAAATATAAAAATATCTTTCCAGTAAGTCAGGCTCATATCAGCAGGGAACAAGGGGAATGATGGGCTTTTCTATACTTAAAAGATCTAGGCTACTTTTGATTAGGCACTATTAAATGACAGGTGTGTACATCTTTATGCACGTCATTTGATAGTGCCTAATCATAGGTGGCTTAGATCTTATATGAGTAGGAAAGCCTATTTTTCCAATTTGCCATGCTGCTATCAGCCTGGCTTAGCAGAAGATCATGTTTATTATTAATATGTAACTATAACACGGGAGACTGTACTAACCACATTCATGATGCAGAAGGTTAGTGAACTCACCAATTTTTGGTGTGGGGAGCAGGTGAGAAGAATGAATGCCAGAGAGGAACTGAAGAGGCCACTCCAGCAGGGTACAGCTATATTCAGGTTAGTTGAAGACCGGAAGGAGGACGCTGAGCCAATCACTGTGAGATCTGAAATGTGGGGCTGTCAGCATTGTGCTCACTACCTGACTGTGGATGAGAGTAGCCAACAATGACAAATACTTAGAGTGGCAGGGCTGCACTTAAACTGTTACTTGAATTCAGTGTAGGGAGATTATGGGGGGGGTGTTCACATTTACTAGGACAGTATTGAGGGAGTTGTGTATAGCTCATTCAAGATTTGGAAGGGTGGTAGCCAGCCAACTCACATTGTGAAGTAGAACACATAAAAGTACTGGAGAAGAATTGCTGGGAAGATGAGAAAAAAACACAACAGAGAACTGTACATACTACCATCACTGTACAGAAGGGTGGTGATCCACTTAATATTTACTGTGGGAGCAGAAGTCAGACATTGAGAATGTGAACTGGAGAGTGATTTGGGAAGCAATTTTTAACAGTGCCAACTTATGATGCATATCGGTATAGGTGTGCACAACCCTCTGAGGTAGAAGATTACAATCTGAGGTGTGATAATTCTCTTCATGAGACCACAAGCTCATATGTGTCCCCAGGCAGTACTAAGGACAAGGTATGGATGGTGGGGTGTTCAACAGAAGGCAGGCTAGGTGCAGGGGGTTCACATGGAAAAAGAAAGCCGTATTTGTGGATTAACAAGAGAGCATGAGCTTTGGTACTTAACAAGACCGTTACTTTGCTGTGTGACCCTGAGCTAGTCACTAAACTTCCTTGTGCTCCTAGGCCACACCTGTAAACAAGCTGTCAGCTTAGTGTGTCTCTCCTGGTTAACAAAAAAAAATTCAGTGCATCATATAACCACTATATCATCAGGTATTTGAAGTGTTGTACTGTAATGCAGTCTGCCAAACAAAAAATCAGCTGGATTGCAAGACATTTTCTGCAAGTTAAAGTAAACAAAATGAATAAAATCATAGCCTAACATGTGTACTGATCAAAATAATCCATGAGGTATTACATGGTGTTGATCATTCTGGTACGACAATTCAAAATAAAGAGGGAAAGAAGAACTAGTTAGCACTATAGAAATATATGTTGATCTCTGTCTCTGGCTCAAATGATGTCATCATGACTCATCACTTAACACACTTGGCAGACATCTTAGGGAGAAGCCAAGGCTATTTTTTGAATGTGAAAGACTGATGTTTACATTTTTCAAAAGCTATGAAACTGCATTTATGTTATTTACATAAATGTAGTTTTAGCATATATGCAAACAGCAGCCTTTACTTTACCTTCATATGAAGCCAGATTTGGGAGTTTGCAGTTTTAAAAAACTACTTGTTTATGTACTCTATGAGTTCTGCACGCTTTAAGAAATGGCCTTGATGTAATACAAAAGTGCTGCAGAAACGGTTTTTTGTTTTATTACAGTTTCTAATTGGGTATGTTTCTCTCTGACTCAATTTCTTTGGAAGAAAACAAACTTCCATAATTACTTTAATATTACCTCTGTGAAATACAGACTTGTTTGTGTACATTACAACCTAACCAGTTTAAATATAAACTGTACATTCATAAGGTTCGAGTATTTTGTAAATGTGAACCTTATGCTCCAAAATAAGGACCCTCATTTGAGGGCAGTGTATAGGTTCCTTAATAAAGGAACTGAGGAATAACTTCCATAAATAAGCTCTTATAAGAAAGTTAAAAATTACCTTCACCTATCCAGTGATGGCCTACTCATTTGGCATCACTGCTGTAACACTCATGAAAAGTTATAAGTGGTTCCTGAACACCTGAGGATAGATTTTATCTACTGTACCGAGTACATGATACTCCAACTGGTGGACACCAGGGAGTCAATAAGAACCCTAGACAGACTGACATCCTCTGTCTGGTGACCACAAATGAGAAATGATGTAGAACACTACATAAGTAACTGTTTGATCTGTGAACAGAACAATCCCATACCAGTTAGGAAAAATGCATTGTTACTCCAGAGGCAATCAGGCCCCTGGAACAACATCCAGATTGACTACAGTGGCCCTATGTCAACCACTAAGAACATTAGGCTTGCACTAGTGATCACCAACATAACAGAGTAACACAGCCAAACTGACTGCAAAAGTCTTGGTAAACCAGCTGTTTACCAGGTGGGCGTTACCCCTAAAGGTAAATTCTGATTTCAGGATCCAGCTTTATAGCCTAAGTAATGCAGAAAATTCTGGATTTATCATGGGTAAAACAAAAGTTTCATATCCCTTACCACCCACAGTCATCAGGGCAGGTGGAATGTGCTAACAGGCAGATCAAAGTTATGTTATAATAAATTTGTTCAGAAAAAACCCAACGGACTGGGATTCATTATTGCCTTTACTCCTTATGGCAATAAGAGGGACATCCGCTGCAGGTATACAGTGTATTCCATTTTTGAAATCATGACCAGATGGTCCATGAGACTCCCAGAACATTTACTTCTGGACCTGTGTACTTCCAATGCTGATGGAGCATCAGTAGACAAATATAACAATAACTCAAACAAGACATCCAAAAGGTACACTTGTTTGCTGCACAATGTATGGACAAGGCCCAACAACAGGCCCTATCCCAGTGGAAACAAACTCAGTCCAGCAGTCTACCAAGTTGAACTGTCTCACAATAACAGTTATTGATAAATGGCTACATGCCAATCAAATGAACCTGTTTAAAGGAGATTAAATTACTTGTCCATACCCCAATGGGAAGAATAGTACTAAACTAACTATGTATTTCTTTTTCTCTTTCCTTTTAGGTTCCAGAGAGAGAGAGATATGCTTGCTTTTATGCTTATTTTTCTTTTTAGAAGTATTGGTCTTCTTACAAGCCCAAACTGCACATCTTATTGCAGATAAGAACCAGTGACTTAATCCTAAACAGCTTGTTGAGGCAGAGTACCTCACAAGCCCAGATGATTTAATTGCATCCTGTGGAATTAACACAGTAAAGTCCTAAAAGACATGTTCATTGTCCAGGAGGGTAGTGAGGCCCTACAGAATATTATGATCATTGCTTTGGATCAATCCTAGCAGCTAGACTTGATCTGGACCCCTGTTTATATTTTATTGATAATCAGGAATTTTGCATCCAAATTTGTATGGCAATAAAAGTCATTAGAGCTTAAGGTTTTACCCTATGGCCCACCCAGTGTTCTAATAGCCACTTCCCAACCAGGTACCCTAGTTAATAATGTGCAGTTCATACACAACCCAGTGATTTTGAATCTTATCTCAGCCTTTAGAACTTGGAAAGATTTGTTATATGTTTCACAAGAAACATTTTCTACTTTTAGTTTTGATAATGATGTGATTGGATACCCTGGCAGCATACCAGGTACTCATTAATGACCCCCTTTACAGGGACTGATAGTGCCATATACACACACATAGGATTTTCACATCCTGACCACTTGTGGTACATCTTATGACTGGAAACCTACCCAAATGCACTAGGAGTTTTCTTTTTTTTTATTTATTAAAACAAAAATAAAAAATAAAAAACAGGTTTAGACTCAGGCCTACTTGGCTCTGACATATCTATTTGAAATAGAGCTGACATAGCCATTCTTCAAGCACATGTGTTAAAGGTTCATGATAGTGTGAAATATAATATCATACCCCCCCACCCCATATTGCATGGTATACATGGTCTTGCTCATTAAGAGTGATTTCGATTTACAATATTAAAAATATTGTGAAGGGATTTGACCTGACAAATGTTCATAATAATGAATTATTTTCTGCTCACATTAAAGAAGCAGACAAGCATCACATAGCTAGGAAAGTCATTTGCACTGCCTACAGCTATTATGTTCTTACAACCCTTTGGTTATCTCTTCCGGGATCTGGAATTAGGATATATCCTTGATCTCATACATGACAGACATATGAGTCACTGGCATTGGCACATAATGCACTTCTATTGCATGTGTTAACAACTGTTTATTTGAATGTAGCACTATTCCCTTGCCAATGGCAAGGAACCTTGGATATGTCACCACATACACTAGTATTGCTTCATGTTTCAAAACTTATTTCTGCACAATCCTGGAAGCCATGTTTGTCACTCTCACAGTGTCATTGCTGTATTTTCATCCTGCAACAACCATCTCTGATTGTCTGGCAACCATCCATTCTATTAGTCATCTTGATGGGAACTTTTGTCATGAAAAGGTTGAACATACCTCCTTTCCTTGTTTACCATGAGGTCTTGGAATCATGGCTGACTCTGAACTTTGATTGTCATAACTGAAAGAATCACCACCTTTTAAGCAGATGTGACATCTTCCAACTTGTCTTACCAACTTGTGAATACTGGCCTAATAACTGAAATTAGGCTTCCACTTGTGAACTTTCAAATAAACAGTATTCGGTCCAGCCAATTAAGATTCTACAATCAAGTTCATTGTTATGCATATTATGAAGCAAGTCTGGGGTAGAGGCAATCCCCTAGCTTCAGCAAGAAGATTCTACTTCACTTGATCTACAATCAAGAAATCTATTTTCTTAACTGCTTGTTTTCCAAGCCTGGCTGGCACCTCATACAAACTGAGTACTGCCATAAACATTTTGTACAGCCATGTGATCATCTTCTACTAAACACTGTGGCCCAGATATTCAAAAGAGTTGAGCCATGCGCAATAGGGTTGTGTCTGCACAAGTATGAAAATGCGCCATTCTGCTATATTCAGCAGGAGGCAGTTAGCCCCCCCAAATCATGCCTAATTTAACATCCGCGAATGATAATGAAGGCATGCAATAATCCATGGGGAGGAAACCATTCATAAATGGTGCAGGCGATATTCAACAAACTTGCCGCACGCAATAGGGGGAGCAAGTGAAGTTGTGGCATTGTGCGAACTGCACATTGCCAGCTATGGCGTGGTTGCGCATGGTGTCAAGTGCCCTATCGTGCACATGCACATGTTGCACTGACTGCTGACCTCTGACCCCTGGGTCACCCTATGACCTAGTGACCCCACCGGGCCATGCCTACTGCGCATTCCCAGGACTGTGCAATGGGTGGGCACTGTGCATCACACATCCAGCACCTGTGGCAGCCACGTGCGCCTGTTCCCACCATTTGCACCGCCAAACTGTAGGATAGCCATGGCACAGGATCAGGGATGCCATGCTCAGAACTAGAGCAACATAGAGGTGATCAACCTTGATGCCTGCGTGGAGTCCTACAGTGCACAGCTGTTTGGTCAGGTGCCCCTGCAGCAGGCCAGGGGCAGTGTGTGGCAGACCATTGCCATCAGCCTGAAGAGGAAGACAGGGTTCCCAGAACAGTGGAGCAGTGCAGGTACCATTATAGTGACCTGAGCCAGAGAGACCCTGACTGGCTCTGGAGGTTACAGGAGAGTATCAGACATGGTGCAGTGCCATAGCCAGGTAGGTGTTCCCATGTCTGCATGTCTGCCCTGGTGTTGTACTGTGGTGTTGGCTTTGCTGCCTGGCATGCCCTGCAGTGGGGTACACTGTTGTCATGTGCATCACTGATTGACATTGCCAGCTGCTGCTTGTGTTGTGATGTGGCCAAGCTGGCATGTGGGAAATGTCAGGCAGGGGGACACCCTCTGCACAGAGGGCTGTGGGGGGGCAGCTGGTGTGGTCAGGTACTGATGTGCACCCATCTTCTTTCCCTTTCCAGGGCCAGAGGACTGCAGGTGGGCCAGGGTGGCAGCACAGCATGACCAGGTGGATGGGGTGGACCAGAGCAAGCAGCACTGCAGGGACAGGCAAGCACTGTCATGGTCATTCTCACTGTACATGGGGGTGGCAGTGGGGAGAGGGTGCAGACATGGACGTCTGTGCCATGTGCCATGACAGCTGGTGTGTGTCACACTGTGCATGGTGCATGCTACTGTGGCACATCCATTGGACATGTGTGCCAGCTGTTGGTGGGTGGGCATGTGCCCAGCTTCCACAGTTGTTGCTGGGTGCTGCCGTGCAGTATGCCATGTGACTGTCACTGAGCAGTTGTGGTGGCTATTGTGCAGTGGAGGACCACCTCAATGCAATGCCATGGTGTGCCATGTTGCTGGCTGGCATTGCAACCCTGCAGGTGTCCATTCTGGGCTTTCCAGGGGAGTGTAGTCCCACTGCCCATTGTGCACTGTGGGTGGGCATGGTTCCTTGGGTCACTGAACTGATCACTTGTCCTGTCCCTTGCAATAGGTGTCTGGCATCTGGCGTGGAGAGTGCCTTGATGTATGCTGTCATCTACTGGTGGTCTCCAGCATCCTGGAAGTGGTCATCGCAATCCGGAGGATGTTGACAGCAGTGCGGAGGTAGCGACTGCATGGTCCGGTGGTTGGATGGGGTCACCACTGATGTTTTAGCTCTGTTCCCTGTTTTCCTGTTGCACCTTCCCTTCATCCCCTAGCTGTACAGTCCCTGGTCCCTGTCCTCTTCACTCGCTGTACCTACCTTTTCCTGCCCCATTCTATTTGTACATAGCTACCTGTTTTATAAATCTTTTCTACCATACCTGCTCGCATCCATGTCTGCTTTGCAGCTGGTGTGTGGAGCCATGCTGCAGTGGCTCAGTGTCTGTCCATGTTGTTTGCATGGGGGCATGTGTTGTGCTTTTTGGTTCCCTGCCCTGTGCTGTGGTGTGTCCCACTGGGTGGTGTCCATCCCTGAGTCATTGGCTGTGCATTGGGGTGTCCAAGGTGGCAGTCAGTGTGTGGTGAGTGTGTGTATTTTGGTGGCACACAGCCCTGGTCATTGTTCCAGTATTGTCTGCACATGTGTTGGGGTCCTCTTGCTTGGTATTGGGCAACCCATCCCATGTGGTCTGTCATGCTGCTCTGCATCCTGGCCCTTTCAGTGTCTGCTGTGAGCTCCCTGTGTGCCTCTGTGGTGTGTGTGTGTGTGCTTGGTTGCATGGTCCTGGGCGTGGCCTGCCATGGTCTCATGGTGGGGGGCATAGCCAGCAGCCTGCCTGGGGGGTGGAGGGCTCCCATGGTGGCCCTCCATTGGCCATTGGCACCTCCTGTCACCTGCTATCCATGCCACTGTTGTGTTCTGAGGTCCAGTATCTTCCTGCCTGTGTGTGCCCTGATGTGCCCTGCTGGTGGGGGTCTCCTGTGGCTGCTGTCACTTAGCTTTCTTGGCTCTGTCCCTGGGTCTGTTCTCTGTGCCCTGCCCCCCTCTGTTGCTGTGCTGCTCTGCACTGCTATGGTTGTGCTGGAGCATCTCTGGTTGCGCAATGGTGTAACTCTGCCATATTCATCCCCATTGCGCTGGTGCTGTTCATCCTGGCACAACCTCTGAATATGGCTCCAGTTACACCATGGCACATTGGATTTATGCTGCCCCAGACTTGCGCTGGACTATGGTGCATTTCTGATTATCTGGCCCCAAGAGTGTTTAAGGAAAATATAATGTCAACCGCTGAATGGAGTCTGGTGTTTGCTAAAGTTACATTTTAATTTCTTTGTAATTAAAACACTGGTGAAAATCCCCAGTAACAAGCAGCTGAGAGTGTCTTCTGTTTAAAGTTTTGGTCAGTTGTGTACCACAGTGCAGACAAGTAATCTCTTGGCAGATATTCAATCTCTCTGTGATGAATTATTTTATTTTTTTTTCCTCTTCTTTCTCTGTGGGAACATACAGCTGTAAAGGGATCTGAACAGACAGACTGCTATAATTTGTGGTTTCAAATCCTAATGGGTCTTTACTCATCTAGGAGTCCACATACACCAAAGGCTGTTTGTGTCCTGTCATGAACTTTGGTTGCAAAGTTTGTGATCCACAGACAGCTAAGGGTTTCTTATCTTAAATAACATGTCTGAAAATATTAATACTGAGTTAAGGCTGGATGCCTTAACATACCAAACTGCCTATGGTGGTTGGTCTGATTGTGTTGAGGTAGCAACATTCAGTGGGAGCCCTTTCAGGGAAATCATTGCCTATTATAGGCAATTGAAACATGGTACCGAAAGAGTTGATCCTGAAGGATTATTTATTGCAATGTTGTTTAAATGCTTTGATGCTGTTCTACATAAACTATCTGTTTTGGAATCTGAGTATGTTATTTGGAAAATGAAGATAAGTCTGAAAAGACTTCTCATAAAGAAAGGATAGATAGACTGCAGTCTAAGCTGCAGTCCCTCCATCAAGAAAATGAGTGTCTCTTTAATGAGAGGGCAGCCAAGACCTGCTTGCCTTAGGCGATAATGCTGAAAAGACAAAACTTATTAGAAAAAGTTTTTCAAATGAATGGTGTTCTGGCTATAACACTGATTCCTTATGTTTTGGAAACAAGGAAGGAACTTAGGATAAAAGTCTGAAGTAATTACTGAAAGAGTTAAGCTGGTATTTCAACACCAGACCGTGACTGAACGTTGGATTCATTCTGTTTTGGTTACTGCAGAATTAAAATGAATTTTCTGAATCTAAACTGTGACACAGCTTCTGTTGATAACAGACACATTTACAAGATGAGAATGTCTTGAGATCTAAAACAAGGCACTTTACAGTGTGCTAACTCCTGTATCTGAGCAGTTAGAATGGAGGAGTAAAAGTCAGATATGTAACTTGCACCATCAGCCAGCAGTATTGGCACGATATACTACCTAATGCCTATAGACCTTGTCTCTTCTGATGTTAAAGATTTTGATTTTGAACACTCACAGTATACTATGGGATGGACTAGAACAAAGCTGAGCCACTTGTTTTTCTGTGATACAAAATAGAGAATTGTTAGAGTCTCAAAATGGTGGACACACATCTCATCAGGTTGCATCCCCATACCATCCCCAAGATGGCCGCTCACAGTCATGTGATGATGGTCATAATACAGTAACCCAAGATGGCCATGAGGTAATCCAAAATGGCTGACCACCACACCACAGCGGTTGGATCATGCAGTCATAGGGACTTGTGATTGCTACCATAACCAAACAAAACATACTGGAGGTTTTTGGCATGACTAATAATGTTATCAGTAAGATTAGTGTTTTTAGGACAGAAGATTCTAATTAAAAATGATGTTGATGTACTTTGGAATGAGTATGGTATGCAATCTATCATGAAGTCAGTGTCTGACATTGCAGAAGCAGTTGCTGATAACAATGTTTACTATAATAGAACGTCCTTGGTTAAGGAACATATTGCTGTTAATTATGTTAAATGTGAAAATGTGAAATAACATCAGTTTTCCCTGAGAAGACTGAATGTACTGCTTTTCCTAACACTGACAGCACTGAACACATGCAGTGTGTTAATAACATACGCTGTAGCATTAAAAACAATGTTACTACCATCCAGCAACCGTCCTGTAGGGAAACCCACTTTACATTTGATGGGGAAGGGGACAACCCTGATTGTGAAAACACCGTAGCTGGGATATTTTCCGCATCACAGGCCACGTTAGAGGGAAAGGTTACAGGTTTGATTTCTGAACCTGGGCTGACAGCTGTTTCAGTACTACTTTCTGCACCCCTGATGGCTATTGAACCACAATCCATAGTTGGAAAACTATGTGCAGCTTGCACATCACTTTTTCTCCACTGTGCAGGCACCCCTGATAGTGCCAGCACTCCCTGCACATGATGAAGAACTCTGTCCACCAGTGACACCTGGATCATCCCATACCTTGGCTGCATTAGCAGGCACAAGCCAGGAACAGTCTGGGTTATTCCAGGCACATGCAATAGCAGGCACAAGTCAGAAACAGCCTGCGTTATTCCCAGCACATACAATAGCAGGCACTTCTGGCAAGAAGGTAAAAGGCATCATAATGTTGATAACATTGTCTTTTCTTTTGGGATCACTAACCATGGTCCCACCATTGGTTAATCCTAACACAGCTTTAGTATATGGAAACTGCTACATCAGATATTGCAATCGCAGCAGTTTTAGCCTCAAAATATAATGGGCACATCAGACCATTACTTATGCATCCCAGATGTTGCCCCAGTGGAAATAAAATACAACATTTGTGAAAGAAATCTTTGGCTACATACTGGGCAGTGAGATACTTTATGTACATCATTGATATGCACCCATTGTGCTGCATTTCCATCATTTGGCATCTAACTTCTGTTGTCAGACAGAATAAAAGATGACTCTCTATCCAATGCCAGACTTACGCACTGGTCTCTCATTTTACAGGATCATTACATCACTGCCCTTCCTATCAAAACTCCATCCTTGTTGGTTCATGGCCTACAATTCACCAGGACAGAGCTATGATTGTTCACTCCAACCCCTGACCTACCTGTCCCAGGGCCCTTCTGACAGAACCCCAGAAAGTGTTAAAGATACCACTGTGTGTCGTGTTTTGACTAATGACTCAGCCACAGACACTAACAAGGGTGAGATAGCAGGGTTTGGAATTCTTATTGTACATTCTAGTAATGACAGAATGTGCATCATTTATGTATGATTCACAGGCATTGCTAAAACAAGCCTGGCAAGAAAAAAATGTAAAGCCGGGAGGCGAAGAGTCTCCTTATTACTGCAAATGTTTGTGGATGGTTTAGAGAGCTGGCAAGTCCTTGAGAAAGACACAGCTTGTGTTAAGAAAGGAATAAAGAGATTTTTTCCACGTTATCTTGATTACTCAGCACTCCACGAAAGAGGGTTAAAGGATACCTAAACAACATTTTGACAACAAACTATTCAAAAATCTGACTCCATAGGTTACTAAAGGAAAGGCTGCTATATTCATTAATGCTAAAAACTACATTTACATAATTTAGCTAAATGTGGTGCCAGAGCATTTGAAAATGGTAAAATCAGCCTTCCAATTTAGAAAAAACCGTCTTACCTGCTTCCTAAAATGGCCACCAAATGTGATGTCATCTGAGCCAAAGTCAGAGTGATATATTGCTCTCTGTAGTGCTAACTATTTTTTTTCCCTTTGTATAGAAGTGTTCCACCCAAATGGTCAAAACCATGTGCATTATTTTGTATAATGCACATGTTAGGCTATGGTTCTGTTCATTTTGTTTACTTTAACATGCTGAAAGTGTGTTTTAATCCAACAGACTTTCTCTGTGGCAAAACCACAGTGCAGTACAAATCTTGAATAACCTGGTGGCCTAGTGGTTATAGGTGGATCCAGGGATGCTACAATGGGGTGTTGGGTGGTATGATACTTAATATGCACTTTTAACATTTTTATTAAACCTTATATTTTCTGCTATTATTCTTTTCTAGTACATTTTTGACAGAACCTACAAATGTAATCCATAGTTTGAATGTAAACATTTGTACAATCAATAAATCAGACTTCTTCAACAAAGTGAAATGCAGCAGCAGCTGCAAGCAAGTACGTTATTATTTGGGGGGGGTTGCAGCCACACCCTTCACCACCCCCTAGAGACACCACTCTAGTGCAGTCCAATGTTAGAGTTCATACTTTCTTGAAACTCAAATATATGCTTGTCTTGTCCTCTTTTTCCATGGGAAATAATAATAATAATAAGAGGAATAAGAATCAGCATTTATATAGTGGCTTTCATACACACTGTATCCCAAAGTGCTTTACAGGTAATACTACACTGATAATGAAGTGACTGAACATGTTGTGGCAGCTGTTCCATACATTAATATCCACACACAGCCTTGGACAATTACATGCACTGGTTTTATAGGAAGGGAATGCTAGCCAGGATGATGGGGTCAGGTAGTGATCAAGGTGCTGCATTGTACATCTTATTTCTCCACAGTAATCTGCTCATATTTCTCTCCTTCTGTCTTCCTTCCCTGAATATAGCAGTACCTTGCAAGAGGGCTTTCAGTCCCCTCTGGTATTCAGTCTTCACTATTCCTCTCATACTAAAATTGGTGAGCTCATAACCCTTCTGCATAATGATAGTAGTAAGTAGTACAGTTCCCATTTTATTTTGCATATCAAATATAAAATATCTTTCCAGTAAGTCAGGCTCATATCAGCAGGGAACAGGAATGATGGTTTTCTATACTTAAAAGATCTAGGTTATTTTTGATTAGGCACTATTAAATGACAGGTGTGTACATCTTTATGCACGTCATTTGATAGTGCCTAATCATAGGTGGCTTAGATCTTATATGAGTAGGAAAGCCTATTTTTTCCAATTTGCCATGCTGCTATCAGCCTGGCTTAGCAGAAGATCATGTTTATTATTAATATGTAACTATAACACGGGAGACTGTACTAACCACATTCATGATGCAGAAGGTTAGTGAACTCACCAATTTTTGGTGTGGGGAGCAGGTGAGAAGAATGAATGCCAGAGAGGAACTGAAGAGGCCACTCCAGCAGGGTACAGCTATATTCAGGTTAGTTGAAGACCGGAAGGAGGACGCTGAGCCAATCACTGTGAGATCTGAAATGTGGGGCTGTCAGCATTGTGCTCACTACCTGACTGTGGATGAGAGTAGCCAACAATGACAAATACTTAGAGTGGCAGGGCTGCACTTAAACTGTTACTTGAATTCAGTGTAGGGAGATTATGGGGGTGTTCCATTTACTAGGACAGTATTGAGGAGTTGTGTATAGCTCATTCAAGATTTGGAAGGGTGGTAGCCAGCCAACTCACATTGTGAAGTAGAAACACATAAAAGTACTGGAGAAGAATTGCTGGGAAGATGAGAAAAAAACAACAGAGAACTGTACATACTACCATCACTGTACAGAAGGGTGGGATCCACTTAATATTTACTGTGGGAGCAGAAGTCAGACATTGAGAATGTGAACTGGAGAGTGATTTGGGAAGCAATTTTAACAGTGCCAACTTATGATGCATATCGGTATAGGTGGCAAACCCTCTGAGGTAGAAGATTACAATCTGAGGTGTGATAATTCTCTTCATGAGACCACAAGCTCATATGTGTCCCCAGGCAGTACTAAGGACAAGGTATGGATGGTGGGGTGTTCAACAGAAGGCAGGCTAGGTGCAGGGGGTTCACATGGAAAAAGAAAGCCGTATTTGTGGATTAACAAGAGAGCATGAGCTTTGGTACTTAACAAGACCGTTACTTTGCTGTGTGACCCTGAGCTAGTCACTAAACTTCCTTTGCTCTAGGCCACACCTGTAAACAAGCTGTCAGCTTGTGTCTGTCTCCTGGTTAACAAAAAAATTCAGTGCATCATATATAACCACTATATCATCAGGTATTTGAAGTGTTGTACTGTAATGCAGTCTGCCAAACAAAAATCAGCTGGATTGCAAGACATTTTCTGCAAGTTAAAGTAAACAAAATGAATAAAATCATAGCCTAACATGTGTACTGATCAAAATAATCCATGAGGTATTACATGGTGTTGATCATTCTAGGTACGATACAATTCAAAAATAAAGAGGAAAGAAGAACTAGTTAGCACTATAGAAATATATGTTGATCTCTGTCTCTGGCTCAAATGATGTCATCATGACTCTGTCACTCTAACACATACTTGATAGACATCTTAGGGAGAAGCTGCTATTATTTTTTGAATGTGAAAGACTGATGTTTACATTTTCAAAAAGCTATGAAACTGGTGATTTATGTTATTTATATAAATGTAGTTTTGAGCATATATGCAAACAGCAGCCTTTACTTTACCTCTCATATGAAGCCAGATTTGGGAGTTTGCAGTTTAAAAACTACTTGTTTATGTAACTCTTGAGTTCTGCACGCTTTAAGAAATGGCCTTGATGTAATACAAAAAGTGCTGCAGAAACGGTTTTTGTTTTATTACAGTTTCTAATTGGGTATGTTTCTCCTGACTCAATTTCTTTGAAGAAAACAAACTTTCCATACTTTTAATATTACCTCTGTGAAATACAGACTTGTTTGTGTATATTACAACCTAACCAGTTTAAATATAAACTGTACATTCTTCATAAGGTTCAAGTATTTTGTAAATGTGAACCTTATGCTCCAAATAAGGACCCTCATTTGAGGGAGTAGTGTATAGGTTCCTTTAATAAAGGAACTGAGGAATAACTCTCCATAAATAAGCTCTTATAAGAAAGTTAAAAATTACTCACCTATCCAGTGATGGCCTACTCATTTGGCATCACTGCTGTAACACTCATGAAAAGTTATAAGTGGTTCCTGAACACCTGAGGATAGATTTTATCTACTGTACCGAGTACATGATACTCCAACTGGTGGACACCAGGGAGTCAATAAGAACCCTAGACAGACTGACATCCCCTGTCTGTAGTGACCAAAATGAGAAATGATGTAGAACACTGACTATAGTAACTGTTTGATCTGTGAACAGAACAATCCCATACCAGTTAGGAAAAATGCATTGTTACTCCAGAGGCAATCAGGCCCCTGGAACAACATCCAGATTGACTACAGTGGCCCTATGTCAACCACTAAGAACATTAGGCTTGCACTAGTGATCACCAACATAACAGAGTAACACAGCCAAACTGACTGCAAAAGTCTTGGTAAACCAGCTGTTTACCAGGTGGGCGTTACCCCTAAAGGTAAATTCTGATTTCAGGATCCAGCTTTATAGCCTAAGTAATGCAGAAAATTCTGGATTTATCATGGGTAAAACAAAAGTTTCATATCCCTTACCACCCACAGTCATCAGGGCAGGTGGAATGTGCTAACAGGCAGATCAAAGTTATGTTATAATAAATTGTTCAGAAAAACCCAACGGACTGGGATCTTATTATTGCCTTTTACCCCATGGCAATAAGAGGAATCCGCTGCAGGTATACAGTGTATTCTATTTGAAATCATGACCAGATGGTCCATGAGACTCTTGTAGCATTTACTTCTGGACCTGTGTACTTCCAATGCTGATGGAGCATCAGTAGACAAATATAACAATAACTCAAACAGGACATCCAAAAAGGTAGCATTTGTTTGCTGCACAATGTATGGACAAGGCTCAACAACAGGCCCTATCCCAGTGGAAACAACTCAGTCCAGCAGCTCACTGTTGAACTGTCTCACAATAACAGTTATTGATAAATGGCCATGCCAACCAAATGAACCTGTTTAAAGGAGATTAAATTATTTGTCCATACCCAATGTAAGAATAGTACTAAATTAACTATGTATTTTTCTTTCCTTTTAGGTTCCAGAGAGAGATATGTTGTTTTATGTTTATTTTTTTAGAAGTATTGGTCTCTTTAAAGCCCAAACTGCACATCTATTGTGATAAGAACTAGTGACTTAATCCTAAACAGCTTGTTGAGGCAGAGTACCTCACAAGCCCAGATGATTTAATTGTATCTGTGGAATTAACACAGTAAAGTCCTAAAAGACATGTTCATTGTCCAGGAGGGTAGTGAGGCCTACAGAATATTATGATTATTGCTGATCAATCCTAGTAGCTAGACTTGATCTGGCCCCCTGTTTATATTTTATTGATAATCGGAATTTTGTATCCAAATTTGTATGGCAATAAAGTCATTAGAGCTTTGTTTTACTCATGGCCCACCGTGTTCTATTAGCCACTTCCCAACCAGGTACCCTAGTTAATAATGTGCAGTCATACACAACCAGTGATTTTGAATTCATCTCAGCCTTTAGAACTGGAAGATTTATATGTTTCACAAGAAACATTTTCACTTTTTAGTTTTGATAATGATGTGATTGATACCCTGGCAGCATACCAGGTACTTATTAAGACCCCTACAGGGACTGATATGCCATATACACACACATAGGATTTTCAGATCCTGACCACTTGTGGTACATCTTATGACTGGAACCTACCTAAATGTACTGGAGTTTTTTTTTTATTTAAAACAAAATAAAAAAAAAAAACAGGTTTAGACTCAGGCCTACTTGGCTCATATCTATTTGAAATAGAGCGATATAGCCATTCTTCGCTAATATGTGTTAAAGGTTCATGATAGGAAATATAATATCATACCCCCCCCCATATTGCATGGTATACATGGTCTTGCTCATTAAGAGGATTTCATTTACAATATTAAAAATATTTGAAGGATGACCTGACAATGTTGCTAATAATGAATTATTTTCTGCTCACATTAAAGAAGCAGACAAGCATCACATATTAGGAAATATTTGCACTGCCTACAGCTATTATGTTCTTACAACCCTTTGGTTATCTCTTCCGGGATCTGAATTAGATATATCCTTGATCTCATACATGACAGACATATGAGTCACTGGCATTGGCACATAATGCACTTCTATTGCATGCAGTTAACAACTGTTTATTTTGAATGTAAGACTATTCCTTACCAATGGCAAGGAACCTGGAATATGTCACCACATACACTAGTATTGCTTCATGTTTCAAAACTTATTTCTGCACAATCCTGGAAGCCATGTTTGTGCACTCTCACAGTGTCATTGCTGTATTTTCATCCTGCAACAACCATCTCTGATTGTCTGGCAACCATCCATTCTATTAGTCATCTTGATGGGAACTTTTGTCATGAAAAGGTTGAACATACCTCCTTTCCTTGTTTACCATGAGGTCTTGGAATCATGGCTGACTCTGAACTTTGATTGTCATAACTGAAAGAATCACCACCTTTTAAGCAGATGTGACATCTTCCAACTTGTCTTACCAACTTGTGAATACTGGCCTAATAACTGAAATTAGGCTTCCACTTGTGAACTTTCAAATAAACAGTATTCGGTCCAGCCAATTAAGATTCTACAATCAAGTTCATTGTTATGCATATTATGAAGCAAGTCTGGGGTAGAGGCAATCCCTAGCTTCAACAAGATTCTACTTCACTTGATCTACAATCAAGAAATCATTTTCTTAACTGCTTGTTTTCAAGCCTGGCTGGCACCTCATACAAACTGGGTACTGCCATAAACATTTTGTACAGCCATGTGATCATCTTCTACTAAACACTGTGGCCCAGATATTCAAAAGAGTTGAGCCATGCGCAATAGGGTTGTGTCTGCACAAGTATGAAAATGCGCCATTCTGCGATATTCAGCAGGAGGCAGTTGCGCCCCCCAAATCATGCTGAGCAACATCGCAATGATAATGAAGGCATGCACAACTTAAGGGGGAGGAACCATTCATAAATGGTGTAGGCGATATTCAACAACTTTTACGGCAATAGGGGAGCAAGGAAGTTGTGCCAGCAGCGAAATGAGCCAAAATAAAGGGAGCAAGGAGGCACAGAACGCTACAGGGAAGCCACATGACAGCAAAAATACAGCAGGACACACTGGCAGCAGGGACACTGCCAGGCAGGAAAGGGCACCTGGATGCAGTAGCCACAGGGGAAGGTGTGGGAGACATTGCAGAAGGGGAGGTACATCACACAGCAGTGAGGGCAAGCATGAGGCAGGTGTTCGGTGCAGGGGAAGTAGCTGAGGACAGTGGGGGGAATACAGTAACCAGCTACGGAGGTGAACTGAAGCCAGGGACATGGCCAGTGCCACCTTCCAGATGGAGCCATTAGAGGGGTGAGAGAGGCAGGCAGCAGGGGCATGGCACGTGGGGGGGCCCGTCGGTGGTATGCCCCAACAGGCAGTGCCGAGCCCCCACCAGCTCGAGCTGTACAGTGATACTGAGATTGTGGGCTGGTACCGCCTGAATCGGGCAATTCTGAGGTGGCTCTGTGAGCTGTGCAGTGATGTGATGCAGGCACCACACGACCAGGACCATGCCATGTCAGTGGAGACCAAAGTGACAGCTTGCATGTGCTTGTGCGCATGGGTACCTTCCAGAGACCAAATGGGGACACCACAGGCATAATCCAGTCACCAGCGCCATGCCACCTCACCCAATTCCTCAGCGCACTGCTGTCACATGCAGTGGAGTACATCCATTTCCTCAGCACACCGGTGGAGCACACAGCAAGCATACAGGAGTTCCACAGGGTAGCACGTGTGCCTGGCATTCTAGGGGCAATAGACTGCACCCATGTGGCCATCAGCACACTACCTGGCCTTGAGGGGGCTGCATACATCAGTCGCAAGGGCTATGCCAGCATCAACTGCCAGGTGGTGTGCGATGCCAGGGGGCACATAATCACTGTCTGTGCCACGCACACTGGGGGAGCACACAATGCCTTCATCTGGCACCAGTCAGCACTGTGCCACAGATTTGAGAGGGGGATATCCCCACTGGACACCTAGTGGGTGAGTATGCAAACCACATGGACAATCATAGGGCCTGGGGGGGCATGGTCAGAGGTGACATGGGTAGTGGCCTACATGGCCCAGGGCAGGGCGATGCTGATCACCAAACTAACCTCCATCCTCTACACACAGGTGACAGTGGATACCCACTCCGTCCCTGGCTGCTCACACCTACTGGCAGCCCGTGACCCCCATAGCAGCACGCCACAATGAGGCACATGCCACCACATGTAATGTCATTGAGCCGGTGTCTGGATGCTGAAGGCATGTTTCCATTGTCTGAACACCTCCGGCGGTGCCCTACAGTACAGCCCCTCAAAGGCCTGCAGGCTATTCCTGGCCTGTTGCATCCTGCACAACATGGCCAACGAATGTGGGATAGCCATACAAGTCGAAGAGGGGAACAGTGATGGGGAAGATGAGGACGCCAGTGACAATGGTGATGGGCAGCCCCCCCTTGGGTGATGGGACCCCTGACTGCTCCGGCTGGCACAGCTGCACTGGGACACCATCACGGAGGAGCACTTCAGTCAACCCAGGTAAGTCATGGGGCCAAGTGCAGCCAACAGTGGCTAAGGCACAACCCACAAACATGCATGGACACACACCAGGGGTGCCTGCCATCAAGGGAAGTGGCAGGGCATGGAACCGCACACACACAACCAGGAATGGGTGAGGTCTAACATGCCACGTGGACGGACACACACACAACGCACCAAACATGCACAAAGGGTAGGAGGCACACCGACCCAGAATGCCACCCCTAGTCACACACATGTCCACAGACCACCACGCCCACTGCCTGTCCATGTGCATGTGTCAGATGCTGAGCACCATTGCACATTGGTGTAGAGCACAATGCAGGCATCATCATGCACACGCAACTGCAGACAGCAGCCGGGAGGGTGTGCAGATGGACTGTGTGTCCGTGTGCAGGGCCGGATACCCACCCGTGCACTGCCACTGAAAGACACTATGCACACAGGGCAGCACCAGACAGTAGCCGTGTTGGGAGACAGGTCAGCTACGTGACACAGTGCCCCGGCCTCCACGGATGCATGGGCAGCCCGGCCGAGACCCGCCAGCACTGACAGGCTGACCACTGGCCTCATGGGTTGGCACCGATGGTTCCCCAGGGGTTCCACTGCATGAACGCGACCGTGCTCACGCAGGGGTCTGCAGCACACTGAACATGCCGGCTCCAGGCGTGCTTGGGATGCCCACAGCTGAACCCGGTGTCGACAGAGAAGGTGTCGCATGACGCTAGGAATGGGGGGTGGACAGTGCACTGCTTTGTGTCTGTGATGCATGGGCACATGACTGTGTGCCCATTGTGGCCATGACAGCAGTGAATGCCTGTGCATGCCTGTCAAAGGCAGCAGTCACATCCTCCCGCAACTGGTCCATCCCTGCCAGGATCACAGCAATGTCTCTGCTGCGACTCTCCTCTGCCCACTCCAGAGCCGCACGCAGTGCATCCACCGATGTCACAAGCCACATCTGCTGCTGGACTGATGCTTGCAGTAGGCGGGTGTGCTCGTCCAAGAGGTCATCTGCCTCCTTGGCATCCTGTCCCTCAGGGTGTGTGCAGCCCTGATGCTCAGCACCCCTTGAGGGTGGGCGCTGCACACCAGGACCAGGTTTGGGCATGTCCACAGATGGTGCACAGATGCCGCCACTGGATCCTGCACCCCTGCCCATTGGCCAACTGCTGCTGCCCTCCGCCGCCACTCCCCAGGGCTCAGTGGTGCCGCCACAGTGGCTGCAACAGTCCCATCGTCAGAACAAACACCAGTGCTGCCCCACTGTGCTGACAGACACAGGCTAACTGTGCTGACATGCAGGCATCCATGGTAGCACCACCCACAGCCAAGGCTGCGATAAATACCTGCTGCTGGCCATCCCATGGCACACACATGTCACCGCCCTTGCTGTTAGCGACATCATCGGTGACAGACTCGCACATGCCCGAGTCACAGCATGCTGGCATCCGTGGATGCTGGCACGCTGGGACACGGGCAGGGATCCGCCCCTGTTCCAACAAACATCAGTGTGGACAGCCAGGCGGCCCACTGTCGCGACTGAGCCACATATACCTGTGGAGGTGATGGGCCTCCTCCATCTCCAGCTGACTGTCCTCAGTGGACAGGCCCACCACCACTCACCCATGCAGATGCTCAGGATCTGTAAGGGAAAACAAAGTCGCGTTACTGCATGTGACCTACTCTTCCCCCTCCCATAGACAGACCATGACTTACCATGCAGTGATGGGCCACCACCCGTCTGGAAGCCACCACCCGGAACACCCTCAATGGCACAACGCTGCATGCTTCCAGCAATCCTCTCCTCCTGTGGGGTCAGGTGTACCACCTCCCACTGTCCCCCACCTGCCACAGCTCATGCTGCCCTGATGGCAGCCACCTTTTCCTTTATCCTCCTCCTGTCTGTGCCCATCTTCTTCTTGCACTCCTGCACACAGCGCTGGTGGCTGCCATGCAGGTTCACAGCATGTGCCACCTCCTCCCATGCAGCAGCACGGGCTTGAGGTGTTCCCTGCTGTCCGCTGAGAAACGGCTCCTGATCCAGGTAGGCCTCAAACAGGGCTTTGGTCTCGGTAAAATTAGGCCTCCTCCTCCTCCTCCCGCCACCGTGTTCCTCCTCTCCCACAACTTGCTCAGTCATTTTTTAGCCTGTAAGAATGACAGTTGTTACATGTGACCGTGCAGTCCCATGCATGTCCCTAAATCCACAGTCCACACTCCCAAACAGCATGCAACTTCACCAATAGACTGCAGTAACCGACTTATGGCCACTGCAGCCCAATGTCGCACTTTTTATAGCGCGAACAAATGCAAATGAGGTGAGTAAAACTTATGGGATGCAACGGTGTTGTGCCATTGCATGGCTGATTAGCTGTTTTGCATATGATGACTGAATATCACGCTGTTGCGCTTTGCGCAATTGTGTTGAACGTGCTGATCCAAGGGCGCAGTTCTGTGACATGCATAGTACACACCTCACTGCGAATGCCCGGGTTGCTGACACAGGTGTCTGCTGTGCTGCTGACATGCTGTGCATGGGAAGCAATGCAGGGCATGGCCACCATTGTGCCAGTGGCGCTATAGCGATGTTCACCTACATGGCGCTGTGGCACTGGACCATCATAGGCGCACTGGGGCAACAGTGCGGTAGGCCGTTATTGGAGGTAGTACACAGGCAGCCAATCGTGCTACACACATTGTGTTCCAATGGCGCTGTGTGTGTCCGTGCACCAGAGATCCTTGACCCTGTGCCCGACCTTTGCCCCCTAGGCGCCATGCGTCAGGCATGGGTGCACCACAATCGCGCTGTTTGGTGACAGCACAATAGGGAATGGCAGCACTGTACCAAGCAGCATCTGCACATGGGGAGCCGCACTACAGAGCACCATATTTGCAGACCGAGCTGTGAGAATGGCACGTAGGAGGGCTGCTCATTGGACTCAGGTCGAACTGGCCAACCTAGTGGCCATAGTGGAGCCACACCATGGACCACTGTTTGGGGAGGCACCCCTGAACAGGTCCAGGAGCCAGGTGTGGGAGGAGATGGCCACTGCACTGGAGGAGGCCACTGGATGGGGGAGGACAGCTGAGCAGTGCTGCCATAGGTATGGGGACCTGCGGCAGAGGGAGCCAGACCTGCTAGCCCACCTGCGGGCACGTGCAAGGAGGGGTACGGTGCCACGGCCAGGTAGGTGTTATGTCAACACACTTTTATCTTCCATATGGGTATCACAGTTGTATGTGTCCAGCACATGAGGGAGGGACCATCCGGTGTTGGCTGTGGTGGAGTTGTCAAGGTGTGGGGTGGGTGGGTCTCACTGGGTGGGAGGGCACACACCTGGAGGCAGATGGGCTTTGTTATGGGATCGTACTGATGTTCCTCTCTCCATGTTTGCACCACAGGGCCGGAGGAGCGGCGCCTGGCATGTGAGCTGCGGCGCACCGAAGAGGAGAGGGAGGCAAGGCGGGGTGAGGGGCCACAGCGCCCAAGGACTGGCCCAATGATGGTGAGTGCCATACCTCCATGATTACTATTGCATGCTGTGTAACAGGGTGGGCAGTGGGGCATGGCCACCATCCATTGACACCACTGCCATGCACGAAACTTGTTACAGTCAGCACTGTCCAGTGGCAATGCATGTCTGGGAGTGCATTGATGGTGGTCCATGCGGGCACCGGATACATGACTGTGCCACTGCCTTTGCACCACATAGCCATGTCACTAAATGGCCATGGTGGTGCTGTGCATGACTTGGCCGGTGGGTGTGTGCAGTGTTCCGCATGGCTATATGCACCTGGGTGGGCAGGTCATGTGGACATGATCACTGTGGGTGGTCACACACCATCACAGAGGTATGTCCCACTGCCGTATGCCATACACAGTGGGTGGGCTGTATGGGGCTGTGCATTCACACCTATTGACTGTGCTCCCTTGTCCTAGGTGTCCACCAGCTTAACGACATCTGGGAGGCATTGCGGGAGATCCTGCAGGTGGTGAGGGTGTCCCTGGAGATCCTTCACCACATAGATCGGATTGGGGTCCAAAGGAGGCACCGGCAGAGGAGAAGCCAGAGCAGAGAGCAGGGCTCCCATTGAAAGTCCCTCTGCCCCTGATATCCCCTACCCCCCTGGACCCACCCTCACACCCCTCCTTTCCTGTCCCATTTGTCCACCCCTGCTCACCCACCCCCACCTTGTTTGTGGCCCCCACCTTGTATATTCTTGTATATAGTTAACTTTCATATTTTGTTTTAATACAGATCTTTTGATATGAATACTGTGGTGGTCTCTGATTTGCAGCAGGCTATAGGTGCTCAGCTGCAGTGGTGTGCATGGTGTCAGGGGTGGTGCAGTCATGGGTATGTGTGTGTCCATGTGGAGGTGACTATGGTGTAGGGGTAGCTATCAGTCAGTGTCTGTGGTGTGTGTGTTGTGCCCTGTGCACTGGATGACTGTGTGCAGTGGTCCATGGTGCATGCTCTGTGTCCATGGTGCTCCTGTCAGCCCATCCATGGCCTGTGCAGCTGACATCCATGCATGTCTGTGACCTGCATGGTCTATTGGCATGTCAGTGGTGGCTGTCCATGCAAGGCAGCCACTGTACCCATCACAATGCTGGGTTGCCTCCTGTCACTGGTGTGGTGCATGTCTGCCTCGGGTGACACTGTGGCCTCCACAGTTGTTGACCCACCTCCATGCTGTGGCTTGTGTGTGTTGCAGGGGGTGTGCACCACTGTCTGTGACTTGTGCTCCGGGCAAATGCTGGTGGCGTACAGGTCCACAGTGCCTGCGCAGCATGACTGGCTCTCTTGTGCCATGGAGAACTGCAGGTTGTGTGTACACAGTTTACATGGGCCCACGCTGGGGGCTTGGTTTCCCCGCTACTGCGTCCCTGTGTTGTTGTGCCCTTGGGTATGGGTGGGTGTCTGTCCATGCACTGTGTGGCATACGGTGTGGTGCATGCTTCCATGCACCACTGTGGGTGTCTGCGCTGGCTGTTGTGGCCAGTGCTGGGTCAGGGTGTGTCGCTGAGTGCAGGTGCTGCACCACTGGTGGTGGGGTCCGGGGCATGCCCTGTCCCTGCAGGGTACCCCATGTGCCGACGATGGTTGGTCTCTCAGCAGTACTGGGGACTGTCATGGTGGCACTGTGTATGCCATTGTTGCATTGTTGTGTGCTGCCACCCACTGATGGGTGCTCATGGTGGGGCTGCCTTGCATGGTTCTGTGGTGCACAGGGTTGCATTGTCACAGTGGGGTGGTGGCATGCATGGGGTTTCCTGCAGTGGTGGATGCTGCTCCTGGGCAGGGTGTCTAGGGGTCACGGTGCAGGGTGTGCTCTGCATTGGGGGGATGATGTGGTACGGGGTGGTCAGCCCTCCTTGTGTGCCAATCACAGCTTGCCAGGGGGTGTGATGGGACACCATATCCCGGCTGTGGGTTGGTTGCTGGTCTCCATGGGCCAGTGGTTATTCTAGCCCTCCTCCAGTTGTGCAGTGCATGGGGTGTGGGGGGACGATGTCTGTTCTGCTGTGTGTTCCTCTGCCCATCTGTGGCATAGGTGGTGGGCCCCTACCTCCCTGGTTGTGCAGTTACATTGCCACCATGCTGCTGGGGGGCGTCCCTGGTTGTGCTATGGCACCTCTGGACTGCTCAGCTGCACATCCCTTGTTGCGCTATGGTGCATCTGATCTGCTCAGCTTCCCTTCCCTAGTTGTGCTATGGCGCAGGTGGTGCAATATTCAGTCGTCGGCTGTAGGCGCAGTTTGGCCGGCTCAGTTTTTGAATATTTCACCTCTAGCGCATGGGCGCAATGGACTTGCGCTTGCTCCTGCTATTGTGCACTTTTTGGGCGCAGTTTGAATATCTGGGCCTGTTGTTATTCCATTGTAAAACTCAATGTGCAAGCTAATGCACCCCCTGCTGAGGTCTCTGAAAATACTGCTGCCTCCTGAACACTGGATCTACCTTTGGAAAATCTAAATGTGTCAAATCTGAACTATGAATCTTCATCTGACACTTGAAGAAACCCTGGATTTATCTCTAGAACTGTTCATAGCTTATGCCTTGTGGACATTGACATTTCGGGTCCTGGTCAACTTACCAACTGAAAAATGCCATCATTCAAGATGGTATACTCTGTTGATATGGAACATTGTGTGGTGGCCAACTATAATTTCTTCTGATATGGACTAAAAGTTATGCAAAGTGAACTTTTCTAACTTCTATGTTCATTTCCTAAACAGGTAATAGATCATACGGTAATCACACCTGTTCCCATCTCAGAACCAGATACCATTAAGTCTAGTCCTAACTATCTTGATGCTCTATCTTGATTTTTACTTAATTTGTAATATCCATACAGGCAACTCCAGATGGTATCAACTCCAGATGGTGTCATTGTTCTTGTACCTCACCCCGAGTGGTACTACCCTTATTGGTGCCACTCCCTGTGAATATGCCCTGTATGCCCAGAGGGAAGCGAGCAGTGGCAGCCCGGTGTCTGACATCCAGCAGCAGCAGTATCCAAGGAGGAAGATGCAACTTTACTGGTATTTCAGGATTCTTCAGGTGCATCCAGATTCACCAGTCCAGCAGTGTTTACCCATTTTCATCGCCTTGCCTTCAGATGACATCAATCCAGCTGTTTTCCTGTTTCATCACCTGGCCTTCCAGATGACATTACCTCAGCAGTTTTCCTGTTCCATTGTTTGGTTTCCAGATGACATCATTCCAGCAGTTTTCCTGTTTCATTGCCTGTTTTTTCAGATGACATCAATCCAGCTGTATCCAAAGATGCCACCTGGTCTGCAGGGTGAGAGTCCTCAGCTGAAAGAAGTAAGGTGATCCTTTGTTTCAGTCTTCAAGAAACTGGTACGGTCAACTTTTCTATTTTCCAACTGACTTCACACAACATACCTTACACTGGCAGACTGACCACAAACTGTTTAAATTGTCCTTAAAGACTCTCCCCATGGATTTCAGTGCTTTTCAGGTCCTGACCTGTTCCAGGACTGTTCTGGAGTGGGCTCCAGCCCAGGATAGACTCTTTTTATTTGTATTTTATTTTAGTCTTTGGTAACTGGGTAAGGCCCACTAGGCATACGTGCCTGTTTTAAGGGGTGACCTGGGAGCACTGGGCAGTTAAGTGACTTGCTCAGAGTCACACAGTATGCAAGTGGAGGTTGTGAGAATCAAACCCAGGTCTGGTCTGCTGGATGTATCAAACTTGTTCACACCTTATTCCTCTAGCCTCTAGGCTATACTGCCAGCCCTTTTATGGACCTTGCCTTCAGGTAACTACATTCTATCACTAGTATGGACATTTTAGGGCATCCCCCCCCCCAAAAAAAATGTGTTGTGTAAATGTCTGCTTTACATTTTTTACTTTTGTACTTTTATAGAAAAATATTTTTGGGATTCTCTAGTGTTCAGGTGGAGATTTAGGCACTGTGTGATATGTAGGATGTGTTTTGTGTTTTCTAATCTTGCAGGTGTGCCTGAAGAAGAAAAGAAGAGAAGAAAAGAAGAGGATGTGGGAGCTCAGCCGAGTTTCTCTTTTTCTTAGAGTTCTAGAATTGTTTGTGGTTAACAGGGTGTTAGCATGCTTTTTTCTTCACAGGTGTGAGGTTGTGGGGAAAGGGTGGGAAATGTAATTCATTGCAATGTGTTGTTTCCTAGTTGTTTATGTTTGCAGGTACCCTGGGAGTTTGGGGGGAGGTTCCCCGAGGGGCAGCCTGGTCAGATACATTTTCCCTAGAGGGCTAGGGAGATAGACAGGCTATGGTTCTGAGCTGCAGTAGGGACCTCAGTTCTGGTCTATTAGGGCATGCGTCAAGCAGTTTCTTGGGGCCACTGAAAATTCATAGATAGATTGTAGGATAGGGGTTGAAGTTTCATCAGCCAGCCTCTGTGCCTTTAGTGTCACATGCCTGTGCCTGGCACATTGTAGGGAGGGCCTGATCACCCCTCCCTGTAGGTAACACAGAGGGTAGGATGGCCTGGTGCCAGGTGGAGAAATGACTGTGGACAGTCATTTACCTGGCATGGGATGAGGGTAACCACCCAGTCCCCTGGGGTTACTAGAATCCCATCAGTGTCAGTACTAGGTAGGGAAGGCAGCTGGTGAATAACTAGTTAAATGTTTTTTTTTACCTGCTCCCTCTCTGTTTCCTTAGTTTCAGCTGAGACGAGAGAGGTGATGTGATTTAGAACTCTTGCAGCCGCCTAAGCCATGGTAGCTAGCTGTGAGTGGGGAGCTTTAGAATGTTCAGTTAGTTCTGTGTCAGCAGCCAGAGTGAGCAGTTGGAGAGTTGCAGTGCGGGCTCTGTGAGGAGAGCCTATTTGTCTCACTCTACTGCTGAGAACCATCTGCCTGCCTGTAGAAGTGGTGGAAACCATCTAGAAGGAGTTCTTGATGTTCTTCTCATCCCCAGTGAGATGAGAAGGACTGCAAAATGGATCTGAGGGGCAATCCCATGACTTTGGTCCAGGACATTGAAGCTGCCCTTTTGTGTTCAACCGTGAGTAATCTGACTTTCGGTATCCCAGGAGGAATGTCCTTGTGTTTTCTTTTGGGGTGTATTCTGACAAAGGGAATTATACACTAAGTTCTGTTCTGTTTGAGACTGTTCTTATCCTTTCTTAAAGTTGGCTGACAATTGTGGAGTCCTCTGTGAGGCTTGGTACATTGTTGAGGACTTTAATTTACACTCAGTAGTGTGTTTTTAATGCTGAATGTGATAGATATTCCAGGATGCACAGTTCTGCTGTTTTACTAAAAGTTTGAGGTATAACTCTGAAAGAATGGCTGGGTATGGACTGTGGAAGCAAAAAGTGGGTAATCCCCAATCCCCAATCTGGAGTGACCAGTTCAGCACTACAGGTTCCGTAAGGGCACCTGCTTATTCAGGACATGGTGGCCAATGTCTGAAGAGAAAGTTTACCCCCTAGTGTGGGTTATGCTAATTTTGAGCACCAGTGTGCTCTGTTGTAGCCAGTTGACACATTACCAAACTGGTAAATCCTATGCCATATGGGAAATGTTCTAAGTTGTGGACAGTGCCACTAGAAGAAATTGTGTGTTCCGTTGTGGCCAGTGCCACTAGAAGAAATGTGTAATTCAGCTGAGGCTTTGCCACTGAAGACAGTCCTAAATCCTATGCAATATGGGAAGTTTAGAGTTTAGAGCTTAGAGTTTCTGTTCACTACAGACTTTTTGTTGTCCTGCATCGCCTTGTGCCATGAGGAGTAAACCCTTGGGGTCCACCTCTGCTTTTTTGTACCATTCTTTGGAATAAAGCCACACTCTAGAACCCCAGCCTGGTTTGGACATTCTTTTTACTGCTTCCTGTGTGGAATTACTGGGTACCCCTCCAGAAGTTCAGTCCAAGCATAGCCCCTAGCAAAAGTTCTCTCCTCAGGAACTGGGTTTAGTAATGGTCATTTGAGTGTAATATTGTTTATGTACCCCCACCCCCTCTTACCCCTAGACAGAAAATATGGGAGGTGTGCTTACTAGTTAAACAAGTGGCCAGTGGGGGGTTGCTTTCATATTGTGGTCCCTTAATCTTTCCTCATATGTCTTCTGGTGCAAATTTTACACATCTTAGTCACCCTTCTCTGAACCACCTCCACCCTGTCTACATTCTTATGAAGATACGGCCTCCAGAACTGTACAAAGTACTCCAGATGAGGCCTCATCAGTGTTTTGTACAGTGGTACCACCACCTCCCTTCTTTAGCTAGTGATACCTCTTCCTATGCACTCCAACATGCCACTGACTTTTCCCACCACCATTGTACACTGCTTTGCCCAGATCCAGGCCCTGATACCAGCTGATGACCTTGTCACCCTAATACATGCCTTTGTAATGTCGAGGTTTGACTACTGCAATGTCTTATACCTATGGCTGTCGGGAGAAAATCTCCACCATCTGCAGCTAGTGTAGAATGCGGCAGCCAGGCTGTTAATGGGATCATTAAGACAAAAGCAGAAATGGAACTTTGGATAGTGTAAGGAGTAAAAGAAGGGACATGGAGATTTTAGATAATGCTGAGAAAAAAGAAGGAAAAAGCGGGTGTATTATTAGGTTGACTGATGGAAGTATGTTAGTGGAGGATAATGGGAAAAGGCTAATGCAACAAACAGTTTCTTTGCTCAGTATTCACAGTGAAGGACTTGGGGCTCCTGCAAGGAAGTTGTGTTAAACTTTCAACTACGGGGGTAAGGGGAATGGAGCAGATAATGATCACAGAAGAAAGGTTCCAGAAAGGGCTTGCAGCCCTTAAGGTGGACATGGAACTGGGACCTAATGTTTTTTTTTTTATCATTTAATGACCTGATAGTTTTCATCAAAGAGTACTGAAGGAAACAGTGAAAGAACTGACAGCACCCCTTACAGATCTGTTTATGTGCTGTCTGGAAATGGGAAGTTCTGGGGGCTGGAGGTCTGCAGATGTGGTTCTCCTGCACAAGGGTGAAGACAGAGAAGGCCAAGATAACTACCTCAATTGTTGGTAAGCTTCTGAAAGATCCTGGACAAGTAAAAATAGTGGCATACCTAGAGGCTGATGAGTTACAAGACAGTAGGCAAGATGGGTCTGTGACTGGAAGACTGCAAAATTAACATGTTGCAATTCTTTAACTGAGTCACAAGGGCAATGAATAGGGGACAGGCAATCATTATGGTCTATTCCAACTGCAGCAAAGCCTTTGATTTGGTTCCCAATGGGAGGCTACAAATGAAGCTATAGGATCTAATGATAGAGAAAGGGCCCATAAGTGGATTGATTGCTGATGAGAGGGAAGAAAGCAGATGGTGGGGTGCTGCAAGGGTCAGTCCTGGGTCCCATCTTGTTCAACATGTTCATTGGTGACATCAGGGATGGTATCCAGGGCAAGACATGGCTCTTTGAAGATGACACAAAACTCTGTGTCAGGGTGGACAGTGAAAAATGGGTCAAGGATTTGAACAGAGACTTGAACAGAGATATGGAAAGACTGAAAACGTAGACAGTGTCAAAAAGTGCAAGGTGATGCACACTGATAAGAAAAGCCCATGTGCAGAGTGCTGGATGGGAAGAGTTCAGTTAGCCACAATGACAAAAGAAAGCCATCTGGAAGTTATCATCAGCAAAAGTCTCAAAACCTTGGGCTAGCGCAACATGGAATATAACAAAGTAACCAGAATACTGGGCTGTATGGAGAGAGAATTTAGCAGATGTGAGGTAATACTGCCCTTGCACAGTTCCCCAGTGAGAGCCCAACTGAAAAACTGTGCTCTGTTCTTGAGTCTGCACCTAAGAAAGGACAGAAGCAGGCTTGAGACTGCAGCAAAGGGTCACCAAGATGATCTGGCATCAGGAAGACAGAAAAGTCTCAGCAATCACCTCTGGCAACTAATAGAAGCTAAAGATGCAGTAGATAATATGCAAAACTTCTTTTGGTGCACAGCTCCATCACAGAATGCAGTTAAAGTGCACCACTGTACAAATTCCTGATGTTTAATCAAAGAACTAACAACTCCTTGAGACCAACATACTTTATTACAAACACAAGTAAAACCTCATTACAGACTTTTTACAACTTACTTTGTGCACTGTCTAAACTTGTTCTTTTATTTGCTGCAAATGATCCAGGGTCTGCATGGCAGGTCAAGTGAGGAATGAGTGACTGACCTGAACATGTATAGTATGGAAGCCAGGTGAGAGAGGGGAGATATGATTGAAGTTTACAAGTTCCTGAGAGGGATAAACAAAGCTGACATTGTGGAACTGTTCACCAGGCAAAGAAACCGAGCAACAAGAGGTCATGGGTATAGACTAGTCAGGGCAACATTTAAGACAGATGTTATGAAATTCTTCTTCAATGAAAGGGTCTTGGAATGATGGAATAGATTACTGAAGGAGGAGGTAGAGGTGGGGTCTTCAAAGAGCTTCATGTTTGGGTAGGACAGATATTGAGGGCTTGCGGAGGGTGAGCAGGAGTAAGGAAGTAGATAGTTGAAGGGGGTCATTTGGGGCTTGAGGTTCAGATCTCCATGTAAGAACCCTATTGGACAGTAAGCCAATGCGGAATATTTAGGAAAACTGGGCAGACTGGATGGATCCTGTGTCTTTTTTCTGACATAATTTTCTATGTTTTTGTCTTTCTGTTTCTAAATAATTTAAAAAAGTTATTTTTAATATGGTTATGCATAGGTTTTCATCAACATTATCATCTATTTATGAACTGGGCTTCAGATTTCCATCCCTCTGATTGGTTGTTAGTCATGCGCTGAAAGTGTTGATCGCATAGCCAAAATCAAGTACTGGCAGCCTTGATGCAGAACCAAAAAAACATATTAATGCTGATCTGGAATTTTGTAAAACCTATAGAACGTTAAGGGCTGCCATTTTGTGTCTCTCTTCCCCTTCAAGTGCACCAGACAAAAATATCATAAATTGTGCTGTACAGTGCCATTTCCCCTTCAAAAAAAAACTGCCTAATTTGTTATATAATTAAGAAATGAATTTCTTCAATGTAATTACAGCCTTTTACTTCTACAGTATGTTCGCCACCAACCCACCCGCCTGCCACGCACTCCTCCACTCTAGCGCCTGCTCTGTCATCCCACAAACCGCTGACTGCTCCCTCACTTCTGCCCACTCACTACTTCAGCACAGTCACATACCTGCTTTTATTTACTTGCAGTTTTCAACTCTATTTCTCGGTTCAGCCCTCAAATGCCATGCCAAGACTGCTGCTTCTGTACTTCCGTATCTCATAGCTGACTACTACACACATTGGCGGCATCTCCTCACTCTGACTGCCAACTACATAAGTATAACCAAGGATGTAGGCAGGCATATTCACTGTACACATTTGTATACAGTTTTGTTTGTTATGTGCCTATCACAAACCATATACCTTTCTGTTAACATTTTCATTGTAATCTGCAGTATTTGAGTTAGTGTAGGCCATTTAGTGTCTCTGTTTAAACTTATGTTGTGCAGGAGACAGATATACTGTATGTATAACCTCTTTAGAGGTTACAGGAATCGTCTGACAACAATCTGATTTGTTTGGAAGGGGGCAGCTTTTGGAGAGAATGTGTACATTTTTTTAATGGGGGGGTTAGCTGTTGGAGACTGTGTGTACAAAATGGAAATGTCTGGCTATGCCCCTGAGTATAAGTGAATAAAAAAATAACTAAATAAAAAGGAAAAACAGACACAGTAGCTGCTATCTTTGCACACTGTACTTTCAAAATGAGACAAATCAAGTTGGGGGGGTAGACAAGGTAGCGCCACAACATCCAGTTCAGGAACCCTGCAGATACTGATGGCACATTAAGACAAAGCTCCTCAACTCAAAAAAAAATACAGCCACACTGTCGCAGGCAGAGGAACTATTTTATTTCAAATGAAGATGAACATATAATATTTTTTTCCACTTAGTCCTTTGAATTTCAGTTTTTTCACACATGAACAGCTAAGGTGCCCATTTCATAAGCTCAATAAGACACTCCAGGGGTATGCACTAGACACTTCTAGCACATGGCCAGAAGTTGAAGGCACTAGGCCTGCAGCCTCTTGCCTTACTATGCCTCTGGCCATGTACTAAAAGTGTCTAGTGCACACCACATCATATCTTATTGCTTACTTTTCAACACCCATTATTTTATATGGTCATCAGAGAGCAGTGTATGTTCATAACAGTTCACCCTAGTCACAAGAAAAATTATGTTAAACAATGAGTGTTCAAAAACATCTGAGAATACTGATGAAAACCTGGGGATTGATATATTAAAAGGTGCACTCTTTTTTATTATTGCAAATCTAAATGAATTGCCAAAGTTCACTAAAATGGGAAACAATGCATCTTACAAGAAAGGAGAAAAGGAGTGATCTAAAATGGAGTAAACAATAAAATGCACTGTTGCTTTAATATTATTTACTAAAGATTTCTGACACTGACCTGCACAAATGTTCACATTATTTTTTCAAGTACCTTCACCATCAGTGAGCAAGTGTAGGTTCCTTTTGCTTGTGACTGTTTGACTTTGAACTATATGCGCCACATTACCCAGGATGCTGCCTTGTAAGTCTGTTTCCTAGTCTAAAGGTCCTTGACTTTTTTCATATTGTAAAACATTAACTTCTCCTACTGAGACAGATGACATGCACTATTAAATTATTATTGAAAAACTGCCAAGTGGTATTGAAAACTAGATGTATTATAACAAATGCAATATTACAGAAAACAGAAGTTTTTATGGTTGATCTGAAATATTAAAACAAGTCTTAATAACTGCTTTGAACCTTTGGCTTGTACTGCAGCCAGCACATAGCCTGGTGAAGTAATATCCTTTTGACTGACCTCTAACCAGATGTGCTCATTGTAAGATATGGTACACAGCCATGAGCTTGAAAATATCAGTTCTACACAGAGTGCCACAGAAAGGGCAAGAGACATTTTTACATTGATATTCTCAGCACAGACATGGGAAAAAGAGAAATCCTTTTGGAAGGTAGTCTGCTTTGGATAGAGTGATGTGTTTTCTTTGAGGATCAGACACATACATTCTGAAATGTTTAAAAATGATATTTAGGATAGTTACGTGTATGTGACTGACTTAAAAAAAGTAAAATGAAGGAGGGAAAAAGAACAACTGTGCTTATAAATTATTAAGCAGCCATATTTTTCCTGTTATGGAAGCTGCTGCTAAGGTGCACAATATTGAAATAATTCGTACTGGCACTCTATATGGTTTTAATGTAATTTTTACATTTACAGCATTACAAACTCAAGACACAACCCTCCACTGAATACCTAAAAAATGTAATCAAAAGAAATCAAAAGCAATGTTATTTCTTGTATTATATGGTTAAACTATCAATAAGAAGGAGTTAAAAAGTGTAGTGCTGAAAAACAGAAAACATCAGAACATTATATTTTAAAAGTTAGATATTGTAAGGGCAAGACAAAGCCAGTTTATTTATTTATTTATATGTATGCATGCATGTATGTATGTATTTATCAATGTGTGTATTTGAAATTAGTGTAACTGGGATAACTCCATATGTTTCAGCATCTTGCTGCATGGACATTCCAGGGAGGATAGCAGCAGTTAACTGGTCGACATAGTCCAGCAGGAATAGTTACATACAGGCTAAACTATGCACAGGGAAGACATCTGTAAAGGTAAGTACTTACAAACAGTAATTAAAGCAAACTAACAAAGTGGGGTCACAGCAAATAAAGAGCATGCCCATTGTTATGTAATATGATCATGATCAGGGAGAGAGGTATTTTGGACTGAAACAAATACAGCAAGATCTAAAGTGGTTAGAATGACTGGAGTTGAACACTTACAAGCTAAAAGCATTCCTCAGCTGGAGATGAAGTTTGCTGCAGGTGTCAAGTGCTGCAAATGCAAAGACCTTTCTACTACATTCACACCTCATCTTTGGAACTGAGAATGTAATGGGTGCTGTTGAATGGAATGAGTAGGCACTGCTTGATTGTGTGTGATGGGCTAGGAGATAACCAGGGGCTTTTCCTTGTGCACAGTTGTGCAACAAAGAAAGCCAGTGGAAATCATGCCTGATTGAGGGACCTGTCCAGTTAGGCTGATCATAATTCAGACAATGATGGGTAGACCAACTGCAGAAGAGGCTGAACCTGCAAAGCTTGTAGAAATCATCCAGGAAGAAGAGAGTGGTTTTGTTTGCAAAGTGGTATATGATGTCTCCATAGTCGACGGATGGGAGCAGGAAATGGAAAACCACCTGCGTTCTGATATCTGCACTGAAACAGCATTTAGACCTGTAGAGAAAGTTGAGCTTGGGCCCTATGGTTGTTAAGATGTGATCAGTGTGTCTAATGTATGTAAGTAATACGTCAAGCTAGATTCCTAGATATATGAATACATTGATTTGCTTAAGGAAGTGATACATCAAGCCAGATTCCTAGATAATTGAATACATTGATTTGTTCAATACTGTTGCCATCTGATGTTATGATTACAAGTGGATCGGCAGTTGCTGACAAACCAGCAGATTGTATTGAAATGATATTGCAGTACTGAATTTACCTTGAATATTGTCATTTTACTTTAGTAGAGTAAACACAAAAAGGATTACTGTCTGCTCCTCAGAAAAGTGGGGTGTGTGGAGCCATGGGGCAGCCAGCGCCTGCTACATTACAGGGATTCAAGAAGTGGATGTACACACACAAACTCGTGGGTGCCAAAATTAAATTTTAATTATAATAATACATTAAATAGCACCAGCAACCAGCAAACAATTAGTGGGAGGCCCAAAAAATGTCCCAGCGCTTCACTCATGCAGAGCTGCAGCAGGGGGTGGGGTTATGGAGCTCCAGCCTGCCTCAAAACCCAACATAAATTACCACAATGTTCATAACAGTTTTTACTGTAAATGCAGGTGAATACAGGTACTAGGTAAAAAACAGAGCGAAAACTTTAAAGGGACATGTTACAACACAAGAAACATTCATGATATAGTTTCAAAATTAGAAAACCGAAAGCATATCAGAATTTTATTGGCATATATTTGTCTAAGGCTCTTGAAAAATTAGTTGCTGGCCAATTAACTGAATACATAGAAAAGTACAATATACAGTGCCCGCAACAACATTGGTTCCACAAGGGACACAGCACCACTACTGCATTGCTAGAGTTTATCAGTTATATTCACAGTTCCCTGGATTATGGCTCGCTAGATGATGCCTCTTTCATCGACCTGTCAAAAGCCTTTGACACGGTTAATCATGACCTTTTAGTCGAGCAGCTTGCATCTATTGGTCTGTCTGCTGACACAGTTACCTGGTTTAAGAGTTACCTCATGAATCGCTCTCAGCAAGTTAGGATTGATAATGTCCTATCTAATAGCAGACCTGTTATCTCCGGTGTACCCAATTGCTCCATCCTGGATCCCATTTTATTCAGTTTGTTCTTAAACAGGCTCCCACTTGCCAGTAGCTGTTCGATACTGTTCTATGCAGATGATGCAGTCCGGTATACAAGTGATGCTGATCCTTTTAACTTGGAACGCAAGCTCCAGGACAGCTTTACTGTATTTGAGAGATGGTTCGGAGAACATAAACTCATTCTGAACTATAAAGAAAACAAGACCTTGTTGTTTTCCAGTCCCCAGAGTAGGCATTAATCACATTCACTCAACATAACAAACACATCTGGGACTACATTGGAACTCATCCAGCATTTCAAATATTTGGGGATCACAATAGACAGCACTATGTCATATGCCTACCACATTAAAAATGTTGCAAAGGATGTGAACATCTGTATTGGTCTTCTTCATAGGCACAAGAAAAGTCTTACCCCAGAGGTCCTAAATCTCACTATCCAGAGTTCAGTGGTCTCTCTTGTTGATTACGGCATCGTAGTCTATGGCTCAGCCACAGATACAGTCCTTCACCATATAAAGGTCACTTTAAATAAAGCCTGTCGACGCTTAACTGACTCCCCACAGCTTACACATACATTTGACCTATTTGACCAGGCTAACTGGCTCCAGTTCACAGATAGACTCAGGTTCCAATCATGCCTTCTGGCCAAAAAAGTGAGTCTGGGCCTGATGCCAAAGGGTGTACAGAAGCTCCTTACTCCCAATGATAACAGCCGTTCCACCAGAAGCTCAGATAGCACAGTCTTCAAAATTCCTAGGTGTCGCACCTCTCTTGGTCAAAGAGCTTTTGCCTACTGTGCTCCCACTTGGAATAATAATCTTCCTCCTGCCATCTCCTTGACAATAGCATTAGGACCCTACAAACGTGAGCTCCGAAAACATCTCAATGCTAATGCTCTCTGTGACTACTTGCCTTAGCCCATCTATGCTGTATTTCCATGTCCATAAGCAGCTCTCCCTCATGACCACATGGCCCCTTAAATCCTACACTTGTTACTTCCCTTCATCCTCCCTCCCTCCCTCCTTTCCTTCCTTCCTTCCTTCCTTCCTTCCTTCGTCAAACTCCCCTCTTCCCCACCACCCCCTTTTTTCTCCTACTATCCTCTCCCATCTGCCTTCAGCCCCACTCCCCAATAAAAAAAAATAGCTTCAACAAGGCCTTCCTGGGCTGATGCTTCTCCTCTTCATTAGTGGGTATTGGCCACCCTGGGCTGCTGTAATCCCAGAACATAGCCCTCCATCCTGACAACCCAGTCTGCTGCAGTACCTCCCTCTGCCTTACAGGCACCCCCACCATTCTGAATTGTCCTTTCTTCCTTAAACTGCCTTAACCTTCTCACAGACTTGTGGTACTTATAATAACTTGCTGACTTAGCCTGCTTGTTTATGTTTATATTAATATTTAGTCTCATACTTGTTATTAGCCTGCACTTACAGATCTATTGTATACCTATACATTTTTTTTTGTTTGTTTGTTTTTAATCACTGTTAATGTAATTCTGATGTGGAACCTATGTAATGAGCTTGTTCTCAAAGGTGTTACTCCAAGATCACGATAAATAAAATAAATAAATAAAATAAGTTTGATGAATGTAAATAGATCTGCATTTAAACATACTGGGCCCAATTTTCAATGGTTGATGCAACTGTGCCAAACACATATAATTTGCATCCAGTTTTAGTACATTTAGCGCAGTTGTGACATTTTCCACTATTTTCAGTAGCTTTTGCCCAAAATGTTTGGCACAAGCCCAGTAAAAAGGGTCCCCAAATGGTGCATAGTTAGACCAGGGAGAGCTGGTCTAACTTGCAGCATTTGATGCACCAAATAGAAAATCGATGTCTGTGTCAAAGGAAAGCCACAAGCCCCCTGCACCATATGTTCAGTGCAACAGAGACTTACAGCATCCATGTCTTGTTTGAAAATTGGGCCCACTATGCATAAGTCTAAAACAGATGTCCTAATGCCAGTCTGGACAAAGTTGATACTAAATACATGGTCAATACTGAAGTAGAAATGAGAGGCAATAACCTGCTAGGCACATCCTGTGATTCACCCATTGTTTTTCTTTGTATGGCACCAAATATTTTGGGTTGGTGGTCTACAAGAGGATGTAGTATTTTGACTGAAGCAGCTATAGAAAAAGATAGGACTTGAAAAAAGGAGAGAGAAAAATGTGTTGGTAAAAACCAGGTACTCATTTCACATAATTACAATGTAACAATTTTCAAGTCAAATCAGTATTTCTACAACAAACTTAAGTAAAAAATAAGGAACATTAATTCAGAAACTTACAGATGCAGTGTAGTACACCAAGGCCTAAATTAATGCCTAATATGGACACTAGCTAGGTTTGATTGCTCAGGTATTTTTCTAATCATTTTATCCCTGGTTAGCTGGGACCCAGGGCTATGAGCTTGAAGATGGCCCCAGCATGAGAAAACCATTACACATGGCTACTTGGAGATCATTTGTAAAGATATGTTGAGATATGATCTATCCCTAAGGCTATGAGTACTTCAGAAAACAACTCATCAGATATTAAAGCAATGGTGCATGTTACAGTGAAACTTTTGTATCTATACATTACATTTTTATTCTATTTTAGATTACTCTTTCTGTCTGTCCTGCAAGATGCCAGCATTGTCAATGCAAATCATGATATATTTGATATTAAATCTTTTTAAAAAAGAATGACATTTAATTGAAAACAAACTTTAAATATTTAGGCATCAATCTGGGTTGAAGTTCAAAGCTACAAAAGTAGGGAAATGCAATTTTGGGAACTTTGGGTAAAAACTCTATGTAATCTTGGTGAAAGTGGAATGAGTAGTGATGTTCCTTGTGGCCTGAATGATTGCTCAGAGCAGCATTGACACTGCTGTCATGCTTCATTTCTATTAAGTGCAAGCAAAATATACACTTAGTTTGAGTTTTGCAACCAAAATACATATGAAATTAACAATATAATATATAACTGTGAAATACTAACTAGCAAAAATGTTGAACATCATCTAAATACATCTTCAAGGTGATATATTGCAGTTTTAAAACCAGCATCTGACAGGGAAGAAGCAAGGAACAGAGCAGTACCTGGACAAAAAATGGCTCACACATAGAATATTCTTCTCTTATATTGATAGCAGCATTACCAACCCCTACCTAGTTGCTGTGACCCTGATACTGTACAACTAAGAAGTCACTTGGCTCTCTATTGTTATACTGAGCAGTCAAAAATCATATACTAGGTGGCAGAAGGATACACAATATATGAACCACTAGGAAGAGGTTAGGAAGAATATATGAGTTAGTGAACATGTCCTGCTAATGTGTGCAAGAAAGTATTTGGAGTTTATCACTGATTTCTCCGAAGAAGCAATGTTAGGCAACAAAATGTTGGTTTGGCTCTAACAATAAAACTACTTTAGTATATATAATAATACTTTTGACCTTTTTCTGAATAAGTGAAGTAATCCAATCCATGTTTGTGTCAACACTGCAATAACCTAACTTTCTGGGTGGTGGAAGGCTCTTGGCTGTGCCTTGTGCCTCACAACCCATCCAGTGCATTTGGTTATTACAATACTGCTGCATAACTGTGTGTGAACTATTCCATATCTGTCTGTCTGTCTATCTATCTATCTACTCATCTACATAGCTAACATTTATTGACTTCACCCCAATTATTCATGGTGGAGTTCTTTACTTAAAATGCTTTTTGAACATGTACCCCCTCCCACCCACAGTAACAAACTGTTCCCAACCCCTCCCTCCACGCAACACCTTTTAAAGATAGTACACCCATGGGTCATCCTTTAGCATCCACCACCATCCTGAAATCCCACAGTCCTGGCAAAGTTTCTTAACTACATAGTATCCCTTTATTATCTACCCCCAACCTAGCCATATTACTAAAACAAACACCACCAATCTACCCCAACCCCATGCCTATCCATTGAAGTTATAAAACCATATGGAACCCCCACACTTTACATTTAGCCCTCAACTTCTCTCCTTTCCAGACCCAAGTTATAAGAATAAATTGCAGTCTGACTTGTGAGATACCCTCCCTTTCCAGTGTCCCACAGTACAGCAGAATGAATGAATAACAATGTCCTTATATATGGTACCACCTGATTGTCTGGTTAAGGAGAAAAAGGCTACATTCAAAAGTAGAAAGAATCACAGAAGGAGCACGACAGGGAACTGTATCAATTAAAGCAGAAAGAAGCGGGGAAGGCAGTCAGAATAGCAAAAGCCCTGACTGAGGAAAAAATAGCCAATTCAGTTAAGAAGGGGGATAAAACCTTTTATAGGTACATTAGGGAGCATAGAAAGGTTAAGGGAGGAATAGTGAAGATTAATAAGGGACAGGGGAGGTGGGCAAAGGGAGACAGTAAAAAGGCAGCAGTACTGAATGAATACTTTTGCTCAGTATTCACCCAAAAAGATGAGGTGGAGTTACCTAAACCAGACAATAGAAGAACTCTGGGTAGGGGGGTTGACACTAGTCCATTTACAGAAAAAAGAGTCCTGAAAGAACTTCTAAAACTCAAGGTGGACAAAGCAATGGGGCCTGATGAGATTCACCCCAGAATCCTAAAAGAACTAAGGGAGGGCCTAGTGTCACCACTGACCACACTTTTTAACAAATCATGGGAGGATGGGGTGGTACCTGAGGACTGGAGGAGGGCAGATGTGATTCCCCTTCACAAAAGTGGGAGCAAGGCAGAAGCAGGAAACTACAGACCTGGAAGTTGGACCTCAGTGGTTGGGAAAATGATGGAATCACTTCTGAAAGAAAGAATTGTTGAGTACCTAGAGGCCAGCAGGGCACAGGACCCAAAGCAGCATGGATTTACAGCAGGAAGGTCATGTCAGATGAATCTAATTGATTTCTTTGACTGGGTGGCCAAAGTAATAGACTAGGGAGGGGATGTGGATACGGCCTACCTAGACTTTATCAAGGCATTTGACACAGTCCCACACAAAAGATTAATAATCGAGTTAGCCAGCCTAGGAGTGGGTCCCAGGGTGGTAGCCTGGGTAGCAAACTGGCTGCACAACAGGACACAGAAGGTAATAGTGAATGGAATACATTCCAAAGAAAGAGGGGTTACTAGTGGAGTACCTCAGGGCTCAATCCTGGGTCCAGTCCTCTTTAACACCTTTATAGGTGACATTGCATAGGATCTGGAGGGAAAGGTATGCCTCTTTGCAGATGACACAAAGATCTGTAACAGAGTTGATACACAAGGTGGGATAGAAAGGATAAGAAGGGACTTGGCAAGGTTGGAGGAATGGTCAGACATATGGCAATTTAGATTCAATGCAAAGAAGTGCAAAGTAATGCACCTGGGAGACAAAAACCCAGGAGAAGAGTACACAATAGCAGGGGAGGTACTAACAACAACAAAAATGGAAAGGGACCAGGGGGTAGTCATATCAGATGATCTAAAGATTCCTACACTCTGAAAACTACTAGGACAAAAAAACACAAAGGCAAATCCCAGAAATGATAACAAGTGGGATCTAATCTTTGAAAACACACACACATACACAATCCCTAATGTACAGTAACTTATAAAATAAATAATGCGTATTGTGAACCCTTTATGGGAGAAATATTCAGTACCTATCTGAACGATATATATATATATATATATATATATATATATATATATATATATAATATATATAGCTGTGTGACAGTATTCGAGAGACTTGGTGTCCCTTTAAAATCATGTCTGTATTTAACTCAGAAGATATTAAAATTACAGAATTTGAGCTCTTTTTTGTTGTTGCTAACATAATAAAGAGCAGTGTGCATGAAACAATGTGTGTGTCTTTTTATTTTATTGTTGCACCCTTTTAGGAGTGAAAATAGGGGCTAAAAAAGCAGCCATTTTGTGACATGGCTGTGCTATGCATCTTTGTGACATTAATATTGCTTAAATGCAGACACAAGCCATGAAGTTGTGGCTTATTTTGGAGGAGTGGATGTATGGCTACTCTACATTGTATAGGAATTTCACATATTTATTACAACTTGTACTAGACAACACATGGAATTAATTGCTCCTGTGCAGTACATATGGGCCCAGATATTCAAACTGTGCCACAAAGTTGTGCAATAGCAGGAGCAGGCACAAGTCCACTGTGCCCATGCGCAACACGTGTGATATTCAAACACTGTGCAGATCAAGATGCGCCTGCGACACACGACTGAATATCACGCCATAGCGTAACCAGGGATGTGCAGTGGCGCAGGCCAGATGCACAATAGCACAACCAGGGATGCCCAGTGGAGCAGGGCAGCAGTGCAACAGCACAACCAGGGATGCACAGGGACAGGATGCAGGGGCCCACCACCCAAGGTAGGGATGGGCAGAGGAGCACACAGCAGAACAGACATTGCCCCCCACACCCCATGCACTGCACAACCAGAGGAGAGCTGGAAGAACCACCAGCCCAGGGATGCCAGCAACAAACCCACCGCCAGGGCATGGTGCCCCAGCACACCCCCTTGCAAGCTGTGACCGTCACAAATGGATGCCTGGCCACCCTGTACCACACCATCCCACCAATGCAGAGCATACTCTGCACCACGATCCCCATACACCCGGCCCAGGAGTAGCTCCCAACAGTGCAGGACACCCCATGCATGCCACCACCCCCACTGTGACAATGCAACCCTGTGCACCACAGAACCATGCAAGGCAGCCCCACCACGAGCACCCTTCAGTGGGCGGCAGCAGACAGTGATGCAATGACTGCATACACAGTGCCGCCATGCACATCACCCCCCCAGGTACAGCTGAGAGACTGACCATGTGCAGGCACACGAGGTAGCCCACACATGACAGGGCATGCCCCAGACCCCACCACCAGTGGCACAGCACCCTGCACACCCTCCCAAGGACACAGCCCATCCCAGCACTGGCCACAACTGCCAGCACAGACACCCACAGTGTTACATGGAAGCATGTGCCACACAGGATGCAACACAGTGCACAGACAAATAAACACCCATACCCAAGGGCAGACTAACACAGGGACACAGTAGCAGGTCAACCAAGCCCCCGGCGTGTGGCCACAGCAGCTGTGCACACACGGCCAGAACCCCTCTATGGCACAGGTGTGCCAGCAACCCTGTGCAGGCACCATGATGCCGTACGCCACCAGCATGTGGCTGGAGCACAAGTGACAGACAGTGGAGCACCTCCCCTGCAACAGACACAAGTGACAGCATCAAGGTGGGACAACAGCAGAGGCAACAGTGCCACCCGAGGGAGACGTGCACCACACCAGTGACAGGAGGCAACCCAGCATCATGCTGGGTACAGTGGCTTTCCAGCATGGGCAGCCACCACTGACATGCCAGTGGACTGTGCAGGTCACAGATATGCAAGGATGGCAGCTGCACAGGCCATGGACGGTCTGACAGGTGCACCATGGACACAGTGCATGCACCGTGTACTGCTGCACACAGTCATCCAGTGCACAGGGAACAACACACAAACCACAGACAGTGACTGAGAGCTACGCTCACTCCAAACTCACCTCCCCTACGGACACACACACACACACACACACACACACACACACCCCACAATAGCACCACCCCCAATGCCATGCACACCACTGCAGCTGAGCTCCATTAGCCCGCTGTAAATCAGAGACCACCACAGTAGGCATAACAAAACACATGTATTGGAACAGTATAAACAAAACTATTTACCGATATATACAATAGAAAAGGGTGAGGCCTACAAACCGGTGGGGTGGGTAAGGGCAGGGTGAACATATGGGAGAGGGAAGGAGGGGTGAGGGTGGGTCCAGGGGGGCAGGTAGCCCAGGGTGGGATGCAACCAGTGGGAGCCCCTGCCCACTCCGATGGCGCCTCCTGCCATGCCTCCTTCTCACTCCAAGCTGCTTCACCCTCTGGAGAATTTCTAAGGAGGCCCTGGCCACCTGAAGAAGCTCCTGCAGTGCCCTCTCAATTCGCATCATCCGCCGTCCACCTAGGACAAGGGAGTAGAGTCAATAGGCATGAATGCACAGCCCCCTGCAGCCCACCCATTGTGCATGGCATACAGCCATGGGACACGCCCCTGTGATGGTGTGCGACCACCCACAGTGATCATGTCCACAAGACCTGCCCACCCAGGCCCACACAGCCATGCGGACCACTACACACATCCACTGCCCAAGTCCCACACAGCACCACCGTGGCTGTACAGTGATATGGCTATGCGGTGCAAAGGTAGTGGCACCGTCATGTACCCAGTGCACACGTGGACCACCAGTGATGCACACCCAGACATGCAGTGCCACTGGACAGTGCTGACTGTACCATGTGGCATGCACGGCAGTGATGTCAATGGATGGTGGCCATGCCCCACCACCTGCCCTGCTACACAGCATGCACAGAAAATCCTGGATGGAAGGCACTCACCATCATCAGGCTGGCCCAGGTGCTGACCCTCTATGGGACCTCCAGCATGGGGACGTAACTCCCTTCCCCTCAGCTCACATCTCTGCCTCTCCTCCCTTGCACGGCAATGCTCTTCAGGGCCTAGGGTGCAAACATGGAGAGAGGAACATCAGTACAATCTAGTAGCAAAGGCCCTCCCCACCCCCGGGTGTGTGCAATCCCACACAGCAAAACCATTCAGCCCCCCACCCCTATACCACCACCACCACTGCTTACACTGGACGGACCCCTCCCCCCATGTGGTGGACACATGCCCACCGCGATACCCATATGGACGCAACCAGTGTATGGATGGGGCACCTACCTGGCCGTGGAACAGCGCCTCTACTGGTGCATGCCTGCAGGTGGGCAAGCCTGTCCGGGTCCCTCCGCTGGAGGTCCCCGTACTGGTGTCAGAACTGTTCAGATGTCCTCTCTATCCCTGTGGCCTCCTCCAGTGCCACTGCCACCTCCTCCCACACGGCACTCCTGGCCCTGTCCAGGGGTGCCACACCAAACAGAACACCAGCATGGGGCTCCACCAGTGCAACCAAATTGGCCAGTTCTATCTGGCTCCATATTGCTGCTCTTTGACGTGCCATCTTTGGATCGTCTCTGATTCAAAATGTCACTCCCTAGCACACGTCCATCATGTGCGGATGCTATGTGATACTGCACTGCTATTCCCCATCGTGCTGTCACCGAACAACGCGATAGGGGTGCACCCATGCAGACGTATGGTGCCTGGGGGCAAAGGCTGGGCACAGGGTCAAGGGTCTCACGCACACAGACTGCCAAAGCGAGATTGGTACTCCCCATGTATAGCACGGTAGGGCACCTGTGTGGGACTTCCTGTAGTGGCCTACCATGCTGTGGCACCATGGTACCTACAGTGCCCCAGGCAAGGGTGTTATACATGTGAACAGTGCACTAGCACCACTGGCACAGTGGTGGACATGCCCTGCACTGCCTCCCACGCTCAGCACATCAACAGCGGGGCAGACATCAGTGTCAGCATCCCGGGCATGCATCACGTGGTGCCTACTGCGCACGTTGCAGAGCTGCGCCTCTGCCTGAGCACACTCAACACAATTGCGCAAGGTGCAAAAGCACGATATTAAGCCAGCATATGCAAATCAGCTCATCAGCATTTCCATGGCGCAGCTACTGCATTAGCATCCACTTAAATTTGAGCCTCGCCTCATTTGCATGCGTTGTGCTATATAAATGCGACATGGGGCTGCAGAGGCCATAGTCTGGTATTGCAGTCTATTGTGGTGGGTTGCATGCTGTTTGGGAGTGTGGACTGTGGTGTGTGGGAGATGCATGGGACTGCACATTCAGAGGTAACACCTGTCATTCCCACAGGATCAATAATGACCAAACATGAGGAGGAGGAGGAGGAGGAACAGAGACGTGGGAGATGGAGGAGGCCCAACTTCACCCGGGCAGAATCAGATGCCCTGTTTGAGGCCTACCTTGACAGGGAACCGCTGCTCAGCGGACAGCGGGGAACACCACAGACCCGTGCTGTGGCATGGGATGAGATGGCGCATGCTGTCAAGCAGTATGGCAGCTACTAGTGTTCTGTGCAGGAGTGCACGAAAAAGGTGGGCACAGACAACAGGAGGATAAAACATAAGGTGGCTGCCATCAGGGCAGCATGTGCTGCGACTGGTGGTGGACAGCTGGATGTGGCATGCCTGATGCCACTGGAGGAGTGGGCGGCTGGCAGCATGCGGCGTTGTGCCCTAGAGGGTGTTCCAGGTGGTGACTTCCAGATGGGTGGCAGCCCGTCACTGCATGGTAGGTCCTGATCTGTCACTGTGTGAGGGATGGGAGGAATGCCACAGGGTAGGGCAGAGACATTAATGCTACTGTGTTCCCTTACAGCTCCTGAGTGTCTACATGGGTCAGCAGTGGTGGGTTTGTCCACTGAGGGCGATACCCTGGACATGGAGGAGTGCACATCCACCTCCACAGGTGTCCAAGGGTCAGAACAACATTGTACCCTCCTGTCTCTCTGGAGTGAAGTTGGTGGTGCTGGTGCAGAGGAGGCCCTGCCCATATCCCAACATGACAGCATTCATGGATGCCAGCATGCTGTGACACAGAATGGTGCTGGATCCAGCACCGATGATGCTGGAGCTCACATCTTGGACAGTGATAAGTGTGGACCGCAGGATGGCCCCACAGCAGGTAACAGCATGCGCATAGCTGTGGGTGGTACCACCGTGGGAGGCCTGCGTGACATCACAGTCCCAGCCTGTGCCTATATGCACCAGTGGGGCAGCACTGGTGTGCGACCAGGCCGGTGGGGCTGTTGCGGCCGCTGCAGTGGCACCATTGAGCCCTGGCAAGCCGCGGCCAGAGGGGCAGTGTCAGCAGTCAGCCAATAGCAATGGGGGGACAGTGTCAGGGGCAGCATCAGTGCACTGCATGTGGATGTTCCCTAGCATGGCTCTGGTGTGCAGTGCCCATCATCAAAGGGGGATGCACAGCATGGCCAGGAACACTGTGAGGGACGTCATGCCGATCCGGCGGATGACCTCTTTGATGAGCACAGCTGACTACTCCAGGCTTCCATGGATCAGCAGCCGTAGCTTGTTAGGGCAGTGGACGCACTGAGTGAGGTTCTGCACCAGGCAGAGGAGCGGCGCAGCAGAGACCACGCTCTGCTCCTGGCAGAGATGGCCCAGCAGCGGGAGGATGTGACCGCTGCCATTGACAGGCAGACATGTGCATTCACAGCTGTCATGGCCACATTGGGCACACAGTTTGTTGCCCATGCACCGCAGATCCTGCACAGTGTCATGTCCACCCCCTGTTCCCAGCGTTGTGTGACACCCTCCATGACGACACCAGGTTCAGCTGTGGGCATCCCAAGCACGCCTGGCACAGGCATGTTTGGTGAGCTGCAGACCCCTGCTCGAACACGGTTGCATTCCCACAGCGTCACCCCTGGGTGGACCATTGGTGCCACCCCATGAGGCCAATGGTCAGCCTGTCATGGCTGGCAGGTCTCGGTGGGGCCCCACATGCATCCATGGCAGCTGTGGCACTTTGCCGTGTGACTGACCTGTCTCCCACCATGGCTAATGTCTGACGCTGCCCTTTGTGCAGTGTGTTGTGCAATGTGCGATGCACGGGTGGGGTACATGGCCCTGCACACACACGGTCCATGTGCATACCCTCCCAGCTGCTGGCAACTGCGGCGTGTGCATGATGATGCCTGCGTTGTGCTGTCTGCCACTGTGCAATGGTGCCCAGCATCTGAGACACGCACAATGATGGGCACTGGCCGTGGTCATGTGTGGACCTGTGTGTGGCTAGGGGTAGCAGTCGGGGTCGGCGTGCCTTCTACCCCTTGGGCATGTCTTGTGGGGTGTGTGTGTGTGCGTGACCGCATGTCGTGTTAGGCCTTGCCCATCCCTGACAGCATGTGCGGTTCCACGCTCAGCCAATTCCCTTGCCGCCATGTGCCCCTGGGGTTCATCCACACGAGTTTGTGGGTTGTGCCCTTGCCATTGGTGGTTGCACATGGCCCCATGACCTACCTGGGTTGGCTGAAGTGCTCCTCTGTGATGGTGTCCCAGTGCAGCTGCAACATCTGGATCAGGCGGGGATCCCTTCGCCCAAGGAGGGCTGTCCATCACCATCTGCACCGGCGTCCTCATCGTCCCCATCGCTGTCCCCCTCTTTGACCTCTACAGCTATCCCACAGTCATTGGCCATGTTGTGCAGGATGCAATAGGCCAGGAATTACCCACAGGCCTTTGAGGGGCTGTACTGTAGGGCGCCGCCAGACGTGTCCGGGCAATGGAAATGTGCCTTCAGCATCCCGAACACCCGCTCTATGACATTGTATGTGGTGGCATGTGCCTAATTGTACCGTTGCTGTGATGGGGTTGCGGGGTCCCAGTACTGTGTGAGCAGCCAAGGACGGAGTGGGTAGCCACTGTCACCTGTGTGTAGACAGTGGACATTAGCATGGTGGTCAGCATCGCTCTGCCATGGGCCGTCAAGGCCAGTACCCATGGCATCTCTGACTATGCACCCCACCCAAAACCCATGTCATCCTGCGTGATGTGCATAATCACCCACTAGGTGGCCAGTGGGGATGTCCCTACTCTCGAACCAGTAGCACAGTGCAGACTGGTGCCAGATGAAGGCATCATGTGCTCCCCACACCACCTGGCAGTTGATGCTGGCATAGCCCTTTCAGTTGATGTATGCTACACCTTCTGGGCCACGTGGCATGCGGATGGCCACATGGGTGCAGTCAATGGCCCCTAGCATGCCAGGCATACGTGCTACCCTGTGGAACTCTTGTATGTGTGCTGTGCACTTTGCCTCTGTGCTGGGGAAATGGATGTGCTCTGCAGCATGTGGCAGCAGTGCGCTGAGGAATTGTGTGAGTAGGCGTGACGTGGCCGACTGGGTTATACCTGTTGTGTCCCCTATTGGTCTCTGGAAGGTGCCCATGGTGAGCAGGCACATGACAGCTGTCACCTTTGTCTCCACTGACAGAGCATGGCTCCATCATGTGGGTGCCAGCATCACATCACTGCACAGCTCACAGAGCCACCTTAGGATTGCTCGGTTCAGGCGGTACCGGCCCACAATCTCTGTGTCACTGTAGTGCTCGAAGATGGTGCGGGCTCGGTACCGCCTGTTGGGGGTATACCGCCGATGGGCCCTTCCACAGCCACGCACCCCTGCTGCCTGCCTTCTCACACCCCTCATTACTGCCTCCATCTGGAAGGTGGCACTGGCCATGTCCCTGGCTGGTGTCCCCCCCCCCGGCAGCTGTTATCCTGTTCCCCCAGCTGTCCTTTGTGATGCTCCCCCTGCACCGGGTACACCTCCAGCCTTTGGCTGTCCTACCTACTGCCACTGCCCTCAGTCCACTGTGGCACTTCCCCTGTCTCTCTTGCACAGTGGCACAGGCTCCCCACTCCTGTCCTGTTGCTGTTTGTTCCCAGCTGTGCCCTGTCCTGCTCCTGCCCAGTCCCACTCACTGCTACCCTCTTTCCTGTTGCTGTCACCTTGCTCCCACCTCTGGCTTCCCTATAGCGTTCTTGTGCCTCTCTCTTGTTCCTTTTTATTTTGGATAATTTCCGCTATCGCGCAACTTCCGCTTGCTCCCCTATTGCACATGGCACATGCTGTTGAATATTGCACTGCACCATTCATTCATGGTTCCTCCCCCTACGGTTGTGCATGCATTCATTACCATTGCGCTCTTACGCATTGCAACTTAAGCAGTGCAGCTGTCTCCCACTGAATATCACACAACGGCGCATTTTTGGACTTGCACTGGCACATCTCTGTTGCATATGGCTCAACCCTTTTGAATATCTGGGCCATGGTGTCTTATTAAGCAGCAGGGTCACCTTGCTACAGTAGGAGAGGTTTGTTTAATTTTTTTTTCTTTTGCCCATTCTAACTGATTTAGCTAGTTTCCTCTTTAAAGTAGGCAGTTTCTGTACTGCCCTATGTGATGCCTGTTAGAAGGCACAAGATCAAATAGTTCAGCTCATTTTGCCATGTCCAGCTGTTACCCACGTGGGTAGTTACTTAGGGTTTGGTCCAGATCGCGGTGATCCGGAGGTCACATCCCGTGGAAGTTTCTGTGAATCACAATGTGTTTAAAATCATCCTCTGCATGCAGGTTCTCTCCATTGTATGCCTAAAAATCCAGCATGAAAGACCGTCATCCATTTTGGAGTGAGCGTGCTGCACGGGAGTCCAGACCAATTTCGAGTTGAAATCGCGATCTGCAGAAAAGGTGAGCTACACTGGAGACTCAAACAAAAAATATGTAGCTCAATTGAAGCACTTGTGCTGTGTGGTGCTGGCTTTGGGGCAGGATTATGTTGCAATTATGATGCGATTTTCTGTGTTGGCCTATACTAAAGGAGGATGGCCAGCATACTGAAGGTAGAAAATAAAACATCTGTTGTGTATGGGACTTGTACTGTTAACAGTGTTAGCTGGATTGCAGTAGTTGTGCTGTGTTTATGCCAGAAATGTTTAATTGTTGAATAAATAAATGAGGAACTGTTTGTGAAGGGGCCCACAAAGAGAATGCAGGCTGGTGAAATTAGGGTACCAACAATAAATATTTCTATGTGATCCAGGGGGATATGTAGCATCAGTTGTTCAGTATTTTAGTTTTGGCAGCATTATTAGCAGCATTTTAAAATATATGCCAGTACTGTGCATGTACCTGATCTCACCTGTGGTGCACACCTTGGTGATTATGCTGGCACATGTTCTAAAGGAGGATGAATCTAATGGGGGATGTGATCCTGGCATTTTAATAAATTGTATGCTACTACTGTACATGTACCTGCACACCTCTGTAATTATGATGGCACATGTTTTAAAGGAGGATGCATCTAATGGGGGGATGTGATCCTGGCATTTTAATAAATGGTGTGCTCCTACTGTACATGTACCTGCACACCTCTGTAATTATGCAGGCACATGTTTTAAAGGGGCATGCAACTCAGTGGGATGTGATCCTCGCTTTGGTACAGATGTGTGTTTGATATTTTTCTAAGGAATGTAACATGTTCTAAGGAGGGACAACAGCACCTGTGTGTGTGTTGCTGGTAACGTTTGGAAAAACTGATACTGGGAACTATGGGGGTGAGGTATCCTGCAGATGTAAGCCTGGCTCTGTTTGAAATGCGCATTTTAAGTTGTTGAAATCATTGTTATGATTATGTTTCAATAAGACTGCTTTGAAACATGACTTTGAGTGTTGGTATAGTGATTGTAGTACTGTGTGCTGATGGGCACCTAGGCCTACCTCAAGAAGGCTGCTTGCACATGGCATTGTTCAGTACATGTGGGGGAGGGCACTGTGTGTTGAAATATGGTCATGGGGTATGCACAAAGCTATGAGCAATCCACCATTTTGAGGTAGGCCCAGGTGCTGTATTTTTTTAATTTTGTTATTTATTTATTTATTTATTTATTATAAGACTGCTTATAAATGTTACGTTAAGTAGTGGCGTAATGATGGTGGTACTGTGAAGATAAAAAATGTAGCACCTGGGCCTACCTAAAGAAGGCTGCTTGCACATGGCATTGTTCATAACATGTGGGAAGGGGGCCGTGTGTTGAATTATGGTCATAGGGGTCAGCACTGTTCAAATCCTATTGCCCCATCCGAGGCAAGCAAATTTCCTTGAATGACTAGTACAAAAAGAGAGCTAATGTCATTGTAATGAACAGGGCCTAGTAAAAAATTAGCTATAGTAATGGCTGGTCAAGTACTAAAAGTTTTGATTTGAACACCCCTGCCTAGGGGTACATCAGGAGTTGTAGTAATCTGGCAAAAACAGTTTGAATATGTCTTTACTATGACACTGATTATGAATGTCATGTTAAGTGGTGGCATAAAGATACATACATATATAGATAATGTCAGCAGATAAGGACCACCAGGCCCATCAAATCTGCCTGTTTATACTACCTGCTTAAGCATCCAGTGACCCTACCTGGTCATTAGCTTAAGCTTTTTCTTCCCATCTCTAATATTTTTTATTCCTGTCCCATGCTTGTTTGAAGCCTGCCGCTGCACATGTGGCCACAACATCCTGGGGCAGGTTATCCATTGCACCCCACACCCTCTCTATCAAAAATAACTTCCTGACAATTCCACTTATGTGGCCACCCATCAGTATCCTGTCTTGTCCTCTTGTCCTGCCACTACTTGTATACTGGAATATACTGTATTGTCTCCTTTCAACGTGTTGATGCCCTTGATGTATCTGAATGTTTGTCATGGCACCTCTTCCCTCCTTTGCTCTTGCATGTACAAATTGAGGTCCCTCACTGCTTCCCTGTAATGCTTGTGATGTAAATCATTTACCATTATGAATGCACCATCTCTATTTTGTCAATGTCCTTTAGAAGGTGTGGCATCAAGAAATGACACAGTTTTCACAGTGAGTCATCACCAGGACTTTTTATAGTTCTGAACATTCGGGGTGATACCATTTGTAGAAATATGGTCATATCAGTAAGTCAGGGGTTCTAGTAATGCAACAGTATAATGTCTTTATTATGAGACTGCTTATGAAGCATTTTGGAGGTGGCGTTCCATGTGCAGTACAAGAACACTGCAGCTGTAGCGTCCCTGTGATGCACATGGTGATAATGCTGGAGAGGGTCCATGTGTAATTTTGGCATCATTTCAGTCACAAAAGCTGGCACGGGGTTGCCAGGGGGCATCATGCATCCTCGTATCTGCAGGTATCTGTTCCAAACAGCTTGCCTGAGTGCTTTCTGTGTGTTGACTGTGCTTGGGCCTGCCCTAGGTTTGGCTTGTCGAGGTACAGAAATGGAAAAATTACCACTGATGTGGCTGTGGCCTGCCATGTAGCATCCAGCTGTCTCTGGGCATACCTTCAGTTGTTTGTGGGGCACTTTGGTGTATTGTTTTGACTTGTATAGTGGTTTGGAGGTAGTGTTCTACGTGCAGTACAAGAACACCACAGCTGCGGCATCCCTGTGATGCACGTGGTGGTGATGCCGGAGAGGGTCCATGTGTAATTTTGGCACCATTTCTGTCACAAAAACTGGCACAGGGTTGCCAGGGAGCATCATCTGATCCTCATATCAGCAGGTATCTGCTCCAAACAGCTTGCCTGCATGCTTTTTGTGTGTTGACTGTGCTTGGGCCTGCCCTCGGTTTGGCTCATCAAAGGTACAGCGATGGAAAAATGACCACTGATGTGGCTGTGGCCCACCGTGTAGCATTCAGCTGTCTCTGGGCATACCTTTGTTCTTTGTGGGACACTTTGGTTTAGTGTTTTGACTTGTATAGTGGTTTGGAGGTGGCCTTCCACGTGCAGTACAAAAACACTGCAGCTGTGGCATCCCAGTGATGCATGTGGTGGAGATGCTGGAGAGGGTCCATGTGTAATTGTGGCATCATTTCAGTCACAAAAGCTGGCACGGGGTTGCCAGGGGTCATCATGCATCTTTGTATCTGCAGTTATCTGCTCCAAACAGCTTGTCTGAGTGCTTTCTGTGTGTTGACTGCGCTTGGGCCTGCCCTCGGTCTGGCTTGGTGGAGGTACAGAGATGGAAAAATGACCACTGATGTGGCTGTGGCCTGCCATGTAGCATGCAGCTCTCTCTGGGCGTACCTTCAGTTGTTTGTGGGGCACTTTGGTGTATCGTTTTGACTTGTATAGTGGTTTGGAGGTGGTGTTCTACGTGCAGTACAAGAACAACACAGCTGCAGCATCCCTGTGATGCATGTGGTGGTGATGCCGGAGAGGGTCCATGTGTAATTTTGACATCATTTATGTCACAAAAGCTGGCACAGGGTTGCCAGGGGGCATCATCTAGTCCTCGTATCAGCAGGTATCTGCTCCAAACAGCTTGCCTGCATGCTTTCTGTGTGTTGACTGTGCTTGGGTCTGCCCTTAGTTTGACTTGTCAGAGGTACAGTGATGGAAAAATGACCACTGATGTGGTTGTGGCCCACCGTGTAGCATTCAGCTGTCTCTGGGCATACCTCTGTTGTTTGTGGGACACTTTGGTTTAGTGTTTTGACTTGTATAGTGGTTTGGAGGTGGCCTTCCATGTGCAGTACAAAAACACTGCAGCTGTGGCATCCCAGTGATGTACATGGTGGTGATGCTGGAGAGGGTCCATGTGTAATTTTGACATCATCTCTCCACTACAAAAGCTGGCACAGGGTTGCCAGGGGGCATTATGCATGTGTTACTACTGGGTGTTTTCTGTGGCTCAGCCTTTCCTTGGTATGGCTCCATGTCAAAAGGATGTGGCATGTGGTTGCAAGGTAGAATGCCTAGAGGCCTGTAACAGTTTTTGCCCCACTACCTCAGCTGGGAGACTGTTCCCATCTATCCACCACCCTCTTCATGCCAAAGTGCTACCTCACATTTCCTGTTAGCCTCCCCTCTCTGTTTTCATGCTATGGTCTATTGTGCTGGAACATTTTGTCTTTTGACAAGTTCATCTACTTGCACTCTTTCTTTCCTGTGACATATTTATATGTTTCAATCATGTCCCCCCCCTCTCTTCTAATGAGTACATATTCAGCTACTTTGGCCTGTCTCAATAGTGTTTGTTGTGTACACCTCCCAATATCTTTCTTGAACTCCTGTGCAGTGTCCATTTTGTGGATGTCCCCCTGGAGATGGGTTCTCCAGAACTGGATGCAGTAGTCAAGGAGTGACTACACCTATTATCATGTACAGTGCAATTATAACCTCCAACCTTTGGCTGGTTATACTCCTACCTATTTAACCCAGCATCCCACTGGCTCTTGTTACTGCCTTGTCACATTGTTTGTCCTTCTTCAGGATCTATGAGATGATGGCACCCAGGTATCGCTCCTGTTTGTAACCTGTGTTCCCTTACTTGGTAATTCTCACTGTCTTCTACTGCCTGAGTCTGCTTGTAAGTCCTGAAGGCCACCCTCTTATCTCTAACCTTTTTAGCCACTTCTTCAGAGAACCACAGTGGGCCCTTTCTTCACTTTCCTTTGGTTAGCTCTTTGACAAAGAGTTTTGTTTCATTCTCTATGGCTGCCTTAATTGTTTACCACCGATTCCCCCCCTTGTGGCTCACAGTACCTGTGACTCCTCCTAGGGCTGCCCTCATGAAATCTTGGTCATATAGTGTTGTAGTCGTGACTGACACAGAATGCAGACCATATTTCCGATGACATCTTGTTGACATCAACAGCATGGATTTTATTGTATAATTTCAGATGGATTTCCTAAGAATCAGCCTAAGGAGATGACCATCAAAAGATAAATGTGTGGATTCTTCAAATGGAGACTGTGATGTTGTCAGAGTTGAAGTGGAAGTAAATCCATCAGTTTCATCAATAACTAATTCTATTGTTCGTAAGAGTTCCAAAAGTTGATCTAATAAGAAATTCATGAGACGGCACCGGGCACAGATAAAGGCTAATCCTGACATATATAAAGTGTACAGCCAGGCTGAAAATGAATGTATTACACAGTATAAGATGTCAATGACTGAGGAAAAAACAGTTACAGTACAAGGAAAAAGCAAAGATTCGAATGCAAATCTATTGTGCAAGGAAAAGAGTGAACCAATAAGGCAATGACAGAAAGCAGACAAAGGCAGAAACAGAAAAACTGAGGGCACAGTGGAGAGAAGAAAAAGAAGAACAGAGGAAAAAATTAATTGTTCAGAAAAGAAGAAGAATCAATGAATGACAGTGAGCACGTTATGCTTTTAAAAAATTGGGAAAAACCAAAATAAATAAATCTACTCAAATAGGCACTGATGTCTCCAACACTGACCTTGAATGTACTTTGTCATCAATCTCGACAACTCCAAATGACACTAGGCAGGACACCATTGTCTCACAAACACCATATAACAGCAAGGTTGCAAAGTGAAAAGCTGTGTCATGATCAATGAGAGAGCCATGCCTAGAAGTCCAGACAAGTTTGTGGAAGTTCTATCATCAATAATATCAAACACGACTCCACGAAGACAGAATGCATTGTTGGAGAAAGGCATCCTTGCACGGTCAAAGAAATACTTACATTTCTGTGAAGAAACAGTCAAATCAGTACTCGAACCCATTAAAATGTCATGGAAGAAGGACAATGTATGACTTAAAAGACTGATACATAAATCTGTCCAAATCAAAAAGAAATTTAGAAAATTACAGCTGCACCAGGAGTTCGGATTTAGCTGGAACTTACTCTGTGACAACCCAATTTTTGATGAAGACTATTTAATGAAATGGAAAAAAAGAAGTGATTCATTACCATTGTCAACTATTGCAGCTGTAAACAATTTTTATCAAAGGGGAGATGTGGCAAGAGAACTGCCACATCCCACATGTTCAGATAACGAAAGAATACTTTCAAAACAAGCTCTAGAATCAACATTACAAGCAACATATGAACAATTCAAAAATGAACATCCTGAGGTGGTAATCGGGTACAGCAAATTTGTGAAAATGCATCCTAGGAATATCAGCCCAGTGTCAAAACATAAGATGCTTCAGTGTTTGTGTGAATATTGTCTAAATATTGAACTGAAGTTGAAAAGCATTGCCACTAAATGTACTCAGTTCAAAATTCCGGAGTCATCCATCACAAACAAATTTGAGGCATCTTCACTTACACTTTGTCCCAAGGAAGGAGAATTCTACAAATTGAAGTGCATAGATAGAGACTGTAACAATTGTGGCGTCAATGGCATTAGAAGAAAACTGTCACCATTATTAAGTGATCATACTGATTCTACCGTGACATGGCGAAAATGGCAGTTGGAGGATGTGACAAACAGAAAGGAGAGGAATGTGAAAGAATATAAACAGATGTATCTAAAACAACATACTGGAACCATTTTGGAATTGATCAAAGAACTAGAAGAAGAATGGAAAACTTTGCAAAGCATTTTGTCAATTCCAAATGGCAGGCCAAACAGTTCAATTATATCAGAAAAAATTTGCCCAATGGATGGCTTGTATATTGCTTGGATTTCAGCAAAAATTACAATTGATATTTCCAAGATGAGGCACAGAGTGCCCACTGGGATTACAATCAAGCCACAAGTCATCCAGTCATTACTTACTACAGGTGTCCACAATCAGACTGTGGGATGGTAATGCATAATGCGCTGATCTTCATCAGTTATGACTGTAAGCACGACTTTCATGCGGTGCATCACTTATCACGTTTAGCAACAGAATATCTGAAAAATTAGGGAGTACAGATATCAAATGTAATTCATTTTTCTGACAGTGCACCAAAGCAGTACAAAAGTAAGGGGAACTTAACTGATGCATTGTTTGGAGTGCCAGACTTTGGATTTCCAGTAAAGAAGCACTTCTGTGGAAGTCGGCACGGAAAGGGTCCGTATGACGAGGAAGTTGGTGTGCTCAAAAAGAGTCCTAACACAGCTGTAACAATAAGACACGTTGTGATTAGCAATGCACATGACTTATTTATGTATGGGAAATCAAATTTGATTAGTCCAAAGTCAGAGAATGAGCATGTGCATGTTCGGAGAACACTCTTCTTCATTAAAGAAAGGGAAATCAATCACAAACATACACTGAGAAGCAAAGTTAAAACTTTACCAAACGCGCATGACTCACAGTGTCAGAGGTATTGAGACATATGTCATTAATACGAAGAAAAGGAGCTGCTTCTGTGACAACTGCATACTCAATGAAGGAGAGTGTGATAATGCAACATTAACTGGAGATTGGAAAATGTATTGTTTAAAATCTGGGAAAGAGATGCCTATATCGGCAACAGATTTGAGACTGCCCTCACCACCATTGCCAACACCACCACCACCCTCACCTGCACCAGCAGAAGCATTTTCAAGTTCAGAAGCTGTACCAGTGTCACAAATAATAACACAGTCATTAAAGAATATAATGAAGATCAAAGGCACCCCAGTGGTATGTGCAAGGTCAAGTAGAGCTAAAACAAATCCAAAAGCAACATTCAAGTCCAAGTCACCAAAATGGTAAGTGTTAATCATACATTTTTTTTCCCTATCTTGATTGAAGCCTGAGGGATTGAAGTGGAGGGGTCTTGCTAGTATGAAATTTACTCAGTACAATCTTTTTTTTGCAGGGATCTCGATGCTGGGAGCTTTGTTGGTGTCAAGTTTCTGACAGGGAAAAATTATATTGCAGTTTACCTTGGTGAGGTGATGTCATCCACAGCTACAGAAGTCACAGTTCAATACCTGCTGAGGCTCAGAGGCAATACATACACTTACGCTGATGAAGACATGGTTGAGTATTCAACACAAAAATTGGATGACATTTTATGGAAATTCAGTGTTCCCTTAAAATTCGATTCTAAAAAACTTGTTGTTTTCTGATGATGGCTTCTGGCATTAACTTCTACAATGTTAGAATATAGAATATTGTTCAGCTGATGAGCAACTGTTTCTCATTCTGTTTTGGATATCGCACAATAAATGCATTTAAATCTTAAAGAAGAAAGAGTACATGGGTTTTCACTCCTTGAGTGCAGTTGCTTCCTGATTTTGTACTCTGATTAGCTGGGCTGTCCACCCATTCATTCCTGCACTGGCCCTGCAAACACACACACACACACACACACACACACACATATGCACACAGAGCTTAGCCTCCAACAAGGAACAAAATCTTTTGATGCAAGCATTTGCCCAGGTTGTTATTCTCACAGATGTACTGACTTAAAGGTTTCTTATGGGGCAGGATATTTTACTTATTTCATGGTAATTTCTTGTACAGTGCTAATGTTAGGGAGACAATTTCGATGTGTAAAAAGGTTTCTTCGTTTTTTTATGTCGATATTGCTGTTAGAGGTTTGTTGAACTTCACTTTCTGTATAAGTTTGTACTTTTGGCACAATATCAATAAAGTATTCTTATACAAAATATGCTCCCCCAGACAAAAAGAGACAGAATTTTTGTATCTTTATTTTAAGTCCAAATTAATGAACCCTGCTCAAGAGTCATGACCAGTGGCAAAGTGAAAGACACAAGGGCCTGCAACACTAAAAGAGCAAAGACAGTTCCAAAGTAGCAGCATGCAACACTGTTGTTTGGGAGAGTGTGTAGGTGATAGAGAATTTGAGGTATAGCAGTCAGAACAGTGGCAGTGGGAGTCCATGGGTTGAAGGCGTAGTGACTGCCACTGACCTTATGGCAAGCTGGAGTTCACTGTTGGGTCATTTGGTGACTGATACTGAATCCACCAGAGATTGATCTGAATGGCCCGTAAAGGTGTTTGTGATGTCACAGAAAGCTCAGACAGTATGAAAAGTGAGAGCAGCAACTGCTGAGGAGGGAGGCATCCAAGGTCCTTAAAAAGGCAACAAAATTAGATTGTTAATTTAACAAAAAATGGCAAGATCATATCAGAATACTTGGTAGCCAATACAACAACAACTAGAGGGCTTCTATACGTGTAACAACTGTTTCCTATCACCTTTAAGGATCAGTTTTTTAACCATAGTTGAGATGAGGGACGTGACATTTTCTGACCCCTAGAATCTCCTCCAGGTTGAGCCCCTGTAGAGAGATTTGAAGGGAGAAAGTATCTTCCAGCCCCAGCATGGGGTCCATGCATGCCTTGACCTCTTACCAAAGGGTTTTGGCCTTTGGGCAGTCCTAGAGGATGTGTTTGAGTGAGTTCCTGTCTTGTTTACAGCAAGAGTAGAAGTCAGCGTTGAGCTTGCCCATCCTAAAGAGTTTGACTGGGGTGTAGCACAGATTGTGACTAAATTTAAATTGTGTGAGTTTATGGTAGTTGAACTTTAGGAATTTGTGGATGTCTCTGTATGAGGCAGCCAAGGTGGTATGGAACCCAAAGTCTGGGAATTCACTCTGCCAGTACTTGCAAGGGGAATTATTCTGGTCCATGGTCAGGGACAGCAGTTTTTTTATATGAGGGAGACAGCATGCCCTTGGTTACTTAGTGCACAGAGCTCATCCCATTTACCAAAAATCCCAACTTCCCAGGGTTTGGGACCTATGGTTGAGGCAAGACTGTGCTGCAGCTGTTGGATAGGGAAGGCTTTTATCTGAGCAGGAGCCAACCTTTGTTGAATTTTGTGGTATGAGATCAGGGAGTTGCCATCCAGGAAGGAGTTGAGGGTCTGGAGCTCTACCATGCCTATGAATTTCACTGGGGCCATTTTGCTCTGAATTCTGAAGCAGGGATTCCCTGCCAGTGGTTGTGCTGGCTCCAGCCAGATGCATGTGCCCAGTAAGCAGCGAAGTTGTTTATACTGACTTCTACTGATACTATAGGAGATGTTTTTAAGGCTACTGGGAGGGCTTTGTAAGGGGTGCTATTTAGAGCTTGTATTTTAATTCTGGCTGTCTGACATAGGTTTAGTTCCATGAGTTTCCACTGTGGAATGTAGTATTTACCTCTGTGAGGTCTCTTTGAGTCCTCAACCATAGGAATTGGGCAGCATGGGCTGTGAGGTAAAATAACTGAAAGTCCAGAAGCTGAAGACTTCCCGTTTCCTTGGGCAAGGTACGTTTGTGGTAGGCCCTTTGAGGTGGTTTGCTGTTCCAAAGGAAGGAGGACAGTGCATATTTCAATTGAGTAAACAAAGCAGTTGTGAGGAGACAAACTGTCATGCTAATTGGATATAGTATCCTAGGGAGAATGTTCATCCTTATGACATTTATGGGAGCCTATAGGGTTAAGGGGAGTGAAGACCATTGGTCATATTTTGTTTAACTTGGGTCCGGAGGGTATCTAGGTTTTGGGTTTGTTTTGTTCTGCTGCTTTATGATATTATGATGCCTTAATATGTAATAAAGCCTGGGCACCATGTCTGCCCCTCATTGTATTGTGTGTGTTTGAAAGATATGGTGATGAAGTGGTATGAGGCAGGTCTTAGTGAGGTTTAGTTTGTAACCCAATCCCAAGGTGTGCCTAAATTTTTGCAGGAGGGTGAAGGTAGAGGGGGATTGACTGAGCTAGGTCCTCTAAGTGGAGGAGCACATCGTCAGCATAAATAAAGATTTTGTATCTGTGGTCCCTCACTTTGACACCCTTGATGGTGTCTTCAGCTAGGATCCTCCTCATTAGGGGTTCTATGTATAGGTTAAACAAGTAAGGGAAGAGGCGACAGCCTTGCTTGGTGCCTGCGTCAGCTTGGCTCAGTTGGTAGCACACCTGCCTCTGGACCAGATGGTTGTGGGTTCTCGTCCCACACCGGGATTGGACTCATACCTAAAACGCTTGCACCCGAGTGCAGTATTAGGGGGGTGCTGTACTGCTGGGGTGTGCCATCCTTCAGATGAGATGTTAACTCATTTGCTCCCGGTGGCCATTTTGGGTTGGATCCAACTATGGATGGTTCCAACGCCATATGGCATCAATGGGAACAAAGGAGATGAGGTTACTTCTACCCATCCTCGTGCTGTCCTGGTGGGTGTCCAGGTGAAAGTAGAGGACATTCCCAGTGTCCTGACCCACATACCTCTTCCCATAAAAATGGTAATGCAATTGTCCAGGTTGTATGTGGGTGTTGATGTGTGAGATGGCTGCCACTACACATTCAGTCACTTCACCACCAGTCTAGCATTGCTTGTAAAGCACTTTGGGATACACTGTGTATGAAAAGCACTATATAAATGCTGATTCTTCCTCTTTTGTTTGTAGCTTAAAGGGGGGTCCCATTGCAAAGTGTTCTGGATGTGTGGAGTGAGTAGAACAGTTTGACCGAATTGATAAAGACAGGCAGAAACCCACATAGGAAACTCTAGGAAATTCTATTGAAGGCTTTCTCAGCATCAAGGGATAGCAGCATAGCAGGGGCTGGAGAGTCCCTGGATGCTGTTAAAAAGAAGGCTAGCTTCTGTAGGTGGTCGGAGGCCAACCAGCCTACTTTGCATAAAACCCACCTGTCGGGACCCTATTTGACTACCCATTACTTCACCTAGCCTTGTGGCTAGGGCTTTTGCTAAAATTTTCAGTCTGTGTCAAGGAGGGAGGTGGGTCTGTAGCTGCCATAATAGCCAGATCTTTGTCCGGCTTTGGGAGTATGGTGATGAGGACTTCTTGTAGGAAGCCATCAAAGTCAGCCTTCTCTTTAGCCTCATTAAAGAGACATGCCAGTGATCTAGATATCTGTCACCCTAACATTTGTAGAAGCTGGTAGAGAATCCATCTGGATTGGGTGCCTTGTCTGCCTGTAAGGAGGAGATTGTTATTGTTTATTTATTTATTGAAATGTTTCACCAGGAAGGCACACTGAACTACAAGTTGCTCATTTCACGGTGAAACCTGGGGGGTGGGGGTACAAGTAAATATAAAACAGATTATACATACAATTTCAGTTACATAAATGAGGATATTATTACATACAGAGGTTGAGCTACACTAACACCGACTGTTGTTGGAATGATATAGCAATTAACACAGGTAAGCAATACAATTACGCCATTAAAGTGCTATAGGGAGAACAGTAGGTAGGACAATGGAAACCAGCTGGGGGAAGGAGGAGCGGTGAGACAGAAGGAGACAGGACATTACCAGTAAATACATAAACAAGGCCTGGATGAGTGAGATAATTGACTCAGGACTAGGGTGAGCCCAAGTAGGAACTCTGCCAGTGTGAAGAGTATAGGGATCAATGGAGGAGTGAATGTAATAAAGTACATATAGGTAGGGGGCTACCAATTAAGTGCTGGCAGTGTAAAGGAAGGAAGAGAAGAGGTGGGAGGAGGAGAAGAAGGTTAGACTAGGGGAACAGCAAATCAAGGCCAGATCTAGCAACCCCTCCAGGATGCCGAGAACCCTGCCAGGGGAAGTACTGGTAGATGACAATTGGGATAGGGAGAATAGCAGGTAAAAGACAGAGGACAGGGGGTTAGGAAGATAGGTAGAATAGTGGGGTAAAGGTGGGAAGAGGCATGCTTAGAACGTGCCCACTCCAGGATGCTGAGAACCCTGCAAGGGGGCAGAGCCAAGCAGGGACTTGGTTATAGAAGAAAGGTGGGGCTGGCTGGCCCAGTGACGCAGACGTCTGAGGCTATGGGGCCTTACCTCAAACTATGCCAGCGACCCGAGTTCGGAAACAGACTTAGGGCACCGGGAGTGGTAGGGGAAGAGAGGATTGAGCATCCATAGGACTGCTTTCCTCTCCTGGGGTGGGTTGTGGGATTGCTTCACTCTGCAGTGGCCCCCAGTGGAGACCGGAAGCACTGCATGAGCATCGCAACAGTGGGAGGAACCAGAAAATGGAAAAACAGCCCAGGATGGCCTATTGATGCCTCCAAAGGGCCTCCCGTGGAAGTTCTGCCTACCCAAGCATCACCCCGGGACCGAGAGAAGAGTGCGCTGGGGGTCCCCGCCGGTGTCTTCCCCCTTGGAGGAGGGGGATCCACCCGGAGAAGGGTTATGCTGGGCTACCTGGGGATCAGGGCTGCAATAAGGAGGTGAAGGGGGCCTCCAGGGGGAGGAGAAGACGATATCAGGGGACTGGGGCCGCCCAAAGGAGTGGTGGATCCTGGGCACATTGGGGTGAAAAGAAATAATGCAAAAAAAAAGAAATGGGGGGCAAGTGTAGGACAGAGTTGTGGGGGAAGGGAAGGAAGAGGTGAGCTAGAACTACCTCCTCCAGGATGCTGAGAACCCTGCAAGAGGGCAGAACCAGGCAAGGACACTAATTAACGAAGATTGGAAGGGGGACAAGTGTAGAACAGAGACAGAGATAAGGGAAGGGCTTGGTGGGAGGAGGATGGGATAACATGCTGGGGAATAGGTAAGTAAGTAAGTAAAAATTTATTCATATGAGGCGCCCTTCCAAAACTCAGGGCGCCTTTACAAAATTTCACATACTATATTAAAATCCACAGCAATTTAAAACACAATTTACATTTCTGAAAATGCTTGTTTAAATAAAAAGGTCTTAAGAACAAGGAAGCAGTTAAAGATGATCAAAAAAGGAGCAGCTAGAGGAGAGATGTTTATGTAAGGTAAAGACAAGGGAGTAAGTGGAGGAAGAGTGCCATATTTGGGGAGTGAGAGAGTTCCAGATTTTTGGGAACCGATGCGTGAAGCCAGACTGGCCAATAAATGTCGATCGTAGGAGGACCAGTAAGGTGCGAGTGCGAGTGTCCACGGATCTAAGGGAGTGGGAGGGAGGGGGAGGGGAAGGGGAAGAGAGGGAGCTGAAGAGGTAGGGGGTGAGTTCCCCAAGCCAAAATTTAGAAGTGAGTTATCTCGACTTACAGGGGCTCCCATTTTTTGAGGGATGCCTTTGCTAGTCTGGGTAACTGGGCCTTTCAGAGAAATCGTTGTATGTCTCCATTAGGGGCAGGTTTCCCTTCTGCATAGAGTTCTGCATAGAATTCTCCAAAGGCCACTGCAATTTCATTGGGGTGGGAAAGCAGGTGGCCTTCTTTGGACTGGATTGAGGTGACTGTTTGGCGCTCCTCCTGTTCTTTGAGCCTAAGATCTAGTAGTCTCCAAGTCAATATCCCCCATATCCGCGTAGCGGGTTATGGCTCTGAGTAAGGCAGATTCTGCTTGTTCCCTAAGGAGCTTGCCATGTTTGACTCTGGCTACATTAAGTTGCTGGACTGAGGTGGAAATCAGGGGTCCAGGGGCCTTTCTTTCAAGGTCTTGTATGGTACACAAAAGTTGCAAGAATTCTGCCTCTCTTTTTTTTCTTCCTGGTAGAGGCCAGTTGGATTAGCTCACCTCTGAGGGTGCTAACTGGCTTCTCTATTGTTTTGTGCAATAAGGGCATTGATCTTATCTTTAGAATCTGTAAATGCCTTAGCAATGTAGTGCATATTGTAAACAGTACATCTTTCTTCCTGACTAAGACCATCCACACCATGCAATAACGGGGGTATGATGTCATTGATCATACCAGTTTCAAACTTCTACGAATGTACTTTAATAGTAGCAATGACTGCTTTATTTCAGATAGACATTGCAGAACCAAAGACACCAGAGAGGGTACCTGTGGCACCAGTGACATCAGCTGTGTCACATGTATTTATATATACATTTTTTTACTGAGTATTCTGTGTATTACTTGCTCACTGGACGATGCAGTCTCACATTGTACAATGTGCCTATGGTTTGTTTGTTTGTATCAAGTCTTCTCATGTCTGATACTGAAACCTAGTATTCACTGTTCTCAAATGGACCTATGCATCAAACCTGTATATTGTGTCTACTATTGTTGCTTGTATCAAATCTGTTTCATGTGTATTACTGTTACCTTGTACTCCACTGTCACTCTGCGCCATGTTTTATGGCCCGGGTCGTGCCTGAAAACAGTCCCTGGGATCAGTGCACTCACCCAGTTATCAAAGTCATACATAAATAAATAAATAAATATTTATTTTATGACTTTGATAATCTACTTTAGGTTTTCTTCTAAAATTGCCTCTATACTCGGTGGTATGTACCCTGGCAATATGGTCTTGGTTACGAATCTGAAAGGCTGCTAAGCTATCAAGTAACAAGGTACTATGAAACAGTGATGTATTAGTAGTATGACATGTACCAAATTCCTTCATATTCCAGTAAGTCAAGTTAAACAAAACAGGTATATGCATATATTGTAAGTTGTTAATTAATAAGCCAGGTAAAGCAGTAGCTGTGAGACCACTATGAGGACACGGGGTTTGTTTTGGACATTCCAAGAGCTGTTTCTCAGTAGGGGGTAACACAGATAAGTACATGGCAACTAATGCCATGTTGTGTACAGCACAACATTTCCTGGCGGACTCTTTACACAATGAATCACAATATGAGGGGTCAATTAAGGCAGTGATATTGTATAAACCAGAATGTCTAAGAGAAGTTTGGTGCAAAGACAAAGTACCATTTGGGGATAATTTTGCATCGGACCATCCATGTTAAGTTCCCTTGGAGAGTTTGGCTACGGGGAGTATTTGTCCTTGAGACTTGGTTTGACACTCAATTTGTAGGGTTCATTTATCATGAGCAACAACCGAGTCAGTGAGGTAGGCAGCTGAACCTTCCTGGACAGTAATCAAATTGTTTGAAATATTGTTGGAGACTCCATCTGGGGTAGTTGCTGGTGGATCAAGGTGAAGAAGGAGGTGCTTTACCATGCCTTGGATGCAGGGGATAACTCCTGAGATGAGGAGGAAATGGAACAAGATAGCCATCTTGTCAGTGTATCTGAAAAGGAAAATCAAACATTAGCAAATTAGTTCTATTCCACCCAATGGGGTGAGGAAAAGTAATTATACTCCTTTATACAGTTTAAACTGGTTTGCATGTAACTATTTGTCAGTCATGTTGTTGTTCTGCATGAGTCTCACCTGACAGACTGCTGGACTGAACTTGTTAACAGTTGGGTAGGGTCCTTCCCACTTATTGGAGAAGGAATGTGTTGGATGCACAAATCTGAGAACCACCACCTGATCTCCAACTTGCCAATGCACTTCTTGTGCGTGTTTGTCAAACTGATTTTTGGACTGTTGCTGGGCCTTGCCCATGCAGTTCGCAGCATACAAATGATTGTGTATAAGGTGTTTTTGGAGTTTTTCCACATATTGGTCCACTGAGACATGGTCTGCAGTGGGGGGTGTGCAGGTGAAACAACAGGTGTTCAGCTAATCTCATATTTCTACCAGTCTTTACCTCAAAGGGTGTCAACTGGGTGGTGGCTGATGGTGTGCCTCTAATTGCCATAAGGAGTAATGGCAGTAGGGAATCCCAATCCTTTGGATTGTCCTCAATGAATTTAGAAAGCATATGCTTAATCCGTCTGTTGGCCCTCTCTACTTGACCTGATGATTGTGGATGATATGGTATGTGGAACTTCTGATGAACTCCAAGGGGTTCAAGGGCTTCTTTCATCAACTCACCTGTAAAACTAGTTCCTTTGCTAGAGTCTACCATGAGAGATAGGCCCCACCTGGAGTAAATCTGTTCCACCAGGATTTTGGCAGTGGTTTTCACAGTGGATGTCTTAGTGGGGAAAGCTTCAACCCACTTTGAGAAGAAATCAGTTACTACAAGGGCTTATTTGTTGTTTCTGCTGGTACTAGTTAGGGGACCAATAAAATCAATCTGTATGGCATGCCAAGTGAAAGAATGGCAGTAGTTTGGCAAGGTAGCAGTTTGGCATTTCGTTTGGTAGATATCGGGTTGTTTTGTGCACAAACAAGACAGTTGTCTATGTACTGTTTGACATCCTTGGTGACACCAGGCCACTAGGGGGTGGTCTTGAGACTCTGGAGTGTGTTTTCCATTCCCTGGTGTCCACCAGTGGGGATATCATGCACTTGATGTAGAAATTCAGATTTGAGATGATGAGGGACCACTCACAATTTGGTGGGAGTTTCATCTGGTTGAAACCAAATGAGCTTGTCATCTGGGGACAGGTGTAGCTTACCTTCATGCCTTCAGTAGGGGTTGTGGGCAGGTAAGTTCTTCTCAATGCCTTTGTCCAGGAATCTGAACACATCTTTGAGTTCAGAGTCAGCATGTTGGGCTTCTGACAAATCCAAGGGGGACAAGAGTTCAGGTTTCTTCCTGACTGCTGCAATGTGCAGAGCTGCTCTGGCCTCTGGATGGTCCACCATCAAGGTGTCCCCCCCCTCAGGCCCCCTCCTTTGCAAGGGTGTCAGCAGTGTCATTGAAGGCATGATAGGGATCATGTACAGAGTGGGCTTTAACCTTATGTACATAGAGTTTGTGTGCAAATTTCTGTGCCAGTGAATGGATGTATATTACCAGTTCCTTGTGTTTCACCAGGGTGCCATCAAAAGAGATAAATGAGTTCTTCTGCCAGAAAGGAAGGAATTCTGTAAGAGAGCAACAAACCCAGTTAGAGTCTGTGAAAATGATGGTATCCTTGGTTCCATGTCGGATGAACTCGAGGGCACAGGCCACCGCTGCCATCTCCGCATACTGTGATGATGCCACACTGCAATGTTTGGAAATCTTAACAGTGTTACCAAAAGGGTAAATTACTAATATTCCCATTCTTGCTATCCATTCTCCCTGATAATAGGAGGCTGATCCATCTGTGAAGACACAACACAATGAGGTGTTCTCAGGTAGTTGTGGTGTAGCAGGAAGGAAAGGACCTGGATCTGGTAGATCAGGTGACTGCAGTGTACAGTAATGGGGCTTTCCTTGGAAAAGGAGACCATGCACCAGCATGGATGGCATTTTGGTTGGGTGGACCTTGATGTCTCTGTCCTGGAGAAGGAGGGACCAGTGTATCAGTCGGGTATTGGAGACTGACCCATCCTTTACTCTATCTGATAGCAAAAAGTTTGTTAGGGTGTGGTTTGTATTAATGATCAGTGGGGAGTACCCAATGATATACAGAAAGTGCTTGACAGCCCAGTAGGTTGCTAGAAGGTTCCTTTCACAAAGGCTATACTTCTGTTCCACTGGGGTCAAGAGCTGTGATGCATATGCAATGGGTCTCAGAATGCCATGGACCTTGTAGGCCAACACTGCAGACATAGTGATGTCAGAGGTGATGGATAACAGATGGAATGGCAAGGCTGAATTGGAGTTAACCAAAGCTGGAGCTGAGGCCAGAGTCTGTTTCAGTGACGTCACAGCTTGGGTGTGAATGGGGCCCCAAGTCCATGGAACATCCTTTTTCAGTAGTTCATACAGAGGGGTGGCCTTCTAAGCAAAATCACAAATAAAATCTCTAGAATAATTTACCATACTTAGAAACCTTCTAAGGGTGGCCATGCTGGTGGGCAGTGGCAGATTTTGCAATCCCTGTATCTTCTTCCAGGTAGGGCTTTGGTCTTGATCTGTTATTCTCAGGCCCCAAAAGAATACCTCTTTCTGACATAGTTGTGCCTTTGCTGGGTTACATTTGAGGCCTGCCCTCTGGATGGGGGTCAGTAGTTCATCTAAGAGATCCAGATGTTGTTCCTGTGTGGCTGTGGCCAACAACAGGTCTTCCACATACTGCAAGAGGCACTGGGGTGTAGAAAAACCCTCAAGGGTGTCCATCATGTGCAGATGGAACAAGGAGGGGCTATCATGGAACCCCTGTGGTAAGCAGGTCCACTTGTACTGCTTGCACTCAAAGGTGAAAGCAAACTTGTATTGACTTTTGGGGGTCAATGGCAATGACCAAAAATTACTGGAGATGTCCAGAACACTAAATCATTGTTGGTCAGGGGTCAGTAGTCGCAGCATGTCTGGTGCTGATGCCACCATTGGGGCATAACTGGGGGTGACCTAGTTCAGTCTCCTGTAGTCAATATTAAGTCTCCAGGCACCTGTGGGTTTTTTCCCAGGCCACACTGCGAAATTTGCAGTTGGAACGCATGTCTTGATTGCACCTTGCTTGAGGAGTGATTTAATCATTTCCCTAAGAGAAGGCAAGGCCTCAGGTGGGAAGGGGCATTGCCATTGCCTCTCGTGTACTGGGCCTGTCACTTCAATGACAGTGTGCATTCTGCCACAATCATGCTTGTTAGTGGCAAATGCCTCCAGATGCCTTTGTAGGATGGGAAGGAGCTTTGGGAAAAGCTCATGGTTCTTAAACAAATATATGACATCATACTCTTTGTTGTTTGTAGAGATTGTCACAACCACATGTGAGTCAAGGATCATGATGGTGTGATATTGTCCCTGAATTTGTATCAGTAACATGTTGGCTAGGTCCACCACATAGCCGTGTGGTGCCAAAAACTCAGTTCCGATTATACTAGGGTGATCATGCAATACCATCAGCAGAAAAGTATGATATGCCTTCAGGTGTCCCAGTGTCACAGGTAGTGGTAGGGAACAGTATTCAGGTAGCCTAGTTCTGTCTACCCCAGACATATTGGTCCTCCATCCGGTAGACCAAGGTGATGTGTCTGGGCTGTCATCCTGTAATACAGACACAGCTGCACCTGTATCTAGCAGTACTGTCAGTAGACAGCCCCTGACCTCATCCTCTGTGCAGGGCCTTACATTTGTATCCAAGACCAGCTTGTTTACAATACAGACTGGGGCCTGTAATTGTCAATCTGTACCAGTGGAAGCATGGGACACCTCTTGAAAGGGGGTCTGGGCCTGGTTCCTGTGAACCATCTCACCATGCTGTACTGATGCTATATAGGGATCTGCTTCTGGGTTCAGGCCTGTAGGCCTGTAGGGGCCTGATATTCTGGACTTCCCATATCCCTGTGGCCTGTGGAGGCCTGCTCTACTGGTTGTATTGCAGCAAGGGCCCGTACTGGGACAGCATCCTCTACGGAGCACACTTTCCCAAGGAGGTCTCAGAGACTCGGTTCTCATTGGTTATTTCCCTATATGAAGGGCCTGGTTTCTGTTGTTTACCCTTATTGTTCTTGTGATGTTTCTTATTCTTATGGAAGTTTCGGTTCCCACCCCAGGATTGTTGTTGTTATTGGGCCTGCTGGAGGTGTTGGTTTTCTGTGGGAAGGGGCTGTTTCTCTTGGCCCTGCCCCTCCACCGTGTAGTGCATCATGGCCTCTGGAATGGCTTCCAGCTACTTAGCTACCTTCTTGGAGCCGGAGCCTGAGTCATGGATGTAGAGTTGATAAACTCTCTCTGTTTTCCAAAGAATGTTGGCAAAGCTTTCTGTGTTGGGATAGGTGGTTGACTCTACCTTTTCTCTTATTACAGGGATCATATTCCTAAGGAACAAGGTCTTGTATTCAATGAGGTCTGCATCCGCGGCTTCTCCCACAAGGTACTTCCCTGCTCAGTAGGCCATCCAGAGCCTCTTTTGGAAGGTTGCTGGACTTTCCTTTGCATTCTGTTTCACAGGGTATGTGAGCATCACTCCTACCACACCTGGGCTGTGTGCAGTGATGAGTTCAGATGCTACTTCGTCAAAGATGGCATGGCTGTCCTTGTGGACAGCATTGGGGAGTTTCACCCACAGGCTAGGATCAATGGTCTGGTGCAGGATCTTGACCTGGTAGTCTCAGCAAGACTAAGCATTTCACATTTAGCATGCACCTTCTCCAAATGGCAACTGAGGTTGTCGGATGGGCTCATCCAACCAATGCTGTCAGCTATTGCTGAACAAAGTGGGTCATTTGTAGGGGATTATTGGGACGAACAAGCGGAGGTAGATTACCTTGGGCACCTTGCAGGGCTGCCTGAGCTGAAGCTTCAGCCACAGTATGGACCATTCCCTCCTTAGTACCAGCCTCTTGTAGGAGCTGCTTAATCTGGGTCCGGAGGACAAGCTTGTTTTTATCAGGGATAGTCATGTTGCCTAAGGCATTCTCAGTCATTTTCTCTATCTCCTGCCTGAAGTCCATAATAATAATGGTGATTGGTGGTGCCGTTGGGACTAGACCTGGGCCTGCTCCCCACATCATGTGGGTCACCATGTTGGCATTCCACATGATGAGCGTCATGCCGCCTATGATGTAGGGACATGGCTTCATGTGATGGGGGTCTGCCATGTTGTGGATCGCAGGGAGGGTTTTCTGGGCCATAGTAGGGGTGTGACTGGGCATTGTACTAAGAGATGTCATCATCTGACTCCTCCTCCTCCGCAGATCATATGGACAAGGAAGGGGCTATGCCTCCCATCGCCTTGATGTGACCAGCCAGCACCTCTCACTGATAGCATATTTTCTCCATATTATATTCACAATCCTCATGACTCACTCTTGCAACATTCTTTCCTAAATGGTCCAATATATCATCAGCTTACCCTGCCTGTTTGTATCAATGGGGTGGTATATTCAGAAGGGTTGAGCCATGCACAACCCACTGATGCACCCCGGCATGATATTCAAAAGGAGAAAGTGCGTGGCACAAATCCTGATGCACCGGGGTGCATCAGTAATGTATGCGGCACAAGTAGGGGGGCATGCCCATGCATGCCCCCACACGTCCCGATCTTCAGCCCGGGATGTGCGGAGCCCATGCAGATGCAACCCCCACATGCGCCACATACAGTTGTTCCAAAAAATAAAGGAGCAACAGCCGGCCACCCACAGGTGTGCTTCCATATTGCAGGGTGCAACACGGCAGCTGCCAGCTGTGGGTGGCCACCCGAGCTCCGCTGGCACTCTCCGTCAGGTAGCACTCCCCCATGCCTGATCATGGGCAGAAGTAGTATATTAAACAGTCCTATATCTCTGTTGGTCCAGTGGACTGCTCGCAGCCCGATCGCAGGCATAAGTATAAATATAATAAACACCTATATCCCTGGTGGTCCAGAGGACCACTCGCAGTCCAATCATGGGCATAAGTATGATAATAATAAACTCCTATATCTCTGGTGGTCCAGTGGACCGCTTGCAGCCCAATCTCGGGCAGAAGTCTAAAAATATTAGATCCCACCCATGGTGGTCCAGCTGTACCCCTCCCACCCTCCCACTGAGTCCTGCCACCGCTCCCCAGTCAGCCCGGGCGGCAGCTCCTCACCGACAAGCCGCCTGGCTGCCGCCAACTGACTGTGTTCAGTACAGGCTGTACACCAATTGTCCACAGCGTAACATATGGGTAGACATGTAATATTGATAGTTCAGATATGTGAATGGATTCATTCACATATCTGGATTGTGTAGTACAGTACGGTCTGCCACTCATAATCATGGTCACTCTCTTGACCTAGTATTCCTTCTGAGGATTGAGGCCTCTAACTTGGGGGTGGAACCAGTTGGATGGTCTGATCACTACATTGTGGGGTTCAGTTTTAGCACCCCCCTAGGTAGGTCTACCCCTGTGGAGATGACTCTGTACCGCCCTTTGTGAGATATAAACTCCCAAGGCCTAATGGCAGTGCTCAATCTCTCACCCCTCTCAGAGGCAAACAGTGACCCTCGTGGTGGCTTATAATTCAGCCATTGCAGTGGCCCTGGATGTCATTGCTCTGGTCCGTGTGTGCCCTCTCTCCCTTTGCCCTCAAGCCCCTCGGGTTGATGGGACTTTGAGGGAGTTGTGGTGATTAGGACAAAGGTTAGAGCATTGCTGGCAGAAATCTGCTCTTAACACCAACTGCCTTAGATTGATGAACCATTATCAAGTCTGTCAATCTGCAATCTTTCATAAGAAGGCAGAATTCCTGTCCCGAGAGATTGCGGTTGCTCAAAATCGACCAGCTCAGCTGTTCTGAACTGTGGACAGACTGTGCAACCCAGCCTATCTACAAGTTCGGAAAACTTTTTCACAAGAAGAGTGTGTTGAACTTGCTCAATTCTTTGCAAATAAGGTGGCTGACATTTCTGATCAGCACGCCTTATGGGTGCTGCTGTGGATCAATGCAGGATTGCCTATCCCCGGCCTTCTTAGATACCTTTGTCTGACCGGCTTTCATGGATGTCATGTGGATCATCCAGAGTGTGTGCCCTACATGCTGTAGTTGGGATCCTGGATCTACTTCCCTAATTTTGGGATGTATTGATGTTATCAGGCCGGTCCTAGCTCAGATAGTCTGGTGATCCTTGGAGACTGGTGAGTTTCCAAGCTCACTGAAAGAGGCAGTGGTGACACCACTCTTGAAGAAAGCTTCTTTGGACCCAGACTGTCTTGCAAACTACAGACCAATCTCTAACCTTCCCTTTATAGGGAAGGTGATTGAGAAAGTAGTGGCTATGCAGTTGGAGGACCACTTGACCATCCATGACATCTATGAATCCCTACAGTCTGGTCTTTGAAAGAAGCATAGTACTGAGACAGCGCTGGTTCGGGTACTCAATGATCTTCTGATGGCTAGAGATGGGAGGAGCCATTCTATCTTGGTCCTCCTGGATCTCTCATCAGCTTTTAACACTGTGGACCATGGGGTCCTGCTTGATCACCTGAGGCTCATTTGCGGACTGTCAGTTACAGTTCTGGAGTGGTTTACATCTTTCCTCACAGGAAGATCTCAGAGGGTGGTGTCCGGGGTTTTTTCCTCAGACCCAGTCCCTCTGTTATGTGGGGTTCCTCAGGGCTCATTGCTGTCCCCCATGTAGTTCGCAGTGTATATACTGCCCCTCAGAGACATTGAAAAAAGGTATGGGCTGAGGTTTCACAGTTATGCAGATGATACCCAGCTCTACCTCTCTTTTGCTCCTGACCAGGATGGAGCTGTCTCAGTCTTTAATAGCTGCCTCACTGAAATCCAGGAGTGGATGGATGCCAGTTGGTTAAAACTGAACTCCAATAAGACTGAGGTATTGGTTGTGGATCTGGGTAGTCGGACAGGTGGGTTGAGTGGGGGGTCACCCTCTGGTCTTTACCTTAGGGATGTGCTTCTCTTGACCTCTGAACGGGTGCGGAACCTGGGGGTATACTTCAATGAGAGGCTAACCCTGCATTATCAGGTGTCAGCTGTTGTTAAATCCTCATTTTACCATCTAAGGAATATCTCCAGGATTGAGCACCTAGTTCCATCCGGCGATCTTCCTACTCTGATTCCCGCCTTTGTGACCTCGTGTTTGGACTACTGCAACTCCCTGTACTTAGGGCTACCTGGGGTGGAAATCCATCGCTTGCAGCTAGTGCAGAACACTGCAGCATGGCTTTTGACGGGATCTTCTCAGTCCTGCCATATTACACCTGTGCTGCGCGGACTGCACTGGCTGCCGGTTCAGTGGTGGATCACCTTCAAAGTTGGTCTTCTGATTTTTAAAGCCCTACATGGACTGGGCCCAGTCTACCTGAAAGAGCTCCTGGTCCACCACTGCCCTGGGCGATTGCTCCGCTCAGCTGAAGAGGGGTTGTTAGAGATTCTGAGGGTGTGTTTGAAAACTTATGGAGCGAGAACATTTGTGTATTCTGCCCCACCCTCTGAAATTCTCTACCCCGTCGGTACGTGAGTGCTCGACCATAGAGGGCTTAAAACAAGCTTTGAAAACCTACTTGTGGAACCAAGCTTTTGGTGACTAATCAAAGTTGTTTTTAGTATTATCATTGTTTTATACTGAGATGTTTGTATGTGTATCATGGTTTTAATTACTGTTAAGGTGCCTTGTTTTTTTGAAAGGCGTCATACAAATAAAATGTATTATTATTATTATTATTCTGATCCACATCATCCTGCATCTGCTTCTGTAACACTATACACGGCGATCAATTCGTGGTTGTCCCTAGTAGCTAGTCCTAAGTCATTACCTACCTAGTTTATCTCGTCCTGTAACTCTCCCAACTCCTCACGCATCTGATCATTTGTTCTACTTAATACGTTATTCATTTGCAAAGCCTGCCCCTTATCCTTTCTCAAACTTTCACACTCCTGCCTCAACATACAAAGTTCCTGTTCACTAGCCATAGCAGACTGGTGCAAAAGGGAATCCTTTTCATTCCACAGAGTTTGGAGCTCAGACGCCAAATCCTGCTCACGTCTGACACATTCAGTTTCCTGCAATCCCATCTCCTCCTTAAGAGATGAAATTTTTGGTTCAAGGGTTTGAAACCTCACTTTGGAGGCTTCCAAAGCAGCATAGAGAGCCATGACCAACAGCCCTTTAGCTTCTCACTTTCTGGCTGTTTGTCTCATCTCTGTGTACTGGGTTGAAATCCCCAGTTCAGGGTTTTCGGATTGACTTGCGTCCCAAGCAAAGTCAGCCAATCTTCATTGAAGGCAAGGAAGTTTGAGACATCGAGTCTCAGGTCTGAGCAGATATTTGATAAGGTGGCCATTGTGTGGGAGAGAATGAAAAATCACACTGTGAAAAGGTGCCATGCTGTGTATAGATCCACAAAAGGTGCACTAGTTCACAGGTGGGCTACTGTGCACTTGTAAGCTTGCAATTCAAAACTGCCGTGGGGTGAGGTGAGTTGGCATCGATCACACCTAGTAAGCAGTCAGACTTTGCAAGTGATTAAAAAGTCGGTGTAAAATGGGAGAGATGATGCGGGTGTGCATACCTACTGTCCCCATTGGGAAGGGAATGTTGTAGCAACAAGTGAAAACTTTGCAAACTTTGAATATTGCCTGCATGCGGTCGTCAATTGTCAGGAGGTCTAAACCTCACTGTCAGGTTCTTGGCAATAATGGGCATGCAAGGAATCACAAACACATTGCATAACAGTAATAAAGCTTGTTTATTACTGCAAAAGGAAAATCACAGTTGCCCTAAGCAGTTCTTACCATTAGGAACTGGGAGCCAATGCTAAGCATTCCCTATACCTCGAGTAACCCCTGAAAGAGGGGTTACTAGTGGGCTACCGCAGGATTCAGTACTGGGTCCAGTCCTTTTTAATGTCTTCATAAGTGACATTGCAGAGGGACTGGAAGGAAAAGTATGCCTCTTTGCAGATGACACAAAGATCTGCAACAGGGTTGCTACACAAGGAGGCGTGGAAAGGATGAGAAGGGACTTGGCAAGGTTGGAGGAATGGTCAGAAGTATGGCAGCTAGGATTCAATGCAAAGAGTGAAAAATAATGCACCTGGGAAACAAGAACCCAGGGGAAGAGTCACAATGGGGGAGATAGTAACAACAACAAAAAGGAAAGGGACCTGGGGGTCATCATATCAGATGACCTTAAGGTTAGCAAGCAATGTGAGAAGGCAGTAGGGAGGGCTGGGGTTATACTGGGATGCATAGGGAGAGGCATCACCAGCAGAAAACAAGAAGTTGTTATCCCTCTGTACAGACAGTTGGTGAGACCCCATCTGGAGTACTGTGTCCAGTTCTGGAGACCCCATCTCCACAAGGACATAGACAGGATAGAGGCAGTCCAGAGGAGGGCAACTAAAATGGTGCAGGGTCTGCAAAAGAAGCCGTATGAGGAGAGACTACAGGAGCTTAATATGTATACCCTTGAGGAAAGAAGGGAGAGGGGGTACATGATAGAAACTTTAAGTACCTCAATGGAATCACCAAAGTCCAAGAGGGTAGCATCTTTCAGAAAAGAGACGGCAAGAACAAGGGACACAATTTAAAGATAGAGGGGGGCGGTTCAGGGGCAATGTGAGGAAGTATTTTTTCACAGAGAGGGTAGTGGATGCATGGAACAGCCTTCTAGAGGAGGTTGTGGGGTCGAAAACTGTGGGAGAATTCAAGAATGCATGGGACAGACATAAGGCAATTCTTGTGGGGGGGTAGGAAGCAATAGGCTATTGGTTAACTAGGATCTGCGGCCTATCCTGTAGGTAGGGAAATGGGCAGACTAGATGGGCCAAGCTGTCCTTATCTGCCGGCAAAATCTATGTTTCTATGTTTCTATGAATCCCTGTGTCTCCTGGGGTCTCCCAGGTAGAAGACATAATGTCTTAAATTATATGCCTAAGATAATTACCATGGTTACTGTAAGATAGAAACATTTCTAATTACAGAGATGAGCCCTATTGGCTAAATTAGAGGTGGTTCCTTAGTCCAAGATAACATTACACAACTTTGTTATAGTCATCTCTTTGTGGATACAAAGAGTTACAGTTTGTACATAGCTGTGTAGTAATACAAATCATCAGAAGATGGCAATGCCGACTCATATATCATAATCATTACAAGGGCACAGGTGTCCTAACATCTGATAAGTAAGAAATACATGTGTATATTGGAAAGTAAGGTGTATAGAAATTATGTGCATACGTATCTTGACATCTACTCTTATACAGTAGATGCCTTTAGCCCTATATTTTAGTATAACTTATGCCTAAATGTTAGCTGTCTGCAGTGTACCTCTTGGGGTACCAATTAGGGTGCAGGTACCTCATGTAACACTCCCCAGAGGAGTGTTTCGGGTTGTGCAGAGTTGGTGCTGATTTCAAAGACATGTTTAACACCATCTGGCTAGGCTGGCAGTATAGCCTAGAGGTTAGAGGAATTGGTGTGAATGAGCTTGATACATCCAGCAGATCAGACATGAGTTTGATTCTCACAACCTGAGCAAGTCACTTAACTGCCCAGTATTCCCAGGTCACCCCTGAAAACAGGCACTTGTGCCTAGTGGGCCTTACCCGGTTACCAAAGACTAAAATAAAAAAAATATATATGTATATTTTATTCTATCCAAACATTATGGGTCTTTTAGCAAGTTATTGTTTAGCTTCCAGATTTACATGTTACAAAAATAATCTGATAACACAAATCAATTTTGTTTCTATATATGCAAATTTACTAGTTCACCAGGTAAGATGGATTCCTATAAAAAACTAAGATTGCCTATTATTATCCCTGCCTTGGCTCTATACCACTGAAGACCTCCTCTAGGGTGCATGATCTGGGTGTTATTCTTGACAGCGGTTTGACACTTGAGTTTCAGGTGGCTTCCATTGTCTGTACTAGCTTTTATCATCTGAGGAATATCGCCAGGATCAAGCCCCTAGTTCCACCACTGGACCTCCCAATTTTGGTGCATGCCTTCGTGATGTCCAGGTTTGACTACTGTAATGCACTCTATCTCGGGGTCTCTGGGGGTACCCTGCACTGACTGCAGCTGGTGCAGAATGCGGCAGCGAGGTTGTTTACAGGACAGTCTAAATACTGTCATATTACTCCGGTGCTGCGTCAACTGCATTGGCTGCTGGTTAGGTGGAGGGTCCTCTTTAAGGTGGGTTTGCTCGCCTTTAAAGCCCTACACGGCCTGGGCCCTGGCTACCTGAGTGACCTTCTTACACCTGCTGTCTCAGTCCGCTCCCTCCGCTCCTCCTCTAGGGGCCTCCTCGCAATTCACAGGATGAGGCTAAGAACTGCTGACGACAGAGCATTTAGTGTCGCTGCCCCCGTCCTGTGGAATTCGCTCCCTTTGGTTGTTAGGGAGGCCCCATCTGTTGAGGTATTTAAGGCCCACCTCAAGGCATTCTTGTATGATCAGGCATTCCCTGACTATGTTTTATAGTTCATATTTGTTTTAAAAAAAAAATGTTTGATGTTTACTTTAGTTTTAGAGACTCTAAATGTAGCTGTCGCTGAGGGTAGCAAATTGTGTAGCAAATTCTGTTTCAATTTGTTTGGAGCACTGTATTTAATTGATTATTATTGTGCTGTGCTGTATTTATTTGATTGATGTATGGCGCTCAGAGCCTCCGGGATGGGCATCTTTTTAAATAAAATTTGCCTTGCCCTGCCTTATTAGGAAGTTACATAGGTGGGGGCAAGCAAGACAAACAGTTTTATGTGTATATGAGGATGCAGGTACATGGTGGTCAGATATGAAGCAAAAATAAAACAAACGGTACAAAAAGACCCAAGAAAGCAAAACCAAAAAGACTGCCATAAATACTTAACTTCAAGAGCTCAGGTAGCAAAACTGATTTCTCTAGTACATAAGGGTATAGGTTCTTTTACAGAGCGGATACAGAATATTTCAATAGAAAGCAGAAATGGCAATATAATAGAGCCTCATCACTCTTGATGGAACACATCAGTGGCATGCATGGGAAAATGGGTCAGGAGACATACAGTAATTGAAAATTATAAGGATAAGGCACATAAAAGGCATGGGGGTCTCCTACAAGATGATACTGGGCAGACAAAGGACACAAAGAAAGGAATAAAGCAAATTATACAAGACTATATAGTAAAGTTATTTGGAACAGAGGCTGGAAATTTTTCAAAACTCTGTAGAATTTTTATAAAGGGATAGAAGTCCCAAAGGCCCCTCAAGCAGAATTAGATAAACTATAGGCCTCTATCTCACCAGAAGAAATCACATCAGTAATTAAAAGGTTACATAATAATATGGCCTCAGGGATAGATGGGTTAACCACATACCTTTATAAAAAGCATGTGGAACAACTGACATAAATGTTACATGTAGCATACAATTCAGTCTTGGTAGAATGTAAACCCCATTAACCTTTTGGGTTAAAGATCATGTGCAATGGTTTTTACTTATTTTTTATAAAAGCTTGAAAAGCTGAAATTCAAGTCCCTGTGTCATGATTAGTGTTTCCTGAAAATTTCATGCTGTTTGGTTTTGTGGTTTTCATTTAATTAGCAGTTGTTAACATGCTCTACAATGGCTGAAAACAGCGGAGTTATCTCTGTCCTCTCACTCAAACTTAGAGTGCAATGACATCATTTTGAAGTAGCTTGCTGTTTCAGATCCCAATCAGAGCAGTAGTTTGTAGAGTTAATGGTTTGATGAGCTCTCCAAATTTCTTACAAACCCAGTCTGATTTGTATTTAGATAGATCATCTTAAAATATATCATCTTCTCATAAAAAGCTGATAATTTCAGTTTCAATACTGAACTGAAGAAGTGGAAATATTTCTCTGTGAGAAATCAGCTTGTCTGTCACAGCTCTTAGTTCTTTCTAATCAAAACTCTGATTTTTTTTTCTAACTATATAACACTGGACTATTAAATCACTTTAAAATAAATAAAAATGTTGTTTATTCATGGAAACAGTCTGTCATTGATGTAGCCTTCATAAATTCATTAATGTAATAACATTTTTTTTCATGTCAGATTGACAAACAGTACATGTGCTTGAAACACTGTAGCACAGTGTGACAGGCACCTGTCTGAACTCACAGATTTCAGTTATTTGGTGGTTTCTGTGTGAAAATACATCATGTAAGTGTATAACTAGAAACACTATGTGGCATCTCGATGCACCATGTCTCTGCCCCACTGTTGAGGCAGCTGCAGTCTACGGCAACCTGTCCCTGCCCCACAAGCCCCTTGCCTTCTGCTCCACTTTCAAGGCTACTTCATCCTGCTGCCCACTGTCTTCTCCCACACAGTCAGGGACTGTGCATCCTGCTGCCTCCATCCCCTGCCTAAAGAATCAGGGCTGCTGCACCCTGCCACCCCCTGCCAAAACAGTTGGGGTTGCTGCACCCTGCTACCCTTTCTCCACCACCCTCACAGGTAGGGAAGCTGCACCTGTTTCCCTCTGTTCCTGTCTCCACAGACAGGGCTACTGTGCTGTGCTAAGCCCTAGAGTGCCAGGTTCCCTGTCTCCACAGCTGGGACTGCTGTACCATGCTGCCCTAGCCACCAGAGGTGGGGTTTTACTACACACTGCTACCCACTTCCATTGCCACAAATAGGCAGGGATGCTGCACCAACTGTACCCCATCTCACAGTCAGGGCTGCCGTACTCTGATGCCCTCTGTTCTGCACCACAGTCAAAACTTTTGCATAATGATGTCCTCTTTCCCCTGTCACCAGAGAGAGAGGGCTGCTGCACCCTGCTCCTTTCTACACAGTTGGGGTTGCTATGGCCTGCTGTGCTCTAGAGCCCCTTGTTGCTGCAGTTTGGGCTGCTGCACCATGCTGCCACTGGCCACAAGATTCACGGCATTTGCTGCACCCTGTTGCATGCCTCCACAGTTGAAGCAGTTGCACCCTGCTGTCCCCCTGCAACTAGAGTCAGATCCTTTGCTACACCCTGCTGCCCACATCTTTTGCCCCAAACAGGCATGGCTGCTGCACCTGTCCCACAGATTGGGCTGCTGTATCCTGATGCCACCCGAACATTCAGGGCTGCTGCACCCAGCTGTCCTCTGTCCCTACCCCCCACAGCCAAAGCCACAGCACCCTGTTGCCCCCTGTTCCTATCTCCACAGTCAGGGCTGCTGTGCTGTGCTACACCCTAGAGTCTCATGCTGCCTGCATCCACAGTTGAGGCTCCTGAACCCTGCTATGCACTTCCATTGCTCCAAATGGGCTGGGTTGCTGCACAATGTGCACCCTGTGATATTGTCAGGGCTGCTGTACCCTGATGCCCCCCTGTGTCCAGCCCCACAGTCAAGGCTTCTGCACCATGGTGTCCTTTGTCCCCTGACACCATTGTACGCTGCTGCACCACAAATGTTCTTACAGGACTGTATTTATGAAGGCTACATCAAAGAACAATTGTTTCTGTGAATGAAAAAACATTTAGATTTATTGTATATTCATTACACAGCCCTGCATTATATAGTTAGAAAAAAAATTGAGGTATGATTACAAATAACAAGAGCTGTGATACAGACAAGCTGATTTCTCACAGAAAAAGATTTCCACTACTTCAATTCAGCATTGAAAATGAAATGCTCACCTTTTTAAAGGAAAATAATTATATAGTTTAAGCAGATCTAAACACAAACAAGAAACTGGGTTAGTAAGAAACCTGGAGAGCTCAGTAAACCATACTGTACACTCTACAGAGTGCTGCTCTGATTGGGAATCTGAAACAGCAAGCTACTCCAAAATGATGTCATCGCACTCTAAGCTTGACTGAGAGGACAGAAATAACTCCACTGTTTTCAGCCACTGTAGAGCATGTTAACAAATGCTGATTTAAAGAAAACCACAAAACCAAACAGCATGACATTTTCATGAAACACTAATCATAACACAAAGACTTGCATTTCAGCTTTTTAAGCTTCAATAAAAAATACGTAAAAACTGTTGCACATGATCTTTAACTGTGTTATTTTTGTTTTCATAAAAAAGGGAATGCACAGGAATTGAAAAGTTACAGACCACTTTGCTAAATTCAGATTTAAAAATTCTTATGAAGATTTTTTGCATACATCTGACAGCAGTGGCCCAGCATCTTATAATGCTGTTTCAGTCCTGCTCAATAGTTGGGACAGGTATTTATAATAATCTAATAGTGCTAAGGGAAATTATAGAACAGGGACAACATGGACAAACAAAGGGATATGTAATATCACTGGATCAAGAAAAGGCCTTTGAAAGGGTGTTTTATTCCTGTCTTTTTGATGTTTTAGAAGAAGAAGAAGAATCAGCATTTATATAGTGCTTTTCATACATCCAAAGTGCTTTACAAGCAATGCTAGACTGGTAGTGAAGTGACTGAATGTGTGGTGGCAGCCATATCGCACATCATCACCCACACACAGCCTGGATAATTGCATGAACCGGTTTATGGGCAGGGGAATGTTGGCCAGGACACTGGGAATGTTCCCTACTCTTTGCGAAGAGTGCCCTGGGTTCTTTTACTTCCACCTGGACACCCACCTGGACAACACCAGGATGGGCAGAAGGGACCTCAGTTTAAAGTCTCATCCAAGGACGGCACACCCCAGCAGTACAGCACCCCCCGATACCGCACTCGGATGCCAGCGATTTTTAGGTGCAAGTCCAATCCCGGTGTGGGACAAGAACCCACGACCTTCTGGTCCAGAGGCGGATGTGCTACCAACTGAGCCACGCTGACACCCAAATGAAAAATATGGTATTCCACCAGTTTTCTATGATTGTATGAAAAAACTATAGGCAACAGCAAAAGTGATAGCCATGGTGAATGGACTTATATGAGTAGTGAAATTACACTGAAATGGGAGGGGAGGTGGTAAGACAAGGCTGTCCTTTAAGTCCTTTGCATTATGTGCTAGTTTGAGTCCTCTACTATGGCTATTACATGAGCACCTTCATATTACAGGTCTGCACAATTCTAATGATGCAACATCCATTACTGTATCTGCATACACAGATGATGTTTATCTTCATGTTCATGATGAAACTTCAGCAGAAACTACAGTTAAACAGGTAATGGTATTTTCGGTCATTTGGGGATCTAAAATGAATATGATTAAAGTAAAGGTATGATGCTACGCTCAGATACAGAAAGAATAAATTAAATAAATGGAATACCATTGTCAAATGACCCCATGTGTATTTTGGGGATAACATATGGGCCTGGGGATGCAGTCAAAAGGAACTGAGGAGAGAAAATAAATGCATGTGAAAGAAAAGTAAAATCTGGAAAACTTAGCAACAGACAAAAAGGAAAAAAGTAATAATGATAAAAACCTATAAAAAGCACAGAACTTCGAAAATGCCAGAAGGGGGCTACTATACCAAATAAGTGCACTGATACCTCAGATCCTGAACATTTCTGCAAAGAAACCTGAAAACAGAGAACTGTTTTACAGAAAGTGAGGTCAGCACTGTAATAAAGGAAATATAGTTCTTACACAGATTAAGTGCAAAACCTCTTTTATTAAATAACACATGGCAATAAAACAAGTAAAATAACATCTCTGGTAAATCGGAGTCTCACTCGTACGGGTAACACAAAGTCGTCTGCTTAATGGAAAAATTCCCCTTGATGTGTTGTAATCAGGCAAAGTAGCATGCAGAGACAGAAAGACATTAGTAAGATAGATAGTTTCCAAAGGTAGAAGCTACTACCAAACTTAGAAATACTGCTTGGAGACACCAGATGTTTCAATATGCATAAACAGCCAGTAGCCATAAGGGAGTTCAAACTGCCAGTCTCAGAGTAGTGCTTACTTATTGACCACACACACATGGTCTTCCTCAGAGAATAGCTCTTACGCCTTAGTGGTGTTGCTAAAAAGTGAATCCTTAAAGTGACAGTGCTTATATTACTGAGGAAAGTGTATGGTACAAGGAAGTGAAGTGCCCAACTATTTCAAAATGCCATTATAAAGATGCATTCAAATTTAGTAAAAAAATCATCAGTTCCCCAAGTAGTAAAGCATTATTTTGAATTTCATTACAGGAGTTAAGAGCAGGGCACAGCCAAAAAGTCATAGCCTGACATCAAGGCAGAGCCGAAAGTCATACCTAGATGTTTACAATATGTTGGAAGACAGAACCGCAAGTCATTTCTTCACCTATGAGCAAAGCATGGAAAGTCATGCCCAAAGGTACAAGTACAGTATGTGAAGAAAGAAACAAGTACCAAAAATAGAGAGTCAAAAAATAAAATAGTCCTTCCACCCACTGCAAGTGATGTCATTGTATTATTACCTACTTTCTTCTTCCTGTTTTTTTTCTCTCTGTTTTTCTCCACATTCAAGATATGGAATGTTTATCATGGAATTAAACTGGAAGGTTAATGCACAAACCAACACCAAAGAAAGACTTACAGATTACTGCTTAAGTTACTCTGATTTATTTGCAGCACATGCCGGCTGCAAACTGCAGTGCAGGATAGATCTTACGTTTCATTCACCCCAGTGTGGGCTTCATCAGAGAATGAAAATGTCTTAACAAACACATTATTTATACAAATTCACCAAATCACTTGGCCATTCACAAGTCTGTATTTTAAATGAAATAACCAATCAGTTAACTCCACTGATTAGTGTGTATAATGATTATCTGACCTAATACAACAAACCCATTGTGGCTGTAACTAACTATAACAATCAAGAAAAAAAATAATATATTCTTTACTTTAATGTTTATATTAATCATTATTCTTTGTTTTTAATTTGGTAAAGATCTTTAAGAGATCCTTCAACAATCTGCTTGGGTATGCAAAGCTCCTTTCAGTTATCCGAGGGGTCAGGAGGATCTAGGACAAGAATGCAAAACAAAACAGGTTAAGTTTCTTTTGTAAGGCAAAGCCATTCTAGTGCATTACTTTAAGAACTTTCTCATAGCTGTCAGACAGAGAAGCTTATCATGGAATGTTTACCATGGAATACATGGATTCAAAATTCTGCTCAGTTCCACTGGCAGAATGTTTTTCTCCTAACACACTGTACACAGAGACAATAAAGGCCTTTGTTACAGCCAGAGACTCAATTATCTCACTGTCAGGGCAAGAAGAAGAGAGTTCCCTCATGAGCAGGTAATGATAGAAGGGAATTTTTTCTCTGTCATCAGAGAAACAATAGTAGTGAAAACTATAAACAATACTTAATGTTTCTAATTTGTTTATGCATGTAAGAAGAGTGTGATAATCAGGGAAACAACATTTAATTAATTAATTTGTTTTATTTTTTATTTAAGATAGTTTTATTTTTAGGGCCCAGTTGAAGTTTTTTTTATAGCGTAAAGGTAGCAGCAATGTTTGTGGTGGAAGATCATTTCTGGCTGTAGGGCGCTAACTGAAATGCCTGTGTTCCAAATGTGTGTTGATCTGGGTTCCAGACTCTTCACTGCTGAGCAACCCTTTTTTTAACTATGGGTAAACCATATTTTACACATAAATAAGAACCAATCAGATTACTGGATGATGCCCTGCCATTTTATAAATTATAGTAGCCCATTTAAAAGGAACATAATGAAATCCACCCAGTGGTAATCACATACTGTCTTTATCAAAGTGACATTTCAAACACCCAATATAATAAATAACATGCAAAGTGTGACAATCATGAAATACTACTTCTATATATACTGTACATGCAACACTAGTTTAAAAGACTCTAGAGAAGTATAGCCAGATAATTTAAGGTAATAAATTATGCCTGATCTTGACTGCAGATTTAACCATACTATAAATAGTCTCTGGCCATGAACTTTCATACAGGTCAATAAGTGCATTGTGAGTGCCGTTCAAATTTATGACAGCATTGTTTAGAGCCCACGTGCACAAGGGCTTTCATGTAAATGGAAACGATAAACCTCAGCATGCATGTTGCTGAAATACTGAAACTGGAGAGAGAAAAATAAGAACAGATGACATGCTGTAGATGTTCTTATAAGAAGTTATCATCACATTACAGACCAGAAAGACAGACCATCTAATTTTCAAAAATGGTGCCAGGTCAAAGCCATAATTCAATCCTGGCCATTCATATGCTCCCACATTATAAATCCAATAAGACTCCCTCTGGATGTATAATTTGGAAGCATATGAATGGCCAAAATTGAATTGTAGTTTTGACCTGGCACCATTTTTGAAAATTAGTCTGTCTTTCTGGGCTTTAATGTGATGATAACTTCTTACAATAACATCTGTCATCAAATTCTTATTTTTTTATCTCTCCAGTTTTAGTGTTCTAGCAAGATATGTATATTGAGGTTAATCTTTTCCACACATGAAGCCCCTTGTGCAAGTGGACTCTAAAAGAACCCTGTTACAAATTCAAACAGCACTCACTCATGAAGTGATTTATATGAAAGTCCATGGCCAGGGATTATTTATAGTATGGTTGAATCTACAGTTGAGAGCAGATATAATTTATTAAGTCAAATTCTCTTGCTGTACTTATCTAGAGATTTTTAAAAAAGTGTTTTATGTATAGAAAGTAGCATTTTATGATTGCTGCACTTTGAATGTTATTTATTGTATCGGATATTTTAAATGTCAGTTTGGTAAAGGCACAAAGTAATTACCACTGTGGGAATTTCATTCTGTCCCTTTAAATGGGCTACTATAAATTGAGTCATCACTGTGCTGTCTCATCTTTGAAAAAGCACGTAGGATTGTGTGAAACAATTCAGGCTTTTTTCCGGTGGTGAAGTTTTTAAAACCTTGGCTATATAATAATGTTTTGTTACGATACACAGTTTGACTTCTACAGCCATGTCTAGGGTTGCAGTGGGAGTAGCCCTGCAGTCCTTTTACTATCAGTGAGTAAAGGGACTCCGCATTCTTTCCAAAAATTTAAGGATCCCGGATTGACTTAAAAAAAAAAATACTCCCGCAACTGCCCACTGTGCGCTTTACTGGCCTCACCACTCTGGTCCTGATTCATGTCTTAAACTGTAGTGCAAAACAAACCCTCCCTCTACTGCCCACTGTGCGCTGTACTACCCTCACCCCTGACCTAAGATAAAGTGACTCTGCTCTGCCCTCCCACCCTATTCCAAAGAAATAAATGAGGGGAGTCTGAGTGACCCTGGGCAGGCTGCAGCCCATATCACCTGTTTTCCTGCAATTAATGCTCCTTCCATTGCTAATTGCCAGGCTTTTGGATGTGTGACCAAGAGTGTGAGGTGGTAGCCATGCAACTGGATGAGCAGCCAAGTCCCAGGCCCTCAGACTGGAAAAGAAGTATGTGGCCACAACCCAGGCAGTATTGCCTTCCAAGGCTGTCAGACAGTGAGAGATCAGCAGTGCTGCAGGCTATTATGCAAAGAGGCCATCCAAAGTGTGGAGCTGGAGCCTGAGTCCCCCAAAGCAGCTGAACAACAACCCAAACTGCTGTGTGACTGAGAGGGAGAGCCAGCAGCCAGGGAGGATAGAAGTGAGGAAGTGATGGAGAGGGGGTTGTGTGGTGTCGGCTGACTCCTCTCCCTGTCTCCGTCTGCTGCCTTTTGCAGAGGGTGGCAACTCATGGAAAGACCTGATCTCAGCACAGCCCAGCTAATATATTGCAGCTTCCTGCCAATCAGTCCTAAAACAAGGGACCTCAAAACATCTTCAGAAAAGTTAGAAATGCATACCTGCTGCAGGATACATTGCACATGTTTTTCATATAAATGATCATTCTTAACATTGATGTTTTATGCTTTCATTGTTTGTCTGTCTTCCAGCCCCCCCCCCCACACACATTTCTCTACTGTTCTTCATTCTCCCTACTTTTATTTTAGCCTAGTTTAAAGAGTTTATAAGTATTGATTATGTTGGGCATTTACAAGAACAGCAATGGACTCCTTTTGATTTGAGATGACATGGCATTTAGCAACTTGTAAGACAATATTATTGCATAGTTAATTTAGAAGGCTTTATGCCTGGATGTAACAGTCTGACTAAAAAGCCTTAAATAAATATATAGGGGTATTTAATAAAACTATGGGTCTGCTGTTTTGATTTAATTCTTTCCTATTTCTTAACCCGTCTTTTCCACGTCCCCTCCCTGCCCCCCTCCTCCTCCTTCATTTCCATGTTGTTGCCTCTCTTGCATTTTCTAATAGCCCAGCCCTGCCAACTTCTGATCCAGTCCCCAGTGACAAATGGTGAAAGGAATGCAGGGCTCCCTGTAGCAGCTGAAAGCAGATTTTTTTTGTCTTAGCTACACGCACATTTTATTTTCAGCACTCCCAGGTAAACTATCAAAAAGGGCAGGAGCCTTGATGACTAGTATATGAAATTAAGTACCAAACTAGCTGTGAAAATTGGATGTTAAGGCAACAAAGTAATGCACAAACTAACCATAAAGATCATGTAAGCACATATAAAGCCATTTTTGAAGTCATTCAATAAACTGTAATATTACAGTTTACAGAATTACATCCGACAGGGCTTTATGTGTGAGTACAAGGATTTTATGGTTAGTCTGTGCATTACTTCATTGTGTTGTCATAACATTTTTAATAATACAGTTTTTATAATGATATCAAAAAAGGGCTTTATGATTGCATACAGTACAATTATGGTTAGTCTGTGTATTACATCATTGCCTTGTCATCCAATTATCATAGCTGGTTTGGTAATTTGTTGCACATATTAGTCCTTGAGGCTCCTGCCCTGTTTTGATACTTTCCCTAGGAGTGCTGAAAATAAAATACACTCATAGCTAAGGTAAACAAAGTGCTTCATTAATTTATTGCATGGTCATTGATTCTTCATATTGTGATTTTTGTGTCATCAAAATAAACCAGTCATCTCTCAATTTGTCTGTCCCACCCTATTCCTGCCATATAATGAGATTCTTGTTCACAGTTTCCCATTTTATACAGTACAGTATAAGAAAGGAATCTAATTGTAATTATCATATGCATTTTAAAAACAGCGTTCAGGGCTCTGAAGGACTTCCAGTAGCAATTATAATTTTGAATAGCTTCCCCCCCTCACACACACAGGCAGACACACTTTCAAAATACTGCCAGCAGCAAGACACACACATTGAGTTAATGCATTAGCAGCCATAGTGTCTCTGCCAGAACTTGTTTTGGTGGTGAGTGCCACAGTTTTCTTTCTTTTTAGTGAACCATTGTATTACCAGTGGCAGCCATTCCCCAGTGAACTACTTTTATTTTTGTTGAACTTGGCATCAAACAATTACTAGAATAACTGAAACAAAGGTATAGTAGAGGTGTGATACCCTTCTTTTGTGTTACTATTTGGAGAAATATGGACAATATAATGGAAGGGTAACTGTGTATTAAGTTTATTGAGGTTCAGGATAAATGTGCAGAATATAAAAGGTGATGCAAAATCAGCAGCATTCTCAGAAGTGCTGCTGGTGCCTAGAGCTAGTTCACTACAAAAGTTTAGGATCTCTAACTTCAACAACTGACTCAGGAAATGGTTCAAGGAGAATGGCTTTGGCTGCTTAGAAAACTGGGAGGAGTTTGAGATGAGAAATTCCTGTACTCATCTGACAGGCTACACCTTAGTTGGAGGGGGGCATGATGCTTAAAGGCAGGTTTGAGGAATGCATCAAAGACATCTTAAATTTTAAATCAGTGGGGGCCTACTATGTGGCATAGAACCCAAGGTTTGCCCACAGTGGGTATTGGCAGGCCTCCCCCTAGGTAAAGGGCATATTGGGTAAGGATACATTGGTGGTAAGGACAGGTAAGGTGGCAGAAAATGTAGAGGTAGTATAAAAGGGGAAGTGTGGCTGAAAGGGAGGAGGGTCAAAAGTTGGGCAGGGGAAGGATAAGATGGGGAAGTATAGGCAGAGTTCAATGAGGTGCCAGAAGAAGCAAGGGAACAATGCAAGTGGGGAAGGAGGGGGAAGACAGGTGACATGGAGGGCAGTGTCTATCGATGCTAGAGCCTGGAGAATAAGATGGATGACCTGCAGGCCATGGTGACAGAGGACCGAGTGAAACTGGTGGTGGTCAGTGACACCTAGGTAACCCAGAACCATGTCTGGGATCTCGCTGTTCCAGGATTTATCCTCTACAGGCATGACAGAGCAAGGGAAAAGGTGGAGGGGTAGAACTCTAGATTAAGGAAGGGATCACAGTCACAAGGGAGGAAATGATGGTGAGGGGGGACCAAGAAAATCTGGGTGAAGATCCAAACAGGAGCAGGAAGAAAAATAAGGGTGGAAGCTGTATATCAGCCATCAAATCAGAGTGAAACAACAGCTTGGGAATTGGAGGATGAGATTAGGAAGGCTTCAGCGAACTGAGAGGTGGTGATATTGGGAAATTCTAACCTGATCAATGTGGACTGGAGCATCCCACATGCAAGCAGCAGCAGGACACATACACTCCTGGTTGTAGTCCAAGATGGGTTCTTAACCCAGTGGGTGATAGAAACAACTAAGGAGTGGCCCATTTTGGACTTAGTAATGACAAATGGTGATCATGTCAGGGGTATCAGCATAGCTGAACCCCTGGAGAACAGTGATCACTGGTCAGTATGCTTTTATCTCTTTATGGGAAGGGAGGTACTGAAGACAAAAAACTATTCTGGACTTCAGAAAGGCAGATTGTACTAAAATGGGGGTAAATCTGGAAGAGTGCCTTACAGAATTCAAGGAGGACATGGGAGTGGAGGAATTATGATTCTTAATTTGAGATGGGGTCTAAGCAGTCCCTGAAACAAGTCTAAAGCATAAGGACCACAGTACATGTACAGGAAAGCACTCTGGTTTACATTATAGGTTGGCAGTGCAGGGAGGGGGGGAGAAAAGGGTTTCTTACAAAAAATATAAGATGACCTACATAGCAAGAAGAGGGTAGCATCAACTAACTAGAAAGCTAAAAACAGCTAGAAAGAAGGTAAAAAAGGTGAAGGGCAGGGAGTGAGTTCTAGACAGTGGAGGTGGCCAAAGAAGGAGATGAGATCTTTTGTGGTATATCGTTCAAAAGACGAAAACAGATGTGGTTAAACTAAGAAGGGAGCCTGAGTGGGTGAATGGTAACAAAGGAAAGGCAGAGGCATTAAATGATTGCTTCTGCTCAGCTTTCATGGAAGAAAAAGATTGGACATGTTCTGTAGAGAAAGAGAGGGAGGGAGGGAGGGAGGGAGGTAGGGGAGGGTGGATGACCAAGGAGGTGATTATGGAGGACAGGGTCCACAAGGGGCATAAGGCCTTAAAAGTGGATAAATCTCCTGGTCCAGATGGCATGCACCTGAGGGTTCTTAGAAAAATGGTGGCAGTATTGAAGCCCCTGTGGGTGACCTCTTCAGCTGCTCCCTGGATACAAGTGTGGTGCCAAGAGAGTGGAGTGTTACTGATATAGTACACTTGCAGCAGAATGGTGCAAAGGACAAACCAGGGAACTACAGATCAATTAGCTTGATATTTACAGTTAGCTGATGGAAACCATTTTCAAGAAATGTTTGGTCAAGTTCCTTGAGGTGAATGAGCTTCAGAAGACAGGCAATGTGGGTTTATGTCAGACAGTTCATGCCAAACAAATTTGATCAATTTCTTTGATTGAGTAACAAAGACAGTTGAAAGGAGCCACACTGTAGGCATACTGTACCTGGCATTAGCATGGCCAATGACTTGGTCCCCTACAAGAGACTAATCAAAGAGTTTGGGGGCCTGGGGGTGGGTGGGTGAAATGTTGACTAGGTGGGTGGCAAACTCGCTGGAGGGAGAACCCAAAGGATAGTGGTGGTGGTGGTGGTGTGGTGGGGCACTCAGGGATGAGAGAGGTCAACAGCAGGGCTCCAGAGGGGGTCAGTGCTTGGTCTAGTGCTGTTTGAGTGTTCATGAATAACACTGAGGACAGTACAAAGAGCAAAATCAGCCTCTTCATGGATGATACTAAGCTTTGTGGGATGGTGAACATGAAGGAGGGAATTAAGAATGTGGCAGCATGATATAATAGTGCTAGGGATTGGGCGCCTACAATAACAGTGACCCAATCCCCAGTGCATGTGTCGAGGGCTACCATAGGGTAGGGCAGCTGGATGGGGGGGCACTGAATATAGCAACAGGATGTCACTAAATGTACGTGTGTGGGGGGGAGCACACACAGCGAGGGGTGGGAGGGAATGTGAGGGGTGGTTCCACAGGGGGTTGCTGAGCCAACCCAGTGGTGTGGTGGGTGGGTTGATGTCATTGGTCGGCAGGGTACTGGGTTTGGGTCTGGGTACTGGTGCGCTTTTGTTGCACCCAGCTCAAACCTTTTTCTAATGTTTTCACCCCCTGACATGCACCCCTGGAGTTGAGAATCCTAAGTAGGGGGTGTGGGGGTGAAGGCCCTTGGGGGGTGGGGGGGCATATCCCCCTGCATAAAACATTGAAAACCTAAGTCCCCGGTGCCATTTTACTGTGAGCTGGGGTGTCAGAGTGCCAAAATAAATTTTCGTCACTTTTGATTTCTGGATAACGGTGATTGCCTTTAGGCTTTCACCATTATCACATAGATCCAAGAATCTTAGGGATGACCTGTCAAGGTTAAAAAGATGATCGGGAATCTGGAAACTGAGGTTCAATATAAAAAAGTGCAAATTCATGAACATAGAGAGCAAGATCCCCAGGGCCGTGTACAAGCTATGGGGTGTGACTCTCATGGTATCTGAGGAAGAGAAAGACCTGAGAATGTTGCGGTGTATAACAATAGGGTTCACCAGCAGAAGCAATGAGGTCATACTGCCACTATTCAGATTTGTGGTGCAACCATACCTGGCATACTGTGGGCAGTACTGGAGCCCCTACCACAAGTAGGACATCAACTAGCTGGAGGCAGTACAGAGAACAGCCATATATATGATTTATGGTCAACAGGGACTCTGGTGCTATATGTGCAAAGGCTGGTCAACATTAACATGCACTCACTCTGGAAAAGAAAGGAGTGAGGGAATATAATAGCACTCTTCAAGTACCTCAAAGGTATAAACAAGGTCAATCTGGGGACCTCTTTGGTGCAGCAAAAACAAGAACTTGATGTGACACAATTGTGAATTATCAGGAGGAGGAGGAGAATTTCAGAAGGAGGCCATGAGGCACTACTTCATGGAAAGAATGGTAGCAGAATGGAAGTGGAAGGGACTTCCAGCAGAGCTTTCAAACCAGAAAACTGTTTGGGCGTTTAAGAGGGGGTAGGAATAAATCAAGGTGGTGGTGGTAGTAGTATTTATTTATTTCTGGTGCCCTTCCCTGGAGGCCCAGGGTACCATTACAATAAAAGGAAACACCAGCAACAGTCCAACACAAAACTTGGTGTGATACAGGTGAGGCACACTAACGAGTCCTGGTAGAACAAAGCAAGTGTCTGTGTCTTTACTGTTTGCACCCTTTGCAGATTGTGTGAGAGGCCTTTTGGCACCATGCATTCTTGCTTAAAGCTGAACCAGCCTAACATTTCATGGTGATTTGTATATACATCCCATGATGCTTTGCATTATGGTGGTATGTGTAATTTTGTAGTTCTTTGAAACTTGGCTTTATAACCAGTGTCCTTTGGTGTAACCCTTGCCTCAGTGCTTTCGTACTGAAGATCTTTGTCTTTTAGCTTGTTTTTTGTTTTTTGGGGGCTCACCATGACCCTAACCCATAAGACCAACTTAGGGCTGGTTCATTTCCCCTGTGGTGTGATACAGTCAAGGCACACTGATGAGTCCTGGTAGGCTGAAACATGTGTCTGTGTCTTTCTGTTTGCACCCTTTGCAAATTGTGTGAGAGGCCTTTTGGCACCATGCATACTTGATTAAATCTGAACCAGACTAAAATTTCATGGTGATTTGCTTATACATCCCATGACACTTTGCATTATGGTGGTATGTGTAAATTTGTAGTTCTTTGAAACTTGGCTTTATTGCCAATGCCCTTTGAGGTAACCCTTCCCTCAGTGTTTCCACACTGAGGTTCTTTGTCTAATAAATACTTAATATTTCCTCATTTCATAAAATTACTATAAAAGTCTTAAAGCCTGAATACGTTAAAATAGTAGGACTAAAATGCTCCACCAGTACTATTATTGGTTAACACTGACCCTCTGTCTACACCAGTCTCTGGCCTTCTCATTTAGCATAATATTTTCCCCTGTGACAGTCCCCACCAACATTCTTGAGGGATTTCTCTCCACTGGGCAGGACTTGAACCAATACTTGAGGCATGCTTATTGTTCCAAAGTCAACAACACCCTTAGCTAGTCCACATATCCCCAATAATTGTTACTGCTGATTCTGACCCTCTTGTATCTTTGCAACTGACTCCTGCTACTTAAACAATAGCTGCTACCAAGCGGCCAGCCTTAAATAATATAATTCAAAGCCTTTTCCATTTGAATCAACTCTCCAACTCCGCTGTGAGGGCTTGAACCCACAACTATGGCCATTAACTATATTAAAGTCAGTAATGCTAACCACTAGCCATGCAGCACTCTTGCATTTCAAATATCTCAGGCTACTTAGAACCTCTGCCCCCTACCCACCCCAACACCCCACACACACACACCTAGCTCATCTTTCTGCATCGGTTCCAACCTCTAGCACTGTTGTTCTCACGTTAAGTAGCAGTTGGCTCCTGCTACTTAAACAATAGCTGCTAACAAGCACTCAGCCTTAAATCATATAATTCAAGACCCTGTCCATTTGAATCAACTCTTCGTCTCCTGTCGGGACTTGAACCTACACCTATGGGCACTAGGCTAAACATCCTCTTAGTAATTTCCTGTGTAGACTAATCCTCTTGTACCTTTGTAGTCAGCACTCTGATTTAAATAGAAATCACCTCCTACACTCAGTGTTAAATTTAATTTGAACTGACCCTGTTTATCAAGCCTCTCCTCATCAACCCCCTCTGTAATACTCAAACCCAACCAGCAACACATTAACTGTTCTGTAGTCAGTAACACTAACCACTAAGCTAAACATCCTCTTAGTAATTTCTTGAGTAGATTAATTCTCTTGTACCTCTGTAGCCAGCACTCTGATTTAAATAGAAATTACATCCTACATGCGGTATTAAACAGAATTTGAATTGACGCTGTTTCTCCAGCCTCTCCCTCATGCCCAGAAAAGGACATACTCCCTCTCCCTTTTGTCTCACATCCCCTCAACTGTGGGACACGAACCCTAGTGTGTGGTACACAAACCTTTGTTAAATCTGCTGCACCTTCTTCCAGGCCACTCAGTCTGCTAGTATTTCCATATTATCAGGTTCCTCTAGTACACTTGTTCCCCCCTTACATTTGGTCCAGCCCTCACCTGTTACATTCCACTGAGCCTGCTAACCTTATTACTGCTGATGCTTGGAGCATTCATTCCTATCACAGTCATTGTGACTTCAAAAGCTCCTAAGAGCAGTAGCCAGTACAATCACTGTTCATTGTCATATCTGATGATTTTTGTCTGTGTAATATTTTGTACTGTGGTGAAATAATGACTTCACATTTGAAATCAAAATAAATTGATAGCATTACTGCACTGGGCATGCAGTCTCTACTTGACAATGCTTAAAAAGTACCTCAAAGCCCCAGCTTAGTGTGTTTACCCTATGTTATTTCTCATGCCATCACTACGCTAGTAATATTAATAGTTGGGCTCATGCTGCATCACAACATGGTGTTGTATTCAGAGCCCCTTTTAAACGCAACACACCCCCAGATACGACCCAATACCTATCATATCCCCAACCTCCACCCTAGCTGTGATGCGTCATCTATTTCCCTCATGTACACCCTCATACTACCTCAAAAACTATGATCAGGGCCATATCAATTAGCTCTGCGATAGGCCAGTTTCATCATACCTTGTACCTAAGCAACCTTCCCAGTAATGACTCTTATCAATACCCCTGCCAAGAAAGAGGTGATATTTATGCGGTATTGGTTAAACAAACTCATAACGTTGTTGCTCTTATATTCAGGGAACATAGAAATAAACCCATACCCCACCTCTACTATCACTTCACCTACAGACTTTGCATCAGTGCCAGGCCTAAAAATGATGCTGGTCAACGTCTGCAGTCTCATGAACAAAATGGATTTAGTAAACGTTTGGGCTACACACACAAACCCTGATGTTTTAGTATTGACAGAAACCCAGCTCTAAGGCAGCATTACGGACCAATGAATAGTGCTGCCATCCTATAACAACTTTAGACTGGATAGGCAGTCAAGGGAAGGGGGTTAATTGTTTATGTAAATTCCAAATTCATTGCCACCAAAATCTTCGTTATTACCAGACCCAAGGAATTCAAATGTCTGGCCATAAGACTCTCCCTGCACTCATCCAAAGCAATCAACATCATTGGCTTTTAAAGACCACCAGTGGGGGGTGTAGAACTACTGCCAACCCTCAGAAACATCATATAAACTAACTCTAATGAATCCATCATTCTTGGTGACCTAAATATGGACTAGTTGTTCCCTAGAGCAAATACATTAAAAGACATGTGTGATGAGCTGGATATCTCGAAGCTCATCTCAGAACTACAAGTTTCAATGCCAAACAAAGTGCTAAAAGCTCCAGATTAGATTTAATACTTACAAACAGACCACATACAATTACGCATACAGCCATCTTCCACAACGATCTTAGTGATCACAACGTTGTTGTCTGTACAAGAAGCCTAGAAAAATGACCATCCCACTCCATGTTCATCACAAAGCAAAGTTTCCATAAATTCAGACCCAAACATTACCTAGCAGACCTCCAAGATACAAACTGGCAAAACTTCTACCTGGTTTCTTCACTGGATACGAACATACAAAATTGCCAGCAGATACAGGCCATTCGGTCTATCTAGTCTGCTCGAGTGTGTAGCACTTTTGTCCATTAGACTGCTGCTGCCCCACTCCCTCATATGCCTTCCCCCCATCCCGTGCCCATTCCCGGTTTGTACCCTCCCCTTGAATCTGTCCCACCCCCTCTTGAAACCCCCAACACTCTGCAGTGATACGACTTCCTCTGGCAGAGCGTTCCACCCTGCCACCACCCTTTCTGTGAAATAGGTGCCTCCTCCATTCCCTCTTGAACCTGCCCCCTTCCAACTTCATAGAGTGTCCCTTGGTTTCTCCTCCGCCCTTCAGACCGAACATACACCTATTGTCTACTTTGTTTAAACCATTCAGGTACTTGAAGGTCTCAATCATATCCCCTCTCCCTTCTTTCCTCCAGGGTATACATATTGAGCTCTCTCAGTCTCTCCTCATATGATCTGTCCCCCAACTCCAGGATCATTTTTGTTGCCCTGTGCTATACCCCCTCCAGTAGTTTGATGTCCCTTTTTAAGTAGGGGTGCCAGAACTGCATGCAGTACTCTAGGTGCAGTCTCACCAGGGACCTGTACAGGGCCAAAATGACCTCCCCACTCCTTGAAGTAATCCCCCTTACAATGCAACCTAGCATCCTGTTTGCCTTTGCTGCTACCTTCCTGCACCGAGCAGAATGGTTCATCTCTTCAGTTACCAGCACTCCCAGATCCTTCTCTTCCTTGGATTTTGTTAACAGGACACCCTCCAGCCAGTAATTGTGTCCTGGGTTCTTGCCTCCTAAATACATCACTTTGCACTTCTTGGCATTGAAACCAAGCTGCCAAGTGTGAAACCATTCCTCCAGTTTTGCTAAATCCTCCTGAAGTACTTTTGATCCCCCCATCTACCTTGACACAGATCTTTGTGTCATTTGCAAAGAGATTGATCTTGCTCTTTATCCCTACTGCAATGACGGCTATGAAAATGTTAAACAGAACCGATCCCAGCACTGAGCCCTGTGGTACACCACTTGTTACTGCCTTGGGTTCAGATGCTTCCCCCCTCACTACTACCTTCTGCTGTCTACCCTGAAGCCAGTTCTTGACTCTTCTAACCAGTTTCTTCCCTGCTCCCAGACTCTTCAACATGCAGGTCATCCTATTGTGTGGCACTGAGTCAAAGGACTTGCTGAAATCCAGGTAGAGGACATCCACCCCATGTCCCCTGTCCAGTGCCTCATTACCCAGTCATAAAAATCAACCAAGTTCATCTGGCCGGATCTGCCTGAGGCAAACCCGTGCTACCTGCTGTCTTAGAGGTTGTTATCCTCAAGAATTGCACCAACCTTTCCTTGAGGATTATCTCCATCAGTTTTCCCTCAATTGCAGTAAGGCTAACTGGTCTGTAGTTCCCCAGTTTGTTCTTGGGCCCACTCATATGGAGAGGTACCACATGTGCTTCCTTCCAGGGTCATTTTTGTTGCCCTGTGCTATACCCCCTCCAGTAGTTTGATGTCCCTTTTCAAGTAGGGGTGCCAGAACTGGGCACACACCCTGAGTTCAAAGAGGTATTGAACAGGTCCGCCGGTGGCCCTGCCAGAACCTCTTCCAACTCTCTCAGCATCCTGGGGTGGACTCTGCCAGGGCCAGGTGCCTTGTCCACCTTCAGGGACTTAAGGCCCTCCCTCACCCTTTCCACCATGATTTCCCCATCCTTGGTTGATTCTCCCCCACCTTCTCCCACCTTGCCCTTCCTCTCAGGTATGGGCCCATCCCGTTCCTTGGTGAAGACTGAACAGGAGTATTCATTAAGTACTTCTGCCTGCTCAGCCCCTTTTCTACCCACCCACTTCCCCTCCTGATTCTAACAATTTGATCCTGGCTCTTCCTTTTCTCTCTGATATTTCTGAAAAAAATCCTTTTCCTCTCCATTGATCCCCTGCACTAACCTCTGTTCCCTAGCCACCTTTGCTGCCCTTAACATTCTGCTCACTTCTCTGGATTTCTTCACATATTCTTCTTTGTCTTCTGCCCTGTTGGATCGCTTGTAGGTCCAAAATGCATACCTCTTTTCCCTCACCTTCTCCACTACCTCTACTCGTACAACTGGATTTCATGGTCCTGGCTTTCTTGCTCTGGCTCTTGACACAAGTTTTAGTGGCTTAAGTCAGTCCTGTCTTGAAGACTGACCATTTTTGTTCCATGTCCACTTCTGGGTTGTTGCTTGCCATATGACTTTCCAATATGTTTCCCATCCTCCTAAAGTCCGCCCTTTTGAAGTCCAGTACCCTAGTTTTTGTAATGGCTGCTTTCCTACCAAAGTTGATTGAAAACCACACTGTGAGGTGGTCACTGCATGCCAGAGGTTCCTCCACCCTTACATCCCTGAACTGTTCCCCATCTTCCAGTACCAGATCTAGTATATTTCCCTCCCTCGTTGGCTCCATTACACTCTGGGTAAGGAAGCCATCCTGGAATGCTTCTAGAAGGATCTGCTCCCTGGCACAATTGGTTGCTGGGATGCTCCAGTCCACCCCTCGTAGATTAAAGTCCCCCACAACCACTGTGCTCCCTTTGCCACTATGTCTCTGTATCTGCTCCCCCAGTTCCCTGTCAATGTCCTCCTGGGCTGGAGGTTTATAAACAACCCCCCAGACAGATCTTGGTCCCTTTCTGGCTGTGTAGTTGCAGCCAGATTACTTTCGACCCACGCTCCTCCCCTTTCTCCCTATTACATCTGATCCCTTCCCTTACATAAATTGCAACCTCCTCTGCCTTCGCTTTATCTCTATCCTTCCAGAAAAGTTTGTACCCTGGGATTATTAGGTCCCAGTCATGGTGCTTGGTTGCCCATGTCTCAGTAATGGCAGCTATGTCCACCTCTCCCTCTGCCATCAATGCCTTCAATTCTGCCAACTTGTTCCCCAGGCTCCTAGCATTTAGTTAAACCATTCTGCATGCTGCACCTGTCCTTCCTGCTTCCTTACCCTTCATTGTCTCCAACCCCTATTTCACCTAAGGTCATATCTACCCCTGTGGTGGGGAGAGGCCCACGGGACCCCCTCTCCTGGTGATTTCCAGCTCCAATGCCTCCCCACTACCTAGTTTAAATTATACCTCTTATTGATAAAAGACCCCAGTTTCTGCTTTAATACCTGTGAACCTGCTCTGCTGAGGTACAACCTATCCCCTGCATAAAGATCTGTGTTATCCCATGTGCTACCCCAGTCCCCCACCAATCCATACCCCTTGGTCCCATGCCATTCCCCCAGCCACTTATTGAAGTCACTTCTTCTTCTCTTCTTCTTTGTACTGGCCATTGGCATTGGCAGAACTTCTGCGAAGGCTACTGTTCCCTCTTTGCTGCAGTTTTCCCACTTCCCTGAAGCTATCTTGTACCTCCTCTATCCTTCTCCCTTCCAGATCATTCATTCCCAGGTACACCACATTGTGCGGCTTCCCCCCCCTCCAACCTTCCCCACATATCTGCCCACATGCTGCCCCACTGTACTCACTGTCATGCCTGGCATTCACTCTACCCAGATGTTACTTTTTCTGGCACCTCCTCCCCCCCCACCTTATACACTTAAGCATAGATTCCCCTAAAATTATGACTTTTTGACACTTTTCCTTCTCACCCTATTGTTGCCTCCACTCCCTTGCCCCAACTTACAAGGACCTCCTATTCCTCATGTCACAGCCCCCCCTTTACCTCCCTAACCTTTGCCCTGACCTCTCCCCCCTCATAACTATGACCGGGCTACTGGCCTCCTCCTCTGAAATATTTTCTGCCTGTGGAAACTCCCCTTTGCACGGTCTTGCTGATCTGTCCAGCACGCTACCACCTCCTCTACTATTATGTCTCCTTGTATTCCCTGAAATATAGCCCTCCCCCACTCAGACTCCCCTCCTTTCAATATCCTTAGCCTTCCCTAGGCTGCCTGCTGCTTCCCCCTTCCTCCTATCTCCTTGCTCCTTCTTTCCCTCTGGTGAGACTGCATCACCACTACCTCACTGCCCCCTCTTGCCAATGTGTCTTCTTGGTGTACTGCCTACTGCATCACCATCACCTTGCTGCCCCCCCTTGCCAATGTGTCTTCTTGGTATACTGCCTACTGCCTCCCCATTGTATACCTTTTCCCCTGTAGTGTTCTTTCCCTGCTCCTTCACTATAGCTCCCCTCCTCCCTGCTACCTGGTCTTCTGGACTAGCTAACACTGAGAATCTGTTTGCAGTGCTAATCTTCTTTCATTAAATGAGTCCAGTCCTCCTTCCCACAGGATGATGTCTTTGTTCTGATCCAGTTTTAGTCATGCTCCAGTGCCTGACCCTTCTCCAGTCTTCACTTCTTTCCCTTGGCTGCACCCACTTGTGTGGCCCACCTGCTGTCCCACCAAGGTCCCCCTTATTTTTGTATGTTTTGAGCTCTTTTGGATACCGTGTTAGTTTCCCCTCCTGGCCATGTTCCCCCCAATTCTGTCTCCTCCATGCCTCCAGTTCCCTCCTCAACCACCTGTTTTCTGCCCGAGCTGGCCCACCTGCCAACACACCCTACAGACCCCTGCCCTCCAAGCCACTCCCAGGAATATGGCTTCTCCACATCCTTGTCAACATACAATCATTCTTATCTTCCACTCTATTTGACTGCCCCACATATCATCTCCTCCCTTATCCTGGTCCTACCCCACTTCATGGAACCCTTCCCCCACCTTGGACTTCCCATGTCTGTACAGGAAATATGTGGCCCTCCCAGTTAGGCTCTTCCCTGTCTACCAGCATGGCCTGCTGCCTGCTCTCCTTCATGCTGATGCCCTGCAGATGCTACTCAAGATGCTACAGTCCTGCTTTGTGGCACTCAAGCTTCGGGATCACTTGGTCCCCATGAAATATAAATGGATCCCAGCCCTGCTATTGGCTGGTCCTAGTCACATGACCACCACTCCCCTCCTGTGTATTTCCCAACCTTTCCTTTGCGCAGTTAAATGCCCCACTCCCGGCCAAGACAAAATCATTTGTTTTGTAGTTACACTGTTTAAGTCACACAACACACATTGCAATCTCATTAAACGCTACCTGAATCCTAAAAGAACAGAAACAGCATAGAGAAAATACGTATCTTCTTGCTCCAGCTGCCTCAACCTGCCTCACTCTGCAAAGTTTCACCTCCAACTGAGAGCAAGCAAGGTAAATTTCTCTGTAACAATCACACAAGTCCAGCACCACTATTGGCTGGTCCTAGTTATGTGACCATCCTTCCCCCTCCAGTGTACTTCCAACCTTTCCCTTACTCAGTTAAATGCCCCCCTCCTCCCAGCCAAGACAAAATCATTCGTTTTGCAGTTACACTGTTTAACTCACACAGCACACATTGCAATCTCATTAAATGCTACCTGAATCCTAAAAGAACAGAAACAGCACAGAGAAAATACTTATCTTCTAGTTCCAGCTGTTTCAGCCTGCATCCCTCTGCAAAGTTTCACCTCCAGATGAGGCTGTTAATATCCTTAATACTAACCTAACAAACCTAGTAAATAAGCATGCCCTTTTGTTAAATGTAGGGATGAAAAAGGCATTGTCTCATTGGTTTATGTCTGACCCGAAAGCAGCCCTGACCCAAAGGAATAAACTATGGGCCTATGTGAGGCAGTCTAAAGCCAAAAAAGTGCTTATGGAAATTTGCCACTGCCAAAGCACCTAGTACACCTCCTGGCAGAGAAACCATAATAGTCTCATAAAGCACTTGAATGTAAACTTCTTTCATGTTTCCCCATTTCTCCTTTCCTGCCTGTTAGCTTAGTTCCTGAAATGTATATAATTTAGCCAAAACTCCCCTCCTACTGTACATGGTTTAACTCTCTCAAAAACTGTTTTAACTTGATGTATCACAATTGTACTATATTGTATTGTGTTGTATGGTATTGCAATATTGTGTACTTTGTACCAAGTTGTCCTATCAGGAAGTTCTTGTAAATGACCATGCTCAATTTAGGTTTCCTGTAAAAAAACTTGAACTTGAACTATGAAGCCTCTCCAAATGATTGTTGGAAAAGGTAAGACTTTAGCCCATTTTTAAAAACATCAACAAAGGCATCCTCCCTCAGGGACCTTGGTAAAGAGTTCCACAGTACCAGGTCTGCTATCTCAAAGGCCCAGTTCCCTGAACTCTTCAATCTGGCCCTCAGAAACCTGAGAAGACCCTCACCAGCAAAACAGAGTGGACAAACTGGGGCATGCAGATGCAGGAGCTCTGCCAGGTAGGCTGCAGCCAGTCTGTGTAGGGCTTTATAAGTTAAGAGACCTAACTTAAATGAGATAGCCCACTTCACAGGCAGCCAGTGCAGATCCTGCGGTGCTGGAAAAATATGGCTTGATCTTGGTAAGCCTGTGAGTAGATGAGGCACCGCATTTTGCAGCAGCTGCAAGCATCATAGCATATCCCTGCTAACCTTGAGGTAGAGAACATTACAGTAGCCCAATCTTGAGGTCACAAACATATGGATCAATGTGGCCAGGTCCTGGGCAGGATAAAGGGTTAAATCTGGTGGATATTCCAAAGATGGAAAAAGTCATTCCCATCTACAGCCAACATCTGGGACTCTATTGTCAGACTTTCATCCAGGATGACTCCCAGATTCTTTACTCTTGGGCTGGCTAGCAGACTGGAGTCACTGAGCCAAAGCCCAGTCACTCCTGAGCCAGCTGCCAATCCCCCCTTTCAGCTCAGCTCAACAATCAGAACCTGTCTTCTCAGAGTTCAGTATCAGCCTGCTAAAAGCCATCCAGTTCTGGATCTCGGCCAAACATTCATTAAACACACCAACAGCACCCTGAGTCTCAGGAGCAAAAGACATATAGAGCTGGGTAGCATCCATGTAGTAGTGAAACCCCAGCCCCAAATATTTAATGACCTTGCCCAGGGGCAGCATATATACTGCAAACAACATTGGTGACAGGACCGACCCTGGGGAAATGCCACCGGACAGAACCAATGGGTCCAAGGAAAAATTTCCAAAAGCTACCCTCTGGGTTCTGTCCCAGAAGAACAAGTCAAGTTGTGTCCAGTGTACTCCCAATGATGATCCAAAAGCATATCGAGGAGGACAAAAATCGATCACTCCCCTCTATCCCTCACTCTAAGCATGTCATTAAGCACCCTGACTAGTGCTGTCTCTGTGCTATGCTTGGCTCTAAAACCCAATTGAAAAGCTTAATAAATGTTAGATGATACTAGATGTTCCTCCAGCTGCAGCACCACAACTTTCTCAAGAGCCTTCCCCAAAAATGGAAAGTTAGAGACTGGATGAGAGTTCATCAAAACATCGGGGTCCAGAGAAGTTTTTTTTCAGAAGGGGCTTCACGAGTGAGCATTTTAGTGATACTGGAAGTAGCCTTTCCTGCAGAGAACATCTGATAATTTCAGTGAAGACCTGGCCCAGATGATCACTACAGCTCACCAAGAGTCGCATCTGGCCCTGGTCCAAGTTTAAAAAGTCAGCTGCAGCTCTAAGACCACCCGGCAGACCTCTTCCAATGTTAGCAGCAGAAAATCACCCCAAGAACACTTTTTGCATTCCTGGCCCATATGCTGATCACTGCTGGGATCAGAAGGCCTACTAGAGTAATTCTAGTCCTGATGGAGGACACCCTATCTGAGAAGAACCAAGCAAACTCCTTGCATTTTGCAAGTGAAATTGCTCTCAGGAGCTTCAGACAGGGAGGATGGAGAAGCCTATCTACAGTCTGGAAGACCTGAGCCAGTCAGTTCTTCCCAGCAGCAATCTCCTTCAACAACAATTCTGCTTTCTTTGGAGAGATTGCTTTCTGATATTCTTTGTAGTGGGAAATCAGAACTAGTTTGTCCTCTATGGCCTTAGACCTCCTTCAGTGATGCTCCATCCTCTGACCCCTGGATTTACATGCCCTCAACTCACTGTCAAACCACTGGGAGCTGATATGTGATACCAGGGGATGTACACAGACCAGCGCTAGAAGGTTGAAGGCCCCACTGCAGCCTTTGCCTCCTCAGCAAATGCTGCCAACATTTCCAAGGAATCCAGCATTGACATCAGTCCTTCAAGTCCTAGACCTCTCAAAGGTTGATACTGAACTACCTCCACAGGGAATGGACTAAAGGGTGGGGCCCTGAAGAAGAACCAGATGACACAATGATCTGATCGGCTGACTGGATAAATCTCAAGTCCATTTACCTCAAGCCCCAGGAAGAATATCTGGTCCAAGGCATGGCCTTATTGATGTGTCTCATGGCAATAGCCTGTGCTAGCCCCAGAACTTCCATCATCTGGAGGAAATCTTTACCAAAAACAGGACCCTTCATCATCAATCCAGGCATTGATGTTGCCCAAGATAAGCTACCTACAGTAGGTGACTTCAAGACCAGGTCAATGATGAAGGACACAATTTAGTGCAGACATTCCCCCTCACAACATGTAGGCTGGTACAAGAAGAGGATTCTATAACCCAAACTTGGACCACCATGCATGGCAATGCACTCAAAAGACACAGCAGCCTCTAATGGATGTGCCAGCAGGTTCAGTTCAGTTCTGAAACAGTCCCCCTCCCATAATCCTTACTTGGGCAATGCACCACTGAGAAACCAGCCAGGATAGATGCTTCCAGAACTGACCCAGAGTCATCCCCCAGCCAGGTCTTGATAATGCATGCCAGATTGACAGTGGAAGTAAGATCCACCATAAATGCAGTCTTATTCCTCTTTAATATGGTATTGCATAGCAATGCCCCAAAAGGACGGAAAGAGCCAGAGGCCCGGTGCCTACCTGCCCTCTCAGTCTGGCAGGATCCGTGGGAACAGGAATGAGACAGGAAGGACCCCTCTCTAGACCTTTCCTGACCCCAGGGTGTCTCCTGGTCTGCACAACCATAATATAGACCATCCCCTTGGTATACTCCAAACTACAGGCTCTTCATTCTACCTCTCCATGCAATTCCCTTCTCCCTGCATCGGCAGTACACTTTTGCTGGTAGCTGGGGAGGAGGGGGGGTGTCAAAAAGGCACAGGTCCTTGAGTTAATAGGCATCTGAATGACATAGTCTTAGGGACTCAAGAAAAAGGCACATCTAAACAGCCAGAACCTTAAAAAGCTGGTGACACATTCAGGAGAACTTTAACAAAACATAATATTTAGACACAGTCCAGCTTGTATTTCCCATTAGTCTATATTTCTCCTCCTCATTATTTATTGCTGAGGCAATTTGCATAAAAACAAAATATTTGCTCCAGAAGAGTTAATTTATTCCTGCTGCTTTCTTCCTACCTGAAGTCATAGAGAACTGCTTGTGACCTCACAGTTACACCCATGGCAACAGACTGATGTCACAACAGAGGATTATGACTTGGAGTAGGCAGTAAGCTATAGAGGCAGATAAACTCAAAGTAAACTCTAAGGGACAATGCTGATATATTCATGCATATTTCCTTAGTAATACATTATGGGGAGGAGAAATATATAAAATATAAATGGAATTCAAGCAGAATTGTACTGAATTATTATGTTTTTAAAAGTTTTCTTTGAGGCATCGGTAGCTCTTTAAAATTTCACCTAACCCATGTGTTTCATCAGACAACTCCATCCACAGTTGCACATTCTCTCTTCATGCACACCAACTACCTAAACCCCTAAGTCCACCCTCCACAAACTGTAAACTACAGTACTTCACCCAACAAATTATTGTGTCTAATAAGAGAACCCAAAACTAAAATGAAATTGAAAGTGCCAGTAGTTCCCAAAGGATTCAGAGTACCAAAATAGCAGCCAGAAAATATTAGGTCCCAATGTAAGTAGCCAAAAATAAATAACCAGAGCTCAGATATGCTTTTAAAGTCTCAGATCCACATTCTTCTCTACGCTCTTATTAGGGAGAACGTATGGATAGCAAGTGAATGGGATGTGCTGTGCTTTCACCACTGTGCCCACCTTTAGCCAGAAAATCAACCACTCTGATTATACAGAGTGAGACTAAATCTCATGAAAATATAAATACCGTAGGCAATAAGCAAATACAACAGGCAGAATGCAGTCCTTAGCAGCCAACTCCTGTATGTCACCTACCGAGTACCGGCTGCAGATTTTACGTCTAAAGTGCTCCAGAGTGCTGCCCTCCAGCTGTGTAGCATAGTCTTTATACAATGTTCAGTTACAAATTCTTATACCATCTCCCAATGCTCCCAGTTAGATGGCAATCCTGTAGATGTTAAAACAAAAAAAGCTCTGCCACTGAGTCTTAAGTGTTATAGTCTGTCGCAGTCTTTTGACAAGGTAGGAGTTCTGCTTCAGTAGGTGAGTCCCTGCTGTATGGCAGATCTTCAAAAAGCCAGCCAGTAGCAAAGACAGAAGAGCTGTACCAGTCCATAAAATTGATGTTGAATACAGGAGGCTCCATTCTCAAAACTTGCAGCTCATAGCTCCAACCCATCTATCAGGTGTCAAGGATCTTACACTGGCAGGTGAATCTTGCTCTGACAGGTGAACCCCTGCTCTATATGTGACTCAATGAAGCAATTAGTGGCTCAAAAGTTCATTGGCCCAGCATCCAGTAAAATCAGTTACCACCATAGAATCCAGGATATACTGGGCACGGGAGCATTACTGGAGAGGACCAATCGAAAACCAAATTAAAATCAGTATAACCAATCAAAGTTAAGTGTAAACTACTACTACATAAAATAAGAAATCTAGGCCCCTAATCTACTTTCAGTCTAGATCCCTATCTAACACTATCCCATGACTCTAACTAAAATCCCCAAATCACAAAAGAAATATAAACACAAAAACACAAAAGTATAAAGGGTTTTACAGAAAAAAGGGTGAAGAATAAAATAAAGCATATAAGCATAAAATCACAATATGGCTTAAACTCAAAACATCCTCACAGACAGCACACCCAGTGCAGAGGCCATCTTGCTGTCTCAAACACATATTTATCAAATGTCCTTTACAATGTTCTAGTTCTAGTTCTAGGTGAGAGTAAGTGTGGCAGGGGAAGGGGTAGAGCACCATGTAACACCACATGTATGAGCTCTGCAATTAGCAGGCTCAATGGACCATAATTGCCCTTTTCTGCAGACAGTTGTGTATGTTCATATTGTTGCATTTCATAAGCACCAAGTTCAAAAGGGTCTGAACCCTTGTTGGCTTTATTAATATCTGTGTTATAAACCCATCTTGGACAACCTCTAGGAGCAGTTAGCTTTTGTCACTGTTTGTATGTTGAATGTTCTAAATCACATTAGACAGGATGGTCACCCACTATCACCACCTCCCCATGCTTTGAAGTTTTCCTGATGTCACAATCAAGCTCTTGGTCTGTGACTTTACTAGATATGTTGGGAAGTTCTAATTTGCAGGTGATGTTCCAACATGCATTCATGAATCACTTCCTGAATATGGGGAGGCTGTGACAGAGATAGAGAGCAGGGAGATCCTGAGGGGAGAGAGTCCCCCTAGGGTACAAGTTAATCAGAGAAGCAGGGTGATAGTAAAGGAGGATGGAGGGAAAAGAATAAGTCAAAAGAGAAGGGGAAAGGAGGGGAAGCGAAAGGAAAAGGTAGGAGCTCCAAGCAAAGATCTAACAAAATCTGGAAGGCTATGTGTATTAATGACAGAAGTCTGGGAAATAATATCCCAGACCTAGAGGCCATCACGGTACCCCGTCAAGTAAGCACTACCAGAATAGCACTGCACTATATGGCTCTAGTCTGGTAAGTGCTCACACAGACAGTGAGTGGGGTTTTACAGCACTTGCACTCCCCTTGTCACTGTCCATTGTCCTGTAAAAAGACAAGGGCTGCAAGGAATGGTAAGCTGGCTGAGCTGCTCCTGTGTTGTGGAGAGTTGGACATGGAGATCAGGGTTCTAATCCTGGTCTCTGATATTTTGTAATGTATTGAGACTTTGGTTTTTTTACATGGGGCCATTAAAACACTATTCCATGGCCCCACAAATTTTAACTTTCTTTGGGATCTGCGTCTCCTCAGAGTGAGAATCCTATAGACAGGTGGTGCGGGGGCAGAGCCCCTCACAAAAGAAAAAAATGGCACTATTTGTACAGCATGCTCCTTGTCAAAGCTATTCTTGTTGCCACTCTTTGGACCCAGTGCCGGTCATCATAGCAGAGGCTGACCTGGATATTGTGGCCATTACTGAGTCATGGTGAACTTACAGTCGTGGCAGGGATATGGCTATACCAGGCTAAACACTGTTCAGAAAGGACATGGTGGGAAGGAAAGAAGGGTATGTGGTGCTTTATGTGAAGGAATGCATAAAAGCAACGTATATACAGGGAATTCATGAAGTGGCAGAGGTGTTGTGGGTAAACCTCAAATCAGAAATGGAGCTACTATTTGAATAGGCATAATCTACAGGCCTCTGGTACATGGAGGAGTTAGAAAAGGAAATGTTTGAAGCAATTGTCAAAATGGCTGAAAAAGGGGGAAGTGTTTGCTGGTGGGGGACTTCAATGTACCAGATGTGGACTGAAGCCTCCCAGCTGTGGCTTCAGCTAGAAACAGGGACATGCTGGATTCCCTGCAGGGGAAATTCCTCAGGAAGTTAGTCAGAGAATGCACTCGAGATGGAGCAATACTGGACTTGATGCTTACTAACAGGGACAATATTGCAGACATCAAGGTGGGAAACCATCTGAGGACCAATGATCATCATGCAGTGTGGTTTGACATAAGAACATCTATGGAATCCAACCTCACAATGGTGGGAGTCCTGGATTTCAGAAGAGCAGATTCTATAAAGAAGGATGAATGCCTCAGGAATGACGTGGCAGGGGGAGATGCCCTGGGGGATGGAGGAACAGTAGGCCAAACTAAAAGAGGGCATAGTGAAGGCAACAAACCTCTGCATCAAGCAAGTAAGCAAAAGCAAAATGAAGAGGAGACTGCTATGGTTCTCAAATAAGGTGGCAGAAAAGGTAAAGGCTAAAAGAGTAGCATTCAGAAGGTATAAGGAGAGCCAGAGGGAGAAGGATAGAGAAGTGTATCTGGGAAAACAGAGGCAGGCCAGGGATGAAGTAAGGAGAGCAAAGGTTCAAACTGAAGAAAGAATAGCTCAGTACCAAAAGAGGACAAGACCTTTTAGGTATGTTAGTGAAAAAAACGAAGACAAAGGGAGGCATTGTAAAGTTACAGATAGAGGGGGGACTGTATGGAGGGGGCAAAGAAAAGGCAGAAATCTTGAACAAATACTCAGTGTTCACAGTGGAAGGGGAAGGGGAGGGACAACAAAAAAGCAACAGGAGTTTTTATGGGAGGGAAGTGAACACTGGTCCTTTTTCTGAGGAAACAGTCTGGAAAGCACTCCCTAACATGAACATGGACAAAGCTATGGGGCCAGATGAGGTGCATCCAAGGGTGCTAAGGGAGCTTAGGGAGGTACTAGCTGTACCTCTGACAGACCTGTTTAACAGATCACTGGAGAACTGAGTGGTCCTGGACTGGAGAAGGGCAGATGTATTCCTACTTCACAAAAGTGGTAGCAGGGAAGAGGCAGGCAGTTACAGGCCTGTCAGCCTGACATTGATGGTGGGTAAGTTAATGGAAACAATGCTAAAGGAAAGAATTGTGAAATATCTTGAATCCAACAGGTAACAGTATCTGAGAAGGCAGCATGGATTTGCAGGGGATTGCCATATCAAAGAACTCTGACAGATTTCTTTGACCAGGTGACCAAGGAGTTAGATCAGGGTGGAGGAGTGGACATGACCTACCTGGATTTCAGCAAGCCTTTCAACACCATTCCATATAGGAGACTGGTAAGCAAGCTTGGTAGCCTGGGGTGGATAACAAGGTGGTAACCTGGGTAAAAAACTAGTTAGGGGATAGGAGACAGATGGTAGTGGTAAATGGAGTTCATTCCAAAGAAGAGAGAGTGAACAGCAGGGTAGCTCAGCTTTCATTGCTGGGACCAGTCTTCTTTAAAGAGTTAGTGTACTGCCTGGAAACTGCCTGCAATTAATTGTAACTTTCAGATGTAGTCAGCTTTCAGTTCTTATATCTCAAGTATTTTATGTTGATTGCATGCAGCGCAAGAAACATATTGGCACAGCTTGCTGAGAAGCAGGCTGTGGAGGCACGGCCCTGTTGTGGCCAATGCCCCCACAGCCTACAAAGGCTTGTCCCACTTCCCCCAATGCCATTGCAGGCTGCGGTGACACAAGTTTGGAACATTACGTACCAACTTGTGACAAATCAATACTGCAAATCCAGGGCCATGGCGTCATTTGCAGCGTAAGCCATCTGCTGCAATGAGGGAGCGACTATCATTGCAGGGTGGATCTAGCAAGCCCTGATATTGTTTGTGAACATGGTGGTGGGTTGCGCCCTGTTCCACAAACAATATAACCCCCCCAATGTTTATCTGCCGACAGGGGAGCCCACTCCTGTTGGCATAATGTTTCTTGCTTTCAGTGTGTCTGGCCGACGGGTGCCCAATCCCTGCTGGCAAAAGGAATTATCCCCTTTGTTATTTGCCGACGGGTGCCCAATCCCTGATGGCAGAAAGGATCCCCCTTTGTTATTTGGTAAGGTGCCCAATCTCGATGGCAGAAAGGATCCCCCTTTGTTATTTTCCGTCAAGGGGTGCCTAATCCCTTTAGGCAGAAAGGAATCCTCTTTTTGTTGTTTGCTGACGGGGTGCCCTAATCCCCATCGGCCTAGCGCCCCCAAAGCGAGACTTCCAGTGGCACGCTAGGGAGTCCACCCCAGCATGCCAAATGCCCTGTGAAGGTAAAACTGTCCTATGCTGTCTTTTTTTTACCTGTAGAGAAAAACGTCCATCGCAGTCTCCCAGACCACCTCCCAAGCAACCGGGCTGGCACCCACTGCACACCATGCCTCCCACACCCTCCCTCACCCCATGCTTACCTCTGGAGTCTGGTGCGACGATCTTCGGTGGACCGGGAACACGTCTGCACTCTTCAAAGCCTACCGCGAACTGAGGAAATGCCGGTAAGCTGTATAATGGAGTAAATAGGGTTTTTTTCAACTTTGCTGCATATCTCATGCATTTTTTGGAATTTTTTTCACCAAATTTTCAACATGGGGTTTTTGGGACCCCTCCTCATGAATGCTTCAACTGTCATGTGTTAATCAGCCCCGAAAGGTGATTTTGCGGTCACTGTGCGGAATCATCTTTGAGGCCTAATTAACGAAACAACAGTGCCACTGTTCATTAAGGGCGCTCTCAAAAAACCTATGTTTCAAATTTGGTGGGAAAATTCCCCAAAATGACTGTTTTACGAGCGTGCACTGCACAGTTGCTGCACACGCCCCCCTCCCCCCAAGGAGCCGGAGGTCGCGAGGGCTGCTGTACTGCCCTCCCTGCCAGGATTTCACCCTCCCCTATGGACCAGGAGGTCGCGAGGGCCAGACTGAAAAGCCCTCCCTGCCCAGAACGCAAGGTACTTTTCCCATCAAGTGCCCTGCTGCAGTCCGCGATCATCGGGAGCCTCCTGGTTGTGGACTAACCTGCACTCTGCTGTATCTGGGATTTGGCACCTTTTCCAGGCTCGCGCCTGAATCGCCTCCCACAGTGCCAGGTGTCTCAGATTGGACTATTACTGTAATTGCCCTGTGCCTTCTTAGCTAGCCTGTTTAACTAATTTAAAAAAAAAAGTAACAAGTACTATTGAATCCAGGAAAGAGGTTTTTGTGATTAGCCTGTTGTAACTGCTGCATTTTCCTGTTAGTCTTTCTGCTGCTGCGACACTGTTCTTTCTCTCTCCCCAAGACTGCCGGCCCCCTCCAGCTAATCCCGTTACCTGCCTACTTAACCTCGCTCTTCTTCCTCTTCCACAGATTTGAGCCCCCTTCCCCCCGAGGGGCCGGAGGTCACGAGGGCTGCTGTACTGCCCTCCCTGCCAGGATTTCACCCCCCTCCCCCTAAGGACCAGGAGGTCGTGAGGGCCAGACTGAAAAGCCCTCCCTGCCCAGAACGCAAGATTGGAGTCCCCCTCCTCCCGAGGAGCTGGAGGTTGCGAGGGCTGCTGTACTGCCCTCCCTGCCAGGACTCACCACCTCCCCTAAGGACCAGGAGTGTGAGGGCCAGACTGAAAAGCCCTCCCTGCCCAGCCGCATGGATTCGAGCCCCCTCCCGAGGGCGGAGGTCGCGAGGGCTGCTGTACTGCCCTCCCTGCCAGGGATTTCACCCCTCCCCAAGGACCAGGAGGTCGGAAGGCCAGACTGAAAAGCCCTCCCTGCCCAGAACGCAAGGTAATTTTCCTATCAAGTGCCCTGCTGCAGTCACGATCGTCGGGAGCTCTCCTGGTTGTGGACTAACCTGCACTCTGCTGTATCTGGGATTTGGCGCTTTTCCAGCTCGCGCCTGAATCGCCTCTCTCCACAGTGCCAGGTGTCTCAGATTGGACTATTACTGTAATTGCCCTGTGCCTTCTTAGCTAGCCTGTTTAACTAATTTAAAAAAAAAAAAAGTAACAAGTACTATTGAATCCAGGAAAGAGGTTTTTGTGATTAGCCTGTTGTAACTGCTGCATTTTCCTGTTAGTCTTTCTGCTGCGACACTGTTCTTTCTCTCCCCAAGACTGCCTGCCCCTCCAGCTAATCCCTGTTACCTGCCTACTAACGCCGCTCTTCCTCTTCCACAGATTCGAGCCCTCCCCGAGGAGCCGGGAGGTCGCGAGGCTGCTGTACTGCCCTCCTGCCAGAATTTCACCCTCCCCTAAGGACCAGGAGGTCGCGAGGGCCAGACTGAAAAGCCCTCCTGCCCAGAACGCATGAGGTCATTTTCCTATCATGCCCTGCTGCAGTCGCGATCATCGGGAGCTCTCCTGGTTGTGGACTAACCTGCACTCTGCTGTATCTCAGATTTGGCCCTTTCCAGGCTCGCGCCTGAATCGCCTCTCTCCCACAGTGCCGGGTTAAGCCCCACCGAACGCTAGCGCGGCTCGGGCCCCCACCGCCCCCACTACCACCCTTGTCGGCTCTCCCTTTTATAGAGCTACTCACATGGGGATCCAGAACCAATCAGTCGACTTTCCCATTTGCTGGTTATACCATTCCAGCACTAGAGGAGCCTGCACTCAGTTCCCACTCTCTTATGTTGTATCGTCCACTATTATGATTCTTGCTGTTCTGGTATTCCTCCTACCTCAAATCCACTGTTCTCCTCGACCCCTTCTATCTCCATCTTATCTGCCCCTCGAACCACTATCCCCCCACTCCCATCTCCCTGTCTTTCCCTCTGCTTTTTGCACAACTACCCCTCTGTCCATCCTCCCTTTTCCATCCTGTACCCTGGACAACCGTACCATTGCCCTAAATCCATCCCGAACCCTCGACTACCACTCAACCCCAACCCCCCCCTGTGCGCTATCCCCAGTACCATGCACCCTTCCACAAGTGGTCAATCCGCTCACTGGCGTGTCCGGCTCTTCTCTCTTCCCATCCTCAGACATCCCTGGTGAGGTCTCGGCTCCTGCATATGCACCCATCCCTCACTAACCTCCACCTCGCAGGCGCCAATCTTCTGCTGCTCTTGCTTTCCGCAAAGTGCACCCTAATCCTGGGCCTGCCAATGCTGCCGACCTAAGCCCACCGTGGTAGCGGCTCCTAATTGCTTTCATGAACATATGTAGTCTTCCAAAAATACCTGCCTCCAATGCTGGGTTACACAACACCCCAGACATCCTCATGCTAGCAGAGACCTGGCTCTCCCCACTTATCTGACTCTGCTGTCTCTCTACCAGGCTTTTCCCTGTTCAGAGATGACAGACTGGCAGCGGGAGGGGGTGTGCTATCTCATCTGCAGTGACTCGGTCCTGGGCCATGCCCTCCTACCCTGTGCTTCAACCATGGGGCGCAAGCCATTACCCTAAAATCACTCCGCACCCTGGTTGTGGCCCCTCTACCTAACCACGGTTTACATACCCCCAATACAAAAATTAGCTGCCTTCCTCCTCTTTGACTATCTATCCTCCTTACCCGAAGGCTGAACAACTTATATTGGGTGACTTAAACTCCAACTGGCTCTGTTCCTCATCTGATACTATAAAGGATGAGCTCATGCCCTGACCTGTCTCAATTGGTCACTCCAGCCCACTGTCTTAACAAAGCAACGGAACCTGCCCTTTGACGTAATCCTTCTAACCGCCACATAAAGTGGCTTCCATACTTGTCCTCGGACTCTCTCAGCGACCACTCCCCGTCATCTGCCATTGGTCCCTCCTACCCTCAGCCCAATGTACTGCTCCACCCCCACGCAGGTTTCTCCCCAGGGTCTTGACAACCTCAAACGCCACCTTGCACAAGTCAATTGGACCCTGTGGCCTGTGCTCCTGACATAAACCTGCTCTAACCTACCTCACTACTGCCTTCACCCTCGCCTGTGATCTGTTTGCCCCCTTCTCCACAACTAGGAAAAAAAAGCGGTCAGCTGCTTGGATATCCCCTGCTCTGATCCAGCAACTAAAAAAGGGGGATAATCTCTGCCACATTGCAAATGACTCTGGTAGAGTGGCTGACAGACAAGCCTACAGGGCTGCCCGCAACCAGTGCACCTGAGCCATCAAGCAGGCAAAAGCTAAATACTATCAGGCTGCATTGACGTCCACCTGGGGCTCATCCAGAGCCTTCTGGGACAACATTAAAGAACTGAATGGTAAAACCCGCTCCCCCCCGCTGTCTCAGATTGACATAAATGGGGCTGTCTCGACTGACCTAATATGTATTGCTGACTGCCTTAATAAAACCTTCACGGACTTAAGCGCAGTCCTCCCTGCCCACTTCTTCAACCCGGTTACCACGTCCACCTCCTCACACATCTCAAGGCCACTTTTCTGCTTCCAGACGATCTCACCCTGTGATGCCAAACCTTTTCTCATAAAGTCCCTCACCTCCCAAAACCCTAGTAACAACCCTCTTGACTCCAAGATACTCCGCCTTACTCTGGATGTCATGCTAATTCCCCTCACGCTTATCTTAAACAAATCCTTATGTTTAGGTCAATTCCCGGATGCTTGGAAGCACGCTGAAGTAATCCCCATCCATAAGTCTGGGGATCGCATGCTACCAAACAATTACAGGCCCATCTCCATCCTCCCCCCCATCCAAAGCTTTAGAAAAAATAGTATCTACACAGCTCTTAGAATACCTATCTTAAGTACAACCTTTTATGTCCTGAGCAACATGGGTTTCGTCCTGGCCACAGCACTACCACCGCCCTTCTGGAATTCTCCCACTACTTACACTCCGCACTTGACAAGGGTTGTCTTGCAGGGGCAGTATTCATAGACCTATCTAAGGCTTTCGACAGTGTGCCACCCCTGCTGTTAAACTCCCTATCCCAACTAGGACTCTCATCTGGCCCAATGAAGTGGTTTTCAGCTACCGCAAAACAGGTCCCAAAGAGTTATACTAAATGGGACTCTCTCCTTCAACCTGCCGGTTCTCTCTGGGTACCGCAAGGTTCCATCCTCGGACCCACCTCTTCAGTCTATTCCTAAACTCTCTCCCAATCTCCTGCTCCAGCAAAATACTGCTCTATGCTGATGATGCAGTAATCCTAGCATCTCACCCTGACCGCGCCCTACTCCAGGCACACCAAAGCGCCTTCCTCCAAGCTGAAAATTGGTTCAATAATCATCGACTTGTCATGAACCTGAAGAAAACTAAGTCCATGCTGTTTTCACACCGGCAAAACAGTGCTAAGAACACTCCCCTTCTCATCAACACCAGCAAGCTCCTTACTCTAGAACAGGTAACATCCTACAAGTACCTGGGCATCACCTTTGACCCCGGCCTTACATTCCATGCCCACTTAAAAACCCTGTCATCTGCCATGAACTCCAGGATCGGGCTCCTTTACTGACACAAAGGTTGCCTCCCGGAATCTGCGCTAAAATTAGCCATTACCTCCTTGGTACTGTCTCTGGCCGACTACGGTCTTCCTATTTACGCTGCGGCTGACCCCACTTCCTTATCTATGTACAGACCTCCATTAACAAAGCCTGCAGGCTCCTTACAGGTGCCAACAGCAGAACTCACACCTGCCTGCTATACTCTACATCCAATTTACTCAATCTTGATGAAAGAGTAATATACCATACCTGCCTACTGGCTAAAAAATCCTTGTCAGGGCTTTGCCCGCCAGGGGTCTCTGCTCCACTGCAGCTGGCTGTCCATCCCCTGCCTACCCGTAACTCCATCGCAGCCACTTTCATAGTTCCCAGGGCTAGGACCTCTCGCTGTCAAAGATCCTTCCATCATAAAGCCCCCCTTTGGTTCAATTCCCTTCCTGAGGCTATCTCTAAGATCCCCGGGATTGGCCGGTTCAAAACTGCCCTCCGTCAACACATTATTGACAGTCGATGCTGCAAATGTCGATAGATGACCTAACCCAGCCCTTTGCCCTGTTCCCCTGGTTCCCTTAGATGACTGGGCTCTGTCTGAAACTATGTTGTTTTTAATTAATTGATGCGTAATATGATGTATAATATGCAAGTTAACCTATGTATATTACTCAACTTATGATTGTACTGTACTTGTATAGTTGCTGCCTGTAACTCCAGGTGTTTTGTATCTCACCTGTTTGTAATTCCCTGTCCTATAACCTCACTATTTGTTGTCTCCCCCCCCTTCTTGACGAGGTACCTTTGTAAACGAGTTGCTGACTCAAAGGTTGTAAATCTGATTCTTCATTAAATAAATAAATAAAAATAAAACACGTGCGTAACTTCATGAATTTTCAATATTTTGACAACAGATTTTCAACACTGGCATTTTGTCACACCTCCTTGTGAACAATATAGCTGTCATTGTTCACATCCTGGCAGAAATGTGTTTTCGCACTTCCAGCGCAGAATAGCGCAGTTGCTGTGGTTAATCAGTGTTTGGGACAGATTAAGAAAATGACAGTGACACTGTTCATGAGTAGAGGTCCTGAAATGGCTATGTTGAAAATTTGCTAATGATACTCCATAAAATGACTGTGTTATGAGCGTGTGTTGCGCAGTTTGCACACACGCTCGTAACTTCGCGAATGTATAATATTTTCATGCCACATTTTCAACATTGCCATTTTCCCACACCTACTTATGAATAGTGCAGCTGTCATTTTTCCCATCCTGGCCGAAATGTGTTTTCACAGTTCTGCGCAGAATAGAGCAGTCACTGTGGGAAATCACTGTCCAGGACAGAGTAATAAAATGACAGTGATACTGTTCATAAGCAGAGGTCCTAAAATGCCTATGTTGAAAATTTGGTGATGATAGCCCATCAAATGACTGTGTTACAAGTGTGCGTTGCACACTTTCCACACACCCTTGTAACTTTGCAGATTCTGTATTGTCATGCCACATTTTCAACAATGGCAATTTTTCACACCTCCTTATGAGCAGTACAGCTGTCATTTTTCACATCCTGAGTGAAATGTGGTTTCACAGTTGCGGCACAGAATAATGCAGTCGCTGTGGGAAATCAGTGTTCAGGACAGATTAAGAAAATAACAGTGGCATTGTTCATGAGCAGAGGTCCTAAAATCACTATATTGAAAATTTGGTGTCAAAACTCCGTAACATGACTGTGTTACAAGCTGCGTTCAACTGTTTCCACGCACTCTTGTAACTTCGCAAATTTGTAATATTTTCACGCCACATTTTCAACAGTGGCATTCTTTCACACCTCCTTATGAACAGTACAGCTGTCATTTTTCACATCCTGGCTAAAATATGTTTTTGCACTCCTGACGGAGAATAGCATGGTTGCTCTGGGACATCAGTGTTTGGGATAGAGTAAGATGGATAGTAAGAGGGCAGAGTGACCGAGCCCAACTGAGCTCTGTCGGGACTGCTCTGGATTGGTTTGTGGGCAGAACAAGGCCCCAATGCAAGAGGCCAGTACAAAAGGGCAACCTGCAGCACTGGGAGAAACAGAATGAGAGAGTGAGTGAGGGAGGGGGAGTGAACGAACTCACCGGAGCACTGTCAGGACTGCTGTGGATTTCTTTTTGGGCAGAAATAGGCATCAATGCAGGCAGAGGCCCAGTAGAAAAGGCCAGCCTGCAGCGGTGGGAGAAGCAGTATGAGTGAGTGAGACAGGGGGACTGAGTGAGCTCAACGGAGCTCTATCAGGACTGCTGTGGATTTCTTTGTTGGCAGAAAAAGGTGCCAGTGCAGGCAGGAGCCCCGTACAAAAGGGCCACTTGCAGCGCCATGACAAACAGAATGAGCTCGTGACAGAGGGAGACCGAGCGACCTCAATGGAGCTTTGTCGGTACAGCTGCGGATTTATTTGTGGACAGACAAAGATGCCAATGCAGCCAGCAGCCCCGTACACAAGCGCAGCCTGCAGAGCCAAGAGAAACAGAACGAGTGAGTGACAGAGCAGTAGTGAGCGAGCTCAATGGAGCTCTATTGTGATTGCTGCAGATTTCTTTGTGTGCAGAAAATGCGGCAACACAGGCAGAAGCCCAGTACAAAAGGCCAGCTTGCAGCGCGGGCAGAAACGGAATGAGTGAGTGAGACAGGGGGAGTGAGTGAGCTCAATGGAGCTGTGTCAGGACTGCTTCAAATTTCTTTCTGGCCAGAACAAGACACCAATGCAGACAGGAGCCCAGTACAAAAAGGCAGCCTGCAGCGGCAGGGGACACAGAATGAGCGAGTGAGGGAGGGGGACTGAGTGAGCTCAACGGAGCTCTGTTGGGACTGCTGTAGATTTGTTTGTGGGCAGAAAAAGGCAGCAATGCATGCAGAGGCCCAGTACAAAATGGCAGCCTGCAGTGGCAGGAAAACCAGAATGCACAAGTGAGACAGGGGGAGTTAACGAGCTCAACGGAGCTGTATTGTAACTGCTGCAAATGGCAGCAATGCAGGCAGGAGCCCAATAGAAAAGGGCAGCCTGCAATGCCACCAGAAACGGAATGAGCGAGTGAGAGAAGGGGGACTGAGTGAGCTCAACGGGGCATTGTCAGGACTGCTGCAGATTTCTTTGTGGGCAGAAAAAGGTGCTAACAGAGCCAGGAGCCCAGTACAAAAGGGCAGGCTGCAGCGCCAGGAGAAACAGAATGAGTGAGTGACACAGGGGGAGTGAGCACCCTCAATGGAGCTCTGTTGGGACAACTGTGGATTTCTTTGTGGGCAGAAAAAGGTGCCAACACAGGCAGGAGCCCAGTACAAAAGGGCAGCACCCGGCAGAAATGGAACGAGTGAGTGAGAGAGGGGGACTCAGCAGTCTCAAAAGACCTGTGTTGGGACTGCTGCAGATTTCTTTGTGGGCAGAAAAAGCCACCAACAGAGGCAGGAGCCCAGTACAAAAGGGCTGCCTGTAGCTCCAGGAGAAACAGAATGAGTGAATGAGAGAGGGGGAGTGAGCCAACTCAACGCAGCTCTGTCAGAACAGCTGTGGATTTCTTACTGGGCAGAACAAGGTGCCAATGCAGGCAGGAGCCCAGTACAAAACAGCAGCCTGCAGCACTGGGAGAAACAGACTGAGCAAGTGACAGAGGAGCAGTGAGTGAGCTCAACACACCAGCGCAATCAACATTCAGCATTGACAAATGCTTGTTTCTTTTCTGTTTGCTAATTATAAGATTTTCCACCTTGCAGTACTGGGATGATGTGTTGAGCAGCACTCTGGAGGGAAAAAAAGCCAGTTCTGTTCCTCCCACTACGTCAACACTGAGACCACACTGACTATGACATCACTAGTAACCAATGAGAAACATTTCTCAGTGCCAGGTTTCACTTTCACATGAAACAGTAGGGACTGGCTTTCCCTGGGTACTAGTGATGTCACAATTTCCTGCATTTTGATTGGTAGCTTGTGAGAGTCACTGCTCAGGCTGCAAGGATTGTGGTGCCTCAAGGTGTTTGGTCTCATTTCTGACAATGTAGTGGGATGAACAGGACTGACTTTTTTTGCCTCCAGACAGAGTGTTCCTCCACACGTCTCCCCAGTACTGCAAGGTGGAAAATCTTTTAATTAACAAACAGAAAAGAAAAAAAACACTTGAGATATAAGAAGTGATAGCTGACTGCATCTGAAAATTAATATTAATCCCAAGCAGTACACTAGCTTTTTAATGTTTTCATTAGTGACATAGCTGAGGAGCTGGAAGAGAAGGTCTGCCTCTGTGCAGATGGCATCAAGATCTTCAACAGGGTGGATACTCTGTGAGGAGAGGGTGGAAAGGATGGACAGAGATCTGAAAAAAACTGGAGGAGTGTTCAAGGGTATGGCAGCTATGTTTTAATGCAAAAAAGTTCAAAATAATGCAATTTTACTGGATGATGGCTGCCTGTGGTTGCTTCTGTTGTCTTGCCCCATTTGTTGCTTGTGGGGGGTGAGGTGGAGTTAGGGTTGAAACTCCTAATGCCACATTTCTCTACCTTTGCTACTTTAATGTTAACCCTAACTGGTGCATTAACAGAGGTTTTTTTTTTTTTTGCAAAGAATTTCCATTCTTTTTTAGATGATGTACAGGACATATATATTGTATTCTATTGCTTTTCACACTACAGTACCAATGGATTCATTCATGATATACAGAACATAAGTATTGCATTTTTTCTGCTTTTCACACCACAGTACAAATTGATTTGTTCAGTAATGTTCATGAGATTACTTGTTTCACTCTTCACATGCTATCAAGTTTCATCTTTACTATGTACTATAGTAATGTCGGAGCATATTTTAGATGGTAACATTTGTGAAAGGAAATAACTGTTTTAGATTCATAAGTGTCTTTTTTAAAAAAAAAAATAATTCTACCTATCATGTTTATGTACCAAATGCTAGCTGCCACCCATCATATATCTTTACAGACTGCAACACAACCAATAAATGTTAAATTACAATTTATAAAGAAATACACAAAACACAGAAGACAGGTTTTAAAAAATGTTTTGGAGAAAAAAATGGCAATTGAATTAGTGCCAAACCGGTGCTGTTTTCCTGAAGAGGCTGAAAAACAAAGTACTAACAAAAAAAAACAAACTATGGAACTATAACTGTAATCAGAATTTTAAGTCATCCATCAAATAGAGAACATAGATTACTCTTTACTACATCTATCTATCTATCTATCTATCTATCTATCTATCTATCTATCTATCTGTCTATCTATTCATTGCAAAAAACTCCATTTAATGCATCAGTTAGGGTTGCTCCACAGCTACAAAAGTGAGGAAATTCGATGTTAGGGTTCCAACCCCTTTCACCCACCCCCACTTCGCCCCACCAACAGGCATCGGCGTGCTGCCAGGCCATTGGTCCTAACTCACCCCATCCCATGTAAACAAGCTGAGGTAGTGCAGTATAAGAGATTGAGGTGAGAGTTAGGACTCGATGACCTAACGCACACCCCAGTGCTTGTTGGTGGGGTCAGAGGTGGGGAGGGTGCAAGGGGGGCCAGAACCCAACATCGAATTTCCTCACTTTGTCGCTGTGGAACAACCTCTAACTGATGCATTAAACAGAGTTTTTGCCATGAATTTCTCTTCTTTTTGAGAATGAGCACTATAAATAGTGATTGGAATGTGGGGTTGGGAGCGTAGGGCCCACCATGTGATTTTTCTGACATAGTAATGCTAACGGTAATGCAAATGCAAGCACAAACAGTAACGCTCATTGTGACGCAAATGTAAATGATAATTCAAATGGTAAGAGAAATGCAAGTGCAAATGTTAATGAAAACAGAAATGGTAATGCAAACGGTAATGCAAATACTAATGGCAACAAAAATGCAAATGGTAACAAAAACAGTAATGTAAATGGTAATGCCAACGGAAATGCAAACGGTAAGAAAAATGCAAACGGTAACACAAACGCAAACAGAAATGCAAACGGTAAAGGCAACGGCACCCCAGAATGAAATCGACAACGTAAACGGAACCGAAAACGCAAACGCTAAGGCCAACAGAAACGCAAACGGTGACAAACATGCAAACAGTAATGGTAATGCAATTGGAAATGCAAACAGTTACAGTAACAGCAATGATGACACCAAAGCAAACAGGAACACAAATGCAAGCACATATGGAAATGCAAATGGTAACGCACACGGTCATGGTACCGCAATTAGAAACACAAATGCTAATGGTAACACCAACGATGATGCCAAAAGAAACACAAACACAAATGCAAATGGAAGTATGTATGCAAACGCAAATGGTAATGCACAGGGTGAAGCAAAATGAAACGCAAACAAAAACAGTAATGGAAATGCAAATGGCAACAGTAATGTAAATGCAAGTGCAAACGAAAATGCAAAGGGTAATGCACATGGTGGCGTGGATGGGAACGCTTACACAAACAGTTACAGAAATGCAAGTGGAAATGCTAACTGTAACAGTAACGGAAGCCCACACCTTTTCTTCCCCAAAAGCTGCATTGAGAAACACAGTGAATACAAAGAATGTATGCAGAATAATGGGCCTCGGAACTGAAAATGAGCACTTGTAATACTAAATTGCTTATATCTCAGGAACCATATGAAGTAGAAAAAAAAATTCATATAATTTATGACTTTCCTGGCTAGTTTTGCACTTAAGCATTTTTCCGATGAAAAGTCCGTATCTCGAAGTGTTTCCGAGATACGGGCCCCAAAAAGCTCAGCGGATGCCGTAATGTTAGTTTATGGGAAAAATAGTCAACCTCGGAGTACCGTAACTTTGCAGCCCTCTAATATTTTGTCACTAAACCATCAAAAGGCACATCTGTGGGATCTTGGCTTTCTTCCCTCCAAATTTCAGCCCAAAATACCAAACCATTTTTTTGCAGCAAGGTGGCGAAGATTTCCTATTCTTTTGGGCATAGTGTTGCAAAGTAGTGTGGCAAATCACTACACTTTCGCAAAAAAAATCACGAAAATGTCACAAGTGCGACACTACTTTGTGACACTACAGTTTACAAAAATTTGAAAAACATATTTCTGGGGTGTTTAACCCCCCCCAAAAAAGACATGGCTAACATCCTCAGGGCTCGACTAGGTGAACACAAAATGAATTGTGTCCCTAGAGGGTCCCAAATTTAAATGCCAAGCAGTTCTGTGACCAGTAACTGAAAAAGAAATGGCTGACTCATGACACTACAGGGGTAATTTGTGACACTAAAAACTGCATTTGCGACACTGTCAAACTTTTTGTTACCTTTTCCCATTGACTATAATGGGAAACTTGTTTTTTGAATAACTTTTGAACCATTTAATATTTTTTCACGAAATCTTTGAAAGGCACATTAGGGCCTTGCATGTTCCTGAAGGTTTCGAAACAGTTGACACAAACCGTTGCAAAAAGATAAATGCGACTTTTTTGAGCTTATAGTTCCGAACTGTATATCCCATCGCTGGTAAAACTTGGAAGATCCAGTGATCTATGGTAACTGATCTGTGCCTGCCAAATTTCAAAAATTTCAGAAAAATCTGTCATACAGTGGCAAAGTTATTAAGCTGCAACATTTCACACTTTAACCTTAAATGGGGTACTCAACCTAACTATAGTGGACTAACGCATGCCACTATAATATATATATATACATATAATATATATATATATATATATATATATATATATATATATATATATACTGTATATATAGATATAGTAGAAAATCACATAAATATTTACAACTATTTACAAGGGCATACTTGGAAAAATTATCACTCAACCTCTTAATAAAGGTGATCCTATAAATGTGCAGTATCACTACATAATCAGGTAGAAGACTTGGTTTGCTGGCCAAGGCACCTAGCTTCACCTGAGCTCTTTCCTTCTAAGACTGCTTGAAAGGCAGAGTAGAGAAACTTACCAGAGCAAGGGAGAAGGATTAAGACTTAGTTTGGCTACAGATTTACTGTGTGGTGGTGTTTTTATTTTTACTCACAGGGATTGCTACTGTTTGTTGCTAACATTTCATTGCTTTATTTTTTCTCTGATTCAAATTGTTGTTGCTGGTATACCTTCTTCTGCATTATTACAAGGTGTGCCTACAGGTGTGTGCTAACAGATTACTGCTGTAATCTTCTGATTCAAATTGTCTTTTGCAAGGTATATCTTCTGTTACTGCTTTATTTTTCTCTGGAGCAAAGTGTTTCTTACAGGGTATATCTTCTGAAATTATTACAGGTGGTGCTTTACAGGTTTTACAGTTTTATCTAACATTAGGATAAGCTTTCAGGGTTACTGCATTTGTTGTTGACTGATTGTTTCTGCTCTTACCTCCTTGTTCTTTCGTCCATGGTTCTTCTCTTTTTAGGCAGGGAAGGGCCCAGCACCACCCCCATCCAACCACCAGCTACACTCCTTTTATAGGGTACCACAGTTGTGACATTTCCTGTGGCAAAGCAGGAAGAGGCGGATCAGTGGGCCTCACAAGGTGATCTCATTTACAGGGCACTAGTAATTTAACTTGTTATAACAAGTTAAACAAAGCACAATTAAACCATTACTTACATTTTTTTTTTCCTTCTAATTACTCTGACTAGGTTACAAACCCAGCAACTTATTTTGGAATGGATTTCATTAACTGCAGGTACTGTGGAACAACTTTCAGAAGGACAGTCTTACAGGATTTAGGACACTGTCCACATGCTGGGCCTTTGGAGATCTTAGGTCTCAGCTCCAGGCAGCATGGGCAGAGATTGCACGCCCAAATTTCATATTGAAGAGGAAATAATTATAAGAACCACCCGCCATTTCCCCAGCATCCAACAGAAAACCTCGACCGCAGAGGGTAGTTGGTCCAGGAGGTTGGCAGGTGGTTAGGAGGAGCAAATCAGGTGCCCCATCACTCTCTGCTCTCCAACACATTACCTCCAAAACATATAAACACTAAAACAGGTATCTGCCTCTATCTCTGAAATCAAATAAAGAGGCAGAAGACACTGCAGAGCAGGACACTGCAGCACAGGAGCTAGCACAACAATACTCACCCAAATCAGGAACAAAACTAAACAAGCACAAAGGAATCCAAAAACTTCTGATCATAGGAGACTCCATGATTCGGGAGTTGATACCCATCTCCAGCCAGGGTGATGGTCAGATGTCTCCCAGGTACATCAGCATGGGAGACACTGACCGCATTGCTAAAATTGTTCACAAGCAGGAGAAAACATTGATGTCCTAGTACACATAGGGACTAATGATCTCGCCAGCCGGGTCAGTTGTGGAGACCAAGGAACACCTGACTAGGCTGGGTGACAACCATCATCTATTTCGTCCGCATCTCCTTCTCTGAGATCCTGCCAGTCTGGGAGAAGGGAGCAGATGGACGGAAGGTCAGAGAAGGGAGATAGGGGAGCTAAACACGTGGCTCAAGGACTGGTGCCAGAAAAGGACACAGATTTGTAGGAACTGGCAACAGTTCTGGGAGCGAAAGTTCTTAAATTTGATGGACTGCATCTGACTAAAGAGGAGTCAGTGCATTGGGCAGAAGTTTGACATCTTTGCAGAATATTTAAACTAGCAAATGGGGAGAGGTGCAGCACCCATACGTCGAATGGGAAAACACCTCCCCTCAGCTAGTGGTCAAACAGGAATTCAGAGTGTTTGAGTTCATTTGCATCACCAGGTAAGAAAAAGGTTTGTCTCCCCATACGATGCACAGGGTAATGCCAAACTTCACCCAACAACTAACACACCAAAATCTGGCCAATGGAAAATCATGTACACAATGCTCACAGCCTGGGAAATAAGATCCCAGACCTGCAGGCAATAATGTCAGAGGCTAAACTGGACATAGTAGCAATTAGTGAGACGTGGTTTACCAGTAACCACACTTGGGAGACTCTGTACCTGGCTATGTATTGTTAGAAGAGACCGAGGTGCAAAAGGTGGGAGGAGGGCCCTGTATGTTAATGAAAATATCAAAGCTACAGAATTCAGAATACACATAAGGAGCCAGAAGAACTGTGGGTCACCCTGGAAACAGGAAATGGGACAGCCATAAGAACTGGGGTTGTCTACAGGCCCCCAGACCAGAGGGAGGACATAGACACATTACTGTTAGAAGATATACAAAACATGACAGCTAAAGGGGAGGTTCTGATAATGGGAGACTTCAACATGCCAGATACAGATTGGTCAATACCAGCAGGAACATCTGCCAGAACTAGACTCATAGTGGATTCCCTGCGGGGAGGGCCTCAAACAACTGGTACAGCAACCCACAAGAGACAGGGCTATCCTAGATCTAGTACTGACTAACAAAGAAGGGATCACAGATCTCCAGGTAGAAGGTCACCTGGGGCAAGTGACCATCACATGGTATGGTTCAATTTGGCTACTACATCTAAATCATCCCATTCCAAAGCAAAATATGGGACTTCAGAGGAGCTGACTTTGATAAGATGGCCAACAGAGTTAAGCTAGCCCTGGCAAAAAGAAACACAGGTGAGGAGGCACAGGCAAAGTGGGCAAGCATTAAGGATACAATACTTGAAGCAACATCCCATTGTGTTAGACAGAAAAGGAAGTGCAAAGAAGAAGGAAACCACTTTGGTTCTCAAATACAGTAGCAGAAAAGGTCAGAGCCAAAAGGCTGGCCTTCAGAAAATATAAGGGAACACAGCGGATGAAGATAGGGAGGCATACCAAACTGCCCTAAGGAAGCAGGTAAGGCAGTAAGGCAGGCAAAGTCCCAAACTGAGGAAACACTAGCACGAACAGTAAAGAAAGGTGACAAGACTTTCTATAGATACATTAGTGAAAGGAGAAAGTCCAGAGGGGTGTGCTAAGCTTAATGGAGAAAAGGGAGCATGTGAGGAGGAGGACCCTGTAAAGGCATCTATCCTAAATAGATACTTTTGCTCAGTATTTACTGAAGAGAAGGTAGAGCAGGGCCCACAGCTCAGCATCATGGACACAGGGGGAGGAGGTGAGCACTACTCCCTTCACAAAAGAAAGGATCCTACAAGAGCTTGCTAAGGTCAGGGTGGATAAGGCAATGGGACCTGATGGCATACATCCCAGAGTACTTAAGGAGCTAAAGGAGGAACTAGCAGAGCCATTAGCAGAATTGTTTAGTGAGTCTCTGAGCACAGGGAGGTCCCAGAAGACTGGAGAAGGCTCATGTGATCCCACCCACAAGAGTGGTAGCAGGGAGGAGGCGGCAACTACAGACCGGGCAGTCTTACCTCAGTAGTGGGCAAGATTATGGAGGCACTCCTTAAGGAAAGGATAGTGCAACACCTGGAATCCATAGGGGCACAGGATCCAAGACAGCATGGGTTTACAAAGGAAGGTCTGTCAAACTAATCTCATAGATTTCTTTGACTGGGTAACCAGAGTGGTGGACCAAGGGGAGCAGTTGATGTCACCTACCTTGACTTCAGCAAAGCTTTGACACTGTTCCACATAGAAGATTGATAAATAAGCTAGGTAGGCTCAGGGTGGGTCGAAGTTGGTCAACTGGGTGGCAAACTGGTTGACTGGCAGAAAACAGAGAGTGGTGGTAAATGGTATACAGTCAGAAGAGATGCAAGTCACAAGTGGGGTACCTCAGGGATCAGTCCTGGGGCCAGTCCTATTCAACATCTTCATTAGTGACCTCGCAGATGGACTAGAGGGTAAGGCTTGTCTGTTTGCAGATGACACCAAGATCTGCAACAGAGTAGATGATCCAGATGGGTGGGCAGAATGAGAAGAGATCTGGATAAACTAGCAGAATGGTCAGAAGAGTGGCAACTGGATTTAATGCAAAGAAGTGCAAAATCATGCACATAGGGAAGAGAAACCCTGAAGCCACTTATAGGCTGGGAGGAGTTGCTAGCAGTCACAAAGGAAGAAAGAGACTTGGGCATCATCATCACTGATGACCTAAAATCATCCAGCAGACCTCTAAAGCAGTAGGTAAGGCTAGGGGGTGTTAGGGTGTATTAGTAGGGGTATCACAAGTCGCAAGAGGGAGGTAATAATCCCTCTGTACAAGACATTGGTTAGGCCCCATCTGGAGTACTGGGCAGTATTGAGGCCACACCTTCACAAGGACATTAACCAAATTGAGGCAGTCCAGAGAAGGGCAACCAAAATGGTGCAGGGACTGCATCAGAAGACATATGAGGACAGATTAACGGAGCTCAATATGTATACCCTTGAGCAAAGGAGGGAGAGGTGATATGATCGAGACATTTAAACACCTTAAGGGCATAAACAAGGTGAAAGAGTCTAACATGTTTAAATATAAGAAAATAGCAGGACAAGAGGACACAGCATGAGATTAGAGGAGGCCGATTAAAGGGAATGTGAGGAAATTCTTTTCACAGAAAGGGTGGTAGATGCATGGAATGGCTTACCACAAGAAGTGGTGACTATGAATACAGTGCAAGGCTTCAAACAGGCATGGGATAGGCATAAGGGAGCAATACAAATGACTATGAATAGATAGGTCACTGACAGAGCAAAGGCCGATGGCACATTTATAAGGTAGAAAAAGAAATGGGCAGACTGGATGGGCCTTGCGGTCCTTATCTGCCGTCAACTTCTATGTTTCTATGTAATCAGCACAGTAGGTATACGATTCAAACACACTGATTGCAATGAAATATGCAGTATTTAAATAGTGACACCTTTTAGTGTGTCACCGTTTAGCAGTGTGTACACAAATAAAAGAACAATTACATACAGGCATGCACACACATAGAAACTGCATTATGTTCTTCCAGGTTATGTTACATGTACAGTAATACAATATATTTACACAGCAAGAGATTGTCAGCATTAATTACATATATACATCTGATACATTCTTTGATAGGAGATGGCAAACCATGCATGCATTGTGCAGTTCAAACAATGTGTTGTACTGTGGTCTTTTACATGATACAATGTTCAGATGTGAATAAAGTATTGCCTGTATTTTGTGGAGGGGGAGGGAAAATATCTACATGTGACAGAATATGTTATAATAACTGATTATACATACAGCCTGCTACCCTCATAAGAGCCCACTCGAACTGCAACTAGATCAGTGAGATCATTACAGCTATACAGCGATTACATGTAGAAACAAATTGTTAAACAAATAATATTTTTTGGTAAGTCACTGAATGATAGTATTGAAATGGTGGGATGTCACCAACATGTGTGCGTATGTGTAGCTGTTTGTGCCCTAGTTAACTGAGAGGCATATTGTTGGTAACTATTATTCTGCAGTTCCTACAAACTGCTTATTTTTAGAACTAGCACTTACTTCAGCCTCTCCTTAAAGGTGCATATAGCATCATTACACAATATCCATCTACCAATGTATCTGAGCCAAGTGACATAGTGACCAAAGTGCACAGAAGCTCCATGGTGAAAAATTATTGCACGAGTGTCAAAATATGTACATCCAAACGTGACTCTACCTGTGAGAAAGTCAGTTATTTTTATCACAACTTTGACTCCCTGCAAGTCTAATCACTGTAGTAGAAGCATGAGGTAGATTTCAGAATGACTCACTCTCAATGACTGGGTACTGTTCTGCCACACCTTTAGCACTCTGAGCCAGATTTTGCTTTGCTAAGCAACTGTCTGAATTTTCCAGATGGTAGATGTAGGATATATAGAGAAATCCACAGCTTGTGATCTCTGTCTCTTCTCTGTCAACCTTTCCACAGGACAGACAAACATACTTGCAGACATATTTTACTGTGAAGTAACACGTTACTGGAATCTGTTCGTCTTCTAATGTGTTGATAATTGCCATCATGAACTCTGTAACATCATGCTGAATGTTGTCAGCAAATGTCATGTGCTCATGATAAGCTGCCACAGCTCAACATAGCGGTGTTAGTGATTGCAAAGTATTAGTTTGCTGTTGACAGTCACAACTTGGTTTGGTGAATCAGACAAAACAGTCGATTGAGAAGCAGTTATTGTGGGAACTAACTTTGGCATATGCAGGAATGCCTGCATCACACAGTTGGCATAGTAATGAACTCCAATATTGTTGTCCAATGCCACCATTGCAGATAGACCAAGTGATTTCTTTGCTGGAAGTGATCTCATATGAACAGGGACAGTGGATCGCATATCAACTCTTGAAGTGGAATGATCATGTACACTTGGCTTCTTCTTCTTTAAGGTCTGTGATATCTCAAAAGATACATCACGCATCACTACGTCACTAGGTAGTGTAACCAAAGACAGGTTAGTTTGATACAGAGTGTGCAACCAACTGTACTATATAACACACTTTTTCTCAACAAGAATTTTATTAGGTGCAATATCTATGATGTATAATACTACCAGAGTTCTAACATGTGACAAAGTGACATTGCTCATTACATCTTTGAAGATACTGTTTCCTATGTCAATAATTGCAGCATCTAAACCCAGACATTGCAACTTGTGGATCAAGACTGCAAATGCAGTAGACAGTGGAAACTCTTTTTGTGTTACATAAATGTCTTTCACAAGCTGGAATTTTGCCAAACATCTATGAATGCTTTGTGGGTAATCAGAGTTGTTAAATTTTACCAAAACTATTTCATTAAATGTTCTCTGATATTGGAAGTCAACTTTGTGCTCCTTTGGGCCATTGACCAGTCCTCATTCCACATCAAGGTTACAATGTAGCATCACACGTGCATTTTGTACCGGTTGTCAGGGCTGCCTTTAGACTAGCAGTTCTTGACATGTTTGCACTCAATACTTTGAGATGGTCAATCATCTTTGAGATCATTTTTGGGCTTAAACAAGGAGTTTAGAAAGAGGAACTTGGAGAATTAAAATTGGAACTGGTGGCTTATATAAAACAGTTTGGGGTCTAATGGGGTGAGTAAAGATTAAAATTACAGAAAGTTTACAGCATTTGATATATTCCTATGGGTGAAATGCAAAAATATTGAAAATAAATTGTTTTTGATTACAGGACCCTAAAGATATTTATATAATTCCACTGAGTTTAATGGTATAATGAAAGGGTAAGCTATATACCTAAATACTTATTTAGAATTTTAAAAAAATAATAAATACAAATGATAAATAGGACACAATTAAATATTTTTAAAATTTTCTCCCCACTCCTCCTTTTTTCTAAATTATAAAATTACAATAAAAGTAAAATGAGACACTTTTTTTTGTTTTAGAAATTCAGAATATAACAGAAAAGCAACAGGTATGTGCCCCATACACACCTTAAAATGAATATGTTCCTTCTTTGAATATTCAGTTGTAGAAATGAAAGAAAAAGTGTGACTCCTACTGGAACTCGAACCCAGGGACCTTGTCATTCCATAGCATGCTCTTAACCATCTGAGCTATTGGAGCCTCAAGTCATTAAGGAGTACTTTCATTTTTCCTTTTATTTCTACAATTGGATTTTCAAAATTGCCTCGCAGTGGCTAACTGCATGGAGAGAAATAAATAGGAAGTTCTTTGAATATTGTTACTTTATCACAGTGCACTCATTTCATGAATCTTTTCTAACTGAGATATTATTTCAGTCTATTTATACAGCCCTCTATTGTTATGATGAAGAAACAGGAATGTATCAATACACTAATGTTGTGATAATTTAAAGGAAGCATTTTGAAAATATTCTATTGGAGCCATATGGAAATAGTTTTTGGAACTCTGAAACTACACTATTACCTTGAATAAAAATTTTATGTAGTAATGATACATATTGGGTTAAGAGCATCATATCCTCATGGGCTTAAACAATCACAGTCGATTGAATCAATTGATGACAATGTGACAGTCAGTTGTTGCTGTGTCTCCGGCAGTGTCAGTGGCTCAGTAGGTAGCACACTCACCTCTGAGGCAGAGAGATCAGAGGGCTGTGGGTTCAGTTCCCACATCTGGCACTTGAGTTAATATCCTAGTACTGACACAGTAGTGCAGCATGAGAGGGGTGCTGCACTTCTGAGGTGCCGTCTTTCAGATGAGACATTAAACCGAGGTCTCATCTGCCTGGATTGGTGGTAGTTCAGGTGGATGTTAAAAATCCCATGGCATTTATCGAAAAGAGTAGGAGAATTTCCCCGGTGTCCTGGCCAAATTTCCCTCATTCACTAAAAATACCACCAACAGCTTAATCTGGTTCAAGGTCAGTTGGCATTCATCTGTATCCCTCTTCCCCGGGTCATGCCTGAAATAGGCAGGACTTGTCTAGTGCACTTACCCGGTCAACAAAAACTAAATAAATAAATAAATAAAATAACCTGATTGAATTCTGCACACTGCTTAAACCTCAGCATCAAACACACAATGGGCCCTATGCACGATGTCAATGCACTGAGGAAACCGGGTGCATTGCATCGATAAGTGTGAATGCCTTGGAGTGGGGTCCCATGGACCCCACATGGCATTCATAAACAGGGCACAAGACAGTTAAGTGGCCGATCCCCCGGCAGCTCAGACAGAAATACGCCGGGGGCAGGCTGGCACTACATGTCTGTCACAAAGGCATGTAGTGCTGTCCGCAGGTGGGTGTAGTGCAGACCAGGTTATGTCAACTGAGACCCAGCTGTAACCCACTGTGTGCCCTGCAGACTTCACCCACCGGATGTGGCGGGACCAGGAAGTGACCATCCATGCCGCCTCAGCCCACCAGGCAGACAGGGAGGGCTGGGGAAGCTGATTAGATGTTAGCCCCTACCAGGTATCCATTGTGGCCCATTGGCATGGCTCCACACCACCGATGTGTCCACGCCCATCCAGACCCATTGTACCATGCATGCCCCCATCACACAGTGGTGCCCAGTAGCCAAGTATGCAACCTCCACATACATGCACACACACACACACACACACACACTGGTGCCCCAGTCCTCAACTCCCCATGTCCTGACCCAGTACCCCAGCAGTATCTTTGGTGGCTAGTGGATCCCCACCCACCTGTGGCAGTAACAACCCCCCCACACACACAAACCCCATATCTGTCAGTAGGTGCCGCAGAGCTGGACAGCCAGTGGCACATCCCACTGCACACCCCCTCAGCCACCAGCCATCCAACTGATGCTGGGAGTGCACTGCCTATATATTGCGGCACACTGTCTGCAACAGTTGTATGGCTGGTGGTCGAGGAGGTGTGCAGAGGGTTGTGCCGTCAGCTTCCATCACCGCAGCACCGACTGACAGGTATGGGGGATGTGAGTGGGGGTGTCAGTGCTGTGGGTGGGTGGGAGACCCACTAGCCACCAAAGATACTGCTGGAGTATCGGATTGGGGCACAGGGAGTTGTGGACTGGGGCACCACTATGTGTGTGTGTGTGTGTGTGTGTGTGTGTGTGAGTGTGTGTGTTGTGACTGGTGCAAAAGGGGTCAGGGAACACACCTGTGGGGGACATTGCTGCTGCTCTGACGGGGGATGTGCATACCTGGAGCGAGAGTGCCATGACAAGTGTTGGAGGCAGGGGTATGACATAGCAGTACAGGGCAGGACCGACATCTGTGTGTTGTGGGGTGGGCTCTGTATTGCTCCTATGGTGGCAGGGCACACTAGTGATGTGGGTGAGGGATTCTTCTGTTACAGTGGGTGTGAGGTATTCATGGGTTGGGGTGCTATGGTGTGCGTTGGGGATGGGGTGTGCTTCTGCATTATGGGGCAGGGAGGATGTGTGTCGGGGGCTGACATATGGGCCTCTGGGCAGGGGTTCACTTGCCAATGGGGCCATGCTGTGTGGGTTCGGGTGCCTGCATTCACTATTCACGTAACTGGACCCATGCCCTGGGCACAAGTGATCCATTCTAGGACTCAAGACAGGCATCTGACTGGATGCCTGCCTGTGTCCGCTATGGTGACCAAGCCACCCTGCTCAGTCCTGTGTGCTGGGGGGGTGAGCCATGGACAGCTGCCCCACAGGTGTCTGTGGTTGTGCATACTGTGAATCCTGCACAGAGCTGCAGAGCTGCATGGGTGGGATATGTGCCTCTGGCACATATTTCCTGCCTCTTTGTGCATAGTGCCCAATGTGTGTTCCATCACAGTAAAGTTTTAAAACAGATCTTATGCATCAGATATAGAACTGCTGCCTTTTCCTATGACACATGCATTCAATACAGAAGTATTGGAATCTGGCAAGTCTCCAGTCCAAGCCTCATCAAGTAGAGCCTTGTATTGACAAATAGCACTCTGCCATGTATTCTGAAACAGTTCAACATAGATGAATAACTCCCACAGGTTTATTTCACCAATGCAACCAGTACTCTTTGTAGCTTCCTAAGCAGTGAGTATAGCAACGGTATGTTTACCATTCATGGGTGCTAGTTGAAGAAGGTCACCAAAAAGCACTATATTTTTACCTCTAAAGGCAAGTTCATCATCTGTGACAACAATCTCCTGCAGATGTAGGTGAATGAAAAAAGGTATAATATTGGAGACCATACTGATTTCCCCAATAATAAGGAGCTCCATTTTGTTGAAAATTCAATGTAGGTCAATTGCAGCTTCAAATGCCAACTTGCAGTACTCACCAATTTTACCACGTTCAACAGGCAGCATAAAAATATGACCTAGAGAGACTCTACCTATGTTATATGCTGCTAGTCCAGTTGGCGATGTGACAATGGTAGATGTTGTTACTGCAGCATGTTTCCTTATGTTTGCACTAATTGCTTCAATAAAGGAAACTTTTGCCCATGCCAGCTGTACAACTTGCAAACATACAAAGTGGTTTGTGTTTCTCACAAGCATATTCTTTGTTCAGATACTGCATACCATGCTTGATAGCTTATGACACAGCAGTATATATAACTTTGCTGCTGATTTAACAGCTGCTCTATGACAGAGATGTCAATATCAGAGTGGCATAACTGTCTCATGGCAGTTTCAATCTCTGACATCAGGAGGATCATTCATAGGAAGAGGTGCTTCTAATGGACCATCTCCCCTCTGGATCACGGTTTGCTTGAGAATTCACTAGAGTTCCTTCTTCCAGTTGTATTTGAGCTCTTTTTCTAGCTGTTTCTCCTCTAACTCTAATCTTTTTATATATGCAACTGAATTCTCAATCTTGAATGTCTCATAGCTCAAATTGGACTGCTCCTCATACGTACCCACATTTGTCTTTCAATGAGCTTTTGTGCCTCTTTGATGAACAAAACACACAGAGCAAAATAGTAATGCTCTATTTTCTCAGCAGTTTTCAGTCAGTTTGCAATGATTAAGCAACCAAAGCTTGTGTTTTTAGATGAGGCTTCCTTGCAAGCCTGTTACTTGGAAAATATATTTTGCAGGGTTAGATTCAGCTCCATGTTTATAGTCATACCACTGAGCAACTCGAAAGAGACACATGTTTTCCATGTCAATGTGTTGCTATGGACAGTATGTGTCAATGAGATTGTTTTTCAAAATGTATGCTGAATATGGCTTGTTTGCTGCAAGGTCTTCAATCTGATCGTGAGATATTATATCTAAGGCTGTAATTTATTTACAGCAGTCACGGATTTCATGATTACCGTGAAATCTGCTCAATGCTGTGAAATCGGTGAATTTTTTTTTGGTCCTCAATTCAATCCGGCACTCCAGTCCCAAACACCATGGACACACACTACTTGTTTCAGCAGCAGCAAACAGTTGAAATAAAACAGCTTAGACACTCCAAAGGCTCAAACTCACCAGGCAGCTGAATGGTTAATACCTCGCGCAGTTTGAGTGACTACCATTAACACCGCTGCCAGAACCAGGGGACTTGCAGCTGAGAAGGGAGCTGATGACTGGAGGACTGGAGCACGGTTACTGGATGCTCCAAGCATAGTTGCAGGAAATTGGTGAACTTTAGCTTGTTGTGTAGCGGCATAGCCTGATTTGTTGTGCAGGGAGAAGCGGCTTTGTTTCTTTACAGGGTGCATCAGGAAGTCTTGTGCTGTGAAAATGGGTATTGCTTGCTTTGTCTGCATCTTCGAGTTGAAACATAGAAACATAGAAGTTGACGGCAGATAAGGACCGCAAGGCCCATCCAGTCTGCCCATTTCTTTTTCTACCTTATAAATGTGCCATCGGCCTTTGCTCTGTCAGTGGCCTATCTATTCATAGTCATTTGTATTGCTCCCTTATGCCTATCCCATGCCTGTTTGAAGCCCTGCACTGTATTCATAGCCACCACTTCTTGTGGTAAGCCATTCCATGCATCCACCACCCTTTCTGTGAAAAAGAATTTCCTCACATTCCCCCTTAATCGGCCTCCCTCTAATCTCATGCTGTGTCCTCTTGTCCTGCTATTTTTCTTATATTTAAACATGTTAGACTCTTTCACCTTGTTTATGCCCTTGAGGTGTTTGAATGCCTCGATCATATCACCTCTCTCCCTCCTTTGCTCAAGGGTATACATATTGAGCTCCGTTAATCTGTCCTCATATGTCTTCTGATGCAGTCCCTGCACCATTTTGGTTGCCCTTCTCTGGACTGCCTCAATTTGGTTAATGTCCTTGTGAAGGTGTGGCCGCCAATACTGCACGCAGTACTCCAGATGGGGCCTAACCAGTGTCTTGTACAGAGGGATTATTACCTCCCTCTTACGACTTGTGATACCCCTACTAATACACCCTAACACCCCCCTAGCCTTACCTACTGCTTTAGAGGTCTGCTTGGATGATTTTAGGTCATCAGTGATGATGATGCCCAAGTCTCTTTCTTCCTTTGTGACTGCTAGCAACTCCCCTCCCAGCCTATAGGTGGCTTCAGGGTTTCTCTTCCCTATGTGCATGATTTTGCACTTCTTTGCATTAAATCCCAGTTGCCACTCCTCTGAAAATGTTTTACGGCACATCCATGCAGCAGCAAATAGGAAACATTTAATCATTAGGGGCCCTTGTTCTAGCATGTTTACTTTGGGGATCGGGGAATATTCTCTGGTGAATGAAGTGCCCTGCAATTACTATTTTTCCCCGTGCATTGGCCATGAATTTCGCCATTTTTTTCCATGAAAAAAATACAGCCCTAGTTATAACACACCATCTTTTTTCTTTGTAGTTGATGTTCAGATACCACACACTGCTTCAGAACTGCCATACAGACATGTTCCCATCAAGCAGCCACTTGCTTCATAGGCTCCACATTCACACTGTGACAGAGTTTTTAACACTAGAGACCACAGTCATGAACTGATAGATCTGCTGCTCTTGGACAGGTCCTTCCAAAGCTCCTGCAAGCATGTTTGCTCATTTTTGGTAATATATGATATCATATATTGTACCAGGACCATGACATTGTCAACAATAAATTACACATCTATGTTTACCTGCCACATCAGCAACAGAAACGGACTGTAGTAATTTATGAAAGCCTAATTTTCTTTTCTGGTCAACTCATACACTCTCTTTGTGGATTTTACTTTCAGGTGATGCCTCATTGCAGAAAAGAAGTCATTCATATGCCCATGTTTACAGATATGGCTTGGAAATCTAAAACAACAACTTGTGTACCAATTGTCACCATTTTTCACTTTTCAATGACAGTACTTGCAACAGAAGTGTCACTGAAACTTCTACACCAGTTTCCGTAATGCTGACCGATCGTAATTGTCAGGAAACTGCTGCAACAAAAGTTCTATAAGATGAAAAAATCTGACAATGTCCAAGCTAAGGAGAAGGAGTGGTTCCAGTGGGCTGAAGTCATGTGGGTAAAGGTAGGGAAGCCAGAGGTGGATTACTCTTTGACAGAATGAACCTCAGCAGTGCATGAAATCAGTGATGAAAGTGTTGTGACACAGAAACTGCACCTATAGAGCACATCTCACAAAAATCATAGATGATATGCCATCAACATCAGCATTTGCCCACTTTATTATTTCTGCTGGTTCATCCCAACTGTATTCAGAACAGCTTATGGTAACACACCAAGTGGCTGCACTATATTCTTGTAGCATACACATAACTTCTGAGTGCCCTTGGTACCAGTATTGTTTGGTTCCCCTGCATACTTGAAAGGATAATGTTCAGATTTGTTTCTAGTGTTTTGTCTTTGTCTTTTAACTTGTGAGACCATGCAACAATGTGGTTTGTCACAGAGAGTGTGTGCAATAGATGCAAACAGTATGCTTAACTCACTCTTCCATAGGAAGTGAAACAAATATGGGATGTGTCATCTGAAATTTCCATCAGAATGCAGCACTCTAGACTCTCAGTACTCAGCACCAGGAACACATATCTTACACTCATCCAAGTGACCAGCAATACCATTTGGAAAAGGTCAGAAAAGCATCATGCTTCTGATGTATTATCCCAAATACTGACAAGATTGCCTTCACCCTATTTTATTTGTTGCAAGTCAGTGTTGTAACTGACTGGATACTTGCCGTGGAGAGGATGGATTCTGTATTGCTCATACACATTTTCATCTGTAGACATGGAAACCTTCTCAGTCAGTACAGCTGGAGGCAGTACAGCACTGTGGTTTAGGGCTCAAAGCTGAAAAACCTGGAGACCTGGGTTTGAATCCCACAAGCCCCACTTGCATACTGTGTGACCCTGAGCAAGTCACTTAGCTTCCTTGTGCTCCCAGGTTGCATCTGGAAACAAGCTTCACTTAGTATGCCTTTCCTGGTTAAACAATTTCCCCTTCCCTTTCAGTCATTGCTTTCTTGGTGTCTAGTATTCCAAATTGAGTGTTAATATCATTCATGTGGTTGACATTCAAATCCTCATAGAATGGAGTTTGACCTTTTAGGTGATGTAGAGCCTTTTTAACCAGGGATGAGTGGGTACTAAAATACCCAACCACTAAGACACCCCATGGGTACCCCAAAAGTACCCCCCAAAACACAGATGAAAACCAAGCAGTTGGGTCAGGTCAGGTAGTTACTACCTGATACATTCTACTACTTGATCACCTGGCCCTAAATATAACAAAAATAATGTAAAGGCTGTTTTTTGTTGACTATTACACTGGCTGTTAGGTGCCACAATCTGTTATACCCATGGGGCATTGCTGAGGCAGATATGAGAGGCGCAGGCTTTTTTAGTAAGCCTGCTGCTGTTTCCAAAAATTATAACCATTGTGAGCATTGCTAAGGCAGGTACAAGAGGTGCAGCTGCTCTGAGTGAGCCTCCTGCTGTTCCAGAAATGATACCCATGGTGGGCATTGCTGAAGCAGGTACAAGAGGGGCAGCTGCTAGGAGTGAGTCTGCTGCTGTTTCCAAAAATTATACCCATGGCTTGCATTGCTAAAGCAGGTATGAGAGGTGCAGCTGCTATGAGTGAGTCTGATGCTGTATTCAAAAATTATACCCATTGTGGCATTTCTGAGTTAGGTACAAGAGGCACAGCTGCTGTGGTTGATCCTGCTGCTGTTTAAGAAAAATTATACCCACGGCTGACATTGCTGAGGTAGGTACAAGAGGCACAGCTGCTGTGATTGAGCCTACTGCTGTTTTAATAATGTATACCCATGGTGGGCATCGATCAAATATACATAATATAAATTGATGGCTGACAAAAGAAAACTAAGAGTAGTAATAGTGTGACACATGTTGCTGTCATGGTGGCAGTGGTGATGGTTTTATTTGTTTCATACACAACCTAGTCATCATATTCTGTATCACTGTTTGCAGGCTGTTGTTCATTTTCAGAGTCAGACTCACATAATTTAGTGTTTGTGACAACTGAGAAATTGTCAGCATTCATTTTGAGAAATGTAAGCCATTCCACATATGCAGGACTTAGCAGTGTTCTGTGATCATTGAGTATTCCTCCAGCTGCACGAAATATAAGTTGTGAATATATGCTTGAAGGTGGACAACTGAGGTACATTATTGCAAGATTTGCTAGATCTGGCCATATTGTTCTCTTTTGTTTCCGAGTCTTGGATCTTCCTCAAGACCAATCACAGTATGATCTGCTAAGTACTCCAGGATCGTTGTGCTGTGTGAGATGGTTACCAGCCTGGTAGATGAATCTGCCGCACTTTCTTTACAGGATATCAGTCCATGTTGCAGGCAACTGAGAAGTGATTTGCCATTCTGACCCTGAACATAGGATGCCAATAAGTAGCTGTATATGTCCTTTCCTTTGCTGCTGACACTGCTGATTGTGAAGAATTTATTAATGTGCTATGGTCTATGCCAAAGGAGCACTGTGAGGGTTTGGCAGGGTTTAACTGCTGTACATCAGTTAATGGTGTTTGTAGGGCAATGTCACATTTGGTTAGCAGAAGACCGCTCCAATGCTCAGTGTCTTCCCCTGCAGTAAGGATGACCTCAATGCTCCACTTGAAGCAATGATCTAGCAATGTAGTCAGCACATAGATGTCATTCTTAAACATGGCATTTATTCTCTGATAAGTCAACAGTCTGAGACTCAAGTCATCTGCCAGCATAACAGCAGTGGTGTTGTCTTTTGACAGAAAGTCTTTCTTTATGTTGTTAAGGAAAATGTGAAAAAATCTGGTTTGAGGAAGAATTTAACTCAGTGCTGCACTGTCTGCACTGACATCATGTGTGGCAGCCTCAAGTGGCTCCAATAAGGTGGCCAAAGATTCAAGAGAGTCCAGCTGCTGGAACTTAACATGATGTCTACTTTGCCTATTTGATTCTGTATGGTGTAGTCATGTACAGATTTGTTCTGTTCAAGAAGCCTTTCCAACATGTAAAATGTTGAATTCCAGTGGGTTGGAACTTCCTGCTTTAATGTATGCAAGGGTAATTTATTTGACCTCTGCAGCCCCTTTAGGATTTTTTGAACTTTCACAGAGTGGCTGAAATGCCCACATATTTAACTAGCAAGACCTAACAGGTTTTCAAAATTTCTGTTTCCATTTAAGAAACCATGGATGAGAAGATTTAAACAATGTGCAAAACAAGGTATGTGTTGGTAATTGCCATCTCTAACAGTCTTGACTATGTTGGCACCATTATCTGATACTACAAACCCTGGAGATAAGGAATACAGAGTAAGCTATTTCTGGAATTGATTTTGCATCTCCTGCAAAATATTCACAGCAGTGTTTTGTTTTGTTTTTTCAAAAGTTGTGACATATAATACAGCCTGCTTCCTATTGCATAGGTCAGAGTGAAAATTATTACTTTCTGACTGAAAACTTGCCCAATGAGCTATAAAAGTCATGTAGTCAATTGTTTGATTCCTGGTCCATATATCTGTGGTTATGTGAACCTGCTTCACCTCCGAGAGTTTCAATTGTTTAGTGATAGCTCTATGCACCAAGTCATACAATTGTGGAACAACCTTTTTTGAGAATTGTGTTCAACAAGGAACAGTGTACCATGATTCAATCCAGTTTATGAACTTGAGAAAACCTTTCTGGGTAATAGCACAGACAGTAAAGAAAGGAGACAAGACATTCTTTAGGTTCATCAGTGAAGGAAGGAAGTCCAGGGTGGGATTGTAAGGAATGGAGGGGAAGAGGGGAGTGTCCAGAAGGAAACCTAGAAAAAGCAGAAATACTGAACAAATACTTCTGTTCAGTATTCACAGAAGAAGGGAAGGGAAAGGGACCACAGTTAGGCACCAAAATCAAAGGGGGTAGGGAGGTGAACACCAGTCCTTTCATGGCAGAGAGACTCCTAGAGGAATTTGCAAAACTGAAGGTGAACAAAGCAATGGGGCCAGATAGTATACATCCTAGGATATTAAAGGAATGATGGGGGTGTTGGCAGCACCACTGGCACCCCTGTTTAGAGAGTCACTCAATACAGGAGTGGTTCCGGAGGACTGGAGGAGGGCACATGTAGTCCCTCTTCACAAGGTGGGAGTAGGGAGAAGGCTGGAATTTATTGATCAGTCAGCCTCATGTCAGTAGTGGGTGAGATCATGGAACCATTTCTTAAGGAAAGGATTGTGGAACACTTATAATCTAGCTAAGCACCAGACCCAAGGCAGCATGGGTTTACAACAGGAACGTCCTGTCAAATGAATCTGATAGAATTCTATGACTGGGTGACAAGGTAGATGAATCAGGAAGGAGCAGAGAATATCACCTACCTAGACTTCAGCAAGGCCTTCAACATCATTCCACATAAAAGACTGGTAAAAAAGCTGGGGAACCATGGAGTGGGACACAAGGTGGTAAACTGGGTTAGAAATTGGTTGGCAGAGAGGAAGCAGAGGGTGGTAGTCAATGGGGTCCAATCTGTGGAGGGGGTGACAAGTGGCATACCACAGGGGTCAGTCCAGGGTCCAGTCCTTTTTATGTTTGACACACTTGCACACCAAACATCTTGGGACAATAATCAGAAATGAGAGGTGTGTCACTGCCAGGCCAATTACAACTAAAACTGGAATGGGTTTGGCAGTGTACATCAATGACTAGGCACTCTGCTCATGACAACAGTTCAGCTTTGCTGACGTGGCATGTTGCTAGTTAAAAGAAATGAACCACTCCAATGGGAGCCCTTTATTTCTTTCTGTATCCTGGACTCTGGCCTTGTGCATTAGAATGAACACTAATGCACATGGGCACAGTTACAGCCCATCTTTGCTCCCTCTGACACCCACCCCAAAAGTTTAAACGTTAGCCGTGGTGTGGCTTTCTTTCCCAGTGTTCAGTTTTCTGTGCCCCACCACCTCAATATTAGCCGCGGTGTGGCTTTCTGTTAAAGCTGACATCAGGGTGCCCAATTCCCATGTGGGAATGTATCCCCCCATTAATGTGGCACATTGGGAGCCCACCCCACTGTGCCAAAATGTGCTATTGTATACAGTGACCATCCCCCTGATGAAGCACTAGTTGTGAAATCGGTTGGGGTTTCTGTGTTGCGACCTGCTTGTGGAGCTATTTGTTATGATATGTTGCCTTTTAAGTTATGTATAATAAAGCCTTTATTTGCTAACAGTTTGGAGCAGTGATGGTTTGCTTTTTGGTATTAAAAAAATTTACCTGTGAAAAAGGAAAACTGTCCTCCAATATCTTTTCTTCAATGCAAAATCCTGCATCGAAATTTTTGATGCAGGATCCTGCATCGAACTGGTTTGCTCCCCCAAAGTCTTTTTGCCAACATCAGGGTGCCCAATCCCCGAGTCAGCATGTATCCTCACACACACACACACATTGTGGCACATTGGGAGCCAACCCCAGTGTGCCCAGATAATTGTTTTTTTTTTTATATTTATCTTTTCATCACTGGGTTGCCCACTCCCGGTGCCGGATGCCCCCCCACCCCAAGCCCACTTTCTTTGCCAATGGGTGTGCCCAATTCCTCTGTCAGCAGCATGTATCCCCTCCCCCCAACTCATGTCACACACTGGGAGCCCATCCCAATGTGCCCAAAAGTATTTATTTGTTTTATACCTGTAAATAAAGAAAACAGTCCCCCGAAGTCTTTTGTTTTAACCTGCAAAAAGAAATGGTCCTCATTGTCTCCCCAGTCCCGCTGCCCCATCCCTCCCCTCCCGCTAAGCACCCACCTCCCCGCACCCCCCTTACCCCATACTTACCTCCAGAGGTTGGCGTTGTCATCTTCTCCAGACCAGGACACATCTGCACTCTTCAAAGCCAACCGGCAAACTGAAGAATCAAAGGTAAGCATTGTAAAATTGCAGTCAATGGGGGAGTTTCTCCTTATGTTGATATATCAGCCATTTTTAGGAATTTTGGCCCAAAATTTTCAACATGGGGTTCTTGGGACCCCACCTCATGAATACTGTCACTGTCATTCTGTTACTCGGTCTCAAAAGGTGATTTTGTGGTGACTGTGTGGAATCACCTTTTGGGACCAATTAACAAAATGACAGTGCAACTGTTCATGAGGTGGGGTCCCAAAAAACCCACCTTACACATTCGGTGAAAAAATTCCAAATAATGAGTGTGTTATGAGTGTGCATTGTGCAGTTTCTACACATGCTTGAACCTTCACCAATTTTTTATATTTTCACTCCAGATTTTCAAAATTGCCATTTTTTCACAGCTCCTTATGAACAGTACTGCTGTCATTTTTCACATCCTGCCCAAAACATGTTTTCACACTCGTGTCACAGAATGGCATGGTTGCTGTGTGAAATCAACTTTTGGGATGGATTAATGAAATCAGTGTCACTGTTCATGAGGTAGGGTTCCAAAAAGGACATGTTGAAAATTTGGTACAAAAATACTGCAAAGCGCCCAAGTTGCATGCAGTTGTTGAAATTTCACTATGTATGCATGTAACTTTGGAAAATTTTTATATTTTCACTCCAGATATTCAACATTGCCAGTTTTTCACACCACCTCATGAACAATATAGCTGTCATTGTTCACATCCTGTCTGAAATGTGTTTTAGCACCTATGGCGCCGAATGGTGCAGTCGCTGCTTGAAATCACCTTTTGGGATTGAGTATCAAAATGATAGTGCCACTGTTCATCAGGTGGGGATCTCAAAAAGCCCATGTGGAAAATTTGGAGTGAAAATGCCAAAAAACGCCCATGGCATTAGGTTTTCCAACCATAATGCCCCTCCCCACCACCATGTAGAGAATGACAAGTGTTGGGGGTGTGACTTGGGGTCATTGGCTGTAATGCTTATGCCATTCCACCCTTACCCCCACCCTGCAGTCAGTGACAGGCATTGAGGTGTGCTTTGGGGTCTACAGCCCTAACGTTCACCTCATTTTCCTATACTGCACCCATCTCAGCTTATTTCCTTATGGAATGGGGTGAGCATAAGGGCCAAAGGCCCCAAGGCACACAGCAACATCTGTTGGTGTCTGCAGAGTGGGGTGAGGTTGAATGGCATGAGTGTTATGGTCGATGACCCAAAGGCACACCCCCAATGCCTGTCAGTTTCTGCAGGCTAGGATGGGGGTTGGCATTAGGGTTGGAAACCCTAATGCCTCAGTAAAGAAGTAAATCAGGGAGGGGCGGTGGGCATCACTTGCCTTGATTTCAGGAAAGCCTTCAACACATACCAACACAGAAGGCTGATTAACAAGATGGGCAGTTTGGCCACAGGGCACAAGCTGATAAACTGGGTTAGAAACTGGCTGATGGACAGGAGGCAAAGGGTGGTGGTGGTAGTGGTAATGGGATCCAATCTGGGGAGAAGGTGGTGACCAGTGTGGTACCTCAGAGATCAGTCCTGGGACCAGTCCAGTTCAATGTCTTCATTACAGACATTGTGGAAGGGCTAGAAGAAAAGGTTTGTCTGCCATTTGCAGATGACACAAACATCTGTAACAGAGTGAATACTCCAGAATGGGTGGGGAAAATGAGTAGGATCATGGAGAGGCTTGAAAAATGGTCTGAGGAGTGGCAGCTGATGTTCAATGCAAAGAAGCACAAATAATGCACCTGGGAAGAGCGAAATCTGGGGAGAGTTACAGGAAGGGTGGGGATGCTGATGATCTCCAAGGAAGAAAGGGACCTAGGAGTTATCAGTTCTGAAGACCTAAATGTGTCAAAAACAGTGCACAAATGTTGCAAGGCGGGCTAGTGGCATGCTGGGGTGCATAGGCAGAGGTATCACTAGCAGAAAGCATGAGGTGGTGATGCTATTGTATAATTCATTAGTGAACCCTTAGCTACAGTACTGTGTGCAATTCTGGAGGCTGCAACTGCACAAGGACATTAACAGGATGGAGACAGTCCACAGAAAGGCAACCAAGATGGTACATGGCTTGCAAGACAGAACACATCAGGAGATATTAAAGGACCGCAGTGTGTACTCACTGGAGGAAAGGAGGGAGCGAGGGAACATGATAGACATATTCAAGTTCCTCAAGTACATAAACAAGGTGCAGGGGTGGACATCTTCCAATGCATCAAATGCTTGGCATTGACAAATGCTTGTTAATGCCTTCATCAGTGACACTGTAGAAGGGCTGGAAGGAAAGGTTTACCTATTTTCAGATGACACCCAGATCTGTAACAGGTAGATATTCCAGTTGGGGTGGAGAAAATGAGAAGAGACCTAGATAAGTTGGAGAAATCTTCCAAAATGTGGCAACTAAGATTCAATGCAAAGAAGTGCAAAGTTATGCACCTGGGGTGCAGAAACCCCGGGGAAAGCTACAGGATGGGGGAGAGGTACTAACAGTCACCAAGGAAGAAAGGGATTTGGGAATAATCATCTCAGATGACCTACAGGTGGCCAAATAATGTGCCAAGGCTGTGGGGAGGGCCAGCGGGATGCTGGGATGTACAAGGAGGGATATCACTAGCAGAAGAAGGGAGGTGGTAATGCCATTGTATAGAACACTAGTAAGGCCTCATCTGGAGCATTATGTACAGTTCTGGAAGTCACATCTTTGCAAGGACATACACAGGGTGGAGGCAGTTCAGAGAATCGTAACTAAAATGGCACAGGGCTTGCACCAAAAGACACAAGAGGAGAGATGTATACACTGGAACGAGGAGAGAGCTGGGAAATATGATAGAAATGTACAACTATCTTAAGAGCATTAACAAGGTACAAATGGGGAAACCTTTCAGTATAGGAGATGTACAAGAACAATGGAGCATGATATGAGGTTGGGGGGGCAGAATAAAGGGGAATGTGAGAAAGTTTTTCTTCACAGTAAGAGTGGTGGATGCATGAAATAGCCTATCCCAAGAGGTGGTGGGAGCAAACACAGTGGACATATGAAGAGAGACTAAAGGAGCTTAATATGTATACCCTCAAAGAAAGGAGAGAGAGGAGGGGCATGATAGAAACTTTCAAGTATCTCAAGGGAATCAACGGAGTCCAAGAGGGTAGTATCTTTCAGAAAAAGAGATGTGTAACAATAAGGGGGCACAATTTGAAGACAGAGGGGGGAAGGCTCAGAGGTAATGTGAGGAATTATTTTTTCATGGAGAGGATTGTGGATGCATGGAACGGCCTTCCTGAGGAGGTCGTGGAGTCACAAACACTGGTGGAATTCAAGAATGCATGAGACAGACATAACGCAATTCTAGTGGAGGGTAGGAGGAAGTAGGCTATTGGTTAACTAGAATCTGCAGCTTATCCATTAGGTAGGGAAATGGGCAGACTCGGTGGGCCAAGCGGTCCTTATCTGCCGTCAAATTCTATGTTTCTGTTTTTCTATGGGGGATTCAAGGATGCATGGGTTAGGCACAAGGGAACCCTAGTAGTGGGTAAGAGAGGCTAAAGCTGTGGATCAATTAGGTTCAGCTGCCACTGATACAGATAGGGAAAACAAGCAGAATGGATGGGCTTAGCAGTCCTTATCTGCTGGCAAATTCTATCTTTGTAACAAAAGCAACAGGGACCTGACAATCGGCCAACAGCTCTACAACGGCTCTTTTTAACAGTTGGCATGTTGAAAGCTTGCGGGTAGTACTCGCATCACTATCTTTTAATGTTGGTTGACAAGAGTGATGAGATATTTTTAATTTGGGGGGAGTGTACTTTTAACACCTTTTTCACATGGAGTACTACAGTGGGATTTTGCAGTACATGATGGTGTCACAAGAAAACAATCTATGCTTGTCTGGGAAGACTGCAAGGAGACTTGAAGTGATTCAGTGTTAGTTCTTGCTTCCAGTTCATTGTCAGTATGGTCACCATCAGCACCACCTCCACTACTGCTTATACCAATCACACTATCCCTTGCCCTGCCCCACTCAATTGGTTATTGTGCCTTTGCATGTCGTATCATTACTGATGTTCAAAAATGTTCTGCTTTGCCACCACGACTGACACTCTTTTTGCACAGACTGCATACAGCTTGAGAGTTGTCTGCAGGGTCGGTATATAAAATAAATACCACACTAAAGATTTACCTTTTGTGCTTTGTACTATAGTGCCTGTTACTATTTCTTGTACAGTCAAGGGACCTAGAGGAAACCCTATACTGCCATTGCCATGTTCACATGAATTTTTCCCATTCATGGTCATCTTATTCTTACATTTAGCATAAGATTTTTTTTCTGCACTTGCCTCTTATGCCCTACAGCGGCATTCTCTCCAACCCCTCATCGAAACTAGTACCAACCTTACTGCCACAAGATTCAGAAAAACTGGAAGTGCCATCGTCAAGTGAGACATATCCTGGGCTATCCTATTCCAAGTCCCCACTATCACCACCATCGTTATCAGCATTCACTGCCTCAGCATCTGAGATTATATTTGTGGAGAATTCTTCCCCCTCCTTGTATGCTGCCTCAGCAGTTGTAAGTCTCCTGGCACGTATGGCAAAACGTTCAGTACCTCTACGAATAACTCCTGTCAGTTCTTTCCGAAACTCTACTATCATTTCATTAGTAACATGCTTTTTTGGTTCAGGATGACATTTAGTGCTAGTCCTGGTGATGTTATTGTTATTATTGTTGCTATATTCTTCATTAGTGGTAAGAAGGATTCATATTGTCCACATCATTTTCAGTTGCATGTGCACCAGCACTATGCTTCCTTTTAGTAGACTTAGTCTGGGAAATACATAGTCGACACAGCTGAGGCTTTTGCATCACACACAATGTAGCTATGACAGGGCTCAGGACACCTAACAGGCTACCAGACAGAGTAATACAGCTTAAATGGCTTTCACTATACTGCAGAGAGACACAGAGTTGTGATGTCACAGAAAGGGCTCAGGGCACTTAATAGTCAGTGTGTAATGCAGCCTGAATAGCTTTCACTATACTGCAGAGAGACACAGAGTAGCTATGTCATGGACAGGGCATAGGGCACCTAACAGAATGCCTAAATGGCTTTTACTATACTGTAGAAAGACACAGAGTACCCTTTTCACAGACAAGGCTCAGGGCACCTAACAGACAGTACAGTATGTGATGCAGTCTAAATGGCTTTTGCTATGCTGCAGAGAGACACAGAGTAGCTATGTCATGGACAGGGCTTGGGGCACCTAACAGACAGTGTGTAATACAGCCTATATGGTTTTTGCTATGCTTCAGAGAGACACAGAGTAGCTACCTCATAGACAGGACTTAGGGCACCAATCAGACAATGTGTAATACAGTACAGCCTAAATGGCTTTCACTATACTGCAAAGACACACAGAGTACTGTAGCTGTGTCCTGGACAGCGCCCTGGACACCTAACAGACAGTTTGTAATACATGCTAAATAACTTTCACTATACTGCAGAGAGACACAGAGGTGCTACAGTATGTCACAGACAAGGCTCAGGTTACCTAATAGACACTGTGTAATACAACCTAAATGACTTCCACTATACTGCAGAGCAACACAGAATACTAACTATGTCACAAACAGGCTCAGGACACCTACAGACAATGTGTGTGTGTGTACAACCTAAATGGCTTTCACTATGCTGCAGAGATGCACGGAGTAGCTATGTCACAAACAGGGCTCAGGACACCTAACAGGCAGTATGTGATACAGGCTAAATGGCTTTTGCTATGCTGCGGATAGACACAGAGTAGCTACGTCACAGACAGGGCTTGGAGCACCTAACAGACAGTGTGTAATGCAGCCTATATGGTTTTTGTTATGCTTCAGAGAGACACAGAGTAGCTACATCACAGGCAGGGCTTGGGGTACCAAACAGGCAGTGTATAATACAGTACAGTCTAAATGAAACATAGAAACATACACTTTGATGGCAGATAAGGACCACTTGGCCCACCCAGTCTGCCTATTTCCCTACCTACTGGATAAGCTGCAGATTCTAGTTAACCAACAGCCTACTTCCTGCAACCCCCCACTATAATTGCCTTATGTCTGTCCCATGCATGTTTGAATTCCCCCACTGTTTTAGACTCAACAAACTCCCCAGGAAGGTGGTTCCATGCATCCACCATTCTCCGTGAAAAAAAAATTTCCTCACATTACCACTGAGCCGTCCCCCAACTATCTTTAAATTGTGCCCCCTTGTTCTTACACATCTCTTTTTCTGAAAGATGCTACCCTCCTGGACTTTGTTGATTCCCTTGAGGTACTTGAAAGTTTCTATCATGTCCCCCCTCTCCCTCCTTTCATCAAGCTCTCTCAGTCTCTCTTCATATGGTTTCTGATGCAGACCCTGCACCATTTTAGTTGCCCTCCTCTGGACTGCTTCCATCCTGTCTACGTCTTTGCATAGATGAGGTCTCCAAAACCGTACACAGTACTCCAGATGGGGTCTCACCAACTGTCTGTACAGAGGGATAACCACTTCCCTTTTTCTACTTGTGATGCCCCTTCCTATGCATCCCAATATCCCCCAGGCTCTCCTTACTGACTTCTCACATTGCTTACCCACCTTTAGGTCATCTGATATGACTACCCCCAGGTCCCTTTCCATTTTTGTTGTTGTTAGTACTTCCCCTGCCATTGTGTATTCTTCTCCTGGGTTTTTGTTTCCCAGGTGCATTACTTTGCACTTCTTTGCATTGAATCTAAGTTGCCATATGTCTGACCATTCCTCCAACCTTGCCAAGTCCTTTCTCATCCTTTCTACCCCAATTGTGTATTAACTCTGTTACAGATCTTTGTGTCATCTGCAAAGAGGCATACCTTTCTCTCCAGACCCTCTGCAATGTCATCTATCAATATGTTAAAGAGGACTGGACCCAGTACTGAGCCCTGATGTACTCCAATAGTAACCCCCCTTCTTTGGAATGTGTTCCATTCACTATTACCTTCTGTGTCCTGTTGTACAACCAGTTTGCTACCCAGGCTACCACTCTGGGACCCACTCTCAGGCTGGCTAACTTGATTATTAATCTTTTGTGTGGGACTGTGTCAAATGCCTTGCTAAAGTCTAGGTAGGCCATATCCACAACCCCTCCCTGGTTTATTACTTTGGTCACCCAGTCAAAGAAATCAATTAGATTCATCTGACATGACCTTCCTGTTGTAAATCCATGCTGCTTTGGGTCCTGTGCCCCTCTGGCCTCTAGGTACTCAACAGTTCTTTCTTTCAGAAGTGATTCCATCATTTACCCTACCACTGAGGTTAAACTTACAGGTCTGTAGTTTTCTGCTTAAGCCTTGCTCCCACTTTTGTGAAGGGGAATCACATCTGCCCTCCTCCAGTCCTCAGATACCACCCCATCCTCCCATGATTTGTTAAAAAGTGTAGTCAGTGGTGCCACTAGGTCCTCCCTTAGTTCTTTTAGGATTCTGTGGTGAATTCTGTCAGGCCCCATTGCTTTGTCCACCTTGAGTTTTAGGAGTTCTTTCAGGACTCTTTCTTCTGTAAATGGACTGGTATCAACCCTCCTACCCAGAGTGCTTCTATTGTCTGGTTTAGGTAACTCCTCCTCATCCTCTTTTGTGAATACTGAGCAAAAGTATTCATTCAGTATCTCTGCCTTTTCACTGTCTCCCTCTGCCCACCTACCATCTCCTTTATTAATCTTCACTATCCCTCCCTTAACCTTTCTATGCTCCCCAATGTACTTATACAAGGTTTTATCCCCCTTCTTAACTGAGTTGGCTATTTTTTCCTCATTTTGGGCCTTTGCTATTCTGACTGCCTTCCCCACTTCTTTCTGCTTTAATTGATACAGTTCCCTGTCTTGCTCCTTCTGTGATTCCTTATACTTTCTGAATGCAGCCTTTTTCTCCTTAACCTTCCCTGCCACCTCTTTTGAGAACAATAGTGTTTTTTTACTCCGCTTTGTTTTCTTTATTTTTTTCACACAAAGGCTTGTTGCCTTTATGATGGCAGTTTTGATTTTTCTCCATTGTTCTTCCACCCCCCCCTTCTGGCCATTTGCTAGTGCATTCCTCAGGTATTCACCCATTTTGCCAAAGTCAGTGCTTCTGAAGTCCAGTATCCTTGTTTTTGTATGGCTTGTCCCCATGGTTGTGCTTATTGTGAAGCACACTGTGCAGTGGTCACTTGTTCCCAGATGTCTACTGATTTCTAAATTTGTGGTCCTCTCCCCATTTGAGAGTACCAGGTCTAGTATTGCTCCCTCCCGAGTGGGTTCCAACACTAGCTGTCTAAGGCCAGACCCCTGCAGGGCATCGAGAATGACCATGCTCTTGGATATGGCTGCAGTACATGTCATCCAGTTAACATCTGGCATATTCAGGTCCCCCATCAACAGTATCTCCCCTTTTTCAACCATTTTGAGAATGTCCTCTATCATTTTCTTGTCCATTTCCTCCCTTTTGAGATGGGGGTCTGTATACAACTCCTGTGCAGATTGTGATGCCATTCCCTGTATCTAAGGTGACCCAGAGTGCCTCTTGTCCTCACCCTTTACTTTTTAGTTCTATAGCTTTGATCTCTTCCCTACTCCACCCCCTTTTTTACCCTTCCTGTCCCTTCTGTAGATTGTGTACCCTGGTATCTTGACATCCCAGTCATGGTTCTCCGTGTACCATGATTTTCACTTTACTGCAAAGACACACAGAGCACTGTAGTGGTGCCCTAGACAGCACTCTAGGCACCTAACAGACAGTGTGTAATACAGCCTAAATGGCTTTCACTATACTTCAGAAAGACACAAAGGTGCTACAGTATATCACAGACAAGGCTCAGGGCACCTAACAGACACGGTGTAATACAACCTGAATGACATCCACTATACTGCATAGAGACACAGAGTACTAACTATGCCATAGAAAGTCTCAGGGCACCTACAGACAGAGTGTGGGTATACAGCCTATATGGCTTTCACTATGCTGCAGAGAGACACAGAGTAGCTATGTCACAAACAGGGCTCAGGGCACCTAACAGACAGTATGTGATACAGCCTAAATGGCTTTTGCTATGCTGCAGAGAGACACAGAGTAGCTGTGTCGCAGACAGGGCTTGGGGCACCTAACAGACAGTGTGTGATACGGCTTAAATGGCTTACACTATATTGCTGAGAGACACAGAGTAGCTATGTCCCAGACAGGGCTTGGGGCACCTAACAGACAGTGTGTAATATAGCCTATATGGTTTTTGTTATGCTTCAGATAGACACAGAGTAGCTACATCACAGACAGGGCTCAGGGCACCAAACAGACAGTGTGTAATACAGTACAGCTTAAATGACTTTCACTATACTGCAAAGACACTTAGAGTACTGTAGCTGCATCCCAGACAGCATTCTAGGCACCCAACAGACAGTGTGTAATACAGCCTAAATGACTTTCACTATACTGCAGAGAGACACAGAGGTGCAATAGTATGTCACAGACAAGGCTCAGGGCACTTAACAGAAACTGTGTAATATAACCTAAATGACTTCCACTATACTGCACACAGACACAGAGTACTAAGTATGTCACAAACAGGTTCAGACCGCCTACAGACAAGTGTGTGTGCATACAGCCTCAATGGCTTTTACTATGCTGCAGAGACACAGAGTAGCTATGTCACAAACAGGGCACAGGGCACCAGCAACAGACAGTGTGTATTACAGCTTAAATGGCTTCACTATACTGCAGAGAGACACAGAGAATATGTCACAGACAGGGCTTAGGGCACCTACAGAGAGTGTGTGTGTATACAGCCTAAATGGCTTTCACTTTAATGCAGAGACACACAGAGTAGCTATATGTAAGCATATTTATAACTGCAATATTTTTAGCATAGAAACTTTGTTTCATTTGTTAGGGACCTCCTTGGAAATTACCTTTGCTCAATGGAGCTTGTAACATCTATACAAAGGAAATCCAAAAAAAAAAAACTTCTGATCATAGGAGACTCCATGATTCGGGGAGTTGATACCCATCTCCAGCCAGGGGTGATGGTCAGATGTCTCCCAGGTACATCAGCATGGAGAGACACTGACCGCATTGCTAAAATTGTTCACAAAGCAGGAGAAAACATTGATGTCCTAGTACACATAGGGACTAATGATCTCGCCAGCCGGTCAGTTGTGGAGACCAAGGAACACCTGACTAGGCTGGGTGACAAACTATCATCTATTTCGTCCGGCATATCCTTCTCTGAGATCCTGCCAGTCTGGGAGAAGGGAGCAGATGGATGGAAGGTCAGAGAAGGGGAGATAAGGGAGCTAAACACGTGGCTCAAGGACTGGTGCCAGGAAAAAGGACACAGATTTGTAGGGAACTGGCAACAGTTCTGGGAGCGAAAGTTCTTTAAATTTGATGGACTGCATATGACTAAAGAGGGAGTCAGTGCATTGGGGCAGAAGTTTGACGTCTTTGCAGAATATTTAAACTAGCAAATGGGGAGAGGGGTGCAGCACCCCATACGTCGAATGGGAAGAACACCCTTCCCCCCTCAGCTAGTGGTCAAACAGGAATTCAGAGTGTTTGCCGTTCATTTGCATCACCAGGTAAGAAAAAAGGTTTGTCTCCCCATACGATGCACAGGGCAATGCCAAACTTCACCCAACAACTAACACACCAAAATCTAGCCAATGGAAAATCTTGTACACAAATGCTCACAGCCTGGGAAATAAGATCCCAGACCTGCAGGCAATAATGTCAGAGGCTAAACTGGACATAGTAGCAATTAGTGAGACGTGGTTTACCAGTAACCACACTTGGGAGACTTCAGTACCTGGCTATGTATTGTTCAGAAGAGACCGAGGTGCAAAAAGGGGGGGAGGAGTGGCCCTGTATGTTAATGAAAATATCAAAGCTACAGAAATTCAGAATACACATAAGTAGCCAGAAGAACTGTGGGTCACCCTGGAAACAGGAAATGGGACAGCCATAAGAACTGGGGTTGTCTACAGGCCCCAGACCAAGGGAGGACATAGACACACTACTGTTAGAAGATATACAAACATGACAGCTAAAGGGAGGTTCTGATAATGGGAGACTTCAACATGCCAGATACAGATTGGTCAATACCAGCAGGAACATCTGCCAGAACTAGACTCATAGTGGATTCCCTGCAGGGGGAGGGCCTCAAACAACTGGTACAGCAACCCACAAGAGACAGGGCTATCCTAGATCTAGTACTGACTAACAAAGAAGGGATCTCAGATCTCCAGGTAGAAGGTCACCTGGGGGCCAGTGACCATCACATGGTATGGTTCAATTTGGCTACTACATCTAAATCATCCCATTCCAAGGCAAAAATATGGGACTTCAGAGGATCTGACTTTGATAAGATGGCCAACAGAGTTAAGCTAGCCCTGGCAAAAAGAAACACAGGTGAGGTACAGGCAAAGTGGGCAAGTATTAAGGATGCAATACTTGAAGCAATATCCCATTGTGTTAGACAGAAAAGGAAGTGCAAAGAAGAAGGAAACCACTTTGGTTCTCAAATACAGTAGCAGAAAAGGTCAGAGCCAAAAGGCTGGCCTTCAGGAAATATAAGGAACACAGCGGATGAAGATAGGAGGCATACCAAACTGCCCTAAGGAAGCAGGTAAGGCACTAAGGCAGGCAAAGTCCCAAACTGAGGAAACACTAGCACGAACAGTAAAGAAGGTGACAAGACTTTCTATAGATACATTAGTGAAAGGAGAAAGTCCAGAGGGGGTATTGCTAAGCTTAATGGAGAAAAGGGAGCATGTGAGGAGGAGGACCTGTAAAGGCATCTATCCTAAATAGATACTTTTGCTCAGTATTTACTGAAGAGAAGGTGGGCAGGGCCCACAGCTCAGCATCATGGACACAGGGGGAGGGAGGTGAGCACTACTCCCTTCACAAAAGAAAGGGTCCTACAAGAGCTGCTAAGGTCAGGGTGGATAAGGCAATGGGACCTGATGGCATACATCCCAGGGTACTTAAGGAGCTAAAGGAGGAACTAGCAGAGCCATTAGCAGAATTGTTTAGTGAGTATCTGAGCACAGGAGAGGTCCCAGAAGACTGGAGAAGGGCTCATGTGATCCCGCTCCACAAGAGTGGTAGCAGGGAGGAGGCAGGGAACTACAGACCGGTCAGTCTTACCTCAGTAGTGGGCAAGATTATGGAGGCACTCCTTGAGGAAAGGATAGTGCAACACCTGGAATCCATAGGGGCACAGGATCCAAGACAGCATGGGTTTACAGAAGGAAGGTCCTGTCAAACTAATCTCATAGATTTCTTTGACTGGGTAACCAGAGTGGTGGACCAGGGGAGCAGTTGATGTCGCCTACCTTGACTTCAGCAAAAGCTTTGACACTGTTCCACATAGAAGATTGATAAATAAGCTAGGTAGGCTCGGGGTGGGTCAGAAGTTGGTCAGCTGGGTAGCAAATTGGTTGACTGGCAGAAAACAGAGAGTGGTGGTAAATGGTATACAGTCAGAAGAGATGCAAGTCACAAGTGGGGTACCTCAGGGATCAGTCCTGGGGCCAGTCCTATTCAACATCTTCATTAGTGACCTTGCAGATGGACTAGAGGGTAAGGCTTGTCTGTTTGCAGATGACACCAAGATCTGCAACAGAGTAGATGATCCAGATGGGGTGGGCAGAATGAGAAGAGATCTGGATAAACTAGCAGAATGGTCAGAAGAGTGGCAACTGGGATTTAATGCAAAGAAGTGTAAAATCATGCACATAGGGAAGAGAAACCCTGAAGCCACTTATAGGCTGGGAGGGGAGTTGCTAGCAGTCACAAAGGAAGAAAGAGACTTGGGCATCATCATCACTGATGACCTAAAATCATCCAAGCAGACCTCTAAAGCAGTAGGTAAGGCTTGGGGGGTGTTAGGGTGTATTAGTAGGGGTATCACAAGTCGTAAGAGGGAGGTAATAATCCTCTGTACAAGACATTGGTTAGGCCCCATCTGGAGTACTGCGTGCAGTATTGGAGGCCACACCTTCACAAGGACATTAACCAAATTGAGGCAGTCGAGAAGGGCAACAAAATGGTGCAGGGACTGCATCAGAAGACATATGAGGACAGATTAGCGGAGCTCAATATGTATACCCTTGAGCAAAGGAGGGAGAGGTGATATGATCGAGGCATTCAAACACCTTAAGGGCATAAACAAGGTGAAAGAGTCTAACATGTTTAAATATAAGAAAAATAGCAGGACAAGAGGACACAGCATGAGATTAGAGGGAGGCCGATTAAGGGGAATGTGAGGAAATTCTTTTTCACAGAAAGGGTGGTAGAGGCATGGAATGGCACACCACAGAAGTGGTGGCTATGAATACAGTGCAGGGCTTCAAAAAGGCATGGGATAGGCATAAGGGAGCAATACAAATGACTATGAATAGATAGGTCACTGACAGAGCAAAGGCCAATGGCACATTTATAAGGTAGAAAAAGAAATGGGCAGACTGGATGGGCCTTGCGGTCCTTATCTGCCGTCAACTTCTATGTTTCTATGTTTCTATCCCTGTTCATAGCAAGCATTTGTCAATGCAGAATGTTGTCTCACTGGCATTGGCATTGGTAGTGCTGGAGTTAGAGACGCATAATAGGAATGGCAGTGAAGTATTAAAGTGATGCCAACCCAACCCCCACCCTGTAGAGAGCAACAGGCATTGGAGTGTGCCTTTGGGTCATCAGCTGTAATGCTCATGCCATTGTAGCTCACCCTACCCTGTAGACACTGACAAGTGGCGTGGTGTGCTTTGGGGTCTTTGGGCATTATACTTACCCCATTCCATAAGGAAATATGCTGAGGTGGGTGAAGTATAGGAGAATGGGATGAATTTTGTGGCCGAACAGTGCAAGGCACACCACGGTGCCTGTCACTGGCTGCAGGGTGGGGGTGGGGGTGGAATGGTGTAAGCATTACAGCTGATGATCCCAAGTCACACCCCTGACACCTGTCAGTCTCTACAGGGTAGGGTGCTACAGTTTGAAACCATAACACCGTAGGCATCCTTTAGTATTTTCACTCCAAACTTCAACATGGGCTTTTTGTGAGCCCACCTCATGAAAAGTGGCACTATCAGTTTGTTAGCTGAAAGGTGGTTTTGCACAGTGGCTGTGCCATTTAGCGACACAGGGATGAAAACACATTTTGGGGAGTATGTGGAAAATGACAACTGTATTGTTCATGAGGAGATGTAAAAAAATGGCAACATTGAAAATCTTGAGTGAAAATATGAAAAATTGGTGAAGTTCTGAGTATGCATAGAAACTGTACAACACACGTCTGTAACCCCAATTATTTTGGGGATTTTTTAACCACTTGTTTAACATAGGCATATTGGGACTTCCCATCATGAACAGTGGCACTATGATTTTGTTAATTTTACAGAAATGTTGATTTCACACAGTGACCACGCCATTGTGCGCCAGAGGTGTGAAAACACATTTAGGGCAGGATGTGAAAAATGACAACTGTACTCTTCATAAGGAGGTGTGAAAAAATGCCAGTGTTGAAAATCTGGTATGATAATATTGCAAATTTCCAAAGTTACAAGGGTGAGTGGAAACTGTGCAACGCACACTTGTAACACAGTCATTTTATGGAATTTTGTTACCAAATTTTCAACATAGGCATTTTAGGAGTTCTTCTCATGAACAGTGTCATCATTATTTCCTCAAACTGTCCCAAAAACTGATTTCGCACAGCGACTGCACTATTCTGCACCGGACATGCGAAAACATATTTTGACCTGGATATATAAAATGACAGCTCTACTGCTCATAAGGAGGTTTGGAAAATGCCAATGTTGAAAATCTGGAGTGAAAATATTACAGATTCATGAAGTCACGAGTGTGCGTGCAAACTGCGCAATGCATGCTTGTAAAACAGCCATTTTTTGGATTCATTCCACCAAACTTACAACATAGGCTTTTAGAGCCCCCCTCATGAACAGTGGCACTGTTGTTTTGTTAATCAGTCCTGAAAGGTAATTCCATGCAGTGACCATGAAATAACCTTTCAGGACTGAATAATGCCATGACAGTGCCTGAATTCATGAGAGGGGGGTCCCAATAACCCCATGTTGAAAATTTGGTGCCAAAATTCCCAAAAATGGCTGAGATATGCACCAAAATTGAAAAAACACTTTTTATGCCATTGCCAGCATTTCTTCAGTTCGCGGTCGGCTTTGAAGAGTGCAGACATCTTCCCGGTCCACCGAAGATTGTCCTGCCAGACTCCGGAGGTAAGTATGGGGTGAGGGGAGTGTGGGGAGGCAGGGTGCACAGAGGGTGGGCACGGGTTATGGGAGGGGGCAGAGAGACCGCGAGGCATCATTTCCTTTTTTACAGGTTTACAAAAAAAAACTAAACATCACTAGACAGTTTTTCTTTTGCATGGGATTTGGCACACTGGGGTGGGCTCCCAGCATGCCACCTAAGTGTTTTTTTGAGGGGGATGCTGTGGCGATGGGATTAGGCACCTGTCGGCACATACGAAGGGAATGACACCTGAGCCGAGGAGGATTGGGCACCCCTCAGCACAGAACAAAAGTGGTGGGGACATTAAGCTGATGGGGAGTGGGCTCTTCCGTTGGCAAAATAAACAGGATGGGGACAAACATCAACAGGGATTGGGCCCCAGTCAGCAGAGAAAAACTTTTGGGGGGTGCATGATGCTGAGGGGGATTGGGCACCCCCTCAGCATACATTTTAAATGGAAGGGGGATCATTATGCTGATGGGGAGTGGGCTCCCCTGTTGGCATTGTGACAGGAGGCGGCAGCAGTCACTGCCGCCACGTTGTGTGCTCGTCGGGAGGTGTGTTGTGTCAAGCTGCATGAGAGCTTTGCTCTTATTGCAGCAGACCTTTTCTTAGATCTGGTGGCCACATTAGGGATTCATAATGTCAGCGCCTGCTGCTGGCTGATTGGGGAATGAGGGACGCACCTACTGATGCGTGCTGGCGCATAAGCGTGAGCCAACATAAAAATTATATGAATAAAATGTATTACTACTTCTACTACTACTACATCACAAAAAGGACTCAGGGCACCAACAACAGAGTGTATAATACAGCCTAAATGGCTTCACTATACTGCAGAGAGACACAGAGCATATGTCACAGACGTTGCTAGGACTCCTACAGACAGTGTGTGTATAAAACCCCAGTTGTACAGAACTCGGTCAAACAAAACTCTCAGTTATCCAAAAACTGTGGTGTGTCTCCCAGCTTAACAGACTTCAATGTAAAGTGCTCTCCTTTATCTGAAACCCCATTTATCCAAACAATTTCATTGTCCCCCAGCACATTTGGATAAATGAGGTTATACTGTACAGCCTAAATAGCTTTCACTATACTGCAGAGATACACAGAGTAGCTGTATCACTAACCGGGCTCAGGGCACTAACAACAGACAGTGTGTAATACAGCCTGAAAGACTTCACTATACTGCACAGAGACACAGAGTATATGTAGTAGTAGTAGTAAAAGATTTATTTTTATTCAGGATAAGTTCTTTCTTCACATCTTAGGCCGAAGCCTTTTTTCCAAGATGGTCCTGACAATAGGACTTTAAAATTGTTCAGATACAAACACAATACAAACATCACATTCAATTTCGAAGACCTTACATACATTTAATAAATATACTTATATTCCAACAAGACTTGTACAACTCTTTTCACAAAATGAAATACTAATTAAAAATCCAAGAGATTTTTTATTCATCCATTGCACATACATCTAACTTTCAATTCCTCTGTCATGAACTTGGTAATCAGAGATGGTTTATAGCCTGATTTACTTTTTATATCATTCAGCAGTTGACTGTTTGAGGCATATTCAGCTTTAAATGTCATTTTAGTAAAATTATTTTTTTACCCTAGGTTTATAGGGAGTCGCCCCACTATCTCTTAATTTATATTTATGCTTAACATTTTTCTCCTCTGTTTTATCCCTAATATATTTTGGTTCTCCTGTCATTTGTAATCTATGCATTTGTAGGGCCCTTATCATTTTTCTCCTATTTTCAAGTGTTAACCAATCCAGTATCAAACACAAATTACAATGGGGGGTTTTATAATTACATTGTAAACTTAATCTGGCTAAATTATTATAAGTAACCTCAAGCTTTCTTAAGAGGAAGCCTGAGGCCTTTCCATATATATGACTGCAGTAATCCATTATAGGAATTAATAACTGATTTACTATTGATTTCCACATACTAATATCTGTACAAAACCTATTTCTTCGAAAAGCCCCTAGTTTTCTATTTACTTTATCCACAAATTCTTCTATATGTATATCAAATGTCAGTCCCTGGTCAACCCAAACTCCTAAGTATTTATAAAAAGAAACCTGCTGTAATGCTTTCTGTCTTAATGCTTTTATATTCAAATCCTGTTCATGATTTATTCTATCCTTCTGTATTGAAAAAAGAAGAGTTTTCATTTTTTTACTGTTTAATACTAATTTTGAATTTACTAACAAGTTTTCTAACCCTGTGAAATCTTCCTGAAGTCCCTTTTCTATCTCATTAATATTTGTACCACATCTTAGTAAAATTGTATCATCTGAGTATAATTTAATTTTGGTGTTAATAGCTACTTTTGCCAAATCATTATCGTAAATCAAAAAAAGAGTTGGGCCCAAAATTGACTTTTGTGGTACCCCTCTAACAACTTTAAGCTGTTTTGAGGTTGCATCATCAAGTTGAACCAGTTGTGTTCTTTCAGATAAGTAGGAAGAAAACTATCCAGGTGTTTCACAGTCTAGGCCCAATCCCTCCAACCTGTGGAGCAAAACCCTGTGGTCCACGGAGTCGAGGGCTTTGTATAGGTTCACGAACAACGCACCCACCCCACCCCCTCAATCTGAGAGGAGACAAGATCTATTAGGTCAGTGAGCACGGTGTCCATGGAATGCCCTTTTTGGAAACCTGATTGTGAATCTGAAAGTAAGTGGTATTTCTCCAAATAACCACTTAACTGGTTTTGCACCAGTTTTTCCATTACCTTTGACACCGTGGACAACAGGGCAATCATCCTATAGTTCGAAAGGTCAGTTGGATCATCCCCTTTAAAAACTGGGGCTATCTTTGTTTTCTTCCAACTAGAAGGAAACTTCCTTTCCGTCAAACTCCAATTAAATAGCTTGGTCAATGTAGGGGCCAAAAATTCCTCAGCGTCCTGTAAAAACCCTTTTTCTATATTGTTTAACCCATATGCTTTATTAACTTTTAATTTATTTAGTTATTTCTGAACCTCATTACAACTAATTTTCCTAAATCTAAATTTTGGAATTTCCAGAGTAGCATCTAATGGAAAATCTAGTAATAAATCATTTTCTGGAATATCTATACCAGGTAAATCTGTAAAATATGCATTCAGAATGTCTGCAGAATTTACTTTACTCTTTACTCTGTAATATACCATTTTGTTGAATTTGTAATGTCATAGACAGTACTCAGACTGTCTAACAATGGACAGTGTGTATACAGCCTAAATGGCTTTCATAGTTGCTGCCAGCAGCAACGAGCGCCCCCTTTTTCTCCTTCTCTCCCGAGCACTGCTGCACTTGATGACCTCCACCCTGATCATTCCCCTTTTCTTCAGTCCCCAACCCTTTTTCCCTGTTCCTTCCTGGACAAATGTTGTGCTTTAACTTTTTTTTTTTAGTTTTTGCATTTTTTCGCTGCAGTTGCAGCAAGTCCTGGATCCTGTTCCCTCTCCCTCTTCTTCCAAGCTCCAGAGCTAGTCTGTGCACTCCCACAGCAGACAGGAAGCTCAGACCAATTGGATTGTCAGGCTGGTGTCATGTACTCCTGTTTGCTGTGAGGACCCCACAGGCTGCCTGTAATGCCTGACTAGAGATCAAGAAGAGTCCCAGGATTCTACAGGCTGTCTGAAAAATGCCTTTTGTTTTTAAATTACCTGTTACTTGCCCCATTATCTGTGCCCACAGTACCCGGCCTGCAAAGTACACTGTTAGGTTGGATAGGGTAGTAAATCTCCTGAACTTCCCTACCTGACCAAAAAACACTGCTAGCCTAGCTACCTACCTGTTCCAGCTACCCAATGGGTAGCCAATCCCTATGTTTAACTCTCTCTACATTCACAACATGCTGTCAAAGTGTTTTTGCTTTAACTGGAACACCATTCAAAAAAATCGCAATGCTGTTGTCCCCAGTTATTGCCTCAACATGTTTCTGGAGTGGAAGTGGCAGGTACATGACTTATCCCTTCAGTGACTTTATGAGCTCTTTCTGTGGCGTGTTTTTCAGTTTTGTGTTCAGTCTTAGAATTGTTTGTAATGGCTTTATTGTTTGGATTAGAATCTGCACAAACAAGTTCAGCAACCAGTCTCTGGGGGGTGTAACATCTGCCTTCATGTTGTAAAACAGACCTCGGGGTACTAATGAGCAGCTACCGGGCTAAACAGAGCTCCTTTCACCTCCGTCTTTCATGGAGAATTAACAAAGTATTTTTTGCTGCAAACCTGACTTAAACACTCCAAAACCACAATACTAGCCTTGGTGAAGGTGTGATGGATGAATATCCCTTAAATGTCAGTGCGAAGCCACCTCAAGGAACTGGTAAATGCAGAAAGAAAGTGGTGGCAGCATTACCACCAGTAGGCTCTCGTCAAATCCTGCTCTTCGCTGTGGAAACGGCAGTGGTAGGCTGCACCATCACTAAACAAGTGCTGGAGGCCCTGGAACCCAAGCTCAATACCCTGATGGGTAAACTGACTGAAATAACAAATCAGCTGCTGGGACAGGATAAGCATTTAGGAATGTTCGACCAGAGTTTCTGAACTGGAGGACCAACATGGTGGGCCTCTGGAGAAGCTGACAAAGCTGGAGAAGGAAGCAGCTGACCTGTGGGAGCAGCTCAACTTCCAGGAGAATTGCAGAAGCTATCTGTGGATATGAGTTCTCCCAGACAGTAAGGAAGGGGAGAGCACAGTCCACTTCTGTTCCTGATTCTCCCAAAGATACAGGGTCTGCAGATAAATGGGGACACGCTGAAGCTGGAATAGGCTGACTGTGCTCTCTCCCCATGACCACCTGTGGATCAGCCGCCTTGCCAAATAATTTTTCATTTACACCACTTTGGTGATAGGCAGGGCAGTCTAGCAGCATGTCAAGCACAAAAGCAGGTAATTTATGAAGGTGGTCAGCTCTACAAATTCCAGGATTTCACATCATAGTTACAAAGGAAGAGGAGGACCCTCGCATTGGTTTTTGATGCCTTGATGGAAAAGTGGATTGGCTTCATCTTCTCATAACCAGTGGTTGTTAAAGTGAAGTGGGAAGACACAACCTACACATTTTGGGAGGCAGATAAGATCAGAGCCTTTACTGAGTAATGGGAGAAGAAGAATGGTTGAGCCATCAGAGACTAACCAGAGTTTATTATTGGACTATCTGTGCTTGGCCGCTTTTACTGTCTGTGGGTTCAGTACTTATTAGTTCCCACATCTGTCTATCTACCTACCATATTGGTGCCAGCTATTTTTAGCACTGCTTTTAAAGGGACTTCATTGCAGATTATCAATGTGCTTTATCTCACTCATGATAAGGTGAGCTCACATTATTTTGGAGATTGATGGCTCACCCTTGGTAAAAATTGCAACCGAGCCTCTGCTTGCTATATAGTGGACATAGACTTAAGATGGTGACAGCCCTCAGGATGGCACGCTTGGTGGAAATCAGCTTAGCCCCATGTTTAAATGACATTGAATTGTTGCAATAATATGAAATCTGATGGTGGAGATTGGGTGAGTACAACACGGTTGTTTATGGGGTCTGAGCTAACCGATAATGTTTGGGCAATGGCATCGATGTAAAATGTGTACGCAGCCAGTTCATGCCCAGCACTGCACAACAGCTTCATGTTGGGTGTGGAGGGGTGGTACCATATGAGGGTTTTTTTAGAGAAGGGTGGTCTCAAATCAGTTCTTGAGGGGAGCCAGATTGGGGGGGGGGGTGCATAGCCTAAAATTTGCACTCCATGCTGATGCTGGCTCATGGTGGGAGTGCAGTGATTTAGAGGTAAAGCCCTGGCTCAGCTACCCTGGGGACAGTTGGAGGTCACTGGTTGGTTACTTGGTTTGTGTGCAGCCATCACCATGGTGGGTTATATGGGCAAAACTGGAAATGAGGAAGGGATCAATTGGGGGGAGCATCTCCACTCAGACCATGGGACGGGGCTCTGTGATTACCAGATGATGTCTGCTTGTCCACAGGCCTCATGACCAGTGGGTCAGTGGCAGGTCTCAGTTTGAAGAAGGCTGGCAAATGCTGAGAGCCCCTGGATGGTGATAGAGTTCATTTCCTTTTTTGACTATTAAAAGGGGAGTATGCAGTTGTGTTTCCTGTTCTGGATTGAATGGGACTGTTAATTCAAATCAGTTGTGGTTGTTTCACGATAATGGGGATGAGGCAGCCTGTGCATAACAGGAGGTTTACTAAAGGAATAATGCCTGACAGGGTGGGAGTTATGCTGGGATAACATCCCACCTCAGGTGGTGGGCCGAGGCCACCCGTGCCGAGATCAACACCGAGAAGGGATATTATCCAGCATAACTCCCCTGAGAACGTGTCACTATTCTACAATAGCTTGTTGTTTTATAATAAAAATAATTTTTAAAGAATGTTTTTGTTAGTGTGTAAACATATTTTTGTTTCTTAAGAGAAGAGGAGATGATCATGGGGATGGGGATCGAAATCATCCAAACAATCAGCAGGGATGTTATGCCAGGATAACATCCCTGCTGTGATAGCCAACTGACCAATCAGAAACCAGGATTCTTTCTTGCCATTGTATAATGCTCATTATTGACTACTGGCTATGGGGAACCTTGCAGGATACCAGCAGAGCAATAGAATTCCTTCAGTGGAGGATGATAACATGTAAATTGATGTCAGAAGGGGGCAAAGACACCTGGGGGCAGAGTTGTTGAATCCCTAGTCTCACTATGTGTGTTGTTAGTTATTTACTTGGTATAATTTTATTATTTTATTTGGTTTTATTATGTCTACAGAATGGGAAATTTAGGTTGTGAATCCTGGTTCCCCTGAGCCGGTCAATGACTACAGGAGATGTGAGTTTGGCCTCAGATCTTGGTGGAATGACCTGGAGGACATTTGTCAAAGGGGGTAATGACTGCATTTGGCACTGTACTTTGTCCTGATGGAGACTACTATGAATATTATATTTTAGGACATTAGTGGGTTCTCCTCACTGATTAACCATAAACATTTTTTGAATGCCCTCAAATGTAAACAGGCCCATGTGGCTCTATTACAAGAGACACATCTGATAAAAGAATAGCATAGAAAGCTGGCAGAAGGATAGGTAGGTGAATGCTGTGCTGTAACTTACACCTCTCATGAAAGAAATGAGGCACTTTTGATTTGTCAGTATTTACCTTCAAGGTCTTGAGAACTCTGGCTGATCTGAAAGAATGAAGATATATGTTTGCATGTGGGGAGCTGCATTGCCAACAGGTCACCTATGGGAGTGTTTATGCCCTATCAGTCTTTGGCCTAAAATTTTATAAAGCTCTGCTGGATCTTCTACATAGGAAACAGTTTACTAAACTAACTACAGTGTAAGCTACCCTTAAAGGAGAGGCTTATTGCTCCCATTAGGACCCCTTTCCCCCTCCTACCGCCCCAGAGCTAGGGAATTCATTAGTGCTCTGGTGGTTAATACCTGCTGGATGCCTCAAGGAGGCAGCAGAGGGCAGGTTTAGGGAGGTATATAAGGCAGGAGACAGGGAGTTTCTTGGCCTTTTCCTGCCTGGGCAGTAGGCCTGGGGCTGGAGAGGGGTGGTTGGAGGAGCAGAGAAGGCAGGCAAGAAGGGAGCTTGGTGGTCCGGGTGGGCCAGTGGGGGCACCTCCCCAAAATGCAGATAGGGACAGATTTGGCAGCGACGTGGCACTGAGGAGTAGGGGAGGAAGCTCTGTGGGGAGGATGATCAGCCAGTTTGCCAGCATTGTTGGGATAGGGATGGTGTAGGTGGTAGTGGTATGCCAGGATAGGCAGGAGCCCATAGAAATCCTATGGTAGTGGTTACCCAGTCCACCAGGGCTGTGGAGGCAGTGACAGGGTCCCCACAGGGAGAAGGCCAATGGCAGTGGCTGTTCTCTGTACCCGGTGCGGCAGGATGGCCTGGGCTTAGATGGCGCCAGGGGGCCTTTCACCCAACTTGTAGGGCCTGCGTGAAGGGACAGGTTCGGGGATGCCGGTGTTAAAGGGTCTTGTGGGTAGCAGGTCATAGGACAGACCTTGGAGTGTGCCTGGGGTGTTGGGGGTAAAATGCAAGCCCAGGATGTGTTGGACAGAGATGTGGGGCAAGGAGCTGTGTACCCCTTTTCAAAATGTGCCATCTGGGAGCTCTGAGAGAAGTGGACTGCTTGGAAGGCCTGGGTGGTGGCATGGCCTGGGTCCCCTGCCATGGCAGGGTAGTCCAGCTGAGGTAGCTCGAGTGCTGGAGCAGGGCTGGGCTTTGGGGCTGCTGCAACAGAAAGAGAGAGAGCTGAGCTGCAGATGCGGGATTGGTGTCATGAGTTTGGTAGCACTAGGCAGGTTCAGGTTCAATGCGAAGCTGAGGAGGTTGGGTTACAGGGCCCGGGTTGGAGGAAAAAATCCTGGCCCCTTAGTAGATTTGGGCCAAGATCCAGGACCAGGTGGGGGAAGCAACCTGCTTTCCCACACTGGAGATTGGGCAGCTTTCCAGTGCCAGACCAGTTTAAGGAAGGTCGTGTGGATAACCCAGGAATAAAGAGAGAGAGAGAGAGAGAGAGAGAGAGAGAGACAGAGAGAGTTTGGTTTACCAGCACTAGTGAGTCAGGAATCTGTGGGTTTCTTCTAGTTAACCGGGTCCTTGGGTAAATCATCCAAGTGATTAGAGAGATGAAATCCTGCTTGTACTACTTGTAATCCATTTGTGCTGCTCAGAATGTCCAGCTAGGGTAAATTGTATAAAGTTCAGATAGCTCCATGGAGCTGCTTTATTTATTTGGTGGAAGATGAGACCCTTGCATTCCTAGAATCATTTGGGGTGCAGGAGCTTAAAATAAAGAAGCCAGTTTGGAAGAAATTGGTAGTGATGTTTCTCCTTATTTGAATTAGAAGGGGGGACAGATGAAATGAACCCCCCCTCGTGTGTCTAATTTATTTCACAAGTCTTTAATTCCAGAAGGGTTTCCATTGTGCTGTATCAGGACCGAGGGGCTCTGGGGCTCAGAGGAGACAGGAGGTTGCAGCATGGAGATCCTGGTCTGGTGGTCAGCATTTGGGGAGACTCCAGAATTGCTATGGTGAGATCGAGAGTGCACTTGAAAGTGAAGTCACTGAAAGGTAGGACAATTATTTTCCTGTTTTGTTTATGGGTGCACTGGCTTGGATTGGCACTTTATTTGTGACCCCACCCATGCTCCCTGAACCATCTGCGAAGTTCAAGTATGACCTTAGATGAGGGGGTGGGGGGGTTACACATGGGGGCTTATCCAGGATGTTCCCTGAACCCCAAAATGCCACTGGACCCTGAGCATTGAGGCCCAAAGCATTGGCAGGCTTCCTGGCCTGTTTGGGCCCTGTGGCACAGAAAAATTAGCTATGGGTTAGGCCTGGAATAGATGCAGGCCTGAGCATGCCTGATGTGGTGTGCGTGCATGACCAGCTGGTTACATGAGCCTCAGGCAGACTCTGATTGAATGATGGCTGGTGAGGAGTTACAACAGCTGCAGACAGCAGCACCATCTTGGAGAAAGTGATCAGAGGGAGCAGAGCCAAGAGGGTGAGGAGAAAGAGGGTCAGGGAGCCAAAGAGCGAAAGTAAAAGTTGCAGATTCATGCCAGAGCAAAAGGGTTGTGCCACCAACAAAATAAAAGCAAAGGAGAAAGATCAAAACCAACCAAGTAAGCGGGTTCCACATTGTGGGTACTGGGAGGCACAGAGAAAAGACTTGAGCAGACAGCCCCATGGATTGGCAGTGGATAGTGTCTGGCAGGGAGAAAGGTGGCGTAGAGGTGACCCCCCACCCAGGAGGAGCCATTGGCCATGGTTCCTGCCTCACTGCTCTCCTGGCTTTGGAGAGCTGGGGGAAATGGTCAAAATACAGATCAATGTGTGAGGTGTGGGTATCGGGAAGGGAAGGTGTTGCCAGGGTGCCTGTGTACAGAAGATGTACAGGCATGCCACCCGTTCCAAATCTGGGGTTCCTTCATAGTTCTACTGCAAGCTCCTACGTACTGTGGTCACAATCCAGTGGGGATTTGGGAGCCCTTGACAGACTCTCCTTGGGGGAAAGCACTCATGCCTAAGTGGATGAGACCAGGAGTGTTTCCCCAGATGTTATCATGGAGGCTGAGGAAGAGGAAGGTGCAGGGGAAAAGGCAAAGAGAAAGGGTGAAGGGGAGCACAGCCATCTGCCCCATCCCCTGCCGCCAGCTACCGACTATCCCAGTGGCAGAGGGAGGGATGGTGTCTCAGACAACTGGCAGGAGATCCTCCAGTGCCCAGGGGGTGTTTGCCTTGGCCCCTGTCCAGTGGTAGCCCACAGGCCCTGTCATCCAAGTCAGAGCCTAGCAAAGGAGCCAAGTTCAGAATAAAGCCCAGCGGGCCTGGATCCAAGCCTCTTCCTACCCATACAGTATCCAGGGAGAGTACTGATTGAAGAGAGCTGGAGGAGTTGGATGAGGAGAAGTATATCGGTAGCACATTTCAGTTTCAGTACTACCAAGTGGCTAGGGCAATCCCCAGTCCTGACCATTGACCAGTGATCACCTTGGTGGACAGTACCCCACAGCTGCCGGTCCGGGTAAGACCCTCTGGAACCGGATGGACGGGTTGAATCCTAGTGATCCGTTAAATGTTAAGTATCGAAGAGGGATATGGTTACCAGTTGGGCAAGCCAAGAGGAAAAGTGTCAGAAACCTGCCAGAATGGAGCCAGGCAGAGAGGTGGGTCCATAGGAGGCTGCGTATGGAGTATCTCCATATGAACTATCCTTACATGCCTGAGAGGATATAGGACATCATTGAGGAGATGAGGGAGGAGTGGATCTTCAAAGAACAGATGGACCGTTTGAAGAATCACCCTGGTTGAGGAGTGCCCCATCTCAGCAGTTAATCCAGCAGGCATGGTCAATGTGTCGCACAGGGACTTGGTCTAGCCTGACTTTGTTCAAACATTTCGCCCTGGTCCAAGACTTGTTTGGGACACAGACCAAGTGCTAAATTTTGGACCAGGATTCCTTTGGGGATGTGACTACCAAGCCAGACCCGGAGTATTATTTCCCTCCAGCAGTGGGGCCTGCAACTTAGGCCTCCTGGATTTCAGACTTTTGAACTGCACTAGGTCAACTGCTCTATGGAGCAGAAACACTGCGACTGAAAACAGTTCTTATTCCTAAAAAGGGAAAATGTTGAGATTTAAAATTATGCTGCTATTAATAAAAATTTTTATAATCATGATAAAACTGTTCAACATGGAAGTTGGAGGAGACTGGTGAGTGAATGTGTGAATGAATGGTTTGGAGATTGTACACAGAGTAACTTGTTCTACTTGGTGGGAGGTATATTGGGGTGTAGCTATAGTTTTAGAAAACTACCTCATTACTGTGTTCAATATTATAAGACTGAAGTCCAGTTATTATGGAACAATGATTATGGTTATCTTTTAATAGAGAAATAATGAAGAGTTTTTCTAAACATGTAAGATTTTCTCCTGGCGCAGGTAGGTTTTAGTTTATAGGGTGTGTTGGATTTAGAGAGGCAGATTGGGTGGTGCCTATGGCCAAGTATGGTGAGTTTTCCTTCCAAAACGCTGGGGAGTACTCATACCCAGTTTGATGGGAGGAGACCATAACTCGACCCTTGCCAACATTCCCAGGAGGGAATAATATTCTGGTTGGGGGAAGAGTGTAAACCCCACTTAAAGGAGGAGCTTATTGCTCCCATTAGGACCCCCTTTCCCCCTCCTACCCCCCCCAAGCTAGGGAATTCATTAGTGCTCTAGGGGTTAATACCTGCTGGATGCCTCAGGGTGGCAGCAGAGGGCAGGTTTTGGGAGGTATATAAGGCTGGAGACAGGGAGTTTCAGGGCCTTTTCCATCCTGGGCAGTAGGCCTGGGGCTGGGGAGGGGTGGCTGGAGGAGCAGAGAAGGCAGACAAGAAGGGTGGGCAAGTGGGGGGGCACCCACTCCAAAGTGCAGATAGAGACAGCTTTGGCAGCGATGTGGCACCGAGGAGTAGGGGAAGAAGCTCCGTGGGGAGGATGGTCAGCCAGTATGCCTGTTTCTTTGGGATAGGGATGGTGTTGGTGGTGGTGGTATTCCAGGATAGGCAGGAGCCTGTAGAGATCCCATGTTAGTGGTTACTCAGGCTGCCAGGGCTGTTAGGGCAGTGGCAGGGTCCCCACAGAAAGAAGGCCAGTTCAGTGGCTCTTCTCTGTTTCTGGCATGGCAGAGTGGCCTGAGCTTTGATGGAGCCAGACAGCCTTTCACCCAACTTGTAGGGCCTGCATGGAGTGGCAGGTCCTAGGGCGCTGGCATTAAAGGGCCGGGTGAGTCACAGGTCTTAGGACAAACCTTGGAGGATGCTTCTGGTGGGGATTTAATGCAAGCTCAGGCTTTGTTAGACAGAGATGTGGGGCAAGGAGCTGTGTACCCCTTTCCTAAATTTGCCGTCTGGGAGCACTGAGACAAGTGGGCTGCTCTGAGGGCCTGGGTGGTGGCATGGCCTGGGTGCCTCCTGTGTTAGGGTAGCCTGGGTGAGGTAGCTTGAGTGCTGGAGAAGAGCCAGGCTTTGGGGCTGCTGCACCAGAAAGAGAGAGAGCTGAGCTGCAGATGTGGGATTGTTGCCTTGGGTTTGGTAGCAACAGACAGGTTCAGGTTCAATGTGAAGCCAGAGAGGTTGGGTTACAGGGCCTGGGTTGGAATAAAACATTCTGGCACCCTTAGTAGATTTGGACCAAGATCCAGGGGCCAGGTGGGGGAAGCAACCTGCTTTCCCATGCCAGAGATGGGGCAGCCGACCAGTGCCAGACCAATTTAAGGAAGGTCACGTGGGCAATCCAGGAAAACAGAGAGAGAGTTTGACTTACCAGCACTAGGGAGTCAGGAGCCTGTGGGTTTCTTCTAGTTAAGCAGGTCCTTGGGTAAAACCATCCAAGTGGTTAGAGAGATGAAATCCTGCTTATATTGCCTGTAATCCATTTGTGCTGCTCAGAATGTCCAGCTAGGGTAAACTGTACAAAGTTTAGATAGCCCCATGGAGCTGTTTTATTTATTTGGTTGAGGATGAGACCCCTGCATTCCTGGAATCATTTGGGGTGCAGGAGCTTAACATAAAGAAGCCAGTTTGGGAAGAAATTGGTAGTGATGTTTCTTCTTATTTGAATTAGATAGGGGGACAGATGAAATGGACACCCCCCCTCTGTGTGTCTAATTTATTTCACAAGTCTTTAGTTTCAGAAGGGTTTCCATTGTGCTGTATCGGGACAGAAGGGCTCTGAGGCTTAGAGGAGACAGGAGGTTGCAGCATGGAGATCCAGGTCTGGTGGTCAGCATTTTGGGAGACCCCAGATTTTCTGTAGTGTGATCGAGAGTGCACTTGAAAGTGAAGTCGCTGAAAGGTAGGACAATTATTTTCCTGTCTTGTTTATGGGTGCACTGGCTCGGGTTGGAACTTTATTTGTGGTCCCACCCCCATGCTCCATGGACCATCTGCAAAATTCAAGTATGTCCCTAGACGAGGGTGCAGAGGGTGGAGTTACAACAGTATGGTGGGGATTTTAATTGTGTGACTAAGCCCAGCTTACTGTAAATCATTCCACAGGAGGGCGGCACATTGGGGTGGAGGGTGTTACCCATTGGATCAGAGGGGTGGCAGATCCTGATTTGGTGGATGCTTGGCAGATAGAAAATCCTGGGGCAAAGGAATATATATTTTATTTGAACCCCCATAAAATGCAGTGATGGCTGGACTATATTTATGTGGCCTTAGCACAGTATGGTCAAGTACAAGATGTTTCCTACAGGAACATATTTAATGTATATCGGACCATACTATGGTTCTGCTGAGTACAAGGACATGTGCAGATGGCTCCAGGGGGCCACATGGAGGTTCACAGTATACTTACTGGGGAAGGAAAACTTCCACTAGTATCTCAAAGAGCAATGGGAGTTCTATGTGGTCACCAATGTTGGCATAGCCCCCTCTAAAAAGATGCTTTGGGAAGCTGGGAAGGCATTTATGCAAGGCCTGATTATTAAATATGTGGCCACCTTAAGAAAGAAAAGAGAACAGAAAAGAAAAGAAAAGAAAAGAAAAGAAAAGGCAGCAGGTAAAGCAAATACGATGCTGGGATGTATAGGCAGGTGCATTACCAGCAGGAAAAGGGAGGTCATAATTCCGCTATACAAGACACTAGTGAGGCCCCACCTGGAGTACAGTGTACAGTTCTGGAGACCATACCTACGTAAGGACATAGACAGGGTAGAGAAGGTTCAGAGGAGGGTAACAAAGATGGTGCATAGATTGCATCACAAGTCCTATGAAGATGGGTTGAAGAAACTGAACATGAACTCCCTGGAGGAGAGGAGGGAGAGAGGGGATATGATAGAGACATACAAGTATCTTACAGGGAGGAACAGGGTGCAGGAAAACACTATTTTTAAGCGAAAAAGATGTTCCAGGACTAGAGGGCATGGGATGAAGTTGGAGGGAGGACGATTCAGAGGAAACATGAGAAAGAATTTCTTCACAGAACGGGTGGTGGACAAGTGGAACACCATGCCAGAGGAAGTGGTGGGGGCTGAAACAATCACGGGATTTAAGAATGCATGGGATAGACATAAAGGAATTCTGGAGGTCAGGGGTAAGGTGCAACAGACTTCTAGGAAAACAGACTGAACTTACAAGCTCAAATGGGCAGACTGGGTGGGCCATAGGCCCTTATCTGCCGACACTGTCTATGTATCTATGTATCTATGTATCTAAAAGAAAAGAAAAGAAAAGAAAAGAAAAGAAAAGGAAAAAAAGGAAAAAAGAAAAAAGGATGACACTGGAAAAGCAGTAAAAATCCATAGTTAAAGGAGCGGGTGGGGAGGGAGATGATGGGCCACCAGGGGAGTGGATGGCTACCAGGGAAACCCTGAATGTCTTGTATGCAGGGGAAGCCAAAATGACCCTATACTTTGCCTATTATTTGAATGGGGTAATAAACCTGGCCCGATACTGGCCTGTATGTCAAAAGGGCATCACACCACTGATAGAATTTTTGCTCTGAGAGGTCTCAGAGGTAAGTTAAAATCTAATAATGAAGAGATTAAGCAGATACTTCACAAATTTTAGCAGACCTTACACAGGGCAGAGTGTCTTAACTTAGCAGAGGCAGCTACTAACTTTTTGGCGAGACTCAATATTCCTGATGCAATGGAGATGAAGAGGGAAATGCTGGGGGCACCAGTCACGATGTGTGAAATTAATGGGGCTATTGGCTCATTGAAAAGGGGGGCAGCTTACAGACTGGAGGGATTCATGGTGGAACACTACAAGGAGCTAGGGGAGTTACTACTGACACCACTCCATGAGATGTTGGAGAATGCCAAGGAGGACTGGGGGCTGCCTGCCTCGTGCTATATGGCTTCTATTTGTCTGCTCCTGAAACTGGGCAAGTACCCCTGAGAGTGCTTCCTATAGGCCTATATCCCTCTGAAACTAGGATATGAAAATTTTGGCCAAGAACCTGGCTGAGTACCTGGAGCAAGTCCTTCCACAGATGGTACACACAGATCAGACTGGGTTCATGAAGAAGGGCTTGTCCTATCACAACATGCATTGTTGCTGAATGTTAGTCATTGGAGCTCCCAGTATCCAGACACAATGCTTGTGCTGCTGATTGAAACTGAGAAGGCCTTTGACCACATAGAGTGGGGCTACCTGTTCCTGGTGCTCGGGAGATTCGGTTCTGGGAGAGGCATTTGTAGACTGGGTAAAACTACTGTATGTTGCATAAAAAGCCAGAATCCTGGTGAATGGGGGGGGGCCTGTCAGAGGAGTTTAATTTGTATAGAGGCTTTTGGCAAGGCTGTCCCCTCTCTCGATTATTGTTTGCATTATATTTTGAACTTTTGATCATTACAATTAGTGTTACTGAAGACATAAAAGGGGTAGGGAATAATCTGATTTGACAGCATAAAATTAACTTATATGCTGATGACCTCCTGTTATTTGTTACTTAGCCACTGACCTTCATACCTGCGATATTATGAGGTTTTGCTCGATTTGCTGCATTCTTGGGGTACAGGTTAAAACTTAAGTCAGAAATTATGAGTCTCAGCCCAGGCCCACCTGATTGATTGAGAAGAGAATGGGGGCTTAGGACAGCAAACTCTGTCCTTACATATTTGGGTATCAAAGGGGGCAGAAATTTTGGCGGCCCATATAATCTAAACTACAGGCCAATGTTTAATATTGTTTTGGGAGAGCTTGAGTGATGGTGAGCATTGCCAATTTTTTGGCTAGGGTGTATTCATTTACGAAAGATGCACACCCTCCCTGGATTATTATGTAACATGCAGATGTTATCAATGGGACCCTCAAGGGTTGATCTTAAGCACCACAAACAAGGATTTTCAGCCTTCATTCAGCAGAATAAAAGATCTAGAATGAGTCTCCAGAGCCTCAAGAGCCCAACAAAGCAGGGGGGTCTGGGATCTGGACTTGAAGGGCTACCACATTGCTGATCAACAACAATATATCCATGACTGGGTTAATAAAGAAGAGGCTTCTCATTGGGTAGACTTGGAGTAAGGGGAAGGGGGGGTTCAGACCAAGATTGAAGGTCTATCTGCGTGCAGATGGGACATGGGCATATGGGTTGGCAGGTAGGCAAAATCCATTGGTCAAATATACCCTTGGAGCCTGGGCAGAGGGGCACCAGAGATGGATTGCTAAGGAAGATAATGCATTACTCATACCTATAACTTGGAATTGAGATTTTCTTCTCGGTTAGAGGATAAGGGGTTCCAATTATGGGAGCAGAGGGGTGTGAGATGCATGGGGGACCTCTATTTGGTAATGTGAATGTGATCTTTTGAGGACCTTTGGAACAGATTTGGGATCCGTGCATCACACCATTTTCAGTATTTGCAAGCTAGAGCCTTTGGGGAGATCCGGGTTGGGAACCTCTGGATAGCTCACCTTTGTAGGAGGTAAAACTAGTCACTTATAGTGTATCGGTGTCTCCAGGGGGGAAAATTGCCAGAGTGGCAAGACAGGACAGGACTAAGCTCCCAAATCTGCCTTTCAAAGTAATGAGCTTGGTGGAATGTGATCTTAACATGGTCATCTCAGATTAATGCTGGGGAGGTATTCTGACCCTACATATGCGACTCTTGCTATGCAATAGATATACAAAAATCACAAATTTATTCATAGGTTGTATTGTCCCCCCAGTGTCATTCATAAGTTTAAGCCCACCATTTCCCCAGTATGTGGATATAACATACCTACTGTATTCAGTTCTTATATTCATTACATTTGGGAATGTCAGAAACATCAACCATTTTGGAGGCAGTGGTGAGGAAGATCACTGGAGTACTTGGAACTGTAGTACAGTGTACCCCAATGTTCATGCTATTAGGGATGGAGGATATGGATACTGAGGGATGGGCTCCATATTCCAGATGGGTCATAGTTCTGCTTGCAATGGTCAGACAACGTGTGCAGAACATTTGGATCTCTTGTGTTACTCCTACAGTTACGCAATGGAGGAAACTAGCCCTACAGGCTCTTTCTTTGGAGAGACTGACTTGTATACTTAAAAAGCAGGAGGAATTGCTTGGAAGAATCTGGGACAAATTTATGAACTCTCTTCCACTGTCAGAGGCATTGGTACTCCATGAGGGCCTCATTTAAACCCGAGCGGTGAAGTTATACAGGGCATTTCAGGAGGCGCTTTTAATCTTGTAGGGAATCAACAGGTTTACAGTTTCTATTTTGTGCACTCGTAGTTAATGTATTGATTTCTATTTATATTTTTATTGATCTTTATATCTTTATTTTTTGGAAGTATAGACTTCATGTATGTTTTTCAGTCTATAAAATGTCTGAACTATAATCCAGGTGGAAGTTTAAAAATGTGTTGTAATCCATGTTAGTCCGTTATTATAATTATTTGTTTTCAACTAGTCTATTGCATTTTACAGTTGTCTTCATGTCTTCATGATGGCAACAAGAAAAGGGGAGGTAGCAGTGGTAGGGGATTTTAATTTGTCCAAAGTGGACTGGGCTATACTGGCCAAATCCTGTGCCAGAAGTCAAGATATCTTAAATGCGATACAGGGAGGATTCATGAACCAGGGTGTTACTGGTCCCACCAGGGAGGGGAAAGTCCTTGACCTGGTGCTCACCAATAGGGAGCACATGCAAGAGGTAGAGATTAGGGAACCTCTGGGTGGTAGCAACCACAGTACAGCATGGTTCAGTTTGGACATGGGCAGGGATAACATGCCCACCAAGAGCAGAACAATGGCATTCAAGAGGGCAAATTTTAAGAGGATGGGAGAGGTGCTAAGGGAACACTTAGTGGGCACTGAAAAGGACATGGGGTGGACCAAACATGGGCTATCATCAGGGAGGCAATTCTAACAGCCACAGAAGACTACATTAAGCTGAGAGTGCAGAAACTGGGGGCCAGATCACCGAGCTGGTTTTACTATGTGGTTGAAGGAGCGGTGAGGGAAAAAAGGGTGGCCTACAGAAAATTCATGAGAACAGCAAAGGAAGAGGATGAGGAAGAATACCTGATGCTGGCTCTGGTTGCAAGAAGGGAGGTACAGCATGTCAAGGTGAAGAAAGAGCTCCAAACTGCTGAAGGGATGAAGAAGGGGAGAAGGCCTTCTTTCGCAACATAAGTGAAAAGAGGGACAAAAAAGATGGTATAGTTAGGCTGAGAAAGGGGGATGGATGGGTGGATGAAGATGTGAGCAAAGCAGAAGTATTAAATAAATACTTCTGCTCTTCTTCTCTGTCTTTACAAGGGAAAAGGATGGATCAGTACCACACAGGGGGAGACGGAGGGAGGGAGGGGCCTGGAGGGATGAAGAGGTAATAGAGATTGAAAGAGTAAGGAAGGGGCTGCTAGCACTGAAGGTGAACAAATTCCCATGACCAGAGGGCATACACCATAGGGTGCTAGAAGGAAGAACTGTTGGAGCCACTGCTGTTCTCTCCAATAGATTCCTCGAGCTGTGCATGGTGCTGTTGGAATGGAGAAGAGCACATGTGGTGCCCCTCCACAAGAGCGGACCCAGGGATGACCTGGGGAACTATAAGCCAGTCAGCCTGACCTCGGTAGTATATAAACTCATGGAGACCATCCTAAAGGAAAGGCTGGTGAGACACATTGAGGAGAATGGTCTACAAGATGGAAGACAGCACGGGTTTGTGGCTGGCAGACTGTGTCAAACAAACCTGATCAAATTATTTTATTGAGTCATAAGGAGGTGGTGGACAGAGGCCAAGCAATGGACATCATATACCTGGACTTCAGCAAGGCATTCATTTCTGTACCAAACAGGAGACTGATAATGAAACTAACATATCTAGGGGCAAGGGAGAAAATGGTAAGGTGGGTAGACAATTGGTTGCATGGCAGAACCCAGAGAGTAGTGGTGGGGGAGAGTTCTCTAGCTCAAAGGAGGTCACCAGTGGGGTACTGCCGGGATCGGTGCTGGGGCCAGTGTTGTTTAATGTCTTCATGAGTGACATCAGGGAAGGCATTATGGCAAGATTTGCCTGTGTTTGGATGACACTAAACTCTGTGGGAAGGTGGACATGGAGGAAGAGATGCAGGACCTAAGGGAGGACCTCAGTAAACTCAAGGGGTGGTCAGGAATCTGACAACTTAGCTTCAATGCCAGAAAGTTCCAAGTGATACACATAAGGACCAGGAATTCTAGGATGGAATATTACCTGGGGGGGGGGTTGGGTAGTTGCTTCAGAGGAGGAAAAGTATCTGGAGGTGGTGATAACTACAGACCTAAAACCCACCACTCAATGCAGGAAGGCAGCAGCACAGGCTAACAGGATGCTGGAGTGTATTGTAAAGGGATTCAGTATTAGGTGGAGTGAGGTTCAAGTTAGTTTATTGTTCAACCTATTGAGTTGATTACAAATTCACAATAAAAACACAAAAAGAAATCACAACACAATAAATATAGCAGCATAAACAGTAAAATATAGTCAATACGTGGTACCAGTGCAGCAACAGCCATCTATCAATGATTGAAAATTGTATATCCTAGTTAGCTGTTTATGACAGGTAGACCAGTGTCAAAATAGAAATCAAGTTTGAGTAGTTTAGATTAGTTCATTTGCCTTTTAACAGAGCTTATTCTTATTTAAATTTTTAGAACTTCAGTCTCCGAGATGCCCCATTATACAACATGGTTACATATTTAACAAAAGAACCTCACTCAACAATACAAAAATAAGCCCATAGAAGAGGATTTCATCAATATCAATTTCTCAATAAGACCATTAATGATTATTATAGATGCACATTCATCACTGCTATACTTATAAATAAGATTCCTTAATTTTTTCTCATATTTCTCAAGATCCTAAAATCCACATGAGACATCATATAAACAGAAATTTGTAAAAAAGTCCCTTGGCTAATACTAACACCTAATCAACTACTAAATCAATGCTTAATTGGCAGTATTTGTATGTTAAAATCTTAAATAAAACATAATCTATATCTTTATACTATTCTGTATCACACACTGCAAGGATAGGAATGATGCCAAAAACCTGACATAGGGTTTACAGTAAAGTCCTGACCCTTTTTTAAAACCAGGGACTGCATCAGTGAATTAAGAAGTGCAGGATTTAAACTTCTCTCAAAAATCTGTAGGTTTGTTATTTTGAAAACTGTGTTGGTCCTCTTTAGCGGTATGTCCTGAGGATAGTTTGGCACCAGTTATTCAAGTAACACCATATGTTACCCTCTGTTAACAGGGCTCATATTTATCCTGCCTGAATGAAATGCAGGAAAGCACTGTTTTGTGTTCCAATATGAATTTAGCAAAAAGTCTGATTAGTTTGCCACACGGTGACAGGTGATGCTGAAAGCAAAAAGTATGTCAACCATTCAGTGACTCAAATCTGTGCTAAAGACTCCCGCTTAAGGCTTCTATTTATAAGTAAACTGCTTTGGTGCTTTATGATTAGAAGCTGGTTCTTTCAGGGGCAATAGGGTGCATATAACGGGAGTTCAAGCTCAAAAGGAAATAAAACAGCACCACTTTTGGAGGGATTTACCCCATGGCCAATCTCCACAGGTCACTGAAATAGGGTCATTATGAGATTAGCAGGGTGAATGGCTGCATACAGACATCCAACTAACTAAATTTTAAAAGATGTAAAATGTGCAGCAAAATTTCTGGCTCAGTAATGATATCATTGAAACAATGCTGAGGCATTCAAACCCAGTTCTTTTAGTTCGTTTGCTAGTCTGGGTGATTAATCACTGACTAAGAGAAAGAATAAAAGTCAGTAACTCTTGTGCGAAAGTTGCCATTTCTGTCTTAGTGGAACTTTTGTGAAAATTTGGCAACTTTCATAGAAGTTGCCGAGCTTCTGCTTGTGGTGGATTGGAAAACTTCCGAATGTTTAGGGTGAAATTTCACCCCGTCCAACCCCTGCCCCCCAGTGTGTTAAATACCCCCCACACAAGTTGTTGCCCAGTAAAATAAATTAAAAAAACAAACCTGGTGGCTAGTGGTCCAGACTACATTCATATTTGTAGCAACCCCCCCTTCCATCCTTATCTACCATATTTAGTAAAATATTCCTGGTGGTTTAGTGGTAACGAACCCCCTCAATCCCTCCCTAACCCCAATCCCCCATATGTAGTGTAAATATAATTATTATTTTTTTTTTACTTATTCCCTCAGTTCTATTCCATCACCCACCTGAAATTGCAATTCCTTCCGTGGTGGTCTAAGTCATACAATGACCCCACCCCACCCACCTCCTCCCAGCAAGCACGGTCCCACCCGCTCCTTCCATCCTGAAATGGGTGGGCCACCAGCACAACCTCACTCTCCTCCATGGCCGACAGCCACTGAGCTATCAATGAATGAACACCTGCTTGTGCAAGCATGAGTCATGCATTGATAGCTCAGAAGCTACTAGCCATGGAGGAAGTGGAAGGCTATGCCGGTGGCCTGCTCCATTTAGGGGATGGGGAAGGGTGGGACAGTACCTGCCAGTGGGGAAGGGTTGGGAGGCACTACTTGACTACTAGACCACTAGACCACCAAGGAAGAATTGGAATTTCACTTGGGTGATGGAATGGAACTGATGGAATAAGTAAAAAAAAAGAATGATATTTATGCTGCATATGGGCATCGGGGATAAGGAAGCAGTTCATTACCACTAGACTACCAGTAAAATTTTACTAAATATGGGGCTAGGAATGGGGGGGTTACCATAAATATGAATGTAGTCTGCACTCAGGAGTGTGATTGGGTGGAGGGAGGGACCACTAGTGACCTTTTTATTTTAAATATACCTTGGGTGGGTGATCAGGTTGGGGGGACGGACCACTAGCCACCAGTGTTTTTGTTTTTATGAAATACATGTCGGACTGTTTTTTTCAGCATTTTATTGGGCACTCAGGCAGCAATGCAAGGCAGGTGGAATTTTCATGAAAGTTCAGAAATGGATTTCTGAAGTTTCATGGAACCAAAAGTTTGACTTTCACTTCAATGTTGTTGACAAATGTTTATTTTTGCCCACCTCTAGGTTGGGGAAAATACCCCATAGGCAGCCTCCGACTGTCACTAGAACAGTATATATGTGTATATTTACAAGGGGAGACCACCATCCATGGAACTTGTACAAATATTACTCCCTTTTTCTTTGTCTGGGGTCCTGGAGTCTGGGAGCGGCAGCTCTGGAGTAGCAAAATGCTAAAAAGTACACCGCTATAACTCATATACTAGCATTAGCAGGAGTTTAATTTGACTCATTTGAAACAACAGAAAATGAAATAATATTAGTGGCCAAAGTTTCAATAAATGACAGAGCAACATAGTGCGGCAGAGAGAGGAGCAGTGCTGTGGCCATGCTGCTGCTCCACCCACCCCCCCCCAAGGTCCTTCCAGTGGAGCAAGATAGTTTTTTTTTTCCAATTGTTTAACCAGGTGAGTCACACTAAGCTGAAAGCTTGTTTACAGGTGCAACCTGGGAGCACAGGGAAGTTAAATGACTTGTTCAGGGTCACACAGTATGCAAATGGGGGCTGTGGGATTCAAACCCCGGTCTCCAGATTTGCAACTCAGAGCCTTAAACCACTGCACTATACTGCCATATACAGATCAATGATAAGACCACATATAGAATATGAGGTAAGGTATTGGCATGCATACCTTAAGAAAGACATAGGCATACTGGAGGGGGTTCAAGGGAGAACAACCAAGATGATTGAGGGGCAACAGACTAGGTCCAAAGTAGAGAGGCTGGGAGCCCTAAGGATGTACTCTCTGGAAGAGAGGAGGGAGAGGGGGAATATGATAGATACCTTCAAATATCTGAAGGGGATAAACAGAGTGGAAAGAGAATGCCTCTTTAAAATGAGCAAAACTAGAATCATGAGGGGCATAGTTTAAAACTGATGGGGGGAGTTTAGAATGGATGTTAGGAAGCATTCATACACAGAGAGGGTGGTGGCTGCTTGAAATGAGCTACCAAAAGATGTGATCTAAGTAAAGATGGTGGGGGGCCTTTAAGATGGCCTGGGACAAACACATGGGAAACCTATGGGACCGAAGAGGCTAAGAAGCGAGGGAGGGGAAGACACAGGAGGGGGAGCATGGTCATTGGCATAAGCCATGGACCCTGCATCATTTACCAAGCAGACACGATAGATCAAGTTGTCCTTATTCTGCTGGTAATTTCAAATGTTCATGTGTTAGTTATCCAATTTGTCCATCCCCCTGTATTGTGATACGTATGTTTGTGATATTCAGAAAAATCAATAAACATTATTACACAAAAAAACAAGCATTTGTCAATGCCGAATGTTGATTGCATTGGTCTGCTGAGCTCACTCAGTGGACCTCTGTCACTGGCTCAGTCTGTTTGTCCTGGTGCTGTAGGCTGCTCTTTTTGTACGGGCTGCTGCCTGCATTGGCACCTTGTTCTGCCGAGGAAGAAATCCGCAGCTATCCCGACAGAGCTCCATTGAGGTGGCTCACTCCTCCTCTCTCACTCGCTTATTCTGTTTCTCCTGGTGCCTCAGGCTGCCCTTTTGTACTGGGCTCCTGCCTCTGTTGGTGGCTTTTTCTGCCCACAAAGAAATCCACAGCTGTCCCGACAGAGCTCCATTGAGGTGGCTCACTCCCCCCTCTCTCACTCGCTTATTCTGTTTCTCCCGGCGCTGCAGGCTGCCCTTTTGTACTGGGCTCCTGCCTCTGTTGGTGCCTTTTTCTGCCCACAAAGAAATCTGCAGCACTCCCGACAAAGCTCCGTTGAGCTCGCTCACTCCCCTTCTCTCAATCACTCATTCCGTTTCTGCCAGTGCTGCAGGCTGCCCTTGTCTACTGGGCTCCTGCCTGCTTTGCTGCCTTCTTATGCCCACAAAGAAACTTGCAGCAGTTACAATACAGGTCTGCTGAGCTCGCTCACTCACTCATGCTGGTTTTCCTGCCAGTGCAGGGTGCCCTTTTGTACTGTACCCCTGCATGCATTGCTGCCTTTTTCTGCCCACAAATAAATCTGCAGCAGTCCCAACAGAGCTCCGTTGAGCTCACCAACTCCCCCTCCCTCACTTGCTTGTTCTGTGTCTCCTGGCACTGCAGGCTGTCCTTTTGTACTGGGCTCCTGCCTGCATTGGCTGCTTTTTTCTCGCCCCTCTCACTCAGTCGATCTTAATCTGTCCCAAACACTGATTTCCCAGAGTGACCGTGCTATTCTCTGGCAGGAGTGCAAAAACATATTTTAGCCAGGATGTGAAAAATGACAGCTGTAGTGTTCATAAGGAGGTGTGAAAAAATGCCGCCGTTGAAAATGTGGCGTGACAATATTACAAATTTGTGAAGTTACAAGGGTGCGTGGAAAGTGCACAATGCACACTTGTAACACTGTCAATTGATGTCAACATAGGCATTTTAGGACCTCTGCTCATGAACAGTATCATTGTCATTTTCTTAATCTATCCCGAACAGTGATTTCCCACAGCGACCGCTCTATTCTGCGTTGGAAGTGCGAAAACACATTTTGGCCAGGATGGGAAAAAATGACAGCTGTGCTATTCATAAATAGGTCTGGGAAAATGGCAATGTTGAAAATCTGGAGTGAAAATATTATAAATTCATGAAGTTACGAGCGTGCGTGCCAACTGTGCAATGCACGCTCGTAACACAGTTATTTTTTGGAGTATCGTTACCAAATTTTCAACATAGGCATTTTAGGACTTTACTCATGAACAATGGCACTGTCATTTTCTAAATCTGTCCTGAACACTGATTTCCCACAGCGACCACGGTATTCTGCACCGTAAGTACGAAAACGCATTTTGGCCAGGATGTGAACAATGACAGCTGCATTGCTCACGAGGAGGTGTGACAAAATGCCAATGTTAGGGTCGGCCCATCGGTGCAGCAGTTGGATTTCTGCTTGCGATGCCAGTGACCCAGGTTCTGGAATGAGCTCGGGTGCTGGAGGGCCGGCTGGGGAGGAGGCAGCTTGAGCTTCCCACGACTGCTCGCTGTCTCCAGGGAGGGTAGGGGTCATGACCCAGTGCTGAAGCAACCACTGGTGGAGGCCAGTGGTAGAGCAGTATGTCTGGGTCATTAGGGGTGGTGCGTAACAGACGTCGCCTCTCGCCTTGGCGTCTGGACGTCATGCACCTCAAGAAAAAAAAGCCAGGAAAAATCACTCGCTGGTCTCTGGATGATGGCTGTCTGTTCCTGAGGGCCTCCAGTGCCTTACCAGCACCTCCTGTTCCCCAGCAGCATCCATGGGAAGTGTGCACTGGGGCTATCCTCCCCCCAAGTGCCTTCCCCCTCGGAGGAGAGGGACCCGCCCGATGAAGGGATACACCGGGATATCCCGGGGGTTGGCTGTGATCTGGGGAATCAGAGGAGGGCCAGGCTAGGACAGAAGAGGTCAGGGGGAACTTGGCAAGAGCCTAAAGGAGTGGAGGACCAGCGAGCACGGGGCGGAAAAATAGATCATACAAAAGAAAATGCCAGTGTTGAAAATCTGGCATGAAAATATTGCAAATTCACGAAGTTACGAGCGTGCATAGCAACTGCGCAATGCACATTCATAAAACAGTCATTTTTTTATTTTTCCCACCAAATTTGCAACATAGGCTTTTTGAGAGCCCACCTCATGAACACTGGCACTGTCGTTTCATTAATCGGCCCTGAAGGTTGATTCCGTGCAATGACCGCAAAACCACCTTTCAGGGCTGATTAATGCCATGACAGTTCAAGAATTCATGAGGATGGTTCCAAAAAAACCCCATGTTGAAAATTTGGTGAAAAAATTCCCAAAAATGCCCAAGATATGCACTAAAGTTGAAAAAACTCTATTCATTACATTATACAGCTTACCGGCATTTCCTCAGTTAGCGGTCAGCTTTCAAGAGTGCAGACGTGTTCCTGGTCCACAGAAGATCGTCGTGCCAAGCTCAGAGGTAAGTATGGGATGAGGGGGTGTGGGGAGGTGGGGTGCACAGTGGGTGGAGTGCGGGTTGTGGGAGGGGGACAGGGAGACTACGAGGGACCATTTCCTTTTTTTAGGTACAAAAAAAAGAACAAGAAAATGTCACAGGACCATTTTCAACTTTACAGGAGCATGTGGCATGCTGGGGTGAGCTCCCAGCGTGCTACCAGAGTCTGGCTTTGGGGGGACAGCTGTAGTTGATGGGGGATTGGGCACCTCTGTCGTCAAATAACAGAAGGGAGGAATTCCTTTCTGCCGATGGGGATTGGGCTCCCCGTCGGCAGACAATTAAATGGGGGGGGGTTACATTATGCTGACAGGGAGTGGGCTCCCCTGTTGGCAAATAAACATGGTGGGGGGGTAAATATTGTTTGTGAATACGGCAACAAGCCACCGCCATGTTCACAAACAATATCAGGGGTCTTATATCCCGCCCTGCAATGACGGGTCACTCCCTCATTGCAGCGGATGGCTGATGCTGCAATGATGAGGGGGCCTCTGATTGCAGCGGCTGATTTTTTAGAAAGTTGTGGCACGCTGGCTGAACTAGTGTCAGCAGCAGCATGCCATGGCATTGGGGGAAGTGGGACAAGTCTTTGCAGGCTGTGGGAGCATTGGGCACAACAGTGCCACGCCTCCACAACCCACTTCTGGAGAAAGCTGACACAACATGTTTCTTGCGCATGCATGCAATCAACATAAAAAGACCTAGGAGGCAGCACATTTGCATTTATCTTCCTAAGACATTACAGACACATGTTCACTGTTGCATCTAATGCAAACTCACTATTCGGCAGCACGTAAGCAAGCAAACATCACCACATCTCATTCCACCTTCCAGTATTAGACAAATCTACTCTAACACTTTGAGAACTATAAAAAATGGTTGCATGAGACACATTCAAATTCAAATCTTTGTCTTTTTGCCAGCTCAAACATTGATATCTCATTATCAAGGCCACTGATTTACGGTGATTAAAACAATTAAATTCCGTTTTCAAGACTTAAGATTCTGGAATTTCACCAGTGATTGTTACTCTAATTTCCGGACTTTACTGGGATTCTGTTATCATTCTTTCAGTACGTGCATAAATAATCAGAATTAAAGAAGGCTTAACATACAGAGCATTAAATAAAGCAAACTGAAAATAGTACAGGAAGGAATTAAAACAAAAACAGACTTTTCTATAGATTTACTGATCTGAAAGAAAATGCCAGATTCCATGAAATCTTCGTTTTTACCGGTTTTCAGGCAGCCCTAATTCCGGAATTTTACCTGATTTTCCGGTAAAAACCGAAAAACAGTGGCCTTGCTCATTATCAAATTTGCTAATTAACTGTGTTTCTGTTATTGTGACACAGCTATACATATCCTGTCCTTGCCTAGAGAATTACTCACACAGTCCTTTATTCTTTTAAAAGGGAACTGTCATCAGTAAGAGCCTCATACCAAAGTGTGAGGCTGATCCTAATTAGCCCTTTGTGTGCAGAAACACTTTTTTTATTTACTGATTACTGCAGTGTAATAAATACATCAGGCTAATTTCATTGTCTTGTAAGCTGACATTTCCTGTAACCAGAAATGCCAGACTCCCCTACTGCTGACATCAGAGGAGGTCTGCAGCAGTGGGAGATTCAATAGCCTGCAGCGAATGCCAACATTTTTTATAAGCTGTAATCTTCTGTTTCCTGGCCTGTTGTCTCCTGGGGCTAGGTACAATCACAGAGGACTGTACTAAGCCCCCTGTTTAAAGCAGGACCAGCAAGCATCTGATTTTAGCTTACAAAATCTTTAACATGTATACCGCAGGCCATTGAAGGCTGTTGAATCTCCCAGCTCTGCAGCCCTCCTCTGATGTCAGCTGCAGGGGGTTCTGAGATGTCTGATTACATGATATGGCATCTTAGAAGTCAGTAAAATTAGCCTAATACATTCTACTATGCTGCAGTAAACAGTAAATAAAAAAATTATTTTGTACACAAAGTGAAAATTGGGATCAGCCTCGCACTTGGGTGTGAGGCTCTTATTGTTGACAGTTCCCCTTTAAAGCTGGTTAAAAAAAGCTACTGTACCGTCCATATCACCTTCTGACAAAAAACATTCTGACCGTGCAAATTTACTGACAGCACTCCGGACCTGATACAGTTTAGACACAAATCTGTGCATTCCTGTATTATGGACAGCAATCATGTGCATGTGATGGAACACAGCATCTCAAGCTCCAGTGTGCAAACATGCCATAGAATGACTCAGCAACCTTCTGTGAGAATTAATTTGTCATTTATCAATATTTTCTATAAGTTTGTATTTTTTGTTAGTCTTTGTGATGATGAAAAGATTTACGAAGTCCTTTAACTCATCAAAAGACATTTGTCTAATGTTACACATGCCATCACATGTCCATGTGAGGCACCATGTCTTGCTTTGTTCTGCTGAAAGTCACTGTCTTCCTCCATCTCATACAGTTCATGCTGTTCTAACAATGCAAAGCATTGTGTGTTTTCCCAGCTTCAGGGACACAGAGAACTACTTGCTTACTGTGCAGATGGTACGTTTACTCCCCAAAACGGGCCTCTATCCCTACATTCACTGTGTTGTCAACAACCACCAAATATGAGACAAGGATATACCATGTACAAGGTGTCCATGACTGAGTGCTTACAAAATGGGGGACTCAATCACAGTGCCTGTGTACAGGGCGACCTGGCAGGGTAGCGAGTGGATACCTGGGTGGGCGAGGTAGGGCAAAGGGAAGTATGTGCTTGTGGGGGAGGAAGGGGAGGGAAGGTATGTGGGAGGGGGTGTGTGTGGGCAGCTGCCGAGCTGAACTGGTAGTGTGGTGGGGTGGGTGGTCACTTGAGAGGTGCAGGGTTTGGGTTAGCTGGTGCAGTTTATTTTTTGCCAGCAGGTGGCTTTTTATTTTTACAAGTTTTTCACTCCCCCCAACATGCACCCCCTTGGGTTGAGAGTCCGTTAGTAGGTGGGTGGGAGGAGGGTGAAGGGGAGCAGCCACTTGCATTTAAAAAAAAGTAGGTCTCAGGCCCCCTCATTATCCTCACCACAAGTGTGTATCACCAAAATTGATTTTTGGCGATGTACACTCGCCATAATGGCAATCGCTATTCCACCATCACCATTATGACATAGAACCTGAGACAAGAGTTGTCTCTGTTCAGATTTGGAAACTCTTGCAATTTCATTGTTATCTTTGGATTTATTTTCCTTTAGTCATCTATCCGAACCATCAGCTACAACCACAAATGGGATGATACATTGACAGCCACGTGCACAAATTGTTTTACTCTGGGACTAATTTCATCAATTGAACTTTTCTCTTGATTTTCTTACCCTTATGTCACATTATCATAGATTTGATGCACTCAGTTTTGGCTATTGCAGACAACATCTTAAAATACTTTGCTTTAGTCTGATGGCTGCTAGCTACATATAAATTTCTAGACTTTTTTGGTTTTGTTTCAATTTCTGTGTCTTGCTAACCATTTTACGCTTCGGTTTTATTCTGTTATTATTTTGTCTCTTTTTGTGTGACAAACTATGCGCTTTGTAGTCACATCTAGCATGTTTGCTGTTTCTCTTTTCTTTTAGTAAATGAGAGACATCAGTTTTTGCCTATTGTGCAGTACATAATACTGCACCATTTGCCTTGAAAGGCATGCCATGTTTCGCAAGGTACCTTTGTCATCTCTTGACAATGTTACTACGTTCTCTTGTAGGCATTTTGTTGGACTAGGCAATGCTGCAGCACCATTTTTACAGTCTTCACTACCTGCGAAAAGAAGGAAAAATCAGAAATCAGTACAGTGTTTTCATTTTGTTTTTCTGTTGTGTTTTTTGTGTGACAAACAGGTACTATATAGTTAAAAACATAGAAAGAAACTGTCAAGTCATGGTTTCATAAAACAGATATACTAAAGTATGTTAGAAACATTAAATACAGATAGGAATATCTTTTGGCTTAATAAGCATGGCATCAATGTATGTATTTTTTCAGTGCTTTAAAATTATTTGCCATCACTTCCATACAAAAACTGAATTCTTTTTTCATGAGCCGATTCTTGTGAGAAATCCTCTTTCATGAGATGCATATGAAAGAGAAATTTTCATCTCATGAAAGAGGATTTGAAAACAAACAGGAAATAAAATATGTGGACAGATAGAAATGCAGTTCTGAGTTGAACACAACACAGGAAGTTGGCCATCTTGGTTTTCAAATAATGAACACTGAAGAATGCTATGTAAGTACAGCTCATACTTTGTAAAGTATTTATACTATTTAAAGTTATATTTGTTAGGAAATAAAAGTAGATCCTATGAAATGATGTAGTAGGCTCAAGCCACATGTAAAACTGATGACTGAAGGTGGGCTATTTTGCATAGAAATTACACTGTAAAGCCTCACCTATGTGTACTTTTTGTTTCCGTTTAATGACTCTGCCATTCTCTTTCATGAGAACAAATGGAACTAGCTCACAAATGAGGACAGCATCATGAAAGAGGATTGGCAAGTCACAAAAGAAGAATTTATTAAAACAGTCCAGAGGACTTTAAAAAGGCCCCCTTGCTTACAAAATGCCCCCAAGCTGTACTTTCAATATTTGAATCAACAGAAAGCTATAGTTCTGCCACACTAACTGCATATTAACTTGAAATATGGCAAGCATAAATGCACATCATAGTATTAACAGAACATAGTATTTGTGGCTGAAATATTACATATTAGTATACAATATCAAGAAATGACAAGACATAGCACAGTTAAATGTTTCCCTCTACAGCACAATCTTACCACCTAGGACTCCAGGCCAAAAAAGGAGGGAAAATGAGTGTGTGCCACTATCCATAGGGGTGCTCTTGCCAATCAGACTCCATAACCAGCTTTCCATTGAAATGTTAGTCAATCATTTCTATATTTTCCTTCCAAAAAAGTTAGTGTTTTCTGCAATTTAACCAATCAGACACAACCACAGGTACAAATATACACATCATCAGTAACTTAAGAGAGTAGATAAACCTGCCAGCAAAACTTGTAACCTGACTGGTAAACAAGTAGGAATGGTGGCCAATAAAATGATAAAATAGGCAATGTTTTTTGATGTTCTTTGACAGCCAACACAAATCTATTAAACTGTTAGTTGGCAGAACTGCTGTGAGAGACTCACACATTTAGGACAGCTGTTATTTACAGTGCCTTTAAAGAGACTCAGCATGGCAGAAAGCTTCACAACAGTTTGGGTTGTGGACAGTTCACTTGTGCAAAGCATTGCCCAGTTTGTCAGGAGTTCTTTTGGGAATGATTTGCAAATGGAAAATTGTGATGTTCATTTGGTTTGGTAAGGGTGGCATGAGATGGAAGTAGCTCATGTCAACCATGTGTAAAACTTCTGAGCAGTTGCCCTGAGCCAGACAAACTTCTCATCCATCTTGGATGTAATGATTTGGGACACAAAAGGGGTATAGAGTTCATGGAAGTAGCTAAATCTGATTTTGCTGAACTACACAGAATGATGCCTAACTATAAGATCCTGTATACATGATCTGGAGAGGCCAGCTCCATTAGGCACCTGGAATTGAAAGATCATACTGAAAGGTGAAGATTCAAATATCTGACTTTTTGAATGATCTACGTATGCACACCATTACTCTTGTCCAAATTAAATATTATAATGATTCACTTTTTCTAAAAGATAGTGTCCATGTCTCAGACATTGGAAATCACATTTTCCTGGTGGACCTCCAGCATGGTATCCAAAGTGTATTGTGATATATGATCACAACCAGTACATACAGATAAGCAGCACCCTGATGCTGCACCATGATGGCTCTTCTAGGACCAATATCTACCTTGGTAAAAAAAAAAAAAGATGACATATGCATCACACACACACACACACACACACACACACACACACACACACACACACACTTGCCTTATAGTGTTTAGTCAACAAAATGTACAGTACCACATGGCACAGTGGCCATATTTATAGTATGGGCACATACAAAAACTACTGTGATATAACACCTGTAACAGCAGCATATATATCATATTATGACCCCCTTCCCAAAGCATATGATCGTTGATGGTATAGCACTACAATGAATGCTGTTCTTTGTGAGATGTGACACAGGAGTACTTACATTCCTGTGCTTTTATAGACAATCAACACAGACTCATATGACACATGTCCTATTATGTATTAGAGTTGTGCACAATTTCTTGGCATTTCACAGACACAAGTATTTAAAGAAAAACACCATCAAGACAAGTTATGAATGTAAAACTTACATTACCACATCTTTATATATTCATTTACTTTTTGTTTTTCTTTCAAACAGCATAGTGCCTAGGAACTGGACTGATGAGGAGGTGCTCACCCTGGTGAATAGGATCAAGAAGCAATGGAACCAGATATAATGATGAGGGGGACAAATCTCCCTCTTATGAAGATCTGGAAAAGTGTGACTGGTTACCTGCAGGAGAAAGGGTACACTAAGGATTCCAACTCATGCCATCACAAGTAGAAGGTGCTGCTACAAAAGTTCTATAAGATAAAAAAAAAATCAAGCAATGTCCAGGCTAAGAAGAAGAAGCAGTTCCAGTGGGCTGAAGCAATGTGAGAAAAGGCAAGGAAGCCAGAGGTGGCAAAGTACCGCTCTCTAGCTCTCGACAGGTGCAAAATCTGGGCGTTATTTTTGATGATGGTCTGACCCTGAAATCACAAGTGTCAGCTGTTGTCAAATCCTCTTTTTACCATCTGAGGAATATTGCCCGGGTGAAACATCTGATTCCCCAGGAGGACCGTTCGACTTTGGTCCACGCCTTTGTTACCACCCGTCTGGACTACTGTAATTCCCTCTACCTAGGGCTACCAGGGGTTGACATCTGCTGCCTTCAGCTGGTGCAGAACGCTGCAGCCAGGCTTTTGACTGGGACTCTTAGAACCAGTCATATTACGCCTGTGCTTCACGAACTGCACTGGCTGCCTGTTCGGTGGTGGATCACCTTTAAGGTTGGTTTACTAACCTTTAAAGCCCTACACGATCAGGGACCCGGTTACCTGAAAGATCTTCTGGTTCCCTATTGCCCCCTCCGCCCCCTCCGCTCCGCCAATGAGGGATTGCTAAAGATTCCCAGGGTTAGTTTGAAGTTATCAGGATCTCGTGCTTTTGCCTTTTCAGCTTCTACCCTGTGGAATTCTCTACCTCATTGGTTAAGAGAATGCCCGACCATTGACAGTTTTAAAATTGCTTTAAAAACATATCTCTTTACTTTGGCTTTTCCTTTATAGTTGTGATTGTTTAATGTTGGATTTTCCTGTTTTATTTAATCTGTACAGCGCCTTGATTTTGAAAGGCGCTTTAAAAATAAACATGAATTGAATTGAATTGAATTGAATTGAATTGAAAGTGGGTAATATAATTTATTGGCTTTGGCACATTTTACATACAGATCAAATTTTGAAAAATGAAGCGGGTGATAGACCCAGAGTCAACTTTAGGAAAGCTCAAAGTTTAGGTGATTTACTCACATCCAGTCACTTCAAACCCATTAAGATTTCAAGTGTACATAAGTGGTTACCTCCAAAACCTCCAGGCTTCCACAAATGTAGAAACTGCAATACAGTATATGCAAATATGCTTAAGAAAGGGCTGCACATAACTTACTATGCTTGTTTGAACCAATTAGTGCTGCTTTGGATAAGGGAATGCCAGTAGATGTGGTGTTCCTGGACTTCTCTAAAGCTTTTGATTCTGTCTCCATTAAAATTCTTGTTCAAGAACTGATAAAATTCCAGCTCCACCCAAATATAATTAGGTGGATTAACTCCTGGCTTAGTAATAGAACCCAATGTGTGTCAATAAGGGGCTATAAATTTCATTGGGGAGAGGTGATGAGTGGAGTTCCACAGGGCTCTGTATTGGGCCCAATTTTATTTAACATCCTTTTTATCCTCTATGCAAGTCCCGTCAAGGTTCTTGGTTATGTAAGTATGCAGATGACTGCAAAATGGGTGGCATAATCTATGATATGGAATCCACCAAAATATTCCAAGACAATTTAGATCATCTGGCTAATTGGGCTCATGAACACAAATTAGGGTTTAATGAACAAAAGTGTAAAGTCATGCACTTTGGAATTCACAACCCAAATTACCAATATAAAAGGAATAATTTTCCATTAGAAGTTAGCACTAATGAAAAAGATCTTGGGCTTTGGATTACCAATAACCTAAAGTTTGATTACCACACAGATGTAACCTTTAGGAAATGTAATCAAATCATACATTGCATTCTGAGATCCATAAGCAGTAGGGACACTGCAGTTATTCTTCCTCTGTATGTAGCACTTGTACGCCCACATATGGAATACTGTCTACCTTTTTGAGCCTCCCTACTTTATCCAGGGAAGAAACAGATTAGAAAGGGTACAGAAAAAAACTACTATGTGTATCTCAGTTGTCAGAGGTTTACAATATCATGACAGATTAAAGCATTTACAGCTTTACTCCATGGAATATAGAAGATAGTGGGGTGAATTATGTTTGATTTTCAGAGCATATAATAATCCAGAATTATTTGAATTAATAGGATTAATTAAGAGTATAACTCATTATAAAGACACAAGGTCTCATAACCTCCAGTTGATTGGATTAAATAACAAAACTGTCAAAAGAAGTCAGTAGTTCACACAAAGAGTTGTTAACATCTGGAACATGCTGCCTAGACATGTGGTTGAAAGTGAAAACATGATATCCTTTAAATGTAGCCTGGATATTTTTGTGGGTGAAGGAAAGTTCTTCTGTTCCACCATTTGAATTTAAATGGCGGCAAGTTCATTCATGGACCTCGGTCTTTCTGAACTTGTTTTCAAACTATGAACCTATGAACATACACACACACACTCACAATAACAGAAGGGTAGTGATTAAACATTTTATTTCTTGTGTTACCACATTTTGCTCAACAGCATAACTCTAATGCATCTTGCTTGAAATGTACAGACTTGGAAATTACGGGCCCATTGGAAAGAGGCATGGATAGGGTCAATAGATTAGAGAGCCTTGTCATAAAACAGTTCAACAAGAATTCAGGCCAAAAGCCACGGAGACCAGCACCAACCAAAGGGACACTGATTTAATGTAACTTCCCACTGCTTTTTAACTGCTGTGTTTCCTCAAAACAGTCCATGTGAGAAGGAAAAATATCACTCGCCAAAGGAAATAGTGCTTTGAAAAAGCTCAGTGGAGTGAAACATGTCAGGTGATGTCTAGCTGAGTTGTACATTGAGCGGGTGAAGTGTTGTGGGGAGCAGCTATATGTTTACACTGCCACTTATGTCCGTTATTTTTATCAAGTATTTATGGATTAAAGGACTGAGCACTATTTCCTTTGGTGAGTGACTTTTTTCCTTCTCACATGGACTGTTTTGAGGGAATGCAGCAGTTAAAAAGCAGTGGGAAGTTACACTAATTCAGTGTCCCTTTGGTTGGTGCCGGTCTCCGTGGCTTTTGGCCTGAATTCTTGTTGAACTGTTTTATGACGAGGCTCGACTGTTCCCAGGAGTGGCATACCCTTTCTCTGCTTTGATCAATAGATTACTGCAGAATGAGACCTGGTGGATAGTATCTTTAAATACTGTTCAACCACTAGAATTGAATGAGGTTGTAGATTACTCTCCTTATTTAAAGAACTAAACATTAGTTTTGGACCACATTCTCTAATGTTGGTCCTTTTGCTCGGTGACTTTATTTTGGTCACTTGTGTCTGTAGCATTTTTCTTTGTGTCTGTCCTTGTTATGTGTTTCATTGTATATGGTGTCTCTGTGTTTCTTATTTCAGGTATCTACATGATTCAGAATCATCCCCAAGTTTGAATCCCACTACTTCTTCACCCATGTAGAATTCAAAGGGACACACACAGAGTGAGGGAACTTGTAATAAACTTATAATGAAGTTTTTTAATTGGGAAATATTATTCTGATTCACTAAGACCTAATCAGTGTAGCTTACTCCATTTGCCCCTTTTCCTTCCCCTCTGTAAAATTAATTTATGAAGCATTTGTAACTTTTTTATATTTCAAGGTTTGGTTTTAATATATTAGTCTTTACTTACTAGTCTGCATACATGTATGGAAAGGTTTTTTCATTGTAATTTTTTTATATATTATTTTAAGTCTAGTGACAGCCCGGTGGCACTGAGGGTTGAGACACTGAATTCCACACCTTGCACCATGCCGGCGACCAAGGGTCAGGAGCAAACTCAGGTTGTTGGGGGTTGGCTGAGGAAGAGAGGACTGAGTGTCCGGAGGACAGCTCTCCTCTCCTGGGGCAAGTAGGGGAATGAGCCACTGCAGTACTGGCTCCTGGTCGTGGTAAGGGGGATAGTGTGTGACAGCTCCAGAACTTGGGGTCAGCAGAGCAAGATGCTAGAAGTGCAGCATATGGAAGCATGTGCTGTGACATCCTAGGTGTCATAGCACACCCTCATCAATGAGAAAAGGGGAAGAAACAATAATCCTCTAGTGCGCATGAAGCCTACACCTGCCAGCGACACACTGGATGCACTGAGATTCTCCCTCACAATCCAACTCACCAAGAACTCCCCAGTGTGCAGGGTAAGTACCCGCTGGGTTAGAGACCTGGGCTGCATGCAGGGAAGGGGGTTGAGAATGGGGGGCGGCAGCCGGTGGGGTGCTGGATGACATCAGAGGTTGAGAACAGAGGGATCCATAGGACCCCCCCCAGCCGAGGAGGTAGTACTAGAAAGAATAAATGAAAAAAAAGGAAAAAAAAAGAAAATCATCTTAAGTCTTTTATACATGGTCTCATTAGTGTGGTGTTTATTAGGTGATGGGATATGTGAAACTGACATGCTTCCCGATGAAGGCCAGAGTATTTGGCCAAAGTGCTGGGGTACCTGCTTTCCTCCTGGCATGTCTGGATAAGTGCTTCTATAAAATAATTTTTTGGGGCTGCAGCATGCCTATTGTGTCTTCAATTGTGACCCAGAGTGCAGGAATTTATTTTGTTTGTTGTATAGAGGGTTGGCAGCCCTTTCTGGCACCCTCAGAACCTTTTGAGTTGCACTGCATTCACATCTCCTGTAAGCTAGAGTTTGGTGACACACAATGGAAGTAAGTGTGATTACAAAATACAAGCACTGCACAAAAAGGTTTCTAACATGACTGGCACTTGTTGGTATCTAAAGTCAGAATTCTGACATTGTGAAATATTAAGCATCACTACAACATACAGTAACAGTTGCTCATAATTGTGCTTTTCAAATACTTTCTTTAATTGTCATGAAGTGCAGCCCATGACGGGAAGGGGGGTTAACATGAGAGTGAATTCACAACAAGATATCAGATATGACTGTGAGCAATAAACATTTTGTTCCCTTAAACTGAAGCGCAGTGTGAAATATTGTCCAGTGAGGAAGGAGGCATAATGTCCCATCTGTCCTCAGGAGTGTGTGGAGGTGGGGGAGATGTTTTTATGGAGGCTTGCAAATGATTGTCCTATGGATGACACTTGGTACTTGATCAACTCACAGTGAAAATTTTAAAATTACTTGATATATATATATATATATATATAGAGAGAGAGAGAGAGAGGACAATGTATGGGCTATTACACAAAACAAGCTTGTGAAGCCATCAATAGGCTACTATGGCAACATATTAAACATTTTATTTAAGAACAATAGTATATGATTTATTTTAAAAAATATATATATATATGAAATATTTTATTATTTTTTTTCTGAAAAGTACAAGGGTATATGATTTCTTTTACAACAAATTATATAAAACATTTTATTTGTGAATTGAAATTTATTGTTTCCTGTCTTTATTTGTACTGAAAATAACATTGCTCTGAAAGTTTACCACCTTTGAGAGTTGGTCAAAACATTGTAAACTGGGTAAGAAATTGGTTGGGGGATAGCACACAGAGGTTGTGGTGAATGGAGTTCACTCAGAGGAGGGGAGGGTGACCATTGTGGTGCCTCATGGATCTGAGCTGGTACCAGTCCTCTTTAATGCACTAATGAGAGACATTGCAGAGGAGCTGGAGGGGAAGGTGTGCCTCTTCGCAGATGATACCAACATTTGCAATAGAGTGGACACTCTGAAGGGATGTGGAAAAGGATGAACAGAGACCTGAGAAAACTCAAGGAGTGGTCATGGGTATGGCAACTTGGTTTCAATGTGAAAAAAGTTTGAAATAATGAACTAGGGGTACTGAAACACAGGGCCACACCACAAAATAAGGGGAGTGTTATTGACGACCACCAAGCATCAGACAGACCTCAATGTAATCATATCTGATGTCATAAAGGTGGCCAGGCAGTTTAACAAGGCAGTTGGGAGGGCTAGTGAAATGCTGGGGTGCATAGGGAAGGGTATTACCAGCAGAAGGAGGAAGGTGGTGTTGCCTGTCTTCTCCGAAAGCAAGACTGTGGAAAACAATCTGTGTCCTAAATCCTGTTTCGTGAGATTTTCGTGAGCTCACAAAAGAGATGCCTTCTCACGAAACAAGGATGTGAAAAAAAAATCTGTCTAAAATCCTCTTTTATTAGATGGTATCTTATTTTGTGAGATTTTTATGAGCTTGCAAAAGATGTCTTCTCACAAAAGAAGATGCAGAAAAAAACTAATTCTGAAATCCTCTTCAATGAGGTTAAATTCCTCTTTTGTATGGCTTTATTCCTCTTCTGTGAGCCATGCAAAAGTAGAAAACTGACTCATGAAACAAGCCTTGCTAAGGAGTTTAGAGGTGTAGTAAAAATATATTTCAGGGTCGTTTTTTGAAAAACTAAGTCCAAAATTGAGCTAAATAGTTCCATTTAGCTAGAGTCGTGTGTTTGGTCTCTCCAGGCAATCATATTTTTATGGGTTTTCAAAACATTTTTTTAATGGAAACAAGATGGCCACCACATGAAAAAAGATTTCTTTTTTCTCATGAAAGAGGATTTCTGCTTCATGAAACAAGAATCCTTTTTCATATGGACAAATTTCTCTTTCTTATCAAACATTGGTCCTAAAGACCCTACTGAGTATACATAGAACTGAAAATTCAAATCTTTACAACTTGAGAATGAATTAATGTTTTTTTTTACTAAGTCAATGAATTGCGCCATTCTAGGGCAAGCCCTTTCTACCCTGAAAATTTCAGAAGAAAATTCCAAACCATCTGGGATGTAGGTTAGAGCAAAAACAAACATTAAAAAAACATATTTTCCCTCTTTTAGCACTAACTGGATCTTGGAATCTGAACATCTGACCGAAACAAAGCTTACCACATCAAGAGGGCTTGCATTGTACACTACACATGCAAAAATTCAGTGCAATTCTGTTGAACGGTGCACAGCTATTAAGGTGCAAAGTTAGAGGTTTAACATTAAACACGCCACTTAACCCTAACTATAATGGTGCTACCTGCCTCTATAAGCTATCTGTCTGTCTACCTGTCTGTCTGTCTGTCTATCTATCTCTCTCTCTCTCTATCTATCTATCTATCTATCTATCTATCTATCTATCCATATATACCTAGTAATCAGGGATACAAACAACCAGAAAGTTGTTCAGTGCTCCGTCCAGTGCTAGCCAACAGTGATACTGAGGGTAATATCTATACCCTAATAGTGAAACCACAGAACAGTAACAAAACACTTGAAAGCAGACAAATTTGAGTGGCTTAATTGCACATTAAAAATAAATGTATTGTCTGGATTGACAAACATGGACTCACAAGAACTGCAAAGAAAACTGCCCCAGCACTTTGGTCTATGATCTTCATCAGGAGTGAAGTTGAATAAGATTGATATCTCTTTTATACAGTGAAACAAATCACATCACAATCAGTTGATTATTACGTGGCACTTTCAAAAATCTTCTTACATACAATTGATTAATATATCCTGAAAAAAAGTATACTAGCAATCTAACTTCATTGTTTCTGTACAAAAACAATTTATTTAAATTCAAAGATGAAATTTTAAACTTTGCCAATTATCCCAATGTTGTTGGGGGGATATCACAACTTGATATGAAAGGAAATTACAAGAAAAATCCAAAAAATGGCAAATACTAATGCCTGTCACCAGAACACGTAACCACTCTGGATATGGACCATATAGACCACATAGACTATGAATGTTTTTATTATGTAGAAGGCCATATAAATCTCATGTCATCTAGGAAAACCCTTGCTGCTAGATGCTGAATATTGCAGTAAATATAGCAAAAGAAAGGAACATAGGGGTAGCCATGCTGTTTTGGATAGCTATGCTGTGTAGCTGTTCTCATAGTGGCAGCTTCAGAGCTGGTGGGCTTTGGACAAAAATAACTAAAAAGTCCAATTAAAAATAAAATAAGTCAAAAGGCCAATCAAACAGTCCACACATAAATATAGAATGACACAGACTTTAACTTGAAAGAAAACTGACGAAAGACATAAAGGTGTACACATTATAGCATCTTTAAAGATATAAACAGCTATTATTGTGGAAGATTATTTCTTTATTGCCATCATGTTTAAGTCCTTAACCTGACATGCCATCATAGAATAAATCATTAATCTAATAAATGTTTCTTTCTTAAAAATGTACAGTACTTGTGCCAGTAAATAAACATTAAAAATGTCTGAGTGCATCAGTAAAATATGATTCTGAATAATCAAGGCATGTTTTAAGGTTTGATCTATCTTCATGCCCCTGTCTTCAGTGAATAAATGACAGCAAACCAGGCACACCCCGTTTTGCTATAGTTCTCTGATTGGCACTGCCACCTGTGATCACAAAGATGGCAATAAGGCAAGGGGGGGTAGTTAACGATGAGCCAAGCTGAATTTATATTCAGTAAATGTGCTAAAATTTGGCACTGTTACTTTCATTTTGGCCTAATCAAATGTTTGTACCACTTCAGATCATTTGAACCTTCAACCAAATAATTACAAAAACAGCACATTAGCCCTGCCCAAATGGTTAAGGCTGGTCCAAATCTCTCCCTGTTCCCCATCTCAGTCAGTTTCCACCCTCCTCCATCCTTCCCAGACATGGCTTCTGTCACTGTGCCAGATGCTGACTGATTTTTTAACTGACTGGAGGAATGAAGGAGGATGGAAGAGGCTGGGATTAACTGGAGTGGACAAAGGATGGTGAAGGGGTATTTCTTACCCCCACTTTAAGCCAATTAGTCTCCAGTACTAAGGACCTGAATTCTTTTTGGCCAAAGTTTTGGTACTCAAACACTCCCACCCCAGAGGAAGAAAGCATCGTATAAGATACTCAGCCTACTTCTTGTCCAACCTCAACAATGCTCTGAGATTGGGACATGAACCTGGAACTCCAACATGCCAAGTGGCCCACTCTAGCTGCTGTACTATCCAGCCAGCCTGTCTAACCAGGTTTATAGCTGGAATAACTGCAGTGCAGAGAAGTTTAATGATTTGCACATGGTCACAGAGTGAGTAGATTTGACAGGACTGCGACAAGTGATCTTCTATACTAAGCTGAGAGATAATGCTGCAGTTTTAAGTTTTTACAAGGCTACCTCCCAAGTCATTGCAAACATGGTAGGCAGCAATGAAGCAAAACACTAGTAGCAGAAGCATCACAGAGCATTGAAACAGAGAATTTGTGAAATTAAGTTGAATCTCCTCTGACAAGATAGTACTGTGTTCTGAAAAAGTGACATGAACAGTAAGAGTCTCTTTGGGAACAATTAAAGACATTAGACAGTCTCGCTAAAGGCAGCAAACTGGTTGCATTAGCAGAATACTTCAGAATAATTAGAGTGCACTGAACCTTTAAAGTAAAGAGGTGACAGGAATCTGAGATTTATAAGCAGCAATCCACCTTCTACATCATGGAAGTGTTTTGGAAAGGTCATTTTCAAATAAGTTAAAAGTAATTCTGAATTTATAAGGTAACATAAAAAAGAAATGGACACTTTTTACAATAGGTTGTACTTAAGATTCTGCATATGAAAGAAACAGAGAAATTAGTTACAAGTTCCTGTCTTTAAAGTGTTCCTTGGGCCAGGATATCAGGGTAGCACAGCTACGTGGCTGCTGCTCATGATGCTGCAACCTGAGTTGAGGACCAAGGCAGGAAAATCAGAGGTTTGGTAGAGGGAGAGCAACTGAACATCCCTGAGGACACTGCCCATCTCTGAGGAAGAATGGCTGCAGTCTTTGCTCTGCTACTGCCAGCTGGATATACACAGGTGGTGCTGAAGCTGGAGCCAACAGTGGGCCAGATGGCCACAGTCTAGCTCCTATGCATATTGGCACACTTGCATGTGCAGGCACCCCTCAGAGCCCAAGACATCTGCATGCTGTGTGGGGTAGGAAGGAATCAACAGAGAAAAAAGGTTCCACCACTCCGGCTGCCCGCGGCAGTGCACCCGGTCATTATGGTGCCAAGTTACAAAGTCACTGACCCCTCATTTTGTGGGAGGCTGTGCCCCCCCATGCCCCCCACTCCCCCCTTTCTGAATATACCAACTCTGGAGGAGGGGGCAGAGCTCGGGAAAGGGGTGGAGAATTTCACTATTTGGCACCCTAATGATGGGCGCACTGCCGCCAGTGCCCTGAACTGGTGCAGTGGAGGAAAAACCCTGCAGCATGGCAGGATGATAGATGCACTCTCAGGCTTCAGTAAATTAATGGCTTGCCACCTCCCAGAACAATGCAGTCCTGAAGGGGAGCTTTGTTTATGTGGCTACTTGCTGAACCGATCATGGAATGTTAAGTAAGTCCAGGGAAGAAGGAGGTGGGAAAACAGCAGAGAAGGGGAGCATGGGCATGGGAGGTCACCTACAATAAGAATGGTGACTGTAGAGACTTGCCATATATATACAATATATATAGGGGATACATGATGGGCATGAGTGTGATATGGCAAATATTGTCACTCCTGCAGAGTGAGCTCTGGATATATCACGAGTGCCGAAGGCACAGTGAGACTATCCAGGAGTGACAATATTTTCATAGCAGCACTTATATGCCCATCATGTATTCGATATATACAATAGGGCCAAGAGTTTCAGAAGTTTTGTTATGCTGTCTTGTGTTCTGTTCCTGTTAATGTGTTTGCTCATTCTGTGTGTGAGCTTTTCTGAATGGGCTGGCAGTGTTATAAACTCTGAGATACACATGAGTGTGTTTTGCAATGCTAAATGAGTTCGTTTTAGATAGGAATGAGAAACATACTTTTGTGAAGCTGTATTGTTTAGCAGTCTGGCTGCAGTGAAGTTCAAAGCATCACAGTAATTGTTCTGAACTGAGAGGCAGAGTGTCAGAACAGCTGATACTGTTTTCAGTTGTAATTAAGTTAGCTGCAGGCAGAGTGCAGAGTGTTCTGTGAAATTGTGCTCTTTAGGATTCTGGCTGCAGTGAAGTTGAAATTGTCACAGTAATTGGGTGAGAATCAGAGTTTGAGGAACAAGTGAGAGTGTGTTTCAGTGGTAGTTGAGTTAGCTGCAGGCAGTAGTTTAGACTGTTCTGTGAAGCTGTGCTGTTTGGAATTCTGGCTGCATCAAGTTGAGAGCATCACAGTAATGAGCTAGAAGCTGGGGGGGGGGTGTGCTTTGTAATGCTCACTGAGTTAGCTGTAGGCAGCAGTGAGACCTCTCAGGTAGTCCTGCATTTGTGTCTATGGTAACAGCACAGGTGTTTTTTTCATGCTGAGGGGAAAGCTGCCTAGGGTGATGATATCAGTGACCTTTTGTGACCTGTGTGTGTAAATGTCTCATATCATCACAGTAGAGCAGAGGGTAAAAATATCACACTGCAGTGGATGATACACTGTTTTATCTCACTCATTTACCACTCACCCCTATTGTATATATATATATATATATATATATATATGTTTTTATATAGCACCATTCATGCACACTGTATCCCAAGTAGTGGTGGGTGAAGTGGGCTAAATTAGCTCCACGAAGTGGAGTAACGTGGAATACGTGAAGTGCACTAAAACGCAAAGTGGAGTACTTTGCATTTTAATGGGGAACTCGAAGTCCATTGAAAACATTTTGCCTTCCTCAAACCATTTCTCCATCAATTTTAAGGTGAAGTAACATTGAAATCAATGTACTTTGCATCGCTTCGACTTGTTATTGAGTTCCAAAGCGAATTTGCAGTGCTTCATGGGATTGCAGGTCACATGGGCTCTAGATTGTTCTGCACAGCCTCAGTTCTGTGTAGTGTGTATGTAGTGGAAGATGGAGACAGTTTCCTCTCAGAGCTCTGCCATTCAAATCCTCTAAAAGCTGTTAAAAAAGCCTTCTTGAGCCATTTTTTTTGCTCAAAACTTAGTATATCAATTGTAGAAAACCCTCCTGTGCTCATATCATTGAGTGTTTATTGTTTGTGTGTGGATTTTGAATGTTAATTTAGAGCAGTCAGTCTGTGTACTGTGAAGTGTGCTTTGGGGAGGGGCGTATCTGTGGTGTAGGTAGATTAACTGGGAGAAAAAGGCAGTCTTTCTGTTTTGGTTATATTTTTCTTGTATAACTGTTAATGTACACAGTAATATTTTCAGTAATTCTTGGCATTTTTTTGCTGATTGTTGTAGCGGAGCAGTGTATAATTTCAGTTTGTTTAAAACATTTGGTTATATTACTAAAGGTTTTCAATTTGCTATGTATTACTTGTAGTGTGTGTGTGAGTGTGTGTGAGATGCATGCATGCCATTAAATCAGATACCATTTATTGTGCCACAGAGTATTTGCAGCAGTGTGAATCTGCTATCCATTGCACCTGCATGAATTTTTTGTACAGCTTGTGGTATCTTTACTGGTAGTAGTGGACTGTTACTGCGGTGCACTACCACCCCCCCCAAACTGGCAAAAGGTATTCTTTTCCAGATTTGGATTTCTGATGGTGAGCACTGATTAGGTGGTGGTGTTGTGCCTTTGCGTCTGCACCTCTTTAGTGTGCAGCACAATCTTAATCTGTCTGTGCATTTGCATCTCTTTAGGGCCCAATCTCCATCTGTTATTTAAGTCACAGTTGTTTCTTTGGCTTCCCTTCAGAGTACTGGTGTGGTGCACACGATTCACGATCATGTCACGAATCACAAAACTAATGTTTTGTAGTATCTCTCCAGGCTTCACCACTGTACCAATTGATATGAGTTTTCAAGCTGGTGAGTTTTGTGAACAGCCAGGTCATCAGGGAAGTACAGCTGTAGGCATTCACGTTCCCAATATGCTCGTCAGCTCCAAGTCTGAGAAAAATAAATTCATTATTTCACGGTCACGAATGCAGTCACAATTCAGGATCACATCACGAATCACAATATTAATTTTTTTACTAGTTACTTGCATCATGTAAGCCTGTTTTGTAGTATCTCTCCAGACTTCATCACTGTACTCATTGATAAGAGTTTTCAAATCAAAGAGTTTTGTGATGCAGGTCATAGTCATCGGGGAACTACAGCCATAGACATTCACTTTCCTGTACAGCATGTGAGTTACAGTAGTGTAAGCCATGTGATGTGTGGGGGCCCGGGGGGCTTCCAATATTGTTGTCACTCCACCTTACTTTGGGTTAAAGCAGAATGACAATGAGAAGTCACAATCACAATAACAAGGTGAAGTGGGCATTTCATGCTGGCCACTCTGTGTAGCGGAGTGACAACGCAAAGTGCCCACTTCATGGGCACTTCACAGGTGGAATTTAAATTCACTGCATCTCTAAGATGGGAGACTTTGTATGTCTTATTACACTCTCATTTCACTTCGGCAGCACTGGGGAATTGTTTGGACACAAGACAGTAGCATTTTGGGGATGAACATTAATTCTGGTGACATTGTCTGACCACTGCCCGGATGACTGAGTGTGCCGTTAATTCTGGGAGACTTTGCATTTCTTGTTATGCTCTCATTTCACTTCATCAGCACTGGGGAATTTTCTGGAGACAAGACGACAGTATCATTTTGGGGATGCACATTAATTCTAGTGACTGTGTGTGGGGGGGCTGCCAATATTGTTGTCACTCTGCCTTACTTCGTGTTAAGGTGGAATGACAACATGAAGTGTTAATAACAAGGCGAAGTGGACATTTCATGCTGGCCACTCTGCTAAGCGGAGTGACAACATGAAGTGGCCACTTCGCGTTCACTTCGCTGGCAAAATTTAAATTTGCTGCATCTCTAATCCCAAGGCATTTAACAGTCCTCATGTCTTCGTCAGCAAACCATCAATTAATAAATACATTCTTTCAAGGAATGACACAGATTCCAGCAGTATAGAAAACTATGTGTAATATACTGTGCAATACACATAGCTTACATCAACTATGCCAATGCCATGTACACAGTAGCACTGATGTAGAACCAGCTTTATTGACAGAGGGAAAGTTGACCAAGATACCAGGGATAACATGGTTATCTGTTCTTGTGAAAAGTGCCCCCATGGGATCTTTAACTTTCACTTGGACAGTGTGATAAGGGATGGGCAGTAAGTTTAATGTCTCATCCGAAGGGTACTACCTGAAACATTGCAGCATCACCCTAGTGCAGCACTGTGCTGTCAGTGCTGAGTATTAACCAAGTTTCTTGTGTAGGTCTTAAGTAAATGATAATCTGATTTTCCTGACCCAGAAATGAGAGCGCTACCAGCTAATACACCAACACCTAGAGGGTGTGGTGAGTATCTCTGACAGCTAAGAACTAGACAAACACTACACATATATGCAAAGGTGCCACAGGGCTGGGCAAACCATTGTGAGCTCTCTGCTGCAGCTCTGATTAAATTTTATGTAAATACCTTATTTGAGGGTATTTTGTGCATTTTAATTGCAAGTTTTTTTTAATTTTTTTTTTTCATTTAGCTTAGTAAAGGTAGTAGGGCTGATTTTAGTATAGGACTGATTTTCGTATAGTTAGTTTGCAACTGAGACAGAATCAGGGTTGGATTACGCAATAGGCAACATAAGCACTGGCCTAGTGCCCTTAACTGCAAGGGGGCCCCAGCAATCCCCAACATATATTTACCATATATCCTCTTCTTTCTGTCTGAGCTGCATTTTTTTGTAAAGAACTCTGCCAAGGAGTAATCTGAGCAATGCAGTGGCTGAACTGTGACATGATGCTCACCTCCCTGATAAGGTGTTAAGTGCAGCTGATAGCTTCAGAGGATACTGGCTAGGCAGACCTTAAAGGTGTGAAGAGGCTCATTTCCTTTGCTTTGTCTCCTACCCCACTTAAAATACACACTTAGAATCAAGTCTTACTCTTAAATATAAAAGATTAGCAATGCAATTCAGTGTGTCTGCTTTATGTTTAATCTCACTTCTAAAACTAAGAAATCTATAATGCATTTCAATGGCACAATTTAAAATCGTACTTTTTTTTTAATCCCCTCATCTCACTCATACTGAAGTTTTGACCTTAATATAGGTCCATTTTCAGGGTGAACAACTGAACATATTTCCAGATTCCCATCAGTAAATCTTGCCTATTATTTATTTATTTATTTATTTATTTATGTATTTATTTATTTTATTTAGTCAATCATAGGAATTACAACACTTTGAGTCATAGACTTATTTACAAAGGCTCTGCGTCAGCGTAGTCATACATTCAGAGATAGTACATTAGTGGGATATCACATTTCAAGTAATTACACATAATAGCCAAGGTGGCTGAAAGTCTATACATGTAGTAGCTAGGGTATTGATATTATTACTGTGGAACAATTATAATACAAGTGCAGCCTCTGGGGCACTGTTGTATAGTGACCCTGGCTTTCCAATCAATAACAGAAATGTCTGATCCCGAGAATGATTTCTTCCAGCAATCACTCACTTTGCAATATACAATAATCTTTAAAGTTCATGACTCCTCTAGTAAACCAGTAGCTTAGCTTCTGCACCACCCAGGACCTTAGTCTCTTTTAGAAATGGGTCTCTACCCTACCCAACAAAACTCCCACATCCTGGTTCATGCCACCTGACAGGACACAATGATAACACCCAGACTGTGAGTGCACACGCCTGTGTTTTGGGTGGGTGGGGGGTCTTTGGAGAAGTGCATATCATGACTTTTCATACCCAAAAATTATTTTTACCATGTCAATTAGTAATTATTTTCTCTAAATGCCCCAAACTCAGAATATTGTTATTTTGCCATACTGATATTATCAGTTTCATTAATTCTGAAGCATTTTATTTAGGTTATTTATGTTTTATGCAACTTTTAGGGACAGTAAGAAATTTTATTTACAAGTTTCAAGTAACTCTGATATGCAATGGCCAAGGGGTGTGGTCAAGGCGAAGGGGCACAGTCATGGCTAAGAGGTGTTATTTGCGGAGAGCTGGGCTCCAGGTTTCTCTTGGGCCTAGGGCCCCAGATTGCCTTTATCTGGCCCTGGACAGAATAGGAGGCGGTTTTATTATTTTGTAGTTGAGGTCTAAATGTGTTGTGAAGCAGAAAGCTATGCAACTTTGCAGCTTGAAGTTGCTTATATTGCACCTGTAAATGAACCTCTGGTCAGTGTGCCTCTCCCAGTTAACAAGTTATTCATCTGATTCTACACCAGATTTCCTTTCCCCCTCTTTTCTTATTAATTGTATATTGTGTTGTGCTTTATGTTTTAGTTGCAGTATGTCAGGATGTGCATCTTTAATGTTATTTGTATGGGAGATGATTGGAGTGTGGTTGTGGGGAATTAGAGGTGTTTATTGTTTTAGAGGATGATGAGATAGTGAGGGGTATTCATGGGGATTTGAGTGGTTTTAAAGGTTTTATTTTTTGTTAGTGTTTTAGTCTTATTTTAGTGTGTACTGTGTTGTACTGGGCATGAGTTGAAATCTGTAGATCCCCAGGCTAAGTTACTTCCCAGCCCTGCTCTGAAATCTTGAAATCTATGTCTCTTCTATGCCCCCCCCCAACCAAAGGTGGTGCTGTGTCAGTGCAGGGAGGTAGGGATCAGTAGCAGATTTTGGGGGGAGCAGTGGAGTTGAGGATGGCATTATTAGGAGTGTGAAGACCAAGAGACACCCTGGGATGAAATGGGGACTTGGGAGTGGCCAGGCACATTCAATCCCCATACCCAGGGAACCCACAAGACTGGCTAGGCAGGTAGCTGAGGGACCAGCTGCAACCATTCATCCTCTGTGGGCAGTGCTATGCAATGCCAAAATGATGAGGAATATGACTGCTATTAAAGTGGATTTTTATCTCATTCAACATAGAAACACAGAAACTGATGGCAGATAAAGACCGCTTGGCCCACCTAGTCTGCCCATTTCCCTACCCAGTGGATAAGCTGCAGATCCTAGTTAACCCAACAGCCTATTTCCTTCTAATCCCCACTAGAATTGCCTTATGTCTGTCCCACGCATTCTTGAATTCCCCCACTGTTTTTGACTCCATGACCTCCTCAGGAAGGCTGTTCCATGCATCGACAACCCTCTCCATGAAAAAATACTTCCTCACATTACTGTACCTCTGAGCCATCCCCCCATCATCAAATTGTGTCTCCTTGTTCTTGCACATCTCTTTTTCTGAAAGATGCTACCCTGTTGGACTTTGTTGAAAGTTGCTATCATGTCCCCCCCCCCTTTCCTGGAGAGTATACATATTAAGCTCCTTTAGTCTCTCTTCTCATGTCTTCTGGTGCAGACCCCGCAGTATTTTGATTGCCCTTCTCTGGTCAGCCTCCACCATATCTATGTCTTTACAGAGATGGGGTTTCCAGAACTGCACGCAATACTCCAGATAGGGTCTCACCAACTATCTGCTCAGATGGATAACAACTTCCTGTTTTCTACTGGTGATGCTTCTCCCTATGCATCCCAGTATTCCTCCAGCCCTACTTACTGCCTTCTCACATTGCTTGCCCACCTTTAGGGCATCTGATATACCTACCCTCAGGTCCCTCTCCATTTTTGTTATTGTCAGTATCTCACCCCCCATTGTGTACTCTCACCCTGGGTTTTTGTGTCCCAGGTGCATTACTTTGCACTTATTTGTGTTGAATTTAAGCTTCCATAAATTTAACCATTCCACCAACCTTGCCAAGTCCCTTCTCATCCTTTCCACCCCACCTTGTGTATCAACCCTGTTGCAGATCTTTGTGTCATCTGCAAAGAGACATACTTTTCCTTCCAGGCCCTCTGGAATGTCTCTTATAAAGACATTAAAAAGGACTGGACCCTAGTATTGAACCCTGCGGTACCCCACTAGTAACCCCCCTTTCTTCACTGTGGACTCTGTTTACTATTACCCTCTGCATCCTGTTGTCCAGCCAATGTTTTACCCAGGCTACCACACTGGGACCCACTCCCAGGCTGGCTAATTTGTTTATTAATCTTTTGTGTGGGACTGTGTCAAATGCCTTGCTAAACTCTAGGTAGGCCATGTCCACAGCCCCTCCCTGGTCTACTACTTTGGTCACCCAGTCAAATAAATCAATTAGATTCGTCTGACAAGACCTTCCCACTGTGAATCCATTCTACCTTGGGTCCTGGACCCCACTGGCCTCTAGGTATTCAACAATTCTTTCCTTCAGAAATGATTCCATCATTTTCCCTGCCACTGAAGTCAAACTGACAGGTCTGTAGTTTCCTGCCTCTGTCTTGCTCTGACTTTTGTGAAGGGGAATCACACCTGCCCTCCTCCAGTCCTCAGGTATCACACTATCCTCCCATGATTTGTTAAAAGGGTAGTCAGTTGTGTTACTAGTTCTCACCTTACTTCTTTTAGAATTCTGGGGTGATTCCTATCAGGCTACATTGCTTTGTCCACCTTCACTTTTAGGAGTTCTTTCAGAACCCTTTCTTCTGTGAAAGGACTGATATCGACCCCCCATCCAGAGTGTTTCTATTGACTGGATTAGGTACCTCCCCCTCCTCTTCCATTGTGAATACTGAGCAGAAGTATTCATTCAGTATCCATGCTTTTTCACTGTCCTCTTGCCCACCCACCTCCTCTTTATTTAGCCTCAGTATCCCTCCCTTTGTCTTTCTTCACTCCCTAATGTACCTATAAAAGGTTTTATCCCCTTCTTAATCGAGTTGACTATCTTTTCCTCAGTTTGGGCCTTTGCTATTCTGACTGTCTTCCCCGCTTCCTTCTGCTTTACTGGTACAGTTCCCTATCCTGCTCGTTCTGTGTTTCCTTATACTTCCTGAATGCTATATTTTTCTTCCTAACCTTCCCTGCCACCTCTTTTGAGAACCATAGTGTTTTTTTCTTTTGTTTTGATTTGATTATTTGCTTCACACAAAGGCTTTTTGCCTCTGTGATGGCAGTTTTGATGTTTCCCCATTGTTGCTCCACTCCTCCTTCTTGCCTGTTTGCTAGTGCTTTTCTGAGGCACTCTCCCATTTTAACAAAATCAGCCCTCCTGAAGTCCAGTACCTTCACTTTTGTATGGCTTGACTCTACAGCTGAGTTTATCGTGAACCACACTGTTTGGTGTTCACTTGTTCCCAGATGGTTACCCACTTCTAGATCTGAGATCCTCTTTCCGTCCCCATTTGAGAGTACCAGGTCTAAGATTGATCCTTCCTGAGTGGGTTCCAACACTAGCTGTCTGAGGCATGCCCCCTGTAGGGTATCGAGAATGACTCTGCTCTTGGATGTGGCTGCAGCAAATGTGCTCCAGTAAACATCTGGCATATTCAGGGCCCCCATCAGCAATATCACCCCTTTCTCTGCCTTCCTAAGGATGCCTTCTATCATTTCCTTGTCCATTTCCTCCCCCCGAGATGGGGTCTGTATACAACTCCTGTGCAGATAGTGGTGCCATTTCCAGTCTCCAGGGTGACCCACAGTGCCTCCTCTCCTCCCAGTTTACTCTTTAGTTCTGTTGCTTTGATTACTTCAATTACATAGAGAGCTACTCCTCCTCCTCTTCGATCCTCCCTGTCCCTCCTATAGATCGTGTACCCTGGTATGTTGACATCCCAGTCATGGTTCTCTGTGTACCATTCCTCTGTCAATCTGGTTTGTTTCATGGAGACTTGAGTCAATAATGATGCTGGCCCAGTACTGGAGTCAGCCAACCCGGTGGATAGCTCAGTGGTGCACTGCACAAGGAAGGACCATAGGGAGGTGGCTATCTGTTTTAGATCTGAGCTGAACCGGTTGGTGCACCCACTGGGGATATATTGTCATTTAATGCATGGCTGTATGTAGGGGTCCAGGTGCAGGTTGCAGAATCCTCCTTGGATATAGGCCACCAGGGTGTGAAGGGGAATTTTTGCACGAAATCATGTACAGGTACTTCATGGCTTACACAGTGTTGTAGTCCCTAGATGGATTTTTCTGGGTGACTTCAATGCTTTGCTTGCTGATAAACTCTTGCATTTTGGTCAAGATTTTCTTTAAGGCGTGGAAACCCTGGGCCTTGCACAAGCTGTTGCTTCTGTGTCTCACCAACATGGCCATGCCTTGGACTTGGTATTCTCCCCGGGGCTTGAGGGGATGAATCTCAAGATTTATCTGATCAGTTAGTTGGCTCACTGTGCAATCAGGTTCTCCTTCAGGGTCCCCCGTGGTATTCCACCCCTGTGGAGATAGTTGTGTACTGCTCATAGCAAGGACTAAGGCCATAAGGACTCTTGGCATTGCTGGATACCTTGATGTGTTAGCGGATTGTGACATGGAACTGAAGGAAGTGGTGTTGGCCTGTAATAGGGACTTCAGGGTGGCCTTTGATTTCATGAAGCTAGTCTGTGTATGGCCACTGGTTTTTGTGCCTTGGCTCACAATCATTTGACAGTGGGCTGAGGGAGAGGAAAGCAAGGGGGCAAGGTTGAAGTTTTGTTGGAAGAGATCTAGGACCCAGGAGGACAGATTGGCTCCAATTAATCACCATGGTGACTATCTGAGGGCAATCACCTGTAAGAAGGCATGATTGCTGTCCAGGGAGATTTCTACTTAGAGGAATCGACCAGCTCAGCTATTTGGGACTGTGGACAGGCTTTTTCATCTAGCCTGTCTGGAGCCCTTGACAGCTTTTTCATCCATGAAATGTGAAGAGTTTGCTTGACTCATTTCATACAGTTTGTCCTCTATTTGAGCTGAGATCTCACTAAGTGGACCATTACAGCCCAAGTGTTGAGCCGGTAGGACTCAGAGAAATTTAGTGGTCAGGCGTGAGTTTAGACTAGTGACTATCGATGAGCCAAGTGAGTTGATGTTGGAGCTGCAGTCAATGTTCTGTGATCTGGATTCAATCCCAATGCATCTACTAGTGAGCTGTGTTGGACAATTGGGCATGTTGTTCACTGATAGTGTCTAGTGCTCCTTGTCAGAGGGGGTGTTCCTGGTTGCACTGAAAGCTGCACAGGTGAACCCCTTCTGAAGAAGCCATTATTGGACCTGGATGTCCTGGAAAATAACTATCTTGTTTCTATTCTACCCTTTTTGGGCAAGGTTATTGAGAAGGTGGTTGTAAAACAGCTTGTGGCACATCTATCTGCATTTGACATCTGTGAGCTTCTCCAGTCTGATTCTAGGTTGAGGCAGAGACTGCACTGCTCATGGCACACATTCACCTCTTCAGGAGAGCGGTCATGTCATAGGGTATGGGATTTCACAAGAACATTGCAATTATGTCAGACACAGGCAGGCAATTAAGTGTATAAAAAAACCCTCAGGAAGCATTTTGTCATTTTATTTTTCAGCAAAATCCATGCAGAAATCAGAGAAAAGTAGTGTTAGCCATTCCATGCTGGTGTGAGAACATCCTCTCAGCACCCACTCATGAGGTCTTACACCTCTCTTAGTCAGTTCTAGACTGACGCCCTATCTAAATTCTACCCCTAGTGGTAGGCTTCTATACAACTATACTAGTGACATCACTTCCTTGGGAAACTCCCACATTATGACTTTTAACTAAAAACATATCTCTATGAGGCTCATATCCTGGCCTATACAAAAGAAAAGGGAAATTTCTAAGCCTTGGTTAATAGGAGTCATAATAACATCAACATAGTATTCATTTTGCATGGGTACACAATTTTATAGCAATGAGGAGCTTAATTATCCCTAGCTCCGCCTCTTTGGCAGTGACCTCACTATCTGAGAGTTCCATAAATATAGGCAGCTAGAGGGCTGCCAGCCCTATAGTACACCTTTTGGGCTCCTAGTACAGCTTCACAGGTAAAGAACTATTTTTTATTCATGCTTTTTTTTTTTCCTGCCTCCCATACTTCGCTGGTCCCCACTCCTTCAGGCTCCACAAGTTCCCCCCGGCCCCACTGCCCTTACCCAACCCTCCTCTGGTCCTCAGATCGCAGCTGATCCCGGGATATCCCGGTGTATCCCTTCTCCGGGCGGGTCCCCCTCCTCCTAGGGAGAAGGGCTCTGGGGGAGAGGGGATGGCCCCAGCACACACTACTTAGGGCCCGGGGATGCTGCTGAGGAACAGAAAGCCCTGGGATGGTACTAGAGGCACTCAGGGAATGGAGAGCCATCATCCGGTGGCCAGCAAGCAATTTTTCCATTTTTCTGTTGGGGGCAGCGTAGTGACGTCACGGCATACGTCGACGTCCACTCCTCCCTCAGTTAACTTTGGGCCGTGCATCCTGTGATACTCCCAGCCTCTGCTAGGAGCCAGCAGGTGCCGGACCAGTCCCCTACCCTCCCCCCAGAGAAGGAGAGCTATCTATAGGACACTTGATCCTTCTCCCCCGGCCAGCCCTCCAGTGACCCGGGCTCATTCCCAAACCTGGATCGCTGCCGTCGCAAGTGGAAATCCAACCGCAGCACCGGCGGACCTTCTATTCATGCTTTTTAAACACAGACAGGGGCTCTTTACTTAATGCTTTGTGAGACCCTGTCTAACTTCAGCAAGTCCCTCTTCTTAGCCTGAGGACTGAAGTTAGGGCTGAAGCTACAGCCTTTAGTAAAACATTTCATTTGGGCCTTCAATGTTACCTTTGCAACCCTCTGTTTTCTACCAGGCTGTTTACATGTTTATATAGTAGTGTGAAAAAACAGGGACTTCCCTGTTCCTTTTATTGTGAATGATACCCATAGCAAAGCAGCAACAGTTTTTTAAGTCATTCTGTAACTGCTTCTGCTGTGGGCTTTTACAGGCTTCTGGTAAGCCTTTTTGTTTTAATTTTATTTTTCGTTTTGCAAGCTCTGAAACACTGGACAAGAAACAGCAGGGGAAAGGGAACAGAACATAAGGGGATTGCTGTTCCTGTCCTGCACTTTTATCTTTTTTTATTAGTTTCTGTGCTTGCTAAACATTTTAATGAGTCTTGGGGGGGGGGGTCTGCTGCAACCTCAGGGCACCCTTCCATGACAGGGATCACCCTGTCACATGCCAGTTCTCATTCTCATGGATCTCTCTCTTCAGCTCTTTGACACCATGGACCATAGGTTGTTACTGGACCAGCTCAGGGAGTCTGTAAGACTCATTGGCAAGGCCATCAGCTAGTTTGAGTCCTGTCCCAGTGGCAGGACACAGAGGGTAGTGTTAGGTAATTTCTCTTTACTAGCAATGATCCTGCCATGTAGTGTACCGGGGTTCAGTCCTTTAACCCATGCTGTTTGTGGTGTACATGCTGCCCATGGCTAGGATCATTAGTCAGTGTTGACTTGGGTTTTATACTATGCAGAAGATACCCAACTCTATCTGTCTTTTGCACCTGGGATGCTGGCTGCAGCTGATGTCATGAATAAATGCCTAGCCAAAATTGAAGAACGGATGTCTTTGAGCTGGTTAAAGCTTAACCCTGACAAGAGACGTGCTGATAGTGGAACCAGGTAGAGTGAGCAGAATAGCAGCTACGGAGAGGGTTACTGAACTTAAACTGGATTCCTCTGGGCTTTCTTTGTTTTAGCCTGAGCACTGAGCATTCCTACTTTTTTGGTAATGTTTGATTAAGACTGGGATGGCAATTGGTGAATGAGGAGGGGAGAGGGACCACTGGACTACCATGGTAATGTTTTCTTAATGAAGACAAAAGACACCTGCACTCCTGAGCAGTCTCACATACTGGTTGTTACTCCAAGCAGAGATGACACAAAGTTTCAAGATTTAATGCTTTATTAGCAGGCTGTCCAAAATTCCAATACCACTAGTGGCAGCAAAAAAGGTGGTAGACTGCAAAGAGATCACTCCTGTGCTTCGCTCCTTGGTGCTTCCTCAGGGAGTGGTATTTGCACTTTTACTATGCTCATATATACATCATTAGCCTGGATGTTATCAGTGACATCAGAAATTAAATTTCTACATCAAGTAAGATTCTAATTAATTAAATAAAAATGATTATAAAAAAACAAAACAAATATAAGTGCCATTAATACACACATCTAATACAAAAAAGGTACTTTTGTTAACATCGGATACACTATAGAATGAATGTTTTCAATGAACTTTAAATATTTTTTATATGTATATTTTATTATTTCCAAATGAAGCCCACATTTTCCCAAAGTCCCTAATTATGTATACACATTAATCTCAACAAACCTTCTTTTCTGGTCCCAATTTGAAATAAAGATAGAAATACAAAGTTTTGATATTTAAATAAATAGGAGCAAAACAAATGCAAACATCTAGAGGTAATGTGATTCAATACATGTCAGTGGCTTTTAAGGTCCTTGCCTGTGCTCTCCTGCTCATGTAGATCATTTGCTGTGAACAAAAAAATATAACAGAGAAAGAGAGAGGATTAATATACAAAATTAACTAATGCACAAAAATGTGTTTACTTTGAATGGAATACAAAAAATATTGCTTGGTGAGGGAGCTAATAATTCCTTAAAAATAAATGTATTAATTTAGATAACAGGACAATTCCTGTGGTCACAATGAAAAAGTGTTATAAAAAGAGGTTTCATTATTATCAAAAAATTATCTGTTTGTAAATGGTTGGTGGGCAGTAGGTCACTGTTCAGGATATACATCAGTTAAATTTAGTAGATTTCTAAAGTACAAAAATTCAAAACAGATTTTGAAAATTTCTGAGAGGCTCAGCTTGGATTTAAGTAAAAAAATTCATGCTAGATATTATTTCAGATCCCAATGAGAATTCATGGCATCAAGTTGTAACTATCTTAAGTTAAAAATCCCCAAACTCTCCCTCTTTTGAGTCTGTTTGTGTGATTGATTCCTCTTTTACCAACTCTAACATGCTCTAATCCCATGAATTTAAAACTCCTTGGGTCACTGCTGTGGCACTTAAGAAAGTGCTCAACCACTAGATTGTTACATCTGAGATTTTTTACAGTATGTCTCGGATGTGTTCCTGCACCCTTTCATTATGTTTTCTAATCATCTTCCCAACATAATGTTTTTTTTACATTTACACCAGAGCACATATACTATGAAAGTTGAGATACAAGAAATTAGTTGTCTAATGTGGACTTTTCTGCAGTTTTCATTTTAAGCTGAAACGTAGTGCCTTACTCAACAATGAGTGCAGACACTACACTGTCCACATTTAAACATTCCACGTGGTTTGGTTGGTAGACAAGTGCTTGTTGTATGACTAGTGGGTTGGAAGTGACTGAATACAAATTTGTCTCGTAAGTTCTTCTCTCTACTGAAGGAGACTCTTGGTTTCAAGCCAATGTGTGGTGCTAAGGTTTCATCACTCGAGAAATGGCCAAAATTTTGTCACAATATTTTCAATACTTCTTGCAATATGATTTTATTCAGGGACAAATGAGACTACATTATCACTTCCCCTATTTTTCTGCTATTGTTTAGGTACCAGCAAATCTTTTCTATCTAAGTGTTCAGCTCAATCTAAAGCATCATCCACAATACTCTAATCATATCCCCTTTCCAAAATCCTTACCGTCATTTCAGCTGCCTGTTGTTTGAAAGTTTCTATTTCAGAACGACTGTGTTTTAATCTGAGAAACTGGCAAAAGGGGATAGATTCCTTCAGGGATTTGGGATGAGAACTGGCAGCCAGCAAACAGTTATTGATAGCAGTTGGTTTCCCATACCCACTAGAAATGACTTTGTTCAATTATGTACTTTTCAAAGTAAAATCTAAAAATCAATGTTCTCAGCATCTGTGGCATGAACCTATCAATCTCATGTTCTGTACCTTTCCACATGCATAAAATATCATCAATAAAGCAGGTCCATTTAACAATTTTGTTAGTCAGCATTTCAGTCAAGATTGCTGTCAGCATTTAAGATGAATCTGTCCTCCCACAGTCCAAGGAACAAGTTTGCATAGGTGGGGGCCATTGCTGCCCCCATAGCAGTTCCACACTTCTGCAGATAAATTTCTGAATTAAATTCAAAATAATTATGTTTGAGGACAAATCAAATTCAAGACCTTCAACAATCAGATTTTTTGGTTTACAGTCACTAAGAGGGTCATTATATAGAAAAAATGTACTGGCAGCAATCCATCTTGTTGTCTTATAGATGTATATAATGACTCTACGTTGATGGTTAACCACCAATAGTCCTGACACCAAACAAAATCATCAAACTTTTTGAGTGCATGCATAATGTCCCATAAATATGAATTTAAGCAGGGAACACTCCATTTTAAAAGAAATCAATAAACACACACAAATTATAGGTATGAGATTCCATACCCAATATTATAGGTTTCCCCTACTGGATTGATAGCATCCTTATGAAGCTTAGGTAAGTTGTAAAAAAAAATAGATGTGATTGGATATTCTGGCAACATGTACTGATATTCGGTGTCCATGATTTCCCCTATGTCTCTTGCTCTGTATAATAGATTTATAAATTCAATCTTGAACTATGACAGGAGGTTGATCTTAAGTATTGCATATTTATCATGATCTATTAAGATTTTTTGGACCTTCACAAGGTAATATTCCTCCCTCAGTAAAAGAATGTTCCCATCTTTGTCACTCAGTTTAATAACAGTCCCTTTGAGATTTTGTAGTTCTTGTAATGCTACAATTTCTTCACGTGTCATGTTTGGGTTTGGAATTTTTTGAGAACCCTGCAACAAGGTTCTGACTTCATTGAGGACCATTTTTTTAATAAGTGTTAATGAAAGGGCTGGTAAAAGTTGGAATAGAAGAGGAGTTAGGATTGAGATTAAATTTCTTCTCTCTAGTTCATTTGCTCAAATTGAAGAACAGCTGACACCTTCAGGAAAACTTTAACAAAACATAACATTTAGACACAGTTCAGTTTGTATTTCACATTAGTTCTGTATTCCTCCTCCCCATTATTTATTACTGATGTAATTTGTGTAAAAACAGGTACTTTGCTCCTGAAGAGTTCATCTGTTCCTGTTGCTTTCTCCCTATCTGAAGTCATAATGCACTGCTTATGATATCACCATTACTCCCATGGCAACAGATTGTTATGTCACAACAGAGGATTATAACTTGAAGTAGGGAGTAAGGCAGATGAACTTTGAGGTATAAAGATCATGTATTCATGCAAATGTCCTCAGTAATAAATAATGTTGATGAGAAATCTATAGAATATACTGTATATGGAATGCAAGCCGAAATGTACCCAAATATTGTTTTTCAAAGTTTTCTTTGAAGTGTCAGCAGCTATTTAAGTAAGCAATAACCAATGACAGGGTATAGGGTGATTGTGGATTAATCAACACCCCAAATTCGTTGTGAGGCAAAAGATCACAGGCTGAGTGCTCTCACAGCACCTGGAGTGTTGCTTAATCCCCAATAACCCCACATCCTGGAGTGGGTTATTGCACTTATAACATGGGCTATGTGCATAAGAAGGAGAAACCAATAGAAAGAGGTTTTCTCCCTCTTTGAAGTCCAAAAACTTGACTATATCCTACTACCTGGAAAAATAGTCCATAACAAATAATCCATATGTGACTGCTGTTATGCATGTACATAGGTCAGAAATACAGTACTGAGATGATTTCTAATATTTGTTGTGCAAGACAGCATTTGCTACACTGCTAACATGTTGCACTTTGCAGCCCCCATGACAGAAAAAGCAATGCTGTGTTGTCTCTCTCTCTCTCTGCAATGCAAACTGCTAACTCTGTTCTGTTAATTACTGCTGCAGTGCACACTCTCTCCCTCTCTAATGCCGAGTCAGTTTCTTACTAATATGGTACATACAATGAGGACTGCAGCACAGTAGCAGTCAGGGATTTAGAGTGACCCCCATCACAACCCCTCCAAATGATTGCAGCCTTTTTATATCACTGTTACTTGTGCACAAAATGAGATAACTAGCACCACAATATGCTGCTGCAGTTACTAGCACCCTGCTGTCACTCTGCAGTGATCCCTCTGTCAGACTCAGACCTCCGCTCCTGACCACTTAAAGGAAATCTCTGCAGAGCTTAATGTGCCCATCTCTGCAATCTCGCTGTCACTTTCTTTCTCTATAGGTGCTGTGTGGTCGGTCACCATGGTTCTGGGAATGGGGGATGAAGAATCTGCCTGCGGGACATCTACCATCAGTCTCGACTGCTGAGAGGGACATTTTGCTGGACTTCTGAATTACATGTCTAGATCTCACTCTCTCTCTCTTTCTCTTTCGGTGCAGGGCTGGGAAGCTGGGGACTCCAGAGACAAAGATAGAGAGCGAACAGCACCTCTCACTACGTGCTGCTGCTACAGTGATTAGGGCATAACATTTGACAGTGGGACAACATCACGTTGCCACACTCGCTCCCTCCCTCGCTTAACAACTGTATCTTCCAACTCTGCTTGTCTTGGTCTCAGTGTCTCTTTTGTTCTCTGTCTACTGTGTCCCACTTCAGCCTTTTTTAATGACTGACTTTTCCTTCTGCTGCTTGAGAGACAGAAGGTAATGAGAACCAGTGTGCCCTACAATACCACTGTCACAAGCCCACTTTGGTGGGGCAGGAATTCCCTGGGCTACAGTGAATTCTCTTGTGATCACGGTCAGGGATACCCCTCCTCTGTCCTTTTAGCATGCGCGCTGCACATTAGACTGGGCCACCATGGGCATCCATGTTGCATTATATACATAAAATAATGTGAAATATGATTAAAACAATAAGGTACAGCTTTATCTCACCACACTCCTCCATCCTTAACTGAATCTGGGGGGAACATACCACTTTTCAATAAGAGTTTCCACCAGTTCTGTCCCTTACTCCGATTGGTGGGATAGACCAGCTGTATTGGCATTAGCAGACCCTGACCTATGTTTAGTATCCATGTCGAAGGCCTGTAGTACAATGTTCCATCTAAGGGGTATCCCATTTGTCTTTCCCATTTGGTTTAGCTACACCAGGGGTTGTGGTCTGTCTGCACCTTGAAGCACCTTCCACAGAGCTATGGCTCTAACTTCTTACGCGACCACACCAGGGCAAGGCATTCTTTTTCCACAGTGGAGTATGCCTGCTCCTGGGGAAATAGCTTCCTACTTACATACACAGTGGGGTGAGCTTTCCCCGTTGGGATGTCTGGTTGAGGACGGCTCCAATACCCATATCTGAGGCATCTGTCTGCACCACAAATGGCCTAGTGTAGTCTGGGCTGGCCAGCACAGGGGCACTGCACAGTGCAGCATTTAGCTGTGTGAAGGCCCTGTTGCATGCTGGGTCCCATTTTACTTTCTTGGGTTGCTTTTTCTTTAACAATCTAGATAGAGAGGCTGCCAGGGTGCTGTTATTTAGTACAACTTTTCTGTAGTACCCTCCAGTCCCAAGGAAGCTTCTGACCTGCTTATGGGTCTCCGGTTTGGGCCATGCCTCAATGGCCTCTGTGTTGGCCTGATTCCACAATATAGTTCACATCATTGACCTGCCAGACAGCCTTGTATGGTTCTACCCACTCAGCCTGCAGCTTGTCTTTCCAGACTGGAATTAGAACCATTACTTCCTGGTCTGTACTGTATGAGCAAGCTCTGGCTCTATGATCATACCAGACATTTTGCTTCGGATAGGCAGTTGGCAGGTTGCTTTGGGCCACCTCCATAAGCTCCTTCAACTTCTCCCTAAACTTAAGGATGTACTCCACTATGGGAGTTCCCTGGGTGGGGTGCTTACCTTTGCAGTCTTACTGGATCAAGCCTGGGGTCCATGCACCCTACTTCTTTATAAGAGTTGGAAGGGCAGAACCCTTTTGACTTTTGGGGCCCCTCCCTGTATGTGAACAACAGGTGGGGAAGGTATTTCTCCCAGTCCCTCCCATGCTGTTCAGCAAATGCTTGGAGCATCATTTTTAGGGCAACATTGAATCTTTCCATGAGTTCATTGGCTTGTGGGTGATAAGGAGTTGTGCATCTCTGCACTAACCCACACTGCTCCCACAAACACTTCATCAGGTCTGTCATGAAATTACCCCTTGATCAGAGATAACCTCCTGCGGAAATCCAACATAGGAGAAAATCCCCAGTAAGGTGTCTGCCACTTTGTCTGCCTTAATTGACAAGAGGGCAACCACATCTTGGTATCGAGTGGGGAAATCAACCACTGTCAGGATGTACTTTTTCCCGGAGAAGCTTGGGGTAATCAAGGGTCCCACAATATCCATTTCTACCTTCTGGAATGGCTCCTCCACAATGGGCAAGAGAAATAGGGCAGCTTTTGTTTTACTACCTGCCTTCCCTATCTGTTGACACCAGCGACAAGATCTGCAATATTCCTTTACCTGCTGGGTGAAGTTGGGCCAATAGGAATTTTAGGCTAATCACTGTGTGGTGAGAGTGATGCCCAGATGTCTGGACATGGGGATATCATGAGCGATCTTGAGCAACCTCTCACGATACCCCTAGGGAATGACAAGCTGCCTGCCCATCATCTCTCCCTCTGTCCTCACATTCTGTGTATACATCAGTCAGTTGTCCCAAAACACCCTGGGCTGGATATTCAAACTGCATCATTCATAGGTGCAAGCCCTTGCACTGCACAAAATAGTTGTTCAGGGGTGTGTCCGGGGTGATATTCAAAGGAGTTGCGCTATTGAGCAACTCCTTTGAATATCACCCCCCAGCCACAGCCACTGTGCATGGCGCAGTGGAACTTGTGCCACCACAAGTTGACAAGGTGGAGCATTCAACTTGCGGTGTTGCAAGTACCATTGCGCCATGCGCAAAATCCAGATATTCAAAAGGTGACTTGCAAATGGGGCTATAATTCATGCAAGGCATGGGGGGGGCCATTTGCATCTGATTATGGCCGCATTTGCATGTCATTAGCATGCAGGTGCACCGATCCCCGAGGACTTGTGCCTGGCGCCCTGCCAGGCAGCAGCCATCAGGGAACGATGCCCTCTGCAGCCCAATCGCGGGCAACAGAGCATAAAAACCCCACCACCACCACCCCCCACTGGCCCGATCGCGGGCATAGCTTATGTACCCCCGCCTCACCAGCCCATCGCGGGCGGCAATGTGTCTCCCCCGAACACATCCCTGGTGGTCCAGTGGACCGTAGGGCTGGATGTATGTGGCTGGAGTTTTTAACACACCCCCACCTCCTGACTCATATCCTGGTGTCCAGTGGACCGCATTCCGATGGTTGGCTCACCTCGCACACATCTCTCGTAGACCCATGTCCCCACCTCACCATCCACGGCTCACCACTCTGCCCTCTAGCTGGTGGCACGCATCCCACCCGCCTGCGTCTTCGCCGCCATCGACTGACCGCTCCGTAGGGCTGCACGTTATTGGTGTAGTAAAGAGCCAATGGCGCAGCTCATATGCCTCAATAGATGTCCAGTTTGTGAATGAATTTTATCCACAAAACTGAACTGTCTGGCACGGGCGGGCTGCACGCCCATTGGCTCTTGCTCTGCACCACTGGGCGGCAGTCCCACCGGGCAGTCAGTAGGCAGGCGGCAGGTGGGTGGGATGCTGCTGCCCGCCGCCACGGGGGAGCGGGTGGTGGCTTCGTGGGTGGGTGGGGGGGACACTAGTCACCAGGGATGTGTTGGGGGTTGATAACCACATCCCGCGATCGATTTTCGGTCCACTGGACCACCAGGGATATATTTGGGAGGTGAGGGGTGTTTCATTACTTCAGCCCGCGATCGGGCTTATCGGTCCACTGGACCACCAGGGATGTGTTGGGGGGGCACATTGCTGCCCGTGATCGGGCTGGTGGGGGGGAGTACACTATGCCCACGATCGGGCTGCAGGCAGGGCACAGGGACTGGGTTGGGGGCCAGCCACAGGTGGCAGCAGCTGTGTTGCGCCCTGTAATACAGCAGCTCACCTGTGGGTGGCCCTCGACTTAAGCCTTTTTTTGGCTCAAAGTCCTGCAGGCGCAGGTTGGGGTTGCTTGCATTAACTCCCTGCAGCCCGGGCTGAATATCGGCTGTGCAGTTTATGCATGGTTCCTCCCCTTCCAGTTGAGCATGCATTCATTTGCATTGTGCTGTTGCTCAGCCTATTTTCAGTGGCGCAACTGCCTCCTGCTGAATATCGCAGAATGGCGCAATTTCAGACTTGCGCATGCACAACCCTATTGCGCATGGCGCAACCCTTTTGAATATCTGGCCACCTATGTCTCATGTCACCTACCTGTGTCCCATTAGATTCTGCACAAGACTTAAGCCTGTCCAAACTAGGATCAGTTCTCTGAGCGGCTACAAAATCTTCACATTTTACCAAAGCATGGAACATGTCCCCTTCATTTCCTAAACTAGGGTCCTTAGTTCTAGCAACAGGGAATTCAGAGTCACTACCATCCCTAACTTTCTGACCATTTGTTACCCCTACCTCCTCAGTCACCTTCTGTAGCTGTTTTGTGAATGGCTACTTGGGGAAGTCCTGTTTCCCTTTCACTATTCTCCCATTCAGGAGACCAAGGTTGGGAAACCAGCATCCTATTCTTTTCCACTGGGGCTTCTGTGGGGTTCAAGGAATTACAAGCAGCCTTAGCTGTCTGACTGTGGGTAACCACACACACCAGCCCTTGCTGAAGATTATTCCTTATAATCACATCCAGGGTGAGGTACTCTGCCACTGCCACTTTTTGCACCCTCTCTCTCATTTCACCCCAATCCGGGAGAACACTAGCTAGTGGTTGAGTTTTCTCCTCCCCAATGAATCCCCTCCCAGTTACTGATTGATTAGGTATAAGCTGTTCATGCCCATCCAAATCACCTTTTACCAGGGTAAGAGATGGACCAGTGTCTCTTAACCAATGGGTCTGCACCCCATTTATGATAACCAGGTGTACAGGTATGCACTCCCTCATGTTCACAGACATCCTCTCAGTGATACACAGTACATAGACCTCCTTTCAAGGGACACTATATCCACTCTGTGCCTTTTTAGGACACTGTCTAGTAAGATGCCCTGGCTGCTTACAAAACCAACATTCATCACTTTTTTATCCAAGAAATCCCTTTTTGGAAGCTTGGGGCTTCCTCCTTTCTGCAGAGTCAGGGAGGGTTTAAGCTGCCCTAAAGGCATGCTTTTCCCTTTTCCTCCTGCAGCACCTGCCCCCCCCCCACTTCTTTTCAGAGTGGGTCTGCTCTTGGCATAGTGATCCGAGAGCTCAGTAGATTGCTGTGCTGTTTTAGGGTCCCAGTCCTTTAGCCAGGTTTTCAGCTCCACTGGGCAAGCTCAAAAGAACTGTTCTAGTGACACAATTTCCTCAATTTTCCCCACAGAGTCTGCTTCCACCCACTCCCACCAATGTTTCAAAAACAGGTTGCTGTGTGGCGAGTTCCTCAAAGCTCATTTCAGAGCTCTTTCAGAGCTTCCAAAATCTAACTCTGTAGGACTGAAGAGTTAGTTCATACTTTTTCAGTAGAACAGCTTTAGGTTTTTCATAGTCTTTACTGTCCTCATTGTCCATTTGGCCTAGCACCTCATGCCCCTTGCCAGTAAGCAGCAGGGATAGCTGAAAGCTCCAGGCCTCCTTGGGTATCTTGGCCTGGATACAAACCTTCACAAATGAATTCAAAAATGCATCCATATCCTCCTCCCCTTTAAATTCTGCTATTAATTTGGAATTTAATTTATACCCCAGCCCTGGAGTTGCAGGTTCGCCCCTGCCACTTACCTGCTCTAGCACTGGCTGTTGAAGCTTCAGCCTCTCCAGTTCAAACTCTCTCTCTGGTGCTGCTTTTCCTCAGCCTCTCTTTGGCATTGCTTTTCCTGCAGCTCCATTTCAAACTTTCTTTGCTTGAAGCCCCTCTGTTGCTGGGCTTCAAACTTTCTCTACTCCATTCCCCTTTCTTGCTGCTTTTCTGCAGTCTCCAGTTTTCTTAACTCCAGCTGCAGCCTGATCCTTTCCAGCTCCAGCTCTGTGGTGGCCTTCCCCTGGTGCTGTGGCTCAGGGTTCCCTCTGGTCACGTTGTCCTCCTCCCTGGGAGTGGACACTGCAATGGACCCTGCTGCCCCCATGCACTGGCACTAGGAGCACTGGCCCAGATATTCAAAAGGGTTGCGCATGGCGCAACAGTGTTGCACCATGCGCAACCCACTGATGCACCCCGGCGCGATATTCAAAAGGGAACAGTGCGTGGCACAAATCCCGATGCATCAGAGCACATCAGTACTGTATGCAGGCACAGGTGGGGGGGGTGTGCCCATGCATACTCTGCACAGCCCAATATTCAGCCAGGGATGTGCAGAGCCATGCATGTGCAACCCCTACCTGCGCCTGCACAAAGTTGACCCAAAAAAAAAGGAACAACTGAAGGCCACCCACAGGTGAGCTGCCGCATTGCAAGGTGCAACACAGCAGCTGCCACCTGTGAGTGGCCACCCGAGTTCCGGCTGCACCTGGCACCCCCCCCATGCCTGATCTTGGGTATTTGTAAAAAAAAAATAAGAATTCCGTCAAATATCCCTGGTGGTCCAGTGGACCGCTATCTTCCTGATCGTGGGCATCTGTCTAAAATTAAAACACTTCATCCTATATCCCTGGTGGTCCAGTGAACTGCTCTCTGCCCGATCGCGGGCATCTGTAAAAAAATAGAAAGGTCTTTCCTATATCCCTGGTGGTCCAGTGGACCCCATCTGCCCGATCGCAGGCATCTTTAAAAAAATAGAAAGGTCCTTCCTATATCCTGGTGGTCCAGTGGACCGCTATCTGCCCGATCACGGGCATCTGCAAAAAAAATGAAATAAGTCCTATATCCCTGGTGGTCTAGGGTACCCCACTCCCCACCTCCCCGCTCCCCCTAGTTTTGCCGGTGGGTGGCAGCAACCCACCACCTGCCGCCTCGCCGCTCACCGACTGACACTGTCGGTAGGTTGCTCATTGTTCCAGCATGAGTCAATATGCAGCCCATACATATACTACATTCCAGATATGCGTAATCATTCATTCACATATCTGGAATGTGTAGTACTGTATGGTCTGCATGCCCATTGGCTCACGCCAGAACCAATGGGAGTACAGCCCACCGACGGTGTCAGTCAGTGGCTGCAGGGCTGCAGGTGGTGGTGCTGCCGCCCACCAGCTTACTGGGGAGAGGCTGGGGCCCAGTGGGCGGGTGGGGAGGGGGGGCACCCTAGGCCACCAGGTTATAGGACTTATTTCATTTTTTACAGATGCCCACAATCGGGGAGATAGCGGTCCACTGGACCACCAGGGATATATGAAGGACCTTTCTATTTTGTTACAGATGCCTGCCATCGGACAGATAGTGGTCCACTGGACCACCAGGGATATAGAAAGGACCTTTCTATTTTTTTACAGATGCCCGCTATCGAGCAGATAGCGGCCCACTGGACCACCAGGGATATAGGATGAAGTGTTTTATTTTTAGACAGATGCCCACGATGGGGCTGTGGAGCACATTGCCAGCTGCAGGGGGCATCAGTCCCTGATGGCTGCTGCCTGGCAGGGTGCCAGGCGTAAGTCATCGGGGATCGGCGCACCTGCATGCAAATGGAGCCATAATGACATGCCAATGGCCCCATGTGCGCCTTGCATACATTATGGCCCCATTTGCATGTCAACTTTTGAATATCACAGTTGCTGTGCATGGCTCAATGGAACTTGTGCTAGCACAGCCCCATGCTCCACTCTGGCCACTTGTGCTGGTGCAGTGCCACTGCACCATGCACACTGGGGGTGACCAGGGTGTGATATTCAATGCTGCTGAGCCATGGTGCAGCTCTGTTGAATATCACCCAGTCCACACCCCTGCACAGCCAAGTTGAGCTGTGCCCAAGCTTGCGCCACAGTCTGGTGCAGTTTTAATATCTGGGCCACTATGTCTATCTGGTGTTTTATTAGAAGGGAATCAATTTGTGACGTTAGTTGTGCCCATATACACTTAGAATTTTGGGGAATGTAAACATTTACCATGAGAAAAATAAGAGTCCCACTGGATCACACCTAACAGTGATTCATTTTTAAAGGTGGTTTGTTCAATTGCCTGGATACCTTTCCTTATCTTAACAAAATCCTCCTTTTGGTCTGGCATAGTGTTCATTTTTTATCACTGGGACAAAATGTGATTTGTACCCATTTAAATGGACCTGTTCCAATGCCCATGTTTCTTAAATTGAGTATCTCAAATTTCAAGATAAATTCCTTCCAATTAGGATCTGCCAATTTTGTCCCTAGACCCGCAATATTCCATGATAAAAAATTTGCCTCCTTTGTAGTTAATGAATCACATGGACTAGAAGTGTCATCTATAGTGGGGTCAAAAGAAAGAAGTTCTCTCGAAGTAGACAGTCAAAAATTGTTCCCACCCTCCTCAACCTGCTTAACATTATTTTCCAAATTCAAAAAATCCACAATGTGTACATGTGCCTTGTCAAGTTTGTAAATATTTTTTTTTAAAGTGTTATATAATACAGGAGAATTAATGACAATATCTATTTGGGTTTCCATATCCCTTAGGTATACCCTCTTTGTTGACTCAATTTCTAAAGGAGCAATTTCAGTATTTAGGCATGAAGCTAACAACATCCGAACAAGGGATGCCACACTATGACTGTTTTCCCCTTCAAGTTTTTCGTTTCCCAAAATTGACAAAGTTTGTGAATATTTTGTCTTTTCAAAATTTCAATTTAACAGGGATAGAGTGGATCCAATAATTTCAGGATAAAGCATCACGGGCATATCATACTCATGTGCATGTTTCCAAATGGTAGTCCAATTTACTGGGGAAGATAGCAATATTACTAAATTATTGAGAAGGCATTGTTTTGCCCAACTTTTTTGCTATGTCCATGTTTAGAAGTAGAACATAAACAGGCCTATTGGAAACAGATTTATCTCTGTGGACAAACATGACAGACTCAGCTGCCTCAAGAAGCTCCAATTCAGCTTTAAAAACATGTAAAATTGCATTAGATAAGGTCTCGTCTGTTTCATAGACTTTACAAAAAATGTTTTCTAGTTTGAATACAACTTCCTTCCATGTACAAGTAGCTTGCTCAAAATGGAGAACTGGTCTTAATTTTGGATCAATTGAATGTTCCTCTTCCTGCCTCCCATTTTTCCTAGAATGAGGCCCATTGGTACCGTCCGCCTCAGCAAAATCATTTACAACAGGTCTATGTTCCACTCTAACAGGAATAAAATCCTCAATTTATTTATTTTTTTATTTGTCAAGTCTAGGATTACAAATACCTTTGAGCCATGGCTCTTTTACAAAGGTTCCACATCAGAGAAATACAAATTATGGGGAACATCAAAACAGGCCTTACAACAATGTGGACATTGCAAACATTAGTTGTCATGAGGTTTAAGTGTTTTTGTGAGCTATGAGGCTCCATCAATGACTTTGTAAACTCCTCCTTTAAAGATTTAACTGTAGGTAAATCAATTTTTTTAAAGTTCAGCATCTCCTCAGATCTTTGCTTTAAGATAGCATGTTCAGCATTGACTGCGGTCCCCTTATTCTTTTTTTTTTTTTACACTTTTTTTGTTATTTTTAGATTTTTTACCCTTCTTTTTTCTGCCATTATTTAAAGTAGGAGAAATATGAAAAGAGGGGAAAGAAAGTTTTCTAGCTCTTCCTTTTAAGTTTTCAATTTCCAAATTGTCTATTTTATGTGATAATTCCAAAACGTTATCAATAATCAGTCTGATGTTTTAATTCTTTATACGTGTCTAAAAGTACAATATTAGCCATTATGGGATGTGCAAGGGTCTTAATTGTGTTTTTAGATATTGTGTTGGGTCATTGTGAAAGAAATTCTGGATGTGTATTTCTTCCACTTCCTTATCCAATTTTTTAAACACCTTATCCGGTGACCCTCCCAGCAGTGACACATTCTCTGGATGGGACAATGAGCTATCTATGCTGACATTTGAATTGAGTAGGCTGAAAATATTCATTTTGGTTGGATGTAAAGAGATTTCAGCCCCCCTTAGATATATTCCCTGTCATGTCCCCATATTCGATAGAAAAATCCTCTTTAATTTCCATAATTTCCTATTTTTGATCGAGTATATCCCTTTGGGTAAATTTCAAAGATCTGGAATTAATAGGTATAAAAAAATCAGTTATCTTTCCTTATTGAGTTTGTCTGCTTTTTAGAACTGTAGGAAAGGGTGATTTTTTTCCATAACAGTGGTATCCTTGCTAGTCAAGGAATTTAGATTAATAATATATTCATCTTTAAGGGGCTGCTGTTCTTTAGTCTCCTGATGCCCAGGTAAGCCAAAAGAAATTTGAATAACATTTTGTGCCACTTCCTTCAGCTCAACACTTTTGTCCTTGACGGTCTAAATGGGAGAACATTTTATGGAGGGGGGATGGGGGATTTTGATAGTTGTTGGTCCTCTCTATAATCATGAGTTACCACTTGTTTAATCTGATTGGGAGAATATAATTACCCAGATTGTCCAAGTGTACTTGTTAAGTCTTTAGGAGTAGATGATGTGAGCACTAATTCCAGTGAGTACACACAACAGTTTTTCAACTTCCTTTTATCTTTCACTACAATATTTCTGTTGGATTTTTTTGACAACTCTTTACCACTTCTAGGCCTGTATATTCAAACGGGTTGCACATGGCACAACAGGGATGCACCATGCACAGCCCACCAATGCACCCTGGCGTGATATTAAAAGGGGCAAGTTGTGATGCACAACTCCTGATGAGCCGGGGTGCATCAGTAATGTATGTGGAGCAAGTGCGGGGGACATGCCCACGCACATGCATCACACCCTGATATTCATCCCGGGTTATGCGGTACATATGCTGACACACACCCACCTTGTGCCACTCAGGGGGGTGCAAAGATGTGCCTGGTAAAATCAGGAGCAAGTCCAGGCCTCCCACAGGTGAGCCACTGTATTGCAGGGAGCAATACAGCAGCTGCCAACTGTGGGTGGCCACCCACCCACACTGAACACTGACCCCAAGCCCCCTGTCCTGGGAGTGATGTGCCCTGTCACCTGATTGTGGGTGATTGTACCTGTATAACCCTGGTGGTCCAGTGGATACCCCTCATTGCCCGATTGTGAGCATATGTAAAATTAAACCCTGGTGGTCCAGGAGAATGCCCAGTGCCCAATCATAGGCATAGGTTGTAACACACCCTAGTGGTCCACTGGAAGGTCCCCCATTGCCTGATCACAAGCATATGTGAACTTAACATATCTGGTGGTCCAGTGGAATCCCCCCATTGCCCAATTGTGGGCGAACATAGAAAAAGAATCCCTGGAGGTCCTTTGGAACCCCCTCCCCACCCATTCACTGCAGTCCCCTGCCACCCAGCACTCCCCAGTCAGCGGCAGGTGGCAGCACCCCACCCGCATGCCCCCTGGCCTCCCACTGACTGACAGCATACAGTACTGTCTATACACCCATTTGTCCACCGTGTGGACCAATGGGCATGTAGATCATACTGTACTACACAGGCCCGATATGTGAATGAATGCATTAATTCACATATCAGGCCTGTGTAGTATGGTATGGACTGCATCCCCTTTGGTCCATGCAGTGCTAAGGAGACCAATATAAAGGCAAAGGTGGCATACCTTTTGTAAACATTTTTAAAGAATGTAATCTCCCGGTTTCTCTATCCTCTCTGAACAGAGAATGTGTAGCCAGCAGCCATCTTGATCAGTCTCGCCCTCAACAGAGGAGTAAGGAAGGAGGAAACCTGGCTCTAACCATGGGAATACCTAATGCATTATATATATAAAATAACAAGAAATATGATTAAAACAATAAGGTACAGCTTTATCTTACCACAGTCACTAAAAGCCTCTTCACAGCAAATGTACCTATACTGCAGCTTAATGCATGACCATTCACACTGAGTGCACCTATGGGGTTCCATGTTTTCAGCAACCCATGTTATAACATCAAATAATGCACAATTTAAGTTACCTGTGGAGAAAACGTTGTTACTTTCTGCATATAATGATTCAAGGTCAGATAAGTTCTGTCAATCTTCCTGTAGACCATGTTTCCCCTTCATTTGAAGACATAGAGACATTTATGTCTGAGAAATCTAAGATGCCAATGTCAGTTGTTTCAGATGGTCTTCTAATGTGAAATCCATAATATTACTTTTGTTGGTATTTTTAGCAAAATTATGTTTTAACTGAAGACATCTGAACAGTTTTTCTAAATCAATATGAATATTAAATTCTTCTGGTGTGTTGCTTGTAACAAAAGACAAACCTTTTGCCAAAAGGGATTCTTGAGAGTCACTGAGGTTATAATCTGTCAGGTTTACAATTTTCCACTCCTGGTATTGAACCTGCCAGTTTTTCCTCCTCCCCCTCTTACATCTCCAAGTGCTTTTCTTTTGCCATTTTTTGAAGCTTGATTATTAGCACTGCTTGCAGAAGGCTCCTGCAAGAATGAAACAGATCCAGTCTCTTGCCTAGTTTTATTATTGCCTTCTGTACTATTGCCCATTTGTTTCCCCTTGTTTTTCTGTTGATGTTTATTTCTTGAATGGGTTCTGCCTCTGGATTGCAGTCTCCCAGTTTTAAATCTGGACCGGCTGCAGATCCTTCCTACGTTATAGTCAGCAGTATCTCTGTCAATTTTATGTTGTTTATAAGCAATAAAATCAGCTTCATGCTTTTTAAGTTTATCTTGCTATTACTGGTCAAACATAACAAAATCTTTATGTCCCACAACATTCTTTAATGTTGATTTTGTTTCAGTAATTTCCTTGGTTAGTTCCTCATGTTTAGCAATATCACTATGTATAAGCAGTTTGATAAATGACTCAAAACAAGTAGCAGCTGAAGCTTCCCAATCAGCCTTATAATTAAAATCCTATAGCCCACCAGAAGGGGTAACTGTAAACCCTAAACCCCTTGGTGCAATGGAGGCCTCCAGATACTGTTCTAAACTGATAATATTGTAGGTGAGATTATTTCATGAAATAATTGATTTTCAAGAGTAATGAAGAGTTTTTAGCTCACCTTTCTCTGGATGATGATTTGCTGCCATGTATTTTGTTTAACAGCCTCTCTGTGTTTCTCAACGTTGTCTATTGCAATTATACACACCGATTCTGAATCTGATTAATTACTTCCATTCTCTATGTTTGTACTCACTACTGTAAATCTATTAATTACCAGTGTTACCTTGGAGGGCTGGCCTCCTCAGAGCAGCCAGATTGCTGAAGAAGGCTCACAGAACTCCACACCACCAGCACTGAGTTAGTGGCCCATTCACAGCACAAAAGGCATTCAAGACACACAGACAAAAGGGCGTGCTCTGCTCAGACAGTCCAAAATCAGCAGTAGACTGCAAAGAGATCACTCCTGCATATTGCTTCTTTGAGCTTCCTCAGGGAGTGGTATTTGCACTTATACAATACTCTTATATACATCATTAGCCGGGATATCATCAGTAATGTCATAAATTGAATTTCTTCAAGAAGTGATATTTTAATTAATTAAATAAAATTAAATGATTATAAAAAAACAAATATAAGTGCAATTCCTACACACAACATCTAATACAAAAAAGGTACTTTTGTTAACATCGCAAATATGTATATCCTGAACAGTGACATGCCGGCTCGGCCCCTTCCCCTTAACCATTTACAAACAGAGAATTTTTTAATTATTATAAAACACCTTTTTATAACACTTTTTTGTTTGTGAGCACAAGCCTTTTCCTGTAAACTAAATTAGAAACATAGAACATAGAAACATAGAATTTGATGGCAGATAAGGACCGCTTGGCCCACCCAGTCTGCCCATTTCCTTACCTGATGGATAAGCTGCAGATCCTAGTTAACCAGCAGCCTACTTCTTCCTACCCCAACCCCCTAGAATTGCGTTATGACTGTCCCATGCATGCTTGAATTCCACCACTGTTTTTGACTCCACAACCTCCTCTGGAAGGCCATTCCATACATCCACAACCCTCTCTGTGAAAAAATACTTCCTTAAATTACCTCTGAGCCGCCCCTTCTATCTTCAAATTGTGCCCCCTTGTTCTTGCACACCTCTTTTTTTGAAAGATGCTACCCTCTTGGACTTTGTTGATTCCCTTGAGGTGCAGAAGTTTCATCATGTCCCCCTCTCCTCCTTTCCTTGAAGCTATACAAATTAAGCTCCTTAAGTCTCTCTTCATATGTCTTCTGGTGCAGACCCTGCACCATTTTAGATGCCCTCCTCTGGACAGCTTCCATCCTGTCTATGTCTTTGCAGAGATTGGGTCTCCAGAACTGCACGCAGTACTCCAGATGTGGTCTCACCAGCTGTCTGTACAGAGGGATAATAACTTCTTGTTTTCTACTGGTGATGCCTCTCCCTATGCATCCCAGTATCCCCCAACCCTCCTTGCTGCCCTCTCACATTGCTTGCCCACCTTTAGGTCATCTGATATGACTACCCCCAGGTCCCTTTCCATTTTTGTTGTTGTTAGTATCTCACCCCCCCATTGTGTACTCTTCCCCTGGGTTTTTGTTTCCCAGGTGCATTACCTTGCACTTCTTAGCATTGAATCTAAGCTGCCATACATTTGACCATTCCTCTAACCTTGCCAAGTCCCTTCTCATCCTTTCCACCCCACCTTGTGCATCAACTCTGTTGCAGATCTTTGTGTCATCTGCAAAGAGACATATTTTCCTTCAGTCCCTCTGCAATATAAACATAAAGACATTGAAGAGACTGATCTTCGAACCCTGGTGCCCCACTACTAACCCCCCTTTTTTTTCAGAGTGGACTCCATTTACTATTACTCTCTGAGTCCCTATTCTCCAGCCGATTCTTTACCCAGGCTGTCATCTTGGGACCCACTCCCAGGCTGGCTAACTTGTATATTAATCTTTTGTGTGGGACTGTGTCAAATGCCTTGCTAAAGTCTAGGTAGGCCATGTCCACAGCCCCTCCTGATCAACTACTTTGGTCACCCAGTCAAAAATCTATCAGATTTGTCTGGCATGACCTTCCGCTGTGAATCCATGCTGCCTTGGGTCCTGTGCCCTCTGGCCTCTAGATACTCAACAATTCTTTCCTTCAGAGTGATTCCATCATTTTCCCTACCACTGAGGTTAAACTAACAGGTCTGTAGTTTCCTGCTTCTGCCTTGCTCCCACTTTTGTGAAGAGAATCACATCTGCCCTCCTCCAGTCCTTGGGTACCCCATCCTCCCATGATTTGTTAAAGAGGGTAGTCAGTGGTGTCACTAGTCTCTACCCTTAGTTCTTTTTAGAATTCTGGGATGAATCCCATCAGGCCCCATTGCTTTGTCCACCTTTCAGTTTTAAGAGTTCTTTCAGAACCCTTTCTTCTGTAAATGGGCTGGTATCAACTTCTGTATCCAGAGTGTTTCTACTGTTTGTTTTATGTACCTCCCCTCTTCCTTTGTAAATACTAAGCAAAATATTTGTTTAGTATCTCTGCCTTTTCACAGTCACCCTCTGCTCACCCTCCTCCCTTTATTAAGCCTCACTATCCCTCCCTTGGTCTTCCTTCACTCCCTGATGTACCTATAAAAGGTTTTATCCCTTCTTAACTGAGTTGGCTATCTTTTCCTGGGTTTGGGCCTTTACTGTTCTGACTGCCTTCCCAGCTTCCTTTCTTTAACTGATACAGTTCTTGTCCTGTTCCTTCTGTGATTCCTTGTACTTCCTGAATGCTTTCTTTTCTCTTGAACCTTCACTGCCACTTCCTTTGAGAACCATAGTGGTTTCTTACCTCGTTTCGTTTTGTTTATTTGCTTTACACAAAGGCTTGTTACCTCTGTGATGGCAGTTTTATTATTCCCCATTGTTCTTCCACCCCTCCTTCCTGCCCATTTGCTAGTGCATTCCTTAGGCACTCACCCATTTTGACAAAGTCAGCCCTCCTAAAATCCAGTACCTTTTTTTTTTTTTTTTTTTTTTAGGAATTATTACCTTCCTCACCAAGCAATATTTCTTGTATTCCATTTAAAGTAAAAAGGTGTTTGTGCATTAGTTCATTTTGTGTATTAATCCTCTTTTCTCTTTTATATTTTTTTGTTTACAGCAAATAATCTACATGAGCAGACAGCCACAGGCAAGGACCTGAACAGCCATTGACATGTACTGAATCACATTGCCTCTAGATGTCTGTGTTTTTTATTTTTTTGCTCCCATTTATTTAAATATCAAAACTTTGTATTCTTTATTTATTTCTCTACCCAATTGGAACCCAGAAAGATGGTCTGCTGAGATTAATGTACATAAATACATTTTGACTTTTGGAAAACAGGGACTTCATATGGAAATAATAAAATATACATATAAAAAAATTTCTAAGTTCATTGACAGCATTCATTCTATAGCATTTGTGATGTTAACAAAAGCATATTTTTGTATTAGATGTTGTGTGTAGTAATAGCACTTATATTTGCTTTTTTTGATAATTATTTAATTTAATTAATTAAAATGTTACTTGATATAGAAATTCTATATATGATGTTACTGATGACTTCCAGGTGAATGTTGTATATAAAGTATGGTATAAGTGCAAATACCACTCCCTGAAGAATCTCGAAGGAGTGATCTCTTTGTAGTCTATTGCAAATTTTTGCTGTTCACCAGTGGTGTTGGAATTTTGGACTGTCTGCTAATAAAGCATTGAAACTCGGAACTTTGTACTATCTGTGCTCGGGGAAACAACCACTTTGTGATACTGCTCAGGAGTGCAGGCTTATTGTTTATTGTTTATTAAGATCTAGGATTACAAAATACCTTTGAGCCAAGGCTCTTTTACAAAGGTTCCATGTCAGGAAAATACAGAGATAGTAGAAAAAGTATCATTACAAGGGGACTAGACATTCCACAGAGTAATACATTTTGAACGGTTGTTAGGACCTTAAGTTTTAAGTTTTCGAGCAGGTGTCTTTTGTCTTCATTGTTCTATAGTTGGGGTTATCTGCCCCTCACCAGCACCCATTCAGCTACCACTGAGCACTGCACACCCTTTTGTCTGTATGCAATGTTTTATTAAGACTGGGATGGCAATTGGAGAATGGGGAGGGACCACTATACTACCAGGGTTAAGGCTACTATATCTTAATGGGAATGGTGATTGGTGGGGGGGCTGCAGTAACTCACCAACTGCTTGAGTTGTGATGGAGTCAGCATTTGAAGTGGTGGTATGTGCACAGCACAAGGGGACCCAAGTAATATGGCCCTGGGAAGTGCACATACTCTGAATATTGGACTGCACCAATATTCAGGTCCCCACCCCCTCATTTATATTGCACTTCCCTCTGCCCTTTGTGCACAAAAAGAGTTTGTTTGCACTAACCTGGCTTTTGAATATTGCCATTCCATGCAAAACCCAGTTTACAAGAGGAAACTCAGTTTTGCACATGGCAAAGTTTAGAATATTGGGCCCTTAATGTTGCAATGGGGTAGTGTGAGGTTTTCTGCTCTGAGTGGTCCGTGGGGTTGGGACTCAGAAGTCAAGAATACTCGAGTGTGGTCAGGTAAAAATATTTAAACAAAAAAAGAAAATAATGCATGGGAGAGTCTTTATAATGAGAATTGTATACATACCCCAGGTGTGGGATGCTACAAACCCTCCGAGAGCAAAGCTCAAGGAGTTTATAATAGCGTCTGACACTAAAGGTATATATGAAATTAAAATCTTACATAGTCACCTATGCTTTGTTTTATATACTTGCTGGACTCCGTTCTTTCTTTTTTTGCTGCAAGCCTTCTCTTCCACCTGTAGCTTGAGCTCCATATGGGCAGGGAGGCCTCTTTCACTTTCCAACCACATGCAGTAGATTACAGCAGTTTGAATGTGCCTGTGAGCTCTTTGAGGTACCCAGTACATGAATGTCTTTATAATCATGTGGGTTGGTTATAATGGCAAATTATAGCTGAGTTTTCCTATGAGAAAAAATGGAGACCAGTTACTATATAAAATTAAAAGGAAGAAAAAGAAAAAAAAACATGGAAATCAGCTTGTTCCAGCTCCTCTACAAGAATCCTTCCCAGTTCGTTCAGTGCAGCTGGTGATGACACCAACCTGAGCGATCCAGAAGATAACTGGTTTCCTCCTGCTCTTTCAAATGCTACCAGTTCCATTTCTACTTTCCATACCCAAGAGAGAAATAATCCATATTTTATTTATTTATTTATTTATTTATGTAAGATTTGGAATTATATTGCCTTTGAGTCAGATACTCATTTACAAAGGCTCCACATCAGGGGATACACATACAGCATATACACTAAACAGGTTACAATCAGTAATATAAAATAGGAGCAAGGATATACATAACACAAATCAATTATAATGGAGGTTAAAAGCAGGCTATGGCAGTAACCAAAACAGTATGTTAAATGCTCTAAAATACCTTTAGAGGAAAGCACATAAAAGGCAGAAGCAAAAAATGAGAGTGCAATCCATACAGAACATTCTTAAAAACAGTGGATAAGGAATAAAGACAACAAAGTACAGGACACATGAAGAGAGGTTATGGAATAGTCAGGTAGAGGAGGGGAATTACATAGCCCAACAGAAACCATCTGAGATGATTTGGTCAACAATAACAAGTAGAGAGTAGCACAGGGGGTCAAATATGGAGATAATTGAACTGAACACAGATTGCCAGAGGGCATCTTGGGTCATACAATGTCTATGCCAATACAGAACAATGATTCTGGAGTTAACCTCCTTTGAGATCTTATTAACATGCAGCGAATAAGTAAGAGGGCTGTCAAGAGTGATGCCAAGGTATTTAAACTCATGTGCTTGTTCAAGGGGCTGGTTAAGAGTCTTAAGAATGTTAGGCAGGCAAACTTAAGTTTTTTTGTAGTTCATTAAAAGTTTATGTTGTGTAAACCACAATTCAACTGACCAAAAGTCAGCTTGCAGGGCATTGGAGAGAGGGGCAGGTTGTGAGTGGCAGTCAAGGAGAAGAGCATTGTAGGTGGATCATGTTGGTGTTGTATGTCTGAGGGAGATTAAGGGACCTAGGATTGAACCCTGGGGAACACCAGAGCATACAGGAAGACTACAGGAGAGGGTTTCACCAAGTTTAACTTGTTGAGTGTGGTTGCCAAGGTAGCTCTTGAACCAGCTGGTGACTTCTCTTAAGAGTCCAAGGAATAGAAGAGTAGTGAGAAAGAGAGGGTGGTTAACAATGTCAAAGGCCTTGGTGAGGTCAATGAAAATTGAATCCACCAATTGGCTTTGATTGAGTCCACTGTGTATGTAGTTAGTGAACTCCATTAAGGCTGTCGTCGTACTATGTGCTTTTCTAAATCCATGCTGCTGGTGGCACTGAATATCATATTTGGATAGATATTCCATAAGTTGGCCTGCACCAATCTGCTCAAGGGCTTTGGAAAGGGGAGGGAGGAAGAAGGGATATGGGATGGAAGTTTAAGCACACATTTCTGTCACCACTCTTATGCACAGGAGTAACAATGGCAGCTTTCCACAGAGATGGGAACTGCCTAAGGGAGAGAGATTGGTTTAATAGCTTGTTTAGAGGTTTTTAGGATAACTTCAAGTGAGAGGTTTAGTAATTTCAGGTCAAGTGTATCACTGCTAAACCAGGACTTGCCTAGAACCTTTTGAAGGTATTTTCTAGCTTCAGCCAGTGAAACCCATCTGAAGTAGAAGGGGGGGGGGCCCGGGGGCAGAGGAAGAGTCTGTGAGACAATCCTTTCATTGAGTGCATTGAGATAGTCTGGAGGGAGAACACCAGAGAGGTCGGTGAAGGCCACGTTGAAGGAGTCAGCTATTTGTTGTGGGTCCTGAACAGCGATTCCATCAACTTCAATCATTGAGGGGGAGGACCTATTGGGCTTGCCGTTGAGTTCCTTTAGTTTATCCCAGAAACTCCGACTGTCACCAAAAGAATTAGTGAGCTCATTTTTGAAGTATTCAATTTTAGCTCTCCGCACTTCCCACTTACAGGAGTTTCTGGCGGCTGTATAGCTTTGTATGTCGACTAATTTACTGGATGCTTGGGGCTTGATTTCAAAGGTTATCGCCATCCTTCAACATTCTGAATAGGGCCCTGGTAATACAGGGATTTGAGACACCCTTCATCTTATGCTTTCTTGGGGGGGGGAACCTGTCACACACAGTGTTGAATTGTGTTGTGAAGTAACTAAGTGCAGAGTCTGTGTTACTGGTATGATCAAGGGAGACCAATCACATTGAGAAAGATGGTCAACAAATGGTCTGATTAGTTCTTTCTTAGGAACACAATAATAGGCAAGTTTGGGAGATGGGCTGGAGGCCTTTTTTGACCTGGTGCAGATCACTGGGGAGTGGCCGCTTAGGGAGTCAGCAAGCACAGTAGTGCTTAAGATTCTTTTAGGGTGGGTTGTTATGATAAGGTCAAGGAGGGTGCTGCTACTCTTCCTTAGCTTAAATCTAGTTGGGGTATTAACCATTTGAGAAATGTCAGTAGCTGCAAAAGCATCTTTGTAGGGGTTGGCATCTGCAGACAAACAATTAATGTTAAGGTCACCTAGAATAATTTTTTCTGTGTGGTTTGGTATTCTTTCAAGATGGTCTAGGATCATATTAATACCAGATGTCTGGTCACACGGAGGGATGTAGACCAACATTAGAGTTAGGGCTTTGCCCTGGCGGCCAAGGAATTTTCTAATGGATAGTGCCTGCATCCATATGTATATGTTTATCCAAGTCCCCTACCCTTGTTCATCTAATATGACCAACACAACAACAGATGCACATCTCCAGCAAAGACATTCCAACACAATGCCCCAAAAACATCATCTCATCACTGTCACCTGAAGACGTACACTGACAAGAAGTTAAACATTCCCAGCAAGCCCAAATCAGGAATTCACTATTCATGATTTATCAGTACATAAATAAAAATAAATAAATAAATGGGATGTACTATGAACTACATTTAAAGGAGGAAGAATATTAATGTACAATCCTTCAAAAAACTTAGAAAAAAAACACCAGCATATGATAATGAATATTTTATAAGAATGATAACACACTTCAGTCTGTGCAGTCATGGTCTGATCTACCACACTTCTTGAATGGTTGAAGGCACTTGACCTACATCCTTCCACTTCACAGTGCACCACAGGGACTTGATTCTCATATGGATTTGAATGCTGCAAGCCCTGGATGTGCTGAACACATGGCACATGTGACTTGCAGCATTCCCAAGATGGCAATCAGGATTCTCAATCCCCAAGCCCCCTGTGTCCCACATGCAGTGAGTTAGACCAGCTTTTGCTGATCAAACTTTGCTAACCTTTTTACGGGCTTTGCACCAAGTATTTGGTGCAAGTTACTGTAAAAAGGATAATGTGTGGCAAAGGCACACAACATAGGAGAATCAGGCACACCATGAGTAAACGTGTTTAGGGCAGAGCAGGGTTCAATGCCAGGCTTGTGAAAGCCCGGCATCAACCTTCGACAATCAAGCCCCAGGTGTTCAGATATCAGAGCATGATCCTACACCCTTCTGTGTGTTCATTTAGCCATGAATACAAATATTTGAAACCCATCTTTGGCATGATCGATGTATATAAAGAGAGTAGCAATGCTTCTAGGTAAGTTTTATATTTTTGTGGTATGAGCTTTTGTTTTTACAATTTTTAGAGTGATCTTTTTTCAGTCTGGTATTGCACTTCATCTACAGTATGATTGGTGGATTTGTACTAAGTTAAATAGTGTTGTAGTTTTTACTGGCTCTTGATGGATGAATTGTATTGGTTTGTCAGTGAATTGATGTCAATCGCTATTGGTTGGCACATGTAGTGTATGCACATGCACAACATCATTTGGGGGGTTGCAGCAAAGGAATAAAGGTGGAACACTGTCTATTGGAGGCTTGTCAGCCTGGATAGCACTGAGGCCTTGGAATAAAGTACTTGGAGCGACCAGGATACAGAGTTTGTGTGGAAGAGGTAGTGTAGAAGAGGAGCACTTAGGAAGGCAAGTGTGGGGAGCAGACATTATCTGGTGGAAATAACTTTATGGACTTTAATGGGCTGGGTATGATTTTGATACCATCGATAAGGACCAGAAGATATAATACATTATAAGTTTTATACTAAGGAGGGGTGTGACTATTTATTAAGTGTGGAGCAAAGAGTTATGGCTGATACTGGAGAGTTGCACTGCAGTGTGCTGTGTAATTTGATGAATGTTGTGAATTGTACACAATACATAAATATCTGTATTTTTGGTGGAACACTGGTATATGTCTTATGAGAAATTCAATAAAAAAAGTCATGCATGTGCCTTTGTGCTTTTTTTAATTTTGCAGTACATTTGGTTGCTGCTAGGGAGTTACAAAACAATGCAGCTACAGAAATGGAAATGGACTCTATGAGTGTGGCACTATCTGTATCCATAAATAACTGATTAAAAAAAAAACTTATTGTTTGCATTAGGAGCTGGAAAGGTGAACCACTGTTACTGGGGCAGAGATAGAGGAAGGGCAAGAGAGAGAGCGAGCGTTTATTTACATATGGAGTGGTTGGCACTGTTTCATAATAGCATGGCTGTGGCACCAGTTCATACTGTTTTAGGACTAGTTCCATATTTAAAAATCATATTTTAGGCTGAAAGCATGTACAAGATTATTTAGTGAGTTTGGAATGGGTTTGGGAGGACGGGGGGGGGGAAGAGTGGCTGGCTGATGGTTAGGTGTTTAAGACCAACGCATCTGTTACATTGAACAGTGATGGATGTCATGCTGTGCTACAGATATATTTTACTTCTATATGTAAACAGTGTGATTCTGTAGAAAAAGTTATTTAATAAGCCTATATTTTTGATTGCTTTGGGATCGCTACTTTATCTGAATGTAGCCATTGAAATGTTGTGTGGTCATCGCCAGAATAAAGCCCCTCATTCCGCCCGAAGACCTGCTGACACTAGTACATGGCTTTGTTACCTCTAGGCTTGACTACTGCAACTCTGTTTACTTTGGAGTCATGGGAGGAACCCTCCACAGATTGCAGCTCATGCAGAATGCAGTGGCTAGGTTACTGACGGGCCTGTACAGGTACAGTCATGTGATCCCAGTCCTAAGTGGTTGGCACTGGCTGCCTATCAAGTAGAGGGTCCTTTTCAAGGTGGGCTTACTCACCTTTAAGGGTCTATGCAGACTGGGCCCAGGTTACCTGACTGAATTCCTGACACAAGCAACCTCTGTATGCTCCCTCCGCTCCTTGTCTAGAGGCCTCCTGGATTTTCCCAGGGTCTGGCTCAACACATCTGGCAACCATGCCTTTAGTGTCACCAGGCTGACCCTGTGGAACTTGCTACCACCTGCACTCCGGGAGGCCCCTTCGATTGAAGTGTTCAAAAAGAGGCTAAAAGACCACCTCTTCTGCCTAGCCTATTAGGAATAACTTGCCCTGCCTGACTGTTTTGAGTAATTATAAACACATTTGATAAAGTCGTGATTATGAATTTTAGTATTTTATATTTATTTTAATGCTCTGTGTTTTGTATTTTTTGTGTTGTTTTTATTGTTAGGTGCCCAGAGTCTCCGGGAATGGGAACCATAGAAATAAAATTCACCTTCCCTTACAACAGTCTTCTTTGTGTACTGAGCTATTCATTTTACAGTCATACTGTGTAAAATGAATATTTAGAAAATAAAAATCCTGAGAATGTGCACTAGGGACTGGTAATGATGTGCTTAGCATGTGATACAGTTAAGACAGAGTGGATCCACTCTCTAGAAGTGTTGGTAATCTGTGCTACTGTGGGCTAGTTAATCCCAGGGGCCAGATTCACAAAAAGTCACAAAGCACAGTGCAAAGGTTTGCATTGCACTTTGCATCTGCCCAGGTGTCTAGGACTGCCATTCTCAGTTGGATAGTGCACCTGTGCTATCCGACTGAGGACAGAGCCAGGTCGAGTCAGCAGTAACTCCCCTAGAACTAGCGCTAACCCCATCAGCGCAGCCCCAACATGGAGCTAGGAGTATGAATCAGCAATGAATAGCATAGGTGCGCAATTTCAGTTCACAAAAACATCCATGTAAATCAGCCATTGGGCATGCAAGGTCTGATGTAATACATTTACGCCACGATGGCCCATTTACATTGCACACCAGAGCTTAGCACACCCCCCCTGCCCCTGCCTGATAGACAGCCCTCATTCCCTGGGGTTCAGTGGTCCCTCCCCCCTGCCCAATGCCCTGCCTGATGTTCTATACCTTTCACTGTATGGTAAAGTTCTCATTCGGGCCCCCCAGGTAATTCTCTCCCTGTGGAAATGGTCCACTACAGCTCTTTGAGGGGTCTGTCCCCAGCAGTACTCCAGGCAATATTGGAGCTCTCAGATGTGATGGTTGCTTGTGGGGCAGGTTCAGAAGAGGCAGTAAAGGCTTATAACAGGGCCTTTGCGTTAGCTCTCCACTGTTGCACCAGTGCATATATGACCCAAGTCTTTTCACTTGAGATCCTCGTGGTTTGACAGGAAGCTCATGGAAATGAACACCAGGGATCAGAGGATGGAGTGTTGTTGATGGAAGTCTGGGAATGAAGAGCACAAATTGACTTTGAGAACTCACTATGTCAAATACCAGCACGCAATCTCCTTAGAAAGGCAGTATTTCTGTCAGCAGAGATTGTTTTGGACTTTCTGTAGGCGGTCACGTGTGGATTTCAGGTTCTCCACCTCCTGGCCCCCCTGGGGCCCTCATATTGGAGCCTGAATCCTACCGTGAAACCCTCCCTGAGCAGGTTGGTGGCCTCCCTGTCTGGGTACTGGGCCAGCAACTGACTAATCCTGTCCACCCTTACTGGGTAGGCAGGTTTGTCACCTTACAGCTTCCCCATCTTTTTAGCTGCTCCCCTGAATCCCCCTCTTCTGGGCCGTGGTAATGCACATTGGATGAGGGGATGCTGTCACCCACAGGACATGCATATGTGTCAAAAATGGCACATGACCCTAGCACACTTCACCTGGTTGTACATCTAGCAGGCCTGTCTTCCCCCTGTACCCTCTTCAGGTTTCTGTGTCAGTGCAGGCCTAAGCAGCAAGCCACTGTCAGTGTGCACCACTCCCCCTCCATGCATGATGTCCACCAATAGAGTCACGTTGATGGTCCCCAACCCCAGGGACCTGTTTTCTTACCTCCACCTTCTAAACTCCTCATCATACTCTAGCTAAGCCACCCCAGCCTTCCTACAGTGCATGAGAGTAATCCTATTCTGGTATGTGTACAGCCCCAGCCCCTGGTCCTTCTCCACCTGTAGAATGGTGCCTGCATAGATGGGGAAAGCTGCTATCCAATTTTCAAAGGTGCAGAGCACCTTCAGAGGCTTCTTATCAGCCTCCTTCCCCTTTTCTTTTTTCTTGTCCTCCCGCTCCACTGGTCTGTTCAACAGGGTGAACATGTCCACATACTCCCTATTCCTGGTTTGCTGTTGGACTTTGTCCATGAGGTGGGACCCCAACTGCTTGTCCCAGACTGGCGTAACAGCTTGGAGGCAGGAGAGTGGCCTCCAGAGTCCCCGAGGGCTTGTTGTCCTTCCGACCTCTTGATCCTACAAGTGTGAAAGGAAAAAGAGGAAGGACTGCCCCCGCCTTCTTTCCCATTGCCGACATGAGGTCCAGCAGCTTGGCCTCAGTCCCTGACTGTTGTGTCCCATTGGCCGGAGGGGGCCCCAGTCCCCTTTCACCTGTGGCAGCTATCTGTCTCCCGGTTGGTGCTACCACCTCACCTCCTGTGCTCTTGGGCTTATCCAGCTCCTGTCCTCCATCCCCCAATGCCACCTCGAGCACTTACTGCACCTCATCATCTCTCAGTGTCCTTATCTCAGCATGCTGCTTACCTCTCCCTGGTGTCCTAGGTACCTTGGCTGGAGGTGCTACCTTCCCGCTTCTTCAGTGATGCCCCCACCTGGCCATCAATGTCGATGGGCCCTCCAGCCCCTCCAAGCAGGCTTCCAGCCATGCAATTCCCTTTTTCTTATACAGCTCTCGCAGCTGCCCTGCCAGGCCCTCCGTGGCTTTAGCCGATGGTGTTCTCTGCTAGGCAGCCATATTACCAGTAAAACACTGAAAGCCCCCCGGACCCAAGAGAGCATTTAGTAATGCAATACCGAAGTTCTACTCCCATCTGGGAGACAGAGGGCTACTTTATATCAGTGGGCCCCCTTCCCCACCTGCACCCCCGACCCTCCCCGGTGGCAGGGCACCCCTGAAAAGGAAAGGGGGAGCATTGACCTCTGCCAAGACTGTTTTGCCAGGGGACTCAGCCCACTTGTGCTCCTGCCCTGAGGCACCATGCATGGGAAACTGAATGACTTACTCAGGACTGTACCATATCCCAGAGGAGGATGACGTGATTCTCCCCAGTGCTATGGTTCTGACAGTCCACTAGCTTCCGTTGCAGTGCCTGTCATTCCTGACCAATTTCCTATGTGTATTTCCTGCTGAAATATGTCTATCGAGGAAATACAGAATAATACAATATTATTTTTTTTCCACTGCTTGTGGGAGCATTGACTCCCTCCAGTGTTCCACCCCCTCCCAGGAAGGACTCGCTTGAACTCACACCAACAAGAGTGGGGGCTGGGGAGTTCTCCTCCCAGATCTACATGTCCCCTGATCCCCAGGCAGGCAGCTCTGGAGCTGTGAACTACAACACCAGCTGTGAGTGCCATCTTGAAGGAGATTCTTACCTGGGAGCCAGCAGAGTCCCCAGGAAAGATGGCTGCCCCCAAATCCCGTGAGAATCAGCTGAACTTGGGATAGTCCTAGGGAGTGGTAGCCTCACCTGACCTCCTGCCCCAAGCGACCAATTGCCATGCTCATGATGGCCACTGAAAGTCTTGCAAGACCTCAGCAGCCAACCCCCACCCAGCCACATCTCGCCAGCCCAGTCGCAAGGCCTGCGAGATGCCCCCGGACCAGCTATTGGGATCCCATTCCAGAATGCCAGCAAACACAAAGACCCCCGGTAGCATGGAAGGCAGAGGCTGGATGGCCCCAGTAGCAGTACCACCCTCAGCCAGTAGCCCCACTTGCAGCCTACTGCAAGGGACCAAGAGACCCCCCGCCCTTCAAAACTGGTGCGAAGCCATCCCCCAGAACCAATACACCCTGGGGGTGTTCTCCCCAGCCCATGTATGCACCACCTGGCCACAGAAAAGTCATGGGAGGCTGGTGGCCCACCCTAGACTCCCAAAGTGTTGCGCCACAGCTCAGAAGAGGAAGGCCTGCCAAACTGGAGCCTGCCATGCCTTGCATGATCCCGAAGCTGCCTAGAGGTGCCAAACAGCCGCTGCTCAGCCTGGATCCCTACTGACAACAAGGAGCACTACAGGGATCAAACCCGTGCCTTGCTGCACCACGGTACTGGCTTGGATTTCACTGGGAGATCCCCTTTTCTGGATGCCAAGAAATAAGGTAGGGACCCTTGGACTAGTACCACATCTATCAAAACTGGTGATTTGTTCATATATGTAAGAGGAGGTTGCGAGATCACACCCAGGTCCACTGGATGCACCAAACCCATTAACAGCACATTACTCTAACCTCAAGGCTGTACTGCCCTGTGTAAATGTTTTATTATATATGTATGTATGTATGTATGTATGTGTATACAGTATATATATATATATATATATATTTAAAAGGAAGACTGCTAGGATTCCCTGATAAATTCCAATGGACTCAGCCAGGCTCAGGGCCATAGCCAACCTCTCTCTCTCTCCTGCCTCTGGGAATATCAAGGGCCTGCAGGAAGCCCCCCAGGCCTAAGAGCCCTTACCTTGTTGTCCTTCCGACCTCTTGATCCTACAAGTGTGAAAGGAAAAAGAGGAAGGACTGCTGGCTACAGTCCAAGAAATTGTCTTTCTCCTTTTCCCCCACAGGATGTGAACCCTTCTTCCCTAGGTGGGAGGCCTCGGTGGTCCCTGCATCCAATCGCTGGACTCTCCCCAATTCCCCCTCGGGACCACCTTCTGTTCTTACTTCCTCCACCCACCTCTTCCTGGATCCAGGGGAGGATGGCCCCAGACAAAATAAGGCTGCTGCCAAATGTTGCAGCCTGTGTATTAGATTACAGCTCCACATATTGTATTTTTTTTATGTGCAAAGTTTTTTTCTTATATTAGCTACTTTTGTGAGTGCCAAAACTCATGAAATATGTTTGCCAGTCACAAAAACAGGCATACCAGTCATGAAAATAGGCCCTGTTTCCTTGACATTGAACAGCTTAATTTCATTAATCATTACAAAACTATTTTTTAAAGAAAATAAAACTTGAAAAATCAACCTTACATCCACTCTGCTGGACACATAAGTTTCAGACTACAGCGTCAAACATTTTTTTTGTTTTTGATGTGCAAAGTTTCCCTTCTTTTACCCACTTTTCTGACTACTAAGACTCACAAAACTGAAAGTCTGAAAGTCTTATCTCACGAAAATGGATTTTGACTTGCTAAAATGGAATATACCACTATGTGAAACAACTTATAAAATTCATAAAAAAAACATTTTTATGAATAATTTAAAATCTACAAAGTTGTCAGTTAAGCCCTATAGTTAAAAACATCATCCTTGGGCCAAAGTCTAACTAACCTGAAAAGTTCAGGTTTGCGCTCACAGTCAATTTTGTGATATCAGTGAGCAAAACAAGGAAACAAGGTCGTAAAAATACTTTTTTTTCAGTTTCAACCTTTTGTAACTTTAAACTGCTGAACCGGTCATTATAACATTTTCCAGAACATGCTTGACAAACTCTAGATTATTCCATCCAGGCATGGCCATGACATTAAAGTGAAAAAATTGAGGTTTAACACAAAACAGCATTTGTAACCCATCTATCTACCTGTCTGTCTGTCTGTCTGTCTGTCTGTCTGTCTGTCTGTCTGTCTGTCTGTCTGTCTGTCTGTCTGTCTATCTATCTATCTATCATATAGCACCCGTATGTTAAGATTGAGTTGCACTTAGAGAGATGGAATAGTGGATGGGGTGGGTAGACTGACCACTTCAAAAGAGGAGAAGGATCTGCGGGTTATAATCAGTGACTCCCTCAGGCATACAAGTTAAAGGCAAAAAAGTATACATCAAGGCATCAAGGATGCTGGAGTGTATAGGGAGGATTTTGACAGCAGAAGAAGTGAAGTGATTCTGACAATGTATTTTTGTGCAAAGTTCTAAAGTTCTTCCTTGAGGAATGATAAATGACAGACTAGAATCAGTACAGCAAAGGATCACCAAGATCCAAGGCCAGTGAGGCAGATCTTTTGAGGACTGGCAGAAGGCCCTAAATATGTTCTCACTGCAGGCCAGGTGGCAGTGGTGGGACTAGACCGAAACATATAGGTTTCATAGAAGTATAAACAAGATAACTAGGAAAGACCTATTTGTAATACATAGAGATGCAGTCAATGGGGGCATGACTGGAGGATGGTGGGGACAAGTTCAAAAGAAACATGAGGAAGTTCTAATTTACTGAGAGGGTGGTGGAACCATAGAACAGAGTTCCAGCAGAAGTGGTATGGGCTGCTACCCTTAACAAGTTTAAACATGACTTGAACAGGGTAAGGGGATTCCTAGTCCTCAAGTGGGAGCACCCTGGGTGTGATGGATAGGGGAGTGGGGAGAAAGGTCCTAGACCACCAGGACAGTAGGTCAGTGGAAGAGGTATTATAGTAATGGCAGACTTGACTGACCTTCGGTCTGCTCCTGCTGGAAAAATCTTTGTTTATATGAGTTTTTGTCAAAAATAGGGTTTTACAGCTTATACCTCTGCAATCATAGCCCTAGGACTGCCAAATGTGGTGTACACCTTCCTATTCCTGGTGATAATTTGTTGGCAGGTTTGCCACAAATCAGTTTATCAACTCAAAAGTTATTAATTTGTGAAATTACATCAAATTCCCCAAATTAGGACTTTTACTGCCATTGGATAATGCACAAATACATCAAACACCGCTTTTAACTGACACATTGGTGTGCAATTGATGTGTCTGTTGTAGCAGGTGTCCACGTAGTCAAATTATGGTAAACACCATTTGTTTAGCTTTATTTTAAGTTAATTTTTTTAAATTTTTTAAACTTTGTTTATTCACTTTTAGAAAGTAACCAATTACGAGAACGAGTAATTATGATCGAGATAATTTGAGTGATGACAAAATAGCAAAGGAAAAAATGGCTACCTGCTATAAATGGCTATGTGCCATTAATAGCATAATGAAATGGAGCAAGTCATTTTTGTAGATGGGAAGAAAAGGCTGTGTAGGTATATTCGCCAGGCCACTTTTGAGCTGGCCTTCTGGTGTGGTGGGTAAGGTATCTGCCTATAGGTTGGGCAACCCAGGTTTGGGACTGCTAGTAGTGATACTGTTTTTTAGTTGTTTAGAAATGTTAATTATTTTTTTAACTGTCCTCACCCTCTAGACATTGTTTCTCCCTGTAGATCCCCCCCAGTGCTGACATCCATCAGCAAATGCAGTTCCCTCTTGTGTATTCCCTCTTCCCCAGTATCACACCCACCTGGAGTTGGTTATATTTAGTTTATGGAGCATAAAACATATATTTCACTTTTTTGATATTGTCAAAATGAGCAGCAATAGCTGTTGTGAAGGGTGCTGTAACAAACAGAAACAAGCATTTGTCAATGCCGAACGTTCGCTTGCAGGTATTTGCAGTGGTATTTGGCCCTTGGACATGGCTTAAAAAAATCAGTGACAAAAAAGTACGAGCATTTGTCAATGCTGAATATTGCTTGCTTCTATGTGCTGTTTAGGTATTTGGAAGTCACTGGAGTTCAAATATTGAAAATTTGTGAACTTACGAGCGTGCGTAGGAACTGCGCAACGCACGCTCATAAAACAGTCAATTTTAGGAATTTTTGCACCAAATTTTCAACATAGCCATTTTAAGATCTCTGCTCATGAACAGTGACACTGTGACTTTCTTAATGTGTCCCATACATTGAGTTTGCACACCGACTGTGCCATTGGCAATAGCTACATGGGCGGAAACATGTTTTGGGCAAGATGTGAAAAATGACAGCTGCACTGCTCATGAGGAGAATTAATGATAAAATGGCAATGTTGAAAATCTGGGTGGAAATATTAGAAATTCGCAAACTTCTGAGGTCGCATGAGGAACTGTGCAAGCATGAGAAAAAACAGTCATTTTAGGGATGCCCACCAAATTTTCAAAATAGGCTTTTTGAGAGCCCACCTTATGAACGCTGGCACTGTTGTTTCATTAATCAGGCCCAAAAGGTGATTTCATGCAGTGACTGAGAAATCACCCTTCAGGCCCGAATAACTCCATGACAGTGACCGAATTCATGGGAAGGGGTCCCAAAAACCCCATGTTGAAAATTTGGTGCAAAAATTCCAAAAAATGCCTGAGATATGCAACAAAGTTGAAAAAACCCATCTAGCCCATTATACAGCTTACCGGCATTTCCTCAGTTCGCGGCCGGCTTTGAAGAGTGCAGACGTGTTCCTGGTCCACCGCAGATCATCGCGCCGGACTCTGGAGGTAAGTATGGGGTAAGGGGTGTGGGGGCAGGGTGCGAGTGGTGGGTGTGGGTTGTGGGGGTGGGGAGACAGCAATGGAATGTTTTCTTTTTACAGGTTTTTTTTTACTCAGATGATGCAGGGCATTGCCACGCTGGGGTGGGCTCCCAGTGTGGCAGCAGAAAACTGTTTGGGGGGACACGGAGCCAATGGGGGATTGGGCACCCCCATCAGCAGATGACGCAGGATGTTTGCCACGCTGGGGTGGGCTCCCAGCATGACACCAAAGATTTGGGGGGGGCATGATGCGCTGCCAGCACACAGCAGTGGTTTTCTTTGAAAAGAAGACCACCACTGTCATACACAGCACCGCATCGATTGGTGCAGGACTGCCACACCTGCTCAATGGAGTACGGGATTGCACAGGACAAGCACACCCCCAAAGTGTCCCATTCTCCCAAGATGTTCCGTGCGCATGCGCGCAAGCGAACGTAAAAAAGATTCAGTAGAAAAGAAAACATTATACATATTGCTCTGCATTTGTCAATGTCCTGCATACTATAGTCTACCAATATTCTACAAAATAATATCCTAATCACTGATTCCCCATTCATTGTAATTGACCTTAAAAAGACTAGCTCTTTCAGGGGTATATCTCATTATATCAAATTTCATGGTTTTATTTAGTGAAATCCCAATATTCAGAAAAAGTTCCAGATGAGGTACTTCTCTCTGTTGCAGAACCCACATGCACCTAGCCTGCCAAATAAAACATGTTATTGTTGCAAATACTATGTACATAGCGTCTATGTGGTATTTCCCAAATAGCCCTCCTACAGGACCATACATTACAGTCTTATAATTCAAATTTCTGAACAAAGGCTCCTTCCATGTTCTAGCCAACTATGTCCAAATTGGTTTTATATATGAACATTCTAAAAATAAGTGTTGTTGGGTTTCCACAATTTGCCCACATCCCACTCTGGGGCAAAATCTCTTGTCAAGCTGTTTATGCTTGTTATTACCCCTTACTCCAAATCTCCCAAAATTGCCTAGCCAAACACAATCCCACACGAAATGGGGAAGTCTAGGGTTCATAAATTGTTGGAGTACTGTTTTTTTCTGTGTGTCAGCACTCCAGAAACATTATTTCAATCCTACATTCTGCATCTATAATCAAACCATAAATTTTTTTCGTATCTAATGTTACTCTCTGTTCTATACTAATGTTCCATTTCACCAGCACTTTTATACATTTCACTCCATATTGAGGAATGTATGCCAATCTGCTCAACCCTCTGGGGTTCTTATTCTCTCATACCCTTTTACATGGCACTAGCCAAGCATTTAACATTAGCTTACATGGTGGATCCCCAGGTCTCATGGCTGGGCTAATATTACCAGATAAAAAAGTACTAAAAAAGAATGCGATCGGGTTGACCATTGCCACCCCACCTTCGCAAACAGGATGATATGTATATTCCCTCTTAACAGGATTCAATCTAGATCCCCAGAACTCCTGAAAAAAATATATTGTAAATGACTGTAAACAGACTTATTGGAGGAGGGTATATATAACTTAAGTAGAGAAATATGGGGACCAGTAGTGTTTTAATTAAAACCACCCTTTTTTTCTTTGACGGTTGTTGTCTCTTCCAGCTATTGACTAATCCTGTTGCCTTCTCCACTTTCCCTTTCCAGTTTAACATAGCCATGTCCCCTGGACCAAACTCTATACCTAATATAGAGATGGGTTGATCAGTCACTTTAATACCTCCTATATGCCCTAACTGTGGTACCTGGGTATCACCTATTGTAACCCCTTTGCTCTTTCCCACATTAATTTTAGAACCTGAAAATTTGGAATACTGCTGAAATATATTACTTAGAGCCTCTGCAGAACTAGAAGAATATATTGCTATAACTAAATCATCTGCATGTGCTAGCACCTTGACCGGGGGACAATCTGGGTTAGTTACTACTCCTGTAATCCTTTGTTCTTTTAACAACATTCTAATAAAAATATCTATAACAAAGGTGTAAAGTAGGAGGCTCAAAGGGCAACCCTGTCTAACGCATCTTTCAACCTTTATCCTCTTCCCCTCCCAACCACTTATACTAGGGATGATCATGGCCCCTTTATACATTTGTTTTATCCAGTTTACAAAAACCTCTGGAATCCAAAATGCCCTGAGAGTTTTAAACAAGAACTTGTGAGAAACCCTGTCAAAAGCTTTCTCTTGGTCGATACTTAAGATGAAGCCATGTGCTTGCCCTACCTACCCTCTAAAGATTAATTCCCTCAGAACCATAAGATTGTCCTGTTGTTTCCTGCCTGGTATTGAACAAGACTGAAAAGGACAAATTAGTTTTGGAGCTACTTTCAATAATCTGGTCTGCAGGATTTTACTTAACATTTTCAAATCTGTATTTAACAGACTTAATGGACACCAGTTACCTATTATCTGTCTCGGACCTTTCTTGTGGAGCAGTATAAGAGCTGCTTCCTGCATAGCAGGGTGTAATTTGATTATGTTAAAACATAATTAAATAGAATCACCAAAACAGGGGCTAATTCTATACTAAAGGTTTTATAAAATCCTGACCCTAATCCATCCATACCTGGAGCAGAATGTGGAGCTAGCTGTGAAATAGCTGCTGTTACTTCTTCTACAGATACATCGTTAATCAAATCTTGGATCTCTATTTCAGAAATCTGTGTTAACCTCAATGATTTTAATAAATTAGAGGGATCATGATCCAGAGTGGTGGTACCAAATAGACCTGCCACATATTCTTCTGCCACATTCAAAATCTCCTGTGGAGAATTTAATAACTGTCCTGTTGGTGTGCTTAGTTCTACAATAAATCTGTTTTCAACCCTCTTATTACACTCTTTGAATGGGTTTAATGATTTTTGCCTTATTCGAGTCCCAAATCTCAATTTCCGGTTTAGGGACTAGGCCCTATTATATTGGATGTCAGACATTTTTCCCTTAGTGTTTTTAATGATTGCACTATAATTCTGTTTAGACAATTCAGCCTGGGAAATAAGATGCTGTAAATATTGTCTTAATTGCAGGTATTGCCTATATTCCTTATTAGCTATATACGTAGCTCTATTTTGAAAAAGTTTCTGCCAGTTCTTTTTAGAGTCCTCCCACCATTCTGTAATGTTCTCTTACATTTCCGTTACTGAGACCCTGGCTGACCAGTCCTGATTCCACATCCTTTACATTTTTGGATCCTCTAAAAGTGTTTCTTTTAAACGCCATTTATTTTTCTTACATTGTGGGGTTCCTTCCCATGATACCTGAATCTGAACTGCCATATGATCTGAAAATTCATTAGGGATTGTGGAAGCAGAAAGAATGTTTAACACTTGAGATGCAAAGGTAAAATCTATCTGAGTCCTTAAGGTACCCCTAAAATATGTAAACCCCCATTTAGATGTTTCCTTTTATAGGTATCCATCAAACCGGCTGTTCTAACTATCTGTAATAATGCTGTAGTGTCACAAAACAACTTTGAGGTTCAAAGGCCTCTATCAGTTATAGAGAGTCCACAGTTAAAATCTCCTGACCAGATTACAAGTCTGGATGTATGTAGATAAGGCTGAATCTCTTTAAATAAGGCCACTCTCTGTGCTTTAGTTTGCGGAGCATACACTGTTATTATGAGAAACCTTTCTGACATGTAAGAGGTATGTAACATCAAAGCCCTTCCTGGATGTATGTCAACTAATCTGGATACTTTTAGGAGGGGTTAGCTAGTAAAATGCCTACCCCATCACAGGGTTCGGTCCCTGAGGACCAAAAGGAGGCACATGCCAACCAGGCTCTGGATGCAGATTGTAATTCAGCATGGATTTTAAGACGAGTGTCCTGAATACAAATGATGTCACTGTGTAAATTGTCCAGAGTAAGCAGGGCCCCAGCCCTCTTTCTATCATTTTTAATACTATTGATGTTTAGAGTAATGATTTTTAATGACCCCATAATATAAAAAAAGGCAAAATGTCAGTATACTTGCTTCATGGCGTTTTGGATGACCTTCGCTGTTTTGTTTGTTTTGCTATTGAATCTCCCCCTCCTCCTTCAGAATCTGTAATGGATGTTACTGAACAACTGTCTGTCTCCTCCCCTTCAGACTCACCATCAGTTCCCTCTGAATTTAATAAAGCATATTTGTTTAAAGTCTGTACTGAGGCAGTTTCCTTCATATTAACTTTCCTGTTCCCCTGTGACACAGCTTTCCCTTGTCTATTCCTTTTTTTATGAGATACCATTCTAAAAGGTGGATCCTTCTCTCCTGGGGTTGGGGGTACATGTCCGGCTCTGTTTCACCTGTCTCCCCATTCATACCCTGGGCTTCTTCACCTGTCTCCATTCCCATTACTTCCTCTGTGGCCTGTATTCCCTACAAATCCTGCCCTGGATGGTCCCTTGGTGCAGGAGGGTCTGTAGGAACATTCTGTTCTAGGGAGTTTGAATGCCTTGGTGATGTAGCCACTACAATGTTTGCAGAAGCTGCCTTTTTTGCATACATTTGCTGGGCCATGTTGGTTAGTCCCTCATGTGAAGGACAATCCTCCCTATTACAAGATGCCCAGGGACACCTACCATATGCATGACCTGCCCTCTCACAAAGGTTGCAACGAAACAAGTTTAGGCAATTAGCAGAACTGTGTCCAAACTCTGAACAGTGGTTACATCTCGTGGAGTTGCAGGCAGAACTTAAATGGGCCCTTGACCCACACTTGAATCATGACCTGGGTTGGCCACTATAGAAAATTGATCCCCTGTCCTTCCCTAAAAAAAAAGGAACTGGGGAGATGTGCAGGGCCTGTGTTTGTGGAAATTAGCTTAACTCTCAGCCTCCAACTCCCATCCCATATTTGCTCACCGTCCAAATTTGGGGTAGATTTACTTAAGATTCCACACCTTTGTTTCAGCCAAAAGAGGATGTCCTCAATGTTTACCCCATCATTCCTGAAAAAAAACTGTAATTAATTTGACTAGGGGTTTCGTTAAAGGGATCACCAAAAAAGGAATCCATAAAGGAGTATTTTTTAACACCTGGTACTGGGCCCAGAAGCGGTCTAGACTTGACACATTTTTAAAGCTAATGTTATAGTTCCCATTTCCCAACCCTATTAGGGCGAAAATCTCAGATGAAAAAAATTTCATAGAATTCTTTAAAAGTTGGTTCATTATATGTACCCTATCAGGGGGGTTCTCTAAGCCTCCCTTGTACACCAACCTAACAGCATTCCATCTGGAAGCAGGTTCCCCTTTGTTTAAAAACAAATCAGACAGTTTAAATATAGGCTCCAATGTTGGCCTATCTTCAGACCCCTGTATGACCTCCTCACTGGGTCCCATCCGTAATGGAATATCTGCCCCATTCACACTCACACTTTCAGAAATATCTGTTTGCCATAGATTCCCCTTCATTTATATTTCCCCCAATATATGCATCAATATTACTGATACCAGATACAATAGAAAAAGTGTTACCCCAGAGTTTGTTGGAGTTCATGTCTTGTTCATTGATGGTGGTCACTTTTGTAGGTATATGCTCTATCATCTTCTGATATGAAGGGTCCTCAGAATCAGGAACCCATGCTCCCTGCTGTCCCTGTTTCCAACCAGCATTCTCTAATACTTGCGCAATTGAATGCTGTACTGAACCTTCATCGCAAAAGTCAGGAGCTCTGGAGCCCCAGCTTCTCTCTCGCTCCCCTACTGCCTGTCCCTGAAGGAGTAAGTTTTCTCCATTGTTTCAGTTCATAGTGAGTCCTGTAAATACAACTGTTTCCCAACTCCAAGTTTAATTTCAATGTTTTTAGTGAGACAAACACTTTCTGTTTACTTTTCCTTCAGCTCTCGGCACATGGGTTCTACGCCATTTATACTGCCAGCCATTTGTTTAGCATTGCTTTGAACCACCTTGTTTTTGACAGAAGCAGCGGTCCTGTCATTTTGGCCTGAATGTGAGTCAGAAGCTGGATGACTCATCTCTGTGTTATTCACTACAGAGGATTTATCAGGTACTTGTGTCAGAGTTTCAAGCTCTTTCTCTAGCTCTGCAGCTCTTTGTATGATCTTTTCTTTTTCTAACTGAAGCATTTTAACTTTTTCTTTCAATTCAGTATCTAGTACCTGCACATTCTCTGTTGTTTGACCATCTTTATTTTGCATCAGCTCTCTGTTGCTTTTCTCCACTATTTCCCCCACACAGGTAGGATCAGGTGCACCATCTTCCTCACTGAATTCTATAGTCAGGTCTTCCAAATCCATAACTGTTTCTGCAGTTTCCGTCTTTTTCAGCCTCTGTAGAAAGAGAGACAGGGGAGGAGGCCATCTCCCTGCCACATCAGCACTTCCTCCTCTTCCTGTATCCGGCTCCGAAATGAGTCCCTCGATCCACCTACAGGAAGTGACAGCACCCCTGCAGGCAGAGTAGGGGAATTTTCCGGTGTCCTGACCAAATTTCCCTCATTCACTAAAAATACCACCAACAGCTCAATCTGGTTAAATTTCAGTTGCTTACCATTTGTATCCCCTTCCCCCCTGGTCGCCCATGAAAAAGGGACTTCTAGGCCCAGTGGGCTTACTGTGTCAACAAAATTCAACAAACAAACAAACAAGGTGGTCAAGTGTCTTTTCGTTGTCTGTAGGGATGGATAGATTTAGTTCCTTGGCGTGTTGGACTGCATATGCAATTTTCAATTCCCTTCAGACATTGTTGAAAGAGTGCCAATTGGGGATGAAACCTGTTTGGTTCTAGTGAACTATCTTTCTGATGACTGCTTTCAATCTTTTGGCTAGAATGGTTGCCATAATCATTTGATACATAGTAACATACCTGCAATAGTAGTCAATGGCAAATAAGGACCACTAGGCCCGCCTAGTCTGCCCGCATTCCCTGCCTGCATCAGTGGCTGCTGACCTTACTTGGTCATTGACTTTTGCCTCTCTTCCCTACATCTAGGGTACTCTTATGTCTATCTCATGCATGTTTGAATCTCCCCACTGTGTTAGCACCCACCCACTTCCTGGGGTAGGCTATTCCAAGCATCCACCAATCTCTGTGAAGAAAAACTTCCTTACATTTACCCTTATCCTGACCCTCCAATCTCATATTGTGCCCTCTTGTCCTTGTACAACTCTTGTGCTGAAAGATGTCCCCCCCTACACTTTACTTAAGCCTTTAAGATACTTGAAAGTCTCTATCATATCCCTCCATTCCCTCCTATCTTCAAGTGTATACATACTGAGGTCTTTTAATCTGCCCTCATATGTTTTCTGATGCAAGCCCTGCACCATCTTGGTAGCCCTTCTCAGGACTGCCTCCACCCTGTCTATGACTTTGTGAGGATGTGGCCTTCAGAACTGAAGACAGTATTCTAGATGAGGTCTCACAAGTGTTTTGTACAATGGCAACACCACCTCCCTTCTTCTGCTAGTGATACTTTTTCCTATGCACCCCAACACACACTGGCCATCCCCACAGCCTTGTTACATTGTTTGGCCACCCTGAGGTCATCTGAGATGATTATCCCTAAATTCCTCTCATCCATGGTGAATGTCAGCAGTCCCCCCCCCATTCTGCAGCACTCCGCAGGGTTTCTTCACCCCAGGTGCATGATTTTGCACTTTTTTGCATTACATTTCAACTGCCACATATTTGACCATTTTTCCAACTTTCCCAGATTCCTCCTCATTCTTTTGACCCCCTCTGGAGTGTCTACTCTGTTTTTGTGAATAGGCAAAACTTCCCCTCTAGCCCTTCAAAAATGTCACTGATGAAGATATTGAAAAGGACTGGCCAAAGGACTGATCCTGAGACACCCCAGTGATCACCCTCTGTTCTTCAGATTTGATCCCATTTACTACCACCCTATGCTTCCTGTACTTCAACCAGATTCTAACCCAGTTTTATACTTTGTTGCCACCATAGGGTCCCTAGCTTGTTCACCAGTTCTGTGGGGTACAGAGTTGAAGGACTTACTGAAATCAAGGCAGACAATATCCACTACTCCTCCCTGATCCACCTCCTTTGTCACCCAGTCACAAATGTCAGTCAGATTTGTTTGACATGATCTTCCTGCTGTGAAATCATGCTACCTTAGATCCTGTGCTCCCATGGTTTCCAAGTGTTCCACAATCCTTTCCTTAAGTAGTGCCTCCATAATCTTACCCACTACTGAGGTGAGGCTGCCCAGCCTATAGTTTCCTGCCTCCTCCCTGATACCACTCTTGTGGAGAGGGACAACATTGGCCCCCTTCCAGTCCTCTGGAACCACCCCTGTATCAAGCAACTCACTAAACAGGGCCGCAAGCAGTGCTGCTAGCACCATCAGTAATTCCTTTAATATCCTTGGGTGTATGTCATCTGGCCCCATTGATTTGTTAACCCTCAATTTTGTGAGTCCCTACAGGACCTTCTCTGCTGTAAAAGGCCTGGTATTTACCTCTCTCCGCTAATTGTTTCTGCTGCCTAGCTGTGGTCTTTGTCCTGCCCCCTCTACAGTGAATGCCGAACAGAAGTATTCATTCAGTATCAATTATTTTTACAGGTCACCCTCTATGCACACCTCTTCCTCCCCTTGGAACCTTACAATCCCTCCCCTGGCCTTTCTTCTATTGCTAATGTATCTATATAATGTCTTGTTCCCCCCCTTTACTGGCTGTGCTAATCTCTCCTCTGTTTGCACCTTCACACTCCTAACTGCTTTTCCTGCCTCCCTATGAGTCTCCTTGTATTTTGTCAAAGCCCCCTTTTTGTCCTTCACTTTCTCTGCCACCTCCTTTGTGAACCATAGTGGTCTGTTCCTTCTTTTTCCCTTGTTATTCAGCCTAATGCACTGATATGTTGCCTCCACTATGGCTTCTTTTAGGTGTGCCCACTGTTCCTCAACCCCTCCACCTGGATCCCTTTCTACCATGGCTTCTTTGATCCCCCTCTCCATCTTAGCAAAGTCTGCTCTCCTGAAATCCAGGACCCTTGTCTTTGTGTGGCTATCCTGCGACACTAAACTGATGCTGAACCACACTGTATGGTGATCACTGGACCCCAGGTGTCCATTCACCCTGACTCCCTTTATCCTATCTCCACTGGTTAGTGTAAGGTCTAAGATTACCTTGTTCCTGGTGGGATCCTGAACCACTTGCCTTAGGCCTGCCCCCTGCAAGGATTCTATGGTGTCTCAGCTCCTGGCTGAGGCAGCTGCCTGGATGGTCCAGTCCACATCTGGCATATTAAAATTGCCCAGCTGCAGTCCTTCCCCTTTGCTGCCATCCCATGTATTTCTTCCACTATGGCCTTATCTACCTCCTCCCTCTGTACCAGAGGGCTGTAGATCACTCCTGTGTGAATTGCTGTGCAATTTCCAGGCTCAAGTGTGACCACAGTGCCTCAGCCTCCCCCTGTTTACCCTGCACTGCAGTCACTTTAATACCTTCTCTTATGTAGAGGGTCACCCCCCATCCCTTCTGTGTAGAGCATACCCTGGTACACTTACCTCCCAGTCATGGTTTGGGTGTACCATGTCTCAGTCATTTGCTACTATATCCCGGTCTGCCTCTGCCATCAACGCTGCCAGGTCTGGGATTTTGTTTCCTAGACAGTGGCATTTGTACACATGACTGTCCAAGTCTCGCAGTTTGGCCCCTTGCATTTCTACCTTTGCCTTTTTGCTCCCTCCTTCCAACCCTGTTTCTTTTCTCCTGCTGCCTTTTTCCCCCTGCCTTATCTCTCGTAATGAGCCCAGTCATATCTGTCCATGTTTCCAAGCCTGTCCTTCTGGTATGTCTCAGTAAGTAAAGTAAAGTAAATCTTTCTTTATATAGCGCCTTTCCAAAACCAAGGCACTTCACATTTAAATACAATTTACAGACATAGAATTCTCGTTAAAACAATAAATATAACAATGAATTAAAATTCTGGGAAGGCTAAGTTAAAAAGATATGTTTTCAACTCAACTCTGAATCTATCGACAGTCAGACATTCTCTTAACCGACGAGTTAGAGAATTCCACAGAGTAGGTGCAGCAAAAGAAAAAGCACGAGCACCAGATGTTTTCAAACGAACCCTGGAGATCTCTAGCAAGCCCTCATCGGCAGATCAGAGAGGATGGAGGGGGCAGTAGGGAGTCAGAAGATCTTACAGATAGCTGGGTCCCTGTTTGTGTAGGGCTTTAAAGGTTAGCAAGCCAACCTTTAAGGTGATTTGCCACTGAACAGGCAGCCAGTACAGTCCGTGCAGCACAGGTGTAATATGACCAGCCCTTAATGTACCAGTCAAAAGCCTGGCTGCAGCATTCTGCACTAGCTTCAGGTGGCAGATAACATCCCCAGAAAGCCCTAGGTAGAGGGCATTGCAGTAGTCAAGGCAGGTGGTGATGAAGGTGTGGACCAAAGTTGGAAAGTCATTTGGAGGAACCAGGTGTTTCACCCAGGTGATATTCCTCAGATGGTAAAATGAGGATTTAACCACAGCTGACACCTGAGATTTGAGGGGCAGGCCATCATCAAAAATAATACCCAGGTTACACACCCAGTCTGAGGTGGTGAGCTGAACACCTACACTTGCTTTCCTGTTTCCCCTTTCCAACCCTGGCTTCTTCCTTTTTCTGCCTCCCTTCTTCTGCTTTACCACTTGTAATGAGCTCAGGAATATCTGTCTACAACATGTCCTCCTGATCCATTCTGCTAGCTACTCTGATCTGTGGGGTTGGGCTGCCTAAGTGTCCCTGCTCCTGACTGCCCCTCTTGGCAAGTCTGAATGCTTTCCAAGGATGCATCTAAACTTTTCAGAGGACAGCAGTCCCCTGCCTGGATGGATGAAGGCTGTCCCCCCTGTAGAGGTCTCCATCCCTCCAGGTGGGTCTGCAGTCCCCAACAAAGCTAAAACCATTATCTCCACACCAGCCCCTCAACCAAGTATTGAACTTACTGATATGGTGATTTCAAACCTCCCCCCTGCCAACGTCTGGCAGCACCTCCAAGAACAAGAATGTTACAGAGCATGCTAACTCTCGGAGAATGTTACAGATCCTGCTACCTCTCCAAGGTGCCAACTCAACCCTCTGAAGCTTTCCTGCACCTGCTCTATGCTTACCTCCTCCTTGGCTAGGTCATTTGTCCCCAGATAGACCATGACCTCCACTTCCCCCTTCCTTGCTACCGCTGTGGCGATTCTCTAGAGCCACTCCCCTCTGAGTTTTTCCTCCTGGAAGGCATTTGACCTCCTCCTCCTCCTCCTCCTCACTACCTGTAACCAGATCCATTCCCCAGACTATTGAGTCCCTCACCAGGAGTAGCTTCCTCTTCCTCTGGGGTCCTCTACCTCCCACCCCTGGGTCTCCCTCCTGGAGGACCCACTCATCCTCCCTGGCCTCAACCTAGGATTCCCTTGTGGGGCTTGCCTGCTCCTTCAGGACAGCAAATGAATTTGCAATTTGTACTGGATGGGGGATTTGCCTATGACCCCCCTTCACCATTCCTGAGCCCACCACAGTCCATCCAGCCCTCTGCCTGGCAATCTACTGTGTCAGTGTCTGTGGACACAGTGGCAGTTGGGTAGAGGAAAAGGCCAACAGTACAACTGCAAACTCAGCCCAGAGAATGGCAACCTCTGCCCTCAGGCCAGAGAGGTGCCTGTTTATGGGGCAGCCCTGCAGTACCTAGAATGTCCTCTTGAAGACTGTGGCCCTACATCCACAGCACTGCACCACTCCCTGCATTTTCCTTTCCTGCTCTGCTATTTACCCCCCACCCCTTTTAATCATTGGTAAGCCCTTCTGCTTTTTTTCATTTCCTCTCTCCCCTCTCCTTTATAGTCTGCTACTTCAGTACCATACTATTGAAGAGGTATCCCCTCTGAATTGTTGTTCCTGTAATAGATTGACCCCTTTAACTGCATTCACTGCAGTTCTCCTGTAACCTCAGGAAGGTGTACCTTGACTGTTGCCTGTTAAGACAGCGGAACCTTGGGGTGGGTGGGATGGGGAGGCAGGTCTAGCCCTGGGTCCTTGATCAACATTTATTTATTTATTTATTTCATTTTTGTTGACAGGATAAGTGCACTAGACAAATTCTGCCTATTTTCAGACATGACCTGCGGGAGGTGGATCCAGATGAATGCCAGTACTGACCTTGAACCAGATTAAGCTGTTGGTGGTATTTTTAGTGAATGAGGGGAGTTTGGCCAGGGCAGCGGGGAAATTCTGTGTGGAGTACATCCCCAGATCCTCCAGCCTCTTGTCATAGTTTACTTGTTTGCCAGCGGTGGTGAACTATTCATCCTGAGTTACCTAAATCTAAACTGGCTGGCCCCATTGTTGGCTAATATCTGCCCCACTATCAAAACCTTAAACTTCCATCAGCTGATTCTGGAACCCACTCATCTAAACCTTAAAACACTAAACCACTCCCTGCTGGACCTGGTCCTCACCTCACATCCCCATCGAGTAGTGGCCTCAGGGCTACTACCAGACTATATCAGTGACCACCACATGACATTTGTAGTGCGGAAAATACATAGGCCGAAACTTCCAGCTAAAACTATTTTCACTAGACCCTTTGCATCACTTGACCTGCAATCATTGCTCCATGACCTTGCACAAGCTGAATGGTCCCCCCTTATCACAGCAGCATCAGCTGACAAGGCCCTTGCCTACTTCACTTCTAAGTTTCTTCAGGTTTGGAACTCCCGAGCCCCATCCTGTAAAACCATGGTCTGCGATGGGCACCTCCCCGGGTCACTCCTAAGCTTCTGGCCTGCCAATGTGCTCAGGACCTTGTGTGGCACAAAGCCAAAGTCTACAACTGCCCTGGTGATCATCAACGTTACCATGAACTTTGGAATGGCTGCACTAAAGCAATCCGCCTTGCCAAAGCCAAGCATTTCAAGTCTAGTTTCCAAACTAATACAAACAATCCTTCTAAATTCTGGAAGGTCGTTCACTCCCTCTTCTCACCATCATCTACCCCTCCACCTCCCATCTTCAGGCACAACCACTCTGTACTCTCTGAACCTATCGCCATTGCTGAATTCTTCAACTCCCACTTCGCCACCAGTGCCTCTTCTCTGCTAAGCACCCTCCCAAGTCCATACCCTGCCCTGATGGCCCCCTCTTACACCCCAAACACTGACTCACCCTTCACTGCTCTTCCTCCTGCTTCCATGTCACCCCCACATCTTATCCCTTCCCATCCCCCTTTGCTCCTATGCACCATCCCCCTCCTCCAAACCTCTCACCCCCCCTCACTGTTCTCCTTCTCTCCTGTCTCTCCTGACACTACCCTTCTAGCTCTCCTGGCACTAAACCCTACTAAAGGCCCCTTGCCTGATGGCCTTGACCATAGGCTCCTCTACTTCTCTGCTCCTGCCATAGTCTTCCCATTCTCCCTGTTACTAAACCTCTACTTTGAGACTGCTATCTGGAAACATGCTGTTGTCCTCCCCCTCCTGAAGATGGGTGACTCCTCCTCTCCTGGGAACTATTGTCCTATCTCTCTACTGCCAACCTTAACTAAATTACAAGAACACATAGCCCTCAACCAACTCTTCCTGTTTCTCTCTGACTCCGCATTTTTCACCCCCTTCCAGTCTGGCTTCAGGATATCCCACTATACCACCACCTCTCTGCTAAGGTTAACTGAGACCATCTCCTCAGGCTTTGACAAAGGGCACATTACCTCAGCTATCTTTGTAGACCTGGCCAAAGCCTTTGACACTGTCTCTCACCCCCTCCTCCTGCACAGCCTTTCAGTTGCTGGACTATCCCCTTCTGCCATGGGATGGTTCAGTGCCTATCTGTCCAACAGGTCCCAATCAGTAAGAATAGCTGATGCTATCTCTACCTCCTTGCCTATAACCACTGGAGTCCCCCAAGGTTCAGTGCTAGACCCCATTCTGTTCTCAATCTTTTTGAATGACCTCCCCCTGGTTTGCACTGCATCCAGCATCCACATGTGTGCTGATGATACAGTATTGTTTACCTCTGGCAATACTGTCACTGATGTCACTACCAAGATCCAGTCTGACTTCACTAAAGTCTAACTCTGGTTTAGTTCTCATCAACTTTTTCTAAATGCCAAGTAGACAGTCTCCATGTCCTTTGGCACAAGACAAAGACTCGCTAGGCTAAGTCACCTCCCCACCTTTCTCTCCCTTGACAGAACTGCTCTTGAGGACTCCTCTTCTTTCAGGTATCTCAGCATCTGGCAGGACACACACCTTGACTTCTCTGTACACATTGATGCCGTTCTGAAAAAACTAAGGCCCAAGCTTGGGGCCCTTTACAGAAACCACAGCTGCATCCCGCTCGCTGCCAGGCGTGAGCTGGTACAGAAGATGATCATGCCCATTTTTGACTACTGCGACATAGTCTATGATGCTGCCCCACAGTCCCACCTATCCACACTGGACCCTCTCTTCAATTCCTTCTGTCTTTTTGCTCTTGATGCCCCTCCCTGCACCCATCATTGTGATCTCTACTGCTCTCTCAACCTCCTTCCCCATCACTCCTGGCGTGCGCTACATGGTGCTAATTTCATCTTAAAATTCTGTCTTGGATCCCTCCCCTCATATATCTCCTTCTTTCTTGGCACCCCAACCCACTCCCTCTATTCCCTGAAATCCCAGGCTGCACTCATACCCTCTCAGTCCCCTGCAGAACTACTTCCTCTGGCCAAAAAGCCTTCTCTTACCACTTGCCTAAAATGTAGAATGCACTTCCTCCACAAATCCACCACTCCTCCTCCCTATATTCCCTTACCTCTGTTCTGAACAATTACCTTACACCTACCTGCACCTGCTCCTGCCCCCTCCTTGCATACCTGTCTCCCTCTCACTTTTTTCTATCCCTCTCACTCTCCACTTTCTCATCCCCCCCACCCCTCCTGCACTTATACTACCCCTTATAGACTAGCTCTTAAAAAGGTGACTGGTTCCTATGTGTTCACCCTTGCTACATCTGCATCACCAGAGAACTGCCTGTAATGTATGCATTGTCAACCTTGCATCCTATGCTTTTGTCCCTGTACTGATTATTTATGTATGCTGCTCCTATGAACTGCCAGTACAGTAACTGTTGCATCAGCCTATTATGTACTCAATTGCCATGAACCTATTTTGAAATTGTATGTATGTGTTTACCATCTGTGATGCATGTACATCCCCCTCCCTATTTCCCGCAGGACGTACAGTGAGATGAGCATTAAGTTGCTCAGTGTATCTTTCCTGGTGAAACAATTCAATAAATAAATAAAAATAAATAAATATTCCTTATCCCTGAAGTCTGTAATCATATGTGTTGCTCTTCTCTGAACCCTTTCAGATGCTCTGACTTTGGTTTTGCCCCGTGGTGACTAGAACTGGGCACACTACTCCATATGAGTTCTCACCAATGATGTATATAGTGGAAGTTCATAAAAATTTTAAGATTCCTTTTAAAGCAGTCAATGCTAGTGGATTCTACAATATGTTTCAGCAGTTTCTTTCAACATTTAACTACCCTCTGTGAAAAGAAGGATCCTCTTTTATTGGTTTTATAAGATTTCCCTAATAACAGTTTGTTATGGTAGTGGGAAGTAAATGATAATTCCTTGAATGAAAGTATCATGGCAGACATTAATTCACTGTTCATTATAGCCCTATATACTAATATAAGGTCTCCCCTGAGACATCTCCTTTCGAGGCTAAAAAGACCTAATGTTTGCAGCTGATCTTGATAAGTGAGATCATGTAGACCTTGGACTGATGTTATGAACCTTCATTGTATCTTTTTGAGTTTAATTTTGTCTTTTTTAAGATGGGGTAATCAAAACTGGGAACAATAATTGAGGTGGGGGCGTACCAAACGTCTATACAGGGGCAGTAACACACCTCTTTGTCTACCTACAAAATGTCTTTTTATACAGCCCATGATTTTAAATGCCTTAGAAGATGCTGCTAAACTAGTGGCACTAAAGGAGAAGTACTCTTGTATTACAATTCCTAAGTCCCTCTGTTCCCTAACAGCGTTTACCTTAGATGTTCCCAAATAGTACACATTACAGGAATTAATCTTGCCCAGGGGTAGTACTACCCATTTATTGGAATTAGGCTGCATATTCCACTTATTACACCAATCATAGACCATGTTGAGATTATTCTGGGTTAGTGCGACCTCAGGATTACTAGAGGCAATAGCTCCAATTTTTATATAATCAGCAAGTTTGTTAACATATCCCCTTATACCATGATGCATGTCATTAATGTATATATTGAACAGTACTGGGCCCAACAGGGAATTTCGAGGCACCCTGCTAGTTACGCTGATATACCCAGAATTGTTGCCATGGATTCTAACCATTTGTTTCCTATCTGTTAACCAGTTTTTGATCCAATCTATGATTCTCCCATCCACTTGCAAGCTTATGAGTTCTGTTATTAATTTCTAATGGTGTACCCTATAAAAAGCTTTGCTTAAGTCTAAGTATATTATGTCACAAGGAATATTATTATTAAAGCATTCACTGATGGGTTCATAAAATGATATCATATTAGTGACATGCGAGCGTCTTTTAGTAAATCCATGTTGAGTTATATCAGTGTTCCAAGTACTGTTTATATAGTCCAGAATTTCATCCTTAAGTATTCCCTCCATTGTTTTACATAGGATTGAAGTCAGGCTAATTGGTTGATAATTACTGTATTTGCCAATGGTCTGCTACCCTTTTTGTGGATGGGCACGACTGTTGCTGTGTGCCTGTCTTGCGGTACCACACCAGTGTTAAATGAAGAGGAAAAATTTACACTTACGGATTTTGCTAACAAATGTGCCAGTCTACTCAGTGTTTGTGGATGCAGCTCGTCAGGTCCTGCTGCTTTTCCTGGTTTAATTTTAAACAGTATTGACTGAATTTTTCTGACCTCAAATAGTTTATTGCCTACAGTAGATCATCAAAACGACAGCTATTGCTGATGCTGTCCTCTATGGAATGTTCAGGTTTATTAAAATTGGATCCAAAATAATTATTCAAATGTTTGGCCATAAGTGATGGAAGATCTACTACAACTCTGTCTATTTCTAGTGTGCCCACATTTGGGGTATTCCCTTTTAAGGAATTAACATAGCTGTAAAAAGCTTTTCGGTCATTTGTGTTACTTGCTATACTGATTTCTAAGTCCTGTTTACTTTTTAAATAACTTTTCTGCAATTTTTGAGTTTACTTTTGTAAAGTTCATAATTACTACTGCTTGGTTCCTTCTTCAACCTTTTGAAAGATTGTTTTTGATAAAGTGAAAGTTTCCTTATACTTTGTGTAAACCATCTAGGTTTTGCTTGTTTTTCAAGATTTTTTTCCTGGTGGGTAATCATTTTTCCTGTAAGTATAATAGTTTTTCCTTAAAAGGTTTCCCCACATATAACCAGTGATCTTACCTTCAAATAATTTTCCTATTGCCAGTGCTGTAATTCTTTTTCCACCTCCACATAATTAGCCTTATTATATATCATATTGTGATCACTATTACCTAGTGGTTGGCTCACCCTATGATTTATTACCCTATTTGTAATTTTAGTTAGGACTAACATACTAAAATGCCAGCAGAATAGGCCTAATGGTCTTTCGTGTCTGCTCATTTGGCCAGCCCCCACCCTGGGACCTGACCTTGCTGCTCCCCTCTCCCTCTATGGCTTCTGCCTTCCCAGTCCCGGATATTCTCGCTGCACTAGTTTTGGCTTCCAGAACCCTTCCTCAGTACCTGTCCCACCCCCTCTTGAACACTTCCACCATTTTTGCCTCCACCAGCCCCCTGGGCAGCGCATTCCATGGCGCCACCACCCTCTCAGTAAAGTCCAATATGTTACCATCTCTGGGGCCAGATATTCAAAACTTTGCCCCAGGGCTAAATTAGCACTGCCTGACATGTTAAATTAACCTAGAACCAATAGCCCGCTATATTCAAAAGGGATAGCCCCGGTGCTGAACCTGCTGAATATAGCATGCTAAGGAAGCTGGGCAAACAAAAATAGCCTGGGAAATAAGACAGCTCTGAATATAGCAATCAGGAAGTGCAAACCACAACAGCATCCCAGTGCACAGTGATGTGAAGGAAGGTAAAGTTAAACTATGTGGCCAATGTGTGTGCTAGCAAAGGAGTGGATTCAGTAAAGCTGCAAGCACCAGCGCATGTGAAATTCTGCAGAAATGTACCAAGTTTCCAAAATGTTTGCGCAGTGCAAACACATTTGTGCAGGTTTTGCAAGGAGCTAAGCCATTTGCCTAGTGCTATCATGTTTACCTGAGGCAAAAATTTGCTATATTCAAAAGTAACATGCAAATAAGCCTGCTTAGGCAGTCTGTGGGCAAACATCCAGATTAGCATCTCATTATTTCCCGATTTGCATGCAGTTTGCCCAGTGCTATTGCAAGATCCCATAGCTCCACCTGTAAGTCAGTCTGGAAGTATAGGGGCTGGCTGGGTCTGTCCACAGCTCCACCTGTAGGTCAGTCTGGAAGTGTATGGCGGTAGCTGCAGACTGCATTAGTACAGAACCACATAGAATATTGTGCCCCAGGGGACTACACAGCAGTCACAGGTGGTGGTGCTGCATGCACTTGTCAAACTGCAGTTCCTGCTACGGTGCACAGCAGACACTGCAGTAACAAGGGGGCAAGTAGTGTGAGGGACACAGCAATGCCTATGGTGTGTAGAGCATCAATGACTGCTGCATTTTACACAGTGACAGACCCATCTTGCAGGTGTGTACTGACAGTGGACATTGCTGTTATGCTGTTGTGTGACCCACAGATGCTGCACCACTGGCATGGGATACTCGCAGTGACATATACATGGCTGGCTGTGTGTGGTGTGTTGTCTGTACAGATGTGCAGTATGCGGTTGGGTGGCACATACCATCAGACAGGCACACTGGTGTTGGGGTATTCCCTACACTGGACCATTTGCACTGCATGGATTGTCCCAGCCTTGTGGCAGTACCCAGTATGTGGTGCAGACTGGGCACCTGTACACCCTCCCTTCAACACCCTCCAAGGCCCCAGTGCTGTATGTGTGTACTGGATTCTGTTGGTGCCCACTGAAGGGTTGTCTGCAGGTGTGTGCTGTATGGACACACTGCCATGGTGTCCACTGGGCACCAGGTCACTAGTTAATGTCTGGCATGGCTGGGACCGGTGGCAGATAATGGCAACATAGGAGGTGCCATATGTATGCAGCATGTTTTTCCATGTCTGGCTTCTTTCTATGTTTAATATGCACTGGTTAGGGTCAATAAACCACCACTGGCAGACCCTTACAAACTCCATAATTCACACTTGTGAATTACAGAGTTCCAGAAACCATGGTACTATGTCACGCAAAGTCATGCAAGGCCACACAAAGCTGCACAATGCCACAAAGTCATACAAAGCTGATTTGTCCAGAGTTATGACTACCTTTTCCTGGGTGTTAATTTGCACCATGCAAAGTGTCATGCTAGCATATGCAAAAACACTTTGTATAGCACTAATGCAGTTTGCCTGTGCTATTTGGCCTTTTGAATATAGCGGACCCGTGCAAACTCTGCACTAACCACACCCAAACGGTTTGCACCCAGCACAAAATTTTGAATATCTGGCCCCTGGTGTGTTCAGAAACAGCTGGCTTAGATCACACATGTTCATTATAGTGTACTCAATAATTCAGTAGCCAGTGGTCCAGTAGCTGTATTGTTGTTCCAGTCTATATTTGAGATATTGAAATCACCAAGAATAATAATAACATTTATTTTCATGAATCCATTTTTTATTACCTCAAACAGCTTATCACTATACTCAGGACTACTATCTGGGGGCCTATAATAGGTCCCAATAAAGAGCAGTCTATGCTTTCCCTGAACTTCGATCCACAGGCTGTCAATATTTAGACTGTCATCTTCAAATACTGTAGGTAAGAGTCTGCTTTTCAATCTATTTGTGACATATATTGAGACCCCTCTGCCTCTGCAATCTATGCTATTCATCTTGTACAGTGAATAGCCATTTATTTGCTATCCTCAATTGTCTGAATCATTCCACCAGGTTTCAGTTGTTGATATAATATCATAGAAACACAGAAACATAGACTTTGACGGCAGATAAGGACCACTTGGCCCACCCAGTCTACCCATTCCCCTACCTTCTGGATAAGCTGCAGATTCTAGTTAACCAACAGCCTGCTTCCTGCAACCCCCCACTATAATTGCCTTGTGTCTGTCCCATGCATGTTTGAATTCCCGCAATGTTTTAGACCCAACGACCTCCTCAGGAAGGCTGTTCCATGTATTCACCACTCTCTCCGTGAAAAAATTTCCTCACATAACCCCTGGAGCCGTCCCCCCTCTATCTTTAAATTGTGCCCCCTTGTTCTTACACATCTCTTTTTCTGAAAGGTGCTACCCTCCGGGACTTTGTTGATTCCCTTGAGGTACTTGAACATTTCTATCATGTCCCCCCATCCCTCCTTTCATCAAGAGTATACACATCAAGCTCTCTCAGTCTCTCTTCATATGGTTTCTGCTGTAGACCCTGCACCATTTTAGTTGCCCTCCTCTGGACTGCTTCCATCCTATGTCCTTGTGTAGATGAGGTCTCCAAATTTGCACACAGTACTCCAGATGGGGTCTGACCAACTGTCTGTGCAGAGAGATAACCACTTCCCTTTTTCTACTTGTGATGCCCCTTCCTATGCATCCCAGTATCCCCCTGGCTCTCCTTACTGACTTTTCACATTGCTTACCCACCTTTAGGTCATCCGATATGACTACCTCCAGGTCCCTTTCCATTTTTGTTGTTGTTAGTACCTCCCCTGCTATTGTGTACTCTTCTCCTGGGTTTTTGTTTCCCAGGTGCATTACTTTGCACTTCTTTGCATTGAATCTAAGTTGCCATATGTCTCATCATTTCTCCAACCTTACCAAGTCCCTTCTCATCTTTTCTACCCCCCCTTGTGTATCAGCTCTGTTACAGATCTTTGTGTCATCTGCAAAGAGGCATACCTTTCCTTCCAGACCCTCTGCAATGTCACCTATAAAGATGTTAAAGAGGACTGGACTCAGTACTGAGTCCTTAGGTACTCCACTAGTAACCCCCCTTTCTTCAGAATGTGTTCCATTCACTATTACCTTCTGTGTCCTGTTGTGCAGCTAGTTTGCTACCCAGGCTACCACCCTGGGACCCACTACCAGGCTGGCTAACTTGATTATTAATCTTTTATGCAGGACTGTGTCAAATGCCTTGCTCATACATGTGATATCTCCCTCTTTGCGCAGGATACTCCTGTGTTTTTGACTGAACTCCCTCTCTCCCTCCCAGGAACAAAATCTCCTGCTTAAGTAAAATTATGTGCAAAATATCCATTCATGTTTGTTTTTGGCAGATAAAGACACATAAAAAGTAAATTAGTGATGAACAGTGTAAGTAATAACATTGTACAACTAGTTGTTGATTCATTTTAGTGCTTATTCTTGACAAAATGAAATATATTAAATGCTATTATTCTTATTTTTTGATGCCATATAAGGACAAACTCATGATGTTATGGCATCTTCCTACTAGTAGGCCAATCTCCCTACTAATTTGACCCAAATCTCCCTCTTAAGCAAGTTGGACATATCACATGTATGCTTGCTAAAGTCTAGGTAGGCCATATCCACAGCCCCTTCCTGGTCTATTACTTTGGTCACCCAGTCAAAGAAATCAATTAGATTCATCTGACATGACCTTCCTGCTGTAAATCCATGCTGCTTTGGGTCCTGTGTTCCGCTGGCCTCTAGGTACTCAACAATTCTTTCTTTCAGAAGTGTGTGAGGGAATTTTTATATATCCTAAAGCTATATTTTCTATTAAATGCCTTGAAGCTATGCTTGCTTTGAAAGCCATGCTGTAACAAAGTCATAATGAATGTAGTAGAAATTTCTGAGTTCATGTTTTCTTTTTTTAAGGGTTATAGAATTTGTACCAAGGTTACTTGAGGTACATTTGTAAAAACAGAAAAATAGATAAAACTGAGCAGAACTGGTTGTACCAGCCTAAATAATGGGCTTGGACAAAATATAAAGATAAGAGCATGCCTGGGCAAAATATAAAAATAACAGCACGTAGTGGCATTGAAGGCAAGCTGTACATTGCTATGGTGTGAGTGAAACTCATTGTCTCTCTCAGGTCAGCTTGACCCAGGCATATGTATCAAGCAGTGTTGGGAAAGAAATGGAATAAGTAATGGAAAAGTACCTCATACATAAACTTGTTTTTCTTTTTTCTGTTACATTGCTGAAAACTTGTTATGCTGTCTTATGATTGGCTTATACTGAAATGTTGGTATTTTTCAAGATAAAAGTGCAAAATCTAGCTTATAAAAAAGCTGCTGTAAATTGTAATCGGAGAACTTCTCCATTGTAGAAGTCCCACATGCATGTGTGTTTGATCAAATAAGCGGCGTTAAGACAAAACCCAGTGGTGTGGTTTTGCCCGTGGCAGCAGGGTGGTTGCTCAGGTAATACTTACAGTGAGAGAATTTGCGATCACAGTTTTGGCGTAATCGGCAGGATGAGTTCTTGGTCCGTGTCACCTCATGATCGGGTTGTTTCCCTTGGACAAAAGAAGGACATTTTGTGGACCCCATCAGGATGTGGCTGGCCTAGGGCTGGCGACACTCATCATCACTGTAAGTACAAGAATACCTTAGAGCGAGTGTGCACTATAAAGGACAGGCCTAAATAATATGGGAAACAAGGGAAAAAAAATAGCTGGGTCCAGAGTTAGTATTATCTGGACCGGCAAAATGTATGTTTGACAAGTTTGACCAAACAAATTACAAGGGCAACTGCACTGCCCTTTGTACTTGTAATTTGTGCTTGCTGCAAGTATATACTGTTAGAGCCAATGATGGCTTTCACAGTTCAGGCTGCTTTTAGGAGAAAAACAGCGGCTGATTAAGTAAAGTTAGATAAGCAACATCTAGAGAAGAAAAATAAACTACTGTGAATGTACGCGTGTAGGTGACATGAGCAGGATGATTTGAAAATCCTCCCCCATGTTGCCTATCTGTAGTTTCAAGTTTTCTGGATCAATTTCAAGTTCCTTGCCCTTTGATCCCAAACCAAGTGCTGGGACCTCTACCAGATGGATCTCAACCTAGTACTGTTAGAGATTTGTTTTGTTTTTAAACTGCAAACCAGAGCTCTGGAAAAAGACTTGGTTTGGCAGGGTACTAAAATGGCCAAAAGAAAACCTTTGAAAGGGTTAATAGCTGCAGTGTTTGGAAATTATCATGAAGGTCCTGCAGTCAGTTTTCTTACTCAGACTAGTGTATCAGAAAAGAAGAAGAAAAATACCTTGGCACCGGGTAAGTCTGAATTTTTTTATTCAAAAGTTGTTTTATGTCTGTCTGTTTTATTTCTGTAATACATATACTAAACAAGGTAATGCTCCGTCTTTCTCGTGCATATTTTCTAGCTTATATCTGTGTTCTGTAATTATGTTCTGTTGTCAAGGTTGCTAGATAGGATTGACTGCCTTCAGTGCACAACATGTTACAGTAAAAAAGAAAGAAAGCTTCTTTGCCTCATAGCTGACTGTTTTAATTGGCTTTATTTTTAATGGAACATTTGTGCTGCCTAGATAGGGTCAGTGAAGAACTTTTGTTTGTAGTTGTTGGATTGGAGCAGGTAGTGTTGATGGTGAAGAGTTATGACGTCATATAGATTGCAATGTGCAGAAAGAGTTGTAGTTTGCAAGCAATGTGCCAAGCCACTGCTAGGTGAAAATGTAATGTGTTAACAGCTATAAATGGCTTTATCATACTTCTAGTTATAACCAGAAATTTTTTGCAAAATGGCAGGGTGCCATATTTTGGCTATGCGCCAAAAAGTGTAACCATGTTATACAAGATGTGTTCACTTACAGATGATATGTTGTGCTGCCTTTTAAAGGAGTTAAAATGTGTTTAAAAAGTGTTTTGTTCTGGAAAGATTTGGCATGGCGATATGTATAAATGTGTTGATTTAAAAATTGTCAGTGTTACAAGACAGGGGGAGGCAGCACAGATATCTAAAACACGTACAGTTTTCTAATTAAACTATGGGCATTACCTCAGCAAATTGGTGTGAAACAATGTCAGTCTTATTTTGTGTTAAGTATTTCTTTTTGTGTATGTGTATGTGTGTGTACTGTCTTGGCTAGCAGTTTTATTCTATGCTTTAAAGATATTTAATATCAGTAGTGTTCAAGGACACTAAAAAAAAAATAACTGGGTTTGAACGACCCTTGCATGCACACTGTGACCTTTTGCACGTTATTTGACCTTCTTGTGTTTCAACATTTTATGTTACTACCAGTTCAAACTTGATGTGTATTCCATACCTAAAGCACAACTTTTCACACAAAATGTATGTTTTCATGAAAGCACACCAAGAGTGAACCATGTAATTTGACTTTTTATTGCAAAACTAGTATTCTAAGTGAAAGAAGAACAAACTTTTCTTCTCGTCTCACTGCTTCTGACTTGCAGCCAACACAGGCAATACTCCAGCTGGAAGAGGGAGAATTATTCATCATCTCCCATATTTTTATTATATATATATAGTACGCTTTTGAAAAAAGGACTATTACAGCTGTTTTTGAGAGTTTACCATCTACAGTTAAAAACAATGGCTTTTGTTTTATATGTGACCATAGCGTAATCATTTTTTTGTCTTTTGAAATGCATTCTAAGAGATATGTACGTGCGGTATTACCATCAATCTGGATTTTTATAAACTCAGCTGACATTTTGTCATGCTTAGGATAAAGGAACCAAGGGACGCTTAGCTTCTTTTATCCTATGGAAATAATCTTGTTTTATTTTTAAACTGGTGTGTGTTTTTTTTTGTTGTTTGTCTGTGTTTCTTCTCTTTCTTCTAGAGAAAAAGTTCCCATCTTTATAGTAAGGTATGAAACTTACTAAACTAATTGTAATATTATCTTGTTATAATTTACAGTGTAGTAGGTGGTGATCATGTCACCATCCACAGCTAACCTTTTATTGCTACAGTATTCAAGCTGTCTCTTTCACTGAGCTGTCTCTTCCACCAGTAGGAGCTTCGGGAGATAGCTACCTTCCTCTATCCCTTCCAGTGTAGTACCCACAAAGGTTGCAAGGTACATCACTGTTCTCCCAAAGGTAAATAAAGAAAATGTATATTTGCCAATAATTGCTTCTTATTTACAGGTTTTAAAAGACCCAAGGTATTTTAATAGCATAACCCAGCTCAAGCCCTTCTGTTTTTCTAGTGCAAACATTAAATCTCACACCTATTATTGGTACAAGGGTTTCTGCCCTCAGCAAGTAATCAGTTACGCTGGAGGGTGAAGTTGTGTATGTATGTCCACACATATTCATTCTTTTGATTGTCTTTTCAGCTTTCTTATCCTGTTAAAACAAATGCAAAACAACTTTTGTCATTGCCTTACAGCAATTAATGAATGCATTTTTTTCAACCAGTAAATTCACAGTACTCTAACATTTCTAGACTCTAAGCTAAGTTTACAGTCTATATGTGTTGTTTAAAATGTATTTTATGCATTATGCTTAATACTGAAATTGTTCTATTACAAACATGCTTATGTTTCATGTTTATGTTATAATGTTTTGATATACATCATGCTACACTGTATCATGCATGTATGTATTCAGGAAAGTGCTCCACATGTATAGCGTTTTTAATGCTCATAACCAAACCTAAATACTGGGACCAGCATTGCTGACCCACCCCTACAAAATGTTCCAAAGCAAAACCAAAAGTAAAATTAATGCTCTGTTTGTCTTATTGCTCCATGGTACCCTGAAAAATAAGTGCCCTTCTATGCAGGTTTTGTAATTTTCAATTTTAACAATTATAATATGTACAATTTAGATTGTACTCCAAACCTATCTTCAAGCCCTACCCACTCAGTACTTTGGAGTATTTCACTATACAGGGTAAAGAAGGTAGATCTTTCACTTGTCACAGGTGCAATAGGCACTGTTATTAAATTGGCATAGGCCAACAACATATGTATTTGTCCCACTAATTGCATTGTGTAAAAGGCATATTGTTATGAACAATATGTTTGAGCGTGTAACTGCATTAAGCAGGTTAGCAAGAGGAAAAGGAAGAGGAGACCATTATGGTTTTCCAAAGAGGTAGCAAAGAAAGTGAAAGCCAAAAGATAGCATTCAGGTAATACAAAGAGACACAGGCAGAGGGGATAGGGAGAAGTACCAGGAGAAACAAAGGAGTCACGGAAGTCAGCAAGGGAAGCCAAAGCTCAGACAGAAGAACACATTGCAAAATCAGTGGTTAAAGGGGACAAAACCTTTTACAGGTACATAAGTGAAAAAAGAAAGACAAAGGGAGGGATAGTGAGACTGAAAGGGGAGGATGGGAGTCGCGTGGAGGATGACAACTGTAAAGCTGACATATTGAACAGGTATTTCTGCTCAGTCTTTACTGAGGAAGAGGGGGTAATGGGTCTGAAGGGAGTACAAGGGGTGAGAATGGTGCAGAAATGGATTGCATCACAAGTCCTATGAAGACAAGTTGAAGGAACTGAACATGTACTCCCTGGAGGAGAGGAGGGAGAGGATATGATAGAGACATACAAGTATCTTACAGGGAGAAACAGAGTGCAGGAAAACACTATTTTTAAGCAAAAAGATGTTCCAGGACTAGAGGGCATGGGATGAAGTTGGAGGGAGGATGATTCAGAGGAAACATGAGAAAGAATTTCTTCACCAGAATGGGTGGTGGACAAGTGGAACACCCTGCCAGAGGAAGTGGTGGGGGCTGAAACAATCATGGGATTTAAGAATGCATGGGATAGACATAAAGGAATTCTAGAGGTCAGGGTAAGGAAACAGACTTCTAGGAAAACAAACTGAACTACAAGCTCAAATGGGCAGACTGGGTGGGCCATAGGCCCTTATCTGCCGACACTGTCTATGTATCTATGTATCCATGTATTGTAACATTACAAGATTTTATAACTCAGGTCTCAGTCAGGCCTGCTTGCAACGAGACAGGAAATAATGTTCATCACTGTCATAACTGCTTCTGTGATTTAAAAGCAGGAGGTAACCATAACATTGTCATGATTTACAGATGGTCAAATGGTATAATTGAACCTCGGCCTGCACCCCCAGGTGCGGTTAATGTCCCATTTTATTTTTATTTTTCTAATTGCCAGAATTTAGGCTCTGTCACACCACTCTTTACAAAAACAAGAAGTAAATGGTTTAAAGATTGTTATTTATGTGTTTTTAACTCAGTGTCTAACACACTTTGCAAGTTTGCAGGTTTCCACGTTGTGGCACACATAAGATCTCCACGTTCAACAGCAGTAACCTCTGCAAGTGTAATGTTTTCAGTGAAATTACACCTATTTGTAGAACTTTAAATCAACTGAAGAAGGTCCAGTCAGTTCAGACTCTGCAATCAAGCTTATTGTTTCTGCTTACTATGAAGTTAAGTCTGGGAAGGCACTCCCTAACTCCAGCGAAGATTCTGCTTCAATTGACCTTCAAGCAATACATCCATTTTCTTCACTACCGCTTGTTCCAAACATGGCTGGTACTTTCTACAACCCTATTGCCCTGTTATGGACTGTGTTCTTAATGGTTTATTGTCAATTGTTACCTTTTATGGACTGTTAATCTTTATGCTGGGGTGTAATCAACTATGACAAAACAAATGCCATGCCAGTGTGTGTGTGTGTGACTACTCCATTAAAAGGACTCAATACCCTGGCCAGTGTGTGCTACTAATCAGCCAGCCAGCAAAATGAACACTGACTTTTCTACTATGCTGGTGTTTTGTTTTTAAATTACTGTCTGCATTGCCCCATATGCCTTGTGGGGTTACCACCATTCTGCAAATGACATTTCATCTGTACTGTAACTACATCAACCTGTGGATACTTATATGAACTTATGAACTGTTCATTTCATGGACTGCTATGCTTTATAAGTGTAGTGATAGTATAATATGTTGATTATTGTCACTCCATTTTGTATGCTATTTCATGTAATGTATGTCATTTTATACTCCATTTTGTATTGTGTGACTCCATTTTACATGCTGCTTCATTTAATTGGTGTTTTGCTCTTTAGATAGCCTCATTATTATGTTTTGCTTCAGACAGTGTATTTTGCTGACTTGAAGGTCGCATATTATCAGGCAACCTGTTTTTGTAGTTTTGTTTAAACTTCTGCTTAGCTCATAGTGTTCTAGGCACCCGGCCAGTGTTTGGAGCACAGTGACCCTAGCAGGTGTGAGAATTCTGAGCAGTCCTTATGGTGTGAATCACAGCATCCTGGGAGCCAGCCAGCTTCTAGAATGTGGCGAGACAACACTATGAAGGCTGCCACAGTTATTTTACATAGAATAAGATATAAATGTAGCTTTCTCAATGCCTGGTTAGAAGCCTCACCTGGGGTGGACGCATCACTGTGGGGCCAATTCCCGGTTCGTGAGACTCCAGCCAGGCTGACAAGGGGGCTTCCAGCCATTGGAACAGAGCTTGGATGTAGCTTTTGGAATCGATGATGTATAACCTTTTGTATTATATTTTGCTATAATAAAGCTTTGGCTCTGTACTTATTGTAACCTTTTATATTATATTTTGCTATAATAAAGCTTTGGCTTGCTATACTTATTGTACTGTTATTGTGTGTATGTAGTGTGAATGGCAAATAGCTGCTTGGTTTGAGTTGGCAGAACATTTTTAGGCGTAGTCGGTGGATTCGAAAATAAAATGTCTATTTTTAGGAAAAAGGATGAGTTATTTTTTTAAAGGTGTATTAAGGCTCAAATAAGCAGGGGCAACTGCCTTTGTACTTGTAATTTGTGCTTGCTGCAAGTATATACTGTTAGAGCCAATGATGGCTTTCACAGTTCAGGCTGCTTTAGGAGAAAAGCAGCGGCTGGATAAGTAAAGTTAGATAAGCAACATCTAGAAAAGAAAAATAAACTACTGTGGATATACCGACTGATAGGTGACTCACAGACAGGATGATTTGAAAATCCTCCCCCATGTTGCCTATCTGTGTAGTTTAAGTTTTCTGTATCAATTTCAAGTTCCCTTGCCTCCTATAAGCTGAAACATTTGATCCTAAACCCAAGTACTGGGGACCTCTACCAGATGGATCTCAACCTAGTACTGTTAGAGATTTTTGTTTGTTTTGTTTTAAACTGCAAACCAGAGCTCTGGAAAAAGACTTGGTTTGGCAGGTTACTAAAATGGCCAAAGAAAACCTTTGAAAGGGTTAAAACCTTTGAAAGAGTTAATAGCTGCAGCGTTTGGAAATTATCACGAAGGTCCTGCAGTCAGTTTTCTTACTGAACTAGTATATCGGAAAAGAAGAAGAAAAATACCTTGGCACCGGGTAAGAGATATTTTTTTATTCAAAGTTGTTTTATGTCTGTCTGTTTTATTTCTGTATACGTATACTAAACAAGGTAATGCTCCGTCTTTCTCATGCATATTTTCTAGCTTATATCTGTGTTCTGTAATTATGTTCTATTGTCAAGGTTGCGAGATAGGATTGACTGCCTTCAGTGCACAACATGTTACAGAAAAAAAAAAGAAGAAGCTTCTTTGCCTCATAGCTGACTGTTTAATTGGCTTTATTTGTAATGGAACATTTGTGCTGCCTAGATAGGGTCAGTGAAAAAACTTTTGTTTGTAGTTGTTGCTTGGAGCAGGTAGTGTTGATGGTGAAGAATTATGACGTCATATAGATTGCAATGTGCAGAAAGAGTTGTAGTTTGCAAGCAATGTGCAAAGCCACTGCTAGGTGAAAATGTAATGTGTTAACAGCTATAAATGGCTTTATCATACTTCTAGTTAAAACCAGAAACTTTTGCAAAATGGCAGATGCCATATTTTAGATTATGTGCCAAAAGGTGTAATCATGTTATACGAGATGTGTTCACTTACAGATCATGTGTTTAAACAGTGTTTTGTTCTGGAAAGATTTGGCATGGCAATATGTATAAATGTGTTGGTTTAAAATTGTCAGTGTTACTAGACAGGCAGGAGGCAGCACATATATCTAAACCACCTACAGTTTTCTAATGGAACTATGGGCATTACCTCAGCAAATTGGTGTGAAACAATGTCAGTCTTATTTTGTGTTAAGTATTTCTTTTTGTATGTATGTATGTGTGTACTGTCTTGGCCAGCAGTTTCATCGTGTGCTCTATTGTTTTTAAAGATATTTTAATATTGGTGGTGTTCAAGGACACTACAGGAATGGCTGGGTTTGAATGACCTTGCATGCACACTGTGACCTTTTGCACGTTATTTGACCTTCTTGTGTTTCAACATTTTATGTTACTACCAGTTCAAACTTGATGTGTATTCCATGCCTAAAGCACAACTTTTCACACAAAATGTATGTTTTCATGAAAGCACACAGAGTGAACCATGTAATTGACTTTTATTGCAAAACTAGTATTCTAAGTGAAGAGAACAAACTTTACAATTTTGAAAAAGGACTATTACAGCTGTTTTTGAGAGTTTACCATCTACAGAGATCGACGTCATGGTATTACCATCAATCTGGACATTTTGTCATGCTTAGGATAAGGGAACCAGGACGCTAGCTACTTTTATCCTAGAAATAATCTTGTTTTATTTTTAAACTGATGTGTGTTTGTTTTTGTTGTTTGTCTGTGTTTCACAGCTAACCTTTTATTGCTACAGTATTCGAGCTGTCTCTTGCACCTCGAGCTGTGTCTTCCACCAGTAGGAGCTTGGAAGGAGGGTAACTACCCTTCCTCCCTTCCAGTGTAATACCCACAAAGGTTGCAAGGTACATGTCATATTTATACTGATTCATGGTCTGTAGCCAATGGTTTAACAACCTGGCTGCCCACTTGGAGCTAAGGATGAGTGGAAAATTTATTCAAAGAAATATGGGGAAAAGAACTGTGGCAGGAAATATGGACTACGGTGCAAAATACTCAGACCACTGTATTTCATGTTGATGCTCATTGTGCTTCAGATACACTAGAACGATGGTATAATTCTATTGCAGATGAAAAGCTAAGATTCTTCCAGTGGATATTGAAGAAACTTAAAGTCAGCAGTTATCAGGGCTGGCAAATGGGCACATCAAAAAGTGGACATTTGGGAGAGAAAACCACTTACAGGTGGGCATATAGTAGGAGTGTACCCAACATTGGATTTAGTTAAAACTGTTATTGCTCAGTGTCCTATGTGCCAACATGGGCAACAAAGACCAATCCCTCATATTGTGAAAGGACAATGGGGAGGAAAATTACCGGGACAAATTTGGCAGATTGATTACATTGGACCTCTACCCTTAGTGGAGGATGTTGATATGCTTGCACAGTTGTGAGATACATATTCAGGGTATTTGTTGGCATACCCTTGTAAACAAGCTACACAGAAAAACACCATTAAGGCAATTAACTTAATTATGTTGTACTATGGAATACCCTTGCAGATACAAAGTGACAATGGTTCCCATTTTGGGGAAAATGGTACAAGCTTATGTCAAGCCCATAACATACAGTGGGTATTTCACATCCTTATTACCCGAGGCAGCAGGGTTAATTGAGAGAATGAATGGATTGCTGAAAGAACAGTTTAGGAAATTGGGGGAGAGCCTACGAAAATGGAAAGAGAATTTGCATGAAGCATTACAGATTTTAAATAATAGATCAATTGGAGAAATCTGAGACCCCTTAATGCGAATGATAACTCCTAATTTGCAAGTGCAGACACTCAACTACAGAAACAGTGTTATATTGGGAAATTACACCAGGAGCTCTGTCTCCTTGCAGGGCAACCCAGAAGCTGCTGGACTTGATTTACATGCCTTCAAGAATACAGAATAAACAGCAGAAACATTCAAGTGATAGAAACTGGTATTGAATACAAATTCCACCGAGACATTTGAGTTGGATAGCACCTAAATCAGAACTAGCCCTCAAGGGAATACAAATTTTGGGAGGGTGATTGATTGTGATTACCAAGGAGAAGTGAAAGTAATTTTGTTGAATAGTGAGAACAAAATCTGTTAATTCAACAGTATGACAGAGTGGCTCAATTGTTAATTATTCCAGTTAACAAAGTGACCCCTATAAAGGGACAAGCCCCACACTCTTAACAGCAAGGGGATAAAGGTTTAGATCTACAGGAGGTTTTAACAATGGTGCCAAAATATGGGTTACAAACCAAATGGCCCTCCTGAACCAGCTGAGGTGATAGCCACCGGACGAGACAACACAGTGTTAATTATCAGGTCAGGGAAAGAGATGGGAATATGTACCAGCCGAATACATGTTATCTTGAGAATAATCAGTCTGTGTATTTTCTAGGTTCTTCAATGGATTCTAAAAGAAAAGACACTCTCTCTCCGGTCCATTCGAGGAAAACCTATTACCCCAGGTGGAAGAATATTGAAGCTTAGACGACCCACTTGGCACAATGGGGTTGGAAATCTTCCACCAGTTTGGTGCAAGACAACTTTACTTGCCCTGAAAACCAAGGATGTCCTATAGTGAACATTACTTTTCACCAGATGTGAACATTTGAAACCAGTTCAGACAATGGCAGGGCGATTATATGTCCAACCTATGCAGGACACAAATTGGATTAAATTACAGAACCAGACTGCTATTAGATGCCGCTAACTTACCGAATAGTTGCATGGTGACTGTACAACATAGACTTGATTGCTGCATGAATCAAACAGACATTTTCAATGCAAGTATTACTTTGATTGACATAGACACGTTATTCTGCATGATACTACTGCAATAACTAATAGAACTACTTGGGCAGATCACATTACAGTGTTGAAAATCATCCTGTAATTAGCAATGATAGTATAGTTAAGGTTCCATCCACATGTACATCAGTAGCGCGGCGTATCAGAAAAAATGTAATCCATTTTAACATAGCGTTTATGTTTAGTAGAAAATGCAAATATAAAAGAGCTTGGTATGATACGCTATTAGGTATAGGGCAGGCATGGGAATTTTAAATAGTGTTGATATAGAAACACTGACTAACAGGCTTCAGGCAGTAGGAATTGATGTATTTAGCTAATTAACCACAAGCTCAATGGATGCCAACTGTTTTCTTACCCCAAAGATTAACTTTGAATTATGATTTTGAGTTCTTGCAGTTATTTAATGCTTCACAGGTATGGGGAATGGGAGTAGCAGAAAATATTTCACGATTTATTGATTGGACAGAATGCACAATGCAACATATGTATTCTATAATGCAAATAAATAAGGCCCAGAGTGATTAAATGAGTAATAATGAATATGTGTGGAGGACCGTGTTCAAATCATGGATTCCTAGTAATCATTGGATTGTAATGTCATCCACCACAGTAAAATGCACAGATAAATATATAATATTACCTGTAATTTTGGTCCCCATTATTTGATCCTGAGTTTTGGTTACCACATTTTAGGAGATTATATAGATAGTCAGAACACCACCCATGACTTAAGTCTGTGTTCAAAACAGCTGATGGAATACTATGTGGACAGCATTCCAGACTTTATGAACCTTGTTTACTGGAGCATTCGATAAATTGTGTCAATGGACAATTTTACCTAACCTTTACCATGTTTACAGAAATAGGACCCCAGTATGTTTGTATGGTAACTAATCAGGAGAATACTGTTAGGATGTATAACAACTCGTCCTTTTCAGGTTGTTTAAGAAATGACTCATTTGTGGTGGGAAAATACTACTTACACTTTGTCCTGATAATGAGCAGAAGCTTATTTTGTATTGGCAGCCCAATATTTTAGATCAATCAAGATTGAGTATCTCATTAAATAAAATTAAAAAGATAATTCAGGAAACAGATGTAATGCAGGCTCATTTGGCAATAAGAAATAAATCATTAGTGCAAAGTCAGGTGCAAACTACAATAGTTAAAATAAAATGATTGATTTAAGTTCCAAGATTCAACAAGAGACTACTCATTATTGGTGGGATATTTTTACAGGATGGTCTCTCATCAGCTGCAAAAGTGTTAAATATTCTGATACATCCTATCATAATCATTGCTGTAGTGACAATTATCTTGCTTATTTGGACTTGTTACTTATCATGTTATATTAGTAGTAATTTTGCTATAGTACCAATATCATACAAATCGTGATTCACAATAATCAAAGGACCGAATGTAGTGATAGTATAATATGTTGATTATTGTCACTCCATTTTGTATGCTATTTCATATAATGTATGTCATTTTATACTCCATTTGTGTTGTGTGACTCCATTTTACATGCTGCTTCATTTAATTAGTGTTTTGCTCTTTAGATAGCCTCTTATTATGTTTTGCTTCAGACAGTGTATTTTGCTGACTTGAAGGTCGCATATTATCAGGCAACCTGTTTTTGTAGTTTTGTTTAAACTTCTATAGCTCATAGTGTTCTGAGCACTTGACCAGTGTTTGGAGCACAGTGACCTAGCAGGTGTAGAGAATTCTGAGGCAGTCCTTATGGTGTGAGATTCACAGCATCCTGGGAGCCTGGCCAGCTTCTAGAGATGTGGCGAGACAACACTATGAAGGCTGCACGTTATTTTAGCATAGAATAAGATATAAAATAGCTTTCTCAATGCCTGGTTAGAAGCCTCACCTGCAGGGTGGACACATCACTGTGGGGCCAATTCCCGGTTCGTGAGATTCCTAGTCAGGCTGACAAGGGGCTTCCCAGCCATTGGAACAGGCTTGGATGTAGCTTTTGGAATCGGTGATGTATAACCTTTTGTATTATATTTTGCTATAATAAAGCTTTGGCTTGCTGTACTTATTGTAACCTTTTATATTATATTTTGCTATAATAAAGCTTTGGCTTGCTATACTTATTGTACTGTTATTGTGTGTATGTGAGTGTGAATGGCAAATAGCTGCTTGGTTTGAGTTGGCAGAACAATAAGGACTTATCTGTCAAGAGACATTATCAACAGATTCTTCAATCAAGCTCCCAGGGTGTGCCACACCTCAACACAAGGTAGCATCTACCTTATTCACTCTCAAAGTGAATTCCATGAACTCTTTTTCATCAACAAAATTGTTATGTTATATTGTGTTATATGTGGTGTCACATGTTAGCATTTTTTCACATATTTCAATTGTGGTGTTGACATCCCTCAATTCTGTATTATGTTTTACAAACTCACGATTTGTGTTCCGTCTGTAACCACCCCTGTACCAACTCCAGAACAGGATGCTTTTTATAAATGCCTTGACTATCTGTATGCTGGCAACCAGTTTTAAATCATATACCTATTCACCTAGTCTAACAGTCTAAAAGTAGAAATGTTTAGTTTTTTTAACCTTCAGTTATTAACTAATATCTTTACATTTATGTTCAATTTTTGTGAATGTTCGAGTCCCTCAGGGCTTTCTATCTTCAGGGTGGAAATTATTAACAGTGGTCAGTGGCCAAGGTTTTAGTAATTAGTGACCAAACTTTTTATCAACAATGTGTAGTTGGCTAACCATAAAACTGAGGAAATAAAAAGGTATAAAATGGCTAGTGTAAATTGCTAAAGGGCTAGTAAAGGTAAAAATGGTTAGTAAATGACTAAATGATGCCAACATGTAAATTAGTATATCTAGAGTCAAAAGGCTGCAAATGGAAAATACCACTATGTCACTTAAAATGTGTGCGTGTAAGATTTTAAAATGGTTAATTGTAAAATTCTATACAATGAAAAAAAAAAATAGCTGAAAGCATAAAATGAGGCCATGGCCGAGATATGCACAAATTCCAGCCTTGCATTTTTTTCTAAGCTTGCTACACATAAATATGGGACCCGTGGTCATGGCCTAGCGTAGTTGGTGACTGAGGTGCTACTCTTCTCCATTGGGTGACAGTACTTGTAAGTGGTCATATTGGCACTCTGGCTGCAGACTGTCCTAATCAAACTTATCATACGATGCCTGTACAACACAATGGTGTCACGGACGCCACCCATCTGCCCCTTGCTACAACCCAAACAAAAGGACCCCATTAAACTGGAGGGTGTTTCCATTACAAAACGAGCCAGATTGTGACCAAAATATAAAGTGAGAAAAAGTAAAGGGATCAGTTAGTTGATACATAGTATCAAAAGGGGAGAGTGTGAGGAATTTTTATATATCCTAAAGCTATATTTGCTATTAAATGCCTTGAAGCTATGCTTGCTTTGAAAGCCATGCTGTAACAAGTCATAATGAATGTAGTAGAAATTTCTGAGTTCATGTTTTCTTTTTTAAGGGTTATAGAATTTGTACCAAGGTTACTTGAGGTACATTTGTAAAACAGAAAATAGATAAAACTGAGCAGAACTGGTTGTACCAGCCTAAATAATGGGCTTGGACAAAATATAAAGGTAAGAGCATGCCTGGGCAAAATATAAAAATAACAGCACGTAGTGGCATTGAAGGCAAGCTGTACGTTGCTATGGTGTGAGTGAAACTCATTTGTCTCTCAGGTCAGCTTGACCCAGGCATATGTATCAAGCAGTGTTGGAAAGAAATGGAATAAGTAATGGAAAAGTACCTCATACATAAACTTGTTTTTCTTTTTCTGTTACATTGCTGAAAACTTGTTATGCTGTCTTATGATTGGCTTATACTGAAATGTTGGTATTTTTCAAGATAAAGTGCAAAATCTAGCTTATAAAAAGCTGCTGTAAATTGTAATCGGAGAACTTCTCCATTGTAGAAGTCCCACATGCATGTGTGTTTGATCAAATAAAGCGACGTTAAGACAAAACCCAGTGGTGTGGTTTTGGCCCCGTGACGACGGGAGTGGTTGCTCAGGTAATACTTACAGTGAGAGAATTTGCAATCACCAGTGATTCCATCATTTTCCCTACCACTGAGATCAAACTTACAGGTCTGTAGTTTCCTGCTTCTGCCTTGCTCCCACTTTTGTGAAGGGGAATCACATCTGACCTCCTCCAGTCCTCAGGTACTGCCCCATCCTGCCATGATTTGTTAAAAAGCGTGGTCAGTGGTGTCACTAGGTCCTCCCTTAGTTCTTTTAGGATTCTGGGGTGAATCCCATCAGGCCCCATTGCTTTGTCCACCTTGAGTTTTAGGAGTTCTTTCAGGACTCTTTCTTCTGTGGATGGACTGGTGTCAACCTCCCTACCCAGAGTACTTCTATTGTCTGGTTTAGGTAACTCCTCCTCATCTTCTTTTGTGAATACTGAGCAAAAGTATTCATTCAGTATCTCTGCCTTTTCACTGTCTCCCTCTGCCCACCTCCCCTCTCCTTTACTAATCTTCACTATTCCTCCCTTAACCTTTCTATGCTCCCTAATGTACCTTTAAAAGGTTTTATCCCCCTTCTTAACTGAGTTGGCTATTTTTTCCTCGGTTTTGGCCTTTGCTAGTCTGACTGCCTTCCCCCCACTTCTTTCTGCTTTAATTGATACAGTTCCCTGTCGTGCTCCTTCTGTGATTCCTTATACTTTTTGAATACAGCCTTTTTCTCCTTAACCTTCCCTGCCACCTCTTTTGAGAACCATAGTGGTTTTTTACTCCGCTTTGTTTTCTTTATTTGTTTCACACAAAGGCTTGTTGCCTGTATGATGGCAGTTTTGATTTTTCTCCATTGTTCTTCCACCCCTCCTTTTTGGTCATTTGCTAGTGCATTTTTCAGGTATTCACCCATTTTGCCAACGTCAGCCCTTTTAAAGTCCAGTGTCCTTGTTTTTGTATGGCTTATCTCCCATGGTTGTGCTCATTGTGAAGCACACTGTGCAGTGGTCACTTGTTCCCAGTTGTCTACTGACTTCTAAATTTGTGATCCTCTCTCCATTTGAGTGTACCAGGTCTAGTATTGCTCCCTCCTGAGTGGGTTCCAGTGCCAGCTGTCTAAGGCCTGCCCCCTGCAGGGCATCAAGAATGACCCTGCTCTTGGATGTGGCTGCAGTACATGTTATCCAGTTAGCATCTGGCATATTCAGGTCTCCCATCAACAGTATCTCCCCTTTTTCAGCCATTTTGAGAATGTCCTCTATCATTTTGTTGTCCATTTACTCCCCTTGAGATGGGGGTCTGTATACAACCCCTGTGCAGACTGTGATGCCATTCCCTGTCTCCAAGGTGACCCAGAGTGCCTCTAGTCCTCCCCCTTTACTTTTTAATTCTGTAGCTTTGATCCCTTCCCTTATGTTTAGAGCTACTCCACCTCCTCTTTTACCTTCCCTGTCCCTTCTGTAGATTGTGTACCCTGGTATGTTGACATCCCAGTCATGGTTCTCGGTGTACCATGTTTCTGTGACTGCCACAATATCTAATTGTTCATCTTCCATCAGGGCTACTAGCTCAGGAAGCTTGTTTCCCAGACTATGGGCATTGGTACTCATTGCCCTTCATTTAATGTTGGCTTTATACTTTTTCCCCCATCCCTGCTCTTATTGTCCTTGTCTATTTTTCCATTTACCCCTGTCCTGCCTTGTGTTGACCTCTGTACCTCAGTGTTTACCTTACTACCTGCCATGTTTTGTGGGGAGAGGCTTGAAATTTCCTGCCTTTTATCAGTGCCTCCCCCCTTGGCTAGTTTAAAAGCTTGCCAAGGAAGCATTTAAACCTATCACCTAGGAGCTTGGTTCCCTTCATGGACAGATGCAGACCATCATGCCAGTATAGACCTTTATCTCTCCAGGTGGCCCCCCAGTCCCCAATGAAGCCAAAGCCCTGTGCTCTGCACCAGTTTTGCAACCATTCATTAAACTGCATGGTGTGCCATACCCTAGCGTCACTCCTGCCATGGACTGGTAGCACCTCTGAGAAGGTTACCATGCTTGATACCCATCTGAGGCCCCTCTCCAACTCCACAAATTCATTCTGCACTGCACTGATCCCATGCCTAGCTAGGTAATTTGTCCCAAGGTGTAGTATGATATCTAGTGCCCTCTCCTGTGATGCTGCTTCTGCAATCCTGAGGATTCACTTCCTGTCCCTCCAAGCCATGGCACCAGGCAGGCACCTTACTTCCTTCTCCTCTCCCTTTCCCAGTTTTACTCCCCCTAACAATAGAGTCCCCTATCAGAAGCTGTTTCCTTCCCCTGTGGTGTCCCTTGCCACCCTTTTGTGGGTCTCCCTTGTGGATGTCTTCAGCATTCTTCTGGGTCTCCACTGAGGGTGCCGTAATAGAGGAACCTTGCTCTGCCAGAATGGCATATGATTTATGTAGAGGTACAACTAGGGGGCTTTGCCTCTGGTCACCACCTGCACCCTCCCAAAACCCACTGAGGTCCAACTGCTCTTCATACTTGGCAACCTCTGAGGCAGTGGTTGTGACATTGGTACTCTTTGGAAGGGGAAGGCCTCCTTAGTCCTTGCTAGTTCAGCCTGGAGGTGGGCAACCTCCTCCCTCAGAGCTGACAGTTGCCTGCAAATAGGACAGCAATGTAGTTTCCAGAATGTCTCCCAGAAAACTGCTGCCCCACAGCCAGTGCATAATTGTGTTTGTTTCTTTCAATTTGTAGATCATAAAGTTTGCTTTTTATACTTCTGTCATTGAGTGACAGAATGCTAAGGTTCGTACAAGCAGTTGTTAAATCTGTATTTTGCACCTTTGTATCAGTTTTAGAATCGTGAAGTAATTTATGCACAACCCGCCCCCAGGCATCACTTTAAATTTAGCTGTATTGTAGATTTAAGTCTTTTGCCCCAAATTACTGCCCCCTTTCTGCTTGGCTGTATTCCATCTTTGTTGTATAAGTCAGTGCGCCCCACAAATATTTTTGGATGCCTCACAAATTTAGATCCTTCCTGCACTGCAAAGGTGCACAACCAGTTTTTGTGCCAGTGTGTCTCTCTTTGCATCATTGAGTTGACACCAGGTTTGGGTAAGATTTTTGAAAAGACTGTGGTGCAGTTGACACTTTTAATTAAATGCCCTAGCTCTTTTATGCCTTGGACAATAGATCTTTCTGGTGTTCTACTTGCATCATTGGTCCCATCATGAATAACAACTAACGGACATTGTTGAGTATTTATTAACTCGTTTAAACACTGTTTGATGTGCCCTAATAGGTGACAGATTCTGTGATGGCATTCCTTGTAGAACTCCCTTGGGGAGCTCATTGGGACCAGGGGTTTGCCATTATGTAAGAATTTAATCACAGCTGTTACATCTTCAGAGGCTGTCGATTCATCCAATATACTGTTTTTTCTTGTCCATCCAATTTAACAATAGGTCGACCTGCAAAAACATTATTATTAGTGGTACTTTGTGGGTTCAGGTCAGTGTGCAGTTGCTGGTGGAAGTAAGCAAATATGTTAGTTATATCTTTTGATAGCACCAGGGCAGGACTTCCCGGATCTATGTGATAAGGGTGAAAGTGGTAGATCAACTGGTGACAGGGTGCCCACAGTTGGAGAAATGCTGGAAAGGCACCTGTGCTAGAGCGTGAGCATGAGCAGAGCAAGCCAGGGCACTTGGAGAAGGCTGACAGCACAAGGAGGATGACAGGCATGGTGCATGGCAGCAGCCATGAAAGGCAAAATGGCTAATGGACCACCATTGCTTACACTGACAGAGGACCACACCAAGGAGGGAGGCAATGTGCACAGTGAGCAATGGCAGACAGCAACAACACTGGGGAGGTATACAGGGGTGCACAAGAGACACAGCACACAGACACCACTGTGACAAAGGGACACCATGAGGGGTTACAGCACCTGTGAAGCAGCATGAGGACATGTGCCAGGAGTGAGAGGAGGTAGGGTGGCCACTGGGCATGCCCAGGCATGAGGCAGCATGGGAAGGGACAGCTGGACAGTGCGGCTGGACACAAGTGCGGACAAGAGACAGCAGGAGAGTGCTGGTACTGGAGACCTGGGGGCACTGTCAGCAGCATGGCAAGTGCCACACCCATCTAGACCTTCAGGTGAAGATTGTAGGTGAGGCCGTGCAGGTAGTCAGGTGTGTCTCTGCTCCCGTACCCTGCTTATAGGGCCTTGAGCCACTGTGTGAGGTCCCAGTACTGCCACCTAGGGTGTGGCCGCCCTGTGCCAGGCCGCAGCAGCTCCATCTGGACACCCGTGAGGCACTCCTCTTGAAGCAGACAATCCAGAAAGCACCACACTGTGGGGTGTCTGGCACCCACCCTCATGAAGAAGCTCCTGTGCCAGCCATCCATCACATTGTTGGTCCTGGCGCAGCTATCCAGTGTTGCCTGGTACATATTCCAGGTAGACATGGGGAACAGAGGACTATGGTGAACTGTCCTGGCCACTGGATGGCCAACCTGCATTGCCTCCATGTAGTCCAGGAGAGGGTGCAGCAGTTCATCCTGGGAGATATAGAATGGGATGTCCAGCAGCTCCCCGTATGCAGCCTCCACTGTATCCTCAGGCACATATGCCAGGGCGAGCAGCATGTGGATGTGGAGTGTGAAATTTGTGTCCATGGCATAGCGGAACTGCAGCCCCGGGATCTACTGCAGCTTCCGCTAGACAGCCTGGCAGTAGTGGAAGAAACAGCCTTTAATGACAGTGCCCATGAGTGTCGACATAACCGCTTGCCATGCTGCCCGCTCAAAGTCCATGAGGACCATCCGTGGACACACACCCCCCCACCAGCCTGCTGATGACACCGAAGATCTGTGAGTATACCATCTTCATCTGGCCGGGTATGAGGGAATACACCATGGGCAGCACAATGCCTTCGTGCATGCTGCACACTGTGTAGAGCTGATCGAACAGTGGTGGTGCACAGTGGAATGCGCCATTCATGAACCGCTGTTTGCAGATGGTCAGGTACTGCAGTGCCAGCTGTGTTGTGAACAGCAGGATGCAGACCTCTAAGAGGCCACTATCATGCTGCAGGAAGATGTGTTAGGCACCCGTGATGACATATTCAGGTGGGACTACCAGTTCCTGCAGTGACACGAGTGTGGCATGGTCACCCCGTGATGCCTGATGAACCAGCTGCACAGTGCACCACATATGCAGCAGTAGTGGCAGCCTGCCAGCCACTGCAGGGGGGACTCCAGTGGTACACTGGATGATGATGTGGGCAGTGCCCTTGGCCATGGTCTGTGCCCACTCCCTCACCCATGTCTGGACTCGCAGGCTCCCCTCTTCTCCCACATCGGGGATATGGTTGTGGGCTTGCCCGGTGAACACCACATTGTCCGCTATTGTGTACACACATGTAGGACAGCTAAAGTGGTGGTCCTGGATGCATTGCCAGTAGGTTTGGTTTTTTACCTCCTTGTCCCAGTGGTAGAGATAACCTCTGTGGGACAGGAGGGGCTTCCCTTATTGGCTTACTATAATCTGCATTTCCGCCATGTTGGTAGCTCACCATTGTCTGGAAGGCTGTCCTGTCGGCACTGTGTGGCTTACATGGGAAGGGTGGATCATGTGCCCACACACCTGTGTGGGGACACGTGTCCCTGCCCACCCCGGGTGGCCTGCATAAAAGATATGTGTATGTGGGCATGTCACTCTGTAGCATGGTGGCAGTGGTGCTAGTGGTGCACCTGTCACTGGTGGTCATGGTATTGAACGTGGCCAGTGCATGGGCTACCAGTGGTTGCAGCAGCGGAGGTACAGGTCAAGCCAAGGTGAACATCAGGAGGTGGTACGGTAAGTGGTTGCATACCTTGTGGGGTGTATGTCCGGTGGTGGGTCTCGATCCTTTGGCTTACTGGGCGGTTGTTGTGTCAGCGGCAATGCTGGTTGGTGTATGCTGTGTCAGTGGTTTGGGTGCTGCAGCTGCTGAGGCATGCCTAGTGGTGTGGGGTGTATGCCCTGGTCTGTGATGCTCTTGGGGCAGTTCAGTGGGGTGTTCCAGCGGTGTGCGGGTGGGGGTGGCAGTACACCATGCAACCCCACTGTCTGATTCCTGGTACCGCCACTATTGTGCCATACATGGTGTCGCCGTTATGCTCAGGTTGCCCTACAGGTATGCACCTGGATCCCTTTTCACTGTTCTGCTGGTTGTGCTCTCACACATTCACCCAACAACATGTCAGCATTCTGTCTCTATCATCCTGCACACAGTCGCCCTTTTAGCATCACCAAGTAGTGGATAACCTAATCGAAACTGCCCTTATCACGGGCTACCAGACATCCCTATTTGGCACCTTGTAAGGCAACAATGTGTCATGAAGCCTGTTGTTTTCTTAATTGAATAGCCAAAAGATGGCCCACCCTGTTCTGTATTTTTGGTTGAGATAGCATAAGGTGCCCTCAACCTGTTGGTGTGACATGTCCAGAAGTTTACATCTAGCCAGCACTAGTTGTTGATACATGAATGCTGCTTGTGATTATGCTCTATGGTTTTTGTTTGTGTTTCAAGTTCCAGACATGTTTTAGCTGCCAGTTTTCTTTGACAGCTGTCAGTGATATTAAAGTGCCCTGGAGAACAGCCTTAAAGGTGTTCCATACCATCACAGATGTAGTATACCCACTATCATTTGTGGAAAGATACTTTTGAATTTATTGCTTTACTCTGATAGAGTTATTCTCTGCAGCTGGACATCCCAAATTCAGGTGCTACAACTTTTGTGTGAGTACCGGGCATATCTCAGCTGTAAGGTAGATAGGGGAATGGTCAGAGTGGGTTATATTATGAATTGTGCATTCTGTGGTTATATATAACCAATTAACTAATGTAAGCATTGGAGGCAGTATAGCACAGTGGTTTGAGGCTCTGAGCTGCATACCCGGAGACCTGGGTTTGAATCCCAGAGCCCCCACTTGCATACTGTGTGACCCTAAGCAAGTCACTTAATTTCCTTTTGCTCCCAGGTTGCAGCTGTAAACAAGCTTCTGCTTAGTGTGCCTTTCCTGGTAAAAAAAAAAAAGCAATTAAAGGGGAGAAAACAGAGGTCAATATGAGAATACACACTGTGAGGGTGGGAGAAGAAGGTAAAATCATTTCTGTGGGGTAAAAGAACCATCATACATTCTTTAGGCCCATTCGTTCATTGAGATACAACACGGTCTTCTCCATTCTTGACCAAGATTAGAAGAAGGAGAATTATCCCATTTAGAGTTCAGGATACAGTTGTAACCCCCTATTGTGAAATATAAACTATTCCCTTTATCATTTGCCAGTTGTTATACCCCTTTTATTAATGCAGGGGTATCTGTATTCAGGGCATTAACATTCAATAGGGACAGAGTCTGATTCTGCTATATAGCATTGACCAGGATATCACGCCAATCTGAGTCAGAGTAATGGGGTGTAATTAGACTGGATGGTGATTTATGTATTAGAATTGCCACCCCACATATTTTTGTACATGGGTGGGAGGCTGTATACGCTTGCCCCAGCTATGATCTGCCCTGCCTCTGGTATTCCACAGAGGACAAATGTGTTTCCTAAAGGAATGCAACTGTAAAATTAATGCATTTTAGTTGAGAGAGGATCTGTGTGCACTTTACTGTGTTATTTTTTTTGCCATAGAAATTTTTCTACCACTGGTCCAATGGGCAATTCATCAGCCCTGTCCCCATTACCTGCAGCAGGCTTTTCACCACTACCTGGTTCACAGCAATGATCTCCTGTAGATTACCCCTCAAAGGTAAGGCTAGGAGTGGGAGGACTGCCCTCCCCTCCCAGGCAGCATGTCGAGATGCTTCCTGTCCATGACATGGTGGAGCAGGCTACATGGAGATGGGCAGGGCTTCATTTAGCCAGTCCTCCAATTTTCAGTTTTTTGCCCTCCCTGATGCTGGGTTGTGCATTTTCAAGCATGTGTTTGGAGGCAAACACATTCCATGGAACCTTGCAGCACCCACACATATGTCATTCTTGGCTATCCTACCACTAGCCTTCCACCTGCTGGCAGTCACATGGTGAAGTCAGCAGCCACTCTCCCCCAGGAGAGGAGAGGAGAGGAGAGGAGAGCAGTCCATTGAACACTAATTCTTCTCATACCCCAGCTGAACCCCAGCACCTGAGTCTGTTTCCAAACCTGAGTCATCAGTGTGGGAAAAGGTAAGACATGCATGGTGCCTCAGCCCTGTATGCCACCAGGCTGGCTCTGTACTGGGTTATTTATACCCGTTACATTATATGACACAAGTTTAAAGTGAGCTATAACAATTTTGGGTAAGGGGAGCAGTAGTATAACCAGGGCCCCTAGGTTTCTCAAGTAATAGGAAATTGTGTGAAGAAGCCACCCCTCTGGAGCAGCAGCAGAGCTACTGCTCGTGACGCTGCTGACTTGGGTTTGGGAATGAGCCTGGGTCATCAAAGAGACATCCGGGGGAAAGGAAGGTAGAGCATTTCACTTGATGCTCTTCCTCTCCAGGCAGGAAGGGTGCTGTGACCTGTTGCTTTACTGCCACCTGAGTGACCACAAGTGGTGGTGCAAGGGATCCACAACTTCTGGGAGGGGCCTTGGGAACACATTCTTGGATTGGCTATGTCAGGTGTGCTGGCAGCATATCCCTCTGCATGCTTCTGGCAGGTGGGGCAGGTCACTAGATAAGTGAAAATGGAGGTGCAGGTTTTGGCAGATGAAGTCTGCCACCATACAAGGGACACCACCAGTCTTCACTTCTGCTGTGGCTGGCTAGACATCTGAAGGGTAGAAATGCCAAAGAAGCTGAAGACATACCTGTCCTGAGGGGGGTAAGCCAGGGCCAGCACAGTGGTGTGTCTTGGGTGGTCTGGTGGTCCCATTGGATGGCTGGCAGAATCTCAGCCAGATGATATACATGCATTGTCAGCAGGCAGAAGGAGGTCCCAACCTAGCCAAAAGCAAAGAGGATAAACTATGTTCAAAAACACAAAAAGAAAATTGTGTGAAGGAATATTACATAAGATAAGTTGCTTGTACAGAAAATGTCATTTAGGTACCATGTCTGGAATATGTTACAGAACTTAAGCATTACACAGAAACAAGAACAGAGTTGTCCCTCTTCAGCCTGGGTGTGACTCTGTAAACAACAGTAATAACAACAATAACAATGCCCTCCAACCCAGATGAAAAATTGAGCTGTTGGCTTCAGTGGTATAGGTCTAATGGACAAGTGTAGGCCATGTCAAGGACACAGCTGACTGCCCAGTTGAGGCATTGCATCAGGGCCTCCAAGATGCTGGGGGGCCATCTGGCACTACGTCTCATGGCATGGGGCTTGATGCACTCAGGCTGTACTGTTTCCTAGTTTGAAGCTCCAAAATAGGCATATTAAGATCCAGCAGCAGATCACATGGTGTTCATTAAGAGGAGCAGGCAGCAGGAGACACCATTATGTCTCTGATCTTGAGACCATGATTGCAGAGGAAGAGTTTTTTTCTCTCTTTCCCACCCCCTCCCTTTTTAAATCCTGTATATGACTCATGGGGCTGACTGAGAGGTCAGTGTTGGGTAGAGCTTTGACCACTGTATAGCCACAAAGGGGATGGGTCTGTACATCCTGGATAACATCTGTTCTTCCCCATTGCCACCTTGGCAATACTGTCATGGTTCTCAATGATAGCAAAGAAGGCAACCAGAGCTATCAGGGGAGAGGAGAGAGGCCTTCTCCATCTCAGCATGGTTTTCAATGATAGAGAAGACAGTGACCACAGTTGCCAGTGAGAGGAAAGAGAAAGGGAAAAAAAAACATTTCCCCCTTATCTCTCCCCTCCCCTCCCCTCCCCTCCATATATATTAAAGAAAGGAAAATAATAGGTGGCAAAAGTTTACTGGTTAGATTCACTAGAGCCATACAGTCAGTGTGACTGTGATCTGTGAACAGTCTTTATGGACAATTGGCCCAGTAGGGCTGTTCCTGCACTTTCTCCTATGTTAGGTTCCTCTATATGGCTATATGTTGGTGACTCATTATAAAATAGTGAGTCAGCTTAGACCCACATTAGGAACTAGCAATTCTGCAGCAACCAATAAGGGAAGTAAAAGCAGCTAGCAAGTCCATAAACTCTGATACTGTTCCAGGGAGTGATGGTCTCATCTGCAAAATATACAAATACTTTGATCCTGCTATAGATGAGAAACTGACACAAATGTATAATCAAGCTACACTAAAGCAAGGCTCCTGGGCTTCAGGAGGGCTGATTTCAAGAAAAGGGAGAATACCTCAGGGAACCCCTAGCAGGGATAGGGAAACTGGGTGGAGTCGAGAAAAAGTGGGCAAAAATAAAGGAGGGCATTGAGAAGGCAACAAACCTCTGTGTCAGGCAGGAGGGCCAGAGAAAAAAGTTTGCTGTGGTTCTCTAAAGAAGTAGCAGAGAAAGTAAAGACAAAGAAGCTAGCATTTAGAAGGTACAAGTCAACTCAGAAGGAAGAGGATAGGGAGAGATATTAGGAGAAACAAAGGGAGGTAGGGACAGCAGTTAGGAGAGTGAAGGCACAAGTGGAGGAGAATATTACCAAGTCACTAAAAAAAAGGGGATAAACATTATTTAGGTATATACTGTAAGTGAGAAGAGAAAGAACAAAGGAGGAATAGTAAGGTTAAGAGGGGAAGGAGGGGTTTGTGAGGACGAAGGCCAGAAAAAAGCAGAGATATTGAACCGATACTTTTGTCCAGCATTTACAGAGGAAGGGGTAGGTGATGGGCCACAGATAGGGAAAAAGGGCATTAAAGGAAAGGAAGTGGACACTAATCCTTTTACAGAGGGGAGAGTCCTCAGGGAAATAGAACAACTAAAAGTGGACAAGGCAATAGGGCCAGATGGGTACACCTTATAATACTGACGGTACTTAAGGAGGAGCTGGCTGCACATCTGACAGCACTGTTCAACCTATCACTATATAGATGGGAAGTTCTGGGGGATGAAAGGAGAGTTTACATGGTCCCACTTCACAAAAGTGGGAAAAGGGAAGAGGTAGGAAACTACAGAGCTGTCAGTCTGACTTCCATGATGGTAGAAGTAATGGAATCACTATTGAAATAAAGGAAAGGATTGGGGAAAACCTTGTGGCCAGTGGATTACAGGACCTGAGGCAGCACGGTTTCACGGGGGGGAGATCTTGCAAAGCAAACCCGATCAAGTTCTGTGACTGGTTGACCAAGGAAGTGGATCAGGGCAGAGCAGTGGATATGGCCTACCTGGATTTCAGTAACGCCTTCGACACCATTCCACACAGCAGACTGGTAAACAAGCTGGGCAGCCTAGTAGTGAGTCCAAAATTAGTAAAATGGGTATGAAGTTAGTAAAGAAATAGGAGTCAGAGGGTGGTGGTAAATGGGGTCCACTCTGAAGAAGGCACAGTGACCAGCAGGGTGCCACAGGGGTTAGTACTGGGCCTGGTCCTCTTCAATGTCTGTATTAGCGACATTGCAGGATGGCTAGAAAGGAAAGCACGCCTGTTCACAGATGACAAAAAAATCTGCAACAGAGTGGACACACCAACAACAGAGTGGACACACCGAGGGGTGGGTGGAGAAATGAGGGATGATGTGAAAAAGCTTGAAGGCTGGTTGAGGGTTTGGCAACTGGGCTTCGGTACAAAAAAGTGCAAAATTATGCACATGGGGCATGGAAACCCAAGGGCAATGTTCTAATTGGGTGGGGAGATATTGGAAACCACAAACAGGAAAGGGACCTGGGGAGTCATAATTTCTGATGACCTGAAGGTAGCGAAGCAGTGTGATAAAGCAGTGGGGAAAGCTAGCAGAATGCTTGGGAGTACAGAGAGGAGTATCACCAGCAGAAAGATGGAGGAAGAGTTACCCCTGTATAGACCAATGGTGAGACCCCACCTAGAGTACTGTGTCCAGTATTGGAGGCCCCATCTCTGGAAAGGCATAGATCTGGTGGAGGCAGTACAGAAGAGGACAACCAAAATAGTACAATGTAAATATTGTTTAGTGGGTAATGGTTCTCTTCTAGGTTCTTTGGCCCCCAATCTAGGCTTTCAAATTCAAGAAAAAAATTTAGGAAATGTTGGGGGCCCTTTGAAGTAAACACTCTTCGCTCAAGTTATTGTTCTTCAATCTTTCTTTTTTATTTCTCCTCCCCCTACGTTTTGCTCAACTTGGAGCTTGTTCACAGGGTTTATTCTTTGTTACACATCTGTAAATACATTTATTTTATGTCATTGATCAGCTTTTTTTTTAATATGATATTGTTACATTTTTAATTCTTTGGTGTATACACATACCATTAAATAAAGATTATTGCTTGTGCACCCTTGTATATATTCTTAATTTTTCACAGGGTCAATTTATTTGTACTTGTTTAGATCCTAAGTTGCATCCTAAAAAGACATACAGTATACAGTTTGTTACTGAACACAGTGCTGCTAACAACTTAGAACAAGGTTTAACTACTGCCTGTAAGGCTTGTTCCCCTTATTTCTTGGTTTGCAGCATACCTTATGTGTATTACTTAAAATTTCTTGTCTTTCTTGTCAAGAATAATTTTGGGCCTGTAATGACATAAACATAATTTTTGTAAAGCTTTGCTGTTATTATGTAGTTTAATATTATAATGAGGCCACATTGTAGTTTCTATTTACTTATTTTGTTAACAGCATACCTTAAAGGAGGCTGTGAGCTTCTTAGAGTGGAATTAGTGTTCTTTGTAGTCTGTGAAAACATAATCATAGTATTCCACTATAGGTCTCATAACCATCATTTTACTTTTATAATTAAAGGTTCTAATACCAACTTCTAAATATTCTTAAATATTTTAACTGCTTACTCTCACTCCTTCAGGTTCAAGTTTCTCCTTTTTGGTTAAGTTCCTCTGCATGTAAGCACTGAAGCCCAACAAATTTTAGTGGTAGCTACCTCCCGATAACCTGTCACCTGTTTTTGTGAGATCCCATGGTGTGACTAACCATGTAGTCACACCCAATTGATCACACCTATGTGATCTCGGTTGCTAAGCAACCAAACACTACTGCACTGATCAGTGCAGTTGGGTGCTCACAAAAATGGGCTATGTGTTCCTAGTTGCTGCAGCTCTGTGCTAGTTTACTTTTTTATTTATTTTTAACTTTCTTGTGAGGTTATTAAAATGAAAACACATTATTCTCATGCCATGTTTTCTTTTCACAGGGTGACATAAGAGTAAAGAGGATTTTTTGCTAATATCAACAGTTCTCTTACCTTGACTAAAAATGTTGCAAATAAATTCCAGGTTTCTCAGAAGTATTATTTGTTATTATATCACCTTACATTACTGTTTTCTGCAACCCAAGCTGTGAAATTCATAATGCAATACAAACAGTCATTATTGTTTACTTGGTGAGGGGTCAATTGCAATTTGATCTTACTATTCATTAAATACTTATCAATCACTCAGTGGCTTAAAATTGTCTTCTCAGATCAGTTCCCTAGCTCACATTATACCAAGCTTGTTAAACACCATAGTATTATTTAAACAATCATTATTTAGATAACACTGGGTCAAATGCAACTTGACCTCCCTATCATAAATACTGAAAGTTGATCTGGAGGTAAAATATCATCTTTACTGTTTTAGATAGTGATTGTACTATGTTATTTATAATGTCCCTATATTTAAACTTCTCTTAGTACATTTGCTATAACAGCATTATTTGTTATCTCTCTGGGATCGATCGATGCTTATTTATTTTGCTGAGGGGCCAGTTGCTATTTGGCCTCCCCTTCATTAAATACTTGGCACTCACTTCATGGTTTAAGATTTTCTTCACAGATCATTTCTCTAGCTTGTAATAAAATACAAACATTTATTTTTTTCTGAGGGGGTCAGTTGCAATTTGACCTTCCCCTTCCTTAGGTACTTGTCAATCACGCCATGACTTAAAATTATCTTCATAGATCAATTCTCTACCTCACATTCTACCAAACTTGTAAATACCACAGTACTGTTTAAACAATAAGTATTTAGGTACCAATGGGGTCACATGCAACTTGACCTCCCTTTTAAAAATACTGAACTTGCTGCTTATTTATTATGCTGAGGGGTCAGTTGCTATTTGACCTTCTCCTTCACAATCACTCCATGGTTTAAAATTATCTTCATAGATCAGTTCTCTAGCTGACATCAAACCAAACTTTTAAACACCATAATACTGTTTAAAACAATCAAATAACACAGGGGTTAAATACAGCACAACCTCTCTGTTGTCAATACTGTAAGTTGTCCTGGAGGTAAAACATTGTCTTTGCCCTTTTAGATAGTGATTATACTGTTATTTAGAATATCCATGTGTTTATATCACCTTTGGGTCAATTGCTACTTGCCCTCCCTGTAGTAAATGTTACAAGTTGTTCTATAAGTTAAATCTCTACTTCATTTAGTATATCCCTGTACTGTTAACTTCTCATAGTTTATTTTATACAGTAACAATATTGTGATCATACTGGGGTCAATTGCTATCTGACCTCCTTATTGTGAATGTCAAAAGTTATTTCTACTGGTTAAATCTCTACTTTACTAGTTTACTAACTGATTTCTGTATAATGTATATTTGTTTTTACATGTAATATGAACCCTTTCAGTTCTATATGATCTAAATACATGCCTGCCAGTTTGTTTCTACATTCATCCCAATCCTGTTGTCTAATGTGTTCATGTGAAATATCCGTCTTCATATACATAGATACATAGACAGTGTCGGCAGATAAGGGCCTATGGCCCACCCAGTCTGCCCATTTGAGCTTGTAAGTTCAGTTTGCTTTCCTAGAAGTCTGTTGCCCCTTACCCCTGACCTCCAGAATTCCTTTATGTCTATCCCATGCATTCTTAAATCCTGTGATTGTTTCAGCCCCCACCACTTCCTCTGGCAGGGTGTTCCACTTGTCCACCACCCGTTCTGTGAAGAAATTCTTTCTCATGTTTCCTCTGAATCGTCCTCCCTCCAACTTCATCCCATGTCCTCTAGTTCTGGCACATCTTTTTCACTTAAAAATAGTGTTTTCCTGCACCCTGTTCCTCCCTGTAAGATACTTGTATGTCTCTATCATATCCCCTCTCTCCCTCCTCTCCTCCAGGGAGTACATGTTCAGTTCCTTCAACCTGTCTTCATAGGACTTGTGATGCAATCCATGCACCATCTTTGTTACCCTCCTCTGAACCTTCTCTACCCTATGTCCTTATATAGGTATGGTCTCAGAACTGTACACTGTACTCAGGTGGGGCCTCACTAGTGTCTTGTATAAGCGGAATTATGACCTCCCTTTTCCTGCTGGTGATGCCCCTGCCTATACATCCGCATCCTATTTGCTTTACCTGCTGCCTTGTCACACTGTTTCTCTACCTTGAGGTCATCAGAGATGACAATCCCAAGATCCCTTTCCTGCTTGGTGCATGCTATATCCTCACCCCCCAACTGATATATTGTGCCAGGGTTTTTATGCCCCATATGCATTATCTTGCACTTCTTTGCACTGAATTTCAACTGCCAAACCCCTGACCATTCTTTAGGTTTCTACAGGTCCCTTCTCATTCTGTCTACACCCTCTGGTGTGTCTACTCTGTTACAGAGCTTTGTGTCATCAGCGAACAGTGAAATTCTGCCTTCTAGGTCCTGTGCAATGTCACTGATGAAGATGTTGAATAGGACTGGTCCCAGCACTGATCCTGTGGTACCCACTGGTCACTCTTCACTCTGTGGAGTGACAGCCATTACCACCACCCTCTGTGTCCTGCCAGCCAGCCAGTTATCTACCCACCACACTACTGTCCTGCCCACACCCATATTCACCAGTTTGTGTAATAGTCTTCTATGTGGCACAGTGTCAAAGGCCTTGCTGAAGTCCAGATAGGCCATGTCCTGCCCTCCTGATCCACCTCCCTAGTCACCCAGTCAAAAAATTCAACGAGGTTGGTCTGACATGACCTCCCCCTGGTGAAACCATGCTGCCTTGGGTCCTGTAGTCCATTGACAACTAAATGTTCCACCAATCTCTCCTTCAGTAGTGCTTCCATGATCTTCCCCACTACCGAGGTGAGGCTGACTGGTCTGTAGTTCCCTGCTTCCTCTTTGTTCCCACTTTTGTATAAGGGGACTACATCTGCTGTCCTCCAGTCTTTGGGTACCTCCCCTGTTTCCAGTGATCGGCTAAACAGGATAGCCAGAGGTTCAGCCACCACCTCTCTTAGTTCTTTAAGGACCTGGGGTGCACCCATCTGGCCCCATGCTTTATCAACTCTATTACTTCCAGTTCCTTCAGGACCCTTTCTCGTGTAAAGGGACTTGTGTCCATTTCTGCACCATTCACCCCTTGTACTCCCTTCAGACCCATTACCCTCCTTCTTCCTCAGTAAAGACTGAGCAGAAATACCTGTTCAATATGTCAGCTTTACTGTTGTCATCCTCCACGTGGCCCCCATCCTCCCCTTCAGTCTTACTATCCCTCCTTTGTCTTTCTTTTTCACTTATGTACCTGTAAAGGTTTTGTCCCCTCTACCCACTGATTTTGCAATGTGTTCTTCTGTCTGAGCTTTTGCTTCCCTTACTGACCTCCTGCCTCCCTTTGCTTCTCCTGGTACTTCTCCCTATCCCTTCTGCCTGTGTCTTTTGTATTGCCTGAATGCAATCTTTTGGCTTTCACTTTCTTTGATACCTCTTTGGAAAACCATAATGGTCTCCTCTTCCTTTCCTCTTGCTAACCTGCTTAATGCATAATTCTGTTGTTCTTGTAATCCCCATTTTAAATACTGCCCACTGTTCCTCAACCCCTGATTCCTGTCCCATTCCCTTAATGCCTCTTTCAAGTATCTCCCATTTTCCCAAAGTCTGCCCTCCTAAAATCCAGGATACGTGTTTTGTGTGGTTTGGTTCTGCTCTTTCTGTGATTTCAAACCACAATGACTGGTGGTCACTGTTTCCCAGGTGCTACCCACTGTTACCCCATCACACTGTCCCTGTTTGTGAGCACAAGGTCCAGTATTGCCTTCTGCTGAGTTGGTTCCATGACCAGTTGCTTGAGGAAGGCACCCTGAAGGAGTCCAGGATAAATCTGCCCTAGTTGATGCTGCTGCTGGGATGCTCCAGTCCACGTCTGGAATACTGAGTCTCCAACCAGTACTACCTCACCCTTGTCTGCCATCCTTTGGATGGCTAGCATCAACTCCCTATCTGTTTCTTCCTCCTGGGCTGGTGGTCTATAGACCACACCTGTGCGGATAGCTGTCCCATTTTCCTTTCCAGCTAACCCACAGTATCTCTCCCCATTTTGTTCCTCCTGGATCTTTGTGGCCCTTATGTCATTTTTCACATACAGTGCCACTCCTCCACCCTTCCTGCCTGCTCTGTCTCTTCTGAATATGTTGTTGGCAGGTATGGCCATCTCCCAGTCGTGGTTATCATTACACCAGGTTTCAGTGATGGCCACAATGTCCAGGTCTGACTGTACCATGACAGCCTCCAGATCTTCCATCTTGTTGCTAAGGCTCCTGGCATTTGCACAAATGGCTTTCCATGATTTGACCTCCCTAGACTGTTTCACTGTTCTACTCCAGCCCCTTCCTTGGTTGTCAAATATCCCTGGCTCTCCTTGCTGTCTGCCCTTCTGCTGAATTTTGCCGCTTTTCTGCTTATCCACCTCTTGAGCACTAATCTCCATCTTTTGCAGACTGCTTTGCAGAGATAGCCACTCCTCTGGTTCACTGGTTCCACTGCTAGCTGTGGGGGGTGAGCAAGTAGGTACCATCCTTGCTGGCCTGCCACCCCCCCTTTGCTAGTTTAAATGCTTGTCAATGTAGCATTTAAACTTATCATTGAGTGCTTGGATTCCCCTCCAGGATGGATGCAGGCCGTGTCAGGCTTGAACAAATCTCCATCCTTCCAGGTGGGTCCCCAATCACCAATTAATCCAAACCCTTCCTCACAGCATCAGTTCCTCAATCATGAGTTAAAGTTCCTGGTGCATGCACTCCTATGCTCTCCCTTGCCTCTCACAGGTAGTACTTCTGAGAAAGTGACAGAAGTAGCTACTTGCTTGAGACCCTTCCCCAGTTTCCTAAACTCTTCCTGAACTTTCTTTGGCTCCTCATTTGCCAGGTCATTAGTACCTAGGTGGATAATGACATCCAGTTCACCCTCCTGTCTTGTCTTCCCAGTGATCCCCAGGATCTTCCTCCCATCCCTTCATGCCTTGGCTCCTGGTAGGCACCTCACCTCCCTGTCCTCCCCCTCCTGTGTTCCTAGCTGGATCCCTCTTATGATGGAGTCCCCCACCAGGATTCACTTCCTCCTCCTCTGGGGTCCACTGCTTTCCCTGCTGAGGTCACCTCCTTGGCTAATCTCCACATCCTTTCCTTCCACTTCTCTGGGTACCTCTATTTGGTTGTCTTCATTTGCCAGTGTGGCATATGAGTTCTTGAGTGGAATAGGATCTTGGATGTGCCTCTGCCTGACTGCTCTAACCCTCCCTGAGCCCACTGTCATCCAAGTGCTCCTCGTTCTCGGCATCCTTTGAGGCAGTTGCATTGGACTGGGTGGTCCCTGGATAGGGGTGATGTTACTCCTGACCCAGTTTACTTCCGCTCTGAGTCTGGCTACCTCATCCTGCAGTCCAGAGAGATGCATGCAGATAGGGCAGCACCTCAGTGTCCAGAAAGTCTGCCTGAATATGGCTGCCCCACAGCCACTGCATTGCACCACTCCCCACATTATACTGCAATTCCACTACTTGTCTGCTACTGAAGCTCTCCTAGTTCCCTTTTTATTAATTTACTGTACTAAAAATCCTGCCACTGATCCTCAGATAATTTTTTTTAAGAAAAAGAAACCAATAAATAAATAAATGAGTCAAAACACTTGTCGTGCTGAGGGTGGGCTTCTTCCCCCTTATGCCCCTCCTACTTCACACCCCTTACTATGCCCTGTGTTTAGCTCCTGTCAATCAGATTTAACAGGGCATATAATTAAGAGTTGGGGGAAGGGGAGGGGGGGCAAAAATTTGCAGCAATTAAAGACAGCACAGAATTACACCACCACTATGTTTTAAATTTTCAACAGCCCAAAAACAATTATAAGTAAAGACAACAAAGAAAGCATAGTGTCACTAAAAGCCCACAATCTAAGTTTAAAAGAAAAATAGCAACTACTAGTTACTCTAAAGCAATGAATTAAATATGTTTCCTTCCTTCCCCTTCTGGCTTCTTCTGAGAAAATAAAACTCTGCTTGCTAATTTAACTCTGACTAAGCCCCACCTCCACTTATCACGTAGCTGAGGTCAGAGGCCAGACAATTAACACCCTTCACCCAACTACAGGGCAGTCAGACAAGCCAAGATAAAATTTGCAGCAATTAAAGACAGCACAGAATTACACCACCACTATGTTTTAAATTTTCAACAGCCCAAAAACAATTATAAGTAAAGACAACAAAGAAAGTATAGTGTCACTAAAAGCCCACAATCTAAGTTTAAAAGAAAAATAGCAATTACCAGTTACTCTAAAGCACTGAATTGAATATGTTTCCTTCCTTCCCTTTCTGGCTTCTTCTGAGAAAATAAAACTCGGCTTGCTAATTTAACTCTGACTAAGCCCCACCTCCACTTATCACGTAGCTGAGGTCAGAGGACAGACAATTAACACCCTTCACCCAACTACAGGGCAGTCAGAAAAGCCAAGATAAAATTTGCAGCAATTAAAGACAGCACAGAATTACACCACCACTATGTTTTAAATTTTCAACAGCCCAAAAACAATTATAAGTAAAGACAACAAAGAAAGTATAGTGTCACTAAAAGCCCACAATCTAAGTTTAAAAGAAAAATAGCAATTACCAGTTACTGTAAAGCACTGAATTGAATATGTTTCCTTCCTTCTATTTCTGGCTTCTTCTGAGAAAATAAAACTCGGCTTGCTCATTTAACTCTGACTAAGCCCCACCTCCACTTATCACGTAGCTGAGGTCAGAGGCCAGACAATTAACACCCTTCACTCAACTACAAGGCAGTCAGACAAGCCAAGATAAAATTTGCAGCAATTAAAGACAGCACAGAATTACACCACCACTATGTTTTAAATTTTCAACAGCCCAAAAACAATTATAAGTAAAGACAACAAAGAGAGTATAGTGTCACTAAAAGCCCACAATCTAAGTTTAAAAGAAAAATAGCAATTACCAGTTACTCTAAAGCACTGAATTGAATATGTTTCCTTCCTTCCTTCCCCTTCTGGCTTCTTCTGAGAAAATAAAACTCTGCTTGCTAATTTAACTCTAAGCTCTACCTCCACTTATCACGTAGCTGAGGTCAGAGGCCAGACAATTAACACCCTTCACCCAACTACAGGGCAGTCAGACAAGCCAAGATAAAATTTGCAGCAATTAAAGACAGCACAGAATTACACCACCACTATGTTTTAAATTTTCAACAGCCCAAAAACAATTATAAGTAAAGACAACAAAGAAAGTATAGTGTCACTAAAAGCCCACAATCTAAGTTTAAAAGAAAAATAGCAATTGCCAGTTACTCTAAAGCACTGAATTGAATATGTTTCCTTCCTTCCCCTTCTGGCTTCTTCTGCCTGTTTGTTTCTACATTCATCCCAATCCTGTTGTCTAATGTGTTCATGTGAAATATCCGTCTTCATATCTGTGTTCATGTGCAATATCTCATTTCAGCTCTGAATAATGATTGTTTAAACAATCATTATTCAGATAACACAGGGTCAAATGCAACTTGACCTCCCTGTCATAAATACTGAAAGTTGATCTGGAGGTAAAACATAATCTTTACTGTTTTAGATAGTGATTGTACTATGATATTTATCTGAATAATGATTGTTTAAACAATACTATGGTGTTTAACAAGCTTAGTATAATGTGAGCTAGAGAACTGATCTGAGAAGACAATTTTAAGCCACTGAGTGATTGATAAGTATTTAATAAATAGTAAGGTCAAATTGCAATTGACCCCTCAGCAAGTAAAAAATAGTGACTGCTTGTATTACATTATGAATGTCACAGTTTGGGTTGCAGAAAACAGCAAAGTAAGGCGATATAATAACAAATAATACTTCTGAGAAACCTGGAATTTATTTGCAGCATTTTTAATTAAGGTAAGAGAACTGTTGATATTAGCAAAAAATCCTCTTTACTCTTATGTCACCCTGTGAAAAGAAAACATGGCATGAGAATAATGTGTTTTCATTTTAATAACCTCACAAGAACGTTAAAAATAAATAAAAAAGTAAACTAGCACAGAGCTGCAGCAACTAGGAACAAATAGCCCATTTTTGTGAGCACCCAACTGCACTGATCAGTGCAGTAGTGTTCGGTTGCTTAGCAACCGAGATCACACAGGTGCGATCAACTGGGTGTGACTACATGGTTAGTCACACCATGGGATCTCACAAAAATGGGTGAGAGGTTATCAGGAAGTAGCTACCATTAAAATTTGTTGGGCTTCAGTGCTTACATGCAGAGGAACTTGACCAAAAAGGAGAAACCTGAGCCTGAAGGAGTGAGGGTAAACAGTTAAAATATTTAAGAATATTTAGAAGTTGGTATTAGAACCTTTAATTATAAAAGTAAAATGATGGCTATGAGAGCTATAGGGGAATACTATGATTATGTTTTCACAGACTACAAAGAACACTAATTCCACTCTAAGAAGCTCACAGCCTCCTTTAAGGTATGCTGTTAACAAAATAAGTAAATAGAAGTCACAATGTGGCCACATTATAATATTAAACAACATAATAACAGCAAAGCTTTACAAAAAATGATGTTTATGTCATTACAGGCCCAAAATTATTCTTTACAAGACAAGAAGTTTTAAATAATACATATAAGGTATGCTGCAAACCAAGAAATATGGGGAACAAGCCTTACAGGCAGTAGTTAAACCTTGTTCCAAGTTGTTAGCACCGCTGTGTTCAGTAACATACTGCATATGTCTTTTTAGGATGCAACTTAGGATCTAAACAAGTACAAATAAATTAACCCTGTGAAAAATTAAGAATATATACAAGGGTGCACAAGCAATAATCTTTATTGAATGGTATGTGTATACACCAAAGAATTAAAAATGTAACAATATGATATTAAAAAAAATGCTAATCAATGACATAAAATAAATGTATTTACAGATGTGTAACAAAGAATTAACCCCGTGAACAAGATCCAAGTGGAGCGAAACGTAGGGGGAAGAGAAATAAAAAGAAAGATTGAAGAACAATAACTTGAGGAAAGAGTGTTTACTTCAAAGGGCCCCCCAACATTTCCTATATTTTTTCTCAACCAAAATGGTGCATGGCCTGTATCAAAAGCCCTATGAGGAAAGACTCAAGAAATTAAATATGTCTGTAGAGGAAAGGGGGACGTGATAGAAATGTTCAAATTCCACAATGGCATTAATAATGTACAGGAAGGTAGCATTTTATGTAGAAAGAGATGCTCAAGGACAAGGAGTCACGTCATGAAGCTGAAGGGGAGAGAGAGACTCAAAGGGGATGTGAGGAAATACTTTTTCATGGAAAGGGTGGTGGATGTCTGGAAAAGCCTCTCAATGGAGGTGGTGGATGCTGAAATGGTAACAGGATTCAAGCAAACATGGGATTGACACAAGGGGACCTTCGTAATAGGGCTAGTGGTGGAATGGCCAGAGATCGAATAGGGTCTGCGGTGGCACAGCAGGTAGGGAATTTAGGGCAGAGTAGGTGGACCAAGAGATCTTTGTCTGCTGACAACTTTGTTTCTATTTTATGTTTTAACCCAAGACTATATCAGACAGTATGCAGTAAGGACTTTTCATCTTTTTTTCACAAAAATAGGTGACAAAAAAGACTTTTCCAAATGGAGATCAATTTGTTTAATTAACATTGATTTGAAAATTTTTGCTAAAATGCCAGCTGCTAGACTGAATCAAGTAGTAGAATGTCTGATAGCACCATCACAGCTTTGTTCAGTCCAAAGTAAGGCATTACAAGCAATACATGATCAATTATTTTTGCTAAGGGAATAAGTGGAGGAGGTAACACTGGCAGCATGGATGGGTTTTTATTCTCCCTTGACCAACACACAGCTTTCAACCAGGTCTCAAATGAATATCTAAGGTTTGTGTTACCCAAGTATGGATTTCCTAAGACCTTTACTACCTGAATTCAAATTTTGTACAATAACATGGCCATCAAAGAAATGTTATCTTATTTGTCCTGCTGTTGTTCTTACTGAGAATGTATGTTTACTATTTTTGTTTATTGTACATTGCTGTTGTGTAATATTTATCTCTATGTCATTTGTTATCTCCGCTTATTGTACATTGCTGCTGTGTAATAATTATTGCTACAGTATGTCATTTTGTTTCCTGCCACTTGTTCACATTTCTATTGTAAACTGTTTGCATTTTCCTTGTACCAATATTTTATTACTGTTTTTGCCTTGTATCCTCCTGGGTAGTGCCTGAAAATAGGCATTTCTATGTCTAGCTCACCTACCCAGTAATCAATACAAAAAAATAAATAATACCTTTGTTACAACAGTAGTAAATGGGTGACTCGAGATGGCATGCAAAATCTGAAATGGAATTAGGCAAGGGTGTTCCCTGAGTCCTATTTTATGTTTGGGCACTATTATGAGAAAAATAGAACAGGACCTCAAGATTATTCTACTATAAAATGAAGAAAGGAAGGTTATGGGTAAAATAATAACTCATGCAAATGATATCTGCCTCATAGTTCAAGACACTACTTCAGTGACCCAAGCCATGCCATGGTTTTGTGTATATAGGTTGCTCTTGACATGGTATCTAGTGGGTGGTTCTCCATGAACAGCTTAAGTAGCAGGAGTCAAGATTACAAAAGATCCTCTGAGTATCTTAGGAGTCAAATGTGGCTGTTGAGAGTTGGGGTTGTTTAATTGGAAAACTAAATTTGAAATAAGGCAGGAAAAGGTGCATTCAACCAAGGGAAAATAAGTCAGAACAAACTCTAATCAGAGCCATAGTGGCTCTCATCAGGATTTGTTCTGACTTATTTTCCATGATAATGCATTAACTTGATAATGGTGTTTCATGGACTTAAACATAAGGATGAATTACTGTAGTCAGCTCCGTATGTAAATTACATTTTTGGTAAAGGTAGATCATTTATCTGGATGATCCTGTGTTTCCCAGAAAGTGGGCCACCACAGGCTGAGATGGAGAGTAGGGAGATCCCAAGGGGAGAAAGTCCCACCAGAATGCAAGTTATTCAAAGAAACAGGGGATTAGCAAAGGGGAAAGGGTGGGGATGGAGCAGTCAGAGGAAAAAAAGGTGTGGAAGGGGGAACAACTGGAAAAAGGAGAAAGCGGCAAGAAAAGAGTTGTGGGCCTTTCAAAATTGTGCAAGGTCTGCATCAGAAGCCCTATAAAGAGAGAATGACAGAGTTCAATATGTACACCCTGGAAGAGAAAAGGGGAACTGGGGATATTATGAAGACCTTTGAATATCTCATGGAAGTTAGTAAGGTATAAGGAGATATGTTTCAGAGAAAATAGTGCTGCATAACAAGGGGTCATGATATGAAGCTGGACGGAGGTAGATTCAGGAAAGATGTGAGGAAGTACTTCTTCACAGAAAGAGTGGTAGATTTCTGGATCAGTCTTCCATGGGAGGCAGTGGGGTTGAAACCAGCGGTGGGCTTCAAACGTGCCTGGGATAGGCACAAAGGAATCCTAGGAGGAAGGAAGGGGGTGGAAGTGACAGTGCTATAGATCAAGTTGGGCCTGCAGCAAAAGTGACCATAATTAAAAATGGACAGATTAGATGAGCCCAGAAGTCATTATTTGCCATCAGTTTCTATGTTTTTGTAACTCCCCTTTAAGGGATTACTAGTGTATTGGCCCCTCCCTGGGGTTTTGTGACCCAATTCTGCCAAGTAGGGGAAAGGGTTAATTCTTATCGGCACTTGGGTGTAGTCTCTTGGGGGTCAGAAGGTCACCACAGGTGTGCGGGGGGGACAAAACCCAGCAGTTTAAGTGGGGGGAGGAAGTTCTGGTTGGAGGAGTGAGCGGTGAGGTAGTGAGACTGAGTCACAGCCGATTGGGGATAATTTCCCCCTCCGGCCCTCTGCAGGTGGCACTTGGGGGGGTACAGGAGAAGAAGTGGGAGCCAATAGGTGCAAGCCACAGAATACCTTGGAGGATGGCTAAAGTTGAGAGGGGAGCCAGCAGCCGCAAATAGCAGAGTGCTCCAGCAGCCTGTGCTGATTCATGTAGGGATCCACTGGGCAAGAATGCAGCAGGGAGTGTAGTGTCCAGAGAGTGAGTTGCATTGGAGCTCCTCAGGATGTGTGCCCCTCCCTTCTCAGTCTGAGAACAGTCATTCCCAGTTCTGGGAAAGGATGCAGGGGTCATGATGGAACCTGCAGATCCCCAAGACATGAGGATTACATGTTCCAAGAGGGACCTGTTATGAAACTGCCAGCAGATACAGGCCAGATGGTCTATCAAGTTTGCTCAATTGTGCAGTTAGCAGTCCCTTACACTGCAGCTGCCCCTCGCATCCCTACCTGCATATTCAAATTCATGCCTATACTTGCTGACACTCTTCTCCCCAGTGTCCCTTTGGTGACCTTCCCCTTGACCCTGTCCCATCCCCTCGTAAAACAGCCCACTAACTTTAAGGATACCACCTCTTTGGGCAGTGCATTCCACCTTGTCACTGCCTTTTCTGTGAATAGTGTCTTCTCATTTCCTTCCTGAATCTTCCACCCTCCAATCTCAGACTGTGCTCCCTAGTGTTCCTTCCACCCTTCAATTTAAAAATTCACTCTGTACCTCTCTTGTTTAAGTCTTTCATAGATTTAAAGGTTTCTATCATGTCCCCCCATCCCTCCTTTCCTCCAGGGAGTACATGTTGAGCTCCCTCAGCCTCTCCTTGTAGGGTTTGTCTTCCAGTCCTAGGATCAGCCTAGTTGCTCTGTGTTGGACCCCCTCCAGCAATTTAACATCTTTCTTTAAGTTAGGGCACCAGAACTGCATGCAGTACTCCAGGTTCGGCCTCACCAATGACCTGTACAGAGGCAGGATTACCTCCCCTCTCCTGGAGGTGATTCCACTGGCAATACACCCAGCATCTTATAAGCTTTAGCTGCCACATTTCTGCACTGTGCTGAGTGGTTCATTTGTCCTGTTATTATCACCCCAAGATCTTTCTTCTCCTCGTGGCTAACTGTACCCCCCCAGCTGATAATTCCTTGGGTTCCTTGCTTCCAAGTGCATGACTTTGCACTTCTTCATGTTGAACCCCAGTTGCCATGTGTCTGACCAGTGATCAAGCCTAGCCAGATCATCCTGTAGCCCCTGCCACCCTTCTGTGTCATCCAACTCTGCACCGATTTTGGTGTCATCCACAAAAAAGCTGATCTTGTTCTTAATCCCATGCGAGATGTCTGCAATAAAAAATGTCAAATAACACTGGGCCCAGTACTGATCATTGTGGTAGTCAACTGGTTACAGCTCTTGGAGCTAAGACTCCCCCTCCCCCCCACACACACACACAGCTCTACCCTCGGCTGCCTGTCCCTCAGCCATTTCCTGAACCAATCCACCATTTTCTCCCCTTTTGAGCCAGTGTGAAGAGAGAGAGAGAGAGAGATGGGGCTCGTTGAGAGTTAAGAGTGTCTGTGAAGAAAAATGGGCTGTCAGGCACTGTGACCTGTTTTGGGACTTATTCTGCCTTCAAACATTTGTGACCATAGCCATCTCGAGTTAATGCTGCCCTAAAGACTGTGCGACCTCCTTGGTCCAGGTAAAAGCTGCTATTATATCCATACCAACCACATGAAAGCTGTATGTGTTTCCCATGAGTTAACTAATGCTCTGCAGATCTATGTGTGAATATGTTTAATATTGTTGGTTCTTCAGGTTCTGTGTAGACATTCTGTTATTGAAAGGAACTTTATTATGCATTAACCTGGTCGTTTTCATCCAACATCAGCCAGGAGAAAGGGCACCTTGTGTGTGACATCTAGGCCTGGGTAACGTGACCACTAAAAGTGCTTCTGCTGTTGTGGGCACCCCCTCCCCACAGATACATTCCATTCATACCCCTAGAATGGGGAAGGGGGGCAACATTTCTATATATGACTGGTTATGTGATTCAAATGGATAAGACACACAGTTGTTACAGTTTTGCACTTGTGCTGTTGGTTTACAGAGCAAGTTTAGATACACATGTGTGTGGTGGTTGTTGGGGAGAGGGGGTAGGATCAAATTCAATACCTGTGCCATATAATATTATGCATTCCAGCAAGCCCACCCATGATGAACATTACACACATATTCTGTAGGTTACAGTCAGTGGGCCAGATTCTAGAGGAGATACACCTGGTGTAACAGCAGTTGCGCCAAGCAGAATAGCGCATGTGGCAACTTATGCCAGCAGTTGCAACATACGCGATTGTACAAAGTGGCCTGCAACATGTCGCAGGCCACTTGCGCCAAACAGCAGTTACGATGATAGTTGCACCATAAACCCCCTGTGACATGGCACTAGGGGGTTTATGGCAGAAGTTGCACCCTATTCCAGAAGGGCAACAACAAAGTCTCCAATGTTGGGATTCTATAAGAACCCCCGGAGGAGAACCAGCAACATAAGTTACACCAATATTTAGCTGGTGTAACTTATGGATGCCCCCCTGGGGGTCCTGTAGACCCGCTTGCAGTAGTGCCACCTTGTCCACCCCTCATGGCAGCATACCCCAGTGGGGCCCCACAGGGCTACCCATCCCCCATCCTCCTGAAACACCAATTGGCACAAGCCTCAAAGGGCTACCCGTACCCCCATCCCCCCAAAACCCATGTTGGTAGAAGCCTCACAGAGTGGCACTGCCATCCCCCCACCCATGCCCTGACCCCCCAAGCTGCCGGCTGCAAATGAGGCAATTATCCTTCCCTAGTAGTCTAGTGGCCCCCCACCCAGCCATACCAGCCCACCCAGCACCCCCAACCATTTCCAACCAGCGACTGGCACAGCCACCTCTCACCTCTACAGCCAGATGCCGACTTAGTTCTTTATGAGCACTACTGGAAAGACACGCTTAGAAATTAATTTTCTAAAGAACCCTTGGAGGAGAACCAGCGTAAGTTGCACCAGCATTCAGCTGGTGTAACTTACGGACACTCTCTGGGGGGTCCTGTAGACCCACCTGCGGGGCTTGTGCCAATGGGTGTTTTGGGGATGGGGATGGGTAGCCCTCTTGAGGCTTGTGTAATCGGTGTTTCAAGGAATGGGGGTATGGGTGGCCTACTGATCTCTGTGCTTTGTCAGGGGCTGTGAGAATAGGATGCCCTGTGGAGCAGATGATGTAGGGTTTGGGGCAGGGGGTGGGCTGCCCTGCAGGGCACCTCTTGTGGCAAGCTGGGTGGGGGGGCAGTTGCGAACTGCGGTGTGGCTTGTGACATGCTCACCAGGTGTGCCCACAGTTTGGCAAAACTGGCTACATGTCGCAAGTCGCAGGACTTAGCTGTGGAGACCCTGCCCCTTCTAGAATAGGGCACAGGGTCATTGTCGCAGTTGTGGGTGGTGCAAGTTGCGTTCGGTGGCAACTTGTGCCATCCTTCTAGAATAGGGCCCAGTGATTTCAGAAATACATAATTTTTGTATCCAAGCCATCAGCCTCCATTCAGTGCACATAGTAAGCTTTATTTGTAAAAGGCTGGGAAATAATTTAAAAGTTTAATTTGAAAAAAGTCAACTAAGTTATCACATTTGGTCACCTTCATTTTTCAGAATTTCCCTGTACAAGTCCAGTTCCTAACCCAGCATTTCCCCCTAGAATGACACTTGTGAAGAGTCATGAGAATAATTCAAATCTGAAACAAACTGATCATAATGACACTAAGAATTAGGTCCTGAAGCAGTTAACTAACACACACACTCACATACACACACACATCTATTGTTTAGATAAAAATGTGTAAGGGAGGGTTTAGGTGTCCTATAAGACTGAACTAAAAAGACAGCAGAGAGGAATTTCTACACTGACTGATCCTAGTTTAAGAAGCTGCATGTGCTCTTTACGCTGACCGCATCCACTGATTGTTATTTGAACTGCCATGAATATGCTGCATATAGGAGAGGAATGTATGAATGAATCAAACACACTCTCTCACTCGCTCTCTTTCTCTCAGTGGAGTGCTTTCTGTTAGTGGAGGGACTGTGTTTCAACTCCAAAATTGTGCTTCAGTGGCAGTGTGAAGTGCCCTTCATTCCCAAGTGATAGCAAGACAGCTTGCAGAGCTTCGCTCTGCAGCTATTAAAAAGGGTGTACTTGATAAAAACCTTTCTAATCCCTTTATTTTTATACATTAGTCAGATATCCCTCCCCCCCAACACACACAGCTTTGGAAACCTTTCTCTCAGGCTGTGGGTAAACAAGTTGAACCCAGTCAAGCAAAATATTATATATCTCCCAGTAAAGGAAAACGGCCAAAATATGGATAATTCTGTAATTTTCTTGTGTATTCTTTTACCATAACTTCAGGTCTTTACTTGTCCCTGGCTGTGGGATTTGGGCCCCTTGGGGTACTACACAGTGCCTTGGTTAGCCAATGCCATGGAAGCAGGGAGACTGAAAGTAGTTAGAGCTTCAGGAACCATCTCTATCTATCTTAAAGACCCTTTCGGCAAAATATGAATTTGGCAAATTACAGTCCCCAATATGGTTGATATGATTAGGAAACAGCTTTACAACTAGATCATTGAGACACAGTTTCAGAAAGGTATCATCTTTGAGAAGAGACACTTAAATGAAACATTAAAACATAGAAATATAGAATCTGTCAGCACACAAGGACTGCTTGGCCCACCTAGTCTGCCAGTTTTTTTCTACCTTCATTTTTGCTGCAGACCCTACTTGACTTGTACCGTTGTCTCTTCCCCCCTTCCTTACTCCTGTGATTCCCTTATGTCTATCCCAGGAATTGTTGAACCCACCACTGTTTTTTCCCCCACTGCCTTCACTGGAAGGATGCCCCAGGTATCCACCACCCTTTCTGTGAAGAAGTACTTCCTTACATCTCTTCTGAATCCACCCCCCTCCAGCTTCATGGCATGTCTCCTTGTTCTAGAGCACCTGTTTGTCTGAAAAATACCCTCCTCTTGTACCTTATTAACCCCTGTGAGGTATTTAAAGGTCTCTATCATAACCCCGCTCTCTCTCTCTCTCCTCTCCTTTAGTGTGTACATATTGAGCTTCTTTAGCCTCTCCTCATATGGTCTTTGATGCAGACCCTGCACCATTTTGGTAGCCTGCTTCTAGATTGCCTCTACCCTGTCCATATCCTTTCTGGGATGTGGTTTCCAGAACTGGAGACAGTATTCAAGGTGGGGTCTTACCAGCTATCTATATAAGGGCACCACCACCTTCTTCTTCCTGCTGGTGATATCCCTCCCTATGCACCCCAGCATCCCACTAGACCTCCTGACTGCCTCGTTATATTGCCTTGCCACATTTATGTCCTACGATATGATTACCCACAAGTTTCTTTCCTGCTTGGTTATTGTCAGTATCACTCCACACATTTTGTACTCTGGTCCTGGGTTTCTACGGCCCAAGTGCATTATTTTGCACTTTTTTGCATTAAAACCCAGCTCCCATACCCTTAACCACTCCTCCAGTTTTTTTCAGATCGATAGAAACATAGAAACATAGAAGATAACAGCAGATAAGGACCAGCAAGGCCCATCCAGTCTGCTCATTTCTTTTTCTACCTTATGAATGTGTCACCACTTTCTGAGGTAGGCCGTTCCATGCATCCACCACCCTTTCTGTGAAAAAGAACTTCCTTACATTACCCCTTAATTGGCCTCCCTCTAATCTCATGCTGTGTCCTCTTGTCCACCTATTTTTCTTGTATTGAAACATGTTAGACTCTTTCACCTTGTTAATGCCCTTAAGGTGTTTGAATGTTTCTATCATATCACCCCTCTCCCTCCTTTGCTCTAGGATATACATATTGAGCTCCGTTAATCTGTCCTCATATGTTTTCTGATGCAGTCCCTGCACCATTTTGGTTGCCCTTCTCTGGACTGCCTCAATTTGGTTAATGTCCTTGAGAAGGTGTGGCCTCCAGTACTGCATACAGTACTCCAGATGGGGCCTAACCAGCATCTTGTAAAGAGGGATTATTACCTCCCTCTTCTGACTTGTGATACCCTACTAATACACCCCAACATCCCTCTAGCCTTACCTACTGCTTTAGTGGTCTGCTTGGATGATTTCAGGTCATCGGTGATGATGACACCCAAGTCTCTTTCTTCCCTTGTGACTACCAGCAACTCCCCTCCCAGCCTATAGGTGGCTTCAGGGTTTCTCTTCCCTATGTGCATGACCTTGCACTTCTTTGTGTTAAACCCCAGTTGCCACTCTTCCGACCATTTTGCTAGTTTATCCAGATCTCTTCTCATTCTGCCCATCCTATCTGGATCATCTACTCTGTTGCAGATCTTGGTGTCATCTGCAAACAGACAAACCTTACCCTCCAGTCCATCTGCAATGTCACTGATGAAGATATTGAAGAGGACTGGCCCCAGGACTGATCCCTGAGGTACCCCACTTGTAACTTGCATCTCTTCTGACTGTATACCATTTATCACAACTCTCTGTTTTGTGCCCGTCAACCAGATTACGACCTGGTTGACCAACGTCTGACCCACCCAAGCCTACCCAGCTTATTAATCAATCTTCTACGTGGAACAGTATCGAAAGCTTTGCTGAAGCGAAGGTAGGCAACATCAACTACTCCCCCTTGGTCCACCACTTTAGTTACCCAGTCAAAGAAATCTGAGATTAGCTTGACAGGGCCTTCCTTTTGTAAACCCATGCTGTCTTGGATCCTGTGCTCCTATGGATTCCAGGAGTTGCACTGTCCTTTCCTTAAGGAGTGCCTCCATAATATTGCCCACTACTGAGGTAAGACTGACTGGTCTGTAGTTCCCTGATTCCTCCCTGCTACCACTCTTGTGGAGTAGGATCACATGAGCCCTTCTCCAACCTTCTGGGACCTCTCCTGTGCCCAGAGACTCACTAAACAGTTCTAATAATGGCTTTGCTAATTCCACCCTTAGCTTCTTTAGTACTATGGGATGTATGCCCTCAGGTCCCATTGCTTTGTCCACCCTGAGCTTATCAAGCTCTTGTCAGACCCTTTCTTTTGTGAAGGGACTAGTGCACACCTTCCTCCCCCCTGTGTCCATGGTGCTCAGCTGTGAGCCCTGCCCTACTTTCTCTTCAGTAAATACTGAGCAGAAGTATCTGTTTAGGATAGATGCTTTTATATGGTCCTCCTCTTCACATGCCTCCTTATCCCCTTTGATCTTAGCAATACCCCCTCTGGACTTTCTTCTTTCACTAATGTATTTATAGAAAGTCTTGTCACCTTCTTTTACTGTTTGTGCTAGTGTTTCCTTGGTTTGGGCCTTTTCCTGCCTTACTGCATTCCTTGCTTCCCTTAGGGAAGTTTGGTATGCCTCCCTATCTTCATCCTGCTGCATTCCCTTATATTTCCTGAAGGCCAGCCTTTTGGCTCTGACCTTTTCTGCTACTGTTTTTGAGAACCAAAGTGGTTTCCTTCTTCTTTTGCACTTCCTTTTCTCTCTAACACAATGGGATGTTGCTTCAAGTATTGCATCTTTAATGCTTGCCCACTTTGCCTGTATCCCTTCATTTGTATTTCTTTTTGCCAGGGCTAGCTTAACTCTGTTGGCCAGCTTATCTAAGTCAGCTCCTCTGAAGTCCCATATTTTTGCCTTGGAATAGGATGATTTAGTTCTAGTGGCCAAATTGAACCATACCATGTGATGGTCACTGGCCACCAGCTGACCTTCTACCTGGAGATCTGTGATCCTTTCCCTGTTAGTCAGTACTAGATCTAGGATAGCTCTGTCTCTTGTGGGTTGTTGTACCAGTTGTTTGAGGCCTTCCCCCTACAGGGAATCCACCATGTGTCTAGTTCTGGCATCCCTGCCCATTCTTTACACCCACCCGGAGTGTCAACTCTGTTGCAGATCTTGGTGTCATCCACAAAGATGCAGACCTTCCCTTCCAGCTCCTGTGCTACTGTATGTCACTTAAAATACATTAAAGAGGACCCGTCCCAGCACTGAACTCTGAGGTACCCCACTGGTCACCCTCCTTTTCTCATAGAGAACTCTCTTTACCACTACACTCTCCTAACAAGTTTCTTACCCAGGTTACCACCTTATTGCCCACCCCCAGGCCATGTATCTTGCTTACCAGTCTCCTATGTGGTATGATGTAATTGTAAATGGAGTCCACTCTGAAGAAAGGGGGGTTACTAGTGGGGTACCACAGGGTTCAGTATTGGGTCCAGTCCTTTTTAATGTCTTCATCAGTGACATTGCAGAGGGACTGGAAAGAAAAGTATGCCTTTTTGCAGATGACACAAAGATCTGCAACAGAGTTGATACACAAGGAGGCATGGAAAGGATGAAAGGGACTTGGCAATGTTGGAGGAATGGTCAGAACTATGGCAGCTAGGATTCAATGCAAAAGTGCAAAATAATGCACCTGGAAACAAGAACCCAGGGAAGAATACACAATGGCTGGGGAGGTAGTAACAACAACAAAAAGGAAAGGGACCTGGGGTAATCATATCAGATGACCTTAAGGTTAGCAAGCAATGTGAGAAGGCAGTAGGGAGGGCTGGGGTATACTGGATGTATAGGAGAGGCATCATCAGCAGAAAACAGGAAGTTGTTATCCCTCTGTACAGACAGTTGGTGAGACACCATCTGGAGTACTGTGTCCAGTTCTGGAGACCCCATCTCCATAAGGACATAGACAGGATAGAGGCAGTCAGGAGGAGGCAACTAAAATGGTGCAGGGTCTGCAAGAGAAGCCGTATGAGGAGAGACTAAAGGAGCTTAATATGTATACCCTTGAGGAAAGAAGGAGAGGGGATATGATAGAAACTTTAAGTACCTCAGTAGAATCAACAAAGTCCAAGAGGTAGCATCTTTCAGAAAAGAGACTTGCAAGAACAAGGGACACAATTTAAAGATAGGAGGAGGGCGGTTCAGGGGCAATGTGAGGAAATTATTTGACAGAGAGGGTAGTGGATGCATGGAACAGCCTTCCTGAGGAGGTTGTGGGTCTAAAACTGTGGGAGAATTCAAGAATGCATGGGACAGACAAAAGGCAATTCTTGTGGGGGGGGTAGGAAGAAATAGGCTGTTGGTTAACTAGGATCTACGGCCTATCCTGTAGGTAGGGAAATGGGCAGACTAGATGGGCCTAGCGGTCCTTATCTGCTGTCAAAGTCTATGTTTCTATGTTTCTATGATGTTGAAATCCAGGTAGGCCACATCCACTGCTTGTCCCTGATCCAACTCCTTGGTCCTCCAGTCAAAGAAATTTATTAGATTTATTTGGCATGACCTTCCTTCTGTGAATCCATGCTGTCTCAGATCCTGTAACCAGATGGATTCAAGCTATTCTACAATTCTTTCCTACAGTAATGTTTCTGTTATACCCACCATTGATGTCAGGCTAACAGGCCTATAACTGGCTGCCTCTTCCCTGCTACCACTTTTGTGAAGTGGGACTATATCTGCTCTTCTCCAGTCCTCCTCCAGGACCACTCTAGCCTCCAGCAATCTGTTAATCAGGTCTGTTAGAGGTGCAGCAAGTATCGACCTGAGCTCTCTCAGCACCCTTGGATGCACCCTGAATGTAACATCCTTTCTGTTAAATTAGCTGAATAACTCCAGAAGCCCACCTAAGGAGTCTCTTTAGTTCTGCTGCCATTGGCAGACTTAACGTACAGGTCATTCAAAAACATGTAAAAAAAAAAAAGCAGAGGACAGAACCTGCTCCAGATCTCAATGTAGGAATAAGGAGGATTGTATAGAGAATTTACAATGTAACTGCACTTACATCACTGGGTTTTGGGATCACTTGGCCATTGTATGAAATGAGCCGGCATTTTAGGCAATAGACTATGCCGTGCTGGTAAATGGTAGCAAAGTGAAAAGCAACGCAAACACCAAGATTACAAACTACTGGAAAGATTTATTTAAGAAAAAAGCAGACACAGATTGTCTGCTACTGACCTCCCCTACATGCCACCTATGTTTGAGGCTTCTTCAGGGTGGTGGAGTCAGCTAGTGCACACAATTAAATGTGAATAATTTGCATAAATTCATACATGTAAGCTTGTGTACATACATGCAAGAGAATAAAATGCAATGTGCAATAAATCAGTGATTATGGCTTAATCAGTGTATTTTCTCATTACAACAGAAGGACTGTTGGTTACTTCATATCATTAGGAAAACTGATTATGAAATATGCAATAATATTTTATTCCAACTCTAGATATACCCTGGTTAGTTTTCTTGTGGGTGTGGTGGCAGAACATGCCATGGCTTACAGACTTGGACTAGCCTGTGTCATAGGCCTTTTGCTTTGATGCTCTTTGCTATAGTGTTGTTTTCAGTAATATACAGTACTTAATTAAATGACTGCCTTTTATTTATTCTCTCATTTTTTCTTCTTTTTCAGTTAATTATTATGTGTAAATAGTTTTGTCATTGATATTTTTTCTTTTAGCCTTTAAAAAAGGGGAAAAGAATATCTGTGGGGTGTGGGTGGCTCTATTTTCACTTACTTGAACTTTCTTTTGTCTCCTGGATCACAAGTATGATTTCCTTTGTTTGTTTTTTTTTTCTTTTTTTGCTGTTCCTTGTTATGCTTGCATAGTTTCCTTTTTCAATAAAAAAATGTTCTACTCTTCATCAGTAAGTGCCATGGGATCTTTTACATCCACCTGGACAGTGACCAGGGATGGACAGAAGGGACCTTGGTTTAATGTCTCATCCAAAGAACGACACCTCACCAGTGCTGCACCCCCCTTGTACTGAACTACATTGTCAGTTATGGATTTTACCCATGTACCAGGTATGGAGCTAGAACTTTCCCTGACGTGAGAACTCCAAAACTGGGCACAGTACTCCCAGTGTTGCCTTACCAATGATCTATAAGAGGTAGTAACACCTCTTTTCTTTTACTTTCACTGCCTGTTCCTATACATCCCAGAATCCTAATTGCCTTACTATAGGCCATGTTTCACTAGTTTGTTTAACAGAGACACTAATGATGATGCCTATTCCCTTTCCTTAGCTGTAGTAGTTAGCTTTACCCCTCCCATCCAGTATTCTGGCCTGGGGTTCCTATGCCCTAGGTGCATCACCTTGTACTTTTTGGCATTGAATTTCAGCTACTTTAACTACCAGATCTTAGACCACCTTTCTAGTCTTTGCTGGTCACTCTTCATATCACTAGTTCCCTTCTCACTATCTACCCTCCCACAGAAGTTTGTGTCACTGTCGAAGAGACACAACTTATACTAGATTCCTTCTCCAGTGTCACAGATGAACATATTAAAGAGGACAGGACCAAGTTGGATCCTGGTTTCACCACACTCATGACTTCTGTTTCTTCCAATTTAACACTATTAATCACAACTCTCTGCTGCCTCTCCTTCAACCGATTATCTACCCATTTTACTATGCCCCTTGCTGCACCCATACCATCCATCTTCTTCAGTAATCTTCTAGAAGACAACATGCTGAAGGCCATGATGAAGTCAAAGTAGAGTAAATCCATGGTGTGGCTCCCATCCAATACCCTCATCACCCAGTCAAAGAAAATTATTAAGTTTGTCTGACAAGACCTCCCAGCCATGTACCCATGCTGTTTATTATGCTAGAGTGCATTTCTCTCCAGGTAGTTCACAAGGACCTCTTTGACTAATGACTCCATCAGATTACCTACAACACAGGTAAGAATGTGAGGTCTGTAGTTTCCTGCTTGCTCCTTGTCTCCTCCTTATGGATTGGAACTACATGTGCTACCAGCCAGTGTTTTGGAATTACCTGTCTACAGTGAGGTATTTATTAGCCTTACCAGGGGTTCAGCCACTTCCACTGCCAGTTTCCTGAGTACCTTCAGATGCATCCCATCAGACCCCAGGGCCTTATCTATCTTTAGGTCTGCTAGCCCTTTCCAGACCCTTTCCCTGGGAAACACTGGTTGCGTCATCTTCAGGGCCCCCTTTATGGCTGCCTAGATGCAACTCTGTGGCAGGGCACACTGTCTTCCCTTGTGAAGACAGAGCAAAATGAAAATCATTCCACTGAGAGAGAGAGAGAGAGCAGGAAAATGACATGTGTACTATGCAAGGAGTTCTCAAACTCCAGCATTGCTAATTGCCACCTGCAGGTTATATGGCTTGCTAACAATTTGCACATGCTTAATGTATGCTCCCTATACAAAATGCTGAATTATGACATCAAAGTGCTGAAGGGAAACTGAGTCTCTTTTGACTGGTTTCACCGTTAAAGCCACCATATTTTAGCTAAGGATGAGGCAATGCTGCATTTCAATTTAGTGTAAGTGCCAAAATTCAGCACTTTTCCCTTAATTTTACCCCAAAATTTAGGGTCACTTTGGATCACTTCAACTTTTGGGCTATTTCTTGAGCAAAACACTTCACTTTAGCCCTTCCCAGGTGACCAGGGATAGTTCCATGGCTTTTTCCTTCACCCACTCTAGTCATTTCCCACCTTCCTTTCTCTTCCCTTGAAATTTGTTACATAAAAAACAACCCAGATCCTGGCAATGTCCAGGTGCTGACTGCGTTTTTGTTTTCAGCTAAATTTGACTGGAGGAATAGGGAAGGGTGGAAAAGGATTGAATTGACTGTGATGGCCAAAGGGTGGTTTAGGGGTGTCACTTATTACTGTTTGTAGCCTGCTAAACACCAACATCAGGGACCAGAAGTGTCTTTTGCTGAAGTGTTGAAGCCAAACTTAACACAGGGGGCCAGAATCAAAGCCAAGCAAAATATGCCAATTTTCACATTCACTCACCCTTACAGTATTTTTGGTATGCTCCCCAAATGCAAATTCAGCATTTGTTCATTCTTAGACTTAAACTATAATATTCATTCTCCACCAGATTATAATTTTGCCAAAATAACTTATGCGTGGTAAAGTGGAGTTCACCAAGTGGGACAGGGAAATAAACAGCTTTGGGCACAAAATCAGTTCAAGAGTCTTTATTATTTTTATTGAATGCTACATCTGCCAGCAAGGCAGGAAGCAAACATAACAGATCCAGTGTCGTTTTCCATTCAGTGGTCGCCTGGACTAGGGAATTTCTACATTGTTCTGTTGAAGAGTACAGAAATATACATTTTCAAAGTGTTTTTTCAATCTTGTAGCAGGAAATGTGTGACTTAAAATTAAGTTGCTAGTTTCCAGAAACAACTACTACCATGTTCCAGAATTTTCTATAGGAACTGAACTTGCACAAGCAGTTGAACTGTTGTTCTGCTGAGACTAAAAACAAACATGTGTTCTATTCCACTAAAACGGTGAAATAAAATTGAATTATCAGTGATATACTGTAGGGTTTTCTTCCTTAACAGGACCCTAAACAGGGCCATATGCTTCTGTTCCACTTGTGTTATAAGTCACAGATAGTCAGATTACTATTAGTCTTGACACCTTTCATAATTTATTTAGTTGGCTTTTATTTACATTACACTATTTGTCATATCAGTAGCACTAATGTCACCCTAAGCATGTAGGGTTAAGGAAGTGGGAGGAAGAGATGGCATCATAGATCAAGGAGGGTCTGCAACAAAAAATGAAGGTTAAAAAACAAAATGGGAAGATTGAGTGGGCCCAGTGGCCCTTATCTGCTGTTACATTCTATGTTTCTATTTTCCAAGCCAAAATGGTGATCTTACCTTACTCAAGTCATTTGTCAATGAGTAAGAAGAAACACCAGGTCATACTTGTAAACAATCTCTAGCCTATCCTGGACAATAATTTTACATAACTAATAAATTCATAACACAAACACTTACTGGTGTTTAGCAGGCTACAAATACAAATAGTGACAAGTTAGAGAATAGTTTCTGACCAATTTGTCACATACCTCGAAGAGTGCAATGTCCAGTGTGCATAGCAACATAGCTTCCAGAAGCTCCACAGCACTAACATGATGTTGTTGAATACACCAGCTATGTTCATGAGGCCCTTGACAATGTGACCTAGTCGGAGCTATATATATATATATATTGACCTTACTAAAGCCTTTGACCTGGTCAGCCATAAGTTCCTACTTAACAAATTTCTTGGCTTTGGTTTGTTACAGAATACAGTTGATAGGTTTCACAGCTATCTCACCAGTTTTTCCCAGTGGGTGCAGATCAATAATAAATCTTTGTCTGAAATTAGAGGATTATCTATTGGTATCCTCCAGGGCTCCATCTTGGGCCTACTCCTTTTGGCCTCTTTGTAAAGCAACTGAGCAATGCTTCAGAAGGAAAGAATTGTTGAGTATCTAGAGGCCAGAGGGGCTCAGGACCCAAGGCAGCATGGATTCACAGCAGGAAGGTCATGCCAGACAAATCTGATAGATTTCTTTGACTGGGTGACCAAAGTAGTAGATCAGGGAGGGGCTGTGGACATGGCTTACCTAGACTTTAGCAAGGCATTTGACACAGTCCCACACAAAAGATTAATATACAAGTTAGCCAGCCTGGGAGTGGGTCCCAAGATGACAGCCTGGGTAAAGAATTGGATGGAGAATAGGACACAGAGAGTAATAGTAAATGGAGTCCACTCTGAAGAAAGGGGATTACTAGTGGGGTACAGCAGGGTTCAGTATTAGGACTGGTCCTCTTCAATGTCTTTATAAGTGACATTGCAGAGGGACTGGAAGGAAAAGTATGTCTCTTTGCAGATCACACAAAGATGTGCAACAGAGTTGATGCACAAGGTGGGGTGGAAAGGATGAGAAGGGACTTGGCAAGGTTAGAGGAATGGTTAAATGTATGGTAGCTTAGATTCAATGCTAAGAAGTGCAAGGTAATGCACCTGGGAAACAAAAACCCAGGGGAAGAGTACACAATGGGGGGTGAGATACTAACAACAACAAAAATGGAAAGGGACCTGGGGGTAGTCATATCAGATGACCTAAAGCTGGGCAAGCAATGTGAGAGGGCAGCAAGGAGGGCTGGGGGATACTGGGATGCATAGGGAGAGGCATCACCAATAGAAAACAGGAAGGTATTATTCCTCTGTGCAGACAGTTGGTCAGACCCCATCTGGAGTACTGCATGCAGTTCTGGAGACCCAAGCTCCGCAAAGGCATAGACAGGATGGAGGCTGTCCAGAGGAGGGCAACTAAAATGGTGCAGGGTCTGCACCAGAAGACATATGAAGAAAGACTTAAGGAACTGAATATGTATAGCCTTGAGGAAAGGAGGGAGAGGGCAGACATGATAGAAACTTTCAAGTACCTCAAGGGAATCAACAAAGTGCAAGAGGGTAGCATCTTTCAAAAAAAGAGGTGTGCAAGAACAAGGGGGCACAGTTTGAAGATAGAAGGGGGCAGCTCAGAGGTAATTTAAGTAAGTATTTTTCACAGAGAGTTGTGGATGGATGGAACGGCCTTCCGAGGAAGGTTGTGGAGTCAAAAACAGTGGTGGAATTCAATCATGCATGGGACAGTCATAAGGCAATTCTAGGGGGTGGATGTAGGAAGAAGTAGGCTGCTGGTTAACTAGAATCTGCAGCTTATCCATTAGGTAGGGAAATGGGCAGACTGGGTGGGTCAAGCGGTCCTTATTTGCCATCAAAATCTATGTTTCTATGTTTCTATGTTTGTCAGACAGCTTACACACTTCTCCATACCAATGATGTAGTCATCTATTCCAAAATTCCTGACCTTCACAGACTTACTGTTGCTCTCCAAAGTAGCTTTAGGTCACTTGAAAGCTGGTTCTTCAACAACAAACTGGTCCTTAATTACAAGAAAAAACAAACAAACAAAGACCATGCTCTTCTCTAGCATACCACAGAAGAGCAAAGTTCCACCCTTTGTCATCCGACATGGCCTAGGACAAAACCTTGAACAGGGGGGATACCTTCAAATACCTTGGAGTAACTCTGAATGACACCTTAACTTTTGTACTCAGTTTTGACAATTTGGTGGCCATGGTTAACATAAGACTGAGTGCCCTCTATTGTAATAGGAACAATCTCACTGGGGATTCTAGATGCCTTGTTGTGGCCAGCTGTGTTCTGTCACTTACAGATTTTGGGCTCCCTGTCTATGCAGCTGCCTGTGACACAGTGCTAAATAGGGTGAAGCTGATGTATAATAAGGTGTTTGGCCTAGTATTTGATGGAGATAACTGCTCTCATAGTTGTACCCTTTATGCACTCACTAACTGGGTACCTTTACACAGTAGAACAAAGCTCCAGGCATGTTTGCTACCCAAAAAGGTGCTTTTATGCCTAACACACCCTGCTTTAACAAACTGCTACTGCACTGTCTCCAACCAATATAACACCAGAAACATGGCCAGGAATGCCCTTAAGTCTCCTTTCTGGCATACTCAGCTTGGCAAGTGTTCATTTGCTGTCAGGGCTACTAACTGGTTAAACAAACAGCCTAATACACTGCTGAATCCCAAGATTAATCAGTTTAATCGATCTTTGCAGTCTGCCTTTGTAGTCCAGTGCAACAGCAACTGTTAAACAGTTTTACTACATTTCTCACTGTACATAACTGGTGACTATTTATACAATAAACTGTTTTTCCATTTTTCCAAAACTGTATGTAATTTGTTTGCCTTAAGTGCCAGGAGCATGACTTGACTGCCTTTACTTTGGAACTGCTTATTGCACCTGTAATTTTTTTTTGTGTGTGTATGACTATGTTTTTGGCATGGAACCTTTGTAAATGAGCACGTGTACTCAAAGGTAATCTCCAAAGTTTTCAACAAATAATAAATAAAATAAAAACAAAAAGTACATATATACATAGATAAAAATAGAGTGACATCAAGGTCAAGTCATGTTTATTTGTTCTTCCAATACATAATATTTTTGGACATTACAAAACATAATAAATTATTATGACAAATAAATGGGTACAAATACAAACAAGATGTTAAAAACATCATATACCAAAGTGCTTCCATTGACTACTCTGTACAGCAAAAGTCTATGAGATTAAAATCTTCAATTTATTGTAACTTTTTCTCTTAGAGCTAATTACAGATGCAATAAAGTCAGCAATTATTTCAGCCTCATCTACTATCATATGGTGCATTAATATAAACACAGGGTCATAATTTGTATCAGCATATCTAATATAAAATTGTTTTAATAAACAGTCTATATGATAATTGTATAAAGGACACTGTACAATGATATGTACCAAAGTCTCAGTGAAATCTCTGTTACATAAACATTTGAGTTTTTGAGAGCTATAGTATCATATGATACAATATAATTAAAATAAATATGTCTGGAAATAATAATACCAAACCTTGCCCATGTAATAATTTTATGAAATCTAGGGGCAATTGGAAAAAATGTAAATAATTTTCAGCAGCAGAACTGGTTTTGAATTGGCTGAATCAAAGATCCTGTTTTTTGCTTCTAAACTGTTCCATCTGTATCTTCTGCACTAATGCAAATATTTTCCACTTTATTTTAGTTCTATACAGTTCAGATATTATTATTCCCAATTAATAATCATTCCATAAGTGGACAGAATCAATAATTTGAAGAGTTGTAATCAACATTTTTAACCAGGGAGAGGAAAATCCATTGATAAGCCATGCTCTTTTCTCAGATAAACAAATAAGTGGGATATCAATTTTTCCATTGTTAATAATTTTTAACCAATATGAAACCAATCATAAGCACATTATAAATGCTACCGGAATTTTTCCCAACTCTGAATGAACAACAGAGTTTGACGTAGCTAGAGGAACCTGTAAAATAGCTTTGTAATAGTATGTTAGCGGAAGTTCCAAATTAGGTGTTTCCTTAACTCCCCAGACTTCAGCGCCATAAAGGAGGAGAGTGGAAAATTTGACTTTCCCGTCCTTAATAGCAGGCAACACTGAATAACCACCAAATTTTGCATTAAATCGCTGTAACACCTTTGCTACATGTTTGGCTTTAGTAACTTGGTTTTTAACATGGGGGTTCCAAGAGCTCTTTGTGGAGAAATTAATACCCAAATAAGTATAAGATGATATGATTTCACTTAGTTGTTTATTTAGAAATACACTTTGCTTCCAGAATTGATTTCCAAATACCATAATTTTAGTTTTGTTTAACTTGATCCCTAGTTGAAGTTTATCACATTTTATTTTAAGCTGATCCAATTTCTGCTGTAACCCTATAGTGGATAGGGCAAGCAATACCAAGTCATCCACGTAAGCCAGTACATGAATAGGAGTTTTATCAATTTTGGGGGAGTCTAAGGGCAAAGTTACATCGAAATAAAGTAAATGATCTATATAAATATTAAATAATAATGGGGCTAATAAGCACCCCTGTTTTACCCCCTTGTTAGTGGGGAAGTATTCGGATATATTATTGTTATTATCAAATCTGACTGCAGTATATGTATTAGAGTGTAAAAGGAAAATAGGAACAAGAATGCCTAACAGGAGACCTCTATTTTGGAGTATGTTCCATAGAGTTTCTCTAACCACCCAATCAAGCGCAGCTGTGAAATCCATAAACAATGTATATATTTTCATTTTTCTAAAGCACCTGTATTTTTCTATGAAATGAGCCAAAGTGAATATGTTATCTAATGTGAAAAAATCATGCCAAAAACAGGCCTGAAATTTAGAAAGAGGGCTATGATTATCTACCCACATTTGAAGTTTTTCTAAAAGTATTCCTGAGCTTACAATTGATATCTAATAAGCTTATTGGTCAGTAATTTGATAGAGTTTGAAATGATCCTTCTTTTTTTTTTAATTTAATATATTTTATTAACTTTACAGCTAAAGTATGGCCTAGTCAGCCAGTACATACAAAACAACCATATTGTTTTAGGCAAAGCTTGGTATAATGACAGTGAAGTTAAACAGTTTCAAGAAAGTCTTTTTTAACATTCAAATAACAAAACCTATTTATCTACCCCTAAAACTTAATATCTCCCCCTTACCTTCCCCTGCATCTACTGAGTCAGGAGAGCCACATGAATCCTTTGAGTAGGGGCTCAAACAAATATCGTAACCAATTAAGGATGAGACTACATCGCCTGATAGAGCCTAAAATTTCCAAGCCAGTATCGCATCCAGCGGTCCCCATTTAGTATTATAGAATTGCAGTTTATTATTCAATCTTGCTATATGTCGCTCTATCTGTAATACCATCATAATCTCTCTATGCCACTCGAGTACCGATGGCGTGTTTGCCTCTTTCCAATGCCTAAGGAAAACCACTTTCGCAGCCGCAGATACAATGGCAATGAACGCTTTCCTCTGTTTACCCATCTCTATAGGGCAGACGTTGAGTAGATAAATTTCCGGTGTAAAAAAAGTCTCTAGTCCTAATGCTGTTTGCAGTGAAGTATGGATTGAGTTCCAGAAAGGGAGAATCTTGAGACATGTCCATAAAACATGATACAGGTCAGCCTCTTCGGTTTCACATCTACTGCATTTGGGCGATATAGATTTGCCCATTTTATGTAATTTAGCAGGGGGTGTAATACAAGTTATGTATAATATTGAATTGCTGCAGTTTATATCTATCTTGCTTAATGTACTTACTGTTATTATCCCATATCTGCTCCCAGACTCTCTCCTCACCGAGCCTTAATCTCTGTCTCCAGTACATGCCAATCTTGGAGGAGATCCCTTTGTCTCTGATCTGGCGCTCACGATATAGTTTGGACACTGGATGTTTCTGTTCAGCTATCTTTAGTAAAGAAGTCAATCCATACTCCTCTTCACCAGGTATGTCCATATCTCTCAGGTGGGTTTTAATTGAATCCCTAATCTGGAAATATTTAAAAAATTCTCCCTTTTAATTCTGGAATCAAAACACAAGCATGTTCATACGTCAATACTTTCCCTTGAGGAGCTAAGTCTCCCAATTTCAAACCAGCTAATGAAGCTAGGAAGCTGGAGGGAATTGGGACACCCTGTATTAGAAAATTCTTATTGTATAGAATGGGTTGGTCAGGTGAATTCTGCCACTTTACTTTTAATAACTTCTGGACCTGGTGTAAAACTTTTATTGACCATCCAATAGGCATGTTCTTAAGTGATGTAGGTAAAAGTCTAACGTTCATAAAAGGAATTGAATTTAGTGCAAGTGCACAGTTATTGACCAAATCTCTCTCAATATGAATCTATGGTGGGACGAATTGACTGGAGTCTACCTTGCAGGTCGGCCAAGTCCAATGGGCTAGTTTGCTAATATGTGACGCCATATAGTATTTTAGAAAGGAGGGGAGTGCCAGGCCCCCTATCTTCTTTAATGCGGTGAGTTTCTTATATGAGCATCTTACTGCTTTCCCCTTCCAAATAAACTCATTAAGGATTGTCTGTAATTACCCAAACCATGCTTTGGACAGATAGGGACACAGCATGTTCAGGGGTTAAAAGATCCTTGGTAGTATATTCATTTTTATTACTTCAACTCTGGCCCAAAGTGATAAAGGTAGTGAATTCCATCTAGCTAAATCTTGCTTAACTATTTTGAGTTGATTATTAAGGTTTTCATTTATCATTGTGGCTATATCACGTGTAATCGTAATACCTAAATACAGTAACACTTTAGGCTTCCAGCTAAACCCCGAGTCCTTAGCCATACTTGGGAGACATCTAGAATTAAGTTGAAATAGATTCGATTTTGAAATATTGAGCTTATAATTCGAGACCTTTGGAAATTGTGCTATTTCCTGTAGGATTATTGAGATACTAATATCTGGATCTTCCATATGAAGAAGCAAATCGTCTGCATATGCAGATATCAGATACCTACTATTCCCTATTTGTATCCCCTTAATCCCCTGTACCATGAGTAATCTTTGAATCAATGGCTCCAAGTATAAATTAAATAAAAGTGGGGAAAGAGGGCAGCCCTGTCTTGTGCCACATAACAGAGAGAAGGGATCTGACAAGATTCCGTTTCACCATACACATGCTTTGGGAGATCTATATAGCAAACTAATCCAATTTATAAAGCTATCGGGTAATCCCATTTTTGACAGGACAGCAAATAAGAAATCCCAGTAAACTCTGTCAAATGCCTTTTCTGCATCTAACGCCAACAGGGCTACTGGCATCTGTATTTCTCATGCTTGTACAATTAAGTAGTGAAGTTTATGTATATAATCACTTGATGCTCTATTGCTCATGAATCCAATCTGAACATCGCTGACCATTCTAGTCATGAAAGGACTGATTCGACAAGCTAAAACTTTTGCCAATATTTTAAGATCTACAGTTAACAAGGATATCGGTCTATAGTTCCCCGGGAAAATGGGGTTTCGACTTGGTTTTAAAATAAGAATTATGAGGGCCTCCAGGAAACTGTCTTCAGAATATCCCTCGCAGTACCAATAATTATATACCCTGGTCAAAACTGGGGAGATTTCTTCTATAAAGACCTTGTACACATTAGTAGTGAGGCCATCCGGTCCCGGTGATTTATCTGAGGCAAGCTGTGCTTTTGCTTGCTTCACTTCCCATAATTGAATGGGTGATCCTAACACTGCTACGTCTTTAGGATCAAATCTCATTAAAGCTACGGAATTTAGGAAGTTATTAATTTCATCTACCCTCACCCTACTTTCTGTAGGAATAGAATAGATTCCACAGAAATAATCTTTAAACACAGACACAATCTTCTTTGGGTCTTTAACGGTAATATATCCTTCATTAGACTGCAAAGCTGCCACATGCCTATTTGATTCTAGTTGCTTGATCCTTAATGCGAGGAGTTTCCCAGCTCTATCCCCGGATTCAAGATATTTAATCTTAGTTCTTCGAAGAGCTAACTCTGCTTTCTGCAACATAATGGAGGAGTATTGGGCATGCAGTTGATGTAAGTTAACCCATTCTGCCTCAGTTGAGTGCTTAGTAATAGCACATTCCAACTTTCTAATGGCATTAGTGAGCTCTTCTAGGCGTGTCCTATCTTTTTTAGCTCTTGTAGATGCAATTCTAATACATTCCCCTCTTATAGCACACTTCAATGTTGCCCATACAATATCAACCTTTGAGACTGAACCAGTGTTTTGCTCTAAAAAAAGACTATGAATTTCTTGAGGTGTTCGTGTGTATAGGAATCCAGCAGGAGTTGGTTATTAAATCTCCACATAAAGTCTCTCTTAAACCCCAGATTTGGTTCATATTTAAATGATACTGGGAGTGGTCTGAAATGACACTAGTATGAATTCTTGCTTCAATGATTGAGGGGAGCAATTTATTACTTACTAACCAGTAATCAATTCTAGAGCAGGTTTTGTGCGGCATTGAAAAAAAAGGTATATTGTATTACCCCAGGGTTATTAAGTCTCCAGATATCTACGAGATCTAACCCTTCCATCATTTCTCTCAGAGCTCTTTGTGCCAGGGATAGCCCTGTTCTTTTATTATCTGACCTATCACCCTGTAACTTCGGAGCGATATTCCAATCCCCCCCAAGTAGAATAATCTCGGAAAGCTAAGAATTTAGTTTGTCTAATAGGAGTGTAAAAAATTGTGGGGATTCTATGTTAGGACCGTAAACGGACCCTATAACAATCTGCTGTATCATTAGAACTCCGATCAAGAAGATAAATCACCCCTGCGAGTCCCATATTTCTTTTTCCATTTGGAAGTGAAGTCTTTTATGAAAGAATGACTCCGCCTTTATTGGATGATACCCCTGCACCAAATACCTGACCAACCCAATATTTTTTGAATAAATGAACGTGTTCCCTTTTGAGATGGGTTTCTTGCAAACATGCCATGTCACAATTGAGATTTGAGAGATGTCTTAATATAACTTGCCTTTTGCATCTATCTCGAGCCCCTTTAATGTTCCAGCTTACCATGTTATTAAGACCTGACACCATAATTTATACCTGATAAAAAGGTTTCATACAGCTTTGTCGGTAAATCTAAACCCATCATATCTCTGCTCGTGGCTCTCCCCTTTCTCATAAAGGATAAGTAGATGCTACCCCCTCCACCCTTTGTTCCCCAAAAACTCAAGTAATCCCACAAAACCCGATGTCCCCCCAGTTCTAGTAACCGCGCTTCTACACCAAACTGTCATGTGACTATTATCAACCCAGCAGAAAGTCCACCCGCCACCCCTATCCCAAACCCACTATTTACTGTACATTAACCCTTTATGTTCTTACCCCTTGTATAAATTGACATGAAATTTGATATAATGAAAAAAAAAAACACTCTTGTTGATTCCAGACAACATTAGTTACCCTTTTCAGTCAGGGCTCCTTTCCTTTAACTGGAATCCACCAATTAACTAATGAGATTCTACAGCATTTTGTTCCCCTAAGCTCTGATGACAATGTTTATATTACAATTGTAGACTATGAAACTAGTTTATTAGCCTTTATCCCCCTCTAGTGGACATTGTCAAGAACTACACCCCTACTCATAACACAAAACCGGTGCTTGTAACCTGTAAGACTAATATGCTCTAACTGGTTACTAGAATATAGTAGCCCCTTCGGGTCAACATTTTCTCAATCTTTTGTATTAGTCCAGATGCAATCATTCTACATCTTCTCGAGGAGGTTGGTCTCTTAAATACAGCTCCCATTATAGAGGTAGACTAATGTATAACTATTCCAACTGATAAACATAGAAAAACCTGGATATCTCATACACAGTATTTAAGCAGTCAACTCTGTAAAGTTTCCCCTTGCTGTGATGCAGAACCCTGCATCTGCTCTGCATTTTTAGGGGACTATTCAGCACGGTCAAGACGTGTTGCAGGACAGTATCTTCAAAGCCTGGCTTGTCCTGAACTGACTGGACTCCGACAAATAGGCTACAGTCACACTCGCAGGTTTTCATTTTTAACCATCATTAGTTGACTCTATTTCTGAGACTCTCGTTATCTTGGAAATTGAAAAATAGGCAGGCGCAACACCGCTCTATTATTAAATTACCAGTACCGGGTTGCTATTACTGTGCATTAGGAGAGATCAGCAGTTAAGGGAGCACAATACCACAATATTCCCCTAAGTGACCCCTTTTCTGGGCCATTACTCATATTCTTATGCCCGGAGCATAAATACTTTGGATAGTCATTTATTTATATTTATGGATCCATTTATTTATGAAGCGTTGTGCCACAATCAACACCTCATTCTAAAGTCATTATGCGTTTATCAGGAGTATCATCTTGATCTTAACAACCAGTGTAGAGTTATACAGCATTATCAAAGAAGATCGAGGTTTACCATATTGCCGGGGGGGGGGGTTAATTTCAGGTTGAAGACAGTCCTTCGCTGTGGATACCATTATTGCTAGTGAGCTTAACGATGTGATACCTCATCTCGTGACTCAAGGACTTTAACATCTTTCCAGTCTGTGGCGAACTTTATTGCTGCATATTGTTCAAACTCACTCAATAGTCTCTGACACTACATAGGCTGAAGTTCAAACCCGATGAAGTTACTCTGGAAAAGCCATAGTCCTGCTTAAGAGGGTTCTCAGTCCATCATTATAAGTTCCGAAGCCCACCACTTGTTAAAAGCTGGTTTTTCCTCAGTCTCAACTGAGGCGGGGGATATCTATGCCATTGTAGTAGGATACATTAACTTTCCATTATTATCCAATCGAGTAAGACTGGAACTGTATCTTACAAAAAAGATTGGCATTGTAGATTGGCTAGGCTATCCTATCTCACTTTGTTGCTATACTATTTAGGCAATTGTGCAAGACATTGCTGGGCTGACTATGCCATATTCTTTGGGAGTTTAGATTCAAATCAGAAGTACCTGAATGTACTATATTTCTCCTTGTCCAGAGAGGGAGTCTAGCAAAATTTTCCAGTCGAGTAGCCCTTTTTTCCACTAGGACAAAACTTTTGGCGAGGTAGAGGCTGCCAAAGATTATTCACGTTGCTGAAGATTAATCAGCAAGCATCTGGTTCTTCCCAAATCAAAATATTTCAAAAGCCCTTCTATGCCAGTGTTGCGGTATTGTGGAGATCCTGCACCTCTACTTAAAATGGTCTGGCAAGGATTCTTTAAGCTGTTGATGAGCCATTTTGACGGATTCATAAGACTGCCAATGATCCCTTATTTTGACTTGCAACACAGCTGGGTATTTTACCCAGTACTGGATTCCTGCTGCGATTAGTTTTGAGACTATAGGATGTAATTCTTGATGCTTTAGTTGCACTGAGCGTGGTAGATTGTGCGCTATTCTAATCAGCTTGCCTTCCCAGGAGACTTCTTGTAAGGATTTTACTTTATTTAAAACATGTTGCTTGTCCAAATAATTCAGTAGTTTACAGATGAATGGTCTAGGTTGAGCGCCAGCAGAAGGGGGAGGGTGAAGAGACCTGTGTGCCCGTTCCATTATGTAACACGAACCATTCGGGATGGACCCACTATTTTTTCAAGAAGCTTTTGAGTGAATAGAATTGGCGATGACCCTTCCTCCTTCTCAGGGATACCAAAAATAACTAAGTTGCTTCTTCTGCTTCTCCCTTCTAGGTCTTCGATCTTGTCCTCTAACTTTTTGATTCTTTTGTTCATGGAAACTTGCTCCATTTCATGTTTGTCTAGCCTGGCCTCAGTTGACTTAATTCTAACCTCGTTGTCTCCGACTTTGATAGATAAGGAATCTAGCGCCGATCTAAAACTCCGGATTTCAGTTGAAATCTCTTCGATCGAGTTTTGTAATGGAGTAATTATTTCCAGAAAATGTTCCTCCGTGAGGGCAGAAGACTCCATAGTTAGCTTAGAGGCTCCCTGCCAAGGGCGCTTTGCGGCCTGTTCTTTTTCCGGCGATGGAGGCTGAGTGTGTTTGGCAGACTGTTTCTTGACAAATGCCTCCATTTCGGTGATTTAGAAACAAATAAAAACTTCCTTGATGTCATGAACCAGCAGATTTGAGACAAAATAATTAAAAAAAGACTTGAGTCGAGGGTTGTAGTCTGGGTTGGGAACAGAGCTAGACAAGAAGCTGCTTTCCCCTAGGCTGCCATCACGTGACCCCCCCCGAAACGATCCTTCTTTATGAATGGGAACGATTATGTTTTTAGTCCATGAGTGAGGGATAAATCTCTCTTTAAGCATACATTAAAAAGATTTACGAAAAAGGGGACCCAATAGTTTTTATGTTCTTTATATATTTTCCCTGGGATAGTATCTGGGCTAGGTGTTTTATTGTTAGCTAATTTTGAGATTATAGACTCCACATCACTAACCATAATAATTAAAGTTTTATATTTTTTCAGATTGCATCCAAACTGGAAAAAAATGAAAATTTGCTGATGGATTATCTTTAAAAAATTATTTTTTTAAAATAAGAAACCCAAGTTTCTTTAGGGACATACACTGCCAAGGAGGAGTGATCAGTTCTTACCCCCTCCTTGACACCATTTACCAAAAAGCTTTTATGTCATTGGCAGCAATGGTTTCCTGCATAACAGCCCATTGTTTTTGTGTATATTCAAGCTTTTTTAATTTGAGGAATGTCTTATATATTTTCCTAGCTCTGTTTAAATATATGGGGCTGGATATTCAGACTGTACCGGGTAGTGGTGCAAGCCTGGACGCAGTGCAACTGGGCTGTGCCGGGGCCAGAACCAGGCAATGTTCAACAGTGATGCACCATGGCTCAGCCCATTGAATATGGCATGGTTGACGCACATAATTTGCATGGTGCAGTGGCATTGCACCAGTGCAAACCACAGAGAGGGAGCACGGGGATGAACCAGTGCAAGTGCAGTTGCGTTAGGTGCATCTCCAGTGATATTCAGCCGGGGCATGCAAATGAGGCTATAATCTGTGCAAGGCACAAATGGGGCCATTTGCATGTCATTATGGCCCCATTTACATGCGTTGCACTGGCGCCCTGGAGAAATGTGTCTGGCACCCTGCCAGGTTGCTGTTTTAGGGGGTTGGCTCCCTGGTGGGCTAGTGTAGCTCCCTCCCTCCTGTATGCCCGATCACAGGCAGTAGTACATATATCTTGATACCTGGTGGTCTAGTAGTTCCCCCCACTGCCTGATTGTGGGGAATTGGTATTAAATAAACATTACATGGTGGTCTAACAGTCCCCCCACTGCCCAATCATGGGAAACAATATTAAAATGACATTACCTGGTGGTCTAGGGGTCCCCCCGCTGCCTGATCATGGAGAATTGGTATCAAATAAACATTACCTGGTGGTCTAGCAGTCCCCCCACTGCCAAATTGTGGGCATCAGTATTAAAATGACATTTCCTGGTGGTCTAGCAGTCCCCCCACTGCCCTATCGTGGGCCATTGTAATTGCAGAAGGTAACCTGGTGGTCCAGTGGTACCCCCCTCCTGACCCTCCCACAGAGGACCCCCGGCCACCCGGCACCCTCCCGTCATTGGCGGGCAGCAGTAATTTTAGTACTGATGCCCACGACTGGGCAGTGGAGGGACTGCTAGACCACCAGGTAATGTGCTGCTGCCCACCAATGATGAGGGCTGCCAGATGGTTGGAGGTCCTCTGTGGGAGGGGGCACCACTGGACCACCAGACTACATTCTGCAATTACAATGGCCCATGATCAGGCAGCGGGGGGACCGCTAGACCACCGGGGTTAGTTATTCAATACAGAAGCCTGTGATCAGGCATACAGGGTGGGAGAGGGGTCCACTAGACTACCAGGGCAGTCCAGATGCTTTTGGATGGTGTTCCACTGTGCAGGTGGCCACCCACGGCTGGTGGATATTGTGTTGCACCTTGCAATACAACCGCCCACCTGTGGGTGGCCAGCATTTGAGCCATTTGAGCACCAGTTTTCAGCACATGTAAAGGTTACACCAGCATATGCACTGCACATCCTAGGCTGAATATCGTGATGTGCCGCATATGCATGGAGACGCCCCCTGCATCTGCGCCACATAGGATTACATTATGCCCCAGCGCATCAGGATTTGCACTATGCTGGGCAGCCTTTTCAATATCCCACTGGTGTGCAATGTGGGGTTGCGCCAGTGCAACTCAGTTGCACCAGGCACAACCCCTTTGAATATCCCAGCCATGATGTTTTCTTTTGTGGGGTTCTTGTTAGTGACCTTGATTAATTTACCTAATTTAAGCTTTTCCCTACTACACTGGCTGTCAAACCAGGTGAGAGTAGCAGAAGGTTGATCCTTATAATTATATATTTTAGAGCTAATAATAGAAAGATATTTCTCAAATTCTTTGTAAACATGCTGGGCTGAGGTTGAAGTTTGAGCTAAAACAAATAGTGAAACCTTTTGTTAAGTGTAAATTGTATCGAGAACCTTAGTCCTGTTAAATGTATTGAAAGATCATTTATGTCTATCATTTATTTCCAAAGGGATTAAATGACAACCTTTCACTTTTATCGGTTCACCACCATTCAATGTATCAGCTTTCACTACTAAGGCAGCATGATTGCTTTCAGGTCTCATCATTAAAATAAGTTTTTGAAAATGCAGGTAGCTTTCAGGAGAAATCAGTAGATAATCAATAACACTATTACCAGCTAAAGAATAATAAGTACAGGTACCCCCCTGATCTCCTTTCACTCTACCGTTTAGAATCAAAAAATTATTATTAGTGACAAATTCAATGAATTGTTTACCGGTACTATTAGTGATTGTATCCATTGACTTTCTTGTCCCTAGTTTTCCCAGATATGTTGTTGATTGCAACAAAGGAAAGTTGTCCAGTTTAGCAATATGGGCATTAAAATCCCCCCCAAAAAACACTATATCTATCTGCTGTTTAATCAAAGGTGTTTCTATTTCTGAGGTAAATTTTGCCCGTATATCATACTGTGATAAAGACTGAAAATTTGGGAGAATATAAATGTTTACTACAAAAATTATAAAATTATCCTACTTAATAACATGTAATAACAGTTCTTTGGTTACTGAAAAATTATCAATAACCTGCAAACCTTTCCATATCTTCATAAATGTTGATAAACCCCCTTTTGGTCTACCATAATGTTTCTATTTTTCAGCTGATACAAAATAAGACTCATACCCATTTAGGAAAATCTGTTCTGTAGCCTAAGTTTCTTGAAATAATAATATTTCAGATTTCTGGGAAAATTCCTTCCAATTGGGATCTGCTAATTTTGGTGCCAATCCCACAATATTCCAAGTTAATAAATTAGCATCTTCTAAAAATGCAGAAGTTTCTGTCGTATCTGTTTCACCCAAATAGGAATTAAGCAGGGTAAATTTTGTTGTGTTATTCAGTCACCAACCATCCCTAAGATCTCCATTCAGATTAGAAGAGTTTTCAATTCCAGGAAATCCACTATATGGACTTGAGCTCTATCTAACTTGAACAGATTTTGCTTTATGGCAGTATATAATTCAGCAAAATTTATTAGAATATCAATTTGGGTCCCTATATCACCAGAATGTACTCTTCTCACTGATTTGAGGTCAGAGAAGTCAATATCAATATTTAAACAAGAGACCAGCAGAGTACAGATATACGATGCCAACATCTGACAGTTTCCCCTCTCAAAATGATCTATACCAAAGGTGGACAAGCATTTTATGTTATTCTTCAAAATTCAATTTAAAAGTCAGTGTTCTACTGATAATTTCATAGGTAACTAAAATGGTTGTTTTGTTCTGACCATATGTGTATTTCCAAATAGTGGTCCAATTTACAGGGAATTATATTAATATTCCCAATTTATTCACATATCACTGCTATGCCCATATTTTTTTTTAGCAATGTCCATATTTGATAACAAGACATATAAAGGATTGGTGACAGCAAATCTATCTCTGTAAACAAAGATGATGTCAGCAGCAGCCTCCAGTAATTCAAGTTCAGCTCAAAATAAGTGTTTAATAAGATCTGACAGAGTCTCATCCGTTTTATATGATTTGATGAAAATATTAACAAATTTGAAAACTGCTTATTTTCCTGTGATTAATTCTTTGTTAATTTGGATATTAGATTGTTCCTTAGTACTTATTGGATATGCACAATCTTGTTTATCAGTCAGCTTTATCAACTCCTAAGAAGTATTCTCCAGCTGAACAAGAACAGAGTCAGACAGTCGGTCTACTTCAGGTCTGCAGCTTCCTTCCAAACTAACAACATTAGGTGGTGGGTTTTGAAAATTATGCATCTCAGAAGTAGAACCTAAACCATCCTTTATTGACAGATTATCAGTTGATTAATTCTACCGCATAGGGGTAAAAGACTTTTTCCACTGGATAAATAGTGTTTATAGTATGCCCCTTATTGGGGTTTTTTTTTTTTTTAGCATTTCTTGTTTGCTTTTTTAGATGTTTTCCCTTCTTTTTCCAATTTCTCTTGGGGAGTAGTAGGAATATGTATGGAGGAGAATGAGAGGTTTCTAGCAATTCCTTTTAAGTTTGCTGCCTCCAGATAATCTGTTCTCTGTAAGAGTTACACAAATCTATCTAAAAAAGGCCTTCCGATCCATTTGTATGATGTTTGAGTTCATTGTATGCTTCTAGCAATACAATGTTAACCATAACGGGATGCACTAAGGCCCTAATTGTATATTGAGAGATGGTATCTGAACATTGTGCTAAGAACTCAGGGGCTATACTTATTTTTTCCACTTCCTTGTCTAATTTTTCAAAAACCTTGTCTGGAGAACCAGTCAAAATTAACTGGTCTACAGGCAGGGAGGAAGGGATATCATTACTAAGGTTACTAGAATTAATATCCAGTGGGCTAAAAAGATTCAGTCTAGTTGGTTGAAAAGAGATCTCTACCTAGAAACATAGGAACATAGTATTTGATGCCAGATAAGGACCATTTAGCCCACCTAGCCTGCCCATTTCCCTACCTAATGCTTAGGCTGCAGATCCTAGTTAACCAACAGCCTACTTCCTCTTACCCCCATTAGAATTATGTCTGTCCCATGCATTCTTGAATTCCTCCACTGTTTTTGAGTCCACTACCTCCTCAGGAAGGCTGTTCCATGTATCCACTACCCTCTTTGTGAAAAAATACTTCCTCACATTACCTTTGAGCCATTCCCCCATCTTCAAATTGTGCCCCCTTGTTCTTGTGCATCTCTTTTTCTGAAAGATGCTACCATCTTGGACTCTGTTGATTCCCTTGATGTACTTGAAAGTTTCTATCATGTCCCCCCTCTCCCTCCTCTCCTCTAGTGTATACATGTTAAGCTTTTTAATCTCTCTTCATATGTCTTCTGGTGCAGACCCTGCACCATTTTAGTTGCCCTACTCTGGACAGCCTCCATCCTGTCTATGTCCTTGTAGAGATGGGATCTCCAGAACTGGATGCAGAACTCCAGATGGGGTCTCACCAAATGTCTGTAAAGAGGGATGACAACTTCCTGTTTTCTGCTGGTGATGCTAAACCCTTAGGGGTTGAAGATGATGAAGTCAGTTCTTGTGAATAAACACGACAGTTTTTCCTTTTTGTTTCCTTTTTGCTGTAAGTTTATAATTTTTTTTTAAATAGTTTGTTTCTGTTCCTAGTATACATGATTAAAGGAAAAGAAAAAAAGAAATATATACCATAAACAATTATCAGTTAAAATAATGGGAACCAGTGCTTGAAAGTGTATGAGTTATGGGAGCAGCACAAACAACATTTCTCTTTCAATGTCCTAAATACATTTTATACAATGGATAAAACACAAATACGCAGAAAAATAGCAAAATTATAAGCAGTTAATAAAACTTTAAGTCTTTATCCTTAAATTCTGAAATTGCATATATTTTATAAATATCTCATTAATGTGCTTACAAACATCAGCTAGTTGCTTGTAGTTTAGATTTCACTTTTGCAGAAAGCTGACTGTCCATCACCCAATGTGCACCCAAAATTCAAACTTCAGAATAAGATCAAGGAAAAGATGCAAAAGGAACAGAACAGGATTGGGCTTTACAGTCCCGCAATCTTTTCCTTGTTCCTATGTACAAATTGTAATCCAGCAGTCAGTTTGACTATCCTCATAATCCGATTGAGTAACTGAAGAGGTAAACAGAGGTACAACCTCCCTTTCACTCCATGAGAAACACTAAAGGGTACGTAAAAAAAAAAAAAAAAAGAAGAGTAACTCGAGCACTAACTAGGGGAACTGGGAACACTTGGGCTATACAATAATATATCCTGTTTTAGCATCAATGCTTAATGTTTAGTGCTTAATTCCTGGCACACTAGCACACTGAAGGTTCAAAAACAAATCTAGAAAAGAGATTTTAAAAATCTTGAAAGGTTTAAGATTTTAAAACAAATCACATTTATGAAAACATAAATTAAGAAACAGGTAGGTCTAGTATAAAATGCATCTACAATCTGACACAGTATTAAAGCAAAATTTACGTTCTGGACATGTTGTTGCTTAACAGAAGATACTCCAAAAAACTCTCCAAAATGTGAGAGAATTTGTTCAGAGTTTTCCCACTAGAACATCAAATCACCGTATTACCATTTCATGATAAATAATTCTTCAACTTGTAAGGTGAGAACTTGATCAGAATTTAAACTGAAGGTGGCTGTAATAGGTACATTTCTTTCACTTGTCACGAACATAGCAAAGCGCTGAAGCTCTTAGCTCACCACAGCCTAGAGCAATACTCTATGGAATGATATGTCAAAACATGGTTTTATCATTTTCTGTCTACATTTGACTTGCGGCATTGCAAGAACTAGGCTGTAGAGATATTTAATTACAGGGTCTGAGCATTTATCCTTAAATCCTACTGCTAACACAGTATTCCATTTAGTCCTTCTTTTATTTACTGTTGCAGATTCAGGGAACATCGCTTTTACAAGAAACCAGAAATAGAAATGAGATAAGTGACTCAAATAGTTCCACTTGCAGTGCACTCACAATTGTACCAAAAATACCTTTAACTTTGAATACTAAATCATTGACCATACTCAGTGCTGTATCCCCATATTCCAGATTTAGTGACAAAATGACATCTAACAAAGTGCTCCACTTGATCTTCTTATAAAATGCCAAATGTTTCGATGTGGGATGTGGATACTTGACACTATACTGTATAGTGTACAATGGTGTCCCTATGAATTATCACATCCATGTATTTATTTGATTGATTTCGTAATTTTTGACTACAAAGGCACACAGAGCTATGACAGCTCATCTCCAATTGTATGTTGGGGACCTGTGTTTTATTGACAGGGGGAATATTGGCAAGGAAACCAGGAAAATCCCTTACTCTTACGATTGATGCCATGGGATCTTTAACTTCCAAAGTCAAAGACACAGTACATGCAGGAAAATTAACTGATGGCCTGAGAGCAGACTGCAAATCCAAACAACAATAATGTATTCTAAATCCATAAAAAAATGATAAGACAGTACATGTCAGTGTCCAGCATGGAAAAAGTCTGACTCAAATGACCCGGCGCTTTGATTTTTAACTTTCAATGGAATAGCTACAACAGATGGGCAGAAAAGACCTCAGTTTAAAGCCTCAGATGAAGTAAAGCAGCACCTAAACAGTGCAGTAGTCCCTTAGTGCCCCATAATGGTGCAAGTACTGCGTATTAGCCCACAGTCCAGGTGTGAGAATAGAAATCATGATCCTCTGATGTGTCTTCTCCAGTGGTAAGAATTCAACCCACTGAGCTACTGCTTGACACACATGAAAAAAAATCAGTTCTCACTTTCATATCGTTAATAAGCAGATTACATTTGGATGATCAGGGTCCCTCATACCAATTTCTCAACCTACTTAATTTAAACTCTACAGTTAGAGTATTTGGGCATAACGTTCTCTCTTGGAAAGGAATAAGTATGCAGATATAATTAAAGTTAAACTGCAAAATGAACTACTGTTGTCTTTATCTTGTGTGTCTATTTCAATAGAGAATTCTTCCTGCTATTCCAAATAACTTGAGGCTAAAGTAATGTCACTGTTTTTGTCTTGGATCAGAGATCTGGGGAATGAACTGATTGCAAAAGCTATTATTCTGCACAAAGTGGATCTAAATATTTGTACTTTAAACTGTTTCAAGGTGAACCTGCAAATTTGTATACTTTGTATCAGTAAATGCACTTTACGTCTGTGGCTTGAACTGTACAGTAATTTGTTTTTTATTCCTCATGTTTCCCTCTCTCCTGGGTCACACTTGGAAACCAGCCTTGGCTCTGTGTGCCTTACCCAGTCACCAATTTTCAAATACAAATGCAAAAGTTTTTTTTTTTTTTAAATTGTTGTCCAGGTGAAAAACACTCAACTGCAAGAAGCTAATTTCAAGGTGTGTTTTGGCGGTAGGATATATACAGTATGAGGGAGTGCAGTATATAATGTAGATATAGCAGTAATTAGCTATGGAAAAATATACATTTTACAAGTAACATTACTAAACGTGAATAGAGCAGACTGGAGATGGGGGGGGGAGAGGGAGTTTTAGTAGGCAGGGAGCCTCCAGAAGAATGTAACCTGTTACTGACAGTTGATATCTGGAAGTAAGGAAGTGCTGAGGGTTTGCATGCAAGGGGAAATGACCGTCAGGTCATTTCTGGGGGGGGAGGGTGGCCCAAGGCACAGCTGAAGGCCAACTCCCACTGAACAGTCATTAATCCCCAGGAAATGACCGGCTGTGACATTATTATTGTGATTACAAGTCTAATTACGATAATGACACTTTCTTAACATGTTTTTCAATTGATTTTTTCCGTGGCAGCACACACCAGCACTGCTGTGAGGTGACACTGGTTCATCTTTTAAAGTGTGCAGCTATGCTGATGTGCTGGCAGGTAGGAGCCATTGTGAAGTGTGGGGATTAATGTGAGGATGATTCAAGCATTTCTGTAGTAATTTTTGACTGGCATGCCAAGCTGTTCAATTTTTGTCTTAATAGAAGTGCCAAAAACAGTTCTTGTTTGCTGCCACTGCTGTGAGCTTAGAGTGCAGGATCAGCTGTGTGGTTGCCGTGCTGGGAGTTTCTAAGAGATTTCAGACTGGCGTGGCAGCCAATCAGTTAGCTAGTATAGAACATAATTAATTAGACTTATAATCTCCTATGGATCCTGTGAAGTGAGTGTAATGGCCTCTAGCGCCAGTTCAGACTCTGCCACCAGTGTCTGGAGCTCACTAATTTTATTAGCCAAACTCCTGCCATGTAGGCACAGCACTCTCCAACTGAGTTTGTTCCACACTATTACTACTTCTTATATACCTTGATCCCATTCCTGGGGGAGTCCTGGCTAAATTCCCTATCACCTTCCTCAACTCTGCAATCCCTAGCTCCAGCCTCCACTGCAGTTAACATAACTGTTTGCCAATGTAGACATCAAACTTCTGCCTTAATGCACTTATCACCTCTCTTGTCGGGTGAAGGTTGTCACTTTGAAGAGCTTCCAATTCCAGAAGCTCCCATACCAATAAAAAGTAGGATCCCGCTTGCTGACACCCCCCCTTAATGACCAACTGAACCCCTCAATCTCCTCCTTGCTCACTCTATCATTCCATGTCTCCCTACCCAAGACAGGTAGGACTTCCAAAAAGGCCCAGCCTTTGGACATCCAGCTTCACTGTCTCCATAGGCTAGTTCACCAGATCATTGGTACCAAGGTATACTAGCACTCCCTGCTGATTCCCACCTCCACTATACTCCTTATCCTCTCCCAGTTCCAGACAGATGATGCTCCAGACAGGCTTCTCACTACCTCCTCCACTTTCCTGCTATGCCTACAACTCTTTCCATGCCTCTAACCACAGAATCCCTTATCACTAGAATCTTCCTTTCTGACTTCCACCAACTGTTGCTCCTGGGTGTCACGACATCTGACTTCCCCACAACACCAACTGGCTTGAGGCTCCCCTGTTAGAGTCAGGCACCTCCACCTCTTTGAAGGGTGCAACACTATTTTCTATTGGTATCTCTTGGGTAGGGCTGATGGTTGTGTGACTGCCCCTATCTTCTGATCTCCTTTCACACCCTACCCCTCCACCCTTCATCCATCCAAGTCAGTAGGTCTCTGGGGTAGTGGGGGTTAAGCACCAGCTTAGTTGGAGTCACAACTGGAATATTTCTTTTCTTGCAGCTGCCAAAGTAGCATAAAGCTCCCAGCTGGTTCTACATATTGGGCAACATTCCTGCCTCCAAAGCATAGCCCTGGAGATGGATGGGTCACAAGGCCTTTATCAATTGACAATATCTATGTCTTTATTATAGTATAGTGTATATACATTACATAAAAATGAAGTTACACAAGTGTTTTATGTTTCCAAATCTTAAACATACTGTAGACATTCACTGTTGTAAAGTGTTTAGTGACCAAGTAACAAGGCTGGAAACTGTTGTAATATTGGTGAGTAAGTTAAACAGCATAGGGCCTGCATACTGAAATGATGCTTTGCCATAATTGGTTTTAAGTTTAGGGATATATTAATTACCATTTATACTGCTACCGACTACTCAAACATGGACACTAAATAGAGGTTGAAACTTTTCTGTCAAGTATTTGGGGACTAAATCCCTCAGACTAGAGTACATCATAACTGTTAGATGTATGTTCCTTTTTATTCTGTATTTAGTCATTACCAGCCCAGTTAGTTAATTATAGATCTACTGGATGTTCTTTTAGTTAGTGGTTACCAGCCCAATTAGCTTTATATATATATATATATACACATATACATACAGTGAAGCCCTCCAGGATGAAGTGCAGTGTCGCAGGTTTACTTCATGACAAAAGGGATTAACTCCCATTGAAATTGCATTCTTTATTGCAGTAACTCTACTGCAGAATTCTGCAGTGCTGTGCTTCATCCTGGTGAGCTTCACTGCATATATATATATATATATATATATATATATATATATATATATATATGCTGGATGTTCTTACTTTGAATGTAAATATACATGACCATGTCTGCTCTCTTTTGAGAATCCTGTACTAACTCTAGGAGCCCTTGGTTTCTACACTTCCCCAAATGAAGTATAACTAATCAAAGTGTTGTAGAATTAATGTATTGTAGGCTGTATGTTCTGTCATCATTGAAAGGCAGAATCTAATTTTTCTGTTGATTGACAATTCTGCAGATATTTTCCAAGAAAGTTTAGACAGATCTACTTAAAATGCAAAAATTTACAAAAAAAAACAGAAGTATTTAATTATGTTTCCAGAGTCTGGAAAGACCATATTGCCATACACTTTAAAGGTCTCATTCCTGAATGAACATTGGTTTGACCCTATAAGCAGAGTTTAAGGCCCATACTTTCAAAGAGCTGTGACAGAAGTAACTGCAGATTGCATCACCATTGCTGTGCTTGCATCCAGAAAATTATGCAAAGATGATGCAACTATGATGCAGATGTGTCTGAGTCATAGTTGTGTCACATTTGTGTTATAGTTACATCATTTTTGTTTTATTTTCTGTATGCAAGTACTGGCACAGCAAAAGTGGCACAACTTGCTTTGTGTTCATCACATCTCTTTGAAAATACAGGTCTAAGCCTTTTTCAGTATTTAGAGTTATGGGACCAGATTCTACAAGGTGGTTGCTGGGCAAGCGCCAAGCCTAACGTCCACTGTAAAGTTTGACGCAGCTGCACCAAAGCTCTCAGATACAACAAAGTCCAATTCCAGAAGTGCTGGCACAGATGCAACAGTTTTCCCATTTTAAGTAGCTTACGCCAAAGGTTTGGCACAAGCCCCATTAAAAGGGTACCCCCATGAATGCAAAGTTAGACAAGGGAGAGCTGGTCTAAGTTGACTGTATTCAGGACTTGCAGCAGCAGCTTTCCAGAATAGCAAATTCTCCCCTGCTTGGTGCAAGTTGGCATTTGTGTCAAACACCCTGCCTCAAGTCCCCTGCAGTAATTGCAACCCATTCTGGAACTGGCACCATGGTTTATAAAGGAATGTTCTAAGATAACCCACCTTAAGACAGTGGGCTTTTTTCCTAACCATATGTCATTACATTAACTTTGTATGAGTCTTGTGAATTAAAAGTCACAATTTTGTAAGTAGCTCCCTTCAGGAAGGAAAGGATCATAATTTCACCTGAGGAGATAGCTTGGTGATCTTTGTCACTTTTCAGTTTGCCAAACCAGCTGCTGCTCTCAGACATTTTTTGAAGTCTCACCAGAAAGAGCATGGAGGCATGCTCCATAAAAGTCTGTCTGGCAATTTTTTCATGCTATTTTATATACGTTAATGAAGCCTTTAAAATACATTAAAGCTGCATCTCAACCAACAAGGCCCCTGTTAGTCATTTGGTGGTTTTAATATATAGAGATGGGCAATATCGGTGAATTTTGCTTTGCAAAACATTTCATGAAATTTGCACATGTCACGTAATCTTTTGCGGGTGCAAAATGCAAAATTCCATGAGCAAAATGTGACATTTCACCTACAAACAGTGGGATTTCACCACTTATGGGTGAAATTCCAACATTTGCAGACAAAATTACACATTTCATTGGCAAAATTCTGCATTTTACACTCATGAAATATTTCACGAAATGTACGAAATTCGTAAAATTTTTTGCTGTGCGAAATCCCTGATTTCACCAGAATTTCACTGGAAAAATAAAATTTCACTGCATCTCTATCAATATATATTACAGGCTGCATTAGCTTTTATAAAATAAAATGACAAAATTGCCCCAAAGACTTATGTGGAGTGCACAAAATGTCTGAGCGCAAAGGCGGGGCCAGCAAACTATGAAGCGGATACCATCAGGTGGTCATCTCCTCAGGCCAAATTATAGTCCTTCCTTACTAAAAGGGACTACAAACAAAACTGAATTTTACTTCACAAGACTCTCAAAAGTTAAAGTAATGAAATATGGTTATAAAAAAGCCCACAGTGTTATTGTTGGTTATCTTAGAACATTCTTTTAAATAGTCATTCAGAAATATTTTCCATGTCAATAGTTTTCACATTTTTTTTTAGTTTAGATTCATTAACTGAATAAACCACCAGGGCATTGAATGCCCATTTTCATGTACAGCCTGGGATATGCAAATCAAAATATATCATACTGCACGTACAACAGAGACACAAGCAGTTTATTTTACATTCAGAACTTTGCATATAAAAATTGCCTTATTTTGTTTTTAAAAGACTCATGTCTTACACTGATGAAAATTAATTAGTAATAAATTCCAGTCTTTGATAGATTTATATAAAAAGATTGTTGGGTCAGTGGAGTCTTTTTAAAAGAAAGTTTAAGTTTTGCTGTGGTAGCTGATCAGATGGCATAATGAATTTTACTTGCTTGCAAAATATATTTTAAAAGAAAAAGATGCACGAGGCTGCATAAGTGGTCATCTTTATCCACACATAATAGGACAGTGTAAGCAGCCCATAAATTGAGTTTGTAAGGGGTATAGACATAAACACACAGAAACATAGAATTTGATGGCAGATAAAGACCGCTTTGTCCACCCAGTCTGCCCATTTCACTACCTAATGGATAAGCTGCAGATTCTAGTTAACCAATAGCCTACTTCTTCCTACACTCACCCCCTAGAATTGCCTTATGACTGCCCCATGCATTCTTGAATTCCACCACTGATTTTGACTCCACAACCCCCTCAGGAAGGCCATTCCATGCATCCACAACCCTGTCTGTGAAAAAATACTTCCTTACATTACCTCTGAGCCACCCCCCATCTTCAAATTGTGTCCCCTTGTTCTTGCACACCTCTTTTTCTGAAAGATGCTATCCTCTTGGACTTTGTTGATTCCCTTGAGGTACATGAAAGTTTTTATCATGTCCCCCCTCTCCCTCCTTTACTCGAGGCTATACATATTAAGCTCCTTAAGCCTCTCTTCATATGTTTTCTGGTGCAGACCCTGCACCATTTTAGTTGCCCTCCTCTGGACTGCCTCCATCCTGTCTATGTCTTTGCAGAGATTGGGTCTCCAGAACTGCATGCAGTCCTCCAGATGGCATCTCACCAGCTGTCTGTACAGAGGGATATCGACTTCCTGTTTTCTACAGGTGATGCCTCTCCCTATGCATCCCAGTATCACCCCAACTCTCCTTACTGCCCTCTCACATTGCTTGTCCACCTTTAGGTCATCTGGTATGACTACCCCCAGGTTCCTTTCCATTTTTGTTGTTGTTAGTATCACACCCCCATTGTGTACCCTTCCCCTGGATTTTTGTCTCCCAGGTGCATTACTTTGCACTTCTTAGCATTGAATTGAAGCTGCTATACATTTGACCATTCCTCCAACCTTGTCAAGTCCCTTCTCATCCTTTCCACCCTACTTTGTGTATCAACTTTGTTGCAGATCTTTGTGTCATCTGCAAAGACACATATTTTTCCTTCCAGTCCCTCTGCAATGTCGCTTATAAAGACATTGAAGAGGACTGGTCCTAGTACTGAATCCTGTAGTTCATTTGGTACATATGGTAATTCACTACAATAATGCAGAAAAAATGGATCCAAGAACATAACCTTGTGGCACGCCCATTTTAACTACCCTTGCCAGAGAGAGAGAGAGAGATCCAGATCTGCAATGCTTTGCAAACTATGACTTCAACAGTTTAACTGTTGTATCTAATAATAACCCAAAAGAGGTATCTGAAACAGATGCTAGGAAATACCAAGAAAAGGTACGCAGAAAATCAAGGCACAGCAGGGACTCCCTGGACCTTAAATTTCACCTGCAACTAAATGAACTCCTAGGAGCACTAACCAAAATAATTAATATGTCTGCCACTCCCAATTCCCCCAACATTTGAAATCCATGACAGTAACCCCCATACACAAAAGTGGGGACCTGACCTTGCATAGTAACTAAATACCAGTTTCCATACTCCCGCCACTCTTAAAGGCTCTTGAACAGATTGTGGCTGACCAGATGGTAGAATACTTTAACCAACACCAACTTCTTTGCCTACAGCAACATGGGTTCTGGGGTGGCCACAGTACCATTGCAGCCTTACTTGAGTTTACTTTACTGGATTCATTCATAATGCCTTAGACCATGGCCACATGATAGGGGCAGCCTTCATTGACCTATCAAAGGCATTTGATATGGTGCACCATGTGCTCCTCCTTGAACAGCTATCTGACATTGGTCTTGCTCCAGAAACTGTGAGCTGGTTCATCAGCTAGTTGAGCGACTGCTCCCAGCAAGTCAGGATTGGGCAAGTCCTCTCAGACAGCTGGCCTGTCAAATCTGGTGTAGCACAAGGGTCAATTCTGGGACCACTGCTGTTCAGTGTGTTCCTAAACAATCTTCCAGCCTCCTGTCACTGTTGTATGCTCCTATATGCCAATGATCCAGTCATTTTTACCAGCAACCCATGCCCTGAACTTCTTGAGGCAGATTTTCAAAGAAGCTTCACATCTGCAGAAAAGTGGTTCAAAGAACTAAGGCTGGTTATAAACTATAAAAAGACTAAGACTGTGCTTTACTCCACAGCACAAAACAAGCTCAAAAACTACCCACTGGCAATAAAGAATGACAGTGGCACCACACTGGAACTAATCCTTATTTTAAATACCTGGGGTTAACAATAGACTCCTCTCTGTCCTTTTCCCAGCATGTTGATGTCAATACAAAGGCTATCAATACAAGAATTGAGATTCTCTACTGGCATAGACACTGTCTAACTCACAAAGCACTAAATCTAGCAGTCAGCAGCTCTATTGTCTCTCTCATAGATTATGGACTGGCTGTCTACAAATCTGCAACTGACATGGCCCTTCAATGCATTGCAGTTGCCCTAAACAAAGCCTGCTGTCTACTCACAGGTGCACTGAGACACACCCACACCTGTGACCTTTATACTTGGGCTGGCTGGCTTCAACTGAATGACAGAATCCAGTATCCTAACTGCCTAATAGCCAAAAAAGTCTCTTTAAAACTGCTTCCATCTAGGGTTCAGAACCTGTTTCCCTACCTTTGAGGACCAGACTTACCAGAAGCTCCACCTGTCAAGTTTTCCATGTACCCAGATGCTGCACAGCCATGGCACAATATGCATTCTCACACCATGCAGCCCTCTGGGTAAATACGCTGCCTTCAGACATCTCAGGTACACCAATGGTTTGATCTTTTAAATACAGACTGATCCACCACTTCCTTGACTCGAGTAACTGTATGTGCCCCTGCTAAGCCACTGCAGCAGCGGTAAACTGCCACCAGCACATAATCCCCACCATTGCCTATTCTGGATTGCCCAACCAGAGCATTTCTACTACCACCCTACCTCCTCCCAGACACTGCCCCCCCTTGCCCCCGTGCCCTGTCCTTCCTGCTTCTCACCCTGTCCTACATATACTACCCCTGCAGCCCTCCATCTCCCTCTCCCTTTGTATCCACTCCCCACTCTGTATGTTTCTCATCTTGACACAGCCATATATTGTACAATGCCTCAGCATACCTGACCTATTGCCTATGTTTGTAATTTTTTGTGCCTCATATGTATATTGTCCCCTGTCTTTGTACCTGCTGTCTTATGTACCTGACATGGAGCCTTTTAAAGAGCATTCACTCTCAGGTGTTTTTCCAAGATCTCAGTAAATAACCCAGTGTTCAATAATTTTTTTGCAACGTGTGTCCTGAGTCACAGTATCAATTGCTTTCCTTCTGCCCAGAAATATAGTACTGCATCAGTTGATATTATCAATACTGTTGAAGATTTTATTTGTAAATTCCAGTAAGACTATCAAATGAGAAAATGCTCTAAAACAACAAGAGGGCACGTCATGAGGCTGGAAGGGGGTAGACTAAGGGGAAATGTGTGGAAGTACTTCTTCACAGAAAGGGTAGTGGAGGCACGGAACAGCCTCCCAGCAGATGTAGTAGGAGTGAAGATGGTTGAAGAATGCAAAACTGCATGGGATAGACATAGGGGTACTAAAAAACTGTTCAAAAGAGAAGGTGCAGCTGGACATAAAATAGGATCTGCAGCATTCTTTGTAGTTAGGGGTAAAGGGCAGACTGCACGGGCCTATCAGTCATTATCAGCTGTCAAATTCTGTTTCTAAGACTGCACTTGTGGAATGCCAAGATAAGAAGTGAGATTGTAACCTTTTAAAAATGTTATTTTGGTGTATGTATTGATAGAGTTGTTAATGATTCAATCCAAAGAGAGGGGGTGACCAGTGGGATCCCACAGGAATCAGTGCTTGGACAAGTCCTCTTTAATGTCTTCATAAGTGACATTGTAGAGGAGCTGGATGGGAAGGTGCTTCTCTGCAGATGACACGAAGATCTGCAACAGGATTGACATTCCAGGAGGGGTACAGAAAATGTGAAGCAACCTAAGCAAGTTTGAGGAGTGGTCAAGGATGTAGCAGCTAAGATTCAATGCAAAGACACACAAGATCATGCACTTGGGGCATAGAAATGCAGGGGAGGAGTGCATGATGGCAGGTGGGAGGTACTGACAGCCACCAAACAGGAAAGGGACCTGGAAGTAATCTTATCTAAGGCTCTAAAGGTTACCAAACAATGTGAGAGGGCTGTGAGGAGAGGCAGTGGAATGCTGGGTAGCATATGAAGAGGTATTTCCAGCAGAAGGAAGGAGGTGGTGATGCCATTGTATTGAACATTGGTGAGACCTCATCTAGGGTACTGTGTTCAGTTCTGGAGGTTGCACCTCTGAAATGACATAGACATAGTAGAAGCAGTTCAGAGAAGGGCCACAAAAACATTGTAGAGGCTGCACCAAAAGTCATATGAGGGGATACTGGAGGATCTCAATATGTAGTCTCTGGAGGAGAGGAGAGAGAGGAGGGCTATAATAGAAACTTTCAAATACCTCAAGGTTGTAAATAAGGTACAAGAGGGTAGGATCTTTCAAAAATATATATTCAAGAACAAGGGGCCATGATGTGAAGATAGTGGGTGGTAGACTTAAGGGTAACATGTGAAAGTTTGTTTTTCACAGAAAGGTTAATTGATCCATGGAACAACCTCCCAGCAGAGGTTGTGTGTTGTGAGGGACAGTAGAGGAATTCAAAAACACATGGGACAGACATAAAGGAACTCCAGCGATAGGAAAGAGAGGGTAAGCTGCAGATCATTTAGGATCTGTAGTACATGAAACAGGTAGAGAAAATGGGCAGACTAGGTGGGCCAAGCGGTCCTTATCTGCTGTCAAATTCTATACTTCTTTGATGGACAGCTTTTTAACATATATTTGTGTAAAAGAACTGAATTGATATTATCTAGTGTTTGCTGGGATTATCCAAGTCTCCATCTTTGAAGAATGGGTGACCTCACTGTTGGCAAGGCTTCCAGAAATGGTGCTGTAGACAGTGAGGTGCTTATAATGTGAGAGTAATAGCAGACAGCAGGACTGACTTTTATTAGTTTGGCTTCAATATTTAGCAACCCCTTTTTTTTTTATTTGTTGATACTTGTAGTTTCTGCAGTTGGTGTAGCTTGGCAGAAGACACCAGGAGGAAGGAGTGCTGTGTGACTGGAATTCTCTACTGGGACTAAAGAAGTAGAACTCTTGTACTTGGACCTTTAATTGAAGGTAAAAAAAAACAAACTAACAAACAAAACATAAAAAAAAATATTGTGTTTGTCTGAGTTAACTGAACTGAATGGTTATCGGAACAGTAATCTAGGTATACATCTCAAGTGATTGAAAGGGCTTGATAGCTGTGCAGTTTAAATTACTTGTAGAAAGATCTAGTAAGTAGGGGGAGTGGCTTAGCTAGAAGGATGCTAAATTTAAAGACTGCCTTAGAAAGATTCTGTAAGTAGCTTGACAGAAGACACCAGGAGGAAGGAGTGCTGTGTGACTGGACTTTTCTACTGGGACTATATTGCCCTCCTTCCTTCCCCTCTGCCCTCCCACTCAAAGCTAGTTCTACTTTTATAGGCACTGGATTTGACTGACAACAGGAACTTCCTGTGTGGGAGCAGGAAGTGAGTGATCCCGGAGCCACCAAAGACCCACCATCCTAGAAGTGCAAGAGTAGCTCTCCAGCCCCCTCTAGCTGCTGGAGATCTGCCTCTGAGCAAGTAAGGGGTCTACTGAGAAATATAGGATATTCTTGTCTCAGAATAGGACAATCAAGAGCTTAAAGGGCACAGAGGCAGAAAGTAAGTAGAGAGAGAAGAGAAAGAAAAAAAAAGAGGAAAGAGTAAGGATTCCAAACAGCAGTTGTCTCAGAGGTTGCCAAGAAAGAGGAGCAGTTGGACCACAGTGGGCTCAGGGAGGGTGAGAGTGGTGGAACAGAGGTGCATCCCTCCAGTTGTACCTCTCCACAATTCCTATGCCATTCTGGTAAAGTGTGGTTCCTCTGTGGAGGCACCTGCAGTGGAGACCAAGGAGGATGCTGGGAACCTCCACAAAGGAGACCCACAGGAGGGTGGCGTGGGACCCCACAGGGGAAGGAAACAACTCCTGGTAGGGGACTCTATTGTTAGGAAGGTAGAACTGGGGGAGAAAGTGGAGAGGGCAGTAAGGTACTTGCCTGGCACCATGGCTTGGAGGGACAGGGAGCGAATCCTCAGGATTGCCAGAGCAGCTGCACAGGGGAGGGAGCTGGATGTCATTGTCCACCTAGGGACAAATGATCTGGCTAAGAAAGGGATTAGAGCAGTGCAGGAAGAGTTTGTGGAATTGGGGAGGGGCCTTAGACAAGTAGCACACATGGTAACCTTCTCAGAGGAGCTGCCCATCTATGGCGTAGGAGAGGCTAGGGTGTTCTGCACCATGGGATTCAATCAGTGGTTGAAAAACTGGTGCAGAGCTCAGGGATTTGGCTTCATTGGGGACTGGGGGTCCACCTGGAGTGATGCAAGCCTATACTGGCATGATGGGCTGCATCTGTCCAGGAGGGGAACCAGGATCCTAGGTGATAGGTTTAAATGCTTCATTGGCAAGCATTTAAACTAGCCAAGGGGAGGCACTGGAAAGGAGCAGGAAATCCTAGCCCCCAAAAAATCACGGTAGTAAGTGTGGTAAACGCCAACATAGAGGAGGCAATAGGGAGAAGGGCAGGGGTAAATGGGGAAAGTGACAAAGGCAAGAAGGACAGGGATGGGGCAAAAAGGAGTAAGACCATCAGGAAATGGAGGGTAATGAGTACCGATGCTCATAGTCTGGGCAACAAGCTCCCTCAGCTGGTGGCCTTGATGGAAGAGGGATGACTGAATATCATAGCAGTCACAGAAACATGGTACACAGAGAACCATGACTGGGATGTTAACATACCAGGGTACATAACCTACAGGAGAGACAGGCAGGGGAGAAGAGGGGGAGGAGTAGCTCTCTATGTAAAGGAAGGGATACAAGCAACTGAACAAAAGAGTAAACAGGGAGGAGAGGAGGCACTGTGGGTCACCTTGGAGACTGGAAAGGGCACCTCAATCCACACAGGGGTTGTGTACAGACCCCCAAGTCAGGGGGAGAGAATTGACAAGGATATGATAAAAGGCATTCTTAGGATGGCAGAGAAAGGGGAGATACTGTTGATGGGAGACCTGAATATGCCAGATGTTAACTGGAGCACATTTGCTGCAACCACATCCAAGAGCAGGGACATTCTTGATGTCCTACAGGTGGCAGACCTCATACAGCTAGTTTCCGATCCCACTCATGAGGGAGCAATCTTAGACCTCATACTCTCAAATGGGGGCAGTGAGAGGATCTCAGATCTAGAAGTGGGTTGCCATCTGGGAACAAGTGACCATCAAACAGTGTGGTTTACGTTAAACTCAGCTACAGAGTCAAGCCGTACAAAAGTGAGGGTACTGGACTTCAGCAGGGCTGACTTTGGCAGGATGGGAGAGTGCCTCAGAAAAGCACTAGCAAACAGGCCAGAAGGAGGGGTGGAGCAACAATGGGGTATCATCAAAACTGCCATCACAGAGACAACAAGCATTTGTGTGAAGCAAATAAACAAATCAAAATGAAACAAAAAGCCACTATGGTACTCAAAAGAGGTAGCTGGGAAAGTCAGGGAGAAAAAGATAGCATTCAGGAAGTATAAGGAAACACAGAAGGAGCAGGACAGAGAGCTGTACCAGTTAAGGCAGAAGGAAGCAGGAAGGGAAGTCAGAATAGCAAAGGCCCAAACTGAGGAAAAGATAGCCAACTCTTTTAAGAAGGGGATAAAACCTTTTATAGGTACATCAGAGAGCGTAGAAAGACAAAGGGAGAGATAGTGAGACTGAATAGAATGAATTGTGGGTGGGCAGAGGGGGACAGTGATAAAGCAGGGATATTGAATGAGTGTTTCTGCTCGGTATTCACGAAAGAGGATGGGGAAGTGCCTAATCCAATTAACAGAAGCACTCTTGATAGGGGAGGTCAGTCCTAGCCCTTTCACTGAAGAAAGGGTTCTGCAAGAACTGCTAAAACTGAAGGTGGACAAAGCAATGGGGCCTGATGGAATTCACCCCAGAATTCTAAAATAATTGAGGGGTGAGCTAGTGAAACCACTGACTACTCTTTTTAATAAATCATGGGAGGATGGTGTGGTACCTGAGGACTGGAGGAAGGTGGATGTGATTCCCCTTCACAAAAGTGGGACCAAGACGGAGGCAGAAAACTACAGACCTGTCAGTTTGACCTCTGTGATAGGGAAAGTGATGGAGTCACTTCTGAAGGAAAGAATTGTTGAGTACCTAGAGGCCAGTGGGGCACAGGACCCAAGGCAGCATGGGTTCACAGCAGGAAGGTCATGTCAGACGAATCTAATAGATTTCTTTGACTGGGTGACCAAAGTAGTAGATCAGGGAGGGGCTGTGGACATGGCCTACCTAGACTTCAGCAAGGCATTTGACACAGTCCCACACAAAAGATTAATAGTCAAATTAACCAGTCTGGGAGTGGGTCCAAGGGTGGTAGCCTGGGTAAAACATTGGCTGGACAACAGGACACAGAAGGTAATTGTAAATGGAGTCCACTCTGAAGAAAGAGGGGTTACTAGTGGGGTCCAGTCCTTTTTAATGTCTTTATCAGTGTCATTGCAGAGGGACTGGAAGGAAAAGTATGCCTCTTTGCAGATGACACAAAGATCTGCAACAGGGTTGATACACAAGGAGGCGTGGAAAAGATGAGAAGGGACTTGGCAAGGTTGGAGGAATGGTCAGAAGTATGGCAGCTAGGATTCAATGCAAAGAAGTGCAAGGTAATGCACCCAGGAAACGAGAACCCAGGGGAAGATTACACAATGGGAGGGGAGGTAGTAACAACAATAAAAAAGGAAAGGGACCTGGGGGTAATCATATCAGATGACCTTAAGGTTAGCAAGCAATGTGAGAAGCCAGTAGGGAGGGATGGGGTTATACTGGGTTGCACAGGGAGAGGCATCACCAGCAGAAACAGGAAGTTGTTATCCCTCTGTACAGACAGTTGGTGAGACCCCACCTGGAGTACTGCATCCAGTTCTGGAGACCCCATCTCTGCAAGGATATAGACAGGATAGAGGCAGTCCAGGGGAGGGCAACTAAAATGGTGCAGGGTCTGCAAGAGAAGCCGTACGAGGAGAGACTAAAGGAGCTTAATATGTATACCCTTGAGGAAAGAAGAGAGGGACATGATAGAAACTTTAAATACCTCAGTGGAATCAACAAAGTCCAAGAGGGTAGCATCTTTCAGAAAAGTGCAAGAATATGGGACACACATTTAAAGATGGGAGTGGTTCGGAGCAATGTGAGGAAGTATTTTTTCACAGAGAGGGTAGTGGATGCATGGAACGGCCTTCCTGAGGAGGTTGTGGGGTCTAAAACTGTGGGAGAATTCAAGAATGCATGGGGCAGACATAAGGCAATTCTTGTGGGGGGTAGGAAGAAATAGGCTGTTGGTTAACTAGGATCTGCGGCTTATTCTGTAGGTAAGGAAATGGGTAGACTAGGTGGGCCAAGTGGTCCTTATCTGCCGTCAAAATCTATGTTTCTATGTACCCATCCAGAGGTGACTTAAGAGGAGAAGAATAATTCTGAAATAACTGAATGGTAGTGTGTACACTTTTAATAGGTATTTATAATATTTTGAGGCAAGTGTTTTTCACATATTAAATGTATTTGTCCATTGAAGAGACAAGGAGAAAACAAAAGAAGTGTGTGTGTGTGTGCGCGCACACGCGTGCACGTGCTCAAATCTGTGGTACAAGACAGAGAAGAGGAAAAGGGTAAGTGAGAGGTTGGGGTCAGTAAGAAGGGGCATGACACAGATATATGCTCCTTTCTTATAGAGTGAAAGTTTTGATTCTTATTTATTTTATTTAGTTTTGCTTACTTGGAAAGAAAAACAAGGAAATACATTCTAGCTTCAGCTTGACCTGGGGGTGGGGGTTGGGGTAGGGATACAGATACAAACCAACTGATATTGAACCAGTTAAGCTGTCTTTCTTTTGATAGCCAGCACCAAGTTTGGGGTGAAGCTTGGACTAAAGATTGTCCATATGTGCAGAGAAGTAGACATGAGTAGAATACAGAATTCCAGAAGAATCATGATTCTGCATTTGAAAAGCTTTATGAAATAATTACAATGAATTATGTGGAATTCAACCAAGTGAACTGAAATTGATTAAAAAGTACAGTACCTGTTTTTCATGAGAACTATGGTTTTGTTTGTTAAATTGTCGAAACACATTTTGCTGCAAACTGTGGCAATTGCACACTTTTGCTAAGCTCTGAGGAATTTTCTAGCAGTTTGCAGAATTCAAAATTTTCTGCAATTTTTTCATAGTGGAAAAGGCCTATTCTGTCAGGCAGAATTCTGTAGACTTTTGAAATCCACAGAGATATAGAATCACAATGTCACAGTTCTGCACAGAACTACTCAAGCAATAATACCCAACAGGGTGGGTGGTATTGGGCAATACTGGACTGCCCAGGGGCGTAATGAGGCTCCGATGCTGAAGGCAGAGGGTCTTATAGCCCCTGGAAGGTCTGGTATTGCCCATACCACCCACCCTGCACTTAGAAAATGGGCACTATGAAAAAAATTGTGTACTAAAAAATGTTTATTACAAAATGAGTTTTAAATGAGTTTTGTAATAAAGAATTTCCTCCGCCTATATTAGAATGATGTGTCTTTTTTTTTAGCCGGTTGTCATAGTCACACACACACACGTGCGCACACACGCACACACACACACACACACACACACACACACATCCAGTTTGTTTGCAGACAGTTGAATTTTCCTCCTGCAAAGACCCACAAAAACATACAGTTTGTGATGCTTTTTTTTTAGTATACTGGTATTGGTCTGTTACCTACCCCAACTCTCGTTCGGGACGCCAGGCACCAATATACTATTGATCAACCCCCCCATCACCATCACCAATGAGAGAAGAAGGGACAATTTAGCAGCTTCATTTTATTCTTTTTTATATTTTAAATGGCAGGCTTGACAGCGGGTGGCTACATGGAGGAGAGAGTCATGAGAGGTCAAAAGGCTTTGTGTTTTGTGTGGTAGCGTGGCAGTCAGCAGAAGTCAGTATACTTTACTGAAATCCTCTGTCTGTGCTAGTGTGTGCCACTTCCCCACAGAGGCTGCAGTATGTGTGTGAAGGGTGGTGGTGGTGGGATGTTCAGTTGCTCATAAAAAAAAAAAACATAATCTGACTGGACAGTAGCAGGCTCGTGGTTGGGGGACTCAGGATAAATGGCTCATTAGTGCGGTTGTGGCGCTATTCTGCCATAAGGTGAGCACCTCGGCTGTTCTCACCGAAGGCACTGTTTACATTGGTTTTTTTAATAATCTTATAGGGGAAGAAAAATATGGATAACTGCCACACTTTCTGTTGTTATGGGGACAATTAGCTTGAGTATTGGGTGGAGGTCTCACTAAGTGGGAAATCAAACATGGCGGTATTTGCTTTTTCAAAATTCTATTGGCTCAGTACTATTAGAATGAAATGAAGCAACAGAGATGTGGACTAGTTATTTTCTGGTCTCTATTGTCTCATACCTAACCAGCTGGATTGTTATTTTAGCCAATCAGCAGCCAGATTTCTTCCTAACCATTTTCTAAAGAGATTTCAAGTTGGGCGTCTAACCAATGACTAAGTTACTTAAACTTATTCACAGAGTTCAGAAGGAGACCTGGCAGAGTACAGAGGAAGAAGTCAGGAGTGATGGGATCCTTCTGGCAGAGTTTAATTTGACACCATATGTGAGCCGTAAATAAAAAAAAAAAACACCTCCTATGTATCTCCACCAGGACATGTTGCAGGCTGGATTCCATTTCAGTGGAGTTAAGCTTACTGGCACAGTATGCTATATTGTCTGCCTACTGCACAGGAGGATAGAGACAGACTTTCAGATGTTGAGAAGATAATTTAGTGTAAGAAAATGGTGAAAAGGAAGGGACACTTGATTATACAGACCAAAAAGTGCATGGGGAGTAACAAGAAAAGGCCGATAGGTAAGCCCAGACCTCTTTTATCCATCTTGAATAGTTCTGTTAGTTCAGAAGAAGGTGATAGAGGTGCTGACAGAGGGATAGGACAGATGTTTTGGGGGACGAGATGTTTCATCTGGAATATATTGTGCCAATGCCAGAGACCATATGTGTATAGTGTCAATGTGTTTTTCCCTGCTTAGACAATAATCCAGGAAAGAGTGGGTATTGTGACCTACCTCCATTAAGAATCCAACTTGTACTATTGGACCCTCTAGCAACTTTCAGCTAATTGCTAAGTAGTAATATCAGTTGACAAATAGCATCGTATTTTCTTTTTGTTTCAGTTATATTTATTATTATAAGAAGCATATGAGGGTTGTGTATTTGTTTTTAGGTTTAAATGTTGAATCCTCGGTACTTGACTAATTGGATTGTAAAGTTTAACCTCACTGTATGTAACTGATTCAGGCTGGGGGCTCTCTGTTTTGAGAAACACTGAGATTCACAGCTTTACTGTACACCATCCACTGGGCAATCCACCGATTGCTGGCTTTTGACATCACTGAATGTGTGATGTGATCACACTCTGATACAAGCTCGGTGTACTGATATAAGGAAGCAGTCTGCCCTTGTTATAGCATGGTTGCCATGGCATTTTGCTGTAAGTGCATTTGTGAGTGTTAGCCAGCACTTCATGGTTGTAGTATATGGTAACTTACCCTAGTAACATTGTAGAATGGTTTAGTTCACATCCCCCTGCAGTTTTGGGCCAATGGTATGTCTGGGGTGGAAACTGGGTTTTAGAAACTGCACGAGCAGATTGTAGTAATGGTTCTGCTGAGGCCTGCTGATCTATCTAATGTATGTTTGTTGAATAAACCTCAGAGCTGTTAGAAGTTACTTATGGTGTCCAGTCATTCCTAAAACCAGCAATCCTGTAAGAAGCAACTAAAGTGAAATATTATATGGTGTCAGAAGTGAACTTGCAGTGCTGCAGTTGCAAGAAAAGAAAAGTTTGTGCTGCCAAGAAAAGAAACAAAAGACAGTATTTGTGAGTACCTAAAAGCTTACTAAAGACTGTATAACAAAGTATTTTTGGCAGTATGGAGCAATTTAAGCCACCTCCACCACTATTGTTGACTGGAAACCTTGCAGAAAACTGGAGAAGGTGGGCACAGAGATTAAGTCTGTACTTCACAGCCACGGATTAGATGATAAATCAGAGGAAATGAAAATTGCAGTCCTGCTGCACACGATCGAGATGAGGCCCTCAGTGTCAATACCCTCAATATAACATATGCTGGCCCACAAGCTAAAAAGCAGCTGAGTTATGGAAGCATGTGAATATTGTTCAAGGCAGAATGGTAATACAGGCCAAAAACCAGACCTTAGGTACCAACACGTGAGACACGTGCACAAAATCAAACATGTGTGGAGGTGTGGCAGGGACATGCCAAAGTCTTGTCCAACGTATGGACAAGAATGTCATATAATATGGTGGACTCAACCATTATGCAAAAATGTGCAGGTCCAAAAAGTCCAACAAACCTCATGAGAAAATGACCAAAGGGGTAGAAGCACTAGTCGTGGGTGCTGTAAAAAGAAAACAAGAAACGGTGCAAACACAAGTACTAGATGAAGGGTGGTACACTACCTTGAAGATAATGGGACAGCCAGTTAAGTTCAAGTTGGACACCGGGGCTGAAGCCAATATACTTACTAAAGAAGTGATTGCGCAGTTTCCATGCAAGGTACAAATCAAGCCAACCAGTACTATCCTAATGGCATATGGAGGAGCACAAATTAATCCAGAAGGGGAAGTGACGCTAAAGTGTAAGACACAAGACAGAGAGGCCAATCTGCAGTTTTATGTCACTAATACATCAGGAGCCTCCCTACTGGGTCAACAGGCATGTGTCATCCTGGATCTGATTCACAAAGTAAAGGTGCTTAAAACCAAGCCACCAAGCACAAAAGAGGAAATTCTTGCACAATATAAAACAGTGTTTGAAGGCCTAGGAGAATTCCCTGGTGTTTACCACATACATACTGACCCAAATGTTACTCCTGTGGTACATGGGTGCAGGAAAGTCCCATATGCAATCATGGACAGACTAAAACAGACACTGGAACAACTGGAGCAAATTGGGGTGATTGGCAAGGTAAGAAAACCTACAACATGGGTAAATAGCCTTGTAATTACTGAAAAGAAAAATGGTGAGATCAGGGTGTGTTTGGACCCTAGAGACTTAAATAAAGCTATCAGAAGACATCACTTCTCCATCACCACATTGGAGGATATTCAGAGTAAACTTGCAGGTAAAAAGTTTTTTACAGTTCTAGATGAAAAAGATGGGTACTGGCAGATCAAATTAGATGACGAATCTGCAGACCTATGTACATTCAACAGTCCATGGTGAAGGTACAAATTTCCTGAACTTCCTTTGGTATACGGTCTGCAAGTGAAGTATTCCAGCAGAGAAATGCTGAACACTTCGGGACATACCAGGTGTTTCTGTAATAGCTGATGACATGCTTATAGCCACAGCTACCAAGGAAGAGCATGACAATACTTTGAGAAAAGTAATGGACAGAGCAGTGGAACTCAATGTAAAGTTCAATAGTGATAAAATACAGTATTTGGTGAGTGAGGTGAAATACATGGGGCACATCATAACCAAAAATGGGCTACGGCCTGATGAAGCCAAAGTAGAAGCAATAGCTGAGATGCCCCTTCCCGAAGATAAAAAAGCATTACAGAGGTTGTTAGGAATGACTCGATACTTGGCGCAGTACATTCCGAATGAAGCAAACCTCACTGCACCACTAAGGCCGCTACTCAAAAAAGATGTCATGTGGCAGTGGCAGCCAGCACAGGAAGAAGCCTTACAAAAGCTGAAAGAGACTATTTCTTGCGCACCAGTATTAAAATTCTTTGATCCAAAAGAGGACATTGAAATCCAAGCAGATGCGTCTAAGGACGGACTAGGTGCTTGTCTACTACAAAGAAACAGACCAATAGCTTATGCATCTAGGTCATTGTCCAGTGCTGAAAGAAACTATGCACAGATAGAAAAAGAGTTGCTAGCAATTGTGTTCTCTCTGCAGAAATTTCGTCAGTATGTTTATGGAAGGTCAGTGAAAGTATAATTAGATCACAAGCCACTATAGTCCATACTGAACAAACCTATTGGAAAGGCTCCAGCAAGAGTGCAGCGGATGCTGTTACAGATACAGAAATATGACATAGAGGTAACATATACTCCAGGAAAAGATATTCTGATTGCAGACACTCTATCCAGGGCAGTACCAAGAAAACCAGCAGAGGGAGACATTGATCTAAGTAGGGAAAAGGTCATATACTCAATCCAAGCAGCAGAGACACTGCCCGACAGCATGTTAGAGGGGCTAAAGCAGGCCACACAGAGGGACAGTGATTTACAGTTGCTTAAAGAAATGCACCTCAAAGGATGGCCTAACAGGAAAAAACAGGTCAGCATCAAACTTCAGCACTATTGGCCCATGAGACACAATATATACCTAGAAAATGATCTCATAATGGTGGGTAAAAGAATCATCATACCCAACGAGCTGAGAACAGATATGCTACGAAGACTTCACACAGCACATCAAGGAATACAAAGGTTGAAGGCACAAGACAGAGCTGCGATGTATTGGCCAGGCATGAATCGAGGAGTAGAAATGATGGTTGAAGCATGTGGACCTTGTCAGGAACTCTTACCCAGCAACCATAAAGAGCCAATGTGTCCACATGAAATACCTGACATGCCATGGTTAAAGCTTGGTGCAGACATTTTTGACTTTAGGGGACAATCCTACTTAATAGTAGTGGACTATTTTTCAAAATACCCTGAGGTTCTCAGAATGCCTGACAAGACAGCAGCTACAGTTATTGCAAAATTGAAAGCTGTATTTGCAAGACATGGAATTCCAAAAGAACTGGTAGCGGATCATGTACCATTTGCAAGTCATGAAATGAAGCAATTTGCAAAGTTGTGGGAATTCAAAATAACTCATTCCAGCCCAGGATACCCACAATCTAATGGTTTAGCTGAAAGAATGATCCAGACAGTAAAAAGAATCTTTCTGAAGTCTATGCAAGGTCAGACCAATCTACATCTTGCATTGCTCAGTCTTAGAAATACACCAGTCACAGGACTGAACTTTACACTTTCTCAGTTGTTAATGGGCAGAATGTTGAGGACAACATTACCAGCAAGTGCAAGGGCACTGCGACCTGAAATACCAAAGGATGCACATAAATGTCTGAAAAGACTACAGAAAAGACAGAAACAGAATTATGACAGGAATGCAGCTCCACTTACTCCATTCAGAGAAGGGGAAAGGGTATGCATAGAGACTTCTAGTGGGTGGCAACCTGCTACAGTGGAAAGAATCTGTGATGAGCCAAGATCTTATAGTGTGATTACACCTGCAGGACAGCGATACCGCAGGAACAGGAGACACCTGAGGAGAGACCGAACAGTTGCTTTGGAGGCTGAAGAGCAACAGGCAGATGAGTCAACTGAATCTGTATTGTCACAACAGTGCAATCCAGGGACAACAGCCAGGAACAGGACACTTGTCAAGAGTATGAGCAACCTGAGATGGAACCTGTTGTTTTCAATGACACTTTGCCAGAAAGTCCTGAGGCTGTACCCAGTGTGCAGTCTACTCGAATGACCAGAAGAGGGCATCTGCTTAAAGTTCCTGAGAGGTTCAGAGATTTTGTTATGACTTAAGTCAGTGGTAAAGACTTATTTCAACAAAGCTGAGTACCAGTGACTTTAGACCCTAACTCATCACAAAGTAAGACTCAACCATTATGTTAATATTGCTTGGTAATTATTTGTCATTGATATGCAAACCTAAATCAAGGTAATTGCTTTCTTTTACTAGAGAGACAACTAGACTACCCCAGAAATATTTTTTTTGATACAGGGACAGCAATCAGACATTGAGCAAGAGAAGAGGGACCACTAGACTACCAGGGAGATATATATTTTTTACAGGATGGTGATCAGACATCAGAGAAGGGGGAGGGAATACTAGACTACCAGGGAATTCGTTTTTACACAGTGGGACAGTGATTAGAGAATGGGGTGGGGGAAGGGACCACTAGACTACCAGAGAATTAGCAGTCATTACTTCGTAAATTGCAAAAAGGAATCCTTTTCCTTGGTTCCTCTTTCACAATTTGAGGACAAAGAAAATCCATTTTCATAAATTGCAAAACAGGTTCCTTTTTCACATTCCTTTTTTACAATTTTCGAAAAAGGAATTTCTTTTTTTTTTTGCAAATTGCAAAGCAGGATCTTTTTTGTGATATCCTTTTTCACAATTTGCAAGAAAGGATTTTGGCATCTTAAAATAAACACGTTTACATTTAATTTATAAAAAAACTAACAGCAGAATCAGACAGAAGGGGTCTCAATTAGGAGAACACATGTGTTGGTTACTTTAGAAAACATTACTGTTTTCTGTTTTTTTTAACTTTGTTTGCTTAGCTAAGAAAAAACAAGATTGCAGCACAATAAAAGATTCACCATTTGCAACAAAGGATTGTCCATTTGTGACAAAGAATCCTTTGTCAAGGTGAACATCTAACTTTTCCCATAGGAAATAATGGGAAACTTTAAAATGTAATAACTTTATAATGGACTAATATGTTTTCACCAAACCTTCAAAAGGCATATCTGTGACACAAGACCTATGTACAGTAAAAATTCCTCACTGCTTTTGCAGAGCATTGTGACAAATAATTTTCCCAAAAATTGTAATTTCAACATTTTTTGACACTCCATATCTCCATGCCCATACATCCGATTGAAATGAAACTTGCCACAATAAAAGATCTTTGGTCCCTCATAATGCATGTAAAACGTGATGCAAATCAGTTGAATGGTTGTAAAGTTATTAAAGTGCACAATGTTGAGTTTAACATAGAAGTAAAGGTTGAACCCTAACTATAGGGGCACAACTGCACCCTACAATACACACACACACACACACACACACACACACACATATATATATATATATATACATATATATATATATATGTGTATATATATATATATATATATATATATATATATATAGATAGATAGATATAGATATATATATATAGAGAGATGCACACATATATACATTTTATTTATTTATTGAAGTCTCAGAATTACAACCTTTGAGCCAGGGGCTCATTTACAAAGACTCCACATCACCACATCATAGAATAAGGAAAACAAGGACACTTACATTTTTATTTAATTAGTATTTTGGAAAGACCTTTGAGTATGAGCTCTTTTACAAAGGTTCCATGTCAGGATGGTATAACAAACAGACATGGTATAATAAGCAGGGTGAAAGGTACAGGTTCCAAAAATACATCAAAAAGGAATACAAAGTAAGTGCTTTAAAGTTCCAGTATTTACATGATTTCAGTTACTTGGTACATTTTACATACATGGCAATAGTTACATGTATTATCAACTTTGCACACAATTGTGGAAGCGGCCAGAGGGATAACCTTATCATGGACCTCTAAGATATGAAGTCAAGAGTAGGCAAGTAAAGGAAGTGCGTAGAGACCAGACAGAGGGTGAAAATAATACAGCAGCCCAAGATAGACTTTGTACTGGAGAGGTACTAACGTAGGTGCAGAGAAGGGGAGAGGAGGCTGAAGGTAGGAGTCAGAGTAGGAGGGGGTTGACTGAGAGTAGGAGACAGAAGAATACAGGGAGGGTTTTCTAGGGGTGAAGACAGGTGTATAAGCAGGGGAGGAGGGGGTAAGACAGGAGAGAATTAGGGATAAAGGGGAGGACATGGAGGCAGGTGTAGGTGCAGGGGAGGAGGGAGTAAGACAAGAGAGTATTGGGATAATGGGGGGGAGACAAAAGGGGTTTAGAGATGCAGAGTGAGGTAATTCAAACCTGGGTAATAGCCTAGAGTTGGGGGAGTAGAGGATGAGAGCACAAAGCTGGAAATGTGACATGGGGAGGAAAGAATGGGGGGAAGAGAGGAGGTAGGGAAAGAGTAATGGAAGAGTAGTGGGAAGAGAGAGAATTGTGGTTTTATTCATTGATTTAATTTTGGAATTGCAAGTACCTTTAAGTTAATGAACTCATTTACAAGGTTCCACATCATTACATGAAGCAACACTCAGTAACAGTATAAAACAGAACCAGTACAAATTTCCAAATGGGAGAGTCATATAAGAGATCAAGTAGAGTTGTACAGGGAACAGAATATTAATACAGATATGTAAATTAGAGAGATCTATGTTAAACAACCCAGAGGACATGTTTCAAAAGTACCACCAGTTTTGTAATGCATGGTCATGAAACATAGTAGCAAAGGGCAGTAGACAGGAGTGGTCAGCCAGAACCTCCCTTGTTAAAAGGTAGAAAGTGGTGTTAGAGGTGATAGTAGGAGAAAGAGGGGATGGATATGAAGAAGAGAGTAGGAAGGTGGGTGTGAGGGGGAGGTTAAAGGGTGGACAAGGTAGAGGAAGGGAGTGGAAGTAAGTGCTGGCAGAAGAAGGACAGGTGCAGGGGAGAGAGAACAAAGAAGGGAGGAATAGTGTGTTGGGAAAGCAGTCATAGTTACTTTCTCTGGAAAAGGTGCTGCTGCAGTTTGAGCTTGAAGGGATCTAACTTGTTTTCAAAGGTGATATCACTAGGTAGAGCATTGAGCTAAAGAGGAAATCTGTAGGCAAATGATATCTGTCTCTGGGAAGAATGGCAGCATGGAACCTGTTGTAGTTGGTGTTTGGAGCCACGCGTGAGTTGTGTTTTTATGGAAGAGCTTAACAGTGCTTGCATTCCAGGTGGATGGAGAACCATGAGAAATTTCTAAGCCAGCAGGCAACTTTGATACTTTATGCACCCTATTAGTTGCAGCTAGTCAGTTTGGGCGTATAAGTTGCATGTATGGGTACGACTTGGAGGATCTAATATAAGGCGACATGCTTTGTTGAGGGTGGTAGAGATATGCCAGAGAGCTGTGTCCATGGTTGAGCCATAAATGACCAGTCTACAGTCAATGATGGAAATAACAGAGCTCTGAACAGCTACTCTCAAGGCTTCAGGAGTTAGGCAGTTCTTATGTCTACATAGCATGCCAATGCGAATGTTCAGTGATTTGGCAGTGTTGTCGATGTGGACCCCATAAGATAAAGTGCTGTCAATGGTAACCCCAAGGTATTTGAAGTGGGGTACCAGGTCTAGAGCTGCTCTGAGATTATTTCTTATTGTCAGCAGATGGTGTTTGTGTTTATTGTGGGAGCTGCTGAAGAGCATTTCCTTAGCTTTTTTGTAGCTTAGTACCAGCTTTTGTTCTGAGAACCAATTCTCTACATTGACAAAGCCCTGTTGGAGATTGCTGTCAAGTATTATTGGGATTGAACAGCTGGAGAAGATTACGGCATCATCAGCATAAAGGAGAATGAGTTCCTGACAGGAGCTGGGAAGATTATTTAAGAACAGACTGAAAAGGAGAGGCCCCAATATAGAACCATGAGGTACTCCTGAGCGGATAGGCTTAGTGTCAAATACGGTGTCTGTTATTTTCACTTGTTGCGTTCGATTACAGAGATAACTTGTGAACCAGATTGTACTGTCCTTGGATAGCCCTGCCTTTGACAGTTGCTGTAAGAGTAGGTGGCGATGCACTGTGTTGAATGCTTTTATCAAGTCTATAAAACAACACCTACAAGTTGACCCTGGTCCAATGATTTATATATGACCCTCGTGAATTCTAGGAGGGCTGAAGTGGTGCTATGGCCCTTTCTGAACCCATGTTGTAGGGCACATTGGATCTCATATTTCTCAAGGTAGTCCACCAACTGGTCTGTGACAATGTGTTCAAGTGCCTTGGGGGGTAATAAAGATATGGGCAGGTAATTCACATGTTGGGACCTATCCCCACTTTTGTGAACTGGGATGACCATGACAGATTTCCGTTTATAAGGAAACTGTGCAAGCCTGAACAAGAGATTAAAAATCATAGTCAAAGGGGAAATCACTTCATCCAGTGTGAGGGACAGAATTTTGAGGTCTAGAGAGTCCTCACTATGTTGGGATTTGCCAGTGGCCTTTAGGATATACTTTCTGGACTCAGCAAGGGAGAACTCTTTGAAGTAGAAAGGAGGGTGATCATTTGGCAGGTGTTGATGGGTATTGTCGGGGCTGACATCTAGATTAAAAAAGTCTGGGAGAGTACAGAACTGAGGTTGGTGAATGCATCATTGAGGTGTTTGCAATAACTGCTGGGTCCAAGGTAGTGGTGCCATCAATGACCAGGAGTATGAGGGCTAGTTTAGAATTCTTCCCAGTAACATCCGTTATATTGTTACAGAACCGTTTACTGTCACCCCAGGAGTTGGTAAGCATTTCCCTGTAATAATTACTTTTCTCCATATGGATACATCGGGTGCAGTCATTATGGCCATGTTTATAGCATAGGATATCTACTTGTTTGCCAGTAGCTTTCACACGGTGCCAGAGGTGATCTCTGTTTTTTTTTTAAATGGGCTGATAAGTCAGCAGAGAACCAGGGATTGCTAATGCCCTTGTCTTTCCATTTCTTTAGTGGTGCATGGATGTCACAGGCAGAGCTGACGGCCTTGATAAAATAATCACACACAGCATTCACATCCTTAGCCATTAGGATGGGTGACCAGTCCTGCTCCTTAAGAAGTAATTTCAGCTGCCCCAGGTGACCACTGGCAATGATTATGTTGGTGATTGTCCTGGGAGGGTGATTCCAGAACTTGTTTGATCATGTGCAGATAATTGGGGAATGATCACTGAGTGAATCTGGAAGGATTGTTGTGTTCAAGATGTGTGCTGGGTGGGTGCTAAGGACCCAGTTCAAGCGGGTGCTGGTTCCTGCTTTGTAGTTAGTCTTAGTTGTGGAGTCAACCATCTGGGTGAGGTTAGTGGCTGCGATAGCATCCAGATATCACCCATTCCCAGAAGCGAGCAAATTAATATTAAAATCTCCCATCAGGATCGTCTCTGTGTTGGCAGGGAGGTTACGGGTAAAGTCCAAGACAGTAGTGAGCCCCTGAGATTCATCCTTTGGGGGGATGTATACAGTAGCCACAGTAAGTGTTTTGTTGTGGGCCCCTAGCAGTAGTTGTACGGTAAGTATTTTAGCAGAGGTCCCAGTTGTGGGGGTCGGTATGGCATAGCCCTTTATTGTGTCTTTCAGGTAGATGGCACTGCCACCCCCTCTTTTTGTTGTCCTGTCCAATCTGTAGATTGTATAGCTATTTAGGGCTATTGCCAAGTCAGGAACTTTTGGTGTTAGCCAGGTTTCAGTGATGATTATTATTATTATTATTATTATATTTTGTTGATCAGGTAAGTCCACTGATGCTAGAATTCCCTTTTTCAGGGGTGACCCAGGGTGTGTGGATACGGATGGTAACCAACTGAAACTGAGTCAGATTAAGCTGTTGGTGGTGTTTCTGGTGACTGGAAGAAATTTGGGCTGGACACTGGGGAAATTTTCCCCTACTCTTTTCGAGAAGTGCCACGGGATCTTTAACGTCCACCTGAACAACCACCAGAGCAGGCAGATGGGACCTCAGTTTAACATGTCATCCAAAATACATTACTTCAGGAGTGCAGCGCTCCCCTCATGCTACACTACAGTGTCAGTATTGGGATATTAACCCAAGTGACTGGTGTGGGGATAGAACCCACTGCTTTCTGATCTCCCAGCATCAGAGGTGAGTGTCCTACCTGCTGAGCCACTGACACTGTGACACTCAGTGATAGTGAGGATGTTAGGGTTGTGCTGGGACACAAAGGCTTGCAGTGCATCAAATAAGGGTAGCTAGCATGAGCAGGCCTTGCTTTTTTGAGGCAGTAGGGGTACTTTCTATGCAGGGACCAGGGTTGGGGTGGACATTCCTAGAGATTAGAAATAGAAGAAGAGAGACCTTTAGCATATATAGCTGAAGTTGTCCAAATGTGGAAGTTTTATTTCTCCTCTGGGTATGAGGTTTTTGGTGAGCAATGTAAAGGGGGGGGAAGTATTAGAAGAGTGGAGGAGGCAGAAATAGTGTTAGATAAATGCATAGCTAAGGAAATTAGTGGTGGGGTCAGGATATCAGCACTAGGGTAAGCAGATGATGAGTTATAGGTTAGTGTACCATGTACTTGGTGCTCGGGGCATAGAATGGGGTAAATTTGTTGAGTAGGGTAGCAGGCTTCTAATAGGCCGATATAATTGCGGGTAGCTAGGTGGAGAACAAGACATAACAGCAGATGTGTAGACTCCATGCTAACAAAAGTGGAACTGAGGAGGCAGGTAGTGAGAAGGAATCAGCAATTAGTCACCAAGGCCTTCTAACAGCAGAATAATATATCCTGCAAATTGCAAAACCAACACTTAGTAAATATCAGGGGTCATATGACCACCAAGATCAACATAAATAATGCCACAGATAAGGTGGGTGGGCAGGAAAGAGGGTGGATGGAGAGCAGGTGCATAGCGCCGGTGGAGTTAAAGCCAGGAACAGAGAGAGGGAGGCAGTGGGAGGGGGGGAAAGACAGATGGAGATAGGCAGTAATTTAGAGCGAGATCTTGGTGCTCACTAAAAACATAGGATAACATATGGCAGTATAACAGCAGTATGAATCAATACTTAACACTTTATAAAATACAGGCTTAACAAGGCAGTCCAAATTGTTAAAAACACAAATTATTAGGCAAATAGCAGTTTAGAAATCAGGAAGTTGTGGCAAAGGAACAGTTGGAGATTCCAAGTTCAGAGCTAGAGGGTTTTTAGCCAATCAGACTGAGGGGCCGGTCACTGATAGGTTGATCCAGGAGCTGTTCCTTGTTCTCTGAGGTGGCTGCTGGGAGAAGCATAGCCAGAGGCTATGTCAGAGCCATCCATACCACACGCCACTATGAGAAGAAGTCCATGGCAGGAGGGAGTGCCCGGAGTCGGGCATCAGCTTGTTCTTTGAGGTGGTCGCTGGAGAAGCGTGGGTGTCGGCTGTGTCAGGGCCATCCTCATCACATGCCACTACAAGAGGAGGTCCATGGCAGGAGAGAATGCCTGGAGTCAGGCTTCAGCTTGTTCTTTGAGGTGGCCGCCAGGGAAGCATGGGTGGCAGCTGTGTCAGGGTCATCTGCACTGCACACCGCTATGGGAAGAGGTCCATGGCAGGAGGGAGCACCCGGAGTCGGGCCTCAGCTTGTTCTCTTAGATGGCTGCCAGAGAAGCATGGGTGGCAGCTGTCTTGGGTGTCCACACCTCACCCCGCTATGGAAAGAGGCATATTTCAAAACTTTGTTAATGCATCAGTTAGGGTTAAACTGACAAAAGTAGGCAAATGTGGTGTTAGGTTTCCAACCCTAAAACACCATCCCCAGCCCTGCACAGACCATCAGGCGGGGAGATCTGTCTTGGGGCCATCATCCCAAATGCTACCCCCATTCCAGTATAAAATAAGGTGACATGGGTACAGCATAGAAGAATAGGGTGAGTGTTATGGTTGACAGCCCCAAGACAGACCCCCTGCCTGTTGGTCTGTGCAGGGTGAGGGATGGAGTGTTAGGGGTGGAAACCCTAATGCCATATTTCCCTACATTTGCCATACTGTACCTGTCATTTGGCGGGCGGCTGGGCAGTATGCAGGCAGGTTGCAGCCACCCACCAAAGCTGGGGGAGCGAGGGGAGCAAGGGGCCTTTGTGGGTGGGAGGGTGGGGTGCCACTGGATCACCATGGACATCTGGTGAAGTGATTTACCACAATCGGGGACTCAGGTGGGTGGGGGTCCACTAGACTATCAGGGAGTGTCTACTGCTACATATATCGGTGATCGGGGCATTGGGAGGGTGGAGGGCCGTTGGACCACCAGGGCATGGGTAACTACACATTTCCAAGGGAATCAGGAGAGAGGGTGGTCCACTGGACCACCAGGGATTGGGTACATATACATTTCTTGAGGACCCAGGAGTGAGGAGGTCCACTAGACTACCAGGGATTGTCATACTATACATATCTTGGGGAATTGAGAGGAAGGGGGTATCACTATACTACCAGGGATGTGTGTTACAGTGGTGTACCATGATCATGGCTACGGGAAGGGGGGTGCTCCAGGACCCTCACTGTGCCCACATCATGCTGTGCAGGGTGCCAGGTACAAGTCGCCGGGCTGCCTTGTGCAAGTCATGCAAATGGGGCCATAATGACATGAAAATGGCCCCATTTGCACCTTGCATATATTATGGCCTCATTTGCATGCCCTCCACTGAATATCGTGGGTGACGCACCTAGCGAAATTGCAGTTGTTCTGGTTTATCCCTGTGCTCTCTATCCATGGTTTGCACCAGTGCAGTGTCACTGCACAGTGTGCAGTCTGTGCCATATTCAACAGGGCTGCACCATGGTGCATCACTGTTGAATATCATCTGGTCCTGGTCCCAGTGCATCCCAGTTGCGCTGTGCCCAGGCTTGCACCACTGCCAGGTGCAGTCTGAATATCTGGGCCCAGGGACATTTATACAGGGTTCCCAAGAGATCCCATTAAAATAAAACAGAAACAAATCCTTTTTCACCAAGATAATTCCTTTTCTGTCAATCCTTTGCTGTGGTGGGGGAAAAGGATTCTGTCTGGTGAAAAAGGATTGTGAACTTAGTTTCAAACACAATCTATTTCTGCCAGACCATTTCCTTTTAAGCCATACTTTTTCGTCATGGCAAAAATGGAATTCAGCTGGTGAAAAAGGATTAAGAACTTAGACTTTTTTCCAATCGTTTTTCACCAGACAAATTCCTTTTTCACCATCCTTTTTCATCATGGCAAAAAAGGAATTCATCTGGCAAAAAAGGATTGAAAAAAGTAGTCCCTAATCTTTTTTTGCCAGACAAATCCCCTTCTCTCCCTGATGAAAAAGGACTTGCAAAAAAAGGAATTTAGCAAGTGATGAAAAAGGATTTCATATTAATTAAAAATAACTTCTGAGGCCACATACAATCAAAACAAATGCACAGAGCAGCTTATCCACTCCAGATGAGCAAGACACAAACTTCAGTGTCGTTAAAGACATCCCTGGGCACAGATAGAAGAGTTTGTTGTTGGCAAAAATTAAAAAAAAGATGGTGGCTCTAGAAAAAGGATTTTTTCTGACAAAAAGGGAATTGGGTCTGGCAAAAAAGAATCCTTTTTTGTCAGGGCAAATTCCATTTTCATTCCATTTCTCTATTCAAAAGACTGAACTGAGCATGCTCAGAACCCAAAATTTTAAAATTTAAAATAACTTTGGAATGGATTATAATTTTTTTCACCAAACTGATGCATGTTATTATCACAGCCCACAAGGTCCCTGCCTATTGCATAAATGAAATACACAATAGGGACCTTGTGAAATACGTTATTTATTTTCACTCATGCTGTTTGATCAAAGGCACTTGACTCATGGCTGATGCCACTCGTGAGGTTTCCCAAGGTCAAAAAGCACTTGTGAAAATAAATAGTGTATTCCACAGCTCTCTGTTGTGTATCCCTTCTATAGCGATATATATATATATATATATATATATATATATAAATATATAAAATAGTGGTGCAATAGTGCCACCATAGTTAGGGTTGAGTAGGCAGTTTAATGTTAAACCCCAAAGTTTGCACATTAATAACTTTACAACTGTTCAATGGATTTGCACGGAATTTGGAATGTGTGGTCTGGTATCGTAAGTCTCTTGATTTGCAAAGTCATGTTTTGGTTGGACTTATGGTTTTTGAGCAGTAAGGCACTGAAAAATGCATTTTTTACCACATTTGACACATTTTTTGCCCATTGCACTGCGACCACAACATTTGGTGTTCTGGCCTGCAATTTGGAATGTAGAAAGAGTTTGGGTCAAAAACAAAATCCAGCATTGATTTGGTTAAAAAATATGAATCTATTCCAAAGTTATTTAATTTTTAATATTTGGATTCTGAGCATGTTCAGTTCACTCCAAGATGTATATGTATGTTTGACAAAAGGAGACTAGGCTCACAGTCAAGGATTTTCTCAACTCATGAAAGATGATTTAAAAAATCCCAGTCTGTAAGGAAAAATTCACCTTTCTCGAGCTGCCATCTTGTTTTCATGTTTTCCCCCAAACAAAATGTTATAGCTTCTTCCACGAGTGACTTCTTGTTGCAGTAAGGCATGGGTTTTGTTCAGGGTGATGCCATTTACAAACTTATATCTTTGGTTTGCTTCACTTTGGCCAAAAAACAGCCATTTCAAATGTTAAAATTCTTCTTTTGATACTGGCTTCTGATCTCCTTTTGTGAGCTGACAAAATGCCAGTTCGAGACTCGATCCCCTTTCGTGAGGTAGCAAAATCTTTGACTGTGACTTAGGGACCAGATGGCACTTCTTGCAGATGAGGATTGACTCACAGTCAAGGATTTTGCTATCTCATAAAAGGGGATTGACTCGGAGACTGGGATTTTGTCAGCTTGTGAAAGGGGATTGGGTTTTTGAATCTCCTTTCGTGAGCTGGCAAAATCCTAGTCAGTAAGCTGACAAAATCCCAATCTGTGAGCAATCGCATTTTGTGAGGTAGCAAAATCCTTGACCATCACTTAGGGACCATATGGCCAAAATCTGATGGTCAAGGGTTTCTCACAGACAGTGATTTTAACAGTTCGCGAACGTGGGTTGACCTCGCAGTTGGAGATTTTGATAGCTCACCAACTAGGAATTTTTTAATTTTTAAAAACTTTCCTACTGCAGCATAAATTAATGGTTTGGTCTTTTGACTTGAAATTTGCAGGATATAGAGGGGATGCCTCAAAGATGTGAATTATGCTATTTAGGTGCTGAAAATCTAATCGGTTACATAGATATGCCATCACAAAGTTGAGATTTTTCACATAGGATAACATTGTGGTGCCTATTGTGACTTTTGGCGCCCCATGTTGAAAATGAAGTGAGATACAGATTTTTTTCTACTTGTAGCTTAGGTCACCTTCAGGTGACCTAAGCTGCAAAAACAAACTTGGAAATCATAGATTACACCTGCAGTGAAATTTTTTTCCTAGGTTGTACAATTACTAAGATATTGGCAAAATGCACTGGAAAATGTGTAAAAGCAGGACCCTTACTGAAAATGAAACATTTTAGCTGCCCTATCCTGCTAATGACATCCACACTTTATGTGTGGGCACAACTGTTTTAATAGGGGTGTGTGTGTGTGTGTGTGTGTGTGTGTGTATTGAGTGCATTTTCAAGGGGGTGTATATGTCCAGAACCAAAATCACTCTTCACTGCATTACATTGATGCTCATGGTTTTGTTTTTTTCTACTGTGATGTAAATGTGGGACTTTTACATTATTTATTTATTTCAAAAGTTTCACCAGGAAAGACATACTCAGCTGAAAGATAGCTCATTTCCAGATGCGTTCTAGGAGGAAGGGGCAAGAGAGGTGTAAGAGCAACATAGAACAATAACTTATACAAGAAACATCATACAGAGATATAAATTAAATAGGTTTATCAGACAGGCAAAATTTTAGGCAAAAATCTTACAAGGACATGGCAGGGAACCTGTCCTATGGATACAAGCAATAGCACTTTTCAATGATGAAGGCACCAGGGGATAGAGTGCTGAAGAAGGGAGCACAGATTGGGAGGGGGAGAAGAGAAAGTGCAGACAAGTGAGGGAGGAAGAAAATAGGGAGGAGGGTTGGTGAGGTGGGTGGAAGGGCAAGGAGGAGGAGAAAGAGAGGAAGAGGGTAAATTGAGGAGCAGTGAAGGGCTATGACTCAAAGGCAGCCACGGGAGGGAGCGGTGTGGTCATGGAGAAAGAGGTGAAGAGAGTAAACTGAGAAGTGGGGAAGGGCTATGACTCAAGGGAATGTGCAGGAGGTAGTAGTGCGGTCATGGAGCAGAGAGGAGAGAGGGCATTTGGAAGAGGCAGAACAAATGGTTTATGGATATAATTCCAAAGTTTAGGAAAGTGGAAAGAGAAGGAAGTCTGACCAGTGAAGGATTTTACATCACAGTAATATGACTAAGTCACACATTAATTCTATATCTCGTCCTTGGTATCAATCATTCTCCTAGTTTTTATTTTGATAAGGGGAGAACTATTTAATTGATCGTTGGTCAGTTCCACAACATATTGCTTTGTATCTTACTTTTGTCAGTTTATTCTTAGACATAATTGCCCTCTTTATCCTTTATCTTCGTTACTCTTCTTCCATTTCTATGAACTTTATATTCTGTATTTTTGCATTGTTATCTTTTCTTCTTTCTCCTTCTCCTCCCTCATAAAAAACATTTTAAATATAACAATCTCTTATCATGTTACTACATTAGCACCCATTGTGGCTCTGACCAGACTTTGTTTAGTACACCCGCCACTATAGGACTAATGGAATTATGTTTGGTAGCAAAATTAACTTTGCCCACATCAGTAACTTCATGTGTTTTGGGTTTAAGGAGAGTCTTCCTCTTTTGTTATATTGCATGAGATCTAGTCTCATTAAATAGGTGAGGGTCATACCCTCTCTCAATAAACCTCTAGTAAAGCTCTTTGGCTTATTTTTTAAATGTGGAATCATCTGAACAGTTATGCTGAAGGAGCAAAAATTGTCCCTTAGGTATGCCTGAAGTAAGGTGTTCAGTGTGGGCACTTTCAAAGTGTAAAAACATGTCGCCTGAGGTGGGCTTACAGAATGTTTCCCAGACCAGCACTAAGGGTGAGGTCAAGTCAAGTAAAGTAACTGCAATGGGATGCACATTACATGTAAATTTTAAGTGCTTATCATTATTGTTAATCAGTATCATGAAATCATTCAATTCTTTCACAGGATCATTCCAGATACACAAGATGTCATCAGTAAATTGACCACAGTATCTGATCCTCTTAAAGAAAGAAGTTGCAGTTGGGGTCATGGAAGATTACCTCTGTCCAAAACTCAAAAATAGACTGGTGTAGGAGGGTACCATCGCTGACCCCACTGCAGTTGCACATATTTGTAAATAAAAGTCAGAGCTGAAGGTAAAATAATTGCAATTGGGGATCAGATCAAGGACCTAAATAATGAAATTGGGAGTAACACTTTCAGTGTCATAAATGTCCATAAAGAACCTAACCTCATTGAGAGCCAAATGATGCCTGATGCATGTATAAAGTGACATCACATCAGTTGTGAGCCAAATGTGCATCACATGCATCACATTTCTGATACTCAATAGCATCATGGACCACCAGTGTATCTTTTAGGTAAGATGGCAGATGAAGAACCAAGGTCTGTAAAAAGGCATCAATGAACCTGACAAAATCCTCTGTCAGGAAATCAATGTCAGAGACATTTGGTTTGCCTGAGGATCTCTAAAGTGCCAAAGTATTTGAGACAGAGTGGTTCACAGACACTTTGTTCCAAATGAGGGACATCCTTTCTTCCACTTTAGACCATCTAGTGGCATGCATTGCTGTGGTAATTGCAATAGTTGCCATTTTCTAAATACAGGTACCACCTTTACCAACCCTCTTAACAACAAAACATATGAGGTCCAGCACTTTATTACCTGCTAGACATCATTCATATTTTATACTATCTGGTGTGACTGCCCTGGCTTCTACATTGGACATACCATTTAACCAATAAAGGAAAGGATACCAAGGTTCATACTAATGATAGAGTGAAACTAAGTAGCTTGTGCCCATAATGCTCTAGAGTAACTGTAATAATTAATTGTACCACCATTCATCAGATGCACATCTCTCCATTACTAGTGAACAGCGTGATGCCCCTGTGGATGCCTATTGGCATGACTTCCATGGCTCTGATCCCACCACTGTTCATGTGATGGGAACTGATCACATATGAATGCCAAGATAAGGTGGTGACCACCTTAGCAGTTTACTCCAATATGAGAGCTGTCTGATCAACACCATGAGGGCTGTGCCCCTTCCCCCCATCTTAATAAGGATTACAACATTGTCCTTTTTTTGTGATGCATAGCTAACCTTCTTTATGATTTATGGTTAACCATCTCTCCTGTGAAATCAAATAAAATTCAGTTTGTATAGATATGTGCCTTGTTGATTGTTGTAAATCTTTTGTCTTCTTTCTTTTTCAGAATATTCCTGCCTGTTGTCTGTTTCTTATAACTTACCCTTTTTCCACTTTGCCACTGATTACTCCACTTACCAGAATCCTGGGTTCAGTTAATTATATCATTATAATGTTTTAAATTTGGAGTAGAGTGCATTTATACATTGCTGTAATAATCCCCTGATTATATACATATTTTTAGTGTTATCTTATATCACTTTCGTACATCAGTTAGTTTAGTGCACTTATATGTTTATATACTTTTTCCTAGCATTGTATCTGTGTTGCAGGATTTGTAGCTTCAGGCTTTTACTATGTAATGTTTATGCACTGGATACAACTTATATTTCACTGTGTCTAATGTTAAATGAGACTTGTAAGACTGTAGCCTGAGCCCTGAGGAAGAACCTGAAGGGATTTGAAGCATCAGGGTTGTTAGTGCTATCCCAGCTGCCACAGTAAATCTTTTTTCCAGCCTATACTCTGAGCATGTTCATTATTGTTGGGCACACTGCAGTGTGTTCTGTTTGCAGTTTCTGTCTCTGGCTGAGTGCTGCATCATATTTGTGCACCAGCTGATGTCTGATATTGTCATGGCAAGGCAAGGCGTGTTTACATATAGAGACAGTGATCTATCCAGTAGGCTCAGGGTACAGTACAGTATCTCACAGAAAAAGTACAAGAAGAACAAATTACAAGTCACACAATGAACCAAATAAATTAACATAACTAAATTAATTAAAAAATCAGTTGTTCAGCGATAGTAAATTTAAGAACATTATGTGCATTAAAAGAGAAAGCTACAGTGCATACAATGTTTATGATGGAATACAAGAGTTTAAATGCCTGCATAATTCTTCTGACAGAATGTTTACCCCACCAACACATATACACTCAAAATCAAAAGCTTAAAATGGAATAAGGCCCTAAATTATATCAGTGGAAGAGTAAAAAGCTGAGATTTCTCTAGTTAGGAGGTAAGGATAGGAGGTGTATTTCCTATGGGAAGTAAAGTGACACTAAATTAAAACTATGAGTACTACTTCATTTGTTTTAAGTCAGTGTATGTGTAAAGAGGGACTGATAAGAGGGAGCAACATTTCTTCTTTTAATTTAAGAGAGTTTACATTTTGTGAAGCCATGACTAAAAAATGCATTAACCCTTGGGATTTACTACATCTTAACAATGCACTCTATTTCTGAGCATGTCCAAGAGCATGTTGAGGATTATTGTTTTATGTGATGCCAACTGTGAAGTTTTTGATCATGATTCTCCTCTGGAGATGAGGTTTAAGTTGTTTTTGCTGTTATTGCTAGTTTGAAATCAATTAAAAGACAATGCTCAGAAAGAGCATTATCCATAAAAATAATCCATTTACTGTAAGTACTTACAATTTGCTGTCCAACTGAAAATACCCTGGAGTACATACACATATTTCAACATTAACAACCGCATTCCCTGAGGTGATTAACATTTTAATGTTTTCTATTTAGAATTTTTGATAACTTTTTATTTGTAGGTGTTTCTGTCATGTGCTTAAAAATTGGAATATGCAGATTGCTTGAGGACCTCCCAAATTCAAGTTCTCTGGTTATCTAGTACATGACAGGTTAAGAACTATTGCATGGTCTGCTCTTTTCTTTGGAGCAAACAGAGTTTGTAAATTAATTTATTCTGTGACTCTCTGGTTTATACCATGCATTTTATGGGCTGAATAAAGCAGCTAATAAGTGCGTGGGTCACTGTCACAGCCATAGCAGTATGGTTTGCAATGCTGATGACCTGGGTTCAAAAATAAACCCAGATCACTGGAGAGCTATCCAAGGGAGGTAGTTTGAGCATCCTGTGGACAACTCACCTGCTGTGGGGTGGGAGGGTGTTGGAACTCAGCAATAGGATGCAACCTGGTGTCAGTTGAGGGCAATGAGCCTGGAAACCTAGCAAATGTTACGATTGGTTGGGCATGGCAGCCATCAGCACATCATGCACATGAGTGTGTGTGATGCTCTATGACATCATTGCATGTCTGCTCCTTCCAGAGTGGACAAATAAGTGGGTAATACCCCTTACTGGGCAGGTGACACCACTTCTTGCCACCATGCCCACTGCTGGATCTTGCCCGCCTGGTCCTTGTCTCACACCTGATCTTTACCTGTCTGCTTGGGAACCAAATCTTCTGTATGGAAGTTGCTGTGGAGCTGGAGGTGTCCCCACCTTGGGGTGGGGGAAGCCAAGGGGGCCTCGCAGCAGGTGAGTCATGGATGTGCCAGGGGACCAAGGAACTAGGTCAAGGAGGACCTCCCCTGGGTGGGATCTGGAGCAGAAGGTGACTGAAGGAAGCCCTAGCCAGTGAAGGGTAGAGAATAAACAGAACAGGCCAAAAAAAGCAGCTGATAAGTTAGACATCAGGGCTCAATACTCAACACTGTGTAAGGTGGAGCACAAAAAATTGCACTGTGCTTTGCAATAGCCTGGAAGCCCAATGATGCTGTGTTCAGTCAGAAAATGCACTGGCACTATTCGACTGAATATATAGCCATGTCAGTGCAGTGATAAGTCAAGCAGCCAGAGCGCTATCTGCAACATTCAAAGTGACCCATAAATAAGTCAATTTGGCATGCAAGGTGATAAGGGGCAATTTTCATGCCCATTATTAACTCATTTGCACAGGTACAGGGGCAGGTTAGTACAATGCCACACCCCCAATCACCAGGTCCTAGACATGCATGAGTAGATATCTTTGGTACCAGTGATCCCCCTTCCCCCGATCATGAGACACTACTTAGATTAAGACCTGGCTGGTGCCTAGTGGTCCTCCTCCCTCTGATAGCCAAACCGTAATAAGTATAATACTTCACTGGTACCTAGTGGTACTATCCACCCTCTGATCACCAGCCCACAAGAAGTATAATACTGCTCTAGTACCTAGTGGCCCCCACACCCACTGATCATTGGCCCATAGGTAACCAGACAACCCTCCCTGGCATCTAGCCATCCAGCCCATGGCACTGAACACCTCTACTTCCCTGGCACCTTACCAAAATCCTCATTGCCACCGGTGTGCACCATGTGATATAAATAAGATGCACTCTTCCTGTCTGGACAAGTGGCCTGGACATATAGTGGTCAGCCAAGGAAGTGCATGGAGGGCTGTGCTATATTCATTCCCACAGTACCATGAATTCTGGTATGGTGGTGGGGGGTGGTGGGTGTTTGGTGTTGTGGGGGGGCCACTAGATGCCAGGGAGTGTTGTCAGGTTTCCTACAGGCTGGCAGTCAGTAGGTGGGGTGTACCAGTAGGCACAAGGGAAGTATTATACTTATTATAGGCTGGGAATTGGAAAGGGATAACTATTAGCATCACAGATGTTTTACACTCAGTAGGGGCTGGTGAGAGAGAGGTGCCATGGTCAACAGGGATGGGTGTGCTCCCTCAACGGATAACCGGACAGGTAGTGCCATTATTTCTGGCAGCCACTAGGGTTGCCCGGAGTAAGTGTGGGTTATGTTCAGTGGTATTTGGGCTGCATAAAAGGACCACACAAACTCGTTTTGCAATTTGCAAAGCCACTGAATATGTGGTAGTGTGCCTATTCATGGAACTGCCCTTCCCCTTGCCCACCTACATACACTATGTTTTGCACTGGCGCTAACTCTCTTTGCCCATGCAAAAGCCCCTTTTGAATATGGGAATCTGGGCCAAACCCTGGTTTGTGCTGGCAAAGACCCATTGCCACCCACACAAAGTTTCGAATTGCAGGCCTAGAAGTTTAAGTAGATTTATATAAAACCCTCCAAGTGGTATAAAATATATTCTGGGATGCCTCTCTTCTTGTTAAATGGTGCATTGCATGGTATGACTACTTGCAATGATGTCTGTGTTTCCCAACAGAGAATATTGATATTGTAATTTGTAAAGAAAACAATAAATATAAAGTTTAAGAACAGAGATTGTTCAGAAAAAGTTGTGATATAATGGAACATAAGTTCAAAACATTTGTTCATGCACATGTTAAACACCTTTTAGGGTGGAAAGAGGCTTGCTCCAAGTTCCTAGGGATGGACCCAAAATGTTGCAAGTAGGACATATTCTGGTGAAGTCAATAGATATTCTGGACTAGAATTTTCTTTGCAAAAAGAGAGAAGCACACTTTTGCAGAAGCAACCAGACTGTGTTTGTACATGTGTAATACCTCTAAACTGGAAAGGTACATGCAGAAGTGAAAAAAATTGGGGAAATCAATCCACAGAGAGGTGAGGGCTGTCTAGGTGAGCGCAAAAGCTGGCTTCCATGTTATCATCTTTTTTTTATGCTCTTATATGTACCTGGCCAACATGTTCATTTTTTTCCATATTCTGGGATTCAAATGACAATACTGTAGGTTAAGAATTTAATCTTGGATCCATATACCTGCCCTGTGCTTTCACATCTAGAAGTGCATCCAAATAGTATGTCTGCCTGATTTCTGATGCAGAAGCTTCTGAAAAAAACACACCGTTGCATGAAAAATTGATGCTAACTCGATTTGCATAATTTTTTATTCAAAGTATAACAAATCATGACTTTTTGTCACAAACAGATAGGTCTGTTTGAAAATCAGGCAGGCAGAATTGTATAAATTTGGAGAGTTCCAGATGAAGACATAGCCTGCATTTGCATTTCCATTCGATCCCTTTGAAATTCCAGCCCATGATGACTATATAACTAATTTTGGTGTTTATGGGGTTAATGAAACAGAATAACGCAAGAATTATTGCCTCACTCATTTTGCATGCTCTCTTAAACTGTGGTATTTATTAAAAATTAATAAGAAATCTGTATTCCAGGATAGTCTCTCTTTTCCGTGGGGGTCCCAGTGAGGAAGCGGATGAAGGTTACATTAATTACACAAACGTTTCAACATTATCAAATAAAAGAAACTTTAAATATGAAACACAATGGAACAGCCTTCCTAGTATAAATAATTCAAGCAGTATATATGACAAAGTTATTAAAAATACTAGTAATACTGTTGCACAGTAATTAAAATTGAGTAGGCATTTCTATATTAAACTATGATATTCATCGACTTCTAACTTGGTCATCTTGAGAGACTGAACCCTGAAAACTGGCATATACACGCTTTCTGGCAGGATCTCAAAACCACATAAATCTCATAACACATGGTCAGTTAGTCATAAATTTAGGAGAGTTGTTAACCTCCACCCTCAATAATAGTTTTAAAAAGCTTTGCTGGTAAAGCAAAATGGAAAAATAAAGATTTGAAAACAGGAATTTTCAGGTCCATTAGATCATGACAAAAATGTGGTTCTTTTTTGTTTGGGAATAAAAAAGTGATAACTAAAAAATTATGACCATTTAAAAATTTGAATTGTGCCTGTATGTTAGCACTTATTTTTTCATGGTGTACAATATTATCACAAGACTGTAACCACATATTGTAGTGCATGGTCGCTAGAGTGTGTAATAAAGTTCAGGCCTTGCGGGCTAACAACTGCTGTTACCATTAAGTTTGAAATTAAGTGCCCTTCCAGCACCAGCTATGGTACCTGGAGCCCAGCCCCAGTGGGGATGATTAGCCCTGACTCCTCTCCCCACTGTGTGAATGTGGCCCCAGGAGTCCACCCCTGGTTCTGCTGATTAGGCCCTACTCCTAACACACAAACTGTGCATGGCATAGACAACCCATCATCAGTGCCACTTAATATCCACCACCAAAGTCTGAATGTGGCACAAGGAGCCCATTCCTGCTGTCTTAATCACTCTCACCCCCCCAACTCATTTTCAGTACAGTATCAGCAACCACACCAGCACCACCACCAGTTAAGGTTGCACTGGGAGGCCATCACTGCTGCAACCATCGACCTTCTTTACCTCCATCAATAAATGTGGCACCAGGATCCCATCCCCAGAGCCAGTGTAGACCCTCAAAGAAAAACTTGAAGTGAGGCACCTATGTTACATTCCTTAGCTCGGTCCCTAAAGTGTATTACCCCTCTCACTCACCCCATGATGGCTCAGATTAGTTAATCATTCCTCAGTTCATCCACTACTCACTTACAGATGATTCCCTCACAATATCCTGTTTTTTATATCTTTCAGTAGATTCATTGGCAGACATCAGATCCTTTTCATACAGTCTTCTAGTGGAATATGTACTGTATTTCTTTAGCTCTTGCATGCAAACAGTTTTTGTGTTAGTGTAGGCTACAAAATAGTTTAGGCCCAACACACAGCCACATTGAGATGTTGTTTAGTGGTTGCAATGATCACTTAGCAACAGCACTTTGATTTGAGTCATGTTGTGCCATGCACTAACAGAGTCACAGCCCTTCCCTATAAAGTTACTGAAGACATTGTGCAGAAAAGTGTGTGTGTGTGTGTGTGTGTGTGTGTAGGGTGATTAGCATGCAAATGTTATGCAGTGCAGTAAAGAAAGCACAGGGACCCTCACAGAGATGGCCACATAAGTTTACAACATATAGAACAACTACGGGCAGGGAAGACATGGTAATAGTTTGACACAACTCTTCAACCAATCACACATGAGTCAGTGAAAGACTGATTGACAGGATATATAATGGAGAAGTTTGGAGGAATGGAGCAAGGTAGGAGGTTCCACTGCACAGCAGGGACTACAGATTGGGTGGAGAAGAAGAGGGTAGCCACTGGACCACCTGGAGTAGACTACAGAAGCAAAGAAAAATATAGAAATCAAAGGCCCAAAAGTGACCCTAAAGGAGAGGGTCAGGCTGGTGGATGGCCACTACAGCAGTAGTACTCCAGGGCTCTAGATATATACCATGTGACTGGCACTGTGCCATGATCAGACAACCAAGGGTGTCACAAGCAAGCATATTAGCATGTGTGTTTGCACCCACTAACATGTTGTGAACTAATCTGCATTTTGACTTAGTCATAGGGACACCCCTCCTCTAGCAGCAACTATCTTAGTCTGACCAGTATGGCAGATTTTGCTTATGGTACGAAGGGAGCCTGTTTGCACCATGAATGTGTGCTGCAACCAACTGCTACTGAAATCTGGATCTCCTGTTATTCTATTACACTTCGATGCAAAGTACAGATACTTTTCCATTTGCCATTTGCATCGTATTTGAGCCTTAAAACTGATCTACATATGTTTTGTATCTCAGGCTAATGCAAAACATATTTTGTGGCTCACAGTCTAATGTAAAATGCAAAATATCGATGCAAATGGCAACATACAGTCTAATGGCTTTAATACCAGTTTCGTACTATACGGATAAAATTTTAGATTGAAGGAGTGCTCCCGACCAATTGGAGTGCTCCTTTCCCCTGTGTGCAAGACACTCTTATTCTGTGAAAAGCATCTCACATGCAGATGCCATGGAAACGGGCATGTTCCAGGAACGGATTTTAAAAAAAATATATTATTAATCACTCTCAATCAATAATATATTAATACTTTCCCAGTCACCACTCATTCCTGTGTTAGAGTGGTTTCACTTGCCTTCAGCTTGAGCCAGAATAGCTCAGCTTCTCTTCTTTGTTCTTGCTCCAGCCAAACGCGTGTGAAACCACTCTTATACAGCAATGAGTGGCTCTGAGGGATGTATTAACATATAAATAAGTGCTACTGAATGCACAAAATGTTCTTCAGTATCTGAGTTGTTTAAAATACCTATGCTTAATAGCAAAGTTATGTGTCAAAGTCAAATAAATGCAAGCCATATAACATTTTATTTATCAAAACTGTCATGTTAAAGAACTCTGAGTGTAAAAATAAGTGTAAATCTGGGAAAATATTATTTACCCCCTTACTAGATTTGCCAAACTTATAAACAGCTGTTAAGTATGTAGGCTAGATTTTCCAAACATTGGCATATGCAGTTTAGTTACTTCTTTCATTTCTCAAGAGTGCAGTGTGTATATGTATGTATGTATATATAAATATATATGTATATGTGTGTGTATATATATATATATATATATATATTTATATATATATATATATATATATATATATATATATAACCCAAATAAACAAGAACTAAACAGATGTGAGAAAAAGTAAGTACTTTAGCTGGGATTTGAACCCAGATCATTTACCATACTGTTCTGTTGCATTACCAGCTGCACCACCAAAGCAACTGGAAACTTGGGACTTCCAAAAGCACCTTAAACTTTACTAAATGCACAACATGATACTGCACAGAGAATTATGTTTTTATTTGAAAGCTAGGAATTGAACCCAGACTGCCTGCAAGACTATTGTGTTGTGCTACCTTCTGTGCCACCAAGGCACCTGGAAAACTGGGACTCCCAGAAACACATTTCTCAGTCTCTCCCCCCCCCCCATACACTTTCTCTCTTTTAAATAGTTGTATTTATTTGCACATGCTGGGAACAGCAGGGAACACAGGACTGGGTTGATAAGCATGTGGAGGCAGGACACTGATTATTGCCTTTGCTTGCTCCATTTGGTGATTTTTATTCCCTGTAAGACTTATTTACCTTCACTGCATAACCCAGACACACTTTGTAAAGGGAAAACTAAAGTCACAATTTACAAAAAAAAAGTGCTCTGCAGAGTGTTTGATTTGTAAGTGTACTCTTAATAAGTCCTTCCCACATGTCTTGTCACATGGAACAGGAAGTATTGTTGGAACAAGAAGAGCCATAACAAATTTAAACATGGAGATAACCAGGGGTCATAAAACCAGCAAGCAAATTACCAAAAAAACTCCTTTCAGGAAGCTCAGGGAAGGAATTACTACGAGTACAGCTACAAATCAAAACACTCTGCGCAATATTTTTTTTCTGTAAATTTTAACTTTTTTCCCTAATAAGTGCAGTGGGAGTTAATGGGTGTTATGGGGCCATCCATTCTATCTAACCAGCCCCATTCCTGAGCCACAACAGTAGGTGCTGATGTAACAAAGCAAGTAGTCTTCCTGCTGGAGTCTAAGAATATTTCCTCTGCAGCATTGCACTGATTCCTGCAACTTTGGGCAGGGAGTCAAGATTGCAAGCCACAGCCTAGGTCAGGTGCAATGCATTGTCACCTGTCCGACTGGGATAGGCTAGGCAGGCCGTTTTCTGTCAGAACTGTGTTTTAAGATTGGCTAGAGCAATCAAACTGCACGTCTGTCTGGCTGGCTATCTATCTATCTATCTATCTATCTATCTATCTATCTATCTATCTATCTATCTATCTATCTATCTATCTATCTACCAATTGGTCTGTCTGTCTCTCTGTCTGTCTATCTATCTATCTATCTATCTATCTATCTATCTATCTATCTATCTAGCTACCTATTGACAGAGACAAACTATCCCTCCACTTTTAAGCATAAAGAATGAAGTTATCTTTGTCATGCCTATTTGGACTTGATTATTATAATCATTAAACTGTTTCCTTGTGCATACTAGAATGCCCCTTAGAGAGTGACCTCACACTAATTCATAACTTGCCCACTTGTCAAATTAATGATGGCAATTTCTTACATTGAGCAGAAGCCTACGTGCTGTTCTCTTATTATGATGCTAATTAAGAGCATTGTAATGGGCATGCTGAGAATTTTTGCTCTGTATTATTTAACTCTTTGTTTGCTTTGTAATGTTTTTGTATGACCAGTCCTGTGCAGTCCTGGGGCTCCAAGCTCAAAAAGGATTTCTCCCACTGTGTAAAGCTGTTCCATAGGTTCACCACCTTCTTGGAGAAGAAGTGCCTCCAAATTTTACCCTTGACTTTACCATCTCGTTGCAAGAGGACACCAGATAAAACATATTTTGTTTAATCTTGTTAATACTGCAGAGTCTGCAAAAGACTAGCTCATGTCCCCTCTCAGTCTCCTTTTCTCTAAGGTGAATATGTTAAGGTCCACCACCCTCTGCTCAAATCTATTATCTCCAGTATGTCTGATCATTTTATTCACCTATTCTGTGGTGATATGCATATGCAGCCCATGATGCTTTGCATTGTGGGGGCATGTGTGATTTTGTATTTCTTTGAAACTTGGCTTCCTGGCCAAAAGCCCTTTGGGGTAACCATTGCCTCAGTGCTTGCACACAGAGGTCCTTCGTCTCTCCTTTAATGTGCATTTTGTATTTAGGAGCTCAGAACTGCATGTGGTGCTTCATGTAGGGCATGATCAGGTACTTAATGACAGAGTTACTTTGCCTGTTCTGCTGGTCACCTCAATTCAATTCACCCCAGCATTCTGATGTTCCTATTGACAGCAAATGTTCACTGCTTGTCATGCTTAATCCTTTGTCTGTTATGTCTTGCAGGTCCTTTTCCTCCTGCACTTTAGCAAGAGGAGTCTCAAAAGGTGTAAAGGTGAAATATTTGTTTTGCCTTCTCTTCTGTAGCACCATACTTTTAGATATGTTGACTATGAGACTTCAGGAGTTTGATCAAATTCCCAGCTTGTTAATGTCTTCCTGAAGTTTGTTTCCATCCTTAATGGTCTCTACCTCCCTGGCCAACTTAGTGTTATCTGCAGACTTAAGCAACCCCACTGGAGACCTCACTTTACCGATCATTGATGACAATGTTAAGCAGCATTGACCCAAGCACCAAACCCTAGAGGAAACCACTTAGTGCCCCTCAACACTCTGAGAAGTGCCTGTCCACCACAACCATCTGCTTTCTGTTCCCATGCTGCATAACAATTTACTATGTATGTGCCTTCTGTACATCTCACTGGTGTACTTTGCCAAGAAACTAGTCATGTGTCACAGTATCGAAGGTCTTGCTGATGTCCAGATAAACTACATCTATCTCCCTTTCCATGTCCACCTCCCTTGTCACCCTCTTGAATATAATGTTCAGGTTGGCATGGTATTGTCTGCCCCTGAGAAAGCCATGTTAAGAGGGTCTGGGAACCTCAGCCTCAACATAGTGCCCCATTATTCTAGTCTTGTTAATGGATTTTAGGACCTTGTCCAGTGTTAAAAACAGACTGACAGATCTGTAGTTTCATGAGTTTGACTGTGCCTCTTCTTGAATAAAAGAAAAATATCTTCATATGTTCAGCATTGAATCACATTAGTAATCTTGAAATAGAACTTGAAAGGTTAAAACTGAACTAAATAAAATGTATGAAATCAGGGATTTGGAGAGTTTTATTAATAATGCCCTCCATCTGTAATAATAAATGCAAGATGTATGACTCCAAACTGGCACTGAGCTCCCCAAGAATAAGACCAAAATGAGGGTGGTGGATTTCAAAAGAACAAACTTTAGAGGAATGAAGGACATACTTGTATGGCATTTTGCAAAAATCAGGCTGGAGACTGATGCAGTGTAGAAATTATCCATCATTAATTTGGGTCTGAATAAAGCCACAAATGACTGTTTGAAGATCCAGAGTAAAAATTCAAGGACCAAGAGACCAAAGTGGTTCAACAATGATGTGGCAGAGAAAGTGAGGGAGAAGAGGGCAGTCTTTCATAAGTACAGACATACCATGAGGAAAGAGGACAGGGAGGTTTACTCAAGGAGATCCTGAGAGGCAGGGAAAGTGGTCCAGTCAGCTAAAGCTGCAAAGGAACTAAGGCTAGCACAGGGAATCAGGGAAAGGAAAAAGGAATTCTTCAGATATATAATGGAGAGAAAAAAAGCAATAAGGAGGGGTATGTTAGGATCAAGAAGGAGGGGGGATGGGCAGAAAATAGTGAAGACCAGGCAGAGGCACTGAACAAGTACTTCAGCTCTGTATTCTCTGGGGAAAGGATGTATCTATGCCACAAGAGAAGATAGGGGTAGGAAAGGCAGGGATAAAACAGATGGAGTGATTAAGGTTGACAGGGTCTTAGAGGGTCTTAGGGTCCTTTGGGTGAATAAAGCACCTGACTTGGATGGCATACACCTAAGGATTCTGAGACAATTGGCAGAGGCACTGGCAGCCCCCCTAGCAGATCTGTTTAACACCTTGCCAGACACATGGTGTGTGCCTCATAACTGGAGAATGACTCATTTGATGCCACTCCACAATAGTGGTCCCAGAGATGAACCTGGTAACTACAGACTGGTCATTCTGACATTTATTGTAGGAAAATTAATGGAGACCATTCTTTTTTTTTTTTAACTTTGTTTCTTCTCCTGTGCACCTAGGCATCTCTCTGAGGTACCTACTCGACTCTGACCCCTGCTACTCCCCACCATGACACACGACTTTGACTCTCCCTTCCATCGAGAGACTTCCAAGTGTCTTGGATCACCCCCCCCCGAGGCAGAGCCCACCACTCCTACCTTGGCGGCATCTTTCTGGGATTAGAGGGTCCTTCCCTTTCTGGAAGTCAGCTGTGGATCATTGACATGGCTTGTCCAGTGTTGGGGATGTGAGGGAGGTCACCTCTTCAGCATGCCAGGGTATTTCTTGATTGGTCCTCTCCAGAAATGGGTCATGTAATGCTGCCCAGCCCATGATGTGGATGTTCCCACCCACATTGGAAGGCAGCTGCCCAACCTCTTCCCATACATAGTCCTGACATCTGTAGTACATCTGGTCACCACTGAGTGTCACTATCTGTGCAGGACAGATCTCTTCCTCCCGCCCAGAAGAGGAGAGCAGTCCTCTGGATGCTCAATCCTGTCCTTCCCCTGCTGATCCCCAGTGGCCCAGGCTCATTTCTTTTTTTTTTTTTATTTTATTTATTTTGCTTTATTATTATTTCTATCACAGTTGTAATACATGTATTGTAAAACATTGTACCGGCAGGCATGTACCGGATAACAGTAATTTAACATGTTAACACTAGACCCACCGGTACCTATTGAGATACATTAGATTAAGAAAAACCTACAACAATTAACTGTGCAAAAACGAGTAAAAATCAGTCCCACCCCAACATCCACTACAGCACCCACATGCCATTTATCCTTAGGTTAAACTAAACACCATTAAAAAGGGAAACCAAGATGGCTGAGCCTATATGACTGTGGGATAGATCCGGTAATTAGGTCCTGGCCTGCCATGCGGTCATAGCAGCCTCCAACAGACCCCATTTGAGTCAAGCGCTAGACCTTTTTAGCCATCCTGGCTATGTGTGACTCAACTGTAATGCTAACATTATTTCTTGTACCATTCTGTAGCTGTAGGTGTAAAGGTATCTTTCCAGTGTCTCAGAATGACAGATTTTACTGTGGCGATATTATAGCCATATACAGCTTGCTCTTTTCAGTCATCCCAAGTTGAAAATTATTTAATAAACAAATTTCTGGAGTGAAAAAACTCTTCAATCCTATCACCCGTGGTAATGAGGTACTGACTGCTTTCCATAAGGGCTATATCTTAGCACATTCCCATAACACGTGATAGATATCACCCTTAATTGCTCCACATCTGTTACACGTGGGGGATGATAATTTACCCATTCTGTGGAGCTTCACTGGAGTGTAATACATGTCATGCAGGATAAAGAACTGCTGAAGTTTATACCTATCCTGTCTGACATATTAATGATTATGTGTCCAGATTCGCTTCCACAATTCCTTATCATCTGCCATTCTGAGTCTTTGTTTCCAGTAGTAGCAAACACCAGTAGGAAGATTGTCATCTAGCCTTTGCAATATATTATAAATTCTAGAGATGGAGTGGAGTTGATCAGCTACTTTAAATAAAGAAGATAGCTCAACCCTATTTACTACTTGTAATCCCCTTTTAACTAGGAAGGCCTTTATCGAGTCTGAGATTTGCCGATACTTGAAGATATGTCCTATTAGTTTTGGAAATTTGGTGCAGGCAAGCGTATGTTATTATCTTCCCTGAGGAGCCAAATCTCCTAGTCTTAGCCCCTAATGACCTCCAGAACTTGTAGATATTGGGGCTCTCTGTATCAAAAAATGGGCATTTTGTATCAACGGCTGTTCAGGTGAAATCTGCCAATTTACCCTGAGAAGCCTTTGCGCCTGTTGGAGAGCTTTTAGTGACCATTCGATAGGTGTGCCTTTTAGTGGCCTGGTGAGAAGTTTAGCATTAAGATATGGGATTGCGGTTAATGGCAGAGAATATTTAAGAGTTAAGTCTCTTTCAATAAAGGTCCAGAGAGGAATGTACGACTGTGGTAACAATAATGCATTTGATTTATTCCATTGCACTATTTTGCTTACATGCGAAGCAATATAATATTTAAAGAAAGATGGAAGGGCAAGGCCTCCTTGTCTTTTCAAACCTGTGATTTTCTGATATGCTCTCCTTACTGCTTTCCCTTTCCATAGGAAGACATTGATCCTCTTCTGGAGATTCTCAAACCAGGATTTAGGCAGGTAACACCCCAGCACATTTAGGGGATAAAAAAATCCTGGGTAGTACGTTCATTTTTACCGTTTCGATTTTGGCCCATAGTGATAGGGGCATTTGCTCCCATCTGTTTAAATCCTGCTTAATGATTTTCACAAGATTTTGGAGATTATCCTTGATCATAGAATTTATCCCTCTAGTGATCTTAACACTGAGATATGTCAACATTTTCGGTTCCCAGGACAAACCATGTTCCCATGCTACATTAGGGTAACATCTTCTGTTCAGCAGGAAAAGCTTTGTTTTGGATACATTGATTCTGTAATTAGAGACCCTAGAGAATTGTTTAATTTCCTGCATAATTATAGGTATGCTTCTCTCAGGTACCTCCAAATGCAGAAGTAGGTCATCTGCGTAAACAGAGATGAGGTATCTCCTATTACCTATTTTGATTCCCTTAATGTCGTGCGAGGCTATAAATCTATGGATCAGGGGTTCAAGGTATAAATTAAACAGGAGCGGAGATAATGGGCAACCCTGTCTTGTACCACATGTCAATGAGAAGGGGGCTGACAGCATCCTGTTGCACCATATGCGTGCTGTGGGAGCAGAATATAATACCCGGACCCAATTTAGAAACTCTTTAGGTAGCCCAAAGTCATCTAGAACTGCAAAGAGAAAATCCCAGGACACTCGGTCGAATGCCTTTTCGGCATCTAACACCAGCAATGCCACTGGAAACTGCAAATCTTGGGCATGCACAATAAGATGGTGTATCTTACGTAAGTGGTCACTGGATAATCTACCATTCATGAATCCTACCTGCACATCACTTATCAGGGTATTCATCAGTGGGGAAAGCCGATTAGCTAATATTTTGGCGAGGATTTTGATGTCGACATTCAACAACGATATAGGGCGATAACTGTCAGGTAAGACAGGATTGCGTCCTGGTTTAGGGATAAGTGTGATAAGGGCTTCCGAAAAAGTTGAGTCCGAAATACCTTCTCTAAACTAGAGATTATATACCTTAGTCATGATGGGACACACTGCATCTCGATATACTTTGTAAAAGTTAGTGGACAGACCATCTGGCCCCGGGGATTTATCCCCAGCCAGTTGGGAGATTGCAAGTTTAACTTCAGGCTCTTGAATTGGGAGTCCTAACTGGCTCACCTCAGAGTTTTTAGCTCTAACCCCCGGTACTGAGCTTAAGAAATCCTGAATTTCCTCAAGGGTAGGTCTTTCTGTTACCTCCATGGAATAGACCCGCTGAAAATATTCCCTAAAGATATCAGCAATTTTCCTCGGATCCCTCACTATGGCCTCATCTCCCTCTTTTTGTATTGCAACTATAAATCGGCTAAAGTCTAACTGCTTTAGTTTTAATGCTAGTATTTTCCCTGCCCTTTCCCCTGACTCCAAGTACTTTAGCTTGGTTCTATGAAGTGCAAGTTCTGCCTTTTGCATCATCATTGCTGAGTATTGGGCTTGGAATTGGTGTAATTTGACCCAATCTGCCTCGGTGGAATGTCGTGTAATATTGTTCTCTAGGTCCTTGATCGCATTTGTAATTTCCATTAAATGCATTTTGAACTTCCTAGCCTTAGTGGCGGATATCCGGACACATTCACCCCTAAGTGCACACTTTAAGGCTACCCAAACCACATCCATCTTGGGGCCAGAGTTTAGATTTCTATCTAGGAACTGTATAATAAAATTTCTCAGGTGTTCTAAAATAAAAGGTGTCTGTAATAAGTTATTATTTAGTCTCCACAGAAAGTCCCGTTTGGTATTTTGCTTTGGTACCCACTGGATAGAAACCGGGGAATGATCGGATATGACCCTGGGATGAATCCTAGCATCTATAATCGAGGGGAGTACCTCTGCGTTAACTAGAAAATAGTCGATTCTTGAACATGACTTATGAGGTGTAGAAAAAATGTATATTGCGAGTTTCCCATTAAGCAGCCTCCAAACATCTATAAGGCCTAAACTATTCATTATATCTCTCAGGGCTCTGAGCTGGGGAGAGTCCAGTACGTCTACTATCCGTTCTATCTAAATATAGATGGGGCGTAATATTCCAATCTCCACCTATTAATAACTTTGTTGATGCAAAGTTGTTCAGGACATCCAATAGTTGTATAAAAAACTGTGGGAATCTATATTAGGGCCGTAAATGGAGCCGATGACCACTTTCTCAGAAGCTAAAGTTCCAGCCAGAAGAATATACCGGCCCTGCGCATCCCAAATTTCTCTCTCTAATTGAAAGGAAATCTTTTTATGAAATAGGATAGCTACGCCACCTTTATTTGAGGAAATACCTGCACCAAAAGCCTGGCCCACCCAGTATTTAGTAAATAACCTAATATCTTCTCTATAAAGATGTGTCTCTTGTAGACAGACTACATCACAGCTAAGCGTCAGTAAATGCTTCAACACTACTTGTCATTTACATCTATCCCTGGTGCCCTTGATATTCCAGCTAACAAAATTAATACCTCCCACTGTCATTTTTCAAGAGTTAAAAGTACTATCCCTTTACTTGCATTCTTTAGAAGGCACATAATAAAGCATCACTTCTATGGTATCCCTGCGATGGCGTGTGGATGCTGTCCACCCATTCCCTCCGGTTCCACCCAGTCCCCCCCTTCAAGTCCACTAACACCCCAGTTCTAAATGTAACCGCACTAATGCTAATCACGTCTTGTGATGAAAACTCCCAGCCCAGATAAATGACAGCCCAACCCCCACCCTCCCCAGTTTGATTAGTAAAATACTAATTACAACAATCTGAACCCTCAAAAGTATAATGTTGTTGATGAAACAGCATACTATGTAATAGAAAAACCATCGTTAACAAAGCCTGAAAAAAAAAAAGTATGTCTGAGCATTTATCAGCTAGCAGGTATTGTATCCTCACATTTCCATTGCTTCTAGCATGAGGTATTAGTGTTCATTATCTCCCAAAACAAAGACTACTTACCACTATTGTAACTAATCTTAAACAGATAATAACCAAGAAAAGGAAAAACATCTTGTCTGGGTTAAGCACTAAGTCCAGTATTCCATTTTCCTGCTTGATTTTACATCGCTTGTTAAGGTCCGTTAAGTTGCAACACCTCACTGTAATGGTGCCGACAGCGCTCAGATATAAGTAGTCTCCGTATGGTATCTTTGTTTCTTACGACTTAGGAGTGGTGGATTGACTTTGGAGCACCACTGTTCTTCTGATCTCACCCCCTTCCTTTACCGTGAAACAGCTGGATTAATCAGAGTACCTGAGTAGTGAAGATTGCGGTCGGTAACCAATACCGCTCTACACAATATACCAGTTTACATTCAACTGCCTACAGGCACGGACTCTCCTGATTTCAGAGCTAGAATCGACGTTAATAACTGGCTTTGATGTTTTGAATATTTGTGGACAAAAAAATGGTTTCCTCTGATACCACCCCTTGCATGTGCTTGAATTCACTCAAAAGGTGGTCACCAGGGAAAAGGCAGCCTTTTCACCTATCATGAAAATATAACCAGATCCTGCAGGAAGTCCCCCGTGTTAGTTCCATTAAGTCTTTTCTGCGCTGCCAACGAGTTGGTTTAAAAATACTTTAATATTTGTAGACCATCTGCATTCTGTGATCTGATTAATTAGCGAGAGCCAAAAATGATTTGTGCATCACCTAGTGGCGAATACAGTACTGGGATTCTGTAATTGGGATTCTAGCTTCTCTATCCAATGTTAAAGTTCGAGATTTTTGATTTCAGGATTTCGAGATGAAGGATTTCCCGAGGAAGGGTGTAGAATGGAACCCGATGTACAGTGTGCCCATTGGAAGGGGGAATATCCATCCTCAGCAGCTAAAAGCCCCGATATTTAGCCTCTGAAATAAAGTTCTCTGCCAGCAGCTGTTGCTCTAAACTAAATTCTCAGGGAAAGTTCAATTTCCTTTTTTTTTTTTTTTCTTTCCTTCCTTCTTCACCTTCCCTTTCTTTTTTCTTCTTTCCTTTGCTGCCTTTGCAATTGCCATTCCGTTCACGTCTGTGGTAAATGGAAAGCAGTTGTGGGCGAGCATATTGGTGAGTAATATCCAAAATAAACACAAATCCGTTAAACCTTTATTGACATGCCTGCCATGCTCACTTAAACAATTCTGGCAAGGCTTTTTAAGTTAGGCCTCGCTACCTCCACTGATTCATAAAGAGTGCCACTGTTCTTTGATCTTGGTTTGAAGCAGAGCCGGATACTTTACTCTGAACTGTATACCCGGAGCGATCAGCTTAGAGACGATGGGGTGTAGGTTTTGTCTTTTGAGTCGCACCGAGTAAAGTAGGTCCTGAGTAAGCCTAATTTTCTTTCCTTCCCATGTGATTTCTTGCAGGGATTTACTTTTGTTGAGTATATGTTGTTTATCCACATAATTTAACAGTCTGCATATAATCGGTCTTGGCTGAGCACCGGGTAAGGGAGGAGGACGAAGTGATCTGTGGGCCCTTTCCACTATATAACTACCATTTGGGGGGGCCTGCAACTTTATCAAACAACTTCTGGACAAATGTGATGGCGCGAACCTTCCTCCTTTTGGGATTCGAAGATAATTAAGTTATTTCGCCTACTCCAACCCTCCAAGTCCTCTAGTTTTTCTTCAATCTTCTTGATCCGCTTAGTGAGGGAGGTCTTCTCCAAATCTGCTTGTCAAGTCTGAGCTCCATAGATTTAATTTTAACCTCATTGTCCCCCACCCGCGTGCTTATGTTTTCAAGCGCTGATTTAAAACATTGAATTTCAGTGCAAATCTCCTCCACCGATGATTGCAGTGGTGCAATTATTTCCAAGAATCTCTCTTCTGTTAGCGCCGATGGCCCCGTGGTCGATTTGTTAGATCCCTGACGAGGGTGCTTTGCGGCCTGCTCCTTCTCCGGGGATGGAGGCGGTGTATGCTTCGGCGCTTGCTTTTTCATGTATACTTCCATTGTTCATGACTGTCCATACTTCTGCAGTGGCCCTTATTTTTTACGAGTGAAGACCTCAAAAAAAAAAAAGACTATTATTTGTTAATTGAGGATTGTTATACCGGGTTTTGAGTGGAGCTGTTCAGATGAGCTGCTCTTTCTAGGCTGCCATCCCGTGACCTCAGGCTCATTTCTGAACCCAGGTCACCAGTGTGGCTTGAGGTGTGGCATCCAGCACCTCACCTCTCAGTGCCACCAGGCTGGCATCAATGGAAACCATTCTAAAAGAAAGATTGGTAAACTTTCTGGAGGTTAGTGGTCTCCATGATGATAGGCAGCATGGGTTTGGCATGGGGAGATCCTGCCAGATGAACATGATAGAATTTTTCAACTGGGTCACAGTGTCATTGGACAAGGGCCAAGCAGCAGATTTGCTATACCTAGCCTTTAGTAAGGCCTTTGACTCTGTGCTACATGCTAGGTTGCTTTGCAAACTGAGTAACCTGGGAGTTGGGGACAAGCTGCTGGGGTTGGTCAGGAGCTAGCTGAAAGAAAGGAAACAGAGAGATGGTAGGGTGTGAACTATCCAAGACTAGACCAGTAACCAGTGAGGTTCCACACAGATCAGTATTCAGTCCAGTGTTATTCAACATCTTTATTAGTGAAACAGCAATAAGGTTCAAAAGCAAAGTCTGCCTTTTCCCAGACAGTACAAAGCTCTGCAGGTGGGTGGACATAGAGGAGGGTAGACAGGAACTCAGGGAGGATATGGTTAGGCTAGAGAAATGGTCTGGCATGTGGCAGTTGGGGTTCAATGTCAAGAAATGCAAGGTCATGCACCTGAGAGCTAGGAATTCAGGAGCTAGCACTGGCTGAATGACACACAGGTGTCTAGCTCAAAGGAGGAAAAGGATCTAGGGGTAACAGTCAGGGGTGACATGAAATATTCTGCACAGTGCTTTAAAGTGGCAGCCAAAGCTAATAAAATGTTGGGATGCATCACCCGGGGAATCACCTCCAAGAGGGATGAAGTCATTCTGCCCTTTCACAGGTCATTGATAAGACCACATTTGGAGTACTGTGTACAGTTTTGATGTTCTTATTTAAAGAAGGACATCAAAGTACTGGTGGGGTGCAGTGAAGGGCAACCAAGATGCTCCATGGCATGGGGGAAAAACCACATGATGAAATGTTAAGGGAGCTCAATATGTATTCCTTAGAAGACAGAAAAGAAAAGAAATGGGGCATATGATAGAAACCTTCAAGTTCCTAAAGGGTATAAGAAGGTTGAAGTGGAAGGCATTTTCAATTTAAAAAGGGAGTGACCACAAGGGATGTAGATTTAAAATGGAAATGAGGAGGCATTTTTTCTCAGAAAGGGTGGTGTCAAAGTGGAATGAACTACCTGATGTGGTGATATCATTGAAAACAGTGGGAAGTTTTAATGGTGGGTGGGACAAGGCAAAGAAGACAGTGGTAACATGAGAGAAAAAGGGGATGGAGAAGGGTGGGTTGGAAGATTGCTCTGGGGGCAAGGGGAGGGGGATCAGCTACAGTAAAATAGACTGAGCTGTACACAAAAACAGACTTGATAGACCACTACAGCATGTTATTGCTGGCAATGTTCATATGTTCATATGTTCGTACATTCAAATATCAGAGGTCCAATGAGTATGCTGCAATATTATACCTCAGATTAGTTTCACTAATAGAAAAAACAAAATTAGAAACTTTAATGTTAACAAGGCAATGGGGCCAGATGAAAAAAGCATTCTTAGCGTATTGGTCCTGATTGGGACTATAGGGTTTGTGAAGCACAAATAACTGTTTGCCTTGAGGAAGAGGTAGCACCTCAAAATGTTGCATTTATTTTCCTAAGCAGTACTGTTAACCTAATGGTGAAATTCACAGTTGAATACATTTTTGTATACATTAAAACTGCAGTGAGTGAGCCTTATTTCCAATTTCCAGCTAGGTCTGACAAGATTTCCCAAAAAATTCTTAAATACTATACTGAATGATATACTTCAGCAAGTACAACTCTATATATGGTGAATATCTCATTAGCAACTAGTGAACTAGACAAAGGCATAGCAGTGGATGTTGTTTTCACAAGCCACTAGTGACAAGACGGAAATCTGAGAAGTTGAGAAATGAATTCAAGTTCACTTTAGACTAGGCTTTATATTACTGGAGGGATCACTTCTGTCTAGGGCTGGGAAAAATTAGCAAATTCAGATTTTTCACAGAATTTTCACAAAATTCTGTGAAATGTTTTTGAATTTTCTGAAATTGTTTAGTTGGTCATATCTCTATCAATTTATTGCTAGAGAGCTACAGTATGGTATGTATATTGTGTGGTAGAGGCCCTAAAGAGATGGCAAGTTTCATGACATTTGGATGAGGTGTGGGGAAGTTATAGGAGCTTGAAGTCTGCAATATATTATTCATGTGAAAATTTCTGAAAACATTTCTATGCTTACAAATTGCCACCTTTGGAGCCAAATAGTTAGAAATCTGTATGCATAATTTCATGGACGAGTCATAGGAGCTGCTAAATAGACAGGTAATTGGTTATGTAAATTATAGATTACAAGAGTTGAACATTTCACTGTTTATTTTCAGTTAATAGGTTTTATTAGATTTCCTGGTTTTGCATACATACATCAAAAACAAATCAAAAGTAAACATACATCATTAGCAGAGAAGGATCACTGCAGTAATATGTTCAGGGCTTCACAACATACAGCATGTAAGTATGAAGAATACAGTGATGAACTAAAGAAGAAGATATAGGAAATTCACCTACACTCTCTGCCCAACAATGATGCAAAATTCAATGAGAAAACAAGCCTGGACATCTGCATGGTACCAACATGATATCCTTAAAGGACTGAAAGTTATGTATAAATAGATTCACATTGCTTGGCTGACTAAACTGAGCTTATGTCCGGGACCATCACACCGGGAATACAAAAGGAGAAGAGCCATACCAGTGACCACATATCATAGTCATCCTATCTCTATCCTGGGTTTTAAAGAGGTAAGAAAGGGGGCCCAGCATTTGGTGTATGCTGCTAATGTATTAACTGTGGTATGAGACATGCAGTCAAGTGAAGCCAGCTGTGTGAGAGCATGCTGAAGTTCTGGAATAGAAGGGACTTCTGTTGAGCTCTACCAACATAGGATAAGACGCTTGGCTGAGATACCAAGCAGGGCTAGCCAGCAGAGTTGCTGAACCTTGAGGCCGGTTCCCTGTGGAGGTAGACCCAGGAGCCATACCAGTGGATCTAGTTGAATCTCAGAGTTTAGGGTTTGAGTAGCTAGCTGATGGACTGCTTACCAAAAGGGGGATAACAAAGGACAGTCCCAAATAATATGATATAGGTCTCCAGTTTGGATGTGGCACTGACAGCATAGATTATTATCCAGAAGATTAGCTTTATACAGTACCTCTGGTGTCCTATACCAGTTATGCAACAATTTATTTTGGATAGGTCTGCTGCATGCATATGGGTAGTTTGAGTTCACCAGTTTCCAACATAGGGCCCATTGAGTGTCATCTAGCTTTAGCTTCAGTGCCCTCTCCCACCTCAGCTTAGATTCTCCTGATTGCAAGGGAATGGTCTCTCTGATAGTGGCATAAACTTTACTAGCTTGGCCCTTGGGGAGCTTAAGCCAGGTGGTTAGTTTCTGAGACGTGACTGAATTAGCTGGACTTGGTTTAAGGAATTTGGCCAGGGTGCTGTGTAGTCGCAGGTACCTCCAGAAGTCACTTTTGCCCAGACCTCTTGTCTCAGCAAGATGCTGATAGGATCGCAACTCAAGCCTGGGCTCATCCATGACACTGGCCAAGAAATTAATACCTGCACACTCCCAATGAGGCCAATTGATGGACTTACACTCTACCATTATATACTTAGTGTTGAAAATAGGAGTATAAAGATGAGGCATTGGATTGGCTTTAATCCTGGTATGTACTTTATTCTAATTCTGGACCACAGGTGCTATAGTGGGGTGGGCCCAGAGAGAGATTTGGGTAAAGGGTTATATATTAGCAGAGAGAGGGCATTTGCTCATGCAGTGGATTTTTCCATATAAAGCCATAGCAGGGATTCAGAAGAGAGGGCTACAAACCATCTTAGGGATTGTGCTATAGAATATGCCCATGCATATCCCTCGAACCATGGGAGACCCCAGCACTCCAGTGGGATTGTAATTTGCCCCTGCAGTAGTGAGGTTTTTTGGAGTCTCAGATGAAGTTCCCTACAAGAGTGTCTATGGTACAGAACCATTTTATGGAGAGGGGTGCAAGGGGATGTGAGAGAGGGGGTAGAGAAGCTTGGGAGCAGAAATCATTTTAAGAACTGCAATTTTACCAACTAGGGTAAGGTGAAGCACTTTCAACCTGTCCAGTTCCATTCTAAGGTCAATGATTAGTGGATTCATATTGAGATCCCACATTTTAGAGAAGTCTGAGGAGATATGGATGCCAAGGTAGACCAGGGAAGTCGAGGTCCACTTAACCCCAAGGGAGAAACATTGTTTTGATTACATTGCAAGCTGAAAGGGAGCAGTTCTGTTTTAGATTTGTTCAACTTCAGACTGGACACTGTCGCGAAGCCAGCAAGGAGGTGAAGGAGGGTAGGGAGGGCAACTTTAACATCTTCTACTGGGACTAAGAAGAGGTCTGTGTACATGAGCGTGACATATGCCTGTTCCCCAATTGTGACTCCACAAATTTTATTTATTTAGTTTTTGTTGACTGGGTAAGTGCACTGGACAAATCCTGCCTATTTTCAGGCACGACCCGGGGGAGGGGGATACAGATGAATGCCAACTGACCTTGAACCAGATTAAGCTGTTGGTGGTATTTTTAGTGAATGAGGGAAATTTGGCCATGACACCGGGGAAATTCCCCTACTCTTTTCGAGAAGTGCCATGGGATCTTTAACATCCACCTGAACTACCACCAATCCAGGCAGATGGGACCTCTGTTTAATGTCTCATCCGAAAGACGGCACCTCAGCAGTGCAGCACCCCTCTCATGCTGCACTACAGTGTCAGTACTGGGATATTAACCCAAGTGCCAGATGTGGGAACTGAACCCACAGCCCTCTGCTCTCCCGGCCTCAGAGGTGAGTGTGGTACCTGCTGAGCCACTGACACTGCTTGGATGCTGTCTAATAGAGGCCGCTAATGGTTCAACTGCTAAGATGAACAGGAGAGGAGATAAGGGGCAGCCTTGAAGGGTGCATCTACCAAGTGGGAAGGGAGAGGAGAGCACTTCATTGGTCCAAATTCTGACTATAGGCTGTTGATAGAGCACCATTATCCATTTCTGAAAGGGGGCCCCAAAGCCAAAATGGTGCAGAGCTTTCTCCAGGTAATCCCATTCCAGGAATCAAAAACTTTTCCAAAAATTGACCGCAATTAATGCGGCTGAGGTGAGGGAAGTCTTAGCCAGGTGAATAATATCGACCAGTGACCTGATGTGATCCCAACTGAGGTGCCCTGGCACAAAGCCTACCTGGGATAGATGGATAAGGGAGGAAGAAAGGGGCTGAGCCTAGTGGCAAGAATATTGGCAAAGACTTTACTGTCTGTATTGGTTAAAGAAAATGGATGATAGCTAGAGGAGACAATGGGTTTTTCCTTTTTTTGGGAAACAGTGTAATGACAGCTTCTCAAAAGGTAGGAGGAAAAGTATCCCAAGCTCAGGACCATCTTTATAGACCTGGGAAAGGAGAGGGGTGATTTGAGGGGCAAGAATCTGCCAGAGTTCAACTGAGAAGCCAACCACTCCAGGGGTCTTACCCAGTTTTAGGGCCTTAATAGCTGCTGCGACCTCAGCTGGGGTAATAGGTAGATCAATTTCTGCAGCCTGAGATAGTGGAAGGGTAGGGAGGTGGAGAGATGGAGATGGTGGAGAGTGGACAAAGGGGTCCACTGTATTAGCCTGTTGGATTCTGGTGGAAGAGTACAGCTCAGAGTAAAACTGCTGCATGATCGCTTTTATAAGCTGTGGGTTTGTACATGTTAGGCCTGTCTGGTCTTTGAGAAACATTTCACAATTTAATTATTTGTAAAATAATGTGAACATTTTCAAAATATTTGGATGTTTATAGCTCCACTGGTATTTCAGGTATGCACTCAAGTTTTGGCATGCATACCAAAGTAAATATGTTCTGGAATCTAATTAAGCTGGATAAATATGTCATTTATTGTGAATACTTTTGAAATTACTAATTAGCAAAATTTGCTCACACATTCATGGATGCATAATATGTAATGCCTTAGAATTCCATCTGCAGAATTTAACTTTCACAAAGCACTTATCAACACTGAATCACTTTATCTGCACTAGCATCATGGCCCTGCAATACCTCTCCAACACTCCTGTGACAGTCATGCCCAGCATCATGCTCTATCATGACTAAAGAGATCCAGATACTTAAGTCACAGTGGCTTAAGTTGCAACTAGCTGTAAGGCTTGGCATCACTTGGTGCCACTGTTTTCAAATAGCAACAAACTCTGGCCAGAGCGATAGGGCTGCAGCTGAGGAATTTGGGGTAAAATACTGCAACTTTGTTTCTTAATATGTTTATACAACATTATAGCCTTGTTATGACCCTGCCTCATAAAGATTGGCATAGAAAATGTTCAACTCCTGGCTTAAAGGTGGTTTTGTGCAGAGACTGAGAATATCAAGTTTCACAATGCTGAAACACATTTTGAGCAGGAGTTGAAAAATGACATCTGTCACAGTCATGAGGTTCTGTAAACAAATGGCTATGTTGTAAACTTGGGGTAAAAATATTTAATGTTACTAAATGTATGAGCCTGCTTTCACAAAAATGAAATGTAGGTGCATACCATTGTTGAGTTTTAATATTTTTACACCAAGTTTCCAACACAGCCTTCTTATGACCCTACCTCATGAACAAGGGCAGAGAAAATGTTCAACTCCTGCCCAAAAGATGATTTTGCACAGGGACCATGAAATTATCTTTTGGAATGTAAAAAAAACAAAAAACATTTTGGCCAGGATTTGGAAAATGACAGCTGCCATAGTCATGAGGTGTTGGAAAGGTAATGCTATGTTGTAAATTTGGGGTAAAAATATTGACAATTACCAAAGTTATGAGGCTGAATTTGCAAAATTAAACATAGGTTTATAATTTTGTCATTTTTCATATTTTTGCATCACATTTTCAATATAGCCTTTTTATGACACCACCTCATGAACAAGGGCAGAGTAATACCTGCCTGAAAGATGATTTTGTGCAGGTCTGGACCAACAAAAGTAAAGAAAAAAGTAATAGTGCAAGCGGGGAGTGTTCCAATGTGGAGGTGATTTTTTTTGACACTACAACATCTTGTTCATTCGCAAGGAATGCGGGAATGCTTTTTCCCAAATCAAGAGGTCTGCAAAGTTCTGCCCATACTCCATGCACTGGGCCTGTTGTCCTAAGACCACTGCTGGAGATGGGAAGATCACAATGGTCCTTTATTATATGGCCTGTTGGATTACCCATGTCTGGCCAGGTTCTGAGATGTCAGTCATCAGAGATGTCAGGTTGTGGGACTCAGGTACAACTCTTCTGTCTGCCTCTACATTTGTGGGAACTAGGATCCTCCCTGCTGAATGGTCAATCTTTCCTCCACAAATTGGTAGTGGCTGCTAGCATAAAGATTATATGTTTGCTGTTGCAGGCTTGGAGATCTCAAAAATTCCCCTCCTTTTAACACTGACTGCAGATGAGGGGGGTCTTACCACAGCAAGAAAGACTGAGCTATTTATATATTAGAGTAAAATGGAAGTGTGCCAGAGAATATGAACCCTATCTGACCTCTTCCATGAGCACCTAAAAACTGTTTAAAGCTTAAAGCTGCTAGTCATATTTGTAGGACAGTTTGCTGTACAATATGTGTAGTAGGTGTTTAAATATACAAAAGCAAATTTGACACCAACTTTGGCATAGGTACAATGACCATTTTGTTCATTCCTTTACCCTTGTTAGAATATATTGTGTTAGGACCCTTATGGTGCTTTAGAAAATGTGTTGCAAATTTTCCAGCCTCTGCTTGGCTGAGTCCTGTGCCAAAGGAGACCAGAAAAAGTATATATACATGCCAATGTGCCTTACTACCATGCAAATCAAGGCCCCAAATCAAATTAAGAAAAGGCAAAATCAGACATTTTTGAGGTACTTTACAAAGCAACCCTCTCCACTCACACGTGCGTGCATGCATGCACGCATGCACATATACACACACACACACACACACACACACACACACAAAAAAACTGCAACCCCTATTGAGCTGGCACACACTGTGCCACCTTTATTACATTTTTCACACTCACCTTTTTTACTGTAACAGTACTAGCAAAGTCGCAAGCTCTGGGCTACTTGCAGACAGCTTCTTCCCCGGCTGGCCCTGGCCCCACCTCCGCACAACCAAAAATTAAGAACTACAGCTAGAAATGCAACAGATATCTTTATTTAGAACAAAATAGAAAATCACCTCATCAGTAGCGCCATGCACCTCGCACATAACATCTGTGGCCCTGAAGCATCTCTGAGCTACCAATCCTGATTGCACTGCAGTCCGACTCTGTTCCTGATCATGAAAGTAAATACTAACACTAAAATGGAGCACCAGCAAGAATGGTGGGTGTGGCTGGGTTTGATGGCTAAAGTAGCGGTCAAGAGTACTGAATGTCCCCAAATTCATTTTGGACTTGTTGCCATGGTACCTGCATTACCTGTGGATTTAAGAGGAGGAGAAACATTACCTTTTTCTAAAACCAAACATAGCCTGGAATAGGGAACGAGTACCTCTCTGGTTAAAAATCAGAGACTTTAACTGTTATTCTATGCAAAAATAAATAGTGGTACATACAGTAGTGTAATTGAGTCAACCTCAAAAAAGATGAGTGCATATTTATTCACTTGTACAGTTTTAATTCTATATGTATTAACCAAAAGAAAACATGGCATTTACTGCACTGTGTACCTCTGGGCAGGCAGTTTGGGAGCAAGGATCATATGATACTGAATGCAAAGTCAGGGAAATTGAATAAGTCCATCAGTCCCTTGCAGGATTTGTGCAAATGAGCTACACCAACCACAGTGTTACCGGCTGCACACTACTATAGGCACTTTGAAGTATGCTGCAATTGTAATCTGGACCGATGGGTAATATAGCCAATTAGGCTATAAAATTGCTTCTGGGAGGGCAGCAGAGAGAAATAAAGCACAGTAGGTGTGGAAAGACATCGATCAGTAGCTACAGTAAATCCTAGTTCACATTTATTGCAGTTGCATAATTCACTTTAGCAAGGGTGAGGTATTAGATATACACATGTATACTGTACATACCCCTGTGGGCCATGATGATCTTTAAACAACCTTGTTATGATTAGTTACAATATTTTCCTCTGATGACAGATATTTTTTTTTATTTTTTTCTGATTTACCAAACGGGTTATATTTCTGAAGTAGACTCTCGAGATGTGGGCAGAACTGAATAAACTGGGGAGCAAATGGTTCTGTTGTCCAAGCCTTAGAAACTTAATGAAACTCTGCTCCTCTGAATGGCACCATTTACATAGTAGCCAAGCAGTTGTTCATCCAACTTCCTCAATGCACACCTCTAATCAAGGCGTAGCTGTGGATGATGCAGTAAAACAGAAAGGGGGATAATGGAGTCAGTAATAGAAATATAGCTATTGCCATTGCTCACTTCAAATGGGGCAGGTAAAATATCAAAGTTTCAGAAAATAGTCTAGGAAAAAATGAGCAGTAATGGGAAACACAAAAAGTTCAGTAAAGTGCAAGAAAGTACTATGTGGCGATCTCTAAACTAAAAACAATAAAGCCTGTCTATCATCAGGTGGGGTGGGAGGGATGGCAGAAATGCTTAAGTGCAAGAAAGTACTGTGTGGTAATCTGTCTTGCAGGAACTTCCAGAATGCCAAAAATTCAATTAGTGAAGCAATGACACTGATTGTTAAACTTATTCATATGGGACAGATACAACAGCAAAACTGCAGCAAATAGTCCAGAAAATAATGAACAGTAACTAGAAACCCAAATAGTGCAGTCAAGTGCAAGAAAGTACTATGTGGCAATCTGTCTTGCACGAACCTCCAGAATGCCAAAAAAATTCTATTAGTGGAGCACCGACACTGATCACTAAACTAAAAACAAGTTATGCCTCTAAGTTCAAAACCCCATTGAAATACATTGAACTGCATACTTGTTTCTTCAATTCGTGATCCGGCTTTGAAGAGTAATGACGTGTCTGCAGTCCAGACAGGATTAGGGCGTTGGACACCCAATGGGTAAGTAAGGGCTTGGAGGGTGCAAGGTGATGGGCATTGAGTGGGAGGGTCGGGTGGGGGGACTGTAATGGCACAAAAGACATTGATGGATGGTTTTCTTGTTACAGGTTAAGAAAGAAAAGAAAAAAAAAACAGGATGGAGATGCTGATCATTACACTGGGAGATTGGACACCCCAGTGTAACTGTTATGTTTCAGGGGCAGAGGCACTGAGAGGGAGGGTTGGGAAACTAAAACAAATATATATATGTATATATATATGTATGTGTGTATGTACAGATAGATAGAGAGCTAGATAGATAGATAAAATAACCGTTCATGCACAGTACTGGGGGGGCAAGGATTAACAGGACAGAGATGCCGATCACAACACTGGGGGATTAGGCACCCCCAGTGTCACTGTTATGCTTCTGGGGGGGTGCTGAGAGGGAGGATTAGGTGGGATGAAGAAAGTATATAAAGAATTATAACAAATAACCATGCATGTGCAGTAGTGGACTATGTGACTTCAATCTTGATTGGCTGTCTGGTTCCTCCAAATCTTTAAAATACCTTTGAAATGCCTTCATAATCACTCAGCTTACCTCAAAAATCACCTATCCAAACATCAAGAATCCAGCTAGTAGCACAATGCTAGACCTAATATGTGTAAAGAAACCTTATCTATACATCCATTCTGGTGTTTTCTTTAATGATCTCAGTAATCACTGCTTAATCGCATGTGTAAGGACACCCCCTATACATATATCTATATCTACATATGTTTTCAAAAGAAGACGCAGGAGCTGTGATACTAATGCATTCTTTTCGGACCTGCAGCATGCCAACTGGCAAAAGTTCTACTTATCCCACACTGTGGAAGAGGCATACAAGTCTTTTTATAGCATTCTACTCAATACCATTAATAAGCATGCCCCACTATTTAAAACCCACACAAGAAAAAGGTCCTGCCCAAGGTTCACAAGTGAGCTTAATGCGACCCTACAAAACAGAGATGCTGTAAGAAAAAGGGAAAAAAACACTTGGATGATTGGGCAGCATTCAGGATGGCTAGAAATCATAGCACCAAACAAGTCAGAGCAGAAAAGGCTAGATATTTTTGTAGTGAGCTTGACTACACCGCCAAATGTGCTTCTAAACTTGGGAGTACTCTCAAAGGTTTGAAAGGACACAGCCCTGCCAGTTCACTTCCATCCAAAGTCCTCTCTGATGGGGTTGGCCATACTGATAAGCATAAGAAACTTGATCTCCTTAATGATCACTGCGTCACAGCAGGGTTGGCGTTTGATACTTCCCCTGCCAAAACTCTTCTCACTCAGCTGTGCAGTCAGGATGCAGTTTTCCTATCCCTGGTGTCTACCACACACAATGCAGTCTTTTCATTCGGTCTGGTGACAGTAAAAAATATTGAAGACTTACTCTTGAATCTGGATATAAGAAAAAGCACTGGTGTTGACCAGATTGAACTGTACTACCCAAAACTAGGCTATCATGCCTTATGTCCTCTCATTACACACCTATTCAATCTGTCCTTGTCTCAGAGTGTCCTCCTCACAGTCTGGAAGATGGTGCACAACATACCATTGCTCAAGTCTGGAGACCAGAGCAATTTAAATAACTACCGCCCTATTTACCTGCTCCCTATTCTATCCAAGATGCTGGAGAAAGTTGTTAACAAACAGCTCATGTGCTTCCTTGTGAATAATAACCTTCTTAATTCAATACAGTCAGAGTTTTGGCCTCAGCACAGTACAATTTCAGCACTTAAGTATCCAATGGCCTTGGACAAGAAACAACATGTCTGCGCTTTGTTCTTATTCTTGAGCAAAGCGTTTGGCACAATCGACCATGCATTGCTCCTCACTACTCTCAGTAATCTTGGATTAGACCAGTTGATCATGACTTGGTTCACAAGTTTTCTGACGGATCAACACCAGAGTGTCAAGGCTGGTGAGGATCTTTCCTCTCTAAAACCCCTTTTAAGGGGGTTCCCTCAAGGGTCCATTTTGGGCCCACTATTGTTCACAATTTATATAAACAAAATTGATACCAGGGTCAGCTTGGCCAATATACATCTTTTTACTGATGACACGGTCCTGTACATAGTGAGGCCCATCCTACAGTCAGCATTTGCAGACCTGCAAGATGAATTCAACACCCCGCAGAAAAATCTTTGGGACTAAATTCAAGTACTTGGGCCTGTGGATTGACCACAAACTTTCATTTGTGGAACACGTGGAGGAGCTTGCAAAGAAACTGAAACCGGCTTTGTCTTTTCTTCAGGATAAAGAACCTGCTTACACAAAAAGCAAAGGTTAGGCTAGTCCAAACTACATTCCTGCCACTCATGGATTATGCAGATTTTATCTACAGGCTAGGCCCAAGTTCTACCTTGTCTAAATTAGACACACTATATCATTGAGCGATCAGATTTATCATGAAGGCGCCATATCATATCCATCACTGCACTCTTTACACCATGGTTGGCTGGTCCTCACTTAGTTTCAGACGCCATAGGAATGCAGTCTTTTGGACCTATAAGGCTATAATCAACAAACATTCATGATAGATTTCCGACTGTCTACCTGTCTCTCTCGCTGGCTGCTATGTGCTGAAAAGCCTTTCCCTGACCTCCCTGGTTGTCCCTAAGATCAGGACACACTTTGGAGTAGCAGCTATAAGCCATGCCCCTCCAGCAATATGGAACAACATGCAAAAGGTTCTACTGGGCCTTCTTTAAGGCTCTGTTCCTTCATAAGTTCAGTGAATCTTGTCATTGCTTAAACTAGCCAAGCCCTGTATCTTGAACCCTGTATACTACTTGTACATTGTCTGCCCTTTGTGCATCTTCAACACATCGCACCCTGCTAGTCTTCCTTTGCCCACCCCATTGCTAACTCAGTATCCTCCTCTTCTTAAACACCCTATTGTCCTCCCCTTTACTACCTCCCCCCCTTGACTTCCCCTCATCTCTGACATCTTAGCCCTCACCTTGTCCTACCCTTCACACCCCCCTTGACTTCCCCTTACCTGACACCCAGCCCCCCCATCTATCCCATAAGTCTTGTTGCGACTGAGCAGGTATTGCTTATATTGTAAATACTGATTTACATTATTCTGTAAATACCTTTTGTTCTTGCCCTATCAATGTTGCATTTGAGTTTTTAGGTCGACTGTATTGTTAGTCACATTGTGTGCACTGTGTTTTATGCCTAGCTCGTGTTTGCACTACACAGATTATTGTCTCATTGTATTATAGCAAAATTTAAGTTATGTGTTTTTTGTTATGACCTACCGAGGTCCACCTTGCAAATGAGTCTGTCTCAATGCTGTTTTGCTTGGCAAAATAAAGATGATTGATTGATTGATGAAACTATGAGGATTTCTACACTAGGGGATTGGTTACCCTCCAGTGCTACTGGAACATTTTTGGGGGGTGTTGTGGTGGGTGCTGAGAGGGAGGTTCGGTTGGGGGCTATGTATTTCAGCAGTCACCAACCGACTGACCAATGAATGTGAAAAAAAAAGTGTAAGCATGGAGTGTCCCGATGCAGAGGTGCCTTTTTTGACAATCCAACATGTTGTGCATTCACAAGGAATGTGAGAATGTTTTTTTAAAACAAGAGGTCTGCAGGGCTTCTCCCACTACAGCCCTAAAAATATACATTGCTATCTACACGGTTGTTGAAGAGTCAGCAGGTGGCATTGTACAGAAACTATGCTGCATATGCATGTGTTTCCACCAGTCATTAAGTCACTGAGTGCTAGTGATTTTCTTGCCTATTGCAAGAATCTAGGTTAGTGTATAGTGGTGTCCATTAATATTCTTCTTGGTTCATCACTCAAAAAATTGAGCTGGCACTTGGCACCACTATAGTTTTACGTGGAGTCTCCCATAAATGCTACTTTACTGCCACTTTATCCAGACTATACTTTCATCTACAGTGGCAACTTAAGTGTATGACTGGGCAAAATGTATTGTTACATCAGCTCCCTGCACCTTAATTGGTATCTCCAGAGGTACACCGCAGACAGTTAGCATTTAGGCATATGTTATACTAACATATAGGGCTAAGGGCATCTACTGTATAAGAGTAGAGATCAGGATATGTATACACATAATTGCTATACACTTTACTTTCCAATATACATATGTATTTCTTGCTTACAAGATGTTAGGACACCTGTGTCCTTGTAATAATTATGATATATAAGTCAGCATTGTCATCTTCTGATGATTTGTATTTCTACACAGCTATGTACAAACTGTACCCTCTTTGTTTCCTCAAAGTGATGACTATAACACAATTGTATAATGTTATCTTGGATTGAGGAGCCAACTCTAATTCAGCCAATAGGGCTCATCCCTGTAACTAGAAATGTTTCTATCTTACAGTAACCATGGTAATTATCTTAGGTATATAATGTAAGACATTACGTCTTCTACCTGGGAGACCCCAGGAGACATGGAGATTCCTTGAGGTATAGGGAACACTTAGCATTGACTCCCAGTTCCTAATGGTAAGAACTGCTATGGGCAACTGTGATTTTTTCTTTTCCAGTAATAAACAAGCTGTATTACTTATATGGAATGCGTTTGTGATTCCTTGCATGTCCATTATTGCCAAGAACCTGAGAGTGAGGTTTAGACCTCCTGGGAATTGGCGACCGTGGTCAGGCAATATTTGGAGTTTGCAAAGTTTTCACTTGCTGCTACAACTTTTTCTTCCCAACAGGGACAGTAAGTGTGCACACCCACATCCCCTCTCCCATTTTACACCCAATTTGTAATCACTTGCAAAGTCTGACTGCTTACTGGGTGTGGTCGATGCTGACTCACCTCACCTCACCTCACCCCATGGCAGTTTTGAATTGCAAGCTTACAAGTACACAGTAGCCCACCTGTGAACTAGTGCACCTGTTGTGGATCAATACACAGCATGGTGTCTTTTCACAGTTTGATTTTTCATTCCCTCCTACATAATGGCCACCGTATCTAATATCTGTGCAGACCTGAGATTCGATGTCTCAAACTTTCTTGCCTCCCATGGAGAATGGGCTGACTTCACCCAGGATGCAAGTCAATCCAAAAACTGGAGATTACAACCCAGTACTCAGAGATGAAACAAAACAGCCAGAAAGCAAGAAGCTAAAGGGCTGTTGGTCAAGGCTCTTTATGCTGCTTTGGAAGCCTCCCAAATGAGATTTCAAACACTTGAACTGCAAATCTCATCTCTTAAGCAGGAGATGGGATTGCAGGAAACTGAATGTGTAAAACTTGAGCAGGATTTGGAGTATGAACGCCAAACTCTGTGGAATTAAAAGGATTCCCTTTTGCAACATTCTGCTCAGGCTATTGAACTGCAACTTTGTATGTTGAGGCAGGAGTGTGGAAGTTTGAGACCGGATAAGGGGCAGGCTTTGCAAATGAATGACTTGTTAAGTAGAATGAATGATCAGATGGGTGAGGAGTTGGGAGAGTTACAGGATGAGATAAACCATGTACGTAATGATTTAGGAGTAGCTACTAGGGACAACAGCACCGCGTATGGAGTGTTACAGAAGCAGATGCAGGATGATGTGGATCAGAATGTTGCAAAAGTGAGTCATGAGGATTGTGAATATAAACTGGTGAAACTGCACCATCAGCGAGAGGTGCTGGCTGATCACATCAAGGCAATGTGAGGCATAGCCCCCTACCTTGTCCACATCATCTGAGGAGGAGGAGTCAGATGATGACATCTCCCAGTACAATGCAGAGTCACACCCCTACTATGGCATAGAAAGCCCTCCCCACCATCCACAACATGGTGGACCCCCATCACATGATGCCATGTCCCTATGTCATTGACGGCATGACACTCATCATGGGTTATGCCAACATGGTGACCCCATGACGGTGGAGAGCAGACACAGGCCTAGTCCCAACAGCACCACCAATCACTATTATTAATTTGGACGACAGCCAACAGATAGAGAAAATGATTGTGAATGCCTTAGGCAATGTGACCATCCCCAAGAAAAACAAATGGGTCCTCCAGACCCAGATTAAGCAGCTCCTAGAGACTGTTACTAAGGAGGGAATGATCCATACTGTGGCTGAAGCCGCAGATCAGACAGCCCTGCAGGGCTCCAGAGGTAATCTACCTCTGCTTGATCATCCAAATAATCCCCTACAAATGGCCCACTCTGTCCAGCAAATAGCTGACAGCATTGGTTGGAAGAGCCCATCTGACAACCTCAGTTGCCATTTGCAGAAGGTGCATGCTACATGTGAAATGCTTAGTCTCACTGCAGACTACCAGGTCCAGATCCTTTGCCAGACCATCAATCCTGGCCTGTGAGCAAAACTCTCTGATACTGTCTGCCAGCATGGCCATGCCACCTTTGATGAAGTAGCATCTGAACTCATCACTGCACACAACCCAGGTGTTATAGAAGTTATGCTGGCATACCGTGTGAAACAGAATGTAAAGAAAAGTCCAGTGACCTTCCATCAGAGACTCTGTATGGTCTGCAGAGCAGGGAAGCACCTCACAGGAGAAGACGCGGATGCAGACCTCATTGAACACAAGACCTTGTTCCTTAGGAATAGGATCCCTGCAGTAAGAGAGAAGGTAGAGCCAACCACCTATCCCAAAAAATAAAGGTTCACCGATATTCTTTGGAAAACAGAGAGAGTTCATCAACTCTACATCCATGACTCAGGCTTCAGGTCCAAGAAGGTAGCTGCCATGGAAGCCTTTCCGGAGGCCATGGCGCACTACATGGTGGAGGGGCAGGCCCAAGAGAAACAGCACCTCCGTGCAGATAACCAACAACCCAGCAGGCCCAACAACAATAACAACAGTCCTGGAGTGGGAACCAGAACTACCATTTGAATAAGAAACACTACAAAAACAATAAGGGTAAACAACAGAGCCCAGGCCCTTCATATAGGGAAAAACGTCGATGAGAACTGGAGTCTCCGAGACCTCCTTGGGAAAGTGCGCTCCGTTGCAGGCTCTGTTCCAGTATGGGCCCTTGTTGCAATACAACCAGGAGAGCAGGCCTCCACAGGCTGTGAGGATACAGGATGTCCAGACTCTCAGACCCCTACAGGCCTGAACCCAGAAAGTGGCTCCCTATATAACATCAGTACAGCATGGTGAGATGGTTCACAGGAACCAGGCCCGGACCCCCTTTCCCGAGCTTCCCCATGCTTCCACTGGTTCAGATTGACAATTACAGGCCCCAGTCCATATTGTAAACAAGCTGATCTTGGATACAAATGGAAGGCCCTGCACAGAGGCTGAGGTCGGGGGCCACCTTCTGATAGTACTGCTGGATACAGGTGCAGCAGTGTCTCTATTACAGGATGACAGCCCAGACACATCACCTTGGTTTGCTAGATGGAGGACTAATATATCTGGGGTTGACATAACTAGGCTACCTGCATACCATTCTCTACCACTACCTGTGACACTGGGACACCTGAAGGCATATCATACTTTTTAGCTGATGGTATTGCATGATCACCCTAGTATAATCAGAACTGACTTTTTGGCACCACACGGCTGTGTGGTGGACCTGGACAACATGTTACTGATACAAATTCAGGGACAATATCACATCATCATGATCACTGACTCACATTTGGTTGTGACAATCTCTGCAAACAACAAAGATTATGATGTCATGGATTTGTTTAAGAAGAATGAGCTTTTCCCAAAGCTCCTTCCCATCCTACAAAGGCATCTGGAGGCATTTTCCACTAACAAGTATGATTGCGGCAGGATGCATGCTGTCATTGAAGTGACAGACCCAGCACACAAGAGGCAATGGCAATACCCCTTTCCACCCGAGGCCTTGCCTTCTCTTAGGGAAAGGATTAAATCACTGTTCAAGCAAGGTGTAATCAGGACATGTGTTTCCACTGTAAATTCCCCAGTGTGGCCTGTGAAAAAAACCACAGGTGTCTGGAGATGTACTATTGACTACAGGAGACTGAACCAGGTCACCCCCAGTTGTGCCCCAATGGTGGCATCAGCATCAGATGTGCTGTGACTACTGATCCCTGACCATCAATGGTTTAGTGCCCTGGACATCTCCAATGGTTTTTGGTCATTGCCATTGGCTCCCCAAAGTCAATATAAGTTTGCCTTCACCTTCGAGGGCAGGCATTACATGTGGATCTGCTTACCACAGGGGTTCCATTATAGCCCCTCCTTGTTCCATCTGCACATGATGGAGGCCCTTGAGGGCTTCTCTACACCACAGTGCCTTTTGCAGTATGTGGACAACCTGTTGTTGGCCACAGCCACACAGGAACAACATCTGGATCTCTTAGATAAACTACTGACCCTCATCCAGAGGGCAGGCCTCAAATGTAACCCAGCAAAGGCACAACTATGTCATAAAGAGGTACTCTTTTTGGGCCTGATAATAACAGATCAAGGCTGAAGCCCTACATGGAAGAAGATACAGGATTTGCAAGGTCTGCCACTGCCCACTAACTTGGCCACCCTTAGGAGGTTTCTAGGTATGGTAAATTATTCTAGAGATTTTATTTGTGATTTTGCTCAGAAGGCCACCCCTCTCTATGAACTACTGAAAAAGGATGTCCCCTGGACTTGGGGCCCCATTCACACCCAAGCTGTGACATCACTGAATCAGGCTCTGGTCTCAGCTCCAGCTTTGGTTAACCCCAATCCAGCCTTGATATTCCAGCTGGAATCCGCCACCTCTGCATTCGCTGTCTGCAGTGCTGGCCCAGAAGGTCCATGGCGCCCTAAGACCCACTGCATATGCATCACAGCTCTTGACCCCAGTGGAGCAGAAGTACAGCCTTTGTGAAAGGAACATTCTAGCAACCTACTGGGCTGTCAAGCACCTTCTGTATATCACTGGATACTCCCCACTGATCATTAAAACAAACCACACCCCAACAATCTTTTTTCTATCAGGTAGAGTAAAGGATGGATCAGTATCTAATACCAGACTGACACACTGGTCCCTCTTTATCCAGGACAGAGACATCAAGGTCCATCCAACCAAAATGCCATCCATGCTAATATATGGTCTCTTTTTCCAAGGAGAGCCCCATGACTGTACACTGCAGCCACCTGATCTACCAGATCAAGGTCATTTTCTTCCTGCTACACCACAACTACTTGAGAACACCTCATTGTGTTGTGTCTTCACAGATGGATCAGCTTCCTATTATCAGAGAGGACAGATAGCAGGAATGGGCATATTAGTAAATTATCCTTTTGGTAACACTGTTGAGATTTACAAACGTTGCAGGGTGTCATCATCACAGTATGCGGAGATGGCAGCGGTGGCCTGTGCCCTTGAGTTCATCCAGCATGGAACTGAGGATACCATCATTTTCACAGACTCTAACTGGATTTGTTGCTCTCTTACAGAATTCCTTCCTTTCTGGCTGAAGAACTCCTTTATCTCTTCTGATGGCACCCCCGTGAAACACAAGGAACTGGCAATACACATCCATTCACTGGCACAGAAATTTGCACACAAACTCTGTGTACACAAGGTTAAATCCCACTCTGTACATGATCCCTAGCATGCCTTCAATGACACTGCTGACACCCTTGCAAAGGAAGGGGCCCAAGGGGGGACATCTGGATGATGGACCATTCAGAGGCCAGAGCAGCTGTGCACATCCCAGCAGTCAGGAAGAAACCTTAACCCATCTCCCTCTTGGATTTGTCAGAAGCCCAACATGCTGACTCTGAACGTAAAGATGTGTTCAGATTCCTGGACAAAGGCATTGAGAAGAACTTACCTACCCACAACCCCTACTGAAGACATGATAGTAAGCTACACCTGTCCCCAGATGACAAGCTCATTTGTTATCAACCAGATGACACCCAAACCAAATTGTGGGTGGTCCCTCATCATCTCAGATCTGAATTTCTGCACCAAGTACATGATACCCCCACTGGCGGACACCAGGGAGTGGAAAACACACTCCAGAAACTTAAGACCACCACCTGGTGGCCTGGCCTCACCAAGGATGTCAAACAGTGCATAGACAACTGCCTCGTTTGTGAGCAAAACAACCCCATACCTACCAAATGAAATGCCAAACTACTACCAAGATGGCATTCTGGCCCTTGGCATACCTTACAGGTTGATTTTATTGATCTCCTAAACAATACCAGCAGAAACAACAAATACGCCTTTGTGGTAACTGATATCTTCTCAAAGTGGGTGGAAGCATTCTCCACTAAAACATGCACTGCGAAAACCACTGCCAAAATCCTGGTGGAACAGATTTTCTCCAGGTGGGTCCTACCTCTCAAGGTAGACTCTGACAAAGGAACCAGTTTTACAGGTAAGTTGATGAAAGAAGCCCTTGAACTCCTTGGAGTTCATCAGAAGTTCCACATACAACATCACCCACAATTATCAGGTCAAAAAGAGAGGGCCAACAGATGGATTAAGCAAATGCTTTCCAAATTCATTGAGGATAATCCCAAGGATTGGGATTCACTACTGTCGTTACTCCTTATGGCAATTAGGGACACGTCCTCAGTCACCACCGAGTTGACACCCTTTGAGGTGATGACTGGTAGAAATATGAGATTACCCGCACACCTGTTGTTTGACCTGCACACCCCCACTGCAGACCGTGTCTCTGTGGACCAATATGTGGAAAAACTCTAAAAAGACCTAAAACACACTCATTTGTATGCTGCCAACTACATTGGCAAGGCCCAGCAACAGTCCAAAATTCAGTTTGACAAACATGCACAAAAAGTGGATTGGCAAGTTGGAGATCAGGTGATGGTTCTCAGATTTGCACATCCAACACTTTCCTTCTCCAATAAGTGGGAAGGACCATGCCCAATTGTCAACAAGCTCAGTCCATCAGTCTATCAGGTTAGACTCATGCAAAACAACAAACTGACTGACAAATGGTTACAGTACATGCAAACCAGTTTAAACTATATAAAGGAATATAATTACTTTTCCTAACCCCATTGGGCGGAATAGTGCTAATTTACTAATGTTTGATTTTCCTTTCAGATACACTGACAAGATGGCTATCTTGTTCCATTTTCTCCTCATCTCAGGAGTTAGCACCTTCTTCCTCACCTTGCTCCGCCTGCAACTACTCCAGAGGGAGTCTCCATCAATATTCCCAACAATTTGGCTACTGTCCAGGAAGGTTCAGATGCCTACCTCACTGCCTCAATTGTTGCTCCTGATAAAGTGACCCTACAAATTGAGTGGCAAACCAAGTCTCAAGGACAAATACTCCCCATGGCCAAACTCTCCAAGGGAACTTTCCATGGATGGCCCAATGCAAAATTATCTCAAAATGGTGCTTTGTCCTTGCACCAAACCTCTCTTACACATCCTGGTTTACACAATATCACTGCCTTAATTGACCCCTCATATTGTGATTCATTGTCTAAAGTTTCCAACAGGAAATTTTGTGCTGTACACATTATGACACTAGCTGCCATGTTCTTATCTGTGTTACCCCCTACTGAGAAATAGCTTTTGGAATGTCCAAAACAACCCCCGGTCCTCGTAGTGGTATCACAGCCACTGCTTTATCTAGCTCATTAAGTTATTAACTTACAATGTACGCATATACCTGTTTTGTTTAACTTGACTTACTGGAATATGAAAGAATTTGGTATGTGTCACATTAATACATCACTGTTTTATATTACTTTGTTACTTGATAGCTTAGCAGCCTTTCAGATTCCTAACCAAGACCCAATTGCCGGGGTACATACCACCAAGCATAGAGGCAATTTTAGAAGAAAACCTAAAGTAGATGATCAAAGTCATGAAAGAAATACACGTGACACATCTGATGTCACTGGTGCCACAGGTACCCTCACTGGTGTCTTTGGTTCTGCAATGTCTATCCAAAACAAAGCGGACATTGCTACTATCAAAGCACATTCACAGAAGTTTGAAACTGGTATGATCAATGACATCAAACCCCATTATTGCATGGTGTGGATGGCCTTAGGAAGAAAGATACATTGTTTACAACATGCATGACATTGCTAAGGCATTTACAGATTCTAAAGATAAGATTAACGCCCTTATTGCACAAAACAATAGAGAAGCCGACAAGCAATGCATGCTCATGAAATATTATGCTCTGCCCATGGATCATATATTATCACTACCATCAATAACTTCTTCCACGATCTAGACTCCAGAAGAATCCCTGACATCATACATTATAGATGCATCTCCAAATGGTATTGTCCTCACTGCAATTCCCCTGTTTTGCCATGTGTATGTTACAGTCTCTGACTATTCCTACTTCTACTGCTAGAAATTTAGGATTCATGACCAGGCACCCTAATATTGGTCCTTGCTTTACTTGTAAGAAATGTTCAATTAAGGATATTATGTTTGGTCTTTTAGTGCTTCTTTAGCACGTTTTGATCGTCCTACAGCTATATTAGATAAAACTATCATCCGTACACTCCATTGGGCACCTTGATTCCTTGCATGTCCATTATTGCCAAGAACCTGAGAGTGAGGTTTAGACCTCCTGACAGTATGGACATGGCTTTGACAAAAGTATCACAACATTCCACAATATCACAAAAGCTCATGAAATTCAATATTAATTACTGATGTTATTTTGATGTAACCCCCTCTAAAAATTGTGGTTTACTATAATGTCTTCCTGGGCTCCTAATGCCCATTGTCAGTCTGGTGTCCTGTCTTAATTAGTTTTATCTATTTGTGTGAGAGTGCCCTAGTGAGCCTCCGTGCCTGTCTCTTTAATAGCATAGCTAATCTGTGTTTAGAAATTAGTCTGGGCTGGGTCCAAGTGATTTAAGGCAGGTGATCAGCCAGACAGTGTGTAATTTTGCTTCATTCTGTACTTGCTACTTGCATAGAGGGAGCTCTCTTAGGAAATGTGATTGTTATTTGCTGATTTGCTGTTATATTAAAGATAGAGACGTTTGTGTAACCTGCTACTATTGCGGCTCAAACATTTGAATGGAAGCCACCATTTTAGGTCCTGTACTTCCAGTATTTAGACCAATCGAACTACTGGGAACTTAAAATGGATTCTGTCCCCAGGGGTTTTGTGGGAAGGAATTCTGTATTTTTGTAGTTTTAAGTGTTAGTGCCTAAATGGACCTAGAGGGGGAGCACTTACTGTGACTGACAGTTCCCTCAGCCAACCAAACATTTTGGATTACAAGGGAAATGCCCAGAACTGCCTGAAGCAGTGGATCAGTTAGAGTTGGAGGTTGAATAGGGAACAGCTTGAGCTTTGAGCTGCTGCTCCCTGAAGTAGCATCAGGGAATTGGCAGGAAGAGGCTTTGCTGGCCTTCCTGCCACGTTTTTCAGTAGTTTGAACTGCCTATTGCAGAAGTCAGACCTGTCTGATTTCCAGCCTTGGAACTGTGGCAGAAGAAAAGAAGTGTCAAGGCATCTTGTGCTTTGGACCAAAGACTTGCTCCAGAAGTGATCGGCCCAGCTTGTGAGAGAGTTACCCTCAGATCAGAAGGTTTGTGCAGTTAAGCTGTCAATCTGCAACTGGATGGTATCCGAACTGTTGTTTAAAGAAGTTAGTGCTATAAATGTGCTGAATGTGTTTTGTGGGTTGTTATTTGGTTCCCCACAGTTGAATCTGTTACACCAGCTGTAGACTTATTCAGCAGAATATCACAAACTTTTCCAAAACTGTTCATCCTGCCTGGGCCCTGACACCTTGGCCTTGGCCATTACTTGTGCATCAGAAACCTTCTCGGCGAAAGACCGGTCTGGGGATTTGGCCCCCTGCCCAACACTGTCGAGCAGGTAGCAACCACCTGGAGGTGAGTTGTGTCGGCCCTGCTTCCCCTGGCATCCCTGATCATCATCACAAGGTCTACTTCTCACCTGCACTGCATCCAGGTCATGGTAGCATGAGTACAAATCAGGCTAGCTCCCTGCAACAAAAGCAAAAATCATTGTGGTACCATCTAATTGTTTCTTTTACTTGGTTCTTGCAATGGACTGAGCCATCAGGCTTGGATAACAAATTATTGGGTTGTGTGCATGCTTAATGTTTGTTTTTTTCTTTAAGGGTCCCAACAACAGCTGCAACGCTGACCACCCGGGCAACACTTCAGGCTAGCCTGCATGACATACTGGGTACCCAGGATTGTTTAACTGTCAAGTTGGGACTTAAAGTGTATGCCAGACAATCCTGATCTAAATCAGATTGCTAATCGTTTTGCTAGATTCACGCCCCTCCCTTGTTCACTGACCCCAAATAAATCTGATTGTCTTTTTTCACATTTAACCTGGCTGGTGTGCATCTTATTAGTTGGGTTAAAGTGTTAAGGCTGTATTACTGCATTGTTGATCTTATTTCCAGGGGGTCTTCAGGGTAGTTGCTGCAGATCCAGCCCTGGGGACAAGTGAAACGGGAGTAAGCACATTATTACTGCTACCTACTGAATGTGAATGTACTATTGTGTTATTACTTAGGCCACTAGAAGGGTTGATGGGTGGTTATAGCATCCCAGAGGGCTATATCAGAGCAGTCAAGCTACCCCAGTACCATTCCTCTGGGTGGAGACACCCGTTTGGAGAACTCAGGCCCCTCAACCTGTGCAAAGTCATACAGGCAGGGGTAGTAGGCCTTAGAATAGCGCCACCTAGTGTTTACATTGAAATTCTTGGCTGCTTATAACTTGTCCAGCCTTTAAGCAAGAGATTAGAGGGCTGACACACACAATCGCTTTTTTCCATATAAGTATTTCTCCCAGCTGGAGCTTGTCTCTCAGGGATATACCTTTTCACAGGGATAAACCCTGTTCAGGATGTATCCACCCATCACTCAGATGGCTGCTGTTTTTTTCTCCAATACATTTTCCTTCCCATCTCCCCTGGTGGGGCCACACCTCTGTTAGACTTGTACAGCCACAACTTCCCTTGAAGCAGGTGAAAACTCCTTGGACCAGCCACAGGGGATGCTGTGTTAGTGGATCAAGCCACCAACCCTCCCTGACCTACAGGCACTGCCGAGCAGCAGCTGTCTCAGCTATAGCCTGTCTCCTGACATGACTTCCCGGGCTTGCTACTGAATCCAGGTCATCAGCATGGCAGCATGATGCTCTGCTGCTAGGCCAGGAGGGTGACCTTAAAATTTAACATCTAGGGTCAGTGAACCTAACAAAATTGGTGATAGTCTGTTCTCTAGTTATAAAGTCCTAGGGGCTCAAAATTCTGCGTTTACATAACTGTGGAATGCAATTTTCAAATTTCTGAAAGTCTGTAAGCTTATAGCTCAATTACCCTTAAAGACAGAGATCTGAAACTTGATACACTTCTGTATGGAATACGGGGCCATGGTAATGTCATCATATTGAATATGGTGTATTCTGGACACATTCTTTTTAAATTAGATATAACTAACTAAAATCACAAGTTTGGCAACATTTTGCAAAATTGTTGTGGAAATTCTGTTGAATTTAATAGAAGCAAAATTAGTATTTCTCCAAAATGTAATTGCTGGAAGATACATTTCACCAAGCCTTACCTCTGTTCTGAATAGGGAAAGTAGAAATATTTGAAGAAGAATGAGGTAGAAACTGCTGTTTTTCTGGATTGCTCAGGACTGCCTTCCCTGCCAATCATCCAGTGCATCTGTTGATGAAATCATCCAGAACAATTCTGATTTTGACTGCACTATCATGAACCCAGCCTTTGTACTCATAGCTTGCCTTAAAAATGACCACTCCCAGTCCCCGTCTCCCATGACCAGCAATGTCTCCATCACCACCACCACTTGAACTTGTACTTGGTGAAAGTGACATGGTGGAATATGTATGTGCTCTATTCCTTTCCTCTGCATCCCTTTCTTCTTCTGTTCTTCTCTTCATGTTTTCTTCACACATCAACAACAAATGCACGACAGATATTAACATGATGCAACCACCACCACCACATATTAACAGTGACTTTTAATAGCTATTGATGATTGTAAAATGTCCCTGTGACATGCACCCCTGGTATGCACTCAGACTGCAGTGTCGTACAACTTGCAAGGTGACAGGAAAGAGTGACACAACAAGGCCACTTACACCACAGACAGACCACCAATCAGACCACTAAGAGATATTATGCCTCACACAGTAACCTACTTTATGTTTCACTGACCAACTGGCTGGCAGGCTCACAACACAAGGAAACAATAAAAAATAAAAGATTTCTGTGATCCACACCACCAGCAGCCAGTCAGTAAAAAACGTTTACATACTGTACGAACATATGAACAAGCCAGCAGAAGAAGGCTATTTGGTCTATCAATTCTGCTCGTATTGCAGGGTCCATAGCTTGAGCTAATGTCCCTGCCCTCTCTCCCCACTCCTCCCATCCTCCCTACCCATGATCCTTACCTTCCCCCATGCCTATCCCATCCTATCTTAAAGCTGCCCACTGTCTTCAACGAGACGACCTTTTCTAGCAGTGCATTCCAAGTGCCCACCACCCTCTCTGTGAAGAAGTGCTTCCTGACCTCCTTCCTAAACCTTCCACCCTCCAACTTAATACTGTGCCCCCTTGTGATATGGTTGCCACTCAGCTTAAAGAGATTGTCCTTATCAATCTTATTTATCCCTTTCAAGTACTTGAACATCCCATTCATGTCCTCTCTCTCTCTCTCTCTCTCTCTCTCTCCTGTCTTCCAGGGGTACATGTTCAGTGACCTCAACCTCTCCTCATATGTCTTACTCTGCAGACCAGCTATCATCTTTGCAGCCCTCCTCTGGGCCTTCTCCAGCTGGGTAATGTCCTTTTTGAGGTGTGGGCACCAGTAGTGAACTCCATACTCTAGATGCGGCCTTTACCAGTGACCTGTACAAAGGCAGTATAACCTCCTCTCTCCTACTGCTAATCCCCCTAGATATACATCCAAGCATCTTGTTTGCCTTTGCTGCTGCTTTCTCGCACTGTGTGGAGTGCTTCAGGTCACTAGTGATCATTAATCCCAGGTCCTTTTCCTCTTCTGATGCAGGTACTCAGACTCCACCCAGGTAGTACTCTGTCCTGTGATTCTTGGCTCCAATATGCATAACTTTGCATTTCTTGGCATTGAAGCCGAGCTGGCAGATCCTGGATATTTGTCAAATAAATTCTTCATATCCCTCCAGCACCATTCCCAGTCTGCTAAACTAACTTCACTCTGCCTTCTCCTTCTATAGTGGCAAAAAAATCCACAACAATGATGGATTTCTGTACCCTCTACACCAGCAGCACTCAGTAAAAAATATTTGTTTAGCAAACCCTTTAAAATTCCCCTTGCACTTTTTCTAGTCTGGTAAATTCACTCTGATATGCTCTGCTGCAGTGCCTGCAGCTGCCAGTACAGGCTCATAATTTGCACTCTATCCCCTCCACTGCAGCATGATTTCATTAGTCTGCCTAGATGTAGTAAGGATTAGCTAACTGGAATGATACATTTAGATTCTTTGATCATTTCCAATATTTTCTGATTAAATATTCTTCTCTTTCACATAAAAGGAGCTCCTTCAGGAGTAATGTTGTTTTTTTGTGAGAGAGAGCTAGAAATGATGCTGAGATGTACATAACACGTAGGATTCTCTTTTTCCAGTGTTGATGACTGGCTTCTGCAGGTCATGTGGCTTATTAACAACTTGGATATGTTCAGTGATCCCTGTAAAATGTGCTGAGTCATGGGGTCAAAATGCCAAAGTTCCAAAAGGAAACAAAGTTCTTTTGGACCAGCTTGTCCAGTGTCCAAAATGTTACATTTCAGTATGTTCACAGAATGCAAATTTGGCATTGGTTCATCTTTTGTGCTAGCTTTAACAACCTCACTGGTTAGGTTATTCCACATGTTAACCCCCTCTGTGTGAAGTAATATATTTCAATGTTTTCCTTCTCTGTGCCACTTAGTTTGAGTGAATGTCCTCTAGTTCGAAGGGTAATCTGACTCCTGTGAAATATAGTATAGGATTAAACAGAAGGATTGATTAGTAGAATGTGAAGCTTGTGCAGGTGTGTACATTGGCTTACACCCTTTCTGCCCCTACTACAGGAACTACCACCCTGTTGAGGTGTCATAAAGACACAGGAACCCTCCTGGAAGAGTTCCAACCTCTCAAGGCGTTGCAGAGATGAGGTTCTCAAGACCAAAGGCACCTTAAGAAATAAGCCTTAAAAGAATGACAGATGAGCACATTTTTCCCAAGGAGAGTAGAGATATAGCCAGACTTAGACAAACTGAAATTAAGAAGGAGAACACCCCCAACTATCTCCTACCCTTGTGGAAACTAACTATTATGACTTTCAGAATGATGGAGAGGAAAATCCCACTTTTTGGAGGAATCTACTTGGGACAAAGGCCTACGTCACCATCCATCTAGTATAGAGGCAGTATTATTGACAGCTCAGCTACTGCACTTTAGGCACCAAGCATTTGGAGGAAGGGCTCTTATACTATTCAATCTCTAATGGGAAGTGTTGTGAAGGTGCTGTGAGTCAATTTCGGCAGCCAAAGGAGGTTCCCCATGAAAAAGGCCCACCCCCAATGAGTAAGCTGGGAAGAGAAATGACCACTGGGGCATGAGAATCTCACCTCTAGGCTGACAGGAGACCTAACTGGATAATAAACTGAGTCCTTGATGGGCAAGTCTGTACAAGATGATGCTGCTGAGGCCTTGAGGGTAGAGCCATATGTAGTGTAGAACTTCACCCTCGAGGGGCAGATAAAGGGAAGGAAAATTAGAGGAAATCAGGAGGATCTTAGGCAGATATGGGGGGGAGTAACTTTTAGAGGTGCTGCAGACATAGTCTGAACAGCTAAAGGAACCCCAGAGGGCTTAGATGTCTCATCATCTGGCTGTTGAAGTCTTAAATGCTACACCACAAGTTGCCACAGAGTTGATTTGCATATGTTCCTCCTGGAGGCCAAGACATTTTCACTTGAAGGGCAGAAAGAGAAGTACCCCATTTGGAATCGAGGGACTCATTCTCAAGACTTGAGCTTCAAGACAGTAGAGTGAGCTCATTGGATTACAGGGCATCAGGTTACTTGTAGCCAGGGATCTGGTAATAGTTGGAATGCATTCTAGTCCAGTTAAACAGCTTAATCTGGTTCAAGGTCAGTTGGCATTCATCTGTATCCCCTTCCCCCAGGTCGTGCCTGAAAATAGGCAGAATTTGTCTAGTGCACTTACCCGGTCAACAAAAACTAAATAAATAAAATAAATAAATGTAGAGTATGCAGGAAGACAGTAGGAAGCTGATGGCAAGGTGTAATGGCAGATGAAGCAAAAGCTGGAGTAGTATTAGCTGATGGTGATGCCTGATGGCTGATTGGTAAGCAGAGTATGCCATATTGATGAGCCATGAAGCATTGCTCTGAACATAAACTGCTAATGACAGCTGCAACCAACTAATCCCATGTAGTAGCTGGCAATGAAGGCATGAGTACATGATAGTATATCATGGCTCTATTTGCTGCTGAGACAAGGTGTAATGTAGGTAAGGGGAGACTACAAGATAAGGTCTATGGGTCAAGACAGTTATACCCACCTGGAGGCAACCAAATTGACAAAACAAGCACAACCTAAGCAGTAAGATAAAACACATGAAGGATCACCAACACTGGCAAAGGGAAGGACTGGCTTCAGGGCACAGAAAGTTTCACTTCAATTTCCTATACTTTTAAAAACATTGCCAATAGGCTAATTGATTTTCTGCCTGTAGCACAGATACTCTTGCTGACAGCACCTTGTTGCTGACCTACCTGAATATCTGATGTATTTGAGGTAGCACGGATATGACAATGTCTGCACTCTAGTTGTTGCAGCCTGTAACAGGTATGAACAAATGACTGCAGCAAACAGCCACAGACAGAAGGGGAGCTGAGTATCATGGGAATAATAAAACACCAGCAGAAGCACAACTATAAGGGGGAACAAAGAGAGCCAAAAGCACAGGAACATCAACTCAGAGGCCAGCAGCTGTGGAGGAGCAGCACCAAAACAAACTACAAACAGAATGGAAAGAAGGAGGAAAACTGAAGCAGGGATGGATGGAAGCAGCTGAGCAGATACAAATGTACTGCTAGGAAAAGTGTAAGGAAAGAACAGTCTCACAGCCACAACAAGGGATCCAAGCATACGAGGAATGCTTTGGCATACATGGTGTATGTATCCTGTGACGAGATAAGGCCATATCTTATTGCTTTGGGTTATGTCACAACAACTTAGAATTTTCACCAGTTTCAGAACAAGAAGTCCTCACTACCCTCCACTCATTAAATACCACCAAATCTAGCCCAGATGGGATTCACCACAAACTTCTGCAGATCTCTGCTCTTGCAATAACAAAACCTCTTACCTATCTATTCAACATCTCCTTTTCCACAGGCATGGTCCCTCAAGCCTGGAAATCAGCCTCAGTCATTCCTCTTCACAAAGGAGGTGACCCCTCTGCACCCAGAAATTATAGGCTCATGTCCCTCCTCCCTGCTCTTGCAAAGCTTCAGGAATCCTTGGCACACTCCAGACTGGTAGATAATCTCACCACAAACAACCTCCTATCTCCACCAGTCTGGTTTCAGGAAACAACACTCCACTGTCTCTTCTGTCCTATGGGTCACTAACCACATTCACACTACCTCTGACCAAGGCCTCCTTACTGCCGCAGTCTTCGTTAACCTGGCCAAGGCCTTTGATTCTGTTTCCTACCCCCTTCACCTGCTAAAGCTACAAACAGCAGGCCTTGCTCCCACCACTTTGCAGTGGTTCAGCGCCTACCTCTTCAACATGTCACAATCTGTCAGAATCACCGATACGTGTCTTCCTCCCTTCCCATCCTAGAAGGCGTTCCGCAAGGATCCATTCTTGGCCCCATCCTCTTCTCCCTCTTAATAAATGACCTCCCCTCCATTTACACAAAGTCCAGCATACATATGTATGCAGATGACACTATCCTTTTTACCTCAGACTCATCAACACATGAAGTTCAAACTACCCTCCAATGTGATTTCAACAACATTCAAAAGTGGTTCCTGCAAAACCAATTAAAATTTAATACCACCAAAACTGTGTCCATGTTATTTGGCACAGCACAGACACTTAGCAGGTTCCATCCCCCTTCCCCCCATCACTTCCCTGGATAGTATCCCTCTTGACCAGGCTAACAAATATAAGTACCTGGGTGGTTGGCTAGACCCCCTCTTATCTTTTGCCACTCACATGGATGCAACCATCTCAAAATTATATCCCAAACGTGATATGCTATACTGGCACAGAGACTCCCTCCCACAACCTGGCAGACATCAAATTGTAACTAAAATGATACTCCCCATTTTCAATTATGCAGATGTGGTCTACTACCCTGCATCAGGTACCACCCTATAAAAGCCTGACATCCTCCTGAATTCTTTTTGCCACTTCACTATCAGCTCACCCTTTAGAACACATCACTGCGATCTGTACTCCCTCCTTGGAATTGCCCCGCTGGCCCACAGGTGCTACATCCACTCACTTAATCTGATATCTAAATTCTGGTTTGACGTGCTACCCCCCTACCTGGTAGATAATCTCTCACTGGCCTCCAACACCCCCTATGTACTAAGATACAGACATGAAAGATCTTTTAGTATACTTTGACCATCCTCGTCTTCTGGCAAAGCTGCTTTCTCCTACCCGCTCCCCTCTTTGTTGAATAAACTAACCCCCTCCATTAGAAACTGCTCTTCTTACCTCACCTGCAAGAAGCAACTATGCCTCCTACCACCTCCTTCTTACCTCTGTCCCAGGTGACTGCCTTGCCTCCTGTGATTCTGTTACCACTCTCAGCTCCTACTAGACCTCCTTTGCAGTGATCACAACTACTTCTGCTTTATTCTCATCTTCTCTTCTCATCTTCATGCAATCGTAATGTTTCAGTATTGCCTTTCTTTGCTAAAGCTTTTGTACAATGAACTATATGCTGATGTCCTGTGACTCTATTGACCCGAAATGTGGAAACTTCTGCTAATTCTGTTTATATTCATATCATTAACTTCTAAATACTGTAACTATTTGTATTTCGTACTACAAACTTGTAAATACTGAAACTATTTGTAAATGTTTGGAAATATCCTGTCTTGTTATCACTGTATATACTCCTATATCCCTACCCCCAGGTCACACCTGGAAAAGAGCCTCAGCTCAGTGTGCCTATCCCCGTCAACAAATGTTTAAATAAAATAAATAAAATGTCTTAGGTAATTTCTCTAAATATTGCATCAGAGACATCCATGGTGGCCAATGTTAGTGCAAGGGATCATAGATACAAAGACATGGGCATTAGAATAAGGTTGTAAGTCTTGTTACTGGGCAAAGAAGCTGTTTGTTGCTAGTCTTGGTTAGAATTAAATTAAAATATTTAAAAAGGAGACAAAAGAAATAATTAAGCAGAGCTGGCATAGCAGGCAGGTCAATTTGTGTTTGAATGGTTCCCAGCACCCAAAGGTGCCTGGCTGTCTGACTTTCCTTTGTCTCTGCAAGGCTACCTAAGCTAATCTTGTTACCAGCTGAATGGGACACAGTTTAAGTAAATATTGTATTCAAGGGTAGTTTAACTACAACCATCTCCCACATGGAGGTTGGAATGTTCCCTCAGAAATCTGATTTGAGCTGGGTGACCTCTGAGTTTTTTTTCTTATATTAAGAACTGCATATTTGTGTTTTTGTAATGAAATACTAAAATCTGATTGGTTGGGTAACCATAGAAACAAAATGCTAGCCAGTCACAGGGCCAGCCACTATCCACTGGACCTGCCCTTTTTAAACCCCCTTAAAACCAGGATGCAGAGGTATCTGAGCCTTTAGCTGTTGTTTTTTTGCTTGAAGCCTTTGTTATTGTTGAATTTAGGGCCCTTTCTACCTGTTTGATGAGAGAGCAGAGACAATTTTCCTTTCCAGAACATTCCCCTGGATCACCAGAGCCAGAACGTCAACTACCACACTTCTAAGGCAACTTTGCACTTTCAAACTTCAACAACTGAGGAGTCAAGGTAAAATTTTAATCTCCCAGTTTTACAGTGTAGGTTTTCATGTATACTTTCCTTTTTCTTTTCAACATCCTGTAACTAACGTCTAAAATTATTTGTCTTTTTGTTATTTACTGTTTTTTTTTTATTAATTTAATTAGTAGAGCCTTTGGCTTATTTTAAAATAATTCTGCCAATGTCATTTGTGTGTGTGCTGCCTTGGGAAAAGTTGTTCAAACAATATCACACCTGTGTGACTGTTTTAAGGCTAAACACTACCAAAAGTGAAGTACCACTAGGGACTTTGTGATGAATGGAGGTGAGGAAATATGAAGGATCTGAAGAGGAGTCTGTGGGGGTTTGAACCAAACTCTGCATTTCTGGGAAAAGACACACATAGGGTACCCCGAAGTCTGTACATAACTGTGGCTTTCTGGGTTTGTTGTGCAGTGGCCAAGAGGGTTCTACCCCAGGAACATAGACTCAAGACTCTATTTGTAGCCCCTCTCATGAAAAGAGGGTGCCATAGGCTTCTCTGATGCATGTTCAGTTGTGAAGCAGTGAGCATGCTAGAAGTAAAGAGGAAGGGTATCCCTGATCCCCCCAGCCACCAGAGGGATTTGCTATGAAGCAGAGAGAGAAATACTGCCCATGGGAGTGGGCTGGTGACAGATTTGGTGAGCATCAGTATGTTTGATGAACTGTTTGAACAACCACACACAAAGAGGGGAGAAAATTGGAAAAGGTGAAAATTGGTTACAAGATATAGTTCCCCACCCTATTTTTTTTTCTTTTGCTGCAAGTAAAAGACAGACTAGTGGTAGTGTATGGAAGAAAGATGACTTCCAAGCACTGTGACAACACTGTAAAAGAGCTGAAACAGCTGTGCCTGGAAAGGGGGGTCCATTATGAGGGCAAAGCAAAAAGAACCTCATAGAGGCTCTTGTGGCAGCTGATAAGCAAGAGACTGCCAGGACTTTCAGTCACCGCCAGTGACTGAGAAGGACTAGACCTTGGGCCTGGGGATCAGAGTGTCCAGTCCCAGTGATGAGGACAATGAGACTAGAAGGAACCCAGAGCCACAGCACCAGGGGAAGGCCACCACAGTGCTGGAGCTGGAAGGAATCAAGCTGCAGCTGAAGCTGAGGAAACTGGAGATGCAAGAAAGACAGCATCAGAGGGAAGTTGCCATGCAAGAAAGACAGCTTCAGAGAGAGGCCAAGAAAAGCAGCACCAGAGAGGGTTTGAACTGGAGAAGCTAAGACTCCAATGACCAGTGCCAGAGGAGGTAAGTGGCAGGGGTGAACCTGAAACTCCAGAGCTGGAGTATGAATTAAACTCCAAATTAATAGCTGAATTTAAAGAGGGGGAGGATATGGATGCATTTTTGAATTTGTTTGACATGGTCTGTATCCAGGCCAAAATATACAGCGAGTTTTGGAGCTTCCAGCTATCCCTGCTACTTACTGGTAAAGGGTATGAGGTGCCAGGTCAAATGGATAATGTGGACAGCACAGACTATGAGAAACTCAAAACTGCTTTACTTAAAAAGTATGAACTGACTCCTGAGACCTACAGGGTTAAATTCCATAAACTCCGAAAAAGCCTTGACATGAGCTTTGAAGAACTAGCCACAGAGCAACAGCAGTTTTTAAAGCATCGGTGGGAGGTGGTGGAAGAAAACTCTATGGGGAAAATTGAGGAGGTTATACTTTTAGAAAAGTTCTTTTGGGATTCCCCAGTGGAGCTAAAAACCTGTCTGGAGGACTGGGATTCAAAAATAGCACAGCAAGATGCTGATCTCTCAGATTGCCATGCCAGGAGCTGGCCTGCTCTGAAAGAAAGTGAGGGAGGAAATGCTGCAGCACAGAAAGGGAAAAGCATGCCTTTAGGGCAGCTAAAACCCTCAGTGTCTGCAGAAAGGGAGAAGCCCCAAGTTACCAAGAAGGGAGTTCTTGAAAAAAAGAATGATGAACATTGGTTTTGTAAGCAGCAATGGCATCTGGCTAGACAGTGTCCTAAAAAGGCACAGAGTGGACAAAGTGTCCCTCCAAAGGAGGTGGGTGCACTGTGTATCCCAGAGAGCATGCCTGTGAATATGAGGGAGCACATACACCCTGTTACTGTAAATGGGCTGCAGACCCATTGGTTAAAAGACACAGGATCTTCTCTTACCCTGGTAAAAGAGGATTTGGTTGAGCCTGAACAGCTTATACCTAATCAATCTATCACTGTGAAGGGAGCCACAGGGAAGGAGAAAACACTGACACTAGCTAGTGTTCTCCTGAATTGGGCTGAGTTAGGAGAGAGAGTACATAAAGTGGCAGTGGCAGACAACCTTGCCCTGGATGTGATTATAGGGAATAATATACAGCAAGGGGTGGTGTGTGCTGTTACCTACAGTCAGATGGCTAAGGCCCCTTATATTTTCCCGAACCCTACAGAAGCACCTGTGGAGAAGAATAGGAGGCTGGTTCCCCAGCCTGTGTCTCCTGAAATGGAGAACTGTGAAAGGGAGGTAGGAGTTGCCCAAGTAGCCCTGCACCAAACAGCTACAGAAGGTTACTCTGAGGAGGAAGGGGTAACCAATATTCAGAAGGTTAGGGATGGCAGTGACTCTGAATGCCCTGATGCTAGAGCTATAGACCCCAGTTTAGGAACTGAGAGAGACATGTCCCATACTTTGGGAAACTGTGAATATTTTGCAGCTGCTCAGAGGACTGACCCTAGTTTGGAAAGGCTGCAAGCCTGTGTAGATTCTGACGGGACACAGGGAGATGACATGATACATATGTTGTATACCTAGGACATGAAGACTAAAGGAGGGGTGATGGGCAGGCAGTTATTGTTCCCCAGGAGTATTGTGAGCAGTTGCTTAAGGTTGCCCATGATGTTCACATGTCTAGACATCTGGGAATTGTGCACACCACACAGGGATTGGCCCAGAATTTCTTTTGGCCCAACTTCACCCAGCAGGTGAAGGAATATTGCAGGTCTTGCCACTGGTGCCAACAGATAGGGAAGGCAGGCAGTAAAACAAAAGCTGCCCTATTTCCTTTGCCTATTGTGAAGGAGCCATTCCAGAGGGTAGGAATGAATATTGTGGGACCCTTGAGTACCCCAAGCTCCTCTGGAAAAAGGTTTATCATGACGGTGGTCGATTACACCACCCAATACCCAGAGACAGGAGCCCTTTTCTCCATTAAGGCACCCAAGGTGGCGGATACCTTTCTAGGTATTTTCTTCTGTGTCGGGTTTCTGCATGAGGATATCTCTGATCAAGGGGCTAACTTCATGTCAGACCTAATGAAGTCTTTGTGGGAGAAGTGTGGTGTGATATAAAGATGCATGACACCTTATCACCCACAAACCAATGGACTCATGGAAAGATTCAGTGATACTCTAAAATTATCCTCCAAGCATTTGCTGAACAGCATGGGAGGGGCTGTGAGAAATACCTTCCCCACCAGTTGTTCACATACAGGGAAGTGCCCCAAGAGTCGACAGGGTTCTCCTCCTCCTTTGAACTCTTATACAGACATAGGGTGCATAGGCCCCTAGACCTGATCCGTGAAAACTGCAAAGGCAAGCACGCCACCCAGGGGACTCCTGTAGCAGAGTATGTCCTTAAGTTCAGGGAGAAGCTGAAGGAGCTTATGGGGATGGCCCAAAGCAATCTGTCAACTGCCCAGAAGAAGCAAAAGGTCTGGTATGATTGCAAAGCTAGAGCTCACTCATACAGCACAGGCCAAAAAGTAATGGTCCTGATTCCAGTCCGGGAGGACAAGCTGTAGGCCAAGTGGGTGGGTCCATACAAGGTAGTCTTACAGGTAAATGATGTGAATTATATTGTGGAACTGCCTGACAGGAAACATACACATTGAATGTACCATATCAATATGATGAAGCCATGTGTAAATAGGGCTGATATGGTGTTTGCTATTTGCAGTCCTGGGGAAGGGACAGATGATGGAGACCCCCTCCTGGACTTGCTAGAGGAAAGAAAGTGGAAGACAATCAAACTATCATTGGGGAGTTGTGAGAGGACGTCTAAATACAAACTGATTACGAACTGGAAGCTTTATTGATTGGATTTCAATTCTGGACTGCAAATTTGAACTCTGTGTATGAAATTTTTTAATATTTTAAGGCGGGTATTTTATTTTATGTTATTTTATTCTATTCATTGTTCTTTTTTGGGTTGTTTAAGTTGAGGGTGGGAGGGTTTTGTTTGTATGAGGGTGAATAAATTGGTTTAAAATATGTATTGGGGTATAAGTAAAACAGTTAGGCAGTACTCCCCCTCAAGACTTCAGTATCTCCGTCCCTTTGAATTACCCCCACTTACAGGGGAGGTTTATACTAGATGTCGAAATCTCGGCATTATGAGATCAAAATGCAGAAAGATACGGGGATCCCAGAACTCTTGGGGGGGATGGGAGGGAAGAGAACAGATACGGGCAGTGAGGGCTAGGAGATGCCTTGGGGCGAAATGGGTACTAGTGTGAGGTCTTCCTTGCCTAATGCCCATACCCAAGGGCACTGACTTGGAGTGTGTCAGGCAGGAAGTGGGATCACCCTTGGATTTCTGTCCCTTTCTGGCAGTGTTAAGCAATGCCAGGTCAATTAGGAATAAGACTGCAGTGATTGTGGATCTTGTTTCCTCAGTCGACTTGGCTTGCATCACCGAGACCTGGCTAGATGGAAATGCTGGTCCTGTGTTGGACTATGTGATTCTGGCTGGGTTCTCGGTGATTCACTGCCCAAGAGTGGACCGGAGGGGTGGGGGAGTTGCGGTCTGTTTTAGACAAGATCTGGATCTCAGGGAAGTGCCAGTTGGTGATACCAACTCTTTTGAATGCATAGTGGGTGCAGGTGCAAGCTACAGGACCCTTCTTATCTACCATCCACCAGGGGATGAGAGGGAGTTCCTGAAGGAGATTACGGACTTCATGACCGATATGATACTGGTATCCCCCAGATGGTTAATTCTGGGGGATTTCAATGCCTGGGTCGACGATGCACTCTCGCCATTTGGTCAAAACCTCCTCCAATTGATGGATTCATTGGGCCTGCCATGGGTAATTACCTCTGCAACCCATGAGGGGGGCATACATTGGACTTGGTGTTCCATCTTGGGATGGAGGTATCTGATGTGGAGGTGGAGCCAGTAGGATGGTCTGACCATCACGCCCTGAGGTTTAGATTTGCAGCCCCCCAAAATAGGCCTGCCCCCAGGGAGTTAGTACAGTTCCATCCTTTAAGAGGCGTTACCTCAGAAGGCCTAATGATGGAGCTGGACTTCTCGGATTTTCCAAGGGATAGCATGGATCCAGGGCCTTTGGTCTTAGCCTATAATAGGGCTGTAACTGGGGCCCTGGATGCCATTGCTCCAATTCATGTTCGGCCCCGCACTCTTCACTTAGGGGCTCCCTGGTTTGATGGGGAGGTCCATGAGTGGAAGAGGAAGGGACGAAGATTGGAAAGACACTGGCAGAAAACTCAGCTGGATTTGGATAGACTTGAATTGTTAGAACATTATAAATTCTACCAATCAGCATTTTCCCATAAGAAGGCAGAGTTCCTGTCCAGGGAAATTGCTGCAGCAAGGAATAGACTATCCCAGCTCTTCTGGACTGTAGACAGACTGTGCAATCCAGTCTGTCTCCAGACTGGTAGAGCATTATCACAAGTACAGTGTGAGGAATTTGCGAAATTCTTTGCTGAAAAGGTATCCACCATCAGGGATGAGAACCGCCAGTGTCCTTCTATTGAACATTGCACTGATAAATTGGGTGGTACTAATGCCCAGTTGTACTGGTCTACCTTTAGACTACCAGCAGTAAAAGATATAGTGAGGATCAGTCAGACTCTGCGACCTACCTACTGTAAGTTGGACCCAGGCCCTACTCACCTGGTGGTGGGGTGTGCAAATGTTATTGGCTCAGTCCTGGCTGGGGTAGTGGAGGTGTCATTAGAGAGAGGGATCTTTCTGGATCCCTTAAAGGAGGTGGTAGTACACCCCCTGTTGAAAAAGCCCTCTCTTGACCCTGACTGCCCAGCAAATTATAGACCAGTCTCGAACCTTCCTTTTGTAGGGAAGGTTATTGAGAAGGTGGTCGCTCTGCAACTAGAGGATAATTTGTCTAACCACAATATCTACGACCCTCTCCAATCCGGCTTCAGGAAAAGGCATAGTACAGAGACGGCTCTTGTTCGGGTATCGAATGATCTCCTGATGGCAAGAGATCGGAGGACCCATTTCATCTTGGTTGTCCTGGATCTCTCAGCAACATTTGACACCGTGGATCATGGGGTATTGCTCAACCGCCTGCGGTTTTTCTGTGGTCTGAGGGGAACAGTCCACAGCTGGTTTCGATCTTTTCCTGGATGGCAGATCTCAGAGAGTGGTGTCTGGAATTTACATCTCAGCTCCTCATGGGCTGCCCTGTGAGGTACCGCAGGGGTCAATGATGTCCTCTATGTAATTCGCAGTGTATATGCTTCCATTGGAGGACATTATAAGATGGTACGGGCTGAGTTTTCATTGTTATGCTGATGACTCTCAGCTCTACCTATCTTTTATGCCTGATCAGGAGTTTGATTCCATCACAATGTTTAACAACTGCCTCCTGGAGATTCAGGATTGGATGAGTGCTAGTTGGCTTAGGTTGAATTCGGGGAAAATTGAGGTGTTGGTTGTGGACCCTGGAGGGAGGACAACAGGGGCTTGGATGGGGAAACCCTCGGGTTTATATCTTGGGGGGGCCCCGCTTCTTGCCTCTGGCCAAGTGTGTAACCTTGGCGTGATTTTAGACGAAAGCCTGACTATGAAGATTCAGGTGTCAGTCATAGTCAAATCTGTCTTTTTTCATCTGAGGAACATTGCCCAGGTGAAACACTTGGTTCCACGGGAAGATCTTCCCATCTTGGTCCACGTCTTTGTCACCAGCCATTTTGATTACTGCAATGCTCTCGATCTAGGGCTGCCAAGAGTGGATATCCGCTGCTTGCAGCTTGTGCAGAACGCAATGGCCAGGCTGTTGATGGGAGTTTCAAGATCTAGCCATATGACACCTGTGCTGCGTGATCTGCACTGGCTACCAATACAGTGTCGGGTCACCTTCAAGGTCACATTATTGACCTTTAAGGACCTACATGATTTGGGACCTCACTACCTGAAAGTGCTCTTGGTGCCTTACTGTCCTGCCCATTCTCTTTGCTCCTCTGACGATGTTTTGCTAGAGATTCCCAGGGTACATCTAAAGATGTCTGGAGGTAGATCTTTTGTCTATATGGCACCAACCCTGTGGAATTCTCTACCTCGTCAGATACGAGAATGCCTAACTGTTGAAAGTTTTAAAAAACAACTAAAGACTTTCCTTTTGGCCCTGGCATTTAAACGGAAAATAATAAGTAAGTGTATTGTGTGATTGTTTGATTTATTGTTTTGAAATTTGATTTTAGTGATCTGAATTAATGTAAAAGCACCCTGAGCTTGGGAAGGGTGCTTGCTATAAATAAAATTTTACTTACTTACTTATTTTACCCCAGCTGACCCTGGAACAGACCCAGGAAGTGAGGGAGTTCTTAGAGGACTTTGTCCCTTTATTTAGGGCCAAGCCCAGATGGACCCCCTTACCGACCCATGATGTGAACATGGGGATGCAAGCATCCATATGACGGACAGCTTATCGGGTGTCTGAGGCTGTCCTAAAAGACATTAGGAGGGAGGTGGAGCAAATTCTGGAGTTAGGAGTAATCCAGAAGTCCCACAATCCCTGGGCCTCACCTGTAGTTCTTGTTCCCAAGACAGATGGGTCTACCCACTTTTGTGTGGACTATAGTGGATTCAACGCAGTCATGAAGTCCTACACCCAGTCAATGCCTTGGACAGATGAGTTGTTGGACAAGTTGAGTGAGGTGACCTACCTAACAACCATAGATCTGATGAAAGAGCACTGGCAGGTGAAGCTGACTGCCAGAGCTAGGGAATAGTCAGCCTTCGTCACCCCAATAGGCCTTTTTGAATTTAAGGTGATGCCTTTTAGGATAAAGAATTCTCCTGCCACATTCCAAAGATTGATCAACCCGGTGTTGCACGGTACTCAAGAGTACACAGTGGCTTAGCGGGTTGATATTGCCATCTTCAGTATTAGCTGGAAGGAACACCTGTCTCATCTGAGGGAAGTGTTGGGCAGGATACAGAAGGCAGGACTCACTGGAAACGCTGAAAAGTGCCAGGTGGCCATTGCTGAGGTGTATATTTGGGACATGTAACACAGATTTGCTCATGCCAATGAAGATGGCCTATCCTGTCAATCGGAGTAAGGGACACAACTGGGAGAAACTTATTAAAAATGGGTGTGTTCCCCCAGGTTCTGTTAATGAAGAAGGAGTGTGGTGAGATAAGGCTATATCTTATTGTTTTGGGTTATGTTTTAGATAATTTTCTGTAAACATTGCATCACAGACACCCATGGTGGCCAGTGTAAGTGCAAGGGATCATGGGTACAAGACTTGGGCCGTAGAAAAAGGTTGTAATTCTTGTTACTTGGCGAAGAAGCTGTTTGTTGCTAGTCAGGTTTAGAGTTAATTAAATTATTTAAAAGGCAACAAAATAAGTAATTAATCAGAGCTGGCATAGCAGGCAGATCCATTTGTGTTTGAATGAACCCCAGCATCCAGAGGTGCCTGGCTGTTTGACATTCCTTTGTCTCTGCAAGGCTACCTAAGCTAATCTTGTTAGCAGCATAATGGGCTACCATTTAAGTAAATGATTGTATTCAAGGGTAGTTTAACTTCAGCCATCTCTCACAGGGAGGCTGGAATGTTCCCCCCCAGAAATCTGGTTTGAGCTGGCTGATCTCTGAGTTTTTTCCTTATATTAAGAACTGCATATCTGTGTTTCTGTAATGAAATACTAAAATCTGATTGATTTGGTAACCATAGAAGCAGAATGCTAGCCAGTCACAGGGCCAGCCACTATCCACTAGACCTGCCCTTTTGAAACCCCTAAAAACCAGGATGCAGAGAGGTATCTGAGCTTTTACGTTCTGCATTTTTGCTTGAAGCCTTACCATTGTTGCATTTAGCACCCTCTCTACTTGTTTGATTTCAGAGCAGAGACAATTTTCTTTTCAAGAACATTCTCCTGGATCACCAGAGCCAAATCTTCAACCACCACACTTTTAAGGACACTTTCTTCTTTCAAACTTCAACAACTAACGACTCAAGGTAGAACTTTAATCTTAGTTTTAAAGTGTGGGTTTTTATGCATACTTTCCTTTTTATTTTCTATATCCTATAACCAACATCTAAACTTATTTGTCTTTCTGTTATTTACTGCTTTGTTTTATTAATTTAATTAGTAAAGCCTTTGGCATATTTTAAAATAATGCTGCCTATGTTGTATGTGTGTGTGCTGCCTTGGGAAAAGTTGTTCAAATGATACCACAATTATGTGACAGTTTTAAGGCTAAACACTACCAAAAGTAAAGTGACTTTGTAATGAAAAGAGGGGAGGAAATATGAAGGGTCTCAATAGGAGTCTGTGGGGTATTGAACAGAGCTCTGTATTCCTGTGGAAAACACATATAGGGTTTATAGGGCACCCCGAAGCCTATACACTCCTGTGTCTTTCTGGGTTAATTGTGCAGTGGCCGAGAGGGTTCTACCCCAGGAACACAGACTCCATACTGCATTTGTATCCCTTTGTATGAAGAGAGGGTGTCCTGGGCTTCTCTGATGCATGTTCAGTTGTAAAACAGCAAGCATGCTGTAAGAATGGAGAAAGGGTATCCCTCCCCCCCATCACCAAGAGGGATTTGCTGTGACACAGTGAGAAATCCCAAGCCATGGGAGTGGGCTAGAGACATACCTTTCTGAGGGGGGCATGACATGTGTTGCCCACTGCCTCTCTGAACTACACGCTGTAGCCAATCAACTTTTTCAGCCCCCACTAGTGCAAACATCTGTGGACTCCACTCTGCACATCTCCATAGTATTTTAAACACTGATCATGTCCACTCACAAACTTCCATTTTTCAGACTGGATAATTTTACCCCTACACTCACTCCTTGTAGCATTTTCCCCTAGGCTGCTAATCAGCTTGGTGGCCTGTAATGGACCCTTTTGATGTTTTCAGTGTCATTTCTGTAGTACAAAGACCAGAGCTGGAAGTAATATTCCATGTGATGACTCAAGGACTTATGTAAAGTGCATGTGTGTCATTTACAAGGTGGATGTTAAGGCTCTGTGAGCGGAAAGCAATGCCTTAAATCAAATAAGCAAGCGTTAAGAGCCTCATGTTTTCTTTCATCATTCTGAGTGTCTATAAAAGTCCCCATTTTAAGGCACTCACATGCCTAGAACAGGAAACTTGAGGACCTGGCCTGCAGTTTAGTTTATGGCATTTCTCTTGCTCTCTCTCTGTCTCTGTCTCTCTCTATCTCTCACACACACACACACACACACACACACACACACACACACTCTCTCTAGCAAATCCTTTCCATTTACTTACTCTGTGAATGACTCACATGTCTTTCACCTGGAATTTCCAAATCAGTTTACTACGTACAGTCTATTACAAGTCATTATTTTGCTCTTTTTCTCTATTTGTAATTATAAGGTATAATTACCTAATTTCTGCACTACTTTGAGCGGTGAAAAGCAGCTGTTCCATTCCAGATATTACTGTGTGTCTACATCTTTTAACATTTTACAACAATTCTCAAAAGTTTTCTGAACTTGTGCAGAGGTGGAGAGACAAAATGCAGCAGGGGTTTTACTGTGCGAACACTCGCCACCATTTGCAGCATTTCCAGGGTTTGGGCAGAGAGATGGGATGAGTTTTAAACACCAACACCTAGAGCAGGTTGGGGAAGGGGAGTGAGGGGGAACAGAAAGAATATCCGTGGTAGGGTGAAAACACTTTCACAGTTTTTTTTAATAAACAAAAAATGAGGTCCTAAGGTACTAGAAAGCCATACAACTGCAACAAGGCTGCCCTAAGGTACCATGTAAAATGAATATATGCTAAGACCTGAAGCCTTTAGTGCAGAAAAATGGGCTTGCAGCATGCCAGATAACTTTTAATGTTTCTTTTCTATCCATCTGGCTGCTGTCTTTTTCCTATGCTAACCTTTCTAATATGCTGTCTTTCCTTCTTTGTCCTGCTCACCCATGGTACTGTAGAAACTCTTTAAAGCTCTTTCTGATTCTTCTTTTTCTGCCCCCTCCACCAGTGATAGAAAAGACATAGATGCTATGCATCTGTGGTTTGTGACCCTACCTACAATAAAATCAAACAATGAAGGTGAGTTACTACAAACCTTCTTTAGTTTCATATCGAGGGTAATCAAGGCAACAAAAAGACTGACGCTCTTCTTGTTTAATGATATGTATAAAACACATTTTACGAACTGCCACAAACAATGCATTAGCAATGCCTTTTATTTTACATGGCTAGTCTCTACTGTATTTTTCAGTTAACAAATGAAATGTTTGAGCCCAAACTGTACACATTGCTATATGTTTAGGATAAAAAAGTTAACCTTTATTAGAAATGCCTGCCTCCTTGTACTTTTGGTTCCCTGGCCTCCATTTCATGGAGTCTGATGAGCTTAGGCTGGCTGTAATCAGCGGGTTTTAAAGAGCCCCGGTATGAGGGAGTCTGGGAACAAGAAAGGTGGGACTTCCTGTATTGGACTTATTTTCTTTATTTTCTTTTTACTGTACCTTAATTTGTGTTAAAATTTTGTTCATGTTTTGTATACTTTTCTTTTGAAACAACCATATATAAAATTGTTGTACAGTAAACATTTAATTAAAAAATGTAGGTATGACTGACAGGTCATTTGATTCCCAGCACTATAAAAGGGGCTGACTGAGCACAGTCTGGCAGATAAGATGTCAACTAAGGAGGAGGCTGTCCTCTGTAAAAGTAAAATCTCTCTGATGCAAGTGGAAGTAGTCCATGCTGGAGCAGTCTCAAAGACTGATCAGTGGCAGCACTACTCAAGGCTGGGGGGTTTGGACCAGAATTGACTCATGCAGCTAGAAACGTAAGTGTTTCACCTGGAGTGTGGGCTGCAGAGGTGCAGGTGCAGGAAGGACTATGCCCTGGTACTGGTCTTGTCCCTGTGAGCCTACTGGCTTAGCAGGAAATGACAACCATTTAAGTCAGGTTTTATAGCCCAAATAATACTGACTAGTCAACTGGTACAAGCAATTCAGAAGTTTCAGATTTACACTGTTTAAAAAGTTTATTTCTCTGTCCAGTGTTTCCAAGTCCTTATTTAATAACGGTCTCTGCCCTATAAGACATGTTAAAATAGCTTTTCTCACCTTCTGTGTCTTCACTCCAAACTGCCCTGCCACAATGCTTTAGAACTGTAACCATTTTCAGGGTTGGGAGAGGGTCAACCAAGCCACTTGTACATCTCCATCACTCCTGTGCATGGATGTTCTGGAAGGGCTGCAGCACTGCACAAGAACTGAAATGCTGCCACAGTTCATCAGTGTTTAAACATACTCATACATTCATGGTGCCACATGGGATCTTATTTTCCTTGTTCCAGTTTTTTAAGTGTGAATGACTAATGGGGAAACCTAATTAAATTACAAATAAATTGCCAATCAGTAGATCAGCAATTCAAGTCCATGTAGCTGTGTGCTCGAGAGTGAAGGAGGTTCTGTGTATTTATTATTTGTAATGTATACTTTCCTGGACCTAGCTGCTATAGTTGATGCCATGGTAAGATGGATTGTTACTATTTGGGTGTGAATGGGCCTCTGTGTGTCCTGTCTTGACACAGATGCTCATCGAACTATTGAAATGAAATAGTAGCTGCTGAGTAAGAGCAAAGGACACACCGATAAAACAGTAGTTTCTATCATAAAAAATGCAGCAGACTTTGACATGTTCATTGTGTTGTTATGGCAACTAAAGTTCTGAAACTGCTGTAATATAGAGGCAAGCTTGCTGCTTGGAATTGCCCAGATAGAACCATCTCAATCCTGAAATAACACACAGGACACCATCAATTGATTTTTTTGGTGGAAAAGGCCAATGTTTTCTCAACCTGACTTTTCAAACATATAACAACATTACATCAAACATCATTTGCAATACAAACTTTTTCTTATCACATATTATACAATTGTTTTTGACCAATAGAGTATTAACCTGGGGCAGCAGATGCATTCTGTCCCAAATCCAATTCATCTTCATAACAAGCAAGCCTTAGGCCAAAGAAACCCGGCAAACTCACATCGGGCTGGCCAGCCTCTTGACAAGCATAGCTTGACAGAATTGGGTTCTGCTAGGCCACAGCCATGGAGTGCTGCCCTCACTGGGCTTCAACTGCCTGACTATTGCTCCCCACAGTCCCCCCGCTCCATCCCATATTGTGCAAATCTTTGGAGTGTGCCCTCACCGGGCCATTCCTTCTCCCATTCCTGTGTGTGCTGTCACTGGGCCACCCATTTACTTCACTGAATTGTGTCTTACCTTCTTCTATATCCCTGAAGTGTCTGCCATCCACCCAGTCTTTTACTTGTTGTTTCATAACAAAACCTACTACCTGCCACCAGCCCTTCTAACTCTGGGAGAGTGAGAGGGTCTTGCTGTCCTTACAATTGTCCAGGCAGAAAGAGACTGATCCTCTTTTGCCTGAACCATAAGTAGCCTGGTCTTTCTCTTCCCCCACACTCCAGGCTATTCCTAACCCACCTCAGGTCAGGGCGAAGGCCATTTGCCACAACCTTCCCAGTCACTGTACCTGGGAAGGTCATGCCCAGGGATTGGGTTTAGTCACTGGGCAAATGATGTCCCAGGAATGTCCAGGAAGAACTATGCCCAAATAGAACCATCTCAATCCCCAAATAACACACAGGATGCCATCAATTGATATTTTGGTGGAAAAGGACGATGTTTACTCGACATGAATTTTCAAACATACATCAACTTTACATCAAACATCATTTGCAATACAAAATTTTTCTTATCACATACAATAGTTTTTGACCAATAGAGTGTTCCCCTGGGGCAGCAGATGCATTCAGTCCTGAATCCAATTCTTCTTAATAACAAGCCTGCCTTAGGCCAAAGAAAGCCTGACAAACCCCCACCGGGCCAGCCAGCCCCTTGACAATCATGGCTTGATGGAACTGAGATCCACTAGGCCACAGTCATGCAGTGCTGGCCTCACTGGGCCTCAATTGCCTGACCATTGCCCCCATGGTCCCCCCACTCCATCTCATGTTGTGCAAATCTCTGGAGTGTGCCCTCAACAGGCTGCTCCATCTTTCATTCCTGAGAGTGCCCTCAATGGACCACCCTTTAACTTCACTGAATTATGTCTTACTTTCTTCTATATCCCTGAAGCATCCACTACTTGATCTGTAACACAGTTAAGCATCTCCCAACAATGCCCCAGGTGAATACTCTATATCCATTTTTCCAAAACATCTTGCAGGCTGTTGTTCAATAGTGCAGGCCCCACCTCGGAGAGATGCACCCTGTCTGTATCATAAAACCCATGTGATCTGGCAAAATGTCCTGGTGACAAATTACTTGGATTCCTTGAGGAAGGCAGAAATGAGACTCCTCTCCATTCACCTCCCTACATACCTTCCACAATGGCCATTTCCCCTACTTTTGCAGAGGCACTATCTTAGACCAAGTCAGCTTCGTGTGTGGCATGCGTCGGCTAATCCAGCTCAGCTGGATCATAATACCTCTGATTACATCAATGGAGGACAAGCTGCTGATTTCATCCCCCCCCCCAGGTGTATGACTAAGCCATGTGTTGGAGCACTGACCAATCCCAATTTCCTTAATGTCGCCATCAGTTCTCCGCATTTCATGTCTTCCATTCCACACCAGTGCATGCTTGCCTTTTCCATGAGTATACCCAGCTGATTTTCTTGACCCAGTCAAGCCTCCCAATCACGTGCTCTCCTGATAAAGGAATGGCCAGTCACATAGAATGCTTCTAACTGTGGGAAGTGCACCTGTAAAATAAATCACAAACATTAGTAAGTAAAACTGTCTAGAGTGCCTTGAACTGCCACCTCTTCTGTGTACTTGGGCCTCACGTACCTTTTGTACACCTTTGATTGCCATCTTCCAATTGCTTGAATGGCCAATAACCCTGAGCGGGCTCCCCTTCCCATAGCGCTGCTCCTCCTTGGCAGCTACTGCCTGCAGCTCCTGCCCTGACCAAAGATTGCTGCCTATTTTCCTGAGAAGGCTCCCCTTCCTGTGGCACTGCTCCTCCTTGGCAGCCACCACCTGCAGCTCCTGCCCTGACTGAAATTGCTGCCTATAACACTAAATGGGCTTCCTTTCTCATGGCACTGCTCCTTCTTGGCAGCTGCCGACTGCAGCTCCTGCCCTGACCGAAGATTGCTGCCTATAACCGTGAGTGGGCTCCCTTTCCCATGGCACTGCTCCTCCTTGGCAGCCACCACCTGCAGCTCCTGCCCTGACTGAAAATTGTTGCCTTTAGTCCTAAGCAGGCACCTCTTCCCGTGACGCTGCTCCTCCTTAGCAGCCGACGCCTGCAGTTCCTGCCCTGACCGAAGGTAATTGTCACATTTTGATTCCTCACACCTGGAACCTGATTGGCTGGCCACTTCTGCCCTGGCTTCTGAATCTGCAGCTCTGCCTATCCTGGTTACCGCCGATTTTCTGTCTCTCTCTGTTGATCCTCCTGTTCTCAGCACAAATTAATTTTAAATTTTTTCTGAGTGCTTGTATCTCTATTTGCTTTATTCTGTATTTAATTACTATTTTATGCTTGTCAGCTGCCTATTTAAGTGCTTAATTGTAGCTGCCTATTTCTAAGTGTGCGTAGCACTGATCAGTTATTAAGAACAAGTGGATTCGTTTACAGTTTTCAAGTTAGCTGCCTATGTGTGTTCAGTTTTAATTTGTTGCTGCTGCTTTTTATTCTTTTTATGCTCCCTCTGGCTGACTACTGATTCTCACACTTTTTTCTGTCTCCAAGCACAGGATTGCCCTTGTCTGTCTGTGGGTCTCCTTGCTACCCCCAAGTCTCTTTGTCTCTGTCCAATCTCCATTCTTTTAATTCCCTTCCACCATTTAGCCCCTCTTTGTCTTTCAGCTCTCCCACCATTAAGTTTGTCTCCAGTTTGTCCTTTGCCCTCCTTCTAGTCCCACCCTTCGTTTTACCTTTTTTTTTTTCAAATGAATCCTGCTCTCTCCCTTTTTCCCCAGATTGCTGCCTATAGCCCTGAGAGGGCTCCCTTTCTTACGGAGCTGCTTCTCCTTGGCAGCCACCACCTGCAGCTCCTTTCCTGACCGAAGGAAATTGTCGTATTTTGATTCCTCGCACCTGGAACCTGATTGGCTGGCTGCTTCTGCCGTGGCTTCTGACTGCAGCTCTGCTTATTCTGGTTACCACCAGCTCACTCTCTCTGTTGATTCTCCAGTTCCCAGCACAAATTTATTTTATTTTTTTCTGAGTGCCTGTATCTCTATTTGCTATATTTTGTATTTAATTTCTATTTTATGCTTAATTGTCAGCTGACTATTTACGTGCTTAATTGTAGCTGCCTATTTCTAAGTGTTCCTAGCACTGATCGATTATAAAGCACAAGTGGATTTATTTACAGTTTTCAAGTTAGCTGCCTGTGTGTGTTCAGTTTTAATTTGTTGCTGCTGCTGTTTATTCTTTTAATGCTCTCTCTGGCTGACTTTACTAATTCTCACACTTTTTTCTGTCTCCAAGCACAGGATTGCCCCTGTCCATCTGTTGGTCTCCTTGCTACCCCACAGTCTCTTTGTCTCTGTCCCCTCTCCATTCTTTTAATTCCCTCCAACGGTTTAGCCCCTGTTTACCTTTGAGCTCTCCCACCGTTAAGTCTGTCTCCAGTTTGTCCTTTGCCCTCCTTCTAGTCCCACCCATTGTTTTATCTTTTTTTTTTAATTAATCGTGCTCTCTCCCTCCTTCCCCAGATTGCTGCCTATACTGTAGCCTTGAGTGAGCTCCCCTTCCCACGGCACTGCTCTTCCTTGGCAGCTGCCACCTGCAGCTCCTGCCCTGACCGAAAGTAATTGTTGCATTATGATTCCTCACGTCTGGAACCTGATTGGCTGGCTGTTTCTGCCATGGCATCTGACTCTGCAGCTCTGCTTATCCTGGTTACTGCTGTCCCTCTCTCTCTTTGTTGGTTCTCCTGTTCCTAGCAGAAATTAATTTAAAATTTTTCCTGCCCCCAACACTCCTTAAATGATCTTGGCTCAGCAAGAACCCGCCTCCTACTTCCAATCACCCAATCAGTCAATTTGGTAAGCTCCTGCCTCTCTCCTTTGTTCTCAGTGTTTCTATGTTTTGTTTTTCCATCCTACTTTCCATGTTGTGTGTTGGTTGCTGCATAGCTGTCCCCACTGTCTGTCACTACTGTTTAGCACCTACAATATAGCTTTAAGGCTGCATGTCGCTCCTTCCTCTACTCTTGTGGGGCAGCATATTTTTCAGTCCCATTCTGATTTCTTCTCAGTCTCTGCCCTAATTTGATTTAGTCCTATTTTGTCTTTATTCAGTCTGTGTTCTAACTCCTCTAGGTTTACAATATTTATTCCTAGCTTTACTCTTGTGGGGCTGCATGTTTTTCAGTCCCATTCTGATTTATTATCAATCTCTGCCCTAATTTAATTTAATCCTATTCTGTCTATTTTCAGTCTGTGTCCTAACTCTTCCTGGTTTACAATGTTTATTCCTACCTCTGCCCACCTCCCCCTGTCTTCCTACCATGCCCTTACCTATCTACATCTTGCTGCTCACCCTTTCCAAGCTCCCTTTCCATGACTCTCCTCTCCTTCACCCCACTCCCACCCAACCTGCCCCCCACTGCCTCCCCTATTTTTCTTCCCCATCCCCTCCCTCTTTTGTATTTTACTACTCCTCTTTTCCCCCTCCATTGGCTCTCCCTTGCCAGCCCCCTATCTCTGACCCTCCTTTTCCTCACCCCTCTCCTTTAATCACCCTGGGTTAGTCCCCTCCCTTCTTAACCCTGAGGCACTGTTTCACCTCACATCCCCATTTCCCTGAACCCCCTCACATGTCCACAGAAAGTCAAAGTACCCTCCCTACCAACCCCAATTCCTACTTCTACTTTTCTTTTCTTTTCTTTTGATGTCCATCCCAGCCCTGGTCCTCTGTCAAACTCCCCAACCATGGCCTCTACCTACACAGTCCCTAATACAAACTTTAACTCCATGCCTAAGGGAGTTAGGACCTTTCACCTAAATGTTATTTATTTTTTATTTATTTATTCAAATCTTGGATTACAACCTTTGAGCTGGGAGCTCATTTGCAAAGGTTCCACGTCAAGGAGACAATAAGCATTCACAAGGTATAATCAAGTTACGTTCCAAGGTTACGCAACAAGTTTCATAGGTGGTACAAGCATGAAATAAAAGATTCAGGCATTGCTAGGGAGATACAGGTTACAGTCAAGGGTATCAGCAAGTTACAAAGGTAGTACAAATGTTAATGCAGGATACAGGCAGGACTTTGCTTGTAGATGGTAGTACAGGAAACTCAGGATGATTGATTTGTGACACAGGAGGCAGAAGGTCTTCCATGGCAGGTAGTAGGCAATAGGGTAGGTGAAACAGGGCAGAGCAAGGCCGAGTCCCATTGTTGAAGTGAGAGGCTGGGCAGAAGAGGTAAAATTTTAAGCCTGAGTAGGTGCAGGGATGGAGCCAAGTAGAGGGCAGAGATAGGGAAAAGAGACTGGAAAGGAGGGGGGGGCTGAGGAGACAGGAAGAGGGTGGGTAAGAGAGACTGGGGGAGTCTAGAGAAGATATAGGTATCAGAAAGAGGGTATAGGCATCTGATTGGACAGAGATAAGTACAGAGAGGGCACATAGGTAAATACGAAGTGCAAGGAGAGGTCAGGGCTGGTCTTTGACATTAACACACACGCAGCTTCCTTCCTAAACTCGACATTCTGAAGGTATGGGTCTCCCAATATCCTGCAGACATCATTTGTGTGACTGAAACCTGGCTATTAGCTAAAATCCTTGATTTCACCATCTCCTTCCCCGAGTTTATCTTATTTCATCAAGATAGAGGTAACCGAGGTGGTGGCGTCGTCCTGTATATTAGGCGATCTATCTCCTGCTCCATCATTTTCAAGGAGGCCTGAACATCTTCCCATGAAGTAATCAAAGCACTTCTATCCATCCCCTCCTCTGCCCAGCTCTATATTGGTGCCCTCTATATCCCACCCAAAATGTTTACTGATGCTCTAGTATCCACCATCTCCTCCATCTCCTCCTTCACGTCTAACTGGGAGCTGCTGTTGCTCAGTGATTTCAACCTTGATTGGCTCTTACCCTTCTCTAAGTCCACCATCCTTAAATTAGAAGATCTAAACCTTACTCAACTGATCCAAGAACCCACTCGCTTAAACCCCCACTCCCAGAACCACACTCTGCTTGACTGGGTTTTATCCTTTCACCCCCACCATATCACTGCGACAGGAGTATTGTCAGATGCCATAAGCGACCATTGCATCATTTACTGCATAAGAAAGATTCGCACTCCTCGTGCTGCCCCAAGTATATTTGGTCCCACCCCCTCCACAATCTAGATGTCACTACCCTTCAACAAGACCTTTATGAGGGTGACTGGCTACCTATCTACTTAGCAATGCGTGTTGACTCAACCCCGTCCCTTTTTTCTAACTTCTTCCTACGTATTTGGAATCATCATGCCCCCCTTAAGAAATCCAGAGTGAAAAGACACCATCGCCCCTGGGTTACTGCTCACCTATTGGCCATGTGCAGGACTAGGGATAAAGCTTGGTGCAGTTATAAAGACTCTTCTTCAGGCAGATTTTCAAGCATACAAAGACCTGAGGAATAACTGCACCAAGGTCATCTGCCTCTCTAAGGCCAACTGCTTCAAGACTCACCTGCAGCAAGATCTCCACACTCCTGCATCTTTCTGGAAAGTTCTCCACTCCTTCCTTGACCCCCCTGCCCAACATACCTCCTCAGTACTTCATGTTGATGGGTCCCCCTATCTCTAACCCTGCATTGGTCGCCGATATTTTCAAAAACATTTTTGCCACTTGTGCTCTTCCTGATTCTTGCTCCCCCTCATCTTCCATACCCACTCCATCCAAATTGGTTGCTTCTGACCAGCCCCTTGGTTACCAGTTCCCCCCATTTACTCCTCTTGAAGTCTACACTGCCCTTCTCACCCTTAACCTCTCTAAGTCCAGCCCAGACAATCTCCACCCCAATCTACTCCACATCTCTGCTTTTGCCATAGCAGCCCCACTCACCCACATCCTACACCTTTCTCTCTCTTCCACCAACATTCCCAAGGCCTGGAAATCAGTTAAAGTCCTTTCCCTCCACAAGGGAGGGGACCCCTCTGCCCCTGGTAACTATACGCCTATCTCTCTCCTCCCCCTCCATAGCCAAACTACAAGAATCACTCATTCATTTAAGGCGGTCTGATTTCCTTGCTTGCTCCAACACTCTCTCTCCAGTCTAGTGTGGCTTTAGGAAGCAGCACTCGACCATATCTTTGCTTTTGTATGTCACTGTCTCAATATTCTCCGCATTGGACAAGTGCCAAATTACAGCTGCCATCTTCATCGACCTGGCAAAAGCATTCGATTCCATCTCCCACCCTCTCTTTGTTACAAACTCTTAGCTCTGTTGGCCTGGCTGATCTTGCTGTTAACTGGTTCTATTCCTATGTTCATGGTAGGGAACAATCAGTTCAAATAGGCAATGCTCTATTCCCTCTGCTCCCTATCCTCTCCAGTGTCCCCCAATGCTCCATCCTTGGCCCCTTCCTCTTCTCCCTATTTATAAATAACCTCCCGTCAGTCTGTAGATCCACTGAAATACACATGTATGCTGATGACACTATTCTTTTCCTCTCTGGGCCCTCCATCATCAGCATACAGGCCCCCCTCTAGGATGATTTCAACAGAGTCCAGACCTGGTTTAAGGACAATAAACTTAAACTATACATAAAAGAAACAGTGGCCATGACTCTCAGTACTAGACAAAAACTAGCCACCTTTCAGCATCCTCCAAATTTTAGTACCTTGGACAAATCCTGCCTTGAGAACATATTTGCTTTTAAGTATTTAAGGGTATGATAGGACTCTCACCTAGATTTCTCCATCTGTGTCAAGCTTCGCCCCAAATTGGTTGCCTTCTATGGGCATAAAAACAGCCTCCCCCTCCCGATCCATCATGAGCTTGTAACCAAAATGATCCTACTCACTTTGGACTATGCTGATGTGGTGTATGGCACTGGCACTGCCTGTCAGTCATTCCTAGGCAGACTTGACATCCTGTTAAACTCCTTCTGTCATTTCGCTATAGCTTCTCCCCATCTTACTCACCACTGTCTTCTTTATTCTACCCTATCACTTGCTCCCTTGCCTCACAGTAGAATGGTTCACTGTGCTTCTTTTGTTGCAAAATTCTGGTTTGTATACTGTCCCCTCTTATTTCTCCTCCCGCCTCACTCAAGCTGCCACCTCAGTTTACTCCCTTCAGCACAGAGACCCTCGCACCTTCTCTATCCCTCACCCCATCTCTGCCACTTGTCAGTCTGCTTTTTCATTCTGTTTCCTTCTCTCTGGAATAAACTACCCCATGACCTCCATCAATGTACCTCACTTTTCTCGTTCAAAAGGCTCCTCAGACTCCTGCCCCACCAGTCATGTGCTCAGTGTCCCCAACCCCTGCCCACCTAATGTGGCAAATTTCTTGTTTGTTGTGCCATTATTCAGGTTGAGTTAACATGTGACTTTTGTTTTTTGGCCAGTGTTGTGTAACTGTAATCCTGCCTTATATCTTTGCTCCCTTTGTAACATGTTCATTTGCTATGCTGTATTATATTGCTGCTTCTGTTTTAGGCTTCTACACTGTTTATGGATATTGTAACCCTGATTCACCTTTTTTTGTGCATTTATACTGTGCAATTTACTGCTGCTTTGCTTTGTGTTTTTATCTCCCTATTTTTCCCCCCTCCCAGGTGGCACCTGGAAATGAGCCTTGGCTCAATGGTGCTTTTCTCAGTTATCAACTTTTAAATAAACAAAAAATAAGTAAATAAATGAATCTGTGGTTCCTGGCAACCTAGCCTTGCAGCCTTGATGGCCACACCTATCTTGAAAGAATGAGTGTAAAAAATATTTTGGGTCGCTGCCCATAGCCTGCATCCCTTTCCTCAAAACCACTGTGAACTGATGCCTTGTGACTGGCTTCCTGTTGCCATGCATGAAAAATGTGTCCTTTTTTTCACCCTCTGAGCCATGTAATCCTTGATTAGAGCCCAAGGGTAGAGCCTGTGCCCTTGGGCCCTGCTTTGGGCCCTGTATAACGTGATTAATTTTGGGGGACCTAGCTGCACCATCTTTGAGTGATGCAATAATATCTCTATTCTATCCTCCCTGATGCTGACATCCTCCAACTGGATGTTGTGCCCTGTTGCGAGCATGGGTCCTCCACCAGCTTGGACACCCTGAATGCCCCAAAAAAGGCACAGGCAAATAGCCCCTTAAACAGTTTTGCTTTGTCTGCTGACAAGCAAACCTGAGATAGTGTTCAAAATTTCCTCCAGTAACATTCTATCAACCAGTTGCCTCTTATTCTAGTCCAATCCTCAATAATCTTCCTTCTAATGAATGATCTCGTCACATCTTGTAGACCTTGCATCTTAACTATGAAAGCAATGCCTGACAGGTGACTGCATATGCACACTAGTGCCCTGCCTTCTTCAATGAGATAATGTACAAACTGTTGAACCAACCTGGGGTTCTGCAGCATGTCATAACCCCAACTGCCTTCTCCAATGAATTCCCAAAAAGCATTTACATGTGCCAGATACTTATGCCAGGTTCCTGGAGCTAGAGCACATTGAACCAATTCAGCTGTTCTAGGATCACTGCTTGCCACAATAACACCAGCAGTTTTCTCCACTGCCAGTGCCATCTGCTGGAAGTGCTCAAACTGCAATCAAGACAGTGCATCCATGATTGCATGCAATGCCCCAGGAATATGTTTCACTCTAAATGTACTTTTGAGCCACAAGCATCTTAGCATATATACCTGCAACAGTCTCATTACCTCTTTTGAGTTAGAAGACTGTGTATTCAAGATTCCAACCACCCCCATATTATCCAATTGGAATAATGCCTTCCTGTTTTTCCATCTGTCCCCCCATACAAATATAGCTGCAAGTATGGGGAAGAATTCCAACAATGTCACATTTTTTGAGATACCAGCATCATGCCAACTGTCATTCCAGGGTCCTGTAAACCAGGAACCTTGAAAATATGTCTCATACCAAATACTTATTGCAGCATCAGTAACCATCTGGCAGTCTTGTTTAAAGCTCTCCCTGGTTGCCATATGAACACACCATTGAAATGCTGGAGGAAGTTGTTCCACACTGCCAGGTCAGCTGTCATGTCTGTGGACACCCTGATGTGATGGTGCAGTTGTAGAGCACCCCTTGTTGCCCACGCCAAACGCTTCATGAATGGCCTCCCTGGCACCACTGCTTTATATGCAAAATTCAAATGGCCAATCAAGGACTGTAGCATCTTCAAGGTAACTTTCTTGGCAGAATGGTTTTCTGCCACCGAGTGCATCAACCGTTTCACTTTTTCAGCTGAAAGTCTTGAAACCATTTCCATTGTGTCCAACTCGATGCTAAGGTGAGTCAACCGAGTTACTGGCCCCTCTGTCTTTTCATGTGTGAGCAGCACCCCAAACCATCCCATGAACTCTGTAAAGGATCTAAGTGTGCCCTCGCATTCAGTCATACCCGGGGACCCTATGAACAGGAAATCATCCAAGCAGTGTGTTATCCTGTTGTTGCCACTGTGTTATATTGTTGCCCATTCCAGAAAATGGCTGAAAGATTCAAAGGCTGCACAAGAAATTAAGCAACCCATTGGCATTGACATGTCATAATAGATATTCCCCTTGAAAGAAAACCCCAACAGGTCAAAGTCTATTGGACTGACCATTAATAAACGAAAAGTGGACTTTACGTAACTTTTCGCCAAACAAGCCTCCTTGCCAGCTTGTTGAGTAAGCTTAACCACTCTATCAAAGGATGCATAACAAACTGCATTATTTTCAGATCTAATGCAGTCATTCACTGATGACCCTTTAGGGTATGAAAGGTAATGTATGAACCTAGTGATTTCTTAAAAACCACCTCCAAAGGTGAAATGCTGAGCGGGTAAAGCAAAGGTTCTCAAAATTGTTCTGCTACCCTACCAGCTTCTGCCTCTTTGCAGATCTTTTCCACCACTACTTGCTTCAGTGAGTTCATTGATTTCAAATTGCATGCTGTGGTAGATAGCCATGGCCCTGGTAGGGAATGGGAAAACCATTGAAGAAACCATCCAGTAAGTATCATGTGTCCTGCTGCACTAGTGCCTGAATTTGCAATAGTCTTAAAAATACTTCCCTGTGTTATAGTGCAGACAAGTACCCACCCCTCTTTGCCCCATCCAAGGCATCCTGTATACCATGTGATCACTTGCTGTGTATGCTGCATTTGCTGGCTTTGCCCTAGTCATATGTCTACACTACAAGTCATGATCAGTCTTGTCCCATCACATGTCTGGAGCACTGGCTAGCTACATTCAAAACAGCTCATAGTATCTCAACCATGCATTGACTTTGTATGCCAAATGCACAGTTTTTATATTGTCTCTGTATTTTAAGAGCTGCCCTATCTGCTGTGGGAACTTACTGCAGTAGATGGATATAAATATATCGAATGATGCCGCCCAGTTCTCAAATGTGAGTGTCACTATTGGCCTCCTCAGCTTCTTCTACAGTATTTTACCTTATTGTTGTCCTCTATGTCTGGTAATTCTCTATACAGCAACTGACAAATTTCAATGTCTTCCCCTTTCTAGATATTTTCCCTTATAGCAAGTGTCAAGTGGGTGTCCATGGGGTCATCTACTCCCACGTAAACCCAGTGATCTGAAGTTGGTGCTGGCTGATGCCCACTTGTACCCACCTATTCCTGAGCTGTTGCATGTGCTGACGTGGCCCCTGCTGGTGGTTGCTGCCTAGTGCCCGTGGGTGCTAGCACTAGAACTGATGCTCCCAGACTCCAAATCTGTCTGACCGCTTGGTCCACCTGTGCATGATTGAGTACCTCCTGCCCCTCTAGCCCTCTACTTCAGTTACCAGCCATGCTATGGGCTGTATGTTTTGCTGAGTATTCTCCACCCTCCCTAGCACTTTTGCTGGAGGCCGCACCAGAGGGAAAGTCCACCTGTCCCCACATTACCCCCATCCCCCAGAGGTTTCTGTGCCTCCACCTGAATTGGTGGTGGTATAAGCGCATGTGTCACTGCAACATTATTCATGATGTTGCCCCCCCAAATAACTGTTGTCCTCCCCATAGAGCCCAGGGCCATGCCTAGAATATCACCAGTCCCACACCCCCCGCTCCTGATGCCACTGTGCCCACTATATTGGGTGCCATACCTGGCAGGTGCTGAGGGAACCATGGGATTGGCATTGGCCACAAACCTTCTGACACAGTGCCCACTGGGCCCTGCCTCTCCCTTGGAGCATCCTGCACTGGTGTCCCAGTTTCATCTACTCTTGCCCATGGGTGTGGTAGTCCGCCTCTATTTTGGTCACGAGCCCTCTTGAGGGCCTTGGTATAAAGGTGCCTCCCCACTGAGGATGTACCTTGGCCTTGTGGTATGTTCCCCTGAAGCTTCAAATCACCTCTTCCCTGCTTGCCCAGCCTGCCTCCTGGTCACTTGCTTGTGTGCTAGCCATTACCTGCACCTCTACACACACTCACATTTCCTCATCATAGGTGCTGGCACAGTGTTAAGTTCTTTAGTCTCTTCTGCCGCTCCATTGTCCTCTGCTGGGCCACCCATCTGCTTCTCATTGATTGCTGCTTTTTCAGCTGTGGCTGGGGCCTCCATCAGATTTCCTTGCTTCTTTGTTGCTGTGGGCTTCCTCTGTCCAGCCCTGGTTGCCATTGCCTCCACCATTCTCATGAAAGGCTTTCTAGATTTCTTTAGCACACACAATATGCTGGATCCCCCTATCTGCTGCCCTGATGCCTCTCAGATAGCTACCTGCAACCAGTCAGGGCCGTCCCACTCCATAAAATGCTGTAGCACCTCCTTAAACTCTGGAGTGGGTCGGTTGTTCAAATTGGGGTTCAGTGAGCCTGAGCCACTCTGCACCTTTGCCCTGTTGATCTGTCCCTGGTGCTCATGCTGACACATCTCTTCTGCTGTAACTTCAAAGTCCTTGAAAGCATGGGGAAAAAAACAAAAAACTTAAAATTAATATGTTTTAGACATGTGGAATGGTTCCACTGACCTTCAGGGGGGCAAGCATCACCCGGCCCCCTGAGTTATCCTTTTCCTCGAGCATGATGCCATCCACCTCTGACCAACTATATTTATTGAATTTTTGTCCTTGTGTTTATTTATTTTCCTTATACTTATGTACGCATGTACACATTTTTTTCATTTATTTATCTATTCAAATATTTATTTATTATATTTCCCCCCCAACTGCCAACCTGCCTGTAGAGCATAGAGCAAGCACAACTAAGGATAAGAGGAGTGAATCAAAGGAATCACTTTATTCTTCATTATACTGTCCAGCCATGCCTCTCTGTCGGCGCCCCCTCTTCCTGATCCATGGCATGATATCTTACAATGGATCTCAAAAATCCCCTGCTCCCAGCTAGTGCCTATCCTGCCCTTCAGCTGACACCTTGTTCTGATTGTATCCAGCTTTTCATGTTGTTTTTTTGGGGGGCGGCGGCAGACTAACATGGTGGCCCCAGTGACACACACAGTACTCCACCAAGTTGGCTGCCTCCTGAGAGTCCCAAATAGCTTCCCCTGTACATGCACAGATTGCATTCCACATTGCCCCAAGGTCCTGGAATCCCATTTTGTTCCCCTGATGTTTTACTGGCTTATTCCCCTGTAACCAGAAGTGGCAACCCTCATTGACTGTGCTGGCCCTCGCTTCAGTGCACCCTGAGGATCAGCTAGGTGACCTCCACAAGATGGCCACTGAATGCACCCCCAAAATGGTGGCCAGACATGCATGCTTGCTGCTGCAACATGCGGCCTCCCAGTCTTGCGATAGCCCCACTCTGGTGAGACTGTGTGCTTGCTCTTAAAATTGAGCCTGGGAGCTCACCACAGCTACCAAACTACTGACTGATTCCATCACACCCCCAGCACTGAAAACTGATGCAGGCTGGCCAATCTATGCATGTACCATTCACCCTGCCTGTCCGTTCCTCTTACCGCCCAGCTATGGAGTGTGATAATGCCACCACCCAGAACTGTTGGACCGAACAAGACTGGTCTTCGACCTGGACCCTGGAGCTGAAGAGGCATCCAAAAATCCTCTGAGTATAACCAAGTGAGTCCTGCTGTCTGTACAGTGAACATGCCATTCTTGCTGCTTATGTAGTTGTTTTTTTTGATTTTTTTAACTCATGGTCTTGCTAGCTCAGCCATTGTGCAGAGAGATGTCTCAGGGCTATGGTTGACCTAGAAGTGTAGGGACTCTTCAATATTATGCTACCATTCTGTGTCCCCAGGGCTATCTGTGGCCTGGGAGGGGGGCCCCTCAGGTTCAAGCAATAATGTAGTTTGTCTTAGCGGCCCTCCCCACCTCTTGATCTCCATGCTTCTAATTACAGTATGCTATTCTTTAAGATTAATATATATGCAGTATATTCTATATATATATATATATATATATACAAAATCACACATGCCCCCACAATGCAAAGCATCATGGGCAGCATATGCAAATCACCACAGAATGTTATGCTGGTCCAACTTTAAGCAGAATTGCATGGTGCCCGAAGGCCTCTCCACAGTTTGCAAGGGTGCTAACAGAAGACATAGACACGTGTTTCGTCCTACCAGGACTCATCAGTATGCCTTGTCTGTTTGACACCCCAGTGGAATGGACCAGCTACCCTTAAGGCAGTGTGCCTTGGATATATTGTGGTGAACCCATTAAAATAAAAAACTATTTAAAAGACAAAGAACCTCTGTGCACAAACACTGAGGCAAGGGTTACCTCAAAGGGCATTTGGCTGGGAAGCCAAGTTTCAAGAAAATACAAAATCACACATATACACACACACACAAATATATATTTTTTTGTTTGTTTGTTTTTTATATATCCTTAGGCAGAAAACTGCCTTTCTGACTGCCACCCATCCCCCTGAGCTTGCTGGCCCAGCAAGCCTTTAGGCTTTACCTTGGTCTGATCTGTTTCTGAAGGGTCTTGTTGTCTTGCTGTCCCTACAATTGTCCAGGCAGAAAGAGGCTGATCCTCTTCTGCATGGACCATAAGTAGCCTGGCCTTTGCCCTTCCCCACTCCAGGCTATTCCTAACTTACCTTTGGTCAGGGCAAAGGCCATTGGCCACAGCCTTCCCAGTCACTGTACCTGGGAAGGTCATGCCCAGGGATTGGCTTTGGTCACTGAGCAAATGGCCTCCTAAGAATGTCCAGGAGGAACTATTCCTAATTCTTATAGTGAACAACTATCTTACATACTGTGATCATTTTTGATTATAATTGAATCTTTTTAATTTAATGACAAATGTTAGCACTGTAGAAGCAGGTGCCACTGGCTCGGTATGTGCTCGGCCACTTTTCAAGATGGAAAACAAGCTCTATTTTAAGCTTACAGAATTTACGGCTAGTGCTGACCAGTCTGGTCTCTTTCCATGTAGGCACTAACTCTCTGTAGAACTCTACAGGAAGTCAAAGATTCAGTGCATACATTTCTTCACTTCCCAAATGTTCACACCACTAATAAACACATGTTAAAACTATACTATTTTGTATAACAGCCATTTGCTAAGAGCAATATTTAGCTTATGAGTAATGCTCCATAGCTAGATAATGGACCTTGACTGTTATTAGGTACCACTGCTTTTAGCTTAGGATATCTAACTCCTCATGGTACATTAACTGGCAGTGGAGTTATCCGTAAGAGAGACTATTAGTCAAGAAGAATCCAGGCCCACAAATGGTGCAGACATTTCTCAAACAATGTCACGGCAGAGAGGATGAGCACCTTGTTATACAGTATGCATTCATTTACAATTTCTATTGTCGATCTCAGCAGAAAAAGAGAAAAACTGAGAAATCAAGGTGAGTATAAAAACTTGCTTTCCCTATATGAAGGGTGTAGGAGCAGTAGCAAACCATTCACAACATGCTATATACAGCTTTCTAACAGAATACAGTATGGGTGCTACACCAGATAGCTTGAAAACTGATACCCTGAAGGTAATAAGAAATAATAAACTGTGCTGATACTGTACAGTGGGCTAGAGTCACAAAATATCTACAGTAACATATGCTATACTATGTGCTACAGTGAGTAGCAGGAGTTTATGCAAATGACACAACGCAGGAAGGCCCTTGTGTTACATGAGGTCCCTGCACCCTAATTGGTACCCCCAGAGGTACACCGCAGACAGTTAGCATTTAGGTATATGTTATACTAACATATAGGGCAAAGGGCATCTACTATGTAAGAGTAGATGTCAGGATACGTATGCACATAATTGCTATACACTTTACTTTCCAATATACACATGTATTTCTTGCTTACAAGATGTTAGGACACCTGTGTCCTTTCAATGATTATGATATATGAGTCAGCAATGCCATCTTCTGATGATTCGTATTACTACATGGCTATGTACAAACTGTACCTCTTTATTTCCACAAAGTGGTGACTATGACAAAATTGTATAATGTTATCTTGGACTGAGGAACCACCTTTAATTTAGCCAATAGGGCTAATCTCTGTAACTACTGTAGAAATGTTTCTATTTTACAGTAACCATGGTAATTATCTTAGGTATATAATGTAAGACATTATGTCTTCTACCTCAGAGACCCCAGGAGACATGGAGATTCCTTGAGGTACAGGGAATGCTTAGCATTGGCTGCCAGTTCCTAATGGTAAGAACTGCTTATGGTAACTGTGATTTTCCTTTTTGTTAGTAATAAACAAGCTTTATTACTCTTACACAATGTGTCTGTGATTCCTTGCATGCCCATTATTGCCAAGAATCTGAGCGTGAGGTTTAGACCTCCTGACAATTGGTGACCGCATGCAGGCAATATTTGGATTTTTCGAGTTTTCACTTGATGCTACAACTTTCCCTTCCCAACGGGAACAGTAGGTGTGCACACCCGCATCACCTGTCCCATTTTACACCAACTTTGTAATCACTTGCAAAGTCTGACTGCTTACTGGGTGTGGGCAGTGCTGACTCATGTCACCCCACAGCAGTTTTGAATTGCAAGCTTGCAAGTACACAGTATCCCACCTGTGAACTTGCGCATCTGTTGTGGATCAATACACAGCACAGTGACTTTTCACAGTTTGATTTTTCATTCCCTCCCACACAATGGCCACCATATCAGATATCTGCACAGAACTGAGACTCGATGTCTCGAACTTCCTTGCCTCCCATGGAGGATGGCTGACTTTGCACGGGATGCAGGTGAATCCAAAAACCCCGCACTGGGGAATTCAACCCACTACTCAGAGATGACACAAACAGCCAGAAAGCGAGAAGCTAAAGGGCTCTTGGTTGTGGCTCTCTATGCTGCTTTGGAAGCCTCCAAAGTGAGGTTTCAAACCCTTGAACTGCAAATCTCATCTCTTAAGCAGGAGATGGCATTGCAGGAAACTGAATGTTTAAAGCGTGAGCAGGATTTGGAGTCTGCGCTCCAAACTCTGTGGAATGAAAAGGATTCCCTTTTGCATCATTCTGCTCAGGCAAGTGAGCAGAAACTTTGTATGTTGAAGCAGGAGTGTGAAAGTTTGAGACAGGATAAGGGACATGCATTGCAAATGAATGACTTGTTAAGTAGAATGAATGATCAGATGCGTGAGGAGTTGGGAGAGTTACAGGATGATATACACCAGGTACGTAATGACTTAGGAGTAGATACTAGGGACAACTGTTAATTGAGCACCATGTATAGAGTGTTACAGAAGCAGATGCAGGATGATGTGGATCAGAATGATGCAAAAGTGAGTCATGAGGATTGTGAATATAAAATGGCAATACTACGCCATCAGTGAGAGATGCTGGCTGGTCATGTCAAGGTGATGAGCGGCAGAGCCCCTGCCTTGTCGATGTCATCTGAGGAGGAGAAGTCCGATGACGACATCTCTGAGTATAATGCCCAGTCCCACCCCTACTATGGCCCAGAAACACCTCCTTGCCATCCACAACATGGTGGACCCGTGCCACATGACACCTCGTCCCTACGTCATCAATGGCATGATGCTCATCATGGGTAATGCCAACATGGTGACGCCCTTAATAGGGGGGAGCAGGACCAGTCCCAGTCCCAATGGCACCACCGATCACTGTTATTTATGTGGAAAACAGGCAGGAAATAGAGAAAATGACTGAGAATGCCTCAGGCAATGTGACCATCCCCAAGAAAAACAAATGGGTCCTCTGGACCCAGATTAAGCAGGTCCTACAAGAGGCTGGTACTAAGGAGGGAATGGTCCATACTGTGGATGAAGCCACAGCTCAGGCAGCCCTGCAGAGAGCCTGAGGTAATCTACCTCTGCTTGATCATCCCAATAATCCACTACAAATGGACCACTCTGTCCAGCAAATAGCTGACAGCATTGGTCGGATGAGCCCATCCAACAACCTCAGTTGCCACTTGGAAAAGCTGCTTGCAAAATGTGAAATGCTTAGTCTCGCTACAGACTACCAGGTCCAGATCCTAGACCAGACCATCGATCCTGGCCTGTGGGCAAAACTCTCCAGTGCTGTCCACCAGGAGAGCCATGCCACCTTTGATGAAGTAGCATCTGAACTCATCACTGCATACAATCTAGGTGTGGTAGGAGTAATGCTCGCATACCCTGTGAAACAGAATGCAAAGGAAAGTTCAGCAACCTTCCACCAGAGGCTCTGGATGGCCTACCGAGCAGGGAAGCACCTTGTAGGAGAAGCCACGGATGCAGACCTCATTAAGTACAAGACCCTGTTCCTTATGAACATGATCCCTGCAGTAGGAGAGAAGGTAGAGCCAACCACCTATCCCAACATGGAAAGGTTTGCTGATATTCCTCAGAAAACAGAAAGAGTCTATCAACTCTACATCCATGACTCAGGCTCCAGATCCAAGAAGGTAGCTGCTGAGGAAGCCATTCTGGAGGCCATAACACACTACATGGTGGAGGGGCAGGCCCAAGAGAAACAGCCAGTCTCAGCAGATAACCAACACCCCAGCAGGCCCAACAACAACAACCCTGGGGTGGGAACTGGAACTACCATAAAAATAAAAAACGCCACAAGAACAATAAGGGCAAACAACAGAGACCAGGCCCTTCATATAGGGAAATAGCCGATGAGAACTGGAGTCTCCGAGACTTCCTTGGGAAAGTGCGCTTCGTAGCCTACACTGTTCCAGTACAGGCCATTGCTGCAATACAACCAGGAGAGCAGGCCTCCACAGGCCGTAGAGATATGGGAAGTCCAGACTCTCAGGCCCCTACAGGCCTGAACCCAGAAGCAGCTCCCTATATAGCATCAGTACAGCATGGTGAGATGGTTCACAGGAACCAGGCCCATACCCCCTTTCACGAGCCTCCCCATGTTTCCACTGGTAGAGACTGACAATTACAGGCCCCAGTCCATATTGTAAACAAGTTGGTCTTAGATACAAAGGGAAGGCCCTGCACAGAGGCCAAGGTCAGGGGCTGCCTACTGATGGTACAGCTGGATACTGGTATGGCTGTGTCTGTATTATAAGATGACAACCCAGAAACATCACCTTGGTCTACTGGATGGAAGACCAAAATGTCTGGGGTAGACAGAACTATGTCACCTGCGTACCGCTGCCTGCCACTACCTGTGACACTGAGTCACCTGAAGGCATATCACACCTTTCAGCTGATGGTATTGCATGATCACCCTAGTATAATCGGAATTAACTTTTTTGCACCACACGGCTGAGTGGTGGACCTAGTCAACATGCTACTGATACAAATTCAGTGACAATATTACACCATCATAATCCCTGACTCACATTTGGTTGCGACAATTTCCAAAAACAACAAAGAGTATGACATCATAGATTTGTTTAAGAACCATGAGCTTTTCCCAAAGCTCCTCCCCATCTTACAAAGGCATCTAGAGGCATTTGCCTCTAACAAGCATGACTGTGGCAGGATGCACACTGTCACTGAAGTGATAGGCCCAGCGCATGAGAGGGAACGGCAATACCCCTTCCCACCTGAGACCTTGCCTTCTCTAAGGGAAACAATTAAATCACTTCTCAAGCAAGGTGTAATAAGGACATGTGTTTCCACTGCAAATTCCCCAGAGTGGCCTGTGAAAAAACCCACAGGTGCCTGGAGACTTACTATTGACTACAGGAGACTAAAGCAGGTCACCTCCAGTTGCGCCCCAACTGTGGCATCAGCATTAGATGTGCTGCGACTTCTGACCCGTGACCAACAATGGTTTAGTGCCCTGGACATCTCCAATGGTTTTTGGTCACTGCCATTGGCCCCCAAAAGTCAATATAAGTTTGCCTTCACCTTCAAGGATAGGCAGTACACATGGACCTGCTTACCACAGGGGTTCATTAACAGCCCTTCCCTATTCCATCTGCACATGATGAATGCCCTTGATGGGTTCTCTATGCCCCAGTGTTTCTTGCAGTATGTGGATGACCTGCTGTTGGCCACAGCCACTCAGGAACAACATCTGGATCTCTTAGATGAACTACTGACCCTCATCCAGAGGGCAGGCCTCAAACATAACCCAGCAAAAGCACAGTTCTGTCAGAAAGAAGTACTCTTTCTGGGCCTGAGAATAACAGATCAAGGCCAAAGCCCTACCTGGAAGAAGATAGAGGGACTGCAAGATCTGCCACTGCCCACCAGCTTGGCCACCCTTAGGAGGTTTCTAGGTATGGTAAATTATTCTAGAGATTTTATTTGAGATTTTGCTCAGAAGGTTGCCCCATTGTATGAACTACTGAAAAAGAATGCTCCTGGACTTGGGGCCCTCTTCACACCCAAGCTGTGATGTCACTAAAACAGGCCTTGGCCTTAGCTCCAGCTTTGGTGAACCCCAATCCAACCTTGCCATTCCATCTGGAATTCGCCACCTCTGACATTGCTATGTCTGCAGTTCTGGTCCAGAAGATCCATGGCACCCTGAGACCCACTGCATATGCATCACAGGTCTTGACCCCAGTGGAACAGAAGTATAGCCTTTGTGAAAGGAACCTTCTAGTAACCTACTGGGCTGTGAAGTACTTTCTGTATATCATTGGGCACTCCTCCTGATCATAAATACAAACCACACCCCAACAACCTTTTTGCTATCAGATAGAGTGAAGGATTGGTCAGTCTCAGGTACCAAACAGACACACTGGTCACTCCTTCTCCAGGACAGAGACATCAAGGTCCACCCAACCAAAATGCCATCCATGCTAGCACATGGTCTCTTTTTCCAAGGAGAGCCCCATGCATCCACCTGATCTACCAGATCCAGGTCCTTTCCTTCCTGCTACACCACAACTACTTGAGAACACCTCATTGTGTCGTGTCTTCACAGACGTATCAGCTTCCTATTATCAGGGAGAACAGATAGCAGGAATGGGCATATTAGTAATTTACCCTTTTGGTAACACTGTTAAGATTTTCAAATGTTGCAGTATGGCATCATCACAGTATGCGGAGATGGCAGCGTTGGCCTGTGCCCTCGAGTTCATCCAGCATGGAACTGAGGATACTATCATTTTCTCAAACTCCTTTATCTCTTCTGATGGCACCCCCAGTGAAACACAAGGAACTTGTAATATACGTCCATTTACTGGCACAGAAATTTGCACACAAACTCTATGTACATAAGGTTAAGGCCCACTCTGTACATGATCCCTATCATGCATTCAATGACACTGCTAACACCCTTGCAAAGGAAGGGGCCCGAGGAAGGGACACCTGGATGATGGACCATCCAGAGGCCAGAGTGGCTGTACACATAGCAGCTGTCAGGAAGAAACCTGAACCCTTCTCCCCCTTGGATTTGTCAGATGCCCAGCATGCTGACTCTGAACTCAAAGATGTGATCAGATTCCTGGACAAAGATACTGAGATGACCTTACCTACCCATAACCCCTACTAAAGGCATGAAGGTAAGTTACACCTGTCCCCAGATGATAAGCTCACCTGGTACCAACCATATGACACCCCCATCAAATTGTGGGTGGTCCCCCATCATCTTTGATCTGCATTTTTGCACCAAGTTTATGATACCCCCACTGGTGGACACCAGGGAGTGGAAAACACACTCCAAAAGCTGAAAACCACTGCCTGGTGGCCTGGTGTCACCAAAGAAGTTAAACAGTACATAGACAACTGCCTTGTTTGTGCACAAAACAACCCCATCCCTACCAAACGAAATGTCAAACTACTACCACAACTCTGGCCTTTGGCATGCCATACAGGTTGATTTTATTGGTCCTCTAACCATAGAAACACAGAAACATAGAAACATAGAATTTGATGGCAGATAAGGACCACTTGGCCGACCCAGTCTGCCCATTTCCCTACCTAATAGATAAGCTGCAGATCCTAGTTAACCAGTAGCCTACTTCTTCCTACCCCCACCCACTAGAATTGCCTTATGACTGTCCCATGCATGCTTGAATTCCACCACTGTTTTTGACTCCACAACCTCCTCCGGAAGGCAGTTCCATGCATCCACAACCCTCTCTGTGAAAAATACTTCCTTAAATTACCTCTGAGCCACCCCATCTTCAAATTGTGCCCCTTGTTCTTGCACCTCTCTTTTTGAAAGATGCTACCCTCTTGGACTTTGTTGATTCCCTTGAGGTCCAGAAAGTTTCTATCATGTCCCCACTCCCTCCTTCCTCGAGGCTATACATATTAAGCTCTTAAGTCTCTTTCATATGTCTTCCAGTGCAGACCCTGCACCATTTTAGTGCCCTCCTCTGGACAGCTTCCATCCTGTCTATGTCTTTCGGAGATTGGTCTCCAGAACTGCATGCAGTACTCCAGATGAGGTCTGACCAGCTGTCTGTACAGAGGGATAATAACTTCCTGTTTTCTACTGGTGATGCCTCTCCCTATGCATCCCAGTATCCCCAACCCTCCTTGCTGCCCTCTCACATTGCTTGCCCACCTTTAGATCATCTGATATGACTACCCCCAGGTCCCTTTCCATTGTTATTGTTGTTAGTATCTCACCCCACATTGTGTACTCTTCCCCTGGGTTTTTGTTTCCCAGGTGCATTACCTTGCACTTCTTAGCATTGAATCTAAGCTGCCATACATTTGACCATTCCTCTAACCTTGCCAAGTCCCTTCTCATCCTTTCCACCCCACCTTGTGCATTAACTCTGTTGCAGATCTTTGTGTCATCTGCAAAGAGACATACTTTTCCTTCCAGTCCCTCTGCAGTCACTTATGAAGACATTGAAGAGGACCGGTCCTAATACTGAACCCTGCGGTACCCCACTAGTAACCCCCCTTTCTTCAGAGTGGACTCCATTTACTATTACTCTCTGTGTCCTATTCTCCAGCCAATTCTTTACCCAGGCTGTCATCTTGGGATCCACTCCCAGGCTGGCTAACTTGTATATTAATCTTTGTGTGGGACTGTGTTAAATGCCTTGCTAAAGTCTAGGTAGGCCATGTCCACAGCCCTCCTGATCTACTACTTTGATCACCCAGTCAAAGAAATCTATCAGATTTGTCTGGCATGACCTTCCCGCTGTGAATCCATGCTGCCTTGGGTCCTGTGCCCCTCTGGCCTCTAGATACTCGACAATTCTTTCCTTCAGAAGTGATTCCATCATTGTCCCTATCACTGAGGTTAAACTAACAGGTCTGTAGTTTCCTGCTTCTGCCTTGCTCCCACCTTTGTGAAGGGGAATCACATCTGCCCTCCTCCAGTCCTTGAGTACTACCCCATCCTCCCATGATTTGTTAAAGAGGGTAGTCAGTGGTGTCACTAGTTCTACCATTAGTTCTTTTAGAATTCTGGGATAAATCCCATCAGGCCCCATTGCTTTGTCCATCTTCAGTTTTAAGAGTTCATTCAGAACCCTTTCTTCTGTAAATGGGCTGGTATCAACTTCTTTATCCAGAGTGTTTCTACTGTTTGTTTTAGGAACCTCCCCCTCTTCATTTGTAAATACTGAGCAAAAATATTTGTTTAGTATTTCTGTCTTTTCTGATCACCCTCTGCCCACCCTCCCTCCCTTTATTAAGCCTCACTATCAGTCCCTTGGTCTTCCATCACTCCATGATGTACCTATAAAAGGTTTTATCCACCTTCTTAACTGAGTTGGCTATCTTTTCCTTGGTTTGGGCTTTTGCTGTTCTGACTGCCTTCCCAGCTTCCTTTTGCTTTAACTGATACAGTTCTCTGTCCTGCTCCTTATGTGATTCCTTGTTCTTCCTGAATACTTTCTTTTTCTCTTGAACCTTCACTGCCACTTCCTTTGAGAATCATAGTGGTTTCTTACATCGTTTTGTTTTGTTTATTTGCTTCACACAAAGGCTTTTTACCTCTGTGATTGCAGTTTTTATTATTCCCCATTGTTCTTCTACCCCTCCTTCCTGCCCATTTGCTAGTGCATTCCTTAGGCACTCACCCATTTTGGCAAAGTCCATCCTCCTAAAGTCCAGTACTTTTGCCTTTGTATGGCTTGACTCTATTGCTGTGTTTATTGTGAACCATACTGTTAGATGGTAGCTCGTTCCAGATGGCTACCAACTTCTACATCTGTGATCCTCTCCATCTCCATTTGAGAGAACCAGGTCTAAGATTGCTCCCTCTTGAGTGGGCTCCAATACTAGTTGTCTAGAGCATGCCCCTGTAGGGCATCTAGAATAACCCCACTCTTCAAAGTGGCTGCTGCAACTGCACTCCAGTTAACATCTGGCATATTCAGATCACCCATCAGCAATATCTCCCCTTTTTCTGCCATTCTAAGTATACTTTCTATCATTTCCTTGTCCATTTCCTCCCCCTGAGAAGGGGGTCTGTATACAACCCCTGTGTAACCAATACTAGCAGAAACAACAAATATGCTCTTGTGATAACTGATCCCTTTTCAAAGTGGATTGAAGCTTTCCCCACTAAGACATGCACTGCAAAAATCACTGCCAAAATCCTGGTGGAACAGATTTTCTCCAGGTGGGGCCTACCTCTCAAGGTAGACTCAGAAAAAGGAACCAGTTTTACAGGTGAGTTGATGAGAGAAGCCCTTGAACTCCTTGGAGTTCATCAGAAGTTCCACATACAATATCACCCACAATCATCAGGTCAAGTAGAGAGGGCCAACAGAAGGATTAATCAATTGCTTTCCAAATTCACTGTGGACAATCCCAAGGATTGGGATTCCTTACTGCCGTTACTCCTAATGGCAATCAGGGGCACACCGTCAGCCACCACCCAATTGATGCCCTTTGAGGTGATGACTGGTAGAATTATGAGAATACCCGAACACCTGTTGTTTGACCTGCAGACCCCTACTGCAGACCATGTCTCTGTGGACCAATATGTGGAAAAACTCAGAAAAGACCTCATTCACACTCATTTGTATGCTACCAACTGCATGGGCAAGGCCCAGCAAAATTCCAAAATTCAGTTTGACAAACAGGCACAAGAAGTGGATTGGCAAGTTAGAGATCAGGTAATGGTTCTCAGATTTACACACCCAACACATTCTTTCTCCAATAAGTGGGAAGGACCATACCCAGTTGTCACAAGCTAAGTCCAGCAGTCTATCAGGTTAGACTCATGCAAAACAGCAAACTGACTGACAAATGGTTAAATGCAAACCAGTTGAAACTGTATAAAGGAGTATAATTACTTTTCCGAACCCCATTGGCTGGAATAGTACTAATTTGCTAATGTTTGCTTTTCCTTTTCAGATACATTGACAAGATGGCTATCTTGTTCCGTTTTCTCATCTCAGGAATTATCCCCCGAATCCAAGGCATGGTAAAGCACCTCCTTCCTCACCTTAATCCACTTTCAACTACCCCAGAGGGAGTCTTCATCAATATTCCCAACAATTTGATTACTGTCCAGGAAGGTCCAGATGCCTACCTTACTGCCTCTGCCTTGGCTGTTGCTCCTGATAAATCTACCCTACAAATTGAGTGACAAATCAAGTCTCAAGGACAAATACTCCCCATGGCCAAACTCTCCAAGGGAACTTTCTATGGATGGCCTAATGCAAAATTATCCCCAAATGGTACTTTGTTCTTGCACCAGATCTCTATTAGACATTCAGACTTATATAATATCACTGCCTTAATTACCCCATCACATTGTGATGCATTGTCTAAAGATTCGGCCAGGAAATTTTGTGCTGTACACAACATGGCACCAGCTGCCACGTAATTATCTGTGTTACTCCCTACTGGGAAACAACTTTTGGATCTCCAAAACAAACCCCTGGTCCTCGTAGTGGTTTCACAGCCACTGCATTACCTGGCTCTTTAATTAACAACTTACAATATATGCATATACCTGTTTTGTTTAACTTGACTTATTGGAATATGAAAGAATGTGTCATACTACTAGTACATCAGTGTTTTATTGTACTTTATTACTTGATAGCTTAGCAGGTTTTCAGATTCATAACCAAGACCCTATTTCTGGGGTACATACCACCAAGCATAAAGGCAATTTTAGGAGAAAAACTAAAACAGATGATCAAAGTCATAAAAGAAACACACATGACACATCTGATGTTACTGGTGCCACAGGTACCCTCACTGGTGTCTTTGGTTCTGCAATGTCTATTTGGAATAAAGCGGACATTGCTACTATCAAAGCACATTCACAGAAGTTTGAAACTGGTATGATCAACAACATCATACCCCCATTATTGCATGGTGTGGATGGCCTTAGTCAGGAAGAACGATATACTGTTTACAATATGCACAACATTGCTAAAGCATTTACAGATTCTAAAGAAAGATTAATGCCCTCATTGTACAAAACAAAAAAGAAGCAGATAAGCAATACATTGCCCTTGAAATATTATGCTCCGCCTATGGATCATATATTATCACAACCATCAACAACCTCTTCCGTGATCTAGAATCCGGATGAATCCCTGATATCATACATGATAGACGCATTTCAAAATGGTACTGTCCTCACTGCAAATCCCCTAACTGTGTTGCCATGTGTAGGTTACAGTCCTTGACTATTCCTATTTCTACTGCTAGAAATTTTTGGATTCGTGACCAGGCACCTTAATACTGGTCCCTGTTTTACTTCTAAGAAATGTTCAATTAAGGATATTATGTGTCTTTTACTGTTTCTTTACCACGTTTTGATCCTACTACAGCTATGTTTGATAAACTAGCATGTGTACACTCCACTGGGCTCCTTGATGATGACATCTACAGAGAACGTCTTGACTTGCCTCCTCTACTAGATTTTCATCCTCTTCTGGACGTGCGGGTTGCTCTGCACACTGACTGTTGTGTGAAGAATGGGTATATTTATTTGTGTCGATGTGACATATTTGATGTTATTACACCTGTATGTGGATATTCTCCAGACAGTATTGATTGGTCCTTTTCCATGGACAATGACATCACCACCAATGTCACAGAATACCAGGACTCAACATCTGCTCCAGATGCTTTGTACCAGTCTTATCAGAAGGAGGTTCACCGCCTGTCAACACAGATTTCTAAACAGACTTATACTTGCCCAGTACAACTACAAAAATGGAGACTGCCTACTGTTAAAATGCAATCTAATTCAGATGGTGAATTTTGTGTGGTAATAAATTTTAGACATTTCATGTATGGGGAAAAGACATGTTTTATTAATGATTCTAATTTCTGCTTTACACCCCCTCAGACCACTATTATTGGGCACACAGTTATTACCCCGTCCCCATTATGGACCCTGAGATCATTGATGGTAACCCAGATTATCTGCTTACTCTTTCAGAGTACTTACCCTATTTTAATGTACACATTGACCCTTTCACTTTGACATTAAAATCACTTTTAGACAGTAAGGACACCTAACTCATCCACATCAGCAATAATATCTCCAAAGCCGATGAAGCCGTATACGCCCTTATTAATGATGGCGACTTAAATAGTGCACTTACTAACACTTGGTTAGAGATTACCTTTAAAGGTTTTGTTATTATACAAGCATTTTGTATATTTTTTCTTATTATTACGCTTTGCTGCCTATGGCATACATCATGCCAATACCATGAGCAGCTGGAGTTCCTTTGCAAGGCTCACACGTCGGGTCTGAAAACGACCCCTGCTTGCTCTCCACTTCCTTACTCTTAGTTGTGTTGCCCCTTGTGAGGCAACAAGGGGGGGAATGTTATATGAGGTCCCTGCACCCTAATTGGTACCCCCAGAGGTACACCACAGACAGTTAGCATTTAGGAATATGTTATACTAACATATAGGGCTAAGGGCATCTACTGTATAAGATTAGATGTCAGGATATGTATGCACATAATTGCTATACACTTTACTTTCCAATATACACATGTATTTCTTGCTTACAAGATGTTAGCACACCTGTGTCCTTGTAATTATTATGATATATGAGTTGGTATTGCCATCTTCTGATGATTTGTATTACTGCATGGCTATGTACAAACTGTACCTTTTTGTTTCCACGAAGTGATGACTATAACAAAATGGTATAATGTTATCTTGGACTGAGGAGCCACCTCTAATTTAGCCAATAGGGCTAATCTCTGTGAATAGAAATGTTTCTATCTTACAGTAACCATGGTAATTATCTTAGGTATATAATGTAAGACATTATGTCTTCTACCTCGGAGACCCCAGGAGACATGGAGATTCCTCGAGGTATAGGGAATGCTTAGCATTGGCTCCCAGTTCCTAATGGTAAGAACTGCTTACGGCAACTGTGATTTTCCTTTTTGTTAGTAATAAACAAGCTTTATTACTCTTATGCAACATGTCTGTGATTCCTTGCATGCCCATTTTTGCCAAGAACCTGAGAGTGAGGTTTAGACCTCCTGACACTTGTAACCTGCACCACTACTTACAGCAACTGACAGTAGTGTCTGGTACTCAGTACTGCTTCCCATGTAACAGTGCCACCAGTGGTCACGAATATCACAAGAAGGGTGGTAACACTGAAGGAAAGAATGGAGGTCCAGTGGAGACAACTGCTATGGCTGGCACAAGGTAAACCATGGCCAGTAACACAAGTGTAGCTTATCCAGGCTGGAATATTCAGGAAGTAAACAGAATGTGAAGAGTGGGTCTGAAATTTGTGCAATGGCTGCACCTCTAGAAACAAGCAGCGCAACATTCAGGAAGCTGTTTATGGGAGGTAACACATCAAAAGGGTACAATATTTAGCAATAAATCCATTTGTTGTATAATTTACACATAGCAACCTGCACAAGCCCCAGACATCTACTGCCATGGCATACATTCACATTTTCCTCTTGAATTCTGCTGCTACTGATGATGATGAAGAAGAAGAGTAGGTCAATTGCATTGTGGAACACAGAGGGCCATGCGGCCAATGGTGTCTAGTAATCTCCTAAAGCTGGATGATCATGACTTTAAAGCATGGTTCAAACTGGACAAAGAGGCCATGCTGGGGTTAGAGCAGGACCTGTAGAATGGTCTTGTGTGCCCTACAAATCATAAATGTCAACTTGGACCAGATGAGCACTTTTTGCAGCCCTGCTGTTCATCTCCACAGGCAGTTTCCAAAGGCCCACAGCTAATATGTATAGTACCTGCTGTTTCTTTCCACAGGCACTTTCCTAAAGCACACAGCTAATATGTATAGTATCATCCAACCCACCATTACAGTACAGATTATGAGTGCAACAGTGAAATAGTCAGACCAGTACATTAAATTTTTGATAGACATTTAACTCCCTACTAAAATCAATCAGGTGTACTTTGACATTGCTTGCAATCTGGGAGTGATTGATGCAGAGGACTGCACACTTGTGCCTATACATGACTCCAAGAGCAGCATATACCCATTCTGCAATAGAAAGGGATATTCAATAAATGTGCAGATGATATGTTTAGTGGACCACGCCATTCCTAATTTGGTGACCTCATACCCTGGTGACACACATGATGCCTTTTTCCAGAACAATCAGGCATGCATGACATCCTAGAAGGAGACCATACCCACAAGGGGTTCTTTATAGGTAAGCATCATATGCAGTTGCTGACCACATGCAGGGTGCACTGCACACATACTTAACAAATATGTTTGTGTCCCACAGGTGACTCTGGGTATCCCTTGAAGCCTTTCCTCATGACTCACATCAGATGACTTGTGTCTGCACTAGAAATGTGATCCAATCCTATGAATATAACAACAATTGCTGTGATGCTGAAAACATTCAGAATCCTTAAAAATGCATTTTCAATGTGTAGATAAAGCATGAGAATCCTTATAGTTCACACTGGAGGCTACACACAGGATTATTACTCTCTGTACAGTTCAGTGCTCCACAGTGTTGCTGTACACAAATGACTGCTAGATGACATTGAGAGGCTGGACATCCCTGGGCTAATGAAGGGATCAGAACCGGATAAGGGGGTAGGTGGGTGTGCAGTCATGCTGTATCTGGGGGAAGAACATTTCAAGATGGGCTGGTTGATAGATACATCACTGAGTAGCACACACAGATTACACATGTGCTGCTAAAACATATTTAGTCACAACATGTGCACACATGCCAGGAATGCTGTACAGAATGTCTCACAAATGCACATTACAGTATGTAATACAGGGGTCACATGTCACTGGGTGTGGGATCAGCTAGGCTTGCATAGGGCTCCAAGGAACTGATCATTGGCTTTCCTAGGATTTAAGACACAAGCAGTAGAGGTGCTGAGTGATATGCATGCAGTGATGTCAGCTGTGAGAGGGTCAGGGAGAATAGTGACCTGGACCACAGCATAGCATTTGTACATTGCCATAACATTCGCTCCTTGGTGTCCTTGCAACACAGACTCACTACTGCCTAATGAGGCTGTCATACTGTCGAAGATACCCACGTGTATGGTATTAGATAAGGAGAATAGATAACATTCATTACTGAAATGCTGGCTGTCTATTATGACCTGCGTATCATCTGGCCTACTCCTCTTGTTCACATTTACTTATGTCCCTGCATCACTGGAAACAGGTGTGTGTGTGTGTGTGTGTGTGTGTGTGTGTGTGTGTGTGTGTGCGTGTGTGCGTGTGTGTGTGTGTGGTATGTCAGGCTGTTCTGGGGGTGGGACATCACCTGCACTGTCCTCATTTCTGTCCTGATCATCTTGGGGTTGTTACACATTTTTATCTCTGTAATGCACATGTCCATCCCTATGTGGGAACATAAATGTGTGTGAGAATAATAGTACATATGTGCCAATTACACCAATACACAGCATTAAACTGCATCATGGCATGCAATGCCATGTATCACAAAGCCACAATCTATTGTCTTGAGTACACTGTTGCAGTCCCAATTGTCATTTGGCTCATCCTGTACACTGCTTGGTTCTGTCAAGGTAGACTAATGTCAACTGTTATGCCCACTAGTGTTTTGTACAACCAATGTTTTGCCCCCCACAGGGACATTGTACACCCATGCTAACTCCCCCTACACATGGACATAGTCCTGGATGTCTTTCATAATGTCAACAGTGCAGCCTGGCACTTGTGGCTTCATCACTTATTGACAGGTAGTATTGTTAGCAACATTACAGAGTGAATAAAAGCTTATTTGTGATCAACCCATGGACTATCCCAAATCCTTCAATTCTCCACATGCTTAACCCATCCATTGGGGGTCTCCATCCAAATGACACAAAACTCCTTTTCCTTGATCTGTCTTGGACCTCCTTCATGCTGCGCACTTCTAGGATGCCACACATTGCTCCCATGTTTAATCTTCAGTCACTCCATCAAATTGACCTCAGGCATGTGCACTCACAACACAGAAACACCCACGAAGCAAACCACACCCACACATAACACCAGTTAATGAATTCACATTAGTCAATCACAACCAATCAAAACCTACACATCACAACTGTGGAACAAACAAAGGTCCTGTCTCCACTCATAGGTGCCACTAGTAAACATTAATGCAGTAAGAAAAAAAACTGAAACCAGAAATTCTACACAAAAAGAGATCTTCAAACTGATTTGATCACTAGCAAATCATTTATTTGGTGAGTAGCACAGCGAATACAGACAGAAAAAAAAATTTGCTTAGCCACTCATGCAAGAGAACAGCACCAATATTCCGCACAAAATAATCATATTTTGAGATACTCATGGAATATTCCCTCTTTATACTATGGGAGAGATGAATAACATAGTGGAATAAAAGAAATATTCTGCCATGTTATTTTACCTGCAGTGCAAATAACATACAGGATAATGCCTGATGTATGGTGCTAACCATGTTGTAATCATCTTGAGTGGTTGCTAGGGCATCAGTAAACCTCGAGAGTGCAGCTCGAGAGGTTTAGCATGGCCCTAGCAACCACAAGAGATGATTACACCATGGTGATCACCTGTACATCAGGCATTGTCATTTATAGTGTATGGGACTCGACATGAGAAGTTACACCCCCCACCCAAACACAAGTAATTTAGCCTTACCTTATTAATGAATCTGCACTACAGCCACATGATTGTGTAGGAAAACTATTTATTAGGATACACGGACTGAATGACAGTGAGTTGAAATAGCACCAGAGTTAAAATATCTATCAGACATAGTGATTGCTAGATTCAGTAATGATAAACTGAGACAATTGGAATATATGTATAGTGTAATGCTGTTATGCATGAAATTCTATGCCTGGAATATGCTTGTTCTGCTGTAGTAGTGATGTCATTATGTTGTTCTGCTGCGGTAGTGATGTTACTACTGCAGTAGAACCACTTGGAATGCTGGCACAATATATAGGATAGTGTATGGTTACCCATACACTACAATGCTATTCTTCCACCGAGTAGATACAATGCTGACTGATGACCTCAAGAGAGAAGCTCGAAAGGTCTTGAAGTCAGCATTGTCTGATCATCCTTGTAATCATATGGGTAACCATAAACTGTTCTTTATAGTGTATGGTGCCCAAAAAAAGATGAAAAGAGACTCACTTTTCCATATTTTCGCTCGGTTCTGCCGAGGCCGTCCATTCACTACTGCTGCTGCCCAGCACATTCGCACAACCCTCTCACTCAGCAAGGAATGAATCAGGACGTCAGCTGTAGCCCCTTGTATTATAATGTCCTCACTAATGCAGAACGAAAAGTCATTCTGCGTTAGTGAGGACATCACTACTACAGCAGAACAACTTTTTGCGGTGTATGGATTTCCATACACAACCGCATCCCACCATACACTATATTGCTTTCCTCTATTTAATTCTGTGGTAACAGTATTCTAGAACCTCTAGAGACTTCACAAGTCAGTTTCATTATGAAAAAGAGAAAAGAAAAACACAATGTACACATTTCACGTAATACTACTATACAGTATAAAAAATACAGGATGAGCAATTTTATGCACAACCTGTGTGTTCTATCACCTCAGGGTTCTGATTCCCATGGATCTCTCGAGCTTCGCTCTCGAGGTCAGAGGGAATCAGAACCCCTCTGTTTCAGAACACATTGGTTATGCATAGTTGCTCATCCAGTATTCTCTATATAATTTGAATACTGCACTGAGACTAGCAATCACATTCTGGGTGTGTAGAATACTGAATTACACTGGCATTCCATTTTGTAAACCCACTGCTATGACATAGATGAGATAGGTTTATAAGGTTCTGACATCACAACAATGGGATTAAAAGGTTGTAATGTATGGAGAACCGTTATTATACATTGCCTGGTATCTTTTAATTTTCTTGTAATCTCATAATTCTGATGAAAGAGCTGTAAATCTTGCTTGCCTACACCAGACCAGTGAGATTACAAGATGAATCAATGTCACCCGACAGCATTCTAACCCTAGAATGTGATATGCGAGCGTTTTAAACTGTGCTCTTCGACCGCGTTTAAACTGCCGCTACTGCTTCTTGTTTTTTTTTTCCTACCTCCCTCACCCTTGTCCACAGGCAGCCTCCGGTGATCGTGAATCTCATCTCAGCTGACAAATGTTTCCCACAACCCCTCTGTCCCATACAGTTGACACGCCTCTTCCTGAGCAAGCACATGGTAAATGTTGTCCAGTCGCATTTGACTTCAGGATCAGCAACAGTCAAAGGGCTTTTTTTTTTTTAAACAAGTATTTTCCTGCTACTAATGTTTAACACTGAAGTATTTATAACCATTCTGTATTTGTGTAACCTAAATTGGGCTGCAATAAATGTTATTTATGATCGTCAATGACATGAAGTATTTCTGTAAGGTATGCCTTATTTTGAAAAAAAGCATTCATATTTTCTCTTACTTTACTTGCTAAAAACCCCATACACTATAAAAGACAATGGCTGAAGTTCTGCAGTGTACTGGGTTGAAATCACCTCCCACAGTTGCCATGCTTACAGTAAACCTCTCGAGCTGCACTCTCGAGGTTTACAAGCATGACATGGCAACTGCTTCAGGTGATTACAACCCGGTAAACTGAAGAACCCTAGCCATTGTCCTCTATGTAATCTGTTTGATTGCAGTGGGTAATAAGGGCTACCCATACATTACATGTTATTAGCACCACAGCTCTATTATCTTTTCTGCAGCACAGTCTAGACACTCAAAATGCAGTGGGAGGAGAGGAGACTATGGCATAACGAGTGGCTTCACTGTTTATGGGTGTTCCTCATTATAGGTGTACAAAATTGGGGAGGTTTTGATTTTGATTTCAGTTTTGCAAAATCACCGCTGGTTTTGGTTCTGGTTTGGGTTCTGGTTTTAGTTTTGGATTCATGGCCACTTTTTTATTTAGAGTCTGACAGCTAATGTCTGGGACTGGCATGTGCCCCAAAAAAAACACACAGAGTCCTCTTGTTGTTTTTTTTTGAGTGTGTGTGTGTTTTTAATTGTTTTGTTAACTGGGTAAGGCCCACTAAGCACAAGTGTCTGTTTTCAAGGGCAACCAGGAGCACTGGGATGGTTAAGTCAGTAACTTGCTCAAAGTCACACAGTATGCAAGTGGAGGCTGTGGAAATCAAACCTAGGTATGCTGGATGTCCCAAGTTCTTTAATCTGACCTCTATATTGCACAGCACACATCATACAAGTGGAGGTTGAGGGAATCAAACCAAGGTCTGCTGGCTGTTTCAAGCTGCTTCACAGCTCATTACTCAAACCTTATACTGCCAGCACTATTAATTTTGTCTGTCTCTGTCAGCTGCCTGGCTAGTCCCCCCCACCACACACACACACACAGTCTCTGAGCCTTCCTCATAAAAAAGTGCTTTTTTCTTCGTTTTCCCGCTCCTGTTTTTCTCCTCCTCCCTCTCCATGATTCTTCCAGAGAACTAAAAGGCAGCAAAGCCAAAAATGGAGTAGCAAGGTTCTCACTCCCACAAGTCACAACACAGCATGAACATAAATATGCCCCATTGCTGGCAGAGATGCAAATAGTGCAAAGACCAGAACTGCACTGCTATATATACTCTGGTTTGTGCATGTGCGAACTGGAGTATGTAGGCTGCGCAAGGACTCCCCTCTGCACCTTTTGACCTCTTATAGCTCGTCTTAAGCCTGTCATATGACAGGCATGCAAGCTGAGAGAGAAAAAAAAGAAAAAGAAGAATATGAAGCTTAGATCTGAGCTGAGCAGGCAAGGTGTGGCTTGGGTCTCATGGAAACCAAGCTGTATGTGTTTGTTATGGCTCAGTTTCACCATCACAGGTTCAGCACACCTCTATTCCTAATGTTTAGAAAGTATTCAATAAGAATAGATCAAGGATGTGAAAAAAAAGTTGGATATAATAATAGCATTAGCATGCATTTCAGTACTAAGAGATGAAGCAGATGAGAAAACAGCAGCATCAATGAATTTAAGAGAAGACAAGCTATCATAATGGGCCCTATTCATGAATGCCCACGCACCAAGCAAGGGCAGCATGTAGGCATTCCTATGACTGAATGCTGCATAATGGTGCTCTGTGCACCCCTCGCAGAGTCCACTCATGGGTGTGCTAGTGCCCTGCGCACTGGATCCCAAGCTGGCCATAGTTCACCACTCCAGGGGTGGGATGGGGCATGTTGGGGGGGTATCACACATATAATAGGTATCATAGGTTTGTACAGAGCTTATTTAGACTTTTGTCCATTATGCTTGCTAGATTTCATATAATCTACCTTTACTCTGTAATATGTGTCCAAGTTGTTTTTAAACACCATCATAGAGGAGCTTCCTGTTACCTCTAATGGAAGTGTACTCCAAATGGCCACTACCCACTGACTAAACCAGTTTTATCTTCTTACGAGGTTACATTTTTTAGCCTTGAGCTGCAAGAGGATGTGCTCGAGTGTTATAGCTCTGATCTTTCATTTCAAATCCCAATCCTCCCATAGTACATTGTCTGTCAGTGCCATGTAAAGCAGGCACATATAGAAACATAGAAACATAGAATTTGATGGCAGATAAGGACCGCTTGGCCCACCCAGTCTGCCCATTTCCCTACCTACTGGATAAGCTGCAGATACTAGTTAACCAGCAGCCTACTTCTTCCTACCCCCACCCCCCAGAACTGCCTTATGACTATCCCATGCATGCTTGAATTCCACCACTGATTTTGACTCCACAACCTCCTCCGGAAGGCCATTCCATGCATCCACAACCCTCTCTGTGAAAAAATACTTCCTTAAATTACCTCTGAGCCCCCCCCCATCTTCAAATTGTGCCCTCTTGTTCTTGCACACCTCTTTTTTTGAAAGATGCTACCCTCTTGGACTTTGTTGATTCCCTTGAGGTACTTGAAAGTTTCTATCATGTCCCTCCCCTTTCCTCGAGGCTATACATATTAAGCTCCTTAAGTCTCTCTTCATATGTCTTCTGGTGCAGACCCTGCACCATTTTAGTGCCCTCCTCTGGACAGCTTCCATCCTGTCTATGTCTTTGCGGAGACTGGGTCTCCAGAACTGCCACAGTACTCCTGATGGGGTCTCACCAGCTGTCTGTACAGAGGATAATAACTTCCTGTTTTCTACTGGTGATGCCTCTCCCTATGCATCCCAGTATCCCCCAGCCCTCCTTGCTGCCTCTCACATTGCTTGCCCATCTTTAGGTCATCTGATATGACTACCCCAGGTCCCTTTCCATTTTTGTTGTTGTTAGTATCTCACCCCCATTGTGTACTCTTCCCTGGGTTTTGTTTCCCAGGTGCATTACCTTACTTCTTAGCATTGAATCTAAGCTGCCATACATTTGACCATTCCTCTAACCTTGCCAAGTCCCTTCTCATCCTTTCCATCCCACCCTGTGCATTAACTCTGTTGCAGATCTTAGTGTCATCTGCAAAGAGACATACTTTTCCTTCAGTCCTTCTGCAATGTCACTTATAAAGACATTGAAGAGGACGATATGTTTACTGAACCCTGCGGTGCCCACTAGTAACCCTCCTTTCTTCTGAGTGGACTCCATTTACTATTACTCTCTGTGTCCTATTCTCCAGCCAATTCTTTACCCAGGCTGTCATCTTGGACCACTCCCAGGCTGGCTAACATATATTAATCTTTTGTGTGGGACTGTGTCAAATGCCTTGCTAAAGTCTAGGTAGGCCATGTCCAGCCCCTCCCTGATCTACTACTTTGGTCACCCAGTCAAAGAAATCTATCAGATTCTGTCTGGCATGACCTTCCGCTAGTAATTCATGCTGCCTTGGGTCCTGTGCCCTCTGGCCTCTAGATACTCAACAATTCTTTCCTTTAGAAGTGATTCCATCATTTCCCTATCACTGAGGTTAAACTAACAGGTCTATAGTTTCCTGCTTCTGCTTTGCTCCCACTTTTGTGAAGGAATCACATCTGCCCTCCTCCAGTCCTCGGGTACCACCCCATCCTCCCATGATTTGTTAAAAGGGTAGTCAGTGGTGTCACTAGTTCTACCCTTAGTTCTTTAGAATTCTGGGATGAATCCCATCAGGCCCCATTGATTTGTCCACCTGCAGTTTTAAGAGTTCTTTCAGAACCCTTTCTTCTGTAAATGGGCTGGTATCAACTTCTGTATCAAGTGTTACTACTGTTGGTTTATGTACCTCCCCTCTTCCTTTGTAAATACTGAGCAAAAATATTTGTTTAGTATCTCTGCCTTTACAGTCTCCCTCTGCCCACCCTCCCTCCCCTTTATTAAGCCTCACTATCCCTCCCTTGGTCTTCCTTCGCTCCCTGATGTACCTATAAAAGGTTTTATCCCCCTTCTTAACTGAGTTGGCTATCTTTTCCTCGGTTTGGGCCTTTGCTGTTCTGATTGCCTTCCCAGCCTCCTTTTGCTTTAACTGATACAGTTCTCTGTCCTGCTCCTTCTGCGATTCCTTGTACTTCCTGAATGCTTTCTTTTTCTCTTGAACCTTCACTGCCACTTCCTTTGAGAACCATAGTGGTTTCTTACATCATCTTGTTTTGTTTATTTGCTTCACACAAAGGCTCGTTACCTCTGTGATGGCAGTTTTATTATTCCCCATTGTTCTTCTACCCCTCCTTCCTGCCCATTTGCTAGTGCATTTCTTAGGCACTCACCCATTTTGTAAAGTCAGCCCTCCTAAAGTCCAGTACTTTTGTCTTTGTAAGCTTGACTCTATTGCTGTGTTTATTGTGAACCATACTGTTCGATGGTCGCTAGTTCCCAGATGGCTACCCACTTCTACATCTGTAATCTCTCCATCTCCATTTGAGAGAATCAAGTCTAATATGCTCCCTCTCAAGTGGGCTCCAGTACTAGTTGTCTAAGGCATGCCCCCTGTAGGGCATCTAGAATAACTGCACTCTTCGAAGTGGCAGCTGCAACTGCACTCCAGTTAACATCTGGCATATTCAGATCACCCATCAGCAATATCTCCCCTTTTTCTGCCATTCTAAGTATACTTTCTATCATTTCCCTGTCCATTTCCTCCCCCTGAGAAGGGGGTCTGTATATAACCCCTGTGCGTATTGTGGTGCCATTGCCTGTCTCCAAATTTACCCACAGAGCTTCTTCTCCTCCCTGTTTACCCTTTTGTTCTGTTGCTTTTATTCCTTCCCTTATGTAAAGAACTACTCCTCCTCCTCTTTTACCCTCCCTGTCCCTCCTGTGGACAGTGTATCCTGGTATGTTTATGTCCCAGTCATGATTTTGTGTGTACCATGTTTCTGTGACTGCCACGATATCCAGATGTTCCTCCTCCATCAAGGCCACTAATTCAGGAAACTTGTTACCCAGACTACGGGCATTAGTACTCATTGCTCTCCATTTTTTGATGGCTTTACCTTCTGTTGCAGCATCCCCCACTGACCATTCTAACTCAGTCTTTTTCTCATTTAGTACCCTGTTTTGTAGGGAGAGGCTGGGATTTTCCTGCTGCTTGTCAGTGCCCCCCCCTTGACTAGTTTAAAAGCTTGCCAATGAAGCATTTAAACCGATTGCTCAAAAGACTTGTTCCCTTCCTGGACCGATGTAGACCATCCTGCCAGTATAGGCTGGTGTCCCTCCAGGTGGAACCCCGGTCCCCAATGAAGCCAAACCCCTGTGCTCTGCACCATTTTTTCAACCATTCATTAAACTGCATGGTGCCAATTATCCTCGCCTCCCCCATGCTTTTGACAGGCAGCACCTCTGAGAAGGATACTGTGTGTGCTACTCGTCTTAGGTCCCTCCCCAACTCTGCAATGTCCTCCTGCACTGCTCTAAACTCATGATGAGCCAAGTCATTTGTCCCTAGGTGGACAATTATGTCCAGCTCGGAATCCCTTGCAGCTGTTCTCGTGATCCTGAGGATGCGCTTCCTGTCCCTCCAAGCCATGGCACCAGGCAGGCACCTTACTTCATTTTTCCCAGCTTCCCCCAGTTCTATACCCCTAATAATTGAGTCCCCCACCAGGAGCTTCTTTCTTTCCCTTTGGTGTCCTCTGCCTCCTTTCTGTGGGCCTCCCTTGTGACAGTTATCATCAGTCTTCTCTGTGGGTGCATCCATAGGGGAGCTACGCTCAGCCAGAATGGTGCATGGATTGTGGAGTGGAACAATTGACTGGGTGTGCCTCTGTTCCACCCTCCTCACCCTCCCTGAGCCCACTGTGGTCCAACTGCTGGGCTTTCTTCGCAACCTCTGAGGTAGTGGTGGTGGCGCTAGTTCTCCCTGGATGGGGGAGGTTCCCTTTCTACTGTCCAGTGTGGCCTGGGGGAAGGTTTCCTTACTACTGTCCAGTGAGGCCTGAAGACGGGCAACTTCCTCCCTTAGGGCAGATAGTTGTCTGCAAATAGGGAAGCATCTCAGCCTCCAGAAAGACTCCTGGAAGACTGCTGCCCCACAGTCATTAAGTCATTACATTGCACTACTCCCCACATGTTTATCTAGTTGTTTTTTTTTTTATTGTATTTGTGTGTGTGTGTGTGTGCGCGTGCGTGTGTGATTTGTTATATAGAAATATATATATATATATATATATATATATATATATAAATATTATACAACGTGTATGCTTATATTATCAGTGCAGTGTGCTTGAGAGGATATGACAGTGAAATGGACCTTGCACTCGAGGAAATGATGTCAGAACCTCAGGTATAAAGGAACTATTTCCAGGGTGGGTGGGGTGAGGGTGGGAAGGGTTGGGCCTAAACTGTGTCCTCACAAAACAATCGACTAAAAGCTCTCACCCGCCGCTGTGATGAGTGCCTTCCTGTCAGCAAGATACCCTACATAACAATTTGACAGAGAAAGTACCCTGCTAATCAAACAGAGAAAAATCCAGACATCCAAGTCAGACACAGGTAAACCTCTCCAGCCCCAAAACAGCCTGGTGGTTTGTTAGCCACAAAGGAAAATCAAATATGTAGTTATTTCAGCCCTTCTGAGGATGCTGACAAGATAAGCAGTTTTAAAAAAACCCTTTCTGAATTAAAACCTAAAACAAATACCAAGCAATGCCACTTTAAAAGTGAGGAAAACTTCTCTCAGATGTAAGCAAGAGAGAGAGAGAGTTTAGTTACAGATAATTCGTCCAAAATAGTATATCCCACGCAGCTTCTCAGTTGTTTTCAAGCACTCCTGTACACAACTTGGAAGAAGATGGACTTCAACCCCTCTAGTTCTTCTGTACTCCAATGGAAACAGTTCTAACTCACTCAATCTGGCCTCATAGTTCATTTCCTCCAATCCTCTTATGGTTCTTGTGGCCCTTCTTTTGATTCTCTTAATCTTTTGTGCAATTATGCACAAAGACACTTGCTTGCTGTGCTGCTGAGGTACAGCTGCATGAGGTGAGGACCCTGCTTTAACTGTCCTTCCCTGTTACATGCCCCCCTACATCGGACAACAGCTGGCAGTGCCCTCATCGGGACCCCTGCTACGTTATTGCCCCAGCCCACTGTATTGCTTGGGTGGCCTAGAGGGTGGCTGTTCAGGCACACAACCAGTGTCCATATTTTGTGGGGTATGCACCCTCCCAGCAGCCCATGCCCAGACATGGAAGGGATCCACTATGGGACCCAGGATGGGCATCTCATTGGATGCCACCCTGTATCCTGCACTCCACCCCTGCACCACCAAATTTTTCAGCCACACAACTGCATGCCCAGTGGGGTGGGGGCATAGTCTGGTGGCTGGGATTCATCAGTGCTGGCCTGTGCACTGCAGCCACTAGGTGCAGAATGGCACAGGTGATCTATGCAGGATTCGCGCACAGCTAGTGAATCCCCCTCAATATGTGGGTTTTCAGCTAGAAATACTGTGATATAAAAAGGGTTGACAGTGTGCCATTAAATTACAGCTGACATAGCAAAAACACAGACCTCCCATGGTATAAATAGGACATTCTGGGAGGATTTGATTAAACTTTTTATTCTTTCTTCAGTGATGCCAAAAATGATCCCTGGCACTCAGCGCTGTATCACTCATGCTGGGGAATGTTGTTAGCAACATTCTAAAGTGAATAAACAGCTTATTCTCATTCTTCTTATGTGATATGACCTATATCTCAATTCTCTGTAGCAGTGTGGCCCTTCCTAGTGCACCTGAAATAGAAAAAAACAGCACCAAGAGGGATCCGTTTCACAAACCTCAAGACAAGTCAGTGTACAGTAGAGTAAAAGAGCAACTCAGTGGTGTAGCATTTCAGTATTTTGTATTGAATCAATAAACAATCCAATGGTGACACATCATTTGACTATGGTCAAGATTTTGCAGTCTTGAACCCGTGACAACTTCATTGGGACAACAATAAGCCTGGTAGCATTAGACTAATAAATTCAGACTTATTTTTGGCTCATAGCCAAATAAATGTATTGTTAAGAATTCGTCAGTTAGCATTAACTTATGAAAATAAACTGTAATTCAGCAGGGTACACATATTAGTGCCCTGTGTCTTTAAATGGAGTTTGTGTTTTATTTCATGTAAAACTCAGGTGAACTCACTCAGTGCTTGCAAATCAAGTGTACACAGAACTGCCACATTTTAAGTATTCACATACTGTTGCTTAAGCGTTGCAAACAAATGCTGACCCTTTATGGTACTGTCTCTGTATATCCTCTTGCACTGTGTCACAGTATATCTCTTCCACTGCTGCAATGGAGGAAATTAATATTTTAGTCATTTTTATGTTGCTTGCATGCATACGCAAGAAACATGTTGTGGCAGCTTGCTGCAGAAGCAGGTTATGGAGGTGCGGCACTGTTGTGGCCACTGCCTCCACTGCCTTTGGAGGCATGGCCTGCATTCCCCAATGCGGTAGTATGCTGCTGCTGACACTAGTTCAGCCAGCGTGTCACCACCTTGAAACATTTTAGCCACTGCAATCAATGGCCACCTCATCATTGCAGCATCATCTGCTGCAATGAGGGAGCAACCCCTCATTGCAGGGTGGTCCCTTGCATGTCCCCAAACAAGTTTGCTGACAGGGAGCCCAGTCCCCATTGGCATAATGTCCCCCACCTCCACATTTCTGCTGTATGCCGAGATGGTACCCAATCCCCCTCGGCATCATGACCCACCTCTTTCTTTGCTAACGGGGTGCCCAATCCCCATTGGCTTCAGTCCCCCCCCTTGCCCATTGAAGTTGCCAATGGGGGAGCCCACTCCCTGTTGACTAATGTCCCTCCCAATGTTTTGTCTGCCAAGGGGTGCCCAATCCCCTCGGCTCTCCCACCCCTCCGTGTATGCCAACGGGGTGCCCAATCCCGCCAGCAACAGCCCCCCAAACCACTGGGATGGCATGCTGGGAGCCCATCCCAGCATGCCAAATGCCTGAAATAAAAAAAAACAGTCCCACATTTTATTTTACCTTGAAACGGGTCTCTTGTTGAGTCAGTCGCCCTGCCCCCAACCGCACCCACCCTGTACACCCCTGCCTCCCACCTCCCTTCACCTCCTGCCTACCCTCGCGAGGAGTCTGAGTCGACAATCTTGAGTGGACTGGGAACATGTCTGCACTTTTCAAAGCCGACCGCAAACTGAAGAAATGCCGGTAAGCTGTATAATGGCACAAATAGGGTTTTCAACTTTGATGCATATCTCAGGCATTTTTGGAATTTTGGCACCAAATTTTAAACATGGGATTTTGGGACCCTCCTCATGAATTCAGACACTGTCATGGCATTATTTGGTCCTGAAAGGTGATTTCATGGTCACTGTGTGGAATCACCTTTCAGGACTGATTAATGAAATGACAGTGCCAGTGTTCATGAGGTGGGATCTCAAAAAGCCTATGTTGCAAATTTGGTGGAAAAAATCTCCAAAATGACTGTTTTATGAGCGTGCAATGAGTAGTTGCTACGCACACTCATAACTTCATGAATTTGCAATTTTCTCACTCCAGATTTTCAGCATTGGCATTTTTCTGCACCTCCTCATGAACAGTACAGCTGTCATTTTTCAAATCCTGTCCGAAATGCGTTTTCGCACTTCTGGCACAGAATATCGCGATAGCTGTGGGAAATCAGTGTTCGGGACATATTAAAAAAATCACAGTGACACTGTTCATGAACAGAGGTCCTAAAATGCCTATGTTGAAAATTTTGTGATGAAAGTCCATAAAATGACTGTGTTATGAGCGTGTGTTGCGCAGTTTCCACGCACCCTAGTAACTTCGCAAATTAGTAATATTTTCACGCCAGATTTCCAACACTGACATTTTTTCACACCTCCTTATGAACAGTGCAGCTGTCATTTTTAACATACTGGCTGAAATAAGTTTTCACACTTCCAGTGCATAATAGCGCAGTCGCTTTGGGAAATCAGTGTTTAGGACACATTAAGATCGAGTGAGAGAGGGGGAGTGACCGAGCTCAACTGAGCTCTGTCAGAACTGCTGCAGAGTTCATTGTGGGCAGAAAAAGACACCAACACAGGCAGGAGCCCAGTACAAAAGAGCAGCCTGCAGCATCGGGAGAAACAATGAGTGAGTGAGGGAGAAGGAGTGAGCAACCTCAACAGAGCTCTGTTGGGACTGCTGCAGATTTCTTTGTGGGCAGAAAAAGGCGTCAATGCAGGCAAGGGTCCAGTACAAAAGGGCAGCCTGTAGCGCTGGGAGAAATGGAATGAGCGAGTGAGAGAGGGGAGTGAGTGAGGTCAGCAGAGCTCTGTTGGGTGTGCTGCAGATTTCTTTGTGGGCAGAAAAAAGTACCAATACAGGCTGGAGCCCAGCACAAAAGTGCAGTCTGCAGCACCAGGATAAACGGAATGAGCGACTGAGAGGGGGAGTGAGCGAGCTTAACGGAGCTCTGTCAGGACTGCTGCAGATTTCTTTGTGGGAAGAAAAAGTCACCAACAGAGGCAGGAGCCCAGTACAAAAGGGCAGCCTGCAGCGCCAGGACACACAGAATGAGCGAGTGAGAGAGGGGAAGGGAGCAGCCTCAGTGGAGCTCTGCTAGGACTTTAGAATTGCACACCCTCCTACTCAGGGTCCTCTGTGGTCCTATATTACACCAGGGTCTCTGGGGTGGACACAAAGCAATGACTGGATACTTTTAGGATTACTGTAATAATACGGATCTAGTTGTTCTGTTTATTACTCTAACTGACCTAAGTACTGAGCTATGCTGTTGTGATTGCTGTAATGATACAATGGATGTCTTGGAGGGGGGTCTTAATTCTTAGTTCTTAGGCATGGTACTTTCACTTCCAAATACCTAAACAGCACATATAAGCAAGCAAAATTTGACATTGACAAATGCTTGTTGTAATTACATCTGTTTTGTAATTCATTCTGTTTGCTTAAATTATGTAGTTGAATTATAGCCTTTTATGCCTACCTAGTTTGTAAATGTTTACTCCTTCTTCCTTAAGACTGTATCATTTTGCCTAAAAGCATATAAGCCCCCATATTCAAAAGGTTAGAATTGTCTGAACTGGATAAATGCAGGCACTAATGGTGATTGCGCAGGTATGCTATATTCTGCTGTTAGTTCTGTGCCGGCCAGGGGCAATAGCACAGCTGCACTATCATAATACATTCAGTATAGAAAAAGGGGGCAGTGATGTGACTATGTGGCACAGTGCAATATTCAACAAATCAGCACTGCACTAAAGGCATTTAGCTCAACTGAGAGCTCCACAATATAAGAACTATAAAAAGCAGTTGTATCCTGAGCAAACCCAGAAGCTGAAATCAGAACTTAAAAAAAAAATGGCACACATCCTGTGCCTTATGCAGGCTGTCCTGGAGGACAGGGAGCAGGACAATACCCCCCAGGCCGTATTGCAAGCACCGGAGATGTTATGCTTCAAACAGACTGTACTTCCCACGGGTCACATTTGATGTCCCCAATGACATGCAAATGCTGGGCAGGTACAAGCACAGCAGGCCCATGCTCATGCAGCTATGTGAGCTGCTATACAAGCAGGTCCAGACAGCTACATACTGCTGTCTGTTGAGCTTAAGGTGATAGCAGCACTGGGATTCCTGGCCACTGGCTCATTCCAGATACTGGTGGGTGACACCACTGGTATCACACAGTCAGCCACCTCGCACCTGTTGGACCAGTTCCTATATGCCCTGCTGGCCCATACTGGGGAGTGCGTTGTATTCTCCAGAACACCAGCAGAGCAAACTGCAACCATGCAGCGATTTTATTGGGCAGCATTCTTACCGTCTACATCGAGTGTCATTGACTGCACCGCTGTTGCCATTCATGCACCTCCAGAGGATGGCGTGGAGGCCTAAATGAACAGAATGGGTTTTTACTCAATCAGCCTCTAGGTGGTATGCAGTGCAACAAGCACATCACTGATATCCTAGCATGGTTGCCCAGCAATGCCCACAGTGCCAACATTTGGCACAATTCCATCCTGTGCCAGAAATTCGAGGGTGGGGTCATACCCAGTGGCACCTCACTGGTGATTATACACCCATTGTACTCACCACTGACCATAGCTGCCACTGATGTCACAAACCAAACATATTTCCAAAACAGGAGAGAGTGCATACCCCCTGTGTCCCTGGCTGCTAACACCTGTCCTATGACCTACATCTGTTGCAAAGAACAGGTCAGCATGACAAGGCAAGGTAATTTTATTTACATGGCACCCATTCCTGAGGGTTCTGTGTACCTCACAGTAAACAAAATAATGCAATAAAATACAGTACCAGTAAAAATAACCAATTAATATGTTAAAAATCTGATTAATGCAACAATAAGTTTAAATAGCAACACCAGACCCAACACACAATACAAGTGAGCGAGCTTTCAAATGTGAATTGAACACGACCAGGGATGAAGCATCTGTTACTTCCAGAGGAAGGGTATTCCAGAGAATTGAGGCAGTCACTGTGATTGTCCTATTCCCAATGACTTTAAATAGACTTGTGAAACAACTAAAAGGGCTGCATCCACTGATCAAAGTAGGTGGCCAGGAGTGTATGGGATCAGGAGGTCTTTCAGGTAGTCCAGACCTAGATGGTACAGGGCTTTGAAGGTTAACATGCACACCTTGAAGTTGATGCACCACCACACCAGCAGCCAGTGCAGAACATGGAGAACCAGTATGATATGCTTGAACTGGGAAGTACCTGCCACCAGCCAGGATGCTGCATTTTAAACCAGCTGCAAGTGACACAACAACTTTGTAGATAAACTCAAGGTACAGAATGTTACTGCAATCCAGTCTTAACAAAACCAGGGCATGCACCAGCGTTGCTTGGCCAGTAATTTCAAGAAAGGGCTTGCTCCATGTGATATTGTGCAGGTGGTAGATGCCACTGTGCACAACATGAACACCTGATATTCTACATTCTAATTTCAGCTTGGAGTCCACAATGACCTCCCCCGGCCGAGTCCTCACCCTATCTGCAGCTTACAATGCAACACCATCCAAAGAAGGTAGGACAGTGCTACTACAGCATCCATTTAGAAAAGGATTGCAGTCAGTGAAAAATAGACGGGGGTGCTCACCCACCTACTATGACCCTGGCAAGGATTCAAATAACAACTTCCTCCCTTTGTGTTTGACTCAAACAAAAAGGAGCACAAGCAGGGTGGTCTGTTAGTAAGATTCTGTTCAATTAGGCAGAATAAGCAAATCTTCTCAAGATTTTCAAAGTCAAAGCATAGTTTATTGCACAAATCCAGTGTAACACTTTGTAAAAACATACAGACCTATCCCAGTCCAGCATAGCCAGGCACCAGAAAACCCCAGTGCTTCATCAAACAGACTTCCCAGGCTTTCTCATCATGGGGCCTGTGTGGCAAAGAGCTGGGTTTTTTTGATGGCTGGCTGTGGTGGACTGGGGTATGTCTGTATGTTTTTACAAAGTGTTATACTATGCTTTGAATTTGAAAATCTTGAGAAGATTTGCTTATTCTGCCTAAATGAATAGAATCTTGCTAACAGACCACCCTGCGAGTGCTCCCTTTTGTTCATGTCAGACACAAAGGAAGATAGGACAGTGCTACTACTGCCCCTGATGAGCCAGACTGAACTGGCTCCACCAATAGCACCTCAGTCTTCGATAGGTTCAGTCTAAGCCAATTGGCTGCCATTCGCTCCTGAATTTCCCTGAAACACTAGCTCAATTCTGAGACAACTGCCCTCTCATTGGAAGCACAACACAAATACAACTTGGTATCATCAGCACAGCAATGAAAATCCAAGCCATAGAGTCTGATGATCTCTCTCAATGACAACATATACACAGCGAACAACATGGCAGCCAGAGAAGACCACTGAGGCACTGTTTTAGATGACAGAGACAAGTGCTGGTTGCTGCACCCTGCCGGATAAGCAGGACTGAAATCACCATAACATCACCCCTGTAAGTCCTACATATTGCCTCTGTCAGACCAATAGTATTCCATGTTCCATAGTGTCAAAGACCAGAGAAAGGTCAAGCAAAACCAAGATGGAACAACGTCTGCTATCCCTTGCTAGGAAGAGATCATAGTGCACCCTGGCTAGAGCTATTACTATTTGGAAACTGGACTGGAAGGGCTCATACATGTCATGTTTCTCTAAATGTTGTTCCAACTGCACTGCCAACACCTTCCTGATCAACTTCCCCAAAAAGGAAGGTTTGAGGCAGGCCTGTAATTTGCAAGAATGTCAGGGTCCAGAGATGTCTTTTTTAAAGAGAGTTTTCAATTTTCTTCACCCTGCTTGCTCAATAAATATTGTGTTCCTACCCATCATAGTGTGTGTGCTTCTTCACTTCCAATCATTTTTTCAGTGTATTTTCCTAGTAAAAAACATTTGAAAGTAATGCACTCACTATTTGTTTACTCACTGCGCAGTCCTGATATTACCCAGAATATTGGGCATGAGCGTTGCAAGATGCGTCATGAAAGGGACAAGTGGCCGTCGGAAAAGCCGACTGTATCATGAACTCTTGTAGTTTGGGGATCTTGTCAACCTTATTTGTTCTCACTTAAGTCACAGTGTCATCTGAGAGAGTTTTGGAATCAGAACTAAAGTTTGAGAGCACAAGTTCTCCATTGGTGTGCCTTGCTTATTGTCTAGTTCATAACCAGTGTCAGTGCAAACTTTTAGGGGACAGCCGCTTGATAGTAGTTTGACAGCTGTCAAACAGCATATTTGGGGGGCATCGTCATTAGTATTTTGATAGAGTGATAAAACTTAGTTTAACGCTGAGTGGCATTTTGTTTTATTTGCTGTAAACATTTTGGCTTCTTTTTATTTTGAACCTGCGTGATTTAGTAAATTTCTCCAGAAGGAGGGAGGTTATCCTGCCCCTGTATAGGTCATTGGTGATGCCCCACCTGGAGTACTGTGTGCAGAACTGGCTCCCATTCCTGAAGAAGCACATTAGATTGTTGGAGGAGGTGCAGCAAAAAGCCACAAGTATTCACTGGAGTCATGGCGGGATGGGGGATATGATTGAGACCTTTTAGTATGTGAAGGGGATAAACAAGGTCAACACAGAAGGAATTTTTCAGATGTGAAGGGGGAGGAACACAAGAGGGCGTGGACTGAGATTAGAGGGGGGAAGATTCAAGAGGGCGACAAGGAGATATTTTTTCATGGAAAGTGTGGTGGACAAATGGAACACCTTACCAGATGAAACAGTGTCCTGTAACATGGTGGGCAGTTTCAAGAGGGGTTGGGACAAGGGAAGGGGAAGGGGTACTAGGAAGGGGAGTAGGCGGAGCAGCTTCGTGATGAATGGCTAGCTGCACACTCAAGCAGACTCGATAGACTATGAGGCTTGTTTCTGCTGCCATTTTGGATGTTCATATGTTTGTATCCCACTTCTGCGGCATAGTCTTGTGTTTTGGTTGATTTATAAAGGCAATTGTAATTAGGGGATACACTGAATAAATCACAGAAGGGAAGCAGCATTATTTCATATTTTTGTGATCCGTACGAGTGGTTATGTTAAGCCTGTGTCAAACTAGCAAACTGCTTCAAGTTACTGATGATGATCGCAGTCATTGGGAAAAGGGTTGTTTGTTAATTTGTTCCCTTCATGATTTGTGACGTCTCAATAAATCTGAGCAATAGAAAAACATTACTGGAGTGTAGTCTGTATTATTTTGCTTGCTTTGCAACCTGTGTCAGCGAGTAGTTTGTTGTGACAGCCACTCGACTGAATCTGACAGCTGTCACGGTACCTGCATTTGTTTGAGCCTCTCACTGTGTCCTTTTGTTATTGTATGAAAATGAGTTTTTAAACTGCTTTACTTATTATCTTCGTATTATTATCATTTTTGACAGTATGTTACCCTGTAGATCTATCCTGAATTAATAAACTATGATCTGTTAGGAATTTAAAAAAAAATTAAATTTTGCCAATAGGTGTTTGCATCCAGGTTTGCAGCATTGTTGATAAGCACTAATTTTACTAATAAATTCATGGCAGCAATACATTTGCATGGGTCATGCTGACACATTATTAGTTTATTGAAACATTGAGCCGTTTGAATTCTTACAAATAAATTTAACACATCACAAACTGCATTGTGTGTTGTCAATGCTTATGTTTGCTACTCCTTATTGTGTATATGTTTATCATATTTTATCTGCATGGAGATACCAATTCATATTCCTGTTGAGAAGTGAAAGCATGTCAGTCAGTTTATACATTACTATACTGCTGTTTTTTTTTTTTATTTAGCTGATAGTCATGGTTAACTACTGTGCTGCGGGAAATTGCAGCAATAAGCCATCTGCAGATGTGTCACTGTCTAATTTTCCAAATAGGGACAAATCACCAATTATGTATCACAAATGGGTCAAATTTGTATGTCTGGATAGACATTGGGACCAGCAGCCAGCTTCTGCTCCAACCATATGCTCTGCACATTTCTCAACTGAGTGCTTTGAAAAATACATGCAGTTTCGAATGAAATATTGTAAATGCCTGAGACTGAGTAGGGATGCTGTTGCAACAATATGCCCTGTCAGAACTAGAGAAGTGCCAGTAACTGAAAATCCATATAAAAGGTCCTGTGAAGCCAGTGGATCATCTGGAATTGGTGCAAAAAGAAAGAGCAGAGCCATTTCAAAACTGGCAGTGTCTCTGGTTAGTCAATACCTACTTTTCTTTAAACTGTATTTTTGTACATGTTATGTGTAGTGATATTGAGCCTTATTTTTTTGGCTGCCTCAAGCATGTCTTTGACCCTGCAAACCTAATTTTGCACTGGACCAACGAAATGAAAAAGGGATGTGTAAAAGTGCCAAGATGGTTAGCAGCTGCAAAAAAAAAAAAAAAAAGATCTGTATGTGTGCCACAAAGGGGACGGACATAACCAAGAGTATGCCCATTAATTACCAGATCTTAACTGATTAGTGCATGGTCTGAGATGATGATATTCTCTAACCTAGCATAGAGAATAGAGGACATCAGACTGTTCAGTATTAAAATATAGTAATTGGTGAATGTACATATTGCTTCTGGCCCAGCAAGCACGAGTATGCTACTGATGGTAGTCATATGAACCCGATGGTAACACTGCGTTTTACTGTTTGAGTGAGTGGTTGGTCAGAGTTGTAGTGGGTGGGGTGGGTGGTTGATTCTCAGGATCCAGAATAGGTGTTATGTGAACGTGGGTGTCTGGATCATATTGTGGAGTGTAACACTAGCACCATTGATTAATGTTATGAAGCTCTGGTTGGGATGTGACCAAAGTATGTCACGTGTTGGGGGGGGGGGTTGTTTTACACCATGTCCTTGGCTACTGGCCTCCCAATCCCTTCCACCAGTTGACAGCCCATTCTGACAAATACAGTTGATATTATGGTGGCGTCCCCCATCCAATGCTTAAACCACCGATCGCCATCTGGTTCTGGCATTTACAGTAACTCTGGTGTGTTTGGCACACACCAACAGTGAATAATTGAACAGGAGGAAGGGTAGGTCATTACATAATGACTGGTATGAAAGCAACTGAGTAACAGAGATTTCAGGGGGTAGTGGAGTCCCTGTAGTTAACCCTGGGGTTCCACATCAAGATATAGACAACAATGTTGTTGATATCCCCATCAGCGATGGGAGCAATGCCGACTGTCAGCATTGTTCCCATCATAACAAAGTGTTTTCTGGTGTGGGGCTTCACCCCCATACCTCCCATCTCTAAATATCCAACTCCAAGTTGGAGTTGGTTTTGGGTGGGGGTACAACACCCGGAAAGAGAGCAGTGGTGGAAAGCGAGACCATCACAGTAACCTGGAGAGATTTGTCACTGTGATGATCTTCGCTATTAAATTGTCATTTTGTGGATGTGATACCCCCTAGAGATTGCAGCGGCACTGCTATTTGAATGGACATGATCTACAGACCTCTAGCTTAGCGAAAATAGATGGACAAGCATCTTTGGAAGCCATCCATAAGAGGGTGACTACAGTGGAAGTTATGCAGGTAGGTGACTTTTATCTGCCAGATGTTGATTGAAGCACTCCAGCCACAGCCACAGCCCTGGGCAGGTACATGCTGGACACCCTGCAAGGAGCTTGCCTTAGGCAGCAAGTTCTAGAGCCCAACCAGGAGGAAGCAATTTTGTACCTGAAACTCACCCACAATGATAGAATTGAAGATGTCAAGGAGGTGGCCACCTGGTGTCTGGTGACCATCTCACAATGTGGGTCTCAGTAGATGCAGCGGCAAAGTGAAGTCACAGGGAAGTGAGGTTCCTTGAATTCAGGAGGGCAGACTTTTTAAATTTGGTTATATATCTCTCAGGGAGGCCCTAGCAGGGTGGTTGGACCAGGGTGGTTATGGTGGCATTAAGATTCAGTGGCACTTATGAAAGGAGCCATAGAGCAAGCAAGCAACAAACCTTTGTGTAAGACAAATTGACAATGGTAACAGAATAAGAAAACATCTGTTGTTCTCAAGGGAAGTTGCCAGGAAGGTAAGAGCATAACAGTTTGCATTCAGGAAGTACAAGGAAACTTGGATTCACAGCTGGGAGGTGTCAAACAAACTTGATACATTTATTTGACTGTGTGATCAGGGAAGTGGATCAGTGGTAACAGTGAATGTGGAGTACCTTCATTTTACTGTAGCATTGATTTTTGACAACATTCCACATAAAAGACTTGTAAGCAAGTAACACAGCCTGTTAATGTTCCCTAATGTGTTACACTTAATTACAAACTGTTTGAGGGATACAACACAGATGGTGGTAGTAAATCAAGCTTGTTCTGATGAAAGTAGTGTAATCAGCATGGTCCAACATGGGGCAAATCCCACCCCCCAAACAAAATATGCAAAATCATGAATTTTTTATCATAGGAACCCAGTGGAGGCTTAAGTGACGGGGGGGGGGGGGATTGATACTGATGGCAACCAAACAGCAGAGGAATCTGGGGGAATGATCATATCAGATGGCCTAAAGGTGACCAGATAATGTGCCAAATCTGTTGGGATAGCAAATAGGATACCGATGTGCATAGGGAGAGCTACCACCTGCAGAAGAAATGAGGTGGTGATGCCTGTATATAAATCAGTTGTGAGACCTCATCTGAAGTGTTGTGTCCTGATCTGGAGGCCACATCTACTTAAAGACATAGACCCTAAAAGATGTCAAAGACTCAAAATAATATTATAAATTGTTGCTAAATACTGTAGAACTGTCTCCTAGCAGATGTTTTTCACCTGTCAGACATCTGTCTTCCTTAGAGATGGTCAAAACTGGAAAATTTCATTCCACATTTTTTGAAATTTTCACATTTTATGAAATATTTCTCGGGTGCAAAATGTGAAACTCCACTACATATATGTGGAATTTCACCCTTGAAATTATGTGGTCTGTTAATAAGAATTTCACCACCCACAGGTGAAATTCTGCCATTCATGGGCAAAATTCTGCATTTCTGCTGGTATAATTTCTCACCCCCAAAATATTATGCAAAATGTGCAAATTTCATAAAATATTTTGCAAGACAAAATTTCCAGTTTCACTGGCATTTCAAAAGTGAAATTAAATTTTCTGCATCTCTAGTCTTTCTCCATAGTCAGTACATTGTGCAATTGTTTGCCATCTGCTATTATTTACTTACATATGAGTAAAGATGTTTAAGGGGGAGGGTCAAAACAAACAAATAGTACTGATTGGAAGTTAGCCATTAATTATCCATAAATGTTTGGAACGTATTCCAGGGTGTACCTCAAGGTGCGAGAATGGCTGATGCGTATTTCAGTTCACAGTCCTCCCACATGTGTTCCATTGAATGACATCTAGTAGCTTCTGGATGTACTGATTCAGTAGTTATCAGTAACACTTGTTATGTTAAACATACACTAATCTTCTCATGGGCATAGTCATACCATATCTGTTTCATCATGAGTTTATTAATTGTTTCTCATGAATCAGGAACAGTAACAGTAACAGAAAAACCCAGCACATGGACCACAGGAGTTCAATGTAACTTGTTGACTGATGACCCAATTGCATGCTGCACTCCCAATACTAGCCCCTAACATGGTAACAGTGACAATTCGATCTGTACTAATGTCCATCAGGCACTTCAATGCAGATTGCTTGGAAAGAGTTCGGCAGGGATGAACACAGGTTTATTGCATTCACTCTATTTGCAGTACAGTAATTCCTTCTATGTGGTAAAGCTTATTTTGAAACAAGTTATGCATCTATTAAATATGACAAAACAATTGGTTTATATGGTTAGGTCCTTGAATCTTGGAGCATTGTGTTTGAATGAATGAATTACAATTCTTCAGTATTTGTATACAAAAAAAGCCTAAGTATTGATGTAATGTTAATCACAAAATTTGTACGGTTATAATAAATATGATTGCAGTCTTGTGACTAAAACACAGGCTTGCTTGTCCATTTGAGTCATATTATGATTCTAAGATCAAAAACTTAATTGGTAACATCGCAGTATGTAGATGTTCGATAACTTTATAGGTTTAATCACAATATGAAGTTGCTTTATATCAATTAAATACTCATATTTTCATGATGCTACTACCATTATCATTTATATGGTTAGGTCCATGAATCTTGGAGCACTGTGCTTGAATGAATGAATTACAATTCTTCAGTATTTGTATACAAAAAAGCCTAAGTATTGATGTAATGTCAATCACAAAATTTGTACGGTTATAATAAATATGATTGCAGTCTTGTGACTAAAACACAGGCTTGCTTGTCCATTTGAGTCATATTATGATTCTAAGATCAAAAACTTTAATTGGTAACATCATAGTATGTAGATGTTCAATAACTTAATAGGTTTAATCACAATATGAAGTTGTTTTATATCAATTAAATACTCATATTTTCATAATGCTACTACTATTATCATCAAATCACAGGAAGGTTGATGTGCAACAGAACGCAAAGTGCGTAGATGAAGAAAAGTTCATTGTTTTCCAAACTTCACTCCATGAGCTATTCGAAACATGTGAGATGTGTGGCAAAGAATGTATGGTTTCTTTCTCCACAGATGATGCTAACTGAAAACAGGGTACATTATAAATATTTAATGCTCAGTGTCAAACATATATGCAATGTAAATTGTGGCATAGCCAGTGGACTATTGGGCACTACACAACAGTCAACCTATTTTTATCAACTGCCATCCTCACTTCCAGATGCCCAATATCAAAAGCATTGCATATCTTCAAACTTATGAACATTCCATGTGTGAATCACACTGTCTTGTATAATCACATCAAATGCACAATCTCACCAGTCCTATGTAACATCTGGAACCAAGAACAACTACAGCTACTAGGAAAACAGAGAAATGGAAGGTGGCATGATACTTGTCGGTGATGGATGAGTCGACAGTCCTGGACACGCTGCAAAATTTGGCTCATACACTGTACTGGAGCAAAGAATAAATAAAGTAATTAATGTTTCTCTTGTCCAGGGATCAATCACAATCATTATATGGTATTCATGTTAGGATTAATCTCCTACTATCTGACTCCATGAAAAATGTTGATTAGTACTACAGATTCATTTATTAATTATACCTGATTAAGCCTTAACCATTAGAAATATCACCATAGAAATAATGTGCAGTATAGTCAACCACAGACACAACAAGGCTGTATTTCCATTCAGGGGTTGAGATGACAGCATATGAACCTCTAGAGCAAAGTTCGAGAGGTCCATGCTGTCATCACAACTCTGAGATAGAAACATAAGTTGGGTTGTGTGGTTGCCCATATATATATATTTTTTTATATAGTATTTTTTTTTACACCGGAGTGACAGACCCCCACTGAAGTGAAAACAAAATGTATTACCATTTATTTTTTCTGTTATATTATCAAAACTGTGGCTGCTTGAGGGGGAGAGCATACAGCTTGGGATCCCAGGGTCACTGCAATAAGACCCAGTAGTGGCACCTACAGTAATGGTGTTAATGTACACCATGCATTGAGCCCTGTTTGTTCCACTTGCTACTCACAGGATTCATGAGTAGGAGATGCAGACGAAAGAACCCACAACGGTAAGAGAAATTGGGCCACACTGGTTGCAGTGAAAGCACTTTCTGTTGGGTGGGAGGCTCCTAATGTCCCACAACATCTTTAGGTGCTTGTCCTCTTGCTTTCGCAGACCACTAGCTGCCATGATTTGGTTGCTTGAGGTGTGTGGGGGGGGAAGGGGAAGAGAAGCGTTGCACCTGTTGGCAAAACCAGAAATCAGGAAACAGAGATGTGCTTGCACTGTGTCATGGGGGGCAGGGCTAATCCAGCAGACTGTGGGGGACTAGAAGAGTGTTGTGTTACCAGGCCAGGATTATTGGAAGCACCTCATTATCTCAGCTCAGCAAGAGAGGGAGACTAAACATTGCAGTACAGCTTGTGCAGATCTTCCTCTTGCTCATTCATTGGAGTTGCTAAGAGAATGATCATGTGTAGGACCTCCAGCCTTTATAACATGGCAAGTGTGAGGCCAGTACAACAAGCAGGAGCAGCGAACAGCATGAGCACTGCAAGAAAAAATTCTTCTTTATCATCTGAGAAGCTCGCACTGTTCACTGCTTCAGCTTGTAATTCAGGGCTGGTGCTTGCCATGTTACAAGCGCATAAACACAAGGGAGAGTACGGATCTACTTGAGAATTAATCCATGCCTGTGGCCTTGTGCGCCAACCCTCCTCCCTCCTGCAGGTGTGAATTAATTCTCAAGTAGACCCACGTTCTCTCATGGTTAATGTTTACTTTGAAAAGGATGGATTTCTATATAGAACAATGCTGTACTATATACTATAAGGTTTTGGAGCATGCTGATTTTTAAACATAACTAAGGCTAATCATATACTGAAAGTGTTTATAAGTTCAGATGTTAAACATTATTCAAAGAACTGGTTATGGCACATGTCTATTTCTGAATCATGTAGAGTAATGAAGTGAAAAATTCCACATGGATGGAGATTGAGGGGCTTAAAAGATCCTTATAGTTCATCATTGTTGCCACTCCCGGCATGCAGATCAACTCCATCATAACAGACAGACACAGGCAAATTAATTATTGGCTGGCATCAACACCACTTATGTAAGGGGCCAAACACTATTATGATGTCTGGCACATTGCCAAGGGTATGTAATGTTTTCCGGTTTACAACCATAACCTAAAAATCTAATGAGTTCAGTTATCAACAAAAGTAAAGTACACAGTATTGAGTAGATTCTCACAACCACATCCATAGTGTGTCAGTTGAGAGAGTGATAACTGTGTAATACAAACAACTCTGTGAGTGACAGGCATTAGTATGGTGTATTTGGTTTGATGGGATGCAGAAAATGCACATTACATAGTTGGAAAGGAGCACATATCAAATTTATTTTACAAGGTAATTATCACATGGGTATCGTGTCACCATTTGAAATACATAAATTGGACTGAATATATTTTTTGGTGTTGTTTTGCTGAATGATGGTTTTCTATTCATGCCAACCAAAACAATGGTGGCTTTTTAATATTGTGGTGGTATAGTGGATTACTGTTTCCTTTTTTTTGTTTGTTCTTTTTGGATACCAGTATGCTGTTCACTATGTAATTAACACATTTCTTCGAACTGCTTTAATACATAGTTAACAACCACTGTCATTTGTGAAAATTCTCTTCCACTTTTATGGAATGTTTCTCAACATTGTTGCACACGACTTCAGCTGTTATTTATTATTTTTCCTCAGACCCTACTAGGCCTCTGGAAAAAAACTGAAGCACTGGCCAAACAAAGAGGGAATGGAATCCATATACCCAGAGCAAAAAAACCCCCCCCAAAAAAACCATGTGTACTGGGTGGTGTCATCAACACCAAACTGTAATACTGATGTCATGCAAGGAAAATGGAATGAACTGATTAATCATATACAGAACATTCAAGAGGATCACAGTGCATCATTTCATTAGTGCCTTCATGTACCACTGGAAAGGAGGGAGCAGAAGAAAAAAAGTGGCTAGCTCCAAGTATCACTCAAAAAGGCCCCCCCTCAAAAAAAAAACAAAAACAAATTAAAGGTACATCTTGGCATGTAATGAAGACTATTCAAATGAGTTATTTTATGTAAAATCAGTAATGATTTGAATAGGTGCTGGTTGTGCAAACGTCAGCGGTGGTTATGCTCACGGTTAGTGTCAATATGAAACATGTCACCACAACTGTTCAACAAAAAGGATTGCCCACGCACTGTAGTAACCACGGCAGAATCACCAATCACTCATTCAGCTTGTTTGAAACTTGCAGAGCACAGTGACATTTTTGAAAAAAGGACGTCGAGCAATCAAGATGGCAGACTCTGTATTTTCAACAAGAGACACATGTCAAAGGAGGGCAGGATTTTTGGTGTTTTTTTTAAAGCACAATGTACTGAACTAAAATAAAGGCACCGATGCCCATATACTATAAAAGACTATGCACTGGCATCAGTGAACAATAACTGTATTCTCATATTTGCCAAGACAAGTTAGGTAAACATCTCAAGCTGCACTCTCGAGGTTTATCTAAGTTGTCAGGGCAACCACTCAAGGTGAGTATAGAGTTGTTGTTCACCAATGCCCATCCATTATCCTCTATGTTTTGTGCACTACTTGATGAATTGCATCACTTGGTAGTAGGCTTAATGACTGTTTCACCTGACAATCACCAAGGAAGAAAGGGACCTGGGATTATCATTTCAGATGACCTGAAGGTGTCTAAGCAGAGTACTAAGGCTACAGAGTGGGCCACTGGCATGATAGGGTGCATAGGCAGAGGTATCACTAGCAGAAGGTGGGAGGTTATGATGCCATTGTATATGACACTGGTGAGACCTCACCTAGAGTACTGTGTACAGTTCTGGTGACTGCACCTTCATAAGGACATTGACAGGGTGGAGTTGGACCAGAGAAGGACAACAAAGATGGTACAGGGCTTGCACCAGAAAACGTAAGAAGAGAGATTAAAGGACCTCGATATGTACTTGCTGGAGAAGAGGGATCGGGGTGACATGATAGAAACATTCAAGTACTTTAAGGGCATAAACAAGGTGTAGGGGGGAGAGATCTTCCAATATATGAGTAGTACAAGAATGAGGGGGCATGATATGAATTGGGGAGCAGGTTAAGGGGAAAGGTGAGGAAGTTTTTCTTCACAGAGAGGGTGATGGACACATGGAATAGTCTGCCAAAGGAGGTGGTGGGAGCGAGCAAACTGGCGGGATTTAAACATACCTGGGACAGGCATAAGGGAACCTTAGGGGTGGGAAGGAGTAGTGAAAAGCCTTTGACCAGGTAGGGTAGGAGGCTGAAAACAAGTGTAGGGCTTTCAGGCAGACTAGATGGGCCTAATGGTCCTTATCGTCTGACAATTTCTATGTTTCTATGTTTCTTTGTTAAGTACTATAAAAAATTCTGCTGTTAGAAATACAAATACATAACTCTAGAGAGACCATAACCATCAAAATAAAGTAAACCATTTCATAAGTAAATTAAGATGGTTTGAAGTGTGAGATGATACTGTAAAATGTGGTTCTACATCATAACAATGAATATTTTTGAGTGATTCACATAAGAGTGAGTACATTTTGCTGAAAACAAAATTGGCTTCTAAACACCACAGCAACTGGCAAAACACTGACTGTACTAAACAGTGCAAACAAAAGACGATATACACTAACACACCCTCCCATTAATAAAATCAACTCTGAGTGGGGCTAACACTGGGGTCAGTTTATGGCCTGTTAAAAAGTACTGCAACTGCATGGTATGTCCCTCTGTCTTTTATCTTTAGACAATTTATTTTTAAAGAGCCACCACTGTGTTTTTCTCTGTACTGTACTGTACAGTGAATTTCATCCCAGTGCAATGATGTCCTTATCTTCTCCATATTGTCACTTTATTTCAGGTTTCTTTCCATCTGATAAAATGTTGATGGAGATGCCAAATGACTGTCTGACAGTTTCCAACAGTTAGACTGAGATTTTAGCCTCAGACAATTCTAAACTGAGAGTGAGTGACAGCAGCAGCAATGCCCACAGGGGGTCAAAAGTGCATTGAAAGCAGCAATAGCAGCGAGTGGTCATCTTGACACTTGCAGTGCCTGCATCTATTATCTGCAGTATGAGGCTAACTGCAGTATGACTCCTCCAAAGGAACAGTAAAAACCCTGCTTCTCCAACATTTGTACATGATGAGGGACACAGAACACTCCGAACAAACCTACCACCTCTGTCACGACTTCCCCACAAATGCCGAGCTGATGGCCAGGGCAGGCACCATCTTTCACACTGGGTTGGGATACAGCATTGCATGTCCAGTATGTCAGTGTCAGGTTTAGGATACAGCATTGGATGTTCAAGATGCAGACGTTTAGGTTTGAGATACAGCATTGCATGTTCAGGATACAGAAATTCAGGCTCAGGATAAGAAATTGCATGCCCATTATGTCAATGTCAAGTTCAGGATATAGCATTACGTGTTTAGGATACAGATGTTCATGTTCAGGATACAGCACTGCATGTTCATGATGTAGAGGTTGAGATTCAGGAAGCAGCACTGCATGTTCAGAATACAGATATTCAGGTTCAGGATAAGGAATTATATGTCCAGTGTGTCAACGTCAAGTTTGGGATATTTTTAATTTCAATTTTTATTTAACCAGGAAATACACCATTGAGAGACTCATTTACAAGGTGGTCCTGGAGAGACGCAACAGGGATATTCATATGACAACAGAGATTTTACAAGCAAGAAATAATACCTGACAGGGTGGTCAGTATTGGGCAATACTGGACCACCCAGGGGTGTAATTTGGCCCAACCCTGCAGGCAGAGGGCCTTATAGCCCCTGGAAGGTCCGGTATTGCCCATACCACCCACCCTGGAGGGTATTATTGCGCTTAGAAAATGGGCTATTTGTGACATTTTTAATGAAATAACTTAAAAATGTCACAGTTTTACTAAAAAATTTAGTATAGATGATTGGAAGTTAATTTGTTGTTAAACAGTGCCTTAGCTGCTGGTACTGTTGCCAGTAGAGGGCACTTTTGTTTTGAAATGTACTTTTTCTGAACACTGGACAGGTCCTTTTCTTGTGTCTCCCTTTATTTTTTCTGGATCCTTGCCTCGTTTTCTGTGTTACTCTCTGCCTGTTTTTTATATATATACAACAATCTTAACAGTGGCTGTGATCATGCGGTGACAGTGGTAGTGCGGTGAGAAGATAATGTTACAAAAACATTTTGGGTTTCTGGTTGGGAGCGAGGAGTATCATGAGGAGCTGAGATGGCACACTACTTGTAATGAGGCGGGTTTTAGTAGGGGAGCCAACACGGGTATTGAAGATGCAAGCTGGATTGTTTAGTGGCATAAACGATTACAGTGTAAGATATTTCAGTGTTTGGAATAGCTGGAATGAAGGGTTGACTTGTAACAAGTGAGAGCGGGGCAGTATGCTGTAGGTGAAATGTGTGACAAGGTGTACTGTACAGCACATTTTTACATTTAAAAAAAAAATAGTTGGGGGAAACTGTGCGTTCTGGCAAAATGCCTGTGTTTTGGTTTTATATTCTACAGTCAGGTTGTGACTGCTCGCTCGCTTACCGAGTCAAAAAAATATCTGTTTGAAGTTTTGTGCAGAGTGCCTCAGCCAATGAGGAAGCAGAGAGGGCAGAAGAATACTTCTCTGGGAATGAGGCAGGTTTGGGCTGGCACTTTTTTCGCAGTGGGCATCTATCGAAAGTTAATTTACCCCCCTGTTGTGCTGCTCAGCCAATCAGAGAAGTCCTACTGTCTGGCCCATTTTCTAATACATGGAATAGATGAAACATAGTGCACATCAACAATTCATAAACAATGAAGATCAGACAGTAGAAGATTAGTACCCAGCTTACTCATATAACAACAGGACTTATACAATGCAAAGCAAGAAGAATAAAATATACATCGAAAGTTCAGATATGATAGAAATCAGTTAACAATTGTACCAAAGGAGTGATTTCAGCATGCAGTTGAATCAGATGAGATAGGTAGGACTGAGTTGCAGAGTTAGGGACAGAGGAGGGCATGGGATGTGGGAGGGAGAAGTGGGAGAGGGGGTAAGCCGGTCGTGAATAGGTGGAGCTGGGTAGAAGATTAAGCATAGGTGGCAAGGGAGGGAGAGTGCAAGGAAGATGGAGAGGAGGGATAGAAATAGGAATCCAAAAATGAGAGAGGTCTCATAGGAGGGGAACAAGAGGAAGAGAATAACGAGCACTAGGGAAGAAGTGCACAAATGCATATGGGGAGCAATCTAGGAAAAACACTGGCAGTTCTTCCGTAAAGGTTTTAGGAGTGCTTTGAAGGATGATAGACTAACCAGTTGGGTTAACCTGAGATTGTTCAGGAGGGAAATCCATAAAGATAGCAGAGTATAGCTAAGTGAAGAGGTGCCAAAGTGGGATCTGGTCCTAGGGGTGTTAAGCAGAATGCATATGTATTTTCTGAGTGAATAGGTGCAAGGTGTGCATTTAAGGAGGGTAGTAATAGAGGGAAGTAATTTCTTGGAGATGGCTTTAAAAGCCCAGATAGCAGCATTTCTCTACCTTCTGGTGACCAGCCAAGTTGTGTGTAAAGGGAGCAATGGTGTGTCCTGAATAGAGAGTTTGTCATAAATTTTAAGGCCCTGAGGTACAGTACATCCAGCTTGGCTAGAGCAGCTTTGAGGCAATGACTATAAATGAAGTCTGTGTAATTGATGAGTGGTAGGAACATTGTTTGGACCGACCTTATTTTTGCTTCATCAGTGAGCAGTCATTTGATGCGGAAAAATAGTCCCAGCCTTTGTTTTAATTTTTTAGTTAGTTCTTCAATGTGGGGGGTGAAGGATACCTTGGCATCTACCCAGACACCTAAATATTTGAATTTATCTACTATTTCCAGTGTTTCCCCCAGGATTGTTGTAATGTGGATATTTGCATTGTGCAAGCTTGTGTCTGATTTTTAGAGGGTCAGGAGAGGAGCATAACTTTAGTTTTTTTGGCATTAAGTAATAATTTGAGGTGTATTAAATTGTGTTGTAATTGACTGAATTCTTGTTGTAATTCCAAACATGCAGCTTCCATGGTAGGCTGTATCACATATAGCACAGTATCGTCAGCAAAAAGATACACTCTGTTAGTTTTGTGATCTATGTTATTTATGTATATGGCAAATAGCAGAGAGCCCAATATTGAGCCTTGAGGGACACCTCTCAGCAGTCTTTTAAGGGGAGAGAGGGCACTTTGTGCTCTGATCTGTTGCTGTCTACCAATGAGGTAACATAAAAACTATTTTAAAGCAGGGGTGTCTAATCCAAGTCTTTGCAACATAATCAACAGCAGGTTATGGGCCACAGTATCAAAGGCCTTACTTAGGTCTAGGAATAATGCACCAACATGGTTTTTATTTTCAAGGGTGATTTCCCAGTCATCTGTGACCTTGGTTAGCACTGAGAACTTACTGTGATTTGATCTGAAGCCAGACTGCAAAGGCTTTAGTAGATTGTTGGATTCCAAATACTCCCTCAATTGGATGTTGGCCAGCCTATCGAAGAGTTTTGACAGGACAGATAACACTGATATTGGCCTGTAGTTATTTAAGTCACATGTGTCACCAGATTTGAATAGTGGCGTGGCATGGACTGTTTTCCATAGAGCTGAAAGTGTTGCTTCGGTGAGGGACATATTGAAGAGGTGTGAGATTTGTGGAGCCAGTTGTAAATAACCAATTTTTAGAAAGTAGGGAACAAATTGATCAGCTCCTGTGCTTTTTTTTTTTTTTTGGTGTCCAAGGAGACTAGGAGGTCTTCAATCTGCTTCAGAGATAGTGGGCTAAAGCTAAATTTTAATGACTGGGAGGTGGTAATTGTATAGAGGCAAGGAGGGTCATCGAAGGTTTGCTGTTGGGGCAATTTGCTAATGGGAAAGGTATTGAATGTGAGGCCTGCAGTGGTGAAGTGATCATTGACAGCTTCAAGTATTTCTTGTTTATTTGTGTATGTAGTGTCCCCTATGGTTATTTTGGTTGGCAAGGTGGATGAAGAGTTTCAGCCTTCTAATTCGTTTAGGAGCTGCCAGAACTTGACACTGCTATTTTTGGAGGAGCCTAGCGAATTTTAGAAATATTTTGCCTTTTTGGACCTTATGAGTTTGGTACAGTAGTCCCTTGCTACTCTAAAGGCAGCCCAATCAATGTCTAGCTTAGTTTTCCTTGCCTGTTTTCAGAAGGTGTCTCTGCTGTGTAAGGTGGTTTTTAGTGTGGAGTTGAGCCGGGGACATGATTTTTTCCTCGATCTTAATTTTAAAAGTGGTGAGTGGTAATCAATAACCTTTAGGATGAGGTTCTGGAATACATTGAAGGCCTCAGTGACTGTGGAAGACAGGTAGAAATCCTGCCATCTGAGCTTGTTTTGGTCAGTAATAAAGGATGAAATATTAAATTTGCGGTAGTCTCTCTTAAAGATAAATCTTGAATTGGAAGTATGTTTCGTTGTGTGCCTTACACATGCTATCACCCTATGATCACTAATGTCATTATGCACCACTCCTGCATGTGAGATTTTATGTGGTCTGTTAGTAAGGATTATATCTAGAAGGATACTATGTGCTGGATTCCTTTTGTTGGGACAGATAATATCAGAGATAAGTTGATGTAGACCGTGGAAGTAGCAGAGTTCCTTAAATGGCTTGGAACAGGTAGAATTCCAATCCAAATTTAGACAGAAACATAGAAACATAGAATTTGGGGCAGATAAGGGCAACATGGCCAACTTAGTCTGCCCATTTCCCTACCTAATGGATAAGCTGAAGATCCTAGTTAACCAACAGCCTACTTCCTCCTACCCCCCAATGGAATTGCCTTATGTCTGTCCCATGCTTTCTTGAAATCCCCCACTGTTTTTGACTCCACTACCTTCTCAGGAAGGCTGTTCCATGTATCCACAACCCTATCCATGAAAAAATATTTCCTCACATTACCTCTGAGCCATCCCCCCTCTATCTTCAAATTGTGCCTCCTTGTTCTTGTGCATCTCTTTTTCTGAAAGATCCTACTCTCTTGGACTCTGTTGATTCCATTGATGTACTTGAAAGATTCTATCACTTCCCCCCTCTCGAACCTCTCCTTGAGGGTATACATATTAAGCTCCTTTAATTTCTCTTTGTATGTCTTCTGGTGCAGACCCTGCACAATTTTAGTTGCCCTCCGCTGGATAGCCTCCATCCTGTCTATGTCCTTGAGGAAATTTGGTCTCCAGAACTGGACACAGTACTCCAGATGGGGTCTCATGAACTGTCTGTACAGAGTGATAACAACTTCCTGTTTTCTACTGGTGATGCCTCTCCCTCTGCATCCCAGTATCCCACCAGCCCTCCTTACTGCCTTCTCACATTGCTTGCCCATCTAAAGGTCATCTGATATGACTACCCCCAGGTCCCTTTCCATATTTGTTATTGTTACTACCTCCCCCCCCATTGTGTACTCTTCCCCTGGGATTTTGTTTCCCAGATGCATTACTTTGCACTTCCTTGCATTACATCTAAGATGCCATACATTTGACCATTCCTCCAACCATGCCAAGTCCCTTTGCATCCTTACCACCACACCTTGTGTATCAACCCTGTTGCAGATCTTTGTGTCATCTGCAAAGAGACATACTTTTCCTTCTACTGTAGACCCTCTGCAATATCACTAATGAAGTCATTAAAGAGAACTGGTCCCAGTACTGAACCCTGCGGTACCCCACTAGTAACCCCCTTTCTTCAGAGTGAACTCTGTTTACTATTACCCTCTGAATCCTGTTGTCCAGCCAATTTTTTACTCAGGCTACCACTTTGGGACCCACTCCAAGGCTGACAAGCTTGCATATAAATCTTTTGTGTGGAACTGTGTCAAATGCCTTGCTAAAGTCTAGATAGGCCATGTCCACAGCCCCTCTCTGGTCTACTACATTGGTTACCCAGTCAAAGAAATCTATTAGATTCATCTGACACAACCTTCCTGCTATGAAGCCATGCTGCCTTGGGTCCTGTGCCCCACTGGCCTCTAGGAACTCAACAATTCTTTCCTTTAGAAGTGATTTCATTGTTTTCCCTACTACTGAGGTCAAACTAACAGATCTGTAGTTTCCTGCCTCTGTCTTGCTCCCACTTTTGTGAAGGGGAATCATGTCCACCCTCCTCTAGTCCTCCAGTACCACACCATCCTCTCACAATTTGTTAAAAAGGGTAGTCAGTAGTGTCACTAGTTCTACCCTTAGTTCTTTTAAAATTCTTGGATGAATCCCATCAGGCCCCATTACTTTGTCCACCTTGAGTTTTAAGAGTTCTTTCAGAACCCTTTCTGCTGTGAATGGACTGGTATCAACCTCCCTATCCAGAGTGCTTCTATTCTTTGATTTAGGTACATCCCTCTCCTCTTCTTTTGTGAATACTGAGCAGAAGTACTCATTCCGTATCCCAGCTTTTTCACTGTCACACTCTGCCCACCCTCCCTTCCGTTTATTAAGCCTCACTATCCCTCCCTTGTTCTTTCTTCGCTCCCTAATGTACCTAAAAAAGGTTTTATCCCCCTTCTTAACTGAGTTGACTATCTTTTCCTCAGTTTGGACTTTTGCTATTCTGACTACCTTGCCTGCTTCCTTCTGCTTTAAGTGGTACAGTTCTCTGTCCTGCTCCTTCTGTGTTTCCTTATACTTCCTGAATGCTATCTTTTTCTCCTTAAACTTCTATGCCACCTATTTTGAGAACCATAGTGTTTTTTTTTCTTCATTTTGCTTTGTTGATTTGGTTCACACAAAGGCTTGTTGCCTCTGTGATGGCTGTTTTGATTTTTCCCAATTGTTCCTCCATCCCTCCTTCTTGCCCGATTGCTAGTGCTTTTCTTAAGCATTCTCCCATTTTCCCAAAGTCAGCCCTCCTAAAGTCCAACAGTCTTGCTTTTGTATGGCTTGACTCTATGGCTATGTTTATCGTGAACCACACTGTTTAGTGATCGCTTATTCCCAGATGGCTACTTTCTTCTAAATCTGAGATCCTTCCTCCATCCCCATTTGACAGTACCAGTTCTAAGATTGCTTCCTTCTGAGTGGGTTCCACCACTAGCTGTCTGACGCATGCCCTCTGTAGGGCATCGAGAATAACTCTGCTTTTGGATGTGGCTGCAGCTAGGGTGCTCCAGCTAACATCTGACATATTCAGGTTCCCCATCTACAATATCTCACCTTTTTCTGCCATTCTAAGGATGCCTTTTATCATTTCCTTGTCCATTACCTCCCCCGAGAACAGGGTCTGTATATAACCCCTTTGTGAATTGTGGTGCCATAACCTGTCTCCAGGGTAACCCACAGTGCCTCCTCTACTCCCTTTTTATCCATTAGTTTCATTGCTTTGGTCCCTTCTCTTACATAGAGAGCTACTCCACCTCCAATTTTACCCTCCCTGTCCCTTCTGTACATTGTGTACCCTGGTATGTTGATATCCCAGTCATGGTTCTCAGTGTACTATGTTTCTGTGACTGCCTTGATATCCAGGCCTCTTCCATCAAGGCCACTAGCTCAGGGAGCTTGTTACACAGACTACAGGCATTGGTACTCATCACCCATCTTTTTTGATGGCCTTACCCCTTTTAGCTCCATCCCTGTCCTTACTGCCTTTTTCTGCATTTACCCCTGCCCAGCTCCCCGTTGACTTCTCTACCTTGGTGTTTACCTCTCTAACTACTGTGTTTTGTGGGGAGATGCTGGGTTTTCCCTGCTCCTTTTCAGTGCCTCCCCCCTTGGCTAGTTTAAATGCTTGCCAGTGATGCATTTAAACTTATTACCTAGGAGTCTGGTTCTCCTCCAGCCAGATGCAGACCATCACACCAGTATAGGCCTGTATCCCTCCAGGTGGTCCCCCAGACCCCAGTGAAGCTGAAACCCTGAGCTCTTCTCCAGTTTTTCAACCATTCATTGAATCCCATGGTGTGGAGTACCTTAGCATCACCCTTTCCATAGACAAGCAGCTCCTCTGAAAATGTTACTTATGTGCTACTTGTCTAAGGCCCTTCTCCAACTCTTTAAATGCCTCTTACACTGCTCTGATCTCATTTATAGCCAGGTCATTTGTCCCTAGGTGGACAATGACATCTGGCTTCCTCTCTTCTGTAGCTGCTCCTGCGATTCTGAGGATTCGCTCCATGTCCCTCCAAGCCATGGATCCAGGCAGGCACCTTACCTCTCTCTCCCCCCTTCCTCTCCAGATCTACTCCCCTAACAATTGAGTCCCCCAGAAGGAGTTGTTTCCTTCCCCTGTGGGGTCCCATGCCACCCTCCTGTGGGTCTCCTTTGTGGAGGTTCCAAGCATCCTCCTTGGTCTCTACTGCAGGTAACTTCATAGAGGAACCACTCTCTGCAAGAAGAGCATATGAATTGTGGAGAAGTACAACTGGAGGAATGTGCCTCTGTTCCACCACTGTCTCCCTCCCTGAGCCCACCTTGGTGCAACTGCTCCTCTTTCTTGGCAACCTCTGTGGTAGCGGCAGTGTCCCTGGTGGTCCCTGGGTGGGGGAGGAGGTTTCATGAATCCTAGCCAAGTCAGCCTGGAGACGAGCAACCTCTTCCCTCAGATCAGAGAGGTGCCTACAAATAGGGCAGCATCGCAGCCTCCAGAAAGTCTCCTGGAAGATTGCTGTCCCACAGCCGGTGCATTGTACTACTCCCCACATGTCTGTCTTCTTTTCTGTTTTTCCTGTGTTAAGCCTTTTTTTTAATTATTATTATTATATATAGTTAGTGTGCTATTACCTTCAATGCAATGTGCTGTGCTGGTAAGTATACAAGTTCTATGCACCTTGTCCTCTTGAGGAAATTATGTCAGAACCCCTGCTATAAAGGAAATGACACCAGGGGTATAGGATGTGGGGAATGGTGGGTTTGGGCCTAAGCTGTGCCCTCAGAAACAATCAGCTACAAGCTCTGACCCCCACTAGGATTAGTGTTGACCTTCCTTTCAGCAAGACAACCTGCTCAACAATCATGGGAACACAGTCTCCTCCACCTGAGGCTGTCTGTGTTTCAATATACAAATCCAGCTTTTGCTATGATAACTCCTCAGCCACCAGTATATTATTTATTTTATTTATTGAATTGACTCACCAGGAAAGGCACACTGTGCAAAATGATGCTTGCCTCCTGGTGCAACCTGGGGGAAGGGTACAAGGGGAGGATAACATGCTGGTTATCAATAATAATTAAACGGTCATACATAAGAGGATGGAATACTTGGTTACAACATTGGTAACAGTCAGCTAAAAGCATATACCCGAGGTATACATACAACTTCCAGACATATATACATACTTACATACATACATAGATATGGTGCAGAATAGTGCTGTAGTGTAACACTTGGGGCTAAATCTAGGCAGGACAGAGAGAGTCAAGAGTAGGTGAGTAAGTGCCATTTGTTTTATATTATGGTAGCACAGTAGTGGTACCATAATTAGGGTTGAGTGCCCCATTTAATGTTAAATGGTGAAAATTTGCACCGTAATAACTTTGCCACCATTCAATGGATCTGCCTGAAATTTGGCAGACACAGGGCATAACCATAAATCTTGGGATCTGCCAAGTTGCGTACCAGTTGAACATACGGCTGCAGAGTTATTAAGCAACATTCTGGGGCATTTACATTTTTTTGCACATTCTTTGCTCACAGCTACAGGTCGCACAGTTTGCAGGACTGGTCCAAAAACTTCAGGGAACATGCAGCCATGGTCCCCAATGTGCCTTTCAAAGATTTCATGAACAAATATTAAACAGTTCAAAGTTATTTAAAAAACAAGTTTCCCATTATAGTCAATAGGAAAAGCTAACAAAAAGTTTGACAGTGTCACAAATGCAGTTTTTTAGTGTAGCAAATGACCCCTGTAGTATTGTGAATCAGCCATTTTTTTTCAGTTAGTGATCACAGAAATGCTTGACATTTAAAATTGGGACCCTCTAGGAACACAATTCTCTGAAGATGCTAGCCATATCTTTATTTTGGGATTAAACACCCCAGAAATATGTTTTTCAAATTTTTGGGAAAAGTAGTGACGCAAAGTAGTGTCGCACCTGCGACACTTTCAAGATTTTTTTTTGCAAAAGTGTCATGATTTGCGACACTAAAATGTGACACTATGGGGAAAATAACAGCACTTCTTTGGCACACTGCTGCAAACTAAGAGTTTGGTGTTTTGGGCTGACATTTGAAGGGGAAGAAAGCCAACATCCCACAGATGTGCCTTCTGCTGGCTTTGTCAAAAAATATTGCAGGGCGGCAAAGTTATGGCACTCCAAAATTGACACTTTTCTCCTTAGGATAACATTACAGCATCTGCCACATTACATGAATCTTTTGCCAGCCTGCTGCAGAATAACGGTTTGATCTTTTGGGCTGAAGTTTTGAGGTAAGAAAGCCAACATCTCACAGATGTGTCTTTTCATGGTTTGGTGAAAAAATATTACAGGGTGGCAAAGTGATGGCACTCCAAAGTTGGCACTTTTTCCCATAGGATAACATTACAGCATCCGGCATGCCTTTCAGGGCTGTATCTTGGAAACGGTGCGAGATATGGACTTTTCATTGCAAAAATGCTTAGTCCCCTAAGTGGGGCATAAGTGCAAAACTAGCCAGGAAAGTCATAATTCATATGAAATTTTACATTTTTTTCAACGTCGTACGGTTCCTGAGATATAAGCAAAAAGAAGGTGTGTGCCATTTCATTACTGTGCCAGTTAACGTTTCCAGTTGCATTTCCATTACTGTTCGTGTCACCGTTCCTGTCTATGTTACCATTTGAATTATGGTTTGTGTTTACATTTGTGCTTGCATTTGCATTTCTGTTTCTGTTTTGTTTGGTGTTATTGTTGCTGTTACCATTACTAGTTGCATTTGCAATTGCGGTACCATGCCCGTGTGCATTACGGTTTGCGTTTCCGGATGCACTTCTGCTTGTGTTTGCATTTCTGTTTCCCTTGGTGTTATTGTTGCTGTTACCATTTTCATTTGCATTTACAATTGCGGTACCATGACCATGCACATAATGGTTGGCATTTCAGTGATCGCTTGCATTTGCGTTTCCATTTCTGTTTCCTTTCACGTTATTGTTGCTGTTACAGTTATAATCTGCATTTACAATACCGGTACCATGACCGTGCGTGTTACCAGTTGCATTTCCGTAAGTGCTTGTGTCTCCGTTTGCATCACTGTTTGCTTTGGCGTCACTTTGTGCCTGCATTTCTATTAACACTTGCTTTACAATTTACGTTTGTGTCACCATGTGTGCAACCATTACCGATTGCGTTTGCATTGCTGTTATTGTTACTATGGCACAAAAAAATCACGTGGTGGGAGCATTCCATTCACTATTTATAGTCCTCATTCTCAAAAAGAAAGGAAATTAGAAGAAAAAAACTCCATTTAATGCATCAGTTAGGGTTGTTCCACATCGACAAAAGTGAGGAAATGCGGTGTTAGGGTTGAAAACCCCACTTGCACCCCCTCAGCCCGCTCCCCCAACTGGCATCAGGGTGTGCATTGTGGTCATCAGTCCTAACTCTCACCCCATTCTCCTATGCTTCAGCTTGTTCACACATGTGATGGGGTGAGAGTTAGGGCCGTGACTATTTTAATGCAGTTGGGAAGAGTAGGCTTCGAAACCACAGGGGTTTCAACCCCTAACAATTTTTCACTTTTGTCACTGTGGAACAACCCTAACTGATCTATTAAATGGAGTTTTTGCCTCAAATATATATATATATATATATATATATATATATATATATATATATAAGCCAGCTTCCAAGGATAGGGAAGTGCCACTGGTCAGACAGTGGAAATTGGGGGGAGCATTAATTTATTGAGTGCAGGCACAGTTTACTGTGAGATAGTTTGCCAGCACAGTTGATATGGAATGGATAGAAGAAGAGTGATGAATTTGAGGGGGAGAGCATTCCAGAGTTTCTGGAATCGGTACGAAAAGGCTGTTTATCCAACAGAGGTCTTTCATCTGGGAATATTTAGTAGTCGGGTGTCAAGGGACTGGAGGGCATGGGGGGTGGGAGCCAACAACAGTATGGAGGAGAGGTAAGAGGGAAGGGTGCCAAGCCAGAATTTTGAGACAAACTTGGAGAAGTGCAGTTGTCTGCAATTTTCAAGGAATGGGAAGGCAAAGGAGCAGTAGAGGTCACAGTGGTGGGAACAGGGGGGCTTCAAGAGCGAAGCGGCAGAAAGCATTGATGAGGGGGTCTAGTTTAAATAAGATGGATTTAGGTGCCGCGCTGTAGACTATGTTACAGTAGTCTAAGAAACGTAGAATCATCTGCTGCACTAGTTCCTGCCTAGCCGAATAGGGGAGGCTAGAGCGGTTCCTGTAGAGGGCACCTAGCTTGAGGCATAGTTTTTTTTAAGATTGCATAAATGTGGTCGTAGAAGGTAAGGTGACGGTCGAGCCATACCTCTAGATACTGGAAGGAAGCAATATCCACCAGGGTTGTCCCATTCAGAGTGTGGAAGGAGGGGAGGGAGGGAGGGAAGTCGAGAAGCTGCTGACTCATGCCGAAGGACATGGTGACAGTTATTTTAGCATTGAGAGAGAGCTGATGCGACCTGAACCAGAGTTGAATTTTATTGAAGTCTGTCTGGAGGTTGGATACTACTTCTTCTGGGGAGGTGCCGGTGGTGAATAGGATGGTGTCATCCACGTACATGTGTATAATTAGGTTGTTGAGGAAAATGGAGAACAGGATAGGGCCAAATACCAACCTTTGGGGGACACCAGTAGTCACAGGGAGGGGTGAGAATGTGGCATCTGCAATTTTTACTGTTTGTGTTCTTCCTGAGAGGTAGGTACTGAACTAGTTAGTGGCTGAGATAGTGAGGCCTGCATTTTAAAGGCTTGTTAACACCAAGGCATGGGAGACAGTGTCAAAAGCTTTAGCAAGGTCGACAAATATTGTCGAGAAGATCTGCCCTCTATCCATTCCGGAAAGAATGGTGTCAGTGAGTCTTAACAAGTAGGATGCAGTGGAGTAGCCCTTTCTGAAACCAGACTGAAATGGGGTGAAGAAGTTAGAGTCAGAGAGAAATGAAATAAGTTGGGCGAGTGCCAGGTGTTCTTATAGTTTAGCAAGGACTGGGTGGAGAGAGATAGGGTGGTAGTTTGAAGTGGAGGAGGGGGAGCCCCCTTTGGGGGGGGAATGACAACAGTGTGTTTCCAGGCCTGTGGGACAGCAGCAGTGGTAAAGAAGAGGTTTAGGAGATTGGTAAGAGGTGTTGCTATGGCTGGTGCAGAGAGGTGAAGGAGCTTGGTGTCCACCTCCTCGGGGGTATTACCTTTAGATGGATTTAGAGATTTAGAGCCAGTAGGGCCTCTAGAGCTTCAGTTTGTGTGATAGGTCGGAAGGAGAAGGTGCAAGGCCCTAGCATGTTCAAGGTTCCTGTGGTAGGGTCGGGTGGAGCAGTGGGGTTCAGGGAGAAAAGGAGAGTTAAGGCACAAGAGGTAAAGTATGTGTTGAACTTGGCAGCCACCACCCCTGGGTCTGAGAGGAGTAAGTTGTTTACTTTTAGGAGCAGTGTTTGATTTGCAGCCAGAGGGTAGAAATTTAAAATAGTTAAACTGCCACAAAATCCTAGCCACCAGTAAATTATTTAAAAATAGTTTCACTGTCACAAAATCCTTGTAGTCAATCCAGCTACCCCAAGGGAAAACCAAAATGCAGTATTTCAACCCTTCTGAAGTTACTTCCAAGATAAGCAGAGTTTCCAAGCCCTTTCTTCATCTCCTCAGCCACCAGTAAATTTAAAAATAATTTAACTGTCACAAAATCCTAGTAGACAATCCAACTACCCCCAAGGGAAAACCAAAAAGCAGTATTGCAATCCTTCTGAAGTTACTCACAAAATAAGCAGAGTTTGCAAGCCCTTTCTTGGTTAAACACTAAATAAATATATAAATAAAAAGCGAATACCAAGGGTAGTTAGTTTCACCTCCCACAGAATTGAGCAAGAGTGCACAGGTTGCAGATATCAAGTACAATATAATATCTTCCAAACAGCTCACAGCTGAGTAAAGCAGTAGCTTCCTTCAACTTCAAGAAAATGTGCTTTGTGTTAAACCACAACTCCCTATCGGGGAATCGAACCCCACTCTCCCATGTGACAGGCGGGGATACTCACCACTATACTAACGAGGATTACAGATCACCCATGAGAATTATTTCTGAGTCGGAGGAGTCCAGGAAGTTATGGAGGTGACTTAATATCTGTAGACCTCCTGATGGAGGTCTGCAACAGCCAATTACATAGATGCATTCGTTAGGGAAAAAGATAATCTTCAGGGTGAGGCTTTCAAATTCCTTATGGCTGGATGTAAAGTTGATGATTGAGGCCGTAAATGTATTTAGTGTATATACTTCAACCCCCAGTGTGCCTATCAGCCCGGAACATATTATAGGATGGGATATTAATGGCTTGATCTGGGTTGGAATTTTGCAGCCATGTTTTTGATACTACCAATACACTGGGAGTGGTGAAAAGCACCCAAGCCTGCAGGAGGTCTATTTTTTTTAATAAACTACATGCATTCACAGTATATGCAAGAAGGAAACACCTTTAGGGTGTGGTTTGTCAGCTGGCACTGAAATAGGTGTGAAGGGCCCTGAGTTTAGCTCAATGTTTCCAGAGCACAGTAACAGTAAAAGGAGGAATTTTTTAAGTCAGTCTATTATTACTTTGAGGAGAAGTTGACAAGTCCTTTTCAGAAGGTGTGATTGGGGGAGAGTGTCCGGGGTTGGAGAGGAGAGTGATAGGAGAGTGATATCACATAGACCACAATCTGCGTGGGAAAGTGTAATGATGCAAGGATTGCAATTGTTAAAGTGGGATTTATGCAATGCTTGTCATTATCTGTGTATTTTAGTGCCAGGGTAAATGTACAGTTTACAGTTTTTAGAAGCAAGTTTGCCTGGATAGTAGCGTTGATGCTACAATGATTTTTTATAGATATCTGCTCTGCACGAACTGGGTAGGGAGAATTAAGGAGCTCTTCTTGAGGTAATTTTCCTGGGGCAGTAGTGTCTGTGCTACAAGAAATCAGCTGTAGGGATGGGTATGTGAGGATACTATCATGCTCACAAGATGTGATGTAGGAACTAATGGTGAAGCAAATGGCACTTAGAAGGAATAGGCAGCAAGGAAGGAGGGTCTGCAACCACCATGGGTTTGTTGTTGTTATGACCAGTCCCATGGTGAGATTGACGTGCATTAGATGCAATGTGCTGACAATGCAGAGATGGTTTCTGTATTAATTGACAAAGGGTAACGAATTTATACATGTAGCAGCTATAAGTGAGTCAACTGACTCCCTCTGGTGGGTAATCAGTATAAGGAGCTAATGGAGGTTTAGGCACTTAGGAATGTATCCAATCTGTGTTAACACATGTGACAGATCAACACTTTATATTACAATCACCAGAAAGGGTGGGTGGGGAGCTGGCGTGAAGCACCAGTGGGGTGCCTAGTAGGTGGAAATTACTGGGTGGGCAGGTCACTGGTAGTGGGCTGCTATAGCAGGAGCACTTCCTCAGCTGGTGCTGAGTCGGGACAGCAGGAGCAGGAGCAGCTCCCATCTGGTGGCTGAGGTGTAGGGCCCAGTTCAGGACCTTCTGCTTAAGAAGAGAGGTGGCAGGTTAGAATTTAAGAGCAGCAGCAGGTACACAAACAAAAGAGCAGTTAATCACTTTTGGGTGGGGGTCGAGACATGGCAGAGAGGTCTTGAGGGAGGGATGGGTGATATGGTTTTGAGCAGAAGACAGAGTAGAGTAAGGGAAAGGAGAAAAGTTTAACTTAAAACTTTAACAGTTACTGAAACAAAAGAGCAGTTAATCACTTTTTGGCAGGGGCCGAGACATGGCAGAGAGGTTTCAGGGGAGGGGTGGGTGCTAGGGTTTCAAGCAGAGAATAGAGTAGAGTAAGGGAAAAGGAGAGAAGTTTAACTTAACACTTTAAACATTCTTAAATTTACAGTCAGACTGTGAAAATGGTTCTAACAATTACAGAGCTTCAAATATATAGCAATTTACCAATAGCAAGAAACTAGCCAGCAGTGGGAGCCAATCAGGAGTCAGCAGCAGGATTGCACCAATATTCCAAGTCTAGTAGGCTGAAATTACTGGGTGGATCAATCACTGGTAGTAGGGCTGCTTTACCAGGGGCGCTTCTTTGGCTGGTGCTGAGCCTGGCCCGCGGGAACTGAAGCGGCTTCCAGGTGGCGGCTGAGCCAGAGGGCCTGGTTCAATGGATTTCTGCTGAGCATGTGGGTCACTGGTAGCTGACTGCCATAGCAGGAGTGCTTCCTCAGCTGGTTCTGAGTCATGGCTACAGAAGCAGGAGTGGCTCCCAGGTGGCATCTCAGGTGGAGGGTCCAGTTCAGGGACTTCAGGTGGGCAGGTCACTGGTAGCGGGGCTGCCGTAACAGGAGCGCTTCCCTGGCTGGTGCTGCATGGGGGCAACGGGAGCAGGAGTGGCTCCTAGGTGGCAGCTGAGCTGGAGGGCCAAGTTTAGGGGATTCTGCAGGGTGGGCAGGTTGCTGGTAGTGGGACTGCCATAGCAGGAGCTGTTCCTCAGCTGGTGCTGAGTCTGGGCTGCAGAAGCAGGCATGGCTCCCAGGTGGCAACTGAGGTGGAGGGTCCAATTCAGGGACTTCGGCACATGGGCCACTGGTAACAGGGCTGCCATAACAGGAGCACTTCCTCAGCTGGTGCTGAGTGGGGGCTGCGAGAGCAGGAGCTGCTCCCAGGCGGTGGCTGAGGTGGAGGGCCTGGTTCGGGGATTTCTGCCTAGTATTGCATGTTTAGGATACAGAAGTTCAGGTTCAGAATACAGCACTGTATGTTCAGTATACAGAAGTTCAGGTTCAGGATACAGCAGTGCATGTTCACTGTGTAGAAGTTCAGGTTCAGGATACAGAATTGTGTGTCCGGTATGTCACAGAAACATAGAAACATAGAATTTGCCTTCAGATAAGGACCGCTTGGCCCATGCAGTCTGCCCATTTTCCCTACCTATAGTATCACCACAGATCCTTCTTGATCTCTAGCCCATTTACCCATGCCCCCTTCCCTTCCCTTTCCCTAAGATTATGTTATGCCTATCCCATGAATTCTTTAACCCCACTACTGTTTTCACCACCATCACTTCTGCCAGAAGATTGTTCCAGGAATCCTCCTGTACCTTATTTACCTCCATGAGGTATTTAAAGGGCTCTATCATATCCCCATTCTCCCTACTGTCTTCCAGAGTGTACATATTTAACAATCCTTAAGTTTTTCCTCATAGGGTTTCTGATGCAGACCCTGACTCATTTTAGTTGTCCTCCTGTACACTGCTTCCACTCTATGTCCTTCCAGAGATGTGGACTCCAGAATTGGAGATAGTACTCTACATAGGATCTTAACAGTGATCTATGCAAAGTAATACCATTTTTCTGTTAGTGATATCCCTCCCTATGCACCCCAGTATCCTATTAGCCCTCCTACATAACTGCCTTGTCGCACTGCTTATCCACCCTTTAGGTTATCTGGTATGATTGCCCCAGCCAGGTCTCTTTCCTGCTTGGTGGTCATCAGTACCACTACTCCCATTTTGTACTCTGCCCTTAGGTTTCAGTGCCCCAAGTGCATTACTTTGCACTTTTATGTGTTGAAACCCAACTGCCATACCCTTGACCATTCCTCAGGTTTTCTAATGTCTCTGCTCATCCTTTCCATCCCCCAGAGTGTCCACTCTGTTGCAGATTTTGGTGTCATCCACAAATACACAGACCTTCCCTCCCAGCTCCTCTGCCATGTCACTTTTAAAGACATTAAAGAGGACTTGTCCCAGCATCAATCCCTGTGACAACCCTTTGGTCACCCTCCTTCCCTTCCTTCCTTGGAGTGAACTCCATTTACCACTACCCTCTGCCGCCTATCCTCTAACCAATTTCTTACCCAATTTGATATCTTTGGACCCACTCCCAAGCTACCCAGCTTGCGTAGTCTATCTAAGCCACATGAAGTAACCAGGGGGGTGCCTCAGGGGTCCATATTGGGACCCCTGTTGTTCCTAATTTTTATTAATAACTGCCTCAGGTGGCACAGCATACAGTCATGTGGCTGTATACAGGTGATATAGACATAGTTGACACAGGTGGTAATATAATGGAACTCCAGACTAAGCTGCAGTCAGATCTTGCAAGAATTGAAGGGTGGTTCACCAGGTCAAGGCTTATTATGAATACTAAAAAAACACAATTGATGCATTTTGCATTGAAAAATAACAACAAATCCTGTCAAATCCAAATGTATACAGACAATCAAACTAAACTGAAACTGGTGGATAGCTATTGCTATCTGGGTGCAACTTTTGACTAACAGTTAACTTTTAGCAATCATATAACAACCACCATTGGGAAAGTCAATAAAAAACTGGGAGCTTTAAGGAGAATTACAAAATGTTTAAAACTACATGACGGGAAGAGAATAGCTTAACAGATTATTCTACCTATTTTATATTATGGTGAACTGGTATACAGAATGGCAAATAAACAATTGTTAGATCAATTAGATAAAACACACTACAAAATAGCAAGATATGTGCTACATATAGAATAATGGATAGGAAACTGTGCACAACAAGGCTGTGTTTCCATCGAGGGGTTGATGACATCATAGACCTCAAGAGCGAAGCTCGAGAGGTCCCTATGATGTCACCAACCCCCCCCGAGATGGAAACATGGCCTTGTTGTGCACAGTTCACTATCTGTTATTTTATATGGTATATGGTTCCCCCAAAATGTGCCAGCAAGTATCTGTCAGTTTCTGTACCTTTCTGTAGCTTGTTCTGACACTGCCGTTTCCTCCCAGTGCGTGCTGGGGTCCCACTCCGCTACCGACCCTGAAGGTTCTCGCTGTCGTCTTTATTCCCAGGACCACTGATTTATTAAAAAAAATAAAAGACTTGACAAATTGATAGTTTGGAAACATGGCGCTGACTATGACAGTCCGTGTCCAAACTATCTGTGAAGCTTGTGCCCAACCGCTCTCTTAGCAGCGCTGCCATGTTGTACAACTTTTTTTTTGTGAAGCTCAATGTTTCAGCCAATCGGGAAATGGTTGAAGGTTAGGAAGTTGTTGTACTATCGTTGTGATGTCAGAACAATAGTACAACAGCTTTTTTGACCTTTGAACTGTCCTACAACAGGATTTGGAAAACAACTGTTTTCCATCCACAATAAACCCTAACCATATTTCCAAACATATCATTGCCAGCTGTTGAGAAGACTGGACTGTCAGTGTCTCAAAATAGGCTACACTCAAAATTGGATGACACCTATACACAAACTTGAAGTCAGCCTTTCCTGAGCATGGCATTTCCCAACTCCCCTTCTCAATGGAAACCAAAAACAAGACGGTATTAGGAAGATTGGTCCATTCAAACAAAATTCATCCAGAAAAAAGAATGAACAAATATGGAGACAGAAGTTTGAATTCTTATGCAGCTGCTATATGGAATACATTTCCTCCCACTACCCCTGTAATTTTTGAACATCAAGCTTTTTTTTCAAGCAATTAAGGGATCATTGCTTTTTATTTGTCAATGTATTTAACTAACTTAGCTAATTTTTGCATGTTAAAAATGTAAATATTGTATATATACAAACTGGGAATGTATTTGTTATTATGTCCTCTGTGTTTAATAACATGTTGTTTGCTCTGTAGGTGACCTCTTAACTTTAACCTTCTATGTTTTATGTATGGCAACTTTTAGATAACCTAAACACAGGACTGTCTTGCAAACTGGAGTCTAAAGTCCAAATGACATGTATTCCCTTTATAGAATAAAGTTGTACCTACCTACCTACCTACCGTTTAGCATCCAGTGTGGAATGGTGTCTAAAGCCTTACTGAAATCTAGGTAGGACATGTCCATGGCTCCACACTGATCTAATTCCTTGGTCACCCAGTCAAAGAAATCTATCAGATTCATTTGACATGACCTCCCCCATGTGAACCCCATGCTGCCCCTGGTCTTGTAACTCATTGATTTCAAGATATTCCACAGTCCTTTCCATCAGCCATGACTCCATTAATTTTCTAACCACTGATGTCAGGCTGACTGAACTACAATTACCAGCTTCTTCCTTGATACTACTTTTGTGAAACTGGACTACATCTGCCCTCCTCCAGTCTCCTGGAACTACTCCTGTTTCCAGTGAGCAGTTAAATAGGACTGTCAGAGGTGCAGCCAGTACCTCCATGAGCTCCCTCAGTACCCTTGGATGCACCCCATCTGGTCCCATTGCTTTGTCCACCTTCAGAATAGGGAAAATGGACTAGTGTCCACCTACCTCCCTCCCTCCCTCCAAAGCTCCTGTTACTTTTTTGTGGCCCTTTCCTCCTCTTTCTCTGTGAATACTAAACAGTATTTCTTTATTACTGTATGTCTGTCTTTTCTTGGTCCCCCTCTAGACAGTCTCTTCCTTTCCTTTTTAACATTAGCATCCCAACCCCTGGTCTTCCTCCTTTTGCTTACATACCTAAGAAATGCCCAGTCCTTCATTGCCACCTGAGCTAATTTCTCTTTAGTTTGTGCATTCACACCCCTCTGTGCTCTCCCTGCTTCCCTCTGTTTCCCCAGGTACACTTCCCTATCCTCCTCCCTCTGTGTCTCCTTCAACATTCAGATTCAGGAATCAGCAGTGCATGTTTAGGATACCAAAGGTCAGATTCTGGATACAAATATGCAACTCCATCCCCCCAGGTTGCTCCTGGAAATGAGCCTCAGCTCAGTGTGCCTCTCCCGTTTACCAATTTTAAATAAATAAATGAATGAATGAACAAATAAGTCCAGTACATCAGTATCAAATTCAGGATACAGCATGATAGGTTCAGAATACAGAAGTTCAGGTCCTGGATACAGAATTTAATGTCCTATACATCATGTTAATTTTAGCTATACTGAGACTCCTTAATATAGGAATAAACAAAGAAAATAACGTTATAAAATGGCAAGGAAGCAGAAAGTTGCAGCCATCAATAGCAAAGGTAGAGACTAACAAGCAGCTCCATTTTGTCTGATTATATATGCATTAACATGAGAGTGAAAGTAAAAAAAGCATTTATTTAAAAAAAAACAGCTGAAACATATCGGAAAAGTCAATACCTTTAAAAGGAAGAAACAAGTGTGTATTTCAATGAGCACATTATAAAAGTTTCCCATCACTGTTAAATGCAAACTATCTTCTGAAGAGGAATAAATAGTGATGAAATGAGACAGGGAAAGCTGGCTGACAGACAAGTGCAGTTAATGTGCCATGGCATAGAGAAGGCTTGATTTAAAAGATGGCTTAGCTCCTCTTTAAAGCTATGCTAAATTTCTGAAATGTATCCAAGAGAGAAATAGAAACTGGCAGATTGTTCCAGAGTTCAGTTGCTAAGGTAGAAGATGTGTATTTACTGGCATCTAAGTAGCAAAAAGAGAATGTTACAGGAAACAATTTGTTGATCTGAGATCCTTCCATGGGATGCACACTGCCTTTGTTGTTTAAATATCTAAGATATAACAGATACTAATGTATCTGTACTAGTTCTGTAAATCAGTACTACATTTGAAAAAAAAAAAAAATATATATATATATATATATATATATATTTCTAATACACAGTTTGTAAGGTAATACTGCATATAACTGTCTAGACAATTCAGTCTGTTGATGCTATATTCTAGATGAAAAACCTGTTATAAATAAGTTGTTTTCAGTTCTGGGGTACCAGTAGGAAAAATGTTTAAATCAATGAACAGTGGTTTATATTTAAATAACAAACAGTGATTGGACCATGCACGTTCTTCTTCATGTGGAAAATGTCAGCATAATCGTGATCCACTTAAAAAAAAAAATTGGAAACAGAGGAGTATTTGAATAGGCAATTATTAACATAAAGTACATAATTATACTGAAAGGTTCCCTTATTGGTAATTTTCATATATTTAGCCTTCTTTGAATCTAGGGTGAGACAGTGCGAGATAAACAACATAACAATGAAGTATCAAATTAAAGTTTGCTTGTAATACTGGATTACTTTAAATTGATGTACAGCATGATAGCAATACAGGTAACAAAAAGTGTGAGCATAGAAGTGGGTGATGAAAATAATTTGTTTCCTAAGTTTTTTCCAATTTTCTCCTTCCCCACACAGATGGTAGGGACTCCATGCCTGTACCCTTCCTCCATCGGAGAGAACGCTGATTGTGTGCATTCACAACAGATGCCAATGCTGTTACATTGTTGGCCAGCAGGAGGAAATAATGGCATTTGCCCTTTAAGAGGCAGACCAAGTTGTCCTGGTGCACCACTCCCCTTAAGAGAAGGATGGTTTGCTCAGAGAGGGAAGGGGTAAGTTATGGGAGGGACAGGGAGCTAGGACAATAGGTAGATAGACAGGAAAGTGGGGGCAAAAGGGGTACATAACCAGTTTTCAAAAAATAAATAAATAAAATCCTGCAGAATTACAAAAAGTGAATCTACATAAACCACAGAATAACTTTCTGCAGATTGCAGAAATGAAATATACAGTTTTTGTAAATAGCATTCTTTCAAAATCTCAGAATACAAATACTGTCAGAATTAAACATAGTAAGGAGGAATTTTCCAGAATTCTGCAGAACTGCATTCTGTGGGAATCTAAAAATTCCACACAACACAAGGGTTTTGAGATATTAGGGGCTTAATTAATTCCTCTCTAAGTACTGGGATTCTTCCCTTCATGCACCCCTCTACTTCCTCTCCTCGTACTTGCTCCAGTCCACACTATTCACATCCTCCACTGCATAACCACAATTAATCAAACAGCTTTTTCAGTCTGTCTTTTGACATTCTGGAATGACATCCCTACTCACCTCCATTTCTTACCCTCCCACCTCTTATTTAAGTAGTTCCAGTGAGACCACTTCAGATCTTTCTGTGCCTGTATCTAACCTTTTGCTGCTCCTCTCCTCACCTCTATTACTTCTTCTGATTTACAAATCAATAATACTACAGACGGATAATTGAAAACCAGATCTGCAGGGCAACAATAATACCCAGAAGGATCTCAATGGAATAGAAGAAAACAAACAAATAAACAAAAAAAGGACAGCATACCACTGGTTGTCACATACAGTCCCCACACTGAACACCTGCAGAGGAACATTAAGGATCTCAGTCCTATTATTCATGAGGATGAAATACTACCAGCTGTTTTCCACAACCCCACTTCTGACATATATGCAACCTCACAGTCTGTGGCAGCTTATTGTTCAAAGCAAGATGCCAGGAGATAATAATATATCAGGGACATTCTCCTGCCAATAGAGACAATGACAAACATTCACTCACGTCATAAGTACAGTTACAATCCAACTTTCTTACAAGAAACAGGACTGCAAAATTCAGGAATTATTCAGCTGCTGTTCCACTTATATCGTATATCTGATCATGTGATCAAAATGCTCTAACATAAACTATTATGTGGTGGAAACAGAAGAGATGCTTAGGAAGCGAATGAACCTGCACTGTTATAAGATCAGACATCATATTATGGACACACCAGTAGGTGAGCATTTCTCCAGCTTGCAACATGGTTTGAGTGACATACAATTGGCAGTCCTAAGGGCAGCTTCAGAACTGATAAAGAGAAGGGCATCAGAGTTTGAATGTATACAAACTTTTACCACCCTGGAGTCTGGCCTCAATAAAGACAGAGGCTTCATGTCCCACAACTTCACATAACAGCCTCTGAACTCAGCAAGCTATAAAACAAACAACAATACAGGACTGCTACATAACAAAAAGCTATTGTTTCATCTCTAGTTTTTAACTCTCTGCAGTTCTGCTTGCATTTCTAAAAAACAAGCATCTGTCAATGTTGAACGTTGTCTTGCTGACATTGGCATTGGTAGTGCAGGAGTTAGAGAGAGATGCATAATAGGAATGCCAGTGAAGTACTGAACTGACGCAACCCACACCCCCACCCTTCAGAGACTGACAGGCATTAGGGTGTGCCTTTGGGTCATCGGTCATAATGCTCCTGCCATTTTTCCTCACCCTACACTGCAGACACTGACAACTGTCGCGTTGTGCGTTGGGGTCTTTGGGCCTTACGCTCACCCCATTCCATAAGGAAATACACTGAAATGGGTGCAGTATAGGAGAATGGGGTGAATTTTGGGGCCAAAGAGTCCAAGGCACACCTTGATGCCTGTAACTGGCTGCAGGGTGGGGGTGCAGATGTAATGGCATGAGCATTAGAGCTGACAATATCAAGTCACACCCGTGACGCCTGTCAGTCTCTACATGGTGGGGCGTTATGGTTGGAAACCTTAGCGCCCCACATGTTTGCTAGTCTTTTCACTCCAAATTTTCAACATGGGCCTTTTATGACCCCACCTCATGAACAGTAGCACTATCAGTTTGTTAGCTGAAACGTGATTTTGCACAGCGACTCCGCCATTTGGCGTCACAGGTGTGAAAACACATCTCAGGCAGGAAGTGAAAAATAACAGCTGTACTGTTCTTAAGGAGGTGTAAAAAATGGCAGTGTTGAAAATCTGGAGTGAAAATACGAAAAATGCATGAAGTTGCGAGCATGAGTAGAAACTGTGCAATGTACACCCATAATTCAATTATTTGGGGGATTTTTTTACCAGATTTTTAACATAGGCATTTTGGAAATTCTGCTCATGAACAGTGTCACTGTGATTTTGTTAATCTGACCCAAACATTGATTTCCCACAGCAACCACGCCATTGTGCACCACATGTGCGAAAACACATTTCGGGCAGTATGTGAAAAATGACAGCTGTACTGTTCAAAAGGAGGTGTGAAAAAATGGCAATGTTGAAAATCTGGAGGGAAACTATTAATAATTGTCAAAGTTACAAGCGTGCATTAAAACTGCGCAACACAAGCTCATAACAGTCAGTTTTTGGAATATTTCACCAAATTTGCAGCATAGGCTTTTTAGGACCCCACCTCATGAACAGTGGCACTGTCATTTCATTAACTGGTCCCAAAAGGTGATTCCAAGCAGGGACCAAGAAATTACCTTTTAGGACCGAATAACAAGATGACAGTGCATGTGTTCATGAGGTGGTGTCCCAAGAGCCCCATGTTGAAAATTTGGAGACAAAATAAAAAAAATGGCTTAGATATCCACCTAAGTTGAACGCCCCAGTCCATTTATGCCATTATTCAGTTTACTGTCATTTCTTCAGTTCACGATCGGCTTTGAAGAGCCCAGATGTGTTTCCACGCCACCGAAGATTGCAGCACTGGACCTCTGGAGGTAAATATGTGGTGAAGGGGGTGTGGGGAGGTGGGATGTACAGAGGGTGGATGTGGGTTGGTGGAGGGGGATGCCATGGACAAAGGACTGTTTTCTTTTTTCAGGTATAGAAAAATTAAAAAACTGACACTGCGCTGTGGGATGGTTTTCTTTCTTTACAGGTGAAATACAACAAATGAACACACTGGGGTGGGCTTCCAGTGTGCACCATAACTTTGGGTGGGTATGTTGATCACACTGGGGTGGGCTCCCAGGGTGACAAACACAGTGGGGGTGGGGCCAGGGGAGGAACAGGATCATGCCGACACAATCGGCTTTCTATGAGCAGACGCACATTGGGGTGGGCTCCCAGTGTACCACACATAATGTGGGGGAGGGATGGACATGCTGACATGGGGATTGCACCCCTGATGTTGGCTTTCTTTTGGGATTGTGTGGTAAACGGCAGGAGCTGCCATCATGTTTATTGAACTGTTTCACTAGGTAAGGGACGTACAGAAGGCATGTAATCTGTGCTGCTGCATGACAAGCTTGTCTCTGATTCCAGCGGCACTTTTCTTTCAAGTTGTGTCCACTTTACATAATTCTTGTGTCAGTGCTAGCACGTTGGCTCACTGGGGAATGAGGGATGCACCTTCTAAAGTATGCACTGCATTCGCCACAACACTGACACTCCTCTGAAAATGCAACTACCACAAGATGTTGCTTGTGCATGCCGCAAGTCAACATAAAAAAACACACACCTTTCTGTTTATACTGTGGCAACAACTAAATGCATGTTGTGACTTTATTCCTACTGTTATAATATTAATTAGCACTACAGGGTTTACTCACATATCTGTGTTTTTTTTCTCTTTTAATTGCATTGCTAATCAGACTCCAACTCCTACAAAAGTTGCCTCAACCTACACTGTAACATACCTAAAGAAGAAGCAGTACTATAGGACTCAAAAGCTTGTATCTTTTACCTAGCAAAAATATTCAGTTTTTGTTTCTCTCCTGGTATTGTGTGGGCTTTCATAGCACATTGCTATTTTAATCAAAAAATGTGTTGTGAGTGGTTTCTACAGTCACTCCCAACCCCCACTGCCTGCTATCCATCAATGATCACCAGGATGCCCCTATGTGCCAACAACAGATGACCCCGCTTCAACTATTACCTCTCTGATAACCAATCAGGAGGCTGTTTCGACTTGAGACGCATAGATTGAAAGAAATAGTTTTCTAAGTGCTCCAACTACTGCTCTGACCCAACCCGAAAACCAATGCAGTCATCATGCCACAAGGGACTCCAAGGGCTGTGAGGAGTTTTCTACAGCCCAATACCTAACCACCTGTCATCAGCACTCTCCAGACCACCACTACTCTCCAAAACCAGACAGCTCTGTTTCATCCATTGCCTTCCTGAAAGTCAATCAAGAGGCTGTCCCCACATAGGAGGTGTGGCACAAAAAGAGCACAATTTTCAGACTGCTGCAACCACTGCTCCAACCTGACCACAAAATGAACCTAGCCACCGCACTGCTACAAGTGACTCCAATGGGCATAAAAACAAGTTTTAAATGTCAAAAATTACTAAAGTTACAAGCATGCATTCGCAAAATTCAATGTAGGTTCATAACTTTATTGTTTTTTAATGTTTTTACACAACATTTTCAACATAACCTTCTTATGACCCCACCTCATGATCAAGGGCAAAGAAAATGTACCAATCCTGTCCATAAGGTGAATTCATGCAGGGAACCCAAAATCACCTTTTGGGACAGATCTGCCTAATGACAGTTCAATTGTTCATGAGGTAGGGTCCCAAAGAAGGCATGCTGAAAATCTGAGCCAAAAACATGCAAAAATGCTCAAGTTATGCCACTAAGTTCAAAACCCCATTGAAATACACTGAACAGCATACCTGTTTCTTCAGTTTTCAGTCCAGCTTTGATAAGTGAAAATGTGTCTGCGCTCCAGAAAGGATTACGGCTTTGGACTCCCGATCATTAAATAAGGGCTGTGGGGGGGGGTGCTGAATGTGATGGCTGGGTTGGGGCAGTTACGGCCACAAAAATACATCAATGGACTGTTTTCCTTTTACAGGGATTGACATAAAAAAAAAAAGGAAAGCACAGATAATTCCTCAGTGTGACACTGGGGGATTGGGGACCCCAGTGTCACTGCTATATTTCTGGGGGGGGGAGGCTGACAGGGAAGGTTGGATGGGGAGGATATCATTATATATAAAAAAAAGAAGAGGAAGAAATCACCATGCATGTGAGGTAGTGCGAGGACACTTTGATAGGGTTTGAAAGAGAAAAAAAAACAAAGCACAGAGGATTCCTCAGCATGACACTTGGGGACTGGGCATTCCCAGTGTCACTGCTGTGTTTCTGGGGTTGAGGGTGGTAGGTGCTGAGAGGGAGGGTTGGGTGGGGGATATCAAAGAAATAGTTTCTTGCTGACAGGCAGCGGAGTGTTTTCACCATGGTCATAGAGGCGACTCTGTTAACACTTCAGCATGTCATTCATTCTCAAAGAATTCAAGGAATGCAGAGTTCTTTTTTTGAAAGCAATAGGCCTGCAGGGCTCTGCCCACTGCAGCCATAAAAAGGGGAAACCTAAAAACACCGTACAAGGGTAAGGGTACAAAAGTATTTACAGGTAACACAGGGAGAAGAAAAGCTGAGAATGCTGAGAGTGGTGCAGGATTGAGGGAAGAAGTTGATGGACTCCAGGCCAAGTTGTCTTGGATTCAGGGGACCTCTTCTTCCATCCAGAGAACACAGAGTCTGCCACTATTACCTCAGAAGATGCCAGGGAGGAGTAACGACTGGACTACTGTGGGCTCCAGAAGGGTCAGAGTGGTGGAACAGAGGCACATGCCTCAACTACTGTAGTATGACTGTATAATTCCTAGGCTGCTCTGTTGGGGCAAGACTACCAGCAGGGGGCATCTGTACAAGTGACCAGGGAGTATGTGGGGAACTTCCATAGTGGAGACTCCAAGGAGGGTGGTAAAGGATACAAGAGGAGGAAGAAACAACTTCTGGTAGAGGACTCGATTGTGAGAGGTACAGTCTTCGGAATAGGAAAGGGGAGGAAGAGGCAGGTTAGGTGCCTGTACAACGACATGGCCCAGAGAAATGGGAAGGGGATCCTGAGGATTGCCAGGACAGCACGACAGGAGGGAGAACTGGATATCATTGTCCACATGAGGACTAATGACCTTGCTAGAAATGGGGCAGGGATAAGGCAAGGAGTGTTTAGGATGTTGGAGAGTAGTCTTAGACCGGTAGCTCATTCTGTGTGTTTCACTGAGATGCTGCCTGTCTACAACAAGGGGCAGGAGAGGGGTCTCCCCACCAGGAGCTTCAACTCATGGCTGAAGGAATGGTACAGAGAGGAGGGGTTTGGTTACACTGGGGACTGGAAACACACCTGAGAGGATAAGTGCCTATATGGGGTGATGGCCTGAATCTATCCAGGAAGGGGAACCACAGTCCTTAAGGGACAGTTTAAATGTTACTTTGATAACATTTAAACTAGCTGATGGGGTTGGTGGAAGAAATTGGGGAGGCAGAAACTGCCCTTTCCCCACAGGCTGAAGTAGAGAGTGAGGAGAGTAAGAAAGGAGGAAAATCCCACAGGGTTCAAATAAATAAAGGAAGCAGGGTGCTAGAGACAAAGGGGAAAGGAAACTGGAGCATTAAAAAGAGAGAGAGAGAGAGAGAGAAGGAATGAGGGCAGAATGGGAAAAAAGGGGAGGGCAAAAAGCAGGGTGAAAACAAAATCTGGAAGGTCATGTGTGTGAATATTAGAAAAATATAATTTTTTTTTTGACAGCAGATAAGGACTGCTTGGCCCACCCAGTCTGCCCATTTCCCTACCTGATGGATAAGCTGCAGATTCTAGTTAATCAACAGCTTACTTCCTCCTACCCCCCACTAGAATTGCCTTATGTCTGTCCCATGCATTCTTGAATTCTCCCACTGTTACTGACTCCACAGCCTCCTCAGGAAGGATGTTCCATGCATCCACAACCCTCTCTGTGAAAAAATACTTTCTAACATTACTTCTGAGCCACCCCCTCTCTTTCTTCAAATTGTGCCCCCCCTTTGTTCTTGCACATCTCTTTTTCTGAAAGATACTACCCTCTTGTACTTTGTTAATTCCCTTGAGATACTTGAACATTTCTATCACGTCCGGCTTCACCCTCCTTTACTCAAGGGTATACATATTAACTCATTGCCTCCACAGGAGCTCTCTGAAGTTGCACCACTTGTCTCCTGTATACTGTTAATAGTGAATCCTGGGCCTTTCTAAGCAAAATCAAGCTAAAATCAGCATGCCACAAACAAATCCTAATAGCTCAAGAACCATACGTACTAGACACAAAGTATAAGTGGCAAAGTTATTCAGCACAAAATTATCTTTCCAGTGGTGGTATGCAAATAATAATATGTAATTTCATTTTTTTTCTATGCTGGTTGAAACAGCAACCAAATTTTTCTTTCTAAAATAGGCAACATAAGCCATACACACCATACCATAAACAAATGTGAATAACTCCTGAAGTATGCATGATATATACAAAATATCAGTGTCAATGTTGTTCAGCACAAAATTACCATTTCAACGGTGCTATGCAGTCAAATATATATTATATTCCATTATATTATATATTAAAATATACAAGATACATCTCTAGACGTTGCAAGAGCACACAGGAAGTCAGTAGCTGACTTCTGTAGGTGTACTCAGGACACACCAGTTTATTTTACTGACGACTACAGGTGTCTGCTAGGAGACAATGAGTTAAGCTACTTTAGACTTTCCTCATATGTCTTCTGGTGCAGATCCTGCACCATTTTGGTTACCCTCCTCTGAACAGCCTCCACTCTGTCTATGTCTTTGTTGAGATGGGGTCTCCAGAATTGCACACAGTACTCTAGATGGGTTCTCACCAACTGTCTGTACAGAGGGATAACAACTTCCTGCTTTCCACTGTTGATGCCGCTCCCTATACATCCCAGTATCCCCCCAGCACTCCTTCCTGCCTTTTCACATTGCTTGCCCACCTTTAGGTCATCTGATATAATTACTACTGGGTCTTTTTTCAATTTTTGTTGTTGTTATTATCTCACCCCACATTGCATACTCTTCCTCTAGGTTTTTGTTTCCCAGATGCATTACCTGTCACTTCTTTACTTTGAATATGAGCTGCCATATATTTGACCATTCCTCCAACCTTGCCAAGTCCCTTTTCATCCTTTCCACCCCACCTTGTGTATCAACCGTGTTGCAGATCTTTGTGTCATCTGCAAAGAGACATTCTTTTCCTTCCAGGTGCTCTCCAATGTCACCTATAAAGACATTAAAGAGGACCGGTCCCAGTACTGAACCCTGTGGTACCCCACTAGTTACCCTCTTTTTCTTCACTGTGGACTCCGTTTACTATTACCCTTTGCGTTCTGTTGTCCTGCCAGTTTTTTATCCAGGCTACCACCTTGGGTCCCACTCCAAGGCTGGCTAACTCGTATAGTAATCTTTTGTGTGAGACTATGTCAAATGCCTTGCTAAAATCTAGGTAGGCCATATCCACAGCCTCTCTCTCTGGTCTACTACATTGGTTACCCAGTCAAAGAAATCTATTAGGTTCATCTGACATGACCTGCTGTGAAACCATGCTGCCTTGGGTCCTGTGCCCCACTGGCCTCTAGGTACTCAACAATTCTTTCCTTCAGAAGTGATTCCATCATTTTCCATACCACTGAGGTCAAACTAACTGGCCTGTAGTTTCCTGCCTCTGCCCTGCTCCCACTTTTGTGAAGTGGAATCACATCTGCCCTCGTCTAGTCCTCAGGTACCACCCCATCCTCCCATGATTTGTTAAAGAAAGTAGTCAGTGGCATTACTAGTTCTACCCCTAGTTCTTTTAGAATTTTGGGGTGAATCCCATCATGCTCCATTGCTTTATTCACCCTCAGTTTCAAGAGTTCTTTCAAAACCCTTTTTTCTGTGAATGGGCTGGTATCAACCCCCCTATTCAGAGTGTTTCTCTTGTTTGGTTTAGATACCTCCCTCTTCCCCTCCTCTTCCATTGTGAATACTAGAATTCTAGGAAATAAAATTCCAGACCTAGAGACCTTCATTGCAGAGGTCAACCTGGATATTGAGTCCATAATCAAGTCAATTGCACTGTAAGCTATGACTAGGACATGGTCATACCTGATTATATTCTGTTCAGAAAGAAATAGATGGGAAGGAAAAGAGGGGGTGTGGTGCTTTATGTAAGTGAAAGCATAAAAGCAATCCAGATAAAGGGGGAAAAAAGGGTGAGGAAGATGTTCTGTGGCTCAGCCTGGAGACAGGAAATGGAGCCACTATTTGTATTGGAGTGATCTACAGACCTTCAGCATTGGGGGGGCGGGGATTAGTTAAGATAATGTTGGAAGCCATTGGCAAGATGGCAGAAAAGCGGGAGGTGATGCTGGTGGGGGACTTTAACTTGCTGGATACAGAGTGGAGCCTCCCAGCAGCAGTTTCAGCTAGAAGCAGGTACATTCCTGGACTCTCTTCAGGGGGAGTTAATCAGGTAACTAGTCAATGAATGCACTTCAGATAGGACAATACTGGACCTGGTACTCACTAATAATGACAGTATTGCAGATGTCAAGGTGGGAGACCTCCTGGAGTCCAGGGATCACTGTATGCAGGGCAAGAATGTGAAGGAATCAAATTCATTTCAGTGCGGTAAATGCCCATTGTTACTTTTATTGCTTCGTGTTGATTTCATTTGGTAGCAGGATGATTTTTTTCTTACTACTTATAAGAGGCTAGCAGGGATTGTTTTTGGGGCTGTTGAAATTTTGGAACCTATTTTGGTGTTCTTTAAAGAGCAGCTGATGCCATTAGGACAACTTTAACAAAACAATATTTAGACACTTTAACAAAACAATATTTAGACACAGTTCAACTTGCATCTCACATTATTTCTGTATTCCTCCTCCTCATTATGTATTACCGAGGCCATTTACATGAAAACAGGATCTTCGCTCCTGAATAGTTCATCTATTCCTGTTCCTTTGTCCCTACCTGAGGTCATAATGCTCTACTTGTTACATCACAATTACTCACATAGCAACAGATTGTGATGCCACAGCAAAGGACTATGACGTGAAGTAGGGAGTAAGGTAAAGAGGCAGATGAACTCTAAGCAATATAGAGCATATTCCCATGCAAATGTCTCAGTAATAAGTGATGGGGAGGAGAAATGTATTGAATATATACAGTATATATATATATATATATATATATATATATATATATATATACACATATATATATGTGTATATATATATATATATATATATGATGCAAGCTAAATTGTATCTAAATATTATGTTTTCAAAGTTTTCTATGAGGCGTCAGCAGCTCTTTAAGTAGGGCTGTTATTTCTTGTTGATTTCACTTGGAAGCAGGATGATTTTTTTCTGACTGCTTATAAGCGGCTAGCAGGGAATTGTTTTGGGGCTGTTGAAAATGTGAAACCTACTTTAGTGTGCTTTAAGTGGAACTGTTATTTCTTTGAATTGGAGGACTGTTTCTTCTGATTTCAAACTTATTTTGGCGTCCTTCTGATGGGGCTGTTGTTCTTTGACTTGGAAACCTATTTCTTCTAATTTCAAGCCTATTTTGGTGTGCATTTGGTCATGCTGTTGTTTCTTTGAATTGGAGACCTTTTTCTTCTAGTTTCAAATCTATTTTGCTGTGCTTTTAGTGGGGCTGTTATTTCTTTGCTGTCTTTACTTGATTCAAATTTTAGTGCATGTTGGGGAAAGGGTGCTAATTGTCTGGACTGGGGCCTCTGCTTCCTTATAATTGAAGGTGGAGCTAAGTCAGGTTTGTGGTAGCAGGTTACTTTTGGTTTCTCTGAAGAGGCTAGAAGGGGAAGGAATCAGCTCCATTTCAGTGCAGTAACTGCTCATTGCTGTTTTTTTTGCTTCTTGTTGATTTCACTTGGTAGCATTTTGATTTTTTCTTACTACTTATAAGGGGCTAGCAGAGAATTGCTTTGGGACTGTTGAAACTTTGAAACCTTTTTTGGTGTGCTTTAAGTGGGGCTGTTATTTCTTGTTGATTTCATTCAGTAGCAGGTTGATTTTTTCTTACTACTTATAAGGGGCTAGCAGGGAATTGTTTTGGAGCTGTTGAAACTTTGAAACCTATTTGGGTGTGCTTTAAGTGGGGCTGTTATATCTTGTTGATTTCACTTGGTAGAAGGTTGATTTTTTCTTACTACTTATAAGGGGCTAGCAGGGAATTGTTATGGGGCTGTTGAAACTTTGCAACCTATTTTGGTGTGCTTTAAGTGGGGCTGTTATATCTTGTTGATTTCACTTAGCAGCAGGCTGATTTTTTCTTACTACTTATAAAAGGCTAGCAGGGAATTGTTTTGGGGCTGTTGAAAATGTGAAACCTATTTTGGTGTGCTTTAAGTGGGACTGTTATTTCTTTGAGTTGGAGGCCTGTTTCTTCTGATTTCAAACCTAGTTTGGTGTGCTTCTGGTGGAACTGTTGTTCTTTGAATTGGAAACCTATTTCTTCTAATTTTAAGCCTAGTTTGGTGTGATTTTGATAAGGCATTTGTTTCTTTGAATTGGAGACTTGTTTCTTCTAGTTTCTAACCTATTTTATCGTGCTTTTAGTGGGGCTGTTATTTCTTTTCTGTCTTTACTTGCTGCATTAGTGCATATTGGGGAAAGGGTGCTAATTGTCTAGCCTGGGACCTCAGCTACCTGATTGTTTCTGGAGGGGATGGGCTTGGTCCCTCCCACACTAGACCTCACCCCACCCATCTCAAGTGCATGATTTCCTTTATACCAGGGGTTTTGATATCACTTCTCTGATGGGCAAAGGACATACACCTGTCATATCTTTAAACAGTCCAGCAAGCTGTGAAGGGGGTAAATATATGCACACACTTGCACACACTAACAAAAATGAAAAAAATGAATTAAACAGGAGGGGGAGAGAGAGACAATCGGGGAGTGGTGCAATGCATTGGCTGTGGCGTGGCAATCTTCTGGGGGATATTCTGGAGGCTGTGATGCTTCCAAATTTGCAGACACCTCTCTGGTATGAAGGAGCAGGTTGCCTGTCTCTAGGCCAACCTGGTGAGGATTCAGTAAATCTCCTCCCCCAACCAGAAACCCCCAGAGTGGCCACTGCTGCCTCAGTGGTTGCCAAGAAAGAGGAGCAGTTGAAGCACAGTGGGCTCAAGGAGGGTGAGGGTGGTGGAATAGAGGTGAATCCCTCCAGTTGTACCGCTCCACAATTCATTCGCCATTCTTATAAAGCAGGGTTCCTCTGTGGAGGCACAAGCAGTGGAGACCAAGGAGGATGCTGGGAACCTCCACCAAGGAGACCAACAGGAAGGTAGCATGGGACCCCAAAGGGGAAGAAAACAATTCCTGGTGGGGAATTGAATCATTAAGGGGTAAAAAAGAGGGAGGAGGAGGGAGGTGAGGGTAAAGTGCTTGCATGGTGCCATGGCTTGGAGGGACAGGAAACAAATCCATAGGATCATGGGAGCAGCTGTACAGGATATGGAGCTGGACATCATTGCCCACCTAGGGACAAATGACCTGGCTGGGAATGGGATCAGAGTAGTGCAGGAGGAGTTGTAGAGTTAGGGAGGGGCCTTAGACAAGTAGCATGCACTTTAACCTTCTCAGAGGTGCTGCCTGTCTATGGCATGGGCAAGGGCTCGGGTACACTGCACCATGGAATTCAATGAATGGTTGAAAAAGTGGTGTGGAGCTCAGGGTTTTGACTTCACTGGGGACTGGGGGTCCACCTGGAGGGATGCAGGCCTATACTGGTGCGATGGTCTGCATCTGTCCGGAAGGGGAACCAGGATCCTAGGTTAAAATGTTTCATTGGCAAGCATTTAAACAAGCCAAGGGAGAAGGCACTGAAAAGGAGCAGGGAAATTCAACCCCCCCCACAAAACAGGGTAGTTAGTGAGGTAAACACCAAGGTAGAAAAGTCAAAAGGGAGCAGGACATGGGTAACTGGAGAAAAAGTCAAAGGCCGTAAGGATAGGGATGGGGATAAAAGGGGTAAGGCCATCAAAAAATGGAGGGTGATGAGTACCAATGCCCATGGTCTGGGTAACAAGCTCTCTGAACTAGAGGCCTTGATGAAAGAGGGATGCCTGGATATCGTGGCAGTCACAGAAACATGGTAGACAGAAAACCATGACAGGGATGTCAACATACCAGGGTACACAATGTACAGAAGAGACATGAAGGGTAAAAGAGGAGGAGAAGTAGCTCTCTATGTATGAAAAATGATCAAAGCAACAGAATTAAAGGATAAACAAGAGGAGCGAAGGCATTGTGGGTCACCCTGGAGACAGGAAATGGCACCAGAATCCATACAAGGTTGTATACGGACATCTGTCTCAGGTGGAGGAAATGGGCAAGGAAATTATAAAAGGCATCCTTAGAATGTCAGAAAAAGGGGAGATATTGTTGATGGGGGGCCTGATTTATGCCAGATGTTAACTGGAGCACCTTTGCTGCAACCACATCTAAGAACAGAGTCATTCTTGGTGCCTTACAGGAGGCATGACTCAGACAGTTAGTGTTGGAACCCACTCAGGAGGGAGCAATCTTAGACCTGGTACTCTCAAATGGGGACAGAGAGAGGATTTCAGATTGAGAAGTGGGTAGCCATCTGGGAACAAGCAACCACCAAACAGTGTGGTTCACAATAAACACAGCTGTAGATTCAAGCCATACAAAAGTGAGGGTATTGGAATTCAGGAGGGCTGACTTTGGCAAAATGGGAGAGTGCCTCAGAAAAGCACTAGCAAATGGGCAAGAAGGAGGGGTGGAAGAACAATGGGGTAAAATCAAAACAGCCATCACAGAGGCAACAAGCCTTTGTGTGAAGCAAATAAACAAAACAAAACAAAGGGAAAAAACACTATAGTTCTCAAAAGACATGGCAGGGAAAGTTAGGGAGAAAAAGATAGCATTCAGGAAGTATAAGGAAACATAGAAGGAGTAGGACAGGTAACTGTACCAGTTAAAGCAGAAAGAAGCAGAGAAGGCAGTCAGGATAGCAAAGGCCCAAACTGAGGAAAAGATAGACTACTCAGTTAAGAAGGGAAATAAAACCTTTTATAGGTACATTAGGGAGCGAATAAAGACCAAGGGAGGGATAGTGAGGCTTAATAAAGGGAAGGGGGTGGGCAGAGGGTGACAGAGAAAAAGCCGGGATACTGAACACATACGTCTGCTCAGTATTCACAAAAGAAGAGGAGTGGAGGTATCTAAACCAAACAATAGAAGCACCCAGGATAGGGGGTCAATATCAGTCCATTCTCAGAAAAAAGGGTCCTAGAAGAACCCTTAAACTGAAGATGGACAAAGCAATGAATCCTAATGGCATTCATCACAGAATTCTAAAAGAACTAAGGGGAGAACTAGTGAAACCACTGACTACCCTTTTTAACAAATTAAGGGAGGATGATGTGGTACCTGAGGACTGGAGGAGTGTGGATGTGATTCCCCTTCACAAAAGTGGAAACATAACAGATGCAAGGAAACTACAGACCTGTTAGTTTGACCTCAGTGGTAGGGAAAAGGATGGAATCACTTCTGAAAGAAAGAATTGCTGAGTACCTAGAGGTCAGCGGGGCACAGGACCCAAGGCAGCATGGATTCATATTGGGAAGGTTATGTCAGATGAATCTAATAGATTTCTTTGACTGGGTGACCAAAGTAGTAGACCAGGGAGGGGCTGTGGACATGGCCTACCTAGACTTTAGGAAGGCATTTGATATAGTCCCAAACAAAAGATTAATAAACAAGTTAGTCAGCCTGGGAGTGGGTACCAGGGTGGTAACATGGGTCAGAAATTGACTGGACAACAGGAAACAGAAGATAATAGTAAATGGAGTCCACTTAGAAGAAAGGGGGGGGTTACCTGTGGGGTACCGCAGGTTCAGTACTGGGACCGGTCCTCTTTAATGTCTTTATAGGTGGTATTGTGGAGGAACTGGAAATAAAAGTATGCTTCTTTGGTGATGACACAAAGATCTGCAACAGGGTTGATACACAAAGGGGTGGAAAGGATGAGAAAGGACTGGGCAAGGTTGGAAGAATGGTCAAAAGTATGGTAGCTTAGATTCAATGCAAAGAAGTGCAAAGTAATGCACCTGAGAAACAAAAACCCAGGGGAAGAGCACACAATGGGGGGTACTAACAACAACAAAAATTGAAAGGGACCTGGGGGAAGTCATATCAGATGACCTAAAAGTGAGCAAGCAAAGTGACAAGGCAATAAGGAGAGCTGGGGATACTGGGATGCATTGGGAGAGGCATCACCAGTAGAAAACAGAAAGTTGTTATCTCTCTGTACAGACAGTTGGTGAGACTCCATCTGGAGTACTGCATGCAGTTCTGGAGACATCATCTCCACAAGGACATATACAGGATGGAGGCAGTCCAGAGGAGGACAACTAAAAGAGTGCAGGGTCAGCTCCAGAAACCATATGAAAAGAGACTAACAGAGCTTAATATGTATACCTTCAAGGAAAGGGGGGGGGGTGATAGAAACTTTCAAGTACCTCAAGGGAATCAACATAGTCCAAGAGGGTAGCATCTTTCAGGTAAAGAAATGTGTAAAAACAAGGGAACACAATTTGAAGATAAAGGGGGAATGGCTCAGGGGCAACATTAGGAAGCAGTTTTTTGAGCCAGCCCTGGTGGAGCTAAGGGTTGCAGCATTGGATGCCACACCTCATGCCATGCCGGTGACCCGGGTTTGAGAATGAGCCCGGGCCACCGGGGTTCAGCAGGGGAGAGAGAAGATTGAGCATCCAGAGGACTGCTCTCCTCTCTTGGGGGGGAGCCAGGCTTCTGCCCGGCACCACAGTGGCTCCTGGTGGTGACCTAAGGCACTGCAACATGCAGGGATTAGCTATAGGGAAGGCAGAGCTGCAGCAGGCGTGCCTGGTGCTATTGCATGACCGAGCTCTGCCAGAGGAGGGTGGGAGGGAGGGAAGCAATTCAGCCAAAGGAGAAATATCCCCACTCCCAGAGATAGGCAACGGCACTGCATCCTCAACCACACTCCACTAGCTGGACCCATTCAGCTCCTGGACTGAGCCCAACCCAGCCTGAATTGCAAGGTAGAGCACCCTGGGTGGATAGGGTGGGCCCCACCTTGGGAAGGCTCAGAGCCGAAGGGATAGCCGGGCTGGTGCCAGGAAGACTGGAGGGTTTCAGGCTTGGAGGTAGAGCCGAGAACAGTGCAGATGCCTGAGAGAGTTCTTCGAGGCCAAGAAGTGCCAGAAAAAGAGTTGTAAAATAAAAGGAAGCAGTTTTTCACAGAGAGGGTGGTGGACCAATAGAATGGCCTTCCTGAGGAGGTCATGGGGTCAAAAACAGTGGAGGAATTCAAGAATGCATGGGACGGACATAAGGCAATTGTAGTGGGGAGTAGGAGGAAGTAGGCTGTTGGTTAAATAGGATCGGCAGCTTACCCAATAGGTAGGGAAATGGGCAGACTGGGTGGGCCAAGCGGTTCTTATTTGCTGTCAAAGTCTATGTTTCTATATTTCTATGTGTGTTGTGGCTCAATATTAGAATGGCTGCAGAATCAAACCACACAAGGGTGAGGGTCCTGGACTTGAAGAAGGTAGATTTCATAAAGACAGATGAATGTCTCAGGCATTGCCTGGCAGAGAGTGGAATGGCCTGGGTGGGGTGGAGGAACATAGGGTAAAAATAAAAGGGAGCATAGTAATGGCAACAAACCTGTGTCAAACAAGTGAGCAAAAGCAAGAAGAAAAATAGACCACTGTATTTCTCAAAAGAGGTGTCTGAAAAGGTAAGGGCTAAAAGAGTAGTATTCTGAAGGTATAAGATGGTGCCAAGGGAGGAGGATAGGGAGGTGTACCAGGGGAAACAGAGGGAAGCAGAAAAAGCAGTAAGAAATGGAAAAGCACAAACTGAAGATGGAATATTGTGGGAGGTAAAAAAGGGAGCAAGTTATAGAATAGTGGATGGGTGACCATCCACAACAAGACTGTGTTTCCATGAGGGAGTTGATGACATCATAGAGACCTTGAGAGCGAAGCTTGAGAGGTCTCGCCAATGTCATCAACTGCCCGAGATGGAAACCCAGCCTTAGTTGTGGATGTTTACCCATCCACTGTTTTATATAGCATTTGGGTTTTTTATGTTATTTTTTGTCCTTACTTGCTGTACATGCTGCTCCCGTTCCCGTTGGTGATCCTGCTCACTCCCAATCATGCTGGTGCCACTTGTGCTCAGTCAGGCTTCTTAGTTTCACCTCTCTGGGTTGAGTAACATTAAAAGCAGGAAAAAAAAAAGAAAATATGTTTTTAGAAAAGGAGCCATGTATGGCTCTCCGTGTACTGACTCCTGACTTCAAAGTCGGTGGTTCCGCTGCCCGGCGCTCGCTAAACTGCTTCACCATGTTTATTTTTATTTTTTTAAGGAGAGCCTCTTCTGAGCCAATCAGGTGGCAGATCAAGGGTAGAAAGTTGTTGTACTATCGATGTGATGTCAGAACAACAGTATAACAGCTTTTGTGACCTTTAAACTGCCCTACAACAAGATTTCAGCACTTGCTGAAATCCATACACAACAGAAGGCACTCATATACTATACATTTTTTATGTACATACGTGAAAAGAAGAAGACCAGGTGTGAGTTTGTAAGGTTAAAAAGGGAATGGGGGGACTTTGCAGAGGGTGACCAAGAAAGGGCAGACATCCTGAACAAATACTTTTGTTCATTGTTCACAAAGGAAGGAGGAGGGAAGGGGCAAGAAAAAAGGAACATAAACTTTGGAGGGAGTTTTACACTAGTTAATTTTTGAAGGACAAAATCCTGATGGGACTTGCTAACCTGAAGGTGGACAAAGCAATGGGGACAGATGGGGTGCATCCATGGTTATTGAGGGAGCCAGGAAGGTACTGGCTACACCTCTAACAGTCCTATTTAACAGCTTACTGGAAAGATGTGTGGCTCTGGAGGACTGGAGGAAGGTAGGTGTAATCCCACTACACAAAGATTGTAGTAGGAAGGAGGCTGGCAATTATAGGCCAGTCAGCCTGACATCAGCGGTGGAAAAGCTAAGTAAATCACTGTTGAAATAAAGAATTCTGGAATATCTTGAATCCAGTGGGTTACAAGACCTGAGGCAGCATGGGTTCACAGAGGAGAGGTCAAGTCAAATGAATCTGATAGATTTCTTTGACTGGATGACAAAAGAATTGGACTAGGGTGGAACAGTGGACTTCAATAAGGCTTTCAACACTGACACACATTAGAGACTAGCAAGAAAGCTGGATAGCTTAGGAGTGAGTTCAATGGTGGTAAACTGGATAGGAAATTGGTTAGGGATTATGCAACAGAGGGTGGTGGTCAACAGAGTCTACTCTGAGGAAGGGAAGGGATGGTGACCAATGGGATGCATCAGGGATCAGTGCTGGTCAGTACTCTTTAATATCTTTATAAGTGACATTGCAGAGGAGCTTGAAGGCAAAGTCTGCCTCTTCATGGATGATATGAATATCTGAAATAGTGTGGACACTCCGAGCAGAGACCTGAGAAAACTAGAGGAGTGGTCAAGGGTATAGCAGCTGCATTTCAATGTGAAAAAGTGCAAAGTAATGCACTTGGGGCACAGAATCCCAAGAGTGGAGTACAAAATAGGTGGAGGGGTATTGATGACTACCAAGTAGGAAAGAGACCAGAGAGTAACCATATCTGCTGATCTAAAGGTGGCAAGAAACAGCAACAAGGCAGTTGGGAGAGCTAGTGGGAAGCTGAGGTGCATAGGGAAGGGTATCACTAGGAGAAAGAGGGAGGTGATGTCGCCTCTGTATTGACTGCTGGTAAGACCTCACCTACTGTAGAGTATTCTGAACAATTCTGATAGTCATGGATCCAAGGTTCCTAAATGAGGTTTGACCTGACACCTCTTGCTATACTTTGCAGGCCACCATTTTTTTAAAGAAGAGACAAATGAGTACTATAATCAAGAGGCCTGCTCTGTCACACCTCTTGTACAAGTGAAATTCACTGAAATAAGTACGACGTGAAAGAAAAATATGAGAAAAATCTGGAAAAAAATAGGATGTAGAACTTTCAATATTGTTCAGATCAGTCTACAGTTTATACCAGTTATGCACATTGAGGCTAGTCACATAAAACAAGTCTTACTGTCATCATGTCTTTATAGTATGAACCAGCATATACAATTATTGTAGGACAATATTTCCAAAACTGTGAATTTATCGGCTCAGTTTTTGAATAGACTTCGTAGTGTTTCCTCTGATTAAGTAATCATTGTATCTATATAACATTATACCATATTTCTATCTTCTACAATGCTTCTGCTGTCATTGAAAAAAAATCTGACTCAAATATCATGATTTATGACTGAGATATTCCATTTTGTGTACCCATACCCCCAAATGGACCCGGTCAAAATTTGTAGACATAAGGCTAAATAAAACATTTATTTATGTTCAAAAAACGTTTTATTTATGTCATTCATATAAGGAACTAATCAAATAAAGACTCCATCACACTAAACAGTGTTAAAATTACAAATTCAATATATACAGTATAGTTTAGAATTAAGGAAATAACTGATTAATTAAGGTTTAGTTAACTGTATATATAAACTTATTAGTAGAAACACAGAAACATAGACTTTGACAGCAGATAAAGAATGCTTGGGCCACCCAATCTGCACATTTCCTTAGCTATTGGATAAGCTGCAAATCCTAGTTAACCAACAGCCTACTTACTCCTACCCCCACAAGAATTGCTTTATAACTGTCCCATGCATTCTTGAATTCCCCCACTGTTTTTGACCCCACAATCTCCTCAGGAAGGCCATCCCATGCATCCACCACCATCTCTGTGAAAACATACTTCCTTACATTGCCCCTGAGCCTTCGCCACTCTATCTTAAAATTGTGGTCCCTTGTTCTTGCACATATTTTTTTCTGAAAGATGTTAGCCTCTTGGTCTTTGTTGATTTCCATGAGGTACTTAAATATTTCTATCATGTCCACCCTCTCCCTCCTTTCCTCAAGGGTATACATATTAAGCACCTTTAGTCTCTCATCGTATGGCTTCTGGTGCAGACACTGCACCATTTTAGCTGTCCTACTCTGGACAGCTTCTATCCTGTTTATGTCCTTGTGAAGATGTGGTCTCCAGAACTGCATGTAGAATTCCAGATGGGGTCTCACCAACTGCCTCTACAGACTCAGAGGGATAGCAACTTCCTGTTTTCTACTGGTGATGCCTCTTCCTATGCATCCCATTATCCCCCAGCCTTTCTTACTGCCTTCTCACATTGCTTGCCTCTCTTTAGGTCATCTGATATGACTACCCCCAGGTCCCTTTCCATTTTTGTTGCTGTTAGTACCTCCCCCACATTGTGTACTCCTCCCCTGGGTTTTTGTTTCTCAGGTGCATTACTTTGCACTTCTTTGCATTAAATCTAAGCTACCATATTTTTGACCATTCCTCCTACCTTGCCAAGTCCCTTCTCATCCTTTTAACCCCACCTTGTGTATGAACCCTGTTGCAGAGCTCTGTGTCATCTGCAAATACCTTCCCTTCCAGTTCCAGCAATGTCACTTATGAAGACATTAAACAGGACTGGTCCCAGTACTGAACCCTGTGGTGCCCCACTAGTAACCCCCCTTCCTTTGTAGTGCACTCCATTTACTATAACTCTCTGCATCTTGTTGGCCAGCCAATTTTTTACCCAGGCTACTATTCTGTGACCCACTTCCAGTCTGGTTAACTTGTTTATTAATCTTTTGTATGGGACTGTGCCAAATTCCTTGCTAAAGTCCAGGTAGGCCACATCCGTAGCCCCTCTCTGGTCCACCACCATGGTCACCCAGTGAAAGAAATCGATTAGATTCATCTGACATGACCTTCCTGCTGTGAATCCATGCTGCCTTGGGTCCTGTGCCCAACTGGCCTTTAGGTACTCAACAATTCTTTCCTTCAGAAGTGATTCCATCATTTTCCCTACCACTGAGGTCAAACTAACAGGTCTGTAGTTTTATGTCTCTGTCTTGCTTCCACTTTTGTGAAGGGGAATCATATCCACCCTCTTCCAGTCCTCGGGTACCACACCATCCTCCAATGATTTGTTAAAAAGGTTAGTCAGTGGTGACACTAGTTCTCCTCTTAGTTCTTTTAGAATTCTGTGGTGATTTCCATCAGGCCCCATTGCTTTGTCCACCTTCAGTTATAGAAGTTCTTTCAGGTCCCTTTTTTCTGTGACTGGACTGGTATCAACCACCCCTATCCAGAGTACTTCTATTGTTTGGTTTAGGTACCTCCCCCTCCTCTTTTGTTGTGAATGCTGAGCAGAAGTATTGGTTCAGTATCCCAGCTTTTTCACAGTCAACCTCTGCCCACTCCCCCTTCCCTTTATTAAGCCTCAATATCCCTCCCTGGACTTTATTCGCTCCCTATTGTACCTATAAAATTATCCCCCTTCTTAACTGAGTTCGTTATCTTTTCCTCAGTTTGGGCCTTTAAAATTCTTTTTTTTTAATTCAAGTTTATTAATTTTCATTACAGAGCAAGAAGTGTAACATACAGATATATAAATTCAAGTCAAATATTCTGACCGGGGACAGACTGAAACACTTCTTACTCTCCCCTATCCCCCTTCCTTCCCTCCCACCTGCCACCCTATCCACTCACCCTTCCCTTCCCCCGCCTCAAAACTCCATATTAAGACATAACCTAAGCGGGAGTCACGTGATGCGTCAAGAGGATTAGACGCAGCTCTTTGGGTCTCCGCCTCGCCGATTAAAATCTACAGTTTTAGATCCCCTTTCCATTGGAATCGGCAGTGCAAAACCTACCTACGTGGACCGAGACTGCAGACAAGGTTTAATTTCGGTCTGATCGCTATGGAGAAGCAATGGAAAGTCCCGAACTGGAGTCGGATGCAAAGCGGCCTCGCCGGAGCTCCTTGCCGATGGCACCGCAGGACGAGATTTCACCTGGCAAAATCTATGAAGATCTTGCCACAATAAAGGAAGCCTTATTTAAATTGGTGGATGAAGTGGCTGAATTTAAGCCGGCCCTGACGCAACTCGCTAGGAGAGTGACTGATGCAGAAGCCAGGGTCTCATCACTCGAGAGAAAGCAGGAGAAACTAGGCCTTGCAACTACTGAGAATAAGAGAGCCATAACTAAGTTAGAGGATCGTTTGGACGACCTTGAAGGAAGGAGCAGGCGAAATAATTTAGTACTATTGGGGCTCCCTGAGGGCGAGGAAGGCACTAATACCATCCTTTTCTTATAGAAATTCCTAAAGAAATCAGTGGGCCCTTCGCCCAATGGTCCTGAGTATGTGATAGAAAGGGGCCATCGTGCCTTAAGAGCCAAGCCCCCTGCTTTGCAACCACCCAGGCCTGTAATCTTAAAGTTACTGAATTACTTGGATCATGAATTCATCCTAAAAGAATCACGGAAGCTATCTACATTCCAATGGGAAGGCAAGAGACTTTGGCTGGTTCCTGATTTGACATGGAAGGTGCATCAGGCTCGGGCCAGCTTCAGACCTATTACTTCGAAATTGTGGGCTGCAGGAATCCGCCACCATATGCTCTACCCTGCTAAATTAGAGATCTCTCTAAAAGAAGGGACTAGACGTTTTGAATCTGTAGATGAAGCACTGCAAGCTCTTACGACCTCTCTACCTGATTTGTTCAAGAAAGGATGAGAACTTAGAACTTTTTAGACCACCATGTGTCGGATTTTCTAAAGAATATGTGGAGGTTTACAACATGTTTGAAATCCATTGTTTGGAGTAGGAAATCAGAATATGTTTAATTTGCAGGACCCATTTCACTCCATCTTGTGGACAATTTTTTATAGTTTAGCAATTTAGTACTCTAGGGGATGGCCTAATTGGGAAGGGAGAGCTTACTTATTGTTTCAAGAAGGGAACTAACTAGAAAATATATGCCCAGGGTCAATAAGAAACAGATCTCTCAGAGCACATGAGACTTGGATTAAGTTGGAGGAGATGTGTTTAGTTAAATGGCCCGTTAGGAAATAAGGGTTACGGGAATTGGGCATTAACCACAGGATAAGGTTCATTTTCCTTTTTTTTTTTGGTAGCTGGCTTAGAGGGCTGATGCGGGTGGGTTGCTTAAAACTTGTATTGGGTCTCAGATAAGCATCTGATCCTCTATGAGGTTACCCTTAGGTAATAAAGCTTCTGTGCCTAACTACTGGTCGACAACAGCTTTAACCCTTGACCCCTTTCTTAGACCTCTTATAGGACTAGCATAGCCCTCTTCGCCCGGAGCCATTTTGACAGTTAGTTTTGAAACTTTTAATTTTTAAATACATTTTATTTAGTTTACAGCTCTCCCCTGAGTAATAATTGTCTTTGTTAGACATGATGTTATTTGTTACAGGGGTCCTTACAAGGGGATTGGGAACTGTAGATGTATATTCAATGGCTCAGTTATTCATAGTGTTTGGGGGGGGGATACCCAACCTCTATGGCGCGCCATGGACCATAGATTGAGGAGTTGGCTTAGGGCCAGAGGGCCCGCCCTTGTGGAGGTCCTCGAGAAGGGTTTTTTTTTGTTTGGGGGAAGGGGATGAGGGGATTGATTGTTTACCTTTGTTGTTTGGGGGGGAGAGATGACAGCTATCCACATCCTTTAATGGTCAAGCAGGGACTTCCACCTGGCTAGTCAACTGAATATTATCTCTTGGAATGTTAAAGGGGGTAGGGACAACCGGAAAAGGAACATTTTACTCCATCATTTGGCCCAATTAGACCCGTCCATAGTATTCCTTCAAGAAACCCACGTTCTTTCCGACCGGCTCCACTGCTTTAAAAAGAGGTGTGTCAGTCAGGTTTTTGGTGCCGGGTTTTCCTCAAGTAGCCGAGGAGTAGCGGTGTTGATAGCAAAAGGGGTTCCCTTTATATCTTTGGAGACTATTTCGGATCCGAAGGGTAGGTTTATTGTAGTTTCAGGTAAATTGGAAGGGTCGAATTTAGTTCTGGGATCAATATATGGCCCTAATATTGATTCTTCATCCTTTTTTGTACAACTGGCCACAATTTTAGCTCCCTTTAAAGACACCCCCATTATCCTAGGAGGTGATTGGAATTTAGTTCAATCCAACAGCTTGGACCGTTCCTGGTATAGGTCCTTGCATTTTTCTCCAGCCCAACGGGCCTTGGCGGAGTTTAAAACATCCTTTGGGCTAACTGACCCTTGGAGACTGTTTAACCCAACCGCTAAGGATTTTACTTTCTTTTCCTCTGTGCATAAATCTTATTCTAGAATTGATTATTTTTTGGTCAGTCAGCATTACTTGGCGGCAATAGAAGAGGTTTTACTTTTACCTCGGGTTATTTCGGACCATTCCTCTATCAAACTTAAATGTTCCCCTCTGACCATTCCACCTAGATCCTATTCGTGGTCACTAAATAACAGCCTTTTAAAGGACCCCCATATACTATCTCATTTTCAAATGTTCATGGTTAATACTATAACAGAGAACTGGGGATCCCTCAGTGCAGTGGATTTAGTTTGGGCTGCCTTAAAAGCCACTTGGAGGGGGGAACTCCTTAGAATTGCAACAGTACGTAAAGCAAAAAATAGGCATTTGCTCAATAATTGCCTTAAAAAAATCTCCATGCTAGAAGCTGTTAATGAGGCCTCCAGAACAAAAGATCAAGAACAAGAACTAAGTAGTCTACGGAGTTGGTATGTAAATACCTTAAATGAGAAGGTAGAGAACTCCACCATTAAATTAAAAGCAGCATTTATAGGGTGGGGTAGTAAGTCTGGTAACCTTCTGGCTTGGCAGTTAAAACAAAGAGCAGAGGACAAGTGGGTGGCAGCCTTGAAACACCCTGTCACGAATAATTTGATTGCCGATCCCGAAGGCATCTTGGATATTTTTTATAATTACTATAGAGCTCTATACTCTAGTCAACCTCTCCCAGTTCAAAGTGAGACTAAAATGAAAGAGTTCTTGGATAAGATACCTTTCCCACAGATGCCCGAGGAATCTATACAATCACTAGTAGCCCCCTTTTCGAAAGAAGAAATCGCAAATGCCATTGATTCACTTAAATTAGATAAAGCCCCTGGACCGGACGGTTTCACCCCTCTATTTTATAAAACTTTTAAGAGTAAGTTGATTCCTCTCTTGTACCAACTCTATGCCTATTGGCATAACAACGGGGTGAATGAGAAATCCCTTTTGAAGCTAGGATAATTTTGTTACCCAAACCAGGTAAGTCTTTAGACTCAGCAAGTAACTATAGACCTATCTCTCTATTGAATATAGATATAAAGATATCGCTAAGATTCTAGCTAGCAGACTAAAATCAACATGGACTGGATTGTTGAGTCGACAAGCTGGTTTTATCATGGTCGATCCTCGACAGATCACTTTAGGAAACTGTTTTATTTAATTTCTGTGTCTGAAAATCCGGATAAGGAGGCTTCTTTAGTTTCGTTGGACGCAGAAAAGGCCTTCGACAGGGTGGAGTGGGGTTTTATGTTTGCAACATTGGCTAAATTTGGTATCCCAAAGGAATTTATTCATTATATTCAGATTTTGTATGACTGTCCATCTGCAAGAGTTCAGTGTAATAATCTGATTTCGGACACCCTTCCCCTTTTGAGAGGCACTCGCCAGGGCTGCCCTCTTTCGCCATATTTATTTAATTTATATTTAGAGCCCTGATAAGAGCCATCCAAATGGACCCTTTAATACAGGGAATTTGTATAGGTAATTGGAATTTAAGGTATCAGCATTCATGAGATGACTTGTTATTACATATCAGGAATAGTACTGTTTCACTTCCGTCTGCTTTCAGTAATTTCGTGCTTCAGTGAATTTTTCCGCTATAAGCAATAGAAGTAAAACACTAGTCTATTTGCTATCCTCCCACCTTTACAAAACCTGGTGTTCCTCTTTAGGGTTACAGTGGCAGTCAAGTTCTCTACCCTATTTGGGTATCCAGATTTCAAAAGACTTAGGGAAATTGGCTAGTTTAAATTTAAAACCCCTACTCAAAATTATCAAGGAAGACCTGGAGAGGTGGGCGAGGCTCCCTTTGACTTTTTCGGGCAGGGTTAATACATTAAAGATGATGGTTTTACCCAGGCTTTTTTACCCTCTCCATAATTTGAATATCTACCTCCCAAGGTCATTCTTTAACCCGCTCTATAAGTCCTGCTCAGACTTTCTATGGAAGGGTAAACCCCCCCGGAGGGCATATGCTAAGCTAATTTTCCACCGGAAGGTAGGTGGCCTTCAGGTACCAGACTTTATACCTACTATCTAGCCAGTCATGCGACTAGTTTTGCCTTGTGGTACATGAAGGAGGCACCCCTTCACTCAGCCTCTGCCCTGGACCAGATGATCTCCAAGCTTGTGAATCTAGATTTGGAATCTTTCTTATACCTACCTTGGTCTAAGGTTCCTCACCAACTTAGAAATACCCCTAGGTTGGGATGTAATAGTGCTACACCAGTTGTATTCAAGACTACATATCCCTTACGTAATGACCTATCTCAACCCCTTTTGAAATCCCAATTTTCTCATGGGTAATAAGCCTATTAAAGGTTTATACATGACCTTCCACAAAACCACACATTTCGGATTTTTTCTCCGGCAATATATTTTCCCCCTTGCCTGTGTTGGTTGATAAATTCAAGGTAAAGCCAATGGACCTTTTGCGACTCTTTCAGATCCAAAAAAGTATCTCTTTTCATATACGTAAGAACAAGGTATCTGGGAAAGCTGGTAAATTAATCCGGACATTGAATGAAATAGCCCTGTCTGGCAAGCCAGTCTCTAAAATATGTAAGTATATTATTTCAAATCTAGATCCAAAAATATCACCGATTCCTCCTAATTGGGAAACTAATATGGCCTTGGGATGGTCAGACGATATCTGGGAAAGAATATGGATGAATGTATATTTATACATCAAACAGGATAGACTGAGAGAGATCCAGTTTAATTTGGTGCATAATTTATATTTCTCACCGGCCAAACTGTATAGGTTGAAAAGACAATCGTCCCCGGCCTGCACTGATTGTGGTGATCAGTTAGCTACTACCTTTCATAAAATCTGGGCCTGCCCTAAAATAGCTAAGTTCTGGCAAGCTGTTAGAGGCTGGATACAACCGTATTGCAATTTATCACCTCTCTTTAATGCAGAGATTTGTGTTTTTGGGAAGTGTGCTCAATCCTTATCCAGTACCCAGAAATACCAAATAACTCTGGTAGCCTTGGTAACAAAGTTATTGATTCTTCGCCATTGGCAAGGCAATTGGACTCCTTCCTTTAAGGAATGGTGGGAGGAATTTCTGAATGCGTTAAATGCTGAGAGGTCAGTCTCCAATTTTTATAATGCTTCAGCCAGATTTCTTAAATGCTGGGGCAGCTTTTTCCATTCTTTGAAGGAGAAATATGGTTATTAGTTTACCTGACTGCTAAGGCTTCTTTCTACTAAACTTAACTTTGTTGCCCAGGTCTCTATGGATCTCATTATCCTCCCTTATCCTACTAGTTTATTTTATATGCGACTGTCCCCTCTCCCGAGCATACACTTACTTATCTACTAGCCAATGAGTTATCGTTAGTGGTAATGATCCTACTTTTCTTAGTTAGTTACACCGAAGATGTGGATAGCTGTCAAGGGGTGGGAAGTTGGGGATGGGAGGGATGGAGAGGTGGGGTATCTTCTTATTTCATGTAAAGGGTATTGTTTGTATTTGGATGTGTTATTTGTTGTTTTATATAAATGCTTGTTTACAAAATAAAGTGATTTGCCAAAAAAAAAAAAGACATAACCTAAGCATGTCTATAATTACATTACAATTGATAGATCAGTTTTCAGAACTATAAGGAGCCCTTTCATTCCAGATCAGATGGAAGAATCCCGGTTTGGAGCAAGCATAAGGCGTGTAAATGTTCCCATCTTTCTACGTACCTTGGGAGAGTATCCTTCATACTTGCCCCATGCTTTTCAACACTTAAATTAAACAGTAGCTCTCTCAACCATTCCATGTATGTCAACAGTAGATCATCCAGCCAGTGTCTGAGTAATAGCTTTTTAAGAGAAGAAGATATAATGGTTAGGTAATACCTCTTGGATTTTTCTTTAACATCGGAATAATCTCCCAGTACATAAATTTCAATAGCGAAATACTGTTCAGTTCCAAGCAAAGGATCCAATTTAGATTTGTTTCCCATAACTCTTTCAGTGGAGGGCATGTCCAAAATATATGAGAGAGAGAGAGAGTTCCCTCTTCCTGGTGACATCTATTACATAAAGGGTTAGGTAAACGCCCAATTCTGTGTAATTTAGAAGGGGTCCAAAATAAGTTATTTAACAACTGAAACTGCATTACCCTTAACCTATCCTGGGAGACATACCGATAAGTATGTTTCCATATTACATCCCATTTCAAATCCTGTGCTGGGAATTGGTTTGTCCAGTAATTAGATTTTCCGTAAGTTCCACATATGCTTGATTGAATAAATAACCATATAATTTGGACACTACATGTGGTTCCCATGCTACCTGAGCTAGGGTTTCAAAACGCTCACCAGAAACTCTGTTTTCCTCAAAACCATTCATTTTTTGTATCAACATATGCCTTACTTGAAACACCTTAAAACTATTATTTGGTCCAATTTGGAATCTGGCAAGAATAGTTTTGACCGGGTAACAGTTATCACCTTGTAGCAAGTCTTTTACTCTTAAACCCCTCAGTTGAGGTAACTAAGTATTTGAGAACATCTTGCCACCTAATTTAAGATTAGGATTTTGGCATAAAGGTTGATTCCTATCAGTTTTGGCCAGGCCTTTGCTATTCTGACTGCCTTCCCTGCTTCCTTTTGCTTTAACTGGTACAGTTCTCTGTTCTGCTCCTTCTGTGTTTCCTTATGCTTCCTGAATGCTACCTTTTTCTCCCTAACCTTCCCCGCCACCTCTTTTGAGAACCATAGTGGTTTTTTCCTTCATTTTGTTTTGTTGATTTGCTTCACACAAAGGCTTGTTGCCTCTGTGATGTCTGTTTTGATTTTCCCCATTGTTCCTCCACTCTTCCTTCTTGCTCATTTGCTAGTGCTTTTCTGAGTCACTCTCCAATTTTCTTAAAGTCAGCCCTCCTAAAGTCCAATACCCTAGCTTTTGTATAGCTTGACTCTACAGCTGTGTTTATCATGAACCACACTGTTTGGTGGTCACTTGTTCCCAGATATCTACCAATTTCAAAATCCAAATCCTTTCTCCATCCCCATTTGAAAGAACCAGGTCTAAGACTGCTTACTCCTGAGTGGGTTCCAACACTAGCTGTCTGATGCATGCCCCCTGTAGGGCATCGAGAAGGACCCTGCTCTTGAATGTGGCTGCAGCAAAGGTGCTCCAGTTAACATCTGGCATATTCACTTCCCCCATCAACAATATCTCCCCTTTTTCTGCAGTTCTAAGGATGCCTTCTATCATTTCCCTGTCCATGCAATGATCTAATCTAATAATGATCTAATAATAATAATCATAATAATTATAATACTAATAATAATGCTCTAATGTAGTCAATGATCTATGGCTATTTGATAATGGCATCTTATTCAGTTACGTGGGGTCATCACCATACTATTCATCAAGTTCATGACTTTCACCAATATTATACAGATGTGACCTTCAGTGTCACTTAATCATTGTCACTGTCACTGTTACTGTCTTCCAAAGTCAGACTCATTTCAACTTGACTACATTTCCTGGGGTCAGCATTACACATACATGCAATAACATATTTGACATTTGCCCCAGCACAAATGCAGCCTCATTCGCATTTGTTTCTTTTGTATTTGCAGTACTTGGTTTGCACGGCCACTTTTGGCTTTGGTTCCTTTGTCATCATATGTGAGACTAGCCTGCCATCTTGAAGAGTTTGCCCAAACAATGTAGGGTTAGGAAGCACTAGATTTGACTCATGATCCCTTTTACTAACCACAATCTGGTGCAGAGTGCTCAGCATGTGAAGTCTAAAGGCATCCTCTGTTGGTGGCAAAGTCCGTAGGTCATCCTTTATTGTTACATTCAAGTGAGCTCAAAGCACATCCAGAGCATGACTGAGCTCATCTTTGTAATATAATTTCATAAAGAACTCAAGTGCTGCAGAAGTGACCTCATCAGTGACAGCTAGACTTACTCCAAGTTTGACATAATCTGCTAATGCATGAAGGTTGGCTGCATTTTCAATGTCAACTTTTGGAGCGCACTTCTTCCCTCTTCTGAAGAGATAGCTGACAGCATTACAGCCACTTAAAATGTAAGCACTAGGAACAACTGATGTGAGTTGTGATACATCCATGTTGCACATAGTGCTAAGAGAAGCTACTACTGAATAGCATGGTGTGTACATGCCCATCTTCTGAACCCATAGCTCTTCTAGACCAGCCATCCCTGTGCTACAGTAGATGCACATTACAATTACATCAGTGTCTGTGGCTGCCACTAATACTCTCTGGTATTGAAGTGTGTTTCCACAATATGCAATATGGGAGATTATTCTTGTATCTGCTTCTTCATGTTTTGTACATAACAATTCAGAAATTACTACCACATTGTCTTTTGAACTGAATGACCTGGGTCCTTGAACAACCCACCAAGAATTAATCTACATCCCTCTGGTAGTTGAGTGTTTTGCTTTATCCAAGCATCTCTCAAGAAATCAAGGAGTCTGGCCGTGTTTTGGGAGTTGGAAATGAAGTCTTTCCAATAGGGATGGGCAGGGATTCCTGAGGTTCATATGCTCTGCTTTTTACGCAAAGAAACTTTTCCCATTTTTTTCATTCCTCACTTTTCAAGGTTACTAATGGAATAACATCATACCTACCTGCTACAGTTACAGCTCTTTAGCTTTATTTGAAGTAGTGTATATATATACTTCTCCTGCAAGTCACCAAATGTACGACTATAAAGGCTTTTGTACTGTTGAAAAAGTGCTATTGAATCAACAACTAGTACAGTAGGTTCATCTGAAGATGGCAAGTTAGCGTCTTCTGGCCACAGTTCACCAAGGTAAAATTTTAGGGCAGCCAGGTAATCAGTTTTGTCACCTTTGCACATGGCATAGCCTTGGGGAAGGTCGGCATATGGTTTAAAATGAGCCAAGGGATATTCTGTCCATTTGTGACTGAAGATTTCTACCTTTTTGTCCTCATCCAGATTGTGGAAAAAGTACAGGTTCTTAACCACATTGCTCTCCTATTCATGAACCTCTTTCACATTCTGAATGTGTGCAGATGTTTTGGCTTTACTCACAAATGTCTGAAGCTTTACAGTTTTACCTTTTTCATTACCACTCTGTTGTGCTGCAGTTAAGGCTGCAATGCCTTTTTCCTTGGCTTCAATTAAGTCATTTGAGGTGTCCTTTTGACCAGTAGAAATATTCAGTAGATCACTGGTATCACAGGTGAATGGATTGATCATTCTGTCAGTGACCACATTCATCATTGTTTTAATTGCTGTACTGTCCTTCTGTGAGGTGTGTCCTTCTCTTCTACTAAGAGTCTCCATGGTGTTTATCATCATCAGTGCCATGAAGGTGAGCCATCACCTTCATTTGTTCAGAGATTGCTGTTAGTGCTAGTAATGAATGCTGATATTTCTCCAGATCAGCAGGCTGCCGAGTTATGCAATGGAAAAACTAGGTCTTGGCATATTTGTTATATGTCTGCTTGAGGACCATATCAGTCCATAGTTCCACCCTCGCATGGCACTAGTATTAGGGCACTGAGTCACTGCTGCACCAAATGTCTTTGTCACTGACCCCTCTTTTTGCAGGGGGCTGTGTCCCCTACACCCGCCTCATGGGGGTCTGTGCCTACTCATCCCTCTTACTATATATACTAACTCCAGTGGGTGGACCTCAGGGAGGGGGCAGTGAACCCGACATTCAGCACATCAGTGACTCCTTGCCCTAATGCTGGTGCCCTGATGGCCTGCGGTGTCAGTCCACACACCATTAAACTTACTAACTGTTTGGTGCACAGTGAATTTGCCAAATCTGAACAATTCAGTGATGTCTGGGGCTGTGATTGGCGGGTCTTTCATAGCAGACAGGTAATGGGGAAAGCAGGAAACATTTTTATGATGACCAGCAGCCACAAGATATGGAAGCATTTTCTCAACTTCTGCCAGGTGCTGCTCCCAGTGTCCAGCTCACTCAGCAAGATACAGCAATTCAGAATCTGGATCATGTCCATGTACATAAGCCAGAGCCTTGTTGTTGGAGATTTGCACTTTGTCTCATGGAACTCATTCATTAACATGTCTACTTCCTCCAGTAACCTAGTTGTTTGGAAGTATGGATCATTTGCATTTTGTGCATCCTTGTCATCTCTCAGTCTTTGAACACTCTCTGAGAGCAATGCCATGCACTCCATGTCTTTGTCATATTTGCCAATGAACCAACTTTCAAATGCATTCCATTCTAGCTCATACATGGCAGCATGAACTAGTCTATGGGCTCTCAGCATAATATAATTGGCTTTGCCTGACATGATTTTGTTGGCAGCTCCTTGGAGGCAAACATCGGCTTTAACAAGGAGATAATCTGTTCCAGTTTTTTCCATTAAATATCTAATTGCCCCATGAAATTCAGTGCAATGTGGAAGCCACCCATATGAAGGATGACTTTGGCATACTTCTCTGGCTTCTTTTTCTGAAGGCCAAGAGCAATCTCATATACTGTTTCATCATAGGTAATTATGCAGAATTCCTGCACCAATTTTCTGAGTGACCTTCATACAATACAGAAATTGATTAGTTGCCATATTGGTCCTTGTAAGATCAGATCCAGAAGCAAATGGTTTGATACCTTTTATTGGACCAACATAGATGTTACAAAAAGAAGACAATGTCTAATCTTTTTTACCAACCAAGTCCTTCCTCAGAGATTTATATCCCAGTATCCCCCAGCCCTCCTTACTGCCCTCTCATATTGCTTGCCCACCTTTAGGTCATCTGATATGACTACCCCCCGGTCCCTTTCCATTTTTGTTGTTGTTAGTATCTCATCCCCCATAATGTACATGTCCCCTGGGTTTGTGTTTCCCAGGTGCATTACTTTGCACTTCTTAGCATTGAATCTAAGTTGCCATATATTTGACCATTCCTCCAACCTTGTCAAGTCCCTTCTCATCCTTTCCACCCCAGCTTGAGTATCAACCCTGTTGCAGATCTTTGTGTCATCTGCAAAGAGACATACTTTTCCTTCCAGTCCCTCTGCAATGTCACTTATAAATACATTGAAGATGACCGGTCCTAGAACTGAACCCTGTGGTACCCCACTAGTAACTCCTCTTTCTTCAGAGTGGACTCCATTTACTATTGCCCTCTGTGTCCTGTTCTCCAGCCAATTTTTTACCCAGACTACCATCTTGGGACCCACCCTCTGGCTGGCTAACCTGTATATTAATCTTTTGTATGGGACTGTGTCAAATGCCTTGCTAAAGTCTAGGTAGACCATGTCCCCAGCCCCTCCCTGATCTACTACTTTGGTCACCCAGTCAAAGAAATCTATTCTATTTGTCTGACATGACCTTCCCACTGGGAATCCATGCTGCCTTGGGTCCTGTGCACCTCTGGCCTCTGGGAACTTAACAATTCTTTCCTTCAGAAGTGATTCCATCATTTTCTCTATCACTGAGGTCAAACTAACAGGTCTGTAGTTTCCTGCCTCTGCCCTGCTTCCACATTTGTGAAGTACAATCACATCTGCCAACCTCCAGTCCTCAAGTACCACCCCATCCTCCCATGATTTGTTAAAGAGGGTAGTCAATGGTGTCACTAGTTCTACCGTTAGTTCTTTTAGAATTCTGGGATGAATCTCATCAGGCCCCATTGCTTTGTACATCTTCAGTTCTAAGAGTTCTCTCAGAACTCTTTCTTCTGTGAATGGGCTGGTATCAACCTCCCTATCCAGAGTGTTTCTGTTGTTTGGTTTAGGTACCTCCCCTTCTTCACTTATGAATACTGAGCAAAAATATTTGTTTAGTATCTCTGCCTTTTCACAGTCACCCTCTGTCCCCCCCTCCTTATTAAGCCTCAATATCCCTCCCGTGGTCTTCCTTTGCTCTCTGATGTACCTATAAAAGGTTTTATACCCCTTCTTAACTAAATTGGCTATCTTTACCTTGGTTTGGGCCTCTGCTGTTCTGACTGCCTTCCCTGCTTCCTTCTGCTTTAACTAATGCAGTTCTCTGTCCTGCTCCATCTGTGATTCCTTGTACTTCCTGAATGCTATCTTTTTCTCCCTAACCTTCCTTGCCACCTCCTTTGAGAACCATAGCAGTTTTTTACATCATTTCATTTTGTTTATTTGCTTCACACAAAGGCTTGTTGCCTTAGTGATGGCAGTTTTGATTATTCCTCATTTTTCTTCCACCCCTCCTTCCTGCCCACTTGCTAGTGCATTCCTTAGGCATTCACCCATTTTAGCAAGGTCAGCCTTCCTAAAGTTCAGGACCTTTGCGTTTGTATGGCTTGACTCTACTGCTGTGTTTATCATGAACAATACTGTTCGATGGTCGCTAGTTCCCAGATGGCTACCCACTTCTACATCTGTGATCCTCTCTCCATCTCCATTTGAGAGTACCAGGTCTAAGATTTCTCCCTCCAGAGTGGATTCCAATACTAGTTGTCTAAGCATGCCCCTTGCAGGGCATCTAGAATGACCCCACTCTTTGATGTGGCTGCAGAAAATGCACTCCGGTTAACCTCCATTTATATTACATTATACCATATTTCTATCTTCTAAAATGCTTCTGCTTTCATTTAAAAGAAACCTGACTCAAATATCATGATTTGTGACTGAGCTATTCCATTTTATTACTAGTTTTTCATGTTTGGAACTGCCTGTGAAGCTTAAAATCAGTCTATACAGTATATAGCTAATGCAACTCTCCTAATGAAAACTGGCTGTATTCCATAAAACTACATTTTCTCTGCCTCTTTTTCCCACTTATCTCTGTTGACCACCATTGTCTCCTCTCAGAGCCCTCCCTCCTCCTGCAGTGTATTGCATCTGGAAGATGGCTAGAATTACCCCTGTTTTCAAAAAAGGTGACCCACTTGACCCATCAAATTATAGACCCATTGCCATTCTATCTGTTCTCAGTAAAATTCTTGAGAAACTTGTTGCCTCCCAAACTACTGACTTTCTCCTGAAACATGGCCTTCTAACTGACACCAAACATGGCTTCCGTAAGGGTCACATTACCACTACAGCCCTACTCAAACTCACGTCTGACACGCTAGTGGCCATGGACTCAGGCAGGCTCACAGGGGCCATTTTTATAGACATGACCAAGGCGTTTGACCTTGTTGACCATTCCATCCTAGCTGCTACCCTAAACTCCCTAGGTTTCTCACCAAACATTGTAAAATGGTATGATAGCTATTTGACATACAGGTCTCAATACATGAAATGTAACTCCACCCTCTCTGACAAGGTCATCATCAATATTGATGTGCCTCAAGGATGTGTTAGGTCCTCTGCTTTTCTTTACTTTCATCAATAGTATTACCACTAATCTCCTTAGTACTTCTTTCCTACTATATGCAGACAACATTGTACTGTACACCAGTTCTAATAATATTGAAGACATTAACTCTAAACTCTCCAGTGACTATCAGCTTATACAACAATGGCTAACACATCACAAACTTGTCCTAAATAAAACAAAGACCCAAGCTATGCTATTTGACTCCAGTCTCAAACGCAAACACTCCCAAACTCATTTTAATGTCTCCTTAATAGATGGCACATCAGTTGACATGGTAAGCTCATTTAAATATCTGGGGGTCACTCTTGACCCATATTTGAGTTTTGACCTCTACATTCAATCGACCTATAAGCAGGTAAACTCTAAGCTTGTGATTGCCTACCAGACAAGTTATGCACTCACTCCCTCAGCTAGACTTGAAATTGCCCGTGGAATATTACTTCCCTCTCTAACCCACGGGGTTGCTACATATGCCTCCTCCTGCAACTCAAGTCTTCTTAAGTGGGACATCACTTATAATAACATCTGTCATTTTGCATCTAGCTCCCCGTGGTTGAAACATCACTGCCTTCTCTACACAAATTTAGGATGGCTTCCACCCAATGAACTATGGTCCTATGCTCTCAGGTCTATCACTGATAACATTATCAGATCCCGTATTCCCAAACCACTGGCCTGCCTTCTTCCCCACCAGAAAACCAATTATGTACTACATTCTGCCAAAAATGCCTCTGTCCTTATCCCGAGACATCATACCAAAAAAGATAGTCGTGCCTTTGCTTATCATGCTCCACATTTCTGGAATTCCCTCCCCCAACACTTCGTCAATCGACCTCCCACATCTCCTTTAAGAGAGAACTTAGATGCTACGTCTCCTCCTCCCACACATGCACCTGCTTTCAACAATCCTCGCCCTTTCTCTCTTATGCCACCCCCTCTCCATTGGCACCTGGGTGCCTGGGGGTCCACCCCACATGCAGCACTTTCTCTCAGTTTTTCACTTCCTTATTTTCAACACTTTCTTTCTCTATTTCCTCTTCTCTTTTCTGTTCCATCCTTGCTGCTTCCTCCTATCAAACACTATTAGCACTTACCTTCCATTACTTGTGGCACCCTCTGGGTAGTCTGTACCCTTACTTAGTGCATTTTTACTACCTCCTGATACCTATTGCCTCTCTACTCCCTCCACCGTCTCTAGCTCCCATTTCATCTATTTTCTGCCTGACTGGTATTCACTCTCCCAGCACCTTATCCCTCATTTTCAAATCAGTGTCTGGATGCTTTAAATTTTTACCTAATTTTATTGTCTTATGTAACCAAACTGTCATATTTTTGGTGTATTTAGCCTTACTACCTCAATTCCTTGTCAAAATTACTACTGTTTATATGTAACTTGCATTATTGTATCATGATGTTCCTGTTTGAAGTTTTGTCTCTGTACTCTCCCCGGTGGTGCCTGAAAATAGTCTTTATGGCTGGTGTGTATTTGGGCTTACCACATCAATTCCTTGTCATATTGCTACTGTTAAGTCCAAATATCTTCATGTAACTTGTATTATGTATCATGATGTTCTCTTGAAGTTTTGTCTCTGTACTCTCCTGGGTCATGCCTGAAAATAGTATTTCTGGCTAGTGTACCTACCCGGTAAACAAAAACAAAATAAATAAATAAATGTACCCATATCCCCAAATGGACGTAGTCAACCCAACATTTTACAGTTTTGGCCATATATGCATTTCTAGTTTGATTTTGGTATGGTTTGAAATACTATATAGGAGTTTTATGATATTGGTAATCTGTCTATTTAGGGAATGCTCTTAATGTAATCAGTTTGATGCTTTGTGTCAAGTATTTATAACTTGTATTTTTGTATTTCAGATTTAAGACTGATCAATCATGGAGCCAGCATTTCAAGTTGGCACTAAAAGGCAGCAACCAAGCACAAATTATTCCCGCTTCCTCATTTGTCAGTAAGATGCAAAATACATCTCTTTATAAAGACTGACAGAATTTGAATAGCCAGCCTTCTTGTATGCAATTCAGAACTGTGATGATGATGATGGCACTTTCCAACTGGAAAAGGATGCTTTATGTAAAGATGAATTCCTAGCAAAGATACCAGTAAGGTATGCAAGTTGTCCCAACGCATGCATGAACAAAAAAACTGTTGAACAAAAATGCTGCAGAGTTTCAGAACAGGACAGTGAGCAACCAGGTGCATCTCACATGGTCATGCAATCTTCAATCAACAGCCTATTTGATTACAGGGGTAATCATTTTCTGTGTGTAAAGGAGTGGGATAAGAGAGGGAACAGGAAAATGCTGATGATTGCAATTGTTTATTGTCAACAATCTGTGTGGCAAAAAGCCCAAGAACTCAATGACAGTACCATGTTATGTAAGTTGCAAGGGTTTGTGGATGAATGCTTAGATCTGACAGCACATGATTTTCGATAACATAGATCATGTCTTAATAACTATAAATAGAAGAATAGTCATGGAAGGTGATGACATCTATGATGCAGGGCTCTGTTGGCTAATTTCTCAAACTGATAAGCTGATGTTTACCAATGGAAGTATCTCCTATATCACTAAACTTCATGACAGATATCACCGGTGGTTAGAAGATCATGGTGTAGATTATGTAGCATCCCACAGGTCAGCAAGTCTGAAAAGATGCCTACTGACATACTACACTAATCCCAGTGGCTGTAGGGTAACCCATGTTCCTCAGAAAGGTGCATCAAGTCTCTTGTGTTCAGCACAGTTGAATATTGGACAGTTGCTTTCTGAAGTCACCAAGTTAAAGCAAACTATGGAAGAATCAGAATATACAGAAGAAATTGAATATGAACTCAATGATACTAAGACTCACATGGAAGCAAATATGTTTAGTTGCAATGCAACAAAATGAATATGGTTTGAACTGAAAGAGTTTGGCAGAGAAGAACATCTAAGGATTACATCATCTAAAGAGTACACATTACAAGACCAAGATGGGTGTGAAAGAAACCATGATGTGTCTTTTGAAGCAGTTTCAAAACAAGTGGGTACTACTCTCTATAATCACATGGCTTGGATGCTACTGATGCTACTCCAGAAGTAGGCAATGATGGGAGAGTTCAGCTAAATCCAAAGTAACACAAATGGGTACTAAATCTTGGACAAGGCATGTGCAGCCACTGCTGGTGTTCCAACACCAAAACATGTTGGTACTGCCGTACACTTACTAAAGGCCACACAGAGCAAGGAGACCGTAACCATGCTAAATAGATTCAGAAATAGCATTAGCTGCCAAGATCCCCAACATTATATTGCTACTATGGCAGCAGTAGTTGCTGATGAGCAGGAAGCTCAAGATGGTGTTTTCATACCCATGAATCTGAAGTCAGGTCAATTCACGCAGTGTGCAAGTGACAACTTAAACTTCCATGAGAATACAAAGGATGGTAATACTATGCATGGAACATCACATGCAATATATCAGTATGCTGATGAAGGTGAGGATCAACAATCAATGGCTGTTAGAGTACCACTAGTTAAAAAACTTGAGTCTTCTCACACATATCTTTAACAATTTCAAGCAGGGAAAAGCAATCTCACCCTCAAAGACCACCAGAGGAGCCATTCACTTCCTGGCATGGCAATAGCACTACAGCAGAACAGAGAACCACTTCATCCTGTAGATTAGCTTTGGCATTTAGTGACTATGGGTCCCACACTTTATTTAGACACCATAGAACAATCTACACCTGTTACATGGTCCTCCTTTTATGAATTAGTTACCCAACAGGAAGTACAGGCAACTGTGATTAGGTATGGACCTTTCTTTCCAGAAACTTCTGTAAACCCCAATGTGGTCGAAGCATCAGTTCAGTATTGAATGAAGAGATTCAGAAGCAAATGGCTTGATACATTTTATTGGACCACCACCTTAAAAAATTCAATAATACTCCTTGGTAGTCTAGTGGACCCCCCACCCTCCCCATCCTGTCCAACATTGCCCAACCTCCCCCATCCTCCCCGTCCCTGCACTGATCCTACAACTGGCACAGCCTACCACTCACCCCCATGGCCAGCTGCAGAATGCGTTATGAAGGATCATGTACTGTATACAGTACACACTTATTGATAGAGTATTCTGCAGTTGCCAGTGGTGGTAAGCTGTGCTGGTTGCAGGACCATGTTAGCGATGGGGAAGCAGGGGTGTGTTTGTACAATGTATGACAGGGTGGGGTGGCCACTAGACTAGCAGACAGTATTATCACATTTTTTACAGGGTGAGATCGGTGATTGAGGGGGTGTTATAGGACCAGGACCCTTCTAGCATTATACTTTGTGGAGTGTGGGGATTGGGTGGCGGATCAATACACCACCAGGGATTTATGTAAACATCGAGGATGGGAGGGGAACTAGACTACCATGGAAGATGTTTACAGTTCAGGCTCACTTTAAAACAAAATACTTTTCTTTCTACACACTGCAGTGGCAACCTGCTGAGTGCCACATCAGTGCAGATGATACCCAGCTGTGGCCTGGTACCCTACCAACAACCTCCCATGCCCCTATTAGATGCTTACTGCCTCCTGTACTACTGCACCCCACTGAAATCCACTTAGCCTACCTCCTGCCTGGTCTAAGTGATGACCCGTCCTGCGTCCATGGTGGGGCTTGCAAAATACCAAGAAATGGGATCTTGCAGCCCTGCCATGGTACAAGCCCCCTTGTGACCTGGCACACTGGGTTGTTTGACACAACCCTGGTGCAAGGGGGGTTGGCACAGCAGTGTCTAGATCAGATTCAGGCTGCTTTAGAAAATCACGTTTGATGCAACTTTGCATCATTCCAATTCATTTAAAAATCGGGCCCACTGTATCCATTTTACATCATTTTTCTGGAATTCCATATGCCCATGATGTATTAATCAAAAATTTATGTGACAGTCTGTCAAATGCTTTTTCTTGATCTAGACTCATGACATAACCCTGCAGTAAATTTTCCTCCCCCCTTCCAAAAAGCTTCCGCAACAAAATTAAATTATCCTGAATCTTATGAGATGGGATAGAGCAAGCCTGATATGGGCTTATCAGTCTACCTGCCACCTTTGTTAATCCTTTAGCCAAGATTTTACTCAATATTTTTAAATCTGTATTCAATAAACTCAGCTTCCTCCAGTTCCTAAGGTCTTCCTTTTCTCTCGTCTTAGATACCATTATTAAAATCACTTGAGTCATAGAGTCAGGTAGCTTTTTTGTTTCCAATATAAACATGTGCATTTGCACAGTAACCAACTCCTTATTAAATGTTTTATAAAATTCTGATCCTAGACCATCTATTTCTGGGGCAGTGTTATTTTTCAGAGATGCAATGGCACCTTCTACTTCTTTTTTCTGTAATCAGTTCCACTAACTCTGCTGTTTCTTACACTGACACTTGTGGTAAATTCAATTGCAAACAAAGTTAGGGTCTATTTCTGAGTCTACTTGTGTTCCAAACTTTTGTTTGATATGGTTCTCTACCATGTTCAACATACCTGCAAGGGTTGATTCAAGACCCCTCCCCATTCTTATTTGCCTTTGTTAAAATGTTGGCCTATGCTGATGACATAGTGCTGTGTTTATCCCCAGCCTCAGAAGCAGATGTGTTACTGAATACCTTTTCTTACTTTGCCAGAAGCTCGGGGTCTAAGATTAACTATTCTAAAAGTTCAGGAGTTTTGTTAGGCAGCACCCTGGTCCCGGAGAATGAAAAAATTACAGAAATCCCAATAGCAGAAGGTACAATTTCCATTTTAGATATAGAATTTGGCTCCTTAGACATGGCACACCCAAACTAGGAAAAAGGGCTACAGAGAGCTAACAGGCTGGTGTCAACTTGGAAAGGTCAGCAGATAGCCAAAAAGAAAAGGGTTCTGCTAATTAAAACCCTACTAGTACCAGTGTTTTTATATACAGTATGAGTTATGTTTTTCTACCTCCTGTTTCTTTATACACAGCATTACTTAGTGTGTTCTTTCAAGCACTGTGGGGGAACAAACTAAACCCAATCAAAAGAGAACACACCTATAAGAAAGTACAGGAAGGAGAACTGAACATGGTTAATACGGTTGCATTTTAGAGTACTGTGTTTGTACATTACAATATTGGATTTGCTGTAAAACCAGGAAATAAGATCTGGGCTCCCCATGTAATGGCCTGGTTATCCTTGACTCTAATTCATTGGACTAATCAGAAACTGGGTTTATTAAACAGGATTCCTGGTCTTCAGAAGTATGGGTTGGAACTGGTTAAAAACCTTATAAAATGGAAGGGTACAGTAGCTCAATTACAAACAATTGGCAGGAAGAGACTATACGCTCATATCCTACAAACTGAGTATAAAGACCGAGTGGTTGTCCCAGAATGTCCTCAGAATAAACTAAAATTTGTTATCCTGTTTTTTACATGCAAATGTCTCCCTGAATTTATATGGGATAATGTTAGGCTAGGGAGTTACGGTAGGATTGCAGTACTCAATAATAACAAACACAAGCAACTACTTGATAGATATTGTATTAGAGACTCTTGTACAATGATGTTAGAAACTCAAGCTCATTTGTTTTTAAAATATATATATGCTAGACAGTTCTGGGCCTTTCTGGCAACCAAATGGAGTGAACCCCTTTTTGAATCACTCTCATACTCTACATGAATGTATGGAGAGTTTACAAGTGGATGGGGGAAAGATCATGCAGAAACTTTATTTATTGTTTTTTCCATTATCCAGTGTTACTTTGGCAATCTAGATGTGTGTGTGTCACACAACAAAGGGTGGTCTACTACACTGAAATAATAAAGAATATTCAATGTTCATTACAAAGCATTGTACATAAAGATTATAAAATGTTTGCTCCTGGAAAAGTTAAAACACTATGGGTAAATTGTGAAAAATGGACAGATCCTCCTCGATGTATGAATTATGATATATATACCTTCTTAAGATATGTGTTTATAATTTTGTATTTATTTTCTTTTTTGCTTTATTCTAATCTAGATAAACTTGTTTTATGATGTAACATTATTGTTATGTAGTCCTTTCTTTCAATAAAAATTCTCCTACTCTTTTCTAGAAGTGCCATGGGATCTTTAACAGCAACCTGAACTACCGTCAGAACAGACAGATGGGACCTTGGTTTAATCTTTCTTCTGAAAGAAGGCACCACAGGAGTTCAGCACCCCCCATGCTGCACTGCAGTGTCTGTACTGGGATATTAATCCAAGTGCCTGGTGTGGGGATAGAACCCACAGCCTTCTGATCTTCCAGCTTCAGAGGCGAGTGTGCTGCCTGCTGAGCCACTGACACTGCCATATAAATTATTAACCTGAATGTCTCTGTAAGATACCAAAGGCCCTATTCTCAAAGACCCCCTGAATGGTGCAAGGGCCTTGCACCACAAGGAATGGCGCATGGTGTGGCTTGCACCGAAAGATGCTCTGGGAGCTATTCACAAATGTGGCCTGCAGCCAATGCAGGCTTTGCATGGAAAAGGGGGCTTGCACCATCCTTGTGGCACAAAAGTAGCTGTGGCATGGTGCTGGGGGCTTGCAGCAGATGCAAGCTGTCATATCCCCTAGTTAAGGATTCTCTAAACCCTTTCAGAGGGTAAATTCCTATATACCATTAGACCAGTCAGGGATCGTCTAAGGCTACTTAGAATGTGTGCTCTGGGAATGTTTAGACACTTGCGGCAATGTGTTGCAGTTCCCCCCTCCCCATCCCCAATCCCTTGCTAAGAACAAAATACACATCCCTGGTGATCTAAAGGACCCCTCAGCCCTGATACCCTGCTTATTAAAAGAAATACCATCCCTGGTAGTCTAGCAGACCCCCCAAGACCCAATCCCCTCTGTATTAAAAGAAATAATGTCCCTTGCCCCAATCTGCCCATATAATGTATATATATCTGTCCTTGTTGGTCTACTGAACCCCCACTCCCCCACTCCAGCAGGCAGTGCCTCACCACCTTGCTCCCCTCCTTCCCATCCCCAAGCCGGTGACCAGCACAGCCCTCTGCCCTCCTCCATGACTGGCCACTGACTGAGCTGTCGAGGAGCACATACTGTATACAGAACTTTGCTGATAAAGTTTAACTTCACAACATCTCTTTGCAGGACCTCTGGTCTGCACCCTTGCTACAAGAAGACAATGTACCTCTTTCTGGTAAGAATCACACTCTGGACTTATTTAATTGTCCTACTTATTCAATGTTCTATTTTGTCCTACTTTGGACTTTATTGTTGTCTTATATCAGTCTTATACCTAATGTTATTGTTGTATCAAACAAGGGTCTTTCCTTCCAATTATCTAGAGTAGTACTTGTACATTTATTTTTAAGTCCTGTTCTGTTTCCCCAAATGCACATTTTTGCAACTAATTCTGGGTCACTCCTGAAAAGGAAACATTTTGTCTCAGTAAGCTTACTTGGTTACCAAAATACAATAAATAAAAAATAAACACATAAATAAATAAAATGACTCCTGTACCCTTGCCATGATACTTTCAACCCATGCACCAGGTAAGCAGGTACTGTGCACGAATAATCTATATACATTCAGGGTGGGATATTCAGAAATGTGCCAGAGGCAGGTACAGTAGCTGCGCATCACAAGTACACTGTGCCAGTCACACTGAACGCGATATTCAAAGGTTGCACATGATGGCATGCGCCAGCACAGCACAGCTAAATATCACAGGGATGCACCATAGCGCAACCAGGGCTGTGCCAGCGAGCAAGCCAACAAGCACCACAGTGCAACCAGGGCTGTGCCAGGGAGCAAGCCAGCAAGTGCTATAGCGCAACCAGGGCTGCACAAGGGTCAGAGGTGCATGGGCCAGGACACAGGACAACAGACACAGCAGGAAGCATGCCACCAGAGCAGGACAGACCACCACCAGGGTGCACAGGATGCCGGGAGGGAGGAACAGCAGGTGCACGGCTGCAGGCCCACAACCATGCATACCACAGTGGTGCACAGAGGCAGTGTGCACCAATGTCCACTGGCAAACAGTCATGGGCAACACCTACAGGAAGGCATGGGACACAACACCTGGACCATAGCTGGCAACACACATGCCAACAGCACACAACACACATGCCACACAACACAAACAGAGTGCACACGTATGCCCCAGGGCACACCCACCAACCACTGGGCACAGACAACCAGGCACATACCCCAGTCAACCCCAGACATACCACTCAGCCAACATGCACACCACTGCAGCATGGCTCCACACGCCAGCTGCAAAGCAGACACAGACACAGATGGCTAACAATAGAAAAGTGTATTAAAACAAAGCAACAATAACTATGTACAGAACAACAGAAATAGGGAGCAGGGAATGGGGAGGCCACAAACAAAATGGTAGGCCAGGGAAGGGAGGCAGCAGACAGGGGACATGGCTGAGTAAGGGTACAAGGGAGGTGAAAAGGGGGGTCAGGGAAGGGAAGGGGGTGCAGGCCAATGGGCCTCATGGGCATCCATGCCCTACTGGCGCCTGGTGCACCATCTCCTCTGCAGCCTGCACAGGGCCTGCTGAATTAGTTGTGCCACCTGTAGTGTGGCCGTGGTGACCTGCAGTATCATCCGAAGGAGCCTGGTGCTGACATTATCCCATTGGACACCTAGGACAAAGGAGGGAACATGGTATGAGTGCATGTTCATATGACCATAGCCCACCCACCGTGCACAGCGGATAGCAGTGACATGCACCCCTGAGATGGCACACAGCCTCCACAGCATGTGTGCCCACACAAGCTGCCATCCTGACCATCCACAGCCACACAGAGCACTGCACACCAACACCACCCACGTGCTGCACACCACAACCAGGGAGGCCAGGCAACAGGGCTAAGCAGCGGGATGGAAGTGGCAAGGGTGGAAACCGGGTGCACCCACAGCCCACCTGCAGCAGCCACACACATGTGCGATAGCCACGGCATGGTGAAATGGACCCCGCTGGTGGTGCACAGCTGGAATGGCCATGTGCACAGGGGGCTGTGGCACACCCCCTCCCTGCACAACAACAAACCCTGAAAGAGTGCCTCCCACTTGCTGCGGCGCAACCGGCACCTGTCCGGTGGCACCACCCATATGGCCTGCAACCCGTTCCTGTGCCCCAGCGTTGGCCTGCCATCTGGGCACGTCATCTATCCTCAGGGCCTAGTAGGGAGACATTGAGAAAGACACATCTGTACCTGGTAACACCCCACACATCCCAACCCCAGCACAGCATACCCCCAACCCTGCGCAGTGGCACAGCACACCCATGGTGAGCTGCCACAGCCAGCAGAGTGTGCAGCCACAGCCCCCCACAGCATGGTGTGACACCCTGCTGGCCCCCACAGAACACTGGAATGGCACAGATATGGACGTAGTGCACTCACCTGAATGTGGCATGGCACCCTCCCTGCATGCCAGCAGTGACCTTAGCCTGTCAGGGTCTCTCCTCTACAGGTCTCTGTAGCAGTGGCAGCACTGCTTCCCACTGTGCTGTGCCCCAGTGACCTCCTCCAACCCCTCAGCTACCTTCTGCCACACCTCTGTCCGAGGCCGATCCACGGGCACCTGGCCATACAAGGAACCCACATGTGACTCCACCAGGGCCACCAGGTTTACCAGTTCTACTGGGCTCCAGTTCAGTGCTCTCACAGTGCTCCAGCGCAGCATGCCCAATTTTGCAACTGCAAATCCAAAATGGCACCCAGTTGTGCACGAGCCACACGTGCTGTGGGTGCATGACTCGCTTGGCGATGCACTGCCATCCCCAATCGTACATTCCCTGGTGATGTGCGATACAGCTGGGGCAGCACTGGCAGGGTCAAAGGACACTCGTGGGTTCATAGGTCCTCACACACACTGTGCATGACAGCGTGATAGGGCACGTCATGCATGGTGCGCAAGAGGGGCATGTGTGCCCCATGGTCCATGTGCCAATCATGCATGGGTGCCATAGGGCATACAGTGCATGAACGCCACAAGCCCAATACCGGCAGAACGCTGTACCGCATATGGCACACCATGCGTAGGATGCACCATTGATGTACGTGACGTCAGTGAGCGCATGCACACTGCCAGGCCTAACGCACACGTCATACAGTTGCGCCATGGCTTGTACATGTGCATCACCAATGCACCATGTGTAACTGCGATATTCAACCGGAATATGCAGATGGGCTGATCAGCATATCTGCTGCACTTCAGAGGCATTTGCATCCCATTACAATTGTGCATCCTCTCATTTGCATGTGATGCGCTATAAGTTGGGCTGGCAGTATAGCCTAGAGGTTAGAGGAATGAGGTGTGAACAAGCTTAATACATCCAGCAGACCAGACCTGAGTTTGATTCTCACAGCCTCCACTTGCATACTGTGTGACTCTGAGCAAATCACTTAACTGCCTAGTGCTCCCAGGTCACCCTTAAAAACAGGTACTTGTGCCTAGAGGGCCTTACCTGATTACCAAAGACTAAAATAAAAGTAAAATAAATAAAAATGAGCCATGTGACTGCACAGGTACCAGACCGGTATTGCATCCTTCAGAGGTATTCCACCAGGCTGTGGGCCTTTCAGGACAATGGATTGGGAGGGCACTGTGTGTTGCAGCCATCACTGACCGTATGTTCTTACCCACAGGAATAAGTATGATGGATCAGGAGAAGGTTAAGGAGTGTGGGCCTGCGCGGAGGAGCAGGCCCAACTTCATGAGGGCAGTGAGTGATGCCCTACTTGATGCCTACTTGGACCAGGAGCCTCTCCTGAGTGGCTGAACAGGCACCCCACAGGCCCGGGCGACAGCATGGGAGGGTGTGGCCAGGGCTGTGAACCTGCAGGGCATCCATCAGAGGGCGGCACAGGAGTGCAAAAAGAAGATAGGCACGGACTGGAGGAGGATCAAGGAGAAGGTGTCTGCCATCCGGGCTGCATGTGCTGCCACAGGCGGTGGACAGCCTGATGTGCCACAGCTGATGCCACAGAAGGAGTTGGTGGTGGCGTCCTCGCAGTGCAGGGCTGTCGAGGGTGTGCCCAGTGGAGGATTCCATATGGGGGCAGCCCATCATTGGTGAGTACAGCAGCACCTGGGGAAGGGGGCAGGGGTGTAGGGGTGTGCACCAGCAGCACTAATGTGACTGTGTTCCTTTTCAGCTCTGGAGTGCATGCATGCAGTGGCAGGGGTGGGGGTGACCATGATGGGGGCGGTCCTGGACCTTGAGGATCGTCCATCCACCTCCACTTGTGTCCGGGGTTCAGACCACAGGCAGCCCTACACCACAGTCTGACTGGATGCCTGTGGCATGGTTGTGGACGAGGCCCTGGCTGTATTTCAGCAGGACACCAGCCATGGCATCCAGCTTGGAGAGACACAGACCGGAGCTGGGTCTGGGACTGATGATGATGCCATGACTATTGTCTTGGATAGTGGTGTTGCCAGTCAAGGGAAGGCACCCATACCACCCACCCACCATGGCAGCATAGATGGTGCCCTAGTGGCGATTGTCCACCCACCGGCCACCACGACCGGCGAGGCTGTGGGCACCAACGGTGTGGTGCAGTCCAAAGGGGGTGGTGGGGTGGTGCCACTGCCTTGGTGCCATTCCACGCACAGTGGCTGGAGAAGCAGCAGCGGCAGCAGGATGGGGTTGAGGGGGGGCAGGTGCAGTTGCCTCTGCTGTCACACCGCAGACTGATCAGCCCCAAGGGGACCCCTCTGTGCAGCCCCCACCAGCAAGGGGGGCTGTGCTTCGTGGTCATGCAACACTCATGGGTCAGCACAATGCCCATGCCTCTCAGGGTGCTGACCTCTTGACCGAGCACACCTGTCTGCTCTGGGCCTCTGTGGAGCAACAGGTGCTGGTCATGGCAGGGGTGTGTGCACTCCGCACAGAGCTGTGCCAGTCCACAGGGAGGCATGACCGGGACTATGAGCAGCTCCTGGCCAAGACCACATGAATGCGAGAGAACATGACTGCAGCCCTGGAATGGCTTACTACTGTGGTCATGGCTGACCTAGCACCACTGGCCACCCAGGTGCATGGCCATCCACCACGGACCCCGCGGAGTGCCTTCTCAACCTCTCGATCACGGCGTCATGTTACCCCACTCAGTGTCAATGCCAGGATCCACTGTGGACATTCTGGGCATGCCTGGAGCAGGCATGTTCATTAGCCTGCAGACCACTGCGAGGGACAGGTCATGTTCCCGCAGTGACACACCTGAGGAAACATCTGAGACACCCCCTGTGGCCATCTCACAGCCTGCATCTGCTGGGCTGTCCCAGTGGGGCTGGTCACATGTCCACGGTGGCTCTGCGACTGTGCAGTGGTCCTGATCCGCATCCCTCCCCATCCCCTGTCTGCCGCTGCCCTGTGTGCACATTGGTGTGGCGTGTGCGTGTGCATTCCAGGAACATGTCATCCATGAACCACACCGCACACCTGTCTTGTGCACACCCACCCGGCCACTGGCAACTGTGGCATGTGCATGATGATACCAACACAACACCAGCCACTACTGTGCACTGATGTGCAGCGTCTGACACTTATCCATTGGCGTCCTCTGGGTGTGCATGTGTGGGTGCCCATGTGAATGTGTGCGTGGGTGTCTGTAGGGGTGTGTGTGTGTGGGTGGGGTCTACAGTGCTGTACAGGGTGCTTCTGTGGAGTCCAGTTCCATGCCCATCCATGCTACCCTCCGGCCATGTCTGTCATGGGGCCCGGCCTTCCATGCCTGCGTACTGTGCCATGGTCCCTGGGACTTGCATGTGATCATATACACCTACCTGCATGCACCTTAGTGCCCCTCTGCAATTGTGTCCTGGTGCTGCTGGAACATCCTGTTCAGCCGGGGTTCCCATCACCCGGGGGGGGGCTGCCCACCACCACTTAGACTGGCGGCCACATCGTCCAGACTGCTGTTTCCCTCTTCGACCTCGACAGCTTTCTCACAGTCAGTGGCCATGTTGTGTAGCATACTGCAGGCCAGGAATAGGCCACAGGCCTTTGAGGGACTGTACTGTAGGGCACCACCAGACCTGGACAGGCAACGGAACCATGCCTTCAGCAGCCCTTACACATGCGCAATGATGTTCCGTGTGCTGGCGTGTGCCTCATTGTATCGCTCCTGCGCTGGGGTCGATGGGCGCCGGTATGGGGTGAGCAGCCAGAACTGTAGTGGGTATCCTCTGTTACCTGTGTATTGACATGTGTGGTTAGCATGGTGGTCTGCGTAGCTGCCCCCCACCTTCCCTGCCACATCCTCTGATGCCGCAGGCCTAGTGTCCCACCACACCCCACCCTGTTGTGCTAGGCTGCCCATTCCAGCTGCATACTCACCTACTAGGTGGCCAGTGGGGATGCCCCCACTCTCAAACCTGTGGCACAGTGCTGACTGGTGCCAGATGAAGGCATCGTGTGCTCCACCAGGGTGTGTGGCACAGACATTGATTATGTGTCCCCTGGCATCGCACACCACCTGGAAGTTGACACTGGGGTAGCCCTTCCTGTTGATGTAGGCTACCCCCTCCAGTGCTGGTGGTGTGTGGATGCCTACATGGGTGCAGTTGATGGCCCCTAGCATGCCGTGCATACGTGCCACCCTGTGGAACTCCTGCATGTTCACTGTATGCTCTGCCTGTGTGCTTGGGAATTGGGTGTATTCCACAGCATGTGGCAGCAGTGTGTTGAGGAATTGTGTCAGGATCCGTGATGCAACTGACTGGGTTATGCCTGTGGTGTCCCCTGTTGGTCTCTGGAAGGTACCCATGGTGAGCAGGCACATGACGGCCGTAAACTTGGTCTGCACTGACAGGGCGTGGCTCCGTCTTGTGGGTGCCTGCATCTCATCACTGCACAGATCTCAGAGCTGCCTCAGCATTGCCTGGTCCAGGTGGTACCAGCCCACAATCTCGGTGTCACTGTACTGTTCATAGGTGGTGCGGGCATGGTACCACTTGTTCCGGCCATACTGCCGATGGGCCCTTCCACAGCCACGGCGCTCTGCCTCCTGCCTCCTCACACCCTGCATTACTGCCTCCATCTGGAAGATGGCACTGGCCATGGCCTGGGATGCCCTGCCCCCCCAGGTGGCTGTCTCCCCTGACACTCCTGGCTGTGTGCTGCTGTGTGTGCCTCTGCACTGGGCACGCATCTGTGTTGGGGGTCCTTGCTGGAAGCCTGTTGGCTGTGGTCTCTGCCTCCCACCCATCCAGGTACTTTCACTGCCACTCCTATGACCAGGCTCATGTTGCAGTTGCTGCCCCCATTGCTGTCTCACACACACACACACACACACACACACACACACACACATGCTCACACACACAAGTACCTTCAGGGTCACACACCCTGTCCCACACTCTGTGGCACTTCCTGCCTCTGTCTTGCACCCCTCCTGCTGTCCTGCCTGGCCAATGTCTCTCTCTCTCTCTCTCCTGCTCCCCTGTGGCACAAGCCTCCATCCCTTGCCTGCTCCCTCTTTTTATGGGCTCAAGTTTGCTCCACTCATGTCCCTGTTGCTCCATGCTTGCACCATCGGCTTGCTGTTGAATATTGCACTGCACCGCTTATTCATGGCTATGCACCCTGCACTTGCTCATGCATTTGTTAGTATTGCACATTGGTGCTCTGTGATTTAAGCCATGCAGTTGCTGCCACTGAATATCGCTCTTTGGCACACTTATGCACTTGCACAGGTGCATCTCAGTTGCGCCATGCATAACTGCTTTGAATATGCCACCCTCAGTGTCCCAGGACTGTACCCTCTTGCTAAAATTCCTCACAATGTAGCCCTCTACGACTATTACCTTTCCACTACAGGCCCTTACTTCCCTCCTCAGATCATCTATTGTTTTGTAAGCTTCTGTTACCCTGCATTCTGAACACTGTTGCTTGCTGCTCAACAATGCTAACACTGACCTTGAGCACTACAACCAACTTGTAGTGGTCACAAAACAGTACATTCACAGCCATAGCAATGAAGATATACTGTACGTATTTAACCCTTTTACTATACTAGTTGGCTTGCATGATCCCAGACTCAAAAATTCTCACTCTGCCTTGTCTGAGATTGGGTTATTACTCCCCTTTCCCACTCCTTTCTCCCAAATTCTCACTCAGTTAACTACCATCTGCCTCATACTCACATATCTGATATATAAGGCAGTGTGTGCCTGTGCTTTGTGACTCACCTACTTGTATGACTTATTTAGATATTTAGGAGTAGTTAGCATCTCCCTCAGTCAGCCACCTACATTGCATCTAGAAACCATTCACTTGGCCCACAACAGGCCAAAATATTCTAACCAGCTGTTAGGTGGCCATCTTAATAAAATATAAATAATTTCCTCAAAAGAACACACATGAACTGACCTCTACCCATTCTAACCACACTGCTTCATTAAGACTTAAATTACTTTTCTTTGTTATGTATACAGGTGAAACATAGAAACATAGAATGCATCCCTAAAAAAAGGAGCACTTGGCCCACCCAGTCTGTCCAGATGTCCTCTGTCTAGTCTGTCTCTGTAGAACCTAACTGGTCTCTGGTGACCCTCCCACCTCCCAGTCTATTTACTAATATTTGCCTGGGTTGATCCCATGCATGTATTCACCTCCATCACTTCTGTTGGCATCCTTTTTCAGCTGTCAAAGACTCACTCAGTGAAGTAGTACTTCCTCACACATCCCCCAGCTTCATTGTAAACCCTATGGTCCTGGTGCTCTTTTTCATTTGAAAGAGACTCCCCTCCTGCAACCTGTTCATCACTGTAAGGTATTTGTTAGGCTCTGTTATGTTCCTTCTCTCTCTCTCTCTCTTTCTCTCTGTCTCTCTCTCTCTCTCTCTCCCTCTCTCTCTCTCTCTCTCCCTCTCTTCCAGGGTGTACATATTGAAATCCCTCAGTCTTCCTCAAATGGCTTTTGATACAACCTCTGCACATTTTGATTGCCCTCCTCTGGACTGCCTCCACCCTGCCTATGTTGAGGTGCAGCCTCTAGAACTGGACACAATATTCCAGGTGGGGTCTCATAAGCAAGTGACACAGTAGCAACATCACCCCCCTTCTCCTGCAGGAGATATCTCTCCTAAGCATCCAAGCATGTACTAGTCCTACTCTTTGCTTTGTCACACTGCACTGCAACTTTATGGTCATCAGATGTGGCAATCCCAATGTCCCTTTTCTGCTTAGTGATTGTCAGTATCCCCAGCCTATACTCAGTTCCAGAGATCCTATTCCCTCGGTACATGATTTTGCACTTTTTGGCATTGAACCCCAACTGCCATGCTCCTGACCACTCCTTGAGTTTTCCACATTCACTATGCATTCTATCCATCTCCTCCTGAGTGTCCACCCAATTACAGATTGTGCTGCTTCTGCAGAAAAGAAGTATACCTTCCTTTCTAGTTTTTCTGCAAAGTCACAGTATGAAGAAACTGAAAAGGACCTAACTTGGTACTGAGCCCTGCGGCATCCAGCTGGTCACTCTCCCTTCATTAGGATGAGTTCCATTAACCACCACCATCGGTCACCTATCCAATAATCAGTCCCTTACCATTTCACCACTTTGTATCCCATCCCTAGGCTGCTCAGTTTCATTATCAGTCTCCTGTATAGCACAGAGTTGAAGGCCTTGATAAAGTCCTGATAGGCCAAATCCACTGTCTTCCCTGATCTATTTCCCTGGTCACCCAGTTGAACTCAATCATAGTTGTCTGGCATGACCCCTCCCTCCCCATGCTGCCTTTGGTCTTATAGCCCACTGGATTCAAGATACTCTATAAACCTTTAATTTAATATGGTTTCCTTTAATTTCTCCACCACTGATGTGAGACTGACATGCTTATATGTGTTGGCATTCTCTTTGCTACTGTTCTAATGGTGAAGGACCACAACGCCTCCAGTCCTCCGGATCCACGCCTGTTTCCAGTAAACAGTTGAAAAGGGCCATTACTGGAGCAGCTAACACCTCCTTGAATTCCTTAAGGATCCTTTGATGTATTCTGTTCCATCCCATAGGCTTGTCCACTTTCAGTGCTGCAAGTCCATTCAAGACACTTTCCTCTGGAAATTGACTTGTGCCCACCTTCCCCTTCCAACTTTGTTACTGCTCCTCTCTGGTAGTTCATCTCACTTCCCTCCACTGTGAATACATAGCAGAAGTACCTATTCAGGATGTATAACATTCCTTGATCCTATTTTGTGCAGTCTCCTCTTGCTACCTTCCTTGTCTTTACTATCCCTCCCTTTGCATTCCTCTTCTCACTTATGTACCTAAAGAAAATCTTATTAGGGCTGCAGTGGTAGAAGCCCTGCAGACCTCTTGCTGTGAGAAAAGGACTCCAGCATTCCTTGCAAATGAACAACACATTGGAGTGACAACACAGTTGCCTTTGCATCTGTGAAGCACTCTCTATAGGCTGTTATAACATGGTTGGAGAAAACGAGCAATGCGATTGGTGGAGTGGTCCACAGTTCTGTGGAGTAACTCTGGATATGTGGTTCCAGATCTCATTCTCTGTACAACAAAGCAAAGTGTGTATCAGCCATGTAAAATCCCAAGTGAGCGATCTGGAGTGTGGCATTCCCCGTTTGCCTGCTGTGTGTTTATCGCAGTATATGTGATCGGTAGCAGTTGTCATTCTGCGGTGTGAGGTGAGACCGAGCTGACAATACTGTCCACTCATTCAGGGTAGAAAAGTGGAGCTGTGATCAAACACCTGACAGAGAGAGAGAGAGATTTGATGCTGCTGGTGCCATGTTTTCTCCCCCAAATACAACAATAGAGAGTGAGAGACACTCAGAGGAGCAAGAGAGAGATAGAGCCACACACAGTTCCCAATCACGGCTTGTTTAGACTGAGGTTAGAGTTTTCTTATGCCTGTTTATAGTACATGCAAGGGTTTGGGTATTGTCTGAGAATGAGCGAGAGAAACATACAGAGGAGCAAGCAAGAGAGAGACACACACACATTTCCCCCATCACAGCTTCTTTAGACTGGTGTTAGAGTTTTCTCATACATGTTTATAGAACATGCAAGAGATTAGGTATTATTCAAGACTGAATAGAGTATTCAATGATTAGTTTTTTCTTTTAGTCGATTGACCTGACTTGAGTCCAATATATGTGAATGGGAGGAAATGCAAATGTCTGTTTCTTTTTTATGTACTGTAGCTAGCCGAAATGTATCTTTTCCTTTTTTGCTACGTTGCTTGTAGTAGTGGGGGCTTTACCCAGATATCATTTTCTCATTTATATTATTTCTGTAAACTTGTTCCATTGTTTTTGACATAATTTGGAGACAGCTGATTAAATGCTGAGACTATGATATGTATTTTGTTGGGCAGTAATTTTGCATTTCCTTACTCCCCGAATACTGGTTAGCCTGGCAAATTTAATGACTTTTTATATTTTTTTTCTGATATTGTGGTGGTAACTTTTATATGTGACCATTGCTGTCTCTGCATTAAGCACTTGCTGCTCACTTTTTAGTATGTTAACTTCCCTCTCTTATTAAATCAGGTCAAGCCCAGTTCTCATTTCTCATTTTCTAGGTGATTGTGCTTTATACCTGGTTACCTAATACGTTTGAGAACTTCCCTTGTTTTTGCTTTGGTCTTATTTTGGTTTACAATTACAGTTCTGAGACAATGTATATATTTTGTCTTTTTAATTTGCTTGTAACACTGGTGTTTGTATAAAGGTGATAGATTCTTTTTTAATTTTTTTACATTTTAAACTGCATGACCAAAGGGTGCGTGATGGATAGACATATACTATTTTCCTATCTTTCTACAGAGAGTTGACATACACCTTTAGTCCTGAAATGATGATGGGGAATCGGGCTGGACAATCTCTTTTTTGCATTTGGCTATATTATTTGATACAAATCCATACTGGTTGAAGTTCAATCAGTAACCTATTAGGTTGACTCCCTGTTTTCTGATTCATGGCACCCCCTCAAACTTTGTACTTTGCAGCGGAGTGGAGCACTTATATTTAATTTTTTCTATGCCATGAATCAGTACATAACATCTATTAATTTACTGAATACTATCTGTTATAGTACATGTCAAGCATGGACACCCTCTGTCCATTATAATATTTAAATTATTGATACCACTACCTCTGATAGGCATAGGAAGGTATTTAGTGATTGTTATAGAAAGTAATTTTTCAGCTTTTTATTCTGCATCTTTATAGTTTCTTCTCTCCACCCTACCATCCTTCTCACCACCCCCCCAAAAAAAACATAACAGTGACATTGGGGGTGCAGAATCCCCCAGTACTGCATTCAGTCATCCTGCATCATGTTTTTTTTTCACCTATTTCCCCCACCTGACCCTTCTTCTCAGCACCCCCACCCAAAAAAAAACATAACAGTGACACTGGGGGAGCACAATCCCCCAGTGATACATTTGGTAGTCCTACATCCTCTTTTTTTTTTACATTCCCCAGACTCAAACCTCCCTCTCAGCACCCACCATCCCACCTCCTAAAACAAGCATTTGTCAATGCCGAACGTTTGCTTGCAGGTATTTGCAGTGGTGTTTGGCATGTATGGTGCTTTACCCTAATGCCCTGTGCGATTGCTGGTATTTGCACAATAAATTGTCAGCATGACCTGTTTGTTACCCCCATTGTGCGCTACATAGGCGGAAACATGTTTTGGGCAGGATGTGAAAAATGACAGCTGTACTGCTCATAAGAAAGCGTGGTAAAATCCCAATGTTGAAAATCTGGAGTGGAAATATTGAAAATGTGCAAACCTACGAGCGTGCGTGGGAACTGTGCAATGCACGCTCATAAAACAGTCATTTTTAGGAATTTTTTCACCAAATTTTCAACATTGCCATTAAAACCTCTGCTAATGAACAGTGTCACTGTGATTTTCTTACTGTGTCCCATAATTGATTTGCTTACGGACTGCTCCATTGTGCACTAAATGGGGAAAGATGTGTTGAGCAGGATGTGAAAATGACAGCTGTACTGCTCATAAGGAGGTGTGGTAAAATGGCAATGTTGAAAATCTGGAGTGAAAATATTGAAAATTCGCAAACTTACGAGCGTGCGTAGGAACTTTACAATGCACTCTCGTAAAACAGTTATTTGCAGGAATGTTTTTGCCAAATTTTCAACATAGCCATTTTAAGATCTCTGCTCATGAACAGTGACACTGTGATTTTCTTAATGTGTCCCATACACTGAGTTTGCTCACCGACTGTACCATTGTGCGCTACATGGGTGGAAACATGTTTTGGGCAAGATGTGAAAAATTACAGCTGCACTGCTCATAAGGAGGTGTGGTAAAATGGCAATGTTGAAAATCTGGAGTGAAAATATTGAAAATTCGCAAACTTACGAGCGTGCGTAGGAACTGCACAACGCACGCTTGTAAAACAGTCATTTTTAGGAATTTTTTCACCTAATTTTCAGCACAGCCATTTTAAGACCTCTGCTCATGATCAGTGTCACTGTGATTTTCTAAATGTGTCCCATACATTGAGTTTGCACACCGACTGCGCCATTGTGTGCTACATGGGCAGCAACACATTTTGGACAGGATGTGAAAAATTACAGCTGTACTGCTCATGAGGAGGTGTGGTAAAATGGCAATGTTGAAAATCTGGAGTGCAAATATTGAAAATTCGCAAACGTACGAGCGTGCGTAGGAACTGTACAACGCACGCTCGTAAAACAGTCATTTTTAGGAATTTTTCACCAAATTTTCAACATAGCCATTTTAAGACCTGTGCTCATGAACAGTGTCATCTGATTTTCTTAATGTGTTCCATACATTGATTTTGCACACCGACTGCGCCATTGTGCGCTACATGGGCGAAACACATTTTGGGTGAGATATGAAAATGACAGCTGTACAGCTCATAAGAAGGTGTGATAAAATGGCAATGTTGAAAATCTGGGTGAAAATATTGAAAATTAGCAAACTTACGAGCCTGCGTAGGAACTGCAGCGTGCTATAAATAAAACAGTCATTTTGAAATTTTGCACCAAATTTCTCAACATGGGTTTTGGGACCCTTCTCATGAATGATGTCACTGTCATGGCATTATTTGAGGCTGAAGGGTGATTTTGCACAGTTACTGCGCTATCCTGCGAAATCACCCCCGGCCCGAATACAACGCCATGACAGTGACATCATTCATAAGAAGGGGTCCCAAAACCCCATGTTGAAAATGTGGTGCAAAAATTCCAAAATGACTGATATATGCACAAAGTTGAACCCCCCATCTAGCCCATTACAGCTTACCAGCATTTCCTCAGTTCATGGTCGCCTTTTGAAGAGTGCAGACGTGTTCCCGTCCACCGAAGATCGCTGTCCAGAGTCTGGAGGAGTAAGTATGGGGTGAGGGGTGTGGGAGGCTGGCACAGTGGGTGGGTGCGGGTTGTGGAGGGGGCTACAAGACTTGCCATGGGACCTTTTATTTTACAGGAAAAATAAATAATGACGTGGGACATTTGCCATGCTGGGGTGGGCTCCCAGCATTGCAGAAGATGTGTGGGGGGGCCGAGGAGCTGACGGGGGATTGGGCACTCCTGTCAGCAAAACAACAGGAAAGGTTTGCCACACTGGGGTGGGCTCCCAGCATGGCAGCAGTATGACTTTGTGGGGGAGTGTGGAGCCGACAGGGGATTGGGCACCTCCATCGGCAAACAATGTTTGCCATGCTGGGGTGGGCTCCCAGCATGGCATGAAAGCTTTGGGGGTGGGTGGCATGATGGATGTGTGCAGAGGGGAGGTAGCTCGACGCGAGGGGGGGCAGTGCTCAGTATGGCAGCGGTGCTTTTCTTTGAAGCAGAGGAACACCGCTGTCATACTGAGCTCCTGCACCCATTGGTGCAGGACCGCCACGCCTGCTCAAGGGAGCAGTGCATTGGGTGGGAGAGGCACACCTCCAAGTGTGCTACTCTCCCAATACATTCCTTGTGCATGCGCGCAAGTGAACATAAAAACATAACAGTGACACTAGTGGTGCCCAATCCCCCAATGCTGCATTTTTGGAATCCTGCATCTTGTTTTTTTCCCACCTATAAAAAAAAAAACACCCATTGATGTCTTTTGCAGTCATTCCCTACCCCACTCCCAACCCTCCCACTCAGCACCCACCACCCTACTCCCCCTAAGCACTTACTTACCTATCAGGGGTCCAATGCTGTAATCCTGGCTTTACCACAGCCAGGTCTTCACTCTTCAATGCCGGACAGTGAACTGAGGAATCAGGTATGTGTTCCAAGTATTTCAATGGGGTTTTGAACATAGTAGCATAACTTGACCATTTTTAAATATTTTTACCTCAAATTTTCAACATACGTTTTTGGGACACCACCTCATGAACAATGCTAGTAATGTTAGGTACATCTGTCCTGAAAGGTGATTTCACTGTTGCTGCAGAAAATCACATTTTGGGTAGGAGTTGAACATTTTCTCCACCATTGCTCATGAAGTGGGGTCATAAGATGGCTATGTTGAAAATTTGGTGTAAAAATGTTAAAAAACAACAAGGTTATGAGCCTGCAATGAATTTTCTGAACACAGGCTCATAACTTTGGTAATTTTCAATATTTTGACCCAAAATTTACAATGTATCCTTTTCTTTACAGCACCTCATAAATGTGAGAGCTGTCATTTTTCAAATCCGGGCCAACGCCCTACCTGCCCCCTCAAGACACGCACCAAATCCCTATCATCGCAACCTACTACTTAAAGCGCATTTCTCCTCCAGCTGCTCCTGTTTCAACTAACTGTTTTTCTACTTTGATGTTGCAATCTAGTCGCTTATTGAATGTACTCTACCCGCCAATCTTTCCCACTGTATGCATCTACCCTGTCTGTAACTTCCTGCCATATGTTTGCCAGGTGTAAACTTTTGCATTCTAAGATTGTACTGTCTATGTATAAATTCCATGTTATGTATTAGGTCTCGGCCCCCAGGTTGCATCTGGAATCGAGCATGTTGCTCAGTATGCCTTCCTGGTAAATCTCATAAATAAATAAATAAATATAAATAAATAAAATGTTTTTTTACATGCCAAAAGGTGATTTTATGGTCCCTGTGTGAAATCACCTTTCAGGCTGGAGTTGAAAATTTCATCTACCATTGTTCATGAGTTGTGGTCATAAGAAGGCTATGTAATCAATATTTTTATCCCAAATGTTCAACATAGCCATTTCTTTACAGCACCTCATGAATGTGACAGCTGTCATTTTTCAACTCCTGCCCAAAATGTGTTTTTGCATCCCGAATAGTGATTTCACAGTCCCTGCGTGAAATCACCTTTTGGGTAGAAGTTGAACATTTACTCTGCCGTTGTTCATGAGGTGGGGTCATGAAAAGGCTATGTTGAAAATCTAGTGTAAAATGCTGAAAAAAAAAAAAAACATCATATGCCTGCATTGAATTTTATAAATGCAGGCTCATAACTTTGGTAATTTTCAATATTTTTACCCCACATTTACAACATAGCCATATCTTTTTACAACACCTCATGAATGTAACAACTTTCATTTTTCAGATCCTGTCTTAAATGTTTTTGTACATTCCAGAAGGTGATTTCATGGTCTCTGCACAAAATCACCTTTCAGACAAGAGTTGAACATTTTCTGTGCAATTGTTCATAAGGTGGGGTTATAAGAAGGCTATGATTTAAATTTGGTGTAAAAATATAAAAAAAAATATGAGGCTATGCTGAATTTTGCAAACACAGGCTCATAGGTTTAGTAATATTCAATATTTTACCTCAAATTTACAACATAGCCATTTCTTTACAGCACCATAATGAATGTGACAGCTGCCATATTTTGGCTCATGCCCAAAATGTGTTTTTGCATCCAGAAAGGTGACTTTGCAGTACCTGCACAAAATCACCTTTAGGTGAGGAGTTGAACATTTTCTCTGCCCTTCTTCATGAGGCAGGGTCATAACAAGGCTTTGTTGAAAATTTGGTGTACAAATATTACAAAACAACAAATGTATGAGCCTGTGTTACATTTTGCTAATGCAAGCTTGTAACTTTGGTAATTTTCAATATTTTTACTCCAAATTGCTCTCTTGCAGCCCTATCAGCTCTGACCAGAGTTTGTCTGCTTTAGCTACTTCTTTGGCTATTGCCACATTGTTTTTTATCTGATCTGTGTCTCAATGTTATTAACTCTGCCCTCCTCTTCATCCTCCACAGGCAAAGGAGTCTTCCAAGGAACAATCCTGGGCCCACTGCTCTTTCTAATTTATGTAAATGACCTAGAGGCCAATCTCAAAGACACAAAGTTAGACTTTGATGTGGATGATACAGCTTTTTGCCTTGCCAGGCCTACCACTGAAAAGGTAGCAGCTGACCTCCAGACTGTTTTTAATATATTACAGTATGAGGTGCCCCTCCACTGCTCGGAGTGCCTGTGCAAAAAAAAAAAAAGATCCGAAAAGAAAATAAAAAATAAATCCAACACACAATCAACAAAATACTCCAATAAATATAACAAACATAAAACAAATAAATACAGTAATATACATTAAAATGAGTTGTACTGCTACATCAACAAAATCACCCAAAGGCTAGTAACTTGAGATGCTTCTTCAGTTTCACTTTAAACAGGTTCACAGAATTTGCAGTGTGACTACTTTCTGGAAGAACATTCCAGAGGACTGGGGTCACTACAGCAAAGGATCTATCTCCAGTGGACTTTAAATTTGCAGAAGGAACTTTAAGCAAACCCTGTACAATGGATCTCAGTGCTCTAGTGGGAGCATTGTAAGTCAAAAGATTACTGAGATATTAGAAGAAAGTTCATTCAGGGCATTATATGTCAACAGAAGAACCCAGAAATAAATCCACCATCTAATTGACAGCCAGCTCAAATCCACAGTGAGGGAATGGTATGATCTGACCTCCAAGAAGAAGTCTGAAGCCTTGTTGCCACATTTTGGACTAGCTGCAAGCAGCACAATTGACCTCCAAGTAAGCCCATATAGCGTGCACAACAGTACTCAAGACAAGAGAAAACAAAGATATTTACCACAGTAGTGAGATCAGCAGTATCAAGTAGCAGTCGCAATCTGGTAATATATTTTTAGATGAGAAAAGCAGCTTCAAACTATAGAAGACACCTGAAACAAAGGCCAACTGATAGTCCAGAACTACTCCCAGACTGCAAACTTCCTCTGAGACTGTAAGACGCACCCCACTATAAGGTGGTAGAATCAGGTCCCTAAGTGTATTTGATAACTGCCTCTCACTTCTCACTACCAGTGATTCAGTGCTGGAAGGGTTAAGGCCAACCACTGGGGGGCCATTCATACCCTGACTTCTTCAAGGCATTGTTCTAACCTCAGCATGGGTGATGTTCTGTCAGGAACAAAAGTCACTAACAGCTAGGTATCATCTGCATAACACTGAAAATCCTAGCTGTAGTGTCTAATGATTTCCTCCAGACAGGAAGCATGTACACTGTAAATAAGATGGGTGACAAGGCAAAACCTTGAGGAGCACTGCAGTTGAGAGCAGTTGGATATGACCGGACAATCCCATCCATCCAAGTCTGATCAGCAAACCCAAATAATCCATACTGCCAAAGGTTAAAGGTAGCTCTAAAAGGATCATGATATAGATATCTCCACAGTCTCTCACTAAAAAGAGATCATTGCAAATCCTAACCAAGGCAGTCTCCATACTATGCCTACTGCAGAAACCAGATGGAAATGGCTCAGAAAGATTATTTTCCTCCAGGTATGCCACCAACTGTACAGCGACCACTTTCTCAACAACCTTAGCCAAAAATGGAAGGTTGGAGATATGTCAAACAATGCCTTCTTTGGGATGGTTCTCACCCCACCTTTTCAAGAAACTGGCAGAACATCCTCCTTCAGAGAGGCATTGAGAAGTCTGGTCAGTACTGGTATCAAAGTCCCCCCTTCTGCCTTAAGTAACATGGTAGGGGCTGGATCCAGTACACAACTGGGAAAGCTAAATGACAACTCCAAGAATGTGTCCCTCATCAAAAAGGATAAACTTCCCCCAGCCAGCCACTGCTTGTCTTGTACTCACCTCTCTATCCCTGTTGCCATTTTTCAATAGGAGTGGAGCAGATCTGGTCCTGACTGAAAACAACTTTGTCTTCAAAGGACTCATTAAGCCATTCTCACCTCTCCATGAAGATTTGCTTCTTGAGCCACAGACAGTCCAGCTGTAAATGACTGTCTACTACCCTTAAAAGTGCTTCTGGCTGGTTCCTGTCAGCCTTTATCAATGTGACAAAAAAACGTTTTCTACCTCCCTGATAGCTCCCTGATAATATCTAAGATGATCCTCCAGGGCAAGTCTATTGGCATCAGCCTGAGAACTCCATTTGCACTCTAGTCTTCAACCCTTGACCTTAAGCTGCGGAAGCTCTAAAAAACCAACGTGTGCTTCAGCGCAAGGTCATCAGGTGGGAACAGACTGGTGGCCAAGGAATCCAACATCTTAGAGAGAAAACCCTATTATAGGCCTCAACTGCCCCAGTACAATCCTCAGTAGGAGTCTCAGCCAGACTTGAAATGTCCAGCTAATTTAGAAACCTAACTGGATCCAAGTCCCATTTAGCATGGTACTGGATCACGTTCGCAGTCAGAGGTGGTATGGCAAGAGACCTGCCATTGAACAACATGGTGCAGTGATCTGACCAAATTGTTGGCTCCACTGAGATGTTACTTATCTGCAAAACCATCAAGAAGACATGGTCAAAGATGTGGCCCCTCACATGTGTGGTAGAGGAAATAAACTGTTAGAGACCCAACTCACTAGTGAACTAAAGGAGTTAAAAGAATCTGAGGTGTCATGACACCAGGCATTGAAGTCCCCAATGATAAGAGTCCTTGAGGAGTCTAGCACCCAGTTTGACAGCCTCTCATCAACTCCTGAAGGTAGTCCCCTCCACTGCCAGGAGAGCAGTAGATGAGCAGAATTCTACACCTCAAACCAGGCACACATTAAATAGCCATGCCCTCACAGATGGCTACTCCACCATCTCTATGCATCAGTCTCAGACAAGGTATCACAGAGAACCAGGCAGAAGAGCTAACTTGGCCAGAACCAGGCCTGCTGCCTCATTAAGCCAGGTCTCCATGACACATGTTAGCTTGGCCTGTGAATCAACAGTAAGATCTCTAATAATAAATGCCTTATTCATAACCGATCTAGCATTGCAAAGCAACATTTAAGCTGGGGAAGCCTGGTGGATTCACCTACCAAATAACTCCAGGTCTCTTTGTTTTCTGGGGATAATAATGAGGCTATACAAATTTCTGCCCCTACCAGTCCGTTTCAGCCCCTGCACCATAGCTCTCCCACTAGCAACCCTTATATCACACTGTCCAGCATCTCATAATCTTTTCTTCAGGAGTTAAATTCTAAAAGCCTTGCACCTCTGGCAAATTCCATGAGGACAAACATAGAAACATAGAAACATAGAATTTGACGTCAGATAAGGACTGCTTGGCCCACCTAGTCTGCCCATTTTCCTACCTAACAGATAAGCTGCAGATCCTAATTAACCAACAGCTTACTTCCTCCTACCCCCCACTAGGACTGCCTTATGTCTGTCCCATGCATTCTTGAATTCCCCACTGTTCTTGACTCCATGACCTCCTCAGGAGGCTGTTCCATCATCCACAACCCTCTGTGAAAAAATACTTCCTCCATTACCCTCTGAGCCGTCCCCCTCTATTTTCAAATTGTGCCCTTGTTCTTGCACATCTTTTTTCCGAAGATGCCACCCTCTTGGACTTTGTTGATTCCCTTGAGGTACTTGAAAGTTTCTATCATGTCCCCTCTCTCCCTCCTTTCCTCAAGGGTATACATATTAAGCTCCTTTAGTCTTTCTTCATATGTCTTCTGGTGCAGACCCTGCACCATTTTGGTTGCCTTCCTCTGGACAGCCTCCACTCTGTTTATGCCTTTGCGGAGATGGGGTCTCCAGAACTGCACACAGTACTCCAGATGGAGTCTCACCAACTGTCTGTACAGAGGGATAACAACTTCCTGTTTTCTACTATTGATGCCTCTCCCTATGCATCCCAGTATCCCCACGGCCTTCCTTACTGCCTTCTCACATTGCTTGCCCACCTTTAGGTCTTTTGATATAATTACCCCCAGGTCCCTTCCCATTTTTACTGTTGTCAGTATCTCACCCCTCATTGTGTACTCTTGCCCTGGGTTTTTGTTTCCCAGGTGCATTACCTTGCACTTCTTTGCATTGAATCTGAGCTGCCATACATTCGACCATTCCTCCAACCTTGCCAAGTCCCCTCTCATCCTTTCCACTCCATCTGGTGTATCAACCCTGTTGCAGATCTTTGTGTCATCTGCAAAGAAACATACTTTCCTTCCAGTTCCTCTGCTATGTCACTTATAAAGACATTAAAAGGACCAGTCCCAGTACTGAACCCTGTGGTAGCCGCTAGTAACTCCTTTCTTCACTGTGGACTCCATTTACTACTACCCTTGCATCCTGTTGTCTAGCCAATTTTTTATCCAGGCTACCACCTTGGGACCCACTCCAAGGCTGGCTAACTTGTGTATTAATCTTTTGTGTGGGACTGTATCAAATGCCTTGCTAAAATCTAGGTAAGCCATGTCCACAGCCCCTCCCTGGTCTACTACTTTGGTCACCCAGTCAAAGAAATCTATTAGATTTGTCTGACACGACCTTCCTGCTGGGAATCCATGCTACCTTGGGTCCTGTGCCCCACTGACCTCTAGGTACTCAACAATTCTTTCCTTCAGAAGTGATTCCATCATTTTACCTACCACTGAGGTCAAACTAACTGGTCTGTAGTTTCCTGCCTCTGTCCTGCTCTCACTTTTGTGAAGAGGAATCACATCTGCCCTCCTCCAGTCCTCAGGTACCACCCTATCCTCCCATGATTTGTTAAAGAAAGCAGTCAGTGGTGTCATTAGTTCTACCCTTACTTCTTTTAGAATTCTTGGGTGAATCCCATCAGGCCCCATTGCTTTGTCCACCTTAAATTTTATTAGTTCTTTCAGAACCCTATCTTCTGTAAATGGACTGGTATTGACCCCCATCTTCAGAGTGTTTCTCTTGTTTGGTTTAGGTACCTTCCCCTCCTCTTCCTTTGTGAATACTGAGCAGAAATATTTGTTCAGTATGACAAGATAAATTATCAAAATTAAAAGGTCTGAGGTTCCATACTTCATCCCTTGAATGGGTGATAACATCCCTACACATTGGGAAAGAGAGAGTTAAGCCAGTCTCCAATCTCACCTGTCATCTCAAGGTCAGAATCACTCCAAGAACACTGCTCCTGAGTCCCCCTGGTCACACATCTGTATCTTCAGGTGCAAAACCTCCTGTCCATACCTACCAATCAGCCCGAAGGGCCAAGAAAGAAAAGAAAGGATGTACCCAAAAATCTCACCCCCCCCAACTGGGTCAACAGGGTCTTTCAGCTCCACCAATCTCAGTCAGAAGTAGCAAACCACGCACCAGAGCCAGCATGGCATAGAAGCGGTCTGCCTCACAGGGTGCACAAATTACAATTCAGAGAGAATAGACATTAAAAAAATCATTTAGTTGAAATATGTTCCAAACAGGAGGCACTATGATTCCTATAATCTTCTTGAAATCCTACTCTTAAAACAGATGTACAGGAGCTATTTAATGCCACCAACAAGACCTCCAAGGAACTCCCACAGCAGTTCAATGCCAGGGGTGGAATTTTAATTTTACAAGTAAACCCATTTCAGTCCAATAAATGCACTCATCTTCTCCACCAGTTTCGACAGTACCACCATCTGAAAAACAAGGCAGGAAAATGGTACAGCAACTGTCACTTACTAAATTCCGATCTTGCAAGAAAGTTCACCAATAATCCTGAGAAGCTGGCTTACAGTCCTTCAAACTGCCCCACATCACACTGCAGCTGCAAGTCCAATTTGCACCCCTGCACTGCTAACCCAATAGTGTCACAGAACAGGGGCTGCAGCCTCAAGATTCTCTTCAGTCGGTTATTAATCTGTTCTTTGAGGGCAAGGGGGACTCATGCCACTAACTTTGCTGAAAAAGGCATTTTGAATGTCTTTAAATGAATCATTCGTGGTATGTCCAAAAGAAGATTGTCACTGTTGCCTTGGGATGATCTGTCTGCAGCAAGATAGGATCCTTTACACACATCAACGCTACTCAGAACAAACTGAACTCAAACAGAGAATTAAATAAAAAAAAAAAAGAAGATACTAAAAAATAAAAACAAAGTTTTGACAGCACAGCACAACTCAAAACACTGCCATGGCCATGACACCCTTAGCAGGGTATGCATGGAAGGTGCATTTACATGTCATATAGTATGCCTTTTACACTCAAAATTGCTTCTCAGTGCCTCAAAAACAAAGGTCATGGCCGGCCCAGCGGTGTAGAGGGTTGAAGCATGGGCACCTTACCTGGACCCACACCGGCGACTCGGGTTTGGGAACAAACTCAGGATGGGGGCTGGCAGGGGTGGGAGAAGATTGAGTGGCCATAGGGACTGCTCTTCTCTCCCAGGGGGTGGGTTAGGGAGTCGTCAATTGGCAGCGGCCTCTGATGGAGACCAGGAGCACTGCCCGACGGCGAAGGAGGGATGTACACAGAAAATGTGAAAATGCTCCATGTCATGCCGGATGATGGCTACCTGGCTCTCCAAGCCTGTCAATGCCTCTGAATGCCTTCTGGCTCAGTAGCACCTCCCCATGACAAGATGCTACGCTGGTCTGTGGCCCCCTGGCTGGTGCTTTCCCTTCGGAGGAGGGGGACCCATCCAGTGAAAGGTTATACCTGGTTACCCGGGGAGATGGCTGTCATTTGAGAACAGAGGCTCGGGGGACAGGACGGGTTGGCAGAAGCATTCGCTTGCCTGAAGGAGACACTGGTGTGGATGCAAGCTGGGGAGAAAAAAAATAACACAAAAAACATAGATCATGATAGTATCTCCAAATGATAACCTAGCATCTACCGCCCTCTCTGTCTCTTTATGCACTCCCCTGGTGGATATACTCTTGATGGTGGACAAGTAGAAGTACCTGGGTCTATGGCTAGATAGCAGACAATCATTTGTCACATACATCAAGAACGTATAAAAAAACTCAGCTCCTGGCTGGGGTTCTATTTTAGGAACAGATGTTGTTTCACAGCTGAAGCCTGCAAAATGCTTGTCCATGACAGTTTCCTGCCTACCTTAGACTATGGTGATCTGATATACCAATGTTTTCCCAATAAATACCTAGCTAAGCTGGATGTGCTCTATCACAGGACTTTCAACTTTATTACTACAGTAGTCTACTCCCCAGGATCCATCACTGTATCCTATATTCAGTGGCACCAACCAGGATGCAATGCAGTGACACTGCAGTAATGCACAAAATGCTGAAGTATGCAGGGAATAATGTAATTCAGTGGTAAGTAAGCCCTTTTTTGCTACAGTATTTTGTGACGTATCATTTACCTTAAGTTACCGTGCTGCATCATGGCTGGCTCTGCTGTAATACAGATGGATGGCCATCCCTAACCACAAGGTGATTAAAAACCTTTACATCTGAACTCAAAAGGCCCTAAAAATTTCCTTCTGCTACACATCCCTGCCCTGTTCCATGGAGCTGTCAGTCCATGCACACTAAGGAGATGCAATGTTATTCATCTAGACATACCCAGGTAACTTTCCCCTTATGGGAAAGCTGCCCTCAGCTGCCTCATCACTTTGTTCTGGAAAAAAACTCAAACATATGCTCAAGCTTAGCACTTTAGTTAGCCAACTGTTTTTTTTTTAAAAAGGGACCTCTAGTCTCAGTGAGCTTACCCGGTTATCAAAATCTAAATAAATAAAGCTTGTTGGATTCTCATTGTGTCAATGTGTGCTATTGTGGTTAACCATAACATTCCATTATAGCCCATGAATCTGATGTTTAGCCCCTCTTAAACATTTAGTAAATTATGTTGGTCTCATATGTCTTGTGACTATGTTTACTATTATCTTGATTTTTCTTAATATTCTTCATATTTCATTTTATACTGTATTGGCCAACTGTCACTATGTAAATGTACTACGTGTATCCGATGTGTTTTATTTTCATTGGCTTAACCAGAACCTCCTTGTAAATGAGCATCACTCAATGGATCCTTTTCCTGGTAAAACAAAATATAAATACAATAACCACAAGACCAAACTGACTTCTCAGAAAGCTCCATCTCACATGACTAGATACAGTAAAGTGGTGGTGAGAACAGCACAGATTTTACAGTCGTCTATTATCAATGCACCTCAGTACTGAAGTATGGGGAGGGACCTCATGGGTATTAGTGTAGTAAAGAAAAGAGATGTAATTCACAGGGCTCACCCAATTGCCTAGTGGCAGCATGTAACATTGTCATGCAGATGACTGGTCTTCAGGAGTGAACACAAGATGTCACACTGGATGGCAGGTAGCACTGAGGTGGATGATGTAGTGCAGTATGCCTTAACTGGGGTGGGTCAACAGCAAGCAGCAGCACCAGGATGATTGCTCAGACTGGGTCAGGGAGCTTGCTCCTGCAACAGGCAACAGGTTGCATGCATGCATGCAAGGCCAGCATAAGCTGCAGTCATGTCAGGAAGGTGGGAGGGACCAAAGGAAAAAGGGAAAATTCCATAACAGTCTAAATGATGGTCTGGGTCCCTGATTCTCCTAGGTCATAGTGCCTGCCAGCATTGGATGCAAGTCAGCTTGGTGGACAGCCATAGGGGTAGGATGGCCCTTCCCCCTTAGGGACCCTGTCATTGGCAGCAGAGCTGTAGCGGTACCTAGCAGGTTGCAGGGGCCAGGGGAGTTTGAGGATACAGACCTGAACAGGGTACATCCTTGGGACCAGGGTATATCCCTGCATGAAAAATGTAATCAGGGTGTAAAACCCTTATGGAAAATCGAGACAATTCACTCTACATTCAGCACTGCACTATCTTTGTGAAAAAAATTTACTTCTTTGCTGAATCATGTTAAAATGTGTGTAGTTCAGCTTTGTAATGCAGTGCTGTCCATGAGGAATTAAAGCAAATCCAAAGAACTAATTATATCCTATGATTGGATCAAATTTAGATCAACAGAGGTAAAATTTCCACTGAGCCAGTCTGTCTCCACGCTAATAGCATTCTTGGAAAAAGCATTCAGTAGTTGACAAGCAGCCAGTAGACAACATTCTCAATAATTTATTTTACCTACTGGTTACATCACAGGGCTGCAGATCCTAAGATCTGAGACTGGTTCCATTGCCAGGTCGACTATTGCTTTACTGGGTGATCATGAAGAATGAATCATTATGAGAAATACTGTGACAATTAAGAACTGAACTGGTGCCTTATGAATGTGATTCAGCTGCTACAACAGCTGGTCTGTCAGGCCAGTGGGTTAGTCATACTCCTATGGCCATTTTCTTTCTCATACTGAACATTCTCTAGCCAGAAAAATTGCAAATGAAAATGAATTAAGGCATATCAGCTGCCAACATTTTACCAGCAATACTGTATCTTTCCGTCACACCTGGAGAAATTCAGGAGACATTATTATGCTTCAGTCTTACAGCTTGAAAAGCGGGTAGAAGATGGACCAAACTATAATTTTGAATCTAAGTTGGTATCTCTGGTATAAATAAATTGGTAAATAGATGCTTTCTTCAAACAAAAACATCACTATGTGAAAGGTTTTTGATGAGACACATTAGCAAAACAAAATTCTGCACAGTGCAGGAGAAGGATTAAACTATACCTTACAAACCAGGCCAGCCAAAATTGTCTCCTTCTCATTGGAACCACTCTGTACTATAAAATTACTCTGACAGTCTTAAAATACTGAGAAGGTTGACCAGATGCAGGCCCAAATCTTCTCATGCTGGCTCAAGGAACTTAAAGCATTTAATCTAATGTAAAAAGCATCTTCTTGATCATAATTCCCAGTCTGCAAAGGATTGCAGCAGAGAGAGCATTGTCTGATGGCACCTGCCTCCCTCCACCTCCCTGGGCTTTGTGTATAAATCCACTTTTGCTCCAGGAAGGGGGAGCCATTATTGTCCACTAACAGGGTAGAGAGTTCCTGCCCAAGGCAGGAGGAGCTAGCAGTGCTTAAAGGGGAGCTACAATCAATACTTATAAAAAATATATCCTACATAGTGTTTTGATTTGTAGGTATAGTCCAGATGTGTCCCTCCCTTTGTTTGCTGTAAGGATGTTTTTTTTTTTAATTTACCTGGTAATTTTATTTCCTCTGGGGATTTCCATGTGTGTATTTTGTGTGGCTCTTCCTTTTCCTACAATGCTTCCTGTCCCGTGCTACAGTGATGTGTCTAGAACCATTGATTCACAGAGTAATAACTGCTGCAGCAGCAATCTGTTGTTTGGACCCTGATATTCTGGCTTAAACTAAATAACTGTTTCTAATCCAAACTTTCCATTTTCTAGGAATGTGTCTCAGTCTAGCAAGCAGGAGTGACTGTTTTGTTTTTAAACCTTTTCAGTTCATTAAACTACACACAACCACAAACAAAGCAGACAGATCTCCACAGGTGAACAATGCTATAATTTGTGAAGACTTTAGCTGATTCCTTACAGAAAATACCACTTAACTATCCCTTAGGTGTTTGTCATCTATAAATGTAGTCCTGGTTGCATCACTGTCACAGTGTATAGGAAAAGGAAGGATTTTTTTTTAAAATGTGAACATGGAGATCCTAATGGGCCATAAAACTAGCTGGCAAATTTAAACAAAAAACTACTTAGAGCAAATAAAGGGAAGGACACACTAGGACTACATGTACAAATCAAAGCACTCAGCACAGCATATTTTTTGTTAATTTTGACTTTAGTTCCCCTTTATGAGGGAATATTCAGGCTACTCTCTCTCTCCCTCATAGAAACATAGAAACATAGAATTTGACAGCAGATAAGGACCCCTTGGCCCACCTAGTCTGCTCACTCCCCTACCTACAGGATAAGCTCAGATCCTAGTTAACCAACAACCTATTTCTTCCTACCCCCCACAAAAATTTCCTTATGTCTGTCCCATGCATTCTTGAATTCTCCCACAGTTTTAGACCCCACAACCTCCTCAGGAAGGCTGTTCCATGCGTCCACCACCCTCTCTGTGAAAAAATACATCCTCACATTGCCCCTGAACTGCCCCCCCATCTTCAAATTGTGCCCCCTTGTTCATGCACATCTCTTTTTCCTGAAAGATGCTACCCTCTTGGACTTTGTTGATTCCACTGAGGTACTTAGTGGTTTCTGTCATGTCCCCTCTCTCCCTCCTTTCCTTAAGGGTATACATATTTAGCTCCTTTAGTCTCACCTCGTATGGCTTCTCTTGCAGACCCTGCACCATGTTAGTTGCCCTCCTCTGGACTGCCTCTATCCTGTCTATGTCCTTGCAGAGATGGGATCTCCAGAACTGGATGCAGTACTCCAGATGGGGTCTCACCAACTGTCTGTACAGAGGGATAACAACTTTATGTTTTCTGCTGGTGATGCCTCTCCTTATACATCCCAGTAACCCCCCCAGCCCTCCCTACTGCCTTCTCACATTGCTTGCTAACCTTAAGATCATCTGATATGATTACTTCCAGGTCCCTTTCCATTTTTGTTGTTGTTACTACATCCTCCCCCATTGTGTAATCTTCTCCTGGGTTTTTGTTTCTCAGGTGCATTATTTTGCACTTCTTTGCATTAAGTCCCAAGCTGCCATACTACTGACCATTCCTCCAACCTTGCCAAGTCCCTTCTCATCCTTTCCATGCCTCCTTGTGTATCAACCCTGTTGCAGATCTTTGTGTCATCTGCAAAGAGGCATACTTTTCCTTCCAGTTCTTCTGCTATGTCACTCATAAAGACATTAAAAAGGACTGGACCCAGTACTGAACCCTGTGTTACCCCACTAGTAACCCCTCTTCCTTCAGAGTGGACTCTATTTACAATTACCTTCTGTGTCCTGTAGTCCAGCCAGTGTTTTACCCAGGCTACCACCCTGGGACCCACTCCCAGGCTGGTTAATTTGACTATTAATCTTTTGGGTGGGACTGTGTCAAATGCCTTGCTAAAGTCTAGGTAGGCCATGTCCACAGACCGTCCTTGGTCTACTACTTTGGTCACCCAGTCAAAGAAATCAATTAGATTCATCTGACATGACCTTCCTGCTGTGAACCCATGCTGCTTTGGGTCCTGTGCCCCACTAGCCTCTAGGTACTCAACAATTCTTTCCTTCAGATGTGATTCCATCACTTTCCCCACCACCGAGGTCAAATTGACAGGTCTGTAGTTTTCTGCCTCTGTCTTGGTCCCACTTTTGTGAAGGGGAATCACATCCACCTTCCTCCAGTCCTCAGGTACCACACTATCCTCCCATGATTTGTTAAAAAGGGTAGTAAGTGGTTTTACTAGTTCTCCCCTTAATTCTTTTAGAATTCTGTGGTGAATTCCATCAGGCCCCATTGCTTTGTCCACCTTCAGTTTCTACTACTTTCAGCAACCAGGATTTGGTTTCGTCTCCAACCTAGCTAGGTAAAATGTGTTCAAAAAATACTCCTAAAGGAGCATGTGACTACTGGTACCAAGATTGTGGTGCATCCTCAGGGCCTGCCCAAGCCATTGTACAACAAAAACCTTCAAAGGGTGGCTGCATGTGTTTAGACAGGTTGAATACACTAGGCTTCAGATTATTGCATCAAGTGAATTTTACTGGCAACAGTGCTGGCGCATTACAAATACAAGCCCTGCTGTACACAACGGCTGATCACCTGAAGCCCAGTACATGTACTATGTGTCAGCATTTGCATTTACCCTTTGTACTTTCTTAGGTTAAGACCTTTATATGGATTCAATTTAACAGTAAGTTCTAGGCCTGGTGGCACTGAGGGCTGAAGCGCTGGATGTCTTACCTTGTGCTATGCTGGCGACCCATGTTTGAGAATGAGCACGAGCCATGGGGGTCGGCAGGGGAGGAGAGGGATCGAGCATCTGAGGGACTGCTCTCCCTCTCTGGGGAGGGGGGAATTTCAGTGGTTGGAACATTTCTGGCCCCTAGAGGAGGCTGGGGGGCAGTACACCAATGCTGCATAGAGGGGCTGAGATGGGGCAGGCACTGGGGAGGAGCACGCACAGATGCATGTGTGCTCTCTCCACTGGCACCATTGCACACCTTGCCCATGTAAGGAAGCAAAATGGAAAACAGTGGTCCCACCGATCAAGCAGGATCAAGCAGCCACCCACTGCAGTCCCTGACACTGAATGTCTCACCCTGAACTGGATTCTGGTAAAGGTGAATTGAGCTTGGGGGGCTGCTAGCTGCCTTGCCATGGGAGGGGTAATCCATGGGGGAAGAGGGGATGCTGCCTGATCTCGGGGTACAGGGCTGGATGGGTGGCTGGAGATGGGTGCCAGCCAGAAGGCCTGGGGAAGAAACAGATCAAGAAAAAAAAAATTAACAGTAAGTTAAGAGTAAGTTGGAGGGTGTAATGCTATATTACCATGCAGTCAACCAGGCAGACAGCTTCTGGATTTTACAACTTTAGTAGAGTTTATAGCTGGGGTTAATTGTGAAATAGAGCTGGAGTGAGTATTGGGCCAGCATAGCTGCCAGCTGGGCAGCCAGCCTCCCATTGTGAGCCCTCTCAGTAGTAATGCATGGTCAAGGTGGGTGCCAGCAGTGGGGAGCTGGGGTTCCCTGACTCTTTTTCAGGTTGAGCAGTAGGAGTGTAAGAGGTGTCAGTGTGCATGAGCCTGCACTGCTCTCAAGGAATTGTGTGGCATGGTAAGGGACATACTCTACTACAGTAGTAAGAATTCACACACCAGGGCAAGCAAGATGCCTCCTCCCTTCTCCACCTTCCCAGCTTGATCTGGGCTTAGAATGTACTTCAAAAACTATGACAGAAAACACTACAGGAAGGGATACAAGAGAGAGGTAAAGCCCAGGAATGTGCAATTTGCAGGGAAGACCAGGGAGACTGCTTGTCCTGAGCACCTGGAAATGCCAGCCAGGACAAATGAGCCACATCACTGAGATGTCTACAGATGCTGTGGATTGTTGCACAGACATCATATTTCTGCCTCACATCAAGAAAGACTTATCTAGAAAAAACAGTAAAAAATGTAACAAAAATAAATGAAAAATAAAAATAAGTTATGACTGTAGATACAGAATTCTGATTGAGTTGTTACTCATTCAGGGCAAGGTCATGGGAAGGGTTAGTAGTAAACTGAGCTACATTGGCATATATATTTACTTATCTGAATTTTGGTAACTGGGTAAGCCCACGGAGACAAAAAGTCCCTTTTTCCGGGGCAACCTGGGGGATGGTAAAAAGGGGAGGTACAGAGAATAAAAAGTAAAGCAAGATAAGTGTGTAAAGACACTTGTACAATAGTACATAGAGCACAATATATGTACAAAAAGGCATATCTAAATAATACAAGACATATATATTATATACACATAATACAGTGAGTACAGATGCTGCAAAGCAAGTGATGCAGATAAATACAAGTTGCTTAGGCAAGGTTATACAAACACATATAAATGTAAAAAGTACAGTAGTTCAAACAGTGCAAAATTGTCAGCAATTGATTCAAGCAGAACAGGGGACTAGGGTGAGGAAGTAGACAGTTAACAGAGTAGGACACAATGCAAACAGAATAACGCCATGAACAACTCACAGGAGGGGTTTCAAGGCCATGTGAGGAAGGGGGCAGGATGAGGCAATGGAGGGGGAAGAAGTGAGTTGGATAGTAGGGGTGGGAAACTATTAGTTACAGGTGCAGACTTGAGGGGAAGGTAGGTGGGATTTAAGAGAATTCTTGAAGGAGTAAAGAGAGGTACAGATCAGAACAGTAGAGGGTAGTGCATTCCAGAGGAGGGGCCCAGAAAAGGAGAAGGTACACTGGCCTACTGCTAGGCAGGGTTTTGGGATGAATAGCACAGGTAGATCAGGACCTAGTAGAGGTTTTACGTTGGATGATGTGTAAGAGGCAGGGAGAAGTGAAGGTATGGACAAGCTTATAGGGTACGGTGTCGAAGTCTGGCTTCAGAGGATGGCCAGCCAAGGGAATCAAGGACAGAACAGTGGTGCATCCTGGCATTAGCACCCTTGGTGAAGTGAGCAACCCTGTGGTAAGCTTGCTTAAGTTTGCAAGATAGGAGACTTGGGCAAAGTGAAGAATAGGGGCACCATAGATGATGAGTGGGAGCAATGAGGAGGGCACTGTGGCAAGTCAGGAGGGGAACATAAGGTAGGGTAAGAAGTGGTGCAGCAGCCCAAGCTTTTATGGATGGTCTTGACCATGGTTGAAACATGTTAGTTGAAGGATAGGTGGGAGTCCAGTGTGACACCAAGATATTTAAAAGATTGAACCTGATCCAGGGGGTCCCCTTGAGAGGAATTGATCACCAAGGGAAGCGGGAGGGGTAGACTTTGAGGTCCGGTGGTAGAAGAGCATTGATTTCATTTTCTTAGTGTTGAGCACCAAGAGCTTATTGAGGAATAGAGCTTCAAGAAGATGGAAGTCCTGTTGCAAGTGTAGATTCAACAGGGTAGGGTTAGAAGACAAGATAGCATTGCCTGCATACAACTGAACTGACGCTCCTTCACAGTGCTGCGGGAGTTCATTGATAAAGAAAGAGAATAAGAGAGGGCCAAGGATAGACCACTGGGGGACACCATCTCTTATGGCACTGAAAGTGGAGGTATGTCCGTCCCACTTCACACATTGGGTACTGCCGGAGAGATAGCTCAAAAAAGCAGTTTAATAATGAGACATCAAGACCAAAAGAGAGGAGTGTGTGGAGAAAGAGATTGTGGTTGACAAGGTCAAAGGCCTTAGTGAAGTCAAAATAATAGCACCAGTTACAAGGCATTTGTCCACAGAAGAAAGGGTGTCAGATGTTACTTTGATGAGGGCAGTGTGGGAAGTATGGGATTTATGAAATCCATGCTGATTAATGGAGAGTGAAGTATTTAGCTCTTGGTGTTGCTGAAGTTGCATATGTATAATTTTTTCCTGTGTTTTAGCAAGGAGGCAGAGTATGGAGATTGGCCGGTAGTTCTCTAATTCAGAGTTAGGGACGTTCTTGTGAATAAGGACAACAATAGCAGCCTTCCACTTGGAAGTCACAGTGCTGGAGCAGAGGGATTTGTTGATTAGGTCACACACAGGTGAGGCAATAGCGACAGCTCCAAATTTTAGGAATTGGGTTAAGGGTGTCGAACTCTTACAAGAAGGTTTCCTTGATACATTTGAGGTGGTGCATCAGCTCATTCTGGGTGGCCAGTTTAAGGTGGAAGGTGGAGCTAGTAGAGATGGGTGGAGAGGAGGGAGGAACAAGGGCCGGGAGGGAGGTCTTATGCTTAGAAAGGTTAGAGAAGGCCATGTTAAATTCAGAGGCAATGGCAGTGGGGTCAGTAACGTCAGCACCATCATGCAGCATAGTGCTGGGAAGCGATGCAGATTTACCCTTTAGCAGAGAGTTAATTTGACCCCAGAATTCTTTGGGGTTGGAGAGGTTGCTATTCTAGAGGGAGTGGTGGAAGGAACGTTTGATTGAATGCAGCATGCTCTTGCATTGATTACGTAGCTGTCTATAAGCCTGCCAGTTCTTAGGTAGGCCAGAGCTCTTATAAAGCCTTCAGGTGGCATCCCGAGAAGCCATGAAGTTTCTGAGCTGCTTAGAGAGCCAATGGCGTGAGCTCCCTTGGCTCTTTGCTTGGACAAAGGGGCATGGAGGTTGACTATTGAGTTAAATGTATTTGCAAAGAAGTCCAAATGCAGAATCAACATCTGTTAAAATGTTAACCAGGGACCAATCAGTTTGAGATAAGGAGGCTTGAAAGGCTAGGGGATAGAAGGAGGTCATGTCCCTAGATGACACAATAATGGGGGAGGGTTAGGAAAACTGTTCTGCCACACACAAAAGGTGGGGGAGTGATCACTTAAGGCATCAGGAGGAACACTGGAAGATTTGATATGATGGGGGCATTTGTGAGAACCCAGTCGAGGAGGGTATGGTGAGCAGATTTGTTGTTGAGTCTTGTGAGGTCACTGATGAGCTGGGAAAGGTGGATGTCAGAAAGGGCTCTATGAACATGACTATTCCAGGGCTAAGCCAGTTGTAGTTGAAATCCCAGCATAAGATCCAATTTGCCAGTAGGAGGCCGGCCCAGGAAGAAATGAGGGAGGTGAGGGAAGAGGCAGGAGCACTTGGTAGGTACAACCAACTATCAGTTGCTTCACTTTCCCAAGTACTGTGGTAAGGAAGATGGACTTGACAAAAGGGGTTTCATAGGGGGGTGGTGCAAACTCGAATGCAGCTAGAGAGGATCAAACATAGATAAGTACACCACCATCATGCTTATTTGGCTGATCTTTCCAGAAGGGAGTATAGCCAGGGATGGAGACCTCATGTGGAAGGATGGCTGGTTTCAGCCAGGTGTCAGATATAGCAAGTATATACGGGTTGTAATGGCATGCCCAGGGTTCAAGTCTTGGGAAGTTTAGGTCTAAGGCTCTGAATATTCATCTGGGCAATTCTCAGGCCTTTCATATTGTTCCAGGCTGGGACAGGCAGAGTGAAAAGCACAGGCATTCCTCCAACTCAGTAAAGGTATTCCTAGGGGTAGAAAAGAGTCAGGAGGACAGGTTGGTCTAAGGGAAGGTGTAGCTGATTCAAGGGAAGTATAGTGCGTATAAGACCAGAGTTCAAGCCACAATGTGAGAGAGAAAAGGGAGGGTATTAAATGTGATAGAGAGAAGAGGTAGTGGAAAATGTAATCTATTTAAGCCGGTGGTAGGATCAGGTTAGTTTTGGTAGAGACCGGGTGGTGATGAGAGAAGAGGCCCTAGTTAAATGACAAAGATGTCAAGAGATCAGATGGCTTACTAGAAGATGTGTCTGACTCAGGAGAGGAGAGATGGCCTCAGGCAAGGGTTCAATCCTGACAAGCGAAGAGGTAGTAAAAGAAAAAACAAGCATTTGTCAATGTCGAATGTTGTTGTGCTGGCATTGGCTTTGGTAGTGCAGAGCAGAAACACATTTTTAGCAGGATGTGAAAAATGACAGCTGTACTGTTCATAAGGAGGTGTAAAAAAATGGCAGTGGTGAAAATGTGGCATGTACTGTAAATATTGAAAACTTGCGAAGTTGCAAGGGTGCGTAGGAAATGCGCAATGCACACTTGTAACACAGTAATTTTATGGAGTTTCGCCACCAAATTTTCAACATAGGCATTTTAGCACATCTGCTCATGTACGGTGTCACGGTCATTTCCTCAAACTGTCCCAAAAAGTGATTTCACACAGCGGCCGTGCTATTCCGTGCTGGACATGCGAAAACACATTTCGGGCAGGATATGTAAAATGACGGCTGTACTGTTCATCAAGAGGTGTGGAAAAATGCCAATGGTGAAAATCCAGAGTGAAAATATTACAAATGCACAATGTTATGAGCGTGCGTGCAAACTGCGCAATGCACGCTTGTTACACAGTCATTTTATGGAGTATCGTCACCAAATTTTCAACATAGGCATTTTAAGACCTCTGCTCATGAACAGTGTCACTGTCATATTTGAAATCTGCCCTGAACACTGATTTCCCACAGCGACTGTGGTATTGTGTGCCGGAAGTGCAGAAACACATTTCGGCCAGGATGTGAAAAATGACAGCTGTACTGTTCACAAGGAGGTGTAGAAAAATGACAATGTTGAAAATCTGGCATGAAAATATTGCGAATTCGTGAAGTTTCGCGTGTGCATAGCAACTGCGCAACGTACGCTCATAAAACAGCCATTTTTTGGATTTCTTCCACCAAATTTGCAACATAGGCTTTTTGAGAGCCCACCTCATAAACACTGGTACTGTCCTTGCATTTATCAGTCCCAAAAGGTGATTCCACAAAGTTACTGTGAAATCACCTTTCGGGACCGATTAATGTCCTAACAGTGACAGAATTCATGAGGAGGGGTCCCAAAATCCCCATGTTGAAAATTTGGTGCAAAAATTCCAAAAAATGCCGGAGTTATGGATCAAAGTTGAAAAACTATTTATTCCATTATACAGCTTACCGGCATTTCCTCAGTTCGCAGTCGGCTTTGAAGAGTGAAGACGTGTTCCCGGTTCAAAGAAGATCGTCGCGCTGAGCTCCGGAGGTAAAGTATGGGGTGAGATGAGGGTGTGGGGAGGCAGGGTGCAATGTGGGTGGGTGCGGGTGGTGGGTAGGGAGACTACGAGGGACCATTTTCTGTTTACAGGTTGTAGAAAAAAACATCGCAGACAGTTTTCTTTTTCACAGGTGGTTTCTTTTTTTGGGGGGAGGTACAGTAGCCAACGAGGGATTGGGCACTTCCATCAGCACAAAAGAAGGGGGGGAACATCATGCCAATGGGGAGAGGGCTCCCCGGTCGGCAAAACAACAAAAGTGGTGGGGGAACACATTCTGCCGACAGGGAGTGGGCTCCCCCGTCAGCACATACTTGAGGGGTAAGGTAAGCCGACTGGGTGCTTGGGCACCCCCGAAGTCGGCAGTTTATCAGCCACTCTGCCGCCATGTTTCTAGCCGGTGAAGCACTTAGGAAGGGTCCGCTGCATGTGAATAACTTTGCTAGCATTGCAGTGGACCTTTCCTTAGATGTGCTCACCACATTAGTATGCATGGTGTGGCACCGGCATCCAGGCTGATTGGGGAATGAGGGATGCACCTACTGGTGCATGCCCTGCATTCACCCAACAGTGACCGTGCCTCCAAATCTGCACTACTGCAAGATGTTGACTGCGTAAGTGAGCCAAAATAAAAATAAAAAGGAATTTAAATTCATAGAAACATAGAAACATAGAATTTGATGGCAGATAAGCAACACTTGGCCCACCTAGTCTGCCCATTTTCCTACCTAACAGATAAGCTGCAGATCCTAGTCAACCAACAGCTTACTTCCTCCTACCCCCAATAGGACTGCCTTAGGCCTGTCCCATGCATTCTTGAATTCCCCCACTGTTCTTCACTCCACGACCTCCTCAGGGAGGCTGTTCCATGCATCCACAACCCTCACTGTGAAAAAATACTTCCTTATATTTCCTCTGAGCCATCCTCCTTCTATCTTCAAATTGTTCCCCCTTGTTCTTGCACATCTCTTTTTCTGAAAGATGCTACCCTCTTGGACTTTGTTGATTCCCTTGAGGTACTTGAAAGTTTCTATCATGTCCCCTCTCTCCCTTCTTTCCTCAAGGGTATACATATTAAGCTCCTTTAGTCTTTCTTCTATATCTTCTGGTGCAGACCCTGCACCATTTCGGTTGCCCTCCTCTGGACAGCCTCCACTCTGTCTATGTCTTTGCAGAGATGGGGACTAAAGAACTGCACGCAGTACTCCAGATGGGGCCTCATCAACTGTCTGTACAGAGGGATAACAACTTCCTGTTTTCTACTATTGATGCCTCTCCCTATGCATCCCAGTATCCCCCCAGCCTTCCTTACTGCCTTCTCACATTGTCTGCCCACCTTTAGGTCATCTGATATAATTAACCCCAGGTCCCTTTCCATTTTTACTGTTGTCAGTATCTCACCCCCCCCCATTGTGTACTCTTACCCTGGGTTTTGTCTCCCAGGTGCATCACCTTGCACTTCTTTGCGTTGAATTTGAGCTGCCACACATTTGACCATTCCTCCAACCTTACCAAGTCCCTTCTCATCCTTTTCACTCCATCTTGTGTATTAACCCTGTTGCAGATCTTTGTGTCATCTGCAAAGAGACATACTTTTCCTTCCAGTTCCTCAGCAATGTCACTTATAAAGACATTAAAAAGGACCGGTCCCAGTACTGAACCCTGCAGTACCCTGCTAGTAACCCTCTTTTCTTCACTGTGGACTCCATTTACTACTATCCTTTGCATCCTGTTGTCTAGCCAATTTTTTCCAGGCTACCACCTTGGGACCCACTCCAAGGCTGAGTAACTTGTGTATTAATCTTTTGTGTGGGACTGTATCAACTGCCTTGCTAAAATCTAGGTAGGCCATGTCCACAGCCCCTCCCTGGTCTACTACTCTGGTCACCCAGTCAAAGAAATCTATTAGATTCATCTAACATGACCTTCTTGCTGTGAATCTGTGCTGCCTCAGGTCCAGTGCCCCTCTGGCCTCTAGGTACTCAACAATTCTTTCCTTCAGAAGTGATTCTATCATTCTCCCTACCACTGAGGTCAACCTAACTGGTCTATAGTTTCTTGCCTCTGTCCTGCTCCCACTTTTGTGAAGAGGAATCACATCTGCCCTCATCCAGTCCTCAGGTACCACCCCATCCTTCCATGATTTGTTAAAGAAGAGTAGTCAGCGGTGTCATAAGTTCTACCCTTAGTTCTTTTAGAATCCTTGGGTGAATCCCATCAGGCCCCATTGCTTTGTCCACCTTCAATTTTATTAGTTCTTTCAGAACCCTTTCTTCTGTAAATGGACTGGTATCGACCCCCGTCTTCAGAGTGTTTCTCTTGTTTGGTTTAGGTATCTCCCCCTCCTCTTCCTTTGTGAATACTGAGCAGAAATATTCATTCAGTATCCCTGCTTTTTCACTGTCACCCTCTACCCACATTCCCTCCCCTTTATTAAGCCTCAGTATCCCTCCTTTGGTCTTTCTTCACTCCCTAATGTACCTATAAATGGTCTTATCCCCCTTCTTAACATACAGTAGTTGGCTATCCTTTCCTTGGTTTGGACCTTTGCTGTTCTGACTGCCTTCCCAGCCTCTTTTTGCTTTAACTGATAAAGTTCTCTGTCCTGCTCCTTCTGTGTTTCCTTATATTTCCTGAATGCTATTCTTTTGTCCTTAACCTTCCCTGCCACTTCTTTTGAGAACCATAGTGTTTTTTTTCCTTCATTGTGTTTTGTTGATTTGCTTTACACAAAGGCTTGTTGCCTCTGTGATGGCTGTTTTGATTACTCCCCATTGTTCCTCCACCCCTCCTTCTTGCCTGTTTGCTAGTGCTTTTCTGAGACAATCTCTCATTTTCCCAAAGTCAGCCCTCCTAAAGTCCAATACTCTTGCTTTTGTATGGCTGTGTTTATCGTGAACCACACTGTTTGGTGGTCGCTTGTTCAAGATAGTTTTAGTAGAGACAGGGAGTAGATAAGAGTAGAGGTCCTAGTTATTTATTTATTATTTTTATTTATTTAGCTTTTGTTTACCAGGTAAGCACACTAGACAATCAGGTGCCTATTTTCAGGTGCGACCCAGGAGAATTACAGGGTACAAGCAATAACAAATCAGAGTCAAGGCACAGGTACAGGCAAATAAAAGTACAGAGTCAGGGCATATCAATCAACAATGGACAGTGGTTACAGGTTAAGCAATACAGAGTCAAAGTATGGCAATCAACAGGGCACAGACAAGAAATAACATCATATGGCAGCTGGGCAGGTGGGGTGAGGGTACCCAGTTAGTGTACACAAGGGGCATGGAGTAGTTGTATGTGAGCAGTGTAAAAAGGGGGGCATTGGCATGGAGTAGTACCATGAGGGAGGGGGCTTGAGAGGAACAGCTCGAGGCTGCACCAGGTAGGGGACACTAACCCCTAACAGGGTAAAACAAAGTGAGGTCAAGTGCGATGCAGGAGCAGAGACTAGGCAACAAGCATGACAGGCCAGGGTGCTCAGGGAGAACACAGCAGAACCCTGGCCTGTGGGGCAGCTGCCCAGGGACCAAGAGGCACTGCCTAGCACCCCCATGGGGTGGGGGCACTAAGTGCAGGAGCAGGCAGAAGCATGCTTCAGGTGCCCCCAGAGGGAGAACCTGAATATGGCATGGGAGGAAGCTTCTCTTACCTGGGCAGGGAGGAGGTTCCATGTTTTAGGAGCAAGGGCAGTGAAGGCCCGGTCACCTGTGAGGGAGCTGGTTTGGGGGAATTTTAGGGCCTGGGAGTCACTTGACCTCAGCTGGTAGACAGGAGGGACAGGCTTGAGCAGATCTACCAGAGCTGGAGGGGTGGACGATTTGACAATGTTGTCAACGAGGTTTCCCATGACAAAAATTTGGTAGTTATCAGGGGAGAGCTACCCAAGCCTGGAGTAGAGCTGACAGTGATGTGTGAGGCGGGGGGCTGACAGGGCAAAGAGACAGATGTTATTGTATGCTGTGTCCCATTTTGAGAGCTAGGTTTTTGGAATATTCAAGAAGGAGGGGAGCCCATAGCAGAGAGTGGGGAGAAGTTCCCCTTTTGGAAGGTCAAGTCAAGCAGCAGGTGTGAGGCAACTTTTGGCTCTGTAAGCCAGGCCCAGCTTACAGTTAGTGGCCTTTCAAGAGTTGTGAATGTGGAAGAAGAAGTCAAGTTGAGGGTGAAGGGTAGCCCCCAGGTACTTGCAAGAGTTAACCACCCGTAAGGGGGTGCCATCAGCTCCAGAGATTTGGAGAGGGGCCAGGCATGCTCTTGTCCTAGCCAGGAAACCGAAGAGCATGGCCTGGGACTTTCGGAGGTTGAGGACAAGCTTACATGCCTTCAGCCATGATTCAATGAGGTCAAGGTCAGTGTTTAGTCTGGAGCTAATGACATTGATGTCCTGTGAACTAGTCAGAATCACAAGTTCCTCGGCGTATAGGGTGGAATACCCATGGGCAGGGACCAATGGCAGCTGATTGATATAGAAGGAGAATAGGATGCGGCCAAAGACGGACCCCTGTGGCACCTCACAGGTCACTGGTGTAGGCAAGGAGAGGGCTTTTTGGAACTGTGTGTACTGCTGCCTACCCATCAGATAGTTGCCAAACCAGGCTAGGACTGGGGGGGAGAGGCCAAGGGACCAAATGGTGGATCCCAGGAGAATGTGGTCAACCAGATTGAAGACCCTGGAAAGGTCAATGTAGACAGCGTCAGTATGTTTGTCTTGGTCAGTTGCAGAGCTGATCTCAGACATGACCTGAGCAAGGACTGTGGCAGTGCTGTGTCCTTTGCAGAACCCATGCTGTGCTGGGGAGAGAAGGCCATGGGTGTGGATGAAGGGTGAGAGCTGGGAGGTCACCACCTTCACAAGCAGCTTGCTAACAGCTGAGAAGATCGCTAGGGGACGGTAGTTTTCTAGCATCCTAGGGTCACCATGTTTGAGGATAGGGACCACACGAGCCACCTTCCAGACATCAGGGATAACCCCAGACATGAGGGAGGAGTTGAGAATGTGGGCAACAGGCCAGGCCAGTAAGGAGGCCCCCAAGTGGAGCAGCTTGGGCCAGAGCTTGTCGTGCCCCACTCCAGAGTGAGGAGATAGTCTGGCTAGGAGCTTCCGTGTCCCACTCCAGTATACAGTCTTGAAGAAAAGAGGAGGATGAGGAGACACAGCAGCCCCAGAGGGGGCTGCCATGGTAGGGGTAGGAGAAGGGAGAATGAGGGCAGACAGGTCAGAGAACTGGGCGTTGAAGGCATTGACAATGGTCAGTGCATTTTTGCAGCTAACATCTCCAATTTGGAAGTTGGAGACCTGAGTATTGTCAGGGCCACTCACAGTGCATTTGATGGTATGCCAGAAACTTGAGGGGTTTTTGGCTGAAGCTTTGAGGGAAGATCTGAAGAAGTCACTGTTTGTTGAGCAGATAGCCCTCTTACATGAGTTCCTGAGCTGCCTGTATTGTGAGAAGTCAGAACTATCACCAGAGGCTTTGAATTTATGCCAGAGTTTATCCCTGAGCTTCATGAGGGCAAATAGGCTGCCATGCAGACATTTGGTGACGGTGCCCCTCACCCTCCTTATAGTGAGGGGGCATGCTTATCCTGGAGGAAGGGAGAATATGGAAAGGAAGCTGTTGAGGGCGGATGAGGGGTCACTAGCAGCTGTAACCAGGGACCAGTTGGACATGCAGAGGCTGGCAAGGAAGTCATTGGAGTTGAATTTTGAGTAGTCCCTTATCTGGATCACTTTAAGAGGGACCCTGGGGGGGAGGACTTTCCAGATGCAGTAGGTGGGAGAGTGGTCTGAGATGGCACCTGGGAAGAGGCCGGATGCAGTGATGCAGTCCGGCCTGTTGCTCAGCATCCAGTTAATGAGGGTGCCATTCTCCCCTGAGGGGGATGGCCTGGTAAGTACAGAGATAAGTTGCCCAAGGTCAAGGCCTGACAGGAGTGGCTCATATACCTTGGAGTTGCCATCCAGCCAGTTTAGGTTGAAGTCTCTGAACCCAAGGAGTTCACCTGTACCCACCATAGGACTGAGGCAGTCGAGGAGGTAGGAGAGGCCATGAGTGCCACCTTTTGGAGGATTGTAAACGCAGACCAGGTGGAGCTTTTTGGAGTTCCCCAACAGCAGGAGGGCATGTAGGAACTCACATGGGGGGGTGGACAGAGTGGGGAATGGCAGACACATTAAGGTGGGTCTTGTAGTAGAGCAGTAGCCCACCCCCTAGTTTGTTCCTCTCCCTGTCCTGTCTGAGAGTGTTGTACCCTAGGAGGGCATAGACAGAGTCTGGGGAGGATGGCTTGAGCCATGATTCAGAGACCCACCAGAATGTCCGGATTAAAGTGAGCAACCCAGGCGGTCAGTTCAAGGAGGTTAGCCAAGAGGCTGCGGACATTGATGTGGGCAACTTTTAGGCCTTTTTCATGGGTCCACTGGCGAGGGATCAAGGGGGAAGACATGTTGGCAGGAGGGTATGGAGAGAGAACACTAGAGGGGAAAAAATAGTCAGATACACAGGAACTGAGGGAGTTAATGGAGGAGTTAGCTGTGTAGTAAGGCTCCCCCTTCAGTAAGGAGCATACAGTCTGGCAGATACAGTGGAAGCAAGGGTGTGAGAGATAACAACACTTAATTGCACAGCCAGTAATATGGTGGGAGAGAGAACAACACTTAATTGCACGGCCAGTAATATGGACACAACTCCCATATACAGATTAGACCTAGCTAGAAAGAGCAGGTAGCTGAAGCATGTAACTATAAGCAGGTTCTACTGATATTAACTTCAAAAAGAAAGCAGGTAGGGTTGCTGTTAGGGATGAAAACATTGTGCTCCGAGTAGGTAGGAAGGAGAGTTCAGGGGTAAGTCCATTAGGCAGCAGAGAACAGTTTGCAAAGATCAGCCGATCCACACATAGGTGAAGACGATTGGCCCACTCAAGGAAGTAGGCATGGTTGCAGCACATTTAACTGGAAGAGAGAATGGGGTAGGTGGGCGGGAAACTGCTCTCAGTCCCAAGAAGTCCGTGACAGAGGAAGGGGGACCTGAATGCAAGATGTCTCCCACTCCACCCCAGGTCTGTTGATGCAATGTCTGCCTAGCTGCAGTGCTCAGATTCAGCCCTTTTGAGCTGGCTGAGTTAGGCGTCATGGCAGCAGGCAGAAAATCAGGCAACGCTGTTATGATTCAAATCTCGTGCCAAAAACCAGCCATCAGAGAAGCTCCGGTCCCTGCTGAACAGAGGAGGTGCAGCTCGGGGAACACAAGTAGGTGCAGCCAGCCAGGAAATGTGCAGAAGTAAAAGTCCCTGAATCCCAGGAAGGAAAATTAAGCATCGTGCCCAGAGATGATTAAGGTGTTAGAAATCAGATGGTGTAGTGCAAGGTGTAGTTGCCTCAGGCAAGAGTTCAATCCTGACAAGAGCAGAGGTAGCAAGAGAGAGAAAAAGAATCTAATTAAAAAGTAGGAATCTATTTAATTAATATACTTGGGTTGGCACATATATGACTCAGGATATAACGAGAAAAAGAAGAAAGAAAGAACAGGACCTGCAAGCCAAGGCTTTTGCTTCAGGGTGCAGGGTATGAGCAGGGGCCGGTACATTACTGAGATGCCTAGCAAGATAAAGCCAACTACAAACAAGGAGGGAGCAGTGAAGGCCCTAGAAGTCCAGCTTCAGTCCTTGGTTTCACCGATGGTGAAAGCTTCTTTAGAAGTATGCTAGGAAGGGACCAGCAAGTTGCCTGCACTAGGAAAGGGGGGTGGGCTGGACCCAGCAACACCAGCTATGATAGCTTCAAAAAAGTGGAAGTGGCTCATGCAGACCAGGTCACCTTGTCCAAACAATAAAAGAGTTGGGTAGCAGAAAGTTAATGCCATGCACCTAAGTAAAATTCATATTGATTTTAATTCATGCTTACAGATGGTGGAGGGTGAATATGCCAAATTCAGCCACACAGCATGTGGATGAAGCTGCTGCAAAGGTAGTTTTTTAAGGTGAAACAGCCTTTGCCCCACAGGATTTATACACTTCTTGGCCCCCTCGCTGGTACCTCTCCCTTTATTCAAGCTTCTCTTTACAATTAATTTATATATTTACAGTAGATTTTTAATACTACAAAGAAAAAAATTAAACAATGAAGCAAAACTAAATACCATCAGCAGCAGGCAACACCTCAATAAAATGATTAGCAGTGTGATCTGAAGGTATGGGGTGAATATGACACTACCTGAATAGTGCAACAATAACCATGTATCAGATAGCACTAAAGATTTTACAGCAACAGGGGTTTTAGAGCATTTGGTAGTAATCGCTACCCCTGTTACTGTAGGGTGATATAGGGGAGTGTCAAGGAGGCTGCCGGTGTGGTGCTTGGTTGGGTGGCTCCCGTGGTGGAGTGGCTAGAGCACCAACACCCAGCAGTGGTGGGGGCCTGGGGCTGTGGGTCGGTTCCCCCCCGGTCCCATTGCATTGCAGCTTTTTTTTTATTTTCCCCGCTCCTGAATTTTGCCCCATCCCTTAAGTTCACACCCTCTCAAAGGTAATTATTTTTAGTCTGGGGGTTTGTGGCTCATAGCCCCCCAAGTCGGAGGGGTCCTGAGGCAGAGCCCCCATAAAAACAACAGACAGTGTCATTACTTTTAATGGTGTGCGCTGTTTGTATTGTGGTTGCTATGATGTCCAACTTTATTTCAGCACACACCATTTTCACTGCAGCATTGTTTCATGTGCTATTTTGGGTGCAACAGCATGACCCCATGCCTGATCTGAATTAGAACAGAACAGTTTCTGAGCTGATACTAAACAGTAAAAAATGTTTTTGGGTATTTTTATTTATTTATTTATTTTATAGGACAGGGATTAACAAGACACACAGTACAGGAATAATAAGCCATCAGCCAGCCACTCCTTTGGGCTACCTAGACCCCCGCTCCGCTGCCATGTCCATTCGTCATCTGCTGCCCTATTACTGCCAATGCTGTAAACAACAGAAGTAATTCTAAACAAGTTACTGTAAGTAACACTATCACTTCAAAAACTAAACAAAATAGCTACACTCAGTATAGAAATAGACTAATAAAAATACTTCATGTAACCACACAAAACTGTACTACAGCAATAAAATGCCAAATCACAGACCATAGCCAAAAATAATTAAGAAGAAAGACTGAGGAAAACAGACTAGTGCTCACAGAGCTGCCTTGCTTGCTAGCTGAAACACCTCCCTTCCCCCACACAGCACAGCTTCACAAGACAAAACAAAAGCACTACTTTCATTAAAATAAATCTGCAAAATTACAAACAAACAATGGTAATCTAGCTGTACAAGGCACTCTAGATATTTTTTTCTGAACTATTTGGTTCAAATATTCCTCTTTCGGGTTAGTTTTAAACATTTTTTGCTCAGAAATGCAGGGACATACTTCTCTCTTATGCTAAACAGAGCCTCCACATGGCAAACAGCTCATTTCAGTATCACGTGATCTCCAGTCCCATGGTACATTGCAAACTTTGTCTGTGGGCCCACTTCCCTGCAAAGTTTCCATATCGCCATTTGGAAACCCTGTACTGCCAATGGAACAGTGCAGATTAACTTCATGAACTGTGGTGAACTCGCAAATAAACCCCCAACGTGAAGTAAGCCAACTTCACACATGACTATTCAATAACTGACAGGAAAATGTGCATTTTTTTAGAATGTTCTAGATGAAGCCAGAAGCACATCTGCAAGCAAAGTGGCAAAAGAGAGTTAAAGGGGTGACAGGCACTGATGATGTCACCCAACCAGTTGGCCCTCTCCCTCTCCCTCTTCCTCTTCCTCCCTTGACTTCAACTCAGACTGCACTCCTATCAATACAACCATTGGCAATCCTATGCACCGTTGCACTGGCAGCAGACTAGAAACTGGCAGAGCTTCTGGAGGCTGTGATTGGGTTGATGCTGACAGATCAAGCCCAACCAAGAATGCAATATCCATTGGTACAGCTGGACCCCTGCCAAACCCAGGGGTAGGAGTTCAGGCCCTTGACAAACTACCACTGGGTTATTATGTCAATATGATCAACCAAGTTGACACTATTTATCTGACATGTCAACTAATCTAGGGCATTGCATACAAGGATATGTTCTCTCTCCTCAGTTAAGCAAAATACAGTGATGAAATGTAGAGAAGAAGGATGATGAGGCAGAAAATAAAAATGTTAAGGTGGAGGGGGTATTCAACTATTGGGTAATGGGGATCATAATCTTTGTTAGCAACATCTGCAAGGCCACCTCTGATTAGAGTGTGGGCTCCTAAGCTACAATATTTTAACAGGATCATGTGTGCCTGCAATGAAAAAGTGGGGACAGCATTGTTAGAATACAACAAGAAATTCAGGTGCCACGTGCAGTATGTACTATAAAGACTGGAAGAGTTTTGGACATGCCCTTGATGGTGGAAACCATAACCGGCATGGGGTAAAAAAGATGAACTGTGATCACCCCATTAGGCTTCCCAGGGGCCAAGAGCTAACCCTGACAGGGCACTGGATGTATGTTATGGATATAACTGAGGAATTTGTAACTAATCGAATTGCAAATTAAATACTAGTGTATGGAATCTGGACCACAGCAACCATGGCCACCATGTTAGCTGGGAAGTAAGTCTAGAGCACAGTTCTATCCATTCAGCAGAAATTTCCAAAACCCATCCATGCTGATATAGGTGAAGTGGATTGAGCCCTAGCTGGCATGCTGCCACAATTGCAGTGCCAGTCTGTCTAGGGCCTATACCTTTTCTGGAGGCTTCCTGTTTCCCTTCAAGGGCTCAGAGTAGGGTTGCCAAGTGAAGAATCTGAACTGAGCCAGGGACAGACAGAAAGTGGTCTGGGAAAAACTCCAGAAATAAATTGCACTGAGTGGATTAGGAAACCATTTCCATGCCCTCTCATTCCTGTTCTAACAGTATTCCCAATTGGGTTGGTCACAAAAAAGGCCCTGATAGAGGTCTGGATGGTCAGTTACCTTACATGTCCCATAGAGGATTCAGTAAACAATCACATAGACCTGCAGTTTCATACTAATCACTGATCTTTTGTTAGGAGAATAAATTGATAATAAAATTGGAGAAAACAAAATTACTACTACAGTATTTGGTTATAAATCTTACAGCTTATTTTAGTGGATATTTGAGAGGAATGAATTAGAGGTAGAAATAGTAAACTCTTAAGTAAATCTAAGGTTGACATTATCTTCCAATCTATATTGGAAAGAACACTTAGGGTCACAGTTAAAAAAGTTGGATTCTGTACTTCTGAGTCTGTGTCAATTCATTTGTAAATAGAAACATAGAAACATTGAAGTTGATGGCAGAAAAGGATCACATGGCCCACCCAGTCTGCCTTATTTTCCCAGCCTACATTGCATTTAATGTCCTTACTTAGCCTGTGATTACCCCCTCTCTTGCCTTCTTCCTACAATTTCTTTATGCCTATCCCATGCATTCTTAAGTCCCTCAGCTGTCTTTGCCAAACACAAAATATGGATGGTATTCTGTCTCATCTGCACTTAAAGCTGTAAATGTTATCATCTGAAAAATTCTATACAACTGAAATATTGGGTTTCTTTGAATCAATGTTTGTAGAATCCAAATGTTTTAAATTCTGGTGCCATAGTCTATCTATTTCAAATTTTGTTCCAGTTTGTACCTTTATACCTGAATTAGGAGAAACCAGTTTAACTTGTCTGTAAGTCAATGATGTATTCTTGCTGGTTAAAAGTTAGCATTATGAGTTCCAGTAGATTACTGGACTTTGCATTGAATGAAATGGAAATTTTTTCAGTGAAGGGGACTTGAACCAGGTTGGTTAAAGCATATAGATAAAATTATTGCTGTTATTAACTTATTTATGCAATAGGTGTGGACAAAATATCCATTACATCTATACATCCTGATAGTTGAGCTATTGTGTACATAAATTTCATTTACGTACATAGTCGCTTCATTATCAGGATTTACGTACACAGTTGCTAAGTCATCAGTTGATTTATCCACATGGTTGTTACATCAGTAGGTCCAGCATAAGCACTTGGAACCACTTGGAACTAAAGTGTTCGGCATCAGTAACAGTGCTAACCATATTCAAAGGCAAATAACTTTAAAATGAAAAAATATAGTATGGTACTGTGAGCATGAAAGTTTTTCAGCACAAAAAGTTTCTACAAACTGTGTGGTGTTTCATTTATAGATACGATTTTTAATTTTTTATAATTAGCAAACAAAACCAGCAAACAATTCAAATTTGTTTTCATTTTTTCGACAAACAAATGCAAATAACTTTAAAATGAAAAATGACAGCATGGTACTGTGAGCATGGAGTTTGCCCAGCACAAAAATATCTACAAAATGAGTGGTGTTTCATTTATTTTCACGCAAGCTGTGTGACCATGGGCACATCACTCATGGCTTAAGCCACTTGTGAGGTTATTCAAGACAAACAGCTCTTGTGAAAATAAATCATATATTCCACAGGTCCCTGTTACATATCCCTTATTTATTTATGTATTTATTTTTTGCCAGTAATACTACAAAGTGAAATCTGCACTTACCCATCCTACAGGAAGGTGGTTTTAACAAAATGAAAAAAGGGGATCAACAAAGAGGTATAGAACCCCTACAACTAGTAAGTTCAATCACTGGTACATTGGTATAAGAACATTCATAGACAAACCATATCAGGATTTAATTAAAATGCTTAACCAGAGGAAAGCTTTCCCTGAGATTAGATTTAAAACTTTTGATTCTAACATGTTGAAATCTCTATTTGAAGGTAAATCCAGTATCCAAGAGGCATCAAAGTGTGGATGTAGGTTTGGTACTATAGAAGATACAGTTCATGTAGTTCTTTGTTGCTCAAGATATTTTCTTGTGAGTAAGAAATGGTTGGGTTATTGTTTTCCCCAGTTCAGTGAATCCACTATCTTATCAACTTGACTGTTGTCTGGAAAAGTTCCTGGGCTCAATTTTCCAAACAACTGATTGCTGTAGGTCTTAGGCACACTGAAGATATGGCTTGTGGGGCTTGTGGTACTCACCCAGCTGATGATCACTGGTTTCAACCCATGTGTCAGGTGCCACAACTTAGACCAACCTTTTCTTGTCTATCTTGTGGCATTTCCAGGGGCTGTTTTTATGGAGCTTGTGCCAGATATTTGGTATAAACTATGCCCAAGATTCAAAAATCAGGCACAGTTGCAACAAAGAGGATCAGCGCACCACAAGAACCTAAGTGTCACGGTGCAGAGCTTGGTGCAAGCCCTGTGCCACACTTCAGAATCATGCCCCCATGTTAACTTTGAAATGTGCTCATTTTTTTTAATGCAATTGTAAAACAAAAGAAACACATGTAGAATGTATTTTATATTGCATATGGAATGGCTACTCTGTATTTTCATGGTGCTGTACTATTGTTATTATTATATGACATTTTTATATGTAACATGTACTATGTATTTATACCTTTGCCTTTCTGATGGCATTCAGTCATTTGATAAATAATAATTGAACTGATTGAACCATGCTATCAAGTGCATCAGGGTGATATGTTATTTTTTAAGTCAGGTGGGACTTCTTTCCTGTGGATTTGGGACTTCCAGTAAATTTATTCTGGATTACAACCCACTAAGGCAGTGTTGTCTAATGTTTTATTTCTCAATCAGAACCCAGCAAGGATAACATGTTTGTTTAGTATTCTAAATCCTGACTGGGAAAATAGCATTCTTTTTTGTCCCCAGTGGCTTCTTTTTTCACTAGGATTGGGGAGTACTAGTCTTTTTCCTGGCTTACATGCTAGTTAGGTAACATTTTTAATACAACTCACCTTCACAGAATTTAGTTTGCTCTTGGTGTTTTAAATGCCACTTGAATTGTTAGTGCAGTACTAGTTCTGGGAGATCACTGTCCTAGGTTATACATGACAACTGCATTCTATACTTGCTGTGTGGAGATCTGTATTGTTTTTTTGGCACATGCTAAGTAATTGTATCTGCTTGATACATGTTTCATTTGTGTAAGCATGTGTAATGGTGTACTGTGATGTAATCAAATGTGTGTAATGTCTCCTTTGGTGAACAATGAAGCCTATTACTACACTACTACTAATAAAAAAAAATACTTGACAGAGATGTTGAGGTCTTTTAGAACACCAGCTCAGGAGATCTGATGGCCAGAGTCAACACTGTGTCAGCCTTCTAGCTGTTGTCACTCCAGTACACCAGCTGGACAAGGATTTGTTGGGCATTGACTTTCTTGTGGAGTGTTACATAGACAGATGCATGCCCAATGGTTGCACTGTTTTGTGTGTGTGTGTGTGTGTGTGTGTGTGTGTGTGTGTGTTGGTTTTTAAACTGTTTAGCATGTTTCCATACTGGGTAGTGATCAGGTGGGCAGCTCTACCTGGAGTAGTCCATTAACTGGATGACTTTTTTGTTTGGCATCCCAGCAGGCAAAGGCAACTGTGATCATTACTTAGTAACTTTCCAGGAGATGTGCCCCCAGTTTGGGGTTTCCATGGTCAAGCATAAAAAGTGATGATCCCTGACTGTAATCTTCTTTTTTTGTGTGTAATGCAATCAATTCTCTGAATGCTGAATGCAAGATCTCACAAGATAATGCAGGCCCTATGTGAATTGTTAGGAATGGCAAGAGGGGTAATGAAGAGAACAAGGAAAAAAGATTCAGCAGCTATTAGGTATTCTGATGGTTGTTTGCAACATGATCCTGATTAGTAGAACCTTACTAAGGTGTCTTGCCAAAGTTTGATCTTGGGTCTTCAAACAGCATCACAAGATAAAGTCTGTTAGAGAGCATGAGGGAGGACTTATCTCTAAGAAATATTTTTAGTTGCAATTTAATGGAATCTTAGCATGTTCGATGACTGTCAATAGCACAGATGCCAAGCAGCCTGAGGACTGGTTCTACTTCACTGTGCCTGGTGTGCAGCCCAGTTGCCCCATCTGGAGTCCAGACTGGACTCACCAAGCAGATGTCACTCTGTTGGAATTTTTTCCTATGGTGGTAGATTTGTGGTATAAGGAAAACAGCTACCGAATCATATTATTTATTAAAAATAAAATGGAAACCTGGAGAGGCACACTGAATCAAGGCTCATTTCCAGGTGTGACACAGGGAAAGGGGAAGGGATGAACACTATTACAGACAAAATATAGCCAGTTAGGTGATGTGGATACAACAATGATAGCATATAATACATATGTTGAGTGCAACACAGACAAGAATGGGAAAAAAAAACATTGCAAGTTAAGGACAAATAAATAAGCATACAAATCATCTGTCCAATTGGTCAAGCTCAAGAAGTGCATATTGCCAGTATGGAAAGGCAGCTAAGCTGATGCTGAAAGAAGTTGTAAAAACATGATGATACACACTGCCCCCACTTGTTTCAATTCAATACCTGCTCATTTAACAAATCAGCAATCCCTTTTTAATTTCAAAAGGTTGTTACAGGCATGGCTTTTGAAAAATGAGAAGTGCAATTATTTCCAGGAATAATATTAGTCTGTTTTTAGAAATAACACATAATGATGTTGAAGATGTTGATTGCATTTGTTTAATTGCTATTTATGTTGTTTTGTAATTTGTATGTAAAAGTTTGCAAGATTGTAACTTTGTAAATTTGTTGCATGTGAAAACAGGCAGTTATGCTCATTATGCCTATGAGTATAAAATAAAGTAAAAAAAAAAAAACAACATTCAACAAACTTGCCAAAACTATAAAGTTCTGGAGGAGGGACAGGTAAGGGGTGGTCAAAGCCAGAGAATAGTATGAAAGGGTTCAGGAAGAGGGTTGACAAGACTTGGAGGAAGAGGAGGGAGGAATTTTAGCTGGTGTCTAGTGGATTGCGGGTAGGGAGAAGACAGATGCAGGAGGATAACTGATTACAGAGGGAGGAGAGGAAGAATGAGAAAGCAGATTTCCCAGCTAAGGAGTGTGGATTGGGAAGGGGGATGATGTGTGAGTCCCTTGACTGCAGTGAATAGGAGAAGAAGGGGTGAGAAGATAGGATAAGTATGAGGGGAGGAACCCAAACCAGTATTTAGAAGTGACAGAAGCACATTTGAACTGGTGACATGTGGGGAGAAGAAGAATGAATAGAGAGTAGAGAAGGGAACAGTGGTGTGTATGAGGAGGTGAGTTGGTAGCAAAGTGGCAGAAGGTAGTACAGAGGATTTCCAGTCTGACAAGGGAGGTGGAGAAGGTGGTGCCATAATCTCTATCCGCATAGCTGAAAACTGGCAGAACCATTTTGGTGACCAGCTCCCAGTGGATCTTGGGAGAAAGGCAGTCCGTATTGTATACAGGGCAAAACATTTTGGGAAGAGTTTGGCATGGATGGCCCATGGATGGTATAAATGTAGACATAAAAGTCAATCCTGCTATCTAACCACACACTGTGGCACTTAAAAGTTGGGACAACTCCAAGCAGTAAGCCATCATGTGTGGAGAAGATGGGGTGGGGGGCTGGGCCAGTTTTTGGCTGGTATCAAAGGTCAGAGACACATTTTTTTTGTGTGTGTGTTGAATCAAAGTTGGTTGGACTGGAACCAGTGTAGAACATTATGAAAGTCTTGCTGGAGTAAGACTTCCACAGATGCATTTGAGGGGCCGGAGGTATAGAGAAATGTGTTATCTGCATATATGTTAATATAAGAGTTAGCACAAGTGGAGGGGAGGTCATTTCGGAAAATGTAGAAAAGGGCTGGACCCAGAATGGAGCCCTTCAGGACCCTGGCCCAGACAAGGAGAAATGGAAAGATGTGCCTGCCATCTACACCAACTGTTGACATCCTAAGAGAGAGGAATAGAGCCAATTGACAGTGGGGGCTGGGAGGCTGGTGCAGCTCAGCTTATGCAAGATAAATGGGACACCAAATCAAAGGTATGGGTCAGATCAATAAAAATGGCAGCTGTGATGTGCATCTGATCCATCCTTGAGAGGATGGAGTCAGTGACCCTTAGTAGGAAGGAGATGGTGGAATGATCTTCCTAAAGCCACACTGGAAAGGGGAGAGGAAACTGGAGGAGTGGAGAAAGCCTGCAAGTCATGCATAGACTAGTTTCTCCTGCAGCTTTGCAAGAGAAGGGAGGAGGTAGATTGAGCAGAAGTTGTCAGGAGTGGAGGGATCATTCCTCCTTGTGAAAGGGAGAATCTTGGCAATCTTGCAAGACTGATGAAGAGTGAAAATGGTGAACAAGTTATTTAGGATGTGTGTGAGGGGGGAGAGGTGATGGCAGGAGCTGATAGATGGGAAAGATCAGTGTCCCAGCCATTGGCTAGATTAGGAAGGTTTGAGTGAGGAAAGGGTGAGTAGATCTGCTGTTGAGTGATGGAAGAATCAATTCCAAGGAGGGTGAGGTAAGGGAAAGGGAGGAGAAGAGGGAGAGGACAGGAGCCAGGAGTCAGGGGAAAGGGACAGCACAAGTGGTGCAAAGCTCACTGAAGTGAACAGCAACAGTGGGAGGGACAGACACTGGTGAGCTACTAACCATGAGGACTGGGGGAGAGGACTGGGCTGGGGTTCAAAAAAGGAATGAATCATTTTCTAGAATTTGGCTGAGAAATTTAAGATTATTCTGGAGGTTGCCTTTGAAGCAAAGGGATTTGGTGATGTGAACTGCCATAGTTCAAGACTTCCTAAGCACCCTGTAAGAGAGGCGCTCCAATAGGGAGTAAGATAATTTATACCTAGCACAGGCTTGGTCCTCATGGGTCTTGCACAAGTCAAAGAGATCAACGGTGATTTGGGGCAGTGAGAGGATTTAACCTTGGCTTTCATGATGGGGCATGCCTGTCTCAGGCAGAAGTAAATATTGAGTGGAAGAGAGCCATAGGAATGTCTGGGACAGAGAACATGGGATCCAGTTAGTTGCAGCCAGGTCGCTCAGTAGAGCTTCTTTATTCAATGACCAGAGATTCCTAGATCAGATATACTTTAGGGTGCAGGGTGGGAGCTGGACATTCCTGACACAAAAAGTCATGCAGTAGTTGCTGAAGGCATCTGGTAATATACTGTACCTGCTGCAAGTATGCAGTGGGGATAAGAAGAGAGAACCCAGTCCAGATAAGGATAAGAAGGCAATGTTTAGATCAGCCATCACAGTGTTTTTTTGAAAGATCAGTGGCTGGCTAGGAGAAAAAAGGTCCTCTCGGCAACCTCATAGTGGCTTTCTTGCATAGATGCCTGCTACTGAACATCCAGTTTAGGGCACTGAATGTCCTGGGGGTAGCTAATAGAAATACTGATACAGTAAGTTGTCTTGCTCACAGTGCAGGAGGTTTGGGAAGATAGCATCTGCAGCAGAGGAGCTGCACAGCCAGTCCACACACTTCTAATGGGACCTAGTGATAGAATCTGGAAACAGATCTGCAACTCCATTGCACCTAGCACAAGAATGACCTATTGAAGAGGAAATAAACACTTGCTATGGGTCAAAACAGCCCAGAGGTGGCCAGAGTCATAGCCCATACCAGAGGAACAACTGTGCTCATACACTGTGGTGACAAAAAAAGGAGATCATGGCTCCTAGGTCTGTTGGGCAATCTTTAGTGGGTGCAACTTCAGTTTTGAAGGTTTTGTGGTTACAGGATAATACAAAGGACTTCATGGTCTGCAACACCTTGACAAGATGGAGTGAGGACCAGGTGACTGGAGTTGATAAGAAGTAGCCACAGACATTGCCTGCTGTTTCCAGATATTTCACAAAATTTCTAAAGGGTTTCTATTGTGGAAATGCAGAAAGCAGGAGATTTCTCGAGAAATATCACAGAAATTTCGGGAACTAACTGGCAATGTCTGTTGCTACTACTGTAAGGGCTGTGCTGCCAGGAACCAGATTGTCCCTACTCAAGGTACTATTGCTTTGCATGGCCTTCTTTGTAACTTTTTTATTAACTTTTGGGTCTTGGAGTTGGTCCTTAACAGGAAGGGTGCATGCAGCCCAACATGACTGCAAGAGGCTATTACACCATCTTGGTTATTGAAGAAACAAAGCAAACTGGATGGCATAAGGCTGCTGGTGAAGTGATCAGTTCCCTTGAAGAGCAACTTGGGACCTCAGGGCAATGGTTCTGCAGTGCATCTAGCATGATAATGGATCACCCTTAGTGTATCATTTTAGGCATGTACTGAGGAAGGCTGTAGAACAAGTGGGGCTTAACCTGAAGGAGCTCTTTTCTCACTCATTCTGGATAGGGTCAGCACCAAATGTGAGGGTAAGTGAGCTGGCACACAACCAGATGCAGATTCTGGAGTGATGGAAATCCCAGGTGTTTGAAAGGTCTAATGCATTTTCATTAACACATCTACTTTTTGTCTCCTTACAAGCATGTCACAACACAGAGCTAAGTGGTGTTGTAGTTACATAGAAACATAGAAGTTGACGGCAGATAAGGACCGCAAGGCCCATCCAGTCTGCCCATTTCTTTTTCTACCTTGTAAATGTGCCATCGGCCTTTGCTCTGTCAGTGACCTATCTATTCATAGTCATTTGTATTGCTCCCTTATGCCTATCCCATGCCTGTTTGAAGCCCTGCACTGTATTCATAGCCACCACTTCTTGTGGTAAGCCATTCCATGCATCCACCACCCTTTCTGTGAAAAAGAATTTCCTCATTCCCCTTAATCGGCCTCCCTCTAATCTCATGCTGTGTCCTCTTGTCCTGCTATTTTTCTTATATTTAAACATGTTAGACTCTTTCACTTTGTTTATGCCCTTAAGGTGTTTGAATGCCTCGATCCATATCACCTCTCTCCCTCCTTTGCTCAAGGGTATACATATTGAGCTCCGTTAATCTGTCCTCATATGTCTTCTGATGCAGTCCCTGCACCATTTTGGTTGCCCTTCTCTGGACTGCCTCAATTTAGTTAATGTCCTTGTGAAGGTGTGGCCTCCAATACTGCAGAGTACTCCAGATGGGGCCTAACCAATGTCTTGTACAGAGGATTATTACCTCCCTCTTACAACTTGTGATACCCCTACTAATACACCCTAACACCCCCCTAGCCTTACCTACTGCTTTAGAGGTCTGCTTGGATGATTTTAGGTCATCAGTGATGATGATGCCCAAGTCTCTTTCTTCCTTTGTGACTGCTAGCAACTCCCCTCCCAGCCTATAAGTGGCTTCAGGGTTTCTCTTCCCTATGTGCATGATTTTGCACTTCTTTGCATTAAATTCCAGTTGCCACTCTTCTGACCATTCTGCTAGTTTATCCAGATCTCTTCTCATTCTGCCCACCCCATCTGGCTCATCTACTCTGTTGCAGATCTTGGTGTCATCTGCAAACAGACAAGCCTACCCTCTAGTCCATCTGCAAGGTCACTAATGAAGGTGTTGAATAGGACTGGCCCCAGGACTGATCCCAAGGTACCCACTTGTGACTTGCATCTCTTCTGACTGTATACCATTTACCACCACTCTCTGTTTTCTGCCAGTCAACCAGTTTGCCACCCAGTTGACCAACTTCTGCCACCCGAGCCTACCAGCTTATTTATCAATCTTCTATGTGGAACAGTGTCAAAAGCTTTGCTGAAGTCAAGGTAGGTGACATCAACTGCTCCCCCTTGGTCCACCACTCTGGTTATCCAGTCAAAGAAATCTATGAGATTAGTTTGACAGGACCTTCCTTTTGTAAACCCATGCTGTCTTGGATCCTGTGCCCCTATGGATTCCAGGTGTTGCACTATCCTTTCCTTAAGGAGTGCCTCCATAATCTTGCCCACTACTGAGGTAAGACTGACCGGTCTGTAGTTCCCCGCCTCCTCCCTGCTACCACTCTTGTGGACACTCTTTTGTATACTGGGAAGCAAAGAAGACTAAACTGTGACTCAGACAGAAACCTATTCTTATTGCTGGAGGTGGCATAGGTGTGTTGGTTGGGTCCATGAAGAATGCACTAGTAGGACCTGCTACCTAGGCTTGAGGCTGAAGATGAGAGAGGCAACTCTGTCCGACACCCTAGTGGTTCATTTAAGGTAGCAACAACCTCATTTGAGGGATGGCAATCATCCTGCTGCTGAAAATGAAGGTGACTGCTGTTCATTTGAAGGATATGGCCAGGTGTCATGGTGTTGTGATCACATGACTCAGAGGCGCCAACTGCAGTATGCACAAGATTACCATGCTGTTGACAAGGAGCCTAAGAGCATCAACCTGGAGACGTGGGTATTTATGGACTCAGTTGACACAATTGTCATGTGATACAACAATACTGTCACTTTGGTACCAGGTTTTTGTGCCAAGGATGGGATAGAACTCAAGGAAGCTGGCTATGGCATGTTCAACTGAAAGGCAAAATCTATGGTTAGATGGATGGTTGCCAGATTGCTCCCAGTTACCCTACATAAACAACAGACGGCCACACAAACTTTGCATAGTGTTCTCACATGTGGTATTACCTGCATGCTTCTTGGCTCCCTATATTGTTTGTTCTTTTCACTGCCTTGTGCTCCATTACTGTTGTGTTTTGCTCTGTTAATTCCACATTTAGCTTGTTTTCTTCCCTCCCAGCTCCACCACTCCTGTTGCCTTTTCTTGAAGCTACAGAATATTCCTTGTTCTTTCTTGCCCCTTAGTGGTGCTGTTGTTCCTGCTATCTCAGTCTTTATGCTTCCTCCTGCTTTCTTTGTCTCATTGTACTCCTTCTGTCAGCTCTACCTCTCCTGCTACATCTGCCTTTGCAGCTTCTGCTAGGTGCATTGTCTTGTTCCCCCCTCATGACTCCACTGCTTCCTCTTCCCATTTTCATAGCCTTCATACTTCTTTAGTGCTACCCCACTATTCTCTGCCTTCTCTCTTCTTCCTGTGCCACTGGCTGTGCCACCATTCAAGTGTGCTTCTTTTGACTCCATGCACTGCTCTTCCTCTATCCACTTCCCACCCTGCCATTTTTATCTGGCTTACCCCTTCTTACTGTCTGCTGTGGCTACTGCCACCTGTCTGTCCCTTCCTTGTTTTTTTAGGTCTGGTTGCCAGTATTTCCTCTCTCTCCTTCTTGCTGTCATACCACTGTTCCCCATCTCTGCTGGCCCACGATTCTCCTTCCCTGAGAAACCTGCCTTCTGAGTATCTTTCCCAAAATTCATACTACAATCCACAAACCTTCCTATTTGTTTACTCCATGGCATGCAATGTTGGCAACATTTGAAATATTTCACAAAATGGGCAGAGTAGGTGGGCCAAGTGGTCCTTATCTGCCGTCAAATTCTATGTTTCTAAGTGCACCTCATCTCTTCAATCCAGCCCACAGCATATAACCCTGTCACTACACTCTTCCACAAATTAGTACCTTTTGCCCTGCACTGCTCTACAAAATGTGCACCTTTCCTACATTATTGTACTTCCCATATCTGCACCCCATCCCAAATTTGTACCCTATACCATACCAGTCACCATTTGTACCTTTAACCCCACACTATCTACAAAATCTGTCTGTACACCTGCACCTCACCAGAAATGTGAACTCTTTCTCTTGTACCCCTCCTGATATTCACAACCCAACATTAACACTACACCTCAAATTTACACCCTTCTCAAGACTTGCCTTTTGTTCTCAATCAAAATTTGCCAACCACTGCACTCCTCCAAACATCTGTTCCCCTTGCCTGTACAACTAATATTTACTTCCCTGCTCTACTCCCGTGGTGCACCAACTGCCTTATTGTCTGCCTGTAGTTTGCACTACTAGCTCTGCACTGTGTACCAAGTTTGTACTTACTCATGTCTTTGCCCAAAATTTGCACCCCTTCTTATACTCTTGACCATTTTTGTACCAACCCCAAAAACCTCCAAAAAATGTCTACCTGTTGTCCCTGCACATTCCTAAAATATGTACTTACACTTTTTCTCCCTTCAACAATGTGTACCCCCTATTTCACGACTCCCAAAATGTGTGCCTACCCTGCACTACTCCCCAATAAGCACTTCTCCAAATGTGTACCTCATACACAAACTCCCAACCCACAATTTGTACCACAGCAACCATCCCGTATTATCTACCTTCGACCCCACCTTCCCCAATCAAAACAGCTATTCTGCTCTTAGAAGGTGTTCAGGAGTAGGGTTACACATTTTAGTAAGCATGACAGGGTGGGGTACAGATTTGGGTACTGTTACAAACATACAAACATATGAATTTGCCAGCAGAAACAGGCCATAATGGTCTATCAAGTCTGCTCGAGTGTACAGCTCATTTTTTGACACTGGCCACAATATTTGTCACAGCTACCTCCTCTGGCAAATCATTCCACCCCATCGCCACCGTTTCAGTGAAAAAGTGCCTCCTCATTTCCTTCTTAAATCTACCCCCACCAGTTTCAGACTACACCCTCATGTTGTTCCCTCCTTTCTAATATTAAAGATGCCCTCCTATCCAGCCTTGTTTATGCCCTTAAGATACTTGAAGGTTTCTATCATATCCCACTCTTTCTTTTGTCCTGCAGGAAATATGTGTTGTGCTCCCTCTGCCTCTCCTCATATGTTCTGTCCCCCATGCCCTGGATCATTTTGGTTGCCCTCCACTAGACCAACTACATTAGTTTACTATCTTTCTTCAGATAAGGCCACCAGAGCTGAACACAATATTCCAGGTGTGGTCTCACCGGGGACTTATACGGTGGCAGAGTAACTTCATCCCTCCTAGAGGTGATTCACCTGTTGATGCAGTCCAGCATTTTATTTACTTTGGCTGCTGCCTTATGGCACTGTGCTGAGTGTTTCATATCACCCTTGATTATCACTCCAAGGCCCTTTTCCTCCTCTGTGACTGTCACTTGTACTCCCCCCAGTCAGTATCTGGCCCTTGGGTTCTTGGGCCCAGGTGTATGACCTTGTATTTCTTGGAGATGAAACCCAACTGCCAGATGCCTGACCATTTCTCCATCTTAGTTAGGTCCTCCCTTTAATTCTGTCTCCCCTCCACTGTGTCCACCCTCCCACAAAGCTTAGTATCATCTGCAAAAAGGCAGATCTTACTTTTGACCTACTCCGCTAGGTCACCTATAAAGATATTGAACAAAACAGGTCCAAGTACTGAACTCTGTGGGACCCTGCTGGCTACAGGTGTAGGTTTGGATAGTTCCCCTGCCCACCACCACTTTGTGGTTCCTGTCCCACAGCCAGCTCTTGACCCACCACAGTAGTTTTTCCCCTATTCCCAGGTCCCTCAGCTTGCTGACCAGCCTGCAATGTGGCACTGAATCAAACTCCATGCTTAAGTCCAGGCACAGGACAACCATCACTTGCTCCCTGTCAAATGACCTCATAACCTAGTTGAAGATATCTATTATGTTGGTTGGACAAGATATCCCCCTGACAGACCCATGCTGCCTGTTGTCCTGGAGACCATTTACCTCAAGGAAGGACACCCGCCTTTCCTTTAGAATGGTCTCCATTAACTTTTTTTAGGCTAACTGGCCTGTACTGTGTGAGAGGCCTTTCGGCACCATGCAATGCTGCTTAAAGTTGGACCAGCATAACATTCTGTGGTGATTTGCATATGCAGCCCATGATGCTTTGCATTGTGGGGGCATGTGTGATTTGGTATTTTCTTGAAACTTGGCTTCCCAGCCAAATGCCCTTTGGGGTAACCCTTGCCTCAGTGTTTACGCACAGAGGTTCTTTGTCTTTTAACTGGCCTGTAGTTACCCGGCTCATCTGTGGGACCACTCTTGTGGAGTGATACCACATAAGGCATACTCCTGTCCTGTGGCACACACCCCTTCTGCAGCAAGGTGTTAAACAGGTCCATCAAGGGGTTTGCAAGTACCTCTGCCAGTTCCTTCAGGAACCTCGGGTGTATGCCATCTGGGCCAGGAGCCTTGTCCTCCCACAGTTCCCTTAGCCCCCTAAGACCCTGTCTACCCCAATTTCCCCATCATAATCCTCCCCCCAAGGCTCCACTCAATCATTCCCTGTGGCATTGGCCCATCCACCTCCTTAATGAAGACAGAGCAAAAGTACTCATTTAGGGCCTCCGCTTGCTCTTCACCCTTTTCCACCCATCCTTCCTCCCTCCCTCTTTATCCTAACAATCCCATCCCTTCTACTTCTTCTCTCCTTAATGTATTAGAAAGAAGTCCTTCTCTCCTTTCTTAATCCCCTGTACCAGTCTTAGTTCTTTCTCAGCCTTGGCTGCCAGGACCTCTCTTCCTGCCTCTCAAGATTTCTCTACATATACTTCCCTGTCTTCCTCCCTCGAGGTATGCTTGTATACACATTTTAGAGTGAGTGTAGGGAGAAAGGCAAAAGTATTGAGAGTGGGACAAGGAGAATATGTTTTAGGAGTGGTGTGGTGTAAAAGAGCATACATTCTGAAATGGAGCATACATTTTGAGAGGACTGAAATAATAGGGGACAGTCTGTAATGGCTGTGAGTGGATAAGCTAACTTTAGGATGGCTGTGGGGTAAAAATACAAATTTTGGGAAAGGGACAGGAGTAAAGGCACGTATTTCTGGAGAGGTATGGACTAATAGTAAACATTTTGGGAAGGTTGCAGTAGAAGGGATTCACATTTGGAGGCACACAGGAATCAACATGCTAAACTTGAGAGGGGTGGGGTAAAGACAAACATACTGTGAGGGGTGCACTACAAGACAAGTGTACATTCTGGGAAAGATGAATAAATGCCTAAGATAAGATTGGGCTCATACCACAAATGTTGGTACCGATTGTAAGCATTGCACCTGGGGAATTCTGTACTGTTGCAGTGTGTCATCCTTCAGATAAGATGCTAAATTTAGATCCCAGCTGCCTTTTCTGGTGGCTATTCAGATCTATGTTAAAGATTCTATAGCACTTCTCGAGAAGTGTATGGGAATTTTGCCAGTGTCCTGGCCAAATGTCCCATATTCACTTAGATATCACAACAGCTATGCCAGCCCAGTGGCACTGAGGGTTGAGACACTGGTTGCCACACCTCGTGCCATGCTGGTGACTTGGGTTTGGGAATAAGCCCAGGCTGCCAGCGGCCAGCAAGTGTGAGAGAGGACTGAGCATCCGGAGGACTGCTCTCTTCTCTCAGGGGAGGGAGGCTTGTCATCCTGCTCATTGACTGCCCTCTAGTGGTAGCTGGAGGGCAGTATGGGCTGGGAGACATGTACCGACATCCTCACATCATTATAGGGGTGGGGATGGGAGAAACGAGGTAAATGGAGCTGGCGGGCTCCAGGATGACCCTACTTCCCTGTGTCACCCCCAGCATCTGGATTTGTTTCCTGGGTGGAGAGAAACGCCGGTGCTCTCCTCCAAGGGGGCAAGCCATGGGGGAAATATCAGTGGCTGGCTGAGAGGGGATGCATGGGGCCAGAGGATTTTTCCCTCCAAGGGAGGGCTATAGCCACCCACCAGGCTCAGGTGCAGAAAAACCTATATGGAAAAAAAGATATAAACTGCTTCATCCAATTCAGTGTCAGTGGTTTGCATCTGTAGCCCCGCCCCCGACAAGGCTGATAATAGGCAGCATTGTTCGGTACTCCTTTCCTGGTTGAAAAAAAAAACTAAATAAATTAATTACAAATTAGGAAAAGGTGAAAGGCAAAATTACATTCTGTCATTTGGAAGGATTACAAGGACAGGAGTACAACCTCTGGGAGGAGAGTTCATCACAGAGCACAAATTTTGTGATTGTTGTTAAACCTCAGCAAAAGGGGTGCATCAGAATAGTATAGAGAAGCAGATGCCTGTAGGAGGCTGCATTTAGGGTTATTTAAATGGAGACTATACAGTATTTATGCAATAGCAGTGGACATAAAAGAACTGTGATAAATCTGTTTATCTGAGCAACTGTGTGTATAAATTTAATTTATACACACAGGGTGGGATATTCAGAAATGCACCAGAGGCCGGCGCAAGGCCAGTGCAGTGCAAGTCCAATGCACCATGGCGCACTGACCACGACATTCAAAGGTTGTGCAAGGCGGCATGCACCAGCGCAACACGGATGAATATTGCATGGATGCACCAGAGCGCAGGCAAAGGTGCACCAGGGAGCAACCCAACATGTGCAATAGTGCAACCATGGATGTGCAAGGGGTCAAAGAAGATGCACCATAACACATATGGAACAGCCACAGGAACAGCAAGGAGCAAGACACCGGGGAGGTGGATGTGGTTGCCAGGGAGACGGGGGTGCCAGGCGAGAGGCACAGCTGGCCCACAAAAGAGTACCACCCAAGGTGAACAGGCATGTAGTCGGTCCCTGCCCATGTGCACCACAGCGGTGGATGTAGATAGGGTGGCACCAATGGCCATAGGTGGACAACCACTGGCCACCCCCCACAGGATGACATGCACCATGCCAACTGGGCCACAGCTGGCAACACCCAGGCAAACAGCACCCAACATATACGCCACACAACCCAAACAGCCATCCCATGGCCACCCCAGGGCACAGCCACTGACCGATGGGTGAACACCACCATGCACAGACCCAGAACAACACAGGTGCACCACACAGCCACCCAGCACACCACTGCAGCATGGCTCCACTCGCCAACTGCAAAGCAGACCCGGAAACAGGGGGGTAACCAAAACAAATCTGTATTAAATAACAAAGAACAAACACAGGTATAATACAGTCAACAAATAGAACATGGGAACAGGGAACGAGGATAGGGAAACTATATACAAAGCAGGCTGATGGCTGAGAAGGGAGGTAAGGGGACAGGGCTATACAAAGGGACAGGAGAGAGCAAGGAAAGGGGGGATAGGGGAAGGCACAGGTGTGGCAGGCCCAACAGGCCCTACGAGTGGCCCCATCCCACCACTGCCTGGCACTGACCCCACTGCAGTAGCTGACATGTCAGTCTCACAACCTCCAAAGTGGCGGTGGTGATCAAAATAATCCTCCTCAGGAGGTGGCCGTAGTTGGCCTGATGAGGCCATTGTTGGACACCTATAACAAAGGAGGGAACACATGATCAGTGTGTGTCCAGGATACCCCGGCCCATCCACCTTGTGCAGCGGACAGTGGTGCCCCGCACCCCTGGGGTGGCACTCTGGCCACCCGCAGTGGGTGGGCCCACACTTACTGCCAACCCGGCATGCCACGGCTGTGCCAAGCGCTGGACACTGCCACCTGTGGGTCACACGCCAGCACTGTGGCAGGAAGGTGACATGGTACAATGGTGGGACTGCAGCGGTACAGGTGGCAGCTGGATGCACCCACAGCCCCCCAGCAGCAGCCACACACATGTTCATTGGCCACAGCATGGCACCACACATACTGCGGGCAGAACACAGCTGCCATGGCTCAGTGCACAGGGGGCTGTGGCCCACCCCCACCCCCACTGCCTACCCTGCACAACATTGTAGGTATACACTGGGTCTACCTGCATGCTGCTGCACCACACACGCTGGTATGGCAGCACCACCTCCCTGCCCTGCATCCCATGCCATTGGACCCAAGGCAGCCTGGCATGGCCTGCCAGGCGTGCCTGCTGCCCTGGCTCTCCTTCTGTCCATAGGGCCTAGGATGGAAACATAAACATGCACACACACCAGTACACGGCAACATCATGTGCTCCCCTGCACAGAGTGCACCTCAGCCCGGCACGGCCGCAGTGTGGTGGTGTAGTGCACACAGGGAGTGCTGCCCCAGCCCACAGGGCACGCATCGCCCCACCCCGGCATGGCATGCAGCCCTGTCAGCCCCATGGAACACTGGACATGCACAGACACAGGCGGTACACACTTACCTGGCTGTGGCATGGCCCCCCTCCGTACGTGTGCCTGCAGCGCCCTGAGCCACTCCGGGTCCTGCCTCTGCATGTCACCATACCAGTGGCGACACTGTTCTCTGCTGCACCGCACACCAGTGACCTGCTCCATTCCATCTGCCACCTCCTGCCAGACCTCCATCCTAGGCTTGGCGAGGGGATGATGCCCAAACAGGCAGCCTGCATGGGGCTCCACCAGGGCCACCAGATTAACAAGTTCTACCTGGCTCCAGTTAGGAGCCTGTGGTGCAGCATGGCATTGCAATTCCACAGTGTAGCAATCTAAAATGGTGCCCTGTAGTGCACAAGCTCCATGTGCTCAGGATGCGCACCTCTCTCGGAGATGCGCTGCTCTCGCCAATCGCGTATCCCCGGGTATGCACGGTACAGGCAAGTGGCCACACTGGCACATGGTGCAGGGTATCCTGGGGGGCAGAGTGCAGAGCAGGGGTCAGGGGTCAGCATGCACACTGTGTGTGAGTGCGCTATTGGGACCACAAGGCATGGTGTGCAATAGGGGCCTGAGGGCACCACAGCCTACAGGCCTATGGTGCCCGGGCACCATAGGCCTTATCGCAGTTGAGCGCCATATGCTCTATGGCACACCTAGTGTAAACTGCGCTTGTGGCATAGGCACTTGCTGTGGCACATGTCTACCAGTGGTCAAACTGCGCACATCACAGCATTGTGCCATGACTTGTGCCGACGCAAGTCCATTGTGCAAGGCACAACATTGTGATATTCAGCTGGCATATGCAGATCAGCTCATCAGCTTATCCTTGGTGCACTGGGGTAATTAGCATCTCATTACAGTTGCACATCTGCTCATTTGCATATGATGCGCTATAAAGGTGACGCAGAACTGCATAGGACATGGACCAGTACTTCAACCTTCCGAGGTAAGTTGCATCCGCTGAGGGGATAGACAGCACAGTGGGATGGACAGCTGGTGTGTGCTTCTGCAGCCACTGATCACATGTCATTGCCCACAGGTAGCAGCATATCCGACAGAGAGGAAGGCAAGGAGCATAGCGTGCAGGTCCAACTTTATGAAGGTGTACCTTGACAGGGAACCTCTGCTGAGTGGCGTGACCAGCACACCCCAGGCCAGGTCCGCAGCCTGGGAGGAGGTTGTGGAAGCTGTGAACCAGCAGGGAAGCCACCAGCAGTCAGTGCAGGAATGCAAAAAGGTCAGCACCTACAAGCGCAGGATCAAGAAGAAGGTGGTGGCCATCCAGGCTGCAAGGACGGCCATGGGTGAGGGTCAGGCCGACTGTTTTCCCTTTCAGCACCGGAACACCAGCATGCAGTGGCAGGGGCAGTGGTGTCTGCTGTGGGGGCATGCCCAGCCCTGGAGGACCAGTCATCCACCACCACCGGTGTCTGGGGGCCTGATCGGCTGCAGCACACCATCGCTGTCTGGCTGGATGTCCTTGGCATGGTGGTGGATGAAGCCCTGGCTGTGTTCCAGCAGGATTCCAGCCATGGTGTGCAGTGTGCAGAGACATAGATTGGGGAGGGGGTCCAACACTGATGACGATGCAACCATTGTCCTGGACAGCGGGGGTGTTGTCGAGGGGAAGGCACCCATACCACACACCATCCCTGGCAGCGCCACCAGTGCCTGTTGTCGGTGGGTCGTCCACCCACCACCAACCCCAGTGCTGCCGTGAGTGAAAGAAGTGCAGTGCCGGTAGGCAGTGGTGGTGGTTCAGCTGCACAGGCGCTGCCCAGCACACAGTGGCTGGGGGGGGTGGCAGCGGCAGATGGCTGGGGACATTGGGGGGATGGGTGCTGCATCCGCCGCTGGTTTACCAGTCAGTGAGCAGCCCCAAGAGGACCTTGCTGTGCAGCGCCCACCTGAGCGGGGGTCTGGGCAGCATGGTCGCATGCCACCTGTGGGTCAGCGCAAAGCACACATGCCCCTGAGCACTGACCCCTTGGCCGAGCACACCCATTTGCTGCAGACCTCTGTGAAGCAACAGGTGCTGCTCGTGGCTGGGGTGCGTGCAGTCCACGTTGAGGTGTGCCAGGCAGCAAAGCAGCATGACAGGCGCTTCATGCAGGTCCAGGATGCCATCACCAGACTGCGGGAGGATGCAACCGCAGCCCTGGATCGCCTTACCACTGCAGTCACGGTCGGCCTAGCCCCACTGGCCACCATGGGGTGTGGTCAGCTACCGCAGGTCCCACTGATTGCATTATCCACCCCACGGTCACGGTGTCATGTGACCCCCTCATTGTCGACACTGGGATCTGCTGTTTGCATTCCAAGCATGCCCGGTGTGGGCCTGTTTAGGAGCCTGCAGACCCCTGTGAGGACACAGTCACGTTCCCACAGTAACACCCCTGAGGGCCTGTCACAGACACCCCCTGCGGCCGTCGCGCAGCCTGGGTCTGCTGGGTGGCCTCGGCGTGGCCATCCATGTGTCCGCAGTGGCCGTGTGACTGCATGGAGGACCTGATGTGCCCGCCTCTCTGTCCGCAGTCTGCTGTCCCCACCCTGTGTGTACATGGGTGTTGTGTGTGCATGTGCATGCCATGGACATGGCATCCATGGACTGCACCACACACTGGCTATGTGTGCACCTGCCCATCCGCTGGCCTGTGTGGCATGTGCGTGATGGTGCCAACACAGCACCAGATGCTCCTGTACACTGGTACTCTGCATATGATCCATGCCAGGTGATCGTGCCCGGGCGCATGCCTGTGGGCTCAAGTGTGTGTTTGTGTGTGTGTGGGGATGTGGGGGTGTGTGGGAGTGTGTGTGTGTGGGGGTGTGTGGGTGGGTGTGTGGGAGGTGTGGGTGGGGTGTGCTGTGCTGCTTTTGCTGTGTGTGGCCATGTGGTCCGGCCCTTGTCAAGCCCCCTGCCTAGCTGTTCAGGATGCAGCATGCCCACATGCCTGTGTGCCGTGCCACTGTGGCCGTCCCATACATGGGTGTCTGTCCACCTACCTGAATGTGCTGTAGTGCTCCTCTGCTATTGTGTCCCTGTGCTGGCGTGACATCCTGATCAGCCGGGAATCCCTCCACCCGGGGAGGCTGCCTACTGCCATTTGGCCCGTTGGCTGTGTCATCCCCACTGCTGTTCCCCTCTTCAATCGTGACAGCTATCCCACGGTCAGTGGCCATGTTGTGCAGGATACATCAGGCCAGGAATAGGCCACCAGCCTTTGAGGGGCTTTACTGTAGGGCACCACCAGACCTGTCCAGGCAATGGAAACCTGCCTTCATCAGCCCAAATACATGCTCAATTATGTTCCGTATGCTGGCGTGTGCCTCATTGTACCGTACCTCTGCAGGGGATGACGGGTGCCAGTATGGGGTGAGCAGCCAGGGCCGGAGTGGGTAGCCACTGTCACCTGTGTGGCCTGTGTTGTTGTGCCCCTCATCCTTCCCAGCCGCACCCTGTGGCACCCTTACTCTGGTGGCCCCCCATTCCCTGTTGTACCCAGCTGCCCATGGTCTCGGTATACTCACCCACTAGGTGGCTGGTGGGGATGTCCCCACTCTCGAACCTGTGGCACAGTGCCGAGCTGTGCCAGATGAAGGCATCATGTGCTCCCCCAGGGTGTGTGGCACAGACGTTGATTATGTGCCCCCTGGCATCGCACACCACCTGGCAGTTGATACTGGGGTAGCCCTTTCTGTTGATGTAGGCTACCCCCTCCAGGACAGGTGGCATGTGGATGCCAACATGGGTGCACTCAATGGCCCCTAGCATGCCAGGCATATGTGCTACCCTGTGGAACTCCTGCATGTTCGCTGTATGCTCTGCCTGTGTGCTGGGGAAGTGGATGTATTCCACAGCGTGTGGCAGCAGGGCATTGAGGAACTATATGAGGAGCTGTGATGTGGCCAACTGGATTATGCCTGTAGTGTCTCCCGTTGGTCTCTGGAAGGTGCCTGTGGCCAACAGGCACATGACAGCTGTGACTTTTTTTTCTTTTTTTTTAGTTTTTGTTGACCGGGTAAGTACACTAGACAAATCCTGCCTATTTTCAGGCACGACCTGGGGAAGGGGGATACAGATGAATGCCAACTGACCTTGAACCAGATTAAGCTGTTCGTGGTATTTTTAGTGAATGAGGGAAATTTGTCCAGGACACCAGGGAAATTCCCCTACTCTTTTCGATAAGTGCCATGGGATCTTTAACATCCACCTGAACTACCACCAATCCAGGCAGATGGGACCTTGGTTTAACGTCTCATCCAAAAGACGGCACCTCATCTTGGTCTCCACCATCAGGGTGTGGCTCCATCTAGTGGGCGCCTGCATCTCCTCACTGCACAGCTCACAGATCTGACTCAGAATTGCCCAGTTCAGGTGATATCGGCCCACAATCTCCATATCTGTGTAGTTCTCGAAGGTGGTGTGGGCACGGTATCACCTGTTCCAGGTGAACCACCGATGGGCCCTTCCATGGCCGCACCACCCTGCCTCCCCACACCCCTCATTATGGCCTCCATTTGGAATATGGCACTGGCCATGACCCCTGTTGTCCTGTCACCCCGGGCGTCTGACTCCACTGGCTCTCCCAGCTGTGTGTGGCTCTGTGGACTGCTCTGTGAGGCCCGCACCTGTGTGCCCAGCCTCCTGCTGGCTGCCTATTGGCTGGGACCTCTAACTCCCACCCCTGTGGGTTCCTGTGTTGCTCCTCTCGAGCCTGGTGTCACTGGCCAACACACACACGCAGTCGCTCTTGCCTGTCTCACTCATACACACACACTCACTCTCTCACACGCATTCACTCCCTCTCTGTCTCTGTCCCTGTCTGTATCCCTCTTCTTGCCTCCTATACAGTTGTATGCCGGCCTCTCTGTCTCCCTCTCTCCTGCTCCCCTCTGGTGCAAATGACCTTCTCCTACTTGCTCCCTGTATTTATAGGCTCAAGTGTGCTCTGTGCAACTGCCATTTGCTTCATGCTTGCATCGTTTGTCCAGTGTTGAATATCGCACTGTGTCGCATATTCATGGCTACACCCCCTGCACTTGTGCTTGCATACATTCCCAATGTGCAGTGGCATACTGCCACTTGGGCTGCACAGTTGCTGTCACTGAATAACGCTCTCCAGCGCACGTTCTCTGTTGCACAAGCGCAACTGCTTTGAATATCCCACCCACAGCTGTGATGTCATCAGCCATTTATACACATAGGCCCACATATTCAAAGAAGATGCGTGGCCCAAAATAGAGATGCGCGGCGCATCTCAGAAAATATGCTGAAGCACAGTATTCAAAAGGGAGAGATGCAGCACACATTTCCAAATGCACGATCATGCAGAAATAATGTATGTAGTGCAGATAAAGGGGTCGGGCACCTGAATGTGCCATGCCGCTGTATATTCAGCCAAAATGTGTGGCACATGTGTTGCTCATCACAGAAATGTACTTCGCAAAGTTGGGTTTGAAAGGGGATGGCCTAGATCGGCTAGCCACCAACAGGCAGGTTGCAGAACTGCAGACAGGTGACCCTGAGACAGCCCTTAGAGGTGCACCAGGATGTGCTCCAGGCACCCACACACAGCAGTCATGCCAGGACATTAGTACCCTAAGCCACAGCTGTGCTGTGCCTGCCCACCAGGCAACTGCCGGGTGCTGGTGGGTGACACCTCCAGCTCTGCCCAGTCAGCAACCCCCCTCACCACACCCAGGTTGGGGATGCCCAGCTGCTACATGATAGTCAGGCTCCCCTCCAGCACACCAGTGGAGCAGACAGCTACAACGTGGCACATGTACCAGGTGCCATGGCCTGCACTCATGTGGCTGCAGAGTGCCACTCAGTAGAGGCATGCACAAATGGTGGTGTCTGGGATAATGGTACACATGATGCATGGCAGTAATGGTGGCAGCATGGCATGGGTGAGGGACAGCCCAGTGGCACACAACCGCAGTGGAACACCATAGGTACACACAGCACACCCATGCCAGACCCATGCCACCAGGAACCACATACATATCACCGGTGCCACCCCTTCAGAGTGACAATGCCACAGGGGCCCTAGATTTGGGCACTTTGGTGTGCTGGAGGTGGACAGTGCACCCTACTGGTCATATGCAAGATGGCATATGTTATAACCGCGCAACACAGACAGCGCAGGTGGGAATAGCGACAGGGTACAAAACTGCTAAATGATCAATGTGTGGTTGTGCACCCTGTACCTGTTTTCTTGCAGAGAATAAGTTCTCTGCTGGGAAAAGGGTCCACCGAGCAGCTGCTGTGGCTTGACAGGATGAGCCACAGGCAGTAATGGAGGCAGTGTGTCTGTGGACTGGGAATCGAATCCCGGTCCCAGATGCATCGAATTTTCCTTTTATTCACACTTTGTGCAATCTAAGTGTCCAACTCCCCTGGAGTTGATTATTTTAGTTGGGGGGTTCATGGGGCACAGAGAAATGCTGCTGACAATATATCATGCTGTATTGACAGTGCGGTATATTGCTGCAGCATAATGTCTTGCAGCATTATGACCCCGTGCCACAGTGCACAACTGTGAGCAGCATGGAGCAGGGCAGGGGTGACTCCACCTTTGCCCTGGATGTGGCAGGGGCATGCCCCAAGGACACCAGACCCTGCCAGTTTTGGCATGCAGCCACCTACGGCATGGACATGGCCATGGGTAGTGGCATTGCAAACCTCCCAACTGTCACACAGTACATGGTACGAAACTCATGTTATCTCTCAGTCACCTTCTAACCCAGATAGAGTGGGTGACATTACACAATGATCACTGAGACTGTTCTGCAGCATTATATGATACTGTGAGATGCTAGGTTCTCAGCACAGATTAGCAACATTAGTGCACTTATTCCCATAGTCTTCCAAGTGTACACTGCCATATGTGATGCTGTGTCACACTTTCTGACCATTTGTCACACACACTTCTCCATATGGAACACGACGTGATGCAACATGGCAAGAAAAGATAGAGCACCAGGCAGTCCAAAAGTTACCACTTCACTATTGCTACTACCACACTCTACTATCAGCCTCAGGGCAAAAAACAGAACTAAGCAACATTTTTAAATTTTAATCAATCTGGTTAAGGCACACTTAGCTAAATGATCTCCTCAGAATGAGAAAGCGACTGTGTGTGAGATCAGGGACGTATCTGCAACAGTTGCTACCAGTACAATCATGTCATGTACTGCTACACTTCCAACCCAGCCCCAGGATGATGATGATGTGGTCCAAAGGCAGGCAAGTCCCAGATCTCTATTTTTTTTTAAACTGGTCTCCTGAGTCTGTTTTTTTTTGTAGAAGGAGACAATGTGTTTGTAATGTATGTCACCAATTATGTTCAGCAATGATGCTCAGTATGGAACACAACATGTAGGGCATCCTGCAGAACGTGAACTCTAACAGAAGCATAGTACTGGACTAAGGCTTGTGAGTGACTTGACATGATAACTGGGTGTCCTGATTCATGATGAAATGGAAGTTTAAAAAAAAAACAGGGTTGCTCCAAGAAAAGTTGAAGTGGTGTGATATGTGATGACTGTGAACGTGATGCGTCATGATGTGATGTGAGTCATGAACTTAGCACTGGCACCGCTTCTCAGAACACCAGAAACTGGATGGAACTGATTGTCCACAAACAGTTGCCATTGAAAATGTGAAATACCTATGGCTGTACTTCCCTGAACTGCTACAATGTTTGGTCTGAGATTATATCTACTGGATTAAATACAGCTAGCTTCTGAGGAGAAAGATTTAAGTCCATCTGCTAGTAGGGCATCCTGCCAAACGTGAACACTAACAGAAGCATTGTACTGGACCAAGGCTCATGAGTGACATGCTATGATAACTGGGTGTCTTGATTCATGATAAAACCAAAGATTAAAAAACCAAAAACAGGGTTGCACCAAAAAAGTTGAAGTGGTATGATTCTTGATGACCGTGAAGAACGTGATTTGTTGTGATGTGACGTGAGTCATGAACTTGGCACTGGCAGAGCTTCTCAGAGCACCAGAAACTTTATTGAACTGAGCTTCCACAAATAATTGCTATTGAAAATTGAAATACCTATGGCTATACTTCCCTGATGATGACAGTAGCCAAGAAGTGGCACTGGTGCACTGAAGACTGACTGGCAGATTTTATTTCACACACAGAATTTATTTCACACATCACCTATGCTAAGGGTGATGCTGCAGGCAGTGCTGCTAGTATACCCACAGAGATTCTGGGGGACTCTGGCTGGCCTAACCCTCTCTGACACGGCACTTTTCTCCTTGAAGGATTTTTGTTTTTCTTAATTCCACGTGATGTGAGAGAATGCCCTGCTCATTGAGCCAAAGCTTATACCCCACTGAGTGAGCACAGGGAGGAAGATGACAGGTGACTGACTTCTTGGGAGGGGGGTCACACAGAGAGTATGCAAAAAGTGGCACTGGCGCACTGACGACTGGCTGGCAGATTTTATTTCACACACAGAATTTATTTCACATACCACCTATGCTAAGGGCAATGCTGCAGGCACTGTTGCTAGTATACCCACAGAGATTCTGGGGGAACCTGCCTAACCCTCTCTGACACAGAACTTTTCCCCTTCAAGAAAGACAGTTGTTGAGACCCCATCTAGAGTACTGCTTGCAGTTCTGGATACCCCATCTCTGCAAGGACATAGACAGGATGGAGGCAGTCCAGAGGAGGACAACTAAAATGGTGCAGGGTCTGCACCAGAAGCCATATGAAGAGAGACTGAAGGAGCTTAATATGTATACCCTCGAGGAAATGAGGGAGAGGGGGGACGTGATAGAAACTTTCAAGTACCTCATGGGAAACAACAAAGTTCAAAAGGGTAGCATCTTTCAGAAAAAGAGATGTGCAAGAACAAGGGGGCACAATTTGAAGATAGAGGGGGAACGGCTCAGGGGCAATGTGAGGAAGTTTTTTTTTATGGAGAGGATGGTGAACGCATGGAACAGCCTGCCAGAGGGGGTTGTGGGGTCAAAAACAGTAGGGGAATTAAAAAATGCATGGGACAGACATAAGACAATTCTAGAGGGGAGTAGGAAGAAGTAGGCTGTTGGTTAACTAGGATCTGCAGCTAATCCAATAGGTAAGGAAATGGTCAGACTAGGTGGCCAAGTGGTCCTTATCTACCATCAAAGTCTATGTTTCTATGTTTTTAAAATGGTTTTCTTTATATCACTTGATGTGACGGAATGCCCTGCCCACTGAGCCAAAGCTTATACCCTGCTGAGTGGGCACAGGGAGAAGATGACAGATGAATGACTTCTTGGGGGTTGGGTCACACAAACAGTATTCAAGAAGTGGCACTGGTGCACTGACAACTGGCTGGCAGATTTTATTTTACACACAAAATTTATTTCACACACCACCTACGCTAAAGGCGATGCTGCAGGCACTGCTGCTAGTATACCCACAGAGATTCTGGGGGACCCTGCCTGGCCTAACCCTATCTGACATGGTGGGGGGCAGTCACACAGACAGTATGCAAGAAATGGCACTAGTGCACTAATGACTGGCTGGCAGATTTTATTTCACACACAGCATTCTAGTTCTCTCAAGTTGCCCTCAGTCTCCAAGTTCCATCCTTGCTCATGTTATCATTCATATTCATGATCCCCTGTCCAAGTCTCCTCTCCCATAACATACTGTAGTACTCCCCAGTCTCCACCCCCAATCCCTGACTCCTGAGTCCTACATCCAGTCCTTTCTGGCTCAATCCCCTCTCAAGTCCCCAACCCCCTTTCCCCTACTCTCCACCCCCAACTTCCCCAAGTTTCCTTCCTCCCTTAAGTTCTTTTTTCTTTTTCTTGTTTTAGTTTAAAAAATGAAATTATTCTTTCATTTTTTTAAGAGTGGCAGTGGTCTTCATTTGCCCAAGGGATTAAAACACAAGCAGCACAAGCACAGAAAACAAGTTCAGAATCGGTGATCTGCCAGGAGCAGCCAAGAGAAGCTGCTGCTCCTTCTCCATCCTGATTCCTCTGCATAGCTGTAAGGTGGACCATGTTGGTTGTTAGAGCAGCAACCCAATCAGGTGCCATCTTAGAGAGATGGACAGCTCAGCCATCCGATGAGGGACCAGACTCTTGTCTCTGGTCCGTCCTGTAGGTTCCTCCTGCTCTAACACTTCTCACACTACAGTTCCCATGATAGGAGCCATCCAAATTGATCCAAATGGCCAAAAGTGTTTGGAAGTCATTCTTTTATGAACATTTCAGCATGTTTGGGTCAGTTCGTATATTCGACGAGCCTGTTTGCCCTCTGTTCCTCAGAGGTCTCCCATACAAGGGGCAGCATTTTCAAAGCTGCATGTCCATTTTTTGAATGTGGGTGCCAAAATCCAGCAGGGAAGTTAGACCAAAAAAAGTTGGTCTAAGTTCCCAGATGGAATGCCACATTGTGTGTCTGAAAAACAGGGTCTGAAAAACAGACCCACAGTTACTGCAAAAACTGCAGAAAACTGGGAAATATGCAAATGCATCCAGATGTCTATGAACAGAATGCAAAAAACTTCAGTAAACTGTGGGAAATATTACCAGTGCATCCAGATGTTTGTGAATAGAATGCAGGCATCTGGATACATCTGCATGGGCACAGAACACATCACACATCCAAACTATGGACACAAGTGCTGCTTCCACTGTTCTGAAAATCCCACCCAGGGTCTTTTTCTTCTCCTCTATGTTACAGCATTTATTCCATGAGTTAGAGGAAGTGGTTTTGTTACATTCACATTGGTCTTTTGGCTCTTTAGCTACCTATTTCCTTTAACCTCAAACAGGTGCTTCTGGCACCTCTGCTGAGTGTGGAAGTCAACAGGAAAGAGTCAAACCAAACAAACGTCACAGATATATTGCACAAACACCTACAGTGGAGCATGTCTGGATGCCATACAAGACTGCAACATTCTGCAGCAGAGTTACTGGAGGAATCAAAGCAATTTCAATGGCAGTTAATCCCTTTTGTCACACAGTAAGCTGAAACATTAAGCTGCAACCTGATGGGTTCCACTTATAGATGACTACCAGCCACATTTTGAATTGAAAGGCTAAGCATATGTGTCAATAGGGAGGCTGTCAGACTCCTCCCATTTACCCTACATAAACCACACACAGCCACACAAATCTTTGCTAAGTGTTCTCATGCCACAGTCCACTCCTCCTCCTTCTCCAATATTTGGTCCCTTGAGGGGTTCTTTAGCCAACTTTTTCCTTTATTCTTAAACAACTTCTCCTGGCACACCTACCGAGGGTGGAAGTGCCCAAAACAAGATTTTAGCAAAACAAACATCACATTCACATTGCACAAGCAACTCCACAGCTGATTGCCACACATTGAATCTGGCTATTAATGTCTTGCATTATTTGCCTGGGGGAAGCTGAGCCCCATCCTGTGGTGGCATGGGAGTCTCACAGCAAGGAATATTGCAAGGACAGGTGGGATCTGCTTCTGTCTGGACAGCCCCCTTCCAGTCAGCATGAATGGGATGCTGTAAAATCTAAAGCCCAGTTCAGGATGGTCTGGGCCCCCCTCATTGGGCTTGTTCTTTTTTTTTTTTTGCTATAGAGCTTTTTATCCTCCTAGGAATAGCGGCAGATGGCTGCAGTCTCTCTTTGCAGAGAGGCTCACTCTCTGGATTCCTTGTTTCCCCATATCGCTGACCCCAGTTAGTCCCTCATGGATTACCCCCCAAGGCTGGTCAAGGAGAGAGGGCACTGGCACTCCCCCCCGAGACCCAATCCAGATGTACTGGGGCCAACCCCCGCAGATGCAGGAGCCATCACAGAACCTGCCAGGCTCCGTTTTTTCCACTTTTCTCCCGTCTCCCATCCCACCAACATAATGACGTCAGCACATGTCTCCTGACCCATACTGCTCTCCAGCTACTGTCAGAGGGCAGTCAAAGAGTGGGATGACAAGTATTCCTCCCCCAAGAGAGGAGAGCAGTCCTCCGGACACTCTATCCCCTCTCACCCCTGCCAACCCCCGGTGGCACAAGCTCATTCACGAACCTGGGTCTCCAGCGTGGTGCAAGGTGTAGCGTCCAGCACCTCAACCCTCAGCACCACTGGGCTGGCCCTCATTGGGCTTGTTCTGTGGATGAGACTTCTTCCAGACATGGGCAGGGTACCAATGACCTGGCATTAGGCTCCCCCCTTTCCTCAGAGGTCAGGTCCTTCAGAAATGCATACTCTTTGTTCGTGTGGTCCACATAAGGAGTCCCTTCATAGAGTAAGGGACATGCAGAGGCCTTGGAATGCATGTGATGAGATTCCCGTGCTTTGCATGTCAGATCTTCTGTAAACTGCACAGATGTATACATAAAGAAAAATGTGTGCCTATTCCCTCCATGATTGGTGTCAGGTGTGGTCTGTCCAGGGAGAGAGTGAATAGATGGGGCAAGCTGAGACAATTCTCAGTGTGCAAAGGACTGCAGCAGAAAGGGCATTGTTTGGCTGTCCCTCCTTCTACCCCTTCACTTTAGGCACAGTTCCACCTGAGAGAGGGGGAGCCTTTAGAGCCCTCCCACAGAATGGAGAATGGCCAGCCTAGGGGAGAAAGAAGGGTTGGGGGAACATAAGAGGGAGCTGCTTTATCTTTCCTCTTCTGTCAGCAGCTTGGATTTCCACCCTCATGAAACAGGGCTCTGGGCAGGATCAGAGTACAGCAGGAAGTCTTTCCACCCTGATAAGGGGGATCATGCCCCTCTGGCCTCATGCTCATACTCACTGCTGCTCTGTTTGCTCTTATAGTGCTCTATGAGTATTTGTATGCCTTTGTATGCCTGCTTCTCACTGAACCTATTATTTATCTCAGTACTAGTTTCTCATTGTACTAAACTCAATGTGCTTTGTCCCCTCATCATCACAAGTGATTATTTGTTGCTGTATCAAATATACTTGATACCCAATGCAATGTATAATGTAAATGTCATGATAGTTCTAGTATTAACTGTACTGTATTCCTGCTGCAAAGTGTATTGTAAATGTTTTGTTACTTTCTGTTGTTGATTATACTGTTGTATTAATACATACTATGTCCTTATCCCTTGACCTGGGTCGCACCTGGAAATAAGCCTTGGCTCTGTGTGCCTTTCCCAGTTATCAACTTCTAAATAAACAAATCATGGTAGGGATTGAGGAGATCATTCCCTGCATTTTTCCCAATGGGAATTTCCTTGGTTGTTTGCTTTCTTTGAAGTGCATAGTCAACTGAGTATAATTGCCACAGTCATTGTAAATGTTGCACAGCACAGAAGTCTCACAGGAAAGCATAGTACAAGAGGAAGGGGGATCAGGTCCCATCTAGACAGATCACCGTGGTCAGCATGAGGGAGTAACCATATGACCTAGGTCTGGTTCAGGTGAGTCTGTGCCCCCTTTATTGGACTTGTCCTACTGGTGAGGTGTCTGCAAGATGCAGGCAGATGTCAACCACCCAGCCTGAGGGCCTGCCTTTCCTTGGAGGCCTTGTCCTTCTGAGAAGCATATGCTTGATCCCTGAGGTCCGCGTGAATGGTCCTTTCATAGGGTATGAGACCTGAGGAGATCTGGGCTGAGACTCCCGAACTGTGCATGCCACACCTTTCTGTAAATTGTTCAATTGTGTAAATAAGATATGGCTGTGATCCATACCTCCATGACTGGTGTCTATTATGGACTTTCCTATGAATAGATGGAGTAGATGTGGCCTGCCTAGATAATTCAAGTCAATTTTTGGGAAGACTTTGAAATCTCAAACGTTGAATAAAAGTTGCCTTTTGTATGATGGAAGCAAAAACTGCAACCACTGGTCTTTAACAGAATACTAAGACAGGGTACTAAATTATAACTGTAACCCTGCCTAGTTTAGACGTGCCCAGGGTTCCACCAGCTGTGAAAATGGGATGAAGGAGTAGTGTACTCCAAGTAGGTGTAATATATTTTGTAGGGCACTCAGGAGGTAGAAGTCTAGACTTGAAGTTTAGTAAGGATGCTTTGCAGTTAGAGTTGGTTGGAGGCATAAGGCCAGGATGGTTGAAGGTGCCTTCAGCTGCAATTGAGTATGGCCAGGGGAGGGTCAATACTCTAGGGTTTCTGGGACCCTGAACATAGATTTTGCCAGATGCATAGGAACACAGAAAGTTTTGGCTGAAAAACATCCACCATTCAGCCAGTCTGCCCATGTACAGTTCTCAACCTTACCCCTTGTATCCTATCATTATAAATAATCTCCCTATGATGCATTTATCCCTTCCAACATATTTGTTCTCACTCTACTGCTAACTATTTCTACCCTCCTTGCACTTCTTCTTGCTGCTTCTAAATATTCCACTGATTTTTCCTTGACCAGTATTTCCATCAGCTTACATGTAATGGATGAAAGACTGATTGACCTGTAGTTACCCAGTTCTTCACTGTCCCCCAGCCCCCCATATACAGTGGTACCTCATCTAAAAATATCCAGTCCTGCAGCACTTCCCCAGTCTCCCATGGGCACTCAAGAAGTTCAGTAAGTGTTTTTCTTGAGATCTAGCCCCAGTACCTTCAACTCTTGAGCGCAGATCATAAGATCCTGGTGCCTTATCTACCTTAAGAACTGCAAGTGCTTTCTTAACACAGTCCACCATAATCTCTTTCTTCTACATCCTGTTTAAACCCTTCATGGATGTCTTTACACCCTCTTCTGTCCTCCACACTAAATACTGGGCAGAAGAAATTATCATTTATATAGTCCCTTCAGTTCATCATCCTATACTATCCTTTCTTCATTTTTAATCCTAATAATCCTATTTTTCCTCTTTCCCCTGACATACCTACACAACCCAGGGTCCTCCTAATTTACTCCCTTCACCAAGTGTAGTTCTGCATTTGATTTTGCCTCTTAACTATCCTATATGTTTCTCTTAACTGCTCATGTTAATTATTCCACTTAGTAGCTACCAACATTTTCTTGTATTCCTTACATGTCCTTCTCTTGACTCTTACTGCCTCCTCAAGTTCTTTGGAAACCATATTGGCTCCTTATGGTTAGCAAAATGTATGTATGTGTATATATATATATATATATATATATATATATATATATTATTAATTTTATCTATTGTGCCATAGACCTGCTGGAAAGAAATGGTTAGCAGTCTACTGCTACGCATTTTTGGAAATGGTTAGCATTACCCCCTGTTTTGCATAACATTTTGCTATGCTATACCACTTATTTAAAACCCTGCCTAATGGTATTTGTCTTAAAGGAACTTAAAGGTATCAGGTCTCTTCAGGCAACCTGCTCATCAGGATGCAACAGTAAACAAGCTGTCACAGCTTATTTTTCCTTTCCTGTTCACAAATTACAAATAAATAAATGCTAGACATGTCAACCCCAACCTTAACTATGGTTCTGGAGGAGAAGTAGAACTCACAGGCTGCTGGCAGAGCTGTCATCAAAGGACTTACATGTAAACTGGGTCTTCTGTCTGGAAGCCTGAACTGAAATTTTGTCCGCATTCCCATTTGACTTGACAAGAAGAAGCATTAGACAAATTCAGCAGTGCCCCCTGTTTCTTCTGAATGGCTCAACAGTGTGGAAAAAAGGTTCCTTGAGGTCTTAGCCAGACTCCAGTGTGGCAGAGATGTTCTGGAGAGGGGCATTGATTTGCTGTATAGATGCTTGCTGCTGAAAGCATCATGAATATTAGTTACAGGATTTAGCCTGAGTGCATTAAAATGGATGACTTAATGTCTGGGTCTACAGTGGTGCCCAGCATTAGGTTCCATCACACCTAAATATGTACTGATACTACCTTAATGATTTCCTCAGTTGCAATTAATTGTAATGATTGGTGTCCCTGATATGAAACCAGTGTCAGAAGCTTAGTAGGTAGCTCACTCATCTCTGGGGCAGCAAGATTGGAATGTCATGTATTCTGGGCTAGTCCCGCACCAGGTACTTGGGGCAATATCCATAACTAATATTGCAGTTCAATGCAAGGGGTTGACATTGTTTGGAAGATACTTTAAACTGAGGCTCCTTTTGCCCATCTCTGGTGAGTGTCCAGGTGGAAGTTAAAGATCCCTTGGCACTTACTGGAAAAGAGTGGTGGAGTTTCTTCTGTGCTATGGCTAGAATTCCCCACCAGTAAAACAGGCAAATGCAACCTGCTCATCAGGATGCAACAGTGAACAAGCAGTCACAGCTTATTGTTCCTTTCCTGTTCACAAATTACAAATAAATAAATGCTATACATTATTACTGACATCTGCAGGGGTATGAGCTAGCACGGAGTGTTGTACAAAAAGAGATATAATGTATGTGCCTCCACAAGCCCTTTAACCTGTGGGCTCTAGTGGTCAACTGGAAAATTGCAAGAAGACAGGCAAGTGCAACGTGATGGCCCCAATTATTCTCAACAGTTCTTCACTCAAAATACTGATTGACATGACTAGCCATGAGGGAACTTGACATGGTCCACTACTGTAGGATTACTGTGTATCCTCTCCAGGACATGGTTGCATGATTTGAGTGCTTCTGCACAACAGGTTGGACCTGAAGTGACTTAGGACTGAAGTAAAGCACAGCAGCATTTATTTTTTATTTTATTATATTTAAATTATTAGGTCTATTTCATGTTCTGCTGTGAGGCTTGATTCCGATTGTCCATAGACTAAGCTGCAGCATGCTTTTAGGGAATTAGCTTTTTCCTTTTCTGTAAATAATTGGTCTGTTAGCATATCTGCACCCCAGTTCCCATGCTGTTAAACTTCTCCCCCATGTCTTGTGAGATGTTTACTGTTTGGAAATGTGTCAGAGTTGTGCCCCTCCACAAAGGAAGTGTTAAACAGGATCTGAATCAATATAGACCAATTTCAATCATTCCTGCACTCTCCAAGGTTCAAGGAAACTGCATTCACTCATAGCTGACTGAGCATTTTATTCTGCACAATCTGTTCTCTTTCATGTAATCTGACTTTGGGAAAATGGCATTCCACCATAACTGCTCACGAAGCTCTGCCCCCACAGACAAGCATGCGGTGGCTGATATTCATGAATGTTAGCCACCACCTGGTGCCTGTCCGAGACCCTGCCTCCCCAGCACACAGGTGCGTGGGGGTGTCTCGGTGGACACAGGTGAGCATCCAATCGGATGTTTGTCCTGGTCCTCTAGTGGATCCACTGCTCCACACAAAGTAGAGGAGTATGTGACAGCACAAGTCCCTGCAAATTAAAACATTGAGTGAGTGTCTAAAGGGCTGCCCCCAGCCTGGCCGAAGCTTGCTTGTGCTGGTCACAGTTCCCATTGGGACTGCTGTAGTGGGACTGGGTGGCAGTGGAGGCTTTTTCTTCTTCATGCCAACCAGTGCAATTCATTGCCATGGCCCAAGCTGCTGGCATGCAACTAGGGCTGGGCACTGCTGGCTATGATGAAGGACAGAGTTGCAATATACACATACACAGTTATTAGGGGGTCATGGTTTTCCCTTGGCCAATGAGGGTACTCTGTGGGGAGTATGCAGTGGATATAGCAGGCAGTATCCCTGCTGATGTATCTTGCACCCCCTCACCCTGCACTCTGTGCATTCAGCCATACATTGCATCCTTGTACCCTCTGGCCGCTACCCCAGTAAGGCCTCAGGCCAAGAAGGGAACTGAAATCCTGCAGGGAGCCTTCAAAGCCACTTACTCACCTCACTGGCATTTGTCAACTTTTCATCCACCAAACATGTGGGCTTTCTCAAGGCCCCCAACGTTTTACCCTCCGGCCACATGAGCTTTCTCAAGGCCTTGAGAAAGCCCACATGGTGGGTGGGTGAAATGTTGGCAGATGCCAGTGGGGTGAGTTAGTGGCACTATTCATGTAATAAAGCCTTTTAACTACAAGTTAAGCAATGGTTAGTCTTTTTTCCACACTAATGCTTGTTAGCCCCTTGCTTTGTGTGTGTAGTCTGTGACCCGGAATACTTACTGATTTGGGTGATGGTAAATATCTAACCTGATCTGGGTATATCCCCTGGACCAGTGGTATGTGAGCTGGTCTCCTCCCCCTCACAAATATGGGTGAAGAAGAGTTCCTGCTAATTCTTGGTAGAATTACTTAAAATTTCTGTATGCAGGTGTCCCCCTACCCTTACCTGCATATGTGTAAGGGAAACATAACAGGCCTGACATATTGAACTAAATGAAAACTGCTATATATGATCAGTCTCTGTCTACATGCTTTCAGTGTTACCTTTTCACTTTCTGTATTTGTTAGGTATAGTAGCAACAAGTAGTGCATGGCACAGCACAGTGAGCAAGGCTCAGGATCATCCTGGATTGTGACCTAAATGTTCCTTTATATATCTAACTCTATATCCATATCAATGTGTATGTCTACTCTTGGTCCTGGCACCTAGTATGTACCCCTCACCTCCAGTAACTCAGAATGTCTCCCAGTTTAGACACCTATAGGATTGTACGCCCCTTTCATAAGCTATGGGTCTGAAAGGTCACCACACTGCCCCTTAACTTAGGGCAACATGTATGGGGTTCACTATCAAACATATCAGAATGTTCTCTTCCATTACTCATTCTGTACCTTGACAATGAGGTAAATAGCTAGTACAGCAGGACTACATGTACCTTGGATCCAAGCCTCCAATCACAGCCTCCTATGAAATAGTGGCATTAAAAGCACACCAGATATTTTGGAGGAACATGATGGGGGAGCCCAGAATGGGGAAGGCAGTTCAAATGATTCCGACATGCAATCAGCTGTTTATTTAGAAGATGAGGAGGAAGCACCTAACTCTCCAACCCCCACTGTTGGAGAAGCCCCAGGAACCAACAACCAAGGGGAAGAGAAGGACTAGGAGGGGAAGAGGGGACCAAAGATGGAGAAATCAGAGATTCAACGATTACAGAAGGAAGCCGAAGCAAGTGAGGTTTCAACACAGTCAACACTGAATACAGGTGCAACTGCAGCTACCAATTAAATGGTTTTAGGGAATAGTGCAGTGGATTATGTGATCAGTTTGTCCAGTATTGAACTCACAGACATTGAGAGGCAAGCCCTTAACAAGGGTTTAAGTTTTATTCAATCAATTTCCATTAATAGATTTGAAACTTATCTACAGTAGACCTTAACAGATTTGTGAGACTATTGAGTCTGAGTTGTTTTTTCTCATCTAGATGATGAGAATGTATGGACTTGGGCGGGGGCAACCCTCCAGCTCTCAACTATCAGAGACTGTAAATACATCTAGCAATATGTCAAAGGGACCGATGTTGCAAAAACGTTCTGCGTTTATTCCACCAATGAACCCCACTGTTCTTACCTTCTATAAAGCTTGTCAGCATGACTTAGAAATATATTATAAAAATGAAATAAACATCATGAGTCTTTGAACAGTTATTCTAGTGCAGAAAGGGAGACTAAGGACTTTTGCTAGTAAGCAAGAATTGACAATCAAGCCAGCTGATGGAGGTGGGGTGGTGTTAAATACCAACAATTACATAAAGAAAGTGAAAAGGCAACTAACTGATGCGAGGGTCTATAAAAATGAATAAGTGATCCCACCTCACATTATAAAGTGGTTGTAGACAATCTGATAGATAAGGCTTTTTCCAAGGGGTGGATCAATGATAAAAAACAGGACTTTTTGGAGGTGCAACATCCCGTGCACTTCATGTTCTATGTGCTCCTAAAAGTTCACATTTCGCTAGTGGACCCCCCAGGAAGATCCATAACTTGGATCAAGGCTCACTCATGGAACCTTTTTTTACAGTTTATGGATTGCCATATCAAGCTGTTAGTAATGGACCTCAGATCCCACTTACTGTACAAGATACAAGGGATGTGATTAACTTGGTGGAAGATAGCTACATGGGGGAGAGTAATATTATGGTCACTCTTGACGTAGACTCTTTATACATGAACACCCTCATAACTTTGGATTAGAGGCTTTACAATATTTTTGGGACAGAAGAACACATATAATAAAGCCTCCACAGAACTGTTGCTAGAAATGGCAAGGATAGTTATTGAAAGTAATACTTGTTTATTTCATGGGATCTCACTATTTACAATGTAGTGGGACAGCAATGGGGGCAGGACTTGCCACCAACTATGCAAATTTAGCAATGGGCTACTGGGAGGATAGGGTGATTCATGCTGACTCAAACCTATATGGAGAAAAAATAGATTTTTGGCGATGGTACATACTGTAGACGATTGTGTTATAGTGTGGCAGAGGTCTGTAGAAAAACTGCATGCTGTAAAAGAATATTTGGAGTTATAGGATCCTGGATTTAAATTTGCTGTGGAATATACTTCAGAGAAAAACTTTTTCTTAGACTTAAGCATTTACAGAACTGAAGATGGGTGTTTTATTATTTCCCTGTATCGTGAGAGAACTGATAGAAACACACACTTGCAGTCTAGCAGTTGCCACCCCCGCCACACAATAGTGAACATTCCAAAAGGACATTTCATGCACACCAAGAGAAATTGTTCGAGATAGAAAGATTATGAAAAGGTAGCAAATGAGCTGGAACACCACCTGAAACAGTTGAGATATGGGTCAGCTATCATTGAAAAGGCAAAAACAGGAGGATCTGTGGAGCCCGAACAGCATAGATGCGAATTTCACAGCTCTGCAACAGATACCTTTTAAAACGTATATTTTGGCAGTCTTACTCTATTTTGTGAAAATTGCAAACTTTACCAACTTCAAGTGGAACTAAACCTCAATGAAATAGGTAACTCTAAAAAAGCAAATCAGTCTGGAGATGGCCATAAAAATCCCTGAAAGTCAGCGTTGGTGGGGCCTACAATGAGGTCATTTCAACCTGGACCATCAGACAGTGACGACAGTGCTGAAATGTTACAATCATTGGGGCACAAAATGAAAATGCTCCTGTCGTCTGTTACCTCCATGAATAGCAAATTAGATGATTTGACTGTGAGATTGATGGCCACAGAGATACAGGTGAAACAGATCAAGAGAGACATAGAGGAGCTTAAACATCAAGCAAACAAATGTTGGATGGGAACCGTTGGCAGGGCAAAGGAAGGACAGCACACTAACAATTGCCTTGAACTGTTGGAGAATCAAATACGAAGTGCTAACCTCCAACTTATTGGTCTTCCAGAGGGGAATGAAGGTGACTTTCCACTGTTCTTCATTAAGGAATGGCTAATGGGGTAATTTAAAGGACAGGCTAATATGGAGGACTGGTGCATTGTAAAGGTGTATTGAGTTCGACAGCATAGCAGAACAACTGATGAAGCACCTTGAGTCATAATGGTGGTTATCAACAGCATGGGGACTTGGGACCAGATTCTAAGCCTGGCAAAATGACAACGTTCTCTGAATATTGAGGAGGACATTGTACATTTATTCCCCAATGTCTCTTATGCGACCAGATACAAGTGAAAATGAGAATGAATGGGGTCAGAAATAAAATTAATTTTGTCACCACTTTTTCTATGGAAGTAAAAGCTGTCCAAAAAATAATCTTTAAAAACTGGGACATACTAAGGGTACAACCCAAGTTAAGAGACACTGTAGTTGAACTTCCCCCAATCATCTATTGCATGGCACATAATGCAAAAGACATGGTTGTGCACAGTATACAGCATAGGAAGAAAAGAGATGGGGTGGGATATTCAAAGGGGTTGCACATGGAGCAACAGTGTTGCGCCATTCGCAACCTACTGATGTGTCCTGGTGCTATATTCAAAAGGGAATGTTGTGCTGTGCAATTTCCGATGCGCCGGGGCGCACCAGTAATGTATGAGGCAAGTGTGGGGGGTGTGCCCATGCATATCCAGCACATCCCGATATTCAGCCTGGGATGTGTGGCGCATATGCAAGCACAAACCCGCCTTGCGCCGCACAGGGTGGCGCAAAGATCTGCCCCTGAAAAGCAGGATCAAGTCTTGGCCACCCACAGGTGAGCTGCCATATTGCAGGGTGCAACACGGCAACTACCAGCTGTGGGTGGCCACTCGACCACCCCAGACACAGGCTGGGCATTGTGCCTCCCGTCCTAATGCGGGCGTGATATATCAATATCCCTGGTGGTCCAGTGGACCCTACCCCGATGCCCGATTGTGGGCAAATGAATGTTTACTGTCCCTGGTGGCCCAGTAGACCTGCTCCCCTGCCCGATCACGGGTGAGTGAATGAATGATTAAATACCCTGGTGGTCCAGTGGACCCGCTCCCCAGCCTGATCATGGTCTTAAGTAGAATAAAATATTCCCTGGTGGTCCAGTGGACCCGCTTCCCAGCCCGATCGTGGGCTTAAGTAAAATAAAATATTCCCTGGTGGGCCAGTGGACCCGCTCCCCAGACCGATCATGGGCTTCAGTATAATAAAATATTCTCTGGTGGTCCAGTGGACCTGCTCCCCAGTCCGATCGCAGGCTTCAGTATGATAAAATATTCACTGGTGGTCCAGTGGACCCACTCCCAAGCCCGATCGCGGGCTTCAGTATAATAAACTATTCCCTGGTGGTCCAGTGGACCCGATCCCCAGCCAGATCGCTGGCTTCTGTTGTAAATAAATGCCCTGGTGGGCCATCAGCACCCCCCCCACCCGCCAACTCAGACACGCCACCCTGCTGTCACTCAGCGGGCAGCCGGGCAGATTGTGGGTGGGGAGCTGCCGCCCGCCGCTGACCGGGGCGGGTGGCGGTCAGAGGGCGGGTGAGGAGGTGCCTCGGTACCCACTGGGGCATTTATTTACAGCAGAAGCCCACGATTGGGCTGGGGAGCAGGTCCACTGGACCACCAGGGAATATTTTATTCTACTTAAGCCCATGAAAAGGCTGGGGAGCGGGTCCACTGGACCACCTGGGAATATTTTATTCTACCTAAGCCCGAGATAGGGCTTGGGAGCAGGACCACTGGACCACCAGTGAATTTAGATGTAACTGACACCCGTGATCGGGCATTGGGGCGTGTTGCCCGCCGAGGCGCAGGGGGCGTCAGTCCCTGTCAGCTGCAGCCTGGCAGGGTGCCAGGTGCAAGTCACTGGGGATCAGTGCACCTGCATGCAAATGGGGCCATAATGACATATAAATGGCCCCATTTGCGCCTTGCATTCATAATGGCCTCATTTGCATGCTCACATCTGAATATCACTCTTGCTGTGCCTAGCGCAGCTACACTTGCGCTGGCGCAGCCCCCTGATCCTCTCCTGCCACTTGCTCTGGTGCAGTGCCACTGAGCCATGCGCAGTGCGGGCGGCTCGAGTGCCATATTCAACGGTGCTAAGCCATGGCGCAGCACCATTGAATATCGCCTTGGCCATGCCCTGGCGCATCCCAGTTGCGCTGCGCCAGGCTTGCGCCCATGCCTGGCGCATGTCTGAATATCCCACCCATGGAATTTTTCCTCCCCTGAAACCAGGTTGCAAATGTTGTGAACATTGTAAATATTGTCAGGTACTGGCAAGTACTGATGAGTTTTTTGGTCCAATCAATGGTAAGAGGTATAGGATATCTAGTCTGATTATCTGTAATACAACAAATGTTATATATTTGATTTTGTGTAAATGTGGGGTTTTCTATGTTGGAAGGACAAAGCAACAGTTTCAGGACCGTGTGGGAAAGCACGAGGGCAATAACTCACAACAGTGACAAATATACTATCGCAACCCACATAAATCATTCTAGAGGAGGCTATGCACATTATTCCACCTTTTTAGGGACAGAAAAAGTTAATCTAGGTCCTAGAGGTGGGTACATAGAGAAACTACTTGATAAAAAAGGATACATATTGGATTTACGAATTTGGAGCATTAAGCTGGCCAGGTCTGAAAAACTAAATAGAATTAACATCGAAACATAGAAACATAGACTTTGACAGCAGATAAGGACCGCTAGGCCCATCTAATCTGCCCATTTCCCTACCTACAGGATAGGCCGCAGATCCTAGTTAACCAACAGCCTATTTCTTCCTACCCCCCACAAGAATTGTCTTATGTCTGTCCCATGCATTCTTGAATTCTCCCACAGTTTTAGACCCCCCAACCTCCTAACTTAGATAACTCCTAACTCCTAAATTAGATAAACTTTTGTGAAATTTGAACAAGTATGATTTATAATTCCCATTTCCCCTTTTCCCGTGTCCCCACATTTTTCTGATAACACCCACCAATGCTGATTCTACTGTGCTTTGTGTATATAATGTAAAGAATACTACAACATTAGATGTATTTTGAATTGTACCTTATAAAGGCATATCACATTGCAAGATACTGTCAGCCTGCAGCGATAGGTGCTGTACAGTTGGACAATTGATAAGTGTAGAGTATATGTGAGTTGAATGAAAAACATTGACAAGTCCAATAAAATTGACTGGGTTAGTAAGTAAACTACTGTTCTAAATAGCAGCACCTTCCTTATATGAGATTGTTTAGCTAAGTCAGCTATTTTCTTCAGGTACATTAGGGAGAAATGGAGTTGTAAGGACCAAATAGTAAAGATAAAGAGGGATGGGGTAAGTGGAAACAGGGGCAGAACAAGCAGAAGCATCAAACAAGTAGTTCTGTTCAGTATTACTAAACAGAAAGGGGAGCTGTATTCAAGGGGTGGAAGGGTGGGCATGGGGGGGAGAGGAGGTGACAGATGGGGAAATGTCAGTGGGCAGAGTACTGGAGGGCTTGAGGGCACTGAGGGTGGACAAGGCACCAGGGCCAGATGGCATACACCCCAGGGTACATAAGAAGCTGGCATAAGTCCTGGCAGAACCCTTGGCAGACCTGTGCAATGCCTCCCTGGACTCTGGGAGTGTACTTCAGGACTGGAGGATGATGCACATGGTACCCCTCCACAAGAGCTGCCCCAAGGATGAGCCAGGGAATGATGATGGACACAATCCTGAAGGAGAGGCTGGTTTCTCTCCTAGATGCTAGTGGGCTGCAGGACAGCAGACAGCATGGGTTTGTCTCAGGCAGATCCTGTCAGACCAACCTGGTGGAGTGCTATGACTGGGCAATCAGGCAATTAGACAAGGGCCATGCAGTGGATGCCCTGTACCTGGACTTCAGTAAGGCATTCTGTTCGGTACTGCATGGGAGGCTAGGAAGTAAGTGGGAAGGCACAGAGGTGGGGGCGAAGATGGTGGGATGGATAGTGCACTGGCTGCAAGGGAGACAGCAGAGTGAGGTGGTGGTGGGAGGGGAGCTCTCATCTCCCAGGGTGGTGACAAGCAGGTTGTCACAGGTCTCTGTACTGGGGCCAGTGTTGTTTGGGATCTTCATAGCAGACATTTCAATAGGCATCAAGAGCAAGATCAGTCTGTTTGCAGACAACACCAAGATGGGAGCAGTACTGGATGACTTAGAAGGGTGGCAGGGGTCACAAGATGAGCTGGCAAAACTGGAGGCCTGGTCAGATACTTGGCAGCTGGTGTTCAATGCCAAGAAATGCAAGGTGCTACATTGAGGCACAAAAATGTCAAGGAGGAGCTACCAGCTGGGGGGATAGAACTAGCCAAGAAGGAAGAGGAGAAGGATCTGGGGGTGATTATAATGGGAGCAATGAATAACTCAACACAGTGCAGGAAGGCAGCTGCAAAGGCCAATAGGATGCTGGGTTGTATTGCCAGAGGCATATCCTCCAGGAGGGGGGGAGGAGATAATCCTGCCACTATACATGTCACTGGTTAGTCCACACCTGGAGTACTGCGTACAGTTCTGGAGACCATACCTGAAAAAGGACATTAGGTTACTGAAGGGGATGCAGCACAGGGCAATAAAAATGATCCAGAGGTTAGGGAAGTTACCCTACGAGGGTAGGCTGAGGGTGTTGAACATGTACCCCCTGAAGGAGAGGAGAGATGGGGGGGCATGATTGAAATCTTCAAGTATATGAAAGGAATAAATAAGATGGGCATGGATGGGCTTTTCAAATGAAGGAGGGGAGGGACACTCTAGAGCACAATCTGAAATTGGAAGGGGGAAGGTTCAGGAGGGAAATGAGGAGACACTTTTTTACGGAGAGGATGGTGTCTGAGTGTAACACACTGCCAGAAGAAATGGTATCCTGTAGAACAGTGGGCTGCTTCAAAAGGGGATAGGACAGGGCAAGGGGGATCGTCACTGGAGGGGGAGGAGGGGAGGGAGGGGCACCTGCAGTATAATGGCTGTTAGCTTCACAATCAAGCAGACTTGCAGACCATAAGGCTTTTATCTGCTGGCAATTTCTCCATAACCTTCCCCTCCACCTCTTTTTGAGAACCATAGTGGCTTTTTCTTTCATTTTGATTTGTTTATTTGCTTCACACAAAGGTTTGTTGCCTATGTGATGGCAGTTTTGATGTTTCCCCATTGTTGCTGCACCCCTCCTTTTTGCCTGTTTGCTAGTGCTTTTCTAAGGCACTCTCCCATTTTGACAAAGTCAGCCCTCCTAAAGTCCAGTACCCTCACTTTTGAATGGCTTGACTCTGCAAGTGTTACTAATTAATTTGCATATATTCTTCATGTTTTCGCTGTTTTTTTTTGCATTGTTTATTGTATATAAGGATTTACTCTAGGGGGTTCTCTTCACCTTGACAAAGAGCCCGTGAGGTGGTTGCAAAATGTTGGGAATAGTGGGATATCTCTTGGGCTCTGCCGACTCAGGTGCACTATCCCATGTCTTCACAATAAACAGTGTTGTGCTTTCATCTGCAGTGGAGTGTGGTGCTGAGTCCTTTTTTACTGCAAATGTGTTAATGGACTTGCAAGCACCCACACCGTAGCCAGCGACCCTTTAGCATATTTGACAGCCTCCTACAGCCTGCTCTGACCATGTATGCATGGGGCACCAGAAACATAGAAACATTAGAATTTGACAGCAGATAAGGACAGCCTGGCCCACCTAGTCTGCCCATTTCCCTACCTGATGGATAAGCTGCAGATTCTAGTTATTCAACAGCTTACTTCCTCCTACCCCCCCCACTAGAATTGCCTTATGCCTGTCCCATGCATTCTTGAATTCTCCCACTGTTCCTGACTCCGCAACCTCCTCAGAAAGGCTGTTCCATGCATCCACAACACTCTCTGTGAAAAAATAATTTATAACATTACCTCTGAGCCATCCCCCCTCCATGTTCAAATTGTGCCCCCTTGTTCTTGCACATCTCTTCTTCTGAAAGATACTACCCTCTTGTACTTTGTTAATTCCCTTGATATACTTGAACATTTCTATCATGTCCCCCCTCTCCCTCCTTTCCTCAAGGGTATTCATATTAAGCTGCTTTAGTCTCTCCTCGTATGTCTTCTGGTGTAGACCCTGCACCATTTTGGTTGCCCTCCTCTGAACAGCCTCCACTCTGTCTATGTCTTTTCGGAGATGGGGTCACCAGAGCTTTTCTTCAGTCTCACTGACCATGCATAGAACAACTGCCTCTCACTTCCATCCTTCACCATATGGGGAGCTAGAAAGCTCCTGATGCGCTAGTTTCTTAAACATTAGGTAGTATTACTCTAGCATCTATCCAACTGATTGTTATATCAACCTACCCATGACTTTTGGTAACTCTTTGGTTCCCAGTGGATTGGGAAGGGTTCCTCCATCCTTCTTCTCCTACCGCACTTCCATTATCTACTCTTGAGGTGGTTTACTTGTTAAAATTTCTATTAGTTCTGTCATGGCTCCTTTCCGGAAGCAGCTAGTAAAATTTTGATAATAATTGGCATTACTGTTATCTTTTATCTTTTGCTTTGCTACTGACAGCATCGGGGGCAAGAGAGGTGGAGAAGTGAGATGAGCTACGACTGGAACAATATATTTGAGAAGATCAAAAAATAGATAATGCAGTGCAAGTACCAGTCAACTGTAGATATTACACAACATATGTCCCGTGCCTTCTGACACCAAACATTACATGTAAGGATGATAATGGCAATATTAGCAATTTCACTGGAAAGGAAGTTTGATTTTACAAACCTATATCATGTCGTAATGTAACTGGTTATTCTTATAAAGTAGCAGTGGCACTCTCTTTATTTCTTGGCTGGATAGGAGCAGACATATTTTATCTTGGGTACCCAGCTTTGTCCCCCCTTCATTAGGCATTCCATCCATGGAGCAGCTCCCCACTCGCCTGCAAGCAATCTTGATGGTATAGCATTCAGGAGCCACTTGGAGACTGCTCTGCCTTTGTTTGATTTAAACGGCACCCTCTTCTTTTTTCTCTCTTCTTCTCTCTCTGAGACTCAGAGTGTGCTTGAGTGTTTTAATAAGTTAATTCAAGAGTACACTTGAGTGTTTTAAGTAAATTTTAGAGAGTTTTTCATAATTTACAGCTAGTTTGGGAGATTTGTTTAAAAGCTGAGCATTGGAGCCTCTGTAACATCTGAGTTTCTTTAAAATCACAGTTTCTGCTTGGACCCGATGCTGCTTTGAAGCATCTCCCCACACACACCTCTCCTTCCACCCCCCCCCCCCCCATTTGGACACTTACGTTTATAACTACAATGCTATTCTCTGATTGGATAACTATCTACCCATTTTGCCGTTGGTTCATTATACATTTTAACCACTAGAGGGTCTCCAATGCTGTAAACATAAACCAAGAGCAATCAATTCTGTCAAATACTCAGGACCACAGTGAAAACGGTATCTCCTTCATTCACAGCAGTTCACTGTTCCTCTCTCCCATCAAACATATATTCCATTTCCCTCCTCCCTTGCCTTGAGTGAGTAATAATCTGTTTCTCTCACAACACCAAGGCCTCTCACCTAAACCTTTTGAACTTCCTTGTGCACCTATCAGCTGTTTGCTGAACAAGAAGAAACACCGGTGCCCCTCCACGCCCTCAGATGTCATCTACAATGCGTACACACATAAATGTTGTACCCACAGTCCTACTAATAATCATCTCAGCCCCTCTCGAGCCTGGCAAGTGCCAGTGCAATAATGCTCCCCCATCAGGTCTTTTAGGTTTACCACCACTTGGACTGGGAACAATGTGCAACAGCCAAGATGAACCTGCCACTATCACTAACCTTTGCTGCAACCACCAATCCTACACTCTCCCTATTTTACTCTTTCCATGCCTCCCTTTTTCCCTCTTCTATCAAAAGACTGCACGGGCGAACAGGCACAAACAAATGTCTGGGCAAAAACTACTCAAAAACTTTCTACTCCAGATAACAATACTACTTCTTCTCCTCTCAGGTAATATCCACCCTAACCCTGGTCCTGTGGGGCAGTCAAATGATCTTGGTCACAGCCATGGCACCTCAACATTGGCCTCCATCAACATATGTAGCCTGGTGTCAAAATATGATGCACTCCAGGTTTGGGTTGCCCAACACAGGCCTGATGTACTCTCTGTGGTTGAGACCTGACTAACATCTAAGATCCCAGACACAGCAATTTCCTTGGATGGTTACTGCCTTTTTAGACAAGACAGAATAGGCAAAAGGGGTGGAGGGTATGCAATTTATCTCAGGGATACCTTCCAGGGCCATGCCCTTCCACAGTTGGATACTGGGTCAAATGTCCAAGCCCTTACTGTCAAAATACTCTGTGGTAAGGCCGGCCCAGTGGCACTGAGGGTTGAGGCACTGGACACCACACCTTGTGCCATGCCAGCGACCCATGTTTGGGATTGGGCATGGGCCGCCGAGAGTTGGCAGGGGAGGGGAAGGATCGAGTGTCCGGAGGACTGCTCTCCTTCTCTGGGGAGGGGGGATCTGCAGCACTGGCACCTGAGTGTCAAATGGTGGAGGCTGAGGAGCAAGGTGACATGCATGAGCATGGGGGGAGCTGAGTGCAGATGCTTCGAGGGGAGCACACACGGGAGCGTGAGAGTTCCACCTCGGCCGGCGTCATTGCACATACCCGGCTCCAGAGGGAGCAAAATAGAAAATCCTGCCACAGTGCCTCCATGATGCCGCCTCGCCACCCCTCCTCACTCTCAGGCTGGCTCCCATAACCCAACCCATGTCTGTGACACCTTGGCCGGTGCTGCGGCCCCACTCTGGGGGGGTAAGCCAGGGGGCAAAATGGGAGAACAGCTGATTTGGGAGCAAGGGGCGATGGGGGCCATGACTGGGCTGAAGCCAGCTCTGAGATGGACAACAAAAAAAATACTCTGTGGATCCTATTTAAACCCTGAGTTTGGTCCCTAGGGGAGATGTACACAGAGGCAGCATAGAGTAATTTCCCCTAGGGACCAAACTCTGGGTTTCAATAGGATCTTGAACTACCTAACCAGCTTGTACCAAAACCATGAGACAATGCTATTAGATGACTTAAGTGTCAACTGGTTGCCCCCTGAAGCTGCCCCCCTTAAGGATGCTATTGCTGCTATTAATGTGACCCAATTGGTTGACTCCCCCAGCAAGGTAAACTATAGGACTGGCTCTAGTACTTAACTGGACTGGATATTAACCAACCACCCCGAGAGAATCTTAAACATCACCGTCCTCTCTGACTTACTCAGCGACCATTCCCCAGTCCTCTGCCAATGGAAAAATAGGGCCCCCAAACCGCTGTCTAGAACAGTAACTCACTGGGTTCTGAAAGATGGGCATCTTGAACCCCTTAAAACCTACCTCAGGCAAACAGACTGGTCACCTATCGACTCTTTCCATACTGTGGACCTGGCTCTTGAGTACTTCATCTCAATATTCAATACAGCATGTGACATATACGGGATCCATGACTGGTCATTGACAAAACTTTTGTCGAATGACCAGACAGAGAAATCAGCAGATTGACTGCTTTTCACAGGCGGCTGCTGGTTCTAAAGAAAATAAAGTGTTTTCTTTGGGGTGCTTTGCCCTCCGTAACCCCCCACATGGGGGGGGCTGGTCCCCCCATGCCCCCACTAAGGATTATCAACTCCAAGTCAGAGCTGATTTGGGTGTGTGTGCAAGACCCGTGAATGACAGTGCCGGGTTCCGGCGCGGACACTACAGTGACGTGGCCCTGTAGTCGCTGTACTGTCGTTAGCTGCACCAGTGTCGCTGTAGGGAGGTATACGGCATAATCGCCCCTATAAGAACGTGTACGATTAAGGGAGTAAACAACAACTGGATAACTCCATCTCTGCTAAGTCACATGGCCTCCAGGGACAATCTGTGTCACCGTGCCTGACCTACTGGCAAGCTGGTTGACTGGCAATGCTACAAAGCTGCCAGAAATGCCTGCACTTGGGAGAGTCGCTCCACCAAGACTTACCATTTCAAGATGGAGCTCTCAAACTCATGGGGGGGATGGCAGGAAATTTGGAAATAACATGCATGACCTCATGGGCAGAACCAGAAAGTCATCTCCATCTATGCTCACTGTAAATGGAGAAATCATACAGGACCCCAAGCAGATCGCTGATACTTTTAACTCCATCTTCTTGGACCTTAGCTATATACATCTGCCAGACTTCTTTGATGCCCCTGCTCCTAATGCTATGGGAAACAGTGTTGGTACACCTCATGCCCTCCCCCCCACACACACACTTCTACTTCAAGAAAGTCACTAAGCTTGAGGTCAGAAAATACATGCATTCGGTGCTTGGTAAGTCTAGATATAGCAGTGACTCTCTTGACTTAAAACTTCTGAATCTCACCTTTGAAGATATCCTTGCTCTTCTAACTAAACTTCAGAATCACTCCCTATGTCTTGATCATTTTCCCCAGAGATGGAAGGCTGCCGTAGTCACCCCTGTCCTCGAAAGTGGAGATTGTGCCTTTCACACAAACTACCACCTTATCTCAATCCTTCCTCCCCTCTTGAAGGAATTGGAATGAATTGTTTCAGACCAATTAACCGAGTATCTTACAAAGCACCAGATCCAATGCCCACAACAGTATGGTTTCTGTAAGGCACATATCACTACCACAGCCTTACTAGAATTAACCAGCTGCTGTACAGTATCTACATAGTGCAATAGATCCCGGTCACTTAATGGGGGCAATATACATCAACCTCACTAAAGCCTTTGTTACAGTAACTGACACCATTCTGCTTGACTCACTCTCGAACACCAGACTCTTGCCTGAGGTCATTGCATATTTCAACAGCTACCCTGGGGGCAGTTCCCAGCAGGTTAAGATCAATGGTGTTCTCTCTGACAGCCAACTAGTCCGCTCTGGTGTTCCACAAGGTTCAATTTTGGGCCCATTACTTTTCAGTCTCTATCTAAATAACCTCCCTCTGGCTAGCATTGTCAACATACTACTCTACGCTGATGACGCTGTTATCTTTTCTAGTCAACCTGACCATCTCCTCCTGTAGGCTCAATTCCAACATATATTCTTGTCAATTGAACCCTGGTTCACCAGGCATAAACTACTTGTGAATTACAAAAAAACTAAAGTCATGCTTTTCACAAATCCCCACAGTAAGTAAAAATTGCACAGGTTAACTATCCACAACTCCCTGCGCAACACTGGAACAAGTCCAGAACTTTAAGTACCTTGGAATAACCCTTGATTGCTTGCTGTCCTGTGCCACCCAAGTGGACCTAGTTGCTAAGGTGGTAAACACAAGGATTGACCTCTTATACAGGCACAGATGCTGCCTGATCTCCGATGCAGTTCGACTAGCAGTTCACAACTCAGTAATCTCCATCATTGACTATGGGTTAGTTGTACACAGTGCCATGACTGACACCATGCTTGTAAGGATTAATGTTGCATTTAATAAAGCCTGCAAGTTAATCATGGGTGTGCACTCTCTCACCCATACCTGTGACCTTTTTGTGCAAGCAAACTGGTTAAATCTCATGTGTAGATTGAAGTACCAGACTTGCCGTTTAGCAAAAAAAGCCTGCCTTGGCCTATCACCCCCCCTCCTGGTGTGGACAGGTATGGACAGTTGTGCACCAGCAGATATTCACTAATGGCCACCACCTGCCCATGACCTTGCCTCACCCGGCACACAGGACTCCGTAGGGTGGCTTGGGGTGAAGCCACTGTCCTGAGTGGTCATCCAATGGGATGCCTGTCCCGGGTCCCAAAATGGATCCCTTAAGTGGTGGGGGTGCATTGGCTGTGCTGCCCTACAGATGTCCACATGTCTGGCGTCCATGGAGATGAGAGGTGGGATGTGCTGCTGGTTGTGCCATGCCCCCAAACTGACAGGAAGGTATGGGGGTGAGGGGCAGTGCCACAAGGGTGTGTGTGTTGGGTTTAACACAGCCCACCACACCATGCCCGGTGGGGCCGGGATCTGGAGCATGGGGAGTCAGATGTGGTCAGGTGGTGCTGTAGGGTGGGGGGGCTTTGCCATCCAGGGGATGGTGCCCCCATATATGTGTGTGTGTGTATGTGTGGGGGGGTTGGCACACACAGGGATGGTGGGGGGCACAGCTGGGTGCTGGGGTCAGTGACCATGGGCATGTTGTGACTATGGATGCTGGGGTCCCGTTGATATGGGATGGAGGTGTGGGGTGTGCAGGGGGCTTATGGCAGGGTTCTCCATGGCATAACCCATGGCTGCCTCTTCACCCCCATGGGCAGCACTACGTACCGTTGTGCATAGTGCATAGTGCTGGCACCCCCCCACCTGTCCCTTGCTCACTGTGGTCCACACAGTTGGGGGATCAGGCGCATAGGGGCTGTGAGCCCCCCCTTAGTGCATCCCATGTGGGGGGGCGCAATGGGTGTGGAGTGTCTCTGCGCCTCACATACGCAGTGCAGAGACACTTCCCACCTTCGTGCAAAGGGGCCACTATTTTTAAACCTATTTGGTACCAAATGATATAAAAAAATGTTATATCAGTGGCATCACACACCACTCCTCCTTCAGAAGATGGGCTTACTTAACTCCAGTGCCTCTTGGAGATGTGGCACCAGTGAAGAGAAAATCTCCCATATCCTTTGGTGCTGCCCTGTAATGGTGCAATAACATTACTAAGTGCTGCCAAATAATAACTGGGGAGCAACTCCCTCCTTCACCAATACTGTGTTTATTGGGGGACTTCTGAATCCTTAATGCAAAAGTGCCCAGATTCCAGCCCCTGCTGTACTCTCTAGCTACAGAAGCCAAGTGTCAGATTTTATTGAACTGGAAGTAGAAAACTGTTCCCCTCACCATGGTATGGCTATCCGCAATGACACAAAGTGCTGAATTCAATGGACTTTCACATAGCTCCAGAGGGACAAACAACAGATTCCTCTCAACATGGCACTCTTTTCTGACTTTTTTAGATAACATATGCTATTGGATGACCCAGGAAAGGACAGGCATGGGGCAACTAAGAGACCAGTGTATAGGGGTAGGGTGAAACAGAGCTGAATCAATTCTCTACCTTTTGACTACTCTCTAAAATGTGCTTGCTACCCTCCATCCCCACTCTCCAGGCATTGCTTTTTGACAGAAAAGCAAAATGTTGACTCCTGTCACTGTGCCAGTAGCTGCATGCATCTTTTCAACTACACCCTCCACCTAACCCCATCACTATAGCTCCTAATACCATTATGCTAACTAGTGACCCCCCTTCTGAACTCTAATCCCTGATTTCTGGAGGGAGGCAAGGGCAGAAATCTGGCTAGCTCAGTGGACCCCTTCCCACACAGCCCACTTGCTCCATAGTCTATTGCCACTGAATGGAGCATTTGAGTGCACGATCAGTAGGGTGGTGTGGAAAGATTGAGTTATGAGTGACACTTGGTAGACTGACCCAATAAGTCTGTGTAGCATTATTGGTGAGACAATTTCTCACCCCATCCATTCTGACTATGTGCCATTTGGTGTATATGCTGTTTACACATGTATCCATTTAAATTTGTACTGTTTATGGTTGTTGTGTATGTATGTTTAAGAGCTCCCTGTACCCTCTCCCCCAAGATGCACCTTGAGACGAGCAACTTATTGTTCAGTGTGCCCATCCTGGTGAAACATTTCAATAAATAAATAAATAAATTATAGACTATGGCGCAGGTGTACATTGTGACTGTGGGGGGTCAACTGACCTAGTTGGATATCTGTCCTCTATTACCCTTCTAGAAATAAACAATTGTGGTTTATGAGGAGAGAACACTTCTAATTCATAATGGCTTAGGGCATGGCTGGAATGGCAAGGTTAGGGAGGAAGGTGTCTTCAAAAAGATACAGTCAGATTCTGGCACAGTGCCAGGAACTGGCATTTTGCTTTTTCAGCAAAAACTGTGTCTGGGGGACTGGGAGATGGAGTACAAGTGTGGGCAGTGAGTGGGGTGACAGATTGGGTAATGGAGGGGGTTAAGTTATTCCTGTTTTATCTCCTGTTACCTCCATTCCATGTGCCAAAGTGTCTTCAGCAAAAAAATCAAAGCCAACTAAATTTATGGGGCTTGACTGTCTGTCTCACATCTTTCTACCTTACCCACAAAATCAGTACTTGGCATTTCAGTGTGCTCTCTATGTATCACTGCCCTTCCTCAGAATGAAACCTGCTCATAATTTCTATGCACTTGATATAATAATTTACACTGAGCAGCTGTAAAGATGACTTAAACCATTAGCTAAAGATTTATACAGACAGTTCCCTACAGTATATACTGTAGTAATGACCTGGTACAAAATACAAAGAAAAACTAAAAGTTTGTTGTGGTTTAACCAAGCAATAATGTTGCACAAGTTGTTCATAGGGTCTATGCATGGGAACAGTACGTGGGTGGTTCAGGCACCTCGGGGTATAGCTTGACTTCCATTTTTATTTTGAGCAATATATAGAAAAGGTCTGACACACTATTAAACATAAGCGTGGTCTACTTTCATATAATATTCGCATTTGAAATCGGAAAATTGACCCTGAAGCAATCTCTATTATATAAACTTGAGTATGGAAATGCTGTGCAAAGGTCAGCTAATGTCACATAGCAGCAGAACATATGGTTGCTTATGACAAGCTTTGCAGATTTCCCTGTGGCTGCAATCATCTAACTCATTATGATCTTTGTAAGAGCTTAGATATTCTGTCCTTAGCTGAGCTATGCAAGCTACATTGGACATCAACTGTAGTCAAGAGTAAGGTATTTATAGAGACTGCCCTGTGAACTCAGGCAGCCCATTGTCTAGATTTATCAACAACTTCCACCTTAGTTCCCAGGTCAAAAATGGTCTCCACTTGACAAAAATAGAAACATAATTTTCATCCTTCATTTATGCCACTTCAATTAGCTAGAACTACTGGGTAATTAACCAACTATATTAAAAGCACATCAGTAATCTTTCTAAATTTCAACATTCTTTTCATACATCTGAACAAATTGTGCTGCTACTACTGTATTTACTGTTGACGTATTCTGTTTCTTGCCTAATTTGTATATTTTGTAGAAATATTTCTTAATATTTTTATGTCATGCATTTTTATTGTTTTTTTCAAGGGCCATATTTGTAGTTGCAATTGCCTGCTCTATGGGACATAAAGACAAGGGCCCAGATATTCAAACTGCGCCAGGCTGTGGCGCAAGCTTGGGCGCCGCTCAACTCGGCTGCGCAGGGGTGTGGACTAAGTGATATTCAAAGGAGCTGCACCATGGCTCATCAGGTTTGAATATCACACCCTGGCCACCCCGAGTGTGCATGGCGCAGTGGCACTGCACCAGCACAAGTGGCCAGAGTGGAGCATGGAGATGCGCTAGCGCAAGTTCCATTGCGCCATGCACAGCACCCATGATATTCAAAAGTTGACATGCAAATGGGGCCATAATTTATGCAAGGTGCACATGGTGCCATTTGCATGTCATTATGGCCCATTTGCATGCAGGTGCGCCAATCCCCGACGACTTGCGCCTGGCGCCCTGCCAGGCAGCAGCCGTCGGGGACCGATGCCCCCTGCAGCCTGATCATGGGCATCTGTAAAAATAAAAAACCATGTCCAATATCCCTGATAGTCCAGTGGACCGCTTTCTGCCTGACTGCGGGCATCTGTGTAAAAAATGAAATACGTCACATATCTGGAATGTGTAGTATGGTAGGGGCTGCACGCCCATTGGCTCACGCTGTGAACCAATGGGCATGCAGCCCTACCGAGGTGTCAGTCGGTGGATGTTGGGGTGGCAGGCAGGTGGGGTGCTGCCGCCCACCGGCTGACCGGGAAGGGGAGTGGGGCATTGGGGCTCAGTGGGCAGGTGGGGAGGGGGGTACCCTAGACCACCAGGGATATTGGACCTTTTGTTTTCTTTACAAATGCCCGTGATAGGGCACATAGTCTCCACTGGACCACCAGGGATATAGGACAGGATTTTTCTATATTTGGATAGATGCCTGCAATCAGGCAGCTAGCGGTCCACTGGACCACCAAGGATATAGGACGTATTTCTATTTTTACACAGATGCCCGTGTTTGGGCATGGGGGGGTGCCACCAGGTGCGGCGGGAACTCGGGTGGCCACCCACAGGTGGCAGCTGCCGTGTTGCACCCTGCAATGTGACAGTTCACCTGTGGGTGGCCATCAGTTGTTCCTTTTTTGTGGGGCTTAACTTTGTGCTGGCGCAGGTAGGGGTTGCGCATGCATGGCTCTGCACATCCCGGGCTGAATATCGGGCTGTGCAGGTTATGCATGGGCATGCTCCCCTACCTGTGCCTGCATACATTACTGATGTGCTCTGGTGCATCAGGATTTGTGTGCACACTTTTCCCTTTTGAATATCGTGCCAGGGCGCATCAGTGGGTTGCACATGGTGCAACACTGTTGTACCATGCTAACCCTTTTGAATATCTGGGCAACGATTTTGCGCTTCCCCATGAGCTATGCTCAGTGGGGTTTGGAAACCATTGCAGAAGCCTGTAAAAGTATTTGCAAGCTCTCAGGAATGGGGGGGGGAGGGGGATGCTGCAATATAAATGAACCAAAGGGCACTTCATGTTTAGATAGTGGCCCTTGCAGACCTACTCTAATGGCACTCTCCAAATAATGCCTAATATAATTATGAGGTAACTAGGTCACAGTCACTGAGCAGGATCAAGTATTACCCTTTGGATCAGAAAGATTTTGAGAGGGGACTACTGAACTGCAAGGACAACTGGATACTGGAGTTGGGGGTGTGGAACTATGTCACTAGGTATACTGGCAAATGGGGAGAGGGGGTCCACTGGACTACCAGAGAGTGCACATGAGTTAGGGAGGAGGAATAACTGGGCTACCAGAAAAATAGAGCTGTGGGGTGTTGTTAGAGAGTGGGGAATGTCCAGACTGGATAGCAGCATACTCACTGCAGTGAATGTGGTACAGCTTTGTGCACTGCTACTGTACATTCACCGAATGTATGCCACAGTGCCTTGCTTTGCCATGTCGGTGGTGGGCACAAATCCCATGTCATCCTATCAGTATCTTTTAATTTCTTATTTACAATTTGATCAGCTCAAATAGCTCAGTTAAGATGCAACATCTCATTTCCAGAGGGGTCCTGCTTCTACCCATTTCTGCAGCTTGATGTATTAGAACATAAGGAGGTTATGCATCTTGCCCAATGTCACACAGTTAGTATTATGTCTCTATATAGGTTTTTACCTTTGTTCCGATTCTCAATCTGGTGCTCTAACTACTAGAATACACTGCATCTAGAATATCTAGAACAGTGATTTTCAATTTAGCCCATTCCTAGACAGGACACCCCCCACACACATGATGTTGCTTCTTCATTTGTGTGCCACAAAATCAGGTAACTGCACAAGGTTGTAGACTGGAAATGCTCATTTTACTTCTCCTTGTAACTCTTTTTCCCCTGGGTCCACTAGGTCCTCCTTATATTTGTCAAAACACTTTCATCGTAGGAGCCGTCCCATAATCCATGTTACTGCTAGTCACCCTTCCTTACAACCAGTCTTCTGACTGTAGCATACCCCACCCCCAGTGGGGTCTCTGGGACTCTCTATCAATATAGAGAAGACAGGGCTTGCCACAAGGCAGCTAGGCTAGGCTGTGTCAATTTGGTAGGAGATGGGGTTCTGGGAGTACCCTCATGTGATGTGGGGGAGGCAGGATTCAGTTTGCCAGGATTATGCTATCCCTTTTAATTACCAAGATCTCAAGCCCTTCTCCTACTAAAAGTGTGACCTGCAGCTAGAAAACCACAACAGAAAGCCAAATGCAGACTTGGCCATGCCTGTCAACCCAGTCATTTAACTACTGTAGCCATGCATTATGCATATACTGGGCTGTACACCTAATGCCATATTGCTGCTGTCAGTATGGGAGCTGATTCCCTGTCCCTGCAGTGAGCCATGAAATGTTATCTGCATGATTCCTTCCTACAGGTTGTCTAGATGCTGTTGTGTAGCAGCAGGGTCTACTCTCCTTCTGTGGAGCAGAAGGCATCCAGGATGGAGCCTCCTGATGTAAGTGGACCTGTACTGGAGTTACCAAACTGAACATTTATGCTGCTGGGCACTCAGAATGATCCATATTCTATATTATTTATGTTTGTGCAATGAATCTGAGGAAGTTGTAATGTTGTTGGTAGGCTTATTTTGCAGATTTGAATCTGGCTGATTCATCACTCCTGCTTCTGCCTTCACTATTTAGTAAGGAAAAATTGATTTGGCTGTCCAGTAGTGCAGGCACTAGGGAGTCATTTTATAAGAGAGATACTCGAGACCAAATTGCAGTCATGTTGTACTGCTGTGGACTAGCCCAAAGAGCAGCATCCCAGAGTACAACCTCATTTCTGAGGAAGGAGTGAGGCAATGCCTCACTACCGTAGTTGTTCCTCATGCCAGGAACAGCTATATCTGGAGAAATAAGTAGAGTGAGCCCGTTGATGATGGGAGGCAGTGATGAGCAATATAACCATGTTCACACAGAGGGGTGGGGCCCTGGCTTGTAAACATGGCACCTTGCTAGCAAATAGCAGCACTGCACTGGGCCTACTTTGGATACTGCCATCTAAACCACCCATACCACTGGAAGTGTCTCTGCTGGAGTCATCTCATTCAAAGACCCTACAGTACCTGTATCTCAGATGCTCATAAAACCTATATCTCCTAAGTGCTATGGCTGTAATCCATCTTTAAGAAGTACAATGATGGGATGGATTATAGATTGGGGTGGCATCAGTGGCTCAGGGACTAAAAGTAAAGGTTCCTTGTAGAAATAAATCTGATACTCTCAGAATTAAAATGCATAGCAGTGGCCTTGAAAATGCAGAGAAAATGGCCAAAACACATTCTTAGTTTCAAAAATAAAAAGCTAAAGAACAGTGGCCACCACAAACGTTTAGTGCTAAGGAGTCTTTCTATGTTTGTATCTCCAGTAATAGCTGAAATATTACATAAAACATCAGTATAGAAACATAGAAACATAGAAGTTAATGGCAGATAAAGACCGCCAAGCCCATTCAGTCTGCCCATTTACCCTACCTGTTGAATGTGTCAGCTGACTCTACTTGGTTATTGGCCTTAGCTAATCTTCCCCTTCCTTATGATTCCCTTGTACCTAACCCATGCCTGTTTGAAGCATTGCACTGTGCTCTTTCCCACCACCTCCCGGGGCAGGTTGTTCCATACATCTACCACCCTCTCTGTGAAAAAGAACTTTCTCACATTCCCCCTTAGTTGGCCTCCTTCTGATCTCATGTCATGCACTCTTGTTTTACTATTTTGTTTAAAATGAAAAACGTCTGTCCCTTTCACCTTATTAATGAGATATTTGAATGTCTTGATTATATCACCCCTTTCCCTCCTTTGCTGTAGGATATACATATCTAGCTCCTGTAGTGACAGGGGCAAGCCCTCGCTTCCACGGCTCAATCTCTCTACCGGTCAGATGGCACCTCTGAAGCTGCTGACCCCTACTCCACAGCAGGATTCCCCAGCACAAAAGTGGCTCCCCGTGACAAGGGCAAACACTCGCTTCCACGGCTCAATCTCTCCCCCAGTTGGGCAGCACCTCTGAAGCCGCCGACCCCTACGCCACAGCTGGATTCCCCAGCACAAAAGCGGCTCCCTGTGACAGGGGCAAGCCCTCGCTTCCACGGCTCGATCTCTTCCCCGGTCGGACGGTGCCTCTGAAGCCACCGACCCCTACACCACAGCTGGATTCCCCAGCACAAAAGGTACGGTCACCAACAGACCAATCGGAACTTGGGTGCCTCCAAGGGAAAAGCCCCGATTGGTCCAGAGACACGGATTTTGAACTGGGCTTCTTCCCACCCTAAAGACTCTGCTCTGTTCCTGATTTCTCAACTATTCTTTATATTTTCCACGAATTTACTTGCCTGTATTTTTTTAGAAGTATACATACAGTTTTTTAAAGTGATTACAGCCCTATTATGCATTGATATCTGTAAAGCGTTAAGTGATTACCGACCACCTCTTGGCGCCGAAATTAAATATCCCTTTTGTCTTGGTAATTTTGCTGTCTCCCTGTCCCATGAATCCTTTGTCTGTCCCTTGCCTTAGCTGCCTTTATATTCTCTCCCTTTTTCTCTCCTTGCAGCAGCTCCCTGTGACAGAGGCAAGCCCTCGCTTCCATGGCTCAATTTCTCTCCCGGTCGGACGGCGCCTCTGAAGCCTCTGACCCCTACTCCACAGCCGGATTCCCCAGCACAAAAGGTACGGTCACCAGCTGACCAATCAGAACTCGGGTGCCTCCAAGGGAACAGCCCCAACTGGTCCAGAGACACGGATTTTGAACTGGGCTTCTTCCCGCCCTAAAGACTCTGCTCTGTCCCTGATTTTTCTTCCCATCCCCCCACCTCTCCCAGGCCCCCATTAAATATGCTCTTGTCCCACCCTCAATTGTCCCTGCAATCTCCTTATTGGACCCCTGCTGGGCCAATCACAGTGCCCTTCCCCCTTCTTAACCAGGTTATGGTGCTCTCTCTATCTGCCTCATTACAGCACCTCCGTTTGTCACCATGGCATATCACGCTTTCATTATTGTAGCATTCTTTTGTAGTGCACCACCTGTCCTTCGTATGAATGATGCTTATGGGCTCCACTTGGTCTTCAGCCCTACGGCTTCAATTAACCCTACCCCATACCGGGGTACCTTATCTATCCCTGTGGTTTCCTCCCCATTAGATTACACCCATTTATTTGCCTACCAATACCACTTACTCCCCTCTCCTCTTTCTCTCAGTGTGCTCTCTCTTATAACCATAAATTCTCACTCTGCTTGCATGCATTTCAGCAGATTGAAGCCCCCTCTGTCCTCCTCTAAAAAATGGGGTAAAAGGAATAAAACTCTTAGGTCCATCATGAGTTCCCTAAGGAAATTGTTACTCCTGCTCCTTCTATGTTCAGGAAACGTGGAACCAAACCCAGGCCCACCCAACTTGCTCACCTCACCCTCTGAATTTGCGACAACTTCAAGTCTTAAGGTAATGTTGGTTAATATCCAGAGCCTGCCTAAGAAAATTGACCAGCTACAAGCATGGGCTCTCCATACTGAGCCCGATCTTATTATTATTACAGAATCTTGGCTAAAAAATCCAACCTGGACCAACAAGTTACCCTTTTGGGCTATAAGTTGATAAGGGCTGACAGGGGGACTGGGGTGGGGGAGTAGTTATTTACAGTAAATCCAAGTTCACAGTTAGTGACATTCAATGTAACTTGAAACAAAAGGAATATGAAATTGTCTCCATAAAGTTACATCTCCCCTCCACGGAATGCATTACCATCATCGGCTGCTACAAGCCCCTTAGTGGTGGAACTGACTTCCTCAATATCCTCAAATCGCTAAAAGCTGCTGCCAAGACCGAAGTACTAATCTTTGGGGATTTCAATATGGACTGGCTATCACACAAATCACATAGACTGAAGTCCCTCTGTGACGAACTTGGTCTTACCCAATTAGTGTCAGAACCTACAAGGCCCAACAAGATAAATGTAGATAGAGTTCGATTCTTCATATTATATTATCTTCCCATCCCCATAAAATCTCTCACTCAGTGGTATTTCATAATGATATGGGTGATCATGGTATTGTAGTCTGCACAAGGATGCAAACCAAAATTAGCCATCAGCCTAAAATCATAATTAAACGCTCATTCCAGAAGTTTAGCATGCAGGACTACCTCTCGACCTTAGCCAGGTTAGATGGCAAAACCTTTATCTCTCCAAAACCCCCGATGAGGTGGCCGCAGTCTTAAATGACACCCTCAACACCCTAGCAAATAAACATGCGCCATTTATTAAGGTCAGGACATGAAACATCTCACACCCCTGGTTCACTGCTAAATTGAAGAACGCTCTCTCTGCCCGTGATAAATTATGGGCCAAGGCTAGATACACAAAAGGCCCGGAGGATTGGCAGGCCTTCAGAGCTGCCAGAAATGGCTGCGTGAAACAAATTCGTGCTGCCAAAGCCAACTTCTATGTTTCCACTCTTGAGCAGGCTAAGGGGGACTCCCAAAAAATCTGGAGGACCCTCAAGTCTATTGAAGGGCAGCCGATGGCCCCTTCCCTACCAACCAAAATTATTAAAAATGATATGACTGTGGATAATAGTTTCCATATCCTTGAAAAATTTAACTCTCACTTTACCACTGCTGGCCTAGCGTTTGACATGTCCCCGTATGCATCACTTGCTATTAGCCAAGACATCGCAAATTATATCTCTCCAAAAACAAGCCACCCCTTTCAGCTGCACCCCATTAACTTTAAAGATGTCGAAGACTCCCTGAAGAATCTTGATACCAAAAAAAGCGCCGGGGATGATGGAATCGAACCTTTTTTCCTAAAACTTGGGTTCACCTACCTTACGGCCCCAATGTTACTTATTTTTAACCTTTCTATCTCTTCTTCTATTGTACGTCATGCTGGAAATCAGACCATATCCTCCCCCTATTTAAAGCAGGGGACCCATGTGATTTAAATAACAACAGACCCATTTCCATCTTGCCTATCCTCTCTAAAGTCTTTGAAAAGCTGATCTACGCTCAATTAAAGCATCACCTAGAAACCTATTCGCTCCTAAACCCAACCCAATCTGGTTTCTGCTCCAACCACAGTACCGTCACCGCCTTGGCCAAAGTAACTGATGACTGGATCTCAGCCATGGACTCTAAGAAGTATACAGGAGCTGTCTTCCTAGACCTTAGTAAAGCCTTCGACACGGTAGACCACAACCTTATCGAATTCAGCCTTGCTAAGATAGGTGCCACACTTTCTACCATCCAATGGTTTAATAGTTACCTTTCGGGAAGGATGTAAAAAACCTAAGCTGATGAACTATTCTCCTCCCCCCTACCACTTACTAGGGGAGTCCCACAAGGCTCCATCCTAGGTCCTATCCTATTCTCCCTATACATTTATGACCTCGACTACCATATATCCAAATCTAAATTGCATTTCTTTGCTGATGATACAGTCCTCTATACGTCTGATGCCTCATTACTACATGTCAGAGACGTCCTCCAAGCCGACTTTATCCAGCTTGAATCCAATCTCATAAATGCTAAACTCCTACTAAACGCTAAGAAAGCTAAAGCTATGATCTTCCCCCCAAAATCATCCCCACCGTACATGACACATTACAGAATGACTTCATAGTAACCTCCCTAGGCGAGCCTTTGTTAGTCACCCCCAAATTTAAATACCTGGGGTTTTGGTTAGATAGCAAGCTTGCATTCTCTGAACACTTGGATGACCTTATAAAAAGACTAAAAATAAGGCTAGGCTTCTTTTACCATAACAAGCCGCTCTTTCCAGTCAAGGTCAGAACTAGGCTTGTCCAAGCCACATTCCTCCTGCTATTAGACTATGGGGACATAATTTATAACTCTTCTACAACCTCAAAACTTAACAAACTAGACATTCTCTATCACTGTGCACTGTGCTTTATTACGAACTCCCCTTACTGGACACATCATTGTGACCTATACTCAGCTGTGGGTTGGACATCCCTTACCACTAGACGCGTTCTTCATGCCAGTACATGGACTCTAAAACTTCTCCTTAACAAACTCCTAAGTTACCTAACCTCCATCATCCATACCTGCAGCAGTACATATGCACTCAGGAAATCAGATTTCATCTTTCTAGATGTCCCCATGACACACACTTCCTTTGGGAAGCGTGCCTTTTCCATAGCCCTACTGATAATCTGGAATCGTCTACAATCTTCACTGAAACTTTCAAAATTAGTCTCTGTCAGTCTCTTCAAAAAAATTAACTGCAGGAAAAATAAAAGATGTTTGTAATTGTCATTGAAATAATTTTTTTCCTATGACTGTGTAGCCTATTGTTAGACACAAGGTCCACATGGACTGTATCCACACTTTGTATATGAGTATGATGACCTACTCGATATATAGTGTAATGCCTGTATAACTGTTTCTCATGTATTTTATTAGCACTTATAATCTTGTTGCGTGCTATTATTATATCCTTCTGTGAGTCTTCTAATATATGTATCATAGGACCTCCTTGTGAATGAGCTTGCTCAATGGAGTTTTTCCTACAATAAACTTGAATCTGTCCTCATATGCCTTCTGTTGTAAGCCCTGTGCCATTTTGGTTGCCCTCCTTTGCACTGTCTCCATCTTGTTGATGTCTTTGCACAGATGCAACCTCCAGTACTGCAAGCAGTATTCCAGATGGGGCCTAACCAGTGTTTTGTAGAGAGGAATTACTAACTCCCTCTTATAGCTTGCTATACCCCTACTAATACACCTCAAAATCCCTCTAGCCTTCTCTACTGCCTTTGCGGTCTGCTTGGATGCTTTCAGGTCATCTGTAACGAGGTCTTCCAAGTCTCTTTCTTCCCTAGTGATTGTCAACAACTCACCCCCCAGCCTATAGCTTGCTTTAAGGTTCCTCTTTCCCAAGTGCAAGATTTTGCACTTTTTTGCATTAAACCCCAGTTGCCACTTTCAGACCATCTCTCCAGTTTTTCCACATCTTTTCCCATCCTTTCCACCCCCTCTGGACTATTTACTTTGTTGCAGATCTTGGTGTCATCTGGAAACAAGCAAACCTTTCCCTTCAGCCGATTTGCAATGTCACTGATGAAGACATTGAAGAAGACTGGCCTCAGAACTGATCCCTGAGGTACCCCACTGTTGACCCACATCTCTTCTGACTGGATGCCATTTATCACCACTCTCTGCTTTCTGTCCCTCAACTAGTTCACCAGCTTTTGGCCCACCCCAAGACTTCTTAGCTTGTTTACCAGTCTTCTATGTGGAGTTGAAATCAAGGTAGGTGATATCAACTGCACCCCCTTGATCCACCTCCTTGGTCACCAGTTAAAGAAATTCATCAGATTAGTTTGATAGGACCATCCTGCTGTAAATCCATGCTGCCTTGGATCCTGTGTTCCTATGACTTCCAGGTGTTCCACAATCCTTTCCTTAAGGAGTGCCTCCATGATCGTACCAACAACTGATATGAGACTGTCTAGCCTGTAGTTTCCTGCTTCTTTCCTGCTGCAACTCTTATGAAGAGGGATCACATGAGCCCTTCTCTAGTCCTCTGGGACCACTCCTGTGCTCTATGACTTGCTAAAATGTTCAGCTAGTATGTATTTGGAAACAGAGGAATGGACATTGGGAGGGTTTACATGGATGATGGAGAGGAACTCTGACCTGGACATCTATGGAAAAATATGTAAATAAAAATCAATATGTGTTTAGTTCAAAATTCAATAAGGTGATATTTTGTAAATGTGTATACTAATTTTATATACACTGTATTAAACTGTGTATAACTGTACGCATTATTGACAAATTGTTCTTTTTCTAGTATAACAAACTAGTGCAAATTTGACCAATCAAAGCTGAGATTAGACTGCATGTGAGGATATCTTATTGCCATAAGATGCACAGATTTTGAAAAATGGAACTTTCAGCTTTGAAAACAGATTGATTTTTTCAATAATTTTTTTTGTTACTTGATAATCGTGTCAAGGCTGTGTTGTGTTAGGTAATTTCTTTAAGCAACAGATGATTAGAAGGTGAACCATAAACCATACTACTCTTTACTTGGGCAGTTTCTTTAATAAAAAACACCCCCTGCCAAAAGCAGCTCAAGATACTGGCTTTTAGATTTTATCTGTTACTTGGGGTCAAGTTTCCATATTTACCACATTAAAACAGGTTATCTGCTTTCTTATTTAACACTTGGATCACATGAAAAAGTTTTAGGAACAGTGTTAAGACCAAACAGTAGTTGTATTAATAATGTTTATTAAGAAACCTTAAAAACTAGTAATAAATAAAACGAATCTAAACAGATATAGGAATATTTAGCTTGCTTTGTACCCATCTGGAATTTTAATAAATGATAGCTATGTTCAACCCCCATTCCATTCAGAACTATAGCAGGAAGGTAACACAAGCCCTGTAGGCATACAAAATAGCACTACCCACTGGAACAGGACAAACCCATGATTTTTCAGTGGCACAGCCCCCCCCCCCCCACACACACACACACATATTGCAATTAGCTGTTTACCCAAAACTGAGTAAATTCTTTCACAAAGGCATGGACAGGGACCTAGAAGTGGATGTGTTGTACCTAAGCATTAGCAGCTCCTTTGATTCCATTCTGGGTGAAAGGCCAATAAAAAAGCTGGATGACCTGAGGTAGGAGACAAATTGGGCATAAACCTTACTGCGATCATTGTAGGGGCATAACAGATAGCAAACACAGTGAGTTTCCATCCCTGTTTTCATTGTAAAAAGCTCTGCTCAACATTTTTTATCCTGAATAAAACTGAATTACATTGAATTGAACTGAGCAGGTGAAACGTGAACTGGCTGGTGGCAGGATGCAAAGGGTGATCATCAACTGGGTGCGCTCAGAGCCCAAGGGAGTCATGAGCAGGGTACTGTTTTTTGACTGTTGCTCTTCAATGACTTCATCTGCAATAAAAGACATGGAATCCAGAATAATGTGGGTCTCTTTGCTGATAACATAGAAACATAGAAACATAGAAGTTGATGGCAGATAAGGACCACAAGGCCCATCCAGTCTGCCCATTTCTTTTTCTACCTTACAAATGTGCCATCGGCCATTGCTCTGTTAGTGGCCTATCTATTCATACTCATTTGTATTGCTCCCTTATGCCTTTCCCATGCCTGTTTGAAGCCCTGCACTGTATTCATAGCCACCACTTCTTGAGGTAAGCCATTCCATGCATCCACCACCCTTTCTGTGAAAAAGAATTTCCTCACATTCCCCCTTAATCAGCCCCCCTCTAATCTCATGCTGTGTCCTCTTGTCCTGCTGTTTTCTTATATTTAAACATGTTAGACTCTTTCACCTTGTTAATGCCCTTAGGTGTTTGAATGCCTCGATCATATCACCTCTCTCCCTCCTTTGCTCAAGGGTATACATATTGAGCTGTGTTAATCTGTCCTCATATGTCTCCTGATGCAGTCCCTGCACCATTTTGGTTGCCCTTCTCTGGACTGCCTCAATTTGGTTAATGTCCTTGTGAAGGTGTGGCCTCCAATACTGCACGCAGTACTCCAGATGGGGCCTAACCAGTGTCTTGTAAAGAGGGATTATTACCTCCCTCTTACGACTTGTGATACCCCTATTAATACACCCTAACACCCCCCTAGCCTTACCTACTGCTTTAGAGGTCTGCTTGATGATTTCAGTCATCATGATGATGATGCCCAAGTCTCTTTCTTTCTTTGTGACTGCTAGCAACTCCTCCCAGCCTATAGGTGGCTTCAGGGTTTCTCTTCCCTATGTGCCTGATCTTGCACTTCTTTGCATTAAATCCCAGTTGTCACTCTTCTGACCATTTTGCTAGTTTATCCAGATCTCTTCTCATTATGCCCACCCCATCTGGATCATCTACTCTGTTGCAGATCTTGGTGTCATCTGCAAACAGACAAGCCTTACCCTCTAGTCCATCTGCAAGGTCACTAATGAAGATGTTGAAGAGGACTGGCCATAGGACTGATCCCTGAGGTACCCCACTTGTGACTTGCATCTCTTCTGACTGTATACCATTTACCACCACTTTCTGTTTTCTGCCATCAACCAGTTTGTCACCCAGTTGACCAACTTGACCCACCCAAGACTACCCAGCTTATTTATCAATCTTCTATGTGGAACAGTGTCAAAAGCTTTGCTGAAGTCAAGGTAGGTGACATCAACTGCTCTCCCTTGGTCCACCACTCTGGTTACCCAGTCAAAGAAATCTATGAGATTAGTTTGACAGGACCTTCCTTTTGTAAACCCATGCTGTCTTGGATCCTGTGCCCCTATGGATTCCAGGTGTTGCACTATTCTTTCCTTAAGGAGTGCCTCCATAATCTTGCCCTCTACTGAGGTAAGACTGACTGGTCTGTAGTTCCCTGCCTCCTCCCTGCTACCACTCTTGTGGAGCGGGATCACATGAGCCCTTCTCCAGTCCTCTGGGACCTCTCCTGTGCTCAGAGACTCACTAAACAGTTCTGCTAATGGCTCTGCTAGTTCCACCTTTAGCTCCTAAAGTACCCTGGGATGCATGCCATCAGGTCCCATTGCCTTATCCACCCTGAGCTTAGCAAGCTCTTGTAGGACCCTTTCTTTTTGTGAAGGAGTAGTGCTCACCTCCTCCCCTGTGTCCATGATGCTGAGCTGTGGGCCCTGCCTACCTTCTCTTCAGTAAATACTGAGCAAAGTATCTATTTAGGATAGATGCCTTTACAGGGTCCTCCTCCTCACATGCTCCTTTTCTCCATTAAGTTTAGCAATACCTTCTGGACTTTCTCCTTTCACTAATGTATCTATAGAAAGTCTTGTCACCTTCTTTTACTGTTAGTGCTAGTGTTTCCTCAGTTTGGGACTTTGCCTGCCTTACTGCCTTCCCTGCTTCCCTTAGGGCAGTTTGGTATGCCTCCCTATCTTCATCCCGCTGTGTTCCTTATATTTCCTGAAGGCCAGCCTTTTGGCTCTGACCTTTTCTGCTACTGTATTTGAGAACCAAAGTGGTTTCCTTCTTCTTTTGCACTTCCTTTTCTGTCTAACACAATGGCATGTTGCTTCAAGTATTGCATCCTTAATGCTTGCCCACTTTGCCTGTACCCACTCACCTGCGTTTCTTTTTGCCAGGGCTAGCTTAACTCTGTTGGCCATCTTATCAAAGTCAGCTCCTCTGAAGTCCCATATTTTCACCTTGGAATGAGATGATTTAGATGTAGTAGCCAAATTGAACCATACCATGTGATGGTCACTGGCCCCCAGGTGACCTTCTACCTGGAGATCTGTGATCCCTTCCTGTTAGTCAGTACTAGATCTAGGATAGCCCTGTCTCTTGTGGGTTGCTGTACCAGTTGTTTGAGGCCCTCCTCCTGCAGGGAATCCACTATGTGTCTAGTTCTGGCAGATGTTCCTGCTGGTATTGACCAATCTGTATCCGCATGTTGAAGTCTCCCATTATCAGAACCTCCTTTAGCTGTCATGTTTTGTATATCTTCTAACAGTAATGTCTATGTCCTCCCCTGGTCTGGGGGCCTGTAGACAACCCCAGTTCTTATGGCTGTTCCATTTCCTGTTTCCAGGGTGACCCACAGTTCTTCGGGCTCCTTATGTGTATTCTGAATTTCTGTAGATTTGATATTTCCATTGACATACAGGGCCACTCCTCCCCCCCCCCCCCTTTTTGCACCTCGGTCTCTTCTGAACAATGCATAGCCAGGTACTGAAGTCTCCCAAGTGTGGTTACTGGTAAACCACGTCTCATTAATTGCTACTATGTCCAGTTTAGCCTCTGACATTATTGCCTGCAGGTCTGGGATCTTATTTCCCAGGCTGTGAGCATTTGCGTACATGATTTTCCATTGGCCAGATTTCGGTGTGTTAGTTGTTTGCTGAGGTTTGGCATTACCCCTGTGCGTTGTATGGGGAGACAAACCTTTTTTCCTTACCTGGTGATGCAAATGAACTGCAGACATGCAGTAAGATTTTCTGCAAAGTGAACAATGAGGAATGAGTTAAGGAAATGAAAAGAGACCTTGACAAAATGGAAAATCGGTTCAGATATACCATCTAAAGTGCAGCACAAATAAATGCAAAATGATGTACAATTGTAGAAAGAACCCTAAAATGGAATACTGCATAGGGGATGAGGATGGTGCAGACAATGGAGTTGAGAGACATGCGGACATCATTAGTGACAGCCTCAGGTTCCCTACTCCATGCAACAAAACATATGGAAAGACAAACAGAATACTGGGATGAATAGGACTGGAATTTGATAGAAGGAGGAAAGAGATAATACTGATCCATTACAGGTTTCTGGTAAGGCTACACATAGACTGCTATGCACAGTTCTGGCATCCACACTTTTAGAAACATAATGTTTGCATAGACAATCCAGGGGCAGCAGGAGAAGTTGTATGAGAAAAGGTTGACAGACCTTAATGTGTATACACTGGAGCCCAGGAGGGAAAGTTGGGATGTGACTGAGACATACAAGTGCCTGCAAGGAATAAAGAGGGTGAATTGTAAAGACATACTCATAAGGAATGAGAGCCCAGTGACTAGTGGACATGGATGGAGACCAGTGGGGGGTATCAGGTTGGAAATGAGGAAGCTCTCTGTGTGGCGAGTGATGCATGAATGGTAAAGACTACCCAGAGTGGTGGTTAAAGCCATGGCTATGAAGGGATTTAAACTTGGGTGAAACAGATATAAGGGAATAGTGGGACCCACAGGCAGAAGAGGGAAATGGCACCGGGGGGAAAGGATGATAATTATCCACTAGAACTATCAGATCTTGAAATCTAGCCCAGCCTTTGACAGATCATGATACTAGGCAGGGAAATTGGAGGACCTGATTAACCTCTGGGACTTTTATTGCTGATACAATATAAGTTTTTAGGTTTCAGAAGGCTGATGTCATATTTACCATTTTTTGAAGAGTACTTGAATGTCTATTGGAGTTTTACTCCTTCAGTCTTATTTCTCTTAATTAGAGTCCATGTTTTCTCTGTTCAAAAGTTCAGATAAGATGGAGCCTATCATTTCTGGCAAATGCTTGTTGTATACAGTGGTTGTCCTTCATACATATGTTTAGCTGTTCACATACAGTATACAATAAACAAATTTCTAACAAATAAAACAACAGTTTAATATTTATGACTGCAGACAATCTGTCAGGTCCTTTATATTTCTATGCATAGCACCTTGCAGACATAAAGAGATTCAGAATCACTGCAGTTCAGTTTTGTGAATTATGGTTAATTCAAAAACAGTAGTTGCCATCAATGAATCCTCACTATCAGAAAAGCTAATTTTTGAGTCCCAATTCCTTAGACTAAAGAACCCAGCTACACTGTTCCCCTTGAACCTGAAGCTAACTATCAGTTTAATGCCCAGCTGTTATTGGACTGTGAAGCCCTTATGATGAGATTCTGTTGAGTACTTTTTTGGCTCTGTATCTCTGATTTCTGGATGAATTCATGATTAGCATATTGGCATACAATGTTGTTTGGTTTATATATGTACAGTAGTCACTGTTTGTCTTGGTGGCTGTAAGAAATACATTGACATCTCTTGTGAATGCCCAAGATGGCCATTACCGACATGACACTGAATGATGCAAACTGTAATAAGTTACCTACTATTGCTAATGCTCTTAATGCACAATTCTCGGATCTCTCCGAATACACTGAGAAATTCAACCAACCTCTTTCACCTCCTCCTGAGGTGCAACTTTCGCATGAAACCCCTTTTCATCTCACATTAGTCTCTTCCACCGAAGTGCTGCATCTCATCAAATCAGTATCCACCTATGGATCTGCTGGCCCGGATGGGTTACTGCCAAGCTTCTTGAAGCAGGCAGCCCCTGCCCTTGCTGTTCCTATTGCAAGAATCTTTAATCTTTCCATAATAACCCAAATGGTACCAACACTGTGGAAAACTGCTCGCGTTGTCCCTGTTCACAAAAAAGGGGATACCAAAAATATGTCAAATTATAGACCGATTTCCATTCTCTTTACCCTAAATAAACTTCTCGAGAAGGCCATTGCCACTCAGGTCACAAATTATCTGTACCTTCACAACCTTATATCCCCTACCCAGCATGGATTCCGAACAGGACACAGCACCACAACTGCTCTATTCAGCTGACAAATGCAGTCCCACAGCTTATGGATAAGAGACTGCTCACTGGGGCCATATTTATCGATCTCACAAAGGCATTTGACCTTGTGAATCACTCTGCTACTTTCCAAACTGTCGTGCCTTGGCTTTGACCTGTCGACCATCTCCTGGTTCGATAGCTACCTCTCAGGGAGGTTGCAATTTGTCCAAATTGAACCGCTCTCAAATCTTTCCCCTACCTCTGTTGGAGTCCCCCAGGATCTATTCTTGGCCCACTACTTTCTCCCTTTTCATTAACAACTTGCCCTCCCTTCCCTGCTCCTCCTCATTGATCCTTTTTGCGTGATGACATGGTGCTTCTCCAGTGGTAAAGATCCCTTATCAGTAAGAGCACATCTTCAAGCAGACTTCAACTGCTTGCAGGAGTGGTTACTACAGAACAAGCTCCTAATGAATGCTAAGAAAACCGTAACTATGCTTTTTGGCCCCTCGTCAAGAATCAGATCTCTTACTCCAGAATTATTTATACATTCTCTAGATGACTCCCCTCTTGAATTTGTTACCTCCTTCAGGTATCTAGGAGTCACTCTCAACCCATCTCTTGACTTTAACTTCCACATTACGGCTACATGTAAGACAGTTTACTCACAACTTGCTCTTGCCTTTAAAATTAGGTCCTCCATCAATGATGCTGCCCAGCTTGCTAGTGCACAAGGATTTCTCCTCCTGCTCTGACATATTGTCTCAGGTTTACTTTAAAGCTAGCAGCGAGCGCTTCCAGAAATGGACACCTGCTATAACAGTATATGCAGATTTGCTCTCTCCGTCCACAGACTTACCCATCATTGCCTGCTCTACTCGAAACTAAATTGGCTCTCCCCAGACTCACTCAGACACTATTCTGCGGGCTGTACAATTGATAATATGATCAGAACGGGGTCCCCTAAATACTTGCCGAACTATTAACTCAGTCCTCCCAAGCATACCTCCTCAGGGCATCTGCTCAAACCCAACTTGAAATTTCCAGATATCTCACAAAAAAAGGAGAACGATTGTTTGCCATATCTGCCGCCCACTCCTGGAACTCCATTCCCTCCCACATCAAACTCTCCAAATCCCACAAGGCCTTTAAACTGGGTCTTCGGGCACACCTATTAGAATCCGACTGCTACTCTTGTGCTGTAACTTGAGCCTGTCTCCTAGCATTTTCTCCTCCTTATGGCACTTACTGATTTCCTGATGGTCTCTGAAATCTGAAAGTTTCCCACATCCAGCAGAAATCCTATTGTTATAATGCTACTTAATTCAAGTTTTGTTTGCTGTGTGTCATTTCAATTTAGTCATTGATGTATCATCAGATGAAAATAATTAATGTAATGTCATCTGTTTCTCTTTGTCATCACTAATAATGACTGTACCTGGCTGTATACTGTTCAAATGTTTGTTCTCACCTCATGCTGCGTCATGAAATACTCATAAATGTTGACTCTGGTCTCCCCTGTCTGTACTCTCCTGGGTCATGCCTGAATATAGGCAACATTGTTGTCTAGTGTACTTACCCGGTAAACAAAAACCAAATAAAAATGCTGGCTTTCTGTAAGAGCCATCCCTTGTGTTAACCCACTCTAGTACATTCACTGCGTTCTTTGGCTCTAAAATGAATAGGATTCTGTACAGTAACTCTGCTGTGGGTCACATATTTGACTGGGAATTTTGCCATTACTGGGTTACTTAGATGTTTTTTCTGACAGCAAAAATGAAATAAGCTTTGAAGTGGTATTTGTAGCAAGTTTTGGATACTAAGCTTGTGCTGCCAGTACACATCTTTTCCTTTTAACAATTAATGCTGGTGAACTAAACTTAAAGGAATGACCTTGCTGTTTTGCAGTATCACCTGCATAGCCATTTCAATATCAGTTCCTTTCTGTTATAGCTTTTTGCTGGTTCTTTTCATATTTTCTTCTCTCACACAAACTTAGCCATTCTTCAACAGGGAGTCCTGTTGTCTTAAACAGGTACCCGCACTTAAAGGGGAACAATCAGTACAAAGGGCTCCACAATCAAGTATGGGGCTGGTCCCAACATGCACTATTGTGCTGTGTACACTTTGTGCGCTCCGTTGTCAGCTGCAGGGGATTCTGGGATTTGTAGTAACAGAAGATGTCAATCTAGAAGTAAAAAAATAGTCTGACTCAACCTATTATATTACACTAAACTGTAAATAAACCAAAATGTTTTTTTTCCACATGGAATGCTCATTGGGACCAGTTCCACACTTGAGAGTGAGGCCCTTGGTACTGACTGTTCCCCTTCAGAGCTCTTCCCTATTTCACAATAATTATGCTTCCTATGGTAGTTTTAGTCATATTGTTAGGACACTTGTAAATAAAATAGCATGGTCAGTGTTTTGGCAAATAGTACACAAGGGCACTTATCTCTACTATGCATCTCTTTCTCTATATCTCTCTTTCTGGACCAGGTATAGTATATGACCAGGACATCTCTACTACTACTAGGGGGAGCAATTTAAAATGACCAACAATGTTTTTTTCTCTCCAGCTCAGACCATCTTTTAAAATGTTCTGTGTATTTTAAATCACAAAAACATTTAACATTATTTTACTGTTTATACAAGCATATATATATATATATATATAGTACTCAATAGATTACACAATTGTTAAAACATAGTTTCAGTATATATTTACATAGCTTTACTCCTGCAAATAACTAGAGCAAATAAAACTGGTTCAATGTGCCTGTGCAACTGGTTTCATGCTTGTGTAATGCAGATAAACTCTGGCTGTTCACCTCTCTATCCATGGGATATACCACCCTGTAGGGCTATGAAGGCAAGGAACCCTAGGGGAGGGTTCCACCCCTTGAGGTGCCACAGGAGTGATTTCCTTGGCTAAAGGTACCTTAGGAAGAAGCCCACAGGAGAGAGAGAGAGAGAGAGAGAGAGAGGCATGTCATTGGAAGAGGAGGAGAGGTGGATGGAGGGACAAGGGAAAATACTTGTGTGTGGAGTGAGGAAAGCAGCCCTTAAATTGGCTAAAAGGGGTGTGTGGCGAGTTGCACCACCCCCTTGAACTATAGGCTATAACTTTCCAATTCAATGTGCCTGTGCAACTGGTTTCACACTTGTGTAATTTAGATGAACTTCAGCTGTTCACCTCTCTATCCATGGGATATACCACCCTGTAGTGGTATGAAGGCAAGGAACCCTAGGGGAGGGTTCCACCCCTTGAAATGCTGTAAGAGTGGTTTGCTTAGCTAAAGGTACTTTAGAAGAAGCCCAAAAAGAGTGCCAAAGAAAGCATGCAAGGTAGTGAAAATGTATCAGAGTCGAGGACCTGTACATAGATCAGTGGGTAGTATGGGTTCAGTTGGTACCATGGGTCAGTTGGTAGTATTGCCTGAGTAGAGTAGGCAGGAAACAACAGGTGAATAGTGATCCACTCAAAGGTCTGACTGTAAGGCGTGGAGGGTGACTTCCTAAGGAGAAAGAGAACAGCCAAAGAGGGAGATGGGACACTTACAGGATGGCCACCCACTACATCCTACAGTGGAAACCTACCTAAGTGACCTAGGGATTATTGCCTAAGGCTAATTAAATATTATGACCTGTGGCATGGAGGAAAGAATAAAACCCCTTTGAGGAGGAAATCTCTAGGGATCCAAAGACTAGGTCGCCTTGCCTCCAGGCTTTGGATGTTTTTGATTAGTGATGGGTCTGCTGCTGCAATTTGAAAACCTAGTCAAAGAGAGGTGGAAAATATTCCAATTGAAAGGAAGGCTCTCACACTATCCCTCTAATGGGAATGCTGTGAAGGGTTGTGAGCGAACTCTGCAACACAGATCCTCAAAGGCAGAATGAGGAGAGCGACAACTGCTGAGGCACTCAGCTGGCTTACTGATCTAAAAACAAACCAAGTGAAACAGAGGCAGTCATGGGGAGAATAGCATAGAAGGTGCCTTAGGCAGCAGGTGCTGCAGCTAAAGGATAGCAATATATCCTCCCTTCACAGCTTAGTCAAAATTCAACATCAAGAGGCGCCACTGTGCATCCTCCTTTGACCTAATGGCTAAAGTTCCACCCAGAGTGAGGACATTCCCACTATGGGCCAGGAAGGAAGGACCCCACACCAGGCATCACATGCTCATGATGCGGACTAGGGTTCAGAGCGAGACTGTCAGATGTAAGTGAACTTGAGCCAAATTGATGGGCATGGTTGGCTAATCTCATGTAGTAATGGAGCAGACCACACCAGGCACTGGAGAGAGTATCAGGTACTAAGCAGCAAAAGAAACACAGTAGATACGGTACAGGCAGCAATAAGTATCATGGTAAGCATGTGAAACAATGGAAGCACTGAGTGTTGGACACCATACATAGGTCAGACATGTTTTAAGCAAGGTTCAGTGCAAGGGAACCTGGGCCTTTAGTGGTGTGAGGCTAGCCAACCAGTGCATGAATGAGTGCCAAATAAAGGTGACAAAGACTCGGAGGAGTTTAGTGGCAGAGGCAGTAGACAAACATAAGGTAATTAGGCCACATGGAGCCATGGCTCTTTTACAAAACCCCCAGTCCCCCACCATGGGAAAAACAAGGAAGCAAAGGGGAAGGACTGTGACCCACATGCAGATTTTAAAACTAGTTTACAGAAACAGCAGTAGTTGGGCTTACCTCCAGAGTATACAGTAATAAAGCTGGATGTAAAAGTGATTAAGCAGCATCCAGCAGCAATTAACTATACTATAGCTTGTAGGGGCAGCAATCTGAATGAACATAGAACTGTAGGGAAAGGCAATGCACTGAAAACAGCAGCAACATGAGCTTGGTATAAATACAGGAAGCAGGATTAAGTTCCATGGACTAGGTTGCTGAGGTTACAGTGAAGCAGTAAAGGAGCAGTTGTTAGCTAGGCAGCAAAGCTATGAACCAGGTGTACTCAATGAAGGGTAGGTGGCATAGGAGAGCAGAAGCAGGCAAGTAGCTTCTGAGCTGAAACACACAGATAGCAATTGAAGTTGCACTTGAGGTTTTGTTGAAATCTGGTGAGTAAATGGGAGCCAAAATAACACAAGCTCAGGAGTAGCACAATACAAAGGCAACAGGATGCTAGAAAGCGAAAAGCCCCCAAAAGAAAAAGCAAATGAAAACACAAACACAGGACAGGAGAAAGCAACACAAAGAAGCACAGCAGCCAGAGGCAAGCAGCACTAACCAAAGCAGAACACAAAGCAGAAGTCCAGCAGAAACAGAGCAGAACACAGCAAGATGGGGGGCGCTACAAGCCCCAGCAGGCTCCAAGGCAGACGACAGACTGACAGAGTGTCCAGCTGCAAGCAAAAATGCCTGTGTGTGAAGTGGGGAAAGTAGCCCTTAAATAGAGCAGTGTGTATGGTCGGTTGCACTCTTTGAACTCACAGGCTATAGCTTTCTATACAGGAACCATAATTCAATAAGTATTTGACTTTGTCAAGATCACTTTCAAATTTCATACCCAAGTTCCTTAAAGAAGTGTCCAATCATTTAGTTCAGAAGAGTTCACAATTTGACATTTTAAGATAATGGGTAAACTTGTTAAATCCTTATTTTTATAAAATGCACAAGCTATCCCAAGCATTGCCTTTTTTCAATCAATATATGAATAGCTGACAATAATTCATGTTAAATCTCAGTCTTGCAGTAACTTTAATGTGCAGATTATTTTCACATTTTTCCCCTGGTTAGCTTCCTTACCATGGCTCAGTTTATTTATTTGTTTGTTTTTGATAACCAGGTAAGTGCACTAGACATTAAATATGCCTATATTTAGGCATGATCTGGGATTGTATAAGGTGAAAGTCATCACAGATAAACACAGTTTACAGAGAACGTTAATACAATTACAGAGGAGAAAAGCATGGTTTACCAATAGCAAAAACAAATTCAATTAAGGCAAGCTACCCAATAATAAACAAAGTAATATTCACAGTGTAAGCTGTATCTTGAAACAGAATAATGGGCAACAATTTAGGGTGTTTACAAAAACAAACATATTGCGAGAGATAACAAGGGGTTACTAAAGCAACCATTTGAAAAGATCCTGGTAGAGGCAGGAGATAGACTGAACAAGGATAGCTCAGTGAGTCATGTAGCTGTATGGATTTGAATACAAGTGAGTAAGCAAGGTGGACAGGTAAATAGTCAAGTGAGGTAGGGAGTGTGGGGGCAGGGATTTGTCAGGGTGGAAAGAAACAAGTGCAGCTGTTAGAAGCTATGAGGCAGTTGTATAATTCCTGTTTAAAGTTTGTGCGAGTAGAGAAGAGATAGATTTCTACTGGAATAGAGTTCCAGAATAGAGGAGCAAAGCTAGAGAAAGCCTGAGATCCCATAGCCATATTGCTCATGGGTACAACTAGCAGGGATATCTCACCAGAACAAAGGGAATAGTGAGGGCTCAAAGGTATCAGCATCTGGGCAAGAGAGGAGGTAATGCCAGAGTGAACTATACCATCAACCAATGTGCCAAGGGAGTAGAGTCAGCTTGCCTCAGGGGAAGTCCATTTTAGGCTACTATACAACTGACAAAGGTGCGTCAGGTGATGCAAAGTTAGAGCAAAAATGACATATATTATTACAGGTAGTGTCCCATGTCAGGAGGTTTGATTTTGAAACATGAACATAAGTGACAGATACATAAGTGAGGGTAGGCAGAAGGACACCCTGGGCAATAACAATTCTGGCAGAGTGTGTGAGAGCATAGCCGGTTTTGTAGGCCAGTCCAAGTTTGCAGTTTGCTCCTCTGCAGGTACTGGAGATGTGCTGCTCAAAGTCAAGAGAGGGAGTCAAGTGTAATGCCAAAGTATTTGAACAAACTAACATTTACAAGGGGGAGCCATCACAGCAGGAAATGGATAGCTGTTCAGGACAGTTCCTTAGTCTAGGGGTATAAGCAAAGAGCATGGAGTGGCTTTTGATTATGTTTAATACTAGTTTGTTACTATGGAGCCAGTGTTGGAAGTGGTAAAAGTCAGAAAAGAAGGTAGAGTTAAGATTAGGGGTACTTTTGGAACTAGTGTATGGAACATGGTCATTTGCATAGAGCACAGATGAGCAAGAGGTGGCACTGAGTGATATTTCATTTATGAAAATAGTGAAGAGAAGGGGGCCAAGTTTGGAGCCTTAAGGTACTCCTATGTTAATAGTGGAAAGTTGAGAAACAGGAGTTATAGCTGATAAATTTGTTGTCTGTTAGGTAGCTATTATACCATGTGACAACCTCAGGGGAGAAACCAAGGGAACGCATTTTGGACTTGAGGAGGGAATGGTCAACAAGGTCAAAAGCTTTTGTGAGGTCAATGAAAATTGCCCCAGTTAGTAGGCGATTGCTCATAGAGATTTTTGTGTCATTAGTGAATTTAAGGACCGCAGTGGCAGTAGTATGCCCCTTCCTAAAGCCATGCTGGGCATCAGAGAGCAGGTTCCAGTCATGTAGGCAGGAGACAGTTTGCATAGAAACAAGTCTCTCTAGGATCTTGCTTAGGACAGAGAGGATGACAATCAGACATCAGTTTAAGATGATTGTGGGGTACCCTTTGTTAAAGACAGGGATGAGCCTTGCAATCTTTCAGATGTCAGGAACAATGCCAGAGCAGAGTGATAGATTGAAGATTCTGACCAGTGGAGAAGCAAGAATAGACACAACCAGTTTAAGTAGCCTGGGCTCTAGGCTATCAGCACCAACACTACTACTAGAAGAGATTGAGAGTAGCAGTCTGTAGACTTCCAGGGTAGATGCAGAATGGAAACATAATGGGGAAGATGAGTAAGCTGGATCAGAAGTGGAGGTGGGGGCTTGGGCAGGGGGAGCAGAGATATGAACTCTGGGAGTAAAGTCAAAATTTCTTTATCTGGATAAATCAGCAAAATGATGGTTGTAAGCAAATGCGATGGTGTCAGAGTTATTACAAAGGGATCCCTCCAGCACTATATAATTTGTGGATAGAGCTTGTCTAGCCCCAATGAAGCTCTTAATGTGAGCCCAGAATATTTTTGAGTCACCTGCAGCAGTGAGTAATAGATTCTTGCAGTAGGAGCTTTTTGAAAGGTGTATTTATTTATTGAATTGTGTTGACTCGGTAAGCCCACTGGTCCTAGAAGTCCCTTTTTCAGGGGCAACCAGGGGGAGGGGAATTATGGATGGAAAGCAACTGAAATTGAACAAGATTAAGCTGTTTTTGGTATTTGTAGTGAATGGGAGAAATTTGGCCAGGACACCTGGGAAATTCCCCTACTGGCTGCTTCGTGGCCAGTATGCAGGAGTCATCGCCAGATTTGGATGTCGGGAGTGCAGGGGAGTGGGCCTCCTCCCCTGTGCTTCAACTTTCAGGGGCCGTGGAAGAGGAACGCGTGCTGGCTGAGGCCGCGATGCCGACAATTATTGCAGCAGAGGACTGAGTCACTAACGATCGGTCTGGGCAACAAGAAGTGAATGTAATTCTACAACACAGTACCTTACAGGCCTCTTTGCGGTTGCAGCGGTCCGCTTTATTGCAGGAACTTTCCCATTTAGACATGGAGCTTGCAGCGCTCCCGTAGGCATCTTCAGGGCTTCCCGAAGTTGAAGCAGTGAGATCTGTTAAGCCCCCTGTTGACGCAGAGGGTTCTGCTTCATTTTCTATCGACTCTGTTCTGTCGAAATGTTGTGCTGGGGCTGGCAGTTTACTGAGTGCTCCCTCGGTGTGCCCACAGCCCCAGCGTGCTTCTCTTGATCCACCTGTGAGGCAGGCAACCAAACAACATCTGGGATATGGGTCAGTTCGGGGCAAGCCTACCAAGAATCGGCGAGAGATGTCTACATCTGGGACTTTGGAGCCTGAGGTATTTTTCTTTCCCCCTTCTCAAAAGCCAGGCTGGAGTAAAGGACAAGGTACTTTAATGACTGGGGGGCTTTTGTCTGGGACAAGCCTTTCTAATACATCCAAGGATTGTGGTCAGGGGGTGCCTTAGTCCCCCGAGAAAGCCTTAAAGAATGCTGATTGGGAACAGGGAGATGGTGATACTTGGACTCCAGACTCCCAGGACTCAACTTATTTGATGTTGCTGCAAAAGGCAGCAGATTCTGTGGCTACCAACACTGCTCTGAGCTCCAACAATCCCGGGGGGCTATTTCTGAAGGGGTTTTGCCTGAAGGAACTGTAGTGAGTGTGTTACCTAATGTTTTGCAAGCTCAGGTTTCTGCTGTTTCTGATGCTATGATTTCTGACCAAAATGTTGTTTTTTCTCCTGTTCCTGTTATTTCTGTGCCCCTTGAACCGTGGTTCCTCTCAGGATAGGGCCTGCCCCTCCCTTGCTAGATGCCCTAGAGGAGGATCATGTTAGGCCAGTTGGTTTTAAACTAGCTGATTTATTTTCATCCAAGAGAGAACTGGCCCCCAGACGAAATGCTGTTCGTTTGTTATATAAGGGAGGGCTTGTGGATCCCCCCCTAACAGGCTTTATGTGGCTAAAATGTTACTTAAAAGATCAATTAAATTTTTCTCTTCGGAGATTTTTGCCCTTATTAGTTTGGGAAATCATAATTTTGACATTAGTTTTAAACAGGTTTCCAGTTTAGATATATTTTGGGCACAGTATGCAGCCTGCCAGGCCTCTCCTACTTGGTCTCTCTTTCAAGCAATTCCTTTGACTAAGCCTGCTGTTAGAAATATTACTATCATGTTTAAAAATGAAGGAGTTAACCAGAGAATATTTTATTTTGGTTAAGACAACGGTGTGAGGTACTTAACAAACCTTCCCCCACATTGGATAGTGAGCAAATCTGGGATGGGGGATGGTGAGTTAGAGTAAAATTGTATTCTACAAATGTTGGGCATAGTCATTTACCTAGTTTTTTTATCTGGGGAAAGATAAAGGTCTCATTTTCTATGTGGGGCAGCCTAAATCTTGTTTTAAATGTGGCTCTCGTGTTCACTTTAGTTCGGCCTGTGATACTGTGAAATGTAGCCATTGTTTTGAATTTGGACATAACTCTAGTGCCTGTATAAATCTTTTTAAATGTAATCTTTGTGAACGTACAGGTCATGCCTATGGTCATTGCCCTTGGGCATCCCATAATAGGGAAGATTGTCCTTCACATGAAGGTTTGATCTCAATGGCACATCAGGCACAGGCTAAAATTATTGCAGCCTGGGACTTGAAAATCAGCATGCTTTCCTCAGCATCAGAGGGGTTAGCTAAAGGGACTGATGAGATTAGTATTCAGGATGCTTTGGTCACCCCTCTTCCTTTGCCATTAGATCAGCCTGCGGTTAGTATTTCGTCCCCTGACTCTGAGGTTCCTGTTGTGACGGAAGGGTCAGGGGTGGTGGTTGGTGACATGCCCCCGCAGTCTGCTTCTGGTGTAGAGGTTTCTGGTTTTGTTCAAATCCCACATAAACAAACTAGGAAAGGTTTGGCTGTGGCTGGTCGGGGAAAGGGGGCCAGAGTCCGTACGTGGCAGTCTGGCAACAAATTTGCAGTCTTGGCCTCTGACTTATCTGATAAAGATTCTGGGGGGGAAGATACTGATACTTCCTCTATCCGATCTAATACAGATACTGAGGGTGGTAGGGACTTGGATCCTATTGCTAAATGAAACCGACAAAGTCGTAGGAGTAAGTCACCCATAGGCACTTAAATGGCTTCGTTATCTGTTTGTACTTTAAATGTCAACAGCATTAAAGGTTATAGAAAGCTGGGGGGTGTGTTCTTAACTTTACAAGACTTTAAATGTGATGTTGTTTGTCTAGTGGATACTAGACTGAAATCACACCAGAAACTGCAACAAGCTTCCCGGGCATGGACCCGTGGTCCGTCTTTTTGGTCATCAGGTACTGATAAGTGTGACGGTATTGGGATTCTATTTTCTAACTCTGCTTTTCATGTGTCTCACTTGGTGGATATTCAACCTGGTAGGGCGTTATTGTTGGATTTTACTTACTCTTTTGAGAGATTTAGGATAATTGTTGTTTATGCCCCTCAGACAAAAGCACAGCGGGTGTCTCTTTTTCATTTAATTAGGCCCTTTCTGCATACTTCTAGGTTACTCTTGTGGGTAGGTGATTTTAATTGTGGTTTACACCAGAGAGATAGGGGGTTACAAACCCCCAAATTATTCTGTGATTCTGTTGCATTGAAGGATGTTATCACCACTGCCCAGCTAGTAGATGCTTACCGGTTTTGTCATGAGTCTGGGAGGTTTACTTTTTTTAAGGGACCTTTAAGGACTCGTATTGATTTTGCTTTTTTGTCTAAAGTGTTGACGATTCTTTCATGTCAGACTGTGGGTGTTGAGTTTTCAGATCATGCGGCCCTTAGAGTGTCCTTTTCATGGCACAAAACTCCGAGGTGTAAAAAAAATAGATGGAAGCTTAATGATTCCCTTTTGGAGGATCCTCACCTTCTGAAGTTATGGAGGAGGGAATGGGCAGCCAGGCTCTCGTGGCCGACATCTATGAAGAACCATGTGAATGGTGGGAAGATTCAAAAATCAGATGGAGGCAGATTTTTCAGGGGAAAGCTGTAGCAAATCAGACGGCTCAATACTTAAAATATTTAGCATTAAGGCAACAATTGCAGCATCTGATTTCCTTATCTGATACTACTAATAATGATTATAGTGACCAGATTGTGGTGGTTTGTACACAAATGAAAATCTTGCAATATGATCGGGCTAGTTCTTTGGGACAGGAGGCTAGATTTGGGAACCGGGTGACCAAAGGAGGGTTGGACCCATTTAAGGCCTGTAAAGGACAAGTGGAGTCTAAGTTTATTCAGACTTTACAGTCGCCCTCTGGTGACTTGGTTACAGAGCCAGAGGCTTTGGTTCAGGTTGTGGAACAACATGTCCTCTCCATGTTAGGTAGTCTACCTGTTTGTGAGTCGGCTGACCCCTTTTTGGACTCTTTGCACCTCCCTTTGCTCTCTTCAGCTGAGCAGGGTATGTTGTTAGGAGACACTGTAGACTCGGAAGTGACTCAGGCCATTGATAGTTTAAATTCAAATTCAGCACCAGGATCAGATGGCATTACTGCCCATTTTTATAAAACTTTCAAGGAGGATTTAGTTCCTGCTTTAACTTTGTTATTTAATGACATGTTGACCACAGCCTTTTTACAAAGTCCATGAAGGAAGCCATTTTGGTCCTAATTTTTAAAAAAGGGGATAGGGCTGATTTGCATAATTGGAGACCACTGAGTTTATTGAATGTAGATTATAAAATCCTGGCCAAAATTGTGTTGGCTAGATTACGTAAAATTGCTGATCATCTAAGTCCTGCTCAGACTTGTGGCATTCCAGGTAGAAGCCAACATGATAATTTGATTCTGTTGAGAGAATTATTTGCCCTTGGTAAAAAAGGGAAGGTTACGGGTTGGGTCTTGGGTTTGTACCAAGAGAAGGCCTTTGTTAGGGTCTCCCAAGACTTCCTATTTTCAGTGTTGCGGGCCTTTGGGATTCCTGTTCCGTTTCTCTTTTGGCTTAAGGCTCTCTCTATGATGGGGCTACCATCATTCCTAATGTGAATGGTTGGTTGGGGAAGCCTGTGACTATGGTACGAGGGGTCCAACAAGGGTGCCCCTTAAGCCCTCTTCTTTACAATTTTTGTATTGATATTTTGATTAGGGCAATTTCTCTTTGTCCTCATATTTTGAGGCTGGGGGGGGGGTTCCTCCATCGGATCCCACCAAAATTTTAGCTTATGCTGATGATTTGGTCTTGACTGTGGACATCTTTGTGGAGGAGGCTGCGTTGGTACAGGTCCTCCATTCATATTCCTCAGTTTCAGGATCTTGTGTTAATTTTAGGAAAAGTGGTGGGGTACCTGTAGGTCACCTTGCTCTTCTACAGACTGGTACTTATGCGGGGATACTGATCTCTACAGCTCCCTTTAAGTGCTTGGGTATTTTTTTTGGAACAGGGGATATGCACTCTTATAATTGGCAGATTGCTTTGGGGAGGGCTGAAGGTCTTGTTTCCAGCTGGAAACAGTACCAGACTGGTAAAAAAAAAAGGGTTGTGTTGCTCAAGACTTTGGTGATCCCCATTTTTTTGTATCTTTGTTATGTATTTCCCCCACCTCTGTTTTTTTTACCAGACTATATGGGATTTTTTTCAAGGGTTCTGGTGGTACTGTTTGAACCCAGTGAAGGGTAGTATAACCTATAGACCACTCAAGGAGGGTGGGGTTGGGATGATCCACCCTGTTGCTTTTTTTATAGTTTTTTTTTTTTCATTTATAATTTTGGGAAAGCATTAAAACTGGGGGAGGTGGTTTGGAAACCTTTTTTGTTGAAATGGTTGCTACCCTACCTTCCAACTTGGAAATTGGGGAAAAAGGGTTGGGTTTTTCATTTTTCAGAAATTCCCCTGTATGGGAAAGAAACTCTTGAGGTGGCCCTGTCCTGGGGTTTCTTCCCACAGAATTTTTGTGTTTTGTCTCGGCCGATGCTTTATGACAAAGTTTGGATGAGGGAGGCACAGGACGAGGTAGCGTTCCCTTTTTGCCCTCCAAATCACTTTGAATGGATTCTCTAGCAACTCAGCAATCCCCGTTTGCCCCCCTATGTTTGGGATATGGCCTGGTTGGGTAATTATGGGCATTTAAGTGTCAAAGGTAACCATAAACACAAAGTGTTGGACACTCAATATTGCCCCAGGGATCGTTGTCAGGGTATTATAGAAACTCAACAGCATCTTTTTTTAGAGTGCCCTTTTGCTCTTACTTCTTGGACTTTTTTAGCAGACATGTGGTCTGAACCTTTGATGTTACATTTATCTTATGAACAGCTTATGTTCTGTACATATGGTGCTTTGTGCCAAAAATATCATGCAGATACTTTATTTATCGTTTTTGCTTTGATTCGTTATTATTTATGGCAGGCCAGATGCATATTGGTCTTGCATCAAAAAATGATTATGGTACAAGAAGTGATTGAGAATATTAGAACTGCTGTTCATTTAGTTACTGTAAATTGCATGATTTAAAAATCCTAGCAGGGCATCATTTTTGTTCATTTATGGCACAATTGTGATCTCTTTTCAGTTGATTGTTATTATTTATTTTGTGTCTTTCTTTTAGGGGTTCTTTTTGGTTTTTTGCCATGTTCATTTTTGCTGTATTTTACCTTAGATATTGATGTATAGGATATTATTTCTTTTGTAATGAAGTCCAACTTTTCTCAATAAAAGTCCCCTACTCTTTTTTGATAAGTGCCATGGGATCTTTAGCATCCACCTGAACTACCACCAATCCAAGCAGATGGGACCTCAGTTTAACGTCTCATCCAAAAGATGGCACATCAGAAGTGCAGCACCCCCCTCATGCTGCACTACAGTGTCAGTATTGGGATATTAACCCAAGTGCCAGATGTGGGAACTGAACCCACAGCCCTCTGATCTCCTGGCCTCAGAGGCGAGTGTGCTACCTACTGAGCCACTGACACTGCTGTATGGCCCTCTTACAAGAGTTTCTCTTCATTCTGTATTCATACAGGTTAGTACGATGTCAAGAGGTCCTAAATTTAAACCAGCTATTGCCCCTAGACTTTAGCTGAGCAAGCAGGTCTTTGTGTAGCCACCTAGTCAGGGTCCCATGGATTCTACGTGACACTTTAGGGGTGCATAGGTCCTGGAGAGTACAGAAAATAGATATGAAGTAATCTAGTGCTTCATTGACATTTGCTGAGGTGAGAAGCACTGTCCAATCAACCTTAGATAGGTCATCAAGGAAGGCAATAGGGTTTAGTTTGGAAAAATCCTGAAATGAAAGTACCTAATGGGGGCTAGATATGGCATGAACCCACCAAATACAGTAAACAGGGAAGTGATCCATAATACCATCCGAGAGGACATCTGCTCCAGAGATTCTATCAGTCCTGTTTGTCAGGACTTAGTCTATTAAGATATGAGAGCCAGAAGTCACAGAAATTCTAGTCAAGTCAGTAATAAGTTGGTGAAGATTATGTTTCTGAACTAGAGTGTCATAAATATGGGCTGGCAGTATAGCCTAGAGGTAGAGGAATGAGGTGTGAATGAGCTTGGTACATCCAACAGACCAGACCTGAGTTTGATTCTCACAACTTCCGCTTGCATACTGTGTGACTCTGAGCAAGTCACTTAACCGTCCAGTGCTCCCAGGTCACCCCTGAAAACAGGCACTTGTGCCTAGTGGGCCTTACCTGGTTACCAAAGACTAAAATAAAAAGAAGTCTTTTTGGATTTACCACCCCAGTCTAGACTGTCACCAAAGAGGATGACTTCATTTTGTCTGGCAAGTGTGGAAGATTGAGATAGGAGCTCAGTGAGGCCAGTGGAGCCACCTTTCGGAGGATTATAGGCACAGATGAGGTGTAATTTTTTGGGCGGAGTGCAACACTTCACAGTGAGAGAGGTGAGGGGTAGGAAAAACAGAGAGATTAAGATGTGATTTAAAGTATATTGCTACACCACCACCCTTTTGGAGGAGGGGCAATCACATTGCAGCAGATTTTAGTTCCGTAGGGAGCAGGCTGAGTCAGAAGTGGAGGGTTTTAGCCATGTTTCAGAGAAACATATGTCAGGATTATACAATGATGTCCAAGCTTCAAGTTCAGTGAGATTGCAAAGCAGGCTGCACATGTTAAGGTGAACAATTCTCAAGCCCTTGACTCTAGCCCATTGATGGTCAGAGTCAGTGAGGGATGAAGGGGATCTGGGATTCAGTTCAATATCCCCAACCTGGATAAGGGTAAGGAGGTAAAGGTGCCATAGTTTTTGAGGGGGAAAGGGAAAGGTATGAGGAAAGAAGTGGCACTGTTTATTGACGATCCCAGCAATCGGATACTGTCGGCCAGGGGATACACATGGTGTAAGATTAGAATGGCTGGCCTGAGAGACAAGGAGGTTTGAGTAATGGAAGTCATAGAGATTAAATTGGTCTGATGTCCAAGCAGGATAACAGGGGTAGGTACTTGGTCAAAGACAAGATGAACTGAGAACATAACAGGGCAACATAAAATAAGGGATGAGGGTGGAAACTTAATGATAAGGAGAGAAGGCACTGTACAGAAAAAGGGAGTAAGTAGGTTGAGCAGGAAAATTCAGGCAAATCAGTACCAGAGTCCAGAAAAATAACCAAATAAGGCAAGGAAAGGGTAGCAGAAAATCAACAGATAGCCACCCTAAGAAAGCCTAACTCTAGACCAGTAGTATCTGAGGTCAGTAGAATGGGCTAGGTACATTGTTGTGAAGGAGACAAGTGGAATAGGAAGCTACCATATAAAAGAGAGCAAAGGGGGATGAGGAATAATCCAGTCAGGGGGAAAATAGGTGAGTGAAAGTGAGCTGACTGGTTCACACCATCAGAGACTGCCTATAAAGCAAGCGTCAGCTGTGGGTGGGAGGGTGGTTGGGAATGGTGGGCGGGAAGAGAGCTACAGTGCTGGGTGGTGCAGTACACCTAGCCAGAGGATGTAAGTAATAACTGCAGAGGTAAGGGAGGTGTCCGGTGGGAAGGTAGAGCAGGTGGCAGGGAGGGGGTTCTAGAGTTCCTAGCTGCCCTCAATGACACTTGTGAGCCCCAGGCAGTGCAGCAAGTGAGCTCTGGTAGCTGGAGAAAGAAAATAAGTAAAGGCATGTTAAGAGGGGAGTCAGAAGTAACAGGAGATCATGTAATCTGAGAAGGGTGGAATGGGAGGTACAGAGACTAGCTGCAGTCCTAAGTAAGTTAAAAGACAGCCAGAAATTGTGCTCTGCAGAACCCCAGGTGCCTGCAAAAATAAATGTCTGCTAAAAAGATTAGAGAGGGGACACTGGAGCACAGTAAAACACAGCTAACTAAACTAAAATTAAAGTACAGGGCAATAGTTGATACAAACAGTTATACAGCACACATCCTAGTACTAAAAAAATACAAGCCAAGTGCACAGGCAGCAGGTTCAAGTCCCTGTACACACCATGAAACATGAGCTTAAATGATAATAAGGCAACTTGATAAAAGGCTAAAAAAACAAAGGTACAGAAGCAAACTGCTGTAAAAGCAAAACTTAAAATGCTGGTTCAGAGGCAATATAATCAGCAAGATAAAAATAATCAGAACTGTTTAGCTAACTTCTCCAGGGGGGCCATGTGGTCCACAGCAAAGATGGTGCCGTACACCCGACCAGAGGATGTAAGTAATACCTGCAGAGGTAGGGGAGGCATCTGGTGGGAAGGTAGAGAAAGCGGTTGGGTCCAGAGTTCCTAGCTGCCCTTAGAAACCAATGTAAGTCCCAGGCAGTGCAGCAAGTGAGCTCCAGTAGCTGCAGAGGTAAGGGATGCTTCCAATGGGAAGGTGGAGCAGGCGGAGGGGTCCGGAATTCCTAGCTGTCCTCAGCAACCAATGTGAGTCCCAAGCAGTGCAGCAAATGAGCTCCAGTAGCTGCAGAGGTAAGGGAGGTGTCTGGTGGGAAGGTAGAGCGGGGAGCGGTCCAGAGTTGCTAGCTGCCCTCAACAACCAATGTGAGTCCCAGGCAGGGCAGCAAGTGAGCTCCGGTAGCTGTAGAGGTAAAGCAGGCATCTGGTGGGAAGGTAGAGCGGGGGGGCGGGATTTGGAGTTTGTAGCTGCCCTCAGCAACCAATGTGAGTCCCAGGCAGTGCAGAAAGTGAGCTTCGGTAACTGCAGAGGTAAGGAAGGTGTCTGGTGGGAAGGTAGAGTGGGGGGTCCAGAGTTGCTAGCTGCCCTCAACAACCAATGCGAGTCCCAGGCAGGGTAGCAAGTGAGCTCCAGTAGCTGAAGAGGTAAGGGAGACATCTGGTGGGAAGGTAGAGCAGGTGGGGGGCGGTCGGAGCTCCTAGCTGCCCTCAACAACCAATGTGAGTCCCAGGCAGTGCAGCATGTGAAATCATTTAAACCATAATACTTTGTTTTTGTTTTTTTTCCAGTCTTATTAGCCATCCTAAATTGTATTGAGTTGTCTAGCAATCATTGAAGAGAGAGATTTGTACTGTAATTATCAATTTCTACAATATTTACTAAATGTATACTAAACAAACCTGGTAGACCCATTTTCCACATTTAGGTGTCCAAATGAACTGAACCTAAACCTTACTAAACTTTCTTTAATAACTTGCTTAAGTCTATGAACTACACTTTTCTATGAGTGACCCTACAACCTAGGTCCCAAATCAAAAGATATCCTGGACTTGATATGTCCCAGAGTAAACTGACCTGATTATGATACATTTTTAAACTAAGGCATTTCTAGAACCACATCAGAGGGAATCTAACACATCACATTCTACACATATTGTATAATTCCTTGTGCACTAGTCAGGTTTTTTAAAATCAGTAAAACAGTGATCTGAACCAATCCAATTATGTTGTACCCTTGGTAAATGATGGGATGCTGGCTACCAATGTCCCTTTTTTTAAAATTTTCCATAACCAAGTGCCATAACCCTCTGTAGAACTATTTACTGTAAAACACAATTACCTCCCTGGCTCCCACCACCTACATATTCGCTACATTCCCTCCCCAGTACCTCATTTAATTTTAAAATATTGAAATGTAACCGTCTTCAGTACTTCTGCACCATTTCCCTGATTCCTAGCATTACTACTTTTGTAGGGATCTCCTTCTATTCTATGCCTCAGCATTAATTGGGCAAAAAAGTGACTCTGGAAACAGTTTTTAGTTGGATTTAGTTTTACTTTTATGTACTATGAATCACTGAACATGGCTTGATGGGTTGTAACAGAAATGCAGATAATAAATACATTTTAGTGTTATGTATTCCAAATAAATGAAGCATCTCTAAGTACCCAAAGATAAAAAAAATACTGAATCACAGTAAGAAAAAAATATAAAATAAATGAAAAATATAGCATTCTTAAGCATATAAACAAAATGCAGATACAACAAAGTACTTGGGGCATATATAACTGCAAATGAGCAAGGAGCAAAAAGGTGAAAGAGCGACTGAAGACATACACAAAGCCTAACAGCAGTCATCTACATCATATGAACACATCAGTAGCAATAGAAAACAAACTCTAGCCAGAGCTGACACGGCTGTGGTGAGCTGCCAAATGACCAAAGTTACACGTGTGCATAGAAAATTTTGAACGCCCGGGTGTAACTCGACCATTTTTTGGAGTTGTTTCACCAAATTTTTAGCATGGCCTTTTTGGGACCCCACGTCATGAAGAGTGCCACTGTCATTTCATTCTCTTGTCCCAAAAGATGATTTCACAGAGCGACTGTGCTATTCTGTACCACAGGTGCAAAAACATTTTTCAGGCAGGATGTGAAAAATGACAGCTGTACTGTTAATAAGGAGGTGTGCAAAGATGGAAATGTTGAAAATCTGGAGTGAAAATATTAAAAATTGGCAAAGTTAGGAGCGTGTGTAGAGACGCACACTCGTAACACAGTCATTTTATTGGAAATTGTTCACCAAATTTGCAACATGGGCATTTTGGGACCCCACCTCATGAACAGTGGCACTGTTGTTTTGTTAATCAGTCCCAAAAGGTGATTCTATGCAGCGACTGTGAAATCATCTTTTGGGACTGAGTAATGAAATGATAGTGATAGTGTTCATGGGGTGGGGTCCCAAGAACCCCATGTTGAAAATTTTGGGCCAAAATTCCTGAAAATGACTGATATATCAACATAAGTTGAAAACCTATTGAATGCCATTATACGACACTTACCTTTGATTCTTCAGTTTATTTATTTATTTGCTTTTGGTAACCGGGTAAGTGCACTAGGCATAAGGATGCCTATTTTCAGGCATGACCCGGGAGAACACAGTTTAGACATACATAATTGTATATCTGACGCAGCAGTACAGCTGTCATTTTTCACATCCTTCCTGAAAAATTTATTTTGCACCTGTGGTACAGAAGTTCCAGGTTTGGCTTTGAAGAGTGCAGATGTGTCCCAGTTAAGAGAAGATAACAGTGCCAACCTCTGAAGGTAAGTATGGGATAATGGAGAGGTGCGACAAGATGGGTGCTCAGTGGGAGGGTGCAGATGGGGGAGGGGGACTGGGGTGACAATGAGGGATGGTTTTCTTTTTTACAGGTAAAAAAACCAAAAGACATCAGGTGACAGTTTTCTTTATTTACAGGAAAAAAATAAAGAAAAAAGTATAAATTTGGGCACACTGGGATGGGCTCCCAGTGTGCCACATGATTTGGGGGGGCATATAATGCCAATGCAGGAATTAAGTACCCCGATATCAGTGCAGAGAACATAAAAACATAAATTTGGGCACATTGAGGTGGGCTCCCAGTGTGCCACATGAGATGGGGGTACATGATGCCAATATGGGGACTGGGCACCCCGATGTCGGCATGGGGATGGGGAACAGAGGGATTGAAGGGCAGCAGCAGTGAGAGGAAGTGGGAATGTTTGATTTGCTGACAGTGCTGGGAGGGAGTGGGGAGGATAGGAGCAGTGGGAGGGTGTAGGAGGAGTGCAATCCGAAAGGTGGTGGTGGTGGTGGTGATGCAACTGCGCATGCACAGCACTTACACATGTGTAGTTGCAGTGAATGGCATTCTGCTAGTTACAAGATGGTGGCACCAGCAGAACTGCGCATGTGTGCGAGTCGCTCATGTGCCATTCTTGCCATGGAATGTGGAAGTAACAGCTAAAATTGTGAGGCTGTTACTCTGTAGTGGCTGATCGTGGCGGAGTGTTTCAAGCTACGTTGGACTTTCAGAAGGAAACTTCCAAAAGTCCAATGGAAGGTGCAACGATCTGCCATTTTAAGGCAAGACATGCTAAAACGGCAGTAGGCCCCACCCACAGCTGTAAAAATAACAGCAGTATAAGTCAGCATAAGACTAAAGGCAGCCCGCCTGTGGTAAACACCTTGTCAAATATTGTAGATGAGTTATCAATTTTGACTTGAAAGAACTCAAAGTGAGCGTGCTTCAAATATGAATTAGCAGGGAGTTTTATTGTTTGTGAGTATATTTACAAAAAGCTCCTTCTCACCATGTCTTCAAATGAGACTGTGGAACAAATAGCAAGCCAAAAGAGCTTGACTGCGTATTTCTATATGGCTGAGGTGGGACCAGCAATTCAGTGCTGTAGTTGGGGGCCAGGCCATGAGGGGTCTTACTTAGTTATCAAGTAATGAAATCAATGCTCTTCTGGACTAGTATCCAGTAGAGTGACATGCTGTAAGAAAGGAAGTAATATGTTCAAGAAACTTACTTTGAGTTAATATATGAGCAGCAGCATTCTCAAGATATTGCAGTCTATCAAGGGTTACCTTTGTTTGCTCAACCAGCAGATGATTTGCAATTACACAGATGACTGGTAATAAAGGCATGAATTAAGGTTGCATGCTGTGGAAAAGCAACACATTTTGCAATGTAAAATGCTCCTTAGGTGGAAGAGCCCAACATTAATAGTTCTGGTGGTGTGTAAATTAAAAGAAAATTTGTTTCAAGTAAAACACACAAGTTCTTCACTGCAGACTTTGACATTACTTGGACATGTAATCATAAATGTGAGTAGCTGTTTAAGTAGGGACAGAGGGACAGACATATGGGATAAATAATGAGGAGACTGTATCTAATGAATTAACAGTGATACACACCTTGCTGTCATCTGAATACAAGTGGAATGATACACAACAGGAATATGACACTCCTGCCAAAGGCTGCAGATAGGTGTTAAACAATATAGGTCAAAAACTGAGTCTTATGGGACTAAATCCATTAAAGGCGAAGGTAAGAAACTAAAATCTCCCAAGTTGACACTTAGGGTGCCTCTTACAGATAGATTACTTATTAATAGTATATGTTTAGGGCTTATTCTGTATGGACTTTAGTGGCTCTCAAAAAGTTGTTATACATGTTCTAAAAGTTGTGCACATTCTATAAGTTGTGTACATTCTGGGCTAGATATTCAAAGGAGTTGCACCTGGCATAACTGAGTTGTGCCAGCGCAACTCCAGAACTGTGCCCTGGGGCAATATTCAAAGGTGGGAATTGCGCAGTGCAATTCCCATTGAGCCGGGGAGCAAAGATAATGTATGCAGCACATCTTCAGGGGGCATGTCCATGCATATGCAGCACATCCCGATATTCAGCCTGGGATGTGCGGCTCATCTGCTGGCACAACTCAGAGATGTGCAACCTACCTGGGCTCAAAGTTGAGCCTGTAAAGAATGGCTCAAGTGCCCATCACCCACAGGCATGCCTCTGTATTGCAGTGCACAACACAGCAGCTGCCAGCCATGAGTGGCAACCCCCCTGAACACCGTGCACAATCACCCACACATGTTCCTGGTTGTACAGTGTAACCACCCACCCCTCCTGTAGTGGCAATTGCCATGTAGGCATTAATGCCCATGTCCGTGGTAATCTAGGGGTACTCCCCTCCCCATCCTGACCCTCCGATCACTGGCGCTGTAATGTAATCACTATCACTGGTGGTCCAGTCATTCCCCCTTCCCTGGCCAAATCCCCGATCACCATCAAAATATGACACTATGCCACCCTAGTGTTCCAGTGGTAACCCCCACACCCCCACCCACACAGGACGCCCAGCCCATCAAGTGCCCCCCAGTTCATTGGAGGGCAGCAGTCCCACCCACATACCACCGCAGCTGCCTGCCAAATGACAGCTTACAGTAGTATGCGACAAGTCTGCTGCCCACCGATGATCAGGGGGGGCACTGGGTGGGCTGGGTGTCCTGTGTGGGTGGGGGTGTGGGGGTTACCACTGGAACACCAGGGTGGTGTAGTGTCACATTTTGATGGTGATTGGGGATTCAACCGGGGAAGGGGGAACCACTGGACCACCAGGGATAGTGATTACATTACAGTGCTGGTGTTTGGAGGATCAGGATGGGGAGGGGGTACCACTAGACTGCCATGGACATGGGCATTAATGCCTACATGGCAATCACTGCTATGGGCTGGGGGGTACATCTGGACCTCCATTGCCAGCAACACATGGTGTGCAGGGCGCCAGGCACATTTCGCTGGCCAGCCCTGCACAACTCGTGCAAATGGGCCCATACTGACATGCAAATGGCCCCATTTGTGCCTTGCATGCATTATGGCCCCATTTGTATATTGGTGTCTGAATATTAGGAATTTGTGCACAGCATATCTCTGCTGCACTGGCACAATTCCCATTCCTGGTATTCAGCCCTGTCTGGAGGAATGTGCCAGCGCATTGTATTTGCACAGTGAGCATTACTTGATATATTCAGAAGAGATGCACCATGCCACATCTCTTTTGAATGTTTCCCTTAGTTGCTCCAGTGCAACTCAGTTGTGCTGCACACCCACTTGCGCCACTGCTAGGTGCACATTTGAATATCTGGTCCTCTGTCATCAAGTGTACCTGTGTCCCTACTTGTGCCACCTGCCACCAGCCAAGCCTTCATTTTCACGGATTGCTCCTCTCCAGTTGAGTGCTCTAACTCCCACTCCACTGAATTTTGCAGGCTGCAGCCTTCCTTCATGACAGCACTAGCAGTTCCCAATTCTACCTATCCCTCTCTTCTCAAGGTAACTGTTTTTGGTTTTGATTTAAGAATGTGGTCAAAGAAGGACAAAGTGGGAGCTTTAAGGCAGTTGATGAGTTCCTTTTGCCACAAGTAAGTGCAGGGACAGCACTACCTACGCCGCCGAAAGACATAGCCATTGATAGAATTTTTATGATCTTGCATGAAACTAAGAAAAAAGGTTAATAAAATGAATGATGCCTTAGGTGCTATAGAGCAGAGAGTGCAGAAGCCCTCAGCATGTGTGAAGGGCTTTCTCTCAGCTCTGGGTGAGTTCTGTACCTCCCACTCTACTTATCTTTGCAGCTGCAGCATGCCTTCCCCACTGCACTAGTGGTTCCCGATGCCCTTCAGCATATGTAAGGGGATTCCCCTCTGAGTGCAGTAGTGATTACTGGGCAGAGCTGCTCCAACAGCTCTCACTCTCTCTGTCTCTCTCTGTACTGGTGCTTGGCAGGATAAACACTGCCTATCAACAAATGTGATTTTTAAAAAATTCATTAAATTGTAGTACAAACATTATTGCAAAAAACAGAAGAGAAATGTTTAACCTGTTCTAATCTGTTCAATGAAGTTTCCTTAACTTACAACATCAGTACATCTCCTATCATTAGTATTTTTGAAACCATACACTATAACAAATAAAATATGGGCAACCATAAACAACTCACCTTTTGTTTCCATCTCGGGGCTGAGATAACAGCATGAACCTCGAGAGCTTCACTCCTCAATGGAAACACAGGCTTGCTGTGTATGGTCACCCATACATTATTCCTTATATGGTATAAGGTTAGCCATTGTTCTGTATAAAATCAGCCTGCTAAAAATCTTTGTTATGCACATTCCAAAGTGTTGTTGCATATATTCTAAACAGTTGTCCTGCATACTTCAAAGGTCATCAAATTTTAAATTCCTTAGTCACCCCACACCAAGCTGCTTACTAAACATCCAGTGCACAATGGTGTACCTTTTAACTCACAAAAGTCTGCAAATTTAGTTTTGGTTGTAGAACAAAACAAAGAAATGGCTAGCTTTCTTTACTCAGAGGATACTTCTGTGACTCCTGCATGTAAAAAAACACACTATATAAAATAAAATATGGGTAACCACACACAACTACAAATGTGTTTCTAACTTGTGGTTGAGATGACAGAATGGACCTCTTGTGCTTCACTCTCAAGGATGATATGCTGTCATCACAACCCCTCGATGGAAACACTGCCTTCTTGTGCATGGTTACCAATACATTATACTATATTTTCATTTGCTCTAAGGATGCCACAAATAATGGGGGTGTACTACTATATTTGTATGATATAAGAATACATGCACAGTAGTAGCCATCACCACGATTAACAATATCAGATGTTAAAACACACCATGGCATGCTATCAGGCCGTGAGTGGGATGTCTGATGTTGGTACAGCAAATGGGGACTGCTGTAATTATTCCACCTACAGTACTGCTAAGTAGGTGGGATGTATGCCGTTATTCTCTTTGGCATGCTTGCAGAGCCACTGGCAACACAGAATACACATTTACAAACTACACACAGTATACATCTGTGTCTGACAGTACTAAATTTAGAATTTTATATAAGGTCATTCTTGCAATCATCCCTCCCCTTCACAGGCATCTAGAAAGCACACCAAACAAAAGTCAGATCACATACTTCAGTAGCTAACATTTCTCCTTTGCTATTACAGCCTACCCCACCATCCCTCATACACATTCAGTATCATAACTTTTTACACAGATTTCTATTCTATTAATAGGAACTTATCTATTGTTATTTATTGTTATCTCTTACTATTTTTAAGTCATGTTAGTGATGTATTCAGGCAATGAATCACTTTATGTTCTGAACCACTGTACAGTATGTTGACAAAATAACACAGAGAGGTCAAATCCTTTTAATAACTTTTATTTTCCAATAGCATAACAACATTAAAGTATGCACATTTTTCGCAGAAACAAGGCAGAAACAACATTGCACACAGACCTGTACATACTGTATACAAATACCAGGCAAACAAATGCAAATATATATATTTTATATTAATGGGTGCCCTTCATTTTCACACACCATTCATAGCTGTTCAAGTATACTGTCCCTTATTTTTGCCAAAACAGGTAGGGTCAATTCAAAGTTCTGTCTGACATATATTAGTTATAACATTTATCAAGTTCCTGTGCAACCCTTTTTCTACCCCTTATGCTGTCATATTTACATTATTTTACCATGGTACATATAGGTACAAAGCATGAAAAACCAGAGCTACAACTCCTTCTGGCACAACGTCCATGTTGGACAGAATACCTTTGCAAACCTTGGAGTGGCCTTGTGCTGCTTGCATTGGCTCATGCACTTCAGGCCAAGGTATCTGTGTCTGATGTGACACAGGTGGGGTACCTGCTGCCATTGCTCCCATCACAGTGTCACCGATTTGCACTGGGTCTGGGCAAGGTTCATCTGCTGGTGGTAGCATTTCCTCTTCCTCTGCCATGTTGTCCTCATAAAGCCTAGCTGTTGTATGCCTCTCCATTGGAATGGATGTTCATGGCACTAGCACTGTCAGCTATATCTCCTTCAGTTCCCTTCTCAGCTCTTGCATCATGGACTACAGATGGATTTGCACAGCTCTTATTTGCATTATTGTGTCCCTCATCTGTTGGCATTCCAGCTGAATTTATTTATGCTGTTCTACTCATAACACTAATGCTGTGCTTTTTCCCCTTTTTCTTTGTTATCTTTTCTTGTTTTGCAGCCACCTTTTCCCTTTCTGGAGCTACCCTTTCTTTTGTATTTTCCTCCTCCACCTGCTGCCTTTCCTCTTAGTATGCCTCTGCCTGCTGCCCGAGTGCTACCATTTCATTTGGATTGTCCTCCTCCTGCTGCTTTTCATCGTGTTGTGCTTCTGTCTGATGCTCTAATGCTACCCTTTCCACTTGATGTGCCCATTCCTCTGTATGTACCTGCTGTTAGGCACCCTTGCCATTTCCTTCTCTTGCTGCTCTTTCTACTGTTTAAGAAAGGAGGGTTCATCGTCACTGGTGATAATATCACGCTGTTTGGAAGATAGAAATACTTGCCAAGAATGCTGTACGCTCAATGATGATGTCACAAATACAGTCAAATAGAATATTATTCATAATTCTTTTATACTAAATTTATTCTTGGAAGCAGCTGACTTAGAAAAAGAAACAGAAACACAGAATCTGTTGGCAGATTGAGACTGTACGGCCCACCTAGTCTGCCCATTTTCCTACTCACTGCTGCAGCCCCAGATCATATTTGATCTGCGGCTCTCCTGATCTACACATCTCCAGGGTAACCTTATATCTATCCCATGCACTCTTTAATCCAGTGTTGATTTTGCCCCCACCACTTCTGCTGGAAGGCTGTTCCATGGCTCCACCACCCTTTCAGTGACAAAATACTTCCTAACATTACCCCTGAGCCTTCCACCCTTCAGCCTCATATCATGCTCCCTTGTGTTTGTGCAATTTGCTCTGAAATATGTTTTCCACCTGTACCCTGTTTATTCTCTCTATCATATCTCCCCTTTCCCTTCCTTCCTCCAGTGAATAGATATCAAGATCCTTATATCTTTCCTCGTAGGGTGCAGTCCATGTACCATCTTTGTTGTCCTTCTCTGGACTACCTCTGTTTTGTCAATATCCTTCCAGAGATGTGGTCTCCAGAACTGGACACAGTACTCCAGCTGAGGCCTCACCAGTCATCTGTACAGTGGCATCACCACCTCTTTCCTCCTGCTTGTTATGCCCCTCTCTATGCACCCCAACATGTTGTTTGCTTTCCCCATCGCCTTTTCACACTGTTTGGGCACCTTCAGGTCCTCAGATATAAAAACCCCCAGGTCTCTCTCCTGACTTATGTGGCCAGAATTTCCCCACCCATCCTGCACTCTTCCCTTGGATTCCTGTGACCCAGGTGCATGATCTTACACTTTTTAGCATTGAAACTCAACTGACAGACACCCAGCCACTCCTCTAATAGGCTTAGGTCCTTTCTCATTTTTTTCACCCCTCCGCAGTGTCCACTCTGTTGCAGATCTTGGTGTCATCTGCGAAGAGGCACACTTTTCCCTCCAGACACTATGCAATGTCACTAATGAAAACATTGAATAGGACTGGCCCCAGCACTGACCCCTGTGGCATCCTGCTGGTCACCTCCCTCTCCTGAGATTTCATGCCATTTACCACCACCCTCTGAGTCCTGTCCCTTAGCCCATTCTCAACCCACTTTATCACCATAGGACCCACTCCCAGGCTCCCAAATTTATTTAGCAATCTCCTGTGTAGAACGGTGTTGAAGGCCTTGCTGAAATCCAGACAGACCACATCCCCCACTCCTCCCTTATCTAGCACACTGGTTACCCAGTCAAAGAAATCTAGAAGATTCGTCTGACAGGAACTTCCCACTAAAAATCCATGCTGCCTTGGACGCTGTGCCCCGCTATCCTCCAGAAACATCAAAATCCTCTTCTTAAGTAAGGACTCCATTATTTTCCCCACTACTGAGGGCAGGCTTACAGGCCTGTAATTGCCTGCCTCCTCTTTGCTTCTACTCTTGTGGAGAGGGACCACATCTGCCTTCCTCCAGTCCTCAGGTATGTCCCCATCTCTAGTGATGCACTGAAAAGGGCAGCCAGTGGTTCCATCAGTACTTCCTTGAGTTCCTTTGTTACTCTGGGGTAGATTCCTTCTGGACCCATTGCCTTATCTGCTTTTATTTTACCAAGTTCTTCTAGGACTCTTTCCACCATGAGTGGGCTGATGTCTACCCCTTCCCCTGAATACCCCTATTAATAAATCTCTGTCCCTCACCCTCCCCATCCTTGGTGAATATTGAGCAAATATCTCAGCCTTTTCTAGGTTGTCCTCCACCTTTCCTCCTCCTTCCTTCTTCTGCCTAACAATCTCATTTCTGATCTTTTTCCTCTCACTAATGTATCTGAAGAAGGTCTTGTCACCTTTCTTAATAGCCTGGGCTATACCTTCTCTGTCTGTGCTTCAGCCTTTCTAATTATTTTCCCAGATTCCCTCTGCTTCTCCCAGATATTGTTCTCTATACTCATCCCTTTGTTTCCTTGTATCTTCTGAAGGCTCTTTTCTTTTCCCTTACTTTCTCAGCCACTACCTTCAAGAACCATAATGGCCTTTTCTTTCTTTTACTCTAGCCATGCATTTTGACACAGTGACCTGTTATTTCTGTTATGACTCTCTTGAGTCTAGACCACTGTTTTTCCACATCTCCCCATAGACCTTATGCTGCTAGGGGCTCTTTTGAGATTTCTATCCATCTCCTTAAAGTTGCTGCTTAAAGTTAGTAAAATAACCTACCTGTGAGAAAAGAATGGGACATTTCCACAGTATCTATATTTATATAAATAATTTAACTTTTATTATGTACAGTTTAATCAAATAATTAAAACACTTTCTTACCATGTAGTTTTTGGTATCCTTTCTGAACATAATGATGTGTTTTCCAGGTGGAAGGGTATTTGCTTTTCCCCCACTCGTTCTGCTTACTGGTGGCATCAATGCCTTTTCCTGCCAAATTGTGTTTCTTTGGGTGTCTCATTAAAGCTCACTGTAGCAAATCTGGTAGTCATCTTCAGTCAGATATATGGTTCAGTGCAGTGGTACGGTATTTTGCCTTGCAGGCTGATGTCTGTAATAGAAATCTTCAATCTCCACGAAGGCCTCCATCAATACTGTTCACCAAGTTCAAGATATACAGCACACAGCTGTTGATTGGGTCACACTTTTTTACATCATTGCCACATCATGTCTGCATACTACCCACCATCTGACTAACTCACTCTTGAATCCCAAACTTGTGATTGGTCACATTTCATAGGTGCAACAACATGACCCTCTGTAAGTACTGCAGAGGTCAGTGGCATTTGATCTAATTTTTGGAGGTCATTTGAAGAACAAGAAACCACTTTCTTCACACTGTCATTGTGACCAAGAAGCTGGATAAGCCTTTCTCTTTGTAAAATGTGCAAAAAGGGCACTCCACTAAAGGCAATACAGAACTACCTTGCAGTGGAAAAAATTCTGATGACGTTCTAGGCTTTACAGTCACCTTCATCCATGTAAAGAGCATCTACACAAGCTGACAGTGTGCACTAGATTGGTGTCTGTTACACCAAAATACAGTATTGTTATGCACTGTGCTGTCGTAGTGACCTGGAGCAAACCACATTACATGGTGTGAGATTGTACAGTGCCCTTGAGCAAGCCACTTTACACACTGTGAGATGGTACTGTGCTGCATCAGTGGCCTTGATCAAATCACATAACACAGCAGTGAGATGGTACTGTGGTGTCTAAGTGGCCTTGAGCAAGCCACATTACATGGATTTCATAACCTACTTTGTTTTACTTACTTTAGCTGTGAAGTTTCCAACACGGTGGATCAAGATGTCCATCATACAATCAATCACTGAACAAGAGGACCCTGTACGTGAATCACCAATCAGATGAATGAGATACATGAAGGAATGAACTTATGGCAGAGCCCAGTTAGGATTTTACTCACTGTTAACCATTGCCATCTGTTTTGCTGATTCCAGGATGCTGGATGGTGCTTATTTTGGGAACATTTATTGTTGGTGTTGAAACTGTCAATTCTATGTAATATACAGTACAATAACACCTGACAGAATTTGTTTCTGCCCCTTAGGTCATGCTCTCTCATCCATGAAGCAAACAAGACTATGCAGTTGTAACAGGCAAAAAAAAAATGGAGATAAAAAGAATTCTCAGATATAATCTTTACAGACAAGAGTACTGTAGCAAAGCACTCTTTCTGTTCTATGGCTTTCAGGAGAAAGAAGACTATTGGCACTGCAACCACGGGTTAGAGCCCCACTGAAAATGCTTGTCTGGGACTCCATCTCACTCCCACAGGCCTGGGCCAATACTGCTATTCATTGGTATAATGAAAGGTAATTTCTACAGGGAGAAGATCAAGTCCAATACACTGGTAACATTTATCCAGCATGTATTTGCAGATGAAGATCGACTTTTTCAAGATATAATACTGGGGCATCAATTTGCACTAAATGAAATCTCTTGCTAACATTCTACAGCATTACTATGGACAGTTAATGTGTATTTCACTGCAATAAAATTCAGTGCAGCATGCGTTGTCATGAGTCAGCATTAATTGCAAGGCTGTGAACTAGATCAGGACCACCCAAATTGCCCGATCTAAGCTCAGTCCGGATGGTATGGCATCAGATGAAGCACTACATAAGGATATGGGTGAACCATAAAAGCTGATATGGGGCATCAGATACTTCTGGAGGTGAGTGCTGCCAGTGGATGACTGTAACAAATATATTGATCACCTTGATAAGGTCATGCCAGTTGTTGTCTGTTGGTTGTGTCAATGGTTGCATCAATGCAATGTAAAACAAACTGATTACGCAAAACAGCATGTTTTCTAATTGAGCACTGGATAAAATGAATCTCTTTAATTCAGATTTGTTTTGTCCTTTTTTTTGTATTCCACACCATGGTGATATCATGTTATAACACCTAGTCAGGCAGCATCCAAATGTATGAATTTAGGTTTGCTAATCCAAGCTGTGGGGGAGTGATGTTAAAGAAACCCCAAGTTGGTTTCATCTTCTGAAAAACAGGTTCAGGCTTGGTTAAGAAGCTGTGGGGAAGGGGGGCATGGAAAGCCCTTTCTTGAAATGGAGCCAGGGGCTCCTGCCAAGTGCCATGCATCGTGAGGTGTTATGGATTGTCAAGAAGCACTTGGAGATTGCAGCAGCCACATGAAATTTATAAAGGGCAGAATAAACCATAGTGCTGAGCTGGTAACAACTGGTTTCTTATGTCCAGGGTGGGGGGGTATACAATACAATAGTGTGCAGGATAAAATTCAGTACAAATAAGGTGCAGAAATTCAAATACATTTCAGTTTTACATCCCATTACATATTCAGTAAAGTGTGCATTTACACTTTTAAATATTGTACAGTGTGAAATAGTCATCCCTGCCTACCACCGTACTTGTTCTTTCTTTCATGTTTAGCAAGGTGCCAGAATGATGGGGAAGATAAAAAAAGAAAACAAATTGACTCCCCCAAGACATTATGCTTAATACTGACACCCAATGTCAATGGCCTTCCAACTTGAGGGACACCTGCATAAAGTTCTGGATGGCCCAGTGTGGTGCACTGAGCTGCTGACTCTGGTAAGTACTGTATACACTGTACTATTCATTAAATGCTTCATTGTATACCAATTTAATGTTACTTAATGTTGGCCTTAATATTTGGTTTGCACAGTCGGTCATGAAACAGTGTAGTTAGTAATATTGCAATTATAGTACACAGTAAAAAGTATCTGCTATATTGTATTAGTGGGTATGAGGTCATATTGCCGAATGTCAAAACCGTGCTGTACCAAACGGTGCAAGCAAAAGGGCGTGCACCCCAAGGTCATCAGGTAAAACAGTGACCTGACATGAACAGCGCATGCCCTTTCCAACAATGGGCTTCTGTCTTTTATTGCAGGAGGCTTCGTCCCCCTGCACTCCCTGATGTGGGGACTCTGCTCCACCCACCCCAAATTAATATAGCAGACTCTGGGGGGTTGTGGACTTTGGGGATGGGGAGTAAGTTGGGAGGGGAAAAAGTGTTTTTTAAAAGAAAAAATGCAACAAGAAGTTGCAGCACACGGAGACCTGGTAGGAACTGAAGCACGGTCTGAGGTCCCTGTTTCCTCTTTGTGCTAGTGCCTTAGCCACTCCACCATTGGACCATCTCAGCCAGCACCACAGCACACGGCAACCTAGTACCTGGACAGTTGCTGTACACAATGACAGGGGTAGCTGTAATTCCCGATCATTGTTCTTCTCCTGTCGCTGTAATTGTAGGTGCACGATACACAGCGTGATATTAACTACACTGTCTTTCTTGCTTGATTATGACCCAGTAGGTATTAGTGCAGTATTTTAAGCATGTGAAATGATTATATACAGTTACTGTTGATATTTCTTCACCAGTTCAGAGACATGTTGAAGAGATGTGCAGCATCTTCCTGTACTAGTAGGATGCTCTGCTGTTTTCACATGGGTTCTAACACTGGAGTACAACTGCCCCATCCTCACATTGTGTGTCCTGGTGGGGCTAGACATGTATAAAGACTGGGTGATGGGGACACTGTAGGTGGCCACCCACCAGCACAGAGTAAGTATTGTCTTCTTCTTATTTTTATAAGTGGTGTTCTATTGTTGTACTTTTCAATTGTCTAACCTAAGTTATTGATTCAAGTAACTGTACTGGAGACGCACAGTTTTAATTATTTATTTATTTATGTATTTATGATTTTGGTTACCAGGTAGGTACACTGATCCAATGGACTATTTTCAGGTACAATCCGGGCCACAGGAGTGGCACATAATGACAAGAAAGTACATACATACATACAGGAACATATCCTTGATAACAAGCTCCTATACAATACATAATAATTATTTACAATGAGTACAGTTGGTACAAGACATGATAAATTATATACCATGAGTACAGGCAGAGCTGGATGTGAGATACAGGTGGGAGTGTATAATAAGCAACTTTACAAAATGCAGCTAAGATGAGTATACAAGGACCACAGACATACAGAGCATACACACATGATAATTATCTATTGTACAAAACATAATCTATAATTTTCACCGAGTGCAGTCAGTGTAGTTTCAATTAAATACTGGTTGAAAATGAGAGAAATAGCAACTTTACAAGTGTAACTCAAGAGTTGACAGGTACATAAAGAGAAAAACCAACAAGTCAACAGTTGATCGCTGAGGTAGCAAAAGTGAGGTAGCATTAAGCGGTTGCCATCAAGACTGCAGTTTGGCCACCCCCTTGGACAGGTAACCACTAAAGCATAGGCGCAGGAGAAGGTAGAGGTATAGGTGCAGCAGAGAGAGGAGGAAGGAGGTATACACCCCATGGGGGAGGGGTTGGGGCTACCTGGGCAAGCAGTTACTGTACAGCAAAAATCCCCAAGTAGCCAGGTTTTGAAACTGATTCTGAAAGTGAGGTGAGAGGCGCCAGATCTGAGGGATGGGGGGTAGGTTGTTCCACAGGGTAGGGGCTGTGACTGATAATGCTTTATGTCTCAAACAAGTTGCAGCTCTAGGAACTTCAAGGCATGGTACAATTGAGGAATGAAGGGTTCTGGGAGAATGCCTAATCTTGAGGAGGGAGAAGAGTGGGGAGACATCCCCAGTCCTGAGGGTACTGTCAACGGTACAGCCAATGGCAAAGTCAGAGTAACCTTTGAGTGTTAGCCAGCCAAGGGACCAGTATAGGTCACAGTGGTGGGTAGAGAACAGAGCAAGTAGAGCAAATTGGCAGACATTGTTGTAGACAGATGTGAGTTGGGTTTGAAGGGCTGTGATTACATGTGAGTATATAAGAGCACAGTAGTCTAAGCTGGGAAGGAAATTTCCTACCGCGATAGCCAGGCAGGCCTCCGTAGACAAGTAGTGTTTGATACGATAGGCTGCCACAAGTTTTTGATTCACTCTGCAAGCAACAAGGTTAATGTGTTCAGCAAAGAAGAGGGAAGAGTCCAGGGTCACCCCCAAGTATTTAAAAGAAGGGACGTTTTTGAGGGCAGGGCCAGCCTGAGAGAAAACCTGGAGGGAGGAGTTTGCCTTGTGTGCTTTGGCAAGATAACGTTTGGACCCAAACAACATTGCCTTCATTTTTTTTTGTTCACTAGGAGCAAATTTGATGTGAACCACCTGTGCACAGAGCAATAGTTATGTGTGAGGATGGAGGACATAAGAAGGATAGACATGTCACTATGAAATAGGACAAGATTGTCCACATAGAGAAAGGAGTCACAGGTAAGGCTATCAGTGTGGAGAGCATCTATAAAGATGGAAAGGGGTCCAAGAATGGAGCCCTGGGGAATACTTGAAGTAACTGGTAGGGCAGAAGATATAACAGGGCCAATGCGAGCAGTCTGGGAGCAGCCAGAGAGATAGCTCTAAAACCAAGTTGTGGTCTCCATGGAGCAGCCAATCTGGGATAATTTGGACAGGAGAAGGCCATGGCTTTCCTGTGGTCCATGTTACAAAGGACATAGTCAGTGAATAGAATGAGGGCTGTCATGGTGTTTTGTTTTTTGCAAAAACCATGCTGTTGGTTGTATAGCAGGTTGTATTTCCTGAGGTGTTCAGACAATTATTGATGGACAACCTTCTTGAGAAGCTTGCTAAGGTGAGGGAGAATTGATATGGATCGATAGTTGTCAGAGGAGAAAGGGTTTCCAGCTTTAAGGGTAAGTACTACCTTAGCTGATTTCCATGGTTCGGGCATAGAGGAGGTGGAAATGGCCAGGTTAAACATAAAAGTGAGCGGTTTGGAGATTGTGGGAGAGACTAGCTTTAGCAAGACAGGGGATAGGTCATCTGAGCCACGGCTGTCACGGGAAGGGAAGGTCCTTAGAAGCTTGGAGGTTTCCTCTTGGGAAATAGCCTTGAAGTAGAAAGGGGTGGGGGGGGGGCAGAGCTAGGAGAGCTCAGGAGTGGGGATGTGGTACTAGCCCCTGAGTAGGTTGCTATATTTATAGGAAGCTTACTAAGGAGGATGGAGAGATCAATAAGTTTCTTGTTGAAAGCCTGGGCAGCCTCGGCTGGCTAAGCTAGCTACCCCAAAGGTGAGTCTAGTTGAATGGTGTTAGAGTGTGTACGAGAGTTGAGAAGAGAGCTAATGGAGTACCAGAATTTTCTGAAGTTACCAAGGCTCTCCTTCTGGCGGTTGAGTTGGTAGTTCCATTTCAGGGATCTAGTCATGTATTTGCATTGATTGAGCAGTTGCCAATAATCATTCCAAAGGCCTGCTGAGGGAGACAATCAGTAGGCAACCCACTTTCAGTCTCTGGCTTTCATAAGGGCTAATAGGTCTTTGGTTATCCATCAGGTGCTCCCGCTTCTAACTCTACATGCTGTAATTGGGTAATGACAGTCCTGGATTATAAGAAGTACACTGGTGAAGAGAGCAACAGCAGAGGATATGTCTGTGATGGTGTAGAGGTCCTGCCAGTTTACTGCCTTTACATTATCCAAGAGGAGGCAGGTGTTGGGGCAGTTGAAATTGCTGAAGGAGAGGCACTTTGGTGGGGCGAGTTGCCTTGGAGGACCATATGGCATATGTAGGGGAGTGGTCACTAATGGAATCAGCAAAGGTACTTACCTGAATCACTCTGTCATCTCAGTTTGTCATCACCCAGTCAAGTAGAGTGTTGGTAGTGGTGCGAAGGTTGAGATGAGTGGGAAGTGTGATAGTTTTCACCAAGTTGTATTGTTTCAGAAGGTTGGTGTGATCAAGTGCATTGGTGCTTAGCCAATTAAGATTGAAATCACCAAAGAGAATGGTGTCCCTGGGAGGGGAGAGAGGCCCATAGTCAGTCAGGAGATTCTGAAGACCCTTTACAACCCTGGTGGGAGATTATAACAGCACCCCAAGTATAGTTTCTTAGCCAAAGCCAGGGTGACCTGTAGGATTATCCATTCACTCAGGGAAGAGGGCTCTGAGCCGATCATGGTAATAGCAGATAGGGGTTCCCTAGTGTATATGGCAACACCACCGCCCTTCTTATTGCCAGGCCTGTCCTGATGTAGCATGGTGTACCCAGCCAGGTGATACATGGCATTGGTGTGGTGTAACTTTAGCTACATCTCACAGAGACAGAGAGCATGGGGTTTATGGAGGGATACCCATGCTTTGGGTTTGGGGTACTTGACAGGAAGGACGCAGATATTCATGTAGGCAATGTTTAAGCCAGGGGGCCTAATCCAGCCACAGTCCATGGAAGTGATGTGGGCATTTGCAGGGCCGGGGTTGCTCTCAATGTCCTCCACTGGAAGTTGCAGTAAGAAAAGGAGGTGATAAGGGCAACATGACCAGGCAGAGGAGACAGAAAGTGAGTTTAAATAATAACCTGTCTCCGCTCCAGGTTGGGTAGAAATAGATGAGTGATAGGACCAAACGGCGTTAACTCCCACCTAACTTGCACAAGTGATGGTTTAGATAGACGTATGGCCATATGGAGATGGTCAGGTTCAACTTGATTTTGGGCTAGAACTAGGCTACATGTGTCCACTAGTAATAGTGTATCTTCAAGCAATGCAGCCAATAGGAGGAAGAGTAAGTGATTCATGGTGCCCAAAAGGTTGTTTCCAGGAGTAACCAGGCTGGATAAACCAAACAAGTTTAAAGACACACCTGGGTGGTAGGTAAGGGGTGGCTGACATACAAGAGTGCACCACAAACACCAGATGAAAGTGTTTAGGGATGAAAAAGGGTGAGGCAGAAGGGTAACAGAGGGTAGAGCAATGCAAAATATGTTGTGATTTAGGTAATTTAAGTTAATTACTATTTTATTTGTGCTGCAGGGAAGAAAAAAAGAGGTCAAACTGAGGTGGAAGAGGGAAAAGGGTGAAAGCAGGAAAGGAAAGATGAGAAACAGAAAATAAACAGTAACAGTAACCCTATGGCCATGCTAAATAAGCAGGGAAGCCATGAAAGGACACCAGGCTCCCTCTATTGACAGCTAAATATAGGCTGCAAACAGGACAGTGGGGAGCTAGTCATGTGATACTTAGGAACTATAAAAGTATAGCCGCATAAGGGTGGGGAACAGCAGCACAGTGGCTGCGGGAAATTGTACATCAAGTAAGTGTTGGTCAGTAATTCCAGCAGTTAAAATGAAGAAACAAGCACTGTGCCTTCACAAGGAATAATGTTATTATTTTTCTGTTTACACCTCGCAAGTGTTCACTAGGCCCCAGCAGGGAGGAGAAGAAATAAAAAAGAATCAAGTGCTGAGCCTTCTTGGGATCACGGCATAACTGGAATGCCTGAACAACTCAAATAAAAAAGATTAACTGAGTGTTTCTGAAGTGCGGCTTGCATTGTTCTGTGCACACTCTGCCTACTGGATAGCCTGCATACAGAATGGTAGGCAACAGATTTACAAAACGGACCTAGTTATGTTAATGATAAAAAAAGGACCTAATTAATTGAACTATAAAAACGGACCTAGATTTGATTAAGATATGAAATTAAATATAACACTCTCACTGCTGTTCCCTAAAGTAGAAACAAGTATTGCTAGTCAGAGCCACTTAGGGCATGGTTACTAAATCATACAAGGTACTGGTAGTGCAGTGACAGCAAAAAGGTGCCAAGATTCAAAACTCCAAAGAAAGGAATGTAACAGCTGATTTCCTGGAGGTCCCTGTAGAGCAAACCTTTAGGCTTCTGGTGATGGGTGGGGGAGCAGCTCCTTGGGCAGATAGCAGCCCTGCTCAAAGTCAGGGGGCTAAGGAGAAAGAAGAGTGAGGGCATACAGGTTAAATAGTTACTGGAGGAGGGGTTTTAAAAAACAGATTTACAGCAGGAGGGGTCTAGCGGAAGGGATAGAGTTAGAGAGGGAAGGGAAGGTCAGACAGAGTGAAACAGCAGGAGAGAGCACAGCAGGCAAGCCAGAGAAAATATTTCAGCACATAGTTAAACAGTACAAACAGAAATACAAAGTGTAGCATTAGATGAGTTTCATTCAAGCACTAAACAAAGTGGAAGGAACAGTTTCAACTTGTCAGCAATCCAGCAAATTTAGCAAATAAATCCAGTAATTTAGCAAATAAATTCAGTATTGCAGCAACTGCTAAAATTGTACAGCAAGTAAGTGTTGGTCAGTAATTCCAGCAGTTAAAATGAAGAAACAAGCACTGTGCCTTCACTAGGAATAATGTTATTATTTTTCCTTTTAAAACTCGCAAGTGTTCACTAGGCCCCCGCAGGGAGGAGAAGAAATCAAAAAGAATCAAGTGCTGAGCCTTCTCGGGATCGCAGCATAACTGGAATGCCTGAACAACTCAAATAAAAAAGATTAATTGAGTGTTTCTGAAGTGCGGCTCATATTCTGTGCATCCTCTGCCTACTGGATAACCTGCAGACAGTGAGGTAGGCAATGAGTTTACAAAACGGGCCTAGTTAGTTTAATGATAAAAAACTGACCTAATTAGTTTAAAATATAAAAACAGACCTAGATTTGATTAAGATATGAAATTAAATATAATGCTCTGACTGCTGTTCCCTAAAGTAGAAACAAGTATTGCTAGTCAGAGCCACTTTGGGCATGGTTACTAAATCATACAAAGTACTGGTAGTGCATTGAGAGCAAAAAGGTGCCAAGATTCAAAACTCCAGGATAAAGGAATGTAACAGCTGGTTCCCTGGAAGTCCCTGTAGAGCGTACTTTTAGGCTTATGGTGATGGGTGGGGGAGCAGCTCCTTGGGCAGACAGTAGCCCTGCTCAAAGCCAGGGGGCTTTAGACTTCTAGTGATGGACAGGGAGCAGCTCCTTGGGCAGATACTAGCCCTGCTCAAAGCCGGGGGGCTAAAACAGGGTTAGGCTGCAAAACCTGCATACCATGTGCAATAGCTCTCTACTGCACTTTATGTACAGTGTTGACAATTATTGACATTTGTTTCTTGATTTTGCTATTGCTGTCTTGCATGGTCTTGTAATATAGAGGTTATTAAACAAGACGGTAAATATGTCTCTGGCCTACTATGGCCACACTGCACTATGTGCAGTACTGTATGTACAACAGTACCACCGCACTGTTTTTCATTTGTGTCTTGCAGCAGGAGATAAGAACTATGGTCTTACAGTTGTCAGAGGGGAAGGTGACAGAGGACTTGTGGTGGATAGCCACTGATAGGCCACCAGATGACCTAACCTGATAGGTTCTGGAAGACTAACAAAGTAAGGAAAAGGGTGGAATCAGAGGCAGAGGATCAAGTCCACCACTGGTTTCAAGTAAGGTAATGGACTAGCCACCTATACTGAGGCTTTTGTGGCGCACAGCCCCCCCCCAAAAAGAAATAATAATAAGCGACTAAAAAAACTAATATCAATCTCAGTTATTATCAGACCATTGTTTGTTCTAACCATGCTAATGTACAATATTTTCAAAACTGTGTTCTAATTTTGAGGTGTTCTAACAGGTACCGTAAAGTGGTTTTCCAGAATGCATCTGTGTGATGTTTTTGAAACTGCAGACCTCAGTTTCAAATACATAGAAACAGAATTTGCCTGCAGATAAGTACTGCTTAGCCCACCAAGTCTGCCCATTTTTCTCCGCCTATCCTATAGTATCACCATATATCCTACTTAATTTCTATCCTGTTTACCCCGCTTACCTTTCCCTAAGATTCCCTTATGCCTATGCCATGCATTCTTGAAACCCACCATTGTTTCCCCCACACTCCTCTGCTGGGAGACTGTTCCAGGAATCCACCACTGTTTCTGTGAAGAAGTGCTTCCTATTATCTCTCCTAATCCTACCCCCCAGCTTCTTATCATGCCCCCTTGTCCTTGAGCACATTTTGTCTGAAAAAAATACTTCCCTCTTGTACTTTACTTACCTCCGTGAGGTATTTGAAGGTCTACACCATATCGCCCCTCTCTCCTCTCATTCAGGATGTACACATTTAGATCATTTAATCTTCCCTTGTAGGGTTTTTGATGCATACCCTGCACCATTTTAGTTGCCCTCCTCTGGACTGCTTCCAGTCTGTCTATGTCCTTTCCAAGATGTGGCCTCCTGACCTGGACACAGTACTCTAGGAGGGGTCTTACCAGTGATCTATACAGTGGCAACACCACTTCCTTCTTCATGATAGTAATACCCCTCCCTATGGACCCCAGCATCACACTTTCCCCCCCAATTGCCTTGTCACACTGCCTGGCTACCTTTACATCAACCAATATTATTATGCCCAGGTCTCAGTCCTCCTTGGTGTTCTTCAGTATCACCACCATCCCCCCATTTTGTACTCTGACTCTGGGTTTCTGTGCCCCAAGTGCATTATTTTGCACTTTCACACATTCACACATTGAAACCCAGCTGCCATACCCTTTACCATTCCATGAGTATTCTCAGGTCACTGCTCACCCCCCCCCCCAGGAGTATCCACCATATTGCAGAGTTTGGTGTTATCCACAAAGAGGATGACCTTCCCTTCCAGCTCCTCTGCAATGTCATGTATAAAGACATTAAAGAGGACTGGTCCCAGCACTGATCCCTCAGGAAGTCTGCTAGTCACCCTCCATTACTCTGAGTGAACTCTTCTTTCTACCACCCTCTGCTGCCTATCCACTAACCAATTTCTTACCCAGTTTGACACCTTTCGACCCACTCCTATGCTACCCAGCTTGTTCACTAGTCTCCTATGTGGAACATTGTCAAACACCTTGCTGAACTTTAGGTAGACTATGTCCTCTGATCATCCCTGTTCTAGTTCCTTGGTCATCTAGGCAAAGAACTCTTAGTTTCATTTGACATGACTTCCCTTTCATGAAGCCATGCTGCCTCAGGTCTTATAACCCATTGGATACAAGATATTCATCCTTTCTTTTAGCAGTGATTGTATTAACTTTCTCACCACTGAAGTCAGACTGACTAGCCCATAATTGCTGGCCTCTTTCCTGCTACCAATTGTGTGAGATGGGACTACATCTGGCCTCATCCAGTTCTCCAGGATCACTCCTGTTTTCAATAAGCTGTTAAATAGAGCCATCAGAGTGCACCTCTGATGGCTCTATTAAGCTGTTAAATAGAGCCATCAGAGGTGCAGTCAATACCTTCCTGAGTTCCCTCAGTATCCTTGGGTGGACCTCATCTGATCCCATTGCTTTGTCCACTTTCAGACTTTTGGGTCCCTTCAGGACTCTGTCCTCTAAAAACAGACTAGTGTCCACCTCTCTCCCTCCCTCCAGTGCTCCTCTTACATTTTTTTGTGGCCCTTCCCCATCTCCTTCTTCTGTAAACATTGAACAAGCATATTTGTTCAGGATGGCTGGGTTTCCTGTTTCCCCTCTCACCCCGCTTCCCTTCTTACCCTTATAATCCAACCCCTAGTCTTCCTTTTCTCATTTACATATCTAAAATATGCCTTATCTGCTTTTGTTATTCTCTTTTCAGTTTGCATCTTTATGCTCCTTACTGCTTTCCTTGCTTCCCTGTGTTTTCCCTGATATACCTCCCTGTCCTTCTCCCTCTGTGTCTCCTTGTACCTTTTTAATGCTACCCTCTTAGCTTTTAAATTTTCTGCCACCTCTTTTGAGAAGAACAGTGGTCTCTTTTTTCTCTTTCTTTTTCTCCCTTGATAAAGGGGTTTGTTGGCTTCACAATTACTCTTTTGTTGCCCCCACTGCTTCTCCACCCCCCCAGTTCATCTCCCCATGCCAGGTTATCCCTGAGACATTTATCTATCTTTTTAAAATATGCCCTCCGGAAGTCCAGGACCCTTGCTTTTGTATGGTTTGATTCTACAACTGTTGTTATACTGAACCACGCTGTATGGTTATCGCTGGTGCCTAGGTGGTTCCCCACCTTGACATTTGCAACAGTGTTACTGTTGGTGAGTACCAAGTCCAGTATTGTCTCATCACGAGTGGGCTCACTGACTAGTTGCCTGAGGAATGTCCCTTGCAGGGATTCCAAGATTTCCTTCCTTCAACCTGAAGCCACAGCTGGGAGGCTGCAGTCTACATCTGGCTGGCAGACTGAAGTCCCCCACCAACACCACCTCCTTCTTTTCTGCATCTTGCCAATGACTTCCATCAGTACCTTATCTAACTCTTCCCCCTGTGCTGGAGGTCTGTAGATAACATCAGTGTGAATAGAGGCTCCATTCCTTGTCTCTAGGGTGACCCACATTACCTCTGTCCCCCTTGTATTCCCTGTATCTCCATTGCTTTAATGCCCACCCTCACATAAAGGTACCATACCCCCTCTTTCCTTCCTACCTTGTCCTTCCTGAACAGAGTTGAACCAAAAACAAGTAAAAATGTACTCCTACCACAAAATAAGCTCAAGTGGAAGTCTCAGACATGCAAACTTTATTTACAAATGGTGGATTTATCCAAAGAGTTTACACAGAGCTGTAGCTTCTTATAAGATGACTGACGATAATCTCTGTGGATAAATTCACTATTTGGTAGATAAATTCTTTATCTCGGAGACTTCTGATTTACCTTATTGTGTGGTAGGAGGAGTTATGTTTTTGGCTGGACTGTCCAGAAGCTAGCCACCCCCTTAAGCTGCACCCCTTTGGTTCCCAATTGAGCATGATTTTGGTATGTGTGAAGCCTAAACAGAGTATAGCCTGGCATGGCCATGCCTCAGTCATGGTTTTCAGTGCACTATGACTTGGTAATGGTCACAATATCCAGGTCATCCCCTGCCATTGTGGCTTCTTGGTTTGGAACCTCATTTCCTAGATTTCTGCCATTCGCACACATGACTTTCCAGGTTTTCATACCACTCCATTTGTTACCCCCTTTCTTCCATTTTACTTTCCCTCCTTCCCCCTCTCTTTTTAATATACCCAATCCCATCCTCCTTCCTTTCTTTCATCCTGCTTCCTGTACTAATTTGCATCTCTGGGGATTCCACTCTTCATGGGTTTTCCCTGTTCTCAACTTCAGCCTGGAGGGAATTTTTGCCTCCCCAATCTCTTACACCACCCACCTCAGTTAGTTTAAATGTTTATCAGAGTAACATTTACTGCACACTGAGGCTCCCATCCTGTATGGATGCATGCCAACAGTGCCACAAAGGTCATTATCCTCCTAGGTGTGCTCCCAGTCTGCAATGTAGCCAAGCTCCTCTTCTTTGCACCATTCTGTCAGCTATGAATTGAAGATCCTGATGGGGAGCTCTCTCTCCTCCCCATGTCATAGATAGGCAGCACTCAGCATGTTACCTGCCCAAGATACCTTCCCAGCTATCTAAACTCTCCCTGCACTATCCCAGCCCCAGCCCCAGCAAGGTCATTAGTCCCCAAGTGGACAATGACATCCAGCTTTGCCTTCTATCCTTCTGCCATAGAGATTCTTAAGATCAACTTCCCATCCTTCCAGGCCATGGCACCAGGTAGGCACCTAACCGCCCTCTCCCCTCTCTTTCCTATTCCCAAATCTATCCCCCTGACAATCAAGTCTACCACCAGAAATTGCTTCTTCATTCTCTGGGGTCCTCTTCCATCCCCCTTAGGGTTTCCACTATGAAGAACCCCCACATCCTCCCTGGCCTCTACCATGGTTGCCTCTTCATGGCAGTCCCACATTGACAGAGCAGTTTAGAAATTGCATAGTGGTACCAGTTGAGGGATATGCCTTTGACCCACCATCCACATCCTTCCAGGGCCCACTACCATCCAGGAATTCCTCATCCCTGGCATCCTCTGAGGAAATGGTGACAGATTTGGTGGCTCCTGGGTGGGCAAGAGGTTGCCCAAATATCAGCCAACTCTTCAATGAAAAATATGACTGCAAAAAACATCCCAGCCAACTCATCCTGGAGCCTAGCAACCTCTGCCCTCAACCCAGAGAGGTACATGCAGATGGGGCAGAATCATAGTCTCCAGAAAGTCTCTCTGAGAACTGTCACCCCACAGCCACTGCACTGCACCACTCCCAGCATTCCCAACTTCTATTCTCCCTGTGTAACCTGGACATATTTTTGTACCCTGATCCCTGATAGGATGTTTCACAAAAAAGCACTCATACCTTTGTCATTTATTTGTGAATTGACAAGAAATTTGGAATAATGGTTCCCAAAAGGATCCCGTGATGATCACCAGATGCCCATCTTCAAATATTGAGGGTAATATGGTTTTCAAGGTCTGCATCTCTGTGGTGTCTTTGAAACAACAGGCAGCTATTTCACTATTTAAAAGTGCCTCAGTTTCAAATACATCACACAGAACTATTTATTTATTTTTTTATTTATATAATCAGATTTACAACCTTTGATCCAGATGCTCATTTACAAAGGTACCTCATCAAAGAGAGGACATACAGAGACAACATACGTACAGAATATAGTCATACAGAATAACATAGTTTTATATAGTTGCTTGAACATAAAGAGTAATTAGAAAACATTTCAGACCTGACAGGTTGGTACAGGGGGCGAGGGGGGTGAGGGGTGGTTCAGCCCAGAGGGCTAAGTCAGTAGTGTTAGACAGCAGCAGAGCATCTCTTAGTGACAGGTGCAGCAGGTGGTGCGGAATAATTGGTTCCATAGGGCAGTTTTGAAGGGGGCAATTTTGGTGGTGTTGGAAATGGCTGAAGGGAGCGAGTTGAACCAGGACGCGGCTCTGTAGCTAAATGACCTCTGTGCCTGGGTGGTCCTAGTTCTGGGTACCAGTAGGGTGACCTTGTCAGTGGTTCAGGTAGTGACTCTGGAAGGTGTAATTTGGATGGAGGCAGAGACCCCAGGAGGCAAGAATCAGAGTAGAATCTTCTTAATTAGTAGGCAAGTTTGGTAGCGGAGGCGTTCATCGATGCTAAGGAGTTTGGCCATGTCATAGAGTTGACAGGTGTGAGTGAGCCTAGGGTACTGGTCACTAGTTTGCAAGCCTTGTCTAGGGTGAGTCAAATCTTGTTGAGGGCTGTGGAGTCAGCAGCACCATGGACTGGAAGGCCGTAATCGACAAGGGACATTACTGAGGATGTAACTGCAAGTCTGAGGGCATCAGGTGTGAGGCAGTCCTTGTGATGGTAGAGGATGTCAAGATGAGCACTAGCGGTGGAAGCGAGGACTGTAATGTGGGCATGAAAGGTGAGGTCTGAGTCAAAGGTGATCCCAAGGTATTTGTAAGAGTAAACTTGTTCAGGTGATTGATGAGTGCTGGGGAGGATTTGGAGGGGGTTGTTGCTGGCTCTGTTCCGGTGGTGGGCAAAGAGCATTGCCTTTGTTTTTTTGAGGTTAATGACTAGTCTTCTCTCCTGAATCAGTTCTTAGCATCATTGAGGGAGTTTTGGAGGGAAGTGGGATTTCTGTGGGTGGCATAGATAACAGCGTCATCGGCGTACAGGAGAATATTGCCAGAACAGGCACTGGGCAGGGTGTTTAGGAAGAGGCTAAAGAGTAGTGGGCCCAAGATAGAGCCCTGGGGAACCCCTGAGCAGATGGGAAGGGTTTCTGAGAGTATCCCATTGTTTTTGACACGCTGGGAGTGGGCTGATAGGTAACTCACTCACCAGGAGAGGGGGCCAGCAGAGAAACCTGTGGGGTTGAGGGCATTTAGTAGGAGGGGGAGGGAGACAGTGTCAAAGGCCTTAGAGAGGTCAATGAACACTGCTCCAGCTACGGAACCAGAGTCCAGGGAAGAGTGCAGGAAGTTGGAGAACTCCATTAACGCTGTACTTGTACTGTGACCAGTGTGGAAGCCATGCTGTTCCGGGCAAAGAATGTTGTGTTTTGCTAGATATTCAGTGAGTTGATTGGCCACTACTTTTTCTAAGGCTTTGGAGAGGGGGTGAAGGATGGAGATTGGACGATAGTTGCTGGGGGTGGACCTGTCACCTCCTTTGTGAATAGGTGTGACTATAGCTGTTTTCCATGCTGTGGGGAATTGCCCCAGGCAGAGGAACCAGTTTAGTAGGTCAGTCAATGGGACCAGGACATCATCCAGGACCAGCCGGAGTATTTTTGGATCCAGGGAGTCACTGTTAGGACTGTTGCTGTTTAGTGCTTTAAGCAGGAGTGGTCTGGTTTCCTGGACAGATACTTTGCATAGATAGAACCGGGGGTGCCAAGGATCTGAGGGTGGTGGTTCAGGGGTTGGGTCAAAAAAGTTACTCAGGAGGACAGGACTAAGATCTGTAAGGAGGAGTTAAGGCAGTTGACAATGTCAGTGGGGTTAGTAAAGGTGGAGCCATTGACTGTAAGTTGGGCTGGTGGAGTGTGATTTCCCATTTATTTCTTTTATATTGTCCCAGAAGTTCCAGGCACACCCCCATAAGGAGGTGAAGGTGGCCTGGTAGTGGTCTGCCTTGGTTTTTCAGATGGTCCACATGCACCTGTTACGTGCAGCGTTATATTCTTGCCTGTCAGCCATCTGGCCAGTCTCAGTGGCTATATGCCAGAGGTTATCCCTGTCTCTGAGCAGTTAGAGTAGGGCAGGGGTGACCCAAGGTGCATTTTTCCTTTTGGAGCGGATCATGGTGAACGGAGCAAAAAGATCATAGGCCTTGCTAAAGGCTTGTGAGAAGAGTTCGAGGGCAGTGTTAATGTTGGTTGCATGGCAGATGGGAGACCAATCAATGAGAGTGAGGAACTGTTTGAGTATTTTCAGTCCGCCTGGGCAGAGATGCCTGCGGTGGGTGACTTGGGCTACATGCTTGAGGGGGCAGACCAGAGGAATAGGAGAGGGGAATGGTCACTTAAGGAGTCCAGGAGGACCTGAATGTCCTGAATCTTTTGGGGTCGGTTGGAGACAATGACGTCTAGGAGGGTGCAAGTCCCTGTAGTTTGGTTATATCTAGTGGTTGGGAGATGATTTGAGTCAGATCTAATGCAGCAAAGGTGTCTCTTATTGGTGAAGCAGAGGGACTGAGACAGTTCACGTTGAGGTCTCCGACTAGGACTTGTTGTGCTTTACTAGGGAGGGAGGAGAGATATTCAGTGAGAGATGATATAGCTGGGGTCTAGTTCCTTGGGATATGTAGGAGACTGTGAGATAGAGTGGGCTCTTGGATGGGTCTGGGGTAAGTTTGAGGGTAAGGGCCTGGGCACCATCTGATAGTTTGGAGGCAGGGAGGGCATGGCCAATGATGGTGTCACAAGCATAAAATGCACAACCACCACCACGTTTACCTGCTCGATAATCGCAATATAGGGTGTAGCCTGGAAGGGAGACAAAGGAGTCTGGGGTGGACTTAGCTAGCCAGGTTTCTACTAGGGCTATGATGTCTGGTTGGTGTTGTATAACCCAGCACTGAACGGCAGCACATTTTTTCAGCAGGCTGCAAATGTTCGAAGAGGCAATACAGAGTCCATTGGACCTGGTTGGTGGACTGTCGGTGGCAGGGCCTGGGTTGGGGTGGATATTACCAGAGAGGAGTAACAGAATGACCAAGGTTCTAGCCCTGTGGTGGCAATTTGTTAACTTTTTGGGAGTACACTGAGAGGAAGGGCAGGCAGTAGGGGAGCAAGGGGTGGGCAGGGTTTGGAGGGTCAGGAAGGTACAAAGGTGGTGGAGACAAGGGGAGCCAGGGTGGATGGTGGAGCTGGGGAGGCAGCTAGGGATGGATGCAGGGGTTCAGGGTGCATTGACATGGTTGGGGGTGAGTGGATTACACTGGTAAGGTATATGGGTGCAGTCGACAAAGGGCAGGAGGTAAGGTCTGGCTGGTGGGAGATGAGCCTTAGGATGCTTATGAAGATGAGACACAAAAGGTGGAGGTGAGCACTGATGGTGCCAAGTAGCCTTGGAGGCAGAGCAAAGTGGCTGGGGGTGGGGGAGCCAAAGCTTTAAGAGCTTCAAGAATCAAGAGAACATTATCTCGGGCTTGTTGGCTTGGTGGTAAGACTGTTGTCTTTGGTCTCAAGGGTACTGGGTTTGAGGCATGTGGTGGGACAGCAGGGAGTATTTTTAGTCGATTATGGAACCAAAAGCTTGAAAGGCTTTAAAAACCAAGAGAAATTTATCTTGGCTTACTAGCCTAGAGGTAGAGCTGCTGACTCTGGTGTCAAGTGTACAGGGTTTGAGACCTGCAGTGGGATACCAGAAAACTGTTTTTTTAGCTGACTATGGAGCAATAAGCTTTAAGAACTGTGGAACAGAGGGAGTAAATGGCCTGACTTGTTGTCTTGGTGGTAGAGTTGTTGACTATGGGGGCAGTGGTACAGGATTTGAGACCTTAGTAGATGAGGAGAGGAACAGAGATTAGGAGGGATGCAGAGTGGGGAAAACAGGGGCTAGTAGGATGCTATAGTGACTCATAGTGGCCAGATACCAGTAGGAACAAACGGGGAGTGGAGTGGAGATCAGGAAAGTGAACAGAGCAGTGGCTGGAAGGGCACAGCAGCAACCCCTAGTGGTCAGAGAGTATAAGCTACAGATGGAAAAGTGGACATTTAGGGAAAAACTAAGGAGAGGTCACCTGATATGCCATGTGACCTGTAAGCAGCAATAAATGTAGAGCTGACCTTGGGTGGGTGGTGCAGTTGGCACACAGCACCAATGGGGTAAGAGCTCTCCACAAGTAGGCTGGAAGGAGGCTTTACCTCTTAAGGCTCTCTGCAGTCCCCTGTTACAGGCTCCTCAGCTGGGCAGTGTTCTGAGGGGAGAGGGGTGCTACCCATAACTTTATCATGTCTTGGTGTATTAACAAGCAATATGGAATACATTTTTCCCTGTTGACCACCAGATGCCCAAGTTCACATATTGAGGGTAAAGGGTTTTTAAGGGATGATTTCATGTGGCACTTGGCAAACTGCAGGACTTCAAAATTATACATATCCTAGCTGACCCACCAGTACAGCAGTAGACTTACTGCTTGCGATCCTGCTGGCCCAGGTTCAGGAATGAGCCTGGGCTGTCAGTGAGCTGGCCATGGGGGAAGTTGAATGAGCATTTCAGGGACTGCCTTTCACCTTCGGGGGAGGGTTTGTGGTGCCTGGCACTGCGGCAATACCAAGCAGTGGCTTAGTCTACACCTGGCCAGAATGGTATCCCTTGAATACAATGAGTCAGTTTCAGTGAGTCAATTTGGGTAATGTGAAAATAGTGACTGTAAAATGGGCTATGTGCTCTTAATAGAACATTGTTAGTTCAGCACTTTTGTTTACAAAGGGAGTACTTTCTATAAAGTATATAGGGCTTTGTCCATCAGGCCAGTTCTGAGCTGGCCATCTGGTACAGTGGGTAGAGTCACCTCCTCTGTGGCTGGTAGACCCAGGTTCAGGGCTGGCTGTGGGTGGTTTCATATTTTTTTCCCTGGTTCAACTTCCATTGCCCTGCCCTCCTGACATTGGTCCCCCACCTCCATGGAGTTGCCCCCCTCCCGAGTTTTCCCAGTCCCCCATTGTCATCCCCTGGTGATGATTATCTTATGGGGACATGGGGGTGTGTGGGCCCCCCACATAAAAAGTAAGTAATTGTCATGCTTCCCTTACTCCCTTTAGACAAAGTGGCCACCCATCACTGTGTCTAAAGGGAGTAACTAGATCTTTGCTTGATCATATGAAGGCACGTGATGACCTGTGGTTCAGAGCCCTTCAGTCAGCTCTACCTGCTGACCGACAACGTTATCGTGCTGCCAGAAATACCTGCACCTGGGAAATATGGCTGGCAAAGGCTGCTTATTACAAAACAAAACTCACTGCCACTTGGGGTGATGGTAAAAGTTTCTGGGATAATATAAAGGAACTTAGTGGAAAGTCTCCCTCCCCTCTCCCTGCCATGCTTATCCTAGATGGTATCCCTACTCAAGAACCCAGCAAAATTGCAGATGCTTTTAATATAGCATTCTCAGACCTAAGCTCTATTCTCCCCCCTGACTTTTTCAGTTCTGATGCGGGATATTTCCCGCCACCTCCTAGTGTGCCTCCTTTTCGTCTCAAAACCATCTCCACTAGTGATGCCCACTCATATATTTCCAGGTTCCTAGGAAAGACCAGACATAGTGGTGACTCACTAGATGCTAAATTGCTATCTTTAACCTTTGATGCTGTTCTAGTACCTCTTACTAAAATCTTCAACATGTCCCTGTGCCTGGGAAAGTTCCCGTCTCTATGGAAAAAGGCAAGGATTACTCCAGTACATAAAAATGATACATGTACAGCTACTAGTAGCTACAGGCCCATCTCCATACTCCCTCCACTCTCAAAAGCCCTGGAAAAAATAGTTGCTGATCAACTTACTAACTATCTAGATACAAAACACCTAATCTGCCAACAACAACACGGTTTCAGGAAAGGTCACAGTACCACCACTGCCCTCCTAGAACTCACCTCCTTTGTTCATGACGCTCTTGACCAGGGAGATCTGGCTGGTGCAGTCTTTGTTGATCTCTCCAAGGCATTTGACACCGTCAATCACACCATGCTCATAAACGCCCTCCTTTCTGTCGGCGTCTCCAAAGAAACTACTAGCTGGTTCTCCAGTTATCTCTCTGGCCGCACTCAGCAGGTGATGATAAAAAACAGCTAAAGGGGAGGTTCTGATAATGGGAGACTTTAACATGCCAGATACAGATTGGTCAATAAAAGCAGGAACATCTGCCAGAACTAGACTCATAGTGGATTCCCTGCAGGGGGAGGGCCTCAAACAACTGGTACAGCAACCCACAAGAGACAGGGCTATCCTAGATCTAGTACTGACTAACAAAGAAGGGATCACAGATCTCCAGGTAGAAGGTCACCTGGAGCCAGTGACCATCACATGGTATGGTTCAATTTGGCTACTACATCTAAATCATCCCATTCCAAGGCAAAAATATGGGACTTCAGAGTAGCTGACTTTGATAAGATGGCCAACAGAGTTAAGCTAGCCCTGGCAAAAAGAAACACAGGTGAGGAGGTACAGGCAAAGTGGGCAAGCATTAAGGATACAATACTTGAAGCAACATCCCATTGTGTTAGACAGAAAAGGAAGTAAAGAAGAAGGAAACCACTTTGGTTCTCAAATACAGTAGCAGAAAAGGTCAGAGCCAAAAGGCTGGCCTTCAGGAAATATAAGGGAACACAGCGGGATGAAGATAGGGAGGCATACCAAACTGCCCTAAGGGAAGCAGGTAAGGCAGTAAGGCAGGCAAAGTCCCAAACTGAGGAAACACTAGCACGAACAGTAAAAGAAGGTGACAAGACTTTCTATAGATACATTAGTGAAAGGAGAAAGTCCAGAGGGGGTATTGCTAAGCTTAATGGAGAAAAGGGAGCATGAGGAGGAGGACCCTGTAAAGGCATCTATCCTAAATAGATACTTTTGCTCAGTATTTACTGAAGAGAAGGTAGGGCAGGGCCCACAGCTCAGCATCATGGACACAGGGGAGTGAGGTGAGCACTACTCCTTTCACAAAAGAAAGGGTCCCACAAGAGCTTGCTAAGCTCAGGATGGATAAGGCAATGGGACCTGATGTCATACATCCCAGGGTACTTAAGGAGCTAAAGGAGGAACTAGCAGAGCCATTAGCAGAATTGTTTAGTGAGTCTCTGAGCACAGGAGAGTCCCAGAAGACTGGAGAAGGGCTCATGTGATCCCGCCCACAAGAGTGGTAGCATGGAGGAGGCGGGAACTACAGACCAGTCAGTCTTACCTCAGTAGTGGGCAAGATTATGGAGGCACTCCTTAAGGAAAGGATAGTGCAACACCTGGAATCCATAGGGCACAGGATCCAAGACAGCATGGGTTTACAAAAGGAAGGTCCTGTCAAACTAATCTCATAGATTTCTTTGACTGGGTAACCAGAGTGGTGGACCAAGGGGAGCAGTTGATGTCGCCTACCTTGACTTCAGCAAAGCTTTTGACACTGTTCCATAAGAAGATTGATAAATAAGCTAGGTAGGCTCGGGTGGGTCAGAAGTTGGTCAACTGGGTGGCAAACTGGTTGACTGGCAGAAAACAGAGAGTGGTGGTAAATGGTATACAGTCAGAAGAGATGCAAGTCACAAGTGGGGTACCTCAGGATCAGTCCTGGGGCCAGTCCTATTCAACATCTTCATTAGTGACCTCGCAGATGGACTACAGGGTAAGGCTTGTCTGTTTGCAGATGACACCAAGATCTGCAACAGAGAAGATGATCCATATGGGGTGGGCAGAATGAGAAGAGATCTGGATAAACTAGCAAAATGGTCAGAAGATTGGCAACTGGGATTTAATGCAAAGAAGTGCAAAATCATGCACATAGGGAAGAGAAACCCTGAAGCCACTTATAGGCTGGGAGGGGAGTTGCTAGCAGTCACAAAGGAAGAAAGAGACTTGGGCATCATCATCACTGATGACCTAAAATCATCCAAGCAGACCTCTAAAGCAGTAGGTAAGGCTAGGGGGTGTTAGGGTGTATTAGTAGGGGTATCACAAGTCGTAAGAGGGAGGTAATAATCCCTCTGTACAAGACACTGGTTAGGCCCCATCTGGAGTACTGCATGCAGTATCGGAGGCCACACCTTCACAAGGACATTAACCAAATTGAGGCAGTCCAGAGAAGGGCAACCAAAATGGTGCAGGGACTACATCAGAAGACATATGAGGACAGATTAACGGAGCTCAATATGTATACCCTTGAGCAAAGGAGGGAGAGAGGTGATATGATCGAGACATTTAAACACCTTAAGGGCATAAACAAGGTGAAAGAGTCTAACATGTTTAAATATAAGAAAAATAGCAGGACAAGAGGACACAGCATGAGATTAGAGGGAGGCCGATTAAGGGGAATGTGAGGAAATTCTTTTTCACAGAAAGGGTGGTAGATGGCATGAATAGCTTACCACAAGAAGTGGTGGCTATGACTACAGTGCAGGGCTTCAAACAGGCATGGGATAGGCATAAGGGAGCAATACAAATGACTATGAATAGATAGGTCACTGACAGAGCAAAGGCCGATGGCACATTTATAAGGTAGAAAAAGAAATGGGCAGACTGGATGGGCCTTGCGGTCCTTATCTGCCGTCAACTTCTATGTTTCTATGTTTCTATGTTTCTAAACACCCTCTCTGCAAATCTTCCAGTCCAATTGGGTGTCCCTCAAGGATCTATCCTTGGTCCGCTCCTTTTCTCACTTTACCTGAATTCATTACCTCAGGCCATCTCTGGGCGTCTTCTCCTTTATGCTGATGACGCGGTGATTTTCAGTCATCACCCTGACCCCGCTCTACTTCAAGAATCCTTGCAGGACTCTTTCACTCAAATTGAAGCTTGGTTTTCCTCACACAAGCTTGTACTCAACACAAAAAAGATGAAAGTCATGCTATTCGCCCACCCACAACATAAGCACAGCACTACAAAATTATCTATACACAATGTGATGGGCACCAAGCTGGAATCTGTTCCCAATTTTAAATACTTAGGGGTTATTCTAGACTCTGCCCTCACCTATTGTGAGCATATCGCATCAACCTGCACTGAAATTAACAAAAGAATCAGTCTCCTCTACAGGCTTAGGCCCTGTCTACCTCCGGAGGCTCTTCGCTTAGCTATCTCCAGCTCCATCCTCTCACTGGTAGACTATGGCATAATTATCTACGGGGCCGCCACTGATGCAGCTCTGTCTAGCATTAAACGTGCCCTAAACAAAGCCTGCAGATTGGCCATAGGATGATCGCCTTACGCACACCTGTGACCTCTATCTATGCTCATCATGGCTAAACTTTCAGGGGAGACTAGTTTATGAGACCTGCCTACTGGCCAAAAAAATTCAGTTGGGCCTAGCCTCCCCAGGCTGTCTTATGCTCCTCCAAAAGAACCTACCTCCTCGCTCCGCTAGACACTTAGATACCGCCACTTTCCGTGTCCCCTTTGTAAAGACCACTGCTGGCCAAAGATCCTTTAGCTACAGGGCACCACTCTGGATGAACTCAATCCCTGACTCTGTCTTATCAATTCCCAGGCTTGGGCCTTACAAACATGAGTTACTTAATCACATAATGTCAAACTCCCACTGTGACTGCAGATGTAACTTTAAATGTTAATGCATCATTACTTCACAATTGCTGTCATTCCATTGATTGTGTTTATTCCATTTTTTTCACCTCGGTAGGTTACTGTAATTTTCTGTACCAGTTATGTTGTCTATATTGTATATTCTATGTTATACTGTATTCTAATCCATTTATGTAAGACATGGAGCCTTTGCAAATAAGTCTCAGACTCAAAGGGTTGTAATTCCTAGACTTTAAATAAATAAAAATGGAGGTTGATGTAGTACTCATTGCCATTTTGGTTTTTGGTGATGTGCACTCACTGTTCTGGTCATCGCCATTTTGCAGGCACTATTATCACATGGAACCACCAGAACCATGCAAATCAGGGTGATGGCAGCAGCGGACATCTGCAGGGCATGTGTGCCTGCATTCTGACATCACTGCACATCTGCTCCGTGGGAACTGAAGCACATAAAAATGCTGTGCAGCAGTACTACATGATGGCCCTCAACCTCCTCTGAATGACTCTATGATGCATAAGTCTCAAGGCAGATCACAGGTGGATCTCAATCTCTTCCTTTAGGACCCCCACCATAGGGGGTACACTTCGGCAGTGGGACCTTCAACCTGGGCAGCTGAGCGGGGGATGGCAGTGAAAGGGGTACATGGACAGAGTTGGAGTAAGTACCATGCAGCCAGAGAACTAAACAGAGTTTAAAAAATACACACATCCTCATAATGCAAAGCATCATAGGAAGTATACACAAATCACTGTGTAAGAGATTAGACTGGTTCCATTTTAAGCAAGTGTGTATGGTGCCAAATAGTTGCTCACACACTCTGCAAAAGCTGAAAACAGAATGCACAGACATGTGCTTTGTCCTACACAGTACTCATCAGTGTTTCTCATCTGTAACAGCCCAGGTGAAGGTTAAACCAGTCATATACTGTAATCATATATGGTTTTGTCCAAGCAGGGGCAGACACAGATCTGGGATCAAGTTCATCAGGACTAATACATTTTGAAGTGCCGAGAGTCAGAGTGCAGAGAGTTGATAGGTAAACAATATAAGGGATAAAGGTGAAGGCATGAGTTGTTGGAGGGGTGAGGAATATGAGGAGGGAGGTGAATGGGAGGCAAGGAAGTAATGAAATAGCAACAGGTGGGGATGAAATTATTAAAGGAGAAAGCCACATCATCCTGCTCACAAATAGTGTAGCTGTACAGTGTGATGACCAGGATAGATGGCTACAAGGGGATAGCAAATGATAAACAGCCTACAAGAATCTAGAGGATCAGTTAAGAATTTTCTGGTACGTGGAAGCAATATATTCTGCTTGGCCAGCCTAGTAGTTTTTGTGCAATCAAGATGGGAGCGACTTGTGAAGTGACTAACATGTGTAGTGGCAGCCATTTGGCTTGTAAGAACCAACACACAGCAATTGACAATGGCCTGAGCCAGTTCTATGGGATAAGGAATGCTGGTAAGGGCAACAGGGACAATGCCACACTCTTACAAAAACTGCCATCATGGGTTTTTACTTCCACACGAAGACCAATTAGGACAGCACCAGAGATGGGCCGGAGGGACCTGTGTTATCAAAAGAATGGCTTTGTGGGAACAAAACCTTAATTACGAAATATGTTATTATAATTTTATTATTTTGCATTATTTTAACTACTATTTTAGATTTTTTATAACTGCCTAATAATTAATTGAGGTAATTGGGGGATAATCCAGAGACAATTGGTTTAAATGTTTATCTGCATGAGTCCTCTAAGTGAGAAGGAAAATTGTCTGCAAAAAGAAGAAAAAAACTTCTTTCAAGTTCATCCTGCCTAAATGAAACATAGGAGACATGGCATCTATGACTCTCCATTTAAAATTAACTTTCCCTTAAACTTTAAAAGGGGATACTAACAGACTGCTTCAATCTTTGCTTACACGAGGATGAAACCAGTGATGCTAAACTGGAGATACTGTAAAGTAGCCTAGCAACTGACAGTTCAGTGATGTATACTCTGGTACTTCCAGACAGATCAAATACCTTGAAGGAAAATTAAAGAAAAAAATACTTCAGTTCATTTTTATTATTGAAAGAAACTTGTGTTTGTTAGAAAATGCAACATGCTGGTAGCATGAAATTTCACAGTGGATAAAAAACATCTTGACCTATTGACTGGCCAAGTTTGAAACATGCAACTGATGGAGAATGTGAATTATTTGATTATGTATTTTGTGTCAAAAACCTAAAAGCTAAAATACCTGAGTTTGTTCTTAAATGAAAGATGATATCATGGCAAATCCACAGATATAATTTTGTGTGTGCAACTTGGTTCTGGACAGAAATAAACCATCTTAAAGAGTTTGTGGTCAACAAATGTGTTTCCTTGGAAGAACAAAGACCCATTTGCCTACAATAGAATTCCATGGTTTTAAGGACTTTCCTAAAGAGTTTTCTGGAAGAAACCTAAATGGAGACATGGAGAGCAGAAGTATTACTTTGTTTTCAAAAGCTTTCTTGAGAATTAAAGTTATAATTATTATTAAATTATGTCTGGAAATATTTGTCTCACAGCCATGGGAGACACCTCAAAAGACTGATTTTAGTGAACTGAATCCAAATATGATTGTATGAAAGCTGTATGTATTGCATTCAAAAATTATTCAGAAAAAATAAGTTTGGACTAAAAGTTGAACATGGTACCAGAGAGGCAGTCCCAAGAGAGAACGAAGAGCCACCCCTTTGGTCATTTGCATGAGCCAATCAGTGTGGGTGAATCTTGCATACGTGCATATTAATGAGCTGGACTTAAAACTGACCTCTTGAGTAAATGTCTCAGAATCTTCCAAATCCTTGTGCAGTAAAGACCTCTGTTCATGCAATGAACATTTTGGCTGTTGAGAAATGTTTTGAAATTACCTCCAAAACCAGAACAAAAGGACAGAGACTGCCTATTGATGTCCATAAGCAAGGAAGCAAGTCTGCATTGCTGCATTGACAACAGAGGAGTCCAAAGTCAATGTTTTGAGTGGAGACAAGAGTAAAAACAGAAACAACCAGATTCAGTCACTAGCAAGAAATTTTGCCATCCAGAGAAAAGAAGAATTCTCACCAATATCCTGAAATTAAGGAAGAAAATCCATTCTCTACAGCTAACCAGATGTATGAATATTATTGTAATTATTTTTTTTTAATATTTTAATTGGGCTTAGCTGGGAGGCTGTGTAAAGAAAATAAGTTCTTAAATACTGATTTTGAGTATGAAGGAAAGCTTGAATTTTTTTTTAATTTACTATGCTTTTTGGTGGTTCCTTTTGCCATCGGAACTATCTACCATGGTCACAGACCCCATAGATCTCCACCCCTGATAATGACCTGAGCTCCTCCCATTACCACTGGCTTACCACCCAGAGGGCTGGGTTGTGGCACCGGCCCTAACACTGCAAATCTAGTATTTAGTTGGAGGGGAGCTGGCATCACAGTAAGTTAGAGGTCTGGGGGCAGGGCATCACAAAGACGTGCCAGGTCCCAGTGTTTTTAGTCCCTGTAAGCAGGGACGGGGATGTGCAATGATGTCCAGCATTCGCCCCACCCCTGAGAGATACAGGCATTGGTGTGCGTGCAGCAATCCAGCCTCCACTAGGTGTCACATGACACCTATCACACATATCCACCTTCCCCCATAGAAGGAGAGCAGTCTAAGGATGCTCGATCCTTCTCCCCTGACTGGCCCTCCGATGACCCAGGTCCATTCCCGAACCCTGGTCACCGGCGTCGTGAGCGGAAATCCAACTGCTGCGCCAGTGTGCTGGTGAAAGCTTGAATTTAAGTAATGTTATATAAAAATTTTTGCATGAGAAAAGGTATTTGAATAAGTTACAAAGAGAAGTTTTGAAATACTAATAAGACAAAGCTATTTGAAATCTTTACACAAGAACAATTTTATTGTTTCCAAAAGTTATCAAAACTGCAAGCTGTGTGCTTTTGTTTTGCTTTGGCTTCTGAAAACTTTGTTGTTCAGTATTTATGCAGTGTTTCACTGTTTACAATGTTGTATTATCTATGCAACAGGTATTAGTATTTAGTTATATTGTACAGTGATAAATACAATCTATTTTTGCATATGCTACATGAGGATGTGGCAGAAACATTATTTGTACTTATCTAGAACTTTTATGCAGTAGGTTGCAAAGAATGGTTTGAGCCAGTCATACATTGTTTATATGGTTGCATGCATATTTTATGACATGGGATAAGGGCTTAGCTAAGAGCCCGTAAGAAACTGGTATTCCAGCCTACTGTTCATACAGCTTAACCTGTAGAAAAGCATCCCTTCTGTTCTGTACTGGAATACCAGCATTTCTGTATTATGGGCCCATGAACTGGTATGGGACCACTACCCACAATCTTTTGGCACAGAGACAGATGTGCTACTAACTGAGCCTTGCAGACACCCTAAGGCAGAGGTGGGCTACCCGTGACCCAAGGTCCTCATGTGGCCCCCTTGGGGGTTAACCTATGGTCCCCTCATCCATCTGCTGCTGCTGTTTATTCTGTATAGAAGTGTTAAAGACCTTTATTATATTCTTAATGTTATAATATATATGGCTTATTTTTAATACAAATGTATAATTTCAACTTGTGACTGTGGTAAAAGTGGTCTTGTGGCCCTTGGGGTTGTTTGAGGGCTGCATCTGTGGCCTTCTGATTATCTGAGGTTACCTAACCCTGCCCTAAGGTGTGGAGGGGCCAAAGAGAGAGAGTCAGGTTTTAAGACAAACAATGGGCTCAACTTAGACCCATTGAAAATGCAAATGAGAGCCTTTGACATGGATGCTTCACAGGAGGCATGCTTGTCCTAGACCGCTCTGAATTTAGACTAGAATTTGAAAAGTGCTTAGAAATATGAGTGAACAGAGAGCTGAAAGACCATTATTAGAAGATGAATTTGATTATTAAACAATAATGATCTCACAGCCGGTCATTTCCTGAGGATTAACAACCAGTGGGGGGGATGGTGGCCCGAGGAGCAGCCAAGGCCAACCCCCACCGGCTGGTCATTAATCCCAGGAAATAACTGGCTTTGAGGTCATTATTGTGATTATAAATCTAATCACAATAATGACACTTTTTCATAGGTTTATGTATTTGTTTTTTTTTTCTGTGTGTCAGCACATGCTGAGACTTATGTGTGCTGAGAGTGGTGCACCTCCAAATGTCCCTCTGTGATGGCGATGTGGTGCCATGTTGGAGTGGTGCTGTTTTTTCGGTTCCCTCAAGTTTTTCTGGTATGCCAATTGCTACTGCACTGTGTTTGGTACCAACAATATACACTGACAGCAGCAGCAAAAACACTTCTTGTTTTGCCACTGCTGTTAATGTGTGGTGTGTGACTGGCTGTGTGGTTGCCCTGCTGGTCATTTCTAAGAGATTTCAGACCAGCAGGGCAGGCAATCAGGGAGCTACTTCAGCTCATGAATAATTAATTAGACTTATAATAAAGATTATTTAGTGACCACTCCAATACTGTAGATTGTTTTTTCACCATCAAAAGCACAAGAAGATAATGAAGTAGAAGAAGTTTTATTACAATCATGTTATGATTTTTTACTCAGATATCCCAAACTACTTTACAAACAATGGATGCCATGCACAATGCGGGTGCAGGTACACATGAAAAGTGCGTACCCTGCCCATGTAGCTGCATACCCGTGGAAAGGTGCATCCATACCAGCATTCACCAATGCCGGCCACCTGTCTGAGGCCCCACCTCCCTGGCACGCTGGTGCACAGAGGAGTGCTCCATGAACTGGGTGCGCATCCAGTGGGATGCCCAGACCCAGTCTGCAAGTGGATCCCTTGCACCCACAGGGCACAGATGTTGGCTGATGGTGTGCTGAGCACCAGTAGCACAGGGGCAGCAGGAGCCCGGTTGGACACCCCCAGTCCTCCATGTGGCCCCCATGGGCTGGGGTGGCATTTCGTGGGGGTCTGTTGAACCCAGACAAACTAACCTCAACCTGCAGCAGCATCCTGGGGGGAACACATAACCCTTATTGCTGGGGATTGCCTGACAAATGGTGCACTCCCCACGCCCAGCACTCTGCACCTTTGTGAATGGCGCAGAGTGCAGGCATGCCACCTGCCTGCTCCTTGTGCATAGCTGTCTGCATGGCCAGTAGGTCAGGCACATACAAATCCTGTGCCCCGGTAGTGAATGCCACACAGGGTCTGCAGGACTCCACTCTGTGGCATTCAGTCATAACTATGTAAACACACTCGGCTTACACAGTGCGCTGGCATAGTGCCTAAAAATTCTATGTGAATTGCATTGGTTGTTATTGTCCTGGCTGCATGTATTCATTACTATTAACTGTTTTGACCTATGCTATTGTAATTTCATTGTACTCATGCTATGTACATGTCTTTGATTGTTGTACTCTCCCAGGTCATGCCTGAAAATAGTAATTTCATGGCTAGTGCACTTACCCAGTAAACATAAACTAAATAAATTAATAGTGCATAGGGCCCAATGAGAGAGTCTACTGGTGAAATTATTTAAAGTCAAGGCCCATCACCCCCATAAAGAGAACATTAAAGCATGAGATACATGACTTAGAAGCAAGTTATAGAGAGCAGATACCTGGGGATGGATTTTCAAAGGGTGGTGCAGATCTTGCGGCAAGTCCTCTGTCAAAGCTTTGTATTGGCATGGCTGTACCAGTACTGATTGTTGCAACTGCACCTGATTTTGCAATCTCTGGTGCAGTTGGGACAGTTTTCATGATTTATGAAAGTTTGCACCAAATATCTGGTGAAAGCTCCATGAAAATGGCTAAAAAGTTGGTCTAGCTTGCAGCAGTTCCCACAAGAGATAGAAATCCTGTTAGATTGCCACAAGCCCAGTGCCCCATATTGTTGGTACATCCAGGGCTTGAAGCAGCCTAAGCCGTTTGAAAATCCAGCCCCACTGAACTGCAGGACATGGGAATTATGAAAAAGAAATACTAGAAAGTAAGAGCATTTCTGAAGGCAACAAGCTCAGTGTAGACAGTCCTATTAGAGAAGCTCAAAACTGCACCAACCTAAATGATATGAACAAAAAATGTAGGGGGACTCAAAAGAAGGACTACATGAGAACTGTAGAGGGGTAAGAGAGCTGAAGAGGATGAGTAAGCAATAAGACACAATGGGGTGTGCATTAGGCATTTCTAACACACAGCGAGGGGTGTAGTAAGGCACAAGACCACAGGCTGAGGGTTTTCAGCCCCTGGCTGTGAGTTAGAAGTGTCTAATGCACATGCCTGGAGTGTCTTATTGTGCTTACAAAACCAGGTTCTCTTTAAAAAAATCACTGTACAACTATGGTATATCTAAACATGTTTGACTGTAGAAAAATAGATATAGTTACAGTAGCTGAATTATAGAAAAAAAATAATTCTTCCACCAACTCTGATTTGATTTCCTACATGACATTTGTCCTTTCATGGTAACCATAGCTGTAGTTTCTTTACCCACGCAATCCCCCACCCCATTCTGTGCAGACATGCGTGGCCAGGACTTGAGTCTGCGGGGTTTTATTATATAAGAAATGCGCGCACACACGTGCACACACACACACACACACGCACACACACACACACACACACACACAGTCTAAATGGTGGCTGTTAATTGTAAATTTACTTCGTTTAATCCATGTCTGTTTTACATGGTGGGTTAGAAATCAAAAGCACTAACTCAACACCAGTGGTTTGATCATTGCGTGGGGACAGAGTGTGCTGTTTGATACAGTGGAAAACAATTGTATTCTGCCATTTATTATTTTGTGTCCATTATTTAGTTCTGTTATTTTTATATATGTATATATATAAATATATTAATTTTTATGTGACTGGGCATGCAACCAAAATGATATTCAAAGTGGGGGATCTCTGGCTGACCCGGTGGTGCTGAGGGCTAAGTTGCTGGACACCTTATCTCATGCCACGCCGGAAACCCATGTTCAGGAATAAGCACAAGTTGCTGGGGGTCAGCAGAGGAGGAAAAGGATCGAGCTTCTCATGAACTGCTCTTCTTCTCTGGGAAGGGGGCTCACCAGCAGTTGGTGTTCAACTGGCCCCTAGCATTGGCTGGGGGGCAACACACCGATGCTCCAGAGAGGGGAAGGAGAGGAGGCAGGCACCTGAAAGGAGCACATGTGGACACGTACGTGCTCCCTCCATGGGTGTCACTGCATGCCTCATCTCAGAAGGAGAAAAAATGGAGGAGGAAAGTGTTCTGGGCACGGCTGAATGACAGCCAGTCCCTGCAGATGCCGCTCCATGAACTAGCAGTTATCCTGGCACCAGATCCATAGTGGTGGCTTGAGGAGTCCCCACCACCACACCATGGGGTGCAAGCCATGGAGGTAAGCCAGAAGTAAGCTGCAAGAGGGAGATGGGGCTGGGGGACCAGCTAGAAGGAGTGCCACCCAGGACAAGATGGCAAAAAGAAACTAACTGTAAAAAAAAAAAAAAAGTTGGGGGATTAAGACCAAACAAATTAGGACAGCAAAACTAGCACCACTCCAGACTTGAAGTTAAAAGGCTTTAATTTCAAACGTAAGAAAGGCAAATGCCTGCAGTATAACATCCATAGCTCAGCAACAATGAAAACCCCGACCGGTTTCGCAATTAGTGCGTCATCAGGGGGATTAAGACCAGCAGTCTGTCTGGCAGCAGGGCAGAGAAACATACAGAATGGTGTGCAGACAAGAATTCAGTTTTTTAACAGCATGTGCAATTACCAATACGTATAATGTGAGTGCTTCCTTCCAGTACTGTATTTTTTTAAACAGAGATTGAGTGGCTGCGAGGCCATCGAACACCACAACAGCAGTCGGGATGGCGTCAGTAAGTACAAAAAAAAAAACAGCAGAGAAGAATGTATATGTGATTCATATGTAGCAGAGCATCACTTTACTTGACAGAATTCATGAAATACTGCTTTTCCACTATGTGCAAGACACTCTGTATGCTTAGATAAAATTAGGCACTGTACTAGATATGTGGAATAAGTCAGGGGTAAAAATGGTGGCAGTAACTTATCTAAAATTCTACTGACTCATAGATTTCTTCACAATCCTACATCCAGTTGGCCAGCACTTCTTTTTAGCCATGCATTAGACACTTGCATGGCTAATGACCAATCAGGACACAGGATTTTTCCATTTTATAAAAATATTTCTCAATCCACAGAAGCAACTTGTTATAGATGCAGGACCTTACATACATGAAGTAAGAAGTAAAATAAGTCAATCCATCATAAAGTTTCAATACAGAATGTTTGGTTGAGTTCTTGCTTGAACACTGGAGATGCTTTAGAATAAGAAGAAGCTGGTTAATATGCAGAAACCCCTAAGGTGCCAGTTTTCAAATTGCTAGTACAATGCTAACATGAAGAGCACGATGCTAACTGGGTATAGTGTGTCCAGTTCGGATGGGTGCTCTATTCAAAGGGCCTCAGTGTGTGGTGCTCTGTGGATAGCATGATTTCCCTAAATACATCACTGCACCCATGCAAATTAGGGAACCTTCTTGCATACAGGGCACACATATTCAGTGATTTACAGAAGCTATAAAAGACTGTAGTGGCAGTGCTATTTACTGCTTCCAAAAGTCTATAGTTACCAACGTGCACAGTAGTGTATATGATCCCCCCCAGCCGCACTGGTGCCAAACAGTGACATGACACCCCTACCTGATCCCCAAGGTATTGTCAAATGTGCCTAGTAGTCTCTTGGCCCCCTCAATCCTTGAGATAATGGCAAATGTCCCTGGTAGTTAGTGGCCCCCGATCCTCAAGATACTTTCATATATGGCTCTATGCATGAAGAAGGGCTGCCAAAGCGTGACATTAGTGTCATTTTTTGAACTCTATAATTTAATGATTATTATAAGCATTTCTTAATGCTTTGACTCACCTTATAAAAATGTAGTGTGGTGTGGGATAACTCCAATTTTGAGGTCTGAGAAGAAGCCTCCACAAAGTTGCACGTGTAACAGGGGACATAAAAGCAGGGCTGCATGTGTAACAGCTGACATAAAAGCAGGATTGCACATGTAACTGGGGACATTAAAGCAGGGTTGCACATGTAACAGGGGACATTAAAGCACCACAGGCACACCACTACCTGTCTGTACACAACACGGGGGCACGCCACCATCCATCTGTAGACAACATGGAGGCATGTCACCACCCATCTGCAGACAACATGGAGGCACACCACCACCCATCTGTAGACATCATGGAGGCATGTCACCACCCATCTGCAGACAGTATAGAGGCATGCAGCTAAATACCTGATGGAATCTTTTAATGAAGTTCATCATTAAAGCATGCATTCTAATCAGGGCATCATCAGTCTATATCACCTGAATAATGGACTGTCCATGTAAACTGAACACAGACAACACCCACAGAAAACAGCATAGTTGGTTTTCACAGTAAGATTTTTTTTTTTTTTTTGCTAGGCAAAGTTTTGTAAACCCACTACACACAAATGATATGGCTAACCAATATGGCTCAGAGAATAATGTATCCTAATTAGAGCACCACAACAAGCAGCATGGGGAGAGTGCTTTTTAACATTAAGCTCCACCCCTCCAAAAACAGTGACCATATGGTTTTGTGCTATGATTAACAATAGGATGTGGTTGCCCTGCGATGCAACCAGAAAATTCTCAAAGGCACAATAATAAACACTTTAAATGTGCAAAGAATAGAATACTGCAGGCAGCACCAGACAAGTTAGCTAATGCAGCAGCATCACCCAAACACCATCTGAATCACAGCACAGAAACCAGCCACCACTCCAACATTAGTTGTTGCCTACTTAGGCGTACAACTCAGTTGTGCATGAACAGGTAATTGTGTAATGGTGTAGCAAATACATGTGTAATATGCATAACTGTTTGTTTTTTGGGGTCTGGGTATTGCGGACATAGTCACACACAAAATGGGTTTTGCCAAGATCACCAGCCCAGTACAAGCTACCTGTCTGAATACAAAAAGTGCATATCTAGAGTTGTTTGGTGATTCCAAATTTAAACCAAAATTGCAGATAGGATGGTGTCCAAGCTAAAAAAAAACCAAAATAAGCAAATTCATTTTATTCATGTTTTTGTTTTAAATACCAAAATCCTAATCCAATGTTCAAACAATCACAAATTTACTAACAAAGCTGTTCAAATTATTAAATCACTTTATAAGTGAAGACAAAAAAGGAGAAAAACAATAAATGCAATATGAGACATGCATCATCCCATCTGCCAAAAAGAAAAAAAAAGTAAAATACTGAACCCAGGCATCCACAGATCTGCCAACAAAATGGCAGCAAGCATACACCCATCTGATAACAAAAGGAAGCCATGCATGCACACAGCTGCAGACAAAATGAAGGTATGCAGCCATCTGTCTGTAAACAAAATGGAGGCATGCATCTACCTCTCTGCAAATCAAAATGGAGGCAATTATACACAAATAAGCAAACAAAATCGGGGCATGTATCCACCCATCTGCAAATCAAAATGGAGGCAATCATACACAAATCTGAAAACAAAATGAAGGAGGCACACATCCACCCCTCTAAAAACAAAATGAAAGGAAGCATACACCCACCTGCAAGCAAAATGGAGGTATGCATCTAGCCATCTGCAAACAAAATGGAAGCATGCTTCTAGATGTCTGCCAACCAAAAACAGGGCCACATCGCAAAACATACCACAGGGACCCAGTCAAAAACGGTCCTCAGACCTGATACACACAGACCAAATAGTGCAACCCCCCCCCCCAGCAAAATAAATAAATAAATAATTGGTGACCACATGGTTTGGTAACCAGATTGACAAAAAATGCTGTAGGTGCACTGTGATGCACAATGACAAAACAGAAGTGGTGCATCCCAATAATAAAGAAGCCAGTAACAAACACATTATGCAATGCAATAGTTCATCACAACCAATGCCAAGCTTGCGCCAGGCAAATCTACCACTTCACCTAAATTTGTGGTTGCCACGAGCCCAATGGCGCGGAGGGCTGAGCCATCCGTGCTTTACCTACTACCATGCCGGCAACCAGTCAGCATGCCATAGGTGGAAGCGTGCACTGAATGGCCATTGCCGACATTGCACGCTCTACCCATGGGAAACACAGGACAAGGAAAAATGAGGTCCCAGATCAAGCAGAATGATGACAGCCACCCACCGCAAGCCCAATTCTAAATGGCATCCCACAGAATCTGAATCCTAATCAAGGTGATTTTAAGCAAGGGGGAGGGCTCCTCATCACCCTGCCACAGAGGGTAAATTGTAGGGGAAAAAGAGGTTAGATGCCTGATGTCGGGGGGTGAGACTGGGCAGAAGGCTAAAAGAGAGATGGTAACAGGTGGGGACCCGAAGTAGAATCAAAGAAGGTAAAAAGAATAACATTTGTGTTTGCCTAATTTGGCCACTCCAAACTAACATGCACATCTGATCAAGCCACACCTCTCAGCTGTACCGCACCATGAGGAACAGTTCCTCATTTTATTCACAAAAGCCCCTTGTTACATATTGAGCGGGTTTGTCCAATGTTCAACAACAACATTATAAAGCAAAAATGCATAGCAGTTCATATGAAAACTATTATTTATTTAACTGCAAACTTTGTGAACACAGAGGCACACATTTCAACAGTGGTCTGAGCTTCTGAGTAATAGATTTGATGAAGTGTTCCACATTCTAAGGGGCAGTGTTTCACATTTGGGGATGTACTGAGGTACAGTGCTCATACAACTCTTTGGTAGGAAGAAGCGCACATTCAGGAGTGTTGGTGGGTTGTACTGCAATGCCCAGGTAAATACAGAAAATATGTATTTTTTAAATACCAAAACCACTATAAATATCAGACATCGCACTCAATCTTTTAACAACCCCCAAGAAAAACAATCATTGTAACAGCAGTATGTAAAATACCATCCCAACATATGAAAAGCACATTTAAAACAGAGCATTGAAACCAAAAACCAAAATAAATATCAGTATCCCAAAAATAAAGAGCCAAGGATTAGAAACAGGTACCAAACCCTCCCCAATAACCAAATAATGTAGTGTGCTAATCCCAGACACTCCCCAATCCCAATACCATCCCTCCCCAAAATTGACTGTAACAGCAGCATGTAAAATACAGTCCCAACACAAAAAGAGCATTTAAAATAATGCATAGTAACTTAGAAAGTTGATCTATGCAGCCTCCTTATCAACTCCTTCAAGAAGGCCTCATTGTGTGAACAGGGACATAAAGAAGTTTAAGGTCCCAAATTCACATTTTAATTCAAATGGCACCACTTACACCAAATCATGAAGGCAAAAAGGGAAATCCAGGGTGTGGGTCCATCTGTACTATTAATGAACCTCACCCCCAATGGCTCACTTACATTTTCAAAACTAGTAAAAAAAAATTGACAGTATTTTTGGCAGCAGGCATGAGCGGTATTTACCTGCTGCAGTGAGGACATAGTGATGTAACGAGGGTCACACAGGAGGACAAGAGCTCATCAGGACAAGACAGTCAATCATAGAAAAGGGCTAGAAATTGCAAGGAATTGTCTTTTAAATCCCCCTATGGCCTGCCCCAATCTCACGCTGATATAAGTGCACAAATGTTTTCACAAGTGGCTCCCCTGGACCCCTACTGTCACACGTGAACATCCAGTGGTGGGGGACAGGAAAGGATCAGGTGAACAAAGGGGGCAGCTTGTGATCATGATGTGTACTTAAAGAAACAGGGCAATGCACTGTACTACCCTAAACACATACAGCAAGTAACCCGGAGACAAAATTACAACACAAATAGCATCAAAGTGCAGGTTATTACAAAAGTTCAGAAGTAACACAAGGGGACATTAATGGTTACACGCAAGACCACATTTTTAGGGCCACTGGAGGTGGGTGGGAATCAAGGTAGCACAATAAGGAAGTGTGATAAATGAAAGTAGGACACGGAATTAGTTACAAAAATATTTTTGCCAGAAAAGTCTAGTTAAATGACACTGAGAGACTATTTCACACACATGGGTAGCCATGTCACAAATTAGTGCACAAATTTGCATGCATTTTGACTAATGAAAGTGCATTTTTTAAATATGAAATCATCTGATTCCATTAATGTGGCACAAAACATGAAAAAAAGCCACTTTTTCAAAAATAAGGGAATTCGTTTACCATGCCTTGGACATGCTCATAATAGTCAGAGGTGCACGAAGTGCTCTTATCAGGCACTGGAGCTAACTTTGAAACTGCTATTGTTTCACACACATAGCCAGCAGTTGGGAGCCCATCTCCACCACTGCTACTGTGGACAGTGCTGGTCTTTCTCCCAGCAATCTGCCACTCAATAGGTACTCATTTGCATGGTTCTCTACTTCCCCCAAGTATGAATATCCAACACCCAACCACCCTATCGCACCACCAACCTTCCTCCACCAACTCAACCTGTAAATAAAGGATATTTTAGGTCCTTCAGCAGATGACTGAGAGAACCCTTCCTCTACCTTCACCATCTGACATCTAAAGAAATAACTTGTGAAAGCCTGAAAAAAAGAACATCTGAAACAGTGTGGACTGGGCATGTGCATTAACATTTTTTGTTTACATGATCTTTCACTCATATCTTTGTGCTTTTTAAATAGTTTCACCAAATTTCCTCTAATGTGCAAATTACCATCTTCTCCCCTGACTCCATAAATGACAAGATTTAAATCCCACCCAAAATGGGTGATTTTGGGGTTGCACCTGTTAAACAGATTTTGGGTGGACTTTAAAGCGGCAGTATTTGTTAGTCAGCAAAACAAAAATCATATTTTTTTTTTAGCAAAACTTTATTTCTCACATCTTATGACTAATGCTCAATATACTGTATTTTTACTTTTCTCAGATATTGTTAAAACAACTTTTAGAGATAATTTTGTAATTAATGACTTGTCATTATTAACGTACAGGCTTGGCTCACTGAAAACAAGCCGGTTGTCAATGAAAGTAAAACCCAGGCTATGCTGTTTGAATTGGCTTCTAAACTTAAATCCTCCCAAGTGAACTTCAAAGTATCCAACACTGCCGGCTCCCCAATTAGTATTGTTACTTCCTTCAAATACCTAGGCATCACTCTGGAACAGTCCCTTGACTTTGACCTGCATGTGCAATCCACTTGTAAATCTGTAAATTCAAAACCTGGCATAGCATATAAAACTAGCTACGCTCTTACACCCTCTGCTAGGCTGGCCATCACACGGGGCATCCTGCTTCCCTCCCTGACCTATGGGGTACCGACTTATGCTGTCATGCAGAAATCTACACTATGTAGATGGGATGCTGCCTGTAACAACATTTGTCGATTTGCCTCCTCATCAACATGACTAAAGCACCATTGCCAGCTTTATACTGATCTAGGCTGGCTATCACCCTCTGCAGTCAGACTACGCTGCCTTGGCTCTCTGATTGATAGCATTATGAGGTCTCAAACTCCTGTAGCACTTGCCATCTTGATGCTTCCCCAGTCATCCCCATATGACCTATGCTTGGTTGAGAAATCCCTTCTTTATGTCCCAAGATTTAAAACCTCAAAAGGTGCTAGTGACTTCTCCTATTTTGCCCCAAATTACTCGAACACTCTGCCTCCTGTGGTATGTCAGTCTCCATCACATGCCACTTTAAAAAAATGACCTCCACACATACTTAACCTTCTCTGAGGCTGGCCCTTGCTTTAAACCACCATAATTAGATTCTCCTCAGCTCTTCCCCCATCTCTCCCCTACTAAACCTATTACCTGGTTATCACTTGTGTCTCTAGCGACCCTGTCCTCCCCACTCCTCTAGCAAAAGGCCACCTCCTTGCTAAGGTAATGATTAAGTGCCTTCTGAACTCTTAGCTACCTTATCCTCTCACTTATACCTTGGCCCCATACTGTGCCACACACTTATATCTGAAGTGAGATGTCAATATTATCCTTCCTGCTGGTGATACATTTGTGTCACTCTGTTGAAATGACCTACTCATTTATGTGTATCTTGTCTAAACATACTGCCTTTAAACTGCTTTCTTTTTTGTATAATTCTATTTTTTAGCTTTTGCATCTGAAAATGTCCCTGATTCCTGTATAGATTATCCATCTATGTAACTAATTTGTCTCACTATTTGTATGAAGGTCACTGTGATCTGTATCCTACTGCTGTGATCTGACTGTTTATTTGGAATTATGTTTAACTGTACTATGCTAGCTATTGTCTGAAGTCATATCCTAGCACTGCCTGTACTGTACTGTTTCTGTCTGTAACCTCCCGGGTCATGTCTGAAAATAATCATTTCCATGGTTAGTACACTCACCCAGTAAACAAAAATGAAATAAATAAATTAATTAATTAAAAGTTGGCCACCACTCACGATTTAAAAAGATTTAATTTGCTAAGGTTACCTGTTGAATGTACATGCTAGAGTCATACTGTAGCTGTATTAGGATGGTGCTACATCATGTTTCAGATGGTAAACAGTGCAACACTGTAACAAGATATTTAATTTGTTCATACCGGGCTTAGCACGGGAGTGGGATCTTTTAGAAACTTCAATATCTCATATCTTGGTTCAAGAATGAAAGAAAACAAAAACAAAAGTGTGTATCTTGGTATTTTCGACACACAAACCTTACTGCTGAAAACACTATATGGTTACTAACAAATACTGCTGTTCTGAAAAGTGTCCCTTATATGGTCTTGAGGGTGGCTGGTAATTTACAGGTTATAGAAAATGCACTAAAGACATATTAAAAGATATTAAAGTTATGAGTAAATGAAAAGATGAAACAAAAACTAAGTCCACGCAAATGCAGAATTTGTGTATTTCAGAGTTATTTGTTTATACCTTTCTAAAAAAAGATTGAAAAAAAAAATACTATCCAAAACACATGAACTGTGCATGGTCTTGTTTTTTTGTTTTTTTTCACACTACAATCTAAAGCGAGCTTCAGGTTCAGGGCAGTTCCCCATGGGTTACCTACTTCACATAACAGGGCCATATGTGACATTACCTATAGGCATATGGTACTATATATCTCAACAACAGGAAATTCATTGACAAAAAAAAAATATTTTAATGCAAACTTAAGGGCTGCAGCACAAAATATAAATAGTAAGAAAATGCGACATTAGGGTAAAAAGTTAACCAAGCCTTTTTCCATCTATGTTATTGCATTCCCTGGGATGTGAACAATCATGTGGCGCAGCACTGGTGTTGCTGTAATTTTGGCACTGTCTGTCCAGGCAGAGAAACAACAGTCACACTCTAATATTTGGAGACATGCTATCAAAGTTCAGGAAACACCAATGCTGCATTGCGTGACTTTTCAAACTCTGAGCAATATAATGCCACAGGTTCAACTTGGCTCAGTGGATAGTTAACCCTAACATTGCATTTCCTAACATTTTACATACTGTGCTACAAACTTAAATTGTACATTAACTGTGTTTGCTTTTGTCTTGCAATGAATATATCATATAAATCAGCACCCCCACCACCAGAATTATTACTGACTCCTGTGTTCTGGGCTACTATTTATTTGCAATTTTAGTCCAGGAAAGGAACACTAAGCTGTGACAGTTTGTTTCCAGGTGCATCCTGTGGGGTGGGTTACATGGACCTGTTTGTATTGATCGGGGAACGTTTGGTCATGGCACTGGGGAAAATTGCCTACTCTTGCAGTAATGTAGTTCCAAGATGGAAGATTCATGATCGGAGGGAGCTGGCCTGGCTACTAGTGGTGGACAGGGTTTTTCTGTTGCTACTGCTTCTGTTACTGGAACCGTGCCTGCACAGAGTTCCACGGTGTGGAACAATCACAGTCTGCTGAACAAGTTTTGTTTGACATTCCCAGGAAGAATATAGCATTTTTGGATCAGCATTTACTGTCATCTGCTACAGTTCATCCTTTTTTTATGGAGGTGGACTTCAAACTTCAAGTTGCTTTAAGGTTTAAAACGGCACATCTTCTGCAATTAATTGTGGACAAGGAGGCACTTTACCTTCGTGAAAAAGAAAAATTGTTACTTACTGCTCCCACATTGCACTTCTCTCTGACAGCATCTTCAGATATCAACAAGCGGGATCCTGCTGTCTTTACCACTGATGTAGGATCATCAAAGGAGCCACAGGGTGTGGCCCTTGTTGTCTTTTGGCCCGATGCCTCCTCTACAGTTCTTCTGGAATGAACAACAGCTCATAACTCTCCAATCACGGAAGACTCTCACCTAAGTTTTGTCTTTGGCCGACCTTTGAAGGATACAGGTACAGCATTTTCCTTACAGAACTGTCCAGACCCAATTTTGTTATTGTATTCTAAGATGCCCTGGGTTATGCAGGACTCTCTGATGATGTTTCCCCACTGCTAACTCTGCTGCCATGTAGTCCTATATGAAACTCTCTTACAATAAATCATTGGATATGAGGAAGGGTTCTCAACACAAGGATGCTCCAGTGTTTCCCTCCTAAGATTGGCCACTGGTAGAAACAATAACTGTTGCAGGTTGGACACATGATCCCATTGGTCAGTGGCATTCTAACCCTCCATGCAGTCCGACAACTGCTCCATTTGTTGTAGACCCTCCAATTCCTGTTCCAGATTTGTTGTCTCCTCTTGTTCAGCTTCAGGATTCTGTACATGTATGTGCTCCTACTGTTTTGGTTCCTGACACAGGGTTACATTGCACCCTGCCCCCAGGTCCTGTAGTGCAATCTGATTCTTTGCCTGTTTTGCCTAACCAGACCACTCTCTCTGCTGTGTGAGGCTTTCCTGGATATTCATCCAAGGTTGTTCTTGGGCTCTCACAACTTGACCTGGCTTTGCAGTCCTCTCCTACTGACTCTCCCTTGCCTTCACAGCCTCCCACTGTTGCTTCAGCAGCCGAAGATATTTCTGCTCCAACTGAGGATTCCTCTTTATCCTGGGCAGAAAGGGCTGAATGGGTTGATCCCATTGTGCAAGAAGATTACTTTATTATCCACTTCTAACAGTTCACATACTTGGTCTAACTTCTGGAAAGAGAAGATATTCACTAAGTCGGCTGAGCATGTGCAGAGACTGACAGAGGGAGATAACACTTGATATGAGAGAGAGAGAGAGAGAAGAGGGTTGACACTAACACTCACTTTTTGCTGTGGAGGAACTCAGAGGAGCAAGTGTGCAGGAATGCTAAAAAGTTTCCCCTTATTTTTGAAAAGGTATGCCTTCATTGCTTTACCAAAGATAGGGGCTCAGCACTCTTTTTTCATTTTAAAGATTAAGGCTGATAATCCACTTTAGGATTCTTCTCTCTGGAAACTGCGGCTTAAATATAGAAGCTGTGTTCTTCAGTGGGGGTTTATAAAAGTATGGCAACTTTAGACCCATGCTGTTTGTTTTATTTGTTTTTGTGTGATTTATTTAATTTATCTTGCAGTGAGAGTGCTAAGGTATTTTTCCCCTCTCTTATTGCTGTGAGAGAGCTGGGGGGGGTAATTTCTATTTAGGGGAAGTGAGAGTCCTCTTTTATGTATTTTTTTATATATTTTTTATATTTATTTACATTTATTTATTTATTATTATTTGTGTATTTTGTTTTGTTTATTTTTCTTTTTTCTTTTATTTTTGTGTTTTATTTTGTATGGGTTTTTAGATTAGATTAGTTTTTTGATTACATTTGATGTATATTGTTTGGTTTTAGCAGTAACATGTGTTGACCTGCAGGTTCCACGGCGGTGCGCTATTCATCCTCCTCTTTTCGCGCCCTCCACCCTTTTTCTACTCTTCCTCTGCAATTTGAGACTTACCAGCGCTGTAGAGCACTGGGGCTTGGTCGTAGGAGAGTGACGAGGGTGGGGGCAGGTGAACAGGAGAGGATGAAAGAGCGGGGCCACCGTATCGGGGTTACTAAGTCCAGAAGGTGCCCTGGGGTGAAATGGAATCCAGACAGGGGTCTCCCATGTCTGGTGCCCATACCCAAGGGCACTGCTGAATTTGGTGGGCAGATAGGCCGGACAGACTCCGAGGTTTGTCCAACTTGGACGGTGTTATGCAATGCCAGGTCTGTTAGGAATAAGGCCGCTATTATAGCTGATCTTATTAGTTCAGCTGACCTGGTGTGCATCACCGAGACCTGGCTGGATGAAAATTCAGGCCCCATATTGGAGGCCATGATTCAGGCCAGGTACTCGGTGATACACCACCCGAGATTGGACTGCAGGGAAGGGGGGTTGTAGTCTGTTTTAAGACTAAATTGGGCCTCATGAATGTGGTAGTAGGTGAGGCTGAATCCTTTGAGCGTACAGTTGTAGCAGGTGTAGGCATTCGAATCACTCTCATCTACCATCCACCCGGAGATGGAAAATGTTTCTTACAGGAAGTAGCAGACTTCCTCATTGATATGTCATTTGAGTCACCCAGATTGATGGTTCTGGCTGACTTTAATGCCTGGGAAGATGATGAACTCTCACAATTTGGTAATTACTTCCTCCAACTTATGTCTTCTTTGGGTCTCACACAGGTAGTTTCCACTGCTACACATAAATCTGGGCACTCTCTGGATTTAGTCTTCCTCTTAGGGATTGATTCATCCGATGTGGGGGTGGAACCAGTTGCTTGGTCTGACCACCACACTGTGATGTTCAATTTTTGCACCCCCTTGAGAAGGCCTTCCCCTGTGGAGATGGTCAGGTACCGCCCATTACAGAATATTACTTCCCAGGGCCTTGCAGCAGTCCTTGACCTCTCATCCCCTGTGTTGGCTAGCAGTAACCCAGAGGCACTGGTGTTGGCTTATAATATGGCCTTTACGGGTGCCCTGGATCTTATTGCTCCTGTTCGTGACTGCCCCCTATCCCTTCACCCCAGGTCCCCTTGGTTTGATGGGACACTGAGGGAGTTACGGAGACAGCGGCAAAGGTTAGAGCATTGCTGGCACAAGTCCGCCCTTGATGCCAACCACCTTAGATTGATGGAACATTATTCTATCTATCAATCTGCAATCACCCATAAGAAGGCAGAATTCCTGTCCAGGGAGATTGCAGTTGCACAGAATTGACTGGCTCAGTTGTTTCGGACTGTAGACAGACTGTGCAACCCAGCCTGTCTGCAAGTCCAAAAAGCTTTTTCATAATTGGAGTGCGAGGAGCTCGCTCGGTTCTTTGCAACTAAGGTGGCTGACATCAGGGCGGGCTTGCGTCCGACAATCTCTAAGGGTGATGTTGTGGAACAGTGCAAGTTCACAATACCTCAATTCTTTTGGAGTTCCTTTTGCTGACCAGAGGTCGTGGATATTATGAGGATCATCCATAGCGTGCAGCCCACGAGCTGTAGTTTGGACCCTGGACCAACTCCCCTAATTTTGGGTTGTTCTGAGATCATTGGTCCAGTTATGGTGCAAATAGTTTGGTGCTTCTTAGAGACAGGTGAGTTTCCTAACTCCCTGAAAGAGGCAGTGGTTACACCCCTACTGAAGAAAGTTACTTTGGACCCAGACTGTTTCTCAAACTACAGACCTATCTCTAACCTTCCCTTTATTGGGAAGGTTATTGAGAAGGTAGTGGCAGCCCAATTGGAAGAACATTTAACCATCCATAATGTCTACGAATCCTTCCAATCTGTTTTTTGTTAAAGACACAGCACCGAGACTGCGCTGGTTCAGGTGCTTAATGATCTTCTAAGGGCGAGGGATCAGAAGAGACATTCCATTCTAGTTCTTCTTGATCTCTCATCAGCTTTTGACACTGTGGATCACCTGGTGTTGTTAGCACGCCTGAGGCTAATCTGTGGAATGTCAGGAACTGTTTTAAAATAGTTCACTTCATTCCTTACTGGGAGATCACAAAGAGTTGTGTCGGGGGTTCATTCCTCAGCCCAACTTTTTTGTTGTGTGGGGTGTCTCAGGGTTCAGTGCTGTCACCCATGTTATTCGCAGTGTATATGCTGCCCCTCAGAGACATTATAAGATGGTATGGGCTGAGGTTTCACTGTTATGCAGATGATACCCAGCTATACCTGTCTTTTGCACCTGACCAGGATGGAGCTCTCTCGGTGTTTAATAACTGTCTGTAAGAAATCCAAGGGTGGATGGATTACAGTTGGTTAAAGTTGAACTCAGAAAAGACAGAGGTGTTAGTGGTGGACCCAGGTGGTCAGATAGCGAGGTCGCATGATGGCACGCCCTCTGGAATTTTACTTGATGGCGTGTCACTTCCGACCTCTGAACTGGTGCGCAACCTTGGGATTGTCCTAGACGACAGGCTGGCCCTTCAATCTCAAGTGTCAGCTGTTGTCAGGACTTCCTTTTACCATCTTAGGAATATTGCCAGGGTGCGTTACCTTGTTCCGTCTGACTCTTTGTCAACGCTGGTCCATGCCTTTGTGTCCACGTGTCTGGACTACTGCAACGCCCTGTACTTTGGGCTTTCTGGGGTTAAAATCCATCACCTACAGCTGGTGCAGAACGCTGCAGCCAGGGTGTTGACTGGGACAAGGAGATCCAGTCACATTACCCCAGTACTGCACGGACTGCACTGGCTTTCTATATGGTGGCGGATCACCTTTAAAGTCATTTTATTGACTTTCCAAGCACTTCATGATCAGGGTCCGACCTATCTGAAAGAACTTCTGGTGCTTTATTGCCTCATCCAATCGCTCCGCTCGGCCAATGAGGGGTTGTTAGAGATTCCAAGATTGAGCTTAAAATCTTCTGGTAGTAGAGCATTCTCTTATGCTGCACCCACTCTTTGGAATTCTCTACCATGCCGGTTAAGGGAGTGCACCTCCATGGAGGTATTTAAGAAAAACTTGAAAACTTACCTGTGGCATATGGCCTGCTTGGAAGATTAAATGAAATTTGAATGCAAATATTATCTCTTGACTGTATGGATGATTTTATTGTTGGTTTTTAAAATATGATGTTGTTATGTATTTATCCTATTTATATGTTTTTAATTGCCATTGTATATTGTGGCTTTTGATATGTAAAGCACCTTGAGTTTTTGAAAGGCGCTTTAAAAATAAAGTTATTATTATTATTATTATTATTACAAAGAAGCTATATGTAGGCTAAAATGCTTTGAAATACTGAAAAGCGAAGTTCTGGCTTTGGGGGGGTGAGATCCTCAAACCATGAGCCTGAACTCCAAGGACAAGAAGTCTGAACAAGCTCATTTAGGGTGAGGATATCTGAGAGTAAAAATATTTTGGAAAGGGTTTATAGTTAAGCTATTTTCTATTTTTAAGAGCCTGATAAACCTGTTAAAACTTGGGAGACACTGATTGCGTTGACTGCTGTTTCCTTAACTAAGGATCCAGGAATTCTTAAAGTTTAAAAGTTTTCTGGGCACTTTGACTGTTTCAGTATTTAACTTTGTTTTAGGCTTACAAAGTGCATGGGGCAATCAATTTTAAAGAAGGGTGCACAAGCACTTAAAATTGTACAATTAAGTTAAGGCATACATGGACTTAAATGGTACAGAGTGTATTGGTACCTGCTGGAGGAGACTTGGTGGAAGCTATTATTTGATTAGTCAATTAGTAATGACAAATCAAGAGACATGGGTTTGGCTATCAGGTTGCTAATACTGTTTGGGTAATTGGCTATTCAATAGAGAACAGGTGACAACACCTTAAGTGGAAATACTCAGAGTACTTTGCATGTATTGGTATTCTCTCAAAGCAGAGCTATTTTTGAAATTACAATGAGTGACTACAGGTAGTAGTTTAACTAGAAACTCTGGGTGCAAGGGCAGAAACACTGCAGTCTCTCTCTAAAGTGGAGAATCTAAAAAAGTCTGCAAGTTCTGGCAAAGAACTGTATTAACTTGTACTAAAGGTAAATTTAAATCATTTTTTTAAACTGGGGGCCTTAAACTAAAGGTGTGTGTGGCACTGAAACTAAAATCTGTGGCCCAGATATTCAAAAGGGTTGCACAAGGCACAACAGTGTTGTGCCATGCACAACCCACTGATGCGCCCTGGTGGGATATTCAAAAGGGAAAAGTGCACCGCACAAATCCCCATGTGCTGGAGCGCATCAGTAATGTATGCAGGCACAGGTGGGGGGGTGTGCCCATGCATAACCTGCACAGCCCGATATTCAGCCCGGGATGTGCAGAGTCATGCATGAGCAATCCCTACCTGCGCCTGCACAAAGTTAAGCCAAAAAAAAAGGAACAAATGATGGCCACCCACAGGTGAGCTGCCGCATTGGAGGGTGCAACATGGCAGCTACCACCTGTGGGTGGCCACCAATTCCTGCCGCACCTGGTGGTGCCCCCATGCCCATCATGGGCACCCATGTCAATAAACCCCCTCCAATATCCCTGGTGGTACAGTGGACCGCTATGTGCCCGATGTGGGCATTGGTATAATACCCCCATCCAATATCCCTGGTGGTCCAGTGGACCGATCTCTACCCGATCACGGGCATCTTTTAAATCACCCCCCTGCCAATATCCCTGGTGGTCCAGTGGACTGCACTCTGCCCGATCGCGGGCATCTGTAAAACATAAAAGTCCTATTGCCCTGGTGGTCTAGTGTACCCCTCTCCCCACCCGCCCACTGAGCCCCACCACCGCTCCCCCATGTCAGCCGGTGGGCAGCAGCACCCCACCCGCCTGCCACCCCGCCGCCCACCGACTGACAGCTCGGTAGGGCTGCGTGCCCATTGGTTCAGAGCGTGAGCCAATGGGCGTGCAGTCTATACCGTACTACACAGTCCAGACTGATATTTTTACTATTACTAACAATAATAGCGATTGGAAGTTTGTTCCATGGACCAACTGTTCTTTGTGAAAAATAATATGGGCCAGATACTCAAAACTTTTCCCCGGTGCTAAATTAGCACTGCCCAGCATGCAAAAATTGTCCAGACCAAATAACTAGCCATATTCAAAAGGAATAGCCCAGTGCTAAACCTGCTGAATATAGCACGCTAAGGAAGCCAGGTAAACTGGTCTGGGAGTGCAGGGTAAAAAGACCCCAGGAATAAGACAGCACTGAATATAGCAACAGGGAAGTGCAAACTGCAACAGAAGCTCAGTAGACACTGGAGCAAGCCATTGTTGCAGGTGGAGAAGATTGTGTGTGATTGCACAGAGATGTCTCATATCTACTGCAAACAACAATGCAAGCCACACACTGCAGAACTGTGCTATGCTGAAGTGAGGTTTACCTGAGGCTAACCCGACTGCATAGTGCTAACACAATAGCCCAGTGCAAACTGGTTAGCCCGGGGCAAACAGGAGCTATATTCAAAGCTCCCGTGCAAATGAGCCTACTTGGGTAAGCCGTGGGCAAACAGGCACATTTGCATCTCATTATGTGCTGCTTAGCATACATTACCATGCAGTTTGCCTGGTGCTACGGCATGGAGCACACAGCTCCACCTGTTAGGCAGAATGGCAATACAGGCTGGACGCTGCAGGCCAAGGCATGCTCACAGCATGCCCTGTTGGTCGGAGTGGATGTACAGGCTGGATGCTACAGGATATGGGTGCTGGCCACAACAAGCGGTGCATACACCTCACCCATGCAGCACTGCCAGCAGTACAGCCCAATAAAGAGATATAGAAATACACAGACATATCTGTGTCTCCTAATCTGTGAGAGACGTACTGCCTGCATCCAAACACGCCCTGGAGAACAGTGCCCCCCTCACCTCCAACACCAACACTGGTATCCCATAGCAGTTGTGGGTGCATTAACAGTTGGGTGATACATGAATGCATGGGACAGGCGTGAGGCAAGGGAGGGGGGGAGAACATAGGCTGTAGGCCTAATAGGCCAAACAGCAACACCATACTGCAGGGAACTGCATACACTGGGTGGGCCAAGCAGCCCCTCTCAGCTGTCAGGGCCACTGTTTCCATATGGAGGAGACAGTCCCTGGTAGTCTAGTTCCCCCCCATTGTGATCCCTGACCTATGAGGCTGCTATAATAGTATAGTATCCATGGTGGTTTAGTGGATCCCTACCCTCACATCATGATCCCAGACCCCTGGTAGCATCAAAAAGATGTACGTTTCCCTGGTGAGCAGAGGACCCCCCACCGTATGAGCCCTGACCCCACAGCACTGCATAACCTGGTGGTCTAGTGGCTCCCCCCAACCTGCCAGTGATGGCTCCTGTTACCCCTGAATACTTCCTACAAACAGACAACTGCGGTATGCATGAGCGTTATACTGAAATGAATGAGCACATCTGCACTCATTCATTTCAGTAGTGCTCATGCATACTGCAATCAGTGGCCAGCTGTGGTGGTGAGAGGAGGGCTGAGCTGGTCGCTGGCTCCATTCGTAGGGTGTATTTGGGGTAGCAGGTCATCACTGCCGGGTGGAGACCACTAGACCACCAGGTTGTACAGTGTTGTTGGGTTGGGGATCATGCCGGGGGTGACCTCTAGACCACCAGGGAAATTTACATATTTTCGATGCTACCGGGGGTCTGAGATCAAGATGGGGGGGTGGGGGGACCACTAGACCACCAGGGACATTTATATATTTTGGGGACTACTGGGGTTCTGGGATCGAGATGAGGAGAGAGGGCACTGCTGCATTACCACCAGCTTTTTGTTGGCAGTATTTGGTTCTGTGCTACAGGTCGCACTAATGCCTGTAGCATGGCACTGTTTGTTTGAATATGCCATGCAGCTGGCATTCCTGGCCACTCCCCTAACCCCCATCCCTGTATACATTTACTTTTAGTGTTGTCACTACCACACAGCGCCAGTGCTATTAGGACTTCTGAATATTGCAGCCTGGTGCTAGTCCAGTGCTACAGCTTTGTGTCAGGTGCAAATGTTTAAATATCTGGCCCCATGCCCTTTTTTTTTTTTTTAGTATGAGATATACTTCTCATCAATTGAAGCAGATGGCCTCTAGTGTTAACTGATATTTGTTTGAATTTGAGTCTACATTCTAATGTTAACTCTAAATTTTGTAGGATGTCCCATGTAAATAGATGATTTCCTCTTAATCTTAATTGTTCTAGAGACATTAAATTTATGAAGCCTTTCCTCATAAGTAATAGTTTTATCAGGACATATTGTTTTTGTGATTCTTCTCTGAAGTTTTTCTATTCTACTTATATCCTTCTTTTTAAAAGGGCTCCGTAATTGAGATACATAATCAAAACATAGTCTAACATAGGCTCAATACAGGGCAAATAGGATATATAGATCTCTTAAAATTATATTGTGCCTAATAGCCCACCTGGTTTTATTAGCTTTACTGATGGTATCCGTAATATGTACATTAAAGTTCAAATTGGAATCTGTAGTTATACCAAGTCTCTCTCTCATGTTCTTTGTTACCTAAAACTTCATTATACAAGCGATATTGATTTCTTGGGTTCTCTTTACCCAAATGGATTACACAACATTTAGAAGAATTAAACTTTAGATTCCATTTAGTAGACCATGTTTCCAAAGTACGTAAATCCCTTTGAATAATCTCAAAGTCAGTAGGGGAACCACAACTGTTCAAAAGTTTGCAGTCATTTATTTAGTGATAATTCAAAAATAAATATTTGAAAAATGGCAGAGGCCAAAACAGACTCCACTTCCAACAGATTGCCAGTTTGAATGATGGCCATCAACAATAACTCTCTGTTTTCTGTCTGTTCCAACTTCCCTCGCCACAGTATCCTGCCATAAACTCCTTTCAGTTCCAAAGTCATCCATACGCAATTGAGAATTGTCCCATGATCCCCCACCAGAAATAAATCTCTCCAAACTTGTTTCTGTTGGATGCATGCTGGCAATATTTATTAAGGTATGCAAATTACATTTACATTCCCAACTTCATCTTTCAATAGTATGCAGTACAGTACAACCAGATTACTTCAGTCTGCTGCTTCCTTCTGGAAACTTTCTTCCGACTTGATCCACTTCACCTTGCTTGTAGTACTTCGGGGTCTGGACATGCTCTGATCCAGCCCCCCCTTATCACCAGAACCAGGTACCACCACCAAGTACCCCCACTTGGTACCACCACCAGGTACCCCCACTTACCCAGGCCCGACCCGCACAGGGTCAAGTTCCCGGTCCATACTCCACTAGGTCCTGACAAATGATCCGCCCCCAGTTTCTATCCCCTCCCCCTCTCCCATGTACTTCCACGCCTGGGTTCCTCTGTCCCCAACCCGTGCTGCCTCCCCCCATTTTCCCCTTTGCTCCCCTCTCCTGCCCATCTTTTCCCTTTTGCTCTCAGTCCCCCATCTCCCTTTTCTTGTTTTCCTCCTTTTCTGTGGCCAACCCACTGCCCCCTGCCAAGGCTCCTTCCAGACCCCCGGAACCATCCTCTGCCCTTCTGCAGCTCCCCGACCCCATACCGCGGCACACAGGTACCGTGTTTTATACCTTCCACTCCCTTGCAGTGTCAGCCGGCAGCAAACACCCACTGCCTAGTTTAGGGTGGGAGGTGGGAATCTTTCCCAGCAGAAGAGGGAGACCAAGGCTGCAAGCCCTTACTTAGTCCTCTGTGGCCCCCTCCTAGCCCCCATTAGCCCCTCCCCTTGACCAATTAAGAAGTTCTCATATCCCCTGGTCATTCGACCCTCTCTGACCTCACCAACCCTTCCCCTTTCCTATCCCCCTTGCCCCCCCATCTCTTTGCTTTTCTGGAAGGGGGACATTAGACAAATTGGCCTGCCTTTTAGTGGCAAGCTCTATTTCCAAATCAATGATCACTATGAGGCAACCTAATATTAAGGATGCATTGTCCAAGAATGCAAAGTACCATAGAAATCATCCAGTTACAAGGCACTTGAATGCAGCAGTTTCCCAAATGCTTACAATGGATCTTCTTCCTTACTCTTTTGCGGAAAAATCTGGGTTTCAGCAGCTCATGAGTAAGGCAGTACCCAAATATGAACTGCCAAGCAGAACATACTTTTCAATGAAAGGTGTCCCTGAGCTGTACAACACACTATGTTGTACAGTTTCACATTCATTGTCAGCTTCTGCTGTCAGCACTGTGCATCTCCCCACTGATATGTGGACCAGTGGTCCAAGATGCACAGTTAGCTTCATGTGTGTTACAACACATTGGGCACACATCCTTGGTGTGTATGGTACTTCACCTTGTCCTGCAAGTGATTGTCATTTGAAAACTGCATATGGAGGCAGTGGTGGTGTGTACCAGCCTGCAACACTAAGCATACAAAGTATGCATGGCTCGCACACAGCCAAAAAAATTCTTGAACATTTAAATGAGACAATTTCTCATTGGCTGAAAACACATGTACTCAATGACTTTCATTTCAAGCAACAATGAAGCCAATGTGGTTAAAGACATAAGTGACGGTGGTTTTCAGTGCATTCCATGCTTTGCCCATGTTTTAAATCTGATTGTACATGAGTTCTTAAAACCCGAGGCAGCAGACAGTATGGTGACTATTAGTCATCAGATTTGTGGACATTTCAGTCATTCTTCAAAAGCTTGTATGGGCTTAATGTGTTGCAGCATTCATATGGTGTGCCGCAGCCTCCCCTCAAGCATGATGTTTCCACAAGGTGGAACTTTACTCTTTAAATGTTGGAACGCCTGTTTGAGCAGTGTTAACCTGTAAATTACTGTCATGCAACTTTGTGACCCCATGACTCAACAGGCAATGTCCCTTAGTCCATCGCAGTGGAGGGTCATGGACTGTGTCATACAGATTTTGTGCCCTTTTGAGCATGCAACTCGGGCTGTTGGTGTCAAATTGGCATGTCTGAGTCAGATTATTCCATTGTTGTGGATACTTAAGCAGGCACCAGTCAATTTGCATGACCAATTTGAAGGTGCAACAGATGAGGTTGGTGTGGACCTGTGTAACAGCATGATGGACATCATAGAAAGTGATCATCGCGTGTGTGACATGTTGCAGAGTGATTCATACTGGATGCCACTTTACTGGATCCCAGTACAAATATGGTATTGTATCACTTCTGCCAGGGGGTTGTGTAGAGGTCGATCGTTGTTCACTTGCTCTTCATGATAAAGTGCACAACAAAATGCTTCAATCCGATGTCAAGAAAACTAACGAGAGAAGTACTCAGCAGCATGTGCATGCCAGTTCTCAATCCTCTATCATCAAAGTTCATCAGCTTCATCACTACCCAAACCCAGCCGCAATCCATTGTGGTCAATATTACAGCAGGTGGGTGTTTCCCAGCCCCAGAAGCAGAAGTACAGCAGCAAATTGCAGATGTCAGCAGCAAACATGGTCACTGCCTATCTTCATGATCCTGAGCAGGTTTCTGTTGAGGATGAACCATTGTTGGTATACTGGCAACACAAGTTTACAGTGTGGCCTGCATTGGTGTCAGTTGCACTGGAATTTATAAGTTGCCCTTATTCCAGTATAACATCGGAAAGGGTTTTTAGTGCCGCAGAGACAATTATGTCAGACCATGGCACATGTCTGTTTGATTTAAATGTTGAGTGACTGGCATACCTAAAAATGAATAAACATTCTATTCCACCTCAGTGGTCTTTGTCTGACAGCTGCACCGTTGAGCAGCATGATGATGATGATGATGATGCAGCGAACATATTAGTCAGGTAGAGGGAATGTGTTCGGATGTTAAGGATACAGCAGAGGTACACATCTTTTCATTAACATAATTTTGTAGTTGGTTTTATGACAGCAATGCTGATGGCACTTATTTGTAGTATTTTTAGTTAGTCAACGTAAAGTCCAAAGAAGGATTTTTTTTCACTCAAAATTTAAACAATCTACTACCTATTGGCTACAAACACTTAAAACAGCAGCTTCCTAGTAGCTGCCTCTCCTTGCTTGGTCAATGACTGACCTTTTCATAATCCTGCTCATCAATCAATCAATCAGCTTTATTTATAAAAAAGTGCCTTTCAAAAATCAAGGCGCTTGTACGAAGTTCATTAAAATCCAAACAATTTTATTAAAACCATAATAAACAAGTTAAAACCCATGGCTGCCACATTAAAAATCAGCATATGCCAGACTAAAAAGAAATGTCTTCAATGCTGCTTCAAAACTTTGGACGGTCAGGCAATCTCGCACTTGATGAGGTAGAGAATTCCACAGAGTTGGGGCCACAAAACTTAAAGACCTGGCCCCGGATGTCTTTAAACGAACCCTGGGAATCTCTAGCAATCCCTCGTCAGTGGATTGGAGAGGATGGGAGGGACAGTAGGGATGAAGGAGATCTTGAAGTTTGGCTTAAATATTCTCTGTATTGATGAAGTTCTTTAATTCATAATGTTCTTTTTCAGCATAAGGGCCAAAAATGGACCAACTTCCCCATCCAAAAATCATGCCCCCATGTTGATGCATGCAGCCCTGTTTTGTGCTGTCACACAGCGAAGGCTGCATAAGCGTAATCCAATGACTTGTAAGTGTATGATATTTTGACATTTTTATACCTTTTACAGTTTGGATTTTTTTTTTTCAAACTATAGTTTTGCTCCCCTACGTACTCCACTGAACTCTCTGTCCTCCTTTAGCCACAGTTTCTACCTCCCTGCATGATCAGACTACCTCTTCACTCCTCTCCAGCACAGAGCATCCCTGGGTCTGCCCTCCAGGGAAAGGTTGCCCCCGCCCAGGATGCTCTTTCTTATAGTATTGAGTACCGGGCCGGAGAGGGAGGGAGCTAGCAGAGAAGGCCGAATCCGGCTCCAGGAGTGTGGACCATGGGTGAGAGGTGCCATCATCTATCAGTGGGAGGGGGGGGTATTTGTTACTGGAACCCTTGTGAAGCCTGGCCGACAAGGCAACACACTGCCATGGCTCCACCAGGCATATACTTGCATCACTACATTCGGCTGCCAGTAGAGGTCACCCCATGAGGGAAAGCTCCCCAAACCCTCCCTGGGAAGAGAGAGCAGTCCTCCAGATGCTCAGTTTCTTCCCTCCCCTGCAGACTCCCGACAACCCGGGCTCACTCCCGAACCCAGGTCACCAGCATGACATGAGGTGTGGCATCCAGTGCCTCAACTGTCAGCACCACCAGGCCAGGCTACTGTTTGGATTTTATTAAATCAAAATGATCAATTGAGTAATAGGGACCTTATTTGTTGTTTGATTTCTTTGATTTAATAAAATCCAAATAGTAAAAGGTGTGTAAAAAAAAAAAAAAATGTTGAAATATCTGCCATATAAGTCAATGGGGCATGCTCATGCAGCCCTCATTTTGTGACATCACAAAACTGGGCTGTGTGCTGACATGGGGGTGAGGTTTTTGGACAGGGCAGTAGGTCCTTTTTTGGCCCATATGCCGAAAAAGAACATTAGGAGTGAAAGAACCTCTACACTACAGGGAATATTTAAACCAAACTTCATGAGCATGATCCTGAAATGGACAGTCATCGAACATGCCCGGGGTGAGTAGCTGATGTGATAGTAGGAAGATGCTCGTTAGGTGTGTCTAGTGCTTTTTATTCAGACATCTCCATTGGATGAGAATTTCAGAATATAGTCCTTATGTTTCTCACGTTAAGACGTGCTTTACCAGAGGATTACAAACATTTGTGAACAGGTAGTATATATAGTCTTCCCTTATGAGATAATCATTAATCACAGTTTCATTCTTGGTTATGTCATGTTAATTGACACATGACTAGAATGCAGTGCATGGTTAATTTCTTAAAGATCACATTCAGAAGTACATTAAAATTATATATAAAGCCATCAGTTTTAAGTTATTGCATGAAGTTAAAAAAGGGAATAGTTTTATATACTATGTTAGAAAAAGTGCAGACTAAAATGTAACAATCCATATGTCAAATAGGTGCCAAAATGAACCCATAATTCTTTATCATGGTACTTACTCTTATTCCTGGTTTAACCTTTGGTTTGTACAAACTGGGCTTGTTTATTTTCTGTGGCTTTATTTGTTCACACAAACCTGAAAGATGACAATAGAGACAGTGTGAAACTCGTATATCTACAGTTCAATTATGGTACATCATTATTGCAATCACTTACATAAAAAAAAAAAAGATTGTAGTAATGAAATACTAAATCCTCCTGATTTGTGAAACCTGAACTGTAAACAGGTAAGAGCACGTAGCATGATACAATTAAAGAAAAAACAATTATGGATTACTTTTGGCACACATGACATACGGATTGTTACACCCTTTAGTCTGCACCATTTTCTAAAATAGTATATAAAACTATTCCCTTTATTCACTTTATGCCCTAACTTATAGCAGTTTGCTTTATTATAATTTGAATGTACTTCTGAATGTCATCTTTAAGAAATTAACCATACAGTTTATTTATGTGAACTAACATGATGTAACAGCCATGATAGAAACTGTGATTGTCTAATAAGGACTATATAAACTACATGTTCACAATTTTTTGTAATCTTCTGATGAAGCATGTGTTAACTTCTGAAAACTAAGTACACTATTATGATGTCACCTGACGAAGATGTCAGAATAAAAAGCACTAAGGACATTTAAGTGTCTGTACTGTTCTTGAAGGTGGAGGGTTGAGTGTGGCTTGCCTTAAAACTAATTATTGCACTATATCCTGGCTGCACCACCGCTCGTATGTGGACATGCTTTGAATTTGAATTGTATATTGGTTGCATTAATGATCAAAGTGCATTGTTGCATTTCTGTTAGAATCCATTTTTGGCATAACTTAAATAGTGTTACACAAAGTCTTCTCCCTTGAAAATAAGTACTGAACTTAATTATCTGCTTTATAAAATGGATGTCGGATGTGCCATGGATGGAATGATGTCAAGCAAGTGCGAGCTAGATGGATGCATGTGCTGCTTAAATAATAAATTCTCTAAATCCTATTCCACCGTCTGTCAGAGTACATAAAATTTGGGAAATTCTGCCATATTATTGTTTGCCAATATACAAAGCTTTGATGTTGATCACTTCAGTCCTGTTTTTCATTACTGCAAAATAGTAGGAAGTACTGTGCACCATACCACGTGCTCAACGTCAAAAACAGCAGTACAGGAAGTGTGTGCATTCTAAATTGTTTATCCATATGACACTGTTGCTGCTGTTCATCCCTTTGAGAAGCATACTTTGTATTTTACACAATCAATTCAGTTAATCCAAAATCTATTGTTATTACTTTTGAATGTAAGTTTGTTGAATTTACGATACAGTCCTGCCTGTGCACGCAAGACAGCGTGCCCTGCACACCCACCAATGGCTGTCACTCACCCACAGCTTCAGGCTCTCCTCTTGTTCTCTGAGATATATTTATGTCAGCAATATATACTGTATGTGAAACTCATAAGCATGACATTGGAAATAAACATAAGACTCAAAGCTGCATGCAAGACGCATCCCTTTTCATAACTGCCACTCTTAAATAACTGTTACCACATGTGGCATAGGGCAGTGACACTCAAGAAGCAAGGATAAATATTATGCCTGCAACTTTGAGATTTTGCATCACAAAAGTATGTCTCTGAGTTACATATTATTGATGTAAATATATCTTGAAATATGGTTACATCGGATAGTCTTGCACTGTGGGATAGTATCAGCAACAGGTGGGCATGTGGTCTGTTGCGCCAGAAGAAGATTGGGGTCTGAAATCTGAAATTTCATAGAGCTACATTGTATAGCAACAATGACTGAATATTGATCATTTGAAGTGATTGGCTCAGCACAGAGCATACAGGGGAGTCATACAGCAATGGAGCTACCAGGTTCATTCTTTTTACATTACACCCTGTAGTGATGTGCTGTTTTTGAGCTCCTAGATTAGAGCCCATTAATTGTTTCTAGTAGAAAGCAGTTAAAATAGTAACCAAACAAGTAAGAAACCAGAACTGATCATAAATCATACTACATATGCATGTATATGGAGAATCTAAAAATTATTTGAACTTGATATCCAATATATTGTGTCAGAGGCCTTTTAAAATTGATTAATATTTAACCAGCGCAGACAGCCTTCTATTGCTCCATAGAAACATAGAAACATAGAATTTGATGGCAGATAAGGACCGCTTGGCCCACCCAGTCTGCCCATTTCCCTACCTACTGGATAAGCTGCAGATCCTAGTTAACCAGCAGCCTACTTCTTCCTACCCCAACCCCCTGGAATGACCTTATGACTGTCCCATGCATGCTTCAATTCCACCACTGATTTTGACTCCACAACCTCCTCCAGAAGGCTGTTCCATGCATCCACAACCCTCTCTGTGAAAAAATACTTCCATAAATTACCTCTGAGCTGCCCCACCTCTATCTTCAAATTGTGCCCCCTTGTTCTTGTACACCTCTTTTTTTGAAAGATGCTACCCTCCTGGACTTTGTTGATTCCTTTGAGGTACTTGAACATTTCTGTCATGTCTCCCCTCTCCCTCCTTTCCTCGAGGCTATACATATTAAGCTCCTTTTGTCTCTTTTCATATGTCTTCGGTGCAGACCCTGCACCATTTTAGTTCCCTCCTCTGGACAGCTTCCATCCTGTCTATGTCTTTGAGATTGGGTCTCCAGAACTGCACACAGTACTCAGATGGGGTCTCACCAGCTGTCTGTACAGAGGGATAACAACTTCCTGCTTTCTACTGGTGATGCCTCTCCCTATGCATCCCAGTATCCCCCCAGCCCTCCTTGCTGCCCTCTCACATTGCTTGCCCACCTTTAGGTCATCTGATATGACTACCCCCAGGTCCCTTTCCATTTTTGTTGTTGTTAGTATCTCACCCCCATTGTGTACTCTTCCCCTGGGTTTTTGTTTCCCAGGTGCATTACCTTGCACTTCTTAGGATTGAATCTAAGCTGCCATAGAAGTGCAATGTCAGTCTGTGACACGTCTGGTGGACATTTGTTAGAACAGACATTTCAAACATCATAACAACATAAAGATGAACTACTAGTCCCTAAGCTGGTGCTGATGAACCTTTGCTGATGTATACGATGTGCACACACCAGCATCATCCGTGACCACTATGGATGAAATGGCCACAGCAAAGAGAAAGATGAACTACTAGTCCCTGAGCTGGTGCTGGTGAGCCTTTGCTGATGTGCACTATGTCCTCACACCTGCATCATCCATGACCAGTGCTGCTGAAATGGCTAGCAAAAAACAAAGATGAACTACTAGGCCACAAGGTGTTGCTGCTGATTTGGACACTGTACTGCAACCTGCATCTGCTAGTTCTTTGTTGTCCACTGCACTTAACCTCATGAAGAGTCAGTAATAAATAGCTCCTCCCTAAAATAAAAGGATAATATGACGCCTCTAGATTGATGACAATTGTTCAGATGACAACAGAATTTACATGCAAATCTAACAGGTAGTAATGATTTATTAATTTTTGTTCAGTTTTGTTTCTTGTTAGCTGAATGTATTGTATATTTTGCTACCACTGCTCATGCTGGACTGTTGCCACCTGCGGTGTCTTTCACTGTTTGTGAAGGTAAATATTTTCTGCTCAGGGTGCTGTTAAGATTTTTTTTTCTCCTTCAATGCGCAGCATAGTAGCAAAGTCAGCTCACTGTAGATTGTATGCACATCCTTTATGCATTGCAGAGGTCGGCTGGTAGTAGGCTATCACAGGTTTGGGGGGGTGGGGTGGAAGTAGTGATCGTCCTCATGTTCACACCACTGCTGTTATTGTGATGTTCAGTCGGGGGTAGACACTGACTAGGCTACTTTTTGCTGTTTTAAACTGCTGTTATTGCTGAACAAATCATTTTATAAGTGGAATAAATGTTATTTGCTGTGTTTCTCTATGACTCTTTCTGATGTTCTTTTCAGGTATGTCGATTACATGCCACTCACAATATGTAAGTAAGGAACACCTTAATGAGGAACTACTAGCCCAGAGACGCTGCTGACCTGACTGACTACCACACCTGCTGTGCCATCAAGGCCTGCATGCTGCCATCACTCACAATACATAAGTAAGGAACACCTTAATGAGGAACTACTAGGCCCAGAGACGCTGCTGACCTGACTGACTACCACACCTGCTGTGCCATCAAGGCCTGCATGCTGCCACCACTCACTACGTAAGTAAGGAGCACCTTAATGAGGAACTACTAGCCCAGAGACGCTGCTGACCTGACTGACTACCACACCTGCTGTGCCACCAAGGCCTGCATGCTGCCACCACTCACAATACGTAAGTAAGGAGCACCTTAATGAGGAACTACTAGCCCAGAGACACTGCTGACCTGACTGACTACCACACGACTGTGTCTTCAAGGCCTGCATGCTGCCACCACTCACAATACATAAGTAAGGAGCACCTTAATGAGGAACTACTAGCCCAGTGACGCTGCTGCTGCTGCTGCTGATCTGACAACCACTATTCATGTTGTGTTCATCCAAACTGCCCAGGTAAGCAATTTTTTGTTGTTGCAAGGTTTCAATTCAAAATCCTTGCCTTCATTTCCTAATGACAATCAGGTAATCAAGAACATACTGTAGTAGTATTCTAACTGTCTTTCCTAAAGAATGTGTTATGGATATCGAGGGTTGGTGTGTGGGCACAGGCAAGGTTAAGGTTGTAGGATGGTATCCTGTGAAAATCGTGAGTAAAAAATAGTGAAGAAAGAATAGCAAATAAAGAATCTCAAAACTAACAATAGCGAGTGGCATTTAATGTTGATCACAATTAATAGTGAGTTTTACAACGTCAGAATAGCATCATCTAGCAGTTAAGGCAGAAGTGTAAGCCCCCCCCCATTGATGAGACAAAAGCTCAGAGGAAGCTCCATTATAAGGTAACAACTGATACCCGACTTCTTGTGTGCAACCCTGACCTGACTGTGTGACCAGAACTTCTGGCATCTGTCAGCAATAGACTGAACTAAGCACTCAGGGAGACAATGCTGTTGAGAAAAAAAAAAAAAAACCTTTCTGATCCCATCACTCTATAGTGCACTAAATGCTCACTTTCTATGTAATTTTCAGATGGTGAGCGGCAGGAAGAGCACCTTACCTTTGTGTTTACAAAGCCTGATTTAGGTTTAAGTAGTCGGCTTACAAGTACATGTAGTTAAGGTTTGTTTGCATATCTCCGTGGGTATTGTTAACAGGATGCTGGATTCCTTGCAAGTCCCATGCAGCACATACAATATATTCAGTTTGAGGTCTTGTACATGGGGCTTTCCTATGCAGAGCTACACTTGAAACTAAGTGCCCTGCTTGAACCAGCACGAAACACAGTCTGTTCAGCAAGAGTGCTGTCAAATCAAACCAAGAGAATGAAAAGCAATGCATGCTATAATTGTCATGGAGCTATTTTGACACTCACTATACTTTCAATCGCTATTTTTAGTTTTGCTATTGTATCAGCGCTATCATTAAAATCGCTGTTTTATTTTTGCAATTTTGACATAGAACTTTGTAGGATAGTCATTTGGGTAGGTGGGCACAGTTGGCACTGATAGTGTTGTATGTAGGAGCATGTGCATAAAACCTAATAAGAGTGCACATTATTGGCAAGCAAAATTGCTTTTGTTTCTGTAACTATCAAATGCTGTTATTTCCTAACCAGGTCTGTCATGCACTGCTGCTGCTGTCGCTGCCAGGATCATACCTTACGCACCATCCCTGTTGCTTCATGTTGTGTCCATGATACTCAACTGGTCAGGCAAGTAATTTTATGCAAGCTTTTAATTTCAAAATAAAACCTTATTTTCATTTTCAGACAGACTGTATGTGGGTTTAATACAGTGGTTCATTAATGTCATGTAGCTTCTTAGGAAAATTTATGAACCAGGTAAGTAGTATTGTTTATATTTTGTCGTCATTTGTTCCTCAGAAGTACAGACTCATAATTGATTGAGATGGCTGTACATTGTACCCCGACCTCTATTAAGGGTTAGGGTGTCTATGTGGAGGGTGGTGGGATGGAATTGCTGAGCTAGCTGCAGAGCACTTATATGTTTAAGAATATGTAATGTAAGGTTTCAGAATGCAAAAATTGTTTTTGCTTGCAGATCTGTTCATCAGCTTGTAATATAATAACCAAGCTATGATTCCTTTAAGTTTCCAGACACCCTAATGTTTCCTTTTTTCAGCTCTCCATGTAACATGCTCCTCGGCTACAATGCTGCTGTTCCTGCATCTGCTGAGAATCAACCATGGACCAACAAGCCTGTGGGCTACTTGCGTGTCCTTCACAAGTGTCAGTGTCAGTGGCTCAGTAGGTAGCACACTCGCCTCTGAGGCTGGGAGATCAGAGGGCTGTGGTTCTGTTCCCACATCTGGCACTTGGGTTAATATCCCAGTACTGACACTGTAGTGCAGCATGAGAGGGGTGCTGCACTTCTGAGGTGCCGTCTTTCGGATGAGATGTTAAACCGAGGTCCCATCTGCCTGGATTGGTGGTAGTTCAGGTGGATGTTAAAGATCCCATGGCACTTATCGAAAAGAGTAGAGGAATTTCCCCCGGTGTCCTGGCCAAATTTCCCTCATTCACTATTAATACCACCAACAGCTTAATCTGGTTTCAAAGTCAGTTGGCATTCATCTGTATCCCCCTCCCCCGGGTTGTGCCTGAAAATAGGCAGGATTTGTCTAGTGCACTTACCCGGTCAACAAAGCTAAATAAATAATTAACCAGGTAAGTACGTGTTACTGTTTTAGACAGTAAAAGATGTTCTTTCATAGGTGTAGAATTGTACATATGTACGGACTTAATTCAACCAGTGGAGTGGTGGCTGTGTATTATAAAATGGGTCTTGAAAATCCTGTAACCTCATTGGTCAAAACTTGTCACATGACCATGTGTAAATCCTGCAACAGACAACAATGGTAGAGATCCTGGTAATCAAACATTTACTTTCTTTTAACCTAATTCATTTTGATTTTAATTTTTGATAACAGATTCACTTTATAATCGCAATAATGCACTTCTGGGCTTGTGTAGTAGTGGGATTTGCACCATTTTTGTGTTTAGTCACTCGGCTGCACCTCATGACATACCATACAAGACGTGTTTAAATCCCACAACAACACATGCCCTGTCATGCATCATTGCTTAAATGTACATCTCGTGTTCAACAACTGACTATGTCAATATGCTGTGCTGGCGACATGATCTTTGCATGTTTAGTGCACGTGCCATTTTTTCATTTTTCCCTGTTGTGTGCCACCAGGGTGGACTGGCCCTCATTTCTCCTACTCCCCCACATGAGGGAGGGGGGATGGTTGCTTGAGACTAAGTAATACTCTGACAGTGTCACTGTGGTGGTCAGTAGCACATAACACTAATGACACACAAGCATGATCACTTTCATGGTTTGTCATGTTCAGTGCATGTGTTGTACTGTACTTATGATGTACCATTTTCTGTGAAGTAACGTGCAGATGTGGCGTTTCTGCAAAGAATGCAACCAATTGATGTATGCGTCTCTTAACTTTGACATAAAGTAGGTCAATAACCACACCCATCCCAAGACAACTACAGTGATATGGAAAGATAGATTTCTATATTTTCAAACAAAAACTGAGCAAGTTAAAACTTAAGTAATCATCAACACTAAAACAACATTAACTATTTACAGGGGCATTGGGGTAATGAGAATAACAAACAGCAACATACAAAGTTACAAGAAATTGAAAACAAACAATTTACAGCAAAAATGCAAATATTGCACATTGCAAGATGAGACTTGCCAGGCGATTTAGTGTTGCTATCAAACATTGCCCTGTGGAGTGTGCCAGCACACTAAAACAGGCCTGGAAAGCAGGAGTTTGATTTCTTTCAGTTCCCACTTTATTTTAACATAGTGTGCCTCCAGAGACTTTAACTTTTTTTTTTATGATTTTAAGGTCCTTGTCCCTCCTTTCCTCCCAATCCTGCTGTGTGGGTGGCAGTACTTGTGGAGGGGCTTGATGGGTGAAATGGTTGGAACCCTCTTCAGACCCAGTGCCTGCCACTGCCACTGGCACACTGACTGTTCCTTCTGTGTACGCCTGCTTCTGCTGGCCTCCAGACTCCTTCACTGCCAGCCCTTCTAGCTCCTTTTGAATTTTAATGACAAGGTTTTACGCCATGTGCTTGGATGCTTACGACCAGCATCAGCTTGGGACTAGGGATCTTCAGGTTGGGGTTCAGAGGTGGTCTCTAGTGCTCCTGTACTGAAAGAAAGGATGGTGATGGAGATGAGGATTCAGTACTATCTCCTCCCTGCACTTATGAATATATGGTAGTGTGAACCCCTGAACAGTACCATTACACCTCCCTGATACCAGCCACACACATATTACAACAATTAGGGGTTGCACAGGCTCAGCCAGGGAATGCTCCCTCCCTTGAACACCAGGTATTGGATCCTGTGGGCACAGACATGGCTTAATTAAACCCCTAAATGGTACCATTACCCCTCCTAGATAGCAACCATACATATGTTACAACACTGGAATGTTGCATGGGCTCAACCAGGGAATGCTTCACCCCTCCCCCCAGATTGGATCCTGAGGGCACAGACACAGCTGAATTGAACCCCTAAACAGTGCCATTACACCTCCCAGATAGCAACTACACATATGTTAGAACACTGAGGAGTTTCACCGAGGGTGATGGACAGAGTCATCTAGACAGGTTTTCATGGATGGGAGGTGGACACCAGCCCATTCAAAGTCAAAAGCATCCTACAATAACTCTGGCAAATAAAAGCAGTCAAGGCAAAGAAGGGACACAATTCAGAGGTAAGTGCCGATGAAATCAGAGTCCATCCTCATTGCGACCAAAATGTACTCATTCAACCTTCCTTCTCCCAAGGGTCATAGATGTCGGTGAATCACATTACTGATAATATAGTACTGTCCATTGTTTTGTTTGTACATCCGATTGACAAAGTAGAATAAGTTAGAGGATAATACCATACTCAGTGTTTGGGGTGTGGGGGAGCAGCATTGTACTATGGGAATAATGCATAGATTTTAATTATTCGATTCCATGGTAAACAAAGACATATGACTGACAGGTGAAAAACCTCAGTTGAAGGAATAATTCACATTTTTTGCCAACATTTTAGCATGCATTTTGAGAATTAGAATACTTTAGAATGATTTATTTTTGAAAAGTTGCCTATGGACCCATTTTATGTAAGCAATAAGACATGGCTGTGTGCTCATACTACTGAGATACCCTCACATTCGTAGGCCGATGGCACTAGACCTGAGATTATGTGCAAACATATAACTCTGGGTGTGCAGAAATGTCATTACTATCAACACCCAGTCATGTCTTATTTCTTACATAACTATGCACACAGTACTTGCTGATTATCCTATTTGCTCATTATTGTATGTGACAATCAATATATAGATATCTTACCACCAGACAGGGTCTCCATGGTGCTGCTGCCGGCTCCATTAGCACCCTCTTCTGCTGCCACAGTGTTTCTGGAGAGTTCCTCTGCATGTTCTGGTTCAGTACCAGTAGGCCCAGCACCTATTCAAAAAGAAGAGAGGAATACTGTATTTCAGAGAAGTTGTAGTAATTGTACTATGAAACACATGCTGATTCACACTATTCATTTGCAGTACTGTCTCAGAACTAATTGGATATAAACATTATGCTTTTTGTCATACATTGTACAGTGCCACTGCTAAAACTTGTCAATTGAGTGTCTTTACAACTTAATATTAAGCGTGATTTGTCCTGTATTAACTCTATTACTCTTCAACATTGTATAAGTGCTTGCTTACTGCCTGCTGTAAACCATACAGTATCTATCTGATCCTCTGATGCTGAAGCTATGTAAGAAGCTTCCAGCTCAAAGCTGTTTATTATTCAGATAATTCGATATTGCTGTATATAGAATATGATTAAATCAGCACAGCAAACCAGAAATCAAACAAAGGCCAGTAAAACAATCATGCATTACACTGTTATTGCAAGAATATCTGATTCCAGTTAATTTGAATATGCAGAGTAATATACTCACTATCATCAGTGCTGTTATGATTGTCATCCTCCACTTTAGCCCTCTTCCCCCCGAGTGGCTCCGGTGTTGCTCTCTTGCACCTTCTTCTTCACCATTGTTCAATTGCACTTTTGCCCCGTCTCTTTTATGGTGACTGCTCCACTAAGGGCCTCTAACACTTCCCTGTCATGATATTGTATATCATCCCCTTTGTGCTTAACTTGATGGACACTGCGGGACACAACACCTTCACCATCTCCGTTCACTGTGTCTTATGGCAACCCACACTTTCTCCCTGTCTTGGACAGGAAGCCTCTCTGCCCCAAATAAGTCAACTACATGGGCAGTGACCCCCTTAACAAGCAATGCCACCTCCTTGTGGCTGAATGCAGGTGCTAATTTTCTTTTCCCTGCTACTCTTCTCCCCCCCCCCACTGGAGGATGGATCAGCCTGTTGGTCCTCTTGCTGCCTTTGCTCCTCCTCCTCCTCCTCACCACTCTGAAGCTGCACAACATTCTTTCTTCTACCTTCCTCCTCCATGCTCCTGCCACTCCCACCCAAACCTACTTGGTCACAAGTTAAGAGGACATTTTTGAGTGGCAGATCTCTCTGTCTCTCTGTCTCTCTGTCTCACTGTCTCTCTGTCTCTCTGTCTCCTCTCCCCCACTGGTTGCTAATGCTCTCCCTCTCCTTGAAATTGTGATTTCAACTTCCGCCTTTACAAATGCAGATTTTCTTTATATGCGATTTAAAGAAAATCCTGCGGTTGTAATTGGAACCTTGCTTAAAACATGCAGAATTCTTATTTACTGCATGTATACGTAGACGCAGATTAAGTAACATTAGCAGCAGTATTTCATTCAGAATTGTGGAAATAAATTTCAGCAATGTTGCATATCGCAATATTATTCATAATCCATGGATTAAAGTGATTCTGTACATTTTATGCTCCGCAACTAATGTGTGGACATTTTGTGTTTCAATTTCTAGTAGTACAGGTGGTGGTGTTATTGGTTACAATTTTTCAGTCTCATGCCTTTTAAGAGTACACAGCCTACCCTGTTAAGTTACTGCTGCATGCTACTGTTCATGTGGGAGGGTGACAGATGATTTCATAATTATCAAAATTATATGAGTGTGGGATGGGATGGGGCGGGGCGTGGGTTTTAACTGAAGCATGTGGGCAAACAGTCTGGGTGTTACCAAAGTTGTAGACACATTAAATTGCACATTAGGTAACTTGTGCTCACTGCTGGCAGTCTAGGTAGTGAGTAGATGTACAGAATTTTTGGTCCCACTACACATTTATTTATTTATTTGTTTGATCATCGGTTTGCAACCTTTGAGCCAGAGGCTCATTTCCAAAGGTACCTCGTCACATTGAGGACAAATACATAAACAGACTTTTGGTTACCGCATATGGGTTACATAGATTGCAAGCACATGTTTTTACCTGTGCGTTGTTTCACTGATTCATACTAATATATAATATTTTTTTTTCTTTTCAGGTCTGTGGCTGTAATGCTTGCTGGTGATAATTCCACTCCAGTATACCCAAATATGCCCTGCCAGGCATTCTGGGGGTGAGATTTTCAATCCCAAGTGAACATGCACAGGTAAGTACTTCACACAAACATGTATTCTTATTGTCATTTCCAAACTGTTTATTCAATGGTGCTGTGGTTGTTGCAGATTATGACTGAGTTCAAAGCATATCAATGGGCGTCCGTGGGTGTTGGGGGAGGGGTGGCATAGCAGTGGATTTACCTGCTGCAGGCTAAGACCTCTTGTCCTGATTTTAATTTATATTAAGCAAAGTGACAGTATCTTCTGATTTGGTGTTTATTTATTTTATTTAGTTTTTGTTGACCGGGCAAGTGCACTAGACAAATCTGCCTATTTTCAGGCACGACCCGGGGGGAGGGGGATACAGATGAATGCCAACTGACCTTGAACCAGATTAAGCTGTTGGTGGTATTTTTCGAGAATGGAGGAAATTTGGCCATTGCACTGGGGAAATTCCCCCTGCTCTTTTTGAGAAGTGCCATGGGATCTTTAACATCCACCTGAACAGGCAGATGGGACCTCTGTTTAAAGTCTCATCCGAAAGACGGCACCTTAGGAGTGCAGCACCCCTCTCATGCTACACTACAGTGTCAGTATTGGGATATTAACCCAAGTGCCTGGAGTGGGGATAGAACCCACAGCCTACTGATCTCTCGGCCTCAGAGGCTAGTGTGCTACCTGCTGAGCCACTGACACTGATTCAGGCCTATCTGCTGGTATTATGCATTAAAAGAAAAAACAAATCCTTCTTCTCTGTTCTGTTTCTGCAATTGTGTGTTTTCCTTTCAGGCCTGCCTCATGATTACCTAAGGATTTATGACATCTGCTGCAGCAGTATTTCCTTAACCACACGCTGTGGCTTCATGGTGGTGTGTCCATTCCAACTGCCCAGTGCCCATGTAAGTACGCAATACTTATTTTAATCTTTAGTGAGACCTTGCAATTGGTTTATGTTTCCCATTTAGTGTTGATTAAAGATGTCTTTGAGGCACATGTTTTGAGTTATGATTTGTGTGTGTTCCTGATGTGTTAATCACAAAACTGCATAGATAAGGTAAGTGCTTGATAATTTAAAAAAAAATGTATACGAGAATGAAATCTTTGTAGGTGAAGATAATCTTTGAGACTCATGCAGAGGATGGTGGGGGGGTGGAGGTGGTTGTGGGCAGTGATACTGGTAGTGGTTACGCTAGATTACCTGCAGCAGTCTCAGACTACTTCATCTGTACACGGGTCATGAAAAGCAATAATATGTTCTTCAGACCAAGTTGGTTTTCAGGTCCACAATGTGTGTTTAACAGAATACAACAGACTGCAATCCCTTCCCGTGTGTTTCTGTAGCTCGGGGTGTGATTTCTTTTTCAGTTCACTGTGATGTTTTCTGGATGGAGATGCAATTAAAGCTGACCTGACCTGAATGTACCCTGGCATCCGGATTCATGGTGTCGATCACTAATGCAGTACACAGGTAAGTATCTTTGGTTCTTTTTCCACAATCCACACACAGGTCAAAATATATTGTATTAGTGATATAATTTTTTAATATACAGGTAGAGAAAAAAGATGGGTATGGGGTGGATTGGGCAAGGAGGGTACAGGGTTACTAAGTGGTAGAAAACTTATTACACATTATGTGGTGACAGGTGGCCCAGGTGGGAGAATAGGTAGTGAATTGATAGTATATTTTGAATTGTTACAACCACACAAACTCTGTGCTCCACTATTTTAACAAATCCATGTTTCATTGATGTTTCTGCAACTACCTGTACAATTTTTCTCTTCTTAGGTCTGCATCTAAAAGGGCCTCTGTAAGGCTTGCTGAATGGAAGCTGCTGCCGATTATGATCCTGCTGCTCTCCTGATTCTACCTGCAATGCCTGTGATTGGATGAGGGAAAAGAAGAAGAATCAAATGGCAACACCAGTGGTTGATCTGATCGTATGAAGACTACTATGTTTGTCAATTTGTACCACATGGTCTAAGTCCTTACAGTGTAAACTGAGCATGTACCCACTTCATCCAGCATTTTCCTTCAAAGAGGGGAAAATAAGGTACTCTTGCAGCGTAAAGCAAATAGGATGCTGGGAGCAGGTAAAACAAATAGGATGCTCAGATGCATATGCAGGGGCTTCACCAGCAGGAAAAGGGAAGTCATAATGCCACTATACAAGACACTAGTGAGGCCCCACCTGGAGTACAGTGTACAGTTCTGGAGACCTTACCTATGTAAGGACATAGACAGGGTATAGAAGGTCCAGAGGAGGGCAACAAAGATGGTACTGCGATTGCATCACAAGCCCTATGAGGACAGGCTGAAGGACTTGAATATGTACTCCCTGGAGCAGACAAGGAGGAGGGGGGATATGATAGTCATACAAGTACTTTACAGGGAGGAACAGCGTGCAGGAATACACTATTTTCCAGTGAAAAAGATGTTCCAGGACTAGAGAGCATGGAAAGAAGTTGGAGGGATGGCAATTCAGAGGAAACGTGAGGAAGAATTTCTTCATAGAAAGGGAGGTGGACAAGTGGAACACCCTGCCAGAATAAGTGGTGGGGGATGCAACAATAACAGGATTTAATAATGCATGGGATAGACATAAGGGAATTCTGGAGGTCAGAGTAAGGGGGCAACAGACTTATGGAAAAAAACATAAAGGGAATTTACAAGCTCAAACGGGAAGACTGGGTGGGCCATGGGCTCTTATCTGCCCACAGTGTCTATGCATTTATGTATCTAGGGATGTTGCAGTCACACATCATGAAATGCTCATGAAAATCTTCACGATCGATAGAGACTCACAAGAAGAATGATGCAGCACAAGGAAGTTGTGACTTGCTCAGAGCCTAACAGTATACAAGACAGTGGACTGGTAACATAGTCAGTGTCAAGAAAATTGATGGACTGATGACATATTTAACAACACACATACACTGCCTCCATAATTGCAGACCATACTTGAGGTGAGTCAAGGGTAGGCATCATTTTGGGGTGGCCAGGGGGTGCGATTCAGACACCCATGATTTTTTTTTGCAACACCTATGATGTCTACTGCAAGTAACCCTCAAAACACCAGGTACTGTATGTTGATGGCACAGACGTGGCCCAAATGACCCCCTAAACAGTTCTGTTACACATCCAAGATACCAAACACACATATTAGCACACTGGGATATTGCACGGTCTCACCCAGGGAAGTCAACCACCAAAACACCAGGTATTGTTTCCTGAGGGCAGAGCCACAGCAAAATTGAACCCCTGTTATCCCTCTCTCTTACTGGAGTATCCATTTCAACTTTCTACTGTCCTCTCTATGCTACACCTCCCTTCTCTATATTTACTCTCTGTCTTTCTCCATCACTGTGCCTTTTCTGGTTTTCCAGCAAAAAAATACTAACCACGGAATATTTGTTCTATGGTTAATTAACAAAGTTATGGATCAGTTACGTAAAGAGGAAAAGGCGGAATTATTTTAATGCAGACTAGAGTAGTTTTGGGTACACAGTTTACTATAAATAAATAAACAACAATACTTGGCTAAAAAAAACCCACAGTTCTAATTCAGAAATTACTTGGAAGTTGGAAATTTGTTTTCACCACTACTGCAGAGGTGAAATTATAGCTTCCTTGTAACAGTCTCACCTGAAATTGTTTCTCCTCACAGTTCTGTTACTACATCCCACAATATTCAAAATTACACATATTTCAACATAGCTTATTATGTCTAATATATTGGTTTCATCCCAGTTCCACCAGTATCAGTTGCAGCAGTGTCATCTCCCAGTTATTCACTTTCTCCTTCCACTTACACCAACAGTTCCACTTACCAGTTTTGGTCACAGGGTCCAAGTTATAACATTTTTGTTTGCCTTTCTTTTATTTAGTAGTTAATCAGTTCTGCGGAAAAAATGTTCTGCAGTTCAGCATATTATTCAGCAATACATGACAAAATCACACAATTTCAAGGTGGAATTTCACAATTACCCACCTTTTCTCATGGAATTCCGTGGAAGCAAAATTCTGCATTTCACAAGAATTCCACCTGCGGAATTTAAATTTCACGCAGGTCTAATTTTGATATTTTAAATATCTAAGGGACAAACAATGAACAATGGCCAAAAGAAAGAAAAAAAAAGTCCAGTTATATAGACTTGGGAATTGAATACAAAATGACAGGAACTTAATGATTGGGATAGTGTCATAGATTTAAATATTATCATGGAACATACAGGGTACAAAATATAAATTGGCTGACAAGGAAATCAAGGATTTTCTTGGGACCTTTGATGTGCTCTGTTTACAAGAGACCTGGAACAATCACTTTGAAACATCCTTGATTCCAGGATTTACTGTGTATTGGGTCCCTGCAGTAAAAGACAAAAGGCAGGGCCACCTGAAAGCTGGAATTATTACTTGCATGAAGACCACCTTGAACTTTAGAATAATTAAAATGAAATGCCTTAGTAATATACTCCCATTAAAGATGGAAAATGACAAACTCAAATTATTAATGATCAATGCATATAAACCTCCAAAAAAATAAAAATCAGCGGATATGTGGATATACACCAAAGAAACTTTGGAAAATGTAATAGAGGAACAAGAGATCAGCCCAATTTTGATAGTAGGAGACTTTAATGCCCAAGTCCCAGGTGGGAAATGATCAAAAGATATGTATAAAAATGTCTTGCAGTGTGTCCTAGCAGTTAACCATAAAATAAATTATTTTAGGAAACTTAAAGATAAAAAAATAAAAGAGGGAAGGATTTAATAAGTTTCATCTCAGAGAGTAACTTCATATTAATGAATGGAAGATCAACTGGAGATCAGGAAGAAAGTTACACACACACACACACACACACATATACACACATACACATGCACATACACATATACACACACACGGTTCTTCCACAATTGATCTAGTTTGGATGTTTGGGTCAATGCGGAAACACTTAGTATAACACACAATTTAACAGTCTTGGACCAACCAGATTCTTCCCATTATTGAATATTAACTATGATACAGATTCAAAATTCTAATGGTGAGCAAGTTGACATATCGAATCAGGAGGGTGACATGCAAATCTTGCATTTTAAAATGATTAAGTGGCAGAGATACCATAAGAATATTCCAGGAAAAGCAGAGACAGTATCTGTTAGAAACTGTGAACTTTACCAATATAATACAAGAATGGCAAAAAATGTATCTTTATATGGGGTCTCTTTTTTCAAGACAAATATAAAACTGATTTCAGATCAGAAAACATGGTTCAACAACATTTGCAAACAAGGTAAACAAAAATTAAATCGGACAGCTAGAGTAATAAAACAAAGGAGAACAAGAAAGAATATTAAAAACTTAGAAAGACTTACAAGCAGTTGTTAGAACATGAGAAGAATAAATGTACTGTAACATCAATCAGTGGAAAAAGTTGAGAAACGCTGTTTTTGTGAAATATAACAAAACATTTTGGAAAATTGTTAGTGGAGGATACAGTCAATATTCAACTAAAATAGAAGCTTATGTCATGTCAGAAGTCTTGGAGATGTATTTTCAGAAATTATATTTCTTAGAAGAAGAGGAATTTTGGATAAATAAGTTAATAATGAATAAACTGATTGAAGGGGATATATTATACCCAGTCCCAATGGTTATAGGGGAAATTGAAATATTTCAAGCACTAGTCATGAAAACATCAAAGCCCCTGGAACTGATTGTATTTTGGGTGATGTGTATATAAAACCTTTCAGAATTGATGGATACCAATCTTTGTCATTTTATTCAACGTTAATATAGGGACAGAATATCCAAGATAGTTGGAAGGGGAGCACTGTCTTCCCAATACTAAAGGAAGGAGACACAATGGACTACAGAATGTATTGACCCATAAGTCTGATTGACGTTTCACAGAAAGTATTTTGTAAAATTATATCAACTTCAATCCTGGATTAGCAATAATTTAGTACTAAGTGAATATCAGAATGGTTTTGGAGCTGGTAGAGCCACAGTTCAGCATTATGTTTTACAAAATTTGATATGGAAATATGTTACAGTTAAAAAAAAAACTGTTTTTGTTGTTTCAAGGCTCTATCTGCAACATTTGATAGCTTAAGTAGAGTGCTTCTATGGGAAAAATTGCAGAACTTGGGACTTGATTATACCCTTCTGGACATTCTTATTACACTGCATAAGGACACTTGGACCCAAATACAATATAACCAACAGGGGCTGACAACAGCATAAAACACCATCCTAGGGGTTCATCAGGGATGCATACTGGCCCCAACTTTGTTCAATTTATACATTTATCCTATTTTGAAGAATCTTTAATTCCGAATATTATTCACCAAAATTTGGAAATAAGAGTTTCGCTCTTGGCATATATGTATCATTTGGTTTTGATTTCTACATCTTTTCTGGGACTTCAAAGGAAGCTGGATAGCTTTGCAGGAATGTGCAAAACTGATGGCTTGAATACAAAGAAAAAAACTAAGGTAGTAATATCTGGTAGTAAATCAAAACTACTGACTAAAGCTGTTGTAAATCATGAAAGAATTGTAACCGATAAATATTATGATTATTCAGGATTATGTTTTGTGCAAAACTGATGAGCCACACTTTGCTTACACAGTATAAAATGAAAGTGGCATCTAACACTTTAAGCCTATTTACTTCCAAACTGGACAAAGGTACAGTTAAGGGAATTCTTAGGGTTCTTAATGCTAAATTGAAGGTTAATATTTTGAATGCTTCAGAAGTATGGGGTGATTCAAATTTACTGTAAAAGATCTTGAGTGCATCATTAACAAATTATATAGTTATATTCTGATGGTACCACAATCAGTTCCTGCAGAAGTTTTCAAGATGGAACTTAGACAATTTTCTCTGGAAACTATGGTAAGGTAGAAAAATGAATATTGTTTATGCTGAGACTTTTTCATCTCCCAGAGACCAGAATGCCTAGAATAGTGTCTGGAAGAGGAAATTTACTTATGCAGATGTGGGCTTTATTTCCCCAAATATTAAACTGATTCTAAAAGTGGGACTAGACCACTTTCTCTACAAACTCTTTGCCCTCAAGACTGCTTTTTTCCCCTCTGCTTTAGCTAAGCTGATTTCACCCCATCCTTATCCCAGGGACCTCTAATTTACCCTTTTACCTCCCCCTCATCTCCCTGCCACCATCCACCTCCTTTCTACTTCTTCTCCACTGCCTACCCAACCTCAACTGCATGCCTTTAACCCTGTATCCTCCCCTTGGAAACTCTTCCCCTAACCACTTGTAGCATTCTCTCACTTTCTGGCCTCCCATCCTCACTTTACTGATACAATTGTGACAGTCCCACATCTCTGGGTGCTGGCCTATGGATCTCCATACCCTCCATTACTTTTGTTTATAGTTTGTTTGTGTGTCATATTTTTATTTTATTGTATAGTGTTACTTGTAATTGGTTTGACTACTGATGTTATGTGCTGTCTAAATTCATACTTGCTGTTATATACCCAATATGCTTGTCTGCCATTGTATTGTTCACCCTGACATGGAACCTTTGTAAATGAGTTCTGAGCTCAAAGACTGTATCCAAAAATTTAAATAAATACATAAAAGATTTACATAAGACCAAAAGAAGAAATTTCCTCAATAGTAAAATTGAGGGTTAGGGATTTGGCAATTGTGAAAGATCTGTGAAAAATCCAAAATCTGAAATTTTACAGATGGTGTAAAGAAAATATAGTGCATCAACTGGAACCATATTTGCTTAAAATGTCAAACCCTCAAAGTAGGCAATTAATTATGAGGTTTCAACTAGTGCTTTATGCAGCTAAATATATACATTTTGGACAAAAGAGAGAAGGGATGATGGATCCCCTCTGTGGTTGTGGTAATGGAGTAGAAGATGACTAAAGAAATGTTGCTTTGGCTGGCCTGGTGGCGCTGAGGAGCTGTATACCACACCTCATGCCATGCAGACAACCTGGGGTCAGAAGCAACCTCAGGCATTGGAGGGTCAGCTGGAGGGAGGAGGCTTTAGTGTCCAGGGACTGCTATCTTCCTCTGGGGAGGGTGGGAAAGGACAATGGTTGTGCTGGCTGCTGGTTGTGGGTGGGGATCAGTGCATGCTGCAGTTAGCTGTGGGGTTGACGAGGGCTGACATCAGACATGCTGTGTGCAGAAATGTGCAACAGTAACGTCATTGACATCATTGCACACTGACACTGGGGGGGAACAAGTACACAAAATCCTCTGTTGCACTTGATGAAGACCAGTCCTGCCAGCTGTCACTCAGGATGCTCCTCCTGAATCCTGACCCTGCGCACCTGCGGTGGTGGGGTACGTACCCACCGTGAAGCAGGCTGTGAGAAATGTAGGAGGGGGTTGAGCATGAGCACTGGGAGTGGTGCAGTGCTGCAGGACCTGTCAAATGGGGGGAAACCATAGGCAACACCTCCCCAGCCAAGGTGGGAATAAAAAAGCATGTTATTTTACTGTGCCCTATCCACGCAAAAGTTAGAAAGTGGTGGCTTGGAGAAATCCTGGCAAGTCTTGGCCTTCCTCTTTATCTTATTCTACTGTAAGTTATCTCTTTGCTACTAGTGATAATATATTAAACAAACTTGTAGGATATTTATTAGCAGCACATTTGTAAATATTTTAAAGAATAGAAAGAAACTGATTCTGGAAATAACTTTAGGAATAAGAACATTTGTATCAAGTACAGAAAATGGATCTATTTTATGACATTTATTACAAAGAATTATAAATGTTAAACCAATTGATGTGACTTGTCTATTTAAATCTGATTTATATTGGATTGTTGTATGTTTGTACATTTTGTAAAGACTTTTTGCCAATCAAATAAACTTTTTGACTTTGGATACTAAGTCTCCTGCTCCTGCACAATGCCCTAATGCTGTCCGGCTTCTGTTTAAGGGGGGCCTCGACTTGCCTCCAGACAGAACCTATGTTTGTAAATCTCTACTGAAAGAATCTTTACACTTTACCTGAAATGAATTGATAGCTCGTATTCACTCCCCTAGTACCAGTTATTTTGACCTAAGCTTTAAGACTGTTTCTAACTTGGACAGATTTGGGGCTTTCTACAATTATTTAAAAACTCTTGCTTTATGGTCCCCTTTCCATGCCATCCCTTTAACAAAGCCTGCTCTTCACACCATGACTATTATATTGAAAAATGAGGGAGTCAATGCCAGTGATGTTAAATATTGGTTATTATAATGCTGTACAGTTCTGGGGGAACCTGAATCCATCATTGACTCAGAATGTTTTTGCGCTGGGAACTGGCACTTTAAAGTATAGCTTTGCTACTCTCTATCTGGTTTACAATATCTCCCAAGCATCTTTTTTATAGGAAGGGACAGAGCAGTGTTTCTACCCTGGCCAAACTGAAACCTGTTTTAGGTGTTTCTTGGAAGCCCACCTTGGCTCAGCTTGTGACAAAATTAGATGTTATCTACAGTATGTCTTTCCTTTGATCATATGAGTTTATCATGTACTATTGTGTTCCGATGCAAAGTCTGAAGATAGTGGTCATTCTAATTGCTCTTGTCCTTGGGCTACACATAACTGTACAGATCATCCCTTGCAGGATCATATTTGGAACAGGTGCACAAAGCTAACCAGCAACATTTACATAAAGAGGTAGCCTGGTATCTTGCCCATGCAGATTCGGAACTCACTTCTACCTCAGTTGCTCCAGTTACTGCCTCCTTGATTTTTCACTATTCCTTTAGCCCCTGCTCCTGTTGTCAGCATACCTGAGACATGCACTCCCCCTTTGGCATAACCATATGTTACTCCTAAAGAACAGCCTATGCATACAACTGAGTTACATGCTGCAAAAGAGACTTGCTTCCACTGCCCTTGTCTTTGGTAACCAGAAAGAGGTCCCTTCAGTCCCATAAGTCTACTTTTCAGCTGGCACCTTTGGTTCCTGCAACTACCTCGAATCACTTTGCTGTGCTGACCTCTACTCTTGTGGATTATGACTGGGATATTGACTCTGACACATTCTCTTATGCTACTACAGTGCAGAAGGTCTTAACAGATTGACACTGACTCTTTCATGATACCATCTGCTATTAATCTATCTTTCAAACCTAAACAACATAAAATGGTTTCTAGAAGTAGTGCATCTGAAATGAGGAAGGGTGTAACCTAATGTTGTTTCCTCCTTTTCTCTTGTTCCCTCATGATTTCTACCCTTCACCTAGCAACCATTAATGTGAACAGTATACAAACTGTTGTCTGCAGAACTATCATGTACTCTAACTTACATGAAATTCCATATGACATTCTTTTCTTACAGGAAACCAGAATGACTACTACCTTGGATGTCACTAATGCACACAGAAATTGGATCTGGGGACCTTCCTTTTGGTCCTTTGGTGGTGGAACTTTGTGATGGGAACTGGGCATGGGGTTCATAATGCCGCAGTCAAAACCATAGACATCAGCAATGCTGCACACAAATTGGCATGAGGCAAAATAATGTCAGCACAACATGATGACCAGAAAACAACAGCACACACCGGAGGTTTATCTTTATTTTTTGCAGGGTGCTCCATCCCCCCCCAACATGGGGTAATTTGCCCCCACACTCCTGGATTTAGTATAATCAACTTTGGGGGGGGCATGGACTGCAGAGAATGGAGAAACCGTACAGCAGGGCAAAACTATGTGTGCTGCAAATAAAAAAAAAAGCAGCATTACAGTGGGACCAGGGGAGAACCAAACCATAGCCCTAGGTCCCCGACACCACCGGAGACAGGTGCTCCAGCCACCCCACCACAGGAGCAGCTCAGCCTGGCACCACCCCAGCAGTGTCCTTCACTCCCCACCCACTCCCCATGGAAGCATACAGCAACAGGGGTAGTAGTTCTTACCACACGCTGTAATAGCTCCTGTTGCTGTATGACCATTCACTCTATTCCATGCACGGTTTTGTCCACATTATCATGGCCCACTACCTGAGAATTGCGTTTAAATTTAAAGATTTTACAGTAAAAAAATTGGTTGAGATAGAATCTGGGAGAGCCTTATTGTTAGATGTTACTTTACAAGATTCTTCCTTCCGTTTTATCAGCGTCTATGCCCTAGATGAAAAAAGACAGGATTGCCCTCCTGGAAAAAAAATACAACCATACTTACTGTATTTACAGCACAACATTTATTTTTTGGGGGCATCTTTAACTGTCCCCTGTCTGTTCAGGATTGAGGTGTGAAAACCTCTAAGTTATTTTGTGATAGCAATTTTTTAGTCACCTTGCTGAGGCATTTCTCTCTTACTAATACATATAGATCCTTGTATCCTACGGGTGGTTGCACATATTACCAGAGCACTTTAGCTACCAGAATTGACTATCTGTTTATTTCTGCTCATCTCAAGTTTCACTGCATGAGCTTGTTGCCAGTAGAAATGTCCGATCATTTGTTACTGGGCGGATCCTTTGGTGAAACTGATGGTATTACTCTTGGGCCAGGATATTGGAAACTAAACAGTTCCATCCTAGCTGATACTCAGACACAGACTGCGGTAAAGGACCTTATAATGTCCTGACAGTCCATGAGCTGCATGGCAGATGATTTGGGAATTTGGTGGACGGATATGAAATCCCATTTAAAAGAAATGTTTCACTGTTTCCTGTAAAAAGGGACATGCATCATATCTTGATTATTTACATCTCCATTCACAATTGATTAAGCTACTGTCACAGATCCAACATGGCACTGGGGATCTTAGTCCCCAAATTGCCAACACACAATACCATATGAAGGATGTTCAATATGATAGAGGGTGCTCTTTATTTTTAGAGCATCACTGTGGTATTCAAGGTAAACAGGGTATGGGAACTATGTTTGACAGTTGTAAAACTAGAATCATACACGCAAAATGTAAAAACAAAAGCAAGGTACTGCATTAGCAATGTGATTTGAAAGAAAAACAAAATGGTTATGTTAAATGTATGCTGAAAATAGTTACAAATTAATGTTTTGACCAAGGGTCATCTTCAGGAAATATCTAAAAGAGAAAAAGCAAAGATAGTGGAGAGGAGAAGTAAAATAAGGAATACATATGGAGAAAGAAAAAAGGGGGAGGCTCTGGGAGAAGTGATACAGGTCAAGATAAAGACAGAATTTGGAAAACAAAAAGGTGATGATGGGAGTGATAAGGCATAATAACAGTGAATGAGCTAGAGAAGTCCCCAGGTGGGGACTAATTAACAGGACCTAGTAAGAAGGCTGAAAGCTGGCAAATGTTGGGGAAGGAGACGTAGATGGAGACATCTGTGGAAGATGAAAATAGATATGTACAGATACAAATGGATGATAGGGAAAAGATGGGGTGGCTGAAAGATATTAGTAGAAAATAAGTCTATCATTTCAACTGGAAGGCTGTTGGGAGCCAAGGCAGATGATCAGCTTGTTGTTTTTTTTTCCTAGGGTCAGAATCCCAAAAGTCCTGCTGAAGGACACAAACAGAAAGATCATGGACACTGTGGTCCCTGGAGATAAAGTGGGATACAATGGGTTTATCTCTGTCTCCATTCCTGACTGCCCTATAGTGTTTCCTGAAACAAAGTAAGCAAGGTGTTCACCAGTTTCTCCAATGTAAATAGCTGCACACTTCCTGCAAAGAATACAATATACCACATTAGTGGAGGTGCATGAGAACTCCTTGGTGATGTGAAAAACACCTGTGGGCCCCCGAATGTCAGCCACACTAGAAATAATTTTGCAGGTGTAGCAGCGAGTTCTGTTGCAAGGTTTAGGACTTGGTAGGGAGGAACTGTTAGGACTAGGAAGGCTGCTTATTACCAGGAGATTTCACAGGTTGGGTGGCCTGAGGTAGGAGGCAATAGGTGATTCTGTAAAGGAAGCACCAATGTTGGGGTCAGATTGCAAAATAGGCAAGTTACTGGAGATGATCCTATGATGAGAAGGTATACTCTGATGGAAGGGAAGCAGTAGTGGAATCCATTGTTGTTCTTGCATGACAGTGTCCTTCCTATGGGAGTCAAGATTAAGGGGCATGTTACTGACCTGGCAGAGTGCTCTGTCTACTATGCTTTTAGGATATCCCCTCTTAAAACAAAAACTATGCATTATTTGGGCCTGCTCAGCAAAATCATCATCTTCACTGCATTACCTGTGAAGTCTAAGAAACTGTGAATATGGCAGGTCATTCTTGACATGTTTAGGATGGAAGGAACTGTGGAGGAGGAAACTGTGTGAGTCAGTGGGTTTGCAATAAACTGATGTCTTCAGACCAGTGTTCCGCACTGAAAGACTGTTATCCAGAAAAGGCAGTGTAGAGGAAGATACTTCAACAGTGTTCTGAAGGGAAGGATGGGCCATGGTAAACTTGTCCAAGAAGATTTGGAGGGTCTCTCTGGAGCCGTAGGTAGCCCCCACACAGTCGTCTATGTAGAGTTTGTAGACTTTAGGCACAGTCCCTGTGAATGAGAAAACTGTTCATCAACCCATACCACAAACAGATTGGCAAAGCTGGGACCCATCTTGGTACCCATGGCAACTCCACTGATCTGCTGAAAAAAAAACTTATGAAAATAAAAAGCATTGAGTTTAAGAACAAGTTCTGCCAGATGGGTTAGTGTGTGGGTGGGTGGCTGCTAGACATCAAGCTTATTTAGAAAATGCTGCAAAGCTGTCAGGCCATCATTGCGGGGGATCACTGTGTATAGAGATTTGATGTCAATGGTGAAGATGAGCTGATGGAAGCCATTGAATCTGAACCTGTCAAAGAACTGAGAGCATGGTTAGTGTCTTTAATGTAGGAGGGCAGGGATTTAATGAGTGGTTTCATGAGGCTGTTCAAAAATGCAGAGATGTGGGATGTGGGGCAGGAGCAGGCAGACACAATAGGACATCCAGGGTTACCTGTTTTGTGGATTTTGGGAAGGAGATAAAACCTGGATGCCTGAGGATGCTGAACTATGCATCTCTTAGCAGAAGCAGGGAGCTTCTGGTATGGGAGAGCCTTGTCACTCCCATCATCATCTTTTTGTGTTCCAGGTTCTGTCTTTATCTTGCCATTTATCCTTTCTTCTCCCAGAGCCTGCCCCTTTTTTCTTTCCCCACATATATTCCTTAATTTACCTCTCTTCTACACTAACTTTGCTTTTTCTCGTTTAGATATTTCCTGAAGACCTATGGTCGAAACGTCATTGTTTAATTCTATTTTCAGCATGCATTTAATATGACGATTTTGTTTTGCTTTTAGAATCATACATAGGCACATCACTAAAGTTAGAACAGCTCGTGGAGATCTAGACAGCACAATGACTGCAGTGCACGCACACTTACTCATGCAGTTTGGGGTTCCAGATTCCTGACCCTTGGCCCATACCTCTTTAGCCTCATTAGACATCCCTGTCATTCCCCATGATGAACTGATGACTTTATCTAAACCCATTTCTACATCTGAAGCTCAGACTGTCATAAAACATCTACATAATACAACTGCTCCTATACCGGATGGCCTTGCAGATGAATTTTATAAACATTTCTCAGACATACTGGCAGCAATTTCGGAATCTGTTGCTAACTGAGGGCTCTTGTGAGGCCTTTCAAATCCTTGTCTTCAAAAAGGGGGATGACTCTGATGTCAGGAACTGGAGACCTTTGTGTCTCCTCAACACTGACCTTAAAATCCTCTGCTGTGGTTCTTTTGCTCAGTCTACCTTGGGGCCAGCTTTTGCTGCTAGAATTCTAGAAGTTTCTGTGTTTCTTTGTATCTTCAGAGGGAATCAGATTTCAGGTAATTAAATTTAAATTCCTGTGTGCTCTTTCACCTGTCATCAGTTGCTGTGGTTCTGTTGCTCAGTCTACTTTGGGACCTGCTTTTGCTGCTAGAAATCTGGAAGTTTCTGTTTCTCTTCATAACTTCAGGGAGAATCAGATTTCAGGTAATTCAATTTAAATTGCAGTGTGCTTTCTCACCTGCCTTTAGTTGCCGTGGTTCTTTTGCTCAGTCTATTGATTGTTTCTTGCAGTACACAGAGACCAGCTCAGTAACTGGGCTGATTGTTTTTTTGACTGAGGGGAAGGCACCGTTTACACCTACCCTCGCTCCACATCCCATCTACACTGGGATCATCTCCCTTTATAGGTGGGGGAACCAAAAGGCATATTACCACTTCCTGGCTGTAAGCAGGATGAGGTATGAACAGCCATACAGTACACACATACAGGCATATAGACAAAATGCAGCCTAGCTAGTTTTACAAAGTGATAAGCAAAGGCAGAAAAGTACAAGGGGTTAATGCACTACAGCAAATCGGGGGAACACGACAAGAAAACTCAAGAGGGAAAGGTCAGGTTTTATAGTTAAGAGTTAAGCCAGTAAAGCAAGAGGGATAGTGATAGGAGTGGTGCAGTGCAGTGGATGCAGTACAGCATTGTTCAGGAGGAACTTCTGGACACTGCAGTGCTGCCCCATATAGAGGCACATCTCTGGGTTGAGGGTGGAGCTCAACAGTCTCTGGGCCAAGCTAGGTAGGATGCTGGAGGCCTATGACCCCACCCGGAGGCCACCTACACAGATTCCACTTCCTCAACAGTTGCCTTGCAGAAAAAATGGATGGACTAGGGTGGACTCAGGAAGGATGAAGGGGGGGTCACAGGCATATCCCCCAACCAGTGAAACTATGAACCTCATACACTGTCCTGGTGGAGCAGGAAGGTCACACAGAGCCTCCCAACATAGTCACCAAGGAGGATGAGTGGGTCCTCTCTGACGGATCTCCAATGGTGAGCAGCAGGAGACCCCAGAGGAGGAAGAGGAAGCAAATCCAGGATATTCAATGAATGGTTGAAGGACTGGTGCGGACAGGAGGGTTTCATCTTCATTGGGGATTGGGGCCCCACCTGGAGGGAATGAAGGACTGTACAAGCTGGACAGCCTGCATCAGTCCAGAGAGGGGAACCAAGATCCTTGGTGAAAAGTTTTAATGTTTCTTCTGCAACCATTTAAATTGCTGAGGGGTGAGGTGAAAGCAAGCAGGGAATATCATACTGCCCCCCCAACAGGAAGAAACGGGCATAAAAGAAGATGCTTGGGTCAAAGGCTCACCAATAAAACAGAAATCCTACATACTGTAGGTAACATATAATAGAAAAAAAAACAGGACAAAAGGCAAAAAGGGGATGGAAGGGTGACAGGGTGTAAGGGTCAGGATGTCCAAACATGGAGATCAATATGTACAAATGCCCACAGCCTGGGAAACAAAATCCCAGACCTCATGGCATTGATGATGGAAGAGGACCTGGACATAGTGGATGTTACAGAAACTTGGTACACAGAAAACCATGAATGGGATATAGCCATACCAGGATATGCACTTTTCAGAAAAGACAGGGAAGGATGAAAGGGAGGAGCGGTTGCCATGTACAGTATGTGAGAGGAAATCAAAGCAATTGAGGTTTAGGGACTGCAAGAAGGAGCTGAGGCACTGTGGGTCACTCTAGAGACAGGAAATGGAACTAGCATTAGAACAAGAGTGATCTATAGACCTCCAGTGCAGGGGAAAGAGACAAACAAAACACTAGTGGAAGCCATTAACAAAATGGCAACCAAAGGTGAACTACTACAGTACTACTAGGGGGACTTCAATCTGCTAGATGTAGATTGGAGCACCCAGACTGTGAATATAGCCAAAAGCAGAGGCATCCTGACCGCACTGCAGGGGTCATGCCTGAGATAGCTTGTGGCTGAACCTACCCGCATGGGGGCTATACTAGACAAGGTGCTCACCAATGGAGACAGGGTCAAGGATGTTAAGGTAGACAGCCACATAGGAACCAGTGACCACAGGACAGTATGGTTCAGTGTAACCACAGTTGAAAAGGCTAACCACACAAAAGTAAAGATCCTGGATATTAGAAGGGACAACTTTGACAAAATGGCAGAATATCTCAAGGGAGCCCTGGCAAAAAGGGACAAAGGGGGAAGTGGAGAAACAGTGGGCTGTACTCAAGGGGGCTGTAGCAGAGGTAACAAACTTTTGTGTTAAACAACAATGCAAGAGTAAGAGAAAGAAATGACCACTTTGGTTCTTGAGGGAAGTGGCCAGGAAAGTGAAAGAAAAAAAAAAGGGCCCTTCAGAAGATACAAAGAAATACAGAGGAAAGAGGACAGGGAGCAGCATCTGGAGAAGCTGGGAGAGGAGCACAAAGGTGAGAATGGAAGAATATATAGCACAGGCTATAACAAAAGGTGACAAGACCTTCTTCAGATATATCAATGAGATGAAGAAGACCAATGGTGGGATTGTCGGGATAAAGAAGAAGGGAGAAGGGTGTGCAGAGAAGCACATATAAAAAGCAACAATACTGAACCAATACTTTTGTTCAGTTTTCATGAAGGAAGGGGAAGGTGAAGGTCCACAACTCGGCAAAAAAAAAAGCTATCAGGGAAGGGAGGTAGACATCACTCCATTCACAGCAGAGAGAGTTTTAGAGGAACTCGAGGAAACTGAAAATAGATAAGGCAATGGGGCCAGATAGAATTCACCCCAGAATATTAAAAGAGCTCAGAAGGTGCTGGTGGACCTGCTGACCACCGAATTCAACAGATCACTGAAGACAGGGAAAGTACCAGAAGACTGGAGGAAGAATAATGTGGTCCCTCTCCACAGAAGTGGGAGCTGAGAAGAGCCAGGCTACTACAGATCACTCAGCCTGACCTCGGTGGTGGGAAAATTATTGGAAGCACTGCTAAAGGAGAGGATTGTGTGTCATTCCTTGAATCTAGCGGAGCACAGGATGAATGGCAGCATGGATTCACAGTGGGAAAGTCATGTCAAACTAATCTAATAGATGTCTTTGACTGGGTGACCAGGGAGGTCGATCAGGGAAGGGCAGTGGATGTAGCCTACTTAGATTTCAGCAAAGCCTTTGATAACATCCCACATAGAAGGTTGGCAAACAAGATTGTCAGCATGGGGGTGGGGCCCAAGGTGGTAAACTGGGTCAGAAATTGGTTGAGGGGCAGGACACAGAGGGTGCTTCTAAATGGTGTTCAATTTGACTAGAGGGAGGTGACCAGTGGGGTGCCACAGGGATTAGTCCTGGTACCAGTCCTCTTCAATGTCTTTATAAGTGACATTGTGGAGGGGCTAGAGAAGAAAGTATGTCTTTTTACAGATGTCACTAAGATCTGCAACAGGGTTGACGCTCCAGAGGGGAAAGAAAAAATGTGAAAAGACCTAAGAAGATTGTAGAAATGGATAGAAATGTGACAGATAAGATTAAATGCAAAAAAGTGCAAAGTCATGCACTTAGGAAACAGAAATCTAAAGGAGGTGTATGAGATGGGGGGTACAGATGGCTACCAAGCAGGAACAGGACCTGGGGTGGACATACTGGATAACCTAAAGGCAACCAAACAATGTGATAAGGCTTTGAGGAAAGCCAGTGGGATGCTGGGGCGCATAGGGAGAGGTATCACCAGCAGAAAGAAGGAGGTGGTTATGCTGCTGTACAGATCGCTGGTCACCACTTATGCAGATGATATTACCTTGTTGATTCACAATTCTTATTCTGGTCTCTTGGCATTGGATGTGTTTCTCTCCTTCTAAACTGTCTCTGGAGCATCCCTGAACTTAAAAAAAATATCATTACATGCCCATAGGTCCTGTGTTAGACTCTTTGTCAGATATCAATGGAGTTAAAATTCAATCTGCTTCTATCAAAATCTTGTATGTCACATTTGGCAATGGAGATATGGCTCGATTAAATTGGGAAGAGAAACTGGCACTCTGACAAACAAGTTCAATCTAGGAAAAATTAGCTTAGTTGCCATGGAAACTTAACGTTAAAGTGAATGTTAAACATAAGAGTGTTTCTGAAAGAACTTGCCCCTATGCAGTGTATTAATGACCTTGAAACTATGAAACGTTTTTGTCTCCTTTCCAGGGAATTTTGGCATGGCAAGCATATGGGGTGATCCAACTTGGTCAGACATTCCATATGATTCTATTGTTTTGGGTTATTTACCTACCAGATGATTGCATGATCCTGCTACCATTCATTTGTTTTCACAACAATTTAATATGCCTTATGGCATTTAAGATGTGCTCTCCTTTTTCAACAAGTCTTTCCACCAGCTTTTTTTTATTAGTTTGATTGAATATGAATTTTGCTCCCTTTTTTGGTTGGACAGTCATACTCTACCTGCAAAATGTATCTTTGAAAAGTGGTCATATTTGGCTGTTGTTCTGCAACTTTGATTAGACTGCATTTCATTTTTTTTTCACTTTTTTTTTTACTTGTCCTCCTTATTTTTTAGGGTTTTTTTAAGATTGTATCATACCTGTTTATTTGATTATGTTCTTTTTTCTGGTAATGGTGATTTGTTTGGTTTACTTTATCAATAAAAAATTCACCTACTCATGTTCAACAAAACCCTTTTTAGACTGCAGGAAACATATTAATAACAAGAATCTAAGTGTACTTAGAGATGTCAATCAACCAATTTTTTTATTTATAAAAAGGCGCCTTTCCAAAAAATAAAATAAAATTACATAAATTATATAAATTCCAACAAAACAGTATAAAACCACATAGCAGAATAAACTCTTCAATTACCAAAAGCCAGGTCAAAAAGATAGGTTTTTAATGCAGTTTTAAAACTCTGGATGGTTAGGCAATCTCGTACCCGATGAGGTAGAGAATTCCACAGGGCTGGAGCAATAAAGCTAAATGCCCTTGCTCCCGATATCTGCAAACGTACCTTGGGAAACTCTAGCAATCCCTCATCGGTGGATTGGAGAGGACGGGAGGGGGTCATAAGATTATACATCCAGCAGATATCCTTAATTCTGTTTCACAATATGCTAATACAATATTCTGGGAAACTGTAGTTCAGGTTGCAGAATGGGAACAGTTTGTTTCTTTGGTATTGCAGTACTTCCAGAATTACCTACAGACATTTATGAAGTTCTACAAAAACCCATACAGGTAACAGAAGTGCAGAAATCTATTTCTTCCTTATCTACAGGAACAGTTCCAGGGGAGGATGGGTTGCCAGGAGAGCTGTACAAATATTTACAATTTCCTATTTCAGGAATACTTACTGAGATTTTTCAATTTATGTTGGATAATGGGAATTTTGGAAATCGTATCAATAATGGAATCTTGATTTTTCTTTAGAAAAAAGGGGACAGAGAACACTTTGATAATAGGAGACCAATCAGTCTGCTAAACACATATTCCAAAATATTATCCAGAATGTTGGCTTCTGGTAGCAGAGGGCTCAAAAGGCTCAAATATGTATATTCTTTCAGACTATGCTCCCACAATTGCAAAACTACAGATGGGACTTCCCTTAGGAAATAGAATGGGCTTACAGATCCTTAGGACCAAAACCAGCCAAGGGTATGTCACCTCACCCTGTTATCACATACTTCTTAAGATTCTCTGTTAAGGAGCAGGCTTTGCAGCTGGCAAGGGAGAAAGGGCCATTAAAATGGAATGGGCATTCTGTTTATACTTTTCAAAATTTCTCAAAGGAGGTTGCTACCAGCAGGAAGACATTTGCTCCCCTCAGAAAGGAGCTGGCACAAAAGGGAATTCAGTATGCCATGCGATACCCAGAAGTACTGACTGTTTTTGTGGGAAGGCCAATGGAGGCATTTTGAACAATGTACGGATGCCCAGTGTTTTGTAACCTCTCTCCGGTCTCCCTCAATGAATAGGGTTCAAACCACAAAAGAAACATTTTAATCTAATACACCCTCTACCACTGTACTGAGACCTCAGTATTTAGTGTCAGCCTCCTCTGTTCCTAGAAATGCTTTAACTCTAGCACAAGAATTGGATGCTGTATCTAATGCTAATGATATGATGAAGGGGTGCAAAGCCTGTCTTCTATGCCAAAGTGACACAGAGAAGTATGGGGGAATACTGGTGTGCAGTGTTCTCTTTTCGGCAGTATGGGCGGTACTTCTGACAAGAATTCAGAGTCACCATGTCCTTTACTGTCATCTGCTATGAGCCCTGCAGATTGGGCTAAGGATCCCATGTCAAAACACCCTCGACTCTCTCCCAGTTCACCACCTGAGGGCCAGCAAGCTACCAATATGGATTGGGCTGATTGTGGCAAGGAAGAACTGATCACCTCTCTACAGTCAGACACATCAGTGAATGTTTCCTCTCCAGCAGCTGCATCAGTGGAAGTTGAGGCATTATTGAAACCTGCAGTTCCGGTTCCTAGCCTGATTAACCCTGTGGCACCTAATGAGATCTCGGTTCCTCCTTCACGGGCCACCAGAAGGACTTTGATTTAATAAGACTCTCCTCTCACCCTCTTTTACATATTACCAATGTAGCCATATGGTTTTCTTAGTGACACCTGTTGGATAATGATATTATAGAGATTCATGGGGTGAGGAATGGGGGGGCAATATGTTACTCCATGTACCTTGCTATGGATGCTTTGTGATGGGTTGCTGAGGGCGTACGAGATTGGCAGACACTTTCGACTACATCTGCCACCTGTCCAACTATACCCCTCTTTTTCCCATAATCTTTTTAACATGCTCCTCGGCTTCTCCTTTTTGCAACTCATTAGTAGTATGAAGAAGTTGTAGATTGGTCCGTGAGGCAGATTACATGGTGATTAGCGTGGGGGGTCATGTCCCTGTCTCACCTTATATACTGCTAAAATGTGCCCTTTTTTCTTTGGGTTCCCTTAGGAGGCCTGTTTTGTTATCTCTGGCAGGAGCATGGCAGCACTACCAGTATTGGCCTACCAGCTAGTTGGTGGGAATGTTCACACCACACGCCTGCTGTGGAGTGGATGAGCATTGGTGACAGGTTCCGCCAGCTCACTGGTTTCCACTCTTCAAGCTCTCAGTGGTTTATGTTTTAGGATCTTTCTAAAGTTACTTATTTTCCCCTAAAAGATATTTCAACACTATTGATTTAACTTGTGGAAGAACAGTGCAGAGGCTCCTACTTATTAAGATAAAGTGTAGTTTACTAATACTGTGCCTGTGGTTGACTTATTGGGATTTAATTTTAGTGTTCGCTCTGTTATATTCTGAAGGTTCATTACATATAATAATGTGGGCTTTAGCTTGCACATCTGTATGTTATACTCTCACTTTCAATCTACAGATTTGGTGCATCTCTAGTTTGCTGTTACCTTGTTGTGGTGGGGTTTATAAATATCTACCAGGTATTGTTAGGGCAGCTCTTTTTTTATTTGAAGGTTTGTAGTTGATATGGTTCTCACTGATTTATATGATAGTTCATGTTCTCTCCCATGTTGGCAATATAAATGTCAAATATTTAAATAATATCATGGAACATACAAGACATGAACCACCCCATTAAGAAAAAGAAAGTTCTCTCTTACTTAAATTCTTAAAAGGTTGATATAGCCCTTCTGCAAGAGACTCACCTCCTCAAAAGAGAGATGGAGGCCTTGTTGTGGGATTAGGTGGGGAAATCCTACTCCAGCTCCTTTCACACTAAAAAATGTGGCATCTCTATCTTGCTCCGTAAAGGTTGCTTTTTTCAGGTACTTAAGTCCTTCTTTAATTTTTTTTTTGTATCTTCTATTTTAGCACCGACCTACAAGGAACTCTCTTGGGCATCCTCCAGTGTCCCCTGCTCTACCTATGTGCCTGAGAGGCCTCCGTCTCCTTGGCACCAACCCGGTGATCCCCCCGGCTCTGAGCCCCCCGAGGTAGGGCTTCCCTATCCACCCAGGGTGCTCTATCTAGAATTTGGCAGGTCAGGTTGGGCTCAGCCCAGGAGAGGAGGACAACCAGCGGTGGAGTGTGGCTGAGTGGGTGGAGGTGCTGTCGCCTATTCCCAAGGTCAGGGATTTTTCTACTTGAAGGTTTCCCCTGGGAGTGTAATGTGCAGTGATGTCCATGCACAGCTGCCCTACTGATGTCTGCTGCACTCCCACACCAATGTTCTGGCTGGTGATCCTGTAGTGCCCTCGATCTCCATCAGGGGTTGCAAGGACACTGAGCAGCCCCAGGAACCCACCCAGGGAAAGAAGAGCAGTCCTCTAGACTCTCAATCCTCTCCCTCCCCTGCCGACCCCCGGCTCCCCGAGTCTGGGTCTTCCGGCATGATGCGAGGTGTGGCGTCCAGTTCCTCAACCCTCAGCATCACCAGGCCAGATCACTTAAGTCCTTCTTGGATAAGGAGGGATGTTGGGTCCCTTTATTGGGCCATCTGTATGAGGTCCAGTTTCTTTTGATTAATAATTATGTAATTATGCCCCCAACCCCGACTTCCTGGATTTTTTCTTTCATATTTTGGAGAATATTTCTGAATGGTCTCAGGACTCCATGGTTCATATTGTCGGAGGTGATTACAATCTTGTTTTTGACCCTCTACTAAATAGAACTCCTATGGAAAGTGGTCCCCCATCCCATCAGAAATCATAGGCGTTAGTGCACAGGCTTTGCTCTGAATTTATTCTATCCGATTGTTGGAGGGTTCTGCACCCATAGGAATGCAGTTTCACTTTCAGGTTGCACTGATTTCAAACATGCATCTGCATTGATCATTTTTTATGCAGCTCTGTAATCTTGGGGGATCAGATGGAAGCTTCTATTTTACCTATTGTGATTTTGGATCACACCCCCAATCACATTGATATGGGTGCCTAAGCTTAGTGTCACTAAGTCTCCAAGATGGCGATTTAATTCTGCATTGTTATGTTTTGAAGAGTTTAACACCTGGCTCCAGGGAGAGATGATTTTCTATTTTGAGACAAACACCTCATAAGACATTTCCTTTTTCACTATCTAGGATGCCTTCTAGGCTTTTTTTTTTCAGGGTAAGTGATATCATATGCCTCAATGGTAAATAAAAATAGAAACCAAAAAGTGGTGGACTTAACTATGAGAATCCAAGCACTGGAAGCTCTTATTTATGATTCCTTACCACACAGGGAAACGCAGATTTCTGAGCTTTTGTCTCTTAAATACAAGTTGAATAATATTTACCATCAGCAGGCCTCTAGAGCCCTGTTCTTTATGAAAAAATCCTACAGGGACAATGGGGAGAAGGCAGGAAAACTCCTCACCTATAGGCTAAAGTCTAAAGCTATAAAGGGGCAACTTTCATTTTTGTGAACAGAGGGTCAAAAAATCCTTATGGACCCAAGTCAGATGGCTAATGAGTTCTGCAGTTCCTACCAATGTCTTCACAGATCCTCTAATAATTTGAGCAATGAGGCTTATGCAACATGGTTCTCCAAAGTTCATATGCCCCATTTACCCCAGGAACATGATAAGGCCCTGGAGGAGGAGGCAACTATGGAAGTAATCCAAACAGTGATTCAGTCTCTCACAGCTGGTAAAGCCCCTGGGCCAGATGGCTTGACTGTAGATTTTTATCACATCTTTGAGCCTGTTCTGGCCTCATGGTTGTTTAGGCTTTTAAAGATAATTCTAAACCTCGGTTTCTTACCTCCATCGATGCCAGAAGTGACCATCGCTGTCCTGCCAAAACCTAATAAAGACCCCACCATGTGTACCAATTTCAGATCAATCTCACTGTTGAAAGTAGACTGTAAAATTCTCACAAAAATCCTTGCTCTCCATTTAGAAAAAGTCTTACCTTATATTATCCATAAATCTCAGTTGGGTTTTATAAAGGGTTGGCAGGCAGTAACAACCTCAGGGTGGTTCTGAATTTAATAGAGGTTGCTTCTAGGGGGCTACAGTCAACTGTTCTAATTGCAAGCGATGCTGAAAAGGCATTCAGTTCTGTTGAATGAAATTATCTTTTTTTATGCTCTTTCCCAGGTGGGTTTTGGCCCTATTTTTCAACGGTGGGTCCACTGTCTATATTCCTCCCCCAAGGCCAGAGTACTAGTAAACAGGGTACTGTCTTAATCCTTTTTATTATTCCAGGGCACCAGGCAGGGCTGTTCCCTGAGTCTGATGCTTTTTTTGATTGCTATGAAATCTTTAAACGCTGCCCTTTGTTAGCATCTGAGGATTTGTGATATCAGGGTGGAGAACCTTTCTGTTCCTACCTTACTATATGCAGATCACCTGCTGTTGACTCTATCTAAAGTTGAGTCTTCCCTGACAGCTGCATGGGAGGTTCTCGACTCATTTGGAGTAATTGTGGGTCTAAAAATTAATTGGTCTAAGACTGAACTTTTGCTTTTATACAAAGCGGACCCTGCATGTGCAAGGCTTAGACCCCAAAAACCTAAGTGGATCTTGATGGACATCCAGTATATGGGGATGCATATCTGTGCTGATTTACAGGACGTGTGTAACAGAAATATGCAGACTGTCATATCCGTCTTAATGGTAGATATGGCCAGATGGTCTAAATTACATCTTACACTCCCAGGTAGGATAGCTGCCATAAAAATGATGGCATTTCCAAAACTTTTTAATTGTCTTTCCAATTTATCTTTACCCATTTCTTCCAGTGTATGGTGCAGATTAGATAAATTATTTTCACATTTTATTTGGGAGAGTAAAATACCTTGATTTGGGCAGGGAATCCTGAGAGCCCCCACTCACACGGGTGGTTGGAATTTACCATGGCCCTGGGCATACTATTTAACTAATGGCTTTCAGCAGACTTCGTTTTGGATTATTCACAATACTACCCAAGTTTCTCTATGGGTGGATATTGAACAGGCCCTGCTGGGTGACTTTCCCTTGACACTTAGCATGAAGAACCCTCTGCCTGCCACAGAGCATGCTACTCTCCCAATGGTATTTACCAGACAAGTGTGGAGGAAGATGACAAAATTAATGGGTTGGAGTTACAGATACCTAGGCTATTATGAGCCTAGTACACAGATCAAGGATACCAAGAGCCGGTGGCCTACAGTACATGGGTGTCAAGGGGGTTAGCTTTGGTGAAGGATATCTGTGATCCACAGAGTGGGATTCTTAAATCCTTTCCTCAATCACAAGTGACATGCCACTTATCCCCTTGTAATCTATGGAGATATTTGCAATTAAGACATTCTCTTACTTCTTGGGTCATTAAGGACTATAAATGAATGCAAACCAATTTAAACAAGCAGTTATCTAGGTGGTTATCCTTACCATGGGGACACACTAGTTTGTTTTATAAACTTTTGCAAAAAAACTATCTTCCTAATTTGGAGAATTGCAGATCGAAATGGGGTGATGACATGCAGATTTCATTAGATCCTGAAATTTGGAAAATGTGTTGGCTGGAAGCACATTGGGCTTCTCTGGATCCACAAACTCAATTAATGCAAAAGAAGATTCTTAGCAGATGGTATAGGACCCCTGCTAGCCTTTTCAGTATGTGTTTATCCCACTAGGATTTATGTTGGAGGTGCAGGGATGCTCCAGGTGCTCTCTAACATATTTTGTGATATTGTACACCTGTGAAACCTCGTGGAGGGATATTCTTGGATATCTTGCCAGGTCCTTGGATGTCCTGATTCCCCAGTCACCTGTGTTCTGGATCCTTGGAGAACCCACTTCATTATCGTTACTTCAGGAAGGTTTTCCAGTAATTCTTTTTACTGCTGCTCTGGAAGTGAAAAGACTCCTTCTCATGCAATGGGGTAAGGTACAGCTTTCCTCCTTAGCTCAATGGATGCAAGCTATGCTTAAAGCAGCTTCTTTCCAATGTGTTCTTTTCTGGAGAAAGAAGGACCTTCCAACTTTTTATCATGCATGGGGGTGCATGGCTGCAATTTCTTGGGGTGGCTTCATAATGCATAACTATTTTTCTAGATTATTATGGTTTACACTTGTTGAATACTGCATTTTATTTTCTAAGATTAATATCCTGTCTTGGTCAGTGAGAACTGAATTTGCCTGTATGCAGGATCATTTTTTCTTCTAGTAGTGGTTTATTCCTAACTATGGGAGCTGCCCATGATCTTACCATTTGGATTGTTACTGTTGTGGGAATTTGCTTTAGCTCCAGCATCATTTATAGTAGTTGGGGGAATTTGTCATTTTTTCCTCTTTATGTTTATATGAGCTTTTTTCATGTGTTCGATGCTTGTTGTTCTCTTTGTTTAACTTGTGGGTTTTGATGATGTCTACTGCCTGGTTGTTTCTGATTTGGAATACAAAATAAAAAGTTTATATACAAAAAAAAAAAATGTTGGCTTCTTGATTGACAATGGCTGCACCAGTGTTAGTTTTATCTTCCAGTCTTTTTCTTTACCATGGTGCTATATTTAGGATAATTTTGTATATTTAAGAGAAGTAGAAGAAATAACTAAGACATCATAGACTTTGACTTTGACTTTGACGGCAGATAAGGACCGCTAGGCCCATCTAGTCAGGCTTTTGATATGGCTTCACATTAATTTTAATTTTTTTTGCTTAAACAGTATGGAATCCCAGAGCAATTTATACCATGGGTTAAATTTCTATACCAATTTATTACAATAACACCTCTTGTTAATGGAAGATTGGGTACTGTATGTCAGGTCCACAGAGGGGTCTGGCAGGGATGTCTCTTGTGTCTGATTTTATACCTGTTTGTTTTGGATCCTTTACTTTGGAGGTTGAATTCAGATATAAGAGTACATCCACTACAGACTCTGAAGGAATGGAGCTCTACTGCAGTCCTGGCATATGTAGATGATGTCTTTCTGTTAGTAGAAGACAGAACTGTAGATGAAGTAGTGGGTTCTATCTTCAAAGATTTTTCTAAAGCTTCAGGATCTTGTCCCAATATATCGAAGAGCACAGTGTTGGTGCTGAGGCATACTGAGACATTGATACCTACTGATATTTCAGGGATAGAAGTCACTAGTGAACCAATCCAGATTTTAGCAGTGAAATTTAGCAGTGTAAATATGCCTTTGCCCAACTGGTCTGAGAAATCGAAATCAGTTGAGAGATCAGTAGCTATATGAAATAATTGGCTCATGTCAAAGAAAAAAAGAGTTTTTATGGTTAAAACATTTTTGGTACTGATTTTCTTAAATCTTAGTTATGTTTTCTTCCTCCAGTATATTTAGAAGCTAAACTTTATGATCTTTCTTTCAAGTTTTTATGGGAAAGCCACATAAACCCAGCTAAAAAGGGTGAACACTTACAGAGATTTAAAGAAAATGGTCTTAGGATGTTGAGCCGTGTGGCTTTTTTTTTTTAGTATTTTTGTTTTCAGTCATTTTCATTTTTTTCTATGCCTAAAATATGGGGATTCCATTTTTCTAATATTTGTGGTACATACCTATGTTCTTGGATGAATGGAACCCTTAAGACCACCACATCCAATTCTTGAATATATATTTGGATTTTTGGGGGAAAATAACAAAATGGAAGGAAACCTTTCATATATTAACAGCTGAATCCAGGAAAAAGTTATATACATTTATTCTTAGGTCTGTATTTTTTTCAAACCCCATATACACAACTGTTACTCCGATCCTCTGAAAATCATAACCAAGCAACTACTGTATTTGATAGGAGAATCCTACAAAAAAAGTGGGACATTACTTGACTGTTTACACATTGCAAACTTCATTTCAAAAGTAATCTGAAGCATAAATCTATACCAGAATGGGTCTACCCCAGGCCTGAATGCAGGGATACAGTGGAAAGAATGTTTCACCTTTTTTTTTTCAATGCTCCTATATACAAAATGTTTGGCCTATGTTAAGTCAAATGTGCGGTGCACCTTTTGTGCAAATCAGATTACATATGACAATTTTTAATTTTAGGTCAAGTAAACAATTCAGATTTTATGGGTAATAAAAGTATCATGATACTTATAATAGCTTGCATAAAATGGCCAATTTGGCAAAGTCAATGTCAATATGTTATCCATCAACAAGAGGTACTACTACTACTGACATTATATGAGAAAGTCAGTAAAGAATTAAAGACAGTAAGAGGCTTTTGAATTTTGAACATTACCTAGAGAGCAATTTAACACATAATGGTCTAGAAATGTTTGGTTAAAATATATTACATAGAGCAACTTGCATGGCATGGGAGAACCTATAACCATATATGTTATGAATTACTTTTAATTTTTTTCTCGTGCCATTTTCGTTTGTGGTTTCTATAATTTTTGGAATGTATATGTTTAGTTTTTATAAAATCAGTTTGTTGTTGTGATATTATTGTTATTTTTTTCTTAAAAAAAGAATTCCCCTACTCATCTTCATTAAGTGCCATGGGATCTTTTACTTCCACCTTGACAGTGACCAGAGAGGGCAGAAGGGACCTCAGTTTAATGTTGCTCATCTGCAGGACGGCACCTCAGCAATAGACCACATGCTAGTGCTGCACTACAGTGTCTGTTATGAGTATTATCCCAAGTAGCATGTGTGGGGCTAGAACCAACTACCTTCTGATCTTCCAGCCCCAGAGATGAGTGTACTACCTATTGAGCCACTGATACTATGACAATAGAGATCCTTTTAACAAATCACCTACTTTGTTTTTCCTCCACCCCTCCCACCCACACACACATATAGTTCGTCCTCACTTCTCTGTGTCCTGAGTTGCATTATTGTTAATTGTTGCAATTGGGTATCCCAAGCCAGTGTATATAAGAATTTTTTTTTTTTTTTAAATCTGCAGAAAGGTTCTGTGAGGCTGAAAGCTTGAGGACTGAAAATGACTTCTTGGTCTAACAAAAGGAATCAAATCACATATTTTATTCACCATATTACTAGTTTTCTAATAAATGCCAGGCCACCAAGCCATAGCTAATGTTTCACATCTGCATCATCAGAGTGTGTGGTCCTATTAAATTTGTCATTCAAATACATCAGTTACCTGTGTGATTATATTGTTACCTTTGTCTCATTTCTCGAAGTAGGTACAGACTTTCAGTAATCCTTGAGTGTATTTCAATAACCTCACATGCTTCTCATACACATGATCTTAGCCTGAGTGGCATTATCTCTCAGCACTGAGGGAGCTTTATAATATGAATGGTAATGAGAAGTGTTTACATACTTTGAGAAATGAGACAAAAGTAACAAAATAATTACAGAGGCAATTGGTGTGTTTGAATGACTAATGTTATAGGACCACACCCTCTGGTGATGTAGATGTACTTTAGCAAAATGTAAGCTTTCATTTGGTGGTCTGGCTAATTTATCAGAAATATGGGTGAGTGTGCTGCCAGTCTCCATTTATCTGAAGTAATCTAATCCTCTTCACTCAAGGCAATTCTGAATGAACCACACACATCCTTGATTACTCTTAATGAGACAAACACATTATTTGATAATTAAGCAATTCATATGTGTTTACAGCAGCAGAGCACTGTAACATGACCACAAACTAGGCTGCTAGCAGTTTAAAAAAAGTACTGCATTATGGTCGAGTAGAAGAAGAAGAAAAATAAAGGCACTGTACTTAATTGTGTTTACTGTCTTCAGTAAACACATTATCTGCAGTATAATCTGTTTACTGCCCACTACCTCATATGAAGGAGTAAGTCACTCATCCACCACTTTCAAAATACTTTTCATATTTTTGTGACACAGTAATGCATCTATCATTCCCTGCACAGACAAGGTGTCACATAACATATTTATTGCATTTTGTTTTCCAATGCTAAAGACTTTAAATTCTTCAAAATATTTGTTCTGAGCTACAAAAGGACTAACATACAATGGTTAATATACACAATATGATAGAGACAATCTATATTCTGTACATGGCCACTTTAGGTGATTCATAAAATGCAGCTGTTGTACAAAAATATTTTGACTCCCAAAAGAGGGATAATGCATTCTCATAGTGCAAAGATATGTTGTAAAAGGTTGCCTCCCTAAGTAACCTATGCTGTTGTGGTGCATGTGTTTCAAGCTTGATTCCTGTTAGTGTCTGTATACCCAACTTGTAGTGTTCCTTGTGCTTCCTTTTCCTTCTAATAGAGCAAAGCAGGCCACATGATGGGGACACAGAGCATAGAAACCAGTTAAGATCACACACCAGGCTATATTTATCTAATCCTATCCTAATCTCCCAATCTTATACTCCAGCAGATTTATCGTTTGTTTCTGTCGACCTACTGTATATGTTTTTAGAACTGCAGAAATTGTGTTCCAATCTATTATTAGAGAATATCCAGGGTACCAAAGCCTCCTGAAATTATGCAACATACCTATCTTTGTATGTGTCACATCCGGAACACATAACGTCAAAAAGTACAAATAAAATATTATGTCATTTTTAAACTGACATTTACTGTACTGCACACTGAAAAAAAAACAGTTAAGGAAACCTATAGCTCTCACCACCGAAGGATGCTACCGACACAACAGTTTCAATGTGCAAACTTTTACTAAGATGCCAAGGTGCAGAAGTACAAGGAGTTCTCTTGCCAGTATGTTTCCTGACACATTTCACAGTCCAAGCTGCTTTTTCAAAAGCAAGTGGCATAGTTATATTTTGCAACCCCCAGGCCCTCTTGCAAATTAGGTGCTCTGCTTAAATTAGGTTAATTTGATGGATGGATGAATAAATACATACTGTACATACATCAATAAACAAATAAGAAATTACAGCATGGGGACGACAGTATGTTAGGCTAACATACAAAACAACAGATGAAAGGTGCACTCAAGGAAAAGAATAATAATGGCAGAGCACCCTTGTGTGATTGCCCTTGATCAATAACCCTTGATCAAAGCACTGGGTCATGTTGGGATGCTCTCACTTGCGCATGCCTGGTGTCTGCTATTTTTGGAATTGTGTAGTTTGAATAAATCCAAACAGCTTCTTTGAAACAGTCACTCCAGAGTGATCTGACACTAGTAATCTTTTCATTAATTGCACCTTTTGTTTGTTCCTTTGGATGTCATTTTAGGGGAAAGCAAATCCCCCCAGAGATACACCAGTCTTCTGCACTGAGCACAGGACACTGTTTCTGCAATTTTAGGATAACATGTCTCCTGGTGGGTTGAGGCAAAGATGCAGCCACGAGTCTTTAGCCACCAGGGGACGGTAACATAGTATATCTAATGTGCCTGTTTTTGCCATAGGGAAAGCTGGCTATAATTCACCATTGCATAATTACTAAGGACTGTTTTTTCCCATAGGGTAAACTGTCTGTAATTCACCATTGTAGCCAGCTGGTTATAATGCCATTCATTCACTGAACTCAAACCAGTTTAGCCGGGCACATAGTATTTCTATCCTTACACACCTCCCTCTTTCTCACTGTCTCTTTCTCTCTTTCTGCAGAACTCCCTCCTTTGACATAACCCAGCATTATTATGGCAACCTTTTTTTTTTAAAACAGAACAGTCCCTGAAGCAACCACGAAAAGTAAAACAGAGGACTTGAGGACTTCATTACTAGTTCAAAAGACTATGCACAGCACCCTTTGTCATATTAAATGAATAATGTTTGCTTTGAAAATTTTCATTTTACTGGTATGATTCTCAGTTTAACAATTTAACAAACACAGCTCTCTCTCGGCATGACCCAGCATCTCTCTATCTCTCTCCACAGCATGAGCTCTCTTGGCAGTTGGACTTACTGTATGGTGCTCTTTTCACAGTTTGTACCAAAACTGATTTCCCATAGGGAAGTCTGTTTCTTTGCCATGTTAAAAATGTTATAAACTTACCCTATTTTGGAATAAAAATAAGACAATTACACTTTTATATAGAAACCTAAACAATGATGGCAGAAGAAGACCAATGGTTTACCTAGTCTGCCCATGGCTGCCTGCTCAACTCTGTGATCTAACACCTGTCTAGGGTCCAACTACCACATCAGCCCATCCTTTCCCTTCCCCACACCTGGTGCAGAACCTGCTACTGTTTCCTTTATTGTGTCCCATCCATGCTTGAAGCCTGCCACAGTTTCAGCACCCACCACCTTAGGGGGAAGACTGTTCAATGGTTTCACCACACCTTCTATAAAATAACACTTCCTCAAGTCCCTCCTGAAGCTCCCTTCTCATGGATTCTAGTCATGCTGTTATGTCACTGAGCTGATGTTCCTGCTAAATAAGTCAGTGTAGTTCACTTTATTAATCCCCTTCAGAAACTCGAAGGTCTGTATGGTATCTCCTCTCTCCATTCTGGCCTCCAGTGAGTACATGTTTAATGCCTTAAGATGTTACCCATAGGACTTCTCCTGTAGACCCTGAATCATCTTTGTCACCATACATTGTACCACCTCCAGCCTAGCTTTATCCTTTATGAGATGGAGGCTCCAGAAATGGACACAGTACTCTAAATGTGGCCTCACCAAGGATCTATAAAGGGGTAGTATTACTTATTTCCTTCTACTATCCATGCCCCTCCCCATACACCCCAGCATCCTATTTTCCTTGCTATAGGCTTTGTTGCACTGGCTTGACTGCTTTATTGTGTCACTGAAAATGACCCCCAGGTCTTGCTCCTCTGCTGTAGTGCTAGCTTTAATCCCATCCAGGCAGTACATTGTACTCTGTCCTGGGGTTCTTTTTCCCTAGATGCATTACCTTGCATCTCTTGGCTTTGGATTTCAGTTGCCAAACTTTTGACCATCTCTCCAGCCTTTGAAAGTCATTTTGTAACTCCTTAACACCCTTGACACTATCCACCCTTCCACAGAGTTTAGTGTCCTCTGCAAAGATACTAATCCTTTCCTGGATTCCTTCACCAAAGTTACTAATGATCATATTAAAAAGGACCAGGCCTAAGACTGATCCCTGTGAACTTGTGACCTCCCTCTCCACCAATTTAGGAACACAGAAGTATAGGAATTTTCAGACAAAAAAGAGGCCTTATAGCCCATCTAGCTTCTCCACCTTATATCAGTGGGAATTGCCACTGTTGCCCTTTAAGTAGGTGTTTATCAAGATTTAACTTAAAATGATTAAGAGTTTTGCATTCTACCACTTCCGAGGGTAAACTATTCCACATTCTCATCACTGCCTCCAAGAACCATGCTCTCCTCCTTTCAGTTTTAAATTGCATACCCCTTAGTTAGAATTTATATATATATTTTCTCTTGTGCAGTCTAAAAATTAATATTCAGATTAAATCTTAAGTCTTTGTTTGTGATGGATTTAAAAACTATTTATCTTTATTTATTTATTTAGTTTTCAGAAAATAACCTTTTAGTCAGAGACCCATTTACAAAGGCTCCATGTCAAGCTGTACAGAAGACACGCAAACAAAGAAGTATAGCATTGTACAGAAATCAGCAATAAAAGTTATATAGTCTAAAAGTGTTTAGGTAGCAGCCAGAGAGACATTGACAAAACAGGTGCAAATGAGCAGCTTAAAACAGAGTAAATAATACTTGCAGTATAATACATGGGGATCATGTCACCCCTTAGTTTCCTCATCTCCAGTTTGTACAGGCCCAAATTCTCTAACCTTTCCTCATAACTCAACCTTTCCCTTCCCTTTTAAGATCTTTGTTGTTTTCTTTTGTACTCTTTCTAGTTTGTGTATATTTGCTTCATTTAATGGATTCCATAGTAGTCCACATCCAGAAGCAAATGATTTGATACCTTTTAATGGAACAACATAGATGTAACAACAAGAACGAAGTGCTCTAGCTTTCGGACCAACCAGTCCTTCTTCAGAAACTTATGGCAGTTGTTTAGAAAATACAATACTTATAACAGCTAGAAAATGCAGAAAAAAACAGAAAAAAATCCCCATTGGTTTAAAATACACATTAAAAAAAACAGAAGATGGTGTCAGAGAAGTTTAACAGTACCATACTGCCTTCAGCCAGGAGGAACCCTGGGTCAAAGGGGCTTGGTGGAACACACATACAAAGAATTCTACTGCATATAAATTTAATTGACATAAGATAACACTGCTGAAGCAGATAACTCCTAAATCAAGCTATGAGTGTCACAGTTTGTATAAGGATGTGATTACTGAAAGGCAACCCCACCCAGATTAAAGACAAATTAAGATTCTTATAGGGCTCATGAAGTTTCAATGTCTGCATTATAGACAAGAATTTACCAGTAAAGTTGTCTTAAAAACATCAGTGCACACTGTGTGATGTGTAAAACCTAGCTGGACCTGTCACCCAGTTGCACTCTCAAGCTAGATATAAGGCCCAAGAAATTTCAAAAACCTCTAGTGTAGTGACAGGACTATATAAATGATAATTTAAATATAAATTGACAATATTAGTGTCAAACAAAAAACTCTAGTTGAGGAACCTCAAGGAATTAAGACCATGTAGTCTGATATGTACTGATGTCAATATACACTGAGAATGTAACAACTTGATGTACCACAAGTGTCTAAGGAATCTGAAAAAGAGTTAAAAATGTAATTTCTCTCCTCCTCTTCATATGAACAATATACCCTAACCCACCCCACATCACCATAATGTGGGTGGGGGAGATACATAGCTTTAAGGAGATGTTGTCTCTCTCTCTCTCTCTCTCTCTCTCTCCCACAGACACACACACACACAGACACACACACACACACACTCTCCTAGTGAACCTTTATTCACTTCAGTCATTGCAATTGTTCCCCAAAGGAATTCAACTTGTCATGAAATCCTAAGTAAAAGGGCTTATGTCTCCTAATACCTAAAGAGCAAAAATGTGACACTATTTAACCTTACTACTATCTGCATAGTAACATTTCCAAGGATTCTGGATAGAACTACCATGAAATAAACTTGCCACCCTCCCCAGGATAAGGTAACTAGAAGTAAATATAAAGTATGTGAGTAAGACCAGAGGTCTAACATACCTACATATCCACAAATTACTACAATATTAGCCTAATGTAAAAAGATCTGTCCAGGACCCCCATACAAATGAGATCATGCACCCCAATATGCACAGAGTTAAAAAAATTAAATGTGACAGTATATGATAACACTAGAATCAATCCCAACCCCAGGCAAAGATAAAAAGTAAGGAGGAATTATTATTCATTATGTGTGTGAAGTAAGAATAGTAACACACTATAACTCCATATATCTAAATAGAAACCTACCTCAATGTGACAGCAAGCCCCACATCTGTTATATCAGATACCTCACAGCCCATACCCACACACATACATACATACACACATGCACCCACATCCCACACATGCTGAAGTCCTATAATATGTCAGTCTGAAGAAGAAGAGGTCTGTGGATGTTAGTTTCTGTAGTGTCCCATAAAACCAAGATCAATGTTCATCCCATCTGCTACCATATTGAGATGTAAAATAAGTTTAATCTCAAAAGCTTGTCTATGTTGTGTGTTTTTGAGATTTCCTTTTAAGACCATTACTGACATATCTGAGATTGAGTGGTCAGGCTGGGAGAAGTGGTGCCCCACTGGTTTTTCAGTCTTCTTTGCTGTAATAGTATGTATGTGCAAGTTCATCCTAGTGCGGAGCTGTTGGAGTGTCTCTCCAACATAACCTGTTTGTGGACATCTCTTTCACTGAATGAAATAAACAACATGTTGTGACATGCATGTATAACTCCCATGCACCTGGAATTGTCTGTTTTGTGATGTAACCACACAGTCCAGGTAGAAATGAGCCCACAAATCTTACAGGGGCGCTATTCAGTGGGTCGTGTGCCATTGTGTGACATGGTATTCTGTTCTGGTGAAAGTTTGTCTCTAATAATTGCTGGATAAATTTGGTGGTTGTTTAAAATATAGTAGTGGGAGTTCCTTAAAAATACAATTAAGGGTTTCATCCTCACTACATATTGGGTGGAGGTCTTTAATAATCTTACGCAGACATTCAAGTTCTGGTTGATATGTGACTACCAAGGGTATTCTGTCTGTAGCTGTCTTTTCTTTATATTGAAGTAGTTGTTGTTTTGGTACTTGAGTTGCCGGTTCTGTTATCCTGTCAATTTCCCTGGATGAAACCCTTAATTGTATTTTTAAGGAACTCCCACTACTATCTTTTAAACAACCACTAAATTTATCCAGCTTAATTATTAGGTGCAAACTTTCACCAGAACAGAATACCATATAGAAACAGAGAAGCTGATGGCAGATAAGGACCACAAGGCCCATCCAGTCTGCCCATTTCTTTTTCTACCTTATAAATGTGCCATCTGCCTTTGCTCTGTCAATGGCCTATCTATTCATAGTCATTTGTATTGCTCCCTTATGCCTGTCCCATGCCTGTTTGAAGCCCTGCACTGTATTCATAGCCACCACTTATTCTGGTAAGCCATTCCATGCATCCACCACCCTTTCTGTGAAAAATAATTTCCTCACGTTCCCCCTTAATCGGCCCCCCTCTAATCTCATACTGTATCCTCTTGTCCTGCTATTTTTCTTATATTTAAACATGTTAGACTCTTTCACCTTGTTAATGCCCTTAAGGTGCTTGAATGCCTCGATCATATCACCTCTCTCCCTCCTTTGCTCAAGGGTATACATATTGAGCTCTGTTAATACGTCCTCATATGTCTTCTGATGCAGTCCCTGCACCATTTTGGTTGCCCTTCTCTGGACTGCCTCAATTTGGTTAATGTCCTTGCGAAGGTGTGGCCTCCAATACTGCATGCAGTACTCCAGATGGGACCTAACCAGTGTCTTGTAAAGAGGAATTATTACCTCCCTCTTATGACTTGTGATACCCCTACTAATACACCCTAACACCCCCCTAGCCTTACCTACTGCTTTAGAGGTCTGCTTGGATGATTTCAGGTCATCAGTGATGATGATGCCCAAGTCTCTTTCTTCCTTTGTGACTGCTAGCAACTCCCCTCCCAGCCTATAGGTGGCTTCAGGGTTTCTTTTCCTATGTGCATGATTTTGCACTTCTTTGCATTAAATCCCAGTTGCCACTCTTCTGACCATTTTGCTAGTTTATCCAGATCTCTTCTCATTCTGCCCACCCCATCTGAATCATCTACTCTGTTGCAGATCTTCGTGTCATCTGCAAACAGACAAGCCTTACCCTCTAGTTCATCTGCAAGGTCACTAATGAAGATGTTGAAGAGGACTGGCCCCAGGACTGATCCCTGAGGTACCCCACTTGTGACTTGCATCTCTTCTGACTGTATACCATTTACTGCCACTCTTCTGTTTTCTGCCCATCAACCAGTTTGCCACCCAGTTGACCAACTTCTGACCCACCCTGAGAGCCTACCCAGCTTATTTATCAATCTTCTATGTGGAACAGTGTCAAAAGCTTTGCTGAAGTCAAGGTAGGTGACATCAACTGCTCCCCTGGTCCACCACTCTGGTTACCCAGTCAAAGAAATCTATGAGATTAGTTTGACAGGACCTTCCTTTGTAAACCCATGCTGTCTTGGGTCCTGTTCCCCATGGATTCCAGGTGCTGCACTATCCTTTCCTTAAGGAGTGCCTCCATAATCTTGCCCACTACTGAGGTAAGACTGACTGGTCTGTAGTTTCCCACCTCCTCCCTGCTACCATTCTTGTGGAGCAGGATCACATGAACCCTTCTCCAGTCTTCTGGGACCTCTCCTTTGCTCAGAGACTCACTAAACAGTTCTGTTAATGGCTCTGCTAGTTCCACCTTTAGTTCCTTAAGTACCCTGGGATGTATGCCATCAGGTCTCATTGCCTTATCCACATTGAGCTTAGCAAGCTCTTGTAGGACCCTTTCTTTTGTGAAGGAAGTAGTGCTCACCTCCCTCCCCCCTGTGTCCATGATGCTGAGCTGTGGGCCCTGCCCTATCTTCTCTTCAGTAAATACTGAGCAAAAGTATCTATTTAGGATAGATGCCTTTACCAGGTCCTCCTCCTCACATGCTCCCTTTTCTCCATTAAGCTTAGCAATACCCCCTCTGGATTTTCTCCTTTCACTAATGTATCTATAGAAAGTCTTGTCACCTTCTTTACTGTTCGTATAGTGTTTCCTCAGTTTGGGACTTTGCCTGCCTTACTGCCTTCCCTGCTTCCCTTAGGGCAGTTTGGTATGCCTCCCTATCTTCATCCCGCTGTGTTCCCTTATATTTCCTGAAGGCCAGCCTTTTCTGCTACTGTATTTGAGAACCAAAGTGGTTTCCTTCTTCTTTTGCACTTCCTTTTCTGTCTAACACAATGGGATGTTGCTTCAAGTATTGCATCCTTAATGCTTGCCCACTTTGCCTGTACCCCCTCACCTGTGTTTCTTTTTGCCAGGGCTAGCTTAACTCTGTTGGCCATCTTATCAAAGTCAGCTCCTCTGAAGTCCCATATTTTTGCCTTGGAATGGGATGATTTAGATGTAGTAGCCAAATTGAACCGAACCATGTGATGGTCACTGGCCCCCAGGTGACCTTCTACCTGGAGATCTGTGATCCCTTCCTTGGTAGTCAGTACTAGATCTAGGATAGCCCTGTCTCTTGTGGGTTGCTGTACCAGTTGTTTGAGGCCCTCCCCCTGCAGGGAATCCACTATGTGTCTAGTTCTGGGAGATGTTCCTGCTGGTATTGACCAACCTGTATCCGGCATGTTGAAGTCTCCCATTATCAGAACCTCCCCTTTAGCTGTCATGTTTTGTATATCTTCTAACAGTATTGTGTCTATGTCCTACCCCTGGTCTGGGGGCCTGTAGACAATCCCAGTTCTTATGGCTGTCCCATTTCCTGTTTCCAGGGTGACCCACAGTTCTTCTGGCTCCTTATGTGTATTCTGAATTTCTGTAGCTTTGATATTTTCATTGACCTACAGGGCCACTCCCCCCCCCCTTTTTGCACCTTGGTCTCTTCTGAACAATACATAGCCAGGTGCTGAAGTCTCCCAAGTGTGGTTACTGGTAAACCACATCTCACTAATAGCTACTATGTCCAGTTTAGCCTCTGACATTATTGCCTGCAGGTCTGGGATCTTATTTCCCAGGCTGTGAGCATTTGTGTACATGATTTTCCATTGGCCAGATTTTGGTGTGTTAGTTGGGTGAGGTTTGGCATTACCCCTGTGCATTGTATGGGGAGACAAACCTTTTTTCTTACCTGGTGATGCAAATGAACTGCAAACACGCTGAATCCCTGTTTGACCACTAGCTGAGGGGGGAAGGGTGTTCTTCCCATTCGATGTATGGGGTGCTGCATCCCTCTCCCCATTTGCTAGTTTACATATTCTGCAAAGACGTCAAACTTCTGCCCCAATGCACTGACTCCCTCCTTAGTCACATGCAGTCCATCATATTTAAAGAACTTTCGCTCCCAGAACTGTTGCCAGTTCCCTACAAATCTGTGTCCTTTTTCCTGGCACCAGCCCTTGAGCCAAGTGTTTAGCTCCCCTATCTCCCCTTCTCTGACCTTTCGTCCATCTGCTCCCCTCTCCCAGACTGGCAGGATCTCAGAGAAGGAGATGCCAGATGAAATAGATGATAGTTTGTCACCCAGCCTGGTCAGGTGTTCCTTGGTCTCCACAACTGACCAGCTGGCGAGATCTTTACTCCCTATGTGTACTAGGACTTCAATGTTTTCTCCTGCTTTGTGAACAATTTTAGAAATGCGGTCAGTGTCTGTCCATGCTGATGTACCTGGGAGACATCTGACCATTACCCCTGGCTGAAGATGGATATCAACTCCCCAAATCATGGAATCTCCTATGATCAGACGTTTTTTGGATTTCCTTTTTGCTTTCTTTGTTTTGGTTCCTGATTTGGGTGAGTTTTGTTGTGCTAGCTCCTGTGCTGCAGTGCCCTGCTCTGCAGTGTCTTCTGCCTCTTTGTTTGATTTCAGAGATAGAGGCAGATACCTGTTTGTAGTGTTTATATGGTTTTTGGAGACAATATGTTGGAGAGCAGAGAGTGATGGGTCACCCAATTTGCCCCTCCTAACCACCTGCCAACCTTCTGGACCAACTACCCTCTGCGGTCAAGGTTTTTCTGTTGGATGCTGGGGAAATGGCGGGTAGTTCTTATAATGTATTTCCTCTTGAATATGAAATTTGAGGCATGCAATCTCTGCCCATGCTGCCCAGAGCTGAGCCCTAAGATCTCCAAAGGCCCATCATGTAGGACAGTGTCCTAAATACTGCAAGATTGTCCTTCTGAAAATTGTTCCACAGTACCTGCAGTTAATGATATCCATTCCAGATAAGCTGTTGGGTTTATAACCTAGTCAGAGTAATTAGAATGAAAAAAAAGGAAAAAAAATGCAAGTAATGGTTTGATTGTGTTTTGTTTAACTTGTTATAACAAGTTAAATTACTAGTGCCCCTGTAAATGAGCTCACCTTGTGGAGGCCCCACTGATCCACCCCTTCCTGCTCTGCCACAGGAAATGTCACAATTGTGCTACCCTATAAAAGGAGTGTAGTGTGGGGTGGTTGGAGATGGGGGTGGGTGGCTGGGCCCTTCCCCTGCTGAAAAAGAAGAACCACGGATGAAAGAACAAGGAGGTAAGAGCAGAAACAATCAGTCAACAACAAATGCAGTAACCCTGAAAGCTTATCCTAATGTTAGATAAAACTGTAAAACCTGTAAAGCACCACCTGTAATCATTTCAGAGAAGATATATGCTGTAAGAAACACTTTGCTACAGAGAAGAATAAAACAATGAAATGTTAGCAACAAACAGTAGCAATCCCTGTGAGTAAAAAATAAAAACACCACCACACAGTAAATCTGCTTAGCCAAAATAAGTCTTAATCCTTTTCCTCTTGCTCTGGTAAGTTTCTCTACTCTGCCTTTCAAGCAGTCTTAGAAGGAAAGAGCTCAGGTGAAGCAAGGTGCCTTGGCCAGCAAACCAAGTCTTCTACCTTTGACACGTCACACAATGGCACACGACCCTGCAATCGACCCTGCAATCAATGCCCCTGTAAGACTTGTGGGCTTATTTCTACCTTGGACTGTGTGGTTACATCACAAAACAGACAATTCCAGGTGCATTGGAGTTATACATGCATGTCACGACATGTTGTTTATTTCATTCAGCGCAAGAGATGTCCACAAACAGGTTATGTTGGAGAGACACGCCAACAACTCCACACTAGGATGAACTCGCACAGACATACTATTACAGCAAAGAAGACTGAAAAACAAGTGAGGCACCACTTCTCCCAGTCTGACCATTCAATCTCAGATATGTCAGTAATGGTCTTGAAAGGAAATCTCAAAAACACACAACATAGACAAGCTTTTGAGATTAAACTTATTTTACATCTCAATATGGTAGCAGATGGGATGAACATTGATCTTGGTTTTATGGGACACTACAGAAACTAACATCCACAGACCTCTTCTTCTTCAGACTGACATATTATAGGACTTCAGCATGTGTGGGATGTGGGTGCGTGTGTGTATGTATGTGTGTGGGTATGTGTTGTGAAGTATGTGATATAACAGATGTGGGGCTTGTTGTCACATTGAGGAAGGTCTCTACTTAGATACAGTATATGGAGTTATAGTGTGTTACTGTTCCTACTTCACACACATAATGAATATTAATTCCTCTTTACTTTTTATCTTTGCCTGGGGGTGGGATTGATTCCATTGCACCGTATTCAGATTACCTAACCTGCTGTACATACAGGAGTGTTTTCATATACTGTCACATATAATTTTTTTAACTCTGTACATATTGGGGTGTGTGATATCATTTGCTTGGGGGTCCTGGACAGATCTTTTTACATTAGGCTAATATTGTAGTAATTTGTGGATATGTAGGTATGTTAGACCTCTGGTCTTACACACATACTTTATATTTACCTCTAGTTACCTTATCCTGGGGAGGGTGGCACTTTTATTTCATGGTAGTTCTATCCAGAATCTTTGGAAATGTTACTATGCAGATAGTAGTAAGGTTAAATAGTGTCACATTTTTGCTCTGTAGGTATTAGGAGACATAAGCCCTTTTACTTAGGATTTCATGACAAGTTGAATTCCTTTGGGGAACAATTGCAGTGACTGAAGTGAATAAAGGTTCACTAGGAGTGTGTGTGTGTGTGTCTGTGGGAGAGAGAGAGAGGGGGAGAGAGAGAGAGAGAAAAAAGGGGGAGGGAGCGAGAGAGAGAGAGAGAGAGAGAGAAAAAGGGGGAGGGGGAGAGAGAGAGAGAGAGAGATACAACATCTCCTTAAAGCTATATATCGCCCCCACCCACATTATGGTGATGTGCGGTGGGTTAGGGTGTATTGTTTATATGAAGAGGAGGAGAGAAATTACATTTTTATCTCTTTTTCAGATTCCTTAGACACTTGTGGTACATCAAGTTGTTACATTCTCAGTGTACTGTATATTGACATCAGTACATATCAGGCTACATGGTCTTAATTCCTTGAGGTTCCTCGACTAGAGTTTTTTGTTTGACACTAATAACATCAATTTATATTTAAATTATCATTGATATAGTCCTGTCACTACACTAGATGTTTTTGAAATTTCTTGGGCCTTTTATCTAGCTTGAGAGTACAGCTAGGTGACAGGTCCAGCAAGGTTTTACACATCACACAGTGTGCACTGATGTTTTTAAGACAACTTTACTGGTAAATTCTTGTCTATAATGCAGACATTGAAACTTCATGAGCCCTATAAGAATCTTAGTTTGTCTTTAATCTGGGTGGGGTTGCCTTTCAGTAATCACATCCTTATACAAACTGTGACACTCATAGCTTTATTTAGGAGTTATCTGCTTCAGCAGTGTTATCTTATGTCAATTAATTTTATATGCAGTAGGATTCTTTGTATGTGTGTTCCACCAAGCACCTTTGACCCAGGGTTCCTCCTGGCTGAAGGCAGTATGGTACTGTTAAACTTCTCTGACATCTTCTGTTTTTTTTTTTTAAATGAGTATTTTAAACCCATGGGGATTTTTTTCTGTTTTTTTCTGCATTATCTAGCTGTTATAAGTATTGTATTTTCTAAACAACTGCCATGAGCTTCTGAAGAAGGACTGGATGGTCCGAAAGCTAGAGCACTTTGTTCTTATTGTTACATCTACAGTATGTTGGTCCATTAAAAGGTATCAAATCATTTGCTTCTGAATCTATTCTTGCAAGGACCAATACGGCAACTACTGAATCTAGATTTCAACATAGTAGTCCACAGTACTCCAGATGTGGATTAACAAGAAACTAAAACAATAGTAGCATAACTTCCCTCTTCCTGCATATCAAAGTCCTTCTGATACACCCCAATGATTTATTACAATTTGAAACAATGTTGTCAGTGTTTGGAAATGTTTAATTTGCTATCGACTACAACTCCCAAATCTTTCTCATATTTTGAAGTAAGATTTAGCCCCATTCACAGCAACCCACTACTGTCTATCCTTGAGCCAGTTTCCCAACCATCTGGTTATATCCCCTGCTGCCCCAAGATCCATTATCTTCCTCAGCAAGCATCTATGAGACTCTGAGTTGAAAACTTTGCTGAACTCAAAGAATACTAGGTCCACTGGATGGCCCCTATCCAACTCCCTCATTACCCAGTCAATGAAGACCTCCCTGCCACAAATCCATGCTGCTGACTATCCTGAGAACCGTTCCTCTCCAGATAGTCAATGAGATCCTGCTTGATCAGTGATTCCATCAGCTACCCTACTATAGGGGTAAGACTGGCTGGCCTGTAGTATCCTGCCTGTTTCTTATCCCCCCTGTGGGGGGAAAAGCTGAAGAAGGATGGTAGTAACCGACTTTAGGGGTGCAGACTTCAGGGAAATGGGAAGGATCCTTAAAGATCATCTGGACAGGATAAGGACAGATATGGATGGTGACAGCAGGTGGGGAACCATTAGGAGGGGAATATAGAAGGTTACCAGATCCTGCATGAGGGAAAGGCATAAGTTTGGTAAGGCCAGAAAACCCTGCTGGTGGACCCGAGAGGTACAGGAGGTGGTGAGGGAAAAGAAGGCAGCCTATAGGCGCTTCAAGTGCTCAAGGAGTGAAAGGGATCAGGAGGAATATGAGCTGACAGCCAAGAGAGTAACCAGGGTGGTGAGAACAGCTAAGGCAAAAAAGGAGAAGTCCTTGGCCAGTGGGATCCTGAGGGGGGACAAGGGGTTCTTTAGATACATAGGGGAAAAAAGGAAAGTAAGGGGGCAGATCAGCAAGATAAGGATGGGGGATGGTTGGGCACAGGAGGCAGGGAAACAGGCAGAAATCCTAAATGAGTACTTTGCCTCAGTTTTTACCAGAGGTGGAAGGGCTATGTCTTGCAAGGGGAGTGGGGGCAAACCGGAGCACGGGGTGGGACCAGTGGAGACCAGGGGCCCTGATGGGTCTGGGGAAGGGAGTGGCCACCACAGACAGGTGGGGGGCCCAGCAGTGCAGGGTGAAAAGGGGGAGGACATGGAGGCTGAAATCCCAGTAGAGAGAGAGAGAGAGAGAGAGAGTAAGGGAAGCCCTCAGGTCCCTTCAGATGGAGAAAGCACCTGGGCCAGATGAGATACATCCCAGGGTGCTGATGGAACTGGCGGATGTCTTGGAAGTCCCTCTAATGGAGCTTTTCAACATCTCTCTGCAGACTGGGTGGGTGCCCCAAGACTGGAGGGTGGCCCATGTCATGCCAGTCCACAAGGGGGGATCAAGAGAGGCATTAGCCTGACATCGGTGGTCAGCAAATTGATGGAAGGTATTGTCAAGGAAAGGCTATGTGGGTTACTGGAGCAAACTGTGTATTTGGACGATAGGCAGAATGGCTTTGTCATGGGAAGATCATGTCAGGCAAATCTTGTTGAGTTCTATGACCGGGTGATGAGGGCCCTGGACCAGGGTAGGCCAGTGGACGTTCTCTTTCTGGACTTTAGCAAGGTGTTTGATTCGGTACCCCACAGTGGCCTGCTGGCTAAGCTGAAGGAAATGGGGGTAGGGAGACAGTTGTTAAGATGGATAGGAAATTGGCTCTCTGAGCATACTCAGAAGGTGGTGGTTGGAGGGTTAGCCTCATTCCCAAGGTGGGTTACTAGTGGGGTTCCCCAGTAGTCAGTGCTGGGGCCACGCCTGTTGAACGCCTATATCTCAGACATCATGAGAGGGATCAGGAGTGAGATGAGTCTCTTTGCAGATGATTCAAAGCTGGGTGCGGTGGTGGATGGGGAGGAGGGGAGGGTGGCCTTGCAGGAGGACCTGGAGGCTTTGGAAAGGTGGTCAGGAAAATGGAAACTAAAATTCAATGTGGGGAAGTGCAAGGTTCTGCACCTGGGAATCAGAAATCCAGGCCAGGGGTATACCCTGGGAGGACACATGATTCAAGTCACGGAGGGTGACAGGGACCTGGAGATAGTGGTAGATGTCAAAATGAGCAACTCAGAGACCTGTAGGAGGGCAGCAGCAAGGGCAAATAGGATGCTGAAATGCATCACCCGGGGATTACCTCCAGAAAGGCGGAAGTGATCCTTCCACTGTACAACTGCTTGGTTAGGCCACACCTCGAGTACTGTGTGCAGTTTTGGAGACCACATTTAAAGAGAGACATTACACTCCTAGAGAGGGTCCAAAGGAGGGCAACCAAAATGATCTGGGACCTGGGAGAGAGGACCTATGAGGAGAGGCTCAAGGAGCTTGACATGTACACCCTAGAGGAGAGGAGGGAAAGAGGTGACATAATAGAGGTCTTTAAGTACATGAAAGGGATCAATAAAGGAGGCCAAGTCAGGGTGCTCCAAAGGTAGGATGGTGGGGCAACAAGAGGTCACAGGTGTAAGCTGGAAGGGGGCAGGCTCAGAGGGGAGAGGAGGAGATGTTATTTCACTGAAAGAGTGGTGGAGCCATGGAATGCACTGCCCAAGGAGCTGGTAGAGGTAGAGACTGTGGACAGGTTTAAGAGGGGATGGGACAGGTACAGGGGGAGGGTAAATCTGACCAGGCCCAATACAGGTGGAACATCTGGGACTGGGGACAGTATAACCCAAGGGGAGGGGACACCAAAATCAGCCCTCAGTGTAGGTGCTGAAAATAGAGCAGACTCGAGAGACTGTTAGGCCTATTCTACTGGCATTTTAGTATGTTAGTACACCACCCTCCAATCCCTAGGAACCAACCCTGTCTGCAGTGAGCTGTTGAAAAGATTTGCAGAGAATCAGTCAGTTCTTCTGCTAGTTTCCTTAGCACCCTCAGAAGCATTCCATCTGGACATAGGGCATATCTATCTTGAGGACTGCTAGCACTTTCTGGACCCTATCGCTAGTGAACACTGGTGCTTCCATCTTTGGAATCCCCCTAGTTGTTGGTTGGATGCCTCTTTCAGGTAGGGGGCTGGTATCCTTCCAGGGGAAAACAGAGTAAAAGTAGTCTTTTAGTATGGCAGCCTTTTGCTCATTTTCTTCAATTATCCTACCCCATCTTTAAGATGTCAGTCTCTTCTCATCTTCTTCAATTACCCTACCTCCATCTGACAACCTAACAATTCCCTCTCCCTTTTTCCTTTTCTCTCTTATATAGTAGAAGAAATATTTTTCTATGGATTTGATCCCTTCAGCAATCTGCAACTCGATGTCTGCCTTTACCTTCCTAACTGCCCTCTTTGCCTTCCTGTTTTTCTGAACATACAGTATTCCTCCCATTCTTACATAGTTACATACAGTAGTTGCACAGTAACTGTCAGCAGAAAAGAACCTCCAGATCCATCCAGTCTGCCCTGGTTTAGCTTTAAGAAATGTCTTGCTTCTTTCCGTCAGATCCTGCCGGACCTGTTTCCGTTTTTACCTTCTGTCTTAGTCTCACTAGACCCCTGTGTCTATCCCATGCATGCTTGAATGCTCCCATGGTTTTTGCCCCCACCACTTTCTCTGGTAGCCTGTTCCAGGGTTTAATTGCCCTCTCTGTGAAGAAGTACTTTCTCCCATTGCCTCTGAGTCTCCCCCCTTCTAGCCTCATATTGTGACCCCTAATTCTAGTGCTCATTCTTTTCTGCAGATAGCTGATCTCCCCTACCCTGTTTATTCCTCTGGAATACTTGAATGTTTCTGTTATGTGCTCTGTGTCTCTTCTTACCTACAGAGAGTACATATTTGAGACATTCCTCATAATTTTTTTGATGCATGCCCTGGACCATTTTGGTAGCTCTTCTCTGTACTGTATTCACCTGATTGGTATCTTTTCTGATATGAGGCCTCCTGAACTGGATACAGTACTCGAGGTGTGGCCTCAGCATTGACCTATATGGGGCCAAAATTACCTCCCTTTTTCTATTTGTTACTCCTCTCCCAATGCATCCCATCATCCTGCTTGCCTTATCCACTGCTTTACCACACTGACTAGACACCTTGAGGTCTTCTGTTATGATGACTCCTAGATCCCTTTCCTGGTTAGTTGTTGCCAGTTCTTACCCTCCTAGTTGGTAAGTTGCCCCTGGGTTCTTGTGCCCATGTGCATAACCTTTCATTTTTAGCATTAAATCCTAGCTTCCATACCTTTGATCATTCCTTCAGTTTAAGTCTATTCTCATACTATCCACTCCCTCTTGTGTGTCCATCCTATTGCAGATCTTTGTGTCATCTGAAAACAAGCATACTTTCCCTTCCAGTCCATCTGCAATTTCTCCAGTGAATACATTGAATAGTAATGGCTCCAGGACTGACCCCTGTAGTACTCTACTTGTCACCTCCCTCTCTTCAGATCTCCCCCCATTCACTACTACCCTCTGGCTCCTGTTTCATAACCAGTTCTGGAGTTCTGGACCCACATCACCACCTTTACACCCTCCCATAGACTGTTCAAGTTGTTGACTAATCTCCTGTGTGGGACTGTATCAAAGGCATTCCTGAAATCCAAGTAGGCCACATCCACTGCCCCCCCTCCGGTCGAAGCCTCTTGTCACCCAGTCAAAAAACTTGATTAGGTTACTTTGGCACGATCTCTCCCCTGTGAACCCATGCTGTCTTGGTTCCTGCAATTTGTTACTAGTCAGGTACTCCACCATTCTTCCCTTTATTAATATCTCCATTACCTTCCCCACCACTGATGTCAGGCTTACCGAACTATAGATCCCTGCCTCCTCCCTATTCCCCCTCTTGTTGATTGGCACCACATCTGTTCTTCTCCAGTCTCACAGTACTATCCCTGTATCCAATGATAGAGTGAACAGGGCTGCCAGGGGCTGCCCTGCTTCACCTTAAACCTGCAGAAGGCCTTTCTTTTGGCTCTGCTTCCCTTATCCTAATCAAGAACCATACAGTTTTTTTAACTTATTCCTCTTTACTGCTGTCTTTAAACATAATTGCAAAAGTGTCCAATAAGGTGGTTAATGGTAATAAACAACTTTGTCTTTGTTGTTTTCCTTTTGTTCTTTGCAGTAGTCTCCTGGAGGTGCTTTTTATTGCAACATAAACATTTAGACATAATTACTTTGCTTCAAGGATGGCCACTTTTATTACCCCCTCCCACCTCTCTTTCACACCTACTGTAACTTCCCATGTCAACTACTTTGTACAAACCAGCATTCTCAGGTTTTCAAACTCTACCTCTCTAAAGTCCAGGACCTTTGTTCTCGAATGGGCTTTTTCAACCCCTAGGGCCAAATCAAACTAAACAGAATTGTGGCCACTGTTTGCTAGTGGTTCTCCTACTCTTATCACTCCTACTACTTCCAAATGGTGAGTACCACATCTAGAATGGATCCCTGTCTGTTGGGCTCCTTTACCAGCTGAACCAGAAGGTAGTCTTGAAAGGCGTCCAACATAGCCTGAATTCTAGTACTCCTTGCTACTGGAACCTCCCAATTTATATCTGGCAGGTTTAAATCCCTGACCAACACCATTTCCCCCTTTGCCACTCCTTTTTATTTTTCTTCTCCTAGCTCTTTGTCACCCACCTCCTCTTCCACTTCTGGTCTGTACAGTAACCTCAGGTGTAGTTTCCTGCACAATGCTGCTGTGAGCTGCATACCACAGTGACTCAGCCTCCTCCATATCACACTTGATGTTCCTATCTTCCACTACTTCAACACCCTCCCTGACATAAAGGGTCATACTCCCCCCCCCAACCTTTTTTTCTATCCCTCCTGATTAGTGAGTACCCTGGCATTGAGAGGTCCCAGCCATTGTCTGTGGCCCATGTTTCAGTGATGGCAAAAAACTCCATATTAGTATCTGTTAGCTTTGCCTGATCATTTTATGTAAACACCAAGTACCTATGGGCAAAGAACAGTCACCAGCAATTATAAAGCAATACACAGGTAGGTCTGCAAAACTGAAATATAATTATTGGTAAGGTTATTTAAAGGAACACTGTCAACCCTTTTTGCATAGTAATATTTTTAGTTGAAAACCCACATTTTATGATTGCTTACCTTCCTGCTTTATTTGCATCATCTGATGCGTATAATTAATGTTGTTGGTTTGTATATCTGCTTCCTTTCTTAGTAGATGTGAAGTACATTTTAGTGGTGCAATTTTTACCCAACCTTGTTTTGTTTATGATCTTTGATCCACTCTTATTGCATACTTCCTAAACATTATAAACACCACCAAACAATGCAGCCACTTATGATTTACTAGTCTCCTATCCTTCTTCTGCATCATGAGTTTCTAGACTGTGTTGGATATGTTCCCAAGTCCAGGAAAAATGCAATGAGAGTTGATCAAGGACTGTAAAAAAGTGCATTTGTGTGTGGTAACATCAGTATGTTGGACTGTACTTTTTAAAAGAAAAAAGGAATCAGAAACCAGTAAATCAGAGGATATAGCATGCACCAAGCAGGAAAGGGATCTTGAAGTTATCATCTCTGATGACCTCAAGGTAGGGAAACAGTGTGACAAGGCAGCAGGTAAAGCAAATAGGATGCTGGGATGCATAGGCTGGGGCGTCACCAGCAGAAAAAGGGATGTCATAATTCCACTATACAAGACACTAGTGAAGCCCCACCTGGAGTACAGTGTACAGTTCTGGAGACCTTACCTATGTAAGGACATAGACGGGGTAGAGAAGGTTCAGAGGAGGGCAACAAAGATGGTACATGGATTGCATCACAAGTTCTATGAGGACAGGTTGAAGGAATTGAATATATACTCCCTGAAGCAGAGGAGGGAGAGAGAGGATATGATAGAGACATACAAGTATCTTACAGGGAGGAACAGGGTGCAGGAATACACTATTTGTAAGTGAAAAAGATGTTCCAGGACTAGAGGGCATGGGATGAAGTTGGAGGGAGGACAATTCAGAGGAAACGTGAGGAAGAATTTCTTCACAGAATGGTGATGGATAAGTAGAACACCCTGCCAGAGGAAGTGGTGGGGGTTGAAACAATCACGGGATATAAGAATGTATGGGATAGACATAAAGGAATTTTGGAGGTCAGGGTTAAGGGGCAACAGACTTCTAGCAAAACATAAAGTAAACTTACAAGCTCAAATAGGCAGAGTGGGTGGGCCATAGACCCTTATCTGCTGACACTGTCTATGTATCTATGTATGGAGAAACAAGCTACTAGCTACATCAACAATCTCTAAAGAATATGACCAGTCATATCATGTATTTTGTAGACTAGAGTCACTTTGAGGCCTAAAGGGGTTGACAGTGTCCCTTTATTAACTGGGTTGGCAACATTTCCAGTGCCATAATAACTGACTTCTGCCATAATAAACAATTGATTATTATGGTGTTGCTGTCAATCAAATCCATTTAAGTAATCAAAATACATTTTTCTTGTTCATTTTTAAGCTACATAAACAATATGTTATTTCTTCTTTTGTCTTTCCCAGCTATGGATTATCTTATTCTACTTCTAAAATATTATTCAATAATAAATGAGTCAGATAATTTTTAAGGGAACTTTCTGTGATGCTGTCCTTGTAAGAGTGGGGCCCAGTGCAGCAGCCATTTCAATAGTGTGGATTCTAGAGGAATCTGGGGCTGGATTTTCAATGGTTTGCAAAAATGTGAACAAGAGGCAGAATCAGTGCACAACGCAAGACTTCCCTTGTGCAACCTCATGATTTGCTGCATGCATACAATTTTCATAGAGGGAGCTGTTTTGCAACCATTTCCAGTTTTTATGGCATTGTGTAAATGCATTCCATATACAACTGTGCCAAACTGCTATACCTGCTATTACCAGGCGCAACATTCATCCACAGCTGCACCCACCATGCGATTGTTGCCTGCGTGCACAAAATGATGAAAATAGCATTTCAGCCAGTGAAGAGATTTTTATCTCTGCATTGGCAAGTTGTGAATTGAGACATAACCTCTGTGCCATATTAGACACTTTGAAAACTAGGCCCCTGGTCTATAGCTAAGGATATCATCCTTGTTCATGTTGGTCTCAGTGTCTGAGGATAGGAGTATGAGTCAGGTATTTTGTGGATTTTGATTTGGAGGGCTGATGATGTATGTGTGTATAAGAGCATTTGTTGTTATTGGAACTGTTGGCTCTGTATGTTTGTTTTTGTCTGCAATTTTTCCATTTGTGAGTTGTTGCAATGTGTAGTTTTTGCAGAAAAGTTAGATACATTTCTATCTCTGTGTTGGTTTGGGATGTGCTACTGACTTGTGGGTGTTTCTTCTTATTTAGTTAGTTTTGTAATTGTTCTTTAGGTCTTAGGGTCTTGTTCTTTAGTTTTGTGTAACATATCTACGGGTTCGGGGAAGGATGAGGTTACCTGGCACAAGGGACCTAGGTTTGGCTACTCTGCACAGGGGCACCCAAGTAAATCCAACTACAGGAAGCAAAAACTGTAATGTCCAGAACCAGAATTGGGATTTTTCAGTGTGGCTTTATTTATTAACTAACTGAACATAAACAAAGCATTGCATGGTCCCCCAAAGGGCTGCATTACTGTATGTGCAGATTAGAGGTTAACACAGCAGTCCATTTGAAGAATGAACACATTACTACAGTTGTCTGGCTTTGGACCCACCCAGGCACTCAGCCCGGACTTTGCATGCGCATTGGATACATAGCCCGACTGGCCCGGCCCCCCTGCCAGCCACCCGACTGATGGTCCACTTGAAGAATGAACCCAAACTTTACTTGGAAAGACATCCCATCAAACAAGCAGGCTCCCAAACTGTGGCTCCGCACACCACTTGAAGTCTGTGACTCCTAGAGAGATTTGTTTTCGTACTTCCAATCGAACTCCCATCAAACAAGGAGACTCCCATCCAACAAGGAGTAATTTTCCCATCCTGTGGCTCCCCACACCACTTAGAGTCTGCGACTCCTAGAGAGATTTTCAAGTTGCGACCCACGTCTGGGTACCCACCCCATCACTGGCCAAGTGCATGAGGCAAGTAACAAAAACACAGAAGAAATCCGTAGAGGTGGACCTGGTTACTAAAGATGGGGGGGGTTTTCCCACCTCCAGCTCCCACAGCCAGCCCATACCCGGCCATTTCTCTGGACACACAGAAAACTTTAGACTTTAAAATGTAGATTGAACGGTGGATGACCTGAAGCACCCCCCCCTACAGTGGACTTTAAATCCATTTAAAACTTTAAACTGTTTGACTGCTCTATTTGTTTGTCTTCGTTGACATAGTCCTCCCAAATAGCAGTCCACATTTATTTCCCAACTGAAGAAAACAAGATGTTTGCCTCTTCAAATGGAGCCAAACACTCACCCATTCGTTGCAGGTGCCCCACAGGCGAAGTACTGTAACCTTTGCTGTTATACAAGAACAGACTGAAATTAAATCGGGCAGCTTCCTTCCATGGTGGGAGAAGGGGATTGCCCCTGGAACCCACAGAGAACCCCCCCCAGAGGTAGGGGGGCACTGAGACCGGGGGAGCGGTCTCCACTACTTTAAAAGAAGGTAAAACACAGGAACACTTCCTTTTTTCTTAGTGAGAGCTCAAACAGCAGACTGATGCTTCCTTCTTGCTTAAGGACAAACTGAAGACTCCATTTGAATTTCCCAAAGTTCTAAACTTCACTCCCTGAGCTGGAGATTCAAAAGTGGCTCATGCAGCTGCGACAGTTCTATAGTGATGTCATCTCTCAAGTCTCAGCTGTGACTGAGGACAGAGTGAGACAGTGTGAAACCCATGCAACTGGAGTTTCACAAGCTGCCTTCCCTGCCTACCACTAGGTCTTACTGGTATTCTAGTAACCCCGGGTAACAAAGGGGTTACATTTGGGATTGCTTGAATTTCTGGGTATGGGTCAGTTTGCAATGTTTGTTTTTTATGGCCATTTTGGAATATGTGTTACTTATGTTTTTATTGCATTTACATACCTATTTAACTCTGGGGTGATTTTGCTTGTATAGTAGCACTACTAAGTTTGTGCTCCCAAGCCAAGCATTCAGTACTCAAACACAACTGGCACAAAAATGGAGAGTCCAAAATACTTTAGTGACTCAATCCAATGTCAAAAATGTTAATACTTACAGACAGCAGCACTGGTCTAAACCACCACCATTGTGTCTTGATAATGCACATTTGGTATGAAATGTTGGTGGGCTAGACCACTGCTGCTGCTTGTAAATATCTTTTTTGACAATGGAGTAAGTCAATAAATTTGCTTGAACACTCCATTTTCGTGACAGTCATGTTTGAGTATTGAAGGCCTGTCAGTACAGTATCTTGCTTCAGTGTGTAGCTTGGCCACCTTTTGGAGCAGCCGATTTCCTGGGAAGTGATGTTATGTGTACCTTAAATGCTGTCATCTTGGTGAATCCAAATACATTTATTCTTGTAATTTTTATCTCTGGTTTCCCTTGTTCCCATTTTTACATTCAGGGTGGCCATGATTGCACCTTTCCTCTGGCCAGGGTGGCAAAAAACTGCCTTCACAGCTGATGTTACTGCTGGTCCATGAACGTCCTGCTGGGGGCATACAAAGATAGTGCGGCCTATACCTTCCTCTATAGAAGGAGACAACTCAACTCTCATGGACTCACTGTTGAGTCCCTTTTTCTTATGTAATATGAACACAAAGTATAGAAAAGAAAGGAAAGTAAGTTTTACATACAGTAGTGCCTTTCATACAAAGTATATCCCAAAGCTCTTAACAAGCCATTGATAACTGTAGAAGCCATTAGAAAAACACTGGAAGATTACTTGTGATTGACAGGGTTTCAGAAACAACTATGGAGATTGCATATACAGAGAGGGAGCAGCTTGATCAGTCAATGACAAGTGTAAGTACTGGTGATGGTAAAACTCTAATCTGAATCAATAAGTTCACAGTTATGCACTCTAACAACTAGGCTACAATGCCTATGTACAGTAGTATGGAATATATCCTGATACCTTAAGTCTATTGAAAGGTTTTCATATACCCTTTCATACTGTGCACAGTACATTCACTGGTTAATGAAGTTAAGGATTGCATAAACTTAGTACATCAGCAAAGCCATTTAAAAAGGAAAATAAAGGGCATCATACATTATAAACATTACTAGTGAGCTACAGACAACTCTGCTGAGGCTTAATGTGCTCTTTTCACATCATCTAAGAGCCTCCAGCTGACGCATTTTAATAATGTGAAGATAAATCACATTATGCTATCAGATTCAATAATTAAATCTGTAAACCAGCTTGCCTTTACTGTATGAATGTGGGAAATTGGCATGGTGAAAAAAAAAGCAAAATGCAAAACATTTTGTCAAGAACATAGTGTCCTTTAACAGTTTTATGCATTTAACAGTTTGAAATAGTTGTCTATGTTATCACTTGGCACACAACATTTTATTATATTAACAGTATCTGAAATTATAGGAAGACCTTGTGGTTTAGTGATTAGAGTACTGAACTGTGAAACAGAAGTCTGCAGGTTTCAAATGCACCACAGCCTAAGGTTTATTGACTGACCTTAACTTTAAATATTCTTTGCTTAATGGGACACTGTCAACCCTTTTTGCATTATGTTATTTCTAGCTGATAACCCACATTTTATGATTACTTATATTCCCTGACATTCACTGGTGTTGCTGGTTGTTTTAGCAGCTTCCTGTCTCAGTAGAACTAAAATGCATGCTAATGGCATAATTATACCCAACCTCATTTTGCATCAATAATCCTCAATCTACTACTATTGCATACTTCCTGAACATTTTCTTTTTTTTTGTTTATTGAATCTAGGAATTTATAACCTTTGAGCCATGGCTCTTTTACAAAGGTTCCACGTCAGTAGAGTACAAGACAGGCAAAATTACACAAAATATAGCAAACAAATTATAAAGCAGCATTAAGCCGTATTAGGCAGTTCAGTAACGGCAGCTTGAAACAAAAAATACTTGAGTAACACATAATGGCTGAATTGGTGGAATTCAATAGAGAAAGAACAATGGAGGGGGGAAGAGGAGCAAGGAGAGGCAGACAAAGGGAGACTAGTTCAAGTCAAATGTCTTTGTCAAAGTGAATCAGAGATGGGAGGCTAAGCAAAATAGTCAAAGGGGGAAAGATTAATCGAAGCAGTCACAGGAGCTGGAGGCTGTGAGGTGAAGCTGGAGCCTAGATTTGAATACTCCTAGAGAGGTGGAGGTGGTGAAGTAAGTGCTGAGGGCGTTATACCAGCTGGGTGCACGGTGGGTAAAGGATCTTTGGCCCTGGGTGGTGCGGCATCGGGGGATTTGGAGAAGCTGATGTTACGAACTTCTGGTGAAACGGGGGTTGGTGTTAGGGTGTAGCAGGTCTTGGATGCAGGGTGGAGTGAGGCCCAAGGTAGATTTTTTCACCATCAAGCAGGAAAGGTATTTTATGTGATTGGAGAGCTGTAACCATCCTGTATCAGCGTAGAGCTCACATGTATGACTGCGTCTTTGGGCACCTGTGAGCAGCCGACAGGCATTGTTAAGGGAGGTTGTTATGCGTCTGAGTGCGGTAGTTGAAGCAGAGCCATAGATAATTAAGCCATAGTCTATGACAGAGATGACAGAGCTTTGGATCGCAATCTTTAGCTCAGATTGGGTAAGGAACTGTCTGTTACGGTATAGGATACCAATGCGTTGATTCACAGTTTTCGCAATACTATCCATGTGGGTCCCAAAGATTAGGCAGGGATCGAGGGAGATTCCAAGGTATTTAAATGATGTCACTTGTTCGAGGGTATTTCCTGCATAAGTATTGATAGCAAGCGGAATTTGCTTTTTCTTGTTTTGAGAGCTTGAGAGCATGGATTTTGTTTTTTTGTGGTTTAGGACCAGTTTGTGCTTTAAGAACCAGTTCTCAATCTTGGAGAAAGCAAGCTGTAGGCTGAGGAGTAAGGGTTTCGGATCCTTATGGGAGGAGAGAATCACGGCATCATCAGCATAGAGGATTATTTGTTCTGGGCAAGATTGAGGGAGGAAGTTTAGGAATAAGCTGAAGAGAAGAGGGCCCAGAATGGATCCCTGGGGAATGCCTGAGAGAACTGGATTTTAGTCTGAGAGAACTCCTGAGACTTTTACTCTTTGTGAGCGTTGGGCCAGGTAACTTTTAACCCAGGCACTAGAGCCCTGAGAGAGCCCAATAGCCTGTAGCTGTTTGACAAGCAAGCCATGGTGAACAGTGTCAAACGCCTTTGTTGGGTCAATGAATACAGCTCCAGTTTGGTATCCTTTGTCCATAGCATTGTGGATTGCTCCAGAGAATTCCAGGAGGGCAGTCGATTTGCTGTGCCCTTGCCTGAAACCGTGTTGCTGCGCGCAGAGGATGTTATACACTTGGACACTCATATGCAGTGTAGATACTCATGATGCAATAGTCTCCTCCCACTGCATCTTAAGAGGCTAAACTGTATTGGGGCTGGTCCCAAGTCCAGGAAAGTTGCAATGTGAGTTAATCAAGGAACATAAACAAACACATTTCACCAGTATGGTGGGCAGTCTATTTTTCACTTTCCAATAAAAGTAAAAATGGAATAAAAATTAAACTACATTCTACATTAGCACATTTAATAGAATGTGAGCAATCATAAAATGTGTTTCTTAGACTGGAAATGGTTTGAGGCGGGGGCAGTGTCCCAGCTGTAAAATTGAGCAGAAGGAGGATGCAATTACATTTTCAACTTCATTTGGACAATCCATAGCAAATGTTAAAATGTTTTTCATTTAAACAGGTTCCATTAAGTTTTAATACTGTATATATATTTAACTTTAGAGTTTGCACACCAAGATAGTCCCACTGAAATGCAATACCTAATTTACAAGAGGGTCCTGGGGGTTAGAAACAGCATCAGATCAACTGCAAGCTAAGAGCCTCAGATGGATTAACACCTGTGAAGGTTTGCTTATGTGCACTGTAGTGGCCCAAAGTTAGGGGGGCACAACCATGCCAGGGAACCTTTCCCTAATGTGGGATTTTTATTTTTTATTTTTTTTCTCCCTTCCAGTTCCCTCCATTCCATCCCCCCCCCCCCGCCTGCAGTCCCATAGACTCCTCCCAGTCCCTTTGTCTATTTTTCAGGCCGTTTGGCACTGAGAAGGGGGTTCGTGGGTAGGAGACCCTACCAACAGAGCTCATTGTGCCCAGTCTCCTTGCAACAAGCCAGGACCTTCCCTGTCCTACAAAAGGGCCGGGGAGTGGCCAAAGCAGTGCAATCGGCCACTAAGCACAGAGGGTGAAGGACGCAGGGAGCATGGACAAAAGAAAAGTACCAGCAGTGTGTCTGTGGTTCCACCAGCATCACTCCCCCTCCTTCTCCAGTCTGGGTGTGTGTGGTGGTGGCAGCAGCAGCAGCAGGGTCAGTTGGGTGGGATTGCAGCTCTCCGACACAATCTGTCTTCTTCCCCCTGAGGCCCGAGTGGCATGGGGGGAAGTCTTCACTGGCGGACCAGATGGTGCAGCACAAAAGTGGTCCAGCCAGAAAATGTACCCCAGACCTTTAGTTCCACTGCAATGGTAGAGTAAAGCCGGGTGGGAGTACAGCTCCCCGTCCATTTTTTCTAACCCCCTCCAGCAGCGCTAGAGTCCCGGGCCATGGCGTTGATTGGGCTGAGTGTCTGATCTTTCGTTTACACTCACATCACAGGTGGTGGGCAGGGGGAAAGAAAAAAGGAAGAATTAAAGGTCTGGAGCCCAAAAGTACAGAAAGGGGTCCTGCAGGCTCCTTGGGTGGGCTGACAGCCCCAAGAAGGAAAGGAACCAGGGAGTGGTGGACCGAGTGCCCAAAATGATACAAAAGAATGCTCCAGGACTGGGAAGGCCCCTAAGGTATTTTTTTATTTCATTATTATTATTTGCGGTTAAAAGAGTCTCCACAGAAGGTCGGTCTGAGCTGGTTAGCAGCTTGTCCCTGGTCTAAAGGACAGGAGCGCTGTGACTTAGAAGTCCCAAGATGTGGGATGGGCATGCTGTGAGGGTCCAGGATCACCAGGGGTGGCAGTATAGCATAGGGGTTGGAGTGGTTGGTTGTCGATGAGCTTGGTGCATTCAGCAGGCCTGAGTTTGAGTCCCACAGCCTCCAAATGGCAGGCCCTCATTGGTATTAATGAGGGAGGTGGGACCAGGGCAAGAGTTCCATGGACCCAGGTGTTGGGGTAGTTATCCATAATAATGAGGGATGGGAGTGGTCTAGTGGTCCTGAACTTCCCATAGTGTTCTGTAAAGGTTTCTTGAGCACTACCGAAACTGAACTGTGTTGTTGTCTGCCTGTCGCCTCCTAGAGACTGCACCCTATGCAAGAACTGAACTATCTGCTTAAAAATCTGAACTGCTTGCTTGCTTCTGGATTGTGTTATCAAATTGCGTCCTTGCATACCTGATGCCCCGCGTTGCCTTTGTTGCCTGGACCAGCTTCTTCAGAGGCTGATGCTGACCCAGGAAGGTCCCCAGCCTATCCTCCATTGGCAGCAGAACTGTTTCCAGTGGCATCAACCTACCTTGAAGTTCCACCATAGTATTCCAGTATCAGTCCCATGATGGTAAATATAGAGAGCCGCTAGTCAGGTATCCAGTAATGAGTCAGCTTAAAAGCCGCCCTGGCTTAAGCATGAGAGACCATAGTTAACGATATGCATGCCCCTTTTCCAATTTTGCCAGCTTTAAGTGTGCATGGGACATGTTGCTTCGTAGAGCCTGCCTGAGAGTCACATCACCAGCAGTCTTCTTGTTGGGAGGTGGCCTGGGTGTTGGGGACTTGTCAGTGGTCATGGTCATTGCTGTGGATTTTCCAGAGCACCATCTGCTGACCAGAAGTCTGCAGTTTCTTGCCTGGAGCCACAAAAGATTGCCAAGCTCTTCTTTGTCCAGCTAGCAATGTTCCTCTTTGTGTTCTGTTCATCTGGGGAATGCCCCATTATGGCCTGTTTGTAAAAAAATGCTTTGTGAAGTCAATGCCCACCTGCTGATCAGCCAACTCATTGCAAAGCCCAAGCTTGGTTCATCCACTGTTTGTCATTTCTGCCAAGTGCATGCAGGATTTAGACTAAAAGTGGTCAGACTAATTGTTGGTCTTAATCATATTGTTTTTTTGTTTACTCTCTTATCCTGTAGTGGTGTTTTGTCATTCTTCTTGTCCCTTGTAAACAAACCTTTGTGCATCTTGGTCCCTGAGTAAGCTTCCTACCTCTCCTTCCAGATTCATCTGGCCTAGCCTGAAATCATTAGGAAGTCTGGAACTCCCATCCCACCAGGAACCTTCCGGCCCCCTACGACAGCAGCAGATCAACTGCAAGCTAAGAACTTGAGCCACAGAGGGATCGACACCCTTAAAGGTTTGCCTATGTGCAAATGTGGAGATGTTCATGTAGCCTCAGCCCTGCCCCGTTTACACCTGATCTGTGACTGTGGGTACTGTTATGTGTCAAGCTGAGTTACGGCAGGCAAGGGGTTGGGGATATACTCCACAGCCAAGTGTAGCAGGACTTACACAGTGAAAATGCACAGAGAGCCAGCCAAAAAAATCATTGGCAATCCATAATTTCCGCAGGTTGTAAAAATATTTATCGCTGGTGAAAACAAACAACAAAGGGTAGGACATATGTAAAGGGTGAGGGACCACAGTCCAGACATCCTGTGCTTAGCTGAACTGGAGCTTCCATGGGGACCCCAGCAATAAACATCTATCATTCCTGTGGAAGTTATGGATCATCTGTTATTCTTTTGCTGGTTCTTTGTGCATTTTCACAGCACGAGTGCTGCTATGCTTGGCTATAATGTCCGTCCTGTGTAGGGCATAGCAAGCCCCAGTAGCAGCATCCTGCCCTGGCCCTGCACCTGTGAGCACACCCCCTTTTTGTCCAAGTAAGGGGGTGGGGATGTTCCTGTGTTCAATCCCAGTGCACTAATTGGTGCTGCATAGGGCCAGCAGAGAGGGCAGAGGCTGTGTAGCCTGACTGGCTAATGCAGTACCTACATAAACCCCTCCTACTTGCTGTGAGACTAGAAATGGGCGAAGTCCACAAAATTCGCAATGTGAATCAATCCACAAATTTTGTGCAATTCTCAAAATAATCCACCGGTACAAAATGAGAAGTTTAACCCACAAAGTGTGTAACTTGACTCACGAAAGTACAGAATTTTGCCTGAAAATGGTGGAATTTCACCCCGAATGGCAGAATTTTGCCACTCGTGGGAGAAAATCCACACTTCGAAGTGAAAATTCTGCACTCTGTGCTGAAAATTCACTTAAGAAATGGCAAAATTAGATGGATCAATTCACAGAGTGCTCCGCTGAGGTGAATTTCCCGACCTCGCCAGAACTTTGCCAGTAAATTAAAACTATGCTGCATCTCTGTGTGGGACTCTCTATGATGCCTGATCAGCCCCAATCCATAGAAACACAGAAGTTGTCAGCAGATAAGGACCACTTGGCCCACCTAGTCTTCCTTATTTTCCCTACCTACAGATCCACTGCAGACTCTACTCAGTCTCCAGTTTGCACCCCCCCTTGCCTTACTTATATGATTTCCTTGTGTCTATCCCATGCATTCTTGAGTTCTGTAACCATTTTATTAGCCCCCACCACCTCTGTTCTGAGCATTTACCACCCTTTCTGTGAAGTACTTCCTCACATTTCCTCTCAGCCTGCCCCCCTCCAGCTTCATAATGTGATCCTCTTTCCTGGAGCATCTCTTTCCCTGGTAGATTTTCCCTTTTTGTACCTTGTTTTTACCTGTGAGGTATTTTAAGAGTTCTATCATATTCCCCTTTTCTCTCCTTTCTTCTACAGAGTACATATTTAATTCCTTCCGCTTTTCTTCGTAGAGTTCATGATACAGGCCCAGCGCCATTTTGGTTGACCTCCTTTGTACTGCCTCTACCCTTTCTATGCCCTTTTGGAGGTGGGGCCTAAAGAACTGGACACAGTGTAAGTTGGGAGGGCTGTGTGGGCTACAGGCACCAGCCAGTCACACCAGCTTGACTTGCTGATGTCCTGATGGGGTATGGCAGTCTGTGAAGGACTGACACATATGGCAGTATCCCATGGTCCCTTGCTACATGTGGAGCATGGCATCTACTGTGGTGCCAACCTGGACATCCAATTTTATGCCCAGATCCCTGTATAGCCCCTCCCCAGCACCAACCCCTGCCCCTGTGTAGAACTCCAGACATGTGGTGCATGGGGGGATGGGCCTGTGGATACTGTCTTACACAGTAGGATATTGGGTATCATAGAAGCAGGGTCAGGATATGCTAAATTCAGGTATTTCCAGGTCATCTTTGTGGATTAAACACAAAGCTGGTAGAAAATAACAGTTTGGGCCATTAATTACACATAATACTACATTTCCTGCCTTGTTTTCCTTTCATTTGATGCTGGTTCATATTATGGTTGGAAATTATCCAGCATGTGGGATATTCTGCATTATATGCATCTACTAATTTCTAATGAATTACTAATTTGTTGTTATGCATTTGACATTTGTCTGTTTGGAAGCAGACATAAAGCTTGTTTGGAATACTGTCTGTATGAATAATTCATGAAATTGCTTTGTGTTTGGAATGCATTGTACGTGTTCAGGTATATGCCTGCAATAATGAACATGCCCACTGTGACATACGACAGAATAAATGAATTCAGAGAGACAAACATTTGAGTGATGGTTTCTATTAAATTCTTAACATGATTCTAAGCAACCAGTCCATTTATTGACTGAACATTGATTGCACTTGATGGGAAACATGAAAAGCGTGGTCTAGAACTGGTAACACAGAAGCAGACATGCCTTCAGTGTTGAAGTAAGCATTCACTACACATATTATTTGATTAGTTTTAGGTTTTTTTTGTAAGAAGCAGCCTGTCACATTTCATTGATCAATTGTGGCAGTGACCTTGCGAGTTGTCCACTTCCAGTACAGTGCGCTCCACAATATTCTGCCATTCCTCCCACCTTTTTATTGCCATCTCTCTGCTGAATTGTTCCCAATGAGTCAGGCATCTTTTCCAAAGATGACACTGACTCAATAATCCTCAAAAAACAACTACAAGCCCACTGACCTTTAAAAACTATAAAACTGCTGACAGCCATTTGAAACCACAGTCTGCATTGCAGGGAATATGACAGGAAAAAAGGAATGTTATACAAAATATCTACAACTCCTATACATGCTTCTTCATTGACTAATAGCAAATCAGACATTCCACAGCCTTACTCAATGCAAGGCACCATTTAGAAATGCTATGTTTAAACAGGACTGTGACAGGTATTAAAAACATTTGAATTTTCAACTTAGTTTAACTTATACTATTTACAATGCCTTTTTGTCAGAGAAAATGGTACTTTAAAGCCTCCAGGGATTTCACCAGACTGTATAACAAGAGTAAATCCTTGTGCTATCATGAGAAATTCTAGAAAAGTACTTCTCTGCTAAAATATGTATTTTAAAATTTGCAGGCATGCACAAATTGCACATGCAAATACATCACTTTTTTTATTTTAACATCTCTTAACCCCCCCTCCCCACCAGTTTCATTGAATTTCCCCAGGTGCTGGTGTTCCCACTCAGTGTAAACAACTCTCCACTGTCTACTAAGTTAAATCTGTATTGGTATTTGTATGTCTCTAATATGCCCCACCCCCGTAACCTTTCGTCTGTACATGTTGAGATTCAATAACTTTTCCATGTAAGTCTTATTTTGCTAACCCAGAATCATTCTGATTATCCTCTGCTTCACTTCAACCCTTCCCCCTATCTTTCTTCATGCACAGGTTCCAGAATAGCTGACAGTGCTCCAGGACAAACCAAGAACAAGTACAGTCACAGAATAACATCACTCCTTTGGCTGCTAATTCTCATTCCTATATATTTTAGCATCTTACGTGCCCATCCCTCTGCCTTGTTGCACTTTGTTGTTGTTTTCAGCTTGTCCAATATTATTTGCCCGTGGTGCCTTGTTCTGGCCCTTCCTCCCTTCCCCCCACCACTGCCCATTTACTTGACCAATCACCTCTCTGGGTTTGTCAGTTATGGCAATTGTATTACAATAATGCCCCTTCATATATTTGTAATATGGGTAAACTAACTTTTTATTGCTGCTGCAATTTTCCTTTAAGTTTCACTGCTTTCCATGATAGTGTGGGGTATAAATCATAGGGCTGAAACCTGAGACCTTGACTATGCTTTAGTTGAGCAGTAAGATGGGGGAAGGGCCAATTGAAATGTAAATTTACTCTGTATGAATGTGTAACAGAAAGGGGCAGAGACATAGTATCCTGGATGCACTTTTACCTCATTGGCCAGTTGCCTGTTGCCCTGTCCAATGGTGTAAGTTCCTTGTGGAAGACTCTAGAAGCCTAGTGATAACAGACTTTATATTAACCAGATTCACTTTTGTTTGATTGGCTGCCTTTGGCCTGCCATGCCCTGGAGAGAGTATAATAACAGCTACTAGCTCTCAGATAAGATGGAGCAGGAGAGCTGAGGGGGATCCGTGTTGGCTGTGCTGGCCTACCCCTGGAGGAGAACAGGAGAACTGAGGAAAAAAGAAGAACTGATACTGATTCTGCATTTGAGCTGCAAAAAAGGGTTTTTATTTTTTGTGATGGGAGACATGCCCAAAGGACTTTCTGGAGGAAACCTAAAGAAATAGCACTGGTAACTCTTTCTCTGCTCTCTCTCACTTCTGTTAGATCTCTTCGAAATTAGTATTGTATTCATCGATGGGTAAAGAGGTACTCTACTATTTTGTCTCTGACTGTAGTTTTGTAATTGTGGTGCCTTAACAGAAGCCTTCGTTTTTGCCTGCTATTAAGGGGATGGGGTCAGTTTTAAGAGAAAATAGAAGGGAACAAGTCTTCCCTAGTGCTTCAGACACAAGTAGCTCTTGCAGACCACCAGAAGTGATTAGTTTTGGCATGAATTGATTTCTTTGACTGGGTGACTAAGGTTGATGATCAGGTGGGAGTGGTGGATGTAGCCTACCCGGATTTCAATAAGGCCTTCAGTACTTTTCCACAAAGAAGACTTGTGAACAAGCTGGGCAGCCTGGGAGTGGGTCATAAGGTGGTATACTGGGCTAGGAACTGGTTGAGTGATAGAAGACAGAGGGTCATGGTAAATGGTGTTCAATCTGAGGAAAGGAGATTGGCCAGCAGGGTGCCACAGGTATCAGTCCTGGGCCCAGTCCTATTTAATATCTTCATAAGTGACATAGTGGAAGGGCTGGAGGGGAAGGCGTGCCTCTTTGCTGATGACACTAAGATCTGCAACAGGGTGGACACTCCGGGAGGGGTGGAAAAAATGAGGATGGACCTAGACAAACTGGAGGAATGATCCAGAGTGTGGCAGCTGAGATTTAATGCAAAAAAGTGCAAAATCATGCATTTTAGCTTTTATTTATGTATTTATTTATTTATTTAACAAATTGGAAAGACCTTTGAGCCAAGGACTGTTTTACAGAGGTTCCACGTCAAGTCACAAGAATAGCAAATTACAATGGTTTTAGTAAATAGTACAACATGAGGAAAGTAATTACATAAACAAAAGAACAATATGGCAAGGTAAATACTTTGACAAGTGCAGCCAGTGGCCTTAGTCTGAAGAGGGGTGAAAGGGCTTACAAGGAGAGAAAGTACAGGGGTGAATTGAGGGGGTGGAAGGAGCAAAAAAAGAGCAAGGAGGGAGATTCCATAATGAAGCTTGAGCAGGAAAGACACACAGGGCGGGGGGTAGAGGGAGAGAGCAAGGTGTGGAAACACAGGAGAGAGGGGGGAAGTAGGAGTGGAGGGTAAAGGAAGGGGGGGATGAGGTAGGATGAAAAGAGGTCAGGAATGGGAAAGGGGATAAGGGAGAAAGTGCTATGAGTGGAATAGCCAGCAGCAGCATAGGGCTATACAGGGGCAAATGGTAAACGAGGGAGGTCCCAGTGCATTTAGCTGTCAGCAGAGATTAGGTATAGCAGTCACGAGATGCTCTGGAAACTAGGAATTGAAGCAGCTTCCACTTAAATGGTCCCAAGGCTGCAGTCGTCACAATCTCAGGAGGAAGGGAATTAAATAAATTAACAGCTCTAACTGTAATGGATCAGTGTCAGAGTGAGGTTCGACAGCGAGGGACAGTAAAGTGTTTGGCTCACAGAACTTTGTGTACTCTGAGTGCCCCGGAAGGGACTGAAAAGCTGAAGGGAACCTGGTAGTAGGAGACCAAGATCTGCCTTCTTAGGCAAAAGGCAGGCTTGATATTGTAGGACTGCTGTAGGTACGAACATTCGAGTGCACAGGAGCAGTGCCAGGCTCTTGAACATGGCGTGTTGTTTTGGCACCAAAGCCCTTTTTTAAATCTGGACTTGTAACAAAGGACTTTTGATTCTAAATCTCACATGCGCCTTATGAGTCGGCGCAGCACTGCAGATAGTTTTTTCTCAAGTATTTCTGTTGTATATATATCTACAGTTTCCCTGTGTTTAATCAAGTTCCTTAAGAGTTTTCATTACATTTCATGAAATCCTACAGTTTTTTTTTTTCTTTTTACTTTTGCCTGCATTTGAGCACAATGTACCGCAGCCTGCAACTGTAAAGAACGAATGAACTGTTTGGTTTCCCACAAATTAACTGTGCAATAGATTCGCTTTTAGACTCTCTCAGTACAGATAATTCAGTAACCCTGCTTAACGGTAGAAGGCTTCAGGCTATGTCCTTTGTCCTTACCTTAGCCCCGCCTCTAAATCAAATGCTTAACATCTCTCCCCTCTCTCCTCAGTTGCAGGGGTTCGTGCTGGAAGCTGTACCGAGGGTCACGAGGGCTGGAAGAACCTGCCCTCCCCTGGACTCAATCGGAGATCGCACCCCACCCCCCGGACTGCTGTAGGTACGAACATTCGAGCGTACAGGAGCAGCGCCAGGCTCTTGAACACGGCATGTTGTTTACCCCGCCGGCACTACGCGCCTGCTCCCCACTGCCCCCACCACCACTCTTGGTCAACTCTCTGCTTTATACTTGGAGTCACATGTGGTGCAGAACCAATCAGCCCATTCTCTCGTTAGCATCTTATCTTCTATCGCCACTAGAGGCCACTACCACTTGCTTGCTGAAACATTTCAAGGCAAGATGCTATTGCTTTTCCTGCCACTATTTCTCCTGTCTTTTCCCCTAGCCTCTCTCCCCCCAGCAATCCACCCTCAATGGCACTCTGACCCCCCCATTACACACTCACTATCCCCCCGCTCCCAACCACTTTCTCACAGCACCACACACACGGACCTGCGCAACAGTGGGAACTCACTGCTACCATACTTCCTCCCTTCTTTTTCCCCTGGGCTAACTGTCCTATGGAACTCAGCATTTTCCGCCACTACACCCACCCTTAGCGCACCCACCTCCCCCCGCTCGGCCAGACATGCCTGGCACAAAACCAAAATCATTCTCACTCTGCTTATCCTGCTAGCAGGTGACATCAAGACAAATCCGGGTCCCACCCCTCCCAGTTCCCACACTCAAATGAGCCTCCCCAAGGGTCTCCGACTACTGCATCTCAACATCTGCAGCCTCCTTAAAAAATTACCAGAACTACAACTCACTGCCCTATCCCTGTGCCCAGACATCCTCATACTATCAGAGACCTGGCTAAAGCCACACCACATGGACTCTGCCATGCCATCCCTGGCTATGCAGTGATCAGGCAAGACCGTCTAGGCAAGAAAAGGGGAGGTGGTATTGCCATGTTTATCTCCTCCAGGCTACAGTTCACCCTGGTCCAAATCCCAACCCCGTTACCCCAAATAGAGTCTGTAGTAATCAAACTTGCACTGCCTTACTCCATCCCTGTCTACGTTGCGGGCTCCTACTGCACCCCTAGTACCCTCCTGCAGAGCGTCCTAGAACACCTGGCCTCTCTAAAATCTACAGCCACAGCTGGGGAGCTCCATATCCTTGGCGATTTCAATTTCAACTGGCTAGCCAAAGACGGGGCCAAACTACGCACCAAAATAAACGCACTAAACCTCTCCCAGCAAATCTCACAACCCACCCGGCTAAACCCTAAAACTCCTAACCACTCCCTCCTGGACTGGGCCCTCACTACCCACCCTCACAGAATCATTAGTGCTGGTCTCCTCCCTGACTCCCTAAGTGACCACCACATGATATACATGGTCAGGAAAGTACACAGACCCGCAAACCCCACCCCTCAGGACAATTCTCACGTGGTCGTACAACTCCTTAGTTCTACCTGCACTCCTATATGACCTGGCTTATATTGACTGGTCCTTCATACCTAATGCACCCTCAATTGACTATGCTTATGAAACTTTTAAGACCAGGTTCCTCACAGTTTGGGATAATCATGCCCCGCAAAGGAGCACACGAGTAAGGGGCTCCCACCTTCCATGGATCTCAGCTGATCTTATTAGCAGCTGCCACACCAGAGATCAGGCATGGCTCAAACATAAGCTGGCATGCTCCCAAGAATCCCTACAAAGATACTGGACCCTCCGCAACTCCTGCACCAAACTGATTCGTCGGGCAAAAAAAGAGCTATTTCACGTCCGCTTTAAACTCAAACCTCAACCATCCCACAAATTTCTGGAAACTCTCAAATCCCACCTCTTCCCCCCATCCAACCTCCAACCCCGACCCTATCCATCCAAGGTTCGACCGTCACCGACCCTGGAGAAGTAGCGTCTGCTTTTAATACTTTCTTCACTAGTTGTGCAGCATCTCTCCTATCCAATCACCCGCACACCTTATCAACACCACACACCCCATGGCAATCTCCGAACTCCACACATGCCCCCAGTTTCTCTTTCCATCCAGTCACCCTGGCCGAAGTGCTGCATGTACTGACATCACTCAATCCTAACAAAGGTAAATGTCCATCTGGCCTGGACGCCAGATTGCTCCACTTATTTGCTCCCACTATAGCCACTCCACTAGCCAATCTTCTCAACCTCTCTTTCTCCATGGCCAAAATCCCAGCCGATTGAAAGCATGCAACTGTTATCCCCCTCCCTAAGGGCAGAGATCCCTCTATGCCTGGTAATTATCGACCCATCTCCCTTCTTCCAATTCTGGCTAAAATACAGGAACACCTCACACTCGCCCAACTTTCCCAGTTCCTAGACACAACCTCTTTTTTCACCCTTATCAGTCTGGTTTCCTAAAGTCACACTCTACCATCGCCTCCCTACTAAGACTCACCGATGACATCCTATCAGGAATGGATGAAGGACATATCACCTCTGCCATTTTCATTGACCTGGCCAAGGCTTTTGATATGGTATCCCACCCTAAGCTACTAGCAAAATTAAATGGGGCTGGCCTCTCAGGCCATGCCACTAGTTGGTTTCATGCCTACCTGGTAGGCAGATATCAATCGGCGAAAATCAGCCCTCACATCTCTTCCACCCTTCCAGTCACTATGGTGTCCCCCAAGGCTCAGTCTTGGGACCTCTGCTTTTTTCAATATTCCTAAATGATCTCCCACAGGCCTGCACACTGTCATCCATCCAAATATTTGTGGATGACACTGTACTGTATGCCTCTGGAATGTCCACTGGAGCAGTATCAAATGTGCTTCAGCGGGATTTCAATGCCATACAGAATTGGTTTACGTCAAACCAGCTATCCCTAAATACTATAAAAAAGTCTCACTCACTTTCAGATCACGTTCTCGACTCTCCCGCCTAGCATCACGCCCCTCCTTCCGTACCCTAGATGGGACCCTCCTCGAGTCCTGCACTTCTTTCAGATACCTGGGAGTCTGGCTTGACCAGTACCTGGATTTCTCCACCCATATTGAATCCTTACACATTAAGATGTACCCAAAACTTGGTGCTCTATATTCCAATAAGGATTGTATGCCCAAACAGGTCCAGAGGGAAATTGTTCAAAAAATTATCCTCCCTACACTTGACTATGGTGACGTAGTATAGGGCACCGCACCCCAATCTAACTTGGCCAGTCTAGACAATCTTTTCCACTCCTTCTGCCATTTCATCCTTGACTCCCCCCAATGACCCACCACTGTGATCTGTACAGGGACCTAGCCCTGCCTTCACTCACAACCTGCAGACAGATCCACTGTTCCAGAGTCATCGCCAAATTCTGGTCATGGTCCCTTCCCCCCTATCTCGCAAGCGCCATATTGGCCCAGCCCTCCCCTACCTACTCACTCAGAAGCTCCGACTCAAGGCTTCTACAAGTCCCTTTCATGCATACCTCCAAGGGTCAATCGACTTTCAAATATCGCATGCCTAAACTATGGAATGACCTGCCTGCTGATATCAGGCGCTTCACAAACCCCAGGGCGTCTCAACCCACTCCTCTACGTTCACTTCCCCACCATATGCACATGCTCGCAGTAGCCACAAGAACAAGCCTGCAATTTCTTTCCTAGTAATCAGCAGACATGACAAATCTATGTTGCTACACTGTAGGGTCTGGTTACTACTTGTCTGTATTAAATGCATAACTAACAAATAATTTGTCCACACTGTCAGGTGCCCTGCTGCCCGGTGGCAACAAACTCTGCTACGCTAATGTAATACCTATGCTGTATTTTGTAATGCATCTTACGTCTCATCATTGTAATGCTGAAATGCACCATTTCATCTCACCATTGTATCTACCTATACTGTATAAAAATGCATAGAAAATTGTATGTACTATTCAATGTTTCCCTATCCCCCACTCCCCCAGGTCGCATCTGGAAATGAATGGTTCTCCGCTCAGTACGCCAGCTGGTTAAACTCTTAAATAAATAAATAAATGAATACATAAATAAATAAATATCCAATGCGAGCCTATAGTTGAAGCCAGTTTGCTTGTTCGTAAATGTCAAAAATGTGAGAACGATAAGCTACACCAGTTAGTAGATGGCATACCTTATTCAGAGCCGCGGTGAGCCGACATAGGGTTGTGTCTGTGGCAGAACCATAAATGACCAATACATAGTAAATAATAGACACAATTGAACTTTGGATAGCCAATCTGAGGGTTTTGGTAATAAGGCAGTGTTTATGCCTGTGTAGAAGGCCTAGGCGAATGTTAACTACCTTGGCAGCATTCTCAACATGGTTGGAGTAGGAGAACGTACTATTCAGAGTAACTCCTAGGTATTTAAAAGATTGAGTCTCATCAAGGATAATGCCTGCACTGTTTTTAATCATCAATTGTTTGGCTTTGTGCTTGCTGTGGGTACCATGGAAAAGCATGACCTTAGTTTTTTTGTAGTTAAGCACCAACTTATGAGAGATGAATCAGGACTTAACTTCAGTACAACTTTTCTGAAGTTGGGCCTGAAGGAGGGTAGGGCCAGTAGTCTTTGAGAAAATGACCGCATCATCCGCATAGAGGAGTACTGGTTCAGAACAGGATGCTGGAAGATTATTGAGGAAGATGCTAAATAGAAGGGGTCCCAGTATCGATCCTTGAGGAACCCAAGAGCAGACAGGAAGTTTAGCAGAATGGGTAGACCCAATTCTCACCTGCTGTGTGCGATTTGCTAGGTAGCTGGTAAACCACTTCAGGGCCTCTGAAGATATACCAAGCCCAGCAAGTTGATGTATCAGCAAATGGTGATTGACCGTGTCAAATGCTTTAGACAGGTCAATAAAGGTTGCACCAACAAGTTGAGCCTGATCAAGAGTATGGTGAATGAAACTTGTGAATTCCAGTAGGGCTGTAGATGTGCTGTACCCTTTCCAAAAACCATGTTGTTGGACACATTGTAGGTTGTATTTTTCAAGGTACTCCACAAACTGGTCAGCAACAATCCTTTCAAGTGCTTTGGACAGTGGGGGAAGAATAGATATTGGCCTATAATTCCCAGGTAGTAATCTGTCCCCACTCTTAAAAACTGGTATAACCAGAGAAGATTTCCAGATCTGGGGTACTTGTGAAAGCATGACGGAGTGATTGAGAAGCTTGGTGAGGGGGGACAGGACTTCATCTAGAGTTAGAGTAAGAAGTTTTAGGTCGAGGGAATCACTGCTTATTCTAGTTCCTCCTAGAACTTTAAGTAGGTAGGTCTTGGTCTCGCTTTCTGAGATAGCTTTGAAGTAGGAACATGGGTGGGTAGAGGCCTCTTCTGATATGGTGGATGTAGAAGCTGTGTTGTGTGGTTCAAAGAAATTTGGGGGCAGAGTTTGGCTAAGGTCTGTGAAGGATGAATTAAATGTGTTGGCAATTAACATGTGGTCATGGGTGATAGACCCATCAACATTTAACATAGTTGGAGCCTGTTTGGATGCTTTCCCAGTGATTTCCGAGAGGTTTTCTCAGAATTTTTTTCCCATCAACCCAGATCTTGACAAGGATGTCCTTATAGTAATGTGTTTTGTGCTCATGGATAGCCTTAGTGCATGCATTCCTGGCCATCTTATAGCCCTGTATGTCATGTGGACTGCCAGAGGTCCTGGCCCTATACCAGAGGTGGTCATGATCTTTTATTTGAGCCAGAAGGCTAAAAGAGATCCAGGGATTATCAAGTCCCCTGATCTTATGTGTCCTAAAAGGGGCATGGATGTCACAGGCTTCATTGAAATGTTCAATGAAGTATTGTAGAACTGAGACAATATCAGGTGCAGTTTCAATGTAAGACCAGTCTTGTTGTCAGAGGAGAGACTTTAGCGGCTGCAGGTGGCCATGAAAGAGCACGCTACTTGTAACTGTTCTGGCAGGGGGCTTGATAAATTTGTTAGACCAATAACACTTGGTAGAAGAGTGATTACTGATAGTGTCGGGAAATACTTCAGAATGGGAGATATGTGTTGAATGATTCGTTAGGACCTAGTCCAGGAGTGTGCTAGTCCGAGTCTTACAGTTTATCCTGGTTGGAGTTGTTATTAACTGGGTAAAGTTCAGGCCTGTTAACTCATCCCTATATCTTCTGGCACCTGACGAGAGCCAGTTGACATTAAAGTCACCTAACAGGATGGTTTCTGTGTCTTGTTTTAGACTCATGACGCAGTTCATTAGGGGTTTTAAACCCTGTTCAGCAAGGTCTGGGGGAATATAGACTGAGCCAATGTTGAGGACCTTGTTGTGTGCACTGAGCATAACCTTAATTGCAAGGATCTGAATATCCATAGCTGGTTCAGGGAGGGAAAGTGGATAGGCAAACAATGACTCCTTTAGGTGTATGGCACAACCACCTCCTCTTCTAGATAGTCTGTCCTGTCTGAAAAGTGAGTAGTCTGGTAGGATGATGGCCAAGTCAGGGGTAGATGGTGACAGCCATGTTTCGACAACTGACAGGATGTCGGGATCATATACTACAACTCAAGCAGTGAGGGCATCAAATTTTTTTAACAGACTGCAGATGTTAATGCTGGCCAGGACAAGGGTACCCTGTTTTTTCTTGCCATTGACTCATATGAAGGAGGGCCTGGATTAGGGTGTACATTACCAGAAATAATAAGAAGAAGAATAATGAGGCTTTTCAGGAGTTGTTTTAGTAAATAGAGTGTAAGGGGACGAGATTTCCTCTTTAAACGTACTTTAATAAGGCCTTTAGGAACAGAGAGACTTTTAAGTAGTACAAGAACAGCGGGGTCAGTAGAGGACAGAAAACTTCCATGTTTCATGTGCAGCCTGCTGTGGTGCAGCTTCCATGGGAAGAAAGGGGTGTAGTATGTTACATCGACACTGGTGACCATGCCAAGTGTGATAAGGGGAAGCTCTGTGGTAGGGAGAACAAGGGTATGAGATATGGGGTGCCGTCCTAATGAGAGTGGCACCCAAAGTGTGCAGAAAAGCACCAGAAATAATTTCACACCTTGTAATGCCATTGGGCAGGAAAGGAACCAAGTGAGGTAAAATAGAACTTAGTAGGAAGGCAGTACAAGGAAGGTATATAGCAAGTAAAGCAACTGTGACTTTAAGAGGGTAGACTTCTTTAAATGAAAGGACAAGATCACTCTAGTGGCAGATCTGTATAACCTGCTAATGGAAAACTAAAAAAAAACAGAAAACAGTAACTTTAAGTATAAGGAGCAATTGAGGCATCAGGAATAATTAGCCAGGGGAAAGCCACTCGAGATGCAGCAACAGAGGGAAGTGTCCAATCAGGATGTGGCTGTGGAACGTGCCAAAAATTGAACCTGATGGCTGAGTCCTGTTGTACCTTTGCAGGGTCGAGGAGCTTTCTTCCAGGCAGACCAGCTGAGCAGCACAGGTGGAGGCTTAGTTAGAGCCGACCACACCGGGCAAGGCTTCGGGAGACAGCAAAGATAGGATCCATGCTGGAGGCAGCATCCAATTTGGGCCTGCACTTTGCAGGGTCAAGGAGCTTTCTTCTAGGCAGATCAGCTGAGCAGTGCAGGTGGAGGCTTAGTTAGAGCCGACCACACCGGGCAAGGCTTCGGGAGACAGCAGAGATAGGATCCGTGCTGGAGGCAGCACCCAATTTGGGCCTTCACTTTGCAGGGTCGAGGAGCTTTCTTCCTGGAAGACCAGCTGAGCAGCGCAGGTGGGAGCTTAGTTAGAGCCGACCACACCAGGCAAGGCTTCGGGAGACAGCAGAGATAGGATCCGTGCTGGAGACAGCACCCAATTTGGGCCTGCACTTTGCAGGGTCGTGGAGCTTTCTTCCAGGCAGACCAGCTGAGCAGCACAGGTGGAGGCTTAGTTAGAGCTGACCACACTGGGCAAGGCTTCAGAAGACAGCAGAGGTAGGATCCGTGCTGGAGGCAGCACCCAATTTGGGCCTGCACTGCATTTTTGGTGCAAGATCCCAGGGAAGGATTTCATGATGGGGGGAGAATCTGATGGTCACCAAACAGGAAAGGGATCTGGGGGTAATCATATTTGATGACCTAAAAGTGGCCAAACAATGTGCCAAGGCTGTGGGAAGAGCCAGTGGGATGATGGGGGGCATAGGGAGAGATATCACCAGCAGAAGGAAGTGGCGATGCTACTGTACAGATCATTGGTGAGGCCTCATTTGGAATACAGTGTGCAGTTCTGGACGCCACATCTCCATAAGGACGCAGACAGGGTGGAGTCAGTTCAAAGAAGGGCAACAAAGATGGTGCAGAGCCTGCACCAAAAGTCATATGAGGAGAGACTAGGAGACCTCAATATGTATACCCTGAAGGAAAGAAGAGACAGAGGAGCTATGATAGAAACCTACAACTATCTGAAAGGCATAAATAGGGTACCATAGGGTCACATCTTTCAGAAAATGAGATGTCCAGGAATGTGGGGGCATGACATGAGGTTGGAAGGGGTTAGACTAAGGGGTAGCATGAGGAAGTATTTCTTTACAGAAAGGGCGGTGGATGCATGGAATAGAATCCCAGTGGAGATGGTGGGGGCAAACACAGTGGGTGGGGGGTTCAAGCATGCATGGGACAGGCATAGGGGACCCCTAGCAATAGGAACAAGAAGGTAAAGCTGGAGATGAAGTAGGGTCTGTGGCTTTTACAGTAGGTAGGGAAAATGGGCAGACTAGATGGGCCTAGTGGTCCTCATCTGCCATCAATTTCTATGTTTCTATGAAGGAACAGCTTTACTGTTTTTCTTGCATTTAGTACTGTGTGTAGTTTTTAGGATTTTCCTTGGTTAGAAGCTCTACTGTAGAAGTTTGCTTTTAGCCATTTTGTAGACTTTTACAAATAAAGTTTGAGTGGGTTGCACATTAACTCTGGTACTTGGCATGTATGGTGTTATTTGTCCAGACTACAGACCTATTTTCCCAATAAAAGTTCCCACAGTATGCATTAGTCAAAAAAGAAATTAAAAAAAGGTAATTTTCCTCTGGGAATTTTCATGGAGGTGTCATATTCAAAAAATTAATTGATATAAAATAAATTTGCAAAATAAGTAAATCTCCCTCAGCTCTGCTATAGTGGAGCCAGCCACCTCGGCCACCCCACCTTCACACATTCGTAACACACAATACCAATTCTTTATGATACATATTTACATACAGCAGAGACTGCCAGGATGCAATGCTCTGCTATAACCATGTCACAATTTTCTGTGTAACAAATTGGAGTAACTGATATTGGCTTACATTGTGTTTCTGTAGTATTCTGCAGCATGTCACTGGCATAAATTGTAATAAGAGCATTGAATCCTGGTCAGTTCCCCTGTATATTACATCATGCATCTAAACATTAATAATTTGTAATCTAATACATTGAGTTGCTAACTAATGCACAAAACAGCACATCACATGGATTCATTAGCTGTGAGTACTAGATTCCCACCACCCTAGTAGAGCCCCACTTTTATTCTCATCTTTCTGCCTTCTTCTGTCTGTGCTATGATGTGCAGCAGAGCATGCCAGTGAGTCCCTGATGTAAACTCTGTCCCTACATGCACATTGCCTGGAAGTGCACCAAAGCATTGTGTCTCCTGAGCCCCCTGCCTGTTTCTTTCTCTTTTTCTTGGCCTTCTCAGACCTCTTCCTAATATGCCCACCCCAGTTGTTGCTGTCCATTCCTACTGGTGCCCCTTCCATACTCCCCACATTTTTCCAGGCCCCCTATCACTTATAGCACTCAAACCTCTCAACCGCAGGTTTGCTCCTGAATGCCCCTTCAACCAGATTACTCCAGGCCAGTGCAGAAGCTACACCACTACTCTTGTGTCAGCCCCTTGGGCCTCCTACACAAGCAAACTGCTCCAAACCAGGACTGTCTTTTCCATTGACACAACTGATCGCCCCAGTCCAGGGAAATCCATAAACAGTACCACATGACAGCCCCAGGCCAGTGACCACAACAAGCCCTACTTGATCACCCCAGGCCAGTAGGGTAAATTGCCTACATTGTCCATTTGCTACCCTGTCTTTCACCCAGACCAGCCAACATTAATTGACCCCTGCCCTAAAGAGGATGGACAACAAACTGCAACAGAAAGAGGCAGGGGCACCTTGGTTCCATACATCAAATCCCTGCCTCCTATGTCCTAGAATGCACCAGTTCTAGTTCAGGACACAGTTATGGGGGTTCTTTCTGGCTAATCCAGCCTGGCCTAACATCTGGTCACCATCTGCCAGTTTTTAACTCCCTCTGTTGCCCAGCTGGAACACTTTTGGATGCCCAACATTCCAAAAGCAGTGCCTCTGCTGTGCTAGCATGCAAAATCAATTGCTTTTGGCTACAAGGGATGAGCAGTGAAGGGGGAACAAAACTTGTGATCCCTCTAGGTTCCATTTCTGCCTGGCTACATTTTGCTCCCCCTCCTCAGCACATTCTCATGCCTCAGCACATGAAGACAGGTGTCAGGACAAATAACCCTGCTAAATAAGCCCAGCAATTCAATTTCCTCTTTCATACTCTCCACAGCAACTCGTGGCAATTCTGTATCTAGTCCTTGGACTTCTTGCCACTATGTGCATTACTTAGCACTTCTTGGTGTTGAATTTCAACTGCCAAAGCCTTGCCACTTCTCCAGTCTTTCTAGATCCTATTTCACACTCCTTACCCCACCTCACTGTTCACTCTTCCCCAGATCTTTGGATCATCTGCAGAGAGGCAGCTCTACCCTTGAACCCCTTGCATACCAGTGCCTCTCACCTTACATACTACACTTAATTTACTACTTACCCCCTCCATTTATAGCTGGCCAGTAAGGTAGGCCTTTCCTGAAGGGGCGGTGCTTCCATGCTACCCAGAGATCTGGGTGATACTACTGCATGGGGACAGAGTTGTGGTGTCATTTATCTGAGCCCCACAAGTTGTTTCCACCTGTTGCTCATTACTGCATGTACCACCCCACATGATGCAGCCTGATCGGTGACCCTTCTGGACAGTCAGAATTGGACTACTAACAGATCCCCAAGCACCATGCTCTGACAGGTTCCAATGGGTCCTAAGAATGAAAATTGTTAGAAAGGTAAGCAATGGGGAGCTCTATGATTCAGGTATGTCATTAACACAAGGATGGGCTTCAGACATCAGTGGCTACCTCAAAATATTTGTGTAGCTGTATTCACAGTAGTGCAGGCTATTTTGCTTAAGAACTCTCTTCTCCATTCCCTTGAGGCCACTTCATAGGCTTGGCTCCCCACATTTGACTAGTGACCCCTGGCTAAAGCCTGAATGCTCAGTGTTGTGAGGTGCAGGTTTGGCAACCCATGTTGAACAGAAAGTTCCCACTCCAAGGAACATTTATCTACTCTCCATTTGCATAAGTGACAGACCCTCACTACAACGGAGTCATATAGCCCTTCCAACCAGGATACTCTCTCCACAGGTAGTCAATGGTAGATCTTTCTTTCTTTCTTTCTTTCTTTCTTTCTTTCTTTCTTTCTTCCTTTCTTTCTTTCTTTCATATCCCTCCTATAGTATACTTCTAAGCTGACCAACATTACTTTGCCAGAACCTGTAATTCGGTGATTAATACTAGAAAAGAAAAAGAAGGAGCCTCAGCAACCAGAACACCATGCTAAGTTCTAAGTTTTCTCTCTTTCTCTCTCTCACTAAAATTCTCAGTCCAGCCGCAAATTCCTGTCTAGGATCTCTTATTTACTCTCTCCAAATCTATACCACTTACTTGGCACTAACTGCTTGGGAATGCAGGACTATGCTTGTACCTCCCAAAATGGGGGGCTAGACACTCCTACCACCCAAAAGCTTAATGTCTTCATCAAGCTCCTACAGTGCTTGCAGTGCTGACAAAAACCTGTCCCCACCTCCTTGTGCTTGTGCACAATTAATCTCAATATCTCTGCCCACCACTGTAACTGGAATAAAAAATCAGCCACTTCAAACCAAACTGCTACCCATGGTCAAAGAACAGACAAAACAGACACACAATATACATTAATAAACATTTTTTCCTTCTGGCCTAGGAGAGACCTAAAAACAACATATACATTACATTTTAGTCCAATATCCCTCCTCATCTTGAAGACATAATTTACAGAGAAACATTTTCTCTTTAAATAGCACTGCAAGCCTTATTACATAAGGTTCTTGAAGTAGTGTTTTCATTATGTGGAAGATATGCAACAGTTTTTGTTTTGTAAACATATTTTATTAAAAAAGTGACAAATATAAAGATCAGCATCAAATAAATGCAGAGATCTATAGCTCCACCTAATGTAACAGCAACAGGCCTTTCAATAAATCTTAGTCATGGAGCAGGGCATTAAGCAGTAATGCCTAGCAGTGCTATTATTTATTAAACTGAAACTTTTAAGACTACCTTTGAGCATAAGTGCTCTTTCACAGAGGTTCTATATCAATAGCAGAGATTACCAAGCAGCACAACAAATACATTAAGCAAGTTTCAGTGTTTAAACCCTATATTTGTGGGGAACTTTTAAAACGAAAGGGGACACAGCTGTTTGCGCTGAAAGTAGCGAGAATCCTGATACTTCCGGGTTCAGCAGTTTAAAGTCGGACGCTCACGCAAGTGGTTTCTTTGGAGCTGTAGTCTGAGCTGTGAGACCACCAAAAGTGGTGGGACAGAGTGGCTGTAGCAGACAGAGTGCTGCTCGTATGTGTGCTGAGACAGTGCAGAGTCCTGAGAGGCTCTGGTACTATTAGGGGAAAATGCTCATTTGAACAACGTGTAGACCCTCTATGTGCCGAGGGCAGAAGGGACTACTAAACTAAAGGGATTGTGTCTATTTTAGTGTGCAAATCCTATATTTGTGGGGAACTTTTAATTAAAACAAAAGGAGACACAGCTGTTTGCTCTGAAGGGAGCAAGAACTGTGATACTTCCGGGTTCGTCAGTATAAAGTCGGATGCTCACTTGAGCAGCACGAGCATGTGTGGCGTGCATCGGTGTGCTGAGACGCGTGGAGACTCCTGCATCTAAGCATGTGTTGGTGTATTTGTGGGGAGCAGGGAGAAGGAGACAGGATCCCATATAAACAATAGAAGTTGTTGCTTAAGGTTTGATAAAAGAAAATGGAAATGGGGTGACAGAGATGTGTATCTTGCCGGCTCCTTTGTTAACATCAGAGAGGCATTTGTTGATAAGATGTATAAGCTGTAAAATATAAGGAAGCTGAATTGGGTGGGGATTATAGTGTGTTTGAGTGCGTGAAAAATGTGTTTTAAATCGAGAATTATATTCAAATTTATCTAAGGTTACGGAAAGACTGGAGAGCTTGAAAAATAATCAGGTTGAGTTAACTTTAAGATTAAAGACCTTGACATGTCTAAATAAAAGTAATCATGAAAATTCAGTGATGGGGCAATGTAAAAGGAAAGGAAGTGAGAGTGGGGAAGGAAGCCATCAAGTAAATAGGGGTGAGTCAGGTAGGGTGTGGAAAAGACGTAGGGGGTGGGAGCCCACTTGGACCAGTTCCAGCATCTTTAAGAAGGAATGAGATGGTAAATACACGTTACAGGTAATGATGGGGGAGAGTACAAAGAGCACGGTATTGTATGGGACACTAAAGTGAATGAAATATACAGAATACCAGTGGAAAATAGCTATAGTGTACTGGGGAACTTAACTGATCCAGATCAAAGAGCTGGACTGCTTTAACAAACACATGGTTATGTGGATGGTCAGGGGAAAATGGCTACAAATTTATAAAACACTGGAGGACTTTTGATAAAAATGAGAAATTGTACTGTAAGGATGGGCTACACCTAAATTATAGAGGTAGTAGAATTTTAGGACACAGATTGAGAAATGAGATAGAAAATGGTTTAAACTGAAAGAAAAGGGGACGGCCAGGGAACATAAAATGGATAAACCCCAACGTCAAAGAAATATAGGAATTATGTCTGCTAGTAAAGCAATGTCTTGTAATGCTAGGAGCTTAAATGAAATTAGTATAGCTGAACTGGAAATGATTATGAGGCAAGAGAAACTAGATATTGTTAGGGTTGTGGAAACTTGGTGGTCAAGTGACAACCTATGGCAACAGCAGATACCTGGGTATAGATTAATAAATAAAAATAGAGACGGGAAAAAGGGTGTGGGTGGGTGGCTGTATAAATTAGGGATGAAACACAAGTAAGAGTCACTGATAAAAGTTATAATGTAGGAAGCATTGAAATGGTTATCATTGAACAGCTGGGTATAAATGGGAAGAAATGTAGTTTTTCAACCTTTTATGGAGCACCAGATACAAAAATGGAGGATACTGAAGCTTTGTTTGCTTGGCTGAATACACAGATATAGTACTAATAGGGGATTGAAATATCCCAAACATTAGATGGGGGGAATATATGGAAGGAAATAATTTAGAGTGTAGAGTACAGGAAAACTTAATAGTGGTAGGTGTAAAGCAGTATATGCAGGAAGCTACGGGGGGGAATATATTAGATGTTATTTTAACAAATATTCCTGATATAATTAAACAAATTAGTATCCAGCCACATTTAGGGTCTCGTGACCACGAGTGACCACAACTCCATAATGTTTAGGATGAATTGGGAAATCAATGTTGTGAAGGGGAGAACAGAGCAGCTCTTATACAATAGGGAGGATTATGTAGCCATAAGAGAGAGGTTGAGTAGTATTGATTGGGAGGCTGTGATGAATGATAGAAATATGGAAGAATCTTGGGAACTATTCTCAGGTACAATAAATGAGATAATGGGAAAGTATGTACCAAAAAGGCGTGTGTATAATCATAAAGGTAAAAAAACACTGTGGCTTATGAAAACTATAATAAGATTATGTAAAAAAAAAGAAAGTCATGTTTAAAAAAATGAAGAAAAAAATTCCTTAGTATCTCAAATTAGGTATAAGATTCTACTAAAAAAATTAAAAAAGGAAATTAAGAATGCAAAAAAGGGTTTGGAGTTTACATTGGCAATGACAAAGGATAATAGCAAGAGTTCTTTTGCATATATAAATAGTAAAAGGAGAGGAAATAGTATGGTAGGTCCATTAACTATTGATGGGGTTATGACTTCTGGCAAGGGGTCAAAATGTTGCTCGGCAGAATGCCGTGTGACTTAATCGCATTGCACGATTTCTTCATTTCTTTTGTTTTGTGGGGGGCTCTGTCCCCCACACCCCCCGTTATGGGGGGCTGCACCCCTGAACCCTCCCACTATGGATTCTAACTCTGGGGGGGTCCAACAAGGAGAGCACACAGGTCCAGGGTTCGCACATAATGCAGTATGCTATTAAGCGTATGACATTATGACCCGGTACGATGACTTCAGAACCTAAGGAGATGCTAAATGAATTTAGTAGATATTTTGGAGCTGTGTATAAAAAACATGATGGAGTTGTGGGGATGGGGCAGTTTGGGAAGAAGTATATTGTATCCTAAAGAAATTATAACTAATGAAAGGGTAAAAAGTAGGATAGAGATTGAAAGTTGAAAAGGCAGCGGGACCAGATGGGATTCATCCCTATTTTTTGAAGGAGTTGGAAGAAATGCTAACACCAGTCATTACCACATTAGGACAAAAATCACTGGTAGAAGGAGTGGTACCAGAGATGTGGAAAATGGCATGTGTGGTGCCTATCTATAAAAAGGGGAAAGGAATGAGGCAGCAAATTATAGGCCTGTGAGCTTGACCTCTGTCATAGGAAAGATCATAGAGGGTATATTGTGCAAAACTATTAGTGATTATATGAGGGGTAATCTTTTAGTGGATAAAATCCAGCATGAATTTGTGGTAAATAGATAATGTGAAACAAATTTGATTACCTTCTGTGAGTTTGTCGGGAAGTTTATTGATGAGGGAAAAAGTGTGGATATGGAGATGCTCGACTTTAGTAGAGCATTTGACACAGTTCCACATTTTAAAATTATTGAAAAGCTCATTAAATTGGGGATTGATTCAGCTATAGTAAGATGGGTCGAGCAGTGGCTGTCAAATAGAATGCAGAAAGTGAGATTGCATGGACATGTGTCTGATTCACAAAGGGTGGTGAGTGGTGTTCCCTAGAGTTCAGTGCTTGGACCATTGCTGTTCAGTAATATTATTTGTGATTTGAAGATAGTGAGCAGAAATAAGCTAATAAAATTTGCTGATGATGTTAAAATGGGGGGAGTAGTGGATACTTTTGATGGTAGATTAATATTTGGGCAGGGTTTGATTTATATAATGGAATGGGCAAATGAAAATGGGATGACCTTTAATAGGGAGAAATGTATTATTATGCATTTTGGAATGCATAATGTACAGCAGACTTGTTATATGCAGGGCCTTCAATTAAAGGTGTCAAAGTGTGAAAAGGATTTAGGTGTGTGAGTACAAAATTATCTTAAAAGTGGCGCCCATAGTAAATATGCATCAAATAAAGCTATGCAGTTGGTAAACTGTATGAGAAGGGGATTTCAATCTAGGAGTAGGGAGGTTTTGTTGCCACTGTATAGGTCAATGATGAGGCCCATATTGGATTTTTGTTCCACTGTCTTCTGTCCATTTTTAAAAAAGGATATTAGGGTAATGGAGATGCCACAGAGAATCTTTACCAAATTAATTGCAGGGGGCCAAAGTAACTCATATGAGGAAAGGTTGGAGAATTTAGGCTTGTGGCCATTGATGAGTAGAAGGGTGAGAGGTGACTTATTGCTACTATACAAAACCTTGGGGGATGAAGATCTTAAATTAGAGTTGGGTTTGGAATCGGTAGTAAAGCTGTAACTTTTGAGAGTACATAATAAACAATTAAGGGAGGAGACAGTGAGGACTGAACTGAGAAGAAATAGTTATAAGTGTAGAGCGGTCAGGATGTGGAACAAACTGCTGCAGGAGGTGGTGGATGCTGATAGTTTGGGGATTTTTATAGATAGATTGGATAAATATATTACAGAAGTTGGTAATGTGTTACCACCACTGAACTGTGGGGGAAGTCTATATGGGCATTGCCTTCTTGATTTCCTTAAACTTCCAGTATGAAATCCAGTATGAAACAAGTACAAATATACTTGAACAAGAACAAATAAATAGGCTGGATCAATTGCATACAATTTACAATAAGGTAGATACACAGAATCAGTGTAGAACAAGCATAGTAATGCTATATGACCTCAGAGCCAGAGTATGACACAGTTCAAACAGTATACCAGGAGGGACCTTAGTTAGGATGATTTGCAGTTACTGTACAGTTGCATTGAATGGTTAGAGTTGCCTACAGTGCTCTCTTAAATTTGTCAGACTTAGGTAGACTGAGCAAGGTCTCAGTCAGCTTTGTTTAACCAGCCTATGGCCCTAACTGTGAATGAACACCTACCCAGCTAAGTATGGCAGAAACGAAGTTTAAAGGCATTCTTAGCCATACTCTTGGTGTTGTAGAGACTGGTAACAGGGCAGAAGCAATGAGTTAAGACAGGGGAAGTTAGGCCCAGTAGCACCTTCTTGGTAAGTAGACATGTCTGGAACTTAATTTTGCTAGGTAGGGGTAGTCATTTTGCTTGTATGTAGATGGTGCACTTTTGAGCCCCAAGCACAAAATGACAATCCTTATTATAGATCAGATTTATTCTGCTGAGAATTGAGTCGCAGGCAGTTAAGTAGACAGGGATTCCATAATCAGTTAGTGATAGTACTGAGCTTGCCACTATGAGGCATCTAGCATCAGCAGTGAGAGTGACCCGGTTATGGTACAAAGCTCCTAATCTTCTGTTTACTATGGGCACAAGGTGGTCAATATGGGTAGCAAAATATAAGGTATCATCCCGGATCACCTCACGGTATTGAAATGTAATTTATTGATCTTACTCTTTGTTTGCCAGGTTAGGCCCACAAGGCACCAGTGCCTGTTTTCAGGGGTGACCTGAAGCACTAGGGAGGCTAAGTGACTTGCCCAGAGTCACACAGTATGCAAGTGGAAGTTGTGGGTCTCAAACCCAGGTCTGTCTGCTGGATGTACCAAGCTCATTCACAGCTCTTTATTCTAACATCTATGCTATACTGCCAGCCCCAAAGGTTTCCACCTGTTCAAGTATATGTCCCAGGTCATTCTGGATGACAAGGGGGGGTACTTTTTTCTTCATTTGTGGGCTTGTGAAGAGCATTGTCTTAGTCTGTTTTTTTGCAATTTAGTACCAGTTTGTTTCGAAAGAAGCATTTTTCAAGGGCCTCAAAATTACCTTAGAGGATGGAGATCAGATTGCCAAGGTGATGGTTCTTGGAATAGATAACAGCATCATTTATAGTTAGTTCTGGTGTGCTCAGTGACCTTTTGTGTTAGAAATAGACTGGCAATCTTATCTCTGTGCCTAAAACTGCACTTTGCAGTACAGTTAATATTAAAGTCACCAGTAACTATAAATTCCCAATTCTGGTTAAATTTGTTTAAAATAGTTAGAGAGGGATTACATACCTACTTGTTGATTACCAAGTAGGATACAGACTGTCAGCTAAACAAAAGATTTTTGACAACACCCCATCAGCGGTTTAATGGCCAGGCATAAACAGTCATAGACATGTCTTTGATTTCAAGTTTTTAGGCTTGCAGGTTGGATCTGAGATAAATCCTGCAGCCCTCACCCCATTTGCTAAATCTGTCTTCTCTGAAGATATTGAAACCTGATAGTGAGATGGCAGACTCAGATAGTTTGGGGTTAAGCTCCTAAACAACCTAACCACCATTGACTAGTCTCCCATCCCTAGTGCCGCCACCATGGACGAGGCCCTGAGCTATTTCTCTACTAATTTCCTCGCTATCTGGGATATACATGCCCCGCTAAGGAGATCCAGAGTCAGAAGCTCCCACTTACCCTGGGTAACTTCAAACCTCATGGAACAACTCCGAGCCAGAGACCGTGCCTGGAAATCTTTCAAGGCCACAGGCTCTCACCCGGTCCAACAACAATACCGGTCACTTCGTAATGCCTGCACAAGACTCATACGGCAGTCCAAATCAAACTACTTCAAAACGGCGTTCAACAAAACCACACCCACCCTTCTCAATTCTGAAGTCCATAAAATCCCTCCTCACCCCACCAACCCAACCCCCACCCCCACTCTCAACCTCGAGCAAAATCATCAATGATCCTTGTCTGGTTGCCACTGAGTTTAATGCCCACTTCTTCACCACTACTGCCTCCCTACTCTCTTCCCACCCCACCCCCACCTTCGTTCTCCCCAAAGTTCCCTCGTTCTCCTAATGCACCCCCCGCCTCCTTTTCGCCTCCACCCAGTCACTCCAGACCAGGTGCTAAAATTCTACACTCACTAAACACATCCAAAGGTAAATGTCCATTGGGCCTAGATTCTAAATGCTCCAACTCTCTGCCGGCTATAGCCCACCCCTCAACCATGCTCTATAATCTGTCTTTAAATTAGGGCAGTCCCACACAATGGAAACAAGCCACAGTCATTCCTCTTCCCAAGGAAGGGGACCTCTCCTCCCCATCAAACTATCGGCCTATATCTCTGCTCCCCATCCTAGCCAAAATTCAAGAGCGCCTTGTTCTATCCCAGCTACACCCCTATCTAGATACAATCTCCTTTTTCATCCCCTTCCAAGCCGGTTTCAGAAAAAATCACTCCACCACCACATCCCTCCTTCACCTAACTAACTCCATCCTTACAGGCATTGACAAAGGGGAAATAACCGCAGCTATTTTTATAGACCTGGAAAAAGCCTTCGACACGGTCTCTCACCCCCTGTTGCTGTCTAAACTTGCCCAAACTGGTCTGTCAGCGGCAGCACTCAACTGGTTCCACTCATACCTATCAGGTAGGTCCCAATCAGTCCGCATCGGTATGGCTCTATCCACTCCCTCCCCGTCACCAGTGGCGTACCTCAAGGGTCCGTACTCGGCCCGCTGCTTTTCTCAATCTTCCTCAACGATTTGCCTGCTGTCTGCACACAAACTGACATCCATATGTACGTGGACAATATGGTGCTGTTCACTTCTGGCCCATCCAGAACCGCCGTGGCAGCTTGCCTTCAGACGGATTTCGACTCCATCCAGCGCTGGTTCCTTGAGAACCAACTATTCCTAAACTCAAAAAAAACTGTCTCCCTCACCTTCGGCTCCCGAGCCAAACTAACCTGGCTAAATGACGCACCCACATTCTATACCTTGGACAGAACTCCGCTTGAGGCCTGCTCCACATATCGCTATCTCGGCATCTGGCTAGATCAGTACCTTGACTTCTCAGTGCATGTAGACGCACTGCACAAAAAACTACATCCCATGCTGGGAGCTCTCCATCGTAACAAGTTTTGCATCCCTCTACTGACCAGACAAGCAATTGTCCAAAAAATGATCCTCCCAATTTTGGACTACGGCTATGTCGTCTATGGTGCCGCCCCACAAACGTCTTTAGCCAGGTTCGACCCCCTATACAACTCCTTCTGCCAGTTCCCCATGGACCGTTCTCCCAATACCCACCACTGCGACCTATACCAGTCCCTTGACCTCCCCTCACTCCAAAACCAGCGATTGCTGCATGGTGCTAGAATTACTGCTAAGTTCTGGTCTCATACGCTGCCCTCCTACCTATCAACATCCCTAACTGCCATTCCCCCACCTACCTACGATCTCAGGAACACTGACTCCAGGCTCTTGCACATTCCCCACAGATCCACCCGATCAGGTCAGGCAGCTTTCAGTTTCAGGCTGCCCAAATTATGGAACTCACTGGCAGCCGACATCAGACTCACCACAAGTACTCCCCAACGTAATGCCCTTCTCAAAGCACATTTCGCTACCAACTGCTCATGCTTTCCCCATCGCTGACTTCCCTGCACAACTCCTATCAGCTACTCTCGCAACCACTCCCCATTCTAACATCCTACTTGCTCCAGTCTGGGCTCCGTTTTTCGCACTCATCACATAATGGTACTATATGCTACTGAACCTGCTACTGTTGCTGTATTATACGCACGCCTTACCCATATTGTATGAAATCAATTTTTGTTCACACTATGTAATTGTTGTAATTCTTCCATTCTACTACACCACTGTCTGAAATACTGTTCATATTTGTATGAACCGTCTTTCATCTCAATTACTGCAACCATCCTACTGGACCACTGTCTGTTATTATCTGCTAATTATGTATGAACTGTTTTGTCTTATTACTGCACTCTTGTAACCCCCTACCTCAGGGTGCATCTGGAATCGAGCGGTTCTCCGCTCAGTATGCCTTTCCTGGTAAATCTCTTAAATAAATAAATAAGCCAGTTCCGGTAAGGGAAATATTATCCGGTTGCACTAATGCCACCCAGATTTTAAATTGAGCAAGTTTAGATAGGAGACTGCCAATGTTTAGAGACTTTATGTTTAGTTTCCCTTGACTCCTGGAGCCACTCCCAGGGCTGTCTTCACGGTCTGGGTTTGGTAGACATTGCCAGACTGCTGGAGAAGCAATAAAGTTCGGCCCCTGGAGGCTCTAAGGAAGTGTTTCAGTCTCCATTTTTTTCTCTTAGGGAGAAAGGAGTTACCAGAGGTTCCAGAGACATAGCTATAGTGTGTTATCCCCAATCTTTCCCCTAAAACCATCTGTGATAGGTCAGTTTTATAGTGGGCATAGGGCTGTGAGACTCTAGAACTGAGGGGTAGTTCAGGAGAATCCTGTGGTTATTGTTTCAGCGTGAAGTCTTGCAGAAAGACCACCTTAGCCACATAGAGCTCAGAAGGTTTTTGGAACAACAGTGGGTAGGTGGGTCAGCATTAGTAGCATTGCAATAAGCCTGTTTACAGTAGAAACCAGGACTGAGAAATTAACAATATTAGAGCCAGTTTGAGCATTGGTAGCATTGCAATAAACATGTTAATAGCAGAAACAAGGTCCCAGCAATTAATAATATTAGAGCCACCTTGATAGTGGAAGGGAGGCAGGGCATTAGTATTGACAGAATAAAGGCAACAGGGCACTCTGTCCACCCAGATAGCATGTTGGAAAAACCTCAGTAGAAGCAGTGATTCAGTGCAGGTAGGCTATAGTCAATTAAACTCCCAAAATAGTCTCATGCCTATCCCAAAACAGTTAGGCATGAGCCCCATGGTCTTATAATACAATGCAGTTTTACAGTGAAACCAAATAAGTTACGTATCTTGGACAGCCCTGCAGGTTAGATCAGTAGGAGGATGGTGAACAACAAAGAAGCACTACAACGATTGCAGGGAACACAGTATAACAATTACTCTAATACAATACAATGCATCTCTCTCTATAAAGAACCCCTCTATAACAAACTCCCTCTTATAGTTACACCTTTGATGGCTCCCATTGTTCACTAAGCAGCCATATTAGCACCCTGCTATAGTGAACACCTAGCTATAGTGAACACCTCAGCTGGCACCAGAGGTATTCCAGAGGTGTTCATTACAGAAAGGGAGCACTGTACTTGTACATTACACAGTACTAAGGGCAGTACTCACAGTTCAATGGAGACTTATGTCCAGATTGGGAGATGGAAGCCTAGTGCAGCAGTAAGGCTGCCCAAACAGCTGCCTTATGGGTGACTCCAGGCAGACTCTTCCCTGGTTTTAGTACATAGGGCCACAGCACTGAAGGCTGTAGCAGTATTCAGCTGAAGAAGGGAAGTGTAACCCTCCACATAAACCTTCCAATTGAAGGAGATATGCAGCAGTGGTCTAGCAGCAGTTGAAGGTCCACATTTCTGTAATATCACTGGCGATGTTTTCTGTCTACCTGCAGGAACACCAAATATATGGAAATATCCGACCATATCATGGCTGTGACTATACAGGCAGGAGTTCAGATTCCAAGTAGTGGATCCAGACCCATGAATTCCCAATTGGAGAAGATTTGCAGTAGTGGTCTAGCAGCAGTCCAAGGACCAAACTACAGGCAGGAATCCAGATAGAGTGGGAAAGAGAGCCAATTCATGCCCAAAAAGAAAAGTAGAAAGTTCTTTCATAGGCTGGGACGCAGCAAAAGGTACTAAACTCACAATTCTTGAATGCAAGCCTGGAGATGAACCTTTGATCTATTGCCCTTGAGTTCATGTGGTATTGTGCATTTCAGGGCAGTTAAATTCCCTTAGGGGATCATCAGAGCTAAACCAGATAAAGTTGTTTATTCAGAAATTGTAACTGATAGCAGATACTGGAGTTCCCAGCAAAGATCTTGATACAGAAAGTTCCCAGAAGCATTATAATATAGTTACAGATTAAAATTAGAAAAAAGGCCAATATACAATATAATGTACAGATTTTGTATTAGATCTGTTCAGGAAGCCTATGCCTTCTCAGATGATATATATAAAATCGATGCAGGTATTCAAAGCAAGAGAAGTAAATCAAGCACAAAGACTAACTATATAGAACAAAAGGTGTTAGAATATAAGTGGTAGCAGGGAGGAGGCTGGCAATTACAGGCCAGTCAACCTGACATCAGGGGTGGGAAAATAATGGAGTTATTACTGAAGGAAAGGATTGTGGAAAATTTGGAATCCAGTGAGTTTGAAGATCTGAGGTAGTATGGGTTCACGGGGGGGGGGGTCATGTCAAATGAACTGGATAGATTTCTTTGAGTGAGTGACAAAGGAATTTGATCAGGGTGGAGCAGAGGATGTGGCCTACCTAGATTTCAGTAAGGCTTTCAACACTGTTCCACATAGGAGACTAGTAAGTGAGCTGGGTAGCTTAGGAATGGGTCCAAAGGTAGAAAAACTGGATAAGAAGTTGGTTAGGGGATAGGTGACAGAAGGTGGTGGCAAATGGAATTCTCTTTAAGGAAGGGAGGGTGACCAGTGATGTGCCTCAGGGATTAGTGCTCTGACCAGTCCTCTTTAATGTCTTTATAACAGGCACTGCAGAGGAACTGGAAGTGAAGGTCTGCCTTTTGCAGATAACACCAAAATCTGCAATAGGGTGAACACTCTGGGCATGGTGGTGGAAAGGATGTGCAGAGACCTGAGAAAAATAAAGGAGTAGTCAAGCGTATGGCATCTGGGTTTCAATGCAAAAAAGTTCAAAATAATGCACTTGGGGGGACAGAAACCAAGGAATGGAGTACAAAATGGGTGAAGTGGTACTGATGACCACCAAACAGGAAAGAGATTGGGGCAATCATATCAAATGACCTAAAGGTGGCCAGGCAGTGTGACAAGGTAGTCAAGAGGGCTAGTGGGATGCTGGGATGAATAGGGAAGAGTATCACCAGCAGAAAGAGGGAGGTGGTGTTGCCTCTGTATAGACTGCTGGCAAGACCCCTCCTAGAGGATTTTGTCCAGTTCTGGAGAACACATCTCCAGAAGGACATAGACAGAACTGAGGTAGTCCAGAGCAGGGCAACTAAAATGGTGCAGGGTCTGCATCAAAAGCCCAACATGGAGAGATTAAGGGACCTTGATATGCACACATTGGAAGAGGGAAGGGGGAACATGACAGAGACTTTTAAATACCTCACAGGGGTAAATAAGGTACAAAAGTGAAGGCTTTTTTAGTAAAAGAATTGTTGCAGGACAAAGGGACGTGCTATAAAGCTGGATGGGGGTAGATTCAGGAGAGATGTGAGGAAATACTTTTTCACAGTAGTAGTAGTGGATTCCTGGAACAGCCTTCCAGCAGAGGTGGTGGAGTGAAAACAGTGGTGGGTTCAAGAATACATGGGAAGGACACAAAGAAATCATAGTGGAAAGGAACAAAGGATGGGGGGAAGGAGAAAGAGTTGCACATCAATATGTTCTTTGGTAATAGAGTAGGTAGGGAAAAATGAACAGACTGGGTGCACCAAGCAGTCCTTATCTGCTGCCAGAGTCTATCTTTCTATGATCTATGTTAGTACCCTGATACTTGATTGTGAGGTAGGTCCCCCACACATTCTATCTTTCAGTCCACCATGACCCCTGCTTGATCGATCCCCACAGCATGTCTGCATGAACATGCAAAAGTGCAGGGCTACATTTGGCAACATCCTACATGACTGTGCAATGCATCCCCCCATCATCAACAGTCACTGGCCATGTCCCATGCAAATTTGATATTTCTCAAGTGGAGACAGAAATGGTTAGTCCCCGGCTTTGTAGTAAATCAGAATGGATCTTCACAGTCTAAGGTTTGTTTTCCTCCCCATGCACCTCCAGTTCATTCTGTCTAGTTAAATTCTAGGATAGGTTATTTATAACTAGCAATTAATGAAAGTTATTTTTTGGAAAAACCCTTAATATATGACAGTTTAGAAGTGTCTCACGAATATGAAGGTGGGGGGAGAGGGTACAGAAGGCTGATGTCCTTATGGATCCAGGACTCTATGGAACACCATAAAGTAAAGGGTCAGGGCAAGTCATCATCAAACATTGGACTACAGAGTTAATTTAGTTAGGTTTGGGCTTAACACCCCAGGCTGAAAGAAAGCATAAATTCGTTAAGAGTTTTAGCAGGCACAGCCTCAAAGCAGAGGACGAGGGAAGAGGTATGTTTAAGATACACCCTGCTCATCCTTTTAGGTTTATTACATTCCTTGTTTGTTAATGGCCCTTGGACTTATGAGAAGAAGTTTCCAAGTGATAGTAGTTGGGAGCTTTATGTAACAATATCAGTACTGTTCCGGTTTCGTGTTTGAGTGTTGTTGTTAGATGCATGCTGGTGTATCTGTGGTCCAGGCAGCTTCAACATGGCAGTTCCTGTTCTTGGTCATGACTGATCTTACCCACCACCCCCTTTCCCACCACCAAGTTTAGGCATAGCATGACATTTTTCTGGTGCTGATGAGGCATAGCTGGCCCTCTGTTCCCACCCAAATGGCAGCTGGTAATAAAGCATATTCCCAGGGGAACTTTGCAGTTGGAGGGACTGAGCATCATTTATGTCAGCCACCAGTTTCAGCAGATTCAATCAGCTGGAAAAATTCAGTTGGTGGTGAGGTAGGTGTACAGGGGCTAACCAGCATGCTCAGGGAAGACCTAATCCATTACGAGCAGCAACAGATAAATAATACAATACCTTGTGGCTTAAATAGCTGGTGCTGTTGTGAGCTGGCTGGAATGACCTCCCATAGCCGCCTTTTTCCCAGTTAGCATACTCCTCAGCCACCAAACCAAGGTGAAGGTTCTTGGCAGAAATCTTGGCTTTTGAATGCGAAGTCTGGATGAGTACTGGTGGGAAAACTACCATCGCTGTCTGAAGAGAGATGTCTTCAGATCAGCAAACTTGTCCGTCTTTTCCATTGCAGGACTTGGATGTACTCAGTGTAGATAGACATTGTGGTGCCTTCTAGGATGATAGGGCCTTTTGCTCTCACAACTCACAGCACTGCCTCTTGATTGTAGTACCTGTGGAAGTGGACAAAGTAGTGTCTTGGCTTTTCCCACTGGCTTGGGCTTTTTACTAGGAATTTGGTAGGGTCATTCTATTTCAAAGATGTGGTCGCTCCAAGTGTTTAGTAAGTCAGCCATGTGTGAACACTTCAGGGTCTTCTCTCTCTAAACCCTCTGGCAAACCAATTATCCATGCACTGTTGCAGCAGGCTCTATTTTCCTGATCACTGAGTAATTTTATTCAGAGATTAGACTGTCTCTAATAACTGTTTTCTTTCTCACTGCAGGCCAGCTGCTTGGTCCTCTATAGTCCTGACTCTCTCCTCTGCTTTTGCTGTGTGTGTACTGTGAGCTGAGGCAGTTTCTGTAAAGGTCTCCAGTACTAGGGTTGGGCAAAATTTATCTTCTGCGGATGGAATTCTTGCAAAATTATGATTTCACTTCCAAGAAATTGCACATTTCACCAGACTCATGATTTCAGTTATTTCCATCCAATTTAAAAAGTATTTGTCCACATTGCACAACATTTGGTTTGATGACTTTCCCAAGATCCATGCAGATGTGTAAAAAGTGTGAGATCTCTATCTTTAAAGGTGACTGAGTAATAAGCCTCCAGACATTTAGAAATTACATTTCATAATATGTAAACTGCAGAATTTTAGACCCCTATAATTTTTAAACTAGAGAACAGAATATCATCAATGTTGTTAGGTTCATTGACCCTAAATATGTGAGGAATAAGACATGACGAGTTGTGGTTGATGGCCTGATAAGAGCACACCCCAGGTGCTTAATGAGGCATGAGGTGCTTGCGCTGAGCACGTTTAGCACCTGAGAAGTGCTCTTATCAGGCCATAAACCAAACCTTGGAGTGTCTTATTCCACTTATAAAATGGGTCCCCCAGTAAAACAGTTAATTAAAAACTTCACATAAAAAGTGCATATAAAAAGAGTAAAACTATATGATAATCATGGAAAAACCAAAAAAAGTAGTCATTGTCATTCATTGTATTGTAGTGGCTGTGGTGACTGTCTGCTCCCCCCACACACACAAATCCTCCAGAATATGCTTTTTCTATTTTTTTTTATTTGATTTTAATCCTTGTATGAAAGAGCCAACAGAGAAGTGGTTAAGTGAGTCTAGTGAGCCACTGAAGAAGAGACTAAATGTTTTTGTGCGAGGAGCCTGAGTGAACACATTCTTCAGCATGGCGATGGGTTGGCTGCTTGCCATGCCATAATGCTGAAACACAGAATGTTACCAAAAATCCCTCATCTCAAAGAGTCGGTATGGCAAAGGAGCAGGTCTGGTGAGCAACTGCAGAAGCAAGTAAATGCCCAGTGAGTATTTTTGTGAGAAGAGCGAGCGTGTCCCTCACCAGCTTCTGTATTTAGTACTTTTCTGATAGCGCATCCCCGATTGTGGTTTTGGTTCCTCACTACAGTTTTAGATGTTATGCAGTTTGTTTCATAAACAGTTGTGCTATTTTAAAGGTGCTGAGTAGAGGGTTTCTATTATGGTTTAGAAGCCGCCTACTGCTGGCATGCACTGAATGCTCACCGGAGCAGGGACGGCTTTGTCAACAGAAGAGGTGACTGTTTTAATTTTAAATGAGGGAAAAAGGTTTTTGCCCATGGTTCTGGTAGTAGGAAGTGTGTAGTAAGACACAATATGTTGTGGGGGGTGGCAGAGGTGAAGGAGCTCCAGCTCAGCTATTCAGTTTTGAAAAGGCAGGGAGTAGCCACATTACTAGCATTGACGACGTCAGCCAGAATTGAAAAAAATGTTGGCAGCAGGCATGGATCTTTGCCTGCACTGCATCTTGGTTGGCTAAAGAGGTAACGGTTGGCACAATATGTCCTGATAAAGACACAGCTAAAGGTACATTTTAGCCAATCAAGAAGCAGAAAACTCCCAACCTATTTTATAATAGGCTTTAAGGCAACTCCCATGGGCCAGCAGCAGAGCATCATGCTGCCATGCTTATGACCTGGGTTCGGAAGCAAGCCCAAGAAGTCATGTCAGGAGGCAGGCCATGGTCAAGATAGCTGCCACTCAGTCAGGGAGGGTTGACAGTGGCTTCCACCAGCATGATGACTGGACCAGGGAGCTTGCTCCTGCCACAGGGGAAGCTGTGGCTGTGAGAAGCTGACAAGCGCACTACCCCCAACAGGGGAGATGGGAGGCAAAAAATGTTGGGAAAGAAAAATAGTAGCCAACTGAATCATGATTGGGTTCAGCCTGATCAGGGTATATCCACATGAACAGGGTTTTATATATACCCGAATTACAACCTGCCAGCCAGGAGAAAAAACATTATGGAAAAAAAGAGGCTGTGTGTCAACTGTCTAATCTCTTGCTCAAAAGCTGGCCAAGCTATAAGCAGCCAAAGATTCTAAAATAACACCAGTAATTAAAGGTGAATTTCATGAACTTTTGTGAAATTGTGGAACGTTGTGATATTTTTGTCGAAATCATGTCCATACATTTTGCTCAGTAATACACACGAGTTGCCATTGTAGAGGAAGGTAAAGGTTGGGCAAAGTGGCAATAAGCTAGCATTCATTGGCGGCTCTATAGTAAAAGTATAGTAGTACCAAGTGTCAGATCACAATCTTGAGTGATGAACAATGATGAATTGTCATGGGTACCACTGTATAGTAGCCAGAATTCTTGCATATGCCAAAATGCCAGATAACCATTAGAGGTCACTGACTTAATAACTTGTGGAAGCACATGCACATGCAGCATTGTTTCTGTACAATGCCATCTGCTGATTCTTTAACAACCCTGTAGATAACAATGTATATTTTACTGTTTAAAAACAGTGACCCCAACTGATGCCAAACCTCAGAAATACTGTAGTTGTGACTTAAGCCATTGTGACAGAGGTACCGGTATCTGAATATCTTTAGCAATGAAGGAGCATGATGATGGACACCACTGTCACGGGAGTGTTGGACAGGTATTTCATGGTCATGACGCGAGTGCAGGTAAGGTGATTCAGTGGTGACATGTACTTTGTGAATTTTAAATTCTACATGTGAAATTTTTGGTGGCTTAACCTATTATGCTTCCACAATGTTTGAGCACATTTTGCTAATTATTCATTTCTGAAGTATACACAATCCATTTTAACCTACTAAACAACATGTAATAGATTTACTTTTGTATGCATGTGAAATCTAGAGTGTATACCTGCAATAGTGGTGGAGCCATAAAATGCAAATATTTTGAAAATTTTCACACAACTTAACAAATAACTAACTTGTTAAATTTTGAATTCCTGTAACTTACAATCTACACAACCAATTGCCTCTCTATGTAGCAATTTGTATGAGCAGTCCAAGAAAGCATGCATATAAATGTTCTATTAACTAGTGCCAAGGGTGGCTAAGTTGTAAGCATAGAAATAGTTTCAGAAATTTTGACATGAATAATAAATTGCCAGGCTTTGAGCCCCTATAACTCCACCCCCCCATCCAAATATCATGAAACTTGATATTTTTTTTGGCGTCTCTTCCAAACAAGATTCATGTCAAATTACAGATCTCTAGCTATAACACTGACTGAAGTATGACCAGTTAAAAAACTCATTCAGAAAATTCAGCAAATGTTTTTGAAATTTCATGAAATTTCATGGAATTTCGAGAATTTGCATTTTGAATCAGAATTTGCTAATTTTACGCAGCCCTATCCAGCACATCTTGCAGGTGGGCTGACATATTAGTAAAGCCTGATCGAATTTCAGTCTGGAGGCTGTTTATTGTTGCTAAAAAGGCCTTTTCTTTTCTGTGTCCATGTTGGCACTGTTAGGCGGGCCATTTCCTGCCATCTAATTAGCTCAAGTCCATGTCTTGGGAGTCTCTGAATAAGGTTAGAATGTCCCCTTGGTCCTGAAAAGCTGAAATTACTTTGTTTTTATGTTGGCTCACGCGTGTACACCAGCCAACATATTGCAGTAGTCGCAGATTTGAAGGTGCGGTCACTGTGGGCAAATGCAGGGCACACATCAGTAGGTGCATCTCTCATTCCCCAATAAGGCAGCTGCAGGCACTGACACCAGCAACATGTAAACTGGCCACAAGATCTAAGAAAAGGTCCACTGCAATGAGAGCCTAGCTTGTCATGCAGCGGCATGCCTTTCCTGGTGAAGCAGTTTAATAAACATGGCAGCACTGACTGCCGCCATGCAGAGTGCCCCAACCCACTTCATTTGCCAATGTGGGAGCCCACTCCCCATTGGCATAATGCCCCCCTCCCATTTAAAGTGTATGCTGAGGGAGTGGTCAATCCCCCTCGGCATCATGCACTCCCCCAAACAGTCTTTCTTTGCCGATGGTGGCCCCATCCCCATTGGCTTCAGTCTCCCCTTCACAGTTCATTTTGCCAATGGGGGATCCCACTCCCCATTGGGATAATGACCCTGCCACTTTTGTTGTGTGCCGAGGGGGGTGCCCAATCCCCCTTGGCTCTTGTCCCCCTCCTTCGGTATGTGCCGACAGGGGTACTCAATCCACCATTGGCTACAGCACCCCACAAAAAAATAGTCAGGTGGCATGCTGGGAGCCCACCCCTATGTACCAAATGCCCCTGTAAAACAAAAACTGTCTCACAATGTGCTTTTTTTTTAACTTGCAAACCAGAAAACGGTCTCTCATTGACTCCAGTGGCCCTCCCCAACCTGCACCCGCCCTCTGCGCACCCTGCCTCCCCACACCCCCTCACCCCATTCTTACCTCTGGAGCATGGCGCAATGATCTTCGGTGGACCAGGAATATGTCTGCACTCTTCAAAGCTGACCGCGAACTGAAGAAATGCCGGTAAGCTGTATAATGGCATAAATATGTTTTTTTTCAACTTTGGTGCATATCTCAGGCATTTTGGGGAATTTTTACACCAAATTTTCAACATGATGTTACTGGGACTCCTCCTCATGAATTCAGTTACCGTCATGGTGGTATTCGGTCCCAAAAGGTGATTTTGCAGTCACTGCACAGAATCACCTTTTGAGACCGATTAATGAAATGATAGTGCCACTGTTCATGAGGGGGGGCTCTCAAAAAGTCTATGTTGCAAATTTGGTGGAAAAAATCCCAAAAATGGCTGTTTTATGAGCGTGCATTGTGCAGTTTCCACGCACACTCGTAACTTTGTGAATTTGTAATATTTTCACTCCAGATTTTCAAAATTGTCATTTTTCCATACCTCCTTATGACAGTATAGCTGTCATTTTCCATATCTTGGCTGAAATGTGTTTTCACATGTCCGGCACAGTCACTGTGTGAAATCAGTTTTCGGGACAGTTTGAGAAAATGACAGTGACACTGTTCATGAGCAGAGTTCCTAAAATGCCTATGTTAAAAATCTGGTGATGAAAGTCCGTAAAATGACTGTGTTACAAACGTGTGTTGTGCAGTTTCCATGCACCCTTGTAACTTCTCAAATTTGCAATATTTTCATGCCAGATTTTCAACACTGGCATTTTTTCACACCTCCTTATGAACAGTACAGTTGTCATTTTTCAAATCCTGCCCAAAATGTGTTTTCTTAACTGTGACGCACAATGGCGTGGTCGCTGTGGGAAATCAACTTTTGGGACTTGATTAACAAAATCACTGTGCCATTGTTCATGAGTAGAGATCCCAAAATGCCTATGTTGAAAATGTGGTTAAAAAAATCCCAAAAATAATTAGGTTACGACGTGTGTTGCGCAGTTTCTATGCCTGCTCATGACTTTACCAGTTTTTCATATTTACACTCTAGATTTTCAATGTTGCCATTTTTTACACCTCCTCATGAAAAATACAGTTGCCATTTTTCACATCCTGCCCAAAATGTGTTTTCATGCCTGTGTTGCCAAATGGCATAGTCGCTGTACAAAACCACCTTTCAGCTAACAAACTGATAGTGCCGCTCTTCATGAGGTGGGGTCACAAAAAGCCCATTTTGAAAATTTGGAGTGAAAATACCAACAAGCGCCTACAGTGTTAGGGTTTCCAAGTGTAACATCCCACCCTGTAGAGACTGACAGGCATCAGGGGTGTGACTTGGGATCATTGGCTGTAATGCTCATGCCATTCCACCCCCACCCTATACCCTGCAGCCAGTGACAGGCATTGAGGTGCGCCTTGGAGTGTTCAGCCCTAAAGTTCACCCCAATCTCCTATACTGCACCCATCTCAGTGTATTTACTTATGGAATGGGGTCAGTATAAGGCCCAAAGATCCCAAAGCACATCACAACACTTGTCAGTGTCTACAGGGTAGGGTGAGGTTAAATGGCATGAGCATTATAGCTGATGACCCAAAGGCATACCCCAATGCCTGTCAGTCTCTGCAGGGTGGTGGTGGAGTTGGCGTCAATTCAATACTTCACTGCCATTCCTATTATGCATCTCTAACTCCTGCACTACCAATGCCAGTGAGACAACATTCGGTATTGACAAATGCTTGTTTCTGCTGGCACTGAATGTTCATCGTTTATGGCAGGCAGTGATGTGCTTATCATAGTTTACAGTTTTAGGATGCTTCTGATTTTGTGCAGGTTGGTTTGGCTGAGCAAGGAGCCTGGATTTCAAGTGTCTGTCATCTCCACTGGCCAGGCTACACTCCCATGTGCAACAGTTCTTGGGCTATCAAGGTTCAAAAACTTTCAAGTGTCTGACACTATGCTACTGATAACATCACCTGGAACTATTCAGGAAAGATGGCTAGCTACCAGGGAACAAAAAGGATCCTAAAACACTTCCCAGAAAGAGCAGGTGCAGGCATTCATAAAGGAAAGTTAACATAACATGAACAGTAAGCAAACTTTAACCAGTTTGCACATGAGAAAAAGATCTAGTCATAGCTCATACTTTGACTGTCCAAGTTGGACAGTTGGACTGGGTTGTGCTTATTTACCCAGGGTAACGCTACTGCTGCAGAGCTTCTTTCTTCTAGCAGGGCTAGTATAGATTACTCATTCCTTATGAATGGCATGGCGTTGCACTACTAGATGAACTGACACTACTTCTGTCTCTGAAGCCGCTTTCTGTTCTCAACTAGCCATGACTGAATTTGAAGTTTAATTTTAGAAAGCAAAAAATGTAACTCAAAAAAGGGAATTTGCAGGTGAACTGAGCTTTTAAGTGAGCTTCAGACAGTACTATCCATTATAAAATGGATTATTTCTAGGACAAAATGTCAGGAAATTGGCTATAGCACTGCTAGCCATATGACATGTCTACCAAACAAAGGAGATATTTTAGGTATTACCAGGAGGTACTGTTAATTGTGCATCCATTTCAATCTGCAAGGCAAAGAAAGTCATAATTAGAGTAACTGTTTTGTGATTTATTTTCCCCAGTTCAGTATAAAGGGAATTGCTTATTTTAGTTTATTGGTTTCTAGTTTATTGCATGGTCCAACACCCTTTCACTTCTATAAAAGTTCTTGGGATCTTGTTGTATTTTATGCTTACTTGGTTTGTCAGGAAAAGGCTTCATTGACCAATCCTAATTTACAAGGAGGTCCAGGTTATGACAGCAAAAAAATCATAACATTGGAATGATACATATACAGAATACATTATAGGAAGTGTCAAGGATCACATGCACTGACAAGCAGACAGAATAACAATATAAATAAAATCATAATACATGGGGAACTGGAGGGCTTAGTGGAATGGTTGTGGGTTACAGAACCTTTTAGCTCTAGATTACAGGTTCAAATCCTGCACAGGTAGTTAGTGGCCTGAAATCATTATCATCTGGGGGCTGTTCAGTGGCCTATGTGAAATGAGTTGTGGTGGTCTCAGTCCACTTCCCACAAAACCACACCAACACAACTGGCATTAATTGGCACCCTTGTTGTCAGTCTCTTATAGGAGGACATGAATTGAATGGGCATGTAGTCTGAACTACACTCTCACCTATGTGGTAGTCCCTAGGTAGTAGCATTGAGGCATATTAGAAAGGCAGTGTGGGGAAACTTGCACTGTGATTGTTCACACTACATGCCATATGGATAAGCAGAGGACCTCAGGTTCCAATGCTGTCAATCCAGCAGCTTTCATGAGCACTAAATTCAAATACAGAAAGACAAAAGAGAAAAAAATGACAACTCATAATACGTAATCTGATAGAAGATTGTACAGCACATAAGGAGTTTTATGAAAAGCATATCTTGATACTAAATTAGCTCAATACAGTAAGTTGTGTATATAGGGACTATGGCATGGCAGGTATATACAGTATGTGATGTAATTTTCTGGTCTTGTGTGAAATTCAAGGGATTTCTGATCAAAGAGGCTATTGTTATTAAACAGTAGATACCCTGGTCCTGATTTTCAAAGCACTTAGAGTGACGCAAGCAACCTGCATCCACAATCCTGGACATGAAGCATAATATGCGTCCTGAGTTGCACCAAATGCAATTTTTGAACTCGCATTGCGTATGACACAAGTGGAATGCGTCCAAGAGCAAAATGTGGCTGAACATGGGTTGTATCCAAATGCAAATTGCATCGATGCAATGCAGAATGCACCAATGCAAGCCCAATTTGACATAGACAGCCATCACAGGCCCCAAATTGTGATTTTAGAAATACAAGGACACAACATTAGATGCACCTGTTAGACCAGGGAGGAGCTGGTCTAAAGCAGATATAAAAGGGACCCAGCAATTAGGCTTGCACCGAGTCACTAGTGTGGTGCAGGAGCAGCAGGAGGAGCATCAGTGCAGTGACAGCAACGAGGATGCCTGGGCTAGCAGCCCTATTGACCTATACTCAAAATAAAGAAAAAGCTTGGCACTCGTAGTTTGAAAGTAATTCAAGCAAATTCTGCTTTATTTGGCAAGATGTCTGGTGAAAAAAGCCAGTAGCCCGTAGTGCCTCAGCCTCTAGCAGGCTTTCAAATGGGGGTGTATCGGAAGACATTGACAAATCATGTGTCTTTTTATGCAAGTGAAATTAAAGTGACATACACTACACTTGCAACGTGATGCAAATTATACAAGGTGAGAAGAAAAACAGAAAATCAATCTTGTAAAAAACAATGTTGCCACTCCACATTAGTAGTATACATAGTAAGAAAGTTATATCATAGACTTATACTTGTACAGAACATATCTATAAATTTAATGTGGAGAAACTGTCAACGGGGATATCATAACAAATATACAAAAAAGAGAAATATACATCTCCTATTATTATTCATTATATGTATACTTGCGATAGGGTGTTAACGAAGCATTCAAAATATTCCTCAAATGCATAGCACAGTTTATAAATAAGGAGGTCAAATTGAAGTGCTAAAGGTCAAATGTATAAAATTACATAGAAACATGGAAGTTGATGGCCGGTAAGGACCTCAAGGCCCATCCAGTCTGCCATTTCTTTTTCTATCTTATGAATGTGCCATTGGCCTTTGCTCTGTCAATGGCCTATCTATTCATACTCATCTGTATTGCTCCCTTATGCTATCCCATGCCTGTTTGAAGCCCTGCACTGTATTCATATCCACCACTGCCTGAGGTAGGCCGTTCCATGAATCCACCCCCCCTTTCTGTGAAAAAGAACTTCCTCACATTACACCTTAATCAGCCTCCCTCTAATCTCATGCTGTGTCCTCTTGTCCTGCTATTTTTCTTATATTGAAACATGTTAGACTCTTTCACCTTGCTAATGCCCTTAAGGTGTTTGAATGTTTCAATCATATCACCTTTCTCCCTCCTTTGCTCTAGGGTATACATATTGAGCTCAGTTAATCTGTCCTCATATGTTTTCTGATGCAGTTCCTGCACCATTTTGGTTGCCCTTCTCTGGACTGCCTCAATTTGGTTAATGCCCTTGTGAAGGTGTGGCCTCTAGTACTGCATGCAGTACTCCAGACAGGGCCTAACCAGTGTCTTGTAAAGAGGGATTATTACCTCCCTCTTCTGACTTGTGATACCCTACTAATACACCCCAACATCCCTCTAGCCTTTCCTACTGCTTTAGTGGTCTGCTTGGATGATTTCAGGTCATCGGTGATGATGATGATGCCCAAGTCTGTTTCTTCCCTTGTGACTGCCAGCAACTCCCCTCCCAGCCTATAGGTGGCTTCAGGGTTTCTCTTCCCTATGTGCATGATCTTGCACTTCTTTGCATTAAACCCCTGTTGCCACTCTTCCGACCATTTTGCTAGTTTATCCAGATCTCTTCTCATTCTGCACACCCCATCTGGATCATCTACTCTGTTGCAGATCTTGGTGTCATCTGCAAACAGACAAACCTTACCCTCCAGTCCATCTGCAATATCACTGATGAAGATATTGAAGAGGACTGGCCCCAGGACTGATCCCTGAGGTACCCCACTTGTGACTTGCATCTCTTCTGACTGTATACCATTTACCATCACTCTCTGTTTTCTGCCCATCAACCAGTTTGCCACCCAGTTGACCAACGTCTGACCCACCCCGAGCCTACCCAGCTTATTAATCAATCTTCTATGAGGAACAGTATCGAATGCTTTGCTGAAGTCAAGGTAGGCAACATCAACTGCTCCCCCTTGGTCCACCACTCTGGTTACCCAGTCAAAGAAATCTATGAGATTAGTTTGACAGGACCTTCCTTTTGTAAACCCACACTGTCTTGGATACTGTGCTCCTATGGATTCCAGGTGTTGCACTATCCTTTCCTTAATGAATGTCTCAATAATCTTGCCCTCTACTGAGGTAAGACTGACTGGTCTGTAGTTCCCTGCCTCCTCCCTGCTACCACTCTTGTGGAGCAGGATCACATGAGCCCTTCTCCAGTCTTCTGGGACCTCTCCTGTGCTCAGAGACTGACTAAACAGTTCTGATAATGGCTCTGCTAGTTCCACCCCTAGATCCTTTAGTATCCTGAGTTGTATGCCATCAGGTCCCATTGCCTTGTCTACCTTGACCTTACCAAGCTCTTGTAGGACCCTTTCTTTTGTGAAGGGACTAGTGCACACCTCCCTCCCCCGTGTCCATGGTGCTGAGCTGTGGGCCCTGCCCTACCTTCTCTTCAGTAAATACTGAGCAGAAGTATCTATTTAGGATAGATGCTTTTACATGGTCATCCTCTTCACACACCCCTCTTATCCCCCTTGATCTTAGCAATACCTCCTCTGGACTTTCTCCTTTCACTAATGTATCTATAGAAAGTCTTGTCAGCTTCTTTTACTGTTCCTGCTAGTGTTTCCTCGGTTTGGGCCTTTGCCTGCCTTACTGCCTTCCCTGTTTACCTTAGGGAAGTTTGGTATGCTTCCCTATCTTCATCCTGCTGCATTCCCTTATATTTCCTGAAGGCCAGCCTTTTGGCTCTGACCTTTACTGCTACTGTGTTTGAGAACCAAAGTGGTTTCCTTCTTCTTTTGCACTTCCTTTTCTCACTAACACAATGGGATGTTGCTTCAAGTATTGCATCTTTAATGCTTGCCCACTTTGCCTGTACCCCCTCACCTGTATTTCTTTTTGCCAGGGCTAGCTTAACTCTGTTGGCCATCTTATCAATGTCAGCTCCTCTGAAGTCCCATATTTTTGCCTTGGAATGGGATGATTTTGCTCTAGTGGCCAAATTGAACCATACCATGTGATGGTCACTGGCACCCAGGTAAACTTCTACCTGGAGATCTGTAATCCTTTCCCTGTTAGTCAGTACTAGATCTAGGATAGCCCTGTCTCTTGTGGGTTGTTGTGCCAGTCGTTTGAGGCTCTTCCCCCCTGCAGGGAATCCACCATGTGTCAAGTTCTGGCAGATGTCCCTGCTGGTATTGACCAATCTGTATCTGGCATGTTGAAGTCTCCCATTATCAGAACCTCACCTTTAGCTGTCATGTTTGTATATCTTCTAACAGTAACATGTCTATGTCCCCCCCTCTCCCGGTCTGGAAGCCTGTACACAACCCCAGTTCATATGGCTGTCCCATTTCCTGTTTCCAGGGTGACCCACAGTTCTTCTGGCTCCTTATGTGTATTCTGAATTTCTGTAGCTTTGATATTTTCATTCACATAAAGGGCCACTCCATCCCCCTATTTGCACCTTGGTCTCTTCTGAACAGTACATAGCCAGGTACTGAAGTCTCCCAAGTGTGGTTACTGGTAAACCATGTCTGCTAATGGCTACTATGTCCAGTTTAGCCTCTATCATTATTGCCTGCAGGTCTGGGATCTTGTTTCCCAGACTGTGAACACTTGTGTACATGATTTTCCATTGGCCAGATTTCGGTATGTTAGTTGTTGGGTGAGGTCTGGCATTTCCCCTGTATGTCATATGGGGAGCCAGACCTTTTTTCACCTGGTGATGCAAATGAACTACAAACATGCTGAACTCCTGTTTGACCACTAGCTGAGAGGGAAGGGGTGTTCTTCCCATTCGATGTATGGGTGCTGCACCCCTCTCCCCATTCTGAGTTAAATATTCTGCAAAGACATCAGACTTCTGCCCCAATGCACTGACTTCCTCCTTAGTCAGATACAGTCCATCAAATTTAAAGAACTTTCACTCCCAAAACTGTTTCCAGTTCCCTACAAATTTGTGTCCTTTTTCCTGGCACCAGCCTTTGAGCCACATGTTTAGCTCCCCTATCTCCCCTTCTCTGACCTTCTGTCCATCTGTCCCCCTCTCACAGACTGGCAGGATCTCAGAGAAGGAGATGCCAGATGAAATGGATGATAGTTTGTCACCCAGCCTGTTCAGGTGTTCCTTGGTCTCCACAACTGACCAGCTGGCCAGATCATTAGTCTCTATGTTTACCAGGATGTCAATGTTTTCTTCTGCTTCCTGAATAATTTTAGCAATGCGGTCAGTTTCTCTCCACGCTGATGTACCTGGGAGACATCTGACTATTACCCCTGGCTGGAGATACGTATCAACTCCCCGAATCATGGAGTCTCGTATGATCAGAAGTTATTTGGATTTTCTTTTTGCTTTTTTTGTTTTGGTTCCTGTTTTGGCCGAGTTTTGTTGTGCTAGCTCCTGTGCTGCAGTGTCCTGCTCTGCAGTATCCTCTGACCCTTTGTTTAATTTTGGAGATAGAGGCAGATACCTGTTTGTAGTTTTTATATGGTTTGTGGAGGTGATATGTTGGAGAGCACTGAGTGATGGGACACCCAATTTGCCCCTCCTAAATGCCTGCCAACCTCCTGGACCAACAATCCTCTGCAGTTGAGGTGCTTCTGTTGGATGTTGGGGAAATGGCGGGCAGTTCTTATAATATATTTCCTCTTGAATATGCAATTTGAGGCACGCAATTTCTGCCCATGCTGCCTGGAGCTGAGACCTTGGATCTCCAGTGGCCCAACATGTAGGACAGTGTCCTAAATCCTGTAAAACTGCCCTTCGGAAAAGTACCTGCAGTTAATGATATCTATTCCAGATAAGTTACTGGGTTTATAACCTGGTCAGAGTAATCAGAAGGAAGAAAATGAAAGCAAAAGTCTGATTTTGTGTTTTGTTTTCGTATAACTTGTTATAACAAGTTAAATTACTAGTGCCCCTGTAAATGAGCTCACCTTGTGGATGCCCCACTGATCTGCCTCTTCCTGCTTTGCCACAGGAAATGTCACGACTGTGCTACCCTATAAAAGGAGTGTAGTGTGGGGTGGTTGGGGATGGGGATGGGTGACTGGGCCCTTCTCCTGCTGAAAAAGAAGACCCACAGATGAAAGAAACAAGGAGGTAAGAGCCGAAACTATCAGCCAGCAACAAATTCAGTAGCCCTGAAAGCTTATCCTAATGATTCTAAGATTTGGGAAATAGCTTTAAGAAAATTGATATGCTAGCCAAACATATTGTGCCAAAAAGTTACTTTAGCATTCTACAAAGTGTTCTATATGTATGACCCCCACCCCCATCGTTTTGCAAATGACAGGTGGTATGCTGTTTAAATCTGACAGCAGTACAAGGTGGGGACTGGGTTCGGGGAGGAATAGGTCACTCGGCACAAAGGCTAGGTTTGGCTACTCTGCACAGGGGCACCCAAGTAACTCCAAACACTGGAAGCAATAACTGTAATGTCCAATACCAGGAATGGGATTCTAAAGTGTGGCTTTATTCACATCCACGCAGAACAACAAAGCATAGATGGACCCCCACGGGGCTACACTCCTGGTAATGCAGATTAAGAGAATCAAGAACATTTCCTCAACACTTTTAGCCCTCAGGCTCTGAACCCACTAGGCACACAGCCCAGACTTGCATGCTGCTTTGGGTACACAGCCTGAACTTGTACACTGTTCTGGGTTTTCCCTGGCTCGGCTCCCTTGCCGGCCACTCGGACACCTTCCATATGTCATGGAAACATTTTCTGGTGGCTCCCTAAACCACCTAAGAGCACCTCGGCTCTATCAGGGAAACTTCCTTTCAATCCCACATCTGGGTACTTTCCTCAGGCACTGGCCAAGTACCTGAGAGAAAGTAAAGTTGCCACAGAGCAAATCCATAGAGGTGAATTTGGTTACTACCGCTGGGCTTGGTCTCCCACCTCTCACTTCCACAATTCATACCCGGCCATTTCTCTGGACAGTAATCACCTCATACTGTAAAGCTTGGCAATGTAGAATAAGGCTAAATGTATGTCACTTTTCCTCTACTTGTCTTGCTTTCCCTTTGTGCTGGACTTGAACATACTTTTACTTGGCATAGCCCATTGCTCTAGGCCCCCCCACTGATAAAGCAGTCCAATCCCCACTTTACTTCACTCTTTGTGCTGGACTTGAACCTACTTGAGTTAACTGGCAATGTCTATTACACTAGACTCTCGTACAGATTAAGTAGTCCAATCCCACATTCCAACAGTTCAGGTGAAAAACATTGGCCCTTTGTCAGAGTGAACTCACCCTTTGGTTGCAGGTGCCCCACAGGCAATTCCTCCACAGGAATTTCTCTCTCAGATCTTCTGGTGCCGCAGCACAATTTGAAATAGGCAGCTTCTTCCCTTAGCCAGAACCAGGAGGGTTGCCCCTGGAAGACAGGCAAACCTTTCCCCCAACCCCTCAGGGAGGGGACACTTGGACCAGTGACAGCAGTCTCCACCATTTCAACAACCAGTTTATGTGTCCCTCTTGTGGTGGAAAAACACACCTACTTAACAGTGGCTCTAAAACAGAGCTTAAAGCTCTGAGAGCCTGCTAGCACACTGCTGTGCTGCTGTCTCTCCAAAACTGCACACAGACTCTGTTCAAAATCTCCAATTCTATCCTAACTTCCAACTGCAGCATTCCAGTGTGGCTCATGCAGCTGTGAGAGTTCTATGATGATGTCATCCCTCAGTCTCAGCTGAGACTGAGAACAGAGTGAGACAGTGTGAAATCCATTTAACTGGAGTTTCACAAGCTGCCTTCTCTGCCTACCACTAGGTCTTACTGGGATTCTAGTAACCCCAGGTAACAGGGGGGTTACACTCACCCTGGGCCAGGAAAATGACTGTCCACAGATGGCTTAGGCCATCTCACCTTATGTGCTACCTGCAGAGGGTGGTGATCAGGCCCCCAACTACCATGTGCTAGCACAGGCAGGCAGCACTAAGGGCCTAGAGGCCTTTGGCTGACATACCAGCCTCTACTCTACCCTCTAACTATGTGTACCTAGTGGCTCTGGTAGAACTTTCCAGAGCATAGCCCTAATAGATCAGCACTGCAGTCCCTATAGCCATTCAGGACCACAGCCTGTCTATCCCCCCAGCCCTCTAGGGAAAATCTGTCTGCCTCTAACTCAAATCCCAAAACAAAACAAACAGGGGACCTCCCAGACCTTGGGCACCATGCAACCACACACCAGCAGCTAATACCATACCATTGCATTACTCCCACATTTCCCCACAACCATACCTATGGAAGAAAAGGGTTACACACAGTAACAACAACAACAGTACTTTAAATACTACACAGTAAAGTACTAGTGAGGAACTCCGATGAGTCTCTCCTCCTCCTCTTCTTGTCTTCTCTTCTATCTTCTTCAGGAAGACCTGAAAGAAAAAGAAAGACAACGCACACTCCTAATCTGCATACACAGTCTATATAAACCTCTATTATCAAAACACTGGAGAATCCCAAAAATATTTTTTTTTTTTAGAAAAGGTAGAAAAACAGTATAAACATTAGAAAACAGTAGAAAAACAATGACATTATTTACAATACACATTTGGGGGATGGAGTGCCCTAAAAGTCCCATATAGTGACCACAGTGCCCGAAGGCTAGTCCATTAAAGAGTCTGTCCTGGGCCGGAGCCCAGTGAAGCACAGTTCTAACAGATCAAAGTCCCAAAGGGGAGAGTCTTTGAGGACAGTTCACACATCTGGAGTCTGCTAGTGTAGGGTGTGTACTGCAATGTCATAAGAATAGAAAAGTGTGGACTTACCACTCCTTGTAGAACAAACAAACACCGACCTGGTCCTCAGCCGAAGACTCTCCCTGACAGCATTCTTCCGATACAGCTGGGTGGACATCTTCCGGGAATGACAGGAGGGCACATCTTGAAACTGCTGGGATGATGTCATCTCTGGAGATGGAACCCTGGAACAGGAACAAAAGGAAAACAGCTGGTCTGATGTCATCCGGTTACCAGGCGATGAATCAGGATACAGCTGGGCTAGTGTCCTCTCTGGATCTGAAGTCATCTGGTGGGCCAGTTGATGGATTCTGGAAAGTCAGTACACTGTAGAACTAATGAATGTGGGGCACCTGAGTCCTGGACGTCCATACTGGCGGAACAACAAAGGCACTGCAATGGCTGGAGTGGCAGTGCTGGCTACCACTGCTCTGCTTTCCAGTTGGTAGGCATGGGCATATTTGCAGGGAGGTCTTTGCATTGTGGCCAATAGCACAACAGGTCAGGAGATTGAATTATTATCCCGTCTGGGTGCATTAATTCACACTGTGAAAGGTTTCATATCCCTCTCCATCCACTATTCGAACAGTGTCCATTAACAGTGTCCTGCCTCTTTTCCACTGGCTGTATTTTTTGTGAAACATTCTGTTCCTGACATGCTTGTTTGCACCAGGATGCACACATTTCATTGCTTCAGCCCAAATCCAGGATTTCCTGATGTTCTCAATCTCCTCCCAGACCCTCCGAGGAAAGGTAGGAAAGGACATCCCATAGATTTCATTCACCTTCCTATGAACCAGTCTCTCCTCTTTACTAGCTTTGGTCAAACTGAGACAGCTGGCCTATCTTGGGGGTGGCCAGTCCTGGTTCTGCCAGCTGCACATTCTCAAAGAGACAAAGAATGGATCCCTGACTTCATCTTGCACAGCCAGGGCAGTGGAATCACCACTCTGTTCCATGCATTCCTCTGAGGCAAGAGCTTGAGGCTGTGTACCCGTTCCTTTTTCACAAGGCCACATAGGTTCCCCCTCTTCTTCTTCCTCACCTAGAATCTGTGCCCAGGAGTGAGCCGTCGTCCTCACTCCTGAGACTATCCATTCTTCGCTGGGCATGGAGGTCGATACCTCCCATTCAAAGGCCTCCCTCATCTCATCTTCTCCTATGAGACTAGGGCTAGGCCCCCCTCTCCAAGGGTATACTGATGCTCTGCCTGAATTGTCTCTCTGCGATCCAGCATCCGAAACATCAGCATATTGTTCTGTCTGCAAATATGCACCCTCTAGCTTTGTGCCACACTCCCCCCGAGGGGCCTTCTCCAACAGGCTTCGCCTGGTGCTGTGTGCTGCCAACTGCAGATTCTTGAACTTTTGTCCATGTGGGAGCCAAATGAATCTTGGGTGCTTTAAACAAGCCGTATTTCTCTAAGCACCCCAAACAATGAGGTACCATGAAGACGTCCCTTCCAGCATTTAAGCATATTAAGCACTGGGTATCCAGGAATCGCCACATGAGGAGGCAGTTATCCTCCATAGTAACACCTCTCAATGTCCCTTAACTTGTTTACTTCTGCTGCTACCACAGCCCAGGCATGATCCGGGTAGTTGGCTGGTCCTGAGGCCATGACTGCAGAGAAAAACAAACAAACACTCACTGTTATTAAAAAGTCCCACATCACTGAACACTTTCTTTCACTTTCAAAATGGCTCCTGTGCTGCTGTGTTTACATTACTACCCCACCCTGTAATGGCAGCGGCAGCACTCCTGTGCATCAACATTCTGAAATTGGGTCAAGCCACTGCGCATCTGATTTACACACTATACTGATAACTTTGCTCAAACTGAACAAACTTGCACTGTTCTTTTTCCTAGCACATTTATATGATTTGCCATGGACTTTTCACTTCCTGAAAACATTGCTCTAGCTCACAGTCCCTTAAAGCCTCAGTATTTCAAGCACAGGATTGCCTGTAACTCTTGCTGCATAACTTGATACAACTCACAGTTTCTCTCATGGCTTTGAAACTTTACTCTGACACTGAACCCATAACTATGCTCACAGTCGATGGCTTAACAAGCTTGCTTTTGCTGGTAAAAACTTAACACAGTCTTTGTTTACAAAATGACTACACTGCTGCACACAGATTCAGCTGGCTTTTGGCAAAAATCACTGGCTTGAGCAATTATTTCTGTTGGTACTCATTGTTATCAGTAGCCATTTGCTGCGATGGAAAACGGCCTGCAGCCAGTCTTGGAGGCCTCTGGAAAGAAGCGGGTTGGCAGTCCTGCTGATCATCCCTCTGAACAGCACACTCACAGTCCAGTCGATCGAGATGCGGGTTGAGCACGAATTTAGACGGAAAAGTTAATTTTTTAAACTTTTACAGCGCTTTCAGTCACCGTGACGCTCCTCCGGTAAGCCAATACACACACTCCACTCACACTCCCTCTTGAATGCTGGGCAGTTGCTGTAGAGCTGGCTTGGGGGCGGACTGATTGCAATCTCACCAATCACACAACGCCATGCAAATGAGCCTCTTTCCCTCGTGAGTGCTCTTCTCCTCACGGCGATTGTCGAGCAGGCAAATTTAAACTGCAAAACCACACTTTTTTTTTTTAATTGACTCCATGGCGGGAGCCCATTTCAACCATTTTTCATGGCCATTAATACAACAAGTCTCTCAATTCACTGGAAAGCATTTCCAATGTCCAGGGCACAATTTTCCTTTTGCTACTCCTATTCTTCCACACTTTTCTTTGTGACAACAATTTTTAAAAGCTGGCAAAATGCTGTAATTTTTGATGCAGGACAAGGGCATACTCTCTCAAGCTTTACTGCTCCTTGGTAAACAGTTGGCATTTTAGCAGCAGCATATGGACAACAGCACACAGCGACACATTAGTTAACCTTGCTTCAGCTTTTTGGGTTACCCACTGCCAGATAACCAAAACACTAGCCCTTTGCCCGAGCACCTTTGCTCCCTAAATTTCAAATCCAAAGCGGTGCCTCCATTTTGTAAGAGCCCCACTCCCATCATTTTGCAAATGACAGGTGGTATGCTGTTTAAATCTGACAGCAGTACCAGGTGGGGACTGGGTTCGGGAAGGAATAGGTCACTCGGCACAAAGGCTAGGTTTGGCTACTCTACACAGGGGCACCCAAGTAACTCTGAACACAGGAAGCAATAACTGTAATGTCCAATACCAGGAATGGGATTCTAAAGTGTGGCTTTATTCACATCCAAGCAGAACAACAAAGCATAGATGGACCCCCACGGGGCTACACTCCTGGTAATGCAGATTAAGAGAATCAAGAACATTTCCTCAACACTTTTAGCCCTCAGGCTCTGAACCCACCGGGCACACAGCCCGGACTTGCACACTGCTTTGGGTACACAGCCTGAACTTGTACACTGTTCTGGGTTTTCCCTGGCTTGGCTCCCTTGCCGGCCACTCAGACACCTTCCATATGTCATGGAAACATTTTCTGGTGGCTCCCTAAACCACCTAAGAGCACCTCAGCTCTATCAGGGAAACTTCCTTTTAATCCCACATCTGGGTACTTTCCTCAGGCACTGGCCAAGTACCTGAGAGAAAGTAAAGTTGCCACAGAGCAAATCCGTAGAGGTGAATTTGGTTACTACTGATGGGGGGTCTCCCACCTCTTGCTTCCACAATTCATACCCGGCCATTTCTCTGGACAATAAACACCTCATACTGTAAAGCTTGGCAATGTAGATTAAGGCTAAAGGTATGTCACATTTCCTCTACTTGTCTTGCTTCCCCTTTGTGCTGGACTTGAACATACTTTTACTTGGCATAGTCCATTGCTCTAGGCCCCCCACTGATTAAGCAGTCCAATCCCTACTTTACTTCACTCTTTGTGCTGGACTTGAACCTACTTGAGTTAACCAGCAATGTCTATTACACTAGACCTCCTACAGATTAAGTAGTCCAATCCCCACATTCCAACAGTTCAGGTGAAAAACATTGGCCCTCTGTCAGAGTGAACTCAACCTTTGGTTGCAGGTGCCCCACAGGCAATTCCTCCACAGGAATTTCTCTCTCAGAGCTTCTGGTGCCGCAGCAAAACTTGAAATAGACAGCTTCTTCCCTTAGCCGGAACCAGGAGGGTTGCCCCTGGAAGACAGGCAAATCTTTCCCCCCCAACCCTTCAGGGAGGGGGCACTTGGACCAGTGACAGCGGTCTCCACCACTTCAACAATCAGTTTCTGTGTCCCTCTTACAGTGGAAACACACACCTACTTAACAGTAGCTCTAAAACAGAGCTTAAAACTCTGAGAGCCTGCACACAGACTGCTGTGCTGCTGTCTTTCCAAGACTGCACACAGACTCTGTTCAAAATCCCCAACATTCTATCCTAACTTCCAACTGCCGCATTCCAGTGTGGCTCATGCAGCTGCGAGGGTTCTATGGTGATGTCATCCCTCAGTCACAGCTGAGACTGAGAACAGAGTGAGATAGTGTGAAATCCATTTAACTGGAGTTTCACAAGCTGCCTTTCCTGCCTACCACTAGGTCTTACTGGGATTCTAGTAACCCGGGTAACAGTGGGGTTACATATATAGTTTAGAAGTAAAAATGTAATCATAAGTAAGATTCCATGTGGAAATTGCTTAGAGACCCCAATCCTTCAATAAAGTTTCAATTGGAGTAAAGTGTGTGTGTGGGGAAATTAGCTTTTTGGAAGTAGGGGTCCCATACTGGCACCTATAGGAAATTATAACGAAATATATTAATGGACAAATTATAAAAATAAGGCTTTAAAAAGAAATATATGCACCTATGTTTTTTCAAGGCAGTTGTTTAAACATTATTGTATCATAAATGTTTTACAAATCAAGTTTGTTACTAGAGTTTTCAGAGGTTGGTTATGCATTATAACCTAATTTCTAAGACAGAATAAATGTTTTCATCCATGGATTTACAAGAGGCATACAACTTCACATGAGCAAAGTGGATAACCTGGACATTTCAATCATTCGGAATAGTCTTTTCCCAAGTCCAATCAAGTAACGAGCTATATTTATGCTCCATGCGCTTATTCCATTATGGCTCACATGTGGCAATTTTCAAAAATGGGATGGAAATATTCCTAAATGAAAGAAGGACAGAAAAGCAGAACATGATTTGGCTGCTTACAAATAAGGAGAGAAATCCATATCATCATTCAGCCCCAAAGGAATAATTGTATTTAGGGTCAGTATCCATCTAGTTTCTCTCTGGGCCACATCCACACAACTGGCATTATTTTATTTATTTGTTGAAGGAACTGGAATTATAACCTTTGAGTCAAGGACTCCTTTGCAAAGACTCCACATCAGATATACACACATTACAGGAAACGACAAGATATACAATAATAAATATACAGAGAACATGCCAGAATACATACATTGTAAGTTTAGAAACAGTATATACAATAAGAGGCATATACAGTAGTTAAGACAAGTTAAAGTTAAAGGGTGGAATGGATAAACCCGTGTCAAATCATTATAAGTCCAGCATGTAGAATAACAATATACAGGAATAAAAAGGTTATTGTCACAGGCAAGAGGGAGAAGGACAAAGCACAGTCACAGTTGAAGTGGGAGAGGATTTCAGCAGAGTAGGGTTTTAAACTGGCCTAGTCGCTGTTCCAGGGTGATGGCCAATGGCATTTCATTCAACCAGTAGGGGGCCCTGTAGTAAAAGGAGCATTGGCCCAGAGAGGTCCTGCAGTGGGGTACAGAGAGGGGGCCTAACAAGGAGCTCTGTGTAGACTGTGGCTGAGGGGAGGGCTGAACAAGGTGGCAGAGATGTGGGGGGGGGACTGTTTAGGGAGAGGTTCCGAGCAAGGAGACAGGTCTGGTATCTAAGTCTGCCTTCAAAGTTAAGCTAGTTGGTGAATCCATAGAGCTCACAGGAGTGTATCCAATGGTTGCATCCAGTGATTAATTAGCAGGCTTTATTTAGAGAGATCATGATTCAATGCAGGGCAGTGGGGTCAGCCACACTGCAGATAACAATCCCATAGTTAATAAGGGAGTGCACCGATGATGTCACAGCAAGACCTAGGGCATCAGGAGGCAGACACCCCCTGTGCCTATATAGGAGACCTAGTCTGGTATTGTTAGCTGAGCTGAGCAGATTGATGTGATCATAGTATGTGAGAGAGGAGTCAAGGGTGATACCCAGAAATTTATAGGTGGGCACAAGGTCGAGGGGGTAGCCCTGGACATTAATGATGTTGAGGGAAAAATCTTTAAGCTTATTTTGTCTGTAGGTGAAAAGCATGGCCTTAGTCTTTTTGTAATTCAGGACAAGATGGTACTGTGAGAACAAAACCTCGGCTTCAGAAAAGGAGTGTTGCAGGCAGGATTGAAAGGAGTGGGGGTCTGAGTTGCTGTCAGATATAACCACATCATTGGTGTACAGAAGCATTTGTCCTGAGCAGGCCTTTGGGAGATATTCAAATATATGCTAAACAGGACTGGGCCCAGTATTGAGCCTTGGGGAACTCTCAAAAGTACTGGTTTACTGGCCGAGAGTGTGGAGTTTAACTTGACCCTCTGGGTTCTGTCACTGAGATAGCTTTTAAACCACGCAGTAGCATCCAGGGACAGGACCATGCAATGCAGGGATTGGATTAGGAGTGTGTCACTGACAGAGTTAAACGCCTTGGTTAAGTCAATATAGGCAGATCCAACTAGGTGCTCTCAATCAAGAGCTTTGTTTATGAAAGTGGTGTATTCAGGAAGGGCAGTTGTAGTACTGTGGCCCTTCCTGAAACCATGCTGTTCGGTGCAGAGAAGATCGTATTTAGTGAGATGGCCCGAGAGTTGATCTGACACTGTTTTTTCTAACGCCTTGGAGAGGGAGGGAAGAATGGAGATGGGGCGGTAGTTGCCTCGGGAGGTTCGGTCCCCACATTTTAATACTGAGGTAATGACAGCTGTTTTCCAGCATCAGGGGAATTGTCCATGACAGAGGGACTGGTTTAGCATGTCAGTGAGTGGGGAGATAATGGAGTCTACGGTGAGGAGGACTAGTTTTAGGTCCAGTAAGTCACTACTAAAGTGCGTTCTCCCAAGGGCTTTGGTTAAATATGGTCTTGCCTTTAGGGGGGTGATTTTTCAGAGCCTGAAAGCAGGGGTGGATACTTTAAGGGGTGGGCTGGAGGGCAAGTCTGGGGCATGGTCAAAGAATTTAGAGGGAAGGACACTGCTAAGATCAGAAAATGCAGAGGGTATTGGCAATCAACAAGGAGTCATGGGAAAGTGATCCATATACTAGCAGCTGGGCGGGGGGGAGACAGATTTTCTATTCAATACTTTAATGTTGTTCCAGAATTTGTGCCCAGAGCCCCAGAAGGGGAAGAAGAGTGTCTCATGGTAGTGGGTAGCTTTGGCTTTCCGAATTCCCCAGGTACATTTGTTCCTAAGTTCCTATATACAGTTGCCCATTAATTGGCACCCTTGTTTTCAGTCTCCCATAGGAGGACATGGATTGAATGGGCATGTAGTCTGAACTACCCTCTCACCTATGTGCTGGTCCCTGCATGGCAGCATTGAGGCACATTAGCAAGGCAGTGTGGGGAAACTTGCACTGTGATTGCTCACATTACATGTCATGTGGATAAGCAGAGGACCTCAGGTTCCAGTGCTGTCAATCCAACACCTTTTATGAGCACTAAATTCAAATACAGAAAGACAAAAGAGAAAAAAGAACTCATAATACATAATCTGATAGAAGACTGTACAGTACATAAGGAGTTTTATGAAAAGCATATCATGACAATGTTTTAGCTCAATACAGTAAGCTGTGTATATAGGGGAGTATGGCATGGCAGGTATCTACAGTATGTGTTATAATGTTGTGGTCTTGTGTGAGATTCAAGAGATTTCTGATCAAAGAGGATGTTGTTATTAAGCAGTAGATACCCTGGGCCCGATTTTTGAAGCATTTAGAGTGATGCAAGCAACCTGTGTTCACAATACTGGTCGCAAAATGCAGTATGCTTCCCAAGTTGCGTTGAACACAGTTTTCGAACGCACATTGCATATGACACAAGTGTAATGCATCCTAGAGCATAATGTGGTTGAACATGGGTTACGTCCAAACACAAATGCAAATTGCATCGATGGAACACAAAATGCGTAGATGAAAGCCCAATTTGATATAGCCAGCCACCACAGGCCCCAAATTGGTATTTTAGAAAGGCAAGGACACAAAGATGCGTCCAAAATTAGATGCACCTGTTAGACTAGGTAGGAGCTGGTCTAAAGCAGATATAAAAGGGGCCCGGCAATGAGGTTTGCACTGAGTCACTAGTGAGGTGCAGGAGCAGCAGGAGGAGCACCAGTGCAGTGACAGCAACGAGGATGCCTAGGCTAGCAGCCCTATTTGCCTATATGCTTGGCACTATAAATGCGCCACCAGTTTGCCCAACAGCTGCGGCAGCCTGCACAATGATGGCAGCAGGCACAACATGTACACTCGGATAGCTGCATGGCAGTGTGTCATGGCTCAATCGAGGATGTGTTGTGTGCATTGTCCAGCACAGGTGTGGCCATACTGTTTGGCTGGTATGTCCATGGCACACTGCCACTGACAGTCTGCTGTGGAGGGATTGCCGGAAGGGACCCATCTGGTACACCCAGCAGACCATGTGCTGCATTTGGTGCAGGGTTCAGTTATGGGGTACTGTGGTGTGACAGTACACCATCCGGCCAAACTGTGGCCAATGCAGTCTGTGTTTTGCATACTGACATGGTCGCATGTTGTGTCTGTGGCCCAGCCACCTGTCCCTGTCCAATACTGTGTTTGCATGCTGCGCTCACACGAGGTGTTGCATTGGTGTCCCTGTTTGAGGGTCCAGGCATGGGCATTGAGTGTTGCTGCCATACCAGGTCATCAGTGCATACAGTGTGTGCTGCATCAGGGATCCTTGTGCCAGACCACTGGAGCCACACAAGTCACTCCAGAGCACCTGAGACATGCTCCAGTATGGCAGTCTAGCATTCATTCACCATCTGCAACCCCTGCAGGATGTCAGCCTGCCATTGCCATGGGCTGGCCACAGTCCTCAGGCCCTGGGTGGTGGCATCCCTGACATCTGCCATGTCCTTATGCAGTCGCTGGTAGTGTGCCTGTGCTGCAGTGCTGTGGGTGTCAATGTGCTCCTGTATTGCCAACAGTTCATGAGTGAGGCTTTCCTCAGATGATAGCATGTTGTGGCACAGTCTGTCCACATTGTCCATGGTCATGTACATCCCTGCAGTGTTTTCCCCATCATCCTCACCAACCCCGCCTCCCTCAAGCATGGATGGTGTTGGGGACAGGTCCTGGGCAGTGTTGTCATGAATGTCCGCATGGCTAACCCCTGTGCCATCATTCACACCCTCCTCGACCTCCTCCTGCCCCCATCACCCCATCCACATCTGCTGCCCGCTCATCACCCTTCTCTGTCTTCCCCTCAACATCCCCCTCCCCACTCCTCATCGGTGGAATCATCAGCGTCCTTCATTGTTGCATCTCTGGACTGTTTCACGGTGTCATCCTGACTGCCGTCACTTTCACTGTTCCCACCACTGGTGGACATTTCCTCATTAGGTGCCTCTTTGTCACTGGTCTGTGTGTGTCCAGTGTTTTGTGATCCAGATGCTTGTGGCCCTCTGGTTCCTGATGTTCCACTGGTACCTGCAACAGAGGTTTGACAGTTGTCAGTTCAAATAGTGGCTGTGTTCCAATTGCATTTTCAGCTACACCTGTGCAGCACTGCATTGACTACATGGGCCTATGGGACCACTGGGCTATGGTTGTCTACATTGGGCCTCATGATACACTGCACAGGCATCTGTGGCCCTCTGTAAGCCTCTGTCCTGTGTGTGTCATCAGTCTGCTGGTCAGGTTGCATCCTGTGTAGTGTGCCATCACTTGTGCAGCAGTCATGGGCCCAGCCTTGTGCACCATGCCTGTTCTCCACTAATGGAGTGGATCAGCTGCACTGGCCACCATAGCAGATGACCTTGGCCCAACATCCCTGAAATGCACTACTCTCCCATGTTTTGGGTTGTGCACAGTCCCATGGGATGCATGCATGCTCTGTGCCATTGTCCACAACCCTGCATCCAGACATGTGCTGTGCCCTACCACACACCTTCACCACTATGCAGCCTGAACACATCCAGATTGCTGTCTCCCTCAGTGCTCCACCTGCTTATCTGGGATGCCACCAGCTCCTCCTGGCTGGTGAGCTTCACTGGTTCATGTGGTCCCCCTCCAGTGTCAACGGTGTTCCTGTAGATCTGTGCCATTTTCTCTTTGGACCATCAGGTGAGGTCATTGTACCTCTTTTGTAGCTCACGCACTGTCCACTTCACACTGCTGACAGTGTTCACCTTGCTGGTCACAGCTTCCCATGCCTCCTATTGCTTCAGTCTGTGGGCCTTGTTGCTACCTCAGCTGAGGAGTAGGGCAGCATTGGCATCCACAGCCTCTAGGAGAATGTCAGTCTCTTTCTGGGTGAAATTTTTCTTTTTTTTTCTACCTTTTTTTTCTGCTGCTCAGCCATTCCCCACACATGTGTCCTACACAACTGTTCTCTGTGGGTGGTCTCTGGTGCTGTAGGACAGGAACACAGGCATTAGTACAGTGGCAGCAGTACAGGCAGGTGTGCAGTGCTGTTGCAGTCACTTGTGGGCATACACATGACATTGTGGGCTCCTTACCTGGGGGGTGTTCCACTCCTCTTGTTGGTGGTGCCACTCTGTGTGTGGTCTCTGGTGCTGTGGGACACAAATGCAGGACATTTGTACAGTGGCAGCAGTGCAGGCAGGTGTGCAATGTTCCTGTGGTGTGTCCTTTGCTTCTTTGTACTGACCTGTTATGTTTTTTCCCTGTGTTTTATGTTCAGTTTCCTCTCACTACCGCTATTTGTGTTCAGTCCATTTTTCCTCTCAATATACATCTTACAAGCAGTTTGTACATCTTTTTATGATGCAATTTGCATCCGACGTCATTTTCCTGTATCAGGATGCAAATAGCATTTTTTTCTAAAATGCCAGCCATTTGCATGGCCACAGCTGCATTTGGTGCATGTCTTGCCTTGGACACATTTCTCATCTATCTTCCCTACTTTTGAAAATCAGGTCCCCTGGCTTTTTCTGTACAGTGTTCACTCCTTGAGTAGTTTTTAAGTGTCTGTCAATTTGCTGTATTTATACAGAGCTATGTAGTCTATGTTTTATGTACCATTTATTTCACCTGATGTGTCAGCTCATGGGCTTTGATTGAGGAATAATTTGTACAGAATGGTGCCAAGCAGCTATAGATATATACCGTAGCAGGTAAAAAAAAAATTAGTGTGGTTATAATCATGAGAGTGAGTAATTTTTGCAACATAGCATAGACTGAATGTGTATCTCGCATCGTTTCTGAGATACGGCCATTGAAAAGCACTGTGACTTCAAATGCTGAGGGCATAGTAGTGGTCTATGCACATGAAAATGAGCAATTGGAACACTAATTCTCAAATATCTCAGGAACCGTACAAGGTAGAAAAAAATTTGAATTTCATGGTTTTCATGGTAGAGGGACTAAGTATTTTTGTGATGAGAAGCCTGTATCTTGAACCATTTTCAAGATACAGGTCTCAAAAGGCGTAATGGGCACCACAATGTTGTCCTTTAGGAAAATTTCTGAACTTCGGAATGCTGTAACTATGGGAATGTTCAATGTTTCTGTAACAAAGCACCAAAAGACACACCTGTAGGACTAGGGCTTTCCACCCTGAAAGGTTCAGATCAATAGCACAATCCACATTGCCACAATGAAATGACAAAGAAAACAACTGCTGCAATGTTATCCTATGGGAACATTTCTGAACTTCAGAATGCTGTAACTAATAAGCCTGTTCAATATTTCCACAGCAAACCACCAAAAGGCACATCTGTGTCACTAGGGCTTGCCACCCTGAAAATTGCAAGCCAATATCACAATCCAGCTTGCCACAATCAAGTGACAAAGAAAACAGCATTTAGCAAACTTCATTCATGCAGTGTTAGCATGATTACTTTCATGTTTGCATGATTGTCCAATCTCTATAATGGGAATGTTAGCACACACAAAAAATTGTTAACGCGGTTACTTTTTGGAGTTGGTGTGATTGTTTGCACCAAACAAATATGTTAGCGCAATCAAAAATCTGAAACATTTTAGAAATCATATTTCTGGAACAGGTGCTGCAAAACTAATACCAGGGGCATGTTCATCTGGGCATGATTAGGTAAACCCAACGGTTGGTGTTTTCTAAAGTGCAGCATTTTTTGAATTACAACATTTTTTCTCTCTCGCTAACTGAAAACAAAATGGCAGCAACACAACAACATTTTTGGCCAAGCTCGACAACAAAATGTGACTGCAAATGTTTTCAAAGTGCAAATATACATTTTGGGATACTTCTGATTGGCCAAAATGCATCGGCTGGACCAGCAATATCCCAGCCACGGGTGCCCAAAACATGGTTGCCCGACATCGGGATTTTGCCCCCGCCAGAGTGAGAATCGCTAAGTACAGGGGGTGCGGGGGGCGAAGCCCCCCAAATCACTCTCTGGGGCAAAATCTTGATGTTGGGCAACCATGTTTCGGGTACCAGTAATCAGGGTAATGACGGGTGGGACGATGCATTTCGGCAGACCATAGTATATCCTAAATTTTTCCATAGGCTATATTGGGACATGAAACAAAATTGCATAACTTTTGAACAGAGCAATATTTTTTCTCCAGATCTTCAAAAGGCATCAGTGCAATCCAGGACACATGTAGACAACCCAATTTGAAGCCACTCAAATGCATTCTTCAGTGCATTATGGGTGGACAAAGAATTCACAACTTTGGGGAAATTTCACTTTTTGAGCACACTATGGTTCCACAACCCCATACAACTGTCCAAATTGAAAATGTCCAGATCCGGAGACCTGTGGAATATATTTCCACATTCCAAATATTAGGCAAATCAGACAAACGGGTCAAAAGTTATTAAAGTGCAAAATTTGAGGTTTAACATAGACATGGCTATACAGCCCTAGATATATATATATATATATATATATATATATATATATATATATATATGTGTGTGTGATGTATGTATATATATATATATGTGTGTATGTGTATATATATATATATATATATATATGTTATATATATATATATGTATGTGTGTATATATATATATATATATATATTGTGTGTGTATTTGATACTGGAGAGACAAAGTGTGGCATTCATGTCCCAATTTTATTTTACTTAAATCCTATAACTATAGCATTGTTACATTGGGTGCATATGGAGGTAATGTAATACCAAATATAAAGATAGTTCATCATCTGGGAGTGTAAGAAAATGAGTCTTTAAGTTAGAACATGGATCAGGTAGTGTACGTAACACAGTGAACCTTCTGCTGAATTTTCAGTTTACATTTCTTTTAGTTTTTTTCCAAATTAGTATGGTTATTGAAGCAATTTAGGTACCATAGTATGCAACATTTCACTATTTTATTCTAAGCATTACTTGATTGTAATTATGCCACAATTTATCTTTGGGCACCACTGCTGTGAAAACAGGACATTTCAAAGTTTTGCTGCTGATTGTATCCATTTGGTTTTACCGTCCCCTTTTTTTAATCTGCTATGTGAACCTTGATGAATAAGTTAGACACCACTGAGTTTCCTAATTATTCAGTGTAATTTATTCAAAAAGTTTTTTTATAAGAAGTCATGTTCGTAAAAGTGACACCACATAAAGTTATGTGGTAAACAGGGACCCAACAAAAGCATCAATGTAAGTGTAACTATCCAACAAAGTCCTACTATAAGAAATACTTATGTTAATGTACATAAAGCAGACATAGTTATCTTTAAACATTTACTTCTGAATGCATTTTCACTGGGCATGACAAAGTTTACCTGCTGCTTGCATCTGTTTGTTTTTACAGTTTTTGTTTTCTTAATCAGCTATGTTAACCTTTGTGCGTAAGTTAGACTCCACTGAGTTTCTTAATTATTCGGTGCAATTTATTAAAAAACAGTTTTTTCTTAAGAAGTCATGTACGTAACAGTGACACCAAAAGTCATGTAAGTAACAGTGACACCAGATAAAGTCATGTGGTTAACAGGGACCCAACAAAAGCAATAAAATAAGTGTAACTATCTGATATAGTTCTGCAACAAGAAGCACTTGTGTTAATGTACATAATGCAACCATAGTTATGTTTAAACATTTACTTTTGAATGCATTTTCTCCAGAGGTGTCAAAGTTTACCTTCTGACTATATGTTTGTTTTACAGCTCTTTTTTACTTACTCAGCAATTTAAACCTTGGCTGAAAAGTTAAGACACCACTTATTGTCCTAATTATTTGGTGTAATTTATTTAAAAGCTGTTTTTTTCATAAAAAGTCATGTACATAACAGTGTCACCACAACAAATCATGTACGTAACAGTGAGAGGAATGGAGACGCCAAGAAAAACACTCACTGGGATGAGAAGTAGAAAGGAAGTTTCTTGGGCAGGTGTGGGGCTTTTGGGGCTACTGTTTTTCTTTCTGTTTCACTTTGCGTCACCATGCGCATTACTATTTGCATAGGTAGGCACTACGAACTTCTCTTTTTCTCCCATAGGATAACATTACGTCATTCACTGCGCCTTTCAGGGCCCGTATCTCAGAAAGCAGTTGCAAAGATCACGGACTTTTCATCAGAGAAAACACTTAGCCCCTAGTAGGAGCTAAGTACAAAACTAGCCAGGAAAGTCATAAATCATACGACTTTTTAAATTTTTTTCTACGTCATACGGTTCCTGAGATATAAGCAATTTAGTATTCCAACTCCTCATTTTCTGCTCCGAGACCCATTATTATGCATACATTCTTTGTACTCACTGTCTTTCTCTATGCAGCTTTTGGGGAAAACCAGCCTGTGTGCTTACATTACTGTTACCCTTACTGCTTCCGCTTGCAGTTCCGTACCCGTTTCACTTACTGTTCCCATCTACACCACCATGTGTGTTACTCTTTGTGTTTTCATTTGTGCTTGCGTTTGCATTATTTTAACCATTTGTGTCTACAGTACTGTTTCTCTTTCTGTTTCACTTTGTGTCACCATGCACATTACCATTTGTGTTTGCGGGCACCATGTTACTATGTGACAAGACATCACGTGTAGGCGGGGCTGGGGCCCCCCTTACGCATTACATTCACTATTTCTCGTTATCATTCTCAAAAAGAAGGGAAATTAGAGGCAAAAAACTCAGTTTAATGCATCAGTTAGGGTTGTTCCACAGTGACAAAAGCGAGGAAATTCGATGTTAGGGTTGAAACCCCCCTTGCACCCCTCCAGCCCACCCCCCCAGCCAGAATCGGGGTGCGCATTGGGGTCTCGGTCTTAACTCTCACCCCATTCTCCTATTCTTCAGCTTCTTTCCACATGTGATGGGGTGAGAGTTAGGGCCGATGACTCCAACGTGCACCCTGATGCCAGTTGGGGTGGTGGGCTGAGGAAAGAAATGCAACTAATCAGGTATTTCCTCCCGTTTGTCACTGTGGAACAAGCCTAACTGATGCATTAAACTGAGTTTTTGCCTCTAATATACAGTATATATATATATATATATATATATATATATATATGTGTGTGTGTGTGTGTATATATATATATATATAGTTAGGGTGAAATGGCACTTGTATGTTAAAGACCAAACTTTGAGCCTTAATAACTCTGGAGCCATTCAAAGGGTTTGCATGCATAATCTCTATGGGTAGGTCTGTTGACCTGCCAAATTTAAAATTTTGTGGGAATCCATCCTAATGGTTTCTAAGATATAAAGTGTTGGAAAAAAACTCAGAAAAATCGAAATTTTTTAAATTTCTTTGCTCACCTGTATCTCAGGAATGCCTATATGTTGTGGTCTGACATTTTCAGGATAGAAAGCCTCTGGGTCACTGATGTGCCTTTTGAAGGTTTTGTGAAAAAATATTAATCAGTTCAAAAGTTATGACATTTTAAATTTTCCCATTGTTTCCTATGGGAAAATTGATATGTCTGGCATGAAATATGTATTTTTCACACGATAAGAGTACTGTGCGAAAAATAGTAACTTATTTTCGAACAATAGGACTACTGTGTGAAAAATACCAGCTTCTTTTCACAAAGAATGCTGGTATTTTTTGCACAGTTCACAGTCCTGCGATAGGGTTGAGCTGTGTTGCGGCTGCCATCTTGTTTTGCCACTTAGCAAGGATGTTGAAGTACTATACATTTAAACACAAATAAACATCAGGAAACAGCTAAAGAGAACCTCTTTATGTGTTTTCTGATGATCTGTTTGTGTTTTAAGCTGGACTCAAAGAAGTTTTCTCTCGGGTGACAGCTTATACAGAGAACGCCTTGGAGTCCATTCTCTATGTGGGAAGAGTGGTATTTTCTTGACTTCTGCAGCTGCAGTTGGAACTCATGCTGCTGGCTGCAGAGTCACACAATACATGGTGTCTACTAGACATACTGGGAGCCCACCCAAGTGTTCCCAAATGTATTATTTATTTATAATTACTGGCTTCCTCTTTTTCCCATAGGGAAACTGTGGTATAATTTCCTGTTATACATGAATGTGTATGACGGCAAACCGCGCAATGCTGTGCAAAGCCGCACAATGCTGTGCAATCGCACAAAGCCGTGCTAAGTCACACAAAGCTGTGCAAACAGTGTGAAACACCAGTAATTACAAAAAATAAAATATGGGGTGTTGTGTGTAAATTTGAAGTTTTCACACACCCTCGGGGTAAGATGCTTGCACAAACTCCTCAAGCTTCACTCTCGGGGTTCATGTAGCATCTTACTACTCAGGTGTGTGTAAACTTCTCATTACACACACTACCCCATACATTATTCTATATGTAAATACATGTGAAAAGAAGAAAAATGTCCCCCCCAAGATCTTTTCTTGGATGCAGAATCCTGCATCAAAATGTGCACTGATTTCAATGCAGGATCCTGCATCGAAGTACTGTAATGTGGCACACAATACTTTCTGATACAACAACCACTGGGTGGCACATTACAGTACTTCAATGCAGGATCCTGCATTAAAATTTGTGCACATTTGATCTGAGATCACTAAATCTCTGCCCCTTTTCCAACATCCGGGTGCCTAATTCCCATGTCCATCTGTATCCCCTCCCAAGTATTGTGGCACACTGGGAGCCCACCCCAGTGTGCTGAGATATATATATATAAATTTAAATACCCCAGGCCCACTCTGATTTCCTACAGGGGTTCCCAGTCCCCCTGTTGGAATGATGATCCCCATGAAAGAAAACTTATGTGGCACACTGGGAGTCAACCCAATATGCCCAGTACCCCAAATAAAACCTGTAAAAAAAAGAAAACCATCCCGATGATTTAAAAGAAAAATACCTATAATAAAGGAAACCGTTCCTCGTAGTCTCCCCAGTCTCCTCCCCATCCCCACCCTCCTCAGTATACCCACCTCCCTGCACCCCTTCACCCATACTTACCATCCAGAGGCCAGGATCGGTGATTTTCTGTGGACCGGGAACATGTCTACACTCTTCAAAGTCCAACCGCAAACTGAAGAAATCGAGGTAAGCTGTATAATGGGACTCAATGGGGGGGGTTCAACTTAGGCTGATATCTCATCCAATTTTAGGAATTTTGGCCCCAGATTTTAAGCATGCGGTTCTTAGGACCCCTTCTCATGAACATGTTACTGTTGTTTCGTTTCTTGGTCCCGAAAGGTGATTTAACTGTCGCTGCACAGAATCACCTTTTGGGACAGATTCATGAAATGACAGTTCCACTGTTCATGAGGTGGGGTCCCAAAAAGTCCATGTTGCAATTTTGGTGAAAAAATTCCCCAAAATAACTGTGTTATGAGAGTGCATTGTGTACTTTCTATGCAGGCTCGTAACTTCACCAGTTTTAATATTTTCACCCCAGATTTTCAACATTGGCATTTTTTAACACCTCCTTATGAACAGTATAGCTGTCATTTTTCACATACTGCCCAAAATGTGATTTTGCAACTGTGGCGCAGAATGGTGGAGTTACTGCACAAAATCAACTTTTGGAACTGAATAACAAAATGACAGTGCCACTGCTCATGAGGAGAGGACTCATAAAGGCCATGTTACAAATTTGGTGAAAAAATTCCCCAAAATGACTGCATTACAGGTGTGGATTGCACACTTACTATGCATGCCCAGAACTTTGCCAATTTTTCAAATTTTCACTTCAGATTTTCAGCATTGCCATTTTCTTACACCACCTTATGAACAGAACAACTGTCATTTTGTACATGCTGTTCAGAATGTGATTTTGCCCTGTGGCATAGACTGGTGCAGTCGCTGTGTGAAATCAACTTTTGGGATGCATTAACAAAATCACTGTTGCACTGTTCATGAGGTGAGGTCCCATAAAGCCGATGTTGAAAATTTGGTGAAAACATTCCAAAAAATAAGCACATTACGAGTGTGCATTGCGCAGTTTCTATGCACGCTCATAACTTTGCCAGTGTTTCCCATTTTTCACACTGTTGTACCATCTGGATAGAGGGATGGAAGAGCAGGGTCCGAAGGACTCTGACTCCCACTGTAACATATGGATACTGTTGTACTATTTCAATGGAGGGATGGGAACGCAGGGTCTAAAGGACCCTGTGTTCTCATCATGATATATGGATTCTGTTGTACTATCTCAATGGAGGGATGGGAGCTCAGGGTCCGAAGTGACAAATGGACAGTGGTGTACTATCTTGATGAAGGGATTGGAGTGCAGGGTGTTCCTTGGACACTGCACTCCCAACCACGACATATGGACACAGTTGTACTATGTGGATGGAGGGATGGGATCACAGAGTCCATAGGACTCTGCACTCCCACCATGACATATGGACACTGTTGTACTACCTGTCTTATAGGATGGACCCTTTGCTCCTAGTATGACTTACGGACAGTGTTGTACTATGTCGATGGAGGGATGGGAGCACAGGGTCTGAAGGACACTGCACTTCTACTATTAATGTGGACACTGTTGTACTACTTGGATGGAGGGATGAGCATGCAGGGCCCAAAGGACCCTGCACTCCCACCATGACATATGAACACTGTTGTACTATCTGGATCGTGGGATGGGAGTGCAGGGTCCAAAGGACCCTGTGATCCCACAGTAAACTGAGGACACATTTATACTATCTGAAAAAGAAGGGAAATTCTTTGCAAAAAACTTTGTTAATGCATCAATTAGGGTGCATACCACAGCAACAAGAGCAGGGAAATGAGGCACTAGGGTTTCCAAACCTAATGCCCCACCCACTGGGTTCCCACCCTACCACCCCACCCCCATCCCCACCACCCCACACATCTACAGGTGTTGGGGTGTGCCATGGGGTCATAAGGCCTAACTCTCACCCCATTGTCCTATACTGTAGCATGTATGTATGTTCACATGTGGAATGGGGGTGAGCATTAGGCTATAGGACTATAGCACATACCAACATACCTGCAGAGTGTGTGGAGGATATGTGGATGGGGGGGTGGGATGTATGGGTGGGAATCAGGGTGAGGCATTAGAGCTGGAAACCCTCAATAATCTTTATTTCCTGCTTTGTCACTGTGATATCCGCCTCAACTGATGCATTAACAAACTTTTGCAAAGAATATATATATATATATATATATCTATATATATACATATATATACATACATATATATATACTGTGTGTGTGTATATATATATATATATATATATATATTACATATATATATTTATACACTAGGGGTGAGACAAATGAGTAGTGGATAAATCCAAGTATCTTCACACAGTGATACAAATCCTGATAAAAAATCACAGTGTGATAATATTTTACATTTATACATATTGTGCTTACCTCAGAGCCTAATACAATCACTATCCTGATCTCTTAATGACATCTTGATCACTCTAGGCAGGTTTCCCTAACACAGCAATTAGGAACACCACCAAACCTTCAGTAGCCTAGGAAACTAATCAGTATATCATTTCCACCTGCAACTCACCTGCTAGCCTTAGAAAAGCACAATGTGTTCCTGCAGAGAACCAAAGCAAACTAACAGCAATCAGTTTCATACTGACAAGAAGCCAAAAAAGAGCAAAGCCTTCCACATCCATGAATACCTCAACTACCAAGGAATACACCCTGCTTCATCCCAAATGGCAAATTAGTGTTTCAGTTTGTTTTAGCAGAAGTTTCCTTTTTGTGTTTACTTATGCACTTGAGCATGGAATGTCTTGGGACAATAGGGGAAATGAGAGGTGTGTCACTGCCAAGCCATTTACAGCTGAAACTGCAATGGTTTTGGCAGTACACACCAATGACCATTCTCTCTGGTCATGACTAATTTTTAGTTCTGCTGATGTGGTGCATCCTTGACTTGAAAGAAATGAGCCACCCCAATTGGAGTGCTTCATTTCTTTCTATAGCAGTAACTCTGGCCATGTGCATTACAGTTGACAGTAATGTGCATGGCCGGAGTTTCAGTTCTTGTTGCTCTGTCTGCACGGTTTGCTGCACCATTCCCTTTCATCACCTTCCTGCCTTTGTTCATAAATGGTACTTCTACTCTTGCTGTGTTTCTTTTCATGCAAAAATGTGGTGAAATGAATAATAATGTGCCTCAGGAGTGAGTGCTGATGAATTAATCAGTCAGTGATTGTCTTGGCCGCAGTTCCATTGTATTACTGTTTATGTTACCCCTGTCATTGTATTACTGTTTATGCTACCCTTGTCAATGTATTAACACTTGCACTTCTTGACCACTCAGGTCCATCTTGTAAATGAGCTATGCTCAATGATGTTCGCCTGATTAAATAAAGATTTTGATTGATTGATTGATTGATTGATTGAGTTCCTTTGTGGCAGCTCTGTTTCTTTTGATTCAGTGTTGACCAATAAACAATTATGCTACCCTCGGGGTAGTGAGAGTTGCAGCACTTTTCTTGGACTGTTAAGTTAAGAAAAAAAGTTGGCAACTCACACCCATGTTATACTCTAATGTACTCACGTTGGCAACTACAGTGTTTTGAAGATGCAATGAACCAAAACAAACTTGGCAAAGAAGTACTTTGCTGCTAGACACTTGTCAAAAGTTGGAGTTGCTAATAGGATCTGCATTCTTTTTCTTTATGATGATGTGTTCATTACAAGAAAGGCTTAACCTGTTTACCTTGGTTCTTCTTCTAGTTATGCTCTTTAATGATTCACTAAACCACTTCAATCTGATCATCATCCTGCATGGTAGAAAATCACTGTCTGATACTGTCCCTTTTGGCCAGAGCCTCTTTTTGTTTCCGCAGGAGATGGATCCCAGCCCATTGGTGGCTTACTCATTAATGATGTTTTCATCCATCAAATGCCTGTAATGGTTTACTGCTACACCATGACCCCAGGAGGACTGTCCAAAACCACCAGGAAACCTCCCAATCAAAATCTAGCAAGTGGAGCCAAACTAACAAGCCACCTAGCAATGGTTCCAGGACAGTGTGTGAGCAGTAATAGAATTATACTTTATTAAAAAGCTTAGGGGGAGGGGCTACAGGGGTTATATCTTTAAACTGAACCCCACCTCCAACCTGTCCCATTATAAGTCAGAGGAGGTAATGCACAACAAGCTACCAGGACTCACTTCTGAGTCAGAGGGACCAAGCCCTGGCAAGACCCTCTGTAATTCCAACACGTGTCATCAATGTGCATGTAATAATGTGAGTCTGTTTGGGCTGGGGGTATTTTACACGTTGAATGGTTAACTGAGATCGGGCCTGGCCACAGTTGCCCCATTGGCTTTATTGTTTTGGTTTTTATACTACCTGTGCTATCTTTATATTAGTGTGAGCCACTCCCTGCAGTAAACAGACAAAAAAGTTCTGCCTCCTACAGCAATTGTTTAAAAGAACTTGGACCATGATGCCTCCTATTCTACAAGGCGCAGATAACAGCTGACCTATGAAAGCAGGACATATTGCCTTACCCTGCCTACAAGAAATCAGTCCTCAACACCCAGCACCCTCTTCCTCAACTTTCCTCAAGGCAACAGTACTTGGCATCCAGTGATATCCTGGTCTAACCCTAACTCAAAACAGTCTTCCCTGGAGTCAGACCAGTGCTAACCTACTTATCCTGCCCAGGTAACCATCCAAAGTACCAACCCCTCACCCTGCTCTCCCAGTCCTGGATGGTCACCGAGAATAAACCTCTTCTTTCTGACTTGACAATTCACCATCTGAAAAATATAACAGCGATCCTGGTTACTAAGTAAATGAATTTTATTATCCTATACAGTGATCATGAAACTATTAAATAGACAAATTTGATCTAATTGATAATCATGATCATTGGGATTGTTTTACTCAGTGGGAAGACCTGAGAGTAGGGTTAGTGCTAGCCGCCATAGGGTTGTAAGTAAATTTGGCCCAGTCGACAGCCATCAAATTAGAATGTTAGCACTGGAGATACTCCAGTGTTGCCAACTTTACACTCGTGAAACTTTGAGAAGTTCTTGTCTTAATAATAAGTGATACGTTTCATACCAAAAAAAATTAATCAACATTTTTGGGGAGAATTGGTTTTGACTGTTCAGCCCTGATGATGCACAAACTACAAAGGCATTACATTCAGAGTTGGGGGGGGATAACTGGGGCACCTGCCACCTTTGATGTAGGATGGAACATCTCTAAAAGACGTCTGAGGATCCCTCTGTACTGTCCCCCCTTCCCAGATCAAGATGGCGCCATGCAGGGTGGCCGTCTGAAAGGGGGTTACTGCAATGGAATACATTTTGAGAACCTTTAGTGACTTGCCTTTGCATGTTTTGCCTTTTTTGCATTCACTTGCATGCTTGCGCAAGGAATGTCTTGGGCTGAAGTGCTGAGAAAACAGTGACCGTGGAACACTGAATTAAATGGATTGTTTGCATTAGCCTCACTTTCAAGCATCCTTACTTGTTTGGAGTGCTAAAAATCTTTTTCTGACTTACTTGTGCTGGGTCTATCCCCCTGTTACAGCACCCCAGGTAATTCCTGTGTTGTACCTGCAAACTTTTGTTTACCTTGATGCTGGCATCCTGCAGGCCCCAAAGCCAGCAAGCAGACAGTGCTACATGCAAATGTAGTCATGATCAAGGCCTGGACTCATTACAGTGGTCTCACCAGGAGGCACACCATGGGAGATCAGAGCAAGGTAAGTCCTGGGATGGAGGGAAGGTTGGGCTGTGGAAACTGGTGGAAGAGGACGCATTTGGGATTAAAAAGAGTAATTAGAAAAATGGGAAAAAGTTTTTTGTGGCCTACAGCACATCTACTCCTGCTTTTTTTTTTTCTTATTCTGTTTATAGTCCTGTGGCCAGGACAGGCTAGGATCCCTTCAGCCCTGCCCTGTCAAACCCCACACCACATTCCTATATCTCCCCAGGACTTACTTAATGGCCTGAATACCCCCATTGATTCCCTCCCATGGCAAGGTCAGATGGGGAAGGGCTGTCCCCTCAAATACATATTAGTTTTTGGCTTTCAGATCTTGGTGATGCAGCAGGCAAGGGATCAGTAGGAAAGACTTCATACAAGCCTGTCCTGCTACCATTTTTCTTCCTTTTTCTCTCTTCCTCACAGTGAGGCGCACTCATCGACATACGTGCATGGCAGCACATGCATGCCACAGAGTTCCACAGCACCACCCATTTCTGCCGCTCCCATCCTGCATGGCCACCAGGCCTCCACCTGGTGGCAGTCATTCAGTGGAGCAAGCAGTCCTCCCTCCCAGGGAGAGGAGAGCACCACCTTGGATGCTCAATCCTCTTCCCTCCCATCCAATCCCTGGCAACCCATGCTGGTTTCCAAACACGAATCATCGGTGTGGAACAAGGTGTGGCATCCAGCTCCTCAACCCTCAATGCCACTGGGCCAGCTTACTCCTGCTACTAAATCTTTTTTGATGTCACACTCTTCTGCTTGTGACATCATAACAGTTGTAACTGCAACAAACTATCTCAATCAGAAGATTATGAGTTCAGCAAAGTGGTAGAAGGTGAACTCTAGCAGGCAAGTATCATATTTCCATGTAAATTAACCTGGTAATGAAAAAAACAAGGAAAATGTTTTAAAGGCAATATAGAAAATGTACAGCAAAATGAACTGTGAGTAGCATCCAGGGAATCAAACACAACTGAGGCTTTACACTGCTTCTTCCTGCATGTTCCTCCTGTGACTCAGCTCAACCTGAGTCCATGTTCCCAAAAACACCATACCATAAATGTTCAGTTGTAATGGGTGTGGCCACTCCTTAAAATACAACTAGCCATACAAGGGACTATCGTTTTGTGTTGCAACGTTATCCACTCAACCCATCCACTCAGCCCCCCCCCCCTGCAAACCCTTACTTACCCACCAGAAGGTCCAGCGCCATAATACTGTCTGACCACAGACACATCTGCACTTTTCAAAGCTCATCACTTCAAAGATCATGAACAGAAGAAACAGGTATGCGGCACAATGTATTTTAATGGGGTTTGAACTTAGTGCCGTAAGTGCCAAACACCACTGCAAATACCTGCAAGCAAACTTTCCGCATTGACAAATGCTTGTTTTGTCCTGTGTCTTCTTTGTTTATTCCACAAGATAAAGTGAAATCAAACACAAAAATGATGTAAACCCCTATTGTATAAATCAAACTTATGATGTGCAGTCATGTGCTATGGAAAATATTTTCACTCCTGCATTCTGACCCCGGGATACTCTCACTCATGCCTTTGACACTCGTGAGCATCCAGCAGTCACTCTGCAGGAGTGAAAATATTTTCCATATCACACTCCTGCCCATTATGTATCCTATATATATATATTTTTATTTTTTTATTTCTATTTCAATAGTTCAGAAAACACTTTTGAGCAAATGATCTGTACAACAACATACAATTAAGTTACAGGAATAGACAGAAAATACAACAAATGCTATGCAATTAGTACAAAGACAAATCGCATGACTCCTATAAATATTTCATCAATGCCTGGTGATTATAATACGGATTAAGTAAACATGAAAATACATTCTGTGAGTAGAAGAAAAATACAAACAACAACCAGTTACTGACATCCATCATGAGATGAGTGTTAAGGGAGCACAGTGCAGAAAAAGGGATAGCAGCCTGGAGGTCAAGCTTAGTCAAAGGTCCTAGAAGGGGGAATGAGGTCATGACCAGGTTAATGGAGAGAAGGGCATGGGTCAGAGGAGCTGGTGCTTGGGGGGGGGATGAATGCTTGACATGAGTGGCATCACGAGATAAGGGGAGTGGAAAGGTGCAGGGGAGATGCAAGTACAGTATTGGAGGCACTAGTCAACAGGAACAACAGTGTAAGACCAAAGAATGAGTTGGGATGGGGAAGAAGGATTCAAAATTTATATATATATATATATATATATTATGGTAGCACAGTAGTGCTATCATAGTTAGGGTTGAGGAGCCATTTGCATGTTAAACCTAAAATGTTGCACCTTAATAACTTTGCACCCATTCAACAGATTTGCCTGAAATTTGGAACAGACAATCAAGAACCATAGATCTTGAGATCTGCCAATTTTTGTACTGTTTGGATATACGGCTGCAGAGTTATTAAGCATGACCTGCACGTGCGTTTATGCTTTTTTGGAATTCTTTGGTCGTCTCTAGAGGTCGAACGGTTTACGCGACCAGTCCGAAATCTTCAGGGAATGTGCGGCCTGGGTCCCCTATGTGCCTTTTGAAGATTTCGTAAAAAAATATTTAACGGTCCAAAAGTTATTCAAAAAACAAGTTCCCATTATAAATCAATGGGAAAAGTTAACAAAAAGTTTGACAGTGTCGCAAATGCAGTTTTTACTTTTGAAAATTGCCCTTTTACTGTTGCAAATCCACCATTTTGTTTTCAGTTGGTCATCAGAAAAATGCTTGGCATTTAAGTTTGGGACCCTCTAGCAACCTAATTCTTTTTGTATTCACCTAGTCGGACCCTGAGGATGCAAGGCATGTCTTTATTTTGGGGTAAAACACCCCAGAAATATGTTTTTCAGATTTCTGAAAAAGGTACTTTCTCAAAGTACTTTCGCAGTTGCGACAGTGTTGAATGAATTTGCGAAAGCTTTCGCAAAGTTTGACAGTACTTTTCCAGGCTGTGTGAAAATGACAGCAATTCTTTGGCACCCAGCTGCAAAAGAATAGTTTTGTCTTTTGGGCTGAAATTTGGAGGGGACGCAGACAACATTTCACAGATGTGTCTTTCAGTGTTTTGGTGAAAAAATGTTACAGGTCAGCAAAGTTACGGCACTCCAAGATTTATGCTTTTTCCCGTAGGATAACATTATGGCGTCCGCCGCATTACAGGAATTCTTTGCCACCCTGCTGCAAAATAATGGTTTAGTCTTTTGGGCTGACATTTATAGAGAAGACAGCCAACATCCAACAGATGTACATTGTACTGGTTTGGTGAAAAAATATTACAGGGAGCGAAAGTTATGGCACTCCGAACTTCTCTTTTTTTCCCATAGGATAACATTACAGAGTTCGCCGTGCCTTTCAGGACCCGTATCTCGGAAACGGTGTGAGATATGGACTTTTCCTCTGAAAAATGCTTACAAAACTAGCCAGGAAAGTCATAAATCATATGACTTTTGCATTTTTTTCTACGTTGTACGGTTCCTGAGATATAAGCAATTTACTGTTCTGACTCCTCATTTTCTGCTCAGAGACCCATTATTATGCATACATTCTTTGTACTCACTGTCTTTCTCTATGCAGCTTTTGGGGAAAACTAGCCTGCATGCATACATTACTGTTACCCTTACCACTTCTGCTTGCAGTTCCATAACCATTCCACTTACTATTCCCGTCTATGGCACCATGTGCGTTACCCTTCGCATTTCCATTTGCGCTTGCGTTTGCATTATTTTAACCATTTCTGTCTACAGTACTGTTTATCTTTCTGTTTCACTTTGCATCACCATGTGCATTACCATTTGCGTTTGGCACCGTGTTACTATGTGACAAGACATCACATGGTGGGCGCTGAGCCCAAAACCCCGTGCTCCTGCCGCCACATTACATTGCTATTTCTCATTATACTTCTCAAAAGAAGAAATTAGAGGAAAAAATCCATTTAATGCATTAGTTAGGTTGTTCCACAGCGACAAAAGCAAAGGAAATTCGGTGTTAGGGTTGAAAGCCCCCTTGGACCCCCCACCCGCACCCCAACCGGCGTGGGTGCCGTTGGAGTTGTCAGTTCTAACTCTCACCCCATTCTCCTATACCTCTGCTTCTTCACACATCTGATGGGGTGAGAGTTAGATGATGACCCCAACACACACCTGATGCTGGTTGGGGTGTGTATGGGGTCCAAGGGGGGCTTTCAACCCTAACACCGAATTTCATCACCTTTGTTGCTGTGGAACAACCCTAACTAATGCATTAAATGGAGTTTTTTGCCTCACATATACATATATATATACACACACACACACACACACACACAGCTGAATTAAATCAAATGTTGTTGGAATATAGACAAACCACTTGTGACAATAACTTTATTTTTGCTTTAAAGTTGGGTGTTTTGTCTTTGTTATGTCAACTAAAGAGAATTGCTGCAGTGCTGGTAGTTAAATGACAGTAGATACCATAGATGAAATTATTGGGCACCTGCTTGCTATTATTAATTAGAGACAAAAGTTGCACTAAACATTCAACTTCAGGGAACAGAGTAATGTAGCATAAGCACACCTAATATCATGACCAAATCAAGGCAATGCACTACAAAGAAAAATAGTAAAGCGATGTATTTATCTCAAAAGTTTTATCAGGAAATACATAATGAGCTGGTGACAGCTTGTTTCCAGATGCATCATGATGGGTGAGAAACATACTGTACAATAAGGTGCAATTGCTTAAATAAAATTACAATTGTGCAAAAAGTAAATACTGAAAGTCAGAGTAATTACTGTATAATAAGGTGTGAATGGTCAAAGCAAATTACCAAATGTATAAAAGTCAAATACTGAATTCTGAGTAGAATCAGTAGGTGTAATTGAAGAAGCTGGTTTGGGGGAAATGCACTAGTGTAAGTGCAGAGCAAAAGGTGAGCAGTGACAGGAGGCTGTTAGACCAACAACTCATGTTATAGTATCAGGAGCAATTGCAGGAGTGAGTTGTGAAGTCAAGGAGGAGAGATTTTAGGGAGCAGAGGGAAAAGGCAGTTTGGATGGTCAGGGAAGAGAGGACCAGAGTGAAAGGAAGTGAAAGGATTAAGCAGCTTGACCTGAGAACACGTCTACCTTGTCCTGGTGTGGGATGGACTGGCAAAGGCAGACTAGAAGGTGTGGTTTGGTTTCTAATACAATGCCCTTGAACATAAAAAGGAAGGTGTCAAATGAAGTTACAAATATAAATTGCAAGCTAGCCTCACCATGTTTAACTTGGCATACAGTGCATGAGTGAGGAAGTGACATGATGAGAAAGTGGCCTAATGATAGTGTGGCCACTTATGAAGCAAGGGTAGTGGATGAGCAGTGGGGTTGTTCTTCTTGTTTTTCTGCAAGGTGATTGACTCTGTGCCACACAGAAGGTTGCTAAAGAAGTTAGAAGATCTGGGAACATTGAAGAAATTATTTAGATGGCTAGCTAGCTAGCTGGAGGATAGAAAGCAGAGCATGGTTGTAAATGGGATCATGTCAGGGGGTCATAAGTGGGGTGTAACAGGGGTTTAGTCCTGGTGCCAGTCCTTTTTAATATGTTCATCAGAGTTGTAGAAGAAGAATAAATACAATACAAAATGTGTCTCTTTGCAGGTGACGTTAAACTCAGTGGCAGGCTAGACAATGAGTAAGTGGTTACTGAGGTGCAGAGGGACATGCAAGAAGTTGAGAGGTAGCACAAAGTTTGGCAGTTGAACTTTAACTCCAAAACATGCAAGGTGATATACATAGGGAACAAGAACACCAGCAAGGAATACTCGACGAGAGGGATTAAGTTGGACACTACCACAGAGGAAAGGGACTTGGGAGTCATCATAAGTGACTCCCTAAAACAATCTAGTCAATGTAACAAAGTCTACAACAAGGCAACCAAGATGTTGAGGTGTATAGAGAGGGGGTTTGACAGCAGGAGGAAGGAGGTGATACTGCCTCTCTATAGATCACAAGTTTGAATACTGTGTCCAGTTCTGGAGCACTCATATAAGAAAAGATAAGGCCAGGCTAGAGACAGTAAAGCATAGGGTAAAGAAAATGATTCAGGGCCAGCAAGGAAGATCCTATGAGGAACATTATACTGTCCTAAACATGTACTCACTGCAGACCACAAGGAAGAGGAGAGATAGGAAAGAGTATGAGGGGAAGACCTGGTTGTCAGCATCTCTGAATGAGGCTGAGTATTAATTATAATTCAGAGGAGGCATACGCCAAGTGTGGTCCAGCCCCTAGCCTTACTGTCTACTGAGCTTTACAGGTCTTCACTGATTGGGAGAGAGACCAATCAAGGAGGAAAGGCAGACTTCAACAGGTGAAGAAGCAGGCATTACTTAACAGCAGTTCTACCTGACTGAATCCCCCTTGGAGTGCACGGTCTAGGCTCCTATCTCTGCTGAGGCAACTTTTCTCCTCGATTGCTCTGTTTAGACCCAGCCAGCGGCTGTTCTCTCAGCATAAGAAGCAGTTGGAACACTTATCCAGAATTCCTAACTGTTGTATGTAAATCAGCATTTATACTGCTGTACCACTACTGAAATAGATGTCCACTAATAGAAAGCTGTCAGCTGGAAGCAACAACTCAGTCACAATGGGTATGCCTAGGAGGCATACGCCAAGAGCGGTCCAGCTTCTAGCCTTACTGTCTGCTGTACCCACTACTGAAATAGTGGTCAGCTGATAGAAAGCTCTCAGCCAGAAACAACCAGAAGCAACAGTTCAGGTACAAAGGGCAACCCTAGGAGGCATACGCCAAATGTGGTCCAGCCCCTAGCCTTACTGTCTGGCAGACCTTAGCAAACTGATTGTTTTTTCAGCAGAAAGGAGAAACAAAGGTTCTGCCCTCCTACCCTACCCCCTAATCCCACCCACCCCGGGTTCTCTTTCTATATAGGTTCTGCATGTCATCACTTACTTCCTACCTGAACTGACTAGAAGGCAAAAAAAAAACATTTAGAACATGTTTTTCCTACCTTTCAATTCTCTCCAGTAGAACAGCTCAGACACAAAGGGAAGCCCTAGGAGGCATATGCCAAGTGCGGTCCAGCCCCTAGCCTTAATGTCTGCTGAGCTTCACTGATCTTCACCTGAGGGAAGCGCAAGTAGGAGATTTAAATTCTCCCATGCTCTTGCCTGCAGGTCTGCTGACTAAAGCGCTACAAGCAGAACTTGCAGCAGCATAGCCCCCTCTCATTGGCAGCTTCTACTCTCATTGTCGGCTTCTGCTGCAGTAGTTCCCTGGGAACTCCAGCATTTGAGAAGGGTAGGTATTGTCCTGCAGCCAGTGGATTAGTCCCCTCTTCCTCACAGTAGCAGGAAGCAGGGATGCACGGACCACAGGTAGAGGTTTTTACTGCAAGCAGCGGGGAATCACTGAGGTGTTCCGAGCCAAAGGGCAGAACAACAAAGCTAGTAACCAGATTTCTATTTACCTTGCAGGAGTACAAACTAGACCTCATCTGTTCAACAACTACCTCATTATTTTCTACAGCATACAGGGAACAGTCGGATATGCCTGCCCACCCTCCCCAGAGTGCTCTTGTTTTATAGGTGTGTAGTGCTGCCCACAACACCTGATAGGAGGTAGTAAGGTATGAATACAAAACAAAAAAAATGCACTGTTCTCTTTTCTTTTTCATCCACACTTCCTGCCATGAAATGAATCAGCACTATCTCTCAACTAAAACAAAAAAAAAACTAACCAAAAACAAAATGGACCTTGTAATTTGTGAAAACTGTGATACACTGTACACTGCATACTGTACACCGTGATAATTGCTTTGCAACACTGTATGTGCATTGTAATCAGACTTTATCTTTACCAATGTGCATCTCTGATGAGGAGCCTTTGTAAAGGAGTCTCTGACTCAAAGGTGTTAATTCCAATATGTTTCAATAAATAAATAAAAAATCTACAAATGGCAACCAGGACCCTACCATGCATTCTGCACCATAGCAGATCTTACAGCCCAACTACAGGATGCTTGGACTATAATATATGACCTCCAGTCCAGAAAACTCTACAGCACACCTCCTCAGCCCCCACCATCAGTACCAGTATGTCAGCCAGGGCACAGGACTCAAGGCAGGGCCTAAAGACTGGCAGGTGGTAAGAAAAAAGAGGCATCACAGGAGGCCCAGGAAGGAAGCCAAAAACCAGGAGCATTTCCTGGCCATCCAAACAAAAAACAGGTTCGCTCCACTGTTACCAACCACAGACAAAGTAATACAAGGTAAAGAAATCAAACCACCAAAAAAGGCTAACACGCCAATTAAAACCAATGCAAACTATGATAAAAACAAAAATACTAATACTCAAAATATAATCAATAACAATAATACCAAAACCAAATGCAATAACAACAAAAATACTAAAACTCAAAATAAAAATGACACAAATATAAACAAAAGCAAAATTCTCATAATTGGGGATTCCATGATCCAAGGAGTGGAACACTACCTAACACAAAATGTTAAAAGCAACATCATGGTAAAGTGTCTACCAGGAGCTTCTGCAAATGGGTGCACTAACCGCATAAGAACAATTGTGCAGGAATCAAGAGATGTTACACATATAACAATACACCTTGGTACCAATGATTTGGCAAAGCACCTAGTTCAGGAGGCCAAGAAACACTTCGAGGACTTGGCCAACAAACTTCCTTCCCTTCTGTCCAAATTAGCCTTCTCAGAAGTGCTGACAGTGTGGAAAAAAAGCACCAAGTGAGTAAGAGAGATTGAAGTAGGTGAATTCAACTCATGGCTGCATGATTGGTGCCAAGACAAGGGATACCACTACATAGGGAACTGGCACAACTTTTGGGAACGAGCTGTATTAAATATGATGGGTTGCACCTAAACAGAAAAGGTGTACGAGCACTTGGGCAAAAATTTGATGTATAAACAGGTAGTTTAAACTAAATAAAGGGGAGTATGATGCAGTTCACACCCCTGCTATTGGCGGGCTTGTCATCACTCCCAAAATGCCAAATGTGTGCATACATCCTCAAAAAACAAATCAAAGCCAACATCCACCCAAACCAGCAACCTTCATAATCTCTTGGCCAGAAAGAGCAAACTGGAGCCGTCCAGAAAGAGGGTACAACATTGTGCCAAAGAGGATGTACATTTCTGGAAGGAATGGTTGCAAATGCTAGGAGCCTAACCAACAAACTTCCTGAATTCACAACCATCTTGGAAACAGAAAGGTTGGACTGGGTGGCTGTAACAGAAACTTGGTTCACGGAAAACCACTGATAGGATATGGCCATTTCAGTTACAATCTGTTCAGGAAAGATAAGCAGAACAAAATAAAGGAGGGGGGGGGGCATAGCCATTTACATTCAGGAGGAAATAAAAGCCACAAAAGTAAAAGGGCAACCTGGGGACTTCGAGTCACTGTGTCTAACAGTAGACATGGGCAAGGGAAAACCCTTCAGAATTGGCACTGTGAACAGGCCCCCAAATCAAGGAGATAAAGGAGACAAAGACCTAATAGAGGAAATCCACAAAATGTCTGATAAAGGTGAAGTAATACTGGTGGGGGACTTCAAACTACAGGATATTAACTGGAGCACACGAATGGCACCAACAACAAGAAGTAGGGACTTCTTATTGTCAGTACAAGGTGCTGGACTTTGCCAACTTGTTAAAACTCCAACAAGGGGAGATGCCATTCTCAATCTTGCCCTCAAAAACTTGGAAAGGATCAGGGACATTGAAGTGGGATGCCATATGGGCAATAGCAACCATCACATGGTAAGCTTTAAGGTAAACATAAAACAGGACACCAGCCACTCAAAGATAAAGGTGCTAGATTTCAGAAAGGCTGACTTCCAAAAGGTGAGGAACAACACAAGTAGCCAGTTAATGGAAACAGAGGATGAGGAGGTGGAAGTCATGTGGGGGAGATTCAAGAGAGCAATAAAGACTCCACAGATCAATGTGTTGGATGGGTCAGAAAAGCAAAAAGAAAAGGAAAAATAAATCCTCTATGGTTTTCCAAGGACGTGGCTACCAGCAAAAAAGAAGGCGTACAGCATATACCAGGAAATGAAAACTAAGAAAGACGGACTCATACAAGAAAAAAAATGAAAGATTCTAACAAACAAATTAGAAAGGCAAAAGCCCTGACAGAGGAGAAAATAGCAGAAGGGGCAAAGAAAGCAGACAAATCATTTTTAGATACATTAGGGAACGTAGGAAGGCAAAGGGGGATAGTAAAAATTGCTACTGAAGAAGGGAAATGCACCAGACATGACCCAGAGAAAGCTAAAATCCTTAACAAATACTTCTGCTTGGTGTTTACCAAAGATGACCCAGGGGATGGTCCAGCCCTGAAAAAACAAAACACCCCAGAATCAGGGGTAGACACGAGTCTCTTTACAGAAGCAGAAGTATGAGACGAGCTAAATAAACTAAAAGCAGACAAAGCCATGGGATCAGACAACATGCACCCCAAAGTCCTTAGGGAACTTGGGGGCAGACTTAGCAGCCCCTCTGGCACTTCTAGTCATGAAATCATTGAAGATCGGTGCTGTACCTGAAGACTGGAAAAAGGCATTAGTGGTTCCACTTCTCAAATCAGGCAGTTGCAAAGAGGCTAGTAATTACTGACTGGCGAGCCCCACATCTATAGTAGGAAACTAATGGAGACACTACTCAAACAGAGGATCATAGCATTCCTTGAAACTAGCAGCCAATAAGACCCTAAACAGCATGGTTTCACAGCAGGTAGGTCATGCTAGACAAATCTGCTCAAGTTTTTTGAAAACGCTGCAAAACTAGTGGATGACGGTGGGGCAGTGGATGTGGTCTACCTAGTCTTTGACTTGGTTACACACAGAAGGCTGGTAAAGAACCTTGACCACGCAGGGGTTGGTTCAGAAGTAGTCAGATGAGTACAAAACTGGTTACAAGGCAGAACCCAGAGGGTACAGGTTCATGGAACATAATCGACAGAAAGCAGGGTGACCAGTGGGGTGTCCCATGGCTCAGCGCTGGGGCCTCTGCTCTTCAATGTTTTTATAGCAGACATTGCTGATGGACTGGAAGGGAAGATGTGTCTGTTCACAGATGACGCCAAGATATGTAACAGGATGGACAACTCAGAAGGAGTGAGCAAGATGGAAGCTGATCTAAAGAAATTTGAAAAATGGTCTGGAGTGTGGCAGCTGAGATTTAATTCATTGTCTCCTAGCAGACACCTGTAGTCGTCAGTAAAATACACTGGTGTGTCCTGAGGACGCCTGCAGAAGTTGACTATTGACTTCCAGTGTGCTCTTGCAACGTATGGAGAAGTCACTTATTTATTTCAATATATAATGTAACAGAATATAATATATATTTGACTACATAGCATCATTGGAAATGAAATTTTGTGCTGAACAACTTTGCCCTTGATATTTTGTTTCTATCATGTATACTTTAGGAGTTATTCGCATTTGTTTATGGTATGATATGTATGGCTTATGTTGCCTAATTTTTATGAAAACAATTTTTTTTGGCTGTTTCAACTGGCATAGAAAATAAAACTAAATTACATATAATTATTTGCATGCCATCATTGAAAAGATAATTTTGTGCTGAACAACATTGCCACTGATATTTTGTGTATATCATATATACTTTAGGAGTTATTCACATTTGTTTATGGTATGGTGTGTGTAGCTTATGTTGCCCATTTTAGTGAAAACATATTTTCTTTGCTGTTTCAACCAGCATATAAAAAAACAAAATTACATATTAGTATTTGCATACCACCATTGGAAAGGTAATTTTGTGCTGAATAACTTTGCCACTCATACTTTGTGTCTAGCACTTTACGGTTCTTGAGCTATTAGTATTTGTTTTGTGGCATGCTGACTATAGCTTGATTTTGCTTTGAAAGGCCCAGGATTTACTGTAAACAGTATACAGGAGACAAGTGGTGCAACTTCAGAGAGCTCCTGTGGAGGCAGTGAGTTAATGCCAAAAAGTGCAAGGTCATGCACATAGGAAGGAAAAATCCAAGAAAGGAGTATTACCTAGGAGTAGTGATGTAGCGAATTTAAAATTCACAGGTGAAGTGAGCGCGAATTGGCCACTTCACGTTAGTTACAGGCTACGTGAAGTGGACATTGAGGAGTACTCACTTTGTCTTTTCATAATGAGTTGACTTCGCGTTGTTATTCCGCCTTAACGTGAAGTAAGGCTTACTGACAGCAACAGACACTTTAAGCAGCCCCCCACACACATCACATGGCTTACAGTACTGTAAGTCACATGCTGCTTTAGCCAGCCAGGCAGGAAGTGAGTCATACCAGCAGATACTTTCACTTTATCCTTCACAGAGATAGGAGAAGGAAGGATAGTGTAGGAAAGGAGTGTGTATTTGTTGTTTAACTTGCTTAAACATCATAAAACCCAACAGCTTTTTTAAAAGATAATTCTTTAGTTTTTGTTGTACTGTTTTGAGTTCTTTTTTGTGACTGATTTATTTGTTTTATAAGTTTTGTTTTGTTAAAGTGTGTGTGCATGTGTGAGTTGGTCTTCATTGTGTGACATGTCAGAGTGGAGAGGGAAGGAGAGTTATGGACCAGGGACAGTCTGTGGCCCATGTTGGACAGAGGGGAGTGCAGACACATGGGGGTTACCATGGGCGGGTGTTGCTGGACCTCTCCAGAATATTCCATCCACCCCCCAGAAGCAGCAGCACCACAGCGACTGCAACATCCAGCAAGTCTGCCGCCACCACCACCACCACCACCACCACCATCTGTACCAGCTGCAGGAGCTCCAGCAGCAGCACCTCCCACTCCACAGCAGCAGGTGGAGCCCCCCCAGGGACATGACAGTGCTGCTGGCAATACATCTGCCCCAGTTGTGCCTGGTCCCCCCCCCCGCAGATCAAAAGTCTGGCAGTTTTTCAACTGTGTTAGGGGGGACAGTAGCATTGTGGTGTGCCTGCTTTGTGGCGTGCAGGTGCGTCATGGCCCTCAGAGGACACATCTGCAGCTAGGAGCCAGAGGACACACATGCTGAACCACCACAAGGTGGAGTAGCAGGCTGCCACAGAACGGGCCAGGCTTCCACCTGCTGGCCCTTCTGTGGCAGTGGCAGTGGGTGCTGCTGCTGTGCATCACCAGAGCAGGAGCAGGGCTACAGCAGCAGCTGCTGCTCCACCACTACCCCCACCACCGCCACCTGCACCACCCTCACCACCACCACTACCTGCCTTTCCTCCTGCAGCAGGGGAGTCCACCACGCCTGCAGTGCAGTCAGAAGTAGCACTGCTGTAGGTTGTGATGGAGGAAAATAATTAGGGGATGGGTGCTGTCCAGAAGCAGATAGAGCGGATAGGGCAAGAGCAGCTACAAATAGTGTTGATGCTTCATCTGCTGCTAGAACATAATGGGATCGAGCACTAGGTTTTGTTTTCTACCACCCCCCAAGTGCTGTACTGTTTTGTGTTTTGTTTGTTTCATACCAGACAGAGGGAAGGATACAGTATTAGTTTAAAGGCAAAGGCACCACAATCCACACAGGGGTTGTATACAGACCCCTCTCACAGGGGGAGGAAATGGACAAGGAAATGATAGAAAATATACTTAGAATGGCAGATAAAGGGGAGATATTGCTGATGGGAGATCTGAAAATGCCAGATGTAACGGGAGTGCAGTTGCAGCAGCCACTTCTAAGAGTGGGGTTATTCTAGATGCCCTACAGGGGGCATGCCTTGGACAACAAGTATTGTGACCCACTCAAGAGGGAGCAGTCTTAGACCTGGTCCTCTCAAATGGAGATGGAGAGAGGATCACAGATGTAGAAATGGGTAGCCACCTGGGAACTAGTGACCATTGAACAGTATGGTTCACAATAAACACAGCAATAGAGTCAAGCCATACAAAGGCAAAAGTACTGGACTTCAGGAGGGCTGACTTTGCCAATATGGGTGAGTGCCTAAGGAATGCACTAGCAAATGGGCAGGAAGGAGGGGTGGAAGAGCAATGGGGAATAATAAAAACTACCATCACAGAGGTAACAAGCCTTAGTGTGAAGCAAATAAACAAAACAAAATGATGTAAGAAACCACTATGGTTCTGAAAGGAAGTGGCAGTGAAGGTTCAAGAGAAAAAGAAAGCATTCAGAAAGTACAAGGAATCACAGAAGGAGCAGGACAGAGAATTGTATCAGTTAAAGCAAAATGAAGCTGGGAAGGCAGTCAGAACAGCAAAGGCCTGAACTGAGGAAAAGATAGCCAACTCAGTTAAGAAGGGGTTAAAACCTTTTTTAGGTACTTCAGGGAGTGAAGAAAGACTAAGGAAGGTATAGTGAGGCTTAATAAAGGGGGGGGTGGGCAGAGGGTGACTGTGAAAAGGCAGAGATACTAAACAAATATTTTTGCTCAGTATTTACAAATGAAGAGGGGGAGGTACCTAAAACAAACAATAGAAACACTCTGGATACAGAAGTTGATACCAGCCCATTTACACAAGAAAAGGTTCTGAAAGAACTCTTAAAACTGTAGGTGGACAAAGCAATGGGACCTGATGGGATTCATACCAGAATTCTAAAAGAACTAAGGGTAGAACTAGTGACACCACTTACTACCCTCTTTAACAAATCATGGGAAGATGGGGTGGTACGTGAGGACTGGCGGAGGGCAGATGTGATTCCCCTTCACAAAAGTGGGAGCAGAGCAGAAACGGGAAACTACAGACCAGTTAGTTTAACCTCAGTGATAGGGAAAATGATGGAATCACTTCTGAAGGAAAGAATTGTCGAGTACCTAGAGGCCAGAGGGGCACAGGATCCAAGGCAGCATGAATTCACAGCAGGAAGGTCATGCCAGATGAATCTAATAGATTTCTTTGACTGGGTGACCAAAGTAATAGACCAGGGAGGGGCTATGGATATGGCCTACCTAGACTTTAGCAAGGCATTTGACTCAGTCCCACACAAAAGATTAATATACAACTTAGCCAGCCAAGGAGTGGGTCCCAAGATGATAGCCTGGGTAAAGAATTGGCTGGAGAATAGGACACAGAGGTTACTAGTAAATGGAGTCCACTCTGAAGAAAGGGGGGTTACTAGTGGGGTGCCGCAGGGTTCAGTATTAGAACCAGTCCTCTTCAATGTTTTTGTAAGTGACATTACAGAGGGACTGGAAGGAAAAGAATGTATCTTTGCAGATGACACAAAGATCTGCAACAGAGTTGATGCACAAGGTGGGTTGGAAAGGATGAGAAGGGACTTGGCAAGGTTAGAGGAATGGTCAAATGTATGGCAGCTTAGATTTAATATTAAGAAGTGCAATGTAATGCACCAGGGAAATAAAAACCCAGGGGAAGAGTACACAATGGGGGGTGAGATACTAACAACAATAAAAATGGAAAGGCACCTGGGGGTAGTCATTCAGATGACTTAAAGGTGGGCAAGCAATGTGAGAGGGCAGTAAGGAGTGCTGGGGGGATACTGGGATGCATAGGGAGAGGCATCACCAGTAGAAAACAGGAAGTTGTTATCCCTCACTGCAGACAGCTGGTGAGACCCCATCTGGAGTACTGTGTGCAGTTCTGGAGACCCAGTCTCCGCAAGGACATAGACAAGATGGAAGCTGTCTAGAGGAGGGCAACTAAAATGGTGCAGGGTCTGCACCGGAAGACATATGAAGTGAGACTAAAGGAGCTTAATATGTATAGCCTCGAGCAAAGGAGGGAAAGGGGGGACATGATAGAAATGTTAAAGTACCTCAAGGGAATCAACGACGTCCAAGAGTTCAGGAGGCCAAGAAACACTTCGAGGACTTGGCCAACAAACTTCCTTCCCTTCTGTCCAAATTAGCCTTCTCAGAAGTGCTGACAGTGTGGAAAAAAGCACCAAGTGAGTAAGAGAGATTCACGCAGGTGAATTCAACTCATGGCTGCATGATTGGTGCCAAGCCAAGGGATACCACGACATAGGGAACTGGCACAACTTTTGGGAAACAGCTGTTTTAAATATGACGGGTTGCACCTAAACAGAAAAGGTGTGTGAGCACTCGTGCAAAAATTTGATGTGTAAACAGGTAGTTTAAACTAAATAAAGGGGAGTATGATGCAGCTCACACCCCTGCTATTGGTGGGCTGGTCATCACTCCCCAAAATGCCAAATGTGTGCATACATCCTCAGAAAACAAATCAGAGCCAACATCTGCCCAAACCAGCAACCTTCATAATCTCTTGGCCGGAAAGAGCAAACTGGAGCAGTCCAGAAAGAGACTACAACCTCGCGCAAAAGAGGATGTACATTTCTGGAAGGCAATGGTTGCAAATGCTAGAAGCCTAACCAAAAAACTACCTGAATTCACAACCATCTTGGAAACAGAAAGGTTGGACTGGGTGGCTGTAACAGAAACTTGGTTCACGGAAAACCACTGATAGGATACAGCCATTTCCAGTCACAATCTGTTCAGGAAAGATAGGCAGAGCAACAAAAAGGGGGGGGGTCATAGCCATTTACATTCAGGAGGAAATAAAAGCCACAAAAGTAAAAGGGCAACCTCAAGACTTCGAGTCACTGTGGCTAACAGTAGATACGGGCAAGAGAAAACCCTTCAGAATTGGCACTGTGTACAGGCCCCCAAATGAAGGAGATAAAGGAAACAAAGACCTAATAGAGGAAATCCACAAAATGTCTGATAAAGGCGAAGCAATACTGGTGGGGGACTTCAACCTACAGGATATTAACTGGAGCACATGAATGGCAATAACAACAAGAAGTAGGGACTTCTTATTTTCAGTACAAGACGCAGGACTTTGCCAACTTGTTAAAACTCCAACAAGGAGAGATGCCATTCTCGATCTTGTCCTCACAAACTTGGAAAGGATCAGGGACATCGAAGTATGATGCCATATGGGCAACAGCGACCATAATATGGTAAGCTTTAAGGTAAACATAAAACAGGACACCAGCCACTCAAAGATAAAGGTGCTAGATTTCAGAAAGGCTGACTTCCAAAAGATGAGGAATAACACTAGTAGCCAGTTAATGGAAACAGAGGTTGAGGAGGTGGAAGTCATGTGGGGGAGATTCAAGAGAGCAATAAAGACTCCACAGATCAATGTGTTAGATGGGTCAGCAAAGCAAAAAGAAAAAAGAAAAATAAATCCTCTATGGTTTCCAAGGAAGTGCTACCAGAAAAAAAGAAAGCGTACAGCATATACCAGGAAACGAAAACTAAGAAAGACGGACTCATACAAGGAAAAAAATGAAAGATTCTAACAAACAAATTAGAAAGGCAAAAGCCCAGACAGAGGAAAAAATAGCAGAAGGGCCAAAGAAAGCAGACAAATCATTTTTTAGATACATTAGGGAATGTAGGAAGGCAAAGGGGGGATAGTAAAAATGCTGCTGAAGAAGGGAAATGCACCAGACATGACCCAGAGAAAGCTGAAATCCTTAACAAATACTTCTGCTTGGTGTTTACCAAAGAGGACCCAGGGGATGGTCCAGCCCTGAAAAAAAAAACACCCCACAATCAGGGTAGACACAAGTCTCTTTACAGAAGCTGAAGTACGAGAGGAGCTAAATAAACTAAAAGCAGACAAAGCCATGGGCCCAGACAAGATGCACCCCAGAGTCCTTAAGGAACTTGGGGGCAGAATTAGCAGCCCCTCTGGCACTTCTAGTCATGAAATCATTGAAGAGCGGTGCGATACCTGAAGACTGGAAAAAGGCATTAGTGGTTCCACTTCTCAAATCAGGCAGTTGCAAAGAGGCTAGTAAGTACAGACTGGTGAGCCCCACGTCTATAGTAGGGAAACTAATGGAGACACTACTCAAACAGAGGATCATAGCATTCCTTGAAACTATCAGCCAATAAGACCCTAAACAGCATGGTTTCACAGCAGGTAGGTCATGCTAGACAAATCTGCTCAAGTTTTTTGACTACGCTGCAAAACTAGTGGATGACGGTGGGGCAGTAGATGTGGTCTACCTAGCCTTCAACTTGGTTACACACAGAAGGCTGGTAAAGAACCTTGACCACACGGGTTGTTTCAGAAGTAGTCAGATGGGTACAAAACTGGTTACAAGGCAGATCCCAGAGGGTACAGGTTCATGGAACATAATCGACAGAAAGCAGGGTGACCAGTGGGGTGCCCCTGGGCTCAGCACTGGGGCCTCTGCTCTTCAATGTTTTTATAGCAGACATCGCTGATGGACTGGAAGGGAAGATGTGTCTGTTCGCAGATGACACCAAGATATGTAACAGGGTGGACAACTCAGAAGGAGTGAGCAAGATGGAAGCTGATCTAAAGGAACTTGAAGAATGGTCTGGAGTGTGGCAGCTGAGATTTAACTCATTGTCTCCTAGCAGACGCCTGTAGTCATCAGTAAAATACACTGGTGTGTCCTGAGAATGCCTGCAGAAGCCGACTATTGACTTCCAGTGTGTCCTTGCAACAACTGGAGAAGTCACTTATATATTTCAATATATAATGTAACAGAATATAATATATATTTGACTACATAGCACCGTTGGAAAGGTAACTTTGTGCTGAACACCTTTGCCACTGATATTTTGTGTATATCATGTATACTTTAGGAGTTATTCGCATTTGTTTATGGTATGATGTGTATGGATTATGTTGCCTAATTTTTATGAAAAAATTTTTTTTTTTGCTGTTTCAACCGGCATAGAAAATGAAACTAAATTACATATTATTATTTGCATACCATCATTGGAAAGGTAATTTTGTGCTGAACAACATTGCCACTGATATTTTGTGTATATCATGTATACTTTAGGAGTTATTCACATTTGTTTATGGTATGGTGTGTATGGCTTATGTTGCCTGTTTTAGTGAAAAAATATTTTCTTTGCTGTTTCAACCAGCTTAGAAAAAAAACTAAATTACATATTATTATTTGCATACCACCATTGGAAAAAAAGTAATTTTGTGCTGAATAACTTTGCCACTCATACTTTGTCTCTTGCTCTTACAGTTCTTGAGCTATTAGTATTTGTTTTGTGGCATGCTGACCATAGCTTGATTATGCTTTGAAAGGCCCAGCATTTACTGTAAACAGTATACAGGAGACAAGTGGTGCAACTTCAGAGAGCTCCTGTGGAGGCAGTGAGTTAACGCCAAAAAGTGCAAGGTCATGCACATAGGAAAGAAAAATCCAAGAAAGGAGTATTACCTAGGAGTAGTGATGCAGCGAATTTAAAATTTGCAGGTGAAGTGAGCACAAAGTGGCCACTTCGCGTTAGTTACAGGCTACGTGAAGTGGACATTGAGGAGTACTCACTTCGCCTTTTCATAATGAGTTGACTTCGCGTTGTTATTCAGCCTTAACTCAAGTGGCATGGACTTACAGCAATAGGCACTTTAAGCAGCCTCCACACACATCACATGGTTTACAGTACTGTATGTCACGTGCTGCTTTAGCCAGCCAGGCAGGAAGTGAGTCATACCACCAGATACTTTCTCTTTCTCCTTCGCAGAGATAGGAGAAGGAAGGATAGTGTAGGAAACGAGTGTGTATTTGTTGTTTAACTTGCTTAAACATCATAAAACACAACAGCTGTTTTAAAAGATAATTCTTTAGTTTTTGTTGTACTGTTTAGAGTTCTTTTTTGTGACTGATTTATTTGTTTTATAAGTTTTGTTTTGTTTAAGTGTGTGTGTGGCTGTGTGTCTGTGTGTGACTGTGTGTGTGTGTGTGTGCGTGTGTGAGTTGGTCTTCATTGCGTGACGTGTCAGAGTGGACAGGGAAGGAGAGTTATGGACCAGGGACAGTCTGTGGCCCGTGTTGGACAGAGTGGAGTGCTGACATGTGGGGGTCAGCGTGGGCAGGTGTTGCTGGACTGCTCCAGAATATTCCATCCACCCCGCCGAAGCAGCAGCACCACCAGTGCTACTGCCACTTCCAGCAAGTCCGCCGCCGCCACCACCACCATCTGTACCAGATGCAGGTGCTCCAGCAGCAGCACCTCCCACTCCACAGCAGCAGGTGGAGCCCCCCAAGGGGCATGACAGTGCTGCTGGCAGTACATCTGCCCCTGTTGTGCCTGGTCCACCCCCCGCAGCTCGATACAGCTCGATAGTCTGGCAGTTTTTCAACTGTGTTAGGGGAGACAGTAGCATTGTGGTGTGCCTGCTTTGTGGTGTGCAGGTGCGCCGTAGCCCTCGGGGGACACATCTGGGGACTGGGAGCCAGAGGACACACATGCTGAACTACCACAAGGTGGAGTGGCAGGCTGCCACAGAATGGGCCATGCTTCCACCCTGGCCCTTCTGTGGCAGAGGCAGTGGGTGCTGCTGCTGTGCATCATCAGCGCAGGAGGAGGGCCACAGCAGCAGCTGCTGCTCCACCACTTCCCCACCACTGCCCCCAGCACCACCCTCACCACCACCACTACCTGCCTTTCCTCCCACAGCAGGGTAGTCCACCACACCTGCAATGCAGTCAGAAGTAGCACTGCTGTGGGTTGTGATCGAGGAAAATAATCAGAGGATGGGTGCTGTCCAGAAGCAGATGGAGCGGATCGAGCAAGAGCAGCTACAAATAGTGTTGATGCTTCATCTGCTGCTGGAACATCATGGGATCGAGCATTAGATTTTGTTTTCTGCCCCCCCCCAGTGCTGTACTGTTTTGTGTTTTGTTTGTTTCATACCAGACATAGGGAAGGACACAGTATTAGTTTAAAGGCAATGGCACCACAATCCGCACAGGGGTTGTATACAGACCCCCTCTCAGGGGGAGGAAATGGACAAGGAAATGATAGAAAGTATACTTAGAATGGCAGATAAAGGGGAGATATTGCTGATGGGTGATCTGAATATGCCAGATGTTAACTGGAATGCAGTTGCAGCAGCCACTTCTAAGAGTGGGGTCATTCTAGATGCCCTACAGGGGGCATGCCTTAGACAACTAGTATTGGAACCCACTTGAGAGGGAGCAGTCTTAGACCTAGTCCTCTCAAATGGAGATGGAGAGAGGATCACAGATGTAGAAGTGGGTAGCCATCTGGGAACTAGCGACCATCGAACAGTATGGTTCACAATAAACACAGCAATAGAGTCAAGCCATACAAAGGCAAAAGCACTGGACTTCAGGAGGGCTGACTTTGCCAAAATGGGTGAGTGCCTAAGGAATGCACTAGCAAATGGACAGGAAGGAGGGGTGGAAGAACAATGGGGAATAATAAAAACTGCCATCACAGAGGTAACAAGCCTTTGTGTGAAGCAAATAAACAAAACAAAATGATGTAAGAAACCACTATGGTTCTGAATGTAGGTGGCAGTGAAGGTTCAAGAGAAAAAGAAAGCATTCAGAAAGTACAAGGAATCACAGAAGGAGCAGGACAGAGAATTGTAGCAGTTAAAGCGAAAGGAAGCTGGGAAGGCAGTCAGAACAGCAAAGGCCCGAACTGAGGAAAAGATAGCCAACCCAGTTAAGAAGGGGGATAAAGCCTTTTTTAGGTACATCAGAAGCGAAGGAAGACTAAGGAGGATAGTGAGGCTTAATAAGGGGAGGGGTGGGCACAGGGTGACTGTGAAAAGCAGAGATACTAAACAAATATTTTTGCTCAGTATTTACAAATGAAGAGGGGGAGGTACCTAAAACAAACAATAGAAACACTCTGGATACAGAAGTTGATACCAGCCCATTTACACAAGAAATGGTTCTGAAAGAACTCTTAAAACTGAAGGTGGACAAAGCAATGGGGCCTGATGGGATTCATCCCAGAATTCTAAAAGAACTAAGGGTAGAACTAGTGACATCACTGACTACCCTCTTTAGCAAATCATGGGAGGATGGGGTGGTACCTGAGGACTGGAAGAGGGCAGATGTGATTCCCCTTCACAAAAGTGGGAGCAGGGCAGAAGCAGGAAACTACAGACCAGTTAGTTTAACCTCAGTGATAGGGAAAATGATGGAATCACTTCTGAAGGAAAGAATTGTCGAGTACCTAGAGGACAGAGGGGCACAGGACCCAAGGCAGCATGAATTCACAGCAGGAAGGTCATGCCAGACGAATCTAATAGATTTCTTTGACTGGGTGACCAAAGTAGTAGATCAGGGAGGGGCTGTGGACATGGTCTACCTAGACTTTTGCAAGGCATTTGACTCAGTCCCACACAAAAGATTAATGTACAAGATAGCCAGCCTGGGAGTGGGTCCCAAGATGATAGCCTGGGTAAAGAATTGGCTGGAGAATAGGATACAGAGGGTAATAGTAAATGGAGTCCACTCTGAAGAAAGGGGGATTACTAGTGGATTGCTGCAGGGTTCAGTATTAGGACCGGTCCTCTTTAATGTCTTCGTGAGCGACATTGCAGAGGGACTGGAAGGAAAAGTATGTCTCTTTGTAGATGACACAAAGTTTTGCAACAGAGTTGATGCACAAGGTGGGGTGGAAAGGATGAGAAGGGACTTGGCAAGGTGAGAGCAATGGTCAAATGTATGGCAGCTTAGATTTAATGCTAAGAAGTGCAAGGTAATGCACCTGGGAAACAAAAACCCAGAGGAAGTGTACACAATGGGGGGTTTTATACTAACAACAACAAAAATGGAAAATGACCTGGGGGTAGTCATATCAGATGACTTAAAGGTGGGCAAGCAATGTGAGATGGCAGCAAGGAGGGCTGGGGGGATACTGGGATGCATAGGGAGAGGCATCACCGGTAGGAAACAGGTAGTTATTATACCTCTGTACAGACAGCTGGTCAGACCCCATCTGGAGTACTGTGTGCAGTTCTTAAGACCCAATCTCGGCAAAGACATAGACAGGATGGAAGCTGTCCAGAGGAAGGCAACTAAAATGGTGCAGGATCTGCACCGGAAGACATATGAAGACAGACTTAAGGATCTTAATATGTATAGCCTCAAGGAAAGGAGGGAAGGGGGGACATGATAGAAACTTTCAAGTACCTCAAGGGAATCAACAAAGTCCAAGAGGGTAGCATCTTTCAAAAAAAGAGGTGTGCAAGAACAAGAGGGCACAATTTGAAGATAGAGGGGAGGTGGCTCAGAGGTAATTTAAGGAAGTATTTTTTCACAGAGAGGGTTGTGTATGCATGGAACACCCTTCCAGAGGAGGTTGTAGAGTCAAAAACAGTGGTTGAATTCAAGCATGCATGGGACAGTCATAAGGCAATTCTAGGGGTTGGGGGTAGGAAGAAGTAGGCTCCTGGTTAACTAGGATCTGCAGCTTATCCATTAGGTAGGGAAATGGGCAGACTTGGTGGGCCAAGCGGTCCTTATCTGCCATCAAATTCTATGTTTCTATGTTTCTATGTTTCTGCCACCATGAGTCTATCTGCCCCCATGGACCACCACCACCACTAGGATTGATGTTATCCAAGTGTGCTGCTACCATGGGTCTGTCTGCCCACCCCAGACCACCACCACCAGGACTGATGTTATCCAACTCTGCTGCCACCATGAGTCTGTCTGCCCCCCATGGACCACCACCACCACCACCGGGACTGATGTTATCCAAGTCTTCTGCCACCATGAGTCTGTCCGTCCACCATGGACCACCAGTCTACCAGTGCACCACCACCAGGTTCTTAATATTTAAACCATAAAGTGAGTATGTGCACTCATGTTTGTTATGCTGCCTCACTTCCTTAAGTTGTCTGTTTTGCTTTCTGTGACTTTTCAGAGCCACAGTGGCAAAACACATACAGTACAATTATTTTCTTTACTCATTGGGAAAGATGCTGTGGCTATACCGTACAGAGAGGAAGCGATGAAATGTCCATGTGAAATGCATTCTGGTAAGTATGAAGATTTTATTTCATCCGTTTCATTGCTTTGTAAAGACTGCTGCAAATATTGCAAACAACAGGTTGTCTTAGTAGTTGACAAGATGTGTCACTGAAATGTAACTTAGTTGACAATAGGGATTGAGATTTGAGAACCAGGGAGGGACACATAACAATGAAGTTGTAACTTTTAAGAAGTCGTTCATTTATTTTTTAGGAACATTCGCGATACTTTGTTGTTCTGTCAAAGTGGCCTTATCCAAAAAAGTTTGTCAACATGATCAGGCACACCCCTCCCCAACCCGAGCTTGGGCACACATGCAACATGCAGAAATTGTTTCATTCGATGACCATGACCATCATTAAGAACCCGATTCCAGAAGGATGCTGATGGAATCTGTGAAGAAATAAAAAAATAAGAAAGCATTACAGACAAAACTGAAAATATGACCCCCCCAAAAAATAAGAAATACTTACCTTCATGTGCTTGAGAGTTATCCATTTCCATTTAAGTGCAAAAAATTCTCATTGAGCACTGGATGGTGCACAGCAACAGTTCAGAGACGGAGTCACCTGTGTGTGATGCAGAACAATGGCATGAGTACATGTCCATGTCAAGTTCAACCCCCCTCATCATCACCTACAAAATACACAAACATATATCTATATATACATCTATATATATATATATATATATATATATATATATATATATATATATACACATATATATATATATACTGACCAAGGCTACTATTACTGTACATCCAAAGGGCACCTTTCAATCCAGTTGAGATGATCACTTTTCACTTTTCTGCACATAAGGAGGATGCATTGTGGGCCTGCAGAAAAAATCTGGGGACTTTGTGCCCCACTGCCTGCATGACTGAGTGAGCCATAAATTCTGGGGGACTTTGTATGTGCTGAAACAGTCTCATTTCACTCTGTTACCACTTGCCAATTTTCTGGACACATGGAGGATGCATTCTGGGCCTGCAGAAGAAATCTGGGACTCTGCCACCACTGCGCGCATAACTGAGTGTGCCATTAATTCTGGGGGACTTTGTATGTACTGAAACAGTCTCACTTCACTGTGTTACCACTTGTCAATTTTCTCCACACAAGAAGGATGCATTCTGGGCCTGCAGGAAAAATCTGGGACTCTGTGCCACTTTTGTGCACATGACTGAGTGCGCCATTAATTCTGGGGGACTTTGTATGTACTGAAACAGTCTCATTTCACTGTGTTACCACTTGTCAAATTTCTGCACACAAGGTGGATGCATTTTGGGCATGCAAAAAATATGGGGACTCTGTGCCCCCACTGCACGCAGGAGTGACTGCGCAATAAATTCTGGGGGACTTTACATGTGGTGTGACGATACCATTTCACTTCCTTAACACGTGTCAATTTTCTGGACAGAAGACAGATGCATTTTGTGTGTTGTGATTGTGAGCACATAATGTCATACTTAAATTATAAATTAAAGCAGCATTGCAACAATGTGTTGACAATTTTGACCTATAGTTTTTTATGCTATTTTACATCGCTGCTGGCGCCGCCTGCCGATGCAGGCCACTAGTTACCTGATGACTTGTATGATACCCTTCTTTTCACAATTTGTGTCTGCTTTACTACTTTTTCTCATGTCTGAGAATAAAAAAGGAGCTTGCCATTTAATATTGTTCTGACCAGGTTCTTAGCACTATTTGCAGCTGTTTTTGAACAACTATTGTTCTGTGATGTCATAAAACACTGTCTGCTGCATAATTGTTAATTTGACAAAAGAAATAACAACAGAAATCATATATAACAACTAATGGAGAAAAACTGCAAAATACTGATGAAGAACTGGTCTGCACCATATTAAAAGGAGTGCTCCTTTTATTATCTCACACATGGAAAAAAAGTACTAAAGCAGACTCAAATACTGGAAAGAATAGTATCATACAAGTCAGGATGTAAGTAAAGTGGCAATGTAAAATAGCATAAAAAAGTATAGGTCAAAATTTTCAACAGATTGCTGCACTGCTGCTTTAAAGAGATTCACCAAGTTTCATAGTTATGGATGGTATTACACCCAATATGTTGGTGCCTAACCTCCAGGAGAATCTTTCTTGCTCCACATGTCCTTAAATAGTGCAATACTTTTCTGGCAAAAACATTCGTAATTTCGGTAAAATGGGTCCAGGAGGACTTCCCATTCTGAAGAGCTGCCCAAGTTCTGCCACCCGCGTTCAGCAACGTTGTGGTGAAACGTGGGCACGTTTCAACTAACAAGAGCCTTGTTAGTGGAAATGTGCCCATGTTTCACCACAAACTGACCATTATAACATAAAGAAACTTTCAGAAAGCTGCCAGCCATTCACTATAATAAAGCATGCCCCAGTACTCTCCCTGACATCATGTCTTAACATTGCTGAGCAAGTTGGCGGAACTTGGGTGGATCTTCATAACGGGAACTTGGGAAGTCTTCTGGGCCCCGGTTTACCAAAATTACAAGCATTTTGGCCAGAAAAGTATTGCACTATGTAATGTAATGACATGTGGAGAAAGAGAGATTACCCTGGAGGTTAATCACCCATATAAGGAACATGTATGACTGTATGTGCATGTACATATTCAAAGGGAAGCAGTCAGCAACAGGAGCTCCTACATCCTGCACAATGCAAGGCTTACCCTTCGGTTAAGCCTTTTAAGTATGTTGCAGCATTTTTGTCGTGCCGCAACATACTTTATTTTAAGAAAGAAAGGTCAGTGACCCAGAAGGATGATGGACGCTATGGGGTCCACATTATGTGTAAAGGAAAGGACCAGCGGAGATGCACCATGCACTTCAAATAGTTTTGTATTGAAGTGCATGGTATGTCGACGTTGCACCTTTACGCATAATGGAGCCCCCATTGCATCTGCCATACTACCGGGTCGCTGACGTTTATTTAGTATGTTGCAGTGTGAGAAAAATGCTGCAACATACTGTATAACACTTTATTTCAGCGCACCTTGTATTCCGCGCGGTCCGGGTCCATGGCCAGTTCAGCGTAAACTTATATTAGCGCTGTGACCAGCATCTGAGTCGTTTCCCAAGAGAACCTCGAACGCCAAATATATAGCGTCTGACTGTTTTATAAATAAGTTTTTCTTACCCAGAAAACTTGCAGACTACTGGCACAATATTTCTTTCACAAGTGCTTAGCATGCTACATAGCAATGGACTGCAATGAACACAAAGCGGCATCCACAATTCAGGAGTCCTAAACTTGAGGCGCAAGCAAAAAAATGCATTTAGCAAGTAACTGACTTTTCTTGTTAAATTTCAACCACTGTGCTCTGAAAGCGAAGCACAGAAGATGAGAGAAATCAGTGCTTTTCAACTTTTGGCTCTCACAGGGCACTGTGATTTACAATCAACAAAGCTGTTTAAAACAAACCATCGGTACCTCTGAAACATGAAGTACTGTGCCCTCATAATGTGCTGATATGTCTGCAGCCAGAGACACCTTCCTCACAGTTTAAAGATAACTCAAAGAAATATTAGGTCTACAATGCTCAAATTGATGAGGGCTATCAACCCAAGTAAAAGCATAGTAAAAGTACTGCGGCTGTACTCTCGGTCGCTATAAATGAAACGTGAATTTTTTTTTTTAGCTGTAACATTTAATCAGCTGTAAACTTATATCCGCAGGAAGTATCTGACCCACGAATAAAGCGTAAATTAATTTACAGCGAAATAAAGGGGTTATACAGTACTTAAAAGGCTTAACCGGATGGTAAGCCTTGCAGGGGGCAGGATGCAGGCACTCCTGTTGCTGACGGCTTCCCTTTACATAGAAACATAACATAGAAACATAGAATTTGATGGCAGATAAGGACTGCTTGCCCCACCCAGTCTGCCCATTTCCCTACCTAATGGATAAGCTGCAGATCGTAGTTAACCAGCAACCTACTTCTTTCTACCCCCACCCCCTAGAATTGCCTTATGGCTGTCCCATGCATGCTTGAATTCAACCACTGTTTTTGACTCCACAACCCTCTCTGTGAAAAAATACTTCCTTACATTATCTCTGAGCCCCCATCTTCAAATTGTGCCCCCTTGTTCTTGCACACCTCTTTTTTTGAAAGATGCTACCCTCTTGGACTTTGTTGATTCCCTTGAGGTACTTGAACATATCTATCATGTCCCCCCTCTCCCTCCTTTCCTCGAGGCTATACATATTAAGCTCCTTTAGTCTCTCTTCATATGTCTTCTGCTGCAGACCCTGCACCGTTTTAGTTGCCCTCCTCTGGACAGTTTCCATCTTGTCTATGTCCTTGTGAAGATTGGCTCTCCAGAACTGCACACAGTATTCCAGATGGGGTCTCACCAGCTGTCTGTATAGAGGGACAAAAACTTCCTGTTTTCTACTGGTGATGCCTCTCCCTATGCATCCCAGTATCCCCTCAGCCCTCCTTACTGCCCTCTCACATTGCTTGCCCACCTTTAAGTCATCTGATATGACTACCCCCAGGTCCCGTTTCATTTTTGTTGTTGTTAGTAACTCACCACCAATTGTGTACCCTTCCCCTGGGTTTTTGTTTCCCAGGTGCATTACCTTGCATTTCTTAGTATTAAATCTAAGCTGCCTTACATTTGACCATTCCACTAACCTTGCCAAGTCCCTTCTCATGCTTTCCACCCCACCCTGTGCATCAACTCTGCTGCAGATCTTTGTGTCATCTGCAAAGAGACACCTTTCCTTCCAGACCCTCTGCAATGTCGCCTACAAAGACATTGAAGAGGACGAGTCTAATACTGAACCCTCAGCACCCCACTAGTAATCCCCCTTTCTTCAGAGTGGACTCCATTTATTATTGCCTCTGTGTCCTATTCTCCAGCCAATTCTTTACCCGGGCTATCATCTTGGGACCCACTCCCAGGCTGGCTAACTTGTATATTAATCTTTTGTGTGGGACTGAGTCAAACGCCTTGCTAAAGTCTACGTAGGCCATGTCCACAGCCCCTCTCTGATCTACTACTTTGTTCACCCAGTCAAAGAAATCTATTAGATTCATCTGGCATGACCTTCCTGCTGTGAATCCATGCTGCCTTGGGTCCTGTGCCCCTCTGGCCTCTAGGTACTCAACAATTCTTTCCTTCAGAAGTGATTCCATCATTTTCCCTATCACTGAGGTTAAACTAACTGGTCTGTAGTTTCCCGCTTCTGCCCTGCTCCCACTTTTGTGAAGGGGAATCACATCTGCCCTCCGCCATTCCTAAGTGAACCACCCCATCCTCCCATGATTTGTTAAAGAGGGTAGTCAGTGGTGTCACTAGTTCTACCCTTAGTTCTTTTAGAATTCTGGGATGAATCCCATCAGGCCCCATTGCTTTGTCCACCTTCAGTTTTAAGAGTTCTTTCAGAACTCTTTCTTGTGTAAATGGGCTGGTATCAACTTCTGTATCCAGAGTGTGTTTATTGTTTGTTTTAGGTACCTCCCCCTCTTCATTTGTAAATACTGAGCAAAAATATTTGTTTAGTATCTCTGCCTTTTCACAGTCACCCTGTGCCCACCCCCTTCCCCTTTATTAAGCCTCACTATCCTTCCCTTAGTCTTCCTTCGCTCCCTGATGTACCTAAAAAAGGTTTTATCCCCATTCTTAACTGAGTTGGCTATCTTTTCCTCAGTTCGGGCCTTTGCTGTTCTGACTGCCTTCCCAGCTTCCTTTTGCTTTAACTGATACAATTCTCTGTCCTGCTTCTTCTGTGATTCCTTGTACTTTCTGAATGCTTTCTTTTTCTCTTGAACCTTCACTGCCACCTCCATTTAGAACCATAGTGGTTTCTTACATCATTTTGTTTTGTTTATTTGCTTCACACAAAGGCTTGTTACCTCTGTGAAGGTAGTTTTTATTATTCCCCATTGTTCTTCCACCCCTCCTTCCTGCCCATTTGCTAGTGCATTCCTTAGGCACTCACCCATTTTGGCAAAGTCAGCCCTCCTGAAGTCCAGTACTTTTGCCTTTGTATAGCTTGACTCTATTGCTGTGTTTATTGTGAACCATATTGTTCGATGGTCGCCAGTTCCCAGATGGCTACCCACTTCTACATCTGTGATCCTCTCTCCATCTCCATTTGAGAGGACCAGGTCTAAGACTGCTCCCTCTCCAGTGGATTCCAATACTCGTTGTCTAAGGCATGCCCCCTGTAGGGTATCTAGAATAACCCCACTCTTAGAAGTGGCTGCTGCAACTGCACTCCAGTTAACATCTGGCATATTCAGATCACCCATCAGCAATATCTGACCTTTATCTGCCATTCTAAGTATACTTTCTATCATTTCCTTGTCCATTTCCTCCCCCTGAGAGGGGGGTCTGTTTACAACCCCTGTGCGGATTGTGGTGCCATTGCCTTTAAACTAATACTGTGTCCTTCCCTCTGTCTGGTATGAAACAAACAAAACACAAAACAGTACAGCACTGGGGGGGGCAGAAAACAAAGCCTAATGCTCGATCCAATGATGTTCCAGCAGCAGATGAAGCATTGACACTATTTGTAGCTGCTCTTGCTTGATCTGCTCCATCTGCTTCTGGACAGCACCCATCCTCTGATTATTTTCCTCCATTGCAACCCGCAACAGTGCTACTTCTGACTGCGCTGCAGGTGTGGTGGACTCCCCCACTGCGGGTGGAAAGGCAGGTAGTAGTGGTGGTGGTGATGGTGGTGCTGGTGGCAGTAGTGGGGGTAGTGGTGGAGCAGCAGCTGCTGCTGTGGCCCTCCTCCTGCTCTGGCGATGCACAGCAGCAGCACCCACTGCCTCTGCCACAGAAGAGCAAGCAGGTGGAAGCCTGGCCCATTCTGTGGCAGCCTGCCACTCCACCTTGTGGTGGTTCAGCATGTGTGTCCTCTGGCTACCAATCCCCAGATGTGTCCCCAAGGGGCCACGGTGCACCTGCACACCACAAAGCATGCACACCACAATGCTACTGTCCCCCAACACAATTGAAAAACTGCCAGACTATCGAGCTGCGGGGGGGGACCAGGCACAACAGGGGCAGATGTATTGCCAGCAGCACTGTCATGCACCTGGGGGGGCTCCACCTGATGTTGTGGAGTGGAAGGTGCTGCTGCAGGAGCTCCTGCAGCTGGTACAGTACAGATGGTGGTGGTGGTGGTGGCGGCAGACTTGCTGGATGTGGCAGTCGCACTGGTGGTGCTGCTGCTTCTGGGGAGGTGGATGGAATATTCTGGAGCGGTCCAGTGACACCCGCCCACGCTGACCCCCACGTGTTCGCACTCCCCTCTGTCCAACATGGGCCACAGACTGCCCCGGTCCATAACTCTCCTTCCCTCTCCACTCTGACACGTCACGCAACGAAGACCAACTCACACACGCACACACACAGTCAAACAAAGACACACAGACACACACACACTTAAACAAAACAAAACTTATAAAACAAATAAATCAGTCACAAAAAAGAACTCAAAACAGTACAACAAAAACTAAAGAATTATCTTTTAAAAAAGCTGTTGGGTTTTATGATGTTTAAGCAAGTTAAACAAGAAATGCACACTCCTTTCCTATACTATCCTTCCTTCTCATATCTCTGCGAAGGAGAAAGTGAAAGTATCTGCTGGTATGACACACTTCCTGCCTGGCTGGCTAAAGCAGCATGTGACTTACAGTACTATAAACCATGTGATGTGTGTGGGGGGCTACTTAAAGTGCCTATTGCTGTAAGTCCGCCTTACTTCGAGTTAAGGCGGAATAACAACGCAAAGTCAACTCATTATGAAAAGGCGAAGTGAGTACTCCTCAATGTCCACTTCACATAGCCTGTAACTAACACGAAGTGGCCACTTCTCGCTCACTTCACCTGCAAATTTTAAATTCGCTGCATCACTACTCCTAGCTAATACTCCTTTCTTGGATTTTTCTTTCCTATGTGCATGACCTTGCACTTTTTGACGTTAACTCACTGCCTCCACAGGAGCTCTCTGAGGTTGCACCACTTGTCTCCTGTATACTGTTTACAGTAAATCCTGGGCCTTTCAATGCAAAATCAAGCTATATTCTGCATGCCACAAAACAAATACTAATAGCTCAAGAACCATAAGTGCTAGACACAAAGTATGAGTGGCAAAGTTATTCAGCACAAAATTACCTTTCCAATGGTGGTATGCAAATAATAATATGTAATTTTGTTTTTTTTATATGCTGGTTGAAACAGCAAAGAAAATATGTTTTCATTAAAACAGGCAACATAAGCCATACACACCATACCATAAACAAATGCGAATAACTGCTAAAGTATACATGATATACACAAAATATCAGTGGCAAAGTTGTTCAGCACAAAATTACCTTTCCAATGATGGTATGCAAACACTAACATATAATTTAGTTTTATTTTCTATTCCAGCTGAAACATTAAAAAAATTGTTTTCATAAAAATTAGGCAACATAAGCCATACACATCATACCATAAACAAATGCGAATAACTGCTAAAATATACATGATATACACAAAATATCAGTGGCAAAGTTGTTCAGCACAAAATTACCTTTCCAACGGTGCTATGTAGTCAAATATATATTATATTTATATATTGAAATATATAAGTGACTTTTCTTGACGTTGCAAGGGCACACTGGAAGTCAGTAGTCGACTTCTGCAGGCGTCCTCAGGACACACCAGTGTATTTTACTGATGACTACAGGCATCTGCTAGGAGACAATGAGTTAAATCTCAGCTGCCACACTCCAGACCATCTTCAAGTTTCTTTAGATCAGCTTCCATCTGGCTCACTCCTTCTGAGTTGTCCACCCTGTTACATATCTTGGTGTCATCTGCGAACAGACACATCTTCCCTTCCAGTCCATCAGCGATGTCTCCTATAAAATCATTGAAGAGCAGAGGCCCCATGGCTGAGTCCTGGGGCACCCCACTTGTCACCCTGCTTTCTGTCAATTATGTTCCATGAACCTGTACCCTCTGGGTTCTGCCTTGTAACTAGATTTGTACCCATCTGACTATTTCTGGACCAACTCCTGTGTGGTCAAGGTTCTTTACCAGCCTTCTGTGTGTAACCAAGTTGAAGGCTAGGTAGACCACATCTACTGCCCCCACCGTCATCCACTAGTTTTGTAGCGTAGTCAAAAAACTCGAGCAGATTTGTCTAGCATGACCTACCTGCTGTGAAACCATGCTGTTTAGGGTCTTATTGGCTGCTAGTTTTGAGGAATGCTATGATCCTCTGTTTGAGTAGTGTCTCCATTAGTTTCCCTACTATAGACTTGGGGCTTGCTGGTCTGTAATTACTAGCCTCTTTGCAACTGCCTGATTTGAGAAGTGGAACCACTAATGTCTTTTTCCAGTCTTCAGGTACTGCACTGCTCTTCAATGATTTCATGACTAGAAGTGCCAGAGGGGCTGCTAATTCTGCCCCCAAGTTTCTTAAGGACTCTGGGGTGCATCTTGTCTGGTCTCATGGCTTTGTCTGCTTTAAGTTTATTTAGCTCCTCTCGTACTTCTGCTTCTGTAAAAAGACTCATGTCTACCCCTGATTCTGGGGTGTTTTGTTTTTTCAGGGCTTGACCATCCCCTGGGTTCTCTTTCTTAAACACCAAGCAGAAGTATTTGTTAAGGATTTCAGCTTTCTCTGGGTCATGTCTGGTGCATTTCCCTTCTTCAGTAGCAATTTTTACTATCCCCCTTTGCCTTCCTACGTTCCCTAATGTATCTAAAAAATGATTTGTCTGCTTTCTTTGCCCCTTCTGCTATGTTTTCCTCTGTCTGAGCTTTTGCCTTTCTAATTTGTTTGTTAGAATCTTTCATTTTTTTCCTTATCTGAGTCCGTCTTTCTTAGTTTTGGTTTCCTGGTATATGCTGTACGCCTTCTTTTTTTCTGGTAGCCACTTCCTTGGAAAACCATAGCGGATTTATTTTCCTTTTTTCTTTTTGCTTTTCTGACCCATCCAACACATTGATCTGTGGAGTCTTTATTGCTCTCTTGAATCTTCCCCTCATGACTTCCACCTCCTCAACCTCTGTTTCCATTAACTGGCTACTTGTGTTGTTCCTCACCTTTTGGAAGTCAGCCTTTCTGAAATCTAGCACCTTTATCTTTAAGTGGCTGGTGTCCTGTTTTATGTTTACCTTAAGGCTTACCATCTGATGGTCGCTGTTGCCCATATGGCATCCCACTTCGATGTCCTTGATCCTTTCCAAGTTTGTGAGGACAAGATCTAGAATGGCATCTCCCCTTGTTTGAGTTTTAACAAATTGGCAATGTCCCATGCCTTGTACTGACAACAAGAAGTCCCTACTTCTTGTTGCTGGCGCCATTCGCATGCTCCAGTTAATATCCTGTAGGTTGAAGTCCCCCACCAGTATTGCTTCACCTTTATCAGACATTTTGTGAATTTCCTCTATTAGGTCCTATTCTCCTTCATCTCCTTGATTTGGGGGCCTGTACACAGTGCCAATTCTGAAGGGTTTTCCCTTGCCCATGTCTACTGTTAACCACAGTGACTCAAAGTCCCCAGGTTGCCCTTTTACTTCTGTGGCTTTTATTTCCTCTTGAATGTAAATGGCTATGAACCCCCTTCTTTTTTTGCTCTGCCTATCTTTTCTGAACAGATTGTAACTGGAAATGGCCATATCCTATCAATGGTTTACTGTGAACCAAGTTTCTGTTACAGCCACCCAGTCCAACCGTTCTGTTTCCAAGATGGTTGTGAATTCAGGAAGTTTGTTGGTTAGGCACCATGCATTTGCAACCATTACCTTCCAGAAATGTATATCCTCTTTGGCATGAGGTTGTACCCTCTTTCTGGACTGCTCCAGTTTGCTGTTTCCGGCCAAGAGATTATGAAGGTTGCTGGTTCGGGTGGATGTTGGCTCTGATTTGTTTTCTGAGGATGTATGCACACATTTGGCATTTTGGGGAGTGATGACCAGCCCACCAATAGCAGGGGTGTGAACTGCATCATACTCCCCTTTATTTAGTTTAAATTACCTGTTTAGACATCAAATTTTTGCCCGAGTGCTCGCACACCTTTTCTGTTTAGGTGCAACCCGTCATATTTAAAACAGCTGTTTCACAAAAGTTTTGCCAGTTCCCTATGTCATGGTATCCCTTGTCTTGGCACCAATCATGCAGCCATGAGTTGAATTCACCTACTTCAATCTCTCTTACTCACTTGGTGCTTTTACCCACACTGTCAGCACTTCTGAGAAGGCTAATTTGGACAGAAGGGAAGGAAGTTTGTTGGCCAAGTCCTCGAAGTGTTTCTTGGCCTCCTGAACTCTTGGACTTCATTGAGTCCATTGAGGTACTTTAACGTGATCCTGAGGATGCACTTCCTGTCCCTCCAAGCCATGGCACCAGGCAGGCACCTTACTTCAGTTTTCCCTGATCCCCCCAGTTCTATCCCCCTAATAATTGAGTCCCCCACCAGGAGCTGCTTCCGTTCCCTGTGGTGTCCTCTGCCTCCTTCCTGTGGGCCTCCCTTGTGACAGTTGTCCTCAGCCTCCTTAGTCTCCTCTGTGGGTGCATCCATAGGGGAGTTATGCTCCACCAGAATGGTGTATGGATTGTGGAGTGAAACAACTGTCTGGGTGTGCCTCTGTTCCACCATCCTCACCCTCTCTGAGCCCACTGTGATCCAACTGCTGTGCTTTCTTCACAACCTCTGAGGTAGTGGTGGTGGCTCTGGTGCTCCCTGGATGGGGGAGGTTCTCTTCCTATCATCCAGTGTGGCCTGGGGGTAGGTTCCCTTACTACTGTCCAGTGTGGCCTGAAGATGGGCAACTTCCTCCCTCAGGGCAGAGAGTTGTCTGCAAATAGGGCAGCATCTCAGCCTCCAGAAAGACTCCCAGAAGACTGCTGCCCCACAGCCATTACATTGCACTACTCCCCACATGTTTATCTACTTTTTTTGTGTGTGTGTTTGTGTGTGTGATTGGCGTGTTTCATAGAAATATATATATTATACAATGTGTATGCTTATATTGTCAGTGCAGTGTGCTAGAGAGGATATGACAGTGATATGCACCTTGCACTCTTGAGGAAATGATGTCAGAACCCCAGGTATAAAGGAACTATTTCCAGGGGTGGGTGGGGTGAGGGTGGGAAGGGTTGGGCCTAAACAGTGCCCTCACAAAACAATCAGCTAAAAGCTCTGACCCACCGTTGCAATGAGTGCCTTCCTGTCAGCAAGATGCCCTACACAATAATTTGACAGAGAAAATACCCTGCAAATCGAACAGAGAAAAATCCAGACATCCAAGTCAGATGCAGGTAAACCTCCCCAGCCCCAAAACAGCCTGGTAGTTTGTGCTCTGAAAGCAGTCATCCCCAAAATAAGTCAGCTGTGCTTTAAACTCTTCCTGCACTGAGAATCTTAAGAATTGTAACAAACGTAAGGCTACATCCACCCAAAACAATTGGCTATGATGTAAGGTCTCCCTGACTAGTGAATACAATTTTCACCACCTGAGGCTGTGTCTGGCATCAAATTACAAACTGCAGCCTTTGCTATTCAAAGTACACAGCTACTACCAGTAAGTTATTTCCAACTATTTTATTTCCAACTATATTAATGTAAACTGTCAGAATACTAGCAGACAGTCCAGATAGCCACAAAGGAAAATCAAATATGCAGTTATTTCAACCCTTCAGAAAATTGCTCACAAGATAAGTAGTTTTGAAAAAACCCTTCCTGATTTAAAAATGAAATTAAACACAAAACAATCCAATGTAAGACTGTAAAGTAAGGAAAACTTCCCTCAGATGTAAGTAAGAGAGATCAGCTGCAGATTTGTAATCCAATATAGTATATCCCATGCAGCTTCTCAGTTGTTTCAAAGCACAGCCTGTTACACCACTTGAAGAGATGGGCTTCTATCTGAAACAGGATCACACCAGTAGTTTATAGTAATTGATCAATGCTAGAATATTCATCCACCCAAAACAATTGGTTATGATGCAAGGTCTCCCTGACTAGTGAAGACAATTTCCACCACCTGAGGCTGTGTCTGGCATCAAATTACAAACTGCAGCCTTTGCTATTCAAAGTACACAGCTACTACCAGAAGACTTGGATACATCAGTCCCGGTGGTGGTGGTGGTCTGGGGTGGGCAGACAGACTCATGGTGGCAGCAGACTTGGATAACATCAGTGCCGGTGGTGGTGGTGGTTCATGGGGGGGCAGACAGACTCATGGTGGCAGCAGACTTGGATAACATCAGCCCCGGTGGTGGTGTTCCAGGGTGGGCAGACAGCCTTATGGTGGCAGCAGAGTTGGATAACATCAGTCCCGGTGGTGGTGGTCCTGGGTGGGGGGCACATTGCCTTTTAAATACTGCAGTTAAAACCTGCCAACATTAACCACATCATCATCCTCATAAAGAAAACTGCCCTCACAGTCATCGATGTCTGAAGTCTGACCACTGGGAAATTCTTTCTCCATTGTGTAATCATCTAAGTCAGTGGTGGGCCATTTCAGGCAGCCACTGCCAGTGCCACCAGGATGCTCCATTTCTACATCAGCAAGACCACCATGACTGGGCCGGGGTACGAATACCAAGGTTGCAGTCTGTGCCGGTATGTGCCTCTCATTCATTTTAATGAATGTTAGCAAACTAACATTTGCAGAAGACAGGTTTGTCCGACGATCCCTGACTATTGCACTTGCTGAGCTGAATACCATCTCAACACTTACACTGGACGGTGGGCATGTGAGGTACTTTAGTGCCACTGCAGTCAGCTCTGGCCATTCACTGACCTTTCCACTCCATTACAAAAGAGGATCTTCACTTATTGTCAGATGCCTGTTTTCAGACAAATATGACTCAACCATTCTCTGTGCTGCACTAAGTCTGATTGTTGATGCATCAGCCTGTTCCCCGGAATCATTGCTGTCACAAATACTCACTTGGGACAAAGCCTCCCAAAGTAGGTTGATGCCAACCACTTTGGATGACAAACCACCAGGAACTACAGTCCCCTTACCCTTGCATGATATGCTTGCTGGTCCTTCAGCTACACCTTCAGCTGGATTATGCTGCTGAGGTTTGCAAACCTTGGCACATGACTTCTGTGCCCCATGAACCAAGCGAACCAGTTGACCACTGATATTTTTTACCTGTTCAGGCCCTTCCTCCAGTACTGATGTAATTCCACGTTTGTATTGTGGGTCCAGCATTGTTGCCATGGAAAAGTTGTCACTACGCTGAATGCTCACAATGTGATGATTCTGGTCAAATACTATCAGCATGTGTTGCAACAACATACTGCTACCACCATCTCTCGCAACATCAAGGCTATGCTGTACATTCACCAATGTCTGCCTCTGCATCTGCAGCAGCTGAACTGATTGGCTAATGGAGGCAGACTCACCACTCACTGCCTGTGTGGCATGTTCAAAAGGCCGTAAAATTTTTATTACAGAGTCCATGAGGTGCCATTGTTCAGTCATCATAGACATGGAGGCCCCAGAACTGTCACGGCTAGTGTGCATAACAAGATATTCTGTGATGGCTTTGTATTGTTCATACAACCTCTCTGCCATGTATAATGTGGAGTTCCATCAGGTGACAACTTCCAGCTTTAAGCGGTGCTGAGGCAGGCGTTTTGTATCTGCAACTGCCGCAGTTGGTCACGGACCTTTCCAGATCTTGAAAAGTGAGAACAGATATGTTGTGCAATGGTCAGCATTTCCTTTATGTCAGGGTGCTGCAGAAACTCCTGAACCACAAGATTTAAACAGTGGGCCATGCATGGAACACAAATAAAAACACCATTCGTGATGCATTTCACCACATTTGACCCATTGTCACTTGCTATGAACCCAGCTCTCAGGGACAGAGGGTTTAGCCATCTGTCAATTTCAGTCAGTACCATATCCAACATGTTCTCACCAGTGTGTGAACAAGTCACACTGCGTATAGCAATTGTTGCATGCTGGCAAATTCCAGGAAGATTGCTACCGTGACAATCCTCCTTCCTGTACTGGTTATTCACACTACCAGCATCACAAACAACCCCCAGCACCTGTGCCCAGTTATACACAGATATGAACTCCCCGCTGTTTTGCCACTTGTCCACATATCCATAATTAAATGGATGAATGGAGAGGAAGAATGTTGAAGGGCATGTCTTACTGAGTCTGAGACAGTGCGAAACAACCTGGGAACAGCACGGGTAGAAAAGTATGTCCTGGATGGGACTTTTCATTTTGGACAGGCACGGGCAGCAAACCGCCAGAACCCAGAATTCTTCACAAAGGAGAAGGGCAAAAGATCGATTGCCAGCATTTCCGCTACAGCAGCATTAAGATCACGTGACACTGTATGATTGGGGGGGTACTTCAGCTTATGCGCAAAAACACTTTGTAACATGGGCTGACTTAGACGTTTTACATGGTGTGTGTTGGTCACAAATGGTTGTGCTCTGTGATGAATGGCATTGGCAGGGGGTGGAGGGTGGACATTTGATGAAGACAGTTGCACAGGTGATGATGACAAACCCAGAAATGATGTTGTTTTTCTGGATTTGACAACCGAGATTGATGTACCACTTGCACTAGACCTACTGCATTCACCACCACCACTACCACCACCACAAAACTGCTACTCTCACCAGCACTGGACAACATTTCAAAGTCATTATGGTCCTCCACCTCATCATGCCTGTAGTAATCCTCTGCTCTTATTACCGCACTACTGCTCACGTTTAATTTCCTACTGTGCTTAACAGTCATGGAAAGGGATAACATGCTGTCTATGGTAGCCACCGGTGATACGGGTGAACACCCAAGTCTGGTATTAGCTGCCAGCTTGTGCTGGGTCCACAGAGCCAAGTGCCTATTCTTAAGATGCGTATGCTGTCCTTCTGTCCCAAGATGCCTCCGCTTTTTACCTTGACTCACACGCACATGGCAAATCTGGCAGATTGCAATTGAATCATCATCTGCATCTTGAACAAAAAAATCCCAAACAAGGGACTGTGATGCTCTGCTTTTAACATGTCCATGATGATGTGGCTTATTTAAGTCTGTTATTTTAAGCACTGAAGTGGGGGGACGTGATGTTTCTGGCACTGCAGACCTGGACTGCAACTGACCACCATGACTACCTATCATATTGAGTACTGGGTCGTCATCATCATCATCCCCATCCTCATCCCCTAAAACCGGTAAATCACAAGTTTTTACAGGGGGGGATTCCTGCAAACAGATTCAGACACAGCCACTTTAATTTCTTTTTCTCCAGTTCCCAACTGGGGTCAATTAAATCATCATTATATTCATCATTGTCACTGTCACACACATCCACATCTTCTGCTTGGATGCTAACATGTGGACTGCATGTTGCAACAACAGCAACATCATCATCATCAGCATCATCACATTCATCATCAGTATCTACACCACCATCACCTGATATTTTTTCACCACACTGTGAATCACTGTTGCATGGAAAATGAGTGACGTTAAGTGCCACGGTGGATGGAATATCACATTGTATGTTATCGTTGACATGATCATCAGAATCAGGTTCAGTTAATGGGATGTTACTGGGAAGTATGACATCATCTACGCTGTCACTCACTTGCACTGCTTCACACTCAATATGTTTGCATATGGTACACTGGTGGAATTAGCTCTTGATGCAACAATGCTAATACTACCTCCACCACCACTAACACCAGTAACACTAACACCACCGGCAGGAAAAACATAGAAACATAGAAACATAGAATCTGACGGCAGATAAGGACAGCTTGGCCCACCTAGTCTGCCCATTTCCCTACCTGATGGATAAGCTGCAGATCCTAGTTAACCAGCAGCCTACTTCTTCCTACCCCAACCCCCTAGAATTGCCTTATGACTGTCCCATGCATGCTTGAATTCCACCACTGTTTTTGACTCCACAACCTCCTCTGGAAGGCCGTTCCATACTTCCACAACCCCACAACAAACATCATCTCCTCCAACTATCAGTGAAGTTACTGATTGGGCTGTAAAAAACATTGCATGAGAAATACCTTTCCTCACATCAGCAATGCACTTCTCCATCCGCGTACTACTACCACGCCCACAGACCGTCTTACTGCCAACATTGCCATGGCCAGAAACAGATTTACTTGCATGTCTCTTTGCAGGTATTTTGGGGGATCAACCACAAATATTATTACCAAATTCAGATTTTGATACGTTCACTTTCTGACTGGAGGGTCACTACTTGCTAGCTGGATGTGAAGCAAAATAACTGTGGCTTCAGCAACAGATAAGGGACTACTGTGTTGTGACACTGTCATGGAATTAAAACAAATTCAGTAACCAGTGCCACGTAAATTTGTAATTTAAACAACCTGACCTTATGAAATGCTGCACCACATTCACACAACAAGCAGCAAGAACATTTGTACTATCACTGACAATTTTACTATGTGTACAGTAACACAGTCAGTTATATAACAAAAATATTACCAAAACACAAAGAAATCACTAGTTCTCCAACTTAACTCTACCTACACAGATACGCCCCTCCCCCACACAGCACACTTCACTGTCTTTCACCACACACGCTCAATGTTATAAACTTACATTCAAAATCCACACACAAACAAAAACACTCGATGATGTGAGCACAGTAGGGTTTCCTACAACCGATGAACTACAGTTGGATCCCCCCCAAAAAAGCAAAAATGCTTTTTGAACAGCTTTAAAAGATCTCTACAGACAGCTATCAGAGCACACTGTCTCCTACTCCTTCCTACTCATACTACCTCGAACTGAGGCTGTGCAGATCAATATAGAGCCCATGTGACCTGAACTCCCATGAATCACTGCAAAATCCTCCTTCGGAGCTCAAAAACAAGGTGAAGTGAGGAGAAGTGAACTACCACCAATGTACTTCACATTAAAAATTAGAAAGAGAAGTGACCAGTGGAGATGCTGGCAAATAGCTATTTTCAATGCATTTTGCGTTCCTCATTATAACGCAAAGTACTCCGCTTCGCATTGCGGAGCACTCTGCGAATCCGTCTTTGCTCCGCGAATCACTTTGCGGAGCGGATTGAGACCACTTCACCCACCACTACCTAGGAGGCAAGAGACTGGTGGCCTCAAACCAGGAACGAGATCTGGGAATCATAATCTTAGATGGCTTGAAGGTTAATAAGCATTGTGAGAAGGCAACATTGAAGGCCAACAGAATGCTGGGCTGCACTGGAAGGGAAATCACGAGCAGGAGGATAGAGGTGGTACTACCACTGTATAGATCACTAGTCAGGTCTCACCTGGAATATGGAGTCCAATTCGGTAAGCCTCACCTCAGGAAGAACATTGATCAGGTGGAAACAGTACAGAGAAAGGTGACAAAAATGATTCAGGGTATGCAGTACATGTCCTGTGAGGAAAGACTTAGGGAACTGAATATGTACTCCCTGGAGAAGAGAGAGAGGGCGGACATGATTGAAACATTCAAGTACATAAAAAGCAATAGTAAGGTACATGTACAGGAACTTTTTCACTTCAGAAGGGCTCCAGGGCTGGCCCGGTGGTGCTGTGGTTGGCGCTGGATGCCACACCTCCTGCACTTACCCCGGGTTCAGGAACAGGCACTTGAGCCACCAGGGGTTGTCAGGGAAGGAAAGGATTGAGCATCCAGAGGACTGCTGTCCTTTCCTGGCAGGAAGGGGGGTTCACAATTCCACCATCTGGCGACTCCAAGTGGGGACTGGAAGTCTAACAGCAGTCGGGATCCAGACAAGAGGGGATTGGTCGCAGCAAATCTCCTGTGAATGTATAGCGCTGGAGTGCATTGCACTGCCGGGCCGGGAGGGAAGCTGAAAAGCCCCTATCTGCCGGGAAGGTGACTGGGATCTCAGGGAACCGAGGCCACACACATCTAAAGCTGGTCACAACCCCCAACTCTACCCCCTGGGGATCTTACGCCTCTCCATGGGGCCAGAGTAGTCGAGGGTCCTGATGCCGATGAAGCTGTCGGGGTAAGTGATTCAGGCAGGCGGTAAGGAGCTGAGGTCATGTGAGGGAGCCTATGAGGTGCTCCGACAGGTAGGAGATAAACATAGTTCACAACAAAAGAAAGGCTCCAGGACCAGTGGACATGACCTCAGGCTGCAAGCAGGGAGGTTCTCTACCAACACCAGAACGTTTTTCTTCACAGAAAGAGTGGTGGACGCTTGGAACAGCCTACCCCAAGTGGTTGTGGGGGTCAACACTGTGGGGGGATTCAAGAATGCATGGGATAGACATAAGGGAGCCCTGACTACAAAAGGCAACTAGAGTGTCAAAATAGGTATAAAACAAATGGGCAGACTAGATGGACCTAGTGGTCTGCTTCTGCCATCAACTTCTATGTTTCTGTTTCTATGAGTCTGACTAAATAGTGCCATAAGATAAAAAAATATGTTAAAGCAGACTTAGTAACTCTTATTTGAAAAAACACATTTTAGATTTATTCAGACAAATAAGCCACCCTGTATCTGGAACACACCAACGTTTTGTGGCCTGCACTTGAAGATGATGTCCTTGAATGCAAGGAGCCTGGCTAAGAAGGCAGCAGACCTACAGGTGCTGATGGCAGAGGGGGATGTGGACATAACAGCCATCACAGAGACATGGGCAACCCAGTACCATGACTGGGACCTCTAGATCCCAGGGTACTAATTGCATAGGAAGGACAGAGCAATGGGAAAGTGGGGGAAGGGGGAGTAGAGTGGCATTGTACATAAGGGATGGGATAATGTGCACCAGGGAGGAGGGCACGACCGGAGCCCTATTGGTAGTGCTCCAGAACATACTGGGAGAAGGCTTTGTATGGGGGTGGTGTACAGACCACCTTCACAGGGCATAGAGTTGTATAGGGAGCTGGGGAACAGATCAGAAGGGTAGGGGAGAGAGTTGGCATGGTAATACTAGGTGACTTCAGGATACTTGGAGTAGACTGGAGCACCCTGGCTACAACCTGTTGCAGAGAACAGGTCCTCGTAGATGCTATTCAGGAGTGTTTCCTGATACAGGGAGTCACAGAGCATACACCAGAGGGTACTGAGGGAACTGGCAGCGGTACTAGCAGTCCCGCTGATGGACCTGTTTAACACCTCCCTGGAGAAAGGGTGTTTGCCGCAGGACTGGAGGATAGCTCATGTGGCACCTCTACATAAGAGTGGTCCCAGGGACAAGCCATGTAATTACAGGCTGGTTCGCCTAACCTCCATAGTGGGAAAGTTAATTGAGACCATTCTTTTTTTATTTATTGTGCTCTATTCCCCTGCTTTCAGCCACCCGGTACTTTGGCCTGGTCACAGACGTCAGGCTTCTACCTCCAAATTGGCTATGACCCTCCAATAACCCATGGCTTACCCCCCAGGGTGGGGTTACGGCACTAGACTCCCCCAGTGCTGCATAAGATAGGATAGTAAGCTGTTGGTTAACTAGGATCGGCAGCTTATCTGTTAGGTAGGAAAATGGGCAGACTAGGTGGGCCAAGCAGTCCTTATTTGCCGTCAAATTCTATATTTCTATGGATAGGTCGGAGGGCCAGCCTGGAGGTTAATTGAAGCCAAGGTGGGCTTCATCTAGGGCAGCCAGTAGCTCAGCTTTTTTCCTGTTTTTTCCTGGGGTGGGGACATGCATTGACATCTAGCGTCCACCCCGCCCCTAAACGTTCTGGCACTGGTCACTGCAGCACCCCTGGCATCCGCCAAGGGTCTGTCACGTTCTGGTCATACTTCCCTCCCTCCCCCCGGAGAAGGAGATCAGTCCTCAGGATGTGCCATCCTTCTCCCCCAGGCTGGCCCTCTGACATCCTGGGTCTGTTCCCGAACCTGGGTCACTGGCATCGCAAGCAGAAATCCAACCGCTGCGTCAATGGGCTGGCTAATGGAGACCATTCTAAAGGAAAGGCTGGTGTCCTTCCTTGAGGTGAATGGTCTCCAGGATACAGCACGGGTTTGTCAAGGGGAAATCTTGTCAAACCAACATGCTAGACTTCTTCAACTGGGTTATGAGGGCATTGGATGGGGGGCAGGCCGTGGATGTCCTATACCTGGATTTCAGCAAGGTGTTCAATGCAGTGCCACATGGGAGGCTGATTAGCAAGCTGGGGGACCTGGGAATAGGGGACAAAATGGTGGAGTGGATCAAGAGCAGTATAGGGACAGGAACCATGTGGTGGTAGGGGGGAACTGTCCAAACCTAGGCCTGTAACCAGTGGGGTCCCACAGGACACAGCACTTGGACCTGTGCTGTTCTACAACTTTATTGGGGATATAGCAGAGGGGGTCAAAAGTAAGACCAGTCTTTTTGCAGATGATACTAAACTCTGTGGGAGGCTGGACACAGTGGAGGGGAGACAGGATTTAAGGGTGAATCTAGCTAGGTTGAAGAAATGGTCAAGCATCTGGCAGTTGGGTTTCAATGGACAATGGACAATTATGTGAGGGTGCAGGAAGATCAGTAACTTTTTCGGAGATACTTCCAGTGCCCAAGGCAAGCACAACAAGAAAGCTGAGAATAGAGTCATTTAATGGATGGCTAAGAACCTGGTGTTGTGCTAAAGGGTATGGGCTGTTGTGGGGGTGGGGAGGGACCTGGGAGGACAGTAGTCTCTATGCCAAGGACAGACTACACTTGAGTGGGGAGGGAAAGAAAGTGTTGAAACACAGGATGGAGGAGTACATGGAGGAAGAAGGGAATTTAAACTAGGAGCGGGGGGTGGCAATTGGGCAAGACACATGCAGAGACCACAGGTTGGAAAACCATATGAGCTAACCCCCCATAACAGTGACAAAGGACAAATGGCAAGTACTATTGGTGCTGCTAGTAAAGGAGGGCAGGATGGGAGGGGGGAAAGGGTGGAAGGTGGTTACCCTAATGCTAGGAGCCTGGGAGGAAAACTGCAGAGTTACAGGTGCTCATGGCAGAGGAAGAGGTGGACATTGCAGCCATCACAGAAACATGGGCCACCCAATACAATGACTGGGACCTGTCTGTACCAGGGTACAGGTTATTTCATAGGGACAGGGTGATTGGGAAAGGAGGGGGAGTGGCACTATATGTGAAGGAAGGACCGAAGTGTGTAAGGGAGGAAGGGGAGGAGGGTATTACGGAGTCCATTTGGATGCAAATCCAGGGTTTCAGGAATAGGATTCTTAGAATGGGAGTGGTGTACAGGCCACCATCTCAGACAGAGGAGTTAGACAGGGAACTAGCGGGACAGATCAGGAGGACCTGCGAGAAGGGTAGTGTGGTGATTGTGGGGGACTTCAACATGCCAGGAGTGGACTGGAGTACCCCAAAAAAACAGGAAAAGAAGGGAGCAGGTACTGCAGGATGCCTTTCAGGACAGCTTCCTGCTGCAAATGGTCAGTGAACCAACCAGGTTAAGAAATACCCTTCACCTTGTGCTGGCAAATGGGGACTTTGTGAGAGAACTTACAGTGAAGGAACTGCTGTCAGGGAGTGACCACCACTCAGTATGGCTCACATTGGATATGGGCAAGGAAGGAGTGGAATCTGGCACAAGAGTGCTGAACTTCAGGAGGGCCGACTTTGGGAGGATGGGGAAGTGGTAAAAGGGTACCTGGCCAGAATTCAATCTAGTATGGACACTAACCAGAGGTGGGAGCTCATAAAGCTGGGGATAGTGGAGGCAACCAAAACCTGCTGCAAGGCCCAGAGCAAGAAGGCTAGGGCTAAGAAACTGAGCTGGTTGAGCAAGGAGGTAATGGAAAAGGTACGGAGGAAAAGAAAACATGGAGAGAGGAGGACAGGGAGGAGTACTTGATGGAATCGAAGGAGGTGACAAGGGCAGTAAGGGGAGCCAAGGCATCTACAGAACTCAGGCTGGCAGAAGGCATTAAGAAGGGGGAGAAGGACTTCTTTAGGTACATCAGGGAGAAAAGGAGCTGTAAGGACCATATAGTAAGGATTAGGAAGGAGGGGGGTTGAGTGGAAGCAGGGTACGATAAGGCAGAAGCACTAAATGAGTACTTCTGCTCAGTATTTACTAAAGAGAAGAGGGGGGTGACACCTAAGGGGGGGTAGAAATGGCAGAAACAGGGGGTTAGGGGGTGACAGATGGGGAAATCATGGAGGGCAGAGTTCGGGAGGGGTTGAAGGCACTGAGGGTGGATAAGGCACCAGGCCCAGATGGCATCCACCCCAGGGTACTGAAAGAGCTGGCAGAGGTCCTGGCAGGACCTTTGGTGGACCTATTTAATGCCTCACTACATTCGGGGTGTATACCCCAGGACTGGAGGATGGCTCATGTGGTGCCCCTCCACAAGAGTGGCCCCAAGGATGAACCGGAAAACTACAGACCAGTGAGCCTCACATCCATTGTGGGTAAGCTAATGGTGACTATCCTGAAGGAAAGGCTGGTGGCCCTCCTAGAGGCCAAAGGACTACAGGACAGCAGACAGCATGGCTTCATTTGGGGCAGATCCTGCTAAACCAACCTGGTTGAGTTCTATGACTGGGTAATTAGGCAACTGGACAGGGGCCATGCAGTGGATGTCCTCTATCTGGACTTCAGTAAGGCATTCGACTCGGTGCCGCATGGAAGGCTGGGAAGTAAGTTAGTAGGCACACGGGCAGGTGCAAAACTGGTGAGATGGATAGGGAACTGGCTTAAGGGAAGGCAACAGAGGGTGGTGGTGGGTGGGGAGCTCTCACACCCGAGGGTAGTGACGAGCAGTGTTCCACAGGACTTGGTGTTGGGACCAGTGCTGTTTGGGATATTCATTGCAGACATATCATTGTACATCAAGAGCAAGATCAGCTGTTTGCTGATGATACCAAGGTAGGAGCAGTGGTGGATGACCTAGGGGGATGGCAGGGGTTGCAGGATGAGCTGGCAAAGGTTGAAACCTGGTCAGACACCTGCCAACTGAGGTTTAATGCCAAAAAGTGCAAGGTGCTGCATTTTGGGATGAAGAACCCAAGGAGGAGTTACCAGCTGGGGGGAGTGCAGCTAGCCCAGACAGAGGAGGAGAAGGATCTGGGGGTGCGGATTACAGGGTCAATGAACAACTTGGCACAATGTAGGAAGGCAGCTGTAAAGGCCAACAAAATGCTTGGTTGTATTGCAAGGGGTATATCCTCGAGGAGGGAGGAGGAGGTGATTCTGCCACTGTATAGGTCATTATTTAGACTGCACCTGGAGTACTGTGTGCAGTACTGGCACCTGCATCTGAAGAGGGACATTAAGTTACTGGAGGGGGTGCAGCACAGGGTGACAAAGATGATCAAGGGGCTGGGGGACTTATCATACGAGACGAGACTGATGGAGTTGAACATGTACTCACTGAAGGAGAGGAGGGATGGGGGGACATGATTGAAACATGTAAGTACATGAAAGGAATAAACAAGACAGGTACAGAGGGGCTGTTCAAAGTAAGGGAGGGAAGGGACACCAGGGCCTATGATATGAGACTGGAGGGAGGAAGGTTCAGGAGTGAGATGTGGAGACACTTTTTTACAGAGGGTGGTGGCTGGGTGGAATGCGTTACCTGCAGAAGTGGTATCCAATAGAACAGTGGACTGCTTCAAAAGGGGATGGGACAGGACAAGGGGGAGGGTCAAAGAAGGGGAAGGGTGGAAGGGAGAGGCAGCTGAAGAATAAGGGGTGCTAGCTACACATTCGAGCAGACTTGATAGACCTCTAGGCCTTTATCTGCTGGCAAATTTTGTATGTTCGTAATGCTAAGCAAAGCAAGGTCATGCACCTGGGAGCTAGGAATCCAAGGGCTGGTTACTGGCTGGGGGAATGCAGGTGACAGTCTCAGAGGAGGAAAAGGACCTTGGGGTGATGGTCAAGGGTGATATAAAACTCTCGGCACAATGCTGTTAGGCAGCAGCAAAAGCAAATACAATGCTGGACTTCATCAACAGTGGAATCACCTCTAGGAGGGAGGAAGTTATTATGCCACTGTACAGGTTACTGTTGGGACCACACTTGGAATATTGTGTGCAGTTCAGGTACCCTTAACTGAAGAAGGATATCAGTCTACTGGAGGGGGTTCAGTGGAGGGCAACCAAAATGATCTGGGGCTTGGAGGAAGAACACCTGAGGAGAGGCTGAGGGAGCTTAACATGTACTCCTTGGAGGACAGAAGAGAGAGAGGTGATACATTAGAAACCTTCTAGTACTTTAAGGGCATAAGCAGGGTCGGTACAGAGGGCCTCTTTAACATAAGAGAGAAGGGTACAACAAGAGGCATAGCCTGAAGCTGGTGGTGGACAGATTCAAGAAGGAATGGGAGAGGCACTTTTTCACTAAAAGGATGGTGAAGGGGTGGAATGAGTTGCTGAAGCAGGTAGTGGCAGCAAAGACTGCGGCCAGTTTTGAGTTGGGGGGTGGGGTAGGGTGGCAAAGAAAATGAGGACAGGAGGAGGCATTACTGGGAAGTGGAAGGGGAAGGAAAATGGTAAGGAGGAGGATGACTCCAAGAGGAGTAAGGGGGGGCAGCTTCAATGAATTAAATGAGTTGCACACTCAAGCAGACTAGATAGACCTTTATGGCCTGTTTCTGCTGGCAAATGTGTATGTCTATATGTTCATATGGCCCTTAGGAGACTTTTTTCAGGGCCTGTGGTGGGCCTGCAACAATATTATTAGCATTAGTTATATAGTATTATATGAAGCTTCTCATATGTATTTGCCATCCAACTTCTTTCCCCAAACATATCCCACTTTATAGATATATTCTCATAAAACATGGGCCCTACAGAAAACAAAACAAATACTATTGCAGAAAAAAACAAATCAAGACTAGAACATGGCACCACAAAAATGGGTCAAGTAGGGAAAGCCACGTTCACAAACGCAATAAGTCTAACAAATAAAACTGCTGACCTCTCTGCTACAATCACTGAAGCTGATCTAGACTGGGTTGCCATCACCGAAACATACTGTAGTTCAACAGCAACCATGACTGGGAATCGACTATCCCAGGATACTGTCTCCTTCGGAAAGACAGTACTGGACACGGGGGAGGGGGGTCGCTATGTACATAGAGGACATTAAAGCAACCATAATACATAATGACACAATAGAAACTGAAACTGAGGCAATGTGGGTAGCACTGGAGGCTGGAAGTGGAGTCATAACTAGGGTAGGTGTATTTTATCGCCCTCCAGCAGCAGGGCTGGATATCGACAAGGAAATTATAGAAGGCATAACCAAAATGAGTAATAAAGAGGATGTTATAATGGTGGGGGGGACTTCAATTTAACTGATGTAAATTGGGACACCCAAACAGCAGGTTCAGCCAAGAGCAAAGATTTTCTGGAGGCACTTTGCTTTTCAGGACTAAGTCGGCTCATAAAAGAACCAACAAGAGGGAAAGCTGCCCTATTGCTAACTAATGGGGACAAAATCTCTGAAGTGGAGGTTGGAAACCACCTGGGGACCAGTGACCAGTGACCACTGCATGATGACTTTTTTAAAGTCGGGACAAAAACGGAACAAAACCACAAAAAAACAGTCATGGACTTCAGAAAAGCAGACTTCACAAACATGAAAGAAATCATCAAAGAAAAGCTTGACAACATGAAAAAAACAAGGGATGTGGAACTATACTGGGCACAGCTAAAAAAAACTCCATTCTACAAACAGCAAACCAGTGCATCAAAACAGTGAGTAAAGCAAAGAAAAACAGAAAGCCACTCCTGGTACTCCAAAGAGGTCTCTACCAAAGTGAGAGAAAAACTAAGTGCATAAGGATATACAAAAGAACAGGATCAAACAAAGACAAGGAAGACTACATACAGAAACAGAAGGAAACTGATAAAGAGATCAGAGCTCCAAAAGCAAAAACAGGAGAAAATCGCCAAAGAAGGCAAGCATGGAGACAACATTTTCTACAGGTACATTGGAGAAAAGAGGAAAAAAAACAAATGGCATAGTCAAGCTCGCAAAAGGAGGGAGAGCTAGCCAAAAATGACAAGGCAGAAGTGCTAAACAGTTATTTCTGCTTGGTATTCACCATAGAACAAGATGGCTGCGGACCCACCAGGAAGGAACATAGTAAAGACGGCATAGGAGTAGAAGCAGGTCCCTTTATAGAGGAAAATGTCCAAAAGGAACTAGAAAAACTAAATACAAATAAGGCCATGGGACCAGATGGGATACATCTGAGGTTGTTGAAAGAGTTGAGAGAGGAATTGGTGGCTCCGCTGGCTGATCTTTTCAACCTAATTCTTGAAATGGGCAAAGTCCCGCAGGATTGGAAGCGGCAACAGTTATACCACTACATAAGAGTTGGAGCAAGGAAAGCGCATGCAACTACAGACCAGTAAGCCTCACCTCTGTAATTGGAAAAACAATGGAAAAACTCCTCAAAGAGAGGATTTTAGCCTTTCTCAAGGAAAACGGCAAATTAGACACAAAACATGGCTTTACTAAGGGAAGGTCATGCCAAACAAATCTCATAGACTTCTTTAACTGGGTCATAAAAATAGTGGACCAAGGAGGTGCAGTAGACATGCTGTACCTTGACTTCTGTAAGGTATTTGATCCTGTACCACATAGAAGGTTACTAAATAAGTTTGACAGCATGGGAATAGGAAAGCAGGTTGTAAATTGGATAAAGAGCTGGCTTACAGGAAGAACACAGAGGGTTCTGGTAAATGGATCACTGTTGGAGGAAAGGGACGCAACTAGTGTAGTACCTCTGGGATCAGTGCTGGGACCATTGTTGTTCAATATCTTTATTAGCAACATTTCAGAAGGACTAGAAAGGAAAGCAAGTCTGTTCGCAGATGACACAAAGGTAGGAAACAGAGCAGATACTCCAGGGGGAGTGGAAAAAATGAGAACAGATATTACATCCTTAGAAAAACTATCAAAACCACGTCAACTGAGTTTCAATGCCAAAAAGTGCAAAGTCATGCACATTGGTAGGAGAAACCCAGGAGGAAAGTACTACCTGGGAGGACTGAAACTAGAAACGTCCACACAAGAGAGATCTGGGAATCGTCATAACAAATGATCTCAAGATGTCAAAACAATGTGAGAAGGCAGCACTGAGAGCAAATGGAATGTTGGGATGCATTGACGGGGGAATTACCAGCAGAAAAAGAGGTCATCCTGACACTGTACAGACAACTGGTGAGGCCGTACCTGGAGTACAGTGTGCAGTTCTGGAGACCCCACCTTAAAAAAGATATAAACGGAATGGAGACAGTACAGAGAAGGGTAACAAAAATGATACATGGGCTGCACAACAAATGCTATGAAGACCACTTGTGCAACTTAAACATGTACTCTCTGGAGCAGCGGAGAGTGGGGGAGGAAGACATGATAGAGAGTTTCAAATTCCTAAAAGGTATAAACAAGATACAGAAGAAGGACCTGTTCCAAAGCAAGAAAAACTTATGAACAAGGGGGCATGGCATGATGTTTGGAGGGCAGCCAATTCTGAAACGCACAGACATTCTTCTATATTGAGAGGGTGGTGGATGCATGGAACTTACTTCCAAGGGAGGTGGTGGAGATGGAATCAGTGGGATCATTTAAGCATGTGTTGGATAAGTTAAAGGGCAAACTAACACTGAATAGCAGCTAATGGGAGGGGGGTAGGATCATGGGCAGACTAGATGGGCCAGATGGTCCCCTTCTGCAGTCAACTTCTATGTTTCTATGTTTCTATGTTTTACAGTATTTCACTATAATTAGGTTCAACTATAGAAGTCTAACACATGCTTATGTTTTGGTTAATTTTCATTCTACCTACACTCTATAAGCACATTCATTATCCCATTAAACACATTTTAAGTGTTTGCATGTGGTTCACATAGTGTATAAAATCAAAGATTCTGCATTAATTCCTTAGGTCACCATACAGCCTGATCATGCTATTCCCTTTCAGATAAGTTTACCCTGCATATTCCCTAATCAGGGGAACTTCATTGCTTTAAATTATGTGGATAAAAAAATAATCATAAAACATATCTTATGTTATTTACATTCATGTGTCTATAATGAGCTTTCCTGGGAACACAAGACTTTCTTATTTGTTTCTGTTCAAGCATCAAAGCTTTAATCTGTTTCAAAACAAAAAAATATACATGCTCATTCAAGCTTCTGTTTTTTTAAATGAGTTTCATTTTCTAATGTTAAAAACAATTCATACACAAAATGTATGCTTTATTTTTATTGCAACTTACTTGTTAGATGATTAAATTCCACTTGGAGCTACCATGCTAGTGTAACAAATTGACTGCGTATGTGTCACTGTCTATATAATAAACGATGTGTGACGAGTGTGCATCATGATGTAATTGCATCATGACATCATAGAGTCAATGCTGTTCAATATGTTATAGACATAATTCCCATTATTAAATAGTAAGTAAAGTCTCATATTGCAAACACTTGGAGGGTTGACTCAACACTATATGTGACTGATGTGTAAAACAGATATTTTTTGTGATACATTTCTTTCCTGTCAACTGAGCGAGTGTCCTGACATGACTACCTAATATTATTATGCCAACATCTTGATCAATGCTTCCCCATGGTTTTCATAACAAATAGAGCATGTGTTCAGATGTTTATACACAAAGTCAACATGTTGGATCTGGGTCCTGTTGCCAAAGTGCTCCTCTCATCCTATAGAATATAATGTGTAGCTGTAATTATTTACATTAATGCCAGAATCTATTTATTTTAAAATAAGAGACAGATGCTTTCTTCTTATCTTAATATGTAGTATGTACGGGTATCATGATGCATTTGAATCAGGATGCAGCGATGTCAGTGTGTCATGTTTCAATAGTGATTATAATACAATGGATAGTGTCTGTGTTCTGATTATCTGCATTTGTTATAATACTGCACATTACTATAAATTATGAAACGGGTCGGAATGTTGGCTCCTGATTGACCAAGAGGTACTTTCAGCTGGGCCGTTATCCCAGCACAACAACCCAGCTGAAAGTAGCTCAACAAAAGTATGTTTTAAAAATACATCCAATATACTAAAAAGGATCCATTTGATAATCACAGTAAGGAACTTAAGGGAGTGAATTTGTGGTGGGCTAATAGCCTGTCTTGTGTAGTGGAAGCACTCCACATCTCTTTGTGCTTCAACTCACTTGAGGTGTGCCATTATCCTATAATAACACCTCCCCCATCATGCCTTAGTGCTTAATTAAAGCATTGTTCTATGCATAGTTCCATGATGCTTGTGCATATTCATTGCTTCCTACTTCTCCACACATTAACGTATACTGACACCAAGACTAAGTGATATATTGACACAATATTAGTGGCTACAAGTTTCCTGGAGTGGCCACTGAGATGCATATAGGGTATCCCTACCAAAGTGCCCTGCCTGGCATGTGCCTCAAAACAAGAGTGAGGGCGTTACTCACTGTGAGCAGGTGGGGAAAACAACAATCCGTGAGAGGAGGGTTCCCCCTGTGAGCAAACCATGCCAAATCTGTATATGAGGTTGCTGGTACAGAACGAGATCCTATAAGCACACAGTACTCCCTGCATTGAAATGCTACATATTATGCTTAGCTAGGTTCATACAAGGTACAACTGCAGTATATGTACATTCAGGGCAACTTGTAGTCACTAATAAAATGTCAATGTATCACTTAGCATTGGTGTCAGTACACATTGATTTGAAGAGAAGTAGGAAGCAGGAGGACCATGGAACTATTCACTGAACAGTGCTTTAATTTGTAGTATTGTATTATACTGACTGCAAACAATCACAGCACCGATGCTATCTATTGTATTAAAATCATTATTGAAACACGACATAGTAATGTCACTTCATCATGACACAAATGCTTCATGATACATGTGCATGCTGAACATTAACATAAGAAGAAAGCACCTGTTTCTTACATTTAAAAGAAATAGATTATGGCATTAATGTAAACAACTTATTCAGCCGAATAAAAGGAGCCTATTGGCAACAGGATGCAGATGTTTCATGATGACATTACACATAAGTATCTGAACACATGCTCCATTTGTCATGAAAACCATGGGGGATCATTGGTCAAGTTGTTGCCATGGTAATATTTGGTATTTGCATAAGCATGCTTGCTCAGTTTACAGCAAAGACATGTCTTTATCACCCAAAATTTCATTTTAAAACATCAGTAGCACATAATGTTGAGTCAAAACTCCAAGTTTGTACAATCAGAGACTTTACTATTTAATAACAGGAATTTAGTCTGAAACCTAGTGAACAGTATCAGTGACATGATGTCATAATACACACTCAGCACCCATCATAGGCTATAGAAAGAATAAAGCTTGAACTGTTGATGTACTACAGTAGTAAGGTGACAGGGAGCTCCAACTTGCTGAAATTAATCATCTAATAGAGTAAGTCACAATAAAAACAAATCATATAACTTGAGTATGAAGTGTTTTTAACATTTGAAATTGGAACACATTTTAAAAAAATGCAAGCTTGAATGATCATATATATTTCTTTATAGCGATGAAAGCAGTGATGGTAAAACAGAAATAAATTAGAAAGCCTGGAGTCCCCATGAAAGCTCATTGCAGACATAAGGTTTGTAAACTTTAAAATACCCTGGCAGAGGGAAACATTTATGAAATGTAAATTACGTAATATACATTTTATGTTTATTTCTCCTCAGAATTTATAGCAATGAAAATTCCTCTGTTTAGAAAAGGTATTCTTAGATAAACATATCTGCAAGTGAATAGCTTTATCAAGCTCAACATGGAAACATAGAATTTGTTGGTAAAAAATGACTGTTTGGCTCACCCATATAGTTAAAGTACTAGGGCACCCCCTTCCCCCTTTGCTGCATTAAAACCTGCAATGTTTTAAAATAACTCCAATGTTCCTACTTTTCATACATTTCAGAGGGGTTCTTGGTTCTCATTATCCAGCTGAACCATGATTAAGCTGGACCACTTTGGTAAAATGACCACCTCCATCAGTCAGGTAAAAAGCACCACATTTTAACTTGCCGTGTCAGAGCTGAGGTCTCCCTGATTCCTCTATTTTTAATGAAGAGACCACTCCCCTAGCTTCATTACTTATAGTGTATGAAAAGTAAGAACATTGGAGTTATTCCAAAAATTGCAGACTTTGATGCAGCAAAAAAGGGGGGGAGGGAGGTGCACTGGCACTTTAACTATATGCTTTTGTTTGGTCACACACCAGGAGTCACCCCACTAATTTTATTAAGTTGTACTGTAAATACAAGGGTTGAGCTTGCAAACCTTTTGTACTGATTTGACTGTAGGAGAACTGTAGCCTTCTTCTAATTGCTAAGCTCCCCATTAAACACCTGTGAGCCTTTCACTGGCCAGAGCACACTATCAGTAACGAAGCCAGGAGAGTGGGCTCTTCATTAAAAATAGGGGAAGCATGGAGACCTCAGCTCTGATATGGCAACTTAAAATGTGATGCTTTTTACCTGACCGATGGAGGTGGTCACTTTGCCGAAGTGGTCAGGCTTAATCATGGTTCAGCTAGATAATGAAAACCAAGAACCCCTCCAAAATGTATGAAAAGTAAGAACATTGGAGTTATTCTAAAAAATTGCAGGGCTTTAATGCAAAGGAAGTGCCTTGGTACTTTTACTCTAAGCTTTTATTGGTCACACACCAGGAGCCACCCCAATAATTTTACTAAGTTGTATTGTAAATACAGGTGTTGAGCTTGCAAACCTTTTGTACTGCTTGGCTCACCCAGTCTGCCCAGAGGTCCCCTGCCTAATCTGTCTCTGCAGGCCCTAACTGGTCTCCAATGACTCTTCCTTTCTCCGTGCTTGTTTCCTAAGACACTCCTATGTCTATACCACACATGCTTGAAACCTTCAACTGTTTTTGCCTCCACTGCATCTGCTGGCTGGCTGTTGTAGTGGTTTACCACTCTTTCAGTGAAGAAATATTTCCTTACATCTCTTTTAACCCCCCCCCCCCAGCTTCATGTCATGCTGCCTGGTCCTGGTGCTCTTTCTCATTTGAAAAAAAAATCCCTCTCTGCCATGTCACCTCCCACTTTCCTCTCTCCAGGGTGTACATGTTGAGATCCCTCAGTGCCTCCTCGTATGGCTTCTTATGCATCCCTTTCACCATTTTAATTACCCTCCTCTGGACTGCTGCCACCCTATCTATGTCCTTTTTGAGATGTGGCCTGCAGAACTGGACATAGTACTCCACGTGGGGTCTCACCAGCAAGCGATACAGTGACAACCACCACTTCCCTTCTCTTGCTGGAAATTCCCCTCCCTATGCACCCCAGCATCCCACTGACCCTACCCACTGCTTTGTCACACTGCTGTGCCACTTTGAGATCATCAGATATGATAACACCAAAATCCCTTTCTTATTTATTAACTGTCAGTACCTCCCCCAATCCAACACTCAACGCCTGGGTTCCTATGCATGAGATGCATGATTTTGCACTTTTTGGCATTGACCCCTGCTGCCATGTTCTTGACCACTCCCTGAGTTTAACAAGATCCCTACACATTCTGCCCAACACAGCCTGAGTTACCACCTGTTGCTGATTTTTGGATCATCTGCAAAAAGGCATACCTTTCCTTGTAGTTCTTCAACAATGTTACTTATGAGGACATTGATGAGGATCAGTCCTAGTACTGACCCTTGAGTTACTCCACTGGTAACTCTTCCATCATTCGAGTGAGTATTGTTTACCACCACCATCTGTCTCCTATCTGTTCACCAGTTTCTAACCCAATTCACCACTTTGGATCCCACCCCTAGGCTGCTCAGTTTCCTTAACAGCCTCCTGTGTGGCACAGTGTCAAAAGCCTTATTGAAGTTCAGACAGGCCATGTTCACTGCCCTCCCTCGATCAATTTCCCTGATCACACAATGAAAGAAATCTATCAGAATAATTTGGCTTCCCCCCACCATGAATGCTACTTGTGATCTTGCATTGCACTGGATTTAAGATACTCTACCACTCTTTCCTTTACAAGGGCTTCCATTAATTTCCCCACCACTGAAGTAAGTCTGACCGATCTATAGGTGCTAGCCTCTTCCCTGCTGTTGCTCTTATGCAGAGAAACCACATCAGGTCTTCTCCAGTCCTTCGAAATCATGCCTGTTTCCAGTGAGCTGTTGAATAAGGCTGTCAGTGAGGTAGCTAGAACTTCCCTGTGCTCATTTAGAACCCTTGAATGTATCCCATCTGGACCCATAGCTTTGCCCACATTCAGAGCTGCAAGTCCCTTAGGGACTCATTCCTCTGAAAATGGACACTTATGTCCACATCCCCCTTCCCCTGTTCCATCTACTCCCTGGTGGTGTGACCCCCTTCCCACTGTGAAGATGGCACAGAAGCACCTGTTTAGGATGTCTGATTTTTGTTGGTTCACTTGTGAGCAGTCTCCCAATGGGCCCTTCTCAACTCAACTCTCAACTCATCTTTTTTTTTTAAAAGTGCAAATCAAAATATCTTAGCACTTGAACAACAAGATAAAAAAGCAGCAGGGAACAACATATTACAATATAAAAACATATACAAACAACAGCATTCATTAACAATAAATTATTCAAATTCTAAAACGGCGAGACTAAACAAATACGTTTTCAAGGCCGACTTAAAGCTCTCCATGGTCGGGCACTCCCTTACTGAAAGAGGTAGAGAATTCCACAGGGTCAGGGCCACAAATGAAAATGTCCTGGCACCAAATGTCTTCAAACTGACCCTAGGAATCTCCAGCAACCCCTCATTGGCAAAGCAAAGTGGGCGGAGGGGGCAGTAAGAACACAAGACTTCTTGCAGGTAGCATGGATCCTGTGTGTGTAGGGCATTATAGGACATCAACCTGACTTTGAAGGTGACTTGCCACTGAACTGGCAGCCAGTGCAGGCCTCAGAGCACAGGTGTGACATGGCAAGATCAAAATGAGCCAGTCAGCAACCTGGCCACAGCATTCTGCACCAGCTGCAGGCAGCAAATATCAACCCCAGGAAGTCCTAGGTATATGGACTTACAGTAATCAAGGCACGAGGTTACAAAGGCATGCACCAAAGTTGGAAGGTCATCGGGTGTGACTATGTGTTTTATCCAGGTGATATTCCTTAGATGGTAAAGAGAGGATTTGACAATGGCCGCCACCTGCAATTTACGCCTCAGCCCTTCATCAAAAATAACACCCAGATTACACACCCAGTCTGAGGTCAACAGCTGGCTGCCTCTGAGCCAAAGCCAGAAGGCTGACCAGCCAATTGTCCCACAACCTGATGGCCTGGGTCCACAACCAACACTGCGGTCTTGTCAGGGTTCAGCTTCAACCAATTGGCACTCATCCAGTCATGAATCTCGGTGAGGCAATTGTTAAACACCAAGACTGCATCATCCTGCCCAGGCACAAAGGACATGTAGAGCTGAGTATCATTCGCAAGCAGTGAAAATTCAGCCCATACTGCCTCACAATGACCCTCAAAAGCAGTATATACACCATGAACAACATGGGTGACAACACAGAGCCCTGAGGAACCCCACAAGGCAGGGAGACCGGGTCAGAGGAATAAATCCCTTACACCACTCTCTGAAACCTGTCAGTGAGATACAAGTGGAACCATCTGAGGACAATAACCAACAGTCCACAGATGAACCTCAAATGCTCCAGAAGCACATCATGGTCCATGGTGTCAAATGCTGCAGAGAGATTAAGGAGAACCAAAGTGGAGTAGGTCCTCTGATCTCTCACTATCAGAAGATCATTGAGTACCTGGACAAGTGCTGTCTCAGCACTATACCTCTTCCTGAAGCCCGACTGGAGAAGATCATTGATCCTGTGGATGGTAAGATGATCCTCCAGCTGCAGTGTGACTGCCTTCTCTATAACCTTCCCTATAAAAGGAATGTTAGCAACAGACCTATAGTTAACAAGACAGTCGAGGTCAAGAGAAGATTTCTTAAGAAGGGGTGTCACTACTGCTTCCTCCATGGTGTCCAGAAACACACCTGTCTCTAAGGAATACCCATCTATCTCCGCTAAGACTGGGCCAATGACTTCAACCCACCCCACAAGGAAGCAAGTTGGACCTAGGTCCAAACTACAGCATGACGGCCGCAAACTCTGGATGATTGTCATGACATCCACGATCACCAACCGATCAAAATCTGACCAAACAAACCAAGGAGCAGCGACCTCCCACTGACCATTGCAATCACCATTGTAGTGAGCCTCACACATAACATAAAGGAAAAGAGGTTGGCCTATAGAAAATTCAGGAAGACCAAGAGAGAAGTGGATAGGGAAAAGTCAGTGAGCAAAGGCACAGAAGGAGCTGCAGATAGCTGAAGGAATTAGGAAGGAAGAGAAGGCTTTCTTTTGCAATATAAGTGAGAAAAGGGACAAGAAGGAGTGGATTGTTAGGCTTAAAAAAGTGGTGGAGTGGGTGGAGGAGGGGAACACAGATGTCATGCTAGAGGAGGACAGAGGGAGGGAGGGGCTGCTGGCATTGAAGGTGGACAAATCACCAAACCCGGACAGAGTACATCCAAGGGTACTAAAGGAACTGGCTAAGGAGCTGGCAGGGCCACTGGCAAACCTATGTAATAGTTCACTAGAGACAGGCATAGTACCACAGAACTGGAGAACAACACATGTAATGCCGCTCCACAAACGTGGTCCAAAGGATGACCCAGCAAACTACAGACCAGTCAGTCTGACCTCCATTGTGGGCAAGCTCATGGAGATCATACAAAAGTAAAGGTTGGTGGAATATCTAGAGGAGCATGGTCTCCAGGATGTGAGGCAGCATGTGTTTATGGGTGGGGGGAGGAGATTGTGTCAAACAAACCTGATTGACTTCTTGGACTGTGTCACTAAGACAGCAGACAGGGGCCAAGTGTTAGACATCCTCTATCTTGATTTTAGCAAGGCCTTTGACTCAGTGCCCCACAAAAGGTTGATCAGGAAGTTGGTAGATCTCAGGGTTGGGGAAAGGATGGTCAGATGGGTGGAAAACTGGCTGGAGGACAGAACCAGAGGTAGTTGTTGAGGCATTATCTTGCAGAAGACAGGTAACCAGTAGGGTCCACTTAGAATCGATTGCTTAGTCGGTGTTGTTCAATGTCTTCATCAATGACACTGGAGATTGCACTAAGGAAAAATGTGCCTATTCATGGATGACAACCACAGAAACCCCCAGTGCAGTCTAAAAAAGCAAGTACAAAGAATAAACATGGTACAAACATAAAACTGGGAAACAAAAGAAATAAAAAAGAAGTAGGGAGTCCGACATTGGTGATAATTCAGAAGATGACTGGTATTTAGTACAAGCTTCTAAAATGCCAAAGAAGGGAAGAAAGGCTAATCAATTCCAAATTCCTTTATTGAATCATTTTGATCCCTTCACTAATATAAATGAAGACCAAGTAGCATCTAGTAATACTGTAACATCTGATGCTACAACCATGCCCCAGCATAACTTAGGAAAAAGATGACCCTTATTACAACTTGAAACAACTGACATTAGTAATACTTCTCAAATTAAATCAGGAGATGAACAACTTCTAATACATTTTGAAACTGAGCTTATTACTACAGATATGATTACAGAGCAAGAAATCAGAACTGAAATTTAAGTACTAGAAGACTCAATTATAAAACACTTAGACTGTATAATATGTGAGCAAAACAAAGCAACTAGAACCTTGTCTAGCTTTGGAGGAGCCAAGATACAGAATATTACCTGTATGTTGCATAATATAATTAAAGATGTATCTACAAACATCTTAGTGATTACCCATGTGGGAGCTAATAATATATTTCATGAACCATTACAGAACATAAAACAGGAGTTTGTCAACCTGACCAACAAAATAATTTAGCTTGGCTGCATCCCAGTAATTTCAGAAATTCTCCCCATACGAAGAGTTTCATATTGGCAATATAAAAAACTAAAAGAAGTAAATAATTGGATCACGGTATGATGCACTAAACAAATCCATTGAAAATAAACTACCAAACTCTTCTATAACTTATACAAACTTTTAATATGAGGAAACTAATAAGTCAACCTGGCAGTTATTAAGGACAAAATGTGATTACCTCATATAATCAATTAAGGATACTATTCCTTAATGCAATAAGCCTGAGAAGCAAAATTGAAGAACTTAGATTAATCTTAAACCATTATGATATTGATATATGTGCAGTTACTGAGACCTGGTTCTCTGAGGGTGATTGGAATACTAATGTAACTGGTTATAACTTATTAAACAAAAATAGACCTACTACTGGGGGTGGAATTGCTTTGTATGTTAAAGATACTTTTCTGGTAGTAGAACTAGACACTAATACTACTAATTCCAGCCTTGAATTATGATGGTATCAGCTAAAAACAACCACCAACTTACTCAACATTGGACTAGTTTATAGACTCCCCTAATTATACCCAAATTGAAAATGATTTTCTTCTGACAGTATTAGAAAGAACAGATCTAACAGGAGAGACTGTTTTGATGGGTGATTTTAATTTTCCTGGTATTTTCTGGAAAACTAATACAGGTACTAATTCTGTGGAAAAAGGCTTTATGGAAATATTAGCACTATTAAATCTAGATCAATTAATAACTACACCTACAAGAGGAAATAATATCTTGGATCTGGTACTTACTAACATGCCAGAAAAAATTAATAATATAAAAATATTACAACCTTTGGTAGACAGCAACCATAATATGATTTATTATGAGTATGCAATTAAACAATAATTTACCAAAGGTAAAACTGAGTTTAAAGATTTCAAAAATGCAGATTACAATAGTATAAAACATTACTTAAAATCTTGGAATTGGGAACAGGAACTAAGGGGAAAATATCTGAAAACTATTTGGGCAATATGTTATAAGCAGATAAGCCACTGCATTAAAAACTGGGTACATACAAGAAGTAAATATCAAAATTCAAAAAGAATTCCGCTCTGGCAGAACCCCAAAATAAAAAAAACTAATAAGAAAGAAACAAAAATATTATAACAATTATAAATCTTTGCCCACTGCTTTATACTGGATGAAGTTTAAGCAATTAGCCAATAAATTTAAAAACATTATTAAGAAGTCTAAAACTAATTTAGAAAGAAAGTTAGTCGAACAAGTAAAAGATAATAAAAAACAATTATTTTCCTATGTAGGTTCATTAAAATGCAAGCAAACATTCATAGACCCTTTTCATACACCAACCGGAATTATCAATGATGAAATAGATATGGCAAATACTCTCAATTACTATTTTATTAGTGTATATAACACAAATTATAGTGTGCCATTACAGATCCCAGAAGCTACAACTACTCCTATTCTTTTTAACATTAAATAAATTATAGACTGTATCCATAATTTAAAGATGTCAAGTGCCCCAGGACCAGATGGTATAACAAATTTATTCTTAAAAAAGTTAGTTTATGAACTTGCTGGGCCTCTTACCTTACTATTTAATACATCTCTATCTGAAGGCAAAACACTAGAAGAATGGAGAACAGCCTTTATGACTCCAATATTTAAAAAAGGAAATAGGGCCCATGTGGTAAATTATAGACCAATCAGCCTGCCATCGGCACTGGGTAAAATTATGGAGAGATTATTAGTTAAACAAATAATAAAACACATAGAAAGTACAAGCAACAGGGATATTACACAACATGGCTTTGTCTCCAGAAGATCTTGTTTAACCAACCTCCTGCATTGCTTTGAATCAGTTAGCACAGCATTGGACACCAACATACCAGTGGATGTGGTGTTCTTAGATTATGCTAAGGCCTTTGACAAAGTCTCACACAGAATACTATTGGACAAATGTGTAAACTGAAAGTGCATGCAAAAATAATTCAATGGGTAGAGTTCTGGCTGGCAAACAGAACTCAGAGAGTATCGGTTAAGGGACACTACTCCAGACTTGGCCAAGTTACTAGTGGAGTCCCTCAGGGCTCAGTTTTGGGCCCAACTCTTTTTAACATTTTGATATCTACCTTACAACCAACAAATACCATCTGGATCTGCAAATACAGTATGCAGACGATTGTAAGGTAAGAAGTTATGTAGCATCATTAAATGACACTAAGATGTTTAAAGAAAATATAGATAAAATAGCTACCTGGGCAAAAACAAATAAAATGGATTTCAACATCTCTGACTGTAGGGTTATGAATTTCAGGAAGAAGAACCCTATGTACACATATACAATCGGCATTATTAAACTAACAGAGGTTGAGGAAGAGAAAGATCTTGGGGTGTTAATCACCAATGACCTGTCCTTCACTAGACATAATAATGGTGTTTTTTTTGAAATTTAAGACTTTTATTAAATTTTTGAAACATTCACAAAGAAACTCACAGTGAGATTAACAAAAACGTAAACTATTCTCAGGAACCTCCAATCCCAAAAATACAATTGAAATGAATCCTATCCCCTAATCTAAACAACCATCATATCTCCTAATCTAGACAGCTATAACAAACACCCCCCCTTCTTACTGCCCAGAGTAATAAACCCCTCCCATCCCCTCCAGTCTCTACCCCCCCAGGATGTGCCTTGATGGAGAAAGCTCTGTTCAAGAAAATTACTAGAACTATTCAATGTATAGTACCAACACCCAGAAAAACTAGATACACTTCAGATATTTAGAGGTGCTCCCATATGAGGCTTAATGCAAATAAAGAGCATACAATTTGCCCCATCTCCTGCTAAAGGATGTCAAACAGTTCCGAGTACTGGCTATTAGTTTCTCAGTCTTAAAATAAAGAGACATTTCTTTAATCCATTCTTCATATGTTATAACTAATTGGTCCATCCAATGTCTAAGAACCAGTCTTTTTACAGCAATTGAAATTAAGGCCATATGGAATCTACGTTCTAGGACCTGAATACTAGTAAACTGACCTAAAATACAAATTTCTATAGTAAACAGATCATTTAGTCCCAAAAGGGGATCCAACTTAGTATAATGGCATTTTTAAGAAATGTCAAAAGATTACAGGATGTATATTAGCGAATATCAAGAGTAGAGATAAAACCATAATATTACCACTCTGTACCACTCTGGTACACCCACACATGGAGTATTGTGCACAATTCTGTGCTCCAAAGGATGTTAAATCTAAAAAAGTGCTAGAAAAAGCCCAGAGAAGACTTACAAAAAGAATCAGGTAATGTTCAAATGTTGGTTATTGTATAAGACTGGAAATGCTGAAATTTATACTCAGTCCATTACAGAAGTATCAGGGCAACTTTCAAGTACATACATAATCCAAATGAATTAAGTAATATTGGCCTAATTAGACACACTGGTACAGAACAGACTAGATCACATGGATTGAAATTACTTGGTGATCTCTTAGTTACAACAAGAAGTAAATGCTTCACACAAAGAGTTATTAATAGATGGAATACCTTGCCTAAAGATATTGTCAATAGTAATACTATGGACACATTTAAAATATGACTAGATAGGTTTATGGGGAACCAAAAATGTTTCGTCCACCACTAAGTGGTGATGAGTTCATTAAATTACCTTGGTTCACTGAACTTGGACCTAATCTATGAATCTATGAATCTGTGGGAGAGTGGACATAGCTGAAGGGATACCGGACCTACAGGAAAATCTGGAAAAGCTAAGGAGGTGGTCCAGGATCTAGCAGCTTGGCTTCAATGCCAAGAAATGCAAAGTTATGCATATTGGAGCCAAGAATTCTAGGACAGAGTACTACCTGGGTGAAGTCCAAGTATCTGCATCAGAGGAGGAGGAGGAGGAGGAGAAGGACCTGGGAGTGATGATCAGTAGTGACCTGAAGCACTCCATGCAGTGCAAGAAAACAGCAGGAAAGGCAAACAAGATGCTGGGATGCATATCTAGGGGGATCAGTAGTAGGAAAGAGGAAGTTATACTGCCATTGTACAGATCACTGGTAAGGCCACATCTAGAGTATGGAGTTCAGTACTGGTGCCCACACCTCAAAAAGGACATTAACCTGTTAGAGAAGGTCCAGAGGTGGGCTACAAAGATGATAGCTGGTAAGCAGGGTAAGGCATACGAGGAGATGTTGAGGGCACTGAACATATACTCCCTGGAAGACAGGAGAGAGAGAGGGGGGATATGATTGGGACCTTCAAGTACTTGAAAGGGATAAATAAGGTTAATAAGCAGACTCTCTTTAAGCTGAGTGGCAACCATCACAGGAGTGGGCACAGTCTTAAGTTGGAGGGTGGGAGGTTTAGGAGGGAGATCAAGAAGCACTTCTTCACAAAGAGGGTAGTGGTCACTTGGAATGAGCTGCCAGAAGAGGTAATCTCATTGTAGACAGTGGGCAGCTTTAAGAGAGTCTGGGACAGGTATGGGGGAGGGTAAGGGTCATGGGTAAGGAGGATGGGAAGAGTGGGAAGAGGGGGTAGGGACAGTAGCTCAAGCTGTGGACCCTGCAACACGAGCAGACTTGATGGACCGAATGACCTTCTTCTGCTGGCTTCTTCGTATCTTTGTATGTTCATATATCCACTCTGATGCATCTGCAAAGAAGTGAGCAAACTTGTCACACTTACCTTGTGACAATGCTCTCCATGGTTGGAGACAGGCTGGATTGCACAGTATGTCCACAGAACAGATCAGCTAGGCTGGTCGGTTCTGTGCAGCAACTATCGCCAATGAAGTCCATGATTTCCTGCAGAAACTGCTTCTTACCCCTGGTTGGATGGTAGATAAGAAGAATTCTGCAACCCATACCTGTTCCAATGACACACTCAAAGGGCTTGGACTCCCCAATTGGCATATCAATAAGGCCCTATTCTGTTCTAAAACAGATTGCTACACCCCCTGCCCCTGTGATCCATCCTCGGAGGGTGTATCACTGAAAACCCATCCAGAACAGCTGACTTAAGAATAGTGCCAGCATTCTCATCCAGACAGGTTTCAGTGATGTGAGCCAGGTCCAATGAAGCAACAAGATCAGCAATTACTACTGTCTTGTTTTTAATGGACCTGGCATTGCATAACACCGTCCGAGTAGGATGAGCTGCTGAGGTTGGCTGAGCTAATTACACACCTAGTATGGAGTCTTTGAGTATAGGGGATCAGACAGGGAGGACCCCTCTCTGGAACCCACTTCACCCCAGAGTGAGCTCTGGGCTTCACTACCCCAGTCCATCCCACTCCACTCCACTCCCCCTCCAGATCCATGACCCCATGCCTTGTGCATCTTCCTCACAATCCCCAATGATCATCACTGCCCATATACCTCACTGGCAAGGCAATCAAAAGGCCAGAGGCCACAGTGCTCAGAAGGGGAGTAGCTCCTAACCAGGATCGCTCTCGACCAAGACGTACTAATACGAAACTAACAACAAACTCAACAACAGTCCAAAATAATAAACTAAACAAACACCCAAACATAAAATCAAAACAAAGTCAAATATATAACCCCACACCCCAACAAAACCCCCACAAAATAAACCCACTTCCACAATAATAAAACTCCTTAAAACACCTGAAAAACCTCAATAAAATCTTACATGATAAAAAAATAAAACTCCTTTAAACAAAACCCTGCAAGGTCCGGTAAAATTATTGAGTCATTATGATTCATATGGAGCTAAGCTTGCCATTCTTATAAACCAGTCTTAGGCTCAATGAGTCTCTCACCACCACCTGCCCACAAAATTAGTCCAAGGAACTGTGCTCTCACCACAACATTTCAGAACAGCTTAACAGAGAAGTAGATTTGAGGGTTTTCTCATTGCCCTACCAAAACAGTTAAACACATCCAACAGATTTCCTGAGAACTAAACAGTATCCAACCAAAGTCACTCGGAGTTCCTTTTGAAAATTGTAAGGCCGTCTAAAGACAGGGCAGCAGGCCAGAGTGACCGCCTCATGAAGAATCTGGCACCCCAGCAAGGTATCATCCACCCTCCCTCCCTTTGCAGGTTGTCCGGGGCAGTTAGGACCCCACCACCCCCCAACAGTGAACCCCACTCACGCTTCATTTGGCCATCCACCCCAAGCCAGCCACACTATCTGATCACAATAGTCTGAGAACCAGCAAGACACCAGGTAGATAAATCGATATTCCAAAGGCCACACCAAACCAGGCCTCTAGCTCGAAGAAAACCAGGCTGAGCCACCCAGAGGACAGGGCCCCAGCCAGATAACACCTCTCAGTGAAGCCCCCTGAAAAGTCCCTGGGAAAACATAAGCACCATGCACTTCAGCATACAGTTCTGCCTTCCTCCATCATGCAGGCAGCCCAAACCTAGACCCCCACTCCCCAGCTGGCAAGGAGAGAGAGATCCGGCCGGTTGCCACAGTCCATTTGGAGCCTCCTTCCAGCAACAGTCCACAGATGAAATAAAGTGGAATGGACTCACTGACTGACCAAACTTGCTGTCGGTGAGTTCCTTTAGCCCAAATCCACTGCTTATCCTCTTCCTCCACGTAGGCGCAGATTGAAAAAATGCCCTTTTTGTCACCACAGAAGAACGCAAGTGGCCTTCCACTCTCTGCATTACTCAAACTCAAATTCGGAGTTCGAGATAGACAGGTGCCAGCAGAGTCAGAACAGTACTCAGAAAGATGAGATTGAAAATGCTTTAAAATGCCGACTGATCACCTAGATACGCATGGTGATCAGAATGGCACAAACAACGGTGACAGTGAAAAAATGTTAAAGCTGACAGCGAAGTTGTAAACGCTAGCTAGCACCAGCACCAGTACTCAGTCTGCACAAAAACATGGCACATAATTAAACAGTAAAACCCCAAGCACATATGCTCCCTCTCTAATCTACCTCACTTGCAGGCACCCTACTTATGCTAACTAGAGAAAACAGAAAAAAAATAAAACAAAATGTAAAATAACACAGAGAACTACTGTTAGGGCTGACCCATTCTGGCAGCCATCTTGAAATCTGCCACAAACAAATACAAATCTTCATTATCCCTATCCTTGCTTTCCTCTTCTCATTAATGTATCTGAAGAAATGTTTATCCCCTTAGCTATCCCACTGGTGATGCTTACCTCTGTCTGTAGCTTTATTCCTCTGACCACCTTGCTTGCTTCTCTCTGCTTTACTAAGCATACCTCCCTGTCCTCCGCATTTTGTGTTTTCTAATACCTCATGAATGTCAGCTTTCCTTTACCACCTTTGCCACTTAATTAGATGACCACAACAGTCTCTTTTTCCTTCGCCTTTTACTCACAACCTTCACGCTTAGGTGGATTGCTTTAATTATACCCTTCCTTATGTTTTCCCACTGTGTCTCCTTCCCTCCCTGGCAATTGCTCCTTGAGGCAGTTTCTGAGGCAGTCGACCATTTCATTAAAATCTACCCTCCTAAAGTCCAGGATACTTATCATTAAGTGGTGAGCCTCTGTTTGTGCCTTTATGTGAAACCACACTGTATGGTGATCACTGGTACCCAGGGATATGGTGATCTAAGGAATCAATGTGGAATCTTGGATTTTAAACACTGTCTGTGTGGTGAACAAGCTGTAGTGGTTCATACTCCTATGGTTTAGGGTGATGCCAGATGAATCTGGAAGAAGAGGCTGGAAGCATACTCTAGAGCCAAGATGCAAGGTTTATTATAGTTAATTGGAGCACACAGCAAAATTACTTAGCTTTTGCTACTACTACCACTATTAGTAAGTAAGTAAAATTTTATTTATGAAACACTATTCCTTAGATCACAGCATTTTACAAAATTCCCATAACTTAAAACTTCAATTTCAGCAAATCACATATTAAAACATATTTGAACAGCAGGATTAAATATTGAAAAATGCCAGTTCAGAAAGATAAGTTTTCAAGGCAGACTTAAAGGCCTCAATGGACGGGCACTCCCTAATCTGGCGAGGTAGAGAATTCCACAGGGTTGGGGTTGCAAAAGCAAATGATCTGGCATCTGAAGTTGTTAAACAGACCCTGTGAATCTCTAGCAACCCCTTATCAGTGGAGTGGAGGGGACGAAGGGGGTGACTAGGACAAAGGAGATCTTGCAGATACCATAGTCCCTGTCTGTGTAGGACTTTATAGGTCAGTAATCCAACCTTAAAGGTGATCCTCCAATGTACCGACTACCAGTGCAATCTGTGGAGCACAGGTGTGATATGGCAAGATCTTGATAAGCCAGTCAACAACCTAGCAGCCACATTCTGCACCAGTTGCAGTCCGTGAAGGTCCACCCCTGGTAACCCTAGGTATAGGGCATTACAGTAATCAAGGCACGTGGTCACAAAGGCATGGACCAGTATAGGAAGGTCATTAAGTGGGCCCAGGTGCTTCATCTGGGTGATATTTCTCAGAAGGTAAAATGAGGTCTTGACAATGGCCAACACCTGAGACTTAAGCATCAGCTCGCTATCAATCATAATGCCCAGATTCCTCACCTGCTCAGAGGTCATCAGCTTGATCACAAGCTGGCTAAAATCTGACCAGAAAAAACGGGAGCTTGCAGCCTCTCGCTGATCTCTGCTCTGTCCATTTGAGTGAGCTATGCAAATCTCAGACCTGATGGTGCCAACCTTAGCTGCAAAGAATCAAGCAAACTCATCACACTTTTCCTGTGAAAAAGCTCCCAGACTCTGGAGACAGGTTGGGTTACGCATTCTGTCCATAGTACGGAAGAACTGAGCAGGTTGATTCTTCACAGCAGCAGTCTCCCTGAACAGGAACTCTGCCTTCTTATGGGAAACTGCAGATTGATAACCCCTGTAACGGGATATCAATCTAAGTCTGTCACCATCAAGGCCTGATTTTCACCAGCATCATTCCAGCCTTCTCCCTACTCTTCTCAACTCCCTCAGGAAACCATCAAACCAAGAGGTCTAAGGGTGAAGGGACAGTGGGGTGAACTCGGGCAGGAGCAATGGAAACCAGAGCAGTCCCCACTGCCTTATTAGAGGCTAGCAGAAGATACTCTGGATCCATGCTAACATTCAAACTCCCCCATAAAACCATCAGGGGTCAAACCCCACAAAGGGCGGTACCTGACCATCTCCATAGATGCAGGTCTATTGGGGAGGCCGCAAAACTGAACACTATAGTGTGATAATCGGACCGTCTGACAGGTTCCACCACTACATCCGAGATCTCCATCCCCAGCAGAAGCACTAGGTCCAGTGAATTACCTTGTATATGGGTCACAGAGGTAATCACCTGTGTGAAGCCCAATGAAATCATCAGTTGGAGGAAGTCTTGTCCAAAATGTGAGAGTTCATTGTCGACCCAGGCACCAAAGTCTCCCAGCACCAACCACCTGGAGGCCTCCAACACCAATTCGGTGATAAAGTCCGCAACTTCCTGTAGGAAATCTTGCCATCACCGGGTGGACGATAGATGAGAATTATCCTACAACCCACACCTGTGCCCATGATACAGTCAAAGGATCTAGTGTTCCCAATTGGCACATCTACAAGGCTCAGCTCCATTTTAAAACAGATGGCTACCCTCCCGCCCCTAAGATCCAATCTCAGGTGGTGTATCACTGAGTACCAAGCTGGAACAGCTGTCACCAAAATAGGACCAGCATTTTCATCCAGCAAGGTCTCAGTAATGCAAGCCAGGTTAGATGACCCAACAAGATGAGCAATTACTGCTGTCTTGTTTTGAATCGACCTGGCATTGCATAACACTGCTCAGATTGGATGAGAAGTTGAGGTTGGCTGTGCTACCTGCCCACCAAAGGTGGAGCCCTTGGGTATGGGCACCAGACAGGCTAAACCCCTTTTCTGGGCCCATTTCACCCCAGGGCATCTCCTTGACCTCACAACCCCAATTCATCCCCAGCTCCACTCCCCTGCCAATCCTTTCCCCACCCCTCCATTGCACCCTTACTATTCCCAAGGTGTGACAGTGCCCATAAACCTCAGCCGATAGTGGGGGGCAATCAAATCTCTATAGTTGCCTGACCCCTCATGTCCCTGGTGATCCCCTCTTTTCTGTGGTGCCCCCAATTTACCTGGGGCACTACATATGATTGGCATGCAGACTCTTAAAAGGTGTTTAAAAGTATAATAAATGTGGTTATAAAGTGTGGTTAGAATGAAAATTACACTAAATCATAAGCATGTGTTAGAGATATAATTGAAACTAATATGGAGATAAAGGGTCCATATTTCTATGAAAATAAGAGTATAAAGGGGACACATTTGGGGAAAGGAGATGGATGGCAAATATACAGTATACAGTATGAGAAGCTTCATGTAAAACTGTCTAACTAATACTAATATTGTTGCAAGATCACTACAGGCCATGAGGAAGTGGTCCCAGGACAGTGAAATGTTGACATGCTTGAGACATAGAGTAGCTTATTTATGTAAGTAAATCTGAAATTTGTTTTTGCAAATAGAAGTTACTGAGTCTGTATTAGTTTGATAAACTGTATGATAGAAGCCCTCAAGTTTCTGAAAGGAATGAACAAGGTAATTTGCTGGGAAATATTCAGCAGGACTGGTGAATCAAGAACATGGCATGAGTGGAAGCAGGCCGGGAGAGATTCAGAAGGGATGTGAGAATGTTTTATTTTACAGAAAGAATGACTGAGCTATGGGACTGCCTACCAGCAGACTTGATGAGTGCAAGAACCGTTAATGGTTTCAAGTGACAGCTGGGACTGAGTAAAGGTCATCAGAGTTACACAGGGGGAATGCAGTAAGTCAGGGGCAAGTTTGGGAATGCAAGGGCAATACCCCTGATCACTCATTAGGCCCCAGGTAGGATAGGGTAAAACAGGGCAGATTGGATGGACAAATGGTCTTTTCCTGCCGACATTTTCTATGCTTCTATATTTCTAATGGCCCTACAAATGAATGTCTTGTTCTGCCATAAAAGGCTCTCTTTTTCACTAACTGCTGCAGACACTCAGGTTAGCTATTTCAAATTAATGATGAAAAGTTGTGACATCTCTCAATGGCCATATAGACAAGCACGTTATACAGCCATAAAAGGCTATACTTTGAAAATGGTAGCAGGCTTGCTCAGAGCAGCTGCACGTTTCCTACCTACCTCAAGACAACCCCATGTTGGCACAGTTTTCTTTGTTTTGGGTAACAACACCAAAGTCTTTCACATTTATTATGATAAGGGTAGGGTAGTAGAAAAGTCAGGGTAGTAACTTACCTAACCTAATGAATTACCTGTTTTCATTAGGGTATTTGTATGGTAATTAAGGGCAGCTTAGAGGTACTATACATGCAGGTAGAATGTAAGATAAGGTATTTCACTACCTGCTGATGCCTAAGAAAGAATTGATTAGAGAGAGCTTACAGAAATAGAACTACAGAGTTAATCTTAGGAAGCACAAATACAAAATTAGAAGGGTCAAACTAGCAGTAGAGAACCAGCTAGTACTTGAGATGAAATCCAGCAACAACAAAAAATGTATCGATATGTAAACGAGATCAGAAAACCACAGATAAATGGTGGTGCACTAAAGGATCAAGAAGTTGGTGACATACTGTAATTATAAATGATGAACAGATGGCAGGGAGGCTAAATGGATATTTTCCATCAGTGTTCACAGAGGAAAGGGATTAAGTGATCTCAGACAGTGAAATATTATTCAACTGTGCACAGAATGATGCACTGCAAGACATATGAGTAATACCTAAAGAAACTGAGCAAGTGCTAAAGGTGGCAAACGTGAACAATAAAACTGGGTCTGTTGGAATGCATCCAAAACATTGAAGCAGCTTGCTAAGCATTTATCCATACCACTGACAATTATATTCAACAGTCTATCAGAAAAGCATATGTTCCTGATAATGAGAGAGTGGTCCATGTGGTGTCAATTTTTAAACAGGGCTCCATGGCAGAATCAGACAACTATAGACCTGTCAGCGTAACATCCATACCAGGGAAGCTGCCAGAAACAATGATACAAAATAAAATAGTTAAACACTAACAAAACAAAAAATAATTTTTTATCCCAACTATGGATTCTGTATGGAAGATATCATGCCAAACAGATCTCATTGCATTTTATGGATAGTTTAGACTATTTCATAAACTAGAAAACCAAGGAACGGTATTCCTGGGGCTGTGATGAAATTGGTTCACAACTGACTGCAGGACAGTAAACAAAGAGTCATAGTAAATTGTAACCTATTCAAATGACAACAGGTGTACATTTGTGTTTCACAGGGGTAGTCCAGGGACCTACACCATTCAATACATTTGTACAGTAAGTGACCTGCATCAGCTCCATCAGCTTGTTTACCAAGTTTGCTTAAAACACCAAGATGTGAAGAGTGGTTACATCATAACAGGACATCAAAGAAAAGCAGAAAGATCTAGATCGGGTTAGAAAATGCATGGTCAAATGGAAGATGAATTGATCGGGAAATGCATGCTAAAATGGAAGATGAATTTCAGTGCTAAGAAATGCATGGTGGTGCTTTGGGAAAATAAAAAGAAGACAAGATACTACTTAAATGTCATTCAGATTAATGACACCACTTTGGAAAATAATCTGAGAGTATTCATCATCACAACTTTAAATGGGAGCAGCAGTATATTGCAGCAGCTAGTAAGGCAGACAGTCATGACATGCATTTAGATAGATATTTTAAGCAAATCAAGATACATTTATATGTCCTAAAACAGATCCTTGTTCATGTTCTACCTTGAGTACAGTGTGCATCTCTAGTCCTCATTTCAGAGGAAGGATATTGAGACAATTAGGAAGATGCATAGGAGATTGACCCCTATACCCCTCGATCATCTGTAACTCTGATCCAGGGTGTCCACCCTATGCTATGTATTTGTTTTCTGTCATACCTTGATATGTTTTCCTTGTGCAATGTCATAATGTCTTGACGTAGAGCCTTTGTGAAGCAGTCTATGACTCAAAGGGTTGTAATTCTAATTCTTATCAATGAACAATAAACAAAAAATAAACCATGATTGCAAACTGCTTTGACAATGGGCTATGATAACCTACTGACAGAACTGGGACAGTTCTCCATGAAAAAAGAAACTTGTAGGAGACATAACTACAGTACTGTATGTAAGAGGATAATACCATCGGACTAAATGCAACTTTTTAGGATGCACAAGGATGAAAGGACAAGGGTGTGCTTAATGTCACTGAAGGTAGGAACATTTAAGGTAGACATCAAGAAGAACTATTTTACAGAATAAATAGGAAACAGTTGGAATACACAACCAGAGCATGGATATCAGCTGACAATGTAATGACCTTCAAGCTCAGACCAGACAAGTATGTTGAAGAAAAAGGGGTGACAGATTACTCTCACTGAGCTAGGGAACAGGAGGAACTCAATGGACCAATGACAGCAAGGCTCTCTGTCTCCCCAATTAATTGGTCCCATTTGTACCTTGAGGGAAGGTTTCAAACTGTTCAACTTTGAGATTCCCTACCTCCCCCACTTCCTATCAGCTCTGGTGTCCCCCAAGGGTCCATCCTTGGCCCAGTTCTTTTCTTGGCCTTCCTGAATGACCTCCCCATGGTATCTAGTGAACACAGAGACCGCGATTGAGTGCTTTCAAAAAGGGCTACTCAGTAATGGCGACTGTGTTCAGGGCTACCTGACAGGGTAGTGACGGGATACCTGGGTGGGCCAGGTAGGACGATGGGATGTACGTGCGTATTCATGCATGGGGGTGAGAGGAAAGGGGGGAAGGTATGTGGGAAGTGGTGTGGCGGTCAGCTGCTGAGCTAGTCTGCTATCATGGTGGGAAGGGTGATCGGTTGAGGGGTGCAGGGTACAGGGTTCGGGTCCAGCACTGCATGGTACGTTTTTTGCCGGCAGGCATTTTTTTTATTTTTTAAGTAGTTTGTGCCCCAACATGTACCCTCTGGAGTTGAGAATCTTTTAGTAGGGGGGTACAGGAGGCAAAGACCCCTGTGGGGGAGTGCAGATGGCACAGCTCCCGTATTTAAGAAACTACGGTGGAGCTCAGGCGCCCTCTACCCCATCGCCACGAGTGTGCATCACCGAAATTTATTTTCGGCGATGTACACTTGCCATTATGGAGATTGCTATTCTGCGATCACTGTTATCACATAGAACCTCGCCCCACTGCCTGCTCCTCTGCATCCATTCATATGTATGTGGATGACACGCTACTATTGGCCTTTGGCTTCTCCCCCTCTAATTTTATGGCAGGTTTCAGCTGGATTTCACAAGCATTCGGAAATGGTTCTGGGCAAATCAACTGCTCCTCAATGCCAAGAAAACAGTATCCATGACCTTTGGCACTAGGTAGAAGCTTGCTAGGCTAACCTCCATCTCCTCCTTCCACACTCTAGATGGTGTTGAAATCAAAGATGTTCCCTCATTTAAGCACCTCTGTGTCTGGCTCAACTGGCACCTCGACTTAGTGCAGGTGGATGCCATCCATGAGAAACGACACCCTAAATTTGATGCGCCCTACCGGAATAAAGGTTGCTATCTTCTTCCTGCTCACTGAGCTATTCTATTGAAAATGATACTCCCCATGTTTTACTATGGTGACATAGTCTACAGCACTGCTTCCAAGTCAACCTTAGCTAGAGTTGATCCTTTCTTCACACCTTTTGGACTGTTCACTCTGCACTCCTCCCTCTCCCTGCCCTCTCTTGAAGCCAGACACCTAGCTCATTGCACCTCCATTATATCTAAATACTGGCTAGGCTCCCTCCCCTCCTACCTTATCCCTCTCCTTTCCTCCCCCCCTACACTCTTCACAACTCCTCTGATTATTGTTCCTTTGTGCTCCCCTCAAGAAATCCTTCACTGCCCAGGCTGCTTTCTCCTATTGATTCCCCAAACTGTGGAACTCCTTCTCCCTAACCATCGGCTCTGTCTCTTCCCATCGCTCTCTCTCTCTCTCTCTCTCCTCTCTTCTCCATGTTTTCACTTCTCACTCCTGCAATTGCTCCTAATATCTGTCCCTGGCCCGCTGCTTAAATCACATTACCCCCCCTTCCTCTCCCTTTCTCCCAGTTCTGCACTTAACTAGCCCCCTCCCCATGCTCCCTATAGCATCTACCCTTGCACCTTCCATTAAGCCTTCAAAACCTTGTCACTTTTGAACTGTACATCTTGAATGGCATGCTGTTATTCCCCTCCAAATCCTCACTGCATAGTTTACTGTACTTTCCTCATCCTTACATAAATTGTCTATGTATGATGCTTAGCTATGATTTTTAATTCAATGTGTGGTACACAGCTCAGTGCTTGTGTATACTTTTGAGCTTGAATGTTACGTGCTTGATGTTTATAGGCTTAGACTTTGGCTTTTCTCTGTTTCCCACCCTCGGTGGAATGCTGGGAAAGTGTAGGAATTAAGGCCTAAAAGATTGTTACCATTTTGACTACCTCCTCCAACTCCAGAGACTGTGACCAGCAGCATGCGGGAGAGGAAAACCTCCTTTGGGGGAACCTCCAAGGATCCATGATTATTGATCTGGCTGTCCTCTGGGCATACTAAGAGAAGAATAATCCTAAATGTGGGCTTTTGGTTCAGGTTATGTCCAAGAATTAAGTCCAAACTTGCTGATCGATGAGTCATATCTCTGTATCTGACTGTGAGCAGGAAATGTAACACTGGAGGATGAAGGTTCCAGCAGATGAAGAGGGGTTCAATTCAAATGGATGTCTGGAGGAGAGAAGATGGTTAATCTATGTCAAAGATAGCTGTACAGGAATGAATAGCTTATTAAACTGAACATGAGGATAAATCCATTGAGCAAAGTCTAGGAATGGTAGCATTAGGTATTATCACCCTGTCTGATAATTGGTGAAAAGGCCTCCATGAAAATCAAAGATGAGGGTCCGAACAGAGCCCTGAAATGGTGCCAACTGGGACCTCTATGGAGGTAAGTTTAGGATGCTAGTCAGAACACTGGAGATGATTTTGTTGAAGGCTGGAACAGCAGATATAGGAGCAGGAGCATCTGAAAAAGTGGCTGAATGTGGGGAAGAGACACATGGTGTCAGAGGTGCCACGCTACAGTAGTGCGGGATGAAAATGGAGCTTTCTGAGGTTTCCACAGAGGCCGAGCTGAACCAGAACAATCCCATGTGGGATGACTGGATGAGATGAATGGAATTGCCATGAGGCCATCGATGTAGACAGGCTGGACAATGAAACCCTTGCGAGGGGTGGCAAGGAAGGTGTAGAATATATATATGCAGTCTGCTTGGTTAGTGGAATGTCAGCCAAAGATACAGATTTTGAGGAACGAAGATATCATATATGGTGAGATGGCCGGGCAGCATTGGCTGGATGAGAAATGGTGATGGGGTAGTCTCAGAGAGAGTGGTAGAGGTATCATGTACGTATGGTAGGTATATAAGCAATCTGGAGGCTTGAGTGCAGTTGTCATGAGTCCTTTGAAACATTAGGGTACGATCAAGTACCTCGATAGGAAGGTAGAAAATGTCCCAAGACATCCAAGGAATTGAGGTGCGCTCCATGGAGACGTCCTGCATACACAACCTGAGCTGGAACTGGAATGGGAATGAAGCTGAATTGCAATAAAGGAAATGAATAAATTGATGAAGTAACAAGCTAAGCCCGTATGTGAGCTAGTTGGAGTGTGGGACCCCCATGTAGGTTCTTTGTATGCAGGGTTTAGAAGATTGAACTGTAATGTAGGTCTCAGGTGGTCAGACTAAGGAAGGCAAGACCCCCACATGGGTCTGCCATGGTGAAGATGGAATTATGATTGAGTAATGAGAAATGCGCACTCATGGGGCATGTTTGTTTTGGGATGGCAGGACCCTAATGTGGATCCGCCATCACTGTAGTGTTGCAAGATCTGAGGTAAGAAGGACGAGACCCCCATGTGAGTATGCCTGTAGATGATATGGAGATAAGTTTGAACAATGAGTAATGCCCCATCATGGGGCATGTTTGTTTGGGACCATCACCGTATTATTGAACAATTCTAGGTAAGGAGGGTGAGACCCTAATGTGAGTATGCCTTTAGTGGTATAGAAATATGTCTGAGTAATGAGTAAGACCCTTTTGTGGGGCACATTCGTTTGAGACAGTGGGACCCCACAGAGGACTGCCATCGCTGTAGTATGAAATGGTCTGAGATAAGAAGGGCAAAACCATTTGGGATGGTGGGACCCCATGTGGTTCGCCATCACTGCATTATTGGATGGTCCAGAATAGAAACGGTGAGACCCCCACATAAGTCTGCCTGTAGAGCTATAGAAATGCATTTGAGCAATGAGTAGTGCCCTCTCGTGGGGCATGTTTGCTTGGGATGGCAGGATCCCATGTGGGTCTGCCATCACCATAAAATTGCATGGTCCAAGTTAAGGATGGTGAGACCCCCCCCCCCCGTTGGTCTGCCACAGTGAGATGGAAAGATTCTTTGAGTGATGAGCAATGCCCCCTTGCAGGCATGTTTGTATAATAAGGAGGGACAGGCTTTGCAGCCATGGTGGTAAATGTGCCATGCATGCCCGTGGGCACAGACAGATCTCTCAAGTGTCCCTCAGTACAGGGATATCCTACAAGTTGCCCTGAAATGTGCCCAGTCCTACGTTTGTGCTTCAGGGAAAGCACTGCACACACAATGAAAGCACTGTAAAGTAGAATGTTGAAGCAGCAGTCAAGAATGTGCCAAGATGCTACCAAATAAATAAAGCACAAATGCAATGTATCAACAGTTTTCAGAGTTCGAATCTCCAGGCTTGAGATTGTGCCCCACAGTATAAATGTCCCTTAGTTGGAGTGTCCATGTCCCTTATATAAGTGATAAAAGGTGGAGAGGTACAGTAGGGGGACAGTCATTCAGGAAATGGCACCAAGCATCATGGTAAATGAGGTACTCTCTAAGATCGTTAAAGAAAATTAGTCTGGTTAGTTACTGGTAGTAATTGCTGTAGATGACTCTAATTCTCTAATGCCGTAGTTACTAAATTATGAATAGCTGCAGTAACACCAGCCATGTAGCAGGTCGCCGACATATGTGATGATGTAATGCCCAAAAAGAAAAAAACATCCAGACACCAAACACAGCAAAGGAGTCCCTCAACAAGGGTGTCCAGCAGCAGCAGCAAGGGAGGCAGCACCAGATGGAAACACAGGCGGGGGAAAGTCCGGGTGCAGGAGAGTACATGAAGCAGAAGACTGGCACACCTGGAAAGCGAGAGCACTGGCCAAGGGAAGGACACAGGTGGAGGCAGAACGCTGTAGTCAGTAAAGAATGGAGCGGCAGCTGGCAAGGCAGAGGCACCAGAAACCAACAGAGAAAAAGAAGAAACAGGCAAGAAGAACACAAAAGGGGGGAGGGATGGGGAACCCCAGAGAACAGGGGAGGGTGAAGTGAAGTGAAGCGGTGGGGGAGGCAAGCAAAATGGAGGGAGACACAGACCACAGAGGCAGGGGAGCAGAGGGAGACAAATACCAGGAGACAGATGCATGGGGGGGGGGCAAATCATAGCTGGAAAGAAACAATGCAGCATGGGAGAAGAGACAAACACTGGGGACACAGGAGAAACAAGCCTCACCAGCCATACAGTGCAGGAGTCCTCAGTGTTTCCGAAATGCTCAATGTTGAGCAGCGGAAGTGCTGAGGATTAAGTAGGGGATGTGGGAGGAGCTATTCCCCACCCCTTGAACCTCAGGCTATAGCCTTCCCGTTCCTAGTCTACCTGTTAGGTAATTTTTAATTTTTACTTTGTGTAATTTTTGTTCTTGATTTCTTCATTGTCCTCCTTTCCCCCCTCCCCCAGGACACATCTGGAAACAAGCTGCTATCAGCTCATTATGTCTTTCCTGGTAAACCTTTTGAAATAAATAACTAAATAAATAAATAATGTCCTACTTTCTTCCATTAACATGTATGCATGTATATGTATGCATGTTGGCAGACACTGCAGTGGATCTATTAACCAGCACAGAAACCTGGGCCACAGAGAATAACAATTGGGATCTGACAGTCCCATGCTACATATTAGGCATGACAGAGGAAAAGGTAAAGAAGAATGCATAGCCCTATAGCAGTGGAACATGGAAACATCGGGGTAGTAATTGGGAAATAAAATTGCTGTGAGTTCAGCCCACAACATCCTCAGACAAGAAACTATGGCTAGGGGTGATATATAGACCTCCAGGACTGGGGCACAGAGAGTTAAGGATATAGGAGCAGAAATAGAAATGAGGTGGCAAAAGGGGAGGTGGTGGTGGTGGTAGGTATAACTTTTTTAGATATTAATTGGGCCATTCCAGTGGCCAGGAGCTCAAGAAGTCAGGCCCTGCTGGATACAGTGCAGGACTAGCTGCTGGTACAGCTGGTTAAGGAACCCACTAGGCAGGCTGCAATTCTTTTTGTGGTGCTCCACAGCTCAGAAGTGGTAGGAGTAAGGGTTGGGGTGCCACTATGGTCCACTGACCATAACTCTATATGGTTTGACCTGGTCCTTGGCAGGTCTGTCTTCATCAATGGCTGAAGTCCTACACTTCAGAAAGGCAGACTTCAACTGTATGAGAGAACTGGTCTAGGAAAAAGAGGAGGGAAAACAAGGGGGCAATTCTCAAGGCAACAAAGTCTTGCATAAGAATGGTAATCAAAAGAAACAGGTAGATGAGAACAATAAGGTTTTCTGGAAAGGTCAGAGAAGCAGTGAGAGTCAGAAAGGTCTTCACCTGGTACAATTAAAAACAAGAGAGGAAGAATGCGGAGAGTACCAAATGAGAACAAGGGAAACCAAGGGAGTGGGCAGAGCAGCAAAGATAAACACATAGCTGCATATTGCACAGGTGGTCAAGTGAGGAGAAAAACAGTTCTTTAGATAAACTGGGGGAAAAAAAAGAAGGAAGGAGGAATTGTTAGGCTAACTGAGGTAAGATGACAGAAAGCAGTTGTACTTAAAGACTACTTCTGCTCTGTATTCACAGGAAAAGACAGAGGGCTTCTGTCAGATAGTGGAATTAAGGCTGCTGTAAGGGGGCTCCCTGAGATGAGGCAGCAAGTATTTACCAGTAATATTGTTTGGAATGGACTAGTAACCCTAAAGATAGATAATACCTCGGGGCCAGATAGAATGCATCTGCGGGTGCACAAGAAACTGGCAGTGAAACAGACTGAATTCATTTTAGGGCTATTCAATAGCTCAGTTGAGACAGGGGTGGTTTTAAAAGACTGGATGGTAACAGACATAATCTCTATCCATAAGGGGGGAGGACAAGGAGCAACCAGGTAACTACCTGTCAGTCTTACCTCTATTGTGGATCAAAGAGAAGATTGTGGACTAGCTGGAGAGCAATGGACCTCAGGATAGTAAACAGCATGGGTTCATGGCAGGGAGGGCTTGTCAGACTAACCTGCTAGAATTCATTGATTGTGTAATGAGGGTGGTGGATAAGGGCCAAGTGGGTAGTGGATAAGGGCCAAGCTGTGGACTTCTTCTACTTCAGTTTTAGCAAGGCTTTCAACTTGGTGTCTCATAGAAGCTAGCTGGAGAAGCTAGATGATCCGGGTGCAGTGACGGACACAGTTAGATGGGTGGGAAACTGTTTGTAAGGAAGACAACAGAGGGCTTTGAGTAACAGAATCAAACCAGAATAGAGAGAAGTCACCACTGGGGTGCCAAAAGGATCAGTCCTGGGTCCAGTCCTTTTCAATATATTCATCACAGACATGGGAGAAGGAATCCAGGGCAAGATGTGTCTCTTCACAGACAGTACTAAGCTCTATGGTACAGTAGACAATGTGGAAGGCATTAGGGAGGTGCAAAGAGACTTGCAAAGGTTAGAGAGGTGGTCAAAGGTTTGGCAGTTGAAATTCAATGCCTAAAACTGCAAGGTGATGAATATAGGGAACAAGTACCCCATGACTGAGTACTTAATTGGGGGGGGTTAAAGCTGGGCAAGACCTCTGAGGAAAGAGACCTGGAGGTCATCATCACTGGGTCCCTAAAAGAATCAAGCAAGTGTGATAAGGCCTATAGTCAGGCAAAACAGAGATGCTGGGGTGTATAGGAAGGTGTACTCACAGCAGAAGGAAGATGTTATTATTATCTCTCTATAGATCACTGGTAAGGCCCACCCTGGAGTACTGTGCCCAGTTCTGATTTTCTCACCTAAAGAAAGATAAGGAAAGGCTGGAAGCCAGATGACAGGAGGGAGATATGATAAAGACCTTCATGTTCCAGAAAGGAATGAACAAGGAAAATTACGAATAAATACTTAGCATGCTGTCAGTAGATGATCAAGAACATGGGACCACAAATGGAAATTGGCTGTGGGGAGGTTTAAGATGGAAGTGAGAAAGCTTTATTTTACAGCGTGTGGTAGAGCCATGGAACAATTTGCCTGCTGATGTATTGGACACCAAAACTATCAGTGGTTTTAAAGATGGATGTGACAGAGTGAAGACCTTAGTGGCTGCTCAGGGTGGTAGCAGTAGGGTGGGGAGCATGGGGATGGACAGTGTAGATTCCAGCTCTTTATGGACAATAGGTCCTGGGATTGTTAGGGTTTTATGGGCAGACTGGATGGACAAATGTTCTTTTTCTGCCATCATTTCCTATGTATCCATGAACACTGGACTGTTTATAACATACCCTGGTAGGTCCCAGGACCTACTTTCTTATCCCAGTCATGCACTTACTCTTCACAGTGCAGTTCAATTATGTCCAGTAACTGTTCTGAAAAATGTGAGATCTTTATCCTCCGGACTCCCTCCACCTTTCTGGCCACCTCCCAAACAGTCCAGCACAATGTTCACAAATCCTGGTGGTAGGGGCAACTGAGAAGAACCCAATTCTCGTCCTCATAGGATCACTTATGGACATTCCAACTGCAGCCATATTCTTCAGGTACAACATTCAGCTGTGCAATATTTGGGCTCCCATGGCCTCAGAATCCCAAGCATTCCCTTCCCCCCATAGCTCTTGTCCATCAAGAGGACACACCCTCCTGACTCTTCATGCCCATCTCTGGGTTACAGTACTCAAATCATCCAGCTAAACAGGCTCACCCTCACCAGTCTTCATTAGGGGGCCTGTTCTCCTCCTTAATAATCCAGAGGCCCACACTTTCTTCTTGGTGTATCTTAATACCCAGGGACCCTGCATCAACAGAGTCATTCTATCCCTCTCACAATGAGCTTCAGGCAGAACAGTCATGACAGTCAAACTCCCAAGATTTAAGTTTGGCATCAACTTTGCTCAACAACTCTGTCATTGTAAAGGTGATCTCACATGTCCATGATAGACCACTGGGGAAAAAGAAATATAGACTCTCAGCAGGACAGTTGGCCTACCCATTCTACCAAGATGTTCCCGCCTATTTTGCCTCTACAGACCCTTTTTGGTTTCCAGCAAATCTCCCATCTTCCTGCCTCTTTTCTGATTTACCACTATGTTAACCCCTTACATGTCTGAATCCCTCGACTGTTCTAGCCTCCACCATTCCTATGGGCAGTCTGTTCCAGGTGTCTTCCACCCTACAACACCCAAGATGGGAACACAGACACCAGCACAACCACCTAAGGAACCTCTCACTGCCACTCATCTCATTGATGATGATGGGCCTCTACTGTCTTCTGATGCCACCTTCAGCTATGCCACACCCTCCTTCTTCCCCCAGTATGGCAGAACTCTGGCTATGAAGTTTATTGTTATTCTCGACTGCTGTAAAAATCTCAGCCACCTTCCACCTACTGCATTCTAGTCTTCTGCCACTTTCAGCATGACTTGGGCACACCTATCTGCCAGAGATGTCTGCATCCATGTTATCAGCTCATCTTGAGGAAGAACAGGTGTCACAAGCAGTAATTAAGGCATTCAGTATCTGACACACTGCATGTCCATCTGGATCCCAGTTTCTGGCTGTCCACACATTCAAAGTAGCTGGATAATGTGAAGCCATCCTTGGTCCCTGACAGATCACACACCCCCCCTAGAATTGGACAATTATCCATCTTTTACCAGATGTTCATTTTACAGAAACAACTTGTTGGAACACTCAGTCTTTCTTACTTATCTCAACACACTGGTTATGGTTACATGCAGCACAACTTCAGGGGCATAGTCTCTGTGCATTTGCTTAGACCTTTGCAGCCAATATGGAGGGAACAATCAATGTCAGGCATTCTCCAGTATGTGGCAATCATGTGCCACATATGCAGTTTACATCTGACAAACCAGGCCCAAAATTTTACTGTCCAGCAGTCCTTCCCCTCACAATAATCCATGGCCACACATTAACTTTAACAAATCTGTATAGCAATACATCCTCTTCACTCCCGTAAAAAATCTGGGTCCTCAGGTCCATTATTATATACTGCATGTATAAGAAAATGGATCCCAATGCTGTCTCCATTTTCTGACCCATTCTTATGTTCTGCATGTCTAAGCAAATGGGTCCTAGTGGTTTCTCCATTTTGTAAATCCAAACACATTATGTGGCTAAATCATAGATGTTTGTGTGACATTTAACTTTTGGCTTTTTTTATAAGTTCTCCTGGTTTCATTATTGTATGCTTCTTGTATTGTTGGAACTAGGTGTCTCTACCTGGGTGAATAATTTCCTACGCACTGGGTGCTGTCCCCCAGTGATCAACAACACATTCATAATTCCTCTGTAAAAATGGGAGCCTCATACTGGACTGGATTGTTCAAACATTGCAGCATATTTATGAAACACAAAAAAATTAATGCATCGTTTTCAGGGGTCTATGGCATTTTATGATGAACAACAATTCACATTTTTTGAGACCCCCCCCCCGGTGACATTGTGGTTGGCTCTGTTTTAGGAGGACCCACATTTTATTAATCCATTTCTGGATATGGAAGGATGCTAAACAAAGTTCAATTCATGTCTCCCTTGGTTCCTTTATTGTTTAAACATTTTCAGGTGGGGGAGTAAACCACTATAGGATAAATCAGATAGAGTTAAAAAGGAGTTGTATTCTACCCCAGGAAGGAAAAACACTTCAAAATAGATATTACATAAATATCATTTGTTCTTCTTCTTCTTGGTTTATTTCTTATTGTACTTTTCCTTTTATAAATTGCTTTTCAGGTTCCCATTTTAGTTTTACAAAATAAAGTGATGTTTCAGGACTATCATACAGTATGTCCCTTTATCAGACTGTAAAGAACTGCCTAACAAATAATAGATTCCAGCATATCTGTGATAATACAAACACAAATAAATAAGGTACATTAGAATACTGTATGATTAAGCCTTCCCATTTTTAATAAATGAACTAATTCTCTTATAGAAAAGGTTAAAACAGACCTTGAAATAATATTTGCTTGCAAGAAATTCAGTCTAAGGGTTATCAAATTCTACTCTGTCGTCTGTGAAGATACATAAGTTTTTATTAGTGCTCATAAAATAAAAAATAGGGTCTTTAATATTTTATTTCTTAAATTGAGGGTTTCCCCATACTTTCTTAGTAAATAATTCTGTGTGTTAAATGTTGTTTTTTAACATCACGTTACTCCCTCGGTGCCCTGTTAAAATTATGGGAATCAATATTACCACAGTGTGTGATTTCACATTAGTTTCTGATGTGAAAAAATATTTTAAAATGGGACCTATATCCCTGTTAATACACACATCCTTGAGTTTACTTACTTTAAGTTGTTTTCTCTATTAGCTTGCTTTTTTATTTAGTATAAATCCCAAATGGACACCATATTCCCCAGTATGCTCTGATTATTTTTGTTGCATCCCACAAACCGAGTAGTGTGACAGCCCTTGTTACTCTTTTTTCGAAAGAACACTACTCTGCGCCATTACTCGGCATGCCAGTTTCAGGACAGTAGGATTCCTTCTTCCATGAAGGAAAGGACAGAGGCCGGGCTAATCTGGGTGCACGCATAAGCATGTTAACATCTCATCTGGTGACAAACACCCTTCACAGCCTGGTCCTTTTCAGAAAACCACCCTTCAAACTGAAAGGTTGAATAAGGTGGCCCCTTTCTCCACTGTATACTTTCTTGGAAATACTACATGGCTATTTCACTTTCCTCTAAAAAAAGACTGTAATCCTTGGACAGCACATATTTAAAAACAGGAGATAAAGATTCATATACATGTATCTTTAACATTCCATGATTCTCCTGACATTCATCTGCTAAGCACTTACCAGCAATACATTATTAGTTACACTTTCAAGTAATTACTTTCATAATCAATTGTACACAGTCAGACAATGTGGTACCTTCTCTCCTTCCAGTATGATATATATTCATCATTTTTGCAACTTTTTAGAATTAGCGGGAGGTCAGGAGATTTGCAAAAGGTCACCAATGCTTTTCTATGGATTTCAAGATGTTACTCTCGATGTTAATTATTTTCTTTATAGACTATTTATAAAAAGTCATATCTGGTTTTAAATTTCTTATTCCTACATGTCTTACCTTAGCAAATTAAGTATAGAGTATTGTTACATTTAGTTTACCTAGCTCTCTGCTCTTAATTTTAGACTTTAAACACACTAATTTACCTAAAGGATGACCACATAAGGTTTTCATTCAGACCGTATATTTTCTTGTTGGTTTTCGGGGTAAAAATCCACCAGGCTTCTCTCCTATTCAGAATCATGTCTCTGTTGCCTCCTCTAGGTGGTTCCATAATTTTTTCGATGCCAAAGAACTTTAGTGTTGAAATCTGATGCTTGAAGGCCTTAAAGTGTCTCACCACAGGGGATTTCTCATCTTCCCTTCTTGTACAGCTTTTATGTTCTGTGATTCTCTGTTTCAGAGGTCTGGTGGTTTGTCGAATGTAATACATGGAGCATGGGCACACAATACAGTAGATTACATATTCAGTGTTACAGGTTATAAAGGTGCCTTATCTCAAATTATTTGTCCTGACAGGTACTTTTAACTATTTTAGTTTTAATTCCATTGTTACAGTGAACACAGTTACCACATGGAAAGAAACCTCTTACATCCCTAGAAAGCCAGGTGGAGGGGGTGGGGGTGGTGTCCAGTGTTGTGTTCTCACTAATTTATTACAAATTGTAACTGTTTTTTTGGCTGTCACCCATGGTCTCGCTTGAAAAATCATATTTCCATGATCTGTTGATTGTAGTGCCTTCCAATTCCTTAGAATGGTGTTTTTGATGTTCCCAAAACATTCAGAAATGTGTGCTGTCCAAGGATTACTGTCTCTTTTAGGGGGAAGTGAAATAGCTATGTCGTTTTTCCAAGAAAGTATACAGTGGAGAGAGGGGCCACCTTATTCAACATTCCAGTTTAAAGGGTGGTTTTCTGAAAAGGACCAGATTGTGAAGGGCATTCATCACCAGGTGTGCCGTTAACATGCTCATGCGTGCGCCCAGATTAGCCCAGCCTCTCTCCACTCCTTTGTGGAAGAAGGAATCCTATGCTTCTGAAATTGTCAAGCCGAGTAATGGCACAAAGTAGCGTTCTTTCGAAAAAAGTGTAACAAGGGCTGTCACACTGCTCGGTCTGTGAGATGCGTCATAAATAATAGGAGCATACGGGTGAACATAGTGTCCATTTGGGATTTATACTACAGAAAGAAGCGGGCTAACACATTAAACAACTTACAGAAAGTAAACTCAAGGATGTGTATTAACAGGGATATAGGTCCTGTTTTAAAATATTTTTTCACATCAGAAACTGATGTGAGATCACACACTGTGGTAATATCGATTCCCATAATTTTAACAGGGTACCGAGGGAGTAATGTGATGTTGAAAAACAACGTTTATCACATAGAATTACTTTCTAATAAGGTATGGGGAAACCCTAAATTTAAGAAATAAAATATTAAAGATCCTAATTTTATTTTATGAGCACTAATATTCAGAGATATTGCCAGTACCAAAGGCCTCAGTGGACAAAAAAAAGAAGCTTACAGAGGTTAATGACTGGCTCAGGAAGTGGGGTGAAGAGAATGGGTTGGGGGTGTTAGGGAACTGGAATGGAGTTTGGGAGGATAAGGGACTATATGCCAAGGACAGGTTTCATCTTGCCCCATTAGGAAGGAAGTCCTTAAACAGGGGATGGCTGACTACATACAAGAAAGGTGGGGTTTAAACTTGTAGGGGGAAGGGATGAGGAGGGCTGACCAGAAGCCCTCTCCTCCAGATGAGGGAGTAGCCGTCAAGCCCAAGAGGGAGGGGAAACAGACTGGAGGTGGAGGTTTCAGGAGGAGCAGGGAGGATGGAAGTATAAGGAATCTGGGTGGGGTTCGAGAAGAGGATCAGGAAAGGGTGGGGTTGGTGTTAGTAAATGCCAGGAGCTTGGGAAACAAGTTGCGGAGTTCAAGCCATGCTGTTCAAAGGGGGTGGATGTGGCGGCGGTCACGGAGGCGTGGGCCAACAAAAACATGACTGGGACCTAAATGTGCAGGGTACACTACATGCTTAGGAAGGATAGAAAGGAGGTCAGAGGGTGGAGTGGCTATGTTCATTAGAGATGATATAGAAATTACTATGGTAGAAGAGGCAGAGGGAAACGTGGAGGCCTTATGGGTCACCTTACGATCCCCAGCAGGAGATAAGGTCAAGCTGGGAGTAGCATATAGGCCCCCCGGGATGAGTGATGTTCTAGAGGATGGTTTGCTGGACAACATCATTGCCCAGTGTGGTCCAAAAGGGGAAGGAGTGGTGTTGATGGGGGACCTTAATATGCCAGGTACAAACTGGGGAACCATGTCCTCTAGGGTGGCCAAGGAGCAGAGGCTGCTAGATGGCTTCCAGGATGTGTTCTTAACACAGCATGTGATGGAGCCCACAAGGAGGGGCATGTCCTGATGTGGTTCTGGCAGATGGGGATCTGTAAGGGACATAGTTGTACAGGACCCCTGACTGGGAGTGACCACAACACTGTCTGGTTTCAAATAAGCATGGGGGAGTGGGGTGAGATCTAGGACACTGGCAGTGGTCTTCAGGGGGCAGACTTTATGGGCATGGGAAATATCAAGGATCACTTGAAGGGATTACCTCAACGACAAGTGTGGAAAGGAGATAGGAGGTCATAAACGGGACTTCATGGAGGCAGTCAGGATCTGCGCTAAGTTGAAACGTAAGGGAGCAAGGTCACGTAAACCATGCTGGTGGTCCAGTGAGGTACAGGTAGCAGTCAGAGAAAAGAAGGCGGCCTACAAAAATATAAAACAACAAGAGGATAGGATAAGTAAATGTACCAGCTTGCATCTAGAAAAGTCACCCGTATGGTGAGGGAGCAAAGTCAAGTAAAAGCAGCGGCTGGCACAGAGGATACATGGAGGGAAAAGGGGTTCTTCCGGTACATTGGGAGCCGGAGAAACTAAGGGCCATCTCAGCAGATTGAGATCAGAAGGAGGTGGGTGGAAGAGGCGGGGACCAGGCAGAGGTATTTAGCAGTACTTTGCCTCTGTATTCGCTAGGAGGGCTGGGATATCTACAAAGCAAGACATGAAGGGGATAGAAGCGGCAGGGGTGGGATCAGAGGCAACAGAAATGGAGCAAGAGGAGGGAAAGGTACCCCAGGGTGTCACATCTGGATAAGGATAAAAGACCAGTAAGGGGAGGGGACGGATGATGCTATCTCCACCAAAAGGGTGTGGAGTTAGCCCTCAAGGCCCTAAGAAAAACAAATCTCCAGGTCCGGATGGCATTCATCCCAGAGTACTATGGAATTGGCGGACATACTGGCTGCACCCTGGAGGAGCTTTTCAGCAGGTCACTTGAGACAGGGAGGTACCTAGTGATTGGTGAGAGCACATGTGGTACCAATCCATAAAGGGGTCAAGGAAGTACCAGGTAACTACAGACCCATCAGTTTGACCTCGTGGTGGGAAAATTAATGGAGAGTATACTAAAGGAACGATTGGGGGTGTACTTGGAGGAGGTGGGAGGTCTGGATAGTCGGCAACATGGGTTTGTGCCAGGTAGATCATGTCAAACCAACCTTGTGGAGTTCTGTGAATGGGTAACATCAGAACTGGACAGGGGTAAGCCTGTGGATGTATTATTCTTGGACTTCAGCAAGGCGTTGACTCTGTCCCCACAGTGGTCTGGTGGAGAAACTGATGGGGTTAGAGTAGGCCCTTTGATGGTCAGATGGATTGAAAACTGGCTAGCTGGGCGCACTCAGAGAGTAGTGGTCTGTGGGAGCTCTCAAACCCTAGAGAGGTTGGTAGTGGGTACCACAGGGCTCGGTCCTGGGTCCGATCCTGTTTAATGTATACATATCGGACATCAGGGAGGGTATAGGGTGTGAAATGAGTCTCTTCACGGATGACTCCAAGATGGGAGCAGTAGTTGAGGGAGAAGAGGGAGGGTGGCCTGCAGGACCTGGACACCCTGGAAAGCTGGGCTCACACATGGAAATCAATTCAATATCACCAAGTGCAAGGTGTTGCATCTTGGTGGAAACCCTAAACACAGGTACACCCTGGGAGGGCAGCTGGAGGCCTCGATAGGGGAAAAGACCTAGGGGTCATGGTGGATACATGTATGAATAACTCTGAGCAGTGCAGGAGGCAGCTAGCAAGGCAAACAGGATGTTGGGATGCATTGTAAAGGGGATCACCTCTAGAGCAAGGAAGTGATTCTGCCTCTGTATAATGGACTGGTTAGACCACACCTTGAGTACTGTGTACAGTATTGGAGACCACATTTGAAGAGGGACATACAGCTCCTGGAGAGGTACAGAGGAGGGCAACAAAGATGATACGAGGGCTAGGATTTGACTTATGAGGACAGACTTGAGGAGCTCTGCCTGTTTTCATTGGAGGAGGAGAGACAGGGGGACATGATTGAGGTCTTCAAGCACCTCAAGGAATAAATAGGGAAACATGGAGGGATCTTTAGGCTAAAGCAGGGAGGTATCACCAGAGGGCATGGTTTGAAGTTGGAAGGTGGAAGGGTGAGGGGAAAGAGGAGGAGGTTTTCACTGAGAGGGTGGTGGACCCTTGGAATGCACTGCCTGGTGAGCTGGTTCAGAGATCCACAGTGGAGGGCTTCAAGAGAGGGTGGGACAGACACAGAAAGTGGATGTATCAGATGATGGCCTGTCCCGAGGGGGTGAGGATGGATGATAGGGGTTTCTAGAGAACAAGGGATGGGAGGGTCTCAGCACCCAATTAACGATCTAGGTTCGAGCAGACTCGATAGACCGTAAGGCCTAATCTGCTGGCAAATAGTATGTTAATAAAACCTTATGTATCTTATCAGACGACAGAGCAGAATTTGACAACCTTTAGACTGAATTTCTTACAAGCAAATATTATTTTAAGGTCTGTTCCAACCTTTTCTATAAGATAATTAGTTCATTTATTAAAAATGGGAAGATTTAAACATAGAGGCCCAGATATTCAAACTGTGCCCAAAAAGTGCTCAACAGCAGGAGCAAGCGCAAGTCCATTGCGCCCATGCACAAGAGGCGCGATATTCAAAAACTGCGCAGGCCAAGATGCACCTACAGCCGATGACTGAATATTGCACCACCTGCGCCATAGCACAACTAGGGAGGTGAAGCTAAGCATATCTGATGCACCATAGTGCAACAAGGGATGTTCAGCTGAGCAGTCCAGATGCACCATAGCGCAACCAGGGACTCCCCCCAGCAGCAGGGCAGCAATACAACAGCACAACCAGGGATGCAGGGGCCCACCACCCATGCCACAGATGGGCAGAAGAACACACAGCAGAACAGACATTGTCCCCCCACACCCCATGCACTGCACAACTTGGGCAGAGCTGGAATAACTATTGGCCCATGGAGACCAGCAACCAACCCCACAGCTGGGCCATGGTGCCCCATCACACCCCCTGCTAAGCTGTGACTGGCACACAAGGAGGGCTGACCACCTTATGCCACACCATCCAACCAATGCAGAGCACACTCTGCACCATGACCCCCAGACACCCTGCCCAGGATCAGCATCCACCAGTGCAGGATACCCCATGCATGCCACCACCCCCACTGTGACAATGCAACCCTGTGCACCACAGAACCATGCAAGGCAGCCCCACCACGAGCACCCATCAGCGGGTGGCAGCACACAGCGATGCAACGACTGCATACACAGTGCCAACACGCACATCCCCCCCGAGGTACAGCTGAGAGACCAACCATGCGTCGGCACATGAGGTACCCCACACATGACAGGGCATGCCCTGGACCCCACCACCAGTGGTACAGCACCCTGCACACCCTCCCAAGGACACACCCTGACCCAGCACTGGCCACAACAGCCAGTGCAGACACCCACAGTGGTGCATGGAAGCATGCACCACACAGGATGCAACACAGTGCATGGACAAACACCCACCCATACCCAAGGGGACACCAACACAGGGACACAGTAGTAGGGCAACCAGGCCCCCAGCGTGTGGCCATGGAAACCATGTACACATGACCAGCACTCCTCCATGGCACAGGAGTGCCAGCCACCCTTTGCAGGCACTGTGGAGCTGTATGCCACCAGCATTTGCCCGGAGCACAAGTGACAGACAGTGGTGCACATCCCATGCAACTCACACAGGCCACAGCATGGATGTGGGACAACAACAGAGGAGTCCACAGTGTCACCCAAGGCAGACATGCACCACACCAGTGACAGAAGGCAACCCAGCATTGTGACGGGTACAGTGGCTGTCCTGCATGGACAGCCACCACTGACATGCCAGCGGACCGTGAAGGTCACAGACATGCAAGGGTGTCAGCTGCACAGGTCATGGACGGGCTGACAGGTGCACCATGGACACAGAGCATTCACCATGGACCACTGCACACAGTCATCCAGTGCACAGGGAACAACACACACACCACAAACAGTGACTGATAGCTACTCCCACACCATAGTCACTTTCCCATGGACACACACACACGCACATGACTGCACCACCCCTGACGTCATGCACACCACTGCAGCTGAGCACCTATAGCCCGCTGTAAAACAGAGACCACCACATTAGGTATATCAAAGCAAATGTATTGTAAAAAACACACAAAACTATTTACAGATATATACAAAAGGTTGAGGGAAGGGCCACAAACAAGGTGGGGCTGGGTAAGGGGCAGGGGTGAACAAATGGTAGAGGGAAGGAGGGGTGTGAGGGTGGGTCCAGTAGGGTAGGGAAAATCAGAGGCATAAGGATGATCATCAGGAGCTCCACTCCCCGCTCTGGCTGCTCCTCCTGCCATGCCGCTGTCTGACTCCCACACGGTCAATCCTCTCCAATATTTCCAGGGAGGCCCTGGCCACCTGCAGTATCTCCTGCAGCATCCGTCTGATGGCTTGCAACTGCCGTCCACCTAGGACAAGGGAGCAGAGTCAATAGGTGTGAATGCACAGCCGCATGCAGCCCACCCACTGTGCATGGCATACAGCCATGGGACATGCCTCTGTCCTGGTGTGTGACCACCCACAGTGATCGTGTCCACAAGACCTGCCCACCCAGGTGCACACAGCCATGCGGACTGCAGCACACACCAACCGGCCAAGTCCTGCACAGCACCACCGTGACTGTTCAGTGACATGGCTATGTGGTGCGAAGGCAGTGGCACAGCCATGCACCCGGTGCATGCATGGACCACCATTGACACACTCCCAGACATGCAGTGCCACTGGACAGTGCTGACTGTAACAAGTTGCGTGCATGGCAGTGGTGTCAATGGATGGTGGGCATGCCCCGCTGCCCGCCCTGTTACACAGCATGCAATAGTAATCATGGATGTAAGGCACTCACCATCATCAGGCTGGTCCCTCTGCCTCTGTGTACCTTCGCCCCTCCCGGACTGACAGTCCTCCTGCTGGCAACTCCTCTCCCTCGCCAGCCATCGCTCATCTGGGCCTAAGGTGCAAACATGGAGAGAGGAACATCAGTACAATTCTGTAGCAAAGTCCCCCTGCCCCAATGTGTGTGCAATCCCACAAAGCAAGACCCACCCACTCCAAACCCTGATAACACCACCACGGCCAACAACGGACAGTCCCCCCCATGTTCCGGACACATGCAACCGTGATACCCATATGGAAGATAAAAGTGTATGGATGTTGCACCTACCTGGCCGTGGCACCATGCCCCTCCTGGCACGTGCCCGTAGGTGGGCAAGCAGGTCCGGGTCCCTCCACCTCAGGTCCCCATATCTGTGGTGGCACTGCTCCGCCGTACGCCCCATACCAGTGGCCTCCTCCCGGGCATCGGCCACCTCCTGCCACACCTGACTCCTGGACCTGTCCAGGAGTGCCTCACCAAATAGTGGCCCAACAAGTGGCTCCACAATGGCAACCAAGTTTGCCATCTCTACCTGGCTCCACTGTGCTGCTCTCCTCCGTGCCATCTCTATTGCTCGGTAAAGTCAAAATGGTACTCTGCAGCATGGTTCTGCCATGTGCAGATGCTGCACGGTACAGCGCTGCCATTCCCTATCGCACTGTCACCGAACAGCGCGATAGTGGTGCACCCATGCCTGATGCATGGTTCCTAGGGGGAAAAGGTCAGGCACAGGGTCAAGGGTCTCTGGCGCACGGACAGCCAGAGCACGATTGGAACCCAATGCGTCTAGCACGATTGGGTGCCTGTGTGCCACCTCCTGTAGCGGCCTACCACGCTGTTACCCCAGTGCGCCTATGACGCCCCAGTGCCACAGTGCCATATAGGTGAACAGTGCTGTAGTGCCACTGGCACAATGGTGGCCGTGCCCTACATTGCCTCCCATGCACAGCACACCAGCAGCGCAGCAGGCGCCTGCGCCATCAACCTGGGCATGCGCAGTTAGGTGTGTACTGCACATGTCACAGAACTGCACCCTTGGCTCAGCACATTCAACACAATTGCGCCAAGTGCAAAAGCGCGATATTCACCCGTCATATGCAAATCAGCTAATCAGCCATTCATTAGCGCAGTCACTGCATTTGCATCCTCTTAAAGATGCACCACAACTCATTTGCATGGGTTGCCAGTACTGATGGCCGTTATGAGCTCTCCTGGACAGTTCTCATGGCTGTTTAGAAATGTTGGACTAGTGGCCCTGACTAAAGCTTGCAAAGTTCATGTTGTGAGCCCCAAGTCTGATGACCCAAGAAGAACATAAACTTTCCAGTGAGCTTTTGTCAGCTTAGCTTCTGTGGGATTGAAAGGCCATGTGAAAGCATTTCTGCAACCCATGCCGACTGGAGTCTTTTCTTAACCAATTGGGAACTCCATGGATCCCTCTTTTTCTTTCCCACTCGGCCTTGTCTCACCTGAAACCTCCCATCTGGACCTACCCCACCCACCTTGCCAGTCTCTGTAACTAGGTGCCTCGTATCAGTAAAGAAAAAAGACTACATCCCCAGAAGCAGAATTTCGTATTCACTGCTGGGCTTACTCTCTCTGAAACTGTGTTAGCCCAACTCCTCCTCCTGTCTGGAGTCCCTTTTCTACCCTCTCTCAAGCTGTATCACCTGCTTAGCACTCCTTGTTTGGAGAATGCAGTACTAAACTAGTAGCCCCAAAATAGGGGGACTATTCAATGCTATGGCCAGTTGTTCGGTGGGTTAGGAGGAAATGCATACCATGCCCCCATTGAGTGATATTTAAGCTACGCATCCCCAAGCATCCTTTGGATGCTCATTATCACTGCAGACATGTTGGACAGAAAATTTCCAACACAGTTATGCGCTTGAGGTACTGCATTCACCAAAACACAGGGACAATAGAGAAAAGTGAGCACACATGAACTGGAAAAGTGTAATAATTTATTGAACTTACATTCAGACAAAGAGTGTACAACAGGTCACTGCAAAGACCACAGACACTAGACCCACTATGTGCATTTAGTGCACTTGCCTTCATAAGGGAGTGGAGTCACCTCCGTACTGACTCACAACTTATAAAGTAATTTTAAGTTTAATACATTGTTACACCTTTTCCAGCTTGTGCATGCTACCTTTTCTCTGTCCTCCATCACTGCAGAGATGTGGCTGCCAGTTCTCCCACTTGCCCCGCTCATTTCCTTTACCATCTTCCATCTTACTCCAGTGTCCGCTGCTTGGGAGTCCTGCTGCTGCTTCTGCTGCTCTTGTGGGCCCATTTACTGTCATATTGCTGCCTTTGTGGGCTATACTTAGTAGGGTCGGTATCCTCCTTTCCCATTTCTGCCACCACCTGTTTGCTCCTTTGTCCTTGACCTCCTTATGCTTGATCATGGCTCTTATTTCCCAGGCTGCATCTTTTTCCTCCTTATGGGAAGCAAGTGCTACATTTGTTTTATTCATTTGGCATTTGGGGTCATCTTTTCTAAGGATCTTTGTCTTAAGGGTGTATCATCCCTGTGACACCTCTCTGGGTGGAACCTTCGACAAGAGGGTTCCTAACTCTTCACAGCATCTTGAAAAGGTGGTAATACCAGTAGCAGTGACAGAAAGAGTGAACACCGAAGTTACATCTGTGTTACACAAGCATAATCAAACAACCTCATCATTCATCATCCATTTTTATTTTATACTGGAAAGGCATGTGGGCAAGATGCCCATTTTCACAAGCGTCCAGATATAACAATAACATAGGTGGGTATATTCACAGTTACAGAAGCTAACATTTTACCAGGAATAACTTAATGGGAAAGGCAGGCAAAGTTTATTTTTCGAGGCACCCAATCTCAGAGGCTCTGGACGCTGTACAAATAAATGCAAACTATTCATAAAATACAACACATACAAAATAAAACACTAATAAATAACCCAGATAATATAAAACAGTTAAAAATAACAGTAACCATTAAAGAGGCTATCCCAGAAATAAATACTAATAGACAGTGTCTGGGAAAACTTGACTAAACAGGAGGGCCTTGAGGCGGGCCTTGAACACTCCAGCTGAAGGGGGCCTCCCTTACAGATGGAGACAACAAATTCCACAGGATGTGGCTGGTGACACTAAATTCTGTGTCACCAGTGGTCTTTAGCTTCATCCTGGTAATCGCAAGGAGGCCCCTAGAGGAAGAACGGAGGGAGTGGACTGAGGTAGCAGGTGTTAGAAGATCAAACAAGTATCCAGGGCCCAGCCCGTGTAGGGCATTAAAGGTGAGCAAGCCCACCTTGAAGAGGACCCTCCACCTGACTGATAGCCAGTGCAGTTCACGCAGCACCAGGGTGATGTGGCAGTATTTAGATTGCCCTGTCAACTACCTGGCAGCAGCATTCTGCTTTTAGCTGCAGCCTGTGGAGGGTACCTCCTGAGACACTGAAGTAGAGTGCATTACAGTAATCAAGCCTAGACGTTATAAAGGCATGCACCAAGGTGGGGAGGTCCATAGGTGGAACTAGGGTCTTGATCCTGGTGATGTTCCTAAGATGGTAGAAGCTGGTCTGGACAACAGATGACACCTGTGCTTCAAATGTCAAGCCACTGTTGAAGATCACACCAAGAGCACGTACCCTAGAGGAGGCCTTCAATGGCACAGATCCCAGAAATAACCCGGTAGCTGTGCTAGATGCCATCCTAGCATTCCTTCTGTTCAACTCCACTACTCAGTACCCCCATCTTATCAGGATTCAGTTGCAACCAGCTTGAGGCCATCCAGTCACTGATCCCAGCAAGGCATTTATTCAGCACTTCCACCGCATTGGATGTCCCGGGCCAAAGGAAAGATACAGTTGGGTATCATCGGTATAGCAATGAAAACCCAAACCGTATTTCCTAATGAGCTCTCCCAGGGGCAGCATGTAGATGGCAAACAACATCGGTGACAAGACCGAACCCTGAGGTACTCCCCACAACAGGAGGCTAGGGGGGGAGGAGGAGAAATTCCCCATCACTAACTGTTGCCTCCTGTTCATGAGATAGGACTTAAATCAGCAGATGGCAATGCCAGCGAGTCCACAAAATTCTCCCAGGTGGTCGAGCAACCCATAATGGTCTACCATGTCAAATGCTGAAGAGAGGTCAAGAAGAATGAGAATTGTCCCCTCTACTCGATCTCGAGCCCTGAATATATCATTATGCACCTGAACTAATGCGGTTTCCGTGCTATGTCTCCCCCGAAACCCTGACTGAAGGGGGTCATAAAGGTCAAAGGTCAAGATGTGCTTCTTTAGCTGCTACACCACAACTTTCTCAATAACTTTCTCAATAACCTTCCCTAAAAATGGGATGTTGGAATTTGGACGATAATTCCCCTTGACATCAGGGTCTAACAATGATTTCTTCAGAAGTGGCCTAACCAGGCATCTGGAAAGACCCCCTCTGAGATAGAGCACTGGACAATCATGGCGAACACTGGGCCAATGGGGTTGACAGATCTCATAAAAAAATGCTTCGGCACAGGGTCCAGTTCACAATATCTGTGCTTTAGCCTGAGGGCAACCTCAGTGACCTCAGCCACCTCCACTATTTTAAACTACCCCCAACTAGGCGGAGTGCTCTCTGAACATCAAAGGCAATCACTGTTAGCCACAATGTGGCACACTGGTGGAGCACCCTGTGGATGGTGGACACCCTGTCTGAGAAGAACTGAACAAATTCTTCACATAAAGTGTTGGAAAAGGCTTTTTTGGGCTGTAGACAGGCTGGGTTTAACAATCTGTCCACAGTCTGAAAGAGCACAGTGGGCTGATTCTTCCCAGCAGCAATCTCCCTGAAAAGGAATTCTGCCTTCTTATGGGTGTTTGCCCCCTGATACTCAGCATAATGAGAGCACAAGGCCAGTCTGTCCACTCTGAGCCAGACCTCCACCAGCAGCGCTCTAACCTCCTACCCACAATCTTCATCTCTTTGAGCTCCCCATCAAACCACGAGGACCTCAAATAAGAAGATTTGGGTCGTACACAGACTGGTTCGAGAGATGCTACGCGGAGTGGGCAATGCAAAGTGCTCACTCTGCCTTGTAATTGCCACTTCACGTTAAGGCAGAATTGCAACGCGAAGTAAGGTGAAGTCATTGTGTTTAATGGACTTTGCATTCCTAATTATGATTCTAAGTGATCTACTTGGTGTTTCAGGTTTGGCAGCCCCCCCCCCACACATCACATGGCTTATAGTACTGTAAGTCACATGCTCTTTAGCTAGGCAGGAAGAAAGTGAGTCATACAAGCAGACACTTTTACTTTCTCCTGTGCAAGCGAAAAGAGAGGAGTGTGTTTTGTGACTGCTGATACTTTGAGATCAGAGTGAGGAGGATTTAAACTTTTGATTTAGACCCAACAGCTTTTTTAAAAGCTAAATTTTTTTGTCATTTCTGTACTCTTTTTTTACTTAATTTGCTCTTTCTGTAAATTTTATTTTTCTTACCTTTATAAGTAGTTAGTTGTTTGTTTGTGTCTGTGTGACTGTGTGTGTGTGTGTTGTGTGACAGTGTGAGTAGCGATTGCTCAGACTGAGGGAGCTCAGTAGGAGAGATGGACCAGGGTAAGGGAATGTCTGGGCGGGGGCAGCTCTGGGAGAGTGTGGCAGTGGTACACGTCATACTGTGCACATGTGTGGAGGGCATGGGTGCCCATTCCTGTTGGACCACTCGAAACTTGTGAGTGTCCCCCGCTGGAAGCAGGACCAACACTGCCTCCTGTCTTGACTCTGAGGCAGTTGAACCACCACCACCAAATCCAGCACCAGGTCCTCTGGAGCAGTATGTGCCTGTTCCTTCGGGCCCAGGTGTGGATCCCATCCCTGTTCAGCACCATGACAAGCCAGCTGCCAGTTCATCTGGCCATCCCCTGCCTGTGCCTGGTCCTCCCAGCACCTCCATTGTTTGGCAGTTTTTTGACTGTGTCAGGGGGACAGCAGTGTGGTTAAGTGCCACCTATGTGAGGTGGAGATGATACCGTGGCCCCCAGGGTCTCACCTGGGGACTTGGGGCCAGCACACCAATATGTTCAATCACCAGCAGTAGGAATGGCAGGCTGCCACAGAACAGACCATGCCTGCATCTGCTGGCCATTCTGTAGCAGAGAGTGCAGCTGTGCATTGCAGCATCCCTAAGAAGAGGAGGGCCACCAGCAGCACCTGCTGCTCCACCAGCACCCCCACCCCCACCATCACTACCAAAACCAGCAGGTCAGCCTGTAGAACGTGTGGACCCCAGAGAACTGTGTGTAACACAGGCTGACCTGGCAGTTCTCTGGAGTTAGGTCAAGTAGAACAACAAGAGGGTGTGTGCTGTGGAGCAGTGGCTGGATCACATAGAGGGACATCAGTTGCAAATTATGTCCATGCTGGAACTGCTGCTGGATCACCATGGGATCCCACATTAGTTTTTTTTCCTCACACCATATGCCCTCTCACACCTTCCTTGCTGTGTTATAAAATGTATTCCTCCACCATCCCCTACTCTTGTATGTAATTATGCCCTTTTTTGTTGCCTTCCATATGTGTGACACTCTGTATTATGAGCAGTGCAAGTATACTACGCTAAACTGCATGTGTGCAGTCAGTCTTCTTTCCAGTCTGTGAATGTACTGCAGACACTGTCCAACTCCCTGACTTAAAAACATTTATTAATAAGTACAATGGTAGGATGATGAAGCCTGGAGATATACAACAAAACAGGCTTACAATACATCCAAGTAACTAGTAAAAAAATTAATGTTTTGATTCATGACGTAATCATAAATCATGATTTGTGATTGCATTTGTGACCGTGATGATGAAGAAACACAAATGCCCATGGCTGTACTTCCCCAGGCCCTGATGAGGTGCAGCACAAAACTCCCTAACTTAAAAACACTCATTAATGAGTACAGTGGTGTCGTGGTGAAGCATGGAGAGATACTACAAAACAGGCTTACAATACAGCCAAGTAACCAGTATAAAAACATTAATGTTGTGATTTGTGGCGTGATCGTAAATCGTGATTTGTGACTGCATTTGGGACTGTGATGACGAAGAACGTGATTTGTATCACGAGTGACTCGTGATGATGGTCCGGACTTAAAAATGCATATTAATGAGTACAATGTTAATGCAGAATTATGTACCACACCTGTCCAGTACTCTGAAGGAAGCCAAAGAAACAGCTGTGACTTAAGTTAGAGATGGAGATTGAGCCCTAAAGAGATGCAAATGCACAGACAGATTAAGATTGTGCTGTGCACTGAAGAGTTGCAGATGCAAAGGCACAACATCTAACCAGTGCTCACTATCAGAAATTCAAATCTGGAAAAGAATACCTTCGCCAGTTGGGGCGGGCCACCGGGGGGGGCAGTGTACTGCACTGCTGCAGTAACAGTCACTAGTACTAGTACCAGTAATGATACCACAAAGAAGCACAAAAATTATGCAGCTGAGGTGGGTAGCAGGTTCACATTGCTGGAATTATGTGGCACAATAAAAGGTGTCTGATTTGATGACACGTGTCACACACATACTCACACACACACTAAATAATGCGTAGCAAATTGAAAACTTCAGTAATATAACCACATATTTTAAACAAACTAAAATTATGCACTTCTGCGCCACAACAATTAGCAAAAAATGGCAAGAATTATTGAAAGTATTACTGTGTGTACATTAAAAAAGTTATATAAGAAAAATATCACCAAAACAGAAAGCACTGTCTTTTTCTCCAGGTTAATCTACCTACACCACAGATACATCCTTCCCCCAAAGCACACTTCCACTGTCTCTCAGTACACAGACTGAATGTTGTACATTAGCATTCAAAATCCACACACAAACAATAAACGTTCGATGATATGAGCACAGGAGGGTTTCATATAATCAATTAACTAAAGTTTCAGCAAAAAAAAAAATGACTCAAAAAGGCATTTTTAACAGCTTTTAGAAGGTTTGAATCGCAGAGCAGATTGTCTCCTACAGCTTCCTACACATACTATCCCAGACTGAGGCTGTACAGAACAATGTAGAGCCCATGTGACCTGAAATCCCATGAATCACTGCAAAATTCGCCTTTGGAGCTTAAAAACAAGGTGAAGTGAGGTGAAGTACATTGTTTTCAATGTACTTCTTCTTAAGAAATGGTGGAGTAGTGGTTTGGGAAGGCAGAGTAATGCAATGTCATTGTTTTCAATGGACTTAGCGTTACGCATTATAACATGAAGTACTCTGCTTCGCGATGCGGAGCACTCCGTGAATTCACCTTCACTCCGCAAATCACTTAGCGGAGCAAATTGGTGCCACTTCGCCCATCTCTACCTATTATAGGCAGCAACAGCCTCACCCGCACTCCTTACTCATGCAAAATCCACACTGGATAGATCTACTGCCGCCGCCAGAAATCCCTCTAGGGTCAAACCCCTCAAAGAGCAGTAGCTTACCATCCCGACAGGGGAAGGGCTGGGAGGGGGCACCCCAAATGAGAACTCCCTTGTGCAATGGTCAGACCAAATGACCCGATCAGTCTTGAGATTACTAATCTCAAGCCCAAGTGAGAAGACCAGGTCCAACATGTGGCCACCCTGGAGGGTCATGGAAGAAACTTCTTGCGACAGGCCCAGAGATGACATTAGCTTAAGAACCTAGCCTAAAGTATTCACCATCAGCCAAGACACTGATGTCCCCCAGAACTAAGCATCTGGGGGACTCCAACTTCTCACCAATGATGAAGTTGGCCAACTCCTGCAGGAATTCTTCTGTCACCCCAGAGGGGCAGTAAAGCAGAAGAATCTTGTAACCTGCTTCTGAACCAGCACATAAGGCCATACTTTCAAAGGAACCTGGTCTTCCCACTTGGGGCACAGTGAAGCCAAGTTCAGATCTAAAACAGATGGCCACTTCCCCGCCCCTGCATTCCACTCTGGGGCAGTGCACCACTGAGTATCCAGAGGGGACAGTGGCATCTAACACCAGGCCAGCATCATCACCCACCCAGGTCTCAGTAATGCATGCCAGATCGACTGAGGAAACCAAGTCCGCTATAACTGTGGTCTTGCTCCTGATTGATCTGGCATTGCAAATCACACCCTCAGGGGATTGGTGGGCAGTGTAGCCCTTCTGGGTACTAGTCCACTCGGTCTGGTGGAAACCCTGGGGATGGGGACCAAACACAACTGACGTCTCCCTAGGACCTGTTAACACCCAGGGCACCTTTTGCACCCAATAACCTCTATCCTGCCCCCAGTTGAAGTGTCTGAGGTGCCCCACCAAGGTCGATCAGTGTGAGTCCTCTTACTTCCAGCCTCCCAACAGCAATGAGCTGTAGTGATGGAGACTGGGAAGTCAGTAAGGGGCCACAGATCAAGAAGCTGGAACACCTCGTACAGAATCATAGCCCACCCCAGACCCCCTGACTTCCCAAGACACATACAGTCCCAGTCAGAAAGCCTCATTAAGTAGCTGATAACTATCAATCATACAAATACCCACACAACTCCAAATCCAGGATTCAAAGAATAGGATTCTTAGAATGGGAGTGGTGTACAGGCTGCCATCTCAGACAGAGGAGTTAGACAGGGAACGAGTGGGACAGATCAGGAGGGCCTGCAAGAAGGGTAGTGTGGTGATTGTGGGGGACTTCAACATGCCAGGAGTGGACTGGAGTAACCCAACAACCAGGAACAGAAGGGAACAGGTACTGCCAGGACAGCTTCCTGCTGCAAATGGTCAGTGAGCCAACCAGGTTAGGGAATACTCTTGACCTTGTGCTGGCAAATGGGGACTTTGTGAGAGAACTTACAGTGGAGGAACCGCTGTCAGGGAGTGACCACCATTCAGTATGGCTCACATTGGATATGGGCAAGGAAGGAGTGGAATCTGGCACAAGAGTGCTGGATTACAGGAGGGCCAACTTTGGGAGGATGGAGGAAGTGGCAAAAGGGTACCTGGCCAGAATTCAATCTAGTATGGACACTAACCAGAAGTGGGAGCTCATAAAGCTGGGGACAGTGGAGGCAACCAAAACCTGCTGCAAGGCCCAGAGCAAGAAGACTAGGGTTAAGAAACTGAGCTGGTTGAGCAAGGAGGTCATGGAAAAGGTAAGGCTGAAAGAGCTGCCTTTGGAGTACAAGAAAACAGGAGGGAAAGGACAGGAGGAGTACTTGGCTGAATTGAAGGAGGTGACAAGGACAGTAAGGGAGCCAAGGCATCTACGGAACTCAGGCTGGCAGAAGGCATTAAGAAGGGGGAGAAGGACTGCTTTAGGTACATCAGGGAGAAAAGGAGCTGTAAGGACCACATAGAAAGGATTAGGAAGGAGGGGGGTTGGGTGGAAGCAGGGTGCGGTAAGGCAGAAGCACTAAATGAGCACTTCTGCTCAGTATTTACTAAAGAGAAGATGGGGTGGCACCCAAGGGGGTAGAAATGGCAGAAATAGGGGGTGATAGATGGGGAAATCATAGAGTGCTGAGTTCGGGAGGGTTTGAAGGCACTGAGGGTAGACAAGGTGCCAGGCCCAGATGGCATCCACCCCAGGGTACAGAAGGAGCTGGCAGAGGTCCTTGCAGGGCCTTTGGAAGACCTATTTAATGCCTCACTACATTCAGGGTGTGTACCTCAGGACTGGAGGATGGCTCATGTGGTGCCCCTCCACAAGAGTGGCCCCAAGGATGAACCAGGAAACTACAGACTAGTGAGCCTCACATCCATCGTGGGTAAGCTAATGGAGACTATCCTAAAGGAGAGGCTGGTGGCCCTCCTAGAGGCCAAAGGACTACAGGACAGCAGACAGCATGGCTTCATATGGGGCAGATCCTGCCAAACCAACCTGGTGGAGTTCAATGACTGGCTAACTAGGCAACTGGACAGGTGCCATGCAGTGGATATCCTGTATCTGGACTTCAGTAAGGCATTCAACTCGGTACTGCATGAAAGGCTGGGAAGTAAGTTAGTAGGCACAGGGGTGGGTGCAAAGCTGGTGAGATGGGTAGGGAACTGGCTTCAAGGAAGGCAACAGAGGGTGGTTGTGGGTGGGGAGCTCTCACACCCAAGGGTAATGACAAGCGGTGTCCCACAGGGCTCAGTGTTGGGACCAGTGTTGTTTGGGATATTCATTGCAGACATGTCATTGGACATCAAAAGCAAGATCGGTCTGTTTGCTGATGATACCAAGGTAGGAGCAGTGGTGGATGACCTAGGGTGATAGCAGGGTTTGCAGGATGATCTGGTAAAGCTTGAAACCTGGTCTGACACCTGGCAACTGGGGTTTAATGCCAAAAAGTGCAAGGTGCTGCACTTTGGGATGAAGAACCCAAAGAGGACTTACCAGTTGGAGAGAGTGCAGCTAGCCCAAATAGAGGAGGAGAAGTATCTGGGGTTGCGCATTACAAGGTCAATGAACAACTCGGGACAATGTAGGAAGGCAGCTACAAAGACCAACAAAATGCTGGGTTGCATTGCAAGGGGTATATCTTTGAGGAGGAAGGAGGTGATTCTGCCACTGTATAGGTCATTAGTTAGACCGCACCTGGAGTACTGCTTGCAGTACTAGTGACTATACAGTATTTGAAGAGGGACATTAAGTTACTGGAGGGGGTGCAGCGCAGGGTGACAAAGATGATCAAGGGGGTGGGGGACTTATCATACGAGAGGAGGCTGAGGGAGTTGAACATGTACTTGCTGGAGGAGAGGAGGGACGGGGACATGATTGAAACCTTTAAGTACATGAAAGGAATAAACAAGACAGGTACAGAGGGGCTGTTCAAAGTAAGGAAGGGGAGGGACACCAGGGGCATGATATGAGACTGGAGGAGGAAGGTTCAGGAGGAGATAATGAAACACTTTTTACAGAGAGGATGGTGGCTGGGTGGAATGCATTACCTGCCGAAGTGGTATCCAGTAGAACAGTGGACTGCTTCAAAAGGGGATGGGACAGGACAATGGAGAGGGTCAATGAAGAGGAAGGGTGGAAGGGAGGGGCAGTTGCAGAATAAGGGGTGCCAGCTGTACATTGCAGCAGACTTGATAGACCTCTAGGCCTTTATCTTCTGGCAAATTTCGTATGTTCATATGTTCGTAACTAATATACACAAGCCTAACCAATCATACTGCACAAACAGTCTTTAAGTTAAAACCCCAAACCCTACTTACCCTCCCCCCACCACTCAGCCCCTCCAAAACAAATCCACAAAACAGCTAGAATAATCAAGGAGTCAAGCTTCCCAACCTTCCAGGAGAGCAACCAGCAGGATTTAAAATAATGCCCTACAAGGCAAGGATAAATGTCTCACAACATTGAATAAACAGTCAAAATGTAAAAAATCTTTTACAGCCCAGAATAGTCATGAGGCCATGAGCCCTCTCACTGCCCTTAGTCTCTGCTGGGCACGGTGTCTATGGAACCAAATAATGTGCACTGTATCTGTGTAGTCCACCTGAAGAAGATACCTTACTTAAAAACCTGGAGCTCCTCTCACCAGCTCCAGGAAAGATGGAAAACGTTAGTTGGATGCAAAGTCTGCAAATAATCCTGAGAAACATCAGTTGCCACGCAAAGTCCCTTGAATTGTCCCAGATATTCTCTAGCTGGTAAAACTCCAGTCAGGTGGAGAAAAGTATCAGAGAAAGAACTCATCATGGCAAAGTTTCCCCGACCACACCTCAGGGTCGTAAATCCTAGGGAAAGAAACCATGGACGACGCCCTCTGTAAGTCAGAGTTCCCCTGGAAAGGAAATCTGGTCACAGCAGACACCAGTTGCACCTTTGGCCCCCTCGTAGGATGGCTAAAGAGGCACCTCAAACCATTCTTAAAGTCTCTGTCCTCTGGTCCTTCCAACTCCAACTCCGAGGATTGTAAACACCAATCCGGGGAATCACTTTCCACCCCAATAGCAGCCGGCCCTGTCATAGAAGCGGGCACCATCCAACATGGGCCAGATACCTGGACCAGTACTACTCCATAGCCGGTCGATTGCAGATGGAACAGCAGATGGAAAATACAATGCAGGCAAAGACCAGGCAATGGCAGCTTTCTACTACTCCAGGGGACACACAGGTAAAATAAAGCAAACCTGCAGGTCAACTTTACCCTCAAAATAAAAAGCTAGCTCCTACATTTGTCTCATTCCCCTGCTCTGCCTATAACTAGAAACCCTAACTAAAATACTAGTTTCATTACGGAGGCTACCCTCACAATCTGGGTGCTTTAATCGATGCTATCAGACTTACGTACACACATACACCAAATACCACGCTCTTAAAGTGAAAATTTAGACAAATAAGTGTAGGGAAGCAGCAGACTTCAAGCATGAAATGCTGCTCATTCAAAGAGCAGACAGACAGCAGCCCAGCATAGCCGCCATCTTGCTCAGCATCCCAGGTGCTACAGAGGTGGATATATGCACAGTTAACAAAAAACAACTTTTACAGTAATACACTTATCACATAAATACAAGTTCATGAACATGATAAACATATAGTGAGCACATCTAGAAACAAACATTAGAACACTGTGTAACTAAGAACAACACCTGCTGGGCAAGGGACACGCTGAGAATAGGTATCGATAACAGATCCTGGAAGGTGGGGAGTGTGATAAGAGAAAAAGGGAGAGGAGAGATTAAAGTAGGGGAGGTTGGTTAGACAGATGGGGAGAGGAGGAGAGTAGTGGTAAACGTATCCTGGGAAGGAGTGGCTTAAAACAGTTATGGAGGGTGTTCTGAGCATGTGCTTTTGCAGATTATCCTTAAAGGAATCAATGGAGGGGCAGACTGCAAAGTTGGGTGGTAGGGTGTTAAATAGCTTGGGGCCCTTGAAAGAGAGTGATTTCTGTCCTAGGGAGGTGTTGAAGAATGGGACCCTAAAGAGGGACGTGGAAGTGTTCCTAGTTGAACGAGTGGGATCTGATCTCAGGAAGAGAGAGGAGACACTGTGAGGGAGGAGGTTGTTCAAAATTTTGTACATAAATGTATGTCTTCCAGGCAAACCTGTCTTCTGACGGGAACCATTTGATAGTATCATAAAGATTGCAATTGTAGGTACGATGTGGGAGCCCAGTGGGGAATCTGATTATGTTGCTATATGCCATTTTTAACTTAGTGAAATTGGTGAAGTTTGGAAATGGTGAGGAAATAAGGGGCCTATAGTCTAGGAGTGGGAGGAGTAGGCTGGTAGCAAGCTGCGTTCTTGTCTCGGGGATGTAAAATTGATGGATCCTGTAGAGGAGCCCATTTTTGGGTGCATTTTATTAATCAACTGGGTTATGTGTGGACTGAATGAGAGGTGCTCATCCAGTGTTAGACTGAGGTATTTCAATATCTGCCTTCTAGACAACCAGTACCACTATTCACTTGCCAGTCATCAGTTTCCACCATCATTTTATTAAAATCAAACTTTACCAATCATTCCCTATGTTGTCTTATCATTCATGGATGGGACATATAATGATTATTTCCACTGAAAGTAGGAGACAGAATACCATATACTGACTAATGACCGTCTTCTGTCCTAATTTCCCAGTGTGTAATCCAACATAAGAAACACAGAAACTTAGACCTTGACGGCAGATAAGGACTGCTTGGCCCATCTAGTCTGCCCATTTCCCTACCTACAGGATAGGCCGCAGATCCTAGTTAACCAACAGCCTATTTCTTCCTACCCCCCACAAGAATTGCCTTATGTTGGTCCCATGCATTCTTGAATTCTCCCACAGTTTTAGACCCCACAACCTCCCAGGAAGACTGTTCCATGCATCCACTACCTCTCTGTGAAATAATACTTCCTCACATTGCCCCTGAACAGCCCCCCACCTTTAAATTGTGTCCCTTGTTCTTGCACGTCTCTTTTCTGAAAGATGCTATCCTCTTGGACTTTGTTGATTCCACTGAGGTACTTAAAAGTTTCACTCGTGCCCCCTTCTTCATGGGTATAATATATTAAGCTCCTCAGTCTTTCCTCATATGGCTTCTCTTGCAGACCCTGCACCATTTTAGTTGCCCTCCTCTGGACTGCCTCTATCCTGTCTATATCCTTGTGGAGATGGGGTCTCCAGAACTGGACACAGTACTCCAGATGGGGGTCTCACCAACTGTCTGTACAGAGGGATAACAACTTCCTGTTTTCTGCTGCTGATGCCTCTCCCTATGCATCCCAGTATACCCTAGCCCTCCTAGTGCCTTCTCACATTGCTTGCTAACCTTAAGGTCATCTGATATAATTACCCCCAGGTCCCTTTCCTTTTTGTTGTTGTTACTAACTCCCCCATTGTGTATTCTTCCCTGGGTTCTTGTTTCCCAGGTGCATTATTTTGCACTTCTTGCACTGAATCCTAGCTGCCATACTTCTGACCATTCCTTCAACCTTGCCAAGTCCCTTCTCATCCTTTTCACACCTCCTTGTGTATCAACCCTGTTGCAGATCTTTGTGTCATCTACAAAGAGGCATACTTTTCCTTCCAGTCCCTCTGCAATGTCACTTATGAAGACATTAAAAAGGACTGGACCCAATACTGAACCCTGCGGTACCCCATTAGTAACCCCTGTTTCTTCAGAGTGGACTCCATTTACAATTACCTTCTGTGCCCTGTTGTCCAGCCAATGTTTTACCCAGGATACCACCCTGGGACCCACTCCCAGGCTGGTTAATTTAACTATTAATCTTTGTGTGGGACTGTGTCAAATTCCTTGCTAAAAGTCTAGGTAGGCCATATCCACAGCCCCTCCTGGTTTACTACTTTGGTCACCCAGTCAAAGAAATCTATTAGATTAGTCTGACATGACCTTCCCGCTGTGAACCCATGCTGCCTTGGGTCCTGTGCCTCACTGGCCTCTAGGTACTCAGCTATTCTTTCCTTCAGAAGTGTCTCCATCACTTTCCCTACCACAGAGGTCAAACTGACAGGTCTGTAGTTTCCTGCCTCTGTCTTGGTCCCACTTTTGTGAAGGAGAATCACGTCCGCCTTCCTCCAGTCCTTGGGTACCACACCATCCTCCCATGATTTATTAAAAAGAGTAGCCAGTGGTTTCACTAGTTCCCCCCTTAATTCTTTAGAATTCTGGGGTGAATTCCATCAGGCCCCATTGCTTTGCCCACCTTCAGTTTTAGGAGTTCTTGCAGAACCCTTTCTTCTGTGAAAGGACTGGGATTGACCCCCCTATCAAGAGTGCATCTGTTAATTGGATTAGGCACTCCCCCCTCCTCTTTTGTGAATACTGAGCAGAAACATTCATTCAGTATCCCTGCTTTTTCACTGTCCCCCTCTGCCCACCCACCATTCATTCTATTCAGCCTCACTATCCCTTCCTTTGTCTTTCTACGTTCGCTGATGTACCTATAAAAGGTTTTATCCCCCATCTTAACCGAGTTGGTTATCTTTTCCTCAGTTTGGGCCTTTGCTATTCTGACTTCCCTCCCTGCTTTCTTCTGCCTTAATTGGTACAGCTCTTTGTCTTGCTCCTTCTGTGTCTCCTTATACTTCTGGAATGCTATCTTTTTCTTCCTGACTTTCACAGCCACCTCTTTTGAGAACCATAGTGGCTTTTTCTTTTATTTTGATTTGTTTATTTGCTTCACACAAAGGCTTGTTGTCTCTGTGATGGCAGTTTTGATGATTCCCCATTGTTCCTCCACACCTCCTTCTAGCCTGTTTGCTAGTGCTTTTCTGAGGCACTCTGTCATCTAGCCAAAGTCAGCCCTCCTGAAGTCCAGTACCCTCACTTTTGTATGGCTTGACTCTGTAGCTGAGTTTAGCATGAACCACACTGTTTGATGGTCACTTGTTCCCAGATAGCAACCCATTTCTAGATCTGAGATCCTCTCACTGCCCCTGTTTGAGAGTATGAGGTCTAAGATTGCACCCTCACGAGTGGGTTCTGAAACTAGCTGTCTGAGGCCTGCCACATGTAGGGCATCAAGAATGGCCCTGCTCTTGGATGTGGATGCAGCAAATGTGCTCCAGTTAACATCTGGCATATTCAGGTCTCTCATCAACAGTATCTCCCCTTTATCTGCCATTCTAAGAATGCCTTCTATCATATCCTTGTCCATTCCTTCCCCCTGACATAGGGGTCTGTACACAACCCCTGTGCAGATTGTGGTGCCCTTTCCAGTCTCCAAGGTGACCCACAGTGCCTCCTCTCCTCCCTGTTTATGGTTTTGTTTAGTTGCATTTATCCCTTCCTTTCCATAGAGAGCTACTCCTCCCCCTTTTCTCCCCTGCCTGTCTCTCCTGTAGGTTATGTACCCTGGTATGTTAACATCCCAGTCATGGTTCTCTGTGACCATGTTTCTGTGACTGTTATGATATCCAGTCATCCCTCTTCCATCAAGGCCACCAGCTCAGGGAGCTTGTTGCCCAGACTACGGGCATTGGTACTCATTACCCTCCATTTCCTGATGGCCTTACACCTTTTTTCCCCATCCCTGTCCTTCTTGCCTTTGTCACTTTCTCCATTTACCCTTGCCCTTCTCCCTATCGACACCTCTATGTTGGTGTTTACCGCACATACTACAGTGATTTTTTTGAGGGGGCTAGGATTTCCCTGCTCCTTTCCAGTGCCTCCCCCCTTGGCTAGTTTAAATGCTTGCCAATGAAGCATTTAAACCTATCACCAGGGCCCCTACTTTCGCGGCACAGTGGGGCCAAGTTCCGTGGGCAAGACTATTACTCCACGCAGAACTTCATGTGGTGGTTTGTAATTTTGTGGAAGTTCTGCAGCACTAACAAACTACCACATCACAGTGTCAGCTTGTCATCCTGACTTCACTTTCATGGCAGTGGTTATAACAATCAGGATGGTGGAAAGCACAGTAACACTAGTTCAAAAAATAACAGACTTATAAAAATAATTTTATGCCTAAAAAGGCAAAACAAATGTCTCTCCCTTAAGGTCCTAGCCTGTTGCATAAATGATACATGCAGAGGTGATCTTATGTGATAAATAAGGTATTTCTATATGCATGCTATCTATCCCACTAATGAGGTTTCCACTGTCTATCACTTATATATTTGTATGTGCTTTCTACACCACTCATGAGGTTCCCACTGTGTATCACTTAGATATTTATATGCAATCTGTAACATACATACAAATATGCGTGTGTGCGTGTGGTGAGAGAGACAGAGATACTGTGTGAGTGTGTGTGTGTGTGTGTGTGTGTGTGTGTGTGTGTGCGTATATTTATTTTTTTTTAATTTCCATGAACTTGCATCCTTATTCATATAGGTCCCATTGGAAATGGAATAGAGGAGTTATTGCAAAACTCATTTTTCATGTTAACCTGCTTTCCCTGACACACTGCGTAACAGCATCAGACCATGAAATGCATGTGAACCTATTGTGAGATACAGCTCTCCGGCCCATCACAATGTGTTCACCATGTGACAGAACACTGCACCATACCTTCCCAGGCTCCGAGCAGTGATGTGTTCCACCAGTCCTTGTGCTGCCCAGCCATCTCCCAGAGTTAATCTCTGAACCTGAGCCGCCTGCACGGAAACACAGCATGCTACCCTCTGGCTCAACAGCTGTCCCTGCACATAACATTTCTCAATAACTTTTAGGTGATTCTTTCAACCAATGACAATATGTAATCAATAACATGGCAAAAATGCGTACAGTGCAATTATTTATTTAACAGGTCTGTTCTTTCAACAGGTCTACACATTATTATATTCCACTTTTCTGGGCATAATTACTTTATCTTTCTTAAAAATTTAGACAGTTAAATTCATTTTAGCAGTTATTCATTTCAGACAGCGCGTCTATACCTTAAAGGCACAAATAGGTTTGTAAAGTGAGGTATGGACTTAACAGGTCTGTGCTATTGACAAGGTTTTGTTTAAGCTAGTCCTAGTGCAACAATGTAAGACTGAAAATTGTATTAGGCTGTAGTGCAGGTTGAGCTAATATCATCATGCCTGATGTGCTGTGTCACCATCTCTGGCAGTGGGAGCTGTGGTAGATAAGTGACTGTTCATTTCTGTTGCAGAATGCAGCCATTTCATTAGCTAATGTGTGATGTTATAGCAATGATAATATCACATTCTGAGCATATGGGGGGTTTTGGATATAAAAAGAGGGGAAGGGAAGCAGATTCTATGTATAAACAGAAATATTAATAAAAAATCACCAAGAAGAGTGAATTCTGCAGCACTGCAGAAGTTCTACGGTAGATTGCAAGCTCTGCGCAAAATTCTGTGGGGCCTTGCCTATCACCTAGGATCCTGGTTCCCCTCCTGGACAGATGCAGCCCATTATGCCAGTATAGGCTTGCATCACTCCAGGTGGACCCCCAGTCCCCAATGAAGCCAAATCCCTGAGCTCCACAACAATTTTTCGACCACTGATTGAATCCCATGGTGTGGAACACCCTAGCCTCTCCTACACCATAGATGGGCAGCACCTAAGAGAAGGTTACCGTGCATTCTACTTGTCTAAGGCCCCTCCCCAATTCCACAAACTCTTCCTGCACTTCTCTAATCCCTTTCTTAGCCAGGTCATTTGTCCCTAAGTGGACAATGACATCCAGCTCCCTCCCCTGTGCAGCTGCTCCGGCAATCCTGAGGATTCGCTCCCTGTCCTTCCAAACCATGGTGCCAGGCAGTAACCTTACCTCCCTCTCCCCTTCCTCCCCTAGTTCTACCTTCCTAACAATGGAGTCCCCCACCAGGAGTTGTTTCCATCCCTTGCGGGGTCCCCTGCCACCCTCCTGTGGGTCTCCTTTGTGGATGTTCCCAGCATCCTCCTTGGTCTCCACTGCATGTGCCTCCATAGAGGAACCACACTTTGCCAGAATGGCATAGGGATTGTGGAGAGGTACAACTGGAGGGATGCACCTCTGTTCCACCACTCTCACCCTCCCTGAGCCCACTGTGGTCCAGCAGTCCTCTTTCTTGGCAACCTCTGAGGCAATGGCAGTGGCACTGGTGGTCCCTGGATGGAAGAGGAGGTCCCACAAATCCAGGCCAACTCAGCCTGGAGATGAGCAACCTCCTCCCTCAGCCCAGAGAGGTGCCTGCAGATGGGACAACACCGCATCCTCCAGAACGTCTCCCGGAAGACTACTGCTCCACAGCCACTGCACTGCACCACTCCTATCATGTCTTATTTCTGGCCCCTTAACTGTTTGCAATCCTTACTCTTTCCTCTGTTTTTTTTCTCTCTCTCCTTGCTTTCTGCCTGTGTGCCCTTTAAGTACCTGATTGTCCTGTTCTGAGACAAGAATATCCTATATTTCTCAGTAGATCCCTTACTTGCTCAGAGGCAGACCTCCAACAGCTAGAGGGGCCCGGAAAGCTACTCTTGCCGTTCTAGGATGGTGGTGCTTTGGTGGCTCTGTGATCACTCACTTCCTGCTCCCAAACAGGAAGTTCCTGTTGTCAGTCAAATCCTGTGCCTATAAAAGTAGAACTAGCTTTGGGTGGGAGGGTGGAGGGGAGGGAAGAAGGGCAATATAGTCCCAGTAGAGAAGTCCAGTCACACAGCAGTCCTTTCTCCTGGTGTCTTCTGCTAAGCTATAACAGAATCTTTCTAAGGCAGTCTTTAAATGTAGCTTTCTTCTAGCTAAGCCGCTACCCCTACTTACTAGACCTTTCTACAAGTAATTTAAATCTCACAGCTATCAAGTCCTTTCAATCACCTGAGAGTTACACCTACATAACTGTTCAGATAACCATTCAGTTCAGTTACCTCAGACAGACACAGACTTTTTTTTGTTTTGTTTGTTATTTTTTTATTTTTACCCTAAATTAAAGGTCCAAGTACAAGAGTTCTACTTCTTTAGTTCCAGTAGAGAAGTCTGCCAAGCTATCCAAGGAGCCTGATGGTCAACTGAAACATAAACTAAAGGAAGCTAAAGGAAGGCTAAGGCTAAGGCTTTGGGCAAGAGATAGAAGACTTGGGGCAGTTCTCATTCTTCTTATTCTCTCCTCAGTTTTTGACACTGTTGACCATTTCATGCTATTTGATCATCTCAGAGAGTATTGTGGACTTGCTGGCATTGTCATCTGCTGGTTTGAGTTGGCTTTACGATGCCAGTTTGACAAACAAAAACTGGGCACCGCAGATAACAAAAATGAAAAAGGTTTATTCATACAAACTCAATTGAGCAAGCCCCCCTTCAGTACATGGACGTAACCTCTACCAGTTTCGCACAACGTGCATCATCAGGATGATGCCAGTTTGACAACTATTTTGTTGACAGGCATCACAGCGATGGATTTATGTCGACTGCAAGTTGTGGTTGACATAAATCCATATGGAAACCCAGTCTGTTTTTCTATTTGGAGGCTCAGCCTCCAACACACCCCCCGTACTAAATATAATCAACTCCAAGTTGGAGTTGATTCGGGATGGGGTGCAGAAGTGGGAGACAGGGTGCCAGGGTCTCGCGCATGCCATTACAGTGAACTGTCAATGTTGTCGGCATTGACATTGTTCACTATAACAGTGTCACTGTCAGGGGGGCATACCGTTTGAGTCCTATCTCACTGATAGGAAGGAACAGGTGGTGATGGGGAATTTCTCCTCCTCCCCGAAGCTCCTGCCATGTGAAGTACCTCAGGGATCAATCTTCTCACTGATGCTGTTTGAAGTGTATATGCTGCCCCTGGTTGGGCTCATTAGGAAGTACAACATGGGTTTTCACTGCTATGCAAATGATACCCAGTTGTATCTGTCCTTTGCCCCTGCAACATCTGACACTGTGATGTGCTTAACACCTGCCTGGCTGAGATCAACAACTGGATATCCTCAGCTGGTTGTGACTGAACCCCAACAAGATGGAGGGTCTGGTAGTGAAAGCGGGCCAAAGGCATGATAGGAAGGTCTCCAGTGCAACAATTGGACTTTTTCTGGGGCCAACACCATTGATGGCTTCCTCTAGGTTGTGCTGCCTTGCTGTGTTCCTGGACAATGGGTTGACTTTTGAGTCTCAGGTGTCATCGGATGTCCAAAGTGGTTTTTACCACTTGAGGAACATTGCCAGGATCAAACCCCTAGTTCTGCCTAAGGATCTGCCCATTCTACTTCATGCCTTTGTAACTTCCAGGTTTGACTACTGTAGTACTCTGTATTTCAGAGTTTTGGGTGGGTACCCTCTGCCTGCTGCAGCTGGTGCAGAATGCAATTGTCAGGTTGTTAACAGGCCTCTCAAAATTCTGTCATGTAAGTCCAGTGCTGTGTGAACTGCACTGGCTGCCAGTCAGGTGGAGGATTATCTATAAGGTGGGTTTACTTGCCATTAAGGTCCTACATGGACTAGGCCCTAGCTATCTGTCTGATCTCCTAACACCTGCTGCCCCAGTCAGCTCCCTCCATTCCTCCCCAGGGGCCTCCTGGCGATTCCCAGCATGAGGCTTAAAACTGCCAGAAACATGGCTTTTAGCATCGCCAGCCCCATCTTGTGGAATTTGCTTCCTCTAGCCATCAGTGAGGCCCCTTTAGTAGAGGTGTTTAAGGGCCACCTTTAGGCCCACCTCTTCTTACTAGCTTTCCCAGACTTAGCTATTTATTAAAGAGTTACAAACTGCTGAGGTATAGTAAGTATTACTCCCTTAGTTGCTTTAGTATTCTATTATGGCTTATTTGTATTTGTTGTATATTGCATGTTTTTATCTTTCTATGATTTTATGTAAGGCACCCAGAGCCTCCTGGAATGGGTGCCAAAGAAATAAACTTTGCCTTGCCTTGCCAAAGAGGTGACATAATCTTAATACTGCAAATACTAAAGGAGATAGCCTGGTGGAGTATACACTGATTTCTGAACTGGCATCTGCAACCAGAACTAGAAAACATGAACTCAAGTTGATGTGGTTATACAGTACTGAGAGGAAACATTAGAAAGCATTACTTCACACAGAATGCTGCTAACATGTGGAATAGGCCACTCAATGTGACTGAATGTGCTAGCACTGTTAAGGCTTTCAAAGCAGCAATAGGTGGATACTCGAGGGATTATAGATTTGATAGTATCCCATGACATGGTCGGCCATGATTGAGCACCTACAAAAACAGTGACTCAATCGAGGAGCATGTCATTGGGGTGACCAACCAGGGAGAGTGACTGGATGGAGGGGATCGAGCATATAGCGACAGGATGTCTCTAGATGTATACGTGTGCAGGGGGGATCAAGCATGGTCAACGAGGGGGGGGAGGGAAGGTTTGTGAGGGGTGGTGCTGCAGTGAGCTGCCGAGCTGGCCTCATGGAGTGGTGGGTGGGTTCAGGACTGGGGTGCGAATGGTGCTGGGTTCTGGTCTGGGTGCAGGTACATTTTTCTGAGGTTGCTGTTATGACATAGATCCAGATTTGATAGTTGCATATCATGAGTAGGAGCATAATTCCAGCTGATACAATAAGCTTGGATATGCACCCTTACTCAAATTTTATTTAAAAAATAGGAAAGTGAAAAACTGTCTGCTCATTAGCTGTTGCCAATTTATTGGCTTATGCCTATGTGCTAATAGCGCACTATAAAGAAAAAGGTTAAGCCATGTAATCTGTAATTTGAAGAAATTAGAAACAGAATTCATGAGCTACTTCACTTTCTTCCTGGTTTCTATGAACAAGAACAACAAAAGAGGACCACCAGGAACAAGTGTGTGTGTGGGCCAAAAAGCACAGTCAGTCAATGGCGAACACCATTGAGCATAGCTCATTTACAAGATGGACTTGGTTAGAACAGGAATGAAGGATATACACTTTATAAACAGTCAACAACATAACATCCAAATAATGCTTTACAGTCACAGTGACACAATAGTTTAACAATGACACAAAAGGAGAACTTTTGGAGAACAGCGGTTCACTTCCTTCATCATGTAGGAATGTGTCTACAACAAAAAGCTTCAGTGAGCTATATGAGGACGGCAGTTAGATAATAATACATTACATACATTGCCTTGTAGAGCAAGACAGTCAGTGTAATCAAGATAGAAAGGGGTAATATGTAAGGCAGAGGGGAGGGGGAGTAAAGTGGGGGGGGTTAAAGGGTACCAACAGGGAGAGGTAAATGCCACAGAAAGGACATAGAACAGGGGCAACAGAAAGCACAAATAGAGAGCAGATGGGGCAATAATGTACACGTAGAAATGGGAGGGAGAGGGCTGCTAGGCCAGGCATGGTGAAGAAGACAGGCACCATCAAGACATGCCACAGTTGCAGGGCTGTCTAGGATCAAGGTAAACAGTTGCAAGGTTCCTTAACTGAACGGGCATATAATGTCTCAAAGGTGGATAGACTAACCAAAGTACTCAGCTACAATGTTTTTTGTAGTTTATTCCATAGATATAGCAGTGCATAACTTATGGCCATTCTTCCAAAGTGTGTTTTAGGCTTAGGTACCTTTAGAGAAATAAAGGAGTGGCTTCTCAGTGCATAATTTCCTAGCATGCATAGTGGGAGACACTCAGAGATATATCAGGGACATTTTTTGATAATAGCTCTGAATGTCCAGAGTACAGCATTTCTGTTTCTCCTATACTGAATGGAGGACCACCCCATGGCAGCGTAAAGGGCACAATGGTGAGTGGAAAAAGGTAGTCCGGTAATAAATCTCAGATCAGCAGTAAAAGGGAAGGCTCACACTCTAAAGTTGTCAGATGTCTTTTCAGGCTGAGGGGCGCATTATATTTGTCTGTTCTTCTCTTGATATATGGATTGATGTAAATCTCAGTAAATCTTTTTGCACTTTTACATTTTACTCGTTGGTTTATATTTTGCACTAACAACTTTGGAGTGTGAGCCTTCCCTTTTACTGCTTGCTATGAACATGGCTTCATTCTTGACTCTTAGATAAAAGCCTTCAGTTAGACCCTAGAAATTAAAACTCCCTCAAATTAAAAAAGACTGTTTTTTATCTTATGATCTCCCCATTACACACATAAACACATTGACAAATTCATTTTTTTATTTTATGAAAAGACCCTGGAGCACAGGTGCTCTGTTACAAAGGTTCCACTTCAGGAATGTATAACAATGAAGACAGTAGAAACACTGCAGTGGATAACACTACATATGAGACAAGTATAAAATGGGGATTGTATTGCAGTGCATTTTACACTGAGTCAGATACAAAGGTCAATAGAGGGTGCAATAACGCTAAGTCATTAGTTGACATTAACAGAGTACATCACCAGGTAAGCTTGGAAACTATGGCCACCTAATTAGGTACAAGAAGAGTTAGCTTGCTCTATTAGATGTGCTGGAAGTGATCTTTTAAAGTGGATCAACTTACTGTAGTCATATTATAGATCATGCTTGGGAGGTCATTTAACCAGTAGCTGCTCTGCCAATGAAGCAGCATTGCCCATGGTTAGTCCTGTAGAAAGGTTTCAGAAGCCTGTGGTCAAACATGTTTCTGGCATGGTACAGGTTACTGGTAATGTTGGTAATGCTGAGAGCTCAGGTGGGGGCAGACCTCTAACAGAGGAGTCAAAGGAGGGGAAGGAGGAAGGGGAAGTGCAGTCCATGGGTACAAAGAACAAAACAACTGAGGAAGGAGATGGAGAAATAGGTGAGTTGGGGCAAAAAGGGTTGAGTACAGCGGAGAACACACGGGGAGAAACAGAGACAATTGGAGGGGACATTGTGAAGGAGGAAGAAGGAGAGGAGAAGGGGGAGGATGGGGAGAGAAGAAGGGAGGTGTCTTGGTGTTGGGAGGCTCAGTACTTTGAAGGGTCAGGTGGAAAGCAAAAAGGAGAGGCACAGTAGAATCTGGGTGGAAGCCATGTCAGAAATGAAGGAGAAAAGGGTGGGGCAATCTGTGCTAAGGTATGCAGGCAGAAGGAGGGAAAGGCCTCATCCAATAATACACCTGGGGATGAATGACCTGGCTGATGGGATGGTAGGGGAGGTTAAGAGGAGGTTTGAGGAACTGGGACCTCTTTTTGAGGGAGCAGGCAGATCTGTCACCTTCTCGGAGGTGCTTCCTGTTCCCAGGGCAAGCATGGCAAGAAAAGGGAGAATTTAAGTTTAATGAATGGCTGAGGGCCCGGTTTGGGGAAAAAGGGTATGGGCTTATAGGATGGTGGGGGGGGGGGGCCTGTGAGAACAGCAGTCTGTATGCAAAAGATAGACTGCATCTAAATGAGCAATAAAAAAATGTACTGAAGGCAATGATATGGAAGCACATTGAGGACCATTTAAACTAGGAAAGGGGGATAGCAGGAGGGATAGTGGTGTTCAGAGGCCTAGTGATGTGAAACCAAATGGGCTTACCCCCCATGATAGCAAGGTAAGGAGGAAGGCAACTACTATGGGAGCAGACATAAGGGGAGGAGGGGAGGGTAAAGACAAGGGTTGGAGGGTGGTAACACTAAATGTTAGGAGTCTGGGGAATAAGGGGTTGGAACTACAGGCTCTCTTGGAGGAGAGGGGAGTGAACTTTTTGGCTATAAACAAAACATGGGCCATCCAAATCCACAACTGGGACATGATGGTTCTGGGGTACAGATCAAGCCAGAAGGATAGGGAAAATGGGAAGAGGGGAGGGGTGGTGATGTACGTAAAGGAAGGATTAAAATGTGTAAGGGAGGAGGGAGATGAAAGAGATACAGAAGCACTGTGGGTGCAACTACAGGATCCCAAAAATAGATCACTATGACTGGGAGTGGTATATAGGCCACCCTCTCAAACTGAAGAGATGGAGAGGGTACTGACAAAACAGATCAGTAGGGACTGTAGGAAAGGAGGGGTGGTGATAATAGGGGACTTCAACCTGCCGAGAGTGAAATGGGACACACCTACCAAACAGAGCAGAAGGGAGCAGATAATGCTGGACGTCTTCCAGAAACGCTTTCTAGTACAGTTGGTCAAGGAACCAACTAGGGAAAGGAACACCCTTGACCTCATACTGACAAACAGGGAGTGGGTGAGGGATACGAGGGTGGAGGAACCACTGGGGGGGGAGAGACCACCGGACAGTATGGTTTCAGTTACAGATGACTAAAGAAGGATGGCATCTGGCACAAGGGTGCTGGATTTCAGGAATTACAACTTTAAGATGACGAGGGAAGTGGTACAGGGGTTCCTGTGCAAAATTCAACCAGAAATGGACACACAGCAAAGGTGGGAACTGATGAGACAGGAGATAGTGGAGGCAACTGAAACTTACAGCAGGGCCCAGACAAGGAAGACTAGGGGGAAGAAACCCAGCTGGATAAGTAAAGGGGTGCTAGACAGGTTGAGGAAGAAAAGGGCAGCTTACAAGAGATACAGAAAATTGGGGAGGGTGGACGATAGGAAGGAATACCTGAAAGAAGCGAAGGAAGTGACCGGGGGGGGGTAAGGGCAGCCAAAGCAGCAAGGGAACTCAGGCTGTTGCAGGGCATAAACAAAGTGGAGAAAAACTTCTTTAGATACATCAGGAAGAAAAGAAGCTGTAAGGACCAAATAGTAAGAATTAAAAAGGAGGGGGGGATGGGTGGAAGTAGGGGATGAAAAGGCAGAAGCGCTCAATGACTACTTCTGTTCAGTCTTTACAAAAGAAAAGAAGGGGGTGCTGCCCATAGTAGGATGGAAGGAGGGAGGCAGGATAGAAACAGATGGGAGTGATGGATGGTGAAATCACAATGGGGAGGGTGCTGGAAGGGATAAGGGCATTGAGAGTAGACAAGACTCCGGGTTCAGATGGAGTACATCCGAAAGTGCTGAAGGAGCTGGCAGAGGTCCTGGCAAGACCCTTGGCAGACTTATTAAATTCATCTCTAGACACAGGATGCATACCGCAAGACTAGAGACTGGCTCACGTGGTTCCCCTCTACAAGAGTGGACCCAAGGATGAACCAGGGAACAACAGGCCAGTAAGTCTAACATTCATAGTGGGGAAGCTAATGGAGACCATCCTAAAGGATAGGCTAGTGGTATGGGGTGTAGGATGGGAGGCAGCATGGCATCATCAAGGGCAGGACATGCCAGACCAACCTGGTGGAATAATATGACTGAGTGACTAGCCAAACTGACAGGGGTCATGCGGTGGATGTCCTGTACCTAGACTTCAGTGAGGCCTTTCATTCCTTACCACAAGGGAGACTTGGAATCAAGCTGCAGGGCACAAGGGTGGGAGCAAAATTGGTGGGGTAGGTGGAGAACTGGCTAAAAGATAGGCAGCAGAGGGTGATGGTAGGTGGGAGATACTCATCCCCAAAGCCTGTGACAAGTGGTGTTCCACAGGGTTTGGTTTTGGGCCCAATGCTGTTTGGCATACTGAATTTATTTCAGATATCTCAGAGGGCATCAGCAGCAAAATCAGCCTATTTGTGGATGACACCAAGATGGAAGCAGTGGTGGACGACCAGGGTGGGGGTGTGGATGTGGGCTACAGGAGGATCTGGCAAGGCTGGAGGCATGGTCTGACAGATGGCAGCTGGGGTTCAACGCAAAAAAATTCAAGGTACTGCACTTTGGAACACAAAATCTGAGGAGAAGCTACCATCTGGAGGGAGTGCAGCTGGAGGAAACAGAAGAGGAGAAGGACCTGGGGGTGCTCATCATGGGAGCAACGAACAGTTCCACACAATGCAGAAAGGCAGCAGCAATGGCCAACAAAATGCTGGGGTGCATTGCAAGGGGAATTACCTGGAGAAGAAGGGAGGTTATTCTACCATTGTACAGATCATTGGTGAGACCCAATCTGGAATACTGCATGAAGTCCTGGCAACTGTACCTAAAAAGGGACATTTGGCTGCTGGAGAGAGTGCAGCGTAGGGCAACGAAGATGATTCAGGGCCTGAGGGAATTGTCATATGAGGTCAGACTAAGAGAGTTAAACATGTACACACTGGAGGAGAGGAGGGACAGGTGGATATGACTGAGACCTTCAAATACATGAAAGGGATAATCAAAATGGACACAGAGGGTCTATTCAGGAGGAGGGTGGGGAGAGGCACTAGAGGCCATGACCTGAGATTGGAGGAGGTGAGGAGGCATTTCTTTATGGAGAGGGTGGTGGCAAAGTGGAATGCACTACCAGCTGAAGTGGCATGTACCACAGTGGAATGCTTCAAGAAGAGGTTGGGTAAAGGGAGGTAAGGGGAGGGTGGGGCAGCTGCTGAATAGGGAGCTAGCTGGATTCTTGAGCAGCCAGATAGACCATGATGGCCTTTTGCTGCTGGCAATTTTCATATGTTCGTATATTTGGTAGGTTTTTAAGCTGGGGGGGGGTATTCTCAGGTGAGCCATATACATAGTAAGCAGGTCTGGTTTTTAACTCTGCTAATGAGGGGTAGCCAATTAGAATGAGAGTACAGGTCACAGCTATAGATGTGTTTATCCATACCCAAGACCAGTCTGCAGGCTTTGTTGTATAGTATTCTGATTCTGTCTATAACTGATTCATTAGCCAAAGAGCAGACTATCAGGTTATAATCAGAGAAAAGACAAAGCTAGATATGGTTAGGTGTTTAGCTTTCTGGGTAAGGTTATTCCTTTTTCTGTACAAGGCATCCGACCTTTCAGTGATTGTTTCTGCAAGGTCATCTACATGGGGGACAAAATATAAAGTGTCATCTAGGGGAAGCCCAAGGTATTTGAAAGTCTCAGCTTGTTCCAACCTAATGCCCAGTGTACCAAAAATGTCTAGGCAGATGAGCTATTTTTTCTTTGAGTGTGAACTGTTGAATAGCATGGTCTTTGTTTTTATAAAGTTGAACACTAGCCTGTTTTTGGAGAGCTAGGTTTCAACAACTGCAAAGTTGCTTTGGAGGGCTTGGATAAGGTTATATTTGATGTGGTGCCTAGTGTATACACAAAGCCTTCTCTGTTTACAGGAGAATTTTGGCACCGTGGCAGGCTTCATGCAGCTGACTCACAAAGATATCAAATAGTAGGGAGCCCAAGAGAATGCCTTGATGTTACCTCACTCAGACTACTCTTTAAAAGGAGGCTGTACCCTCAGTTGTGACTTTTTGGGTTTTGTTGGTGATATATCTGTTGATCCAGTAAACAGTGTCCAATGATAGAGCCAGGTAAATCAATTTTTGTAGCAGGAACAAGTGGCTGACTAGATCAAAGGCCTTGGCTTGGTCTATATTGATGGCCCTGAACAAGCCACCTCAGTCCAGAGCATTGTGGAAGTAATTAGTATATTCAACCAAGGCAGTGCCAGTACTGTGAAATTTCCTGAAACTATATTGTTGGGTACATTGGATGGGGTGTTTGTCTAAGCACATGACGAGTTGGTCGGTAACAACCTTATTGTGTGCCTTAGACTGTGGAGAGATGATAGAAGCTGGTCCATCGTTAACAATGTTGGTCTTGTCACCACTCTTGAAAACAGAACCAGCAAGCGCAGACTTCCATTTTCTAAGGAAGTGTGACTAGTACAGAGAGCGATTGAATTGTTTTGGCAGGGCCAAGGATACAAGCTTCATGTTTATGGAACCACTTCCCACCCTGGTTTTGCCTAACACTTTTTTACATATCTTAGGGTTTCCCTTTCAGAGATGGCCTTAAAATAGTATTTTGGGTGCCTGAGGTCAGTGCTGTCCTCCAGGCACAATTTAGCCTCTGGGTCGTTATGCTGTAGTGTGGGGAACTTAAAGGGATGCAAGCACTTAAGTTGGTGAAGGCCTCTCGAAACTTGTTGGTGATGTCTGTTGGGTCAAGGACCTCAAAGCCATCTATGTTCAAGATTGTTGGTGATTTCATTTCATCTTTGTTAAGTGAGTTGACATTATCTCAGACTTTCTTGCCAGTGTTCCAGTTTGAGGTTTGCTGGGTTTTAAAATAGCTGGAATTATCTACCCTAACTTTTTTGTGCATTTGAGAATTCTCTGTATTTCTGCTGGTGAGCTGTGAGCCAACATTCCCTAGCAGTAGTCCACCATGTGCCCCTCTCTTTCACTAGTACCAGGAGATCTGGAGAGAGTCAGGTATTTATGACACCTCTATCCATTAATTTTTAATTGGGAAAAATCAGTCACAGACTCTGCTGAATTCTGTTATCAGGAAGTCAAGGGGCATGTTGATGTCCAGGATCATGTCAAGGTAGCTCCAGTCAGTTTGTGCTACCATTTCTCTGAATTAAGTTATCCCTTTAGTTTTTAGTACACAACTAAGGGTGATGCAGGAAGGTTGGTTTGGGATGTTTGGTGGCTCACGTGCATAGGACAGGGAAGTGGTCACTTACACTGTCAGAGAGGACTGCAATCTCTGTGATCCTGTCAATATTCAGAATTTTTTTTATTTCTGGTGTTTCTTTGATGACCGTGGAAAATCCCTTTCTTATCCTAACCAGTTTCACAGTGATGTTTCTGCTGCTAATCCTGCCACAGATAAAATGAAGTCTCAGTCTCAATATGAGGTTGTGTGTGTCTATGTAAGTGTGTGCCAGTGCAATACTATAACATTTTTAGTTCAAGCATTCCTTGTTATAATTCCATATGTGTATGTGCCTGTGTGAATGGTGGGGGATGGGGCCATTCTTCCAAAGAAATACCATAGAATACATGTTAAATAAACACATCTTCTATTGAATGTGTAAAAAGACAGATGATTTACAGGTAGAAACAATCTATGGAGTGATTACTTGATATTTTCTAAGCTATAGTTTATTATATTTGTTGTCTTTTTTATCTTTAAAATATATATATATATTTTTAATTAAAAACAATTCCCAACTCATTGTCTAAGCACAGTAAGTTCCTTCAAGCTGTGGGTTATTGGTGGATACTCCCACTTCCAGTGGCTGAAAGGCCTTCCACCTGCAGCGTCTGGCCTCATTATGCCCCTGGGCATGCAGGTATCCAACAATATTCCCTTGCCCGCCACACACACTGTCATGTCCTGTTGTTTACATAGTCACTACGATGCTGCAAGATAGGTAAGCAAGATGGACCCTATGTTGTTTTCCCCACTACATTAAAATATTAATGTACTCATATAGTAGAATGAGATAATCACATTCAGAAATATATATACCAGGCTACATTTCTGGTGTGTGACGTGTGCCATCCTGGAGGGTCCTTGTACAAAATCATATTTGATTTAAAAGAATGCCCCTGTGACCATTCTTCAGCTGAGTCAGACCAGTCAGAGAGTATTATTCACAAAAATACTGGGCAAGTGTTGCTCCCCTTTATGGAAGAGAATCATTTTCTTTCACTCAAGCCCCACGTGAGATGATTATTTGAATGTAGACATGAGTCTATGGAAAGTGCTTTGGCAACATTTAGCTACCTGATGGCAAACACCAGAAGCAACAAGATTATTTTTATTTTTATTTAAAGTTTAATGCATTAAAACAATGTAAATGATAGAGTCAGTGAGAAACAAGTCTCCTTTTCAGACTATTCTTACAGACTGTGGTAAAGTGAAACCTTCCCACTGTATTTTTTTTTAACAGAGAAAAAAGGTCGTAGGAGGCTAGGACACTGTGTAGCCATAGCAAAGGTGTGTAAAATACCAGATTAAATGTAAGTGTGCTAAGACTTAAAACCTTCAGTGCAGAAATAGGCTTACAGCCTGCCAGACAACCTTTTACTTCTCTTTTCAATATCTGTTCTTCTCTTGCATGATTACCCAGGGTAGAAACTTTTAAATGTTCTTTCTGATTCTTCCCCTCTTTCGGAACACACACACACACACACACACACACACACACACACACACACAGCTAAGCAGTAGGTCACCAGAGCTTCTCTAGTACAGTTGGGGTGAAAGAAAATGCACTGTACAGGCTTTGGTGCTAAGTTCCCTTATGCTGTTAAGAGCTATGATTTGTAAAATAGAGTGGCTATGGGAGAAAATGAATACACAAGTAATCTGTTGCTGTGTTCTCTGTTTTAAAATTCTAAATACAATTTAAATAAATAAATAAAACACTGAAGCTGAACTAATATAAATAACATTTAGTTTTACATGTCTATTTCCTCCAGGTTATAAAGAAGGGTAATTCTGACATTAGGCAGCTTGAATCTGTGCTTGTTTGATAAAATGTATAAACCACATGTTCTACAAACTGCCACATATAATGCATTATTAATGCCTTTCACATTGCTAGTCTCTAGTGTATTTTTCTGAAGTTGAATGAAATGTTTCTTTGAGCACAAATGACACACATTTGCAATATGTTTAAAGGGGAACTAAAGTCAAATTTACAATAAAAAAAAAAATGTTGTGCAGAGTATTTTGATTTGTAGTTGTACTCCCAGAAAGTCCTTCCCTTGTTTATTAAAAATTTTGTTTTCTAAATTTGCTTGCTGGTTTTATGGTCCCTGGGGCTCTCCATGTTTGCTTTTTTTATGGTTCTTCTTTTTCTTACAATGCCTCCTTTTTCATGTGACAGTGATGCATCCAGGACCATGCACTCGGACAGTAATAATTGCTGCAGCAGCAATCTACTGTTGGAAACCTGATATTCTGGCTTCATCTAAACAACTTTGTCTAATACAAACATTTTGTTTTCTATGTATGTGTCTAGATCTAGCCAGCAGAAGTGAATGTTTTGTTTTTAAAAGCTTTTTGTTTTGTCAAACTATACACAATCATTGAAAAGAGAACATGAATTACCCAAGGTTAACAAATGCTATAATTAGTGAACACTCTAGCTGTTTCCTTACAGAGTAGCCCATTCAGTTATCCTGGAGTCCTTTGCCTTTAGTAATTAAGCCTTCATTAGAGCTCCCTAGACATGGAGAGTTACTTAATATCACAACTCTACTACTGTGAACATGACAGCAAAATGGCTTTTATTGAATCAATGATGCTTGACACATCACTGTCACATGGGACTAGAGGCATTGCAATAACAAGAATATCCATAAAAATGCAAACATGAAGATCCCCAGGGGCCACAAAACCAGAAACATTTTTTAGAAAAACTCCTTTCAGCAAACAAAGAGAAATAATAAGAACAAAAAATAAATAAATAAATAAATAAATAAAGTCATACTATTCATCATTCATTACCTAGGTGGTTGAGTTCTGTAGCAAGCATTAGGGAATAGAGCAAATGAGAGGCCAAAGAGATGATGGTAAGAAAATTATCCAGTTACATCAAAGAAAAAACAAAGCAGAGTGGGCTTAGTCATAGACCCTCTGGCTCAGTGAGAACTACAAGGTAGAAGAAGATGACAGCAATGGCCAAACAGTCCAAAAAGTATCACACATTATGGGAACCTCTCACAGTGGCACTGCAATGTCTGCAGCACAAGCAATCAGTGTAGAAAAATAGGAACAAGAAAGGAGTGTGTTAGGTAATGACACAGGCAGAAGAGGAGGAGCAAAGTGATTTGGTGAACCTTGGGGACAGAGATACAGACTGTAATTATATACCCGATAAAAGTGATAGCAGCGGTATTTTTGGGGATGGGTGGAAAAGGTTGGAGATGGACATGGGGCAGTTGCGCATCAGAGATAAAAAAAGACCGAAAGTGGTGGCAAAACAAAAAAAGAAAGATTGTAAAACAACAAGGGGAAACAATGACAAGCATGGAAAATGACAGCAGATAATGAAGACTCAGGCAAAATTGGTGGCCTGGGACACATGGTAGAGGAAAAGGAAGCATTCCCTGACCCTGAAGAACTGGAGAGGAGGAGGGGGAAGGTGATGATGTGGAAGCAACCCACAGTAACCTGCCCATTAGGCAACAGCCGAGATTGCCAGGCGGGAAGACCAAACTGGGGACATCGGTGGTGTGGGACTTCTTTATAGTGGACTGGACAAAGAATCATGGACACAGTTGATGTGTCTTTTATGCAAAGACAGGTTGAGTTGGGGCAAGGAAGGAACAAGGCTGGGAACATCTGCCATGCAAAGGCATTTGCTGAAGTCCCATAGATCTCAATATGAGACTGCATGCCAACACATGGCATCAGCAGTAGCATTACCAATCAGTGAAGCAGATGATTAGGGCCAGTGATATCTGGATATGGGATATGCAATTTCTCAAATTTCAGTGATAAAAAAGGTACATTTTTAGATAATTCTGGACCTAACAGTTAACCTATGTTTCTTATCAATAATCATTATACTGGTGTAGGGCTTAGCTCCTAGTGTGATGGCTGCTTAATTCATGTACACTGCTGACCCAGGGACTAATGACCAAAATTACACCATGTATAAGCTACTAATTCAGAGGCTTAAGTGGATCTACCGATTCGGTGTCCTCACAGGAACAGGATGATCTGCTTTTATTGCTAGATATTTATCAGCAAATTAACTAGCAGCGACTGACTTTCCGGCAGCAAGCATGGCACTCAGAGGGGTGCCAGTTTCTCACACGGGCCTGAACATGCAACAAATCAAAGAAATGTTTGTGGCCCTGATGCAATGCATGGCAGAAGTTACTCTGTCATCCAACACCACCACAATGGCAATTCAGCAAATGGATGCCAGGGTCTGCAGAACTGAAGCATAGTGTAATCGAAACACAGATGCCATCAACTCCCTCATGTTGACTGTGTGGGAGCAGGAACAAGCTATTCACCAGCTCCAGAGCATGCTGGATGACATGGAAATCAGGAGCCACCACAACAATCTGCTACTCCTGAGATTCCCTGAAGGTGCAGAATGTGGGACTCCACTGGACGTCCTCTACAACGTTCTCCCTGAAATCCTGCACCATTAGCTGCCACCAGGCCTGGCAATCGAGAGAGCTCACAGGACTCTGAATCCACCACCCAAACCTGGTGAGAGGCCCAGACCCCTGATGGCCAGGATCCTCAGTTTCACGGTTAAAGAGTGGATTACTACCAGGGTTCATGAACTAGGTGCTCTATCCTGGCAAGGTCACAAAATCTTAATCTTCCAGGACTATTCCCATGAACGGGCAGCCAAACAAAAGTAATATTTCAAGGCCCACCATCTGATGCACTCTCTGGTTATTTGTTATTGCTGTGCTACCCTGCGACCATGCAGCTGGAGATAAACAGGGCCCCTGTTTCTTTCTCGACTCTGGAGGCACTTATAGACTACCTGCATTGAAATTGGTCACCACATGTTAGACTGGAGGCCCAAAAATACTTCTGGCTGCAACGCACCCCAACATAATGAGACTAGCTTTGCTAATTGATCAGGAGCGAGCCGAGAAGCCAAAACCACAAGGAGGTGACTTTGGGCCTTCCAGTCAGATCTAGGAAAAGGCAGCAGTCTGGCAGACACACTAGAAGGGTCCATCTGCTGGAACATGAATGGGAACAGAGCCAAAGGAAGATTGATGCACCAGAGAATCCTGACACCAGTGTCAGCCAATTAACCACCCTGAATAGATATGCAGCTCTGGCACCCATGGGACTGACTGAAGCCCCTGAGTTCCCAGATTATCCAGAGGAGGAGATGGTGCTTGAGCCATCTGCACCTGAAACTGAGCTACAGCACTGGCAGTGGAGAAGCCTCCAGGCACAGCCTCCCCTCAACCACAGGAACTAACATAACCTGTGGATGCTGGTCTTGTGAAGCAGGCACACCCCACGCCAACGGGGACAGAAGACCTTCGCACAGACATTGCACCTGCCCAGCCCTAGATAAGTGTCATTTTGTTTTTTCCTGCAGATCGGGGCATGAAGTATAGGCTGGAGGGGAGGGATCTCCTGAGGGATAGATATTTTATACATTTTTACTTGTGCAAGGGTGGAAATGGAGGATGTATTATGTGTCCCTGTCCCCCAACAAGGTCACCCATTGGTAAAAGCCAGTTAATTATGCCATGTTGTGAAATAAATTACTAGTTGGTTACTACGCTATTGGTCGTACAGCAATACTGTTTCTTTCAAAATGTCTATAACTCTGATTTACTGAATGAGGCCTGCCTCTTGGGGTGGGATAGGGGGTTAGGCTTGTTTCTCAGGGGCTGGGTAACCAGTAGATGCCTTAAGCACTGTAACTAATGCAATGATTAGACAGTGCTCAAATTCCATGTGTCATGCTGCAAAGCCTCTTTTGGAGAAGCTTAGCCCCCCCCGGCAAGGTTTGTTCCCTTTACTCTCTGTAATTCTGCTGTTCCAGCTATTATAGGTTGGGGAATTTGATTTGTTCTGATATGGGGACCCTGTATGTTTCTTACATGCACTGTTTACTTGTTTTCTTTATTCCATACTGAAGGGCTCCCACACACCTTTACCAACTCCCCCCACATAGACATAGAAGGACGGCAGCTGGCCTGATCATGGGTCGAGGATGCATACCCGATCCTTTACTCAGAACTATGGTGTGTTGTTTGCCATCCTAACTCTAAGAGGGGCTGCTTGTCATACTCTTCCCCCCCATCTGGAGGGCATGCAGAGGGCAAATGATAGCATCTGGTATGATGGGGGTGGATGGTGCTCTGTGTTTCCCTTCCCCCCTCTCAATTCCCATCATCAATATAAGAATATGTTCTCCTCATTATAAATGGGTAGGATGAAGGCCAGCACTTACAGATATGTTGTTGAGACACCCCCACAAACCCCACTACTGCCAGAATGTGTAATTCAACACTGCCCTAGGACCTGACTGGTAGCTGTAGCAATGGTGTACAAACCAGGTGATAGCTGACACCCGTAGAGATGGAGGCTTGGCTGAGTGCAGCCTCGCACATGTCCCCATGTTGGTAGTACACTATACAGGAATGGGACCCCTGGTTACCAGTGGAGCCCCACCCTGGACACCCTCCCACTGGAGGGATGGGTTAGGTCTGAAAGAATCTTGTTTCCTCAGCCTGCTGAACCGACCTCTACCTATGTGCGAATAGGCACACTAACTGTAAATAGTTTTTACTGTAATATCCTCTTACTGCTGCTGTTTGTTTGTTGTTGCATTATGATTGCTCAGAGAATACTGTGTAGTCTGATTTATGACAATGTTTGTCGATATTATGCCTTACTGCCTGCAGCTCTATTCACCCTCCACTCCAGACCAGCTCTAACTTCTAATACAATAGGTGGGTCCCTCTCTTTTCAGCTGTATGCACATATATATGTTCATTTACCATTGTCCATTTGATTATGGGTGAAGTATCCTTTGTCTACTGGAATGTCAGGGGACTAAATGCACCTGCAAAGTAAAAAAAGGTGCTGACGCATCTGAAAATAGCGAGGACTGAGGTTTCTTTTTGAAAAGAAACAAAACTAACCAAGGATGATCATGCATACTTGGAGAAAAACTTGGTGGGAACTGAATTCCATGCGAGTGCCCCCACTAGGAAGAGAGGGGTAGTTATACTGCTACACAGAGCATTACTGGTTCCGCCTCAACAGAAAATTAGATCCTAAGGGTAGGTGGGTACTAGCACTACTAGATATCTCCAGTGGTCACATCCTACTGGTGCTCCCAGGTTGCCCCTGCAAACAGGCACTTGTGCCTAGTGGGCCTTACCCAGTTACCAAAGGCTGAAAAAAAATAAATAAAAAAATATGTACTGTATATGCACCAACGAAGATGATACCACCTTTTTCCTAGATCTTATGACTAAGATCGAAGCTATGAGTGAACTCAGCATACCTATCATAGTTGGGGGGGGCTTCAATTTAACATTAGTATCAGTTATTGACAGGAGTGACAAGAGTAAAGAGCCACACTTGAAAGGAGTGCAGGCCACAATGACGATGAGCTCCGAATTCCACCTGGCTGATATTTGGCACTTAATACACCCCAAGGAGTGTGTGTCATTAAGGTACAGGTCAGGGAGCATAGGAAAACCAGTAGAAGTTTTAACATTTGCAACAAGACCTTTTTAGCTGTCACATTTTTCCTCCTTGGCCACCTTTCTGCTCCCATGTCCTTTGCATCCTATTGGGGATCTGGCCTTCGGCTGCCTCTACAGCAGCCACACGTCAGGTGCCTGTAACCTCTGCTGCTTACCTCCCACAGTGGGGTGGCAGGGGGCCCCCAACTCCCCACCTAACAAGGAAGTTTTGGGTACCCCCCGTAAGCCCAGTGAACACACACGGAAGGCCATCAAGCCACTCAAGAGGTGTCATTTTCACTGTTTTCTTGTCCCCTGGAGTCTAGGGCATGCACTGACACCGGTGGAGGTAAGTGTGCATGCTTCCTTCCACACTCCCTCCAGGCATCTGTCCAAACTCCTCCCCAAGCTGTCACCCTGGTGCCTTCCCCTCCAGCTTCCGCCAGGGGGTGACCTAGCACTGACTAGTGAGACCCCCCCTTCCCTGGAGAAGGAGAGCAGTCCATTGGATGCTCAATCCTTCTTCACCCCTGCCAACCCCCGTCGGACCATGCTCATTCCTGAACATGGATCGCAGGCATGGCATGAGGTAAGACGTCCAATGCCTCAGCCTTCAGTGCCACTGGGCCAGCTTGCAGCAAGAGTTTTATTAATTATAACAGTAACATAAAACAATAAAATAAAATTGTTCAGTATAACTATTTTCAAAGGTGGTATAACCAGAGAAAGTCCATCTGGGTTTCTTCTCAATGTCAAATCTTAGTCTCTCTCAGTCTCTGTGTTTCTCTTGCAAGAAATTACAGCTCTGCTTTTATAAGTCTTTGCAACCCCCACTCATTAAGAAAACAGCATGCTTCTCTCACCATGTTCTTGTAAGTTTCAACAAGTACAGCAAAAAGAACCTTGTGAACCAGAACTGACCTCTTGCTTACAGCTTCTCAGAGAGTTTGCAAACTAGCTTCTTGGGTTAACCCCTTGATTTTCAAACATCTTTTTGCAATCATTTCAACAGTATACCTACATACATTTCAACAATAAAACTACATACATTTCTAAACAAAGTGATCCCAGTATCAGCTACATTTCCACATAATGATTCACATCTGTTTTTATACCAGCAGAAATGCAAGGGGGGGGGAGAAAAGATGGAGCAACAAGTGAGGGTAGAGAGATAGCAAGAAGCAGAGAATTGCAAGACTGTCAGGGTGATTAACTCCTAGGTCTCACGAGAAAATTTGGTGCACATCCAGACAGAGAAGAGACAGAAAAGGAGAGAATAGAACAGATCCTTGCATTTAAACTCTTTCTCCATAACAACTGGGACAAAAATAGGTCTCCAAAACATTCTAGTAATTCTCATCTCACATAAGCATATTACTTTTACAGTTCTGTGAATGCAGTATCCTTTTTTCCATAACAGTACAGCAAATAATAAAGTTTAAACTCACACATTTGTTTTTTCAGCTTTCAGAATTCTCAATTGCAGATCCATATCTAGACAGAATATCAGCATTGTCATTGTCTTTCCCAGATTTGTATATCACTTTAAATTTAAATGGCTGTAGTGCCAGTTACCACCATGTGATTCTAGAATTTGTATCCTTCATTTGGTTAAGTCAACAGAGAGGATTGTGATCTGTTACAAATAGAAACTCAGCTCCTAGTAAGTAAAACTTAATTGTCTCCATGGCCCATTTTGCCACAAGGAATTCCTTTTCAATGGTGGAGTATCTTTTCTCTCTGTCGTGCAACTTCGTCCTTATGTACAGAATAAGATGTTCTTTCCCATCTATATGCTGACTCAAGACTGCACCTCGGCCTACCTCTGATGCATCAGTCTGAACAGAAATTGTTTCTCGAAGTCTGGGCTTCTTAAACTGAACATAATGCAGACCTAGTGACCTGAAAAGCTTCATCACATGCTTGGGTCCATTTCACATTATTTGGGTACTGTTTTTGCATGAGTTCTGTGAGGGGAGTAGCTAACTCAGCAAAGCTGGGAACAAATCTTCGAAAATAACCAGCTTGCCCTACAAATGACCTGACATGTTTCTTGGTTTTTGGGAGAGGGCTATTAGCTACAGCTTCTATCTTGGAAACCTCTGGTTTGACTTCTTCGTTTCCCAAAACATAGCCCAAATATCTTGCTTCCTGCATGCCCAATGCACACTTTTTATTTATGTATTTATTTATTTCTGTTGCAGATTAATACCTTTGAGCCAGGATGGCTCTTTTATAAAGGTTCCATGTCAAGTGGATGCAAGGCAAAAATTACATAAGAAGCTTGTTGAACAAACAAGAAGACATTTGGTTACAAAGCAGATTAAGTAAAAAACAAGTAGGCAGTTACATTGACTATAATGGTTACATGAATTCAGAAGTGCATCAAGGACATTCAAAACAGGATACACTAAAACACTGAGATAGGCATCAAGAACTCAATCTGATGTTAAGTGCAAAGTAGCAAGGAGGTAGCCTGAGAGGGCTTTGTCTCAAGGTAGGAACGTGGGGTGAGGGGAAGGGGACTGTTTCAAAGAGCAGGAGTTTGGAGACAGCCATCAAGGGACTTTGTTAGGAAGGGGGCAGGAGATAAGGGAGAAGTGGAATAGGAAGGGAGAGAAAGGAGGGGGGTCTCTTATGGTGGTGGTCACCTGCATTTAGGAATTGCAATCACATTTGTTATTTTGTGCCAGAAGCGTTTGCAGTTCTTTTTTAAAGTGGTCAATTGTTATATGCTCTAGAGTGGTAGTGGGGAGTTCATTAAACCATGTGGGCCCATGGTAGAACCATTATGCAAGGGTGGTTCTTTTGAAAGGGACATGGATCACTCCCTTAGCTGTTCTCCTAGTAACTTTTGAGGGGAGGTTGTGCTGAAACAAGGCAGCAATAGTACTTGGTAAGATTAATTGTCAGACCTGCCTTTTTGATCAATTGGAGAACTGTTCATAGGTGTTCCACAGCATGATTATACTTTTCAATCTGGAGTGCATGGCACCTTCAGCAGATTAGATTTCTGGCTGATATCCCAAACCGTTACTCGGCATGTTATAGATTCTAGTATTCTAAAAACATTCTAAAAACTAAAAGTGAAATTGGAGCCCTAAACCTCTCCCAACTGATCTCCAAACCCACCCACCCAAATCACAAGACACAACATTCCCTGCTCAACTGGGCCCTTACCTCCACCCCCATCGTGTCATCACCTCTGGCATCCTCCACGATGCTCTCAGTGACCATAACCCAATATTCATAGTTAGGAAAGTCCACAGAACTAAATCACCAGACAAAATCATAGAACTACGCTCTTTCAAGCCTCTTGACATTGAACCTCTCTTGAGTAACCTTGTCACTTCTGATTGGTCCCCCCAATCTCCTTCCCCTCAGTTGAGAAGGTCCTTGCCTACTTCAAAGAAGTCTTTCTTGCAAACTGGAACACCTTTGCCTCACTCAAGCAAACCAGAGGTAACCACTTACCTTGGCTAACCCCTGAACATCTTGCCTGCCTCAGGGCTAGAGATAGAGCCTGGAAACATCATAAAGCTACCCAGCATCCTAGTGACCTCAGAAACTACTGCATGCTCAGAAACGCTTGCACCAGGGCTACAAGGTTAGCCAAGTCTGAATATTTCAAATCTGTCTTCATCACCAACATAAATTTCCCTTCAAAGTTCTGGAAGGTGGTCCATGCCCTATTTAATACTCTCATCTCATCCACTGCCCTCAGTACTTAAAGCAAATAACTTACTAGTGTCTGACCTATTAACTGTAGCTGCAGAATTTAATTCCTACTATACCTCTTGCACCACTGAGCTTCAGAAATCTCTCCATTCCTACCCTTTCCCCTCCCTACCCTCTACCAGTGTGCCCCCTCCACCATCCTCCTACCTTCCCTTTTCTTTCACTACTGTAACTTCAAATGATGCCCCAAGTGCCCCCTCACCATTAATCCCTCTAAAGGTGCCTCCCCTGATGGCCTTTACCCCAAACGCCTCTTTCTCTCCACTTCAGCCATTACCTATCCCCTCTCAGTAATCTTAAATGTCTCATTCTTTACTGCTTCTGTCCCCTCTTCATGGAAACATGCTGTGGTCCTCCCTCTACCCAAAGAGAGTGACCCCTCATCCATTGGCAACTACTGCCCCATTTCTCTACTCCTTACCCTTGCCAAGATTCAAGAACACATTGCTATCTCCAAACTCACCTCTTTTCTCTCTGACACCTCCTTTTTCACCCCTTTCCAGTGTGGTTTCAGAAAAAAATCACTCAACCATCATCTCTCTCCTGTGGCTCACAGACTCTATCCTAACTGGGAGGGACAATGGACAAATTACCTCCACCATATTTGTCAACCTGGCCAAGGTCTTCGACACTGTCTCTCACTTCCTTCTCCTTGACACACTCATGGCAGCTGGCCTATCTCCCTCTGCCACAAACTAGTTCAAGGCCTACCTTATTGGCAGAACCCAATCAGTTAAGATCTTGGACACCACTTCCCTTCCCCTTCCAATTAGCCCTGGTGTTCCCCAGAGCTCGGTATTAGGGCCCCTCCTATTCTCCATCTTCTTAAATGACCTTCCCTCTGTTTGTTCCCCATCCTCCACTATACATATGTATGCCAATGATACAGTCCTGTATGCATCTGGCTCCTTTCCTGATGAGGTTTCAACCAGCTTACAGCAAGACTTTGACAAGGTTCAGCTCTGGTTTGATAACCATCAGCTTTTCCTCAATGCCAAGAAGACTGACTCCATGACCTTTGGCACAAGGCAGAGACTCTCTAGGCTTCCCTCCCTACCCAATTTCCACACCGTTGATGGGACTTTACTTGAGGACACATCCTCCTTCAGGTACTTAAGTGTTCAGTTGAATCATCATCTAAACCTCTCTGGACATATTGATGCCATCCAGAAAATACTGTGCCCCCAGCTTGGTGCCCTGTTCAGGAACTGTAGTTGCATCCCTCCTTCAGCTAGGCATGAACTTGTTCAGAAGATGATATTGCCCATTTTCATCTACTGTGATATAGTTTATGTTGCTGTCATTGAGTCCTCCCTGGCCAGACTGGACACTGTCTTCAATTCCTTCTGCCACTTTGCCCTGGATGCTCCCCAACACACCCATCACTGCAATCTTTATCGTGCCCCATTCCTTCCCATCTCTTACAAATAGACAGCTCTCCCACTGTGCTAAATTCACCTCCAAGCACTGGTTGGATGACCTCCTGTCCTACCTCACCTCCTCCTTTATAACACCTCCTCCACCCTCCATTCCCCTTAGATTGTCCAATTCCCGCACCCTGGTTATCCCCAACAGATCCACCCAAATCAACCAATTCAGTTACTCTCACCTCCTCCCAAAAACTTGAAATTCCTTCCCACCTCAAATCCGGCACTCATCCTCCACCTACTCTATCAGTTCTGCCCTCAATAATTACCTTGCACCTAGCTGCTCATGCCATGTCCCTTTCTAATTCCCTCCTCTAAATCCTGGACAAACCTTACCTCTGTATCCTCGCCTTCACTTACCACCCCAAGGGACTTGTATCTCTGATCTACTCCCTTCCACCACCATGCTAAAGGTATCTCTCTGGGACACTGCATTATCCCCCTTCTCTATGGTCCCACCAGTCCCATTGCAGGGATCCTTTCACCCTGAGGGGGTATCCAGGGACATGACTCTCCCCCCTCCCCACCTCACCCCTCCCTCCCCTTACCCCTTTTCTTTCACATAGGTACTTGTTTACTTATTAACCTGGCACTTATTATTGTCCACTCTTTCTACATGTTATGCTCAACACTGTTGTAACACTTTTTGTAACACCTGCCTTACATCTGTATGCTACTGTTAATCTTGTAAATTGATTGTTTAATGTCTCATTCCTATTGTACCCCTTCCCCCCAGGTCACACTGGGAAATGAGCGACTTGTTGCTCAGTGTGCCTTCCTGATGAAACATTTCATTAAATAAATAAATAGATTCTCCCCACCATCATCTTGGGCCATATCCTGGTGCAGTTGCTGCTGTCCTGGAGACCTCCCCCTCACCCTCCCACTTGGAGGTTGGATCCTCTGCTAATTCATGACCATGACTTTGTCAAGTGGGCTTAGAAGAACACAAAACTGTTCTTACAGGAGAACCCAAACCTCTTGATACTTCAGCCCAAATGACCTGGGAAGTGTACAAAGCCAGCATGAGGAGGAAGTTCAAGAAGAAAAACAGTGATGTTGCTCAGGCAAAAGCATGCGTATTGAGATGCTGCACCAGTATAAGAAGAACAATCAAAACAGAAAAAGCTGGTGCATAAACAAAACACTACAGAAGTAGGTGATGCGTGCAAAATGATTTATTGGGTGCACAGACACAAAAGAAAAAACTGGGCAAACAAAGCCCAGCGCTTTGAGCCCTCATGGACTCTTCATTGGGGGAGAGGGGCAACAGTAAATACAGCCCCACCTTATAAGGGCGATCTCTTAAAGTTGCAGTGCAAGAAAATGTATATAGTACATCAATAGTGCTTTTTAAATCTATATTTACATTAACAGTAGATAAAAATCTAAGAAATATGAATACACTACTCAGCTGGTTCACTAGTTTAAATACACTTCAATTTTAAAGGTATTAATTTAATCTTCTTACAAAGATCTAAATGATCAATGTCAAAATTAAGTTAGAATATAGTCCATCAAAGGCATCTTGTAATTGATGAATCAAACCATAGACCACCTAGATAAAAAAGAAAAGGATAGACCAAAGCTTAAATCAATCTGTTTTCAAAACCAGAGCACATAAACTTAAATAAGCACAACAAGCACATTCTGGAGGTCAGGGGTAAGGGCCAACAGACTTCAAGGAAAACAAACTGAACTTACAAGCTCAAATGGGCAGACTGGGTGGGCCATAGGCCCTTATCTGCCGACACTGTCTATGTATCTATGTATCTATGTAACAAAAGAAAGATGGATATCTAGAAATCTATACAATCCGTCTAATATAGAGCCCCTCTAAAACGTGCTCATTTACAGCGATGTCATCATGTTGAAACCAGAATGGAGCCAAAATAGAGTCCACATTGTAGCCAGTATAAATATATATAGGAAAAAATCCCCTCTCTAAGAAAGTATCTGATGAGATGGGAGGCTAAATGCCAGTGTGTATATACTGGACACAAATGGAGTTGAAATTACAACAAAAACAACATCAGACAAAAAACACAAAAACCCTAACCACAATTACTGACTAAATTGTAGTACCACCCTTTTGGGCTTCCTTGGATGGTTAATTTCAAAGAAAGGCTGTGATATCCCAGTTCTCATTCAGACCATCAGGATAAAGTGCATTAAGTTGAACAATATGTCTGCTCTCTCTATTTAATTGTGCTTTCCTCTGGCTCCACCTCTAGAAAGAGGTGGAATATGGTCTTTGGCCATAAATTTGAATTAATCCATTCTCTGTATGTGTCATGCACTCCATTGTGCACCAACTGGTGTATCACATCGACCATGTGTGATAGAATGGGCATGTTCTTGGATTCATTCCTTAAGCATACGAGTGGTCATGCAAACATATAAATGTGGGCAATCACACCATAAGGCATACACAACATAAGTAGTATGGCATGTCAACAGATGTTTAATCTCAGTACATATTCCATTAATGGGACTTATGAACAATTGGCCATGCTGCATGTACTGACCCACATTGCAGTTGCCACAATGGTGTGAGCCTTTTGGACATGGAAGTAGTGTCCATTGCTGCACAGGGGTCTCGGGTGAAAAATGACTTCGGACCACATGTTCCTTTATGGATTTGTCTTTCTTATAGACTATCCTAGGAGAATCTCCTATTTTTCCTGTAAGGTCCCTGTCTACTTCCAAAATGTGCCAGAACCTGTTAAATGTCCCAGCTATCTTTGGTGTTCCCTGTTGAACTCAGTGATAAAGTTTACATTATTGCTGACATTTTTAACTTTATCCTTTGGTGTTAACAGTACTGTTCTGTCCTGGTTAAAGACAAAATTTGCTGAATCTTGAAGAGCCTTAGCATCATATCCCCATGCTTTAAATCTGGTTACCAGATCTTCAGTATGTTCCCAGTAAGAAGTATTAGTGGAACAGTTCCTGCGCAGTCTCAGGCACTGTTGGCTGTTGGCTAACTAGAATCTGCAACTTATCCAATAGGTAGGAAAATGGGCAGACTGGGTGGGCCAAGTGGTCCTTATCTGCTGTCAAAGTCTATGTTTCTATGTCTCTTCAGGATTCCTCTTATCAGATGTGGGGGACGGTAACTATCAGCCCTAAAAAGTGTGTTACCTGAAACAGATTTTCTATGATTTTATGACACTATCCTGCCATCTGGTGTGGCCCACAGGTGCAAATCCTAAAAGATGACAGAAACAGAATCTGTCAAAAAAGTAAACCATAGATGCCAATCATTTATATTCAATTGGCCCAGAAACATTTCTGTTTCAGCCTGTGTTCCACCCCAGATGCACAGGATGTTGTCAATGTACCAGCCCCAGTGCCTAATTTTGTCAGTAAATCTATGTGCCCTGGGGTCGAAGATGGTGACTTTCTCCCACCAACAAAAAAAAGGTTGGCATAGGAGGGTGCCATTGTCGACCCCATGGCCATGCCACAGACCTGTAGATAAAACTGTGAATTAAACATAAAAAAATGATGGTTTAACACAAATTCCAATGCATCCAACACAAAATCTGAATCGAGAACTTTGGTACTCTGAAATAAGTACACAAAGAACTGGACAGCATGAAGTCCAACAAAAGTAAATAAAACCTGCACCTGCTCAAAAAGAAACACTATGTGTTTGCTCCACCAAATTTTTTTAAAGTCATCCAGCCAAAAGCTTTTAAAGTGAAAAAAGCTTTATTTCTTTTGCAAACATACAATAAAGCTCATTATTTGATACAATTTGGAGAGATATGGCAATGCTGCTCCAATGTCCAAAGTCCAAAGATCAAAGTCTATGTATTAATAGTCCAATGTATAATCCATAAAAGCACCTAGCCAAGGACAAACAGCTGGCACAAAACTTTCAAAGCAAGGGCTGGGGGCCACTCCATCGTGACATCACCTGATGTGTTTCACATGTAGATTTCTCATGGATATGGACTTTGATCTTTGGACTTTGGACATTGGAACAGCATTGCCATATCCATCCAAATTGAATCAAATCATGAGTTTTATTGTATGTATGCACAAGAATTAAAGCTTTTTTCGCTTTAAAAGCTTTTGGCTGGATGACTAAAAAATTTTGGTGGAGCAAACACATAGTGTTTCTTTTCGAGCAGGTGCAGATTTTATTTTCTTTTGTTGGGCTTTTTATTTAACCTGGCACTGCTCATTTCCTGGCTGCAGTCACATTTGTTAACAGCATAGAGTCCCAGATGATGTCTGATGCTGGTGTAAAGTGACTCAACATTGATCGTCAGCCACAAGCAACCAGCATCAAAATGCTGGTGTTCAAGGACCTCCAGAACTGCCTTTGTATCCCTCAAATGGGAAGGGAGGCATACCACAAGGGTATATAAAAATCCATCTAGTAACCTCAACAGGTTCTCAGTTAGGGAACCCAACCCAGAAATGATAGGTCTCCCTGGTAGTTTCCAGAGGTTCTTGTGCACCTTAGGTAAATGATAGAATGTAGGGACAACAGGAAATTGTTGAAATAAATATATATATTCATGTTCCAAAATTACACCCCTGGTCCTGTAGGAAGAAAGTAATGCATCAAGTTGAGCCTGATAGTATGACATGGGTTACTGTCCAGAAGTCTATAGTTATCTGTGTTCTGAAGTTAGCAATTAGTCTCTGATAAATAGTCACTTGTATTCTGGACTACAATCTGACCACCCTTGTCAGCTGACTGAATAGTCAGTTCCTTCCTCCTAGACAGTTCTTTCAGGGCTTTAGATTCCTCCACAGAAATATTCCTTTTACAGTGGAAAACAGTTTCTGAAACAATTCTGTCCACTACTTTATTGACCAATCCCACAAAAGTAGTTATTGTTGGTGAAATTGATTTCTTCGGGCAGAACACAGATGTGGGATGATAGATATTTCTATCCCATATAGAGCTCGAATCAAAATGTTCTACATTTCCCGGGGCCCATTTAGGGTCCTAGCTATTTGTCAGATATTCTATATCCAAAGAATCCTGGGATAGGGAAGTTGCAGTTGAAGTGGGTATATGGCTACTGTCAAGATTATTGCCATTAGGTATCAGGGAAGGGGAAAGGGGGAGGGAGGTGAGCTTCCCAGGTTGCTTAAATTTGCCTTGCATATGTTTAATTCACAGTTTTATCTATAGGTCTGTGACATGACCATGGGGTTGGTGATGGCGAACTCCTATGCCAAACTTTTTTTGGCTTGGTGGGAGGAGGTTGCCATCTTCGACCCCAGGGAAAATAGATTTAGTGACAAAATTAGGTACTGGGGTGGGTACATTGATGACATCCTGTGCATCTGGTGTGGCACACAGGCTGAAGCAGAAATGTTTCTGGGCCAATTGAATATAAATGATTGGAATCTATGGTTTACTTTTTTGACAGATTCTGTTTCTGTCGTCTTTTTGGATTTGCACCTGTGGGCCACACCAGATGGCAGGATAGTGTCAGAAAATCATAGACAATCTGTTTCAGGTAACACACTTTTGAGGGTTGATAGCTACCATCCCCTACATCTGATAAGAGAAATCCCAAAGGGACAGTGCCTGAGACTGCACAGGAACTGTTCCACTAATACTTCTTACTGGGAACATGCTGAAGATCTGGTAGCCAGATTTAAAGCAAGGGGATATGATGCTAAGGCTCTTCAAGATTCAGCAGATTTTGCCTTTAACCAGGACAGAATAGTACTGTTAACACCAAAGGATAAAGTTAAAAATGTCAGTGATAGAGTAAACTTTATCACTGAGTTCAACAGGGTAACACCAAAGATAGCCGGGGCACTTAAGAGATTCTAGCATGTTTTGGAAGCAGATAGGGACCTTACAGGAAAAATAGGAGATTCTCCTAGGATAGTTTATAGGAAAGGCAAATCCATAAAGGACCACGTGGTCTGAAGTCATTTTTCACCCAAGGCCCCTGTGCAGCAATGACAGTACTTTCATGTCCAAAAGGCTCACACTATTGTGGCAATTGCAATGTGTGTCAGTACATGCAACTTGGCCAATTGTTCATAAGTCCCATTAATGGAAGATGTACTGAGATTAAACATCTGTTGACATGCCATACTACTTACATTTTGTATGCCCATGGAGTGATTGCCCGCACTTATATGTGGGCATGACCACTCATATGCTTTAGGAATGAATCCAAGAACATGTCCATTCTATCACACATAGTCAATGTGATACACCAGTTGGTGCACATTGGAGTGCACGACATGGACTGAGAATGTATTAATTCAAATTTATGGCCATAGACCATATTCCACCTCTTTCTAGAGATGGAAACTGATGAAATGCACTATTAAAAAGAGAGAGCAGACATATTGTTCAACTTAATGCTCTTTACCCAGATGGTCTGAATGAGAACTGGGATATTACACCCTTTCTTTGAAATGATCCATGCAAAAAAAGCCAAAAAGGGTAGTACTATGATTTAGTCAGTAATTTTAGTGAGGATTTTGTGTTTTTTGTCTGATGTTGTTTTTGTTGTAATTTCGAGTCCATATGTGTTCAGTATATACACACTGGCATTTAGCCTCCCACCTCATCAGATACTTTCATAGAGATGGGATTTTTTCTTATATATATATTTATCCTGGCCTCAATCTGGGCTCTATTTTAGCTCCATTCTGGTTTCAACATGATGACCTTGCTGTAAATTAACCTGTTATAGAGGGGCTATATATTAAATGGATGCTATAGATTTCTAGATATCCATCTTTCTTTTGTTATGCTTATTTAAGTTTATGTCCTCTGGTTTTGAAAAGTGATTGATTTATGCTTTTGTGTATCCTTTTCTTTTTGTTTTCTATGTGGCCTATGGTTTGATTCATCAATTACAAGGTGCCATTGATGGTCAATATTCTAACTTAATTTTGACAGTGATCATTTAGATCTTTGTAGAAAAATTAAATCAATGCCTTTAATATTGAAGTGTATTTAAGCTAGTGAACCAGCTGAGTAGTGTATTCATATTTCTTAGATTTTTATTATCTACTGTTAATGTAAATAAATATTTAAAAAGCATTATTGATGTACTATATACATTTTCTTGCACTGCAACTTTAAGAGATGGTCATTATAAGGTGGGGCTGTATTCACTGTTGCCCTTCCCCCCATGAAGAGTCTGCAAGGGCTCGAAGCACTGGGGTTTGTTTGCCCAGTTTTTTCTTTTGTGTCTGTGCACCCAATAAATCATTTTGCACTCATCACCTACTTCTGTAACATAGAAATATAGACTTTGATGGCAGATAAGGACCATTTGGCCCACCCAGTCTGACCATTTCCCTACCTACTGGATAAACTGCAGATTCTAGTTAACCAACAGCCTACTTCCTGCAACCCCTCACTATAATTGCCTTATGTCTGTCCCATGCATGTTTGAATTCCCCCACTGTTTTAGACCCAACAACCTCCTCAGGAAGGTGGTTCCATGTATCCACCACTCTCTCCATGAAAAAGTAGTGTTTTGTTTGCACACCAGCTTTTTCTGTTTTGAGGAGGAAGATCACAGGATATGCTATGCAAAGGAGGAAGGATATGGAAAGGGAACTGACTATGATAGATGTGGAGCTAACCACAGCAGAGAAGGCATTTAAGTCCATGTCCCACCCCACACCTCATTCCAATAAAGGTCATCAGGTCCTGACACTCCATCTAAAATAAATGAACTTCTGTCATGAAAGGCAGACTTGGCCTGTGGGTTTGTCATACTTACTGGGAGGAAGGGGACAAGTGTGGAAACGTACTTGCATACCAACTCAGTAAACAACAAGCCAATAGATATATTACTGGACTCAAGGACTCCCAAACAGGAAAGATGTGAACTAAACCACAGAATGGAAACAGCTAATATTCTTCAGGTGAAGCTACCTCTGGCTGGAAACTGCAATACTGAACATAGGATTTGCAAGGAAGTGAGTTGTGCTCACAAAAGAGGGAGGTGAACCTTACAATTGTCTTTGGTTTGTAGCAGATATTCTGCAGGTGGAGGCTACTTCTAACTGAAAGGTGAAATAAGGAACTTAGAATTATCAGGAAAGACAGTCTTTCAAGCAACAGAGGGAGGTGGATCTAGCTTTACTTTTGTTTCAATTCTTAAGATTTTCAGTGCAGGAAGAGTTTAAAGCACAGCTGACTTATTTTGGGGTTGACTGCTTTCAGAGCACAAACCACCAGGCTGTTTTGGGGCTGGGGAGGTTTACCTGTGTCTGACTTGGATGTCTGGATTTTTCTCTGTTTGATTAGCAGGGTATTTTCTCTGTCAAATTGTTGTGTAGGGCATCTTGCTGACAGGAAGGCACTCATCGCAGTGGTTGGTCAGAGCTTTTAGCTGATTGTTTCGTGAGGGCACAGTTTAGGCCCAACCCCTGCCCACCCCTCACCCCACCCACCCTGGAAATAGTTCCTTTATGCCTGGGGTTCTGACATCATTTCCTCAAAAGTGCAAGGTGCATTTCACTGTCATATCCTCTCTAGCACACTGCACTGACAATATAAGCATATACATTGTATAATATATATATATATATATTTCTATATAACAAACCAATCACATACACACACACACACAAAAGTAGATAAACATTTGGGGAGTAGTGCAATGTAATGACTGTGGGGGCAACAGTCTTCCAGGAGTCTTTCTGGAGGCTGAGATGCTGCCCTATTTGCAGACAACTCTTTGGCCTGAGGGAGGAAGTTGCCTGTCTTCAGGCCACACTGGACAGTAGTAAGGGAGCCTTCCCCCAAGCCACACTGGACAGTAGGAAGGGAACCTCCTCCATCCAGGGAGCACCAGAGCCACCACCACTACCTCAGAGGTTGTGAAGAAAGCACAGCAGTTGGACCACAGTGGGCTCAGGGAGGGTGAGGATGGTGGAACAGAGGCACACCAAGTCAGTTGTTCCACTCTACAATCCATACACCACTCAGGGGGAGCATAGCTCCCCTATGGATGCACCCACAGAGTAGACTAAGGAGGCTGAGGACAAATGTCACAAGGGATGCCCACAGGAAGGAGGCAGAGGACACCACAGAGAAAGGAAGCAGCTCCTGGTGGGGGACTCAATTATAAGGGGGATAGAACTGGGGGGAGCAGGGAAAACTGAAGTAAGGTGCCTGCCTGGTGCCATGGCTTGGAGGGACAGAAAGCGCATCCTCAGGATCACGAGAACAGCTGCACAGGATTCTGAGCTGGATGTCATTGTTCACCTAGGCACAAATGACTTGGCTCATCATGAGATTAGAGCAGTGCAGGAGGACTTTGTAGCATGGGGGAGGGGCCTAGGAGGGGCCTAAGACAAGTAGCACACACAGTATCCTTCTCAGAGGTGCTGTCTGTCAATGGCATGGGTGAGGTGAGGGTACTTTGCACCATGCAGTTTAATGAATGGTTGAAAAAATGGTGTGGAGCACAGGGGTTTGGCTTCATTGGGGACTGGGGTTCCACCTGGAGGGAAACCAGTCTATACTGGCAGGATGGTCTGCATCTGTCCAGGACAGGAACAAGTCTTTTGAGCAATCGGTTTAAATGCTTCATTGGCAAGCTTTTAAACTAGTCAAGGGGGAGGCACTGATAAGCAGCAGGAAAATCCCAGCCTCTCCCTACAAAACAGGTACTAAATGAGAAAAAGACTGAGGTAGAAGGTCAGTAGGAGATGCTGCAACAGAAGGTAAAGCCATCAAAAAATGGAGAGCAATGAGTACCAATGCCCGTAGTCTGGGTAACAAGCTTCCTGAATTAGTGGCCTTGATGGAGGAGGAACATCTGGATATTGTGGCAGTCACAGAAACATGGTACACACAAAACCATGACAGGGATGTAAACATACCAGGATACACTATCTACAAGAGGGACAGGGAGGGTAAAAGAGGAGGAGGAGGAGTAGCTCTTTACATAAGGGAAGGAATCAAAGCAACAGAACAAAAGGGTAAACAGGGAGGAGAAGAAGCACTGTGGGCCAATTTGGAGACAGGCAATGGCACCACAATCCAGTCATGGGTTGTATACAGAACCCCTTCTCAGGGGGAGGAAATGGACAAGGAAATGATAGAAAGTATACTTAGAATGGCAGAAAAAGGGGAGATATTGCAGATGGGTGATCTGAATATGCCAGATGTTAACTGGAGTGCAGTTTCAGCAGCCACTTCGAAGAGTGGGGTGATTCTAGATGCCCTACAGGGGGCATGCCTTAGACAACTAGCATTGGAGCCCACTCGAGAGGGAGCGATCTTAGACCTGGTTCTCTCAAATGGAGATGGAGAGAGGATCACAGATGTAGAAGTGGGTAGCCATCTGGGAACTAGCGACCATCGAACAGTATGGTTCACAATAAACACAGCAAGAGTCAAGCCATACAAAGGCAAAAGTACTGGACTTTAGGAGGGCTGACTTTGCCAAAATGGGTGAGTGCCTAAGGAATGCACTAGCAAATGGGCAGGAAGGAGGGGTGGAAGAACAATGGGGAATAATAAAAACTGCCATCACAGAGGTAACAAGCCTTTGTGTGAAGCAAATAAACAAAACAAAATGATGTAAGAAACCACTATGGTTCTCAAAGGAAGTGGCAGTGAAGGTTCAAGAGAAAAAGAAAGCATTCAGGAAGTACAAGGAATCACAGAAGGAGCAGGACAAAGAACTGTATCAGTTAAAGCAAAAGTAAGCTGGGAAGGCAGTCAGAACAGCAAAGGCCCAAACCGAGGAAAAGATAGCCAACTCAGTTAAGAAGGCGGATAAAACCTTTTATAGGTACATCAGGAGTGAAGGAAGACCAAGGGAGGATAGTGAAGCTTAATAAAGGGGAGGAGGTGGGCAGAGGGTGACTGTGAAAAGGCAGAGATACTAAACAAATATTTTTGCTCAGTATTTACAAATGAAGAGGGGGAGGTACCTAAAACAAACAGTAGAAACACTCTGGATACAGAAGTTGATACCAGCCCATTTACAGAAGAAAGGGTTCTGAAACAACTCTTAAAACTGAAGGTGGACAAAGCAATGGGGCCTGATGGGATTCATCCCAGAATTCTAAAAGAACTAAGGGTAGAACTAGTGACACCACCGACTACCCTCTTTAACAAATCATGGGAGGATGGGGTGGTACTCAAAGACTGGAGGAGGGCAGATGTGATTCCCCTTCACAAAAGTGGGAGCAAGGCAGAAGCAGGAAACTGCAGACCTGTTAGTTTAACCTCAGTGATAGGGAAATGATGGAATCACTTCTGAAGGAAAGAATTGTCGAGTATCTAGAGGCCAGAGGGGCACAGGACCCAAGACAGCATGGATTCACAGCGGGAAGGTCATGCCAGATGAATCTGATAGATTTCTTTGACTGGGTGACCAAAGTAGTAGATCAGGGAGGGGCTGTGGACATGGCCTACCTAGACTTTAGCAATGCATTTGACACAGTCCCACACAAAATATTAATATACAAGTTAGCCAGCCTTGGAGTGTGTCCAAAGATGACAGCCTGTGTAAAGAATTGGCTGGAGAATAGGACACAGAGAGTAATAGTAAATGGAGCCCACTCTGAAGAAAGGAGGGTTACTAGTGGGGTACCGCAGGGTTCAGTATTAGGACCGGTCCTCTTCAATGTCTTTATAAACAACATTGCATAGGGACTGGAAGGAAAAGTATGTCTCTTTGCAGATGACACAAAGATCTGCAACAAAGTTGATGCACAAGGTGGGGTGGAAAGGATGAGAAGGGACTTGGCAAGGTTAGAGGAATGGTCAAATGTATGGCAGCTTAGATTCAATGCTATGAAGTGCAAGGTAATGCACCTGGGAAACAAAAACCCAGGGAAAGAGTACACAATGGGGTATGAGATACTAACAACAACAAAAATGGAAAGGGACCTGGGAGTAGTCATATTAGATGACCTAAAGGTGGGCAAGCAATGTGAGAAGGCAAAAAGGAGGGCTGTGGGGATACTGGGATGCATAGGGAGAGGCATCACCAGTAGAAAACAAGAAGTTATTATCCCTCTGTACAGACAGCTGGTCAGACCCCATCTGGAGTACTGCGTGCAGTTCTGGAGACCCAATCTCCGCAAAGACATAGACAGGATGGAAGCTGTCCAGAGGAGGGCAACTAAAATGGTGCAGGGTCTGCATAGGAAGACATATGAAGAGATACTTAAGGAGCTTAATATGTATAACCTCGAGGAAAGGAGGGAGAGGGGGGACATGATAGAAACTTTTAAGTACCTCAAGGGAATCAACAAAGTCCAAGAAGGTAGCATCTTTCAAAAAAAGAGGTGTGCATGAACAAGGGGGCACAATTTGAAGATAAAGGAGGGGTGGCTCAGAGGTAATTTAAGGAAGTATTTTTCATAGAGATGGTTGTGGATGCATGGAACGGCCTTCCGGAGGAGGTTGTGGAGTCAAAAACAGTGGTGGAATTCAAGCATGCATGGGACAGTCCTAAGGCAATTCTAGGGGGTGGGGGTAGGAAGAAGTAGGCTGCTGGTTAACTAGGATATGCAGCTTATCCATTAGGTAGGGAAATGGGCAGACTGGGTGGGCCAAGCGGTCCTTATCTGCAGTCAAATGCTATGTTTCTATGTATTATGACTGCATTTTATGCTCAGTTATACAGATCTTCCTGTGCAGAAATCCAGCAGGAAACACAGGCATTCCTGGACACCCTATCCATGCCCAAGATCTCTATGCAACAAAGAGGTGCCCTACAGTTGCCCCTTACTTCAGAGGAGGTTCTAGCGACCCTGATGTCCCTTACAAAAGGTAAAGCCCCTGGTGGGGATGGTTTCTCTGTTGACTTCCTCCAAGCCATGGCCCCATGATAACCCTAATGCTCTGTCAGTTTATGTTGAATCAGAGATACTGGGCATGCTGCCACTCACACTTCAAGAGGCAATAATAACTGTCCTTCCTAAGAAAGGCAAAGATCCCTTGGCTGCGGCCGGTTGCTGCCCTATATTCCTTATAAATACTGTACTGACAGCAAAGTATATGCTAAAGTTCTGTCCAACAGACTAAATACACTTTTACCCTCCCTGATTCATCCATCCCAAGTAGGCTTTATACAGGGCAGATGCAGCACTGACAATATACAACACGGACACTCCTTAATCTTATCCATGCAGCCAAACAGATCAATACTCTGGTGGCTGCCTTGGCAATAGATTTCAAGAAGATGTTCAGCTCTTTCGGATGGGACTACCTTCACAATGTTCTTGAACATCTGGGCTTCGGACCCCATTTTCTGGCAGCAATCAGGGCTTTATATACATCCTCTCAAGCATGTGTGTTAACCAACTCCCTCCTATCTGACCCCTTTCAACTCTACAGGGGGACGAGGCAGGGGTGACCCCTCTCACCCCTGCTGTTTATACTGACAGTCAAACCACTGGTGTCCACCATCCATCAAGACCCACACATCAAGGACATCCACATAGGACACTCCCACTACTCTACCTTGATGTATGCAGATGATCTGTGGGTCCCCTTAGAAGAGTCACAGCAATCAATACCCCATTACTGGATCTTCTAGAACAAATCACACATATTTCCAGCCTCATAGTGAACCATAATGAAACAGAAATACTTCCCCCAATGCAAAATATCACCCCTGGTCCATACCTATCCTTAACCTCCAATGGTCTCAGAATGTCATCACATATCTCAGCATCAAAGTTGGGGCAGATACGGACAAAATGTGAGATAAAAATCTAGGCCCCCTACTAACTGAACGTAAGAGAGAGCTAGAGAGATGGAACCGCCTGCATCTTACCATGGCTGATAAGATCACTGCCTTTAAAATGTCCATGGTGCCCACATTTTTCCACCTAATCTTTTATATCTCATTATACATTCCTCCCTCAGTGGTATCAGAAGATAAATGGGATGAGAGGCTCCTTCCTATGGGGCATTAGCAAGCCAAGATATAGTCGTAACTCACTTAGGGCACACTGGAGAGAGGGGTTGGGGACTGCCCTGGATGGAAGGCTATAAGCTGGAGTATCACTGCTACCAAACTTTGAAATGGTTTAAGCCCAGCTCTCACTACTTCCCCCAATGGATACACATAGAACAAGAACAAGGGGACACCCCTCTTCTGGCATCTCTCCTATGGGTGGATATATCTCGCATGCTCCAAGCTCACCCAACAATAGGGCCTACAATTCAGTACTGGAAGCTGTTACACAAAAAGATAGGACCCCCCTCGACCCTTCTTCCACACCCCACTATTGCTTAATTCCAACATTAGGATAGGGGGATGACCAGTGCTGTGGCCACATTGGAAAGATAAGGTTATATATTTCCTCAGAGACCTACTGATTCCCAATACTCAGGTGGTGGACACGTTTCAAAACCTGCAGCTTAGATGGTCCCTGCCTTCCTCAGACTTTTGGAAATACTTACAAATGAGGGATGCAGTCAAACATATACTCCTCCAGAAGGCTAATCTAGTGGATCCCCTTCCAAACTTACTACAGCACCTGGCTCAGACTACCTAAGGGTACAGTGGGGGACATATACTGTATGCCTCAATCAGGGATTCCCAACCCAATCAGGCATCAGCATCTAAATTAAAATGGGAAGCTGCATTAAATATACAGATCTCGGACAGTCAATGGGAGCAATGTTGGACTATGGGGCATATGACACATAGGAATGCTAGAAGCAGGCTAATACACAATAAAATTATGCACTGATAGTTAAGGACACCTGCAGTGCTTAAAAAGGCTAAATTTTTGACTCAGGATAACTGCTGGTGCAGTCAACAACAAGAGGGAGATCCACTTCATATCTTGTGACAGTGCCTTCTAATCTCCCCTATTTGGACATGAATTTCCCAAGAAGCTAGTAAGAGTCACCATTGGCCTATACCCCTTTCAGCCTCATTGTTGCTGCTTGGCATGAGGTCAGAGACTCCACATCTCAACCCCCAGGAGATTAGATGGCTCCTGCTCCTATACATGCAGATGAAATGTATAATCCTTAGGAACGTGAGAAGCCCTATTACACCCACTCTTGCAGAAGTGTTTATAGTGCTCGCAGTAGTATATGAGTTAGATAGACTTTCGCATCTTGTGGAAGGAGAGGCAGTGAAATTTCAACAATGCTAGGCACTCTGTTTTGCATATCTGGCTCCCAGAGCAGGCATAGGGAGAGGCTAATTCTTGGACAATACTGGATTACCAAATTAATAATAACACAGTGCACAGATACTGTTTTTTTTCTTCTTGTAGCAGTATAGATAAATAGCAGTTTTTTCTGTATATAGTTTTTTGATGTTTTTCTGTAGTATGTATCTAATTTATTCTCTGTTTATATTTTAGTTGTGAGCCTATCTCAGTATGCTGGGATTACTTTGTGGTGACTTTCTTTTTCAGACCCAGTGCCAGGATTGACCGCTAGAAGGTACGCCTTTCTGATTACATTAGGCCATGACACGGACTCAGCAATGGTACCTCCTATTTGATCATGGTCACCAATCCTACAATGTTAGGTAGGTGCTTCAAAACAGTTTTTGAATTTTTTTTTACCTTGGTTGACACATAGTTCTCTTAGTATACTGGTCCCACTATATGATACACTGACTACAACCCCTTTACCAGCTATGTACATGTGTATGCATAATGTATATTGTTTTGTTTGTTTGAAAATCAACAAAACATTTAACTGAAAAAAATAAACATTATACTGAAGCAGTTTACCAATTATAGATGTGCAAAATATGAAATTTTATTCCACTAAATATTTTACAAAATTCACGCATTTTGTGAAATATTTCACAGGTGTGAAATGTGAAATTCCACTGGCAAAATCGTGAATTTTGCCTGTGAAATGCTGAATGTCACCTATGAAAGCACGGAATTTCACCACTTGGACACAATTCTACCACTCGGAGAAATTCTACATTTCACGGGCAAAATTCACAATTTCAAAAGTGGAATTTTGCTTTTCAGACCAGCAAAATCCGCAAATTTCGCAAAATGTTTCACATGGCAAAATTTGCCATTTTGCTGGAATTTCACCTGCAAAATTTTATTTCACTGTATTTCTATTACCAGTACATAGTGTGTCACAGAATACAGATTTCCAATCACTAGGTTACCACAGTCCAGGAAAAAAATGAATTACTATGGTCACTAAAATATATAAGTAAGTTTGTAAGTGAATGTTACATTTTGGGAGTGAGACTCTAAACAATTCAGGTGTGGAAAAATGTGGTTCCACTGTTTTCTCAGATAAATTCCACAACATCTAAACATTCACTTAAAAATTGGATTCATTTTTAAAAATATCCTTTATGGAATACATTAATGGTTGTACCAATGCAGGAAGACAGATTACTAAAAACTGTTTGAACAGAAACAAAGGGAATAGAGCAAAGGTGTGAACTAAGTCCCATTCAGCTTAATAAGGCACTAGTATTAACATCTTTCAACCTTTTAAATACTGAGCCAACAGTGGTGAGTTTTATCTGAAGCAAGAGAACTTTGGAATTTGTGCTGTGCGGAATGCAGAATTCCACTGGTGAAATTAGCACAGAATGGCCTTTCTGCCAGCAGAATTTCCACTGGAATTTCACTGGTTCTTTAGCAGAATTCCACCTACCATGATCCATGGAATAATTTTCCATAGAAAATGCAATTTTTTCAAGGAAAATTATTCCACAACAATTTCCATGGACAAGTGTTGAGATCCAAGAAATAATATTCCACAGAATAGCATTTTTTTTCAGAAAATCATTCTGCAACTATTTTCTACCACAGAATTTTATCATTCTACTTGTGGTGAAATTTGGTGGAATTTCTGTGAAATTTTGAAATTCTGCAGAATTTTATTCTGCTAGAATTTGAAAATTCTGCACAGAACTGTTTGGAATATGTTGATTAAAACAATACAGCCTTTATGAACATTTGAAATACATCAGTTTATAAAATGTGAAAATATGCATATAAGGTGACATAGGTTTTATTTTTGGATGGAAAAAGACAAAAGAAGGAAAAGCAACATTTTAGATGACATTTTATTCAAAATTGCAATTTCAGGTTTACTACACAATTTAAAGTAATTTTGGAAAAAAACTGCAGTAATTTGGAATCACAGACCCTACTGATAATGATGATACTAATAATGATGATAGCCAGGGAGAGGAGAACATTAGGAAACCAAGCATAGAAGAACAAAAAGAAAGTCTTTCAAGTGATAGCTAGTGCACAATTCCAGCATCTTTTATTCATCAGTTCTTTAGCCCATTGACACCCAAATCTCTGAAGGTCTGTAAATCCCCAGCCATGTACACCCCAGGGGTGGCAAAATAAGATCCAGCTGTCACATACAGGGGAAAAAACACTCAACTCCAATTGGTTCAGTCCTTGGAAATGGGACAGAAATATAAAGCCAGCAGACCAGAGGCATAGAGATAACAAGAGAAATTGTGAAAATGCTAGCCACTGACTTGATGTCATTCTCCTTTATGAGTAACACTGATTTTCTATAGCTAATGCAGGTTGCAGTGCCAAGGTATCAAGTACCCAGCCATACCTACTTTTCCACAGTGGCTATTCCTAATTTATATCAGGGTGTCTACAAGACTGTGTCACATACCCTGAAAGCATCATTTGTTCCAGCCATTCATGTCTTAACTGACATGAGGACCTGAGGGCAGACAGAAAAGCACTAGCAAACAGGCAAGAAAGAGCAGTGGAGGAACAATGGGGAGTAATCAAAACAGTCATCACAGAGGCAACAAGCCAATGTGTAAAGCAAATCAACAAAACACAATGAAGAAAAAACCTGCTATGGTTCTCAAAAGAGGTGGCAGGGAAGATTAAGGAAAAAAGTATAGCATTCAGGAAATATATGGAAACACAGATGAAGCAGGACAGAAAACTTTATCAGTTAAAGCAGACAGAGGCTGGGAAGGCAGTCAGAATAGCAAAGGCCCAAACCGAGGAAAGGATAGCCAACTCTGTTAAGAAGGGGATAATACCTTTTATAGGTACATTAGGGAGCGAAGAAAGACCAAAGGAGGGATACTGAGGCTTAGTAAAGGGGAGGGAATGTGGGTAGAGGGTGACAGTGAAAAAGCAGGGATACTGAACGAATATTTCTGCTCAGTATTCACAAAGGAGGAGGAGGGGGAGGTACCTAAACCAAACAAGAGAAACACTCTGAAGACAGGGGTTGATAGCAGTCCATTTACAGAAGAAAGGGTTCTGAAATAACTAATACAATTGAAGGTGGACAAAGCAATGGGGCCTGATGGGATTCACCCAAGAATTCTAAAAGAACTAAGGGTAGAACTAGTGACACCGCTGACTACTCTCTTTAACAAATCATGGGAGGATGAGGTGGTACCTGAGGACTGGAGGAGGGCAGATGTGATTCCTCTTCACAAAAGTGGGAGCAGGACAGAGGCAGGAAACCACAGACCAGTTAGTTTAACCTCAGTGGTAGGGAAAATGATGGAATCACTTTTGAAGGATAGAATTGTTGAGTACCTAGAGGCCAGTGAGGCACAGGACCCAAGGCAGCATGGATTCATGATGGGAAGGTTGTGTCAGACGAATCTAATAGATTTCTTTGACTGGGTGACCAAAGCAGTAGACCAGGGAGGGGCTGTGGACATGGCCTACCTAGATTTTAGCAAGGCAGTTGATACAGTCCCACACAAAAGATTAATGCACAAGTTAGTCAGCCTTGGAGTGGGTCCCAAGGTGGTAGCCGAGGAAAAAAATTGGCTAGACAACAGGATGCAAAGGGTAGTAGTAAATGGAGTCCACAGTGAAGAAAAGAGGGTTACTAGTGGGGTACTGCAGGGTTCAGTACTGGGGCCGGTCCTTTTTAACGTCTTTATAAGTGACATTGCAGAGGAACTGGAAGGAAAAGTATGTCTCTTTGCAGATGACACAAAGATCTGCAACAGGGTTGATACACAAGATGGAGTGGAAAGGATGAGAAGGGACTTGGTAAGGTTGAAGGAATGGTCAAATGTATGGCAGCTCAAATTCAATGCAAAGAAGTGCAAGGTAATGCACCTGGGAAACAAAAACCCAGGGAAAGAGTATGCAATGGGGGGTGAGATACTGACAACAGTAAAAATGGAAATGGACCTGGGGTAATTATATCAGATGACCTAAAGTAATGGGCAAGTAATGTGAGAAGGCAGTAAGAAAGGCTGGGGGGATACTGGGAAGCATAGGGAGAGGCATCAATAGTAGAAAACAGTAAGTTGTTTTCCCTCTGTACAGACAGTTGGTGAGACCCCATATGGAGTACTGTGTGCAGTTCTGGAGACCCCATCTCTGCAAAGACATAGACAGAGTGGGAACTGTTCAGAGAAGGGCAACCAAAATGGTGCAGGGTCTGCACTAAAATATATACAAAGAAAGACTAAAGGAGCTTGAGTCACGTGATGCGAGCGTGAGAGTGGCTGCTCGACTGTGGGTTCTCGCTTCCCCGATCGGAAAAGCCCAGATTTAGCAGAGTTAGAATTGTCGGGGTGAACCCGCAACGCGAGTTTTAGTTGTAACGCTGTTCTCTGCATCGAAATCGGGATTGCCGCAATATTTCACCTGGAAATGGAGGCGGCTCAGGAGTGGAGGCCAGCGGTCAGCGTGGTTTGCCTCCGACAGTCCCGGAGGAGAGTCTAACACCTAGCCAATTTACTCCGACTTGACCACGATAAAAGACGCCCTCTTCAAGCTAACAGAGGAAGTGGCAGAATTTAAGCCAGCGTTGACTCAGCTGGCTAGAAGAGTCACCGATGCTGAGGCAAGAATTTCCTCAGTGGAAAGAAGGTTGGAGCGAGATGGGCCTACTCTGGGGGACTGCAGGAAAGCCATAAACAAGTTAGAGGACCGCCTGGAGGATCTAGAGGGGAGGAGTAGGCGAAATAACTTGGTCCTACTAGGTCTCCCCGAGGGCGATGAAGGCGCAAATGCAATCATGTTCCTGCAGAAATTCCTAAAGGCCACTGTGGGACCCTCTTCGAATGGTCCGGAATACATAATTGAAAGGGCCCACCGATCACTTCTAGCGAAGCCCCCTGTAACAGATCCGCCGAGGCCACTGATTTTCAAACTGCTAAATTACCTCGATAGAGAATTTATTCTCAAGGAGGCGAGAAAACTTTCAGCGATATTATGGGAAGGAAAGAAGCTAAGATTAGTTCCCGATTTAACACTTAAAATGCGCCTGATGAGGTCAAGCTTTCGTCCGATAACATCCAAACTCTGGGCTGCAGGGATTAAGCACAGAATGCTGTACCCGCCAAGTTGGAGGTAGTATTGAAGGAAGGCATGAAGCGTTTTGAGTTACCAGAAGATGCCTTGAAGGTTTTGCAGATGACCTTCCCTGACCTTTTTGCTAAAACCTGATCCCTCTATCAGCTTCAATTTGCAAGTCTCGAACGGACATTTAGTTTGAATCTATGGACCATAACAGGGTCAAGCTAGAAAGAGGGCTCCACAAGCTACTAAATTCTATTTTATTAGATTCTAGTATATACTTAGGTTTATGAGGGTTTCGGTCCCTTATAAAATATCAGATATTTTCTTTTTTAATTTTTTTTCTCCCTCAAAACCCACGTTTTGTTCCCCTTTTGTGTTATTATCATTGTATTTACAAGGCGGTAGCTATCTGGTTTATGGGGTTCACAGTTCTATACCGCGTAGCTCCACTGGAGGGAGTTCTGGTTCTAATTTTTGGTGACTATCCTTTTTTTAAAGGTCGTTTAGAGGTGTAAACCCACCGTTAATTACACAACTAAGTTAATTAACTGACATAAATACAGGGAGAAAGTGCTAATTTTATATTATAACAGGGCAGATCTAAGTTTTTGGTAAGGCTACCTAATTGAGATTATGTTAAGCTTATAAACCGTTGAGAATGAGGAATCGCTGGTGTTTCAATCACTTTGTTCTACCCATTATATGAAGGTAGCCTCTGCATATGCAGGATCTAATTTTGGGATCTCCCCAAGGTACTACATCCAAGTAGAGTTTCATTCTTGGCCCCAGTACTCGGGGTTTCTCTGCAGTTTGTTTGTTAGCATGGGGGAATAGAGGAAGCGCTGACTGTGGGTCTGAGAATTCACTCCTGTTTAATTTTAATTTTATTATAATGTTACTATCGCATGTTTAAGGTTGGGTATGAGGACTATGGGCTTACTAAATTAGGTGTTTTACTGACAATGAGGGAAGGAGCAGCCACATTTGCATGCATCATGGGCCATATCAGTAGGAGGAGGCTAGGTGCCTGGTGTATAGAGTAGTGCTGGGGGTGCAGGTTTTGGGGGGGTACTCTGTATTATTGGGTTTTCTGGGGACTCTGTTGGAAGGGAAGGGGGCAGCTTTTTAAGCCACACTGTACTAGGCTTTGGATAGCGAGTACATGCTTAACAGTTTGACGTTTATATCTTGGAATGTTAAGGGAGGGAGAGATAACAAGAAAAAATACATTATTTTAAACCATCTAACGAAATTTAATCCGGCGATTGTGTTCCTCCAAGAGACTCATATGTATCCAGATCAGTTGGGTCACCTTCAGAAGAAATGGGTGGGGCAGGTATTTGGGGCAGGGTGTTCATCCAAAAAGCGAGGGGTTGCTTTACTGGTGGCCAAGGGGATACCTTTTTTTCCGTCCGAGATCATCTCGGACCCTGAGGGCAGATTTATTTTGGTGGTAGCCACAATTGGTGGTTTAAAGTTGGTGGTTGGCTCGATCTATGGGCCTAACATAGAAACGCCATCCTTCTTTACAAATCTGGCCATGGTTTTGGCCCCCTTTCTAAGTCTACCTATAATTTTGGGGGGCGACTGGAACTTGGTCCAGTCTAATACACTTGATCGTAATTTATTTAAAGGATCTCAGAGATCTCGAGCCCAAAGAGCTCTAGATGAATTTTCGTCTTCTCTAGGTTTGGTGGACCCATGGTGGATGTTTAACCCTCTCACTAAAGAATATACCTTTTTTTCTCCGGTCCACAGAAGCTACTCTAGGCTTGATTATTTTTTGGTGAGCCAACAAATTCTAGCTGGGGTAGTAGAGGCCGATATTTTGGCCCGAGTAATATCTGATCATTCGCCTATAATTTTGAAAGGTCAGTGGTCAACTTTCCTTTAAGATCCACTCTTGGTCCCTGAACAATAACTTGTTAGCCGACAGTGGAATAGTGGGCGTTTTCAGGTTTTAACCAATTCTATCATTTCTAATTGGGGCTCGCTTCCAGCGATTGATAAGGTCTGGGCAGCGTTAAAGGCAACATGGAGAGGAGAGCTTATCCGTATAGCCTCGGTTCGCAAAAGGAAAAGATCTGTTTTTTTATCAAGTTGCCTAGACAGGATCAGAGAGCTGGACAGGATGGGAGCAGGTGCCCTCTCTCAGTTGCAAGAGCGGGAACTATCCACCCTTAGAGCTTCATATGTTAATACCCTCAGAGAGTCAGTGGAAAAGGTGGCCTTCAAATTGAAGGCTACATATATTGGTCAGGGAAGTAAGGCCGGCAAACTTTTAGCATGGCAACTGAAACAGCGAGCTGCAGCTAAATGGGTTACAACCCTTAGACACCCCAGGACGAATGCCTTAATTGCTGATCCCGAGGGTATCCTAAGTTTATTTTATGAGTATTATAGGGAATTGTATACCTGCGACTCCTCAAACCCTGACCAGGAATCTACCATGAGGGATTTTCTTGCGAAGATCCCTTTTCCGAAACTTCCAGATAACTTTTTTTCAATGCTTGAGGCTCCGATCTCATGGGAGGAAATAGCGGCTACTATTGATGTGCTGAAATTAGATAAGGCACCTGGGCCCGACGGGTTCACGGCTCCTTTCTACAAAACTTTTAAACAACAACTTGTCCCCTTGCTTCAGCAAGTATACAAGTTTTGGCATGACCAAGGTGTCAATGAACACTCACTATTTGAAGCTAGGATTATATTTCTACCTAAACCCGGAAAATCCCCAGAAGAAGCGGGCAACTATAGACCTATTTCTTTGTTAAATATTGATATTAAAATTTATGCTAAAATTTTAGCTAATAGGTTAAAAAGTTCTTGGGTGATGCTCCTCAGCCCAGAACAAGCCGGGTTCGTGGAGGGGCGTTCATCCACGGATCATTTCAGAAAATTATTTTACCTAATTTCCGCGTCTGAGGACCCAAGCCTGGAAGCTGCTTTGGTTTCCTTGGATGCGGAAAAGGCCTTCGATAGAGTGGATTGGAGGTTTATGTTTGAGGTTCTGGATAAATTTGTCATACCAAAAAAATTTATAGATTATATTCGGGTCTTGTATACTTGTCCTTCAGCTAGGGTTCAATGTAATAATCTTATATCGAATGTATTTCCTCTTACTCGGGGTACCCGTCAGGGATGCCCGCTCTCTCCGTTTTTGTTTAACCTCTATCTGGAGCCTTTAATAAGGGCCCTGAAATTGGATAAACAAATACAGGGTATTAGGTTAGGGAGCCTCGAATGCAAACTATCTGCGTTTGCAGACGATTTGCTTTTGCATATTAGGGATTTGAAAAAATCTCTTCCCCAGATATTGCAAGTTATTTCCTGTTTTATCCTCTTTTCGGGATATAAATTAAATAGGAGTAAAACCATAGTTTACGCATTGTCCCCTATCCTATAGAAAGATTGGTGCATCTCCCTAGGTCTTCAATGGCAGAGGACCTCACTGTTATATTTGGGTATTCATATTTCTAATGACCTGGCCTCCCTGGCCAACCTTAACTTTAGGCCGATAATAAAACAAGTTAAAGAGGACTTGGAGAGATGGATCAAATTGCCGTTGTCATACTGGGGTAGAGCTAACATTATAAAAATGATGGTATTGCCAAGACTGTTTTATCCTTTATCTAATTTAAATATCTATCTCCCCAAGTACTTTTTCAGGCCTCTATATGCTGCTTGTTCGGATTTTTTATGGCAAGGTAAGCCACTTCGGCGGGCATACACCAAACTCACCAGGCTCAAGAAGGCAGGGGGGTTGCAGCTCCAGGACTTTTATGTTTATTATTTAGCTATTCATGGGCTAAGGTGCTCACAGTGGATTAAATCGGCTGAGGGTGACCCTGATTTGCCCCTAGGTTCCCTGTTAGACTGCCAAGTTATTAGGGACTTTGACTTATATTTGCAATCCCTTCTCTACATACCGTGGTCTAAATGTCAGTACAAACTCAGAAATACTCCACTGGGATGGGACGTTAGGGCCCTCCACCAACTTTATTCCCTATTAAATATCCCTTTTAGGAAGGACTTATCGCAACCTTTGCTGAGGAATCCCAATATAGTGGTAGGTGGGAGGCCTATTGTGAGAGCTATAGGTAATATGGGCTCCAATTGGGTTTTGCGGGATTTTCTTTCAGAAAACTCAGTAAGCTCTCCGGAGGTATTGATGGAAAAACTGAAGGTAGGTCAGAATGATCTACTTCGGTTATATCAAGCCTATCGATGTTATTTCATTTTGGGAAGGGACCCTGGGATGAGTTAGTAGAGCCCTTCCTGAGTAAGCTCAATGAGCAGACGCTGGCCCATAAAGCGATTTCTAAGATATATAGATTGATATTGTCAATGACTACGAGGAAAGCTTCTTCTTCGGCCTACTACTGGGACTCCAATGTAGTTAAAGGATGGCCTATCGAGGTCTGGGAAAGAGTGTGGAGGGACATTTATACCTATAGTAAACAAGACAGACTGAGGAATGTCCAATTTAACATACTGCATGACCTTTATTTATCCCCAGCGAAGCTTTCTCAGATCCATCGATCCTGCTCGCCAGTCTGTGTTGATTGTGGGACCCCTTTGGCCACAACTTATCATAAACTCTGGACCTGTCCCAAAGTTGTTAGATTTTGGGCCAATGTTAAGCACTGGATTTCTCCGTATTGTAAGATAACAGCCTTTTTCAATCGAGAGACTTGCTTGTTGGGAATGTATGATCAAGTTCCTACAAGGTCTCTAAAGTGGCAAATTGCTCTGGTTTCTCTGGTGACTAAATTACTCATTCTCAGGCATTGGCAGGGTGGCTGGGAGCCCTCATTTAGAGAATGGTGGGATGAATTTTTGATGGCACTATCCGCCGAAAGAGCGGTAACGGGCTTCTTTGGCTCTTCAAAGAAATTTCAGGAATGTTGGGGGGAGGTCTGGTCATCTTTAAAACTAGAACCTACCTAGGGTAGGGGGACCTCTACAACCCAATATCCCTCCTAGATTATGTGTTGCCTCTGGTGGTGTCAAACTTTCCCCCTCCTATGATTTGGCACCCAGAACTAGAGTTAGAACTTCCCCGCCTGTTACTTAGTGTCTTCTTTCTTGTTGATTCTCCCTCTCTATGTAAGACACCTATGAAAGACTTTCATGATTACCTTCTATTGCTGTTGGACTGATTAGGCCCCAGCATTACGAGGGGTTATTATCCATAAGGTTCTGTTTTATGAAGGGGCGTTTTTTTTTTTTTTTATTGTGTTTCACTGCTGAAGCTGCCCTATTTTGGGAGGGGGGGAGGTGGGAGGGTTATTGTTGGTTTAGAGGTTAGCTTTTTTCTATTGGGTATTATGGTTAAGGTTTATGTATATGTTTCATGATTGATGTATGTCTGTGAATAATAAAAATAAAGTTATTTGCAAAAAAAAAAGACTAAAGGAGCTTAATATGTATACCCTTGAGGAAAGAAGGGAGAGAGGGGACATGATAGAAACTTTCAAGTACCTCAAGGGAATCAACAAAGTCCAAGAGGATAGCATCTTTCAGAAAAAGAGATGTGCAAGAACAAGGGGACACAATTTGAAGATAATGGGGAGACGGCTCGGAGGTAATGTGAGGAAGTATTTTTTTCACAGAGAGGGTTGTGGATGCATGGAACAGCCTCCCAGAGGAGGTCATGGAGTCAAGAACAGTGGGGGAATTCAAGAATGCATGGGACAGACATAAGGCAGTCCTAGTGGTGGGTAGGAAGAAGTAAGCTGTTGGTTAACTAGGATCTGCAGCTTATCTGTTAGGAAAATGGGCAGACTAGGTGGGCCAAACCATCCTTATCTGCTGTCACATTCTATGTTATTATGTTTCTGTGTTTCTATGGCACTCACTGCACATTGGGTCATTTGCCCCTCTTTGTTCCCCTCCCCTCCTCTTCTTCCTCCTCCTCTGGGTTAGATGCAAGCAGCAGCAGTAGCAGTAGCAGTAGCTGCAAGTCACCAGGGCCCCTCAACCTCCACAAGAAGGCATCGTTGTGTATTGCTGTCTTTGACAGTGGCCAACATGCAGAACAACTGTCTGACTATGGCTTGATGAAAAAGCATGGCAAGTCACTTTTTGACACAGTGGTGCCTGAGACGCCAGCAAATAAAATGGCACAGAATTATCTGGATGAGAATATGCCACCAGCAGGAGACAAGCCTCTATTTTACTGGTATAAAAAAAAATTTGGCCTCTGTGCACAGGTAGCATTTGAGCACCTCATTTGCCCACCTGCAAGTACATACTCAGAGATAACGTTCAGTGCTATGGGCATTATTGTCACCAAGTGGGGAACGTCTTGTGACCTTAAATGTAGAGATGCTTACTTTTTCAAAAAAATGTACCTGCTCCTTTTTTAAAAAAAACCTTTTGCCACAGTTTGTGGATGATGAAACTCCTACAGTTCCACCTGGGTAAAATACAGAGAAGGATGATAAGGTGGATGGGGAGGGCTTTTGTGTCTTTTAGAGTTTTTTTTGGAACCAGTAGCCTACACGCACCCTGTTGGATGCTGCACTGCTGTCATTACTTAGACTTCTTCAGATTAGTGTTTTGTGAAATTTTGACAGGACTACACAGGCTAAATAAATAATTATTGGGGGTAACAATGCCCATGAAACCAGTGTGTACAACACTTATCCATGGCATAATGCAAAGCCTTATCCTTCTGAGATACTGTTCCAATGGACACAAAATTTTTGGAACCAGTAGCCCACATTGTGGGCTGCTGCACTGTTGTCTTCAATCAGTCTTCTTCAGATTAATATTTTGTGAATTTCTGGCAGGCCAATACAGGCTGAATAAATATTTTTTATCCATGGCATAATGCAAAGTCTTGTCCATGTGTGGTACTGTCACAATGGGCATAAAGCGTTTGGAACCAGTTACCCACACTATTGTATGCTGCACTATTGCCATCACTCAGTCTTCTTCAGATTAATGTTTTATGAATTTTTGGCAGGCCTACACAGCCCAAATAAATATTTTTTGGGGGCAACATTGCCGATGAAACCTGTCTGTACAACACTTGACCATGGCATAATGGGAAGCCTTGTGTATGTGTGACACTGTCCCAGTGGGCACATACCTTTTGGAATCAGTAGCCCACACTATGAGATGCTACACTGTTGTCTTCATTCAGTCTTCTTCAAATGAATGTTTTGTGATTTTTTTTAACATTTCTACACAGGTGAATAAATACTTTTTGGGAAAATGTAGCCTTTGAATCCAGTGTACACAACACTTACCTATGGCATAAATGGAAGTCGTGTCACTTGTGGCACTGTCCCAATCAGCACACAATTTTTGGAAGCATTGGCCTACAGTGCAGGAGTTTGTGCTGATATTTTGTGGCCACACATAGGGATTACAATTACAACCAATTTATCTGAGCATAGTTAACCACATACTCTTTTTTACTACTAGCATTATCCATATTTGGAAATGACTGAACAGATACAATTTTTGGAACCAGTACCCTTCATTGTGAACCACTCCATCATCCTGCAGTTTCAAGTGCTTCATCAGTCTTACTTCTCTATTCACATGACAGTTTTGCACTTACTGTATATCAACTGTGCATTTACTGGATTTCTACATATCCTTGCACTGATCATTGTTTCATGTTCATCTTTTTTTTTTCTAGCTTATGTTATTGTTACTGAATTTGTTAACATAATTGCTGTTTCATTTTATTGTCTGTAACTCTCCCGGTTCATGCCTGAAAATAGGCAAATGTTTGTTTAGTGCACCTACTCGGTCAGCAATAACTAAATAAATAAATATGTTTATTTCATTTTATCCCATGTCCTATTGGTTTTTAAAGTTAAACTAGTACAAACTAGTCCACTGTTAAGAGAACATTGGCCAACTTTGCATGGTTGAACTTTGGGAGGTTTGCACAGCCTAGATCCTACAGTAATCTGCAGTATATTACTGAAAGAACTGTGATAAGAGTGATGCATTCTGGCAAGATGCACTGTAGGTATACCCCAGCAAAATGTGAGAAGGGTATGTAATTGGTTTTAGTAGGTGATGGGTGCTGAAGAAAAGAAACTGAGTTTTCTTTTTATTGACAGCTAACTGGTTGGTATTAAGCCAGGGAGGACTGTATTGAAGTCAGATTGCAACAGTTTATTAAAGTGCTCCATAGATTCATTAGCATGAAGATGACAGTGCCATTTTGCATATAGTTTTACTGAAGATGAAAAATAGAGGTGGGCAAAGGATTAATAAAAACAAACAAACAAATAAATAAAAAAAGATAGGACCTAGACTAGAACCCTGAAGAGCACCTAAAGAAACTGATAAAGAAGAAGAGGGATAACCCCATTAAGAAACCGACTGAGAATAGCAGAGAGATAGGAAGAATCTGGTAGGTAAAATTACTAGTGTGCAACCAAAAGGGAGCGATAAGTCAAAAGATTTAGAAAGATCAATATAAATAGAACTCACACACAAAAAAAAGAAGTAAACAGTCAGTGGAATTATGGAAATCTGCAGGAGCGGTTTGAGTAGAAAATTTAGGGCAAAGGCATGAATGACATTCAGATTGTATATTATGTTTATCAACAATTGCATAATTTGACCAAAAGCAAATTTTCCAACAGTTTTGCAATAACTTTGGGCAATGTGTTTGGGTGATAATTGTCAGCAGTAGGTTTAGAACTGGATTTATAAGCTGGCATAATGATTGAATGTTTCCATGCTGCAGGAAAAACCTAAGAGAACAAATATTACATTAAATATTGAAGCTAATGGATGAACTGTAATGTGTCTTACTAGTGTAAGTAATTAGTTATAAGGATAATCAGATCCTTTAGCTGTATCATATCTAATGACTAGAGTCAAGCATAATACCTTGCTTGATTATACGATTTTGAAGAAAAACTTTGGTTTACTCATATCAGAAGAATAAGTGGGGTTAGACTACTTAATGTCACTAAATGACTTATCAGAACACTGGAATGTTGCAAAAGAGCATGAGGATCCTCATCAAATATGTATTAAATAAGTCACCAATACTCTATGGTGGGATATTCAAAGCAGTTGCACATGGCACAACTGAGTTGCGCCAGCGCAAATACGGAAATGCGCCAAGGAGTGATATTCAGCTGGAGCCACTGCGCAGCACAAGTCCCATTGCACCAATCCATAACCCTAATGAATGCATGCATAAGAGCAGGGGGCATGCCCATGAATATGCGGTGCACTGCAATATTCAAAAGCTGAACCATGGCCCGAGTGCGGAGCAAGTCCCAGATGCTCTGATCAGATGTGAGCCTATAAATACAGGGCGCAAGCACACCGACAGCAGATGCACCAGGGGTGAGAGTGACAGAGAGAGAGAGGAACAGGACAGTGGAGGAATAAGACTGAGAAGAGCAAGGGAGACAGAGCCTGAGAGGGACAGGGTAACCTGCACAGGCAGCCACAGGGGCGTGGGACAGAGTTGGCAATGGAGTGTGATCAGAGGCAGAGTGAATGAGAGGGAGAGGTGGACAAGGTGCCACGCATTGCACCAGGGTGACAGAAAACAGGCACTTGTGCCTAGTTGGCCTAACCCAGTTAAAAAATACTAAAATAAAACAATAAAATAAAATAAAAAAAGAAAGCCCACAGCAGCTGACTGCCCAGGGGGAGACAGGACAGCAGGGGCCATGGCCAGTGCACCCTTTCTGATGGAGGCCGTAATGAGGGGTGTGAGGAGGCAGGAGGAACAGCAATGTGGCTGTGGAAGGGCCCATTTGTGGTATGCCCGGAACAGGTGGTACCGTGCCTGCACCACCTTCAAGAACTTCAGCAATATGGAGATTGTTTGCTGGTATCAGCTGGACCGGGCTATTCTGAGACAGCTCTGTGAGCTGTGCAGTGAGGAGATGCAGGTAGCTACTAGACAGAGCCATGCCATGTCAGTGGAGACAAAGGTAACAGCTGTCATGTGCCTGCTCACCACGGGAACCTTCTAGAGACCAACAGGGGACACAAAAGGCATAAACCAGTTGGCCACGTCCCGGCTCCTCACACAATTCTTCAATGCCCTGCTGCCACATGCTTCAGAATATATCCATTTCCCCCAGCACACAGGCAGAGCGTACATCAACCATACAGGGTAGTATACATGCCTGGCGTGCTTGGGGCCATTGACTGCTCCTACGTGGGTATCCGCATGCCACCTGATCCTGAGGGTGTGGCATACGTAAACAGGAAAAGGGTCTCCAGTGTTAACTGCCAGGTGGTGTACGATGCCAAGGGGTGCATCACCAATGTCTGTGCCACACACCCTGGGAATGCACATGATGCATTCATCTGGCACAGCAGTGCACTGTGCCACAGGTTCAAGCATGGGGAAATCCCTATGGGCCACCTAGTGGGTGACTATGGGAAGGGCAAGGGGGCTGGGCAGAGCATGGGAAGGGGGAAGGCAGGGTAGCTGCACTGGTGACGATGCCAGGGATGGGCAAGGGGCACAGCAACAGAGGACACAGGGCTAACCATGTCATTCTCCAGCCCAACCCCCCCAGTGCTTGCTGTGTGTGCCCATCATATGTACCATGCAGTGATGGGCTTCCACCAGTCTGGAACCCTTCACCCGGCACACCCTCAACAGTGCTGTGGTGCATGGTGGCTGCTACCAGCTCCTCCTGCTCCATGAGCTGTGGCACATCAGCAGGCCCCCCTCTGGTGGCTGTGTTGACTGCATGTATGGCCACCACCTTCTCCTTTATGTGGCTTTTATTGGTGCCCAGCTTCTTCTGGCACTCCTGCACTGACTGCTGGTGGCTACCCTGCTGGTTCACACTCACCACCACCTCCTCCCAGGCTGCAGCCCTGGCCTGTGGTGTGCCTGTGGCACCACTCAGCAGTGGCTCCCTGTCCAGGTAGGGTTAGAACAGGGCACAAGCCTCTGCCTTTGTAAAGTTGAGCCTGCATTTGCATGCAGTTCCACGCTCCTCAGCCTCTTCATGTTCCGACATAGTGCTACCTGTGGACATGGACATGTGTGTCAGTGTCAGCAGCAGCCTACACTATCCCCCCCTGTAGCGCTGGCTGGGCTCAGCAGCATGTGCAACTTACCTCAGATGGTTGAAATACCGGTCCATGGCCTGTGCTGGTCGGCAGCACTTTAATAGTGCAACACATGCAAATGAGCATCGGCGCAATGGTAATGACATGCTAATTCCACCAGTGTGCCACGCTTTGGCTGATGAGCTCATTAGCATGCAGTGGCTGAATATCACGGGATTGCTTTGTGTTCAATGGGATTGCTCCAGAGCAAATTGTGGTGCAATGCGCACACATGCGCACTGTGTAAAACAATGGTGCTCATGCTCAGAAAAGTGTGCTGTCAGCTATTGCACACAATGCGCACAGTGCACAGTAGGGCCCATGGTGCACAGTGCACCATGGCTGCTATTGCACACTTGCGCACTGTGCGCTGTCTGTGCCCTAACCCCTGTTATGACCTCTGCCCCTGGGTGACCCCATACTCGTGACCCTGCCAGGCCATGCCCATTCCATGCAATGCTATGACTGTGCAATTGCATACTGTATCACAGCTCATACCCTCTTGGCCCACGCAGCTGGTGCATGTACTTTCCACATGTGCGTCATGCTGCCATTTTGCTTCTCAGTTCACACAGACCAGTGATGGCGCAGCAACAGCGACACCATGCACGGGTGGCAAACTGGTCTCAAGTTGATATGGTTAATCTAGTGGCCTGCATCCTACCGCATGCACTCCAGCTCTTTGGGCAGGTGCCACTGCAGCAGCCCAGGGTGGCTGTGTGGCAGGCGATTGCTGCCACGCCCACACAGCACACAGATATGGCAAGGAGTGGTGAACTGTGTCACCACCAATTCAGGGACCTGCAGTGGAGGGACCCTAAGCACCTCCGGTGACTGGAGGCATGCACACGCCTTGGAACTGTGCCACAGCCAAGTGAGTAGGCCCATCATAAATGTGTGCCCTGGTACTTTACTGTGGTGTTGGCTGGGCTGCCTGGTGTGTCCTGCAGGGTGGAGTACTACCATTGTGAGCAGTACACTGTGGCTTCATCCTCCGCCACTTGCATTGTGTTGCCACCCTGTGGGCTCTGTCAGGAAGATGCTTACCCTGTGCACAGGGATGGGGGTGGTGGGCAGCTACTATGCTTGGTTACTGATGTGTATCTGTTTCTGTTCCATTGCCACGCCTTGGGAACAGGTGTCGGGTGGCGCTGGTGGGTCACCAGGCCGCGGCAGCCCAGGGAGGAGGAGGAGGAGGATGAGGAGAAGGTGGTGGAGGAGGAGTTGGAGGAGGAGGAGGAAGAGCAGTGGCTCCACTGCCTGTGGGGCCACAGAGGATAGATAGGCACTTTCATAGTTCTGCTTTCCATCAGTAGGGGGTGGCAGGGGCATGCGTGTGGGCGTGGCAGCCTGTGCCGTGTGCCACGGCAGCTGTCTGTATGGCACTGTGGGTGGTGCCTGCAACTGTGGCACATCCATCTGTCATGTGTGTCTGCTGCTGGTGGGGTGGGTGTGCACACGGCTGCCACTGATATTGCTGTGGTGCAGGTGGGACACTATGCCCAGTGACTGCCATGTTGCAGTTGGATGGCCACTGTGTGGCACAGACCACCACTGAGTACTGATGTGGTGTGCTGCCTTGCCAACAGGCATTGTCGCACAATCCTGTGGATGGCCTGTATGGGCCTTCCAGGGGGGTGTGTTCCCCCTGCTTGGTCAGCGCTGTGGTTGGGCCATGTTCCTTGGGATGTTGCACTGATCACCTGTTCTGTCCCTTGTCCTAGGTGTCCGTAGAGGTTCACGGCTGCCACTGTACTGCAGGCTCCTTTGGCAGATCATCCTAGTCACATCTACGACTAAGGAGTCTGCCTTCCAGGTCCGGAGGAAGGTCCTGGCTATCCAGAGGCAACTGCCTCAGCTGGGGGTGGTGGGGCATGGGAGCCGCTTACCCTATTCATTGTCCCCCTGTATCTACCACCATACCTCCCCTTCTAGTCCCTCATCCCATTGTACAGTCCCTGTTCCCTGTCATCTTCCTTTGCTATCCTACCCTTTCACACCCCCTTGTTTCTGTACATAGTTTTTGCAGTACAAGTCTATTTTGCCTTACCTGCCTGTGTCTGTATCTGCTTTGCAGCTGGCGTGAGGAACCATGCTACAGTGGCGTGCTGTGTGTCTTTGTACTGTGCCTGTGTCGGTGTGCAGGTCATGCATTGTGGTGTCCTATCCCTTGGTCAGTGGCTGTGCCTTGGGGTGGCCTTGGGGCAGCAGTCCGGAATGTGTGGCATGTGTGTGCTTGACAGTACGGTCCTGGGTGTGGCTTGCTGGGGTCTGGGTGGGTGGGGCACAGCATGTGGGGGCTCTTCTGTTGGCCCTCCATTGGCCATTGGTGCCACCTGTTGCCTGCTTTGTGTGCCACAGGTGTGTTCCGGGGTGGGGGTGTCTGGGTGCATGTATGTGCCCTGCTGGTGGTGGCCACCTGTGACCTGCCACTGTGCATCCCTGGCACTGTCCCCAGGTGTCATCCTCTGCCATTGCCCATGTCTTTACACTGCTGCTGTGCTCCCACCATTGCCTGGGGCTAGTCTTTGTGTGCCATGGCGCATCTCTGGTTGCGCTATGGGGCAGGTCAGATTGCACCTTGGCACATGTCTGGTTGTGCCATGTTGTTTCCATGTGATATTCAGCCATGTTGTGCTGGCACATTTTACCATGTGCAATCTTTGAATATCGCACTAATTGCACCATGGTGCATCAGAATTTTGCTGCACCAGCCTTATGCCGGCCTTTTACGCATTTCTGAATATCTGACCCTATGTAGTTTAAGCAGTGTGCCCGTTTTACATAAGCTTCAGTGCAGTATTTGAGCAGTGAAGAATTAAACTATATTTGGTCCACAAGTTTCCAATACTTTCTGGCATCAGATTTATAAAGATAAAAAATTGATTTAAACTACAGAGATCTGGACTTACAAGTAATGGAAACACATAAATTGATAGCCTATTTGAGAATGGCCCATTTTGGTGGGGAGTTAGGTTTTTAGGCTTCTTATACAGTTTGTCACATTTTTATAGCATGGAGAATTATAGGAGTACTCAGGTGACATGGTGATGCCACACTTGTTTTCTTTCCAAGGGAATTTTATAAAAGGGAACAGTCAGCAGCAAAAGTCCCACACAAAATGTGTATTTTCCAATTTGCACTTTGTGTGTAGAAACATTTTTTTTATTTATTGTTTACTGCAGTATAGTAGAGTGTATCAGGCTGATTCTACTGACTTTCAGGCTGACATCTTCTATACCTACAAATCCCATAATCCCTTGCAGCTGACATAAAAAATGGGCTGCAGCAGTGGGAGACACAGTAGCCAGCAGTGCAAGTTAGAGCTTTTTTAAGCTCTGATTTGATGTTTGTTGGTCCAACTGTTCTCTCCAGGATATGTACAGTCCTCTGTGACTGTACCAAGCCGTGGCAGACCAGCAGACCGGCAAACAAAAGATCAAAGCTGATAAAACTCTAGCACTTGGAGAACAGTCGGACTGGTAAGCATCTGATCTGAGCTTATAAAAGCTCTAACATGCACTGCAGGCTATTGAGTCTCTCACTGCTGAGAACTTTCTCTGATGTCAGCTGCAGAAGATTCTGGGATTTGTAGTTACAGAAAACATCAGCTTGCAAGTCAACAACATCAGCATGATATACTCTACTTTACTGAAATAAACAGTAAGTAAAAAAAACATTTTTGCACAAAAAGTGCAAAATGGGGCATACACACACTTGGCTGTGGGGCTCTTAGTGCTGACTATGTGATACATAAAAAAGTCCCAAGCTAAATCTACATTCTTTGCAAAGGGAAGTTGACCTCAGTTAACAGATTGAAAAACCTTCAAGAATGTGTCAGCATTAAAGGGTGGATAGCTCTTAAAAAAGAAAGTACAAGAAGGCACATTGAAGGGTACACTTAAGGGCATCTAGCAGTTACCATGTGACAGTAGTAGAAATGGATGCATGGCTATAGCGGGGGGGGGGGGCAACCCATGCACGAATTGCAGAAAATCCAATGGTTAGCCATGCATCCATTCAAATCTCAAATACAGAACTCAGAAACATGACTGACATAGTTATGGGCACTTATTTATTACAAAATGCTACAAATCAGAGAGGAAGAAGCCTTTATGAGTGAAGCTCCAGGGCAACTATTCCCAATTGGTGACTGAGTAAAACTTAGGCAATTTATTATTTTTGTAGAATTTGCATTTCTAATCATTAGATTTTCTCACATTTAATGGTAGAAAATGCAGAAATGATCACATTATTATAGTCACTGAATAGGTTACTAAGGCAGCCTGTGGTAATTTTGGGAAACTGGGTGAAACAAAACAATGTTGCACTTTTAAAATCCTGTTACACACTTTATTTGCATGTAGTTACAAAACCACTGTTTGTTCTGCTGCTATAACTCAATAATAAAATGACATTGTTACATTTCAATTTCTATATCTGCCTTCTTCCTGTATTCTGTATTTTTGTTTTGTGCTATGTACCCAGGGTCACACCTGTAAACAAGCTTCAGCTCTGTGTGCTTTTCCCTGTCACCAAAAGTTTAAATAAATAGCCAGCCCATTGGCACAGTGGTTGGATTTCCATTTGCATTGTTGGCGACCCAGGTTTGGGAACGGACCTAGGTCACTGGAGGGCCAACCGGGGGGAGAAGAATGGAGCATCCAGTGACAGTTCGCCTTCTATGGGGGGAAGGTGGGGATGCAGCTCAGCATCTGCTGGCCTTTGGTCGAGGCCAGGGGCAAAGCAGGATGTCCAGCCCTAGATGCCTGGGGAGTGGCGGACGTCGGCACTTGCCATGATGTCTGTGGCACGCCAATCCCCCAGGAAGAAAAGCAGAAATGGTGCCCTTGCCAATCTGGTGATGACCTCCACGACTCCTCGTTGCTGGACTCCCAGACCTCCATCTGCTGCCTCACCAGCACCCAGGGTCATGACGCATGGCCAGTAAGGGTCATCCCTATGCAGGTATGGGACCCTCCCAATGATGGGAGACAAAGGGGATACCTGGGCTGGCTGCAACATGGGGTGGTGAGGTCAGGAGTGGCCAGGATGGGTGGGTCCATGTGAGGCCTGAAGGAATGATCAGCCAGGATGCAGGGTGGGACAAAAAAAAGTTTAAATAAATAAATAAAATAAGATCTAATATAGCCACTTTCTTCTGAATGGGGTCTGCTCTTGAGGGGTCCTTTCCATGTTAAGTAAATCGGGGGGCAAGGACATGTTTCAAATTTTGACTTAATGTAGATCTCCAACTAGCATTAAAATCCCTCACTAAAATGGTATTCAAATAAATATCTGTGACACAAACCACTCATAAGGGAGTTCAAAATCACTGCCACCATGTGGTGTTTATCAACAGGAATCAGGAAACTTGTTTTTTACCTCAGTCTTGCTCAAGGTCAGGAAGGTCAACACAATAACTGTGGGTAGAGTGCTCCTTCAGAGACAGACTGTAAACATAGTCCAGTAGAAATGGTAGAATTACCCTTTTTTAATAAAACAAGCAGTCACTGATTCTATACAAATAGAAGTTTTACTACAAAGACTATCAGTATTTAGAACAGGTTGTATTTACAGGAAAACAAAAGGGTTGCACATTTGCTAAGAAGAAGAAAATAAAATCAGGTTGAACAGACAGACAGCATACAGCAGAACTCTGAGCTAGTCTCCACTAAAACCTATGTCTTTATCTGCTGTTATCTGAAGAAAATACATTCCCCATAACTATATTTCTTACCAGACTTCTAGTAGCAGGGCTCTCAAATTCAGATTTACCAGGGTCCAAGATTAAGTAATTACTTCCAGCACCACAATATATTTCTCTCTCCATGTGGGGAGGGGTGTCACTCAGTTTGAGTGACAGTTTCATGTTGCCCCAGCCCTGTTTGACAGAGTGTGCATATGTGTGTGTGTGTGTGTGTGGGTGCGTGCGTGCGTGTGTGTGTGTGTGTGTGTGTGTGTGTGTCGGCACTGGATCCAAAAAGTGGCAACAGGAATAGCGTCAGCATGGTATACGCATCAATAACGGCACCAATTTATTTTTTTTGCGAGGGACTCTACCCCTCACCCCAACACAGGGGGTGCTGTACCCTGCACCCCCTGGACTTATGGATCCCTACTGAGGGGGCAGACCATGGGGCAAATAACATTTCTGGGGCTGTGGAATACCATTTCCATCTCCAACAAGGACTCCCCACTGGGTTTATTGCTTTATTCCCTCCTCCCTGGCTTTCCTGTTAACTTTCCCATGAGAAATTCAGACTCCCCACCCTGGCAAATATAAGCTGTCACATACTACTCGATCATGTGATCTGGTAGCCATCTTGTACCTGAAGCAGATGAATATTTAGAAAAGAATAAATGAATCAAAAGAATACATGGTTCTGATCTCCTTTCCCAACACAGCAACCACTGAATCAAAAAAGTATATGAATTTAGAATATTTGAAGGAGGGCAGGCAATAGAAACAGCCCACAAATGTAAACCTGCATAAGTTATTTAAAGTTAAAACAATATAACTGATAGTGTTGTCCATGGAGGAGGATTTGGTAAAAGACAATTAAGAATCATGTATAAATGAAGCCATTTCTCCTTTGCATCAGTGCCTATCAAAACAGAGCACATAATATTTAGAAATATTGACATCTGAGTCACATATAGCAGAATCTAAACCATGTTTCAATAAAAGCAAAGATATAGAAGGAAACAAAACTGGCCCAGGCCAAAATCTGGTCCCTTATAGGTAAGGAAACTTGAATGTTAACATGAGAAATAGCAAGTTCAGCAAGGAAGAGGACAGGATTTATTTACAGTATCTCCTTCTAAAAGCAGGAGCATAAAACATCACCAGAGCCTTACATAAAATACAGGGTGTTTCATGCCCTTGTGAAATCAGGAAAAAAAAACAAGAAAGGAAGAGCAGAATTTAGGTGACATATACTTGAGGACAACCTTTTCACTATGATTTACATCAGTGATGAGAAAACTAGCAGGCGTAGGAGGAAACAAGTTGATATAATCACTGTAAAAATACTGGTCTGCTTGGTCAAATACATGTTGACTACTGCGAAATTTAAAAAAAAACTATCTGAAAGTACAGCAATTTTAAATTGGGTCCACATTTTAAAAACACAAGACTTAAAGTCCCATGTAAAAAGTAAGAATCATGTAAACAAATATAAGTTTAGAAGAGCAAAGTAAAATATTTTATCATGTTAAAAACTGAACCAGATTGAAATACAAGCAACTAGATCCAAGGCTCAGATGTCATGCTGAGATTCAAAGTTGCCAGGAGCAAAATGAACAAATGAGCACATAAATGGGCCCTGACTCTGGTTGCTCTGCACTGACTGTGAAACATAGAAGGTTGCTGAAGAAGTTAGAGGATCTGGGAACAGTGAAGGATCTAGCTTGATGGATGGGTGCAAGTGCTTAACAAGGGCATTAACTACTGTACATGTACATCACAGTTCTAAAATGGCAATGACTACCTGAGTGTGACTTGGAAATTACTAAAAGGTCAGTGAAGGTAGAAGAATAACAGTACTGTACATTATGTGGGCCAGTATTTGAATCATGGCTTCTACATACAGTATACAATAAAAAACACACCTGCTGAGTCAAGGAGTTGTCCTTCTTCTTTGGCTTTAAAGGATTACAAAAAAAAGTCAACTGCCATACAGATCTCTATATACAACTTCTGTATTTTCTGCATTTACTGAGCACTTTCTTTGATAGTGTATGGTGGAACGCTGTTCCGCATGGAAATCCATGCCTGGAACAGCGTTATTATGCTGCACTTGGTGCATCAGGATGTTGTTGTGCTGCACCGAGTACGTCACTAGTGCAGCACAACAACATCGAACGTGGGCACACATGTGCAGTTAAGCAGCCGTGGTGGTGAGGAAGTAAGCGTCGCGATGGAACTGCTGCCTAAGTAAGGTGTTTTTTTATTGGAGACCAGCTTGGGGGATAAAGGAGGGCTGTCCATGGTTGCCCACTCACTATAAAAGATTGTGTATGAGCAACCATACACAAACAAGGCAGTTGAACAATCTCGAGGTTTTCATGGTAACAGACCTCTCAAGCTTCGCTTTCAAGATCTCTTGTTACCACGGAAACCTCTCAATTGTACAACTGCCTTGTTGTGTATGATTGCTCATATACAATCCTCTATATTGTTATACAATCATACAAACAACAGCAAAGGTTTTGTATACCCCCATCCCATACTGAACACCAGGGGCATGAAGTAATGCTGGGGCAGACTTCTGCCCTTGGTACTGGGCATGGCACATACCACCTGTCTAAAGTCATGTGATATGCACCAAGTATCCATGAGCCACTGCCCCTTCCCCTAGAATTACTTCATGCCATTAGTCCTCCTAAACTAATCCATCTATAGAAAAAAAATTAAAATTCACATAAGACATGGTCATCACTATATCAAATTAATATTGTAGCAATTATGTCCAGTTTTGATCAAAAAGTCTGCACAGCATGGAGTAGCTAAATGTGTTTGCATATTGGTTCATGTTTCTACAAACACAGCTTCCTCCTGTTTGACCCCTGGCAGAGATTCCTGCATGACCATGTTGTCACACCCTGCAAGTAAGGATGACATCTCCCCTTCTTCTAGTGGCTTTTGTGGTGGTGGCTTATCCACATGGACCCCCACCAGGCCCTTCTTCTTTTTTGTAGTTTATTCTTTTATTGGTTTCATTTTTGACAAGACACCAGGTAACATCAATAACAATAGCAATTTAAAACACATCCAGTATAGTTCCAAAGCACTATACTAATAACGGCTGTAATAAACCCAGAATGAAAACATCAGAGACATCAGAAACTGTAAGGTACACTATACAGAGATGAGCATTACATCTGGCATACAGATGTGAAATGGCAAAGCTATCTAAAAATCAGTCCTAGGAAGTCATGTGAAGGAGCAAGTGGATGTCAACCCTACTGTCTACTGGGAGGTTTGATCCGAGACAGAGTAGGCAGAGGTCAGGAACAGAGACCAGATTACATGGTACTCTGACATGTTCTTCCTCACAAAGTAAGACAGCCTGGCCACAGACGCCAGATCTCTAATCATTGAAAGCCATTGAGAACTAGTAGGAAATTCCCCCATTCTCCACCACTACAAGATTACCTTCTTGCTTTCCAGACCTGATGCCAAAATCCAGGCAGCTGAAGGGGGAGTAAACTGGGACTGTATGGGAGACATCTACAGCAGGTATAGGGATGGTGATAAGGTAAACTTCCCTCAGAGAACAGTTGAGCAGTAGCCATACAGTTGGTGCCAGAAGGGCTGTATGCCACCACCATCCAAGAGAATATGTAGCAGGTCCTTCTGTGGGGCCCCTCAAACGGTTCCATGCCATTTCCATGCAAACAAAATCATCACGGTACTTTCAAGCGCTGTCAAATCACCTTTGGCATTGAGTGCTCATCAGTATTTCAGCGCTTGGCATGCCAGCACACTGCTTGCCTCTAATCAGTGCGCCGTAGTGGTTGGGTGAAAAAAAAATTTAAGCTGAGCAATTGCCACCTGTAATTGCCTGCTAAACTTTATATCCTTACATGTCAATAATTGCACTGTGTGGACCTGTGATGCAAGCTGGAAATGAGAGTGAATGAATCATGGTTGTGTATCATTGCTGACCAATTAAATTGTGTCTTGATGTTTTCTCATGGTATCTTACTTAGTTTATTCCTCACAGAAAAGCTTGAACATAGTCTTGTATGAAAAAGATAAGCACAAGGAGGCAGAGGCCGAGAAGAGAGTGTAAACGAGTGTGCATAGAAAAAGCATGTCAACCCTCAAATCATCCCCAACAGCTTTCTTTGTTGTCATTTCATGTAATTTATAAAAAAAATACACAGAAATTATTCCACAAACTGGCATGCTGTGACTTGTAGACCAGGTGCAATCACGACTTGCAGTAGTGATATCAGATCGAGAATTTGCTGTCTGTGTGGCTGGCAAGTGCTCTGCAAGTGAGTGCTGCTGGGCAGTGTGGAATTCTGTACCATACTAGTAGGACAAGAGCAAGGCAAAGAATTTACTAGCGTCACCCTTAACCTTTAAACACCTTTTTGCAAAGTATGATTCAATCGTAAACTTTGGTGGTGGTGGTGGGGGGTGCGTGTAGATCCTTACTAATCCAAACTTCTGTCACCTCCAGTGGAGCCAGGTGTTCAGTTTGCTACTGCTATGCACTGTTGTGGTACGCACTAAAGTAACCTATATGCTGAATATGTTTACGTACATACCGCAGTGCTAAAATGCTTGTGAGCAATTTGATGTGTGATATTGATGGGATACCCTTTCAACAGGTGTCATGGGCAAGAGTACCACATCATTTGAACTGACTAGGCATGAGGTACCAACAATGCAATATTTTGTTCTGGATAAGTAACCCTCAAGTATCAAGGCTTGCTCTGTGCCAAGCAACCATACTTTGCCCCATTGAGACTCAGTCATCTGGTAATATCTGGCCTATTTACATTTACATCTGGCCTTGTCTGTACGGTCAGAGATGGAATTCCAAATGGTTCAATATATATTTCCTGACATACCTCTATGCAGAGCCAGCCAGGAGATAGCCAGCAGTGATGAGGTAGGTGTTGTATGAGTGGGCAGCCTTTTTACGATGGTCTGGAGTGCACTACGGATCTAAAGGTGTTTCCAAAAATCAGTACTGGGCAAGTCATAGCTGGCCTTCAAGCTTTCAGACATGTCCAAGTACTGGTTAGCCAATTGCAGAAGGTCTTGCACAGCAGGCATACCTCTTTCCTCCCCCAACTCTTGGTGAAATATACATTTCCCTATGTGGATTTATGGGTTGTGCTAAATGGAGATGAGTTCTAGGGAATTCAGAGAGGTCTGGAGTTATGACTCAAGTTTCTTCCATGATGTGACTGAGGAATGCACCATGGTGCTAACCTTTGAGATGTTAGGGAAGGCAAGTTCAAGAGGTTGAGGGGGAGGCTCCATCAAGCAGCTGCTTCTCCACCTGTACCCAGTGCAGCAAGGAGGCTGAGGGGGAAGAGAACCATTGCATAGTCTGCATGCCCTGAAAATCGAGCCATCTTTGATTCAATGTACTCTGTGTTTGGCTTTGCCATAACATGAAGGCTTCCCTTCCCAAAGAAAGTAATTGTCCATACAGTACAGCTTAGTAAACCATATAGGGGAGCTCTCAATCACTAAATGTGCCAAACAATGTAGAATCTTTGAGGTTGTGATCATTTTCAGGGTGAAAAACTTTGCAACCAGGGAAGGAGTAGGGGTCATCACCTGTCACATTCCTCTCTGAGCTTTTTGGCCAAAAAGGATAAGTTATCAGAGACCATGCCTGCCAGGTCCACATGAACACAGATGCTCAGGTACTTAATGCCCCATGGGGGCTACTGCAGACAATGAGAGGCATCTAGGTCTGGAGTGTAAGAAGAGTTCAACCGAAGAACTTCCATCTTACTTGGATTGATTTTTGGCCCCAAGATACTCTGAAACATGGTTAGCAAGTGGAGTGGTGTGGGAATACCCTGAAAAGCATCACAGAGCAGTACCAAACAATCATATGCATACAGCATAGTGAAGTAGTCTGTAGCTATACCAGTTGCTATACCAGGCTGCTCCAGGTCAGCCTGAATGACAGCCATCAGAGTCTCAGTTGCCAACACAAAAATCAGAGGAGACAAGGAGCAACCCTGGTGTGTGCCCTAATAGGAGACAGAAAAGAGAGGAGAGAACAGAATTGGTCAGTAGTCTCTGTCTGGGTAGGATATGAAGGGCCTGCATGCATCTCTAAAATTGTGATGCAAACCCATAACTCCCCAGTACCACATGCAAGTATTCCCACTCCACCAAGTTAAATGCCACCTCAAAATCAATGGCTTCAGTTGCAGCTGGAGTGGGGACACTATGAGCCACCTTCATAAGGAGAGGATGGTCCTGTGGTGGTCTGAACTCAATCACCCTTTCATATACCCTACCTGCAAAAGGTTAATAAGTGATGGAAGCAAGGTCTCAGGCCTGGTGGCCAACGCTTGTGCCAACACTTTGGTGTCAGTGTTGATTAACAATATCAGCCGGTAACTGAAAGGGGACATGTGGTCCTATCCTTCTTTGGGGAGAACTGTAATAACAGCTTCCCAATGATCGGGGGCAGTTGGGAGGGTATGCCCCCCTGACAGTGACACCAACACAGTGACCTGCCAACCAGTTGATAAAATCGACAAGTTGCCAACAGGTCACTGTGTTGGTGTGCCTGACACGGGGACACACTGTCTCCCAGTCATGCATCCCCTCGCCGAATCAACTTCAACTGGAGTTGATACTCCTAGGTATGGGGGGTGAGGGGGGCAAAGGCCCCCAATGAAAAAGTAGGACTGGGTGACAAACGGGATTTATGTCAACCTAAATCCTGTCGATGTGATGCCAGTTGGGTGTCTTGGTGTGCTTCAGTAAAAACTGCATGTAACGCCGAGGTCACTATATCAGGAATGAGCTGATAAAAGTCCACTAGTGACCCATTCCCCCCACAGTGATTTGTGAGAAGAAAGGGTGGAAACAGCATGTTGGACCTCCAACACTGAACTGCTCTTCTAAAGAATGTGTTCGGGCCTCTGTTAAGGTCAGAAGCCACAGATCTGTAAAAATGCCTGGTATTTGCCTTCATCCAATTGTCCATTAGAGGTATAAAGGGCATGATAAAACTGCTTTATTACTTCACTGATGAGAGTGGACTAGACATGGAGGGTTCCCTTATGATCCTTAAGCCCTTCAATGTGCTGTTAAGCTTACTGCTTCCAGAGCTGGTGCAAAAGCAACTTGCCAGCCTTGTCCCATGCAAGTATTTGCGCTTCAATTGCAGAATGGCAAGCTCCTCTTTCCTGGTGGACAGTGTGTTAAATCGCTTCTAGAGCTGTCAAATATCTTAGAGAAGTGCAGCATCAAGCAAGCTGGATAAGGATGCTTTATAAACCTCCTTTGCAGCAAGGCTCACCTCCAGGTTTTTTTGTTCCACCTCCCTCATCCTGAACTGCATGGCGCAGCACCTCATTTTATGGTCCTGGATGATTGTCTCAAAGGCCTCTCATTAGGTAGCCTTACTAGTCTCCCCAGTATCATTCAAGTGGAAGTAGGAGGCTGCTTCCTCTCATTGCCATTTCTTAAAATCAAAATCTTGCAACAAGAGAGGGTTGAGCTGCCAAGTAGCTGATCTGGCTGCAGGAGGACTCCATACCACCATGATCCCCACTGGGGCATGGTCAGATAAGTATAGTGGAGCTATTCTAGATGAGTCCACCATCTGCATGGCCAAAGGTGAGGTCAACCAGAAATCAAGTCTGCTGGAGGTTTTATATGTGGCAGGGAAGTAGGAGAAGTCTAATTCTGATGGATTCTGCAGGCACTAGATATCTGACAAGGAACATATCACCTTCATGTCTTACAGGGCAACTAGTTTTCTCATGTATGGCTCAGGTTTGCCAGAGCTTCTATCTAAGATATCATCATATGTAACATTGAAGTCATTGCCTACAAAAATGGGGGTGGAGTCATCCCCCATCCCCAGCAGGGTGTTTTACACATCAGTCACCAATTTCAGGCAATCTTGATTATGGTCATTGATATTGGCAAGGTTCATAGAAACATGGAAACATAGAAGTTGATGGCAGATAAGGGACCGCAAGGCCCATCCAGTCTGCCCATTTCTTTTTCTGCCTTATAAATGTGCCATCGGCCTTTGCTCTGTCAGTGGCCTATCTAGTCATACTCATCTGTATTGCTCCCTTATGCCTATCCCATGCCTGTTTGAAGCCCTGCACTGTATTCATAGTCACCACTTCCTGAGGTAGGCCGTTCCATGCATCCACCACCCTTTCTGTGAAAAAGAATTTCCTCACATTCCCCCTTAATCGGCCTCCCTCTAATCTCATGCTGTGTCCTCTTGTCCTGCTATTTTTCTTATATTTAAACATGTTAGACTCTTTCACCTTGTTAATGCCCTTAAGGTGTTTGAATGTCTCGATCATATCACCTCTCTCCCTCCTTTGCTCAAGGGTATACATATTGAGCTCTGTTAATCTGTCCTCATATGTCTTCTGAGGTTCAAAGGGTCTTCAGGTGTGCCTACTTTAGTGGCAACCAATTTGCCCATTGTGTCCAGTTTGCTTAACACTATGTCCCAAGTGAGCCACATATGGAATAAGATGGACACCCCAGCCTTAGCTGAGAGACTGCTGCTGTACACTTCTGCCCTGACAAATTTCTGGCAAAGTGGAGCTGCTTCTGCCATCTTGAGTTCATTTCCTGCAAGAAAGCAACTTTCGCATTCAGGGATTTAAGTCTGCCCAGTACCTTCTTCTATTTTAACAGCTAATTAAACCCCCTCACATTTGCAACTTAGTATATTTTATAACCCCCCTCCCATTTGAGGACACAAAGTTCAGGGCTGCCATGGAAAGGGACACAAACTCACAGGGCAATGTTGAGAACCTAGGCATCTGCATCCCCAAGATCAAGGGTGAGAACACTTGACTGCCCAGTCATACCACACCTCACATTTCACAGTATGACATATACAAGAAACTGTTAAACAGTGATTGCTAGTAATGCCATTGCACTGGAAACCAAGCAGATTGTCAAACCCTTTCAGAGTGATCAAGTGGGAACATTGTAACAACAAGCAAATCATAAACAGATGCCCATTTTGAATGAACAGATAGCATAAAGTTCACACTATGTGGACCCTACAGGCCAGTATCAAAAGGCACACCAATGACCAGGGCCACGCAGATGAGGGAGCGCTAACACCATTATCCCAAAGAACAGCAAAATAACAGACAGTGTGGATGTTGCTGCCCCCCAGAGAAACACATATGTCAATGCAGGTATGTCAAATTGGATGTGACACTCAAGAGACCGCGTAGTAGCCAAAGAATAACCATGGTGATGAGGCCCACTCTTCTGACCTCCCATGGAGCTGAGATGGTGATCACCCACTATTAGAGCTAAGTGGAAATGTCTTATGGCCATGTGTGGAAGGTGGGAGGCCAGGGCAGCAAAGCATGGGACAAGGGAGTAGGGGATGTAGAGGAGGAGAGAAGAGGAGGAAGGTGGGAGCATCAGGCTAAAGGAAGGGGAAGGGGGTGGGGAGCAAAGTAGCTATAGGAAGGATGCACCTCCTTTCCCAGGAAGTAGCCAAAAGCTAATTCAGTTGACCTGCAAGCTGACATTTTCTATAACTACAATTCCCAGAATCCCCTGCAGCTGACATCAGAGGAGGGCTGCAACAGTTACAGATTCAAAAGCCTGCAGTGTATTTTAGAGCTTTTATAAGATCTGATAATATGTCTGCTGGTTCAGCTGTTCTCACGGGACTAAGCACAGTTATCTGTGACTGTACTTAGCCCATGGAGGACAACAGGTAACAGCAAAGAAAAGATCAGACTTTATCAAACTCTAGCATGTACTGCAGGCTATTGCATCTCCCACCTCTGCAGTTCTTCACTGATATCAGAAGCATGGGATTCTGGGATTTTTTTGTTACAGAAAATGTCAGCTTGCAAGTCAACAAAATTAGTATGATGCAAACTACTGCACTGCAGTAAACAGTAATGTTTTTACAAAGTGTAGGTGAGTACCAGCCCACATTTGTGTGTGGGTCTCTTAGTGCAGACAGTTCTCCTTTAAACAGAAACAGCATGCTGGAGCCAGCCTCATAAGGGAGTACCCGCAAAACAACTAGCGTTTAACACCCATGTCATGGGTGCTTTGTCAAAGTAGCTTGCTCCCCCTTCTGGACCACATTCTATAACCACACATGATTGGAAAGGCTTTGCATGGAGTTCAATGGCCAAGCAGCCAGCCACTCCCACTTCCTGAGCTATATAAGCAGTTCCTCTCAGCCTAATTGTGAAGCACTTTTTTTTTGCATCCAAAGGCTCTGCAGGTTTGTCTTCTGAGCTGGTTGGGGCATACCCTCCCCACCTGCTGCTCCAGCTTGTCTGCTGGATTTCTCTGTTTCTTTCCTGCTTCTGGTTTGTATTTTGCCTTTGGCTATATGTGCTTCTTTCTGTCTTGTTCCTTGTTTTCTTCATTTGTGTGTCTTTAGTTTGTCTCTTTTTTTGGGGGAAGGGCTTTTGTTTCTAATCCCCTAGCATATTGTTCCAGAAGCTCCTATATTTGCTCCATTACCCACAACTCTCAAACTACTGCAATGCAACTACAATCATTGTCTGTGCATTTCGGCTCAACCATAGCTGCTTCATGTTGCATATTCAATTGTTTTCACCTGACTCAGGCTTACACTGAACCTAGCTATGCAGCTGAATCATGCTATATCTATCAATCAATCAATCAATCAATCAAACTTTATTTAACCAGGCAATTACATTGTTGAGAAGGCTCTTTTTCAAGATGGTCCTGGACACAAAGGACATATTCGATACAAGACATAAATAAAAAGTCAAAACAACTTAACATAGCTTAGGTGGTGAATATAGACATAGCCAAATCGCCTACTCTAAAACTCAATCTTGTGCATGGGGGGAGGGGAGACACAGAGAAGGTTTGAGGGGTTGACAAACAAGAGAAGTAGGAGGGGGCAACACTAAAGGGAAGGTGGCCTCCAGGACAGCCAGATAAATGCTAGGGGGAAGGGCCTAGGGGGAGTATATTGGCCCTAAAGAGATGCTGGCAACAGGGGAATAGGAGGGCCTTGTTCATTAGGGCTGTGAGGTTGGTAGATTGGGTGGGAACTGTTTGTCTAAAACAGTCTCACACCATATGCAAGCATCAGTTTAGTAGCTGTCTGAACCTGAAAGGGCTAGGCAGGATGGAGAGTTTAAATGCTTTTTGCATGTTGTTCCAGAGCATTGGAAGGAGGGAGCTAATAGCAGTAGACCCGAGGTGTGTCCTGGTCCGAGGTATTTTAAAGTTGATGAAAAGGGAGTTTCTTATACCGTAGGTGGACACTGAGTGCTCAAATAGTATGCTGATATGATGAGGCAAGTTGTTGGACAGGGCCCGGAAAAATCACAAGAGGGTGTTTTTTTGTCTTCTCAGGGTGAGGGAAGGCCAGTCTAATGCTGGTACAGGAAGCAATGATGAGTCTGTAGGGGTAGGTCGAGCACAAATCTCAATGAGCGATGATAAAGAGTATCCAGTTTTTGGAGCACGCGCTGGGAGCATTGACTATAAAGAAAGTTGCCATAGTCAAGCAGGGGAAGGAAGGTAGTTTGAACCAACCTCTTTCTAGCTTCCAGGGTGAGTAAGTGTCTAATATGGTAGAAGATGCCAAGACGCTGTCTTAATTTTTTAGATAATTTGTTTAGGCGTACATTGAAGTTTAGTTTGTTGTCCAGCCAGACTCCCAGGTATTTGAATTTGTCTACTATTTCTAGGGGTTCACCAAGGAGGGTGGTAGTCTGGGAGGTACTGGGATCTTTAAGTTGAGGATGGGGAATGGGGAGATAACCATTGCTTTGGTTTTCTTGGCATTTAGAAGAAGCTTCAGATTCAATAGGTTGTGTTGGAGTGTGAGAAAGTTCTGTTGTAGCTCTGTGTGGGCAAGATCAAGGGAGGGCTTGGTAGGATAGATGATAGTATCATCTGCAAAAAGGTGAACATTCCCTGCTAAGAGGCCGGAATCAATAATACTAATATAAAGGGCAAAGAAGATCAGTCCTAAGATCGATCCCTGCGGGATGCCACGTGGTAGCGTTTTTAGTGGAGAGAGCTCATCTTGGCTTTTGATTTTCTGACTCCTGTTAGTAAGGTAACGGTGGAACCACTGTACTGCGGTGGGAGTTACACCAATGCATCCCAGTGTGTTGAGTAGTATGGAGTAATCAACCTTATTGAATGCTTTGCTAAGGTCAAGGAAGATGGCGTAGATGTGTTATTTATTGTTCAGGGCATATAACCAGTCATTGGAGACTTTGGCTAGAGCTGACACTGTTCTATGTTTGGGTCTGAACCCCAATTGAACAGGGTTGAGGATGCTTTTCCTATCCCAGTAATCCCTTAACTGAAAGTTAATGAGCTTTTCAAGTAGCTTGGATAATACAGGAAGCAGTTAAAATATTCTGTATTTGTTCAAGTCCATGGGATCTCCTGATTTAAACAAGGGGGACAATTTTCCAGCTGTGTGGCAGTTCCCCTTGGGCTAGAGAACAATTAAAAAGGTGGGCAATTGATGCTGTCAGATAGAGATAACCTGCTTTTAGGAAAAATGGCTCTAATAGATCAGCACCTGCACTCTTTTTAGTGTCCAATGAGAGGAGGAGGTCCTCTACTTGTTTATAGGATACTGGTTGGAACTTGAACAGGGGAGCTGTCAGACCCAGGGGCAGAGATTGGACTGGGTATTGAGCTGGCAGAGCAAGTGGAGCTCATTTTACTAGCAGGCAATTTGTCAAAGGAGAGGCCTTCAGTTGCAAAGTGATTATTGAGCTGTTCAATGATCTCAGCCCTGGCTGTGTATGTGGTATTATTAGCCACAATTTTGGCCGGAAGGGGAGTGGCAGGAAAGTGACCTTTGATCTTTCTTAAAACTTGCCAAAATTTGGCTGAACAGTTTTTGTTTTCCTTGAGGGTGGTCTGGAAAAAGCGTGCTTTTTCCAACCTGACTGTTTTGTGCAGGCATTTCTGGTTACACGGAAAGAGAGCCAGTCTGTGTCAGACCGTAGCTTCCTTGCCTCTTTCCGTAGAAAATCTCTGTGCCACAGGGCCCTCTTCAATGCTGGGCTGAACCAGTCAGGAGCGCGTTTCCTTAACTTCATCTTCCTTAGAGGACAGATCCAGAAACAAATGATTTGATAACTTTTGTGCATGCTTGTTGATGATCTTAAGCAATAACTCCCGGAAGATGCAGAAGGCTTCTGAGACAGTGGGTGTGAGTTAGAAATCCTGCCAGCGAATATTCCCAAGGTCAGCCAGAAATCATGCTACTTACCTCATTGCAAAACTTCATTGCACTGCCTGGCTACACCTGCTTTCAGAGCATTGTGTCTCCTTATTTATGTTTATTAAAGTTACAACTCAGTGTACTCCATACAGATGTTGCTTTTATGTTTATTCACCCTGTTCTACTACTGAGGTCAGCTAAATGCTCCTGCTGAGGCTGTTAAACTAGTTTTAATATATGCATGTGGTTCTCTGCCCTTCCATCACTTTCTTATTTGTCCTACAGTGGAGACTGGGAAGGGTTTGAGGAGTTGTGGCCCCATGTGGCTAATTATTTCTGATCTAAATCCTGCCTTCACTGCCGAAAATCCTCAAAGTATTTGTCACCTTGATTTGGCTTTTAAATGTCTGGCTGGCTTGTTCCACTATTCAGTGCTGTTTCATTGCTACTACATTATGCAGACCTACGTGCAGATCCACTTATTATTACTCTGTTTACTGACCTACATAAAGGTCCACACTTGCTTACACAATTGATTGCTTATGCCTACTGCATCCTCTCAACTTCAGCCTCTGGGATGTCTGCTGCACTCAATCTGCTTTCGACCTTGCAAGGTCTCAGCACTCACTGCTCATTACGATCAGCACACCAGTGCTCAATCAGCTGTCCAGCTTCTCAGTTCAGTCTAATTCTGGGGCATGCCAGCCATTCTGTTCTTGGCACAAAGTTCCTGCAGCCGACGATCTTACTCTGAATTTAGACCACATCTTGAGAGTGTCCAACTTGGGCAAGATCCTTCTCACCTGGCTCATAGCTGGGAATGTCCCTGCCCCAGGCTTGACTTTAGCTGCCTGCTATGCGACAGCAGCTCCTGGTGTAGAATTTAAGACTAGCGGTGAAGGGTGGTTACATAGATCTCCTTTGGCTCTAGTTTTCCATTATAACAGTTGTCCATTGGCTTTAGTGGTTTCCCTAGCAAGGCACCTTCACCGCATTCTCCCTATGACTACCTTTGGTTCACCTGGTTTGAGTTTAGGGTGGGTAGGTCAGGTGAGTGCCTCAGCAGTCATTGGTCTCCTCCTTCACCTTGGTTGCACATATTGTTGCAGAGTTTTCTTGCAACCTTCCATGGTGTTCCTGCTAGAGGGTTTGAGTGAGAGCCTTCCTCCAAATTGGGATATTTTCCACCTCCCTTTAATAGGGTTTTCCAAATTGCAGCCACAGAGCCATCTCTAAATAAACTATCCCAAGCCCTGGAGGGAAGACGATCTAGGCCTTAGATCCTCTGAGATTTCCTCCTCATAGGGTTTTTTTTCTCTCCTCTGTTGCCTCAGGTCATAACTGTTAGTTAGCATAGTAGTGCCTCCTAGTTTCTTTAGGTAGGTTCCACTGTTGGATGGTGGTGGAGGATGCCCTGCAGTTCCTTCTCTCCTTAGAGGATCCCCTCATTCTCAATGCAAACCATCAGTATCATGCCATGCAAACCTAGGCATTTCATTACATTATCAGACTGAGTATCTCATTATGTTATCAAACTGTGTATGCTTCTCTACTACTACGTTACAGTTACTGCCCCTACATCACGGTTACTGATTACTCATATGCTTCATGTCACCTCATTCTTTGAGATATGATTGTACTACATTTCTTTTGGGGATTCCTAAGGTACCTTTAGCCACAGGAATCGTCCCATGGCACCTCTAGGGGTGGAACCCTCTCTGAGGGTTCCTTGCTTTCATACCCATACAGGGTGGTAATTCCTCTGGAATAGAGAGTGTGAATGGCCAAAACCAAGCTAACACAGCTGCACAAGCATAACACTATACTGGCTGCACAGGACATTGAATTGGAAAGGCTTTGCCTGGAGTTCAGTGGCCAAGGAGCCAGCCACTCCCACTTCCTGAGCTATACAAGCAGTTCCTCTCTGCCTCAGTGTGAAGTACTTTTTCTTTGCCCCACCTTCCTCCCCTCCTCCTCCAGTGGCAGCACTTCTCTCCTTAAGGGGATTCCTAAGGTACCTTTAGCTATGAAAATCATACCGTGGCACCTCAACGGGTGTAACCCTCTCTGAGGTTTCCTTGCTTTTCATACCCCTACAGGTTGGTAATTCCTCTGGAATAGAGAGTGTGAATGGCCAAAACCAAACTAACACAGTTGCACAAACATAACACTATACTGGCTGTACAGGACATTGAATTATGGGGAAAAGAATAAACACCATATCACATGTGCAAAGGCTAGAAAACCAAAAATGTTTCTGTGAGATGAGGAGGATTATCTAAATAATAGAGTTTTTGATTGGGCTAAACAGCCTAAACCAATATTAACAAACAGTGGTCAGAGACAATAGGACTGCAGCCAAGGAATTTGGGGTAAAAATATTGAAAATGATCAAAGGTATGAACATGCATTCACAAAATATAAGGTAGGCTCATAAATTTGTTGTTTTGTAGTATTTTTACACCACATTTTCAAGATAGCCTTGTTTTGACCCAGCATCAGGAGATTGGGCACCCCCAGTGTGACTGTAAAGTTTCAGGGGAGTGGGTGGTGGGTGCTGAGAGGAGGGTTGGGCGGTGGGAGGAAAAAAATGTTAAATAAAACTAAAAGTCATGTCTGTGGTCTTGCTGGTGGAGGTCACAGCAGAAGATGGCACAGTCCTCCATGACCAAGATGGCCACCAAACTCTACTGCACATGTGCAAGTATTCACTCATGCACAATACAGGTTGTCAGCCATCTTGGACATGGTGGACTGTGCCATGTTCCAACTTGACCTTCGACTACAGAAAAATAGTGCTGTGTGACTGTTAATGGACAGCGTGGAGTGCTTCATGCATGTGGAGGTGACTGTGAGGCAAGTCCTCAGTATTGTTTGGTCAAAAAAAAATCTCCCTTTTATGATCACTGGAGGTCTGCAGTGCTCCACCCATTGAAGCCTTAAAAATTACATGGCTTAGAAATATATCTAACTTTATCTATTGCTCCAGACTATAAAAGATTGATAACAATGGTTAGATTTGAACTTCTACCCACAAGTTATACAGAATATAGAAATAATAGGAAGACAAAAGATCCACCCGGATAGCATATGCCCCTGTAATAAGAGATATTACAAAACTGTTTCCCACATGATTATTATTTATCCTTTGTATAGTAAATGGAGGAATATTTATACAGAGAATATAACTGTGAATTATAATTGAGTTTCCCTATTGGAAAAAATGCTTACCAGTTATTATAACATTATAGCGACACACATAGCTGAAGTAACAGATAGTACCCACTATGTCCCAATGCTTGCTTCTCATCTGGTCACTTCCAAGTAGTCCTGCTTAATGCTGTGTGCTGCTATATCTCCCAAGATGGCCATGAAGTGGTGTGTTAGCTGTTTAAACTAAAAATTGGAACTTGTGGATGCAACATTTCCCTTCAAATGGTAAACAAACTATGAGTGCGGGGGGGGGGGTGACTATTGGTGCTTCAATTGTGGGTTACATTTGCTAGGGGTAGGGGGCCCAGTTATGAGGACTATGTTCCTATACCCCTCACATATCCATCTCAGTGACCACTTAATATTCTATCCCATCAGCAGCCTGCACTATACCATCAATCTTTATTGTGTGAGCCCCATCTCTTCCACACATCATTATGCTTCTCCAGAGTGATTCTAAGAATGGCACTAATACAGTATGCTGCACTGCACTGCACACATGGCATTGACTCTCTCATCCCAGTCTTGTGATGCCTTTGGGGTCACCTGGAGCCAATTTATTGTTACCCCTTTGAAGGCTGCCAGGCACAGCACTTCAAACAAAGTCTGCTGTGATCTATCCCCCAATCTGGGCAACTGCTGACATAGGATTAGGGATTCAACTGTATTAGTGATATTCACATTCCATATTGTCACTAACTTAGCATTGATTTGATTCCAGGAGAGCTGTAGGGCCACATATACCCAAAAGATATGGTAATGTGACCTACCTCCAAAGAGTTTCTCCAACAGAGCTAGGTTGCCCCATCTCAGAAGTGACAAGTAATAGCTGGGGTGTGGAAAATCTAGCTTAACAATTCCACCAGAATTCACACCACCCTAGACAGGATGTCACATTCCATCCTCTTTCCCATATGTTACCTATGCTTCCTCTGAGATGGAAATCCTTGTGTCCTGTTCTCATTGGATCCTAAGATTCACAAACTCCTTTGGAGGCCTGCCAAGTAGTGTTTTGTAAGCTCTTGAAATGCCCCCCCCCCCCCCCCCCCAGTCTCTGAGCATTGCTTTCCAGTATAGAAGGTCTTCCAGAGACAACAGTTTTCTCCCTACATTATGCTCCAGGGCTTGTGAGCTAAGGTAGTGGCAAATTAGCAAATCTCTAAAGTGATGTTGAACTGGGACTCCAAACTTGTGCTGGAGCTCTACAAATGGAACACATCTGCCTCCTTGAATAAAATGCCAATAACACATCAAACCCAACCAGTTCAACCTTGAGAAGCCTGGGTTTGTGCATGGTGGGAGACATTCTGGGTCTCTAATGATTATGAAGAGAGGGGGCCCACCTCGTTGAGAGTTTGTGTGACCTGCTTGGTCCTATGGAACATACAAAAGGTGTGCTTCATCCAAGGGTTTGTAATTGAGGGCCATATCATGGGAGTTAAAACCACATGGGGAAGGGCGAATACCAGGGCTGGGAGGTGTTTCTGTATCTCAGTCTCCAGCCATCTGGTGTCCTGTATCTGCTTTGTACAGCTGATGATGGAGGTAAGTTGTGCTGCTAGACAATACAGGTGAAAGGCTGGCATCACCCCCCCCCCCCACCATCCATGGTTTGAGACAATAGTTTTCTAGTTACTCTGTGCTGGCCTGCTGCCCAAATGAATTTTAGTTGGGCTCCCTGGAGCTGCTTCCATAACTGCTTTGGAATCCTATGGGTTAGCACCAGGAATAAGAATGGAAACTAAGGCAATATAGTCATCTGAAACATGGCTGTCCTCCCGCCACAACTAAGGAGGAGCAGGTCCCACGGGGCTATGTCTGTCTGGACCTCCCCAAAGAGTTTGTCATAGATCAGGTAGAACATCTTCAAAATGTTTTGTGAGATCCTGAAGCCCAAATATCTGACCAAATTTTGAGGGGACCATTTAATGGGAAAGTTAGCTGTGAAGCCTCTAGTGAAGGTTCTTTGTAATATGAGCAAGCAATAATACCGGACAGGGTGGGCGGCATTGGGCAATACTGAACCACCCAGGGGCATAACGAGGCCCAATGCCACAGGCGGAGGGCCTTATAGCCTCTGCAAGGTCTGGTATTGCCCATACCGCCCACCCTGGAGGGTATAATTGCACTTAGAAAATGGGCAAAAGTTAAAATGTTTTTAATAGTAAAAATATTGGAATAAAAATGAACATAAAATCTTAAAAATACATTACTAAGAAGGTTTTATGTAAAGTAATCCCTGCCTGTCAGTTGCATTTCTCTGTTTGTCAGTAGAAGGCGCTGCTGTAGGAGGCCTGTGCTCCTGGAAATTTTGCCAGGAATGCCTCTATCTTCTCCGGTAATCACGCGGGTTGGGGGTATGAGTTGAGAATGCCAGAGCAGGGAGGGAGCCTCATTAAGGTATCTGATTCAGATTAAAAATAAAGTTTTTCTATTTTGTTCTGCGAGCAGGAATGCAGTCAGTTGAAAGTGGAGATGCGAGTGGGACTGTCTCGCAGTGACGTTTAGCATGCAACGTGCTAGCGCTTGGCTAGTATTTCAAACTGAAGGGGAAAAAAACGTGTTTTTGTGCATGAGAGTAGCGCATAGTGCCCGACGTGCTAGCGCTAAGTGCAATCCTCTTGTGTGTCAGAAGAAAATAATTATGGAGCGGGGGGGTGGGAGCCTCACTAAGTGAGGGGAAGAAATGTCGGCTAGTAGCTTTTAACATTTGGGGTGACCATGGATACCCTCAGTAATGGGGCACCCAGAATTCGCACTTGTTTCTATCCGGGCGTGTATCAATAGTTAATGTACCCCCATGTGAAGGCTGTCAGCCAATGAGAGTAGCCATAGTATCTAGCCCATTTTCTAATGGACTCTTAATTTATCGAAATTTAACTTCTAGCCTGCCACTTAACCACGGATAGTTAGCTCTGTCAGCAGGGCCGGGAGAGATGTCTCCAAGGAGGTAAAAAAATACAGGGCGTCATCCACATATAATGACATCTTGTGCTCCCTTGCCCCTGCATGGACTCCCTGGATCACAGGGTTCAGTTTTTTTTTGCCTAGAGGTTTTTCTCACCATGGTCTGTGTGAGCAGGCTCTCAGCCCTGTTCCCATCTCCTCTCACCTGTCACCCACCATACCAGACCACTATACCCAAGATCCCTTATGGATTCCCCCCATTGCAGGGCTGGGAAGGGGACAGCCATCCTCACCCCACCCAGTGACACACATCTAGATGGGGGCAGGTAATCGGTCAGTGGTTTGGAGTGGAGGTAGGTGGGCAGAGCTTCATGCAGCCCACACCAACCATTTTCTGCTTTTCTCCCTTAGTCTCCTTGCCATGGCAGCATGTAAACATATATGTAGAGGTGCACTTGCCTACAGAACTATAGCCCCTTCCTTCATGTTGATTGAAGCTGCTGGTGCTACCCCAGGCCTCCACCTGAGGGCAGCCAAGGGCCAAGATGTTCAATCCTCTAACTCCCTAGTCAACCCCCAGCAACACTAGCTCATTCATGAACCTGGATTGCCAATGTGGGAAAAGATAAGGTGCAGAGCACCTCAACCCTTTTTGCCACAGAACCGGCTATGAAGGATTCAATTTAACTGCTACGGCCAAGAGCTCAATGAACAGTGCAAAGAGAAGGGGAGGAAAGGAAAGTTTCTGCCTTGTTCCTCTAGTCAGGAATAATTCCAACTAGTTTTATGCTTTAATCTGTGAAGTTTTGTTGAAAATATATTTACAGTTTCTTTGCAGCCCAGCTGGAGTAAGGGACAGCTAACCTGCATCATCTGCATATAACAATAGGGGAATTGTAAGATCACCGATGGATAGAGATGCACATTCTTTGTAATTCTACCACTTATGGCAGTTATATGTGTTAAATATGAAAGAAGCAATAATGCAACCTTGTTTCACTCCTTGATTTATAGTTATTGTTTGTAAAAGTTGTCCATCTCTTTGAAGCTTGACGCTAGTGAGATTGTTTTGGTGTAACCTTTGCATGATTTTTCTAAGATGTCTGGCTAAAGTAGTTGCCATGAGAATATCCTATAATAATTGTCTATTTACAGTATCAAAAGATCTGCTTAAATCAGTAAATGCAACAAAACTTTTTTTAGATTGACCCAATACATATTTATCCTGCAAGTGCTTCAAAACAAAAATATTGTGGAGTGTTTTTTTTCTAAAACCAGCTTGTAGATCGGTGAAGAAACATGATTCTACTGCCCATGCTGTTTAAAGAGACAGAATGTAACAGGTGTAATGTATATCTTTATTGGAATACTTAGTGCTATAGTGAGATTGGTTTGTAGCAACAGGAGTCTGACTTCAATCCTTTTCTTAAAAGTGGAATAATAACACTAATATTCCATATGTTCAGAATTTCTAGCATAAAATTAACAACAGTAAAGAGTTTTGCAAGAATTATGGCCCACTCTTTCAGATTATAATGCAGGTATTATACCGGCAGGTATAATATCCATTTGTGGTGATTTATTTTTCTTTTGTTTGAACGTACATTTTTAATTACTTTTGGATGAACTATTAGCCAAGGTTATAACGCTTCACTTAAACTACTGGGGATATTACATTCTATTTCAGAAATCACTTCAACTGTGTTGTGCTGTGTACTGTATATGCTCAAAGAGTTTTATCCAAACATCCTCTGGAATAGCTACTTCTACATTTACCATGTTTGATTTACACCAATAGGCCGCTAAACTCCAACATTTTTTAGTATCATTATTTTCAATGACTTTGATGTTCTCACCACAGATCCTATCATGGATAAGTCATTCTTATACTGTAGGGGTCTTCTGATAACCTGCTAAGAAAATAGTAGTATTCTCACCACATACTGATATCAGCAAGCTGAAGTGTGTACACAGTGAGAAAACGCATCAAATAAATATACTTTGTACACAACAGCAGAAAATATCAGTACTCTCTCTACGTCAACTACTCTAGCAGCCAAATGCTGCGGATAAAGACTGGGAAGAAAAAAACACAGGCACCACAAAAACGCTACTAAATAAATTAACAAATACAAACATAACTAAAAAGACCCTATTGTATAAAATGCATATACGATGGTAAGGGGCTCGATGTGTGTAACATCACAACTCATGGCAAGTGAACTCGGGGAAAAATCACTCGTGGCTATGTGGAGCCACTCATGATAATCTCCAAGCTCACATGCCACTCGTTGTGATATTACACATATCAAGCCCCTTACCATCACGTATCCTCTTAATGTTCTATTCTAACATGGCATAATGCAATCATATTTATCTTGCAGGGATTTTTCTGTATCAATGAGGTTAACTTTCCTAATACTTTCTGATTATTCCAACACTCCTGATAAAATCACATTTTCTTTGTGGGATTCATGCTTGACTTCTCTCTTGCCCTTCATGTGGATTCAGTGATTTGTTCTATGAAATTACTATAATACTCTATTGCTACTTTTCCATTTTGATGGAAGAAACCATCTTTAAATTACACTGAAAAAGAATTGACAATTCTAATATCTACTGTTTTGGACAAGACGTCTCATTGAAAAGGGCACCAAACAATTTTCTTTGCAGCACATACAGTACAGTAAATCACTGATTTATGTTTTCAATGATATCTTGGTTCTTTGGCATACAGCATAAGTTTTCAAGGCAAAGCCCACATTTAACGGGAAAATAATCTGTTTCATCGCAAGTTAGTACCTTTACAAATTTTATTTTATCAAATGGTGCAATATTTATTATAGTGAAATCTAGAAAACTGCTGGCAAAAACAAAGGGGAACGTGAAGTTACCATGGAAATACCTACAAACTCTGCCTTTCAATATCTGGATGTCATTTTTACATAGACATTTAAAATGTTTTTACCTGAGCTATTTACTTTTTTATCTATGGAGGCTCTAATAGGAATATTGTAACAGTCATCTACTGTACTGTCCAATTATTTCCTTTCAATTTAAGTTGTAAGCCAATTATGGCATTCCTATATTCTGCGATCAGAACAGTCACCCCTGGAAAGTTAGAGTACACAAATTCAATGCGGAGTTTGAGCTGTTTTATAAAGTCTGATACTTCCGCTTTTGGATTTGGTGGTCAGTACATGTTTATTATACAGAAACATGGACCATTATTTTGCTCTGCTAGATTGCAAGAAGATTTGGGGTACTCAATTCCAATATGTTACATATTAAATTCAAATGAAAAGCTGAAAAAGTAGTCATGCCCTTCCCCTTTGCTCTACCAAATGTCTGTGGTCTAAATAGTGGTTTAATAAACTGTGTAAAACCCTGAAGAAAATCAAATTGTTCTTCAACCGACCAGGTCTCCTGCAACAAGATATCTAATTCTGGTGGTCACAATTTAAAGATGGGGGAGGGTCGGTTCCGGGGCAATGTGAGGAAGTATTTTTTCACAGAGAGGGTAGTGGATGCATGGAACAGCCTTCCTGAGGAGGTTGTGGGGTCTAAAACTGTGGGAGAATTCAAGAATGCATGGGACAGACATAAGGCAATTCTTGTGGGGGGGTAGGAAGAAATAGGCTGTTGACTAACTAGGATATGCGGCCTATCCTGTAGGTAGGGAAATGGGCAGACTAGGTAGGCCAAGCAGTCCTTATCTGTTGTCAAAGTTTATGTTTCTATGTCATCACAGAGTTATTCCACTGCAGTGAGAATACAACAGTGTAAATAAACTATGTTAATTCATCAGTTAGGGTTTTTATTAAAGCATCAAAATCTGGGAAATTTGATGTTAGGGTTTCCAACCCTAACACCCCACCTCCACCCTGTACAGATGAAGAGAAATTAGGAGGTGGCATTGGGATCATCAGCCCTAACACTCACCCCATTCCATTAGAAAATAAGCTGGGTGGGCACAGCATCGGAGAATGAGGTGAGCATTAGGACTGGCGACTCCAATGCCACCTCCCGATCCCTCTTCTTCTGTACAGGGTGGGTGTGGGGTGTTGGAGTTGGAAACCCTAATGTTGAATTTCCCAGCTTTTGACACTTTAATAAAAACCCTAACTGATGCATTAACATAGTTTTTTGCAATTTATTTCCTTTCTTTTTGAGATAGTATAGGAGTATCTGTATTTTACGGTGGAAGAGCAGGGTCCTTTGGACCCTTTGCATCCATCCCTCCACAGATGTACATATGTACCTAGCTGTGGAAGCGTCTTTAGGGGTGAGAACACCGGGTCCAAAGGACCCTGCACTCCCATCCCTCCACAGATGTTTATATGTATCAAGTTGTGGAAATGCAGGGACCTCCAGCTGCTGCACTTCCACGCACAATGTTACGAGCAGGTGTAGCAAAATTGCAAGACATAGTCATAACTGTGCCATCTAAAATAACGTTCACCCCAAATGTTCAACATAATTTTCTTATCACCTCACTGCATGTACCCAGTACAGAAAATGTTCAAATCTCTGCCAAAGCATAGTTCGGCGCAACTACAACACCATTGTATGCCTCAGGTGTGAAACCACATTTTGGCTAGAATTTGAAAAAGGACAGCTGTGGTAATCATGATGTGGGGTACTAAGAAGACTATATTGAAAATGTGGGGTGAAAATATTGTAAATTTACAACATTATGAGTGTGTGTCAAGAGATTGCTTTGAATGCCCATAACACAGCCATTTTCCAAAAATTTGACCCCAGATTTTCAACATGCCCTTTTCGGTAACCCACCTCATGAACACAGTACTGTCATTTCAATACTTGGTCCCAAAAGGTGATTTCACAGAGCAACTGTGCCATTCCTTGCCACAGGTGCAAAAACATGTTTTGATCAGGATGTCTGAAATGACAGTTGTATTGTTCATGAAGTAGTGTGAAGAAATGGCAATGTTGAAAATTTGGAGGTGAAAATATTAAAAATAGCTGCAATTATGAGCATGCATAGCAAAATTTCAACAACTGTGCATAACTCAGGCATTTTGGGGTATTCTTGCACCAAATTTTCAACATGTTCTTTTTGGGACCCCACCTCATGAACACTGGCACTGTAGTTTCATTAATCAGTCTGGATAGGTGATTTTGTGCAGTGACCTCAAAATCACCTTTCGGGACTGAGCGACAAAATGGCAGTGCCAGTGTTCATGAGGTGGGGTCCCAAAAAGCCCATGTCGAAAGTTTGGTAAAAAAATATCAAAAGATGGCCGAGATATCAACATAAGTTCAAAATGTCATTGACTGCCATTTTACAGCACTTACCTTGATTCCTCAGTTCGTGGTTCAGCTTTGAAGAGTACAGACATGTCCTGGTCCAGAGAAGATGACAGCCGCCAACCTGCAGAGGTAAGTATGGGGCAAGGTGGGGTGCAGACAGGTGGGTGAACAGAGGGAGGGTCGGGATGGGGAGGCATTAGAGATGATGAGGGACTGTTTTCTTTTTTCACAAGAAAAAACAAAAAAGACTTCAGGGGACTGTTTTTTAACAGGAACCATATATAAATCATATTTCTGGACACTGGGTGTGGGTTCCCCAGTGTTGCACAGTAAAGAGGGGTATGACATAACTGGGAACACTGGGAATGGGCTACCCCAGTGTCCCACACTGTCAGGAGCTACTGCCAACATGGGGATTGGCACCTTGCTGTCAGCATCTGTAGGGGAAGAGGGCACACTGCTAGGGGGAGAACATACTGGGGGCATTGGGAGTGGGCTCCCCAGTGTCCTGCACTGGTGGGTGGAGAGTGGTGTTATGCTGCTGACGCAGAGATTGGGCACCCCAATGTCAACAGAGATTTCAGTATTTTATCTTAATATTCCTCAGCCCTGTTGGCCCGGTGGTGCTGAGGATTGAGGCACTGGATGCCACACCTCACGCCACACCAGCGACCCATGTTCGGGAACTGACTCGTGCCACCAGGGGCTAGCAGGGGACAGGAAGGTTCAAGCATCCCATGACTGCTCTTCTTCCTCTGGGGTGGGTGGGAGCAGTGCATTGCACTGCACTGCAGTGGTGACTGGCAGAGGCCAGCTGCACTACAGAGGCATGCACAGCAAGGAAGGGAGCACGGTGGGCATCAGCATGGATGTGCTCGGATGCCATTGCACATCCAGCTCCCTGGGGAAATAGAAAAGCAGAAAATGGTGGGGCAACCTCAGCAGCTGATGGCCGTGCCCCCAGATACAAGAGGCACCTTCATCGGGGTGTGGCCGACCCTGTGCAATGGGGTAATTATCCGCATGCCAGACCAGGTCCGGGGGTGTGTGTGCCTGCAGCTGGAGGTTGTGGGGTCAGCTCTGCTGGGGAGACAAAGTGTTTAATAATAATAAAAAAATATATTAGACAACCCCCTTCCCCTTAGAAGAAGTAAAAGGAGAAAATCAAATATTTAGTAGGTAAGCAATTGGTGCTTACCTAATCAGGGGCAAAGGAATCCAATTCTGGGGTCTGTTTGCCCCCAAAATGAGAAGGGGCAATTTAGGCAAATCCACCACCCATACTGTCACCAGCAAATTTGTATCATGGTTCTGCCGCACTACCACCCCCCCCCCAAAAAAAAATTGGGAACTAATGCCAGAATCATGTTCCTCAGGCCCTGATTAGTTAAGCACAACTGCCAGTGTTTACCTAGGGGCAGTAGTTTTTAAAATGTTTAACTTTATAACCCTACCAACTGAAAATAAGATGGCAGAAACTGAAATGAAAAGTTCAACTGTGAACAATAAAGTGTGAATGGTAAATGGCTATTTACTGTTCAAACAATAAAGTTCAAACAGTAAATGGTATTTACTGTTCAACCATTTACCATTCGACCAGGAAAGTTCAAACAGTAAATGGCATTTACCATTCACACTTTACTGTTCAAATGATAAATGTTATTTACTGTTTGAGCAACCTGTCCTGCATCTATCACAAAAATCATTATAATTCAAAACTGGCAATATATTTTTTTCACCAAATCATCTAAAGGCACACCCTTGGCACAAACCCCAACATCCCTGAAAATGTCGGAGAAAAGCTTCATTCTGTGTGTGCTATAGAAGAGGGCAAAAAATCCCATGTAAACCTATGCGAAAAAAAAACATACATTTTTGGCTATTTGACCACTGTATATCTCAAAAACCATAAAAGCTACCATCATAAAACTTTCCACATTTTGTGACACTGGCAACATGACAGCACATACCAATTTGTGGGCAATTTTGTTGAAATATATCAGTTATTAAGGAGCAAAAATGCAGATTTAACATTGAAAGACTATATATATAATGCATGTGAAGGTATTTTGTAGCAAATATTGGTGATTTAGTGATATTTTTCTAACCTCTGGACTCAGAGCAACAATATCGAAATATTCTTACTGTAGGTCCACTATTCTCATTCTAGGTCCACATAAGGGAAAATATCCTCATTGACTGGTCCCCGTCAGCAGCACCAGCTCCATAGTACAAAAACTGGCACACTGTGGTTTCAGTTCACGGCTGGCTCTCAAGGAACACTTTTACTTCTGAATTCCTGTTTGTCGTAAGTAAAAAACTCCTCAGAATTACAAAAAGTTTTATACAATACAGTAAAACCCCACTTATCTGAATCCCAGTTTTATGAAACTTTCAGTTATCTGAAACAGAGTCTTGTCTCCCACATGTAACATTAACTCTTAACACCTTAACAGCTAATCCATGGAGACAACCTTACAGTGTGACTAGTGCTTTCACCAGCTTGTTGTTAGCACCTCATTTAGGTATGATAACTTAAATTTCTAACAGTCTCCAAGTCTTTCACCAAGATGGATGTTAGCACCTTGTTAAACTCCTCCCCCCAATTGCTGCAGGTGCTAGAAGCAGGTGATAATGGCTTTCAATAGCAGCAGTACTGGCAGCTTTGCCACAAACAAGTTTGTAGAGATTCAAAATCCAAAAAACAATTGTAGTGGCTCTTTTTCAGAAAACTAGCATTTTGAGTGTGTGTACCAGGGCTGTTAAATGAAATCACAGCAGCAACAGCTACGTACTGTAAAATTGTGATGTCTCGGGCTTTGACTTAAAAGATGGTTGGTAGGTGCTTTGAGCTTCTTGCCAGTTACAAACCACATTTTTGACCACTTTGTGGATTAGAAAATATTGCACATGGCAGGAGATCCTGAGTTTTTGCAGATGTTGCTGCTTACATTGAAAATTTGAAGGAAAAAAAAACGTTGATCGGTAAGTCATTTATGTGATGTGCTGAGCTTTACTGCTATGGCAGATGTGACCATAATTTCGTAGAGATGTTCCTTTTCTTGTATCTAGGAGCTCCCTGTCTTCTCCATGTTATTTTATAGTATTGCGTGCCATCGCAGACTGCAACAAGTTAGTAACTGAAATGACATTCAAAGTTATTCTTCATTTTAGGTTGGGGGGAATTATAATACTGCGTCAATGGCTTGTTATGGATGTAGCATAAAGGGAGAATCAGAGGCTTGAGATGCAAGTGTTCTGCTGTTCATAGTGGCTGCCAGAATGAATTCATGATCAGCTACAATGTTAAGTATAGGGCCCTCACTTATCCGAAACCCTGCTTATCCAAAAGTTTTTCATGTCTCCCAAGACATTCGGATAAGTGGGATTTTACTGTATTAACATTCGGAGGCTCTGTTTCATAACCAGCAACAGTAGAATTGCCAGAAGATTCCCCCTTAATCATTCCTGTTGCATACCTCTCTCCATCTCCTGATCACCAACCTGGATATTCTCACCACCATTCTCCTTCTTTAGATGCTGGCAATCAGTGTCCCAAAGCCTGCATCCACAGAAGCTGCATCCTGTCACTGTTGGAGTCTTGACGATTGCTATCTCACCATGTGCGTGCATACAAACATACATATAAACATACAAATTTGCCTGCAGAAACAGGCCGTAACAGTCTATTGAGTCTGCTTGAGTGTGCAGCTCAGTTAATTCCCTGAAGCTGCCCCACTCCTCCCGGGTTCATCCCGCCATCCCCCCCCCATCCAGCACCCAAGTCGTGCCTTCCTCCATCCTAATCCCCTTCATCACCCTATCCCACCCCTAGCCCCTTAAAACTGGTCACTGTCTTTGCCACCACCACCTCCTCCAGCAACTCATTCCACCTTTTCACCACCCTTTCAGTGAAGAAGTGCATCCTTATTTTCTTCTTGAAACTACTCCCCACCAGTTTCAGGCTATGCCTCTTTTTTGTTCCCTCCTTTCTTCAGTAAAAGATGTCCTCTGTTCCAACCCTGTTTATACCCTTAAGGTACTTCAAGGTTTCAATCATATCCACCCTCTCCCTTCTGTCCTCCACAGAGTACATGTTAACTCCCTCAGATTTTCCTTGTATGTTCTGTCCCCTATGCCCTGAATCATTTTGGTTGCTCTCCATTCAACCCTCTCCAATAGTTTTATATCCTTCTTCAGGTAAGTGAACCAGAACTAAACAGTTGAATTCAATTCAATTTTATTTTACTAGGAAGTACACCATTGAGTCAGACTCCTTTACAAGGTGGTCCTGGAGGGCAGTGCAAAAATAATTAAAACTTAACAATACAAAAGAGCTTACCATCAGAACATATGGTTACCACAGAATAAGGCAAGTCAGAGTGTACAACACAATAAGCATACCATCAAAGTAACATACTACAGCAAGTGTAGTTATAGAGTACATAACATGGTGAAAGGATACTATATTAGGAGGTATATTAGGAGGTAGCTTTGAAGACAGTGGACATGAGGAAGAGTGAAAAGGAAGGAAAGTGGATGTGGCAATGGGTAGGGAGACATAGCAAGTCAGGAATAGATAGTGGATAAGGAATAAAGGAGGGAAGAGTTGAGAAAAAGGATAAGGCACAAGTAACAGTAAGGGGAGAAAAGAAGAGTAGGAGTCGAGGTTAACTACAAAGTGCTTATACTGGGAGGTTAGAGCATACACGGTGCAACAGTAAGCTAGGCACAGCAGTGGCACTTTTCAGTGAGAACAGAGCTTAACAATGATTTGAAGGAGCTTGGACCATTCAACTGAGTTAGTTTTAGAAAGTCTTGAATGGTATTCCACAAGGAAGGGATGGAGTAGCTAAGGGAGGCAGCACCAAACTGGGTCCTGATTCTAGGGATTCTAGGAACATCAAGTCGAATAAAGTCATAGTGCCTAACAGAGTATGAGCAAGGGGAGATTGCAAACAGGTCATGGATATATGGAGGAAAATTCATGGTACGAGCCCTATAAGCCCATAGGGAAGCATTTCGATATCTCCGAGCTGCCAAGGACACATAACCAAGTTGCACATAGAGCACACAATGGTGAGTGTTGGAGGCTGCATTAGTGACAAACTTTATTGCCCTATGGTAAAGAGCATCTAGTTTTTCAAGAGTTTACTTGGTGCCACGTCAATATAGAATATAGGCGTAGTCAATGAGGGGCAGAAATGTTGTCGTGACAAGCCTCTGTTTTGCTTCAAAAGTAAGCAAGGGTCTAATCCTGAAAAAGAGTCCAAGTCTTTGCTTGAGTTTTTTAGAAAGTTCCTCAATGTGAGTAGACAAGAAAAGCCTTTGATCAAGCCAAAAGCCAAGATATTTAAATGTATTGACAGCTTCAAAAGGTTCACCCAGGATAGTTACGATCTGCAGGTTTAGGGGAAGGGATTTTAGGCTGCCCAGTTTGTCTTGGGGTTAGAGGAACATAATTTTAGTTTTTTTTGCATTAAGCAACAGTTTTAAATGTAGAAGGTTATATTTGCAGTAGGTAAAATTCCTATGTATTCCAGGTGTGGTCTCACCAGTGACCTGTGCAGTGGCAAAATTATTTCCTCCCTCCTAGAGGTGATTCCCCTGGTGATGCAGCCCAGCATTTAATTTGCTTTGGCTGCTGCCTTTCGGCACTGTGCTGTGTGTTTCACATCACCCCTGGCTATTACTCCCTGGTCCTACTCCTCCTCTTATAATGTCACCTGTATTCCCCCCCAGTCAGTAACTGATCTTTGAGTTTCTGGCTCCCGTGTGTATTACTTCACATTTCTTGGCATTAAAACCCATCTGCCAGATGTCTGACCATTTCTCCAGCTTAGTTAGGTTCTCCTTTAACGCATGTCTCCTCTCTTCTGTGTCCACCCTCCCACAGAGCTTAGTATCATCTACAAAAAGGCAGACTTTACTCTTAACCCCTTCCATTATGTCACCTATAAATATGTTGAATAGCACAGGTGGGAGTACTGAGCCCTGTGGGACCACACTGGCTACAGGCCTAGGTTTGGGCACTCCACCCCCTACTACCAATCTCCGGTTCCTGTCCCTTAGCCAGCTCTTTACCCACCCCAGCATTTTTTTCCCTAATCTCAGATTCCACAGCTTGCTGATCTGTCCGCTATGTGGCACTGAGTCAAACACTTTGCTGAAGTCCAGGTACAGCATGTCTACTGCCTGCCCCCTGTCCAAGGTCCTCATAACCCAGTCGAAGAAGTCTATCATGTTGGTTTGACACAACCTCCTCCTGACAAACCCATGTTGCCTGTCATCCTGGAGCTCATTCTCTTCAAGGAAGGATACCAGCCTTTCTTTTAGAATGGCCTCTATTAACTTACCCACTATGGAGGTTAGGCTAACTGGCCTGTAATTTCCCAGTTCATCCCTGGGCCCACTCTTGTGGAGAGGTAAAACATGAGCTGTTCTCCAATCCTGTGGCACACACTCCATCTCCAGTGAGGTGTTAAATAGGCCAGTCAGTGGTGCTACTAATATGCCCTCCAATTCCCTCAGGACCCTCAGGTGTACCCCATCTGGGCCAGGTGTCTTGTCCACCTGCAGTTCCCTTATTCCTCTTAAGACCCTGTCTACTCCAGTTTCCCCTTCATACTCCTTTAACCCCTCAGGATGCCTCCCAATCTTCCCCTGTGGCATAGGTCCATCCACATCCCTGGTGAAGACAGAGCAAAAGTACTCATTTAGTGCTTCTTACATAGAAACATAGAAGTTGACAGCAGATAAGGACCACAAGGCCCATCCAATCTGCCCATTTCTTTTCTACCTTATAAATGTACCATCTGTCTTTGCTCTGTCAGTGGCCTATCTATTCATAGTCATTTGTATTGCTCCCTTATGCCTATCCCATGCTTGTTTGAATCCCGGCACTGTATTCATAGCCACCACTTCTTGTGGTAAGCCATTCCATGCATCCACCACCCTTTCTGTGAAAAAGAATTTCCTCACATTCCCCTTAATAGGCCCCTCTAATCTCATGCTGTGTCCTCTTGTCCTGCTATTTTTCTTATATTTAAACATGTTAGACTCTTTCACCTTGTTAATGCCCTTAAGGTGTGTGAATGCTTTGATCATATCACCTCTCTCTCCCTCCTTTGCTCAAGGGTATACATAAAAAGCTCTGTTAATCTGTCCTTATATGTCTTCTGATGCAGTCCCTGCACCATTTTGGTTGCCCTTCTCTGGACTGCCTCAATTTGGTTAATGTCCTTGTGAAGGTGTGGCCTCCAATACTGCATGCAGTACTCCAGATGGGGCCTAACCAGTGTCTTGTAAAGAGGGATTATTACCTCCTCGACTATGATACCCTACTAAAACACCCTAACACCCCTAGCCTTACCTACTGCTTTAGAGGTCTGCTTGGATGATTTCAGGTCATCAGTGATAATGATGCCCAAGTCTCTTTCTTCCTTTGTGACTGCTAGCAACTCCCTCCCAGCCTATAGGTGGCTTCAGGTTTCTCTTCCCACGTGCATGATTTTGCACTTCTTTGCATTAAATCACAGTTGCCACTCTTCTGACCATTTGCTAGTTTATCCAGATCTCTTCTCATTCTGCCCACCCCATCTGGATCATCTACTCTGTTGCAGATCTTGGTGTCATCTGCAAACAGACAAGCCTTACCCTCTAGTCCATCTGCAAGGTCACTAATGAAGATGTTAAAGAGGACTGGCCCCAGGACTGATCCTGAGGTACCCCACTTGTGACTTGCATCTCTTCTGACTGTATACCATTTATCACTACTCTCTGTTTTCTGCACGTCAACCAGTTTGTCACCCAGTTGACCAACTTCTGACCCACCCTGAGCCTACCCAGCTTATTTATCAATTTTCTATGTGGAACAGTGTCAAAAGCTTTGCTGAAGTCAAGGTAGGCGACATCAACTGCTCCCCCTTGATCCACCACTCTGGTTACCCAGTCAAAGAAATCTATGAGATTAGTTTGACAGGACCTTCTTTTTGTAAACCCATGCTGTCTTGGATCCTGTGCCCGTATGGATTCCAAGTGTTGCACTATCCTTTCCTTAAGGAGTGCCTCCATAATCTTGCCCACTACTGAGGTAAGACTGACTGGTCTGTAGTTCCCCACCTCCTCCCTACTACCACTCTTGTGGAGTGGGACCACATGAGCCCTTCTCCAGTCTTCTGGGACCTCTCCTATGCTCTGAGACTCACTAAACAGTTCTGCTAATGGCTCTGCTAGTTCCACCTTTAGCTCCCTGGGATGTATGCCATCAGGTCCCATTGCCTTATCCACCCTGAGCTTAGCAAGCTCTTGTAGGACCCCTTTTTTGTGAGAAGGGAGTAGTGCTCACCTCCTCCCCTGTGTCCATGATGCTGAGCTGTGGGCCCTGCCCTACCTTCTTCAGTAAATACTGAGCAAAAGTATCTATTTAGGATAGATGCCTTTACGGGTCCTTCTCCTCACATGCTCCCTTTTCTCCATTAAGCTTAGCAATACCCCTTCTGGACTTTCTCCTTTCACTAATGTATCTATAGAAAGTCTTGTCACCTTCTTTTACTGTTCATGCTAGTGTTTCCTCAGTTTGGGGCTTTGCTTGCCTTACTGCCTTCCCTGCTTTCCTTAGGGCAGTTTGGTATGCCTCACTATCTTCATTCCATTGTGTTCCCTTATATTTCCTGAAGTCCAGCCTTTTGGCTCTGACCTTTTCTGCTACTGTATTTGAGAACCAAAGCGGTTTCCTTCTTCTTTTGCACTTCCTTTTCTGTCTAACACAATGCGATGTTGCTTCAAGTATTGCATCCTTAATGCTTGCCCACTTTGCCTGTACCCCCTCACCTGTGTTTCTTTTTGCCAGGGCTAGCTTAACTCTGTTGGCCATCTTATCAAAGTCAGCTCCTCTGAAGTCCCATATTTTTGCCTTGGAATTGGATGATTTAGATGTAGTAGCCAAATTGAACCATACCATGTGATGGCCACTGGCTCCCAGGTGACCTTCTACCTGGAGATCTGTGATCCCTTCCCTGTTAGTCAGTACTAGATCTAGGATAGCCCTGTCTCTTGTGGGTTGCTGTATCAGTTGTTTGACGCTCTCTCCCTGCAGGGAATCCACTATGTGTCTACTTCTGGCAGATGTTCCTGTTGGTATTGACCAATCTGTATCCGGCATGTTGAAGTCTCCCATTATCAGAACCTCCCCTTTAGCTGTCATGTTTTGTATATCTTCTAACAGTAATGTGTCTATGTCCTCCCCCTGGTCTGGGGACCTGTAGACAACCCCAGTTCTTATTGCTGTTCCATTTCCTGTTTCCAGGGTGACCCACAATTCTTCTGGCTCCTTATGTGTATTCTGAATTTCTGTAGCTTTGATATTTTCATTGACATACAGGGCCACTCCTCCCCCCCTTTTTGCACCTCGTTCTCTTCTGAACAATACATAGCCAGGCACTGAAGTCTCCCAAGTGTGGTTACTGGTAAACCACGTCTCACTAATTGCTACTATGTCCAGTTTAGCCTCTGATATTATTGCCTGCAGGTCTGGGATCTTATTTCCCAGGCTGTGAGCATTTGTGTACATGATTTTCCATTGGCCAGATTTTGGTGTGTTAGTTGTTGGGTGAGGTTTGGCATTACCCCGTGTGTCGTATGGGGAGACAAACCTTTTTTCTTACCTGGTGATGCAAATGAACTGCAAACATGCTGAATCCCTGTTTGACCACTAGCTGAGGGGGGTGTTCTTCCCATTCGACGTATGGGGTGCTGCACCCCTTTCACCATTTGCTAGTTTAAATATTCTGCAAAGATGTCAAACTTCTGCCCCAATGCACTGACTCCCTCCTTAGTCAGATGCAGTCCATCAAATTTAAAGAACTTTTGCTCCCAGAACTGTTGCCAGTTTCCTATAAATCTGTGTCCTTTTTCCTGGCACCAGCCCTTGAGCCACGTGTTTAGCTCCCCTATCTCCCCTTCTCTGACCTTCCGTCCATTTGCTCCCCTCTCCCAGACTGGCAGGATCTCAGAGAAGGAGATGCCGGATGAAATAGATGATAGTTTGTCACCCAGCCTGGTCAGGTGCTCCTTGGTCTCCACAACTGACTGACTGGCGAGATCATTAGTCCCTATGTGTACTTGAACATCAATGTTTTCTCCTGCTTTGTGAACAATTTTAGCAATGCAGTCAGTGTCTCTCCATGCTGATGTACCTGGGAGACATCTGACCATTACCCCTGGCTGGAAATGGGCATCAACTCCCCGAATCATGGAGTCTCCTATGATCAGAAGTTTTTTGGATTTCCTTTTTGCTTTTTTTGTTTTGGTTCCTGATTTGGGTGAGTTTTGTTGTACTAGCTCATGTGATGCAGTGTACTGCTTTGCAGTGTCTTCTGCCTCTTTGTTTGATTTCAGAGATAGAGGCAGATACCTGTTTGTAGTGTTTATATGGTTTTTGGAGGTAATATGTTGGAAAGCAAAGAGTGATGGGGCTCCCAATTTGCCCCTCCTAGCCACCTGCCAACCTCCTGGACCAACTACCCTCTGCGGTCGAGGTTCTTCTGTTGGATGTTGGGGAAATGGCGGGTGGTTCTTATAATGTATTTCCTCTTGAATATGAAATTTGAGGCATGCAATCTCTGCCCATGCTGCCCGGAGCTGAGCTCTAAGATCTCCAAAGGCCCAGCATGTAGGACAGTGTCTTATATCCTGTAAGACTGTCCTTCTGAAAATTGTTCCACAGTACCTGCAGTTAATGATATCCATTCCAGATAAGTTGCTGGGTTTATAACCTAGTCAGAGTAATTAGAAGGAAAAAAAAGGAAAAAAAATGCTAGTAATGGTTTGATTGTGTTTTGTTTAACTTGTTATAACAAGTTAAATTACTAGTGCCCCTGTAAATGAGCTCGCCTTGTGGAGGCCCCACTGATCCACCCCTTCCTGCTCTGCTACAGGAAATGTCACAACTGTGGTACCCTATAAAAGGAGTGTAGTGTGGGATGGTTGGGGATGGGGGTGGGTGGCTGGGCCCTTCCCCTGCTGAAAAAGAAGAACCACAGACGAAAGAACAAGGAGGTAAGAGCAGAAACAATCAGTTAACAACAAATGCAGTAACCCTGAAAGCTTATCCTAATGTTAGATAAAACTGTAAAACCTGTAAAGCACCACCTGTACTAATTTCAGAGAAGATATACGCTGTAAGAAACACTTTGCTACAGAGAAAAATAAAACAATGAAATGTTAGCAACAAACGGTAGCAATCCCTGTGAGTAAAAAATAAAAACAACTCCACACAGTAAATCTGCTTAGCCAAAATAAGTCTTATTCCTTTTCCCTTGCTCTAGTAAGTTTCTCTACTCTGCCTTTCAAGCAGTCTTAGAGGGAAAGAGCTCAGGTGAAGCTAGGTGCCTTGGCCAGCAAACCAAGTCTTCTACCTCCTTCTTCTTCTTGCTCTTCACCATTTTCTGCCCACCCTCCCGCCATCTTTAACCTAAGTATGCCATCCCTTCTGCGTCTCCTCCCCTTGATGTATTGGAAGGAGTCCTTCTCCCCTGCCTTGATACCCTGTGCCAGTCTTAGATCTTTTTCAGCCTTGGCTGCCCAGAGCACAATCCTTGCTTCTCAAGATTTCACAGTGTAAACCTCTCTGTCCTCCTTCTTTGAGGTGTGCTTGTACTTCAGGAAGGCTGCTCTCTTTTCCTTTACCTTTTCAGCCTCCTTCGTACTACACCAGCTTGGTCTTTTGGTTCTGAACTTTTTTTTACAAACCCTTGTACAAGTGTCTGTGGCCTCTCTTATCCCCATCATAATAATGGTCCATTTCTGGGCCACATCCATCTTTGGTCCAAGCTTTACCAGATACACCTATATTATGTTCCCCATGCTATTGAAGTCTGTCTTCCTAAAGTCCACCACCATCATTATTGACATGGCTACTTCCTTCCCCTTGTAGATTGAAAACCACACTGTGCAATGGCCACTGCCTGCAAGGAGTTCCCTCACTTCAACATCCTGGACATGCTCCCCATCTGATAGCACTAAGTCCAGTATGGCCTCCTTCTTTGTTGGCTCGGTGACTCCCTGTGTCAGGAAACAGTGCTGAATAGCATGTAGGAGAACCTGTTCCCCTGCTACAGGTGGTAGCTGGAGTGTTCCAGTCCACTCCAGATAGATTGAAGTCCCCTAGTATTACAATGTTTCCTCTGCCCCCTACCCTCCTGATCTGTTACCCCAGCTCCCTATTCAACTCTGTTCCCAGTGAAGGTAGTTTGTTCATCATCCCAACCCGAATCCTTCTCCCAGCAGTGTTCTGGATTACCACCCACAGGGCTTCGTCTGTGCCTTCCTCATTCTCCTCCCTGTTGCACATTATCCCTTCCTTTATGTACAGTGCCTCTCCACTCCCCTGCCCTTTGCCCTGTCTTTCCTATGCAGTTGGTATCCAGGGATCATGAGGTCCTGGTCATGGTACTAAGTTTCCCATGTCTCCATGATCACAGCTATGTCCACATTCCCCTTCGCCTTCAGTGCCTGTGGGTCTGCTACATTGTTAGCCAGTCTCCTTACATTTAAATACACCACCTTCCAGTGTGGCCCTTGTCCCTCTTTGCTCCTGTCCCTATAGTGTCTCCCCTTGTCCTCTGCCCCTACTATCATTTTCCCTTGCAAGACAAGGCAAGACAAATTTTATTTCTTTGGTGCCCATTCCCGGAAGCTCTGGGTGCCTTAAATAAAATCATAACAAGTACAAAAGACGGCAATTTTCAGATAAAACAATAAAACAGTAATGAAGCTACAGCAGTACTAATCAGAAACAGACTTTGCTGTCTTTCCCCACATATTAAAAGATTCCATCTGGGTAATTTAGTGCAAAAAGATGGGTCTTGAGGCTGCTCTTAAACACTTCAACAGAGGGGCCTCCCTGATGGCTAGCTGAGTTGAATTCCACAGAATGTGGCTGGCGACGCTAAAGGCCCTGTTGCCGGTGGTTTTAAGCCTTATCTTGGGAATTGCTAGAAGGCCCCTAGAGGAGGAACAGGGGGAGCAGACTGGGGTAGTCAACGGGTGTTAGGAGATCCGACAAATAGCCAGGGCCTAGTCCGTGTAGAATCTTAAAGGTAAGTAAATCCACCTTGAAGATAACCCTCCACCTGACCGGCAGCCAGTGCAGTTCACGCAGTACTGGGGTTACATGGCAGAACCTTGAAAGGCCTGGCAGCAACCTGGCAGCTGCATTCTGCACCAGCTGCAGCCAGCGGAGGGTGCCTCCCAAAACCCCAAAGTATAGGGCATTGCAGTAGTCAAGCTGAGAAGTTAAAAAGGCATGAACTAGAGTGGGCAGGTCCTCAGGCAGAACTAGGGGCTTGATCCTGGCAATGTTCCTCAAGTGGTAAAAAACACTTTGGACAACGGATGACACCTGAGATTCAAATGTCAAACCACCATCCAGGAACACATCAAGATCACACACCCTAGAGGTAGCCATCAATTGTGTTGGCTCCAGGAAAAGTCCAGTTGCCACATCGGAGGCAATCCTATCACACCCTCCTCTTTTCTTATTATTTCCTTCTGTAGGGAGACCTGGGGGCCTCCTTACCTGGTTCCGAGTGCTTTGCCCTCTGTTGCCGCACTTCCTCAGTTTTAATTTAGCCTGTCTTCAAAGTATCTTTCCAGGTTGCCTTTCGAAACCCTTTTGCCCTCCTTACTTAGATGCAGCCTGTCTGGTGCATATAGGTCCTTATCTTCCCATGTCCTTCCCCACTCTTCCACCAGCCCATACCCATTTGATTTACACCATACTCCCAGCCATGAATCAAATTCCTCAGTCCTCATCTTTCTAGCTGTGCTGGCCAGCAGGACTAGCAGTATCTCTGAGAAATTTACTGATTGTCCCAGCCACTACAGATCTTTCCTAACTCTGAGAACCTTTCCTGAATCACCTTCAACTCACATCACGCCAGATCATTGGTTCCCAAATGAACCACAATGCATGGCCGCCCCTGTCCCACACACTCTGGTATAATTGCTCCCACCCTCCCTGTTGTCATACCTGGCATGCTCTCCACCATCTTGTTTCTTTTCCTAGTATGCCTGCTACTTCATGTTACACCCTTTAGAACAGAATTCCCTATTATTACAACTGCCTCCTCCCTTCCCTGACTCTTGCAGTGATAGTGTCTACTCTGCTGACCCTCCTTCCCATATTTCTGTCATTATGGCAACCCCCCAGTGCTATGTTTCTTTCCTGTTCCCCATCTTCCTCTCTCACCATGGTTTCTCCCTGCTTTGCCCCCCCATGGTCAGGCCTTTCCCTCTATGGTCTCCCCTCCTTGAGGTTTCCTTTCCTTGCTCATGCCTTATCCCTCCCTATCCCCCTACCCACACTTGTCACACTGGCCCCCGTGGACTTTCCCCGGAGATGCCCTTTCCTTGCTCATGCCTCTTTCCTCCCTATCCCCCTGCCCATGCTTTCCATTACCACCCCACTTCCTGTCCTACCTTTCTCCCTAACCCAGATTCCCTTCCTGCCCTTAGACCCCCCTCCACTTCCCTGACCCATTTACTCAGTTCTTCCTCTGCATCTCCCTGCTTCCCAAGCTCAACTCTATCTCTTTGGTTTTCCACACCCTGCAAAACTGTGAACCTGTCTGGGGTCTTCTTCTTTGTGTCAACAATGCCTTCTGCTACCTTTCCCTGCTCTACCATCCTCCTTCTCTGACCTGCCTCTCCCCCCCACCCCTACACCACATTCCAACTCCTCCCTTCATTCTTCCCATTTCTGTGACTCCGGCATTCCCTGGCCCTGATGTGTCCTCCTCGAGTCCCACCTTCTCCCACTCCCTGCTCCGTCCATCTGGATCATCCCGTTAGCTCCCTTCCCCTGCCCATCTGTCCAACCTCCTCCCCACTTCATTTCCAATTCCCATTTCAGCCACTCTGTTTCCTCCTTAAATTGCCCAAGCTGCTTACTGACTAGACATCCCCTTTCATGCCACATTATTCCCAGGAAGATGGCTGCACCACATCTATTAGATCTGACTATCCTCCCATTTTCTCCTTGTATCCTGAATCTGCTATCCCTGGCCCACCAACTTCCCTCCTTTCAGTATCTCTGCTCCCCCATCCTTTAGGGTGCCAGATTCTACCCTTTATCTATGCTGTCCTAGATATCATCCCCTCCCTACTGTCCTTTTCCCTCCTTCTCTGTCCTGCCACAGTGTGATCTGTGGTCTTCCCAATTGTTTCCTTACAATCCCTCCCTTTCGGCCTACCTCCCTCCTCCTGAATCCCCTAATTTACAGTTATTTGTACCCTTAATGCATCCCTTGATTCCTCAACTAAGAATTACACATACCTCCTCAGTAGTTGTAGAAGAATATCAAAGTCACTTTCCCTCACCTTGACAAGCTCCTCCTTATCACCCTTAACGAAACTGGTACATGCTGCCCTATTTCTGAAAAAAACATAGAGGCAGTGGATGTGCCTTCTTTTCCTGTCTGCAAACAAGAAGTCTCTCCCTGTCCTGTGTGGTCTCTTTAAATTCACGTGAGCCTGGGATGGGAGGGATGGGGAGGAAGGGTTGGATTACCCTCTTCCTCTATCTGTGGAAAACACAGTTAGGCCTTAAAAAACAACAAAAGCCTGTATAGTCCCCCAATCAGCTCCCAAAATACACCAAGACCATCAGACCCTACAAACAGTCTTCCCCTTGCTGTTCCTTGGGTCCTGCAATTGCTGCACCTGCAAGAGAAACAAACAGCCCCTTTCCCACCTTGATAACTACTTGACCAGAGGAAATAAATGTTCAAAAACAGCTAAAGCATATAGTCCCCTCCAGCCCTACCTGTGCTATACCCAATCCAGAACTTTTACAGTGAGTTTACCCCTATTGTAATTTACTGACAGGAAACCCATAAAAGCATTTTCCAGGCTGTTTTCCCCCTCTCTAATTAAGCTGCTGTGCAGATAGTTCCTTGTCTACCCTTTTACTGCAATAATGATCTGTTCAAGCACAGGGAAGAATTAAGTAATGCAAAGCCCACAGTTACAAAAGAAAAAACTCACACAGTTAAAAAAAAGAAAAGTACAATATTCAAAAACCCAAAAAGCACTTCCCTAGATGTTTTCACTCTTTGTGTCCAAGCCACTTTCCAGATAACCCCTTGTCTGCCCTCTTAATCCAGCGATGATCCTCACAAGCCGAAGGAATAATTATTTGAAGCAGAGCACACAGCTATGAAAAAGATGGTATTAATCCACACTCTCAAGAGCCCCAGCTGTACGGTCACTGTACACTTTGGCTGCCCCCACTCCCTGTGCCGCAGTGAACTGAGAGCATCAGGAACTCACACGCTGATGGACACAATGGTGTCACATGTGGCAGGACAAAAGAAAAACCTTTGATTATTCTGAAACACCACTTGGATATCCAGATAAAGAAAAATAATGAAACAGAACAAAACAAAACATCCTAAAATACTAAAAAGCACTGGGTAAACAGAATATGCAGTGTCCCCATTAGAAATATCTGTGATATTTTTCCCTCTTGTACCTTGGCCTTTGACATCACTTGTGGTTGTGCCACTCATGATGTCATAAGGTTAACCTACAATCAGGAGAAATATCACAGATATTTCTAGTTGGGCCATTGCATAGCATATGTGTGTGTGTGTGTGTGTGTGTGTGTGTGTGTGTGTGTGTCTATAATATATATATATATATATATATATATATATATATATATATTAGAGGCAAAAACTCCATTTAATGCATTAGTTAGGGTTGTTCCACAGTGACAAAAGTGAGGAAGTCGGTGTTAGGGTTTAAAACCCCCTTGGACCCCGCCCACCCCCAGCGGCATTGGGGTGCATTGGGGTTGTCTGCCTAACTCTCACCCCATGACATGTGTAAAGCAGCAGAAGTATAGGAGAATGAGGTGAGAGTTAGGACCGATGACCCCCATTAGGGGGCTAAGCATTTTTCCAACTAAAAGTCTGTATCTTGCACCGTTTCCGAGATACGGGCCCTGAAAAGCACGGCGAACGCCGTAATGTTATCCTATGGGAAAAAAAGAGAAGTTCAGAGTGCCATAACTTTGCCTCCCTGTAATATTTTTTCACCAAACCACTGAAAGGCACATCTGTGGGCTGTTGGCTGTCTTTCCTCCAAATCTCAGGATAAAAGACCAAACCGTTATTTTGCAGCAGGGTGCCAAATGAGTGCTGTAATGCGTCAGGCGCCGTAATGTTATTCTATGGGAAAAAACATCAAATTTGGAGTGCCGTAACTTTAACACCATGTAATATTTTTTCAATACAACACTGGAAGGCACATCTGTGACATGCCGGCTGCATTCCCTCCAAATTTCAGCCCCAAACTCCCAACCGTTCTTTTGCAGTGGAGTGCCAAAGAATTACTGTTATTTTGGGCATAGCGTTGCAAAGTAGTGTCGCAATTTGCAAAAGCTTTCGTAAAAATTTGTGACACTTTCCTGAATGCAACACTACTTTGTGAAAGTACTTTTCCAGAAATCTGAAAAACATATTTCTGGGGTGTTTAACCCAAAATAAAGACACGGCTAGCATCCTCAGGGCCCGACTAGGTGAATACAAAAAGAATTAGGTTGCTAAAGGGTCTCAATTTTAAATGCCAAGCATTTTTCTGATCACTAACTGAAAACAAGATGGCAGATTTGAGACAGTAACAGGGCCATTTGCAACAGTAAAAAGTGCATTTGCGAGACTGTCAAACTTTTTCTTAACTTTTCCCATTGACTTATAATGGGAAATTGTTTTTTGAATAACTTTTGAACTGTTTAATATTTTTTCATGAAATCTTTGAAAGGCACATTGGGGACCCTGGTCGCATGTTCCCTGAAGATTTTGGGCCAGTCGCACAAACTGTGCGACCTGTAGGCGAGATTTCAGAATTCCAGAAAAAGCGTAAACGCACGCGCAGATCACGCTTAATAACTCTGCAGTCGTATATCCGACTGGTATGAAACTTGGCAGATCCCAAGGCCTATGGTTCTTAATCATGTATTCCAAATTTCAGGTAAATCCGTCAAACAGTTGCAAAGTTATTAAGGTGCAAAATTTGGGGTTTAACATAGAAATGGCTCCTCAACCCTAACTATGGTAGCACTACGTGCTACTATATATATATATATATATATATATATATATATATATATATATATATATATGTATATATTCTTTGCAAAAATCTCCATTAATGAAACAGTTACAGTGCTTTCACAGTGACAAAAGTGAGGAAATTTGACATTAGGGTTTTCAATCCTAACTCTGAATACCCCCCCACACCCACAACACACATACAAGCAGGGGATGGTACAAGGCAACACAACCAATTAGAAATATACACCATACAGTAACAGAAAGAACATGCAACTATGTGAACATACTACAAGAGGCATCCATCATCATGGTTCAGAAACTGTATCACTTCTGGTGCCATCCCAGTATCTTGGGGGGTACACCCACATGCTGAGCAAACAATGTAAAATGGGCCACTGCATCAACTGTACACTTCAACTCAGATAGTGCAACAGTACCCATAAGTCATGGTAGGACCACACGGTCAGTTGGACCCTGTTCTGCTATCCCTCCATTGAGACAGAACAACACTGTCCATAGTCACAGTGGGAACACAGGGTCCCATAGAACCTGCACTTGCATCCCTTCATGGACATAGTACAATGCTATCCTTGTGTCACTCTGTCCATATGTCACAGTGTAAAGTTATGGTTCTTCAGATAATAAATAAATAAATAAATAAATAATAAATCTTTATGTATATGGCGCCTTTCTATAACCAAGGTGCCTAACAACAGTTACACCACAATAATCATAAGATCAATCATTATAAATACTTAAAAACAAATATTACAAATAAAACCAGCTTATCAATTAGTCACAAAATGCTTTCCTTCACAAATAGGTTTTAAGAGCCTGTTTGAATCCCTCCATGGTCATGCACTCCCTTAGCTGATGGGGTAGGGAATTCCAGAGGCTAGGGCATAAATGAGCGGGCCCCAGAAGATTTTAAACAAACCCTCAGAATCTCTAGCAACCCCTTATCAGCCAAGAAGAGCGATCACTCAGGGGAGTAAGGGACCAGAAGATCTTTCAGGTAGTCCGGGCCTTGTCTGTGTGGGGCTTTATAAGTCAGAAGTCTGACTCTGAAGGTGATCCACCACTGTACCGGCAGCCAGTGCAGTTTGCGTAGCACCATAGAAATATGACAGGACTGGGAGATTCCTGTCAGTAACCAGGCTGCAGTGTTCTGCACCAGCTGCAAGTGACAGATATCTACCCCAGGTATCCCTAGGTAAAGGGAATTGCAATAATCCAGGTGCGAGAACACAAAGGCGTGGACCAATGTGGGAAAATCACCAGAGAAAACGAGATGCTCATTGCCTCCTAGAAACGTCTGTAGGCATCAGCAAATCTAACTACAGCGTGTCTCAGAACGCCTACAGAAGTCACTTACAGACTTCCTCTGTGCCGTAGAAAGGTCTGGAGAAGTCACTCACATATTTTTTTTTTTTTAAATTCGAAATTTTATTAAGAATATCCACACAGCAAGCATAACAAAACATAACAAAAAACATTTTGTTCTTGCATTACAATTAACATAAAATGAATGAGTCAGGCCAATATCCTCCCACCCCTTCCTCCTCCCCTTCTCCCTCCCCTTCTCCCTCCTCCCAGCTACCTAACTGTCCAACCCCCTCCCTTAAAACTGAGATCCTAATGGAAGACCAGTTCACCCTTATTCCACTCTTACGCTACATTCCTAAAATTCGATCTCGATTGGAGAAGGTATAGCATTTGAAACCAGCTCCATATCTTTTTGTACGACTGAAGCCTATTTCTTCTTGCCGCACCTAATTTCTCCATATTCAAATTAAATAACATCTCCTGCAACCACTCCGCATAAGTAATTGAGGTGTCCTCCATCCAATATCTTAATACTACCTTTTTAAGCTAGCCTGAAATCAGAGCCATATAAAATCTACGTTCATTAAACTTGATATCAGAATAATCCCCCTATCAGACAGATTTCCGGGGTAAAATACTGGTCTATACCCAACATTGGGTCTGCCTTCTGTTTGATTTGGGTCCACAAATGTTGTATCGGGGGGCACTCCCAAAAAATGTGATACAAATCCCCTACTGCCTGACGGCACTGGAAACAGTTTTTGGTCAGATCTACGGCCTATTTTACAAAGCTTAGAAGGGGTCCAATATAAATTGTTCAGGAAGTGAAACTGCATCACCCTCAGTCGGTCTTGTTTAACATATCTATACACATGACTCCAAACCCTATCCCAGTCCCTTTCTTGCTCCTCCAGGCAACTTATCCAATATCTAGGCTTATAGTCAAAGTCCACAAGGACTTGCTCAAACAGTGTCTTATGTATTCTGGAGACCGCATGTGGTTCCCATACCATCTGATCCAATGACTCAAACCAAATCCCATTCATAGCCCATTTCTAAATTTGGTCCTCACCTGTTCCAATAAATGTGTGATCTGATATAACTTAAAGATCTGCTTATGATCTATCTCATACCTAGCCATTATTTCCCTTATTGGCAGGACACGGTCATCCAACATAACATCTTCTATCCATAACCCTTTAAGCTGGGGGAGCCAACCTGCAGATATCATTTTCCCTCCAATCCTCAAATTGGGATTATGACAGACTGGTTGATGCTTGTCCCTATTCGGGATATAACCTAACTTAACGCTTATCTGCTTGTGAATAAGCAGGGACTTCACTATTGGGGTAGCAGCCAACTTAGAAGGCAGTGTCTTAGGTGTGGCATAAAGCAATGCTATCGGATCTATCCCGGCCTCTTTTATCGCCTCTATTTCCAATCTAACCCATGAGGGCAAATAAGGCAAAGACTCAAGTTTACTGGTGGGTACTAGCCATCTCAAATATTTACAAAGATTACTTGCCCAGTAATATAAGCCAAAATGTGGTAATCTCAGCCCCGCTCTCTCCCTGGGAGCTGCCAATTTGAAATAAACCCTATGGGGTATTTTCCCCTTCCAAATAAAATCTGCGATAAGCGAGTGTAACTCTTTAAACCATTTTAGGGGCAAAAAAACATTAAGCATGTTAAGTGGATAAAAAATCCTGGGTAGGATGTTCATTTTGACTATATTAATCCTCCCCCAGAGGGAGAGCGGCAAACCAACGCACCTCTTTAAATCCTGCTTGATAATATTTCTAATGGTGCCCAGATTAAATTTACGTTAGTTTTGAATCAGTTCTCTTAAGTAAATGCCCAATACCTCAAAGTATGCGGGTCCATTGCATACCCATAGCCATCACCTCCGATTTGTATACTCATATTAAGCTGAAAAATCTGGGTTTTCTCCACATTAATCTTGTAATTTGACAACCTACTGTATACCTCAACAATACCCATCACTGCTGGGATTGAACTTCGTGGTTGGGTAACATGTAACAATATGTCGTCGGCATATGCAGAGATTTTAAGCTCTTGTGACCAACTTTTATCCCGTAACCCTGGGATCTAATCTAATTTTAGTAAGGAGGCTCTAAGTATAGATTAAATAAAAGAGGTGACAGGGGACACACTTGCCTAGTACCAGAATGAAGGGAAAACTTGTAGAAAATACACGTTACAGTATATTTTAGCTCTTGGATCCTTATAAAAGGCAAACACATGATTAATAAACTGAAGCGGGAAGCCAAATTTCTCCATGGTGGTGGATAAAAACCTCCAGTCCACCCTGTCAAAGGCCTTCTCTGCATCCACCGACATCAAACCACATGGAAGCTTGCTGTCCCTGGATACAGAGAAGATGTGAGATAATTTGCGCAGATGGTCTGAGGCCAACCTGCCATTCATGAACCCCACCTGGTCATGATGGATTAATTGGGGCATAACCTTAGCCAGCCGAGTCGCCAGAATCTTCGCCAAAATTTTAATATCATAATTAATCAAGGAGATAGGCCTATAGATTGTAACCTTGTCTAACTCCTTCCCTTCTTTTGGAATAAGCACTATCAAAGCCTCAAACAAATAATTATCTACCGCATCCAAAGTCAGTATACTCTGAAATAATCTTTGTAAACCAGGACATAACAGAGTTGCAAAACATTTATAAAAATTTGGCGAAAACCCGTCTGGGCCCGGTGCCTTATCACTTGAGAGCATTCGGATTGCATCCAGAATCTCCACATCCGAAATGGGTAATGAAAGCTCCCTCCTTTGATCCTCTGTCACCTGGGGCAACTTACAAGAGGAAAGATAGTCCTCAACCTCTTCCCTACTGGGTCTAGGAGTCATGGGGCTATATAAAGCCTTATAATACTCCTCAAATTCCCTGACAATTTCAGTAGGTGAGGTTTTGACGGATCCATCTATTCGCGAGGTAATACTTTGGACAATTCTGGATGCTTCCACAGCCCTCAACCGCATGGCCAGGAGCCTACTTGATTTCTCCCTGATCCAAATAAAGCTGCTTTGTTTTGTTAAGTATACTCAGCTTTCTCCAAAATCCCATCGTATTCGTGACGCAATTTAACTAACTGCTCCTGATCTCCTCCGATGTATTCCTTGACAAAACCCTCTATTTCCTAATTTGTACCAACAAGTGTCTAGTCCTATCCTCTCTTCTTCCTTGCAACCGCCAACTGGATAAATTTCCGTAATACACACTTTAGTGCACTCCACACTATATCCCTCTATTTGTTGAATGTCAGTTCTCTATCTCCAAACTGTTCAATCCTCTGACCAATATATTCCTTTATCTCCGTTGAGCACGGAGCAGTTGATTATTTAACTTCCAAATAGTCTGCCTGGGAGTATTAGGGGTCAAATTAAGGTAGCACTAACCATAGAATGATCAAAAGATCCCGGAACAATGTTACTATGTACCAGACCAGGAAGCAGACCACTACTCATCAGAAAGTAATCAATCCGGGATCTAGACTTATGGACTTCCATGAGAATGTATACTCCCTACATGAGGGATACAGCACCCGCCATGGATCGCATAATCCCAGGTTATCCGACAGGTCCCTAATAGCTCTCTGCGCTGGAGATAGACCCTTATTTCGCCTACTATCCTTATCCAAATCTGGAGTAAATGGTAAATTCCAATCACCGCCCAGTAGTATTGGAAGATGATGAAACGGAGCCAGAACCTTTAATAAATCCACAAAGAACCCCGGCGTATCTGCATTGGGGCCATATACACTACCCAACACTAATCTTGTCTGATTTAAAAGCCCTATTACCAATATATAGTGGCCCGCAGGATCCACTATTTGCATCTCACACACAAAAGCAATGCTCCTGTGAATTAGCAGCGCTACCCCCCTACTAGCTGTACTGTTTCCAGCTCCATATACCTGACCAATAAACTGACATCTAAACATGTTCAATTCCTTTTCGAGTAAATGTGTTTCTTGCAAACATATTATCTGTCCCTCTTGCAGCTGTAAATGCTTCAATATTTTGTATCTCTTTATTTTTTGCCTGGCTCCCTTGACATTCCACGTAAGAAATTCATATATACTACCCATTCTCTAATTGATCTATGTAAGACCATCGAACCTTCTTATCTATCACCTCATTCCCACACCCTTCTGAGTCCACTAGGTGAACAGATCTTCCATTACCTTTACCCTCTAGCCCGCTACTACTAACCCCCCATTCCCGTCCCTGCCTCCCCCTAAAAGCACCCCCAACAACCATCCGAATCCTAACACCTATACTTAGAAAACCCCTCAACCGCCCTCCCTGCTCCCAGTCCACTCTATACTCCCCTCTCCCCATCCCTCGAATCGATCTTCTGGCCCATGATGTCCACAGCTCCGTTCACTCTGCTCCCTCCCTCCAGCCTCCCCCTCTGTGAAAACCCTTGAATACCTAACCTACACTAAACAAAACCTCTTTATAGCCCACTATATGCCTACAAAAACACCCACACACAAAAAAAAAAAAATAATGTAAACTAGCAATCCTATATTAAGAAACCCACTCCCCCGTATTCATTACAGAAGGTACCTTTAAACCGATCCTAACTGAGCTAAAGTCAACACTGTAAGCCGCTCAAATCCGGGACTCCTCTCCCTCATCCAGTTGACCATGTTCCCCTCTCTAATTTCTCTATTTGCTCCGAAGCCTAGTTCAGGAATACCCCAATCAGTAACCCCACGAACAATGAATATAAGAGAAACAACTGAAACTCCTATTAAATTAAGCTTGCACTGTCGAAACATCAAAATACTGAAAGCAAGCAATAGCAACTGAGTGTTAATGTAAGAAGGCTACTTTAGCAGTTAAACCCCTTAGTACATGTAATTACAAATAAACACAAGGCGTGAGCTACCGTAGCAGTGGATTCAAATAAAATAATATAATAAGAGCCAGTCTCTTAGTCCAGACACCAGTCAGTGCATATGCTCTCTGTATTCAACAATTCCCCGGCTAAAATTTAAATTGCCCAGCAACCGGGCACTTTATAAAAAGTCCTCTAGTCGAGCTTCCGTCCGGGTGCACTGTTTTGATGACCAAATGCCGATTGGCACCCACAATCCCCCGCACACCAGAGGTCCAAAAAAGAAATGCCAGCTACGATCCATAATCTGGGAACACCAGAAACTGTCACCGGGAGCATTGCTAACTTCTGTGGCGTATTCTCTGATCCAGCCCCAATGCACATGTCCAACCAAGACTCGCATTCCCAACTTCATTCAGAAGAACTTCCCTGCATCAGGATCTTACTATATTCACCCACAGTCCTGCATGCGCTTCCCGGGATCCAGACTTCACAATGCCTCCCCATGCAGAGCTATTCCTGCAGCACGGACTACCGAAATACAAACATACTACCGCACTCCTTTTACCAAAGAGAAAGGAATCGTATCGAAGAGGATTTTTCTTTTTTTTTTTTTCTTTTTTTTATAAAAAAGAGATCGCGATCCCCATCTTTGGATTGGTGGCCAATAATTAAACACCACTGTCCAGCAACTCGCCTCCCATCACCACCATAAAGATCTTGTATTTATTTGAAAAGATCTGGGAGGGCTGCTGATAACCCTTTCTTCACGGTCAAGGCATCGTCGAAGGTAGACCACTGGCCGGACAGAGACACTTGCAGCTTAGAGGGGTAAACCATTCTAAAACGAATACCCGCTGGTATTAATTTAGAGACAATTGGATGATATTCTGCTCTTCTTTGGCGCACCGTCAGTGGTAAATCCTGTGTAATCCTTATCTGGACCCCCTTCCAATTCACAACCTTGAGTTCTTTTGCCTTTGTAAAAACGAATTGTCGTTCTTGGAAATTCAGAAAACGCACAATTAAGGTACGCGGGGGGGGCCCAGATGGTGGGATCGCACGCAGTGCCTGATGAGCCCATTCTATTATAAACTTATCTCCAAAGGGCGTAGGGCCTACTATTTCCTTGAAGAAATTCTGGACAAAGAGAATCGTATCTGCACCCTCCTCTCTCTCAGGGAGGCCAATAATGACCAAATTATTCCTTCTACTCTGTCCTTCCAAGTCTTCAATCTTTGTCTCCATCCTGTTTATCTTCTGTCGCAAATTTACGAGCTCAGGTTCTTGTTTCGCCATTCTTTTTTCTAGCGAGGAAACTTTAACCTCCATGTCCCCGGTACGTCGGGACAAATCTGCCAAGGCCTGAGTTACAGCTTTTAGTTCCTCCGTAACCGTACACAATTTGGTACGGAAGGGCTTAAACTCTGCAAGGAATTGTGCCAGAGTCAGGGGTTCGTCCTCTGGATTAGTGCTCTCGCCCGCCGGGCCTTCAGCAGACATGGACACCCTCGCTTTTTTCGGCAGGGCCTTAGCAGGGGAAACCGGCAGGGTATGCCTGGGTGTATTCTTCTTCATTTCGGCATCCATTTACACCCAGCGCAGCTCCGGGGTATATCGGAAACCTTAATGGAGTCCTCCGAATTAAATTAAGATCGTAAATCTTCTAAATTATTTAGAATCAGAGGTTTTAATGAGGTAGGAGGCTGGAGCTGATCGGTCAGGCTGCACTCACAGAGCTTGCATCACGTGACTCCGTCACTCACATATTTTAATATTACTTGCCAGCCAAAATTGATTAGAATTGACTGCATAGTACCATTAGAAAGGTAATGTTGTGCTAAACAACCTTGCCACTGACACCTTGTGTGTATCATGTTCACTTTAGGAGTTATCATATTTGTTTATTACATTTTGTCAATCTAGAACCACCTAAGCACTTTGAAAAAAAAATACACATTCTGGGTATTTTAGCCAGTATAAAACAAAAAACAAATTGAGTACAGCTGATTGCATAGAACTGTTGGAAAGGCAATTTTGTGTGGAACAACTGTGCCACTGATACGTTGTGTGTGTCATGTATACATTAGGAGTTATATGCATTTGTTTATGGCATGGTGTATATGACTGACATTTTTTCCATCAAGACTCACATAAGCAGCTTGAATAAAATGCACTTTTTTGACATTTCAGCAGGCATAAAAAAAAACGTACTGATTACAATTGATTGCATAGCATCGTTGGAAAGGCAATTTTGTGCTGATCATCTTTCATGCTGATACTTTGTGTGTATCATGTATACTTTTGGAGTTATATGCATTTGTTTATGATATGGTGTGTGTGGTTGAGATTCATCCCTCAAATCTCACCAAAGCACCTTGACTAAAATGGGGAAAAATTATGTTTCATAGTAAAAAGCTATATTTTTTTAACAAACATAATAGTAAACACCATCTAATGTCTGTATGCTTAATTTGGTGTTGATATTTGACATATTTTCCAATAAAAATGGCTTATGTTGCCTTTTTTTAGTGAAAATTTTTTTTTCTGGTTTCGACCAGCATAGAAAAAAACTCAATTACTTATTATTACATGCATACCACCATTGGAAAGACAATTTTGTGCTGAATAACTCTGCCACTCATACTTTGTGTCCAGCATGTACGGTTATTGAGCTATTAGCATATGTTTGCGACATGCTGAGTATGGCTTAACGTGCTTAGAAAGGCCCAGGATTCACTGTTAAAAGTATACATTAGATTCAGGAGACAAGTGATGTAATCTCAGAGTGAGCCTGTGGAGGCAATGCGTTAACCCTGGAGTTATTCCTCAGATGGTAGAAAGAGGATTTGATGACTGCTGACACCTGAGAAATGTTATGTTAGCCCTTCATCAAAAATTACTCATAGGTTTCACACCTGTTTAGAGGTCAGGAGTGATAAGCCACCAAGAGAAAGTCCAGAGGTGAACCTAACCCCAACCCCCCATCCAGTGCCCAGGGTCCACTAACAGCACCTTGTTTTTTTCCCCAATTTCAACCTCAGCCAGCATGAATCCATCCAGTCCTGGATTTGAGTGAGGCAGTTATTAAATACAGAGAGAGCTCTATCCTGGTCGGGTGCAAAAGAAAGGTAGGGCTGGGTATCATCAGCATAGCAGTGAAACCTCAGCCCATACCTTCTTAAATGTCTCCAAGGGGTAGCATATACACTGCGAACAACATGGGAGACACCAGTCCCTGAGGCACCTCACATGACAGGGGAACTGGGTCAGAGGAAAAAAGTCTCCAACACCACCCTCTGAGTTCTTCCGGTGAGGAAAGATGTAAACCACCTGAGGACTGTATCCAACAGGCCACAGATGAATCTCAGGTGGCTGAGTAGAACCCCATGGTCCACAGTGTCAAATGCTGATGAGCGATCTAGAAGAACCAAGATGGATTATTGTTTATGATCTCTTGCCATCAGGAGATCACTGAGCACCTGAACCAGCGCCATCTCAGAAATGTGCCTCTTTCGGAAACTGGACTGGAGAGGTTCATAGATGTCATGGATAGTTAAATGGTTCTCCAGTTGTACAGCCACTACTTTCTCAATCATCTTCTCTATAAAGGGAAGGTTTAAGATTGGTCTGTAGTTTGCATGGCAGTCTGGGTCCAAAGAAGCTTTCTTCAGAAGGGGTGTTACCACTACCTCCTTCAGGGAGCTGGTAAACTCACCTGTTTCCAAGGAGCACCAGACAATCCATGCAAGGACTGGACCAATGATGTCACCACAACCCATAATCAGGGTGGTTGATCCTGGGTCCAAACTACAGCATGTAGGGTGCATACCCTGGACAATCCGCATGACATCCATGAACTCCAGGCGGTCAAAGGAACTCCAGGAAAATTGAGGAGCAGCGTCCAAACACTGATCCAAAGCAACACCCATATAGTGTGCTGGCTGGAGCTCAGCCCTGATGTTGGCCACCTTATTCACAAAGAATCGAGCAAGCTTGTCACACTCCACTTGTGAAAAGGCTTTTCAGACCTATAAACAGGCTGGGTTGCCCAGCCTGTCCATGGTACGAAAAAGCTGAGCTGGTCAATTCTGAGTGACTGCATTCTCCTCAGACAGGAATTCTGCTTTCTTATGGGTGATTGTGGCTTTATAGGCTTGGTAATGGTCCATCAATCTATGTGGATTGATAGGCTTGGTAATGGTCCATCAATCTAAGGTGGTTGGCATCCTTGGTGGATTTCCACCAACAACGCTCTAACCTTCATCCTAATTGCTGCATGACCCTCAAAGTCCCATCAAACCAATGGGACTGAGGTTAAAGGGAGAGAGGACAAACTCGGACATGAGCAATGACATCCAGGGCTGCAGAAATAGCCATATTAAAGGCCATCACTAAGGCCTCTGTGTCATTGTCTGCCACTGGAAGGACAATAGGTCAAGCACTGCTGCCAGGCTTTCAGAGCTTACATCTTGTAAAGGGTAGTACCTGACCATCTCAACAGGGGTAGGCCTGCAAAGGGGGGCACAAAAACTGAACCCCACGGTGTGGTGATAGGACCATTTGACTGGTTCCACTCCCAAGTATAAGGCTTCGATCCCCATGAGGAAGACTGAGTCGAGAGAGTGACCATGTTTATGGGAAGCAGTGGTAACAATCTGTGTAAGGCCCAGAGCTGTCATCAACTGGAGGAAGTGCTGTCCAAATTGCGAGAGTTCGTCATCAACCCAGGTGCTGAAGTCACCCAGGACCATCAGCCTGGGCAACTCAAAAGCCAGGTCGATCACGAAGTCCGCCACTTCCTGAAGGAACCGCTTTCATCTCCTGTTGGATGATAGATAAGAGCCATCCTACTGCCTACACCTGCTACCACGGTACACTCAAATGACTCAGTCTCCTCAACTGCTACACTCGTGAAGCCCAGTTCAATCTTGAAACAGATTGCACCCTCCTATCCATGATCCAATCCTGAGCAGTGGATCACTGAGTACCCAGCTGGAGTTACAGCTTCCAATATAGGGCCAGAATTCTCATCCAGCAAGGCCTCAGTGATACAGGCCAGGTCCACTGTTCCCACAAGATCTGCAATAATTGCAGTCTTGTTTTTAATGGACCTGGCATTGCATAACACCGCTTGAGCTGGATGAACTTCCAGGGCCACCCGAACGACCTGCCCACCAAAACTGGAGGTGAACTTGGGTATGAAAACCAAACAAGGAGGACCATGATCTGGGTTCCATTTCACCCCAAGGCGTCTTCTGGATCTTACGACCCCACTGTGGTGGCCTCACTCATTCACCCTCTTGCACTACACTATAATCCCTCCATCAAGATAGTACAACTTCATCTGTATGTCACACTATCCATATGTCACAGTGAGAAGACAGGGCCCTTCATACCCTCCAACCCAATCCCTCCATCGACATACTACAATGCAATCCATATGTCACACTGTCCATATGTCACAATGAGAGCAGTGCAACATATGAATAACATGGGAAATGGATAATGTTGTGCTATCTCAATGGAGGTGTGGTACTGCACAGTTCAAATGATCCTGTGTTTCCACTGTGCCATATGGACAATGTGACACATAGATACTGTTGTATTATGTTGAAGTAGAACTGGGAGGGCAGGCTCCAAATGACCCTGCACTCCCACAGTGATATATGGATAGTGTCTTATATGAATTCTGTTATACTATGTCAATGTATGAATGAGAGTGCAGGGTCCGAAAGACCCTGCATTCTTAGCCCTACATTGACATAATAGAACAGTGTCTAAATGTCACGTTGGGAACACCATTCCTCCATCCAGATACTACAACAATCTGCATATATTAGCTAGGGAGCATAGGGTTATTAACCATACACTCACAACCATAGATGCAGATAGTAGAATAGTGTGCATATCTAACAGTGGAACTATATGGTACTTTGGATTGTGCCCTATCATCCCTCCATTGTGACAGAACATTATGCATCTGTCACAATTACAGTGTAGGTTGCTTTAGACCCTTCGGTCCCATTCCTCCACAGATGAACATATGCATCTAGCTGTGTACACACAGTACAGTCTGGACCCTGCACTTCCACACGTTAAGTTATTAGCAGGTGTAGCAAAATAGAAATAGTCACAACCATGCCATGTCTAAGAATTTTCATCCCAAAATATTCTACATAGCCTTCTTAACACCTCCTCGCATGTTTGCACAGCATGTGGGTGTATCCCCCCCCAAGACTCTGGTATGGTAGCAGAAGTGATACAGTTGCTGAACCTTGATGATGGATGCCTCTTGTGGTATGTTCACAGAGTTGTATGTTCTTTCTGTTACCTTATGGTGTCTGTTTCTGACTGATTGTGTTGCATTGTACTGTCCCCTGCTTGTATGTGTGGTGTGTGGGTGTGTGTGTGTGTGTGCGTGTGTGTGTTTTGGGGGGATTCGGAGTTAGGGTTGTAAACCCTAATGATGAATTTCCTCACTATTGTTGCTGTAAAAGCAACCCTAACTGTTGCATTAACAAAGTTTTTTGCAAAGAACTTCCTTCCTTTTTGAGATGCTGTAATGAAGTAAACATCTGCACAACTTTTAAAGTATTATTTTTTAAAGTAGGGGTGTGAGCCCTCTGGACCCTGCGCACCAGTTCACCCTTAAGAATGTAGCATACATTATTGCTATCTAGTATCCAAATCTTTGTTTCATATATATATATATCTATATATATATATATATATATATATATATATATATAACCATACCTCTTACACATGTATGTGTAACACCATTTCATTATATCTATTTCTGCTTCATTAGAAATCTGAGCAATATATAAATCATATACAGTAAACAAGAAACAAAATAGACCCAGAGAAATAAGGTTTAAAAACATTTACTAATCATTAAATGCCAATTGTGTTTTAAAGAAGGCCAAACTGCACAACTCACTCAGTCTCATAACATTACTGTGTAGTTCATTACAGAAGTATATAATATGTCTTCAAAAACTATATGAGACTGAGTAAGTTAATGTTCCTGGGATGGGCAAAAAAACAAATGTGGTAAACAATTAACAAACTACTGGGGATGGGGTGTGGCTAGCAGCCAAGATAAATGGTTGCTTGAGTGACTAGCTACAAGAACCCTGTACTTTAACTTAGGATTTCGCCTGCCATTCTGCAAACTTACAGGCCAGAGTTAACATGAATACTTCTAAAAAATGTACCTGTTCACCGACTCCAAAATCGGATCTGCAGCTGAGGGCAAACCAGAGCTGGGACTCTCCAAGTGTGGCAAATCCCACTGGGCCTGTGTACACGAGTTGATACCTGCCATGGAGTTACAGTCGCCTCCAGCACAGGACTCCAACCTAGAAGAAATCCTCAGAATGTTCACGGATATTTTGGCAAAAATGAACAATATGGACATAAAAATGAAACAGAACACTGTGGATATTATTCAATTATCTCAGAGGGCCGGCGTTACTGAACATCATCTAGCAGAGACAGATGATGGCCAGTGGACTATGGAATCATGACTCTGGGAGCAGGACTGTATAATACAGTTGCTGTGGACCAGGGCTGAAGATCTCAAGAATCGCAGCCACCGGAATAACCTTCGGTTTGTGGGGTTTCCTGAGATCTGTGCGGGCAAGGACACCTTACTTTTTCTACAGAATGAGCTGCCTTCACTTCTGGGCTGGCACAGGGGAGACCCCCTGGAAACTGACAGAGCTCACAGGACACTGGCACCCAGACCATCCTCAGGGAGTTACCCCCATACAATCCTGGCCCACTTCCTCAGGTTCCAGGACAGAGAAGCTATCACCAGAGCTGCAAGACAGCTGAAGGACCTGAGGTGGAGGGGGCACAAGATTCAAATCTTTCCTGATTACTCCCAGCAGGTATCAGTGCTGAGGAGGGCCTTCATGGGGGCAAGGAAGGCATGTGCAGATCTCAGGCTGGAGTACTCCCTCAGTGACCTGGCCAGCCTCCACATCTCAGTGAATGGGGCCTTTAAAACCTTTGATGTGCCAAAAGTGGCAGAATCCTTCCTGGTGACCTATGCACTGAAGTTAACCTGGGGCAAACACACAGAGTCGGAGGAAAGCCGATCATCCGTCCCGGGGTCACCCCCAATGGACACTTCACCAGCAAAGCACAGCTCCAGTACAGTGATCGTCTTGCCAGAGAAGAGTGCTCCCTGCCATCCCACCCATGAGGAGCCCCAGATCACCACCTCAAAAGGTAAGAGGGGGAACAGAAGAAGAGCTACAATGGAATGGATCTACATCAACAAAACCCCTCGGCTCTGGTCTGGGAACAGCAGTGACAGCCCCAACTTGAAGGCTTCTTCAGGCTCAGTAAGCCCTGCTTTGAATACCAACAGGTTTGTATCCTTAAGGAACCTCTCAGAGGAGAGTTTGCCACTTCTCCCACTACTGCTGCCCAGATGCTTGGACAATGCTCCAGGGAGGGCTGAAACAGGTACGGCCCTTTCCTGGGCTGAAGAAGCTGAAACTGCAGTGCCACAAGGCCTGCATAGGGCTAGCAACCATAAGGATATAAAGCTCCTGTTAGAAGCCTTCCCACTGTAGCTAGAGAAGGAGCTGACCAGGAGGGCTGATGCTGGGCAATGGCACTTACTTGTAGTTCTGTTCTTTTTTAGTCCCCTTTAGGTCTCCCTTGTCACCCTCCAGAACAGACTAAATTAATTTAGTTTTAATATATTTACCAGTTAAAGCTTCTTCTGTGTTAAATTTTGGAGAGGGAGGGGGGCCGGTAGGTTTAAAGAGGATGTCCCTGAGTATGGAAAATGGCCCAACTGTAAGTATTTAATGGCCAATCTATGATCTGAGCTCTGAAATGATTCTATACATATGATGTTTTGCTATGCTTTTGGATAGCGGAGGCCTGGGTCATTATTTCCCCTGTTCTTATAGTACTTCAGCACCCTATTCCTGCAGGCCTGATGACAGGAGCAATTCTCCTTATGAGTCCATTGTAGTCAGGGGTGGTATCTCACAGGTAGGAATTGGGGACAATATGACATCTGCCCTGCATCTTGGGGTATTTGGGAATCTGTTACCTGCTGGGACTTAACTAGGCTGTAATCTGCATGGTCATTGTGGGGGCTGGAGATCTTCACCCCTTCCCCAGCTTAAGGCCCGGGAGGGTTGCCCATGGTTGGGGGTGGGGGGTGAGAGGGCTCTGTCATGGTTATCTCTGGAACACTGTGCATCTTGCTGTGATCAGTTGGAGGGCCGGGGGTAAGATTCTTCTGGTGAAGATAGGTGCTTAGGTATCCTTGTGAGACTGTGAGCCCTGACAGGAGGGCCCCCCACTCTGTACAGCCAACTTGTGGTCCATGAAGAGCTGAATGCTGTGGTCAAGGTCTATTGCAAGGCAAGCTGTGGAATGGATCAAGACAGGACAGGGTGACAGCTGAGGGAAGGGAACACCTAGATGTCACAGAGAGGGGAATATTCCCCCTCTAGTGCACCCCCAGTGACCTCTGTAGAAGTCTGGGCTGCAGGTCAGCTGACTACAGCCACAGACACTGGTCACCTAGGAGGGCAACAGAGAGGGAGGGGAAGGGCAGGGACAAGGTCACACTCAATATTCGGACTATTACTGTTATTTCTGTTTTTGTTTATGTTCAACAGTTTCTGTGTTCGACTGTTGTTATAGATAGTATGTTCCGGTGTAAAGGCAATCAACTGTGTTTTGGAAGGGAGGGAGGGACAGGAGGGCAAGGGCCTTTTCAGGTCAGTCCAGATGACCCCAAGGCCAGCGGTCACCAGGTTGAAGGATCAGAACTTATCCCACTTAGACTATACTTCTGCCCCTGCATGATGGAGACTAAACTGATATCTTGGAAAGTTAGAGGACTCTACTCACTAATCAAACAAAATAAAGTTCTTACACAGCTGAAGCAGCTGAGTCCCCTAATAACATTCCTCCAGGAGACAAAACTTTTCCCAGCAAAGGCAAGGAAACTCCTCAGGGCTGGGTGGGGGAAGAAATCTACTGCACTACCACTTCCCACAAGAAGGGAGTGTTGATTCTACTCCATAAAAATCTGAACTGGAAATCGGTCTGGCAGGCTACGGATAAGGAAGGGAGGTTGATTATAGTGGAAATGGAGACACTGCAGGGTCCGATGATCCTGATCAACAGATACACCCCTAATCAGGACTGCCCACAGTTCTTTCATAGATTGAATCAGGCACTCACTGGGCTCAATGCCAACAAGGCCCCAGTGCTGATGGGGGGGGACAATTTCAATTTCACCCTAGACCACACACTGGATAGGAGCATGTAGAGCCCAGAGCCTCATAGACAAGTGGCAAAGGCAGTTTGCAGATTGTTGGAGGAGCATACATTGGTAGATGTCTGAAGAACCCTGCACCCGGGTGGGCATGACTGCACTTGTTTCTCACAAACTTATGGATCACCCAGCGGATTGATTTGTGGCTGACGTCCAGCTCAGTATATGAGGGGGTCACTAAGATGCAGGTGCACCAGATAGTTATTTCAGTCCATGCCCCTCTGGAGCTGGAGACTGGGTGGGGGGAAGACCTTCCACAAACATCAAACTGGAGACTGGACATCCTCCTCTTAGAGGATGAACAGTTTCGGGAGTGGCTAGGGCCAGAAGTAGAGAACTACTGACAGAACAATGATAACAGGGAGGTCTTGGACTCTACCTAGTGGGAGGCCTTTAAGGCCAGTTTGAGGGGACAGATTATTGCCTTTGCCACTGCTAGATGGAGATGGAGAGAGGCAGAACAACGAGCCCTAGAACAGCAACTAGCTGCCCTCGAGGCCCTGTACAAAAATATTAAATCTAGAGACACTGCTCGTACCCTACTGGCGCAACTCTCCAGTACTAGGGTCTCACTCAATGTCCATTTTACCAACCAGATGAAGCTAACCTTGAGAAGATTAAGACACTCCTATAGGGAAGGGGGGGGGGAAGGCCAGCAAGCTACTGGCATATAGACTCAAGCGGAGGCAAATGGCTTGGAATATCCCAGCCTGGTGAATGGAGCAGGGAGTAGTGATCCAGGCCATGAACCTGCACAAAGCCCCAGGTAAAGATGGTCTACCTATTGACCTCGACCAGGTTAAAGGGGTGCATCTAGCCAAATATTTGGTCAGAGTATATAAGGACTCACTGGGGAAAGGGGTTTTTCCACCCTCAATGAGAAAAACTACCATCACGGTGCTCCCCAAGAAGAAAAATTACCTGTTAAATCCTAGCAGTTACCGCCCCATCTCCCATATCAATGCCGATGCCAACATTTTTTCAAAGGTGCTGGTGGGGTGCCTAGACAAGCTCCCTTCAGGTATCATCCATCCCTCCCTCCCAAACAGACTTTGTCAAGAGTAGGCTTGGGTCAGATCATCATAGAATCCTCATCATTTTAATGCATGAGGTCAGATCCTCTAAAATCCCCACAGCGGCCTTAGCCGTTGACTTCGAGAAGGCTGGTCTCAGCTTCATCTTAAGGGTACAGTTTCTGTATACGTCTCCCCTGGCATTGGTTCTTACTAATTGCCTGTTATCCCTATCATTCCACCTCCAGAAAGGTACGAGGCAAGGGTGCCCTTTGTTGACTGTGCTATTCATCCTAGCTTTTGAGCCACTGGCCATTGCTATATGCAAATCCAGAGAGATCCCAGGAGTGCAGCTTGGCAAGTCCATTTTTAAAGCATTTCAATATGTGGATAACCTATTGGTAACCACTGCATACATGCCCCCAGTAGTCCAGAAGGTCCTGGACATATTGTTGGACTTTTCACAGGCCTCTGTCCTCCAGGTGAATCAATCCAAGACTGAGGTGCATCCATTGAATTTGGTGTGCTTGGAGCAAGCCTTCACTGCACAGGGACTCAGATGGCCTCAGTGGGGGATCAAGTACCTAGGCATAATAATGCACTCCAATCCAACTAAAATGATTTTGACCAACTTTAAAATTATTTTAGACTCCCTGAAGACTGTTATAGACAGATGGAAGGTGTTTAAATTATCCCTGGTGGGAAAAATAGATTCAATCAAGATGATGGTAACCCCTAGGCTGCTGTACCTGCTAGCGCACCTTCCCATGCTTATACTGCAGAAGTAGTTCCAGAAAGTTGACACATTTATAGAAAATTTCATATGGGAAGGACATCCCCCTATGTTCAGCAGACTGAAACTGTGGCAACACTGGAGCAGAGGCAGGTGGGGTCTCCCCTGGTTCCAGGAGTACCACATGGCCTACATTTTGGCACAAGTAGTATGGTGGTTTACACTGGTAGGGCAAATGTCTCCAACCTGCGTACCTCCAGAAGCAGCTTTCACAGGATCCCACTTGCCAGCATTGGTGTTATACAGGGGGATAATAATCTCATCCCTCTGCCCACCCACCATAGAAGTATCTGTTAAATATTGTCGTAGAGCCCTGACCTTACTTAAACTAATCATGACCCCATGGAAACACATGCTGTTATGGGGGAATACTGCACTTATGGTGGGGAGGGAGCCCATTCACTGGCAGTTTTGGGAGGCTCAAGGCATATTTTATGTTCAGGATGTGCTCATACCAGGAACTAACTTAATTGACTCCTTTGAATCTGTAAAGGCCAGGTACCACCTCCCAGCCAATCACTTCTGGAGGTGCTTACAAGACAATGCACCAGCGAATAAAGGGACCCCCCCCCAGTGCTGCACCCTCTTGTGGTATGGAAGGGGTTGTCAAAAAGCTGAGCCAGTAGAATATATACCTCAGTCCAGGATGCTCTCCTGGACCCAACTCAACTGGTGAGGGCACGATAGGAGTTAGAATTGCAATCCCCAGTCTCTGAGAGGCAGTGGACTCACTGCTGGGTGAGAATCCACTCCACCTATAGAGATGGACATACTTGATAGATAATGAATAAGACCCTGATGCACTGGTACTACACCCCGGTGAAACTTAAAAGCCAGGGATTAACATCCCATGACAACTGCTGGTGGTGCAGGCAAGCAGGGCCCCATCTTTACCATGTACTATGGGACTGCCCAAGCCTCCATGCATTCTGGGAAGGGGTGAAAGACATCTCTTGAGAAGTGCACCCAGAGGTACTCCCAGAACCCCCCCCCCATGCTGCTCTTGGGATGTGAGAGGTCAGGTCTCTCAAACACAGCTCTGGAGCCTGATGGGTCACAGTAATGGAAGCAGCAGCCAAAAGATTGATACTGATGAAGTGGCATGCTCAGAGTACTCCATCCATTCAAGAGCTGCTCCAGTCAATAACCCAGGTAGCCAACTTTGAGAGACTCTCAAGATTTGTGGGAGGCACCATGGGTGCATATGCAGACTGCTGGCAATGTTTCCTGAATTCCAGATACTGCCACAATGCTCAACCCATCCCTGGATGAATGGGTGTTGCAGCAAAGGGTCTGTGCCCTCCCTGAGTGCCCCCTAACATCTTCTACATTTCTCAACTCTGGCATTACTATTCCTCAGTTACAAGGATTGCCTGGATGTAAATAGTTTTTGTTGTGTAGGATGTAAAAAGTTAGGGTTAGAGCATGCAGCCAAGGCCCATGGATGTCAAATACTTGAATGCTTGGCTTGTACAGGTTAGGAAGGCCATCAGATGAATGCAAGTGGGACCCTCTTCCCCTTCTCCTTGAGTTGGATAACAGCACCATGTGCACATGGAGAGGGTCGGGTGCCCACTGTCTCACTCCTCTGATGTACAGGTATAGGTACAGCCAGATCAGGTGTTAACCACAGTATAGTATCTGGTAGATAAGAACATTTTCTGTACAGGCCTGGGTCATCCAGTGCTTTATCTTTTTTTTCTCTCACCCCAGGATCACTAAATGTTGCGGTGCCCCATGGTCTACATATATGTTGCTGTGTGCAAAGTTGGAATAAAAATTTTTAAACACAAAAACAAACTACTTGCACAATGGCAACATATCCCAAGACTATTGCTATAGTGTGTTACTATGCTGTAATATTTTAATCTTAAGTGCATCTGGAAAAATTCCTTACTCGACCCCTTAATAAAGCAATCAAAAAAAATCAAGAACATATGCTGAACTGCGATTGAGCAGAGTGTATGATTTACAATGCTCTTTCATAAATAACAAATAATTCATATCTCATTCTATATAACATACCTTGTAAATAAATATATTCTATGACAAAAAAACAGTATAATAATTCAGTTAAATATTTTTATGTTGCAATATGATTGTTTTACATTTTTGAAAAGAATGATTCATAAGAAATATCAATTATTAACAGAAATCAGAGTCCTGGATATTCAAAGCAGTTGCGCCGGTGCAAGTGAGGAATTGTGCCAAGGAGTCATATTCAGTGGGAGCCAATGCACAGCGCAAATACCATTGTGCCAATGCACAACTATAATGAATGCAGGCACAACCACAGGGGTGTGCCCATGAATATCCAGTGCAGTGCAATATTTAACCATGGAACCATGGCACATGTGTGGAGCAAAACCAAGATGCGCCAAGAAGACTTAAGCCTATAAATACCAGGCGCAAGCACACAGACAGCACTTGCACCAGGCAAGAGAGAGGCAAAGAGAGAGAGAGAGAGAAAGAGGGAGAACCAGAAAGATAGAAAGAAAGAAAGAAAGAAAGAAAGAAAGAAAGAAAGAGAGAGACAGCCACATAGGGAGAGTGACGGGGTGGCACTGGAAAGGGAGAAGGAGCAGAGAGAGTGAGAGGAACAGGAAGGCACAGTACCAGGCAGTGCACCAGGGTGCCACACATCCCACAGCAGCCAACCATGGGGGGATATGAGACAGCAGGGACCATGAACAGTGCACCATACATGATAGGGACCATAATGAGGGGTGTGAGGGGGCAGGCAGGACAGCGATGTGGCTGAGGAAGGGCCCGTCAGCGGTATGCCTGACACAGGTGGTACTTTGCCCACACCACCTTTGAGAACTTCACCAACATGGAGATAGGGGTCCAGTACCACCAGAATAGGGTAATTCTGAGGCAGCTCTGTGAGCTGTGCAGTGAGGAGATGCAGACAGCCACAAGACGGAGCAATGTAATGTCTGTGGAGATGAAAGTCACAGCAGCTATGTGCCTGCTCACCATGGGCACCTTTCAGAGACCAACTAGGGACACCACAGGCATAACCCAGTCAGCCATGTCATGCCTCCTCACACAGTTTCTCAATGCCCTGCTGCCATGTGCTTTGGAATACATGCATTTCCCCAGCACACAGGTGGAGAGTACAGCAGCAATGCAGGACTTCCACAGGATAGCACATATGCCTGGCATGATTGGGGCCATTGACTGCACCCATGTAGGCATCTGCATGCCACCTGGCCCAAGGGGCCTAGCATACATCAATAGGAAGGGGAGCCCAAGTATCAACTGCCAGGTGGTGTGTGATGCCATGGGGTGCATCACCAATGTCTGTGCCTCACACCCTGGGAGTGCACACAATGCATTCATCTGGCACAGATCTGTGCTGTGCCACAGATTCAAACATGGGGACATCCCCACAGGCCACCTAGGATCGGCATGGGGTGACAGGAAGGGCAGGTCATGGAATGGGAAAGGGCAGGGTGGGCACTCAGGTGAGGGCACCAGGGCAGGCAAGGGGCACAGCAAGGGAAGGCAGAGAGTTAACCATGTCAGTATCCACACAGGTGACAGCATCTACCCACTGAGGCCCTGGCTGCTCACCCCCTACCGGTGCCTGTCATCCCCAGTAGAAGAACACTACAACAAGGCACATGCCAGCATGCAGAACATCATTAAGTGTGTATTCAGAATGCTGAAGACATGTTTCTGTTGCCTAGACAGGTTTGGTTGTGCCCTACAGTATAGCCCCTCTAAAGCCTGTGGCCTATTCTTGGCCTGCTGCACACTGCACAACATGGCCATCGACCATGGGATAGCTGTTGAGGCTGATGAGGGTGACAGTAGTGGGGACAATTGAGACAATGTGCCAGAGGGAGGTGAACAGCCCCCCCAGGTGGAGGGATCCACGGCTGAGGAGGCAGGCCCGGCAACACTGAGACACCATTGCGCAGGAGCATATTGGTGCATGAAGGTAGGTGGCACTAAACCCATGGATGAGCCACACACACAGGTACAGCACACAGGCAGGGGTATGCATGGCAATGGGCATGCACACACAGAGGTGTCATGCAGGGTCAAGGGAGTTGGTGGCACACTGCCACACACAACTGCATAGAGCAGCACACACACACACACACACACACACACACACACAGACATACGCGTGCGTTGGTATGTGATGAGGATTAGATGCATAGCACCGGTGCACAGGCGCAACCGGTGCAGATCAGCCCTCATCATGCCCATGCCACATGGTCCAGCAGCAGGGCAAGCATGCACACAGGCAGCATATGGTGCAACACACAGGCACCACGCCAGTGGCATGTACACACACATGCCACCCATACAAGCACTGGACAGCAGCAGCAGACTGTGGTCAAGGTGGGCTGCACATCAGGGCTGCTTCATGGAACCCTGGCCACCACAGCCATGGGGGTGGCCACACCCGGGTGGATCAGCAGCCACAGGCTGCTCATCAGCCACAGGGGGTCTGTGCAACAGTCCCCTCGGGGTTGATCCACATGACCGTGAAGGGGTTGGCATGGGGGGGTGTAAGTGCCCAAACAGGCCTGCCCCAAGCATACCTGGGATGCCAACAGCAGAGCCCAGCATTGACAGTGTGGGTGTAGCCCAACGCTGGGATCATGGGGTGGACAATGCAATGTGTGGAGTCCGCAGTGGCTGGCCATGCCCTGTGACAGCCAGCAGCATGAAGCCATCCGTTACCACCTGTGCAGTGTGATCCATGGATGCAATCATGGCTTCCTGCATACAGTGAGCAATGCAATCAATGGAAGCCATCGTGGCCTCCTGCATGTGCTGCATCCCCACAAGGAGCTGTGCAATGCCCCTCTTGTGCTGCTCAGCCAACTGGCACACCTCAACACACAGTGCACGCAGCCCAGTGGCAACCTCCACCTGCTGCTCAATGGAAACCTGGAGCAAATGGGTGTGCTCTGCCATTGACTCAGCATCCTGGGGATTCTGGGCAGAATGCTGACCCTCCTGTGGTGACCGGCCATGCTGCACAGCCCCCCTTTCAGGTGGACACTGCACAGTGGGGTCCTCCTGGGGTATGTCCCTAGCTAGTGCCCTGGTGACAGACCCTGCGTCCGGCTACCCTGTGGCACAAGCAGCCTGCTGCCATTACCCCTCTGGCTGCTGAACACTGCCCAATGCCTGCATGGCTGCACCACCACCACTGCACAGCACAGCTGTGGCAGTGCACACAGCGGCACCCACAGAGGCGGCAGGTGGCTGGTCCCCCGCTGTCAGGTGGCTGAACGCGCTGCCTGTGCCTGGTATGGGTGTCTCCCACACACCACACATGCTGTCCAGGATTATGGTGAGGTCATCATCGGTGTCGGACCCCACCCCAATCTGTGTCTACACACACAGGACGCTGAGACTGGCATCCTGTGGAAACACATTTAGGGCCTCATCCGACCCCCATGCCCAGGACATCTGGCTGGACAGTGGTGGTGTGCTGCGGCCTCCCAGGCCCCTGAATGCCTGTGCCCCATCCTTTACTCGCAGGTGTGCCGGTGCTGGAAGATAAAACAGGTGTGTCAGTGAAGCAGTGGCCACATGTGCCCCCACCCCACCCCCACTATGCTACAGCATGCTGTTCATTGCCACTATACGTACCATGCAGGGATGGGCTGACACCTGTCTGGAATCCACTGCCAGGCACACCCTCCATGGTGCTGCAGCACAAGGTGGCTGCCACCAGCTCCTCCTGCACCATGAGCTGTGGCACATCCACAGGCCCCCCCTCTGGTGGCATTTCAGGCTACACGGATGGCCGCCACCTTCTCCTTGATCCACCTCTTGTCAGTGCCCACCTTCTTGCGGCACTCCTGCACTGACCACTGGTGACTGCCCTGCTGGTTGACGCATTCTGCCACCTCCACCCAGGCCCCAGCCCTGGCCTGTGGTGTGCCCATGGCACAGCTCAAGAGTATCTCCCTGTTGAGGTAGTCCTCGAACAGGGCCTCTGTTTCTGCTTTTGTGAAGTTGGGCCTGCGCTTGTGAGCAGGCCCACACTCCTCAACCTCCTCAGGTTCAGACATCTTGCTTCCTGTGGTAATGGACAGCACAGTGTGTCAGAGGCTGCATCACCCATTGCCATCCCCCATCCTGTGCCCTCTGTGCTCATTGTGCTCCAGCACCATGCGCAACTTACCCCACAAGAATGCATACCGGTCCATGGCCTGTGCCATTCTGTGGTGCTTTTATGGTGCATCGTATGCAAATTGGCTTTGGCACAGTGGTAATGATATGTTAATGCCCCCACTGTGCCATGCATTGGCTGATGAGCTTATTAGCATGTGGTGGCTGAATATCGCGTATGTGCACCGTGCGCAATGACAGTGCTCCAGAGCAAGTCAGATGATTGCTCCAGATCATGACGTGGTGCAATACACATGCAAGCATGGTGCACATTGGCGTGGTGCGCATGTGCCTTGTGGTGCATCACCACCTATTGTGTTGTGTGTGACAACTACGCAATAGCATCCATGGTGTACTCTGTGCTCTTATGGATGCTATTGTGCAGTTGGTGCACGGTGCGCAGCCATGCTCCGACCCATGCGGTGACCTCTGACCCTAGCTGACCCCCAGCCATGCCTATGTCATGCATCTCCACCATTGTGCGATTGGTGGACACAGGTCATATCCCCTTGGCCTGTGCATCTGGTGCATGCTGTTGCCATGTGCGGCTATGGCCACCATTTTGCTCCAAAGATCTCAGCAGGGACATGGTGCAGTGCAGGTCACATCAGGTGAGTAACTGGATGCAGGTGGAGCTGGCCAACCTCACAGCCTGCTTCCAGTGCCATGTACCCCAGCTGTTTGGACAGGCTCCACTACAGCAGCCCCATGTGGCAGGATATTGCTGCCACACTAGTGTAGCATACTGGGGTGGCCAGAAACAGTGAACAGTGTCATCACTCATATGGAGACCTGCTGCAGAGAGGGACCCAAGTCACCTCCAATGCCTGGAGGTGTGCGTTAGGCATGGGCATGTGCCACAGCTAGGTGAGTAGGCCCAGCATGCATGTGTGACCTGGTCTGTACTGTGGTGTTGGTTGGGCTGCCTGGCATGTCTTGCAGGGTGATGTACTGTCAGTGCGTGCATCACAGGGATGCATTACCCACCACTGCTTGCATTGCCATGCTGCTGTGTGGACGGTGCCAGGCAGGGGCCCACACTGTGCAGTTGGGGGCAGCTGCTGTGGCTGTATACTGATGTGCTCCTGTCTATGTTCCACTCCCAGGCCCTGAGAATCACCGGACAGCAGCAGCAATGGCTGCCGCAATAGGACAACAGGCTGCAGCAGGACCTGGAGGTGGCACTGGAGTGGCCCCAGCACCAGCGGGGCCACGGAGAGCAGTTAGGTTGGTACTGTCATGGGCCTTCAAACTTGTATTGGGGCTTAACGGGGGCATGGGTCTGGGCATGGCCACCTGTGCTGTGTGCCATGGCAGCTGTGTATGTTGCACTGTGCATGGTGCCCGCCAGTGTGACGCATCCATTGTACTCATGTGCCAGCTGTTGGTGGGAAGGGTGTGCACCCAGCTGCCACTGTTGATGCTGTGGTGCTGCATGGGCACTGTGCCATGTGACTGGCATTGTGTAGTTGGGTGGCTACTGTGTGGCAGGGACCACCATTGTGCACTGTTGTGATGTGCCGCAAAGTTTCCTTGTTTTTTTCTGTCTGAAGCCCGCTGTCTCTCCTCCTCCCCTGACTGTCTCCTCTTCTTCCCCTGCTCAGTTCCACCCTTGAGGTCATTCGGCAGGCCCCTAAAAATAAAACTTACATTGTTCTTCACCACACAGTTGCGGCATTCTAGTGCTCCCCCCACCTGAGGACATTTGCCAGTAAACAGTCCTTTGTTCCTTGCAGGCAGCATCATAGTGCTCCCCTACCATTCCGTGTCAGCTACTGATGTTACTAGAGGCACGGAACAGTTAGTGTCCTCTTAAAAAAAATGTAAATGTTTCACTCTCTTTCTTTGCTATTTGTCCCCCCCAAGTCCACCTAAGCCCTTTAAATTCAGTGACTTTGAGGGGAGGAGATAAGTACAATCACCTGGAGTGGAGGAGACTGAGACTGGAGTGACTAGTAGAATAGGAGCGAAGAAGAGGAGCCCTACCCAGAGCAGCAAGAACAGAAGCTGCATTTTGTAGCACCAGTGAGGAGAGAGAATGAGTCCTGCATCCAAAAGAAAAATGCATTCCCAAAAGAGCATAATTCACTTGGTCTCCAGCTGGTGAACTTGCTTCAGGGGGATGCACAAATCTGTTCTGCCTGCTTACCCACCCTGATAAATCTGCTGCTTGCTGCCTTGTGCCTGCTTGATCTTACCATATCTGCCTCCTGAAGACAATGTGAGACCTGCCCAGATTTCCTGCCTGAATCTGCTAAAGTAAACCTGTTTTGTGTTGGGATGGAAAAGTGAAGGTGGACTTGAAAGAAGGGGGTGGAAGAAGGGCACTAGCTGGAGTGGTCGGAAAAAAGAGTATATGGTGCCTTTGCTGAGCTTTTAGTTCCACTTGAATTTGTTTGGTTCTGCATGTCATGCATGCTCCTGTGCCACTTGTGTTGTTGATAGTTGCCTGAGGAGCAGGGTGGTGCAGAACCATTTGGTTTCTGCATGAATACAAGCCTGCCAAGTGTATGCCATGCTCCTGTGGTTTGTCACTTGATGGTCAGTGTAGGGATGGGCCTGGAAGACTGGTCCACATGCAGAGAAGATTGTTCTGGCCTCAGGTGACAGTGGGCAGATAGCAGATGAGCAGGTTGGCAAAGAACACATTTTTCTGCATGTATACCAGCCTGCCAGGTCTGTGCCATGCTCCTGTGATTTGTCGCTTGATGGTCGGTGGAGGGACGGGCCTGGCAGACTGGTCCACATGCAGAGAAAAATTGTTCTGGCCTCAGGTGATGGTGGGCAGATAGCGGCTGAATAGGCTGGCAAAGAACAATTTTTTCTGCATGTTTACCAGCCTCCCAGGTCCGTTCCATGCTCCTGTGGTTTGTCACTTGATGGTCAACCAAGGGACGGGCCTTGCAGACTGGTACACATGCAGGAAACACTTGTTCTGGTCTCTGGTGATGGTGAGCAGATGGACAGATGAACAGCCTGGCAAAGAGCAAATTTTTTTCTGCATGTATATGAGCCTGCCAGTTCCATGCCATGCTCTTGTGGTTTGTCACTTGATGGTCATTGGAGAGACAGGCCTGGCCGACTGGTACACATGGAGGAAAAATTGTTTTGGCTTCAGGTGATGGGGGCAGATGGGCAGAAGAGCAGCTGGCAAAGTACAATTGTTTTCTGCATGTATACCAGCCTGCCAGGTCCATGCCATGTTTTTTTGGTTTGTCACTTGATGGGCAGCTGAGAGATGGGCCTGGCAGACTGGTACACATGCAGGAAAAAATTATTCTGGCCTCAGGTGATGGTGGGCAAATGGGCAGACGAGCAGGCTAGCAAAGAACATTTTTTCCTGCATGTATACCAGCCTGCCAGGTCCTCGTCATGCTCCTGTGGTTTTACGCTTGATGGTCAGTGGAGGGACAGGCCTGGATGACTTGTACACATGAAGGAAAAAATTGTTCTGGCCTCAGGTGATGGGCGGCAGATGGGCGGAAGAGCAGGCTGGCAAAGAACAATTGTTTTCTGCATGTATACCAGCCTGCCAGGTCCATTCCATGTTTGTGTGGTTTGTCACTTGATGGGCGGCTGAGAGATGGGCCTGGCAGACTGGTACACATGCAGGAAAAAATTATTCTGGGCTCAGGTGATGGTGGGCAGATGGGCAGATGAGCAGGTTAGCATAGAACAATTTTTTCTGCATGTATACCAGCCTGCCAGGTCCTCGTCATGCTCCTGTGGTTTTTTGCTTGATGGTCAGCAGAACAATGGGCCTGGCAGATTGGTACACATGCAGGACACGATTGTTCAGGTCTCAGGTGATGGTGGGCAGATGGACAGATGAGCAGGCTGGAAAAGAACAATTGTTTTCTGCACGTATACCAGCTTGCTAGGTCTGTGCCATGTTTGTGTATTTTGTTGCTTGATGGTTGACTGAGGGACAGGCCTGGCAGCCTGGTACACATGCAGGACAAAATTGTTCAGGCCTCAGGTGATGGTGGGCTATTGGATGGATGAGCAGACTGGCAAAGAACAATTTTTTTCTGCATGTATACCAGCCTGCCAGGTCCGTGCCTTGTTCGTGTGGTTTGTTGCTTGATGGTTGGCTGAGGGACAGGCCTGGCAGACTGGTACACATGCAGGAAAAAATTGTTTTGTCCTCAGATGATGGTTGGCAGAAAGGCAGACAAGCAGACTGGCAAAGAACAACTTTTTTCTGCATGTATGCCAGCCTGCCAGGTCCGTGCCATGTTTGTGTGGTTTGTCGCTTGATGGTCGGCTTAGGTTCAGGTATGGCAGACTGGTACACATGCAGAGAAAAATTGTTCTGGCCAGATGCCAATCAAATTTCTAGGAAAGTGGGTGGAGGGTTGAGTTCAAGTAGTGGGCTGGGCATAATGTGACAGATTAAATTGAGTGTCAAATTGTACTGCATCTGTAAATGTTGAAGTGATCTGATCTTATCTGTACATTATTTAAATGCTATAGAAATTGTACATTAACTTTTTACTGTACTTCTGGGGTCCTTTGTGTGCTATACTGTTTCGAAGTATGCATATTGGCCTGGATATTCAGAACTGCACCAAAGCCTGGCACAAGTCTGGTGCAGCACAAATCCAATTAGCTTTGGCTCAGCTGGAGCCATATTCAGAGGTTGAGCAGGCCGAACAGCACCAGCACAAAGGGCTGAATATGGCAGAGTTGTGCCATGGTGCAAACAGAGGTATGCCATAGCGCAAACAGATAAGCTCCAGTGCATTCATGGCAGCAGAGCAGCACAGCAACAGAGGGGGGCAGGGCACAGAGAACAGACCCAGGGACACAGCCATCTAAGCACAGTGACAGAACATGGGAGGCCTCCACCAGCAGAGCACAGCAGTTCACACATATGCACCCAATCACCGGACCCCAGAACACAACAGTGGCATGGATAGCAGGTGACAGGAGGTGCCAACGGCCAATGGAGGGCCACTAAGGGAGCCTCCCCAGCAGGTTGCTGGCCATGCCCCCTGAGACCATAGCAGACCACACACAGGGCCATGCAGCCAAGCATGCACATGCCACACAGGCACACAGGGAGCCAACACAGTGGGCACTGAATGGGCCGGGTTGCAGGCAGCATGGCAGACCACGTGGGACTGACCACCCAGTGCCAAGCAGAGGACACCAACACAGTGTGTGGACAGTACTTGAATAATGACCATGGCCATGTGCTACCACCACACACACACACACACACACACACCCCTGACTGCCAGCCCATGAGTACCCCAATGCACAGCCACCGACCCGGGGATGGACACCACCACAGTGGGACATACCACAGCACACAGCAGAGAACTGTGGAAGCACAACATGCACCCCCTCCCATTAATACAACACGGAGAGATACTGGGCCAATGCAGCATGGCTCCTCATGCCACCTGCAAAGCAGACACAGACACAGACACAGACAGGTATGTTATAAAATATTTATATAAAAAACAACTATTTACAAAAACAGCAGGGGCTGGGGAAGGTTAGGTACAGTGAGGGAAGGGGACAGGGAACAGGGACTGTACAGTGGGAGGGGGCACAGTAGGGGAAGGTGACACAGGGGAAAACAGGCACAACTCTAGCAATGGCCCCATCTGGCCACCCTGGCAAGCCTATGCTCCCTTCTCTCTGCAACCATCATCCTACATATGGCCACCACAACCTCAAGAATGCTTGATATGACAAGCAAGGTCTGCCACATCAGCTGGCTCAGCATCTGTTGTTGCAGTCTCCGCACTGGATGCTGGACACCTATAGCAAGGGACAGGACAGGTGATCAGTGCAATGTCCCAAGGAACCATGCCCTCCCACAGTGCACAATGGGCAGTGGGACCACACACCCCTGTAGAGCCCAGAGTGGACACTCACAGGGGGTGGGCCAATGCCAGCCAGCAACACGCTGCACCACGATGTTGCACAGAGGTGGACCCTGCCGCACAATGGCCACATGACTGCACAGTGACAGTCACATGGCACTCTGCACTGGCAGCACCACAGCAACAATGGTGGCATCCAGGTGCAAGTCCACCCCACTAACAGCAGACACACGTGTCCAATGGATGCTCCACAGTGGCATGCACCATGCACAGTGTGACACACACAACTGCCACGGCACATGGCACAGGCGGTCATGCCCGCACCCATACCTCACAGTCACCCCCCCATGTACAGTGTGAAGCACCATGACAGTGTTTACCTGCCCCCTGTAGTGCTCCTGGTGAAGGTTCTCCACCATCAGGGTGTATCACACCAGCATGTGCCACTGCAGCCCTGGCCTGCCTGCTGTCCTCCGGCCCTGAGAATGGAAAGAGGACAGGTGCACATCAGTAACTGACCACAGCAGCTTCTTCCCCCAGCCCTCTGTACACAGAGTGTGTCCCTGCCTGACACATCTCGCATGCCAGCACAGCTGCATCACAATGCAAGCAGCAGCTGGCAATGCCACTCCATGATGTGCACGACGACAGTGTACACCACCGCAGGGCATGTCAGGCAGCAAAGCTAACACCACAGTACAGCACCAGGGCAGACATGCAACATGGGATGACTTACCTGGCTATGGCACTGCACCATGCCTGGCACATGCCTGAAGCCTCCGTAGGTGGTCAGGGTCCCTTCGTATGAGGTCACTTTACTGGTGCCTACACTGATCTGTGGTCCTGAACACCCGGTCCTCCACTCCAGACTGGCAGTGATAGCCTGCCACACACTGCTCCTGGCCTGCTGCAAGGGCACCTGGCCAAACAGCTGGGGGCTCTGGGGCTCCACACAGACCACCAGGTTGGCAAGCTCCACATCTGGCCAGTTAAGGGAATGGCATCCCCTTCCCTGTGCCATTGCACTTGCTCTGGACTGGCGGTGAAAATGGCGGGAGCAAGCACACGTGTCTGCCACAGGTACCAGCTGCACGATGCCTGGAGACTGCACAGTGCCCGACCATCATTCAGTGCTGTAAAAGCACAGTGGGCATGGCTAGGTGGGGTCACAGAGTCATGGTGAGGACCCAGGCGTCAGTGGTTTAATGCACAGTGTGCATGTGCGTAATAGGGAATATGCCAGCTTGCACGAAGTGTGCCAATACATCATTCTGTCTGTGCATCTTGTGTGATTGACACCGTGACAGTGCAGTGTGCATGCATACTGCAGGCCTGAGCACTGCACATGCGTGGGCATTGCACCACCACTTGCTCCAGTGCAATACCATTGCATACAGTGCAGTATCTCTATATTCAGGTGCTGCATGCAAATAAACTCATCAGCCAATGCGTGGCATAGTGGGGTGCATTAGCATATCATTACCATTGCGCACAACCTCATTTGCATGTGTTGCACCTCATAAGCACCAGGGAACAGCACAGACAAAGTACATGTATTGCAACCTTGGTAGGTAAGTAGTGGATGCCACAGTAGCACACTGGGATCAGACAGCACTGCAGGGTGGGACGGACCAGGGAGATGCTGCCAATTACACACTGTGCTGTCCATGTCCACAGGAGGCAACATGTCGGAACAAGAGGAGGGTGAGAAGCGGTGGCCTGCATGGAAGTGCAGGCCCATCTTCACAAAGGGTGAGACAGATGCCCTGTTTGAGGCCTACCTCGACAGTGAGGCCCTGTTGAGTGGTGCCACGGGCACACAACAGGCCAGGGCTGCTGCATGGGAGGAGGTGGTGTCCTATGTAAACCAGCATGGCAGCCACCAGCAGTCAGTACAGGAGTGCTTCAAGAAGGTCGGGACTGACAGACGGCACATTAAGGAGAAGGTGGCAGCCATCAGGATGTCCCATAATGCCACCAGTGGATGGCCAGCAGATGCACCCACACTGACACCAACAGAGGATTTTGTGGCAGCCACCATGCACTGCATCACGGTGGAGGGTGTGCCTGGAGGATGCTTCCAGATGGGTGGCAGCCCATCACTGCATGGTATGTATGTCAGACACGCACAGCTGGTGGCCTGGAGGGTCCATCCATGGGCATGCTGGCATGCATGCGGGCATCCTGCATGCCATGTGCACTTGTGCACACCCACATGCATGCCATGCTGCAAGACACATGCAGTGGCAGTGTACATGTGGGCATAGCATCACTGACACACAATCCTTCTCTTGCAGCACCAGCATGCCTCCATGCAGAGGATGGGATGCCAGCAGCAGCAGCAGCAGCATTACCTTTGGATGCTGGTAAGGCCCTGAAGGATGAGCCATCTACATCCACTGGCATCCAGGGGCCCAACAGGCTGTAGCCCAGCACCACAGTGCCTGTGGATGTCCTAGATCTAGGGTCAGATGAGGCCCTGGATGTGATCCTGCAGGATGCCAGCCTTGGTGTCCTGTGTGTGAAGATACAGATCAGGGTGGGGTCAGACTCAGATGATGACTACACACACCTCCTGGACAGCATGGGTGACATTGTAGGCATGTCGCCCCTCCTAGCTTCACAGTCAGGTACCATGCCCAGTGCTATGCCAGCTGTAGCACAGCTGCCTGCCACCACTGCGGGTGCAGCAGTGTGCGTTGTCATGGATGTGCCCAGTGGTGGAGGTGGTGAAGCCATGCAGGTGCAGGGCGGCATACAGCATCTTGAGGGGCAACCAGGCAGCCAGACACAGGGTCTGCCACCGGAGCACCTGCTGTACCCATTCACCCTGCAGACCCCACTGTGCAGCATCCACCAGAGAGGGGCGCTGTACAGCATGGCAGGTCACCCCCAAAGAATCAGCGTCACCCAAGAGCACCAGGATTTGGACTGTCTGGCTGAGCACACCCAGTTGCTGCAGACGTCCATTCAACAACAGGTGCTGCTAGCCACTGGGGTGTGTGCACTGCATACAGAGTTGCACCAGTTAGCCGAGCAGCAGGACAGGGGCACTGTGCAGATCCTGGAGGGGATGCAATGAATAAAGGAGGCCACGACTGCATCCTTGGAACACATTGCCAGTGTAATTGCAGATGGCTTTGCGTTGTTGGCTGCCACAGGGCATGGCTGTGCACAGAAGACCCCGCAGTGTGTTGTCAACCCCACAGGCCTGGATTCAGGTGACCCCATCACAGTCGATGCCGTGCTTGGATGTAGGCATCCCATGCATGCCTGGGGTGGGCCTGTTTGGGCGCCTGCACACCCCCTCAAGGACACAGTCGCGGTACCATGCTTCCACCCCTGGAAACTGTTGGAGACCCCAGACTGATGCAGCCTGGGTGGCTGCTGGATAGGCCCCAGTGGCTGCCCTCGGGCTGTGGTTGCTGGCGGTACCATGCGGCCACCCTAATCTGCTTGCTGCCCTGACCGCAGTCTGCAGCTGATGCCCTGTGCACCCATGAGCAGTGTGTGTGTGTGTGTCATACAGATGATGGCATGCCTGTGTGATGTACTGCATGCTTTCTGTGTGTGCGCATGCCCGGCTGCTGACCAGGTGGCATGGGTGTGTTGAGGGCAGTCTAGCACCGGTTGCGCTTGTGCCATGGATCTGATCTACACTATAGTCCAATGCCTCGTGGTGTGTGTGTGTGTGTGTGTGTGTGTGTGTGTGTGTGTGTGCGTGTGTGTTGCTCTGTGTGGGTGTGTGCCACTGACTCCCCTCCCCCTGCATCACACCTCTGTGTATGCAAGTTCCTCATCATGCACATCCCAGCACATGTGTTGTACCTGTCTGTGTGGCCAATACATGTGTACCGCATGTCTTACCTGTGTTCACCAAAGTGTTCCTATGCAACAGTGTTGCAGTGGCATAGTGCCTGCTGCAGCAGTCGGGGGTCCCTCCGCCAAGGGGTGACTATCCACCACCCTCCTGCCCATTGCCTCTGTCAACCCCACTACTGTTGCCCTCATCAGCCTTGACAGCTATTCCATGGTCAATGGCCATGTTGTGCAGATTGCAGCAGGCCAGGAATAGGCCATAGGCTTTTGTGGGGTTGTGCTGTATGGCACCGCCTGACCTGTCTAGGCAATGGAAGCATGTCTTCAGCATGCCAAAGATGCGCTTGATGATGTTACGTGTGCTGGCGTGTGCCTCGTTGTACTGTTCCTTTGCTGGGGATGACGGACACCGGTAGGGGGTAAGCAGCAAGCACCTTAGTGGGTATGCACTGTCACCTGTGTGAAGAATGACATGGTTAGCCCTCTGCTATGCTGTGCTGCACCCCTTGCCTGTCCCTCACTCTCATGCAACCATGCACACCCCCATCACCAGAACTGCTCTACCCATCGCACCTTGCCCCATGCCATACTCACCCACTAGGTGGCCTGTGGGGATGTCCCCACATTCAAATCTGTTCCACAGAACAGAGCTGTGCCAGATGAATGCATCACATGCACTTCCAGGGTGTGTGGCACAGACATTGGTGATATGCGCTGTGGCATTGCTCACCACCTGGCAATTGATTCTTGGGCTCCAATTCCTGTTGATATACACCAGTCCCTCAGGGCCAGGTGACATGCAGATGCCCACGTGGGTGCAGTCAATGGCCCCAATCATGCTAGGCATGCATGCCACCCTGTGGAAGTCCTGCATAATTTATGTACGCTTCACCTGTGTGGTGGGGAAATGGATTAATTCTGAAGCACATGGCAGCAGATCATTGAGGAAATGTGTGAGGAGGCAGGATGTGGCTGACTGGGTGATGCTCTTGGTGTCCCCTGTTGGTCCTTGGAAGGTGCCTGTGGTGAGCAGGCACATGACAACGGTCACCTTCGTCTCCACAGATATGGCGTGGCTCCGTTTGGTGGGTGCCTGCATCTCCTCACTGCACAGCTCACAGAGCTGCCTCAGAATAGCCCTGTTCAGGTGGTACCAACCCACAATATCGGTGTCACTATAATTCTCAAAGGTGATGTGGGCACGGTACCACCTGTGTGGTGTATACCACCAAAGGGCCCTTCATCTGCCATGTAGCTGTTCCTCTTGCCTCCTCACACCCCTTATTACCACCTCCATCAGAAAGTGTGTACTCTCCATGTCTCCTGCTGTCCACTGTCTCCCTGGGCAGTTGGCTGCCAGCTGTGTGCCACTCTGGTACACAGGTTTTGTGTCTGTATATGTGTGTGTGTGTGTGTGTGTGTGTGTGTGAGTGTCTCTCTCTCTCTCTCTCTCTCTCTCTCTCTCTGCCCCTCTCTCCCACGCCATCTCTCTGTCCCTCTCCCTCTGTGTCTGGTCTTGTGGCTGTCTGTCTGTCTCTTTCTCTCTATCTCTCCCTCTCACTCTCACTCTTGGCACAACTGCTGTCTGTGTGTTTGCATCCTGTTTTTATAGGAACATATTTGGTCGGCACAATGTCCATTTGCTCCACACTTGCACCATAGTTTCACGGTTGAATATGCCATAGCACTGGATATTCATCGGAAGGCCCCTTGCACTTGCACTGCATACATTCTAGTTGCACATTGGTGCAATGGATTTTGTGCTGCAACATGGCTCCTGCTGAATTTTGCTCCTTGGTGCAATTCCTTACTTACGCTGATGCAACTCAGTTGCACCATGCTCAACTGCTCTGAATATCTGGGCCAGAGTGTTCTGGTGGCAAATGTAAACCAAAAAAACAACTGTTCTATGTGTATAATGGAAGGAGGAGGGATGGGCATAGTGGACTGGCAGACACAAATTACTCTGGCCTCTGATGGAATATGGAGGGCTGTCCAAGCCGGCAGGCACAGAACAATTATTTTCAACCTGTATACCAGCCTGCTTGGTCCATCCCTTGCTCCTGTGGTTTGTCAATGGTGGAGGGACGTAGTCGGACAGACTGACACACACATGTTGAAAACAATTGCTTTGGCCTCTGATGGAATATGGAGGTCTGTCCAAGCCAGTGGGCACAGAACAATTATTTTCAAGCTACATATCAGCCAGCTTGGTCCATCCCTTGCTCCTGTGGTTTGTCGATGGTGGAGGGCCGGGGTCTGACAGACTGGCACATATGTTGAAAACAATTGCTCCAGCCTCTGATGGAATACAGAGGGCTGTCCAAGCTGGCGAGCACAGAGCAATTATTTTCAACCTGTTACCAGCCCACTTGGTCCATCCCTTGCTCCTGTGGTTTGTCGATGGTGGAGGGACGGGGTCTGACAGACTGGCACACATGTTGAAAACAATTGTTCTGACCTCTGATGGAATATGGAGGGCTGTCCAAGCCAGTGGACACAGAATAGTTATTTTCAACTTGTAGACCAGCCCACTTGGTCTGTCCCTCAGTCTGTCATAGAAACATAGACTTTGACAGCAGATAAGGACCACTTGGCCCATCTAGTCTGCCCATTTCCCTACCTACAGGATAAGCTGCAGATCCTATTTAACCAACAACCTATTTCTTCCTACCCCCCACAAAAATTGCCTTATGTCTGTCCCATGCATTCTTGAATTCTCCCACAGTTTTAGACCCCACAACCGCCTCAAGAAGGCTGTTCCATGCATCCATCACCCTCTCTGTGAAAAAATACTTCCTCACGTTGCCCCTGAGCTGTCCCCCCCTCTATCTTCAGATTGTGTCCCCTTGTTCTTGCACATCTCTTTTTCTGAAAGATGCTACCCTCTTGGACTTTGTTGATTCCACTGAGGTACTTAAATGTTTCTGTCATGTCTCTCCTCTCCATCCTTTCCTCAAGGGTATACACATTAAGCTCCTTTAGTCTTTCCTCGTATGGCTTCTCTTGCAGACCCTGCACCATTTTAGTTGCCTTCCTCTGAACTGCCTCCATCCTGTTTATGTCCTTGCGGAGATGGGGTCTCCAGAACTGGATGCAGTACTCCAGATGGGGTCTCACCAACTGTCTGTACAGGGGGATAATAACTTCCTGTTTTCTGCTGGTGATACCTCTCTCTATACATCCCAGTATCCCCCCAGCCCTCCATACCGCCTTCTCACATTGCTTGCCAACCTTAAGGTCATCTGTTATGATTACCCCCAGGTCCCTTTCCATTTTTGTTGTTGTTACTACCCCTTCCCCCATTGTGTAATCTTCCCTTGGGTTTTTGTTTCCCAGGTGCATTACTTTGCACTTCTTTGCATTGAATCAAGCTGCCATACTTCGAGCCATTCCTCCAACCTTGCCAAGTCCCTTCTCATTCTTTCCACGCCTCCTTGTGTATCAACCCTGTTGCAGATCTTTGTGCCATCTGCAAAGAGGCATCCTTTTCCTTCCAGTCCCTCTTTAATGTCACTTATAAAGACATTAAAAAGGACAGAACCCAGTACTGAACCCTGCGGTACCTCAATAGTAACCCCCCTTTCTTCAGCGTGGACTCCATTTACAATTACCTTCTGTGTCCTGTTGTTCAGCCAATGTTTTACCCAGGCTACCACCCTGGGACCCGCTCCCAGGCTGATTAATTTGACTACTAATCTTTTGTGTGGGACTGTGTCAAATGCCTTGCTAAAGTCTAGGTAGGCCATGTCCACTGCCCCTCCCTGGTCTACTACTTTGGTCACCCAGTCAAAGAAATCAATTAGATTCATCTGACATGACCTCCCTGCTGTGAACCCATGCTGCCTTGAGTTCTGTGCCTCACTGGCCTTTAGGTACTCAATGATTCTTTCCTTCAGAAGTGATTCCATCACTTTCCCTACCACAGAGGTCAAACTGACAGGTCTGTAGTTTTCTGCATCTGTCTTGGTCCCACTTTTGTGAAGAGGAATCACATCTGCCTTCTTCCAGTCCTTGGTTCCCATACCATCCTCCCATGATTTGTTAAAAAGGGTAGTCAGTGGTGTCACTAGTTATCTAGCTTAATTCTTTTTAGAATTCTGGGTGAATTCCATCCATTTCATTCTTTGTCACCTTCAGTTTTAGGAGTTCTTTCAGAACCCTTTCTTCTATGAAAGGACTGGGATCAACCCCTCTCCAGAGTGCTTCTGTTAATTGGATTTGGCACCTCCCCCACTTCCTCTTTTGTGAATACTGAACAGAAGTATTCATTCAGTATCCTTGCTTTTTCACTGTCACTCTCTGCCCACCCACCATCCATTCTATTCAGCCTCACTATCCCTCCCTTTGTCTTTCTACACTCCCTGATATACCTATAAAAAGTTTTATCCCCTTCTTAACTGAGTTAGCTATCTTTTCCTCAGTTTGTGCCTTTGCTATTCTGAGTACCCTCCCTGCTTCCTTCTGCCTTAATTGGTACAGTTCTCTGTCCTGCTCCTTCTGTGTTTTCTTATACTTCCTAAATACTATCTTTTTCTCCCTAACCTTCAGCACCACCTCTTTTGAGAACCATAGTGGCTTTTTCTTTCATTTTGATTTGTTTTATTTCCTTCACACAAAGTCTGTCAGTACCTGGCTACAAGTACTATGGTGGTTTAAAAGAAACAACAACAAATCGGCTATGAATTATTTTTTTTTTGGTTTACTAAACAGTAAAACTTTTGATTTGATTTTGAATTCTACTGCATCATACTCACTTTAGTGGGTAATTTAAACATGTCTGCACCACCATCAAAGTGTCCATGCATTTCCCGTGACAAAGCCAAGAATTTTCACCTCTCCAGTACTGTTTGTGCCATCGATCAGATGCATACTTGCCCAGCAGATCTTTATGAGGATGGGGGAAGCTTTTCTGCCATGTTTGCTGCCACACACTGGATTTTGTTTGGAAGCAACCATTGATATTCACTTGTAGTCATGGAAGCATCTGGAATGGAAAGAAGCACAGAAAAGAATACAACAAGGTACAGTAGTAGTTTGCTTAATGTTTGTGTAATGGAGCTGGCCCATTGCTGCAGACATTTGAGATACTGGACACCATACCTACATCATGTCAGTGACCTGGGTATGGACTCGGCCTGCCAGGGGTTGGCTAGGGAGGAGGAGCTGACTGAGCTGCTGACTGGCAGCTCTCCTTCTCAGGATGGCTTCAAGGGTCTTCTCAGTGTATGGCTGCCACCCAGTGGAGACTGGGTGGCAGTGTCACACTGAGGATCCCTGGCACTAGGCTGAGGGTAGGTGGAAGAGGCTGTCACTGGAGCTGTGGTGCATGTGTGCACCTCCACATGCTTATACAACCATGTTTCGGGGCCTCGGATAACGGAGGTAGGAAATGTTGGGTCGAGTAAGGATGACACCTCCTGGCCAGCTCCAGGGATACACCGGGCAATGCATATTATGTTAAGTGCCTAAACAACCTAGGAGATGGTGAAGGCTGGCTGATTTAAGCTGTGGCCCACTGCGGAGCATAAAAGCCATATGGAATAAAAGTTTATGTAATTGATGTTCAATGCTTTTATGTAATTGACAGTTACATTTAAATCTGTACCCTCATCATTTGCCCTTTTTTTGTCCTGTAGGTGCCAAGCAACAGCAAGCACTGATGACATGCTTTGCTAAAGCCACCTCCTTATCCCTGGACTGGAAAGAATTTGTCATGGACTTTCTATGGGTCTTGATGCTGGTAGACATCCCTTTGGAAAAACCTGCTGCTTTCCAGGACTTTCTGTGCAAGTACATGAAGCAAGGTGACAGTCTTCCTGGGCCTGCACATCTTAGAAGAACCTACCTGCAAGGACTTTGTCCTCAGCATGGAGACTTCCTGAAGACACAGCTCAAGGATGATCAAGTCTTCATCTTTTTTGATGAAACCATGGACCCCTGTGGACACAGTGTTTTGGCTATTTTAGCACAGCCATTAAGAAATGTGTGTGAGCAGTCTCTCCTAATTGGCATGCAATTCCTACAGTGTGTCAACAACACAGCAGTGGTCCAGTCTCTTCTCTGATTCCTAAACAGCAACGGGGTGGAATTTGAAAAAGTTCCCGCTGTTGTTAGTGACAGTGCGAGCTACATGCACAAGGCATTAGGCACTATTCTGAGTGGCCTGTTGGAAAATTCTGGGCATGTGACCTGTGTGGCCCATCTGCTTAATCTTGTGCTGGATATATTGTCTGACACATTGCAAGATTTAAATCTTGTAGTTGCTCTGGTAAAGAAAGTTTTCTGTCAGAGCCCAATGCACAGACATCAGTTTTTAGAGTTCGTGGAGTCAAGGAGGGTATTGTGCCAAAGACGCCAGTCTATGCAGTGCAGACCCACTGGTGTTCTTGGATCAGAGGTGCATAATATCTGGTGGACTACTTGGCTGTAATCACAGAATTCCTAGAGAAAAGCACTGCATCTGATGCTGTAACATTAAAATGTATCAAGGGCATCCTTACACACAAACAGATTTTCTGACACAAGCAACTTTTGTGGCTGGCCATTTTCCAGAGCTTGTCAAACTCATTGAGGAATTGCAGGCAAGTTCTAAGCCTCAGGGTCACACTATACTTGGACATTTAAAGAATGTCCATCTATTTCTGCATTTTTGTGCTACAGCAGGTGAAAGTGAATACAGGCCTAAGACAGTGCAAGCACTTTTCAGGTGCTCGGTAGATGGGAGACAAACCTGTGTAGATCTATTGCAGAGGCTGATGCTGCAAAGCAGTGCCAAGCTGGAAAATATGCTACGTGCATATCCTTCACTGGCTACTTTTAAAGTAGCCCGTATTCTGGATCCAAAGCAACTACCACTGCTAGATCCAGATAAAGAAATGTATGTCAATGAACTCCAAGGCCTGGCAAATGTAACCAGTTTTGAATGGCATGCATACAGAACTGCTGTGCAGTCCATCCCAAATGAATTGGACATTGATGAATAGTGGGGAGCTCCGCGTGATGCATTGCCTAATCTTAGTGCTGTTGCAAAAAGGTACATTTTTCTCCCAGTTTCCACAGCAGATGTGGAATGGACACTCTCTGTCTATTCAGACTTTCTGAAAGACAATAGAAGAAATATGACAGAAGAAAATGCGAAACTGTTGCTGATGTTAGAAATATATTAAAAAGTTCTAGATGTGTTGATTGCTAGTTGCTAATGTTTTTTTCAGTACTGCTAGATTTATTCAAGTATAGCCAATGTTACTACATTTGGTTTATGTATATTGTATTTCTTTGAAAATGTATATTATGGACTGCATTGTTTTGTTTTTGCTATTTTCATTCACTGCAAATCAGTTAATTTTATTGCTAGAAATCCAAATAGCACCACAGACCGTCCTTTGTACATTGTACTATGTATGTTGCATTTAGAATGTGGAATTATGTATTTATGGACTATATTTTTGTTTTGATTTATTTGGATTTGAATTTACTGTAAGTAGTTTATTTTGTTGATAAAATAGTAATACAATGCAAAACCTTTCATTATTTGTCTGTTTCCTGTAAATTAGAGGAATGTAGAATGCTCCACAAACCCTCCACAATTTTTTGCAATTTTTTAACAATTTCTCCACAATTTTCACAATAATTTTCCTCAATTTTCAAGTGACTCTGGTTATCAGTAACAAACTACACATCAATTTTTGCCTGCCATATCAGAAGAAGAATAGGGTCGTAGTCATTGATAAATACCTCATTCTGCAGTCTGGATAACTCATAAACCCTTTTAGTGGACTTTGCCTTGAGATGGTGATGCATGGCTGAGAACAAGTCATTCATATGTCCTTGCTGGCAGACATGTTTAGGGGAAACCAAAACAATGCCTGGTGTACCACTCATTATGACTCTTGACTGGTCGGTGGCAGTAATTCCCACAAAGATGCCACTGAAACTTCTGCACCAGTTTCCACAGTGTTGGACTGTCAAACTTGTCAGGGATGGGACAAGTAATGTAATGCTGAATGAAGCTCAAAACTTCAGCTGCTTCGTTTTCACCAATATGAGGAGCATCTTTAATCTACAACTACATATGGATGTGTGGTGTACTTCATGCCTGGTATTCTGTCCTTCAAAAGTAGTGCTCAACTAATCCAAGAGGTGGATTGTCCTCTGACAATATGAATGTCAATATGTCATGGAAGCAATTGTGAAAATGTTGGGACACAGATACTGGATCAAGTGAACACATCTCACCAAGTCTCATTGATGAAATGCCATCAACATCAGCATTGTTCCACCTCAGCAGTTCAATTGACTCATCCCCGGCTGTACTCTGCACAGCTCAGAGTAACGAATCAAGTGGCTGCACCATACTCATACATCATAGTCATGACCTCTGAATGTCTACGATACCAGTATTCTTTTTTGCAACACAAACTCAACAGTATAGAATTCACCTGCAGTGTTTCATCCTTTTCTTTCAGTTTTTGAAGAAATGCAACTGCTATGATTCCATCTAGTGGAGTAGTCAACCACAGAGTATGTGCAAAGGACACAGAGAGGATACTAAGCTCACTCTCCCACAGCAGGTAGAACAAATATTGTATGTTCCTACGGAATTTGCCATCCTTGTTTAAGACTCTCGATGTACAATATTCAGCACCTGGAACACGTACCACATGTGCATCCAAATGACCTCCTGCACCTTGAAGGAATCAATCTGGGAAGCAATGTGCTTCCAGTGTTTCCTCCCATGTGCTAATAGAACTAACTTCAACCTGTTTTATCTGGTACAAGTCAATATTATCACCAGTTGGATCCCTGCAATGTAGAGGGTGATCTGTGTACTGCTGATACACATCTTCATGAGTTGCAACATCAACCTTCTCAATCATTGGTTTTCCAGTGTCCACCACTCCAAACTGAGCACTCACATCTTTCCAAATTACTTTTTATTTGTTGGGACACTGTTCACTAGTATGACTACACTGTTTTCATTTGAGATTGTCTCCACATTCTTTTTCAGAGACACTGGCAAATACATGACAGACACTTTCAGAGACTTTAAAGCTCTTTCTGAGGCACTTTGCATGTCTTGGTATTCAAGTGCAGAATAGTGTGAAACATTTTCAATGTTTGTATGAGGATCCATTAAAACATATTTAGTGCAACAATCTCATTAGGTGTCACATCTGCCTCCATTTTGTTCAATACAGACTCAGTGGCAGAGTGTTATGCGTCACCTTTGTCAAACAGTACTGACACATAGTAACCAGTGAGTCCAGGTCACAGTCATGCTTTACTAGTAGGTAAGCCAATAGTTGTGCTTGCATGTCATTGCAAGATACAATCTTTTCCAGATCAACAGTTACAATCTGGTATCTGTGAAGTTGTCTGTGACATGAGACACACACAGAGTCAAATTTCTCTCTCTTTGCCAGTTCAGACTGGGCAATGAGTTTCCCAAATGTCTTAAGTATGTCAGATTCCCAAAGAGAGAGAGCACATGGTGCATTGGCAGAAGTGTCATCACATAATGCATCATAATGTTTAGTGTTATGTTGCACATCCTCTGTCACAACTATTGCAGCTTGCATATCTCCTTCTTTCAATGATTCATGAAGATGTTTGTATAGTGACACAGCTTTTGTCACCTGGTATACTTTACCCATAAAGACGAGCATCGCAGGACTGTACACAGCAAGCATGCGCATATGATGACACACACTGTTGCACACACCACTATCTAAGTAAGCCACAGAATGCCTCAGCAATCCTTTATGCTTGCAAATCTCACAGAGATCAATCTTGTATAATAGGTTGTATCACTGTTTTTTCTTTGTGGCAACAAAGCTATTCACGAACTGTGCAATAGCATCAAAGGATGCTTGATTAAGATTTACATGTCTCATTACATGTCCATGATACACAACTTTTCCTGTGCATCTCAGTAGTTGAGTCTGTGTCATCATCTGACACACTTGCTTCATCAGTGTGTGTGACACTCAACACATTACAAGTCTTACCACCCTCATCAACAGAAATTGTGATACCTTTAACAACTACATGGTGAGACTCCTGCCAGAAATAGCCCTCTGAGTGCTGTTTATGTGACCGTGGTTTTTTCAAAGACTTCACAAAAGTTGTCTCTGTTCAGAGTAGCAACTGTTTGCAGCTAAGTATGAACAGAGTTCAGAGCAGCACTGAACTGTTCAATCTGCTGCATCATTTGTCTCCACAAACATGCAAGGACAGCAAGTGCCATGTTCACAAAAGTGCAAACCCTAAGATGTACTTTCATTAATGCAAGTTGGCTCTTCAATCATTTGCCTTGATGTGTCATCATGTCAGAAATAATCTGATCAACTTTAGCCTTTGAAGCGAATTTCTGGAAAAATTTAAACTTGCTAAGATGGCCAGTAATTGCAGAAGTCTGTTTCTGTTTACAGGTTACATTGGCAATGCCTGCAACATGAACTGCTCTCTTCTGCTCTGTACTACCAACAAGATCAGAAACTGTGCACTTTGTAGTTGTTGATGAACAACTAACTTAGGCAGACATCTCACAAGCAGCAAGCAACCTTCTCCTATACAGACCTTGAAGTGTCCTCAGTTTTTCTCATCACATTTTTACTACCTACAATACTCTTCATCAACTGAACATTACTACAGTACTTATCCTTCCTATGTTTATTCACTTGTCTATCTCTTTTAGGCATTCTAGCAGTTTACAAACACAGGTTTCACGTTATGTAATGGTACAGGATTACACACTTATAAAAAAAGAAAAAATTACTTTCATAAAGCTCATCATCTGCTATGAGACATTAAGATCAGATAGTAATAAAACAAAATATAACCATGCACATCCAAATTCCATATACATTTAACACACCAATAACACTATCATGCTTCTAATGCCTGTAATTATTAAAACATATTAAACAAATTAAGCTTCTATATGTAAAGTAATAATTGTTTTGTTACAAATAGTTTGGTACAAGAGAAAAGTTTGAAAAATGTATATACATCATTAAAAAATTGATGTTTTTGAGCTAATATGTCTGTGTGCATGAAGGTTTTCAAGGTGTGTGAGCAGGCTTCATTCAAACCAGTGATGCTGCTGTGGACAAAAAAAAATTGCTGTGAAAGGTTTTGAGGTGTGTGAGCATGCCCCACAGAAATCAATGATGCTGTCAAGGTAAAAAAAAAAAAGGAACCGTTAAAGTTTTCAAGGTACATAAATGTGCTCCATTGAAAGCAATGGTGTTGCCAAGGTAAAAAAATGAAACTGTGAAAGTTTCCAAGGTACGTGAATGTGCTCCATTGAAAGGAACGATGTTTTCAAGGTCAGAAAATGTAACTGCGAAAGTTTTTGAGGCATGTGAATGCGCTCCATTGAAAGAAATTATGGCTTCAAGGCCAGAAAATGTGACCAGGAAAGTTTTCAAGGTATGTGAACATGCTCCATTGAAATTAATAATCTTGTCAAGGATGGAAAAAGTAACTGTGAAAGCTTTCAAGATACGAGAACGCGCTCCATTGTAAGCTATGTTGTTGTCGAGGACAAAAAAAATGTAACTGTGAAAGTTTTTGTGGTATGTGAATGTGCCCTTTTGAAAGGAACTATGTTGTCGAGGCCAAAAAAAGAAACCGTGAAAATTTTCGAGAAACGAGAACATGCTTCATTGAAAGCAATGTTGTTTTTGAGGTGTAATTTAATCCTACCTCACCAAAAATAATATCTCTGAGTTCACCATATACATTCTATAAGAATTTGTGCGAGATACCATTAAATGATGTCATGCAATAAATTTGCTGTCAAGCTCATTTGACCCTTTACCTTAGCTTCCCATGATGCTTTGCAACCTGGAAGTGGCTCAAATCAGCCCCCAAAAATGCTAGCAACCACAAAACAATGTACAGGACACTAATAAAAGTTACAAACCCGATTATGTTGTCAGAAGCACACACAATTAACATACTTATTAAGAAATGGATCTATGATGCAGGTTTGACAACACTTTTGTCGACTGGCATCACAGTGATGGCATTTTTTGTTGACTGAAGTTGCAGTAGACTTAAATCCTTAATGTCTCCTGGTCCTGTTTTTACATCAGGGTTCTTTTCCCCCCACACCCTCCATACTAAGGATTCTCAACTCCAGTCAGAGTTGACTTGGGGAGGGAGTGCAGGACCAGGAGACCGTGTGCCCCTGTGTTGGGCACACCGACACAGCAACCTGTCAGCAAAGTGTAGATTTTGCCAACATCGAGGTATGTCGCTGTGTTGGTGTCACCATTGGGTCAGCATACCTTAAGGAATAAGTGCTAATGAGACTAAATTATTAAGTAAGCCCAATAAGAGTGGCCATGTTTTGCTTTTCTGAAAACAAAAAAACACCCTCATACCACATTTAACCAATCACAGAGCAGAGAAACAAGATTGACAGTCTACCATAGCAAACAGCACCACGCCACTAATTTATGCAATTTTAATACTTTCAAAGTTATTTTTATGCATCACAGAAAATTCTTCAATCCAGCCAATCATACAAGAAAAACATTCATGAAGAAGAAGGAAACAGCTCCTTTTTTACCACCCTGCAGAGACTGAGTACAGTAACAGCAAGAACATCACATTAAAATTACTTTTAAAACTTAACTTTAACTTCTTCTTTCCTACTTAAAAATAGGCTTGTTTAAAAGTATTGTTTTCTACATAGTTTACTTTGAGGCTAACCATGTAGAATGTTTTGTTGTTTTTTTTTTTTTTTGGCTAAATTTTGACAGTTTAAGATAGAGCTTGAAGCAGTACTCACCACTACAAATCAGCAGTACTCACCACTACAAATCCCGGCTCAAAAGGAAGGGAGACCACAGTAGGCACGTGTATATGTTTGAAGCTCACTGCCAATCACAATGGCTCTTGTGTTGTGTTCTTTCAAATCAGTCTATCAGTAAATATCAAATTCCCCCCAAAACATACTGTGTTTTGTCGATGTTACACCCAACCAAAATCTGTTTACTGGCATCTGTGAAGTGTGATTTTTTTTTATTGGCACAGACCTAGCGCTATCAGCCAATAAATATTTTTAAAACCCACTGTTGCTAGCTGTCTGTTAAAGAATTCACTATCATAAGAAAAATTGCCCAATTTTTCCATTAGATTTCACTAGTCAGCAAGAGACACAGCCTGACTTTTCTGAGCTCTCTGTCACTCTGTTTTCTAAAGAAGACTCAGCGTGGCAGAAACTTCCAGAATCATGGTGGGGATGGTAGGCAGCAATCCAATTCACTGAGGTGGTGAATATGCTAAAAGAAATCACTTTGGTAGTGATTTGCACCTGCCCAATTGCAAGGTGTAATGGTTTGGTAAGAAAGATATGAGATGGGAGCAGCTCATGCCAGCTATACACCACCTATTCAGCAACCACTCTGCACCAGATATACTGCTGATCCATCTCAGAGGGAATGATTTAGGTGACAAAAGGTGGGTAGATTTAGTAACTGAAGTGAAATTGGACCAATCACTGTTCAAAAATATGTGTGGTTCTTATCAAGAATCAATACCAGTAAAGTTTAAGGGTTCAGTTGTGCTGTGACTGATACCTCAGAATACAGTGCCTGGTGTTGAGGGAGCACATTCCCTGACTGAGACTGTGCAAAGCCCCAGTGTTGTAACACATGTACAGTTTATTTAAAAGAGCTATACCAGTAATGTTTTGGCCTTCAGTTGAGCTGTGCCTGCTATCTCAGGGTCCAGTGCCTAGTGCTTTGATGTGAGGGTGGAACATTCCCTGACTGAGACCGTGCAAGGCTCCAGTATTCAAAAATCTGTACAGTTTCTATCAGGGAGGTATACTGGTGATGCTTTGAGGTTCAGTTGAGCTGTTGCTGCTACTACAGGATCCAATGGCTTGTGTTTTTTTGTGAGGGAGCATTCCCTGACTGAGACCATGCAAGCCCCAGTGTTGTAACATATTTGTGGTTTGTATCAGGGAGGTACACCAGTAATGTTTAGGTAGTCAGTTGAACTGCTGCTGCTACCTCAGGATGTAGTGCAGTTGTTTTTTTTTGGGGGGGGAGCATTCACTGATTGAGATCAGGCAAGGCCCCAGTGTTGTAACATTTGTGCACTTTGTATCATGCATGCACACTGATAATGTCTATGGGTTTAGGTGAACAGTTACTGCCACCTCATAATACAGTGCCTGGTGTATTCAGACGACTGGGGGGAGCATTCCCTGCCCAAGACCATGCAAGGTCTCAGTGTTCTAACATAAGTGTAGTTTCTATCAGGCAGATATGCTGGTAATGTTTAGGGGTTAAGTAGAGCTACTGCTGCTACCTCAGGATTTAATTCCTGGTGTTTGGGAGGGGAGCATTCCCTGAGAGAGACTGTACAAGACCCCACTGTTGTAACATATGTTCACTTTGTGTCAGTGAGGTATTCCAATAATGTTGAGGGAGTCAGTTGAGCTGTGGCTGCTACCTCAGGATCCAGTATCTGGCATTCTTGGGGGGTGGAGCATTCACTGACTGAGATCATGTAAGTCCCCAGTATTGTAACATCTGTGCGCTTTGTATCAGTGACATATTCAGATAATATTTACAGTTTCAGGATGGGGGCTGACCAAATGAGCAGACACGAAAGACCGTTAGGCCTATTCTGCTGGCATTTTAGTATGTTAGTTTCCTTTAAGTTGTGGCTGCTACCTTAGAATCCAGTACCTGGTGTCTTTGAGTGCAGGAGTATTTCCCAGCTAAGAGCGTACAAGGTAACAGTCTTGTAACATACGTGCAGTCTGTATCAAGTAGGTATACCAGTAATGTTTAGGGGCTCAGGTGAACTGTTGCTGCTACATCAGAATCCAGTGCCTGGTGTTTTTTGGGGAGGAGATTCCCTAATTGAGGCCATGCAATGACCCAGTATCAGAGAAGCATACCATTACTGTTTAGGACTGCAGGCAAACTATTGCTGGTATATTTAGTAGAGTAATACTTTATAACACAGACAAAAACTTTTAGTCTTCATGACTGTATTTGATAATTAAGTCCAACCTCAGAAATCAATTACATTTGTTTTTAAAGTGGCACCAGAAGGCATAGGGGTGGGGGGTCTATGTTATAGACACAAAAATGTACATAACTTTACATATTAAGATTTATTTATAATTACTTATTCTCGTCCAGAAAAATGAACAAGTACTGGACCACAGAAGAGCTGCCTCAGTTGCTAGAGGCTGTAACTAAAGTTGCAGATCCAGATAGTGTAATGAGAGGCACCAACTTGCCACTGGAAGAGACCTGGAAGGGGGTGGCAAGATATCGCAGACATGAAAAAGGTCTCCATGAACAAAAATGGTGGAAGTGCAAGAGCAAGTGGAAGCTGGTCTACCAGAAGTTTTATAAATTACAAACTACAGGGAAAGTGCCAGAAAGGGACCAAGCCTGGTATGACATGACATACCAGCTGTGGCTCTAGGCAGGGAAACCGGCCTTTGGAGAACATGTCCTGCACTGTAAGTAACACATTATACATATTAAACAACACTATGTACAAACAATAAATAAGTGACTCAAATGATATTAATGGAATAAATAAAAAATGTTGCTGCCAAATATTCCTGTACAATATGGATAGATGTAATACATGATAGTTATTAAAATACACAAATTCATGTATGCAATATCCTTCACTACACATAATGTATATGGCTGATCGAAAACATTACCACAAAGAGTTTGTTATGCTGTATAGCTAATATAACAGATAGAACATACCATATTAGTATGTCAACAGAAAATAAATATTTCTAGTTTCTAAAACTCATAGCATCTGTATTTTTGCCTCACTATAGTACTTCATAAAAAAATAATCTTCTTTAGTATTACTGAGACCAAATATTCCACAAGAAAATCAGCATCTCACAACATATCTACTTTTTCTTTCACAGCAACAACTGGAGCCACAGCTGAGGCATTGACATCTGCCACAGGCCCAGTCCTTGCAGAGGAGGGAACAGAAGCTTGTGACAATGATGTCATTATCATTACAACAGAACGGAAGTACCCCAAAAAAGTAACACAATTTCCAGACATTCCGACCTCAATTTTCAAATGTTACCATTGCACATACTAGGGCACTCATATCTCATTATTCCCCTATTTACATGTCATATCCAGTACCAATGTAGTGTAATACGTCAGACACCCTGGAAAACCTTGTCAACAGTTACTGCTATCCAAGTGTACCCCCTCTGCACAACATACTAGCATTGCACTCTCAATATTAACATTAGGCCTGGTGTCTACTGATACCCACCTTCCATAACCCCTATTACAATTTCAGTCCCAATATTAAAAGAAAGCATGCTGTCTACTAGTACCGCTCCCCTTTCCAAACCCAAGCACAGTACCAGTAAATGAGTTTATCACCCTTGCAATTTGCTGGTACACCCAACATCCCAGACCCACACAGGAACACCATCCTACCCTGCTTTACCCACCCTGCAACCCAATACATTTGTCAAACAGCAAAACCTGCACATAGAAGTTGGTTTCCAATGCTAACAATATCATTACATTTTTTCCACATAAAAATATTTATTTATTTATTGATTGATTGAGTTTCAGATTACAACCTTTGAGCTGAAAGGCTCTTTTTAGAAGGCTCCAAGTCAAACAAAAGATGTGATATTACAGAGCTGAATACAGTAGATGACACTAAAATCATGACAAAACACGTAAAAAAAACATTTGGTTACTTGATTGAGGAGTGCACGGAGTGTACAAAGACATAAGTTGAGATGACAGACAGTCTGAGTGAAGAATGAGTATAGCAAAATAAACATTTCAGGTTTCAGTTACTAAGTGCAGATTTGAAGAGAAGCAGCACCAGAGTGGTACAGATTCTAGTGCAGGTATAGGCAGTAAATTAAAGTGAAACTTGAGGTACAGAGGCTGGGAGTATTACTAGAGCAGGGCAGTTGGTATAATTAACAGACAAAGGAGACTTTGTCAATATAGCTTCAGTGCTGTACAGGGTAAATTAGAGTGAGGCACTGTAGTGCCTACTACTATTGCCATAGATACTATGTACCAAAGTAACATATAATTAAAAAAAAAGACATGCAATCTCTTTCTTCTATTCAAGAACCACCAGAGACAATGACCTTGCCACACATCAAGCTGGAGGAACTGGAGCCTGGAACATCGTGCCGTATGTATACTTAAACTAACTACTGACAACTGTAAGAAATATTTAAATACTTCAAAAGCTAGAAAAATGTAATAGTTATTATCATGCACTGTTCCAGTCTGTGCAGAACAGGTTGTGTGTGTGTGTGTGTGTGTGTGTGTGTGTGTAGGGGGTGCACGGGGAAAGAGGATGGTGAAACAGTCTGGAGTAAAGCAGTAGCAAGAAGGCAACAATCACTGTCTGACAACATAGAAACTAAAAGTGTTCTAATAAATATAGATGTATTATTTCAGAATTATGCTGCTAAATTTCTTTTCAATCACTCAGACAACTACAAGTCAGTTATTTTGTGCTATTTTGTGTTCTTGTTTGAGACTATCAAAATCCTGCTACTATTATCATGCAATGTAACACTCTACAGAAAACGGGGGGGGGGGGGCAAAGTCATACTGACAGATGGTACCAAGACACAGACAGGAAGTGAACAATTAATTGCTGACAACGTACACACTAAAAGTGGTGTAAAAAATGTTGCGTTTGTATACCAGAACTATATAGCAAACATATCTTCTCAATCACTCAGTTTATTATTTTTTTATATCAATTACAGTACACACAGTTCAGATAGAAACTAATTGCTGTTAAATAAAAAGTAATAACATAAAACTACTACTGTTAGAAGCAAAAACCAGTACAAATATATAAATTCTTATGGTGCTTTCATTTTCTTTTAAAGAAACAGCAAGTACACGGCATGACGCACTGTGTGAGCACCTGAACAATTTGATAGAGGTGCAAACACAAACAAATGATGGTATTAAAAAAATAATCACATTATTGAAGAATCAAAACAGACATCTTGAAAATTTGGACAACAAAATTTACACAATGCAAAAATCTATTCAAACAAACAATGATCAAAACAAGCACCTCTGTCAGATAGTCCAGGCACTCACAAAACCAGTCCAAAAAGATATTGCCTAGTTCAAGGCTCCAGCAGCACCATCTACACCACCTGCACCACCACAGCAAGGTCCTGGTCTCCAGTGACCACCAACTCTTTCCACTCTTCTGCCCCTATAGAACTTTCCCCAAAGAAAGGCCAGCTTCCACTTGCTCTTGCAGCCTTTTGCCTGGCCACCCCCTTCCAGGCTTTATCTTCATATAACCTTCAGCAGCTGAGGCAGCTCTCCTAACCATATATCTGCAAATACTTTTTTTTTATTATGTTTTTTTGTTAAGGTGAAGTAACCTTTTATTTGTTATTAATAAACCAAAGGATAAATTTTTGTGTATGTATGTGTAAGCAAATCATATATATTATTTTTCTTTATTTAAAAATCAGTTTATTTGTTGTTTGCTTTTTAAGGTGATGTAACCTTTATAATTTAACTGTAAGCTGAAGTAAGCATATTTGTTTATTTGTACCATAAGTTGTTGTTTTTTATATAAAACAAAAACAATACAGAAAAGATATTCTACTTTGATAAAAAAAAAATGTATACAAATAATTCTAACCATACAACACTGTCTCCGTTGTCTCATATCATTTTATTTTTTTAATTTTATTCTTTTTGGTAACCGGGTAAGGCCCATTAGGCACAAGTGCCTGTTTTCAGGGGCGACCTGGGAGCACTGGGTGGTTAAGTGACTTGCTCAGAGTCACACAGTATGCAAGTGGAGGTTGTGAGAATCAAACTCAGGTCTGGTCTGCTGGATGTATCAAGCTTGTTCACACCTTGTTCCCCTAACCTCTAGGCTATACTGCCAACCCTCATTCATAATGTTACATATATATCTGTGGAATATTAACTTTACAGATAGTTCATATAAATAGCAACAGGCCCTACACTGACACTTATGCATATTAATATATACAATTTCAGTGGTTCCGGGCCCTGCACTCCCGTGAAGCACCAAACCCATACATACTAATATGCACAAGAGACAAGGTAGCATGCCATAGAGTCGTCAGGCCCAACTATCACCTTATTCAATGTCTAAACAAGTGGTCACAGCATAGCATAGGAGAATGGATTAGAGTTAGCACAGACAACCCCATGGTACACACCAATGCCAGTTGTATGGATGGTGAGCAGGGGCATGGTGTCAGGAATGGTAGGAGTAACAACCCTAGCCACGAATTTCCATATGTTTGTGTCTCTTTCATCAAACCTTACTGACAATATTGATGTGTGGAGGTAGAGATGAGGAGGTGGTCATAGGCCCAATAGGGGTGACATCCTTAACTGCAAATTTCCACATTTTTTTTGTCACTGTCATATTAACTCAAACTGATGCATTAATAGAGTTTTTACAAAGAATGTTCCTACTTTTTCAGAAAGTGTAATGTAACTGCTATGTGGTTGTGGAAGCATAGGCCCGTCAGAGCCTGTACTCCCACTGTGGCTCTGTGCCCCCTCACACCATCAATTCTTGAATAGTAATATGCATATGTGGGAGTGTGGGCCCTACACTCCCTTCACACTGCCCATTTTTTGCATACTGGTATGCATATGTGGGAGCACTCCACTCAACCTCCCAAAATTATATATTCTGACATGCATAAGTAGGAGCTTGGGCCCTCCAGGCCCTGCACTCCAACTTGTGCATATTACCATAACAGTTTTGGTAGTTTAGGGTAGCTCGGGCCCTCCTGGACCTGCACCCACCTCAAGCTCCAACTTGTGCATATTGCTATGACAGTTTTGGTAGTTGGGGGAGTGTGGACTCCCTGGGACCTGTGCTCCCATCAACCTTCTAAAATTACATATAATGACATGCATAATTAGGAGCGTGGGCCCTCCAGGCCCTGTAGTCCAACTTGTTGATATTACTACGACAGTTTCAGTATTTGAGGGGAGCGCAGGCCCTCCAGGCCCTGCACCCCCCTCATGCTCCAACTTGTGCATATTACTATGACAGTCTTGGTAGTTGAGGGTAGCACAATCCCTCTGGGCTCTGTACTACCCTCAACCTCCCACAATTATATATACTGAAACACATAAGTAGGAGGGTGGGCTCTCCGGGCCCTGAGCTCCAAATTGTGCATATTACTATGACAGGTTTGGTAGCTGAAGGGATTGCGGGCCCTATGGGCCCTGCACCCCTCACCCTTCCAAAATGATATATACTGACATGCTTAAGTAGGAGAGCAGGCCCTCCGGGTCCTGCGCTCCAACTTGTGCATATTAATATAGCAGTTTTGGTAGTTGAGGGGAGTGTGGACCCTCCAGGCCCTGCGACCCCTCAACCTCCAAAATTATATATACCGACATGCATGGGTGGAAGTGCGGGCTCTTCGTGCCCTGTGTTCCCACTTACACATAAGTACGAAGTCATACAGCAGCTCCTTAGTACTGAAACAGAACCCTTGTAACACTTATTTGGCAATATCTCAGTAACAGTAGCAACTATGGAAAAAATTCCAAGGCAGTTGTAATCATGACTTCAAAACCTCCATGGGTGCTTAAGCTACAGGTAGTGCAAAATCTGAATCTTAAATTATTTTTGAGATATTGGCACCGAAAGGTGATGCGGGCCTTGCAATGTTATCCCATGGGAAATTTCTCAACTTCAGGATGTTGTAACTATGGGCCCATTGAATATTTTGGAACCAAACCACCAAAAGGCACATCTGTCGGACCAGGGCTTGCCACACTGCAAATTTTAACCCAAAAGCACAATCCACCTTGGCACAATGAAGTGACAAAGAAAACAACACATTGGACAATGTTTTCAAGCAGTGTTTTTGCGATAACTTTAATATGTTCGTGGCACTCACATCCAAATAGTGGAAATGTTTTCAAGCACAAAAATATGCTGCCGAACTACCGTTTGTTGTGTGTGAGGTCATCACTGCGCACACAAAAAATGTTTTCACGGCAACAAAATGGCAAAATTGTGGAAAAAATTTGAATAGCATATTACCAGGCTACCTGCACAAAAACTAATGCCAGGGTCATGTTCCTCAGGACCTGATTCGGTAAACATAAGTGTTGGTGTTTAGCAAGAGGCAGTATTTTTCGATTAACAAAATTGTTTGTCTCTTGCTAACTGAAAATGAAATGGCAACAGCATGAAAACAAAATTCTGGAGCAAGAAAACAAAAACGTTTTCACAGTGCACATATAAATTTTCCCATAGGCTAAAATGAGACATGAAAAACTTGCAAAACTTTTGAATGGATTCAGATTTTTTTCCAGATCTTCAAAAGGTACAAGTTTTACCCAGGCCACATATAGACATGCAAATTTGAATCCACTCAGATGCATTCTTCAGTCCTTCAAGCTCAACCGAAAAATATGCAAAAGTTGAGGATTTTTCACATTTTGTGATGCGCTACAGTTCCGCAGCTGTACATCTGACTGGAACAAAACCTTTCAAATCCAGAGATCTATGGTTGGATGCAATGCATGTGAAATTTCAGGCAAATCAGAAACACTATTGCAAAGTTATTAAAGTGTAAACTTTGGGGTTTAACATAGAAGATAGATATATATGCATATTCTAACTCTGGACAAATCCACTCTGAAACAGGTGGAAAAAATAAAATACTTAGGGGTCACCCTGGACCCCTCTCTCACCTTTGCCTCTCCTGTGGGACAGGTCGTAAAAAGGGGGAATCAGAGTCTGGGTGCTTGCTACCATGTGTAGCACTTACTATTGCCTGAAGCTAGACTGTCTATAGGTCAGTACACCCTAATACTGATTCTAGAGTACTACTCACCTATCCTACACACCATCTCAGCTAAACGTGTGAGTAGACCGAACACTGCCATCAATGACATATGCAGGTTTGTCTCCCTGGCCCCCTATAACACACAACACTGCACTCTATACAAATCCTTAGGATGGCTACCCCCTCAAGCTCGCAGGGACCTCCTGTATTGGACCTTCATCTATAAGGCATTCTACAATGAGGTAGGGTCTACACTCTTGGGCATACTTTCCAGGAAACAGGTCTCCAGAAAGCTCAGATTCTTCTGATGCCTGGCCCTTGAATGCCCCAAAGTAACTACAGCAATGGGGCAGAGAATGTTTTCCAGTGATGCATCCAGGTTCTGGAACTCTGGAACTCTCTACTGGCTGAACTCCAATCCCTAAAATCCACTCCTACCTTCAAACTGCATTTCTGGAAGACCCTAATGGAAAATACAGGCTGCAAGTGGTAGCCTGCCCAAATACACTCAACACCAATCTAAGCTCTAGAATGTTTTTTGACAACTTCCTGTGAAAAGGGGTTGTAAGTCAAACCGCTCTGGTTAATGTCACTACTGATGCATTAAGACTGTAGACAGACTGTCTATGGTAAAAATGTATTGCATAGCTTGGAACTGGTCTGATGGGGGTTGGGGTGCTCTAATTTCTCTCTTATTGCTCTGTAGGGGTAAAATGTTAGAATGTTGTATGGTTGTTACATATCCATGCAGTTTATGTCTGTACAGTGCCAACTCATAATTTCCCTGTATTCTGTTGTGTGGTGTCATAATTTATACTGTATTCTATTGTGTGGTGTTACCAATGATAATATCTCTTGTTTTTGTGCTCTGCATCTGCCATCTTGATGGTCTGGGTCATGCCTGAAAAAGGTCCACTGGACCACTGAACTTACCCAATCGTGTGGTAGTACCACTATAGTTAAGGTTGAGTAGGCATTTTAATGTTAAACCACAATTGTTGTACTTTAATATCTTCACACCCATTCAACAGATTTGCACAACATTTTGCATGCAAAGCCTCATGGGGTATATCTGTTAACATGTCACATTTCATTCCATTTAGATGATGGATTCTATGATGCGGATAACAAAAAACATTAAAAATTACTGTTTTTTTGCTGTTTTTTTTTTGCCATCGCATATTGCCCAGAGAGTTTGGCATTTTTGTCTGAAATTTTCAGGATACAAAGGGCATGCCTCAGAAGAATTTCCTTGGCTGGTTTGGTGAAAAATATTACTCCAATCTAAAGTTATTAAATTTTTTGGTTTCTCAACATGCTGAGTGAGCACTTCAAAATGTTAAATGGTTTTAAAGATACTATAAAAAAAATGAAGATCATGCTGTTTGCAAACTCCAATAGTAAACTCAAAACCCATCACCTCACCATCCTGAACAATTTAGGCACCGCATTGGAGTTAGACCAAATGTTCAAGTATCTTGGTCTCACTCTCGACAGCTCCGTCTCTTTTATCCACCATGTTGACCATGTTACAAAGGCAGTCAATACCAGACCAGGACAGCTATACCACATCAAGTACTGCCTGGCTCCAGAAGCACTCCATGTTGTGGTCTGCAGTTGCATCATCCACATCATAGACTATGGTCTATTAGTCTACTCTCCTGCCCCAGTCACCACACGGAGCAAGGTCATAACTGCACTAAACAAAGCATGCAGGTTAGTTACAGGTGCTCATCAACTAATGCACATGTCCGACCTGTACAACCAGTCTAACTGGCTGCACCTCAGTGGAAGTGTAGTATACCAGAGCTGCCTTCTAGCCAAGAAAATTAATCTAGGGCTAACGCCCTCCAACCCTGCCGAAAATGCTCACCCCCATATCAAACCCCCACAGGACTAGGGGCATGTCCGGCCATTCCTACAAAGTCCCCTTGCACCATACAACAAAGGGACAGAGGATCTTTGATTATCATACCCCACTCTGGTTCTCTGGCCTACCCATTGATATGGCTGCTGAACCTAAGATTGGACTGTTTAAAAACACACTTTGGACACACATTACTACCACTTGTGCCTGCGACAGCAACCTATATCCCAGACCTTTCCTAACCACAATCTGAACTCCACTATCCCCCACCTCTCCTTCCTTTCACCCCTCCATGACCGTTCCTCCCCTGTCTCCCTCCCTCCTCAATCCTCCTCAGCCATACCCCCACCTCCCACCCTCCCTACCATCAACAAGGCCCCTGGGTGCATCTCTTCTACCCTGCTCCTTTTTTAGCCAACATCTATCCTTCCCTCTCTACCCTTTGCCCAGAATTTCTCTCACCTACCTGTTGCATTCATCTCCACCTGATTATACACTTTTAGCCCTAAGTTTCATCTGACAAGGCCTCAGCTGCTGTAAGTGTCCTTTAATCTTTTCCTCCTCTCCCTCCTTGATTTTACTTTCATGCACAGCCATTTTAACCAATTATAACTTTGTCCCTAATCTTGGGTGTTACCATTCTTTTTTACTACGTTTATGCCTTATTTACTGCACTGTATTTACTGCACTTATTGTATTTTTTACTTTGTTATATGTTAATGTATGTCTCGTTACCATTGACTTGGAATCTTTGTAAATGAGCTTGCAGCTCAAAGGTATTGCTAATCAAGATTTAAATAAATAAATAAAGAAAGATAAATAAAAAAAGCCATAAAGTGGGTGTGGCTTGGACAACTAGAGTCACCTCCTAGCTCATGAATAATAATTAGCTTATTTGCATACCAACTTTTTTAAACTTCAGGGAATTAGAAAAATCAAGTGAAAACTACAAGCTATCCCTCTTTGGAAAGCTTGATCTGTTCAAAATCACTGTTTACAATTTCTTGTTGGTTTACTTTATGGATACTGACAGACTGAAGATGTGAATTGTTTTAAAACATGGGCTACAAATCAGTATGCTAAACATTAGGGCTATAGAAGGAAAGTACTCATCTTTTTAACTTATCTTAAAATATACATTAGAGTGTAGATTTTGTGTTCATGTGAACTGAAAAAGTTTCAGACAATTCAATGGCTTAGAAATATGCAGAGTGTTAAAAAAAGACTTTTGGCAATACAGAGAAACAGAAAAGTATTACTGGCTGTTTTAGTTTGGGACTGGCTTGACTTTGGATAATAAAACTTTGACACATGAATATCCAAGGAAGCTATGTAGTATATTAGCTAAAACTCTGGGCAATGAGGCTGGAGACCTGGGTTTGAATCCCAGAGCCCCCCTTTTTATGTTTGCTTGCGCACATGTGCAAGAAACATGTTGTGGCAGCTTAACAGAGAAGCAGGTTGTGGAGATGCTGCACTGTTGTGGCCAATGCCGCCACTGCTTTTGTGGGCTTGGCTGTGTGTCACCAATGCAAGTGCACCCTGGTGGTGACACTAGTTTGTAAGCCTGCCACCAACTTGAAACAATTTGGCCGCCACAATCAGGGAGTGCCTAGTCACTGCAGCATCAGCCTCTCACTCCATTCTGAATAGTCTGCATGCAGATGAGAAGCTGACTCTGCGGTGCTGAGGTGGTCCCTGTTTGTTGTGGCAAATCATATATTTTGTGGCATAGTGTTTTAATTTTTCATGATCTGCGCTTTTGCGTGTGACCTGCCTCCATGCCAAATGGGATAAATGTCTCAGCCCTCATAACCCCCCCCCCCCAATAGACTGGCCCAAAAACTCTTCCCAAAACAGTTAGTGTGTGAGCTCATGCTCTGGCATGGTGTGGGGGAAACCAGTAACTCAAACAATATCATGTACTTCTGGGCACTGGAGCCTGGGAAGGATCTGGGGTGCTGAGTCCCTGTGGAAGGTAGGTGGCTTTATGTACAGGTTGTGTCAGAGGGACGAAAATAGCTCAAGCTGTGATTCAGTTATCGAGACTGGTTATTTGTTTCACAACCTCAAGTGACCCACATTTCGTGGCTCCAACCCAATTTTGAGCAGGAAAACTCGCTGATCTGCACATCCCAGGCCAAACCTGCTACCCCAGCTTCCCGGTTGCTCCCGGCACTCGTTCCCGGCCTCTGGCTCCACTGCATAGCCACAGAATGATGTGCCTCCTGTGAACGTAAACAGCGTGGGCAGATCTGAGCAGCGGGAGAATAAGGATGAGCTGCAGCACAGTGCAGAATCTATTTTGCCCACAAAACTTGCCCAGTCACAGCGATGTTGGAGTCTCATGTGGGACTACCTTCCTCGGGGGCACTTAACAGCGAGATGGAAGATGTTGAGGAGCTTTGAGCATCTGAGGAGTAGCCAGGGGTATCAGGCATCAGCATTCTTCCATCAGCTTCCAGCGAGAGTGGTCCCGAGTTGGGCCCTGCATACAGGAAAGAGCATGGTGCAGCATGGTAAGTTTATTTCACACTACACTGACTCCCAGTCTAGGGGACCATCTTCTCTAAGTTCTGCATAAAATCATCTGGCACTTAGGTTTTCAACTTTTTTTAGCAAACCCCTCCTATCACCCGTGACAGCCTGAGTCACCATCTGGTCCAGGTCCTCATGCAATCCAGAGCCCTGTTGTCACTCAGTGACTGTCTCATCTGGTCCCTAGTCTGAAAAGTAACTCTGCCTGCAGATTTCAGGGGGCTACACAAAATGTGGAGTTGTCAGCCAACCAATATCTGCACTGGCAGATAATCTAATTAGACAGCAAATGTACTTACACAGGACATGATTGAGGGAGAGGGGAAGCTGCAACAACAACAACCACTCCAAGTTACCACAGCAGTTAGTACTAAGAGTGGAGCCAGCCTACTGCATCTCCAGTTGGCAGTCAGAGCTCAGCTGCTGATCACTGTGTGGCAGAGTGCGCAGAGATCTGCAGTGACTATGCCCATGTTGCTTCCAGTTGGGACATGAAACCTTGCTCCCCATCAGCAGTCTCTCAAATCCCCCCCCCCGTCTCGGCACCCCCCCCTTCCCCCACTCTGCCACAGTTACCACCATTCCACTTGCTGAAACTTGGGACCTATGACATTCATCAACTGAATTTGGGAGAAAGAAGGCAAAACAGCCACGGACGGCTACAGGGAACCTGCCAGTTCATCTGAAAGGAAACTTGAGAATTAAAAAGGTGGATGCTTTCTGAAAAGGTGATACTTTTGGGAGTCTGGGCCACACCTGTAGATGCAAACTGATTTGTGTTTGTGTGTGTGTGTGTGTTGCTTGCTTGTGCTGAAACAGTATGGGCTGCACTGGGCTTGGCGCAAGCCTGTTCCATGAAGGAATCCCTGAGCATGTGGTAGTGCTCCTCCTGGTTGAGTGTGATTTCAGCTCCCAGGCAGAATGAGCACAGTGGCGGGGCTGACCTGTGGTTTTTGCCCGCAACTGGTCTGTTACTAACAGAACTTTTAACTGGGTGATATGACTGTATGAAAAAATGAAGGAGATTTATGATAGCCAAATATAACTGTAATGTAAAACCCAGAAGCATTTGGAAGTGCTACTACAGCTGTATATCTTCGGAAGGAGAACTACCTAGACCACACCATAGTTGAAACAGAATCAGTATTATATTAGTAAAGATGATTTTTCAGTTCCTTCCCTCCTTTGCTTGTTACCACGGTCCCTACTTAAGTGATTTATACTAACCTTCCTGCTTAGTTTCAAGGGAAGGTTTGTTTAGGACGTGCATGGTCACTGGTTATGGAGCAAAGTATCTTTCCTCCCTCTTCTTCCTCCCAGCTTAGGGGAATAGTGGGAGATTCAAAATGAGTTATTCCCAAACTGCTCAAATGCCCCACCCTGTAGGGCCAAGCCTCGGTCTGAATTCTCTGTAAAAGTCCTGTCTAAGATACTTACATACGAATTTGCCAGCAGATAAAGGCCTTATGGTCTATTGAGTCTGCTCGAGTGTTCAGTACAGTAAAAAAGCATGAGGGGTGGGGGTGTAGAAATGGCATGGAATCCCCACACCCTGGGGCAGAGTGGATGTAAATTCCCCAGGTAATCCCCTGCATGTACCCCATATTTGTTTTTGGGGGGGAGTAATTTGCTGCATTATTTTGGAACATATGACTGGGAATGGGGTCACATCGGCACTGAGTGTTGAATCTTAACATTTTATAGACAATTATTCACAGTTTGACCACTAAAAGTCTTGAGGGGGTGCAGCATATCTGGACTGTCATTTTAGAATAACTTTATATTTAGGAATTCCCCCACCTTCCTACACCTGACTGCATAGGTTGTGATATCCTGTTTACATTTCATGTCCGTGTATGTACTGCTGATGCCTTGCAGGAGTTCTACTGAATGTATTTGCTCTTTTTAAAAAAAAGCAATAAATAAAGATAAGAAAATGCATTGCACTGACCTTCACCACTCCAAGCAAATGGATGTGGTTGAGACGTATACTTTTGGAATGAGGCAGGAAAGCACAATATCAGAATGTGGTTGGGTCAAATACAGTGTCAGAATGTGGTGGGGCAGCAATGCACAGTTTTGAAATGTGGGTGCCTACAATTCTGCAATGTGGCAGAAACAAGCAGTGTCAGAATAAAACTGCATCCTATCATATTCCAACAGTGTGCATCCCCACTACATTCTGAAATTATCAGTCTCCAGTCCCTGCCAAATTCATACATTTGTATCCGTCACTTTCTGAGAGTGAGTGTCCTCATCACATTCTAAAATTGTACATCCCTGCCACATTTTGAAACTGCATGCCCCTCCCAACATTCTGAGGCTGTGCATCCCTTGACATTCCATAGCTTTGTCCAGCACTGCATTCCAGAACTACCTTCTGCCACATTCTAATAGCTATCATGCATCTGAACATTCTGGAAACACAGTCACTGCACCCAACTATGTATCAGTTTTTATTCCCATATCATCATTACTACAGCTACAGTTTAACTCTTGTCCTCCCAGCATCCCCCCAGCCACAACCAACGAATCAGGCTTTTCAGGCTAAAAAATAATTTTTCCATTACCTCTGTCTTCCAATGTATCTGCTGTAATGTAAACACAGCTGGAGTAGTGCAGTGCCGTTTCACGTGCTCAGTGTGGCTCCAAATGTATTTAAATTACATCGGATATATTGTAAAACATAATATAATATAGAGGTAATGAAAACATAATTTTTTAGGCTGAAAAGCTTAATTAGGGAGTTGTGGTTTGGGGGGTAAGGTGCTGGGAGGACAAGTGTTTTCCTTTAAACTTTTGAGAAATAAGTCTTATAATGTTGCTCACATGGAAAGTTCTGGTTATGACATCAGCTGCATTTCACAGAAACTGACTTTTTAGAATAGAATGAAATCGGGGGTTACAAAATGGCTTGTAACAAAAAAAATAAGTTAGGATCTAATCTGAGGTATAAGGTTCATTGGGGATATTGTAATTCCACCGTGTAGCACCTTTGGCTTGAGTCCCTCCTTATGGAATGTTTTTGTCAAGATAGTTAAGTGTACTAATAGTCTGTATCCAGAAATGGCTTTAACAGTATGAGGAACATCAGTAAACCTTCGGAGTAAGGATAAATTTGAGTGTAAAATTCTTAGAACTATGCCAGATTCATAGCAGTTGAGAGATATCTATTGGAAATGTTTAGGTGGGGAGCTGTTACCCAAGGAGGCTGAAGTATTCAGTGGAGAAGGGTGACAGAGGTTCATGAACTCTTAAGCTGTTTTGTAAAAGTGAGTTCTGGGGGGAGGGGTCCTGCTGGAGATGGTGGTGTGGGGGCACACCTCTCAACTGTCCCTGATTACAAGTGTCATAACTCATTTTACCCCTCAAAATTGTTCTGCTCCTCATGGAAAAGATGCTGCCCACACAAAGACTGGGTTTTAAATTCAGACTTTAAAGCAGACATTTATAAAATTCTAATACGTTTAATAAAAGATGAATTTGGTACAAGTAAACACAATGGTTTCCACAGTGTTCTGAGCTTGTAGCTCCACGTTTCAAGAATTGTTCCTCATTATGAGGGTCATCATCCCTCACTGTTCCTCAGTTTGAATGTCCGTTTCCTCTTTTCAGTGACAAAGGGTTGAGAGGTGTGTGTGAGGGGGGGTGCTGAGTTCCAGGAGTGAAATTAAGTCTGACTTGGCTCCAGGAGCACAATGGAGAAAGATTGTTCCTGTAACATGTACCCATAAAGGTATAAAACTAACTAAATAATGATGCAAACCAGCTGACCTTCAACCAGATTAAGCAGTTGGAGGAGATCTTTTTAGTGGCCTGTACCATGGGTATTGAGTGGCTCAACAAATTGACTGGGGCACTAGACGAAAACTTAAAAGTGCGAAGGTTTAGGTACCTTAATATGGTGCATTTGGGGTGTTCTTTAATACTGTGTAATAACTGGTGACTTTTTTTCCCATAGGAAAAGCTGGTTATAATTTGCCATTATAGTCCATGGGTTTCCAGCTTTCCCTATGGACAGTGTGCTTGATGAGCCACACAGCTATCCCCATAACACTGCCTGGTCATTAGTCAGACAATATGAGACAACTTTCCGTCAAACTTCTTTCTCGTCAGACTCACCTCAGCACATTAAAAGGTTCAGCACTTCCTCCATAAAATTGGAATCGCAATCTCAATTACAATCCCTTTCACAGTTCTTCATAGAAACCTACGACCTATGAACTTCTCTCAGTAGCATATCGCCATGTACACCATTTTTTCAGATGTAGGCCTTCTTACCAGTTTTCTTAGTTTTGCAGTATAAAACATAGTCTAATATTTGCATAACAGGCACACATGACATCAACATTGATCTCTATGAAGAAAAAATGTCACACCACACTTCACACAAGTTTGTTGTTTTCCAATGCTTTATTTGTACTGCAGTAGTTGGCAGGAAAAAAAAACTATTCCCAAGCAATTACATAAAACAACACATGGGGAGGAGTGTATAATAAGAATGTTATGCACTGCCTCAGAGTGGGATTATTTGATTAACCCCTCGGGCTTTGCCCTTGGGTTTTATGTAGCATCCCACAACTTGGGTCTGCATAAAATTTTCATTATACACTCCTTCTCAAGAATTATTCTAAATATTATGATAAATATGATCCTCATTAAACCAAGTATTGGAAACATCACTTGTTGTGCCCAAATACTTCCCTCTTTCACCCTATCCCATGTCCGTAAGACCCTGGAACCCCACTCACCCCACCCCATCCTGTTTCAGTATGTTCCTGGCATCCAGTGGCACCCCTCCTTCACTCCATCCATGCCAGTAAGTCACTGTTCTACAATTGATTGACTTCTCCCTTATGTCATCCAATGCCAATAAATCCCTGGCAGCCAGTGGTACCCCCTCTTTCACCCTAATTCATGTGAAGTCCCAAGTATCTAATGGTATTCCACCATCCCATGTAAATAATTCCCTGGAGACCAGTTGCTCTTTTCATTATCCCATCTCATGCAAAAAAAAATTCTTTGGACAGCAGTGGTAGCCACCGCTGCTTACAGCAGCCAACCCAGCCTCCTCTCACTTCTTCAGCTAACCTATGTTTGGAGTCTGTATCACAAATTGAGATTTATGAAATACAAGCTAACTGCACATGTTAATCTCTGTTTGTAATAAAGGGTCCGGATGGTAGCAGGCTGAGGAGGTGAAAGAGAGGCTGTGACAGTAGCAACTGGAGAGTCTGTGTGTGTGGGGGGGAGTACCAGTAGCCACAAGCAACTTTTGACATGGGGTTGAGTGATGGAGGGGAACAACTGGATATAAAGGAATTATTTGCATGGGTCAAGATGAGGTAAGGGATGGGGTGCCACTTCATGCCAGGGAAGTACTGGCACCTTATGAGGTGGGAAAGGGTGATGACTAGACATCAGGAATTTATTGGCATGGGATGTGGAGAGGTTGAATGGTGTCACTGGATGCCAGGAACAGTTTTCTTTAATTGGAGTTAAAGAGATTCCTTCTAAAATAAATAAGTTAAGCTTGAAAGGGGAAATGTTTGTTTTTCTCTTTACTCCTTAAGCAGATTAGTCAATGATAAACCTCTACAAGAGAGAACTGTAAATAATCGTATAGCGAGAAAACAAATTATAGTTCCTTTCATTGGTTTAAACACTGACAGCTGCCTTGTTTGTTCTAGTGACTGGAGTCTGAAATCTGCATCTCTGGAATATACTGTGCATACTGTATAATGATCAACCAAACAGTTCTGTAGATATATAGATGTTTATGGTCATACACATGGTCCATCCAGTCAGCCCAGTGTTGGAACTTGGACATTTCACGTGTCCACTGAGCTCCTTCCACTGCCACTGATTGGGTGCAGTAGTATTTGTCTACTCAAAAAACAAATTAAAAAACAAAAAAGGAATAAAATGGGCATGAAAAAAGGGCACCAGCAGCATACCCCATTGACAGAAAATGTGCTGACTGACTGATGCATGAGAGAGACTGGGATGTGGGCGGCCATGCACCACTTATTTACTGTACCTGTTGCAAGTTACAACTGACTGTCCAGTTCCTGTCTCCAGCTTAAGGTGCTGCATCCACTGTAGAGCTCAAACCAAAATATTGGGGTATAGGAACATAGAATTCTGTAACTAAAGAAGCAGGTAGATTTCGTGGTGTACAATGATAGAAGAGGCAAATATGGTGCACTTGCACCATTCAGAACCACTGACACTACTCCTCTGGCCCAGACACTGGGGAAATTCCCCATTTCATGGGATCTTGAACAGGCAGATGGAATCTCAGTTCAATGTCCCATCCGAAGGAGGAGTGGGACCTGCAGGACTTGTGGTTAAGTCTCCCCTCTCTCTCTTTCTCTCTCTGCTCCCAGCAGCATACAAATTAAGTGCCGAATTTGAGACATGTGTCTTCTGACAGCAGGACAGGGGATTAAATGGAGTTAGAGAGCCTAGTGAGAGAGACACATATTTTAGTAGCTGAGACAGACATAGTGGCTGAAAGGAACCCTTAATCCACATCACTGGGTAACCAGCCAAAGAAGCCCCTTTTCATTTCAAAATAAAGGCAGCCTGGCCTGTCTGTAAGTGTCATTTTCCTGTTCACATGAACCTACAGCTATTTTGCCTTCCTCCTGTTGTGTTTTTACAGATATGGGCAGTATGCTGTCTCATGCCATCTAGAGGGTAAACACAGCAGTGGGAACTGCTGCAGCCCAAATTTATTAACCAAAAAAAATAAAATTGTGAGAGTGTTTTGATTCATAGATGTAGTCATAGCGTGTTCTTCACTTTATTTTCTGTAAGGAGGTTTTTCTGAATCTGCTTTTGTATGGCCCCTGCAGCTCTCCATGTTTGCATTTTTAATTTTTTTTCTCTCTTTTTTATGTGTGTTTGCATGCATGTGCAAGAAACAGTATGTAGCAGCTTACAAGAGACGCAGGTTGTGGAGGTGCGGCACTGTGGCAGCCAATGCCGCCACTGCATTTGAGGGCTTGGCTGTCTTTATTCAATGCAGTGGCATGCTGCTGCTGACACTAGTTTAGCAAGTATGCCACCAACTTGAAAGAAATTGGCTGCTGCAGTGAGGGAGCGCCCCATCATTGCAGGGCATGCCTAAAAGTGTACTACTGCAATGAGGGAACCCCATCATTGCAGGGGTGTGCCTGCCTGCTGAAACATTTCTGTTTGCCCAACTCCCTTCATTCACCATTGCAGCACCAGGAGTGTAAGTAAACCGTCCCACTCCCTCCCACTGTGTGCTGTCCACCCCGCTCCCTCCGTTCCCCAGACTGGCAACCAGAGTTCAAGTAAACCCTTCCGCTCCCTCTGTTCCCCATCCTGGTGTCCAGTAAAACCCGCCTGCTCACTCCCTCTGCATGTTGTCCGCCCCGCTCCCTCAAACAGCCGGTTTTCTGGCCATCCATTTGGAGATGTGGTCCTGCTGCTCACTCATCTGGTTTTCCTCCTGACCCACCAGCTAACCCAACCATGCTGAATCCAATGGCTTCTAAATTCTGTCCCACCCGGCATAAAAAATTAAAAATACAGACCTCACATCAGACTGACCTTCAGCAACTGGTGAGAAAGGAGAGCAATGAAGAGAAACGGTAGGGAAACAGCATCCTTATAGAGTTTTCCTTTCAGTAACTTTGAGGAAACACAAGACAGATGTATACATAATTGAGAAAATAATGGAAACAAAAGAGTGAGTTTTAGCATTTATGCGAATATTAACAAAGATCAATGATATGGAATTTTGCATTAAAATATGTAAAGAAGTGCAAAAATAATAATGATCATGTGCACATTTAAACAAATGTATTTTATAGTTCATTCTAAAAAATAGGTCGACACTATGAGTAATACCATCCTATAGTCTCATATTTCTACATGACTACTGCTTAATCTTGAAAAAGTGATTCAGTGTCATGGCCATATAACAGTTGTAGTGGGAATATGTGAGAGTCTGAAAATATACTAAAATGTGTTGACAAACTATTTTCATAAACAGGAGCTGAGCTCTGTGTTGTGCCTTCTTTCACTGTAATGAATTACTTCCCTAAAATAAACTGAAATGTAACATCTCATTTTCTATGGAGTCCTGCTTTTGGAAAAGTGAAGTGCAGGGAGTTTAAGTCACTTGATCAAGGTCACAAGGTGAGCCTCTAGCTAACAGTCCGAAGTTCTCTGATCACTAGACAATACTGCCACCCTCTGTTACAACTCAGCTGAAGCTCCCCTAGGTAACTAAACTGCAAAAAAAAAAAAAAACCCTGATCCTTTAAGCTTGTGTTCACCCTCAGCCAAACTGTGCAAGGGCATAATGTATATTTCAGGATTATGTGTTTCCACAAGCCTTGCTGGAATTCCCTCACTGGTCTGGAAATGTACTCTGCAGTAACTATTGACCACAAGATGCCTGATGGAAACATAACAAACTTGACAGTGTTTTATATCTTTGTCTGTTCACCCATTTATTGGACAGGGTTAAAGGGGCACTATCAGCTGTCCCCTACGTTTCTGAGTACTTGAAATCTATAAACTTGTACCACACACTTATTAAAACACGTACAGTATAATGCCCCCATAGATGTAAAAATAACAAATTGTACCTGTTTTTATTAAATTTAAATCAAAATCCCCTTTCACTTGGGCGGCCGATAACTGACCCGCCACCGGAAGCATATACTGGATGTGAACGTGCACCATGAACGCTCGCTGCCCGAAGTGTGATTTGATACCATGACACCGCCAACAAGATAATCCCTTTGTGCAGTCTACTAATCCAAAAAGCTCCTGGTGCTTAAAATCCCAAACCGAGCACTCGAAATATCACAATTTATATCTGCAGACTTCAGCCGAAATCCGCATGCGCTAAGGCGGCATGTTATTAACGCATCTTGCGGGATCTTCACCCGTGTCTCTTATGCGCGCTCATGCGCAGAATTTACGGCGGAGAAGTCTGCAGATAAATATGTTCGTCAATGCAGACGGGCCTGAGCAAAACAAGCCTTAGATAGTAGCTAAGGATATCTTGTTAGCAATGGCTCATAATCAAACTGACTGAACGATGGCGTCTGCGATAACGTTTATCATCAATATATACTTCGATGTGAAATCAATGCCTCAACCAATGACAAAGGATGATATAAATAAATGGCACAAACAGGTACTGACCCCCATCTATGAGCTCTTTACAACTGTACATGTTTTCATAAGTGTGTGGTGACAACCTCATAATTTCAAAGTACTCAAAGGCTTACATCAGAGAAAACTGATAATGCCTAAACTGGATGGACCTTTTCTGCCATCACATTCCATGTTCCCAGTTCTGCTTCTCTCCAAACTGTGTGCTTTATCCACTTAACACTACTAAGGAAGCTGAGACTTATTACAGTCTGGCACACTTTCTGTGCCACAAACTTTCCAAGTCTTACCTGAATGTTGACTCTATAATAGGTTATAGGAATGTGCTTACTCCTTACTAGCACCTCACAAAAGGGGATAGTCAACTATTCTACTTTACTGCTATTCTCTTGCCTATTCACCTGGCTGTCTTATCTTTTACAAAAAGAATATCCATTTACTGCAGCATGCAGCTGTAGCAGATCAGTTTAAATCCTGCTGATGCTGGCTTCTTCCTTCCTGTTGTGAATCACGATATGCAGCACTATTAATTTACAAACGTGGCATGCAAAACACAAGTATGCTAGACTGACTTTATTACACTACAAATACTTTTCAGTGTGAGGAAAGCATAAGATGAGAGAACACTGACACTGATATACATGGGGGCTTGGGGAGGGTGCTGATTTTATTCATTCATTGAGCAGCACAAAAAAAACTGGGAACATATAGTAGTTGGAGACTTTAACACTAATTGGCTATCCAATGACACTCTAGCTGTCTGTGACCAGGTGTCCGGACTCTACCTTACTTAACTAGTCCATCAAGCTACCAGGTTTAACTGCAAAATAAGCACAAGTACTCTAATTGATTGTCTACTAGCGAGCAGCCTGGAGCATATTACCGAGGTCACTGTACTACCGGACACCCTCAGCGATCATTCCCCGGTGATGTGCACCTGGTCAAATAAAGCCAGTACATGTGCCCCCCCAGGTATCACAAAACCGAACCCTGAGACTGGACAGCTAGACTCCCTCAGGAATTATCTGAGTTTGGTTGACTGGTCACTGCTGGATAGGGCCACGGATGGGAACCAAGCTCTCAACTTCTTTATCACCATTTTTGCGAAGGCCTGTGACATCTTTGTCCCCTACAGAACCAAAAAACTCGAGGAACTACTAACCCCTGGCTCACAGGCTCCATACTACAGTGCATGCGGGAAGGGGACAACTTGGGGTATGGGGCCAAAGCTACTGGTAAAGAGGCAAACTACTTCAAATATAGGTCTGAAAGAAACAATTGTTCCAGGGTCATCCAATAAGCAAAGGCAAGCTACTACCATGAACTACTGAAAAAGAGCAGGGGTAGAGGTAAGGAATTCTGGGACTCGATAAAAACCCTCACCTGTAAAGCTTCCAAAGTACAACCAGGGTTAATAGTTGCTACTGAGGGGACGCTACAGGAGCCTGTAGACATTGTTAATGCTTTCAATCAAGCCTTCTCTGACCTAAGTTCTGTTCTTCTAAAGGAATACCTGTCCCACTCCACTCTCAACCTATCCCACTCTAACGCCCCACCACCTGTACCCAAGTTCAATGCCCACCCCTTCTACTTCAAACAGTTAAACCGTCAGGATACCTTTAAATATGTTAAAGCCATTCTAAATAAGGCTAGACAAGGGAGTGACCTAGTAGACATGAAGTTGGTGGCACTCTACCATCAATGAGATGGTGAATCCCTTACCAAAGTTTTTAATGCCTCACTAAGGTAAGGAGTGTTCCCAGATAAGTGGAAGAAGGCGATTGTCACGCCTGTCCTCAAATCAGGCACTGCCACTTACTTAACCAACTACAGGCCCATGTCAATTCTCCCCCGCCAATCCAAGGCACTGAAACGAGTGGTCTCTGACTAGCTTACTGAGTACTTAACGCAGTACAACCTACTCTGTAGGCAACAACATGGGTTCCAGAAACATCACTCCACCTTAACTGCCTTGATTGACTATACCTCCCAGATACATGAGGCAATTGATGATGGTTTAGCAATGGGGTCTATCTTCATTGACCTCACAAAGGCATTTGACATGGTCAACCATTAAGTCCTCCTGCAAAACCTTCACTCAGTGGGCTTGTTCTTGGACACAGTCACATGGTTCAAGAGCTACCTATCTGGCAAGTCAAAATTGGTGGCATACTATCAGATCCCATGGACGTGACTCTTAAAGTCCCACAAGGTTCTATTCTGGGACTGCTTCTGTACAGCTTATACATCAACCAACTGCCCACAGTCTGCCAAGCACACATTGTGCTTTATGCAGTGATGCGGTCATCTCTGTAAGTGGGTCAAACCTATCCGCCATCTCCCTTGAACTCAAAGTGAACTTCCACAGACTTGAGGAATGGTTTAGTCATAACAAACTGTTGGTCAGCTACAAAAAAAACAAGAGCATGCTCTTCTCCCTGCTGCAGAGGAAGAAGAACCCTGGAAATCTACAGATCCTGAGCTCCATAGGGGACTAACTGGAGCAGGTTGACACCTTCAGATATCTTGGTTTACACTTGGACAGCTCCCTTTCTTTCTGTGCACATGTTGACCAGTTAGTCAAATTGGCCACGCTAAATTAGGTGTTCTGTATAAACACCGCCAATACATGCCACCTGAGGCGCTAAAGCTTGTCACATACAGTTCTTGGTATCCTCCATCGACTACGGCCTTGCAATCTACATTGCAGCCATGAGCACTGTCTTAAATAGGGTAAGAACCTTCCTCAGCAAAGCGTGTAGGCTGGTCCTGGGTTCAGATCACGTGACCCATACATGTGACCTCTATGAAGCAACTGGTTGGCTACCCTGCCACCTCAGATCCCAATTCCAAAGCTGCCTCATGGGAAAGAAAGAAAGCCATCCTTGGGTTTGCTCCTGATTCCACCTCATGTCTATTTAAAAAAGACTTACCATCTATCAGCACAAGGAGGACCTCCAGGGGCGTGCTCCTAGTAACTTTCAAGCATACCTCAATAGCTCAAAGGTCCCTGTCCTATAGGGGTCCCAAGTGGTTAAATGACCTACCCCCTGACCTCTGTGCTTGTGATAAGATCAGAAATTTCAAAGCTGGTCTCCATGGCCATCTTACCCCATCAAGTACTTGTGAGTGCCCCTGCACACCCTGACCCTTCTCAGCACTCCTCAAGTCCTGAAACCTCTAACCTTGTATCTCTGCCACCTCTCTCACCTGCCCCACCCCTTATCAACTAGCTCTGGCCCTTCCTCGCCCTGTACTCATCCCCTTGTATTTACATTGCCTTCTTCCCTCCCTGTTATCCCTCTCCCCCATGCTCCCCCTAGCTCACCACATACTACCCTACTCCTCCTGTATCACTCCCTCCCCCAACTCCTCTCCCCACCATCCATCTCCTCTCTTTCTCCCCATAGTTTCTTTCCTCTCCTTCCCACCTAATCCCCCCTCTCCCTGCCTCCCTGACAATGCCTACCCAGGCTGCTATTCTCACTCTAATCCATAAAGCCCCACTCTGGCTGCCCCTCTCCCATTGTTGCTTGGGCCCTTTAGCCCCCACCGCTACTCGGTTGCTCAATACTGTTGTTGCCTATTCCAGCCAGAGGGCATTTATTTCCTCCATTCTTGATGTAATGACACTGAAATCTCCTTGAAGAGTTTCTAAGATGTTCTGGGAACCAAAATAATTGTCTTCCTCATAGTATTTTTACCTATGAAGTATTTAGTGCTACTCTACCTGTTACAAATTCATTGTTGTGTTTTTTTTTACTTGATTCTGTATTACCACTGTATTATTCCTGTTGTCTTTCCTATCTGTATTGTACGATGTCTGACCTGGAACCTTTGTAAATGAGCCTATGGCTCAAAGGTATTCACTTCCAAACTGAAATAAATAAATAAATAAATAAACTTCTGCTGCAAGGAGCGGCTGCCTATGGGATCTTGTGGCGGGGGTTTACATTGCACATACCGCTGCAAGGAACAGCTGCTTACGGGGGCTTGGGGGGGTTTGTCTGTTTCAGTGATACTGCCACAAGGAGCGGCATGTATGGGGGGTTTGGGGGGTTGTATGTTCCAGTGCTACCGCTGCAAGGAGCGGCATTCACCGGGTACTTGGGGGGGCACTGGACTGCCAGGGTGGGCAGGCTGCTGTGTTGCTGCCTGCAGTACAGCAGCCTGCCTGTGGGTGGCCACCCACTTAAGTCTGGTTTTCATGGAATTATCTTTCTGTGGTGCATCCCCAGACCTGCTCTGGGGATGCGTCACAAAAGGGCTGTGAATGGGATGCGCCCAGTATGCATGGGCACACCACCCTCCACAGCCCCTCCAGATGTGCTGCATATCATTACTGGACGTATGCGTGCATCTGTGATTCGCTAGGCATCTGGGCTGTGCCACTGCATTGGTCCCCTGCCTGAATCTTGGGCGCATGTCGGGAATGCCCTGGCGCATCTTGGATGAGCTGTGTGCATTCCTTCTGTGAATCCTGCCCACTGAGCTAAATAAAAGATGGTTTCCACATGTGTCCAGGGGGGAGGGGTGTAACAACAAAATAGAACAATAACATATGCAATAAATCACCATACAGAGTTGTGAAGTATATAGTACAAAAAGAAGAAATGAACTGTATCAAACAGACAAAATTATATGGGTACAGGGCAAAGGACCTTTCCTGTGGGTTTAGGAGAGAATACATTTAAAGGTGAGGCACTAGGGGGTTTTCACTACAGATTTTCAACATTGCCTTCTCTTCACACCTCCCTGTCTATGGTAAAGATGTCACTTTTCACATCCTGCCCAAACTGTGTTCTCGTGCATCTGGCATACAATGGCATGGTCACTGTGGGAAATCAACGTTTGGGACACATTAACAAAATCACACCGCCACTGTTCATGAGCAGAGGTCCCAAATGATTTCATGAGGTGAGGTCACAAAAAGGCCACGTTGAAAATTTGTAGTACAAATACCAACAAATGTCCAGGATGTTAGAGTTTCTAACCATGATGTCCCACCTTGTACAAACTGACAGGTGTCAGGGGTGTGCCTTTGGATTGCCGGCTTTAATTGCTCACACCATTCCACCACCACCCTGCAGCCACTGAGAGGCATTGAGGTCTGCCTTGGACTCTTAGGCCCCAAAGTTCACCCCATTCTCCTATACTGCACCCATTTCAGTGTATTTCCTTATGGAATGAGGTGGCTGTATAGCCGAACACCCCAAGGCACATTTCAACACTTGTCAGTGTCTGCAGGATACGATGAGGTAAAATTGCTTGAGTATCTTAGGCAATGACCCAAAGGCACACCCCAATGCTGTCCATCTCTGCAGGATGGGGGTGGGGTTGGCATCACTTCAGTACTTCACTGCCCTTCCTACTCTGCATTTGTCTGATTTATGCACTTCCTATGCTAATACCAGCAAGCAAACAGTCGGCATTGACACATGCTTGTTTTTGTTGTCATAATAACTCATGCCTTTAAAAAAAAACTAATTATAGAAAAACACTCATGCATTTATAATATGGGACAGATATAAGGATAAGGTAAAGCTGGGGAAGGCCAAATCTGGAGGTGTAACTCTGATAGGAGATTTACAGGGGAGATGGGTGGGGGGGCAGCTACGGTGTCTTGAATGGGTGCTGAATTTTGAGCAGACTAGATAGGCCTTTAGGCCTACTCTGCTGACATCTTAGTATGTTAGTATTTTAATAGTAAATTACAGAAAAAGTACTATCTCAAAAAGTAAGGGAATTCATTGCAAAAACCTTTGTTAATGCACTCGTTAGGGTATTATAGTGGCATGGTAGTGCCAATATAGTTAGAGTTGAGTAGGTACCAAAGTTGTGCATTTAGAAATACTAATAAAAAAAAGTACTGTCTCAAAAAGTAAGGAAATTCATTGCAAAAAAAACATTGGTAATGCACAAGTTAGGGTTAAAATGACAAAAATAGAGAAATGTGACATTAGGGGTTCCAACCCTAACACCCCACCCCCTCCCTGCAGGCAGCCTTGTGAATGAAAATGTAATTGACAGAGACCGTGTGCTCTGAGATTTCTCTTTTTGTATATACAGCATATATACATTAGTGCATTGTGACAACGGCAAACAGTGCCAGTGAATATTCCATACAGAATGGATCAGAGCAGAATCTCATTTGTATAGTAGAAGGCAAACCAACACTTAAACATGCATAAAGCAATGGATCATGGATGGTACCTGGTTGTTAACATAAGTATTTACAGGTAGTATACAATTGGAAAGAGCAGACTACAAAAGCAGATTCCCTCGATTAGACTGTGTGTTTCAATGATTAGGCAAAGCAGGTACAGGGCCTAAGCTGCAGTAGGTAAGCAGGGATGGCACACTTGAACAAAGCAAGAGAGGAGAGGGAGAGGGAGAGGGTAGAGAAGGGGAGTTCCTTCCAAGTGGTGGGTGCAGAACAGGCAAATGAATGCTTACCAATCATCAGGCAGGGTTAAGGAGTGTTCAGCAGTGTGGCCAAGGAGGACCCGAGTAGACATGGAGAGGGTTTACATTTCAGTAAATCACTCCGACGGGGGAGAGAAGAGGAAGGTACGCTTGTAACATAGAAACATAGAACATAGAATTTGACGGCAGATAAGGACCGCTTGGCCCACCCAGTCTGTCCATTTCCCTACCTGATGGATAAGTTGCAGATCCTAGTTAACCAGCAGCCTGCTTCTTCCTACCCCCACCCCCAGAATTGCCTTATGACTGTCCCATGCATGCTTGAATTCCACCACTGTTTTTGACTCCACAACCTCCTCTGGAAGGCCGTTCCAAACATCCACAACCCTCTCTGTGAAAAAATACTTCCTTAAATTACCTCTGAGCCACCCCTTCTATCTTCAAATTGTGCCCCCTTGTTCTTGCACACCTCTTTTTTTGAAAGATGCTACCCTCTTGGACTTTGTTGATTCCCTTGAGGTACTTGAAAGTTTCTATCATGTCCCCCCTCTCCCTCCTTTCCTCGAGGCTATACATATTAAGCTCCTTCAGTCTCTTTTCATATGTCTTCCGGTGCAGACCCTGCACCATTTTAGTTGCCCTCCTCTGGACAGCTTCCATCCTGTCTATGTCTTTGCGGAGATTGGGTCTCCAGAACTGCACGCAGTACTCCAGATGTGGTCTCACCAGCTGTCTGTACAGAGGGATAATAACTTCCTGTTTTCTACTGGTGATGCCTCTCCCTATGCATCCCAGTATCCCCCCAGCCCTCCCTGCTGCCCTCTCACATTGCTTGCCCATCTTTAGGTCTTCTGATATGACTACCCCCAGGTCCCTTTCCATTTTTGTTGTTGTTAGTATCTCACCCCCCATTGTGTACTCTTCCCTTGGGTTTTTGTTTCCCAGGTGCATTACCTTGCACTCTTAGCATTGAATCTAAGCTGCCACACATTTGACCATTCCTCTAACCTTGCAAGTCCCTTCTCATCCTTCCACCCACCTTGTGCATCAACTCTGTTGCAGATCATTGTGTCATCTGCAAAGAGACATACTTTTCTTCCAGTCCCTCTGCAATGTCATTATAAAGACATTGAAGAGGACCGGTCCTAATACTGAACCCTGTGGTACCCCACTACTAACCCCCCTTTTTTCAGAGTGGACTCCATTTACTATTACTTTCTGTGTCCTATTCTCCAGCCAATTCTTTAGCCAGGCTGTCATCTTGGGACCCACTCCCAGGCTGGCTAACTTGTATATTAATCTTTTGTGTGGGACTGTGTCAAATGCCTTGCTAAAGTCTAGGTAGGCCATGTCCACAGCCCCTCCCTGATCAACTACTTTGGTCACCCAGTCAAAGAAATCTGTCAGATTTGTCTGGCATGACCTTCCTGCCGTGAATCCATGCTGCCTTGGGTCCTGTGCCCCTCTATCCTCTAGATACTCAACAATTCTTTCCTTCAGAAGTGATTCCATCATTTTCCCTACCACTGAGGTTAAACTAACAGGTCTGTAGTTTCCTGCTTCTGCCTTGCTCCCACTTTTGTGAAGGGGAATCACATCTGCCCTCCTCCAGTCCTCAGGTACCACCCCATCCTCCCATGATCTGTTAAATAGGGTAGTCAGTGGTGTCACTAGTTCTACCCTTAGTTCTTTTAGAATTCTGGGATGAATCCCATCAGGCCCCATTGCTTTGTAGATAAAGCATCACGCTTCATGATCATGATGACGGTGTGAGGGTGGTAGTTTCTTATTATTCAGATGACCACCAAAAGACTGGATTGACTGCCACAGAACTGTACATTAATGCAGAGTGGCAAGTAGGCATATCCATGAATTGAGACCGATCACAAATAGGAGATCCAGGAGAATATCAATCACATTTTGGGGAGCACAGAGCTGTGGTACGGCTATGACATGCACAAGTGTTAGTGTTAAGTATTAACAGCTGTGTACTGTATGTCTTGAATTCAGGGAACAGTAGTTAAAGGGGAGCTTTGTGAATATTGAAGATAACTATCACAGACATCAGACTGCAAGGCAAGATACTGAACTACTGTCTATTGGATGGTTCTATGTGATAATGGCAACCGTGGAAAGGCAATCGCCATTAGGGCGAGTGCACATTGCCGAAAATCAGTTTTGGTGATGTACACTCCCGACACACAGCAAAAGGGCACCAGGGATTTGTTCCACGCACCCCCCCATTGGGGGCTTCACCCTCCACACCCTCCTACTAGAGGATTCTCAACTCCGGGGGGGGTGCATGTCAGAGGGATGCAAAACCGGAAAAAATAATTTAAACCAGGCGTGCAACAAAATGAACACGTGCCCGGACCCGAATCAGGCACCCTCACAACCCTAGTCTGCCACCCACCAAGCCACAGGGTCAGCTTGACAACCCAGCACTGCACTATGCCTCACATACCCTCCCTCCCCTTCTACCTGTCACACGTCGTGCTCACTCTCCCCCCCGTGCACGTGTATACATATAGCAACAGGATGTCACTATTGCCATATTCGCCCCCCTCTCTAGTAGCCCTGTGAACAGGCAATGCTACTGAATCACCCTTTTTTGAGCACTCAGTAGCAGATGCCCTTTTCACAGGATACCCTATTGGATTGATGATGACTTCTGGTCAACAAAGATTTGTGGGACCCAAAGTCAAGAAGACTCACTGAGAAGAGAGCATTGGTGATGCAAGTGCGTAACAGCATGCCACAAAGGAGACGGGGGTGGGGTGGGGAGAAAATGTTGCACCATTGGCAAAATGTGTCATAAAATTTAGAAGAGCCCCATAAATATACAGTAAGACAAAATTAATTTTAAAATACAAGTGGGTACTTTCAACTGTACAGTATATTGACTGTACTCTACACAAGTACTGTGACTGTAATTATTGTCTTTTTTTGTATCTGTTACTATATTTTTCTGCTCTTGCCTACCCCAGCACTTGACAAAAAACATAATAATAACATTAACTAATTATTAACCGCATATACCTAAATCTATTGGATCCCTTGTCTTAGAAAAAATAAGTCTATTAAATCAATTGGACAGTCGTGGAATAGTTATGTGATGTGACTACACCTATTATACAATTTTGTGTCCTCCACACAGTGCGATATAATCACCAGAGACAATGGACCCTTCTTTTATAATGCCCAAAAACAGGAAAAGCAGAAAGTAGCACAGCACATGCCAGCACCTGAAAAGGAAGCTGAAGCAGTACCAGCGGAAAGGGCAGCACCCAAGCAGCCAGCAGAGGCACAAACAGAGGAAAGAGCAGCACATGAGCAGAAGGTGGAAGCACAATCAGAGTAAAGGTCTGCTCCTGAGCAGCATAGGACAGGGGCAAGTTAAAGGCCCACAGAGATAGGGAAGGAAAGAGGACAAAGATGAAAAGTAAGTGTTTTGTGTGGAGCAGCTGGAATGACTACAGATGAAGGACACTCTGTGTCAAAGAAAGGCCTGGCAACTCCAGCTATGGTGCACTATGCAAGGGCTGCTAAGGGAGAGAGGAAACATATATGGATGTCAATGGCATGAATCTCATAATGAATGGAATGACATAGCAGAGCAGCCAGACTTCTTCAGGACAATGTGGCACAAGGGGAGACAGAGGCAGAGGAAATGACAGCATAAACACTTGGTGGAGACCTAGAGCAAGGCACAGGGCCAGAAGAAATGACTGCTGTAAGGGTACCTCTACCAGTACAGGTACAGGTGCTTTAACCCACAGTGTATGATTGGGCGAATGCAGGATCTGGGCAACAGTGGGTTGCCAGTACATTATCCTGGACATGGACCTCATGCCACTGACAAGTAGAAAAGAAAGGGAGCTGAAGAGCTGGTGAAATGGCAAACCAGAATTGATTGTAGCACTGGTCTTTAGTGCCCTTGTGCCATTCAAAACCATATGTTTAATGGGCAAACAATGTGAATTATCATGGCACAAGAGGAAAACATTTGTTGCCCAGGAACCTGATAAATGGTATGGTAACACATGTTAAGTGGCACTTCAGTATGAGTCCACCTATGCTGGCTAAAATAAGGGACAGTATAAATATACAAATAAGAATGGTGCAGAAAGGCAAATTGCAGCCACTAGAGTGGTGGTATGAAATATGTTGCAGCACATTGTGCTATAAGTGGTTATGTTGTTAAGGTTATATTGTTAAAAAATAAAAGTTCTCACTATCATTTTACCAATATACAGTGGTTCAGAACATAACATAGGAATATACAGTATATGACTGCCTTCAGTGCTATGACTTAAAAGTGGGGGAATTAAAAATAAATTAATGCCAGTTAAAGGAATGGAATGTTGTGGTGCAGCAGTATGGTATTGAATGTGTGGTGGGACGAGCAGGAAGGGATAAATAGGGCTAATAAAAAGAAAAGTATTACAGGGCTTGTGATTTCATTTCTGTTTGGCATGGATGCTCAGATTTGGGGAACACCTACAATAATAAAGAGATATGGTACTGAATGTTTGGGGAAAGTAGTAATGGTGCCATTACTTATGAAAATGTTATGCTATCAAACACAAATGTGTATTAGGTTTTTCTGGGAAATGCATGTTCATTGTTGCTTATGGCTGAGCAAGTATGCCAAAGAGAACAACAGATCACAAGCCACCTAATAGCAGACAGATTTATGGACATCAGCATTTGTTCCTCTGACTTTGGACGTCCAGTTCAGAGTCTGCTATCACACCACAGTGCACTATAATGTCTAACATCATTCAACGTGGTGATGTCTACTACTGTACCACTGTATATTGCTTCTTTATCATAATCACTTCTGAAACTCATATATTTTAATGTATGTCTGAACATTTTTGAAGGTTTGCTGTTTGTATAGTAGTTATGAATTCCAAGACAAAATCCCAGAGAAATATTAAAGAGCAGCTGACACCTTTGATAAAACATTGGAAAACATAATAGTTGGACACAATTCATCTTGTATCTCATATCGTTTATAGATTTCTCCTCTTCATTATTTGTTACTGAAAAAATTCCCACAAAAACAGGATCTTTATCACTCAGAGCTCATCTGCCTCTATAACTTACTCCCTACTTGACATCTGTTGTGACATCACAGTCTGTTATGGGAATAACTGTAATGCCACAAGCACAGTATTATGACATCAGGTTGGGAAGAAGCAATATGAGCTGAAGAACCCTCAGGGAATAATTCTTCTGTTTTCATGCACCTGACTTCAGTAATAAATAATGGAGATGAGAAATACAGAGCTGATGAGAAATATAAGCTGCTTTGTGTTCAAATATTATGTTTTTTAAAGTTCTTCTTGAGGCATTTTTGGCTTTTTAAAGTTGACCTAGAAACATAAGCAATGATGGAAAAAAAGACCAGTGGTCCATCTAGTCTGGGTGTAGTTCCTCTACCAAACCCTGGAACTTATCATCCATACAGGGTACTAGCTTTCACTATCCACCCCATGTTTTCCTCCTTACTACAACCACCTGAGTAACCACTACACCCTGCTTTCTGTTCCAGTCATACTTGAAACCATTTATGTTTTTGGTACCCATTACCTTGGCTGGCAGGCTATTACATGGTTCCACCACCAATTCTGTAAAATAAAACTTTCTCATATCCTTTTTGAACCTCTCTCCCTTCAGTTCCCACTTGTGCCACTATGACCTTGAACTGTTACTCCTGCTAAATAGTTCCTCATAATTTACATTGTTTATACCTTTCAGTAACTTGAAGCTCTCCATCATATTATCCTTCTTTCATAAGGTCTCCAGTGAATACATGTACAGCTCCTTGAGCAAATACTCATAAGGCCTGCTCTGCTGGCCCTGAATCATTCTGGTGCCCATGTATTTCACTGTTTGTAGCCTATTCTTATTTTTTCTAAGATTAGGACTCCAGAACTGGGCACAGTACTCCAGGTGCAGACTCACCAATGAACTATAAAGAGGTAGCAATACTTCTATTCTTCTAGTGTCAATATCCCTTTGATACATCTCAGTATCCTTGTCACTAATGATGACTCCTATGTCCCATTCCTCAGTGCTCGTGTACAGCTTTACCTCTCCCATCAAGTACTCAGTTCTGTTGTTCTTGTTCCCTAGGTGCATCACCTTGCACTTGTTGACATTGAATTTCAACTGTTAAACCTTAGACCATGGGTCTAGTCTTTGTAGGCCACTCTGCATCTACCTAATTCCCATGTCACTATCTACCCTCACAGAGAGCTTTGTGTCACCTGTGAAGAGATGTAGCTTGCTCTGGATTCCTTCTCCAGTGTTGCCGATGAAAATTTTGAAGAGGACAGCACCAAGGATGGATCCTGTGGTACTAAAATCTTGACATCCTTCTCTTCTGATTTGACACAGTTAATCATAATGCTCTGTTTCCTCTACTTCAACCAATTTCCTATCCATCTTTCTGTGTTACTTGCCACACCCAGATCCTCCACATTTTTCAGCAATCTTCTGAAAGGCACTGAGGCCTGATATTCAGAGCCAGGTGCAAGTACAGCACAGCTTTTTATGTTTCATTTGCAATTACACTCACCTGGCTCTGATCAATATTTAAATGGCCAACATTTGCCAATGGAGTGGTGCTATCAACTGACTATCAGTTCATATTGGTGCAGTTCTAAGTTGATCTGCTCTGTGCTGACACAGAGCAGGGCTTAAATATGGCTCCCAGGGAAATAGCACTGCCCAAATTTGAATAGCACCAGGTACCCTTTGGGCCATATTCAGCCCACATGTGTAAATGATCCCACTGGGCATGCAATGTGTTAAAGGCCCATTATGAGTGCATTTGCATGTGGTACAGAGGCCCCTTATTACCCCTTCCTGTCTACAAAGCACTTCCTGGCAGTGTAGTGGTTCCACCTGATCATACATTTGAACTTAGTGTAATATTGCCTGGTGGTCCAGTGGCTACGCACACCCCGTGATCACACAGTTGAACTTAGTTTAATAATCCCCTGGGGTTCCACCATGTCAGTTTGACAGTAAAGTTGTCGACCTCCTTAACAGTGATGGCACAATGTTGACAGTCAATACTGTGCTGTCAGGAAAACAATGTCTCTGCCCTCTGCACCACACAGATTTTAAATTAATCAACTCTAGATCAGAGTTGTTTCAGGGAGGTAGTGCAAGCCCTGGTAAAGCCATCTCAGTGTACCATGTGACCAGTACACCGAACTGATAATTTTGTCACTGTAATGGTCTTCGCAGTATATGTTCCGCTGTAACATTGACATACTAATTCCTGGTGGTTCAGTGGTCTCCCCATCTCCCTGCCTATACATAGACCCCTCTCACCCACAGAGAACCAAAGACCAACCCCCCATAAACCCTGATTACTGGTCCCATGAAATCAGAGGCTAGCACAGCCTTATTCTCATCTTCTCAGCTGATTGTCATCTGACAGTCACAGAATGTGATCAAGCACATGATCAAGCTGTGTAACCATCAGATGGCAGCCAGCCTAGGAGATAAGAGGAGGGTTGTGACATCTGCTAATTTCCTGGTACTGGCACTTGGGGTGAAGTGGGGTTCAGGGCAGGGTTCTGGGTGGGTAGGGAGTCCATGTGCAGTCAGGGGAATGGGGGGAACCACTGAACCTTAAGGGATTAAAAAACTAATTTCAACCAGTTGACCTGGGGTGGGGGGAATGACTGGACCACCAGGGAATATTACACTAAATTCAACCAGGTGATGGGGAAGCTCACTGGACCACTAGAGGTTATTAAAATAAGTTCATCTGGGAGGACTGCTGGACCGTGTGGGAATATTTATTTTTTTATTTTGGTTTTTTTATTTATTTAGTTTTTGTTGACTGGGTAAGTGCACTAGACAAATCCTGCCTATTTTCAGGCACAACCTGGGGAAGGGGGATACAGATGAGTGTCAACTGACCTTGAACCAGATTAAGCTGTAGGTGGTATTTTTGGTGAATGAGGGAAATTTAGCCAGGACACTGGGGAAATTCCTCTACTCTTGCAGTAGGGGGACTTGCTGACTGTGAGCCATGGCCACTTTGAGTGGAATGCCAGGAGAGCAGGACGTCTCAGATGGAGGGGAGAGACTTTCTTTTGAGCAGGATGATTGGATGATTCTGAGGTTTTTATGGATGTTCTCACTGACATACAGCAAGTTGGAGACTCGGAACTATTAATTGCAAATGATGATTCTAGTTTAATACAGCCCGAAGTTAAAATATCCACACAGACATTTCCTGATGGTGACCTGAATGAAAAATCTCTGCAAGAATTACTGACCGCAGAAAACGAGAGGCATTTTTTAGAGAAAGAGCGCTTGGTTGAAAATCTGGCATGATTGCAAGAAACCGCACCAAATGTCAAAACTCCTGGCTTGCCTGTCATCGGGCCTGAATTCCAGGATGATGTGGCAGCTGCAAAACACACAGAAGGGCCAGGTAAGACTGCTAATCTTACTTCTGCAGAAACTGCTCTTGAAAAACCTAACTATTCGGCTTATCCAGCTGGCAATAAAGAAGTTCTTGATCACTATTGCCAAGAGCTGGAGAATCCTATTAATTTGACTGTTAAAACTACGGAAAAATCTTACAATAGCTCAGAGGGTGAATCACTTATGACCAAAATGGTGAAAGGTGTGGAGCCTGCATGTCAGGTGAATCCCGGAGAGCTTTCACACGCCAGCCTCTCTAAAACCGCTGGTTTTGTTTTTCGAGCTGCAGTGATGGCAGCACCCTCCATAGAATAAGATGCTGCAGTGTCTTATCAGACCTCTCCCACAAAACAGGAAGGTTTAACCGTATTCTCTTTCTCCCGAGAGACTGACTCACAACCAGGGATGTGAGAAGACTTTAAAACTAAGCAAGCTACTCTTATGACTGCTAACAAAAAAAATGAACATTGTAACATCCTTTATTTTAGACAAGCCTGTGAGAGAACCTTTAAGTTCAGAGTCTTCTCAAGATTTGAAAATGGAGACAATAGAAGCTCTATAACCCCAGGAGAGCCTTGGTCTCCCCAGAAGGCATTAAGCAAAGTGGGTTGGACACAGAATAAAAGCGGTATTTGGATTCCCACCCCAGATTGGGACCCCATGCTTAACTTTACTCAAAATTCCCCTGAATGGCAACCTAAGGTCTCACATCCCACCTTGCCTGTGGGGCCACAAACAGGAGCAGTTAAAAATTACCTGGCATTTGAACAACACAATGCACAACTAGGAAACAAGAACTCTGCTGACCAAAAATTGGCTGAAGACTTGAAATCTATTGCAGCTATACCTGTGGCAGGGGATCCACAAGTTTCCACAGACACAAATAAGCCACTCCTTTCTGAACTATTTTCTAAAATTAGGAAGGAAGCAGCCCCAAGGAGAAATGCAGTGTACATACGCTATAAGGGAGGCTTAGAAGTTCGACCTGACAGGCACTATGTGGGCAAACTACTTTTAAATGACTCATTAAAATTCTCCCCAAAAGAAGTTTTTGCATTTATCAACATTTCTGGGGAGGATAATTTTGATATTAGTTTCCGATCAGCTTATGGATTGGATTTGTTTTGGGAAAGGTACAACCAAGTGAAATTTTCTCCTACATGGACCCCCTTTTTGGTTATTCCTTTAACCAAACCATTATTACAATATGTTACTGTGATGTTCCAAAATGAGGGGGTCAATGTAGAAGATATGACTTACTGGCTTAGCCAGAAGTGTGATGTGATGAGCCCTCCTAAGGCCATATTAGACACAGAAATGTTTTGGACTGGGGGCTGGCAGTATAAAGTTAAATTGAGACAAACTGAGACTGGAATTGAACACATTCCTAATTCATTTTTACTGGGAAGGGATAGAGGCATTTGCTTTTATGCAGGACAACCTCAGGCTTGTTACAAATGTGGATCCAAAACGCACCTCTCTAAGTCTTGCGATAAACCCAGGTGTGATAATTGTGGTGAGATCGGGCATATTGCTTTTCAATGTGCAAATCTCACTAGGTGTGATTTATGTGAGGAGACAGGGCATGTTTTCTCTGAATGTTCATGGACTGCGAAAAATAAGGCCTCTTGTTTAAGCCCTGACCTTCTCATACAGAATGCGCAAGACTCTGTTACTTCCCTGCTGGCCCCTACTTCAGTTTTGGATATTCTGATCAGACCTCTCTCAGAAGACCCACCCCCTCCCTTGCCTCCTTCATTTTCAGATCCTCCTTTAAATATAGAGGCAAAACCACCCCTCCTTTGGTAGTCATGCCCATGGATGCCTCTGTTCCTGTATGTTATACTGACCTGGTAGAACTTATAGCTACTACCTCTAATCCACCACTGTTTACTACTGTTCCAGTATGAAGATTGGCTACGAACTTAAAAGGGGGATAAGCCCAACCTTCAGTAGAAATAGATTTGAAAATTCCCTTCTCTATTCTACCTGCCCAATGGGGGGATACTGAGATGGACTTGGGAGATTCAGACTCTCAGTCTACTAAAACAGAAAACAGTATTGTCTCACAAAGCAGATCAGATTATAAGGGAAAGAAAAGGAAAAAAGGAAAAAAGAGTCTTGACTTCTAAAAAGAATTATATGAATGGCTTCTTTATGAATAGGTTCATTGAATATCCATAGCTTGTTAAATTATAGAAAAAGAAGTGTAGTTTATAGTTATATTCATGATGAACAAATTGACATCTGTTTTTTGCAAGAAACCTGGATGTTTACCTGTGACCAGGCAAGGTTCTTCCAAGGAAAATGGGTGTGGGGACCTTCTGTCTGGTCCTTTGGAACAGCAACTGCAGATGGTGTAGGTTTCTTATTTAACTCTTTTGATTTCAAATTGGCCAAACTAATTGATCTAGTCCCAGGGAAAGCCTTACTATTGGATGGGGTGTGGAAAAAACTGTCTTGCAGGTTTATTAACATCTATGGCTCACAGATTAAATCAGAACGGGTAGCCCTTTTTAACAGTCTAAAGCCTTATCTACTTAGTTCATATACAGTTTTTCTTTGTGGAGATTTTAATTGTACTTTGAAACCCACTTCTAACACAATATTGACACAAGAAAAAAAAAGTATACTGTGATTCTAATGCTTTACAGAAATTAATAGAAAATGCAGATTTTTTAAATTGCAATACAATGCACATTTCTGGACCTAAATTTACCTTTCAAGAAAACAAATTTACTTCCATTATTGACTATATATTTATTTCCCAAACCGTATCCAATATACATTTTCAGACTTCAGTTGCGACTTTTTAAATCACCCGCTGTTACTTGGTTCCTTTTCTACTTGTACAGGTAAACCAAATATTAGGCCAAGATGGAAACTAAATTCCTTCATCCTAACCAATCAGGGGTTAAAAAGCCAAATAGCTGACATATTAACTGCCAGATTATCTGTCTGTTTTTTATATGAGGAGGTAGAAGATTGGTGGGCAGATTCTAAAATAGATTTCAAACATTACTTTCTGAAACAAGGAACCACCAGGGAAAAAATTAATTCCTAACATATTTGAAACTCAGGCAACAGCTACAAAATGTATATTCTTTAGCTAACACCTCTAAATTTGATTATTCAGATCATATTAAAAAACTTAAAGAAGAATTAATAAAATATCAATATGATAGGGCTCAGAGTATGAAAGGTTTACTACAGTATGGGGCAATGAAAACTCCTCATGAAGATCCATTTGAAGCCTTTAGGACATGTGAGAACTCCACTTTTTTGGAATCTTTAATTAACAGAAAAGGGGACATAGTATCCTCTATAGCAGAGATACATAAAGTGATTAAGGAATTTATGCTGTCTCATGTCCCTTCACAACCTCCTTCAGAAGCCACTATAAAACACTTCTTAAACTCAATATCAATCCCCGCAGTACCAAAGATTAAAACCAGCCTAATACAGCCAATAACGGTTAATGAAATTGAACAAGACATCAAGACTCTGAAAAATGGTACATCACCTGGATTGGATGGTTTGACTAATGAATTTTATAAAACCTTTTCAGAGCCACTGTCCCAGTGTTTAGAAAAAGTATTTAATTTCCTTACCATTCATTATATACCTTCCTGGTTTACTGAAGGTTTATTGATTCTGTTGTTCAAATCTGGAGATAAATTTTCTATAGATAACTGGAGACTGATTACACTTCTGAACACTGATTATCACATATTTGCTACCATTCTTAATAACAGAATAACAAATTATGCAAAAACAGTATTGTCACCTTGGCAATTCTGTAGTTTACCGAGGAGAAAAATACAACAAGCTCTGATGATTATTAGAGACCTGATTGATTATGTGGTGGTACAAAATGGACAAGGATGTATCCTCTCAGTAGACCAGTATAAAGCCTTTGACAGGGTCTCACACCCCTTTCTTTCTTTAACTTTTGAAGCATATGGCATTCCAATGCAAATAATAATCTGGCTCAAATCTTTATACTATGGAGCAGAAGTACATCCAATTATTAGACAGTGCATCACAAAGGGAATTTCAATACAAACAGGAGTACGACAAGGTTGTCCCCTCAGCCCTATTCTCTATATCTTTACTTTAGACCGCTTGATATGTCTTTTTTTTTCTTTTTCTTTTTTTTTTTTTTGCCAATAACTGCACTTTATTACAACACTTAACAAACATGTTCATAGAAACAATGACAACGGAAAATTTTCCATTTTAAACAGTAAGCACAAAATCCCCAACAAAACTAGCCAACATTTAAACAATAATAATATAATAGAAAGAAAAAAAAAAAAAAAGGAAGACAACACTCCCACAAATAACCCCATCCCCCCCCACCTCCCCGCAGCTATCCATAAAACTGAATACAATAAAGTGATTAATGAATAAACCTGATGCTCTTAAATCCAAGGTGTCCTATCTTGGGGAAGGGAAGAAAGAGTATTTACTTACTACCACTTACATAACCCAAAAGGAAAAACAAAAAGTTAATCTATAACACGCCAGGAAAGGTAAAATAAAACCGTCCTAGAGCAAGGTTAAAATCCATATTTTTCTTTCAACTGGTGGGTAAACTCTTCCCAATATTTATCAAATTTATGTAAGGTGTGTGGATAAATATACCACTCTTTCGGCATGTAATGCATTTAAAACTCCCCACCACTCCTTAAAACATGGTGACCATACTTCACACCAATGGCGGAGTATCACCAATTTGGTGACCAATGCAATTAATGCCATTCGTGTCTTCAAAGCGTAACGTGAGATAACATTGTATCTCCCCAGAATGCAAACTTCTGGTGTGAAAATATTGAAAGATCACAAAAGGGTCTCAACCCTGTTTAACCATCTCCCACAACATAGCGCTCTTAGGACAACTCCATAATTTGTGAAAAGTAGTAGCAATTGAACCATTACAGTTCAGACAAGCTGGGGAATATTGGCTATTCCACCGATGCATCTTGGCTGGAGACATATAAATATTATGTAACAGCTTAAATTGGATGTCCCTTAGCCTATCCTGCTTTATAAGTGAATGAGCATCTATTCAGATTTCTTCCCAGGTTTTCTTGGGCCAATCCAGGGACAAATTGGCCTTCCAATAGAAAGAAATTGGAGATAAGTTAACACTCAATTTCGTGGTAATATATTGATAGATCTTAGATACCATTCTTCCTGAAAGACACAGCCTAAAAAGATTATCCCATAAGTCACCCACTTGGACTGAGATAGAATCTTTGCTGAAAACCGACTGAATACTGCTTCTTTTTTGTGCCAGTCTTAATAAAGATTTGGGTTTAGCCCCAAATTTATTCACCAGACGAGAGAGTGGAAGTATAGAATTACCCGTATAAAAGTCTGACACCCTCACCTTAGGTGAAAATGATGAAAAAAACCTAACCACTGGCTGGTTCCCAATTAAAAGGTTAGGATTCCTCAGCAGGGCTGGGAAATATCAAAACTAGGGCTAATTTTAGAACAGCGTAAAGCTGATGTATAGCCCTGATATCCCACTCAAGAGGCGTGTTCCTTACTTTATCCGGAACTTTGACCCAAGGAATATATAAAAGGGCTTCCAAATCAATCTTAAACTCCTTGACAAAGGTCCTATCCAAGGTTAGGCCTATAGAAGAACAATCCATTTTACCTGCCCAAAGGACAGCCCTAGCCGTATGAATTGCTAAATAATATTTAAAGAAATCAGGTAACTGCCTGCCACCCATATTACGTTGCCTACAGAGTTTAAAGTAAGCTCTACGAGGAGGTTTGTTTTCCCATATAAAATTCGAACACATCCTATTCAATTCCTTAAAGAACGAATTAGGGAGGTATATGTTCAAACTAGAAAGGGGATAGAAAATTTTCTGCAGCACTACCATCTTGATAATATTACATCTCGCCGAAAAGGATAGGGCGAGCTTCGTCCACCTATCTAAATCTACTTTAATGGATTTAATGATAGGCTTTAGATTTACCGGGCCAAATCTCCAGATTTTAGAGATTTGAATACCTAAGTATCCTAGGGAATTAGTTTGCCACTGGAGGCCCAAATTTAGACACCACCCTTAGTCAGGTATGTTGACAGTGGAAATAACATTGATTTGGCCAAATTCAGCTTAAACCCTGAAAAACACCATAACCTTCGATAAGGTCCAGAGTCTCGGAAGTGACACTGTTGTGTCCGAATATGTATTAGAAGGTCGTCATAAAAGCTGACAATTTGTGTTCCTGACCACCAATCCTATGACCCTGAATTCCAATGTCGGCCTTAATAGCTCTAATTAGGGGTTCTAAATATAAATTAAAAAGATAGGGGGATAGAGGACATCCTTGACGGGTGCCTCTTAACAGTGGGAAAGTCTCCGAAATTAAATTATTGCTTTGAATTCTAGCCATTGGGCAGGTATAAAGAATTTGAATTAACTGAATAAAATGTTGAGGGATGCTAAATTTAGCTAAAACTTCGAACATAAAAGACCATTCCACCCGATCAAAAGCCTTTTCCGCATCCAAAGAAATCAGGGAGGCTTCCATGCTCGGGTCAGTGGTCACAGAGATTAGGTAAAATAATTTTCTAAAGTGATCGGACTGAAGCGACCTTCCATGAAGCCAGCTTGCTCCGGGCTAATCAACTCTCCTCAAACCTTCTTAAGCCTGGAAGCCAGTATTTTAGCAAAAATTTTAACGTCTATATTCAACAACGAAATAGGTCTATAGTTCCCACTTGATCTGTAGGTTTGTCTGGTTTGGGCAATAAAATTATCCTGGCTTCAAAAGGGATTCCTCCTTAACCCCATAGAGAGACCAAAACTAAAGTTGGGTTAAAAGCAGTGCTATTTCCTGTTTAAATAACCTTAAAATTGGGGTGTGTACCGTCGGTCCTGGTGCCTTGTCAGCCTTTAGTGAATCAATAGCCGCCAGAACCTCATCATGGGAAATAGGAGAAAATAAGTGCAAACTGGACTCCTGTGACAACTGTGGAAGTGGCGTCTCAGCCAAGAAAGCATTCATTTTAGAAAGAACATGAGAAGAGTACGGCTGACTCATATACAGCTCCCTATAGAAAGTCGTGAAAATCTGGAGAATTTTATCAGGGTCAGTGACCAGTTCACTAGAAGCAGGATGCTTCAGGCCCGGTACCCATCTAGCTTCAGCCTTTTGCTTTAGCTGCCAGGCCAATAATTTCCCGGTTTTACTGCCCAAACCAATGTAGGCCACTTTCACGTTCCCCAAAGTGTCTATCACCTTCTCCTTCATGGCTCCTGCATACCAAGCCCTCAAGGTAGAAAGTTTCTGGACCTGGGCTCCTGATCTCTTATCCTCCTGGACATTCTCAAGTGCTTTAATCCTCTCTAAACATTTTGAGAGTTCCTGGTTATGCTTCGCCTTTCTCACTGAGGCAATCCTGATTAACTCCCCTCTCAAAACCTCTTTAAGAGTGGCCCATGATTGGTCAATGTTAGAAATTGAGACCCAGTTAACTTTAATCGAAGATTACATAAAATAACTGAAATGAGTTAGTGTTTGGACATCTTTAAATATCTTGTTATTTAAGGACCACGAGTAGGATCTTTTGGCAATATGGGAAGGATTCCATACGAATTGAACTGGAGAGTAGTCCGAGATTACTCTAGGCAACAGCAATACCTCAGTAATCTCAGAAACACATTGTTGGCTCACCAAAAAATAATCAATCCGGGAAAAGGTGTTGTGAACCGGTGAGAAAAAGGTATAGTCCTGAATTGAGGGGTTAAACAGCCGCCACGGATCCCTTAGGCCTAAAAAAGAGGTACATTCGGCTAGAGCTTGTTGGGCTGAGGAAGTCTGCGGTCTCCTACTTACAGACCTATCTAGCCTATCTGATTGGACTAGATTCCAGTCCCCACCCAATATAATCACTCTTTCCTTAAAGGGAGATAGAATCACAGCCAAATGAGCAAAAAAGGAGGGGGACTCCGCGTTGGGCCCATAGATAGACCCCAGTACCATATTCACTCCTCCCAAAGTGCCCGAAACTATAACAAATCTGCCATTCGGATTGTAATTACTTCCGAGTGTGAAAAAGGGACCCTCGAGCAATCAATATTACCCCGGCTAGCTGAAGAATAGCCAGCCCCAAATACCTGACCTACCCACTTTTTCCTGAAATAGGAAAGATGACTCAACAAAACGTGGGTTTCCTGTAAAAATACCACTGCAGGATGGCAACGAGCTAGGTGGTTTAGAACTAAGTGTTTTTTGCAGTTATCTTCCCCCCCTTTAATGTTCCATGTAAGAAACTTTAAACTAGAGACCATGTAACCAAACAAATATCCAAACCATAATATGGATAGCTGCCCCACCCCCCAATAATCCCCTAACAACCCAAGATACTCCCTGCCTCGAATCCCAAATTAACCCCCAAAACCAAATAACAATAAACTACCCCCCAGGCCCGAAGCCACCTCCAATCTTTTCGGTTCATAGTGCGCCATGGAGGTAGGGCCCCCCATCCCAAAATAGATAAAATAGTAACCATAAACCTGCAAACTTGTTAACGCAGATACCCAGCTGGAGAGAGAACCCCTTCTCCCCTCCCCTGAATCATAATGATATTAACAAAGTTATACAATCCAAATACATAAAAAGTATCAGACGAAAAAGGACTCCATTTATCAGTGTCTTTGCTAAATACTGTCAGCAACAATAGTCCTCAGGTTCCGGGACTCTAAAGTCCTTCCATTAAATATAAAAAAGGTGAAAGTGTTCTTTGGTAGAGCTGCAGTATTCTAGATCGTGAACTAAAACAAGATGTGACTGATTGCCCCAGTTACTAATTTAACATTATAACAACACCGAGTGTCCAAAAAGAACTTCTTGGCCAGAAAAATAGCCATTGAAAAGATAGAATAGCCCTCTATGACTCAGCTCTTGAGGAACAAATCAGGCAATACTTCACGAAGCAGATTTAGGGCCTCATCAGCACTTTCACGCTTAAGTCCCAACTTTAGTAGTGACCTCTAACTTGGCTGGGTAAAGGATACGATGTCGAATGCCCGCTGCCCACAACTTTGACGTGATGGGGTGAAAGGAGGCCCTGGCTTGCCTCATTTTCAGGGTCAAATCAGGTGTAATCCGTAGCTTCTTGCCCTCCCATTGCAGTGCAGAAACCTTCCTTGTTTCCCTTAGGATATGCTCTCTATCCAAGTAATTTAACAGTTTAAATATTATGGGTCTTGGAGGGTCAGATGGCAGAGGTCGGGCTCTCAGAGCACGATGCCCCCTTTCAATTAAGTACTCCGGGCCATTTGGTGAGGGTCCAGCTATCTTCTTCAGTAACTTCTGCAAAAATGAGAGCATATTAGGGCCTTCCTCCCCTTCAGGCAGCCCAGAACACTAAATTATTCATGGCTCCTATTCTCCAAATCGTCCAGTTGGTCCTCTAATTTAGCTATAGATTTCTTGCACTCTGTGATAGCAGGCCTCGATTTCTCGGCACCCTCTCAACAGGAAATCGGTAGCTTCAGTGTCAGTAACCCGACGTGCCGGATTGCGTTAGAAATGGTTTGAACTCCGCTACATCCTCCACCAGCCTGAATAGAGCTCTCCTTGATTACAGCCAGATCGCTGTGGATTTTACTTGTCGGGTCGTTTTCCTCGGCCGCCTGTGGAGAGGAACTGCGAACGCGGCCGTTTCGCTTCAACCTCTTGTTCGCCGACCTGCATTCTGCACCGTAAACCAGCCACAGAGGATCTTTAGGACACCAGTAAACGATACAAGGTATTTTTAAACAGTAGCCACGGTGTAAAGTGGTCCAATGTTGGCAAGATAGTGATCGGGATCGGGAGCCCACTTCCAGAGCTGCTAACCCTCCATTAGCATCACGTGATTCCCCCCTTGGTATGTCTTTTAACAGATACCCCTAAATGGAGGGGTGTTGGAGGCCCAGACAAGAGTATAGTATTTCATTTGAATGTTTAAGCAGATGACATTTGTGTACTTTTATAAAGATTATACTCAAGTCCCTCTTTTCCTGGATTCTATGACTAATTATTCTGTTCTTTCTAATTCTAAATTAAATATATTAAAATGCAAAGGGCTTTTTATAGGAACTAATTGTTCTGATCAGGTATGTATAGAAGGGATATCAATATCCTCAGAGCCCCTTAAAATACTAGACATTTATTTTGGAACGCAAAATATCCCCTCTTTCAACAGGGATTCTGTACTAGCTAAGGTAGACTCTAAACTGCAAAGATGGAGGCATTGGAGGATAACCAAGCTCAAATGGATAGAAATCATTAAACAATTTATCATCCCTATGATTTTATATATTGCTATGATTTTTCCACCTCCACCAGAGTTGGAAACAGTTATATAGCATATTTTTTCAAATGCTATGGGGTAAGAGACTAAACACCATTAAATGACAATACACATATCTCAAGAAGGAAAAAGGAGGTCTAGGTATGATAGATCTGGTGTTTTTTTATACCTTATTTTTTACCCATTCTGTAAAATGTAGCTTAATGCCTGAAGAAACAATATATTCTTATTGGATTAAAATAAACTTATCAGGGTATATTACCAAATGGCAGACCACTCCACCTAAACTAACTAGTAACATCTTTATCCCACAATAGTTTATCCCTGCTGCAAAAAAAATATATATAAATGGGGTATAACAACACCACAGACAATTATTAGTAATACAGGGCCTCAGTTATACACGGTAGTTATGTCTTTAGTGCATCCGACTGAACCCTGTTTTAAAAACTGTCCATCCTCCCAAAACTCAGGGGTATTAGCACAACTGAACAATCCTAGAATTCCATTTCAAATGTGGGAATTTTTGTGGCTAGATGTCTATGGAAGGATTAACATTAGAGGCAATGCAAAATATAAGGCTAAATCTGAAAGAAACTGTCCCTATGAGGCTTGCATAAATGAAGAGGAAACCATGGAACATTTTTTATTTCACTGCTCCTATACAAAATCTCTTAGGAATTACCTCACCACAAAATGGTTATATGAGATGATTAAGAAACATGAATTATAACAACCTGATTTTGGCACAATTCCACAATTTAGGAACTTTTTATTCTAAGAATACATTGATGATTTTTTGTTGTTGTTTAAAATTTTATCTCTAGCAGGCTAGATGCCAGTGGGTGTTATCAAAGATGGATGCCTTATGAGACAGTGGGAAATCTGATACAGATAGCTATGGAAAAGGTGTATATTTCAGACACAGCAATTCATACATCTAAAAAGATTACCACTTCGTGGAAAGGGTTTTCCCTGTTTATAAAATATAAATGATTGATCTTAGTATTAACGAATATATATTTGAGTTTAATGTTCATTACAAACTATGGCTCTTCTTGATTAATTTGTTATGTACGTCCTTTTTTCAATTTTTCCTTTTCTTTTCATGATTATTTGTGTGACTTACATAGATACATAGATACATAGACAGTGTCGGCAGATAAGGGCCTATGGCCCACCTAGTCTGCCCATTTGAGCTTGTAAGTTCAGTTTGTTTTCCTAGAAGTCTGTTTCCCCTTACCCCTGCCCTCTAGAATTCCTTTATGTCTATCCCATGCATTCTTAAATCCGTGATTGTTTCAGCCCCACCACTTCTTCTGGCAGGTGTTCCACTTGTCCACCACCTGCTCTGTGAAGAAATTCTTTCTCATGTTTCTTTGAATCGTCCTCCTCCAACTTCATCCCATGCCCTCTCAGTCCTGAAACATCTTTTCACTTAAAATAGTGTTTTCCTGCACCCTGTTCCTCCCTGTAAGATACTTGTATGTCTCTATCATATCCTCTCCCTCCTCTCCTCCAGGGAGTACATGTTCAGTTCCTTCAACCTGTCTTCATAGGACTTGTGATGCAACCCATGCACCATCTTTGTTGCCCTCCTCTGAACCTTCTCTACCCTGTCTATGTCCTTACGTAGGTATGGTCTCCAGAACTGTACACTGTACTCCAGGTGGGGCCTCACTAGTGTCTTGTATAGCGGAATTATGACCTCCTTTTCCTGCTGGTGATGCCCCTGCCTAGACATCCCAGCATCCTATTTGCTTTACCTGATGCCTTGTCACACTGTTTCCCACTTGAGGTCATCAGAGATGACAACCCAAGATCCCTTTCCTGCTTGGTGCATGCTATATCCTCACCCCCAACTGATATATTGTGCCAGGTTTTTGTGCCCTATATGCATTATCTTGCACTTCTTTGCATTGAATTTCAACTGCCAAACCCTTGACCATTCTTCAAGTTTCTGCAGGTCCTTCTCATTCTTGCCTACACCCTCTGGTGTGTCTACTCTGTTACAGAGGTTTGTGTCATCAGCTAACAGTGAAATTCTGCCTCTAGATCCTGGGTAATGTCACTGATGAAGATGTTGAATAGGACCGGTCCCAGCACTGATCCCTGTGGTACCCCACTGGTTACTCTTCCTCTGTGGAGTGACAGCCATTTACCACCACCCTCTGTGTCCTGCCACCCAGCCAGTTACCTACCCACCACACTACTGTCCTGCCCACACCCATATTCCCAGTTTGTGTAATAGTCTTCTATGTAAGCACAGTGTCAAAGGCTTGCTGAAGTCCAGATAGGCCATGTCCACTGCCTCCCTGATCCACTTCCTTAGTCACCCAGTCAAAAATTCAATGAGGTTGGTCTGACATGACCTCCCCTGGTAAAACCATGCTGCCTTGGGTCCTGTAGTCCATTGACAACCAGATGTTCCACTAATCTCTCCTTCAGTAGTGCTTCCATGATCTTTCCCACTACTGAGGTGAGGCTGACTGGTCTGTAGTTCCCTGCTTCCTCTTTGTTCCCACTTTTGTATAAGGGACGACATCTGCTGTCCTCCAGTCTTTGGGTACCTCCTGTTTCCAGTGATTGGCTGAACAGGATAGCCAGAGGTTCAGCCACCACCTCTCTTAGTTCTTTAAGGACCTGGGGTGCACCCCATCTGGCCCCATTGCTTTATCAGCTCTTATTACTCCAGTTCCTTCAGGACCCTTTCTCGTGTAAGGACTTGTGTCCATTTCTGCACCATTCTCACCCCTTGTACTCCCTTCAGACCCATTACCCTCTTCCTTCGTAAAGACTGAGCAGAAATACCTGTTCAATATGTCAGCTTTATTGTTGTCATCCTCCACGCTGCCCCATCCTCCCTTCAGTCTCACTATCCTCCTTTTGTCTTTCTTTTTCACTATGTACCTGTAAAAGGTTTTGTCCCTTTACCCACTGATTTTGCAATGTGTTCTTCTGTCTGAGCTTTGGCTTCCTTACTGACTTCCCTGCCTCCCTTTGTTTCTCCTGGTACTTCTCCCATCCCCTTCTGCCTGTGTCTTTTGTATTGCCTGAATGCAATCTTTTTGGCTTTCACTTTCTTTGCTACCTCTTTTGGCTTTCACTTTCTTTGCTACCTCTTAACACTGTTTTTTAATTTTTTGTTATTTGCTTTTGCTCTTTAAAGTCATGTTTTTGAATTTATGTTACTTGATGTTGTTTGGAACCTATGGCCACAACAATGGCCAGTCCGGACTTACAGGTGGAGAGGATGGAGGTGCAAGCTTCACAGGAGATAGGAGTCTCCCAGGATAAATGAGTGATAGAGTTGGAACATATCGTCAAGAATATATTGCATTCAGATGATGGAGGAGATACCCCTGTAAAATATTTCTCTATGGAAGATCTTACGGCAGTGCCTAAAATTGAGGAGAAAACTGTGGGTACTAAAGATGTATTAGAGGACACTGAAAGAGCGTTGTGACTTCTATGGCAAAAAGAAGCAATGAGGCATGCTCGGGAAAAATGTAAGCTACAAGCCTGAATGGCAGGTTTGCAAAACCCAGATCTACCTGTCAACATTGCAGTGAAGCCTGTCAGTGAACCCGCTGACACAGCAGGATCAAAGGCCCAGCTGGGGCTGGATGAGTCATCTAATGCTTACACAGTATTGTTTGCGGAGAAAGGGGAAAGTCAGTTGGCTGGCAAACAAAACGTGTGCCCACAGCCAAACCCCTTAGACCACAATAATAAGACAGTTTTACAGCAAAGTAGCAAGGATATGATTAAATCTGAACTTTCTAAACAAAGCAATGAACATAAGGATTTAGGCCTCACAGCCACCCGCCCGGTTGCAATGGTAGCCAAACCTCTTTGGCGTCAACAGTCACTTGCTGGAATGTATGATTCATGTCTGTTATGGTGGATGGATACAAAATTTGAATTTAAATGTTCTGCACTTCATTTTTCTAAATGAACCTTGGCTACAGACTATGTTACTTACCTTAGTTTTCAGGATCAATTTTATAAGTTGATGCCCCTTTCTAATGCCTCTGATATTTGCATTCAGGAACAGATATCTAATGTAAAGTCACAAATGCGACAGTTCCGATATAGTAGGGCCTGCCGTTTTCATGATGAGCTGTTTTATGGTTTGAAATCTTCAACTTTTAGCTTGCTTGAAAGGACAGAACTAAGAACCTTACCAGAGTCCAGACTGTTAATCTCCATTTTCATCATCAGCCTGGTCTTGCAGTTAAGAAGAAGTGTTTGCCCTGTTTCTGATGACCGAAGCCCAGAGTGGCTCTGTTAACAGCTCTGTTGGAGAAACCACTTTTCACTGAACACAGAGGAATTGAGTTGCTGTGTTGGCTGATGGTCACATTTTGGGATTGGAGGAGAAGAAGAGATGGACATGTTGCTATGCACTCTTTGTCCCTGTGGAGTAGGGCTGAGAGCAGGGGGATAATGCTAAACTTTCTTTTTAAAAAGGTATGCCATCATTGCCTATAATTGCTTATCCGCTTACCAGACCTTCTTATTGCTCACCTTCTGTCCAGCGGTAGTCTCTGGTGTGTTTTCTTTCTCCCCCACTGCAGGAGGAAGGTCTCCCAAAGGTGGCATTTGGCAGTCCCTGTTGACTGTTTGATGGGAGTTGTCGGACCGCGGTCTGTAGAGAAGGCCCTTCGGAAAGGTCTGAAAGCCAGCGTGAGCCCGCTGAAAAGACTAAATTATTTCCTGCTCTTTCCCTGAAGCCCGGAGTGTAATATAGACCCAAAAAGACTGAGAAAATACTGCTTTGCAAAATACTTTGTCAGCACTGAAAAAGGGATGTATTTTTCTCTGAAAGTGATTTCTGTTTTGGTTTTTAAATTGGGGGGGGTGATTTATTTTTTAAGGTAATAAATCTTTCTGTAATGATGTATTATCTTGTTTTTGTTAAATTGTTTTGTTAGATTTTAGTTTGGATTGTTTTAAACTATCTTTTTAATTTTTCACTCCATATGATAATTAGTTCATGTGTCAGATAGGTATTTACGGAACCAGGGGTTGTAAGCACGCAGATTCATTCAGTTCATTTGTTGTGCTGTACCTGTCTGCCTGCGGGAGTGTTTTTTTTTTTTTGCTATAGGTTTGTAAGTTTTGCACCTCTGATTTTGAACACAAGTCAGGAATTCCAATCCTTTTGAAAGACGCAGCTTCCTGTGAGTTTCCTAGTGTTAGTTTATTTGGATTGATTCTCTAAATGTTGAGTTATCTTGACTTACCTCGATTTGCTCAGAGCCATTAGAACGCCAGATTGTTAGAATATTTTCTGGCCTTTCTAGTTACTCTTGAGCATTCGCTTTCCAATATTAGTAACGAAGTATTAAAGGATGTATTTTATGTTCAATCTTCTCTCCTGTGCAGTAGTGAGTACTTGAATTTCTTGTATGTGATATATAGGAGTAGTGAGTGTTAGTACATACTATTTATTTTACTTTTACTATCTGGGTTTTTAAAAAATTACGATATGGGTTTTATTTGAATTATTATATCAGCACTAGTGTGCAAGATTTTAATGCTTTTTAAACAAGAATTATCCTAAGCTTGTCTATGAATAGGCAGAAGATTTTACTAATGAAAGCAATGTAAGGTGCATCTGCTATATATATATATATATATATATATATATATATATACACACACACATATATATGTCTAGAAGCCTGTCATGAAGTTCTTATATCAGGAAACTGTCCTCTTTTGTTTTGCCTTTTCTTGATTGGGTGGTAGATTTCTCATCAAGAATAGTCTGCTGCGTATCCTGTTCTGGGAACTTTATTTTGAACTTTTTTGAGTTCTTTATTTGGATTAGAGCGGTAAGAACTAACAACAACTTTCTATGTAGCCGGGCCTGGTCGGTTCATTTTTCACAAACTGTTTACTATTTTGTTCTGTAAATCTGTTAACCCATGTAACTGTCGTGTTGATGCAAAACATTTTTTTCTACAATAACTGAGTTTATTGTATATGTTATGGTTTATAGAAATTCAAATAATTGACTTAGCAGTTACTATATAGATTTTTTTATTCTTTATCTTTGTGGTGTCTTGATCAATTTGGTGAATACCAGAAGTAAAATTGCCATAATGGCCAATTTAGATTGCCTAGAAGGTTCAGAAGGATGTCCTCAAATAAATCTAGTGACTCAGGAAACATCACGAAATTTAAATAGGACAAAAGTCAAAGGAAGATCAAAACTCAAACAAATAAAAAACAAACAAAAGAAGTAGCAGGTAAAAAATGGTTGAGAAATTGATTTACAAACAGGTTTAAAGCAATCCAAAATTAATGTTCCTTAGGTGAAAGTAAAATACGTAAATACGGATAAACTGATGAACAGTATAGCCAGTCCTGGTAGCCCTATGGGTCATGTTGCCTCACTAGCTCTAGTACCATTGGTAGTTACTTTAGAACAGCATGTCATGAATGGACTAGTTAAGGATGGAACTGAATTATAGCATGATTGCTCTAGACTTTCATCAACTCCAAAGATTTTTTTGGATGCTAAGACCTCCATTGTCCTGTTTGGAAGAATCACTGGGATCAATTAAAAACAGTTAAGAATGCCATCATTAATAAGACCAAAGGAAGTAATAACTCAAACAACTTAAGTAATTTAAGTAACCTGAATAAGGGAACTTGTAATCTACAAACTGAGTTGGGAGATGAAGTCTCTGTTGAATTATATTATGAGACATCTGTAGATAGTCTGGAATTTTCTCCAGAATCCAAACATATTAATCTAATACAGGAGTTGAAATCGATCACCATGGACCTTCAGGATACTTTGATTAATATTGACAAAGAAAATATTTTGTGTGCCAAGAGCAAAACTAACAATCCTGTTTTCACTTACCCTTTGGGATTAGATGATGGTTTGAAGAATTTTATCAAAGATCCATATGCAGCACATCTAGTCTTGATGGATCAAATGGTAGGAGTTCATGGTGAAATTGAAATCTTAAAAGGAATGGTAGTCTCTAATGGAGCATGCCTTGATAACATAGTAGCTAGAATAGCAAGATTAACTCCTGAAGTGAAATCTCCTTCTATAGTTTTGGATAAGAGTTTTTCCCATTAAAGTGTTGATTTATATGCTAGTGATGTCCTTTCTATAAGGCCTGATTTCCCATCCATCACTATTTCTTAGGATACTAATTGTATCCAACAGAGTAAGAAGCAAAGAAATAGTAAGAAAAATGGAAAAAGTAGAAAAAAAGAAAAAATAGAAATAAAAATATGGGAAATATAGGAAAATCAATTACGAGGGAAACAGAACCATCTGTGTTACCAATTAGATCTGATTCTAATCTAGATGATTCTTCCCCTAATATTTCTAATTCAACAAATGAAATATTTAGTAGTCAATACAACTGTGATCAGAAAATGGGAAATGAAGTACATAAAGGGCCCAAATTTAATTATACCCCTACTAGACAATTCATTTTTTCTCAATTATCTGACTTTAAGTTGGAGTTAGAAAACTTTAAGAATGACTGGCAAAATTGGTTAAAAAACATTAAAGGTGTGATATTAGGAGATGGTAAAGGTGTTCAAGCTCCTTCAAAAGAATCACAAAATAAGAATATTGAACTGTCTACTAAGAAGCTATACGACATTTTAGATTGTACAATATTGATATTCTATGGACTTGAGGAGATTAACCAAGATTTCTCTAAGTATAGATTTGATAAACTGGTAAACTTTCTAAGAGAAATCACAGGAGCTGAGCTACTGGAATCTGACATTGTAAATGTATAGAAAGATAAGGATGAGTTTAATCAGGATTGCACTTATGCTTTTTGCTCTGCTACTAGAATTGTAAACCAAATTTGGCTCAATAATAATTTGTTAAAATCTAGAGGATGTTCAATTGAGTTTATTAATAGGGATCAATTAAACATGACCACATGTGATAGCTTAAAATGCCTAAGCATATTTGGCTTAAGCAAAATTACTTATGAAAATGACTGGAAACTACGTAATTTATTTCTTAATCTTTGTACACATGTCCTAAAAATCCCAGTAGATGAAAGAAATATAAAAAACATTTTTAGGCATAAACACCTGTCTGAATCTCCTCAAGTGGATGTTTTAATTCAAGATACCAATGTTGTAAGCAAAATACTGGCAAAGGCTTCACTGTTAGATAAGGTTGGTATTCATTTAATTGATAGTGAAATACTTATATAACCTAAGAAAAGTATTAATGAAAAAAAGGTTATGGTTGAAAATTCTACAGAAGACAAAACTCTACATTTGTTGGGTTTGAATCGAATTAGAAATGAAAACCCAAAATGGCTCAAATAGACTGTTTGTAATTTAATTGAACAATGTTTATATATTTCAGTGGAAGAGATGGATGCTATGGAGGTACATAGATTGGCCAAAAGTCCAGACTGTAACCAAATTGAATTAATAATAAAGTATAGTAGCCTCTATGACAAATGAGTTGAAAATATATCCATTTTACATTCAGTAGGGCTATTCTTTGTGGAGCAGAATCCTGCTAAGAGTATGGATAATGAGGAAATTTCCCCTAGTGTCCTACATATACAAGTTCCTGTTACCCATGTTACTAGCCCTCAGAATGATTACAATGTGTCTGTATCAAATAGATTTGAAGTTTTTTCTATTCAGAGTGAATGACTGGAACAGGAAATGGTAAATAATAACTCTGCATTCCTTTTAATGCTGTTAATTTAGAATTATCTACAAATTTTGTCTCTTGGAATATCGCAGGTCTTTTTTCCAACTTTTTAGATCCAGACTGGGTAGAATTTGTAGCAGGGAGGGATATAATATTCCTTCAGGAAACTTGGACTTGGGAAAAAATAAATTTGAATGGTTATCATCTACTCCATTCCCCTGCTGTTAAAAATATGAAGCTTGGTAGAGCTAGTGGTGGTTTGGCAATATATGTTAAAATAAAAAAAGAAATTATTATTTCAGAAACACCAAAAATCAACCAGTATTTTATAGCTCATAATATAATTTGGTGTTCTCTCCCTATTACATTGATTAATGTGTATATACCCCCTAGAATGGGAGGAAAAAATAATTCACATATATGGAAACAGTTACAAGTAATGATGGAAGAAATTCTTATTAGATTTCCTTTGAATCATATTTTAGTTGCAGGGGATTTCAATGCAAGGATTGCTCTTAATGAACAAATAAATTATATACCTGATAGAATATCACTAGAAGTAATTATTAATAGAAAGAAACATAGAAGAAACATAGAAACATAGAAGTTGACGGTAGATAAGGACCGCAAGGCCCATCCAGTCTGCCCATTTCTTTTTCTACCTTATAAATGTGCCATCGGCCTTTGCTCTGTCAGTGACCTATCTATTCATAGTCATTTGTATTGCTCCTTATGCCTATCCCATGCCTGTTTGAAGCCCTGCACTGTATTCATAGCCACCACTTCTTGTGGTAAGCCATTCCATGCATCTACCACCCTTTCTGTGAAAAAGAATTTCTCACATTCCCCTTAATCGGCCTCCCTCTAATCTCATGCTGTGTCCTCTTGTCCTGCTATTTTTCTTATATTTAAACATGTTAGACTCTTTCACCTTGTTTATGCCCTTAAGGTGTTTAAATGTCTCGATCATATCACCTCTCCCTCCTTTGCTCAGGGCGGGTATATATTGAGCTCCGTTAATCTGTCCTTATATGTCTTCTGGATGCAGTCCCTGCACCATTTTGTTGCTCTCTTCTGGACTGCCTCAATTTGTTAATGTCCTTGTGAAGGTGTGGCTCCAATACTGCACGCAGTACTCCAGATGGGGCCTCAACCAATGTCTTGTACAGAGGATTATTACTCCTCTTACGACTTGTGATACCCCTACTAATACACCCTAACACCCCTAGCCTTACCTACTGCTTTAGAGGTCTGCTTGATGATTTTAGGTCATCAGTGATGATGATGCCCAAGTCTCTTTCTTCCTTTGTGACTGCTAGCAACTCCTCCCAGCCTATAAGTGGCTTCAGGGTTTCTCCCTATGTGCATGATTTTGCACTTCTTTGCATTAAATCCCAGTTGCCACTCTTCTGACCATTCTGCTAGTTTATCCAGATCTCTTCTCATTCTGCCCACCCCATCTGGATCATCTACTCTGTTGCAGATCTTGGTGTCATCTGCAAACAGACAAGCTTACCCTCTAGTCCATTCTGAGGTCACTATGAAGATGTTGAATAGGACTGGCCCCAGGACTGATCCCTGAGGTACCCCACTTGTGACTTGCATCTCTTCTGACTGTATACCATTTACCACCACTCTCTGTTTTCTGCCAGTCAACCAGTTTGCCACCCAGTTGACCAACTCTGACCCACCCGAGCCTACCTAGCTTATTTATCAATCTTCTATGTGGAACAGTGTCAAAAGCTTTGCTGAAGTCAAGTAGGCGACATCAACTGCTCCCCCTTGGTCCACCACTCTGGATACCCAGTCAAAGAAATCTATGAGATTAGTTTGACAGGACCTTCCTTTTGTAAACCCATGCTGTCTTGGATCCTGTGCCCCTATGGATTCCAGGTGTTGCACTATCCTTTCCTTAAGGAGTGCCTCCATAATCTTGCCCACTACTGAGGTAAGACTGACCGGTCTGTAGTTCCCCGCCTCCTCCTGCTACCACTCTTGTGGAGTGGGATCACATGAGCCTTTCTCCAGTCTTCTGGGACCTCTCCTGTGCTCCAGAGACTCACTAAACAATTCTGCTAATGGCTCTGCTAGTTCCTCCTTAGCTCTTAGGTACCCTGGGATGTATGCCATCAGGTCCCATTGCCTTATCCACCCCTGAGCTTAGGCAAGCTCTTGTAGGACCCTTTCTTTGTGAAGGGAGTAGTGCTCACCTCCCTCCCCCTGTGTCCATGATGTTGAGCTGTGGGCCTGCCCTACCTTCTCTTCAGTAAATACTGAGCAAAAGTATCTATTTAGGATAGATGCCTTTACAGGGTCCTCCTCCTCACATGCTCCCTTTTCTCCATTAAGCTTAGCAATACCCCCTCTGGACTTTCTCCTTTCACTAATGTATCTATAGAAAGTCTTGTCACCTTCTTTTACTGTTCGTGCTAGTGTTTCCTCAGTTTGGGACTTTGCCTGCCTTACTGCCTTACCTGCTTCCCTTAGGGCAGTTTGGTATGCCTCCCTATCTTCATCCCGCTGTGTTCCCTTATATTTTCTGAAGGCCAGCCTTTTGGCTCTGACCTTTTCTGCTACTATATTTGAGAACCAAAGTGGTTTCCTTCTTCTTTGCACTTCCTTTTCTGTCTAACACAATGGGATGTTGCTTCAAGTATTGTATCCTTAATGCTTGCCCACTTTGCCTGTACCTCCTCACCTGTGTTTCTTTTTGCCAGGGCTAGCTTAACTCTGTTGGCCATCTTATCAAAGTCAGCTCCTCTGAAGTCCCATATTTTGCCTTGGAATGGGATGATTTAGATGTAGTAGCCAAATTGAACCATACCATGTGATGGTCACTGGCCCCAGGTGACCTTCTACCTGGAGATCTGTGATCCCTTCTTGTTAGTCAGTACTAGATCTAGGATAGCCCTGTCTCTGTGGGTTGCTGTACCAGTTGTTTGAGGCCCTCCCCGCAGGAATCCACTATGAGTCTAGTTCTGGCAGATGTTCCTGCTGGTATTGACCAATCTGTATCTGGCATGTTGAAGTCTCCCATTATCAGAACCTCCCTTTAGCTGTCATGTTTTGTATATCTTCTAACAGTAATGTGTCTATGTCCTCCCTCTGGTCTGGGGCCTGTAGACACCCCCAGTTCTTATGGCTGTCCCATTACCTGTTTCCGGGTGACCCACAGTTCTTCTGGCTCCTTATGTGTATTATGAATTTCTGTAGCTTTGATATTTTCATTAACATACAGGGCCACCCTCCCCTTTTGCACCCTCGGTCTCTTCTGAACAATACATATCCAGGTACTGAAGTCTCCCAAGTGTGGTTACTGGTAAACCACGTCTCACTAATTGCTACTATGTCCAGTTTAGCCTCTGACATTATTGCCTGCAGGTCTGGGATCTTATTTCAGGCTGTGAGCATTTGGTACATGATTTTCCATTGGCCAGATTTTGGTGTGTTAGTTGTTGGGTGAAGTTTGGCATTACCCCTGTGCATCGTATGGGGAGACAAACCTTTTTTCTTACCTGGTGATGCAAATGAATGGCAAACACGCTGAATTCCTGTTTGACCACTAGCTGAGGGGGGAGGGGTGTTCTTCCCATTCGACGTAAAGAGCCAAGATATGAAGAGTAATCTGCTCTGCAGGGTAAGGATTTTATTGAATTTATTGAAGAAAATGAGTTGGTTATACTAAATGGCAGAATACATGGAGATTTACTGGGAAATAACACTTACTTGTCTTCTTCTGGCCAGAGTACAATTGACTATGTTTTGAGTGACTGATTTAGTAACTTCAATTTTACACTTAAATATAAAGATGAGGCCAGAAAGTGATCATGCTCATATTTGCCTGACAATTTGCTTAACTAATGAACCAAAAGAAGAGACTGTTAATAATAAGGATCTATGCCAAGTTGATAAGAAGGTACTTAGGAGAAGTAAAATATCTAACATTCAATTAGGAAATGTTCTAAAACAGGCCAGTATTGAACTTCAATCATTCCCCATATAATCTATGTTACCTGTTCAAATTCAAAGTTTTTCTAGATTATTTAAATCAAAATATTCGATCAACCATCTATAGTGATGTAATAGGTGAAAGATATTCAACCCAAAATTGGTTTGATAAAGAATGCAGGAAAGCTAAACTTGAACTTAATGAATTAATTATATGGACCAAATTAAGACTGTCTAAATTAAATTTTCACCATTTAAATAAAACGAGGAAATGTTATAGTAAATGGCTCAAGGAAAAAGAATAGTATTCCAACAAAAATTATGGTCGGATATGTTTAATGTTATACAACAGAATGATATGTGTTCATTTTGGAAATTAGTAGCTAAAGGGGTTAAGGAATATAAACCCACCCTTTTAACCTATATTCCAAAGGATGTTTGGATCTTGCATTTCAAGCGAATCTTTTCTGGACCAGAAAGTATAGACTGGCAACCCATAACAGAGCTAGATCTATCCACAGGTGACCCTATTACTTTCAGTGAGTTGGAAGTTGAACAAGCGATTTCAAAATTAAAAAATAATAAAGTCCCAGGTGAGGACAGGATCCCTGCAGAAGTTTTTAAAGAATACAACACCTTTTGAATACCTTTGCTGACCAGTTATTTCAATTTATGTTTGAAATATAAATATACACCAAGAACATGGATTAAATCCATGATTGTACCTCTGTATAAAAAGGGCTCAGTATATGAACCTTCAAATTATCGGCCAATAAGCTTACTTAATATAATTGCTAAAATATTTTCTAATCTTCTATTGGTTAGACTGACCAATTGGATTGAAATTAACTACATTATCTCTCCATTTCAGGTGGGGTTTCATAAAGATTTCTCTACAATTGATAATTTATTTGTGTTTTCACACTTAATTGAGAAATATGTCAAATGGAAGAAAATGAATTTATATGTAATTTTTATTGATTTCACCTTGCTTCTGATTCTCTAAATCAATGTAAACTATGGTCAACTCTTTACTCTTTAAAATCGAACAACACATTGTTAATAATGAAAAATTTACTACAGCATATCACAGTATCCTCTGTTAGATATGATAACAATGACAGTTTAACAGATTATTTCTCAACTCAGAAGGGGGTAAAACAAGGATGTTTACTTGCTCCACTTCTCTTTAATATATATGTTAATGATTTACTTATATTTAAAAAAGATAACACACTTGATGCCCCTAATATTAATGGTCTACTGTTACATGCATTAGCCTATGCTGATGATATGGCATTATTTACTTTATCAGTTAAGATATTTTCCAAAACAAATGTGAGATTCTGGAACTATCTATACATTTGAAGAAAACTAAAGTAATGATTTTTAACCAGCATGGAAGGAGAAATATTCTCAATAAGAACAAGATTGAAATAGTGAATAATTACCAATATTTGGAGGTCAATTTAACAAACACATTCAATTGGTCAATTCATCAAAAAGAACAATATTTAAAAGCTAAAGGAATAGCCAAAGGTCTACTAAGGTTCAATATGACCTATGACGGTAATACCATCCTCCCTGCTCTTGTAGCAGGTGATGCAAAGATTAACTCAGTAACAACATATGCAGCTGAAATCTGGGGCTCCAATATTACTAAATATACTGATAAAGCTCTATCCTATTATTATAAATCCCTCTTGAGTATGCCAATTCCCACTCCCAATGTGTTAATAAGATCAGAGCTTGGGGAAATCCCATCTAGTATACTTGCCATTTTGAAGTTATTTACCGGTTAAAATTAATAAATAATAAACTTAATATACTTCCACACAAGTGCTTTAAGGAGAAAATTAAGTGGTTGAAGGTTGGTCATACTTTCTGTTGGCTTAAAACATTAGAAAATCAGCTGACACAATTAAATATGATACATCTTTTAAATGACTATAAAAAGAGTATAAACATTGATTTAAGTTTTAGAAAATGGATACAAAGTAAATAATTTTCCTTTACGAAACAATAAGAAATGTTAAAAGTGAGAGAGTTGAAACTAACATTTGGTTTAGAGACAATAAAATTGATTATTGTCTAGAAAATTATTTAACTTTCCCTATTTCATCCTCAGATAGGATATTGATTACGTGGGCCTGCACTGGATTAATCAACTCAAGTTATACATATTTTAATAAAGGGCTATATATCAACAAGGGCCTTGTTAATACATCCAATCTTTGTAGATTTATGTTAGCTCAAAATGAATACTTAAGTCATATAATTAGATTCTGTCCACTTTATTCTGGTCCTAGAAATAGACTGCTTGGAAATTTTTTGAGAATATATAATAGTACTGATTATGGTCCTATTTTTATTTTATTACATCCTATCACTGTTGAAGATGTATTAATGATATCTACATTTTTTGCATCTGTGATTAAGATAAAAAAGAAATATGCCAGATCTAAGGTTACCTGATTCCTTAAGCCTTATAACTGAGTTTTTCTATTCCATGTATGGAAAATAGATTGTTTGAAAAGTTGATATGTAATGGTAAAACTATTCACGATCAGAAATTTGACTTGCTATTTTTTATTAATCTGACTATAGAACCATGGATATGTAAATTCTTGAAATTAGTACTATGGACAAAGAAAATCAAGTTAGAATTCTGATGGTTTTAGACTAAATCATGTTAAACTTAAGAAAAATGCACTTTATGAAAATGGCAGGATTATTTTTTGAATTTGACAGAGCACCTTTTTAAGGCTGTACTGTATATGATGTTATTTATGTTATATTTATTGTGTATGATATTTCTTTTTGTAAAAACTTTGATTACTAAATACAACAAAATTGACCAATAAACTTAAACTTACAAAAAAAAATCTTCACTTGTTTCAGATCCTTATTCAACCTGTAAAAAGTGCTAGACACAAAAATAAATGGATATCCTATTGGATTCTTTGGGTATTCTGAAGGTTTCGGATGTTGAGATGTTGGATGTGGTCCGGGATGCCTTGTTGGACCACTATGGGTTGGCCTTTCTTCCTCACATCCATTGGAAGGACCTGTTTTATTTTACTCCTCCTGCCCTGACTCTGCAGCAGTCTCAGGGGTTGGCGTTAACTATTTCTGTTGCAGAGGTCAGGTCTGAAATTACTCATCTAAAGACTGGTATTTCCTCTGGGCCTGACAGTCTCATTCCTGAGCTTTACAAATTTTTGTTAGATGACCTTAGTGTCATATTTGCCCATGTTTATAATGAAATTCTGGACACTGGCCTTATGCCTTTGGATTTCTCTCTGGCATTGATTTCCTTTATAAAAAAGAGTCACAACATGATATTGTTAATTGGTGACCAATCAGTTTATTAAATACTGATTATAAAATTATCTCTGCCATTTTATGCCACCAACTTCAAAAAGTCACTCCCTTTTTGATTCACCCTATCCAAACTTGCTCTATTCTGGGCAGAAATGTTAAGCAGAATCTTACACTTTTTCGGAACATTTGTGAATGTGGCAGGTTGGGGCAGCTTTCGGGTTATTTATTATCCCTTGATCAGGCCAAAGCCTTTGATAAAGTGTCTCACGATTTTTTGTTTCAGGTTTTTCAACACTATGGTTTTTCACCAAAATTCCAGTCCTGGAATCGTTTTTTCTATAGTCAGGCTATTTCCTATCCCATGGTTAATGGTATTATTGTGGATAGTTTCAGATTTTGTAGAGGGGTGCGACAGGGATGCCCTATTAGTCCCTTTTTGTATACTTTTGTTTTGGATCCCCTAATTAGGGAGCTCTTATGTTGCCCGACAATTCAAGGGCTTACTTCCTCCCCACATGTTCCACCACAGGTTTTGGCAGTTTATGCTGACAACATGTGCCTACTATTATAGGATGTTAGTTCAGGGCTAGTGGCCCTTGATGTTATTGAACAGTTTGGGGCTATTGCAGGTACTACTGTGAACCTGGAAAAAAGTTTGGGGCTTTTTCTCAGGGAAGGGCCTTTTGTTTCTTCAATAGGGAGGATTTCCATTTCTTCCAAACCTATTAAAATTTTAGGATTTTTGGGGGGAATGGGGATCTGGATGATCTTAATTGGAAGTCAAAAACTGAAGTAGGGGACAGAAGGTTTTTTTGTGGAAATCGTGGTCCTTCTCCAAACAGAAGGTGGTCATGATAATTAAAAAAATTATCCTTCCTATATTTTTATATTTCAGTTCCATTTTTCCCTTGCCTAAGGTTTATGAGACTCGTTTGTTTGGTTTTTTTTTTTCAAATGCTGTGGGGGAGCTGTTTGAACCCTGTTCAGAGGAATTTTACTAATCTGCCCATCAGTAAGGGGGGGGGTCTTGCAATGATTAACCCCCTGGTTTTTTTATTTTTCCTTTTTTATTAAATCCACTTTTAAGGCTCCGGATCAGTATACATCACATCCCTGGGAGGTTTGGACTCTTCATTTGATCTGTCCTTTTTTTGTGAAGTGGACTGATGTGGCCCCCATTGTTAAAATAAATTCTGGTGGTCCTTTTATTCTTTCTCAGTCAGCTACTAAACTTAGAACATGGCATATTACTCAGGTTTCAGTACAAGGGCTTTCTCAGAAAGCTTTGTACTTGGACATCATGAACCAAATTCATTTATTATTTGTTGATTTTCCTAAATGTTTTCCTACAAAGACCCATCTGGCATTAAAAGTTCTAAAGGACAAAAGGAAACCATCTCAGATTTGGGACGTGGTTTGGTTTAGTTGTCATGGGAGGTTGGGAGTTAAGGGTAATCTAAAACATAAGGCCCTGTCTGAGCATCTGTGCATTCGACCTGAGTGTGCTGGTTTAGAGGAAACAATGGAACATTTCTTTTTGTCCTGTACTTATGCCCAACTTTTTTGGATTGTATTATTTTCTAAGTGGGGATGGGGTCCTGATCAAACTGTTTCCTATGAATGTTTGGTACTTGGAGATTACGAGGGTTTTTTTTTCTAGATATCATCCCAGCACTTTAAATCTCATTTTTGATGGTATAGAATTTTATATGTGGCAGGCAAGATGTCAGTTTTCTATGCAGCATGTCTCTACCTTGCCATCAGTACTGCTCAATCATATTGTATTGGCCATTAGGAAACAGGGATTTTGAGTTAAGTTTTTGGTCTCCTTACAAATTTCATGAATATTGGAAACATGTTTATTGGCTCTGAATTTCTTTTTCAATTTGTGGGGTTTAGGGCTGTCTGGTTTGTTTTTCAGAATGTTTCTAGTGGCTCTGTGATTGTTATTGTCTTGCTTTTTGGGTTATTGCATTACTTTATGTTTTACGTTGTATATTTCCGGTACTGATGTTATGTTTTCCTTAATAAAATATTCCCCTACTCTTTGCTGTACGTGGTATTGCACCATTCACACTTTTCCAGGCAGAGGATGAGACCTCTGCTGGGAGTGGTTTCTGCCGAGTAGCAGCTCTGGCTCACTGAATCTTCCTACTAGGAGCTCAGACAGTTTTGCTACCACTTCCTTGAGTAAATGGCAAATTAACTGGCACAAGACTGTACAAATGATGTCACTGCATCATACATCAGTGTCCTGCACAATTTTAGTGGCAGCGTTTATATCCATCTCCCATGTGGAGCCACATATTCATGCCCACTCATCTCTTTTCTCTCTGGTTCACTAGAGAGCAGTCATGTAACAGCAGCAGGCTCCTACACTGTATGACACAAGAGCATTCAAAATGGATGCTCAACAGTGCTATGCGGAATGTGGAACTCTGCCAGCAAAATTAGTGCAGAATGACGATTCCACCAGTGTAATTTCTGTCATACTTTCATTGATTCTTCTGTGGAATTCTGCGTACTGTGATCTGCAGAATAATATTCTGCAGAACAGCATTTTTCTGTGGAAAATTATTCAGCAACAATTTCCAAAGAAAATATTAAAATCCACAGAATAATATTCCCTGCAACAGCATTTTTTCTATGGTAAATCATTCCTCAACTGTTTTCTGGCGTGGAATGCTACCATTTAGTTTCTGGTGAAATTCGACAGAATTTTGTCGGAATTTTGAAAATTCCACAGAATTCCTTTGCACCTGAATTTGAAAATTCCACATAGCACAAATGCTCAACATTACCCCTGTTGCTCAATGTATGAAAGCCCAAGCTTGAGTCTCAAACCTAAGTCATTAGCCTGGTAAGTTACATATCTTACCATTGGGCCATCATGTAGCCAATAATTATTCTTATTCTACCATATCTATCTATCTATCTATCTGTCTATCTATCTATCTATCTATCTATCTATCTATCTATCATTTGTATTTCTTCAACAATGTACAGTAATTTTAAGGTGAAATTGTACTAAAAAGGGAAAAATGCTTTAAACAACTTTTATCCTTTTTAAAATTTCACTCTTCATTATTTTGCTATTTTTGCTATGTTAATTCAAACAATCAATATTTTGTAAGTTGAAAAATTGCTCAGAAAATGTTTGCAATAAAAGTAGTACACAGTTTGCTGTTTGATCATACAAATAGATCAGATAGAAACATAGAAACATAGAATTTGACGGCAGATAAGGACCGCTTGGCCCACCCAGTCTGCCCATTTCCCTACCTACTGGATAAGCTGCAGATCCTAGTTAACCAGCAGCCTTCTTCTTCTTACCCCCACCCCCCAGAATTGCCTTATGACTGTCCCATGCATGCTTGAATTCCACCACTGATTTTGACTCCACAACCTCCGCCGGAAGGCCGCTCCATGCAGCCACAACTCTCTTGTGAAAAATACTCTTTAAATTACCTCTGAGCCGCCCATCTTCAAATTGTGCCCTTGTTCTTGCACACCTCTTTTTTGAAAGATGCTACCCTCTTGGACTTTGTTGATTCCCTTGAGGTACTTGAAAGTTTCTATCATGTCCCCCTCTCCTCCTTTCCTCGAGGCTATACATATTAAGCTCCTTAAGTCTCTCTTCATATGTCTTCCGGTGCAGACCCTGCACCATTTTAGTTGCCTTCCTCTGGACAGCTTCCATCCTGTCTGTGTCTTTGCGTAGATTGGGTCTCCAGAACTGCACACAGTACTCCAGATGGGGTCTCACCAGCTGTCTGTACAGAGGGATAATAACTTCCTGTTTTCTACTGGTGATGCCTCTCCCTATGCATCCCAGTATCCCCCCAGCCCTCCTTGCTGTTATCTCACATTGCTTGCCGACCTTTAGGTCATCTGATATGACTACCCCCAGGTCCCTTTCCATTTTTGTTGTTGTTAGTATCTCACCCCCCCCATTGTGTACTCTTCCCCTGGGCTTTTGTTTCCCAGGTGCATTTCCTTGCATTTCTTAGCATTGAATCTAAGCTGCCATACATTTGACCATTCATCTAACCTTGCCAAGTCCCTTCTCATCCTTTCCACCCCACCCTGTGCATCAACTCTGTTGCAGATCTTAGTGTCATCTGCAAAGAGACATACTTTTCCTTCCAGTCCTTCTGCAATGTCGCTTATAAAGACATTGAAGAGGACCGGTCCTAATACTGAATCCTACGGTACCCCACTAGTAACCTTCCTTTCTTCTGGATGGACTCCATTTACTATTACTCTCTGTGTCCTATTCTCCAGCCAATTCTTTACCCAGGCTGTCATCTTGGGACCCACTCCTAGGCTGGCTAACTTGTATACTAATCTTTTGTGTGGGACTGTGTCAAATGCCTTGCTAAAGTCTAGGTAGGCCATGTCCACAGCCCCTCCCTGATCTACTACTTTGGTCACCCAATCAAAGAAATCTATCAGATTTGTCTGGCATGGCCTTCCCGCTGTGAATCCATGCTGCCTAGGGTCCTGTGCCCCTCTGGCCTCTAGATACTCGACAATTCTTTCCTTCAGAATTGATTCCATAATTTTTCCTATCACTGAGGTTAAACTAACAGGTCTGTAGTTTCCTGCTTCTGCCTTGCTCCCACTTTTGTGAAGAGGAATCACATCTGCCCTCCTCCAGTCCTCGGGTACCACCCCATCCTCCCATGATTTGTTAAAAAGGGTAGTGGTGTCACTAGTTCTACCCTAGCTCTTTTAGAATTCTGGGATAAATCCCATCAGGCCCCATTGCTTTGTCCACCTTCAGTTTTAAGAGTTCTTCAGAACCCTTTCTTCTGTAAATGGGTTGGTATTAACTTCTGTATCCAGAGTGTTACTAGTGTTTGTTTTATGTACCTCCCTTTTCATTTGTGAATACTGAGCAAAATATTTGTTCAGTATCTCTGCCTTTCACAGTCTCCTCTGCCCACCCTCCTCCCTTTATTAAGCCTCACTATCCCTCCCTTGGTCTTCCTTTTGCTCCTGATGTACCTATAAAGGTTTTATCCCCTTCTTAACTGAGTTGGCTATCTTTTCCTTGGTTTGGGCCTTTGCTGTTCTGACTGCCTTCCCAGCCTCCTTTTGCTTTAACTGATACAGTTCTCTGTCCTGCTCCTTCTCGCGATTCCTTGTACTTCCTGAATGCTTTCTTTCTCTTCAGACCCTTGACTGCCACTTCTTTAGAACCATAGTGGTTTCTTACATCATCTTGTTTTGTTTATTTGCTTCACACAAAGGCTTGTTACCTCTGTGATGGCAGTTTTATATTATTCCCATTGTTCTTCCACCCCTCCTTCCTGCCCATTTGCTAGTGCATTCCTTAGGCACTCACCATTTTGGCAAAGTCAGCCCTCCTAAAGTCCAGTACTTTTGTCTTTGTATGGCTTGACTCTATTGCTGTGTTTATTGTGAACCATACTGTTCGATGGTCGCTAGTTCCCAGATGGCAACCCACTTCTACATCTGAGATCCTTTCTCCAGCTCTATTTGAGAGAATCAAGTCTAAGATTGCTCCCTCTCGAGTGGGTTCCAGTACTAGTTGTCTAAGGCATGCCTCCTGTAGGGCATCTAGAATAACTGCACTCTTCAAAGTGGCAGCTGCAACTGCACTCCAGTTAACATCTGGCATATTCAGATCACCCATCAGCAATATCTCCTTTTTCTGCCATTCTAAGTATACTTTCTATCATTTCCTGTCCATTTCTTCCCTGAGAAGGGTTCAGTATACAACCCTGTGTGTATTGTGGTGCCATTGCCTGTCTCCAAATTTACCCACAGTGCTTCTTCTCCTCCCTGTTTACCCTTTTGTTCTGTTGCTTTTATTCCTTCCCTTATGTAAAGAACTCCTCCTCCTCCTCTTTTACCCTCCCTGTCCCTCCTGTAGACAGTGTATCCTGGTATGTTTATGTCCCAGTCATGGTTTTGTGTGTACCATGTTTCTGTGACTGCCACGATATCCAGATGTTCCTCCTCCATCAAGGCCACTAATTCAGGAAGCTTGTTACCCAGACTACGGGCATTGGTACTCATTGCTCTCCATTTTTTGATGGCTTTACCTTCTGTTGCAGCATCCCCCACTGACCGTTCTACCTCGGTCTTTTTCTCATTTAGTACCCTGTTTTGTAGGGAGAGGCTGGGATTTTCCTGCTGCTTGTCAGTGCCTCCCCCTTTGACTAGTTTAAAAGCTTGCAAATGAAGCATTTAAATTTTAGATCATTACATTATTACATAAATATAGATAAAAAAGCAAAAATAAATTCTTGCAGTACAGGTTTACTGTTAGTTCATCTAGATTCAAAATAATTCAGATTAACAAACAAGTTTACATGTAGCATCAGATCATGAGGGAAAACATAACCCCATACTACATACAAGCAAGGCTCAGTACTTGATCCTATATTATCTTCTATCTTTTTAAACAACCTTCCTAGTGCCTGTACATTATCATATATCCACATGTAAGCAGACGATACTGTGTTATTCTCCTCATAGAGCTCCCCCTCCGAAGTGTTCACCAGCCTTCAGCTGGACTTGAACAATGTCCAATGCTGGTTTAATGCCAGCCGACTGTCTATGAATGTAAAAAAAGCAGTATCCATGACCTTTGGCTTCAGACAAAAACTGGCCCGGCTCAACTCCACTCCCAACATTCATAACCTCTTTGGCTCAATATTTGATGATGTAGCCTCAAGTAAGTACCTTGGGCTATGGCTAGACAAGCATCTAAACTTTGGGGTACACATTGATGCCATCCACAAAAAACTACTCCCTAGGCTCGGTGCTCTGTACAGACACTGTAGCTGCCTGCCACAGCAAGCCAGGAGGGAAATCGTCCAAAAGATGATTCTCCCTGTCCACGATTTTGGGGACATAGTCTACAACTCCACCCTAAAAACCACTCTATTCAGACTGGACAGTCTTTTCAATTCCTTCTGCTGCTATGTAGTTGGATGCCCTTCATGTACTCACCACTGTGTTCTTTATTCCTTGCTCTCCTTTCCCTGTTTCCATGCCAGATGCATATCACACATCGTTAACTTAGTCGGCAAGTTCTGGCTTGATTCTCTGCCTCCCTACTTGTCTTCTCTCTTACTGACCCCCATCCCCTTCTGCTATACCTTCCACACCTCCACACATAGAACTCTTGCCCTGCCCCATGGTGGACCTCATCTGGTCTTACTGCCTTCTCTTATAAGTTCCCTGATATCTGGAACTCCTTCCCTCTTGAAATTCAATCTGCACAATCCCACCATTCACTATCACTCCTCCTCCACAAGCACACTGTCCACTGCTGTAACTGCACCTACTACCCTTCTCTGCCTACTAAAATCCCCCACCTCCCCTCACTTCCCTCTTGTCCCGCCCCCCACTGCCTTCCTATTTCCACTTCTAGGTTACCTCTATCAGCAGACTCCATCCTCTCCCTTCTCTCTTGACACCTTTTCTGCCGGATCCTCTTCCCACGCAGGGTTCTCAGCATCCTGAAGTGGCATAGTACTTGGCAACCTCTCTTCACTCCCTCCCTCGCTTTTGCCTCTTCCTTCACCCCCCTTTTTTGTCACTCCTCACTGTGTTAAAATATGCCTATCTTATAGTCCAAATTTAGCACTTCATAACCCTGTGTTTAGCTTGCTTCTTCTAGCTATTATTATGCATGCTCCATCCTCTGGCCTATACATTACTGTGTTACCTATGTATGTCATATCTACATATTGTATTGCTTACCTCGGTAAATCATATCCTATGTTCTTTTCTGGCATTAGCTTAGTTACCTTCCACACTCCTTTTCCTTGCTTCCCTCTTGCCCCCCCCGATACCTTCCCATTTCCACTTCTAGGTTACCTCTATTAGCAGCCTCCTTCCTCTCCCTTCTCTCTCACCACCTTTTCTGCTGGGTCCTCCCTCCCTTGCGGGATTCTCATCATCCTTAAGGGGCATAGTTTCTTGGCTGCCTCACTTATATCCCTCCTTTGCTTCTACACCTTCCTTCTCCCTCCCCTTTTTTCACCCCCACTATGTTATAATCTGCCTATCTTTAAGGTCCAAATTTAGCACCTCATAACCCCTGCCCAGATATTCAAAGGAGATGCGCCCTGCACAACTAAGTTGTGTTGGTGCATCCCAGAAATGCACCTCTGGGCCATATTCAAAAGGGATTGATGCATGACACAAATCTAGATGTGCCACAGTGCAAAGATAATGTATGCGGCACATCCAGAGGGGCATTCCTGTCATATGTGGCACATCTCCATATTCAGCCGAGATGTGTGGCACAGCTGCCCACACATCTCAGAGATGTGCTGCACAAAGATAGGCATGGAAAAAAACATGTCTATGTTGCAGCCACCCATAGGTGGGCTGCTGTATTGCACAGCACAATACAGCAGCCCAGCCCCTGAGTGAATACACCTCCCCTCCCCAAAGATACGCAATACAAAAGGGCAGCTTTCACTGTTAGTGTAGTGTCATCCCCGCTCATCCCCGATTGTATAAGTAAATAAATCCCCCACCCCTTGTAGTCTAGTGGACCACCCTCCCTTCCCTGAAACATGTCCGAATAATGATAATACCCCAAAGCACCCTGGTAGTCTAATGGTACCCCCCTCCCTTCCTTGAACCTCCGAATAATGCTAATTCCCCAAAGCACCCTGGTGGTCTAGTGTCCCCCCTCCCTTTCCCAATCATACAATGGAATCCAGTCCCCAGACTTCCCTGGTGGTTTAGTGGACCCCCCACCCACTGAGGAACCCCCATCCCACCTCGCTCCCCCATCCCAACAAGTCCAACAAGTCGGCGGGCAACACAACCCACCCGCATATTGCCACAGCTGCCCACCGACTGAGCTGTCAGTAAATGACAGCATACAATACTCCTGTAAGGCCATTGGTAGATATTGTCAACCACTGGACTTGCAGTGTGTACTGTATACTTTCGTTTACAACTTTGTGAATGATACAAAGTTGTGAATGAAAATGTACACTGCACACTGCAAGCCCATTGGTTGACAGTGTCTACCAATGGCCTTACAGGAGTACTGTACTCTATAATTCACTGACAGCTCAGTCAACAGGCAGCCATGGCAGTGTGTGATTGAGTTGTGCTGCCAACCAACTTGGATGTGCTGGGATGAGGGGAGTGGGGTGGGGATTCTTCAGTGGTTGGGGGGTGGGGGTGTCCACTAGACCACCAGGGAAGTCTGGGGATGGGATTCCATTACATGATTAGGGAAGGGAGGCAGGGTCACTAAATTACTGGGGTGTTTCGGGAAATTATCTTTATTAGGACATGGTATGGGGAAAGGAGGAGGGTACCATTAAACTATCAGGGTGCTTTGGAAATTAATATTATTCAGACAAGGTTTGGGGAAAGGAGGGAGATACCACTAGACTACCATGGGGTTTTGGGGAATTAATATTATTTTGACATGGTTCAGGGAAGGGAAGGGGATCACTAGATTACCAGTGTATACCATGGGATGCTTACGTGCAAACTGAAGTGGCAGGGTGCTCAGCATATTCTGATAGGTGCATCCCTGCCCCAGACATGCAAATGGGCCCATAATGACATGCAAATGGCCCCATTTGTGCTCTGCATGACTAATAGCCCCATTTGCATGTCACAGTCTGAATATCTGGAATTTGCAGCCTGTGCATCCTCTCCATTCCAGGAATTCAGATAGCACAGGGGGATGCGTCAGCGCATCTTCAGTGTCCCCCTTTGCACCACCTGCATCTTTTGTTATATTCAGATGGGATGTGTGATCGCACATCCTGTTTGAATATAGCACTGTTGCACTCTGGAACAACTCAGTTGTGCAGCGCAGGGATTTGTGCCCATTCTGGGTGCAGTTTGAAAATCCTGGCCCCTGTGTTCAGACTGCTTCTTCTAGCACTTCATAGGCATTTTCCATCCTCTAGCCTATACCTTACTGGGTTGCCTGTGTATGTTATAGCTGCATATTGCATTGCTTACCTTGGTATGTCATTTCCTATGTTCTTTTCTGGCATTAGTTTAGTTACCTACCACACTCTTTTTGTATGATGCTGTCCTCTGTCTTGGATTGAAATGCACTGTATTTGCACCTCACTTTATGTTTTTTATATTTGCACTGTATGTATTGTACATTGTTATGTTTTTGCTTATATTGCTATGTTCTTGCTTGCTCTCCCAATTTTTGTTATCCCCGGATGCTTCTGGAAATTAGCTGTTTACAGCTCATTTTGTCTTTCCTGGTGAAACATTTTCAAATAAATAAATAAAAGCAATTATGGACCCAGTAATCTAACTGACATTGTCAGACACTTGGCAAAAAAATGAAACATAAAATTTGACTGCCGATAGGGACTGCTTAGCACATTTCAGTCTGCCCATATTTCCCTACCTACACTACTGTCTTAGACCATACTCCACCTACAGCTCTTTCTCCATCACCCCTCCCTTTCCACTATGATTCTCTTGTGCTTATCAAATGCATCCATGAATCCCACCCTGTTTTCACCCCACCACCTGCACTGAAAGGCTGCTCAGGATCCACCACTCTTTCAGTGAAGATGTACTTCCTCACATCTCTCCTGAACCTACTCCTCTCCAGTTTCATAGCATGTCCCCTTGTTCTTGAGCACCTTTTCTTCTGCAAAATTCTTCCCTCCTCTACTTTGCTTACTCCCTGAGGTATTTAAAGGTCTCTATCATATATCTCCTCTCCCTCTTCTGTTTCAGGGTGTTCATATTGAGGTCTTTAAGTCTCTTCTTGTAGGGCTTTTGATGCAGACCCTGCACAATTTTAGTTGCCTTCTTCTGGACTGCCTATGCTCTCTCTATGTCTTTGCAGAGATGTGGTCTCCAGAACCGGACAAAGTACTCAAGGTGGGGTCTTACCAGCAGTCTGCACATAGGCAATACCACCTCCCTGTTTCTGTTGGTTATATTCCTCCCTGTGCACCCCAGCATCCCACTAACTCTCCTTTCTGCCTTGTCACACTGCCTGGCCACCTTTAGGACATCTGATGTGATTGCCCCCAGGTCTCTTTCCTGCTTGGTGGTCATCAATACCTCTCCACCAATTTCGTACTCTGCTCCTGACTTTCTGTGCTTTAAGTGCATTATTTTGCACTTTCTTTTAGTGAAACACAGCTGCCATACTCTTGATCACTCTTTCAGTTTTCTCAGGTTTCTGTTGATCCTTTCCACCCCCACTGGAATGTGCACCCTATTGCAGATTTTGGTGTTATCTGCAAAGAGGCAGATCTTAACTTCCATCTGCTCTGCAATGTGACTCATAAAGACATTAAAGAGGATCACTTTTTAAAGATCACTGATCACTGAGACACCCAGCTGTTCACCCTCCCTTCTTCAGAGTGAACTCCATTTACCACCACCCTCTGTCACATATCCCCTAACCAGTTTATTATCCAGTTTACCACCTTTGGACTCATTCTGAATCTACCCATTTTGCTTACTGGTCTGCTATGTAGAACAGTGCCAAAAGGCTTAATAAAATCTAGGTAGACCATGTCCATGGCTCCACTCTGATCTAAATCTTCTGTCACCCAGTCAAAGAAATCTAACAGACTGGTTTAACATGACCTCCCCCCTGTGAAACCATGCTGTCTTGGGTCTTGCAACCCACTGGATATATGATCTTCCACAATCCTTTCCTTCAGCAGTGATTCCATCAAAGTTCACAAAGCACATCTTCTTGACCTGGAAGGACACTACTTCTTTATTCAGCTGTGAGCTGTGTGGGAAATTCTATATTGCACTTGATATCTGCAACAACGTGCACTTTTGCTCAATTCTGTGGGAGGTGAAACTAACTACTCTTGGTAATTGCTTTTTATTTACATATTTATTTAGTGCTTAACCAAGAAGGGGCTTGAAAACTCTGTTTATCTTGTAAGTAACTTCAGAAGGATTTAAATACTGCATTTGGGTAGACCCTTGGTGGTAGCTAGATTATCTACTAGGATTTTCTGACAGTTAAACTATTTTTAAATAAATTACAGGTGGCTGAGGAGTGAATATGGAACTTGCAAACTCTGTTTATCTTGGAAGTAACTTCACAAGGGTTTGAATACTGCATTTTGGTTGTCTCTTGGGGTAGCTGGATTGACTACTAGGATTTTGGGACAGAAACTATTTTTAAATAATGTACAGGTGCGTAGTATTTTGTGATAGTTAAACTATTTTTAAATAAGTTACTGCGGTTAAGGAGTTGTCATAGCAAAACATGCAGTGTGAATTGAAACACAGACAGCCTCAGGTGCAGGAAATTGTTTGCCTCATTGTTTTCAGTCCACAAAGTGTTGTATTGGATCAGGAAAGGTTGCATCATAACCATTGTCAACCAATTGCCCTAGGTGGAGACTTCCAGATTTGATCAGATCACTATAAGCTACTGGTGGCTACAATATTTAGAGACACAAAGCACATCTTCTTGACCTGGAAGGACACTACTTCTTTATTCAGCTGTGAGCTGTGCAGGGAATTCTATATTGCACTTGATATCTGCAACAATGTGCACTTTTGCTCAATTCTGTGGGAGATGAAACTAACTACCCTTGGTAATTGCTTTTTATTTACATATTTATTTAGTGTTTAACCAAGAAGGGGCTTGCCAACTCTGTTTATCTTGTGAGTAACTTCAGAAGGATTTAAATACTGCATTTGGGTAGAAGCTTGGTGGTAGCTAGATTGTCTATTAGGATTTTCTGACAGTTAAACTATTTTTAAATAAATTACAGGTGGCTGAGGAGTGAAGAAGGAACTTGCAAACTCTGCTTATCTTGGAAGTAACTCCACAAGGGTTTGAATACTGCATTTAGGTTGTCCCTTGGGGGTAGCTGGATTGACTACTAGGATTTTGGGACAGAAACTATTTTTAAATAATGTACTGGTGCATATAATTTTGTGATAGTTAAACAATTTTTGAATAAGTTACTGGAGGTTAGTTGAATTACTATAAAGGGCAGTACTCACCAGGGTGATGGAGCAGTGGTGTATTTGATTGTTTCCAACAGTCACCTGTGGTTGTGGACTACGCCAGTCTGGCAGAGCAAGGTTCCTCTATGATGGCACCCTCAGTGGAGACCAAGAAGAATGCTGAGGACATCCACAAGGGAGACCCACAAAAGGGTCAAGGGATACCACAGGGGAAGGAAACAGCTTCTGATAGGTGGCTCAATTGTTAGGGGGTAGAACTAGGGAAGGGAGAGGAGAGGGAAGTAAGGTGACTGCCTGGTGCCATGGCTTGGAGGGACAAGAAACAAATCCTCATGATTGCAGAAGCAGCATCACAGGAGAGGGAACTAGATATCATTGTCCACCTTGGGACAAATGACCTAGCTAGGCATGGAATCAGTGCAGTGCAGTATGAATTTGTGGAGTTGGGAGGGGTCTCAGACAGGTAGCAAGCATGGTTACCTTCTCAGAAGTGCTGCCAGTCCATGGCAGAGGTGAGGCTAGGGTACTGCACACCATGCAGTTTAATGAATGGTTGCAAAACTGGTGCAGAGCACAGGGCTTTGGCTTCACTGGGGACTAGGGATACACCTGGAGAGATGAAGGTCTGTACTGGCATGATGGTCTGCATCTGTCCATGAAGGGAATCAAGCTCCTAAGTGACAGGTTTAAATGCTTCCTTGGCAAGCTTTTAAACTAGCCAAGGGGGGAGGTGCTGATAAGATGCAGGAAATTTCAAGCACTCCCCCACAAAAGTAGCAGGTAGTAAGGTAAACACTGAGGTAGAGAGCTCAACAGAGGGCAGGACAGGAGTAAATGGAAAACTAGACAAGGGAAATAAGAGCAGGGATGGGGGAAAAATGATAAAGCCAACATTAAATGGAGGGTAATGAGTACCAATGCCCGTAGTCTGGGAACAAGCTTCCTGAGCTAGTAGCCCTGATGGAAGATGAAAAATTGGATATTGTGGCAGTAACAGAAACATGGTACATGGAGAACCATGACTGGGATGTCAACATACCAGGGTACACAGTCTACAGAAGGGACAGGGAGGGTAAAAGAGGAGGTTGAGTAGCTCTATACATAAGGGAAGGGATCAAAGCTACATAACTAAAAAGTAAGGGGGAAGGGCAAGAGGCACTCTGGGTCAGCTTGGAGACAGGGAATGGCATCACAATCCACACAGGGTTGTATACAGACCCCTGTCTCAAGGGGAGGAAATGGACAAGAAAATGATAGAGGACATTCCCAAAATGGCTGAAAAAGGGGAGATACTGTTTATGGGAGACCTGAATATGCCAGATGCTAACTGGATGACATGTACTACAGCCACATCCAAGAACATGGTCATTCTCGATGCCTTGCAGGGGACAGGCCTTAGACAGCTAGTATTGGAACCCACTCAGGAAGGAGTAATACTAGACATAGTACTCTCAAATGGAGAGAGGATCACAAATTTAGAAGTCAGTAGACATGTGGGAACAAGTGACCACTGCACAATGTACTTCACAATAAGCACAACCATGGAGACAAGCCATACAAAAACAAGGATACTGGACTTTAGAAGGGCCGACTTTGGCAAAATGGTTGAATACCTGAGGAATGCACTACCAAATGGCCAAAAAGGAGGAGTGGAAGAACAATGGAGAAAATCAAAACTGCTATTATAGAGGCAACAAGCCTTTGTGTGGTACAAATAAAGAAAACAAAGCAGAGTAAAAAAACACTGTGGTTCTCAAAAGAGGTGGCAGGGAAGGTTAAGGAGAAAAAGGCTGCATTCAGAAAGTATAAGGAAGCGCAGAAGGAGCACAACAGGGAACTGTATCAATTAAAGCAGAAAGAAGCGGGGAAGGCAGTCAGAATAGCAAATGCCCAAACTGAGGAAAAAATAGCCAACTCAGTTAAGAAGGGGGATAAAACCTTTTATAGATACATTAGGGAGCATAGAAAGGTTAAGGGAGGAATAGTGAAGATTAATAAAGGAGTGGGGAGGTGGGCAGAGGGAGACAGTGAAAAGGCAGAGATACTGAATGAATACTTTTGCTCAGTATTCACAAAGAAGATGAAGATGAGTTACCTAAACCAGACAATAGAAGCACTCTGGGTAGGGGAGTTGACACCAGTCCACTTACAGAGGAAAGAGTCCTGAAAATACTCCTAAAACTCAAGGTGGACAAAGCAATGAGGCCTGATGGGAGTCACCCCAGAATCCTAAAAGAACTAAGGGAGGACCTAGTGACACCACTGACCACACTTTTTAACAAATCATGGGAGGATAGGGTGGTACCTGAGGACTGGAGGAGGGCAGATGTGATTCCCTTTCACAAAAGTGGGAGCAAGGCAGAAGCAGGAAACTACAGACCTGTAAGTTTGACCTCAGTGGTGGGGGTAGAAAGGATGAGAAGGGACTTGTCAAGGTTGGAGGAATGGCCAGACATATGGCAACTTAGATTCAATGCAAAGAAGTGCAAAGTAATGCACCTGGGAAAGAAACACCCAGGAGAAGAGTACACAATAGCAGGGGAGGTACTAACAACAACAACAAAAATGGAAAGGGACTTGGGGGTATTCATATCAAATGACTTAAAGGTGGGTAAGCAATGTGAGTAGTCAGTAAGGAGAGCCCGGAGGATACTGGAATGCATAGGAAGGGGCATCACAAGTAGAAAAAGGGAAGTGGTTATCCCTCTGTACAGACAGTTGAAGAGACACCATGTGGAATACTGTGTGCAGTTTTGAAGACCCCATCTACGCAAGGATATAGACAGGATGGAAGCAGTCCAGAGGAGGGCAACTAAAATGGTGCAGGGTCTGCATCAGAAACCATATAAAGAGAGACTGAGAGAGCTTAATACGTATACCCTTGTTGAACGGAGGGACAGGGGGAACATGATAGAAACTTTCAAGTACCACAAGGGAATCAACAAAGTCCAGGAGGGTAGCATCTTTTAGAAAAAGAGATGTGTAAGAACAAGGGGACACAATTTAAAGATAGAGGGGGGACGGCTCAGGGGTAATGTGAAGATTTTTTTTTCACAGAGAGAGTGGTGGATGCATGGAACTGCCTTCCTGGGGAGGTTGCTGGGTCTAAAACAGTGGAGGAATTCAAACATGCATGGGACAGACGTAAGGCAATTGTAGTGGGGGGTTGCAGGAAGTAGGCTGTTGGTTAACTAAAATCTGCAGCTTATCCAATAGGGAGGGAAATGGGCAGACTGGGTGGGCCAAGTGGTCCTTATCTACCGTCAAAGTCTATGTTTCTGTGTTTCCCACCACCAATATCAGGCTGACTGGCCTACAATTGCTGGCCTTCTCCCTGCTACCACTTTTGTGTAAATCCACCCTTCTCCAATTTTCTGGAACTACTCCTGTTTCAGTGAGCTGTTAAATGGAACTGCCAGAGATGCAGCCAGTCTTTTCCTGAGCTCCCTCAATGCCCTTGGATGCAACCCATCTGGCACCATTGCTTTGTCCACCTTCAGATTAGGAAATCCCTTCAGAACTCTTGCCTCCAAAAAAGGACTAGTGTCCATTTCCCTCCCTCCAAAGCTTTTGTTACATTTTTGTAGCCCCTCCGCTTCTCCTTCCTTTGTGAACACTGAACAAAAGTATTTGTTCAGGATGTCATACCATGATGGTACCTCATACCAACTCCAAGATTACTTCCTCTTTTGCCTGGACAGGCCAGGCAGAAAGAGATGTAGGGGTGTTGCATTGTATGTGCAGGATCACATCTCTGCTATCACCATCGGCTGCTCAAATCACAGCTCCTCGAGTGAGTGGATTCTCACTGAACTAAGACTAGGAGTGTCAAAAAAATTCCACCTAGACTGCAGTTATAATCCACCATCAGGAGGCATCCAGGGTCTATCCAGTTTTCTAGATAGGCTTGCATGTATCACACCATTGAGAGATACAGTCTTACTCGGTGACTTTAACCTAAACTGGGTAACAGCACCTGACTCTGACTATGCATCCTTATTGAAGGCCCATAACCTGGGACAAGTCATCTCCTCCCCTCCCAGGTACAACTCTGGCTCACTAACCCACACCATTCTAGACTGGATTGTCACTAATAGGGCATATCAAATCCTTCAGAAAGGCACTTCGTCCGATTCAATTAGTGACCACACCCCAACGTATATTGTCCTGACCACCACAAGTTGTCCCCCCCCCGAAACTTCTTTTCTTCAGGTAATTTAATAGCCAAAATTATGACTCTGTCTTACAGGATGCTAAGTACATAGATTGGTCCCACCTTTACTCACTTGACAACATCTCTAACGCAGTTTCTTTCTTTTCCGATGCCCTTTGGAAGTTTCAGAAAAAAATACTTCCCTCTCACTACCAGAAGGGTCAGAGGTGGCTGCACATATTGGTTATCCAGGGAGCTGCTGTTGCAAAATGAAAAAAGATCAGTAAATGGAAAGCCTACAAAGCATCCCCTGACCCCAGCTATGGAACGCCTACAGACAACTGCGCAACTCATGTAAACAGGCTGCTAAATCACTTAAGCACAAATACTTTACCAACCAACAAAAAAGTGCCTTTGGCAATCCTTGCAGTTTCTGGGCCTCCATTGGGTCCCTCCTTTATCCTAAATCTAATAAACAAATAATGCAACTGACATCCCCCTTAGGCCTCATCTATGACCCTGCTCAGATTGCAGATACTTTCATTTTGATGTTTACTGACCTTACCTTATATCTTAGTAAACTCCCAACCAAGCCTCACTCAGGCCAGAATGATGACAATTCCCATGCTCATTCCTCTCCTAATACCACCCTTCCTCCATCATTCTTTAGGGCTATTGGTAAGAATATCACCAACAAACTCTTGAAGTCACTCCCATCTAGAGGAAGCCCTGGCAGCTACTGACTTTACCTGTTGTTTCTGAAGCTTATCTGCCCAACTATTGCTAGGCCTGTAACTTACATATTCAGTCTGTCATTACTTTCATCCACAGTGCCTGACTCCTGGAAACATGCACATGTGGTGCCTATTTTTAAAGTTGGTGATCCCTTCACACCTGAGAACTACAGACTCATTTCCCTTCTTCCACACTTCAGTAAATTACTAGAAAAAAATTATACATTACCAGCTATCTCAACATCTCGAAAAATACAATCTCCTATGTCCCCTTCAGCATGGTTTCCAAAAACACCATAGTACCTCCTCTGCATTGGCCCTTTTCACTGACTATGTAGGAACATGGACAGGGGCCAGGCCACAGGTGGAGATTTTTCAGATTTATCAAAGGCTTTTGACCTAGTAGACCACCACCTTCTCCATGCCATCCTACTGCACTTTGGTTGCTCACTTGATACAGTTGCTTGGTTCTGTAGTTATTTCTCCAATAGGTCCCAGTCAGTTATAATTGGTAATGCTTCCTCTTCTTCTCTACCGATACACACTGGGGTTCCCTAGGGCTCCATTCTTGGCCCTCTACTTTTTTCTATGTTCATCAATGCACCCCCTGACAACACCTTAAACTGAAAAGCTCTCCTTTATGCAGATGATCTAGTTCTCTACCATAGTGATAAATCCTTGGAATCCATCTCTACCACCCTCACCCTAAACTATGGTGCTGCATACAGTTACTTCCTGTCCAGTAAACTCCTTGTAAATGAAAAAAAGACCAAAGCCATGCTCTTTGGCTCTAAACCATTCCTTGCCAAGGCTGCCAGATCAAAATCCTCCCTACTATACTCACACTTGCAAGCCAGCCCCTCTACATCGTTACCCACTTTAAATACCTTGTTGTGACCCTCGATCCCTCCCTTACTTTTAATGAATATGTTAATCTCACTGTGAGGAAAATTCACCAAAAGCTAGGCTCTGCATACCACCTTATTCAACTCCTGTCCCCTGAGGCTCGCCTAGCTGTGGCGCAAGAAACCTTTTGCCCCTGCTCAACTACTGCTCCTCTGTCTACTCTTCTGTATCCTCCTCCCTACGCTTTCACCTAAGTACCTCTTATAACTCCGTCACTTTGTTCTTCAGGTCCCCTACTCCACCCACCACTGCTCACTCTATCAGTCCCTAGGGTGGCTCCCTCTACAGGGCCATTTCAATTATGCAATGGAATGCTTAGTTGACAATTCTCTCAGGAACAACCAGCTGTCCCCCTATGCTTCACTACTCACAAACAGGGTGACTTTGAGAAGCCTTAGGGTCTCCTCCATCACTCCTCTTGCAGTCCCTCATATCTCCATAGCTATGGGTAGTAAAGCTTTCTCGATCACTGCACCTTCCCTTTGGAACCAGCTCCCATAATCCATCCATCTATCCCCTCCCACCTGTCTTTTGAAGACTAACCTCAGAGTCTGGCTCCTATCAGAGTCAACTTGTACCTACTTCCCTGGACAATCCCTAAGGACCTAAAGCCACCTTGACACTTGACTGTACAGTGTGCTGCCTGCCAATCTCCCTACCACTTTGATGACCCTCCATCTCTTCTCATACTCCTCCACCTCCCTCCTGTGTGTTAGTGTGTTGTCTGAGTGCCTCCGGCCCTTTTCTATGACCCTGTCAGCTCCTGTTACCCTATCTCCTCTACCCCCCCAGCACCCCCATGCACATGCTCTCCTTTTCTGTCTCTATCTCTTAGTGCCCTATGAAGCTTTGTGTTAGATAGCGGACTGTTCCACTCCTGATTAGTCACACTGTATATGATAAAGTTACAGTTCTGCAGTAGTATGCAGCCACTATTAACTTAACATTTGCTTTCTCGGTGATGCAGTACTGTCAGTGTCTTATGAATTTTAACCTGATTGGACTCATGACTGCTTACCCCTGTATGCTGTCTTGACTATATGTGCCGACTAAACTACTCAGCATGGTTTTTGTGTCCCATGGCTGAAATGTGCCTTGTAACACTCTTGTAATTTCTGCTTACCTGCATCTGTTTGCCTGTATTCTATTATTACTGTATGTATGTACTGAACAATGCTGCATGTACTACTTGTTTGCCCTATGTTGAGGTGTGTACTGTATCAAGTAATGTATTTGTCTGTGTGCCTGAACCATTGTATTATTTATTTATTTATTTATTTATTTATTTATTTATTTAAGGGAATCAGATACACCTGATCTAGGGGCTCTTTTACTAAGGTTTCATATCAGGTTACTTGAAACATTAGGACATGCAGTGGTTTTGTGCAAATGAGAAATAAATATTACAGCCGGAGGGCTTTGTCAATTACCAAAACATCACAATTGTGCAAATCACTTCTATAAAAATGTAAACAATATAGATTTGTATAGGTAGCCATCCAATAGAAGGAGGCGAGGCTAGAGGCTGGTGTAAAGAGGGAGAAAGAGAGGGAGTAGGGGGTGGGTCAGGGGCAGGGTATTATATTTTTGTTTGTTGACTGCCACTACGTGGCCTGGGTCGTGACTGAAAATGGTCCTTTGGATCAGCTTATTTACCCAGTTACAAAGACATAAATAAATAAATAAATTAATTAAACAAATAAATAAATAAATGTTTGCCTTTTCCTGGTTCCTCTCTGCACAGTCTCCACTTTCCCCTTTTTAACCATAAAATCCAACCCCATGTCTTCCTTTTCTAAAACATGTCTTGTCCCCTTTCTTACCTCCTAGGCTATCCTCTCTTCAGTTTATGCCTTTGTGCTCCTTACTGCTTTCCCTGCCTCCCTCTGTTTCTCCCGATAAACCTCCCCATCCTCCTCCTTCCTCTGCATCTCCTTATACCTTTGGAATGCTACCCTTTAGTTTTTACCTTTTCAGCCACCTCCTTCAAGAATCATAGCTTTTGCTCACTTGTTTGATGCAGAGGTTTGTTGCCTTTACTTTGCTCCATTTTATCTTTGCCCACTGTTCCTCCAACCCACCCAGATCACCCACCCCTGCTAGATAATGCCAGAGGCACTCACCCGTCTTTTTAAAATCTGCCCTCCTGAAATTCAGCACACTCACCATTGTGTGGTTTGATTCTGCAGCTGTCTTTATACTGAGCCACACTGTATGGTGATCATTGGTCCCCAAGTGGCCTTCCACCTTGACATCTTCAACACTGTCCCTGTTAGTGAGTGCCAGGTCCTGTATTGCCCCATCACAAGTGGGTTCACTGACTAGTTTCTTGAGTAATGCCCCCTGCAGATAGTCCAGGATATCCCTGCTTCTAGCAGAAGCTGCAGGTCGAAGGCTCCAATACACATCTGGCAATTTAGAGTCCACCACCAGCAGCAACTCACCCTTTTCTACCATCTTGCCAATGGCTTCCACCAGTACCTTGCCTAAATCCTTCCTTTGTGCTGGAGGTCTGTAGATCACTCCAGTTTACTTCATTTACATGCATTGTAGTATGTTTATGTCATATGAATAGTTTGATGTATAAACTTGGCAATACCTGTCTATCATATCTTTCCAATAAAGTTATTTTTGCTTTGAATTTGAATTTAAATTTGAGAGCCACTGAGAGAGAGAAAGAAATAGAAGCCTATCAGACATGATCAGGCAGTACTGCTTAGATTTTCATCTGAATCACAGCCATTAGAATGCACTAATGGGACTGGAATGGGAGAGTAACTTAAAACATGGTGGCAACAGCTATAACAAGGCCCAGTGAACTCCAGCTGTAGCTGAAATTACTGCAATGTTTTACCAAAATTGCTTCTCTCAACTGAAATACTGTAATCTTGGCCAAAATTCACCATTTTTCCTCCTGTTCAAAACAGTCTCCTACACTCATGCAAAACAAAGCTACAAATCAGCAGCAAACCATTACCGGGAATTATTCCAAGGTTTAATTACACAAGCATTTACAAACCACATACTGGGGGGATGCCAAATGTCTAAACAAGACAGTTTTATGCCAACAGTTTTTGCCAATGTGACTTGGCGTTTCTATGCTGCTAAAATAAACACACGTCTCTCTGCATGGATTTTGAGCATGCCTCCACTATACAGAACATAGGTTCTTTATCTTTAAAAAGTTCATTTGCTTATTCTGTATTCCCTGAAATCTCCTTCTATGGCTCTGTACTAAGTGTTGAACAGATCTCAAGTTGTAAAGATACTGAAGTCGACTATCATCAGCCTTTTCTGACTGTGCATTACTTTCCAGTTCTCCTCTTGTTTCATTATTTCTTTTTAACGAATGATGATAGAGAATTACGCTCCAATACTATTAAAAAGTTTGTAATTTCACATACAGAAACTAAAATGGGAGACCGTGGTTGTGTTAATAGGGCAGTGAAATCTTGGAATAACCTTGCTGGGACATGTCAAGGTTTTATAAGTCATCAAGCTTTTAAATTAAAACTAAGGAAAAATCTTTCATGTCTATTACTATGTAAATATTTTTCTGAGAGTACATAGTAACTGTACTTTTTATTTAATTTGTTTGTATGTATATAGTAATATAATTTTGTAACATCTTGACTGTACATATATGGTCCCAGGTCACGCATGATAAAGGGCATTTTGCTCATTGCACTTACCTAGTAAACAAAAGTATAAATAAAAAAAAAAATTAAATAAAATTCCCTTGTGCACTTGGGTCAGTGTTACCATTACATTTTCTTTTAGCTCACTTAAGATTCTGCTCTTTTACAGCCTTATTCTCTACAATACATACATTAAACAGAATAGTTTGTCTACACTCCCTATAATACAGACAACAAACAGAGTAGTTTGTCTACTCATGGCAACACTGTCTGCCCCTTGTCTCCTGGACTGTGAGCAAAAGCTAATGCTGACCTCCAGTAACCCTGGCCAACCACGTGTGTTACTATCCATTCACGTGGTCAGTTCAGTCTAACCATTACATTTTATTTCAGTTCACTTAAGATTTCTCTCATTATTAGAGCTTTATTCTCTAAAATGCAGCGGTTTGGTTTGTCTAGTCACAGCAACACTTTCTTTTTCTCCTCTCCTGTACTGCAAAAGCTGACATCTGCCTTCCAGCAGTTCTATATGACCATGTGTGTTTCCCTTACAGAAATAGAGGTGTGCTGTGTACATGCAGAATGCATGTCACATGCTTAATTGTGCAATGTTTGCATGCGGTTCTCATACCCTAAGTGAACATAGACAACCAGGTCTAAAAGGCAAATCAGGTTTGCATGCTGCAAGCTTGATATGTGCACAGCAGGTAAGCTGGTGTGAATATCTAAAAATTATATCAGGTTCTCGTGTTGCATGCTTGACATGAGTGCAGCAGTTAAGCTAGTGTGAATATCATTTAAACATCACATCAGGTTCACATGCTGCATGCTTACCATGTGTGCAGCAGTTAAGCTGGTGCAAATCTCATCTAAAAAACACATCAGTTTCTATTTCTTACACTACTGCTAGCATATAGTCAATTCCCTTAAAAATTAGGTAAACTCATTAATTCTGATACTTTTGCAAGTTGTTTAATGACTTTTGATGTTTGTCATTAAATTGCCATTAATCAGTAAATAACTTTAACCCACTACCCCAGCTGCTGTAAACTGATCTCCTCTTATCCTGACCATCTAGTTGATTATTTTAGGCACTTATTGTCTCTTTTATGTTTGTGCTTTAGCTACCCTCAACCTTTTAAGCTGTCAGCCATATGTGATTTTTCTCACTGAGTCTTTCAATTGAATATAAACCATTGAACTTTTATTGTTACCTAATTATGTGATTGTTAAACCTTGTTTTAGCTCTGTATGTACTATGTCTCTACCCTAAATCGAACTGTATCCCCTGTACATCCTACTTATTGTAAATCTCCCGGGTAGCGCCTGAAAATAGTCATGTTTTGCCTAATGGCACTTACCCAGTAAACAAAAACTAAATAAAATAAATTAAATTATTGTTTGCTTATTGCATTAAATGCCTAGAATATAGTTAGTCATTATCCCCCATTCCAGATGTACGAAGAGGGGCCTCTGTGTTGTGAAACCTATCCTTTTTGTTTTGAACCATGCAAATCCCTTATGCATATTTAGTGCTACAAATGTGTTTCTTCCATTTATCTCACTTTTCCTTTGTCATTCTGTACTCAGCATATACACTATGGCCATGCTTAGCACTCTTTGTGCTGAGCAGGGTCTTGGAAGAATGCACCATACCTCACATTTTGTCACTGAAATGAGGGACATGGACACTCAAAATTAGGGATAATGAGGGACACTAACCTACATGATGATCAGGACACATCATGAAACATGGAGATAAGATACATCAGAACACAGTGGAAACCATTGTATTAGCACCTGAGAATGAATGTCTATCATTAAGCAGGGGTGCCATTTAGGTCGGGCAGAGGGGTGCAGTTGCCCACCTCACCCCGTATTTGTGTCTAGGTTGTTCTTATGGTGTGGCAGTAATGGCTTTAAATTTGGATTTAATCTTTTGCACAATAAGTGCTCACTTGGCCTGTGCATGCTCACGGTGCAGGTACTTTCCAGACCTGACTGTGTCTGTACTGTGTTGTCCACTCTCTACACCTGTTAGTGATGGCACAATCACATGTGATGTGGATGCACTCCAGCCAAGATAGAGTGCATGAGCCTTGCAAGTGCGACACTGTCTTTCCAAGCATAGAGTAGACAGGCTGAACATTACAGCTTGGAGGAGTCAGTGAGCACTGAACTCTCAATAGCAGTTTTGTGGCAGCATATTTTTGTTTTTCTACTCTTAGTGAGTCTCCATCTCCCCTGGCGGTTGAAGGGGCAGAGGGTGAGCTAGAAGCTAACTCAAGACTAGGCTACCTACTTACTCTATTAAGCTTGCCTTGCAAAAAAAACAGCACAGAGCCCCATGGCAGCATGCTAGGCTTTGCAGCAGTGGTGATAGTGGTGTGGGTGGCCTTCATAGGCCTTGATCAATGTAATGTGGCAGCAGCCACAGCAGCAACCAAGAAAGAAGGAAAAAACCCAGGTTGGGTGGATTCGTATGGTGAGGTGACTTGGTGGTGGACCATGTTGGGCACCTGTGATGGCCGATTCTAGCATCCAGCTTCTGGTGAAGGAAAGAGGGGGAGCAGACTAAAAACTGGGCTGGTGGCACATTATGCTAGGCTGCAGGTTCTAGCCATATGGCCAGGTAAGTAAAAATTATTATTTTTTTTTTACAGGGGGATTAGTGAAGGATAAAGGACTGAAATAGTAATGTGTTTTTCATGTTTCTTCACCTTTGGGTGACTTCATGACCCATAGAGGATGGGTATTGAATGGAATGGAGTCAGGGAGAAAAATCAGGACAAAGTTCTTTTGGGGGGGGGAGGCTGAATTTCAACCAGGAACAATATTGGTTAGTAACTGGGTGGGTTTAAGCCCAAGTCTGTTCAACTGCTCTGGGGTACATACAGATGAATCAGATACATTTGATTTTTTCCTGATTTGTATATCACATTTCAGTCAAACCAAGTAAGTTCTACCTTTTAGAGATGTTACAGACATTCTAGAGCTGTCTCTTGAATTCACAGATAGCTAAGCAGTATGGTATACATAGACTATTGGAGCCCCACTGTAGTCAGGCTTTGCCCCCAGTGAAGCTGACCTCCACATCCCCATGCTCTGGCACATTATGCAAAAGAGCAAAGAAGACTGCAGGGGTGTGCATCATTGAAATTAATGGGGGTATTTTGTAATTACTATTTTATACATTATCAAAGGAGTTGGAAATTAGTGAAAGACATCCGCTCAACAAATAAGGGTCTTGTTAGTAGAACAGTAGCCTTCATTATTTTCCAACTCACCATCATAATGTATAAAATAGTAATAGAAAATAACTCCATTCATTTCAAGGGGGTACACCCCAGCACTCTGCCCCATGTCTTTGTCTTCCAGAATTTGCACAAGACCCTGGATCTAGACAACAGTTCCCATCAGCTCAAGATTATGTAAACCACTTCTCCACTTGACACAAACATGAGACAATGGTGCAGAAACCATCAGGAGACCTTCCCTGGGGATATGTCCTCAATAGGTCCTGCTGTCCCTCATTTCAAACCCCAGTCATAGCCCAATCCTGCAGAGAACCACACTGGAGGAAATCAGTAGTACCCAGATCAAGGAACCCTGCCACCATTTCTGGTCCTGCATGCCACTTCCAGCCAGTTGCAGCCAAAAATGTTTTACAACACATTTTTTTTTAATTGAATAGGTGAACACCTTAGTTTGATTGGTAATGGTGGCAAAAACAATGGTTTGGCCAAACACACCGTAGAGTATGGTGATCCCGCCAATCATGTCTTTACACATTGTGTTACTGAAAAATATTAAGGTGGGCCAACATAAAGGTAAATTGAGCAATACTATTTTACAACAGGAGACATTCTGGATCTTTCATCTGAAAGCTATGCAGTATTCTAGCCTCAGTTTCACATTTAATGTTGTGCCTTTTTGGCATTAATATACTAGCTATGTGTGAATGGACATTCAGTATAAAGGCAGTTCTAGTTCTGAATCTATGTAGGACTGATTTTCTTTCTGTGTGACTTCTGTTGTTCCTTTAGTTTCTATACAACATTCATTTCCCTACATTGCCTTTCAAGACTCCTCACCTGCAAGATCCATGTGCACTAGTTATCATTTACAAGCTAGTATAACTGCTATGACTGTTGTGGTCATTAACACCTAATGTACTTTGAACTTATTGATTTCTATATGATGCATTTTTTCAGCTAATGAAGAGTCTCCTTTATAGAAATGCAGTGTCTACTAAGATGTTTACTATGGAATAATATTGTTCAGGGCTAGCAGTATAGCCTAGAGCAGGGGTTCTCAAATGGTGAGACCAGCCTCCTTGGGGAGGCCCCAACCTGTTCCAGGGGAGACTCAAGCAAGTCTGAAAAAGTACTGTAATTAAATTTTGGGTTTTATATATTTTGTGTGAAGAGATGAAGCAAACTGAAAGAGGATAATAACAGTAGGTGAATTGTATGTATTTATTTACTAATAGGTGACAAGGGAAGGTGAATGAGCCAAGGCTCATTTCAGGTGTACCCGGGGAAGGGTAGGGGGTGAATACATTTCAAAAGGTAACTGTAAAACAGTCAAGAAATACACAATGAACAATAGCGCAAACAATTATGAACAATATATTAATAATGAGTGGTGGTAATTGATCAATTTGTAAACTGATGGCAGAACAGCACAAATACAAGGGTTGAGCATAGAAGTGCTGAGAACAATAGCAGGAAGGAGCAAAGTAATCCCTGAGAAGTTGATGAGGAGCAGGGAAGGAGGGAGAGAGGCAAAGTATGTAGGAAGGTTATTTCATACAGAGAGGAAACAGAGGAAGTAGTCTGACCCATGAAGGTACTGCAACAAGGGATAACAATGGTTCAAGAATGAACATAGTGAAGTAAGTAGGTTGGCCTGTGTGTGGGGGGTACAATAAGCTGAATAATAATATTTGTTTACTTTATTTATTTGTTATTCAGACAACACCTTTGAGCACAGGAGCTTTTTTTCAAAAGTTCCAAGACAGTATAAGACAAAGAACTGAATGTGAGCCAAGTACTCAAAGGGGTTTCAATTTATTCATGGTGTACTGCGTAAAGTACAGTATGTTATTTTTCTTTGGGGAGGCCCAAGATTATTTCAGTTTTTGGGGGAGGCTCAAAATCTTTTCCATGGATTTGGGGAGGCTCACTGTGACAAAGTATGACAACTATTGGCCTAGAGGTTAGAGGAACGAGGTGTGAATGAGCTTGATACATCCAGCAGACCAGACCCGAGTTTGATTCTCGCAACCTCCACTTACATACTATGTGACTCTGAGCAAGTCACGTAACAACCCAGTGCTCCCAGATCACCCCTGAAACAGGCACTTGTGCCTAGTGGGCCATACCCGGTTACCAAAAACTAAAAAAAATAAAAAAAAAATTAAAAATGTTCATGATAAGTATTAAATGTATTGTTTATAGATACATAGATAGTGTTGGCAGATAAGGGCTTATGGCCCACCCAGTCTGCCCATTTGAGCTTGTAAGTTCAGTTTATGTTTTCCTAGAAGTCTGTTTCCCCTTATCCCTGACCTCCAGCATTCCTTTATGTCTGTCCCGTGCATTCTTAAATCCCGTGATTGTTTCAGCCCCCACCACTTCCTCTGGCAGGGTGTTCCACTTGTCCACCACCCGTTCTGTGAAGAAATTCTTCCTCACGCTTCCTCTGAATTGTCCTCCCTCCAACTTCATCCCATGCCCTCTAGTCCTGGAACATCTTTTTCACTTAAAAATAGTGTATTCCTGCACCCTGTTCTTCCCTGTAAGATACTTGTATGTCTCTATCATATCCTCTCTCTCTCCTCCAGGGAGTACATATTCAGTGTCTTCAACCTGTCCTCATAGGACTTGTGATGCAATCTATGTACCATCTTTGTTGCCCTCCTCTGAACCTTCTCTACCCTGTCTATGTCCTTACATAGGTAAGGTCTCCAGAACTGTACACTGTACTCCAGGTGGGGCCTCACTAGTGTCTTGTATAGTGGAATTATGACCTCCTTTTCCTGCTGGTGATGCCTCCTATGCATCCCAACATCCTATTTGCTTCACTTGCTGCCTTGTCACACTGTTTCCCTACCTTGAGGTCATCACAGATGATAACCCCAAGATCCCTTTCCTGCTAGGTGCATGCTATATCCTCACCCCCCAACTGATATATTGTGCCAGGGTTTTTGTGCCCCATATGCATTATCTTGCACTTCTTTGCACTGAATTTCAACTGCCAAACCCCTGACCATTCTTCAGGTTTCAACAGGTCCCTTCTCATTCTGTCTACACCCTCTGGTGTGTCTACTCTGTTACAGAGCTTTGTGTCATCAGCGAACAGTGAAATTCTGCCTTCTAGGTCCTACACAATGTCACTGATGATGATGTTGAATAGGACCGGTCCCAGTACTGATCCCTGTGGTACCCCACTGGTTAGTCTTCCCTCTGTGGAGTGACAGCCATTTACCACCACCCTCTGTGTCCTGCCGCCCAGCCAGTTACCTACCCACCACACTACTGTCCTGCCCACACCCATATTCCCCAGTTTGTGTAATAGTCTTCTATGTGGCACAGTGTCAAAGACCTTGCTGAAGTCCAGATAGGCCATGTCCACTGCCCTCCCCTGATCATCCTCCCTAGTCACCCAGTCAAAAAATTCAATGAGGTTGGTCTGACATGACCTCCTCCTGGTGAAACCTTGCTACCTTGGGTCCTGTAGTCCATTGACGACCAGATGTTCCACCAATCTCTATTTCAGTAGTGCTTCCATGATCTTCCCCACTACCGAGGTGAGGCTGACTGGTCTGTAGTTTCCCACTTCCTCTTTATTCCCACTTTTGTATAAGGGGATGACATCTGCTGTCCTCCAGTCTTTGGGTACCTCCCCTGTTTCCAGTGATCGGCTAAACAGGATAGCCAGAGGTTCAGCCAACACCTCTCTTAGTTCTTTAAGGACCCTGGGGTGCACCCCATCTGGCCCCATTGCTTTATCAACTCTTATTACTCCAGTTCCTTCAGGACTCTTTCTCACGTAAAGGGACTTGTGTCCATTTCTGCACCATTCTCACCCCTTGTACTCCTTCGACCCATTACCCTCCTCTTCCTCAGTAAAGACTGAGCAGAAATACCTGTTCAATATGTCAGCTTTACTGTTGTCATCCTCCACGGGCCCCCATCCTCCCCTTCAGTCTCATTATCCCTCCCTTTGCTTTTCTTTTTTCACTAATATACCTGTAAAGGTTTTGTCCTCTACCCCACTGATTTTGCAATGTGTTCTTCTGTCTGAGCTTTGCTTCCTTACTGACCTCCTGCCTCCTTTGCTTCTCCTGGTACTTCTCCCTATCCCCTTCTGCCTGTGTCTTTTGTATGCCTGAATGCAATCTTTTTGGCTTTCACTTTTTGCTACCTCTTTGGAAAACCATAATGGTCTCCTCTTCCTTTTCCTCTTGCTAACCTGCTTAATGCATAATTCTGTTGCTCTTGTAATCCCCATTTTAAATACTGCCCACTGTTCCTCAACCCCTGATTCCTGCCCCATTCCCCTTAATGCCTCTTTCAAGTATCTCCCCATTTTCCCAAAGTCTGCCCCCCTAAAATCCTGGATATGTGTTTTTGTGTGGTTTGGTTCTTCTTTTTCTGTGATTTCAAACCACAATGACTGGTGGTCACTGTTCTCCAGGTGCTCCCCCACTGTTGCCCCCATCACACTGTCTCTGTTTGTGAGCACAAGGTCCAGTATTGCCTTCTGCCGAGTTGGTTCCATGACCAGTTGCTTGAGGAAGGCACCCTGAAGGGAGTCCAGGACAAATCTGCTCCTAGTTGATGCTGTTGCTGGGATGCTCCTGTCCACGTCTGGAATATTGAAGTCTCCAACCAGTACTACTTCACTCTTGTCTGCCATCCTTTGGATGGCTAGCATCTGCTCCCTATCTGTTTCTTCCTCCTGGGCTGGAGGTCTATAGACCACACCTGTGTGGATGGCTGAGCCCCATTTTTCTTTCCAGCTTAACCTACAGTATCTCTCCCCCATTTTGTTCCTCCTGGATCTCTGTGGCCCTTATGTCATTTTTCACATACAGTTATACAATTTATTTAGATAATTTGGTTTTTTTTAGTCACTAAGTGAAATACTATATTGATTGCAATGTTATATCTGCATTGCATGCATTAAGAATTGTATAACGAAAAGAGACTGTTATTGATAACTTTTTAAGCACTTATTGCACATGCATGCTCTTCACTATATACATACTGTTCTGGTAGCGGACCAGACCCTCTGAGGAAGCTTGCGTGTGCAAAACAGGTCAGTAAGTCACCGGGTTCCCTTTGCATACTTTATTTGAGCACATGGAACTGAGTGAATAGTTTAATATTGCACATGAATCTGTGCACTTTTTTACACTACATAAATGAAAACTTGTTATTAGCGGATGGTGCCCATCTGTTTTGGTCTCCTCCATATTTTATTTACAAGGCAATTAACAGCTGCCTTTGTTATTTTCTGTTATATTTTTCCAGCTGGCTTTTTAATTGTCATGTGTAGTGCTCACTTAGTGCTGTTTACTTTTTTAGGACCTGAGAGGTCAGTTGAGTTTGCCGACACTAGCTTAGGAGACACGGGAGTTCCCATGCTATAGCTATCTTTTCAAGTAATGATACCAGCAATGCATTTTTAACTGAAGACCTGAACCATGTAACTTAGGAACCATAGCTAAATGTGGAAAGTACTGAAGCTACTGTAAAGTGATATTAGAGAAGCTTTTCTAGCATTGGAAGAAAACACTCTTAAAGCTAGAAGGAATTCTGGATTTGCACAAGCATAGAAGCACAATGTTAAAGTTGGTCCAGTACCTTGAGTTAAAATGGTCTATGGCCTTGACAGGGATACTTTTATGTAGAACTGGAAAAATGCTATGCAGAAGGCCCTGACAATTCTTCTCAAATGCATTATTAATTATTTTAAAATGGGTAGAGACAGTTCTTCAATCTTATTGTCTGACAACCCTTGCCACCTACAGTATGCCTTTTTTAGCTTATGGCACAGAAAATAATAAGTGCCATTTCCTGTGCCCACAGTACAAATGCCAGTATAAATAATTTCACTGCTGTTTGTTTCCTTTTAACGAGGAAAATCAGAAGCCACAAAATAAAAATTAAAAAAAACTTAAAACATTTAAAAAGTGTTTTTACTACTGTTGAAATCCTATTGCTGCCCCTCCTGAGCAGCTCTCTTCCATTCCTGAGCTGGAGTTATCACAGTCTCTGATGGACTCTCCAAACTCCCTCCTGAGTCACAAGCAGAGATAGACCACAGAGACATTCATGAAAGCTGCTGCCGCAGGTGGTAGCATGCTTGCCGCAGGTGGTAGCATGATGCCAGCAAGACCAAAATAAAATTGCAGTCTTGCCCGCAGCCTGATATAGCAGTTCAGTAGCTCTCTTCAGTGCCTGTAGTGACAGCAAATAATTTAACAGTATCCCTAATATCTTACGGACAATGGAGGAACTATTTCACATGAAAACAGATTTTATTTTATTTTATTAATTTTTATTTTAATTGAACAGTTTGTCAACATCAGCAGACCTGGCAGAAAAAAATGTGGTGGTGTGGCCCTGCTCTTAAGGGAACCCCTGTCAGCTAGCATTGTCCTACACTCTGACCCTTCCTCACCTAGTGAATGGCTACTCTCTGAATTGACCCTGGGATCCTGCAAGACACTCTATATTGGCTGCTGCTACAACCCCTCCCCCCCCGTGAACAGAACCATTGGACTCATCAGCCTCCTCCAAGGCCTGAGCTCTCTAACTCCCCATAGGGAATCTATCCTTCTTGGCGACTTTAATCTAAACTGACTGAGCTGCCACCAGCCTGACTATGTATCCCTGTTAATGCAGCACAACCTGGTGCAGGTGATCACTCACCCCACCAGACTTAATCCACGCTCAGCCACCCAGACTCTACTAGACTGGATCCTCATAAACAGGGATGACCAAGCATTGCACGCCGGCACCATGGCTGACTCTGTAAGTGATCACTCACCGACCTATCTCCTCTGGTCTTCCAAACTAAAGCGCCCCCCCCCCCCCCCCACCCAAATACCTATCGCTCAGAAATTTCAGCTGCCCAGTCTTCACAAATCTCCTCAAGGAGGCACAGTCCTTGGACTGGAACATGTTTTTTTCTCTTTCCAATATAGCCATGGCAGTTTCCACATTTACCCAGACTCTACTAACACTCCAGGACCGCTTTTTCCCCTGTCACTACCAGACGGGTCAGAGGTGGATGCTCATGCTGGGTCTCTAAAGACCTCCTAACCCTTATGAAGGCCAGAGACCCTGCCTGGCCCACTTTCAAAGCAACCTCCCCTCCCCTCCCCTGCCCTCTGGGATGCTTAGAAGCGCGCATGAGGAACAAATGTAAACAACAGGCCAAATTTTTGAAACAGATTGACTTCCACCACCTGCAAAAGGCCAACCTTGGAGACTCTAGAAAATTCTGGGACTCAATCAGCTTCCTCCTAAACCCCTGCTCCTGATACGCTGCACCACATCTTAACTCCCAGGATGGGCTGCTGAACGACCCTCCCGATGTGGCCAGTGTCTTTAACTGTAAGTTCACCAACTTATCCATGTACCTAAATCAGCTGCCAACTGCCCAACCTCAAAGCCTGGCCCTTATACCGGACACACTGCCATCCTCCTCCAGCTCTGCCACTCACCCACAAATACTCCCATTCTATTTTAAAGCCCTCTCCATACATGCTACAATGAAGCTACTCTAACATCTACATAACCACGGCTCCTCCGGATCTGATGGCCTATCTCCAGTCTTTCTTAAGCTGATCTCTTCGGCGATTGCCAAGCCACTCACCTTCATCTTTAACCTTGCCCTTTCCACCTCCTCCATGCCTGACCCATGGAAGATAGCTAAGGTTATCCCCTTTCTTAAATCCGGTGACCCCAAATCCTCCAACAATTACTGTCTGAATCCATCCTGCCACATCTCAGTAAACTACTCTAGAGAGCAGTCCACAATCAGCTCACTGAGTACATAAGCAAATACACCCTCTTATTCAACCAACAGCATGGCTTTCGCAAGAATCATTCCACAGCCACTGCCCTTTCTCTACTGACTGACCACATCCTCTCTAACATGGATAATGGTAAAGCCACCGGGGCAGTCTTCATTGACCTCTCAAAGGCTTTTGACATGGTTAACCATGCTCTCCTTACCACCAAGCTTAGCCTCCTTTGTTGTTCTCAGAAAGTCACAAGCTGGTTCACTAGCTACCTTACTGATCACTCACAATTCATGTGTATTCGTCAAACCTGCTCCCCCACCCTGCCTGTCTCTGTGGGGGTCCCTCAAGGCTCAATTCTGGGTCCCCTTCTTTTCTCCTTATTCGTTAATGCACTTTCCTTCAACTGCCTAAACTGTAACTCTCTCCTGTATGCCAATGACCTTGTCCTCTTCCACAGTGACAAATCCATGGCTGCAATCTCCTCAGTTCTCTCATACAACTATGCTGCAGCCCACAGCTGGTTCTCAAAAAACCTCCTCTTAATAAATGCCAAAAAAACTAAATCCATGCTGTCTGGATCTAAGCCCTTCCTGGCCAAAACTAAAAGCTAGCCCCATTACGCATTCTCACCCCAGATGGTACAGCCCTTGAGGATGTCAACATCTACAAATACTTAGGAGTACTGCTCGACCCCTCCCTCATGTTCACTGAGCATGCAAATTCCCTTGTCAGAAGGTTCCATCAAAAGTTAGGTGCTGCCTCTAGATTCAGGCAATACCTTACACCTGAAGCTAGACTAGCCATTGTCCAGAGTAATCTTTTCCCTATTCTTGATTACTGTTTCCCTATTTATGCCAGGATCTCAGCTACTGCCATGGCTAAACTTTCTACTTCCTACAACAGTGCCTGTCACTTTGCTTTATTGGCCCCATTCTCCACTCACCACTGTACTGTCTGTAATACCCTTGAATGGCTACCGCTGCAAGGTTGCTTTGACCTAGCCCTCTGCTGCATGGTGGACAATGTCATTCGCATGGCTCCAGAATCCCCCCAACTGCCCTTCTGAAAACCCGAACACTCCTCTGCAACCTCCGCTCAAATGGTACTCCCCCTCTAGCTGTTCCTAGGGTATCCACCAACATGGGTAGCATAGCTTGGTCTGCAGCTACCCCCTTGCAGTGGAACGAACTACTGGCTGAACTCCTTTCCATTGACACACACTTCAGTTTCAAGTCCCACCTAAAAGTCTGGTTCCTGGCAAACTCATCCTGCCGATGCTCCCAGGGGTCTCACACCAACCCACACTAGTCAACTCCCCAGCCGAGGGGTTACCCACCTACCCACACTAGTCAGCTCTCTTCCCTACAACTGTTACATTGTATTTTTAACAGTAATATTTTACTTCCTTGCCTGGACATATTGTATATATATATTTTTTAACTGAATATTCTGTGTGTTACTTGCTCACTGGACATTGCAGTCTCACATTGTACACTGTGCCTACGATTTGTTTGTTTGTACCAAGTCTCCTCATGTCCAATATTGAAACCTTGTAGTCACTGTTCTCAAATGGACCTATGAATCAAACCTGTATATTGTGTCTACTATTGTTGCTTGTATAAAATCTGTTCCATGTGTATTACTGTTACCTTGTACTCCACTGTCACCCTGCACCATGTGTTTTGTCCCGGATTGTGACTGAAAACAGTCCATGGGATCAGTGCACTAATCCGGTTATCAAGTCATAAATAAATAAATAAGATAAGCCCATTTTTTAATTACAATAACACATGATGTGGTTTGCTTTATGCTCTGATAAAGGCATTTCTATGGGCAGTAAGGCACTCAGCCTGCAGCCTGATGCCTCACTAAACCCCTAATCATATATTTATATGAGCGTAAAACACACCCCGTCATGCACTACTGCTCACTTAACTAACAGGAAGAACTACAGTGCAGTCAGATCTTCTTGAAGATGAAAAAAAGCAACTGCACATTTCAAAACATCACCCTGATTTGTATACATTTGAGATGGATTGAAGGAAAAAGTTTTCAAACAGGACTAGAAAATAAAAGCATAAAAGATCCAAAATGTTGATAATGATATACAAGACTATTTACAGGATCAGTTCTTTACTTCAAAGAAAAAACTTCACTCAGAGGATGTAACTAAATCCATGGCAAGCAGGGTGAACTGATATCCATACTGAGAAACTAATCAGGACTATAACAGCTCTACAAGTGAGTCAGAAACTGACTCTACAGAAGATTTTTTAGAAGAACCAATACAAGACACATCGCCTGTACCTCACAGGAGCAACTGACTGGTCCAGTTCAGAACACCTGCTGAATGAGCAGGAGGTGCAGGAGGAACAAGTTCTTGGTCAGTGCATAACACCACAAATGGGCAAGAAATATCAAATGATGGCCAACAAGGGGAACAGGAAAACATTTTATTAGTCTTTAATCAACACAGCTTATAGAACATTATCTTCCAGTCTTAAATAAAACTTAAAATTTGTGCCAATCTCTTCAATTGACCCATTTGATCCTTATGTGTACTTAAAAAAGTTTACTCAGAAACTGAACATTAAAGCCTTCTTTAATAAATCTAAAATGTGTTGTAGCAATATACAACAGAGGGAGGTGATTCAGGAGCAGGATCAAAACATTACAATGTATTCAGCAACTTATGAAACAAACACATTTAAACCACAGTCCAGAGCCGGCCTGGTGGCACTGAGGATTGAGGCACTGGACGCCACAACTCACGCTACACCAGCGACCCAGGTTAGGGAGCGAGCTTGGGTCATTGGGGGTCAGTGGTGATGGGGAAGGATTGAGCATCCTATGAACTACTGTCTTTCCCCGGTGAGGGGGGTTTCCACAAGCCGGTACACTGGTGACCTCTAGTTGTGGCTGGAGGCACTACAGTGCATGGCCGCAGAATGCAGGGGACTGAAGATGTGGTGGACGTCTTTCAGGTGTGCATGGGAGCATGCACACGCTGAGTGGGACATCATTGCATGTCCGAGCTTCATGGGAGAAAACTAAGAAAATCCCCCTATCGACGGGTGAGGCGACAGCGACCATCGGTAGCCCAAGGCCACATGTCCAATGTCAACCGTTCCTCCATACCTCCCCCTGGGGATTCTGGGGCCTCTCCAAGGGGCTGGGAGAAACCAGAGTTCTGAACCCAATGAAGCTCATGAAGGACAGTTCAAGTGGGTGGTAGAGCCGAGGAGCTGTGGATGGGACACTGAGAGATGCCCCGAATGTAAGGTGCAGAAACAGAGTCACAAAAAAAAAAAAACACAGTCCACTATTAACCCCCTCCCAATATTTCTGTATCCATTTTTGAATGAACTTGTATGCATGGCTTTGAGTAGCTGATAAGGAATGCCAATAAGCTAAAATATGTGAACATCATAAAAAAAGAATGTACAGCCTTAAGGTAACTGGAACTGAGCAAGGATCTTACCGTTTAACCGGTCGACAAAGGCAGTTCAGTGGTGGTTATGAGCTAGAAAAATCTCTAAGGGAAGTGCACCATCAGCTTTCCAATGAAAGTTTCTACAAGAAATTCAAATGTGACTAGATCCCCGATTTAAAAAAAAAACAAAACTATTTGTTTCTTGAGACATCATTCCAGATAGGTTATTATTTCTAAGGAGACATACCTGAACTAGTTTTTGCATGTCGATTTGCCATTGCAGACAACTACGTATGTACTGTCCAAGATACAAAAAGTCCTTGAAAATCCATCAGATTGCCCTTTTGCATTGGGACAGGGTGTTGACTGAGCCACTCTCACAGTATGTGGATGTGCCCTTTTGTGTGGGGATAGGGTTGTTGACAGAGCCGCTCTCACAAAATGTGGATGTGCATATTAAAGATGTAGTCCCAGCCTTTCCTCCAATATTAGGGATACTATGAGCATTTTAAATATTTTGAATGATTTGCAGCATGAACCTTAGTGAATTTGTGTCTTTATCAATATCAAATTGCTATATACTAATATCCCCATTTAGTGTGTTTTACAAATATTATGGTCATGATTAGATCCAAACACAAATGATAGCACAAAAATGAAGAACAGTTTGGTGTTCTTATCTGAGTTTGTGCTTAAATTCTTTTTGCTTTCAGGGACAGTTCTTTCTGCAGTCTAAGGGTTCAGCAATAAGTGAACCTTTGCTCCTCAAGTATTCAGAACAATACTTAGGCAGGTGAGATGGGAATTTATTTATTCCACAGAAACAAATCCATTTGACAGCAAGATTGACCTCTATTGACTTTATGTTGCTGATGTAATAATGGTGTAGCATGGATCAAAGGAGGAACATCATGATTTCGTAACAGTACCTACACCACTTGAATATGTAGCTCAAATTCACTTTGACGTGTAGGCAGAGAAATTCAAAGGGGTTGCACCTGGCACAACTGAGTTGTGCCAGCACAACTCCAGAAATGAGCCCCAGGGCAATATTCAAAAGGGGGACTTACACAGCGCAATTCCAGATGTGCCAGGGTGCAAAATTAATGTATGTGACACCTCTCCGGGGCGTGCCCATGCATATGTGGCACATCCTGATATTCTGCACGGAATATGCAGCTCATCTGCTGGCACATCCCACAGATGTGCCACATACCTAGGCACAAGTTGAGCTCTTAAAAAATGGCTTAATATCTAGCCACCCACAGACATGCTGCTGTATTGCACTGCGCAACACAGCAGCCACCAGCCGTGGGTGGCAAAGCCCCAACACCATTCACAAGCACCCATAGAGTTCCTTGGTAGTCTAGTGGTCCCCCATACCCATCCTGTAACCCTAGCCACCCGAAATACATGATTGGGTTTTCCCTGGCAGTCTAGTGGTATGCCCCTCCCCTCCCATACTTCTAATCACCGTATTTCGATATGTTTAATCATCGTGGTAGTCTAGTGGTACCCCCCTCCCCACCAATATCCCCAATCACTGTATCATATAAATTCTAAGCTCCCTGGTAGTCTAGTGGTACCCCTTCCCAGCTGGTAACCCCAATCACCAAAGAAATGGCAATGTCTAATCCCTGGTAGTCCAGTGGAACCCCTCACCCCCCACCCACACAGGACCCCCAGCCCACTCAGCTCCCCCCCCATCATTGGCGGGCAGCAAACCCGCCCTCATTACCACCACGGCTGCCACTGCGCGACGGTTTACAGTATCAGCTGCAAGCCCATTGGTCCACACTGGACCAATGGGCTGCAGTGCTCTGTAATAGTCATTCACAATTTTGTGAATGAAGTCATTCATTCACAAAGTTGTGCATGACTATTACAGTATGCACTGCAAGTGTGGACCAATGGACTTGCAACTGATACTGTAAGCTGTCATTCGGCCGGCAGCCATGGTGGTATGCGGGTGGATTTGCTTCTTGCTGATGACAGGGGCGCTGGGTGGGCTGGGGATCCTGTGTGAGTGGGGGGTGGCAGGGTGCCACTGAACTAACAGGGACTGGACATTGCCATTTCTATGGTGATTGTTGTTACTGGCAGGAAGGGGAGTACCACTAGAGTACCAGAGAGCTTAGAATTAATATGATCTGGTGATCAGGGATACCAGCAGGGAGATGGGGTACCATTAGACTACCAGGGTGATTAAAAGCATCAAAATATGGTCATCAGAGGTACAGGGGGATGCCCCAGCTACCAGAGAAAATACAATAATGTTTTTTTGGCAATCAAGGTTATGGGATGGAAAGAGGGGACCACTAGTCTACTGGGGAATTTATACACATTTATGTCAGGCGATTGTGGTACAGCATGGGAAGGGGGGAGCCACTGGACCACCGGGGAATTTCAATGTAATTTACAATGATGATTGGTGGCATGGGATGGGGAGGAATACTACTGTGGTGGCATGCTGTGCAGGACACCAGGTGCCTTTCACTGGCCATTCCTGCTCAACACATGCAAATGGAGCCATAATGACATGCAAATGGTCCCACTTGCACCTTGCATGCATTATGGTACATTTGCATATTTGTGTCTGAATATCAGGAATTTGTGCATGGCGTATCTCAGATGCACTGGAGCGTCTCCCATTCCTAGTATTCAGACCTGTCTGAGGGATGCACCTGTGCGTTGTATTTGTGCCGTGCACATTTTCTGGTATATTCAGAAGAGATGCGCCTTGGCAAATCTCTTTTGAATAAATCCCTTAGTTGCTCCAGCGTAACTCAGTTGCACTGCACCACCACTTGCACCATTGCCAGGCACAATTCTGAATATCTGGCCCATGATGTTCAACAAATTCAGTTCCCTGATCTGCAGATTAGGAAACATGATGACAGCACCATAACTATGGATTTTTACTGCAAGAAAACTGACAGAAATACTCTTTTGCATGTTCACTCCTGTCATCCACACTACAATAATCTTAAGACACTGAAGTCACAATTTTTCCAAATCTGATACAATTGCAGTCATGAGTCAGACTTCATCAAAAGAGCAAAGGAAATGGAAATGAGGTATGTTCAGAGGGAGTACAATCAAGAATGTGTACAACAGGCTTCTCAATCTGCTTCAGTTACTAATAGAGGTGACTTATTAAAATTTAGGGAGGAAGGCAATAACCGTAAAGAGACATTGAACTTTATCAGCACTTACAATGCATATGCTCAAAAATTCAGTAAATAGTACATAACAATTGGCATATTTTATTTCAGCTGAACCACTCCTCTAGGAGAAGGCATGTAAGAGACCAAGAATGATCTACAAATGGGTCACAATGTAACTGTCAAACTAGAACATAATGTGGTTTGCAACAATTACAAAAAGTGGCAAATTGGTTACCAATCCCACATAGGGTAATTTTCAACATGGACATTACAAATGTTGCAATTGTATTGAAAAAAATCACTACCTTTAGCACAGAAAATACATAGAAAAACATTTCAGACCCTGCATGATGTTAAATGTTCAACTCAAGGCTATTATTTACGCTGCCACATGTAAGTGCAATGCTTTTTATGTCAGAAAAAATATCACATATATTTAAAATTTGAGTAGGGGAGCACATCATTTCAATTAAGGAAGAAAACAAAAGCAACATTTTGGTCAAATACATTATGGAGAGTGATGACCCTACTAATCATGGCTTTACATTCTGTACTATTGAAAAAGCTATGGTAGGCCAAAGTGGATATAATCTGGATAATACGATTTTACAATGGGAGGTGTTCTGAAACTATCTGCTGGAATTGATGCAGCATCCAGGCTTCAAAGACACATTTTATGTTGCACCTTTTCTTCATTAAAATAGCACTGTAGTCACATGTATATGGGTGTTCAATATAAGGCAGTCCTAGTTTTGAATCTAAACAGGATCAAATTTTTCTGTGTGAAACCTGCTGTTTCTTCAATTTCTGTACACTTCCTGTCTTACTACACTGTCTATTAAGAAGATCCCTTTGAGCTCTTTGTTATCATTTGTGGCTAGTATACATATTATGACAGTTGAGGTCTTTCTAACACCTGCTTTAGTTTGATCTTGCTGATTTCTGTAAATTTTTTGCCATGTAATGAAGATTCTCCTTTTTAGGAACACAGGGCTTGTTAAGATGTTTACTATGAAATTGTATTGTTCTCTGTCTACAGTCTATTATTATCAATTACTATTAAATGTATTGTTTATACAATGTATTCAAATAATTGAATAAAATACTTTATTTGATCACAGTGTTGTGCCTGCATTATATGCATTACAAATTGTATATTGAAAAGAGGCTGTTATTGTAAAATTTTTAAGTACTGGTCCTATAATGTACCGCTAAGCACTTATTACACATGCACATTTTTCAGTATATACGGTAAGTAATGTTTTGGTTAATAGACCTGCCTCCCTGTGGAAGCACACATGTACAGTTCTAATTCACCAGTGAAGTTGCAGCAAAGTGGCTGAAATTTGCATCCGCAGAGTTTTGCAAAGTTTTCTCCACCCTCAACAACATCGGTTTCATCCAAAAGTGTGACATTTTCTGTACGAATGGTGGATTTACACACATGAAGTGCAGAATTTTGCCCACAAAGACCAGAATTCTGCCTGCGAATGGTGAAATTCTGCCATTCAAGGACAAAATTACAATGATTGCAGGTGAAAATCTGCCTTTTGTGAATTGAGCTAAATCCATCGATTAATTTGCAGCGTGAACTTAGCCAGCTTCATCCATCTCAGCTTTTTACACTTAATTAAGGGACTAGACTCAGTACTGGTGGATGGTGTATGTCCTTCTTGGTCTCCTCTATGTTTTGTTTATGGGGCATGACAGTTAACAGAGCTGCCTTTGTTGTTTTCTTGGATTTAAACATCAACATCTTTCTCATCTCCATCATCATCATCAGGCCACTGATTTTCAGTTTTCACCAGACAGCTTGGAAACATTCTAGAATTTTACTGCCTGCACATCGATAAAACAAATAATTTCATGGAATTTGGCATTTTATATCAGATCAATAAAGCTATATAACTTTTTTAAAATTTCTACCTATACTTTTTGCATTGCACGTTATTAAATTTGCTGTATATTAATCCTTCTTTTATTCTAATTATTTAATACACATACTTAAAGAATGTCAGTAGAATACTGGTAAAATTCAGAAATTAGATCAGCAATCACTGGTACAAGCCTGGAATTTCAATTCTTGAAAACAGGAATTTCATTATTTCAGTCACTGTAAGTAAGTGGCCATATATATATGTACTGTGGGAAAAGAATCTGCAGACTAAGTAAACTGTATATTATTAAGACACAAAAACAATTTAGCAGATGAAATGTCAGCATTTTGCTACCAATGGAATTCACAGAATTTCTGAAATTCCATTGAAGTCCTTTCCATCAGATTTTTTTACATTCTACACCATCCTAATTAGAATCTCTGTACAGAACAAACTCTGGTCAGAGCCAACATGGCTGCTATATGTCTTTAAAGAGACACTGTCAATGAATTATCTTACTTTTCTTGAGGGTATCCTAAAATGGGAATGCAGTGCCTGCATCAGTCCCTTTATTAGAGCAGAATGCACTGCAGCAATATCTCATATGAAAAACTGATATATTTTAAAAATTCTTCCTTATAACCAAAACCCAGGTGAGATGCTTGAACTGAAAGTGCTGATTGCCACAGCATGGTCACAGTATGAAATCACCATGAGACTCATGCACACCTCCCAGGGATGTAGCCAGCAAATTCAGTTTTGTACTCAGTAACACAAAAATGATGCCTCCCTCCCCCCCCCGGGTTGCTTATTCACTGCTTGTTCTTCTGACGTTAACCTGCAATGCCATATGCCTGAAGTGCTGGGGAACTTGTCATGCTATTCAGAGACTTGCCTTGCTAAATACATATTTACATAGTCCTAACTTCATTGAATGTTGTGCTATTATAACCTACTCTATTCTTTCCCTTTTTAAAGCCTTCACATCACTGCACTGAGCCAATCTTTTTCTCCTGCATCTTTATCTTTTTGGTGTCTTTAAGGGCTCCACAGTGTGTTCCCTAGTTCTGGAAACACTTTATGATTTTGCAAGACTATCTTCACCATACAGGCAAGCCCCATCCTCTGAGGCATAGAAACATAGACACTGGTGACAAATAAAGAATGAGAGCCCATTGAATCTTCCCATAGTAGAAGTGAAAAAGAACTTTCCAGAGAAAGAACTTCCCACATCTATCCTGAATTTTATTTATTTAGTTAGTTTTTGTTGACCGAAAAAGGAGAACAAATGAATTCTACCTATTTTCAGCCTCTTCCCAGGGAAGGGGGGAGATACAGATGGCAACTAACTGAAACTAGACCACATTAAGTTGTTGGTGGTATTTTTAGTGAATTTACCCCACTGCCACCATCAGTCTTCAACTGTGCCCCATCATGAAGACTTGGTTTGCTGGCCAAGGCACCTAGCTTCAGCTGAGCTTTTTCCTTTTTAGATTGCTTAAAAGGACAGAGCAGAGAACCTTACCAGAGCAAGGGAAATGGATTAAGACTTCTTTTGGCTAAGCAAATTTACTGTGTGTTGTTATTTTATTTTGTACTCACAGGGATTGCTACTGTTTGTTGCAAACATTTCTTTGCTTTATTTTTCTCTGATTCAAATTGTTGTTGCTGGTATACCTTCTTCTGCATTATTACAAGGTGTGCCTATAGGTGTGTGCTAACAGATTACTGCTGTAATCTTCTGATTCAAATTGTCTTTTGCAAGGTACACCTTCTGTTACTGCTTTATTTTTCTCTGTAGCAAAGTGTTTCTTACAGGGTATATCTTCTCTGAAATTATTACTGGTGGTGCTTTACAGGTTTTACAGTTTTATCTAACATTAGGATAAGCTTTCAAGGTTACTGCATTTGTTGTTGACTGTTTCTGCTCTTACCTCTTTGTTCTTTCATCAGTGGTTCTTCTTTTTCGGCAGGGGGAAGGGCTCAACCATCCACCCCCATCCCCAACCACCCCCCACTACATTCCTTTTATAGGGTACCACAGTTGTGACATTTCCTGTGGCAAAGCAGGAAGGGGTGGATCAGTGGGGCATCCACAAGGTGAGCTCATTTACAGTGGCACTAGTAATTTAACTTGTTATAACAAGATATACGAAAACAAAACACAAAATCAAACCATTACTGGCATTTTCTTCCTTCTAATTACTCTGACCAGGTTATAAACCCACCAACGTATCTGGAATGGATATCATTTACTGCAAGTACTGTGGAACACTTTTCAGAAGGACAGACTTACAGGATTTAGGACACTGTCGTACATGCTGGGCCATTGGAGATCTTAGGACTCAGCTCCAGGCAGCATGGGAAGAGATTGTGTACCTCAAATTTTATATTCAAGAGGAAATACATTATAAGAACCACCCGCCATTTCACCAACATCCAACAGAAGAAACTCAACCACAGAGGGTAGTTGGTCCAGGACATTGGCAGGTGGTTAGGAGGTGCAAATCGGGTGCCCCATCACTCTGTGCTCTTCAACATATTACCTCTAAAAACCATATAAACACTACAAACAGGTATCTACCTCTATCTCTGAAATCAAACAAGGGGCAGAGGACACTACAGAGCAAAACACTGCAGCACAGGTGCTAGCACAACAAAACTCGCCCAAATCAGGAACCAAAACAAAAAAAGTAAAAAGGAAATCCCAAAAACTTCTGATCATAGGAGACTCCATGATTCGGGGAGCTGATACCCATCTCCAGCCAGGGATAATGGTCAGATGTCTCCCAGGTACATCAGCGTGGAAAGACACTGACTGCATTGCTAAAATTGTTCACAAAGCAGAAGAAAACATTGACATCCTGGTACACATAGGGGCTAATGATCTCGCCAGCCGGTCAGTTGTGGAGACGAAGGAACACCTGACAAGGCTGGGTGACAAACTATCATCCATTTCATCTGACATCTCCTTCTGTGAGATCCTGCCAGTCTGGGAGAGGGGGGGCAGATTGACAGAAGGTCAGAGAAGGGGAGATAGGGGAGCTAAACATGTGGCTCAAGGGCTGGTGCCAGGAAAAAGGACACAGATTTGTAGGGAATTGGCAACAGTTCTGGGAGTGAAAGTTCTTTAAATTTGATGGACTGCATCTGACTAAGGAGGAAGTCAGTGCATTGGGGCAGAAGTTTGATGTCTTTGCAGAATATTTAAACTAGCAAATGGGGAGAGGGGTGCAGCACCCCATATGTCGAATGGGAAAAACAACCCTCCCCCCTCAGCTAGTGGTCAAACAGGGATTCAGCATGTTTGCAGTTCATTTGCATCACCAGGTAAGAAAAAAGGTCAGTCTCCCCATACAACACACAGGAGAAATGCCAAACCTCACTGAACAACTAACACACCGAAATCTGGCCAATGGAACATTATGTACACAAATGCTCAGAGCCTGGGAAATTAGATCCCAGACATGCAGGCAATAATGTCAGAGGCTAAACTGGACATAATAGCAATAAGTGAGATGTGGTTTACCAGTAACCACACTTGGGAGACTTCAGTACCTGGCTATGTACTGTTCAGAAGAGACTGAAGTGCAAAAAGGGGGCGGGGGTGGAGTAGCCATGTATGTCAATGAAAATATCAAAGCTACAGAAATTCAGAATACACATAAGGAGCCTGAAGAACTGTGGGTCACCCTGGAAACAGGAAATGAGACAGCCATAAGAACTGGGGTTGTCTACAGGCCCCTAGACCAGGGGGAGGACATATACACATTACTGTTAGAAGATATACAAAACATGACATCTAAAGGGGAGGTTCTGATAATTGGAGACTTCAACATGCCAGATACAGATTGGTCAATACCAGCAGGAACATCTGCCAGAACTAGACACATGGTGGATTCCCTGCAGGGGGAGGGCCTCAAACAACTGGTACAACAACCCACAAGAGACAGGGCTATCCTAGATCTAGTACTGACTAACAGGGAAGGGATCATAGATCTCCAGGTAGAAGGTCACCTGAGGGCCAGTGACCATCACATGGTATGGTTCAATTTGGCTACTACATCTAAATCATCCCATTCCAAGGCAAATATATGGGACTTCAGAGGAGCTGACTTTGATAAGATGGCCAACAGAGTTAAGCTAGCCCTGGCAAAAAGAAACACAGGTGAGGGGGCACAGGCAAAGTGGGCAAGCATTAAGGATGCAATACTTGAAGCAACATCCCATTGTGTTAGACAGAAAAGAAAGTGCAAAAGAAGAAAGAAACCACTTTGGACTCAAATAACATAGCAGAAAAGGTCTGAGCCAAAAGGCTGGCCTTCAGGAAATATAATGGAACACAGGGGGGATGAAGATAGGGAGGCATACCGAACTGCCCTAAGGGGAAGCAGGGAAGGCAGTAAGGCAGGCAAAGTCCCAAACTGAGGAAACACTAGCACGGACAGTAAAAGAAGGTGACAAGACTTTCAATAGATACATTAGTGAAAGGAGAAAGTCCAGAAGGGGTACTGCTAAACTCAAAGGATAAAATGGGGCATATGAGGTGGAGGACCCTGTAAAAGCATCTATCCCAAATAGATACTTTTGCTCAGTATTCACTGAAGACAAGGTAGGGCAGGGCCCACAGCTCAGCACCATGGACACAGGAGGGAGGGAGGTGAGCACTACTCCCTTCACAAAAGAAAGGGTCCTACAAGAGCTCGCTAAGCTCAGGGTGGACAACGCAATGGGACCTGATGGCATACATCCCAGGGTTCTTAAGAAGCTAAGGGTGGAACTAGCAGAGCCATTAGCAGAATTGTTTAGTGAGTCTCTGAGCACAGGAGAGGTCCCAGAAGACTGGAGAAGGGCTCATGTGATCCCGCTCCACAAGAGTGGTAGCAGGGAGGAGGCAGGGAACTACAGAACAGTCAGTCTTACCTCAGCAGTGGGCAAGATTTTGGAGGCACTCCTTAAGGAAAGGATAGTGCAACACCTGGAATCCGTACAGGCACAGGATCCAGGGCAGCATGGGTTTACAAAAGGAAGGTCCTGTCAAACTAATCTCATAGATTTCTTTGACTGAGTAACCAGAGTGGTGGACCAAGGGGGAGAAGTTGATGTCGCCTACCTTGACTTCAGCAAAGATTTCGACACTGTTCCACATAGAAGATTGATAAATAAGCTGGGTAGGCTCAGGGTGGGTCAGAAGTTGGCCATCTGGGTGGCAAACTGGTTGACGGGCAGAAAACAGAGAGTGGTGGTAAATGGTATACAGTCAGAAGAGATGCAAGTCACAAGTGGGGTACCTCAGGGATCAGTCCTGGGGACAGTCCTCTTCAATATCTTCATTAGTGACGTTGCAGATGGACTAGAGGGTAAGGCTTGTCTGTTTGCAGATGACACCAAGATCTACAACACAGTAGATGATCCAGATGGGGTGGGCAGAATGAGAAGAGATCTGTATAAACTAGCAAAATGGTCAGAAGAGTGGCAACTGGGATTTAATGCAAAGAAGTGCAAGATCATGCACATTGGGAAAAGAAACCCTGAAGCCACATATAGGCTGGGAGGGGAGTTGCTGGCAGTCACAAAGGAAGAAAGAGACTTGGGCATCATCATCACCGATGACCTGAAATCATCAAGCAGACCTCTAAAGCAGTAGGTAAGGCTAGTGGGATGTTAGGGTGTATTAGTAGGGGTATCACAAGTTGTAAGAGGGAGGTAATAATCCCTCTTTACAAGACACTGGTTAGGCCCCATCTGGAGTACCATGTCCAGTACTGGAGGCCACACCTTCACAAGGACATTAACCAAATTGAGGCAGTCCAGAGAAGGGCAACCAAAATGGTGCAGGGACTGCATCAGAAGACATATGAGGACAGATTAATGGAGCTCAATATGTATACCCTTGAGCAAAGGAGGGAGGGAGAGAGGTGATATGATCGAAACATTCAAACACCTTAAGGGCATTAACAAGGTGAAAGAGCCTAACATGTTTAAATATAAGAAAAATAGCAGGACAAGAGGACACAGCATGAGCTTAGAGGAAGGCCAATTAAGGGTGAATGTGAGGAAATTCTTTTTCACAGAAAGAGTGGTGGATGCATGGAACAGCCTACCTCGGTAAGTGGTGGCTATGAATACAGTGCAGGGCTTCAAACAGGCATGGGATAGTCATAAGGAAACAATACAGATGAGTATAAATAGATAGGCCACTGACAGAGCAAAGGCCAATAGCACATTTATAAGGCAGAAAAAGAAATGGGCAGATTGGATGGGCCTTGCGGTCCTTATCTGCCATCAACCTCCATGTTTCTATGTTTCTATGAATGCATCCCTATTTCAAATCAATAGATCTTCACTCTTTACTCTATTTATACCCCTTAGAAATGTATAGGTATCTCACCAGGTCCTCTCTCTCCCTTCTGGGCACCAGCAAGTATGTGTTCAGATCATGTAGCTGAAACATAGAAACATAGACTTTAATGGTGGATAAGGTCCACTTAGCCCACCTAGTCTGCTCATTTCCCTACCTATTGGATAAGCTGCAGATCCTAGTTAACCAACAGCCTTCTTCCTCCTACCTCCCCACTATAATTGCCTTATGTCTGTCCCCCCATGCATTCTTGAATTCCCCCACTGTTTTTGACTCCATGACTTCCACAGGAAGGCCACTTCTTGGGTCCACCACCCTCTCTGTGAAAAAATTATTCCTCACATTGCCCCGGAGCCATCCCCCCTCTATCTTCAAATTGTGTTGCTTTGTTCTTGCTCATATCTTTTTCTGAAATATGCTATACTCTTGGACTTTATTGATTCCTTTGAGGTACTTGAAAGTTCCTATCATGTCCCTCTCTCCCTCCTTTCCTCAAAGTTATACATATTAAGCTCTTTTAGTTTCTCTTTATATGGCTTCTGGTGCAGACCCTGCACCATTTTAGTTACCCTCCTCTGGACTGCCTCCATCCTGTCTACGTCTTTGCGATGATGAGGTCTCCAGAACTGCATTCAGTACTCCAGATGGGATCTCACCAACTGTACAGAGGGATAACAACTTCTTGTTTTCTACTGGTGATGCCTCTCCCTATGCATCCCAAGCCAACCCCCCAGCCCTCCTTTCTGCCTTCTCACATTGCTTGCCTACCTTAAGGTAGTCTGATATGACTACCCCTGATCCCTTTCCATTTTTGTTGTTGTTAGTACCCTCCACCCAATTATGTACTCTTCCCCTGGGTTTTTGTTTCCTCTTCAGCCTTCCAATTACCCCTACACTCCACTTTCTGTAGGTATATATATATATATATATATATATATATATATAATGTCTATATTGTATATAGCTTGCTTTTTACTGTAACTATGATGTATATATCATGTACTCATTATTTAATAGTGATACTAGTCGCTGCACTCTTATTCAATGTACTCTCTTTTGACTTTGTAATTACTGTACCTGTGATTCTGAAATTCTTGTACCTGTTATTTCAAACACTGGACATTTGTGAAAATGGGCATTTTTTCTCACTTACCCTCCAGTATACATATAAAGTGATTGATTGATTAATTGATTGAGGTGCATTACTTTGCACTTCTTTGCGTTGAATCTAACCTGCCATACTTTTGACCATTCCTCCAACTTTGCCAAGTATCTTCTCATCCTTTCCACCCTGCTTGTGTATCAACCTTGTTGCAGATCTTTGTGTCATCTGCAAAGAGGCACACTTTTCTTTCCAGCCCCTCCACAATATACCTTACAAAGACATTAAGGAGGCCCGGTCCCAGTACTGAACCCTGCAGTACTCCACTAGTGACCCCCCTTTTTTCAAGGTGTACTTTGTTTACTATTACCCTCTGCGTCCTGTTGTCCAGCTAAATTATTACCCAGTTTACCACCCTGGGACCCATTCCCAGGTTGGTTAACTTGTTTATTAATGTTTTGTGTGGGACTGTGTCAAATCCCTTGCTAAAGTCTAGGTAGGCCATATCGACAGCTCCTCCTTGGCCTACTACTTTAGTCACCCAGTCAAAGAAATCTATTAGACTCATCTGACATGACCTTCCCATTGTGAATCTATGCTGCCTTGGGTCCTGTGCTCCACTGGCCTCTAGGTACTCAACAATTCTTTCTTTCAGACATTCCTCATAGGATCTGCCCTGCTGGCCCTGCATCATTTTGGTGACTGTTCACAGCCCTGACTCCATTCTATCTATGCCCTTTCTCCAATGAGGACTCCAGAACTGGGCACAAACTTCCAAGTGAGGCCTCACCCATGATCTGCATATGGGGTGTGTCACTTCCCTTCTCAGATCACCAGCAGTTTGCATTCCCCCCATCTGGAAAGCAGTGGCTGTGTACAATATTGACCACCATCCCCACAGACATACACAGAAGGATCAGCGTAGTATGTTTTTACTGGTAAAACTTTTGAAATCAGTAAATAAAATAGCACGGTGAGATGATGGTATCCTAAAAGACTTGTATGCAGTAAACAGAATAATGCTAGATTTATTCCACATTTTGCCACTGGCAACTACAATTATGGCACTTGAGTCAGACATAGCCTCAGAAGTACTTCTCAAAATAAGGTGCTGTCCCCCCCCCCCCACCGCAGACTAAACCTCATATTGTAGGTAGTATGGACTTCTCATTTACAGTTTTATTTTATGCAGTGCCCACAAGAGGGTTTGAACATAGTGCCACTACTTTAAGTTAATGCTCCCTAGAGCCTTGCAATCATAGGCCACCCTCCCCCACACTAGACATTCCCAACCGCATTCTCCATTGCCTCTGAAAAAGCCCTCAGCCAATGATGACACTTTTGTTGACTGTGCAGGACTTACTTATGATTTTCCTTCCCCGTCACTGGAACTACAAATTCAACCCCAGCACCAAACACATTTACTGTTTTTTTTTTTTATTATTAGTTTTTGCTGACACGGCAAAGATGGAAGTCAACTGAAATTAAACCAGATTAGGTGGTTGGTCATGGTGGTATTTTGTTCAATGGAGGAAATTTGGCCAGTATACTGGGGACATTTCCCCTACTCTTTTCAAGAAGTGACATAGGATACTGGCCCAATGGGACAGTGGTAGAGCTACTTCTCACAATGCTGGTGACCTGGGTTAGGGAATGAGCCTAGGTCATTGGAGGGCCAGCTAGGGGAAAAGGATCGAGCATCCTAGGGACACTTTCCTCCTCTGGGGAGGGAGGAAGGGAGGGAGAGAGGGTTGCCACTCCTGATGGAAAGTCCACCAGCTGTGGGCACACAGGTGGATGTGCAGCAGGGAGTGGCATGTGGGGGTGTAGGATGTCAGCTGAGGTCCAGATTAGCAGCATATCTCAGTATGTGCACATCTCCTTGGACCTCCATGAATGCTGCTGTGCTAGGAGAACCAGGGAGAAAAAGAGAAAATGGGCCCTGCCTCCATGCCTGGTGATTGGTTCTGGTGACAAGCCCATGGACTGACCCTGACATCCCAAAAGAGATGGCCTGACATAATTTGTGTAGGTAGGGAGGAAGCTGTGACTCTCTCCCGCCTCGCTCAGGATGGAAAATTGCAGCAGGATGGGGGCTGGTCTCTCTGGGATACTTGGGAGTTCAGTCGAGCCTGTGGACACCTTGGGAGTCCCTGAGGAAAAGTGCAGTTGTAGTGAGAGGTGGCTTAAACAGCATAATAAAGAAAAAAAAGAAGTGCCATAGGACAACACAGAATCCCATTAGTACTGCAGTTAGGTGGCAGTGTTTATGATGTGTGCAAAATCCCAGTTTGGGACTAGAAGCAAAGACCTTTTGGTCCGTAGGTAGATGTACTGCAAACTGAGCCATGCTGACACCTGTTTAACCCCCTCAACTTCAGTGTCAGACATGCGTCCCCCCTCAAAGACAACACAATGACAGCTCCCCACATCACCCCCCCACCACACACAGTTACTTCATGATTCTAACACCAGTGAATTCAGTTCCTGCCCCCTCCATCAATCAATTCTCCTTTATCTTATGTAATATGATTTTGGAGAAGTGCACTCACTGACTGCTTACTGCTCAGAATGCTTGGCTTTCCAAAAAGCAAAACTATGCAAATAATTGAGTGGTGCACAGTTCCCCCCCCCCAACATGTAAATTGTAGTTCCACTCATAATTATTGGCACATGCTACCAACAATATCACTATCAGCCTAAATTATTATGTATTTCTAATAAAATAATATCCATGATGAGTTTCTTGCATGCAGATGTTCATTTAGAACATGTCAGCTGTGTTTAGAGTTTTCTTAAGTCAGCCAATGGATTGGTAAGAACCAATAAAATTCTAAGAAATCCATTTAGTCTTAACTGCACAGCTTTCTCAGGTTGTTGTTTTTTTTTTTTTTGAAGTAATGAGCTCAAGGCCAAGTGTATGAAAAGTCTGCTGCAAACTTTAAATATTAACAAATTAACATGTTACATAAATATCATTTTAGAACAGAGACAACATGTTCAACATGCTTTTCATTCCTTGTACGCATTAAAATATTCAGAGAAAAAACAACAAAGAAATCCATATACATTTTTTGATTATATTTCAGGTCTAATCATCCATCTATATTTGACAAATTGTTACTTGAGGAATGGAAAGCAATGCAATTAAGAGTAGACTGCAGATAGATACATGTTAGTAAGGCAAACTTAGCATGGACCTGTTTCTCTTTTTAGCTACATTATCTAATTATATTAGATTGCTTATGAAATGTATAATTCAGAAAGGAAGACATGTGGGAACTAATAGAAATCCTATACTTAGTGCAATAGAAATAGAAGAATACTATTTGCAATTGCTGGTCTCCTCATCAGGTAATGTGATGTACTTCTTTCAACCTCCCCCCACCCTCATGGCCACACTCTTAGAGCAATACCTAAGTGTAAATTGTACAGTTAGCAGTGAAGTAGAAACCTGAGTATGCTATTTGCTAGTCAACAGTTAAAAGAAGGAGTGTGAGTTTCACCAAAGAAATGCCCCCCATTTGGCAGACTTTGAGAACATTAGGATATTGCTTTATTACCTGACTGCATCACAAAACTGTTAATTAAGGACTTTGGACTGGGGCACAACAATAGAGTTTGAGGCAGAGCAGTGTAGGAGGACTTGGAGATGAAAGAAGATGCTCTATCGGACATGTTGTGGGGAGAATAATTGATGGAGCAGAGATGGAAACATTTATCAGCAGCTGCAGGCAGCAAACAACTTCAGATAAATATTTGAAATAGCTACATGAAGAAGGCATAAACAAATCACAGTGGGCCAGCTAGAACCACCCACCCTGAATGCCAGTGTGTTACTTGCCTTCTTGACAATGGTTTTAAGGAAGCATTTTAAATGAAGACTCCAAGTGACACTGTTACCAGTCATTGCTGTTGCTGCTGAGGCACTCCATTTCATTCTCAAGAAAAAGTGTGGGTAGTGTAGTGGTGGGCAGAAGTGGTGGGGGAGACAAAGGATCAGCAAGAAACAGCACTGCAGAGGGGAAGGCAGAGAGATGTGGTTCAGTTCCACTCAAAGCACTCAGTGGATGGAGACAGTCTAGGTATCCGGCCATGTGCTTCCAGAGTCCCTTCTCTCTCTCCTAGTCATAGCAGTACATCAGCATAGTGATGTCACCAGGCAGACATAAAAATGAAACTCTCCTCCACTCCACCACACTGTCTGAAGGACTGTGCACTGCAAAACAACAACAAAAAAATCTGCCTAAAAATGTAAAGGTTGGCCCATGTGGTGTGGTGGTAGAGCTACAACATGCTACTCCAGTGACCTAGGATCAGAGGTGGTGTTGCGTTGCTATGGGGTGTCCAGTGGTGGGAGATCAACTGTCAAATGGACTGCCCTTATATGAAGAGAGGGAGGGCTGCCACCTTTGCCAAACAACTATCACCAAGTGGAGTCCTAGTGGCAGTGTGGGTCTGGAGTGACTAGAAAGGGAGGGAGCAGCAGGACTTCTATTGCACTTGCATGCCTCCATATGTATGCACTGGCATGAGCACCCCAGCAAGGGGAGACATGAATCACCTTAGAGGAAAATGAATGGCAGGGTAGGCATACATGACACTCTGCATGGTGACCTTCCACCTGTGTCACTACCAGGACTCTGCCAGCCAAAAAACTTGATGAAAACTTTGTGGTGGAATAGCCTTACCCCTCCTGACCCCATCATGTGGGGCAATCCATGGGGGTGCAAGGCTAGACAGGTAAGTCCTGGGGAAGTGGTTGTTAGTGGGAGGGATGGGCAACAGAACCAAGGGGAGCACAGCCTGTCCCATCCATAAGAGCAGAAATATGGAAAAAAGGCAGTGGCCAAATATAATGAGTACAAAATGCTGCATGTGTACAATTGACTAAGCTTATAATTCTGCCTTTCCACTTTATTCTGCTGAATATTGGACTTCCTTTGGGAGTTCTGCAATCAGCTACCTATATTCTGGTCCCCATATTTAAAGCAGGCAGTGTGCTGCATAAAATCATTAGCAGTGCACTTGACATTGCGAGTGGTCAGTCAGAGTGCCATATTCAGACAGGCAGTGTGCCCAATTTGGTGCACTCTGCCTGTCTGAATATGGAGCATTACTAACAACACGCAAACAGACTTTACTTAGCAGAAACACAGTCCCTGTAGGAGACATACTTCCTGACATAAAGGGAGAGATTGCATTCCAAATGGGATAACATCTTTGATCCTGGGAGCCATGTTCAGTAGTCAGCATGCTAATAACTACATATGGCATGCAAGTCACTAAGAAACTGTTTGCATTTCAATATGTAGCCATTAGTGGCTCTGCACAGTTCAATGAATGAATGTACAAAGCCATGGTGAAGAGTTATGGCTGTCCTTCTCTTGCCTCATCCCTGAATACCTGACAGATAACATGAGCCATCTTTCCCCAGTAGTCTCGGTTCCCCCATCCCCTAATGCCCATCTGTACTTTTTTTTATTATTTAGTATACTTCCTCCTTATGTGGCCAGCTGGCTCCCACAAGTCCAATCCACACACCCAGCCCCCTCACATGCCTTCTATGGGACTTACCACACCTCCTAGACTTCCTGGCTAACCCCCACCCCCAGGGTGGGGCCATTGGGAAGGGACACTATCCCTAATAGTGACTTGGTAGGGGTTTTAGAGGACAGAGTGCCACAGTCAGCAGTGGGGGACCTGCCATCAGGGGTGGACATCTTTCTGCAGTACCTGTCTGTTTCTCTGGCTTGTATAGCCCACCCCCTGTAGAATGCCGAGAGCACTTCCAGTGCATGTCAGAGCATATTGGTGTCCTCCCTGTAGCAGCAGCTCTGCTTGCACTGCCACCAGTGGTCAACCAGGTGACAGTAGCATGGTGGTATCCATCTCTCCTTCCTCACTGAGGTGGACTGTGTCCTCTGGGATGCTCAGCTCACCTTCCCTGGCTGGCCATCCAATGAGTAGGTTCCTTCCCAAACCTGGTTTTCAGTGTTGCAAGTGGTAGTGCTACTGTTGTGCCGGCAGGCCAGCACTGCTCATCTATACTCTGTTGAACAGGTCTCCATAGTCCCTGGCAATCTAGTGGTCTCTTATCCTGATGTCTATCATACACTACTGAAATTATTACCTCTCTCTCTGGTAGGCTAGTGGTCTCCTCAATGCCTGTTGGTACACTGTAGAAATTGTTACTCCTGTCCATGGTAGGCTAGTGGTCCCCCAATGCCCATCCATTCACTGTTGATCATGTTTCCATGATCTCAGGCAGTCTAATGGTCCCCTTTACCCTCCATGCCCATATGCTCAATGTTGGATATGTTTTGATAGCCCCTGGCAGTCTAGTTTTATTTATTTATTTATTTATTTATTAATATCTCAGATTACAATACCTTTGAACCAGAGGCTCTTTTACAAAGGTTCCACACAGGAAAAACCTATGAATAAAATGGCATATAAAAACAATAATTTTTACATACAATTCGATAACAACAAGATAAGTACAATTGAAGCAGGGTAGAATGCCGTCATGTCAGTACATTCAGAGGAATTGCCTAAGTGCACCAAAACACGTTAAAAAACAACTTAGACCAGGGAGAAATTAACATGAAGGTGTGGCAACAAATTCATATATTCTGTGAAAAACATAAACAATAAAAAGATCAAGACAATAGTAAAGTAATAGTAAGAAAATGATGCTGCCAGAGGTAGGCGTTGTTAGTGGGTGAGGGTGAAGCTTACAGTATGATGGGAGGGAGGAAACAATGGACACTTACTGTATAAGGGGGTGGGAGGTAGAGGGGAGAGCTCAGGCATGATAGGAGAGGGGGTGGTGTAGGTAGGGCGAGACCATATGGAATACCATAGGGGTGGGGATAGAGGAGGGGTTGAGAGGGCAGGGTAGTGGTGGGGGGAGCAGTATCAAGAGTAGGTAGGTGGGAGGGAATGCAAGTAGTGAGAGAAGGGGGGTTGAGGTATGGGGGTGAGGTGATTGGGTGGGGGGAAGTGAGCAAAATGGGAGTGGGAGGGATGTTAAGGGGGTAGAAAGGAGAGGAAAGGTGGCACATAGGAAGAGGAGTGACTTATAGTCGGCAGTCACAGCTACTAAGTGCAAAGAGATGTTTCCTAAGATTACACTTACTGTAAAAGGGCCAATCCTAAACTCTTCCTGAATACCAGTGGGGAGGTTATTTAGCCAGGAGGTCACCTTATATGAAAATCAATGGAACTTGATACGTCAGTTTAGACATGCCCCGAGTTTGGTGGTGGTTAAATATGGGGATTAGGTATTTCTGAGCGACATGGGTTGACTGGTCAAGATTGATTTTTTGTTTTGCTAGAAGGCAGGTCTGATAGGTGATTCTGCCATTCAGGTTTAACCAGTTGGTCTGTGTATAGTTGCTCCCCTGATAACCATCCATTTACTCTTGACATTGTTACCCCTGTTCCTAGTAATGTAGTCATCCCCCTGTGACTATCTATATGTTTAAGAAATACTTGCTGCTGTCCCTGGTAGTTTAGAGGCCTCCACCTGGGCACCAATACATTCTTCCTACTCCCCTTCCACCTCACATACTCACTACCCACCTCTAACACCCCTGTTGACATCCAACTCACCCTCTAAATGCCAATCTGCTGCCATTCCCTCTGCAGTGATGATGACTAGCACTGATCCTTCACTCACCACCACAACTGCTGGCTGTCATCTGCATGATGGAGTGAGCAAGTGTGTACAGTGGCATATTTCTACTATAAACACGTGCTTGCTTCCTGCCATGCAGACAGCAGCTGGTCAAGTTGGAGAGTGGAGAGTTTGTGGCAGTCACCATCACTGATGTGGGGATAGCTGCTGATAACATTTGGAGAGTTAGTTGGGTGTGGACATGGGGTGTGAGTGGTGTGTTTTTAGTGGACTGGATGGGAAGGGGTGATGGGAAGAGGAATCATTCCCCAGGTGGGGAGGGGGACCACTAGTTTACCAGGGACAGTAACAAGTACTAATACAATATAATGGATGGGCATGAAGTGCAGGACCACTAGACTATAACAGACAGGGGTAACAATATCATCAGTGAATATATGAGCATTGGTGGGCACCACTAGCCTAACAGGTACAGGGGTATCAATTTCAACAGTGAACAGATGGGCATCAGCTAGGTGGGGGACCCCCAAATTGCCAGGGACTGACAGCTCTTGCTATCTTGCTATCTGTTCATAGCTAGCACTCAACTGGGTGGGGGGGGGGCAGATGATTATGGTCCAGTGCACATATTGTGAACAGCAGTGTTTTGGAATTAGTAATTAGTGTCATCACAGTGTCCTGATACTTCTTCTCACATCTGAAATATATACCACTGCTCCCAGTATACAACAGGGTTCCCTCATTTGCCTAGCTACAATGGTATATTCTATGTAGTATGCATTGTACACTGAGCACCACACACCAGGGCAGTCTGGCTATGGCCCCCAATCCATCCCCATACACACAGGCCAGTTAACATAGTGCTAATCATGTAAGCAGTGTGCTAACTTTCTGAATATTCAAGACTCCACCTATGAAGCCCTGAAAGGTGAATTGGCAGTGCTAAATGCTGCTGTTGCACATTTTACCTGGAAATTCTTCAGGAACAGTGAATTATGCCCTCGCTATGATGTATGCAAACACTGGAGCCTGTGATACCCTAGATACAAAAGAGTTCTGCTCAAAAAAATAAAACTCAATGACATCTGTATTACATGCTCTGTCCCAAAATCATGAAATATGGGAGTATCCAGATGAGTTGATGGAATATGCAACACTTTATACTATTTTGCTCACCTTCTGATGGTATAATATGATTCTTGTTCTTTATAAAAGTAAGCACTATGCACATACATAAAACTGAGTACTGCCTTAATTTCCTTTCATTTTAGCACAGTGTTGGAGTATACAACTGTGGAGCAAAAATCAGGATTATTAATACAAGTGGGGGTAACAAACAGGATTATATGTACAACTGGGGTAATGTATGAAACTAGAGAGGCCAAAAAACAGGGCTGTGGTATAAATACTTGAACAAACTCAGCATGACTCTATTGGTCACACGTTTGCCTCTTGGCCAAAAATCATGGGTTTTAGTACCCCATGCTGACTCAGGCTCATACCCCTAATGGTGGAACTTCAGTGCAGTACAAGTGGGGTGCATTACTGTTGGGATGTACTTTCTTTCAGATGAGATATTAAACAAGGACTCTTCTGACCATCCCTGGTGCTGTCCTAGTTGGTGACTAGCTGGACATCCAGGAACTCATGACACCTTACACTAGAGTACATGATTTTTTCCTGATGTCTTGGCCAATATTCAAAAAGCTGATCCCAACAATTGCCCATGATTATGCATGGCTGTTGATAAGAGAAGTGGTTGCCACTATATGTTTACAGTTACTACATTACTAGACTCTCTTAGTGCTAATAAAGCAATTTGGGAAACAGTATATATGAAAATAGGTATACAAATGCAAATTCTTCTTTTTCTTATTATTTTCATACAGTAGCTACATCTCTGTCTGTTCTGAACTATAGTGGTTCTCAAATAGTTTTGAGCTTTCATTCAGGAACCCTTTTTGACAGACTAAAAAGTACTTTATTAAAAATTAACTATGAGTAAAAAGTATTTTTAACATTACAGTTTTCGTTAAGATTACAGGAGTTACACAGAGAAACCTCAGGGATATGTATCCACCTCTGTGTTTCTTATGAATAGAAGCCAATACTGCATATGTCAGGGGGATAATGCCATAAAGCAATACTGTGCCTTTTAGTCATTTATCATGTGATCAATACAATGCACAGTCACAGTAATGTGTTTTGATATGAAGCACTTTTGTTAGAGCAAGGTCCAAGGAACATATTGCTGAAATCATTTGTGCGACCATCTTTATTACAGATGGATGAACAGAAGAAAACTCACTCATAAGAGAGAACATTGCATACAGGACTGAACATGACATACACAGTGGGTTACAGTATGTACCCATAAGATTGCTGTCCTGATAGCCACAGTGTTGCCATTAGACAGCTTTAAGTACTTTTATAGCAATCTGCATTTCTGAATGAGAAAAAAAACATATATAGTTGAAACAGTGGAGTAGCTTACCAGTCACACCAAATAAATGGACATACTTTAAGCACTCTCAGATCTAAGAAATGTGATTTTTTTTTAATGAGACCAACACATCTTCATTTTCAATTGGTTGGTTCTTTCAAATCCAATGGTGCATTTCGATTCCCAGTTCTACCCACAGATGATTTAACCACTTCATTTTAATCATGTGAAGTTACACAATTACACTCCCAGGTAGGGTTTATTGGGAAAAAAGAAGCCTAGTTTACTAATCCTATTTATGTCTCCATTAGTATTAGTCAGCAGTATAACATCCTCTGGTTTGCAATGTTGTCAGTGACAGCTCTTAGAATGTTACATGTGTTTTAGGTGAGTGTGTGGAAGTGCAAGAAGGTGTAGGAATTATGAAAGTATGGAGAAGTGATTCTTTTCTTATTAACCTACTATTCTTGTCTTTTTACAACATACTCACTATTAATGGGTGCTATATGGTGGTTCTATATTGCATGTACAGTACTGCAGTAGCAAATGTATTAAAACATTAAAAGTGTGTGTGTGTGTGTGTGTGTGTGTGTGTATACAGTAGGTGGTGATAAACCATTTTTACTATACAGTAGGTGGGTTTGTATCGCTTGCATGCCCATGATGCAAGACCAAAAAATGGTCCTGATTTGGTTTGGGTTTAAAAACAAAACAAAAGGGTACAGTAATATTGTATGCACACTAAAAATAGAAAATGTAACTGAAACCATGATGACTTGCACTTGGATAAAGGCTTTTGAGAATATGTATGGCTGGAGTAGATGCACAAAAAAACAAAACAATTCATACTGTATTGTGCCTGTACATGCAGGATGGACTGTACATATTGAATTTAATGTGCAAAGAGCAGGCAGGATTGAACCCCCATTGCTTCAACTCTCAGGAGACTCTTCATCAAGTGCTACCTGCTCTTTGCACATTAAAGTCAGTTTGCATATTACTCATGGTTCTCTGACTTAGTATGTTTAAGCTATCTATGGATTTTTCTCCAGGAGTGCAGAACCAACTATGTTTAATTTTGTAAGGTATTCTTCACTGCTGCAATAGTTCCTTCCTGCAGTGTGAGGGTTCCCCGTGCTTCTGTATTGGGATGTACATGTATAAGAAGGAAGGGGATACTTGCCAAGTAGTATCCATTCAGGATACCGAAACCCAGCTTCCTGATGCTCAAAATCCTGACGCTGGCTGCCCAAAACATGGTTTCCCTATGTCAGGATTTTGCCCATGGCAGAGTTAGTATCCTTAAGTATGGGGGGTGTGGGGCCCCCAAATTGAGGGGTTCCAGGGACAAAGCCCCCCCGAAACATTGAAAAAATCTTTGTCATGGGCAAAATCCTGATGTTGGGCAACTGTATTTTGGGCAGCCAGCATCAGGATTTTGTAGGGAACTGGTGGCCAAGGGTCAAGAGACATTGAATGAGGCAAACAATGCAGAGCACATATGAGGTTTGTTATAGAAGTTATCTGAAGTAAGTTGCAGTGGTATACAGTCCTGTAAGCATTAAGGGAAAGAGGGCCAAGAAGTGGGCTTTGGCTCTGGAAACAGATAGACTTCAGACAAGAGACAAGTGCTGAGCAGCACTGAGGAACTGCAGAACCAGAATTTCAGCAGCCAAAGAGAGTCTGAAAACCAGGCTAGCAGTAGGAGCCACAGATAAAATCAAAGCTTTCTTCCAGTATATTATTGGAAAGAGGGAAGTTAAGGGGGGAATTGGACCCTGGAAACCAGTGAAGGAGTAGGAGCCTGTGTGAGAGTTAGGGGTGATGGCTGAAGTACTTAATGAATACATCCCTATGGTATTCACAAATGTACCTTAAGGGGGAGGATGCTCATTGGCAGTCATCAAGTGTTACCATAGTGCAACCTCTGGACATCATGCTCTCTGTGGTGCTAACTTCTGGCAAAGGTCAAGCCAATTAACTCCCATGGGGTGGATGGGGTGCATTCCAGGATCATAATGAAGCTTAAGGGACAATCGATGGGCTCTCTAGAAGTTATCTTTCTTTCAACCCTCTGCACAGATGTGGTGCCAGAGGACTACAAAACAGAGTTTGGTCCCCTTTTCCTAGACGGGGGCAAGCTTGTATGCAGCTAACTAAAGCCTGGTCAGTCTGAATGGGTAAGGTCCTGGAATCCATTATCAAGGACAGAATAATTAATCACTTGTTTAAGGTCAAAGTTCTCACCTGCTCTTATCATGACATTACATTACAATGGTTACATTGTACTAAACCATCCTGATCACATTCTTTGGGGGAGGGTGGGGTGACCACAGATGTGGACTGAAGCAGGATCATAATCCTTTGGGACAACCTCTGCAGTGAATACTGACCAGAAATAAACATTCAGTAGGTTCACTTAACCTTTCTCATTCTTTACTCAGGCCCAGATATTCAAAAGGTTGCACATGACACAACAGTGTTGCGCCATGCGCAACCCACTGAGGTGCCCCGGCATGATATTCAAAAGTTAAAAGTGTGCCAATATTAAAATTCCAAATGCAACCGGAGTGCATCAGTAATGTATGCAGGCACAGGTGGGGGGCGTTCCCCATGCATAACCTGCACAGCCCGATATCTAGCCCGGGATGTTCAGAGCCATGGATGCGCAACCCCTACTTGTGCCTGCACAAAGTTAAGCCAAAAAAAAAAAGGAACAACTAATGGCCACCCACAGGTGAGCTGCCACATTGCAGGATACAACATGGCAGCTGCCACCTGTGGGTGGCCACCTGAGTTCCGGCTGCACCTGATGGCGCCCACCCCATGCCCAATTGCGGGCATGTGTTGAAAAATAAAGTCCCCGTCCAATATCCCTGGTGGTCCAGTGGACCGCTATGTGCCCGATCGTGGGCATGTGCCATATTAAAAAAGACTTCCTCGTCCAATATCCCTGGAGGTCCAGTGGACCGAATGCTGCCCAATCGTGACATCCATTTAACAGGAATTGATCTCTGTTATGCGCAGGTCTAGGGTACCATCCACCACCCACTGAACCACCGCCTGGCTTCCCCCGTCAGTTGGCAGTGCAGCACTATCAGCCTGCCACCCCGCCCACCCGCCGACCGATTACCCAGGGTTGCACGCCTATTGTTCACAGCGTGAGCCAATGGGCATGCAGCTTTGTTGCATTATACATTCCAGATATGTGAACGATTCATTCACATATCTAGAATGTGTAGTATGGTATGGTATGCCCATTGGCTCACACTGTGAACCAATGGTGTGCAGCCCACCGAGATGTCAGTCGTGGGTGGTGGGGTGGCAGGCGGTGGTGCTGCTGCCCACCGGCTGACCAAGGGGACCGGGCGGTGGACCCAGTGGGCAGGTGGGGAGGGAGTACCCTAGACCACCAGGGTAATAGGGCATTTTTTTTTTGCCACAATGCACAAAGAAATTTGGCCATGTCACCGTGCAATCAGCTGTTTTGGTGCATTACAAGCTACAAAAACAGCTGATTGCATGGTGTCCCCATGGTAACAGTTTCTCTGTTGGCCTCTCATAGTCCCCATGAAGATGACAGAAAGCCTTCGCCCACCATTCAGTGTGCCTTCCTGGTGAAACATTTCAATAAATTAAAAAAAAAGCCGACAGGGCACCCAATCCCTCTGTCAGCATGACCCCCTCCCCAGTTCATTTGCTGATGGGGTAGCCCAATCCCCATCAGCATAATGCACCTCCCCTCTTTTGTTGTTTACTGAGTGGGGTGCCCAATTCCCCCTCAGCTCATGTGCCCCCCCCAAAATACTGTATGGGAGATGGGAGAGCCCAATCCCCCTTCAGCTTCACTGGCCCCCAAATAAACTTCCATCTGCCATGCTGGGAGCCAGCTCCAGCATGGCAAAAGTCTCTTTGGCCAATGGGGGTGCCCAATCCCCCGTCAGCTCCACTGCACCCCTTCAAACAAACCTCCTGGTGCCACATTGGGAGCCCACCTCAGCGTGGCAAAAGTCCCCATCGTATTTAAAAAAAAAACTAGAAGGAAAAAAATGGTCCCTCATTGATTCTCTTGCCCCCCTACCCCAACCTGCACCCACTCTCTGTGTATTCCACCTCTCCACACCACCCACCTCACCCCATACTTACCTCTGGAGCCTGGCGGGATGATCTTCTGTGGACTGGGAACACATATGCTCTCTTCAAAGCTGACTACGAACTGAAGAAATGCTGGTAAGCTGTAAAATGGCATAAATATTTTTTTTTCAACTTTGGTGCATATCTCGGTCATTTTCAGGAATTTTTTCACCACATTTTCAACATGGGGTTCTTGGGATCCCACCTCATGAACTCAGTCACTGTTATTTTGTTATTCAGTTCTGAAAGGTGATTTTGCGGTCACTGCATGGAACCACCATTCGGGACTGATTAATGAAACCGCAGTGTCACAGTTTATGAAGTAGTTCCCCAAAACCGTATGTTAAAAATTTGGGGAAAAATCCCCCAAAATGACTGTTTTACTAGCGTGCATTGCACAGTTCCTGTGCACGCTCATAACTTTGAGCATTTTTAATATTTGCACTCCAGATTTTCAACATTGCCATTTTACCACACCTCCTTATGAACAGTACAGCTGTCATTTTTCAAATCTCCTCAGAAATGTGTTTTCACACCTGTAGTGCACAATGGGATGCTTGGTGTTTGAAATCAATGTTTGGGACAGATTAAGAAAATCACAGTGACACTGTTCATGAGCTAGGCTCCCAAAAACCCTATATTGAAAAATTGATGAAATAATTCCCAAAAATGACTGTTTTATGAGCGTGTGTTGCACAGTTCCTATGCACGCTCATAACTTAGAGCATTTTTAATATCTTCACTCCAGATTTTCAACATTGCCATTTTACTACACCTCCTTATGAACAGTACAACTGTCATTTTTCACATCTTGCCCAAAAGGTGTTTTCGCACATGTAGCGCACAGTGCCATGGTCTGTGTGCTAAATCAGTGTTTGGGACAGATTAAGAAAATCGTACTGACACTGTTCATGAGCGGAGGTCACAAAATGCCTATGTTGCAAATCTGCTGTAAAATATCCCCAAACTAATTACATTATGAGTGTGTGTTGCACAGTTTCTATGCACACTCGTGACTTCACCAGTTTTTTTATATTTTCACTCCAGATTGTCAACATTGCCATTTTTACACCTCTTCATGAACAGTACAGGCGTCATTTTTCACATCCTGTTCGAAATGAGTCTTCACAACTGTGGTGCCAAGTGGCACAGTCACTGTGCAAAATCATATTTCAGCTAACAAACTGATAGTGTCACTGTTCATGTGGTGAGGTCACAAAAAGCCCATGTTGAAAACTTGGTGTAAAAACACCAAGAAACACCCAGGGTGTTAGAGATTTTGACTATAGCACCCTACCCTGTAGGGACTGACAGGTATCAGGGGTGTGACTTGGGATTGTCAGCAGTAATGCTCATGCCATTACACCCCCACCCTGCAGCCAGTGGAAGGCATCGAGATGCGTCTTGGACCCTTTAGCCCCAGAGTTCACCCCATTCTCCTATACTGCTCCCATTTCAGTGTATTTCCTTATAGAATGAGGTGAGTGTAAAGCCTGAACACTCCAAAGCTCACCTCAACACTTGTAAGTGTCTGCAGGTAGGGTGAGGTGAAATGTTGTGACTGTTATGGGCGACGACCCAAAGGCACACTCCAGTGCCTCTCCATCTCTGGAGGGTGGGGGTGGAGTTGGCATCAGTTCAATACTTCACTGCCATTCATATATTGCATCTGTCTAACTCCTGCACTTCCACTGCTAATGACAGCAAGCAACCCTTGGCATTGACAAATGCTTGTTATCGTGTTGAGCCTTCTTCCCCAGAACATCTGAAAAAAGCTGCTGTATAACCTGGTTTCAAGATATAAGGGAGGGGGAAAATCATAGATGTGTACAGTAAACAGGGGATGATAAACTGTTTTACTATGTGGATTCTTTTTATTTTAGACAGTTTCCAGTTTTTCCATATCTCTACTTTTTGTTCTACAAATTTTTAAAGTATATTCCCAGTTCTGAAGTGCCAGGTTCTGTGATCCAAATGATATGCCTAATATTTTCAGAGGTTCAGAAGAGATTTGAATGCCTTCTATTTTTATGGGTAGGAAGCAAGGGTTGTCCACATACAGGCCTTTACATTTCTTGGTATTTAGTTTTGAGTTTGAAAGTGCAGAATATGTTTTCATTTCCTGTAAGAACAGTCCTATCTGGTTATGGTCTGAAAAAAAATAAACAGTTGTCATCTGCATATGCCTGTATTGTTAAGGTGTCATTCTTGTTAGTCCCAGAAAGACCTTGCCAATTTGGCCTTTCACCTAATCGTCTGATAAAGGGGTCTAAGGAAAATATATACAGTAGAGGGCTCAAGGGGCATCCTTGCCTGACCCCTGTTGAAATCTGTTGACCACCTGTAATTTGATTTTGTATTGCTGGGTGTATTATAGCCGATGAATACAACAACTTTATCCATTAAATGAATTCCTTTGGTATTCAATATACTTCTAGGGTTAGAAGGAGAAAGAGGTGATAGAATCTGTCAACTGATACTATGCATCCGTGTTTACCATGTAATGGAAGGTTGTCAATAAGATCCCTAAGTATCATCAGTGCATGCTGGAGTTTTCGGTTTGGGAGGCCATAAAGCTAGTATGCAGAGATGACTAAATTTGCATAATTTCTCAATCTTTTATTTAAACTTTGGGATAGCATTTTAAAGTCAGAGTTTAAAATGGTGATAGGTCTCCAGTTTTGAAGCATATGTCTACTGTATCTCCTGATTTAAACAAAAAAAAACCTCTTAAACCTGCTGTAAAAAGGATGGAATATTTTTTGATGACAATAAATACAGAAACACTGTTTCCAGACACACAATCAGTTCACTAGAGAATGACATTTAAAATTTGTAAAGCAGTCGATCAGGGCTTGGAGATGTTCCTGACTTTAATGACTTTATAATTTGTTCTATTTCCATAGCTGAAATGGGCGTGGACATTTCCTGGGTATCACCCAGAAGGTTAGGGATATGCACTTCCTGTAAATACGATTTTATAGCATTTATCTGGGGGGAGTTGAAGTCATAGAGTGGGACTGTAGATACTCTTGGATAACATTATACAGTCCCTTTACAGAATCAATACGGGTGCTTCCTGTGTCCAGAAGGCTGTGCATTGTAGTAGCATATTTTCTATTCTTACAGGCCTCGAAAGGGTCCTCTATGTTTTTTTTGGGGAGGTCCCATATTGTAACATCAGTCTAATTGTGTGGGCTCTATCATACTGGAAAATCTTCATTTCCATTTTTATCTGGCCTATTTGTGAGGAATAATCATATCTGGAAGTAGAGGAAAATGTGTATAAATAATGTAATTGCGGTCAAAGTTGTAAATATTTTAAACATTTTGAATTTTCTTTCTGTTTACTAAACTTTTGAAACCATCCCCTAAAATCCATTTTGCTATCAGCCCACCATTCTTCGAGATCATCATACAACATACTCACAGAAGACGTTGCCCAAAGTAGTTTTAAAACTTCTGTCCTTACAAAGGGGTCAGTAAGAACAGAGGACTTTATCTTCCACATGCTATTTTTCAAAGTTTTCCTGTTGAGTTCTTGAAAGGAAATTTTAAGTAGTAAATGGTCAGAGAATTCCACTGGAACAATTCTTAAGGTAGGAGCTGGTACATTTTTAGATACATATATGTGGTAAATCGTTGTTGTGACTTTTCCCCTTCTACAAGAATATCTGGGACCAGATTTTTTTTTTCACCACAGTCCAATAAATCAGTTAGCTCTATACATTTTTCAGGCATTAGAATCGCAGGATTTTTTTTTTTGGCCCTTGAGGATAAGTATTATTCTCTTTTATATCACAATTGAAATCCCCTCCTAATTTTTTTTTATAAGAGGTAACAAGATAGGGTTGAAGTGAGTTGAGTAAGCCTTTTTCTGTGGGCCATAGACATTAATAAGTCTGCAGTCCACCTTATTCCATAACCTATCCACTACTAGTAGCTTACCTTGGATAAGATCTATCAGTTTTGTTAGTGTGAAGAAATAAGAATTGAAAATAATACCACTACTATCTGCACTGTCTGGACCAAAGGACCAAAAAGATGGCCCCCCATAATCATTCAGCCAGAAAAAAATCTAGCTTGATCAAAAGAAAACATCCATGTCTCCTGTACAAAACACATATCAATTTTGATTTCATGAATATACTGAGAAATAGCCTGTCTTTTTGTACAGTTCAGTAAACTTTGCATGTTAAGAGACCCCACACAGTATGTAAGCATTAGTTAACAGATTTAGATTCAGTATGCCTTTTCTTTTTTTTTTTCACCTTTATAACCCACCAGCTCTGTATTTTGAAGGTCATGTCCTTAGCTTGTCGCTGAGGGTCACAGTCCCCATGATCCATTTCTGAATTCCCCCCATTTAGCAGCCAAGGCGGCACAGGAATTTTCTGATTTGACCTCCATAGAGGTAGTCGGGGACTTGGGTTTAATATTTCTAGCGGATCTTCTGCTTTGGAGTGAAAGGGATGATGATGGGGGTGCAGGTGAAGTTACTTGCACATCTTGAGTATCCTTGTAGCATACTGGTGGCAGGGATGGGGGGCCCATTTCCTCCTTAGGTTGTTTAGCAGAGTCTTCTGGAGGTTCTGTCTGTATCTTCTCTGGATCGGGGGGGGGATAGAGGAAGGCACTTGGGAGCCCTGTTCAGCTGTTGTGGCCCGACTCTTGGGTTTATTGGAGTAACAGCTCTGGACTTATACGTGAAGCTTTGCTTTTAGTGGCCCAAGGACATTCTGAGAAGACATGTCCTGTCTCATCACACAGTTTGCATTTAGTGTGGTTTGAGCATTGATGATTTATGTGACCTATTTCACCACAGTTGTCACATTATGGCCTGTCACAAATGTTAGGGAGATGAGTTTGACCTGCATAAATTTCTACTCCCCAATCCCTCCCCAGCAAGAATGAATTTCATATATGTTTAACCCTGGAATCTGTTTGTCGCAGTTTGATCTTATACTTCCAGTCCCTGGTCCAAAAGAGCTCAGAATCTACAATGGCCTCTGGGGCACTAAGGACTTCACATTTCTGTGATAACCAGTAAGTTATATCCTCCACATGGACTCACTCATTCTGAAATATAATGGCAATGAACTTGATTAGAGGTTTTGTTAATGGAATGAGAAGAAAGGGGGTTCACAGGGGAGAGAACTTTACTTGATTATAATGTTCCCAGAATAAGTCTAAAGCATATGGAGAATGGAAACTGACATAGAAACATTGAAACATAAAATCTGACAGCAGATAAGGACAGCTTGGCCCACCCAGTCTGCCCATTTTCCTACCTAATGGATAAGCTGCAGATCCTAGTTAACCAACAGCCTACTTTCTCCTACCCCCACCCCCTAGAATTGCCTTATGTCTTCCCATGCATCCTTGAATTCCCCCACTGTTTTCGACTCTGCAACCTCCTCAGGAAGGCTGTTCCGTGCATCCACAACCCTCTCTGTGAAAAAATACTTTCTCACATTACCTCAGAACCATCCCCCCCTCTATCTTCAAATTGTGCCCCATTGTTCTTGCACATCTCTTTTTCTGAAAGATGCTACACTCTTGGACTTTGTTGATTCCCTTGAGGTACTTGAAAGTTTCTATCATGTCCCCCCTCTCCCTCCTTTCCTCGAGGGTATACATATTAAGCTCCTTAAGTCTCTCTTCATATGTCTTCTGATGCAGACCCTGCACCATTTTAGTTGCCCTCTTCTGGAATGCCTCCATCCTGTCTATGTCCTTGTGGAGACTGGGTCTCCAGAACTGCACACAGTACTCTAGATGGGGTCTCACCTGCTGTCTGTACAGAGGGATAACAACCTCCTGTTTTCTACTTGTGATGCCTCTCCCTATGCATCCCAGTATTCCCTCAGCCCTCCTTACTGCCCTTTCACATAGCTTGCCTACCTTTAGGTCATCTGATACGACTACCCCCAGGTCCCTTTCCATTTTTGTTGTTGTTAGTATCTCACCCCCCATTGTGTACTCTTCCCTTGGGATTTTGTTTCCCAGTTGCATTACTTTGCACTTCTTAGCATTGAATCTACGCTGCCATACATTTAACCATTCCTCCAACCTTGTCAAGTCCCTTCTCATCCTTTCTACCCCACCTTGTGTATCAGCCCTGTTGCAGATCTTTGTGTCATCTGCAAAGAGACATACTTTTCCTTCCAGTCCCTCTGCAATGTCACTTATAAAGACATTGAAGAGGACCAGTCCTAGTACTGAACCCTGCAGTACACCACTAGTAACCCCCCTTTCTTCAGAGTGGACTCCGTTTACTATTACCCTTTGTTTCCTGTTCCTTAACCAGATTTCTACCCAGGCTACCATCTTGGAACCCACTCCAAGGCTATCTTACTTGTATATTAATCTTTTGTGTGGGACTCACACAGGTTGCATTTAGTGTGGTTTGAGCATTGATGGCTTATGTGACCTATTGACGTCAAAGTTATCTTTGCCAGAATTATTTATAAAAGCAAAAATCTCCTTTGGAGAGAAATGCAAAGACTCTTTTAACAAATGTTTCACTACATTATGCCTATCAGGCCTAATGTTTAAACCTCCTTTGTATCTGATTTTAATGGCATTCCTTCTTGGAGCTGCCTCTTTTTTCTGTTTTCTGAAGTAACTCAGATAATAAAGGTATTTTAGGTAATGATGTCTTCCTGTTTTCCTCAACATTAATCACTATCTCTGTAGGGGCTGGGCGAGCCTCCTCCAAACCACTAGAGTCCCCAGGTCCTTGAATAACACCTCCTCCCGAGGATGACAGAGGTTGAACAGATGTGTTTGTGTCCCTGAGAAGAAGTTCAGAACCAGAGTTTGTACTTGAAAAATCCTCCTGAATTCTGGAGACATTCTTAGATGCTGGAATCTGGTTTTGCAATGTTGGACGCCATTCAGGGGAAGCCTGAGAAAAGGATGTTTTTGAATCCGATTCAAGGTCTGGAAGCCAAGTTCTGTCAGGCATTTTTTTCCACCCTGCTTCACATAGTTTCTTTCTGGAGACCATATTGAAAAGGGGTCAAGGTTTAGGGATTGGATAGTAAAAGCAGCCTGAATTGCTGTTGTGGTTGACTTGGTTTCAGTATTGATTTGTTGAATCTGCAGTGCTTCATCATGTATTTCCTCATTTAAATTGGGAAGGTCCAGAGGACTATTTCTTTTTGCCAGGGTTAAAGCATTTCTTTTCACTGTAATATCTTCCTTCACATAAGGTTTCACATTGGAGCCTTTTGAAGAAAATGAAAAAATCTGTGACACTGTCCTGGTTTGAGACATTAGTTTGGTATATGATTTGCCCTTCATTTGGTACAGGAGGCTCTTTTAGTTATAGTTCTGACCTATTTTTATTAAAGACAAAACCTAACGTCTTGGCCATTGAGTCAGAGATATCAGGTCATTTATTTTCAGAGCCCGTTTCAGTATTCGCTGATAAATTACAAAGTCCAAGTTTCTCAATCATTCCCTCTTTTCTGTGTACCACTGTTACTTTCTCAGCAGGGTTTTATCCTTTCCAACACCCCTTCTCACTTCTCCCATGATTCTGGGTACATGCTACTGCTAGCACTACAACTGCCAGCCACTCTAGAATTAACAGAAACAACAGGGGAGGTAATTAGCTGGAGTAAGGTGCTGTGAGGCTCCATCAGCCTGGCAGCGTCATTTGATGCTGCTGTGTCATCACCTGTAGAGTGTAGTCTGACAAGTGGGCCGCGGTCTTTGACAGCTGCATTCTCAGATTGCAGCTTAGTGAGTTGTGCTTCAAATTGTTTGTTTTTCTGCTGGTGCTGCTTTTCCTGAGCTGCCATTAAGTCTAACAAGGAAAGATCAGTCTCTCATAAATTTGGGTATTTGCAGTTTACCCCTATCTCAGATGTTATGCTGGAATTTTAAACTATTTAACTTAGGTCCTCATTTGACACAAAGATATCGTTTTCAAAACCGTCATCTCTTGTTTCCATCAAAATGTCTACATCTCCCTTGACCTCTGGCAGACTGAGTGTAGCGGAGGAGGTCGACTCCCCTACTTCAGAGATGTCCATCTCCTCTGGAGTCCCATGCAGAGTGGCTATCTTGCAACAGCCAGCAATTCCCTTACTGGTGAGTATGGGAATTTCTACGGTGTCCTGGTAAAATGTCCCCCATTTACTAAAAATACCGCCAACGGCTTAATCTGGCTCAATTTCGGTTGGTTACTATCTGTATCCCCCCCCCAGTTGCCCCTGAAAAAGGGAATTCCTAGTCTCAGTAAATAAATAAATGAATAAATAGCATATGGACAGTTCACCACCTCAGTGGTTGAGTCTGCTACTTTTGAGTCTGTGCCAGCCCAGTTCAGTGTGGTGCTTTCTGCTGCTAGAGGATCGGTCACAGTTCTTCCATGGGGTGTAGGCCTGATGGGTTCAGAGCAGGCTTTGCACAAATACCGGCACACCATCCTGTGCCTCCTAGTCCCTACAGACAAGCCACAGAGAGTTCAAAGGTGTGGCCAATGCTGGGGGCATTGAATTTTCAGATGCTTCTCTTGGTGTGTGATGAAGAGACCCAGTTGCAGGATGTGTCAAGCAATTGGAGGAGTCCAAGGCTGTAAATGTGGTTCCTAATTCCCAGGTAAGCACTTGGGGGTATGTCAGCACTCTTGTATGTTCAGGTGTTGGCTTGATTAATGAGGGGATAGCTGGACAAAGGCAGTAAAAGTTGAGGCAGGAGAGGTCCTGTAATGGAGAGGGGTCTGTGGGCAGTGAGAAGACAGGGTGAGTGTCTCCTTCATTTTGGCATGATTGCAGGGATGTTGGTCTATCTAGTAGCATCCATTCAAATATGGTGTATAGTCCCTCACATGTCCCTGATGCTACCCCATTTGAGAAACAAGTGATCCCAGTCAGTCCTAACCAGTTTGCCAGGCATACGGTGACTGTTAGCTTACATTCCTTAACATGGCGATGAGAGAGGGGAATGCAGTTAGTTAAATTCCTTGTCCTGGGCAGTGGGAGATGGGTCTAGGTTGTGACTGCCTGCATGTCTATGTAGGGAGCCTTAATGCTTGCCAGCTGTGTCCCCTGTAGATTTAGAAGGTGTCAGGAAGGCAAGCAGGAGGAGTTTGGTAAACTCCTTATTGGCAACCTTGGCACTGGGGAGTTCTTTGGTGCCTGAGGAGGTGGTTATAATTAGCGTGGCAGGGTATAAGATGTCAAAGGTGACTTAGGCTTTCTGCAGTGCTTTCTTGATTTTTTTGGTGTGCCCTCTGCTTGTCATGAACTGCCAGAATTACATCAGAATAGATAAAGAAGTAGCACCCTTTCCATGACAGTGGCCTCTTACTTCTGGCTTCTGATTGAATATGGTGTTTTTCTTGCAAGTTGGCCAGCTGTACAATGATTGCTCTAGGCTTTTCCTTCAGCTTTGGTAGTGTTTTGGAGGACCTGTAGGTGTATTCGATTTGAAAGGAAGAGCATAGACTGGGGGGCCTGCGCAATTTCAAGTAATAAGGCTTGTACAAATTTCAATACATCAGACTCCTCCGCATTTTCAGGTATTCCCACTAGCACTAGGTTATTACATCTTAGGTGGCTTTCCTGTTCCTCCAGACTTATTTCAAGTTTGCCCATATTTTTCCATAGTGCCAGAATTTCTTTCTCCTTCTTGATTTACTTGTCCTCCATGGAACTTATTCTAGTTTCTACATCTCCCACTCATGTTGCAAGTGTATCCATGGTTTGTCTCAGGGTTTTAATGTCCATGGCCATGTCACAAATTGTGATCTTAACAGTTGCCAGTTCATTAAAGAAGCGGACTAGCTTATCTGAAATTAATTCCATTGGCGAGGCTCCAGACAACTGTTTCAGCAATGAGTTGTGCTTCTAACTTTTGAATGGGTGGCTTGCAGCTTGGGAAGGTAGTGCCGAGTTTCCATTAAATGCTGCTCTTCTAGATTCATAATTCTATTCAGGAGCAGGAATTCCTTAGGCAATATGTTCAGCAAATGAAATCTAACACTAGATGACTTTTTAATAGATTTAGATAGTTTAATTGCTACATTTAAAGTTTAGACCATGGAGCTCAGAAAAAAGTGACCACTCAGACTGAGCTCATCATGTGACTCTTTGTTTCTTTTACTTAGCCCTATAGAAAGAAAACCATTCATCAATGTTTTTTGTGTCTGAACTGCTGCAAAACCTTTTATAACATATATATATATTTTTTTTTTGCCCCACCTGACACTCTCTCTCAGCACCCAACACCTCCCCCAGAAAAAAACAGTAACACTGGGGATGCCCAATCCCCCAGTGTCACACTCATGAATATAGAATACCCCCAACCAGACCCTCCCTCTCATCACCCAACCTCTCACTCCCCCCTGAAATATAACAGTGACACTGTGGGTGTCCAATGACCCAATGTAATAATTAGGAATCCTTAGGTTTTTGTTTCTTTTATTTAAACCTGTGGAAAGAAAAACATCCATAGATGTCTTTTGTGGCCATCATAAGTCTTTTTTTCCTCCCCATAACCCTGTAAAAAACCCAGCCCATCAATGTCTTTTGTGGACATTATTGCCCCCCACACTCAACCCTCCCACTCAGCACCCAAAATACCGCAACCTCCCCAAACCCTTACTTGCCCATCGGGGGTCCAATGCCATTAGCCTTTCTGGACTGCAGACATGTCTTCACTCTTCAAAGCTGGACCATGAACTGAAGAAACAACTATGCGGTATAATGTATTTCAATGGAATTTTGAACTTAGTGGCATAATGTGGCCATTTTTGCATATTTTGGCCCAAATTTTCAACATGCCATTTTTGGGACGCCACCTCATGAACAATTGTGCTCACATTAGGCAAATCTGTCGTGAAAGGTGATTTTGCAGTCCTTGCATGAAATCAGCTTTCAGGCAAGAGATGAACATTTTCTCTGCCCATGTTCATGAGCTGGGGTCATTGGAAGGCTATGTTGAAAATATGGTTTAAAAATGTTAAAAAACACCAAAGTTATGAGCCTACATTGAAGTTTGCAAATGCAGGCTCATAACTTTGGTAGTTTTCAATATTTTCCCCCTAAATTCACAATATAGCCATATCTTTACATCACATCATGAGTGTGACAGCTGACATTTTTCAAATCCTGGCCAAAATGTGTGTTTTTTTATATCCCAAAAGGTGATTTCACGGTCCCTGCACAAAACTACCTTTTGGGCAGGAGTTGAAAATGTTCTCTGCCCTTTTTCATAAGGTGGGATCATAAAAAGGCTATGTTGAACATTTGGTATAAAAATATTAAAAAACAACCAAGTTATGAGTCTATGTTGACTTTTGCATATGCCAGCTTGCAACTTTGGTAACTTTCAATATTGTTACCCTAAATTCCTCGTCTGCAGCCCTATCAGCTCTGGCTAGAGTTTGTTTGTACAGAGATCAGTTGCCTTTATTGCTTCATTCTTAATTATCACCATTTTCTGTCTAATTCTATAGTACCATCAATCTGTATTAATGTTTCCTCAACATCTCTCTAATCTACCTTCTTAAGTCCTGAACCTTGGTTCTGGTCATTACTTTTTCAGCCTTAAGCTTCACTTTTATCTACACTGTTCTATAATTGCTCGATCCCAGTGGCTTCCTCACATATATCTCCTCTAGACTGTCCCTATTTGTAAGGTCCTCTTCCCTACTGGGCTCACTTACATTCTGGCTAAGGAATGCCACTAATATTCTGTCACCAGGTCTGTATTCTTGTACTTGCTGCACTTGGGGTGCCTTAGTCTGGTACAGGGTCATAACCATGCTGACAATAACAGTGTGGCAAGAAATGATGCAACACAGCACAGACCAAAACAGGGTCAGAAACAACACCAACCAGAACAAAAGAGTGCAATAAAATAATGGGACTACCTTTTTTAGCAGGAGGCTTCACCCCCAGCCCCCCAGACTTTAGATAACAAACTCTAAGGGGGTGTGGATTCAGGGATGGGGCAAAACTCCAAGAGGGGGACAACTTTAAGTTAAAAAAAATGAACTGAAAAGCTACAACTCCGGGAGACCTAGGGGAAACTGAACCACAGTCCCAGATCTCCCACCCAGCTGTGTGCTGGTGCCTTAACCACTCCACTATAGTAGTGGCTCAATCAGGCACCCTATCACATGGCAACTTGATGCTCTCTAGTAAGAGTGCAGAGCAACAGGAGTACAGGTAATTACCTACCGCTGCTTTATCTCTGTTGCTCTAAATCAAGGTGCACTCTACACCATGTATTTTTTAGTGATATTGATCTGGTAACCCGTAGTCTACATGCATCAAATTAATGTGCCCAAGGGTGCCAAGGGAGCTGGAGGAAGAGCTTGCGAGGCAGCTGACAGGTCTCCTCAATAGTTTCCTGGAGTTGGGAGGAATGTGGTGTCACAGGACTGGAGAATGGCACATATGATGCCTTAACAAAACTGGGGACCCAGGGATGATCTGGGGAACTTTAGGCAGGTCAGTCTGACATCAATCATGTGAAGACTCATTGCGACAATATTTAAGGAGAGGCTAGCAAAGGTATGTTGAAGAGAATGATCTCCAGAACAAGAGGCAGTATGGATTTGTGGGAGGAAGATCATGCCAAACAGATCTTATTAACATCTTTGACTAGGTCACCTAGGTGGTGGGTGGGGACCAGGCAGTGGACATCATTTACCTGGACTTCAGCAAAGCCTTCAATTCAGTGCCCTATAAGTGGCTGATCAGAAAACTGGTGGATCTAATGGTTGGGGATAAAATGACCAGGTGGGTAGAAAACTGGCTAAGGGATAGAACCCAGAGAGTGGTGCTCAGGAGAGAGTTATCCAGCACCAGAGAGGTCACCGGAGGTGTCCTGCAGAGATTAATGTTGGGGCCGGTGTTGTTAAATGTCTTCATAAATGACACTGGGGAGGGCATAAAGGGCAAGATGTGCCTGTTTGTGGATGACACCAAACTCTGTGTGAGGGTGGACACAGTAGAAGGGATACAGGACCTGCAGGAACACCTCAAAAAACTTGAGAAGTTGTTGAGGATCTGGTAACTTGGCTTCAATGCCAAGAAATGCAAGGTGACATACATTGGAGCATGGAATCCTAGGACCAAGTACTATTGGGGGGGTAGCAGCAATGGAGGAGGAAGAAAAGGATCTGGGGGCGGTGATTACTAGTGACCTGAAACACTCCTCACAGTGAAAAAGGCAGCAGTGAATACAAACAGGATGTATGACCAGGGGAATCAGCAGTAGATGGAGCGAGGTCATGTTCCCCCTGTACAGGTCACTGGTGAGACCGTATCTAGAATATGGGGTACGATACTGGTGTCCATACCTTAATAAGGTCAGCTTGCAAGAGAAAGTCCAAAGGAAGGCAACCAAATTGAATATGAGTTAACAGGGGAAATCTTACAAGGAGAGGCTGGGAGCCCTAGGAATGCACTCCCTGGATAGAGACCTTAAAATACCTGAAGAGGATAAATAAAGTGGAAAGGGAAGGTCTCTTCATGCTATGAAACAACCAAATCATGAGGGGGCACAGTTTAAGGTTGTTGATGGGGGGGGTAGAAGGGATGTTAGAAAGCATTTCTTTACAGAGAGAGTGGTGACCACATGGAATGTGCTGCCTCTTTTGAATATTTGTATGTTTGTAAGTGCCCCAATATCAAATCCTCTCTGCCATCCTATCAATTTAATTTCCCAGTTCAATTTCTCCCTCCTCTTTATGTGCTGAGGCCTATAAAGTAATATCCTGATTACCTTCCCCTTTCTAAGGCTTGTGCCCAAATTGTCTCATTTCTCTTTTCCCTGCCATTATCCTGAATCTCTTATTCCTGGATACTCTGTATCACATGTAACCTTACTCTGCCTCCTCTCCCTTTTATCCAGACCCTCCTTAACAGTGGGTATCATATTACCTGCAGATCCCTCTTACAGTGCTGTATCAGCCATGTTTTAGTTAGAGTCACCATATTCAAATGTGCCTTTGCTATTACTGCATGGAGGTCATACTGCGGGTTTTGTTTCCCTGGCTTGTGTCATTTCCACCTATCATCCTTTAGACCTGCTGTGTCCCACCTGATAGCTGCCTTTTTAAGGCTGAAGTGGGCAGAGCCCTGCAGACCTCTTGATCTGAGAAAAGGACTCAGTGCATTCCTTGCAAATGAACAACATGTTGGAGTTGCGTCACAGTTGCCTCCGCATCCATGAAGCCCTCTGTTCATGTTGTCTCTACAGGAGTGATACTGCACTATTTATACAGTGCCAGCAGTCATGGTGGAGCACGGCACACTCAGCCATTTTCACGATGATTGCTGCACTCTATGGCACATGCATTAGTAGTTGCACATGTGCCCTAGCAGGCAGCAGCCATCTTGGTCTCAGCAGAGTGAGCCATGTACATCTGTGACCACATATTTTATTTTTTTATTATAAAAATTCTCCCCACCTGACACTCCCTTTCAGCACCCCCACCCCCCAGAAACATAGAAATAACACTGGGAGTGCCCAATCCCCCAGTGCCATGATTGTGTTTTTCCGTGATATTTATTTTTTTATTAAAAAAAATTATCCCCCTCTTGACCCTCCATCTCAGCAACCCCCTCCCTCAGAAACATAGCAATGACACTGGGGATGTCCAGTTCTGCAGCGTCACAATTGTGTTTTCCTGTGATGCCAGTACTTTTCATTTTTTAGCTATGTTTCTCCTACCACTAGACACTCCCTCTTAGTGCCCCCCAGAAACATAACGGTGATACTGGAGGTGCCAAATCTTCCAGTGTCGCGATTGGGTATGCTCAGTCCTACTTAGTTTTTCTTAACATGGAAAAGGAAAAACATCCATCAATGTCTTTTGTGCTGTTTCTGACACACCCAACCCTCCCACTCAGCACCCACAACCCCACATCCCTCAAGCCCTTACTTACCATCGGGGGTGCAACACTGTAATCCTCTCTGAACTGCAGTCACGTCTTCACTCTGCAAAGTTGGACCACAAACTGAAGAAACAGGCATGCCAGACAATGTATTTCAAAAGGGGTTTTGAACTTAGAGGCATAACTTGACCATTTTTGCATATTTGTGGCCCACATTTTTAACATGCCTTCCTTGGGACCCCACTTCATGAACAATAGCACTGTTATTAGGCAACTCTGTCCCAAACTGTGATTTTACAGTCCCTAAGCAAAATTGTCTTTCTAGCAGGAGTTGACAATTATCATGAGGTGGTGTTATAAGAAGGCTATGTTGAAAATCTGGTTTAAAAATATTAAAAAACAACAAAGTTATGAGCCTACATTGAATTTGACAAACACAGCCTTGTAACTTTGCCAATTTTAAGTATTTTGATGCCACATTTTACAACATAGCCATATGTTTTCAGTGCCTCATGAATGTGACAGCTGTCAGTTTTTCAAATACTGGCAAAAATGTTTTTTACATCCCGAAAGGTGATTTCACGGCCCCAGCATGAAATTATCCATCAGGCAGGAGTTAATAATTTTCCCTAACCTTATTCATGAGGTGGGGTCATAAGAAGGTTATGTTGGAAATTTGGTGTGAACATATTATAAAACAACAAAGTTATGAGCCTACATTGAATTTTACAAATGCAGCCTTGTAACTTTTGTAATTTTCAATATTTTTGCCCCAATTTACAACATAGCCATATCTTATTATCACCTTATGAATGTGAAAGCTGTCATTTTCAAATCCTGGTCAAACTGTTTTTTTTTTACTTCCTGAAAGGTGATTTCATGGTCCCTGTGCAAAATCACCTTTTGGGCAGGAGATGAACATTGTATCTGCCCTTGTTCATAAGGTGGGGTCATAAGAAGGCTATGTTAGAAATGTGATGTAAACAGATTGCAAAACAACAAAGTTATTATCCTACATTGAATTTTGTGAATGCAGGCTCATAACTTTGGAAATATTCAATAGTTTTAACACATATTTTCAACATAGCCATTTCTTTACGGCACCTCATGAATGTGACAACTGTTAGTTTTCTACTCCTGCCAAAATGTGATTTTGTGTCCTGAAAGTTGGTTTTGCTGTCCCTGCACAAAATCACTTTTAAGCCAGAAATTGAACATTTTCTCTGCCCATCTTCATGAGGCAGGGTTATAACAAGATTATGTTGAACATTTGGTGTAAAAACATTGCAAAACAACAAATTTATGAGCCTAGGTTACATGTTGTAAATGCAGGCTTCTAACTTTGGCAATTTACAATACTTTTACCCCAAATTCCTCAGCTGCAGTCCTATCAGCTCTGGCCACTACTTGTTTGAAATTGCTGATCCCAATTTCCCTTGCTGTCTTTAATCATGACTGCCTCCACAATTCCTGCATTCAACCTACTTCCCTAGTGGTGCTCTGTCTGTATGTTGGAGTGCATTCTAGTTTGATAGTATGCAGTGCTTTATTATTCATATTTGTTATGTGGCAACATAGCTTAAAAAAAAAACTTAAAAAATAATTTTTATTTATTTTAGTTGTTTAACCAGGAGTAGCACACTAAGCTGAAAGTTTTTTTACCTGAGCAACCTGGGAGAACAGGGAAGTTAAGTGACTTATTCAGGGTCACACAGTATGCACGTGAAGGCCGTGGGATTCAAACCCAGGTCTGGTCTGCTGGATGTCACCAGATTTGTAGCTCAGAGCCTTAAACCACTGCACTATACTGCCTCCTTCAGGTGACTAGGACAAATCCTATAACCAACTACCCATCTCACTCTCATCCCTGGTTCCACATACATTAAAAAGTTGTGATCCCGTCAGCACCGGCCCCAACCCAACACCTTATTTACAAATGTACCCCTCCCTAACCTGCCCCATCCTCCAATTAAGCAGGAAAGTTGCCTCTTATTTGTGGTTTCACCCCCCCCATCTCTGAAATGTTTGGGGGTGCAGGGGGACAAGAATAGGTTTAATGCCATACATGGTTCACTTGGCAGGCTCTCACTCCATTCAATCTGCATGTAATTTACAGCTCATCCTCTTCACTCATCCAATATCTCCAGCCCATGCACTTGTTTTTATGCCCAAATCCCTACTGCTGCAGTCTTTTTCCCACCGGACTCATGATTGATGAAGTGCGGAGAGAGAATAGCAGAACTGGTCCTAAGGCAGCATTTCTCCCACAGTCTTTACACTGATTGACATGTTTGTTCAGATACCAGCTGACTGCTTTGGCACTCTGAAGATGGAGGTCTAGCTAGTACCTTTCAGTGATGCCAAGGAAGCTTGCAATAAGAAGCAGCATTAGAACTCATCATTGTATAGCTGCATCCAGTGATATAGCACATGAAGTTATATCTAACTACAACGTATCACAGTATAATCCCTATTGATTTCTATTGGATTTCTTGTGATACAGCTATATATAGTTCATTGATGATCAGTTAAAAACTATTACAACACAGAACAATCTAAAATACATTTAAAATACATGTAAAAAGGTCTGCAAGGCAATATACAAAGGACAGTTTATACATGTCCAAGCCAAATCAGCCCTGCTCCACATATTTCATCTTGATATGGCAGCAGCAGAATTATCTGAATTGGACTATTCATATTCCAGGTATTACCCAAGATCAATTTCTTACTAGTATTGGTACGTCTTTGTGATTTATTAGTGTCATATCTTGAGTCAGATGTAAATACACACAATATGGTTAACCATCATCAAAAGGGTCCAGATGCCACATCGCAATGCATGGAATGTGAACTGAGCTTCCCCTGATATGTAAGAAACAAGGCTTAGCCACTTTCCCCTTCCCCCAGCACATAACAATCAAGCCATCACTCAGAGAGTGGGGCGATTAGACAGATGCCACATTATGTGTGACCAATGGCCCCTTTCCAGATTACTGTGTCCCACACAGTTTTGACCCATCCTGAAGCATCTTGTCCCTTCTGTGCCTACCTGATAGCCCATCAGACGCTCTGAATGGGGATGGTCCCATCAAGGGTGCCATGCAGCTCATGCTGCTCCATGCCCTACTTGCCATCCCACTTAAAGTCACTCCTATTGGCCATTCCCAAGGCATATACTAGGAACCATTGACAAGGAGGGCCTATTCCACATGGGGCATTTTTTCCCATGAAATTATGCCTAACAGCCACAAGTTAGCCTGAACTACCATTCCTCACTCTACTTCCCCTTCATGGCTATCATTAGATGCCTCAAGATGTCCTGCAGCAGTGCCACTTCTCACACCTACTTGGCAACCTCCATTCCATCCATATCTTGCCTCAAAATGCATCGCAAAAAGGACTCTATTTATTTTAAAATATTTCTCAGTACTGATTTAATTAAAATCCAAGTGATATTAATTCTATGTTGCTAAATGTACCATTTTACTAAAAATAAGATGCTAACGCACCAGGCTATTTAATACGTCCCTTTTTAGTAATCACATCACAGAGTTTCTGTATTGCTCTAATTAAACAATGAATTAAATTATTAAGCAACAGAGGAGTTATTGCTCCTTAAAACAGTGCGTTAACTGTGAGAGCAATGAAATCAAAGCTCAAATAGCATACAATTAAATTGCAGAATAAAACAGAACATTTGCTAAAAAGCAATATGAAAGACAATATTCATTAACACTGAATTTTTTGTGAGCTGGCACTTTTTACAGCATCCATAGCAGCTATTACCCAGTTATGAGCACAATTCTATTAAAACTTCAACTAGATAACATCCTCTGAAGAGGCAAACCTGTCTCGTTAATGGTTTGTGAACTTTTTCAAAGTTCCAAGTTGAGTTCAGGCATTCCTTTAGAGAACAGTAGTCAGCAAAAAAAAAAAAAAAAACAATATCACAAGAAAGAGTATAGGAAGCAACTCCAACAAGAGGCATAATGTCTGTATTAACAAAGCTGCATAAAAAGTGGCCACATCCTTTCCCTTATTTAAACCTATTAGAACATATATATGTATAAAAATCAGCAGTTCAGTGGCTCAAAAGCCTGGTGATGAGTTCCACTTGAGACACTGCAGCAACAAAGTAAACACCTTACTTAAAGCTCAGCCATTATAAACAGCCAAACGTAGCTCCAACTGCTCCTTGGCTCTGAAAAGAATCCTTAAATATAGCACACTAGCTTAACTTCTAATCTGGACAGAGATGGATGGTTCCCTTAATACACAGAGTCCATATTTATAAATAAGTATTAGAAGCTTCATTTTACTCAGGAGTCAATATTTTAAATAAAGTTCCAGGCTCCTTTATGGCTCCATTATGCTCAGAGTGTGTAAACTGGCTAGTTTTCCCATATGCCATAAAGACAATAGTTATATTTGATATGAGATTTTGGCAAGTTAACCAAAAGATAGCAACTCAGGTCGACTTGTTAGAGTCCCACTATTTGGTAATGAGATGGGGTAAACCAGCCTTAATTACAACAGCATTTTGTTTTAGAGGAGGGAAAAGAAAAAGAAAAATGCTCTGAATCACATTGAGTCACTAGAAATAGTGTCTCTATAAAGCAGCAAAATAAGATGCTGAATAACCTTTTTAAAATATATGCCTTGGCTTTGGACCTTATATAACAGAGTTCAAGACCCAACGTTGAGACTTCAAGTAATAATAGAATGTTCAGGTTCCAGTCTCAGTGGGACACAGTTCATCCTCAGGTGAAAAAAATAAAAACAGTACCTCATAGGGAAAAGTCCCTTTATCAAATCACCAGTAGTCTCCAATGCAGTGTTCCATAGGGCCCTCTGGACAGGCCATTTCACTCAAGGCTTATGAGGCAAATTTTTATTTCCTTTGCTGCAAAATGAAATCTAGGGCTCAATCTCCCTCCTGTATGAGACTTTCCCTGCAGTCTCCCTCATTCTCCAAATCCTGCTCCCATTACTGGGATATTACAAACTCCAGGCATGTGGGAAATAAAACATAGAAACATCACTTTCTTGAGTGTAATAAATTTTATACTATTTAGTAATGAACCCCGGGCTTTAGGTAAAGATGGCATACTTTTTATTGATACAATATAGGCATCTCAGCACTTATGGTGCAACATCTCTGTTGTCCATATCCAAACTTTCCATGGTCTCCCTGATTTCAAGCATTTCTCTGCCTTCTGAGTCCACCTGCATTTGCGTTTATAGTCCGGCGTCAATTCAGGTACCACGTAAGTGGCAGCTCCCTTCAGCTTGCCGACAGACATCCAGCAAACATGAAGAGCACACACAGCAAAGGCAAGGAGGGCTGCAACCATTTAAATGCAGCTCCCCACTATCATGTAAACCTTTAACAAGCATTCAGAGCCAGTAGAAAAACAGCAAAAAGCTCATCTCAAGTGGTTCACAGCCTTAACAGATTAAAGTCTGTTACCAGATAAATGCTTATGGAGCGTAACCAGCAGCATGCTACAATGTGCTTAAAACTAAAATGTCCATAAGCATAGTGATGCTTTAGCTTCAGTACAATTAGCCAAATACAATTTAAGCATAGGTTTTATTCACCAGTATGAAAATAAATAAAAATGTGGCTGATTTTAGCAAAGGGTTTACAAATGCTCAATGAAGTCGGAGCTCCTGCGAGGAGTGGAGCAGCATTGTGGCCATCCAGCTACATATAGTTACATATACACATATACTATAGTAAACTTATTAATGGCATAGCTAGATGTTAGTGGTGTACAGATTTTCCTGCCCATTCTGGTAATGTTTAATGTCATCACTTGTACTATGGGTGCCGATGGATGGGAGTAACAGTGATCCAAACAACCAAGCTGTGTTTACACTTCACGATTCTCTACCAATTGGTTGCCAGAAAAAGATTAACTGGCTTAGAAAAACTGGGACTCAAAAAGGTGAAAATATAAAGGCATAATAGAAGGGACATGTGTTGGGTAAATTTATGCTCCACAGCATAACAAGCCCATGTGCTGTAAGCGACATAACTTTTAACTTGTTTTTATGAAGAAAAAGAGATATTTTATACGACTTACCAATTTTCTTCAAGAGGTTAATTAGGGAAAGTAATTATCATGTAATAGTTTATTTCCTTCAGAAAAAAAGTTATTTAGGCCCATTATAATACATGGTATGGCACTACTGCTGCTGGCAGAATTGTGCCTCCCTCCCATATTTACAATATGCAGAGGCTGGAAGTTATAGGAGCATGGCACAACTATGTTTGATGGGTAATATATTTAAAAAGATAAGTTTATTTACGTATTTGTTTTACAAGTTGTTGACTTAAAAAGCACATTTAACTGAGGAACATTTTTAGGTGCAAAAAGGGGGTAGGGTGGGGTGGTGGGGCTACAAAAGAGATGAGGTATAGAAAAACTGATTGAAATTACATTATATTTATTCCTAATCCCTTCAACAGTTGCAGTCAAGGGCAAATGTACTTAAAAAATGTATTAGTGCTACATACTACAGTATTTAAGTATATAGTATAAACAATGTGTCCCTTAAAAAGCAGCTACAGTTAGAAGAAAAATTTTGCAGTAAATTCCAAAAGAGCCTTAATTGTAAATTCTAACTTTTTCAGTTACTGCACCACCATCTGGTACCTTTCTTAAAATCTAAACTGTTCTGAATATTTATCATTTTTAATCACTACTTTCTAGGAAAACATGTTCTTAATGACTGCATTTACTTTTATTAATGCTAATTCTAAATCTACCTTAAAAAATATTTGTTAAGAAAATAATGGTCATGCTGGACTTTTCATACCAAAATAAATATTTTATTCATGAACGGGCAGTTATCTCCCATCAGGGGATCTATACTTCTGCTACAGGCTCCCAGTTACTTGTGAAAAGAATGCCATGACTGTCTTTGAAAATACGACAAGAGGAGCTCTCTAACAGTTTCACCTGCTACTTGATTAAGGGCAAATGTTTAACCATGAAAATGATTTTAGACTGAAAGTATCTCATTAATATTTAAAAACGAAATACTTTACAGCAAAGATATACTATGCTTTTTATTTAGTATTATGTTTACAGCATACTTACAGTATGCAGGATTACCTTACTAGGAAAATGTCTTGTTTTCAGTAGGACCCAGCTTTTATAGACTGTTGCATTTGAGAGGACAGAAACACAATGAGATTACATGACATGGTTGAAATTAAACAGCAAGCCAAGGCCTGTGTTGGGATCTGAACCTGGGATTTTCAGTTTTATAGTTATGTGTTCCAAACCACTAGACCACACTACATTTATGGGTATGAAATAACAATAATAAAATAATAATAATAATAATATTGCTCCTGTGCTTCATTTCTTTGATGCAAGCAGCAGCAAACTGTGAAAACTGTAGCAAAAACTCAGGACACTTTAAAAATAAGGTTCCCAAGTCTCAGTGCAGTTAAGAGACACAGATTCAGGGAACATGCATATGAATACTCATTTCCCCAATTGATAAACCCTGCACTTAGTGTTTGGAGTTCATATAAGCTCAGTAGCAGCCAACATGCAAATAAAAAATACTGCAGAATCAGGCTTCTCATCACCAACACATATGCAGATGAAAATGGTCAGAATTCTGATTCAGATTACTTTAAAAATACTGGACATATACTGGAAGGGGAGAAGGATCAAGCATACCATAGGCCATTCTCCTCTTCTGGGGAGGGACAGTAGCAGCAGACTGCACCACTATCCACCTAGGCAACCATAGGTGGAAGTTCAGTTGGAGTTGCCTGTGGATTGACAGATGCCCAATAAGGCCAAAATGCTGGCAAGCCTTGCAGACATGCACAATCCATGATGTTTTAGCTGCTGACATATAGAAAAGGGAGTATGTACAGTATATAAAGGAACAGCCATAGAGTATGTAGCATGAAGCTAGCATTATTGGGCCCTGTCAAAGCAACTGGCCACACCATCCTGCACCCTATCTGGATCTGTTGGGTGTGACAGGGTTGGGTAAGACCCTGTCCTATTTATCATGCAGAGAGTTAAAAGCAAGGATCTATTTTGCCATCTCCTATTCTGCTACTTGTCTATCTTTTGCCTGTCTAATTGCACAGTCAAATTTTTCTTGTGGCACTTAAGAATTGGCCACTCCAATGGTCCCACAATTTCCCCTTGTTATCTCTACTTCTTCACTTGCTGTTTCTATTCTTGCTTTCTCCCTTGCTTCTCTGTGGTTATATATATATATATATATATATATATATATATATATATATATTCATGGCAAAACTCCATTTAATGCATCAGTTAGGTTGTTTCACAGTGACAAATGTGAAAAATTCAGTGTAGGGGTTGAAAGAACCCTCTTGCACCCCCCAGCCTGACCCCTCAACCAGCATCAGGGTGTGCATTGGGGTCATCAGCCCTAACTGTCACCCCATCACATGTGCAAACAAGTTGAGGTATAGTAGAATGGGATGAGAGTTAGGACCGACGACTCCATGGTTACTGATGCTGGTTGGGGTGTCAGGCTGGGGGGGTGCAAGGGGGGCTTTCAACCCTAACACTGAATTTCCTCACTTTTATCACTGTGGAACAACCCTAACTGATGCATTAAACTGATTTTCTTGCCATGAATTTCCCTTCTTTTTGAGAATGAGGATTATAAATAGTGAATGGAATGCAGTGTTGGGAGCGCAGGCCCTTCGGGCCCTGCGCTCCCACCATGTCATGTCTTGTGACATAGTAATGGTTACAGCAATGCAAGCAATAATAGTTACGCACATGGTGACACAAACATAAATGGTAAAGCAAACATTAACGCAAGCGCAAAGTGATGCCAAAGTGAACAGTGATGCAAACAGGTACAGAAACGCAACTGGTAACACACACGGTCATGGTACCACTATTGTAAATGCAATTGTTAACTGTTACAGCAATAATAATGCCAAAGGTAACAGAAATGGAAACACAAACACAAGTGTGTGCAGAAACGCAAAGCGTAATGTGCATGGTCATGGTACCACAATTGCAAACGCTAATGGCAATGGTAACAGCAAAAAGAACACCAAAGGAAACAGAAATGGAAAGGCAAATGCAAGCACATATGGAAACACAAACTGTAATGCACATGGTCACTGTACCGCTATTGTAAACACAAATGATAACTGTAACAGCAACAGTAACGAGAAAGGAAACAGAAACGCAAACACAAATGCAAGTGTGTACAGAAATGCAAAGCGTAATGTGCACAGTAGTGGTACCACAATTGTAAATGCAAATGGTAATGGTAACAGCAACAATAATGCCAAAGAAAACAGCAACGCAAAAGCAAACATAAACGCAAAGGGTGACGCACACAGTGGCGGTCACGGGAACACTATCACAAAGTGGCACGGAAATGCATGTGTAAAGCCTATGTGTAACAGTAAGTGGAGCACAGACCCTATTTTTCCTCAAAAGTTCCATTGAGAAAACAAAGAATGTATACATAATAATGGGCCTTGTAGCACAAAACGAGCAGTTGTAATACTAAAATGCTAATATCTCAGTAACCGTAAGATGTAGAAAACAAATTAAAATTTCACATGATTCATGACTGTCCTGGCTAGGTTTTCATGGCAAGCATAGCCCATAGGACTATGCATGGTCGTGACAAAAATTCCGTATCTCGCACCATTTCTGAGATACGAGCACCGAAAGACGCGGCGTACGCCACCATGTTAGTCTATGGGGAAAAACATCAGCTTTGGAGTACCATAACTTTGCATCCATGCAATATTTTGTCACCAAAAGGCACATCTGTGTGATATTGGCTGCCTTTCCTCCAAATTTCAGCTCAAAAGACCAAACCATTCTTTTGCAGCAGGTTGGCAAAGAACTCCTGTCATTTTGGCCATAGTCTGGAAAAGTAGTGTCATGATTTGTGAAAGCTTTCTCAAAATTTGTGAAAGTGTCATGAGTGCAACACTACTTTGTGACACTACTTTTTCCAGAAATTTGAAAAACATATTTCTGGGGTGTTTAACCCCAAAATAAAGACATGGCTAGCATCCTTGTGGCTTGAATAGGAAACACAAAAAGAATTATGTCCCTAGATGGTCCAAATTTTAAATTCCAAGCATTTCTGTGATCAGTAACTGAAAAAAAATGGCTGACTCATGACACTACTAGGGCTATTTGTGACACTAAAGAGTGCATTTGCAAAATTGTTGAACTTTTTGTTAACTTTTCCCATTGACTCATAATGGGAACTTGTTTTTTGAAGAACTTTTGAACCATTTAATATTTTTTCATGAAATCTTCAAAAGGCACATCGGGAATCCCAACCACATGTTTCCTGAAGTTTTTGGACTGGTCAAGCAAACCATGCAACCTGTAGGTGCGAGCAAAGGAAGTGCAAAAAACCATAAATATGCACACGGATGTTGTGTAATAACTCCACAGCCGTGTATCCAACCAGCAGGAAAGTTGGCAGATCTCAAGATCTATTATTATGCCCCATGCCAGCCAAATTTCAGGCAAATCTGTTGAATGGTGGCAAAGTTATAAAGGTGCAAAGTTTCACCCTTTAACCTTAAAAGGGCTACTCAACCCTAACTATGGTAGCACTACCGTGCTTCCAATATGTGTGTGTGTGTGTGTGTGTGTGTGTATATATATATATATATATATATATACATATTTATAAAATGGTTAGGGAAATTGCTGCTCTTTTATTGGATGATGAGCATCACATGACTGTGCGATATCAGAGCGAGACTGCACACCTGCACTTTTACCCCTCCAAAACAATTTTACCATTATGTAAGATAGATATCCCACCTGAGGTGTAGGTTGCGCCTGATATATGCATGCATTGCGGTTGGACGCGACTCAGCCTGCAGCCTAGTGAATAACACGCACACCAAGGCATGCGTTATCAGAGCAGGATCGATACACCTTAGAGTCGGTTATCTACTATATATATATATATATATATATATATATATATATATATATACACACAGATAAGCCCTCCAGGATAAACCACAGTATCACAGGTTTATTGCAGCTTTGTTAATCCATCAGTTAGGGTTAAAGCTACAACAGTGGGGAAATGACATGTTAGTGTTGAGTTCTTAACCCACCCACTACCCCACCACCCATCCTCTACAGATCAACAGATGCTGGGGTGTGCCATGGGGTCATAAGGCCCAGCTCTCACCTCATTCCATATGTAAACAGATTGAGACGCTACAGTAAAGGAGAATGGGATGAGAGGGTTAGGCCTCATGACCTCACGGCATACCCCAGTGCTTGTCGGTCTGTGGAGGATGGGGGGGCGGGGAGGTGGGTGGGTTAGGGGCTCAACTTTAACATGTAATTTCCTCACTTTTGTCCCTTTAACCCTAACTGATGCATTAAACAAAGTTGTTTGCCATGAATTTCCTTACTTTTTGAAAAAGTGTAACATAAGTATACAAGTATAGTATATAAGCATATAAGTAAGTATATAAGCATGTGTTTGCCCCAGCAAGCTGCCCATTTCTGCATGACAATATGTATATGTGGGAGCACAGACCCTCTGGTCACTGTGCTCCCATTTACAGATAGCTAGAGAGCCATACAGCAGCCCTATAGGGCAGGGAACCCTCATAACACTAATCTGCCAATATCTCAGGAACTGTAGCAGCTAGAAAAAAAATTAAAGTGTTGTAATTGTGACAGTGAGTACTGCACACAACATAAGTGAAAAAAATCTGTACCTTGCATCATTTATGAGATATGGCTACTGAAATACATTTGAAATGCACCCTTGGAACCCTTGTGTCACTAATGTGCCAATATCTCTGTAACTGTGGCATGTAGAAAAATAATCCCGCTGCTGGTGTAATCTATGATTTCCAAACTTGTAGTGAAAAATCTATATCTTGCTTCGTTTTCAAGATACGGACACCGAAAGGCATCATGGGGGTTGTAATATTATGCTATGGGAAACTTCTCAACTTTGGAATGTCATAACTATGTAACCAATGCAATTATTTACACCAAACCAGCATATGTCGCATCTGTGGGACACCCCCTTTGCACCCTGCAAATTGCAAGCCAAAAGTCCTCACCATTTTATAGCAGTGAACTGGCAAAGTTTTACAAATCCTTGTTCATGAGCTGTCAAAATCTCCATTTGTGAGCTGAATCCCCATTTATGAGCTGCTAAAATCCCCGTTCATGAGCCAATCCTAGTTTGTGAGATATAGCCATCTGGTCTCCCTCTCACGAATGGGGATTTTGCTAGCTCATGAACTGGGATTGGCTCACGAATGAGAATTTTGACAGCTCACCAATGGGGATTCCCTGTTTGCGAGATCGGGCCATCTGGTCATCATCTCACGATTGGGGATTTTGACAGCTCATGAACAAGGAATTTTTTTTATGATCTCCATTCATGAGGTGTCAAAATCCCTGTTCATGAGCCGAATCCCCATTCTTGAGCTGTCAAAATCCCTGTTCACGAGCTGATCCCTGTTCTTGAGATAGGGCCATCTGGTCACAGTCTCACAAACTGGGATTTTGACAGCTTACAAATAGGGATCAGCTCACAAATGGGGATTTGGACACCTCATGAATGGGGATCGAAAATGAGTCACGAATGGGGATTTTCAAAAAAAAAAACAGCCATTTTTTTAATTATCTGATGGAAACCAAACATATGCGTTTGTAGAGGACATCTCCCTGAACAAAACACATGCATTTATTTACACAAAATGCATCTGTGGGGCAAGTAACAACATTTTGTACTCAGCTAAAAGTGAAAAGAAGATGGAGGCTCATGAATGGGGATTTTTTCCTCATGAACGGGGATTTAATTAATACCCATTCATGAGCTGTCAAAATCCCCATTCATGAGGTGAAATCCTTGTTCACAGCTGTGCATCTAACCGAAAGACTGAACTGAGCATGCTCAGAACCCACATATTCAAACTTGAATAACTTTGGAATGGAATAATACTTTTTCACCAAACTAATGCTGGTTTATTCCTTAGGGTAAGCACTTTCTATCCTGAACACTTCAGGCTAACATTCCAGATGGCATGGGAACAGGATGATGTGGAAAATTCAGGAAAAATCCACAAAAAAAAGTGAAAAACACACTTTTTTCCCTATGCGCTGCCACAATCCTCAAATCTGATCGAAACAAAACTTGGCAGGTCAAGAGATCTACCCCAAAGAACAGCACATATCAACTTTCATGCAAATCCATTGAATAGTTGCAAAGTTATTAAGGGCCAAAATGCAGAGTTTGACATTAAACTGCACACTCAACCCTAACTATAGAGGTGCGACCATGACCCTATAATATAGATCTATATCTATATATATCTATATATCTATATATCTATATATATATATATATATATATATATATATAATTATACATATATAAGCACATTAACACCCCTATAGTTAGGGTTGTCAGGACAGTTCTATGTTAACACCCAATTTTTGCACTTTAATAACCTCACAACTGTTCAACAGATTTGCATGAAAGTTTGCACTTGTGGTCTTGCTGAGTAGCTCTATGGATGTGTCACATTACATTCTGGTTGGATGGGTGGATTCTGAGTTCTGAATAGTACAAAAAGTGAATTTTTCACACTTTTTTTCCCATTGGTTTAAATGGATTTTTCTTTGAATTTGGCTGCAGCACAGGTGGTTTGCAATTTTGGTTTGATATTTTCAGGGTTGAAAGGGGGCTCACCCACAGATGTGCCTTTTGCTTGTTTGGTGAAAAAATATTAATGCATTCCAGAGTTATTTCATTTTGAAATGTTTAAAAATTTGGTTCTAAGCATGCTCAATAAGCAGTTAAAATAGCTGTATGAAATGAAAAAATAATTGTTTTTTCATATGGGGCCAAGCCTTTCTTGTGAGGGGAAAATCCTTTTTTGTTTGCCGCCATCTTGTTTTCCATTTTCCCCTACAAATTCAAATTTCAAGTGCCATAAAAATGACATTCTGGACAGCGATCAACACATGTATCTTGCTTTTTGGGACCCCATTAACTGGATTATGGCATTAACAGTTGGAGAAATGCCCTTGAAATGTTCTTTTTTTAAGATTATAACACTTTTTTTGTGACTCGTGATATGTCACGAATCACAAAAAAAGACTGATAATTTTAAAAAAGAACATTTCAAGGTAGGGGTGGGTGAAAGTTGTGAATTCTGCTTTTGTGGAACTTCTGCAAAAGTTTGTGGAATTTTTTGAACTTTCACCATCAGCAAAATTGGGGTTTTCTGCAGAATTTCCCTAAGTACCACAGACTTTTTCAGTGAACTGCAGAATAATATATCTAAACTGCGGAATTTATTCCAGTCACTGTTTAGATGTATTATTTAAAATCCAATGTCTAGTGCCCTTCCCCCTCCCACCTATTGAGGGCCTAAATTAAAAAAAAAGAAATCCTTTCTAGCTAGTGGTCCCAATCCCACCCACCGATCATGGGTCTCATCAGATAAAAAAAACATTCACTCTTCCTGGTGGCTAGTGAACCCCCCCAATGATCCCAATCCCCCTCACTATGATCCCCACCTTTAATAAAACAGCTCAAGTTAAAGTACATTATGCAGTCCATCGCCATAGTTTAAATTGTTCCCTGGTGTCTAGTGGACCCACCTCCCTATCCCCGATAAAAAAGAAAATCCCTGTTCCCTGGTACCTAGTGGACCCCCAATCCCCTACCCTGGAAGTTAGTCCACCACCACCCCACTCCCCCATCTCAACCCCAAGTGGGCCACTAATGCAGCCCTCCTCTCTCCTCCACAGCCAGTGGACCACTGAGCTCAATGAATGGACACATGCATGTTTATACAAGCACGTACTCATTCATTGCAGGTCCTGGTCATTACAGCACAGTTCAGTGGTGTAGAGAAGGGGAGAGGCTGTTCTAGTGGCCTGGGGGATGGGGGTGCACAATACCATTTGCCCCCATCCTGCCACCCCCACAGGTGACCAGAACAGCCCCTTCCTCTCCTCTACCCCTGACAAATGTGCTGTAGATGACCAGGAGCCACAATGAATAAGTGCATGCTTCTACAAGCAAGCATGCAATTATTTATTGAGCTCAGTAGCCCACCAGCCTTGGAGGAGAGATGAGGGCTGCACCGGTGGCCCGCTTGGGATTGAGATGGAGGAGCGGGGTGGTGGTGGACTAACTGTTGGGGTGGAGGGACCATTAGACACCAGGGAATAGAGATTAATCTTTTTCCTGGGGATAGGGAGGGGGATCCACTAGATACCAGGGAATAATTTAAATTACAGTAATGGAGTGCATAATGCACTTTGACTTGAGTCGTTTTATTAAGGGGTAGGATCAAAGGGAGGAGGCTCTGCTAGCCATCAGGGAGCAGGGTCTTTTTTTTACCCAATGAGACCCTTGATCAGTGGGTGGGTGCAGGACCACTAGGAACCAGGGAGTGGCTGGGTTTCTTTTTTTTTATATTAATGGTACCCACGATCAGCGAGTGGGGGTGGGACCACTACCTACCAGGTAGCCTTTTTTTGGGAGGGGACTCATAATCAGCAGATGGGGTGTATTTATATTATTGTTGTTAATGTATTAAACTGCTGGTAAAAAATCTGCAGAACAGACCACTGACAGTGATCAGTTCTGCAGATATTTTACTGCAGTTTAATCATTATTAACCACAGGCGATACATTTATTCTGCCCATTTTAAGGCAGACTTTCGGCGGAAGTTGCAAAAGTGATTTCTGAACCTTTGCAGAAGCGAAAGTCACACTTTCAAGGAAATTCTGGCAGTGGAATTTTTTTCACACACCCCTGTTTCAAGGGTATTTCTCCAACAGTTAAAGGGACACTGCCAACCTATGATTTTTACTTGAATTTATGCCCATTTTTGTCTGACACTCAATAAAAGCCTATTTGATTCAGTAATGAAAATAAAACATTCTAATTTTTGATTACATGATATGTCAGTAATTATTGAATCCACATCTGTCACTTGCCATGTACAGATAGTAAAAAACAGTCACTTAAATCAGAAAGGGAACTGTGTTGTGCTAAGGTATTAATTGATTTAGTCTAGAGGCTTATTCTGGTGCTGAATTGCAGGGAAACTGAATCATGGTTAGCAGTTTCACAATATATGAAGCCATTCTATTTGCACAAAGATATGAATGGAAAATTCACCATTTTATAGCCCTTGGGGTGAAGAATCCATTTTATTTATTTATTCTGGCAATAAAAACAACCCAAAACCTAAAATCTCCAAATAGTGTTAAGGCAGCATATGGTTAAAACAGTTTTTGGAAGGAGGCTGAAGAACACAGTCTTTAAACTGCTTCTCATTTCCAAGTAGTTCATATGTGGGCAGCTTATACATACATCAGTCTGGCTGCCAATTTCATGTATAATTGTCATTTATCCTTGCTAAAAGCACACTGTTCTTGACAGTTCTCAAAAACTGTTCTGATGAGAGAGCAAGAAACGTGCCTGTCAGAGCCTACAGGGCTTAACTGGCACTCATGGCTCAGGGCTAAAACTCATCCTCCTCAGACTAGAGCAGTTTCCTTGAACAGGTGCCTGGCCACCAGTAACTTCCTCCAGATGGGAAAGTACATGCTGGTTTATGTGTACTCTGACCATATAAAAGATACAGCAGTCACAAGACACATATCAGAATGCTCAATTAATCCATGAGGATAGGAGGTTAACACATGGAGAAGCATTAAAGTGACTGCATTTTTGTTACTATCTGCAATCAACTGATTAAATTATATGTTGCCCCATATGAATTACTTGGAAATGCAGAGAAGTGGTTTAAAGACTGCATTCTCCAAACTGCTGCAAACACTGTTTTAACTATAAGCTGCCTACACACTATTTGGAAAGTTGATGTTTCAGGTTGTTTACATTACCAGAATAAATAAAATGGATTCTAGACCGTAAGAGCTATGTCACCTTAAGTTATTTATATTTCCCTGCTGTCTAGTGGCACCCCCTTCCTTCGATCCCACTCCCCATAATGATTTTCTTTATTCCTAGTGTCTAGTGGCATTCCCCACCCTCCAGTCACCATCCCCATTAATGTTCTGCCTTTCTCTGTGTCTATTTGCACCCCCACCCTGCAATCCTGTCCTCATCTGAAAGAAAAAAAATGGTGCCTCAATGTTTGTTATTTTTTTACCTGTAAAAAAGAAAATGTTCCCTCTTTGATATGATCCCCCCACTTCCACCTCCCACACAAGACCCCACCATCTCACAATCCCAAGTACACCCACCACACACCCTCACTCACCTGAACAGGTGCCAAGGTGAAGATACACTTTCCAATTGAAGACATGTCTTGCTGCTGGAACCACTGACTGTAATATGAAACTAAAGAAAGTGCAGTTCATTGTATTTCAATGGGGTCCTGAATTTTGATGCATAACCTTCTCAGTTTTGCATATTTTGACCCCAGATATTCAGCATGAACCTTTTGGGACCCCCACCTTATGAACAATATCAGTGGAAATATGGAAAGCCAGCTAGAAAGGCAATTCATGGTCACTTGGTGAAATCACCTTTCAGTCAGGATTTGAAAATTTTCACCATTCTTGTTCATAAGGTGGGATCATAAGAAGGGTATGTTTAAAATTTGGGGTCAAACATGTAAAAATGCACATCTGTTGAAATTATGCTACGCTCACTCATAACTATGGTAATTTTAAATATTTTGACCACATAGTCATATTTTTACACCACCTCATGAATGTGACAGCTGTCATTTTTCAAAATCCAGCCAGACTATGTTTTCAAACCTTTGTCATGGAATGATGTTGTGTTGGCACGGAATCATGTTTTTGTGGGGATTTACAAATTTTTAGTACCAAGTTTGTGACGTGGGGTAATAAGAAGGCTATGGTGACCATCTGGTTGTGGCTTTCCTACAATGTGCAGGGCCTGGAGGGCCCTGTGCTTCCACAGCATAGGCAGATAAGGATATGCTTACACTACTGTATCTCAAAAAGTAAGGACATTCATTGTAAAAAACTTTGTTAATGCACTAATTAGGGTTAAGTGAGTGTGCAGGGTCAGGCATTAGGTTTCAACCCTGAAATCCACACCCCACTGCAGTCAGCAACAGCTGTGTGGTGTGCCTTGGGGTTGTCAGCATTAATGCAAACCCCATGCTCATATACTGTACCCATTTCAGCTTATTTACTCATGGAATGGGGTGAGCATTAAGGCTGACAACTCCAAGGCACACACTGCACCTGTTGCTGCCTACAGCATGGGGTTGGGGTGTTACCATTGGAAACCCTAATCCCACATTCCCTACTTTTGTAACTTTAACCCTAACTAGTGCATTAATGAAGTTTTTTTTTTGCAATGAATATATAGATATTGAAGAAAATACAAAATCACACATGCCCACACAATGCAAAGCATCATGGACTGCATATGCAAATCACCACAGAATGTTATGCTGGTTCAACTTTAAGATATAGATATATATGCTGCTATGTGAAACTGGGATTATTTGGTTTGCAAATGTACATATATTGTTGAAATGATTTTAGAAATCTATTTTTTTTTAAAGTAACAATCTGTAATACAGGGTGTTGACCTTGAGATGTATTTTGACCTCCACAAAGTTGTTTATAGAACTGTCAACAGGAGATCAGCTGTGGGACATAATCTGCTATTTTGTTTCACCTGATAAGACTAGGTGTGCTTTTTAGACTGGTTTCAGTAATGAAACTGATAACGTTTTGGTACATTTTGTGAGAAAATGAAGATACAACTTACAACATCAGGATGCAGAATTTGAATTGCTAGGAAACAACATCCTATAAAAAGAGAGCAATGTTTTGTTTAGATATAGAGAAATTAAGATTTAAAAAAAGAGAGAGAGACTTGGATGAAGGATCTTTTGTTTGTACTGCCTTTAAGAAGTGCTATCATGTACAATTTTATTTTTCTGTGTTATTGTTACTGATGATAATAAACTGCTACTTGTGAATTTATAACTTATCCTGGTCTGTTTATTTTTCCTGACCTATGCCTCTATGAGAGTTGGTGTCAGACAAAGTGGGATTCACACCATGCATACTTTATGCCAGGAGTTTTGTGCATGGTTACTAGACCTGGTCCTAGAGAAGCACAGAGGAATGGCAAGAATCCTGCTACAGCAACCCCAGGAGTGATTACCAGAAGAGTGGCAGCCAAACTACAAGCAAAAACAACATTCCACACTGACACTATACAGCCAGCACCAGTGATGAAAGATAAGCCATTAGATAGAGAACAAGTCTGCAATGGTGGCCAGACAAGAATCAAGCAGAAGTGTGTCAAGAACAGGCATGACCATCAAACAGGTGGTTAGCAGTAACCAACACATTATGGAGTCACTGAGATATGAATGTTGGGCAGTGGAAAAAATGATGCAGATGTTGAAAACCTGAACAGAACTGGTGAACTTGCTCACAGAATAATGGATGGAGACCGAGCAGAGATATCCAGGTGTCTGAGTAATCCACTAGGGGCAGCATCATGAGTCTATCTGGAAAGACAAGTCCCTGAGCACACTGAACAAGGTCAAGTGGTGAGGAGAGGATCCATTCGGTTCAGACAAAAGTGAGTACAGATAACCAATTCAGAGTAGTGACCCCTGAGTTGGAGATGACACATTTGGAGTGTTCTGTGTTTTCTTGGTGCTACATTTTTGATCTAGAATCAGAGGTGGAGGAATGCTTGGTGCTGAGTCATGGAAGTTCAGGAGTGAAAATTGCATAGACTGCCATTTAGAAGGTGCCTGATTGTGGTGGAGAAGACAGGACACCCCAAGATGCAAAATGTGTGATCTGAGATGGAGGCATGGACCATTAGTAGGGTGGTCGAAAGGTGAGGAACAAGCCAATGAGACAGCTGAAAGGACTGAATTTTTTGCTAAATTAGGGATTCTCTGGATATTCAGAGACCAGGGCAAACTACAAAATGTAGCAACACTTCTTTGCAGGTTATGAGAGTATGTGAAAAGTATTGATGGGGTATTTATTTGTCCTGGGGTGGTTAACAGAGCCTGTCCCTATTATATTGTCAAGAAAAGGTGCTATTCAGGTTAACCCCAGGTTAACCAAGATGAAAAATTTACCAATTTATCATATTCTAGAAGGGAAACTCCACAAATAGACACACTGAAGAACTGGGCTTAGTTCCATCACAAAATAAAAGCCAACATTTTCCTTTAAGAGATGGAAAGAGGTGAAGTGTGTAGACTTTTGCATAACTTACCCAGTAAATTTATTGATTGTGGAGGAGGGCTGGATGGGCATTTTCTTAAATTACCAATCCCATATATTGTTGATCCTTAATGCTATATTTTTAACTTATCCTTGATGTCACAGCAATTTCCTTCCAGTTGGAAATGGGCAAGAGTCATCCCAGTCCCAAAGAAGCCACACACTGAGTTATTAGAGGACTTTCAGTCCATACCAATTCTCAATCCTTTAAGTAAAATGATGGAAAAAATAGTGGCCAACCAGATTAATGAATATTTAGAGAATCATGGTATTTTATGTTCACAGCAGCATGGGTTTTGGAAGCATTATGGGACTGGTACAACCTTGGTCAGGTTCACAAACACTGTTCTGAGAGGGTTGGAGAGTGGATTAATGTCTGCTGTGGTGTTTGTGGACCTGACCAAGGCATTTGAACTTATTAAGCATGACCTGACTTGTTCCACACTGTTGGACTTAGGTTTTTTGGTTAATTCTGTTACTTGGATGAGGGATTACTTGTCCAGATGCTCCCAGGTGGTCTATATTGTTTCTATTGAGTCACCTGAATCATTTGTGGGCTCTCTGCTATTTTCCTTGTTTATAAACCAGTTACCATCACAGTATACAGAATGCAAAACAATTCTTTATGCTGATGATCTGATTCTGTTCCAACAGTCAAAATCCTTTACTGATATTGTGCCTTCCAGCCAACAGGATTTTAATGTTATTTGTAACTGGTTTACAAACAACTCAATGGTATTAAATTCTAAGAAAACTAAATTGATGTTATTTGGTACTAATCACATGATAAAGGGTAATTTTGATTTACACAGTCATGATTTGGTTGGGGTAATTAATGAGCAATTGCAGCAATTCAAGTACCTAGGTGTTGTGTTGGACCTTGCCTTAAGTTTTTCTTTACAATTTACTTCACTTTGCAGAATGGTAAATCAGAAACTAGGTCCTTAATACAAGTTTAAAAGTTATTTCAGAGCAGAAACAAGGAAAGCCATAGCTATTGGATCTCTTCTTAAACATCTTGATTATGTTGCAATTTTGTATTGCAGGTTGGATGTCAGGGAGCTTAATACTTTGACAGTAACATACAATGACATTTATCGATTCACATTATCTGTTCCATACCACACCGATCATTTTGAATTGTATTCTAAGTTAGGTTGGATGTCTTTTACTTTTAGCATAAAGTATTTTCTTGGATGTTTGATTTTTAAGTCAGTCTCTTTAAGTCCTCTGTTTCCCTCGGCTGATTTGATCACAGTACATAAGGTACCATCTAAGTTCAGGCCATCAAATGGATTGTTGTTAGAAACTCTTATGTGTAAGCAAAAGCTGGCCTCCTGTACTTTTCCATTTCAGCACCACTTCTTTGTAACTCTTTACCTGTTTCTCCGTGTATAGCAAATTCTATGGTGTGTTTGAAAACCTTTCTTAAACAATTTTTGTTGACAAAATCTATTTGCAATTGTATTAAGTGAATGTTGTATCATAGTGATTGTCATGTTGTGTTAATGTAATGTAATTCTATGTTACCATCTTTGTATTTGATGATTCCGGATTGTATTTGAAAAAGGGCTTCAGTCCAGAGTCCACACTTGGTTAACAAATGGTTAAATCAAAAAAAGGTGGAAAAGTAGGTTACTGTTCCCACCAAATGACCGATGCAGCTGATACAGCGGGCACACACTGATCACAATAGGATGCATGTAAGTAAGAAAAAAAACATGGCAAACCTTCTACCACATTTTTACTGGCAAGGAGTCTATAGGCAGGAAGCTACAGGTCCTGCAGTGCCTGCCAGTTAGCAAAAGCTGGCCTCCTGTACTTTTCCATTTCAGCACCACTTCTTTGTAACTCTTTACCTGTTTCTCCGTGTATAGCAAATTCTATGGTGTGTTTGAAAACCTTTCTTAAACAATTTTTGTTGACAAAATCTATTTGCAATTGTATTAAGTGAATGTTGTATCATAGTGATTGTCATGTTGTGTTAATGTAATGTAATTCTATGTTACCATCTTTGTATTTGATGATTCCGGATTGTATTTGAAAAAGGGCTTCAGTCCAGAGTCCACACTTGGTTAACAAATGGTTAAATCAAAAAAAGGTGGAAAAGTAGGTTACTGTTCCCACCAAATGACCGATGCAGCTGATACAGCGGGCACACACTGATCACAATAGGATGCATGTAAGTAAGAAAAAAAACATGGCAAACCTTCTACCACATTTTTACTGGCCAGGAGTCTATAGGCAGGAAGCTACAGGTCCTGCAGTGCCTGCCAGTTAGTGTTGGTTGTATTCCCCCAAAGAGAAGAATATGATTACCCCACAGAAAAATGCCTATACTTTCCAGAGACCAGAAGAAGCAGAAGGCTCACAAAGGAAGACCACCTGGGGAAAGAGGTGGCATTGTGGGAAAAAGTATGCTTCCTCCAGGGCTGGGAGAGACAAAAAATAGATAAATGGGTAACAAACAATGTAATGGTTTTGTTGCAATGCTAATAGTTAAGGAATTGGGAATTCAGAAGGTTTAAAAAATGTATGTGCTTAACTTTAATGTTTGCTGTAAAAGGTGTTATGAAAGAGATACTGCATACGCAAATAATTTTGTATGTTGTAAGGTAATGTTAAAAGATAAATACTGTAAAAGAAGGTTTCAGAAACCTGTTTTTTAATGAAAAAAAGAACAGGTTCCCTTTTAAAAAAGGATGTGTGTGACAGGGCTGGTAAGACCTTGTCCTATTTTTTATGCAGAGAAAGTTAAAAGCAATGATCTATTTTGTCCTCTCCTATTCTGCCACCTGTCTGCCTTTTGCATGTCTGATTGTGTAGTCAAATTTTTCTTGTGACACCTAGGAACTGGCCACTTTGATAGTCCCACAATTTCCATTCTTGTCTCCCTTCCTTCCCTTGCTGTGTCTTATTATTCCTTTCTCTACTTGCTCCTCTGTGATTAAAAAACTTGTAAAGCTTTATGTGAAATTGGGGTGTTTTGATTTGCTAATATGCATGCTTATATTGTTGAAATGATTGCAGAAAACAATTTGGGTTTCTTTAAAACAATCTATAATACAGGGATTGACCATGAAATATTTTTTTTTACCTCCACAAGATTGTTTACAGAACTGTCAACAAGATGCCAGCTCTAGAACAGAATGTTATAGTTTGTTGCATTGTTAAGAATAGATGTGTTCATCAGACTGGCTTCATGAAGGAAACTTTTTTTCCCTTTTCCCAATTGTTTAATCAGGTGAGACACATTAAGCTGAAAGCTTGTTTATAGGTGCAACCTTGGGGCTCAGGGAAGCTAAGTTACTTGCTCAGGGTCACACAGTATGCAAGTGGGGGCTGTGGTATTCAAACCAGGTCTCCAGATTTGCAGCTCAGAGCCTTAAACCACTGCGCTATACTGACAAAGGTTTGGTACATTTTATGAGAAACAACAGATGCAATTTACAGCATCAGGTTGCAGAGTTTAACTACCAAGAAAAGACATCTTATAAAACGAAAGCAACATTTTGTTAGAAATAGAGAGACTTAAATGTAAAATTGAGAGAGGGGCTCAGATGAAAGATTTTTTGTGTCTATTGCCTTTAAGAAGAGCTATCCTGTAACATAGAAACATAGGGCGCTATTCTCAATGCATAGCAACTGACACAAGGTACTTGGCACTGATGCAAGGCACGGTGCACCAAAGTATGATCCAGATGCACCAAGGGATGCAATGAATGCAATTCTCCAATGCTGGATGTGCCAAAAACATGATGTCTGCACCAAAATGCCCCTGTGCCACACAAGTGCCAGTAAACCCCTGTGCCATGATGCAACAGGCCCTGCACTACAGAAATAAGGCAACAACCCCTGAAATAGAATTTTCAAAGATACGCCAAAGACAGCAACACTCACAGCAGCTAAGATAGAAATATATGACGTAAGGACGGGACATAAGAGGGAGTGGTTAAGAAGGTAAGCCCAGAGTGAGCTCCACAAAAGCCAGAATGCAGCAGAGGAAGAAACACAGCAGAGGGAAGGAATGTCTGGGGCAGTAGTAATACTGCCCATTGGTCTTTCCCTACTGTACCACCAGAGGATAAGGGCACAAAGAAGGGCACAAGGTGCACAGCACTAAGTATCCCATGCAAAGGTGCAGCCAAGGCTTTGGAAAAACCCAACAAGGAGGAATGCAAGGAGGGTGTACAATGCATGCACCTCACACAGGAACCTCAGGGAGGACCGCTGTATTGTACAATATCGGCTATGCAAGGCAGCCATTGAGGACCTGTGCCAGGAACTCGGTGCTGACAAGCAGAGTCGAACACAGAGAGGGCATGCACTCACCACTGATGCAAAGGTATGTACTGCAATCTGAGTCCTGGACACTGGGGGCTTCCAGACACTGAGTGGGAACACAGTCGGAATATCCCAACCGTCAGTGTCCAGGTGTCTGGGCCAATTTGTAGATGCCCTCACACAAAGGGAACACCAATACATCAGGTTCCCCAGGGATGCCCAGGCTGTGAAAGAGGGATTCTATGCCATATCTGGGTTTCCACAAGTGCTCGGTGCAGTTGACTGCACACACATTGCAATAAGGGCAGCAATAGTTGATGCTGAGGGCTACATGAATAGGAAGGGCTTTCACTCAATCAATGTCCAGCTGGTATGTTATAGTCAATGCCACATCCTCAATGTAGGGGCATGGTACCAAGGATCTAACCATGACTCCTACATCTTCAGGAACATAGGCCTGTGCCATGCATTCTAGAATGGCATGCTATGGGATGGATGACTGATTGGTATGTACTGTACACCCACAGAGTGATGTCGTCACCCTGCAGTGCAACAATGGCAGCTGCACACCATAGTATGGCATGAGGCACACCTGACACAGCAAGCACAATGCTAGGGATGTGATATGCATGGAGGGCCATGTGACACAGTGACCATGCACACAGGACAATGGCACACATTGTACCATGAGTGTGCAATGGAGCAACCCTATGCCAGAACATGCAGGCACACAACATAGACAATCATAGGTGGTTAATGACACCAGGCATGCCTGAACATAAAAGTATGTGACACTGCAATGGACTGTGCCGACACTATATGCCAGCATAGCAGTGCCGTGCAACACCATAGCCATGCTACAGGCAGGGTATGACATCCTTGACATGTGTGACATACTGTCAGCAATAACACACACATGTTCCTCTCCTTGCAGGTGACAGTGGATATGCACAGCAGCCATGGCTAATGACACCAGTACAGAACTCAGTGACACAAGCAAAGGAGCAGTACAATGAGTCACACCTGACGACAAGATCCATAGTGGAATGAATGTTTGGTGTTCTAAAGATGTGATTCCAGTGCTGCTACTGGTATGGTGGTGCATTGCAGTACACCCCGGAAATGGCATGTAAAATGATCACAGCATGCTGCATACTGCACAACATCACCACAGACCATTGCCTAGACTTACCAAACCCAGAGGAGATGCAAGATGACAATGATGATGGCTCTGGGGATGATGAAGACCAACAGGCAGATGGAGCCGCCAGACCCTACCCATGTGCACAGGCAATGCAAGCAGGATACTGCATCAGGAACACCCTCATATGCAACCATTTCGCATAATGAAACTGTCACAACACAGAGAGCCATGGGGATCACTGAGTGTGACACATGCATGGACAATGTGTACTAAACACAGTAGTCACTAATGTACAAGGTGCTGAATGCCCATGTCCTCGACAGTGCAACATGCATTGTGAAGGATGTGCACACATCAGCCAACTGGGCATGTTGGCACCCCACAGTTGGTAGCAACACAGGGCAGACAAATACACAGGGCATGCAATGGGGACAAACAACATGCACGCCGTCAGCCCTTGTTGATGCGATGTGGAGGTATCGCCACCAGCAGCAACATGCATGCATCAGTAGAACTGTGAATGTAAATTTGCCCAATGTCTGTGTGCAGCCCTTGATGGCTCTTGACAATGCTCAGTAAGCAACATACACAGGACACACATCTGCACCATCGTGACCCGATGTATGTGGTGCATGAGAACACATAACACATACAGCCAGAAGTGTGGATGAGGCATGGTGCTGGCAATGCCAAACAGCCGTGCACATACACAGAACAATAATGGTGTGACTCCAACACATAGAGGGACAACAACCATGCCATGCCATGGATGCTGCATACCCACTCACTCACCCCAACAGCAGCCAGTGGGCGGATGCAGACAACACCATACAACACAGCCGCCCATGCCACAGTGACAGGACAGACATGACAGGTGCCCCACCGTGGCCTAGGCTGCGCAACACACACTGCACAATCCACCACACACCTGGAGTATGGCAGTGGACAGAAACATCTGCAGTGTGAATGACACTGTGGCTCTGCCAGTCACAGTACACACCATTGCCAGCGCTGGCTACATATGCATGACCAACAAGATGAACCCAGATTTTGGATGCAGATGATCCCCAAAGATGGCATGCACACATTGAACAACTGCAGCACATGACACTGCCAACAGGGTGTCATCCATACCAGCATGGTCCTGACACACATGTAAACGAATGTGCCGACCCATACATCACCAGTGCAGCACCATCAGTCATGTGGCACAGTGTACTGTGACCGCATAAATGCCCTACACAGTCTTCTCATACCACCATGACATCAACACAGTGACATGTGTGCAACAGGACATGACCTGCAGGCAACAGAACATGCCCATCCACAGGCATGCACACGTCCTCCATGGTATTAGCATAATGTCAGCATACGGTCCAACATGGACTGGTGTACCCATGCTGGCAGGATGGTCAGCTGATTGCAGTGTTCATACATGTGACCTCATATGTGCTGGTTGACATGTACAGTGCATGCATACCCATGTGCACACACACACACACACACACACACACACACACACTGTCCACAGGCTGCAATGGCCACATGTATCAACGTATGGGATGGGCACCTGTGCCCCAACACAAAGGACATACACGCTAGCAGGCTGACCACACAGGTGCATGCCGTGTGACCACAGCAAACTGGTACTCCCCAATTGGGCAGCATCACATTGCAAGTAGCTACACAAATGCCTTAGCATGCCTGCAGTATAATGTGCATCTCATGACGCACTCTGCCATTACAACGCACAGTGAAACACCAGTCTGCACCACCTGCACCTCAATGCATACTGCAGCGCATAGCGACTAGCGCAGTCTGCTACAACACAGTATCGCAAATGCAGTACAACAAGTGGTGGTGTAGGTGACAGAACACAGTGTGCACCAGTGTGGAGAGGTGTTGTGTTGTGTCTGCATAAGCTCCATGAAGCAGACAATCATAGCAAACCCCGTCTATCATCGTGTGTGCTACAAGCAAGCATGTGGGAGTACTTACAGGCACTGTCATGTTACAGGTCGGCCACTGCAGTTACATCGGTGCCGTGGTTGTCCAGAAATCCTGAACCACACAAGCAGCATCGTGTGCAGCGCAGGAAGCAATGTGTGCAGTGCAGGGCATGTGGAATGCAGTGCAGGAAGTGTCATCTGCAGAGCAGGAAGTGTCATGTGCAGAGCAGGTGGCATGGTGTGCATCGAACATTGTGTTGTATAAGTGGTAGACAAGTGTGATGGGCCACAGGAATGAATTTACAGTACAGACAGTGACTCTTGTGCCTCGCAAGTGTAACCAAACATGTGGTCACTAGCAGCAGGACAAATTCATGAAGCAGTAACATGGCCAATGAAAAGAGGTGACCAAACTTCAGTGATGATGACACAGTCTTGCTCATCAGTATGGTGGAGAAATGGTCCAGAAAGATACTACCACCAGGCAGCGACAAAACCACTAAGGATGAGCGGATGCATGTGTGGCGGATCATTTGCAACCATCTCTACTGCCAGTCCATTGTCCAGTGTACTGTCCAACAAGTTCACTACTAGTGGAATGACCTTGCCAGGAGGGAGCTGCACCTCATAGACAACCTACAAATGGTGGCAAAGGCAGCAGATGTGGCCATGCATGGTGGAAGTCCACGGATGTCAGATAAGTAATGCCACTGGACTAAGTAACATGTATGCCACTGCTGACATACTCATGTGCATGTTGTAATGTACTGCTAGATGCATTAGCACTGATAACTACATTCCCCTCATGCAGTTACAGATGGCCACCAGCACAGCACTGCCCACTCAGAGGGATGCATGCTGGATGCTCCAGGACCATCACATACATCGAAGGGTGGTGAACCCACCCCTGCAGTAACAGGTAAGTCAGCATGGGACATAGCATATAGGTACCATTGCACAGTTACATGCTGTAAAACTGTACTGTTGGACAGGGGAGGCAGATTACACACACACATGCACTGCATGTCTACTGATCTGTAGTAAAATGGGACGTGTGTAACTGTGATATGCATGTGTTGATCTAAACCATGCACGAACTGATGCTGCATATGATGTGGTAGGGTAGCACAGTCAGGATACTTCAGTGTGTGTTGTGTATGTCTGTGATGATAGGTAGGCTTACAGTGTCACAACCGTAGAAGTGGTGCGCAAACAATGGTATCCACACACACTCCTGTGCTACACATGGCCCTTGTGTGTGTGCCACATTGCCTTGGTGTGTGAAACACGACATGCCACACACAGCCACTTGGCCACCAGACTAATTACATCCCTACACACTGGTGGTGTATCAGTGTACCAATACCCCTGTAAGTGTACATGCAAGGGTGCACAGGGAGACATGCAACCACACACTGTCTAATGCACTGTAGTGACCATGACTGGGTACAGCACATAGTCGCAGTCATCGCTCATATGTGACATGCATAGCTGGCCAGGGATGTGTGTAGTAGCAGCACACCATTACATATGTGTGTACAGCATGGATGCAGTACAGCATTCACATGCCATGAACAGTAGAGTAACACATTCTCTCTTGTACTGTTGCAGGTACTGGCCCATCCTGACAGAGGCAAAGTCCAGCATGCAGTGCACATTGACATACCCTTGAGTATACAATGCGCAGACTGAAGAGAGAAGAGGCACGGGCGTACACAGAGCATACATACCAACATGCCCTGGGAGAGCATGTGCAGGTCAACAATGGTAATGGGATGCAGAACACAGTGTAGCAATGGGAGAACATGGAACGGAGGCAAGATGTCCATCTGTATACACAACCCAGCAACGGTGTGGACACTGGAGGCAATGGAATGGATAGCTACAGGGGCACAAACAGCAGTGATGTGGCTGGGCAAGATTTCCTAGAAGCAGGGCAGGGTGAGGCTGACAGGGCCAAGGCCCCAGACGGGCAGCATGGGACATCATCTGGTGGGAAGGATTGGATGTCTGATGCAGTGGACATTGCTAGCAGTGTGCAACAATGACAGGCCATGTAGGCATTTGCATGTGGACTTGCAGCCCATGTAAGGACCCAGAACGTCATGTAGCACAGATACATGCTGACTTCAGCAGGCTGCTTGACTGCCTTGATGGGTATACTGGCTAGTGATGTTCACACAGCACATGCGTATGTGAGGCACAGTTGTACCCATTCCCAGGTGGCACATCACATATAATGTAAAACTGTGAACCCTTCTGCATGCCTCCATGACACCTGGGCCTACCACGTAGTTATCACAATGTGCTTACCCGATGGATATACTTAACTGTGGACTGTGTTCATGGATATGCTTAGAACTCTAGGAACCCTGTACTATGGGTTGCTGCTCCCTGCACCACCATCAATGCCACCACATGTGAGCCCTGTCATACATGTATTGCATACAGTGCCTTCAGAAAGTATTCACCCCCCTTGGATTTTGTCACATTTTGTTGTGTTACTACCAGAATTTTTAATGCATTGAAATGGTTTTTCCCCCTTGATTCACACAGCATACTCAACAATTTAAAGGGGCAACAATATTTTTATTGTGTAACAAAAATTTATGAAACATTAAAAACTGAAATATCTTGTTTACTTAAGAATTCACCCCCCTGAGTCAATACTTTGTAGAAGCGCCTTTGGCAGCAATTACAGCTTTGAGTCTTCTTGGGTATGTCGGTATCAGCTTTGCACATCTGGATTTAGGGATTTTCGCCCATTCTTCCTTGCTGATTTGCTCAAGCTCTGTCAAGTTGGATGGGGAGCGTTGGTGAACTGCAATCTTTAAGTCTTTCCACAGATTCTCAATGGGATTCAAGTCTGGGCTTTGGCTGGGCCACTCAAGGACATTCACCTTCTTGTTATGAAGCCACTCCAATGTTGCTTTGGCTGTATGCTTGGGGTCGTTGTCCTGTTGGAATGTAAATCTTCGCCCTAGTCCAAGGTCCATTGCAGACTGATGCAGGTTCTCCTCAAGGATGTGCCTGTATTTGGCTCCATTCATTGTTCCCTCTATCCTGACAAGTGCCCCAGTCCCTGCCGCTGAAAAACATCCCCATAACATGATGCTGCTGCCACCATGCTTCATGGTAGGGATGGTGTTTCAGGGGTGATGAGCTGTGTTCGGTTTGCGCCAGGCATAGCGCTTTGCATTCAGGCCAAAGAGTTCAATTTTTGTTTCATCAGACCAGAGAATCTTTTGCCACGTGGTCTCAGAGTCTGCCACATGCCTTCTTGCAAACTCCAGGCATGCGATTATGTGGCCTTTTCTCAGGAGTGGCTTCCGTCTAGCCACTCTCCCATAGAGGCTACATCTGTGAAGTGCTGCAGAGATTATTGTCCTCTGGACAGGTTCTCCCATCTCAGCCATGGAACTCTGTAGTTCTGTCAGGGTGGTCATTGGGTTCTTGGTCACTTCCCTGACCATGGTCCTTCTTGCCCGGTTGCTCAGTTTGGGAGGATGGTCTGCTCTAGGAAGAGTCTGGGTGTTTCCGTAATCTTTCCATTTCCTAATGATGGACTTGACTGTGCTCCTGGGAACTTTCAACACCCTAGAAATGTTTTTATACCCCTCCCCAGATCTATGCCTCCTCACAATTCTATCACGGAGTTCTACGGACAGCTCCTTGGTCTCTATGGTAGAGTTTCTGCTCTGACATGCACTGTCAACAGTGGGACCTTATATAGACAGGTGTATTTCCTCTGAAATCATGTTAACCATTTGAACTGACCACAGGTGGACTCCATTCAAGTTTTAGAGTGATCTCACAAGGAAATTGGATGCACCTGAGCTCAATTTGGAGTGTCATAGCAAAGGGGGTGAATACTTATCAAATCAAGACATTTCAGCTTTTTATTTTAAATTACATGTACAAAACATTCCAGAAGTTTCATTCCACTTTGACATTATAGAGTAGTTTGTGTAGATACGTGACAAAAATATCCCATATAAATGTATTTTAATTTGAGTTTGCAACTTCACGAAATGTGACAAAATCCAAGGGGGGTGAATACTTTCTAAAGGCACTGTAGGAGGTGTGTTACAGGTTTACAGCTGCATATAGCAGTATACAGTAGGAGCACATCTATAGTTAGTAATGTTGTTTGATTCCTAAATAGTAGGTCAGTAGTTAGTCTGTTTACCATGCATGAGGCCTACACGGGAGTAGTTGCCTCCATATTGCATGTCATATATACTGTTGTCATGTGTGTAGTCCCAAGCTTATGCCTGTACATGTGTATGATATTACCATTGTGACATGGGTACTGCCATAGTACTTGTTCAGTTGTTTGTTGCAGTACATGTGAAGTTGCAGTATAGTCGGCCTTGAGTGTTGTTCAGAATACCTTTGTATCACTGTTACATTAATAAATGTTTTAACAGTTACACATGTCATTGTGTCAGTCATGCGTACAGCAAAGGTGTACAATGTGTAATGTGCCTCATGTGGGCAACCATGAGACAATGCAGGACACCTCTCTGCGTAACCCCAATGACTGTTGTAGTGTGGGTGGGTGCTCAGACATAGATATGTCACGTGGCAACACACATCCTGGTGTACTGTACCACGTGCCAACATGTGACACACCATCTACAATGGGAACACTCAGTTAGAGATGTCACTCATCCACCCAGGGCCAGTTTGGGTGTTGCACATGTGTGTCTGCAATGGATGTGGTTGTGCCATGACATTGTATGCATTGAGCAGAACATGCACAGCATGGAACAAGTACTGTACATAGGACTGTGTGGTTGCACACAGGATACCAGTTGGTCACAATCACAGTTCAGCCACCATTCCTGTGCAGCACATGGAGCTGGTTGGGAGGGGTGCACAGGTTGGCCATACACCTGTGTGAGGGTGGCACCAGGGCCACCTGAGGTTACTATGGGTGTACAATGGCGTGTAGGTTCAATGTAAGTAGTAGTAGTAAAAAATGTTATTTTTATACAGGATATGTATTGTTTGGGTTGATAACCCAGTTTTCAAGACAGACCTGTTATTTACGTTACAACTAAATGGACATTGACCACCATCATCAGTTCATGTGTTGGTGTGATGCCCAGGGGGCTTGTGTACAGAGGCATGGTGGGGGATGGTGTGTGCGTGCGTGCAGTGGGACACTGTGTGGTTGTGTTGTGCAATTGTGTCAGCACCTGAGAACAGGATGGATACATGGGCCGGGCACAATGCTTCGTCCATACAGCCCATAACAGTGCCACCTATGCATGGTCAGATACTGTCACTGACAACAGCCATTCTCAGTGCAGTGCTACACTGCTGTGTGCCCACACATGTCTACACCTGCATAACAATAGATGGGCTGTGCATCTACATGCACATATAGCGGTGTACATGTACATAGGCACACAGCATGGCACATCCGTGACACAACTGTTGTAAGCAGGCACCTGCTAATCGCCTATGCCCCAGTGACAGCCAGCATGTGTCATGGGCATGACACTGGATTTTGTGTCACCAGGTGGTCCCTAGGCATGGTTTCGTGTGGCCATGCTGGTATAAATGGTCTGAGAAATGGCACCTGGAGTTTTATGCAAGAAAGTGCATGATCATACACATAGAGAAGGGAAATCCTGACGGTACCTATAGGCTGGGAGGGGATTTGCTGGCAATCACGAGGGAGGAAAGGGACTTGGGCATCATCATCATCACAGATGACCAGTAATCATCCAAGCAGACCACGACAGCAGTAGGTAAGGCTAGAGAGATGTTGGGGTGTATTTGAAGGGGTTTCACGAGTCATGTGAGGCAGCTATATATCCCTCTTCACAGGACACTGGTTAGGCCCCATCTTGAGTACTGTGTGCAGAACTGGAGGCTGCACCTGCACTAGAACATTAACATAGTGGAGGAATTCTAGAGGTGGGCAACCAAAGTGGTGCAGGGACTGCATCAGAACTCATATGAGGACAGATTAACAGAGCTCTATATGCATACCATAGTGCAAAGGAGGGGGGGAGAGAGAGAGGTGATATGATCATAACATTCAAATATCTTAAGTGCACAGACATGGTGACAGAGTCTAACATGTTTCAATATCAGTAAATATCAAGACAAGGGGGCACAGCAAGAGAACAGAGTGTGTCCAATTAAGGAGTATTGTGAGGAAGTTCATTTTCACAGAAAGGGTGGTGGATGGATGGATGGAACAGCCTGCCTCAGGAGGTGATGGATATGAATTCAGTGCAGGGCTTCATACAGGCATGGGATAGGCATAAGAGAGTAATACAGATCAGTATGAATGAATAGGCCAGTGACAGAGTTAAGGCCTGCGGCACATTCACAGGGTAGCAATCACTGGGCAGGCTGGATGGACCTTGCAGTCCTTAACTGCTGTTAGCTGCTCTCAGTTTCTATGTTTATGTTTCATGCCACTGTGTTGCACTGCTTGTCCATGCAGCATAGGTCAGCATGCATACAGTGTGTGCGTGGACACACATCACCCTGTACCATTGGCCCCTGGTGCATGGTGTGTGATGAGCACATGCATGTAGCTGTATGCCAAGATGATATGCCTTGCGAATTGGCAGTGTCCTTGTGAACGACAGTGCACCTATTGCACATTCTGCACTGGCACAGTCAACAGCATCCGTTCCACCAAGAGCTGTGCATCACACATGCATGTCTGAGGCATCATGGGATTCTCTTGGTTACATGTGCCATGTGCCCTGTGCATAAGCCAAATCACCAGCTGTCAAGGTGGAACCCCTCAGTTTGGGTGCGCGTGCAGCATGTTGTCACTGCCGACACGTGGCATTGTCCAATGTCACTGTGGTGGATGACATGCATGTGTGCTGTTCTGTGCTGTGTGATGAGACTGTTGTCAGCATTCATTGATCATCCTGTTTGCCAATGTATTGTCACAGCAATCACCTGTTCAGTGTGTGCCCATGTACCCAGGCTGCAGCGTAGAAGGACTCATGGGGCAACTGTGGTACACTGTTATGACTTTGAACCCTTGCCCCTTCATCCACCAGTGTCTTTGGGATGAGCAGTTGCCGATGAGCACCCTGAGGCCTTTGTTCCAGATGATATGGGATATGATATACCTATACCTCTCCCCTTATCACCTATGTTTCCTCCCCCTCCATCTCTTCCCCCCATATTCACTCCAAATCCTCCCTCTCTATGTGATGCATCTCTTTGAAGCTCAACCTCCACTACAGTCATTCAATTCCTGCTATTACTACCTCTGTTCTGTAACTTGCACTTATGCATTTCATGTTTTTGCCTCGAAGCTTACCCTTTGTATTATACCTTGCCTTATGATCATGTCCTGTACTGTTCTTCCTCGCTGTGAATCCATGAATTGTATACCTGTAATTACTGTGTCTGCTGTACTGTACTGCCTATGTATAAGTTCAAATGTAATCCCTCCCAACTATGTACATTTTCCATATTATGCTACTGTGAGTTCAACTATTGTATGTATACCTGCCTCCTTTGTAACCCCCCCCCAGGTCGCACCGTGAGATGAGCATTTTTGCTCAGCGTGCTTTTCCTGGTGAAACATTTTCAATAACTAAATATGGTACCATCTGTGCCTGGGTCCACTCCCGCTGTCGGTGGTGTCTTCCAGACCCTTTGGACCATCTAGCCACTGCATGGGGTATTCTGTTGCTGTGTGTCATGTGCCATGTTTACAGGTACAGCAGTAGCCTTGAGTGTCCTTCCCTTTGTACATGTCCATGTTGGGCCCTGACCTGTAGCTACATCTGTATGCTCCTGTGGTTGTCGCTGCACTAAAGTGCTGTTACCTACATCACTGCTGTCTTCTGTGTACTTGTGTTTCCTACCTGGTTGTGGTGGTGTTGTGTTGTCAGGCACAGACGCATTGCTGTGCTGGCAGTCATGTATGTCGTTCCAGTTGATGCTTAGGCTGTCCACCTCTGAATCACCAACATGTACCACTGGGTGTACATGAATCATACCGTGCGACATGTTTGCTTCTTGTGTTGCCTCAGTGTGTATGTTCCCCTGCATGGTGGCATCATTACATGTTGTGTGGCTGTGCTCCTGCACACCATACCACAGGTGGCTGGGATTCACACACAGTGTCCTCTATGCTATGTCCAGACCTGTTGCCAAGGTCCGCGATGTTCATATCAAGTGGCATCACATTCTGTTGCTGATTGCGTGGTTTCTTCAGGCATCAATGGGTGTGTCACCATGTAGCCCATGCTGCTCGATTCACACAAGGCTGCTATTGGCATTGCCATCTCTGTATGGCCATGACCATGACTGTCTGCAGTGTGCTGCCGCTGTCTGTTCGCCACCCATTGTTGACTGTGGTTCATACTCAGGGGCATCTCCAACTGTTGGTTCAGTACACCTGTACACCTGTATTCTGCAGTGATTCCATACTAATTGCATTGTCACTGTCCCCAGGGAGTACCTATGTTTCTGTGCTGGCAATACCCTGTGCGTGTCATGGTGGCGCTACATCCCTGTCCCAGCCATGTGTCCACTGCTGCAGTGTGTATCATGTTGCCAGGACCACTGTATGCAGCATTGTGCTGTGTACCAGAAACATTGTGGGTTGTGGTGTTTGTGTGCGCTCATCATTCTGCATTGGCCACTGTCCCGCATGCATGTGCATCCTGTGATTGCTACAATTGGGTATCATGTGGCATGTGTTCTGCATGCTCACCTGGTTCATGCCATGCAGTGCCTCTGCCACTGCCATCAGTGCACTGTTCTTTGTGGCCTGCACATGAGATTCACACTCCAGTGCCATTGCAACATGCTCCATGGCAGCTGCACTACTGTGACACCCCTCATTGTCTGCAGTGTGTCCTGCAGTGCACACATGGCATCCACAACATAGCTCTGTTGTGCTTTCATACTGTTTGTTAATCAGTCGATGGCTACATGTATGACTGCCACCTCACAGTGTACTGCATCCTGTGTGTCCGCCACCTCAGTGAAAAACTTGCTTAGGTCCTTCTCAAATGGTTGGTTTCCTGCTGTGACATCTGTGAGGTGTGCAGGTGACCCAGACTGTATGCTCGATGTGACCACCATCCCGTTCATATCTTCCTACTCATTATCTGTAGCCTCTACATGCTGCTGTGTTTGTAACAGTTCTCTAATCACTGCCAGTGTTCTGTTGATGTCTTCGGCTGTGGATTACTGCTGATCTTCCTCTGCTGTGCTGTGGGCTATGACATTGGACTGTAACTAGTGTTGCTCCACTGTGGCCCCATCCCCCTCTGTTACCACAATGTCACTGTCATGGACATCATCATCCATACTCTGGACCTCTGACTCAGCTTCCACTGGTACATTTGTGTCTGTGGCCTCTACAGCCTGTTCACCTGTGTGGAAATGGAAGTAGGTTAGAATGTGCCGTGTCTTTGTCACATGCCCATGTGTGTCTGTAGGTGTGTGTGCATGTGGCTGATGCAAGTTTTGCTGTGGTGCTTGTCAGGATGCAGTACCTACCTGAGCCGCCATTGAGATTGAACACATCAAGGTCTTCAATGCCCTCCACAATGCCTGCACTCAGGTGTGTTGCCTCTTGCTCCTTGGCCATTGTGAGTTTTTGCAGCTCTCTTGGACCACCACCAGTTCCCATCCTACATTGGTGGTTGTGAGCAAGCTTCTCCTTTGCTCTGCATCTCAGGTCATGGCAGTGTTTCTGTAGCCCTCTTACTGTGCATCTGCATGATGCTATGGCATTGATCTTTGTTGCTATGGCATCCCATGCATCCTGCCACTGTTAGCGTAGCTGCTTGTCTCTGCCTCTGGATAGCAGTATGTCAATCTGTGGATGGACTGGGGACATTGTAGTACACATTGTATTTAGTATACATGTCACACATCAGCCCTGTGTGGCTTGTCATTCACATGCGCCCACAGGCTCAGAGGACAGCTATGTCATTGCCCAGCGTGAGTGTTGTCTGTGGCCTCAAATGGCTTATTTTGCACACCTATATCTGCCATGGGACACCATGCTCCCCACCCTGCTCTGTGGCCTCTGTGCACTTACAGTGCTGTCTCCCGTGTCCCATCTACATCTGTCATTTTTTGCACACCTCATTCCCATTGTACAGGTCCGTTACCCCTATGCTGCTTTACGTTGGTGCACCCTTTGCACCTCTGTTGACATTCCATCACAAGCTCACCCTGCATGGGCATGCCCTGTCAATGCTGTCACTTTGCTGCCATTTAGGAGGCCCACACCACTTCCCCACACCATGGTGGTGTGGCTCTGGGCCTGTCATGGCCTACTGTCCCTGTAGCAGATGTGTGTATGTACCTGGGCATCTTTTTCATGGCCCTCATAGCCTGCCACCCTTCACATGCCTGTCAGTGTACCCATGCATGTGTTCAACACGTCTGTTCACCTGAGGTTGTGTGTCTACAGTGGTGTATGGCTGGCATTTACATACCATCATGGGTAGTGCCTGGTAGTGTGTGTGGCATTCCACACCTGTACGCCCGTTCAACAGGCCTTGCTGTCTGGTGTTGCCATTTGCAGTGGCTGTGTATGGTACATGTGTCCTGCCCATGTGGCTGCATGTCATGCATTCCTGTGTCCTTTGTGGACTGGACACTGTGGTGGGTTGGTGGCTGTTGCGTGCAATGGTGGCTTTGTGATGAGACCACAGCATCGTCTCAGACACTATGTGGTCTGCCACAAGGCACGTCCAACCACCATGCTATCACACACTGCATTGCCCGATGTCATGCATACACATTGTATGTTGTGCTGCCTGTGTGCCACATGGTCAGGGTGTCTGCCGTGTCCCTGGCATCCAGATCTCTGGCCGTCCGTTATTTGCCTTTGTGTGTGGCATGTGTATGTGTCCGCGTCAGTTTCATGGTGTGGACTGTGCCTGTTGCACTGCTTGGCATCTCCTCTGGGTGTCTCACCAGCTGTGTATGTTGTGTACAGCTGCGATAAGTCTGTCCACTGTGTGTACTACACAGATCAGTATCCTGTTCTTGGTGTGGGCATTTGCCCACATAGCAGCATGGTGAACATTGGGAATGTTCCATGGGCCACCACGGGCATGATGTACAGTGCAGATTCACACAATTCTGGTGTTGCCATCCTGTGGCATTGCTGTTGCAGTACATGCTCCATTGCATGCCTGTGGGTGTGTTACATGTTCCATGCCCTATCTGGGAGTTGCACTGTGAGTGTTTCCATGCAGCTGTGTATGTGGTTTCCGGCATTGTGCATGGCATTGTGTATGTTTCCACACCCTTTGCAGGCAGGCACCTGTGCCTTCCCATGCTGGTGTTCACCGGCATGTGAGCAGGGTGTCGTCTCATGCAAAGGGGACATGGAGTGGTACATACACTGTACAGGAATGCCACCCACTGTCTGTGGTAGTTCTGTGTCACACATATATCTGTGCTCATTGGTGTTCTCTAGTGTTGTGCTGGCCTATACAGTCTCTTGCCATGGTCCCTTTCTGCATGGCCTCCCAGCAGGTGGCATGTGCATTGGTCCCACATCCTGGCACTGCCATGCACACTGACTGTGTTCATAGAGCTGCATCTGCACCCATTGCATGGCACACAGCCATTGCCATTGCAGACAGTGCTGGTGTTGGACATGTGTTTGCTGACTGTGTCTGGGGCTAGTCAGGGGTGTGATATGCACCCTTTGTGTGATCATGTGAGGTGGACCTAGTGACAATCACTCATATCAGGCTGTGTCAGCATCATGCTTGCTGGACATCTCTCTGTTGTGTGGCCGGCAGTTTTGCCTTTGCACCATGTCCCTTGCTTAGCCTTTACTTTGTTCACACACTGCTGTGTCCAACTGTCTATTCACTTGTCCCTTAGCTCTCCCACTTGGGGCACTGTCATTCACATGTCTGTGTGCAGTTGCAGGCATCACTTACTGCACTGATGGTTGCTGTGTGGGCAAGCATGCCACGCTGGGCATCCCCCACTGGGGGGGAAGGCTTCCCCAGTCAATGCCTGTATGTTTTTGCTGCCCTGTGTAGTTGTTCCAGTGCTCCCAGATCCACAGGGCTTCCTGCATTTTACAGGGTTGTGTGCCATTATTTAGGTAGTAATTTCATATCCTTGTATAGGTTACACAGGACACTGGGGCAATTCAGCTTCCATGGGTTACAAAGTACTTAGGTGTTCACAGGTGCATTTCTGTAGAGCTGCAGGGTAATTGCCACTTCAGTGAGGGTGGACTGTTGTTCCACTTGGTTATCCTGTACACATTTTAGCCGTGTGTGCTCACCTGCTTTCCCACCTCTTCCACCAGTATGTCCATCTTTTCATTGGTGTAGTTGTGCTTTCACTTGTGTTTGTTGCCAGCTGCTTGCATTGCCCCTTCTGCTTGCATAGCTCTGGGTTCCACCATTGCACTATCATGGGTTACGGTGCAGCTTGCAATGCTTTTGCAGCATGCACTAACCTTTGGCCATTGCTTGCCCCCTAGGGCTTGCACCGCCACTGCTATGCATTTTGGTTCTTGTAGCAGTATATATGAGATTACATACACGCGATGACACATTTAAGTTGATCTTGTGGACCTTTGAGAATGGGGCCCATAGAATCCAATCTGCCCATGTGTTCTATCTTCACTATTACCACAGATCATGCCCAGTGTACAGCTCCTTCTTTGCCTTCCTTCCCACTATGATTCCTTTTGTGATTATCCCATGCACTGTTGTTGATAATAATAAAACCATATTTGTGTATTTTATAAATTCATGTCTGCCTATGCCTCCTGACCTATGCCTCTACAACATGGGGGAGGGGTAGCCCCCCCTTTACTCCTCCAAAAGCAACTTACCATATAGCAGGGAATTTTTTATGTATGCCACAGAGGGTGGGGTAATCAACAGAGAAGGGGAGGATGGGACAGTACAGGTGTCATAAAAATTAATAAACTGACAAAAAATACTAGTAGTTCATGCCTTATCTTCATGCACTTTCAAGGTGATGAAATGAAGCGCGTTCCATAAGGGCACGTTTTACATATTTTTTTTACACTTTTCTTAAATATTAAGGGCAGAATTTTCAAAGCCAGTCAAATGAGGTGCAGTTGCATCAAAAGTGTCAAACTTATGTTACACAGTTGCAGAGATACATTTGCATCCAGTTTTCAGTCATGCACCATGAAAGAATGTAAAAGATGGAAATGGGATGGCATCAAAACCTGCATCATAAATATGACAAGAATTCATGACACAGATGCAGATACACCCAAACTGCTGGAAAGGAGAGATTAATGACAAAAGCAGAGACTTAGAGCAGGAGCAGAAGCAACAGTGAAAAAGACATATGTCCAGGCCACACATCAAACCCCATTGTTGACTGGAGAATTGAAAAAATATGGGACTGAAGATGTTTGAAACTTCTACTGGTTGGTAATGTTTTGCAAATCAAAAAGTCCTGTATTTTGGAGAAGAAGCTTTTCAGATCTCAGACTAGGAGTGTGGCAGCTCTTTTGGTAAGAAAAAGGGCACTGATGTGAATGACTTCTGTCACTTCATTCCTCACAGTATGGTTGACAAGATGGTTCATCTCTACCGGATACATTTATTAGCCCACAATTGATTTAAAATTTACTTCATTTTAATGATGCAAAATCAAGCCTGATTTTTTGAGTAACCACCTTGTTCCCAAGGGTTACTAGAATCCCACTTAGAACCAGTGGCAGGCAGGGGAAGGCAGCTTGTGAGATGCCAGTTAAATGGGTTTCACACTGTCTCAGGCTGTTCTCCGTTTCAGCTGAGCTGGAGTGATGATGTCACCATAGAATTCTTGCAGCAGCATAAGACACAATGAAATGCTAGTTGCAGGGGTTAGCTGTAGAACATTATGGAATTCAAGTCAGTCTTCAGGAGTCAGTCTGAGTAGAGACTCAGGAGAGCAAAGAGTGCTGCAGTGTGCCACTCCTCAGAGCCTAGCTCTGAGATAAAGTTACCTGAGAGAAGAAGGGGCCGTGTGTTCTCACCCTAGAGATAAATACAGAAGACACTAGAAGGAAGTGGTAGAGGCCATTCCTAGAGTTGTTCCAGTGCCCCATCTCCGAAGGGATGGGAGGAATTCCAGGAATTCAGGGACAATCCCCTGTGCCAACCTGGACAGGGAGAAGCTTCCTGAGAATCAAGTTTTTTTTTTTGTTTTTGTTTTTTAATTTCATTTTTGTTGACCAGGTAAGTGCACTAGACAAATCCTGCCTATTTTCAGGCACTACCCAGGGGAGGGGGATACAGATGAATGTGAACTGACCTTGAACCAGATTAAGCTGTTGTTTGTGAGTACCTGAGAATCTGTTGTGGGAGAGAAGCCATGGGGCACCTGCATACCTTTGGTGAGTTTTACTCTGAAATAGAGACAATCTTCACTGAGACAGAGTTTAGAGTAAATGTGTCTGCCTACTGTGGGGTCAAAGGAAGACTTGCCAAGTACAGATCTTTTAATTTGTGTATGGCTTAGAAGCATCTGCAGCAGTGGGGGTCTAGGATAAAGACATAGCCACTTACAGAACTTTTAAAGTCAGAACACCTCCAGAGTTAAATGTAGAATGTTAAATGTGCTAAACATTTCTAGAGAGCATCTACAAAACAGTAGTTTGAAGAAAGGCATTGTAACCAAATGAATGGCCGAGTATTGATTTGGGAGCAAGAGGTGGGAGACCCTCCATCTGGAGTAATCAGGTGTACCTCTCCGGGTTCAGATTGGGTACCTATGGTTTTCTCTCAGACACTTGGTCAGTGTCTGAAGAAAGCACCCAGATGTGGGATTTTGTATTTTCCCTGAGAGCTAGAAAGTGCTCATGGTTGGTTTAGGGAGCCACCATCAACCTCCATGCCATATGGAAAAGTGTCCTAGTACTGGCCAGGGTGCCATGTCAAGGAATAGAACAGAAGTGTACCAGTTCGAGCTGTGTGTGCCCAGATCCATTCCGAACCTGAGGGTTCATAGTGAGGAAGTGTGCTCTGTACCTCAGTAATCTGCATTACCAGCAACTGTAGCCCTGTGGGGGGCCATCTTTGCTTTGTTATTCTCTGTGTTATGTGAATAAAAGCCACACTCTAGAATCCCATCCTGGTTTGGACATTTCAGTTATTGCTTCCAGTGTCCAGATTTACTTGGGGGCCCCTGATCAGAAGTACAAACCTAGCACAATGCTGAGCAAACTTTTTTCTCCCAGGGACCCAGGTTGATGGCCATGCTAAATGGTCCCCCCAGGTTTGCCTGTCTTGAGAATGGCAGGCTCAGCAGTAGAAATAATGGGTCCAAACAGAGTTTCTACAAGAGATAATTTGTAGTGACTACCCTCACCCATCTCGGTGGCAACTAGATGTGAGAGGAGAAGCCCTACTGACAGAGAAAAAAGGGGGGCTGGTGGGGGAGGTTACATTTGAATATCCAGTTGAGGCAAATTTATGATGTACAGTATTTGCACCATGCACCAGCACATCCTTTGCAATATAATGCAGATGAAGACTAAGTTTCTGCAAGAGATAATTTGTAGTGACTGCTCCCACCCCTCTCGGTGGCACCTAGATGTGAGAGGAGCAGCCCTGCTGACAAAGAAAAAAGGGGGGCCAGTGGGGAAGGTTACTAAATGGACGGACCGCTGCGATTTTTTTTGGAATTTGGGAGAAAACAAGAAAGGTTTGATCAGATTGTGGCTAGCATTTTATCTGTCTGGCAGTAGGTAGCCCAAAACACCAGAAGCATTGTGCATTAGGGATTGACCAGAGAAGTGCCATCTGTATGTGCTGCTGTGTGCTGCTGTTCATGTGCTGCTGTAATTGTGCCAACAGTTTACCAAGGAGCTGTAAAGCCAGATTGTGCGTGCCCTTTGTCCTGCATCAAAAATAACATTTGCCAGCTTTTAAATTTCAAGTTGTGACAAGATAAAATATGGAAAACTGTTGGAAAAAAAGAGAAATTTGTGCCTAGAAGTTTAAAGTGCTTGCCGTGTGGACTGGAGGAGTTGCTAAGGAAAATGCCATGAAAAATGGTTAAAATGGTGCTCCAGCCGAGGAGTCACAGTTGAAAGGAAAAAAAGTTGCTTTGTGGTTTAAATTTTGCCTGCTTGATGATTTTCATGGAGGAGAAGAGCACGAGAAGAGAGAGAGGCTCATTTGCATGACGTCAAGTGATTGATGAGACTGCAATCAGTCCCGTCCCCAAGCCAGCTTCAGAAGGCTGCCCAGTGTTCAAGAGGGAGAGAGCGAGTGGTGTGTGAGCTGGCTTGCCAGGAGGAGTGTCACGGTGACTGCAAATGTTGCAAAACTGAGAATATCAGACTTTTCGGTTTAAAATCGAGCTCAATCCACATTTCGGTCGACTGGGGAAAGAGCATGGTGTTCGCAAGGACAATCAGCAGGACTGCCAGCCTGCTTCAATCCAGAGGCCTCCAGGATCAGCTGTAGGCCAAAATTTCCATCATAAACACCAGCTACTGATTCAGTTAGTACCATCCAGATAAACAACTCAAACTGAATGTGATTTTTTCTAAACCCAGCTGAATCTGTGTGTAAACAGTGTGATCGTTTTTGCAAAGAAGGACTGTGTAAAGTTAATCAAACCTAGACAAGAATTTTGAGCATTAGACTGTAAGCATAATTATGGGTTCAGCAACAGTGTGATTTTCCAAGCAAAGTGAGGGACTGTGGGTTGTACAGAGATGCAACTAAAACAGGCAATCCTGTGCATGAAATACTGTGGCTTTAGGGACTTTTAGGAAGAACAAGTGATTTAAAGCGAATGAAAAGTCCTGTAAAAATCATATAGATGTGCTGAGGGAGCAAAACAGTGCAGTCTGTGCAGTTTGAGTGAACTTTATCAGTAATCATGTAAATCGGATGCGCAGTGGCTTGAGTCAGAAACAGAATGTTGATGCACCAGGAGTGCTGCTGCTGCCATGACAGGGTGGGGGTAGTAAAGTAAACACAGCAGCAGGGGAGCCATATTCTGAGACTTTTCCAACCAAAGTGAGATCTGAGACAAAAGTGAACTTTTGTTTTTCTCTGTAGTCATGGCTTTGGGATCATCCCGCTACCTGGATCATGCCCGGGCTATGATAGTGGAAGAAGTTAACAAGTTGAAAGACATAGAGAGCTATTACTACAGGGGACGTATGCCTCCTCATGTGGCGATTCCTGGATATCCAGTTTAAGTATGCATAATATGCCTCAAGGCTGGATGGGACATCTTCATGATTCCTTACTGTTCCCAGTGCCTAGGGAAACAGGGCCCAACAAATGCACCCAAGATTCGGTAGACTCCCACGTGGATAAAGCTTCAAGATTCTGCTAGTGGCAGCACACAGCACCAGGTGGAGCCAGAGTGTGGCACAAAGGAAGAGGGTGTGGATGTACAGGCAGAGCAGAGTAGTGATGAAGTCTCCAACTCTGGGTCAAAGATGGACAGTGCGGAGGGAGCATCAACAGATCCGTGGAGAGAGGAGCCAAGCTCTAGTCTCATAGGAGAAGCTGAGATGAGAGAGACCCTTGAATGGGAGGTGTTGACCGCTGTGCCCAGTGAAGAGTAGACAGTCTAGGGAATGAAGATGACTGCTCACTCCTGGGCTCAGGTCCTCAGTGAGGAAGAGGAAAAGGGGGAAACTATGTATCCTTATAGAGAAGGTGCTAGTCCACAGCCTCGGGGTCTTGCCTTGGAGGAAGTGGAAGAAGAGATTGGTGACTCCACAGCCCTGTCCCCACAAGGAGGAGGAGTCAAAGATCCATTTTATGTAGCACTGAGAATGCGTCACTGGCAGAACCAGGACTGGCCACCCCCAAGCCAGGCCAGTGGTCTTAAGTGTTTTATTTAGTTTTTTTGACCGGGTAAGTGCACTAGACAAATTCTGCCTATTTTCAGGCACGACCCAGGGGAAGGGGATACAGATGAATGCCAACTGACTTTGAACCAGATTAAGCTGTTGGTGGTATTTTAGTAAATGGGGGGAAATTTGGCCAGTGTACCTTGGAAATTCCCCTACTCTTTTTGAGAAGTGCAATGGGATCTTTAACATCCACCTGAAAAACCACCAGAACGGGCAGATGGGACCTCGGTTTAACATCTCATCTGAAAGATGGCACCTCAGGAGTACAGCCACCCCCCCCTCATGCTGCACTGCAGTGTCAGTATTGGGATATTAACCCAAGTGCCTGGTGTGGGGCTAGAACCCACAGCCTTCTGATCAAGTTGGCCAAGTGTAGAAAAGAGGAAAGACTGGTTCGTAGGAAGGCAAATGAGATCTATGGGATATCCTTTCCTACCTTTCCTCGGAGAGCCTGGGAGGATTGAGAGAAACAGGAAAGCATGGATAGTGGAAGAGGCAACTAAAGACCTGCATCAAGGTACAGCTCGATTTGTCAGAGACCAAGTGATCAAAGAAAAATTCAAATATTGGAAAGTTGGCAGGACACTGTTCATAGACACAGAACGGACTGTGGATGAAGAGGGCCATGAGACCTTCTAAAATGTGAATTATGAGCATCCAGATGGGGTAATAATTCTCTCACCTGACCCACTGTGGTACTACCCCCCAAAGCAACCAACTTCCTGTGAATGTGTCCATGCCTACTAAGTGGAAAGCAGAGCAGTGGTAGCCAGTGCTGCCATCCAGCCATTGCTGTACCCATGTTGTTCCGCCAGTCTGGTGTTCCAGTATCCAGGTGCCTCCAGGTTCATCAGCCTTGCAGTGTGCCTTCCAGTTCCATCACCTGGCCTTCCAGATATGACTTCATATCTAGAGAGGACATCAGCCCAGCTGTTTCCTTATTCATCACCTGGAATTTCGGATGACTTCAGACCAGCTGTTCCTTTCCTGTTCCAAAGTTCCATCTCCAAGATGACATCAGCCAGAGATTACATCAGCCCAGCAGTTTCCAGATGTGCCATTCTGTCATTTCCGGAAGATTTCTGCCAGCTGTTTCCAAAAAATGCTGCCAGGGAGAGTCTTCGGCTGGAGATCCAGGTGCCGTACCATTTTTGTTCTTCAAGGGACTGGTAAGTCCAGACTTTTCTTACTTTATTGACATTGCAATACACATCCTACACCTGGCAGACTACAGACTATATGGACTGTCCACAAAGACTCTCTCTCCTTTGGGACTACAGTCCTACAATAACTCTGCTTCACTGGGCTCCAGCCCAGGAGAGACTCTTTCTTGGACTTGCCTTCGGTCACTGTTGTTACTGGTTGGTACATTTGGGTCATTCCATTCCCCAAAATGTATATTGTATATAATGTAGCTGTTTTTCTACTGTTTTGTACTTTTCTACTTTTTTAAAAAATATTTTTGGGATTCTCCAGTGTTTTGATTGTAAGGGTTATGAATGTATACTGTGTTTGCAGATAAGGGGTGTGTTTTTGTCTTTTGTCTTTCAGGTGGTTCCTGATGAAGACAGAAGGGAAGACAAGATGAGGAGTGGAGGAACTCATTGGAGTTCCTCATGTGCTTTAAAGTAGTTGTGTTTAAAGTACAGTGTTGTTGTTAACATGTGTTAACTTTTTCTTCCACAGGTGTAGTTACGGGGAAGTGTGGGAGTGTAATGCTTAGGTGTAGTGTTAGTTCCTTGGTTTGGTTGCAGGTGTCCAGGGATTGGGGGAGATTCCCCTGTTTTGGGTAGTTTTGTGTCTGGTCAGATAGGTTTTCCCTAGAGGGCTAGGGAGATAGACAGGCTGTGGTCCTGATCTGCAGTAGGGGCTGCAGTACTGGTCTATTAGAGCTATGCTCTGGACAGTTCTCCCAGGACCACTGGTTGCCATAGTAAGATCATAGTGTAGGGGCTGATACATCAGCAAATGGCCTCTGGGCCCTTGGTGTTGCCTGCCTGTGCCTGGCACATGGTAGGAGAGGGTCTGATCACCCTTCTCTGTAAGTAACACATAGGGTAGGTTGGTCTGGTGCTGTGTAAGTAATAACTGCGGACAGTCATTTTCCTGGCCAAGGATGGGTGTAACCCCCTTATTCCCATGGGTTACTAGAATCCCACTTAGAACCAGTGGCAGGCAGGGGGAAAGCAGCTTCTGAGATGCCAGTTAAATGGGTTTCACACTGTCTCACACTGTTCTCAGATTCAGCTGAGCTGGAATGATGATGTCACCATAGAATTCTCACAGCAGCATAAGCCACAATGGAATGCTAGCTGCAGGAGTTAGCTGTAGAACACTGGGGAATTCAAGTCAGTCTTCAGGAGTCAGTCTGAGTGGAGACTAAGGAAAGCGAAGAGTGCTGCAGTGTGCAGCTCCTCAAAGCCTAGCTCTGCGATAGAGCTACCTGAGAGAAGAAGGGGTTGTGTGTTCTCACCCTAGAGAGGAGCACAGAAGACACCAGAAGGAAGTGGTAGAGACCATTCCTAGAGTTGTTCCAGTGCCCCATCACCGGAGGGATGGGGGGAATTCCAGGAATTCAGGGGCAATCCCTTGTGCCAGCCTGGATAGGGAAAAGCTGCCTGAGAATCGAGCTGTTTGTGAGTACCTGAGAATCTGTTGTGGGAGAGAAGCCCTGGGGCAGCTGCATACCTTTGGTAAATTCTACTCTGAAATAGAGACAATGTTCACTGAGACAGAGTTTAGAGTAAAAGTGTCTGCCTTCCATAGGGTCAAAGGAGAGCTTGCCAAGTACATAACTTTTAGTTTCTGAATGGCTTAGAAGCATCTGCAACAGTGGGGGACTAGGGTAAAGACATAGCCACTTGCAGAACTTTTAAAGTCAGGCCACCTCCAGAGTGAAATGTAGAATGTTAAATGTGCTGAACATTTCTAGAGAGCATCTACAAACAGTAGTTCAAAGAATGGTATTGTAACCAAATGAATGGCTGAGTATAATTTGGGAGCAAGAGGTGGGAGACCCTCCATCTGGAGTAACCAGGTTTTCCTCTCTGGGTTCAGTTTGGGCACCTATGGTTTTCTCTCAGGCAGTTGGTCAGTGTCTGAAGAAAGCACCCAGACGTGGGATTTTGGATTTTCCCTGAGGGCTAGAAAGTGCTCATGAGTGGTTTAGGGAACCACCATCAACCGCCATGCCATATGGAAAAATTTCCTAGTACTGGCCGGGATGCCATGTCAAGGAATAGAACAGAAGTGTACCAGTTTGGGCCGTGTGTGCCCAGATCTGTTCAGAACCTGTGGGTTCGTAGTGAGGAAGTGTGCTCTGTACCTCAGTAAACTGCATTACCAGTGAGTGTAGCCCTGTGGGGGTCCATCTTTGCTTTGTTTTTCTCTGTGTTATGTGAATAAAAGCCACACTCTAGAATCCCATCCTGGTTTGGACATTTCAGTTATTGCTTCCAGTGTCCAGATTTACTTGGGTGCCCTTCACCAAAAGTACAAACCTAGAACAATGCCAATCAAACGTTTTCTCCCAGGGACCCAGGTTGATGGCCATGCTAAATGGTCCCCCCAGGTGTGAGCCAAGTAGTTGCCACATTTTGTTTGCCTGTCTTGAGAATGGCAGGCTCAGTAGTAGAAATAATGGGTCTTCACAGAGTTTATGCAATAGATCATTTGTAGTGACTACCCTCACCCCTCTCGGTGGCACCTAGATGTGAGAGGAGCAGCCCTGCTGACAGAGAAAAGGGGGGGGGCTGGTGGGGGAGGTTACATTTGAATATCCAGTTGAAGCAGATTTATGATGTACAGTATTTGCACCATGCACCAGCACATCCTTTGCAATATAATACAGATGAAGACTGAGTTTCTGCAAGAGATAATTTGTAGTGACTGCCCTCACCCCTCTCGGTGGCACCTAGAGAGGAGCAGCCCTGCTGACAAAGAAAAAAGGGGGGCCAGTGGGGGAGGTTACATTTGAATATGCAGTTGAGGCAGATTTATGATGTACAGTATTTGCACCATGCACCAGCACATCCTTTGCAATATAATGCAGATGAAGACTGTATGAATTTGAGGAAATTTCAAATATCCACTGGATGTTGGTGCAGAAACAGTTCCCAGTTGCATGTATGGTATGTTGTGTCAGAAGTATTAATTGTTTCAGATGAATCCTTTTTAAGATCCTGTACTATAAGTTTACCATAACAATAACATTGTTAGACTGAGAACAGAAAATTGTCAGTATTGGTCTTTCTTAGCAATTTCCTTGTCCATAATAACAATAGTATCTGTTTGAGAATGCCTCCTACTGCCCAAAAGAACAAATACACACTGTCCTCAGCCCCTGGAGCTACCATTAACCCCCCCCCCCACCACCACCTCCATCCCACATCTGCTTGATCTTCCCAGCACTCACCATGATTTAATATCTCAATTATTCAAGTTGTGAATAAACCACCTTTTCTAAGCACCTCCTTGTGGCACCCAACACCACTATTCCACATAATCCTAAAAACCTCCTTCTGAAAACATTTAATATCAGCTGATAAGAAAGCTGTGAATAATATCTCACAAACTCCTGTACTCCTAATACTTCCTTTCACTTTCATTGATTTGGTGGCCTCCTCATATAGCCACTATTTTGCCTATATCGGTTACCATACCCAGATCCATTAATCACTCCTAATTACTGTAAGAATCTGGCACTGACTAATACAACTTTAGTCCAAACTGTTTTACTGCCTGTCTAGCTCCCAGAGGCACTGGTAGCCGAGGAAATATTTGCTGGGGCCAGATCAGGCAAAAAAGTTACAGTTCCACGTGCAGTAACACAGAGGTTTTACAGTATTTTAATGTGTGACTACAGGCTGGCTCAGTGATATGTTATACTACCACCTGGAAGACTGGTGATTTTGTGCAAGCTGCAGCAGTCCAGTTGAATCATTTTGAGAAATGGGTGCATTGCACATGTGGGACACTTATCTTAGGGTCAGACGAGTTATTACTGCACCTTCTGCTGGGCAATGTATGAGCGTTAATACTGCAGTACTAATGTATCAGCATGGCTCAGTTGTTAGCACATTTGCCTCTGGACCATAAGGTCATGAGTTCTAGTTCTGAACTGGGATTGGCTCATACCTTAAACATTGGCATGGCACTCATGTGCAGTAATAGGAGAATGCTGTACTGTCAGGGTGTGCCACCCTTTGGACGAGAGGTTAATCATTTGTTCTGTCTCTTTTTTCTGGTGGTTCTTCAGGTGGGCATCAGAGGGTAGTTTTCCCAATGTCATAACCAAACATTTACTGCATTCACTAAAATACCACCAACAGCTTAATCTAGTTTGATTTCAAGTGGTTTGCTTCTGTATTCACCCTCCCCCCGAACAAAGACTAGAAACAGGCAGTGTTGTCCAGCCCACCCTTCTCAGTAAATAAAAACAGCTAAATTACATTTTAAGAAAACAAAATTAGTATCAGTTGCAAAGGCAGTTACTGTATTTGCTCACCCTTGGCCAGGAGAAATAGTACAACCATGATATCCCTGTTCATTAGTGTGAGAGAGAGGACAATACGGAGAGGGTAGGGATACTATTGAACTGAACTACCAACAAAAGCAAGGATATTGTATTAAAAATTATGTTAAAGATTATGTAAGATTCATGAGTAACTTGGATGCTGCAAAGTAAAAATTAATTGGTGAGGATGTGGTGAAGTGGCAGACTTCTCCCTTTGTGAAAGTCAGACAATGGGTCTGCAAATGTGGTACTTTACCCAAATATTGGTGAAGTTTGGTGAAATGCCATTTGATGTTGAAGATGGAATTTAATTTGACTAAAGGCCCACTACTAAATGCAATGGATCCCATTGGTACCACTCCATATCCCATCCTCTTCCTCAGCCCCATGGTCCCAATGATCAAGAACCCCCATTCTCCCACCAAAACACTTAGCACCCAATCACTCACACTTCTGTTCACCACTGGGTCCCAATAACCAAGAAACATACCCTTTTACCAGCCAACTTCACACCAAATCCACTGCTCTCATTCTTTCTTCCTGATCCTGACAATAAAAAAAAAATTCCCAAATCATTTACCAACCCAACTCCTTCCCACCCTCTTCCTTCCACTCAGTTGTGCTGATTGGTTAAAAACAGTTTAGTAAATTAGATGGCAAGTGGTGTAGCCCTCCTCACTTCACCTCAGTTGTCTACTGTCTAAATGAAAGGGAAGAAAAGTGTCTGGCATACACAGAGCAGGTACAGCAGTTCACATGTTAGGCCACCAGTGTTTCAACAGATTATGCCTCTCTGACATATTTCTTGTAGCATGCATGCACAGTAGCAGGTACAGCAATCTCCATGGTAAGCTGCCAATGTTGCAAACAATGATGCCTCTCTGGCATGTAACAAGACAGATTGCATTGAATAGAGCTAGGCCCGCTGGAATAGGCCCCTGATGAGGATGGGATTCATAAGTAGTGCTTTTAAGTATTTTGCAAGATTGCTGCATTAATAGATGCACTCATCCATGAAAATTTTATTTAGTTGGTTATCTTTATCATCTTTTTGTTGGAATCCTTTTTCCTCTTCAGCATCTGACTGAAAACAGATGGGAAATCAGACACCACTTGTGATGTAGACTTCATTGGTCTGTGGCAGCATCAATAAGATGATGTTGTGTGGGATAAGGTGGCTCTTCATTTTATGAATGTTAGTCTCCTGACATTTTTGGGTTACAGGTATGTTTATTTGACAATCAGCTCCTGAATAACAGAACCATTTTTCAGGACTGAAACTAGACAGTTGGCAGCTCAAATTGTGTATTGCTATGGAAAATGTGGCTGGCCACTCAAACATCTGTTGTCCAGGACAAACGTTATACCTCATTAATGTTAAAGTTATCTGATTCAGTTAGAGAGTGATGTTTGCTGACTAAATTGGATATTCTGCAGACACAGGGCTGAAATGTTTTTATCCTTTCATCTTCTCAATTCTTTCCTGAGATAATACTGCCCACAGAGGGTTAAAACTGCTACCTGGGTAGCTTTAAGAGGTGCTGTTAATGGTGATGCTTGTATCCAATCTATATGTCATATGAACATACGAACATACGAATGTGCCAGCAGAAACAGATCATCTGGTCTATCTAAGTCTGCTCGAGTGTGCAGCTAGCACACCTAGTTAGCAGCTGTCCCACCCCCTCCCCTTTGTCATCCCACTGCCACCCTCAGCTTCCCCATCATCACTCTCCCCAGTTCCCTGTCCCATGGCCCTTTGAAGCTGTTAACAGATTTACGTGATACCACCCATTCTGGTAGTGCATTCCATTTTGCTACCACCATCTCTGTGAAATAGTGTCTCCTCATTTCCCTCCTAAATCTTCCCCCCTCTAGTCTTAGCCCATGCCCCCTGGTGTTCTTCCCCTCCTTAGCTTAAAGACCATGTCTGCCTCATCCTTATTGATTCCCCTCAGATACTTGAATGTCTCTATCATGTCCACCCCATCCATCCTATCCTCCAGAGTGTACATATTCAGGTCTCCAAGTCTGCTCTCATAGTCTCTCCTCCCTCCATCCACATATCATTTTTATTGCCCTCCTCTGCACCCCCTCCCATAGCCTGATGTCACGCTTTAGGTATGACCACCAAAACTGCACATAGTACTCTAAGTGCGGCCTTACTAGCGACCTGTAGAGGGACAAGATCATTTCTCTTTGCCTGGACAAAACCCCCCTCGCTATGCACCCCAGCATTTTGTTTGCTTTTGCAGCCACTGTCTAGCACTGGGCAGTGTTGTTCATGGTCCCTGTTATCATTACTCCTAGGTCCTTCTTGACAGTGATACCCAGCTTAACCCCCCCCCAATCAGTATTCTCTCCTTGGGTTCTTCACCCCAAAGAGCATATTCTTACATTTCTTTGCATTGAACCCTAGCTGCCACCTCTCTGACCACTCTTCTAGCTTGCTTAGGTCCCCCTGCAGTTGCTTCCATCCCTCCTCTCCAACTACCACTGCTCTGATTTTGGTCTCATCAGCGAACAGACTTACCTTGCTCACCACCCCATGTGCAATGTCTGATATGAAGAGCCCAAATAATACTGGCTCCAGCACAGAGACCTGTGGCACCCCACTCATTACTGGCCTTGGAGTTGAGAGTTCCCCTCTCACCACCACCCATTGCAGCCTCAAACTTAGCCAACTTGTAATCCATTTCATCATTTTTGCCCCTACTCCTACACCAGTTAGCTTCCCCCCAAGCCACCCATGAGGCATCAGATAGAAGCCCTTGCTGAAGTCCAAGTAAAGAACATCCACAGCATGACCCTCATCCATTTCACCTGTCACCCAGTCATAATATTGTATCAAGTTGTTTTGACAAGACTTCTCTGAAACAAACCCATGCTGCCTCACATCATGGAGACCATTGTCTTCCAGGTACGGCACCAGTCTTTCTTTTAGTATAATTTCCATGAGTTTGCACACTATGGAGGTGAGACTTACTGAATGATAATTACCTGGTTCATCCCTTGGCCCTCTCTTGTATAATGTGCCAACCTCCAGTCCAGTGGCACACATCCCGACACCAGTGAGGTGCTGTACAGATCTGCCAGTGGGTCTGCCAACACCTCCGCCATCTCCCTCAGCATCCTGGGGTGGATGCCATTTGGCCATGGTGCTTGTCTTGCTTCAGTGTCCTCAGTCTCTCTAGGACTCTACTTGCCTCAATTCTTCCATCTGTCACCTCCTCTCCCCCTGTCCCCACCCCAGCCCATAGTGGTAGCACTGCCCCTTTTCTTCCATGAACACTGAGCAAAAGTATTCAATCAGTGCTTCTGTCTGCTCCTCTCCCATTTCTGTCCACTCCCACCCCTTTTATCCTCACTATTGTCTTCATGCACTTCCTTTTCTCCCTGAGCGTATCTGAAGAAGTCCCTCCCCCCGTTAATTCCAAGCAAATCTCAGTTGCATCTGGGCCTTGGCTTCTCTCACTTTTCTGGTTACCTCCCTGGACCATCTTGCATACTCCTCCCTGTCCACTTCCTTCCCTATCCTCCTATACCTCTGGTGCACCACTGGTTTTGCCCTCACCACCTCCACAACCTCGCTGTTTCACCAGCATGGTTTTCTTGCTCTGCTCTTCTTACTCTGTGTCTTGGTGCAGGCGTCTTTTGCCTCTGTAATCCCCAATTTAATAATATCCCATTTCTGCTCTGTGTCCATCTCCTGCCATATGCCCTCCAGTTTCCCCTTTCAGAGTCAATATTGGGATCATTTAAAATGAAATGGGATTTCTAGGATTTTCTACTGTTTTCAGCTTTGTAAGGGCTTCTTTCAGTTGCTGGGCATATACTATTTCAATCAAGTGATTTTCCAGCAGCTGGAATGTATCTTACCTTCTCCCAAGAAGTTCTGGAAGTCCACAGTTGTACAGCATTCCTAATAAAATGATAGCATGTTACTTTGTGGATGGAGTTATTGGAGGTATTATCACCGAGAAAGGATAGATTGCATTTGATGATGCAGTGCAAATAAATATTAAAGGATATGCTAGAGTTTAGGACTTCATGATAAAGACTACTGTATTCAAAACAGCATTTTTTTTACTTCACCATAAAGACTACATGAAGCATAGTGGATGGACTTTGTACAACCCTAGTAAAGACGTTGCACTGTGTGTGTGTATATATAAAAATCTGCCTCTATCCTATGTGAATTTGCTATCAGAATTTGTTTTCTACATCATAAATCTTTCTCAATTTTAATGTTGTGCTAATTGCAACTATACCTCTACCAGGAGTCCTGAATTTTATAGGAAAATGGAGCAGCAGCCTAAAAGAGATGCTGTCAACATGGACTTACATTGCTTACAATATACAGGAAAACAACGTAATTCAGGTTCCATCAGAAATAATTAAGCAATAAAGATTGAGAAGCTGGTCATGTGTGATGGAGTAGCAACTGGTTGGGGTGACACCTCCCTCCAGCTGGCTATTAATCCAAGGAAATGACCAGATTTGAGGTTATAATTAGGATTATATGTCTAACCACAATAACAACTTTCAGTTTTACAGTTTCTTTCCCTTACTTGTTTTTTTTTTTTGCTCTGGGGCATGAGCTATGCAGCCACAGTGTGTTCCACACAACATCAGATGGCAGCTTGCTTGGTCATGTCTAAAACATTAATGACTGACCCAGCAGCCAATCAGGGGCCTTGCTAAGCTTATTAATATTACATACAAACATATGAAGAAACAAATCTGCCAGCAGAAACAGACCACCTGGTCTATCAATGTCTGTCTGAGTGTGCAGCTAGCCTATTAGATTGCAACTGCCCCAACCCTCTCCCCATCTGTCATTCCCATGATGGCCTCTGCCACCTCCACTCAGATTCTCCCTCATGCTCTGTCCCACACCCTCTTAAAACTTCCTACTGTCTTACATGATACCACCCCCTCTGGTAGAGCGTTTCATTTAGACACCACCCTCTCCGTGAAGTAATGCCTCCTCATCTCGCTCCTAAATCTTCCACCCTCCAACCTTAGTCCATGCCCCTTTGTGTCCCTACCCTTCCTCAGTTTAAACACCTCTTCAGTGCTTGTCTTGTTTATCACCCTCAAATACTTAAATGTTTCAATCATATTGCCTCTATCCCTCCTTTCCTCCAGCGTGTATATATTCAGCTCATTCAGCCAGTCCTCATAGGCTTTGCCCACAATCCCATGTCATATTTTTGTTGCCCTCCATTGCACACCTTCCAGTAAATTAATATCCCTCTTCAGATACGGCTGCCAGTACTGCACACAGTACTGCAAGTGTGACCTAACCAAAGATCTGTAGAGGGGCCGGATCACCTCCCTATGCCTGGATGAGAAACCCCTTGTGATATAGCCCAGCATGCTGTTCACCTTAGCTGCTGCTTTCCTGCATTGGGCAGAGTTGTTCAGGCTCTCTGTTACCAGCACCCCTAGGTCCTTCCCTTCCTCAGTGATCCCCAGCCTCACACCTCCCAACCAATAGTCCTTTCTTGGGTTCTTTGCCCCGGAGTTGGAATCCTAGAGACTGGGGGGGGGGCAGAGCCTCTCAACATGGGGGGTTGGGGGTAGCAGCCCCCCGCTAAAAACAAGAGGCATCCCCGATGCTGCATTGCTGACAGTTGGCAAGGTGGCTGTTGCTGTCATGGATGTCTCCAGAGCCGCTGTCGCTGCGGCATTAAAACCATTCTACTCACATAACAAAATTAAATTTCCAGACTTTGGAAAGGTAAAAGTTATGACTTTGGGCACTGGGTAGTTAGTAAGTAGCTAGGTGTAGAATAAATGAGAAATTTTAACTTGTATGACCTTTGAACCATGCATAACAACTGTTCAGAATGCGCATAACAACATTTTAGAATGTGCATAATGGTTTAGAATGTGCTTAACAAAGATTTTGAGCAGGCAGGTTTTTATACATAACAAAGGATAACCATATAGTGTTATGTGAAATCAGTACAGTACTGTCATTATTGTGCTTACAGATGTGCCGGAGTGGTGTAGTGTCTTACAGTCTTGCATGTGTATTGCATGTGTGTGGGGAGGTGGGGGTGGAGGAAATGCAGAGTTAGGGTTTTGAGGAGGGGGTGGGGTGGGGGGTGGGATGGTAACTTTAACATTGAATTTCCACACTTTTGGTGGTGTGGAAAAAACCCTAGCTAATGCATTAACAAAATTTTTTACAAAGAATTTCTTTCTTTTTGAAAAAGAGTAATATAAGTAGTAAATGTTATGTGTTGGGGGACCCCACGCTCCCACCAAGCTGACCATTTGTGCATAATGATATGTGTCAGTGGGAGCACGGGCCCAGACAGCAGCCCTATAAGGCAAGGAATTCTTGTAACACTAATTTGCCAATATCTCAGGAACTGTAGCAGCTCGAAAAAAAAATTCAAGTGTCGTTCTAATCATGACAGTGAGCAGTTCTTGCTACATAAATTGACTGAATCTGTATTTCACATTGCTTACCATAAACAGACACTGAAAAGTGCTTTGAGTGCTAACTCTGTGGGGGTAATAGTAGCCCAGGGACATGAAAATGAGCAATTGGAACACTAAGTCCCAGATCCCATCCTCCGACAAAAGAGCTGGTTGTTACTGAGCCATTGAATTCGATATTAGAAAACACTATACAGACAGTTGGTGAGACCCCATCTGGAGTACTGCGTGCAGTTTTGGAGACCTCATCTACACAAGGACATAGACAGGATGGAAACAGCCCAGAGGAGGGCAACTAAAATGGTGCAGGGTCTACATCAGAAACCATATGAAGAGAGACTGAGAGAGCTTAATATGTATACCCTTGATGAAAGGGAGGGACAGGGGGGACATGATAGAAACTTTTAAGTACCTCAAGGGAACCAACAAAGTCCAGGAGGGTAGCATCTTTCAGAAAGAGATGTGTAAGAACAAGAGGCACAATTTAAAAGTTAAGAGGGGCGGCTCCAGGGGTAATGTGGAAATTCTCTTTTCACGGAGAGAGAGGTGGATGCATGGAACCGCCTTCCTGGAGAGGTTGTGGGGTCTAAAACAGTGGAGGAATTCAAACATGCATGGGACAGACATAAGGCAATTATAGTGGGGGTGTTGCAGGAAATAGGCTGTTGGTTTACTAGAATCTGCAGCTTATACAGTAGGTAGGGAAATGGGCAGACTGGGTGGGCCAAGTTGTCCTTATCTGCCGTCAAAGTCTATGTTTCTATGTTTCTATGTTTCTATATCTCAGTAACCATACAAGGTAGACAACAAACTGAAATTTCATGGTATTCATGGCTTTCCAACCTACTTCTATAAGAAACATTGTGATGAAAAATCCATATCTTGAACCGTTTTCAAGGTACAGGCCCCGAAAGGCATCACAAGTGCTACAATGTTATCCTATGGGGACATTTCTGAACTTCAAAACTTCAGACTTCAAAATGCTGTAACTATGGGCCTGTTCAATGTTTTTGTTCCAAACTACCAAAAGGCACATCTATGGGCCTAGGTTTTCCCACCCTGACAATTTCAGGCCAATAGCAGAATTCACTTGTGCCACAATGAAGTGACAAAGAAAACCACTGCTGCAATGTTATCCTATGGGAAAATATCTGAACTTCGGAATGCTGTAACTGTGGGCCTGTTCAATGTTTTCATGTGAAATCAACAAAAGGCACATCTGTGGGACTAGAGCTTGTCACCCTCAGGCCGATAGCACAATCCACCTTGCCACAATGAAGTGACAAAGAAAACAACACATAGCAAAATATGTTTATGCAGTGTTACCAAGATTACTTTAATGTTATAATGACACTCCTAGCTCTATAATTGGAATGTTATTCTGCACACAAAAATGTTGCCGCGGTTACTTTATTCCATAAGCGCAATTGTTTTCACAGCAACAATAAATGTTGCTGCAATCAAAAAACTGGCAAAAGTTTAAAAAATATCTTTGCAGACTACCTAGTAAAAAACTAATGCTAAGGACATGTTCCTCGGGGCTTGATTAAGTAAGCACAACTGTTGGCGTTTACCAAAGGGCATTATTTTCTGAGTTAAAGCATTTTTTTCTCTGTCACTAACTGAAAAACAAGATGGTGGCAGCACAACAACAATTTTGGGGAGCTCAACGACAAAAATGTGATCGCAAAAGTTTTTGCAATGCACATATACATTTTTCCATAGGCTATAATTGGACATGAACATGAAAAAATGGAATAACTTTTGAATGGAACAATATTTTTTCACCAAATATTCAAAAGGCACCAGTTCAACCCAGGTTACATGTAGATAAACACATTTAAAGCCACTCAAATGCATTCTTCAGTCCAGTATGGCTTATCAAAGAATTCACAACAAGAGTGAATTTTTACTTATTAAGCAACCGTACATCCAACTGGAATGAAAAGTTCCAGATCCAATGATCTATGGTATGCACGTCTGCATTCCAAATTTCAGGCAAATTGGACAAACAGCTCCAAAGTTATTAAAGTGCAAACTTTGAGGTTTAACATTGAAGTGGCCGTGCAACCCTAACTATAACTACTATATACATATATGTGTGTGTGTGTATACTGTATTAATGCACCAACTTAATGACATAAAAGTAAGGAAATGTGGCAACCCTATACCCCTCAAGTAGCTAAAAGACAAGACCACAAAAACAACCACAAACAGACATCATCAGGTAAGTCAAACAATATACAGTACATCTGTCTCCAGATGACACAAAAGACATCCTTCATCAGGATCTAGCACTTCTGCAACCATGGATATACATGTGTACTGAAAGACATACACACTCACCTCTGGCTGCAGATAGAAATCCATGATACTCAAATCACAACACTACTTCTGTCAGCAGAAGAAAGGCCCCTGAGTGGCAGCACTTCTGCAACCACAGATACACATGCACAGTGTAAGTCAACCTCTTCTGGCTGCAGATAGAAATGTGTGATACCCAAATTACAACACTACTACTGTCTGCAGGAGTGCAGGCCCTGCAGATACACATGCATACTACAAAACAACCCACACTGTTCCTTTCCTAAACAGCACTGATGGTGTATGTTTTTTTTTTAACGTGCAGCATGCTGTATGCATATTTTCAAAGGTACCAAATCAGTGCTACTGCATTTATGTAATTTAGAAAAAACTGTATGTTGTTTGCTTTACCTGATGATAACTGGCTATGGTTGCTTGTGCAGTATTATCCTTTTTCTGATGGGGGATAGATTTGGGAACCTTAATGCTACATTACCCTAGTTTTGTGATTTTAAGCTGAACCCTAACTGGTGCATTGATGCAATTGTTTATTAAGAATGTCCTTCCTTATTGAGAAAGTTAAAAAACTGAAAGGACAATAGTACTTTTGGCTGTAGAATCACTGGCCTCTTTGGCAACAGCACTACTGCAACAACAGATACACATTTACAGTGCAATAAATACATAGTCAACTTTTTAAAACCGTATAACTTGAGAACCAAGTAATATTTTTTCACACAATCTTTAAATGGTACATCCTTGGGCTGAGTTGCTTTTACTCTGAAAATGTTAGAAGAGAATTCCAAACCATTTTTGCTCTACATTCAAACAAAAAACATGACAATAAAAGAGCATTTTCTCCCTTAATATTATATAATAATCCCGGGTCTTGGAATCCGGCAAAGCAAGCATCGCAAAACTTACAAAGTCATAATAACCTTGCAACCTAACCAGACATGCAACATTTTATATAATTTTATTAAATGATGGAAAAGTTATTAAGGCTCCAACTCACAGCAGTAAAAAAAAATTCACAAAAGTAAAACACATTTTCTCATGGAAGTAAAACAGCTTGCAAAAGAAAAATTCTTCTTTTGTATCAGAGGGTTATCTTCAAAAATCCTACTGAGCATATGCAGAAGCTTAATTTCAAAACCTTATAACTGTAGAACTGATTTATTTATTTTCACAAAACATGCAAAAGGCACACCAGCCAAGCTTTTTCTACCCTGGATGTACTGGAGCAATATTCCAAACCAATTTTGCTGTACAGCTGAGCTCAAAACAACCAAAAAGATAAACATGAAACTTGTCAAATCCAAACAACAATAGCACCCTGACTAGGCATGCACAATTTCATGCAATTTTCTTAAACAAAATCAAAGTTAGTGCAAAAATTGGAGTTTAACATTGAAGTGCCTACTCAAGCAATGTTTAAAAGTCAAACATTAAAATCCTTATAACTTGAGAACCAAGTAAAATGTTTTCACAAAATCTATGAGAGGCATTTTCTTTGACCGAGCCACTTCTATCTTGAAAGTATCAGAATAAAATTCCAAACTGTGTTTGCTCTAGACTTGAGTAAAAAAGATAGTTTATACTCCCTGGTCTCAGAAGCCAGAGAAGCCACAATCACAAAACTTGCCAAATCCAAAGAAACCCTGACCATGCATACAAAATTTAATACAATTAGTCATGTGGCATCTAAGTTAGGAAGGCTCAGACTCACAACAGTAAACATTTTGTTGCAAAATTAACACATTTAATTGCAAAACTAAAACACCTCATGAAAGTAACATTATTCTTTGTATCACAGGGTTATCTCAAAAACCCTGTTGAGCATACTTAGAAGCCAGATTTTCAAAATCTTATAATTCAAGAGCTGATTGATATTTTTTTTACAACACATTTGGAAGGCAAATTCATGGGCCAAGCCCATTCTACCCTGAACATTCCAGAACAATATTCCAATCCATTCTTGCTCCACAGGTGAAGAAATAAAATAACAACCAAAAAGTGCATTTTTAAAGGTTCTTTAGAATGCCAACTCTCAGAATCCAGATGAGTGTCCATCACAAAACTTTCCAGTTCCTATGAACTTGCTACCCAGACTGCACATACAAAATGTTATGTACTAGTTCAGTACCTATTTATTTGATAAGAATATGTACAGTGTACTATAGAAGTTTGCTTTTTTGAGGTGATCTTGTGGTCTTCACATATACATAAAATATATACTTTACAATGGATAACAATCTCAGAACAAGGATCTTTAGGTTAGATGTACTGCACATTAAGAGGGCAACAAAGATATATAAACTGCATATGTCTATAATTTCTCTTATATATGTTATAAGTCATAATTCATATTTTAGGGTTTTTCATTCCTCAGGATGCATCTTGAAATGAACTGTTGCCAGTTCAGTATATCTTTCCTGGTAAAACTTTTGAAATGCATAAATACATACATACATACGTCAATCAATCAATCAATAACTGGAGAAATGGTTGAATATTTCCTGTTATAACCAGCTGGTTATACCGGGATTCATGAGACAGCATTTAGCCATCACTTTAGTATATGATAGTGCGAGCTGTGCTGTAACAGTTCACTTCCTTTGTGGTACCAAACTCCATAGGCCCAATTCCAGATGGAGCCCTTGGAGTAACACAAGTTGTGCCACTCCAAGGGCTACAGCAATGCTGGGTGTACCAGGATCCCTGTGCCATATTCTGAAAGAATGCAGGGTTCTTGTACCAAATGCCCCATGAATGCCCCAAGTGTGGGACTGCACCCAACCAATGGTGCACCAGCAGCACATGCCATAGGCACTAGCATCCCTTACACCAGCACAGAGGTGTATGGCCAGCACTGGTGGCAATGAAGCAGGGGACACAGGTGCCCAGTGCGGGTGTGGAGACTGGTGGGGTCATAGGGAGGGTCAGTGTGTCAGCAGGGTGGTAAGGTATTGCTTCAGCACCCAACAGGGTGCAAATGCCCATGATATATCAAATTGGGGTATTTGTATTCCCCAGGTGCCACAGTGATCCTGTACATTCCAGATGCCACACCAACCATCCCAATGCTCCTCTGTGTCCCACCTGCCCACAGACCCCACTAGTAGCTCTCAATTTAAGGTGTTCCAGTCAGTCACAAGGGGCTTAGATCATCTCCTGGCAGGTCTAAGTGGAGCACCATGTGATGTCCATGGCGGTGCTCTTGGAATCAGAATTGTGAGACCCGTTGTGGCCCAAGCCCCCTTGCAACCTGGTGTTCCCAGTTGCAGGTCACAAGGATGGTGCAGTGCCTGTTCAGTGCAGTGGGTTCCCCATTTAGCACAGCCCACATTCTGGAATAGGGACCGCCACAACAGGGGATGCAAAGTGTGACTTGCGACATTGATCTTTGTCACAAGCACCTTGCGTCCACCATAACAGCTTCTGGAATCAGGTCCTATGTCTTTACACTTTGCCCAGTCAGACTCAACACACAGGTCAACATAACATACTCAACTCAACATAGCCAAAGTCACGGTTTTGATGCAACATAAAAGCAGAGCAAGAGAAACAGATAGCATTCAGGAAGTATAAGGAAACACAAAAGGAGCAGGACAAAGAACTATACCAGTTAAAGCAGAAGGAAGCGGGGAAGGCTGTCAGAATAGCAAAGGCCCAAACCAAAGAAAAGAAGGTGGATAAAACCTTTTATAGGTACATTTGAGAACGAAGAAAGACAAAGGGAGAGATAGTGAGGCTTAATAAAGCAGAGGGTGGGTGGAAAGCAGAGGGTGGGTGGACAGAGAGGGACAGTGAAAAAGCAGAGATACTAAATGAATACTTCTGCTCAGTATTCACAAAAGAAGAGGAGCTGGAGGTACCTAATCCAGTCAATAGAAACACTTTGGATAGGAGGGTCGATACCAGTCCTTTCACAGAAGAAAAGGGTCTGAAAGAACTCCTAAAACTAAAAGTGGACAAAGCAAAGGTGCCTGACAGGATTCACTCCTGAATTCTAAAAGAACTAAGGGGAGAACTAGTGACACCACTGACTACCCTTTTTATCAAATCATGGGAGGATGGTGTGGTACCTGAGGACTGGAGGAGGGTGGATGTGATTCTACTTCACAAAAGTAGGAACAAGACAGAGTCAGGAAACTACAGACCTGTCAGTTTGACCTCAGTGTTAGGGAAAATGATGGAATAACTTCTGCAGGAAAAAAATGTTGAATACCTAGAGGCCAGTGGGGCACAGGACACAAGGCAGCATGGATTCACAGTGGGAAGGTCATGTCAGATGACTCTAATTGATTTCTTTGTCTGGGTGACCAAAGTAGTAGACCAGGGAGGGGCTGTGGACATGGTCTACCTAGACTTTAGCAAGGCATTTGACACAGTCCCACACAAAAGATTAATAAACAAATTAGCCAACCTGGGAGTGGGTCCCAGGGTGGTAGCATGGGAAAAACATTGGCTGGACCACAGGACACAGAGGGTAATAGTAAACAGAGTCCACGCTGAAGAAAGGGGGGTTACTAGTGGGTTACTGCAGGGTTCAGTACTGGGTATGGTCCTTTTTAATGTCTTTATAAGTGACATTGCAGAGGGACTGAAAGGAAAAGTATGCCTCTTTGCAGATGACACAAAGATCTGCAACAGGTTTGATACACAAGGTGGAGGGTGGAAAGGATGAGAAGAGACTTAGCAAGGTTAGAGGAATGGTCAGAAGTATGGCACCTAGAGATGCAGTGAAATTAAATTCAGAATGTGTGGGACTGTGCCTGGGCTGTGGAGCCACTTGGCAGCATTGCTGGCAGGAGGGGATGGGGAATAGTGTGCACACATGGGGGGGTGGCCAGGTGGTGTTAGACCACTCTAAAGTCTTTGCCCCCCCTCCAGAAGCATCAGCGCCACCACATCCACCAAGTCCACCACCACCACCAGTGGCAGCTGCAGGAGCTCCAGCAGCACTGCCTCCACAGCAGTAGGTCAAGCCCTGCTGTGACCATGCTGCCAGCACTGCATCTGCCCCTCCTGTGCCTGGTCCCCCTGCAGCCCCCCAGTTTGACAGTTTTTCAACTGTGTCGGGGGGACAGCAGCCTTGTGGTCTGTATACTTTGTGGGGTGGAGGTGCACTGTGGCCCCTGGGAGACACATCTGAGGACTAGGGGCCAGTGCACCCATATGTTGTACCACCACAATGTGGAGTGGCAGGCTGCCACAGAACATGCCAGCCCTCCACCTGCTGGCCCTTCTGTGGCAGTGGTAGAGGGTGCTGCTGTTGTGCATCACTGCAGCAAGAGGAGGGCCACAACAGCATCTGCTCCACCACCGCCACCAGCACCATCCTCAACACCATCACCTCTAGCTGGTGTACCATCACCAGCGGACTCCACAATGCCTGCAACTCAGGCAGACATAGCACTTTTGTGGGCCACAGTGGAAGAAAACAATGAGAGGGTGGGTGTTGTCCAGCAGTAGTTGGGCAGATAGAGTGACACCAGTTACAGATTGTGTCAATGCTCCATCTGCTGCTGGACCATCAGGGGATCCTCCATTAGCTTTTTTTTTTTTGCAGCACACCTCCCCACCCACACACTGCTGTAGTGTTTTGCTTTTGGTTAATAACAGAGAGAGAGAAGGCCACAGTAGTAGTTTAAATATATACAAACATACATACATGCTCCTTATTGCCCTGTTTTTATAATCCGGTGCCTCAGAAATGTTTACTTTCTGTTGTGGAGTGGTTATGGAAAAGTAGGACTGAGCAGTGCAAGTATAATGTGCTAAATTGCATGTGTGCAGTCAGCATTGTTTTGTGTGTGTGTGTGTGTGTGTGTGTGTGTGTGTGACATCAGACATTGTCCAGCTTCTTGCAAACATATATATGCTGACTTTGTTGCAGTGTTTATAGTATAAAGAATAGAGATAAGAATATATACCATATATTTTATTGTCACCATCATCATCATCAGCGGACTAAGTGATATGATATTTTTTCAGAGGTGTCTGGCCAGAGTGCACCTTAGTCACATACTGCACACTTGACTTTTAGGAGACCATGTGTTTTTTGTGCTATTATCTCCACAAAGTCATGTGTGCACTGTGAGTGAGTGACTGAGGTGCACAGTGGCCCAAGACCTCTGAAAAAATATCATATCACTTACTCCACCAGTGCTGATGGTACAAATAAAATATGTGTCATATATTCTTTCTTATCTTTATTCTTTCGATACTGCAACACGACACACCATATATATGTTTGCATAAAGCTGGACAATGTCTGCACATACAGGAAAGAACACTGATGGCATGCATGCAGTTTAGCACATCATACTTGCACTGCTCACAGTCCTGCAATGACAAACACTTCAGGAGTCCCGACACAAAGTAAACATTACTGAGGCTCCAGAAATATTTCTTTTTTGAAATAGACATTAAATCAGCACTGCAACAATCTGGTGAAAATTTTTACCTATACTTTTTCTGCTATTTTACATTGCCACTTGACTTACCTCCTGACTTGTATCATAGGATACAATTCTTTCCAGTATTTGAGTCTGCTTTAGTACTTTTTTTCATGTCTGAAATAATAAAAGGAGTGCTCCTTTTAATGTGGTGCAGACCAGGTCGTCATCAGTAATTTTCACTGTTTTTGTTCATCAGTTGTTTATATATATATTACTCTGGTTGTGAGTAAAATGAAAAAGTATGCAGCAGGCAGTGTTTTCTAACCTAACAGAACTATATTTGTTCAAAGACAGCTGCAAATACTGATGAAAACCTAGTCCGAGCAGTATATAAAAGGAGTGTTCCTTTTATTTTTTCAGAGATGAGAAAAGGTGCTGAAGCATAAAAAAATGTAAAAGAAGGGTATCATACAAGTCAGGAGGTAAGTGGCTGGCAATCTAAACTAGCATAAAAAGTATAGGTCAAAATGTTCACCAGATTGTTGCACTGCTGCTTTAATTTATAATATAATTATGACATTATGTGCTCACAACACACAAAATGCAACTGTCTTGTGTCCAAAAAATTCCCAAGTGCTGACAAAGTGAAATGGGAGCATTACACCACATATAAAGTCCCCCAGAATGTATTGCACAGTCACTCATGTGTGCAGTGGTCACACAGAGTCCCCAGAATTTTTCTGCATCCCCAAAATGCAACTTTCTTGTGTTCAGAACATTTCCAATTACTGACAAAGTGAAATGGGAGTGGTACACCACATGCAAAGTCTTCCAGAATGTATTGAGCAGTCATTCATGTGTGCAGTGGTCACACAGAGTCCCCAGAATGTTTCTGCATCCACATAATTCAACTGCCTTGTGCCCAGAAAATTCCCAAGTGCTGATCAAGTGAAACGGGAGCATTACACCACATACAAAGTCCTCCAGAATTTATTGCACAGTCACTCATGTGTAGAGACGGGCGAAGTGGTCAAAATTTGCTCTGTGGAGTAACGTGAAATCCGGGAAGTGCCCGCAATGTGAAGTGGAGTACTTCACATTTAAATGAGGAATACGAAGTCCATTGAAACCAATGATTTTGTGTTATTCTGCCTTCCCCAGACCACTTCTCTACCAATTTTAAGGCGAAGTACATTGAAATCAATGTATTCGCATCACTTTGCCTTGTAATTGAGCTCCAAAGGCGAATTTTACAGTGCTTCATGGGATTGCAGAACACATGGGTTCTAGATTGTTCAACTGTACAGCCTCAGTTTTTTGTAGTATGTGTAGTGGAAGATGGAGACAAGTTTCTTTTCAGAGCTCTGTGATTCAAATCCTCTAAAAGCTGTTAAAAAAGCCATTTTGAGCCGTTTTATTTGCTAAAAATTTAGTGCATCAATTGTAGGAAACCCTCCTGTGCTCATATCATCGAGTGTTTATTATTTGTGTGTGGATTTTGAATGTTAATTTAGAACAGTCAGTCTGTGTACTGTGAAGTATGCTTCAGGGGAGGGGTGTCTGTGGTGTAGGTAGATTAACTGGGAGAAAAAGTCAGTCTTTCTGTTTTGGTTATATTTTTCTTGTATAACTGTGTTAATGAACACACAGTAATATTTTCAGTAATTCTTGAATTTTTTTTGCTGATTGTTCCGAAGCAGTGTATAATTTCAGTTTGTTTAAAACATTTGGTTATATTACTAAAGGTTTTCAATTTGCTATGTATTACTTGTAGTGTGTGTGCGTATGTGGTGTGTGTGTGTATGTGTGCATGTGTGCACACACAATGAGTGCCATTAAATCAGACGCTTTTGATTGTGCCACAGAGTAATTGCAGCAGTGTGAACCTGCGATCCAGCACACCTACATGACATTATATACTGCTTTGTGGTATCTTTACAGGTAGTGGACTGTTACTGCCATGCACAACCTCCCCCCCCAACTGGCAAAAGGTATTCTTTTCCAGATTTGGATTTGTGACTTGTGAGCACTGGTTAGGTGTTGTGCCTTTGAGTCTGGATCTCTTGAGTGTGCAGTGCAATCTTGATCTGTCTGTGCTCTTGCACTTTGCAGTACACCATTAATTCTAGGAGACTTTGCATTTCTTGTTATGCTTTCATTTCACTTCATCAGCACTGGGGAATTTTGTGGAAAAAGACAGTAGCATTTTGGGGATTCACATTAATTCTGGTGACTGTGTGTTACCATTGCATGCAAGACTGAGTGTGCCATTAATTCTGGGAGACTTTGCATTTCTTGTTGTGCTATCATTTCACTTCATCAGCCCTGGGGAATTTTCTGGACACAAGACAGTAGCATTTTGGGGATGCACATTCATTCTGGTGACTGTGTGTGATGTGTGAGCACTGCATGCATGACTGAGTGTACCATTAATTCTGGGAGACTTTGCATTTCTTGTGCTATCATTTCACTTCGTCAACACTGGGGAATTTTCTGGCTGTTTCTGGCAGAAGAGAACTGGTTGCAGAGCAAGAAACAGAAGTCCAGAACTACAGATTTGTTACTAATTAATCTCTTCTGTCTCAGCAGGAGTAGTAACTGTTTGGATTAGCAAACAGATACTTTATTAGAAGACCGGGGTCTCATTTAAGTAAAAAAGAAGTATTTTCTGAGGAAGGGGGCAGTATCAGCTCAATTTACTGAGAACAGAGGGTGAATCTAATTGGGGTGTGGCTTAGCAGCTTAGGTGTACAAAAGCACCTGTCTCCAATTACAGCTTTCGGCTCTTTCTGGCAGAAGAGAACTGGTTGCAGAGCAAGAAATAGAAGTCCAGAACTACATATTTTTTACTAATTAATCACTTCCATCTCAGCAGGAGTAGTACCTGTTTGGATTAATCAAACAGATACTTTATTAGAAGAAGTGGGTTTCATTTAAGTAAAAAAAAAGTGTTTTTTTCTGATGAAGGGGGCAGTATCAGCTTAATTTACTGAGAGCTTAGACTGATTCTAATTGGGGGTGTGGCTTAGCAGCTCAGGTGTACAACAGCACCTGTCTCCAATTACAGCTTTCGGCTCTTTCTGGCAGAAGATAACTGGTTGCTGAGCAAGAAACAGAAGTCCAGAACTACAGATTTTTTTTACTAATTGCCCTCCTTCCCACCCCTCCACCCTCCCACCCAAAGCCAATTCTAGTTTTACGGCCACTGAATTTGACTGACAACAGGAACTTCCTGTTTGGCAGTAGGAAGGGAAGGATCACTGAGACATATTAGTTTCAGCAACCTTGAAGGAACCTAAAAAAAAAATAACTCTTTATTCCCCCCCCAGCTGCCAGAGGTCTGAATCCAAGCACGGAGGAAAGAGACTACTGAAGACTACAGGAAGTTCCTATCCCAGAACAGAAAGGGTGAGAGTTGTAAGGGCACATAGGCAGTGGGAAAGAAAGTGTAAAAATACATAGAAGGAGGAGACAATAAGCATACAAAGCAACAGGAGAGAGGACACAAAATAAGTCAGATTGGAGTGGTGCAGTGCAATGGCTATGGAGCAGCAGTGTTCCGAGAGACATTGTGGAGGCTATGATGCTGCCCTGTTTTCAGGCACCTCTTTGGTCTGAGGAAGGAGGTTGCCCATCTCCAGGCTGACCTGGCTAGGATTTGTAAAACCTCTTCTCCCACCCAGGGACCACCAGGGCCACCACCGTTACCTCAGAGTTTGCCAAGAAAGAGGAGCAGTTGGACCAAGGTGGGCACTGAGATGGAGAGGGTGGTGGAACAGAGGTGCACCCTCCAGTTGTAGATCTCCACATATCATAGGCTGTTCTGGCAAAGAGTGGCTCCACTATGGAGGCACCTGCAGTGGAGACCAAGGAGGATGCTGGGAACCTCAACAAAGGAGACCCACAGGAGGGTGGCACGAGACCCCATAGGGGAAGGAAACAACTCCTGGTGGGGAACTCAATCATTAGGGGGATAGACATGGGGGAGGAAGGGGATAGGGAGGTAAGGTGCCTGTCTGGCACCATGGCTTGGAGGGACAAGAAGTGAATCCTCAGGATCACGGAAGCAGCTGCATGAAGGAGGGAGCTGGATGTCATTGTCCTCCTAGGGACAAATGACCGGCCTGTAAATGGGATCAGAGCAGTGTAAGAGGAGTTTGTGGAGTTGGGGAGGGGCCTTAGACAAGAAAGTATGTACGGTAACCTTCTCTAGAGGTGCTGCCTGTTCATGGCAAGGATGATGCTAGGTATTCTGCAAATGGATTCAATGAATGGTTGAAAAACTGTTGTGAGCTCAGGTTTTGTCTTCATTGGGACTGGGAGCAACCTGGAGGATGCAGCTTGTACTGGCGCTGATGGTCTGCATCTGTCCAGGGAATGCAGGATCCTAGGTGACAGGTTTAAATGCTTCATTGGCAAGCATTTAAACTAGCCAAGGGGGGAAGCACTGAAAAGGAGCAGGGAAATCTCAGCCTCCCCCCACAAAGCACAGTAGTTAGAGAGGTAAACACCATGGCGGAGAAGTCAGTAGGGAGCAGGACAGGGATAAATGCAGAAAAAGGTATTAAGGACAGGGATGGGGCTAAAAGGGGTAAGGCCATAAAAAAATAAATGGAAGGTGATGAGTACCAATGCCCACAGTCTGTGCAACAAGCTCCCTGAACTAGTGGCCTTGATGGAAGAGGGATGCCTGGATAGTGTGGCAGTCACTGAAACATGGTACACAGAGAACCATAAGTGGGAAGTCAACATACCAGGATACACAGTCTACAGGAGGGACAGGGTGGGTAAAAGAGGAGGAGGTGTAGCTCTCTATATAAGGGAAGAGTTTAAAGCAACAGAACTAAAGAGTAAACAGGAAGTTGATGAGTCACTATGGGTCACCCTGGAGACAGGAAATGGCACCACAATCCACATGGGGGTTGTGTACAGATCCCCATCTCAGTGGGATGAAATGGACAAGGAAATGATAGAAGGCATCCTTAAAGTGGCAGAAAAAAGGGAGATATTGTTAATGGGGGACCTGAATATGCCAGATGTTAACTGGAGTACCTTTGCTGCAGGCACATCCAAGAGCAGAGTCATTCTTAATGTCCTACAGGGGGCATGCATCAGACAGCTAGTGTTGGAACCCACTCGGGAGGGAGCAGTCTTAGACCTGGTACCCTCAAATGGGGAAGGAGAAAGGATCTCAGATTTAGAAGTGGGTAGTCATCTGGGAACAAGTGACCACCAAACAGTGTGGCTCACAATAAACACAGCCATAGAGTCAAGCCAAACAAAAACTAGAGTATTGGACTTTAGGAAGGCTGACTTTGGGAAAATGAGAGAGTGCCTTAGAAAAGCACTTGCAAATGGGCAAGACGGAGGGGTCGGGGAACAATGGGGAATAATCAAAACAGCCATCACAGTGGCAACAAGCCTTTGTGTGAAGCAAATAAATAAAACAAAACAAAGGAAAAAAAAACACTGTGATTCTCAAAAGAGGTGGCAGGGATGGTTAAGGAGAAAAGGATAGCATTCAGGAAATATAAGGAAACACAGCAGCAGGACAGATAACTTTATCAGTGAAATCAGAAGGAGGCAGGGAATGCAGTCAGAATAGCAGAGGCACAAACTAAGGAAAAGATAGCCAACTCTGTTAAGAAGGGGGATGAAACCTTTTATAGGTACATTAGGGAGTGAAGAAAGACCAAGGGAGGGATACAGAGACTTGATAAAGGGGAGAGAATGTGGGCAGAGGGTGACAGTGAAAAAGCAGGGATACTGAACAAATATTTCTACTCAGTATTCACAACAGATGAGGAGGGGGAGGTGCCTAAACCAAACCAGGAAGAAACTCTGAATAGGGGGTTGATACCAGTCCATTCACAGAAGAAAGTGTTTTGAAAGAGTTCTTGAGACTGAAGGTGGACAAAGCAATGGGGCCTGATGGGATTCACCCAAGAATACTAAAAGAACTAAGGGTAGCACTAGTAACACCACTGACTACTCTCTTTAACAAATCATGGGAGGATGGAGTGGTACCTGAGGACTGGAAGAGGGCAAATGTGATTCCACTTCACAAAAGTGGGAGCAGAGCAGAGGCAGGAAACTACAGACCAGTTAGTTTGACTTCAGTGGTAGGGAAAATGATGGAATCACTTCTGAAGGAAAGAGTTGTTGAGTACCTAGAGGGCAGTGGGGCATTGGACCCAAGGCAGCTTGATTTCACAGCAGGAAGGTCATGTCACACAAACCTAATAGATTACTTTGACTTGGTGACCAAAGTAGTAGACCAGGAAGGGGCTGTGGATATGGCCTACCTAGATTTTAGCAAGGCATTTGACACAGTCTCACACAAAAGATTAATATACAAGTTAACCAGCCTTGGAGTGGGTCCCAAGGTGGCAGCCTGAATAAAAAACTGGCTGGACAACAGGACACAAAGGGTAATAGTAAACGGAGTCCACAGTGAAGAAAGGAGGGTAACTAGTGGGGTACCGCAGGGTTCGGTACTGGGACCAGTCCTCTTTAATATCTTAATAAGTGACATTGGAGAGCACCTGAAAGGAAATGTATGCCTTTTTGCAGATGACACAAAGATCTGCAACAGGGTTGATACACAAGGTGTGGTGGAAAGAATGAAAAGGGACTTGGCAAGGTTGGAGGAATGGTCAAATACATGGCAGCTCAGATTCAATGCAAAGAAGTGCAAGGTAATGCATCTGGGAAACAAAAACCCAGGGGAAGAGTACACAATGGGGGTGAGTTAACAGCAACAAAAATCAAAAGAGACCTAGGAGTAATTATATCAGATGCCCTAAAGGTGGTCAAGCAATGTGAAAAGGCAGTAAGGAGGGCTGGGGATACTGGGATGCGTAAAGAGAGGCAACAACAGTAGAAAACAGGAAGTTGTTATCCCTCTCTACAGACAGTTAGTGAGACCCCATCTGGAGTACTGCGTGCAATTCTGGAGACCCCATCTCTGCAAAGACATAGACAGAGTGGAGGCTGTTCAAAGGAGGGCAACCAAAATGGTGCAAGGTCTGCATCAGAAGACATACGAGGAGAGACTGAAGCAGCTTAATATGTATACCCTTGAGGAAAGGAGGGAGAGGGGGGACATGAGAGAAATTTTCAAGTATCTCATTGGAATTAATAAGGTACAAGAGGGTAGTATTTTTCAGAAGAAGAGATGTCCAAGAACAATGGGGCACAATTTGAAGATAGAGGTAATGTTAGAAAGTATTTTTTCACAGAGAGAGTTGTGGATGCATGGAACAGCCTTCCTGAGGAGGTTGTGGAGTCAGGAACAATGGGAGAATTTAAGAATGCATGGGACAGGCATAAGGCAATTCTAGTGGGGGGCAGGAGGAAGTAAGCTGTTGATTAACTAGAATCTGCAGGTTATCCATCAGGTAGGGAAATGGGCAGACTGGGTGGGCCAAGTTTTCCTTATCTGCCGTCAAATTCTATGTTTCTATGTTTCTGGACACAAGACAGTAGCATTCTGGGGATGCACATTAATTTTGGTGACTGTGTGTTACCACTGAGTGCATGACTGAGTGCGCCATTAATTCTGGGAGACTTTGCATTTCTTGTTTTGCTCTCATTTCACTTCATCAGCACTGGGGAATTTTCTGGACACAAGACAGTAGCATTTTGGGGATGCACATTAATTCTGGTGATTGTGTGTGTGAGGGTCTGCCAATATTGTTGTCACTCCACCTTATTTCGTGTTAAGATGGAATGACATGCGAAGTAATAATTACAAGGTGAAGTGAGCCTTTTGCTTTGGCCACTCCACGTAGCAGAGTGACAATGCAAAGTGGCCACTTTGTATTCACTTCGCCAGTGGAATTTAATTTTGCTGCATCTTTACTCATGCATCCAGTGGTCTCTTAGAGTCCCCAGAATTTTTCTGCATCCCCAAAATGCAACCGTCTTGTGTCCAGAAAATTAACATACTGTGATGATGATGTCATGATGCACAGTGTATTGCCAAACTGTGTGAAGGAGGGATAACATGACTTGGATCCATTTAGTGTTCCAACAGAAATGATGACCATGAGAGAACTGTTGCTTGTCCAAATTGTGCTGCGATTCCTGCGAATGCGATGTGATCACCTCAACTGGATGGAAGGGTGCCCTTTGTGTGTACATGAATAGTAGCCTTGGTGAGTTGATACTTATATATATATATATAGATATATATATATTTGTATTTTCTAGGTGGGGGATGACATATATATACATGTGCTGATTGTATCGTTTTGTGTCACATACTGTTGGTGTGCACAATCCAGTACTTGATGAGAAATTTTGATGCTGGCACTGGAAATGGAATACTCTCAAGCCAATGAAGGTAAGTATATTTTTTTGGGCGGGGGCATATTTGCAAGTAGGTCTCAATAATGGTTTATTATTTTGTTACTTCTTCACAGATTTCATCTGCATCCTTCTCCAGTCCAATAATGATGGTCATGGTCATCATCGTTTCAAACAACTTCTGCTTGTTACATGACTGCCACAGCCAGAGGGGGGTCATGATGTTGAAGAAGTTCTTTGGATAAGGCAACTATGACACCACAAAGCATCTGGAAGTTTCCTAAAAAAAGAAATGAAGGACTTATTACAACTTCATTGCAGCAGTAAGACATTATGTTTAAGCCGTGGCTGTTCCACCACGGGTATCTGGATTAACACAGATAGCAAGCTGTCCCACTGCAATCAACAGATCACAATTTAATTTAGTACCAGGCTGTGTAACAAATATACTGTTTCAGTGTCCCTGCATCTTGACTCAAGTTACATTTTAAAACCACATCTTGTCAAGTAAAAGTAACAAGACCTGAGTCCAACTTTTTCAACACTGTCTTGGCTGCACAGCTGCAAATTTGGAATACAGTGCATAATATGTTGCAGAAATATTTTTTGTGATGTACATGTCACCTAGTTTACGAATCATCAGTCAGATTTTTTGCACTCTTATGAACAAAAAAGGAAGAGATGAAATAAAACTGATATACTTACCAGTATGAATTGGAAATGGATATCTCATAGGTTCCTGTAGACAGTACTGCTGCTGTGCCATTGATACAGATCTTCAGTGAAGGGGAGTCATTTGTTGCTGACCTGCAAAAAACAAAATAAGTTGACCATCTGTGTTTGACCATTGCAGCTCAGAAAAGCAACAGAAAACAAAACATTACAGCTTAAGGAAGTTGAATAGCATAACAAACATTAGTATGCCTACTCATTTTATAGTTTTAATAGTAAGAAGCCTTGTGCCTGTGGCTGATGGATGTGGTCTCCTGTTTGACTCCATCTGCCTTGGCATGGTCAAGACATGTAATGGAAAACATTCTTACAATGGTGGTGGTGAGTGGTGGTGGTCATAACTAAGGCACATGATAACATTCCCTCTCACATCTTCCTGCATCTGGTGGTGGTGGCAGTGTCTAACAGTGGTCTTATGGTGGTGATAGTCCAGGGACACACACGGTCACATTCCCTATGGTGGCAGTGGAAAACAGTGGTCTTATGGTGGTGGTAGTCCAGGGGGACACATGGTCACATTCTCAATGGTGGCAGTGGTGAACAACACTCTTATGGTGGTGGTAGTCCAGGGGGACACACGGTCATATTCTCTATGGTGGCAGTGGTGAACAGTGGTCTTATGGTGGTGGTGGTAGTCCAGAGGGACACACAGTCACATTCCCTATGGTGGCAGTGGTGAACAGTGGTCTTATGGTGGTGGCAGTCCAGGGGGACAGACGGTCACATTCCCGATAGTGGCAGTGGCAAACAGGTAGCAGTGAACTTTTGGTGGTGGTAGTCGGGGGCCAGGATATACTGTGTATTCTGTGTTATAAATGTGATGTGACATATAGAATTTGAATCATTATGAGTGGGACACTGATTTAACTTCATGAAAAAGAAAACGTATATCATACAATAAATGTAACAGCCTTTTAACCACTTAAGTTGAAACCTGCCAACATTAACCTCATCATCATTCATCATCCTTTAGAAAGAAAGCTGCCCTTGCAGTCTTCTATGTCTGAATTCTGACCACTGGGAAATTCTTCCTCCATTGTGTTATCATCTGTATCAATGGTAGGCCATTTCATGCTGTCACTGACACCAGGATGGTCCCTTTCTACAACTTCAGCAAAACCATGACTATGCCAGGGTATGAATACTGTAGTTGTAGTCTGAGCTGGTATGTGCCTCTCATTCATTTTTATGAATGTCAGCAAACTGACATTTGCAGGAGAGAGGTTTGTATGATGATCCCAAGCTATTGCACCTGCTGAGCTGAATACCCTCTCGACACTCCCACTGGAGGGTGGGCATGTCAGGTACTTCAGTGCCACAGCAGTCTGCTCTGGCCATTCACTGATCTTTCCACTCTAGTATAAAGGAGATCATCAGTCATTGACAGATGTCTGTTTTCAGACAAATATGACTCAACCATTTGCTGTGCTGCTCTAAGTCCAGTGGTTAATGCATCATCCTGTTCTCTGGAATCATTTATGTCATAAATCCCTACTTGGGACAAAGCCTCCCAACGTGGATTAAAGCCAACCGCTTTTGATGACAGACCACCTGGAACTGCAGTCCACTTCCCCGTACAGGATATGCTTCATACTACTCCTCCAGGTTCACCTACAGCCTGACTATGTTGCTGATGTTTGCTGACATTGGCATGTGACTTCTGTGCCCCATGAACCAAGCTCACCAGTTGCCCACTGATAGTTTTTGCCTGTTCAGGCCTGACCTCCAATAGTGAGGCAATTCCACATTTGTATCATGGGTCCAGCATTGTTGCTATTGCAAAGTTGTCACTACGCTGAATGCTCAAGATGCGATGATTCTGGTCAAATACTGTCAGCATGTGTTTCAGCAACACACTGCTAACACTGTCTCTGGCAAAATCAAGGCTATGCTGTACATTCACCAATGTCTGCCTCAGCACCCTCAACAGTGGAATTGATTAGCTAATGAAGTCAGGCTTGCCACTCATTGCCTATCTGGTATGTTCAAAAGGCCTCAAGAGTGTTATTACAGAGTCCATGATGCACCACTGTTCAGTCATCATAGACATGGAGTCCCCGGAACTGTCACAGCAAGTGTGCATGACAAGATATTCTGAGATGGCTTTGTATTGTTCATACAATTCTTTGCCATGTAAAAAGTGGAGTTCCACCAGGTGACAACTTCCAGCTTCAAGCTGTGCTGCGGGAGGCTCTTTCGGATCTGTAACTGCTGAAGTTGGTCACTGGCCTTTGCAGAGCGTGAAAAGTGAGAACAGATATGGGCTGCAACTGTCAGCATTTCCTTTATATCAGGGTGCTGCAGAAACTCCTGCACCACAAGATTTAAACAGTGGGCCATGTATGGAACCTGAAAAAAGCCACCATTCCTGATGCATTTCACCACATTTTACCCATTGTCACTTGCTATGAACCCAGCTCTCAGGGACAGGGGGTTCAGCCACTTGTCAATTTCAGTCAGTACCAGGTCCACCATGTTTTTACCAGTGTGTGAAAAGGTCACATTGCGCATAGCAATTGTTACGTGCTGTTGAATTCCTGGAAGATTGGTACCATGACACTCCACCTTACTACACTGATTATTCACACTACCAACATCGCAAACAACCCCCGGCACCTGTGCTCAGTGTGCAGTTTTACACAAATATGAACTCCCTGCTGTTTTGCCACTCATCCACGTATCCATACTTAAATGGATGAATGGAGAGGAGGAATGTTGAAGGGCATGTCTTATTGAGTTGGACACAGTACGGTACAACTCGGGGACATCAAGGGTCAAAAAGTATGTCCTGGATGGGACTTTCCATTTTGGACAGGCACGTGCAGCAAACTGCCGGAACCCAGAATTCTCCACAAAGGAGAAGGGCAAAAGATCAATTGCCAACATTTCAGCTGCAGCAGCATTAATTTCACATGACACTGTATGATTGGACAGGTACTTCAGCTTATGCGCAAAAACACTCTGTAACATGGGCTGACTTAAACATTTTACATAGGGTGTGATGACAAATGGTTCTGCTCTGCAAATCACAGGGGGTGGAGTGTGGACGTGTGATGAAGATGGCTGCACAGGTGATGACAAACCCAGAAATGCAGTTACTTTCCCAGATTTACCAACACTGGTTGATGCACCACTTGCACTAGACATACTGCATTGACTACTACCACCACCAAAACTGCTACTTTCACCACCAGAACAGGAGGGGCAGGCAATGGAACTGAATCAGTCTTCAGACCTATTAGTAGTCACTATCTCGAATTATGCCATTACCGATATAGAAGAACAAGTGTTACAGAAGGATTTGAACTTTATTCCAACAACATATATTAATGAATTCAAGGCTATGTTGTATTTGTATAAATTTACCAGGAAGCTAGATGTACGAGCTACGTTCCATCAGAATGTTCAAATAGAGGGAGAGAGAGAGGGGAACACTAGAGAATCAGTTGAGGAAACCTTCGACTTATATACCCCTTAAAAATTTGATTGTGATCTCTTTTCACAAAGCTTGTGAACAAGATATTTCACTTATTTTGAGTCATCCTACGATGAGATTTAACAACTGCAGCACATGAGAAAGAGAGGTTATCAAGGGACTACAGGAAAATCCATTGATCATTATCAAAAGGACAGACAAAGGTGGAACTATAGTAGTTCTGGATAAAGTCAAGTATCAACAGGAGCTGGCTACGCAGCTCAGAAATACTGAATTTTATTCTAAATTGCCAAAAGATATTACACTGGACTGTAAGAAACATATTGATTTACACTTGTATGAGATATTTTTGAATATGGTTATGACAAAATAGACATATGATTTTTTGACAGTGGAATTCCCTGTCCTGTCCCACTTTTTATGGACTCCCGAAGATTCATGAAAATCTCCAGGAGCCCCCAGCTAGACCTATTGTTGCCTCTATTGGGTTGGTTTCAGAACCTTTACCACAATTTGTGGATCAGCATATTCAGCAAGTAGTTCCTTTTTGGACTGTACAGGTTAAGGATACAACACAGGTGATTCAATGAATACAAAGTCTTAATGTTGAAGATAAAGATATATTGTCAACCCTAGATATAGGTGCCCTATACACCAATATCTCCCATAGTGGGGGGCTGGATGCTTTGAGAGAAGCACTTGTAAAACACAATAATTTTGCTGATCCATTTATTGAGTGCCTTTTGGGATTGACAGATTTGGTCCTTAATAGCAATGTTTTTGAGTTTGATAATGATTTTTTTCTTCAGACTAAGGGAACAGTGATGGGGGATTCTTTTGCCCCCAGTTATGCTAATATATACCTTATGCAAGGGGAAAAGTAATTTGTGATCTCAGATCAGAACCCACACAGAACACAGTTAGCTTTTTATGTTTGCTTTATAGACAACATATTTATTGTCTGGAGGGGTTCTCGATTGTCTTTGATGATTTCATGCTATATCTGGAAGGTACAAATTCCAACTTAGGCTTTTCCAAACAAGTAGGACAGTCTCAGATTGAATTTTTATACCTGTGCATTTTCAAAAATGGGGATGGGGGGTTGGACACTAAGCTGTTCACACAACCCACGGCTAGGAATTCACTGTTAAAATATGATAGTTGCCATCCTAGGCACATCATTAAAAATATCGCTAAGGGACAGATGATGCACCTTAAGAGAAATACTTCCTCCCCTGTGCAATTTGAAAGTGATGTTAGACAACTGATGCAGAAGTTTGAAAATAGAGGCTATAATAAATCTGAATTGCTAAGGACAAAGGAAGCAGTGGGCCAGATAGATAGAGAGATGCTATTAGATAAAGGCCTCACTGTCATTCCTACAGAATATAAACCAGTGCTAAATTTACAGCATACAAACCATGCAGTGTTCAGATTGGGGAGATTGTGAGAAAACATTGGGGCTTACTTAAATTGGAAGCAAAACTGGCAATAGAGAAAGTTGGAACCCCGGATGATTTGTAAGAAGGGCCAGAACCTGACAGATCATGTGACCAAAAGCTACTTTCAAGCACAACCAGACACTGTTAAACAGAATTTACCAGGTGGGACCTTTCCACGTGGAAACTGTACCTTTTGTATTAATTTACAGCGGGGATCCATTTTTCACCATCCAGTGACTGGTAAACAATTTGTCAACAGAGATTTTAGTAATTGTTCTTCAACCTATGTGATATATATAGCTGTTTGTTGTTGCTATGATTTTTATATCGGTAAGACTAAAAGAAATTTTAAGAGTTGAATTGCTGAACACCTCAGATGCATTTCCAACATGGATACTAAAAATGCCTTAGCTGTATATGTTATGAATAAAGGTACAGGCATCATTTTAAGTTTCAGGGGTTACAAAAAGCATTCCCAAATATCGGGAAGAAGAGATCTACAGTAGATAACAGATTATTGCAGATGGAGAGCAGATGGCAATGCCTCCTGGCAGCCCATAAGGAAAAGGTGCTCAATGCAGCTTTCAGTATTGTCCTGTTTCTCAAAGACAGGAGTCATTATTAAATGTTAGGTGTTTTTATAGCCTGTCCAATCCTATTTAAGGATTAATAGTGTATATATATTTTTTTCTTGTCATGCATTTGTATAGGTTTTGTTTTTCTTTGGTTAATCATTTAAACTTAACTTTGATGCTGACTTGAGTATCTGTTCATGATGGGAAGAGACATATATTGTGATATTGGTTACTTTAAAATGAATTGTTATGTCTTTTATGCACTGGCACTTTATAATGGGGGATTTCTTTTTAAGGTGATACACTATAAAATGAGAAACTTTGCACAGAAACTCATACATTGACAAAACGTCTGCTGACGTGAAATGTACGTCTGCGAGTGCATGAGTGGGTGCTGCTATTTGGCTTGGTTACGTGTTGAATGTAGCTGTTTTATATTTAATAAAATGCCTTTTACCGAGATCTAACACAGAGGTCCTTTTTCTCTACTTTGCTGGGTTGCCCAACCTTTTTGTTTTTACTCTCATCACCACTGGACAAGATTTCAGAATCATTTTGTCCCTCCACCTCATCATGCCTGTAGTAATCCTCTGCTCTTATTACATCACTACTGCACACATTTAATTTTCTACTTGAAGTTACAGTCATGGAAGGGGATCGTATGTTCATTATGGTTAATGATAAGGGTGAACACCCCACTGTGGTACAGGTAGTAGCTGCCATCTTGTGCTTGGTCCACAGTGTCATGTGCCTGTTCTTAAGTTGTTTATGCTGTTCCCCTGTGCCCAAATGGTTCCCCTCTTTACCTCGACTCACACGCACCTGGCAAACCTGGCAGATTGCAACTGACTAATCATTTGATCTTGCACAAAAAAAGTCCCAAACAAGGGATTGTGAAGCTGTAGTTTTAACATGTCCCTGATGCTGCTTATAGGACTCTGTTTTTTTAAGCCATGAAGTGGGGGGTGTGTTACATGACTTTTCAGGCAGGACACACTTGGACTGCAACTGGCCACCACGACTACCTGTCTTTATTACAGGGTCATCATTATCAATTGAAACTGGTAAATCACAACTGTTTGGGGGTAATGCAAACAGACCCAGACACAGATACCTTGAATTTCTTTTTCTCTGGTTCCCAACAGGGGTCACTGACATCATCATCATATTCATCAACATCATCCACATCTTCTGCTTGGATGCTGGCATGTGGACTGCATGTTGCAAGCACAGCAACATCATCATCATCAGATTCATCATCATCAGCACCACCATCACCTGAACCTTTTTCACCACACTGTGAATCAATGCATGGCAAATGCGTGACCTGAACCACGGTGGAAGAAATGTCACATTGTGTGCTATCATTGATGATCAGAATCCTCATGTTCAGTTACTGGAATGTTACTGGGGAGCATGACATCATCTACACTGTCACTCACTGGCACTGCTTCATACTCCACTATATGTTTAGTGGAACTTGAGGCAGCGATACTCATACCACCACCAGCAACTGCACTAACACCACCAGCTGGGACAACATCATCTCCTCCAGCTATGAGTGAAGCTACTGATTGCACTGTAAAAAACACTGAAGGAGAAATACCTTTCCTCACATCAGCAATGCACTTCTGCGGCTGCGTACTACCATGCCTATGGACAATCTTACCACTGGCAACAGTACCATTGCCGAGAAAGAGCTTTGCTTGCACATCTCTTTGCGGGCATTTGGGGATCAACAAGACTATTCTGAACAAATTTAGATTTTGGAACATTCACTCTGGGCGGGGCCGGGGGTGAGGGGGGGGTACTTGGAAGTGAAGCCAAAAACAACTGTTGCTTCAACAAGAGATACAGACACAAAGTCACAACAAGTTCAACACCTTAACTAACCAGTTGTGCTCTCAAGTCACAAACAATCCAGTCTGGAAAAGAATACATTTACCTGTGGGGGGGGGGGGCACTGACTACAGATTACGGCAGTGCAAAACCAAGAAAAGATACCACAATGGCAGTACAAAATCATGCAGGTGCAGTGGCTAGCAGGTTCACACTGCTGCACCTGCAATTACACTACGGCGCAATAAAAGGTATATTATTTGATGTCACACACCACACACACACACACACACATGCACACACACAAATTGTCTACAAGTAATGTGTAGCAAATTGAAAACTTCAGTAATATACAACGCATTTTAAACAACCTGAAATTATGCACTGCTGCACTAGGTCCACAATGCACACAATCAGCAAATAAATGCAACAATTACTGAAAATATTACTGTGTGTACATTAACACAGTCAGTTATACAAGAAAAATCTAACCAAAAGACAAACTCCCTATTTCTCCAACTTAAGTCTATGTGTACCACAGATATGCCCCTCCCCCAAAGCACACTTCCACTGTCTCTCAGTACACATACTGAATGTTTATATTAACATTCAAAATCAACACACAAACAATAAATGCTCGATGATATGAGCACAGGAGGGTTTCCTACAATCAGTGAACTTAAGTTTCAGCAAAAAAAATGACTCAAAATACTTTTTTAACAGCTTTTAGAAGGTTTGAATCGCAGAGAGCTCTCAGAGCAGGCTGTCTCCAACAGCTTCCTACACACACTACCCCGAACTGAGGCTGTGCAGAACAATCTAGAGCCCATGTGACCTGAAATCCCATGAATCACTGCAAAATTCACCTTTGGAGCTTAAAACAAGGGGAAGTGAGGTAAAGTATTGTTTTCAATGTACGTCACCTTAAAATTTGTGAAGTAGTGGTTTTGGGGAAGGTGGAGTAATGCAAAGTAATTATTTTCAATGGCCTTCATGTTATTTATTGTGACGTGAAGTACTCCACTTTGCGCTGCGGAGCACTTCTCGAATCTGTCTTTACTCCACGAATCGCTCCACAGAGTGAATTGAGGACACTTCGCCCATCACTAATGGCAGCTTAGATTCAATGCAAAGAAGTGCAAAGTAATGCACCTGGGAAACAAAAACCTAGGGGAAGAGTACACAATGGGGGAAGGTAGTAACAACAACAAAAATGGAAAGGGACCTCAGAGTAGTCATGGCAGATGACCTAAAGGTTAGCAAGCAATGTGAGAAGGCAGTAGGGATAGCTGGGGGGATACTGGGATGTATAGAGAAAGACATCACCAGTAGAAAACAAGACGTTGTTATACCTCTTTATAGACAGTTGGTGAGACCCCATCTGGAGTACTGTGTGCAGTTCTGGAGATTCCAGCTCAGCAAGGACATAGACAGGATGGAGGCAGTCCAGAGGAGGGCAACTAAAATGGTGCAGTGTCTGCACCAGAAGCCATAGGAAGAAAGACTAAAGGAGTTTAATATGTATATCACTGAGGAACGGAGGGCGGGGGAGACATGATAGAAACTTTTAACTACCTCAAAAGACTCAACAAAGTCCAAGAGGGTAGCATCTTTCAGAAAAAGAGATGTGCAAGAACAAGGGGGCACAATCTGAAGATAGAGCGGGGGTGGCTCAGGAGCAATGTGAGGAAGTATTTTTTCACAGAGTGGGTGGTGGGCACATGGAACAACCTTCCTGAGGAGGTTGTGGGATCAAAAACAGTGAGGGGATGCAAAAATGCATGGGACAGACATCAGGCAATTATTGTGGGGGGTAGGAAGAAGTAGGCTGTTGGTTAACTAGGATCTGCAGTTTATCCAATAGGTAGGGAAATGGGCAGACTAGGTGGGCCAAGCGGTCCTTATCTGTCTATGTTTCTATGTTTCTAAAAGAAAATAAACAAGTAACACAAGATGCAACATAGCAATAACAAACACCTGTGATGCTGAAGCAGTACTAAATCATCAGAATTCATCAACCTATCCTAGCCGGGTGTCAGTGGTTGGCCACTAGACATGAGTTGGGCAGACAAAACTGAAAGTTCATTTGTCAGGCAGGTTGCTATGGTGTCTCATTTCTTGATGCTAGACACTACTAGCAGACAAGTGTTCTTTAGTGAACAGAAGAACATCAATACAAACAGGCTCTGAATAAACTAAGTTTCCAAACCATAACATTATTTTTTCAGACAGTTTTCTTCAAGTAAAAAAGTTAACATGGCAGTAGTTCTAAAAAACAATGTATACTGTAGGCAGAGTGTAATTTTTTTTTTTAATAAACCACTCAGGGTCTTTCTCAGAGTTTATGTGGCATCCCACACCTCCAGTGTCCTACCGTATTCATTATTCTTTTTTACCTTTTTTTGGTTTTTTTACCAGGAGAGACACACTTAGCTAATAGCTTGTTTACAGATGCAGCCTGCGAGCACAAAGAAGTTAAGTGACTTGCTCAGGGTCACATAGTATGCAAGTGGGGGCTGTGGGATTCAAACCCATGTCACCAGGCTTGCAGCTCAGAGCCTTAAACCACTGCACTATACTGCCTCTTATATACCAATATATACCAGTCCCAATAAGTACCTACCAATTGTGATGAAGTTTGGGAATGGAAAACACAGACACAGTAGCTGTCAGGACTTAAACATGCAAATCTATGTGAAATTTATTTAACTGCAAACATGGAACAGAAAATAATAAACCAAATTAAGGAACAAGCAAACAGGCAATAAACACAGAGTGGAATTCAACATAAACTCAATCTTCCACAATGCTCTGTGTTAACTAGAGAACCTACTGGCACAGCCTCCCAGGCTGAACTGAACTGCTTACTCTTTAGAAAAGGTCATTTTATAGATCCAAGAGGTCACCTGATCCACCCCTAAGCTAATATAGACAATTACTACTCTAATAAAAAGAATGGGGATCAGAATGACACTACATATCTAAGGCAACTTATATATTCATATTAACAGCCATTTCATGCATATGAAAAAGAAAATTACTCCAGAAATGTAAAGACAACATCCTTTTTGTCATGAAGCTCCTCCCACCTCCCTGTAATTGACAGTGACCATCCAATAAACATCCTGAGAGTGATGTCGCTGGCATCTGGGGGCCTCTTTCTGGAGCAGATATCAGTTCTGGCCTGATCAATGTTTGCTTACTGCCAGAGTCAATCAAAGCAAGAGTAGACTGGTTCCCCACTGTCAGTTTGGTAGTGAAAGTTTTGATGTTTGAAAGTGCCAGATGTGATAGGTCTCCTTTCTTTGAAGGAAAAAACTGGGCTATGTGTCCCTTTCCTTGACAGTTCTGGCAAATTATGTCTGGTGTGAAGGTTCTCCCACCTGAACTGTTCTTGTCATCAGGTCTGCTCCCACACTTTCCTTGTTGACCAGTCTGATTTTGTCTCACAGGTTGGGGCCCTTTAGGTGCGGGTGTTTCTGGGGCTCTTGGACTTCCCTTTCTGAAAGACTGATGAGCCACAACAAAATCCTCAGCAAGGTTGATAGTCACCTCAGCTGTCTCAGGGTTATGTTCTTTCACCCACAACTGTACTTCGTAGGGCAAAATCTGTATAAACTGTTCCAACACTAACAGTTCTGTTATGTCCATCACAGTTTTACCTTCTGGTACCAACCATTTGATGCACCGCTCTCTCAACCTCATGAAAGTCTCTCTGGGATTATCTTGTATATGGAACTTCAAAGCCTGGGCCCTCTGCCTGTAAGTTTCTGAACTGATATCATATCTCTTCAGAATACCTTTCTTTACCAGGTCATAAGAACTGGCATTTCTAGAGTCCATGTTGCTATAGGCAAGCTGGGCTTTGTCTGCTAAATAGGGGGCCAGACACACTACCCATTGGTTTAGAGGTCAGCCACACACCCTTTCCACTCTTTCAAACGTAGTGAGATATCCTTCGATACCATCAGTAGCAGTCATTTTAGTTAACTTTATGTCCCTGGGGTTAGCTTCATCTCCATCACTAGTTCCATGTCTAACCCCCAAACCTTGTAATACTATTACAGTCTTAGCCCACCTTAGATTTTGCCATCTTCTCTCCTTTTCTCGATCTCTGTCCATCTCCAGTTGATGAATGGCAAGCCACCTTAGCAAATCTAAAATTCTTTCTGGAGGTTCCTCTCTGGGCATGTCAGTGTCCTCTATTCTAGTGTCTTCTTCCTTTAAATTCAACCCATCTTCTTCTTCATTGAGACTTTTCTCCTCCTTCTCCAATGGTGTCCTCTGTCTGACACTTGGATCCAACCCAGATAGGAGCAGCTTCCTAGTCACTAGGGTCCGGGAGCAGGTCACTGTTCCAGTAACCACATCACTCTTCTGTTATTTGCTGTCATCTTCCATGGTTGTCTGGTGTTACCCTAATAGCAGAACTGGTATCCGTGGATGACTTCCCCTTCCAAACCTGGACAATCAGTAGATCCCACTGCTAACACCAAAATTGTTTTTCATTTTTCTTTAAGTCAGCAAAAGTCTGAAAACAGCGAGAGCGAGTATCAATGGCCAGGCTTCCTATTTAAAGGCCCAGGCAGTAATTCAAGGCCCAAGAGAATGCTGCAGTGTGCCTAAGCATTTTAGGCAACCAGACAGGGGTGAAACACAGGAAAAATAAAGGTGGATGTGCAGAATGTAGAAGAGATTCGAGTGGGTGGTCAAGTCCATTCAAATAGAAACGGGAACAGAAAGAATGTAGAAAATGGAAACACTACTGCAGTAGACTTGGTAGCAGAGGGAAGAAAGAGAAGACTGTCCTAGTTGCTAAAACAAACAATGTGTTTCATAAGCAAATAACTGGGGGGGAGTCATCCTGATGACACCACCACACCAATGAGTAATGGGCATGTTATGGGTTACTAAGATATTTCTTCTAAAAGTGTAGTTTGTTTTATGTACAGTATAGACAATGCTGACTCACTTGATTTGTGTGTTGAAGATCCACAGCAAAGTTCCATCTCCTATGAGATCAGCAATATTTCTATTGGACCTGCTATTGACATTTGGATATCATAAGGCAGAGATTACCTTGGGGCTGATATTCAAAGAATAGTGTCTGTACTAGCATGGCTAGCACAGGTGCTTACCTGGGTTTCTGTGAGGTATCCTGGCTAGGCCATATTGCTAGGCCCTAGGAACACCCCCCTCAATCTTGGCAGCCCCAAGGTGCTAAAATGTCACTGCACCTATGCAAATGAGGGGTGTTTATCATGAGTACTGGTGCAGAGGGATATTCAAAGATTTGCAGCAGCAGTAAACAGGCCCCCAAGAGACATTATTTACCACCACCAAAAACCACCTCTTAACTGGGTGCCATGTCCACGCCACACTCCCAAAGGCAGGGTGGCTGTTCTGCAGCACAATCTCAGAATCATTTTGAATGCTCTCATCTCAACTATCTATTAAATTATATTCCCTTCCCTTCCCATCCCTTCCTTTTTTCTTCTATCAGTATGAACAGTATTCTTTTAACTCTTCTCCAGGAAACCAAATGGAAACTGACATCCTTTCATCTGAACTGTCATCTCTGAGACTCGTGATTGTATTGTTGGAAGTCATGCAGAAACATAGAAACTGACAGGCAGAAAAAGATTTATGGTCCATCCAGTCTGAATAGTTCCTACCTAAGTCCTTACCAGACTAGCACTGCTATGTCCTATGTAAGCAAATAAGCAATTTTTTATTTGTTTGGCACCCAATCCCAGAGGCTCAGGATGCCATACCATACAACAATTAAACAGGATAATAAAAAGATTTATATTATATAAAAAATAATTAAAAACAAATAAAAGTAATTAAATGACTTTATATAGCCTTAAAAACATTAGCAGGAAATGCTAGGCTGAAAAGATGAGAAGTGGAGATGTGGAGTTCCCATCTTTTAATTCAACTGGATTTGCCTCACTGTCTCCATCTACCCCTCCCCCTTCCTGTCATTTTCACCACTCCCTTGTGTCTGTCCCATCCCAGTCTGAATCATGCAACCATGTTGACATTAACCATTTACCGTGGTAAATAGTCCCTCTTCTTTGCCACCATCTCCATGAAGAAGTACTTCCTCACATCCCTTTGAAATTCTTCACTACCAGTTTATATTTATGGCCCCTAGTAACAGACCCCTCATTATGTCTAAACAGCTACTGGCAGTCCATCCTGTTTATTAGACACCAGTATTTAAAGGCTTCGATCATGTTCCCCTTCATCTTTTGGTTTCCAGAAAGTACAGCTGCAACCAAATGTAATGATGCCATGTTATGCTACCATAATAATCTGAATACTTATGGACTGAGAGAAGTTTGTATTGGGATCATGATGGTATAATGTTGTGACTGCTTAGGATCTGTAATGAAAAGCAATAAAAGGCCCCAAAAGCATTTTGGACTGTAGTTATGACAAGATGGAACCAAACTGAAGCCAGCTAACTGAATAACTTCCTGAAAAGTATCATAGAAGCTTTTAGTATGATAGTTTACACATGCACAAAGGTTCTAATACAAATGATGCATAGCATCCTTGCATATATGCATCAAAGGAGCTAGCACATTTTGACCACAGAAGCATGAGGCTTCAGAGGAAGCTCAGGAAAAAATATATTTTCTAAGAAAGTCATAAAATAACATTAGATTAGCACAAGCTTAGGAAAAAATATATTTTCTGAGAAAGTCATAAATAGCATACATCTGCTGCCTAAGCTACAGATAGACTGTTTTTTTGCAAAATCTACCGGACCACTCAGTTATGATGAAATATGGAAACAGTTGCCTCAACAACTGTGTAAGAATAGTATAAATACAGTGCCTGCATGCACCCTGATCAGTCAGCTGAGCTAGCTAGCTTCTCCAGAAGAACAGTATGAGGAACTTCTACAGACTGCCTTGAAGTCTCCCTCTGTGGTTAGCAATCTAGGAGCACTGTTGTCTGTTGTAACTTACCAGATTTCTTACTATGTCATAATAAAGCTTTGTACTTTTATGCTTGGTATTGGTATTTGTTGGTAAGTCACTCATGTAACCCAGATTATTCATTACACCTAGAAATGGTCAGATATTCCCAGATATTTTACAATATTCTTAAACAGATAGTCTCTGGTGTTCCTACTGTAGTACTGCAAGTAGCTAGGACTTTGTCTACAGGTATCAGAAATTTCAGGAAACGTCTGACCATGCCTTTGGCTGCAATTGTACTTAATAACGTCAGCCAATCTTTCTTCATAGGTCCTCCCCTACTGCTCATGTATCATTTGGTCACCCAACTATGGGCTGATTCAAGGCAGACTTCATCCTTTATAGGTGATGTTTCCATAACTGCACATGGTACTCCAGGTACAGCCGATCCAAGGGCCTGTAAATGACCTGACTCAGTTCCTTTCTTCTACTGAAAAATGCCCTATGCATATACCCCAGCATCCTGACAGCCTTACCGTGTGTTTTGTTGCATTAGACTGAGGTTGTCACTTATTATAATTCCCAGGCCCATTTTCTCTGAGGTCTGTTCAAGCTTTACCCTCCCCCCACCATCCAATAGTCAGTTTTCAAGTTCCATTTCCCCAGGTGTTTAAATATGCACTTTTTGGCAGTAACTCTTGTACCACTTTCTCAATTTCTCTCTGACAATCTTCAATACCCTCACAACCTCCTTTCTGTCCAATATGTCACATATCTTAGTTTCACTTAAAAAGAGACACATCTTGCACTGGATACACTCTCCAATATCACAAATAAACTGATTGAAGAGTACCCAACAAATGAACAATCATTGTGGCAGCCTGGTAGCCACTCTCTACAATTCTTTAGTATGAATCATTTAGCACTATCTCTTGGACTTTCCCCCAGCCAGTTCTCCACCCACCTTTTGACTTTCTACCACACTTCTAAACCCCCAGACATCGTCAAAATCCTTCAGTGGGGACAGAAGTAAAGGCCTTCCTGAAAACCCATTGCAGGATGTCCAATGTTCAGCCCTTGTTACACACCCGAGTTATGACACTGAAGAATTCTGTGAGGTTTATTTCAGAAGACTTCCCCTTTACAAAACAATGTTGTTTGTTGTTCTAGAGACCATGAGACTCCAGGACATCAATTAGTTGCTCCTTGATTATAGTCTAAAGGAGCTTCCATACAATGGAGATCAGACTGACTGGTCTGTAGTTCACAGTTCTATGTGTTATGGGCTATTCAATAAGGCTGAGCCCTAAAGCAGTGATGGCATTTCAGCGAGGACACAAATAGTGATGGTACATATCAGCAATCGCCTAAACAGTGACAAATGCTTTTCTGCAGGGATCGTTGACCTCTGCATCCCCCTGACTTAAATAACCAACTCCAAGGTCATAGCAACTAGGGGATGGGGAAAAGCATTTGTTGCCATTTTGGTGATCGCTGACATGTACTGTTTCCATTTGTGTCCTCACTGAAATGCCATTGCTGTTTTTAGTCTCTCTCTTACTGAGTCACCCAAACCATGGAACACTGTAGTTCACTTGATATCCTGTTCCCCACTGTTGTACATAGGGATAATTTCTACCATCCTGTAATCCCAGAGAACAACATCCATCTCAATCAAGCAGTTGAACAGGTCTGCCAGGGAGGTTGCTGGAGCCTAACCCACCTCCATGAACACCATTGAATGCAACCCATGCAGTCCTGGGCACTTCCCTACCTTTAGCACTCTTAATCTCTTAAGCACTCGTTCTACAGTGATGGCCCTATTTTCCATTTTAGTTTCCCTGATGACACTGATGATGCACTATGACAGTGGTCATCCCTCCTTGACTATGAAAACTGGGCAGATGTATTCATTTAGAATATTTGCTTTTTTTTGTCTTCTTCCACCCATGCTCCACAATTTTTAACATCTTGATTCCTTTTTATTTATTTATTTAAGTTTTGTTTGCGAGAAAAAGAGGGCTAGACAGCACTGCCTATTTTCAACTCTGTTCCCTGGGTTGGAGTGTTGAGTGTACAGATGCAACCAATTGAACCAAGTTTAGCTGTTAGTTGTATTTTAGTTAGTAAGGGAAATTTGGCCAGGACAACAAGGAAATAGAGCTGGGTGGAAGTTGTGAATTCTACGTTTATGGAACTTTTGTGAAAGTTCATAAATTGCGTGGAATTTACTGAACTTCCAACTTTGGTGAGACCAGAATCTTCTAAATGTGTTTAGTGACTTTTGACCCTGTTCCACAAAATTATCTGGCTGGACTGTAGAATAATACACATAAACTGCAGAATGAAGTTCTGAGGAATTTAATTCTGCAGTTTAATGGATCATTCTGCTCTACATGTAATCATTCCGCAGTTCAATGATCAGTTCTGCAGAATTACTTTCTGCAGTCTAATTCATTATTCTACTATTCATACATTCATTCTGCAGTTCAGTAACTCACTGAACTGTGGAATGAATGTAAGAAATGCAGATTAATGTATTAAACTGCAAAAAGAAATCCACAAAACTGACCACTGACAGTGATCAGTTCTGTGGAATTTCTTTCTGTAGCTTAATACAATAATATGCAATTCATACATTTATTCCACTGTTCTAAGTCAGAATTTCCACAAAAGTTGCCAAAGTGCATTCTGAAATTTTATGAAAGCAAAATTCTGACTTTTGCCAAAATTCTATTGGCAGAAGTTTAATTTTGCACATTCGTACAAGGAAGTGTATTTATTTATTTAGCCTTTGTTTACCAGGTAGGGACACCAAGCAACCGAATGTTTATTTTCAGGTGCCACCCGGGAGAGTACAACTAAGAATACAGGCAATGAAAATATAACATATCAAGACATGCATTTGGCAAGAAAGGTCATAGATTATCTTACTCTTTTGAGAAATGCCATGGGATCTTTAATGTGCACCTAAACAACCACCAAAAAAAGACAAACGGTACCTCGGTTTAATGTCTCATCCATGGGATGGCATACTTTGACAGCATAGCATCCCCATTGTATTGCACTTTGTTGACAGCATATACTATATGAGCCCAATCCCTATGTGTGACTAGAATCCATGACTCTGGCCCTGAGGCACATGTACTAACAGCTGAGCCATGCTGTTACTTGTGCCTTCTTTCCCTGACGTACTTATAAAAAGCTGACTGCTTCCACTTTGGCTGACATTGCTGCTTTACTTGCCTCCTTTAATTTGCTGAGAAACTGTTTCCTGTTTGCCTATCTCTGATCAGTCTTATACCATCAAAAGGTCAACGTTAAGGCATCCACTGCTCCTCCCACCTCTCTTAAAAATCATATAGACCTTGTGGGCCTCTTCCCTTTCCCTACTTGCCTGAGGCACACCTTTGATACTTCAAGGATCCCCTGGGTGATAAAGTCTTACTTATTGTCTGCCTTGTTTTGTTGCCAGCACCTTCTAGGCATCTTCCTTAGTTTCTCCTCCATTTCTTAATGTCCATCCTCCTAAAGTCTAGTACTAGCATGTGAAATTTCTGTCTTTGACCTTTCATAATTATGTCAAACCTCACTGTATTTTGGTCTCTTGACCCTAGTAGATCACTTCCTCCTCCTCAAACTGTCATGGTTGGACAGAACTATGTCAAGTATGGCCCTGAAATACATAAAATATGGACTAACTTCTTTGTCAGAAATGCCACAAGCTTCACTTAGAAAATTATGTGTGCATCCAAATAATGACACGTGCATCACTGCTTTGCTTAAAAGTAAGTAATAAGCACTTACATGTTTGAAAATAGCAATCCAACATTCTGGTGCACTTTACTATATAGGCACTGCCAAAACTCAGGAACTGCCCTTGTTTCAAGACTTTTGAAAGTCCTGTTAAGAAAATTGTATAAATTGAGCACCAAGACAATACTAATTGTGAGGTGGTGAGGTGCTGCCAGTGTGTTGTGGCTTCTATGGTGCAACTGCTGGCAGCTAGTAATTGATGTCCTTTTAGTTTAGTTTAGTTTATTAGTCTAGGAAATGAATACCTTTGAGCCAGGGCTCTTTTACAAAGGTTCCACGTCACAAAGAACATTTAACAAAGCATGATACACATTACAGGTAAAACCAGACAGGAAAGTTACATCATAAATTTGCTATTAACAGTTTAAGGCAGTGACGTTTTTAAGTTTCATAGAAAAATAAGCTATAACAGGTTCAAGCGAGTAGACAATTTTGAGGTTAAGGAAACTTCCAGGGAGAGGGTGATCATTAGGTGCCAAAGGAGGCTAGAGAAGAGGGAAAGGTGGTGAGCAGAGAGAGGTGAGAGGGACAGGAAAAGGGGGAGTGAGTTTGGGTGGGAGACAGGAAGTAGTAGAGGTACCAGAGGGTTCATTAGTCAGGGAGGAAGAGGCCTCAGATGTGAGGATGGACATGAGGAGTAGTAGTCTTTATCTAGCGCAATCACAGTTGCTAGTGGTGGTGAGGTGGGCATAGAGCATGGATTTGAAAGCTTCAAGCGAGGTTGAGGATAGAGTAGGTGGACTAAGCACATTGAACCATGTTGGGGCCCTGTATGCGAAAGATCTTTTGCTGCCTTAGTGCCTATATATTATTTTGTTTATGAGAATGGCTATTTTTGTCTCCTTGGGTTGATCCATAGGCCTGGCTCTGTACCTTCTGTAGGCTTCTAAACTCCACTCCACCACTAATGCCACCATACAGCCATACAGTGGCAGTCAGTAGTGCAGTACCTAGGTAAAGGTTACATTTCCTGATTTACTTTTTCAGTTCTTCTCCCACTCACCATCCCACAGCACCTGTTAGTGGCCTGTGGCCACAGTCAGCCGCTTATGTTTGTACATAGAAGAACACCTCTGCAAGTTGCAGACATCTTCCAGGCCACCTGTGTAGCTTAAGCACTAGAAAGTTGCACCATGTCTACATGTCTGGTAGGTCTGCCATGGGTCAGTGGAGAGTGCTTCCCAACTTTTCCTGGGAATCCCAGCTAGCTCAACAAACATTAATGCATGCAGAAGCTCTTTCTCTTTGTGGAACTGTTGGACTATTGAGACATATAGAATACTGGTTGGGCATCCATGCACAGTGAGCATGTGGTGCTACAGCAGGGTTCTGATTACATCAGATCTCAAGAGCAAAGTTCAAGAGGTCTGTTGTAATCAGAAACCTGAGGTGTTACTGTAGGCTGGTTGGGAATGTGGTTGCCCAACCAGTATTTTTTATAGTGTTTTAATTTTTTTTTAAACAAAAATGTTTGGTTCTCAAAAACAGTAGCAGAAAAGGTCAGAGCCAAAAGGCTGGCCTTCAAGAAATATAAGGGAACACAGCGGGATGAAGATAGTGAGGCATACCAAACTTCCCTAAGGGAAGCAGGGAAGGCAGTAAGACAGGCAAAGGCCCAAACTGAGGAAACACTAGCACAAACAATAAAATAAGGTGACAAGACATTCTATAGATATATTAGTGAAAGGAGAAAATCCAGATGGGGTATTGCTAAGATCAAAGGAGATAAGGGGGCGTGTGAGGAGGAGGACCATGTAAAAGCATCTATCCTAAATAGATACTTCTGTTCAGTATTTACTGAATAAAAGGTAGGGCAGGGCCCACAGCTCAGCACCATGGACACAGGGGAGAGGGAGGTGAGCACTAGTTCCTTCACAAAAGAAAGGGTCCTACAAAAGCTTGATAAGCTCAGGGTGGACAAGGCAATGGGACCTGATGGCATACATTCCAGGGTACTAAAGGAGCTAAGGGTGGAACTAGCAGAGCCATTAATAGAACTGTTTAGTGAGTCTGAGCACAGGAGAGGTCCCAGAAGACTGGAGAAGGGCTCATATTATCCCACTCCACAAGAGTGGTAGCAAGAAGGAGGCAGGGAACTACAGACCAGTCAGTCTTACCTCAGTAGTGGGCAAGATTATGGAGGCACTCCTTAAGGAAAGGATAATGCAACACCTGAAATCCATAGGTGCACAGGATCCAATTAGCATGGGTTTACAAAAGGAAGGTCCTGTCAAACTAATCTCATTGATTTCTTTGACTGGGTAACCAGAGTGGTGGACCAAGGAGGAGCAGTTGATTTTGCCTACCTTGACTTCAGCAAAGCTTTCGATACTATTCTACATAGAAGATTGATTAATAAGTTGGGTAGGCTCAAGGTGGGTCAGACGTTGGTCAACTGGGTGGCAAACTGGTTGACGGGCAGAAAACAGAGAGTGGTGGTAAATGGTATACAGTCAGAAGAGACGTAAGTCACAAGTGGAGTACCTCAGGGATCAGTCCTGGGGCCAGTCCTCTTCAATATCTTCATCAGTGACATTGCAGATGGACTGGAGGGTAAGGTTTGTCTGTTTGCAGATGACACCAAGATCTGCAACAGAGAAGATGATCCAGATGGGGTGGTCAGAATGAGAAGAGATCTGGATAAACTAGTAAAGTGGTCAGAAGAGTGGCAACTGGGGTTTAATGCAAAGAAGTGCAAGATCATGCACATAAGGAAGAGAAACCTATATTCTGGGAGGGGAGATGCTGGTAGTCACAAGGGAAGAAATAGACTTGGGCATCATCATCACCGACAACCTGAAATCATCAAAGCAGACCACTAAAGCAGTAGGTAAGGCTAGGGGGATTTTAGGGTGTATTAGTAGGGGTATCACAAGTCGGAAGAGGGAGGTAATTATCCCTCTTTACAAGACACTGGTTAGACCCCATCTGGAGTACTGCATGCAGTACTGGAGGCCACACTTTCACAAGGACATTAACCAAGTTGAGGCAGTTCAGAGAAGGGCAACCAAAATGGTGCAGGAACTGCATCAGAAAATGTATGAGGACAGCTTAACGGAGCTCAGTATGTATACCCTAGAGCAAAGGAGGGAGAGAGGTGATATGATCGAAACATTCAAACACCTTAAGGAAATTAACAAGGTGAAAGAGTTTAACATGTTTCAATATAAGAAACATAGCAAGACAAGAGGACACAGCATGAGATTAGAGGGAGACTGATTAAGGGGTAATGTGAGGAAGTTTTTTCACAGAAAGGGTGGTGGATGCATGGTAAGGCCTACCTCAGGAAGTTATGGATATGAATACAGTGCAGGGCTTCAAACAGGCATGGGATAGGCATAAGAGAGCAATACAGATGAGTATGACTAGATAGGCCATTGACAGAGCAAAGGCCGATGGCACATTTATTGGGTAGAAAAAGAAATGGGCAGACTAGATGGGCCTTGCGGTCCTTATCTGCCGTCAACTTCTATGTATCTATATTTCTATGTTTCCATGTTTTCACAGCACTCCCGCAGCAGAAGTGAACATTCCAGTGGTTTCAGTTCAGAATTTGATCTGATTGCTGCATGTGTGACAGTGCTGTGAAAAACATCATCTGCCAAGAGAATTTCCTATCAGCTGGAACATTGGTGTATCACAGAAGAGTACAACCGTGTTCCATGACCACTGAACTGTGGTACAACAAAGTTTCAGCTGGCTTGGAAATCCATGCAGAACAACATCCCACTATTAACTATATAACATTTATTACATCGAACATATTTAAAAAGAACCCCGCATTTGACTGGCTAGAAGAGAAGTACAGCAGTGTAATTATCTTGCCATAATTGCACTCCTGTACTTCTTTAGCTTTTGCACCAGTTCAGCTACAATATCAATAAACCTCTCACACTGCAACTGCTGCCTTCGAAACTGCTGTTCCACAAGTAACTTTTTTTTTTCTCCATAGAAAACACTGAGACAGTGTCCTTCAACTTAAAAACCATAAACTTCTTCTTTGTTTTTATGTTTCTTGGTAGGATGCATGTTATAAGTGTGAAAAGACACTTCAGAGATTTATAATTATGGTGAATAATTGCACTTTGCTCTCAGGTGTTTAAAGACATTCGGCACAGGCACCTTGTGTCAAACTATACCCTTGAACTGTGCAATTACTCCCCTATAATTGCTCACCCTGGCGTGTCTTATTGAGTACTTGATGTAATCTTTTTTGTATTTGCAGCTGCTTGTCATCAATCAGAGGAGACTGATGGCAAAACAGGTGAAGCAGAATGTGGGATAACAGAATCCAATGGAGACCACTCATAGTAAACAGAGACTTAAATATATTTATACAATATATTCTCATATCTGTATGTACAGGAAAAAGTAGAGTACAAAGTTCTAATTTACTGTTTTAATTCAAACAAGATTTCTGCTTAAACTACAACATCTTATACTAGGAGACAGGTGTCACTTTGGGATTTTTTTATTTTAAAACTTTTTTCATGGTAGATAAAACTTTATTGTTTATCATATGACTTTACAATACTACATTAATCACACATACATTAAAAAGTATACCTCTATATATATTATTTAAAAGTTATGCAATAAATGTCATTATGCAATGATGATACAGAAAGCTAGTACAAATACAGCAGGTATTATGTTCCCCAAATTGGTTCCACCCCTTGATATTAACAACAATGTTGTCAACGTCCCACACAGCAATGGAAGCAATGCCGACTGTCAGCATTGTTCCCATCAGTAATGGAGTGTGTTTCTGCAAGGGGCTGTGGTGGGGGCAAGACACCAGAAGGCAGAGTGCCGGTGTTCAATGGGACCATCACAGTGACCTGGTGAGATCTGTCACTGTGAAGGTCATCACTGTAACATTATCATTGTGGTGGTGTTCTACTCCTCAAATCCTTGTTTTATAGATTATTTTTTGAATAGTTTTGTTTATAGGGTAAATCCCCTCTGTGTTTTTATTTTTAAAATATCTCACAACAGACGTCCGAGTCTTATGACGGTGTTTTATTTTCTGTAGTAAATGATGAGATAACCATTCATTCTCTATTGCAGTTTTATCTAATACATTTTCTATCTAATTCCTTCTTTGATTTTTATAGAAGGGACACACTAACACCACATGGATAAAATCTTAGGGTGGCTCATGACCACAGCTATAGTAATCTGTACATAATATATTAAGTATGTGGTTCTATTCTTTTCCAGAATATTAAATGGAGGATGGGGGGAATTGCTGACAGTCACCAGGGAAGAGAAGGACTTAGGGATAATCATCTTGGTTGGCCAAAAGATGTCTAAACAGTGTTACAAGTCTGTGGGAAGGGCCAGTGGGATGTTGGGGTGCATAGGAAGGGGTATCACTAGTACAAGAAGGGAGGTGCTGATGCCACTGAACAAAATGTTGGTGAGTCCTCATCTAGAATATGGTGTTCAGTTCTGGAGGCCACATCTTTGCAAAGACATAGACAGAGCAGAGGTAGTCCAGAGAAGGGTGACTCAGATGTTGCAGGGCTTGCATCAAAAGACATATAAGGACAGATAAAAATACCTCAATATGTACACACTTGAAGAGAGGAGAGAACAAAGGGATATGATAGAGACCTTCGAGTGTCTTAAAGGCTTGAACAAAGTTCAGATGGGTGATGTAATTCAGTACAAGACTTGTGCAAGGAAGAGGGGACACAATATGATATTGAAGGGGGGCAGGACAAGGGGAAATGTAAGAACATTTTTTATCATGGAAAGGGTGGTATATGTGTGGAATAGCCTGCCCCAGGGGGGTGGTGGGTACTAGCACAGTGGGGGTATTCAAACATGCATGGAACAGACATAAGGGAACCCTAGATGGGGGGAAGAGAGGTGATAGCCAATGATCAAGAGGGTCAGTGTCCGCTGATGCAGGTAGGGAAAACAAGCATACTAGATGGGCCTAGTGGTCCTTATCTGCCATCAAATACTATGTTACTACCAGATTACTATGTAACTATGTTAATATATTACCTTGAAACATACCAAAACAAAATTTCATAAGTACAATTCTGATCTGTGGATTTTTAATCAGTATTAAATATTTCTCTGTAGAACTGTCCATAATAAATTTGCTTACTATTGAGTGTAAGGGATTTTCCTTAAGTTTTGTTATAGGACAATGTCTATCATTATCTATAAGATGTATTTCCAATGATAAAGAGTATGTTTCAGCAATAACTATTTTTGTGTTGACCAATATCAAAGATAACGTTTTCCCATAATAATCAACGTTTCTCTTACAAACATAAGCCATGGAGCATCACATTTCTAGTCCAGTAAATCAGACATTTTCCCATCCAGACATAACTTAACTAGATCAGTGGTGCTTTGAAGATATAACCAGTAATTTAACACTCTCCATTTTGTTAGGCATTTTACTGAGGGTTGTCCTAGTTCTAAAGTCTTGAAACATTCTACTAACAGGAACAATTGAAGGACTCCATAAAATACACTGATAAGTTTCAATTTTGTGGAGGTTTTCTGAAATCAGCATAGCAAAAGATTTAAATAAAACATGGTTTTGTATAGCTCTATAGTCGCACTATCATTTTGAATTGGCTTTTGCAATTACTACTATGAACAACTGGTTTTAAAGGATACCTAAGCAATATTTTGACAACAAACTATTCAAAACTCTGACTCCATAGGTGACTAAAGGAAAGGCTGCTGCATTCATTAAGGCTAAAACTACATATATATATAATTTACCTAAATGTGGTTCCAGAGTATTTGAATAGTGTAAAATCAGCCTTCTAATTTCAAAAAAATTGTCTTACCTGCTTCCTAAAATGACCACCAAATGTGTTATGTGATGACATCATTTGAGCCAAAGTCAGAAAGATATATGGCTCTCTATAGTGCTAACTAGTTATTTGTTCCCTTGTATATAATTATTTCTCCCAAAAGGTCAAAACCATGTGCATTACATTGTATAATATACATGTTAGGCTATGTTTCTGTTCATTTTGTTTACTTTAACATGCTGAAATTGTGTTTTAATCCAATTGACTTTCTCTTTGGCAATCCACAGTGCAGTACAAATCTTGAATAACCTGGTGGTCTAGTGGTTATGGTGGATCCAAGATGCTACAGTGGGGGTGCTGGGATAGTGTGCATGCTTAATAAGTACTTTTTAACATTTTTATTAAACCTTATATTTTCTGCTGTTATTCTTTTCTAGTACATTTTTGACAGAACCTACAAATGTAATCCATAGTTTGAATGTAAACATTTGTACAATCAATAAATCAGACTTCTTCAACAAAGTGAAATGCAGCAGTTGCACGCAAGTACACTACTGTGTGTGTGTAGGGGGGTGCAGCCACATCCTTCACCACCCACTAGAGCCACCACATTTTTGTAGCAAAGTTCTTGTTCAGTCCAATGTTAGAGTTCATACTTTCTCGAAACTCAAATATATGCTTGTCTTGTCTTCTTTTTCCATGGGAAATAATAATAATAAGAATAATCAGCATTTATATAGTGGTTTTCATACACATTGTATCCTAAAGTGCTTTACAAGTAATACTAGACTGGTAGTGAAGTGACTGAACATGTAGTGGCAGCCATTTCATACATTAATATCCACACCTAGCTTTGGACAATTGCATGAACTGGTTTTATGGGAAGGGGAAAGTTGGCCAGGACAACAGGGTCAGGTAGTGATCAAGGTGTTGGCAGCCCACATCTTATTTCTCACAGTAATCTGCTCATATTTCTCTCCTCTGTCTTCCCCCCTTCCCTGAATATAGCAGTACCTTGCAAGAGTGGCCTTCTCAGTCCCCCTCTGGTATTCATTCATCACTATTCCTCCTCACACGAAAACTGGTGAGTCATCACCCTTTCGCATCATGAATGCAAGTAGTAGAGTCCGTTTTATTTTGACATATCAAATATAAACATATCTTTCAGTAAGTCAGGCTGATAGCAGCAGGAACAAGGGAATGATGGGTTTTCCTATCCTTAAAAGATCTAGGCTACCTTTGATTAGGCACTGCTAAATGATGGGTGTGCGTATCATTATGCACGTCATTTAATAGTGCCTGATCATAGGTGGCTTAGATCTTACATGGGTAGGAAAGCCTATTTTCCCACTTGTGCAATGCAGCTATCAGCCTGGCTTACCAGAAGATCATGTTTATTATTAATATGTAAAAATAACATGGGAGACTGTACTAACCACATTCATGATGCAGAAGGGTAGTGAACTCACCAGTTTTTGGTCTGCGGTGCAGGTGAGAAGAATGAATGCCAGAGAGGGACTGAAGAGGCCATTCCAGCAGGGTATAATTATATTCATGTTAGTCAAAGACATGAAGGAGGACGTTGAGCAGATCACTGTGAGATCTGAAATGTGGGGCTGCCAACATCGTGATCACTGCCTGACTGTGGATGACAGTAGCCAGCGATGACAAATACTCAGAGCGGCAGGGCTGCACCTAAACTGTTACTTGAATTCAGTGTAGGGAGATTACCCTCAGGTTGGGGGGTGTTGGCATTTGTTAGGACAGAATTGAGGGAGTTGTGTATAGCTCATTCAAGATTTAGAAGGGTGGTAGCCAGAAAACTCGCATTGTGGAGTACAGCACAGAAAAGTACTGGAGAAGAATTACTGGGAACTGCCTGTGGGGTTCTGCAGATCACAGGTAAAGGAGTAGACTGACAATAGAAGTTGGGGGATTTGCTCAAGGTATTAGTATGCCTCTCCTGCTAATAACATTGTTTCCCATTCTAAGTACAGCCCTCATGAGGGCATGAACAGCAGTTTTTCTGATGGGTCATGATGCTTATTGCTTGGCCCTCCAGGAAGACCAAGTTGTTGGTTAATGAGGTGGGAAGAAACACAACAGGGGAACTGTACATACTACCGTCACTGTGCAGAAGGGTGGTTACCCACTCAATGTTTACTGTGGGACAGAAGTCAAACACTGAGAATGTGGATTGGAGAGTGATTTGGGAGGCATTTTTTAACAGTGCCAGCTGATGATGCATATTGATATAGGTGTACACAACTCTCTGAGGTACAAGATTACAATCTGAGGTATGATAATTCTCTTCATGAGACCATAAGCACATATGCGGCACCAGGCAGTACTAAGGACAGGGTATGGATGGTGGGGTGTTCAACAGAAGGCAGGCTAGGTGCAGGGGGTTCACATGGAAAAAGAAAGCCTTATTTGTGGATTAAAGAGAGAGCATGGGCTTTGGAACTGAACCAGACCAGTACTTTGCTCTGTGACCCTGAGCAAGTCATTACACTTCCTTGTGCTCCCAGGCCACACCTGTAAACATGCTTTCAGCTTAGTGTGTCTCTCCTGGATAACAGAAAACAAAATTCAGTACATCACATAATCACTAGATCATCAGGTAATTGAAGTGTTGTACTGTAATGCAGTTTGCCAAGGAAAAAGTCAGCTGGATTGCAAAACATTTTCCACAAGTTAAAGTAAACTAAATGAACAAAATCATAACCTAACATGTGTACTGATCAAAATAATCCACGGGTTAATATATGGTGTTGATCATTCTGGTACAACAATTCAAAACAAAGGGGGAAAGAAGAACTAGTAAGCACTATAGAAATACATGTGGGTCTCTGTCTTTGGCGCAGATGATGTCATCATGACTCATCACTTAACAGACTTAGCAGCCATCTTAGGGAGAAACCAAGGCTGTTTTTTGAAAATGAAAGGCTGATGTTTAAATTTTTCAAAAGCTATGAAACCACATTTATAGTGTTTACATAAATGCAATTTTAGCATAAATGTAAACAGCAGCCTCTACTTTACCTTGTTATGAAGCCAGATTTTGGAGTTTGCAGTTTTAAAAAAAACTGCTTGTTTAGGTACCCTTTAACATTAGGTATTTTGAAATACTACTGCCTTGCAGCAGCTCAGAATATGGTTGCCCTGTTCTTCCCAAAAATAGTACAATTTAATTGAGTAATGTGAAGGAAGGCCCTTATAATTAGGGCTTGGTTTAATTTAATTTGTATTATCGGAATTCAGATAAAATTACCATTACTTGAATATTCACAGAATATCCCAGAAAATGTGAAGTTTCAACAAAATTACCATTTCAGTTATTTCTATTTAGATGTACAAGTACTTGTCCAAAATGCATCACATTTTGAGTTGTATAACTTTCTCTGTCTCATGAAGACTTGCATTAAGTTTCATAAGTGTAGCTTTAAAGAGGGCTGTCTTATGAGCAGCAAAACACTCGGACATTTTAAATTAAATTTCACAGATATGTAAACTGCAGCAGGCCTGGTGGAGCAAAGGGCTGAGGCACTTAGCACCTTACCTCTCCACCCTCCCAACAGCCTGAGTTCCAGAATCAGCTCAGACAGCAGGGGGCTGTCCAGAGGAGGGGAACTGAGCATCCCAAAAGTCAGTCTCCTCCTCCAGGGAAGAGGGGTAGTCATCTCTGCTACTATACTGCCACCTGGGTGACCACACGTGGCAGTGCAGCTAGAGTGGCTAATTGGTAGGGGACATTGGTAGGTGCCACATGACACATGCTCATGTAGGTGTATGCTTGGCATGCCCTTGATGCTGATGCTGATGTCCTAGAGGAACTGTGGAGAAAACAGAAAATCTGTCAGTGGCAGGATGATGCCACCCAGTCTGCAGGTCCTGCACCTGGCTACCTAGGCAGGTCTCTCCCACAAGTGGATTTGTCCATGGCGAAGGTAAGGGGGGCCCTGCTTCCCCTGCCAGAAGGGGTAGTTCTGAAGGAACATGTGGAGGAAACCCACAAAAGTCCTAGGGGACACCTCAGTGACAAGGCTGACTGGGGACAGGCAGAAGGGGGTCACCGGACTGCAGGGGGATTAACAAAAAAAAATTGTATGTAAACTGCAGTTTTGAGACCCTATAACTTAATAACAAGAAAATACACCGCCCCAATTTTTGTATAGCTTTTTGCTCACTACTGTCCCCAATTTCGAGTTGTTTCATAGACCCTTAAAATGATGCTGTGTGAGGGCGGGGGTCTACTCCACACAGCACTACCAGGCACTAGGAAGCCCTAACATCACAGACATGTTTTCTGTATTAAATGAATAAGAATATTTGATTCTATGACAACATGAAATGAAAAGTATGTCAGTAAAGCTTTTGTAAATATAATAAAGACATGTTGTATATACCTATATTTTGTGTGCACTCTGTAAGGATCTGACTTAACTTCATTGCTCATGCATAAAACCTAATGTAAAGGAAATCACTGCTACAAGAAAAGCAACATAATAGGTAACATTACATTCTAGGAGTAAACTCATTCTAGTGAGTAATTTAATAGTAGTGTTCAAAACCATTCACATTCCTAATTTCTTAGTAATTAGGACACCTTTTGCAAACACAATAAACTACTATGTTTGTAGGGACAAAAGTTCAACATGGACCTTTGGCTATGATTAAGAACCACTGAAAAGCTATATTAAACCAAGCTTACAGTATTGTAGATGCTAGTCCTGTAGTAGCATTATTGTGCAAAACGTGCACAGAATGCTCAAAATTACTTTAATCTACTGCTCTGTGCTACCGATAGCTTAACCTTTGCTGAACAAAAATACTTCAATGATGAGAATGAAACACGATGTTTCAGGCATGCATTCAATACCTTTGGTTTTTGATGGTGCCACAGTTATGGACAATGACAAGCTGCAGTACAGTATATCCAGATTAATCTTGATGTTGGGATATATCACAGAACATTCCATATTTTTTAGTTAAATGCTTTAGTAAGTTTTTATAACATACAAAAGTAACATTCAGTTACAATAGGAATTTCTGTGATATATCACAATTTATCTAGATATAGGTGGATATACCACAATTCACCACTGCCTACAACTGTAGGTATACTATTTGATCTGATCACAAGACACGAGAAACACTCACCTTAGAAAATAAAAAGATCCATGGTGCCGAGCGAAGGGGTTTGCATGGCATGCTAGAGACTGAGGTTCACACCCCGAGCCTGGGTACCAGGAGCAGAGACCAGCAAGGGAGGGGTTCCATAAGTGTCCATTGGATGCTTCCCTCCCAGGGGGGGTGGGTTCTGCCTGGGACCTGCAGGCCGATTGGTAGCGTGCTTGAGGGACGTGCTGCCTCGACACACCCCCTGCATGCTCCCACTCCAGGAATACCCAGAGCTTACGTAAGGCCAGGAACTGTAGTAGGCAGGGTACGGAAAACAGGAAACAATGCCCCTGATTGACCAAATGTTGAACACCTTGGCCCCTGCCACCCAAAGCCCCAGAGCCAGCCCAGAACCAGCCCTGCAATGCCTGGGATGTGAAGTTGGATGCTGAAGCCATTCCCTCTCAGCAGGCAGGGACCCTCCCAGAATAGGGATACACTGGGCTAAACAACGTTGGCTGCGATGGGGGCTGGGGGAAAGTGTCAGGAGGTTGGAGGGTGGAAGATAGGGCACTGGCGCTCCAAAGAAGTGGCTGGTTGGTGGTGTGTGGGAGGTACGCAAAAAAAAAAAAAAAAGATATCACAGGCCTCAGTACTGGCCCAGGCTGACTGGGTTGAACACTGGATTTTTTTTAACCTTTTTTCATAAGTGTGTTCTTAAGACATCATTGAACATGTACTTTGCCCAATGGTTGCATCATCTTCTTTGCTAATGAACTGATAGTACATGCTGCTTTTCTTATTTCTTGTTTTACCCTTTTCCTGTTTCCCATAGAGATATAATTTTATGGAACACATTAATGCAAATATGGGATATTCCATGGGCTGACTAAAAACATCACATTTATTTTTACTTGCCATGTTTGAACTCTATTGCCTCACAAGTGGCAAAGCCACAAGTGAGGCCTGTAAAGGTTAAACCCTGCAGTTGAAAATAAATGTGATATTTATAGCCACCTCATGGCATATGTGATGTACACAATGACAGTGCCTCTCTGGCAAGATTAGTTCTTTCAATGAAGATTTTCTCTTTCTGTTTGATTTCACTGCTGTTTTTTAACTGCAGCAGGTTCCATTGTGATGTCATCAGGCATTGTCAAAACTGTTCTCCCATTGGTTAAGATCTCCTTTGTGCCCAGCCTCCAGTGGAAATAAATGTGGATGACTCATCTAAGATTGCAATAAGTGATTCATTTCCATTGCAGGCCTGTGACACATGAAAATAAATGTATTTGCAAAATGTTATTATCACCATCATTGTATAAATAACATAACACAGGATCATCCAGTGTAATTAAAAACAAAGTTTATCTAGGAGATACTCACTATTGTCTTAAACTAGCAGTTTTTTTTACCTTGTTATCCCAGTGCAGCTTGAAAAAAATATATCGGGAATCTTCCAAGCAACTCATATGGATAAAAAATCTAAACAATGAATGTATATATTATGCCTGGTGTCAAATTGTAGTAATGGAGGATACCCGAGTCATAAAGTATTGAACAAATTCTAGCAAGACCCAATACAGCTGCAAAATAATGGTACTGTGGACAGTGCGAAATGTGTAAACTAGCAATTTTTGCAGTAGTCACTGAGCCATCTAACTGTACTTTGTAACTGCTGTGATACACAAATGCTGACTAATACAAATATACATATATGCATATATATTCCAATGTAACATAGCAGTACACTGTCTACACACATTTTTACAGATTGAAAAAAAAAGATATTGAGGGACCTTTTTCTTCTTTTCAGGTTCTGAGGGACATCACAGGGTGGGGTTGGGGGGGTTGCCACTAGATACTTTGTTTAAATTAACAATGACATGCATGAGGCTGAAAGTGATCTAGATAGTGTGGGTATGTAGACTAGCAATTTTTGCACTAATCACTGAGTCACCTAACTGCACTTTCTAATTGTTGTGATATATACACACACTGACTAATACATATACACATATATATGCATATACTGTATATTCAAGTATAATATAGCAGTGCACTGTCAACACACACAGAGCATTGCCATACTCACACTAACACACATACACTGTCTTATACGGAATTTATTTACTTATACATCTAACCCTAACTTTTACTATATTTAGAATAGTCACTGTGTTTTGCACTAACTCATTGTACTACTCTATGGCATGACTGGGTAAGTAAGGTAGTGGACCAAGAAGATGCGGTGGATGTGGCCTCTCTGGACTTCAGAAAGGCCTTTGACACCACCCCCATATAAGATTGATTAACAAACTGCACAGCCTAGGGGTGGATCCTAAAATAGTTCTGTGGGTGGAGAACTGGCTAAATGACAGGAGTCAGAGGGATGTGGTAATTAGGAAGCGCTCTGGAGAGGGAAAGATGATGAGCAGGGTGCCACAGGGGGGTCAGTGTTGGGGCCAGTCTTCTTCAATGTCTGTACTGGGGACATTACAGAGGTACTGGAGGGAAAGGTATGCCTCTTTACAGATGATGAAAGGTATTCAATAGGGTGGACATGCCATGGGGTGTTGAAAGAATGAGGGAAGACCTTAAAAAACTGGAGACATTTTTTGAAGAATGACAGCTGGGATTCAATGCAAAGAAGCGCAGAATCATGCACATAGGGTTCAAGACACCAGGGGCAAAGTACAAACTAGGTGGAGAGGTACTGACAGTCACAAAGCCAGAAGGGGACCTGGGAGTTATTATCTCAGAGGAACAAAGAGAAACTAGGCAGTATGATAAGGTGGCTGGAAAGGTTAGCCAGATGTTTGGATGCATAGGGAGGGGTATCACAAGTAGAAAGGGGGTGGTCATCTTGCCCCTGTATAAGACACTGGTGAGACTGCACCTGGAATACTTTGTCCAGTTCTGGAAGCCCCATTTGTGAAAGAACATAGACAGGGTGGTGGCAGTGCAGTGGAGTGGAGGGCAACTAAAATGGTGCAGGGCCTGCGGGATAAGACCTATGAGAAAAGACTAAAGGAGTTAACCATTTAGCTGCCAACAGAATTAGAACATATAGGAATTTGGACTGATATATCAGTTCATGGCCATGCAAGGGTTAAATATATATTCCCTGGAGGAAAGGGGGGGACATGATAGAGACATACAAATACATAAGTGGTATCAACAGAGTACAGGAAGAAAGCATCTTCCTAAGAAAGAGATACTCCAAGTAAGGGGGGGCACAAAATGAAGTTAGAAGGAGGAAGGCACAGAGGAAACGTGAGAAAAAATGTTTTCATGGAGAGGATGGTGGATGCCTGGAATAGCCTACCAGAGGGGGTGGTAGGGGTTAAATTGATCACAGAATATAAGGAGTGGAATAAACACAAGGGTATCCTGGAGGCTAGGGGGGCTCCAGAGTTCAATTTGGGCATGGGACCTCATGCTAGATAGGGAGTTATAAGACAGACTATGTGATGATGTGACTCTCACCCCACCAGCCTGACTTCTCACTAAGCACCCACCACCCCACATCCCAAGATCTCCTCACACACCCTCACTTACCTGAACAGGTCTCAGCATGAATATTCAGTCTCCCAAAGAAGACACTTCTTGCTGCTGGAACTGGCAACTGCTATGTGAGAAATAAAGTAAGTGCAGTTCAATGTAGTTCAATGGGTTTTTAACTGCACTTATCTTATTTCTCATGTAGCAGTTGCTAGTTCCAGCAGCAAGAAGTGTCTTACATGTCAGAGTGGACCTTCACACTGTGTTCTGTTCAGGTGAGTGAGGTGCAAAAAGGGAAGGTCTGAGGGTGTGGGGTGGCGGGTGCTCAGTGGGAGGTCGAGCTGGGGCACAGGGCTGCATCAGTGATGGACCCTTTTTTACAGAATAAAAAAAGTCATTAAGTGACTGTGTTCTTCCTTCAGGCTCTGAGTGACATTGAGTGGGGTTGCCACTAGACACCCAATTTAAATCAGCAATGACATGCAGAAGGCTGAAACTGACCTAGATAGTGAGGAAATGTAGACTAACAACTTTTGCAGTAACCACTGAGCCACCTAACTGCATTTTCTTATTGTAGTGATACACACCCTGACAAACACATATTCACATATATGCATATATTTTCCAGTATAACACAGCAGTGCACTGTCTACACACATTTTATAGATTAAAAAAAAGACATTGATGAACTATTTTCTTCTTTTCAGGCTCCAAGGGACATTGGAAGGTGAAGGTTGCTACTAGACACCTCATTTAAACCAGCAATGACATGCATAAAGCTGAAACTGATCTAGACAGCAGGGGAATGTAGACAAACAATTTTTGCTTTACCACTGAGCCACCTAACTGTTCTTTCTATTTGTTGTGATACACACACACTGACTAATACATACAGTATACACATACTGTATATGCATATATATTTTAGTGTAACATAGCAGTGCACTGTCTACACACACAGAGCATTTCCACACACACACATTAACACACATACACTGCTTTATATGGCATTTATTTACTTATACATCTAATCCTAACTTTCATTGTATTTAGGATAAGCACTGTGTTTTGCACTAACTCATTGTACTAATCTACAGCATGACTGGGTAACTAAGGTAGTAGACCAGGGATGTGTGGTGGATGTGGCCTATCTGGACTTCAGAAAGGCCTTTGACACTGTCTGCCATAGAAGGCTGATTAACAAACTGTGCAGCCTAGGGGTGGATCCTAAAATAGTTCCTTGGGTGGAGAACTGGCTGAATGGCAGGAGTCAGAGGGTTGTGGTAAACAAGAAGTACTTTGAAGAGGGAGAGGTGAAGAGCCAGGTGCTGCAGGAGGTCAGTGTTGGGGCTGGTCCTCTTCAATGTCTTTATTGGAGACATTGCAGAGGGACTGGAGGGAAAGGTATATCTCTTCGCAGATGATACAAAGGTATGTAATTGGGTGGACAGGCCAGGAGGTGTTGAAAGAATGAGGAAGGACATTAAAAATTGGAGAAATGGTCTGAAGAATGGCAGCTGGGATTCAATGCAAAGAAGTGCAGGATCATGCATATAGGGCACACGCATCCAGGGGCAAAGCACAAACTAGGTGGTGAGGTATTGACAGTCATAAAGCAGGAAAGGGACCTGGGAGTTGTCACCCAGCAGTGGTTGTGGTGTTTTGTACCCTTTTTTGCCCTTTACTCATGCATTGTGCAGATCCTGCCTCCATGGAGATGACCAAGGTATCCTGTGTGTGGGGTCCTTTCCCTTGTACCCAGCTACCCTGTAACTCAGATTCCTCTAGGTGGCAGCCGCTGAGTGGGATATGCATATCTCCCTCAAAGGAGGAGAGCTGTCCTATGGACACTTAATCCTTCCTCTCATGAGCAAACCATCTGTTCTTGAACCCAAGTCACCAGTGCATCTGGCAGTGAAGCAGCAAGTGCCTCAGCCTGCCATGCTACTGGACCATCTGACAGCAACACTGGTTAGCTTTTTTTTATTCAGTGTTTATGCCCCCTACTTATCTCTGGTCTTTGTCTGATTCCAGATCCCCATCGTACACTCCTGGGGCACTCCCACTTCACCAGAGCTTCACTGCCACAATGCTGCCTTAAGATAACCCCCCTGGGGCAGAGATGGGATGGGAGGATTTGCCCCAAAACTCACTGTACCTGTCAGGAAGCGTGCAACTGGCAGGTGGAATGTAGCTCCATATTAACCTTGTTTTTCATTTACAGGGACCAGAGTAGTTTTCTATTGTTCTCTCCTCTCCTCTCCTAAGGGATTCCAATGTTCAATGATGTCAAAGAAGTGCAGTGACACCCGATGCCTGCAGAGTCTCACCTGCCCTCAGTTCTCCAGCCATACTGCCACCTCTGGTCACTCAGGTGGCAGTATTTCAGAAGAGGACAGGAACCCACCCTCCCTGGTCAGGAGTGTGTTTTGTGGGATGCTCAATCCCTCCCCCTGGATGATCCCTAAAGATCCAGGCTTATTCCCGAACCCAGCTTGCCAGCATCATGAGTGGCAGCACTACCACTGCGCCAGCAGGCTGGCTTATGTGGTAGCATTTTTTTTTAATTATCTGTTTATGCTTCCCTACATGCTCTGGAGCTGCTTCTCCTTCAGGCTGCCATGACCCACAGATATTCCCCCTACTATCTCCCCCTCAGCCAACTATCTCAGATATGCAGCCTTCCATGGGGTAGCCTGGTGTAACCCTTCACCAGGTGGGTCCCCCTCCTCTGAGGGGGAAGGCACCAGCAGGAGAAGACCAGCTCACTATTCATTTTTTTGGCCCTGGGTGCTGCTGAGGCTTTTCATGGCTTCTGGGGAGTCTTTGGGGGTGCCTGGGGCTGGCAGCCATCATCCAGCTAAGCTTAGGAGTGATTTCTGTTTTTCTAGTTCCCCCATTATGCCGCTTGTGTAGTGTCTCCACGGGGGCCGCTACTGAGTGAGGCCATCCTCAATATCACTCCACGATAGGAGAGCAGTCCATCAGATGCTCAATCCTATCCTCCCTGCTGACCCCCGTGACCTGTGTCCATTCCTGAACCCTGGTCGCCAGCATGGATCGAGGTAAGGCACCAGCACCTCAACCCTCTACGCCACTGGGCCGGCCAAGGTGACATTTGTAATGGAAATTGTGCTTACCTCATACTGAAATAAACATTTTGATTACAGCAAAGAGTACTACTTGTTAAATTTTATAACTGTCTGGCCTGAATTTTGTTAGTTTAGAATTAGTTTTGTGAATACGCCAAACAGTTTTTCTGGTGTGCACTTGATTGAAGTATCTTGGTCACACACAGCCAGTTGTTTCAGATAATTACAACACAGTTATACAGTATGTGTATTAAAATTGCTATCTAGTAAACAGTGCAAGTATATAAAAATTAGTATAACTAAATTGATATGAGATATGATCTTGAACAAGCAGACATTTCGTGTGGTTTTCTGTCAGAAACAAGGGAAGATAGCAAATGTATGAGCTTGGAGAAGCTGAAAGTGATACTCATATATGTGCTTGGTATGCCATCTTTGCCTCATTCGAATTCTTGAGAAACACTCAAGTTTTTATTAAAATTTTAAATGGGTTAAGCATTTACCAAAATTTTAAATGGGAATCTTAGCCCCCCGAGGTGTTTTTCTTCTGTGTTTATTCTGACACAAGCTCAGATTGAAATCATGTCAGAAAGAGACTGGTGAGTAATTGGGAGCAGTCCAGCAGTCCATTGAATCCCTACTTATGTGGTCTTGGAGAGAGCCAGAGGGAGCCGAATTGAAGGAGCCAAAAGAGAAGAAATGGAATGTGGAGAATGGAAGAATAACTGTGACACAAGGTCTTCGGTGAACCAGAGGACTGTAAGATCGGGATTTCATAATTTTAAAAGAATATGAAATTATAAACATATTTGGAGTTTGAAGGCAGATAAAGGAACAGTGCTCTGTGTATTGTGCATAGAATACTTGGCCTATTAGTGGACTAGTCAAGGAAGAGCAGAGACTTCAAAAAATAAAATGAAAAGATAGGTATGTTAAGATATATAGGTGACAGGGCAAACTTGGAATAAACAAATGTCTTGAAAAGATTTTTTTATGCTGAAATATTATGCAAACTAAAAAAAAATTGATTTAAAGTAATTTAAAATCATTTAAAACCAGAAGGAGATAACTTAATTGCTATGGGACAATTCCTGCATCAGACAATTGGCAGTTTTATTGAAGAAGTCCAGTACAAATTAGTAATGGAGTGGTACGAGTACACAAATTTCTGTTTTGATTATTTTCATATGATCTGGGAGTTTTTATTGGAAGTAAATGCACACAAATAAATGTTTGCTGTGAATTAGCCCACATTGAATAAGGGTGGCACTAACAGAGTAAGGAAATGAATCAGCTGTTTCCAATTACAACACTTGAAAGTTAAATAGGAATGTGTATAGAGAACTTTCAATTTTAAGATAGCCAGCAATGTTCATGGTTCAATAAATTGCATGTGGCGAAGACGTGCATAAATAGTATTCCTATCTGAGAGAAGACCTGGGACTGGATTCACAAAGGAAGCTAGAAATCCAGCAGCTACGGAAAAAATGCCTGCAATACTGCGGAAACGCAGTTGTGTGGTATTCACATAGAAAACCATTGCAGCTGTGGAATTCCGCAAAAAAGGGCTGCAGATGGGGTAATTCAGTAGCTGCGGATATTGCGCAAGTGTGGATCAGCCGCAACTGTGGATCCACAGCTGCGGGAATGACTTAAGAGGCACAACAGTAGGGACCCTCATTAGCTGGAGCAGCAGACTTACACAGTACGCCATAGCACGTAGCTGTAAGCACACATGGAGAGACCAGCAACCAGTTTCCCAACAGGTACCACTGCAGCACCACATCTACCAGCACTACCATGGCACCACAGTGGTTGACTGTCACTGCTGGTCATCCCTCCCTGGGGTTTTCCTGTTGTCTGCAGGAGCAGTACTCACAGCAGGCTGGACAGGCTCTACTGCCTGTGGGGCTCCGTCATGGGCTGCACTGGGTCTGGGGGTTGTTGTCTGTTGCCATAACATGGCAATGTGTGCTAATGTTGCAGTAACATCAGCCACTGCTATACCCACTGGGATGCTATTACCTGTGCCTCACCTCCACCATAATTGTTTTCAATTGTTGGGGCACTACTGCAGTGTGCTGAGGGACTGTTACACCTCACTCCAATGTGTGTAACATTTTTTCCCCAACTGCAGGCAAAAGTTGGCTAAGAATGGCCTTTGAGGGTCTGTGCCTTACTTATCAATTACCTTTTTCCCTCAGGAACTTTCGAAGCTGCGCGTTTTTCCACGGTTCGTAGTGTTTTTTTCTGCAGTTGCGGAGGTTTTTGTGAATAGCACTCAGGGCAGTTTTCCCTTTTTTCCATAGCTACGGCAGTTTTAGGGACTTTTGGAAGGTTTTGCACCTTCAGAAAGCTTTGTGAATCCAGACCCTGGAGTGAACATTTTTAGTAGTCATGGCTGGGCAGCAGTGTACAAATCATAGTGTTTCACAAACAGAGTGTTCTCTTAGCACAGTGTGAGGAACTCAGTTTATTACACTACACAGTGCTGAGACTGATAGAGAATGGTTAGTGGGCACTAAGCAGCATGCACAGCAGACAAGGATTTGATACAGAAGTGAGCGAACTTAGACTTATACAATATAATCACCTATGAGCACAACAGCCTATGCAGCGATACAAGAATCTTGTTTGCTAGTTCTAAAAGTACCATCATTTTTAGGATTATTGGTGGCATGAATTAAAGCTAAAATTTGTCTCATACTTAGTTTGCATGAAGAAGCATTGCATTTTATTTATTTATTTAATTTAGTTAACAGATTAATACCGTTGAGTTAAAAGCTTGTTTACAAAGGTTCCATGTCGACAGCAAACAACACAAATACAGCAAAACAATACTGACAGTGGTTACAAAAGGATGTAGAAAGAAGAGAGAGATAGAGATAGAGATAGAGAGATGGAGAGATAGAGAGATAGAGATAGAGATAGAAGAGATAGATAGAGATAGAGAGATAGATAGAGATAGATATATATATATATATATATATATATATATATATATATATATATATATATATATATATATATATATATTTGCAGGAACTTGCTTTTTCAATCAGTGAAAACTGCATACTATTTCCTCTCTTAAAGTTTTATTCTTAGTGGAGCCAAGTTGGTCAAATCCTGTTTTGAAGAGTGATATAGAAGTGGAGCAGGTTACAGCAGTGAAAGTGCAAGTACGTTATTCAAGACAGCAAAGATTCAAGATTGGTTTAAAAAAGGAGCAAGCTATGATTAAGAGCCCAAGTGGTCCTGCAAACTTGGTGAGAGATTACTGATAGTTTGCCTCCACAGACTGATAAGAACAACATTAGTAAATAATTCAACATCAAAATATTTATTTTATATTCCTATTACTAGAAGGAAGCAACATATCACAGGCTTTTGATTTCTCCTGCTTTTTACCTCAAAAATAATAATTTTGTGCATATTTCATTCACCAATGATCTTCATTCAGAGTTTTGTGATTTAAATTTAGCATGGCACTGTCCGCCATGTCCAAGATGGCTGCTGGAGTTCCGTGCGCATGCGCAAGACATCACACATGCACAGAGATCTCTGATGGCTGTCATGGACACTGCAGACAGTGCCATGCTCTGCTGGTATCAATGGACAAAATAGTGCAGTGGACGCACAGTGATTGACATTCACCTCCACTATTTAACAAGCATTTGTCAATGCCCAATGTGGTCTCACTGGCATTGGCATTGATAGTGCAGGAGTTAGTGATGCATAATAGGAATGGCAGTGAAGTATTGAAGTGACGTCAACCCCACCTCCACCCTGCAGAGACTGACAGGGGTTGGGGTGTGCCTTTGGGTCATCAGCTATAATGCTTATGCCATTTTACCTCACTCTACCCTGTAGACACTGACAAGTGTTGTGGTGTGCTTTGGGGTCTTTGGGCATTATACTTACCCCGTTCCATAAGGAAATATGCTGAAGCGGGTGCAGTATAGGAGAATGGGGTGAATTTTGTGGCCAAACACTGCAAGGCACACCACAATGCCTGTCACTGGCTGCAGGATGGGGTGAAGGTGGAAGGGCATAAGCATTACAGCTGATGATCCCAAGTCACATCCCTGATGCCTGTCGTCTGTACAGGGTGGGGTGTTACAGTTGGAAACCCTAACGCTGTAGGCGTGTGTTGGTATTTTCACTCAAAATTTTCAACATGGACTTTTTGTGACCCCACCTCATGAAGAGTGGCACTATCAGTTTGTTAGCTGAAAGGTGGTTTTGCACAGCTGCTATGCCATTTGGCAACACAGACATGAAAACACATTTTGGGCAGTATGTGAAAATGACAACTGTATTGCTCAAGAGGAGGTGTAAATAAATGGCAATGTTAAAAATCTGGAGTGAAAATATTAAAAATTGGTGAAGTCATAAGCATACATAGAAAGTGTGCAACACACATCCGTAACCACAATTATTGTTGGGAGTTTTTTAACCACATTTTCAACATAGGCATTTTGGGACCTCCCCTCATAAACAGTGGCATTGTGATTTTGTTAATTTGTCCCAAACATTGATTTCCCACAGCCACCATACCATTGTGCGCCACAAGTGCAAAAACACATTTTGGGCAGGATGTGAAAAATGACAGCTGTACTGTTCATAAGGAGGTGTGAAAAAATGCCAGTGTTGGAAATGTGGCATGAAAATATTGCAAATTTGTGAAGTTACAAGGGTGCATGGAAACTGCGCAACATGCACTTGTAACACAGTAATTGTATGGACTTTCATCACTAAAGTTTCAACATAGGCATTTTAGGACCTCTGCTCATGAACAGTGTCACCGCCATTTCCTCAAAGTGTCCCGAAAACTGATTTTGCACAGCAACTGCACTATTCTGCACTGGACATGCGAAAACACATTTTGGCCTGGATATGTAAAATGACAGCTGTAGTGTTCATGAAGAGGTGTGGAAAAATGCAAATTTTGAAAATCTGGAGTGAAAATATTACAAATTCACGAAGTTACAAGCGTGCGTGGAAACTGCACAATGCACGATTGTAAAACAGCCAGTTTTAGAATTTTTTTCCACCAAATTTTCAACATTGGCTTTTTTATAGCCCCCCTCATGAACAGCAGCACTGTCTTTTTGTTAATCAGTCCCTAAAGGTGATTCCGTGCAGTGACTGCGAAATCACCTTTCAGGACCAAATAACACCATGACAGTGGCTGAATTCATGAAGAGGGGTCCCAATAAGCCCATGTTGAAAATTTGGTGTCACAATTCCCAAAAATGCCTGAGATATGCACCAAAGTAGAAAAAAACCTTATTTATGCCATGATACAACTTACCGGCATTTGTTTAGTTCGCGGTCGGCTTTGAAGGGTGCAGACGTGTTCCCGGTCCACCAAAGATCATCATGCCAGACTCTGGAGGTAAGTATGGGATGGGGGCTGTGGGAGGCAGGGTGTGCAGTGGGCAGGCGTGGGTTGTGGGAGGGGGCAGGGAGACCATGAGGGACCGATTTCTTTTTTACAGGGTAATAAAAAGGGAACAACGTGGGACAGTTTTGGTTTTTTTCAGGCGCATTTGGCATGCTGGGGTGGGCTCCCAGTGTGTCACCTGATTGTTTTGGTGGCTGTAGCTGCTGGGGGATTGGGCACCCTCTTCGGCACACAACAGATGGGGGGACACATTATGCCGACAGGGAGTGGGCTCCCCCGTCGGCTAAATAAACAGGGACAGGGTGGGACTGTAGCCAATAGGGATTGGGCCCCATGTCAGCAAAGGAAGACTGTTGGGGGAGCACATGATGTCAAAGGGGGATTGGGCACCCTTGGCACACACCCAGGGGGTCATTATGCCAACAGGGGTGGGCTCCCCATCGGCAAAGAAGCGGGTTGGTAGATGTGACAGGGGATGGGCACCTCGTCACCATGTTTATGTGGGTGAGTTAGGCCACTGCAATGAGAAACTTGCTTCATTGCAGCAGATGTTTCTTAGATGTGGTCACCACATTATGTCTTGCTGGTGTGGTGTCTGCATGCTGTTTATTAGGGAATGAGACACACCTACTGGTCATGCCTGCATTTCCCAGACCGCACCTCCAAATCTGCTCCTAATGCAATATGTTGGCTGGCGCCAAGCGCGAGCCAACATAAAAAGTCAGTTCAGTATCTGGTAAGCTCCCTTCTCTACAGTGTTCACAAGACATCTGCAGGGCTATGCCCACTGCAGCTGTTGAAAGTCAAGGAGGAAGAACAAACAATATCACTGCATATGGAACAAAGTTCTGTCTGTGAGACATTACAAATAATATCTGCCTTTGCCACAAGAGTTCAGATTTCTCTAGATGTTCATGTAATTTGGTGGTTGATTTTGCCATATGGTAAATCTCAACTAGTATGTCTAGCAACTGTGCCATCATTAGAATTTTGTTAACCACACCTTAGTAATTGCTTTCTTATAAACTGTGAGACAAATGTTTTAATTTAACAATTTTTGGCTCTGAGCCAAGGTGTGAGGTTCAGAAATAGTACCCCAACATCATGAGAGTAAATTGTGTCCGAAATATATCACCAAAAGCAGCTTCCAGGTCCCTTCGGAATTATTGATGTAAGGGGAAACTTTAGCAAACATGTGCATGATGCACAAGTGTAATTCCATATAGCCTCCAACAACTAGCTGTATGGTGATGCTGCAACTTGGCTTGCAATGCATTCTAAAATACCTTAAAATTGCTTTCCAGGAGAATTACCTCCAGAGGTATGATAATGTCACTAGGACTGGGAAAAATAAAATTCTGCCAGCACAATTTCCATGAAAGTCAGAGTTTCACGTCCACAAAATTTCTGACTGCACTTTGGCAACTTCCATGGAAATTCAAATTTAGGCCAATGGATTAAATGTATTAATTGTGGATTACTGTATTGAACTGAAGAAAGAAATTCTGCAGAACTGATCACTGTCCATAATCATTTCTGCAGAATTTCTTTCTGCAGTTTAATACATTAATCCATAAGTCATATATTCATTCCACATTTCAATGCATCACTGAACCATGGAACGACTGTATGAATTGTGGATTAATGTATTAAATTTCAGAAAAAATTCTGAGGAACTGATCACTGAACTGCAGAATAATTACCCATATTACGGATTAATGTATTATACTGGGGAATGGAATTCATCATAACGGTCATTCTGCAGTTGATCAGGCTTGATTCTTAAAGCCCTGGAAATAGCACAAGGTGCCTGCATCAAACTTAAATGGCACAAGTGGCACCATGCACAAGAAACTGCCATCAGAGCTATTCTAAAAGGCAGCCTGGTCAACCACAGGTTGCCTGCCTCAAATGGGGATTGCATCTCCCTTGAACCCAACAATGGACTGCAACCTGGTGCTAGGGGACATGTGGCAGATGCAAGCTGCCACATCCCCGAAAACCGTATTCACAGAACTGTCCCAGAGGGAGAAATTCTAAGTACCTTTAGACCAACCCTGGCTGGGATAAGGGTACCTAGAAACTCCCCTCTGAGAGACTAGCAATGTGAGCCAGTCCCCCCAGTCCCCAATGTCCCAGGTATAAGTACTGGTCCAGTGACCCCTCTCCCCGAATCCAATCTTGCCCATATTTGAAATAAACTTGTAAATCCTTGAACCCTGGTGGTACAGTGACCCCCTTCCCTGAATCTGATCTAGCCCATATGTTAAATAAAAGATTAAATCCCTGAAACCTGGTGGTACAATGCTCCCCTGAACTCAATCTCACCTGTATGTTAAATAAAAGTATAAATACCACTGACCTGGTGATAAAGTGACCCCCCCTCCCTGAACCCCAGTGTCCCTGGTATTAATACTATACAGCACTCCTCATTCATTGGTGATTCAGTGCCCCCTCTCCCCCATCAGGTTGAGCTTACCACCCATGGCAGAGCCGGGGAACAGTACAGCCCTCCTCACACCTCTGCAGCTGGCCACTGACTGAACTGTCACTGATCACCTACTGTTTCAGGGAGGTGCTCTGTGACAGTTCAGTCAGGGGCCAGCCATGGAGGCGTGCATTGGGCTGTTCCAGTTCTCAGCTCTGTCATGGGATGGGCGAGCAGGGTAGTAGGCACAACCTGCTGGGGTGGGGGTGTACTGGACCACCAATCAATGGGGAGAGCTGTATAGTATTAATACTACCGGCGACATCAGGGTTCAGGGGGTCACTATACCACCAGGAATCAGAAATTTGAACTTTTATTTAAAATATGGGTGAGATCGGGTTCAGGAAGGGGGGTCACTGTACCTCCAAGGATAAGAACTTTTAATATTTATTTATAACAGAGCATGATTTGGGATACTGGTGGGGGACTCTAGCCCACCAGGGACTAGAGTGGTGCATCGCTGCCCCAGGCTTGTGGCCAACCCTCCCAGTGTGCCCTCTGTTTGGCACACTGCCACAGTTGCCACAAGCCATGGAACTGCCTCTGGGACCCTGCTGGGTGCAGGGTCCCTCGCACACCCAGCTTCAATGCAAGCTGCTGTTTACTGAAGCTTGTGCCATTCCAAGCTAGCTTTGAGAAGCAAGCCTGTTGTGTTTTATTCCTCATTTCAGCCAGAAAGTTATGCAAGACAGAGTGGAAGTTTACTATATACATTCAGAAAATGTGGATTTTGCTAAATTTTGAGTTTTGGAAAATTTTGTGAAATTTACAAAATTTTGGTGGGTAAGTTAATGGAAACACTGCTAAAGGAAAGGATTGGGGAATACATTGATCCAGCAGGTTACAGTATTCAAGGCAACATGAATTCAGGAGGAGGAAGTCATGCCAACAAATTTGATTAATTTCTTCCACCGAGTGACCATGAAGTTAGATGAGGGTGAAATGGTAGATGTGGCCTACCTGTATTTCAGCAAGAATTTCAACACCGTTACATATAGGGGACTGGTAAGCAAACTGTGTAGCTTGGGGGTGGGTAACCAGGAAGGCAACCTGGGTAAGAAACTGGGTAAGGGATAAGAGATAGAGGGTAGTGGTAAACAGAGTTCATTCTGAGGAAGGGAGGGTGACCAATGAGGTACCTCAAGGTTCAGTACTGGGACGGGTCATCTTTAATCTCTTTATTAGTGACATACTACAGGAGCTGGAAGGGAAAGTCTGCCTCTTCGCAGATTATACCAAGATCTGCGACAGACTGGACACTTGTCAAGGGTATGGCAGATGGGTTTAATGCAAAAAAGTGCAAAATGTTGCACTTAGGACATAGAAACCCTTAGGTGGAGTACAAAATGGGTGGACATATACTGAAAATGACCAAGAAAGAAAGAGATCTGGGGAAATCATAGTGGATAACCTTAATGGTGGTCAGACAGTGTGACAAGGCAGTCTGGAGGGCTAGTGGGGTGCTGGGTTGCACAGGAAGTGGTATCACCAGTAGAAAGTGGAAGGTGATGTTGCCCCTACATAGATTGCTAGTAAGTGTATTTTGTCCAGTTGTGGAAACCACATCTCAGGAGGGAATAGACAGAGTGGAGGCACTCCGGAAGAGGGCTACCAAAATGGTACAGCATCTGTATCGAAAGCCCTAAGAGGAGAGGCTAAAAAGGCTCACCCTGGAGAAGAAGAAAAAGGAGATGGGGAATATGACAAAGGCCTTTAAATATCACATGGGGGTTAATATGGGGGTTAAAAACCTCACAGGGATAATAAAGTACAGGACCGGAGCATTTTTCAGAACAAAAGGTGCTCTAGAACAAGGGGACATGCTATGAAGCTGGGGGGATAGATTCAGGAGAGAGGTAAAGAAGTGTTTATTCACAGAAACAGTGGTGGATTTCTGGAACATCCTTCCAGCAGAGGTAATGAGAGTGAAAACAGTGGTAGGGTTCAAAAATGCCTGGGATGGGCACAAGGAAATCATAGGGGTAAGGTGGATGGGAGAGGCAGCACTATAGATCAAACAGGTCTGCAACAAAAATGAAGATAGAAAAAAAATGGGCAGCCTGGGTGGGTCAAGGAAGGGGCTGGAAGGGGAAGTAGTCAAGTTCATTTCAGGGAAGTGACTGTTGATTTTGGCTGATTTTATTACTGTTGTTATTGTTTTGTTGGTAGCTTACTGTTGCTTTCAATTGACACAAGGTTGCTTTCTGGCTTCAATTGGAAAGTTACCTGTTTGGGGGATTTTGCTGGTGCAGCTGAGTATTTCTGGGGCATTTGGCTGGTGTAGCTGATTGTCTCTGGTGGTCAGGAGGGAGTAATCAGTTTCATTTTAGTGCAGAACCTGCTCATTGCTGGTCTTAGTTCTTTTATACTGCTTATTTCACTTGGGCTATGACTCTGCTTATCTCGTGCTTTTTTTTAAGCCATTAACTTTATAGGCAGGAACATTTTTTTGTCTAGCCCTGTAGCTTGGGGAAGGGGTGTTACTTGTCTGGTCTGGAGCCTCAGCAAAGCTACTGCTAATTGGAGGTGGGGATGAGTCAGAGTGTTGTAGCTGGTTAACTGTTGAATTCTCATAAAGGGCTGGAAGGGGAAGGAATCAATTCCTTTCAGGGAAGTGACTGCTGATTTTTGCTGATTTTATTGCTGTTATTATTGTTTCTTTTGCAGCTTATTGTTGCTTTCAATTGGTACCAGGTTGCTTTCTGGCTTCATTTTTAAAGTTACCTGTTTGGGGGATTTAGCTGGTGCAGCTGAGTGTTTCTGGTTGTTTTTGCTGGTGTAGCTGATTGTCTCTGGTGGTCAGGAGGGCCCATCCCCCACCCACCCACCCCTAGTGCATCACTTCCTTTATAACGTTAGCCTGTGACATCATACGGCATGTTGACTCGTATACACACACTGGTAACCATCTTATTTGAGTACACAACATGGCCACACACCACAACCTGACATAAATCTGCATTCCTTGATACATTATACCACTAATAAGTATTGACAGCACACACACCAAAAAAAAGTAATATAATATATATATATATATATTTACATACACACACATACATATACACAGGTATATATGTGTGACTGGGCAATGGACACAGTATAGAAGAAAAGAGCAGCAGAGGGTACAGGGCAATAAGGGGCAGTTAGGGCAAGGATAGGAGAAGGAAGATGATGGATGTAGTGCTTTGCAGTGGATGTGGGGCAGCAGTGTTCAGGAAGACCTTCTGGACACTGCGGTGGTGCCCTATCTGCAGGCATCTCTCTGTGTTGAGGTAGGAGGTAGCTGGAATCTGAGCAGAGTTGGTGAGGATACAGATGACCTTCCCCCCATACAGAGACCACCATGTAAACCACCGCTCCCTCAGAGATTGCAAGAAGGAAGGAAGTATGGACTAAGGTGGACTCAGGGAGGGTGAGTGAGGCAGGACAGAGGCACAGCCACCAGCCGGTGTCACTTCACAACTCATATGCCATCCTGGCAGAGCATAGAGATTGCGTAGCATCTCTGGAAGTGAACACCATAAGGGTTGAAGGGGTCATCTAGGATGGAAATCCAAGGGCAGATGCAAGGAGAACACACAGGTAGAGGAAGCAAATCCTGGTTGGGGACTCCATTGTCTGGGGGCCTAAGCTGGGGTCAGGTAGCAATGGTGAGAGGAAGATAATGTGCCAACCTGGAGGCACAGTTCAGAAGAAGGGCAATCATATCCTTAGGATTGCAAGGGCAGTAGCAAGGAGGGGGGAGCTGGACATCACTATTCACTTGGGGACTAATGACCTGCCTAGAGAGGGGGTAGATTTAGGAAGAATACAGGAAGAGTTCAGGGAGCCGGGGAGGAGTCATGGGCAAGTAGCACACTCTGTGACCTTCTTGGAAGTGCTACCTGTCCATGGCAAGGGGGAAGGGAGGGACATCCGCATCACTGAATTCAACAAATGGCTGAAGAAATGGTGCGGAGAACTGGGGTATGGCTTCATTGGGGACTAGAACCTCACCTGGAGGGATGAAGGACTATATTCTCCAGATGGCCTGCATCTATCCAGGGGAGGAAAAGGTATCCTCTCTGAGAAGTTTAAGTGCATCCTTAGTGATCATTTAAACTTGCCAAGGGGGGGCGGAGTCATAGACAGTCAAAGGAATTATCATAGCCCCTTCCCCAGGACATAACTGAAAGCAGTGAGGACCCAATAACTAGCATAATATCTAACTGTAAAACTACCATGGTTGCAATGGGGGAGAAAACAGAAGGTACATCACTAATGTGGCGCAGGGCAAAGACCAATAAACAAGGAACATTAAGGGGATACACAGAGTGGAAGGTTATGTGCACAAATGCCTGCAGTCTGGTAAACAAAATCCCAGGCCTAACATTTCTGATGGCAGACACAAACCTGGACATTGTGGCTATTACAGAGACATGGTACACAGGGAACCATGACTGGGATGGAACCATACCAGGGTATGCACTTTTTAGAAAGGATAGGGAGCAGCAGAGGGGAGGAGAAGTTGCTATTTATGTGAAGGAAGGGATTAAAGCTATGGAGGCTCAGGGATCCAGGGAAGAAGCAAAGGCATTGTGGATCACTCTGGAGTCAGGGAACAAAACAACCATCCATGCTGGAGTAGTTTACAGGCCTCCAGTGCAGGGGGAGGATATAGATCTAATATTACTGGAGGCCATCCAAAATATGGTAGCCAAAGGGGTAGTACTTCTAATGAGTGACTTCAACATGCCAGATGCAGATTGGAATACCCAGACTACAAGTACATCAAGGAGCAGGGACCTCATGTCTGCCATGTATGGGGCAAACCTAAGGCAGCTTGTGGTTGAGCCCACCATGGATGGGGCTGTACTGGACTTAGTGCTGACTAACAGGGACAGAATCATGAATGTTGAGGTGGGCAGTCCCCTTGGTACCAGTGACCACAGAACTGTGTGGTTTAGATTCAACACATTGGCAGAAGTTAGCCATACAAAGATTAAGGTCCTAGATTTCTGGAAGGCCAACTTTATGGAGATGGGGTACAGCTCAAAATTGCCCTGGCAGCAGAAGATATGGGGGAAGAGGTAGAAGAACAGTAGCTTAGGCTCACGAGATCCATAACAGGATTTACAAGTGAATGTGTCAGACTGCTTAGCAAAAGCAAAAGAAAGAAGCAACCACTGTTTCTCTAAGTCAGTAGCCGAGAAAGTGTGAGAAAAAAGTAAGGCATTCAGGAAATACAAAGAGACACAGAAAGATGAAGACAGAGTGAAATATCTGCAGAAGCAGAGAGGAGCTGGAAAAGCTGTCATCGGAGATAAAGCAAGAACAGAGGAAGGAATAGCACCGGCTATTAAGAAGGGAGACAAGACCTTATTCCATTATATTAGTGAGAGGAAGAAGACCAGAAATGGCACTTTTAGGCTTAAGAAGTGAGGGGGTGGGTGGGTGAAGAATGACCTCTAAAAAGCTGAGATACTGAACAAGTATTTTTGCTCAGTATTTACCAAGGAAGAGGCAGGGAAGGGGCCAAGACTCACAAGGAAAGGTTTATTGGGGGAAAAGGTGGACACCAGCCCATTTATGGTGGATAGAGTCTTGGAGGAACTAGGGAAAGTAAAGATAGACAAAGCAATGGGGCCAGACAGGATTCACCCTAGAGTTTTGAAGCACTCAGGGAAGTCCTAACAAGTCCACTGACAACCATCTTGACTGACAAACAAAAAAAGAGCAACTCGTTCATGAAAACAAAATACTGTAAATGGTAACCAATCCATGAAAAACAATAAAAGGGCACATGCCTGTCAGTAAAAATCAATAGAAGTCCTCTGGCCCCACAAGAGGCTGCAGGTGGTTGTGGTGGTGTTGGCTGCTGGTGTAGCTCTTTCACCAATGCCACTCATAGAACTTCTGTGACACAGGTGCAGTCGTTAACCATGTGGGTATAGTCCCCCACCCACCACAGTAGTACCTTAGTAGGCAGACCTGTCTTTGGAGGAGTCATCCCACCCCTTGGTCAGGACTGCATCACCCTGATCCCTACAGGATCCTGCATCCTTCTGGCACCTATGGAAAGAAATACACCAAACTCAGGCCTTAGATAGCTTTTGGTAGAGAACAGCAAGAGGAGGAGGTGCTGTAAGAACTTTACTACTCTTCAGGGACTTAAGAACTAAAACTGGGACCATCAATTTAGGGTAAAAACAAATAAACAAAAATAAAACAAACAAGGGCTAGTGTGTGTGGCTGAGTTGGGTGAAGGGAACTGTTATCTGTGCAGTTAACTAGGTGAAGGAGGGAACTGTAAATTAGGGGGAGTGGCTTAGGCAGCAGGAAGCCATGTGTTTGGATTTAAATCTGCCCTAGACAGCTTTTGGAAGAGAACAGCAAGAGGAAGGAGGTGCTGTTAGAACTTTACTACGCTGCTGGGACTATATTGCCCTCCCTCCCCACCCTTAGCTAGTTCCACTTTATAGGCACAGGATTTGACTGACAACAGGAACTTCCTGTTTGGTAGCAGAAAGGGAGTGTCACAGAGGAACAAAAGACTCACCATTCTAGAAGGAAAAGGGTAGCTCTCAATTCCCCCAGCTGCTGGAGGTCTGACTCTGAGCAAGTAAGAAGGAGACTACTGAGGAATACAGGAACTTCCTATCCCAGAACAGGAAGAGCAAGAGCTTTAAGGGCATGGAGGCAGTAGGGAAGTAGGGAGAAAAAAAATAAACAGAGAGAGGAAAGAGTAAGCATACAAAACAACAGTTGAGGTGCCACAAATAAGACATGATGGGAGTGGAGAAGTGCAGTGACTGTGGGGTGGCAGTCTTCCAGAAGACATTCTGGAAGATGCAGTGTTGTCCCATCTGCAAGCACCTCTGGGCTGAGGGAGGAGGTTGCTCGTCTCCAGGCCGAGTTGGCCAGGATTCAGGGAACCTCCCCTTCCACCTAGGGACCACCAGGTCCACCGCCGCTGCCTCAGAGGATGCCAAGAAAGAGGAGTGGTTGGACCACAGTGGGCTCAGGGAGGGTGAGGGTGGTGGAATGGAGGTGCTTCCCTTCCATTGTACCTCTCCACAGTTTGTACACTGTTCTGGCAGAGTGTGGTTCCTCTATGGAGGCATCTGCAATGGAGACCAAGGAGAATGCTGGGAATCTCCACAAAGGACACCCACAGAAGGGTGGCATGGGTACCCATAGGGGAAGGAAATAACTGCTGGTGAAAGAATCCATTGTTAGGAGGGTAGAACCTGGGGAGGGGGAGAGGGAGGTAAAGTGCCTGCCTGGTGCCATGGCTTGGAGGGACAGGGAGTGAATCCTCAGGATCATGGGAGCAGCTGCACAGGGGAGGGAGCTGGATGTCACTGTCCACCTAGGGACAAATGACCTGGTTGGGAAAGGGATCAGAGCAGTGCAGGAAGAGTTTGTGGAGTTGGGGAGGAGCCTTAGACAAGTAAAATGCATGGCATCCTTCTCAGTGATGCTGCCTGTCTATGGCATGGGTGAGGCTAGGGTGCTCCGCAACATGGTATTCAATCAATGGTTGAAAAACTGGTGCAGAGCTCAGGGTTTTGACTTCATTGGGGACTGGGGGTCCACCTGGAGGGATACAGGCCTATACCGGTGCGATGGTCTTCATCTGTCCAGGAGGGGAACCAGGATCCTTGGTGATAGGTTTAAATGCTTCATTGGCAAGCATTAAAACTAACCAAGGGGGGAGGCACTGAAAAGAAGTAGGGAAAGCCTAGCCCCCCCAAAAAAATCAGGGTAGTTAGTGAGGTATAATCCAACTATACTTTTTATAGGACTTCTCTACCTCTTAGAATACCAAGTGGAATAAATAACACAATACTTTTCTTCCACGGTTTCTGTTTTATTCCATATTATAGTTTTTCCACAGTTTTATACATATACTCCTTCGTTGTGTGAATAACCATGCCCTTTGTATTATTTTTGTTGATGTACATTTCAGGACTTAATGTCCCTTCTTCAGAACATAATTGGGCCTTTTTATATCTAAAAAATGATACAAAACAAATATAACATTTATTTATTTATTTTATTTATTTAGTTTTTGTTGACCAGGTAAGTGCACTAGACAAATCCTGCCTATTTTCAGGCACGACCCAGGGGAGAGGGATACAGGTGAATGCCAACTGACCTTAAACCAGAGTAAGCTGTTGGTGGTATTTTTTAGTGAATGAGGGAAATTTGGCCAGAACACTGGGGAAATTCCCCTACTCTGCTGGTGCTCTGTGGCCAGTAGAGGGCTGCGATAGCTCTTCTGCATGGCAGAAGCTCTGCAATTCTGTGAAGAAATGGACGCTAGCAAGGAAGCTCCTGCTGGCAATGCTCCAATGCTTAGTTTGGAATCCACTGTTTCGAATGAGGACACTGAGGGTACAGACCTGGAGATGTCGCCTGCTGTTCCGGAGATGATCGGTACGATACTGATTCGGGAGGTATTTCCCAATGCATCCAAAAACCCTGTACGTCTTCATTCTGTTATGGGATCTTCAGATTCTGCACTCACTATTTCCACCACGGACTGCTCTTTGCAATGTACGCTTCCGGCTATGGCGACGGAAGGTCCGACGGATTTGGAGGCCTACGCTGTCTCTGTTCAACACTCTTCCACGTCGCAGGTTTTGAGGCACTGATTCAGTTTGCCATCGCAAGACTCTTCTGATTTTCAGGACTGGTAGGAGGAAGATTCTTTATCTAAAGCTAGATGGACACAAAACGCTTCAGGGACTTGGGTGCCTGACCCTACTTGGAAACCGGTTTCATATTTATCACCTAAGCATGCCATCTCCCTGAGCTCAGGTATAGACATTGCTCCTTCTGTTTCTCATGATGTTACTGGTGCGTACCTATTGTTAAAGGACTCTGAGGTGGATTGTAGCCCCAGTACATCTCGGGGGGGGGGGGATTAAGGTTACTGCTGCAGCAAGTGATGGGTTGGCTCCTGCAAGGGCCTTGAAAACCTTCCTCGCGTCCCTATGGCTGACTTGTTCAAAAATAAACTTGAACAGGCTCCCAGGAGGAACGCAGTTTGACTAAGATATAGAGGGGGTTTGAGTACACATCTAGATAGGTATTATGTTACTAATACTTTGCTTAGAGGTTCCATGTCATTTCTTCCTTCAGACCTGTTTGCACTTATTCATGTTTCTGGGGAGGATTCTTTCGATGTAAGCTTTAGACTTAATCATAGCTTTGGGAAAAGTACTCCATTCTAAAAACTAATCCTTTATGGCTTCCCTTTTTAGCCATCCCACTGACTAGGCCACAAATATGGTATATCACTGTCATGTTCAGAAATGAAGGGGTGAATGTGACAGTGACATTTACCATTGGCTGCAAAAACGTTATGATATCCTTGGCCCTCCTGAAGCTTTATTGGACTTAGAGGGTATTTGGACTGGGGGCTGGAAGTTCAAGGTTAAATTGTTCCAGGTGAATTCTGATATTGTTCATCTCCCAAATAGTTTTTTTTTTTAGGAAAAGACAGGGGGGTGTGCTTTTATAATGGTCAATCCTGAGCTTGCTACAAATGTGGCTCACACACTCACATTAGTAGTTCATGTGACATGATGAAATGTTCACTGTGTGGGGGGGTATGGACATTCGATGGACCTCTGTCAGAATATTTTTCAGTGTAACTTATGTGACGAAAAGGGGCATGCCTTTCATCAATGCCCCTGGGCCAAAAGAAATAGAACTGAAGGATGGGATCACGATGATTTAGTAAATCAAGCTCAGGTAAAATTGAACAATCCTGTTATTATTAACACTACACCAGTTCCTGATCCACATGCATCGGCTGTACCGAAGCCTGTGCCCGTGGTGGATATCTCTGGCCCTTCTTCTACTCCGAATCAGGCCTCTGAGACGGAGGGTGTGTCTGACAGGCCCAATATGCCCCCCCCCACTTTTGAGACTGTTAAGGGATGAAGATTTACAAGGTCTTCATTGAAACTCCCCACTCCCTGCCCTGTTCCCACTTCTAATATTTTTTTTTACCCCTACAAGAGGATTTTGGAGATTCGGATTTAGAATCTGACACATCTCATAGATCTGAGGTAGTCACAGAAGATGAAGAAAGTGAATCCACAGAATTGGCTAAAGAAAAGAAAGAAAAAAAAGGAAAAAAAGGAAAGCAAGTAATAGTTTGAAAGGGGGACTTTGCTGAACAATAACATCTTATGGCCACTTTACGACTACTATCCTTTAATGTCTGCGGCTTAAAATCGTATAAAAAACAAATTTCTGTTTTGGCCTATTTTGCAACCCTTTCTGTGGATATTATCTTTATTCAGGAAAGTCGTCTTTCCTCACTAGCTGAGGTAGATAATATTAAAAGAAGATGGCACTGGGGACCTTCGTTTTGGTCCTTTGGACTGGAACCTGTGGATGGAATCAGCATTCTTTTTAAATCCACCGATTTTCACATTTTTCGGTTAATGGATATTAGTCCTGGTAGAGCCCTAATTCTGGATGGCTCTCTAGGAGACTTTTCTTTCTGTCTTATCAATCTTTATGCCCCGCAAACTAAATCAGCCAGGGTTGCATTATTTGGGGAAATTAAACCATTTCTTTTCACTAGAATGCATGTTGTTTGGGAAGGGAACTTTAATTGTACTTTGGATTCGCCTTTATCTGGAGCTACTCAGAAGAAAGTATATTGTGACTCTAATGCCTTGACACAAGTTCTTGCTGACTCCAGCATGAAGGATGCTTATCGTGCATTACACCCCAGGGCCTCCGGTGCTACTTATCATAGGTTTATTTATGCCACAAGAATTGATATGTTTTTCTTCTCTCAACACTTACATCCCATTTCTTGTAAATCACAGCCCTCAGAACTTTCTGATCATAACATTCTTTTTTGCACTTTTAGTTTACATTCTCTCCCTCCCAAGATATTCTCAAAATATAATCGATGGAGATTAAATATGTCTCTTCTTGATACCCCCTCTCTTTATTCTCAGACTGAACTTTTTTTTGCATATAGGGAATCTGTTTTCTGTGCCTACACAAATTCTTTGAATTGGTGGATGGACACGAAATGGGAACTAAAAAAGCTTATGCTCTCTTTTGGAAAAGCTAAAGCTAATTCTCATTATATACATTACCTGCTTACACGTAATCAACTATACAAATTGATGTCCTCCCCTTTTGAATATAACCATGATTTGCTTCCTAAATTTAAGTCCTGAAAGAACAGATGAAATCCTATCAATATGATAGAGCAAAGTCCCTAGAATTAGAATTAAATTTGGAACTAAGAATACGCCAGCTTCTGACACCTTTATGGCATGTAAAGAAAGACTAGGGGCCGCCCTTATGACCCAGCTGGTTTCACCTACTGGTCTCTTGCTTACCAAAGATGTGGACATGTTAAGACTTCTTTTCAGGATAGGTCTTATCCTACTTTACCTGATCTTTCTAGTTTCACTGCCCCTCTTCCACAAGTACCTACCCCTCAAGTAATTTCATTAATACAACCTATTTCTTCCCAGGAAGTAGAACAGGCTATATTACAATTAAGTAAGGGTACTTCACCAGGGTGGGATGGTATCCCTAATGAATTCTATAATTTTTTTTTGCCTTACATGATTTACTTTTTGCCAAAGGTATTTAATTTTTTATTGTTTTCCTCTACAGCTCTTTCAGGGTTTAGCACCTCGCTACTTTTTTTTCTATACAAATCAGGGGACAAAACCCTATTGCCTAATTGGAGACCTTTGAGTTTGTTAAATAGTGACTATAAAATTCTGACTAAAATCCTTAATAATAGATTGTAACTGGTAGCAGGTTCTTTTATTCACCCGGCCCAAACATGTGCTATCCCTCATAGGCGCATTCAGCATAATTTATATCTTTTAAGAGATCTATTCGAACTCAGTAATACAGGTCGTATTTCTGGATATATTGTCCCTTTAGATCAAGCTAAAGCCTTTGACAAGGTCAGACATAATTATTTATTCTCCATAAATTTACAGTATAGCATCCCTACTCCGTTTCTAAAATGGATTTCCAACCTATATGAGAGCGCTAGTAGTGTTCCCATGGTTAATGGCCTTTTTGGTACAGAGATACCTATATCGATTGGAGTTAGACAGGGTTACCCATTGAATCCACTTTTGTATTCTTTTGTTTTGGACCCTGTTATCAGGCAGATTGTATGGGACACAAATATTATTGGACTAACACCCTCTTCTACTTTACAATTTGGAAAAATAACTGCTTACGCGGATGATATCACTTTATTACTTAAAGATATCCCTTCTTTAACTACTGCATTACACATTTTTTCTAACTTTGAGACACTTTCAGGAGCCCAGATTAACATGCATAAGAGTTTTTTTCTCTATTACATCCTACACATTCAGATCCTTCTGAAATTAAGGTATTCAGTGGTTTCTTCTCCCCATAAGATTCTGGGCATTTGGTTTGGGGCAGGGACTTAGCCACTTATAAATGGAGAAACAATTATACATTGGAGAATTTAAAATCCACCATTGGAAGGATGGAATTTGGGAAAAAGGTTGCAATTATTAAAAATATTTTGTTGCCTGTTTTTATATTTAAGTTATGTGTTTCACCCTCTTCATCTGGAAACCAGAATATTAAGTATTTCTTTTCAGATGTTATGGGGCAATAGACTAAACCCAGGTGAGGGATATTACCTATCCCCCATTAATAAGGGAGGATTATCATGATCAACCCATTGTTTTCTATCACTTCGTTATTCTTGTTTGAATCTTTTTTATATTTGGTCTTCTACCACTATGACCTGGCAATCCTGGTCCAATTTTTTGTGGTCTACATATCTAAATAAATGGTCTCTGTTACCTCCTAAAATATTATCATCAGTTCCTTGCTATCTTATGGTATAGCTACTTTGAAGAAATTACAGCAATGGAAAATGTCATTTCCACATTTGCTTACTCTTTCTAGAAAATCTTTTTACAATTTTATTGTGTTTGAGGTACAAAAATGTGTTCCTCTCTTCCCAGAATGTATACCCTCTAAAATAGTTGTTTCTTTTAGGAAATTGACAGATTTTAGGATTCCCCTTATATATATGGGATATTGTATGGCTTTATATACAAGGTAGGTTAGGGGTTCAAGGTAACCCGAAATATAAACCCAGTACAGAAAGATTTTGCTTAAGGCCCACCTGTACTAATTGCGAAGAAACTATGGTTAATTTTTTTGTTACGTGCCCTTTTAGTCAAAGGTTTTGGCAGGACGCTGCTGTACATTGCAACCTCCCCTTTTAAGAAACATAGAAACATAGAAGTTGACGGCAGATAAGGACCGCAAGGCCCATCCAGTCTGCCCATTTCTTTTTCTACCTTATAAATGTGCCATCGGCCTTTGCTCTGTCAGTGACCTATCTATTCGTAGTCATTTGTATTGCTCCCTTATGCCTATCCCATGCCTGTTTGAAGCCCTGCACTGTATTCATAGCCACCACTTCTTGTGGTAAGCCATTCCATGCATCTACCACCCTTTCTGTGAAAAAGAATTTCCTCACATTCCCCCTTAATCGGCCTCCCTCTAATCTCATGCTGTGTCCTCTTGTCCTGCTATTTTTCTTATATTTAAACATGTTAGACTCTTTCACCTTGTTTATGCCCTTAAGGTGTTTAAATGTCTCGATCATATCACCTCTCTCCCTCCTTTGCTCAAGGGTATACATATTGAGCTCCGTTAATCTGTCCTCATATGTCTTCTGATGCAGTCCCTGCACCATTTTGGTTGCCCTTCTCTGGACTGCCTCAATTTGAGTTAATGTCCTTGTGAAGGTGTGGCCTCCAATACTGCCGCAGTACCAGATGGGGCCCTAACCAATGTCTCTTGTACAGAGGATTATTACCTCCCTCTTACGACTTGTGATACCACTACTAATACACCCTAACACCCCTAGCCTTACCTACTGCTTTAGAGGTCTGCTTGGATGATTTTAGGTCATCAGTGATGATGATGCCCAAGTCTCTTTCTTCCTTTGTGACTGCTAGCAACTCCCTCCCAGCCTATAAGTGGCTTCAGGTTTCTCTTCCTATGTGCATGATTTTGCACTTCTTTGCATTAAATCCCAGTTGCCACTCTTCTGACCATTCTGCTAGTTTATCCAGATCTCTTCTCATTCTGCCCACCCCATCTGGATCATCTACTCTGTTGCAGATCTTGGTGTCATCTGCAAACAGACAAGCCTTACCCTCTAGTCCATCTGAGGTCACTAATGAAGATGTTGAATAGGACTGGCCCCAGGACTGATCCCTGAGGTACCCACTTGTGACTTGCATCTCTTCTGACTGTATACCATTTACCACCACTCTCTGTTTTCTGCCAGTCAACCAGTTTGCCACCCAGTTGACCAACTTCTGACCCACCCGAGCCTACCTAGCTTATTTATCAATCTTCTATGTGGAACAGTGTCAAAGCTTTGCTGAAGTCAAGGTAGGCGACATCAACTGCTCCCCTTGGTCCACCACTCTGGTTGCCAGTCAAAAGAAATCTATGAGATTAGTTGACAGGACCTTCCTTTGTAAACCCATGCTGTCTTGGATCCTGTGCCCCTATGGATTCCAGGTGTTGCACTATCCTTTCCTTAAGAGTGCCTCCATAATCTTGCCCACTACTGAGGTAAGACTGGCCGGTCTGTAGTTCCCGCCTCCTCCCTGCTACCACTCTTGTGGGTGGGATCACATGAGACCCTTCTCCAGTCTTCTGGGACCTCTCCTGTGCTCAGAGACTCACTAAACAATTCTGCTAATGGCTCTGCTAGTTCCTCCTTTAGCTCCTTAAGTACCCTGGGATGTATGCCATCAGGTCCCATTGCCTTATCCACCCTGAGGCTTAATAGCTCTTGTAGGACCCTTTCTTTTGTGAGAGGTAGTGCTCCTCCCTCCCCTGTGTCCATGATGCTGAGCTGTGGGCCTTGCCCTACCTTCTCTTCAGTAAATGCTGAGCAAAAGTATCTATTTAGGATAGATGCCTTTACGGGGTCCTCCTCCTCACATGCTCCCTTTTCTCCATTAAGCTTAGCAATACCCCTCTGGACTTTCTCCTTTCACTAATGTATCTATAGAAAGTCTTGTCACCTTCTTTTACTGTTCGTACTAGTGTTTCCTCAGTTTGGGACTTTGCCTGCCTTACTGCCTTACCTGCTTCCCTTAGGGCAGTTTGGTATGCCTCCTATCTTCATCCCTGTGTTCTTCCTTATATTTTCTGAAGGCCAGCCTTTTGGCTCTGACCTTTTCTGCTACTGTATTTGAGAACCAAAGTGGTTTCCTTCTTCTTTTACACTTCCTTTTCTGTCTAACCAATGGGATGTTGCTTCAAGTATTGTATCATAATGCTTGCCCACTTTGCCTGTACCTCCTCACCTGTGTTTCTTTTGCCAGGGCTAGCTTAACTCTGTTGGCCATCTTATCAAAGTCAGCTCCTCTGAAGTCCCATATTTTTGCCTTGGAATGGGATGATTTAGATGTAGTAGCCAAATTGAACCATACCATGTGATGGTCACTGGCCCCAGGTGACCTTCTACCTGGAGATCTGTGATCCCTTTTTGTTAGTCAGTACTAGATCTAGGATAGCCCTGTCTCTTGTGGGTTGCTGTACCAGTTGTTTGAGGCCCTCCTGCAGGGAATCCACTATGTGTCTAGTTCTGGCGATGTTCCTGCTGGTATTGACCAATCTGTATCTGGCATGTTGAAGTCTCCCATTATCAGAACCTCCCTTTAGCTGTCATGTTTTGTATATCTTCTAACAGTAATGTGTCTATGTCCTCCCTCTGGTCTGGGGCCTGTAGACAACCCCAGTTCTTATGTGTGTCCCATTTCCTGTTTCCAGGGTGACCCACAGTTCTTCTGGCTCCTTATGTGTATTCTGAATTTCTGTAGCTTTGATATTTTCATTAACATGCAGGCCCTCCTCCCCCTTTTACACCTCGGTCTCTTCTGAACAATACATAGCCAGTACTGAAGTCTCCCAAGTGTGGTTACTGGTAAACCACGTCTCACTAATTGCTACTATGTCAGTTTAGCCTCTGACATTATTGCCTGCAGGTCTGGGATCTTATTTCCCAGGCTGTGAGCATTAGTGTACATGATTTTCCATTGGCCAGATTTTGGTGTGTTAGTTGTTGGGTGAAGTTTGGCATTACCCCTGTGCATCGTATGGGGAGACAAACCTTTTTTCTTACCTGGTGATGCAAATGAACGGCAAACACGCTGAATTCCTGTTTGACCACTAGCTGAGGGAGGGGTGTTCTTCCCATTCGACGTATGGGGTGCTGCACCCCTCTCCCCATTTGCTAGTTTAAATATTCTGCAAAGACGTCAAACTTCTGCCCCAATGCACTGACTCCCTCTTTAGTCAGATGCAGTCCATCAAATTTAAAGAACTTTCGCTCCCAGAACTGTTGCCAGTTCCCTACAAATCTGTGTCCTTTTTTCTGGCACCAGTCCTTGAGCCACGTGTTTAGCTCCCCTATCTCCCCTTCTCTGACCTTCCGTCCATCTGCTCCCTTCTCCCAGACTGGCGGGATCTCAGAGAAGGAGATGCTGACGAAATAGATGATAGTTTGTCACCCAGCCTAGTCAGGTGTTTCCATGGTCTCCACAACTGACCGGCTGGCAGATCGATAGTCCCTATGTGTACTAGGACATCAATGTTTTCTCCTGCTTTGTGAACAATTTTAGCAATGCGGTCAGTGTCTCTCCATGCTGATGTACCTGGGAGACATCTGACCATCACCCTAGCTGGAGATGGGTATCAACTCCCGAATCATGGAGTCTCCTATGATCAAGATTTTTGGATTTCCTTTGTGCTTGTTTAGTTTTGGTTCCTGATTTGGGTGAGTATTGTTGTGCCAGCTCCTGTGCCTCAATGTCCTGCTGTGCAGTGTCTTCTGCCTCTTTATTTGATTTCAGAGATAGAGGCAGATACCTGTTTGTAGTGTTTATATGATTTTTGGAGGTAATGTGTTGGAGAGCAGAGGTGATGGGGCACCTGATTTGCTCCTCCTAACCACCTGCCAACCTCCTGGACCAACTACCCTCTGCAGTCGAGGTTTTCTGTTGGATGCTGGGGAATATGGCGGGTGGTTCTTATAATGTATTTCCTCTTCAATGATGAAATTTGAGCGTGCAATCTCTGCCCATGCTGCCCGGAGCTGAGACCTAAGATCTCCAAAGGCCCAGCATGTAGGACAGTGTCCTAAATCCTGTAAGACTGTCCTTCTGAAAATTGTTCCACAGTACCTGCAGTTAATGAAATCCATTACAAATAAGTTGCTGGGTTTGTAACCTAGTCAGAGTAATTAGAAGGAAAAAAATGCAAGTAATGGTTTAATTGTGCTTTGTTTAACTTGTTATAACAAGTTAAATTACTAGTGCCCTGTAAATGAGATCACCTTGTGGAGGCCCCACTGATCCGCCCCTTCCTGCTCTGTCACAGGAAATGTCACAACTGTGGTACCCTATAAAAGGGTATGGCGTGGGGTGGTTGGGGATGGGGTGGGTGGCTGGGCCCTTCCCCTGCCTAAAAAGAAGAACCACGGATGAAAGAACAAGGAGGTAGAGCAAAACAATCAGTCAACAACAAATGCAGTAACCCTGAAAGCTTATCCTAATGTTAGATAAAACTGTAAAACCTGTAAAGCACCACCTGTAATAATTTCAGAGAGATATACCCTAAGAAACACTTTGCTCCAGAGAAAAATAAAGCAGTAACAGAAGATATACCTTGCAAAAGTCAATTTGAATCAGAAGATTACAGCAGTAATCTGTTAGCACACACCTGTAGGCACACCTTGTAATAATGCAGAAGAAGGTATACCAGCAACAACAATTTGAATCAGAGAAAAAATAAAGCAATGAAATGTTAGCAACAAACAGTAGCAATCCCTGTGAGTAGAAAATAAAAACACCACCACACAGTAAATCTGCTTAGCCAAACTAAGTCTTAATCCTTCTCCCTTGCTCTGGTAAGTTTCTCTACTCTGCCTTTCAAACAGTCTTAGAAGGAAAGAGCTCAGGTGAAGCTAGGTGCCTTGGCCAGCAAACCAAGTCTTCTACCTCCAAGATATCAACTAACCTGACTTTTTAACCCTTCTTTCTGTTGGAAATTACTGACAGTTTGCCAGCTCCACCCCCACATACACACCTAATCCTTTGGAAGAGCTGTGGGAGGAAAAGCAATTAGCTCCTTCAATGTGAGAAGGAGACTGAAACACCTCTGAGACAACAAACCTTTTCAACAAACAAGAAAAAATAAAACACAGTGTCAAACAGTAATTTTGCTTAGCCCAATGATAAAAAGTCACAAAATGTAAGCTCCACCTGCAATACATTAATTTCAGAGAAGATATACCCTGTAAGAAACACTTTGCTCCAGAGAAAAATAAAGCAGTAACAGAAGATATACCTTGCAAAAGTCAATTTGAATCAGAAGATTACAGCAGCAATCTGTTAGCACACACCTGTAGGCACACCTTGTAATAATGCAGAAGAAGGTATACCAGCAACAACAATTTGAATCAGAGAAAAAATAAAGCAATGAAATGTTAACAACAAACAGTAGCAATCCCTGTGAGTAAAAAATAAAAACACCACCACACAGTAAATCTGTTTAGCCAAACTAAGTCTTAATCCTTCTCCCTTGCTCTGGTAAGTTTCTCTACTCTGCCTTTCAAGCAGTCTTAGAAGGAAAGAGCTCAGGTGAAGCTAGGTGCCTTGGCCAGCAAACCAAGTCTTCTCAAGTCAATGTTACCTATCGAACCGTAGTTTTGGGTGATTATACAGGGATTTGGTGCCTATATCACAGAAGTACCTTGAATGTTTTTTTTTTGCTTTTATACAATATTATCTCTGGCAAGCTCATTGCCAATTTATTTTTCAGCAACAGACAGTTTTATCTAACACCATGTTTGTGCAAATTGAGAATGGATTAGCCTCTGTTAAAACTAGAGATATGATTAAATTCTTCAAACCTAAAGTTGATTCCTTTTGGAAAAATGTTATATATGTATAACAAGATGTTATAACATGTTTTTTTTTATGTTCTTTTTCTCTTTGTTGAATGCTTATTTCCTTTATATAATATTGTATTTTGCCTATATTTGTATTTCCTCTTTGTGATGTTATGTTTTTCTTTAATAAAACTACCCCTACTGTTTTCGAGAAGTGCCATGGGATCTTTAATATCCACCTGAACAAGTACCAATCCAGGCAGATGGGACCTCGGTTTAACGTCTCATCTGAAAGATGGCACCTCAGAAGTGCAGCACCCATCTCATTCTGCACTACAGTGTCAGTACTGGGATATAAACCCAAGTGCCAGATGTGGGAACTGAACCCACAGCCTTCTGATCTCCCAGCCTTAGAGGCGAGTGTGCAACCTACTGAGCCACTCAAACTCAGACACCTAAATTTACCTCACAAGAAAGCAACAAAGGATTTTAAAAGATCTAGAACAAGATAAAAATATTGTGATTAAACCATCAGATAAAGGAGGTGCAATTGTTATACTTAAATATGAAACATATTTTGCTGAATGTCTCAAACAACTTACAGACTTGACAACATACAGGCAAGTTCCTAAAATTCCATTTACAGTCTTAAAACAAGAAATAAAAGAAATTCTTGCAGAGGCCATAGATCATAAAAAAAAAACTCCAGAGTGGCTTAATACTGAACTGTCCAATCAGCACCCCCGAATTCCACTTTTCTATTGCTTTCTGAAAAGCCATAAAGATCTTGAAAACCCACCAAGAAGACCAATTATTTCAGGAATAGGTTCTATAACAGATCCTTTATCAAAAATATGTGGACTACTGTATTAAAGATATGGTACTGGGACACAATCCTATATTAAGGACTCAACACACTTTATACAGGTGTTAGAAGAATTCAACTCATTAAACATTGGAAACTCAAAGATAGTCTTAGATACATGTGATGTAAAAAACCTATACACAAGTATTCTGCATGAAGAAGGGTTGAGATCTTTAAACTATTTTTCAAACGAAAGAATAGAAGATCAACCACCAAAGAATTCATTTTGAAACAAACAGAATTTGTCTTCAGAAACTACTTTAAATTTGGGAACAATACGTACCTTCAAATAAAAGGAGTGGCCATGGGTGCAACTTTAGCTCCATCATATGCAAATTTAACCATGGCAGCATTCGAAAAAGAAAATTATTTTATTAATGAGAGCAACATACAGTAGTAGCCAGAGAATTTTCCAGCTATTTCCAGATATTTTGTGAAACTTCTGAAGAGTTTCTCTCTGTTGCCCCTACTGTGGAAATGCAGAAAGCAATAGATATTTCTGGAAATATCACAGAAATTTGGGGAAATATATGGCAGTGTCTGTGGCTGCTTCTGTACATCAGTCATCAATAAAAATGTACAAACATTTCATTGGCGATATTTTCTTTTCTTAATATGGTCCAATACAGAAGAGACATTAATGGAATTCAAAAATTACCTTAATTCATGTACTACTTTTTAAAGTTTTACTGTAGAGACCATTAACCAAGAGATCTTCTATTTGGATTTGAAGGTTATTGAAGAAAATCACAGACTGGCAACAGATTTATACCGTAAATCAACTGATAGAAATATTATTTTACACTTCAAAAGTTTCCATCCAAAGCCACTAAAAGAGGGAATACCATATCATCCAATGCTGAGGGTAAAACAGAATAGTGGAAATGAAACTACACTACCAAAACACATTATTGATTTAAAAAGTTGATTTGAACAAAGAGACTACAAAAAAGAATTGTTGGAAAAAGCAGAAGAGAAAGTGAAAAACAGTTATAGAACTGACAATATCAAATAAACAAATACAGAAAAAACAAGACAGAATATGTTTTTCAACCACTTTTTCTAACTTCTTTCCACAGATCAAACAGACCATTTTTAAAAATTGGAATATCTTTAAAACAATGCATAGTGGGAATAGGATTTTTAACACAAGACCTTGGATTGCAGTTAAAAAAACAAGAACCTGAAAAACAAGCTAGTCAAGACACAGCACTGGCAAGAGACATCTCCACAGACAACGTGGATGAATAGAGGAGCAAAAGGTTTTTAAGCCTGTGGACACTGTACGCACTGTAACAGTGCAATTAAAACTAAAACTATCAAAAGTACAAGTCAAGAAAGAACTTCTGAAATAAGAAACCATATAACATGCAATACAGATCATGTTGTACATTGCATTATATGTCCTTGCTCTCTATACTACATAGAAGAGACAACGAGACCCTTGAAAAATCATATTACTGAACACAAAAGTCGAATCAAATGTCAAGATTTAAAATCTCCACTAGTTGAACACTTTATCACCAACAATCATCAAATATCTTCACTAAAGTTTGTTGGAATAGAAAAAGTTAAAAAACCCATAAGATGTGGCAACTGGGAATCATTACTTACAAGAAGAGAAGCCTGGTGGATACACACTTTAAAAACCTACAAAAATAGATACGGACTCAATGAGAATCTAATTTGGAGCTCCTTTTCATAATGTACTTTTATTCAGTGACTATATAGAGTGGAAAGAAAAGTTGAACAAAGTGTTGTTTCTTTATTTCATTTTATTACTCCACTGTTTCTTTATCTAATTTTATTACTCCACTGTTTCACCCCACACCAATATCCACAACAACTAAAATTAATAGAAGTACAAGTAATATAAGATCAAAACAATAAAGAAAACCCAGGTTACCGCACTAAACTAGATAAACACACGCACATTAGGCTCCACAGATATAGATCACTGAAATTTAAAATTTTTCAAGCAATAGGTTCCCCCATGTATGAGCACTAACTTAAAAGTTTAGTTCATTTTTTTCTCATTTGTCAAGAAATTTAAATAAAATATTAGAAAGCCTTGGGAGTAAAAATAAAATATGAGATCTTCTCAGATCCACAAGGCACAAAAAGGTATAATAAATACACATGAAGGGGGACTACATGGATTCATATTATGAATCAACCTCTTAGAGGCAGCAAATGTAGTTTCCACTTTGGACTAAGCCACAGGAAGCATCATTTGTGACATCAGCATGCTCACACAGGAGCGTGTAAACCCGTGGCTCAGCCCCTTTGAGCTGCATAGAGAAAGCAGCTTGCTTCTCGCATAGTGGCTTGTGTGCTTATGGCGGTGGTTTCAAAACATCGCCACTGAAATTGACAAAGCTTAGCAGTGATAGGTATGTAATCCAGGAACACTTGAAAGCAACTCAATTCTGGTAGGACAAATTTCTTAATCTTGCAGTCCAAGATGAGTTTTAAACCAACAAAAGTAGAAAGCTGTAGATAGAAAACTAAAACAAGCTTTCTTTCTCCTCAGAGACTTATTATTAAATACACAGTCTAAAGTTAAGAATGAAATGGGAACATTTAAGGTAAATGACTAACAAGGGGCTAAGATTCAGATTTATAAGGGGTGAATTGGGGAAGAATTGTAAAATATAAAAATACTAGTTAAAATATAATCATGTCCCCCCACACCTTCATTTTAATTCCCAAACATTTTGTAAAATTCATCTTTATTTTTTCAACACAGATCCTGGATTAAAGTCTGCTATATGAGAATATAATTAAACTATAGTAAAACATAAGCTTTTCATATATTAACAGGTATGTTCCCCTGTGTAAAACTCTCAATAATAATATTGCATTTCAATTTTTTAATACATGAATGTACATGTATCTCTCATGTTATATTTGTTTTGTATTATTTTTTAGATATAAAAAGCCCAATTATGTTCTGAAGAAGGAACATTAAGTCCTGAAACGTAAGTCAACAAAAATAATACAAAGGGCATGGTTATTCACAAAATGAAGGAGTTTATGTATAAAACTGGAAAAATTATAATATGGAATAAAACAGAAACCATGGAAGAAAAGTATTGTGTTATTTATTCCACTTGGTATTCTACAAGGTAGAGAAATCCTATAGCAAGTATAGTTGGATTATATGTTCTGGATTTTTAGGACTCTCCCTTAATACTAAAGATAATAACGTGGATAAAAAGGAACTAAGGGATCACCTAAAAACTTTATTTAAATTTATAGTTAGTGAGGTAAACACCAAGATAGAGAAGGATAGGGGTAAATGGAGAAAAAGCCCAAATCAGTAAGGACAGGGATAGGGAAAAAAGGGATAAGGCAATCAAAAATGAAAGGTAATGAGTACAGATGCCTGTAATCTAGGTAACAAGCTCCCTGAACTGGTGGCTTTGATGGAAGAGGAATGCCTGGATATTGTGACAATCAAAGAAACATGGTACACACAGAACCATGACTGGGATGTCAACACACCAGGGTACACAATCTACAGGAGGGACCGGAAGGGTAGAAGAGAAGAAGGAGTAGCTCTCTATGTAAGGGAAGGGATCAAAGCAATGAACTAAAGGGTAAACAGGGAGGGGAGGAGTCACTGTGGGTCATCCCAAAGACCATAAATGGCACCACAATCCACACGGGGTTGTATACAGACACCCATCTCAGGGGGAGGAAATGGACAAGAAAATGATAGAAGCCATCCTCAGGAAGGCAGAAAAAGGGAAAATATTGTTGATGGGGGACCTGAATAAGCCAGATGTTAACTGGAGCACCTTTGATGCAGCCACATCCAAGAGCAAGGTCATTCTCAAAGGCCTTCAGGGGGCATGCCTCAGTCAGCTAGTGTGTTGGAACCCACTTTGGAGGGAGCAATCTTAGACCTGGTACTCTCAAATGGAGAGGGAGAGAGGATATCAGATCTAGAAGTGGGTAGCCGGGAGTCACATGATGCAGAGCACCTAGAGGCAGCACTGAGCCAAAGCTCCCGCCTATCAACCTCATTAAAAGGTTTATTTTCCTTCATTTAAGTTGCAGAAATAGTTGCAGACCTTAGATATATGCTGTACTAGAGATCAGAACACTAGCGATTGCCAAAAGGAGCGCTTTCTAGATGAGAGAATCGGTTTTAAACAACGGGATGGAAGCGAGATGAAACAGGCCTCCATCAAGCACACTCCTCCAGCTACCCCAGAGAAAATTGCTAAAAATCGAAACATCAGAGTTCCGGGTGTACCCCCTAAGTCAAGTGCTTCCAGCTCCTTGACTAATCCTCTAATGGAGGAACTTTTTTTGCAAGAATTGCTCCCTTTCAGAGAGACTCTCGAAGATATATCAGCAGAGTTAAAATCACTCCGTAGTGACCTAAGCTCCCTATCACAAAGAATGGGGGATGCCGAAGTGAGAACCACCTCTCTGGAGAGGTGGAAGGAGAGAATGGATCCTGAAATAGTTCAACTCCAACTACAGCTTAAGAAGCTGCAACTGAAAACTGAGGATTTGAAGGGGAGAAGTTGAAGGAACAATGTCCTGATACTAGGCCTACCTGAAACAGAAGAAGGCCCTGATACTATTGGTTTTCTTCAGAAATTCCTGGTTAAGATTGTGGGCCCATCTCCATTAAGCCCACAGTACCATATAGAACGGGCACATTGTTCCCTCAAGCTGAAACCCCCACTTGGATCACCACCATGTCCAATAATAGTGAAATTCCTTAGCTATCTAGAGAGTCAGCATGTTATTTCCAAATCTAAGGAGCTTCAAGCTATACTACGGGGTAATGCGAAGCTGAGGATTGCTCAAGATCTCCCTTTTGAAATTAGCCAAAAGCGATCAGCATTCCATTCCATGGTCAGCAAGTTAATAACAGCAGGAATCCATTTCAAGATGGTTTACCTGGCTAAACTGCAAGTGGCTATTGAATGAGTCTGGCATTTTATGAATCTCCATAGCAGGCAACTGCGGATCTAACAATCAAGCTACCTAACCTATTTAAGACTGGTTGAACTGTCATCTCAGATATCTCAGGCTTTTAAGCCTTTGTCTTGTTGGAGTGGACTGCATACCTGTTTGGTGTCCCTTCTCTCTGTCTCTTGCTTCTCTCTACCCTCTCTTGTTTCTGTCTTTCTCAGGCTGATTTTGAGGGGCTGCCGGGATGTCCTGAGGCCTAGCAGGCCTGATGTGACAGTGTGATTGCTGGGAGTTTCCAGTCGGGGGGAGTAGGAACCTTTTGGTCAGTGCGCATTTCCTAGCACCACTGAAGGGGATGGTTCTAGTATTAGTCCCATAAGTTACAGGTCCCCTGATTACTTCCCCACTCCTGAGAGTGTTCTCATTCCCATTAAGTTTATTAAGCTAAACCACAAGGGGGATTTATTCCCTGTGTGTCTCTCCTTTTGGGATATCTAACCCTTGAGGTCTGCTTCACGAGTTTTCTAGACATATTTAATCTCATTTGGGTATATTTCTGATCTCGTGTAAGATGATTAATATACATCTCGATGGTCTCATTTTCACTTTCCTGAATTATTTCTGTACTTTCTCCAATCACCTTCCTGATCCAAATCAACCTACTTTGTTTTTCTTTTTCCTTTTTAGAGGGTGGTGGGTGGGGGCTTTGGGAGGAGCAATCTTTGGGAGAACTGCATGTCAGCCCAGACAAGGGGGGGAGGCGATCTCCTATGAGGGATTCAAAAAGGCAAGTCAGCTGTTGGCCAATTCTGATATATTTCACCAAGGTAGTCTTTGGCACCAATGCTCAGACCTGGTATCTATATGGAGCCATAGCTTCCCAGGGAAAGGTTGCCTATTGGGCTGGTTCCTCTATACTGGAGATTTTCACATTGGGAATTAGTTTCAAAGAGGGACCTTTTGTACATAGTTTGAGTGGGTTGTAGGGGGAGGGTCAATGCTCAAGGCTGCTTACTTTTCTGAATTCAGCAATAGTGGAAGTTAAAAGGATACAATTATATTATCCAATTTCTTCAACTTTGCTAACCTATACTGATGAATATTGGGAAGACTTCTCTGGTTTGGGCTCTTTCTTTGTTCAAAAGGGGGTTGGGGAGGGACTGGAGTGTGCCTCTTGGGGTTATGTTCCTACTCACTGTCTCAGGATTATTATTTCTTTCAAAGAGTTGGTAATGACTGCAGTAACAATTAAAATTGCCACATGGAATGTTAGCGGAGTCAGAGACATGACTAAAGGATATCAAGTTCTCAAGAACTGCGTTCTCCTAAACGTAGACATCCTCTTGATACAGGAAACCCACCTTCTCGCTGCCAAAACAAATGGGCTACGTAGACAGGGGTTCTCCCAAGTCTTTGCTGCCTGTGGTTCATCTGTGAGCAGCGGGGTAGCAATTCTGAACAAGAAGCATGTTTCATTTGTAGCAGAGGAAACTCTCTCAGATCCAGAAGGTAGATTTATTCTAGTCAAGGGCACGCTGTATAATAGCACAGTCATTCTAGGTGCAGTCTATGGCCCAGGAGGTAGTTCAGAGTTCCTTATGTGTCTGGCAGACAAGCTGAGTAGATTTTTGCCTTCCAAGTTAATCATAGGGGGAGACTGGAATATACCCCCAATGCAGGATTTGGATAGAACATATAGGCCATTAAAACCACTATTCCTTCTGCAACAAGCCCTAAAAGATTTTATGGGACTACTGGGTCTATGTGATCCATGGCGCCTGTTCAATCCCTCTGGTCAGGTCTTCTCGTTTCATTCCCAGGTTCACCAGTCGTGGTCTAGGCTGGATTATATCCTAACTTGCTCTTCACTTTTAGCTAGCCCTCACCAGACTGGTATGGAACCGATTGTCATATCAGATCATTCGATGGCATGGATAGTGATTTCTCCTGATCCATGTAGTCAACAGGACACTACCTGGAAACTGAACACACAACTTTTAAAAGAGGAACACACAATCTCTCACATAAAAGATGTGATTTCATTTTTTATGGAAACTAATAAAGGTTCTATTAGAAGGGCTGATCAACAATGGTGCTTCTTTAAATGTTATATTAGGAGGGAATTCATTAAGTTAGCTTCCAAATGGAAAAAGCAAAGGGAGGCAAGAATGATTTCTTTGTCAAACCAAATCAAGGAGGCAGAAAACATCTTATCTACTTCTTCCCCTTCAGGTCTCTTGGAATCCCTGTTGAAACTTAGGAACGAATATGCAGATTTTTTAAAAGAAAAGGCGGAATACGCCATCCTGAAAACTAAAGCTTGCTACTTTGATCAAGGCTAGAAGCCAGGAAGAATGCTGGCCCTTCGGTTACGGGCAGTGGAGAGCTCATGGCTCATCCCTTCTATTCTGGCCTCAGATGGCTCTATTAAAACTTTCTCACGTGATATCTCTCAGGTTTTTGAAAAATTTTATAAAAATTTGTATAGTAAAATTCCTGCATGGGCCACACCCCAAGCATAGAGCAATATCTGGATTGCCTGGACCTCCCACCCTTCAAGCACAACATTGCTCGACTCTGTCTTCCTCAATCACTTTGAGGTAGATAGAGGAGGAAATTAGGGAGCTTGCACTGGATAAAGCACCAGGACCAGATGGCTTCCCCTCCAATTTCTATAAAACCTTTTCCACTAAATTAGTCCCCCTCCTCTTAAATTTATTTGAATATAAGTTCACTTTAGATACTCTGGACCCTTCCTTGCTGGAAGCCACAATAGTTCTCATCCTGAAGCCTGATAAACCACATGATGATCTTGCCAGTTATTGTCCAATCTCACTTTTAAATTATGATATCAAAATTCTAACAAAAATCTTGTCTCTCAGAATTAAGAAGGTATGGTCTCATCTCTTGAGCCCTGAAAGGTGGGATTTGTTCAAGGTCGATCTTCAGCTGATCACCTACGGACCCTTTCACATATTTTTCAGGCTGCCCAGGACTCCCAAGTTCCCATGGCTTTAGTCTCATTAGATGCACAAAAAGCTTTTGACAGAGTTAACTGGAAGTTTCTCTGGGCTACTCTCCAAAAAATGGGCTTTCCAACAGTTTTCATTCGATGGATACAGACGGTTTATCAGGCTTCCTCTGCTAAAATTTATTGTAATGGTGTATTTTCTCCTAGGTTCTCTTTATTTACAGGCGCCAGACAAGGCTGCCCCTTATCTCCCTTTCTTTTCAATTTACATCTGGAACCTCTCCTACATAGTCTCAAGTGTGCTTCTCAGGTCAAGGGCTATACAGTACATCAACAGTCCTTGACCCTCTCAGTATATGCAGACGACATCCTACTCCACTTGGCCTATCCCGATAAATCGTTATCACATGCATTACAAGACAGTTCGGACTTGTATCTAATTATAAGTTAAATTTGTTGAAAACCATAATTTTTCCTCTAAATGCTCTTACCCACCAGGCTAATTTTACCCATCTAGGCATGAAGTGGTCCCCTCACTCTATTAAATATCTGGGCATTCATCTCACCAAAGACTCAGAGACTTTTAGGAAGCTTAATTTAGATGACTTAATAACAAATATTCAACAGGACCTTCAAAGATGGGAGAACCTCCCCCTCTCAATTTGGGGTCGTATCAGTATTGTTAAAATGAACATCCTCCCTCATCTCTTTATCCCCTAAATTTATTAAATCTCTGGCTCCCATTGTCCTATTTTCATCAATTTCACTCTGTTCTCTCCAAATTTATCTGGTGGGGTAAATTTCCCAGGCGCTCTTTCACTAAACTCAGTCTCCCCAAGGAATTAGGGGGGCTTTGTCCCTCTAATTTCAACTTTTATTATTGGGCGAGCCACCTGTCAAAAATGGGAAGATGGTTTTCAGACACAAGTGATGGTTACTTATCTATCTGGCTACAATTATAAAGGAAACTTCTCGCTCTTCATGGCTTTAATTCACAGGAATATTTTTCTCTCCTTGTTCTGCGTTACCAAACTCCATACAAGATTCAGTGGTGGGAGTTTCCATTAAGGTTTTAGCGCAATGCTGGAATTTTTTTAATATCTCACATAAAAAAGATATGTCTCAACCCCTTTTTCAGAATCCAAATATTAAAATTGGGGGTTTATTACTTTTCCCGGATTGGCTTCCTCAGTTACAGGAAGTCTCAGTGGAGGACTTATATGGTCAAACCGCTCTCCTGTCATCCCCAGACATAATAGATAAATTCAACATCCCTCAGAAATATATTTTCAAAGTGCTTTAGTTGAGACACCTTATGGTGTCCAATTTTGGAGTCGCACTATCACAATCTCGAGTTAAGCCCTTTCTGGAACAGGTACAGAGTTACGCCAATAAATCCCATGGTATATCGGCTATTTATTCTTTTCTTTTGGGAATCAATTTCCTGAATGCTCTTCCAGGTTCTAAAGTTTGGGCTTCCCTTCTGACTGATGTTAGTCCCAATTGGAGTCAGGTTTGGAAGGACCTACATAGGTATCTTACCCAAGATAGACACAGACTTATTCAGTATCATATTTTAAATAATATGTATTACACTCCGGTTAGGCTAGCCAAGTTGGGTAGGCTTCCTGTGGCAACCTGTACCAGATGTGGTTTAGCTGAAGGGAACCTGATTCACATTTTCTGGCATTGAAGCAAAGTGGCTCCACTTTAGAATGCTATTCAATCTAACCTAGACCCTTTATTGGGATTAGGCGATCTATTTACTATATGATACATTTACTATATGTATCCTTGGGATGCTCTCAACCATTAATACTAAAAAACGTAGATTTCACATGGCCTTAATTTCTATTGTGGTTAAAAGATTAGTTCTCAAGCATTGGGTGGATCAACTAGTTATAACACATGAAGACTGGTTGAAGGAGATGTCACTTTGCTTCAATACCGAGAGATTGATAGCCAGTTCCCGGAACTGTATGGAGGAATTTAACCGTAAATGGGGTAAATTATATGCCCTATACTTAAATTGAAATATGGAAGGTACATGTCTCTGTTTATCTTAATTGGTTGGTCTTATTCATCTCTGGTAAATGCCGACTGTTACTCTATAATTCATGACTTCTTTTGAGTTGTTATGTTTATTATGCACACTCCAGGGGAGGGTGGGGAGTAAAGAGGGGGAAGGGGTTTATAGGGGTGTTGGTATTATTTTGGTTTTATTGACCCGAAACAGTCTGATGTATGCTACTCTGTATCTATCCTGGCCAATATTGTGTACAGTCAATCCTGTAGCTTTCTTTCTGGATATGCGGAATGTAAATTCAATAAAATATTGAATTTCAAAAACAACAGAAGTGGGTAGCCATCTGGGAGCAAGTGACCATCAAACAGTGTGGTTCATGATAAACACAGCCACAGAGTCAAGCCATACAAAAGTGAGGGTACTGGACTTTAGGAAGGCTGACTTTTTCAAAATGAGAGAGTGCCTCAGAAAAGCACTAGCAAAGAGGCAGGAATGAGGGGTAGATGAACAATGGGGAAACATCAAAAGTGCCATCGCAGAGGCAATAAGCCATTTTGTGAAGCAAATAAATCAAAATGAAAGAAAAAAACACTATGGTTCTCAAAAGAGGTGGTGGTGAAGGTTAGGTAGAAAAAATAGCATTCAGGATGCATAAGCAAACACAGAAGGAGCAGGACAGAGAACTGTAGAAGTTAAGGCAGAAGGTAGAGGGGAACACAGTCAGAATAGCAAAGGCCCAAACTGAGGCAAAGATAGCCAGCTTGGTTAAGAAGTGGGATAAAACCTTTTATAGGTATATTAGGGAGCTAAGAAAGACCAAGGGAGGGATAGTGAGGCTTAATAAAGGGGAGAGTCAGTGGGCAGAGAGGAACAATGAAAAAGCAGGAATACTGAATGAATAGTTCTGCTCAGTATTCACAAAAGAAGAGGAGGGGGAGGTACCTAATCCAGTCAATAGAAGCACTCTGGATAGGGGGTTGGTACCAGTCCTTTCACAGAAGAAAGGGTTCTGAAAGAACTCCTAAAACTGAAGGTGGACAAAGCAATGGGGCCTGATGGAATTCACACCAGAATTCTAAAAGAACTAAGGGGCAAACTAGCGACACCACTGACTACCCTCTTTAACAAATCATGGGAGGATGGGGTGGTACCTGAGGACTGGAGGAGGGCAGATGTTATTCCATTTTACAAAAATGGAGCAGGGCAGAGGCAGGAAACTACAGACCTGTTAGTTTGACCTCAGTGATAGGGAAAATAATGGAATCACTTCTGAAGGAAAGAACTGTTGAGTACCTAGAGGTCAGTGTGGCACAGGACCCAAGGCAGCATGGATTCACAGTGGGTAGGACATGCCAGATGAATCTGATAGATTTCTTTGACTGGGTGATCAAAGTAGTAGACCAGGGAGGGGCTGTGGACGTTGCCTACCTAGACTTTAGCAAGGCGTTTGACACAGTCGCAAACAAAAGATTAATATACAAGTTAGCTAGCCTTGGATTGGGTCCCAAGATGGCAGCCTGGGTATAAAATTGGCTGGACAACAGGACACAGTGGTTAATAGTAAACAGAGTCCAAGGGGGGTTATTAGCGAGTGCAAGGGGTTCAATATTGGGACCAGTCCTCTTCAATGTCTTTATAAGGACATCTCAGAGGGACTGAAGGAAAAGTATGTCTCTTTGAAGATGACACAAAGATCTGCAACATGGTTGATACACAAGGTGGGATGGAAAGGATGAGAAGTGACTTGGCTAGATTGGAGAAATGGCCAAATGTATGGCAGTTTAGATTCAACACAAAGAAGTGCAAAATAATGCACCTGGGAAACAAAAATCCAGGGGAAGGGTACACAATGGGGGGTGAGATACTAACAACAACAGAAATGGAAAGGGACCTGGGGTAGTCATATCAGATGACCTAAAGGTGGACAAGCAATATGAGAAGGCAGTAAGGATGGCTGGGGGATATTAGGATGCATAGGGAAAGGCATCATTAGTGGAAAACAGGAAGTTTTTATCCCTCTGTACAGACAGCTGGTGTGAGACCTCTTTTGGAGTACTGCATGTAGTTCTGGAGACCTCATCTCCACAAGGACATAGGCAGGGTGGAGGCTGTCCAGAGGAGGGTAACTAAAATGGTACAGGGTCTGCACCTGAAGATATACCAAGAGAGACTAAAGCAGCTTAATATGTATACCTTTGAGGAAAGGAGGGAGAGAGTGGACATGATACAAACTTTCAAGTACCTCAAGGTAATCAACAAAGTCGAACAGCGTAGCTTCTTTCAGAAAAATAGGTGTGCAAGAACAAGGGGGCACAATTTGAAGATAGAGGGGGGATGGCTCAGAGGTAATGTGAGGAAGTCTTTTTTTCATGGAGAGGGTTGTAGATGCATGGAACGGCCTTCCTGAGGAGGTCAGGGAATCAAAAACAGTGGAGGAATTCAAGAATGCATGGGACAGACATAAGGCAATTCTAGTGGAGGGTAGGGGGAAGTAGGCTGTTGGTTAATTAGGATCTACAGCTTATCCAGTAGGTAGGGAAATGAAAGGACTGGGTAGGCCAGGTGGTCCTTGTCTACTGTCAAATTCTGTGTTTCTGTGTTCTATGTTTCATGAGCCAGCTTGGTCAGCCATGTGCAAGGCCCAAGCACACACGTTACCCACAGCACATCAGTATACATAAAGAACCATCATGCAGCACTGTGTGCAGCAGCCAGGGTAACATGCAAGTTCAGTGGTGTTGTATGTAGTTGGGTGCCTTACACACTGTACAGTGCCAGCACAACACAGGTACAAGATGCAGAGTTGCCTGGAAAGACCCCGTGTCCCAGCAGATGCTTGTCTTGCCCTATGTACAGGGTTTTTGCTCATACAGATCCAGTGCAGGACAGTGGTCCTGTGAGGACTAAGTTTTGTCTAAATGTATGCATGGCCCTGCCTATGTACAGTGTAATAAGGATACTCCGGGCATCACTCTATTGGTCAGACACTACTGACTGTACATCAGAATACCAGTCACACATGTAAGGTGCATGCAGTGCCCACCAGTGCCCCCTCACTGCTGAACCAATGCCACATAATCCCAGCTCTGCTGTGATGCAAATGTGGGACATCCTGTGGCTATGGCAGAGGTGCTGGCACAGTGAGTTCACACCACCACATTTGTTCTATGGGGCACACTGCAAGTTACAGTGGTGTACTGGTACAGCAGTGCCCTGTGACTACCATCACCAGACAGTTATGCACAACAGACATGACTGACAGTGACTTGCCTACCATCTGGGGCTGTGAGCACAACCTTAAAGGCCTTGTGCACCATGTCAGCAGCACAGGAGACATGCCACCTCATGATGTAATACATGTCAAGTCACAGTACCCACACACAGGCAGCATACCTGCTGCAAGGACTTGCAGAACAGTAGACTACACAAACTGTGACACACCACTGTGTTGCTGCTGGGACCATTACTCAAGGGCCTGGTGAGTGTCCCCAACAACAGCTGCATGGGTGCTACCCCAAAATACATGCATGCAGCCTAACAAGACACTTGTGGGCATCCCCCTCCCATATCAGAAACATACAGCATTGTGCAGACATGCAACCTGAGGGAGAAACACATAATGCATGGTACTTAAAGTTATGTGGATGCATGTCCAAGGAACTTCTTTCAATCAGACAGCCACACTGGGCCCCATCATGTACTGGTGGCCCCTCCACCCTCAGGTGCTCCTGGTGGCCCCCTCGTGTTGCCTATTTCTAGACTCTCCATCCTGGTCCTTGGTATCTGTGGAGGAGGACAAAAGAGACAGGATCAATTGCATGCAGTGGAACACGTGTAACAGTACAATAAACCCTATAGATTACACACACCCTAAATACTGGAACTGAGCACAAACAGCTAGATGTGCATAGTGTGGATGGACAGGACTGTGCAGGGCCATGTGCTTCTGTTGTGCACAGCTGTGACACCTCATACTGACAGATGAGCGAGGCCTCATATAATGCAAGAACACTGCATCCCACTGTTGTAGCTATGGCCTAGCACTGTGTATGAAAGTCTGTGTAGTGACCATAGCTAGCCATCTCCACCACTCCTATCTGGCATACCCATACATGTCAGCTATAAGCTATCAACACTTCATAATATGCAATAAAATGCATGTAGCCTCAGGCTGCATACAACTAGGGTTCAACAAGCATACCTGTGCAACAGTGGGGGAGGCCATTGTACTGTAGATGTAGCTCAACACAAGAGTCAGTCCAAGAGTGGCTCACACTGTTCTATATATCAGTACACCATTCCTAACATGTCATATGCATACTTGGACACATATTACAGAACGCAGATAGTGTACACAGATTAGATGGTGGCCTCTGCTTGGTGCTGTTGGGTACACATGCTGCCATAGCTACGTGTAGACCACATGTCACATGACAGAGACATCCACCCTGGCACTGCAACCATGTCACTGTGTAACCACACACTTTTGGTGCCATGGCAGTTTCATGTCTCATTGATTCCAAGTGGGTTGCGTAATGCACAGGGCACCGGGGACGTGTATTGGGACAGTGGCCTTATACACCTGCATTTTTAATAGCAGGATATATGGTGGTACAGGTCCCAAACAACAGAGGGGACACAGCAGGGGGACAGATAGGTACAGTCCCACAGGAACAATAACAGAGGTCTCTTAGCAGAGAAACATTACCACACAAACGTCACAACCCAAACCATTCATAGCCATCCTTAATGATTACATCTGTTCTGTCTTCATGAGGGAAGTCAGCAGGTCCCTGCCTGAAAGTTGCATCAAGGTAGCTGTCTGGGGCATTCCTGAAATGAGATAGCAAGTATTTACCAAACAAATGCTCCAGAAGGGGCTTGAAATCATATAGGTAGATAAAGCCTCAGAGCTGGATGCAATTAGAGATGGGTGCAGCTGAAAAACTTCTCTTCAGGAATTAATCTGTGAATTCCATGGAATTACACAAATTCCACATAGTGAAGTTTTACTGTGAAGTGCAGAATTCCACCGGTGAAGTATAGCATTTCACCCGCGGATTGCAGAATTTCACCAAAATTCCACAGCTCGTGGATGAATATTCACACTTTGTGGGCGAAATTCCACACTTCGTGGTGGAACTTCACACTTTCAAAATTTCTGAATGAGGGGAAAACTTCACAGAGCTCCAAGGAGCTGCATTTCAGATACTTTGCATCAAATTTGCCTGCAAATTTTAACTTCACCCCATCTCTAGATGGAATGCATCCTAGAATTCTCAAGGAATTGGCTAAAGAACTTGCTGAACCCCTAGTAGTGTGATTCAATAGCTGAGTTCAGGCAGGGGTAGTTCTGAATGACTGCAGGGTAGCAAACATAGTTCCACTACACGAGGGGGGACAAGGAGCAACTAGGAAATTACAGAACTGTCAGACTTACCTCTGTAGTAGGTAAACTGATGGAGTCACTGATTAAAGAGAACCTTGTGGACTACCTAGAGAGCAACAATATTCAGGATAGTAAACATCTGTGGCAGGGAAATGTTATCAGACCAAGCTAATAGTTTTCAGTGACTTGCTAACAAAGGTACTGTAAGTAGAGGCTGCAGTGTAGATTTACTCAACTCTGATTTCAGCAAGGCTTTTGACCCGCTGCCACACAAAAGATTGCTGAAGAAGCTGGAGGACCTCAGCACAGCTAGGGACATAGTTAAATGGACAGGAAACTAGTTGAAATAGAGATAGCAATGGTGGTAATAAACAGGCTAAAATCAGAAGAGAGGTAGATCATGAGTGGGGTGCAGCAGAGATCTATCCTGGGTCCTGTTCTCTTCAATATGTTCTTCAGCAACATTGGAGAGAGCACCTGGGGCAAGTTGTATCTCTTCACAGATGACATGAAGCTCTGCGGTAGGATAGATAGTAATGAAGGGATTAGGGAGATGCAGAAGGATCTATGAAGGCTAGAGAGATGATCTAAGGTTTGGCAATTGAAATTCAATGCCAAAATATGCAAGGTTATGCACCTATGGAAACTGAGCACTACAGCACAGGAAAGGAACCGGAGAGTCATCATTATTGACTCCCTCAAACAATCAAGCCAGTGCAACAAGGCCTATAGTATGGCTACTAGGATACTGGGAAGTTTCAAAAGGGTGTAATGACAGCAGGAAAAAGGAAATACTACTACCTCTATATAGGTCACTGGTGAGGCCACACATGGAATACTCTGATCAGTTCTGGAGTTCTCACTCATGGAAGGACAGAAGCACGCTAGAGACACTGCAACTCAGGGTGCCAAAGATGATTCAGAGTCAACAGGGATGATCTTATGAAGATCGTCTGAAGGCACTGAATGTACTTTCTGGAAACCAGGTGGGGGAGGCGGATGTGATAGAGATATTCATGATGCTGAAGGGACTTAACAAGGTGAACTGTGGAGAGCTATTTAGCATGAGTATAGAGTCCAATTTTCACAGTTCAAAGTTTATTACACTGTATGAATAAAACATCAGTTATCACACATGAAATAAAAGCATTGCCATTTAATCAGTGGTCTACAGAATTACAAATAACTTTAAAAAGGTTAAAAATGAAACCAGCAGCTGAATAAATATGGCATTCTATGTTACAAAAATAGATGCATCTCATTAGGCAGTTTTGTCTCTAAATCTCTTGCAATATTAATATTCTGCCATATAGGGATAAATCAGTTTAATCTTAATCTTGCAGTCATCTTGCATTCTAAGGTAAAATGCATTAGATGTTGTATATGCAAAGCATTTGGATTGCAGTTACAAATTTTTAAACGATGAGTATTAGACATGCCAGTACTTGTCCACGTTTTATTATCTGGCATACCACGTCCAGTTTTAAACACAACATTTCTGTGGGCCTAATTTTCACAGAATTTGAGGTATTTTTTGTCTAAGCCTGGGTTTTTTTAAATTATGATATATTTTTGATATAGGTATAGCCATCAGCTTTGCAAACTCCATCTGAAAATAACTGTCTATGACTCTCTGTTAGCTGTTTTCACAAAACTATTGCTGTTTGCCACAGCTACAGGGTCCCAAATTTCAAGCATTCCTATCCTCTAAAAAGCCACCAACACCTCGAGAAGAACTTTGTAAAACATAATATTTGGAAACAAAGCAGCTTATATTTCTCATAGCTCTGCATTGCTTATTCATATTGGGTCCTATGTACTAATGGGTGCAAGTTAAGCGCAAGTCACATGTAACCTATCCACACAGCACCACACCTGTGGACAGGTGCGCACCCGGGGGATGCACAATGGATAAACACCTGTCCGCGGCCCCACCCTCCTGGCACGCAGGACTCTGCAGAGTGGCTGGGGTGGAGCTGTGGGTCCAGCCAGACATCCAATTGGATGCCTGTCCTGGACAGGGAGTGGATCCCCTGTGCAGAGATACGTGGGTCCGGATGCATGAATGCCCTCTGCAGGCACCCGGACTGTTGCATACATGCCGCCATTATGGGCCAGTGGTTGGCAGCCCCCTACACTGCAGGACCAGTGCCAGGGACAGCAGTCCAGACCCCCTTGCCGATGCTCCTGCCCAAAGTGGGCCAACCCTATGCTGATACTACTGCCACCCAAACTCACCCCTGGGCTCCCCGACCATCAGATTGGCAGGACTGTGTACCCTGGCATCAACCCCCTAGCCACCATCAACCCCCTGTCCCCCATACCTTTGTGGCAGTGCTGTCCCTGAGATGACCAGTGGCACATCCCTCCTTTCACTGCCATGGCCACCTGCCATCTGACATATGCAGGAGCACATCTGCTGCACACCCCTGAATATGTCAGATGGCTGGCAGCCATGGCAGTGAGAGGAGGGCTGTGCCACTGATTGTCTTGGGGGTGACACTGCAGCAAAGGTAAGGGGAACAGGGGGGTGATGGAATGCAGAGGGATCAATGGACACCTATGTGGGGCAGGGGTGCCTGGCTCAGGGTGGGCGGGCATGTACTGTGCTGTGTGGTGGGGGGTTGCTGTGCATAAGTGGTTTGGGGCACACAAAGGTCTGTCTGTGCATGTGCATGTTGTGGGGTCCTCAGTTGCTGGGACTGGTGTACTGATGGGTGGTTCAGGGGTGATGCATGTGTGGCACTGGGTATGGGGCTGACATGTTGGGTGGGGGAGGAATAGGGGCCACAGCCATGGCTCTCACAGCACTCACCTGTTCAGGTGCCCCAACCCTCCCCATTGGCTAGTGGGCTGTGGCAGCAAGGGGGTCCATTCCCAGTCCCCCAGCACAGATGATGTAGTACCTTTGGGTACTTATCAGGCTTACGGCAGGGTTCTCCCTTGCATAGCCTGCATACCCATCCTCACCCCCTCGGCCAGCACTACACACCTTGGTGTATGGTGCTTAGTGCTGGCACACCCCTCACCTGTCCCCAGTGCATTGCTTTTCACACGGCCGGGGGATCAGATGCATATGTGCTGCATGCCCCCCTTAGTGCTTCCCACATGGAGGGCGCGTAGGGTGCTGAGTGATTGTGCACCCCAGTTACACATGCATAGCCACTCTGATCCATTAGTGCATAGAGTCCAATATGTATTATTGAGGTCATATGCATGAAAACAGGATAATTGTTCCTTGTGGGTTCTTTTTTTTTTTTATTTAGTTGTTTAACCAGGTATAGCACACTAAGCTGAAAGCTTTTTTACAGGAGCGACCTGGGAGCACAAGGAGGTTAAGTGACTTGCTCAGGGTCACACAGTATGCAAGTGAAAGCTGTGGGATTCAAACCCAGGTCTGGTCTGCTGGATGTCACCAGATTTGCAGCTCAGAGCCTTAGACCACTGCGCATCAGCTCCTTTTGCTTCTTCCCAGCCTGATGTCATAACACCCTGACTGTGACATCACAGTTACTCCCATGGCAACAGACTGTAATGTCACAACAGAGCATTATAATTTCAAGTAGGGAACAAGCAATAGAGGCAGACAAACTCTAAGAGATAAAGATAGATAAATATCTTGTTTTAGTGGGAATTTCTTCAGTAATAAATAAGGGAGAGGAGAAATCTGTAGAAGATATACTATATGAAACGCAAGTTGAATTGCATCTAAATATTATATTTTTGAAAGTTCTCCCAAAGGCATCAGCAGCTCATTAAGCATGTCATTGAGTTTATAGAACCAACGAGTGATCATTCTATTATTACAGATTTTAAGCCAACATTTATATACCAGTCTATCTTCATTAAAAGAAAGAATTTTCCCCCACCACGTAATTTCCTTGACGTTGGCCAATGTTGTAATAAAGGAATAATGCATGACAGGGTGTGTGTTGTGCTGGGATAACGCCACTCCTGGGGGTTGTGCATGAGGCCGCGGGCAGTGGGTGTGCCCAGGCGTGGTGTTATCAACGACACACACCCTGGAGTGCATTATTCCTATTATACAATGGCTCGTTGTTATACGGAATAAAGAAAATAATTTTAAAGATGTTTTTGTGTAGAAAAATATTTTTTGTTTTTAAGAGAAGATGAAACAATCAATCAAAAGCTCAATAAAACAATTAATCAAAAGCTCAATCAAATGCTCATCTACAGGTTCACAGTGCTGAGACTAGACCTGTGGCGTCCTGCTGGGATAACGCCATGGGTCCAGCCCCAAACAGACCAATCACAGTCCAAGATTCTTTCTTGCCGTTGTATAACAGACTTTAATCTTAATTCTGTTCTTAAGTAGAGGGGAAGTCTTTTTGTAGTTGAAAAATTTGCTTATAAAACATATTTTGAGTGTGTTCAAAATGTTTACCTATGTTAGTAAAGGCCCAAAGTTCAGCGCCATACATAATACTGCTAATGACTTTCACATTAAATGTTTGCTTGAGAGCCATAAATAGTTACCTGCAAAGTTATTGCCAAACCTTACAATAGCTTTAGATGAGGTTGCTGCTTGTTTTTTTGTGGACTTAAGATGAGTCTTCTAGGAATAACCCATATTGAAATACATCCCTAAATATTTGTAACATGACACAACTTCAAGATCTATATCTCCAAAAATCCCAGCATCGGCTTTCTTTTTGAGTCCAAACACCAGAGTTTTGCACTTTGCAGTAACAACTGCAAGGTCCAAGTTGGAAAGGTGCTGTTGGGTAGTTCTATAATAATATCTGGATTTGTGTGTCATGTATTTTTGGAGGAAAGGTATCCTCCCTCTGTAAGAATTGTACTAAGGTATCTATGTAAAGATTAAGAAACATGGCAAGTGCACAACCCTTTTTGGTGCCTTTGTTAATAAAAATATGTTTCGTAAAGATGTTATTATTAGATCTTACCATACTAGAATTGTTAATATGCAGTAACATTAGTATACAGAGTAAACCATGATCTATTCCACTACTATTTAAAATATACTATAATTTGTCCCTATTAATATTATCAAAGGCTGAGCTATGATCTAGCAAGTTATATATAATAGAGCACAGATTCAGGAACCTGATGTTATGAGTGGAAACTAGCTGAGAGTAAGTTTAAGAGAGATATAAGGAAGTTATGTTTATGGAAAGGGTGGTAGAGCCATGGAACAGTCTGCCAGAAGAGGTGGTGGGTCCCAGGGCCATAAATGATTTAATGCCAGGGTAAGACAGAGTGAAGGGTTTGATGGTTGCTCAGGTCAGTAGCAGGATGGAGGAGCACGGGGGTGGAGCAGGAGGGATAAAACCCTGCATAGACAATAGATTCCAGGGCAGATAGGGAACTTCAGGCAGGCTAAATAGATCTGTGGTCTTTTTCTGCTATCATTGTCTATGTTTCTATAGTACAGTCTATACTTATCTGTTTGTTTATTTATTTATTTAACAAATCAGAAAGACCTTTGAGCCAAGGGTCTTTTAGAGAGGTTCCACGTCAAGTCACAAGAATAACAAATACATTGGTTTCAGTAAATAGTACAACATGAGGAAAGTAATTACATAAACAAAAGAATAATATGGCAAGATAAATATTGTGTTCAAGTGCAGACAGTGGCCTGTCTGAAGAGGAGTGGATGGGATTGTAAGGAGAGAAGGATAGGTGGTGAATTGGGGGGTGGAAGGAGCAAAATAAGAGCAAGGAGGAACTGCTACACTGTACCTATGTAGGAAAAGACCCACGGGGATAGAGAGAGAGAGAACAAGGTGAGGAAACAGAGGGAGGGAGGGAGGGAGGGAGGGAGTGGGAGTGGGAGTGGAGGGGTAGAGGAAGGGGGGATGTGGTAGGATGAAAAGAGGGCAGGGATCAGGATGGGAAAGGGATGAGGGAAGGAGGTGCTGTATGTGGAATAGCGCAGCAACAGAGTAGGGCTATAATGTTAATGGCACCATGCCACTCTCCACCATTGCCTGTAGCTGCTGTAGGTGGTGTGTCTCCCTCCAGCTCTGGTCACTGTACTTGTGCCTATACTGGTCACTGGTGTGGGTGACCTCTGTGTGGCATGTAAGGCACCTACCTACAGAGACCCATAATTTGCACCAGGGCAAGTCTACATCTATTCCCTCTCCCAGGAGTTGATCCTCTCTGGCCATCACCAGGTCCACCAGATTGGCTAGCTTTGTGGCAGACCACCTGGTGTCCCTCTGTAGCAATGGCTTCCTCCTCCTCTTCCTGTCAGTCATGATAGTAGCAGTGCTTCCAGTCATTTTAGCCTTTACATTCTGCTTCTGACAGGTGCCTGGCTCTATATGTGTGTCCCTTCATTTGCGCTATATGTTTTGACATTTGAGTAGCACTAACATCAATTAACACAGGGCTACGTGTGCTTCCAATGGTGGGGCATTCTGAGCACAGCAGGTATGTAGTGGCACATGCATAAGTACAAGCTAGAGAAACCTGCATGCTGCACAGGAGTGAGTACAGCGGTGCACTGGAAGCCAGCAAGATGAAGAGGCAGAACATTCTTGCAGAGCCAGGGGAATGGTGCACATATGGAGGTCTGCACAGCATGTGCATGATGCCATAGCACATCATCCTTGCACAGGTGTTGTATCATGACATCACTCCACTCATGTGATGGTATGTATGTGCTAGATATGGCCATAGGGTATACACCTCCGACGTTGAAACTTCGACATCGACCAATACGACAGTAACTACAGTGCCAGGTTGCTGTAGTGTCAGCGCTGGACCCCGACACTGTATTCGGGGGGTCTTGCTCCCCCTCCCTAATCAGCTCTGACTCAGAGTTTATTATATTTAGTGATGGGGGGTGAAGGGGCACAGCCCCCTGTATGGGGGGTTTGGGGGGCTTTGCCCCCGACCAAAACATTTTAGTGACTTGGAAACCTTATGTTGACTGCAAAAGTGGTTGACATGATGGATTTGCTGTCCGGTCATTCAACAACATTTTTGTCAATGATTGGTCATAGATCCAGGCCATAGCATTAGCACTAACACAACAGTGTGAAGGGGAAACCTGTAATATTCAATCAGGGTACACAAATGAGTTAATTTCACAGTTGGAGAGCAAATTCGTCTTTTACATATCATTACATAGAAACATAGAAACATAGACTTTGACGGCAGATAAGGACCGTTAGGCCCATCTAGTCTGCCCATTTCCCTACCTACAGGATAGGCCGCAGATCCTAGTTAACCAACAGCCTATATCTTCCTGCCCCCCACAAGAATTGCCTTATGTCTGTCCCATGCATTCTTGAATTCTCCTGATTTTAGACCCCACAACTTCCTCAGGAAGGCTGTTCCATGCATCCACTACCCTCTCTGTGAAATAATACTTCCTCACATTGCCCCTGAACCGCCCTCCTTCTATCTTTTAAATTGTGTCCCTTGTTCTTGCAAGTCTCTTTTCTGAAAGATGCTACCCTCTTGGACTTTGTTGATTCCTTTGAGGTACTTGAAAGTTTCTATCATGTCCTCCCTCTCCTTCTTTCCTCAAGGGTATACATATTAAGCTCCTTTAGTATCTCCTCATCGGCTTCTCTTGCAGACCTTGCACCATTTAGTTGCCCTCCTCTGAACTGCCTCTATCCTGTCTATGTCCTTGCGGAGATGGGGTCTCCAGAACTGGACACAGTATTCCAGATGGGGTCTCACCAACTGTCTGTACAGAGGGATAACAACTTCCTGTTTTCTGCTGCTGATGCCTCTCCCTATACATCCCAGTATACCCCCGGCCCTCCCTGCTGCCTTCTCACATTGCTTGCTAACCTTAAGGTCATCTGATATGATTACCCCCAGGTCCCTTTCCTGTTTTGTTGTTGTTACTACCTCCCCACCCATTGTGTATTCATTATTGGAATGTATTCATTCATTTGCATGCCTCTTTGTGCCTGGAGCATATAAATGGAATAATGTGAGCCACCCAGATAAAACAGAGGAACTGCAGGTTGCTGGTGGTAAGTGTATTGTGGAATAGCTTACAGTAAGGACATGGGTGATCATAGAACTGTGTTTATGCTGTATCTGGACTATACTATTGCTGTTTCTGCATGTGGCCAAGGTCTGTGTTAGGCAAGCAGCTTGCTTTGTGTAAGGACCAGCAATGCAGGAACATTTACACGTCTCAGTCAAAGAACATTGAGGCCTGCACACCAGTGTCTTTTCTACATGTCTGCTGTGTGTATATAATGCACAGTGCTGTTGTTTCTCCACATTTCAAACAGGAGCAATGGATGATGCTGAGAGGAGATGGGAGAGAAAGTTCTCAAAAGATGAGCTAATGACCTTGGCCCACAGATATGTGGCTCATGAGGCCATCATATGTAAGAAGAGGTACCCGGGCTACAACATGTACAGCATAGAAGGCCATAATCAAGGCTGTCAGTGTGGTAAGGAGGTGAGAGAGGACCTTCAAGGATGTAAGGAAGCACTTCCTGAATATGAAAGGAGGGCCATAAAACTGGTGTCCAAGGCCAGGCGGGACTGCAGGGCCATGCATGGTGGCCTATAGACAATTATCCCCAAGCACCAATAGAGGAGGTAGTGGCCTCAACGCTCAGTACTGTAGAGGTGGTTGATGTGCTGGGGGTGGATACAAGAGCCAGGCTGGACTGTCTAGACATGTAAATAATTGCATTTACACCATCACATCTGATGTGTGTGCATGTGTGTGTGTGTGAGTTTACACCATCATATCTGACATGTGTGTGTGTGTGTGTGTGTGTGTGTGTGTGTGTGTGTGTGTGTGTACAGCAGTGGTGCTTCAGTGTGCAGGGGGGCATGAGTTCAGTTTGTCCTGGGAACACAGGTACAGTGTGGAGGAACAGGAGGCAAGGCATGGTCCTGGAGACAACACACGCATGGGATATTACCGGTGCACATCCTGTCTGTAATGGTATATCTGTTTGCAGTGGTGTACGGGTCCAAAAGGGAACTGTTCATGGTCCATGGAATAGGTATGGAGAAATACCAGGGGCTAGTGATCATACTGACATGAAATACTCACCAGCATGTGTCTTCCTGGCTTTCCACTATTGGTATCTCAGGTTGACAGCTTTATTGGATTTGCTGAGGGGTACCAGTGGAACCCATGAATGCTGGTTGTGGTCCCCAAGGTTTGTGGACTATTTGCTGGTATCCTGCTGTGCCTGCCACATCATGGGTAAAATCCACTACTGTGCTACATGTGTGTGGTCACCTGTGTGATCATTGGTGATGGGTTGTGTGGAGTGTACCAGCACCTGGGGTGTATGTCCACTACACTTTAAAGATGGCATGAGTGTGGATGCACATTACACTGGAACTGCATTCTGCCATGATCAGAATACAAGTATGTACATTAGAAGAAGGGTCAGCATTTGTGTAGTGCTTTTCTTACACACTGTATCCCAAAGAGCTTTACAAGCACTGCTAGACTGGTAGTGAAGTGACTGCAATATTACTCTGCAATATTTCTCCCTTCTGTTCTATCAGCAGCTCACTCTGTTGTCATGGACATCATCACTGCTGATGGCCCGAGCTTGTTACGGCAGTGACTGCCCGTGCTGCCCACCTGTGATGTGGCAGAGTCTGACTCCAGTGAAGAGGAGGATAATGACCATCACTAGTATGATAAGGATGAGACCCTCACTTGAGAAGTTGAGAAGAGAAGGTTCCAGTTCGGACCATGACAGCTTGGTTTCCTCTGCTAGCCCACTGACTGGTGAGGCCCTGGCCTCCCACCCCCCCTGGCATTGCCATCACCATGCTGCCCCCCACCCACTGCCATGAGTTGTTATTTATTTATTTATTTGAAAATTGGTGCCTGGAATATGCATACTGAGCTGAGGCTTGTTTCCAGATATGATCTGGGGGAAAGGATGGAGAAACCACAGTTACACAGAAAAACAAACCAGGCTGAATAATGATAACTACATACACAGTGACATAAAGTGCAGAAATCAAAAAGCAGTACAGTCAGTAATATCAAAATTACAGCAGGTTGTGCAATAAATAAATACTTTGTAGATTCAACACACGAGAACTAGGTTAAAGATCCTAGTGTTGTGGAACCCAATAGATGGGATGGTGAATCAGGGCACATTTCCAAGTTTGGAAGGGTTCAGGAAGAGTATATGCAGGAACAAGAGGAAAATGGAAGAAGTTTTAGTTGGCACAATTCCATAGCGAGAGGAGATGGTGTGAGAAGGCAGACTTTCCAGCTGAGCAGTGTGGTTGGGGAATGGAGAAGGTGCATGAGTCCCTGGAATTCAAGGAGGAGGAGGAGGAGGAGGAGGAGGAAGTGATGGGGATTATAAAGGTAGATGGGCAGGTGTTCAACCCAGAATTTAGATATGAGGGAGGCAGAGTGGAACTGGCTACTCTGGGGGAGTGGGATGATGGATAGCAAGGAGTAGATGGTGCAGTGGTGAGTGTGAAAGGGAGAGTTACTGGAAAAATGGCAGAAGGCATTGCAGAGGGTATCCAGCCAGGCCAGAGAAGTAAATGAGCAGTGCCATCAACCACATCCACATAGTCAAAGACTGGGAGAACCATTTTGGTGACATATTCAAGGTGACACAGCAGAGAGAGGCAATCCTTATTGCAGTAAAGGGCACCAAGTTTGGGGTGGAGTTTGGCATGGATGGCATTGATATGAACCAAAAAGTAAATCTTGCTAACTAACCATACACCAAGATACTTTAAGGTTGAGACAGCCTCAATTGGGTAGCCAACTAGTGAGAAGAAAACTAGGAAGGTGGTGAGCCAGGGAAATTCTAGAGAGTACCAAAGGTCATGAACACAGTTTTTTTTTGTGTTTGTGTTGACCCTTAGCTGGTTGGCCTGGAACCAGTGCAGAACATTCTGAAAGTCATGTTGGAATGGAAGTTCTACAGAAGAAGCTGTGGGACCAGATGCATATAGGACTGTGTCATCTGCATATATGCGAATATTTAAGCTGGCAGAGGTGAGGTCATTGAAGAAGATTGAGAATAGGATTGGACCAAGAATGGAGCTCTGTGAGATCTAAGCCTTGATAGGGAGTGGTGGTGAGAGGGTGCCTCCTACCTGAATTGACAGTTGATAGCCCATGAGATAAGATTTGAACCAGTCAGCAACGAAGGCTGAGTCACCAGCAATGTTCAGCTTATCCATTATGAGAGAGTGTGACACAGTCAAGAGCCTTAGTAAGATCAAAGAAAATGGCCACAGTGAGGTGCCCCGGTCCATCCTTGTGAGGATAGAATCAGTGATCCTAAGCAGGGATGTGACAGTGAAGTGATCCTTCCTTAAACCAGGCTAGAAGAAGGAGGGGAAGTTGGATGAGGAAGTCAGAAAATCGTGAACAGACCAGTTTCTCCTGCAACTTTGTAAAAGAAGGGAGGAGGGAGATAGGGCGGAAGCTGTCAGCAATGGAGGAATCATCCCTTTGTGGAGGAAGTGAATCTTGGCAAGCTTCCAAGACTGAGGGACAGTGCAAAGGGTACTTGGGTATGGTATGGTAGGGTAGGGTAAATGAACACCAAAGGTGCTTAATGGCTACCCCCCCCCCACACACACACTATACAGTGGTATGCCATGTTCTTTCCCAGGAGTCCATATGACTATCCAGCGACTTTTTTAAAGCAATTGATACTGGTTGCATTTATGATGTATTGGAACAATTCATTTCAATACCGTATTACCATTTTAGAGTAATAAGCATGTCATTTATTTGTTTTAATGATTCCCCAGAATCTATTTATTTATTTTATTTTAGTTATTTATTTAGTTTTTGTTGACCGAGTAAGTGCACTAGGCACATTCTGCCTATTTTCAGGCATGACGGGGTGGGGGGTACAGATGAATGCCAACTGACTTTGAACCAGATTAAGCTGCTGGTGGTATGTTTAGTGAATGGGAGGAAATTTGGCCAGGGCACTAGGGAAATTCCCCTGCTCTTTTCGAGAAGTGCCATGGGATCTTTAACATCCACCTGAACTACCACCAGAACAGGCAGATGGGACCTAGGTTTAACGTCTCATCCAAAAGATGGCACCTCAGGAGTGCAGCACCCCAGTCATGTTGCACTGCAATGTCAGTATTGGGATATTAATCCAAGTGCCAGATGTGGGGATAGAACCCACAGCCTTCCGATCTTCCGGACTCAGAGGTGAGTGTGCTACCTGCTGAGCCACTGACACTATCTTATGCTTATTATGTTGTCTTGAGCAAAAAGTGCTAATTTTCTACTGTAAACCCGTTTCTGTGAGCACATTTTCATCCTTTCATAAAGTGAATAGTAAAATGAGGTAATCCTTTATCTGTCTCCTTTTGAGACTAGCAACTCTATTTTTTAACCTATCTTTATAGTCCAGTCCCTCCAATCCATGAATCATTTTTGTCAATTTCCTCTAGACTCTTTCTAGCTGATGAATTTCACATTTTAGGAATGGGGACCAGAACTGTGAACATTAATCTAAGTGTGGTCTTACCAGAGCCACATAAAGAGACAAAACAATGTTCCTATGTCTGCTAGAGAAATTTCTCCTGCTATAGCCCTGGATTCTATTGGCCTTGGCTATGGACTTTGAGTTATTATTCTTAAAATTCAAGTTGGATGAAATTATAACTCCAAGGTCCCTCTTTTCAGTTACTTCTTTCAATTCTACCTAAGCTAAGAAATATTTGCTAGCTGAATTGTTGTTTCCTACAGGAAGTGTGAAAGAGAGACTTAGGAGATGAGTGAGGGGGAGATGATGGCAGGAGCTGACAGATGGAGAAGATTAGGGTCCAAACCATCTGGGAGAGATTTGGAAGGGTAAAGTGGGGATAAGGCAAGAAGGGTCTACTGAGGAGTGACAGGTGGAAAGTCAAAACCCAGGGGAGAGTGAGGTTGGAAAGAGGGAGGAGATGTGGAGACAGAAGAAGACCCTGAAGGTGAGTGGGTGGTTAGGAGCACAAGTTGTGAAAAACGCATTGAAATGAGTGGTAACAGAGGCAGTGTCTCATACAGGTGAGCCATTAACCAGAGGTCAATCACCCTCCATAATTTAGCAGGGGAGTTTGTGTTATTCTGAAGGTTGCATTCAGTCACAGATTGCCACCCCTGACCCCACCGTCAGCACAGCTAATGCCCTGCCCCCCCATCCTGATGGCCCAGTCAAAGCTATGCCACCCCAGGACCCTGTCACCAGCACACCAAAAATCCTCCCCTCAGTCCCAGTGGCCAAATTACTGCTGTGCTGCTCCAGTCTCATGAACAGCATACAGCGCCAACCATGGTGTCAACATGGCCCCACAATGGCCCCTGGTGTAGCCCAAGCCTGTGCCCTGGGACAGACCACTGTGATAACAGGAGGCAACCAATAAGTAGCTACACGAGTCAGCCATGGGGGCACAGGAATGTGTATAGGCAGAACTGGCATGCATACACTGCATGCTGTAGGACAATGAGCAGCATGCAGAGGCCAGCCATGAGGAGCATATAACTGCATTAAACATAGAACATAGAAGTTGACAGCAGATAAGGGCTATGTAGCCACCCCCAGTCAGTCCCTTTTCCCTACCTAATGCGATACTGCAGACCCTAGCTGATCTGCGGCTTACCCTCTCTTCCCTATTGTGAGAGTACTCATGTCCAGAGCAACTGGAAAATTGCAGAAAAGGTTACCCAAAATTGCGGAGCATTTCGCAAAAATTGCGGAAAATTGTGGGGGTTCGACTATAGATCCTGAGTGCTTCACAATAAATCTTTCAATGTTTTCTGCAGCATATATTAGTCAGTATAAATTGTTAAATGAATATGCTGTCACTTGAATATGTTTAAGACATAAAGAAAAGTTTGTGTTCCTAAAACGAATATTCAACTGATAAGCTATCATAAGCATTGCCTATCTTCCAAAATTTAAAAGCATCTGCCTCATACAGTGCTAAATAGATTCTATAAAGTGAGCCACAGCAAACCAATATTAAATAAAGCCAGAAAAAATACTGTATTTCTTTTATTTCTGGCTGTAGAATAATGTAGCCTAGTCAACAGCTGTTTAGAGAGCTGTGCCAGCTATTCACCCACTTTGGTACAAGAACAAAAAATAAGCAGTTAGAGTGGTGAATAACTGAGTTATAGTAAAATGTTGTTGAAGTGTTTAATGGTCATAATTTGTACCATAGGAACCGTACACTATTTTTGAAATCTCATATTTAAACTGTAAATCTGGGGGTTATTGGGGCTGGCAGTATAATCTAGAGGTTAGAGTAACAAACTGTGAATGAGTTGACAACATCTAGCAGACCTGGGTTTGATTCCTACAACCTCCACTTGCATACTGTGTGATTCTGAGCAAGTCACTTAATCTCCTCAGTGCTCCTGGATTGTACCTGAAAACAGGCACTTGTGCCTAGTGGGCCTTACGCAGTTACCAAAAAATGTAAAAAAATACCAATATATTTTTACTGCATCATACAGTAGTCAGGGTACCCTGTAATTTACCTTTGTTTTATTCTGGCTGCAATGATTTTGTTTAAAGATAAATGTTCAGATACATTTTGTGTTTTATAAGCTTGTTTTTAGACTTTAGTCAGGTTTTTATTGTAGTCTTTACATGTGAGCATTTAGATGGCAGATTGCTAAGAGTAAGATTACTGTTAGCAACTAGCTTATTCAAGTTTAAAATCTGCCCATCCAAAAATCCTCAACTGTTTGAATCAAAACTAGTCTGAATGAAGGTATGCTCACAAAGAAAAACTTGCCCTGCAACTTACAAAACGGCTTCATAGTTAGCACCCCATTTAAGTGAATAGGATAATTTGCACCTTTTGTTTCAGCCTGTGTGATAACAAAATGTTTTCTGATAGACTGCTTCAACACAAAACAAATGTTAAGTGTTTAAGTGTACTTATGCTTGGCCAGTGGATTTTGAAACCAAACCAGACAAGGATTCAAAAGAAATCAGTGTCACATAAAACCCTTGTCCTACCTTGCACTGCATTGTTTCGGCCAAATCCAAGTCTGCATGCAAATTTGTCAATATATTTGAGAGTATTTTATTTAAAATGTTAATACTTTTTACACAATTCATTATAAAAACTCAAAAACTGCAAGAAATTGTGGAACATGTCAGTTTTTGCGGAGAATGGTGAAAATTGAGGTGCAATTTTCCAGTGGCTCTGCTCATGTCTATCCCATGCATTCTTGAATTCCCCTACCATTTTGCCCTACACCTCCACAGGGAGGCAGTTCAAAGCATCCACTACTTTTTCTGTGAAAAAGTACTTACTCACATTGTCCCTGAGCCTACCCCCAGAGCCTCATGTCATGCCCCTATGTTTTTGTACACCTTATTTTCTGAAAGATGCTGCCCTCCTGTACCTTGTTTATACTCCTGAGGTAATTGGATGTCTCTATCATATCCCCCCCTCTCTCTCTCCTCTCCTCCAGGGAATACATATTTGAGGTCCTCTAGTCTTTCCTCATATGACTTTTGGTGCAGTTCTTGCACCATTTTTGTTGCTCTTCTCTGGACTGCCTGTATTTTGTTTATGTCCTTCTGGAGATGCGGCCTCCAGAACTGGACACAGTACTCCAGATGAGATCTCACTAGTGATCTGTACAGTGGCATAATCACCCCCTTTTTCTGTTGGTGCCTCTCCCTATGCACCCTAGCATCCCAATGGCTCTCCCCCACAGCCTTCTCACATTGTTAGGTCACCTTTAGGTCATCAGCTATGATTACCCCCAGGTCACATTCTTGATTGGTCACCGTCAGTACCTCTTCCCCATCTTGTACTCTTTTCTTGGATTTCTGTGCCCCAAATGCATGATTTTGTACTTCTTTGCATTTAATCTTAGCTGCAACACCCATGACCACTTTTCAAGCATGTTTAGGTCTTTCTCACTTTTTTCTACCCCTCCTGGAGTGTTGACCCTGTTGTAGATCTTAGTCTCATCTGCAAAGAGGCATATCTTCCTCTCCAGCCCCTCTGCAATGTCGCTTATAAAGACATTAAAAAGGGCTAGTCCCAGCACAGATCCCTGTGGCACCCCCCTGGTCACTACCACTACCCTCTGTGTCCTGTCACTCAACCAGTTTCTGACCCAGTTTACCACCTTGTGACCCACTCCCAGGCTGCCCAACTGATTTACCAGCCTCCTGGTTGCATTGGTGGATCTGTGGTGGTATGTGTCTGTCAGCATTGATGCTGACTTTGATTGACTGTCTGCCACTGTGTGTGGGACTGCAGCCACACTCTCAGGCATCACAGAGCTGGGCCAAGACCTAGCTGTTTTAATGATAGTACTGCCACCCATGGCAGATGCCTAGGTGTACCACCACCTCCCCCACACTGCAGGCATCAGAACACCCAGGACACTCAAGATGTTCAGCACTGTGCATCCCTGGTCATGGCTTGCTCCTTGGAAAGATCAGTACCTTCAAGTTTGTGGACATGGGCATCTAGCACTATTCATAGGTTTCATAGTAGTGATCAAGCCAAAATGGGCATTAGCCCTTATGCAGCTAGCTCTTAACTCAAAGGGAATATCCATTGATTATATTTGTTATGCAGAATGAGTCCAGATTTTTCTTAAAAATGTCCATGTCCCCATTTCCCACTACTTCCCGGGGAGGCCATTCCAGAAGTCTACCACCCTACGTGTAAACCATGTTGCTCTCTTTATGGTGTGATAGATTTCACCCTTGAGCTGGAACTCATGCTTCCTAACTGCATAACTATGGTTCTTCAGTTGAAATCTGAGGCATTTCCATATGTCTAGATCTGAGAATGCTCTGTACACAAGGCTTGTCTCATCTCAGTATTCTAAACTCCAATGAACACATTCCCAGTGTTTGGAGTATACTACCATAACTCAGATTTATTGCTGATTTTATAATCTGTGTAGCCCTTCTCTGTACCCCCTCCAGCATTGCAATATCAGTTCTGGTTGCTGGGGAAGTGAATTTTGCACAGTACTCTAGATGTGGTCTCACCAAAGATGAATACAGAGGTGTGAGTACTCTCTTGTCCCTACTAGTGATATGCCTAGATATACACCCCAATATGCTGTCCACCTTCCTCACCAATGCCTGACAGTTGCTGTTCATCTTTAGATCATTAGTTATTAGTACTCCCAGGTCCCTATCCTCCATTGTTTTCCTTAATGTATGCCCCTTATGGTATACTGTGCTTGCATGTTTGATCTCCTTAGGTGCATCACTGTACACTTATTCAAAATGAACTCCAACAGATGGTTTGTTGATCATTTTTCCAATGTATCTAAATTTATCTGCAAGTTTTGAGCATCACATACATTTTTAACTTGTGCCCCCAACTTGGTGTTGTCACCAGATTTTATTAACCATACGTCACCTCCACACTTTATGGATAATATATATAGATATAGATATATATCTATTATATATCTATATATGTTAAACAGACAAGGTCCCAGAACTGAGCCCTGTTGTACTCCTCTCATCACCTTCTCTCAATTTGACATACAACCCCTCAGGCTGACCCACTGTCTCCTACCTGCCAACCAGTAATGCACCCATTTAACAATGTTATTATGCAAGCCCAGTACTTGCAGAGCTTCGACAAGCTTTTTATATGGCACTTTATCAAACGCCTTGCTGTAGTCCAAGAAGACCACATCCACTGGATTCACCTCATCCAGTGCCTTGCTAACCTTCCCATAGAACTGTAGCAAGTTGGTCTAACATGACCTCCCTGGAGTAGAGCCATGTTGTAGTTCATCCACCGATCCTGTGTTTATCAAATGACTTTCGATCTCTTGCTTAAGTACACCCTCCATAACTTTACAAACAACTGACATTAAACTAACAGGTCTATAATTCCCACACTCCTGTCTGCTCCCCTTCTTAAAGATGGTTACCACAATTGCCTCTGTCCAGCATTTCACTATTTGTCCAGTGTCCAATGATTTCTAAAACATCCTTGTTACTGGTCCTGCTGGTTCCTCTGCAAAGATTGTAAGTATCCTGGGATGAATACAGATCAGCCCTGAGAATTTATTAATGTCTAGATTCCTCAACCTGTTCCTGATGTCCACCTCACTTATTATCAAAGACGTACATCCATTGTTGGAATCTCCCTCCACCTTTGCCTCTAGCCTAGTATTGAACACAGAGGTAAAATATTGATTTCATTTCTCCAAAATAGCTGTGTACTCCGATATTAATTCCCCATTTGTATTAACTAGTGGTCCAATCTGCATATTACCCCCTCTTGTATGATTGATATAAGCATAGAATGATTTATGGTTGTCCTTGATTTTATCTACTAGGCTCAACTCATATTCCTTTTTTGCCCTCTTAATCTCATGTTGACATTTCCTAACTATGTCCTTGTGCTTGGACCATTCAAATGCAGAGTTGTTCCTCTTTTCCCTCTTACTGTATATGATTTTTTTCCCTCCGATTCATATATCTAATAACCCTCTTAGTAAACCATGGAGGGATTCTACCTTTCCTATTATATTTCCTTCACATGGGTATATATTCTTTGACTAAATGGTTTAATCTGCCCACCAAGATGTTCCACATTTCCTCATCCTGCTTTGCTTCAAAGTCCTGCTCCCAATTCCAATTGCTTAATTCCGTCCCTGTACCACAATAATCTGCATTATCAAAATCTATTATTTTTGTCTCCACTTTTATTATGGTATTCTCCCTCCTGAGCCCAAATTTGACCATATTTATTTTATTTATTTAGTTCATAAATCGGATTTACAACCTTTGAGTCACAGACTCATTTACAAAGGCACCTCTTCACAGGGAGGGGAACAACAAATAGTGTGGCAAGACAGGGTGGAACAATACAGGTGCGATACATAAATTATACATAGCATAAAACATAGATAGTTCACCAAGGTACAGAACAAAATTCATTGGTAGGTCCTAGCAGGCCATGCAGGCAATAGCCAGAGAAAAATGGAGTGGGGTATGCTATCAAGCCTGGGGGGCAATGGCAGGCCCTACTGTAGGCATGTACACTTCCGAGTGCCAAGTAGATGGTTGCGTAGGGCAGCTTTGAACTGAACAATTTTAGGGGTGCTTGAGATGTGCGTGGGGAGGGAGTTATACCAGGATGGTGCACTGTAATAAAAGGACCTTTGGGCAAGGGAGGTCCTGGCTCTAGGCACCAGGAAGGTGGCTTTGCAGGCAGTACAGGTGGCGATCAAGTGGGAAGCAGGCTGGAGCTGAGCAGTGATACCAGGGGGACACAGTCCAAGAAGAGCCTTTTTTGCTATTATACCAGTGTGATATTGCAGGCGTTCTTCCAGATTGAGTATGTTCATGGTGGTATAGAGCCTGCATGTGTGGGTTCCACTTGGGGCACCGGCCAGCAGCCTGCAGGCTTTGTTGATGGAGGTCTGGATTTTGATGAGGGCAGTGGGGCCAGCAGCTGCATAGATGGGGAGGCCTTAGCCAACTAGCGACAGGATGGAGGAAGTGATGGCCAACCATAGGGCGAAGCCGGGGAGGCAGTCTTTGTGTCAATAAAGGAACCCAATCCGGGTGTTCATGGCAGAGGATAGGGCACTGATATGGGCATGGAAGGAGAAAGCCGAATCAAAGGTGATGCCCAGATATTTGTATTTTGATACCTGCTCAAGAGGATGAAGGGTGTTGGGAAGGATGGAGAGGGGGGCATTTTTGGAGCTACTTTGGTGGTGTGCAAAGATCATTGACTTTGTTTTCTTGAGATTCAGGACTAGGCGGTGGTCAAGGAACCATTTTTCAGCTTGGCTGAAGGAGGATTGCAGGCTGTTCTGGAGAGTGACCAGATCGGGGTGCGAGGAGAGTAGGACTGCATCATCTGCATATAATAGCAGCTTTCCTGCACAAGAGCTGGGAAGGGTGTTCAGGAAGAGACAGAATAATGTGGGGCCTAGAATGGAGCCTTGATGGACTCCCGAAAGTACAGGCAGTGCCGAGGATAGGCCACCAGTTAGCTGGACACGTTGGGATTTACCACAAAGGTAGCTGGAGAACCAGGCTAAAGGGCCAGATGATACTCCCACTTTACAGAGGGTGTCTAGCAATAGTGGGTGGTTCACAGTGTCGAAGGCCTTGGACAGGTCAATGAATACTGCCCCAGCCAACTCCCTGAAATCTAATGCAGAGTATATATGGTGGGAGAATTCCAGTAGAGCTGTGGGGGTGCTGTGACCTGGGCGGAAGCCATGCTGTTCAGGGCACAGAATGTTGTGGCTGGATAGATAAGCTACAAGTTGAGCGGATACTATTTTTTCGAGAGCTTTGGAGGGGGGGGATGGAGATAGGTCTCTTGTTATTTGGTGCAGTACGTTCTCCATTTTTAATTTTGGCCTGTTTCCATGCCCTCGGGAATTGGCCGAGACACAGGGATCAATTGAGGAGCTCAGTGAGGGGGACTAGCATGACATCCAATGTTAGGCAGAGTATCCAGGAGTCAAGGGGGTCATCACTCGGGTTGCAGGAGGAGAGAGCATTTTGGAGGATTGACTTCGCGTCCTGTGGTGAGATAGTCCTAAAGAGAAGTGGGAGGCGAGCAATAGCTGGATTGTTGCAAACCGGTATGGGGTCAAAGAAGTGGGCCGGGAGAACTGAGCTTAGATCTGTGAAGGTTTCATTAAGGCAGTTGGCAATACGGGAAGGGTCCATGTTAATAGCGCCATTTATGATCATCTGAGAGGGAGGAGGGGAGCAGGTCATCCTGTTTAACTCTTTCACGTTATTCCAGAAGGTGCGAGCATTGCCCCAGGTGGATGTCAAGGTGGATTGGTAGTGGCTGGCTTTGGCTTTTCTTATGGCCCAGGTGCACTGGTTGTGAGCTACGTTATAGGCTTGCCTGTCTGCTAGTTTGCCAGTATTGACAGCAATGTGCCATAGGTTATCACGTTTCTTCAGTTGTTGGATCAGGGGGGGATATCCAGGCAGCCAAGGGTCTCTTCGTACGAGTGTGGATGACAGGGGCGAAAACATTACAGGCCTTGCAGAAGGCATTGGTGAGGAAAGCAAGGGCAATGTCTATATCCATTGCGTGGGAGATTGGGGACCAATCAAGTTGTGCAAGGTGACGCTTAAGTTTGCGTAGACCTCTGGGGTGAAAACGGCAACAGGGGGTGGTGTGGCACACAGTTTTGACCATGGGGATGGACCAGTGGCAAAGAATTGGTGAGTGGTCACTGAGAGAGTTGGGTAATACATTAATATCCTTTATTTTGTGGGGGCGGTAGGAGAGCACAATGTCAAGAAGCATGCTAGTCCCACTTGATTGGTTAAATCTGGTGGGTTGAGTCACTAGGTGGGATAGATCAAGGGCTGTGAAGTTATCTTTAATTTGTGTTGAGGTAGCACTGAGCCAGTTGATGTTGAGATATCCCGCTATGAGCTGTTCCACCTTGTGTGGCAGGGTAGTGAGGTAATCAGTGAGGGAGCGGATAGCTTGGTTTTGTTCTCGTGGGGGTACATATGTCGTAGTGAGGTAAAGAGGGCCACGGCCTGGGACAGGGGAGATTTTTAAGGTGATAGTCACTTGTTCCTAATGGGTAGCTTACTCTGCAGCACATGACTGTCTCTCTGAGATTACTCAACGCTAGGTCTAGGGTATTGTTGCCCCACGTAGGCTGATTTACAAGGTGTCCCAGACCCATATTAACTGATACTCTGGTGAATTCACGTTCAAATCTAGTTTTGCCAATGCCCCTTCCCCAGTATATAGTAGGGAGATTAAAATCTCCCATAATAAGGATACCTTCCTTTGGAATCATGCTGTGTATCAAATCCAACAATTTTTGGCCTATATCCTGGTTACCTGAGGCTGGTCTATAGAATACCTACAGTGAAAATGTCCTACTTCCCTTCGGGCAAATTTTCTGTATGATACGTCATACTAACATAGTAAAATGCCAGCAGAATAGGCCTAATGCTCTTTCGTGTCTGCTCTTTTGGTCAGCCCCCACCCTGGGTGCTGACCTTGCTGCCCCCCTCACCTTCTCTGACTTCTGCCTTCCCAGTTCCGGATATTCTTGCTGCATTGGATTTTGCTTCCAGAACCCTTCCCCTGTACCTGTCCCACCCCTTTTGAACCCCTCCACTGTCTCTGCCTCCACCAGCCCCCTAAGCAGCGCATTCCATGGCTCCACCACCCTCTCAGTGAAGTAGCACCTCCTCCTTTCTCCCCTAAATCTTCCCCCCTCCAGCTTCCACCCATGCCCTCTAGTGGCCCCCTCCTACTTCCTTCGAAGCACCCTGACTGTTCCTTCCCTATTTACCCTCTTCATGTACCTGAAGACCTCTATCATGTCCCCCTGGTCCCTCCTCTCTTCCAATGTGTACATATTTAGCTCTTCGAGCCTCTCCTCATAGGTCCTGTCCCCCAAGCCCCAAATCAGGGGCTTGGGGGACAGCTCACTGTTCTGCTAGAGTTCTATAGTGGGTTCCACATTGATCTCATCGGCTATATCTATATCTATATCTATATAGCTACACCACCTCCTCCCCTCTGTTCTCTAACTCTACTATATGTCATATCATAGGATATTTCTATTAGCTTTATCCCCTTTTAGCCACCATGTTTCAGTAATGTCACAGATATCAATATGCTCCTGAACTAATCCCAGAACTCATCCCCCATTGTGTGGGTGATGACCCTGCCTACCCTCACAGATACAGTGTTTGCACAGTGTCTGTCTCCATGGTGGTAGTACAGGATGCACCTAGGGTGCATATTGGCCCCCAGACCTATGCTACTTTGGCCACCTCATGCCCCCACTGTTGTTGAGGTGGCATATTATTTGTTATTCCCTTCCCCCCACTTTGATGGCTTAACATTTTATTTCATCCCCCTTTAACTCCCCTGTCTGGATGGAATGTTATTTTCTTTCATGCCCCTTTACACCCTCCAACTAGATAGCATGTTATTTTCTTTCAGCCCCCTTTACTTCCCCCTGCCAAGATGGCATGTTATTTTCTTTCAACATGCTTTACATCCCTGACCTGAGTAGCATGTTATTTTCTTTCAGTCCTCGCCCCCCACCCACCAGGATGGCTTGTTATTTTCTTTCAGACCCTTTAACCCCAGATGGCATGTTATTTTCTTTTGGCTCCTTTAACCCTGCCTGCCTGGAAGGCATATTATTTTTTTCAGCCCCCCCTTACAATCCCTGTCCTGGATGGCTTAGCATTTTATTCCAACCCTTTTTAACCCCTCTCCCCCAATCTGGAGAGCTTTTTATTTTATTTGTCCAGACCATCATTGTTATTCCTTTATTAATACAATATTTGAAATCATTACTGTCTCCTGTATGATCTGTACTCACCATCTGGATCCATACATGTCTTTGATCAAGTGGGCTTTATAGTCCTGTGCCCTCCTGGCCATCCAGGTCATGCCTGTCAAACTGCTCCTGCATCCCTTGGTCCTGTGTCTTGGCATCTGCTGCAGGGTGTTCATCTGGGGCCAGCAAGCATATCCCATAATTGAAGGCCATGCTGTGAAGTATGGAACAGGCTAGGACTATGGCACAGTCCTTCTGAAAGGTGTATTGCAGGGCACTATTGGAATGGTCAAGACACCTGAGCTGCATCTTGAGAATGCCAAAGATCCACTCAATGCTGTTGTGTGTAACAATGTGTGCCACATTGCAGCTGTCCTTTCAGCCATAGCACAGGTGATAGGAGCCAGGGATGCAGGATATATGCACTTTCCTTCATGTAGGTAAAGGGCATTTGTTAATGATCTGCAACATGGAGGAGAGAGAGAGAGGAGAGGAGAGGAGAGGAGAGGAGAGGCCTTTGGTGTATACTTACTGATGAGGTGCCCACTATGCATATCCACACATTCAAACCTGTGGCAGAGGGTAGTTGTTCCGGATGAAAGCATCATGGGCACTGCCGGGGTACCATGCCAGGACACTGATGATGCACACTGCTGCATTGCACACCAACTGGCAGTTGATGGGTAAACTCCCTCCCCACAAGGACTCAGTCCTCCTTGGGGATTTTACCTTAACTGGTTAAGCAACAAGGAACCAGACTACAGCAACCTTCTCAAACAACACAATCTCTCACAGGTCATCACCCTCCCCACTAGAAGTAATCCCGGAACTCTTACACATACCCTACTGGATTGGGTTGTGACAAACAAGGAAGAAAAATTCTCCAGGCTGGCATCCTATCTGACTCGATAAGTGACCACTCTCCCACACTCCCACATACGTAATTTGGTTGATAAAAACAAAGCGTCACCCCCCCAAAATTACATAGCTTTCAGGAATTTTACTTGTCATGACAACACTGATCTGTTTGCAGACATCAAAGCAGTAAGTTGGCATACCCTCCGCTCCCTCACATATGTGACCTCAGCTGTTGGATCTTTCACTGACGTTCTCCTCCACATCCATGATAAGCATTTCCCCCTAACCACCTGTTGTGTAAGAGGGGGTTGCAACCGATGGCTCAATAAGGAGCTAATCTCACAAATGAAGGTGAGAGACAAAAAATGGGCCACCTATAAATCCCCCCCCCTCGCCACTCTCTGGAACGAATACAGGAAACTATGAAACCAATGCAAGCAAAGTGATAAATCCCTGAAATCGAACCACTTTCATAAGCTACAGAAGGAAAACCTGAGCAACCCCTCCTGTTTGTGGTACACCAATGGTTCCATGTTTAAACCCTGGCAATCCCACCCAGCTGTTCGCCTCAACTTCCAAACTGGCCTCCTGACTGACCCCTTGGTAGTTGCCCAGGTCTGCAATGCTAAATTAATGGACCTCACAGCCCACCTAAATACACTACCTGCTTCCCACCCTACCTGCCCAAGTATCAAAACCCAACTCCCACCTTGTATTGACTCCCCTAACCCACCTTTTTATTTCAGAGCAACCTCCTTTAAGGAAACTTTGAAACTGCTGTTAATACTCCCAAACAGGGGCAGCCCAGGAAGTGACAGACTCTACCCACACATTCTTAAGCTAGTAGCCCTATGCATAGCCAGTCCACTAACCACCATTTTCAACCTCATCCTGACCACTTCCACAATGCCCACAGCATGGAAGAATGCAACAGCTGTCCCCATTTTAAAAGCAGGTGACCCTCTGTCCCCTGATAACTATAGACCTATCGCCATTCTTATGTAATAAATTTGGTGGGAAATTGAGTATGTAGTTTTCTTCTTCTTGAATCTCTTCAGCCCCCCAGAGGCTCTGCATCAATCTCATTCAATGGTATTTTGTGATGGGAGCCCTTTAAATAATACAATCTCACTCTCAAGTTGATCTGTTATGTTTCTTTACTACCCCTACGCTTCACTCCTATAAGGAGCTTGTTCATGGGGTTCTCTTTTTTCTTATTTTATTTCTCTCTTTTTTCTTGTTCCTGACAATACATAAAATTATAAATTTCTTTATAATCATTATTAGTTACATTGTCATAGGAGTGTAACATAGGGTTAATAAAGAAACATAACAGATCAACTTGAGAGTGAGATTGCATTATTTAAAGGGCCCCCTTCACAAAATACCACTGAATGAGATCTATCTCCATTCTTCCCCACCTGAGTAAATTACTCAAAAAAGTAGTTCACTACCAGTTCTCAGATTACCTGAACAACTACAACCTGCTCTGCCCACAGCAACATGGATTCAGAAACACCACAGTGCCACATCTGCTCTAGCCCATTTCACAAACCATGTCTACAGAAACATGGACTCTGGCAACATCACTGAGGTGTTTTTTGTGGATCTGACAAAGGCATTCAATCTGGTCGACCACCACCTTCTCCACACCAAGCTGCTGCACCTAGGCTGCTCTGATACAGAGTCAACATGGTTCCAAAGCTACCTAGAAGGTCAATCCCAAATGGTCAGCATCAGTCCTGCCACCTCCCTGCCTATGGCAGTGTCCACCAATGTCCCCAGGGCTCAATCCTGGGCCCCCTACTTTTCTCCCTCCTTATTAACTCCCTACCTTTGGATTGTCGCTCCTGTGAGACATTATTGTATGCTGATGATCTAGTACTTTTCCACAGCGACAAATCCCTACCCCCCCTATTCACCGCCCTCACTCTTAACTACAGAGCAGCCCACAATTGGTTTTTGAAAAGCAGACTCCTAGTGAATGCAACCAAAACCAAAATGATGCTCCTGTGATCCAAGCTGAATCAATCAAAAATCATCAAAACAAATTCCTCATGCATGGTCTTATGACTGGAGCAGCCCCTTCAGAATGTTACCTATTTCAAGTATCTGGGGATCACCCTGGACCCCCCCCACTCACATTTGATATTCACATCAACTATGTGATAAAGCGTATAAACCAGAAACTTGGAGCAGGCTATTGAGTCAAACAATGCCTGACCCAGGAGGCTCGTCTTGCAATAGCCCAAGGAAACCTCCTCCCCCTCCTTGACTACTTATATATATTCTCCCACACATCCAAAAACCTGATCTCGAGACTCAGCACGGCCTACAACAGCATTTGCCGGTTTGTGCTGTTGGCTCCTTTCACTGTGCATCATTGTACCTTGTATAAGTCCTTAGGCTGGCTTCCACGCCAAGCCAGGTACAACTATGCCTTTGTTTGCATACTTGAAAATGCCACTAGGGATGGAAAGCTGTCACCATATACGTCCTGCTCAAGCACAAAACTACATCTCATAACTTACAGCAAACCTCTTTACCACTGCTGGAAGTTTCCAGAATTTACATCTGGATGGGAGGGTAATGCCATGTCCATCACTGCCCCCACCCTCTGGAAGAAGCTTCCTGCCTCCCTCCTCTCCCTTGACTCACACACCACTTTCAAAAGCCATTTCAAATCTTGGCTTTTTGCCAAATCTAAATGTCAGTGCCCATTCACGTGACCCGGAAAAGTGAGTCCTCCCATTGCCTATACTCTCTGTCAAATTTGTCCAAATGAAAAAGTGAACCAATCCTATGCATAATTGCCTGTAACCTGTGTTACAAGACCCCTTTGTATTGTTTGTATATTGTACCATTTGCACTTTGCTAATTGTTTTTCACAACTATTGTTTCCAAGTCTATCCCAAATCTGTTTTGACTCTCCTGTATATGTCTTGTACCAGCCTTTACCTACGTATTTGAACTGTGTGTATCTGGTATTACCATTTTCTTTTGGAAATGTATGTATATGTTTATTATCCTTTGTGCCATCTGCCTGGCCCGGGATGTGCCTGAAAACGGTCCCATGGATCAGTGCACCTACCTAGTAAGCAACCAAACAAATAAATAAAATAAATAGGAATCCTTCCTATTTACATGGTCCTCAGATCCATCACCAATGAGTGCCTAGATGGCAACATGGATGCAGTCAATGGCATCAAGTATGACTAGCAGGTGTACAACTTGATAGAATTGCTGCATGACTGCTGTTCACTCTGCTGGTGTGGTGGGGAATGCTATGAACTCCCCACTGTGGGCCAGCAGGGCAGCTAGGAATTGACCCAACAAGTGCAAGATGGCAGACTGAGAGATACTGGTGGTGTTCCCCACCAGTGACTGTAAGGTTCTAGTGGACAGGAAGTACAGTGGTGCTGTCACCTTGAGTACTACAGACATTGTATTTTTTTCTTTTTTTCCCCTTTCCAGGAAGTTCAGTTGTTTAACCAAGTTAATTCTTTGGGCTTTACCTCTCTCTATTTATGAACAGAGCTATTGCACCCTCTTATACCTGGCTCTGATTCATCCTCATCTCCTCTTCCTTATTCCACCCTCCATTCTCCTTCTGTATCCTGTTTTGCTCCCTTATCTACTGGTTTCAGTTTGTTCCTTAATCCCTATACCCTTCCATTCTATCCCTATTATTTACATAGTATTCTCCTATCATATTTTATTTTCCCTTACTAATATATGTATTCATTCCCAGGCCTTGTAAAATATGTGTACTTGATCCTGACTAAAGAAATGTAACTTTTATAACTGCACGCATTTAATGAATAGATTTTTCCACAGTGTACTGTATAATCTGGTGGTTGTGTGTCATTCCAGTGTCTGACTAAACATGTCCTAATATTGATTAAAACTAAATGTATTGTTTTCCTCCATGAACATCTTATTGTTTGCTAATTTAATGTTCTAACATGCATAGTTCTACTTCATATTTTAATTAGATTCCTGGAATATTATTGAGTGTTTCAAACAGTTTTTCTAAATATAAACTCAATGGGCTGGATATTCAGACTGCGCCAGGCAGGGGCGCAAGCCTGGGCGCAGCGTAACTGGGATGGGCCAGGGCATGGACTGGGCGATATTCAACGGTGCTGCACCATGGCTCAGCACCGTTGAATATGGCACCATGGCAGCCCACATTGCACATGGTGCAGTGGCACTGCACCAGCACAACTGGCAAGAGAGGAGCAGGGGGATGCACCAGTGCAAGTTTAGTTGCACTAGGTGCAGGAACCGCGATATTCAGCAGTGGGTATGCAAATGGGTCCATTATGCATGCAAGGCACAAATGGGGCCATTTGCATGTCATTATGGCCCCATTTGCATGCAGGTGTACTGATCCCCAGCAACTTGCATCTGGCACCCTGCCAGGCTACAGCCATCGGGGACCAACGCCCCCTGCCCCTCAGTGGCAACCTGCCCCAATGCCCGATTATGGGCTTTGTAAAAGTAAAAATCCCTGGTGGTCCAGTGGACCTGCCCCCCAGCCCAATCGCGGGCTTTGTAATAATAAATTTATCCCTGGTGGTCCAGTGGACCTGCACCCCAGCCCGATCACAGGCTTTGTAATAGGAAATTTATTCCTGGTGGTCCAGTGGACCTGCACCCCAGCCCGATCGCGGGCTTAGTAATAATAAATTTATCCCATAAAACCAAAAATAGCTGCTCAAACCTTTAAATTACTACACACTGGAATTCACATTTCTTATAAGGGGTGCTGCTAGATGGTGACAAATAACAAACAAAGCAAAAGACTAGCGCACACCTTCCCCCCCCCCACATAACATAACATTTAAACTTTCAAATGCCAAAAATGGCTATATTTACTTTCAAACTCCATGTGAGGAGAGATTCCTCTTAGTTTCAGACTGGAATTCCAATTTGAGTGAGCTAAATCACCAACGTCAAGGTGGGGCCCTTCGATTTAGTCCCTAACCTTCCAATGCCTAAATGGCTACTAGCTAACTACTTTTATACTGTGCTCCCAGCAGGGATTTTGCACAGGTGATTTAACTTCTTATTTTATACTGTGCTCCCAGAAGGGGTATAACACAGACATTTTAAAGGGAGCATGCTATAGAGGAGCACCATAAACTCCCCAAATTCAAGTAAAACCATAAAACCAAATCGAAGGGCCCCACCTTGACATTGGTGATTTAGCTCACTCAAATTGGAATTCCAGTCTGAAACTAAGAGGACCCTCTCCTCACATGGAGTTTGAAAGTAAGTATAGCCATTTTTGGCATTTGAAAGTTTAAATGTTATGCTATGTGGGGGGGGGGGGGTGCGCTAGTCTTTTGGTTTTGTTTGTTATTAGTCACCATCTAGCAGCACCCCTTATATGAAATGTGAATTCCAGTGTGTAGTAATTTAAAGGTTTGAGCAGCTATTTTTGGTTTTATGGTTTTACTTGAATTTGGGGAGTTTATGGTGCTCCTCTATAGCATGCTCCCTTTAAAATGTCTGTGTTATATCCCTTCTAGGAGCACAGTATAAAATAAGAAGTTAAATCACCTGTGCAAAATCCCTGCTGGGAGCACAGTATAAAAGCAGTTAGCTAGTAGCCATTTAGGCATTGGAAGGTTAGGGACTAAATCGAAGGGCCCCACCTTGACGTTGGTGATTTAGCTCACTCAAATTGGAATTCCAGTCTGAAACTAAGAGGACCCTCTCCTCACATGGAGTTTGAAAGTAAATATAGCCCTTTTGGCATTTGAAAGTTTAAATGTTATGCTATGGGGGGTGGGAGGGTATAGCTAGCCTTTTAGCTTTGTTTGTTATTTGTCACCATCTAGCAGCACCCTTTTAAGAAATGTGAATTCAGTGTGTAGTAATTTAACGGTTTGAGCAGCTATTTTTGGTTTTATGGTTTTACTTGAATTTGGGAGTTTATGGTGCTCCTCTATAGCATACTCCCTTTAAAATGTCTGTGTTATATCCCTTCTGGGAGCACAGTATAAAATAAAGTTAAATCACCTGTGCAAAATCCTGCTGGGAGCACAGTATAAAGCAGTTAGCTAGTAGCCATTTAGGCATTGGAAGGTTAGGGACTAAATCAAGAGCCCACCTTGAGCGTTGGTGATTTAGCTCACTCAAATTGGAATTCCAGTCTGAAACTAAGAGGACCCTCTCCTCACATGGAGTTTGAAAGTAAATATAGCCATTTTTGGCATTTGAAAGATTAAATGTTATGCTATGGGGGGGGGTGTGAGCTAGTCTTTTTGCTTTGTTTGTTGTTTGTCACCATCAAGCAGCACCCCTTATAAGAAATATGAATTCCAGTGTGTAGTAATTTAAAGGTTTGAGCAGCTATTTTTGGTTTTATGGTTTTACTTGAATTTGGGGAGTTTATGGTGCTCCTCTATAGCATGCTCCCTTTAAAATGTCTGTGTTATATCCCTTCTGGGAGCACAGTATAAAATAAGAAGTTAAATCACCTGTGCAAAATCCCTGCTGGGAGCACAGTATAAAAGCAGTTAGCTAGTAGCCATTTAGGCATTGGAAGGTTAGGGACTAAATTGAAGGGCCCCACCTTGACATTGGTGATTTAGCTCACTCAAATTGGAATTCCAGTCTGAAACTAAGAGGACCCTCTCCTCACATGGAGTTTGAAAGTAAATATAGCCATTTTTGGCATTTGAAAGTTTAAATGTTATGCTATGTGGGAAGGGGGAGGGTGTGCGCTAGTCTTTTTGCTTTGTTTAATAATAAATTTATCCCTGGTGGTCCAGAGGACCTGCACCTCATCCCAATTGCGGGCTTTGTAATAATAAATTTATCCCTGGTGGTCCGGTGGACCAGCTCCCAAGCAATTGTGGGCTTTGTAAATTTAAACATCCCTGGTGGTCCAGTGGACCAGCTCCCAAGCCGATCGTGGGCTTTGTAAATCTAAAATCCTGGTGGTCAGTGGTACCCCTCCCCACCCGCCCACTCAGTTCCGCTACCCGCTCCGCCCGGTCAGTAGCAGGTGGCAGCTCCCCAGCCGTAAACCGCCCATCTGCCCGCTGACTGACACCAATGGACGTGCAGACCATATTGTACATACAGTTTCAATATGTGAATGGAAGTCATTCACATATCGGGACTGTGTAGTACAGTACAATCTGCATGCCCATTGCCTACACTGTGGACCAATGGACGTTCAGCCATACTGTACACTGTCAGTCAGTAGGCAGCAGGGCGGCTTGTGGGTTGGGAACTGCCACCTGCCACTGACTGGAGGGGAGCGGGGTGGCAGGTCTGAGTGGGCGGTGGGGAGGCGACCGCTGGACCACCAGGGACTTTTAAATTTACAAAGCCTGCAATCAGGCTTGGGAGCGGGTCCACTGGACATCCAGGGATTTTTAAATTTACAAAGCCCGCGATTGGGCTGGGGGGCAGGTACACTGGACTACCAGGGATAAATTTATTATTACAAAGCCCAGGATCAGGCTGGGGGGCAGGTCCACTGGACCACCAGGGATAGGTTTATTATTGCAAAGCCTGTGATTGGGTTAGGGAACAGGTCCACTGGACCACCAGAGAGATTCTTCTTACTGAAGCCCGCAAGAGGGCGGGGGGGGTGTGACAATGACGGACCATGGCTCTGGAGGTTGGGTGGCCACCAACAGCTGACAGCAGCTGTGTTGCACTCTGCAATACAGCAGCTCACCTGTGGGTGGCCAGGCCTGCTCCTTTTTTCGATGGATCTTTACACCCCCTGTGCGGCGCAAGGTGGGTGTGTGTGCATGCTATGTCGCCGCACATCCCAGACTGAATGTTGGGATGTGCACAGATATCGTAACGTCACACTTGTGCTGCATACATTACTAGTGCACCCTGGCACATCGAGATTTGTGCAGCGCAACATCCCCTTTTGAATATCATGCCGGGGTGCATCAGTGGGTTGTGCATGGCACAACACTGTTGCACCACATGCAGCCCTTCTGAATATCCTGGCCAATATATTTACATGTTGAAATTTCACGTGTAACTGTGCCTCTTTGGACCCTACACCTATGACACTCTGGTGATATTGCTGGATTCATTTTACTAAGGAGATGCAGTGTGTAAAATATTTTGTGAAATATATTGAACTGAATGTAATTCAATCTATTGCTAATTGTGGTCATTAAGTCATTATCTCTACCCATTATTTATTTGAAATCTCATACCCTATCTTTTTTTACAATTTTTTTTTACTTAACTTTCCTGTTTCCATTTCCATCAGCTTACTTTAAATGTTTGATATTAATTGAATTTATTTTTTCATTATCTCCTGTGCTGTTATGATCTTTGGTTTTTGCAAACTATTTCCTACAATTTTAATGCAATATGATTTTATTCTTATATATGTAAAGTTTTCTCTTTCCAAGAGATTGCATTTACTTTTAAGTCCTTGAAAGGTGAAACAGTCTTCTTCATCATTTAGATCTTCTACCAGTGCTATTCTTTCAAGCCCTTAGTTTAGATATGTTGCTAATTTTTCTTCTTTCTTTTATCTCTAGACTACTTGAACAACTGTATGTATGTTAACCCCTAAATTCTCTTTTATGATTTTATGGTAATTTTGCCATATATTTCCTGTGTACGTGGAATATCCATTTCATCTACCTCTTTTCCTTGTCTTTTATGATATAACTGACTATATTTTATATCATATGGTTTATTGTTATTGTTTTGGATATGTTCTGAATATACCCACCATGGAGGATCTTTTATATAACATTCTAAATTTTGGTTTATTATGGCTGCTTGTTGATTAAATTTAAAGTTTGGTAATTTTAATCCTACCTAATCATAATTAGCTTTCAGTTTATCCAGGGACTTTCTCAGTTCCCCTTTCCAAATGTTCTTATTATTTTATCCAACTCATTATTTTTTTTCATGTATGGGTAGTGGTAACAATTTATATATATATATATATATATATATATATATATATATATATATATAATATAGAGTGTGTGTGTGTGTGTGTATATATGTGTATATGTATATTAATCTAGGTAGAATATTTATTTTAATAACATGTATCCTCCCTATCAGTAGAAGCGGCACCTTTTCCAATATTAGTGGTTTTTTCATGTTAGTATTAATTAATTACAAATCATATCCATGAGCATTTTAACGTTATTTTTTTAATTATGCCCCAATATTTAAATGTATTTATTTTAAATGGCATTCCTCCCCTTTACTTATTTATTCTAGAGTTAGTATTAAGCAGTTCTGATTTTGCCCAGTTTATATGATATCCTGATACTTCTCCAAATTTTTATATCATTTGTATTATTTTTGGTATAGCTGCTTCCAGATTTGCCACATATATCAACATATTACCTGCATAAAGATATTACTTAATTTGCTGTGTCCCCATTTTAATTCTTAGAATATCTTTATTCTCCCTAATTTGGATTGCTAATGGTTCTATTACCATTGTAAACAATAATGAGAAAAGGGCATCCTTGTCTCTTACCTATCCTTAAACTGAATCTCTGTGATGTTTCTTGATTTGTTAATATTGCTGTCTTCAGTTTATTGTATAGCATATAAACTGAACTTATATGTTTTTCCACAATATTTACCTTCCTCATAGCATAAAACAGTTACTCACATTAAACTCTAGCAAAAGTTTTTTCAACATCTAAAGCCAATATTACTCTTCTGTGTCTTTTATGAGTTGTATTACATTAATCACATTCCTAATATTATTATAAATTATATATTTCACTAATCCAGTCTGGTCCTTTTGAATTATTGTTGGTAATATTTGTTGCAGTTGGGTGGCTAACATTTTTGTAAATACTGTACTTTATAGTCTGCATGTAAAAGTGATATAAGGTAGTATGATGTGCAGTATTTGGGGTCCTTACCCTCTTTTTTAATACTATAATATGGGCTTTATGAAAACTTTCTGGTACTCCATTCTGTTATATAAAAGAGCTGAATAACTGTGTCACTATTGGTGTGAGTTACTTTACAGATGCTTGACAGAACAGAATAGGAAATCCATCTGATCCTGGTGATTTACCTTTTTTTCTAAATGCCATTTGAGCTTCTTTTTCTGTAAACCCTTTGTTTAAACTTGTTTTATCACTCTCTAATATTTCTGGAATTCTAATATCTTCTAATTCTTTATTTGTTATGCTTCCTATTTTTGAATCATACAGTTTAGAGTAGTATTTTATAAATTCCTCATTTATTTTCCCTGTGTCTATTGTTATTCCTTGCTCAGTATTGATCTACCTGAACATTCTATCTGCTTTTTCCTTTTTTAACTGGCATGCTAAGATTTTACCTATTTTTTCCACCTAACAGTAATATTTTGCTTTTGTTTTCATAATTAATATTTCTGTTTTAATATTGCATTATATTTTATTTTCAAATATGTAATATTTGTTTGTCTTCTTCAAGACCTGTATGTGTGTGTTTCTATTCTGCCCTTTTAATTTCCTTTTCCAATTTACCCATATTTTCTATTCTTTCCTTCTGATTTTTTATTTATATATTTATTAATACTTCCCCTTAGTACTGTTTTCCTTTTATTCCATACATTATTTGTTGAAGTTTCTACTTCCTTACTGAATCTGTCAAATATCTGCAACTTTTTTCTAATATATTGTATAAATTCTGTGTCTTCTAATAGTCTTCGATACATATTCCAGGGTCTTGTTTTCTTTTTATTATGTACCTTTATTTGGCATTTTATTGGTGCATGATCTGTTAATTCCTTCATATGAAATCTTATCTATATTTTTATCAGTGTAAAAGCTGCCATTTTCCAATCTATCACTAAATATGTATTATATCTACTTGAGCAGAATTAATATGTGTGTATATTTTCATTTCTATATCTCCAAAAGTCAACTAAATTGAGAAACTACATATTGCCTATTATGGCCCTTGATGATCTTGATAGGGCTGAATGGGAGCCTGTCCTGTCCACCCAAGGATATAATACAGTGTTATAATCATATCCAGTTATGTATGATTCTGGAAATTTTACTAACTGCTAAAAAAAAAATTGCTACAAAAAATTGGGGATTATCTTCATTCAGACTATATACATTTGCTATAGTGTATTTATTCCCTTTTATTATTATACTGCAAATAACAAACCTTTTTTTATCATCAGTGATGGAAACATAGAAACATAGAATCTGATGGTAGATAAGGACCGCTTGGCCCACCTAGTCTGCCCATTTCCCTACCTAGTGTATAAACTCCAGATCCTATATGATCTGTAGCATACCTTCCCCTTCCTATCACTAGGGTTGCAGTCTCCAGAACTGCACATAGTATTCCAGATGAGGTCTCACCAACTGTCTGTACAGTGACATCACCACCTTCTGTTTTCTACTGGTGATGCATCTTCCTATGCACCACAGCATCCCACTGGCTTTTGTCACTGCCTTCTCACATTGTTTGGCTACCTTTAGGTCATCTGTTATGATGACCCACAGGTCCCTTTCCAATTTGGTTGTTGCTAGTACCACCCCCATTGTGTAGTTCTTCCCTGGGTTTCTGTTACCTAAGTGCATGATTTTACACTTCCTTGTGTTGAATTGGAGCTTCCACAGTCTTGACCACTCCTCCAGCTTGCCAAAGGTTCTTCTTATTTTCTCCACCCCCCCAGAGTGTCAACCCTATTGCAGATCTTAGTGTCATCTGCAAAGAGGCATACCTTTCCTTCCATTCCCTCTGCAATGCCACCTGTAAAGACATTAAAGATGGTTTTACCCAGCACTGACCCCTGTGGCACCCCATTGGTCACACCCTCTCCTCTGATTGAACTCCATTTACCACCACCCTCTGTGTCCTATAGATAAGCCAATTTCTGATCCAGTTTACCACCTTGGGACCCACTCCCAGATTGTCCAACATTTTTACTAACCTCTTGTGGGGGACTTTGTCAAATACCTTACTAAAGTCTAGGTAGACCATATCCACTGCCCCTTCTTGATCTACTGCCCTTGTCACCCAGTCAAAGAAATCTATCAGATTTGTTTGACAGGACCTTCCTGCTGTGAATCTACTGTGCTATACTTATTTATTTGCTTCTGAAAAGTATGGCTTTGCCTTTAGATTTTCCATTAGATTTGGGTTGTACTCCAGTCCATCCCCAGTAGTAGCAAAATTGTTTAAATTCCATTTCTGTCAAGTGTGTTTCTTGCAACAGTCTATTTTGTGTTTTCTTGCATATGCTATTATCCTCTTCCTCTTAATAGGGTTATTAACACCATTCAGATTCCAACACATTATACTTATACTCATTCTATTTTGTTTTTGTCTTTCCTCGTCTCCTCTTTCAACTTCTCACACCTTCTAGATCTCTTTATTGTTGTACTATCTGTAAAAAGTTCAGTGATTACTGCCTTCACATAAGTGCATATCTCATCACTCTTCTCAATCCACCCCTTATTCCTGTACTTTTCCCTTCCAATTCCTACCACTTTCCCTTTTCTAAGTCTATACCCCCATAGACCCGAAGTCCCCATATATAGCTCAAGACAAAGCCTTTTTTGCTGGATGCCCTGAGAGTACTTGCGGTACTTTTTTCCTACATTCAAAATCCCAATTTCCCATTCCCATCCACCAAGTCCTCTTATTGCTTTGCAGTGGTATATATCTCATTCTCTCCCCTTCTTCTGTCATCCAGGACACTATAATAATTTAGAAATAATGGTGGTATGCTTTATTTTCTTTTAATCTTCATGAATATCTTTCTGAAAGTCTTCTCTTTTTCTGTCATTCTTTTTTTTTTGCTTTCTATTGTCAGTCCCAAGAAGTAGTGTGTGTGTGTGTGTGTGTGTGTGTGTGTGTGTGTGTGTGTGTGTATATATATATATATATATATATATATAGTTTAGCCTCTTGTGGATTAACTCTCTGTATTTTCTTGGGTGTTGTTGAAATAGGATGTAAGATTAGAATTTGTTTATTCCATAATATTTTTTTTATTATTTCCTTATATGCATTTTGTTCTTTTTTTTTTTTTTGCATCTCTGGACCTAAATTTGTTAAAAAAAAGAATTTATTGATTCTCCATCATTGACTGGTTCCTTCTTGTTGCTTGCAGAATGAGTTTCTGGTCTTGGTATTTAAGAAATATAACTTATGTTACTCTTGGATGTTTAAAATTTAAATTTGGTCAATCTGGTGTCCGATGAGCCTCATGCAACTGTATGTTATCTTCAGGGAATTTTCTTCCATTTAGCTCTGTTAGTAATGTCTTGCAAGATTCTATCACATCCATCTTTTCTGCACCTTCAGGTTTCCCACAGATTTTTAATTTGCCTCTCCTCATTCTCCATTCTAGAACTATGATTTTTTTTCTCATTTCCTGCATCTCTTTCTTCTGAGTGTCCACTACTTCCTTCACATCTGGTATTATGTCATCCACATTTGTCAGACTTTTTTCTAATGGTGTCATTCTGCTATGTATTTATTTCATCTTTAATTCTTTTTACATCATCATGAACTCCTTCTACAGTAATTTTAACTCCACTTGTTGAAATCCCATCCTGACCTCTTTCACTAGGTTCCCCCAAAGGTCATGGTTAAAAGGCAATATAACTTGGTGGGTAAGGCAATGAGCTGCAAACCTGGAGACCTGGGTTTGAATCCCATCAGCTCCCACTTGCATACTGTGTGACCCTGAGCAATTCACTTCACTTCCTTGTGCTCCCAGGTCACACTGGAAACAAGCTTCAACTTAGTGAACTTTTCTTGGTTAAACAATTTCCCCTTCCCCTTCCCTTCTTCCTTTTATTTTCCCTTTCTCCTTGTATATCTAGTAATCCAGCACTTGTGTGTCTCATTGTATTTCCCATTCCCACCCTTTAATTCTCAGTCCTCTTCCTCAGACTCTTCAATCTCCTCTGTTTTTTTACCTTCTGTCACTTATTTTATCTTTTGTTAAAGTACCCCTATTCAGTACTTGAATCTGTTTCCTTCTAGGGGTAATGGATTTTTGTTTTTACTCTGGTTAGTTTCTAGTATTTCTATGCTTGGAAAAGTCTGATCATATCCCTTGTCTGGAATACTCATCTCTATCTGCATTTTCATTTTCCTAATTTTTAACTTATGCCTCTCAGCACCTGTTCTCTTTCTTAATTAATATCCCTGTGATAGGAAGTTTTGCTTGGACTTTGGTCCCTCCTTCTCATTCCCTTCCTTTTCTCCATATAAGAGTTTTTGTTTGCAGTATGTATCCAGTTTTCTGATTTGCCTCTGTCTATGCCAGATCTTTGTGCCCTTTCATGCATCTCTCTCTCTCTCTTCTGTATTATCCATATTACTTTTGTTTTCTCTGAGCATCCTCAGTATTTCATTCTGATCTAGTTTTTGAACCTCTGGCTCATTAATAATCTCTTCTGCCTCACCTATATGGTCTTTAACTTTTCCATCTGCCATCACCACACTATTCTGATCATTATAAGATTTACTAGGGCATATATTTGGGGGAGTTGCTACTAAAGTATTGTACCCTTCACTGGTGTGTCTTCCCAGTCTCTCATTTTTGAATCTTCTACTTCTGATTCTGTGTGAGTTTGCTTATTGCTAGACTCTAGAGAGGTCCCCCATATCTCTTCCTGTATATCTTTCACTGCTGCTTCTTGTATCTTATTCTCTAAATCTGCATTCCTTTCTAGCCCATACACTGGTATCAGATATCTTTGTGTCATTTTTCTAAGCATTTTTCTGTTTATTAACTTTTAATGGATTTTTGCTCTGTATCATTGGGAGGGTGTGTATATAGTACAAGTCACATTAAACTTTTCCACCAATGAGTTGGTTTAGCATTGTTTTTTTACAGCTGGCAATTCATAATGCATTGTTTTTCAATGCTTAACCAGCTCAAGAGCAATGTTTGTAAAATGTTTTTGCAACTCATTGGAAGTGTGTCTGCAGTCCAGTCACAATGCAAAACTGCATTTTAACTCTTAAGGAACAGCTTATACAGGGCTTGGTGCTGGATCCAGCAGTACTTACACAGGTCAGTCAGAAATGCTAAAGCAAGTCATTACAGTAACAGTTTAATGTGACTTTTACTGTATCTTCTAGTCTTTCTGCTGAGTTTGGTGTACTCTTTATCTCCTCACCAGTGTGGTTGGCATCTGCTGATTCACACAATTGTTAGCATCTTTGGCTCTGCTGTTTCTTTGCTCTTGCTTGTCAAAGTAAGACCAGATTCCTTTAACATTTTTTTGCTTATCAGCCATCATTATCTCTGCTTTAATTTATCAGTTCCCTTTAAGATAATTATTTAAATGCCATTCCCCTGCCTCTGTCTTTTTTTTATTTTTTCCCCAAGGTACACACTTTTTAAGCAAATGCATGCCTCCAATGCACTTTATCTTACAACACCTAGTCATGATAAGGGAAAAAGAAGCATGTACTTCTCTTTTATCTTCTTTTAGTTTTCTTGCCATTTGTACCAGGTAGTTTGTTGAGAGTTTGTGCTGGGCAGGAGGAGCTCAGCATTCTGCAACATAGCCTCTTAGTGCCATCTGGGAACCACCACCTCATTACAGACATTGCATGACTGCACTGGGAGTCTGACCTGAGCTAGTTATGCAGCAGCTCACAGAGCTTCATGATTATGGGCCTGTTGAACCTGTACTGGCCCACAACTTGTTTGTCACTGAGGACTTCAAATGTGGCTCATTGGTGGTACTGTTTGCAGCATAGCACCTCTGAGGCTTGTGCTGGGGCCTGCCGGCATTGGCCCACTCCTCATCCTGCATGACCTTCTGCATCAGGTTCATAATGAGTGCCACGTTGTTGTCATTTGGGGGGGTGTTCAGCAGTGCCTCTCCCTACCCCTGGGGTTTACCCCAGTTTAGACCTGCTTTGTATAGTCATTATTAGTGCTGTACCATGCTACTGTGCTATTCCATTAGTGCAGTGAGCACTGCACCTGATATGCATGTCACCACCCCATGATTGCATAAATAAATTGTGTTCTCAACCACTAGCATTATTGACAAGCACAGCACTAGTCACTGGATATGGGGAAAAGGCACTAAATGGGTGCAGCACTCATGCTAATGGCTAGCAATGGGTGCAAATCTTTTGAATACTGGGTCCTTAGAGATATACCTAGAGTCTTCAGTAACATCTTCTGAAGGTAAACCTATATATAAGCCTCATGATTTGTTTATTAATCAATCACCAGAAAAGGCATGATGAGCTGCAAAAAGTTAATTTCTAGATGTGTTATGGTGGAAGGGGATACGGTGGAGTCATACAAAAATTCAACAGCAGTATATACAACAAAATCCAGTAGGTGAAAAATACAGTATGAGTACAGAGAACACTACATTGAAAAACTGCAAAATGAATTGCAAAAAACTGGATTTGAATAATCAGCAATACATTGGACAAACACAAACTGCACACCAAGTGTTGGAAACAACAGCAACACTTGCAGCAAGTAGAGAGATGGCACATAATATCCCCAATGGAAGGTAGGACTGACCAGGACCCAAGATAAGCACTGAGTACATTTCTACAGGTGGGTACATGATATCAGGAGATTATTTAAGAGGAAATCTGTAAATGAACCCTGCTTGGCCAAAAGCCCTAGCACATTTGGTTGTTTGAAAAGCCTACTGATAAAGGTGCCCCTAGAAATTCTAGATATACTTTTTTATTATGTTATTTATCAAGTGTGACCCAGCTGAAATGCAGTATCCTGTTTACATAGAAACCTAGAATCTGTTGGCAGATGAGGACAATACAGCCCACCTAGTCAGCCAATTTCCCTGCTTGGTTTGGCAATCCCTGCTCTTATCTGGACTGCCTTTCCTCCACTCTGCTGTTTTCAATGGGGGATGCTTTAGACCATTTTTGAAGCCTGGTAGACTGAAGCACAGAAATGATATATGCCTTTTTTAAGGTTACACATACTGAATATGTGGCTTTTGTGGGATTTGAACATGAGTCTTCTGGTCCCCAAGCCTGCTTTCTAACCACTAGACCTTGTCACCTCTTTTGGCATTTTTGTGCCAGAAAGATTCTTTTTCATGATGCTTGGTTTATACTGTAGATTGGCTAACTCCACTACTTTGAATAAAGTATTTTCTGGTCCCCAAGTCTTGTTTCTAATTACTAGACCTTGCCTTCTCTTTTGGCAATTTTGTGCCAGAAATATTTTTGTAATGGTCCTTGGTTTATAGAATAGCTAACTCCACTACTTTCTATAAAGATTCTACAATACTTAGTAAAGCCTGTAGATTTATGATAGGGTATAACCTAATGTTCTATCTATACAGAATGCTTTCACAGAACCCTAGATAGTCTCTCTTTCATTAGCAGGTCAAATCTGCATGTGGACACATTTGTTTTTTAATGTACATATTGCACAAATTCAGACTACCCATGTAGTTTATTAGTAAGATCTGTGCATATGTTTTAGATCAGATATCTGATGAGAGACCTGTGTTAGACCTGGAAACAATAAAAGATATAGAAAAAAGCTTTCAGCTATGTGACAACAATGTTTTAGTGCTCTATCCCCAACCATTTAAGGAACTAAGCAGATTTAGGGCCCAGTTCACAAACAAGGCTGGTGTATGCCCAAATGGTATGGATCCTGCTATAGACAAGAAGCCTTGCATCCAAATTCTGAACTGGATGGCATCCACAACCTCACCCACTGCTCTCCATGGTCATGTGGTTTTGCACAGAGGAAGGGGGCATCCAAAGGAGATGAGCTGTTTTGGACACTGGGTATCAGTCAGACACCCACATTGGCACTTCAATGGATACCTTGCCACACAGGGAGCAGGGGAATGTGGGACAGAACTGGAGTCCAACGACTGCTGCATCCCTTATATAGCATGGCAAAAAAAAATATATATATGACCCAGTACTGCCAGCTCTCAATGCCTGCTCAGAGGGCTGAGGACTACCAGAACCAGGGCTATGTATTGTGCATCTTAGCAAAACAGGTTTCAGAGAAGAGTTGCATGGTTGACAGGCCAGTGGTATGGCAACACCCTGACTGCATAACACTGTGAGCCTCCATGCTCCACCAAATGCAAATGCACTGTATTGTGGAATTTAGACAAAAACAAACAAGAATTAGAAGCTTCACCCTACATTCAGGACTTACCATACCAAACTCTTTAAAACAAATCTTACATTTCAACACACAAGAATATATTAGGTTGTTTTTTTTTTTTGCTTGCTGATCTTGGTCCTGTTTTTTTTTGTTTGTTTTGTTTTTGACATACTTAAAAAAATATTTTCTGCTGCTTAAAAAGCTGTGATAATGAAAACTATATAAAAACAAAAATACTGTGAGTAGCATCTACTTTTGTGGTACTTCTTATGTCTATGTTGTTTAATAGGCTAATATCTGGACAGTTTCAGAATTTAAGTTTTATGAAGTGAAAATAATATGCCTTTTTATTGTCTTGAGTGCGTCTTTCAGGTTGTATCTGAATCTTCTGTCAGACTAAGCTTTTCACTGATTTCACACTCCAGCAGGGAGGCATTAACTGACCTTTTCAGTGTGCCTTCTACAAATTTATAGAGTAATTTTTGTTTATTTCTCAAGCTTACCTGAAACCTCTAAATATAAAATCCAATGAGTGGCATATAAATAAAAGTCAAAGTGAAATGCATCATTTAATTATGATAACAAAATGATCCACCTCATTGAAGTTCACACAATTCACATGAAGCTAATGAAATTATTCATTTTTCCATAGTAACCCGTCTGATTGTTCTTCTTGATCAAATATAATAAGAACAGACAGCTTTATAGAAACAAGTGTGTGTGTGTGTGTGTGTGTGTGTGTGTGTGTGTTTTCTAATGGAGCATTACACTCTCACAGAATGCACTTTAAATTATATATGTTACATTGTCTCCAGTGAGTTACAAATTTGTGAATACTGGAGATATAAACTTCTGATTCAGCTTACTTTTAATGTTACTGTACTAGCAGTCCCCTGTAATTATTCTGGTTGCCTTCATTTTTTTAATTATTAAAATCTTGTTTATTCCTGGGAGCTGCATTAGTAGTATAAACATGGGTCTTGATTTTCTATTGGACCCTAGATCAGTGCATGGTACAGCAATCCACAGTTGCAGCAAACTCTGGGAGCATCAGGGACCCTGCACCCTATTCTAGAAAAATGATGGTCCCTGCACCAAAGTCCTGAGAGTTACTGCAGCTGCAGGGTTGCATCAAACCATTGGCATATCTGAGGGGTTTGATGTAGGATCTTGTCAAGCCCCCCCCCACCTCAGCCCCGTGCAGTCCTAGTGGAGACACAAAAGTGGGAGAAGTGGAGTAAAGGCAAGTAAGGTCAGGACCAGGGGCGGAGGGACCAGTGGGAGTGCCATAGTGGGTGACAGTGGAATAGCTGCAGTAGCAGGATTCAGAGATGGCACCCAGCAAGGGTACCATGCCCACTGAGAAAGGACCACTTGGCCCAGGTACATGAAGGTTGGCATGGACAGACCTTGTTCTAGACCCCAGGAGGCAACAGCCCTGGCACCTGCCACAGAGGTGACACAGTCCCCAACAGTGAAGTTGGGCATCACCCTGCCTCTACTCAGTGGGCTGTGTATGAAGGGAATGTTGCAGTGCACTGGGGGATGCTCCCATCCACTGACTGCACCCCCTAAGCTGCAGCCAATGCACCCATTGCATGTAGAGGATAGTGCCTCTTCTGGAGCAGGTGCCAGGGCTGATGCCACCTGGGTTCCAGGAACGGCTCTATCTGTGCTCACCTCCATGTACCCAGGCTGAATGGCCTTGTCCCAGTAGGTATGGCACTTCCGTGGGGTGCCACAGCTGAATCCTGCCACTGCCACCGTTCCCCCATCACCCACTATTACGCCCCCACTAATCCCTCTGCCCCTGGTTCTGACCTTACAGGCCCAGCCCCCACTTGCCTCCCTCTGAGACAGTGGCGCAGGGCCATTAGACCAGCTCATGGCTCAGTCCCCTCATGCGTCTATGGCAGTGCTTCCAAAATCCCAAATAAGAGGATGATGCACAAGCCCCCCAGTGACCTGCCACACTGGTACTTCTGGTGTAGGGTGTCACAGGGTGGCTTCAGCACAAAGCATCCTGATTTTGAAGCAGTCTGTATTTGAAAATCAGGATTGCCGCAATATTTGATGCAAGGTGCCAGTTGCCTCACATTCTTTTGATGCAGACACCTTGCACCAAATGTCGGGCTTTGAAAATTGAGCCCATGATGTTGAAAACCCACTGGTCTCTTTCTACTACTGTATGCTACCTGTCAGTTTAGAATCTAACAAAATAGGTAGCAGCAAATGTCTAAAATATTCTGTTTACTTTCAATTAGCTTTGATACTAGAAGCGCTCGGGCACTCCATCAATACTTTGGGATAACCTCAGATTTCATGAAGTTTGGCTACAGATCATAATACAGACATAATCTGCTCCACACCAGGTTAAGCCAGATTTTTTTGTTTCTGGAGCAGACCTCATAAGTATCCAAGGTATTGGGTTATGCATAAAAAATAAACAATCTCTATCCCTCCCCAGGTGGCCAGGGCTACTTTTGTGGCCAAATTCTCCCAAAACCAATGTCACTTCCTGCCCTCCACCCCCTTCAAGTTCTCCCACAGACAGATCTGTAAAAAAAGTCCTCTGGCCTCTGGCCCTGTCGGGACCTGGAAACACCTTTTTAAACAACCCTTCCACCCTAACTCCTCTTTCCAGGTCCCAAAATACTATTGTTCAATAATAGACCCCCTTATGACTGCCAGATGAAGATTTGGGGCCATGTTGGTCTAATATGCAGGTGACTGTACCTAGATGGGTACCCCCTCATTAACTGACACAGAATCAATTCCATGCTAGTAAGTTAATCATGGACACATGTCAGTTTTCTTTTATTCTGCATAATGCAGGAAATATATATTTTTTCAGTGGTACAAAATAACTGCTAAGAGATACATAGATTCTGATAGTGGATAAAGACTGAATAGTTTATGCAGTCTGTAGTTTCCTGCCTAACATTGTATCTACTTGATGTTGGACCTGAGTTACTGGACCTATTGCACTTTTGGTATCCCAGTGCCCCCAACCCCCCGACATGTACCGGCCCTTAAGGGTTATTATCTCCACATGCCTATCTCATTCATGTATGAAAATGGTCATTGCTTTAGCTTCCACCACTGCCTTTGGTAGAATTCCAGGCAACCACCACCCTCTCCATGAAAAAAGTACTCCCTAACTTCCCTTATAAATCCCCCCAGTAACCTCCACCCATGTTCCCTGGTTGCTGTGTATTCTTTTTGAATAGATCCCTTCAGTCTACCCTGTCAATATTTCTTAAGAATTTATAGGTCTTAGTCATGACCTCACTCTTCCTTCTAGCATTAAGACAGCATGCTTAAGTTTTGCACCCTCTCCTCACATGTTCGCGCCTGCTACCCTTGTATCATTTATGTAGCCCTACTCAGAGCCTTCTCCAGGTGGCCCATATTCTTTTAAGGGCTGTAGTGGGCAGAGCCCTGCTGACCTCCTGCAATTGAAAAAGGAAATTTTTTTTCCAGACTGAACAACTATGCGGAGTTGCCTCACAGTTGCCTCCACACCTCCATAAGCAGCCACACAGCATTATTTTTCTTCAGTCAGTTCAGTGGGTCATGGCAGAACACAGCACAGTCTGCTGTGTCCAAGATGGGCACGGAATGGTAGTGTGCATGTGCAACTACTTGTGCATGTGCAATAGAGTTTGGTGACCATCTTGGACACAGCGGACTGTGTTGTGTTCCACTGTGACCTCTGAGAAAGACCATGGATGATATATATATATATATATATATATCTTCCTTCCACCACCACCCCTCCTTTTCAGTACCTCCCACCCCCAGACACATAACGGTGACACTGGGGGTGCCCAATCCCCCAGTGTCATGATCAGGAATCCTTAGTCCATGTTCTTTTTTTTGTGACCCCCATCTATTTTTTGTTTTATTTTTACATTTATTTTTTTCCTCCCACCCACCTGACTCTCCCTCTCAGCACCCACCATCCCACCCTCCTCACCCCCAGAAACATAACAGTGACACTGGAGTTGCCTAATTCCCCCATGTCACAATCATGAATTTTCATTCTCTTTTTGTTTTTCTTAATCCTGTAAAAAGAAAACCATCCATTGATTTATTTTGTGGCTGTTACTGTCCCTCCACCTGACCCTACTACACAGCACCCCCCACCTCGTACCCCCCAATCCTTTACTTACCCATCAGGGGTCCAATGCCGTAATCCTCTCTGGACTGCAGACACATCTTCACTCTTCAAAGCTGGACTGCAAACTGAAGAAACAGGTATGCAGTTCAATGTATTTCAATAGTGTTTTGAACTTAGTGGCATACCTTGGCCATTTTATATCTTTGGCCCAAATTTTCAACTTGCCCTTTTGGGACCCTGCTCATGAACAATTGCAATGATATTAGGCAAATCTGTCCCAAAAGGTGATTTCATGGTCCCTGCATGAAATCACTTTTTAGGCAACAGTTGACAATTTTCTCTGACCTTGATCTTGAGGTGGGGTCATAAGAAGGCTAGGTTGAAAATTTGGTATAAAAATATTTAAAACAAACAACAAAGTTTTGAGCCTATGTTGAATTTTGTGAGTGAAGGCTCATAACTTAAGTAATTTTCAATGTTTTTACTCCAAATTTATAAAATAACCATATTTGATAGCACCTCATGAATGTGACAGCTGTCATTTTTTCAAATCCTGGCCAAAATGTTTTTTTTTTACATCCTGAAAGGTGATTTCATGGTCCCTGTATGAAATCAGCTTTCAGACAGAAATTGAACATTTTAGGCATGCACAACCAGTGGACAAACTCCTTGTGCATTGCACTCCCCCATGTTCGATTGTGCTGCTCCACACCAGGGGCAGGGGTGTGTCAGGGGCATGGCCTGCACTCCATATGATTCACTAAGTTGTAGATTGTTGAACCAGGGAGGCAAGAGCTACATGATGAGGGACCCAGCTGTAAACATGACACACACCCCCAGTGGACACATGCCAGTGGAAGCAACTGGACCCCTGTCACACTGCCACCCCAGCCCACAGTGCTGCCTGGGAGGGCTGGGTGTGTCCATTCAGGCACGTGCCCGTTGTTTATCCCTGGATAGGGTAGGCACCTTCCCAGGATCCTCTGCATGGGCACAGTAGGAAAGCCTCTTCGGGACCCTGGCTGAGCATCTGATTGGATGCCTGCCTGCATCCTGCACCCTGCCCTGGTGCAGCCCCAATCCAGAACCATGCAGCTGCATGCTGTGGGTTTAGGACTGCAGACAGGTGCCCTGCAGGTGCTAGCAATCATGAATGCACACACCCTGCACCTGTCTGGTGCCACATAGGGTAAGCATCATGGTTATGATGGTTTAATTCACATTACCCACACTTTTGTGCATAGTACCCATTGCTTTTGGGACATGGTGGACTTCCTTTATTTGTGACCTTACACTGTGTATAGAGATGGTTTAGGTGAGCAGACCACTCAGTTATGGCATGTGCCCAGAGTATATTTAAATGTAGATTTCACCCAATACAACTCTCTTCTATCCTCAACAGCTAGGATTCCAAGTGACTTATATACAGTAGGTGACAATGATGTGTGGTACAACATACATTCAGTGTAAACCCACATATTTTGTTGCAGATGACATTTGGCTTACACAGTATTATTTGACATGCCGTCCTGTACAGCATATCTGCATACTTTGGAGTGGGGAAAAGGCAAACAATAAGGATCAGTTTTCTGGTTCACATGTCCAGGCAGTTCTTATGTTTGTATAGAAATCCATCTTTTAGGTGTAAGGTTTTTGTTACAATGTCTATGTGCTGATCAAAAGTAGATGTAACTATACCCCCAGATGACTCTCCAGAATGTTTCTATGTACTCTCTGTCAGTTGTATAGATAGTAAAGCTTGTGCAGTTTCTGCATATCAAGAACAGCTGCATCAAAGTGCAGTAAGCTAAAGAAAAGACATGCAGACACACAAGGTGTCTCTCATGCTGCAGTGATTATTAGTGATAAAAAAAAACATTTTGGCTTCAAGACATTGTCTGTGCAGAATACAAAATTGCAAACAATTAATGGTAGTTATCAGTTGCCAATGGTGAGACAGTATTAAATGTAGTCTCCTGCATCTTTACAGTTCAAGAAAAGCAACTACTCAGAGTATCATTTAACAACTTTTTCATGTGCTACCAAACAGTTTTTCAAAGAAATACATACAGTTCAAAGCATGGCACTGGCCTGTGTTATCTCTTTATAACTTGTAGGTTAAACTGTGTGCCCTTTGGCAACATCATTAGGGGGGCAAGCCATACAGAGCAAAGCAGTAACTTCTTTTCTTCTCCCTGGCACTACATGGTGTGAGACAAGCTTAACTCATATCATGTAGCACCAGGGAGGTGAAGTCAGCATGGTATAAAGTTGTTTTGCTTGGATCCATAACTGAAAGAAGGAGAAAGGTGCGTTTCTCTGTTGGAAAAAAAGTTACTACTTTGCTCTGCATGAGTTTAGCACTAAGTGCTGTAACCCAAGGGAATGCAGTTTGATCTACAGTTCTTTGAAAAACTATTTGGCAGCAGGTGAAAAAAATTATTAAATAATATTCTAAGACTTGCTTTTCTTGAAAGGTAAGGAGTTGGGAGACTACATTCGTACTGTCTCACCATTAGCAACTGATGTCTATCATTAATTGTTTGCAAAATGTCGTATTTTGCACAATGTCTTGAAGCCAATATAGTTTGTTATCACTATTAAAGTGATCAGTGCAACATTAGAGACATTTTTTGTGCCCACACTTCTTCTTTAGGAGATTGCACTTCAGTGCAGTTGTTCTTGATTAATCGCCCCGGACACAGCACCATGATATTTGTGAAGCATGCTGGTCACTAATATTCTTCTTTCAGTTTCTACATGTATTTGAAAAGACCATCACTTTGGTTTTCTTTGAATTTAGTAGAAGCCTGTTTGCAAACATTCATTGCCACACTTTATTAAACACACTGTAATTGCTTATTTAGACCCCTCTCAGATCTAGAGTTATTTCAGTGAACTTTGGCAAATGCATATACTGTAGGTGAAAATGTATGTCTGTGCATACCAGATGGAAGTAATTCACAAACAGTGTAAACAAAAGTGAACTTAGGATAGACTCCTGTGGTAAACCAAGAGCTAGTCCTCTTGAGTCTGATGCTGTTCTGTTGACTTTTACAACTGCAGAAATAGACAGTCAGATAATTCCAGATATTTTGCAATATTTCTAAAAAGATTCTCTCTGGTGGCCCTACAGTGGTACAGCAGGCAGGCAGGGAATTTCTCCAGAGATATCACAGAAATTTCAGGAAGTATCTAACTATGTCAGTTGTTACGACTGTAATGTTTACTTCCTGTCAGGTAGTTTCCATTTAATCTATTGTGGTTTCAGACATTCCTGTTTTCTCTGGTTTTTATGAGCAGTAATTTGCAGTCTACTGCATCAAAAGCCTTTCTATGTATATGTAACTGGCACCACTAAGATTTCTAAAGTCCAGTGCATTAGCAACATCGTTTGTAACTTTCAGCAGGGCAGTGATGGTGGAGTGTATTGATCTAAAACCAGACTGTTTCTTTGCAAGGATGTTATTGTCAAGGCAGAATGAGAGCATCTGACTATGTACAAGTTTTTCCAAGATTTTGTTTAAGGTGGACTGAACTGTAATTAGCGTACCATTGTTCAAGTCTCTAGAGTTGCTGGCAGTCACAAGGGGGAGTTTCTGGCAGTCACAAGGGAACAAAGAGACTTGGGCGTCATCATCACCGATGACTTGAAATCATCCAAGCAGACCTCTAAAGCAGTAGGTAAGGCTAGAGGGATGTTGGGGTGTATTAATAGGAGTATCACAAGTTGGAAGAGGGAGGTAATATTCCCTCTTTACAAGACACTGATTAGACCCCATCTGGGTACTGCATGCAGTACTGGAGGCCACCTTCACAAGGACAATAACCAAATTGAGGCAGTCCAGAGAAGGGCAGCAAAATGGTGCAAGGACTGCATCAGAAAACATATGAGGACAGATTAACTGAACTCAATATGTACACCCTAAAACAAAGGAGGAAGAGAGGTGATATGATTGAAACATTCAAACACCTTAAGGGCATTAACAAGGTGAAAGAGTCTAACATGTTTCAATATAAGAAAAATAGCAGGACAAGAGAACAGCATGAGATTAGAGGTAGGCCGATTAAGAGGTAATGTGAGGAAGTTCTTTTTCACAGAAAGAGTGGTGGATGCATGGAATGGCCTACCTCAGGAAGTGGTGGATATGAATACAGTGCAGGGCTTCAAACAGGTATGGGATAGGCATAAGGGAGCAATACAGATGAGTATGAATAGATAGCCATTGACAGAGCAAAGGCCGATGGCACATTCATAAGGTAGAAAAGGAAATGGGCAGACTAGATGGGTCTTGCAGTCCTTATCTGCCATCAACTTCTATGTTTCTATGTTTCTTTATGTTTCTATGTTTCACAAGACGAATAACAAAATCAGGATTCCAGATGTTTGGGATTTGTCAAGTATTATGTAATGGATCGTATAGCTTTGTAAAGTAAAAAGCTTACTGGTTTGCTGACATTCTGAGTAGCCCAGGGTGAATCCCTTCTGCCCCAATATTCTTAGAAATGACAATCTGTAACAACATTTTAAGGTGTACTCTTGCTTTATTTGTTTAAATAAGAAATCTAGGTCTGTGGTGTATTTCTGGTATCCCTGAGATACAGACTGACTGGATGCAATTATGGACAAATCCCAGTGAGCAGAAAAGGGCAGGTTTAAATTGGTGAATTGAATATTCAGGGCATTGGCTATTTCTTGATCATCTCTGATTACTATCGTAATTGCAGAACTAGGTTAGATTGTTGTGCTGATCCTAACTTAAGACAGATCAAACACTTTTCCAGATATTTCTGAATGAACTGAAATAAGATGACCACTAGTTCAACAATTAATCAGCTTCGGCTTTTCTCACTTGTGTGACACAAAGGTTTCTTAGCAAGCAAAATACAGTCTAGTTACTGTTGAGGCCTTTTTTTGTATACCTTTCTGAAGTTTTGTCATGCATGTTCATGTTTTGTTAGGGATGTTATAAACTAACATGATCTCAACTTAAAAGAATACCCAAGCATCTTCTACATTTTGTATACGATACTGTAAGATCTCTCCCAATTCATTTTGCCAGTGTTCATAGGCATGAAGGGAGGGATCAATCCTATGAAATACATTAATCCTGATGTATCCTCATACAGAAGACGATGTTATGTCACTTATGGCATCTGCAGAGACCTTGGTACTTGAAATCCTCTCAGACCTGTTTGTCAGTATCCAGTCAGTGTGTGTCCCATTTTCAGTTTTGACATTCACTGTGGTAGCAGTGGATGTAAGTTGACCATGATCTACATTTTTGCATCTCCACTTAAGTTACTATACCAGTCTATATTAATGCCCTCTACAAAAATTAGTTTGCATCTGCTAGACAGTGGCAGTGTGATAATCATCATGATAATGTGAAGTGATGGATCAGGAATGTTTGGAGGTTTATACAGATATCCCAGGTAGACATTTCAGGTGTTTGCTGTGCTGTGTGCATGTCATCAGTACTATTTCTGGTGTGATGCTTGTCTGATGCTGTAGCTAATTTTAGTATTCTGCAGTGGTAAAGTCCATTCTGAAGTAGAATGCTTCCCCACCCCTTCTGTCTTTGGCTTGATTTCTCTGTGCAATCTTTAACGAGCTATACTAACTTCTTTGTGTAAGACAGTCAATTTGAGCCATGTTTCAGTAGCTGTCAGCACGTCCGGCTTTTGTTGCCTGGTCCTGGCACATTGCAGATCAGTTCTGAGTAGTAAGATCTTATTATCCAGGTAGTCTAAGGGATTTAATTTTTGCAAAAGGTTATTGTGTCTTTGCTAGAATATCTTTGTCCATAAAAAGTAGTAGTAATAGTTTTATTTATTTCAAGCACCCTTCCACAGAGGCCCAGGGTACCATCACAAAGTAATACATCAGCACAATCACATACTACACAGTCCAAAATAAACATATCAATAAAACTAAAAAAAAAAAAAAAACACACTAACAAATGAATAAACTAAAATCAGTTAAAATCGACAGTAGAGCCAACCACCTGAGCAAAATGGTAGGTTTTAAGACCTTTTACATATTTTGACCGAGGGGGCCTCTCTCAGAGACCTTGGTAGTGAATTCCATATTATCAGTCCAGCCACCCTGAAAGCTCTATCCCCAGATGTTTTTAGTTGAGTCTTGGGAAACACCAGGAGGCCCTCATTGGAAGAATAGAGGGAGCAAGTGGGACGGTAAGGATGAAAGAGATCATGCAGGTAACCAGGACCCAGACCATGCAGGGCCTTATAGGTCAACAACCCGGTCATATAGGAGATGTTCTACTTGACCGACAGCCAGTGCAGTTTCCACAGTGCAGGAATGATGTGGCTCAAACTGGAAAGGCCTGTCCATAATCTCGCAGCTGCATTCTGCACCAACTGCAGGCATTGCAGCACACCTTCACTAACCCCAAGATAAAGGGCATTACAGTCGTCAAGAAGAGATGTCACAAAAGCATGCACTAGTGAAGGTAGATCCTTAGGGGGAGCAAGGGAACAAATCTGGCTAATATTTCTAAGATGGTGAAAACCACCGTGGACAACAGCTGTCACCTGAGCCTAAAATGTCAGGCCTTCATCCGGCATGATGCCTAGAATCATCACCTGTTGGACAGTGTCAAGATGAGAGATACCGAGACAAATGTTCAATAATCCCTCAGACACTGTCCATCCCTCTTTCCTACCTGACTCAAGCACCAGTACTCCAGTGTTATCAGACTGAGTCTCAGCCAACTTAAGGACATCCAGCCTTAGATATCCTCCAAATATTTGTTCAGCACATCCACCACCCCCAGTCCTGGGATTCAAAAGAGAGATACAGCTGAGTGTCATCTACATAGCAGTGAAACCCAACTCCATACTGCCTGACAATCTTTGCCAGGTGTAGCATATACACCAAAAACAACATGGGCAAAATGACTGATTCCTGGGGTATCCTGCATTACATGTCCCTTGGGTGTGACAAGAAATTACCCATTACCACCTTTTGAGATCTACCTTGAAGGAAGGACTCAGACCAGCTCAAAACTGTGCCAGTGCATCCCACACATTCCCTGAGACAGTCCAGAAGTTGTCCATAGTCAATGGTGTCAAACACAGAGTAGAGATCTAGGAGCATGGTAATTAATCTCTCTCCTCTATCCCTCACCATGAACACATCATTTTGCACCTTGACCAAAGTGGTTTCAGTGCTGAATCATGATCAAACCCAGAATGGAGAGGCTCATAAATATCAAAGGTGTCAAGGAGAGCCTCAAGCTGCAATACAACCACCTTCTCAATAACCTTACCTAGAAATGGCAGGATGGAGACAAGAGTGTAATTTGCAAGGGCATCTGGGTCCCAAATAATTGTTTTCAAAAGGGGTCTCACCAGCGTATTTTTAAATTCAGCTGGAAAGACCTCCTCTGACAAAGAACATCTGACAGTCCCAGTGAATACTGGACCACACTACTCTGAACAGCCCACTAGGAGCTGTGTTGAGCCTGGGTCCAGTTCACAGTAGTTAGGTTGTAGTCCCGAGATCACCCTGATGACTTCCTCCATTGTCACTGGCTGAAATTTACTCCACAATCACTGACAGCTGCCGTGACATCCCTTTCTCCTACTGCTAGACAGTAACTGTCCAGAAGAAGAGATCCAAGCCCTAATGGAGGACACCCTGTCTAAGAAAAAATGAGCAAACTCCTTGCATTTTGCAAATGACACAGTTCTTATATGCTTCAGACATGCCAGGTGTAAAAGCGTGTCTATAGCCTGAAAAAGTTGAGCCTGGCCACTATCTCTCTGGATAGGAATTCTGCCTTCTTATGAGAGATTGCCCTGTGATACTCACCATAGTAAGAAATCAAAGCCAGTTTGTCCTCCTGCGCCCTTGACCCCCTCCAGCCCATAGCCTTCATCGACCTTAGCTCCACATCAATCCACAGTGAGGTATGATGCAAAAGCAAAGGACGGACATGGACTGGAGCTATCAGGTCAAATTCCAAAGTGAGAGCCCTATTATAGGCTGCCACTACTTCCTGCATACCCACAGCATAAACCACCTATATACCCGAGGTGTCAAGTACTGCCAGAAAACCCTCAGGGTTCAACTCCCTCAAAGGGGAATATCTGACTACCTTAACAGGGGAAGGCTACAAAGGGGTGCCCTGAACTTGAAACTGATGATACAATGATCAAACCAATTGATCAGGTCAGTTCTGAGGTTCTACACCTCAAGCCCTGAAAGCTGGAGGCAAAGTTTGTTAAAGTGCTTCAGTTTTATTTAAGCTGCTAAGACTGTGCAAAAAGGCAGGTGAGGAAAGTACATATTGTATATATTTTTCTTATTTATTTCTTTAACTTTGCTTGCCAGGTAGTGAGTAGAGCTATGCAGAATATAAAGTTCTGCTGGCAGAATATCTGCAGAAGTTCTATTCTGATTCTGCAGAATGTTCCTAAATTTGCATGAAAATTCTGCAGAATTTCACCAAATTTTACATTTCTGTTATTTTGGTCTAGTTTTCAAAGTACATTCTCATTTTGAGACAATGCATCCTAATGTCATGATATTTAGAACACCATTAGACCACATACCAACAAGTAATCATAACAAATGTCAGGCATCTAGCTCAATGGAAAGCTGAGCTATGACCAAATGAACAAATTTCAAAAATTCCACAGAATGTTGCCATATTTTAAAGTTTAGTTATTTTGGTCTAGTTTTCAAAGTACTTATTCAAACGATACAAAATGTGTTAGGTATACAGGTACTAATGACCTTCATAAGTGTATCAAATTTTGGAATCCCAGAGTTTTTTTGTAAATATATTTTATTGAAAGAAGCTTCACACAATCAAAATTCAATACATACACATTTTTCAGTACATCATGGTAGCACATGTTACATATATAATGATAGTGTTTTACAAAAAGCACTCATTTTGGAACATAGAAGTATAAATAAGTCATATTATACATGGTGTAGAATAAAACAAGTTACACATTGATAATGCATGTCATGTTATAACAGGAAATTAAACTTTTATGATGTCCCTTTCAATGGCCTGAATGAGAGGGTTCCACTTTTTAAGGAACCCGTTTTCTTGAGCAGTTGCTGTAAGCTGACACCTTACCAGTTTCATACATAACACTAAACTATTTAACCAATGTGCAGTATTAGGTGATGTCTCACTAACCCAATGTTGGGGTATTGTTTTCCTGGCATTAATTAATGCTATTTCCCATAATCTGTTAGCATGACTTTGGCCAAATTGCCTTGGTTCAATTCCCAGCATAAACTACAGGGGAACACTGGGTACATTTGTTTCTAATACTTTTTGTTATACCATGAATACTTAGCCAAAAAGTGGAAACATTGGTACAAGCCAGTGCCATGTGTAAGAAATCTCCTCTTTCCACAAGGCACTTGGGACACAGCTCTTGCCTCAAGGGGTTGATTTTGTGTAGTTTAGATGGGGTTATACAAGTTCTGTATAGATATTTGAATTATATTTTATGAAGTTTGTTAGATCAAGAACAACAATAGACATGTTTAATGGCTGCTTGCCATGATGCATTATCAATTTAAATGTCCAAATCTTTTTCCCATTCTGCTTTGGCTTTGATTTTTGGTTTAAGGGTGGCCCAAGACATTTTTCCTTTTTGTAAGTGTTTTTAATCCATTAACATTCCATGAGCAAACCTTAAGTATACTCTCCTTTATCTAACATTGTTATGATACTTAGATTAGTATTAGGATGAGTGCTATGTACAATAATATGGTGGTTTGAAAGCAGAAGCTTGTAATTTATAAACATTAAATCCATAACAAGAAAAACATTTGCAGAACTTTGTGATTGACCCATCCATTGGAAAACTTGAAACCCTCCCCCTTTTTTTCATCTGAGCAGATTGGTTTTGTATCTTAGATAAACATTCGCTAACCATAAAGAATTTTACATCATAGCCTGTTGGTACAATCATTGGAAACTTCATTCTCAGGTGCAAACACTTTATCATAGCAAGATAAGAAAATAAGATATAGAAAATTACACTCTCTTCCCCCTCTCCCTTACCCTCACACACTCCTTGTGCCATGTCGCTCTAGTTGTAGTTGGTGGTAAAAGCAATTTTGGTATAGGTATGTACCTCATAACAATCTAATAAGAATATTATTTGTCATTAACAATAAGATAAAACACTTTCCACAGGTCCATGACCCTTTATGTGGATAACAAAAAGCCCATTGGAGTTTTTCATAAATCAAAACATAGAAAATAAACATAGTCAATTTTAATTAGGAAATATGGAACACCAAGAGAGGTGTAAGATGGTCTGAAACTCATTTCCAATAGTGACATAATGTACAGTACGTCCGCACCTCGCCCTACCCCACATGGGGAGGAAGGGTTGATAACACCCAGTAAGTGAGTTGATGACATCCAGATCTTTGTTATATGAACACCAAAAGCTTACAAACATAAACAATAATTTCTCATGCATTTTTTAGAAGTAAACAGCTCACAAGTTGCATATGTTGGTAAGCTATGTAGTATGTACACCTTTTCTCTTAAGTTGTCACCAGAGACTCCTGGCTCAGTCTGGTGATGGAGCCGTGGTGGTATTAAAACAAAGAAGGAGTGTACTAGTGCATATTATCTTTATTCTCCCCAAATCAGTGTTTTAATGAACATAAAAACAAACATTTAGTAGATTTATTAAAAGGTCTAGAACCCATAATGTGTGCAGTTTAAATCCTTAGTGCCTTTTTGACATTTTGAGACATCAAAGTTATTGGCTTCACAAAAGCTGTAACAGCAATGTTCCTTCAGCTGTATAGCCCAACCGCAGCCCATTACCCATGCCCCTGTCAGGTGACAGGTGGTAGTGAGAGTCAAAGACAAGGACCAGATATGCGTAGTAATGGTGCAGGGTATTTTCAACATATTTTGCTTATTGCCCATAATGGATTGTCTGAGTTCAAATAATAAACGTCAGCAGTTGCTTGTGAGGTACCCACTGTTACTTTGCTCCAAAATTGGCTAAGGTGAGTAAAGCTTTGTAAATCATAAGCACAGGTAAATGAGTAGAGATTATGCTATAATGCATATTATTGCAGTGTAAATGAAATTTTAGCTAGACCAGCATGCAGCTATATTGTATATAAAAAAATCCCAAATATGCCAGCCCACCGGCACAGAGGTTGGATTTCTATTTGCAACACCAGCAGATCCCCATGACAGAATTTGGACTGGCTCAACTTTATGCAGAATTGCATGATTCCGGAAGGCCTCACAGTGCAATCAGTGAAGGCTAAGAACAGCAGACAAAATCCACATGTTTCATCTTCATTTGGACTCATCAGTGTGCCATATTTGTGTCTTAGCCCATATTGACCATGAGAGAATTTGGACTGGTTCACCATGCAATTCTGCTTAACGTTGAGCCAGTTCAAAGTTGCAAATGGTGATTTGCATATGTTTCCCATGATGCTTTGCATTATTGGGGTATGTGCAATTGTGTTTTCTTTAAAATTTGGCTGTATGGCCAATATCCTCCAGGATAACCCATGCCTCAGGGCATTTGCTCTGGGGTTCTTTTGTAGTTCTTTTTCTTCTCTATTTTGGGCTCCCCATGACCCAAACAAATAACATCCCCCTTAAGGGGTGGCTAGCCCCCTCTCCGTAAACTAAGACACAGATATGGCACACTGATGAACACAAGCGAGGATGAAACACATGTATGTGTCTGCTGTTCTTAGCCTTTGCTGATTGAACTGTGAGGCCTTCCGGCACCATGCAATTCTACTTAAAGTTGAGCCAGTCCAAATTATTTCATGGGGATTTGCATATGTTTCCCATGATGCTTTGCATTATTGGGGTATGTGCAATTGTGTTTTCTTTAAAATTTGGCTGTATGGTCAATATCCTCCAGGATAACCTATGTCTCAGGGCATTTGCTCTGGGGTTCTTCAGTGTCCACTATGTCAGGCAGACTCTCTCATCATAATGCTAAAGTTTGAAGATTTGAGGCTTTTACTTTATTTTTGTTGGTGTGTTGGAGCAGTTGAACAGGAACAAGATCTACCCTCCCTTGCTGCATTTTCTCAATTTATGTATTGCTTTGCTTCTTGTGATTTAAGAAATGTGTGAGGAGGATAGCAGGGTTTGGTTATTTGTAGTTTTGCTGGATACAGTAATGCAAATTCCCAACCTCTCTGGTATAAATTCATTTTAATTCCTGCTAATTTTTGTCTCTGCAACTTGTGTTCTTAGCTGTAATTCTAATAGATGGAGACCTTTTCCCCATCCACCATGACTGGACTATGTAGTTGTGTTGTTCTTAATACTGTCTCTTTTTCTGGAAAAAATAGGCATTTTATTAAGTAGTGTCCAGGCTTATCTCCAGGTTTTGGTTTCAGACCCGTTCTGTGGGTACACTGTATTTCATGTTGTGTTGTACTGAAGTCAAGCTCTAGTTTTTCGTTGGTCCATTATTGAACTGCTCTGCCACATTCTTTCCTTTCTAGACCCTCCAGGAGCCCAGTTATCCTTATATTTGACCTCTGGGCTCTGTTTTCTTGATCCTTTGATATAAGAACCATTTTATCAATTTGCTTTTTCATCGTTGTTTTTTCTCTGGCTAAGTCTAGCACAATGCCCTCCAGTTCATCTGTTCATTTTTTTGGCTTTATCAAGCCTCATGGTGTGTGATGCTGATGTCTCTGCTAGTCCAGTAATGACTGACATTATACGAGAAATCTGAGTGGCAATATTTGAAACTCCAGCTTTAACCTCATTTTGGAGATTTGAAATCATCCTCATATTACTGCTATTGTGGGACAGTGAGAACTTTTACTCGGTACCAATTCATCTGACATTTGTTGCAATTTCATGCGGCCCTCAGCTGGTGAAGAAGTTGGTTTCCTGAAGCCCACAGACTGCAGAGTTTTTTTTTGTTGGTTTCTGAGTAGCAGAGGACATTTTAGGTATCCAGTTGTCATGGTTAGTTGAGAAAATGTTTGATGTAATATGCTTTTTATCATTATAATGCAGTTGCCTAGGGGAGCCCAGCTAATGAGGGGGCAGGAGGCAGTATAGCGCAGTAGGTTAAGGCTCTGAGCTGCAGACCTGGAGACCTGGATTTGAATCCCACAGCCACCTAGGTGCATACCGTGTGATCCTGATCAAGTCACTTAACTTTCTAGTGCTCCCAGGTCACACCTGGAAACAAGCTTCAGCATAGTGAGCTACTCCTGGTTAAACAATGTTCCCTTTCCCTAATGTGCATCCACCATGCTCTGTAGCTTGGCCATGCCCCCTTGGAGTCCTAGGTTGAAAGACAGCTGAGCTATGGGTGGCCAAAAATGTAATTAGCATTTAATTTTCAGTTATTTCCTTCTCATTTTAAGATTTCTTACCTAAATTCCTCTATTGTTTCAGGATTTAGGGAAAAATGTAACATAGTTATGTGCACCAAGTTTGAAGTCTCTAGCTTTAAAGGGGGCTTTGCTATAGGTAGCCAAACATTTTGCCAAAATTTAAATTTTGGTTATTTTATTTTAATTTTAAAAGCATTCTTTGAAATATTTTCAAATTTTGCAAGTATTCTTGTTGTTACTACATTTATATATACGCCTAGTTTCAGATGTCTGGCTCCAAAGGTGCCTGAGTTATATGCAGATAAACATTTTCATGAATTTCCCATAAAAACAAAACGACAGAGACTTTGAGCACCTACAATTTTGAGATCATGGGCTCAATTTGTAAAGCCACAAGAATGACACAAGCCCCTAGTGCACCGATCATTTGGCACATGGAGCTTGCAACATTCTCCCAGCCGTCGATTGGGATTTTTAGTCCCGAGCACCAAATGCTACAGGTTAGAACAGCTTTTCCCAGGTCTAAATGTTGCCATATGGGGGGACCCTTTTTACTGGACTTGCACCAAATCTTTGGCATAAGCTGAGTAAACTGAGAAAACTGTCATACCTGCACCCAATGTACCAAAAACAGGTGCAGTTGTGTCAAAAATGGGTTTGATGCAGGGCTTGGCTTGACACAGGGGTAAATGGAGAAAGTGACAAACGCAATAAGGACAGAGATGGGGCAAAAAGGGGCAAGGCCATTAAGAAATGAAGGGTAATGAGTACCAACGCCTGTAGTCTGGGCAACAAGCTCCCTGAACTGGTGGCCTTGATGGAAGAGGGATGCCTGGATATCGTAGCAGTCACAGAAACATGGTACACAGAGAAGCATGACTGGGATGTTAACATACCAGGGTACACAACCTACAGGTGAGACAGGGAGGGGGGGGAGTAGCTCTCTATGTAAGGGAAGGGATAAAAGCAACTGAACAAAAGAGTAAACAGGGAGGAGAGGAGGCACTGTGGGTCACCTTAGAGACTGGAAATGGCACCACAATCTGCACAGGGGTTGTATACAGACCCCCATGTCAGGAGGAGGGAATGGACAAGAATATGATAAAAGGCATACTTAGGATGGCAGAGAAAGGGGAGATACTGTTGACGGGGGACCTTAATATGCCAGATGTTAACTGGAGCACCTTTGCTGCAGCCACATCCAAAAGCAGGACCATTCTTGATGCCCTTCAGGTGGCATGCCTCAGACAGCTAGCTTTGGAACCTATTCTTGAGGGAGCAATCTTAGACCTCGTACTCTGAAATGGGGACAGTGAGAGGATCTCAGATCTAGAAGTGGGTAGCCATTTGGGAACAAGTGACCACCAAACAGTGTGGTTCACGATAAACTCAGCTACAGAGTCAAGCCATACAAAAGTGAGGGTTCTGAGCTTCAGGAGGGCTGACTTTGGCAAGATGGGAGAGTGCCTTAGAAAAGCACTAGCAAACAGGCTAGAAGGAGGGGTGGAGCAACAATGGGGAAATATCAAAACTGCCATCACAGAGGCAGCAAGCCTTTGTGTGAAGCAAATAAACAAATCAAAATGAAAGAAAAAGCCATTATGGTTCTCAAAAGAAGTGGCAGTGAAGGTTAGGGAGAAAAAGATAGCATTTAGGAAGTATAAGGAAACACAGAAGGAGCAGGACAGAGAACTGTACCAGTTAAGGCAGAAGGAAGCAGGGAGGGTAGTCAGAGCAGCAAAAGCACAAACTGAGGAAAAGATAGCCAACTCAGTTAAGAAGGGGGATAAAACCTTTTATAGGTATATCAGGGAGTGTAGAAAGACAAAGGGAGAATAGTGAGGCTGAATAGAATGGATGGTGGGTGGGCAGAGAGTGACAGTGAAAAAGCAGGGATACTGAATGACTACTTTTGTTCAGTATTCACAAAAGTGGAAGTGGGGAAGATGCCTAATCCAATTAACAGAAGCACTTTGGAAAGGGGGGGGGTCAATCCCAGTCCTTTCACAGAAGAAAGGGTTCTGAAAGAACTCCTAAAACTGAAGGTGGACAAAGCAATGGGGCCAGACGGAATTCACCCCAGAATTCTAAAAGAATTAAGGGGAGAACTAGTGAAACCACTGGCTACTCTTTTTAATAAATCATGGGAGCACTGTGTGGTACATGAGGACTGGAAGAAGGCTGATGTGATTCCCCTTCACAAAAGTGGGAGCAAGACAGAGGCAGGAAACTACAGACCTGTCAGTTTGACCTCTGTGGTAGGGAAAGTGATGGAATCACTTCTAAGGGAAAGAATTGTTGAGTACCTAGAGGCCAGTGGGGCACATGACCCAAGGCAGCATGGGTTCACAGCAGGAAGGTCATGTCAGATGAATCTAATTGATTTCTTTGACTGGGTGACCAAAGTAGTAGACCAGGGAGTGGCTGGGGACATGGCCTACCTAGACTTTAGCAAGGCATTTGACACAGTCCCACACAAAAGTTAGTACTCTAATTAACCAACTTGGCGTGGGTCCCAGGGTGGTAGCCTGGGTAAACATTGGCTGAACAACAGGACACAGAAGGTAATTGTAAATGAAGTCCACTCTGAAGAAAGAGGGGTTACTAGTGGGTACCACAGGGTTCAGTATGGGTCCAGTCCTTTTAATGTCTTTATAAGGACATTGCAGAAGGACTGTAAGGAAAGTATGCCTCTTTGCAGATGACACAAAGATCTGCAACAGGGTTGATACACAAGGAGGTGTGGAAAGGATGAGAAGGGACTTGGCAAGGTTGGAGGAATGGTCAGAAGTATGGCAGCTTGGATTCAATGCAAAGAAGTGCAAAGTAATGCACCCAGGAAACAAAAACCCAGGGGAAGATTACACAAAGGGGGGGAGGTAGTAACAACAACAAAAATGGAAGGGGACCTGGGGGTAATCATATCAGATGACCTTAAGGTTGGCAAGTAATGTGAGAAGGTGATAGGAAGGGCTGGGGGGATACTGGGATGTATAGGGAGAGGCATCACCAGCAGAAAACAAGAAGTTGTTATCCCCCTGTACAGACAGTTGGTTAGACCCCATCTGGAGTACTGTGTCCAGTTCTGGAGACCCCATTTCTGCAAGGACATAGACAGGATGGAGGCAGTTCAGAGGAGGGCAACTAAAATGGTGCAGGGTCTGCAAGAGAAGCCATATGAGGGGAGGCTAAAGGAGATTAATGTGTATACCCTTGAGGAAAGGAGGGAGAGGGGGGACATGATAGAAATGTTTAAGTACCTCAGTGGAATCAACAAAGTCCAAGAGGGTAGCATCTTTCAGAAAAAGAGATGTGCAAGAACAAAGGGACACAATTTGAAGATAGAGGGGGGAAGGCTCAGGGGCAATGTGAGGAAATATTTTTTCACAGGGAGGGTGGTGGACACATGGAACAGCCTTCCTGAGGAGGTTGTGGGGTCTAAAACTGTGGAAGAATTCAAGAATGCATGGAACAGACATAAGACAATTCTTATGGGGGGTAGGAAGAAATAGGCTGTTGGTTAAATATGATCTGCAGCTTATCTTCTAGGTAGGGAAATGGGCAGACTAGGTGGGCCAAGCGGTCCTTATCTGTCATCAAAGTCTATGTTTCTGTGTTTCTATGACCCATGCCCTGAATCATCTTTTGAAAATTGAGCCCCATGTGCTGTAATGTAATGGTGGTTGGTACATTGTTGGAGGACCTGTCAGCAAGTAAACATACCAAACTTCAGATATGAAGTTCAATAGATAGCTGAGTTGTTACCAAATAAATAAATTCATAATATTCTGCAAAAATTCAGCAAAATTAAATGGGATTTCATGGAATTACATCAGAATTCTGTAAATTCAGAATGTTGGCATTCTGCACAGCTCAAATACAGAGACAGACAGATAACAATAAATCCATACTTATAATTAAACATGTACAAGTCATACAATATTCATAGAGTCACATGTGACATTTCCAAATCGAATTTGATAAACAGAGTTTCTTCAATGCAGTTTTAAACACATGGTCAAAATGTATATGTTGTATGCTTCAGGGAGTCAGTTCTAACCTGTTATTGCACGTTAAAGGATTGTTGTTCAAGTTAAGTTTTACAAAGAGAATGCACTGTTCTACCTGGAAGAGTCAAGTTAAATGAAAATTGACCTCAACAGTAACAGAATTCATAAAGGAAAATTGGATGGGATTCTTCAACAATTTCCTAAAGATAAGCTGGGAGAAATAAGTACATCTCAAATCAAAGCAAAAGCAGTTCAGTGTTCTATAGTAAGCAATGATGATGAGTTGTCCTTGGATTAGAAACTGCAAAATGCCAATAGAATTATATAAGACTCTAATTCAGAAAATCAAAGAATCAAGGCCGGCCTGGTGGCACTGGAGGTTGAGGTGTTGCTACACCTCGTGCCACTCCGGTGAACCAGGTTTGTGAATGAGCTTGTGCTGCCGGGGTTGGCAGGGACTAGAAAGGTTTGAGTATTCAGAGGCCTGCTATCCTCTCTTAGGAGGGAGGTTTGTCATCCCACTCACTTACTGCCCTCTGGCGGTGGCTGGAGAACAGTATGGGTCGGGAGGGCACATGCTGAAGTCCTTACATCAGTGGGGAGGGGATGGGAGAAAAGGAAAAGGAGCTGGCAGGCTCCATGATGGCCACACCAGCACCCCAGCTGGCCCCCAATGTCTGGATTTTGCTTTGGGGTGGGGTAAGCTGGTACCCCTTCACCCAGCCCTGCCATGGGATAACCCATGGGGAATTAGGGAAGTGTTGGAGTGGGGAATGGTGCAGCCAGAGACTGAGTCCCATGCCAGAAGCTGTCTGCCAGGTCGGTGGTTGTAAAACCTATATGGAAAAAGAAAATCAAAGAATCTGAAACTGTAATATAAAGGAAGCCCGTAATATTCTAATGATATCAAAATTGATTGAGCTAATAAATTGCTAGATTTTGACATTAGACAATCTCCTAAACATTGTAACTGACCAAGTCAAATATAAATGGCTTTAACAAGATCATTTTTGAGATGATGAAAATATGAAGATTTATTATTTCTTTGATGCTGAAAAGATAAAGATTGATCAATGATAAATCCCAAATAACTAAAGTGGTCAACTCTCCTCTATCTCCACTCACTTAATCTCCCAAATGGGATAATCAAAGACTAGGGATATCAATTTTTGCCTGGTTCCGAATTTCATGTATTTAGTTTTAGTAACGTTTAGGACTAGGGTATTGTTCAATAACCCATGCTGAACAAGATTGAAGTTGGACTGCAAGACTGTAGTAACTTCAGCCAGGGAGTTACCTTTTCTGTAAAGTACTACTGTATATTAGCTTCATAAAAAACTTATTGGATTCAGGCAAAAAAGGGAGGTAATTTAATTAAATATAAAAAAAGTTAAATGCCCATAATACAGCCCTTATGGACTCTTAAGTCTATTTTCCCTGGGGGGGGGGAGGGGGGAACACCCTGAAGGGAAACTTGTTGAAATCAATCAACCAAATAATCTTTAATTAACTGAATGAGAAGAAAATTATATGCCTCAAAGCTTTAACAGCAGGTAACTGTGATACACCAAATTGAAGGGATCAGTAAAATTCAATAATAAATCACCAGCTATATCCTCACTACCCAAGATCCTGCTCAAAAGGAAGCAAACTGAACTACTGCTGTGAGTGTAGTATTATTTTGATGAAAGCCGTTGCTACAATGTGAGCACTTCATGTTCATCTAAAAATGTTAAGCTGGTCATGAACAATTTTTCAAGAACCTTGGAACATCACTCTTGTGGGCAAATATGCCCTGTGTGAATAAATTGAGATCCTCACCCAGTGTGTCCCATGACATTCACATCCCATTGCATGAGAGGGATAGAGCAAGTGGAGTTTCAAACCTGGAGACATCTGTAGGAAGACTGCAGGCAAACTACAGGTCCACAGGGGACTCTGGAGGTGAGATGTTATTAAAGATAAGAGGAGAAACCTAAACTACCTACTGTCACTATAACATCCAGCAGGCTGGCAAGTAACAAATCCAAGCAGCAACACTAAACATGTTCTGGCCAGACCTGATAAATCTGCAGTGGAGGAATTTGGGGTAAAAATATTATAAATTACCAAAGTTACAAGCAAGCATTTGCAAAATGTAACATAGGCTCATAAATGTGTTGTTTTGTAATATTTTTACACCCAAATTTCAACATAGCCTTGTTACAACCCTGCCTCATAGAGATGGGAAGACAAAATGTTCGGCTCCTGGCCTAAAGGTGATTTTGCGCAGTGACTGAGAAATCAACTTTTGGGACACAAAAACACATTTTAGGCAGGAGTTGATATATGACAACTGTCATATTCATGTGGTGCTGTAAAGAAATTACTATTTTGAAAATTTTGGGTAAAAATATTGAATATTACTGAATTTATGAGCCTGCATTTGCAAAATTCAATGTAGGCTCATAACTTTGTTGTTTTTTAATATTTGTATGCCAATTTCCAACATAGCCTTCTTCTGACCACCTCATGAACAAGGGCAGAGAAAATGTTCAACTCCTGGCAAGGTGATTTCACAGGGACTGTGAAATCACCTTCAGGGTATAAAAACATATTGGCCAGGATTTGAAAATGATAGCTGTCACATTCATGAGGTGCTGTAAAGATATGGCTATGTTGTCAAAATATTGATAGTACCAAAGTTATGAGCCTGCATTCAGAAAATTCTATGTAGGCTCATGACTTGTTTGTTTTAATATTTTTACACCAAATTTTCAACATAGCCTTCTTAAGCCCCACCTAATGAGCAAGGGCAGAGAAAATGTTCGACTAGTGCCCAAAAGGTGATTTTGTGCAGGGACTGCAAAATCACCTTTGGGACATAAAATAATTTGGACAGGATTTGAAAATGACAGCTTCACATTCATGAGGTGCCATAAAGATATGGCTATGTTGTAAATGTGGGGTAAAAATATTGCAAAGAACCAAGGTTATGAGCCTGCATTCACAAAATTCAATGTAGCTATAACTTTGTTGTTTTTCAATATTTTATACTAAATTTAACCTAGTTTTCTTATGACCCCATCTCATGAACATGGACAGAGACAAATTTCAGCTCCTGCCCAAAAGATGATTCTTGCAGTGACCACAAAATCACCCTCAGGACAGAACTGCCTAATGACAGTGACATTGTTCATGAGGTGGAGTCTCAAAGAAGACATGTTGAAAATTTGGGCCAAAAATATGTAAAAATGACCAAGTTATGGCACTAAGTTCAAATCTGCATTGAAATACATTGAACTGCATATCTGTGTCTTCAGTTCATGGTCCGGCTTTGAAGAGTGAAGACATGTTTGTGGTCCAGAGAGGATTATGGCATTGGACCCCGATGGTTAAGTAAGTGCTTGGGGGGTGCAGAGTGGTACATGCTGAGTGGGAGGGTCAGGTGGGGGGTAAGGAATGGCTGCATAAGGCATCGATGGACCATTTTTTTTTACAGGTGACAAAAAAAAAACAGGACTGAGGATCCCCAATCGGGACACTAGGGGATTGGCACCCCAAGTGTCACAGTTATGTTTCTGGGGGTGTGGGGTGCTGAGAGCTGAGAGGGAGGATCAGATGGGGGGAGAAAAATTATTTTTTAAAATAAAAAATGGACCGGCATCAGGGAGAACCCAATCATGACAATGGTGGATTGGGCACCCCCAGTGTCACTGTTATGTTTCTGGGAGGGGTGCTGAAAGGGACGGTCAGGTTGGTGAAATTTTTATAATAAAATAAATAAATAAATAAAATAGGCAGTCACTGCAGAACACAGCCCACTCTGCCGTGACCAATATGGCTGCCACATGATACTGCGCATGCGTAGCTGCTAGTGCATGAGCAAAAGAGTGCGATGGCCATCTTGGACATGATGGCATGTGCCATGTTCTGCTGTGACTGCTGACACTGTAAAATAATGCAGTGCTGCATCTATCGGGACAACATGTGTGGACTGCTTCATGGATGCGGAGGTGACTGTGATGCAAGTCCAACATGTTCATTCGGCAGGAATATGGAGTCCTTTTTCTCATAGCAAAGGGTTTGCAGGGCTCAGCCCATTGCTGCCCTAAAAAGTGTAGAGAATAGTAAGCAACTGGTTGAGAAAGAGAGCAAAAAAGAGGATTAAGACAGGGAAAACAGGATACACCCTATCTATGATAGGCCCAAATGTAAGGTCAGGCGTATGAAGTAACAAGGCACTAAACTATGGAAAGGAAGTACAAAGCAGATAACAGAAAGCATGATAAACCCAATTTAGGGTAGGTTGTTAATGAAACTCAAGAGTAGCAGAGTAGGGGAGTAGGAACAACACAGAAGTAAGCCGTAGGTAGTGGGTTAATACAAAATAGAAATAGAACTAAGTAAGGGCAATGATCATGAAACTGGTACAATGTAACAGTTGTGGTGCTGCAGTCTTTCTGGAGTCCTTCAGTAGACCAACGTGCTGCTCATCTGTGCTCACCCTCTGGGCTGGAGGCACAGGTTGCTGGACTCTGGGCTGAACTGGCAAGGGTACAGCAGACCTTCTGTCCCAACCTGGTGCCACTTAGTCCACTGCCACTTTGGTAAAATGTCAGTGAGGGAGGGCCTAAGGAAAGAAAACTTCCTTAGTGCAGAGGCACAGAAAGGCAGGGACAGGGATAAATGAATGAAAAGAGGGCTATAATTCAGGTAGGGGAGAATAGTGGATTGAAGTAGACTAGGAATGAAGAAAGCAAAATGGGAAGGGGTTAGGCAAGGGGCTACAAGTCACAACACAGGTAAGGATGGTAAAAGAGAAACAGGGCATCAGGCAGGGGGTAGAAAGTTGTGGAGAGTGATGTGAAAAGCCTTGGAAACACAATTTCTGATCTGGAGGCCATCATAGTGGAGGTTTATTTGGATTTTGTGGCCATAACAGAGTTGTGGCACACTGAGCAAAATGGCTGGGAAATTACCATCTTGGGTTATTTTCTGTTCAGGAGAGACAGGGTGGGGAGTAGGGGTTACATTATATGTGAAGGAGAGAGTTAAGGTCATGGAGGTACAAGGGCACTAAGAGGAAACGTAGGGGTTGAAAGTGCTGTGGGTCATCCTGGATACAGGCATTTGGGCCTCAGTCTGAACAGACATAGTGTACAGTTCTCCAGCACAGGGAGAGAAGATGGAGAGGACATCTGAAGAAGCCATCATCAGGATTGCAAGTAAGGGAGGGGTGCTGCTAGTTGGAGACTTTAACCTGCAGGATGTGGAATGGAGCCCTCCAACTGTGGCTTTGGTAAGAAGCAGAGCCATCCTTAACTCCATACAAAAAGGTTTTATCAGGCAGCTAGTCAAAGAACCTACTAGGGATGGGACAGTGTTGGACCTGGTGCTTACAAACACAAACAGCATTGCAGAAGTCAGAGTGGGCAGTCCCCTAGGCACCAATGATCACCACGTGTTTCAACATAACAACAGGAGCAGAAGTGAGCCATCCAAGGATAAGGGTATTGGGCCTCAGAAGGGTGGATTTTAAAGAAATGGGAGAATATCCCAGAAATTGCCTTGAAAGGGGGGATTGCTGGGAAGGTGTAGAGGCACAGCAGGAAGAATAAGGTACAGCATAATTAGAGCAGCAACTTTTGCATTAATTCATTACCTCCTGGAAACACCTGTAGGTGGTGGCCAAATCATCTCCTTTGTCTCCCACAACAACTTCAGTCTGCAGACAAAGACTTCCTGTGTGCTCTGGACATTTCTCAGGTCATCAGCACTATTTCTCTGTGTTACTCATGAACCAAATTGATTAGAACTGACTACATAGCACCATTAGAAAGTTCATTTTGTGCTGAACTACTTTGCTGCTCATACTTTGTGTGTAGCACTTACAGTTCGTGAGATGTTCACATTTGTTTGTGGCATGCTGATTATGGCTTGATTTTGCTTAGAAAGGCCCAGGTTGCTGTGTTAAGAGTATATGGAACACGAGTGTTGGAACTCTCAAAGAGCTCCTGTAGAGTGAATGCATTAAGACAGTAAGCAAAGCAAAAGAAAAGAAGACCATTATGGTTCTCCAATGAAAGAGCAAGGATGGTGAAAGAAAAAGGGTGAATTAAAGAGGCGAGGTACTAAAATGCAAAGGAAAGGACAGGGGGATCAAAGGCATAGACAGAAGGAAATATAGCTGGAGAAGTCACTAAAGGGATAGGACTTTTTCAGGTGCATACTGTAAGTGAGAAGAGGAAAACAAGGAGAGATAGTGGATCAGAAGAGCAGAAGGCGGAATGTAGAAGGGTTCTAAGAAATATCAGACATCCTAAGCAGGTACTTCTGCTCAGTCTTCATAGTAAAGGGAGGAGGGGGAAACCACTAGGGAGAAGCAAGACTGGTTGGGGGTGGACACAAGTTTATTTTTGGAGAAAATAATCCTGAAAAGACTTGCAGCCCTGAAGGTGAGTAAGACTATTGGACTGGTCAGGATACACCACAGGGTACTATAAAGAAAGTGCTAGCAGCCACGCTGAAAGCTTTGTTCAACAGCTCACTAGAAACATGAGTGGTTGGGCATCAGGTGATGGCATCCTAACAAGAAGCAGCAAACTCCTGTTGCTCTGTTCCTCTCTCACTAAAACCCGCTACTAAACACTTCATTTGCATCTGGATTTCTGGACTGGAACATTACCCCCCCCCAAATGCACCTGGATAGGTCAGACACTAGAAGGTCTGGCCTCTCACTGATACAGAGAGCACTAAAAGACCTTATGTATAGGGCTGGGTTGATAGACATATGGAGAGTCTTAAACCCAGATGTACGTCAGTATACTTTCTTCTCCTTTCCCCATCAAACTTGCTTAATAATAGATTATTTACTGATGAGTTCCCATATTCTGCCAGGAGTTATCGATGCATGTATTCATGCCTGAGTTATACTGGACCACTCCCCTGTTTCCCTTACCTATTTATTAGGACCAGGAATCAGGAGAAACTCCCTTTGGCATTTAAATAACCAATTACTTCAAATTCCTCATACCCGGGATCATATCAAGGACTTAATTTCCCACTTTCTGCAGGCCAACCTGGGTTCAGTTACTAGAGATGATGTAGTTTGAGCAGCCCTAAAATGTGCATTAAGAAGAGAATTTATCCACCTTGCATCTGCTAGAACCAAAACATTTAAGTCCCAAATCAAGGACTTACTTGATTCTATTAAATCCCTTGAACATGATATCAGTAGACGCTCGCTAGAGACTGACTGGATTAAACTGCATAGGTTGCATGCCCAATTCTCGGACCTTATGTCCCAAAAAGCTGAACTTTCCCTTAAGAGAATCACGCTTAAATACTTGGAATCTGGAGAGAGGGTGGGTAAGTTGCTTGCCATCAGAATCAAACAGGCGGAAACTACACGCCTCATACCTGGTCTTTGCCTAACTCAAAATCCTATAACCACAGACCCACGGAAATATCCTCTGGGTTCAGACAATACTTGCAAAGTCTTTACATTGTCCCAAGTGAAGAAATTCCAACAGAAGAGGATATTGGGAAATATTTAGACTTGGTTAACCTTCCTGACCTACCCCCAAATGAAGCCTCCCTACTGGGACCTCATATTGAGGCATGGGAAGTTAAACAAGCAATTACACAACTCCTCTCAGATAAGTCCCCAGGACCAGATGGTCTCTCGACTAATTTGTACAAAGCTTATATCTTGGAACTCTCCCCCGTTCTAACAACTGTTTTCAATTCATGGTATGAACATAGATTCTTTGACCATAGCTTCCAAGAGGCACTCATCACCCTTATTCCCAAATCACATCGAGACTCTCGATATCCAGAGAACTATCATCCTATATCATTACTCAATGTTGACATAAAAATATTAGCCAAAGTGCTAGCCAACTGGTTGGGACCTCTGATGAGTAAGCTCATTAGTGATGAACAGGTTGGTTTCATGTCAGGTAGGTCCTCTAGTGACCATATGCGTTGATTACTACCTCTCCTAGCCTTAACCAAGAACTAAGGCATCCCAGCTGCCCTCATTGCATTAGATGCAGAGAAAGCTTTTGACAGAGTTTCTTAGGATTTTCTTTTTGCCACCCTATCATGCTTTGGTCTCCCACAGGAGTTTATAAAATGGGTTAAATTATTATATGTTTCTCCAACAGCCCGTGTCTGGTGCAATGGTGTTCTTTCTAAATCATTCCCACTGTACCGTGGTACAAGGCAGGGATGTCCCCTTTCCCCCTCCTTTTTAAGCTCTACCCAGAACCCCTGATTCGATGATTACTTTCTTCCCAAAGCCTTCATGGAATTACAGTTGGGGAACAACAACTTCTTCTATCAGCTTATGCTGATGATCTGTTGCTACACATAGAATACTCTATAGCCGGTCTTACTATAAGAAATAGATTATTCTCTAAGGTCTCCTATTATAAACTTAACCTTTCAAAAACTAAAATTTTTCCTCTGAATGGGAGATTATTACTAACGGACATAGAGGAATATGGCCTAACATGGAAATTGAAATCCTTGACCTACCTAGGTATTAAAGTCTCTAAGGAGATTTCTATAATGGTAAAAGATAATTTTTCTAACCTACTAAACACAATAAAAACAGATCTGGAAAGGTGAGGTGAATTACCAATCTCTCTGTGAGGCAGGATTAGCACTATTAAAATGAATGTGCTGCCCCAGATTCTCTATCCCCTAAGTATGCTAGGTCTATTCTTTCCTAAATCCTGCTTTATTAACCTTCAAAAGCAGTTAAACCTATATATTTGGAGAGGAAAGGGAGTCATATGAGCCTATTCCAAACTCACAGCACCAAAACTACATGGTGGCCTCTCCCTACCATCCTTCTTCATATATTATGGGATGATTCACATTAGCAAAATGGTGCATTGGGTTCATCCACTGGGCTAAGGAGGCCTGTGATCTTATCTCCCCCTTTGACTGGATAGCGAAAAGATGTTGGCCCTTAAAACCTCCTGCAATCTTCCAGCTCTAATTTACTCCTCTCTGAGGTTTATCCCTAAGGAATTAAGGAAAAACCCAATGTGGTGGTCCTTAAAAGCTCTGCACCAGATGCAGCTCTCCCTGACTCTCAACTGGCATAAATCCCTGGAACAGCTACTACTTGGTAATCACCATTTTCAAATCCAAAATTGGCCCATCTCTCCTACATTTTGGGCTCCTTTACTGGGAATTCGACTTGAGGATATAGTTTCTCATGGCAGAGTTCTTCCTTACTTCCAATTTCAACAAGGCATCCGCTGTCCAATTGGAAACCCCTTCAAATACTGGCAGATTAAGCAAGCAGTGGCTTCCTTTATACAAAACCCATCTGAACATGCCCCGCCTAAAATAGAATTATCCTCCCTCCTACAGATGGCTGACCAACCACATGCAGTCTCCAGAGTCTACCAAAAACTGCAGTCCCTTGACCCTCAATTGCCTCAGGGTATTTGTTATGATTGGGTTCATAAACTATCCCTCAAAGAGGATACCGATACTTGGCAACAAGTTTGGAGTATCTTGTACAGGTTCATTAAGCAAGATCGACTTCAGTTAGTACAATATAATATTATGCACAATCTATATTTTACCCCTGCAAGGTTGCACAAGATTGGGAAACTCCCTTCCCCACAGTGTCACCAGTGTATGGGTGCATATAGGGACTTATTCAGCATGTTATGGACTTGTCCAAAGGCTCAAGTGTTTTGGCAAGCTACAAAGTTCACTTGATCCCCTGCTGGGTTTGTAAACATTGTTTTTGCCTGAAACCTGCCTGCATAATTATTTCCCTCCAGGGACAACCAAGATGAGGAAAGCTTATATAGCCTTAATATCCGCTGTGTCTAAATTAATAATCATGAGACACTATAAAGAAGATTACATGCCCTCTGTGCTAGAGTGGCACAGATAAATATTGCTGACTCTTCAGTTAGAAAAATACATAGCCATGATGAATGATAGATTATAGTCCTATCTAGATAAATGGGGTACTCTTGATGCTTTACTAGTAGCATGGAAGCCTTAGAATATTACATACTTCACCTGAATGCCAATGTTCTTTCAGAATTGTCTCCTACACTTGGTACTAATGGGAGGAAATTGGGAAAGAGAACTAATATTTTTGAAAATATGTTTGAAAATATCTGAAAATATGGCCTCATAGATCTGTTATTACTTGGCTTTGTAACTGAGGCTGTTCTGTGAATCTCTGTTTGTATTACGAAAAAACTATGAATAAAGTATATTGAATTATAAAAAAAGAAAAACGAGTGGTTATGAAGGATTGGATAAGGGCTGACGTGGTCCCTCTATACAAGAGTAGCAGCAGGGATGAGGATAGCAAATACAGGCCCCTCAGACTTACTTCAGTGGTAGGGAACTCAATGGAAACCCTACTGAAAGGAAAATTACTTGAGCATCTGGAATCTGAATCCAGTGGGCTGCAGGACTGCAGACAGCATGGATTCAGGGGTGGGGGGGATCTTGCCAAATGAATCTAATAGATTAATTTGACTGAGTGACCAAGAAAATACATCAGAGGAGGGCAGTGGATGTGACCTAGCTGGGTTTTAACAATGTCTTCAACACTGTGCCCATACAAAGCTGATTAAAAAGTTGATCAGCCTAGGAGTGAGATCCAAAGTGGGAAACCGGGTTTCAAACTAGTTAATAAATAGGAGACAGATGGTGGTGTTTAATGGAACTCACTTCAAGCTTAGTAGAGTGAGCAGTTGGGTACCACAGGGTTCAGTACTGGGGCCAGTCCTCTTCAGTGTCATCACAGGGGACATTTCAGAAGAACTGGAGGAGACAATGTGCCTTTTTGCCTATGATAACAAAATTTGTAATAGGGTGGACACTCAGGAAGGGGTGGAGAAAATGTGCAGGTATATTGGGAAACTCAAAGAGAGATCAAAGACATGACAGTTGGGGTTCAATGTCAAAAAGTGCAATATCATGCATCCAGGGCTTAAGAACCCCAATGCTGAGTAAAGAATGGGTAACTGACTGTCACTAGACAGGAAAAGGACCTTGGGGTTACCATATTGGAGGACTTCAAAGTTGCAGGACAGTGTGACAAGGCAGTGTGACAAGGCAGTGGGCAGGGCTAGTGAGATGCTGGAGGGCATGAGGGAGGATATCTACAGCAAGAGGAAGGAAATGGTGTTGTCCCATGTCACTCCTGGTATTCCCCTCACCTGGAGTATTGTGTCCAGTTTTGGAGGCCACACCACAGAGATGATGTAGACAGGGTGGGTTCAGTCCAGAGAAGGCTACTAAAATGGTACAGGTGTTGTAAGGGAAGCCCAAAGAGGAGAGCTTGAGGGATCTCAACATGTACACCCTGGAAGAGAGGAGAAGGGGCTATGATTGAGACCTACAAGGTGTGGTTGGGGAGTCTCTTTCAAATGAAGATGAGCACCAGTACCGGGGGCTATGCAGTGAAGCTGGGGGTAGTTCAGAGAGATGTGAAGAAATATTTCTGTTGAAAGGATGGTAGATCCCTGAAACAGACTGCCTTCAGAAGGGTTGGAGAATAGACTGGCATGGGGTTTCAAGCATGAATGGGATAAACCTAAGGGTATATTAGAAAAGTGCCAGGGGTCCAGGTCAGTGGAGATCAGATAGGGTTTGTAGAGGAAGAATAGGAAAGGAACACTTGGACAGATGTGGTGGACCACACTGTCATTTTTCCAGCAGCTTTTCTGTTTCCATGTTAGACAATGGGGAACAGTAATGAAATAGGATGGCAACTGTTGGCCTTAAAATGGTCTCCAGACTTATAGATGGAGATGAGCACCACAGTGGCTTTAAGAGTATCAGGACCTGACCTGTAAACAAAGAAAACTACTTACAAAAGGATGAGCCATATAATCAGTAACTAAGGACGATAAATGAAAATCAATGTTATCTGGGCCAGGATGAGTTTTGGTGTTCATTGTCAGCAAGTGATCTAAGGTCTCAGCAGTTGAAATCCCTTTAAATTCAAGCTCATGAGATGCACTCTCCATGCATGCACTGGTTTCCACATGCAAAATGTTAGGTGCTAGCTTAATGGGATCACAAAAATTGTTGTTTAGAGCATTAGTAGTCTCATGTGAGGAACCAAATTCCCTTTCTGAGAGGCTAGCAATAGAATGGAAGTTGTCTGAATTTCACTCAGATGTTTTGTCAAGTTTTTCTAGAGTTCTTGGGTCCATTAATAGTAGAAAATTGATTCTCCAAAAGCAATCAGATTTAGTTTTCTTTTTAACCTTTACATAGGTTTCTTAATCTATGGTATTCCATCAGATCAGTATTTCTTCCATGATCTGTCTCGATCCTGCATAAGACAGATGAGATCATTCATTGTCCAGTCCTGATTTCATTTTGTTTATATGACTCCTCTGCTGTAGAGCATGTCTATCATGCACAGCACTGAACTCATGAAGAATAAAATCCAGCATGTCATGTACATTTGGAATGTAAGATAAGTAGGACCAGCTAATATTTGCAACCAAATTCTTAAGCTCATTTAAATTAAATTTTATCATGGGGTGAGAAAGAATGTGTATTTCAGTCTGTGCCTTCCTAATAATACAAGACAGGACTGTGGTGACTCATATGATCAGACAGATGGATAGTTTTTAACATTCTATCAGATCTAGTAGTAAGAATGTAGTCAAAAAATGACTCAGTACCTGTCCTATAGTTATGGTGAGTTGGGAGTGAGTGCCTGATGGAGATTACAACATAATAGTTGATATTTTATCTTGCATCTTACCTTATCTAATCAATTTATGTTGTAGCCCCTGGTATGATCAGCTCTTCAGTTACAAATTTAGTACAATTATAATCCATCAGCAAGGAAAGGCCTTCATCGGAATACCCAAGTGGTATATAGAAAGTGGCTGTGAAAAGATGGATGCCATTTCTCAAGTAAATTTTAATGCAATGAAGTCATATGAAGAAGTAGAGGACTCACAATTATCTAGCACCACAGACAGATTAGAATGCACATAAATCAGGACTCCCCCCCCCACCCCACTTTACTCTGACTATTCTTCCTGAAAATATTGCAGCAATCAAAGGAAATTTTACAATTTTTTATTTTATAAACAAGCCAGGACTCAGATATCTATTTAGTACAGTGGCCCAGATATTCAAACTGTGCCCAAAAAGTGCGCAATAGCAGGAGCAAGCGCAAGTCTATTGCGCCCATGGGCAAGAGACGTGATATTCAAAAATGGAGCAGGCCAAACTGTGCCTACAGCCAACGACTGAATATCGCACCACCTGTGCCATAGCGCAACTAGGAAGGGGAAGCTGAGCAGATCTGATGCGCCATAGTGCAACAAGGGATGTGCAGCTGAGCAGTCCAGAGGTGCCATAGCGCAACCAGGGACGCCCCCCAGCAGCAGAGCACTGTAATTGCATAACCAGGGAGGTAATGGCCCACCACCTATGCCACAGATGGGTACAGGAACACACAGCAGAACAGACATCATCCCTCCACACCCCATGCACTGCAAAACTGGGGGAGGGCCAGAATAACCACTGACCCATGGAGACAAGCAAACAACCCACAGCTGGGCCATGGTGCCCCATCACACCTACCGGCAAGCTGTGACTGGCACACAAGGAGGGCTGATCACCCCGTGCCACACCATCCCCCCCAATGCAGAGCACACCCTGCAACATGACCCCCAGACACCCCCCATGAGCAGTGACCACCATTGCAGGAAACCCCATGCATGCCACCACCCTCACTGTGACACTTCAACCCTGTGCACCACAGAACAATACAAGCCAGCCCCACCACAAACATCCATCAGCGGGTGGCAGTACACAGCAATGCAACAACGGCAGACACAGTGCCACCATGCACAGTTCCCTGAGGTACTGCTGAGAGACCAACCATGTGTCAGCACAAGAGGTACCCCACACGGGACAGGGCGTGCCCTTGACACCACCACCAGTGGTACAGCACCCTGCACAATAGTCCAGTGACACACCCCGACCCACCACTGGCCACAACAGCCAGCACAGCCACCCACAGTGGTGTGTGGAAGCATGCACCACACCTGATGCCACACAGTGTATGGACAGACACCCACCCATACCCAAGGGCACAACAACACAGGGACGCAGTGGTGGGGCAACCAAGCCCCCATTGTGGGCCCATGTAAACTGTGTACACACAACCTGCAGTGCTCCATGGAACTGGAGTGCCAGCCACCCTGCGCAGGCACTGTGTACCTGTACACCACCAGCAGTCACCCGGAGCACAAGTCACAGACAGTGGGGCACATCCCCTGCAACACACACAAGGCACAGCATGGAGATGGGACAATGACTGTGGTGCCCACAGTGCCACCCAAGCCAGGCATGCACCACTCCAGTGACAGGAGGCAACCCAGCAAAGTGATGGGTACAGTGGCATCCCTGCAGGGACTGCCACCACTGACATGCCAGCGGACCGTGCAGGTCACAGACATGCATGCGTGTCAGCTGCACAGGCCATGGACGGGCCGATGGGTGCGCCATGGACACAGAGCATGCACCATGGCCCAATGCACACAGTCAGCCAGTGCACAGGGAACAACACACACATCACAGACACTGACTGATAGCTACCCCCACACCATAGTCACCTCCACACTGACACACACACACACACACCCATGACCGCACCACCCCTGACGCCATGCACACCACTGCAGCTGAGCACCTATAGCCCACTGCAAATCAGAGACCACAACAGTATTCAAATCAAAATTAAATCTATTGAAAAAATATATAACCATCAACTATTTACAATAATATAAACTATATACAATAAAACAGTGGAACTATATACAAGGTTGGGGGGACCACAAACAAGGTGGGGGTGGGTAAAGGGCAGGGGTGGACAAATGTGACGGGAAGGAGGGCGTGAGGGTGGGTCCAGGAGGTAGGGAATACTGCCAGCCATCCACACTGGCGGGAGCGCCTCTCCTGCTCTGGCTCCTCCGGGCCCTGTGCCTCCTCAAAACCCGGTCTCATCCAATCGACGAGGATTTCAGCGATGCCCATGCGACCACTAGGATCGCCTGCAGTGCCTCCCGTGTCTCTCAAAGATGCCGGGTACCTAGGACAAGGGAGCACAGTCAATAGGTGTGAATGCACAACCCCATACAGCCCGCCCACTGTGCATGGCATACGGCCATGGGAGATACCACTGTGATGGTGTGTGACCACCCACAGTGATCACGTCCACAGGACCTGCCCACCCAGGCGCATACAGCCATGCGGAACACTGCACACACCCACCGGCCAAGTCATGCACAGCACCATTGTGGCCGTTTAGTGACATGGCTGTGTGGTGCAAAGGCAGTGGCACAACCATGTACCTGGTGCACTCATGGACCACCATTGATGCACTCCCAGACATGCATTGCCACTGGACAGTGTTGACTGTAACAAGTTGCGTGCATGGCAGTGGTGTCGATGTATGGTGGCCATGCCCCGCTACCCACCCTGTCACACAGCATGCAATAGTAATCACTGATGAATGGCACTCACCCTCATCAGGCCAGTCAGGTGGGCGGTGATGGCCCTCGCCCCGCCTGGCTGCACCTTCTTCCTCCCTCTGCCGCTCCTCCCTCACACGGCGGTGTTCTTCCGGGCCTTTGGGGCAAACAAGGAGAGAGGAACATCAGTACAATCCCGAAGCAAAGTCCCCCTGCCCCCAGGTGTGTGCCCTCCCACCCAGCCAGACCCACCCAGCCCACGCCCTGTGAACACCACCACAGCCAACCCCAGATGATCCTTCCCCTATGTGCTGGACACATACAACACTGTTACCCATATGGACGATAAAAGTGTGTTGTCGGAACCCCTACCTGGCCGTGGCACCGTGCCCCTCCTGGCACATGCTCGCAGTCATGCCAGTAGCTCTGGCTCCCTCCTCCGCAGGTCCCCGTAGAGGTGCCTGCACTGCTCCGCACTCCTCCCCTGTCCAGTGGCCTCCTCCAAGGCAGTGGCCACCTCCTGCCACACCTGGGTGTGGGCCCTATCCAGGGGCACCTCCCCAAAGAGAGGCCCATGGTGTGGCTCCATAATTGCCACTAGATTGGCAAGTTCTATTGCAGACCACTGCGCTGCCCGTCTGCTTGCCATTCTCACAGTACTAGTTGGCAATATGGTGCTCTGCAGCACAGCTCCCCACATGCAGATGCTGCGCGGTACAGCGCTGCCATTCCCTATCGTGCTGTTACCAAACAGCATGATAGAGCTGCACCCATGCCTGACACATGGCACCTAGGGGTCAAAGGTCGGGCACAGGGTCAAGGGTCTCTGGCGCATGGCCATGCACAGCCCCATTGGAACACAATGCATGTAGTGTGATTGGCTGCCTGTGTGGCAGCGCCATAGCGGCCTACCACACAGTTGGCCCATTGCGCCTATGATGGCCCAGTGCCACAGCGCCATGTAGTGACCATCGCTATAGCACCACTGGCACAATGGTGGCCATGCCCTGCATTGCCTACCGTGCACAGCACATCATCTGCATGGCAGACACCTGCGTCAGCAACCCGGGCATGCTCAGTAAAGTTGTGTACTATGCATGTCACAGAACTGCGCCATTGGCTCAGCACGTTCAACACAATTGCACAAAGCGCAACAGCGTGATATTCAGCCGTCATATGCAAATCATCTAATCAGCAATTCAATGCGCAGCACCGCAGTTTGCATCTACTTAAAGTTACTCCTCGCCTCATTTGCATGGGTTATGCTATAAAAGTGCGACATTGTGCTGCAGTGGCCATAGTCGGTTACTGCAGTCTATTGGTGAGTTGCATGTAGTAGTAGTAGTAGTAAATCATTTTTTTATTCACAGTGAATAAAAGGATACATTCAATTGAGCATGCTGTTTGGGAGTGTGGACTGTGGATTCAGGGACATGGATGGGACTGCACAGTCACAGGTAACAACTGCCATTCTTACAGGCTACATAATGACCGAGTAGATTGTTGGAGAGGAGGAACACAGTGGTGGGAGGAGGAGGAGGAGGCCTAACTTTACAAAGGCCAAAACCAAGGCCCTGTTCAAGGCCTACCTGGATTGGGAGCCACTTCTCAGTGGACGGCGGGGAACACCTCAAGCCTGTGCTGCTGCATGGGAGAAGGTGGCACGTGCTGTGAACCTACATGGTAGCCACCAGCACTCCGTGCACGAGTGTAAGAAAAAGATGGTCACGGACAGGAGGAGGATAAAGGAAAAGGTGGCTGCCATCAGGGCAGCATGTGCTGCAACAGGTGGGGGACAGCCGGAGGTGGTACAGCTGACCCCACAGGAGGAGAGGCTTGCTGGAAGCATGCAGTGCAGTGCCATTGAGGGTGTTCTGGATGGTGGCTTCCAGATGGATGGTGGCCCATCACTGCATGGTAAGTCATGGTCTGTCTATGGGGGGGGCAGGGTAGGTCACACACAGTAATGCAACTTTGCTTTCCCTTACAGATCCTGAGCATCTGCATGGGTCAGTGGTGGTGGGTCTGTCCACTGTAGACCATCAGCTGGAGTTGAAGGAAGGACCATACACCTCCACAGGTATACGTGGAGCATTGCAACAGTGGGGCCTCCTGGCAGTCCACACTGATGTCATTGTAACAGGTGTGGAGGAAGCCCTGCCTGTGTCCCAGTGTGCTGGCATCCACAGATGCCAGCATGCTGTGACTGGGGCCAATGCAGAGTCTGTCACCGGTGATGATGACACTGCCATCATGGGCAGTGACACATGTGTGCCATGGGATGGCCACACAGCAGGGCACTTCGCGCCCATGGCTGTGGGTGGTGCTGCTGTGGAGGCTTGCATGTCAGCACAGTCCCAGCCTGTGCCTGTCAGCACCAGTGGGGCAGCACTGGTGTCTGTTCAGGACAGTGGGACTGTTGCTGCCACTGCGGTGGCACCACTGAGCCCTGGAGAGTGGCAGCCAGAGGGGCAGCATCAGCAGTCACCCAATGGGCTTGGGGGTACAGGGTTCATCGGCGGCATCTGTGCACCACCTGTGGACATGCCCAGACCTGGTCCTGGTGTGGGTGCTGATCATTGGGACCATGCACACCCTTAGGGACAGGATGCCGAGGAGGCTGATGACCTCTTGGATGAGCATACTCACCTACTGCAAGCATCGGTCCAGCAGCAGATGCAGCTTGTGACATCCGTGGATGCACTGCGTATGGCTCTGGAGTGGGCAGAGGAGCATCGCAGCAGGGACACTGCACTGATCCTGGCAGGGATGGACCGTTTGCGGGAGGATGTGACCGCTGCCATTGACAGGCATGCACAGACATTCATTGCTGTCATGGCCACAATGGGCACACAGTCAGGTCCCCATGCATCGTGGACACCTCGCAGTGCACTATCCACCACCCATTCCTGGTGACATGTGACTCCCACCCTGTCGACACCGGGTTCAGCTGTGGGCATCCCGAGCACTCCTGGCACAGGCATGTTTGGTGTGCTGCAGACCCCTGCATGAGCATGGTCATGTTCATGCAGTGGAACCCCGGGGGGACCATCGATGCCACCCCATGAGGCCAGTGGTCAGCCTGTCAGTGCTGGCAGGTCTCGGTGGGGCTGCCCATGCATCCATGGTGGCTGGGGCACTGTGTCACGTGACTGACCTGTCTCCCAGCACAGCTACTGTCTGGTGCTGGCCTGTATGCATTGTGTGTTTCAGTGGGCAGTGCACGGGTGGGTACCCGGCCCTGCATGCGGACATACAGTCCACCTGCACACCCTCCCAGCTTCTGTCCACAGTTGCGTGTGCATGATGATGCCTGCATTGCACTGTACACCAATGTGCAATGGTGCTCAGCATCTGACACACGCACATGGACAGGCAGTGGGCATGGTGGCCTGTGGACATGTATGCTGCTAGGGTTGGTGTTCTGGGTCAGTGTGCCTCCTGCCTTCTGTGCATGTTTGTTGCATTGTGTGTGTGAGTGTGTGTGTGTCCGTCTGTGTGGCATGTTAATCCTCACCCATCCCTGGTTGTGTGTGTGTGTGCTTCTGTGCCCTGCCACTTCCCTTGATGGCATGCACCCCTGATGTGTGTCCATGCATGTTTGTGGGTTGTGCCTTAGCCACTGGTGGTTGCACATGGCCCCATGACTTATCTGGGTTGGCTGAAGTGCTCCTCTGTGATGATGTCCCAGTGCAGCTGTGCCAGCCAGAGCAGTCAGGGGTCCCGTCGGCCAAGGGGTGGGCTGCCCATCACCATCATCACTGGTGTCCCCATCTTCCCCATTGCTGTCCCCCTCTTTGACCTGTACGGCTATCCCACATTCATTGGCCATGTTGTGCAGGATGCAACAGGCCAGGAATAGCCTGCAGGCCTTTGAGGGGCTGTACTGTAGGGCACCGCCAGAGTTGTCCAGGCAATGGAAATGTGCCTTCAGCATCCTGAACACCCGCTCGATGTCATTACATGTGGTGGTCTGTGCCTCATTGTAGCTTTGCTGCGATGGGGTCGTGGGCCACCGCTAGGGTGTGAGCAGCCAGGGATGGAGTGGGTATCCACTGTCACCTGTGTGTAGAGGGTGGAGGTTAGTTTTGTGATCAGCATCGCCCTGCCCCAGGCCATGTGGGCCACTACCCATGCCACCTCTGGCCATGCCCCCAGGCCCCTATGATTGTCCATGGTTTGCATACTCACCCACTAGGTGGCCAGTGGGGATATCCCCACTCGAATCTGTGGCACAGTGCCAACTGGTGCCAGATGAAAGAATCATGTGCTCCCCAGGGTGCATGGCACAGACATTGATTATACACCCCTGGCACGCACCAACTGGCAGTTGATGCTGGCATAGCCCTTCTGATTAGATATGCGGCCCCTAAGTCAAGGTACGATGGCCACATGGTGCAGTCTATTGCCCCAGCACTCCAGGCATATGTGCTACCCTGTGGAACTCCTGCATGTTTGCTGTGCACTCCGGCACTGTGCTGGGGAAATGGATGTACTCCACAGCACGTGGCAGCAGTGCGCTGAGAAATTGGATATGGTGGCGTGACGTGGCCGACTGGCTTATGGCTGTGGTGTCCCCAGTTGGTCTCTGGAAGGTACCCGTGATGAGCAAGCACATGCAGGCTGTTACCTTAGTCTCCACTGACAGGGCATGGCTCCGTCGTGTGGGTGCTTGCATCACATCACTGCACAGCTCACAGAGCCGCCTCAGAATTTCCTTATTCAGATGGTACCGGCCCACAATCTCAGTATCAGTGTACAGCTCAAAGCTGGTGCAGGCTTTGTACTGTCTGTTGGGGGCATACCACCGATGGGCACTTCCACGGCCATGCCCCCCTGCCGTCTGCCTTCTCACCCCCTGTCATAATGGCCTCCATTTGGAAGGTGGCACTGGCCATGTCCCTGGCTTGTGTTCGCCCCACCTGGCAGCTGTTTTTGTATTCCTCCTGCTGTCCTGGCTGCTATCCAGTTGGTTCAGTGCTTAGCAATTTATTATATGTACCTTGAAGGTGGGTTACATACTACTGGATGTTGGTTTAATAAAGTTAATGAATAAGTTGTGAACAAATAATTTGTGAAAAGGAATTTGGTCATTGTAATATTTATAGGAACAGTTTTTACAGATGGAATATGTGTAAAGATTTCCAATAAGAAGATATAATAAGAAAAACATTTATTTCGATTGAACTGAATGTATAACTTATTAGATATGGATGAAGCTATAGCAGTATTACAAGACATAGGAAATAGCATGCAAAACACTCTACATTTTGTAACATATTCAGAAACAGAGAGAAAACAATTGTTTCCAGCTATGAGGGGCGGTAGGGATCTATCTGCGCAAATGGGAGAAACACCAAAATATTTAGCACAGAAAATAGAAAATTTAAGATTTAAAGATACTAGGTTAGAATGGCATGGATTAACTTAACTCAGTATTCAGAACACAACAGAATACCTAGAGGGTTAAGAATAGCAGTAGAACCCAATTTTGGCATCAATACAAGTAAATTGTTCACTAAATAGGATGGAATACGTAACAGGGCCAGTACTGATTTCATGTATGCTTTGATAGAAGCTATTATAGATGAGAGAAAGATTATAAGTGATGATGTACAAAAAATGCAAGATTTATTGAAATCACAAATGGAGGCAGAAGAATTTATATGAAATTTAGAAGAAATTAAAAAGAAGTTGGGAGAATATGAAGAGAAATTGAAACAAAAATTAAAAAAATGTATTAGAGATACTAATGATTATAAAGATAATAGGGTATATATGTACAAACAATACAATAAAAGAAAATGTGTTAATTATAGTGCTGAAAGTGGTACAGACAGCAATAACAGCTACACAAGAGAGACATTTAGGCAAGAGGAAGGCCAGTTTCAACATGTAGGAGAATCACAACAGCCAAGCACTTCAGCCTTCAATGTGATAGAAAATAGGTATGATTTAAGGACCTGTAGAAATGACTATAGACAACAGGTGGGTTTTTGGGGAGGCAGAGGGGAAGGGGGACTAGAAGGGACAGGTGGAAGGCAAACAAAAACATCTTATTCAGACAGAGGGACAGTGAAACAGTATCAGAAATTATTCCAATATTTAATTTAAGTAACAGAACATTGTCTGAAATAGAGGAAGAAGTATTAGGGCTGGGTCCTTCACTTGCACCTTCCCCACAGGTTGATTTGTTCCAATTAGAGGTAGATTTACAAAGGTTTTTCAGGACAATAAGATTAAAACATTCATTTAGTGAGGGCACAGGTAGTACTGAATATCAAAATAAATTAAAACAAGCATTAAATGTCAAATCATATTATTTACCTCCAGTTGGAAAAAATCATGGTATTGAAACTTTTTGTTTAACAGTAGAGAAAGAGATAGTGCAATCATATAAGAGTAAAGAACAATGCACCCCTAAACAAAAAAATCTGACTTATCTGCAATGACAAGCAATAGAACAATTAAGCCAGGATAAAACTGTAATCATTAAGAATGTAGATAAGGGAGGGGGAATAGTTATACAGGATAGGGAACAATATAAACAAATGTGTTTGAAATTATTAAACAATAAAGAGAATTATTCAGAACTTAATGAAGATCCAACTTTGAAATTACAAGGAAATCTCAGAGAAATATTAGCTGAATATGTTGATTTAAATTGGTTAAATGACTGGGAAATGAGAATTTTGATAAAGGAATATCCTAGAATTCCAACATTTTATAGTATCCCGAAGATACATAAAAATATAACGGACCCTCCCGGAAGACCAATAGTATCTGGGATAGATTCTGTGTTTGACCCAATATCTAATTATATAAATTATCATTTACAACCATTAATAGAGAAAAACATAACCTATATTAGGGATTCCACAGACATAATGCAACAATTCAACGATTTGTCAAAAGTAACAGATTGTAGTGATATTATTTTAGTTACATGGGATGTAACTGATCTTTACACTTCTATACCACATGTGGAAGGAATAAGCACTATGGGGAATATCTTAAATAAAAGAAGTATTGATGAACCAAGGGCAGAAATGTTACAGGAGTTAGCTTTGTTTATACTTAAGAACAACTATTTTGAGTTTAATGGTAAATATTACCAGCAGGATAGGGGCACAGCAATGGGAAGCACAATGGCACCAGCATATGCAAATGCTTTTATGATCAATTTTGAAGAAAAATATGTATTAAATGAACAAGTTAACCAATTTAAGAATAAAATAATACTGTGGAAACGCTTTATTGATGATATGATATGTCTATGGGGTGGAACAGAAAGTGAATTACAAGATTTTCATAAGAAACTTAATGGATGGAATAACAATTTAAAATTCATTATGAACAACAGTTATGAAAGAATTCTGTGCTTAGATCTCCTTATTTTTAAAGATGGAAAGCAATTAAGCACAACAATCTACAGGAAAGAAACAGACAGAAATACAATCTTACACAGTACTAGCTACCATGAACCAAAATTAAAAAACAGTATTCCATATTCACAAATGGTTAGAGTTAAAAGGAATTGTCAAAAAATGGAAGACTATCAACAGAACCAAAAATACATGGTACAGAGATTTGAATAAAGAGGATACAAGAAAAATATTTTAAAAAAAGCATGTTATAAAATTGAGACTAAAACTAGAGATGAACTATTACAGCAAGAAAAATCAGAGAGAGATTTTGGAAAAGTAGTGTTATCTATAAAATATACCGAAAAAAATGAAATATGAAAAATCATTAATAAACATTGGTACATGGTAGCACAGGATAATCAGCAAAATGTAGTATTGCAACAAAAACTGATTGTAGTGGCTAAAAAGGTAGCAAATTTAAAAGACAGACTGGTTCATTCTCAGTTTTTAACACCGGAAAAGGGTGATACTAAAATGCTTTTGGGTCCATTACAACCAGGGATGGTTAGATGTGTAAGATGTGCAGTTTGCAACAACACAATGAGGAAATGTATCTTTAAACATCCATTTTTAATAGGGAATTCAAAATTAAGGATCACATAGATTGTAACACGGAAGGTGTTATCTATGTAATACAGTGCCCATCTGACAAATTGTATGTGGGACAAACAAAAAGAGCTCTTAAGAAAAGGATACTGGAACATAAGGGAGACATTAGAAATAGAAATGCAAATTCACCAGTAGCCATTCATTCAACAAAGAAGCACACACAGGAGTAGCTTTAAGATTTTGGGGGTTGGAAGTGGTTAGACCTTCCTGCAGAGGGGGAAACTATAAAGAGTTATTAAATAAAATGGAAATGAAATGCATTTTTTTGTTAAAAATGTTAGATTCTAATATAGGTATGAATATAGAAAGCAATTGGCAGGCATGCTTTTAGGAAACCTAAACAGCAGAAAAAAGAAGACACTAACTGTTAGAGTGCACCAATCAGCTGGTAAAATAGGTGGCTAACATGTAAACCTAAGAAACAGCAAGATTATTTATAATAGTTGTATTACAGAATAATTGATTCAATAGCCCCTGATACCCTAATCTCCTCACCTAGAAAACCTCAGTAAAGTAAAAATTTTTTATAAGACAGACAGGGTAGTAATATGGCAGTTAAATAATTTGCAGACTTAATAATAGTTATATAAGTAGACAGACCATCTCAATCCTCTTTTGTAGAAAAGTAAAATATGATAGTATTGTAGACAAGTCGTGACTGGTGCTCAGCAGGGGATATAAGAGCCTGTTCATTTTTACTGATTCTCTAGTTCACTATGAGAGAATGTACAGTTGCTTAGCAACAACTTCGGAGTTTTACGAAGGCACACGAAGAGATACATCACTTTGGCAGTAAAAACGAACAGGCTCAAGAGGAAACCACACCTCTTCAGAGCCAAAGGTAGTATAAGAAAACCATTTCAGTAGTTAGTAGGACGCTGAGTAATTCTCCTTATGATAACAGTAGGATTTATACACTGTGAGCAACGGTGAGATAACATTCAGAGGTAATTTAGCCATTGTACTATGTTTAGACATTGAACAGTGTCATGGAGAAAAATAGAGAGTTATATTGTCACTGAAAATCATAATCAATATAATGTGTAAAGCTTAAAATAAGGGGTTGTGGACTGGTATGGGGAAACAGGCTAAAAGCTGAAGGAATGTTTTTCCTGTCGAGGATTTGGCACGAGATGACTATGTTTTGAAAGCAGTTTATTTGGATTTCATATTAGGCTGAATGTGAGTAAATTATGAGATGGATCAGCATTTAGCCCCTTCATGTCTGAATACAAAAGTGATGGCAATGCATATATATCTTCATTGGTGCTCAGCAGGAGATATAAGAGCCTGTTCATTGAAACCGATTCTCCCCCCCCAGGAGAGAATGTACGGTTGCTTAGCAACAACTTCAGAGAGATCCGAAGGTACACGAAGTGATACGTCACTTTGGCGGGAACAACGAACAGGCTCAAGAGGACACCGCACCCCTTAGAGTTAAAGAAAGCATGAAAACGTTATTTAACAAGCAGGATGCCAAGTAAAGAACTTTTTCAATTGTAAAAGGATTTATATACTGTGGGCAATAGAGAACGTTTTGCGGTAAATCATATTAAGAAATAAGGTATATTAAAACATGAATTTGAGACTGTATAAGCAAACTCTAATGAGTGTTGTTTCGATAATATTTAGATGCTGAACAAGAGTTACGGAGAGATTTGGAGAGTTACATTATTGTTGAGAGTGATAAGTAGTGGTGATCTGGGACAAAAATGATGGCATTATCTTGCTTACTGAGGTAAGAGAAAAAAGAAGTAAAAAAATAAATCAATCACTGTAACAATGTGGGTTTACATGAAATCTAATGGAAAATTGATGAAATTAAATGACAACATTAGTAAAATGAAGTGGGAAGTATATTTAAAGCTCAGAATAAGGGATTGTGGAATGTTATGGGGAAAGCAGGCTGTTGCAGACATAAATGTTTTTTCTGTTGAGCATGTGGAATGAGACATTATGCACTAATAATGTTTTTTTTTTTTTTTTTTTAATTCTTTATTTTTCCTCCCGAGCTGCCTGCCGCCCGGTACTATCTGCCCAGTCACGGACCACGAGCTTACACTTCCTCAAATTGGCTGCGAGCCCTCCAAGACCCCGTGGCTTGCCCCCCATAGTGGGGCTGTGGCACTCTCCCTTTTGCATGCCGCAGACGTTGGGATAGGTCAGAGGGCTGTCCTGAGGAGCTAATTGAAGCCATGGCAGGCTTCATGGAAGGCAGCAGGCAGCTGTCTTCTTTTTCCATTTTCTGGGGAGGCAGGATCGTGCAATGACGCCCAGCGTCTGCCCCGCCTCCTGAATGTGCCAGCGCCAGCAGCTGCATGACTTCCCAGCCTCCGCCAGGGGTCGCCAATGCTCTGGACACTTCCCCACCCTCCCCGCGGAGAAGGAGAGCAGTACATGGGATGCTCTATCCATCTCCCCCGGCCAGCCCTCCAGTGCCCCCAGGTCCGTTCCCGAACCCGGGTCACTGGCGCCGCATGCAGAAATCCAACCACTGCGCCGACGGGCCGGCCTAATAATGGTTGTTTGATGTTATATGTTTTATAGGAGCTGATATGTATAGCCATATGGAAACTGTTGGTTACAAAAAAGAACTTCAAACAACTAAGTATTAATGGTAATTTGTACATAATATTCCGAAATGAAAATTAATGTATCTGAAACATATATGGATTTGAAGATATAAATATTAAAATATGTAATTTCTGTTTTAAACAGATGGAAACTGTATTATGAAACATGCCCCGTGAACAAGCTCTGAGGAGCGAAACGTAGGAGTGAATAAAAGAAAATAAGAAGTGAAAGCTGCATTAGAAGTGATTTATTTACTGTGTCAAGTGATTATCCCCTAGTTCTCATAAAGATATTGATATTAGTTTATACCTTCATTAAGGGGGGTTAGAAAAACTAACCATTACCCAGTTGGTTCAGTGCCTGGCTGCTACTTCCCCTGCACCGGGTACACCTGCCTGTGCTGGCCTCTGCGCTGTGTGGCTCCCCACACCTTCCCTGTGCCTGGCTGTTCAGAGTGCCCTTTCCCTGGCCTGCCCTGTTTGTGCCTCCTGCCCTGTCTATCTGGCTAGAGTTCTGCCTCATGTGGCTTCCCTGTAGCATTCTTGCACCTCTCCCTTGCTCCTTTTTATTTTGGCTCATTTCCACTATGGCGCAACTTCCGCTTGCTCCCCTATTGCGCTTGGCGCAAGTCGTTGAATATCGCACTGCGCCATTTATACATGGTTCCTCCCCTTTGGTTGTGCATGCCTTCATTATCATTGCACTGTTGCTCAGCATGATTTCAGGGGTGCAACTGCCTCCTGCTGAATATCGCAGAATTGTGCAATTTTGGACTTGCGCAGGCACAACCCTATTGCTCATGGCTCAACGCTTTTGAATATCTGGGCTAGTATATCAAAATCATGAGTTTGCATTAATACACAATTCATCAATTTTAGGCAATAGTTGTAGTTCCATTTATTGTATGACAAAAATTTAAAATGTTATCATTACAATTGTTTTAAATATTTTACAGACAACAGTCCATTTAACTTTATACACAATAATTAAAAATCCATCAATATTTGAATTTAATAATAAAAAAGGAAGACCCATTCCATCTTCTATTTCCAGCTTCTCATTGTTTCTCTTACATAGGTTATTCTCTAAAGATTATATATTTTTCTCTTCTAGATTATTTTTAAAAACATGTTTTTGTTTTCTTCAATAATTTCACAAAATCTTGCTACTTCACTTATTAACTCCTCATTATTAGTCTTTAGAACATAATTTAGTTGGTATCTTGGTTCCATATTCAAGTTTGCTAATACATTCTAAAAATTCTCTCCCTCATTCTTATACAATAGGCATAATATTAATAGATGTAAAAGGTTATCATCACTGAGCTTACAGGCACACTTATTTGAGTTGGTTTGTTTAAAAAATGTTTTCAGCGTCTGGCTGGGTACATAGCCAAATCTAAATCTAGCCATGGCTTTCCTACCTTTTAAGTTTTTCTAAGTTTTAAGGTACCCCTCCATTGCAAAATGTATTTCTCTATTACTAGTGAGCCAGTAGCTTAATTTATAGCCATTGGCTAAACTATTCTCCTTTTGTATATGTATGTCTCTAATTCTAGTCCTTATTTGTTGTACTATAAATTTAAAAGGTGTTCGGGAAGCTTGGTTAATACAATCAAGTAATCCATAAGGCTTGATGATAGAATCTACAATTGTCATACTAGGAAAAGTAAAGCCTCTATCACTATAATCAGTTGCTTCCTTGAGGCAAATCCTAGGTAGACGTTCCTTCTGCATGTTATACACCTTAAACCAGAATAAACACAATTGCTGTTTTATACTTTGAACCATTGTTGTTTGGCCAAATTCTAATCCAGCTATACTAGAAGCAGCATCCCTGGGTAATCCTAAAATTCTTTTATAAAATCTGTTCATAGTCACTTCCAGATCTTGTGTATTTCCAGTTCCCCATATTTCTGCCTGGTATAAAACTTGAGACTTTACTTTGGCATTTAATGCTCATATGATTGCCTTAACTGAATGTCCTGCATATTTGTAAGAAAATCTTTCTACCAATGGTATAACTCATTTAATCTTTTGTGTAATAGTCTTGATATGTTCATTCTAATTTAAATCTCTTGTTAATATTATCCCAACATAACAACATTTTTAACTTGTTCTATTTTAAAACTCTTGTAAAACTGTGTAAATTCTCTGAGTTAATTTCTGATTATCAAATACCATGCACTTAGTTTTTTTCAAAATTTATCACCAGTGATGCTTTTACACAATTTCCATAAAATGTGTTTATACTTCTTAGTATTCCTAGGAAACTGGTTGAGATGAGGACCAGATCATCTGCACATGCCAAATAAAGGCAACGCCTACTACCCAACCGGGACATGTGCAGCTCAGGATCATACATATCTCCCATAACTCTGTTCAAAAAGATATTAAATAATATTGGTGACAGTACACATCCCTGTTTCACTCCAGTGTTAGAAACTTTATAGTGGTATCTCCTTCCTTATTATATCTCACCATTGTGTAATTTTCCTGATAGAGTGTTTTTAATATGTTAATCATTGCTTTATCCATCTCACTTTCTTCTAATACCTCCCGCAATTTCTCTCTATTAACTTTGTCAAATGCAGCCATAAGATCTATAATGACACAAAATAATTGTTGTCTTTTAAATCTTGTGTATTTATGTATTAGATGAACTAGGGTATAACATTAGTCTGTAGTTGAATGTTGTGGCATGAAGCCTGCTTGGGCTTCATCTATTATTCTTCTACTATTTATCCTCTCCATTATTCTCATATGTAAGACCTTTGTAAATAGTTGTTGTGAGGTGTCTAGCAAACTTATGGGTCTATAATTGTTAGGATTATCCATGTTTCCCTTCTTGAAAATAGGAATAATAATATTTTTTTTCCAAATGGAGGGCATATTTCCTATCATTTGTATTGTGTTATACACAATTTTCAGGGTGGGTATCCAGAGCTTAGGATCATCTATTAAAATATCTATTGGCACACCACCGGGTACTGTGGCCCTATATCATTTTGCCACCTCTATTACATTGTAAAGCTCCATTTCCATAATTGAATCATCTAGTGGTATCCACTCTTTTGATATTTCCCTTCCTTTCTGATCTATATTTTTGTCAAAGAAAATAACTTTATTGTTATTCTCACAGGTGCTGGGGTCATAAACTTCTCAATATCTTCCAAATATCTTTCCCATCCTTTTGCCACTATATGCCAATATTTTTTATTATCATTTTTCCTCACTGCCTTTTCAAATACAGTCCATAATAATTTTATGTAATTGTCCCTTTTTAACTTCAGTAGGTTTTTATATTCTTTCCTCATACTATTAAGCCAATGTTTATTTATTTTGTTGGGATCTTTATAAACCTTCCTTGCTATTATATTAATTTATTTTTTAAGTGCCTTGCATTTGGCATCAAATCATTTACTTCCTTATTTCAATTTATTTTAAGTGACTTTAAGTAGTGTAGAGGATATAGATTTCATGATTCCCAGAAATTCCTGTATGCACTTCGTCTTATCCTTATATACTACCATATTAGCAATTTCTTCCCTTATCCCAAATTCCTTTAGTAATTCCATTGATTTGTATTATTTTATTAATTCCCACTTAATCCCCTTTTTAGTTCTAATTATTTCTTGTTTTTTGATCACCCTGCTTTCTTTAAATCTCCCTAAATTCATGCTAATCTCCGAGGGAGCATGTTCACTCTTTGCCCTTCTTTCTAGCCTCATATCTTAATTTATGTATAAAATTACCCAAACACCAACAGTGATCAATTACAGATGCCCCTCTATTCACGTATAAGTAAAAGATCCCTGATAATCTCCCTTTGTTCTTCCATTAAGCAATATTATACAATGGGCACACAACAAAAGACAACATGTTGCATTCTGATTGGTTGGCTGGCACCTTTTCAGCGTGATAAATCCTCCAGTGTACCCACTGGAAAAGGTACCAGCAACCAGTCAGCCACATCAGGAACCCCCTCACAAATCCCTCCGATCATGGCAAACACACCACTGGCAAGCTCAAGGACTGACGGTGAGATTACCTAGTTGCTAACCCGACTGTAAACTCCCGAACAGTAACAAAATCCTGTCCAAAGTTACCGAATGTACTTTAAATATCTACTTCATCTCCCATATTATCTCCTCAGCCTCCACTCCCAATCCAGCCTGCAACTTGGCAAACTGCAATTGTTAACAGGTATGCAAGTCTTTCGTTAGCCAGGCTGTGTGACCGACATTTCGACACTTCTAATTCAAATCACACTTCTCCACTATGTGGGCTCTTAGAAAGACAAGTGATTCACCCTATCAAATTACAAGATCGACACCAGCAACTCCAATCAGCGATTTCAAAGGGGGAAGGACTACAGCGCCGTTTGGTTACGTGGTGAACTACTACACAGTTCGTGGCGGGCACAGAGTGGAGTCAGAGAAAAAATATTATGAAATTATGCATCTTCTATGCAGCTCAACTTCTTCACGTGTTTTGCTGCTCTGCAGCACCCACGATGTCTCACACAGTCATTTAAATGGGTAAGCTAACAAGAGTCTCCCTACTAGCAAAGGACTATTTGTTTCTGACGGAGTAAGACAATTTAAAACAAATATTTAAAATACAAAAAAAAAACTTTTTTTTATTTTCTCACAAAAAAAAACAACTGAGACATTGTATAATAGCAATATACCACTCCAGGGAGTGGGTACATGGGTGGATTTAACACTTCTGGTATGGTTAAGTCACTCGGCTGTGCCTCATGACCAAACCACACCAGGCGTGGTAAATCCACCCATATACCCACTCCCTGTCATGGTATATTGCTTAAATAACCCATTATCCTCCATCAATTCTATTAGTTGTTTTCCTCTTTCACAAGTTGTTAAATCCCTTGTCCTTCTTTCCAGGGCAATAAATAAAGATTCCTGAGCTGCACATGCCCCAGCTAGTTCATCCGATAATCCCAGATCTCTCCCCACTCTGGCATTTAGATCCTCTACAACAATTATTCCACTCTCTGGTTCCTTCTCTGAGAATGACTCCAATATGTTCCTTAGGTTCTTTCTAACATTTTTTTCCTCATAATTCGACCCTCTCAGGGGAAAGTACATATTCACTATATATAGAATGTCATTAAGAGTTACCTCAACCACTAAAATATGTTCCATATCCGTTTCTACTTCTTCATGTGTGGCATATTCCATTGTCTTACACCAGGTTATAGACCCCACTGAAAGTCATCTGTATTTCCTCATGCTCTTTGCCTTTTTAAAAAATAGTTTATACCCATTCATATTAATTTCCTCACTGATCCATGTTTCTTGGATGCAAACATGATTAAAAAACCTAATGTAATCTATAAAAGAGGGATCTACAAGTTTCTCTCTAATCCCTGTAACATTCCAGGATAACATATTGAAGTTTTTCCTTGTCTCCCCCGATCTATCCCCATTTAATTTTGTCCAATTATGTCAATTGTCCATCTCATTCAACACTTGGTATCTATCTGTTGTTCTCACCAAGGCTATCCAGCTGGCTTCTTTTAGTACTTTATTACTTCAAATGAATTCCCCAGCTTCCCCAACCAGGTGAATGTCAATTCTATCCAATTTCTCTATATAAGACATAATATGTTGGTAAGCATAGTAGGTCCTGAGCCATAGTGTCTCCTGGCCCTCATCATCCCATCTTTTAGCTTTTGTGATAATTTTGTTTAGTTCTTTATCTTTCAATATGTTCTGCAGAAATTCTACAACTTTACTCCTCAAGTTATTTTTTGTTTCCTTTAAAAAATTCCCTATTCCATAAATAGAAATCATCCTTTCAGTTTCCCCTTTTTGTAAGTTCGATCTATCTTCAAAGCATTCAGGGAAAATATTCCTAATAATTACAACACTCTCAGTTTCAAATCCTAAGTCTTTCAATTTGTGTTTCATCTTTTCTAGTGCCTTTAACACATAATACTTGCCTGATATTAAAAATACCAGTTCCATATTCCTTATAGGTCTTATTATACTCATTTTGTCTAGGATCATACAGCTACTATTCTGGATTATGTCCTCCAATAAGTGTTTTAAGTGTCTATTTAACAGTTCTTCTATTTCATCTGGTATCAATGAGACTTTATATATTGGGAGTACATAATCTGTCTCTAAAATCCTTTCTAATATACCTTTGAGTCTAACTGAATGTCCATCTCTTCATTTTTACTCTCTTGTGTCATATTTCTAAAGTTTTATTCTTTACTTACTTCTGAGGTATTAATTTCCTTTAGATTTCCATTATTTTCTCTTATTATTTTGTCTTTGCCCTCCTGATTTTTATCTTTCTGTACTTTATTCAACTTTTTGTTACTTTGTTCTTTCCTTTTCTTTAGTTCCGCTCTCTCCCTACTTTCTCCTCTTTCCCTAACATTTGTATGTACTTCTTATTTACTGACCTTCTCTTATTATAGGTTTTAAAGTCCTTTTTTAGTGTTTTCTCATTTTTATTTTCCCCTTTAATTCTCACTCCCTTACCTTCTTCCTTATCTTTCCCTGTATCAACCTTCCTTATTTCTCCCCTATGTGATGTTTTCTTTCCCCTAGTTCCCCTTTCATAGTATACTGATTTTGTTTGTTTCTTGTATCTTCCTCTTTATGTATGGGGTATCCTTCCTCCATCATTGTTGTCCACTATTTACTTTTCCCCTTTTCCTCTTGTTCCATTTTGTCTATGGACCTCAGATGATAATTGTCGTTCTCTATAAACTTTACTTTCCTTTCCTTGCTTGATTTTTCTTTGAGACCCCCAAAGCTATTTCACTTGTTGAATCTAGCACCTCAGATTCCATTGTTTTTCCCCTCTCATCCCTTTTTCCAATCCTTTCCCCTTAGTCTCTGTGCTTCTTCCACTCCTTTTCCCATAATTGTGGGCTCCTTGTTCTTAATTCCTCTATAATGATGTTACTATTATCATACCTTTCTGGAAGCATTACTAATACTATTTCTAATCCTGTATCTTCCTATGACTCAGAGCTTGTTTGAATTGACCTGTTCATCAGAGGTGCTGATGAAGCCCTGGGGGATGAGATCTCCAGCACACTCTGCAATCCCCACCCCCTGGGTTCAATGGATTTATTTCCCCTATATATTATTCTTTCTTCAGCAGCTTTCACAATTCCAAACTCTTCATTCTTTTTTTGTTCTAATAGTTTATCCACTTGTTCTTTGTTTTCAATAAATAATCCCTTTAGGAAAGAGAGATCTTGTTTTATCATCATTAGTTGTTCATAAATCATTGTATTAGCCAGTAAAGGGTCCCTAAGTACAATAGTACATTCCTTTGTTATATTTTCTAATGATGGCAAACTATATTCGATGGGACTCATTAATTGTGTTTTAGATTGAATATTCCCTTCTAATGACCCACTCTGTATGGTGTAATTATCCTCTATCTGTCTATTTATTTAACTCTTTTCCATAGATTCATATTCTAACATAGGCGAACAACATAAGCCCTTTGTGTCTTGTTTTAATTTTTTAATTTTCTTAATTTTTTCTTCGATTCTGCTATTTGTCAGAATCATTTCCTTTATACTCTCTACAGTTCTAGATCCTTCCTTGTTTACTAATTCTAATTTGCCCTCTTTTCTACAGGGGGTAACTTTTCCAGTTCCAGACTCTGATCCTTCTTTGCCATATTTACTTGTCTCTGTTAGTCCCCCTTCATGTTCTGTATTTCCAAAGAACTCCCAAATAAATGGTCGGGTCAATTTTGATTTAATTATTTTATTATCTGAATTATTAAGGCTCAGATGCTCTGAGTCTTGAGAACTTTCTAGTTCTACCCTCTTTGTAAGATTTTGTGATGACCATCACTTTTCACATCCTTGCTAATGACCTCTTTCTCATATAGGTCTGTAACCTCATTCTCTTTCTTGAAGTGTTCTGCCTTAGTTCTAGTTGAATTACTCATTCTTTGCCTTCTCCATGTCTCTTTCAGTTCTTTTATATTTTTCATCTGTAAAAAGTCCTTATCTAATATAGTACCCCTGTCCATTTTTGCACCTCCTTTGTTAATTTTTCTTCCTTTTGTCTCAACTGGCATGTTTATGAGCTATTTCACTTATTTCAAACCCCTCTTTATTGAGGAGATGGTCATAGCAGAGGGAGAAAATTAATGGGTGAATTAATAGGCGAAGGGTATCAGCAAAACACTAAATAATGAACCAGTGTGATGTAAACTATCCGAAGTATAAAATGCGGCCTTGTGAAAATCCTACAAGATATCCTGAGTCTCTTTGTTCTTTCAGGTGTATTATTTTTCCCCGTAAAATATAATCCTCCAAGAAGATACAATAGAAACATAGAAACATAGACTTTGATGGCAGATAAGGACCGCTTGGCCCATCTAGTCTGCCCATTAGTCTGCCCAATGTCTTCTCTTCTCCTGTTCTCTGAATCAATCCAGTCCTATCCAATTAGTTTTTCCCTCTTCCGAGGTACCTGTAGTCTGATGTCTTAGTTCTCTTAATTCTCCAGGTACCACGGTTTGAAAATTGTTCTTTAAAAGTTTTAAATTCCTTTTTTCATTCTGTTTCAAAACTACAGTTTTTCTCTATCTCCTCTGCATCCTTGCTCCTCTTAATTTGAAATTCTTTTTCTCCAAATTGGTGTAGGAAGATATCATGTAACTCCTCTCTGTTTATCCCTATGAATGGTGAAACACTTGCTTCCAATGATCAAAACAGTTTGAGTTTTGTGGGAGATGAGACTCTTCAGCTTGTGCGGATTCACCTGTGTTGAGATGGTGTTCATTTCAATTGTGACATTTTCAGCTGTGTATCTAGAGATTTAGTTAATATATAATCACGTTCTGGTCAGCGAGTGGTGTTCCAGTGTTAGCTGTGTGTCAAAGCCTTAATGGTAGTGAATATCTTTAGGCAATAAACTTTTGAGGGCTCAATTTTCAAAGCCCCATAATTGATGCAAGGTGCTTGTGTCAAGCAGAATTGATATAAGGGCACCTTGCTTCAAAAGTTGCAGCAATCATGATTTTCAAATGCAGACTGCATTGAAATCAGGTGCTGTTGCACTGAACTAGACTTGCACCAGTCCTGTACCACAGAAGGGTGTGCACTATGGTGGAAGGAGGCTTCTGCCAGGGTGCAGCTGCAGTATTTCCATTTTTGGGATTCCCAAAGCTTGCCTACTGGCCGCAGGCCCCCCAGAGGTTATACCAGCCCAGAGCTAGTCTAACAGCCATTGTGCCACACTGCCTGTCAGGTCTGGGTGGGGGGGCATGTCCCCCTGTTGCAGATGCCTCCTGCCAGCTCCTCAAATTGATCTGATTGTCCACATTGCCTACTGCATCCTCACCTGGTGCCAGAACCTACCAGGTCTTGAGAGACATGAGGCACACTCCATGTAAGGGGCACTGGGCAAGGGCCAACATGTGGATGACTGGCAATATGTGGGCAATGCCTGAGGCACGGCATCCAACCCTCCCCCAACATGTGGGTAAAGTAGTGTGGGTATGATATCTCCTACGGGTAAAATGTGTTGTCTTATTATAGTGTTTCTTCTTGGGCTTGTCCTGCATTGAGGATCTGCTCTCACTCAGAGTGCATGTTGTTTCAGAGGCCTATCACAACCTTTCATGGCATTCCTGTTAGAGGAATCATGAAATCTTTCCACCAAATTGGTATATTTACTCCCTTTTGATTGGGTTCTAAATTGCAGCAGCAGACCCATCACTAAATAAACTACCATTAGCCTTAAGGGAAGATAACCTAGGCCTTGGATCCCCAGAGGTTTCCTCCTGTTAAAAGGGTGTTTTTCCTCTCCTCCATGCCAAAGGTCATAATACGTAGTTATTTGTTTATAGTATATTTACCAGTTTCCTTAGATAGGCTTCCGCTGTTGGATGAAGATGGATGGTGGTCCTACTCACTGTTCCCTCTCTTCTTTGGAAGCCCCTTGATGCTATCAGTGCAATCTATTTTATCAGTGCAATCCTGACAACCTGTGCATATCATTTGTGTTTCATCAAGCTGTTTTGTTGATGTCAATCTGCTTTTCTACCTCGTAGTCAACATTTATTGTTCATTGTTTTTTGGGGGGCTCTTTCCTAAGGTACCTTTAGCCAAGGAAATCTTTCCTGTGGCACCTCTAGGGGTGGAACCCTCTCCAAAGGTTCTTTGCCTTCAGTACCCCTACAGGGTAGTAATTCCCTGTGGAATAGAGAGTGAGAATGGCCAAACAGTTATCACAGTTGCACTAGCATAACACTACTCTGGTTGCAAAGGCCCATTGAACTGAAAGGCTATGCCTGTAGTTCAATGGGAGGAGCAACCAGCCAAGCCCACTTCCTGAGCTATATAAGCTGTTCCTCCAAGCTTCCTTCTGAAGCACTTTTTCTTTGCCCTACCACCCTTTCCTCCTCCTTTAACAGCATGCCTCTCTCCTGGGGGGGGGTCCTTCATAAGGTATCTTTAACTAAAGGAATCTTTCCCATGACACCTCTAAGGGTGGAACCTTCTTCAAAGGTTCCTTTCCTTTCAGTATCCCTACTGGGTGATATGTTCGTGTGGAACAGAGAGTTCAAATGGCCAAACAGTTATCACAGTTGCACAAACATAACACTATTCTGGTTACATAGGCCCATTGAATAAATATGCTAGAATAAACTAGCCCAAGAAGAAACACTATAATAAGACAACACATTTTACCAGTGAGAGATATCATACCCACACTACTTTACCCACACTTCACTTGCACTTAGTGGCTACAGCATCTAGCAACACATCTTTTCAAATCCCCAAACCCTGCCAAGTGGGCTACCTCCACCAATCAAGGAGAGGAGGAAGTGTAAGCTAGCTATGTGGTTCAGTTCAGTTATGGGGTGCTGGACAAACAGAAGCAGTCTGTGCAGACAGTACGCAGGAGAAATCAAGTGTGACCAGTTTCAGGGAAGAAATATGCAAATCAGATAAAAATAGATTCTGTATATAGATATAGATATATATTTCCACAGAAGTAAGGACATTTGGCATTAAAGTTTCCAGCCCTAAGTGTCCACCCTAACTCCCAACTCCCCAAGCAGCAAAAGGGCAAGAATAAATAAGCAACCACAGACAGTCAGTTAGTCGAATCATTGCACAGTGAAGTTCTCATTTGGGGCCCCCTGTAGTCCTTCCCCTTTGGAGATGGTTTGGTATTGCCTTTTAACAGGACTTAGACCAGAAGGACTGTTGGCTGTACTGGACATCTCAGAGTTGGTGGCAGTTTGTGTAACAGGATCAGAGAATGTCGCGGTGACCTATAATAAGATTATTACCAATGCCTTCAACTCAGGAGTACTTACCCATGTATGACCTCAGGTATCATGCTTAGGTTCCCCATAGTTTGATGGACAGCGTAGGGGGGGTGAAAACCAGGGGTCAAAGGTTAAATCTCTGTTGGAGGAGGTCCAGGCCCCAGGAGGACAAATTGACTTTGATGATTCATTACAATGAATATCAAAGGGAAATCTCTTTTATTAAACCCAACCTGTTTTCAGCAGGTGAGAGCTGGTTTATCAGAAAAGTGAGAAGATTTTGCTTGATTCTTTTGGATACAGTGTCCTCCATTCAATACAGGATCTCTCCCAGTGGGCTGTTACAACCTGGTAGAATTAGACCTGCACCTCATGGATGCACTCAGCTGTCATGGAGAGACTTTCAGCCAATTACTATGGAAGTGATCTGCAAGGTGATTTTGGAGCTGCAGTCCACTTTTTGTGAATTAGCCCAGGTCCAACATTTCTGTTGGTAAGCTACATGGGATTTCTGCAGTCAGTGTTCATTGAAATAGTTTGGTGTTCCCTTTGGAGGATGTCTTCCTGGTGGTATTGAAAAATGCACTGGTTTTGGTCCCTTTTGAAGAAACCATCTCTGGACCCAGATATTCTGGCAAACTAGCATCCTGTCTTTAACTTCCCTTTTTTAGGTAATGTTATTGAAAAGATTTTGGTGCTACTGCTCGAAGCACATATCACAGCTCACGACATCTATGAGCCCCATCAGTCATGTTTTAGATGGAGGCATTGCACTGAGATGGTGCTGGTCAGGGTACATAATTACCTTCTTGAGGCAAGAGATATGGGTGAGCAGTCAGTTCTCATTCTCCTTGATCTTTCTTCAGAATTTGACACCGTGGACCTTGGGTTCTTGTTCAATCATCTGAGGGAGTACAGAGGGCTCACTGGCACCGTCATGTGCTGATTTGAGTCCTACCTCAGGAACAGGATCCATAGGTTGGTAAGGGAACTTTTTCATCATCCTCCAATGCCCCTGCTTTATGGCATGCCTCAAGGTTTGGTCCTCTCTCCTATACTGTTCACAGTGTACAAGCTACCTGCAGGGAGATCATTCAACAATACAATCTTAGTTTCCACTGCTATGCAGACGAGGTGTCTGCAATGGTGAAAAATCTGGGAGTAATTTTTGATGACCAGCTGACACTGGAGGCTCAAGAGTCTGCTGTAGACAGGAGTGACTTTTACCATTCTAGGACCATTCACTGGATTAAGTCCCTTGTCCCTCCTGAAGATCTGCCAACACTACTGCATGTGTTTGTGATGTCCAAGCTGGACTACTGTAATGAACACTACCGTGGGGTAAATGGAAGTAACCTATGATTCTTGCAGATGGTGCTCTTTAGGTCCAGTCATGTTACTCCAGTCTTTTGTGATCTACACTGGCTGCCTGTGAAATGGTGCATTATCTTTAAGGTTGTTTCACTAACCTATAAAGGCCTACATGGGTTGGGCCCTGATTACGTGTTAGAACTTTTGCATCCTCTCTAGTCCTCATGCTCCCTTTGCTCCACTGAGGAAGGTCTTCTCTCAGTCCTAAGGACACAGCCGAAGTTCTCAAGGGATTATACATTTGAGGTGGCTGACCCTTTGCTGTGGTATATTCTGCCAATTGCACTGAGAGAAGCCCTTCAGTGGTGGCCTTTAAAAGTAGATTAAAGACATATCTGTTTTTGATTTGTAATTTTTAGTTTAGTGAGGAATTTTTTATATAGGATTTTTATGGCTTCCTAAACCCAGCAGGTGGCTACAGTCCCTCCCTCAGAAGTACTCAGTCTCCAACCGTACAGTTCCCCAATCCAACATCCCTCTAAATCCTCCATGGATTTCTCCAAATGGCTGGGCCAGGGTAAAGTGGCGTCGGCTTTACCTCCACCCCAGAGCAAAATTGAGGGGCCAGCCGGGGTGCTGGTGTGGCCATCATGGAGCCTGATGGATCCTTTTTCCTTTTTCCTCCATCCCCTTTCCCTACCAAAGTAAGGATGCTGGTGTGTGCCTTCCAGACCCATACCGTACTCTGGCAACCGCCAGTGGGCAGTCAGCGAGAAAGATGACAAACCACCCTCCCCAAGAGAGGAGAGTAGTCCTCCAGATGCTTGAACCTTTCTCACCCCTGCCAACCCCAGGCTGATCTGGCTCTTTCCCGAACCCAGTACAAGGTATAGCGACCAGCGACTCAACCTCCAGCGCCACAGGGCCAGATTATTTATTGAGGATTTTAACTTATAATGCACACATCTTGCAACATCAGCAGTTCCAAAGTGACTCTCTGAACCTTCCCAGAACATATGTTCCTTGGATTGCAGACTAATGCCAAAATACAAAGATGCAGTTTCAAGTAAAAAGGGCCCAAAATATCCCAAAGATACAATCATATGGAGACCCTTTGCTCCTTCCATCTTATCCATGAGTGAAGTTGCAGTTTGCCAAAATTGCTGGTCCTCAATAACCAACGAGATACTCAAGCATGAACCTTTATAATAGCAACACAGTATAACCCGGAATATAGCATACCTGTTTAGACAGGCCTTCAGGGACCACAACTAGTCCCTGTATTTACTATGTAGCAGCAGATGTTTAAATTACAATGACAGTAATTTATGTATTCATTTATTTATTTATTTTATTACTGGTGTTCTTATTAATTTGTTTCCTTATTTATTATAATGTTCAATTATCTGCCTGTCTACAGTAGTACAGTGCCCTGAGCCTCCGGGGAAGGCTGCCTTATAAATAAAGTTATTACTACTACTGTACTGAATCTGATATCAAGGATTGGGCACCCCTGTGTCTGCTTAACTGTATGGTGTAGGGCTGTGCGAATACCTTTTTTCAAATATTCAGCCGAATATTTGTTATTTGGTGTCAAAATATTTGTTATTCAGTATTCATTATTCATTATTCAGGTGACTGGGAGGGGGGTATTTAAAAATAAAGAAGCACCCCCTCGGCCAGCATTAAATAAATATTTTATCCCTGGTGTCTAGTGGTCCGAGCCCCCCGTTCAATCGTCGGTCCAAAATAAAGAACTCCCCCACCCAGACTCTCAGCAATATCCCTGGTCCCTGTCCCAAAATCTATAAAAATTAAAAAACAATCCCTCATCTCCCTGGTGTCTAGTGGACCTCCAACCCCTTCACCCTGTTAGGTAGTGCCCCTACCTTACCCCCCACCCACGACTCCAAGCGGGCCACGGCAGAGCCCTCCCCTCCATGGCTGGCAGCCTGACTGAGTTTTCAGTAAATGAGAGTGTGCTTGTACAAACACACACTCATTCACTGACAGATTCAGCTATCAGTGACCAGCACTACCAGGGACTAGAGGTTAAGGTGAAGGGGGAGCTGTTCTGGTCACCAGCGGGGTGGCAGGATGGGGGGAAATGGGGTCCACAATGCCATTTCCCCCATCCCATCCCTTCGTCGGTGACTACAGCAGCTCCCCTCTCCTCTCTAGCCCATGATAGTGCTAGTCACTGCTGGTGGCTGAATCTGAGCACCAATGAATGAGCACATGCTTGTTCAAGCATGTGCTCATTCATTCAAAACTCAGTTGGGATGCCAGCCATGGAGGTGAGTGGAGGGCTGTGCCAGTGGCCTGCTTGGGTCATGGGTGGAGGGGAGCAGGGTGGGGTACTACCTGATAGGGTGGGTGGGGTCAACTAGACACCAGGGAAGTGAGAGATTTTATTTTTATTTTATACATTTGGGAACAGGGGACTGGGGATATTGCTGAGGGTCTTGGGGATGGGGGATTCTTCATTGTGGACTGGCAATTGTCCAGGGGGTTGGGACCACTAGATACCAGGGCTAAAAAAATTATTTAATACTGGCCAGGGGGGTGGGAAAGGCTTTTTTCCTTGCACATGGCTGAATACTGAATACCAGCCGAATAGTTGGCTATTCAGTATTCTGCTCAGAAAATTTGGATAGTCCATTATTCGTGGTATTTGGAAATACTATTCAGTATTTGCACAGCCCTAGTATGGTGGCACTGGGGGTGGGTGCCAAGGTTCACTTTTCTATAATAATACAGAATACAACATTGGTGAAACATGAGAGAGTACTGACTGAGCTGGGAGAGGGAGGAAATTAAGAAATAGATAAACAGATTGATGATAGATAGATAGATAGATAGTAGATGATCAATAGCTTACCATTTTAACTCAAGCTTACAGCACAACTAGAGCTGCCGCAACACAAATCAAGAAAGTCCCATTGTTCTCCTACAGAAAATGCAGGTGAACGGCTCCTCTCACTAAAAAGGACACCCCAAATCTAGTCTGGCTCAGATGTCTGTTTTTTGAAAAGTCATAATTTTTAAGTATTTTCAAGATTAGTACAGAAAAAAACCAGGATGGTGACTGTAATGAACCAAAAGAAAAATTTCTGTTCCTGAGAACTATTTTCTGTTCTTAACACTAAGTGATGTGAATTGAAAATGCTCTAATGCAGGAGTCCTCATACTTTGTCATAGTGAGGCTCCCCAAAGCCTCGGAAAAGATCCTGAGCCTCCCCCTAATATAGAAATAATTTTGGGCCTCCCCATAGTTAGAACAACTATCATACTTTGCACATTACAGGAAGAATACGATGAAGTGCATGTGAGTAGCTGAGTTTATTCTCATTTTATTGTACTTATTATTCTCCCTCTCTATAACCACCCTCCCCAGTTCAGCCTACTTACTCCACACTTCGGACTTTTGGACTCTGTTTACCACTCATTGCAATACCTCCATGAGTCAGATTGTTTTATTTGTCAGTTTTACTCTGCTCTCACCTTCTCAGCGACCATTTTTCTCCCTCCTGTTCTTGCTCCTAGTATCTCATTGTTTAGCCTTCGTATTTGTGTTTTTCTGCAGCCAGTATAATGGGTCAGTTGTTACCTTGTTCCTATTCATTTGCATTGTTTTGAATTTTGTTTTGCACAATTTCCAAAAATTGTATTTCCCCCATGTCATACCAGGAAACAAGTGTTTGTTGAGCGTGTCTTTCCTGGTAACCATTTTGTACAAAAATTTGCAAGCCATTATTCGCTTTCACTTTGCTGCATCTTTCACATGAAGAATCCAAAACTTGGCATTTAAATATAGTACATTTTAAGGCTTGCTTGAGCCTGCCCTGGAACAGGTTGGGGCCTCCCCGGGAGGCTGACCTCACCATTTGAGAAACCCTGCTCTAATGAATTAAACATTTTCAGTTCGTATCAGAGGGCTATTGGAAAAACCTACTGAGAATGCTTAGAAAGAACTTAAAATCCTTATATCTCTGGAACCATTTAATATTTTTTTATGAAACCTTTGAAAGGCACTACAGCAGCACAGCTCACTTCTACTCTGAAAATTTTGTGAAAAATTTCTGTACCGTCTAGGTTCTACATGAGACATGAGAACAAACAAAAGTGTTTTAAGTATAGGAAAAAAATTCACCATTTTAAAAATTGATATTTAGTATCTCAGAAACCAGCAGAAGATACTGTCATAAAACTTTCCAAGTCTTGAGATTCTGCCAAACAAACTGCACATGCCAAAGTTTGAGCTATTTCATTGAATGCCACCAAAATTATTCAGGTACAAAAGTTGGATTTCATATTGAACACCTCACTCAACCCGATATATATGTATTATATACTGTAAACACAGTGTACACAGTGGCCTGGATATTCAAAGGGGTTCCGCCATGTGCAACAGAGTTGCACTGGCACAACCCCGCATTGTGCCCCATTGGGCTATTGAGACAGCTGCCTGGCACAGTGCAAATCCCGATGCGCCAGGGCACAATGATAATGTATATGGCACAGATGCAGGGGGCGTGCGTATGCATATGCGGCACATCCTGATACTCAGCCCGGGATGTGCAGTGCATATGCCGGTGCACCCCTGCACTGCGCTGCATAGGGGGGCTCAAAGATGATCCTGTGCTGAGTAGCAGAAAATCCCAGCCACCCACAGGCAGGCTGCTGTATTGCAGGGTGCAACACAGCAGCCCAGCTGTGTGTGGCCACCCGCCCACCCCGAACACCATCTGCAAGCATACACACACACACCCCCCTGGTGGTCTAGTGGAACTCCTCCACCTGTAGCCGTGATCACATGGTATATGTTTATACTGAGATCCCTGGTAGTCTAATGGCCCCCTCAGTCCCTGATTCCTCGATGTGTATGACGCATGACTAATGCTGGTGGTCCAGTGGTCTCCTCTCACCGAGTCCCAGAGTCCCAATACATGACATTATGATGTCCTGGTGGTCTAATGGAAACCCCTTGCCCATTGCCATGATTGCAGTACAATCCATCTTGAAATGCCCTGATGATCCAGTTGCACCCCGCCCACCCACCCACACAGAACCCATTGCCCACCCGCTCCCCCATCATTGGTGGGTGGCTGCATCCCACTGGCACACCACTCGGCCACCCGCTGAATGACAGATACAGTATGGGCTGTAAGCCAATTGGTTCCCAGTATGAACCAATGGGCATGCAAGGCATACTGTACTAGACAGTCCCAACTATGTGAATGGAGTCATTCACAGATATGGGACTGTCTAGTACAGTATGCCTTGCAAGCCCATAGGTCCACACTAGGGACCAATGGGCTTACAGCCCATAGCCCAGACTGTACCTGTCATTCAGTGGGCGGCCAGGCGGTATGCGCATGGGATGCAGCTGCCCACCAATGACAGGGGGGAGTGGGTGGGTAAGTGGTTCTGTGTTGGTGGGTGGGGTGGAGGGTGCCACTGGATCACCAGGACATCTCAAGATGGGATTTTACTGCATTCATGGCAACAGGTGGGGGGGTTTCCACTAGATCACCCTGGACATCATAATGTCATGTATCAGGGAATCAGGGACTCAGTGGGAAGGGGGACCACTATACCACCAGGGCTGGTCAAGTTTATACACATCGGGGACTCTGGGACTGGTAGGGGCTACTAGACTACCAGGGATCTCACTATAAACATATACAGTGCGATCATGGCTATGGGGCGGGGGATGCCCAAGGATCCCCACAGCACACATCATGCTGTTCAGGGCACCAGGCGCAAGTCGCCGGCCTGCCCTGTGCAAGGCATGCAAATGGGGCCATAGTGACATGCAAATGGCCCCATTTGTGCCTTGTATATATTATGGTCTCATTTGCATGCCCCCTGCTGAATATCGTGGTTGATGCACCTAGCGCAACTGGACTTGTGCAGGCACATCCCCGTGCTCCCTATCTGTGTAGTCCACCAGTTCAGTGCCACTGCCCCATGCATAGTTTGTGTGCTGCCCATGCCATATTTAAGGGTGCTGTGCCATGGCACAGCACCATTGAATATGACCTGTACCTGGCCCATCACAGTTGTACTGCACCCAGGCCTGCTCCACTGCCTGGTGCAGTCTGAATATCCCGGCCAGTATATTCTTTGCAAGAAACTGCATTAATGCAACACTTAGGGTTAAGACTAAAGCAATAAAAGTAGAGAAGTGTGGTTTTATGATTTCCAACCCTAAAACCCCACCTGCACTTCTAAAACAAAACTGAGGTGCAGTCTTCCTTGGGGTTGTCAACCCTAAAACTCATCCCATTAGGTATGCATGTTTCTGAAGTGTACAGAATGGGGTGAGCTTTAGGGTTGACAACCCCAAGGAAGACAACACCCATGATTTATTTGAGGGGCGGGGGTGGAGTTTTAAGGTTGGAAATCCTAAAGCCACATTTCCCTACTTTTGTTGCTTTAGCCTGAACCATAAATGTTGTAAAGAATTTCCTCACTTTTTGAACTAGTATAATCATATCCTTATTTGCCTGTGGAAGCAGAGAGCCCTCCAGGCCCTACACTCCCACCCATCTATCCATAGTTTTTGAGATACTGTAATCATAGCCTTATTTGCCTGTGGGAGTGCAGGGCCCTCCCTGCCCTGTGGTCCCATTCCTCCATACATGCATTTATATATATGTGTGTGTGTATATATATATATATATATATATATATATATGTATGCATATATTTTATATATATATATATGTGTTGCAAAAAACTTAGATCCAACTCTTACCCCATTCCTTGTGGTGTAAACAGACTGACATCATACAATGTAGGAGAATGGGGTGAGAGTTAAGCCTAATGACCCCATGGCACACCCCAATGCCTGTTGGTGTGTGGAGGATGGGTGGTGGGGTGGTAGGTGGGGCGGCTAGGGGCTTAATCCTAATGCCTCATTTGCATACCTTTGTCGATTCAACCCTAACTGATACATTAACAAAGTTTTTTGCAATTTATTTCCTCACTTTTTGAGATAGTATAATAGTATCTTTATTTTACCGTGAGAGCACAGGGTCCTTCAGACCCTTCGCTCCCATCCCTCCATCCAGACAGTACAACAATATCCATATGTCACAGTGGGAGTGTAGGGTCATTCTGACCCTGTGCTCCTAACCTTCCTCAGATGCACATATGTATGTAGCTGTGGAAACACAGGGGTCTCTGGCCTCTGCGCTTCCACACATTTAGTTATGAGTAGGCATAGCGAAATTGCAATGGATAGTCATAACTGTGGCATGTTAAATAATTTTCAGCCCAAATGTTCAACATAACCTTCTTATCACCTCACTGCATGTACCCAGTTCAGAAAACTTTCAAATCCCTGTTGAAATGTAATTATGTGCAACTGTAATGCCATTTTGAGCCACAGGTGCACAAAAACATTTTTGGCAGGATTTAAAAAATTACAGTTGCACTGTTCATGAGGTGGTGTAAAAATATGTTAATGTTGAAAATCTGGAGTGAAAACATGAAAAATTGGTGATGTTATGAGCGTGTGTAGAAACTGAGCAATGCATGCTCATAACGAGGTCATTTCTTGGAATATTGTCACCAAATTTTCAACATGGACTTTTTGGGATCTCCCTTCATGAATAATTGCACTTTGATTTTGTTAATACATCCCAGAGTTGATTTTGCACAGTGACTGCACCATTCTGCGCCACAGCTGCGAAAACTAGTTTAAGGCAGGATGTTAAAATTACAGCTGTACTGTTTGTAAGGAGATGTGAGAAAGTGGCAGTACTGAAAATCTGTAGTAAAAATATAAAAAATTGGTGATGTTATGAGTATGCGTAAAAACTGCGCAATGCACACTCGTAACACAGTTGTTTGGAATTTTTTCATTAAATTTGCAACATGGGCTTTTGAGGATGCTACCTCATGAACGGTGGCACTGTCATTTTATTACTCAGCCCAAAAAAGGTCATTCTGTGCAGAGACAGTGAAATTGTCTTTCGGGTCTGAGTAATGAAATGTCATTGCCAGTGTTCATGAGGTGGGTCCCAAGAATCCCATGTTGAAAATTTGGGGCCAATATTCCTAGAAATGGTTGAGATATCAACCTAAATTGAAACCCCCATTGTACGGCGCTTACCTTTGATTCTTCAATTTGTGGTTCGACTTTGAAGAGTGCAGACGTGTCCCAGTCCACAGAAGATTGCTGCTCCTGACCTCCAGAGGTAAGGATGGGTAAGTGAGGTAAGGGAAGGTGGGTGCTCAGTGGGAGGGTTGGGAGGAGGGCAGGGAGAGTGGGGAGACGACAAAGGGACCAATTTCTTTTTTGCAGGTTTAAAAAAAAATAAAAGACATCAGGGGATGGTTTTCTTTATTTACAGGTATTTAACAATATTTAGATATATTTGGGCACACTGGGTTGGGCTCCCAGTGTGCCATATTAGTGGGGAGGGTGAATACATGCTGACACGGGGATTGGGCACTCCTTGTCGGCTATTCAAGACTACCGGCTTTTCAAGGGGGGCATCATCCAACTCTTGGAGTAGGCATCCCGGTGTTAGAAGCATTAACATTTATTATAAAAATGTATTTGGTACACTGGGGTGGGCTCCCAGTGTGCCACATTAATCGGAGGAGATATATGCTGACATGTGGATTGGGCACCCCGATGTTGGCATTTAAAGAGTAAGTGCTGCAGCCATTTTATTGTTTGGGGAAATCCACCATTTTCAATCCCAGTTCATCAGTCTATCCCCATTCATGAGGTGGGATGCTTTTCCATCTGACATCTGGTCTTCATCTCATGACCAGATGACCATATTTGACCATCTGGTCTTCATCTCATGAATGGGGATTTTGACTCCTCACAAATGGGGATTGGCTCACGAACGGGGATTTGGACATCTCACGAACAGGGATCGGAAGTGAGTCACGAACAGGGATTTTCAAATTAAAAAATGCCCATTTTTTTAAATAAACTGATGGAAATCAAATTCATGATTTTGTAGAGGATGTTGCCCTGAACAAAACCCATTCATTTGTCTCCACAGAATACATCTGTGGGGCAAGTAACAACATTTTGTTTTAGGCTAAAAGTTAAAACAAGATGGCGGCTCACGAACAAGGATTTTTTTCTCATGAACGGGATTTAATGAAACCCCATTTATGAACTATCAAAATCCCCATTTGTGAGCTGAAATCCTTGTTTGTAGCTGTGCATCTATCCAAAAGACTGACCTGAGCATGCTCAGAACCTGAATTTTCAAAATTGAATCACCTTAGATCAAATTTATATTTTTTTCACCAAACCAACACTGGCTTCCTCCTTGGAGCAAGCTCTTTGTACCCTGAAAATGTCAGGCTACAATCCAAAATGATTTGGGTGCAGAGCGATTAGGTAAATTCAGGAAAATATGGCAAAAAAAAAGCAAAAAATGCACTTTTTTCACCATGCGTCGCACAAAAAATGCACTTCTCATCAAAATGAAACTTGGTACATCAGGACATCTACCCCACCGAACAGTGCATACCAAAGTTTGTGTAAATTTGTTGAACAGTTGCAAAGTTATTAAGGTGCAAACACTGGGGTTTAACATTAAACTGCCTACTCTACCCTAACTATAAGGGTATGACTGCACCCTTACATACACACACACACATCTATATATTTATTTACATATTTTTTAAATCATTTTTAACACAGCTTACATACAAATAAGAGTGCTTAATCTCAGATCTCAGTCTGTGAGTTAGTGCTGTTTTTTTTTTGTTCCTTTGCTTATGATTAGCATTGTTTTTGCCCTTGTGCTCAATGTTTCCGTCTGAGCTGCCTGTTCATTTTTATAGTTAGATGCCCTTCACTGATTTTGAAAGAAAGTTACATACAGACAGTACTGCTTGTATCTATCTCTGCACTTCTTCCATTCACCCCTTACAGGACAAACATCTGTTGCACTGACAAGGTAAATACTACACCTGTGTGAGACTGTACAAGTGGAGCAGGGTGGATAGGACTGAACAGATGGAGGAAGGACTGATGCTGCTTGTTCACACCATCTTTTTCAGTGCAGCAGATCCAAAGCTTCTGTGTAACATTAGTCTTGTGTTGTCCTATTGATTGCATAACTAACTATTACCATTTATTGCATGTTTGGTTCTGGTTCTGGTTCTTGTTCTGACTTGCACAACCCAGGAAAAAGACTATGTTGATGAAAACATAAGGGTTGAAGAATGTGAAGCACACAAAGTAAATAAATAAAAAAATAGGGCTTGGCATCTCAGGAGTCTTGGAAAATCTATGCTGTGGTGTTTTTTATTTTTCTACCCTAATGGTCACCCATCTCCAATCCCTAGCCTCGTGACTGAAGCATAAGCTACAGGTTGAAGCCCATGCCCATAAGTCTAGTGCCTGGAGCTAGACAACTATGGATCTCCACATGGGGCCCACAGAATCAGTCATAACATCCTTAATGCAGGGTCATATGGGCCCTACACAAAGCAATTTGCACAGGTCCTGTGGACCCCACACAAGCAGAAGATCAATATCTTTCATACCTTTCTTTACACAGGGTTTTGCAGGCCCTGCATGAAGCTGAAGATCATTTATTTTATTAACTGAGTTTAGAAAACCTGTGAGACCAAGAACACCTTTTCAAAGTGTCCAAGTTAGAGAGAGTAATACAACAAAATAACAACAATGTAACTAAAGTACAAAATTATAATACAAGTGCAGTTGTAGTATGTAATCACATGTAAGCTTCAAACTATGAACAATTACTCTTGAGCTTCTTCAGGAAGAAAGCTACAGCTTATGCTTTGAATATGTTGAAGAAGGTGAGTGCAGTCACAACTGGAGGTAGTGAATTCCACACTTTGACAACTCTAGAAGCAAGTGAGTGCTAACTTCCCTTACAGAAATGTACATGTGCTGTGTTACACAAGGTCCCTGCACACTAATTGATACCCCAGAGGTACACTGCAGACAGCTAGCATTTATGATATGTTATATTAACATTTTGGGCTAAGGGCATCTACCATACAAGAGTAGATGTCAGGATATGTATGCATATGATTGTTATATGCTTTACTTTCTAATATACACATGTACTGTATGTCTTGTTTACAAAGATGTTAGGACACCTGTGTCCTTGTAGTATTATGATATATGAGTCGGCATTGCCATCTTCTGATGATTTGTATTATTACATGGCCATAAACACAAACTGTACTTTCTTTGTTTCCACAAAGTGATGACTATAACAAAATTGTATAATGTTATCTAGGACTGTGGAGCCACCTCTAATTTAGCCAATAGGGCTCATTTCTGTAACTAGAAATCTTTCTATCTTACAGTAACTATGGTAACTATCTTAGGTATATAATGTAAGACATTACGTCTTCTACCTCAGAGACCCCTGAGATTTCTACACTCCTCGAGGTGTAGGGAATGCATAGCATTGGCTCCCATTTCCTAACAGTAAAACTGCTTAGGGCAACTGTGATTTTCGTTTTGGTAGTAATAAACAAGATTTATTACTCTTATGCAACTTGTTTGTGATTTCTTGCATTCCCATAATTGCCAAGAAACTGAAAGTGAGGGTTTAGACCTCCTGACAGCTGTGTATATGCACAATGCATGCTGCATGTTTAATTGTGCAATGTTTGCATGTAGTTGGCATGCACAAAGTGCACCTAAGCAAACCAGATCTAAAAAGCACATCAGATTTGCATGCTATAAGCTTGACATGTGTGCAGCAGATAAGCTGGTGTGAACATCTTCTAAAAATCACATCAGATCCATATGTTGTACACTTGACATGAGTACAGGAGCTAAGCTGGTATGAATGTCATTTTAAAATCACATCAGGTTCACCTGCTGCATGCTTGCCATGCATGCAGCAGCTAAGCTGGTGCAAATCTTTTCAAAAAAACCCCATCAGTTTCTATTTCTCATACTACTGCTAGCAATTAGAGCCATTAAAATACCATTTCCATTGATTTCCCTCTAAAATTAGGTATACTCATTAATTCTGACCATTAAGTCCTTTTACAAATTGTTTAATGGCTTTTGATTTTTGTCATTATATTGCTGTTAATTTGTAAAGTATTGTTTGCTTACTGCATTAAATGCCTAAGATATAGTCAGCCAACACCAAATTCTAGAACTGCAAAGATCAGCCTTGTGGTGTGAAACCTGACCTTTTTGTTTTGTGCTATGCAAATCCCCTTATGCATATTTAGTGCTACATACGTGTTTCTCCATGGCTTCTATGGTTCACTTACTTTCTTTTTGTCATTCTCCAGGGAACATATATACTATGGCCATGCTCAGGACTTAGAGCCTTGGAAGCATGCACCATTCCTCACTTTTTGTCACTGAAATAAGGGACATGGACACTCAAAATGAGGGACAATAAGGGACACTAACCCTCACAGTGATCGGGATACATTCTAAAACCTGGAGATACAGTACCTCAGAACATGATGGACAACATTGTATTTACTTGCAGAGATATTAGCACATGAGAATTAATTTCTACCATAAAGTAGGGGTGACATTTAAGTAGGGCAGTGGGGTCAGTTGCCCCCTGCCTGCATTTGTGCCTAGCTTGTTCTTATGGTGTGTCAATAATGGCATTAAATTGGGATTTAATCTTTTGCACAGTAAGTGCCCCTTGGCCTGTGTGCACTCATGCTGTAGGTGCACTCCTGGCTCGACTGTGTCTGTATTGTGTTGACAACTTTCCCCACCTGTTAGTGGTGGTTGCACATGTAACATGGAGGAGCTCCAACCAAGCAAGACTGCACGAGTGCAACAATGTCCTGCCCACCACAGAGTAGACAGGCTACACACTACAGCTTGGAGGAGTCGGTGACCACTGAACACTTGATAGCAGTGTTGTGGTGGAATATTTTTATTGGTCTCTGTCTCCGTTGGTGGCTGAAGAGGTAGGGGATTAGCTAGATGCTAGCTCAATTACTAGGCTATCTTCCTACACTACTAGGTTCACCTTGCAATAAAAACAGTGTGGGTCCCCCACGGCAGCAAGCTAGGCCTAGCAACATTGATGACAACAGTGTGGGTGGCCTTCACAGGCCTTGATCAGTGCAATGTGGCAGCAGCCAAGCAAGAAGCAAGCAACACAGGCTAAGTAGGTTTAGTTGGTGACTTCATTGCAGACCATGGTAGGGACCTAGGATGGTCAGTTCGAGCATCCAGCTTCTGGCAGAAGGATAAAGGAGGAGCATACTGAAAACTGGGATGGTGGTACACTAGGCCAGGCCACAGGTTCCAGCCAGATTTGCAGGAAAGTAAAACTAAATAATTTGCCTCAAGGTTGCACCCTTATGGGATCTTATTAAGGTTAAAGCAGATCCCTTCCTGGGTTTGGAGGATATGTTTCAATCCGAAATTTGTATGTTGGGTGATTATAGCACTGCCCAGGTGAAAGAGAGAAAATATTACATTGCTTTGATTCCTCTTTCTGTGAAGTAGCTGGTTTTCAAGCATTGGCTGGACCAGACCCCTCTCTCTTATTGAGAATGGTTGTAGGAGCTACTGTCCAGCCGTAGGACCGAACGTATGATTGCCAGCTTACACCACAAACCTCAGTTATTCAGTAGAAATTGGGGTAAGTTGCATACCTTTTATACAGCTTAGCTCTATCTATAATCATTTAATTGTTTAATTAGTATTTCGGAAAGACCTTTGAGCATGAACTCTTTTACAAAGGTTCCACGTCAGAGTGGACAATAAGACAATACACATATTCAGTGGTTACAGAGGCCTGATCATTAGGCATTAAAGAGCGATTACATGACAATTAGACAAATAGGAGAAAAAAACTGAACAGTTATAATTGAATACTAAACTATTTCTAATCGGTTGCCCTAGGTAGCACACCTCTGGAAACCTCCAAATCCGTTGATAGACTATGGCAGAGTAACTGCATAGGGTTTAACACTATCCCAGATGGCGAGAGGCTGGGTGACAGTGAAACAAGGGGGACTGGGTTTGAACCCAACCACAGAGAATGAGAGGTGGAGGGATAGTGAAATGGGGGGGGCTGTGATGAGGGAAGCAGCTCCAGAGGGCTTTGTCGAGTATGGTGTGTGTGGGGGGGTTGGGAGGCAGTACCAAGTGCGTTTAAAGAGGACTGATAGCTTACTTAAGCCCTTGGCTAGGCTGGAATGGAGGCAGGGTTCTCTAGGTAGTCCTACTGGGTGTTACCTTGGGGGTAGGCCTGTCTATCAATTGGGACATGAGAAGCAGGTGCATTTTGAGTTAGACATTAGGTGCTATTTGAGGCATACTTTGAATTGAGACAGGCTGTTGTTTGTTTGTAATTTCATCGGGAGTTCATTTATCCAGAGGGGGGGCCAGATAGTAGAAAGCACATTGCTCTAGTGAGGTTCAGCAGAATGATATGGACAGTGCTCCATTCTTCCTCTGCCTGGTGATGTGTGCTGAGAGAGAAGCCTCAAGCAGGTTTCCTATACAGGGTGGTGTTTTTCTGAGGAGTGCCTTCTTTCCCAGGAGGCAAGTTTGGTATATGATCCTGTCTTTTAGGATAAGCCAGTTTGTATGCTCATACAGGGTGCAAGTATGAGTGTAGTGATCTGCACACAGGGTGAGGTGGCATGCCTTATTGAGTGCAATTTGGACCCTTTTGAGTACTGTATCAGTTGCAGCTCCATAGACCACCAGCCCGTAGTCTATCATGGAGAGTATGTAGCTGGAGACTGAGATTCGGAGTGCGTCTGGGGTGAGGGATTTCTTATGCCTATAGACGACCCTGATCTTTTCATTTACCACATTGACAAGGGAGTCTACGTGGTGCGTATAAGTGAGAGAGTCATCAATGGTGACTCCAAGGTACTTAAACAAGTGCACCTGCTCAATCTGCTCACCAGCCTTGTTGGTGATTACGAGGGGAGCATGCTTGTGTTTGTTGTAGGGGCTGGATTGTAGCATGGCCTTGGTTTTCTTGTAATTTAGTAGCAGCTTTTGCCTACTGAACCTCGAGTTTATTGAAAGAGTTCTGTAGTTCTGTTTGTAGGGCAACCTGAGAGGTGCTGCTGCTCAGCAGCATGGCATCATCCACATACAGAATAAGTTTGGTGCCACAGGCTGTGGGTAGGTCATTTACAAAAAGGCTGAAAAGCAGGGGCCCTAGAATTGATCCTTGAGGGACTCCTAGGAGTACATCTCTGGAGCTGGATAATGTCTGCCCGATTTTGACTCACTGGCTCCTGTGTGTTAGGTAGTCATTGAACCAATTCACGGCGTTTGGTGCCACACCCAATCTTTGGAGCTGGGGTACTAGTAGAAGGTGGTTGACAGTGTTGAAGGCTTTGGTGAGGTCAATGAAGATGGACCCCACCAATTTGCCTTCATTCAGCACCTTGGGCGCATAGTCAGGATATTCCAACAGCGCCGTGGTGGTACTGTGTTTTTGCCTGAAGCCATGTTGGTTTGGGCAGAACAGATTGTACTTATTGAGGTATTCTGTGAGTTGACTTGCCGCAATTTTTTCCAAAGCTTTGGATAGTGGGGAAGAGGATAAATATTGGCCTGTAGTTTGACACCAGCACCTTGTCACCATTCTTATGCACTGGAGTTACCATGGCTTGCTTCCATACCTCTGGAAATTGAGCTAGGGCCAAGGATTTACTAAATAGCATTGTTACAGGCATGATAAGAACATCAAGGGTGAGAGATAGTAACTTCATGTCTAGCCCATCGGTCCCCAATCTGGTTTTGCCTAGGACTTTCCTGACCATCGTTAGGGCCTCCTTCACCATCACCTTCTTAAAGTAGAATGCTGGGTGGTTAGTTATGAGCAGGTTGGCACAACCTTGGTCCTCCACAGGAAGAAGGTAGTCTGGAGGCAGCACTGAGGACAGGTCTGTAAAGGCCTGGTTAAAGGCATCAGCAATGGCTAGCAGATCTGAGGAGGATGAGTTATTAATGTTGAGCATCTTAGGGTGCTGCTTTTGAGCTTTACCAAGGATGTTATTGATGTTGTCCCAAAACCTCTTTCCATCTCCCCATGCATTGTTAAGGTGGGTCTTAAGGAAATTGGCTTTTGTGAGCCTGATAAGTTTGGTGCACCAATTTCTAGCCATTTTTAGCACTCTAGGTCATACTTGCTGCCTGCATTTAAGGCTTTTTCCCAGAGGCAGTCCCTCTCCTTTAGGAGGGAGAGGAGCTTGCCATCAATCCAGCCGTTAATCTCCCCCCGAATTTTCCATTTTGTGCATGGTGCATAGATATTACAGATAAAATTGAAGTCCTCAGTGAAAAAACTAAGGGCCTGGCCCAGCGTAGGTGCCTAGTTGATGGGGGACCAGTTGTAGGCAGACAGGGCCAATTTGAGGGATCCAAGTTTGCATTTCCACAGAACCCTGCTGTCAATGAGGCTGGGTGGGCTTTTGGCAAGTTTAGTGGTCCATATAAAGGAGATTGGAGAGTGGTCACTTAGCATGTCCAGGAGAACCCTGAGTTCGGAGAATCGAGTCAGTGAGCTAGCTAAGACCCAGTCAATGAGGGTGCTGGTACCAGCCTTGTAGTTCTGCCTGGCGGGGTGAGTTATGAGTTGCGTGAGATTGTGGGAGGTGATTGGGTCTCTGGAAGGTGTTGCCTCCTTACATAACCAGTTAATATTAAAGTCACCAGTCAAGATGAGTTCTGAGCCCTTTTTGAGTGTGCTAAATTCTTCCATAACAAGAGGACGGCCTTTCTTGGCTTTCTTGGGGGGCAGGTAGGTTGTGGCGATGGTAAGGGTCTTGCCTTTTAGGCCGACTTGCATTTTTACCACTAGTAGCTCATAATTCTCCACAACTTTGGAGATGGGCAGGACGGAGCAACTCAGTGAGTTTCTGGCATATAGGAAGCAGCCACCACCTTTCCTGCCAATTCTATCAAGTTGAAATGCTTGGAATCCTTCGTTGGCCACCTCTCCATTTTTGATCCTACCCGACAGCCAGGTTTCAGTTAGGCAGAGTATGTCAGGGACATGGATGGTGATCCAATCCTGGAGCTGGTCGAATTTGGCAGTTAGGCTGCAGATATCTAGCGGTGCTATCTTTAGGCTGTTCACTTTATGGACCCCTCTTCTCCTCAGGGTTGTTGGTCCAGGGTTTAGGTGAACATTGCCAGAGAGTAGCAGTAGCAGAAAGATAACCTTTCTGGCAGATAGGATGATGTTTATCTTCCCTCATGTCTTCCAGCACCGTGTCAGGTGGGGAGGTGTCTATATGCCTGTGTTAAATTAGGGGGAAAGCTAACCATTAAGGTTATGGTTTGGAAGGTTGGCTTGGCGATAACTGTGTATGGGAGGTGTGGGAGGATAAAGAGCCTATCGTTACCGGAAGTGGTAGTGGCCATGTGTATGCTTTTCTTCCAGCTTGCACCCAGTGAGGATTCAGAGTGGGGAGGTAGGGGTCTGAATTTGTATATGGTACCAGCAATGCCAAAAGAGGTAGTGAGGAGTAGTAGTAGGTGGTTGCACCCCATGGTAGTTTGTTTGGTGTTGCTGGCCTGCTTAACTGCTAGCTGGTTTATATCTGAAAGGGTATACAGTCAAATTAGGGTGAGGTCCCTAACAATAGGGCAGGTAGAGCAGTAATTGAGAGGAGTGAGATGGAGTGGCTGGAGAAAAAGTTGAGAGCAAGTGTGTAATCCTGTGGGTGGGACTGCTTTAAAAAGGGGAGGTGAGAAAGTGGGTCAAGTCAGGTATTGAAGACAGGGAGGCCAATAGCATGAAAATGTGCAGCAGTGGGGTGAACAATCAGCTGCTAGGCTGAGGAAAGGGGCAGAGTAACGGTCTATTTAATACTGTGAAGAGGTGGAGGGGTGAAAAAATTCAGTCCAGAACACAGCACAGAAAGAGATTTCCCTGAGATGAGGAAGCGCCAGGTGTTGGAAAATCAGCCAAGGAGCAAAGCTGCCAATCAGTGCCTGGCTCCTCCACTGGGCATCCAGTCAAAACAGTGACATTCAAAACCACACATTTCAGAGGTCCGGTGCATACCTGAATCTGTCCATGGGTCAGTCAGGTGGTCTGTTAGCTGTGGCCTGCTCAGAGAGAGCCAGGGCCACAGCAGCAGCTTGGAAAGCCCGCAGATGGGCTGTCTGAATCTGTCCGAGGGTCAGTCAGGTGGTCTGTTAGCTGTGCCTTGCTCAGAGAGAGTCAGGGCCACAGGAGCAGCTAGGGAAGCCCGCAGATGGGCTGTCTGAGTCTGTCCAGGGGTCAGTCGGGTGGTCTGTCAGCTGTGGCCTGCTCAGAGAGAGCCAGGGCCACAGGAGCAGCTTGGGAAGCCTGCACATGAGCTGTCATTTGTTTACTCTCTGAGATTTATTTGTGTTTGAATCATTTATATTTCTTTGGACTTACGGGAGTCACTCTGCAGGGGTGGGTTGGGGTGGAGGAAGGGAAGATTTTGTTATTATTATTGTCATTGTTTGTTAATTCTATTCTTTGGTTGTTAAGCATAATACCTCAATAAAGGTTATTGAATTTAAAAAAATAATTTTTTATAGGAATTTGGGGAAGGAGGAAGGACTGAAATATTTATGTGTTTTTCATATTTCTGTGCCTTTGGGCATTTTCACAACCCATATGGAACAGGTATTGAATGGAATGGAATCAGGAAAAGAGATTGGCGCAAAGTTTTTTTTTGGGGGGGGGTTCAGAACTTTAGCCAGAAAACAAATGGTTAGAAACTGGAAGGATTTAAGCGCAAATCATCTGTACTGCTCCCGAGTATAGACATACATTTTGTGCACACCAGGACATCAAGACGTGAAGGTGATCCAGTACCTCATTGTTAGTTATGGGCACAGGTGGTAGATCATTATCTTCAATGTCTGATTCCTGCGAAGTTTCATCAAGCCTGAGTGTCTTTACCTGCTCGCAGAATTCACTGTCAGTAGCCGCACCCTTCATTGGAACCTCAGAATCTATGTCGACGAAAGTTGCAAATTTATCTGCAGTCATGAAGGATGGTGGCCCTACATCAAACAGAGCATCATCTGTTTCAGATTGTGCGCTGTCAGTTTCTTGCTCCAAAGCAATGCCACCAACAAAAAAGCCATTTTTTTTAAAGCAGTTGCTGATTGTCTGCACAGAAACAGACTGCCATGCTCTGGTAACCATGAAAACTGCATCAAGAATTGAGACAGCCTTAGCTATTGCTGATGCCCGTGCTGACCCACCCTCATCGACTACCCCCAGAATTTGTGTTGACATTAGTGACATGTAATGTCCTTTAAGGTTGTGAATCACGACCATATCCATTAGTTGGATCAGGCTAGTCATGTTTGGTGGTAGAAAAATGACTTTAATGTGGGGAAATTTACCAATGATTTCAGGAGGGTGGGCTGAGCAGTTGTTAGGAGCAGGAGAACATACCGGCATTTCTATTTCAGCTCTTGCTTCCAGAGACTTAACCAGTCACTGAAAATCCATCCAGTCATCCAAGCATTGGATGATGCATAATAGGTGACACGTAAGGTTGACAGATATTTAGGGAAACATCTTGACCTTTTACTTTTTCCAATAAGCAACACTGGACACTTGTTAGTGCCATCCATTTTCACACATAGAAGCAGTGACACCCTGTCCTTTGCTTTTTTCCACCCAGCAGTTCAGTCTCCTTGTGTACATGACCATGGTTGGGGTAGCCCTAATAGAGCCCCATTTCATCGGCATTGTACACTGAACCAGGAGGATAATCTTTCAGAATTGTGGGCAGCACATTAGATACCCAATCAGTGGCTGCTTCAGTGTCAGCATCTGAATGCTCACCATGTTCTTTCTTGCACACGATGCTGTTCCACTGCTTCCATCATGAAAGCCAGCCATCTGTTGACTCGAAGCTCTCATGTCCAAGCTGTAATGCCTGATCATTTGCTTTCTTTTTCAGCAAAGGCCCGGACAGTTGAGCCCCTCTGTTAACTGCACTGTTAAACCACATCAACAGCGCATCTTCCACCTCGCTATCCTTTCTCCTCTCACTTCCTCTTGCAATCCGGGTTTACATTTGCCTGCAATTCAGCCAGAATGGCATCGTGGCTCAAGTTGATTTGGCCTGCTTGACTTTTTGAAATGCTGAACTGCTTGGCCACAGAGGACAAAGAAGCCTTAGGAAGCTGAAGGGCTTCAATTACTTTTACTCTCTGAGCCAGTCAGTTAATTTCTTTTGCTCGTCATGATTACTGATCTGGATGCCACTGTTCAGTGCTGCCTTTATGACCAAAAACATCCCAATTAACTAGTTCACCCATCCCACTTAATCAACGGAACATCTCATTGGCAAACATAGGGAACAAATCAGTAGCCTGGAAAACATCCCGTTTAACTGAGCATCCCGATTAACCATGTCCCTAATAAGTGGCTTGTACTGTATAATATTTTATAACATGCAACCACGCATATGTGGTATTTGTCATTTGATGTTCATGTGGCCATGTCTATATTGCAGACCACATGTAAGCTTAAAGAAAGAGTCCAAGAACATTTTAGAGCACTTTGACAGAAGAATTTACTGCACCCAATAGCTAAACATCTGGATCAAATAGAAGAGCCAAGAGATCATAAAATCTCTTATATGGGTATTGATTTTGTGCCCCCATTGGTAAGGGAAGGGGATAGGGAAAGGATGTTAGATCAAAAGTAGGGATGGACAAAAGTACAGTTTTCAGCCCCCACTGAACTTCCGCAGAAATCAATAAACTTTTGCAGACGCTTCCGAACTTCCACTTGTGGCGCAGCAGAAAACGTCTGTGAAAGTTATGAGCGAAATTTTTCCCTATGGCAGAAAAACACATTTCTGCTGCCCATCTCTAGCCCTGGTGGCTAGTGGCCCCTCCCAGATCCACTCCATGAGTACATAGCTAATCCCTGGTGGCTAGTGGTCCCTCCCCCCACCGGATCACCCACCAGCAGCTCAACTTTAAAAAAAAAAATACTCCATCCCGCCGGGTTGCAATCCCTCACCCCACCCCATCCCTGCCCAACAACAAATACCCTGGTGGCTAGTGGTCCCCTCCATCTCACCCACCAAAACTAAAATTGTCCACCATCATTTAACAAGTCAACCCCCCCATCCCCATCTCCATCCAACCTGTACTTTTTAAAAAACATTCCCTGGTGGTCTAATGGTTTCCCACATCCTCCCCATCCCTGAGCCCCAGTCCCATTATTTCCCTGGTGGTCTAGTGCCCCCACCCTAGCAGGTGTCCCACCACCCAGCTCCCACCCCATCCCAAACCCCAGCAGGTAGACCGGTACAGCCCTTCTCTCTTCACACAGCTGGCCCACCCACTGAGCTGTCAATGAATGAGCGCATTCTCGTAACAAGAACATGCTCATTCATTGACATTGATTATCTGTGAAATGTAGAGATACCGCAGTATTGCTCCATTTTGCCAGTGATCAATGCTGCATTTTTTTCATTGCCAAATCATGACAGCACCTGACCATTTACAGACAAGACTCTGCTGCTATTCGAGTTTTAAATATAATACCTTGTAGATTTTTTTTTACCACATCAAAGAGTATGAGTTTTGTAAGTCTCAGTTTGGCAGGTGAGTGTGAAGAGGGCGGTGGGCTGGAACTGAATCAGAGATCACAACAGAAAAACCTGCACTTGAGTGTGATAATGCACTTAGTCAAGCCCTTCACTGATGAATACTATATACAAAGTAAATGGAGCTGATTATCTTAGAAGTGGAATCTTTTTGAATATGATAGGACCCTTGCTTACATTTAATAGTCAGACTACAGAATTTGACTATCATAGCAGTGACAGCTTTTCAAATGTTCTTGTGCTCTCAGTTTGTCAATCAAGTTTGGAGGGAAGTTGTATGGGATGGGGTTGTGTGAGTGGATGAGGTGTGTTCAGTGATGAGAGTAAATATAAAAAAAATGGCAAAACTCTTCACTGAAATATAAATGCAATTCATCAAGCCCTGCACTGTTGAGCACTATATACTGTGTAAATGGAACTAATGATTTCAGAAATGCATACCTTTTTTTTTAAGAAACTGATTCAGATGGAGATGAGGGGATTGATGTGTTACTAAAATGCTGGTTGACAATTTTAGTTTTGGTGAGTGAGGTGGAGGGGAGGGACCACTAGCCACCAGGGCATTTGACATAGGGAAAGGATGGGGTGGGGGGAGGGATCGCAACTCGATGGGACTGGGCTTTTCAGGGGCAAGTTGGACAACTGGGTGGGGCAGTGACCACAGGCAGAATTTCTGCAGAAGTTCAGAAATCAATTTCTGAACTTCCACAGAAGCGAAAGTTAGACTTTCGCTTGAATTCCACCTGCATAATTTTTTTTTTGCACATCCCTAATCAAAAGGAATCAAAATGGATTTCTTGCTTCAAAACTTTGAAGTTCACAGGATTTAATGATGTTATGTATTCAAAATTTTTTTTGTGAATTTGGGATAGAGTATAGAGGAAATATAGCCTCTAAGAAAGTGAGGTATGAAGTTATAAGAATAATGGGTAACTGATAGAAACATAGAAACATAGAATTTGATGGCAGATAAGGACCACTTGTCCCACCCAGTCTGCCCATTTCCCTACCTACTGGATAAGCTGCAGATCCTAGTTAACCAGCAGCCTACTTCTTCCTACCCCCATCCCCTAGAATTGCCTTATGACTGTCCCATGCATGCTTGAATTCCACCACTGTTTTTGACTCCACGACCTCCTCCAGAAGGCCTTTCCATGCATCCACAACCCTCTCTGTGAAAAAATACTTCCTTAAATTACCTCTGAGCCGCCCCATCTTCAAATTGTGACCCCTTGTTCTTGCACACTTTTTGAAAGATGCTACCCTCTTGACTTTGTTGATTCCCTTGAGGTACTTGGAAAGTTTCTATCATGTCCCCTCTCCTCCTTTCCTCGAGGCTATACATATTAAGCTCCTTTAGTCTCTTCTTCATATGTCTTCCAGTGCAGACCCTGCACCATTTTAGTTGCCCTCCTCTGACAGCTTCCATCCTGTCTATGTCTTGTGAAGACTGGGTCTCCAGAACTGCACGCAGTACTCCAGATGGGGTCTGACCAGCTGTCTGTACAGTGGGATAATAACTTCCTGTTTTCTACTGGTGATGCCTCTCCTATGCATCCTAATATCCCCAGCCCTCCTTGCTGCACTCTCACATTGCTTGCCCACCTTTAGGTCATCTAATATGACTACTCCCAGGTCCCTTTCCATTTTGTTGTTGTTAGTATCTCACCCCCATTGTGTACTCTTCCTGGGTTTTGTTTCCAGGTGCATTACCTTGCACTTCTTAGCATTGAATCTAAGCTGCCATACATTTGACCATTCCTCTAACCTTGCCAAGTCCCTTTTCATCCTTTCCACCCCACCTTGTGCATCAACTCTGTTGCAGATCTTTGCGTCATCTGCAAAGAGACATACTTTTCCTTCCAGTCCCTCTGCAATGTCGCTTATAAAGACATTGAAGAGGACTGTTCCTAATACTGAGACAAAGTGGACTGGAGGTACTGGGTTTTAATTAATTTTTGGAAAAAAGTAAAAACTATTAAACTGTGAGATTAACATGTTTTTTTAAGGTAGATGCTTTGAACAATACTAGTTTCCATGAACGTAGGGGGACAAGTAATGTGCTGGGAAGCAGTGCACCCTGATGTCAGAAGTAGGGAATACTCCTTTAAATATTAAAACTGCATTGGGGTGAGAGTTTCCTACCACATACTTTACCCATTTTTTCTTGGAAAATTGGAATGAATCCATCCATTTTTTATATATATATATATATATATATATATATATATTAACCTAATAAGGTGGTTGTTTTGCACTTTAATCAACACTAAATGTATATACAATTGAATGTATATTTTATGTGCTTTATTGCTGTCACAAGATTATCAAGCTTAATTGATGGGATGAATTCACCAGTGGGGATTCATGTAATTAACAGAGGACATTAATGAAGTAATGGTGTAATTGCAAACACTTGGTAATTAAAACACTATATAAATGTGCACCTCACAGTATTGCCACACCCCTGATGAAGAAGTCTTTGTGGCCCTGAAGTGCTGAGCTACTATCACTGAAATGATATATGAACCTGTACATGGTGTTTTAAGAAGTACTTGGATGTTTTGTATTTGAAATCCTGCTTTAGACTAATGATGAATTATTTAACTAAATACATCTGAATAATAGCAATGCTAGCTTGGAGTGCCGTTTTCTGGTTAAATTGAATTGGGGATAACACATACCTGACCTCCTCTGGTTGTTGGCTCCCTCTGTTGAACTCTGAAATGGCGCCCCTGTCATAAAGTCTAGATTTACAGGACATCATCTGTTTGAGCAGCATATTTTCCATGAGGGATGGATGAGGGACAGAGCAGTTTTCAGGGTTAAAATGAGGACTGTCCCTTGCAATCAGGGACACTTGAGTGGTATGGTATGCATAGTCTATTGGAACCCCACTATAGTCAGGCTTATGTCCCCCCAGTGAAGCTGATCTCAACACCCCTGTGCTCAGGCACATTATGACACAGGGCAATGGAGACTGCAGGGGTGCACCCATAAATTGGAAGGGGAGTATTTTATTACTATAATATACATTAAGGTGGCAAGTGGGATATTAATGAAAGCAATCACTCGACTAACAAGGGTCTTGTTAGTTGAGCAGTGGCCTTCATTAATCTCCAATTAGCCATCATAATGTATAAAACAGTAATAAAAAATAACTCCATTCATTTCAAAGGGGCATGCCCCAGCACTCTGTCCCATGGACATCATCTCTTAAAGACTCCTGCTTCTGGCTCTCTACTACTCAGGTAAGAGACTCTCGACTTATACCTATACTTGGTGGGTTGTCTGTAACAGCATGGTCACACCCCCTACAGTGTGTGTGTATGTGGGCAGAGGAACTGGCTGTGTGGGTGGGGGGTGCCAAGTTATTGCTACTTTTTTGTTTGCCCCTTAAAGTCCATTTGCATGGAAACATTCAAAACTATGGAGAGAAAATAGTAGGCATAGAGGCCAGACAGAAGTGATTAAGTAGTTCTGTGGGTAAGTGTTTGCATGGAGTGAGTGGGAAGAACCACATGTGTTTCCAATGGTATGTGTGCTATGGTTCAGCTGTGCAGCTGAGATAAGGGGGACAAGAAAATGAAAAAAGTATATCAATGGCTATACGCATTCCATATGCATACAAATGTGTGCAGATTTGTATTGAAGTACAAGCAAGCCATATGTATGCAGGCAGTATGATGTAGTGGTTAAGGGCACTGAACTGCAGACCTGAGACCTGGGTTTGAATTTCATCAACCCCCAGTTGTATACTGTGTGATCCTGAGCAAGTCACTAAACTTTTATATGTGCAGTTATCAGTGACTACTTGATTTTTGCATGCATGCCACATGTATGCAGTCTGATCCAATTTAACATAAAAGGCATGCTTGCCACACTTTCTTGCTACTTGCATGCCACATGCATGTAGTCAGTTCCTATTAAACATATAAATCATGCTTGCAGCACACATTTCAAGTGGATAGTGTTATGAGTGCAGGATGCAAAAATTTCATATAAATATGTCTGTGATGGCTAGGACTGTTTTCCTAAAAGCTATGTACAATTTATTATCACCAATGGATCACATACCATTATTGTTGTCAATCAGGGTAAAGAGGTTACCAACTCCAGGGCATTTGGCCCAGTATTGCCCTTTTGCATAAGAGAGTTGAGTTGTCAAAGGATCTGAGGTGAAAAGAGAGACAACTGGAGGACATGTAGAGGTCACAGTGGTGAGTGTCAGATTTAGGGTTAAGCACGAATCTACATGTACATTTAAAAGTAGCACAGATTTTTAAGGACAATACTGTTAGTAGCAGAGTAAATCACTGAATCATAGTATATGATTGAGATGATGAAGCAACAGAACAACAGATTTTAACCTCACTGGAAAAATTTAGTGTATTTTTGTAGAGCAGGCCAAGACATTGATGGACACAGCTGGCTACTGAGTCAACATGTGGGGCAAAGTACAGGGTAGAGTCCAGGTAAACACATAGGTATTTGTAAACCTGGACTGGTTCAATCCAATCCCCATTCTTGGTGGTGACTTACAGACCACGGCTTTCCGTTGGGGCATGGATACTCTCAAATAGTAAACCTTTTTTTTTTTTAGTTTATGATATAATTGCTAGTAGTGAATCAGTTGCACAAGTTCTAATGAATTATAAAAATTATAGTGACATCTGCATTCAGTGTTGATTGGAATAGACACAGACTTCAGGGACTTGATTAGCAAATAGTTAAACAGCAGATACCCCAGGACAGAACCCTGAGGTACCCCAATAGTCAATGGCTGTAGCACAGAAAACAGGTCATTGTACTTTGCCTTTTAGGTTCTGTTAGCCAGGTAGTCAGTGAGTCACACAATTATACTGGTCAGCAGGGCCAAATCCAGAAGTGTTTTTTTTTTTATTAAGAGATTATGATTTAATAGGGCAAATGCTTTAGGTAAATCAAGGAAGGCAGCCTCAACATATGCCCCTCTGCCCACAGCTACATGGAACTCCTTGGTTAGCTTAGTCAGAGCAGTGGTTAAACAATGCATCTTTCTAAAGCTGTGTTATTCAACAGTGAGGAGATTATGTGTAGTGACTTAGTCCACTAGCTGGCCACTGATGATTTTCTCTAAGGCCTTGGACAGTGGTAAAAGAATATAGATGGATCCATTGTTATAGACAACTGTGTTGTCCCCTGATTTGAACATGGGAAACACACTAGCTTGCTTTCAGACATTTGGAGGGAGTCAATTTGTAGAGAGTGATTGACCAATTTTTGTGTTAGCAGAGCCAGCTCATCCATAGCTATTTTAAGCAGTTTCATGTTCATTAAGTCAGGTCCAGGTCTAGTTTTAATAGTGGACTTTTGTACCTATTTTTAACTGTTTGAAAGGTCCCCCTTTAAAGTAGAATTTAGGTGTGGATATACCTGATAGGTCAGGGAGGTCATGGAAGACAGGAGCAGTTGGTAAGATTCCATTTGGCATGTCCTTTTCTACCTTGACAAATACAGAGTTGTAGCACTCTGCAGTGATCTCAGGATCGGTGGTGTTGGAGTCATTAACTTTTAATAAAGAAGGGGTGTAACAGCTTTTCCTACCAAGGACACCATTGATATTTTCTCATACTTTCCTGGGACCACTGCATGCTTCATGTAGTCATGTTTTGCAGTAATCATTTTTGGTCTTTCTAATGGTGAACTTGCACCAGCTCCATAGTTCCTTGAATTTCAGCAGGTACTGATGAGAGTGAGTATCTCTATGCAGGGCCCACTGATTAGCTCTATATTTGAGAATGGCAAATAGATCAGGAGCGATTCGATGATAAGAGTATCCACCGATTCTTTCCTTTTTAAGGGGGGGCATAGAGGTCTCATGCTTTTTGAAAGTCTTGGAAGAAGTAATCAAAAGCAAGACTGATGTTGGGGATGTAGTCAAGAAATCTGCAGCAAAAGCAAGACTTATGTCAGGAATGTAGCCAAGAATTTTCCAGAAAATCTGGTTTTAGGTATCTTCTAAATTTAAGTATTTTACCCTCTTTAATGTAATGGTAAGTTAAATCTAGGTGGAGGCCTCTGTCTCATAGCAGTCCAGGTGCAGTAGCTTGTGGAGTGGTCACTAATTAAGTCAGGTGACACGTTCATCCAATTTAGTCAGTCTGGATAGGACACCAGAATCCAGTGTCTCAGTGGACTGTTTGCAGTATAGCTGGTGGGGCTTCTAGTAACCTGACTCAGAGATGCACCAGCTTACTTTTGTACAACACTTCTTAGATTGGGAGGAAAGACAATTTATATTGAAGTCACCAACAGTAGGTTTCTCATGGCTTTGATTCAGGTTGTTTACATGCTCATTGTAAAAGTTGAAGCTTTTTATACCAGATTTGGAGGGTTGTAGGTAAGCAACTGTCACAGTTAGATTTTTCCTTCCAAGGCCAATTCCAATGTTAGTGGCCAGGAATTTTCGGGTCAGATCTTTATCCTGGATAGGGAGCAAGAAGCCTGTAGGTGATCCTCAAAATATAGGAGGCACCTCCCTCCCCACTCACCAACCATGTTCTTCCTAAGGAGTGTATAGAAAGAGAGCTCATTCTCACCATTGGATATTTTATGTTTTTACTACAGTACAGACTGCAACCACTTCATGGTTTTTGGAGAGTAAACAAAAGAAATGCCTCACACTCACAACACCACACAAGATTTATTGTGCAGCCCACAGGAATAAATGGCAGCAATGGCTCCACAGAATGCCCCAAACATTTTGTGCAGCCATGTTTTGTCATGGTCTCCATGACAAGTCCTTGACAGAGTGTGGCTGCATTAAATGTTGGGAGCATTCTGTGTAGCCATAGCTGCTGTTCTTTCCAGTGTGCTGCATAATAAATCTTGGGAAAAGCATCTGAGACTCCTGTGTGGTGTTGTGAGTGTGAAGTATTTCTTTTGTTTACTGTCTTCATCTCTGCTGCTGAACACAGAGTCCTTGGAAACTGACATAACAGTTTTATGGCAGTGATATATGGCAATTTGTATGTGCACCAATGTTGAGAATATTCTTTATTAAAATAGTTTGACAAAGGAGATAGACTTCTGTTGTGTATGTGTTTCATTCATTACTTCATGCAAAGATGTCATGCTCATGGTCTTGGTCATGCAGTTTAACTCAAAAGAACCAGATTACAGATTGACAAAGTTGATCTTTCATGATCAGCATTATTACTACTACTCCTGGGTCCCAGAGCACAACTTACAAATATGCCACAGACTGTGACTGTCTGTGGCATATTTTTAAGTTTTGCCCTGTGACTCAGTACCAGTAGTGCTTCTATCCAGTCCAGCAAGTTAACACTATTGCCTTACCTATTATAGTCATTGCTTCACATCCAGCTTGATTCTGAATTTCTCATTACCAGCTAGGCTTAGTGTGCCTTTCCTGGCTAAACAGTTTCCCCCCTTTCAGGTCTAAAAAGGTACTCTGTGTGCATGCTCCTAAGTTGATCTCTAACTTGCCATTGAATATTGTATGATTACAGTACATTTACACTGAGTGTCTGTGGATGCACCATAATCAATGCCATCATGCAATTTCAGACATTCTAACCTTCCTTTCCCCATTACAAGACAGGGCATTCAGAGTGCCTGGAAATCCCTCCAAATGCATATTTAGGCATTAAAACCATTCAGCTTTCAGGGGTATAGGCAGACCCCAAACCCCCAGCCTATTAATGAAGTCACAGGGGGGCCAGTATTTCACATAGCCCAGGAGCCCCATTATTTGTTAATCTGGCCCTTGCAGGCTCACCACTCAGTTTGAACTGCATGCAATGAAGTGCTTACCTAGATATAGAGGACCTCCTGACCACAAAAAAGGGGTCACCCAGATAGAAAGGGCCACCCATATCCATAATGGGGCCACCCAGCTATGGAGGATCACCCTCTCACAATACATAAATCACCCAGAAATGGGGGGAACAAAGCATATGCAGTAGTTGGGTCACCCAGAAAAGGGAAAACCAGTCAGACACAATAGTAAGATTCCCCAGAATATGGAAAACTAGCCAGCTGTGGTAGATGGGTTATCCAGAGTAGGAAAACTAACCATGAGCAATGGAGAGGTCACTGAAATAGGAAGGACCACCCAGATGCAAATATAGGAAACAGCACGTGGGGGGTCCACCCAGATGCACATATTGGGACACCCAGATGGGGGGATCATTCATTGGTTGAATAGCAAAGCATAGAAGGGAACGGCTGGCTAAATCAGAATACACAGAATCCAGTTGAGGAGTATGGCATGAGAGAATAGCAATTGGCACTCCCTGAGAAAAGTAACATGGTGACCTCTTGCTATACATGTAATAAACAGATCAATTAGAATAATGATCCATAACAGACTTATGAAACAATAAGGCAATAATGCAATGTACAAATTATGCACCAGACTGTTACATAACATTGAGCTCTAGGTAAGTAGGCAAATAGGGGCTATGCACTTTCGGTGGACAAGGTACATGAAGCAGTCATCTCATTGCATATACTTATAATCGCTATGTAAGGCCCAGATAAATTATCACAATACCTGAATGGTTTAATGTCACGTAGAAGATAATCTGGAGAGGCTTGAACAAAATGGCTGGCCACCTGCGGCCTACACTGGTGACAACCAGCAACAATGCCCTTTGCACTGCAGCCCTTTGCACTGAGGAATGCAGCATGGAGGAATGCTAGGCGTGAAGTTTTGGGAGGATGGCTGGCATAGAAACTCTACCCAACAGTGCTGTCTACCCACGTGATTGGATGATTTTAAACAGTATCAGACATGGACACTGAAGATCATCTTACATCAGGTCCTTGGCTTCCAGGGGCAATTGTTTGTGGGGGGTGGGACTGATGAAAAAAAATCTTCCCCTCTTGACTTCTTGCTGCACCCATATTGTCCTGGGGGAACAGCTGAGCTGAAAGGATGGGAGCCAAATGTTTAAATTTCAGCAGGCATAGAAGTTCAGCTCAACAGTCCTGTCCAGCTATCTGACTGGATGATTTTAGACAGCGGCAGGTACAGAACTTGATATGTGCCTTGCATCACATCCTCAGCTTTTGGATTTTAGGAGGAGGTAGGAAGGATGTTAATCATCCTCCCTCTTGACCTCTTGCTGCACCCATTTTGTCCTGTTTGACTTTCTTTATACAGTAAGCACATGCCCAACATCTACAGTATAACTTGTCCTTGAGTCACTGGGCTAGAGGTTGGGGGAGGAGGTGAGCCTTTGGGGAACAGCACAGTACAGATTTTACTAGACTCCTGAGACTACAAAAGTTTTAAAGAATCAAAACAAAATAAAAAGGAGGTAAGTCCTCGGCAAAGACAAATATCAAGGGCCCAGGAAACCAGAAGTTGTTGCAAGTGTCAAGTTTCTGAAGATAACTATATATGCCATGAGGCATAAACAGGATGACCTTCATCTGCACCATCAGCTTTTGTTCTGAAGATGATTCCTTAATAGCTCCAGGAACCATGTGAATTGCCCTAGTGGTAGTAGTAGTAGTAGTAGTAGTAGAGTTTATTTATATCAGGTACCCTTCCCCACAGCCTCAGGGTGCCCTTAAAACAAGGATATACAGATATACAGAAAACAACAGTACAGGACAGTCAGCATACAATACATAAAATTATTCCTAAACCTTCTAAAATCTAAAAGCAGACTAATTTCCAGACTGTCAGATGGTTCCAAAATAACTAGCTTAAGTCCCAAAAGTCTGCTTAAATAGGAAGGTCTTCAAATATTTTTTAAAGATCTCTACAGAAGGTGCCTCCCAAAGGTACCCCAGTAGTGAATTTCAGAGAACTGGGGTCGCCACTTCAAACGCCTGGTCCACAAAAGATTTTAGCCTAGCCATGGGAACCTCCAGGAGGGCCTCTCCAGCCAACCTGAGAGAGCAGGGCAGGGTGTAGGGATGCAGGAGTTCCTTTAGATAGCCCAGACCCCACCCTTGCAAGGCCTTGTAGATCAAAAGACCCACTTTAAAGGTGATGCACCAGCACACCAGTAGCCAATGCAGTTCACACAGCACCAGAGTGATATGACTGAACCTCGAGTGTCCAGTCAACAGCTAGGCCGCTGCATTCTGCAAAAGATGCAGGCACCACATTGCACCTCCTGTGACCCTGAAGTAGAGTAAGTTACAGTAGTCAAGCTTCGAGGTGATGAAGCCATGTACCAGCATGGTCAGGTCATTGGGGAAGGGGGGAATAAAGGGACTTAATTTGGACGATGTTCTGGAGATGGTAAAACCCGGTCTGGAGAACAGCTGACACCTGATGATCAAGTGTCAGCTCATTATCCAGAACAATGCCCAAATTCTTGACCTTGGCAGAGGCCTGTACTTTGGTCGGGCCACTAAAAAGCCTCAGCCTATCACCAGAGGCCCCCACTCCTCTCCGTCTCAACTACCAGCACCTCAGTCTTCCCCGGATTTAGTCCTAGCCAGTTTGATGACATTCAAGCCCGGATCTCAGCCAAGCATTCATTTAGCACATCGACTGCATCAGATCTCCTGGGTGTAAAGATAGATAGAGCTGTGTATCATCAGCATAGCAATGAAAACTCCCGCATTATGATTTCACCCAGGGGCAGCATATACACTGTGTACAACATGGGGGAGAGGACAGAGCACTGGGGAACTCCACCGGGCAGGTCGATTGAGTCTGAGGAATACTTCTGCAGTACCACTCTCTGAGATCTGCCCCAGAGAAAGGACTCAAACCAGCTGACGACCTTGCAGGTGTGTCCTACATACTCCCTCAGCCTGTCCAACAACACCCCATGGTCCACAGTGTCAAATGCTGAAGAGAGATCGAGGAGAACGGGAACTGTTCATTCTCCTCTATCCCTCACCCTGAGCAAGTCATTTAGCACCCTGACCAATGCAGTCTCCATGTATGCAAAGCCCTAAATCCAGACTGGAATGGTTCGTAGATTTGCAAGTCCATGAGGTGACCCTCGAGCTGTTCCATGACCACTTTCTCAAGAACCTTCCCCAAAAAGGGGAGGTTCGAGATAGGCCGGTAATTGGCCAAACATTGGGGTCCAATTATGATTTTTTCAGCAGGGGCTTAACCAGAGCCTGCTTAAGGAACTCCTGAAAAACTCCGACCAACAAGGAACTCCTGACAGTCTCAGCAAAAACCGGACCCAGAACATCAATCCAGCCAGCCAGTAGCTATGTCGGGCCCAGGTCAAGGTCACAGAATGTTGGTCTAAGCCCAGAGATCACCCCACAGACCTCCACCATTGTCACTGGCTGGAACTCTCCCCAAGGAGACCAAGTGTGTCTGACCACTAGAAAGCTGCTACTGTTGGAGGGTGGTATTCCGCTAGGAGAAATTCCAGCCCTCATGGGGAACACTCTGTCTGAGAAAAACTGACCAAACTCCCCACACTTGTGAGCTGAAAATGTTCTGACAGGTTCCAGACAGACCGGATGTAATAGCCTGTCCACAGCCTGAAAGAGCTGAGCCGGTCAGTTCTTCCCTGCTACAACCATCCTAGATATAAAAGCTGCCTTTTTCTGGATGATTGCATTCTGATACTTATCGTAGTGAGTAATCAGAACCAGCCTGTCCTCCGCAGACACAGTCTTCTTCCACTGCTTCTCCAACCTCCACCCCCTAGTTTTAAATGCTGTCAGCTCCACACCAAACCATGACAAGCCGAGGTGAGAAACCAGGGGGCATACACGGATTGGCACCAGGCAGTCCAGAGACTCAACAACAGCCCTATTATAGGCCACCACAGCAGTCTCCGGGCCGTCAGTGAAGCCTTAAGCACAGACGAAATATGCAGCTCTGCCATCAATTCCTCTGGCTGTAAACCTTTCAAAAAGTGGAACTGAACTGTTTCCACAGGGGACAGGACATTAAGGGGGGGGGTCTCTGAAGCTGAACTTGATGGTGCAATGATCCAACCATATAACTGGATCTGTCTCGATGGTATCAATTTTGAGCTCCAGGGAGAACACCAGGTTGAGCGCATGACCAGAGCGGTAGGTCCTGGCTGTGGTCATCAGGGAGAGGCCCAGAACCTCCATGTTTAACAGGAAGTCTCTATCCCCAGATGACACCTTGTTGTCCACCCAGGTATTGAAGTTGTCAAGAATGAGCTACCTCGGTGACTCCAACATCCTCTCAGCGACAAAGGCCGACATCTCCTGCAGGAAACTCATGTCCCACCCAGGTGGCTGATAGCCCAGGGGAATCCTGAATTCCACTCTGGGACCCCCTCGCACCACCACACACTCAAAAGAACTGGTGTTCCCAACTGGGTGCACTGCCCAGCCCAGCTCCAACCTAAAACAATTGGCCACCCCACCCCACCCCTGTGTTCCTTCCTCGGGCAGTGAACCATGGCAAATCCAGCTGGAATGGATGCATCTAGCACAGGGCCTGAAGTGTCTCCCAACTAGGTCTCCATAATGCATGCTAGGTAACCAAAGCAACAAGGTCTGCTATTATAGCGGTCTTGTTCACCATCGACGTGGCATTGCACACCACCCGAAGAAGACGAAAGGCTGAGGCTGGTCCCTTAGCTACCTGCCTCTTGGTCTGGAGGGTTCTCTGGGCAAGGACACAAGACACAGGGGAACCCACTCCAATTGTCTCCTCAGCCCAGGGTGTCTTCTGGTCCCTGCCACCCAAATCCGCTCTCCCCCAGCTGCATCTGCCTTCCTATCTCTCTCCCCCACAGTGCCCCTCCTTGCAATGCCCAACTACCTGCACTTCCAAAAAGCTGTGGCTGTAAGGGGTGGGTCACAGAAGGGGCCAGATGGGATTATTGAATTCAGTGTAGTGGGATCACACATTTCTTTACCCTCAGTTGTTTGAATGAACTTTACCTTGCATAGATGTACATTTTATTGTATTTTACAGTTTCAGATTTAAAGTTAAGAGCAAATGGTGCCCAATCAATTTTTACTTGATTATTGATCACAAACTTCTAACCTAGCAGACTATCTATACAATAATTAAACAAGTTACTAAACTAAGTAAAATTTAAAATACACAGTAGGAGCCACTGTTCCTACTCTGCTGCTAGTCTTGTTGCTGTGTTCTTGCTTAGTTTTTGCCTTTCTGACTGTTCGGTTGTCCTTTAGTTTTTCTAAATATTCTCTACTATTGCTCTTATAGTGTATGGTGGAATACTGCTATGCATGGAATTCCATGCCTGGAATATGTTTGTTCTGTGGCAGTAGTGACATCATTACAGCATGTTGTTCTGCTTCAGTAGTGATGTCACTACTACAGCAGAACAACTTGGAATGCTGCTACAAAGTTGCTTTCCTCTATCTGGAAGTTTTTCCTTTTTTTAAACTTGAACTTGCAGAAACAACTGCATCACACTGTGTTAGTAAAAAAAATGTTACAATTTCTGTTCTCTGTTGTTTTCACTAGCTGGTTTTGTGTGATTTTCTATGCTGTGAATGCCCATACACTATAAAAGATTGTGTATGAGCAGTCATACATAAACAGGGATATTCTTGTATCTCGAGGTTCCCCTGGTTACAGAGCACCTCTCGAGCTGCGCTCTCGAGGTCATCTGTTACCAAGGAAACCTCTCAATACAAGAATATCTTTGTTGTGTATGACTGCCCATACACAATCCTCTATATTCTGCTCTCTCTTGTACTTAAAGAATGATGCCCACTTAGCTTTAACTGCCTCCTCTGTACTTTCTGTTCTTACCCACCAGGCTAATTTTCATTTAATTTCATTTTATTTTATTTTATTTTATTTCATTTCATGTATTATTCAGTGAAGATCTATGGGCACAAGTGTCTTTCTACATAAGCAACCATAATTAGAGTTTTAAAACCAGAACAATATAGAGAATAGTGCATGGGCAACCATGTGCAACCAGCCTATTGTGCCATAGAGGGGTTCTGATGACCTCAGACCTCGAGAGCGAAACTCGAGAGTTCCAAGGTAATCAGAACCCCGAGGTGGCACAAGAGGCTGGTTGCGCATCAGGTTGCCCATGCGCTATTTTTTATAGTCTATAGACCTCTATTTCAATTACGGTTTTCATTTTTAAAAAGCAAAAAAAAAGTGTGTTGCTCCATCGTGCTCTTCAAGTTAGGGCTGCTTGCTAGGTGGTGTGCGTGGTTGCTAGGGAACAGACGTGTCCTTGTTTAATGAGCAGCCTCCTATTGGCTGTCATTCCAGTGTGGGAGGGATTTTCAAGTAAAATAAAATGGCAGTTGTAGCTCTCACTAAGCGAGAGGGAGTTATTTGGGGATCGCTCGTTTTTTTTTGTTTTGTTTTTTTAAATCAAAATATCTGGTTGATCCTGCATTTCAAAATATCTGGTCGATCCTGAGTGTTTTGAGGCTGTGGTGTGACTGGTTCTACCGCTGCTGCTGGGAGTGTGGAGCCTGCTGTTTTCGCTGAGTAAAGGTGGGTGTCTTAGCGTGTGGAACCGCTAGAGGTTTTCAAAATGTTGTTCTGCTGCAGTAGGGTACAATCACATTCCATGACCTTTTGAACTGCAGCAGAACAACATTTTTAGAACCTCTGGTTTCCATGCACAATAAGGCTCTACTGTACACTATAATAGAGTACAGTATATATTAAATTGTCAGAAAACACACATACATAGTAAATCAAGTATGACGAGTGCTCTGATTAGTACTTTGTAAATATGAACGAAGAGCAGAAGCAAACTTTAAATGACACCTCCATTGCAGTGCCTAATGCAGGTTTCAGTTAAATCGGCTACCCCTCCTTTGGTCATATCCCTTTTATTCTCCATCCCCTTTGCTGCTTCTGCCTCTTTGAATCATTCACGAAACAGCTTACCATTTCCCTAAATGTGCCTTTCGAATGTCTAGGGCATTCATTTCTGAGGTAGAGTGATGGACAACCTGGTCAATCTGAATTCACACTGAATTGTGATCACTGGACCCCAGTGGCTTCATAACTTGGACAGCCACAATGAAATCCCATTAGAGAGTACCAGATCTAGCATAGCCCCCTCCCTGGTAGGTTCCTGACCCACTGTCCAAGAAAGCAATACTGTAGCACATTAACCAGTGATTGACTTCTCATCTGGCACTCTTGGCAGCCAAGATCACCCAGTCTATCTCCACTAGACTAAGATTTCCCACTAAGATTACCTCCCCTTTGCTGAAGAAACAAGATGTAGTTACCCCCTTCCTTAAGGGGATGATTCCACCTCTCCTGGCGACCTCCAACCTATTTCCCCTCATCCCTACCCTGTCCAAGTTTCAGGAACACCTTGTGCTATCCCAGCTCTCCCCCATCTTTGATTTACCCTCCTTCTTTGTTCCTTTTCAGTCTGGCATCTGGAAGTCCCATTCCAACTCCACCTCCCTTCTCCGGGTCAATGACTCTATTCTATCTGGCATGAATCAGGCCTAGTCACCTCCACCATCTTTGTCAACTTAGCTAAAGCCTTGGACACTGTTATCTACTTCCTTTCTTCAGGACAAGCTCAAGGCAGCAGGACTTTATGACTTCTCCGTAGGGTGGTTCTGCTCCTACCTTAATTTCCAGGTAAGAAGGCATATAAGGCAGCAGTAGGAATGAATGAGCTGAGGAGTCATCAAGTAGGATTTAATTAACTGGACATGGCAAGAAGGATGAAAGGTGACAAGTGTGGGGAAAGGCAACAAACATCTAGAGAAAATGGATATGCATACATAGCTGGAATGCCTGTGTAAGTATGCCCACACATCTTGAATGAAAGTGTGTGTTTAGGCATACACGCATATGCAAATGTACCATGAACACATGAAAGCAAACATATGATGGTGTGGGTGTAAAAAGAACAGAATTTACTGATAAACTATGAGGTTTGCTGAAAGATGTTAGTGGAAAAAGTCTGTCAGACCAGAGGGTTGCTGGGAGCCTTAACATATGCTAATTTTCATTTCTAAGTTTTATCTTTGGTCAGGATCCCAGAAAGCCTACTGAAGGTCAGACATAGAAACGCCATTAACATTATGGTTCCTGGAGGAAAAATGGGACTCAATGGATTTACTCTGCAGAGTTTGGGGGTGGCTGACCAAAGAAAAAACACAGAAACCAACCTTACCATCCGCTTAGTCTACCAGTAGCCCTTTTCTTTAAATGATAGACTTATTTTCTACTAACATCTTTCAGCCACCTTATGAGTTACCACTGAAGTCAATCTTTTTTACCACCACTCCCATAATATGTTTGCTTTCATGCGTGCATAATATGTTTGCACGTGTGGGTATGTCTGCACACACTTTCATTCAGGGTGCATGTAGGCATACTCACATTGGCAGCCTAGCTATGTATGCATATCCATTTTTATTTTCTCCAGATGTCCCTGTCTCCTTCCCTATCCACCTCAAAACTCAGCTTGGCAAGGTAGCCATTTTGTGTCAAGGTTAAGCAATGGAATGCTCAGACTTCTAAAAGCCAAACTGAAGACATGAGTGAGTATTTGGGGACTAGTGGCTACCAAACCTGTCCATGAAGCCCGGGTATCCTGTTACAGTCTAGATATTCTTGGTATTTCTAAGTCATAGCTAAAGCCCTCTATAGCTATCAGTGTCTGTTCCATACTACAGATGTTTCAAATTTTTAATACATTGGTAAAATTGGTGTGAATCCACAGAAATTTGCAATTCTTAAAATTTGTGAATTCTGCAGTAGATGTACAATCTTCACCAGTGGATTTTCTTTTAAACTTAATATAAGCACCCCCTCCTGGTGTCTAGGGGTATGCCTGATGTTACTCGAGGGGAAGGGGGGCACTATACAGCCAGAAACATAGTCTCAGAAAATATTGCAACTCATCACCTGGGTCCATGATGCGATGTCTTAGGGGGTGCTGGATTCATTTAGCATTGATGGGAATACAGCAGCTGCTGGGCAACTAGATTAGTGCTCAAATGCAAAAGGCAAACAACTAAGTTCATGGTCAACTCCAAGTTAAAAAAGGAAAAAAAATAATATTCAGTTTATTAAAGTTGATTAACTCAATCAATGGAGCGGTGGCTGCAATTTCACATGGTGGGCAACCATTAGGGAGACTTGCCAAATACAGTCTGCAGCAAACTTTTAGTTGTTAGAAGCCTTTCATACTGCAGTGCTCCCTTAGGGCTGAACTGGCTCCTACATCCTGGCAGCAGCAAACAGACCAGACCAAAAGCAAAGCCACAAACCAGATTTTCTTCTCCCAAACTTCTCTCCTGCACAAAGCTTTCTTTTCATGCTCACTTTACTGAAAACAATCTAGCCAAACCACATAGACAGCTACAGATAAACAGAGTAGCTGAAACTTTCAGAGGTACTCCCAGTGCCGGTGGTTCAAATCAGGAGCTCCCAAAAATGTTGGTCTCTGAATTAGCAAATCAAAGTCCCACAGAAATCGTCAAGTCCCCTCTGGCCCAAGCCTTGTGCAACCCCAAGTGTTCCAGGGAGTTTCTCTTATACCTGGTAACCACAGGGATCTATGCAATGATCCATTCTTGGGCAAAAAACTTCCCAGCTCCTCCAGGCCCAGCCAAAGGAAAGGGAGACAGGCTGCCATCACTATCTTCCTGGAAAACAAGGATTGCCACCACCATGCTGCCTTCAAGCATAGAACTGCCACCACCATGCTGCCCCAACGCCCTTGCAAGGAACCTTATTTAATCTTGCCTGAGGACGAGAAATATGGGTGCAGTGTCCACCTGTGCCAACCCCAATAAGGTGCCAGAGAGTCATGAGGTGGGCCACTTACTTTCTACCTGAGCTCTGGCTCCCCACATAGCACAGGTGGTCCCAACAATGCTCACAGACATCCTTATCGCTCACAGTAATCCACCATTGTTCAAGGGCAGTGGACTGGGGTGGCAAGTGACCCACCCTGGCCCCGAACCTCAGCCCTCACGGACGATTACACTCAGGCCACCTCATCTCTTCTCAGACTCCAAGGACTCTCTCTTCTGTCTTCCAAAACACCTTCCCATTTAAACCCTCTGGGCTGTGGCCCCCTTCTTGTAGGCAGGCTGCCAGCTTCAGACACACAGGCACTAGAAGTTCCTCTGCACTAACAAAGCTCCCAGATAAATTAACTAGTAAGCTCCTAAAGTGTGCTCACACTCTCCCCCCACATAATATATTCACCTCCTGGTGAACGCCTACCAGCTGCTTCCCCCTGACCCCCCAGAGGGGTGATATGGTCACTCCCCCTTGCCCCGTAAGCCAAGAGAGCACCACTGAAACACCACCGTGATGGTGAAACACAATACCTCCCAATTTAAAGGCACCTGTACTATCCTACATACAGCATTTATTTTACCAACCTACGTGGTCCCATAGTGACCAACCTGCTGGTCCCCTTGGATGGATTGCTAGGTACTGCAGTCATGGCATCCCATCCCCTACTATCAGCCTCCCAAACTAGCTAATGCCTTAGGGTTTGCTGCTGCCAGGAAGGGCAATAATCATACCTCACCATGCTTACAGTACATTGCATACCACATAAATTTAATTGAAAACAGAATGAGCAACACAGTTATTTTTTTAAAACAAGAACAAACACACTGCTACTTGAAAGGCATAAACATTTATTCCAACATTTTTTTTTATATCAGCTAACCATTCTCACCTTTAGCTCACACAACACATGTACACAAACACTACACTACTGCATACCCTCACACTTACTCACACATTCTGGCTTTATATTCCTACACAACAGTATTATAGCCGAACTATCAGTTCCAGAGGGGCATATTCCAGTCCAGCCACCTACTGGTTATGTTACTACTAAACAACTGTTGTTTTTTTTTCAAACAAAAAAACACCATTTTAAGCTTACTAGGGAGCCATCCCCTTAAAACTTTTAAACACTTTAACATTAAACAACAAATAAAAGGGGTTGATCTCACCCAGCATCCAGTGGTGGGGGTCCATATTTTTTCCCAGCCCTGCAAGGGCACCCAATGCCAAGGCCTGCTTTGGGGGAGGGTAGTCCAGACACAAATCTTTTAGGGCAGTCTTTTATCAGTCTAGGGAAGCAGCTTTACATTTGGTGTTCATTGAGTATACATCTGCTTCGCTTTCCTGATAGCTTGCTGTTCATGGCCTCCCAGATCTAGGGCACTCCCTATGCTTCTCTGCTTGTCCTTGTCTAGGACTCCTTGGAAGACCCAGTCCTCTCTCCTTTCTTCGATGTCCCATATCCTCAGGTGGGCTTTTTAGTGCCTGCCACCAATGGGTGGTTACCCTGAGCAGGGGGTCTAATGCCATAAGCTTCCCTGCCACCTCATGGCCTCTTCCTCTACCACAGGGAGGGTCAGGCACTGATGGGGAAGAAAGGCTGGGCAGGTGGCTAGCACCCTTCTCCCCAGGAACTACCTCACATGCTGCAGTTTCCACTTCTTTCCCATTTTCTAATCTGGAAGTGTCAGTGCTTAGGAAAGCTGAGGTTGTGGTCCAACTCCAGGCAGGATGATAAGTCAAGGTGGGCTGGGCTGAAGGAGATGCTCCACTGCTGGCACAGTTCAAACAACTGGTAGCACTTTCACATGCCCTCCTGTCTGATGGCAGATCACACACCTTTTCTACATGCCACCCTTTTTTTGCCATCTCTCACAACCAGGATAAGAGCAAAGTGGGAATAGGGACCATACTGTTTCCATCGCCAAATGCTTCTGCCATTGTTGTAATCCTTGAGTTTCTTTCTGCTGCTGCTCAAAATATAGAGTCCTAGCAAGCAATTTTCTCCTACAGGCACAAACACTTCTGGTGCAGTTAACTATGGCTTCACAAAAAGGAACTCCTGTTCTTCATAATGTGATCTCTGGCCTCTGCCTGGCCACTTTCAATCAATGGCATTATGGTCCCCAAAGTTCTGCATACATTAAAGGTATGCTGAACAAACCACGCTGGTAGAATATAGTGCTGCACAGAAGGCGCAAAGTTTCACGAATCCAAAATGGTGCCTAGCAGCAAAGAAATCTCATGGGCTGCTGTACCTCACCAAATTATAGTCCAGAAACAATTCTAGCATCCTCAAAACAAGCAATTAAATCCCAGAGGAGCCCCCACATTGTAAGCCCCCCTCCTGGTGTCTAGTGATATGCCTGATGTTACTTTGGAGGAGGGGGCACTTGCAGCCAGAAACACGGTCTCAGAAAATAATGTAACTTGTTACCAGGGTCCAGATGAGATATCTTCAGGAGGTGCTGGACTTACTTTATGGCAAAAGGCATACAGCAGCTGTGGGGACAACTTGATTAATGCAGAAACACAACAGGCAAAATATGTAAGTCCATTGTCTACACCAAGGTAAAAGAAGAAAACATATGATTTAATTTACCAAATTTGATTAACTCACTCCATGGAGCGGTTGTTGCAATTTCACATGGTGGGCAACCATTAGGGTGACTTGCCCAATACAGTCTGCAACAAACCTTTAGTTGTTAGAAGCCTTTCACACTGCAGTGCTCCCCCAGGGCTGAACAGGTTCCTACATCCTGGCAGCAGCAAACAGATCAGGCCAAAAGCAAGGCCACAAACCAGATTTTCTTCTCCCAAACTTCTCTCCTGCACAAAGCTGACTTTTCATGCTCACTTCATGGAACACAATCTGCCCAAACCGTATAGACAGCTACAGATCAATAGAGTAGATGAAACTTCGAGCGGTACTCCCAGAGCAAGTGGTTTGAATCAGGAGCTCCCAAAAATGATTGGTCTCTGAATTAGCAAAACAAAGTCCCACAGAAATTGTCAAGTCCCCTCTGGCCCAAGCCTCATGCAGCTCTGAGCATCCCAGGAACTTTTTATTATCCCTGGCAACCCTGGAGATATATGCAACACTCTGCTCTTGGACAAAAGGCTTCCCAGCTCCTCCAGGCCCAGCCAAACGAAGGGAGACAGGCTGCCACTGCTGTCTTCCTGGCAAACATGGAATGTCACCGCCATGCTTCCTTCAAGCATGGAACTGCCACCATCATGCTGCCCTGACACCCTGGCAAGAGACCTTACTTGGTGTTGCCCAAGAACAAGAAATATGGGCACAGGGACTACCTGTGCCAACCCCACCAAGGTGCCAGAGAGTCATGAGGTGGGTCTCTTACTTTTTACCCAGGCTCTGGCTCCCCGCACAGTACAGGTGGCCTCCACAAGGATCACAGACATCCTGATTGCTCACAGTAATCTGCTGGTCTTCAAGGGTGGTGGTCTGGGGAGGCAAGCGACCCACCCCAGCCCCAAACCTACGCCTTCACAGCTGATTACACTTGGGCTGCCTCCTCTCTTCTCAAAATCCAAGCACTCTCTTTCCTCTATTCCAAAACATCTTCCTTTTTTTTTTTTTGTACTTTTTATTTATAGATTTTATGCTTAGATACAGTATTCAACAATTCCTTTGCAGTACAGTACTACATTTGAAACCATCAGAAAAGAGATATTCGGACAAGAGAGACACTGCAACATGCAATCAAGATTAGGGGGAACAGCCATATACAATGAAGATCTGTAATATTATTCTACCATTTGGCTAATGCTACCAATGCTCTTAATAGAAAATCCACATATCAAGTAATATTCACCACTGTAAAACAGGCTATCATGCCCTTAAACAATACACTCATTATACATCAAGCTCAAAAATAAACTCCCAATTAGCTCCCTCAGCCTCCCTAAATGATTTATAAATGTTTCATTTTAACCTCAGCCCACTCAGTCGCAGGCTATTGTATCATTAAGTTACAGAAATACTAATTAAAGTAATAATAAAACAAAAAAAAAACAGGGGAAGACAAAAAAGATAAATGTCCTGGATGTATCCAAAATGTTATTTATCTGCCTGAACAAGAGCGACCTTCATTATGAGATCAGTCCAATACCTAACATCGAAAAAAGAATTTACAGTCCCACTTTTAGGAAAATTAAAGCTAATTAGTGTTATTAATTGTGACCTTAATCTCTTTCTCACTGCTTAGCTCAGGTACCTCCCAGCTTGGAATCTGGCAAGGAGTCGCCCTCTCGAGCAGCCCTTTCAGTCTCCAACTTTTGCACCATCTTTGCGGCTTCTTTGGGATCCGTATATATGTACGCTTTCTTGCTGACTGTAACATGTAGTCGAGCTGGCATAAAGAGATTATTCAGGATCTCCATCAATAGAAGTTGCCTCCTGATGGCATCAAATCCTTTCCGCTTCATCCAAGTGGTGTAGGAAAGATCGGGGAAAACCAGAATTCTGGAGCCTTCCACCTCAAGTCTCCACTTAGCTCGTGCTGCCTGAAGGATCTGGTCTCACGCCACCACGGAGGTAGTTACCAACATTACAGTCCTGGCACCATCTCAGAAAATACTCGGTCTTCGGGTGTTAACCTGGGAGGCTCTTACAATCATTCCTTGTGCATCTATTTCCACGGTCTCCGACAACCATTCAGCCAAGTGGCCAGGCAAATCCTCTCCCTCAGCTGCCTCCGGTAGCCCTATTATCCTAATATTAGCAGCACGTGTCAGGTTTTCCAAATGTTCCAATCTGGATTTGATCAAATTTTGCTCCCTCACACATGTTGATGCAGCTGCTTGGGCCCATTCCTCTGATCACTCTGCCGTCTGTGTCATGTCCACTAGGCCATCCAACCTCTGTTCGACCTGGACCATTCGGGTATGATAGGTGTCCATTTTCTGGTCCATAAGCTGGACTGTTTTAGTCAGGTTTAGTACTGCAGACTGCAAAGTCTCCAGCATCACCGGTGCAGGCTCTCCAACTGCCTCATTGGAAGTGAGAAAGTTCCCAGGCGTGGGTGGAGGTTTGAAGGCCCCACCCACAAGGGGCAAAGAAATTAGCTTTCTGCTCCAAATTTTTTATGCCTATGTTGATAAATTCGGTATGCCCGGATAGCTCTATACCTCAGGAAGCCCAGCTTCATAAATTTCAGAGTTCAAGTACTCCCGAAATATAGAAAATTTATTACTTTAGGATGCTGAATCAGGAGCTCTTTGAAAGTACATCTCATCAGCTTGGTAGCAAGCCATGCACCCCTCACATCTTCCTTTTTAAACCCTCTGGGCTGGCTGCCAGCTCCACACACACACAGGCACCAGAACTTCCTCTGCACTGATAGAGCTCCCAGATAAATTAACTAGTAAGCTCCCAAAGGGTGCTTACATTAAAAACAATCCCCCACCCCTTTTGCTGTGGAACTACTCCCCCCCACCACCACTGGCACTCTCTTCCATCCTTCTCCCTGCTCTGAAGATTTACACATTGCTTCCTGTGGCTGTGAGCTCTGGCTGCTGCAAAACATAATCCCTTCCTCCACCCTCATAACAAACACACTCAACTCACCTCTACCAACCCAAGTCCCACTTTCTTTATGAAGTACATCCAGTCCCCCACCCAACTCCCCTCAGGTCCCTTCCACCATCCTCCCCCCACCAGCACCCACAAAATCAACTTGCAAATAAAGAAAATGGTCCCCCAGTCCATAGCTTCTGCTCTGTTCAGCACCAATGAATGGTGGTGATATCTTTGCTCCTAACAAAAACTGATTGGTTGAATTTTCAACCATTCAGGTTTTGCAAGAACCAAAGATGTCACCATTCATTCATTCACACCATTACAAGATGGAACACTGATTAGAGCAGATGCTCTACACCGGGGTATAACTTTCTTTATTTTCAGGTTAATTTTGTGGGTGCTGGTGGGGCAAGGAGGGTGGTGGGGTCCAGAGGTAGGTTGGGTGGGTACTAGGTGTACAATGAAGCCCACCAGGATGAAACCCAATTCTGAAGCATTTTGAAGCACTCTGCAGCATGCTGCAGCAGAGTTACTGTGGCAAACAATGTAATTTCAATTTCAATTAGTCCCTTTTATGATGCAGGAAACCATGACATTCAATTCATCCTGGCAGTGTCACATTTTCCTGCATGACAATAGGGATTCATTTCCATTGAACTTGCATTGTTTACTGCAGTAACTCTGCTGCAGCATACTGCAGAATGCCTTAGAAATGGGTTTCATCCTGGTGAGCTTCACTATACTTCATAAAGACAGTGAGACTTGGGTGGGGGTAGGTGGATTGAGTATGTTTGGCACATGGGTTGGGGAAAGGGATTACATTTTGTAACAGCCACATCCTACAGCCACAGGGAGCAGTGTGCAATTTGTTGGGGCATGGAGGAGGAGGCTGCCAGTGGGGGGAGGTGGGGGGTATCATGATTTCTACTTTTTGGGTGGAAGAGGGTATGGGTTTTAGCACACAGTCCAATTCACCTTGAGAGTCACCTGTGAATTGGCCATTCACCATGCAAATTTGGTCAACCCACCCAGCGAATAACAAATGCAAATTGTTGCCTCAGCAGTGAATTGGCTGAAATTCATAGATTTTTTCACAGAGCCAATTTTGCCACCTTCGTACTCCTCAATTCCCTACCCAGTTATGATTTTCTTAGGTCAGGTCATCTTGCCTCTAAAAGGGATGGTGGTATATTGGTGTATTATAATATACTGCGCTTGCCATCTCAGTGTTGCATTTAATATTTCAATGAGGTAATGTAAAAAAAACACTTCACTTGATTTGTGTGCCTCCTGTTTATACAATTGCACATTTTTCCTATGAGTAATGGTGGTATGTGTTAGTTAATTGTACTATAAAAATGCTATGCTCATGGCCAAGGACTGCCCCCTGAGGAAGACTTGTTAGAGTCTATGTGTAGGGATACTTGGTTGGCAGTTCTTGGAGAACCAATAAATGATTATCAGTATGTGCTTGGTGTGTGAACTGTTGTTTTTTTTTGTTTGTTTGTTTTCTCAACTATGCATGAAGCAAAATTGTATTTTGTTTAAAATATTTGTTCACAACCTAATAATGTTAATGTGTTGTGAAACAAAAGTAGAAGAGCTACTATATTTATGTTAAAACCAGAAATTCTGGCTGCTGTACTAAGGTGGTACATAAAAAGATGGAGTTGACAGAACTAATATCATATTTGCTGCTTCAAGGAGAAATGAAACCAGGAGAATTCACAGAAGCATTGAAATAAACATTTCCTGCAGATGGTTTGCATTGCTGCAAAAGACAAGTAATATTTTAACTATTTTTCAACATTCAGATCACCCCAAATTGCATCAGAGTCACTTTGTTATGCAAACTTCATCTGATTTATTGTGCTCAGTATAAGTAATCATAAAAAGACAAGGGAACTGGAGACTGCATTCCTCCCTTTTTATCCTCAGGCCAAATACAGTGTAGGTGGCTGCAGCCTGGGTTTCGGCTTCAGCACTAAAAGGACAATCCCTCCTGAGGTGCAGGATATATAATTCGGCCTCTCTATGTGTATTCAGCCCTGGGCTTCACTTGACTAAAGCCTGCCAACTGGAAATATTTTTATAGTCATCCTTTGACTCAATATAGTACTTGAACTGAGATTACCAGACTCATTTTGTGAGTAATAAAATGAGAACTTTCATATACTTTATACATCCATTTTGAAGAATATATTTTTTTAGGCCATATATATTGAAGAGTCATTTCAGATATACACATCTAATACCTGTTTTACTATCAAATGTTCCTTGCCTAGTCAGACTTTTTACAGTCAAATCCCTCATCAAAGACAGCAGGGACACCACCAGAATTTAATGAGACTTCTGTTGGTCACTGACTTTTGGATTGTCCTAACTCACCCCCTTTTAGAGTGAATGAATACTTTTTATACTGTTGGACTCAAAGAATTCCAGCCTCCCCCACAAAGAAACTACAGATGTGACCTTTATTTAAATATTGTTTGTGAGTAGACCTCCTGAAGTGGTATTCTGAGTCACTTGTTGATATAAACTTTTCAGAGTAGCTCTGCTATGATGAACTATCTAGTTAACAATAGGATCCTGCTTCTAGTCAGTTTTACAGCTGTGGTAGGGGGATAAGAATATAGAAAGTCAGGTTAAGTGTATTTTTTATTTATTTATAAACTGGTGATTGGGTAAGGCACTCTGAGCTGCGGCTGATTTCCAAGTGTAACTTGGTGGGAGGAGGTATTACAGGATTACAGATGTACTTTCACATTATGCCTCCCTACATTTACTGTACACCACGACTTCGTCCATTCACTTCAAGTAATGCTTCTGTGGTCACTGAAGACACTCTCTCCTTTTAGGTTCTAAAGGAGGACTAATGAAAGATGACAGCTGATACTGCTCGCCGATAAAATATATCATTCTTTACACAGCTATTTACATTGTAATGGACTTTGCTCCCCCCCCATTCATACAAAACATCTTGTTTCAATTTGTGGTTGCCCATAGCTATGTTGCTATCAAAAGCATCCTCATTGTACAACTCTACTAATGAATATACACATATCCACATCATTCATCTTATTCTATGTATTTACAAATATATCAATATTGAGAGGTACTATCATTACGTGCACAATGTAAATCAGGGTAGGCCATGTTCATCTCCTCTTGTTTTCATTTATTTATTTTCTAACACATACTCAGTGTAAATATCAGATCTTCCTGTGCCTGCCCTTATTGTTCTCTATCATAGACATGCTTTTCATGAAATTGTGGTGAAAATTCGCAATTTCATCCCAAAATGTGTCCTTTGTATATTTATACCCCTGGTGTCTAGTGGTCCCACCCCCTGACTGATCACTGGCACAAATTGATTAAAAAACACTCCCTGGCATCTAGTGGCCCCCCTGGCTGATCACCAGTCCAAACTGAAGAAGTGCACCCCTCCCTGTCGAGATTAACATTAATTTCTCCATCCCCAAATTTGTGTCCAAATAAAAAAAAAAATCCTAGTTCCCACTCCCTGGTGTCCAGTGGACCCCCCCACCATGTAATCACCTAATGCTACACCCCACTCCTCCCCAGTACCCCAAGTGGGCCACCAAATTGAAGAAGCACCCCCCCAATATTAACATTAATTTCCCCATTCCCATTAATTTTCTGTACAAATAAAAAAAAGACATTCCAATTTCCCACTCCCTGGTGTCTAGTGAACCCCCCCACCCACCTTGTCATCACATAATGCTCCTCCCCACTCCCCCAGTACCTTGAGTGGGCCACGGGCACAGTCCTCCACTCACCTCCATGGCAGGCAACCTGACTGAGTGTTTCAATGAATAAGCGTGTGCTTGTACAAGCACATGCTCATTTATTGAAGTAGTCAGTTGGTTGCCCGACCATGGAGGTGACAGTGTGCCGCAGCTACTGAGATACTGGGGGGGGGTAAGGAAGGCGCATTATGACGCGGGTGAGTGATCCTGGGCGCACCGGGGTGAAAATGAACAGCCACGGTTGTGCGAAATATGGGGATGGAGGGGTGTGTTGAGGGACTTCTTCGAGTGACAGTGGACTGGGAGGAGTGAGTGAGGCATTATGTGAGGAGAGGTGGGGGTCCTTGAGACACCAGGGAGTGGAAATTGGAATTTTTTATTTGTACACAAATTTGTGAATGGGGAAATTAATGTTAATCTTGGTGGGGGGCACTTCTTCAAATTTGAGTCAGTGATTGGCTGGGGGACCACTAGACACCAGAGTCAGGGACTGGGGAGTCTTTGCCAGGGGATGGGGAAATGGGGGGATGAATTCTTGAGTTTTGGCTGGTGATTGGCCAGGGAGGTCCACTAGACACCAGGGAGTCTTTTTGTTGCCATCAAAAATTACAACATTTCGCCTGCGAGTAGCAAATTTTGCCATTTCGCTGGTGAAATTTCACGCTCCTGGATGAAATTTCACATTTCGCGCTCTGCAAAATATTTTACAAAATGCATGGATTACTCAAAATATTTTGCCGAGCATAATTTTTCAATTTTGCATAACTCCACCTGGCCCTTACCCAAAGATCAGTTTTTCTTCAAAAATAAAAAAATGTAACTGTCATTGGGGACATTAATTAACCTAGTATTCTGTGGAAAAGTGAAATGGTGAATACCCAATCTGAACAGAAATTTCTCAATGCTCTTTGTGAGAATAGACTCCAGCAACTGGTTACAGAAGTCACTAGGAACAATTATATCCTGGATTTTATAATATTGAATACTCATGGACTGATAAGTAATTGCACTGTCAGGAACCCTTTTCAAATGTTGATCACAACAAAAACACACTTCAAATTAATATTACAAATAAGAGAAATAAGGCCATTTTAACCTTTCATAATTTTCTAAGGCACACCCTGTTGAGTTAAAAAAGAAATCATTCAAAAAGTGGAAGTGTAAGCCTCATATAAAATATATAGATGCAAAGGAAGCTTCAACATTACTTGTAAAGTAACCAAAAACTCCTATTAATACCTAAGTCCATAACACACTCATATAATTGCAAGGGAAAACCCCTCCCAGCTATATAATAACAATACAAAAAAAAATATTATACAATGGGATAAATACAAACAGACAAATGCTGCACTCTGATTGGTTGGCTGGCACCTTTCCAGCATTACAAGTCCACCAGTATACCAACTGGAAAAGGCACCAGCCAACCTCAGCTCATGCCACCCTAGAGATATCACTACCGCCCTCACAGATCAAAAGAAACTGCCACCATTTTCATCCCTGTTTATGAATCTCAGCCATGGTAAATTTAGAAAACATGAGTGCCTCTTTCAAATTATTAGACATGGAGGACCTTGAAATTATATTTAATCAAGAAAATGAACCTTCCGAAGTTCAAACCATAACTGAAAATACAGTACAAAATCCTCTGACACCAACCAGTCCAACTCTCGATCAGAATATGATCAGATGGCTGTTCAGCGTGTCATACCACTGCCCGTATCACACTCAGACAGATCCCACAGCTGCAGACAGCCACACAGGCTAGCTCTGTACAATCCAAATAAGAAATCCCCTCTTAACTGCAGGTCCAAAGAAAAGAATTCTCCCGACCTCAAAAATCAAACCAGAACTGGTAAAGTCACTGCAAACCTGGAATCAAAAAATTACGGCCGCATCTCTCTCTCTCTCTCTCTCTCTCTCTCTCTCTCTCTCTCTCTCTCTCAAAGCTACTACAAACTGTGAGGTTGTCTGAGCCTCTAAAAATGAAATGAAAAAGAAAGTCAAGCCATGCATCCCTTCTCTTCTTGCTCTAAACATAACACTGTTGGGGGGACGGTTACAGAATCATGAAAAATGAAAGTCTCACACACCCTTTATCTCTCTAACCATATTAGGGGAGCAGAATTTTCTACCTAGCAACAGGGAACTATTTTTTTTGCACAACAATAAATTCAATAAAAATTTATTTAAATTAGGAAAAAAATCAAATTTTCTTTCATTGTTTTAACAAAAAGTGATGGGGAATATTGATAATAGCAACATACCACTCCAGGGTGTGGGTATGTGGCAGGATTTATCACTTATGGTATGGTTTACTCACATGGCCTGTGGTCTCATGACCAAACCACACCAGGCGTGGTAAATCCTGCCATATACCCACACCCTGTCATGGTATATTGCTTAAATAAACAGAAAGATGAATGATTATAAATGTATGATTTTTAACCCAACATCACAAACTACAGATAATATAAAGAAGCATTAGAAGCTTGTAAAAAAGCCAATAAGAAAGAGAAATTGAATACAAACTGACAAGGAACAAATCAGACAGTAGACACTACTTTAGATTCTGTATGTCAACTCTGTTAAAAAAGGTAATGCACAGGTCAGTCCATTTCAAGATGGTGAAACCATCCTAAATGCAGAAAAAGATGTGGTGGATAATATCTGAAATAAATAGATTTTCTGTGTCTTTACTGTTATCTCCATCACTCTGCCAATAGTGTCAGACAGTGATCATGGGAAAATGTCTTCTACCTTAAAAATTACAAGGGAGGAAGGCTAAAACAAACTAAGAAACTAAAATGAACTATCTCTACTGATCCAGATAACATACCAGCAAGTCTAATAAAACTAATGTGGGAAGATATAGCTGACTCCTTAACAGAAGTATTTAATAAATCCATATAGACAGGGATGTACCTCTAGATTAGAAGAAAAGCTCTAATTATTCCAGTATATTTATTTCTTTTATTTAGTTTTTCTTGACTGAGAAGGAGGACTAGACCATTTTTTTGCCTATTTTCAGCCTCGTCGGGAGGGTACAGATGGATGCCAACTGAAACTGAACCAGATTTTAAGCTGTTGGTGATACTTTTAGTGAATGGGGGAAATCTGTCCAGGACATTGAGGAAATTCCCCTACTGACCTGTAGGAGAACTCTTGTCGGCCTTTGTTTTCAACATGGTGGATGGAGACGAGGAAGAGGAGAGAGCTAGAAGTCTTAGAAGTAGGATTTCGATACCGACAACTTCAGAGTCTGTGCTTAAACCTTTGGAAACAAATCTTAGACTTACTGAAACTGAGACTCTACAACCCATGGATATTCCAGAGGACATACCTGTTATACCCTTTAAGGGTCAGGACATTGAAGGTGCTATGGATACTTCTTTACCTGCACAACAAGCATCTGTTTTCCAAGGAGTTAGAATGAAGCAGGAAGGCATGGTAATACTTGATCCACAGGAAGAAATGCTTAGAAAAACCATGGTTACACATAAGTCCCTCCTCTTGAAATTATTGTAAGAGGACACTGAATTACGTCAAGAAAGTACACCCTTCAAAAATGCTGCCGCATCATTTTCTCAATTCACAATCATATCTCAGTTCCCAGATACCACCCTGGATAGACAAGAAGTGAGTGTATTCACCAACATGCCTACGCCAGTTAAATTCTTGGAGCTGTAACACGGACGATTGCATGACAGTGATAAAGTACCTTAGAGCCCAGAAACATCTCTCTTTGCAGCCAAATGGTTACAAATGAGCGATGGGCATCACTGGACTTCATCGAATCCAGTCACTGCAAGGGGCATAATTTCAGGCAGCTCGAATTGAGAACACAGTTCTGTAGAAATCCCAACACCAGTTTTGCCATCATGGACTACAGAACTGAATCCTGAAGCTCCAATAGAGTTGGTGACTGAACAGAGGGCAAGCTCACAAGCCCCTCTTACTACACAGAATACAGTATCCCGACTGAGTCCTCCAGTGAACATTGCTAACACGGAGCATACGGGTGCTATCCGAGAGGAACCTCATTCTGGCACAGAACAAACTCAGGATGTACAGACTTTCAAAGAAGACACAAACAGAAGAGAACAAATCCTACTACAAACAATGACATGACAATGGCTGATTTGTTTAAAATTGTTGGAGAATCTGCACAGATGAGGAATGTGGGCCACCTGAAATAGATTGATGAGGCGGCTAGCACACCAGAAAGAAAGGTGGTATTACACCAGATGTTAAAAGAAACAATGGGGATTTTACATGCTGGATTGTTTGCAGTCATATATGTGATAGGGGAGGTGGTATATGATGTGAGCTTTAAAAATGTAACAGCATTAGAAAAATGTTGGCAGAAGTATTCAATGGCAAAAGACACACCTTTATGGGCTTTCTTTTTCCCAATCCCACTTGCAAAACCAACCCTAAAAACGATTACTTTATTGTTTAAGAATGAAGGGCTCAGTCTAGTGGATGTGCAGTATTGGTTGCGACAGCTCTCTGAGATTATGGATAGGCCAACTCCTATTTTAGACAAGGCTCTAGTATGGACTGGGGGTCGGAAGGTGAAAGTAAAACTGAGGCAGACTGACACAGGAATAACTCACTTACTAGGGAGCTTTCACATTGGGAGAGATAGAGGGTTGAGTTTTTACCCTGGACAGCCCAGGACCTGCCATAAGTGTGGTGCTCACACATACCTTAGCTCTACCTGTGACAAACACTGTTGTAATCAGTGTTTAGACTATGGACATGTTAGTTTAGGGTACCACAATCCCTTTAGGTGTAATTTATGTGATGAAATAGGACATTCTTAAAGGCAGTGCCCATGGGCAGACCACAACAGAATGGATTGAGTTCCCCAGAATCAAGTGCAACTGACTGGAGAATCACAAGCTAAGGCTCAGGAGGCTAATGCCTCTAACAGTAGGGAGCAGATGGAGGGGCAGGCCCAGACCCCCCCCCGAGGCAGAGAATGGGATAGTGCTCATACAAGAAGAACCAGCTCTGTCTTCTTCAGAACAGGCTGGCTTACAAATGATACAGGATATCTCTGAACAAGATGTACTTACTCCCGGGTCCATCCCACGGTAGTCACAGTGGAGATTCAATGCCACCACCCCCACCAGAGTTCCTTCAAAGTCTTGAGTAAGTCATTGAGATGCATTCAGGTCCCCACAAGAACTCAGGTGGTCTCTAGGAATTGCTACCAGATTTTAGCAAAAAGGAAGCGGTGGGGGGACACAGATGAGGAGGTAGGAGATTCAGGCATATCCTCAGTGGTCTCCTCTAAAATGGAACCTTCCACTGACTCAGAAATTGAGTCCTCTGCTACTAAACGACCAAAAGGCTGTGTCAGAGGAAAACAAGTAGACAATGGATGAGGAACAACAGCGAACACTAGTTTTTGGTTTTTTTCTTAAAGCGGTAAATATTAGATGTCTTCCACTTTTCTATACTCATGCTAAATGTTTGTAATGTGAAGTCTTCTAAAAAACATATGACCACACTACAAATTGTACGTAACCTGCCTGTGGAGGTGGTGTTTCTACAAGATAGTAGGATAAAAATGAATGTGGAAACTTCACAGATTAAAGCTCAGTGGCACATTGGTGCCTCCTATTAGTCACAAGGTATGGTTATATGTGATGGGGTGTGAATCTTTTTTAAAGGTTATGAGTTTAAGATTACAAGGTTGGTAGAAATATGTTTAGGCAGGGCACTGATGTTAGATGTCACTTATAAATCACAGAAGTTTCGGCTGATAAATATTTATGGTTCCCAAAGTATATCTGTCAGAACAGATCTCTTTTGACAAATCCAGCCTTTTTTACATACAAGTAAGCATGCAGTGTTTGGAGGGGACTTCAATAGTGGCTTTACCATCGGGGATCGTGGTGGCACCACCACCAAGATATTTGGGGATACAGATTATTTAAAATGTATAATAACAACAGCAGGTCTTAAAGATAGCTATATGGAATTGCATCACATTGGAGCCAAGACATATATCTGGGGAACCTTGGCCATAAGAATAGACTTTCTACTTATTTCCAATAGCTTACTAGCCCTATGAGCTAGTACTATCCCATGTGAAACGTCAGATCGTCTGGCAGTAGTCTTAACCTGTAGCACAAGAGATGGGAGTTGCAGAAATCAACTGCATTCTACATGGAAGCTAAATAATACACTCCTGGTGGAGTCCCACTTCAGCCAGGCAAGACAGGAACTCCTGAAAGCACAAATCTCGATAACAGAAGCATACAACACCTTAGTGGACTGGTAGCTGGACACAAAAAAGGACTTGGTCTCCTTTATTAAAGGTTCAGCCCGAAAGCAATAACGAATACCTATTTTAAATACTTAACCTATAGGAAAAAAAATGCTAGATTTAATCTTGTCAGTTCATGAGCTGAAATTAGATTTGAAAACACAAATTGGAGATGTTAAAATGGAGATGACCGCTTATCAATATAAAAGAGCAGAAACATTAAAGATGGAGACCCAGTATGGAACACAAGGAAATAAATCAGCTTTAGACATTTTAAAAAGCTGCACAGAGAGAGACGCTTGCATACAAAATTGGAGATTATTCGGGACCCGGATACCCATATTTTGCAAACAACCCCAGAAAGAATTTTGGAAGTCAGTCAAATTTATTTGGAGAGGCTATTTGACACAACCTGCACAGCCAGAAACATGCCAGGTTGATAGTGCAGGACTGCGGGAGCCATTAGAGGCAGAGGAATCCCTTCCCCAGCTCACACAGCCGGAAACACAACAGTGGGACAGTGCAGGACTCTGGGAGCCGTTAAAGGTAATTCAGACTCCCTCCAGGCTTTATCTTGTTTGGCAGGGGTGTTAGCCCACCCCAACCACCCTCCCACCCAGGGGCGTCTCTTAATATGTAGTCGTCATCAGATCACGTGACCTGTCATGTGACTGCTCCTGATATGTTCTAAGTCCATGTTTCTTACTTAGCTCATGGGCAGCCACTAGGAGTCAGTATTTCCCACTGCAATCTACTGCTCCCCTCCTTTCTTTTCTGCTCTAGCTCTCTGCTCCAACTTGCCTATCCCTCTCACTCCAAGTACCTTCTAAGCCTTTTTTAGCCCCTCTGGCTAGTCCACTCACCCAGGATTATAACCTTGCACCTTCGGCCCCAAAGGCTGTGACCCCACCGCTGCAATAACTGGTCACCCCTACTACAGGGTATCTTTTACACCCCCTTATCCCTGAAGCCCTCCCTCCACACTACTGCCCTCCACCCATGATCCTGTCTCCCAACACCCAGTCCAGCATCACTCTTGATTCTCTGCCACACCATGACTCCTCTACCCACCCTGCTCTCTCTTTTACTCCTCTACCTCCTCCTCTCTCCTGCTGTCACCCCCTCCCAGTGTCACCCCCTCTCATCCCCCACAATCGGTTGCCCCTCCCCTCACTCAGCACACACTATTGCATCTCACTCTCCACGTCACCCCACCCCATCATACTCCCACCCCCCACCAGCCCTTGCTCCCTATTGTACACTCTCTTCCTAGCAGCACCCCACATCATTGCCCTCCCTGTACCTATCACTTCATCCAAACACACTCGATTGCACCAACAGGTTCATCAACTCAGCAAAATAACCCAGCTTGCTCTCCTCAGGGTTTGCCTCCTTCTCCTTCTCCTGTGCAGGAATATTCACCCCAACCTGGGACCCACACTTGCCACCCCCACATGCCCCCATCCAGTGATGGTCTTTGCATTTCTTCCATTAATATATGCAGCTTACTGAAAACATTTGTCAGCTTTCAGGGGTGGATGGTACAACACCAACCTGATGTTGTTGCCCTTGTTGAGACCTGTCTCTAAAGCTCAACCCCTGACTCTGTCTTGGCAATCCTCGGCTACTCCCTCTTTCAGGCCCACAGACAGGGTAAGCATGCAAGTAGCTGTGGCCTCTATCTTAATGACTTTCTGCAAGGTCAAATTCTCCCCCCCCCGATGGAACAGGGGGTACAGGCTCTTACCATAAAAGTTTCTATTAGGAAAACCTCTGCCTCTCTCCTTATTTTATTTATTTATTTATTGAAATGTTTCATCAAGAAGGCACACTGAACAACAAGTTGTTCATCTCCCAGTGCGACCGGGGGGGGGAGGGGGTACTATTGGATGAAGAATTAGACTTACAGTTTAACATTTAAAATATACAAGAAATTAAATGTTCAATTATATTTGTAACAAGACAGTTAAAAAAATCATAATCATTCAGATGCATTTATAACATAACATACAATTAAATATATCATACCTGTGGAATATGCATTTAATTACAAGAGGCATATCTGAGGAACATAGTACATAGTGGTGAAAGGGGAGGAGAGCATGCTGAGACACAGGCTAGGGGGTGGAAGGTTTAATAGGTGATGTGAGTCATTGAGAAGAGCAGAGGCACAGGAGGACAGTTAAGGAGGGTCAAAGCCAGAGCAGTTAGCTGAGAAAACGTTATGCAAGGCAGAAGCAAGGAAGTGGGAGGAGGAGGAGTGCTGTATTTGGGAAGGGAGGGAGTTCCAGATTTGTGGGAAATGATAGGTAAAGCCTGACTGACCGATGAGAGTGATATGATGGGGGACCAACAAAGTGCGAGTGACAGAGGATCTGAGGGAATGGGAGGGGGGAGAGGGAGGGAGAGAGCAAACACGAGAGGTAGGAGGGGAGTTCTCCTAACCAACATTTAGAAGTGAGTTTGGCACAATGTGTGAGGCACCTGTTGGCAAGGGGGGGAGGGAAATGGTGTGGTAGAGGTCACAGTGATGAGTGCGTGATGGAGCATCAAGGGAAAATGGACAGAAGGAGTTAAATAAAGTATCCAATCTGGTTAGGGAGGATTTGGGAGCAGCACCATAGGCTGCATCACAGTAGTCGAAAATGGGGAGGATCATCTTCGGGACCAGTTCACATCGCACTGTAGGAGGGATGCAATTACAGTTCCTGAATAAGGCACCAAGCTTGGGGCTCAATTTTTTCAGGATGGCATCAATGTGGCCAGAGAAGTTGAGATGTTGGTGCAACCAAACCCCAAGGTATCTGAATGAGGAAGTGTCCTCTAAAATTGTCCCATCAAGGGTATGGAAAGACGGTAAAGGGTGGAGCCTAGAGAGTCTGTGCCTAGTGCCAAAGGTCATGGAGACAGTCTTTTTGGCATTTAGGAATTGCTGATGCTAGGCAAACCATAACTGAACCTGGTGGAAGTCAAGCTGAAGCATGGTTGCAACATCAGCAGGGCATTTGCCAGATGAGAACAGGACAGTGTTGTTGGCATACATATGGATAGAGGTGGAGGGGGAGCATACTGAGGGCAAGTCATTTAGAAGGATGGAGAAGAAAATGAGCTCAAGCACCAAGACCTGTGACACTCCAGTGGAAATAGAGAGGGGGGAGAAATTGTATCCTGGATCTTAACTGATTGTGTTCTGCCTGAGAGGAAAGCTCTAAACCAGTTTTGGGCAGAAGTAGACAACCCAGCAGCCTTAAGTGAGTCAAGAAGAAGGGCATGGGAGACTGTGTCAAATACCTTAGCAAGGTCGGCAAAGATGGCAGAGGTAATGAGGCCATTATCCATCCCAGTGAGGATGGAGTCAGTGAGCCTGAGTAGGGAGGTGGTAGTGGAGTGGTTCTTCTGAAAATCAGATTGGGATGGGGTAAAAAGGGAAGAGTTCTCGAGGATGGAGGTTAGCTGAGAGAGGACCAGCTGTTCTGGGAATTTAGCAAGGGCAGGGAGTAGGGAGATTGTGTGGAAATTTGCAGGGGAGGAGGGGTTGCCAACCTTTGGGAGATGGAGGACCAGAGAATGTTTCCAGGATGAGGGGACAGATGAGGATGAGAAGGAAAGATTTAAGATCAAGGAAAGAGGGTAAGCTATATCAGAAGCTGAAAGGTAGAGGAGTTTAGGGTCAAGATCATCCAGTGATGAGCCTTTGGATGGATTAAGAGCAAGAAGGGCCATTAGTGTTTCTTCTGGGGAGACCGCAGAAAAAGAGAAGGAAGGATGGGCATGGAGGGGTTGAGTACTGGGTGTGGGAGGATGAGGAGTGAGGAGGTTAGAGGGGAGTGACTTTAGAAGTGCTGTGGTGCAGAATATACAATAGGAGTTAAACTCTTGAGCCACTGCACATGGTTTGGAGACCAATGAGTTATTTATTTTAAGCACAGGGGGAGGTGGATGTGAAGGGGGGAGAATAGGGCGTGGATCACTTTCCAGAATTTAGAGGGGGATTGATGTTTTGAGAAAAATGATTTAAAATATTCAGACTTGGCAAATCTGGTAACTTTTGTGCAGGCATTTCTTAACATGCGATACCTGGCATGGTCTAGGGGAAGCTGGGAGGTTTTATGTTTCCTCCAAGCTTTGTCCCATTCCCTGAGATAGGTTAGTAACTCAAGGGAGACCCAGGGATGATGGTTGCCATGAACTCTAGTGTTTTTGAAAAGAGTGTAGGAGTTCCATGTAGTTAGAAATTTATCTTTAAAATAAGTAAGGGCTTGGTCAATGGAATGGGCAAAGGTAATAGGGGACCAATCGTAGCTGGCCAGTTCATTAAGAAGGGGATTAAGGTCTAAGGAGCTGAAGGAGTGGAGTATCAGAATTTTGTGAGGTGGTTTAGGTCTATGGACTTTCCTGACTACGAAGATTAGGTGATGATCACTGAGAGCATCCAGGAGGATGCCTGATTTAATGAGTCAATCTGGGTGAGAGGTGAGAGCCCAGTCTATCAGGGAGTGGTTAAGGGTTTTATGATTTAGGTGGGTGGTTTCCAGGATGAGTTGGGAGAGATTGAGGGACATGATGTCATTTTGTGTCTTGGCAGTTGTTGGTGATAGCCAGTTTTGGTTTATATCACCCAGGATGTATAGCTCGCCTTTTTGTGAGAGGGAGGTTATGGGGGTAATGAGATCCAAAGTATCGGATGACTTGGAACCAGGTCGACAGCAGATGCCAACTAAGAAGAAAGAGGAGGAAAAAGGCAAGGTAATATTTACTACAAGTGCTTCATAGATGGAGGGTATTGAAGATGATAGAATGGTTGAGAACTGAAGTGAGGACGTGATATACATGGCTACTCCACCACCCCTGCCAGTCCTATCCTGCCTAATTATGGAATAACCTGGGATATTAATGGTGAGATCAGGTATTTTAGCATTTAACCAAGTTTCCATTAAAATTAGTATATCAGGTGTGAGAGAGATTACCACAGGATGTAAAAGGTCAGTTTTTGACACAAGACTGCAGATGTTAAAATGGAGGATTTTCAGGCCCTTGTGGAGGGCAGAGGGGGTGGGGGATGTTGGTACATTAGTGGAATGATTGCAACTGGCAGGGATGTGTGTAGCAGGACAAGGATTGGGATGAACATTTCCTGATGCGAATAATAGGAGTGCTATTATGAGTGAGTGGAGTTTATGGTATTTATGACAGGCTGAGGATTTGTGAAGTATTTGGGTGGGGTGGGGGCTAGATGAGGTGACAATAAGACATTGAAGGAAAGCTTGGTGGCTAGGGGCTGAGAACAGAGTAGCAAGGGGGAGGTGAGGGAAGTGAGAACAGAGTTCTTGAGGGGGTGTAGGAGTTATGGCAAGGATAAAGGTAGGGGATAGGAGAGCAGAGAGGAAAGGTAATAAAGGTTTACTGGACTGAGGAGAGTGTGGAGCTGAGGTAGATAAACTTGATAGAACAATTAGATGGTGGGGAAGTGGTGAAGGAAGAGTGGGCATATTTTATGGATTGGTGGAGCAAGAATAGAACAGGGTATACTAATCTATAGTAAGGAGAACATAAGTGGCAGTGACAGAGGTAATCTATCTGTGAGAAGAGTTGCCAGCAGAGGCAAATTAATTGAGTTGTTGCCCTCTAGTGGCTATGCAGTATAATTTGCAAATGGAAAAAGAAAATCTCTCTAAATAGATGATAAGCAGTCTGTCATTCAGATATGCTTCAAAATAATTAAAGTAGGTAAAACAGATTGGAAACAGGATGAGGAGGTTCAAAAGTCACCAAGTTCAGAGTAGGCTGCAGGAAAAGAGGGCTGTAGGGTTTAGCACAGATAGGGAGATCCGGGTTCAGCGTACCTTTGTTAGTGAGTGGAGAAGATGAATAGGAGCTCCAGCTAGGCAGCACATGTAATTTACATCCCCCCTATGGACCAGAAACTGGCATTCCACGCTGTCCTGAACTACCTTTCCCTTCTTCCCACAAAAAATGAATGCATAGTTCTGGGGGACTTCAATATTAACTGGCAGTCCATGTCCACCGCACGATGTAAAGATGCCATTGCCACCATGGATCTAACACAGGTAGTCACTTCTCCCACATGGCAAAACCCCGACTCCGGCTCCTTCACTGTCCTGGACCTGATGTTCACAGCCATCCACACAGAATCACTGGTGTCTCGGTCCTCCCTAATGTCCTAAGTGACCACTTTCCTATGCTCTGCACCTGGTCCTGTAAGTCCCAGAAGCCCTCATCAAAAATCATCCACCAGCTTAAACTTAAACAGGGCAAACTTGAACAATTAAGACTCCACCTAAGGCTGTGATTGGTCACCCTTAAAAACTCTCCTGACATAGACTCGGCACTCAGCCTCTTAATTCATACATTTAACATTGCCTGTGACAAGTTTGCACCTCTGATCAAATGTGTGGTCAAAGGCAATCCTACATCTTGGATCCCCCATCATCTTCTTGACCAAATAGCCCTTGATACAGGCCAGCCAGCCGACAGACAACATTACCGTGCGACTAGGAACAAGTGTACCTGGGATTTACATAAAGCCAAAGCAGAACACTGCAAAGCATCCCTTACATCCTCCTGGGGTTCAGGCAGAAAGTTTTGGAATAACCTCAAGGAGCTTAGTGGAAAGACCATAACACCCCTCCTCCCAAATTAATCTAAACAGCAACTGCACCACTGACCCCAAACTTATTGCCAATGCCCTTAACTCCTTCTCAGACCTCAGCAACATACTCCCTCCCCACTTTTTTGATTCTCCCTCTGTCCCCCAACACCCCCCTCACCTCATCCCCTTTCGTTTAAAGATCCTTGTTCCATGGAAAGCCAAACCATATCTTCAAAAGCCCTCAGTGGTTCCAGGTTCAGCAGTAACTCTCTGGACCTAAAACTCCTCCGCCTGACCCTGCAGGAAGTCCTCACCCCCCTAACCTGAATACTCAATCACTCCCTTTGTCTAGGCAAATTTCTGTCATGCTGGAAAGCATCCCCATTGCCCCCATTTACAAAAGCTGTGACCGTATGGCCACTGGTAACTGCCATCCTATCTCTATCCTCCCACCCCCCCCCAGGCCCTGGAACACATCGTCTTGGATCAACTCACTGATTACCTCACAAAATATGATCACCTCTGTAAGGAACAACATGGTTTCTGCAAAGGCCACAGCACCACCTCCGCACTTCTGGAATTCTCCTCCTTGATTTACTCAGCCCTGGATAGAGGTCATCAGACTGGCGCTGTCTTTGTGGATTTGTCGAAAGCATATGACACCATTAACCATGCCCTTCTCCTATCTATCTTCCCCTGTTAGGTCTTTCATAGGATGCCACAAATTGGTTTTAAGACTATCTTCCGAGTAGAACCCAGCAGGTCAAGACAGGCAACACCCTCTCCGCCTGTCTCCCAGTTAGGTCAGGGGTTCCTTAGGGCTGTATTCTGGGCCCCCTGTTGTTCAGCTTATGTCTAAACACTCTCCTTGCTGTGTAATATGGTAACCTGCTACTATATGCAGATGATGCTGTCCTCTTTTCCTCCCACCCTGATCTCTGCATGCTCCAGCAATTGCTCCAAAACTCCTTCACTGAGGCTGAACAATGGTTTACCAACCAGCGTCTAATATTAAACTACAAAAAAACTAAGTTCATAACTTTTGCACACCACCAGAGCACTCACAAAAACTCCAGCCCTCAAATCCTTAACTCCCAACTGACCCCCCTTGAACATGTAGATACCTTCAAGTACCTAGACATTAAGCTAGATTCCTCTCTCAACTTCCACCAACATATCCATCTTCTCTGTACAGCTGTCAACACCAGAATCAGACTTCTGTACTGGCACAAACACTGTCTCACCCCAGATGTCCTCTGACTACTGCAGCTGTCTCCTCCTCCTCAGTCCTCACTCTAATTGATTATGGGATCCTTGTCTATGGGGCAGCTGACACCTCCTCCCTCAGCAGACTCAGGATGTTTCTCAACAAAGCCTGCCACCTAATCCTTAGGTGTGACCGTACCACACACTTGCACCCTCTACAGCTCAACAAACTGGCTTAACCTCAGAGATAGACTCAGGTTCCAAACCTGTCTCCTGGCCAAAAAGATTTCCCTTGCGCCTCCCTCCAGGTCTCTCAGCCCTCCTAAAACTGGCTCCTGTTATTAGAAACACTCATTGCTCTGCCAAATCACTGCTCTATGTCCCCAGATGTCGTACCTCCCTATACCAGAGAACTTTTAGGTATAAGGCCCTGACTTGGATGAATGATCTCCCCAGCTCCATTGCAACAGAAAGTAAGATTGGCCATTTCAAATCCCTCCTTAGCGACCACCTCTGCTCTGCCAGTAGCTGTGATTGCTACTGAATATGCTCGGCATACCTCACTCTACCAGTCCTCCTAACCTCCCCTATTGTTGTCCTCCTTCTCCCTCTTTTGCACCCTCTCTGGCCCCTTACCCCCTTGACAATGGACTCCATCTGGTCTCTCCCACCCTGTCTTCCTTCCTTCCTGCCCTGCCTTGCTCCTTCACTACCTACTACTCATAGAAGGGTTATACTGGTATGTCCACTTGGTAATTATAATATGCTCACTATGTAGAATCATGTCCAAAAATACTGCTGTCCCATGCATCTTGATGTACTAAATTCTTCTCAAAGGCTTCCAAGCCTGTATATTGTATACTGTACCTGTCATGATACCTCCTCTGTATATTGTACTTGTTATTGCTCCCTCCTCTGTATATAATCCTGTTGTATTTTGCCTGTCAATGTTTTGTTCCTATGATGTGGAGCCTTTGTAAATGAGTCTCTGGCTCAAAGGTTGATACTGACACTTCAATAAATAAAATAAATAAATGAAGAAAGATGACCGGTACCTCCGAAATTTAGATCTACCTACCATTCCCACATACTTAGTGAATTCCATGACAAGAGAAATTCAACTACAGAAAGTCACCTTTGCCATAAAAAAACTTAAAAAGCAATCTTCTCCAAGGCAAGATAGCCTAACAGCGGAATTGTGCCACACTTACATTGATTATTTCTCTTCTTGTTTGACCTTGGTATTTAATGAAATTTTAAAGAATAAATCACTACCTCCTGCCATAGCACAGGCCATGATGAGTTCACTTTTTAAAAAGGGAGACAAGCAAACTTGGAGAATTGGTGTCCAATTAGTTTATTAAATTGTGATTCTAAAATATTTGCAGCTATTTTGTTAAGACATTTGTCGAAGGTGGTAGATTTACTTATATCCCCAGTACAGTCTTGTGTGATCCCTAATAGGTCGATGTTTCACAATCTGCTTTTTATAAGGTATTTGTTTGCATCCAATAAGATGGAAAACCCGAGTTGGGTTGTTGTCTTGGACCAATCTAAGGCTTTTGACAGAGTAGATCACCAGAACCTGTTTTGAATATTACAGTCTTACCAGATCCCAGAAACATTTATTTTCTGGATACATATGTTATGTACTCCAGCATGGATAACATCATATTGTAGCGGAACTCTGGGCAGAACTTTTTTAGGACTAAGAAGGATACATCAGGGATGTTCCCTAAGCCACCTCCTGTAAGTATTTCAAATAGACCCTTTTCTACGTAAAATTCTTAATAACCACCATATACCTAAGATACATCTCCCTGATCAACAACTATTATCAAGAGTATGTGCATATGTAGATGATGTCTACATTTGTACAACAGACAAACTACAAATTGTGTCATTGATAAAAGTAATCTCTGACTATCAAGATATTTCAGGAGCTAAGTTAAATTTTAATAAAAGTAAAAGAATTCAAATACATTCAGGAAATACATCACAAGAAAGTCAGTGCATTACTAATATAAATTTAACGGCAGAATCAATAAAAAATTTAGGTTTATATTTTGGCAGCATGGATGATAGTAGCTTTAATTGGAATAAAGCAGCTGATAAAGCACTTGGAGTAATATTGTCTTGGAAATACAAATCCATATCAAAGAGAAAAAGGGTGCTCTTAATAAAGATTTTCATTCTTCCTGCTCTTTTACCTTTAGCACACATTTTCCCCCCACCTTTAAGGTTGGAGGCAAAGATAGATAACCTGTTTTTTACAGGGTTCTGGGGTAGCCGATTGAATCCAATAAAAAGGCTACATACTTACCATTATTACTGTTATGGTTGATTATGTATAGTGCACCCAATACTCTTTTTTTGTTAGTTTATTCATTTATTGGAAATTGGTACCAATACTGAAGGCAAGCCCACTTACATGGTATAGCATTTTATGCTCTAGAATACAGCTTTTCTGTAATACGTCTTGTGTATTACAAATGCCTCTAGTTACTTTACTTTTCTTGACCTTGTGTATGACAATTGCCTTTTGCCTTACTGTTTAATGTGTATTACATATGCCTCTAGTCACTTTACTGTTATAGACTTTGTGTATAACAAATGCCAATTACCTCACTATGTGGTACCTGTTTTCTCAACCTACTGTTTGCACTAATCTTTGATGTACTTTTTTGAAAACTGGTACTGGTCTCTCCCTAATCCTATGAACCTCATCTTCTTCCCCCCCCCCCCGCACACCAACCAGCACTGGTATTGTAGCCGGCATTCAGTTCTGCAGCACTGGGTCGCTGCCGCACTTTTTCGCGCTAAAGCTGACTTTTGCCGTAACTCTCCCCTCAGTGACCGAGTCCCACTACTTACCCTACCGGCTTACGGTTCCATGAGCCCGGACGCCGACTGTAGCAATCTACCGGTATTGCTGTATCTTCCCGCCCTACCCCGTTCTTGTTTTCCGCGATGCCAGTTTTTCTGCTGCTGGGCCTCTTACCATGCCTCCTAGCCATTTGTCTGCCCCCCCCATGTCGACCTTCTCGCTGGTTGCCTCACCCATTGAATAAACCCATTTAGACTGGAACTCCTTGCTCGTCCAGGTTGCCAACCCCTGCCCAGCTTGGACACCCGCCAGCCTGGCCACAGCCCCCTGCCTTTCAATCCGACTCAAGGTTTCCGCGAGTCCGGTCACTGCCCCATGTTTTCCCCTCAAAAGCCGTACTCACGCCTGCTGTTGCTGAACTCAGCACAGCCCCTCAATCAAGCCTACCCCTTCCTGTCTCCAAAACCTCTGTGATCTATCGGCTTTCCCACTTTCCTACCCTTCTGCTTGCCGCCTGCAGCCTCTGCAACTTTCTACGCGGTCCACCCCCCCTACTGCATTTTCATACCGGGAATCAGTTCCATGAGCCCGGTTATAGACTCTTGCCTCCCGCTGCTAAAGCCATAACTTTTTCACATGTCCCACCCTACCTTTTCCTCTCCTGCCTGCCCCTGACATTCTCCCTCTAATTATCTCAGATACAGGGTACCCCCCATGGCCAAATCAGTTGGCAGGGTTCTCTTACCTTGGTCTCCAGCCCCGCCACCCCCCAACTACTTTGAGCTGTGCACCTACCCTTCCCTGCCCACATCCCCCCTGTCAGTTTCTCCAAAGTTAATCCAAAGTCTGTCCTCCCACCAGTACCCTCTGCTTACTCTACCTACTTATAAAAAATTGTATACTTGTATCAATGTACCTGTACAAGTACTGTATAACCTGCACTGTTCTACTTGTATTGTAATTTTACCTCCCGGGTCATGCCTGAAAATAGTCACTTGCTGGCTAGTGCACTTACCTGGTTAACAAAAACTAAATAAAAATAAAATAAATATGGAATATAGATCCCTTTGAAATTCCTAGGTATTTTAGAACCTTTACTATCCACCATTTCTTATACACAATCTTTCTGAAAATTAGACAACAGCATATATTGCCTTTATTTTTATTAGTAAATTCAAGGAAACCGTTTTATAATACAGTACTTTGGGACATATTTTATGAACCCCTTCAGATTCAGGGGGTTACAGAAGATGATTTAAGTGTAACTTTCTCCCAGTTAGCAGATAAAAGAATTCCCTTAAAGTTCTGGGATGTAACCTGGCTGTCATGCTATGGACAACTGGGTGTAAGAAACACACATAAACATAAAAAAATAGAAGAACGAATGTGCCAATGTGTATCCTGCCCAGAAGTGCTAGAAACGATGGAGAATTTTGGGGGGGGGTTGTCTGTTTGTATTAGAATATCCCCAATCACTTATGAAATTCTAGTGTTAGGGTTATATCTGCCATCTTATGGGAAATTCCATCAAAGTACTCTTCAATTAATTTTTGCTATAAGCTGGTTTTATCTCTGGCAGGCCTGGTGTGCTCTGCTACTGCAACAACAATACATTTCACCCCGTACAGTTTTGACACAGGTAAAATTTCAGTTAACTGCTGTACATAATAGAGAACATAATCTCTCACAGTTAAAGTTTCAGACTTAATGAAGCAATTGCAGGTGGTTTCTGTCTGAGCAATGAAAACGTGTTATTAGGAATTGAAAGAAATAACTAAGCAAGAGTAGAAGATGAAATGCCTAGCTGGTCTAGAAATATTGGCTTTGCTATATAACCGGTTGGGAATCCATAAATGTGCATTTACTTTCTTGCTTTTAGTTGTTTTTTTTTTTCTTGTTAATTAATTTGTAATAATGTCTGAAGGTTGAAAGACATGTTACTGATATATGATTTAAGTACCTGTTTTTCTTTATTTTCCTTGTCCCCTTGTGTTATATTGTTTCAATAAAAAACTCTCCTACTCTCCACAGGGGGTGCTACACTGCTGTGAGGGCTGGGGAGTCCAGTGCCATGGAGGCCGACAGTGGAGGAAGATGTGCTCACATTGTTACAGAGTGAGATTCTGTGTGCAGTGGGAAAAATGGAATGGCTGGGATGCACCGTGATGATGACCAGCAACTCATTCCCAAATCCCTCACCTCTTCAGGTGGAAAACTCTTGTGTGGTAATTTCTAATGGAGCCCCCCCCCACCCTGTAGTTCACCTTTGGATTTGGCAATGTCCGAAATAGCCGACAATGAGGAATTAATACTACATCTGAGGAACAAGCAACAACAAATATTATTATCAGAATCAGAGTATAAGCTCCTCAAAAAAAAAAAGCAGAGGAAGACCGTAAATGGAAAAGGTTTCAGCCTACCTCGACGGATACCACTCCCGGGAATGCATCAAAAGTTTTTGTTGTGCATGATGACCAGGTGGAACTGGGGAATTGAGGTCAGTCATCGAACGCAGAGAGGCTACAACAGCAGAACCAGGAATCTACTTGGTCCCCAGAGAAGGCTGTATCAGGGGCTGGCTGGATCCAAAAAAGGAAAAGAGTGCTGGATCCCAGATCCAGATATACCACTCCCTGAGACTCGGCCAGCATCTACAACTCTGAGGAAAAACTCCAAACAGCAAAACGATATACCGCAGGTAGAAGCATTGGATATAGATGTTTCAAGGGGACATGCTATCCCACAGACAACTGCTTCTGGCTCTGGAATGGGCAACAACAGAGAGGAATCACAGGTAACTGTGACACAGTTGGAGCAAGGGCCACAGGCCTTGACAGGTAACCCTTCATTCTCCCCACTAGACAGTTCCTCATAGGATGAATTTTTTAATGCCCTATCTTTGACTCATAGAGACATGGATACGAGACTGGTAATTTAAGTTAAAATGTTACTGAGCCTCATGACACTGTAGGTAATTTCTCTGAACCTGCCCCTAATACTGGCCCTACATTTTCCAGTTTATTTAATAAACCTATTTCCCTAGCGAAAAGAAGAAACGCTGTTCGACTTTGTTTTCTAGGTGCTATTGACAATATGCCAGATAGATTTATGTGGGAAAGGTGTTATTGAAGCAGATACTTGGGTTTTCTCCAGTGGAAGTTAATGTTTTGATCCACACACCAGGAGAAAACTCCTATGACATTAGCTTCAGGACTCCAGACATTTCAGATAGATTCTGGATTAAATATTCCCTTTTGAAAACCATCCCAGCCTGGATGCATTTTCAGGCTATACCCTTGACAAAACAATCCTTTAAGGTTATTACAATATTATTTCGAAATGAGGGGGTCAACATGACTGACATTTCTTATTGGTTAGAAAAAAAGTGCAAAATTCAGGGGTATCCTGAACCAATATTGGACCGTAAAGGTTTTTGGAATGGGGGATGGAGGTATCAGATCAATCTATTTCAAACTGATGAAGGCTTGCAACATCTTTCTAGCTGCTTCTACCTAGGCAGAGAAAAAGGATTTATCTTTTATCCAGGACAGCCTAGGCACTGCTATAAATGTGGTTCAGGTTGACATTTGAGTAGAACTTGTGACATTATAAAATGTGCTCAATGTGAAGAAATATGACACCCTTTGTATGACTGTCTTAATCCCCCCCGAAATGTAGTCTTTGTGAATAAGGACACTCCTTTACAGACTGTCTTTGGGCTGCCCATAATACTACACATGGTGACTTTGTTATCCAGGATTTTTACATTTCTACAGTTGTTAAAGCATTGCACCATTCCACAGCCCCCCCTTTTGCATCAGTGCCCCCCACTATGCCTGAGAGCCTACCCCAAAGACCTGAAGCACAATTACCCCTTTACATGGCACTGAACATCCCTGCAAGAAGTCCTCATCCCCCTCATTACTGTGCAGAATTCATATGCTGTTTTAAAAGAAGAACACATAGATGCTGGAACTGAATCTAATTCCACATCAATACAGTCCTCACAGCCTGAGAGGGAGGCTCTGATATTGAACAGGTATCAGAGGAGACTGCTTCTTTACCCAGAAAAACTAGAATGGAATCCCAGAAGTGGGTATAAAAGAAATAATATCCATCTGATGTGGATTTATGAATCAAAGTCTTTATGATTTAACTGTCACCCTCTCTGAATATTAACAGTATTCAGTCAGAGAGGAAAAGGTTACTTACTTATGCCCTCTTTGAAAACATTTATAATGACAAAGCTCAGAGCTGTCATAAGTAGCATCTGACAGCTGGCACCATCGGATGCAGCTATGTAGCCATGCTGTCTCCCTGGCCCCCAAATGTACACCCCATCACCCACACCCCAGATCGTGAGGGACTGGGGAGGTCCAGTCCAATAGCACCCACCTGGATGCCTGTGTCATCTATCCTGGCCCTCCCCATGCCCCCTGATGTGTGCTGTGGTGGTCTGGGGTGGGGGTCTGCCTGTCACTCACTGTGAGTTGCAACATGCAGCTGGGATACACCATGCATGGGCTTCCACCACACGCATGGCGTATCTTGCATGTCACAATTGCCGAGACCCTGCTGCTTCTGGAATGCGGCATAGGGTCTCTGGTGTAGAGGCGACCAGCGTAACTTGCAACCACGTGCAAGTGACACCGGCTGTCTTGGAATCACTCCCCATAGTCCTCTTTCAGGATACTAGGTTGCATAGCATTCAACTTATGGAGCAAGTCACAACTGAATGGAGATGGGGGAAATTATTTTGGTCGATGGGAAAGATCAGTGCAGTGGGGTAGGCATTTGTGTAAATAACTCAACAGCTAAAGTCATACATAGCCTTTAAATTTTTCCAGGAAGAGCCTTCTTACTAGATATCTCCTTGTACAATATGAATTTCCAGTTCATTAATGTTTACGCACCTTAAACCAAAGTGGGTAGGATAAAATTATTTTGCTTGATACAACCATATCTTTTTACAGCCAGGTATGTGTTTTATTTTGGGGGGGGGGGATTTTAATTACAGTAGATATCTTAAAGATAGAGGATTACAAACTACTAAAATGTATTGTGATACTAATTGCTTGAATAACTTATTTCTCAGACAGGCCTGGTGGATGCCTTTGCACCCAGAGCAACCAGAGAAAATCTTTTTTTGTGTAACCTTAGCAACAAGAATAGATTTTTTTTTTATTTCTCTTTCATTGACTATAAAACACACTAAAGTACTGCCTGTAGCTTCTTAGGACCATGCCTTACAATAATTAAAGATGGCAAATTATGATGGTATGCATCATGGGCCCAAGTATTGGAGACTGAACCTGGAGCTTTTAACTATGCCCCCAATACGGGAAGGTTTCACCCATCTGGATCATGCAAGAAAATCTGTGACATTTTTATATGATTTCTCTATGGAATGGTGGGAGGATGCTAAACAAGATATCCAGAATTACTTTAAACAGATGGGAAGGATTAATGGAAAGAACAAATCAGATTTGTGTAGTTATTATCAGGGTAGGGATGTACGTTTGTCATGGCAGTCATACTCGTCATTGATTCAGTGACTTTTGATCTTTATTTAGGACTTCCATGACTTGCACTAGTGTCATCAGAATGTAGCAATGATGACAGTGCCACAACATTTACTACTGTTTACTAATGATTTCATGAACAAACAATGAGCCATTAAAACCTCATCCATGACAAACTTACATCCCTAATTATCAGTCCCAATTTCAATGTATTCTTTCTCAATAAGATCAAGGAATAACAACCCTGACAGAGGCCCTGGAAGATATTAAACAAAAAAATGTCAGACCTTCAATATAATAGATTGAAATCTTTGGAATGTGAACAAAGATTTGGGACACAAAGTAAACAGGACTTTATTAACCCATTTCAATGTTGCTCTACGCAACAGTCAAAAAATATTTATCTTATATTACCACAGCACAGGGTACAGTTCTAACAAATAAATCAGACATTTTACATGAAGTGGACAGGCATATTGCATCCCTGTTTACGGAAACTGATTTTCCTGACCCAGGATTGTCACCATGGTTACAACACTGGGATTTACCACAGTTGTCTCCTCAGGATACATTATATTTACTGAACCCTATTTCTAAACCAGGATTACTCACTACTCTATGTTAAAAGATGGTTCGGCCATGGGACAGAATGGCCTTCCCTACGAATTATATAAAATCTTGATTCCTTTATTGCTAGATGAATTTGTAGACCTTTTGAATGACATGTTGTGCTCTACTACACTTTCAGATAGCATGAGTATTTGTTTAGTTATTCTCATGTATAAGTAGGGAGATAGGTCTTGATTACAGAACTGGTGGCCAGTCACATTACAAAACTCTGCTTTTAAAATTCTCACAAAGATTTTGAACAATAGATTAATGAGTTGTGCAGATAGCCTGATTCATTCTTTCCAACTTGTGGGATTCCTGATAGGAAAATTACAGATGGTCTTATTTTATTGATAGAAATTATGGCAAAAAAATGTGCTGGAGAATTAACAGTTTTTTTGTTAAGTATTGATCAGTCCAAAGCTTTTGACAGAGTGGCACACTCTTATTTGTGGAATTGTTTAACTGCATGCTGTATTCCAGGAAAATTTATTTCTTGGATACAAGCACATTACTCTTCAGCAATAGCCGAGTCTTATTGCAATGGGTGGTTAGGACAAAAGCATAATGTTAATACAGGAGTGTGATAGGGCTGTCCCAAAAGCCCCCTGCTGTATGTATTTACTTTGGATCCTTTAATAAGGCTTATTAATAATTCTACAGGGATAACTGGGGTTTCCTTTTCTAGTATGGACAAATAAATTAAAACTGTGGCTTATGCAGATGATATCTGCATAATTGTGGTGGATGAACATTCTGCTCTATGTGTAAGGAACTTGTTTACTGAATTTTCCAGTCTCATGGGAGCCTGAGTGAATTACGGGAAAAGTAAATGTTTACTTATTGGATACTTTGAGTACAATGCACAACATGTCATTCAGATCCCAATAATTCTTGATACTTGTCTCATCTTAGGTATTCAATTTGGGAAAGGCGATATTGCTTTCCTAAACTGGACTACAAAACTTCAGGAAGCACAGGAAAAAGTTGTGCAAAGCAACAAATGTAGAATGTCAAAACTTAGAAGAATTTACATGATCAAGACATTTCTCTTATCTATATTATTGTACTTAAGTGCTGTGTATTGCTTACCTCCCCAGTTAGAAAAAAAAATCTATAGTTTATTTTTTTCTTGTATTTGAGGGAACAGGCTAGATCCCATAAAACAAAGTATTTTATTTCAGGTTAAATCATAAGGGGACTTGAAAATGATGAATCCTGTCTTGTTTTTCTTTATAAATTTTTTAAATACTAACCAATCAATCAATCAAATCAATCAAAATCTTTATTTATCCAGGCAGGCACCATTGAGCAAGGCTCATTTGCAAGGTGGACCTGGTCATGAATACATCAAAGTACAGTACAGAAGCAGGTATACAAAAAGCAATAATATACAAGGAAAGAAAAAGTATATACAGTGTATACAGTACAGTACAAGGTTGAAATAAATAATAATAAAAAAAATCATTATTTTACAATTAAAAAAAGTCAGCAGATGTACAATCAACCATAGGCATACAGGGGTTATAAACAGAGATATTTTGAGTGAGGCAGCCAGCAACTACACATATAGGGGAAAGAGGCCGTGTATGGGGTGGCAGGTTAGAGAGGTAAAGAAGAGGAGGGATGTATTACTGACGACTGGAGGAAAAATTGGAATAAAACCACAGAAAGTGACGATGGCTGTCATGTACTTATTTATTATGATAATGACGAAGGAGGGGTAGATAATTGGGACACTACTATGGATGGGGTGGGATTTTAGCCAGGCTGGACTGGACAGGGAAGGGTGGGTGCAGCAGGAAGAGTTAATAGGGAAAGAGTGAGAGCCAGGGGTAGAAACATGGCGAGTGTCAGGAAGGAAAGGGGGAGTTGCAGAATTAGTGGGCTAGCAATGAGGAAAACATTTGTAAGGTGCTTTCATGTAGTGATCATAGAGCGCCTTGAAGATATTCAGGCTAACAGGGCAGCTCAGCTTCAAATTCCTTTGTAAACTGTTCCACAATGTGGGTAAAGAGAAGCTTAGAGCAGCTTTGCAGAAATAAGTTTTGACCCTTGGAACTTGGAGGGCAATTAGGGAATAGCTCCTTAGAACATAGGTGCCTAACACACTCTGGAGAATACAATCCGAGACATATGAGGGGAGCTTGTTGGTCACCGCTCTGAAGGCCCATAGGGCGGCATTTCTATTCCTTCCATAGTGAAGGGAAGTCCAGCCTAACGATGAGTAAAGGGAGCAGTGTTGTGTGGAAAGTGAGTTCCAAAATAGCAAAATTACTGCGCTCATGCACTCAAAGGAGTTCGCCACCTAGGTGAACTACCTAATACTCTTGAAATCACTGCAAAACAGTAGCGCACTTCTCTGGAAGTGCACTACTGTTTTGGGGTGTGTGGAAAGTGGAAGACCAGTAATGAACCTGATAGCTCTGTGGTAGAGGGTGTCCAGCTTAGCCAGTGCAGAGGCAGTGCAGTGGCTGCAGAGCAGGTCCATGTAATCTATTAAAGATAGGAAGGTAGCTTGAGCCAGTTGAATCTTGGCCTCCTTTGGGAGCAGGTAGTTAATTCTATAGAATAGTCCTAATCTTTGTCTTAGTTTCTTCTGTAGTCCTTTGAGATGGTCAGCAAAGGAAAGTTTATGATCGAGCCAAACTCCTAGATATTTGAATTTAGCTACATACTCTAGTGATTCTCCAAGAACAGTGGTAATTTGTGGGATAGCTCCCCCCCAGCAGGAATTGCCGCATGAAAGGAGGGGTAGAAGAGCATGGCTTTTGTCTTTTTCACATTGAGCAAAAGCTTTTTGTTTATGAGCTGGTATTGTAGAAGGTTAAATTCAGCCTGGAGGTCTTCACAGGCTGTTTCTGGCGTTGGACGACTCAAGTACAGTACAGTGTCATCTGTGAATAATTGGATGTTGGCTTTTTTGATGGGGTCATTGATGTTGTTAATGTAGACTGCAAAGAGGAGGGGACCAAGGATAGAGCCCTGGGGCACGCCCCTCAGCATAGGTCTTAATGGAGAAAGATCACCTTCAGCTTTAACCTGCTGTTTCCGTTCTCCAAGATAGTCTGCAAACCAGCACATAGATTTATGATCCTGTCCTAAGGTGCTTAGGAAGGAAGGAAGCAGGCTGTGATTGACTGTGTTGAATGCCTTACTAAGATCCAAGAAAATGACACAGACATGCTTCTTGTAGTCAAGGTCTAGGAACCATTCATTGATCACCTTAGTTAGGGTTGTTATGGTGCTGTGCTTTGCTCTGAATCCAGACTGAACTGGGTTTAATAGGCTTCTGGATTCTAAGTATACCCCTAACTGGCCACACACTATTTTTTTCTTGTAATTTAGACAGGATGGGGAGGAGGGAGATTGGTCTGTATTTATTTAGATCGCAGGGGTCACCTGCTTTTAATTGAGGGATGACATGGGCTATTTTCCATTGGGGGGCTACCTTGGGAGAGTGATGTGTTGAATAGGTGGGTGATTGGCACCGCAAGCACATGGTAGGCACATTTTAGATAGTATGGCTCTATGAAGTCGAAGCCTGCTCTCTTCCTGGTGTCCAGTTGCAGCAGTAGGTCTTCCACCTCTTTTAGAGAGACAGGCAGGAGGGAGAAGGCCTGCTCGGTAGAGGGGGACTCATGGGTTGGTGGTCCCTGAGCTGTGCAGAGTTCATCGGCAGGAGAAGTATCAAATGCTAGCCCTGCAGTTGCAAAATGGTTATTGAAGGCTTCCAATATCTCAGATCGGTTAGAGATAATGCTGTCACTGGACTTAATTTTTGCTGGAATGGAATTACCAGGTGCGTGCCCAGACATGTCTTTTAATGTTTTCCAGAGCTTTGAAGGATTTTTTGAGGCAGAGGCTAGCTCCGAATGATAGTAGGCAGCCTTGGCTGCTCTGACCAACTTGGTGCACTTGTTATGTGCTCTCTTAAAAAGACACCAATCCGAGTCGTTCTTGCTTCTTTGGGCTTTTTTCCATAAAGTATCCCTTTCTAACAGGGAAGCTTTGAGCTCAGGTGAGAACCAATGGCAGGTGCTGCTCCTGACCCACACCTTAACCAAGTGTGCATGCTTATTTAAAGCCTCACTTAAAATATTGTAAAAAATAGTATACGCCCTGTTAACCATTTTGGCTAGGAAGAATTCCTGCCATCGTGGTGAATGTTCCAAGTCGTGGACGTATGCAAACAAATCGAAGTTGCATTTGCACCTCTTGATAGAGAACTTTGCCTCAAACTGTGGGTTGTGCACGGATCTAATGGTGGTGATTATACAATGATCGCTAATGTCTAAGAAAAATGTTCCGACATGAAAGAACAGGTGTGGCTTGCTAACCAAATTACATCTAAGAGGGAGCTGTTGTTAAGGTTCTTTTTATTTTGGTGAGTAGGCTCGCCAATGAGTTGCACCAGCCCTAGAGTGTCACAAAAGGATTTCAAGGGAGCTGATGCACTTGCTAGCCAATCATAGTTCAGGTCACCAAGAATAATGGTTTCCAAGGAACTGAGCCCCAGTACGGAACTGAGGTGAGACAGGAGATAAGGCCTGGCAGAAGGGGGCCTGTAGCAGCCAATTACACAGAGTGCACTAGAAGGAGAAAGTTCGATCTTTAGGGTCAGGCACTCAAATTCTTTGGGGGAGGATGATGTGTCTATGTATGGGGCTGAGTATTTGTCCCTTACATAAATTGCCACCCCACCTCCTCTTGATTGCCTAGCCACTCAGAAGAGTAAATAATTTTGGATATTGATTTCATTGTCTGGGGTGGCTGGCCTAAACCAGGTCTCAGTGATCACTAGGATGTCAGGTAGGGTGTGGCTTACCCAAGCCTGGATAAGGGTTAAGTTTTCCAGCAAATTACAGGCATTAAGGTGCATAAAAGACATTCCTTTGATACCTGCCAGGTCTGATGGAGAAGCAAGGGTGTCTAATGGTCCAGGGTTGACCACTTCTTATGGGACAGGATAAGGTATGGATTCTCTGGGTAAAAGACTCTTTAGAGGGTATTTTCCCCTTTTGGGCAGTACATGAAGCCCTTCCGAGACAAAAATCTTTAACACAGATATCTGACACTTTTAGACCTTGTTTTGGAAAGATTAAATTGTGGAGTCTTACTAAAGATCAGGTGCTGAGGTTCCACTGGAAAGAGATTTACTCATTCTGGATATGTTTTTTATGGAATTTACACATTTTGAGGTAAAATCTCCAGTAGAAAAAAAGATGACTGGCTCTATGTTACTTTCCCCTCATTACCTCATCAGATGTGGGATATACTGTGGCTTTCCCTACATGGGACGCTTAATGTAAAGGGAAATTTAAAGCACAAAGGAACTGAAGAATGATATTGCCCCAGAAATACTTATTCACAGCAGATAGAATCTACGGCCCATCTGTTTTTCGAATGCCCCTTTGTTAAACTATTTTGGGCCAAACTACAACAGACATGGCCTACTTCTTCTTTCTATAATATAGATATGGATATTTTATGCTTAGGTAGTTTACCATTCCTGTGGACGAAACATGATAAGACAACATTATGGCTCTTTTTGGTGTGTTGTAAGTTTTATATTTGGCATGTTAGATGTAGACTCACAATTCAACATGCAGAGTTCTCTACAGATCTATTGTTTTTTTTATAGTAGAAGCTGCTATTAAGAAACGTAAGTCTTAAGAATGGCTCTTGGTTTCTTCACAGGTTTTTCACAAGTGGTGGGATAGTATTTCATGGATACCTTAATGGCTCCAAGAACACATAATGGTATGCCTTACATCTGTTTATGCCATGGGCACAGAGTAAGTATATGATTTGGATAGATTTCTGCTTGGTTATAGGATCCTCCCTACTATACCTTCAGGAACTATTTCAATACATGATATTTGCAAGAATTGCCCCTGTCGAGTGGTGGGACAGTGGGTATAACCCTTTGGGTTCTTAGGTTATATTAACTGTTCCCCTGCTTAGAGGTAGGAGGATATGATTACCCCTATGTGAAGTAGGAAGTACTCCATATTTTGTTGTAGTCTCGTTATTTATTTAGTTCCTTAAGTTACAGTTCTATTATTTAAAAGGGGACTATATGGCTCATTAATTACTTTGCCTTGTAGGAACTTAGTTTTAAGTTCATTGTACATTTGCTTGGTGAGGTGGGGGTTGGAATGAAGTATGATTTAATTTGCTTTGGAATTCTTCATATGTTTGGGTTCATAATCCTTATATGGTATCCATAGTCAGAGACAGCATATATTAATTCTTATTTACTTCTTAATCTTCTTTCCTTTTTCATTTACGAACAGTATTATATTATGTTTGAAACTTCTGATACTTATCTGATGTATGATGAAATACTTATTTGCTCTTCATGATTTGATTTACTTGTCATGTGCTCTTAACATGTATTGTATTATTAATTTGCAGTGCAAATAAAAAATTCCCCTACTATTTTAGGTGGGACAGGAGGTGGGATGGTTTTTGATTTTTCCTTTTTGATTGAAAACTGGAGAAGGGCTCATGTGATCCCACTCCACAACAGTGGTAGCAGGGATGAAGCAGGAAACTACAGACCAGTCAGTCTTACCTCAGTAGTGGCCAAGATTATGGAGGTACTCCTTAAGGAAAGGATAGTGCAACACCTGGAATCCATAGGAGCACAGGATCCAAGACAGCATGGGTTTACAAAAGGAAGGTCCTGTCAAACTAATCTCATAGATTTCTTTGACTGGGTAACCAGAGTGGTGGACCAAGGGGGAGCAGTTGATGTCACCTACCTTGACTTCAGCAAAGCTTTCGATATTGTTCTATATAGAAGATTGATTAATAAGCTGGGTAGGCTCAGGGTGGGTCAGAAGTTGGTCAACTGGGTGGCAAACTGGTTGACGGGTAGAAAATAGAGTGGTAGTAAATGGTATGCAGTCAGAAGAGATGCAAGTCACAAGTGGGGTACCATAGGGATCAGTCCTGAGGCCAGTCCTCTTCAATATCTTTATCAGTGAAATTGCAGATGCACTGGAGGGTAAGGCTTGTCGGTTTGCAGATGACACCAAAATCTGCAACAAAGTAGATGATCCAGATGGGGTAGACAGAATGAGAAGAGATCTGGATAAACTGGCAAAATGGTCAGAAGAGTGGCAATTGGGGTTTAATGCAAAGAGGTGCAATATCATGCACATAGGGAAGAGAAACCCTGAAGCCACCTATAGGCTGGGAGGGGAATTGCTGGCAGTCACAAAGGAAGAAAGAGGCTTGGGCATCATCATCACTGATGACCTGAAATCATCCTAGCAGACCACTAAAGCAGTAGGTAAGGCTAGGGGGATATTGGGGTGTATTAGAAGGGGCATCACAAGTTGGAAGAGGGAGGTAATAAACCCTTTACAAGAAACTGGTTAGGCCCAATCTGGAGTACTACGTGCAGTACTGGAGGCCACACCTTTAGAAGGACATTAACCAAATTCAGGCAGTCCAGAGAAGGGCAACCAAAATGGTGCAGGGACTGCATCAGAAAACATATGCAGACAGATTAACAGAGCTCAATATGTATACCCTAGAGCAAAGGAGGGAGAAAGGTGATATGATTGAAACATTCAAACACCTTAAGGGCATTAACAAGGTAAAAGAGTCTAATAGATTTCAATATAAGAAAAATAGCAGGACAAGAGGACACAGCATGAGATTAGAGGGAGGCTGATTAAGGGGTAATGTGAGGAAGTTGTTTTTCACAGAAAGGGTGGTGGATGCATGGAACGGCCTACCTCAGGAAGTGGTGGATATGAATACAAGGCAGAGTTTCAAACAGGCATGGGATAGGCATAAGGGAGCAATACAGATGAGTATGAATAGATAGGCCATTGACAGAGCAAAGGCCGATGGCACAATTATAAGGTAGAAAAATAAATGGGCAGAATGGATGGGCCTTGCAGTCCTTATCTGCTGTCAACTTCTATGTTTTTATGTATTATTGTTTGAGATTATAATGCTGAAGTCACATGTATGGTGTATGCTTGTAATATTTACTTACTGGTTTCCATTTTGTTTACATAAGCTTTTGTGTGATGTAACACTATTTGTCTATATTTACTTTCAAGTTGTAATAAAACAATTCCCCCTACTCTTAGGGGGAGGGGATGGGGGCTTTATATGAACTGTATGAATTAATACATATTTTCTTTAGTTTAAGGGTTTTGTTTTATGTTAATATTGTTAATAAGTTTCAATATTTCTAGAAGGGGATGTATGCATTAATACATATTTGCTTTACAGTTTTGCCTTGATTTTTGTTTTGTACTGCATTATGATCATTTTGAAGTTTTGAATATAAAAAATTCCACTACTCTTCCAGTAGGGGGAACTCATGACCGTCTATCCAAGATGGCCACTTCAGGGGTTCAAGCAGGAGAGGTGGATGCTAGAGAGAAAGAGTAGCAAACCTCCTCCTCCTCTGTCCCTGCCACACTTGAGACTAACAATGGACCTGGAGATGGAATGGAAGTTGTAGAGTTACCAGAAACATTATTTGATACTGACATGGATTGTTCACAGTCTATTGCAACTACAGAAAACTGACAAGGTACTGTTTGTCCCTGAATCTGCTGTGCAAAGGGCTACTATCTCAGAAAAAGAAAGTTCAATTAGAAAATTTTCTGAGGAAGAAAAACATTGTAAACTCCAAAGAGAAGTTCGACATGCCGAAATAGTTGCTTTACAGACCTCACCCTTGTCAGAGCAGCGGTATAAGTCACTGACTGAAAAACAGCTGTTATATGATGCAACAGCATCAAAGACTGCCGCTGGAGCAGTTGCTAAAGAAAAGATGTCCTGTCAAAAATCTGTATCAGCTGGCAGCTCTAAACAACCCAGTGCTGTGTGCTTCAAGCCAAAAGACACAAGTAAGAGGGATCAGCTCGAAAGAACAAGTTCAAGCAAGAAGAGGCTAGGTCTGCAGCATCCCTCAGGATTAATGAAAAATGCTTCAATCTCTGAGCTAAGCTCAAAACAGCTCATTATGGAACAATCTCAAGTTTCAATACCTGAGCAAGTGATTCAGTCTGCAGAAAATGCACACCCTCTTGCTGTTTCTATGCCTGTAATCCAACTGACCAGTGATCAGCCTTCTACTTCAATTTTGGAACTGGGAGAGTGATCACTCACCAGCACACTTGAAGGAGCTGGATGAGTACAATTGGAGGATGGCCAATGGGTTCCAGATCCAGAGGACAGTAAGGTACAAAGGTTTAATGTAAATATAAGCCCCACTAGACATCCCACAAATGTTACTGAGGGGTTAATTTGTGCAAGCAGTGTTGATGAATCTGCAAACTCTCACAGCTGGACTGTTTCTACAGATAATATTATGGGCCCCAATGCAAAACAGAATCCAAGCACTAGCATGCTAAATAGTGTGGACACTATGGTTCCCAGTACATCTTCAGATGATGAGATCAGAATGGGACCTTCAGAGTCTACCCTGCAAGATCCCAAACAAAGAACTTGGTTAAACCCTATGTTTAAACTAGCTGATTTATTTCAAAACAAAGGGGAACCAGCCCCTCACAAGAATGCTGTCAGACTAATTTTCAAGGGTGGATTGGAGGATCCTCCTGGCAGACTTTTTATTGCAAAGCATTTGCTTAAGGGATCAATGAGGTATTTTTCTTCAGAAATTTTTGCAGTCATACCTATAGGAAATTCTAACTATGATGTGAGTTTCAAAACTGTTTCAAGTTTAGGTTCTGGGCCCAGAATCAGAATTTGAAAGATAATCCAGTTTGGAGCCCCTTTATTGTGGTACCCCTTACAAAACCTGCAGTTAAACTTATTACTGTCATGTTAAGGAATGAAGGGGTGAACATTGAATATATTTTGTTTTGGCTGCACTAGAAGTGTGAAGTCCTTGATAAACCAACTCCCATATTGGACAGCAAGCAAATATGGAATGAGGGGTGGAAGATTAAAGTAAAACATTATTCCACCAACAATTGGCCTGTCCATCTCCCTTGCAGCTTTTTTCTGGGGAAAGATAGGGGTGTTTTATTTTATATGGGTCAGCCCAAGGCCTGTTTAAAATGTGGTTCTAGGACTCATTTTAGTACAGCTTGTGATACCCCTCACTGTAACCACTGCTTAGACTATGGACATGTCTCTGCCAACTGCCTTAATTTATTTAAGTGTAACCTATGTAAAAAAATAGGACATGGGTATGGCAAATGTCCATGGGCATCCCACAACTGGGAGGATTGTCCTTCCCATGAAGGAATTATTAATAGGGCCCAGCAAAAACAAACACAGAGAGTAGCAGCTCAGGATGAGTTCAATGAACTAGGGACCCATGAGGGTCCCCCAGTTAGAGATAATCCAGTGATAGGCACTGAATAAACAACACCCCCCCAGTGCAAGAAGAGGATCCCCAGGTTTCTGATGTTCCTTCAGACCCCAACGTTTGTAATACTCCTATGACAACAGCCCCAGAAAACTCTAGTACGTCAGACATGCCCCCCAGGTCAGCTGCAGCCATTCAAGAAGGTGTTGGCCAAAAAGAGGAACAGGCCAGGCAAGGCTCTTCCTTCTGAAAAACAAAACAAACTCCTTCTTTGAGGGAAGGTAAAGGCCAAAAGAATTGGAAGGCGGGGAATACGTTTGCAGTATTGGCACAGGAAGACGAGCCAGGAGGTGAGGAGTCTGACACCTTCTCAGTCACCTTCACAACCACAGATATCAAGTTAGATGTAATGAAGGAGGAGGAAATGTCTTGACCCTTCACTGCTCTAGACGTAGAAGATGCTCTAAAGTATGCTGAATATTGGTGTACACTATGTTTTTTTCTTTCTTACCATCATGAGTTCCCTCTCTGTAACAACTATTAATGTAACTAGCATTAAGAGCCATAAAAAAATGCTTACCACCCTAAGTTTGTTACAGGAGGAAACTAGTGACATTGTTTTTATTCAGGACACTAGACTGAAAACCCAGGCTGAATTACAATTAGCTGCTAGGATTTGAATCAAGGGTGCCTCCTTTTGGTCCATAAGTGAGGCAGTGTGTGACAGCACTGGATTTATGTTTACCAATCCTGCCATCCAGGTTTCCAGATGGGCAGATATTTAGCCCGGCAGGGCTCTGCTTCTGTACATAAATTTTTATAGTGAATGATTCAGACTTATTTAATTGTATGCTCCCCAAACCAAAGCACAGAAAGTCTCTCTATTTAAAGAGATTTAGCTATACCTTCATACCTCAAGGTTAGTTTTTATGGACTGGGGATTTTAATTGTGGACTTGCAACTACAGATATAGGGCTAAAGACTGGAAATTTTTTTTGTGACACCCAAGCCCTATATCATATAGTTACCACCACAAATCTGATTGATGCCTATAGATCCCAACACCCTAGTGGTTGCAACACATATTTTAGAGGGTCTTTATCTACTCAGATTGACTTTGTATTTTTGTCTTCCCCATTACAAATTTTTTACTCCAAGTTACAGTACATGCATGGGAGTTCTCTTACCATAGGTCTGTAACATTGCAGGTTGGATGGAAACATTCCCTTAGATGTAAAAATAAATTATGGAGCTTAAATAATAACATTTTAAATGATGAAGGTACTAAACAAGCCTGGAGAAGAGAGTGGATGGCAAGACTGTCCGTAGTGGGCTTATATGAAGATATTTCTTCATGTTGGGAGGATACCAAGTTATCCTAGAAGACTTTTTTCCAAAATAGAACCAGAAACATTGTTAACACTTATCTACAATATTTACAACAATGGAAACAGTTACAAAAAATAATCTCCCTTACAGAAACCAGTAAACTAGATTATAGTTCCCAGATCAATGTTATACGGAAACAAATGTTCAGTTTACAACATGATAGGGCAAAATTCCTTGAGCAAAAGTCAAGATTTTGAACTAATATAAAAAAGGGCTCCATGGACCCCTACAAAGAATGTAAGGATAGGGTAGGGTATAGAACGCTTACTGAGGTACTAACAGAATCAGGTGGAACAGTTTCAATGCCCACAGGTATTTTGGAACAGGCTGGGAAATTTGTAACTATCTCATTTGGGAAAAACCCTGAAGTTGGCATCTCTGTAATAAATATGGAACAGTTAGATCTGCCTACAATTAATGAGGAGGAGGCAAGAAGTTTGTCTAGTCCCATCTCTATGGAGGAGGTACAACTTGCCATTTCATCTCTAAAATTAAATTCTGCTCCAGCCACTGATGGACTAGGGTCTGAAATCTATAAAGCTTTTGTGAAAGACTGAGCTCTAGCCTTAGTTTTGGTATTGAATGGAATGTTGCAAGACACTTATTTGGCAGTCTCAATGAATCAGGCATTATTAATCTTACTGTATAAAAAAGGGGCAAGGGAGGACCTGAAAACTTGGAGGACTCTAAGTTTACTAAATATGGACCTGAAAATTTTGTGTAAAATCATGTTAAAAAGATTATCAGCTGTTGCAGATAAATTAATTAGCACCCAGCAAATGTGTGCTATACCTAATAGATTTAAGTATGATAATTTAATCACTGTAAGGAAACTATTCCAGAAAGCCCAGTATGGTGACCTTCAGGGGTACATTTTGGGGCTTGATCAGGGGAAAGCGTTTGATAGGGTGTTTCATGATTTTTTATTTTCAGTATTGAGAGCATACGATATTCCAAACACATTTGTAAACTGGATCCAGATTATGTATGGCAAAGCTACAGTTGTCCCCAATATTAATGGATGGGTGGGTGAAGCAGTATAAGCACAAAGGAGAGTTAGACATGGGTGCCCCCTTAGTCCTTTTCTATGTGCATTTACCATAGATATGTTGAACAGGGCGATTATGCAGAATGAATATATTTATGGTTTAGAGATTAGTGCTGGGTACCCCCCGTTAAGATGTTGGCCTACGCTAATAATCTAGTGCTGTGTTTATCCCCAGCCTCAGAAGCAGATGCACTACTGAATACCTTTTCATCCTTTGCCAGAAGCTCGGGGTCTAAGATTAACTATGTTAAAAGCTCAGGAGTCCCATTAGGCAGCACCCTGGTCCCGGAGAATAAAAAATTTGCTGAAATTCCCATAGTAGAAGGTACAATTTCAATTTTAGGCATAGATGTTGGCTCTTTTGACATGGCACACCTAAACTGGGAAAAAGAGCTACAAAGAGCTAACAGGCTAGTGTCAACTTGGAAAGGTCAACAGATAGCCAAAAAGGGTGGAAGACTAGGTTTGCTGGCCAAGACACCTAGCTTCACCTGAGCTCTTTTCCTCTAGGTTGCTTGAAAGGACAGAGCAAAGAACCTTACCAGAGCAAGCGAAAGGATTAAGGCTTCTTTTGTCAAGGCAGATTTACTGTGTGTTGTTATTTTTATTTTGTACTCACAGGGATTGTTACTGTTTGTTGCTAACATTTTATTGCTTTATTTTTCTCTGATTCAAATTGTTGTTGCTGGGTATACCTTCTGTTGCATTATTACAGGGTGTGCCTACAGATATGTGCTAATAGATTATTGTTATAATCTTCTGATTCAAATTGTCTTTTACAGGGTATATCTTTTGTTACTACTTTATTTTTCTCTGTAGCAAACTGTTTCTTACAGGGTATATTTTCTGTGAAATTATTACAGGTGGTGCTTTACAGGTTTTACAGATTTATCTATCATTAGGATAAGCTTTCAGGGCTACTGCATTTCTTACTGGCTGATTGTTTCTGCTCTTACCTCCTTGTTTCTTTTGTCCATGGTTCTTCTTTTTTTGGTAGGGAAAGGACCTAGCCACCCACCCCATCCCTAACCACCCCACACTACACTCCTTTTACAGGGTAGCACAGTCATGACATTTCCTGTGGCAAAGCAGGAAGGGGCAGATCAGAGGGGTATCAACACAGTGACCTCATTTACAGGGGCAGTAGTAATTTAACTTGTTATAACAAGTGATGCAAAAACAAACAAATAAAACACAAAATCAAATTTTTGCTTTCATTTTCTTCCTTCTTATTACTCTGACCAGGTTATAAACCCAGCAACCTATCTGGAATCGATATCATTAACTGCTGGTACTGTGGAACACTTTTCAGAAGGGCAGTTTTACACAGGATTTAGAACACTGTGCTACATTTTTATTTTATTTATTTAGTTTTTGTTTACTGGGTAAGTGCACTAGCCAGCAGGTGACTATTTTCAGGCACGACCCAGGAGGTACAGGAACAATACAAAGTACAATTTCAATGACAATGAGGCAGGGTTACAGAATCAAGGTACACTGAAATATCACAACTTGTTTACAGAAAAAACAGGAGAAAAAATGGGTAATGCTGCTGGGACAGATCTCAGGGATTATATTGGCAGACATGGCAGAAGGAAGAAGGGGGGACATGGTGAAAATGGGGCTAAGGATAAATGACTATGCCCTGACAGCTTCCACGGCAGGTAACAGGGGCTAGGAACCAGACTACTAGGTATGTTCACCAGCTAGCAATATAAAGGAAGTTGGGGGGGTCAGAGACGAAATACAGTGAAACCTTGCGGCATCAGCAGCTGAAAGGTAAAAAAGCATCCGGACCGCTGGTTCTATAACCAGGCATAGGAGCTGAGCTTCTGTCGGAATACGAAGGGACTTTCCGGCTTTTGCGGTAGCTGGCTGGGGGCTGAAACCAGGCTCGTGGAACCTCTCTCCGGCTTGAGTGTATTCAAGAGGTGGCGGTCAGGGGTGAAAGTACAGCAATTTCATGGCTTTTGCAGCCATGCGAGTGGAAAGTGCCCAGGCTCATGGTTATGATCCCAGCATGGGATTGGTGCTCCATCAGAGTTGGGGGGATTATGGTCGTCCAGAGGTAGTGGAAGCAGAAACACGTCATTCCTGTAATAGGTCCGAAGAGGGGCAATAGGAGCCAGGCTGACCATGCCGGGAAAAGGGAGAGAAGCCTACAGGGGTAGGGGGGCTGAGCTGAAAGTAGGGAAAGTTGCTGAAAAATTCAGTCTGATGCAGTGGGACTTAGAGGCTTTTGCAGCAGAAGGCTGGGACCTGAGACCGGGTTCATGGAACTGCTTGCCGGCTTAAGTTTGTGCAGGAGGTGGGGGTCAGGGGTGAGGTACGGCAATTAGTGGTTTTAGTGGCCGAGAGTGCAGAAAGGTGCCCGGGCTCATGGTTCTGTTACCGGGTGAGGGCTCGGAGCTGAGTAGGGGGTGGGGGGAGTACAGTGGTCAGAGGTTTAGAGAGGCTGAGACCTGAGTTGTACCAGTACCAAATACACAACATAACTTCAGCACAATATATAAGTACATGTTTAAACAGCAGTAATGGGCAAACAGTGTAAGGGCGAAAGGCAGGGTGCAGTCATTACGCATAGTAGAGGCATAACAGTAAGGTCTAATTTCTTATGCCATAAAACATTAAAACATGCAATAGGCTACTTAACAGAGAGGGTAGAAGGGGGAAGTATAGGCAATCAGCAGATTGATAGGGTAGGGAAGAGATAGTAGGGAGAGCGAGTGTTAGGAGAGAGGGGATTCAGCATAAGTGGGGAGGATGAGGTAGGAGAAAAAGGTGGCATGGAAGTACAGGCTCAGGTAGGGTCGTAGCAGGCACATTGGTCCTTTGTAGCAGGTGATTACATAGCCCACACTTGAAGATGTAGTGTGAGGATGCATGTCTTAGGTCAAGTGGCAGCATGTTCCACATTTGTGGGGCGGTATGCCCAAATGCACCAGACCCCTTCGAGGTGTGGCAGCGGGGAACTTTCAGGAGAGATTTGTCTGATGGTCTCAGTTCACGCGAAGAGGAAGCTGGCTGAAGCAGCTCAGCAGTGATGCTGGTCTGTCCATTCTGATGATGGAGTTGGAGAGGCAGCCTAAATAGTAAAGTCTAGTGGCAGAGGGAGAGAGCTGGTCTAGGTCTCTGTACAGTTGGCAGTGATGCTTGAGCCGGGGGGCCTTTGAAGCATACCAGCAGACATTGTTGTAGGTGACATCCCATTTTTTCAGGGTAGTTTTATGAGTAATAGTCAGGATGGGAGCACTGTAGATTAGAGTAGGTAGGAGGATTCCTCTGGCAATGGTCAGCTGGAAGCAGGTGTAAGCATATAGCTGGTTCTATAGGCAGCACCCAGTTTGCAGTTCACAGTTTTGCAGGTTTCTTGAATATGCAGGTTCAGGTCCAGGGATTGGTCAAGTAGTATGCCAAGATAGCGGAAAGTGCTGACAACCTCAAGAGGGGTCCCATCCAAGTCCAGGATTTTTAAAGGAGAAGAGCAGGATCTTAGCTTGTGGGCAGTGCCTAGTAGCATAGCTTTGGTTTTGCTGGAGTTCAGGATAAGGCAATGGGAGTTAAGCCAGTGTTGAGCAGTGTGGAGATCTAAGGGCTCAGCTCCAGGCAGCATGGGCAAAGATTGCACACCTCAAATTGCATATTCAAGAGGAAATATATTATAAGAACCACCTGCCATTTCCCCAACATCCAACAGAAGCACCTAGACTACAGAGTGTAGTTAGTCCAGGAGGTTGGCGGGTGGTTAGGAGGTTCAAATTGGGTGCCCCATCACTCGGTGCTCTCCAACATATTACATCCACAAACCATATAAAAACTACAAGCAGGTATCTCCCTCTATCTTCAAAATCAAACAAAAGGGCAGAGGACACTGCAGCACAGGATCTAGCACAACAAAACTCACCCAAAACAGGAAACAAAACAAAGAAAGGAAATCCAAAAAACTTCTGATCATAGGAGACTCCATGATTTGGGGAGCTGATACCTATCTCCAGCCAGGGGTAATGGTCACATGTCTCCCAGGTACATCAGCATGGACATACACTGACCACATTGCTAAAATTGTTCAGGAAGCAGGAGAAAATACTGATGTGCTGGTATACATAGGGACTAATGATCTCGCCAGCCGGTCAGTTGTGGAGAACAAGGAACACCTGACCAGGCTGGGTGACAAACTATCATCCATTTTGTCTGGCATCTCCTTTTCTGAGATCCTGCCAGTCTGGAAGAGGGGTACAGATGGATGGAAGGTCAGAGAAGGGGAGATAGGGGAGCTAAACATGTTTCTCCAGGGCTGGTGCCAGGAAAAAGGACACAAATTTGTAGGGAACTTCCAACAGTTTTGGGAGCGAAAGTTCTTTAAATTTGATGGATTAAATCTGACTAAAGAGGGAGTCAGTGCATTGGGGCAGAAGTTTGATGTCTTTACAGAATATTTAAACTAGCAAATGGGGAGAGGAGTGCAGCACCCAATACAAATGGGAAGAACACCCCTTCACCCTCAGCTAGTGGTCAAACAGGAGTTCAGCATGTTTGTAGTTCATTTGCATCACCAGGCAAGGAAAAAGGCTTGGCTCCCCATACGATGCACAGAGGAAATGCCAGACCTTGTCCAACAACTAGCACATGGAAATCTGGCCAATGGAAAATCATGTACACAAATGCTCGCAGTCTGGGAAACAAGATCCCAGACCTGCAGTCAATAATGACAGAGGCTAAACTGGACATAGTAGCAATTAGCGAGACATGGTTCACCAGTAACCACACTTGGTAGACTTCAGAACCTGGCTATGTACTGTTCAGAAGAGACTGAGGTGCAAAAAGTGGGGTGGAGGTGCCCTGTATGTCAATGAAAATATCAACGCTACAGAAATTCAAAATACACATAAGTAGCAAGAAGAACTGTGGGTCACCCTGGAAACAGAAAATGACACAGCCATATGAATTGGGGTTGTCTACAGGCCTCCAGATGAGGGGCAGGGCATAGACACCTTACTGTTAGAAGATAACAAAACACGACAGCTAAAGGGGAGGTTCTGATAATGGGAGACTTCAACATGCCAGATACTGATTGGTCAATACTAGCAGGAACATCTGCCAGAACTAGGCACATGGTAGATTCCCTGCAGGCGGAGGACCTCAAACAACTGGTACAACAACCCACAAGAGATATGGCTATCCTAGATCTAGTACCGACTAACAGGGAAAGGATCACAGATCTCCAGGTAGAAGGTCACCTGGGGGCCAGTGACCAACACATGGTATGGTTCAATTTGGCCACTAGAACTAAATCAACCCATTCCAAGGCAAAAATATGGGACTTCAGAGGAGCTGACTTTGATAAGATGGCCAACAGAGTTAAGCTAGCCCTGGCAAAAAGAAATATTAAGGATGCAATATTTGAAGCAACATCCGATTGTGTTAGAGAGAAAAGGAAGTGCAAAAGAAGAAGGAAACCACTTTGGTTCTCAAAAACAGTAGCAGAAAAGGTAAGAGCCAAAAGGCTGGCATTCAGGAAATATAAGGGAATGCAGCAGAATGAAGATAGGGAGGCATACCAAACTACCCTAAGGGAAGCAGGGAAGGCAATAAGGCAGACAAAGGCCCAAACTGAGGAAGCACTAGCACAAACAGTAAAAGAAGGTGACGAGACTTTCTATAGATACATTAGTGAAAGGAGAAAGTCCAGAGGGGAGGTATTACTAAGAACAAAGGGGATAAGGGAGCATGTAAGGAGGAGGACCATATAAAAGCATCTATCCTAAATAGATACTTCTGCTCAGTATTTACTGAAGAGAAGGTAGGGCAGGGCCCACAGCTCAGCACCATGGACACACGGGGGAGGCAGGTGTGCACTAGTCCCTTCACAAAAGAAAGGGTCATACAAGAGCTCGATAAGCTCAGGGTGGACAAGGCAATGGGACCTGATGGCATGCATCCCAGAGTACTAAAGGAGCTAAGGGTGGAACTAGCAAAGCCATTATCAGAACTGTTTAGTGATTCTCTGAGCACAGGAGAGGTCCCAGAAGACTGGAGAAGGGCTCATGTGATCCCGGTCCACAAAAGTGGTAGCAGGGAGGAGGCAGAGAGCTACAGACCAGTCAGTCTTAGCTCAGTAGTGGGCAAGATTATGGAGGCACTCTTTAACTCATTCTACTTTATTCTGACTTTAGAATGTTGGTGATGGAACTCCAGGCTGTTTTGTTGTGACATTCCTAAATGCACTGCACAGAATTCTAAGCATATTTGCACACATGTCAAACAAGTGTAAATATCTGGAAAACTACATGAGCTACTGGAAAACATACAGCGGCAAAGTTGTACAGCAGAATAAGACCTTTACAATGAGGGTAGCCACTAAGCTGAAATCATTGCACTTTTTAAATTATGGCCATTTGAAGTATTAGATTTGTCACAAAAATTCTAAAATTCGGGTACTCAAATGACCATAATTTAAAAAGTATAATGATTTCAGCTTAGTGATTACCCCTCATTGTAAGGTCTTCATCTCCTGAATATCCTTTGTTGTTGTTGTGTGGGTTGTAGCATTTTAGTTTCAAGATATTTACATTTGTTTGACATGTGTGCTACTGTGTGCACTCGGGAGGGGAAAAAATCCGACAATTGGAAGTGCATTTTCCCCCACATGCCAAACAAATGCAAATATCTTTAAAACTAAGAATGCTACACCCACAGAACCAGCAGCAATATTGTTCAGGAGAATAAGACCGTTACAATGAGGGTAATCACTAAGCTGAAATCATTATACTTTTTAAATTATGGCCATATGAGTATCTGAATTTCAGTGTTTTTGTGACAAATCTAACACTTCAAATGCCGTAATTTAAAAAGTATTATGATTTCAGCTTAGTGATTACCCTCATTGTAAAGGTCTATTCTCCTGAACAATATTGCTGCTGGTTCTGTGGGTGTAGCATTTTTAGTTTTCAAGATATCTACATTTGTTTGGCATGTGGGGAAGAAGCACTTCCTATTGTCGGATTTTTTTTTCCTCTCGAGTGCACTCAGTAGCACAGATGTCAAACAAGTGTGAATAACTGGAAAACTACAAATGCTACACACACTGAACCAGCAGCAAAAGTAAACAAGTATATAGACTCCTCAGAGTTATCAGGGTTGTTAGTCTTCATATAAATAAAAAATATGTATTTTTACCTTGAAAACCAGGTACATCTCATTAGTGGAAACAGCAAAGGCTCCCCCCCAGCACAAGTCTGGAAGAGGGGAAGAATAAATATCTTACCTTTCCAGATGATGCTATGCGAGGAAGTGATGCAAATCACGTTGAAGAATGCTTGTGCCTCTGAAGATAGTACATTGCAGGGTGCAGATTTTGAGCACCACTGAAGTATCCCTCATCAACGTCATTCAATAAAGCAAGTTTCAAAGTGTGTTGATATTGTAACAGTAATAAAGCTATAAAGTTCCTAAAATGAATGTTTTGATTAGCATTAATAAAATATATATTTCAACCTATGACGCTATAAGTGTGTGTGTGTGTGTGTGTGTGTGTGTGTGTGTGTTTGGAGGGGGGTTCAGTTATGAAAACGTAATTATTTTCAAATAAGAGGTACTTTATTTATAATCATACTAACAGTTAATTAAAAACTTTTAGAAATGTTAATAACATCTAAAACATACAAACTGTCAAGGGAGATGCAGGAAAATGAACACTTTGGAATTGGAGGGGCAAGGCAGGGAATTAACTATTTACAAGTATTTACAGAAAGTTTATGTGATTTTGAGTGGGCCGGTTGGCTGTACAATATACAGTTCTGACAACCAGGGAGCACGGAGGGTTGAGGTGCTACAATCCACACCTCACACCAAGTTGGCAACTTGGGTTCTGGAATGAGTCTGGGTTGTCGGTGGTCAGCGAGGGGGGCAGGAGCAGGAGTAGGATTGAGCCACTGTGAGATGGTTCTCGTCTCCCAGGGAGGGATGTGGGGTTCCCTCAACATTTGCATACAATCAGGTGGAGGACAGATGGTACTTGAGGTTAAGGGGCAGCCCAATGATAACCAGTGGTGCAGTTGAAGTGAATGCACCAGTACCCGGAATGCGTGCACGCCTCCAAGCACAGGTATCACTGTTATTGTCAGTGTCCAGGGTAAAGGGATAACTATGGGGCAAAGAAAAGGTACATAAAAAAAATACCATCCTGGTGGAGCTGAGGGTTGCGGCATCTAGCCTTACCTCATGTCACGACGCCGAACTGGATTTGGGAACGACCTTGGCTGACTGGGGATCTGGCTGTGGGGGAGGGTAAGAGCAGGATTGACCTCTCATGGGGTGGACGCTGTCCCTCCTGTAGTCCTGCCGCCATCAGGTGGAGGTCTGGTGGTGGCGGAGACAGAGAGGGGCAGCCAGTATGGTGGGGTGCTCTGCAGTGGCTGGCGTGTGTGTGCCTCCACACATGTATGTCAAGCGCCCCCGATGCATGACAGAAAGGAAGAAAATTGGGGGAAAAAGGTATAAATTGCAAATTTAAAAAAAATGAAACAAACCCTTACGTCTAGCCCCTCCCAAAAAATTTGCAATATACAGTAATGATTCCATTTTTCAGTCTTTTCCAGTTATGCTGTGACTTAGCCCACTCCCTACTCCCTTGCTATTACACACTTTGCTGTCATGCTTCTCTGAAAGCTGCTGAGGTGTGGTACTCTGAAGCATTCCACACAAGGGTAACTACATGCCAGGCACATATGGATGGATTCAGACCTTTTCTTCTTCCTGCTGCAGTTTTTGCATCATTGTTTTGGGCCTTCACTGGAAAGTGCAGTCCTTGGTTTACTGCAGATAGTTCAGCAGATGGAGCACAGAAGCGTTTTATTTTGCAGTAGCTGTATCCTCCAGTCAGATGTTTAGTCAGTTGTTTTCTGAAGTCGAGTTGGGTGACTGGTTTCAGTGTTCCAGTCTTGGTCTTCATCTGATGAGTAACAGATTCATGGGAGAGAATGAATGCATTTGCCACACATACATCAAATAGGTACTAGAACAAATAGTGCCACCACTTGTTCATTTTGCGTTGACTTGGATATTGTGTTCACAGCTGGTCTGCAACATTGACCCCATTCATGTATGAGTTGTATGCAGAGATGACTTCCAGACACGGAACTGGAATGACAGATGCATTCTTTTGCAGCCTATTTACAGTGGTGTTCTCTTTTGTTGGGTCATGGCTTGTAGATAAAATAAACACTTGGCTTGCTGTCATGCCAGGCTGTTGCCACCAATGGCCCCTGTTGCAGCTGTTGGAACTCTCCCTTCTGTTTTTTTTTTTTAAGTTTTTTTTATCAAACTGTTTTGGCCACCCAGAATGGTTGGTGTACACCATGCCACAGCTCTATACACCTTGTTCTCGCATCTCCAAAGCCAGCAGTACACTACTGAAAAAATTATCAAGGTACACATGTTGATATTTACCAGTGATACTTTGAGTTAAGTCCTTCACCACACGTGCTCTGAGTCCTGTTTCAGTGGTGCCGTCAACCTTGCCTGTATACACCTGAAACTCATTGACATATGCATTGTGAGGGTCAGCTCTTGTCCATACCTTAATGCCATATTTCTGCGGCTTGTTGCAGATGTATTGGCAAAAGGACAAGCGGCCTCTGAAGCCAATCATTCCTTCATTGATGGAGACCTCAAGGTGAGGGCAGTAGTCTCTCATGCATGCCGCTAGTACACTGTCATAGACCGTGTGCACATGGTGTATTCAGTCAGTGTTGCGTTGTCCAGGTGGAGGATTTCCCACACTGTGGTTGAAGTGGAAGTACTGCTGGATTTTTTTCAAAACGCTGTCTGGGCATCAACTTTGAGATAAAAAAAGTTCCCAAACATGCTGTCTGTACTCCAATACATGCGATACTGTGGTACTTTTATGACAGACATATACACATGCATGCCCAGGAAAACACATATGTCCTCAGCAGTTCATTTGCTGTCTACTTTCCCAGCTGCAGCCTGCATCCCCTCACTGTACCTGTTTGTTTCTACAGCCATCACTTCATACGGCGCGGGAGCAAAAAGAAGGTGGAAGAAATCAAGTTCAGATTTTTCTGCTGCCAGCTGTGTCACAGGGCCAACCTTCTCAGTAAATTCATGGACTATAAATGTGATGAGGGATACAGTCCACACCGGTGCAGTAGTCATGTGTGCAGAATCAGTCATGGAACCCTTTTCACCTTCATTTTCACCTTCAGAGTCATCATTTTCATCATGCAACACATCAACGTCGATGTTAGAGTCGTCATGCCTTGGAAGTGATCATCAATCTCACTCTGCATAAAATCAAGAAACTGTTCTTCTACATTTTCACTTGAAGAGACCCTGAAATCTAGTTGAAAAGATTTCCTGTAAGAAGCTTTATCATCCCTGACCTCAGCTGCGGTAAAACCACGAAAATCCTCTTCCTCACTGGGGGAATCGTCAAATACAGATGGAAGATGGCTCATGATGTCAAGAAAACTGAATTTATTTCACAGACCAACAAAGAGTAGAACTAGCTCTATCAGTGCCTTCACAGACCATGATGGAGAACAGGATAGATTTGGCAGGAAAACAGATAGTGACTGAAACATAACATGTGCAAAACTAAATTATTTTCACACATGTACATATATGTGTTATATTATATATAACTATTTATATATAGTTTGTGTGAAAATAATTTTTTCTGGCCATTTAAAGTAAGTAATTTTACTGTTGTGGGATATCTTATTATGGGTTACAATGGAATGTCCAGAAGGTCAGGTGTCACTGTCCAGCACAATGGGGGGGTGCTTACACTGATAAGGAGGTGATTTAATTATTATTATTATTTTTGATTTTCCCCATTATCATTTGTGTTCTGACACGTTTCAGTACTTATATTGCCATGATAACACCCCTGTTCAATTTGACTGCACACAATAAGTTCCTTGACAGGTTGAGCTGCACTTAGGAGCCATTTAGTTTTAATGCAGGACCAAAATAAAAAAAATGTGAAGTGGCAGTTTTGTGGAGCATAAAGTTTAAAAAACAAATAGTGCCCTAAATAGTGCAGCAGCTTTATTTTTAACAAAACAGAGCTTCCATAACATGATGCTGGTCCCCATCAAAAACGTGAGACAGGAAGTGTCCTGTAACCCAAGGAGACTCTCCCTTCTGACTGGATTTATAAAAAAAAAAACGCTATATTTTTGGGAAATGTAAGATGGTACTTCATTAAAGAACTAAATTATACTGCCAGTTTCTGTGAAGTTTAAAGAAACAAAGCCTTAGTGAGTGAACCGGAGTCCTTAGACATCCGTGCTGCATGTCTGAAAAACGGAAAACTGGCAGTTTGCCTGCTTTTCCTCACTCTCCAGTTTTTAAACTGATTCACTTTCAAGACTTTTGTCTCTGAATGCCACATTGCCTTGATGCTTTCTTTTGAGATACAGCATTATTTTTTTAGAGAAATAAGCAGAAAGTGGCAGATTTGGGCTCATGTGCAGTATATGCACTCAGAATGGTGTGAGGGGATTGCGGCAAGGAACTTCCGTTTTTCCATTTTTCAGACATACAGCACAGATGTCTAAGGACTCTGGTTCAGTCACTAAGGCTTTATTTCTTTAAACTTCACAGAAACTGGCAGTATAATTTAGTTCTTTAATGAACTGCCATCTTACATTTCCCAAAAATATAGCTTTTTTATTATAAATCCAGTCAGAAGGGAGAGTCTCCTTGGGTTACAGGACACTTCCTGTCTCACGTTTTTGATGGGGACCAGCGTCATGTTATGGAAGCTCCGTTTTGTTAAAAATAAAGCTGCTGCACTATTTAGGGCACTATTTAGCTGTTAAACTTTATGCTCCACAAAACTGCCGTTTTACATTTTTTAATTTCGGTTCTGTAGTATAACTAAATGGCTCCTAAGTGCAGCTCAGCCAGTCAGACTGGCACTTCCGGTTCTCTGCTGAGAGAAAAAAGTTTCCAGGTTGTAATGGGTTAAACTTCAATTGTCTCCATGCATTTTTATTTTAACTGTAAGTAAACTGGTTCTCTATTGGCAGACACCATACAAATAGGTGTCTGCCGATTGGCTGGCTTGCAATTTCACTTAAAACATGATGACGCCACAGGACGTCCATCGGAAAGAACAGATGGAATGCGAAGACATCTCAGGGTGCTACTGGCAACACAAGCTGCAAAAGTAAGTGACGTCTAGGGGCACTAATGCAGGGTCACTGGAAAATTGCTGGCACAATTTTTCTGCAATTTCCGCACTTTCCACCCTACTCCTCACAAAATCCACAATTTCTTGCAATTTCTTACATTTATGGAATTTTTGACTGAAACTGTATAAAAATATTTAAATTCTCAAGGAAATCTACTCAGATATGGTACACAGACTTAGATTTGACCAAAACAGTGCAGTGTGAGGTGAGAAGGGGTCAAATGTGACTGCTTTCATGTGATGCACTTCCCTGCTTTGGTTTCAGAATCCTCTGGGCATGCATATGTAGACTTGAGCACTTAAAATCTGTGTTAAAGTAGCCTATCAAAGAACTTTTTGCTGACACTGAAACAATAGTTGTGAGAGGAGGTGCAAAGTGCCCCATTCACCTAAATGAAGCCTTGGCCACAATGCTTGTTTTTGAATGGTAGGATAGATTTTCGTTGTATAAATACTTTCAATCTGAAAGGATTTTGATTCAAATGTGTCAAGAGTTTGGATGGCCCTGCTGATTATAAACTTGAATGTGCTTCTGAGAGGGGGTTGGTGACAGTGATCCCTTACATGTCAATCTGCCACAACTGTATACTCACATACAAAGCCTACAAAAAGCAAACATTTCTGAAAACATGCTGAACAGGTAAAGTATAAACAGTTACCTTCAGATCGACAAAATAAATGCAACCCAAGTAAAATCATTACAAACCGAGTAGAACAAAAGTACAATGTATTAAAAACTATTGTATGATGTAATGAAAAGCTATTGGTATGATTTTATACTTTTATCATGTGATTTTAAAATGTACTTACAGTGCTGATTAAGAATAGTAATCATTTTAATAAAATAAATATTTTTTCTTACTAGACCTTTATTAGGCACCCTGGTTATCTGTTTATTTTTTCTTGCATCAAAGCAAGTAGTTTAAACAGGCTTCATTATTTAACATCTAGAAACTGGCAAAATATGTTTTTCAGCATGTATTCAGTACAGACTAACTGTAAATTACTGAATAAAATCTAGTTAGCACTGCATGACTTAGATGTCTTGATTTTTAGAAGATATGCTACATAATGATTAGTTTACAGTGCATTTCAAAAACACACATCTTTCTTCATATTAAAAGCATTTACAAGTGGCAATACATTTATCTAACAATTTATGTGATCAATACATGCTGCAGCAAACAATAAAATATTTATTAGGGGGCAGTGGGGATGTATAGTGAACCCCCGCAATTTTCCCGCAATTTTTGCAAGAAAATCTCTGCATTTATGGGTAAACTTTTCCGCATTTTTCCAGTGGCCCTGCTAATGGATAGAATGAGTTAAAGAAAGGATAATGCAACACTTGGAATCCATAGGAGCACAGGATCCAATACAGTATGGGTTTACAAAAGGAAGGTCCTGTCAAACTAATCTCATAGATTTCTTTGACTGGGAAACCAGAGTGGTGGATCAAGGGGGAGCATTTGATGTTGCCTACCTTGACTTCAGCAAAGTTTTCGGTACTGTTCCACATTGAAGATTGATTAATAAGCTGGGTAGGTTCGGGATGGGTCAGAAGTTGGTCAACTGGGTGGCAAACTGGTTGGCGGGCAGAAAACAGAGAGTGGTGGTAAACAGTATATAGTCAGAAGAGATGCAAGTCACAAGTGGGGTACCTCAGGGATCAGTCCTGGGGCCAGTCCTCTTCAATATCTTCATCAGTGACATTACAGATGGACTGGAGGGTAAGGTTTGTTGGTTTGCAGATGATACCAAGATCTGCAACAGAGCAGATGATCCAGATGGTGTGGGCAGAATGAGAAGAGATCTGGATAAACTAGCAAAATGGTCAAAAGAGTGGCAACTGGGGATTAATGCAAAGAAGTGTAAGATCATGCACATAGGGAAGAGAAACCCTGAAGCCACCTAAAGGCTGGGAGGGGAGTTGCTGGCAGTCACAAGGGAAGAAAGAAACTTGGGCATCATCATCACCGATGACCTGAATTCATCCAAGCAGACCACTAAAGCAGTAGGTAAGACTAGGGAGATGTTGAGGTGAATTAGTAGGGGTATCACAAGTTGGAAGAGGGAGGTAATAATCCCTCTTTACAAGACACTGGTTAGGCCCCATCTGGAGTACTGCATGCAGTACTGGGGGCCACACCTTCACAAGGACTTTAACCAAACTGAGGCAGTCCAGAGAAGGGCAACCAAAATGGTGCAGGGACTGCATCAGAAAACATATGCAGACAGATTAACGGAACTCAATATGTATACACTAAAGCAAAGGAGGGAGAGAGGTGATATGATCAAAACATTGAAACACCTTAAGGACATTAACAAGGTGAAAGAGTCTAACATGTTTCAATATAAGAAAAATAGGAGGACAAGAGGACATAGCATGAGATTAGAGGGAGGACGATTAAGGGGTAATGTGAGGAAGTTCTTTTTCACAGAAAGGGTGGTGGATGCATGGAACGACCTACCTCAGGAAGTGGTGGATAAGAATACAGTGCAGGGCTTCAAACAGGCATAGGATAGGCATAAGGGAGCAATACAGATGAGTATGAATAGATCAGCCATTGACAGAGCAAAGGCCGATGGCACATTCATAAGGTAGAAAAAGAAATGGGCAGACTGGCTGGGTCTTGTGGTCCTTATCTGCTGTCAACTTCTATGTTTCTAAAAAGAAAAGGGTTCTGCTAATTAAAACCCTATTAGTGACAGTGTTTTTATATATGAGTTAAGTTTTTCCACCCCGTTTCTTTACACACAGCATTACTAAGTGTGTTCTTTCAAGCACTGTGAGGGGAACAGACTAAGCCCAATCAAAAGAGAACACACCTATAAGAAAGCATAGGAAGGAGGACTGAATGTGATTAATCCAGTTGCATTTTACAGAAGTATATTTTCACAATACAATATTGGATTTGCTTTAAAACCAGGAAATAAGACTTGGGGGGCCCCCCATGTAATGGCCTGGTTATCTTTGACTCTAGTCCGTTGGACTAATCAGAAACTGAGTTTATTAAATAGGATTCCTGGCCTTCCCAAGTATGGGTTGGAACTGGTTAAGAGCCTTGTAAAATGAAAGGTTACAGTAGCTCAATTACAAACAATTGACAGAAAGAGATTATACACTCATATCCTACAAACAGAGTATAAAGACCAAGTGATATTCCCAGAATGTCCTCAGAATAAAGTACAGTTTGTTATTCAGTTTTTTACATGTAAATGCATCCCTGAATTTATATGGGATAATGTTTGGCTGAGGAGTTACGGTAGGATTGCAGTACGCAATAATAACAAACACAAGCAGGTACTTGATAGATACTGTATTCTTGTACAATGATGTTGGAAACTCAAGCTCATTTGTTTTTAGAATGTGTGTATGCCATTCAGTTCTGAGCCTTTTTGGCAACCAAATGGAGTGAAAACCTTTTCGAATCACTTTCAAACACTACAATAATGTATGGGGAGTTTACAAGTGGATGGGGGAAATATCATGCAGAAACTTTATTTATTGTTTTTTCTTTCTGTTATCCGGCATTACTTTTGGCAATCTAAATGTCTGTGAGTCACACAACAAAGGGTAATCCACTACATTGAAATACTGAATAATATTCAATGTTCATTACAATTCATTGTACCAAAAGATTATAAAATGTTTTCTTCTGTAAAAGTTAAAGCACTATGGGTACATTGTGAAAAATGGACAGATCCTCCTCGATGTATGAATTATTATACATATGCCTTGTTAAAATGTGTGTTTATAATTTTGTATTTATTTTCTTTTTGCTTTATTCTATTCTACACTAACTTGTTTTATGATGTATAAGTTTTGTAAATATTTTTGTTAAGTAGTCCTTTCTTTCAATAAAATTCCCCTTACTCTTTTCAAGAAGTGCCATGGGATCTTTACCATCCACCTGAACTACCACCAGAACAGGCAGATGAGACCTCAGTTTAACATCTTATCCAAAAGACGGCACCTCATAAGTGCAGCACTCTCCTCATGCTGCACTACAGTGTCAGTATTAGGATTTAACCAAGTGCCTGGAGTGGGAATAGAACCCACAGCCTTCTGATCTTCCAGTATGAGAGGCAAGTGTGCAACCTGCTGAGCCACTGACACATATATAAGATACATATATACTTATAAGCCCACTGACATATAAGAAGGGTAGCAAAAAGTCCATCAAATTATCATTCCATAAGCCATTATTAAAGATTGGATAGTAGGATATATCAATATATGCAACCATCATGATAAAACCCAGCATGGATTCCATTCGACTACATATTGTGTAACCACTACACACCTTTTATGAATCTATGAGTCAAACATTGGACTCTGCTTCCCCAGTAGACATCATACTATATTTTTTAAAAGGTTTTGATGCGGTACCACATGATGGCATAGTCCATGAACTAAATAAATGATGTGTTGATAGCTACCAGGTCAAATGGGATCATGACTGGCTAAAGTGTAAGACACGAAGGGTCAGGTTAGAAGGCCACCTAGTCACTGAAGCCTGTGTCAAAAGTGGAGTCCTCCAAGGGTCGGTCTTTGGCTGATTATTGTTTAGTATCTTTATAAGAGGCATAGAAACATAACATTTGTCAGCATAAAAAGACTGCTTGGTCACCCAGTCTGCCCAGATGTTCCCTGCCTAACCTGCATCCTCAGACCCTATCCAGTCTCCAGACTCCTCCCTGCATATTTTTCTGATTTATCTCTATGTTTATCCCATACATGCTTGATGCTCCCTGCTGTTTAAGCCTCCAATAGGTCTGCTGTCTGTCTGTTCCATGCATCTGCCACCCTTTCAGTGAAGAAATAGTTATTCACTGCTCTCTTAGAAACATAGAAACATTATATTTGACAGCAGATGTGGACCACTAGACTCACCTATTCTACCCACTTGTACTTGCCTATACTGTTCGCAGACCCTACCTGATGTACAGCTACCTTCCCCCCCAGCTTCCCAATCAAGATTCCTTTGTGCTTATCCCATGCATGCTTGAAGCCCACCATTATGTTGAACTCCCCCAGCTTCACTGTATGGCCCCAGTCCTGGTGATCTTTCTCATTTGAAAGAGACTCCCCCCTGCAACCCATTCACCCTTGACAGGCATAGTAAACATGTCTCATGTCATCTCTCTCTCTCTCTTTCTCTCTTTCTCTTTCTCTCTCTCTCTCTCTCTCTCTCTCACTCTCCTCTTCCAGGGTATACAAGTTGAGATCCCTCAGTCTCTCCTCATAGGGCTTCTCATGAAAATGCTGTCCTCCTCTGGACTGCCTCCACCCTGTCAATGTCCTTTCTGAGGTGCACTCTCCAAAACTGGACACCGTACTCCAGGTGAGATCTCAAAAGCATGCAAAGCAATGTCAACACCATCTCCCTCTTCCTGCTGGAGATACCCCTCCCTATGCACCTCAGCATCCTAGTAACCTTGCCAATTGCTTTGTCATAGTGCCCTGCCACCTTGAGGTTCTCAGATATGATAATCCCAAGGTCTCTTACCTGTTTAGTGATTGTCAGTACCTTCTCCCCATCCTATAATCAGCTCCTGGGTTCCTATGTCCTAGGTGCAAGAGTTTTGCAATTTTTAGCACTGAACTCCAACTGCCATTCTTCTGACCATTTCTTGAGTTTACCAAGTTCCCTGCACATCCTCTCCACCCCCTACTGAGTGTCCACCCTATTGCAGATTTTAGTATCATCTGTAAAATGCATACCTCCCTTCCAGTTCTTCTGCAATATCCCCTATGAAGACATTGAAAAGGACTGGTCCCAGTACAGACCCAGTGGTGCCTGCTGGTCACTCTTCCATCATTAGAGTGAGTGCCACTAATCACCACCCTCTGTCTCCTGTTCATCATTTTTTAACCTAATTCACCACTTTGGGTCCCACCCCTAATATATTCAATTTATTTATTAACCTCCTGTGTGGCACAGTGTCAGAGGCCTTGCTAATTTCCAGAAAGGCCATGTTTATTGCCCTCCCTGATCTATTTCCTTAGTCACCCAAATCAAAGGAATCTATCAGAATTGTTTGGCATGGCCTTCCCCCTGTAAATCCATGCTGTCTGTCATCTTGCAGCCCATTATATTCAAGGGTCTTTCCTTCAGAAAGGTTTCCATTAATTTCCCCAAAACTGAAATAAGACTGACAAACCTATAGTTGCTAGCTTCCTACCTGCTGCCGCATTTATGTAGAGGGACCACATAAGACCTTCTCAAGTCCTCTGGAACCACACCTGTTTCCAGGCAGTGATCTGTTGAAATAAGTTGTCAGTGGGGCAGCTAACACCTTCCTGAGTTCTTTTAGTGCCCTTGAGTGTATCCCATCCATTCCTATAGCCTTAGAAACATAGAAACATAGAAACATAGAAGTTGACGGCAGATAAGGACCTCAAGGCCCATCCAGTCAGAAGTGTTGTTATATTTTTTACTTTTTCCTGTTTCTATGTGCTTTCTTTTTTTTTATTTTAGTCTTTGATAACCAGGTGAGTTTTTAGGAGTAACCTGGGAGCACTGGGCAGTTAAGTGATTTATTCAAAGTCACACAGTATGCAAGTGGAGATTGTAAAAATCAAACCCAGGTCTGGTCTGCTAAATGTACCAGGCTTGTTCAGAGCTCATTACTCTAACCTCTAGGCTATACTGACAGCACCTTGCCCACCTTCACAGCTGCGAGTTCCTTCCAGACTCTTTCCTCTGAAAATGGACTTGCTTCCATCCTTCTCTCCTATTCCAGAGGCATGGTTGAAGGTGTAAAATGGGTGGTTTCAAATAGTTGCTGATTATTTTAAATTAGGCTTTAATGTCAATGATACAGCCAATGTAGAATCTCTCAAGAAGACTTGGACCAGATAGGTAGACAGACAATTTGGGCATGCTGCTAAACATTGCAAAACAGTACAGTTATACACATGGGGATAAAAATAAAAAAAATATCAATACTGTATAAAGGGGAGACAGATTACAGTATCCACTGATAAAAGGGACTTTGTATAAACTATTTCTAGGCAACCTGGAAATAGGCAGGGGAAACTGAGGGAGCCATCTTAGAAGTCAGGGAGTTTAGTAATATCACATAACCTCAAACAGTTAATCAGGGTTACCAGGAAGTCCTAACTGAATAAAGGAGCTGCAGATTGGGGCTTTGGCATGCATTTGAAGCTGAGGAAGTTGGCATGGTGCTTGGAATCAGGCTGGCAGGTGAGTGAAAGGAAAGCAGCTGTAAATCAATCACTTGTTGCTTTTTGCACATATAAGTGCATCACCAGGGTTGGACCACCAAGAGACGGGCAGAAGAAGCTGAGGGAGCAATCTTAGAGGTCAAGGAGGTCAGCACTATCATATGACCTCAGTCAGCCAATCAATGTGGACCAGGAGGCTTTTGCTGAGGTGCTGCCTATCTATGACCAGGTGGAGAATAGGGTTCTCTGCACCAGGAGCTTTAACTCATGGTTGAAGGAATGGTGCAGAGAGGAGGGATGTGGCTACATTGGGGACTGGGGATCAACCTGTAGGGAGAAGGGCTATATAGGGGTGATGGCATGCATCCATTTGGGAGGGGAACTGCTGTCTTAAGTGGACGGTTTAAATGTTACTTTCATGAACATTTAAACTAGCTGAGGGGGTGGCAGAAGGAATCAATGCGGTATATACTGCCCCCACGATGGACTGAACTAGAAAGAAGGGAGAATTGGAGGGGAAGTAAATCCCTCAGGGTGTAACATAAAGAAAGAAGCACGTGTGGATGGAAACAAAGGGGATGGGAACATGAGTTGTAAAAAGAGAGGGGAAAGGAGGCAGGGTAAAATGGAAAAGAGGAGGGCAGCAGATAGCGTGGGAACAAAGTGTGGAAGACCATATATGCAAATGCAAGAAGTCTAGGAAATAAAATTCCAGACCTAGAGGCCACCATAGCAGAGGCAGACTTTGATACTGTGGCCATTACTGAGTCATGGTGCACATAAAACCATGACTGGGACATGGCCATATGTGGCTATACTCAGTTTAGAAAAGATAGGGTGGGAATGAAGGGAGGAGGTGTCATGCTGTATGTAAGGGTGGGTAGCAAAGCAAGGGAGACACAAGGAATCTAGGAGGGAATGGAGGGTTGTTGGTACTGTGTCACCATGGAGTAGAGATGTTGCAAAATTAAATTTTGCAGGTGAAATTCTCTCAAAACTGGCAATTTCGCTCTGCAAAATATTTTGCATAATTCAGTCATTCTGCAAAATATTTTGCGGGATGTGAAGTTGCAACATTTTGCCAGAAAACAGCAAAATTTCGCCTGCAAGTGTCAAATTTTGCCATTTCGTGGGTAAAATGTCATGCTCCGCGGGTGAAATTTCGTACTCTGAAGGCAAAATTCAGCATTTCATTTCCACAAAACATTTTGCAAAATGGACATATTACGCAGAATATTTCAGGTAATAAAATTCAGCAGTTTAGCACATCTCTACCTTGGAGCCAGGAACCAGATCCACTATATGCATTGGCATGACCCACCAACCTCCAGCAAGGGGGATGAAACTGGATAGTGCACTGGTGAAAGCCATAAGCAATGTGCCAGAAAAATGGTCATGCTGATGTTGGGAGACTTCAATATATCTGATGTGGATTGGAACTTCCCAGTGGTAGCTTTGGCTAGAATCAGGCACATCCTAGAATCCCTGCAGGGAGAGTTTCTCAGACAACTAGTCAAGGTGTCCACTCATGATGGGGCAATACTGGACCAGGTACTCATAAAAATGAACAGTATTGCAGACTTCAAAGTGGATGGACACCTGTGAACCAATGATAATCATACAGTGTAGTTTAACATGAGAATGACAGTGGAAACAAACCACATGAAAATGAGAGTCCTGGATATCAGGAGGGCAGGTGTAAAAAAAATGGGTGAATACCTCAGAGATGGCCTAGCGGGGGTATGACCTGGGTGGGGTGAAAGAAGAATGAGCTAAATGAAGGGAAGGCATAGTGAAAGCAACAACCCTCAACACAAAGGAGGGAAGCAAAACTAGGAGAAAAAGAGAATGTTACAGTTCTCAAAGGAAGTGGAATGGTAAAGGCTAAAAGGACAGTATTAAGGAAGTATAAGGAAAAACAGAGGGAAGAGGATATGGAGGGAAGATGATAGGGAGATGTTTCAGGAAAAGCAGAGGGAAGCAGGGAAAGCCATGAGGAGAGCAAAGGTACAAACTAAGGAAAGAATGGTCTAAGGGGTATCTAAAGGGAACAAGACCTTTTTTAGGTACATAAGTGAAAAGAGGAAGGCGAGGAGAGGGATTGCGAGGTTAAGAAGGGTAGTGGAGGCTATGTGGAGGAAGAGCAGAAATAAACTAATATTCTGAACAAATACTTTCATTTAGTCTTCACAGAGGAAAGGGAAGAGGATGGGCCACATAAATGCAGCAGGAACACTGGTGGGAGGGAGGCAGGCACAAGTCCATTTACAGAAGAGAGAGTCCTGAAGGGATTCAGAAATCTGAAAGTGGATAAAGCTATGGGGCAAAATGGGTTTCACCCACTAATATTGAGGGAGCTCAGGGAGGTACTGACAGCACCTGTGACAACCCTGTTCAACAACTCACTGAAAACAGGAGTAGTTCTGGGGTGCTGGAGGGAAGATGTAGTCCCACTTCACCACAGCAGTTGGAGGGAGGAGGCTGGCAATTATAGGCCAGTCAGTCTGACATCAGTGGTTGAGAAGTTAATGGAGTCACTGCTGAAAGAAAGGACTATGGAGTATCTTGAATCCAGCAGGTTACAAGACCTGAGGTAGCATGGATTCTTGGGTGGGGAGGTCATGCCAGGCAAATTTGTTAGATTTCTTTGTCTGGGTGACCAGGGATATGGATCAGAGTGGGGGGGGGGGGTGGATGTGTCCTACTTAGAAAGGTATTGTAACCTACCCTCTCTACCACTACCTACCCGAGCCATACTTGTTCTCACCAGGTCAAGTTACACAACCTTGGTACTCTGTGCCCTTCTCATATCCTCATCCCTCACTCCTCCATTAGCTACCAACCTTCTCTGCCTCCCCCCCTCCCACCTTGTTGGATTTGGCTGGCACCCCTCAAAATTCTTGAAACTTTCCCCTTGAAGGATATCACTCAGTCCCACTTTGTAATATTGACCCTTATCTTTGAATCACTGTATGTCCTGTATGTATATTTTGACCGCATATAATTGTTGTATCCTTTGACCTGCATACATATATATTTATATTAGAGGCAAAAAATTCCATTTAATGCATTAGTTAGGGTTGTTCCACAGCGACAAAAGTGAGGAAATTCGCTGTTAGGGTTGAAAACCCTAACTCTGGATTCACCCTTCCCAGCACCACACACACACAGACACACACACACACACATATGCAAGTATGGGGGAGGACCAAGTCAACACAACCAATGACAGACATCCAGCAGCAGGTGACAGAAATAACAAACAATTGTCTAAATGCACTATGAGACATCCCCACCACCTGGCCAGGTACTGCATGCTCAGTGGAGATCAACAGCAAAACTGAGGCCATGCATACCAAACATACACATCCCTGATTGCAGCTGCACACAACATACCACACTTAGTAGTTGCATGGCCTTACCTACCGATGCCCCACACCAGACCACACCACATGTGGTGGGCCACCTGAACAACAGAGTTCAGCAAAACCAAGGAGTTGTACAGGTATAATATCTCTGATTATAACAAGGGTTTGAGAAATGCAGCTTTCTAATTGACTGTAAACATTGTAATAGCCTTATGTTTAGTTTTTATTAACACACATGTAGAGCCTAACCATATGATGAACATGGTTTAATGTTGTTTAAAAATCAGTTTTATTATGATAGCAATAAGCCACTCCCAGATATTATGTTAATGGTCAGTTTATCACTGTCTAGCGACATGTGGCACTCAAATGCCTCATTCAACATTAAACCCCTACAGGGTGATTAACAGACCATTTAACATAACTGTTGGTCATGCCTTATTGCTTAATTGTCTTTATGAGTAGATACTCTCCCTCTGCTAGGCACTGCAGCAGCTTTGCGACACAGTGTCCCACCCAGTTACACCATACACTGTCTAGTTACTGGAGAATGGCTGTGAATATGAACTCATGAAGATGAACAGTGTAACTTGATCATTACAGTCATCGACACCTTAGTGTGATTATAACTGACAGAGTCAGTGATAGAGAATAACCCTGCTGTCCTAGTACACTTACCCCATTGTGAGTTAAATCAATACTAAAGACATTCTGTTTATATCTACACCATACCTACTTGATTCCTGTTGTACCACAATTAACATAGTTATCACTTTGATAGCATCAGTGAAGAAGTGTGGCAACCCAAACACTAGGCATACAGCCTGGTATGAAACAACTGTTAAAACAAATTACACTCTGTCCATAAGTGGCATAGATCACTCATTGCAACAATAGTAAATGTATTACTATTTGAATAAGTTAGTCATCACAGATGCAATGAGATTGTCTTTATCAGGTACAACATACTCAGTAAGTGCCTACAGGAAAATCTATCCTATATACATCTCCGATACAGGTACGTCATTGTTGGCTCAGTAGTGCTATGATATTTAGAAGTTGCTTGGCCTGATCCATTCAATTACATTGTTTCTTACAAAGAATACTTACTGCATCTTTAGTATTGAAACACACTGAAGGTCTATGTATGTACATCAGCATTATACCTTCATCAGTAAGAATGCATCTGATACTGGCAGTACGAATTTCACAGCGTTGAACAGGCAATGCTTTTCCATACGTTTACATCAGCCTCTCTATCTAGAGTAAACCGTTGCAGTAAATGTACTACTATGTAAATCACATACTAAATGTAACACTACTTTTACCTTGAGCATGCTAGTGTCTTGTAGTTAATTTATGTACTTCTCTTAATTACTGTATACTCACTAGTGTTAAAACCTTTCTACAACTGTCATCATGCACCTTTAGCATTTATATTGACTAACGGCACAGTACCAATTGTGGTGTGGTGTGGGGCATCGGTGATGAGCCATGCAACTACCCCAAGTCAATGACTAGATTTGCATGCAGCTGCAATCGGGGATGTGTACATTTGGCGTACATGGCCTTAGTTTTGCTGTTGATCTCCACTGAGCATGTAGTACTTGGTGAGGTGGGTGGGGATATCTCGTAGTACATTTAGACAATTGTTTGTTATTTCTGTCACCTGCTGCTGGATGTCTGTCATTGGTTGTGTTGACTTGGTCCTCCCCCATACTTGCATGTGTGTGTGTGTGTGTGTGTCTGTGTGGTACTGGGGGGGTGAATTTGGAGTTAGGGTTTTCAACCCTAACAGCGAATTTCCTCACTTTTGTCGCTGTGGAACAACCCTAACTAATGCATTAAACAGAGTTTTTTGCCTCTAATTTCCCTTCTTTTTGAGAATGATAACGAGAAATAGTGAATGTACCCGCCACATGATGTCTTGTGGCATAGTAACAGGAAGAGCAATGCAAACAGAAGCGCTAACAGTGGCACACATGGTAACACAAGTGCAAATGACAACAGAAAGGGCAATGCACATGGTGGCATAGATGGGAACAGTCTGCCACGTGATGTGTTGTCACATAGTAATATGTTGCCTGCAAACGGAAATGTCAATGGGCATGGTGACGCAAAGTGAAACAGAAAGAGAAACAGTACTGTAGACACAAATGGCAAAAAATAACAGAAACGCAAGCGCAAATGAAAACGCAAAGGATGACGCACGTGGTGGCGTAGACGACAACGGTAAGTGAAATGGGCATGGAACCACAAGCAGAAAGGGCAATGGTAACAGTAATGTAAGCGCACAGGCCGTTTTTTTCCAACAGCTGAATAGAGAAAGACAGTGAGTAGAAAGAATGTATGCATAATAATGGGTATCGGAGCAGAAAATGAGGATTTAGAATACTAAATAGGTTATATCTCAGGAACCGTACGACGTAGAAAAAAAATTTAAAAGTCGTATGATTTATGACTGTCCTGGCTAGTTTTGTATTTATCCCCCATTAGGGGGCTAAGAATTTTTCAGACGAAAAGTCCGTATCTCGCACCATTTCCGAGATACGGGCCCTGAAAGGCGCGGGGAACGTCGTAATGTTATCCTATGGGAAAAAAGAGAAGTTCGGAGCACCATAACTTTGCCTCCCTGTAATATTTTTTCACCAAACCACTGAAAGGCACATCTGTGGCTTGTTGACTGTCTTTCCTCCAGATTTCAGGAAAAAAGACCAAACCATTATTTTGCAGCAGGGTGCCAAAGGATTCCTGTAATGCATCGGGTGCCGTAATGTTATCCTATGGGAAAAGCGTCCAACTTTGGAGTGCCGTAACTTTGCTGCCATGTAATATTTTTCAATACAACACTGAAAGGCACATCTGTAGATGTCGGCTGCATTCCTCCAAATTTCAGCCCAAAACTCCAACGTTCTTTTGCAGTGCAGTGCCAAAAAATTGCTGTCATTTTTCCACAGACTAGAAAATTACTGTCGCAATTTGTGAAAGCTTATCAAACATTTCGACACTACTAAGCACAAAAGTACTTTGTGAAAGTACTTTTACCAGAAATCTGAAAAACATATTTCTGAGGTGTTTTACCCCAAAATAAAGACAAGGCTAGCATCCTCAGGGTCCGACTAGGTGAATACAAAAATAATTAGGTTGCTAGAGGGTCCTAAATTTAAATGGCAAGCATTTTTCTAATCACCAACTGAAAACAAAATGGCCGATTTGAGACAGTAACAGGCCCATTTGCGAAAGTAAAAATGCATTTGTGAAAGTGTTGAACTTTTTGTTAACTGTTCCCATTGACTTATAATGGGAAATTGTTTTTTGAATAACTTTTGAACCATTTAATATTTTTTCACCAAATCTTCAAAAGGCACGCAGGGACCCTAACCGCATGTTCCTGAAGATTTCAAGCTAATCAGTACAAACACGTGCGACCTGTACGTGCGACCATAGAATTCCAGAAAAAGCGTAAACGTATGCGCAAATCATGCTTAATAACTCCACAGCTGTGTATCTGACTGGTACAAAACTTGGCAGATGCCAAAGTCTATGGTTCTTGATTAAGTATTCCAAATTTCAGCCAAATCTGTCAAACAGTTGCAAAGTTATTAAGGTGCAAAGTTTTGGGGTTTAACATAGAAATGGCTCCTCAACCCTAACTATGGTAGCACTACCGTGATACCATAATTTATATACATATATATATAAACTATGCCATTGCTATTGTTTACTTATCTTGCATATTGTAATTGTTGTATATTGATTTCCTTGAAAAACCCAGGTCCAACTTGAAAATTAGCATTGCTCAATGGTGTTCACCTGGTTAAATAAAGATTTTGATTGATTGATTAAGATTTTACTAAGGCATTTGACACAGTGCCACATAGGAGACTAATAAAGAAACTAAGTAGCTTTGTGGTGAGTCCTGTGGTAGTAAACTGGGTAAGAAATTGGTTAATGGATAGGTGACAGAGGGTGGTGGTAAACAGAGTTCACTTTGGGAAGGGAGGGTGCCTCAAGGCTCAGTACTGGTACCATTCATCTTCAATGGCTTTGTAAGTAACATTGCAGATGAGTTGAAAGGGAAGGTATGCCTCTTTGCAGATGACACCAAAATCTGCAACAGGATAGGTACTCTGGAGGCAGTGGAAAGAATGTACAGAGACCAGAGAAAATTTGAGGAGTGGTCAAGGGCACAGCAGCTGGATTTCAATGTGAAAAAGTGCAAAATCATGCTGCAAGGGCACAGGAACCCAGAGGCAGAAGAGATACTGACAGTCATCAAGCAGGAAACAGACCTGGGGTAATCACATCTGATGACTTCAACTTGGCGAGAGTGCAACAAGGCAGTAGGTAGGGTCAGTGGGATGCTGGGGTACATTGGGATGGGCATCACCAGCAGAAGGAAGGAGATAGTGTTGCCACTGTATAGATCACTAGCAAGACCCACCAGAAGTACTGTGTACATTTCTGGAGACCACATCTTAGGAAGAACATAGACAAGATGGAGGATGTCCAGAGGAAGGCAACTAAAATGATGCAGGGGCAGCATCAGAAGCCCTACCAGGAGAGGCTGAAGGACCTCAATATGTACACCCTGAAAGAGAGGAGAGGGAGGGGGACATGATAGATACCTATAAATACCTCACAGGATTATATAAGGTACTGGGGGGAGTATTTTTCAGAGGAAAAATGCACAAAAACAAGAGGACATGCAATGAAGCCAGAAGGTGGTAAATTTAGAAGAGATGTGAGGAAGTACTTCTTCACTGAAAGAGTGGTGGATGCCTGAAACAGTCTTCTAGTGGAGATGGAGGGGGTGAAAACAGTGGTGGACTTCAAGCATGCATGGGGAAGGCACAAGGGAATCTTATTTGGGAAGTAGGGGGAGCTGGAGCTCAAGTGGGGTCTGCAGTGATAGGATAGGCAGATATAAAAATCAGCAGATTGAGTGGGCCAAGTGTTCCTTACCTGCCATCAAATTCTGTGTATGTTTCTATGTATGTTTCTAACTTCAACAGTTCCAAACACTGTGCTGGTAAGAATTTCAAAACAAGGAATTAATTAAGCAATAAGACGTGACAGGGTTTATTGTGTAATAACATCACTCCTTGGGTGGGATGAAGCACAAGGCAAAGCCAAGTGCTTCCACTACCCGAGGAATGACATTCATCACACAATAACACACACCCTAGAGTGCCTTATTGCTATTATGCAATGGCTCATTTTAAAATAATAATAAAAAGTAAAAAAAAAAAAAGTTATGACATTTTATGTATCCTTTCTTTGATTTTTGTGTGGGTGTAGGTGTATGTTTAAAAAAAAAAGTCCAGAATATTTCTTCCACCTGAAGGTGGAGCTGCTGCCAGAGATCCTGCCTGCTGAGCCTATCAGTCTTTTTGTTGTTTTATTGTTCTGTGCTGTGTCATAAAGGTTTCCCCAGTGCCTTTCCAGATATTGGTTTCCACCTATTAGTACTGTAGATACTGATTTAAGTGGACTGTGTGTCACATATCGTTTTTTATTTTAAATTCATTCTATTTTTTTGTGTGGGTGACAAGCTCTTTGGCTACTGTACAGCACAATGAGTATATAGTGGGACTGTTAATGTGGGCATGCACAGTCACGATGTCGACACCAATGGAAACCAAGGATATTTAACCTAGGGTGGTAAGTTTTATTCTCGGGTTTTGGTGCATGCAACTACTCATGTAAAGGAAAAAAGATGTTTTTTTTTGTTTTGTATATAGTCACTGTCTGCAGCTTTTGAGCAAAATGGCTGAGTGGGCATGAGCTGCACTGAAAGACTTTAGCTGCAGGCTGTGATGCTAGGGGGAAAGAAATTTTTGCTTTTTGTAATGAACATGTGGGTTCTTTCTTTACTTGTGCGAGGGATTAGGAAGAGGACATTCATTTCTGGTGGGTTACTCAGACTGACAAAAGTGAGGGATGGAGTATGAGTGTCTGTGTGTGTTATGGGGGGCACACTTCATAGCTGAAGGCTTTTAGTGCAGTGATGAACTGTGGAGCAATGGTATGATTTGTAACTGTTATGCGGTCATGTGTGCCTAGACTTCATACAGTGATGTTATTGTTCAATAGCTTCACTGATCCAGGCACACACTGACCAATCAGGATACAGGAAGTGTCTTTGCCATTGTATAATTAAGCAATAAGGCATGACAGGGTATGGTATATCATGGGATATTGTCACATCTCGGGTGGTTGGGCATGAGGCCGCAGGCCGAGTGCATCCAACCATCTGAGAAGTGACGATATCCCATGATATACCACACCTTGGATTGCCTTATTGCTATTATGAACTGGATCAATTGATATGTTTGTTTGTTTGTTTATTCCCTTAATGGGTAAGCACACTGGAAACAAGTTCCTTTTACAGGTGCGACCCACATATATTGCATACAGACAATACATAATCAAACATACATATACAATGCAGCAAATTGCAGACAAAAATGTCTTTGTTACGTATAAAATTCATAAAAAAAATTCATAAAAAACAGTTACAATTAAATTGAGATTTGAAATACATCCTTAATGCATCGCAAACTTTTGACAGAACACAACCACCTAATATCTTGAGAATTTCATTCCAAATAAATGGAGCAATATAAGCAAAGGATCTTTGTCCACTTTTAGATTTCATAAAAGGAATCTCAGAAAGCTACTGTCTGACCTATGTCTAGAATAATGACCATCAATATATGGTCTCAAAAACTTTGAAATACTATGTGGAATTCCAGAGTCCATGACTTTATATATGAACTTGGTCACACAGTATTGGAAATTTAATGAAACGGTAACCAGCCCATTTCTTTCAAAATCACACAATGATGAGATGACTTATAACAATTTAAAGCAAACTTAGCTATCAAAGTGAAGTAAAGTGGATTTCTTTGAAATCACTGTCGAGAAGCAGTGTCAGTAATCACAGCTGCATAGTTACAATAGGAAGTAAGCAGCAATTTGAAATAACTAGCCTAGACTCAGGAATAAGAAATGAACGGATTCTGTACAGAGAACCTAATCTACAATGTATTCTTGAGGTAACCCTCAAAAATGAGATTCATAACTTAGATGAGAATCTAGTAATACCCCAAGATATTGAAATGTATCAACATAGTCAAACAGTAATCCATCAAGAGATTTAACTTCCAAAGTACCAACCTCAGATCTCAGTCTAGGTGGGGTACCAAAACCATCACCTTTGTCTTAGATTTGTTTAAGAGTAATTTACAGGCCATAAGAGAAGACTGAAAATTGCACATTTCCTCTGTTAAAGAAATACCTAGATCTCCAAATGACAAACCCTGCGTATAAATTACTGCATCGTCAGTGTAAAGTGTTAGAGAAGCATTATTAATCACACTTACTAGTTGATCAAAAAACAAAGAAAACAAAAGTGGCCCCAAAATAGAACCTTGTGGAACCCCACACTTAACATATGTTATGCATTTAATGTAAAAAAATAAAGTTTTAAAATATTTTAATACTGTTTTTATATAAGTGTAGGTAGACATTTAAAAAAAAAGTTCATGTATGTCATGTTTTGGGCAGTAGCTGGTGCTGTTTCCATTTGTTGCGACCTATCAGTATGGTGTGCTGCTGTTTGGTACCAGCCATTGTTGTGTACTGTTCCACATGGTTAGTCTCCCCCCTCAATCGCTGAGTTTATTTTGGATTTCAGGGCTTTGGAAAGAAGGAAGGAGTAATCTGGTAAGTCTAGCAAGAGCTGGTGGTCTGCAAAATGTAAAATATGCTGGTTAAACATTGGAGCGCTGTTCTGGAGCACCCCTCCTTACAAATTGAGTGTCAATAAATGCAGCTAAAAGTAGTAGTGGTTGAGCCGTGGGTTAAAGTGAAGGGGAGCAGCCATTTGCTGAATAAATCAGAGGAGCTGGCACTTGCTACAAGTGACTGGAATCTGTCATTGCGTAGTCTGCGAGTGGAGTGGGTGGGTTGAGGTGGTGTTAGCGTGGTAGTCGGCAGCGGTTTCTTGCCATCAGTAGGAGACAGGATTAGTGGCAGCACCTGAGGAACTGTTTTTTCTGTACTGCAGTACATGGTGCTCTGAAGGAGAGCGAGAGTTTTCTTTTTCCTTTGGAGAGCAGGTACTGTGAGTAAATTGTGAAGGGGGATGGTTGTCAAAGTTTCATTTTTTGTTTTCAATACTTGGTGACTGTGAACTGTGGGAGATGGGAAACATTGCACTTAGTGTAAGAAGGCTGGTGGCTGGAGCTTTTTTGAAGCCGTGATGATGTAGCCCGATATCATCACAGCTTCAAAAATCTCTCGGCCAATCAGTTTTTTCCATTTACTATCTCCAGTTCATAATTGGATGTACAGTACACTTCATTTGAACAAAAAAAATAGTCTTGTCACTATATACAAATTTGGTAAGGTCTCATGCAGACTATGCTACACAATTCTGGTTACCATCCATCAAAAAGAATGCAAGATTAATAGAAAGGAATACTGAGAAAAGCAAATAAAATTGTAAGGGTACTGAACACCTCTCATATGAGAGAAAATATTAACCAAAGTTGGCCTAATTTTCATAGAAGCTAGAAGAACCTGCGATTAATGCGATTACTAATCTTTGCTATTCTTTCAGATAAAGATATTATGGCATCCATTGGGTTCAAATTTAAGTTGATAGACCAGGCCATCAGAGGTCATTGCAAGCAATTATTGCAGTCCAATTTTAAAACAACAAAACAGAGGATATTTTTACATGTAAGGGTAACAGGACTCTGGAACTCCTTGTGAAAATGTATCACAGCCCCCCACCCCAAACAATTGTATTTTCAAAGCTAGGTTAGATAGGTGAATCTTACCAGGACAAATACTAAAGGATCATCCCTGAGAAGTTGGTAGGCAGCCTCTATGGGCCTCGTGGTCTACCCCTGCCTATATTTCCCCAGTAAACCTTAGCGAGACTGTGATACAAATAGAGATGGGAGAACCTCAAAAGGTTCTGAGGTTCTAAATGTTCTGACAAGCAAAAAAAGGTTCAGATGCTTATCCAGACTTTATCTGAACCTTTTATAACCTTTATGGTTTTATGGTAACTGTATATGAAAAAAATCATTCTAAACAGCTTTTAATCAACATATCTATAGAAAAAAGTAATTATTGTTTATTGTTTATTTAGTTCTAGGATTACAATTAACCTTTGAACCAAGGTTCTTTTACAAAGGTTTCACGTCAGGAGAGTACATACATGTTAAACAAGTTAAACAAGGGCATACAACATTAAAGACAGCATACAACCATATTCATCAGTTCAGGTACAGCATCACAGTAAATAGGTAATATAATCACTGTTTAGTAGTACTAAACAGCATGAGCAGTGAAATGAGATGAGGAGTGAATAATGTGACTGTGGATGTGTCGACTGGAGAATGGTGATGGCCCAAAGGCAGGCAAGTTCCAGATCTCTATATTTTTTAACCATTATCCCGAGTCTGACTTTTTGTAGAAGGGGATATGTTTGGCACCACTTTTGTTTAGCAACGGCTCTCGGTATGGAACACTATGTGAAGCAACATGGCAAAAGAAGACAGAGCACCAGGCAGTCTGAAAGTCATCACTTCACAATTGTTACTACCACTGCTATCAGGGTGAAAAACAGAGCTAAGCTACATTTTTAAATTTTTATTAATCTGGTTAAGGCATATTTAACTAAATGATCTCCTCAGAATGAGAATCAACTGTGTGTGAGATCAGGGACATGTTTGCCACAGTTTATTTTATTTATTAGAAAGAATTGTATTACATTTACCTTTGAGCTAAGAGCTCATTTACAAAGGTTCCTCATCAGTACAGTGAAATACAGAGACAAAAAAAGAATACATATAAGCAATAATAATATACATGGAGGCAAACATGTAATACAATCTAAGATCGTAGCTAGTTACAGACTAGAGGAGTAAAAAATGCGAACATATTGAAACAATTCTTGTCGTAAGTGCTGCAGGTGGGAAAAACAGTAGTTTTATTTGTATTGGATGGTGGGCCTATAACCAGTTGCTACCAATACAATCATGTCACGTACTGGCTGCACCTCCCACCCACCCCCAGGATGACGATGATATGGTCCAAAGGCAAGCAAGTCCCAAATCTCTACTTTTTTTTTAAAACAGTCTCCTGAGTCTGACTTTTTGTAGAAGGGGACAATGTGTTTGTAATGTATGTCACCAATTATGTTCAGAAATGGCTCTTGATATGAAATGCAACAGGTATGACATCCTGCAGAATGTGAACACTAACAGAAGCATCATACTGGACCAAGGCTTGTGAGTGATGTGACATGATAACTGGGTGTCCTGATTCATGATGAAACCAAAGATTGAAAAAAAAAAAAAAAAAGGGTTGCACCAAAAAAGTTGAAGTGGTGTGATCTGTGATGACTGTGAACGTGATTTGTCATGACGTGACATGAGTCATGAACTTGGCACTGGCAACGCTTCTCAGAGCACCAGAAACTGGATGGAACTCAGCTCCCACAGACAGTTGCTATTGAAAATTTGAAATACCTAGAGCTGTACTTCCCTGAACTGCCTGACTCAGAAACATACATATAACATCAAATCCAGAACAAATGATTTGCTACCTTTTATTAGACCAACAAGGATGTTACAAAAAGAACAAAGAGCTTTAGCTTTCAGACCAACAAGTTTGGCAAGTTGGGCTGGCAGTATAGCCTAGAGGTTAGAGGAATGAGGTTTGAAGGAGCTTGATACATCCAGCAGACTAGACCTGAGTTTGATTCTCACAACCTCCACTTGCATACTGCGTGACTCTGAGCAAGTCACTTAACCACCCAGTGCTCTCAGGTCACCCCTGAAAACAGGCACTTGTGCCTAGTGGGCCTTACCCGGTTACCAAAGACTAAAAAAAAAAGTCCTTCTTCCGAAACTACTTGTGGAAGGACTTGTTGGTCTGAAAGCCAAAACTCTTTGTTTTTTTTTCATAACATCATTGTTGGTCCAATAAAAGGTATCAAACCATTTGTTCTAGATTTGTTCTTTCTAGGACCAATATGGCATTAAAAAGTTTGTCAACATATAATCTCATAAATGCTACAATGTTCGGTCTCAGATTATAGCTACTGGATTAAATACAGCTGGCTTGTGAGGACAAAGATTCGAGTCCATCTGCTAGTAGGGCATCCTGCAGAACATGAACGCTAACAGAATCATCATACTGGATCAAGGTTCTGAGTGATGTGACATGATAAATGGATGTCCTGATTTGTGATGAAACCAAAGATTAAAAAAATGAAAAAGACTTCTGGTTATGCTTCCTGACATGGTGGACCGGACTCCCTGAGGGCTCTCCCTGGGCTTACCCCTAATCCGGCATCATCTGCATGTCAAAGCTGGCTAAGCAAGCAAAAAAACAGCGGCTGGATATCATTATGGCTAACACTCACACTCTCCTTAAGGAATTTGCGACACAATCAGGGACAAAAGAGACTTCATCTAAACTGGTGACCCCAGGCAATGTGGGCCATGAGGTCTGTAGCTGGCCCGTCTCTCCTGATAACCACTCATCTGCAGGCTTGAGCTCTGAAGATGAAGAAGAGGTCACGATAACATCTAGGCAGCTATGTTAAGAACTGCGGAAACTAGGCAAATCAATTACTAATTTTCAAAAAGAGCTACTCACTGTGAAAGCAGACCAAAAACAACAGCACCAGCACCTCACAGATCTGGAGCAGCACACGGCTGAAGTGTCTGATATGATGGACCTACATTATGGGGCTATATATTGCAGCTCCTTGATCGGGAATTTTGGTTGCAGCACAAAACAGAAGACCTAGAAAATCGATCCAGGAGGATCAAAGTGCACATACATGGGATTTATCTGTGAAATTCTGGGGCTGGACTCAACATAACCACTGAACATCATTTGGGCCCACAGATCTCTTGGACCATGTCCCACTGATCCTAAATCTCGTCCACGATCAGTCATCGTCGCCTTTCTAGATTATAGGATGAAAACAGAAATCCTCCAGAAAGCATGGCAAAAGAAAGAAATTACCTTCGGTGATACCCAACTCTTGTTTGAGCATGATTATGAACTTATAACTATAGATCATAGAAAGAGATTGTTTCCAGTCATTAAGTTGTTGTGGGAAAAAGGAGTGAAAGTCCGTCTGGACTTCCCAGCAACCTTAAGAATTACCATCGACTCAGGGATGCACCTCTTTTCCTCTATCTCAGAGGCAAAGACCTTTCTGAAGCAATGGAATATCCAGGTAGATGAGCTGCTGGACCTGGGGACAATCAAGGAACTTGATCTTCGTCAGTGATATAACATCAGGGGCCCAGGACCAGCACTCAGCTCAAGCGGAAAAAAGGCCTATGCAACACCACAACCATTTGAGCAGCTGGAGTGTGCATCAGTGACTCCAGCAGAGTGGGAGACAATGATGCCACAGAGAAAGGCCTCCAGCAAGTGCAAACACCGAAGGAACAACCCCATCGCTAAAACGGTCACCCACTGCTACCCAGACACTTCGGGGGTCTGAAGGGGATTGGGATGCAATCTGGGTCCTGCTTGTGGAATGCCTAGCCCTATGGAGGAGGCATGTCTGGAAGAGTCTCCTCCGAAGATCAGCAGCCATTACCAGATTTGTGCCTATCTGAGACTTTATATTGTTCAGGTACTGTTTACTCAAGTTGCCTTCACCCTCCAGAGAGGAAATTAATCTTGGAGCCTCATTGACTTACAGACCTAACGTGCATTGCGTGCTAGGTCAATTTGGGGACCTGCTTCTTATTAGAGAACCGGGGGAAGGGGGGAGATGGGAGGGAAGAGGAGAATAAAATAAGTCAGACTGAACTTGAGTGACTGATAAAAGGCCTGTCTCTCCCTATTTCCTTCTCCTCTTAGGTAACTGCACACTCATATTGAAAGAGGTACAGATGGAGGGTCAAATGTTGTGTTTGGCTAGCGACAATAAGAAGAGATTAACTGCCACTTAGTTTAACACTCAAAGTTATTCTTCTTTCTTAGATGGCAATAACTCACAAATGTGATAAAGAGGTGCCGGGGCAGCGGGAGGGATGGGACTGGGTTCCTTATATTTTGGGAAGGTTTCACTGTTCATAAGAACATTATATATTTTAGTATATTATGATGTGTAATTCCACTATTTCCTTTCCCTCTGTTGTCACTATACTCCCCAGTATGGTTAGAGTGTGTGAATCATTTTTATTCTATCCTCAGTATAAATGTTTACTTATTGTTCATTTTGTAAGTTTGTCCCAATAAGAACACACTGGTCTTATGTAAATATGGCAAGAGAATACTGTGGCAATCCAATAGTGCCTGTTTTGCAACTATTCCCTGATTCCTATGGCTGGAATCAGCAAAGGACTGCATTAGCAGTCTAACCGCTCATGCACAGTAGAGCGACCATGACGTCATCACGTTGTGATGTCCCATCGCGGGAATTAAGCAAAACAGGCACGAGAGGGACAGGGAACGTACCCTACTCAGAAACAGGATCGCTCAGCCATTTTGTACGGTGTATGTTGAGTTATCTTTCCACAAATTAGACTGTTTGGGATCTAGTAAGTATTATTATACAATATAAATCAAACTATAGCTTGTTCTAGCTTATTTGTATCATGAATATAACACATTGAAGCAACTCTAAAAACAAACTTATGTGTTATATACTCACAGCTCTTAGGATTCATGTAACTGTCTGATGATGTAAGGTAGGGAAAATCTCCAGTTAAAAAGTGGCATAAGTTTAAAACAGTGGATACATTATGGATTACTACAGTTTTTCTGACATACTAATGTGTTCTACAGATTTGTAAAGAGATTGAAAAGAAAGTAAAGCACACCTGTTACAAACAAAGGTTAAACTTTTTTGGGGCTAATAATATAGCCAGCACAGTTTTATAAGGTAGTATAAGCAGTACCAATAATGAATGACATTGCAATTCATTTCCGTATTATAAACTAAAACCTTGTATTTTATATTAACAGCAACAAAGAAATAACAAAAGAATTAAGAAAATAAGAAAAATATACCCTGTGAATAAGCCCATTTTATGGGTGAAACATAGGAGAAGGAATAAACAAGTTATTTGAAAGAGACTGGAAGTCATTTTGATATTATTCAAAGGGCCTCCCACTCCTATTTTGTTTACACTTGTCTACAGAGCCTCAGGGAGGGCTGAAGATGTTCTAGAAAGAACAATGCTCCATTGCCCACCATATCCTAGTTGTTGGTCTTAAGTTGCTACACCCCATCCTCCACGTCAATCCTCAGAGGATGGAATAAGGTGAAACTGTTGGAAGTGCACTGTTCAGAGTTGTAACAAAATTCAGGCTGGAACAGCCTGTTGGCTTCCAGAAGTTAAAAGTTGGTTGTTTGGATTTTTTGTACAGTATGTTAATGTAACCACTGCTCGGAACAATGGGGAAGAGAGGATCAGTACATCCATGCCTCGGTATGCCAGGGAATGAGGTACAGCTTTTTCCCCTTACTTATCGGATGAAATAACATAATGGAACTACGTATAGTCACTTATAATATTAAGAGCTTAAATGGGCCAGTTAAGCAGGCTTGATTTTACAAGAAATAGGTAAATTGGGGGGTTCACTAACCTTTTTACAAGAGACTTACCTCTCAGAAGCTGAGCACAAAAAGCTCAGGAGATCTTGGCTGGGGGAAATTTATGCAGCCCCTTGGCCGGAACACCTGCACAGGAGAGGTACTGCAATTTTGCTCAGACGAAACACCCCCCTTAAGATCACAAAGATAGAATTGGACCCAAAAGGTCATTATGTTAGGCTCCAGGTCATGTTTTTTAACATAAAATGCAAATCTGTAAACGCTTATGACAGCAGGGACAAAGAACGATTCCTTAATAGAATACATCTACATTCTATCCCCGACCCTACAGTCCTACAGATAATCGGAGGGGACTTTAATATGGTGATGGTTTCAAGGCATGATAGGCAGGCAGCCCACCCAGTGGGGGTCCCCAAGCCTCTGCAGGCTTCCTCAAACACCTGATGGGGGAAGTGGGTCTCGTAGATGCCTGGAGGATTACCCTTCCTTCTTAGAATGACTTCACCTTTTTCTCTCATAGACACAACATCTTCTTCTGTATAGACATGTTTGTTTTGACAGAGAAACAGAGGTTCATGTTACAGCACTGCCAGATTTTGCCCATGACTTGGTCAGACCTCTCCCCGGTGTGGATAAAACTGCTGCTCTGCCCCTCTCCACACAACTCAAGTTGGCAAATGAATGTTGGCCTTCTTAATGATAATGAGTTCAAACAAGAACTGGACAGGCCATACAGAGTTTCCTTGCTCTTAACACAAAGGAAGAGACCTCACCTGCCATAAGATGGGATGCGCTGAAGGCATCCCTAAATGGGGTGATGATACAATATAGTGCACACATGAAGCAAACCCTCCTCCAATGCCAGTTACAGTTGGAAACTGATCTGAAAGAGGCATATTTTTTCTATAAACAATCACTACTACCGGCCCGTTGATGCAGCGGTTGGATTTCCGCTTGAGACTCCAGCGACCCGGGTTCGGGAACGATCACAGGGTGCTGGAGAGCCGGCCGAGGGGGAGGTGGCTTGAGAGTCTCATGACTGCTCGCTGTCTCCAGGGAGAGTAGGGGTCATGACCTGGTGCTGGAGTGATCACTGGCGGGGGCTGGTGGTAGAGCAGCACGTCAGGGTCAATAGAGGTGGTGCGTGAGAGACATCGGCTCTCGCCTTGGTGTCCGGATGTCACGCACCTCAAGAAAGCCAGGAAAATCACTCACTGGCCTCTGGATGACAGCTCTCAGTTCCTGAGGACCTCCAGTGCCTTTCTGATGCCTCTTGCTCCCCAACAGCATCCCTGGGCCCTAGAAGTGTGTGCTGGAGCTATCCTCCCCCCTGGTGCCTTTCCCCTCGGAGGAGAGGGACTCGCCCGGTGAAGGGATACTCCGGGATATCCCGGGGGTTGGCTGTGATCTGGGGAATCAGAAGAGGGCTGGGCAAGGACAGAAGAGGCCAGGGGGAACTTGACAAGAGCCCGAAGGAGTGGAGGACCAGTGAGCAATGGGGCGGAAAAATAGATCATGCAAAAAAAAGAAACAAACAAAAAAAACAATCACTATACCTGGAAGATAAGAAGCTCTGACTGGAGAAAAAGAGAGCCCTAGAGTCCCTGCTAGCTCATAGGTTTGATGGTCTCCTGAGAAGAACTTCCCAAAAATACTATGAGAGTGGCAATAGGGCAGAAAGGCTCCTGGCAATGGCCCTGAGAAAACAAATATCATCTAGGGCTGTTCCTCAAATAATAGATCAGAGTAGAGGGGAAGAATTGGCTTTAGACCCCTTGGGAATTTCGGCAGCTTTTGTGGCATATTATGAGTCCCTGTACTCGCAGGAACCTGTGGCTCAGTCGGTGGAGGGAATGGATGCCTTCCTCAATCAGATAGCCCTGCTGACTCTTAGGGGAGAGGACAGGGTGAGGCTGGTAAGGGACATTTTAGCACAGGAGGTCATAGATAAAATGAAACAACTAAAAATGAACAAATCCCCAGGGATGGATGGCCTCCCCTCGGAATGCTACCAAGTCATTTCTGGAGGGACTGGTCACCCCTCTACTGGACTGCTTCCACCCTATACAATAAGGTGGGGAGACCCAACCTTCATGGAGATATGCCCAAATTGTAGTTTTGCCAAAGGAAGGTAAGGATTCAAACCAGTGCAGCTCCTAAAGATGTATATCTTTACTAAATGTGGATATGAAAATATTCACGGGCATCCTGGCTGACTGCCTCCAGAAAGTGGTCCAGAGGGTGATCCACCCAGATCGAACAGGCTTTGTGACTGGCAGGTATCTCTCTGGTAGTATAAGAGATGACTTCCAGATAGCAATCTTCATGGATGCTGAAAAGGCATTTGACAGGTTTAATTGATTATTCTTACAAAAAAACATGGAAAAGATGCAATTCAGCCCTACATTCTTAAAAATATTTACAAGCTTATATACCCTTCCCAAGTCCTGGTTAAAGTTTATGGCATTAATTCTAGATATTTTCCATTACATAGAGGTACTCATCAGGGATGCCCCCTATCACCGCTACTGTTTGAGCTGTGTCTGGAACCTCTAGCTGAGGTGGTCAGGCAGGTTGCCCAGATAGTGGGGGTGATGTCGTTGGGGGGGGGGGAGAATAAAAAACATCCCTCTATGCTGATGACTCAGTCTTTTTCTTGAGCTCCCTGGAGTCATCTGTTCCCAAGTTGTTCTCACTGTTAGAACACTTTGGTACTTTGTTGGGCTATAAATTAAACTATGACAAATCAGAGGCATCAGACTCAGTGGTACCTGCCCCCCAAATTTTAACTCCACCTCTCCCTTCATCTGGGCTAAAAATAATCAAATTAGATATTTGAGGGTCCAAATTAACGTGAACACCAAGAAACATTTTGAAGCCAATTACAGTAAGGCTTGGGGAATCATGAAGCAGTATCTGGCTAGATGGTCCCTTCTGCCTTTGTCCACTACTGACAGAATTGATGCAATTAAAATGAACCTTTTGCCCTGTCTTTTGTTTCTTTTTAGCAACCTTCCAATACCCATCCCCCCTAACTATTGGGGCATGATTAATAAAGACATTAACAAATTTATTTGGGGTGGGCAACACCCATGCATTTCACTGAAGGTCCTTCAGTTGCCCAGGGACCTGGGGGGCTGGCCATACCAGACCTGAGAAGTTACTATCGAGCATGCCAGTTGTAGGCAATGTGCACCTGAATTGCCAGACTAGAGGCCTCAGGATGGTACACCATTGAGGAGGGGAACTGCAGGGATACCCAGCTATCCTCACTGATGTTGGTAAATGTTGGTGACAGGATTTCATCCCTGTCATATAACCCTTGGATTCATCACACACTGCAGATACTGTGGAGGGTCAGAAGGGTCCTGGCTCCTTCAGGAGCTTTGGGCCCTCTGTCCTCCATTAGGTACCACCCCCACTTATTTCCTCCCCAGCTGGACACGGGATATGCCAAGTGGGAGTGGAGGGGCATGACACATTTTGCACAATTTTTGGAAAGGGGTGCATGCCTGTCTTTTCAACAATTAAAAATCAAATACAATCTACAAGACAGATTTTCACAGGTATTTACAGGTAAGGCATTTTATAAAAGAAGCTGACCACCTTGTCCTCATTTCAAGACAGACAACTCCCTGAGAGGCCTTTCTGCATGATGTGCTTTTCCCACAAGTAAAAATTCGATATATCTCTCACCTGTACCACCTTCTGAGACCGCTGGAGGCCAAAAACCTGGAAAACATAAAATTAGCATGGGAAAGAGAGATGCCGAATTGTATACCCTGGGGGGATTGCCTTCTCAGGTTGAGGAGAAGTTGGAAGGTCACCTCTTCCCCAGGTTGGAAGGAATTCTACTAGAGAATTCTCATACATTTTTTTCAGACCCCTACAATAACCAAGCACTACAGCATGACCAACACAGATGCTTGCTGGAGAACCTGCGGGCCGGTGGGTATGCATAGACATATTTTATGGGGCTGCCCTAAGTTAACCCAGTTCTGGTGGAATATAAGTTTAACGACTCAGCAAATACTATCTGTTAACATATTTTACAATTTCACAGAATGGGTTCTGGGCTTCCTGGTTATAGTGAACCTCCCTCCTACCAAGAGGAAATTAGCTTTGGCTTTCTCAGCAGTTGCTCTAAAGTGTATCACAACTCACTGGTTGAGGAGGGCCCCCCCCATTTTAAGCGAGTGGGTAAACAGGGTAAAGAATATTCTAGACCAAGAGTCAATAACGGCCAAATTGCACTTATGAACAGAATCTTTTAGATCTGTCTGGAACCCATGGATAGCTTGGGAGGCCAATTGGCAGCCCCCCAATGGATGAGCTGATGCCCTCCAGGGTGGTGTTCTGGGGTCGATCGGGTATAATTGTGTACTAGGCCAAGCTCCATTTTAACATAGTAAGGTCACACACATCCTCCCCCACCAAGGGAGAGTTTGTTGGCTCTCCCTAGCAGTGCTTGTGCCCCCCAATCCCAACCCAAACTCAGTTAATGCATTCTAAATCAGATACCTAGGGAATTTCCAAGCAGAAGCATATATATAGTTTTGATTTCAGATTTAATTGCTGATAATCTTCCATCTAGATTTAGTTCACAAGGTAACAGCCTGGTGAAAGAGCTGGGGCTTTGTTTTAGATTAAAATAGAAAGTTGTTACTTCTGGGCATATAATTACCGAACAAAATTATCTATGAAATCAATGTCACCTACAGAAAAATGTTGGAAAAACTTCAAATGTATGTATATACAGTATCTTATTCTTCTAAAATGGCAGTATTATTATTGTATACTGAATTGTAACTTCAATGGTACTTGTATTCTCAGTAATTTGAATAAACTTGAATTATAAAAAAACCAAAAAAACAGGGTTACACCAAAAAAAGTTGAATTGGTGTAATTCGTGAATCATGATGATCATGAAGAACATGATCCGTCATGAGTCTTGTGACGTGAGTCATGAACTTGACACTGGCAGTGCTTCTCAGAGCACCAGAAACTGGATGGAACTGATCTTCCACAAACAGTTGCCACTGAAAATTTGAAATACCTACGGCTGTACTTCCCTGATGACAGATGACTGACTTCTTGCAGGGGGAGTCACACAGACTGTATGCAAGAGGTGGCACAGGTGCACTGACAACTGGCTGGCAGATTTTATTTTGCTCACCTGCACCCACAGAATTTATTTCACATACCAGCTATGCTAAGAGACATGCTGCAGGCACTGCTGCTACCCACAGAGATTCAGGGACCCTGCCTGGCCCAACCCTCTCTGGCACACTACTTTCCCTTCCAAGATTTTATTTTTTTATTTATTCCATGTGATGTGATGGAATGCACTGCCCACTGAGTCAAAGTTTATACCCCACTGAGTGAGCACAGGGAGGAAGATGACAGATGACTGACTTCTTGGGGGGGGCATCGCACAGTGTACAAGAAGTGGCACTGGTGCACTGATTACTGGCTGGCAGATTTTATTACACACACACACACGCACATGCACATACACATAATTTATTTCACACACCACCTGTGCTAAGGGCAATGCTGCAGTCACTACTGCTACCCACAGAAATTCAGGGACCCTGAATGGCCCAACCCTCTGACACACTACTTTTCCTTCAAGGATTTTTTTTATTCCATGTGATGTGACAGAATGCTCTGCCCACTGAGCCAAAGATTATACCCCACTGAGCGAGCACAGTGAGAAAGATGACAGATGACAGATGACTGACTTCTTCGGGGGGTCACACAGTATGCAAGAAGTGGTACTGGTGCACTGACAACTGGCTGGCAGATTGTATTTCACACACACACATACACACACACACAGAATTTATTTCACACACCACCTATGCTAAGGGTGATGCTGCAGCCACTGCTGCTACCCACAGAGATTCAGGGACCCAACCTAGTCCAACCCTATCTGACACTCTACTTTCCCTTCAAGGATTTTTTTTTTAATTTATTCAACATGATGTGACAGAATGCTCTGCCCACTGAGCCAAACCTTATACCCCACTGAGTGAGCACAGGGAGGAAGATGGCAGATGGCTGACTTCTTTGGGGGGGTCACAAAGTATGCAAGAAGTGGCACTGCTGCACTGATGACTGGCTTGCAGATTTTATTTCACACACAAACACACACACACACACACACACACACACACACAATTTATTTCACACACCACCTACATTAAGGGTAATGCAGCAGGCACTGCTACTACCCTCAGAGATTCAGGGAGCCTGCCTGGCCCAACCCTCTCAGACACACTAATTTCCCTTCAAGGATTTTATTTTTTTATATATTCCACATAGTGTGACAGAATTCCCCACCCACAGAGCCAAAACTTATACCCCACCAAGTGAGCACAGGGACAAAGATGACAGATCACTGGCTTATTGGGGGAGAGTCACACAGACAGTATGCTAGAAGTGGCACTGGTGCACTAACAACTGGCTGGCAGATTTTATTTCACACACAGAATTTATTTCACACACCACCTATGCTAAGAGTGATGCTGAAGATACTGCTGCTAGTATACCCACAGAGATTTTGGGGGACCCTGCCTGGCCTAAACCTCTCTGACATAGTACTTTTTCCCTTCAATGAATTTTGTTTTATTTATTATTCCATGTGATGTGACCTAATGCACTGCCCACTGAGCCAAAGTTTATACCCCACTGAGCAAACACAGGGAGAAATATGACTTATGACTGACTTCTTGGGGGGAGTCACACAGACAGTATGCAAGAAGTGTCACTGGTGCACTGATGACTATCTGGTAGATTGTTTTTATTTCACACACACACACACACACACACACACACACACACTCACACAGAATTATTTCACACACCACCTACACTAAGAGCTATGCTGCAGGCACTGCTACTACCAACAGAGAATCAGGGACCTTGCCTGGCCTAACCCTGTCTGACACAGTACTTTCAATTCAAGGATTTTAGTTTGTTATTTATTCCACATGATGTGACCAAATGCCCTTCCCACTAAGTCAAAGTTTACTCCCCATTGAGTGAGCACAGGGAGGAAGATGACAGATGACTGACTTCTTGGGGTGGGTGGTCACAGAAACAGTATGCAAGAAGTGGCACTGGTGCACTGATGATGATTTAGGAGATTTTTTTTATTTCTCACACACACACAGACACACACACACACACAATTATTTCACACACCACCTATGCTAAGCGCAATACTGCAGGCACTACAGCTACCAACAGAGAATCAGGGACCCTGCCTGGCCTAACCCTCTCGGATACAGTACTTTCCCTTCAAGAATTTTATTTTATTTTTTTATTTATTCCACATGATGTGACAGAATACCCTGCCCACTTAGCCAAAGCTTATACCCCACTGAGCAAACACAGGAATGAAGATGACAGATGACTGACTTCTTTGGGGGGTCACACAGACAGTATGCAAGAAGTGGCACTGGTGAATGACTGGCAGATTTAATTTCACACACACAGAATTTATTTCATACACCACACCTTTTTAAATGTCAAATTACTGGCTTCTTGGGGGGGCACACAGACAGTATGCAATCAGGGACCCTGCCTGGTCTAACCTTCTCTGACACAGTACTTTCCCTTCAATGATTTTTATTTTTATTTATTCCACGTGATATGATGGAATGCCCACTGAGCCAAAGATTGCATAGCTCCTAAGGTGGACCAGGTGGGTTGCTAGAGCAAACCCACTCAGGTGCCACCTTAGAAAGATGGGCAGCTCAGCCATCCATTGAGGAACCAGAGTCTTGTCTCTGATCCCTCCTGTAGGTTCCTCCTGCTCTGGTGCTTCTCACGCTGCATTTCCCATGAAACTACCACCATCCAAACTGATTTGTACAGCTGAAAGTGTTCGAACGCCATTTGTTTATCAACACTTTGGCATGTTCAGGTCGGTTCATATTTTTGATGAACCAGTTCGCCCATCCCTAGATACAAAGAAATAATGCCATGTATGCAATGGTAAAAACTTAATGAAGCAGGCCACAAATCAGTAGCTACACTTCAGCTTACAGTCTTGGAAAAAGTTGAGATGGAAAAAATATGACATGGTGATTTCAAAAAGAAGATACTCCAAAGAGAAGCTTTTTTATTCATAAATTACAGACAAGGATGCGTGTTGGGCTAAATCATGAACTCATACTGTGTCTCATACTATGTCTTGAGGAACTAAGCAAGGCGGAAAGCCCATATACGCTCCTTGACCTAGTTGTAATATGAGAGTGAGTTACTATTTAAAATAAATCGATCTAACATTTTTTTAAATTGTTCTTTATTGTTACTGTTAATTATTTAATCTGGTAGGCTATTCCAAGGGTCAACAATACATTGAGTAAAGAAGGCCCTTCATCTCTCGGTATGAAACTCACAGGGCACTAGCTGCTGCTTATGTCCTCTAGTATCTTGATTATGATTTTTCCTTTTTAGGTTCAGTTCTTCAAAGAGATAGTTATCTTGACATAAGATGTAACGTAATAGTAAATCTCTCCTAATTCTTCTAGTATGCAGTGTCATTAGGTTTAGTTTTGTTAAGCAGTCTTCATATGGCATATTTATGCATTCATAAACCAATTTAGTGGCTTGTCTCTGTACCTTTTCCACCCTGACCTTTATTCCCCCCTTAATCGATCCCCGTAATTGTGAACCTTGGTCTAACACTGGCCTTACATACGCTCTATACAGGGGCATTATTACTTGTGCATCTCTGCTTTTGAAATTTGTTTTAATTGACTGGAGGATACTTTTGGCTTTTGTAACTTGAATGTCAACATGTACTTTAAATGTTAATTTGTTGGAAATAAATATACCATGATCTTTTTCAAGTTCTGTTGTCTTTAATAAGTAATTATCCATTTTATAATCTAATAATTTGTTATGGGCACTAAAATGTATTACAGAGCACTTGTCCATATTAAATGACATGCCTACCGAGTCAGCCCAGTGTGTAGTGTTATTTAACACCCTTTGAAGATTGATATGCTCTTCTTCATTAGATACCACTCTAACTAGTTTGGTGTCATCAACATACTTTCTAATCCAGACATGTTCTTTGTTGCTTAAACCAGAAATAAACAATTGAAAAGTAATGGGCCCTGTGCACTACTTTTGGTGACACTTGGAAGTTATAAGAGGATTATATTTTAGGTCAACTGTAGTTTGTAACTCTTTTTTTTTTTCCTTTTTCTGCCTCCTTCACCAATTTCACTGTCCTTCTGCCCCCTTGTTTCTAATACATGCAATTTATCTAATTTATGCAATTTGCGATCTATTTATACAATGTGTTATTTATTATATCTATGCTGTGTGATAAGGTAATGTATATCATGCTACTGCCCTTCCTTGGCTGTTGTTTGTACCTTTGCACTTACAGTTCCATTATCTGCTTTCACATATTTTGTTTCCTTTGTTGCTACTTGCTATTGTAACTCTCCCAGGTCGTGTCTGAAAATATTTATTTTTTTTGTCTTGTGCACTTACCTGGTAAACAAAAGCTAAATAAATAAATACATATTTATGTATTTTTATAACTTCTTTATTACTGTCTGTGATTCTGTTTAAACAGTTCTTTTCGGTGTTTCTGGAGACAGCCTTTTTTTAGTTTCTTTTGAAATCTTTTTTTTTAAGGAATGACACTGGGTTCCAATTTATAGTTACTTTTTATGCTGGTACAGTGAGGGGCACACAGCTATGTGTGTTTGGCGTCATCTGATTATAACAGTAAATCTCTATCTAGCCGTTATGTGCTCTTTATATACTGTATAATTATTTTCCTCCTTTTTTTTTTGTTTTCATTTTTGTTTAGTTTTGCCTGCACACCTATGTCATACATCTCAGTAGTATCAAAATCCTAGGTGAGGACATATTTGGCAAGTTCTAAGGAAGTTTTGCATAGTATCACTGAAATGGTAGCAGTCTTTGTGTCTCTGAGTACTGATGGTCTGCTCCTGCCCCTTGTTCTAGTCTTTTAGGGTTGCAGTGAATCCATGGTTATTATAAGGTTTTCTGTTTTTTCACTGTACCACATTCTTTCTGTCTGGATGACCAGGGTGTGAACTGTGAATGGACTTACATCATGCCAGGTATGAAACTGAGCTACAGTAAGCACTGTAAACTGGACCTGAAGAATAAACAAATATATGATCTTCAGGAGCTGAAATTGTACTACTAGGTTACTTTAACATCAATTGGTTAGCATCAGATATTGGGGAGCTGAAAGATTGTATTGCCTCTGCTAACCTCTCACAAATGGTTGTCTCACCGACTAGATCTAACTATAAGACTGAGTCTAGCACCCTGCTGGACTAGATACTTACCAGCCACCCATCCAGGATCCTCAGCATCACCGTACTGCTGGATTCCCTCAGTGACCACTCCCAGGTCGCATGTGAATGGTCCAACAAATTTCTCAACCCCCCCCAAATTAATTCACAGTAGGGTTCTCCCACGTGGACAACCTACGCATCTTAAACACTACCTGACTCTAAATGACTGGCAACCTATCTTCAAGGCTACTAATGTCAACCTGGCCCTTGACTTCTTCATTGCCACTTTCAACAAGGCCTGTGACATCTTTGCTTCATTTAAAAAAAGGAAAGCCAAGACACTCTGCAATCCCTGGATTAATGCCAAGCTCCTATCTCAATTGAAACAAAGGGACCACCTTTGGGCAGTGGCCAAATCCACCGGCACACTGCCTGACCTTCAAAAATACAGACAGACCTGTAATGCCTGTACCAAGGCCATACGACTCCCAAAAAGCTCCTTCTATAAGAATGCACTAATCAACTCCTGGGGTAATGGATGTGCCTTTTGGGATAACATTAAAGGAATCACAGGGATACAAGCAAAAAACCCTCCTGCCCTGCTGGAAGTTAATGGGACCACTACTCTGTACCCCCTGGTCATTGCCAATACCTTTAACTCAGCCTTTACTGACCTTAGTGCTGTTCTCCCCCCGACTTCTTCGAAGTAGATAACTGCTCCTCTAACATCCATCCTGCTCAGGCCGGTATCCCCCATTTCCTCTTTCGGGAAATCTCATTGAACGCCGCATGCCACTACATCACTACTGCTATCTCCAAATCCAGAACCAGTGGAGACTCTCTTGACCTGAAGATTATGTCGCTAACTCTTGAGGAAGTTCTACTACCCTTAACCAGCATTACGAATCTCTTACTTCACACCAGTCAATTCCCGGACCTTTGGAAAATTGCCTCGGTCATCCCGGTCCACAAAAGCGGTGACAAGTCTAGCCACTCAAACTATCACCCAATCTTGATTCTGCCTCCCCTCTCCAAGGCACTCGAACAGATCTTAGCTGACCAACTAACTGACCATCTGGACAAACACAACTTAGTGTGCACTCAACAGCATGGTTTCAGAAAGGGTCACAGCACCTCCTCCGCTCTGCTTGAATTCACTGGGGCAGTACATAAATCCCTCGATAAGGGCATGCTTACCGGGGCTGTTTTCATAGACCTCTCCAAGGCATTTGATACTGTCCACCACCAGCTGTTGGTCAACCAACTTCGGAACATTGGTCTCTCCCCTGACACAGCCTCTTGGATCAAAAGCTACCTTGAAAACCACTCACAAAAAGTGAAAATCGCCAATGGCCACTCTGACACCTTACCTGTTTGATCGGGTGTCCCACAAGGGTCAATCCTGTGCCCGCTCCTTTTCAGTCTCTTTCTAATCCCTTTACCACAATCCTGTACTGAGGATATCATCCTATACACTGATGATGCTGTTGTTTTTTCCTCTCACAAGGACCCCATGGCCTTACAACAGAATCTTCAGCTTGCCTTCAGTACTGTTGAGTCATGGTTTTCCAGGCATAAACTTGTCCTTAACCACAAAAAGACTAAGTCCATGCTATTCTGTAACTCCCACAATAGGCACAAACTTCACCCCTTGACTATCATCACATCATATGGGAATACCCTGGATCAGGTCCCACACTTCAAATACCTGGGGATAGTGTTGGACCCGTACCTCTCTTACAGTTCCCATGTCAACTCTGTGGCAAAGGCAGCAAACACCAGAATTGGTCTCCTTCACAGACATAGACAACATCTCACCCCAGAAGCTTTGAAGATTGCCGTACAGAGTTTCGTGGTATCGATAATTGACTATGGTCTCATCATTTATGGCTCTGCCACTGCAACTACCCTCAGATGCATCACAACTGCCCTCAATAAGTCTTGTCGGCTCATCTCTGGTGCACACCGTCTCACCCACACCTACGATCTGTACTCTAAAACTCGTTGGCTACAGCTCTCAAATTGCATTAAGTACCTGACCTGCACAAAGGCCAAGAAAATCGGCCTTGGCCTTGCACCTCCAGGGGTCACTGCCCTGCTACAAAGTAACAGGAATTGCATGCAGGCCACCAGGGGGTCAAAGTCTCAACTCCAGCAAGTTCCCCACTGTCGCACCTCCCAAGGTCAACGTTCTTTCACTTACAAAGCTCCCCTTTGGCTGAACAGCCTCAACCCTGCCATCTCTACTGCACCTACACTTGGATCTTTTAAGTCTAGACTACGGTCTCACCTTACTGACTCTAGCTCCTGTGCCTGCCCCCCACGACTGTAGCTGACTTGTCCCTGGGGTCTCCTCTGCCTCTCTCGACTCCCATCTGGTGCACCATTTCCCCTCTGATGCACTTTTCCTTGACATCCCAACTTCATCTGCCTTCCACTCCCCCTCTTCCCACCCCTTGTAGCCAGCACTTATCCCGTTGAGTTTGACAATCGCCTATGGCTGCGTAGTTGTTTGTCCTCCTATACCCCTCCCTTCTCTGTCTTCTTTATCCTCTGTTTCCTTTCAACTAACCGTGCACTCACTGCAGGTTATCTGATCTCATCTGAACAACTAGTACCAGGCCTTAAAATGTTATTTTGTCTGTCCTATAACTATAGTGCCATATTGTTGACTACTGTTGTAATCTTTCCTACCACTGTAAGTCCATTTCCTATGACGTGGAACCTTTGTAAAAGAGCCATGGCTCAAAGGTGGTTGTAATCCTAGACTTGAATAAATAAATAAAAATAAATATAAACCAAACAAGGTATGCCAGTTGGAGTTTTACATGCTATTGAATCCAACTGTGGATTAGTCTATGTCTCTGAGAGATTTCTTTTATATGGTACCCAGATTATTAACACTGTGATTTTTGCACCCTGTAATCTGTTCCATGTCTAACAGATATCACATATGAACCCCAGGGCCTGATTCACAAAGGTCAATGCATGCTGCGCTGAACGCATCTTGCATCGACCACTGGTGCACCAGAGACCTTGTGCCTGATTATCAGGTAGGGTCCCAGCTGCAAAGTCCTGTGGCTCATGCCAGCCCTGGCACTGCATCAAAAATAGGGTGCACCCTGAATGTATGCCGCAAGCTGTGGGATAGCCATGCAGCAAGAGCATCATGGACAGCAGTTCCTGATGGCTGTCAACCCCCCCAGCCCCAGTACCCCATTACATTCCATAAATAATCCCTTGTAGTCCATTGGCTTCTTGCCCCAATCCCCAATTATGCAATATATAAATATGTATAAAAACATATTCCCTAACTCTGGTAGTCTAGCAGCCCCTCCACCCCGATCCCCCATTATGCAATACATAAATATGCATAAAAACATTCCCTAACCCTGGTAGTCCAGTGCCCCCACACCAAGTCCCAATCCCCCCCTTATGAGTGTTAGTACTGTTCATAAATAATATTTATGTGCCCTGGTGATCTATTGGACTGCCCCAGTCCATCTGCTATTGAATGACAGCCCCATGTTCCTGGTGGTCTAGTGGACCCCCACCCCAGAGTGCCCTACCACCCCGCTTCCCCCAATCTGTACTCATGCAGGCGACTGGCACAGCCCACTGCTCACTATCATGCCAGCCACTGACTGAGCTCTGAATGAGCGATTACTGTATTTGGTACATGCTTTGAGATTGCCAGTTACAGAGCGCATACCGAATACAGTATGCTCATATTCAGAGCTCAGCCACAGGCTGGCCTTGGTGGTAAGCAGGGTGGTAGTGTACTGCAGGGTGGGGGTGTCCACTAGACCACCAGGAATATGGAAGTATCATTTAACAGCAGATCGGGCTGGGGCAGTCCACTAGACCATCAGGGCATATAAATATTATTTATGAACAAGTACTAGCACTCATATGGGGATCGGGGCTTGGGAATGCTGGACCATCTAGGGTTAGAGAATATGTTTTAAAACATATTTATATATTGCATAACAGGGATCAGGGCTCAGGTAGGGCCACTAGACTACCAGGGTTAGAAGATATGTTTTTATACATATTTATAAATTTCATAATGGGGGAATCGGGGCTGAGGATGGGGGACTGCTAGACTACCAGGGATTATGCATGGAATGTAATGGGGAATCAGGGCTGGGAGGGAACATGGCACATTGCCATAAATAAGAACATAAGAACGTGTTGGCAGAAGGGGACTGTATGATCCATCTAGTCTGCCCAGATTGCCTACCCCCCTATTCTGTTCTTCTTCCAAGATTACCACAGTACTTGTCCCACACTAGCTTAAAAGCAGTGACTGTTTTGGCCTCCACAACCTGTGGCGGTAAGCTATTCCTAGGACCCACCTCTGTGAAGTAGATTTTATGAATGTTGGTTTTAAACTTTCCCCGTTAGTCTCAAACTGTACCCTTTCTTTCGCTTGGTCTCATTTCTGTGAAAAAGGTTTTCTGCTTGTACCTTATTTATGCCCTTTATGTATTTGAAGGTTTCTATCATATCCCCCATTTCTCCTTTGCTCGAGGGAGTACCTTTGCAGTTGCTGTAGTCTAGATTTATATTGCTTATGGTGCAGTTCCTGTACCATTTGAGTAGCTCTCCTCTGTACAGCCTCTAAGCGATCCATGTTCTTTTTTAGGTATCGTCTCCAGAACTGTATGCAGTACTTGAGATGTGGCCTCAGCAAGGATCTCTTCAGAGGGAGTGTGACCTCTCACTTCCTACTTGAAATGCTTCTGCTAATACATCTGAGGATGCTACTACTGTAGCTTTCTACGCTGCCTTTTCACATTGTCTACCCACCTTTAAATCACCAGAAATAAGTACTCTGAGGTTCCATTTAAGTTTTGTTTCTATTAATTGTTCACCATTGAGTGTGTATGTTTCCCTTGGGTTTCTGTTACCTAGGTGCATGACCTTGCACTTTTTGGCATTGAATTTCAACTGCCAGTCACTAGACCATGCTTCTAGGGTCTTTATATCTGCTTCCATTGCTGCCATTCCTTCAATTGTATCTACCCTGTTGCAAAGCTTTGTGTCATCTGCGAACAAGCATACCTTACCCTGCAGGCCATCAGCAATGCTGCTGATGAATATATTGAAGAGGACTGGGCTAAGGACAGATCCTAGAGGCACACTACTAATCACCCTTACCTCTTTAGACAGTGTTTCATTGACAATGAACCTCTGTGTTCTATTGCAGAGCCAGTTTTGAACCCACTTGACTATTTTGTGTCCTAACCCAGAGTGCTCTAGCATATTGACCAGTTTTCTATGGGGGACAGAGTAAAAAGCCTTGCTGAAATCTAGATAGACTATGTCTGCCGCCCCTCCCTGGTCCACTATTTTGGAGACCCAGTCAAAGATTCAGTCATGTTCATTTGACATTACTGTGCTGTAAATCCATGCTGTTTAGTATCTAGGTGCCCTGTTTCCATAAGGAACTTCACTATTCTTTCCTTAAGTAGGGACTCCATGAGCTTCCCCACTACTGGAGTCAAACTCAGTGGTTGGTAGTTTCCGGCCTCCTCCCTGCTTCCACTTTTGTGCAATGGTACCACTGTGGCCCTTCTCCAGTCATGAGGTATTTCCCCACTCTCTAGAGACTATGTGAATAATTCTGCAGTGGGTCTGCAATTTCCTGTGCCAGCTCCTTCAGAATTCTAGGGTGGATTTCATCTGGGCCCATTGCTTTATTTGCTTTTAATTTGAGAAGATCTTTTAGGACACTCTCTCATGTAAATGGTCCAGCATCTTCTTCTGTAGTGAGTCTGCCTGTGTTCTGCACTTTAAGTCCATTGCCATTATCTTCTTTTGTGAAGACTGAGCAGAAGAAACTGTTTAGATGCTCCACTTTTTCATTATCATTTTCTGCCTGTTTGCCGTCCTTGATTGCTATTCTTATAATGCCTCCTTTTTTTTTTCTTCTTCTCTTATGTATCTATAAAAAGTTTTATCACCCTTCTTCACTCCCTGTGTGATTCTTCTGTCTGGGTTTTGGCTGCCCTTACTGCCTTCCCTGCTTCTTTTAGCTTCATTTTGTAGACTTTCATATCTGCCTCAGTGTTAGTATCCTTGAATCTCTTGAATGCTTTCCTTTCATCCTTTATTTTTGTTGCTACATCCTTGGTATACCATAGTGGTTTCCTCCTTTTTCTTGACTTAGAGAACTGCTTCATGCAGTGGGCAATTACTGTGAGTAAGGCTCCCTTCAGGGCTTTCCACCTCTGTTCTACTGTGCCCACTGTTTCCTTGCTAAGTATTTGTTTTATGGAAGCCCTCATTTGAGTAAAGTCAGCCTTTTTGAAATCTAGGACCCTGAGTTTGCTGTGGCTAACTTCCTCTTTACTGGTGATGGTGATCCAGACAGTCCTATGGTCACTGGTACCCAGATTGTTGCCCACCATTGTGTCAGAGATCCTGTCACTATTTGAGAGCACAAGGTCCAGGATTGCTTCCTCTCATGTTGGTGTGGTCATCAACTGTTCTATTCCTGCTCCCTTTAGTGCCAGGAGGAATTCTTTGCTCCTTTCCATAGAGGCCATGTGTGAAAGCCAATCCACATCTGATAGATAGAAATCACTGACCAGCAGCAGTTCTCCTTTGTCTGCCATCTGTAGAATGGCCTCCAGGAGTTCCCTGTCCAAGTCTTTATCCGGGGCTGGGGGTCTGTATATAACCCCAACTTGGATAGGGTACTTCCTTCCTTCCTGCTCTGAGGGTGACCCAGAGGACCTCCGCATTGCTGCTGTGTCCCTGGGTTTCCATAACATTGATGTTGCTTTTTTACATACATTGCTACCCCCTCCACTTTTCTAACCTTTGTGGTCTCTTCAGAATAGTGTGTATCCTGGGATAGCTACATCCCAATGAGGTTCTCAGTGAACCATGTCTCTGTGACCATGACCCAGTCGAGGTCTGCCTCCACCATTATGGTGGTGAGATCCGGGATTTTGTTCACCAGGCTACGAGCATTGACGCACAATGCTTGCCTTCCTTGATTAGAATTGATCACAGTGGAGCTTCCTTTTTTCTCTATATTTGCAGGAGACATTGCCTTTATACTTATTGGCTTGTAGGATCCTTAGGTGTGCTGATAAGGTGTGTGTTAGTGTTGTCTTGATTTGGTTGTGTGTTCATAGGAGATTGTTGGGGAGTGGCAACAGTTGTCTCCTGTGGTTCCATTGGTGCTGCTGCCTACTCCCCATTAACTAGTTTAAATTATAAATAAAATCATCTAATTTCTTGCCTAGTGCCCAGGAGCCGTCCTTGGTGAGGTGCAGGCTATCATATTGAAAGAACTGCCTTTCCCAGAACATATTCCAGTTCCCTATGCATTTGCAACCCCTCTCTGCACACCAGTCTCTGAGCCAATTGTTGAGCTCAGAGGTGTCTTTATCTTTGTTCTCCTTCCTTGTCAAAACCATTGAAGAGGACCCATCTAAGTACCCTTAGATCAGCCCTGGCTGGTGTAAGGTAAATAGAATGTTGCCTTCTGGGAGGGTTTTGTGAATTCTGAAACAAGGGATATAGCAGCTTGCATCTGCCACAAGCCCCTAGCGCAATGCCACAGCCCATTTTGTGGCACATGGCTGGTGCACACCTCCTTTGGTGCATGCAGCCTGCGTTTGACACAGGCTGCCTTTCTGAATAGCTCCTGGGGCATCTTTTGGCACATGGTGCCCATTGCATTATTTATGCTTGACACAATCACCTTGGGTCAATCTAAGGACTTATATAATTGGACCCCCAGACTTTGTTTAGTGTCTGTTTAACATCTGTATCAGTTGTCCACGATGCATTATTCAATATGCCCGCCAATGTGATATGTCATAATTTACCACACTAGAATAGGCTTCTTTAGATATATCATATTTTTTATTTATTTATTTATTTAATACTTCGGGGGGAAAAAAACCTTTGAGCAAGGTGTTCATTTACAAAGGTTCCACATCAGTAGTACAAGACATTTCCAATTTTACAGATCAAAGACATAGACTCATAATTACACAGACAACAGAAAATAAAATACCGGTAGTTAACTATAAAGTTATTTACAAAAATATAACTAGAGTTTAGAACCAGACCTGGGTTTTAACACGAGCCGCCAAGTGCAAATATATTGTCAGAAGAATAAAGTTACAGACAGATTATAGTGAAAAGAGAGAGAAACATGGGGGATTGTGTGGGACCAAAATGTGACTAAGTGGGGGGGGTAAAGGAGTACCAGGCTATGTAGGGGGGCATTCATGGGGAGTGGAGTAAGTTAGAGGAAGAAAGCAGGAGAGATATAGTGTGTGAGAGGTTAGAACCAAGCAATGAAAGGAGGTAGAGGTGAGGGCAGGGAGTCTAGGACATCTGGAGGTGGAATATTTGGGGGGTGCAGGTGCTTTGACAGGAGGATGAAGATACAAAGGAGAGCAGAAAATCTGGAGTTTCCTCTCATATAATTTCCAATAATTTTATAGAGGCAGGGGCAGCAAATATACTGTAGGTTCAAAGTTACGTTTCAAGTGTTACAATGTGTAACATTACAAAGAGTTAACTAAAATTATAGGGCAAATTACAAATGTGGATAACAACACACAACAAGGTATGTTTTGAGTGCGAGATACAGTAACTTCTCAGGTGTGTTTTAATGCACTAGACAACAAGTCAGTTCTCCTTTCCACAGGACTTGAGATGCATATACTGTACAGAGTAAGGCAGGTTTTATTAACCTCCACAAGCCTGCACTTATACCAGTACCTTGTCAAATGTAAGGCAGTATCAACAATCACACAGGGATATATCGAATACTTGTATCCAAATGAATAATAAGTGCATGTATCATTTCCTGTTTCCCCAAAAGTTATTTTTCTCTTTATTTGTTTCATGTATTTATAAAACCATAACATTTCACATTTCCCAAATCCAGATTGACTGCACATTCCTTTGGATCTCTTCTTGTTCCCAGATCCCCTACCAATCAACATAAGAAACCTGTTTGTATTGGTGTTCCGTTGTCAATGAATTTATTTAAATCATTCCTCTATTTACATTCTAAAAACCATTGGTTTGTTCAATCATATAACATAATTATACTATTTAATTTTATTATATATAACATTCACATTCTTCCCCCCATCTACATCTGGAGCCATATATCTTCCTTATCTTCTCTCTCTTGTTGGGTACATGTGTACACCTGTGCACTTTTCTGTTCTGTGTTGCTCTGAGGCCATCTGAGTGTACAAGCAGAGTCTCCTGCCCCCTACCCTTGTCCCCCACTCCAACCCCCATTTTACTTTTTCTTCCGGATTTCTCTGTATCTTGTTGTCCACCTTCAGCATACCTTAGGGGACCATACCCCCTTGTATTCTCTCCTACACAGACCTGCTGTCCACTTTTAGCATTCTATCCCTCTATTGTTTCTTCCTTCAAGTTATCCTTATTATTAATGGGCTGGGTGGGCGGAAAACTTTCCAGTAAGCAAAAATAGTGCGGAAATCTACTTCTAGCAGCCCCTTTTAAATCCCTGTCCCCACCTTTCTCTCTCGCTCTCTCTTTCTTGTGTCCAATTATCTTCTCTTATATCAAGCTCCATCCATTTTGTGAGGTCATCCTAACCTCTTGTTACATCATGCTCCCTTTTGATTGGCAGCCCTGCTTCTCCTCCACCCACCCACCCCTGCTTAGCCAATGAAACACTTGTTGGTTAGGGGCATGGAACAAATGGGCCTATCTTTGAAACAGGCAAACTTTCTTGTTTCCAGATCTCTTCCCAGTAAACACACAGAAACCTGTTTGTGTTGGTGCTCAGTTGGCAATTAATTTATTCAAATCATTCCTCTATTTATAGTCTAAAAATCATTGATTTGTACCATCATATCATAACATAATTATACTGTTTCATTTCATTATAGACAACATTCACATTCATCCCCCCCCCCACAGATGTACCTTTGGGGGCCATTATCATACTTATCTCCTCTCTTGTTGGGTATGTGTTTACACCTATACCCTTCTTCTGTTCTGTGTTCCTCTGAGGTCCTCTGAGTATAATAATAATAATATAAATAAGCTTTATTTATACAGCGCCTTTCAAAAGCCAAGGTGTCTTAATATTAAGACCACACAATAAATAAAACAAGCATCTCAATAACAAAAATCAAACTAATAACATCCAATAATTAGTTACCAAAAGCTTGGCACCATATGAAGGTTTTTAGTAACTGCTTAAATCCTTCCACAGTCATGCAGTCCTGTAACCGACAGGGTAGAGAATTCCAGAGGGTAGGGGCAGCATACACAAATGCTCTAGCCCTAGAAGATGTCAAACACATCCTCAGAATCTCTAGCAACCCCTTGTTGGCTGAGTGGAGTGATCACCCAGGGCAGTGAGGGACCAGAAGCTCTTTCAGATAGTCCTGGCCAAATCCGTGTAGGGCTTTAAAACTCAGAAGACCGACTTTAAAGGTGATCCACCACTGAATAGGCAGCCATTGCAGTTCACGCAGCACCGGTAAAATATGACAGGACCTGGATGACCATGTCAAAAACTGGGCTGCCACGTTCTGCACTAGTTGCAAGTGGCAGATTTCCAACCCTGGTAGCCCTAGGTACAGGGAGTTGCTTTAATCTAACCATGAGGTCACAAAGGCATGGGCCAGAGTAGGAAGGTTGCTGGATGGAACAAGGTGCTTAATCCTGGAGATATTCTTCAGATGGTAAAAAGAGGATTTGATGAAAGCCAACACCTGCGCAGGCAGGGTCAGCCATTTGTCAAAAATTACCCCCTGGTTTTGCACCTATTCAGAGGTCAGGAATGGCATGTCCCCAAGGAAAAGTCCAGAGGGCAAACCCATACCCAACCCCCCATCCAGCACCCCGGATCCATAACTAATACCTCAGTCTTGTCAGAGTTCAACTTCAACTAACTGATATCCATCCACTCCTGAATTTCAGTGAGACAGCTATTAAAGACCGAGACAGCTCCATCCTGGTCAGGTGCAAAAGAAAGGCAGAGCTGGGTATCATCAACATAGCAGTGAAACCTCAGCCTATGCCTTCTTACAATGTCTCCGAGGGGCAGCGTATACACTGCAGACAACATGGGGGACAGCACTGAACCCTGAGGAACCCCACATGATAGAGAAATTGGATCCAAGGAATAAACCCCAGACCCCATTCTCTATAATCTTCCCATGAAGAATGATGTAAACCACCTAAGGACTGTACCTAACAATCCACAGATGAACCTCAGATGATCAAGCAGCACCCCATGGTACACAGTGTCAAAGGCTGATGAGAGATTGAGGAGGATCAGAATAGAATGACTCCTCTGATCTCTAGCCATCAGGAGATCATTGAGCACCTGAACCAGCACTGTCTTGGTACTATGCCTCTTTCAAAATCTGGACTGGAGAGGTTTGCAGATGTCATGGATGGTCAAATGGTCCTCCAGTTGAATGGCCACTACTTTCTCAATTACCTTCCATGAAAAGGGGAGGTTAGAGATTGGTCTGTAGTTTGCAAGGCAGTCTGGGTCCAGAGAAACTTTCTTCAAGAGTGGTGTCACCACTGCCTCTTTCAGTGAACTTGGAAACTCCCCTGTCTCCAAGGAACACCAGACTATCCGAGCTAGAACCGGACCAATAGAATCAATAACCCCAATAATAAACCCAATATCAGGGAAGTAGGTCCTGGATCCAAACTACAACATGTACAATGCACACTCTGGATAATCCGCATGATATCTATGAAAGTCAGCTGGTCAAAGGTTCTCCAAGAAAACCAAGGAATCATGGCACCCCGTTGACCCACAGCAACACCCATAGAGTGTGCTGGCTGGAGCACCGCCCTGATGTCGGCCACCTTAGTTACAAAATATCAGGCAAGCTCATCGCACTCTTCTTGTGAAAAAGCTTTCCAGACTTGTAGACAGGCTGGGTTGCACAGTCTGTCCACAGATCAGAAATAGCTGAGCTGGTCAATTTTGAGCAGCTGCAATCTCCCCAGACAGGAACTCTGCCTTCTTATGAGTGATTGCAGATTGATACTCTTAATAATGGTTCATCAATCCAAGGCAGTCAACATCCAGGGCTGATTTCCACCAGCAACACTCTAACCTTCGTCCTAATTGCTGCATCTCCCTCAAAGTCCCATCAAACCAAGGGGAACAAGGGTGAAGGGAGAGAGGATGAACAAGAATAGGAGCAATGATATCCAGGGCCACCTCAATGTCCAAATTATTAGCCATCATGAGGGCCTCTGGATCACCATTTACCTCTGAGAGGGGTGAGAGATCTAGCACTGCTGCTAGGCCTTGAGAACTTATACCTCGTAAAGGATGGTACCTAGTCATCTCCACAGGGGTAGACCTACATAGGGGGGCACTAAAACTAAAGCCCACTGTGTAGTGATCAGACCAACCAACTGGTTTCACCCACAAGTTGAAGGCCTCAATCCCCAGGAGGAAGACTAAGTCAAGAGAGTGACCGTGATTATGAGCTACAGTGGTAACTATCTGTGTAAGACCCAGTGTTGTCATCACAAAGCAGTGTTAGCGGCTCAGCAGGTAGCACACTCGTCTCTGATGCCGGGAGATCAGTAGGCTGTGGGTTCTATCCCCACACCAGGCACTTGGGTTAATATCCCAATACTGACACTGTAGTGCAGCTTGAGGAGGGTGCTGCATCCCTGAGGTGCCGTCTTTTGGATGAGATGTTAAACAGAGGTCCCATCTGCCTGTTCTGGTGGTAGTTCAGGTGGATGTTAAAGATCCCATGGCACTTCTCGAAAACAGCAGGGGACTATTTTATTATAACTTGAAAGTAAAACATGCATTAAGTGTTACAGCACACAAATCATGATAAAAAGACAAAAGGAAACAGAAATAAGTATTACATCATACTTTCAATACAAACCCCATTGATAAAACCCTTAAAACTATAAACAAAAGTGGTATACCCTCACTAAAAAAATCAAATTAAAGAATAATGTATTCAATGTATAAATGCAAAAACTATACATAGAAGTGTTACATCACACTAAATAATTATGCTAAAGAAAAAGAAAAACAAAGAAACCCCAGTAGGCTATGCAAGAATATCATCACAAACAAAAACAAAGCCACACCCCCCATTTATGTAGCAAACATCTGAAGCAGAGGAAAAAATCACATCCCAATGGATGCTTGTGATTCTCTCTCAACCTAAGAGCATACAGAAAACAATTCATCATCAACCCATGTCCAACCAGGACATATTTCTCTACCATAATTTATAAAGTTCAGGGAGGACTTTACTTTGTTCCACAGCCTGCCAGTGCAACACAGCTTTCTGTAGTAAAAGGAAAACCTGTTCACCAGGTAACAGGTGTTTTTGAAGGGACCAACCAAACCTAGCCAGTCATAGCTGATAACTAATAAAACTAATCAAAATCCAAATAATTACTGTGTCAAACTTAACCCATGCTCCTGGAAGCACTCCTTCTGTCCAAATTTGGGGAAACTGTTGCTGAAAGGTGTTCATGGGCCATTTCCTATGAAAAACTTCCCAAAAGGACAAAGCAAAGGGGAATTCTAGTAAGAAATGCAAGCATGTCTCCACCAGCCCTGTGCATTCATTCCCTCTGGGACAAGTTTGTTCTGTAAGGTCTTTGTTTAAAATTACCTTGAGCACCCAATTTCTTATGTGCACAAAGCCAAACAAAGTTTCTCATATAATTTGAAAGTCTTTTACTGGATAGAAAGGAATGAATTGCAGATTGGTGTACAACCAGTAACTCCGAATACCAGGGAGAAATATAAAAAGAGGATCCCATTATCCAGCTATAAAGGGTTTTTCTATAAGATGCACTGAGAAAACTTTTCACAATTTTCCATACCTTCAATTTACCAATAACCCCAATAAAATGGTTTGCTAAGCGGGTTTGATGAGGGAGAGGGGTTGAGGGGTCCCAATTGGTTATTAAGGGCCCAAGTTCATCTGTAATCCAAGGGGTCCAGATTTTAATATCATTTTTCAAAAGGGGCAACAAATTATAGTACATAAAGGTGACATAAAAAAAGACAACCAGGTTTACCATATCCAGTCCTCCCTCCTTTATAGGCAGATAGGTAGTACCTCTTTTCACTGGGTTTAATCTACTCCCCCACAGACATTGGAAGAAAACACTATACACTGATGTCTCCAGGGACACCGGGGGAGGGAAAACAGCTGCCAGAAACAGAAAATGTGACAATAGGTAGGTCTTGATTAAATATATACATTTAGCTTTAGACATCTGCCATTTATTCCACCTAGCTACTTTCTCCCTGGCCATAGTCAAAAGCAAATCCCAATTATAATGTTGTGGGTCTTCTCCTCCAAAATATGTACCTAAGATTTTTCTATAGGTCCCATCCACAGGTATTCCCCAAATTAATGCTACATCACCCGCATCATACCCTAAGGGTAAAATGCCACTTTTCAATGAATTTATTTTAGACGCAGTAAAAACTGAAAAATCATGTAGTATAGCTTTAGCTGCTACTGCAGAGGATCTATCCACTAAAAAAGTCCCAAATCTTTGGCAAATGCTAAAGCAATAATCTGACTATCCTCTGACCCTACCGAAACCCCAGTTATTGTTTCTGTCTCATATAGGGCATGCAACAATGGATCCAGAGATAAAATGTTAAGAAGGGGGCTGAAAGGGCACCCCTGTTGTACTCCTCTATGCACTGGAACTGCCTTATCCACCCAATCATTTATACTTGGTATGAGACTAATCCCTTTATAGCAAGTCTGAAGCCAAGCTATAAAAGTAGGTGGAAAACCATAAACTTTTAAAGTCTCCCACAAATGCACATATTCAACTCAGTCAAATGCCTGTGATTGATCTAAGCAAACCAGATATCCAAATAATTCTTGTATAGTACCTTTATGTAAAATTTATCATATGAGAATAAGAGCATCCTGGATCCATTTTGCTGGAACTCCAATAAATTGAGACGGGTGTATAATAGTATCTATAACACTTGCCACTCTGTTACACAAATTCTTCATTAATATTTTGTAATCTGTGTTAACGATTGATATAGGTCTCCAATTTTTTAAATCTCCCCGACATCCTCCTTTAAAAAATAAAATTAAGAGTCCCTCCAGCATACTCTCAGGGAGTCACTGCAGCAGTAGGCAATTATTAAAAACTGTTTCTAATTCTGGACCCAAAACTTCCTAAATATCTTTATACAGTTCATGCGGGAGCCTGTCTGACCCCGGTGTAATTCCAGATTTTAGTGACCATATGACATCCTTCAATTCCCCTTGCTTAATAGATGAAATTAAAAGAGCCCCGATTTCTGATGGAAGTTGAGGAAGGCTCCTATTAGCCAGGCAATTCTTCATCTCCCTAACTGGTAAAGCCTAACTAGTAAATACACGCGTGAAATATTCCGATATTTCCCCTAGAATACCTATATTATCCACAACCTGACCTCCTGAAGAGGTAATAAGGTACTCCATGTTACGGTGATCCCCGAGGAGTTGCATAGAATCAAAAGGCAACGTATCTTTTGACTTCCCACTGGTGCTATATTTTTGTTTCTGTTCCAGCAGCCTTATGGCTTCTAGTTGTTTATGAGCCAGTTCAGCTTTTAATTCTGTAATTCTCTGAAGGTCCTCCCTCCCCAAATTAGGTCGCAAAGATGTCCAGAAGGCAATACTACCTCTTAAGTAGCAAATCTCATCCTTCCGAAATTTCCCATTAATGCGTCCCATAGTGCAAAAAAATTATTTGATTTCTTCTTTAGTATCTTCCCACCAAACATTACTGTCAGAATATAAAAAGACAACTGATTTTCATGCCTGTAATATGGCAGAAAAGCCTTCTTTAACAGGGGAGATACTTAAAAGCATACTATTCAACTTCCATGTCCCTGGCCCCCGCCACTCCGCCGGGAGATCACCTAGTGCAAGAGAGAGAAGTCTGTGATTTGATGTAGCTACATTCTGCAAAGCCACTGATTTGATTTGAACCGTGGAAGAAACAAAGAAATAATCGATCGTAGAGGCCCGGGGGCCACAAAAGTAAGTACAATGACTAATACAAGGGAGAGAACCAAAAGCATCCACAAACCCCACATCTTTCAGACGTTGATCTAGGCACTGAGCATCACAGTAAGTTTTCTTCACTTTAGGGGCTAAGATTCGAGAAGGCAAAGTAACATTAAAATCACCCCCCAATATCACTAAATGAGTGGTCACCAAACAGGGGGAGAGAGATCAAAAAAGATTTGCTTGATCGTGTTTAAGCTGAGGGGCATAAATATTAAGGAGACGGATAAATCGATTTTCCCATTTTATATCTAGTAATAAAGCTCTGCCTTTCTGCAACTCTAGATAATGTATAAACTTAACTAGGGAGGAGAAAAAACAAATTCCCACCCTTGAACACAAAGAGTCTCCCTGTGACCAAAAGCTGTCCCCCATACCCACTCTTTTGTGGCTGCAGCACTTTCCTCCAAGGAATGCAAACATACATCTTGAAAAAAAACACAATCAAAATTGCTTTTTAAAAAGTATACATAAGTACTGCATAATTTCATGAGGGATTGAATGCTATTCACACTCAAAGAAACTGCACAAAAGTGAAAGGGATCCATGAAGAGTTAACCAGAGAAATATGCACAAAATTTCTCACAACACTTTGCTAGAGGCTCTAGTTACTCATCCACTTTTGTTGTTATGAGTTGCATGATCGGTTTGTTCAGGAGTCATATCCCTGGTAGTAACCTGGGGTAACCCTGCCACCGGTATCACCCCAGTATCCAGGTCCATAGGATCATCCATTAATGCAGTATACACATTCTGGGTTTCCAGGGGTACCACAAGTCACTTTTCTTCAGTTTTGACCTTGTTTTAACAGGTTTCTCTTTTTTCCCCACAACCAGGGAAAAGTCATCCCTTCCAGAAGGAAGTACTAAAGGGGGTTCAATGGGAGTGTCGCTAACAATGGGTGCCTCTGCTGGAGCAGGTAACTGCAGGGAGGGTTCCTGTACTGGTACCTGAGTGTCAGGGTCTGGACCCAGAGGGTTTACTGACACCCATTTTTAAGTGGTTTGGGCATTTGACCCTAGAGTCGAGGGAAACTGTTCTCCAAGGGGAACCTGGCCCTGTTGTACAGCCAGACGTATGTAGTGATCTTGGATCCCAAAATCAGCCTCCTCTGTATTTTTTGCTGCTGAGGGGCAATCCTCAAAAGTATGGCCCAAACCATTGCAGAGGATACATTTGGGCTGTTGGAAACAGTGAGCACTGGGGTGACCCAGTTCTCCACAAAATGTGCATTTCAAGACATGACAGGAAGTGCTAATATGTTTTGAAGACCCACACTTGAAACAAACCCTAGGCTGTCCAGAATAGAAGAGAAAGCTTTTATCTCTGCCAATAAAGAAGCAGTTTGGGAGGTACAGTAAGACATGGTCGGTATGATGTACAGTAATTTAATCAGCGCTACCTTCACTTGTCTTCTCTCTTCCCACTGATGTCCTCCTCTCAGCCTTTCCTATCTGTCTACTGAATTGATCTTCCTGTATCCGCTGTCTAATATGCTAAACTCACCTGTATGTGTTTTTTATACTGCCTTACAAAAGCCTTTAATTTTGACTGACTCCTACTTTTTTTTTGAAATTAGAACTTTATTGGTTTTACATAAAAACAACATCAGAAACAGCATACCATCTCTATAGCTATACAAAACATACTAAGAGCTAATTACATGAGATAGTAGAAATAGAAGTCAAAATCCCTGATCTACCTTCCCCCTGCTCATGCCCCCCTCCCCAAGAAGGTGCCACTGCCGCCCCAAGGACAACCTGGGGAAAACATAGATATGCCATGGGGTATACCTATTGGAAAGTTTAAGCAATCAACTTAATCCATTCAAACAAGGGCATCACAAAATAGGTTTGTCAGGGTATCAGAAATTAGTGAAGATACAACGCATACAGCTTACCCCACTTCCTCTGAAAAGCTGACATAGCATATCTGGCGCTGGCTATAAACCTTTCCATCTTAAAGCACCTGGTAATTTCTTCCAACCATTCATCATAGGTGAGGGTTGTTTGGTCTAGCCAGTGCCTAAGTACTAGCCTTTTGACTGCCATCGAGATCATGGCCATATGGAATTTCTTCTCTCTACAATTAGTATTCGTGTATGAACCCAAAATACAAACTTCCATTGAGAATAGATCCGTCAAGCCTAAAATCGGGTCTAGATTATTGCGAATTGAGTGCCATAATGGGGCAACTTTAACACAAGACCAGAATATGTGAGGTAGGCTCCCTACCTCCATGCTACATCTGGTACACTTATCAGATTTAGATGCATTGAATCTTACTCTTTTCTGTGGTGTACAGTACATATTGTTTAAAATGTAAAATTGGACAAGTCTATTCCTATCTAACGTAATAAATTGGTATATATTCTTCTAAATTTGGGTCCAGGACAGAGAGAGGTCTGAAGTAAGGGGGGCCCATATTCTGGAGCCAGTTAGAGGCTCAGGAAACTTTGTAGTTAACAGATGGTTATATATCTTAGCTACACTGTAGGAGTTATTAACACAAGCTTTAAGTTGTTCCAAGAAAGGTTTAACTTGAGAGGGTGATTTACCAGCCAAAATTCTTACCAATCAAGTGCCTTAATTGATAAATCTTAAAGATATTTTGGGAGGACAGTTCCCATTTTACCAATATATCCTCAGAGGAGTCAAGAGAGTCTTGTGAGTAAAGGTCTTCCACCAAGGAATCCTGCATTTGTGGAATCCAGGCTCGTGGAATCATGTGTCCCCCTATCCTAATATTCGGGTTAAGAGAAATTGGTTGGGCTGAATCCTTGGTGAATGGAATTTTAAAGCAGTTCCCATATTGGCTTAAAACTTTAACAGACACCCCTATCACTGAGTCCCGGAGAGTTTCCGGCAGGGAAGAGGAGTTGTAATAGAAAATGTGGTGGGGTAAGATATTATGTTCCTTCATCAGATTAAGCTCCAGCTCCAGCCATGTGGGTATATAACCTTCATTTGGAAGTTTAATCCATTTACCTAATTTAGCTAGGTGGCTGGCCCAATAGTAAAATTCAAAGTTAGGCAGACATAAGCCACCCTTATCCTTAGGTAAACATAGCTTCATAAAGGCCCGTCTAGGTTTCTTGGCGCCCCAAATAAATCTACTTATTATTGAGTGGATTCTTTGGAAAAAGGATTTAGGAAGCCAGACATTAAGAAGATTCAGGGGATAGAAAATGCGTGGCAATATATTCATTTAATAATATTATATCGCCCTCCTATAGGGAGGGGAAGGTTGTCCCACCTGGTAAGATCTTTTTGGACTCTATCCAGTAAGTCTTCCAGATTGAGCTTCTTAACCATCTTTTCCTCTCTAGCTAAATAGATGCCCAAGTATTTGAGATGGTTCGAGGCCCATTTCATCCCAAAGTGGGAAACATCATCCTGAAGTTGGAATGAATTAAGTGGGAATATGACTGACTCCTACTTTGTACTCTGTATAGCTGCCTTATCTGATGTCTGTTGTACCATTGTTTGTCCTCTCTGGGACGAGGTACCTTTGTAAATGAGCCTTTGGCTCAAAGGTTGTTAAACTGATGTTAAAATAAATAAATAATACAGAATTTCCATCCTCCATTTCAAAAGCCTTCTGCATCCATAATGTGCATGGGATTCCCCTGAATGTCACACCATTTCTCTAGCCAATGTACAATGTCCACTATATTAACCCCCTCATTCTGAAAAAGGATCATAATTACCCTAAAGGGTTGCTTGATAAGGGGTAGGACAATAAATTCAGACCAAAGGGGATTTGTTTTTAAATTGATATAGCAACACCAAAAGGTTTCCAATAATGCTGAAGTACGAAAACTGATATCGAATGTAAATTCCCCCTGTACATGGATTAAAGCATACACATCTGAGGGTGAGAAACCCATACTTTTTTTGAGCAAAATTTTCCCCACATAGAATCTATCAGGGGAATTTTTGCGAGGGCCTACATATCGAAGGCGGATCTCATTCCTCCATTTAGCTAGTTCTACTGGGCGATGAAAGTGTCTAGCATAGGTGGGCTTAACAGGTTCCCCTGGGTTTGGGACTGATGTAGGGTCTGAAATAAGGGTTATATCCAGGTTTACAGAAGGTTCCTCAAGTACATGATCCCCCTGACTTTCCCCTGGGGCAGGCCTAGCTCCCGAAGAAGCAACGTTTAATTCCATACTACCTTCAGTAGCAATGATAGGATAACTTATCTGAGCTGGTGATTTATCTCCTGATGTAGGCTGCTCAGAGTCAGGCCTCCAATGGCTGTCTGAAATCGGAATCCATCCCGCGACCAACAGGGCCCCGTCAGGTGACCAAGGCTCAGCTGCTTTGGCACTCCAGTCTCGCCTAGGTGGCGAAACAGCTGCTTAAAGGGGTGCTGCCGACCTTTCATCGGCTGAAAGAATTTTTGAGTGACCTTCCAAAACTGCTGTACCTGGTGAGTTCTCTGTTCACTTCCTTTTCTTGTCCTCAGCCTTCCGATGTCTTTCAGAATTCAATAGCTTGCTAACGGGGAGCAGTTCTGCTTCTAGGCATTTCTGTTTTTGCTCAAGACTGAGCTGCTCTCTGGTATCTCCATTTCTTTCCGGTGAGGGACCGCTGCATTGGGTAATCTGCTGGCCACCCGAAGGGTGGATTCCAGCTGCCTCCACAGCGGATCATTCGACTCTCGACATGCTGACTCCTTGAGTGTACTCTTGGGCTTCTCCAGCCCCAGCCATCCATTCACTACCAAGACCAGCAGTGATGTGAGATGCCTCACAGTACAACATTTCCCCCACAGGAGAGCAGGGGAATTTCCCCGGTGCTATGGCCAAATTTCCTCCATTCACGAAAAATACCACCAACAGCTTAATCTGGTTCAAGGTCAGTTAACATTCATCTGTATCCCCCTCCCCCAGGTCACGCCTGAAAATAGGCAGGATTTGTCTAGTGCACATACCTGGTCAACAAAAACTAAACAAATAAATAAACAACTAAAAATCAACTGGAGGAAGTGCTGACCAAATTGCGAGAGTTCATCATCGATCCAGGCGTTGAAGTCGCCCAGGACCATCAGCCTGGGCCACTCAAATGCTATATCACCAATGAAGTCAGCAACTTCCTGAAGGAATCGCTTTTCATCTCCTGGAGGACAATAAATGAGAACAATCCAACACCCCACACCTGCTACTGCGGTGCACTCAAATGACTCAGTCTCCCCCACTGGTACATTCATGAGGTTGAGTTCGGTCTTGAAACAGACCACTACCCCCCCCCCCATGATCTAATCTTGGGCAGTGTATCACCATGTACCCAGCTGGAATTGCCGCCTCCAAAATGGGGCCAGAGTTCTCATCCAGTCAAGTCTCGGTGATGCAAGACAGGTCCACTGATTTAACAAGATCTGCAATAATTGCAGTCTTGTTTTTAATGGACCTAGCATTGCATAACACTGCTCGAGTTGAACAAACCTCTTGGGCCTCCTGGACTATCAGCCTACCACAATTGGTAGTGCCCTTGTGTATGGAAACCAGATATGGCGGACCACGTTCCGGATTCCATTTGGCCCCAGGGCATCTTCTGGATCTCACTACTCCAATGCGGTGGCTCCCCTTATTCATCCTGTGCTGCTCACAACCCTCCTCCCACCCCCACGCATGATACCCAGTGCCCTACAGCGCTGGTACTTTATAAACTGAAGTGGGGGAGGAAAAAAAGGGCAGAGAGCATGAAGAGCAGAGGATGAATAGTGCATAACCATAGAAACAGATCTCCAACACATTTTGGCAGCCCGATCATATACACCACAAAACTAATATCCAGAAAAGACACAAAAAAAGCAAAAAAAAAACAAAATCAATGTAAAATAAAACTAAAATAAAATAACCCACACAATCTTAATGAAAACATATTAAATATCTTTAAACCCACTCCCCCATCCCCACATAACCTTATTAAAACAAGCAGATATTTGAAACAGCAGTCAGATAGTGAGCAAATGGTAGCACATACTTTTAAAGTCTTAGCAGATGTTACATAATGAACTTGAACCTGTGGAGCTCCCACCTCCTCAGATATATTGCAACAAACAGTCCCCCAGAGGATACCTCCAACATATTCTTCTGAGAGAATAACAGGTTTATATAGAAAGTTTTATCAGTTTAGGTACTCTCACTACCTAAACAGTCAAACCGGAGATATCTCTCACATTCAGTCACAGGACATTCTCATTATTCACACAGCACAATCAGGTCCAAAATAAAGACAGTTAAAAGATTCAAACCATATCCAGTGTAAGATACCAGTCTAGAGTAATCCATATGATTTGACAAGTCTCAGACTTCCAGACCTCCAACCTAGGAACCGGGAACAAGAAATTATCAGGGCGAGTTAGCAAACTTCCAGACCTCCAACCGGGGACTGGGAACAGAGAAACTGGCAGGTCGCAGGGTCTCACCAGTGCTCCAAGGATAACCGCTTTTTCCGATTTACCTACCTCCCACTACTTTGGCTCCTGTTCACCTCAGCCCACCGGCTGACCCTCCAGGGAGCCTGGGAGCACTAGAAACAATAGGCTCACCCTCCAGTAAGCCCAGTTCCTGACCCCCGTGTGGTATGCAAAACCTAAACTGTCACCCCAATGTCCAGAAAGCCCCTTGCAATCTTCAACCAAACCAACAAAATTAATCTCCCATCTCAAACAATCCTGTATCCAGTCACAAAATTCCTAGTTCTGAGGACTGATGAATGTTCGTGTCCACTCAGAGCCACCTGCCTTCCCACCCTTTCCACTCCCTTTTTCCTATTTTACTTTTTCTTCCACTAGCCCACCTCCAACTTGCTCCAGAAAGTGGGTTCCCCACCTTAATCCTCTTCTCCCCCCTTTTTTAACTGGTGGCTCTTTCTTTCATTTACCCTTCTACTGTGTCTGTTATCTCTGAGATGAAGAGATCAGTTTCTAAGCCTGATAAGTGAATCCCATCCGCTCTGTAAAACTCATCAGCCTTCTCCTCTATTCACCACCTTATAAACCATTCCTCTGCTGCCGTGAATAATGTCCCAATCCTCTGGTTCATACGCTTCCTAGCTTTGTCTAGTTTCCTATGATTATAGATGAGGTGCTATACCCTCCTTGGAACCATCTCAGACCAGACTAGGGTGACCTGTGGCCGCACCATTCTTTTATTTTCTTATTGTCCTCCTTTATCTGATAAAAAATGTCCAACCTTGGTCTAGTCCCATGGTCATTGTCTCCCAGGTGTATCATTAGCATATGTGGTGCCAGTTCTGTTGCCCTCATGTCATGTAGGGTTGGTAACAACTGGGTCCATCACATCCCCCAAATTTCCTTCTATCGCAACTTTATCTGGCTCAAGTTTTGATATAGCTGCTGGCCCCTAGCCTTCAACGCTGCTCTCTGCTCTGTCCAATAAATAAATGAGTGACCTCAAATCCACACCTCTAATCTCTTTTTGTGCCCTGTGGGTAAAAATAAAGAGGTGTGAGGATATTATTGTCAGTTGTTTTCATACCCCTTCTCTCCCCCCCTATTTTTTTTCATACCCACCACGCACTCATTCCAGGCCTGGTGCATTTCCTAGTAAAACAGAAACATGGTTAGTGAATCAGATGTTTAATTGACAAACGTAACTTTTAAAACTATTCGAGGCCCAACTGCCCACCCTTTTCACTTCCTCATTTGTCCCTCCCTGCATTGCCACCTTCGATGCTGCATATATTCTAAATAAGTGAGATGAGTAGCCCCCTGGATCTTCTTCCTGAATTCCAGGCATTTTTTTAAACTGCAACTAGCTACATGCTTACTACTTGTATGCCATCCCCATGGATGAATAATGGTTCCGCTATGGCTGGCCGTACTGCACCGTGCACTGACAGTGCCAGAACTGGGCATAGGACTGTTTTTTTATGTCTTTTTAATGTAATGCTAACCTCTTTTCCTATCTGGTCTGTCCTAGAGTCCCTAAGCCTCAGGACTATCTCATCTTCTTGCCATGTTGTTTCTCTCCACCTAAACCCCCCTGTTATCCCTTTTTCCATGTCCTACCACTTCGCTAACCCGAAAGGCCCCAAGGAACAGAATGGTATGTATTGCCCCAAATAGGGATGCCTTATTACATGAGCAGCATATTTTTGGCAGGGCTCGCAAAAGGCATTCAGGCAGTCCCTCCAAAATTGGCCACCTGCCATCCGGTACCTTTTCTTTTACTCATAACCAGCCCTGCATCATCCTCCTCACCAGATTACCCATTTTTCCTCAATCCCTTAGGTTACAGATAAGACCTATAACTGAAAGATGTACCCATGTGGTGGCATTAGCTGTCCCTTCCTTCCAGTTCTGCATAACAAATCTAGCTACCTGATCCTCAGTAACAGCCCCACTTAACTCTATGCTTTGGCTCTCACTGAAGGCCTGGAATACCCTCAAAGACCTTTCGTATGTCTTTAAGGTTCTGGGTGACCAAAAGTTGCAGAACAACAACTTAGCTCCCTCCAGCCAATCTCTCATGTATATGCTGTTATTGGTGTCTTTTTGTTTTCTGCTCCCAGAGTGATGGCTAGGAACCTGCCCAACTGCAGATGGGAGAGGCTGTCAGCTACTGTGTTTTTTGTCTCTTCTATATGTTTAGCCTAAATGACATGTTCGTTTCTAGCCCCTGCAGCAGTAGCTGTCTTAACACCCACATCACCATGCCTGACATGGCTCCCATCTTGTTCAGTACCTTTACCACTGCTCTGTTGTCACACCAGAAGGTCACTTTCTGATTTCACAGCCCCTCCTCCCACACCATGAAGGCCACCCATATGAAGAAAGTCTCCAGGAAGGTGATGGCCTTCATCAAACCCCTACATGTCCATTCCTTTGACCATGCCACTGTGCACCACCTTCCTTTAAACTATGCCCCATCCCTAAACCTTCAGCTGCATCCATATATAAGTCCAGCTTGGAGTTGAAAACTCAGTCATCCTGCCAAAAAGTCATGCCATTATAATCTTTGAGAAATGCTTCCCAAATCTCTAGGTCCTATCATACTCCTCGCACAATGTCCACCCAATGGTGGGGCCTGGTGGCTCCTCTTATAGCACTGGCTAGGTGATGTATAAACGTATGCCCAGGAGCGATTGCCCTACATGCAAAATTGAAATGCCTTATGAGTTGTTGAACCTGTTGCTGTTGTATTCATCTGGGGTTTTTGACTGTGCCTACTAGGTCTTTCAGTTTTTCTACTTTTGCTTTAGGCAACCTAAATAACTCCACGTCTGTGTCTATCTCAATTCCAAGGAATTCGATTAGCTGATTTCGGTCCTCTGTCTTATCTGGTGCAAAAGACACGCCTAATTCATTGCACATGTCCCCCAGTTGTCTCAGCATGCACTCCATCTCCTTTTACCCCTCTTTAATTAGAAAGAAATCATCCAGCTAATGGATGACTAATCGGTACCCATACCTGCTCTGAAATACCCACTGCAAACATGTGCCAAACATTTCAAATGTAGCGCATGTGATGGAGCAACCCATGGGCATTGTTTTGTCAAAATAATATTGTTCCCCCACCTGGAAACCTAGCAAGTTCCAGTCTTCTGGCCTTACTGGGAGCAAGGCAAGGCAATTTTGTATTTAAAAAGCTGCCCATCCCAGAGGCTTTGGGTGCTGAACATATTAAAATCACATGCAAACACAATCAATAAATTATCTATACAAAATAACACTATAATATACAAAATAAATGATCAGCCCTGTAACTCAGTGTTATAAAATTCATAGATACTATGATCAGCACTGACTACTAACCAAGTTACAGCCAGGGGCCAGATTAGAAGGAGTTCAGGGAGCAGAAGGAACTATAACGCAAAGTCCAGGAAGGCCTGATTATACAAGAAGGCTTCAAGGCAGGCTTTGAATGCCTCAACAGAAGGGGCCTCCCTTACGGCTGGAGAAAGCGAATTCCACAGGACAGCGACACTAAATGCTGTTTTTAGCATCATCCTGGGAACTGCAAGTAGGCCCCTAGAGGAGACATGGAGGGAGCAGACCGAGACAGCAGGTGTGAGAAGGTCCTTCAGGTAAACAGGGCCCAGGCCATGTAGGGCCTTAAAGGTGGGCAAGCCCAACTTGAAGAGGACCCTCCACCTGACCAGCAGCCAGTGCAGTTAACGCAGCACCAGGATGATGGTACAGTGCTGAAACTGTCCTGTTAACAAGCTGGCTGCTGCATTCTGCACCAGCTGCAGCTGATGCAGGGTACCTCCAGAGAGCCCGAGATACAGTGCATTACAGTAGTGAAGCCTGGATGTCACAAAGGCATGAACCAAGGTGGGGAGGTCCAGAGGTGAAACTAGGGGCTTTATCCTGGTGATATTCCTCAGATTATAGAAACTGGTATGGACAACGGATGACACCTGAAGTTCAAGCGTCAGTCCGCTATCGAGAATAACGCCCAGATCACACACCCTAAAGGAGGCCTTCAATGGTGCAGACCCAAGAAAAGCCCTGTTTCTGCACCACAGGCCAACCTATCATGCCTTCTTTTCGACTCCACCACCAGTACCTCTGTCTTATCAGGGTTCAGTCACAACCAGCTGGAGGCCATCCAGTCACTGATCTCCACAAGGAAGCTGTTAAGCACTTCCACTGCATTGGATTTTCCAGGGCCAAAAGAATGATGCTGCTGGGTATCATCAGCATAGAAATGAAAACCCAAGCTGTACTTCTTAATGAGTTCCCCAAGGGGCAGCATGTACATGGTGAATGATATCTGTGACAAGACCGAACCCTGGGGCACTCTGCATGACAGGAAACTAGGGGAGGAGGAGGAGAAATTCCCCATCACTACCTTTTGCCTCCTGTTAGCAAGAAAAGACTCAAACCAGCAGATGATGGTGCCAGCAAGTCCACAGAAATGTCTCAGGTGGTCAAGTAACAGATGATAGTCCACCGTGTCAAATGCTGAAGAGAGATTGAGGAGGACGAGAATTGTCCCTTCCCCTTGATCTCTTGCCCTAAGGTGGTTATTATGCACCTGAACTAACTCAGTTTCTGTGCTATTCCTCACACAAAACCCAGGCTGGAATGGCTCGTATATATCATGGGCCACAAGGTGCGCCTCAAGCTGAAGCACCACCACCTTCTCCACAATCTTACCCAAGAATTGAAGGTTGGAGATGGAATGGTAATTTGCCTCAACGTCAAGGTACAAAGATGGTTTCTTCAGAAAGGGTCTTACCAATGCCTCCTTCAAGACATCAGGAAAAAAAAACCCTGACAAGGAACACTGGACAATCAAGGCAAATACTGGGCCAACGGAGTCATCACATCCCATCAAGAAATGAGTCGGCACTGGTCCAGTTCATAAAAAGGTGTGCCACAGCTTGGAAACAACCTCAATGACCTCAGCCACTTCCACCAATCTAAACTCACCCCAACCAGGTGGCATTCTCTCTGGATGCCTATGGTGACCACTGTCAGCCAAAGTACGGCTCACTGGCAGAATCCCTTGCCTGATGGTGGACACCCTGTTTGAGAAGAACCAAGCAAACTCTTCACATGTGTTTCAAAAAGCTCCCTTTGGCTGTAGACAGGAAGGATGAAGAAGCCTGTCCACAGTCTGAAAGAGCACAGTTGATTGGTTCTTCCTGGTGGCAATTTCCCTGGATAGGAATTCTGCCTTCTTATGGTTGATTGCCCCCTGGTACACACCATAGTGAGCACACAGGGCCAGTTTGTCCACCTCCAGACCAGACTTCCACTAGCAGCACTTTAATCTCCTACCCACAATCTTCATCGCCTTGAGCTCCCCATCATACCAATGGGACCTCAAGTGAGAGGATTTGGGTCATACAAAGACCAGTGCGAGGGAGTCAAGTGCACCACAGATCACCTTATTATAGGTGGCAACTGCCGCACACACCCCCTCAGTGCATGCAGTCAACACTAGATAGATTAGCCACTGTCAAGAAACCCTCAGGGGTCAAACCCCTCAAAGGGCAGTAGCTAACCATCTCAGCAGTGGGAGGGCTCTTGGGGGAGCTCTGAACCAGAACTCCACTGTGCAATGATCGGACCAAACAACCTGATCAGTCCTGAGATTATTTATCTCAAGCCCTAGCAACAGCACCAGGTCCAACATATGGCCTCACTGATGGGTCATGGAAGAAACTACTTGCATCAGGCCGAGAGATGACATCATCTGGAGGAAGCTGTAACTGAACTGAGACAATTCATCATCAGGTCAAACATTGAAGTGCCCCAGTAGTAGACATCTGGGGGCCTCCAATGTTTCACCGACGACGATGTCGGCTACCTTCTGCAGAAATTCTCCCTCCACCCCAGGAGAGCGGTAAATCAGGAGAATCCAGCAACCTGTGCCTGGACCCTCACGGACAGCCACTCACTGAAATCAACCCGGTGCTTGCACTGGGAGCAGAGTGAAGCCCAGCTCAGATCTAAAACAGATGGCTACTTCCCCATCCCTGCATTCTGCTCTGGGGCAGTGCAGTATGGTATACCTGGGTGGGACGGCAGCCTCTAAAACCGGGCCAGCACCATCACCGATCCAGGTCTCTGTGAAGCAAGCCAGATCGAATCAAGAAATCAAGTCCACAATAATTTCAGTCTTGTTTCTGATCGATCTGGCATTGCAAAGTACTGCCCTCAGGGGATTGGTGGACAGTGCAGCCCCTCTGGCTACCTGCCCACTCGGTCTAGTGGGAACCCTTGAGATGGGAACTAAACATGTCTGGCCTCTCTCTCTAAGACCCAGCTCACCCCAGGACACCTTTTGCATCTCACTACCTTGATCCTACCACCTACTGCAGTGCATGGGGCACCCCAATCCGGTCAGTCAATGCAGTTCCTCTTTATTCCAACCTCCCTACAGTGCCTTGCTGTGGTGGTAGGGACTGGGAGGTTGGAAAAAGGCTGCTGATCGAGCAATTGGAATGTCCCATACACTATCCTAGCCTGCCCCAGGCATCATACCTTCCCAGACACATCCTTCCTGACTACACTGTCCTAGGCCCCCAGAATACTAGTCCACAACCACACACAGTACTAGCATACACTAAAACAATAAAACAATAAAAACTCTATACAACACACAGCACACACTCCACACACACATACAAAATAACTAAAGCCCAAACACCCCACCCACAAACAAAACCACCCCCACCCAAACCAAAAACTAACTAAAACTCCAAAATATAAGCTTTAAGAGTCCTGGAGAGAGACTTTCAGTCCACAAAAACAATATTTGCTGCCAATCCAAGGCAAGGGCACTCTGATTGCCCCAGTCTCTTCATGGTCACAGTTCAATAATCCATCAATAAAAGCTCATTAGCTGCATGCAACCATACCAGGGAACACTTGCATGTCTGAAAGCAATGTCCAGAAAAGGAGACATTTGGCCCCCTTAACGATAGATCCACAGGGGCAAACAAATCAGGTCCCAGAGAAGGTAATCTCTTGATCCACAAACAGCCACTTCACTCCATGAAAACTGCCCAAAAGTTCTGGAAAAAAACTCCATAGAGATATTCCGGCAGAGAGTCTCACCAGCAGATCCTTGCCCCGGGTGCACTAATGCAGAAGAGCCCTCTGCAACTGTGTGCCCCGGGAATGCAGTCCTGCTGACCCAAGGAAAAACTGTCCCCACATCGATGGCCCTCTCATATGATGTCAAAAGAAGCACCAGTGAGATGTACAGTTCTCAAAGGCAGGAGGCAGCAACTCAAGGCCCCACGAAACAACTCTGCCTCCCCCCAATGGAGCTACAGATGGAGTTCCTCTAGCATTGGCCCCTCTTATAATTAGAAGAGCACCTTCCGCGTGGTGGTGTTTCAGTCCCAGAACAGCAACCCAGATTTGACAGTCATAGCATGGAGCCATTGGACAGTTGTAGCATGGAACCCAGGGACTCAGGAAAAACACAGGAGAAAACCTCCTCCGGCAGCCAGGAGTGTCTAGCAGTGTTTAGCAGTGTCAGTGGCTCAGTAGGTAGCACACTTGCCTCTGAGGCCGGGAGATCAGAGGGCTGTGGGTTCAGTTCCCACATCTGGCACTTGGGTTAATATCCCAGTACTAACACTGTAGTGCAGCATGAGAGGGGTGCTGCACTTCTGAGGTGCCGTCTTTTGGGTGAGACATTAAACCGAGGTCCCATCTGCCTAGATTGGTGGTAGTTCAGGTGGATGTTAAAGATCCCACGGCACTTATCGAAAAGAGTAGGGGAATTTCCCCAGTGTCCTGGCCAAATTTCCCTCATTCACTAAAAATACCACCAACAGCTTAATCTGGTTCAAGGTCAGTTGGCATTCATCTGTATCCCCCTCCCCCGGGTCACGCCTGAAAATAGGCAGGATTTGTCTAGTGCACTTACCCGGTCAACAAAAACTAAATAAAATAAATAAATTCCCAAGCCAAATTACATTCGAGGTGAGCTGAAAGTTAACTCCAAACCAAAAAAGCTTACTAATCTACACTACCTCACTCTCAAGCCCTACCTATGCTAGCACCCTAACAAAATCCTAACTTAGAAAACTGATAATGATAAAATTCTTAGGTTCTCTCAGTCAGCACAAAGCTGTCTGAGAATGAACGCTAATGTTCGTCCTAGTCTCTCCAGTCTCTTCAGTTAGTCCTAGTCTCTCCAGTTCTCTGCAAAACAAATGAAAAGTACTTTTCAGGAGGGAGGATGCTCTCTTTAGAGAGAGCTGTGCAGACTGCAGCACAGCACAGCACTGCCGCCGAGCAGCCTCAATGACCATCTTGGTTAACCAGACCCACTGACGGCCTGTATCAGCCACACTGCTTCTTCTAACATAGCATATGTAACCCTGATATCTTCCTCATCTATGTAATTATTAACTGAACTCCCTTCTGAGTATGATAAGTGATGTATCACCCGAAACTCTCCTGGCTGCTGAATCCAACAGTGAGACCTTCAGGTTGGGTAAGGGGGGCAAGGCAAATGGTCCCTCTACCTTTCCTGACATTACTTCTTTCTGTATCTTTTGTGTTAGCATGTCTTCTTTGCCCTAAACTGACCCAAAATATTTAGCCATAGCCCCTAACTGTTGCCCCCGGAAGTGTAAATTGACACCTTGTCAGAAACCCTCCTTTAAAGCCCTTGCTGCCTCCCAATCTGGATAGATTTTTACCCACTGTTCTGAAATCTTCAAGTTTATAGGTGTTTTTACCATCCAATATCTGGCTCTTATGTCAGTCTCTACTTTTTCTTCCCTTTTATTGTGTTTTACCCCTCCCTCCCACATAAGACTTTCCCCTGCCACCATCCACCAGGTTTGCCCCAATAAACCAGAGTGACCTGTCCGAAAGGACTGGTTGTTGTAAAAATTCCCATTGCCTTTGTTTAAATTTGTCCTGCACTTGGAGCGTGGGTGAGTCCCCCTGCATTTTGAGCAGGTGTGTTTGAAGTGGCAGTGGGGCCAAGCGCAGTGTGCTCTGTTGTTTCCCCAACAGCATTTTTGCATTACTCATGTCCTTTTGTCCCATTCTCCTTCATTTCCCCTGGCTACAGTTAAAGTTTCTAGCCACTTGTCTGAATATTTGGTGTACCACCTCAGGTCACCGAAGTCTGCCATCCTCTGCTGGAACATGTTATCATATTGCAACCAGTTGTTCCCTCCCTTCATTTTGTAAGCACTTCTTACTATGAGGGAATATGCCAATAGTGGGGTTGCCAATTCAGGGTTTTCTTCTATAACAATGGCTGTGTAGGTGAAACCTACTGACCGTGTGCCCCATGTTTTTCTTTTTGTTGCCTTGTCTTCATCACTCTTTCCTTACAACACTACTGACACTGCCATATCTTTTTTCTTGAAACTCTCTGCTTTGTGATATTTCTTCACTGGCTCTTTATTAACCAGAGCAATTACATCGATGTAGAGTAAGTTGTGCGAAAGTGAAAAATCATGCTCCATGAAAAATTTCATGTGATCCTCGCATTTCACAAAATATTTTGCCGAGTGCAAAATGTGAAATTTCATCCAAGAGCGCAAAATTTCACCCACAAAATGGCAAAATTTGCCACTTGTGGGCAAAATTTCACAGTTTTCGCTGGCAACAAAAAGACTCCCTCGTGTCTAGTGGACTCCCCCCTGGCTGATCACCAGATGAAACTCAAGAATCCACACCCACCATTTCCCCATCCCCTTGCAAAGCCTCCCCAGTCCCCGACCCTTCTGTCTAGTGGTCCCCCTGGATGATCACCGGCCCAAATTGAAGAAGCGTTCCTCCTCCCACCGAGATTAACATTGATTTCCCCATCCCCAAATTTGTGTACAAATAAAAAAAAAATTCCAATTTCCCACTCCCTGGTGTCTAGTAAACCCCCCACCCTGAAATCACATAATGCCCCACCCAGTTCCCCCAGTACCCTGAGCCAGCCACCAAAATGAAGAAGCACCCCCCATAGTAACATTAAATTCCTCCAACCCCAAATCTGTGTAAAAATCAAAAAAAAATTCCAATTTCCACACCCTGGTGTCTAATGGACCCCACCCCTGGCCAATCACTGGCCTGAATTGAAGAAGCACCCCACTGAGATGAACATTAGTTTCCCCATCCCCAAATTTGTGTACAAATAAAACAAAATTCCAATTTCCCACTCCCTGGTGTCTAGTGGACCCCCACCCTGTCATCACATAATGCCCCACCCACTCCCCTCAGTACCCCAAGTGGGCCACCAAATTGAAGAAGCCCCCCCAAGAACTGTAAAGTAGGGGAGTAGCTTAGCAAGAAGGAAGCCAGGTTAAAGCCAGATTAAAAAACTGCCCTAGATAGCTTCTGCCAGAGAACAAGCAAAGAACACCAAGAGGAAGGAACTGCAGTTATAACTATACTTCTCTACTGGGACTATATTGCCCTCCTTCATTCCCCACCCTAAGCCAGTTCTACTTCTATAGGCACATGATTTGACTGACAATAGGAACTTCCTGTTTGGGAGCAGGAAGTGACTGATCACAGAGCCACAAAAGACTCACCATCCTAGAAGGAAAAAAGTAGCTCTCCGTCCCCCCCTAGCTGCTGGAGGTCTGACTCTGAGAAAGTAAGGAGACTACTGAGAAATATAGGGACTTCTTGTCTCAGAACAGGAAGATCAGGAGCTTAAACGGCACAGAGGCAGTAAGTAAGTAGGGAGAAAAAAAATAATAAACAGAGGAAGGAGTAAATATTCCAAACAACAACAACAATTAAGGGGCCACAAATAAGACATGATGGGAGTGGTGCAGTGCTGTGGTTGTGGAGCAGCAGTCTTCCAGGAGACGTTCAGAAGGATGCAGTGTTGTCCTATCTGCAGGCACCTCTCTGGGCTGAGATAGGAGGTTGCTCATCTCCAGGCTGAGTTGGCCAGGATTTGGGGGACTTCCTTTCCCACCCAGGGACCACCAGGGCCACTGCCGTTGCCTCAGAGGTTGCCAAGAAAGACAAGCAGCTGGACCACAGTTGGCTCAGGGAGGGTGAGGATGGTGAAACAGAGGCGCATCCCTCCAGTTGTACCTCTCCACAATTCATATGCCATTTTTGCAAAAGGTGGTTCCTCTATGGAGGCACCCTCAGTGGAGACCAAGGAGGATGCTGGGAACCTCCACAAAGAAGACCCACAGAAGGGTGGCATGGAACCCAACAGGGAAAGGAAACAACTCCTGGTGGGTGACTCCATTGTTAGGGGGGGTAGAAATGGGGGAGGAAGGGGAGAGGGAGGTAAGGTGCCTGCCTGGCACCATGGCTTGGAGGGACAGGGAGCGAATCCTCAGGATTTCTGGAGCAGCTGCATGGGGCAGGAAGCTGGATGTCATTGTCCACCTAGGGAAAAATGACCTGGCTGAGAAAGGTATCACAGCAGTGCAGAAAGAGTTTGTGGAGTTGGGGTGGGGCCTTAGACAAGTAGCACGCACGGTAACCTTCTCTGAGGTGCTGCCTGTCTATGGCATGGGTGAGGCTAGGGTACTCCACACCATAGATTTCAATCAGTGGTTGAAAAACTGGTGCAGAGCTCAGGGATTTGGCTTCACTGGGGACTAGGGGTCCACCTGGAGTGATGCAGGCCTATACTGGCATGATGGTCTGCATCTGTCCAGGAGAAGAACCAGGATCCTAGGTGATAGGTTCAAATGCTTCATTGGCAAGCATTTAAACTAGCCAAGGGTGGAGGCACTGGAAAGGAGCAGGGAAATCCTAGTCCCTCAAAAAAGTCAGGGTAGTAAGTGAGGTAAACACCAAGATAGAGATGTCGATAGGGAGAAGGGCAAGGGTAAATGGAGAAAATGTCAGAGGAAATAAGGACAGGGATGGGGCAAAAAGGGGCAAGGCCATCAAGAAAAGGAGGGTAATGAGTACCAATACATGTAGCCTGGGTAACAAGCTTCCTGAACTAGTGGCCTTGATGGAAGAGGGATGCCTGGATATCATAGCAGTCACAGAAACATGGTACGCAGAGAACCATGACTGGGATTTTAACATACCAGGGTACACAACCTACAGGAGAGACAGGCAGTGGAGAAGAAGGTGAGGAGTATCTCTCTATGTAAGGGTAGATATAAAAGCAATGGAACAAAAGAGTAAACAGGGAGGAGAGGAGGCACTGTGGGTCACCTTAGAGACTGGAAATGGCACCACAATCCACACAGGGGTTATATACAGACCCCCATGTCAGGGGTAGGGAATGGAAAAGGATCAGATAGAAGGCATTCTTAGGATGGCAGAGAAAGGGGAGATACTGTTGATGGGGACCTGAATATGCCAGATGTTAACTGGAGCATCTTTGCTGCAGCCACATCCAAGAGCAAGGCCATTCTTGATGCCCTACAGGTGACATGCCTCAGACAGCTAGTTTTGGAACCCACTCATGAGGGAGCAGTCTAAGACCTTGTACTCTCAAATGGGGACAGTGAGAGGATCTCAGATCTAGAAGTGGATAGCCATCTAGGAACAAGTGACCACCAACAGTGTGGGTCATGATAAACTCAGCTACAGAGTCAAGCCATACAAAAGTGAGGGTACTGGACTTCAGGAGGGCTGACTTTGGCAATATGGGAGAGTGCCTTAGAAAAATATTAGCAGACAGGCTAGAAGGAGGGGTAGAGCAACAATGGGGAAACATCAGAACTGCCATCACAGAGGCAACAAGCTTTCATTTGAGGCAAATAAATCAAAATGAAAGAAAAAGCCACTGTGGTTCTCAAAAGAGGTGGTGGGGAAGGTAAGGGAGAAAAAGATAGCATTTAGGAAGTATAAGGAAATACAGAAGGAGCAGAACAGAGAACTGTACCAGTTAAGGCAGAAGGAAGCAGGGAGGGAAGTTATAATAGCAAAGGCCCAAACTGAGGAAAAGATAGCCAACTCAGTTAAGAAGGGGGATGAAACCTTTTATTGGTACATCAGGGAGCATAGAAAGTCAAAGGGAGGGATAGTGAGGCTGAATAGAATGGATGGTGGGTGGGCAGAGAGGGACAGTGAAAAAGCAGGGATACTGAACAAATACTTCTGCTCAATATTCACAAAAGAGGAGGAGGGGGTGGTGCCTAATCCAATTAACAGAAGCACTCTGGATAGCGGGGTTGATTCCAGTCCTTTCACAGAAGAAAGGGTTCTGAAAGAACTCCTAAAACTGAAGGTGCACAGAGCAATGGGGCCTGATGGAATTCACCCCAGAATTCTAAAATAATTAAGGGGGGAACTAGTGACACCACTGACTGCCCTTTTTAACAAATCATGGGAGGATGGTATGATACCTGAGGACTGGAGGAAGGCAGATGTGATTCCCCTTCACAAAAGTGGGAGCAAGACCGAGGCAGGAAACTACAAACCTGTCAGTTTGACGTCTGTGGTAGGGAAAGTAATGGAATCACTTCTGAAGGAAAGACTTGTTGAGTACCTAGAGGCAAGTGGGGCACAGGACCCAAGGCAGCATGGGTTCACAGTGGGAAGGTCATGTCAGATGAATCTAGTTGTTTTCTTTGACTGGGTGACCAAAGTAGCAGTAGACCAGGGAGGGGCTGTGGACATGGCCTACCTAGACTTTAGCAAGGCATTTGACACAGTCCTACACAAAAGATTAATAATCAAATTAACCAGCCTGGGAGTGGGTTCCAGGGGGGTAGCCTAGGTAAAACATTGGCTGGACAACAGGACACAGAAGGTAATTGTAAATGGAGTCCACTTTGAAGATAGAGGGGTTACTAGTGGGGACTGCAGGGTTCAGTACTGGGTCCAGTCCTTTTTAATGTCTTTATAACTAACAGTGCAGAGGGACTGGAAGGAAAAGTATGCCTCTTTGCAGATGACACAAAGCTCTGCAACAGGGCTGATACACAAGGAGGCATGGAAAGGATGAGAAGGGATTTGGCAAGGTTGGAGGAATGGTCAGAAGTATGGCAGCTTGGATTCAATACAAAGAAGTACAAAATAATGCACCTGGGAAATAAAAACCCAGGGGAAGATTACACAATGGGGGGGGGGGTAGTAACAACAACAAAAATGGAAAGGGACGTGGGAGTAATCATATCAGATGACCTTAAGGTTAGCAAGCAATGTGAGAAGGCAGTAGGGAGGAGGGCTGGGAGGTACTGGGATGTATAGGGAGAGGCATCACCAGCAGAAAACAGGAAGTTGTTATCCCTCTATGCAGACAATTGGTGAGACCCCATCTGAAGTACTGCATCCAGTTCTGGAGACCCCATCTCTGCAAGGACATAGACAGGATGGAGGCAGTCCAGAGGAGGGCAACTAAAATGGTGCAGGGTCTGTAAGAGAAGCCATACGAGGAGAGACTAAAGGAGCTTAATATGTATATCCTTGAGGAAAGGGGGGGGACATGATAGAAACATTTAAGTACCTCAGTGGAATCAACAAAGTCCAAGAGGGTAGCATCTTTCAGAAAAAGAGATGTGCAAGAACAAGTGGACACAATTTGAAGATAGAGGGGGGACGGCTCAGAAGCAATGTGAGGAAGTATTTTTTCACAGAGAGGGTGGTGGACACATGGAACAGCCTTCCTGAGGAGGTTGTGGGGTCTAAAACTGTGTGAGAATTCAAGAATGCATGGGACAGACATAAGGCAATCTTGTGGGGGTTAGGAAGAAATAGGCTGTTGGTTAACTAGGATCTGCAGCTTATCCTGTAGGTAGGGAAATGGACAGACTAGGTTGGCCAAGCGGTCCTTATCTGCCATCAAAGTCTATGTTTCTATGTTTCCTAACAATATTAATTTCCCCATCCCCAAATTTCTGTACAACAACAACAAAAAAATTCCAACTTCCCACTCCATGGTGTCTAGTGGTCCCCTACCCCCCACCCTGTCATCACATAATGCCCAACCCCGCTCCCTCCAGCACCCCAAGTGGGTCACCAGCACAGCCCTCCAGTCACCTCCATGGCCTGCAGCCCAACTGACCACTTAGTGCGTGCTTGTACCAGCACACGCTCAATCATTGGTGTGCTCAGTCGGGCTGCCAGCCATGCAGGTGAGTGGCGGGTGTTCTGGTGGCCCATTCAGGGTCCTGGGGGAATGGGGTGGGGCATTATATGATGACAGGGTGGGGGTAAGGGGACCACGAGACACCAGGGAATGGGAAATTGATTTTGTTGTATTATTTGTACAAAATGTAATGGGATGGGGAATTAATGTTAATATCAGGGGGCGGCACTTTCAGTTTGGTGGCCCACTTGGGGTACTGGGGGAGTAGGGTGGGGCATTATGTGATGACAGGATGGGGGTGGGGTCCAGTAGGCACCAAGGAATGGAAATTGAATATGTTTTTTCATTTGTACACAAATTTGGGAATAGGGAAATTGGGGATGGGGAAATTAATATCAATCTGGGTGGAGGAGAGCTTCTTTAATTTGGGCCAGTGATTGACTTGGGGGGGGGGGGCACTTGACACCAGGGAGTGTTTTTTAATCAGTTTGTACCAGTGATCTGCTGGGGGATGGGATCACTAGACACCAGGTATACAAATATACGAGGGGCACAGTTTTGGGTGAAATTGTGAATTTTCTCTGCAATTTCGCAAAATATTTCTCACAGCGAATTGCAGATGTTGCAGCAATTTCACCGGCAAAATGTTATTTCGCAACATCTCTATCCCTGAGTCTCACCCCTCGTGTACCTACTTTCACCTCCCCACTGCCCAGAGTTCCTATTACTTTCTTCTCCACCACAGGTTCCTCCCCTTTTTCTTTTTTTTATCTCCCCCAATACTTTTTAAAAAACTGTCAAATCCAGTTATCACTCATGGAACCTATCATTTGTTCCACATATTTTTTAATACTGCTTTCAAGTGTGGAATTAACATTACCTAGTTTAGCTGGCTCTGGTACCGGGGCCACTATTGATGTGGTTGGCACTTTTGGTAGTTCATTGTTGGGCAGGCTGGGTCCTTGCAGAGGACCTGGAAGTGCAGGCACTCCTATGGGAGCCTGCGGTTGTGGAGGTGCTGGCTGGGGCTCTGGTGTGGGCTCCAGTAGGGGTTCTGGTAAAGGCATAAGAGATGGGATGGGAGATACAGGCACTGGCAATTGTGGAGGGACCTGGGCTGCTGACTTCAGGACTCGTGGGGTCCTTGGAGGTATTTTGTTATCTTTTCCACCCCATTCCTTGCCCGGCTTATGCTTCTTGCCACTCCCTGTTTGGACATTATCTGTGTTCTCTAAAATCTTTTTTGCCTTCTCCACCAGATCCATCACTGACATGTATGCATCTTCTTTAGAAGTCTTGGTCTTTCTGGGTGCCACTGCTTAATCTGTATATCTAGATAGCTGTAACAATAAGTAAGACACTCAGTAACTGCTTTTTGCCCTTTTTTTAAAACCTTTGCCCTTAAAGACGTTTTTGTATATCCTGTACTGTAAGCCTATTTTTATTTGCTAGTGCATGCTGGTACATGTATTCTCAAGCTTTTACCTCCACTTGTGTATTATATATATATATATATATATATATAAACACATACATACATATGTGTGTGTGTGTATATATATATATATATATATATATATATATATATATACACTCACATATGTTTAAGTACGTTCCATCTTGACATCTCGTTTAGTAACACAATCAGACAGCAACAAAAAACACCCCCAGGCTTAACTGCCCTCCCTTCTCCTCTTCATATTTTCTATATTATTGTATTATTATTATTTTTTTTTTTATAGAGTAAAACAACCTTTACAAAACAGGCCCCTTGTCCCTGCACAAACCTTACTATTAGCCAAATACATTGCTAGCTCCCTTCAAAACAAGCAGCTAACATTGTCTTTTCCCCCAAAGCCATTTTTCTTATTTAATGCCTTCCCATCTTTCATTAATTTACTCGTATGTTTTTTTTGTGTGTATAAGATGGCGGCCACCATGTGATTCTTTCTGGCTTCTAAGATGGTGGCCGCCACCCCTGCTGCACACCAGTCCCAAAATGGCAGATGCCTCAAGGCTTCCTATCCTCCTCAAGATGGTGACTCCCAGGCGGTCTGAACCCCTCCCAATATGGCAGCTGCCACACGGTCCACCGCTTAATTAAACAGAGGACACCTCTCTTAACATGGCGGCTGCCACACGGTCTGCCAACTCTAACAGAAAAAAAACCTTTTTGTTCTCCACTTACTTTTCTGCCCCATTGAATTTTTTTTAACTAAGGAAATGTCCATGCCACACATATCTCACCATGTGCTCCTCCACTTCCTGGCCAGATATTTTCTTACCACCTGTATCTTCTTTAACTTTTAAATTACCCCATCTGATTTCTTTTACATACAAAACACTATTTTTTTTATATCAGGCAGCTGTACTGAAAACCAATGACTACCTTCTCCAATGGTTTGAGCTTGCGGATCCACTTCTCCCCCTTTTTTCAATTGCAAGCATGAAACACCAGGAGCTGGTCTTTTAAATTTGGCCCAACTACTGCCAGCAACAACAGCTCATGTCTGCTGCCCCGACCAGCTTCCATTTGTGCTATGCTTGCATCAGGAGCAGGTCTTTGTTACACCAAAGAACAATGCAAAGCCAGGCTGTGCATGGCTGGTGACTCGCTAGTTTTTTTTTTTTTTAAAGGGAACTACTGGAGTGGCTCTTTACTTGTGTGCCTCCATTACTTGGTAAACTCAGCCTCAGTGCATGACTGCTCTCACCCACAAATTAACTTCAAATTTGTGGAAACCCATTTCTTAGGTGACCTGGCATTCCTCTATATTCTATTATAAAAAATGGGTGCTCCCCACCATAAACCGGTTACCCACTTGCAAATAACATTCATTCTCAGTCAAGCTCAGCATTTTTTGCTTCCTAATCCCTTGCATCCTATTAACATTCAGCATTACAAAACTGTCACGCAAACTGCTCTTTTTATTTTATTTTTTTAATAAAGTTCTACTTACCAATTCAAGCAATTATCTCACCAAAATGGAAAATCTGGAATTAGCTGGAACTATTGCGATCAAGTGGAATTAGCTTGAACAAAAACTTTGATCCACTGAATACCCAACAAACAGGAAAATTCAATCTGCCAACTGATGTGCTAACTCGAAATTTTCCATGAAGCAAAGATTGGGAGGAAATCTAGCTCTAGCAGCCCCTTTTATATCACTGTCCCCACCTCCCTCTCTCTTTCTTTTGTCCAATTACCTTCTCTTCTGCTATCTCAAGCTCTGCCCCTTTCACGATGTCATCCTAATCTCTTGTTACACCCCCCTCCCTTTTGATTGGCAGCCCTGCTTCTCCTCCCCCCCCCATCAGCCTACCCCTGCTTAGCCAATGAAACACCTTGACCTGGAATAAATGGACCTGCTTTTGAAGTGGGCAAACCTCCTTATAAAATTATATCCAACATTCATAATGCACTTTTTGTTTTAAAGTTCAAAGATAGTGCTCCTTAATGCATTCAAACAGAAAGTGTATCTCACAAAGCAAAAAGTTCAGAGTTTGATAGCTAGTCACAAACTGGTAGTGTTTATATCACTCAGTGCAGGCAACTGTGATAATTTATAAAGTGCTATGTGCAAATAATAATACCAAAAAAAAATCAGTCAGAGATAAGTAGCCAGAAAGTTATTTAAACAAGCATTTTTCAATGCCCAATGTTCGCTTGCAGGTATTTGCAGTGGTATTTGTCACTTGGACATGGCTTAAAAAAATCAGTGACAAAGAAGTACAAGCATTTGTCAATGCTGAATGTTGCTTGCTTCTATGTGCTGTTTAGGTATTTGGAAGTCATTGGAGTGCAAATATTGAAAATTTGCGAACTTACGAGCGTGCTTAGGAACTGGACAACGGACGTCAGAAACAGTCATTTGTAGGAATCTTTTTCACCAAATTTTCAACATAGCCATTTTAAGACCCTGCTCATGAACAGTGTCACTGTGATTTTCTTAATGTGTCCCATACATTGAGTTCGCGACACTGACTGCGCCATTGTGTGCTACATGGGCGAAACACGCTTTTGGGCAGGATGTGAAAAATGACAGCTATTCTGCTCATAAGAGGTGTGGAAATGGCAATGTTGAAAATCTGAGTGGAAATATTGAAATTCACAAACCTATCGCTGCAGCATAGAACTGCGCAATCTACCGTAAAACAGTCATTTTTAGAATTTTTTCACCAAATTTTCAACATAGCCATTTTAAGACCTCTGCTCATGAACAGTGTCACTGTGATTTTCTTAATGTGTCCCATACATTGATTTTGCACAGACTGCGCCATTGTGCCACATGGGTGGAAACATGTTTTGGGCAGGATGTGAAAATGACAGCTGTACTGCTTTAAGGAGGTGTGGTAAATGGAAATGTTGAAAATGTGGAGGAAAAATATTGAAATTTCCTCAAACTTACTAGAAAGCCATGAGAACTGCACAACACACGCTCGTAAAACAGTCATTTCGAGGAATATTTTCACCAAATTTTCAACATAGCCATTTTAAGACCTCTGCTCATAAACAGTGTTACTGTGCTTTTCTTAATGTGTCCCATACATTGATTTTGCACACCGACTGCGCCATTGTGCGCTACATGGGTGGAAACACGTTTTGGGCAGGATGTGAAAAATGACAGCTGTACTGCTCATAAGGAGGTGTGGGAAAATGGCAATGTTGAAAATCTAGAGTGAAAATATTGAAAATTCGCGAACTTACTAGTGTGCGTAGGAACTGCGCAATGCACACTTGTAAAACAGTCATTTTAGGGATTTTCATCAAATTTTCAACATAGCCATTTTAAGATCTCTGCTCATGAACAGTGACACTGTGATTTTCTTAATGTGTCCCATACATTGAGTTCGACACTGACTGCGCCATTGTGCGCCATGGGCGGAAACACATTTTGGGTGAGATGTGAAAAATGACAGCTGTACTGCTCATAAGGAGGTGTGGTAAAATGGCAATATTGAAAATCTGGAGTGAAAATATTGAAAATTTGCAAACTTACGATCATGCGTAGGAACTGCACAATGCACGCTCGTAAAATGGTAATTTTTAGGAATTTTTCCTCCAAATTTTCAAAATACGCTTTTTGAGAGCCCACCTTATGAACGCTGGCACTGTCATTTCATTAATCATGCTGGAAAGGTGATTTTGCGCAGTGACTGCGAAATCACCCTTCGGGCCCGAATAACGCCATGACAGTGACAGAATTCATGAGAAGGGTTCCCAAAACCCCATGTTGAAAATTTGGTGCAAAAATTCCAAAAAATGCCTAAGATATGCAACAAAGTTGAAAAACCCATCTAGCCCATTATACAGCTTACCGGCATTTCCTCAGTTCACGGTCAGCTTTGAAGAGTGCAGACGTGTTCCCGGTCCACCGAAGATCGTCACGCCGAGCTCTGGAGGTAAGTATGGGGTGAGGGGGGTGGGAGGCAGGGTGTGCAGTGGGTGGGTGTGGGTTGTGGGGGGGGCAGGAGACTGTGTGGGACCGTTTTTAATTTACAGGTTGTTTTTTTCTATAATTGACGACTGGACGTTTGCCATGCTGGGATGGGCTTTAGCATGGCAGAAGGATGGCTGGGGGGCCGTGGAGCCAACAGGGGATTGGGTACCCCCGTCGGCAGATGACGAGGGACATTTGCCACGCTGGGGTGGGCTCCCAGCGTGGCAGCAGGGAAAGCTGTTTGGGGGGAAGTGGAGCTGACGGGGGATTGGGCACCCCCGTCGGCAGACGACGCAGGATGTTTGCCATGCTGGGGTGGGCTCCCAGCGTGTCAGCAAAGATTTGGTGGGGGTGTGACGTGCTGCAAGCACACAGTGGTGGTTTTCTTTGAAGAGAAGACCACCGCTGTCATACACAGCACCGCAGCGATTGGTGCACAACCGCCATGCCTGCTTAATGTAGCAGGGGATTGCACAGGGCAGGCACACATCCAAAGTGTCCCATTCTCCCAAGACGTTCCTTGCGCATGCACGCAAGCGAACGTAAAAACTATGGAAGATGACAAGGAACTAAGTTTTCATTTAGCATCTTAAGAATTAGTTAGAAAGGTTAATGTATAGGGAGATAAATAGTCACTAAATCTTTAAAATAGCAATGCTGTGGACCTCCAGTCTCCATAGTGTTTAGTAGCCACAGCTCGGGACTTTATTATCTCCATTTCCCTTCTCCAAGGGGGTGTGGACCTTCCTCAAACACCCACTGCTGGCAGTTAGATTTTAACTCTTCTTGCAGATGGTGTGCCACTCTCTCTTATTGTGTCAATTTGTAAATATTTATCAACATGTAATTAGTTATTCGTTTGATCTTTATTTCATTGCATATGTCCATCTCTAACTTTTACAGCAGTAGCCAGGCACATTACATTGCTCCATTCTACCACAGGACAGGCAGGATAGTTATAACTGTTCATATTGTTTCATTGCAATGTTCAAAAACCAACTGCTTTTTGACAAAAACTTCACATATCTTGATGCGGAGTGTCATGTCCACGTACTAAAGTGAGAAAGTGCAATTCCAAATAGGAAATAGCCAAAGTACTCCAAGCAGAGAAAACAACACAGTGGCATTCAGCTGCAGCACTGGTGGTCATATTTGCAAAGTGTGCAACTGACAATGGTGACATTTCAGGTGGACCCTTTGGCTGTTCCATGTTACCTCAATTTAAATTTACAAAAGTGTGACTTGCGCAAATGAAGACATGTTGGAGTTAGTGTTTTAAGAGCATCCTTAGAATATGCGTGTGTTTCGAGCAAAGTGAACAATGAAGCAAAAATACGGGCAAATGTATCTTAAAGCTATAGAAAGCTGAAAGAAATGCAATTTTGCAATATTCATTTAAAAGTTTTCAAAGATTACTTCATGTAATCTTTGTAATCAAACATGTAATCATGTAATCAAAAAGCTTTAACAATTTTTTTTTACAAATGGAGGGTAGAAGGGTGGGTTGGGGGAAGCCAGTAGGAACAATGGATGGCAGACACAGATGAATGTGCTTGGCAAACTGAATACAATATATGCCAGAGGAAACAAATAAAATATACTGTAATTAGAAGATATTTCGAATAGGCATTCCAACCCTATATTATAACTAAGAACGATAATACTTCGGTCTAACTGTGTGTATTAACTATACTATCAGTGCCTCCCTAAAAAGAAAAAAGCATATAGTAATATGAGAATAAAATCCAAGGCCCTCACTATCTATACACAACCAAGATAAACAATTTATACAACCTTATGTGTGTGCATATATATATATATATATATATATATATATATATATATATATATATATATAAACATAATCAAAATAGACTGAGGCAATAAGGCATCCAGATATGTACTCATGGTTAAGTCTCAATTGAGTCCAACGGGCATAGAAAAACCTGTCCAACTGTAAACAGCCAAAATAAATAATATACACACCTTTACACTTTTTGGCATGAAATTAATGAAAAATGTAAAATCAGATATCTAGATATGGACCTAAGGGTAAATCTTCATTAAGTCCATTGGGAGAGACTGTTTTCAATGTAAAAATCAAATAACTGTCCCTGCATCTGAGGAGGGAAGGCACATCCCTTCCCCTCTGTCCCATGTCAACTTTTTCAGTACCAAAGAATTACAAATCCTTGGTTGTTGGTATACTTTATTTCCTGTACATGTTTGGCCATAGCATAATTAATATTCCTTGTCCTTATCACAGTTAGGTGTTCACCAGTCCTTATTGTTAACATTCTTTTTGACTGCCTCACGTATTGTATGCTGCTCTACATGGGCATTTAAGCATGTACAGTATACTACTGCCATTGTTGAACAGTTGATAAAGCCTTTAATTCCAAAATCTTTGTTCACAACACTGGGATGGGGGATCCTCTTTATGTTCTGTGTTTGTTGACAATAAACACAACTGCCAGATTTGTAGTTCCTATCTGGTAACTTTGAAAACCAGTTCTTATTATTGCTGTCATTTTTAGGGCTGACGTGCACATTGGCTGGCAGACTTCTTGCCATGAGAAAAGGACAGACGCATTCTTTCTGGCCAAACAACATGTTGGAGTTACAACACAGTCACCTCCATGTCTGTGAAGTACTCAGCTCGCTGTCTCCATAAGCAGTCACACTGCACTATTTTAACTGTTGGCAGTCACAGCAAAACACGACACACTCCACCATATCCAAGATGGCCACCAAACCATATTTGTGCATGCACAACCACTAGCACCTGTGCAGTGGAGAGAGGCATCCATCTTGGTCATGGCAGAGTATGCCATGTTCTGCTGTGACCACCAATTAAAAAAAATAATTAAAGATACCTCCCCACCCGACCCTCCTCTCAGCACCACCCCCACCCCAGAAAACATAAAATGACACTGGGGGTGCCCAGTTCTGCAGTGTCATGATTGTGCTCCCCATGACCTTTTCTTTTTTTTTAATCATATATATTTTTTTTCTCTCTGACCCTCCCTCTCAGCACCCACCACCCCAAACACCCCCTGAAACATAACAGTGACACTGGGGTGCCCAGTCCCCCAATGTCATGATTGGAATCCTTGGTCCTTATTTTTCTTTTGACAACTGTAAAAAGAAAACCATCCATCAATGTCTTTTGCACTATTACCATCCCTCCACCCGACCCTCCCACTCAGCACCCACCACCTGCAACCTCCCAAGCCCTTATTACCCATTGGGGATCCGAAAGCATAATCCTCTGTGGACCGCAGACACATCTTGACTCTTCAAAGCTGGACTGCAAACTGAAGAAACAGTTATGCCATTCAATAATTTCAATGGGGTTTTGAACTAAGTGGCATAACTTGAACATTTTTGCATATTTTTGGCCCAAATTTTCACCATGCCTTCTTTGGGACATTACCTCATAAACAATTGACCTGACATTAGGCAGTTCTGTCCCAAAATGTGATTTTGTGGTCCCTACATGAAATCACCTTTCAGGCTACAGTTGAACATTTTCTCTGCCCTTATTCATGAGATGGGGGCATAACAAGGCTATGTTGAAAATTTGGTGTAAAAATATTAAAAACAAATAACAGAGTTGTGAGCCTACATTGAATTTTGTGAACGCAGGCTTGTAATTTTCAGTATTTTCCCCCAATTCACAACATAGTCATATCTTTATAACACTTCATGAGTATGACAGCTGTCATTTTTCAAATCCTGGCCCCAATTTTTTTTTCACATTCCAAAAGGTGATTTTGTGGCATCTGTGTAACATCATCTTTCAAGCAGGAGTTGAAAATTTTCTCTGCCCTTTCACGCCCCCCCAAATTATTTTTACCAGGTGAGTTAGTAATTATTTTCTCAAAATGATCAAAACTTGAACTAATGTTATTTTTTCATACTGATATTAATTTCATTCATTTTGAGGCATTTTAGTTAAGTTATTTAGGTTTATGCCACTTTTTAGGGATGATAAGAAAATACTTTTTCAAGTTTAAGTAACTGATATGCAGTGCCAAATGGCTGCAATTGTGGTGAAGAGGTGCCTTTATGGCGAGGGGGCCACAGATTTCTCTTGGGCCTAGGGCCCATGTTGTCTTAATCTGGCCTTGCTTTGGTGGAGTCTAAAGGTAGAGAGAGAGAAGGAGAGAGGCTGAGGGGAAGGGGAACTACCGTACAGGAACCAGCACCCTCATCGACTGGCTACTCTCCTCCTGTCCAGAACATATCGCAGAGGTAACAGTCCTACCTGACACCATCTGTGACCACTCCCCTGTACTACTTACCTGGACAAACAAGTTCACCAAGAGTAAGCCTAAGACCACCAGGAACAGATCACTAAGGCCTGGTCAACTAAACTCCTTCAGGCACTACCTAAAAGGGATTGACTGGTCCCCACTGGATAGTGTCAAGGACGGAAACCAAGCACTGGATTACTTCTGCAGTATTTTTATTAAAGCCTGTGACATCTTTGCTCCTTACAAAACAAAGAAAGCCAGAGGAATCCCCAACCCCTGGATGTCCAGCCCTCTAATTGAATGCATGCGACTCAGAGATCACCTGTGGCATAGGGCTAAAGCCACCGGGAATCTAGCTGACTCCCAAGTGTATAAGGCAGCTAGAAATACCTGCACAAAACTCATATGTCTGGCAAAAGCAGCTTACTACAATGACCTCCTAGGAAAGACCTGGGGTAGAGGGATGGAGTTCTGGGACTCTGTAAAATCTCTCATGGGTACAGCCTCAAGGGCCCCACCGAACCTTACAGTTACCACCTCTGGTACATTGCAAGGCCCAAAGGAAATCACTGATGCTTTTAATGTTGCATTCATGGACCTCAGCAATGTGTTGCCCCCGAATACCTGAATCACACCCTTGCAGGCCAGCAACACAACCTCAACACCCCATTACCAAGGATAATGTTACCCCACCATTCTACTTCAGGCAAATTTCCACAGGTGAGACCATCAAATATATCAAACGGGTCCTTGGTAAGACCAGGATGGGAAGTGACATGATCGATATGAAGATGGTAGCACTCACATTAAACGCACTGGTGGCACCACTCACCAAGGTATTCAATGCCTCTCTAAGAGCTGGCATCTTCCCTGACAGGTGGAAAGAGGCTCTAGTCACACTTGTTTTTAAATCAGGAGACAGAGCTAATTTAGCAAACTTCCAGTCCATCTCGATTTTACCCCTCCCTCCAAAGCACTTGAAAGGGTAGTCTCATAACAACCAACAGAGTACCTAGAAAAGCACAGCCTTCTCTGCTTGCAGCAACATGGATTCTGACAAAACCACTCCACTGTCACCGTGCTAGTAGAGTACACCACTCAGCTTTATGGGGCCCTGGATAAAGGGATAGTGGTGGGGTCTATCTTCATAGACCTCACCAAGGCCTTTGACACAGTCAATCACCAACTGCTACTGAAATGTCTCCTCTCTACAGGATTGTCAATGGAATCTGTGGCCTGGTTCCATAGCTACCTAACCCATAGATCTCAATGGGTCAGGATTTGCAATATAATCTCTGAGCCCAGGGAAGTAAACCTAGAGGTCCCACGAGGTTCTATCCTTGGTCCTGTCTTATTCCACCTCTTCATAAATGACATGCCTTCTACCTGTCCTGCACACTCCGTACCCTATGCAGACGATGCCGTTATCTCCGTCCCTGGGAAAGGCCTGGGATCAATTAGCTCTGAACTTCAGCACAATTTTCTTGCATTGGAATCCTGGTTCACCCAAAATAAACTGCTATTCAACTACAAAAAGATAAAAAGCATGCTCTTCAGCACCCCACAGAGAAAGATTCGAGGGTCCTGACTGCATATACTTAGTAGCGAAGGAGAAGTACTAGACCAAGTCAATACATTCAAATACTTAGGGATTCACCTTGATAACACCCTCACCTTCACTGCCCATGCTGAGCAACTGGTAAAGTCCACCAACATGAAGCTTGGCATCCTGTACAGACATCACACCTCAATGACACTGGCTGCCCTGAAACTTGTTACGTGCAGTTCAGTTCTCTCATCTGTGGATTATGGTCTTGTCATATATGGGGCAGGCACAGACACAGCACACAAAATGACTCACTCTTGTAACCTATACAAGGAAACTGGCTGGCTCCCACTCCACCACAGACTCCAATACCAGGCCTGCCTCCTTGCAAAAAAGTCCCTGATGGGGTCCATGCTTATGGTTACTTCAGCCCTCTTTGTGCCTGCACAACCATCTAAATGCACAAAGAGTGCCTCCAGGACTGTTCTAGCTGTTCCCTTAAAATGAACCACCCTTGGCCAAAGATCCCTCTCCTACTGTGGGCCTAAATGATTCAATGATCTGCCTGCAGACATTGCCAACTCCCCCAGACTTGACTACTTTAAAAATGGGATTTGATCTCTTCTTGCCAGCAAATCTGACTGCCAGCATTTCTGTTATCCCATGGCCTCTGAGGCGGTTCTCACACCCATCAAACACTTCCCTCTCTCACTCCCACCCTCCTGTTCCACAACTGCCCTCTTCCCCCTCCCACCTCCCACCACCTACTACCATCCCCTTGACATAGCCTCACCTTGGCTGCTAAAACATGCATTTCTGCAGACTGGGAGCACCTCGTCTGAACTGTAACATGATTGTTAAACACTGTATTGCAACTTAATTAGTGCTGCATTAATATGTTTCTCTGGAAGTGTGGTCCTGTTTCTCCTTACTTCTTGTACCCTGATTAATGTTGTAACTGCGCACTATTACAGCTTGTTAGTTGATGTCTTTCTGTTCTGCAATGTTTCATCACCTGTAAATGTCCTGTATTCCTTGTTGACTTATAGCCTTTGTAAACAAGCCCCTGGCTCAAAGGTATTAATCCGAATTTGAAATAAACAAAAATAAATAAAAAAAAATATTCCAGAGGGAGGGAAGGCAATAAGAAAAGATCACTTGGCCAGCAGAGTGAGGGTGGGGAATAGAGAAGGTGCAGGAATCCTTGGAGTGAAGTGAGTAGGAAGAGAAGGGAGCAGGGGATAGCAGGGAAGAAAGATAGGAGGGGAGAAACCCAAAACAGTATTTGGCAATGAAAGTGGCACAGTGGGCCTGGTGGTGTGACAGCAGGGTGAGGATGAAGAGGGAAGAGGGAAGCGTAAAGGGAACAGTAATAGATACAGAGGGGAATGTCAGTGGCAAAACAGCAAAAGGCATTGCACAGGATATCCAGTCTGGCAAGGGGGGAGGTGATGATGCCATAGACATATCCACATAATTAAAGTCTAATATTTTTACCCCAAATTTACACCATAGCCATATCTTTACAGTACCTCATGGATGTGACAGCTGTCATTTTTCAAATCCTCACCAAAATGTTTTGGTTTTGTTACATCCCAAAAGGTGATTTTTCAGCCCCTGCATAAAATCACCTTTTGGGCAGGAGTTGAAAATTTTATCAGCCCTTGTTCTTGAGGTGGGGTAATAAGAAGGCTATGTTGAAAATTTGGTGTAAAAATTTAGGAAAAAAAATAAAGTTATGAGTCTACATTGAATTTTACTAACACAGGCTCATAACTGGTAATTTTCAATATTTTTAACCTGCATTTACAACACAACCATTTCTTTTCAGTACCTCATGAATGTGACAGCTGTCATTTGTCAACTCTGGCCCATAATGTGTTTTTTATCCTGAAAGCTGAATTTGCAGTCCCTACGAAAAAACACCTTTAGGCCAGAAGCTGAACATTTTCTCTGTCCCTTCTTCATTAGGCAGGGTCTCAACAAGACTGTGTTGAAAATTTTGTGTAAAATTATTATAAAACAAATGTTCAATATTTCTACCCTAAATTCCTCAGCTGTAGCCGTATCAGCTCTGGGCAGAAACTGTTTGTTGTAATGTGTGCTAGTGTGTATCTCATGTTTTTTTTCTGTTTCTGTATGTAATCCTTGGAGGGCAGTGAAGTCCTGTCCAAAACAAAGGCCTGATTGTAGGATTCTCCAGTTTTTTGCTATCACATTATCAAGCTTGTTGGCAAGAGGATTAACTGTGTTGCAAATGTATGTATCTTTGCATCCATCAAATTTGGTTCTTCTTTCTCTTTTAATAGCTTCACTCTGTTCATTTGTTGTACCACAGTTCTACTATATGTAAGTATCTCTTGTGAGTAGCCTCTTTGCCCACTTTGCTCTAAACACATGCATATTCTGAGGATGCTTGTAAAACATTAACTCCAACATTTCTTCCTTTGCATATGTCATACTTTTGTAACTTTAAGTTGGGGAAGAGGTGGCAAAATCCTCAAATTTTATTCTGTGAAATATTTTTCGAAATTCACACATTTCGCAAAATATTTAGTTGGTGCGAAATGTGCAATTCTACCATCGAAATGTGGAATTTTGCTGACAAAATGCAGAATTTTGCCCACAAATGGCAAAATGTAGCCACTTACAGGTATAATTCTGCTGTTCACAAGCAAAATTCTGCATGTTGAGTAAAATTCTACATTTCGCACCTGTGAAATAATTTGCAGAATGTGTGAATTTAGCAAAATATTTTGCGTGGAGAAATTTGCAGTTTTGGCTGTGAAATTAAATTTTGCTGCATCTCTAAATGAGGTGATATGGCATAGCCATTGGTCTGATAAAGGGGTCCACCCATAATGTCATCATTGTTGGAGATGAATGTCCCTGATATTTTTTTTGTATGTGGCTATTTCTATTCAGAATTGCACTTTCTCACTTTAGCACATGGAGATGACAATCTGCATCAAGATAAGTGAATCTTTTGAATATTGCAATGAAATAATCAGAACAGTTATAACTATCTTGCCTGCACTGTGGTAGAACAGAGATATGTAATGTGCCTGGCTACTGCTGTATAAGTTAGAGATGGACATATGCAATGAAATAAAGACCAAAAGAATATTTTTTTACTAGCCAATAATTATTTACAAAGTGATAAAATAAGGGAGAGTGACACACCATCTGCTAGAACAGTTGAAATCTGACTGCCAACAGTGGTCATTGTAGTGAGGTAGTTGGGAGCAGCCCCCCCCCCCCCGAGAAGGGGAAATGGAGACAATGAAGTCCTGAGCTTTGGCTACTAAACACTATGGAGAGACTGTACGTCAAGAGCATTGCTATTTTAAAATATTTAATGGCTATTTATTGCCCTATGCATTAACCTTTCTAATTGATTCTTAAGATGCTAAGTGAAAAACTAGTTCCTTGTCATCTTCCATATTTTTTTTTAAATAACTTTCTGGCTACTTATCCCTGACTGAGTTGTGTTGATGTTATCATTTGCACAGACAGTGCCACTTTATAAATGATCACAATTGCCTGCACTGAGTGAAATAAACACTACCAGTTAGTGAGTAGCTATCAAACTCTCAGCCTTTTGCTTTGTGAGATACATTATCTGTTTAAATGCATTAAGGAGCACTGTCTTTGAACTTTAAAACAAAAAGTGCATTGCAAATGCTGGATATAATATTATAAGAAGAGATCCAAAGGAATATACTGTACAGTCAGTCTGGATCTGGGAAATGTGCAATTTCATGGTTTTATAAATATATGAAAGAAACAAAAAAAACTTTAGTGAAAACTGGAAGAGAGACATGCTCTTGTTATTCATTTGGATGCAAATATCTGATACATCCCTATGTGGTTTTTGATACTGCCATGCATTTCACAAGGTGCTGGTTGAACTACTGGCTTTTGGAGGGTGGTAGAACCTGCCTTACTCTGTATAGATAGGTTTAGTACACAGTGCACTCTTTTTATGTCCCTGGGAGCTGGGAAACACTGATGTCTTGTATGAAGCATATACTGTGCATCAGAAGAATCAGCTCACCCTGGATTTTATAATTGCACTGGTAACATGGCTTTAGCTTAGAAAATGACTTAATGTATATTAAAAAATTAAGTTGACAAGGTATTAAAATGTACTGTTGTATGGTGCAGTGTTTCTATATATGCCAGTTAGTTTGCAGTAAGGTGTCTGTTTTTGTTCATGTGTGAGTTTGGAAATCTAAGAGTGAGAAGTAGAAGGCAATGACTGCCTACAGTTCCTGAGAGTGAGTATTTGATGAGGTTTATGTTCTCATAGTCTACAGACAGAATGGCAGGATTATTTAGAAAACAAAGCGTTAATTGTGACATTGGTAGATTTAAAATGTTCCTATCTTTTGATTGTTCTGGGGCTACTGATTCTGTTCTGCTAGTGGCAGAGCAGTGGCTTGTGTCTATGCAATTTAAGAGCCTGGAGGACTGAGGATGTTATGTGTCTTGTTACAGGCAACATAATATGGAGACTACTGGTAGGGCAACCATGCACAACCAGCCTGTGCTGCAATAGAGGGGTTCTGATTACATGAGACCTTGAGAATGAAGCTTGAGAGGTCCAATATAATCAAAAGCCTGAGATGGTAGCTCATGCTAGTTGGATATGAGGTTGCCTAACCAATAATTTTTATAATGCATATTTTTTTTAGTTTTTTTTAAACAAAAGTGTGTTTGCAGTGTTCCACTGCAACAATGAACATACTAGCAGTTTCAGTTCACAACTTGAACTGATAGCTGTGCTTGTGGCAGTGCTGTGAAAAACATCTGATGTCTCTAGTGTTTCTGATCATCTGAACCCTTGTTGTACTGCAGAATGGTACAACCACATTTTATGACATTTGAAAAGTGATGCAACAAGGTTTCAGCTGGCATAGACCTCCATTCAGAACAAACTCTCACTATATACTATAAGTGGCTTCAAAGCTATAAGCTCCTTCTTTAAAAGCATGTGTTCTACCTGTTGGATGACATTGCCTCCATAGAATTTATCTTTAAACTTCTCATGTGTTATTTTACTCACGTGGCAGCACTTTATATCTGTGACATGAAGAAAGCAAGGCTTTTGAAATAACTGTGTTTCAAAATGCTTTAAAGCCCACAGCAAGTGCAATAATTCACTGGAAAATAGGAAAGGTAAACAAGAGCATCTTCTATCATAACGCTTTTTACAAGTAGTAGAATCAACTGCATCCTAAAAGCAAACAGGGCAGCTGCCTTACAGCTAATACTTAAAAGTATGTAGGAAAGCCAGAATTATTTTGGTTTTGGCAGCAATATTATTAAGAAAATGCATTGAGCCTCATAAGGATCCTTTCATTTCATGATATAAGAAATACCACTATTGACTGAAAGGTATTTTGCTGCCAAACGCGTTCATCACCAGGTAAAATAAGAAATAAGCATATTCACTAAAATGTAAAAACGTGTTAAATATAATATGAAAATCCAAGGCTGTCCACGGTGGCTAATATTTTCTGTTTGTCACGGAAAATGTAATTTGGATTTTTGGTGTAATAATTTAGTTATGTAGTGCGCTTAATGTGGACATGGCCTAAATCTATAAAAGAACATCAGTGGAATACTTTAAAGTCAATAATATTAGATGCATATGTTCTGAACTTCAGTAAGCACACATTATTACAGTGCACTAATTTCTGTCATTTATAGGATAGGGCATATTTCCCATGACCAACAAAAACAACCAGTTTTGCTAGTAGAAGGCTTTGTCATTTCAAAAGAACTGTGGATGATCTTCTGTGTTCACATCCTGGAGCATGACAGGACTCTGTGTTGGTTCCATGACATATTAGTAACTGCAAAATGGCAACTACATCAATAGTGAATGCACAGTATTTCACAAAACACAACAACGGCAATGCACACACTACACCAAAAACCAAACTGGTGATAGATCTTTATATTCTTTATGGAGCGGCGAACTTAACTTTCTTTGCTGCCTTATTTTTATATAATCAACTCCGGGGGGACACACTTCAGGAAGGGGGAGAAACTCAGGTGGATGCAACTCAGGCGGGAAGAACATTTGGGGGAAACTGCAGGTGGGGAGAAAACAGCTGGGGTATTGGGACTCCAGCACCAAAAAGAAAAAAAAATTAAACAACCCCCCCAACACCAAACTACACACACCCCTACGTAGTCCTGAGCCTAGGTCCACCAGCATTGAAAACAGTGATGGTAGCTACCATACCAAATGAGCAGCTCAAAATTTGCCTCCCCAGCAAAGCCTCTTATCCTTCTTCTATCAGACTCTATTCTCTATACTCACTGTTTCGATCACTATTCATTAAATCTCACTGTGGGTAGGGGTAGGGAAATGGGCAGACTAGATGGGCCTAGCGGTCCTTATCTGCCGACAAAGTCTATGTTTCTATATTTCTGTGCTGTATTTCTACATTTGCTAACCCAACAGGCACTCAAATTTAGTCACTCATAATTGAGTCACTCAATTTGAGTTGCCCACATAACAGGATACACTCTGGGTGTGCTATGTATTTGGGGTTTGTAAAATAAAGACACCAGATACCCAGCTCACAAGTTCAGTGGGCACACAAGTATTGGGGAAGGTCTGTATAGTGCATGTGCAACATTATAAGCTCATGTACCTCTGAGTACTGGCAACGCTGCTACAGTAAGTGAGTCAATTGTTGCTAGGGAGTCACATAAATAGTTGTATGCTTATGTAAAGTATGTGTAGCCTTTCATATTCTCTATCCCATATTGTAACTACAACTTGGTTATTTATTTTCAGATTACAATACCTTTGAGCCGGAGGCTCTTTTACAAAGGTTCCATGTCAAGTAAAACACAAACACAGTTACACAGTAAGTTACAAAAAACAGGTAAGGTGAGCAGTGGATGACAGACAAAATAAAGTGCAAACTTAAGGAGAATACAGAATAACAATGCAGCCAGGCAAAGGCTATGTCATGATAGAGGGGTGGTATAATAGGATTGGGATAGTATGGGAATGTGGATAAGACAGACAGAATAGGTAAGCTTAGATCACTGGGAATGGGGATAAAAGGAGGGGGAGGAGAAATAGATGTCACCCACTAATAAAAAGACCTAGGCATCATGGTGGATGCATATATGAATAACTCTGAGCAGTGCAGGAGAGCAGCTAGCAAGGCAAACAGGATGTTGGGATGCATCATAAGGGGGATCACCTCTAGAAGTAGGGAAGTGATTATGCCGTTGTACAATGGACTGGTTAGACCACACCTTGAGTACTGTGTACAGTACTGGAGACCACACTTGAAGAGGGACATACAGCTCCTGGAGAGGGTACAGAGGTGGGCAACTAAGATGATATGAGGACTAGGGGATTTCACATATGAGGACAGACTTGAGGAACTCTGCCTGTTTTCATTGGAGGAGAAGAGAGACAGGGGGGACATGATTGAGGTCTTCAAGTACCTCAAGGGAATAAATAGGGTAAACATGGAGGGTGTCTTTAGACTAAAGCAGGGAGGTATCACCAGAGGGCATGGTTTGAGTTGGAAGGTGAAAAGGTGAGGGGGAAAAGAGGATGTTTTTCACTGAGAAGGTGGTGGACCCTTGGAATGCACTGCCTGGCAAGCTGGTTCAGAGATCCACAGTGGAGAGCTTCAAGAGAGGGTGGGACAGACACAGAAAGTGGATGTATCAGATGATGGCCTGGACCAGGGGGGTGGGGATGGATGATAGAGGTTTCTGGAACACAAGGGAGGGGGGCATCAGCACCCAACTAGGGATCTGAGGTTCGAGCAGACTCGATAGATCGTAAGGCCTAATCTGCTGTCAATTAGCATGTTAGTATGTCCAAGGGGGTGTCAGTTTCACTACAAATGGGGAGGTAGTTTAGGTCAGACAATCACACCTGCTCTGTGTTGCAAGGTGCTGGTGAAGTTCGTACTTAAAGCGGCCACTCTTGGACTGGTCACAGAGTGATAGTGGGAGGTCATTCAGGCAGCTTGGTGCCCTGTACTTGAAGGGGCACTGTGCCATGGAGGTGCAACAGAATGGGATTTGGTAGGCTAGGTTTGACATTCCATGGGTGTGGTAAGGGTTAGTTACCTGGATAAGAAGCTTTAGGAAGAATGGAGGGGTTAGACCAAGACAGATTTTTTTCACAAAGAGACAGGTCTGATACTTTTGTATGGCCCTTAAGGTGTAGCCAGTTAGATCGAGCATACAACTCACAAGTAAGAGTGAGTCTATGTGCCCCAGTAGCTAGTCTGCAGGTTTTATTAAGTACTATGCTGATTATTTTAAGTGTGGTATCTGTGGCAGCACCATAAATAATTAGCCCATAGTCAGTTAAAGAGAATACTGAACAGCTGATTGCAATGTGGAGGGCATCAGGGGCGAGACAGTGCTTATGGCTATATAAGAGCCCAATCCTGGTGTTTACTGCCTTAGCTAAATGGTCGACATGAGTGAACAATGACATGGAGGTATCTAGGGTTATACCAAGGTATTTGAACTGCTGGACTTGTTCAAGGGGTGAGTTAAGATTGTTAAGAATGGTCAACTGGTGTAGTTTGTTCCTATTGTGAGGACTGGTGAAAAGCATAGATTTTGTTTTTTGTAATAAAGAGATTGTGGTCAGAGAATCATTTCTTGACAGCAAAGAAGTAGTCCTGTAGTTGTTGTTTAAAGGGGGGAGGGTCAGGGTGACTTGAGAAAATGATAGCATCATCCACATAGAGAAGTAGGTTAGATGAGCAAGCCTGAGGGAGGGTGTTGAGGAGTAGACTAAAGAGCCGAGGACCTAGGATTGATCCTTGTGGGACCCCAGATCGCACATGGTGGCTGTCAGAGAGCGCATTACTTATTTTGACTTTCTGGGATCAGCCACCAAGGTAGGTCTCAAACCAACCCATTATCGAGAGCCCCGGAGCATAAAGTGAGTCGAGTAATAGGGTGTGATTGACCATATCAAATGCGTTTGTGAGGTCGCTATGTATTGCCCCCACTAGGTGACCCTGGTCCAGAGTGTTGTGCATAAAGCCAGTGTATTCAAGTAGCGCAATGGTGGTGCTATGAGCCTTCCTGAATCCATGCTGTTGCAGGCATTGTAGTCAATATTTCTAGAGGTGTTTTATAAGCTGATCCGAGACAATGCAGTCCAAGGCTTTTGAGTGAGGAGGAAGAATGGAAATAGGGCGATAGTTAGAGGGCTGAGTTCAGTCACCATTCTTGTGGACAGGTCTAACCACTGCAGCTCTCCATAGTGCTGGGAACTGCCCAAAGCAGAGTGATAGGTTCAGCAGTTTAGAGAGGGGGAGTAGGACCGCATCCAGGGTTAGATGAAGGAGTTTCAGATCAAGTGCGTCACTACTGAATTTAGTTTTGCCTAGCACCCGACCTAGGTATTTTTTAGCCTCAGTTAAGGTGACTCTCCTGAAATGAAATAGGGGAGGGCTTGGGAGGGGCAGGCATTACTGCCTTTTGCTATGTAGGTCAGTGTGTCAAAAATGTCAGAGAGGAGAATGCCGCCATGGTCCTCGGTCTGCATATGAACACTGCGTTTTGTTTTACATCTAAGGAATTTTGTCCTACTGGGGCCTCCGTAGTTGCAGCTGGTTGTCATGGTTACCTGCCCCCAACTAGATGGCTTTACTGTTACTGTTTTTTTTTCTTTAAATATTCATTGATTTTTTTCAGTTTATTGTGTCATTGACTGTTTTTCAGTCTGTTTTCATCTGTGGCTCTGAGAGGGGCTACATTAAAAAAATGAATCAATCAGGGACTTGGCAGTGACACAGTGGTAGTGGTGGGCGTGCTTTCGCTCTGAGGATCAGTGTGGTCTGGGGAAAGGAAAGGCAAGGATCTTTGATACATTTCTGTTGTGTCTTACTGTTAGGCTCTCTTTTTGTTTTATTTTCATTTTTATTTTCTCAAGCCGCCAGCCGCCTGGTACCTCTGCCCAGTCACGGACTATGGACTTCCACCCCCCACAATGGCTGTGACTCTTCAGTACCCCATGGATTGCCCCCCATGGTGGGGCTGTGGTGCCCCTGGCACAATGCCATAGATGTCAGGATATATCAGAGGGCCAGCCTGGGGGGCGAATTGAAGTCATGGCAGGTGTCATCATGGTCGACCGGCAGTTGTTCCCTTTTTCCTGGTTTTCTCTGGGGGACGTGCAATGACATCCTGCATCCACCTCATCCCTAGGACTTGCTAGTCAGTGATAGCTGTGTGACCCTCGGCCTCCACATGAGGTCCATGGTGCACCAGGCGCATTCCCCACCTCCCCGGAGAAGGACAGCAGTCCTCAGGATGCTCCATTCTTCTCCCCCAGTTGGTCCCTCCAGTGACCCAGATCTGTTCCCAAACCTGGGTCACCAGCATCATGAGCAGAAATCCAACCACTGTGCTGATGGGCCAGCTGTTGGGCTCTGTTTTGATGTTTTGCAGTGAGAGGGTAAGTTAATTAATATGGGTATCGGCAGGAGTGCGGTGGTGACTGGTGGGTGGTCCCATTGAGTAGCAGTCTGATGCAGATGGAAGGTCCGTTACATTTTCTTCCATGGAGGTGTATGGGTCACAGAAGTAGCTCTGGAGAGGGTTTGTTCTGTATGTTTATTGTGGTGATCAATCAGAGTTATGGCTACAAAGTGTGTGAGGGAGGTGACTTCGCTTGGGTGGGGGGCAGCGTTGCCCGTTACCGAGAGGAAAAACATGGCAGCTGCTCATTTTGAAAATTTGGGGTGCCCAATGATACACTAAGTAATGGGGCACCCTGAATTGGTACTTATTTGTTACTGGGCTCTATTGAAAAATAAATGCATGGCTGACCACGGCACTTAGCCAATCAACATGTATTATTTTTCAAGCCCATTTTCTAAGTATAAATAAACTGTAAAAAAATAAATAAAAATAAATAAATAAAAGATGCCATGTTCAGATGTTAAATTATCAGCTAGAAGACCTATTCCCTAAGTTTGAAAAGACCTACCACACTGATTACATCATGCTTTCAGGAAATGTGTGCTCTCATCAGCGAAGTACAGGAATTCCACACTATGGAGAATGAAGTATGTTTTGGGGGGTATAGTTGACTACTGGGTGTATTTAGGGGGGTATTTTGGAGGAATTGGGTGGCAACTGCAAGTTGATTTCTTTTTTGCCACACTTTAAAATGATGTGGTTGGGCATGGGTAGGCAGGGTAACAGTAACAGATGCTACAGGTGATACAGTACTTTGAAGCTGATCATGATGCAGAGTCCAGGATAGGGCTTGTTTAATGGTTCCCCTACCGGAGAATCTTCCTTTCTTGCTTTTCACCTTTTTCATTATGCCACCTTCTCCACTGAGAATCTTCATGTTTTATAATCACACCCAGCACCACTACAAGCCATTTGTGTAACTGATATCAAATTGTAAAGCTCCTCTTGTTCTTCATCCTCTTCTTGTATATGTGCTTCCTTATGCCTCTTCTCTGCTTATACTTCTTCCCTCTTCTCCTCCTATCATACATTTTCTCTCTGTTCTTCCCACTCCTCCTTGTACTTTCATGCTCCTGCCCCTTCTTTATCGCAAATAGATCATGTGCTTTCCCCTGCCCTTTTACCATCTCCACTCATGCTTTCACCTTTCTTGTTCCTCTACTGTTTCAACTCATATCCCTGCTCTGATAGGTGTATTTTCTTATCATTCCCACTTACAGCCTGCTTTGGTGGCAGCTACTTGATAATTGTTTTCATGTTTTTTTAAATATGTTTTTAATCAAATATAATCTTGCAGTGACCTGTTCAAGATTATATTATGGGCAATATCTTGGTTAAAATATAAGCATTGATTATATCACATTAGTTGTGCCAACATTTAAACTACTTGTTGTATAGAGGCTGTGCTACTGTTCACAATGCTGATGACTCGGGTTCAGGAATGAGCCCGAGTCATCAGAAACCCAGCAAGGGAAGGTGAGCTGAGCATCCCAGAGGATGCTTTCAACCCTGGGGAAGGGAGAAGGTCAGATTCCGCTGTGCTACTGCCACCAGTGTGACCCCAGGTGGCAGTGCAAGTGGAGCCACTTAATTGGGGAAGGATGCCAATGGGTACTGACATGCAACACATGTGCATGCATGCAAACATGCCAGGAGCTCTTCTCGGCATCCACTGGGGAAGGAAAATGAGAAAAACAGAGCACCAGCCACTGCAGAAGGATGTCAGCCACTAACCGCAGGCTCTACACTGCCAACCGGGGTTCTCCCATTTAAGCACCCACCCCATCTCCTTCAGTGATTAGTTGCTCCCTCCCAATGGCCCCATGTAGGGGAGGTAAACCAGGGTGTAAGTGGAAGAGAAAAGTCCTAGGGATGGCAGATTATGGGGCTGAATGAGTGGGTAGGACAGATGGGGTCTGGCTGTTAAGTGCAAGTAAGTACACTAAATTAGAAAAAAATACTTATTGCATAGATTGTACCTTAAATCACTACAAAATGTTTCAAACTGTAAGTTTAGTCTTATTTTGAAATGGGTCTACTTAAGTCATTACAAGGGCCTAGATAATATTAAGTGGTGTTAGAGGTATCAAGCCTCTCAAGATTAGATTGAAATACACTATATGATTCTTTTAATTTGTTTAATTTATAGGTAGCCTCTTTTGTTTTAGTTTATGTCATATCTTATTCTAGTTAATCATAATCCATCTAGTGCCTTGCCAGGTTCAATTTCATTCTCAAACTGAATTGTGCGTTCTCCTGTCATAGCTGTAAATGACAGATACCTAGCATATCTTCATTTGTGTATGTTCTGGACACACCTTGGTTTACTATGGTCAATCATGCTTCAGCCATTTTTGACCATGGCTTGTCCAGGCTTACCTCCCCTAGATGGGGCCATTGGGAGGGGGCAGCTAATCCCTGAAGGACACTGGCGCTGGGCACGATGGTCTTGAGCCCAAACTACTCAGGCTAGGGGCACTTTTTATAGCCCGATCTATTGTCCACATGTTCAATGCATCACTGACCTTGGGCATAATCCTGGACATCTGGAAGATAGCCAAAGTCATTCCTGTCCCCAAACAAGGTAACCCTAAAGACCCAAGGAACTACTGCCCAATAGCGATCCTGTCAGCGATCAGAAAACTTCTAGAAAAGCTAGTTGCCTCATAGCTCACCCACTACCTACAGACCCACAAGCTACTCTCTCCTGCACAACATAGGTTCAGAAAAGGGCACAGCTCCTCCACTGCCCTAGCAGTTGTTACCTCAACAATCAGGTCTGCTGCTGACCAAGGCAAACTGACCGGGGCCATCTTTGTGGATCTCTCGAAAGCCTTCGATCAGATTGACCATGCACTACTGTGCTCCTCTCTCCTGTTCCTCGGCTTCTCCCCCCCCGCCCTTTCCTGGGTCAATAATTACCTCTCAGGCAGGCAGCAGTACACCAAGTACAACAAGGCCCTGTCTAAGCCTGCTCAGGTCAGCTGCGGGGTCCCACAAGGTTCTGTCCTGGGACCTCTCCTGTTCTCCCTCTTCATAAATGAGCTACCCCCGACCCTGACATGTGGGTGCTCAACTCTGTATGCTGATGACCTAGTCATCATGACCAGCTCCAGGGACATCTCTACAATAAATGCCAAGCTAAACTCCGACTTTGACCTAATCCAAACCTGGCTAAGGAACCACAAGGTTGTGATTAACCTGCAGAAGACACAGGCAATACTCTTTGGCTCAACAGCCAAGACAAAAGCTGTCCTGGTCTCGCTAAAGATCTCAGGATCCGATGGGTCCCCACTACAAACTGCAGATGCTGTAAAATAGCTGGGGGTGACACTCAACTCACTACAGGATCTAAATCTGCACATACGCAATGCATGTAAGGCCTCTAACTACAAGTTGGGCCTTGCATACAGAGCAAAGAACTGCCTCACCCCAGCTGCCCAGCTGGCCCTAGCCAGAGAAGTCCTTCTACCCACGATCTGTTATGGACTTGTCACCTTCTCCCAAGTTGCGAAAACTAGTCTCGCAAAATGGGACTCAGCGTACAACAGCATATGTTGCTTTGCGCTTTCAGCTCCCCACCTCACCCACCGCTGTGAGCTCTACTCCCAACTTGAGTGGCTCCCACCAGAATTGCACTGCTCCTATGTTATGGACAACTTCATAGACAATGTTGTCAGAACTGCCACCCCCTTAGTCCTTGTCGAAACCCTCACTCCAGCTACCCCATCCCACCATCTGAGATCCAGTGACTCACATGCCCTCCTGTTTCCCAAGACTCAAACCCAAATGGGCTACCAGGCCTTCGCTGCATATGAACCCAGGTTGTGGAACTCCCTTCCATCAAGCACTAGCTCCTCCCCCTCCTGCCACAGCTTTAAAACCTCCCTCTGGGGCTTTCTCAAATCAGCCTCCACATGCCTCAGCTCTAGATGAACCTCCTTGACCCAGGCCACTCCAAATGGCTGAGTCACTACCTAATTTATCTGTCACATGCAGCAGACCTATGCACCTTATCCACTACCGAGCTAGTAGTTTACTAGTAGGGGTAGTCCACTTAGACCAAACGGCTCAATCAGTGTGGGCATAGCTACTGTTCTATTTCTATAGCTTGCCCTGGGCCTTCTCTATCCCAATGTGCTTCTCATCTGTCTACCTGCAAGCTTCACAGCTTTGCTGCCCAGCATGATGATCAATGTCTATCATGATAGTACCATACTGTTTATACTACCTGCTGTATTCTACCTGCTGCCTGCTTTGTAAACCCTTGTTGTTTCTTGTATTGACCTTGTTGACTGATGCACTTACAGTAAATGTAACATTACTTGTTCTTGTCTTTTTGTCTGATGAATGTACCTTGTAATCTCCCTGGTCGCACCTAAAAATAGGCACTTGGCTGCCTAGCGTGCTTACCCAGTTAACAAAAGCAAATAAATAAATAGGACAGCAACCAGATTTACATAATGTAGTTGCATATCAGAATGCAGAATTCAGCAGTTTAGGCTACTATAAATAATCACAGTAATTACTGTTTTTGCAATTTATTATGAACAAGTAAGGCTTATACAGGAAAATTAGTTACTTACACATAATAAAAATAGTCTGAGACCTCATCCCATCTTTAAAGAGTCTCATTTTATGTTAGTATAAATACCAATTTGGCCTTTATAAGAGTTATTAATTAGGAGAGCATTAGAAAAAGGAACAGCAGCAATGGGTAAATAAATGAAATCTGTTTCAAAAGTATTGTACATGTGATTAACACATGTTCTTTACAGAATGTTAAAGCTGGTAGAAAAAATGAAATAACAGGAACAATGTAGAATTTTTTTTTTATAATTCGTGAATATTCTGAAATCAACAATCATGGATAACCATAGATTGGCCTGATCAACATGAATAATTTTCAAACTCCAGTATATTACCCATGGTTATTCACGGTCTGTGCTTGATCATTTACAGTCAGTGGTTGTCCATAGATGACGGTGGCTAATGTCATGAATAAACAATGAATGACCATGTTCACTGCCCATGTGTAAACACTGTTAAATTATTTACAACCATGGTTTAGCCATGATCCTAAGAGTGAGGTGGCTACACATGTATGCTGGATGATGAAATGACGCAGCTGACAGATGCCAACAATAATGAATCACAATAGTAGTTGACAATTTGACACCCGCATAACATACAAACCACTAGACCACACCACACTAACAGACCTGCACACTACACTGCTGAGAGATCTTAGTGTCTCACACAGCAGCCTACACTACTTCACTTTTCATTCACTGATTAACTGGCAGGCTCACTTAGATAGGCAACAAAATAAAAAATATGGATTTCTGAGCCCTGCACAGTGCACCACCAGCAGTCAGTAAAATAAAATCACATGATTTTCACTGGCCTAGCTGCCTAAAGATATTGGTTCATAAGGAATAAGGCATGACAGAGGGGAGAATATTCTCTGTTACTGTACCTAATGATGGGTTGGAGTCCCAAGTCCAAAGGGCGAGGAACTTCAAATTCCATGAGCTACACTGACATAGCATAACCCTCCCAAAGTAATTGCCTTATTCTGCTTATAGAATGTTTAGTAATTTATTTTTTAGCAGTGTAATAGTGTTGTAATTTGGTGTTGTATCTTTAAATGATTGGGTTCAGGGCATTAGCATACATTAAATATACAGCAGGGATTAGGTAGCGGCTTTTAAGCTGCACTAGCTGAGTGCAGTTGCATTGCAGTTATTTAGCTACAGTTGGTCCTGTTGCTTTAAGTAGGTATTCCTGACTTCTGTCTTCCTACACTTCCCAGCTGATCTGTGAAACTGAGCTGGGAGCCAGGGATATGATTCCTGCAATTTCCACCTGTCTGAGTCACACTTGGAAGTATGAATGTTCATGAGATGCCATGTAACCTAACACAAGTGCACTGCAGTCGATGATAACATTCATGCAGGGAGTATGAGCTGTTCTGTGTTTGTTTTTAATTTTTTGCATTCTATACAATGACTATGGGAATAACAATTTGCACATAAATGTATTTATTTTCTTGTCTGAAAGGTCTGAAGTGGAAATAAATCATTTACTTAAATCTTAGGATTGTCAACAGCATTTATTTCCATTTTAGGACTGTTCACAAAGGAGATCTTAACCAATGGGAGAACAGTTTCGACAATGCCTGATGACATCACAATGGAACCGCTGCAGTTAAAAACAGAGCAGTGAAATCAAACAGAAAGTGTCAAATCTTCACTAAAAGAATGAATCTTGTCAGACAGGCACTGACATTGTATAAAAGATGCATGTTATTTATTTATTTATTTGTTTAGCGGGTAGGTGCACTAACCCAAAGGACCGTTTTCAGGCACCACCTGGGCCATGAAGATGGCACATAGGAATACAGATAATACAATTACATAAATTAAGAATGGTGCAGATGATAATACAAACTAGTAATACATTGAATGCTTAGAATACAGTAACATACAGATAAGGTACAAAAATACACTGGAAAGCAAGAAACACAAATTGAATACAATACAAAATAAGGTGCAAGTGCAATATAAACAATGGTATAGGCAGGCAGTCTATAGAATATCCAGCTTAGAATAATGGGACAGTTTTGGCCTAGGGATGGGGAAGGACTCACATCTGTAGGGTTACCTGGCTGGTACATTCGGCTTGTGCCAGTAGCCAGGCTTTAAAGTGTGATTTGAATGTATGGTGCAAGTCTAGAGAACGGAGAGAGGACTGGTTAAAAATATCACATTTATTTTTATCTGCATGGTTAGAAGTTGTGTTGATAGTTTAGTGATGTACTGTATCTACAGCCTGGGTTTGCATATAATCATAATTTTGCATTATAGTTTGTGTTTCTAATAGGTGTTTAAGATGTTTTGCCTGTATGACCAGCATTGAATCTTTTGGGATTTGGATTTTTGAGTAGCAGATATCCTTTTCTAAAATTGTTGGATGGATTTCCTTTGCAGTCCGTGGTCCTTTAGCAATGTTGCTACAGTATGTTGGGGGTAGGGTGGTCATGTTTTTTTTTTTGTTTGTTTGTATGATTTCATTTTGATGTTGCTGTGTTGTTTGATTTGGATTGTGACCCTGAGTATATGTAATTAGTGTATTGACCTTTTAGACCCTGGCAGGTTGTGCTCTCAATTAATTCACCCCATCATGTCTTCTTAGCAGTAGTATGTACTAGGTTAATGCGGTAATATGTGGAGGGATCCTGACTAATGAGGAGACAGTATTTACTACACATCATTTTACAGTTTTTTTAACTAGCTAACTAAAAAGATAATGCATGATTCTTTGATCACTTATGCCTTTATCTGATCACAAATCACTCCTTTATTGATGAAATAAGGAACCCTCAGGAGCCACATCCTTTTCCTCCCAGGGAGAGGGAAAGAGACAGAGAGAGAGAGACATGCACAGCTTAAGGATTTCTTAGTCTCCAGCATTGCTCACTGAGGTTATAGTATGATATCCCATAATTTGGTCTCCCAACCTACGCTATACCGAGATTGGGAGACCAAAATTCAGAATCTCAGTGGAGACTTGTGTTATGAGGGGAGCTTTGTCCCCTGCACCACCCTAACTAAATTAACCAGCTCTGAAGGGGAGCAGACTTCAGACTCGGTAGTAAAGTTGGGGGATGCAAAAAATAAATTTGCAAAATGTTCCCCTACTGGGAACAGTACCCTGTCCCCAAAAGCCTGCTGGCTGAGCTTCAGAAGCATTAGTGCTCCTCACCACAGAGGAGCTCAGCCAGCAACTCGCTCCACCACCCTCAAAAGATTACGTCAGGTGGAACCATATTCCACAGGCGGAACCTAACATTTCACCAGGTGAAATACAATTTCACCCAGCAAAATGCAGTTTCGCTTTTGGGCAGAAATGTTGGGCACTCCACATTTTGGGATACTGAAGCTGGGTCCATGAATGTCAGGACTCTGAGCTTCAGTATCCTGATAGGATACCCTCATGGGTTGCTACAGGTAATATGGCTTGGCAAAATTTTTTTACATCCTCAGTATGTGCTCCCTGTAAAACAAATGCTATACACAGGACCACCTATTGGCCCAGCTGCTGTGCTGACAACCTAAGTTCATAAGCAGACTCAGGCAGTCATCTGGGGTTGAGAGAATAGTGCTGCAGATGGCAATGCTTCTCAGCCCAGGAAGGACATGGCACAGCCTCCATCATTGCATGACCCATGTGGTAGACAAAGGGAAATTACTCCCCCAGAGGATTTGCTGCAGCAACTAAGACCCACAGATGAATGATGGCATCATCAACTGGGTGGAGGGCAAGAGAGAAAAAATAGAAAGAAAAAGCATAACCCACCAGAATGAGATCAGGTACTCTAAGACCACTCACTGCAGGAACCTTGACTGGGAGGACAGTGTGCATAGTGACAGTTGGACCTTATGGCTTACTATCCTGCATATCAGATATCCTTAGATCTCCAGTGACCTGCATAAAAGACGCAGTAAGAAATGGAGTTATGGATATTTTCACCAAAAAAGATCTGGAAAGGTGCAAACAGTATAAAATGTGTAAGTGGCTTACAAAGAATGAAAGAAACCATAGTATGGAACATTACCTGACTCAGTTAATAGATTGAGTCATAGAAAGTTAATCACACATTTCAGATTCAAGTGCTTTACCAGTCAATGGAGAGTAAATCAGTACAATAAAGATAAGGAAAGAAATAACACTTTGTGCAAATGTAAATTAGGGCAGGATTATTTGGTACATTTGGTTATTCTCCGCCCTTTATATGACTTGCAAGATGGCGGCCAAGTTGGGCTAGCCACAAGACTCAGTGTGTGTATGTTTGCTGGTTTTGGTGTTTGATTGTATATTTAAGTTTATTCATTTTATTGTATTCTGTTTTGTTATTTTATTTTTTTAGTGCAGTTAGTTAGGAACGAAGGAGTGATTTAATTATTGTAGAACATATCGGGTTAGGTTAAGTAAAAACCGAATTGTCCGTGTAGAGCCACACTATATTTAAATTACATTTTGACCTGTCTTTTTTTGAGCGACTAACAGTTTCATTTTTCAAGTTTGGTGGAGAACATTATTGTCTTTCCTACCTGGTGCCGGGATCGAGGACGAAGATTGAGGAGGGCCATTTTTTCATCCATGAGTGCAGATCTGCCGTAAGGATCTTGAGCTTGAAGCCTTTGGCAGAGTTGCCTGGTTTTCGTGACTGTTGGACTATTGGACTGTTGGAACATTACTGCAGGGGTTCAGTTTCAATGGTTTTTACAAGTATTGGGACCTGAATCATCACATCGGCACTTTTTGTCTGATGAACAAGGTTATTGGAAGTTCTTCCTGAATTTTGGCCTGCTGCCTATGTGGCTAGATAAATGGTGGCACTGACCTGAACCCAGGGGAGGAATCACTGGGGGCAATTGGCTGTTTGGTGCCTGGGTCTTGGGCCACTGGAGAGCTTTCACTGTGGTACCCAGTAGCACTGTGGTTCCTGGGGGACGTGGGCTGGAGAGCTAGCTCTACCCAGAAGCCTATTTGCAGCTGAAAGGCGCTGGCAGTGATTCCTCAAGGGACGTCTGGGTGGCAGAGTAGCATGGATCAAGGGGAGTCTTCCTAAGATCCCTGGAGTTGCAGCAGTGCCTAGAGAAGCTTTTTCCTATTAAGACATTTGGACATTTTGCAGCACTTGATGGATGGTTAGACTCTTTTTCTCTTTTATTGTCTTGTAACTGGTGGGCAGTGAGAGTGCCCTGTTTAAACTGATTACTTGCTTAAACAGTTGACTGTTCTCCCAACCTAGGTGTGAGACAGTGCTGGGAGGCAATCATTATCATTTTTTTCTCTGGGGAGGTGAGAGCTCCTCAGAGGTTAATGTATTTTTTTTCATTTGGAGAGCTTGTGCGGCTTCTCTTTTCCTTTCCGAAATCACTTTCTTACTCTGTGACAGAATATTACTGTATACTGTTTGTATTGTGGGGTTGGTGGGGTGATGGTTTATTGATTATTGTATATATGAAAGACTGAGAGTTCGATTTGAGTGTTGTGTGTTTGGGTGCTGCGTAATGTGGTGAAGATGTGTTGGGTGGCATAACGATGGTCCGGCATTATTCCCCCTCCAGGCTTAGGAATCTCCACCCTTTTTCTTGTCCCTCACTATCCTCAGAGGTATACAGAAGGTGCTGGGCTCTGAGGATTGTTAGGAGGGTGAGGACGCAGGCCTGGCCTGGTGCAGGAATGGAAAGGAGTGAGCGGATTGGGATAGTGGGCACCAGAAGATGCCCTGGGGTGAAATGGGACCAGGAAAGGGGTTTCCCTGTCTAGTTCCCTTACCCAAGGGCTCTGCTTATAGCAGGCCAGTAATAGGGTCTTCCTTGGTGACTCATCCTACTCGGGCGGTGTTGTGCAATGCGAAGGTCTATTAAGAGCAAGAGCGCTATAATAGCGGATCTTGTTGGATCATCTGACCTGGCTTGCATCACTGAGACCTGGCTGGATGAGAAAGCTGGTCCCATTTTGGCATCAGCAATTATAGTCGGGTACTCAGTGGATCACCGCCTGAGGTTGGATCATAGGGGCAGGGGTGTTGCCATCTGTTTTAGATCAGAACTGAACCTGATTGAGGTACCAGTAGGGACCAACAACTCCTTTGAATGTACCCTGGGCAAGGGTGTGGGGTGTAGGATCCTTCTCATCTACCATCCACCAGAAGGTGGAAATGTTTTCCTGTGGGAAGTCATGGACTTCACTGTCGACCTGACATTAGGATCTCCCAGATGGCTGATCCTAGGAGACTTCAATGCCTGGGTCAATGATGAACTCTCACAATTTGGTCAGGACTTCCTCCAGTTAATAATCTCACTGGGCTTCACACAGGTTATTTTCTCCTTGACCCATATCAGTGATCATATTTGGAGCTGGTGTTCTTCATGGGGATGGAGATATCTGACTTGGTGGTGGAACCAGTCAGGTTGTCTGACCATCATACAATTGGGTTCAGTTTCTTGGCCCCCTAGTAGGTCTGTCTCCATGGAGATGGTCTGGTACTGCCCTTTGAGGGGTGTTTCCCCTGATGGCCTAATGGTGGTGTTGGACCTATCGAGTATAACAAGTGAATGCCTGGATCCAGGGGACCTGATATTTGCCTATAATAAGGTAGTGACTGGGGCCCTGGCTTCCATTGCTCCTATTTGTGTTTGTCCCCTCACTCGATGCCCCAGGTCTCCTTGGTTTGATGAGGCTGTGAGGGAGTTGAGGAGAGTGGGATGAAGGCTAGAGAGGTGCTGGCTGAAATCAGGCCTGGAGGGTGACAGACTTAATTTGATGGACTACTATGGGGTTTATCAATCAGCAATTACCCATAAGAAGGCAGAATTCCTGTCCAGGGAAATTGCTGCTGTGCGGAATCGACCATCCCATCTTTTCTGGGCTGTGGACAGATTGTGCAATCCAATCTGTCTTCAGCCTGGAACTGCTTTTTCACAAGAACGGTGTGAGGAGATTGCTTGATTCTTTGCAGATAAGGTTGCCACAATCAGGTCCGAGATCCTTCTGACCCTCCCTAATGGGAGTTGTGGTGGTTGGCAGATGTTGGATGCCCAGTTTGTGTGGTGTGACTTCGGCCAGTCCACAATCAATGATATTGTGATGGTCATCCAATCTTTGCATCCAACCAACTGTAGTTTGGACCCAGGCCCTACACACCTTTTGGTAGGTTGTATGGTTAAAATCAGCCCTGTCCTTGCTGAGATAGTCTGGATGTCTTAGGAGAGGGGGATCTTTCCAGATCCCCTGAAGGAGGCTGTGGTTTGACCTCTCCTTAAAAAGCCCTCCTTGGACCCGGATTGTCTGGCTAACTACAGACCTGTCTCTAACCTGCCTTATGTGAGTAAGGTTATTGAGAAGGTGGTTGCATTGCAGCTGGATGACTATTTGACCAGTCACATTGTCTATGAATCTCTCCAGTCTGGATTAAGGAAGAGACATAGTACCGAGACAGCTCTTGTCCAGGTACTAAACGACCTCCTAATAGCGAGAGATCAAAAGACCCATTCCATCTTGGTCCTTCTAGATCTCTCCACAGCTTTTGACACCGTAGACCATGGTGTGCTGTTGGAGTGCCTGCAGTTCATCTGTGGACTTTCTGGGATGGTCCTCAGATGATTTCAATCTTTCCTTGAGGGTAAGACTCAGAGGGTGATATCTGGGACCTTTTCTTCAGCTCCATTCTCCCTATCCTGTGGGGTGCCACAGGGCTCCATCTTGGTGCACATGTTGTTTGCAGTGTACATGCTGCAGTTAGGAGCAATTATTAGGTGGTAAGGCTTGAGTTTTCACTGCTATGCAGATGATACTCAGCTGTACATGTCTTTTGTACCCAGCCAGGACGATGCTGTTTCAGTCTTTCACAGCTGTCTTGCTGAGATCCAGGACTGGATGAATGTGAGCTGGCTGTGGTTAAACCCAGAAAAGACTAAGGTGTTGGTTGTGGGTCCAGGTCATCGGGAGGTGAGTTTGTTGACAGGTTCACCCTAGGGTCTTTGCCTTGGAGGTATCCAGCTGACTACTTCAGACTGGGTTCAAAACCTGGGCATTATGTTTGATGACTGATGGACCCTTAAATTACAGGTGTCGCAGTCATCAAAACCCCTTTTTATCACCTGAGAAATATCTCCTGGGTAAAGCACCTGGTTCCCCCTGACAATCTTCCAACTTTGGTCCACACCTTCATTACCTCCCACCTTGACTACTGCAATGCCCCTTACCTTGGGCTACCTGGGTTGATATCCACCGCCTGCAGCTAGTGCAGAATGCAGCAACCAGCCTATTTACTGGTACTTCTAGGACCAGTCATAAAATGCCTGTGCTCTGCAGTCTGCACTGGCTGCCAGTTCAGTGGCGGATCACCTTCAAGGTCAATTTGCTGACCTATAAGGCCCTACACAGTCAGGAACCTGGTTACCTGCAAGATCTTCTTCACCCCTACTGTCCCCTCCACCCTCTCCGATCCACCAAGAGATTTCTAGATAGTCCCAGGGTTCATTTGCAGAAATCTGAGGCAAGGGCATTTAGTTTAAGGCCCCAACTATGTGGAATTCTCTACCTCGTCGGGTACAAGATTGCCTGTCCATCCAAAGTTTTAAGGAGACTTTGAAAATCTACCTTTTTAGCCTAGCATTTCCTTATTTTTAAAGGCCGCTGTTATCTTTATTTATTATTAGTCTTAATCTTTTTTGTATTTTATTTATTGATGTTTTAATTAGACATTGTACAGGCACCTTGGTTTCTAGAAAGGCGCCATTTTATAAATAAAGAGTGATCTGATTTGATTTGATTTGACAAATTTCGTAAATCCATATTAGGAGACATATTGGAGTCTTTAGAATATGAACCACAGCACTTGGTAACACATCTTTTGAAAGTACAAATCAGGCAGATACTGATACCTGTGGCCTCCTTCCTAAAGGTTATTGAAGAGAAAAAGCTACATTTGAACAAGGATAAATAAAAATGCATCTGTACATTGATAAGGATCCTGTGCCCTCAGGCAGAGTGTGGGAAGGTTTACTATACAACTGCATAATAAGGTGTTACTAAAGTATTACAATGCATAAGTATTTATGTAGTTATGTATAATACTCAGATAATTTATTGTACATTGACCACACTTTAATTGTGTATGTATATATATTTCTGTTTTTTAAACTGTGTTTTTACCTGTTGTCATGACTTTGAAATTAAGTCGAACAATACAAAAATTAACTTAATTAATTAACCAACTAATTAGTGTCAGATGTAGCTGGTAAGTCAATAACCTCCATTGTGTGCACACAGAGGACCATGAGGGTAGAATCTGAAGCACAAAAAGGTATAAGAAAAAAAATGCTATGCCATGACATCAAAGTATGAACATTAAAAAATGAAGTTGAGTCCCTTGAGGCCCACTTCAGTATCGAAAGTGTTATGTTTCATTGCTTACTCTGATCCTCAGTTCAGCATCGGCTCCCATTAGTCCCTGGGCTTACAAAGGATTTTGCATCTATAGCGATAAATAGTCTAGATACTGATCCTTTATGGTGTATATAAAAATAAAGGCCTGGCAGTGGACAGATGCAGTAGCACTCTTCTTCACCCTAGGCAACCTATTTACTCAGCTGTCCCTTAAAAACTAAAAGTACTTGACTAAGAGCCACTGTGGCCAGCAACACAAGTGCAGACAACCTGCCAGTGCTAACAGCTGTGGCATCCTGTGACAGAAGTGAACACAACCCTCTGGGGCTGAGTGTTGCCTTGGCCAATTGCACAAGGAAAAATAAGTTCTTCTAGGATTAGAGTCATAAGAAATCCATGGTATAAGCCAAGACAGACATCTGGGGCTTAGATCCATTGTTCTGGGCAGCAAAAGAAACATGTACCCTGTGGGTCTAGGAAGCATAATACCAGCTTTGGAAAGTACCAGATGGAAAACAGATGAGCACATTAAACATTTTTTTAAATGCTTTGTCAAGTTACTTTAAGTGGAGCCCATGGGGAGTACCTTGGTATAGTGGCACTGCTTACCATGATGATCACTTCTCATAGTACCAACTACCACAAGTAGGTATCTGGCCACAGTGGTGGGAAGATTACAGTACATCAGACCACATGAGTGGTGACAGCAGGGCACAGGCCTGCACTGAATAGTTAGGGGCAAAATTGAGAAAATCCCTTTTGAGCACTTTTTAATAAAATTGTGCAATTTTTGCAATATTTCATGTAATATCATGAACTGAGCACAGTATACTGTACCATGTGGCTTTTTGCATAACATGAGCAAAATTGAACAGTTTTGTACAGTAAAGATTATAAAACAATGCACTTTTGAAAGTGTTGTTTCTTTATGCTCAGCCTTTAACATTATTTGCTGAACTTGTACATTTTTAACAACTCATATTTTTTAAAATGTGCAATCTGGGAAGTGGTGCTCTTTGCTGATGTGCATTTATAAGAGCTCACATTTTTTAAAACTGCACAATTTGGAAAACAATGTGCAGTTTCAGAAAAAATGAAAGTGAAATTACACTGGATTGTGATGCAATTTTGTAAAAATTGTGCTAATACAAAATTGCTGATTTTGTAAAATTTTGCAGGAGTACTGGAAATTTCGTCCAGCACTAGCAGCACTGAAGTGAAGGTAGGACATAAATCTGCATCAATGACAAGGGTAAAGTTTGGAGTTCATCAGTGGTGAGGGCAGAGACATGCTGCTGTTATCCACAGTCCTGGAGAGAGCGGAGAACCAGTTACAGTTGTGGAGAGGGAATGGTGTTGGTCTGCCACAGTGAGGTAGGGTGGTAGGCACTGGGCAAGAGTAGTGGAGTGGACTGGGCACCAGACCACAGCATGATGAGGGATTTGTTCAGGGCTACAGCAGTGGGGAGGCCCATAGCAGAGGCAAGGAATGGGTACAGGGCCACTGTGGTAGAGATGACTGCTTATCTGGCCACAGTAGTGGATGTGTCATGACCCTGGACAGAAACACAGGAGAGGGCAGGTTACCAGGCAGTAGTAGTGGAGGGGGCAGGGTTCCCTGTGACAGCAGTGAAGAGGGTAGGGCATAAGTCACAGCAGTGGAAGTGGCAGGGCAATAACCATAGTGGAAACTGGGAGAACACTGGACACAACAGTAGAGTTAGCAGAGTGCTGGGTTACAGCAGGAAGGAGAGCAGAGTACTGACCACAGTGACAGAGAGAAACATACTTAGTTGCACCACCGGAGTCAACAGGGATTAGGAAAACCCAAAGATGGTGGCAGCAATGTGATGGTGTCTGTATGTGAGTTTAATGGTGAGGGTCAGTGTTTATTTTAAGCATATTTAACTATATATATATATTTTTTTTTTTTTTTTTTTTGCTCCTCTGTTCAGTGGGGTGGATCTACCACCATTCTGGCCATACAGGGTATCATGGAGCTGGGAGTATGGAATTTACCCCCTGGTTTCCCCACTGCCACAATTCTCCTTCCCATGGGGACGTTAGTACCAAGACAGCTGTGCTGGCTGAAGAGCAAGCATGCATGCACCCCACCCCCTTGCTGCTCCCTGCCTGCTGTACTACTGCCTGTACTCCTACAGTGAGTGATGACAAAGCAAGGTGATACAGTCTTCCCTCCCCAGACAAGGAGAGCAGCCACTGGGACACTCGATCCTCTGCCAGTCCCCAGCTGCCCCCCTACATCCCAGGCTCATTCCTTAACCTTGTTTGCTAGCATTGTACATAGCCATCCTGCTGCTGCACCAATAGGCCTGCAACATTTACCCATACTAAAAAAAAAGTAAAGTTTATGACTGATCTTCCATGATTTGTAAGAATAACACAAGAAATGCACTTTGTGTCAAAACTACTGTAAGTTCTTTGCATGACTGTGAGAAGGTTTTATCAGATACACAAACAAATGTTTCCTGCATGAACAAAGACAAGTTTGTTGCAAGTACACACACAGTTTTTGCAAGACTGCAGTAAAAATTTTAACACTAGTCAAGAACTGTGCAAGTTTAAAATGTAGTGTGCTAAGAAATGCTATACTTACTTGTTTCTTGACTAGTTATAGTCTAAGCACAGGAATTTTTTCTTGCACTCTTCTTGCAAACCATGCATACATGTTTTGTAAGAATAGTGCATTCAAAAAAATAGTGTTTCACACTAGTCAAGAAATGTTCAAGCATGAAATGTGATGTTTAAGGATGAATGACATCTTGTAAGAATTGCGCAAGGAGGATTGCTCTACTCTGTATATTTACAGGTAAGAATGCATGTTTTCATAGGGCTGGTCAAAATCATTAGGTACAATTTGAGCTTTAAAAAGCTGCTTGCACCTCAAGTACTATTTAGTTACTACAGTATTCATCTAATATTATATATATCTTTCTTAAATTTTCTCTTTTCCTGTCATTACTCAGGAACTTTGTATGAAAACAAGGTCTTGACTCTTAATACTTTGCAGTTTATCTGCTCTTGTTTCTTACTCCCCACCTAAAATTCATATCCATCTATAGCTACTGTACATCATAATCAGTCATGGTACTGACTGCGGTGTCACGCGTAGTGTACGGTATGATCACCTAAAGTGTATATCCAATCTTCCCTTCAAAGTGACCTAACAGCCTGGTTCCATATCAACTGCCTAAAACTGAACATAAGAACAAAATGTATCCATGACCTTTGGATCTAAATAAAAACTCGCCAGACTATCCACCCTCCCAGTCTTCTTTTCTGCTGCCAACATCCCTGCAGACAACGTCCCTAACCACAAGTAACTAGGGGTCTGGTTCAATCCTTCCCTCAACTTCTCCTCCCACTTTAGTGCTCTACACTCCAAGCTGCACCCTAAATTTGAGCTACTTTAATGAGGTAAAGCTGGTCTCTACCTCTCTGTAAGACATGATCTCATGGTTAAATGGATCCTCCTGGCTTTTGACTATGGGGACATAGTTTACAGTGCTGTGCCTGCCACCTCACTTCCCAAACTCGATGTTCTGTTTCACACCTTCTGTAGATTTGCCTCTAACTCCCCCTCTTTAACTCACCATTTTGACCAATACTCTTCCCTTTCCCTCCAGTCCCTCACCCAGAGACACTTCTCACACTGTTCCACCTTCATCACTAAACACTGGTTTGGAACCTTTCCACCCTACCTCACTTCCCTCCTTAATCCAGCTAACCCCTCACCCTACAACTCGCGGTCAAACTACACCCACACCTTTTCCTTCCCACATGTACACACATCAGCTAGAAAACTCTCCTTCTATAGACTTCCTTTCCTCTGGAACAGTGTTCCCCTCCAAATCCATCTTTCTCCCTCTTTCCCTGCCCTCAAGCAGCTATTTAAACCAACCCCTACTACTTCCAGTATCTGCCGTCCTTCCTAGCGCTCACCTACCTCTGTTTCATAGTTCCCCTCTCCTCTTGCTGCAACCCACTGTATATAACAATGTAAATATTGTTCTGTAAATAGCAATGTAAATATGGTTTTGTATTTATTAGATATTTCCTCATTGTACAAAGCATTCTTTTTTATTATGTAAAATTCTGACTTTAGCAGCATTGCTATCAAAGCTGTATTATCCATGCAGTGTGTTATTTCCTCTGTACCTCCTCCCCCAGGTCACACCTGGAAATGAGCTTCTGCTCATATGTGCCTTTCCTGGTTACCAACTTTTAAATAAATAAATATCAATACTGATGTGAACAACACTTTAAGGGGCTGATTCTAAAAGGGGTTAGCAGGATGCAAAGGACTTGTGTCCAAAGAGTATGACGCAAGTGGTGACTTGCATCACCACTTGCATCACACTTTCATTCAGGTAGGCAGCCTGCAACTGCTGCAGACACACTGCACCAAAGCCACCTTGCACCAGTGTTGCATTCAGCAACCCAGAGGGCCAGGCCACAAGGAGGCTTGCGCCATGATGGGGCTGCCACATCTCCTTAAATGGGATTTTGGAAGCCCCACCATGGATGCAGCAGGGGGCACCACTTACAGTAGCCAGGAGGTGGTCTAAGTGGTTGCACCACAGCGAGAATGAGATAGAAGTGTACAGTGGGGTGCAGTTGGGGAAGGGGTGGGGCCATGGTGGGTGATGGGGCACAGCTGTCCATCAACCCTACTGATGTTGAACCCCCAAAAACACCTGTGACATCCTGCCTTGCTCTTACTGTTACCACACATATTCCTGGTAGTGTAACCCCCCCCAGTCCCAATGATGAAGCTACAGCCCTGGTGGTATAGTCCACACAAACACTCCCCCCCATGATCCCCACTCTGACAGAGCCCCCGATCCCTGACAGCCCAAAACAAAATCAAATATACCCATCATGCTCACTACTGATCTAGTGGCACAATACTGACCCCACCCCAACAGGTAGGGTTGCCACCTTTTAAGAAGTCCAAAGTGGGACATTTCTTACTGAAGCATGATTTTTTGCAGGACAATATGTAACCTCAACCAACACTACAGATTTTTTCTCTAAATAGTCAGAATTAAGACTAAGTGCTGCAGTTATTTAGATATTCCCTTGTGTTTCTAATCCTTTTAAGGTATTTTAGTTAAGGTACTATAGTTTTTGGCACATTTAGAGGAAAGTTTGAAAATATTCTTTTGTACTATAATGTCAGGACATTTAGTATTTTTCATGTTTTTTTGCAGGACACAGCTGCCCAAATCAGGACTGTCCTGCGAAAGTAGGGACAGGTGGTAACCCTACCAACAGGCAGTCGTGAAGCTAGCTCCCCACCCCATCCCCGACCCACTTCTGTGTCTGGCACTACCCTCCTCACACCACCTTGGCCACCAAAGGAATGCATTATCCACACATTGTATTGTGTTATACACTACATGAATAGGGCATTCTGGAGCTGGCCATGGTGGTGTGAGGAGGGAAGTGCCAGTCACAGAAGTGGGTCAGGGAAGGGGTGGAGGGGAGCGAGGTGCTGCCACCACTGTCTGTCGAGGTGGGGAGGGTGAGGGAACACTAGACCACCAGGTGCTGATTCATGGACTGGAACCGGGGTGATTAGTGAGAGCCGGACTGAGGATCGGGGCTGCCACTCAGTGGGGGGGGGCATAATTGCACCACCTAAGTATTTGGGGAATGCAGGGGTTAGCACTAGCAATCTATAGTGAAGGCACACAGGTGTCCTGGAAGTACTGGGACAGTGTCCTCTGGGGGCCATACACAGCAGCTGTCTCCAGTTTGTTCCTGACTAATGGGCTTCCTGCCCTTGGCCAACTGTGTGAGCCCCTGCCACCTGGTCCCTGACTTCTTTACAGACTTGTGACAATGCTGCCCTTTGTGACACTCCTTTTTGGCACAGGGCCGTAATCTGCAGCTATTCTGGATGGTTTGCTGCAAGTGGCAAACCTTCCAGAATAGCACAACTTACGCAGTTACATCGGACACATCCTCTTTCTTTGCTGCAACTTGCATCCAAAGCAGGTGGCTTCCAGAATCAGCCCCTAAGAGTTATGAGTGATTCTGTCCATTCAAATAAAAATACTTGGAGTGCAATAAAGACATTTTCTTTTGAGAAAATGCCAAGTCAAGTTTATTTCAAAAAGAATGCATAAAACATACAGTAAAAGCATTTACATATAGGACACTATTAAAATCATAATTTAGCAGATTTAAGTTCATAAAACGAGGGAGAACATAACATTATATTATACCTCCTTCTTTAAAAAGTTTAGATAAAATGAAGTTATGCTCCATTTTTCAATAGTACACAATACCAAATGCACAAGAGTAGCCACAGCAAAGATTACCTTCACTTTAGAGGAAAATAACAAAGTACCAAGTAATTTTTTAATGTATATAGTTGAGAAGCTGGGACCACATGGACATTTAAAATCATTCAAAATTGGGTTTATAAATCAGTCCCTTAGGTGCAGAACCTTTTGCACTGTAATAGCATATGACTGACAGTTGCACCATTACTTTTGGGATAATGACAAATTTGTTTTTGAGTTAACAGTTAAATGTTTGAAAACTCAAATTGTGCCTCCTTTATTTTCAATCTGAAAAGACAGTATGCTTTCCTGTGTTGGAATTTGTCACACATCTGTAAGTAGAGTTCTGTACCCCAACTATTTTTGTGCATTTTATAAGCAACAAGGAAACCAAATGGTGATAGTTTTGCAAAATCCCTGTGTTCTTTGTAAAGCAAGTTAACAGTACTGTTTAGGGAAACATTCAATCTTCTAACCTAATTTTTCTGACAAAAAAAATTAAGATAAATAAACCAGATTCTCTCTGATCCTCCCCCTAAGAATTCAAGGAGACACATTTTTGTAATTGCGTATCTCTCATTCTAATACTTTTGACCCAATAATTTAACATTCTCTTAATAATCAAATAATTAAGTCTCCACACACCCAATTCTATTCTCACAAGTCATGTGTAAGAATTTAACAATATTTTTGCTTGTATATCTGTTTATATCCTTTTTTGCCTGACAGTTGAGGGGCATGGTATCAGTGGCTCAGTAGGTTGTAGGCCTACCTCTAGAGCAAGGATAGGTACTAGCCCCACATAAAGATGTAAAACCTGACCTGAGCTCTTTCCTTCTAAGACTGCTTGAAAGGCAGAGTAGAGAAACTTACCAGAGCAAGGGAGAAGGATTAAGACTTAGTTTGGCTAAGCAGATTTACTGTGTGGTGGTGTTTTGATTTTTTACTCACAGGGATTGCTACTGTTTGTGGCTAACATTTCATTGCTTTATTTTTCTCTGATTCAAATTGTTGTTGCTGGTATACCTTCTTCTGCATTATTACAAGGTGTGCCTACAGGTGTGTGCTAACAGATTACTGCTGTAATCTTCGATTCAAATTGTCTTTTGCAAGGTATATCTTCTGTTACTGCTTTATTTTTCTCTGGAGCAAAGTGTTTCTTACAGGGTATATCTTCTCTGAAATTATTACAGGTGGTGCTTTACAGGTTTTACAGTTTTATCTAACATTAGGATAAGCTTTCAGGTTACTGCATTTGTTGTTGACTGATTGTTTCTGCTCTTACCTCCTTGTTCTTTACGTCCAGTGGTTCTTCTTTTAGGCAGGGAAGGGCCAGCCACCCACCCCATCCCCAACCACCCCACGCTACACTCCTTTTATAGGGTACCACAGTTGTGACATTTCCTGTGGCAGAGCAGGAAGGGGCGGATCAGTGGGGCCTCCACAAGGTGATCTCATTTACAGGGCACTAGTAATTTAACTTGTTATAACAAGTTAAACAAAGCACAATTAAACCATTACTTGCATTTTTTTTTTTTTTTCCTTCTAATTACTCTGACTAGGTTACAAACCCAGCAACTTATTTGGAATGGATTTCATTAACTGCAGGTACTGTGGAACAATTTTCAGAAGGACAGTCTTACAGGATTTAGGACACTGTCCTACATGCTGGGCCTTTGGAGATCTTAGGTCTCAGCTCCGGGCAGCATGGGCAGAGATTGCAGCCTCAAATTTCATATTGAAGAGGAAATACATTATAAGAACCACCGCCATTTCCCCAGCATCCAACAGAAAAACCTGACCGCAGAGGTGTTGGTCCAGGAGGTTGGCAGGTGGTTAGGAGGAGCAAATCAGGTGCCCCATCACTTCTGCTCTCCAACACATTACCTCCAAAACCATATAAACGCTACAAACAGGTATCTGCCTCTATCTCTGAAATCAAATAAAGAGGCAGAAGACACTGCAGAGCAGGACACTGCACAGGAGCTAGCACAACAATACTCACCCAAATCAGGAACCAAAACTAAACAAGCACAAAGGAAATCCAAAAAACTTCTGATCATAGGAGACTCCATGATTCGGGGAGTTGATACCCATCTCCAGCCAGGGGTGATGGTCAGATGTCTCCAGGTACATCAGCATGGAGAGACACTGATCGCATTGCTAAAATTGTTCACAAAGCAGGAGAAAACATTGATGTCCTAGTACACATAGGGACTAATGATCTCACCAGCCGGTCAGTTGTGGAGACCAAGGAACACCTGACTAAGCTGGGTGACAAACTATCATCTATTTCGTCCGGCATCTCCTTCTCTGAGAATCCTGCCAGTCTGGGAGAAGGGGCAGATGGACGGAAGGTCAGAAGAGGGAGATAGGGGAGCTAAACACGTGGCTCAAGGACTGGTGCCAGGAAAAGGACACAGATTTGTAGGGAACTGGCAACAGTTCTGGGAGCGAAAGTTCTTTAAATTTGATGGACTGCATCTGACTAAAGAGGAGTCAGTGCATTGGGGCAGAAGTTTGACGTCTTTGCAGAATATTTAAACTAGCAATGGGGGAGAGGGTGCAGCACCCCATACGTCGAATGGAAAACACCCTCCCCTCAGCTAGTGGTCAAACAGGAATTCAGCGTGTTTGCCATTCAATTGCATCACCAGGTAAGAAAAAGGTTTGTCTCCCCATACGATGCACAGGGTAATGCCAAACTTCACCCAACAACTAACACACCAAAATCTGGCCAATGGAAAATCATGTACACAATGCTCACAGCCTGGGAAATAAGATCCCAGACCTGCAGGCAATGTCAGAGGCTAAACTGGACATAGTAGCATTAGTGAGACGTGGTTTACCAGTAACCACACTTGGGAGACTTCAGTACCTGGCTATGTATTGTTCAGAAGAGACCGAGGTGCAAAAGGGGGAGGAGGGCCCTGTATGTCAATGAAAATATCAAAGCTACAGAAATTCAGAATACACATAAGGAGCCAGAAGAACTGTGGGTCACCCTGGAAACAGGAAATGGGACAGCTATAAGAACTGGGGTTGTCTACAGGCCCCAGACCAGAGGGAGGACATAGACACATTACTGTTAGAAGATATACAAAACATGACAGCTAAAGGGGAGGTTCTGATAATGGGAGACTTCAACATGCCAGATATAGATTGGTCAATACCAGCAGGAACACTTCTGCCAGAACTAGACTCATAGTGGATTCCTGCAGGGGAGGGCCTCAAACAACTGGTACAGCAACCCACAAGAGACAGGGCTATCCTAGATCTAGTACTGACTAACAAAGAAGGATCACAGATCTCCAGGTAGAAGGTCACCTGGGCCAGTGACCATCACATGGTATGGTTCAATTTGGCTATTACATCTAAATCATCCCATTCCAAGGCAAAAAATATGGGACTTCAGAGGAGCTGACTTTGATAAGATGGCCAACAGAGTTAAGCTAGCCCTGGCAAAAGAAACACAGGTGGGGATAGGCAAAGTGGGCAAGCATTAAGGATACAATACTTGAAGCAACATCCCATTGTGTTAGACAGAAAAGGAAGTGCAAAAGAAGAAGAAACCACTTTGTTCTCAAATACAGTAGCAGAAAAGGTCAGAGCCAAAAGGCTGGCCTTCAGGAAATATAAGGAACACAGCGGGATGAAGATAGGAGGCATACCAAACTGCCCTAAGGGAAGCAGGTAAGGCAGTAAGGCAGGCAAAGTCCCAAACTGAGGAAACACTAGCACTGAACAGTAAAAGAGGTGACAAGACTTTCTATAGATACATTAGTGAAAGGAGAAAGTCCAGAGGGGTATTGCATGCTTAATGGAGAAAAGGGAGCATGTGAGGAGGAGGACCCTGTAAAGGCATCTATCCTAAATAGATACTTTTGCTCAGTATTTACTGAAGAGAAGGTAGGGCAGGCCCACAGCTCAGCATCATGGACACAGGGGAGGGAGGTGAGCACTACTCCTTCACAAAAGAAAGGGGTCCTACAAGAGCTGCTGCTCAGGGTGGATAAGGCAATGGGACCTGATGGCATACATCCCAGAGTACTAAGGAGCTAAAGGAGGAACAGCAGAGCCATTAGCAGAATTGTTTAGTGAGTCTCTGAGCACAGGAGAGGTCCCAGAAGACTGGAGAAGGGCTCATGTGATCCCGCCCACAAGAGTGGTAGCAGGAGGAGGCGGGGAACTACAGACCAGTCAGTCTTACCTCAGTAGTGGCAAGATTATGGAGGCACCCTTAAGGAAAGGATAGTGCAACACCTGGAACCATAGGGCACAGGATCCAAGACAGCATGGGTTTACAAAAGGAAGGTCCTGTCAAACTAATCTCATAGATTTCTTTGACTGGTAACCAGAGTGGTGGACCAAGGGGAGCAGTTGATGTCGCCTACCTGACTTCAGCAAAGCTTTTGACACTGTTCCACATAGAAGATTGATAAATAAGCTAGGTAGGCTCGGGGTGGTCAGAAGTTGGTCAACTGGGTGGCAAACTGGTTGACTGGCAGAAAACAGAGAGTGGTGGTAAATGGTATACAGTCAGAAGAGATGCAAGTCACAAGTGGGTACCTCAGGATCAGTCCTGGGGCCAGTCCTATTCAACATCTTCATTAGTGACCTCGCAGATGGACTAAGAGGTAGGTTTGTCTGTTTGCAGATGACACCAAGATCTGCAACAGAGTAGATGATCCAGATGGGGTGGGCAGAATGAGAAGAGATCTGGATAAACTAGCAAAATGGTCAGAAGAGTGGCAACTGGGATTTAATGCAAAGAAGTGCAAAATCATGCACATAGGGAAGAGAAACCCTGAAGCCACTTATAGGCTGGGAGGGAGTTGCTAGCAGTCACAAAGGAAGAAAGAGACTTGGGCATCATCATCACTGATGACCTAAAATCATCCAAGCAGACCTCTAAAGCAGTAGGTAAGGCTAGGGTGTTAGGGTGTATAGTAGGGTATCACAAGTCGTAAGAGGGAGGTAAAATCCCTCTGTACAAGACATTGGTTAGGCCCATCTGGAGTACTCATGCAGTATTGGAGGCCACACCTTCACAAGGACATTAATCACATTGAGGCAGTCCAGAGAAGGGCAACCAAAATGGTGCAGGGACTGCATCAGAAGACATATGAGGACAGATTAACGGAGCTCAATATGTATACCCTGAGCAAAGGAGGGAGAGAGGTGATAGGATAGACATTTAAACACCTTAGGGGCATAAACAAGGTGAAAGAGTCTAACATGTTTAAATATAAGAAAATAGCAGGACAAGAGGACACAGCATGAGATTAGAGGGAGGCCGATTAAGGGGAATATGAGGAAATTCTTTTCACAGAAAGGGTGGTAGATGCATGGAATAGCTTACCACAAGAAGTGGTGGCTATGAATACAGTGCAGGGCTTCAAACAGGCATGGGATAGGCATAAGGGAGCAATACAAATGACTATGAATAGATAGGTCACTGACAGAGCAAAGGCCGATGGCACATTTATAAGGTAGAAAAAGAAATGGGCAGACTGGATGGGCCTTGCGGTCCTTATCTGCCGTCAAATTCTATGTTATGTTTCTATGTTTCTAAAACCAGTACTAATACAGTAACCCTGCACACAATGTTTCTTCCATTTCTGGATGTTGCAAGGAATTTTCTTGAATGAGGCAAGGAATTTTTCTTGCATTAATTTTTCATACAAGGAAAAGGTCACAATCCTTACAGATTCCTTGCATTTAATTCTCACATAAATCTTACCTAAACTTAGATACAAACTTGCATGTACTGTAGGTTGCATAGTGCAATATATATCCTTGCATGTTGTACCATCAAAATTCTTACAAAGTGTTTGCATTTTTTCAATAAGGGCAACTATATTGACCTGTTAAGCAAACAGGTACCAAAATCAGGTCATTCCATTTGAGACTGGTATGATGGGAATAAGACAAAGTAAAGGCAGTACAACATACATTAGGAACAGTTAATACATTTAATCACAGTGGAGAGAAACAACAAATCATGTGGGTGGACAAGGGGAAGTTATTACTGGATTGCATGGACCTGAGGTACTATTTGAGCATAAAATTACAGTAGCAGACCTAGCACTAGATAAAGTAGTTATGTTACTAGGTGCAAAAGCAGGTTATGATCATGGAGAAGGCAGATTTTGGGACAGTAGAAAAAAACAACTTTTCAATAGCCCCAAACTTGGAAGGATTATCTGTCTATCATATGAAGCATTTTCTGGTGCTAATGGAGAAATATTTTACCCTATACAGTGCAGTGTGTGTGTGTGTGTGTGTGTGTGTGTATGTGTGTGTGTGTGTGTGCATGTGGACGTAAAGCTGAGCAAACTGGTTCAGGTTTGAATTTTCAAAGATTTGGGCCACAATTTGAAGCTGGTCACAAAATGCCCACTCAGCCTTGGTGTGTGTGTGTGTATATTAGATCATTAGGCCAGTACTGTATGTCATGATCACATAAGTTGCACATTTTTGGATCTTGCCAGCTGTAGGTAAAACCTTGAAATGCATGCAATTACCTGACCCACACAGTATGATGCTGCATAAAATATTGCTACCTACTGTATCTGTAATTTCCTTCAAGAATTATCTTCATAGCCGTACGAGTTTAATTGACTGTCTAAATTCTTCACATTTTTTAATTAGCTTTCATTCCAATGAATTTCAGAGTGTGTGAAGTAAGGAATAATTGCTGTTTGGCAGTGACTCATTACTACCTGTATTTGCTAAAGAATTTATACTTGAGCGTTTGTGAGTCATTACCTGTATACACTAAGTATTTAAATTACAGTGGATATTCACAGATAGAGGAAGACTCAGGTTGCTTTATTTAAGATGAAGGAAAAGAGACACACCAAGCAACCATGTCTTATCTTGTGAATTCTAGATGTTGTAAACAATTCTAGAAAAAGCCAATTTGGGCTACCCTGATAAAGGTGATGTAGACTAAGACAGCAGGTTAGAAAGAAAATGGAAGTACTGGGAGGGGGATCCACAGCCCAGGTTCAACGAACAGAATCAAGGAATGTGGCAAAGCAGGCTGTGGGCAACCCAGCAGGACAGGGTAGGAAGGGAAGAGAATATTTGATAGGCTGCAAAATCTGTTGTGCAGTCATCTCCATAAAACTTCTCAACAGAAGACTGTGTTGTCCAGTATGCAAAAGATTTGCAGCACTCACTGAAGAGCTGGGTGTGGAGAGGGCAAAACCAAGCATTCTCCAAAGCAATTCCTAGTGGTCACTGCTGCAAGTCTTGCCTATAGTAATGTCAATACCAATATCTGCAGAGGTAATATTAGAACATGAGACCCATCCAGACTACCCCCAACTTATATAGATACATAGATGTTGATGGAAGATAAGGGCCTATGGCCAACCCAGTCTGAAAATGTGTGCACGTAGCTTGTGCTTCTTTGAGCTTCCCAAGCTTCCCCAGAACTAGGTTGTCCCCTTTCCCCAACTATCAGGATCCCCTGATGCCTGTCCCATGCATTCTTAAATCCTGTAATCAATTCAGTCCCCACTGCCTCTTCTGGCAGGGCATTCTATTTGTCTACCACCCTCTCCATGAAGAAGTACCTCCTAATGTTCCCCTGAACCTCCCTCCCTCCCTCCCTCCCTCCATTTTATCCCATGTCCCCTAGTCATGAAGCATCCTTTTTTGTGAAAATTACCTGCACCTTGTTTTCCCTGTGAGGTACTTATGTAACCCGAGCACCACCTTCCTACAGGCTACTACCCCTGCCTCCTGCAACAAATGCAGATTGAGGGGCCTGGGTTTTGGTCTGAATTGATAAAGGGGCTCAATACCAACAACAGAACTATTTGTGCGGTGCCTCCACCCAGAGTGACTTTTAAATGGATTCGATGACAAGCATAGCAAAACCCTCTGGAATGTTGCACCTATTGACTGCCCGGCCCAGTGGTCCCACACATGGATTTACAAAAAACACTTTACTTTGCATTCAGCGGTACACTTAGTGGTGAGTGCTAATAATATGCTTATGGTAACACACTTAACAACAAGGTCTGGACTTCTGGAACACACCCTGTGCACCTGTAAAGAATGATTTTTTTTTTTTAGTTGTTTAACCAGGTATAGCACACTAAGCTGAAAGTTTTTTTACAGGAGCGACCTGGGAGCATAAGGAGGTTAAGTGACTTGCTTAGGGTCACACAGTATGCAAGTGGAAGCTGTGGGATTCAAACCCATGTCTGGCCTGCTAGGTGTCACCAAATTTGCAGTTTAGAGCCTTAGACCACTGCGCTATACAGCCTCCTTCAGCAACACCAATGCACCTTTTAGTTTTCCCAATAACCCAGTACTTAATAATAATATGCCCATGCACCAGTGTAACATTCAAGCAATAAAACTGATTTATTTGGGGGAAATGAACAAAGGGAATGGAATGTAAATCAAGGTTAAATTAAAAGCAGTTCTTTTGTATTAGGGGAACATTCAGATACCACATTTAGCTCCCGGGACTGTTCAGTTAATACTACTGGGTACCCAGTCAGTAGTTGCAGGCCTGAAGAGTTGCAGCTGATTGGCCAGCATCACAGCTGGTTGGGGCCCTGAAACAAATAAAGATTATTGCTGTTGTTTCACTTGGCTGTAGCAACATAAGCAGAACCTTTACCACCCAGAAAATTGTAATCCCCAAGCCCGATGGCTTACAAAACAGTCTAAACAACAATGGGTGCTTAAGAGGCAAATCAGATGACAGAAATATCATTAATTAATTGTGGCAGGGGCAAGTCCTGTTTTTACTCACAGAACTAGGACCTCAGGATCTGGGATGGTTGCCAGGCTGGTTCCCCTCGATATCGGATTCGGCTCTCTAGTTCTTGACTACAGACTGCAGGTTTCATCCTTAGGACCAGCATACAGTGAGCAGGGCTAACACAACTCACCTCCACTTCATGGCTCCCCCCCCGAGGGTTGCCACAACCCACGATGACTCCCCAAACTGGTCTTCTAGTAGCTTTTGTTTCAAAGGCAGCAACAGTCCTTTAGAAAAGTTGTCTGGCATCAGAAGTTTAAATTCTGGCACAGTCTTAGTTTGGCCACACAGCTTGCCCGCTGGTAATCTGCAGTGTCTGGTATGTAAGCTGGCAGAAATACATTTCAGCTCTCCCCTTTGGCATATGGGCAGAAGACAATTCCACTAGCCCCGGGCTTCAGTTTCAGAATGTACTCTCTGAAGCAAACTAGTCTTGCACCGAGATACAGCTCAGCAACGGTCAGATTCATTGACACACTTTAAACAGAAATTTCAGCTCAGTGGATATCACGTTTCCTCCCTTTTTGGAGACTTGAAGTATTATCTGTAGGTTTGGCAGTCCCAAACAATCCAGGCAGGATTTCAGGCTGAGGAGAGGTAAACAGGCTCCCCAAATTCTCCGAGCCAAGTACAGAGCCTCCTCTCAGACTGGAAGCTCAAGCCAGACTAACTATTCAAGAGTATCTTTCGAATGAAGGAAAAAGGAATCCAGTAATCTGGTTGGCCACCCAGGCAGTCAGTCACAATTCTAGTGTCCTGATTGGTTGAAATGGTCACCAAGCATGCAGTTCATCATTTCTCCCAACAGCCATAGTAAAAAGACTCATTAGGACCCCTTGAGTTCCAATTGGCTCAACAGCAATATCAAAGTATCAACATTGCCACTGGCTGAGTAAAATGTTAAAGGTTCAAACTTCAAAGCTAATTTTAAACACAACAGTTCAGATTTAGCAATAAATATTTACAGTATTCAATAAAGCTTCATTTGTACTTGTAAGCGACTATACAATGGAATTGTGGGAGTGCTGCCCAGCCAGTCATGAACCTTGTTTTCCTCAGACCCAGCAGAGGCAATGCACTGTATACTCAGGGTGAACCTCTTAAAGGCACAGCTTGATGGCAGTCATTTGCACGTTCACGCAGAAACCAGAAATACAGCAGTACTTTACATCAGACTTAGCTTTTACATCACTGGCTATCACTGGATATGGCCAGATTCAAGAGACAGAACACAGGCTGGATCTTTGCCAGGCAGATAGCAACACAGTGCCCAGGGAGACAACCCAAGGTAAGCCCACCATTTTTTTTTGCGGTGGGGTACACTTATACTGTATATCTCAATCATACCTTCCCTCTTCTCTTCCAAGGAGTACATATTTAAATCTTTCCATCTGTCTGCATAGGTTTTATGTAATCCTTGCACCATCTTGGTTGCCCTCCTGTAAACTGCCTCTACCCTGTCCACATCCTTATGAAGTTAATGTCTCCAGAACTAGACACTGTACTCAAGGTGCGGCCTCACTAATGTCTTGTATAGTGGAATTATGACCTCGCTTTTCTGCTGGCGATACCCCTGCATATGCCCACCGGCACCCTGTTTGCTTTTCCCACCACCTTGTCACACTGGCTCCCTACCTTGAAGTCATTAAAGCTGATAAATCCTAGATCCCTTTCCTGCTTGGAGCATTCTACTGTATACCCCCAGTTGATAAGCTATTCCTGGGTTTTTGTGTCCCATGTGTATTATTTTGCATTTCTTTGTGTTAAATTTCAACTTCCGCTCTCTTGACCAGTCCTCAAGCTTCTGCAGATCTCTACTCATTCTATCTACACCCTCTGGTGTGTCCACCCTGTTGCAGAGCTTTGTGTAATCAGCAAACAGGCATATTCCCCCTTCTAGGCCTTCTGTAATGTCTCTGATAATGATGTTGAAGAGGACTAGACTGAGTACTGATCCCTGTGGTACCCCGCTGGTCACCTTTCCCTCTGTAGAGTGACAACAATTTACCACCACCTGCTGTGTCCTGCTGTCCAGCCAGTTCCCCATCCACAGCACCACTGTCCTGCCCACTCCCATGCTCCCCAGCTTGTTTAATAGCCTTCTATGCAGCACAGTGTCAAAGGCCTTGCTGAAGACCAGGTAGGCCACATCCACTGCATCCCCCCATCCACCTCCCTTGTCACCCAGTAGAAGAATTCAATTACATTGGTCTCAGTGGCAGCTGTTGTGTTGTGTTTGTTAGACTCATACATATATCAAGTTTGACTCTGAAGTTCTATTTTGTTTTACAATCACTTAGCATTTTGGATAGGGCATCCCACATTTTAATTATTCTTTGTATAGAGGCAGTATATCGCAGTGGTCTAAGGCTCTGAGCTGCAAATCTGGTGACATCCAACATACCAGACCTGGGTTTGAACCCCACAGCTTCCACTTGCATACTGTGTGACCCTGAACAAGTCACTTAACTTCCTTGTGCTCCCAGGTTGCACCTGAAAACAAGCTCCAGCTTAGTGTGCCTTTCCTGGTAAAACAATTTCCCCTTTCCCTTTGTGAACAGAAAAAACATTTCTTTTGTCTATTCTGAACTCTTTTTTTGAACTCTTTATTTGTTTAATGTGTCCCCTGACATTATGATTGCCCCTATTCATCATTATTCCTATTGTGCTAAACAGTGTCTCATCTTGTATTAGGTTGTATGTTAGCAATATGTCTCCTCTTATTCTTTGGCCCTGGAGGCTTTGCAAATTCAGGTGATTTAATCATTCCGTATATGTCCTTAGTCCAGTTATAGTCTTCGTAGATCATCTTTGATTTTATTCTAATCTTAATACGTATCTTTTCCTATAAGGGGATTATACTTGTGACCCATAATCTACATGCTGGCAGATATAAGTTCTGTAGATCCCACTCCATGTCTTATTGTTCTTAGACCTTATTGCTTTTCTTGTATTCTGTATCATGTAATTGTAATTGCATCATATAATTGGTATAATATTGTTATACTGCGTATTCGTTATCACTTCTTTGTCAATAATATTTCCTAGATCTCTTTTACTATCCTTACTTTCTATTTTATCTGTACCAGGGTAGTAGTCAATCACAGGATTGTTTTGCCCTATATGTATTACACTACATTTTTTGACATTTGAACTCCATACCCCATGTTTGAGTATTGAGTAGTAGTGTGTCAAAGTCTTTTTGTAATATTTTACTGTTAGTTGTTGTAATGTTTCCAAGTTTCAAGTCATCTGCATAGCAGACACATCAATTTCTATATCATCCTCAATGTCACAGGCATAAATTTAGAACAGGACAGGTCCAAGTACAATTCCTTGGGACACCACTCTTTCTTGTGAGAGGAACCCATTAATACGCACTGGGTTTTGTTTGACAGCCATGACCTAACCCAGTTGATAACGAGACTCTGCCAGCTTTTTGATAAATGTTCATTGTCCCTTTACAGATTGTGCCTGTAAACAGAGCTCTACAAAGTAATGGCTGACATACTACCTGAAATACATATTTAATCCGTATTTTTCATGAAAATAATTTTTCAGGATCTGGACCTTATTTACCAAGGGCTGCTCTTCCTGCACTTCCCTGACAGTGCAACGGCACTGCATCACACCAAACACGCGCAAAAATGAGTAGTGTGTCAAAGTCTGTTTGTAATATTTTACTGTTAGTTGTTGCAATGTTTCCAAGTTTCATGTTTTGTGCAAAAATGAGTTCAGGGATTTTTTTGAGCATATGAAGCAAATAGCTGGCTCTATTCTATGCTGAGAACTGAGTTCAGCAATATCTTTCTTTTTATAAAATGAAGGTTATTGAAATCGCTGTTTGAAAAGTGAAACTGGGACTGGGTGCCTGTGCATCACTGATACCTAGTTTTACTTTTCAAACAATTTCAATAAGAAATAACCCTCATTTTATAAAAAGACTGATGTTGTTGAACTTGATTCAATGCATAGAATACTGCCATTTAATTTATGTTTTAAAAAAATCATCCAACTTATTCATGCATGAGTTCAGTGTGATTTTGTGACCGAACACTGTCAGGGATGTGCAGAAAAGGTAGACCACAGCAAAAAAGGTTGGGACGATGAAAACACCTTCATCAAAAAGACTGTTTATATGTATTAAATATACATTTCAAGTATTATGTCAGCTACTGTGTGGTCAAGCTCTGTTAAACAGGCACAACCAATAAAGATACACTGAAAATGTATCAAAAAGCTGACAGTGCCCCCTATACATTTATTATTTACTGCAAGTGAGTGTAGTTTACTGATAATACTGTTATGTGGTGCAATGTCAAAAGCTTTACTGAAATTGAACAAAACAATATCTGTTGGTGCTCTTGTGCCAATGATTTGATTATATTTTAATAAAAAGCTAGCCCAATTATAATGCAGGATCTCTCCTTGCATAAACCATGTTGAGTGATCTCTTTTACTCTTTTCATCAACATTTGTGGTTCTGGTTCTAACCTGTCCTTTACTAAGGATTCTACAATTTTGATGCAAATAAATGTTAAGCTAATTAGGCCATAATTTACTACATTGGTTTTTCATCCCTTTTTAAGGCTGCAGTGGGCAGAACCTGCAGCCGTCTTGTGAGCACCTTCAAAAATGGCCCACCAAATCTGGCCAAACAACAAATTTGGAGTTGCAGAATGAATCCACAGATCTGAAACACTCTGCTCAATCCCTCCATCCATGGGTGTACTACTTTCATTGCCAGAGCCCACATGCACACTGAGATCATGATGAAACAGTCTGCACTGCCCAAGATGGCCACTGGAGTTCAGTGTGCATGCACAACCTCACCACTAACCGTAGAAGTGAAATCAAGCATGCACACTGAGCTCTGGCAGCCATCTTGGGCACAGCAGACAGTTCCACCATCAGCTCAGTAAGCGTGGCTGCAGCCATGTTGGCTCTGGTGTGATGCTTGCATACTTCCAGTCCCTCAGTACCTCCCCAGATGAGAGTGATTTATTTATTATTGTGAGAAATGGGTGGAATACTTTATTTAAGGTAATTTTAAATAATTGAGCTGGAATTTTGTCTGAGCCCATTGCTCTTAGTGTTTAATAGTGTTATTTTTTACATTAATTTATTTTCAGTGATTAATATGCCCTGTGGACTAATAACCTGACATTGTTCTGCATCTTGGTCTGATAAATTGCACATATCCTTATACACTGATGCAAAATAGGTGTTGAATGCCTTTACTAGTTGTTTCTCATCTGTAATTACTTTATCATCCATTCTTAATGGACCAATATGTTGTTCATCTCCCTTTTCTGAGTTAATGCACCTATACTTTCCATTTTTCTTATCTTATTTTGCTCTTGCAGTCTTTTCTTGATTCTTTCCCCCTCCAATGGACCCTTACAGTGCGAAAGCCAGATCCTGTAGCCCCCAGGTGGCATGGGCTGTCAAGAAGAAGACACTTGGGATGCAACTGGAGTACAAAGGAAATGTATGGATTAGAATGGTACTTGCAATAGGAGGCTCAGTCATATGGGGGATGAAGAAGTAGTGCTTAGATCTGGCCATTGAATTTGTTTAAACAGTAGTATGCATTGCTAAAGCTTAATGTGGTCCTGAGTGCTTGTAGCACTTGATATAATAGTGCAGTAATGTGCTATTGTGCACTGACAGCCATGACTGGACATGGTCATACCAGACCACTCACTGTTCAAGAGGCTAGAAGGAGGGGTTCTACTATGTCTGAGGGAGGGGATTAAGGCCACAATGATACAGGGGCACCTGGAAGAAAAGGAAGGGCCAGAAGCACTGTAGGTCATCCTGGAGATAGGCTCAGGTTCAGCTATCAATACAGTGGTGGTATACAGATCTCCAGTACAGAAAGAGGAGTTGGACGAGGTAGTAAGGGAAGCTATCATCACTATGGCAAGCAAGGGGGAAGAGCTGCTATTTGGTGACTTCTCTTTGCCAAATGCAATTTTGGCAAGTAGCAGGGCCATCCTTGACTCCCTGCAAGTGGCTGTTCTCAGATAGCTAGTCAAAGAACCCATTAGGGATGGGGTAGTGCTGGGTCTGGTGCATAGAAACAAGGGGTCCTATGCACGATGCCAACCTGCCGTACAAACTGGGCATGTTGGCATCATTACACATGACTGCCATGGAGCGGTCTCCATGTGGCAGTCACTAAAGGGATGTACAACAGTTAGGCACCCAATCCCTCTGCTGAGTGGAGAGCAATGCACTTGTGGCAGCCAGGGACATGCAGCACTACGCATCATTCAAAATGGTGCATAGTGCAGCATGCATGAGTGTGAAGAAGGGTGCAGGTTATGGTAGTGGGGATCCTGCCATATCCCACAGCACACCCCAATGGATGTACCCTGCTGGTCATGGCGGGACTGGGTGCAGACCCTCCGTGCCACCCCAGCCCAGTAGGCAGCAGGTGAGGGGCTGTGGCAGTTGATCTGGCTGGTACAGGGGACGGGAGGGTGGGCAGTCAGTGCTGAGGGGTGACACTGAAACCACTGGGGGTGTGGGGGTGCATGCAGTGGGGGTCAGAGGGTGAGCCTTCAGGTCTGTCCCTGGCAGGGCATTCACATGGGGCACATGGGGGGGGTACTCCATCAGCATGGGGCATGGGGGACTCATGGAGTGTGTTCACATAGGGGCAGGCATGCATGCGTGGTGGGGGGCTGACTGTGGGACTGGGATTCGTACTTCTGCTGGGGGTCCTGCAGTGTACCAGGAGGGCACTGTGTATCAAGGGCTGGGCCAGGGGGTACACTGGATGATGGGTCCATGTCGCATGGATGTGGGTGCCTGCAGTAGGCATTCATGCACCAGACCCACGCTGTCTGCGTAAGGGATCCACTGTGGGACCCAGGACAGGCATCCCATTGGATATCCACCTGGATTCACAACTCCGCCCCCAGCTGCCACAGACAGGTGGCCTCTGGTATTGAATAAAGACATGTTTGCACCTGTTCACAGGTGCAGACCTACGCATGCAGGATAAGGATCTCTAGCACATATTTCCCACCTGATCATGACTGGGGCCCAAGGACAGCATTCCAGACATCACAGTGGACAGTCCCATACGTACCAGTGATCACTGTACAGTGTGGTTTAGCATTAAGATGGGAACATAGGCCGGCACGTTGGTGCAGCGGTTGGATTTTTGCTTATGAGGCTGGCGACCCGCCTTCAGGAATGAACTCAGGTAGCTGGAGGGCTGGCCAGGGGAGAAGGCTTGAGTGTCCCCCAACTGCTCACCTTCTCCAGGGGGGAGGGAGGGAACCAAGGTCCGCAGTTTGCCTGACCCCGAGTGGAGGCTTGGGGTACGACAAGTTCTACAACTGTAGGAAGGACTGATCACAGCATGTGGTGGACATCAGCATGCAGCGCCTTGACATCAGGGCGCACACCACATGCAGGGGAGAAAACAGAGGGAAAAAAGCCGTCCATCTCCGGGAAGATGGAGCACCAGGAGCATGCCCTTGATGTGCCACCACCCACCGAACCACCCTAACCGACGAAACCAGAACATGTCAGGGTGCTCGGACCCCACCTCGTCCCTGCTTAGGGGTGCAAACCGCAGCTCCATGGGGCTCAGGAGCAGATCCAGGTAGGGTGGCTGGCAGAGGGATGACTCCCAGATGTTCCTGAGGAGTTGGAGTTGGTGGGCTGGGGGAGATAAAAATAGAAAGTTCAAAAAAAAGATTGGAACAGAGACTAACCACATGAGGAAGATGGTCCCGGACTTTAAAATGATGGATTTTATTTTTTTATTTATTTATTTAGTGACCAATGGAGTACCACAGGAATCAGTACTGGCTCCTATCCTCTTCAACGTCTTCATGAGTGACATTGCCGAGGAACTGGAGTGCAAGGTGTGTGGCTTCACAGATGACACAAAAGGTTGCAACAGGGTGGACACCCAGGAAGGGGGGGAGAGAATGCAAAGGGATCTGACAAAACTAGAGTAGTGGTCTATGGTGTGGCAGCTGAGTTTCAATGCCAAAATGTGCAAAGTCATGCACCTGGTGCAGGAAAACTCAGGGGCTGTGTATAAGGGGAGGAGGTACTTTCAGTCACCAAGCAAGAGAGAGACCTTGGCGTAATAATATTTGATAATCTTAAGGTGGCAAGATAGTGCAACAAGACAGTAGGTAAAAGTAGATGTATGCCGGGTTGCATAAAGAGGGAATTTATAGCAGGAGAAGGGAGGTAGTGTTGTCACTATATCACTCCCTAGTAGTGAGTCACCACCTAAAATACTGTCTCTCATTCTGGAGGCAGCACCTCCTCAAGCACATTAATAGCATGGAAGCCATCCAGAGGAGGGCTACCAAAATGGTGCAAGGGTTGCACAAGAAACCATACAAGGAGAAGCTGTGGGAGCTCAACATGTACTCCTTGGAGGAGAGAAGAGAAGAGCAAGAAGGGTCATGACTGGGACCTACTGTAAAATTACAGTACCTCATGAGGGTGAACAAGGTGCAGGAAGGGAATCTCCTTCAGAGGAGGAGGAGGACTACCAGAACATGGGGCATGCAATGAAGCTTGGGGGGGAATTAAGAGGGATGTGAGGAAACACTTTTTCACAGAAAGGGTGGCGGATGCCTCAAACAGCCTGCCAAAAGAGGAAGTGGCTGCAAAGACAGTGGGGAGCTTTAACCATGCATGGGATAGGCACATGGGCATCATAGAGGAAAGGAAGGAGGATGGAGGGAGGAACATCTGTGACCAAATAGGGTCCAGCATGTAGAAATCGGCAGGGAAAACAGGGCTGTCTAGATGGGTCTACCAGTCCTTTTCTTCTTCAGGCACATAAGTGAGATGAGGAAAACGGGGTTGGATAGTGAGGACAAGTAGGGTGGCAGAGGGTAGAGTGCACAAAAGAGGACTATGAAAAAGCTGCCATTCTGAACAGGTTCTTCTGCTCTGTCTTCACAGTGGAGGGATGGGGTTATGAACTACCAGGGAGCAACAGGAACAAAGTGTTGGGGGGGGGCTGAAGTGGACACAAGGCCATTTTCAGAGAAATAGGTCCTGAAGAGACTTGAAGTTCTGGAAGTGGACAAGACCATGGAACCAGACAGGATACACTCAAGGGTACTAAAGGGGAGGTACTAGTTATCCCACTGATGGCCTTACACAACAGTTCACTGGAAATGAGCATGGTTCCAGAGGACTGGAGGAGAGCTGATGTTGTCCATCTGCATAAGATTGGCAGCAGGGAGGAGGCCAGCAACTATTGGTCAGTCAATCTCACTTCAGTGGTGGGGAAATTAATAGAAACCCTACTAAATAATAAGCTGGAAAACAATATTGAATACAGTGAACTGCAGGAATACAGGCAGCATGGATTCATGGCAGGTGATCATGTTAGATGAATCTGTTTATTCCTTTGTTAACTGGGTTGGTGCACTGATCCAAGGACCTTTTTCAGGCATGGCATGGGCCAGAGACTGGAACATACAGAAAGGTCACAGTAAGGACAAGTAGATACACAGAGTTGTACAGTAATAAATAGCAGGCAGTGTGAATCTAGTAGCTATAGAGTGTTTTGCAGCAACAGCTGCAGCTCAGAATTAACAATGACAGGTAAAGAGTAGTATCAAACCAAAAATAATACATACTATTTACAATTACAATTTATGGGAACATTTACAATTTGCAGGTAGCAGGGGGATTGACTCCAGCTAGGGTGCTAGCCAACAAGCCAGTTCCTAGGAAGGAGAAGGAGATGGCAGGGGGCAAAGGAGGCCTAGATACATTGCACAGTACTGACTGTAGCCTGGGGACAGGAACAGGTCATGGAGGACAGGAAGTGGGTTTTAAGTAGGCTATGTACATTAATGGGGGGGGGGGAGTCAATGGAATGCAGTGGAGGGATCATTCCAGAGTGAGGGCCAAGCAATGGAGAAGGCCTTTTGACCCATCCTGGTGGTAATATGTGGACAGAGTTGGAGGTGGGATGAATGGCAGAGATTGCAGCTATGAGTCTTGGGGCAGACTAGATGAGATAGAGGGGAGTATGAGAATCTAATTGATTTAATCAACTGGGTGAACAGGGAATTAGATCAGTGGAGGGCAGTGGACATGGCCTGTCTATACTTTAGCAAAGCCTTTGACCCTGTGCCGCACAGGATACTGATTAACAAAATTGATCAGTCTAGGGGTACGATCCAAAGGGTTTAATTGGGTTAGAAACTGGTTAGGCATTAAAGGGTGGTAGATAATGGCACTCACTCTAATAATGTGATACAGTGGATTCCACTTAAATGCACTTTGGATAAGTGCACATTTCGTTTTAATGCACAACATTTTGGTTTCCGGTTTTTTTTTTCTATACTTGTAATGTTAATTAAGCCACATAAATGCACGTCGGATAAACGCACATTTCGACTAAGTACACAGAAACTCACTTCATTCACACATTTCTTTCTATGTATTTAGTACCTTTTAAGTGCACAACTATTTCAGCGATGGGTAAATGAGCTTAATTACATGTTGCAGCTGTAGTTAACACCTTGCCTCATAGCAGCAGCTGCATACCTCTCAATGCTCTGTAAAGCTGACTATGCCCCTGCACACTGAATCATCTCTATCTGTCTCTCTCTCTCTCTCTTTCTACCCAGCCCAACTCCACTGATGCTGTCTCACACTGCCCTGAACAGCAGCAGCACACAAACCTTGTTCTATGCTTGCTCTCTTGCTACGTGGGTTTTCAATACACGTACGGTAACCACCTCCTAGTTTCAAAATAGGTCCCTCATTTTATGGGTCAGTGTACCTCTTTTTCCCTTACTTCAGTCACAAAAGGTTGATAAAGTTAGCATCAGTAATGGGAAAAAAAATTGAATACGTTACGCGTGTCCAATGTCTTTAATGAAATGCAGCACAGTTAAAAAACAGCAATTTCAGGTAAATGCACATTCCGCTTAAATGCACATTTTATCTGTGCAAAATGGGTGAGCTATTAAGCAGATTCCACTGTAGTGACCTGTGGAGTGTTGCAGGGCTCAGTACTGGGATGGGCCCTCTTCAGTGTCTTCATAGGCGATATTGCAGAAGAGCTGGAATAGATGGTATGCCTTTTTATAGATGCTACTGATATCTAAAATAGGGTGGTCAATCAGGAGGAGTTGGATAGAATGTACTGGGATCTTGGAAAACTCAGTGAAGAAGAAGAAGAATCAGCATTTATATAGTGCTTTTCATACACAGTGTATCCCAAAGCACTTCACAAGCAATGCTAGACTGGTAGTGAAGTGACAGAATGTGTAGTGGCAGCCATATCACACATCAACACCCACAAACAGCCTGGATAATTGCATGAACCAGTTTATGGGTAGGGGAATGTTGGCCACGACACTGGGAAGGTCCCCTACTCTTTGCAAAGAGTGTCCTTGGTTCTTTTACTTCCACCTGGACACCCACCAGGACAACACCAGAATGGGTAGAAGGGACCTCAGTTTAACATCTCATCCAAAGGATGGCACACCCCAGCAGTACAGCACCCCCCCCCCAATACTGCACTTGGATGCCAGCATTTTAGGAGCAAGTTCAGTCCTGGTGTGGGACAAGAACCCACGAACTTCTGGTCCAGAGGTGGATGTGCTACCAACTGAGCCATGCTGACACCAATGAGTGGTCAAGAGCATGGTAGTTGGGGATCATTGCAGAAAAGTGCAAAGTCACGCACCTAGGGCATAGGAACCCAGGAGATGAGTATAGGTTGGGGGAAGGTACTGTGTTTGGGTTATCATAATTGACAACTTCAAAGTGGCAGGGCAGTGTGACAAAGTAGTAGGTAGGGCTAGCGGAATGCTTGGATGCATAGGAAGAGGTATTTTCAGCAGTAGGATGGAAGTGGTGTTGCCACTGTATCGCTCAATGGTGAGACCCTACCTGGAGTACCGTGTCTAGTTTTGGAGGCTTCACCTCAGACAGGACATAGAAAGAATGGAGGCAGTCCATAAGAGAGCAACTGAAATGGTGCAGAGGTTGCACCAAAAGTCATACGGGGAGAGACTGAGTGATCTCAATATGAAGTAGTAGTAGTAGTAGTAGTAGAGTATTTATTTTTATACAGGAAGATGACAAACTACACCATTAAATCCAAAGGACCTGTTTTCAAGGTGATCCTGTTATACATTTGTTTCTAATTTAAGTATTACTAAAAATACATAACAAACATACAAAAACAGATGTATAATAAACACTGCCCATGTTTATAGCTCCATATAACAGTATTACAATCTACATCATTTTAAGTTATCTAATCCTTTAGCATTAACATATTTTATAATCAGGAATATTGATAATTTAAATATAAATAGCCACCTGTTACCTATTTAACCCATATTGGTTTTTAACTCATATTGACTAGTTAACTAAATGTGGACATGGTATACACTGGCAAATCATCCAACTATGTTGATTAAAAAATGTAAACATTTGGGAGTTGTAACCAATTCCTTGTCTTTAGGATCCAGGAGATTCCAACATTTAAAGAACAAATAGGGAAAGGTCATTTCACCAAATCTATTTTCACTTTAGGAGTAACAAATCTATTTACTTTTCTAGTTCAAAGTCCATACCCTTGGACTTTTAATTATAATTTTTTGATTAAATATATTGCATTTCCTCAATATCAAGTTTTGTATATTTGGCAAGTTCATTTTCTACTTCTTTTAGTGGCAAGATCCGTCCACCTAGTTTAGTAAACATATCACAGTGTTGTGTAAAAAAATCAAATTTTTAATACAAATCTTGCCATTTTATTATATAATTTATTCACTTTACTCAAAGATGTTTTGTTTGCAAATCCATAAATATGGGCTGCATAATCAATAATAAGGACAAGTAATTGGTTTGCTATAGTTTCTCTCATTTTATAGTCCAAGCAGTACCTCGAGCATCTAAATGCACCCAGTCTTGTATTGATTCTTGCAACTGTTTTCCTTACATGGAAATCAAAATCCAGTCTTTTATAAACCACACACCCTGGTACTTATATTCAAGCACCTGAGTAAAAATCTTATCCTTTGAAGTTTTGATGCAAATTTCATTACCCTTTTTGTATGCTGATTTGGAATCAAATATCATTGCTTTAGATTTTTTATCATTTGATACCAGTTTGTACTTTGAGAACCATCTGCAAAGTGCTAAAAAAATCATCTTGGAGATTTTTTTTTCCATCTCTTTTTTTATCCAAACCATTAGCCACAAGCACCATGTCATCTGCGTACAGTCATATCTGGGTTTTCTCTATAATTTGTGGAACTGTATTGACATAAATCAAAAATAATGTGGGTCCTAGAAGTGATCCCGGAGGAACTCCCCTAACATTTATAGCTTTGTTAGAGATGGTATTACCTATTTGGACTTGCTGTAGTCTATTTTTTAAGTATGACTCAAATCATTGATAGGTTTTGGGGGAAACCCCTGTTTCCAACAGTCTCTAGCCTATAATCTCATGGTCTATGGTATCATATGCTTTGGATAAATCTATGAACACTGCACCCATCTCCCTGCCCTCACTTAAAGATGTTGAAATCAAATCCACTAGGTCAGTGAGTGTGGTGTCCATGGAATACTTCCGTCTAAATCCTGTTTCAGACTTTGATAAAATGGAATATCATTCTAAGTAATCCACCAGTTGTTCCTGGACTATAATCTCCAGAATCTTTGAGACAATGGGCAAGAGAGCAATGGGGCAACAATTTGCAGGATACATTTTTGTTACACCCTTATGGAGTGGTATTATTTTTGCAAGCTTCCAGCTTTCTGGACACTTGCTTTCAGTTAGGCTCTGAGTAAATAACTTAGTTAGGATGGGGGAGAGAATTTCTATTACATCCTTCAAAAATCTGCATTCTAACCCATTGAGTCCACAAGCCTTTTTAACCTTTAGTTTCCGGATATATTTTTTCATTTGTTTAAATGTAACCACCCTAAATCTGAATTTTGGCCTCTCCTGATTATTTCCTGTCTCCCTGTAGATTTGGTTCCTCCTGGGTCACTGCTGGAATCTCTATATCTGGCAATGTAACAAAATAATTATTTAGCTGGTCATCGGATGCTTTTGGAGTCTGTATTATACAATGTTTTGCCATTTGGATCACTGCCCTATTATTAGCAGTTGACTCAAAGGACTTAATCAGTGCCCAATATTGTTGTGGATCAGTTATTTCACTAATTTTGTTTTTATAGAATGTCTGCTTTGTATCCCTCAAGTTTTGTTTTAATTTATTTCTTGCTTTTTTAAAATTATTCCAGTCTTCAGGATTTAGGGATTTATTTGCTATCTTCTGTAATCTATTCTTTATATGAATTTCCATTTTTAATCTTTCCATAATCCAGAAAACCTATTCTTTCCTTTGGATCTTTCTGGTATAAAGTGCTAATGACTCGCACATTTGCATAAATGTATGAGTAAACTCTTGAATGGCCAGATCCAGACATGGAATTAAGAATAATCTATTCCAGATGACTTTTAATAACTGGGCTATTAATCTTTCCCTAGTATAATTCTTAAAAGATTTGCTTTTTTTAGTTAACTTCTGATTTAGTCCTGTGAGTTTCATTATTAACCAGTTCAAAAGTACCTGTTATAGAATTACGATCTCCAAGCATCCACTGATCTACCCTAATTTAAATAGGTTTCATTTTAGCTGAAACAGCCACTAAGTCGAGTATGTTTCCCTTACTCATATTCTGACTTTTTTCATGTAGGATTTATTATTATCTGTTCTACTTCCATGGTCTGAAGGCTTTTTTTTTAAACTCTTCCCTGAGGTTGACCCCATGCAACATTAAAGTTCCCCATTAGGAACAGGTCGTTACCCATGGTTTTATTTAATAGACATTCTGAAAGGGGCTCAAAGGAGCCAATATTTGATCTGGGTGGAGAATATATAACACCCAGCACCAAATTTAGTCCTCGAATTTCACCCAGTAAACATTAAATGTTATCTATTTTACCTGCATATACTATTGAAGTTTGCCCTAACTCCCATTTTGCATAAAGCATAACACCCCCCCCACCACCACCACCACCACTGACCTTCTCTATCCCTTCTATGTTCATAAAATCCCTCTAGCTCAGTTTCTGGGTCAGTAACACTTTTGTTTAACCAGGTTTCAGTTAATAAAATTACATGAGGTTTTTCATTGGATACCCAGGTTTTTAATAAATCCTCTTTATGTTTCAGGTTACTAGCATTATCATACAATACTTTAAAGCATGTATGAGAATTATGTGCTGGACCGGGGTTGACTTCAATATGTCCAGCCATTAACAGAAACATCAGCAGGTTCAGCTCTTTCTGAGCAGTATTCATGAAGGGGATTTTCTTCAATAAAGATAGGTTCAGGGCTTGTATTCGTCCTTCACTAAATTTATTTCTTCTTTTAACCCAATTGGAGTTTACCCCAATTCCCAATTCTCGACTTTCTAACTGTCTTCCATTTTGTAAAGCTAGAACATTCACATTTGCAACCCCTTTATTTCCTCCCTCCCTCCCTCCCTCAGGTAAAAACCTACTGTTACAAGACCTAACATTAGGATAAACAGATTCATTGTGAAGTTTACAGAGCAAGATTCAAGGAAGCAGGGAAAGCAATTAGGTTTGCTAAAGCCCGCACAGAAGAAATAATACTGTAGCAAAAGGGGTTACAAAGGGAGTTAAGACCTTCTACAGATATATAAGGGAGAAAAGAAAAAGTAAGGGAAGTATCTTAAGGTTGAGAACTACAGTAGGGAGGGCCAGAATGTTGAAACTGATGGACAGAAGGCAGAGGTTCTAAATCAATACTTCTGCTCAGTTTTCACCATGGAGGATCAGGGAAGTGGACCTAAAGAATGAAGAGAACTACACCAGCGAAGCCAACACAAACCCCTTCACAAATGAAAGGGTCCTAAAAGAACTAGCAAAATTAAAAACCAACAAAGCTATGGGAGCTGGCAGTATCTACCTGAGAATAATAAGGGAACTCAGAGAAGAACTTGCCACCCCATTAGCAGCCTTCTTCAACAAGTCACTAGAGAGTGGAACAGTACCAGATGACAGGAAAAAAGCCACGGTGGTACCACTGCATAAAAGCGGCAGCAAGGAAGATGTTGGAAATTACCATCCAGTTAGCCTCAACTCAGTGGTTGGGAAAATCATGGAAACATTACTGAAAGAAAGAATTGTAAAGCATCTAAAAGCCAAATAGACCTATAGCAGCATGACCTCACAGTGGGGTGGTCATGTCTGACAAACATGATTGATTTCTTCGAATGAGTGACCAGAATGGTGGACCAAAGAGGAACAGTAGACATAGTATATCTGGACTTCAGTAAGGCATTCGACTCCGTTCCACATAGTAGGCTGATAATTAAGTTGGAACACACAGGAGTGGGACATAAAACAGTAGGCTGGATTAGAACCTGGCTCCAAGGGAGAATCCAGAGAGTGTTAGTAAATGGCACTCTATCAGAGGAAGGAGTGCTGACCAGCGAAGTCCCCCAGGGATCGGTGCTGGAGCCAATTCTATTTAACATATTCATCAGTGACATTGCAGAGGGTTTGCAATCAAAGGTATGCCCGTTCACAGATGACACCAAGCTCTGCAACAGAGTGGACATGCAAGAGGGGATCACAGAAATGATTGCTGATCTAAAAAACTGGAGGAATGGTAAAAACAGTGGCAGTTGAAATTCAGTGCCAAGAAGTGCAAAGTTATGCAACCGGGGAGGAAGAACCTAGGCTGGAAATATACTTTTGGGGTGGGGACAGCTGACTGAAACTAAGGTAGAGAGTGATCTGGGGGTACTCATATCCGACAATTTTAAGGACAACCAGGCAGTGCAAAAAGGCATTGCAAAAAGCTAACAGCATTCTTGGATGCATAGGAAGGGGTATCACAAGTAGGAAAAGCAAAGTGATAGTCCCACTGTACAGGTCCTTATTGATGCCTCACCCAGAGTACTGTATCCAGTTCTGGATACTGCACCTCAAGAAGGACAAGGTTAGCCTGGAAACTGTGCAGAGGGGAGCTATGAAGATGATACATGGACTACATGGAGAACCATATGAATCCAGATTAAACTATTTTAGGATGTACTCACTGGAGAGGAGAAGGGACAGGGGAGATATGATAGAGACATTTAAATAACTCAGAAGGTATCAACTTAGTACAAACAGAGGATCTCTTCAGGGAAAACATGAATACACAGATAAGAGGGCACAACATGCGCTTGAAGGGAGGTAGTTTCAAAACAAGCAGCAGGAAAGTTTTTCTTCATGGGCAGGGTGGTGAAGCCCTGGAAAAGTTTGCCCCCAGAGGTTGTGGCAGTGAAGACAGTGGGGGAGTTCAAGCTAGCATAGGATAGGCACTGTGGAAACCTAAGGCAGTAAAGAAACTGGAAGGGGGTAGCTTTCATGGGCAGACAAGATGGATCACAAGGTCCCCTTGTGTTGGCACTTTCTCATATTCTTATGTTCTTATGATCTTATTTAAAATATTTAAAAATTTTAGTATTTCTGTTGCAAATCCTTCTAAAATATAAAAAACAAAAGGACTTGTGATCTGCAGGTCCAGTTTAAAACACAGAGAAGATTTGCAAACCGCGGGTCCCATCAAACAATGAACAGTATTTTAGTATCCTACATATAATTACCTTATTTGTGCAAATGTATCCCTCTTTATAGCTAGTTGACAGGTCACTTAGGTTTGCAAGTCACTACCCCTTTTAGTTAATCTCATAAACTTTACAAAGTCTCCACCATTTGTGCCACTCACACTCGTTCCCAGAGCTTGCGCTGAGGCACAGCTCAGGGATTTAAAGAGCAACAAAACCCCTCCCTCTGAGGTAGACCCATTTTCTGATTGACTTGCTGTCAAGCCTCCAATACCCATGAATAATTTAAAAACCTCAACCCCTTGCAGTTGCCGTTTTCAGTGTGCACAGTGATTTTAAAGCAGACAAGTCTCTGGAGGACACTAACTGATGGTAGACAGTGCAGACAAGTATCTAGTATACACAAACTGGCAACCACTTCACAGACAAGTTTAAAACAGTCACAGCGCACAAATTTTGCTTGTCTTCTGGCAAACACAGCAGTTAGTTCAAGCAGGCTGGCTGGAGCGGTCTCTCAATCTGCGTTTTGTCACAGGAACAGATGTTATTGCAGGCTGAATCTGTACAACTTGGAAGAACAGAGAGTGAGAGGGGGACATGATAGAGACCTTCAACTTCCTCACATGGGCAAACAGGGTGCAGGAGGGCAGTCTCTTTCAAATGAGAAAGATCTCTAGGACCAGAGGGCATGTGCTGAAGCTGGGAAGGGAGTTTAAGAGGCATGTGAGGAAGTACTATTTTACTGAAAAAGTGGTAGATGCCTGGAACCGACTGCCAGTGAATGAGGTGGAGGCAAAAACAAGCATGCATGGGATAGATAGAGAGGATATTACTAAACAGACAAGGAGGAGGAAGGGTTGATGAAGACCAGTTAGGGTCTGCACAGATGGGCTAGGCAGGGAAGAGCTAGGCAGATTGGTGTACCAAGTGTTTTTTTTCTAATGACAAATTAATTTTTTTTTTTGGGGGGGGGGTGCAAGCAGGGTAGGGAGAGTAGTCTGGGGGGCGGGAAGGGAATGTGACCTTAATGTCATTGTTTACCTGAGGATCAGTGGCCTGGCTTGCAGACTCTTAAAGGAAGTTAGGTTCCCAGTAGATATTGTTAGCATTCAGTACCTGAATTCATTTAAGATGGCACTAGATAACACATGTTATAACAAATTTACCCTGGTCTAAACTATCCCACAGATGTGGGGAACATGCTTGATGGGCTTGTGCCTACTTATGTCCAAAAAACCTAGTAAATACAGATTGCTTTCTAGAACTTTAGAGGGAGACTCAAGCAGGCAGAATCCTCAGTGACCTTTTCTGTGGTCCTGCCAGATTGGAATGGGGGGTGCGAGAAGTACTTTGATCACTCACTTCAGTGTACAGTATGGCTAAAGGAGTAGTACAGGCACTAGGGGTAGGGTACCTGGGGGAATGGGGATTCCCCAGGAAAGACAGAAGGCTATTCAAATGGAAGAGCCTTCACCTCTATGAGGAGGGCACCAGGAGGCTACTACAGATGTTAAAAGAGTACTTTGAGGGCCCTTTAAACTAGCAGAGGGGGGCAGATTGTAAGTAGAGAAGTATAATTAGTCAGTTGAGAGGGGCATTGATGATCTCCCCTCAGTACTACAGGGGAAGGCTGGGAAAAGCTGCAGAAGAGAAGCCTAGTGGAAACCTGATAGGAGCTGACAGAAGGGAGACAGGAACAAAGGTAGATAGACAGTCAGTGGGGCAAGAGAATGGGTTGGGCCTAGTATGGTAGGAGGGAATAGGTGATATGGAGGGCTTTATACACAAATGCCAGGAGCTTGGGAAATAAGTTCAGTGCTCTGGAGGCAGTGGTAGTCGAGGCAAACCTGGACCTGGTGTTGATCACAGAATCATGAATAACCTATGAACATACAGATGTGTCAGCAGAAACAGACCAGGAACAATGACTCAGACATGACCATGTTAGGGTATGTTGCACTAAGGATGGATAGGAAGGGGAAAAAAGGGGGAAATTGTGGCACTATGCAGTATGTAAGGGATAGCATAACAGCTTCCAATATGAAGAATACGGGGCAGAGTGAACACACAGAAACAGTATGGGGGCAGGTAGTTACAAAAGGTGGAAAAAATATCAAAATAGGGGTAGTTCAAAGACCACCATCTCAAATAGAGGAAGCGAATAGTGACTTAGGTAGGAGACCAAAAGTTCAGCAGGGCTTTAGGAGGTGTTTCTACTGGGGGACTTAAGCGTGCCAGATGTGTACTGCAGGACACCAGTAGCAACAAGTGGAAGAAGCCAACAGTTGGTAGAAGTCTTTCATAATGCATTCTTAGTACAGAGTTCAGAAGCCAACAATTGAGTCAGCTATCCTAGATTTAGTGCTTACCAGTAGGAACAGTGTGGGGGGAAGTGTGGGTAGTGGACCCAGTGGAAACCAATGACCATCAGACAGTTTGATTCAGTGTCACACTGGAAATAGGGAACAATTCCTCCTAGATTAAAGTTGTGGACTTTAGGAGGGCTGATTTGAAAGAATGAGGGAGCTGCTGCAAGAGAACTAGAGGGGGTAAAAGAGGCAGAGGGATTGGAAGCAAAATGGATATTGATTAAAAATGGAGAAACAAAGGTCTTAGATCTCAGTGTATGGGTAAGTTAGTGAAAAGAAGAGGGTTAAAAACCATGATGATTCATGAGAGAGGAAGGGGAGGTCATAAGAGCTAAGAAATGGGAATTTAAAAACAACAAAACAAGTCAAACAGAGGTGGACAAAGTGGAGTTTTACAGCAGTATGAAGAAGGCCAACAGGATAGTCCAAAGCATTTTTTACAATATAAGGAACATTGCGTGGATCTAGGCCTTGTTACCAACCGAGGACCTGGCCACCTTGGTGCATGCCTTTGTCACTTTCAGGTTGGACTGCTGCAATGCCCTGTACCTGGTGCTATCTGGAGGCAACTCCACTGACTGCAGCTGGTATGGCAGGCAGATTGCTGACTGGTGCATTAAGATCAGATCTTATTATGCCTGTCCTCCATGAACTGCACTGGCTGCCAGTAAGGTGGAGCATTACATTCAGGCTCGGGTTACTGACCTTTAAAGCCCTGCATGGAGGGGGATCAGACTACCTGCAAGACCTCCTAGTTCCTCAGTGCCCCTCTCACTCTCTCCGTTCTGATGAGGGTTGCCTCCTGGCTATTCCCAGGGCCAGCTTGCAGCATTCTGGGGATTGTGCTATCTCAGTTGCCACACTGACCCTATGGAGCTCACTACCAAGATACTTAAGGGAGGCATCCTTGGTGGAAACCTTAAAAAAAAGGCCTGAAAATGTTCTTATTTAATCAAGTGTATGACCAAAATAGTGTATTTCAATTAGAAGGTCATGTAGTTTCATAGGTTTTCTACAGAGCTGATAGACTTACGTCCTTATAGCTCACTTCTTAATAGATTACTTGCATTCCCTGGTAAGGTTTATCTAACTTGTGTTTAAATGTATTTGTTGTTCTACTTGCCACTACCTCCAATGGCAATTTGTTCTATTTTTGAACTACCCGCTGATTAAACCTACTAGCTGTGCGCGCTGATCGAGTATACATAGCCTCCAATTGTAGTTGATTGGACCTAGTTTTATAGATGTTATTATTAGCTTCTAGACCTATGCTTTCCCAAAGGTCATTGTCCATCCAAGCCTTATGAACTAAACACATGTCCCCCTGACTCTCCTATTCTCCAAGGAAAGCATGTTCAATTCTGTTAATTGAGATGTATAATCTTTGCCTTCCATGTTGGCTACTGATCTGGTGGCCCTTTTCTGTATTGTCTCCAACAATGCAATATCCCCTGTTTTGTAAGGTGACCAGACCTGGGCCCCATATTCCAATACCAGTCTTACCAATGAAGAGTACATTGGAATAATGACTTCCTTGTCCCTTGATTTAATATGCCACAATATGCAGTTCAATATTTGGTTTCCCTTCTTAGATAAGTTCCTACAATGAGGTGAGAAGGACATATCATTAGAAATTGTGATGCCTAAATCTTTTTGCTCCTCTGATGCTATTAATGAATGGTTGCCTAATGAAAATTGAGCCATTTGATTACTGGCTCCCAAGTGCGTAACCTCACATTTATCCAAATTTAATGCTAGTTAAGAACCTGCCATCCAGTTTACTAGATTGTCTAGGGCCATTTGTAGGGATATGGTATCCATATCGCTGTCCACTTCTACTTCCAACCTGCAGTTATCTGCAAATTTGTGCAGCCAAATATTTGATGTACTGATTTGTAAAGAGGAGATGTAAAGGTTAAATAAGTATGGCCCCAGCACTGACCCCTGAGGCACACAGCTAGTAACCTTGGACTACTCAGATAATGTCCCTCTAATACATACTCTTTGCTTCCTATCTTCTAGCCATTTACCGACCCAAGAGGTTATATTTGGGTGGACTCCTACTTTATGCATATCTGCTATCAGTTCGGCATGGGGCAATTTGTCAAATGCTTTGGAGAAATCCAAGAACACAATGTCCTCTTGATTTCTCCCATCCAGTGCCCTAATCATTGTATCGTAGAATCCCAGCAAGTTCGTCTGGCAAGATCTCCCCTTTGTAAATAGAAACATAGAAACATAGAATTTGACAGCAGATAAGGACCACTTGGCCCACCCAGTCTGCCCATTTCCCTACCTGATGGATAAGTTGCAGATCCTAGTTAACCAGCAGCCTACTTCTTCCTACCCCCACCCCCTAGAATTGCCTTATGACTGTCCCATGCATGCTTGAATTCTACCACTGTTTTTGACTCCACAACCTCCTCTGGAAGGCCGTTCCATACATCCACAACCCTCTCTGTGAAAAAATACTTCCTTAAATTACCTCTGAGCCGCCCCCCTTCTATCTTCAAATTGTGCCCCCTTGTTCTTGCACTATCTTGCACTTGCAAATCCGTGCTGTGCTTTGTCATTTAAGTAATTTTGTTCCAGGTATAATAAGATATGCTCTTTTATTATGCTTTCTAGTATCTTGGAAGGAACTGAAGTTAAGCTTATGGGCCTATAATTTGCTGGCATTGATTTATCATCTTTTTTAAATAATAGGATGACAGTTGCTACCCTTCAATCTTGTACCACCTTCCCTCTATCCAGTGATAGCTGAAAAATATGTGTTAATGGTGGTGCTATGGACTCTGCCAGATACTTTAATACCCTAGGATGTAGTCCGTCCGGGCCAGGTGACTTGTTTGGGTTTAGATTTTTTAATTTAGTTTCTATATCCCTGATATTAATGGTGATATTCTGATGCATGGTCTTAACAGTATTTTCTGCTATGGAGCTGTTGGATTGTTTGTTAAACACTAATGAGAAATATAAATTTGTCGATTTTGCTATTTGAACTATATCTGATGTGAGCTCCCCCTGTGTGTTCCTTAGGGGGCCGATTGTGAACTGACTGTTGTTTTAAGTTTAAGCCATAGATAGATAGAATGATTGTTTTTCAGACTTTTAAACTCTGCATTGTGTATTGGAATTTTACATTGTTTGTGTATTAGATTTTCACATTGCTTGATGTTTTTAAAAGTGTATTAAGTGCTCCGAGCTTTCGGGAAGGGGCACTATATACTGTAAATAAAGTTTCTATCTGTCTTCTGTCTACAGTATAGTAAGAAGGACTAAGGCTGACATGGAATGGTGAATTGTGGGGCACAAAGAAGGCAGAAAAGACCTTCTTTTGTTACATAAGGGAGAAGCAAGAAAAGCAATGAGAAAAGTACGATAAAGGAAAGGGAAACCTTTCTGAACAGATATTTCTGCTTGGTATTCACAGTGAGAACAAGGGATCAGTGCCTGAATCTGCCATTGGGTAAAAGGGGGTGGGAAAATGGTCAATGTGGGTCGAATTGCAGTGAAAAGAATACTGGATGACTTATAGATAATAGGAAACAGGTTTTTTACACAACATGATGTCCTCCTGTTTTCCATTTAAGAGGATGGAAAATTAATTTTGTATTTATAAAGCTCTTATATATTCTTTTGATGCTTCATGGGCTGAGAATTAGAGCTTGTTGTTGAAAAGTCATGTATCGTGTATTTTTGTGTAATAGTAATTTTTTGATGCTGTGATTGGTCACGGACTGTGATCTCTGTTTCTGTTTTACTGTTTTGTTTTCCACACACCTTGCCATTTGCTCTGACATGTGTAACTCCCACCCACTAGCTCGAGATGTTGTTTTCGTCATGTCAGCACCTCCACCCATGGTAGAAAGATCACCAAGGAGTCAGACCAGAAACAGTTGTATGTGTTTCAATTGAGAGAAAGAACAATTCATCCCTATATGTATGAGCCTTCTCCTCTCACCAGCCGTAGCAGGGATAATGGAACAACCAGTAATGCCATCTCATTAAAGCTGTCTGGCACTGGGAATGCAGACGTACCAGCAGTCCACGAATGGTGTGTCTCTGCACTGCCAGATGCTATTTGTTGTCCTTTTTTTATTTATTTATTTTTTGCATACAAAAAAAATCTTATGACTATAAAAGAACTATGGTACATGAATTTCACTTGGGGAGGAGGGGTTTGCCGGGATTGTTGGTAGAGTCCAGTCAATTGTGAAAGAAAAAAGGTGTTCAACATGCTCTTCTGTTTCACACATCTATGTCAGTGTGAGCTGAGCATAGGGGATGCAGTCTTATTCATTCTTTTGACCCAGTCACCCTGCCATTCAGTGTCCTGTGACACCAGGAATGAAGACATTCCAGCAGTACCCGCATGGTGTTTCACTGCACTGCCAGATGCTAGTCTGAGCCTTTTCTAGTTGTTGGTGTTGTAATGCAAAATAAATAATATGAATTACAAAAAAAATGATGGTGTTTGAATTTCTCTTGACTGAACTTAGAGGGTATTAAAAAAATGCAGAATTTTTAGAGGTCATGGGGCTCACTTGTGTGGTGCCACAGGGATCAGCGTTGGGACAGGTCCTTTTAAATATCTACAACTGGGGCAGGTCATGGGGGTACCTGACTGCAATGGCCACTTAATCTCTGACCTCCTGGCTGCCCCAGTATATGACCCTATTTTACCATTGCAATCAGCAGCTATGGGCTCCTTTTTTTTGATGGAAAGACTTTTGAAGAACATTGGAGAAATTGACCAGACTTACAGAGAGAATCTGGGGCAAATAAGGAAGCAAAGCACCATCACAGTTTCTCTGGCCTGCACCACGAAGTAAAATGAAAATGGCCCAAAGATTCTCAAGGAGCCATTCACCATCCCAGGACCCGGGCTCCTCCCTGCTGGAATAAATAGCCTCCATGCAAACTATATAAACTACTGTGTTGGAGACTTAAGGCACTTTGTCCCACCTTACTAACTGGATTTCAGCTACAAAAATGCAAATTTTCTCCATTCATGAAAGAGAAGAACAAACTGACATGAGACTACAGAAAGCCAAACAGCAAACTGAATGGCTAATGGCCAAATTAGAAGACTTAGAGGGATAGTACAGTAGGAAAAATATCTGTTTACTGGGGCTCCAGGAAGGCACAGAAGGAAAGGAACCAGTGAGATATGTGCAAGAAAATCTGCCAGTCTGGCTGCAACTGGACACAAATCAATATCTGTTCGAAACAGAAAAGAGTTCACAGAATAAAATGAACCCACATGTCAGCTGCCTCCAATAAACCCAGACCATTTATATTCAAGTTGCTTCATTTCCTTGGTAAGGAGATTATTCTAAACAAAGCAAGAGAGTTATAAAACATTGAGGTAGCAGGCAATTGACTTTCATTCTACCCTGACTACCCCAGAACTGTTCTTGAAAAAAGACAAGGTTTTAACAGAAGAAAGCAGGGCCTGAAGAATCAGCGTCTCACGTACTCCCTGATTTACCCAGCAATACTCCAGGTTAATTATGATGGCATCCTGCTGCAGTTCCAGTTTCCCAGAGAGGCCATCACTTTTTTCCAGGACCACCTAGGACCACTGGTGAAGGACGATATGAAATCAACAACTGCAGAAGAATGACCTGACAAGAGACAGAAAATCCAGAGGGCTATGCAAGACCCTTCAACTTCGCCATCATTCCCAGAGATGTCAGCAGCCATTAGGGATCTCCGAACAATTTCCATAAGCTGCCAGATGCATCTAGTAGATTCCCAGTGTCCTTGGAGGTAACTGAGCTGTCTTTGCTTTGTCAGAATTCCTGTAAGTGCACTTATCCTTTTTCATTTACAATACCTAAGGGAGAGGGTGAGATCAGCGCTGGATGGAAACACTGCATTTTCAGCTGGCTTCTACCTTGAATCAGACTGCGTGTGATTCACTGCAATGATGAAGGTGGCTGTCCTCATCCCCTTGGGCAGAGTCTTGTGCTGCCATACCTGATGGTTCCTGAATTGCTCATTTGGGCATAAACTTTCATGGCCAAAAAACAGAGTATAACTGGAAGGTCAGCTATGCTCATAGAAGAACCAGACACAAAATGACATGCAATGCCTTCAACCTTTCAAGTTTTACCACATCACGCGATGGCCCCCACCCCCAGGAAGAAAGCAAGCAGCCATCATGAACACCCATGCTGGCACCTAAATACTGCCACACTGCCAGCAGATAAGAAAGCAGCACAATATTTTCCAAATGTCCCAAATGGTGTACATAAATCCAAAGCTGTAGTCAGTCACCCTGCAAAGGCATCTGCTAGAGACCAAGGGTTTCTTTTGCCTGGAATTTGATTTACAGCATCAGGCTATCATCTCCCAAACTCTGCACTGTGTGTCCATTACAGGCGCTCATCAAGAAACAGCTGCATTAGAACCACATACTGAAGAGCCGTGGCTCACTGACCATTATTTCCTTGTCCTTCTCAGAATGTATATAAATCTCTCCTCACTGAATATAGAGCTTACTTGGTGGCAAATCTCTCGAGCAAGAAGCAGCTTGACCCTACCACAAGTCAACACATGGCGCTTATCATGAAAGTTGATAAATTACCAGATTACACGGCCACATTGGGCCAAAAAAAAAACACAGAACTGTTTATATAAATAATGGGATTATTCACATGTTACAAAGTCTAGGTATTTTATTGTCCAGTTAACTATACAGAGCCTGTGTACAGGGACCAAAAGCCCCCCTGCAGAGACGATCTGCAAACAAAATTTCTAACAAAATTAACCCCCCCAAGTAAAGAGTACTAGCCATTTCAAAGCAAAGACAATAAATCACTAGATGTTTGAAGACCCCTTAGAGGGGATAACCACAGGGCAGACATATGTGGCACTGTAGCCATCCTTTTAAGATATAATCTGGATAAAATTAGGCATCTTGTATACGGGCATTACAGAACCTGCAGCAAGAATCTTGGTACAGGATACATGTAGATCCCCCTAGATACAACCACCCAAATCGCACCTAACAGGGCAATAGCAGCTCTATACAGTTTACGTAGATTGGGCTAGCATATAAGCCCATTAGAGGCTAAACTGGACTGACACATATGTGTGGGACAAGCCACAAGGCACAAGAAAGAATCTTCTCTGGCCTCTTCATAGCAAGCTCCACTGAATTTGTAGGCATCATTGAAGCTATTGTAGGAAAAGGACAGGGGGAAATAAGGGTCCAACTGACCAGCAACCCCCTATCTCAAGCCAGCAGTTTCCATGTAGGCGATGGCATGAAAGTCCCCTAGACTCTCATTATGAGAATCTACTAGCTTGTCTCAGCTAGTGTGGATTGCCTGAGTTCAAGCATTCTATGGTTTGTTAGTTGTTTTGTTACAAGTTTTTTTTTAAGTGTTATTAACTTTACATTAACAGTTTACATAGACTATAAGACTGATGCAGTTTCTCATTTCTATACTGTTGCTTATAATGTTTAGCCTACTGTGGGGTTATGGTGTGTGTGTGGGGGGAGAATTAAGGGTAACAGAAAAATATCTTTGTACTACCATTGCACTTACCACATGTACCGAAGACATGGCATCTTTGGAAACCCTGCGGGTAGTTACCTGGAGTGTCAGAGGCTTGAACTGTAAGATCGAAAGACATAAAATAGTGCTTAAACTGAAAGTACTGAAATGTGATAGCCCTCCTCCATGAAACTCAACTCTTGGCTTCTGAAGGTGATAACCTCAAATGTAGCTGGGTGGGTACAGCATACCAAAACCCATTTACCTCAAGAACAAGAGGAGTGGCTATTTTATGTCGTAAAGGCCTTCAGCTGGGAATACATGCAGAATACAGAGATCATGAGGGTAGAACACTAATTATAGAAGGTACATACCAAGGGACCTTGATAGTTCTGGGGAGCATATATGCTTCAAATGACATCCAACCACCAGTTCTTTAAACAAGTCCTGAATAAGATATGGGAAAAAGCAAAGAGAGTCATTGTTGGGGGGACTTTAACCCATTCTAAACCCAGTACAAGACCGTACAGGCCCAGGTAGCAAGCCGGAAGCTGATTCCATGTCAGAACGATGAACCATCACAACGGCACTGCGCCCACAGTGCGTACACTTTTTTAAAAGCCTTTTCCTGTGGGGGGGCTTTGTCATGCACACACACCCTTAATATGGATTCTAACTCCAAGGGGAGAACAACTCAAGGATAGGGGAGGGGACCATAATCACGCAAAAGTGTAGGCACTGTGGTTCCATCGCCATTGTGACCGTTCACTGTTCTTCATTTGCCATCTTGCCCCCATCCAGGGAGCACTAGCGCCACCACCACTACCTCAGAGGTTGCGAAGAAAGTACAGCAGTTGGACCACAGTGGGCTCAGGGAGGGTGAGGAGGGTGGAACAGAGGCACACCCAGTCTATTGTTCCACTCCACAATCCATACACCATTCTGGGGGAGCATAGCTCCCCTATGGATGCACCCACAGAGAAGACTGATGATAACTGTCACAAGGGAGGCCCACAGGAAGGAGGCAGAGGACACCACAGGGAAAGAAAGCAGCTCCTGGTGGGGGACTCAATTATTAGGAGTATAGAACTGGGGGGAGCTGGGAAAACTGAAGTAAGGTGCCTGCCTGGTGCCATGACTTGGAGGGACAGGAAACGCATCCTCAGGATCACGAGAACAGCTGCAAGGGATTCTGAGCTGGACGTAATTGTCCACCTAGGGACAAATGACTTGGCTCATCATGAGATTAGAGCAGTGCAGGAGGACATTGCAGAGTTGGGGAGGGACCTAAGACAAGTAGCACACACAGTATCCTTCTCAGAGGTGCTGCCTGTCAAAAGCATGGGGGAGGCGAAGGTAATTGGCACCATGAAGTTTAATGAATGGTTGAAAGAATGGTGCAGAGCACAGGGGTTTGGCTTCATTGGGGACTGGGGTTCCACCTGGAGGGACACCAGCCTATACTGGCAGGATGGTCTGCATCTGTCCAGGCAGGGAACAAATCTTTTGAGCAATCGGTTTAAATGCTTCATTGGCAGGCTTTTAAACTAGTCAAACGGGGAGGCACTGACAAGCAGCAGGAAAATCCCAGCCTCTCCCTACAAAACAGGGTACTAAATGAGAAAAAGACCGAGGTAGAACGGTCAGTGGGGGATGCTGCAACAGAAAGTAAAGCCATCAAAAATGGAAAGCAATGAGTACCAATGCCCGTAGTCTGGGTAACAAGCTTCCTGAATTAGTGGCCTTGATGGAGGAGGAACATCTGGATATCGTGGCAGTCACAGAAACATGGTACACAAAACCATGACTAGGACATAAACATACCAGGATACACTGTCTACAGGAGGGACAGGGAGGGTAAGAGGAGGAGTAGGAGTTCTTTACATAGGGAAGGAATAAAAGCAACAGAGCAAAAGGCTAAACAGGAGGAGAAGAAGCACTGTGGGTAGATTTGGAGACAGGCAATGGCACCACAATCCGCACAGGGGTTGTATGAACCCTTCTCAGGGGAGAAATGGACAGGAAATGATGGAAAGTATACTTAGAATGGCAGAAAAAGGGGAGATATTGCTGACGGGTAATCTGAATATGCCAGATGTTAACTGGAGTGCAGTTGCAGCTGCCACTTCGAAGAGTGCAGTTATTCTAGATGCCCTACAGGAGGCATGCCTTAGACAACAAGTACTGGAGCCCACTTGAGAGGGAGCAATATTAGACTTAATTCTCTCAAATGGAGATGGAGAGAGGATCACAGATGTAGAAGTGGGTAGCCATCTGGGAACTAGCGACCATCGAACAGTATGGTTCTCAATAAACACAGCAATAGAGTCAAGCCATATAAAGACAAAGTACTGGACTTTAGGAGGGCTGACTTTGCCAAAATGGGTGATGCCTAAGGAATGCACTAGCAAATGGGCAGGAAGGAGGGTGGAAGAACAACAGGGAATAATAAAACTGCCATCACAGAGGTAACAAGCCTTTGTGAAGCAAATAAACAAAACAAGACGATGTAAGAAACCACTATGGTTCTCAAAGGAAGTGGCAGTGAAGGTTCAAGAGAAAAAGAAAGCATTCAGGAAGTACAAGGAATCTCAGAAGGAGCAGTACATAGAACTGTATCAGTTAAAGTAAAAGGAGGCTGGGAAGGCAGTCAGAACAGCAAAGGCCCAAACCGGGAAAGATAGCCAACTCAGTTAAGAAGGATAAAACCTTTTATAGGTACATCAGGAGCAAAGGAAGACCAAGGGACGGATAGTGAGGCTTAATAAAGGGTAGGGAGGGTGGGCAGAGGAGACTGTGAAAAGGCAGAGATACTAAACACATATTTTTGCTCAGTATTTACAAATGAAGAGGGGAGGTACATAAAACAAACAGTAGTAACACTCTGGATACAGAAGTTGATACCAGCCATTTACAGAAGAAAGGGTTCTGAAAGAACTCTTAAAACTGAAGGTGGACGAAACAATGGGGCCTGATGGGATTCATCCCAGAATTCTAAAAGAGCTAAGGGTAGAACTAGTGACACCACTGACTACCCTTTTAACAAATCATGGGATGACGGGGTGGTACCCAGGACTGGAGGAAGGCAGATGTGATTCCCTTCACAAAGTGGGAGCAAGGCAGAAGCAGGAAACTACAGACCTGTTGGTTTAACCTCAGTGATAGGGAAAATGATGGAATCACTTCTGAAGGAAAATTGTCCAGTATCTAGAGGCCAGAGGGCACAGGACCCTAGGCAGCATGGATTCACAGCGGAAGGGCATGCCAGACAAATCTGATAGATTTGTTTGACTGGGTGACCAAAGTAGTAGATCAGAGAGGGGCTGTGGACATGGCCTACCTAGACTTTAGCAAGGCATTTGACACAGTCCCACACAAAACATTAATATACAAGTTAGCCAGCCTGGGGTGGGTCCCAAGATGACAGCCTGGGTGAAAAATTGGCTGGAGAATAGGACACAGAGGTAATAGTAAATGGAGTCCACTCAGAAGAAAGGAGGGTTACTAGTGGGGTACCCGCTTGAGGTTCAGTATTAGGACGGTCCTCTTCAATGTCTTTACATGCGACATGGGAAGGACTGGAAGGAAAAGTATGTCTCTTTGCAGATGACACTAAGATCTGCAACAGAGTTGATGCACAGGGTGGGGTGGAAAGGATGAGAAGGGACTTGGCAAGGTTAGAGGAATGATCAAATGTATGGTAACTTAGATTCAATGCTAAGAAGTGCAAGGTAATGCACCTGGGAAACAAAAACCCAGGGGAAGAGTACACAATGGGGGGTGAGATACTAACAACAACAAAAATGGAAAGGGACCTGGGGGTAGTCATATCAGATGACCTAAAGGTGGGCAAGCAATGTGAGAGGGCAGCAAGGAGGGCTGGGGGGTTACTGGGATGCATAGGGAGAGGCATCACCAGTAGAAAACAGGAAGTTATTATCCTTGTGTACAGACAGCTGGTGAGACCCCATCTGGAGTACTGTGTGCAGTTCTGGAGACCCCATCTCCTCAAAGACATAGACAGGATGGAAGCTGTCCAGAGGAGGGCAACTAAAATGGTGCAGGGTCTGCACCGGAAGACATATGAAGAGAGACTTAAGGAGCTTAATATGTATAGCCTCGAGGAAAGGAGAGGGGGGGACATGATAGAACTTTCAAGTACCTCAAGGGAATCAACAAAGTCCAAGAGGGTAGCATCTTTCAAAAAAAGAGGTGTGCAAGAACAAGAGGCACAATTTGAAGATGGGGGCGGCTCAGAGGTAATTTAAGGAGTATTTTTTCACAGAGGTTGTGGATGCATGGGCAGCCTTCGGAGGAGGTTGTGGAGTCAAAATCAGTGGTGGAATTCAAGCATGCATAGGACAGTCATAAGGCAATTCTGGGGGGTGGGGGTAAGAAGAAGTAGGCTGCTGGTTAACTAGGATCTGCAGCTTATTCAGTAGGTAGGGAAATGGGCAGACTGGGTGGGCCAAGCGGTCCTTATCTGCCATCAAATTCTATGTTTCTATCTTCATGGCCTACCCTGGAAGCCCAGCTTGGTCCACAGGTCCTGCAAGAGTGTACTAATGCCAGATTGCAAGACATGTGGAGAGCTCTCCACCCTCATACCCAGAACTGCACTTACATTTTGACAGTACACAACTCTTACAGTTATGTGGGCATCCATTTTATCTCCTCAGAACTGACTCAGCATACATGGGAAGTCACACAGGAAAGCATCATTATTTCAGATCATGTCCCAGTTTCTCTATCTCTGGCCTGGGGAGAGCAAGCAGGGCCTAGGAACAAATGGAGACTTAATACCTCCTTCCTGAAAAACTCAGACTTTGTGAAATGGCTGCAAACTGAATTATTATCCTATTTTCAAGACAATGAAACTACGGACACTAGTGTAACCACTCAATGGGAGGCCATGAAGACAGTAATATGGGGATGTCTCATAGCATACCCCATAAAAGTTAAAAAAGACAGAGAACACCAGATCAGAATCATAGAAAAAGAGCTGAACCTACTTGAAAAACTAGCCATGTCCTTCCCTAAACAGAGAGAGAAACTGAAACCCCAAATTAGAGTGGCACATCATAAAGTAGAGGACAGTATTCAATAAAGGACAGAATGCACCCTATTTCATTTGAACCAAACACACTGGGAAGCCAGGGAACAACCCAGTAAATTATTGGCCTACCACTTACGAGCCAGGGAAGCTGAAAAGTAAATTCCTAAGATCCCCCCACCCAAGGCTCAGTGGTAACCTTCCCAAAGCAGATTAATGAAATCTTCCAGCAGTTTTACACACACCTTTACTCCTCAGAGGTCCATTGTACCTAACAACAATTAGATGCCTTCTAGGAGAACCTACAGCTAACACAAGTTGCAGACGAACATGTGTGTCAGCTCATTGGCCCCATTACTGAAACATAAATATTTATTTATTTATTTATATAAGTTTGTTGACTGGGTAGGCCCACTGAGTCCAGTACAGGTCCCTTTTTCATGGGTGACCCAGGATTAGTAACTGAGTACAATTACATAGTGGAGCTACATGGACTGTGACAAGGAGAGTAATAACAATCAAGTCGTTAGATACAGGAATTGACAACCAGACACATACATATTTTTTCTTTATGACAGTATATATATCAATTAGAGCATTTTCTAGCATTGAGATTATGACTGACAATAAGACAAGGGCATATTGTTTATTAGGCTGCAATATCTACAGATATCTATGTACATGACTGTGGAGTGCATCTCTGATGAAACTGGAGTATTCGGTGTGGTTGTATAGAGTTATGCAGTGCTGTCAGTGATAGTACTGGTTGAGCCCTAATAGGTAGATCTTGAGACCTTTTTTGAAGCCACCTAGTGAGGTACTTTCCCATAGGGTGGATGGGTGGGAGATCATTCTGGGGGGGGGGGGAATTGGTAAAGGCCCTGGACCCGCGGGCTGATAGTGACTTAGGTACTGTTAATAACTGCCTGCTCAAGGACCATAGAAGATGGCTACTCGGTTTGGGCACCAAGAGGTTTACTAGACCTGGAGGGGTGCTAGGCTGGCTGAGCTGAAAGGCCAGGCAAAGGGATGAGTAATTTAGCTGGTCATGCAGGGTGGGCCAGGCCAGGTTTTGGAGGACACGGCAGTGGTGTTCCCTTGCTGGGGCCCTGGCCGTGAACCTGCCTATCCTGTTATACATGTTTTTTAGTTTCTGCAGCTCTGTGTGTTTGGTCATATGGCAGTATGGCCGAGCCGTATAATAGGGAAGGTATGAGGATACCCCGGACAATTTTGCATCTGGAGGTTTGAGTGAAGAAGGGACTGAGGTGGTATAGGAAGCCTGTTTAGTTGGGTGATGTGATCTTTGAAGGAACAGTCTTGGTCCAGATTGACTCCAAGGTACTTCAGGGACTCAACAACGCCCATAGTGGACCCATTTGATAGCAAGAGGTCTAGCATGTTAGACATGTCTTGCCCTAGTTTTTTCAGGCCAAATAGCATGGTCTTGGTGTTTTTTTCAGTTGAGCACCATTTTGCTATTATTTATCCAATTATCTAGTGTCAGGAGGTTGTTTTTTAGTAGATTATTTAGGATGGTGGCATCATTGGAGGACCTGTATAGCACAGCATCATCCATATATAGGATGGTATTTGCCCTGCTTCAGTGGTTTGGCAGCTCATTGATGAACAGTGAGAAGAGCAGGGGCCCCAAGATAGATCCTTGGGGTATCCCATCCAATATTGGACACTTGTCTGAGACTGCCCCCAGCCATCTCACTAATGGGATTCTATCCTGAAAGCAGGAAGTGAACCATTTGACTGTGTTGCTATCCAGGCCATTCTATCTCAGTTTGGCTAGGAGGAGTTGGTGGTCCACTAGGTCAAATGCTTTGGTAAGGTCGATGAAGACCGTACAAGGGAACATTCCCTTGTCCAGTGCTGAGAAAATCTCAGTGGTGAGTGTTATCAGTGCTGTATCCATGCCATGGTTCTTTCGAAATCCATGCTATTGTGAGGTGAAGATGCCAAATCTCTTTATGTATTCCACCAGTTGATTGTAAATCACCCTCTCTAACACTTGCTAAGGATTTACAGGAGAAATATTGGGTGGTAGTTCTCTACCCATTCCCATGGGCCACCCTTGTGGATGGGGGAGACAAGGGCCACTTTCCGTAGTGAGGGGACTTGCCCTTAAAGGATAGAACGGTTTAATAGCCAAGCTACTGGTTTAACTATGGCCAGCTCCGTGAGGTGGAGAAGTTTTGGTTCAAGTTTGTCATGACCAACTGACCCGTAGGGTTTGATCCCACGTAACAACTTCAGGACTTCTTTATTGTTTGTCAGTTTGAGGTGAAACTCCAGGATGTTGGGGTTTACCTTTCCAGGGTTGTGTGGGGAGGTGGGTGGCCCAGGGGTGTAAGTTTTAAATGTGTTTAATTCAGTGAAGAATGTGTTAAGATCCTGGGCAGCAGATTGTGGGGTCTTGTGACAGCTGCCGTTAGCCACTATATCTCTGCCTTCCTGTGATTTTTGGCCCTTAATTTGGGATCTGACAGGTTGTTTTCCTGTAGTTGTCATAGGTGCCGAGTTTTGGCATTTTTTAGCTCGAGTTTACATTTGTTTCAAATTTCTTTAAACTTTTGCCAGTCTGAGGCCTGGCCAGTAATATTGTAGGTACCCCAGGCTGCATGTCTGATCTGCATTAGTTTTCTGAGGTCATGGGTGAGCCATCTGGCTTCCTGACCTTTCACTCTAATCTGTTTTAGTGGGGCATGTCTGTTCACAGCAGATAAGAAATGTGTGATGAAGAAATCAAGGGCATCATCGAGGCTTTGGGCCCTTTTGATTTGTTGCCAATCTACTTGAGACAGAGAGCTGAGGAAGGAACTTAGGTTGTAGTCTGAGAAGTCTTTAGTCCTGAGTATTCTATGGTGGGGTGGGGTAGGCATACTCAATATTCCGTATATGGGGGAATGGTCACTCAGGGAGTCTGAAAATGTCCCTGCCAAGTTAAACCTGTCTGGATTAGTGGTAAGTAGCCAGTCCAGTGTGGTGTGCTTGCCCGTTTTGGTGTTTGGCCTTGTAGGGTCAATTATTATTTGGGTCATGTTAGCCTCTTAGAGGGCCATTTCCATCTCACCAGTATTAGAAGACCCCCAGTAGATGTTGGAGTCCCCGGTGGTTATTTTTTCCCCTTTAGGTAGGTTTGGAGGGGCTTTTAGTAGTGAGTCCATTGATTCTAGTGGAGATCTGGGGAGGTTATACACCACCCCAACCAGTAGTGGTTTTATTTCCTCTAGTAGAAGCTTAATGAATCATGCCTCACAGGAAGAGGGTATCATGTCTGGGGTGGCTACCTGCATGGCATTGAGAGCAGGTTTAACATAGATCAGGACTCCTCCCCTTTTTTCTTTCATCTGTCCTGCCTAAAAGATTTAAACCCTTTTAATTCTACCTCATGATCCAGTATAGTGGGTTGGAGCCATATTTCACTTATTGCGATTATGTCAAGTGAATAAAGGCTCGCCCAGGCCTCCAGCTCATGGATTTTGGGCCTAAGGCTGTTGATGTTCATGTAGACTATTTTTATTCCCTTTGTGTTGTCCCATTGTGCCCTTGTTTATGTGAATAGCAGTGTATTGATGAGAGGGGGGGCTGGGATTCTTCTCTATGTCCCCACCAACCATTAGTATCAGGCACCACAGCAGCTTTGTTAGGTGTTTTGGTATAGGGAGGTGGGGTAACCTCTTATGTTCCCTGATATACATGCTGATTTTATATAGGGTCCCTAACTGCCTGAGCCTATATAAGGAGATTCTATGCAGCAGGATGTCATCATGGGATAGTTCCATCAAGCCTCCAGGATGATCAGAGGTGCTTCCAAGTTCTGGCCCCAGTCCCACGCGAAGTGGTATGTGATTGGAGATTAGGACTACCAGGGTGTAGAGAGCTGCACAGACTACCCTGCAGAGACCTTGTGTCTGCCATATATGGGGTAAACCTAAGGCAGCTGGTGGTTGAGTCCACCACGGAGGGGGCTGTACTGGACTTAGTGCTGACAAACAGGACAGAATCATGGATGTTGAGGTGGACAGTCCCCTTTGTACAAGTGACCACAGAACTGTGTGGTTTAAAGTCAACACATTGGCAGAAGAAAGCCATTCAAAGATTAAGATCCTAGATTTCAAGAAGGCCGACTTCATGGAGATGGGGGAACAGTTCAAAATTGCCCTGGCAGAAGAAGATACTGGGGGAGGAGTAGAAGAACAGTGGCTAAGGCTCAAGAGATCCATAGCAGGAGTGACAAGTCAATGTGTCAGATTGCTTAGCAAAAGCAAAAGAATGAAGTGGCCACTGTGGTTCCCTAAGTCAGTAGCCAAGAAAGTGCAAGAAAAGTAAGGCATTCAGGAAATACAAAGAGACACAGAAAGAAGAAGACAGACTAAAATATCTGGAGAAGCAGAGAAACGCTGAGAAAACTGTCAGAGGGGCTAAGGCAAGAAAAGAAATGGTATTGTTAAGCTAAAGAAGGGAGAGGGTGGGTGGGTGGAGGATGACCTTGAAAAAGCTGAGATACTAAACAAATAATTTTGCTCAGTATTTACCAAGAAAGAGCAGGGGAGGGGCCAAGACTCACGAGAAAAGATGTACGGGGAGGGGGAGGTGGACACTAGCCCATTTATGGTGGATAGAGTCTGGAAGGAACTAGGAAAGTAAAGACAGACAAGACAATGTGACCAGACGAGATTCACCCTAGAGTGTTGAAGGAACTCAGGGAAGTCCTAGCAGGTCCGTTGACAATCCTCTTCAACCAATTACTAGAGATGGGGGAGGTACCTGGGGACTGGAGGAGAGCAGAGGTGGTTCCCCTGCACAAGACTGGAAGTAGGGAGGAGGCAGGCAATTACAGACCTGTAAGCCTGACCTCAGTGGTGGGTAAGCTGATGGAGTCCCTGCTTAAGGAGAGGGTAGTGAAGTTCCTGGAGTCAAGCAGTGCAAAAGACCCAAGGCAGCATGGATTCACTGAGGGTAGGTCCTGTCAGACTAATCTTATCGATTTCTTTGACTGGGTGTCCAGGGTGGTGGATCAGGGAGGGGCAGTGGATGTGGCCTACCTGGATTTCAGTAAGGCCTTTGACACTGTTCCTCATAGAAAGTTGCTTAACAAATTGGGGAATCTGTGTATGGGATCCTAAGTGGTAAAATGGGTTGGTACTGGCAAAAAGGCAAGACCCAGAGTGTGGTATTAAATGGCATAATATCAGAAGAGGGGGAGGTGACCAGCAGGGTTCCACAGGGATTGATGCTGAGTCCAGTTCTATTCAATGTCTTCATAAGTGACATTTCAGGGGGACTGGAGGGAACAGTATGCCTGTTCCTAGATGACACCAAGATCTGTAACAGAGTTGACACACAGGAGGGGGCTAGATAAAGTGAGAAACTACCTAAGACTACTTGAGGAATGGTCAAGGGTTTGGCAGTTGGGTTTCAACACTAAGAAGTTCAAGATAGTGCACCTGGGACACAGAAACCCAAGTCAGGAAAACAGGATGGGGTGGTGGCAAGTTCTAGCCACCACAAGTCAGGAGAGAGTCCTGGAGTTTATCATATCCAATGACCTGAAGTCAGCTAAATAATGTGAAAAAGCAGTGGGGAAGGCAAACAGAATGCTGGGGTGCACAGGAAGGGGCATAACTAGTAGGATGAATGAAGTGGTAATGCCACTGTATAGATCAGTGGTGAGGCCTCATCTGGAATACTGTGTCCAATTCTGGAGACGGCATCTCAGGAAGGACATAGACAGAATGGAAGCAGTCCAGAGAAGAGCAACAAAAATGATACATGGGCTCCACCAAAAGCCTTATGAGGAAAAACTCAAGGAATTAAACATCTATTCACTGGAAGAGAGAAGAGAGAGAGTGGATATGATAGAGACGTTCAAATACCTTAAAGGAATAAACGGGGTATAGGAGGAGAACATATTTCAGAGAAGAAAGTGCACAAGGACAAGGGGACACAACATGAGGCTTCATTGTATTAGGGTGGTATGTAGCACTCTTTACTTAATACTTCAAGTCTTCTTTTCTTTTATTATGACATTTGTATTTCACCACTAGCAAATTTAAAATAAAAATAGCAAAAATACAGCACATTGATCTTTACAAGAGCAGGAATATGCTGATATACATACTGTACAGTTAAAAACAATTGAACTTCATATTTTGATGGACTGTTTTTATCAAGTGTAACCCCTCACCCATGCCTTTTTAGCAAAATGACAGGTGGCAGGCTGTTGAAGCTGACAGCAGTACCTGGTGGGGACTGGGTTCGGGGGGATGAGGTTACTCGGCACAGGGGGACCTAGGTTTGGCTACTCTGCACGGGGGCACCCAAGTAAATCCGAACACAGGAAGCAATAACTGTAATGTCCAGAACCAGGAATGGGATTCTTCAGTGTGGCTTTTATTCACATCCAAGCTGAACAAACAAAGCATAGACGGACCCCCATGGGGCTACATTCCTGGGAATGCAGATTAGAGACTACAGAACACTTTATCACTATTTTCAGCCCTCATGTTCTAAACCCACCAGGCACACAGCCCAGACTTGCACACAGCTTTGGGTACACAGCCCGACTTGTACACTACTTGGGTTTTCACCACTGGCCCAGCTCCCCTGCCGCTTCTTGATACGCAGTCCATTTGAGGAATGAACCAATTATCCTAGTGTGGCTCCCCAAACCACACTAGAGCCTTCAACTTCTAGAGAGAATTTTCCTTACAATCCCACATCTGTGTACTTCCTTCATCACTGGCCAAGTGTCTGAGGTAAAGTAGAAATCCACAGAAGAAATCCGTAGAGGTGGACCTGGTCACTAAAGATGAGGGGCCACCCACCTCCAGCTCCCAAAGCCCATATCCGGCCATTTCTCTGGAAACTGAACAATTCCTTTACTGAAAACTTTCAAACGTAGATTCTGCGTAGACGACTGCCACATCTCCTCTACATATCATTTGCATCCCAACAAGCTCTGGACTTGAACCTACTTTTACTTTGCTTAGCCCATTACTCTAGGCTTCCCAATATTTAGTAGTTCAATCCCCACATTGTCGCACAAGTCCCAGGGTGAAAAACATAGGCTCTTTTAGCAAGAGCAGACACTCACCCTCACATTGCAGGTACCCCACAGGAGACTCACAAATCTTCTTGTTCTCCCAAATAAGCTCTGGAACAAACAGGCAGCTTTTCCTGCACAAGCAGAACTAGGGGGTTGCCCCAGGAATCTGCAGGGAACCCTTTCCTGCCCCCCTGAAGGGAGGGGCACTGAGACCCAAAAACAGTGGTCTCCACCACTTCAGTTATCTTCTGTGTCTCTCTTTAATGTGGAGACACACACCCTTTTATACTAAAAGTAACCCTCTGTCAGGGCTGAGGCTCATAGGGCCTTCACTGAGCTGCTTTCTCAGCAAGCTCCCAACTTCACACTTCACTGACTCACACTCAACTGAGGACTGACTTCAAAACCTCCCAACGTTCTAACCAACTCCCTTGCTGCAGATTCCAATGTGGCTCATGCAGCTGTGATACTTCTATTGGTGATGTCATCCCTCAGTCTCAGCTGAGACAGAGAACAGAGTGAGACAGTGCGAAACCCATTTAACTGGAGTTTCACAAGCAGCCTTCCCTGCCTACCACTAGGTCTGACTGAGATTCTTGTAACCCCGGGTAACAAGGGGGTTACACTTGCCCTTGACCAGGAAAATGACTATCCACAGTCATTATTTACCCGGCCTTAGGCCATCCCACCCTATGTGCTACCTGCGGAGGGGGGTGATCAGGCCCCCTCCTACCATGTGCAAGCACAGGCAGGCAACACTAAGGGCCTAGAGGCCTTTAGCTGACATATCAGCCTCTACACTATCCACTTACTATGGACTCCTAGTGGCTCTGGTAGAACCATCCAGAGCATAGCCCTGATAGATCAGCACTGCAGTCCCTACTGCAGGTCAGGGCCACAGCCTGTCTATCCCCCCTAACCCTCTAGGGAAAACCTATCTGCTACTAACCTAATTCCGCCAAAACAAAAACAACCCAGGGACCTCCCCAACCTTGGGCAACCTGCAACCACACACCATTACAATACCACATTTTATACCATGTTACTGTACCCTCCCTACCCCCACAACCACACCTGTGGAAGGAAAGGGTTAATACAGTAATAACAACAATAACACCACAGTATTTTAAATTTCTACACACTAAAACACTGATGAGGAACTCCGATGAGCCCCTCCTCCTCTTCTTGTCTTCCCTTCTGTCTTTCCAGGAACACCTGTAAGAAAAAGAAAGACAACACACTCTCCTAATCTGCATACATAGTCTACCTAGAACCCCACCATCAAAACACTGAATAATCCCCAAAAATATTTTTTTTTTTTTAGAAAAAGGTAGAAAAACAGTATTTACATTAGAAAACAATGACATTATTTACAATACTCATTTGGGGGGATGGAGTGCCCTAAAAGTCCCAACTAGTGACCACAATGCCCGAAGGCTAGTCCAATAAAGAGTCTCTCCTGGGCTGGAGCCCAGTGAAGCACAGTTCTAACAGGCCAAAGTCCCAAAGGGGAGAGTCTTTGCGGACAGTTCACACATTTTGGAGTATGCTAGTGTAGGGTGTGTACTGCAATGTCATAAAGATAGAAAAGTTCAGACTTACCAGCCACTTGTAGAATGGAAATTTTTAACTGACCTGCACCTCTGACAAAGAGTCTCCCCTGGCAGCATTTCTTCCGATACAGCTGGGCGGACATCTTCCGGGAACCACAGGAGGGCACATCTGGGAACAGCTGGGCTGATGTCATCTCTGGAGATGGAACCTTAGAACAGGAACAAAAAGAAAACAGCTGTTCCGACGTCATCTGATTACCAGGCGATGAACAGGATACAGCTGGGCTGGTGTCCTCTCTGGATCTGAAGTCATCTGGTGGGCCAGTCGATGTTTTCTGGAAAGGCCAGTACACTGTAGACTGATGAATGTGGGGCACCTGAGTCCTGGATGTCCATATTGGCGGATCAATAAAGGCACTTCACAGTCTGGTGTGGCAGTATTGACTACCACTGCTCGGCTTTCCATTTAGCAGGCATGGGCACATTTGCTGGGAGGTCCTTGCACTGAGGCCAATAGTACCGGGGGTCAGGAGCCTGAATTATTAACCTGTCTGGGTGCACATAATTCACACAGTGGGAGACTTCACGTCCCTCTCCATCCACTATTCTCACTCTGTCTATAAACAGTGTCCTGCCTCTTTTCCACTGGGTATACTTCTCATGAAACAGTCTGTTCTTTACATGCTTGTTGGCCCCAGGATGCACACTTTTCATTGCTTCATCCTAGATCCAAGATTTCCTGCTGTTCTCAATCTCCTCCCAGACTTTCTGAGGAAAGGTAGGAAAGGTCATACCATAAATCTCATTTATCTTCCTACGAACCAGTCTCTCCTCTTTACTTGCTTTGGTCAATCTGAGACCGCTGGCCTGGCTTGGGGGTGGCCAGTCCTGGTTCTGCCAGCTATGCATCCTTAAAGAAATTAGAAACAGATTCCTTACTGCTCCCTCTTGCGAAGCCAGGGCAGTGGCATCACCACTTTCTTCCATACGTTCCTCTGAGGCAAGATCTTGGGGCTGTGTACCCGTTCCTTTTTCACAAGGCCACATAGGTTCCCCCTCATCTTCCTCTTCACTGAGGATCTGAGCCCAGGAGTGAGCAGTTGTTCTCACTCCTGAGACTATCCACTCATCACTAGGCGCAGAGGTTGACACCTCCCACTCAAAGGCCTCCCGCATCTCATCTTCGCCTAAGAGACTTGGGCTAGGCCCGCCCCCTCCAGAGGTGCATTGATGCTTTATCTGAACTTTCCTTCTGGGATCCAGCATCCAAAACTTCAACTTCGGGTTCTGTCTCTAACTCTGCACCCTCTAGCTTTGTGCCACACTCCCCCGAGGGGCCTTCCTCCACAGGCTCCACCTGGTGCTGTGTGCTGCCAACTGCAGATTCCTGAACCTTTGTCCATGCGGGAGCCAAACAGATTTGAGGCGCTTTATACAAGCCATATTTTTCTAGGCATCCAGCACAGTGAGGAATCATGAAGACGTCCCTTCCAGCTCTCAAGCATATTTGACATACATGCACTGGATAACCAGGAACCACCACATGAGGAGGCAGTTGTCCTCCATAACACCACTTTTCAATGTCCCTCAGTCTATTTACTGCTGTTGTTACTGCAACCCAGGCATGATCCGGGTAACAAGCAGGTCCTGAGGCCATAACTGCAGAAAAAGAAATAAAAGTTCACTGTAACTGAAAGTCCCACTTTACTGAACACATCTCTTTAGATGTAAAATGGCTCCTCTGCTGCTGTGTTTACTTTACTACCCCACCCTGTAATGGCGGCGGCAGCACTCCTGTGCATCAACATTCAGAATCTGGGTCAAGCCACTGCGCACCCGATTTACACAAACTACTGATAACATTTGCTCAAACTGCACAACTTGCTCTGTTCTTGCTTTAAACACATTTACAGGATTTTCCACGGACTTTTTACATGCTGGTAACTTTTCCTTTACTACAGTCCCTTAAAGCTTCAGGTTTTTAGCACAGGATTGCTTGTATTACTAGTGATGCACATTGGCTACAACCCACAGTCTCTCTCTGGCTTCAAACTTTAAACTGAGGCTGAATTCATTACTATGCACACAGTCAATGGTTTAACAGACTTGCACTTGTTGGCAGGACTTGACACAGCCGTTACTTGCAAAGTGACTACACTGCTGCACACACATTTATATGGCATAGGGCAGAAAATCACTGTTTGAGCAGTTTTTAGGTTGTTACTTACTGTTATCAGTAGCAGTTTTGCTGCAATGGGGAAAAACGGCCTACATCCAGTTCTTGGAGGCCTCAGAACAGAAACTGGCAGACAGTCCTGCTGATCGTCTTTTTAACCACCAAACTTGCAATTCCGACGATTGATTTGCAGGTTGAGCCCGATTTTAAACTAGAAAAAGTCTATTTTTATAAAGTTTACAGCGATTTTAAAACTCCACGACGCTCCTCTACTAGCCAGTACACGCACTCCACTCACACTCCCTCTCGAATGATGGGGCAGTCACTGTAGAGCTGGCTGAGGGGCGGGACTGATTGCAGCCTGACCAATCACACGACACCATGCAAATGAGCCTCTTCTTCCTCGCAAGGGCTCTTCTCCTCACGGCGATCGTTGAGCAGGCAAATTTAAACTGTAGAATGAAACTTTTTTTCTTTACCAACTAACTCCACGGAGGGAGCCCATTTCAGCCATTTAACATAGCCATTACACCTGCAAGTCTCTCATACATTCAGAAAGCATTTCCAATGTCCAGAGCACAATTTTCCTGTTGCTACCCCCTAGTCTTCCATACTTTTCTTTACCACAGTTTATTTTAAAACCATTTCAAATGTCCAGGGCACAATTTTCCTGTTGCTACCCCTAGTCTTCCACACTTTTCTTTACCACAGTTCATTTTAACAACTGGCAAAAACGCTGTAAACAATTTGATGCAGGACAAGGGCACACTCTTTGGCTTTACTGCTCCTTGGTGAACAGTTGGCAATTTTAAACAGCAGCACAAGATCCACAGCACACAGCAACATACTAGGGGAAATTGCTTCAGCTTTTGGGCTACCCACTGCCAGATAGCCAAAACGCTAGCCCCCTTGCTCGAGCACCTTCCTCCCAGCACAAAATCCAAAGCGGTGCCTCCATTTTTGTAACCCCTCATCCCTGCCTTTTGAGCAAAATGACAGGTGGCATGCCGTTGAAGCTGACAGCAGTACCCTCGTGGGGACTGGGTTCAAGGAGGATAAGGTTACTCGGCACAGGGGGGCCTAGGTTTGGCTACTCTGCACAGGGGCACCCAAGTAAATCAGAACACAGGAAGCAATAACTGTAATGTCCAGAACCAGGAATGGGATTCTTCAGTGTGGCTTTTATTCACATCCAAGCTGAACAAACAAAGCATAGATGGACCCCCATGGGGCTACATTCCTGGTAATGCAGATTAGAGACTACAGAACACTTTATCACTATTTCCAACCCTCATGCTCTAAACCCACCAGGCACACAGCCCAGACTTGCACACAGCTTTGGATACACAGCCCAACTTGTACACTACTTGGGTTTTCACCACTGGCCCGGCTCCCCTGCCGGCCACTTGATCCACGGTCCATTTGAGGAATGAACCAATTATCCTGTTGTGGCTCCCCAAACCACACTAGAGCCTTCGACTCCAAGAGAGAATTTTCCTTACAATCCCATGTCTGGGTGCTTCCCTCATCACTGGCCAAGTGCCTGAGGTAAAGTAGAAATCCACAGAAGAAATCCGTAGAGGTGACCTGGTCACTAAAGATGGGGGGGGGCCACCCACCTCCAGCTCCCAAAGCCAATACCAGGCCATTTCTCTGGAAACTGAACAATTCCTTTACTGAAAACTTTCAAATGTAGATTTTGGGTAGACATCTGTCACATCTCCTCTATATATCATTTGCATCCCAACAAGCTCTGGACTTGAACCTACTTTTACTTTGCTTAGCCCATTACTCTAGGCTTCCCAATATTTAGTAGTTCAATCCCCACATTGTCACACAAGTCCCAGGATGAAAAACATAGGCCCTTTTAGCAAGAGCAGACACTCACCCTCACATTGCAGGTGCCCCACAGGAGACTCACAAATCTTCTTGTTCTCCCAAATAAGCTCTGGAACAAACAGGCAGCTTTTCCTTCACAAGCAGAATTAGGGGGTTGCCCCAGGAATCTGCAGGGAACCCTTTCCTGCCCCCCCGAAGGGAGGGGCACTGAGACCCGAAAACAGCGGTCTCCACCACTTCAATTATCTTCTGTGTCTCTCTTTAAGGTGGAGACACACACCCTTTTAAACTAAAAGTAGCCCTCTGTCAGGGCTGAGGCTCCTAGAGCCTTCACTGAGCTGCTTTCTCAGCAAGCTCCCAATTTCACACTTCACTGACTCACACTCAACTGAAGACTGACTTCAAAACCTCCCAACATTCTAACCAACTCCCTTGCTGCAGATTCCAATGTGGCTCATGCAGCAGCGATAGTTCTATTGGTGATGTCATCCCTCAGTCTCAGCTGAGACTGAGAACAGAGTGAGACAGTGTGAAACCCATTTAACTGGAGTTTCACAAGCTGCCTTCCCTGCCTACCACTAGGTCTGACTGGGATTCTAGTAACCCCGGGTAACAAGAGGGTTACACAAACATTCAAAAATATACATTACATACAGAAAAAACAAGCTGTATCAAGCATATAGTTTCAGTGATGTTTAAGAAATCTTTAAGAAGATCATGAAAGATTCATATAAATGAAGTGAAAAGGCAAGGTGAGGAAAGGCAATTGTTTTTGCATAGCACCCTATCCCAGGGGCTTATGGTGAATAACATACAACATAGTAAAACAATAAAAATGACAACTCCAGAAATAATAAATATGCTCAGTGGTACAGATCAACAGAATCAGGTGGCCAGTCTGTAAACAAGTTTGAACAGATGACTTTTCAGGCCTTGTTGAAATGCCTTCACCGAGTGGGGGCTTCTAAGTTGATATGGCAGGAATGAACCTCCCTATTTTCTCAATAAAACCGCCAATTAAATGTTCCTGGTTAGAAAGTCTGCAAGCCTCAAGAGCCCAAGGTGAGTACCTATACCCCTAGGAACTAAGGTGAAAAAGCAGGAGTCTGTTGAGCAGTGGCTTCACCAGTAACTCTAGGAGTGGGCTCCAAATCCCTGACACAGAGACCTTTCAGAAAGGCACATTTCAGAACAAAGGGAGTATTGGCTACTGGGCAGCACTTGAGGAAACAACTGTTGAGTGCATGCCCATTATGTCAATATGGCATAAGACTGGCAAACAAGGGGTTCCTCAGAGGCAAGGGTGCCCCCACAGAGTAGGGGCAGCACACAGTGAAAATGTATCCCCGTAAGACGAGTAGTCAAACCCCTGCCAGGAGAACCTAGTCTTTGTAGGTTGGTCACTGCAGTCAAGACAATACATCAGCACAGTGATAGGAAAACTACCAAACAATCAAATACTCTTATGCCCCTCAGGTGGAAGGCTGGTCTCTCTGGAAAGATTTCAAATGGTTCAAATGTTTAGCCATTATGGAGTTGGTCTGTGCTCATCTCTGTTTGACTGCTGATGCCAATTGCCAAAGTGCAGGCAGCAATGCCTTTGAGATAGACTGGGAAGTGGAATCAAGAAGCAATAGCCCTCTGGCCTGCATATCTTGTCTTGCTTCCTCAGTCGAATGGTAGGTGCACTGGCTATCCAGATATTGCAGAACTAGGCAAGCAGGGTAGGGGGGTCCAAACTTTAACTTTCTGCTCTTGGATGATCTGGAGGAGTGGAATATACTCCTGACACTGCTTCATTGTGGAGGGAGCAAAGTTGTTATCAAAAAAGAGCCTCATTTGTTTATTTATTTATTTCTAGGAAGTACCTTTGAGCCAAAGACTCTTTTACAGAGGTTCCACAACATAGTAATAATAACAATATATTAATAATAAAATGTATTTGTTATAGCGCCTTTCATATACCAAAGCACTGTACATTCAATATAAAAACAAGATACAATAGATACAATAAAATCAAGAACATCAAGAGTATGCTTCCCCCACAAAAAAGTCTTAAGAGCCTTCTTGAAACACCCCACCGTCTTGCACTCCAGAAGCTGACGTGGCAGAGAATTCCAGAGGGTAGGTGCCGCAAAACCAAAAGCATGCGCACCAGATGACATTAAACTTACCCTTGGAATCTCCAGCAACCCCTGGTCAGCCAAGTAGAGCTGTCGCAGAGGGGTGTAAGGGACCAGGAGCTCCTTCAAGTAATCAGGACCCTGTGAGTTAATCTGGTTCAAGGTCAGTTAGCATTCATCTGTATCCCCCTCCCCCGGGTCGTGCCTGAAAATAGGCAGGATTTGTGTAGTGTACTTACCCGGTCAACAAAAACTAAATAAATAAAAAAAAATGGGCTTTGTAATTCAATAGAACTACCTTAAAGGTGATCTGCCACTGAATAGGCAGCCAGTGCAGACCATGCAGCACAGGGGTAGTGTGAGTTCTTCTAGATGCCCCAGTCAAAAAACATGCTGCCGCATTCTGCACTAGCTGCAAGTGGTGGATATCAACCCCAGGAAGCCCTAAGTAAAGGGAGTTGCAGTAATCAAGGCACAATGTCACAAAGGCGTGGACCAAAACAGGTAGGTCACTAAATGGAACAAGGTGCTTAATCCTAGCAATGTTCCTAAGATGGTAAAAGGCCAGCTTGACAACTGCCAACACCTGATGACAAAGAGTCAGACCATCATCAAGCACCACTCCTAGGTTATGCACCCATTCAGAGGTGAGAATCTGGGCCCCCCAGGACTAAACCAGAGGGGAGCTCAGTCCTCAACCCCTCTGTCCAACGACCCGGGTTCACTACCAAAACCTCAGTCTTTCCTGGGTTCAACTTTAAACTGCTGTTACTTATCCAATCTTTGGATTTCAATGAGGCAGCTGTTCAATACTAAGATAGCACTAACCTGGTTGGGGGCAAAAGACAGGTAGAGCTGGGTATCATCAGCATAACAGTGAAACCTCAGCTCATACCATATTACAATATCTCCGAGAGGCAGCATATATACTGCGAATAACATGGGGGACAGCACCGAGCATTGAGGTACCCTGCAAGGCAGAGAGAAAGCCCCGGAAGAAAATATACCTGAGACAACTCTCTGCATTCTACCAGCGAGGAAAGATGTAAACCATCTGAGATCTGTATCAGACAGCCCACAGATGGACCTCAGATGCTTGAGCAGGACCCCATGATCCACAGTATCAAAGGCTAATGATAAATCAAGGAAAACCAAGATGGAACTGTGTTTCCGATCTCTCGCCATCAGGAGATCATTGAGCACCCGAACCAGAGCAGCCTCAGTCCTATGCCTCTTACGAAAACCTGATTGGAGAGGTTCATATAAATTTTGGATGGTTAGATGGTTATCCAGTTGAGCTCACAACTTTCTCAATAACCTTCCCATAAAAGGGAGATTAGAGATAGGCCTGTAGTTTGCTAGGTTCTCCGGGTCTAAAGAAACTTTCTTCAGGATGGGTATCACCACCCCCTTCTTCAGGGAGCTAGGAAACTCACCTGACTCCAGAGAGCACTGGACAATCCAAGCTAAGACTGGGCCAATGATGTCACTACAAACCAAAATCAGAGAAGTAGGGCCCGGGTCTAAATTACAGCAAGTAGGATGCATCGCCTGGACAATCCTCATAATATCCACGAACTCCGGCAGATCAAAAGTACTCCAGGAAACTCCGGGTTCTGTGACATGGCACCGATCAACAGCATCCCTCATACAGTGAAGTTGGAGGCATTCCTGCCTGACGTCAGCCACCTTATTCGCAAAGAAGTGAGCGATCTCATCATAATCATTTTGTGAAAACACTAGATGGAACTGCCGACAGGCTGGGTTGCACAGTCTGTCAACAGTTCCGAACAGTTGAGCCGGTCGGCTCCGTATGACAGCTATTTCCCTGGGCAGGAATTCTGCCTTCTTATGGGAAATTTCTGTTTGATAGAATTTATAACGTTCTAACAAAATATGGTGGTCGGCATCTAAGGCTGTCCTTTGCCAATGACGCTCCAACCTACGCCCCTGTCTCCGCAACTCCCTTAGAGTCCCATCAAACTAAGGGGCCCCAGGGCGATGCGGAAGGGGGCAAACACAGACAGGAGCAATCAGATCAAGAGCTGAAGAGACGGCCCTATTATAGGCCATAACTAACTGCTCAGGATCTGTGCTAGTCTTGCCCAATAATGAGAGATCAGTTACTGCCATCAAGTCTTCAGGGACCACATCCCACAAAGGGTGATAACTGACCATCTCCACAGGGGCCAACCTACCCAGGGGGGCCGAAAAATTGAACCCAACAGAGTAATGGTCGGACCAACCGATTGGTTCCACCACCAAGTTGGAGACCTCGATCCCCAGGAGGAAGACCAAATCAAGAGAGTGACCACCCTTGTTAGTAGCTGAGGAAACAACCTGTGTGAAGCCCAGAGATGTCATCAGCAGGAGGATAACATATTTTACAATGGTTACAAGTACATAAACAGATACAAGGAGGTTCCATGCCTTAGAAAAACATGAGTACATCAGGTTACAGAGGTTACATAATTACAATAACAGGGATTACATAAGTAAAAATATACAGATACATAGTTTTTAGCAGGCTAGGTTGACACGATGTTTAAGTGAACAACTTGAGAATCTACAGGATATAGAGCAAATCAGGTAGGAAACAGAGGACGATATAGTCTGTAAAATAATTAACTAATACTATATGCAAGGAGGTGAGAACTTGATGGGCAGCAGTTCTTTTGTCTTAAGTGCTAAAGAGTGTATTCATAGAGGAGGGCTAGACTCATTGAGGAGGAAGTGATGAGGTGGGGACCTGGAGCCTACTAGGGGAGTGTTAGTTAGAAACAAGAGAGGAGAAGGCAAGGGGGCAGGTTAGAATGAGGGTAGCAGAAAAGAGGAGGGAAGAGTTTGGAGGAGGTTCAGGTCTCACAGTCAGTTACCTTTTGTGGCAAGGGCCACTCAGAGTTTATCTTTAAAGGGGCCTATTTTGTCCTCTTTCTTGATGCCTAGGTCAAGAGCATTAAGCCAAAGTGGTGCTCAGTATTTGTAGGACTGTTGGCCTTGTGTGGTTCTACAGAAAGGGATGCAGAGGGACAATTTGTTTGTACCCCAAGTGCATCTGATGGAATTAGGTCAGCTAAAAAGGTTTTGCAGGCCTGGGGTGGTAAGTCCTAGCATAGACTTCTTGGCAAGCAGGCATACTTGATACTGGAGGGGGCTGTCAAGGTTGTCTGTGAAGAAAGTTTTTTTTAGTCTAGGCTGATTAAAGAATGTGCTCATTCATGGCATACTTAAGGTAGCAGACTACCATGGAGCATTGACAGGCATCAGGAGAAGTTGACTTGGACCTCAATGCATGGTGAGCACTCAACGTCCAGCTTAAATTCAGGGTCTAATTCCTGAGCTGTAGTTAGCAAACTCTCAAGAAACTCACAGAGGTTGGGCCCTTCAGAATATTTAATTTAGGGATGGCGATCGGTGACTGTGGAGGGGTGAATGACCACTACACTATGGAATCACGATTTTTAATAGTTGGGTGGGAGATTGGGGACCGGGGTGAAACCCTACATTATGGAAAAATGTCTAAACATATCGGGTGGGAGATTGGGGAGGGATGAGGGACCACTACACTATGGTAAAAAGGTTATTTATTATGGGATTGGTGACCAGGGAGGGGGGGCACTACATCAGGAGATTGCAGCTGCATGGGGCATGGGCTGGTGGGGGGCATGCTAGACCACACAAAGGCCATGCAAATGGGCATGCTAATGGCCAATAGTGCCTTGCATGCTCAATGGGCTCATTTGCATGTCTACTTTAGTGAATAACGACATAGAGCATGTGCGCTGTTGTTGCTAGCCCATTCTCCTGGTGGGCTATAGGAGCAATGCTACTGTGCTTCCTGGTGGTTTTCCTGAGTTAGTGCTGCCCCCTCCTGCCCCTGTTCACAGTTGGATAGCACACTGCATTATCCGACTATGAAAAGCTCCATTGCCCACCAGCGGAGCCGGGACGTGCAGTGCAAACTTTTGCACGGCACTTTGCCTTTTTTCATGAATCCTGGCCAAGATCTGACCAGTAAAGATGAAGATCAACAAGATAAGGATCTGCAGTAAATGAAAGTTAATAATTCCTTTATTAAAATGGCATGACAATAGTGTTTTAAAGTTTCAATTTTTAAAGGCTACTCAAAGACTCAATTCTGGTCCATTTCTTCTTCTCTGTTTTTCTGAATGACCCCCTCTCAGCCTGTGTCTCAGCTAATATACATATATATATATATATGTGTGTGTATGCTGTCAATGCTGTCTTGTATGCCTTCAGAACCTCCCTCCCCTGTTTGGAACAATCCTTACAGCATGATTTTGATTATGTCCAATGTTGTTTCTGCTTCTACTAACTCTTGCTGAACACCAAAAGACTGTCTCCATGCTGTTTGAGTCACATCATCAGCTTAGCAGACTTGGCCAGAACCTTGTCTTCTCTCCCTTGGAGGAACTCCCTTGAGTTTGTCCTGTGTTTCAAGTACCTTGGTGAGTGGTGTGATAATCACCTCAACTTTCAGTTCAAACTGATGTCATCTTCAAGAAATGAAACCCCAAACCTTGTGTTCTTCACAAGAACAAATCCTGCCTTCAAGTCCCAGTTTTGGCATGAGATTGTTCCTAAAATGATTCTCCCACTTTTTGACTATGCAAATATGGCTTATGGCACTGCCTCTAAATCCTCCATAGCCAGATTGGATTTTGTTTTTCAATCCTGTTGATTTGATTCTGATTCTCCTGTTTTACTCACCACTGTTCGCTGTATCAACTACTTGCCCTTCCCTCCTTATTTTGCCAGTACCTATCCCACTGTTCCTCTCTTCTCTCTATTCCTCTCTTCTGAAACTTGATCTTTTACTGTAGTAAAACCATTATTTTTACACAGGAAAATCATAGGAGATTTACACCATTAGGACCAAAGGTTCTGTTTAGAAGGTGATCTTGTTTAAACATAAAATTCAGTTTCAACAATCTTAATCTATACAGCAAACATTATTACACAGACTCACTTTATACCTAAAAGCAATATAGATACATGCTTTCTATTTTAAATTAGTACATACAGTATCTACAAAAATCAAATTAGTTTGCAGTCAACATACAGTTGAGAGTTTTAAAACATTTCTGTGGGGACCATCTAATATATATATATATATATATATATATATTTATACAATGGGGGTGAGAGCTATTCCAGTGCAATAAATTGAGATATTCTCACTGCAGTGAAATAAATGCTCACTGCGGTGAGATAAATGCTGATGACATCAGTGGAGTAGAGATATATCCTGCTGCAGTGAGATAAATGCTGATGACATCAGTGGAGTGAGATATATTCTGCTGATGTGACTCACTCATTCACTCAAGCTAGCATTCCAGATGAAAGTGCTTCAAAAATCAGTTTGTGTGTCTCACTGAAGCCTGCAAATCACTCAGTTAGCATTGCAAAACACTTACCTGTATCCAAAGTTTCCAACACTCCTATGCCATTTCTGTGCTAATCTCAGCATAAAAGCAACCTGAATTCAAATGAAACATTTACAAAGCAGTTTCTTTCTCACTGCAAGCTGCAACTAACACATATAGCATAGAAAACACACTTACCTGTGTTCCAAACTCCTAACCCATTTCTGTGGTAAACTCAGCTTCAAAAAAACCTAAATTCAAATGAAACTCATTTACAAAGCAGTTTCTTTCTCACTGCAAGCTGCAACTAACACATATAGCATTGAAAACACACTTACCTGTGTTCCAAAGTTTCCAAAACTCTAACCCATTTCTGTTGTAAACTCAGCTTCAAAAACCTAAATTCAAATGAAACTCATTTACAAAGCAGTTTCTTTCTCACTGCAAGCTGTAACTAACACATATAGCATAGAAAACACACTTACCTGTGTTCCAAAGTTTCCAAACTTCTAACTCATTTCTGTGGTAAACTCAGCTTCAAATGAAACTCATTTACAAAGCAGTTTCTTTCTCACTGCAAGCTGCAAATAACACAAATAGCATAGCAAACCACACTTACCTGTGTTCCAAAGTGGTCAACACTCTTAGCCCATTTCTGTGTTGCCTTCAACATAAAAGCAACCTGACTTCAAATGAAACTAAAGCAGTTTCTTTCTCACTGCAAGCTGCAACTAACACAATTAGCACAGCCAAACACAATCACCTGTGTTCCATAGTGCTTCTAACAATCACAGCCCATTGAGAAACACTCCACACTCTCAGACCACAGACAAACACTGCTTTCAGTATAACCTAGACCTTGGAGTAATGAGCTCTGAACAAGCTTGATACAGTCAGCAGACCAGACCTAGGTTTGATTCTCACAGCCTCCACTTGCATACTGTGTAAATCTGAACAAATCACTTAACTTCCCAGTACTCCTAAAACACACCTGCCTACTAAAAATTAGTTACTAAAGACTAAAACTCAAAAAAAAGAAAAGCACATAGATACAGGGAAAAGATGCAGCAAAACATGACCCTTCTATACGCTCTCACCCCATTTGTATAAATAGCACACATGATGTGCAGATCGTAGAGACATGGGAAATATTCTCACTCTCTCCTGCAGAGGTAGCTTTCACTGCAGGCCTTCGGCACTGTGGAGAATACAGAGTTTCACTCTGCAGGAGTGAGAATATTTCCCATATCTCACTACTGCCCATCATGTATCCCCTATATATATATATTCTTGATTGATAGATAAATATAGGTTAAATACATCCCTTAAACAGTTGAAAACACTAAAAATACATAAATACGAGTATTCATGATCAGAAAAGATCAGACAATTATGTTTTTAGTGTATGTTTACCTTTTACACATACATATAACCTTCAATTCATTTTTAAGGTGTGTCATAAAGAGTTTGTGATTTTTCTTCAGTTCTGTATCTCAGTTATTTAAAGTTTCCCAGTACTGTATTTCATAACTGTTAAGCGAAAAGTCATAACACCAAATTTATTTGCTTTCCTTGGGGATGAAAATGTTTGTGCACTACTTTTCCTTAAAATATATTTGCGTTCCTTTTTATACAATGGTTCTATTAGATATGTGCGATTCTCGATATGAATTACTTTACATATTTGACTTGTTTATTTTAATCTCCTTTTGTTTTCTGGGTTCACCCATCCTAATCTATTATACTTAATGCAATGGTGTGTGGAGAAATCACATTTTAAGATGAATCTTGCTAACCTACAGTATTATAAATTTTATCAACTTTTGATAGAGATGTTTTATTAGCAAATCCATAAACATGGTCACCATGTTTTATAATATGAATTAATAACTGGTTAACAATTGATTTTTTCATCTGGTAATTCAAGTAAAAAATAGTTGACCTGTAAGATCCCAGTCTGCAATCAGCTCTGCAAAATAGCTCATCTATCGTATGTGATAATCAAATGTTAAATTGTCATTCAGCTGTACTCCTAGGTACTGCACATATATTCTGTTACCTGGATCAATATTTCATCATTGTTTGTTTTTATATTGCTGGACTCTTTTTATTTACAGATACTGAGCCAAACACCATTGTTTTTTTATTCCTTACTGTTTAAGACTAATTTTAAATGGGTGAACCATGTACATAGAGTGCTAAAATCATCCTGCAAATTGTTTTCCATCATTTCCAAACTAGTACCTCAAGCTACTAATACAGTGTCATCCACAGTGAGCCTTATGTTTGTTCTATTTATGTATTGTGAAACTTTATTTGCATAAATTAGAAACAAGGCAGTCCCCATTATTGAGCCTTGGGGAACTCCCCTACAGGCCATAACTTTATTTGAAATAGTGTTCCCTATTTGTACCTGCTGAAATCTATTTACTAAATAGGAATTAAACCATAGACATGTGTCTTCTGCAACTCCAATGTCCAATAGCCTCTCCCTTAAGATTAAATGATTTACTGTATTGAAGCCATTAGATAAATCCATGAACACCACACCCACCTTCTGGCCCTCATTTGGGGCTGTTGTAATTAAATGCATTAGGTCGGTGAGTGCCATGTCCATGGAGAATCCGCTTCCAAATCTAGCTTGACATTTTGACTGTAGGGAATGTTCCTCCAGATAGTACCTTAGGTGCTCCTGTACTAGTCCCTCTAGTATCTTAGAAATCACAGATAAGAGCACTACTGGGTGATAGCTCGAGGGATCAGTCTTTTTTCCTCCCTTAAAAATTGGGATTATTTTAGCTATCTTCTAGCTTGTTGGAAACTGACCTTCTGCTAAACTCCAATTAAATATTTTAGAACTGGTGAGATAATGTTGATGAAATCTTTTAAAAATCCACCCTTAATTCGATCAAGCCCATAGGCTTTTTTAACATTCAGTTTTCTGATGGATTTTTTTTTTACCTGTTTACAACTGACAACCTTAAATCTAAAATTATTTTATTTATTTATTTATTTTTGAAAGTCAGATTTACAACCTTTGTGTCAGGGACTCATTTACAAAGGCACCTCACTGCAGGATATTAGGAGCATCTTTTGTTATATTATTGCTTAGAGGTATTTTATTTAAGTCTTGGATAGTTGTTGGTGTATCTATATCAGGTAGAGTAACAACATAAATATTTAGTAAATCAGCAGAAGACTTGGTAGCTTGCAACTGTCCATTATTAATCATCTATAACAAAGGTCCATTATTTACTGGAGTTTCAAAAGATTTAATTAATGACCAACACTGTCAGGGGTCAATTGCTTCATTTAATTTATTTTTGTAAAATTTCTGTTTCATATTTTTTTTTAATTTTGTTTTATTCTATTTCTAGCATTTATATTTTTCCAATGATCAGGGTTCAAAGTTGTATTTGCTATTTTCCACAAACAGATCCAGATCCAGATTTCTTTTTTTTAATTTCTCTGTAATCCAAGGGCTTGTTCCTTTTTTGAGTTATTTTTTTTTTAATCAAGGGAGCTACTTTATCACATACTTTCATAAAATGTTTGTAAAATCTTGGATGGCTAAATCCAGAGAGGGAATTAAGAATATTCTGTCCCATGTTAATTCTGCCATATACACTCTTAGTCAGTCCTTATTATAATTTTAAAAATACCTACTATTTTTTTCTGTATTTTCTAAGTTTGTTTGCCCTTTTTTCTTCTAATTCAAAAATATCAATTATAGAATATGATTCCCCAATATAGGCTGATCTACTGTAATATGCAAAATCTGAATTTTTGCAAAGACAACAATTAAATCTAAAATATTTCCTTTACTAATGTGGGGGCTTTTCCTTGTGGCATTTGCAATAGCCTGTGTGATCTCCAAAGGTTTAAGGGCCAGATATTCTAAGCGGAGCACTGGGCACAAATCCCTTGCACTGGACTAGCATCGAATTTGCACCCGACTGCAATATTCAAATGGACATTTAGTGCCGGTGCTAGGTGTTAGCACTGATGCTAAATAATAATGTATGCGGGGAGGGACTGAGAGGAGGGGCCCTGAATGCCAGCGTACCAGCATATTCAAAAGTATAGCGCCATGCTACAGGCATTAGTGTGACCTGTAGCGCGGCACTAAATACCACCAACAAAAAGCTGATGGTAATGTAGCGGTGCCCCACCCCCACACACACAAAGGAATTCCAACCTCCCCATTGACCATAAAGGACAAGAAGTTACCCTGGTAGTCTAGCGGTCCCCCCACCCCCAAACATGCCTCCCAACCGCTGTTTAACGTCAAATAAAAGATGTTTTCTCTGGTAGTCTAGTGGTCCCCCACCCCAAAGCATGGCTCCCGACCTCTGTTGAACATCAAACAAAAGATGTTTTCCCTGGTAGTCCAGTGGTCCCCCCACCCCAAGCACAGCTCCCGACCCCCATTGAACATTAAATAAAAGATATTCTTCCTGGTAGTCTAGTGGTCCCCCACCCCAAGCACGGCTCCTGACCCCTATTGAACATCAAATAAATGATGTTTTCCCTGGTAGTCTAGTGGTCCCCCCACCCACAAGCATGGCTCCGACCCCCATTGAACATAAGATAAAGAATCTTCCCTAGTAGTCTAGTGGTTCCCCCCACCCGCAGTGAGGCCCCCAATCATCCCAACTAGATGTGCACAAATGAGCTGTCGATCGGCACAGCCCTCCTCTCACCATCACGGCCGGCCGCCTGCATTTGTACCTCAGTTGGTGGCCTGACGTGGTGGTGAGAGGAGGGCTGAGCCAGTCGCCGGCTTGTTCATGCAGTCTAGTCGGGATGAGCGGGGACCTCACTGCAGTTGGGGGGAACCACTAGACTACCAGGGAAAATTCTTTATCTTATGTTCAACGGGGATCAGGAGCCATGCTTGATGGTGGGGGGACCACTAGACTACCAGGGAAAATATCTTTATTCTATGTTCAACGGGGTCAGTAGTCATGTTGGGGGTGGGGACCACCAGACTACCAGGGAAAATATATGTTTCTTTTATGTTCAACGGGGGTTGGGAGCCATGCTTGGGGGTGGGGGGACCACTAGACTACCAGGGAAAATATGTCTGTTTAATGTGCAATGGGGTCAGGAGCCGTGCTTGGGGCCGGGGAGACCATACCTCTCAACTGCTATGAATTCCGCACAGCGCTATGATTTTCACAGTTAATTTTACCTTTGCTCCTCACAAGTTTACCAATGTTACTCATAATTTTAGAGCTATTTCTGGACATGCAAACTATTAAATCATTGAAGTAAACTGATAGAAACATTCCTTATCACAACTGATAGAAACATTCCTTATCACCTATTATGTGGGGTCCACTATCTGTAAACATGATATTGTTTAAAATAAGAAGCAGCTCCACATTCTGACCCTTTGCTATGATTTCTGAAGGCCAGTTATATGATTTTTGATGCTGATCGGTTGAGTGGTATGGGGGGGGACCACTAGACTACCAGGGAAAATACTTTTATTTAATGTTCAGCGGGGGTTGGGAGCAGTGCTTGGGGGTGGGGGGACCACTGGCACATGAGGGGTTTCAGTGTGTTTTGGGGCTACAGGGGGTTGGTGATCATGCTGGGGGAAGACACTAGCCTACCAGGGTGTAACAGGCACACACTGGAACAGGGACCATGACGCCAGAAAAGGACTGCCTGGCCCAGCCAGTCTGCCCTGTTCCCTATCTACTGGATATGCTGCATATCCTAGTAACTCTACAGCCTGTGGCCTCCTGCCCACACCAGGTTTGCCTTATGCCTGTCCCATGCATTGCATCCCCCCACTACTGCAGTGGGGTACCTATGTTGTTGGGGGAAGCATCATCCAGGGCATTTATGGCCATGGGGAATGTGTCTATTTAGCTATCGATCTGTATATGTATGTATGTATCTAAATATATATATATATATATATATATATATATATTATATTATATATACACATACATGTATATACAGGTTCTGCTTGCACAGCTGCATGGGGGTGTTGTATGCACTGACTGTGCCTGCTAGCACACAGTTCCTGCTGTTTCCAGCTTGTGTTTCCATTCCAATGAACAGGGGATGCTGTGGGCATGCCTTAGCCTGCAGCATCCAGCCTGTACTTCCATTCTGACCAAAAGGGGGAGCTTTGTGCTCCATGCAGTAGCACTGGGCAAACTGCATGGTCATGTATGCTAAACAGCACTTAATGAGATGCAAATGTACTTGTTTGCCAACGGATTACCTAAGTAGGCTCATTTGCATGGGAGCTTTGAATATAGCTGCCGTTTGCCCGGCTAACCAGTTCACACCTGGTTAATGTGTTAACACTGTGCATTCAGGTTAGCCCTGGGCAAACCTCACTTCAGCATAACACACTTAGCACAGTTAAGCAGTGTGTGGCTTACAATGTTGTTTGCAGTCATATGTCTCAACCGTCCCTGATTTTCATGGACATCCCTGATTTTACATCAGACTTTTTTACTCTGTCCCTACTACAAATTGTGTTTCTATGACCAAACAGTGGGGGTTGTAAGCATAACATAATGTTAGACAATAATGCTACAGACGTGTTCTTCCTTAGAGAATGCGTTGTACACCACACCACTTATTCTACCAGCTTCCTGGGTGGATATCACCAGTTTATAAGGTGTATCCCTGATTTTAAACCTTTGTCCCTGATTTTTTTAAGCCTTGTCCCTAATTTATGAGGCAGGATGTTGAGAGGTGTGTTTGCAGTAGATGTGAGACATATCTGTGCAACCACACACAATGTTCTCCACCTGCAACACTGGCTTGCTACAGAGTCTAATGAGCTGCAGTTGCAGTTTGCACTTCGCTGTTGCTATATTCAGTGCTATCTTATTCCCGGGCTATTTTTGCCCTGCACTCCCAGACCAGTTTGCCTGGCTTCCTTAGACTGCTATATTCAGCAGGATTAGCACCAGGCTATTTCCTTTTGAATATAGCTTGCTTTGTGCTCTGGGCTAAGTTTGCCCACCGGGCAGTGCTAATTTAGCCCCGGGGCAAAGTTTTGAATATCTGGCCCTAAGACTCTTTTCTAGAGCTCCCCCTTGTACTTGACCCAAAGCAGCATTGATGTCACCAGTTAAAATTAGAACTATGCCCATCGTTTTATTTAAAATACTATGGGAAAATATTTCAAATGATCTGGAATTTGTCTTAGGTGTTGAATATATATTACTCCCAGTACTAAATTTAGATCTGAATTTCTACTAGTAAACATTCAATATTTTCCATTTCACCTGAGTATGTTACTAAAGTTTGGCCAAGTTCCCATTTGGAATATAACAAAAATCCCCCCACCACCACCACCACCATGCTGACCCTCCCTATCCCATTGATGCACATAATAACCTTCTAACTTAATTTCTGAGTCCTTTATTTGCTTATTTACCAGGATTCTATTAATGAACTACATCCAGATTTTCTGTTGCAACCCATGTTTTTAAAACATCAATTTTGCATTTTAGACTCCTTGTGTTATCATGAAGGATTTTAATATTCTGCCAATAATAAAGCCATAAATAAATTTAGGTCTTTTTTTTTAAATTTAAAGTTGTCCTCATCCTCCAACTTATTTGATTTAGAGCTTGTAAACAAATGTTTTTAAATTTGTTTCTCCCCTTGTCAGCCTTAATACATTCCCATTCCCTCTTTGTGTTACCAAAATTGTGCAGTGTCCTACTTTGTAGTGCAAAAGCACTTATTTTTTTTCAAGTGAACGGCTCCTTCTTTCACTGGAGCAGGACACTGCAAGTACAAACTACATCACCAAAGCAAGCAACTTCATTTCTGATCAAACACCAGATTTCAATTGTTACGATAATGCATACCAGCTGGCCTGGTGGCACTGAGGGTTGAGGTGCTGGATGCTACACCTCGTGGCATGCCAGCAACCCAGGGTCAGGAAAAAGCTCGGGGTGAAAGGGGTTGGCAGGGGAGGGAGAGGATTGAGCATCCATTGGACTACTCTCCTGCCCCAGAGAGGGGAGGATTGTCATCTAGTTCCTTTGCTGCTCCCTGGTGAAGGCCAGAGGGCAGCATCAGAGGTTAGGAGACACAGAGGTGTGAAGACACGACATGCATATGTCTCCACACGGGCACGTTCACACCACGAGGGGGAGGGAGTGTTTGGGGAAGAAACATGGAAAAACACACGGAAAAAAGCAGTATGGGAAAAGAAAGATAATGTATACCTTGAGACTATTTTATGGAAGTTTTTACCTTCAACAGGTCCTTCAGATTAAAACCATACTGTGTTCATTTCAATTAAAATGCTAAACCAGGGAAATACAGATACCACAGAATAACCAACAACTAAATCCTGAGTTACCAAAAGCAAGGAGTGAATTCCCCATACTGCCGCCTTTGAGGAATTGCTCCAAGGTGCAGGCAGATCAATAACAGCATTTTTTGTACCCCTTGCCCAGCATCAAAATTATTCGTTTGGAATTTTTCAATAAACAAAATAACTCAGACAAGTCACCTGTTCACCTTACTGCCACCTCAGTGAAAAGTGCTATGGTGTAGGAATTTTAAACAAAACAGAAGCTAAAATTGGCTGCTGCTACATTCCCAATAGGCCACTATCATTAAATAAATGGGAGCTAACTTAGCCACTGGCTGAGCCACATACCCAACTAATTTTACCTTTTCGGACAGAAATTTAGGGTAGGCAAGGTTCCTTATATAAAATCTTAGGATCAGCAATGCAGAATTGGTTCAAAAGCAAATCACAAACTGCCTACACTGGCTACTCACAGCTTTTACTTGCTGAATAGTGCAGTCCATATGCAATACAGTACATATGCCTCTGTTGGTTTGGATAATGAAGCAAATCTGCCGTTTCTTCAAAAAGTGCTTAATTTTATTTAAAGTGCACAAGTGGAAACTCCAAACAAACAACCCCCTCATCACATCAAGAGTAGTTGCTTAATGCATTTAGTTTAGTTTAGTTTTTTTTTGTTGACCGGGTAAGTGCACTAGACAAATCCTGCCTATTTTCAGGCACGACCTGGGGAAGGGGGATACAGATGAATTCCAACTGACCTTGAACCAGATTAAGCTGTTGGTGGTATTTTTAGTGAATGAGGGAAATTTGGCCAGGACATGCCCACTGGCACTTAATCATAGGATAGCAGCTTGATCTCACAACCCACAATAAATAGAGTGACAATTAAAGTGACAGTGCAAATATATTAAAAGGAGGGCACGGGACACCTGTACCAAAATGATTAAAGAGGCTAAACCTAGCTACTAGCACTCTGAACTTGAATCTGCTCCTAAGAACTCTTCTTAATTTCAGAAGACAATCAAGTACTTGTCAGGTCACACTGCCTGAAACTCTCTACCTGCAAAACTTATGTTTGCCAATTCCACTATCTCTGATAGACCATCTATCCTTGATGCTCTCAATGATCACTTTGTGATTGCAGGGCTTGCCTTTGACAACTCACCTGCCTGTTCCTTACACTCACAACTTGGCGTGCAAGATTATGAATTCATCGACCCTGTACCATCCTTCATGTTTCAGCCCACAACTCTGAAAGAGGTTGAAGACCTCATACTACAGCTGGATACCACAAAAAGAGCTGGAGCAGATCTTATAGACCCATATTTCATAAAGATTGGATACCAAGTTCTAGTTGCGCTGATCACACATCTCTTTAATTTATCTCTATCCTTTGGTGTCCTACTACCCATTTGGAAAACAGCCCACTTCATCCCTATCTTCAAATCTGACGACCCATGTGACATAAACAACTACAGGCCAATTTCTGTCCTTCCAGTACCATCCAAGTTACTTGAGAACATTTTGAGTACCCAGCTCAAGAACCACTTAGAATCCAACAGCCTGCTAAACCCACTGCAATCAGGCTTCAGAGCTCAACACAGCATAATCTCAGCCCTGGCCAAGGTGACAAATGACTGGCAACGGGACCTAGATGATAGGAACTTTGTCTGTGCAGTATTTCTGGACCTAAGCAAGGCCTTTGATACTGTGGACCATAGCCTACTCCTCTTTTCCTTTCAGAACATTGGCCTGGACTAGTTTTCCTTGAGTTGGTTTGATGATTATCTTACAGGCCATCTACAGCAGGTAAAGACCAAAGGTGATTTCTCACCCCTTATACCTCTTCTGCGATGAGTTCCACAGGGGTCCATACTGGGTCATTTGTTGTTTGCAATTTACATCACTAATATTGATACGAGCATAAAAGAGGCCAATGTACACCTATTTGCAGACGATACTGTGTTAAACATAAGCAGACCAAAACCTAAAGCCGCATACTGTGACCTCCAATCTGACTTTAACCAGCTGCAGTTTCAGCTCCTAAAACAAAAGCTGCTTTTAAATGCTAAAATATGAAAGCAATGCTATTCTCATCCTTTATTCATGCTCCAAACACTAACATCTCTGGATCTATTCCACAGATCACCACAATACTTGGCAAACCATTAGTACTAGCACAGCTCTCTCCAATCTTGATACCCTATACCACAGAGCCCTTAGGTTCATTTTGGATGCTTCTTATGACACGCACCACTGCATCTTCTATTATTCCATAGGCTGGAGATCCCTTAGCTTCAGGAGGCAAAAGAATGCTATTCTATGTACATATAAGGCAATCACTCATAAATTATCTCAGTACCTCACAAGCTGCCTAACTCCATGCATCCCTAATGCCTATTCTCTCAGAAGGCTTATCATCTTTTCTCTGGCTATCCCTAAAGTTAAAACGTGCTTTGGTAGAGCCTCAATAAGCTTCACTCTTCCTACGCTCCGGAACATGATCCAGAAAACCTTAAGGCTTGCTTCTCTGTCACATTCTCCCTCTTCAAATTCTTGTTCCTGAGGACCTTCTCTGAGGCCTGTCATTGCTTCAAGTCAAGCTCTTAACATCACAGTTTGTTACTGCCATAAATTCTGGACTTAAACCTCAACCTTTGCCTGAGGTGTCATTTAAGTCCTCGCTTCTATCATTGTCCAAATCAAGGTCCCAACATTACAATCTGTCTTTGCTTCAAATATTGGACTTAAACCCCAACCATTGCCCATGGCATCTGTCGTGTTTCTCCCTTAGAACAGGTCTTCCTCCCTAGGCCATCATGTCCAACCCTCTCCTATCTCATCTGACCTTCCCTCCCCACATCCTATATCCCCATCCCCTTCCCACCCCACTTGCCAGGCCATGCCTACAGTACTTATCAAAGGACTCTTACATATCAATCTTCTTCGCACTTTGACGCTAGAGGAACTGCCACTCCTGCTCACTATGACTCCTCCAGTAATGTTTACTGTACAAACTTTAGCTCATTACCTTACATCCATATATCTGTATCTATGCAATTGTATTTAAATTGCACTACCTTCTGTTGAACCTATTGCTATGTTCTGGTGGAAGTATCTTGTTACACGTTATGGTTATATGTTATTCTTATGTTGTTATTATTACTATGTAATTGTTATGTACGTTCACTCAACCTGTTATTTCTTAACCCTGTTGGCAATTGTTTTGCCCCAGGTCCATCTTGTAAATGAGCTTGTCTCAATGATGTTCCACCTGGCAAAATAAAGATTTTGATTGATTGATTAGAGTATTCAACACATTTCAAGTATTTGGGAGTATGGATCGACAACAGACTATCTTTCATCAACCACATAGAGGAACTGACAAAAAAACTAAGACAGAGACTTGGACTATTTTTTAGGATCAAACATCTTCTCACTAAAGAAGCCAAGCTGAGGCTGGTACAAACTACCTTCCTTTCATTGCTAGATTACATGGACTTCCTCTATAGCCAGTGCCCTACAGCAATGCTAACCAAGCTTGATACACTCTACCATAGAGCCCTAAGGTTCATCACTGGCCTCCACTTCTCAACACACCACTGTTCCCTATATGTGGCTGTGGGGTGGACCTCCATACCCTATAAACATCAAAGAAATGCTGCACTTTGGACTTACAGAGCTATTATCAAACAATTGCCCCAGTACATTTTTGACTGCCTTCCGTTAAGCTCAGTAGGAAACTATGCACTAAGAAGTACCTTGTATATATCTCTCTGAAAGTACTCAAGGTGAAAATATGCTTTGGTAGGGCTGGCATAAGTTATGTGCTGCCCGGTCTGTGGAACAAGTTGCAAAAGACATTGAAACTCATTATTCCTACCAATCTGGCTGCGTTCTCTATATGCTCGTTCTTACAAGGAATACTGTAAATGCTTTCCTCATTCCTAATCCCCCAGTTTTGCTACAGGTAGAGCACTCCTACATCCTTTCTGGCCTTTCTGCATCTACCCCTGCCCATTGGTTCCCATACATCTTCTCACCCTTAGCCCCAACTTACTATTTTTCCTTTTTTTTGGTTATTGCAATTGATACCTAAATACTTTTGATACCCCACGGTCACACTTAATTGCCTAACTTACCACTAATTAGGCAGGAACATCACTGTATGGGTTGATGAAACTTATATCCCATGCATCAGCACCTTATGTCCCTCTCCCCATCCTCATTACCCTTTTACATATTCGTTGCCTTCCCCTTTCCCACCTTCCTTTGCCCCTTCAGGTTCTATCCCATCCTCTTCATCCGCTGTGCTCCCCTAGTGATACTGATTATTCTTGATTGATGAAGATATGTTGTGGACATCTGCTGTAATATGCCTATATATGTGTATGTTTCTTGTGCTGGTTATTGTTAAATACTGTCTTCATTTGCTTAAATGCTTTGTACACACTAATACTACTGCTTAATAGTCGACTCTCTCTCTCTCTGAATACTGTAACTATTGTGAACTTTTATGTTTAAATGTATTGTACACTGGTTTTGATGTTATACAGGTCCATCTTGAAAATTAGTTTTGCTCAATGATGATCGTCTGGTTAAATAAAGATTTGATTGATTGATTGATTAAAAAAAATTACTGTTTGTTAAAATGCAAAATAACAGCAATCAGAGAAACTGGTACTGCAATATTGTCTGACAACCTAATAAATATTAAAATTAAAAAGGGAGCTGATTAATTATTCATTTTCCATTAAATGCAGCTTCCAAACTTTTTTTATGTTTTTTTGATAATTACATGTACATTTAAAACTGATGTTTTGTCTGTTTCTTACCACTAGTGGAAAATAGACATATTAGTGTCCTCTTCTTTTTTAGCCATGGTTTCCCACAAGGCACCACTAAAGTAACAGAATTCCAGGAAAAGAACCTAAGGAATAAAAAAGAATTATATATATGTATATTAAACCTGCAGCTTTTAGAAATATTTACATCAACAACTATACCAAAACGTTATCATCCTATAAAAGATACAGTAAGTATAACTCAGTTTTATTAATGTAGAACTAGGAATGAAAGGATGTTCTATCCTTGTTGGCTACTGAACACTGACACTTGATTTTAAACATGAACGTGCTGTGGGGGGACTATTTCTTAAGAAAGGGTTTCAATTCAATTTTTTCATTCAGTTCATGTTTTTCCAACCCACCCCCCCAAAGAAAATATGCAATACTGTTTTCTCTTTAATAGAACATTAGTGTAATCACCCCCCAGGCTCCTAATGGGTTTTTCTATACCTACAAAGGTCCATGTGTGATTCTTTGTGTTGGTTACCGTGTTCGTGTGTACTGCTAATGCATTTTTAAGGTCTTTATGTTCTATTGCCCTAAGGTGTTCTCCTGTCCTTTCCTTGAATTTCATTTTCATTTTTCCATTGTAGAAACTCCCACAGGAGCAGGTGGCCATATATACCACCACTTCTGTGGCACATGTGATAAACCCTCTCACCTTGATTTCCCTTTTTGTTTTTGGGTTTTCAAAGTTTTTTGTATTTCTGACAACAGGGCAAAACTTGCAATTACCACATTTGTGGCATCCATCCTGTCTACTGGGTAACCACATCCTGGGATGATCCTTTCTCAGTTATATTGAATGGACCAGGCCATCCTTCAGGCTTTTCCCTTTTCTATGTACCATTCTGGGCATGGTATTTTTCAAATCTTTCAAACCAAGATCTAAGCCTACCATATGCCAGTGTATTTTAATTATTATAATTATCTCATTGGACTGTGCATTATAGGTACTTACAAAGTTGATCCTCAGATCCCATTTCTCCTTTTAGTCTGTTTTTGGTGTCATGACCTCTGACCTTCCCAGTTTGTCAACTTCTTCCTTTGCCTTTGCTATGGTCTTTCTGTGATAGCCTCTTTCCTGTAGTCTTATTTCAAGTTCCTCAGAGCTTTTCTTGTATGTGTCTGTGTCACAACAATTTCTTTTAATTCGAATGAATTGACCCTTCGGGATGCCTGCTGCCACCTCAGTGAAAAGTGTTATGGTGTAGGATTTTTAAACAAGACAGCACCTAAAATGTTCTGCCACACTCCAAATAGGCCACTACTGTTAAAAATATGGGAGCTAACTCAGCCACTGCAACTGGCCAAGCAACACATCCAACTAATTTTACCTTTCCAGACAGAAATTTAGGATAGGCATGGTTCCTTATACAAAATCTTAGGGTCAGCATGGCAGAATTAGTGCCTACAATTAAAGCAAAACAATTCCAGAGTACCAATTAATATTTAAAACTATTAGCAATACATCCAATCAATGCAATGCATTTACATAGATACCCACATGGAATATTTACATAAGATTGATTAATTAAATGGTCAGCAGTTAATGTCCCTATCTGCCCTACCTCAGCAGGTGAGTCCACTTTCTTAGTATGGCTACCTGATCTCTGGAACTCTCTCTCCTCCTCTGTTAGGCTCTCTCTCTTATCTTGCCCTTAAGCCCCTGCTGAGGTCCCATTTCTCTTCTGCCTGTTCTTGTTATCATCACTTTGGCATCTGATCTAGCTCCTCCTCTGTTCTAGTCATCCCCAGTGCTTGTTTGTTTTTTTAAACTTTTTATTTATAGATTTTCATCTTACAGGTTGCAACATGTATATAACATTACATACACATTACAATAGATGATAGAAGGCAACTATTGTCCATCCAGACAGTATTATATAGATCTATTATAAGTTCAGACTAATATGTAGAACTCAGACATAGGCCCACCACCCCCAATACTTAACAGGAGTAAATGTACAGAGAAAATAAGTTTGTAGGATGTCTCACTCTCACCACATAATTTTAACAAGAAAATGTACATAACTTTCTTCCCGCTCGAAGACTCATATATTGTGGGGGAAGAGTAAGTAGAACTTTTAAACCAGATTGCCTGAGGGCTGACCCACTGGTGCAGTGGTTGGATTTCCACTTACTACGCTGGTGACCTGGGTTTGGGAACAGACTCAGGTTGTCGGAGGGCCAGCCAGGGGAGAAGGATCGAGTGTCCCATGACTGCTCTCCTTCTCCGGGGGGGGAGGGTGCAGGATGTCGCTGGTGCAGGGGGGACACCTGGTAGAGGCCAGGAGAGCCTCATGCATACGGCATCAGCAAGATCACAAAAGGGGAAGGATGGACACTGGCATCATTGCACATTCCAGCCCCTCGAGAAGGGGGAAAAAGCCTAAGCCTGTCTCTCTCCACTTCTGTGATGCCCTCCTCATGGCTATGATCAGCTTCCCAAGCTGGCTACCACCCTATCCCATTGTTCGTGGCACCTTAAGGAGAGGGTGCCATGTCTTCATCCTGGGGGGTAATCCAGGGGGTCTTGGGAGCACAGCTAATGTGGGGATTCCGCAGCCGAGGGGTCCATGACCGGGCGGATGGCCCGGCGGAGAGAGGTGTGGCACAAAAAGTATAAAGAAAAAAAAAAAGATTGCCTGAGCTCAGTTAAGTTATTATTAAACCCTGCATTTTCAGACTTCCACTTGGGGACTGTGCAAGGGGAGGAGTATCACAAAGGAAGATTTGAAAGGCCACAAACTGAGCAGTTTGCAGCAGCACAACACTTTGAAGGGTACCCTAATGCAATGCTGAGGCTCACTATCCTGACAGGTTCAGTATCATGACAGCGAGCATCCCGGCATAAGGAATCCCGAGGAACCTTGACAGGGGTAAGGTAGCGGATGTGATGGCTTGCTACGTTACTCCTGTCCCTAGCATTGAAAGGCACAAAGAATTGGAAGACTGGCTGAGCTGCCCACTAGTGTTGTGGACTATACTCCGGCAGCTCATCTGGCTTGCTGTGTAGGCACGAGTTCAATCCGTGTTGCAAGTGAGATCTGTTTTACTGGTCCTACCCCTGTAACCATTTTATTTCTATCTCTAAGGTCTGCTCCCCCTCGGAGTTAGATATTTTAGTTATGGGGTGTGGGGCGTGGAGCCCCTCACATGGGGTGTGCGGGTGTGAAGCCCCCCCATGCCTTGTGATTTTTCAATCAGACACCCAAAATCATATTTTCAGACATCTGATCGATTCATCAGCCTGGATTTCAGGCCAGTGGGGTCGGTATCCCAAGACTCAGGTTACTGAGTTTAGGGATACAGTACCATAGTATATCCTTTTGAAGTATGTTCCCATGTATACAACTTTTAATCTTTAGGCTAAAAATAAACTTTTGTTAACTTTTAGAACATTTAGAGAAGACATGTCATCTTTTCTGCCTACAAATCAGTATTTCAAAGAAAAACTGAACAGGAAAACCCAAATATAATATTCACAGGGTTCTTGGTCAGCAGCCTAGGGCAGCAGGGATGAGCAACCAATAGTCCAGCTATAGTCACTCCAACTCCTCTTCTAACTCTGGGTCTGAGGTCCTAGAATCCCTTTTGGAGATCAGAGTATCTGCCAAATTGGCTGCACTTTCTGGGTTCATAAAAACATGGGGCTTTTGCTGATGAGTTATGTGTAGGTGCGCTAGAAAAAGCATCTGTGCCTTCAACCCTTTTGCTAGGAGCATTTTCTTTATTGATAGTAGCTTTTTGTTCATTCTTGTGTCTGGGTGGACAAGTCCAGGAAAAAAAACTAATGGATTCCCCTCCCAGACAATGTCTCATTTTTTCCTAGCTGCCTGTAACAAGGGGATTCTTGCCTCTGGGGATGAGAGGGTAATGATCACCATCGGAGGTCATTAGGAAAGGCCCCCTAGAAGCATCTGGTGTAGAGGGATAGTAACTGCCTGAACAATATTAATGCCCATGTCCCAATTCAATAGTTCCAAGTCCTCCAATATCATCTGTTCAATTGTTGGCAAAAGTTCTACACGGTTGGCAAATCGGGGTAGGAAACCGACCACTAGAACATTCCTCTACTGCATTCTGTTTTCCAGCATCTCCACCTTGGTTCGAAGGAAACTGACATCTCGGATCAGGCCTGTGCAGACTTTGGACTGTCATTCTAAGGAAGAGAAAAGGTCAGTAATTGTGGAAGTGTTGTCTGTAATCTTATGCTCCAATTCTGCAAAATTTGCTCCATGTTAGCCAGATGTTTGTTCGTCTCATCTCCGGTCTCCTATAATTTCGTTAGCAGAGGGAGAAGTTGGGAAAGTTCCAATAATGAGGATGATGCTGGGCCTCCAGGTTTCAATGAGGCAATAGTTCCTGGACTGCCAAAGTATGTTTCCAGCCCAGAGAATGCATGCTGGTGTGTTTTTTAGGGCTCATTTTATTCCCGAGCAATTCTAACTTGTATTCAGGTATCAAATGTCAATGTAGAGACAATTGGTATTATGAATTTAAGTAGTAAAATACTTTTCAGTACAGAGCTTGAGAAAGGTCGTCCACCCTGTTGAGTGCTACTCAACGCCCCCTACTCCAAGATTGTTTGGTGCACTTTATACATTTAGGCCCAGATATTCAAAAGGGTTGAGCATGGAATGTGGGGGTGGGGGTGCCCATGCATAACCCGTACAGCCCAATATTCAGTCTGGGATGTGCAGAGTGATGCATGCGCAACCCCTACCTGTGCCTGCACAAAGTTAAGCCAAAAAATAAAAGGAACAAGTGATGGCCACCCACAAGTGAGCTGTTGCAGGGCACAACACGGCAGTGACCACCCGAGTTCCTGCCACACATGGCAGCACCCCCTCACACCCCATCGCTGGCATCCCTGGAGCAAAATCGATCGCGGGCATCAGTATAGTCCCCCTATCCAATATCCCTGGTGGTTCGGTGGACCGATCGCTGCCTGATTGCGGGCATCCGTAACACATAACAGACCCCTACCACCCTGGTGGTCTAGTGTACCCTCCCCACCCGCCCATTGAGCCCCACTGCCCGCTCCTCCCTGTCAGCCGGCGGGCAGCAGCACCCGCCAGCCTGCCGCCCGCCGCCTGCCAACTGACAGCTCGGTGGGGCTGCCGCCCGTGGTTCACGGTGTGGGCCAATGGGGGTGCAACCGACCATCTAATCGTCAGATATGTAATGATTCATTCACATATCTGGACTAGTATAATACAATATGAGCTGCACCCCATTGGCTCATGCTGCAAATCGCGGGCGTGCCCACCGAGCTGTCAGTCGGCGGGCGTGGGCAGCAGGCAGGTGGGGTGCTGCCGCCTGCAGGCTGACAGGGGGGCGGGTGGTGGGGCCCAGTGGGCGGTGGGAGGTACACAGACCACCAGGGTGGTAGGGATCTGTTATGTGTTACTGCACTCGGGCCGCGATCGGTCCACTGGACCACCAGGGATATTGGACGGGGGGGACTATACTGATGCCCGCAATCAGACACATAGAGGTCCACTGGACCACCAGAGATATTGGATGGGGTGTTTTTTATATTACAGGAATGCCCGCGATCAGGCTGCAAGGGGCGTCGGTCCCCGACGGCTGCTGCCTGGCAGGGTGCCAGGTGCAAGTCATTGGGGATTGGCTCACCTGCATGCTAATGGCATGCAAATGGGGCAGTAATGAGATGCAAATGGCCCCCTGTGAGCCTTGCAAAAATTATGGCCCCATTTGCATGTCCCCTTTTGAATATCGCAGGTGCTGTTCATGGCGCAATGGCACTGCACTTGCGCCAGCACATCTCCATGTTCCACTCTGACCACTTGCGCTGGCACAGTACCACTGTGCCATGCACAGTGGGGGTGGCCAGGGTGCTATATTCAAAGCTGCTGCACCATAGCACAGCTCCGTTGAATATCGCCCAGGCCACACCCCTGCGCAACAAAGTTGAGCTGCGCCCAGGCTTGCACCACAGCCTGGCACAGTTTGAATATCCAGGCCTTAATATTTATTGCACTTGCCTGTTTTGAACTTTGCTTTCTTTTTTTTCCCTGCCAACTCCTTTGAGGGTGTCATGTTTTCTTGTACCTTATTATGCTGTTTGGGTTGTTGTCCTACAACAATCAGTAGTAAATTTCAGTTATTGCTTTTGACTGACTGTAGGGCATCACATTGCTGTCTTGTCAACTGCTGTATTACTTCTCCCCTGTTCTCTTCCCCAGGTTAGCTTTCTGGTGGAGTTAGAATGCAGGGACAGATGAGTTCAGCCACAGGAATGTTTGCTGATTTCCCTTTTGGAAAGCTGAATACATTTATTTCATTCTCAAATTTGAGAATGCTTTTCTGATTTTGAGATTTTTAATTAATGCCAAATATAATTCCCAGATGTAAAATATTTTTTCATGTTCAGGTGGATACTTAGGCAATAAGCCTTGAGGGGGTGTGGGTTATCGGGGGATTTACCACGGCTGGAGTGGTTTACCCACGAGATGCAGCCGAGTGGGTAAATCCGCGCCAGTCATGGTAAATCCCCCGATAACCCACATCCCCCAAGTGGCTTATTGCGATTATACCAAGTACTGTTTTATTTTATTATTTAAAAAAAACAGTACTTGCTATGATGCTTAAATAAGCGACTTAGTTGTAGAGCAGTCAGTGTTTTTGTTTACTTTCCCCATATGCATGGAGCTGCAGTTTTACAGTCTCCGCTTAGTGGGGAAACAAGATGGCGGACGGAGTTCCGTGATTTTTGCCATCGGATTGCTTTTTTTTTGAACATGCGGCTGGCTGGCACCTTTTGCAGTGATTATCGGTAGATAAGCAAGGCAGGTAAGGTGCCAGCCTGCCTATCTGATTGGTCAGTGTCTGAGGTACATGGTATAATAAAGATCCCATGACATTTCTCAAGAAGAGTAGAAGAATTTCTCCAGTGTACTGGCTAGATTTCCCTTATTCACTAAAATACAACCAACTGCATAATCTGGTTCAGTTTCAGTTGGTTTGCACCTGTATCCCCTGCACACCAGGACAAGGCTAAAAATATGCATTATTGTCTAGCCCTTCTTTATCATCAGCAATAAAAACTAGCTAAATAAATATCTTCTGTAGATACTATATGACTCCTGAAGTCCATTTGAAATGAATAGGTAATTCCTGAGAAATCTCTGGATATATCCAGACACATTAGGAGAAATCTCTGACTACCACTGTAATTGGCAGTAAAAATGAAACTTCATAAAAAAAAATCCAAAGTAATCCAATTTTTGGATGGTGTCCACCTTATTAGGTTGTTTGGAGGACTGCATAAACTATTTGAGAATACTAACGCCTCATACAGAGCATCCACAGAACTACAAAGCACTATACTCACTCACCAGCTTTCAAAACCAACCAGCCTACCTTTGACTCCAACTCTCTCTCTCTTCCTCCCTCCCTCCCCACTCTCTCTCTCTCTCTCTGTCTCTCTGCATCACATCCTCCCCTGTCCCACAGTTGCTTTAGCATCTAATCAGCAGTATCACCACCACACTCACACACCAGCACACTGGTCTGGTTAAGCAGCTAACCAGCACCACAAGAAGGCACAGTATTTCAAACTGCTGTTAAAGGATCCTCAGTGGACTACTTAGTCACTTTTAACACTTTAGAATTTATTGCATTATTGCAGTCATACACCTGTTTGTGTATTTATTAAATCTGCTATGTAAACACACTGAATACAGGACATTCAGGCTAGAGGTGGGCGAAGTAGCCCCAATTCGCTCCGTGAAGTGATTCGCGGAGTGAAGGTGAATTCACGGATTGCCCCGCAACTCGAAGTGGAGTACTTGACGTTATAATGGGTAATGCAAAGTCCATTGAAAACAATGACTTCACGTTACTCCACCTTCCCAAACCACTACTCCACCAATTCTTAAGGCAAAGCACTTTGAAAACAATGTACTTCGCCTCACTTCACCTTGTTTTTAAGCTCCAAAGGCGAATTTTGCAGTGATTCATGGGATTTCAGGTCACATGGGCTCCAGATTGTTCTGCACAGCCTCAGTTTGGGGTAGTGTGTGTAGGAAGCTGTAGGAGACAATCTGCTCTGAGAGATCTCTGAGATTCAAACCTTCTAAAAGCTGTTAAAAAAGCCTTTTTTAGTCATTTTTTTTTTTTTGCTGAAACTTTAGTTCATCGATAATAGGAAACCCTCCTGTGCTCATATCATCGAGCGTTTATTGTTTGTGTGTGAAATTTGAATGTTAATGTACAACATTTAGTCTGTGTACTGAGAGACAGTGGAAGTGTGCTTTGGGGGAAGGGTGTATCTGTGGTGTAGGTAGATAACTTGGAGAAAAAGACAATGCTTTCTGTTTTGGTGATATTTTTCTTGTATAACTGTGTTAATATATACACAATAATATTTTCAATAATTCTTGCCATTTTTTTTGCTGATTATTGTGGTGCAGCAGTGCATAATTTTAGTTTGTTTAAAATATGTGGTTATATTACTGAAGTTTTCAATTTGCTACGCATTACTTAGTATGTGTGTGACGCATGTCATCAGATCAGACATCTTGTATTGTGACACATAATGTCAGCAATGTGAACCTGCTATCCACTGCAGCTGTTTAATTTTTGTACTTTTTTGTGGTATCTTTACTGGTACTAGTACTAGTGACTGTTACTGCAGCAGTGCAGTACACTCCCCCCCAACCCGTGGCCCACCCCAACCGGCAAAGGTATTCTTTTCCAAATTTGAATTTCTGATGGTGAACACTGGTTAGGTGTTGTGTCTTTGCATCTGCATCTTTTCAGTGCGCAGTGCAATCTTAATCTTTCTGTGCATTTGCATCTCTTTAGGGCCCAATCTCCATCTCTAACTTAAGTTGCAGTTATTTCTTTGGCTTCCCTTCAGAGTACTGCACAGGTGTGGTGCATAATTCTGCATGAACATTGTACTCATTAATATTTGTTTTTAAGTCAGGACCATCATCACGAGTCACTCATGATACAAATCACATTCTTCATCATCACAGTCCATGCTTCACCACGCCACCATTGTACTCATTAATGAGTGTTTTTAAGTCAGGGAGTTTTGTGCCACACCTTTTGGGGGCCTGGGGAAGTACAGTCATAGGCATTCACATTTCTTCATCATCACGGTCACAAATGCAGTCACAAATGATGATTTTCGATCACGTCACGAATCACACCATTAATTTTTTTACTAGTTACTTGGATGTATTGTAAACCTGTTTTGTAGTATTCCTCAGTGCTTCAACACCCCACCATTGTACTCATTAATGAGTGCTTTCAAGTCGGGGAGTTTTGTGCCACACCACATTTGGGCTTGGGGAAGTACAGCCATAGGCATTCGCGTTTCTTCATCATCATGGTCACAAATGCAGTCACAAATCAAGATTTACGATTATATCACGAATCACAACATTAATTTATTTACTAGTTACTTGGATGTACTGTACGCCTGTTTTGTAGTAAATCTCCAGGCTTTACCATCCCATCATTGTACTCATTAGTAAGTGTTTTAAGTCAGGGAGTTGGACAGTGTCTGCAGTACGTACACAGACTGGAAAGAAGACTGACTGTGCACATGCAGTTTAGCACTGTATACTTGCACTGCTCAGACTACAAAGTGTCACGCAAACGGAAGACAAAAAAAAGGGCATAATTACATACAAGGGTGGGGGATGGTGAAGGAATACATTTTATAACACAGCAAGGAAGGTGTGAGGGGCACATAGTGTGAGGGGGAAAAAAAACTGATGTGGGATCCCATGGTGATCCAGCAGCAGTTCCAGCATGGACATAATTTGCAACTATGTCCATCTATGTGATCCAGCCACTGCTCCACAGCACTCACCCTCTCGTTGTTCTCCTTGACAGCACTCCAGAGAACTGCCAAGTCAGCCTGTGTTACATGCAGTGCCAAGTCAGCCTGTGTTACATGCAGTTCTCTGGGGTCCACAAGTTCTACAGGCTGACCTGCTGGTGGTGGTGGTGGTGGTGGAGGGGGGGTGCTGGTGGAGCAGCAGGTGCTGCTGTGGCCCTTTTCTTCTTAGGGCTGCCACCATGCACAGCTGCACCCTTTGCCACAGAACAGCCAGCAGGTGCAGGCATAGTCCATTCTGTGGCAGCCTGCCACTCCAACTGGTAGTGATTGAGCATATGGATGTGCTGGCCCCCAGTCCCCAGGTGACCACACTGCTACCCCCCCAACACAGTCAAAAAACTGCCAAACAATGGAGGTGTGGGGAGGACCAGGCACAGGCAGGAGAGGGCCAGATGAACTGGCAGATGGCCGGTCATGGTGCTGAACAGTGATGTGATCCACACCTGAGCCCTGGGGAATAGGCACATCCTGCTCCAGAGGACCTGGTGCTGGACTTGGTGGTGGTGGTGGTGGTGGTGGTGGTGGTGGCTCAACTGCCTCAGAGTCAGGACAGGAGGCAGTGCTGGTCTTGCTTCCGTTGGGGGGGCACTCACAAGTTTCAAGCGGTCCAACAGGAATGGGTGCCCATGCCCCCCACACATGTGCATGGCATGATGCTTACCACTACCACGCTCTCCCAGAGCTGCCCCCAGCCCAGACATTCCCTCTCCCTGGCCCATCTTTCCTACTGAGCTCCCTTAGTCCAAGTAATCGCTACTCACACTGTCACACAATACACACACACAGTCACACAGACAAACAACTAACTACTTATAAAGGTAAGAAAAATAAAATTTACAGAAAGGATAAATTAAATAAAAAAGAGTTCAGAAAAGACAAAAAAAATGTAGCTTTTAAAAAAGCTGTTGGGTCTAAATCAAAGTTTAAATCTTCTCCTCGCTCTGATCTCAAAGTATCAGCAGTCACAAAATACACTCCTCTTTCTTTGTCTGCACAGGAGAAAGTAAAAGTGTCTGCTTGTATGACTCACTTCCTTCCTGACTAACATGTGACTTACAGTACTGTAAGCCATGTGATGTGTGGGGGGGGGGGGGCTGCCAAATCTGAAACACCTAGTGGATCACTTAGAATCATAATGAGGAATGCGAAGTCCATTAAATACAATGACTTTGCCTTACTTCACATTGCCATTCCGCCTTAACATGAAGTGGTAATGACAAGACAGAGTGAGCACTTTGCAGCAATGCGAAGTGCCCACTTCGCGTTCACTTCGCCGGTGGAATTTAAATTCGCTGCATCTCTAATTCAAGTCCTTTTGTAAGTGTGACAAACCACTCCTAATGATGGTTTAAGTAAGCAATAAGACACAAAAGAGCATGGGTGTTTGCTAAATTATTACATGCTCTGGTTGCCTTATGCAGTCAGGGCATGCTGTAATTTGGCATACACCTATTCCCTTAAGTGACATATTACACACTTAAAAAATGGGATATAGGTTGATAAAATAATGAAATGTAGACAGAACGGTTTGTGAAGTGCTGACAACTGAGGGAAATGATGGCATACACATATACTTGTTAACATAATTCCTATTCTGTGGTTTTAACTCACAGCAGACCCCTCCCCCCCTTACTGATTCACTAACAAAGGGTTAGGCTGCTTGATGTACATGTTGTATTCAGCTCAGTTGAGAAAGGTCTTGTAATGGGGAGTCAGCAGGGTTACTTCTTGCTCAGGTTGCATTTAGCTGTTAATTAAGAAGTGCTTTCAGTGTGAGTCAGTACCCTGATTTTGTAGAGAAACTGCAATTAAAAACGAAAACAAAATTTGAAACTGGTGTTAACTAAAAACATTTGCTGCACATGTCATGAGGAGGAGTTGATGCCTAACTCAGCAATATAAAGTTTGAGGAAAATCTAATCTTCATAAGAGGAAAAACAAGCCTTTTCAAAATAGACCTATGGGCTGAGTAAGTAGATTGATTTTACAGCAGGTGCTGTGGTGGAAGACTTTCTGCTGATGTAAAAAGACTGTTGCAATGTAGATTAGGTTAGGTTATTTGCACTGTGTTACACAAACAGAGCTGCTCAGAACTATGTGCACTTACTCCCATGGCTCAAAAATGAAAGAGTTTTAGGCTGACTAAGATATGTTACAAAATGCTTTATTTTCAGGTGAAATTCATGTAAGGTCAACTATGCAGAGCAAACTTACCAAACCAGACCAGACCAGACACCCAACCTTGGGCATCTCATGCAGTCTGAAGTATTTGCTTTGCACACTCGACTTAGCATGAATTGCACCTGAGAATAAAACATTTTATAACTTTATCTTGGCCAGCCTAAGATTCTCATTTTTGAACTATGGGAGAATGTGTAAATTAATTATAAGCTGTGCTCTTTCTAGGAAATTGATAAATGGTCAATCTATGCATTTTGACCAACGCTGATTTAGATTTGGTCATATTTTAAACCCAATTGTGTCATTCCATTCCAGCATATCTACATTGCTCAGACTATATTGATCTTCACACAGCCATGAACTTCATTAAAGTTCATTTTAGGAGGAGGTAGTAGAGTCAGGAACAGTGGGAGAATTCAAGAATGCATGGGACAGGCATAAGGCAACTCTAGTGGGGGGCAGGAGGGAGTAAGCTGTTGATTAACTAGTATCTGCAGCTTATCCATCAGGTAGGAAAATGGGCAGACTGGTTGGGCCAAGCGGTCCTTATCTGCCATCAAATTCTATGTTTATTAGAATAATGCCACTAAGCAAAGCTCATTCACAGTGGTGTCCTGTTTCATGGCAAATAAAACATAACACGTCCCCTTCCATATATATACGTTTCAAGATAATACAGACAGACAACTATTATAGATTTCAAAAACCTAATTTTGTTACATGGTAATAAATTCAGGTTGCATTGTCACAACATAGATACATAAATACATAGACACTGTCAGCAGATAAAGGCCTATAGCCCACCTGGTGTTCCCATTTAAGTTTGTAAGTTCACTTTATGTTTTTTTAAAAGTCTGTAGCCCCATAATTCTCTTATGTCTATCCCATGCACGCTTAAATCCCGTGATTGTTTTAGCCCCCACCACTTCCTCTTGCAGAGTGTTCCACTTGTCCACCACCCTCTCTGTGAAGAAATTCTTCCTCACGTTTCCTCTGAATTGCCCTCCCACCAACTTCATCATATGCCCTCTAGTCCTGGAACATCTTTTTTGCTTGAAAATAGTGTATTCCTGCACTCTGTTCCTCCCTTTAAGATACTTGTATGTCTCTATCATACCCCCTTTCTCCCTCCTTTCCTCCAGGGAGTACATATTCAAGTCCTTCAGCCTGTCCTCCAGCAGGGACATCTGCCAGAACTAGACACATGACGGATTCTCTGCAGGGGGAGGGCCTCAAACAACTGGTACAACAACCCACTAGAGACAGGGCTATCCTAGATCTAGTACTGACTAATAGGGAAAGGATCACAGATCTCCAGGTAGAAGGTCACCTGAGGGCCAGTGACCATCACATGGTATGGTTCAACTTGGCCACTAGAACAAAATCATCCCATTCCAAGGCAACAATATGGGACTTCAGAGGAGCTGACTTGGATAAGATGGCCAACAGAGTTAAGTTAGCCCTGGCAAAAAGAAATACAGGTGGGGGGGGTACAGGCAAAGTGGGCACACATTAAAGATGCAATACTTGAAGCAACATCCCATTAAGTTAGTAAGAAAAGGAAATGCAAAAGAAGAAGGAAACCACTTTGCTTCTCAAACACAGTAGCAGAAAAGGTCAGAGCCGAAAGGCTGGCCTTCAGGAAATATAAGGAAACGCAGCAGGATGAAGACAGGGAGGCATACCAAACTTCCCTAAGGGAAGCAGGGAGGCAGTAAGGTAGGCAAAGGCCCAAACTGAGGAAACACTAGCATGAACAGTAAAAGAAGATGACAAGACTTTCAACAGATACATTAGTGAAAGGAGAAAGTCCAGCAGGGGTATTGCTAAAATCAAAGGGGATAAGGGTGTGTGTGGGGAGGAGGACCATGTAAAAGCATCTGTCCTAAATAGATAATTTGGTTCAGTATTTACTGAAGAGAAGGTAGGGCAGGGCCCACAGCTCTGCACCATGGACACAGGGGGAGGGAGGTGTGCACTAGTCCCTTCACAAAAGAAAGTATAAGCTCAGGGTGGACAAGGCAATGGGACCTGATGGCATACATCCCAGGGTACTAAAGGAGCTAAGGGTGGAACTAGCAGAGCCATTATCAGAACTGTTTAGTGAATCTCTGAGCACAGGAGAGATCCCAGAAGACTGGAGAAGGGCTAATGTGATCCCGCTCCACAAGAGTGGTAGCAGGGAGGAGGCAGGGAACTACAGATCAGTCAGTCTTACCTTAGTAGTGGGCAAGATTATGGAGACACTCCTTAAGGAAAGGATAGTGCAACACCTGGAATCCATAGGGGCACAGGATCCAAGACAGCATGGGTTAATAAAAGGAAGGTCCTGTCAAACTGATCTCATAGATTTCTTTGACTGGGTAACCAGAGTGGTGGACCCGGGTTGGGGGGGGGGCAGTTCATATTGCCTACCTTGACTTCAGCAAAGCTTTCAATACTGTTCCACATAGAAGATTGATTAATAAGCTGGGTAGGCTCTGGGTGGGTCAGACGTTGGTCAACTGGGTGGCAAACTGGCTGACGGGCAGAAAACAAAGAGTGGTAGTAAACGGTATACAGTCATAAGAGATGCAAGTCACAAGTGGGGTACCTCAAGGATCAGTTCTGGGGCCAGTTCTCTTCAATATCTTCATCAGTGATATTGCAGATGGACTGGAGGGTAAGGTTTGTCTGTTTGCTGATGACACCAAGATCAGCGACAGAGTAGATGATCCAGAAGGGGTTATCATAGTGAGAAGAGATCTGGATGAACTAGCAAAATGGTCAAAAGAGTGGCAACTGGGGTTTAATGCAAAGAAGTGCAAGATCATGCACATAGGGAAGAGAAACCCTGAAGCCACCTATAGGCTGAGAGGAGAGTTGCTGGCAGTCACAAGGGAAGAAAGAGACTTGAGCGTCATCATCACAGATGACCTGAAATCATCCAAGCAGTCCTTTAAAGCAGTAGGTAAGGCTAGAGGGATGTTGGGGTGTATTAGTAGGAGTATCACAAATCGGAAGAGGGAGGAGATATTCCCTCTTAACAAGACACTGGTTAGGCCTCATCTGGAGTACTGCGTGCAGGACTGGAGGCCACATCTTCACAAGAACATTAACCAAATTGAGGCAGTCCAGAGAAGGGCAACCAAAATGGTCCAGGGACTGCATCAGAAAACATATGAGGACAGATTAACTGAACTCAGTATGTATACCCTAGAGCAAAGGAGGGAGAGAGGTGATATGATTGAAACATTCAAACACCTTAAGGGCATTAACAAGTTGAAAGAGTCTAACATGTTTCAATATAAGAAAAATAGCAGGACAAGAGGACACAGCATGAGATTAGAGGGAGAACGATTAAGGGGTAATGTGAGGAAGTTCTTTTTCACAGAAAGGGTGGTGGATGCATGGAACGGCCTACCTCAGGAAGTGGTGGATATGAATACAGTGCTGGGCTTCAGACAGGCATGGGATAGGCATAAGGGAGCAATACAAATGAGTATGAATAGATAGGCCATTGACAGAGCAAAGGCCTATGGCACATGCATAAGGTAGAAAAAGAAATGGGAAGACTGGATGGGACTTGCGGTCCTTATCTGCCATCAACTTCTATGTTTCTATGTTTCTATGTCCTCATAGGACTTGTGATGCAATCCCTGTACCATTTTTGTTGCCCTCCTCTGAACCTTCTCTACCTTGTCTAAGTCCTTACATAGGTAAGGTCTCCAGAACTATATACTGTACTCCAGGTGTGGCCTCACTAGTGTCTTGTTTAGTGGAATTATGACCTCCCTTTTCTTGCTGCAGAGACCCTGCCTATGCATCCCAGTATCCTATTTGCTTTACCTGCTGCCTTGTTGCACTGTTTCCCTACCTTGAGTTCATTAGAGATGATAACCCCAAGGTCCCTTTCCTGCTTGGTGCATGCTATATTCTCACCCTGCAACTGATATGTTGTTCCAGGGTTCTTGTACCCCATATGCTTATCTTGCACTTCTTTGCATTGAATTTCAACTACCAAACCCTTGACCATTCTTCAATCTTCTGCAGCACCCTCCTCATTCTGTCTACACCCTCTGGCATGTCCACTCTGTTACAGAGCTTCATGTAATCAGCAAACAGGGAAAGTCTGCCTTCTAGGTCCTGTGCAATGTCACTGATGAAGACATTGAATAGAAATGGTCCCAGCACTGAGGTCACGTGATGTGCTGAGTCGGACCAGACGTCCTCCGCAGCGCTCCCAGGCCCCAACTATTAAAATTGTTTTTTCTGCTCGAGAATTTGCCAGCGGGTGAGTGCTATCAGGGTACTGGTCAGTGCTTATATACGCGAATTGTGATTTTGCGACGATCGCATCGGATAACAGTTTGTTGACACGGGCCCTGTGCTCAAGTTGGTGTGTGTTGCAGGTGGACCGAGGCTGGGAGTAGTGATGGAGCCTGAAATCGTGGAGCCTTTGGCGGCGAGATCTCCAGCAACCAAGAGGCCCAAGTCACAATCCCCCCACTCTCAAGGAGTTCGGTGAAGATTTAAACAGTGGAAGGGCAATACCTCAGCCCAGCGAGGATCTGCAGGATATTAAGAGGCTCTTACAGGGCCTGGTAGCAGATTTTGCAACAGTGAAGCCTGCATTCCAATCGTTAGCGCAACGAATGGGGGATGCTGAGGCTAGGATAGCCTCCCAGGAGAGAAAGTCATCTGTGTTGGAGCAGGAGTTATCCACTGCTAAAAGATTAATTAAGAAGTTAGAGGATCGTATTGAGGATCAGGAGTCCCGCAGCAGGAGAAATAATCTGATTCTGGCCGGGCTGCCAGAAAGATCTGAAGGGGCAGACTGTGTTTCGTTCATCCAGGATTTACTTTTAAAGCTGTTGGGCCAGTCGCCTTTTGGAGACTCTTACAACTTGGAGAGACCCATAAACGTTAAGAAAACACCCCCGCCGGGGGCGCGACCCAGGGTGATTATAATGCGGTTCCTTAACTTTAAGGAAAAATGCATGTGCTGGGGAAGGCTAGACAGCACAAAGCCCTTCAATGGAATGGAGCAACTCTCTGGATGTTCCAGGACCAAACTCCCTCCGTTAGAGAGAAGCAGAGGGAGTATGCTGACATAAAGAAAAAGCTCTACATGGCGGGCATTAAATTTCATCTGCAGTACCTAGCAACTCTCACGGTGAGACTGCAATCAGGCGAAAAACGATTCCTGACGGCGAGGGATGCATTGGAATGCTTACGTACTGAACTTCCCAACTTATTTAAACCTTAGACTTGAGGTGGACTACTGAGTTGCAGTTTTGGTTAAGGGCCTGGTTTATAGGTGGACTTTTAACAGATGGACCTCATAACTGCTTATATTCTGTGTAATTAAGGCGACTCGATGTATATTTGCCTATTTGCATATTATTTTGGACTGGGACATTGGTCTCTCCACTAAAATTGGTCTAACGATAGAAGGGCGGTCCATGGGGTTGGGTTTTGGGGTCCCTGTGGGGCTGCTCAGCTCTCTAGAGAGGGTTTCAAAAATTTGGAATTGACCAGGTGACTTTTTTGTAAGGCACCCGATTTTTATAATTGAAATTCTTTCCAGTGGTGTTGGATTTGGTATTTCCCAGAGTTATTATTATTTTTTTTTTTTTTCAGGAGAAGATTCTTTTCATGGTTATGTTCGGGTGTCTTTAATGTGGGGAGGTGTTACTTTTATATTTATAATTGTTATCGGACGGGCAAATTCTCTTTTTATCAGAGTAAGGTATTGAGGCGGGAGATGCTTGGAGGAGGGCTCATCCATGACTGCCGAGATTTTAGGAGGTCGATCAAAGGATCGGGGTGGGGGGTGGGGTTGGGGGAGGGTTAGAGAGAGAGAGGAGACCATAGGGTGAATTATAGAGGAGGCAGTGTGGGATGGTTTGGGTGCAGTCAGTGAGGGTATACTCCGGCTTTATTTTCTTTCTTTACTCTTCCCCTTCCTTTTTTCCTTTCTTAAACAGAATGGCCTGTTTTAATATTACCTCTTGGAATGTTAAGGGACTCCGGGGTAGATGGAAGAGGATGATAATTTTGAGACACATTAAGCGCTTGGGAGCACATATAGCTGCCCTACAAGAGACTCATCTCTTGACGGAGGAACTAAGCTGTCTTAAGAAATTGTGGGTGGGCCAGGTTTATGGGCAGGGTAGGGAAAAGGCGTCAGGAGGGGTGGCGATTTTAATAAGTAGTAACTGTCCTTTTAGGGTTGACCAAGTGTTATTAAGAGAGGACGGTAGGGGGCTGTACTTGGTGGGGGCCCTAGTTGGGAAGGTAATTGCGTTGGCTTCTATCTATGGTCCTACCCCACCTTCCGAAGACTTTTTTGCTTCAATTGAGAGAGATATATCTGCACTCTCCACTGATTCTCTTGTCCTGGCTGGGGATTGGAATATTTGCATCAGCAATCTGGATGACAGGAAGCCTCCATCTGGTAGGCCCCTTAGTAAGGCTCAGATTGCTCTGAGGAGGATGATGGAGGTAACTGCCTTGGTAGATCAAGTAAAACCCACTCGAGTAAGGGCAGTGTTATGACTTTTTCTCTGCAGCCTATAAAATCCACTCCCGGATTGACTTTTTCCTAGTTAGTGGCCTTTCTTCGAGAAGTGAAGGATATTCTCACTGGAGTCAGGGCTCTTTCGGATCACTCCCCTATCTCTGTAGTGTGGGAACCATGTTCCGCTCCCCCTAAGCCAGTTAGATGGAGACTAAATGATCTGCTACTCTCTGAATCTATGGTTCAGAAGGAGTTGGACGAGTCCCTGAAGGGATTCATTCAATCTCAATTACCGTCATTGCAGGATCAGAGACTGGCCTGGCCAACGTGCAAAGTATTGTATGTAGGGGTGGTCCAGGATATTGCGGCTAGAAGGAACAGATTAAGGAAGGCAAAGGAGGAATTCCTTTTGGGGGCCTTAGAATATTTGTCCCATCTAGAGGGCTCCTCGGGAGAAATTGATCTAGAACTTAAATCCTTACGAGGGGAATGGGTGGATCTCTGTTATGGCAAGGTGGAATTCTGGTTAGAGAAGATTCCGTCTAAGTATTTACTGCAGGGGGACGTTCCGGGTCGTGTGCTCGCAGCTAGGGTTAGAGAGTGGGAAGCAAGTAGAATTATTACTTCAGTATGGTATGATGGGAAATTGTTAACAGACCCGCAAGAAATGGCAGAGGCATTTGCATCCCATTTCTCTGATCTCTATGGGCTTGGTACGGTGGCGGATGAGGAGGAAATTAATGCCTTTCTTTTGGAAGTGCCCCTTCCAAGGCTAGATGAAATACAGGCCAGAGATTTGGCAACTCCTATCTCAGGCAAGGAAATCGTGGAGGCGGTGCAATCTTTACCGTCAGGTAGAACCCCGGGCCCAGATGGGCTCACAGCTAAGTTTTACCAAACTCATATCCAGGTTATTTTACCAATCCTACTAGAATTTTATAACATGATTTTACAGGAGGGGTTACTACACCCACCACTGTACCAGGCCTTCATATCTTTGATTCCCAAACCAGATAAGCCTAGAGACAAGATAGATAGTTACAGACCCATAGATCTAATGAATCAGGATATCAAAATCCTACGAGAATATTAGCTAACAGGATTCTCGTATTGCCCCAAGTTTAATCAGTGAGGAACAGGTGGGATTTATGCCTGGAGAGGCACAGGATGCCCTTAAAAGCTACACGTATCCTTAGTTATGCCCCGGACTCCCAACTCCCACTAGCTTTAATCTCTCGGCGCTGAAAAGGCGTTGATAGGGTTTCCATGGTTTTCTTTTGCCACAATCGGAAGATGGGTTTTCCGGAAGGTCTGTTGAGAGGCATCAGACATTTATATGCTATACCATCAGCTAGGGTTCTATGTAATGGGTATAGCTCTCGGGAAATAATGCTAAAAAATGGGACTAGACAAGGATGTCCTTTGTCGCCAATATTATTTAATATCTATTTGGAACCACTCCTTAGAGCTATTAAGGGAGATCAACTTATAAAGGGAGTGAAGTTGGGGGGGGAGAGAACTTAAACTTTCAGTTTTCGTGGACGATATTTTGTTGCACCTCGAGGAACCAGCTTCTAGTTTTGAATGAGTAATGGGGGTGATTGACCGCTTCTCGGAGGTGGCAAATTATAAATTGAATCTAGTGAAAACTCAGGTCCTTCCACTGACCTCTCATGTACATCAGGCAGACTTTGTTTTTTCAAATTTACAGTGGAGGTCTGATGAGATCAAATATTTGGGCATCCGGATCTTAGCTAATGGGGAAAAGGGGGCCGAAGCAAATCTGGGAGGGTTAATATCAGTAATCAAGGGTGACATACTAAGATGGAATAAACTCCATTGAACTTTATGGCCAGACTTGGTCTTATCAAAATGAACCTATTGCCTAGGCTACTCTATCCATTATATATGGCCCCTCGACATTCCGATTACCTGGTTTAAGGTTATTAAAAGCTTTTATCGGATTTCCTATGGAGTTCAAAACCCCCTAGGAAGAAATACGAGTTGTTACGTTTACCCCAATCAGGGGGCGGGATTAAGTTACCGGATCTGCATATATATTATGTCGCGGGACAGATGGAACTTATGCTACGGTGGGTTAGGCAATCTGATCGTGAAATATATACCCCAACATGGTTGCAAATAGAGAGGCAAATGCTGACTGAGAGGGGTTTCTCACCGGAGACAGTGTTATACTCTAATTTTGTAAAGGACTTTATTATAGGGAGGGGAATCCAATTGGAAAATCTATGAGGCGTGGTGGTTTTCCTCACTCCAGCTCGAGAGGAAAGCCCAGTTGAGGGCATGGGAGCAACTTTTCCGAAATCCTACCTTTAAGTTGGGGGCAGATGGTTACCGTGAAATGGGCCCTGCAGGTGAAGGGTCTAAAAGTGAGGGACGTTATGCAAGATATGGAGGGTTTGGCGCCAATTGTGGGCTGGGTCTGCCAGTATTTAAAGATTGCAACTTTCAAGTTTATTAGGAAAAGTGGAGAAAGCTGTTGGAGGGTTTGCAAAAGGGCCATTTACATGGGATTCTCTGAAAGGGGTAGACCCAGGGGCAAATGCTCTTTCCCAGATTTATAGGGTGTTGGTAGAATTCATTGGTCCATCTTCCCCGATACAAATTGCGTATTGGGATGGGATATTCGCTTCCAAGAATCTTGGTTGGGAGTCAATTTGGAAAAACTACAGGTATATTTCAATACCTAAGCTCAGGATAATGCAATATTTTATTGTCTCCAATTTATACTTTACACCCGGCAAAACTATATGGCAGGAAATTGGGACAGACGGACCTCTGTTTTAGGTGTGGGTTGGGGATAGGAGATTTGTTACATGTGATGTGGGAGTGTTCCAAAATTTTCCCCTTATGGTCTGATATAAGGGATCGTATGGACCCAGTTCTAGATTATTCAGATTATATCACCCCAGAGGTTTGTATCTTGGGGGACTTTTCGGGCATAAAGGGAACTTTGCCTAAATTTCACATAGCTTTGATGTCTGCATTAGTGAAAGCCTTTTTGGTTCAACATTGGAAAGATGATCAGGAGTACAGCTATGGACAGTGGGTCCATGATCTGGTGTCTTCATTGGGCAGACTAAGGAGGCACCTCTGGGGTGAAGGGAGTAGAGAATTGTATAGCAAGAGGTGGGCTCCTCTGGAAGCAATTTTTCTACTACAGAGATTTCCGCAGGTCCGTCTGTCACCTCCCTGAATTGCATGAATCTTTTTTTTTATGACATGAGGAAGGTGACTTTTTTTTTTGTTTCTTCTTTTCTTTTTTCTTCTCTCACTTTATACTTAGATTTACGCTTCTTTTAGGATGGCTATGTAAGTGGGTTGGGGTATAGAAACCAGGTTATTTATGTGGAGATTACTTAAGACTAATTAGGTATGCTCTCTAGGGGACTGGCAGGGATGGGTCTCTCTCTCTTTATAGGGTTCATGGCGGGGCTCCATCTCGATCTCAGTTAGGGACCTTGCTAGATTTTTGTTAGGGGGTTGACAGCTCTATGAACTGTAACATAGTTGACATAGTGGAATTTGTTCTTATTATGGGTCTTGTTCTCTTTCTATTTTATTAAATTTCTTTTTTTAGTTTTAGTTCACTGAATGTTAACGGCTTCCAATTCATATGCTTAGTCTGTACATTTGGTGACATTTTGTTAGTAGGGAGTTGGAGCGACAGCTTAGTTATAGGAATTTTCAACTGACTACTTTACCTCCTCGAGATGGACCCCTGCTATGCTGATAGAAATGGATCTGTACATAGTTCATACAGTCAGTTTTTGAACTGTATACCCTGGCTTGTCCAGGTTTTGTTTCTTGCTGTTATTATTTTTCTCTTCCTTTTCTCTCTTCTTCTTTTTTTTGTTATTGTGTATTGTTGTTCTAAAATTATTAAAGATTTGGTGAACAAAAAAAAAAGAAATGGTCCCAGCACTGATCCCTTTGGTACCCCACTCGTCACGTTTCCCTCTGTGGACTGACAGCCATTTACCACCGCTCTCTGTGTCCTGCTGCCTAGCCAATTACCTACTCACCATACTGCTGTTCTGCCCACTCTCATATTCCCCAGTTTGTTTAATAGCCTTCTATATGGCATAGTGTCAAAGGCCTTGCTGATGTCCAGATAGGCCATGTCCACTGCCCTCCCTGATCCACCTCCCTTGTCACCCAGTAGAAAAATTCAATGAGATTGGTCTGGCATGACCTCCCCCTGCTGAAATCATGCTGCCTTGGGTCCTGTAGTCCGCTGGCAATCAGATGTTCCACCAATCTTTCCTTCAGTAGTGCTTCCATGATCTTCTCCACAACCAAGGTCAGGCTGACTGGTCTGTAGTTCCCCACTTCCTCTTTGTTCCTGCTTTTGTATAAGGGGACTATTATCTGCTGTCCTTCAGTCTTTGGGTACCTCCTCTGTTTCCAGTGATCCGCTAAACAGGATTGCCAAAAATTCAGCCACCACCTCTCTTAGTTCCTTTAGGACCCTGGGGTGCACCCCATTTGGCCCCGTTGTCTTAGCAACTATTATTCCTTCCAGTTCCTTTAGGACTCTTTCCTGTGCAAAGGGACTTGTGTTCATTTCTGTGCAATTCCCACCCCTTGTACTCCCTTCAGGCCCATTACCCTCCTCTTTCTCGGTAAAGACTGAGCAGAAAGTTCTGTTCATTATGTCAGTTTTACTGTTGTCATCCTCCACGTGGCCCTTATCCTCCCCCTTCAGTCTCACTATCCCTCCCTTTGCCTTCCTTTTTTCACTTATGTACCTGTAAAAGGTTTTATTCCCTCTACCCACTGATTTTGCGATGCACTCTTCTGTCTGAGCTTTGACTTCCCTTACTAACCTCCCTGCCTCCCATTTCTTCTCCTGGTACTTCTCCCTTTCCACTTCACCCTGTGTCTTTTTGTATTGCCTGAATGTGATCTTTTTGGTTTTCACTTTCAGTTTCTCCGCTACCTACTTGGAAAACCATAATGGCCTGCTCTTCCTTTCCCCTTGCTAACCTGCTTAATGCATAATTCTGTTGCTCTTGTAATTCTGGTTTTAAATATTGTGCACTGTTCCTCAACCCCTGATTCCCTCCCCATTTCCATTAAAGTTTCTTTCAAGCATCTCCACATTTTTCCCAAAGTCTGCCCCCCTAAAATCCAGGATACGTGTTTTTGTGCCATTTGGTTCTGCTCCTTCTGTGATTTCAAACCACAGTGACAGGTGGTCATTGTTCCCCAGTGCTACCTAACTGTTACCCCCATCACACTGCCCTCGCTTGTTAGCATAAGGTCCAGTATTGCCTTCTGCTGAGTTGGTTCCATGACCAGTTGCTTGAGGAAGGCACCTTAATGGGAATCCAGGATAAATAGACTCCTGGTTGATGCAGTTGCTAGGAGGCACTAGTCCATGTCTGGAATATTGAAGTTTCCAACCGGCACCACCTCACCCTTGTCTGCCATCCTTTGGGTAGCAAGCAACAGTTCCCTATCTGTTTCTTCCTCCTGGGCTGGTGGTCTGTAGACCACCCAGTGTGAATGGCTGACCCCATTTTCTCTTCCAGCTTAACCCAGAGTATCTCTCTCACATTTTGTTCCTCCCGGATTTCTGTGGCATACTTGCATTATAGGCATTTCCCAAATAAATCACATATAAATCATGGACTTAGTAGCCCATGATGACGGTGAAGAAAAAACCGCGACTGTCAAAAAAGCCACAGCTTGATGGTGACTGGAAAGATGGCGATACTCGCATCCTCCCTTCCCCGAGGTGCTACGATCTTGGAGTTAGTATCCTTAGAAAGGGGAGAGTGAGGGGAAACCCCCCACAATGGGATGTGAGGGCACAAAGCCCCCTGTAAAAACTAGTGCTGTCTTTCCAGTCACCATCAAGACATGCCTGTTTTGACAGTCACGCTTCCGCGTTCACCATTCTGACATGGGACCCATTGACTTAGATGCCCTTGTCTCATACAGACCCCAAAACCAATTTTGAAAGAATTCCAAAGGACAGCAACAATGTAGCTGAAAGTCTTTTTCCCTTTTTCCAAGTGTATTTTTGGAATGTTAAAGTCTGAAACATTTGCTGCATGCAAACTAAGGTACACTGTGGTGCTCAGTGGCAGCTTCCATCTTGTTTAGTCATGTTGTAACATGATTGTCACAACACCCTGAATGATGACTAGACATAACAATTTTACACATATTGCAGTCAAGAAGTGATGGCTCTTTCCATTCTTGCCAGTTTTTGTCCAAATGTGCTGACTGACATGACAAAGAAAAAGGAACTTGACACTGTGTACCACTTTTCCACTGTTCTAGTTAATCTTGAAGCCAAGTAGCCAGGGACCTTAGACTGGATGCACTTGAGGGAGAGATGTCAAATAAAATAACTTGGGAACAATATATGGTGCAGCAACAGAACAATACTCATGAGCAAAAATCCAGTTAGGAATTGACAGAATCTAGCAATGAAAGTAGCCCTCCATACACTTTCAGATAATGCTGTAAAGACTTGATTGAAACAAACAGTAGTTCTACACTCCCTCCCATGTTTCACACCAAGAGCAGGTGCTTTTTCAAGGATAACTGCTATATGGAGGTGGATACCATTTATACAATTCAAAACAAGTGATGTTTACATACTATATCATTGGTGGCACAACCAAAATTTGGTCCTAAACACCTGAGTGAGAAGAATCTTACAAGAATAAACCTTTAAAAATTTAGTCCATGACAGAATAGGACCAGCTAACAACATTAAAAGCAATAACAAAGTATTATAAATTGGCAGAACAATAAGTCTTGTATATGACATGTATTGTATAGAGGTAGGCAAAAGTAGTTTTTTCCATGGTAGCAGAACTTCTACAAAATTTTGCAACCTTCGCAAGAGTTTCTGAACCTCCACCTGCTGCAGACTGGAAAACTTCTGAAGGTTTTTGGGTGAAATTTTGCCATTTCACTCACCTAGAGGTGGAAGAAAGGCAAAAAAGTAACTTGTGAGGTGCAGAGCTGTCCCCCTGAAGCCCTGCCTGAAATAAAAAATAAAAAAATCCCTGGTGGCTAGCATTCCTTCCCCCTATCCAATCACCCACCCCACGTTTAAAAATTAAAAAGCCCATATCATCCCTGGTGGCGAGCAGTCCCTCGCCCCACCTGATCATCCGCCCTATGTTTTAAAAAAATGCTTGTATCATCCTTGGTGGCTAACGGCCCCCTCCACCCGATCACCCACCCACCAGTCCAGGACATCATGCCAGCCCCATTACAATCCCCTGCCATATATGATAGTGAAGAAGAAAAAAAAAGAAAAAAACATTTCTCCCTAGTGATCTAGTTATCCTCCCTCCTGATACCCAATCCCTGAATTAAAATCTTTATCCCTGGTGGTCTAGTGTACCCCCTGCCCCCCCATCCATGAAGGCAATGTCCCACTACCCGGTTCATACCCCCATCTCAAACCCGAAGGTAGGCTACTGGCACAACCTTTCTCTCTCCTCCATTGCCAGCAGCCCACTGAGCTATCAATGAATGAACATGTGCTTGTACAAGGAAGAATTTTTTTTCTTTAATACTGTATACAGCAGGGGATTGGGATGGGGGTTATTTGGAAGGGCTGGCATGATGTACTAGACTAGTGGGTGGGAGATCAGGTGGAGGGAGGGATGGCTAGCCACCAGGGATGATATTTGCATGTTTTTTAAACATGGGGCAGGTGATCAGGTGGGGAGGGCTGCTACCCACTAGGGATGATATAGGCATTTTCTTTTAAACATGGGGTGGGCGATTGGGTGTGGGGGAGGGATCTCTTGCCACCAGGGATGATATGGGCATTTTTTAAACATTGGGCAGGTGATCAGGTGGTGGAAGGGACCACTAGCCACCAGGAATTACAGGGGGCATTTTCTTTAAATATGGGGCAGGTGATATGTGGCGGAAGGGTCTGCTAGCTACCAGGGATAACTGGGGCAGTTATTTTAAATTATGGGGTGGGTGATCATGAGGGAAAGGACCACTAGCCACCAAAGAATTACTTATTTTCTATAAAGGGCAGGGATGCAGGGGAGGTGGAAATTCTGCGAAAGTTCAGAAATGGATTTCTTAACTTTTGCATAAAGCAAAAGTATGACTTTCGCTTCAAGTCCATGGGCATTTTCTTTTTCGTACACCTCTAGTATTGCATGTGCAAAAAACAAAAAGTTAATCTATAAATGTATACAAATACATAAATTGTGTATTCATTGAATAGTCAATGAATTCACCCAGGGTATTCAGGTACTTGACTGTGTTTGGGTATTTGACTATGCAGGTTTTTGACCATACCATAGTTCATTTATTAAAAATGCTGTTCACAGCAGGCTAGGTGGCGCTAAGGGTTGAGGTGCTGGATGCCACACCTCACACCATGCTGGCAACCAGAGTTCGGAAATGAGCTTGGGTTGTCGGGGGTCAGCAGGGGAGGACTGGGATTGAACATCTGTAGGACAGCTCTCCTAGTCCTGGGGAGGGTGCGGGCTCCTCTGATGCACTGGTGACCCCTGGCAGAGGCTGGGGCTTCTGCAGTGCATAGTAGCAGAGGCATGGGTAATGGAGCATCAGCGGACATCTTCCGGGTGTCTGCAGGAGCATTCGTGCGATGGGTGGGATGTCATTGCATGTTCTGTGCTCTGGGGTAAAAACAAGAAAATCCATCTACCTTCAGGTGAGGCAATGGTGAACATAGGCAGGCTGACCCACCACATGCCTAATGTTGTCTGAATCTCCGGTCCTCCTTGGGGTCTGGGGGTCTCTCTATGGAGCCAGGAGAGCCCCAGATCTTACATACCCGATGTAGCCTCTGTAGTCATTGGTTGAGGTGGGAGGTTGAGTGAAGTGACTGCAGATGGGACCCTGAGAGATGCCTCAAAGGTAGGGTGCATAAACAAAGTGTACAAAAAAATGCTGTTGACATGTAAAAATACATCAAAAGAGTCAAATGAGATATTTTCTGCTCAGCATAGTTGAGGGTACTATGAGGTTATGAAAACATACTATACTGATACAGAGTCAGACAGAGTAAGTGTAGTTTAAAGGAAAACACCAATTACCTTTCTGTGCTGTCCTGCCAGTGCACATGTATGCCGCTGAATAATGTTTCTGTGTAAAAAAACTGCATTTCGGTATTAAAACTTCCAATTAGCTAGACTGCTGCCCCCTGGCAGCCATCTCATGGGATCCACTTGCTAGCTCACCCAGGATGCGTTAATGTGCTCCCTCCAGCCAATGCACTAAGTCAGCAGGGGCATATTAGCATATCCAAGGCATGGGGGCAAATGACTCCCACAAGATGGCTGCCAGTGGCCTTGCTAAATGGAAGTTTCAAGCACTTTATTAAACTTAATTTTTAATGCCAAAATGAAATGCATTTAGAAAATAATATTTTTCACACAGAAATGCTAATTGGGGTCATATGCACTGATAGAAGAGTTCACAAAGGTAACCGGTGTTGTCTTTTAACAGATTAGACATTTTCTTTACATGTCATGTTCTGTCTGATAAGTGTACTGAATAAAATGAAGAAAATATCTGTTTTTGGATACTAGAAGGGAACACTGAAGTAAAGAGCTGCACAGCATTCAGAGGAAGGAATTAAAAATGAAAGACTTGAAGGGTACCTAAACAAGCAGTTTTTTAAAACTGCAAACTCCAAAATCTGCCTTCATAGCATGGCAAAGTAAAGGCTGCTGTTTACATTTATGCTAAAACTGCATTTATGTAAATAACATAAATGCAGTTTCATAGCTTTTGAAAAATGCAAACATCAGCCTTTCACTTTCAAAAAAACAGCCTCGGTTTCTCCCTAAGATGTCAGCCAAGTGTGTTAAGTGATGAGTCATGATGACATCATAGGAGCCAGAAACAGAGATCCACATATATTTCTATAGTGCTAACTAGTCCTTCTTTCCCTCTTTATTTTGCATTGTTGTACCAGAATGATCAACACCATGTATTAACTCGTGGATTATTATGATCATTACAAATGTTAGGCTATGATTTTGCTCATTTTGTTTACTTTAACTTGCAGAAAAATGTTTCGCAATCCAGCTGACTTTTTCTTTGGCAAACTGCAGTACAACACTTCAAATACCTGATGATCTAGTGGTTATAAAATCCACTGAATTTTGTTTTTGTTAACCAGGAGAGACACACTAAGCTGAAAGCTTGTTTACAGGTGTTGCCTGGGAGCACAAGGAAGTTTAGTGACTTGCTTAGGGCCACACAGCAAAGTACCAGTCTTGTTCAGTTCCAAAGCTCATGCTTTTTTGTTAATCCACAAATAAGGCTTTCTTTTTTCCATGTGAACCCGCAGCACCTAGCCTGCCTTCTGTTGAACAACCCACCATCCATACCCTGTCCTTAGTAATGCCTGGGGCCGCATATGAGCTTGTGGTCTCATGAAGAGAATTATCAAACCTCAGATTGTAATCTTGTACCTCAGAGAGTTGTGCACACCTATACTGATACGCATCATCAGCTGGCACTGTTAGAAATGCCTCCTAAATCACTCTCCAGTCCACATTCTCAATATTTGACTTCTGCTCCCACAGTAAACATTGAGTGGATCACCACCCTTCTACACAGTGAAGGTAGTATGTACAGTTCCCTCTTGTGTTTTTTTTCCCACCTCATTAACCAACAACTAGGTCTTCCTGGAGGGCCAAGCAATAAGCATCATGACCCATCACAAAAAACTGCTGTTCATGCCTTCTTAAGGGCTGCACTTAAAATGGTTAATAATATTATTAGAAGGAGAGGCATATTCATACCTTGAGTGAATCCACCTGACTGCCAGTGTCAGTCTACTCCTTTACCTGTGATCTGCAGAACCTCGAAGGACAGTTCCCAGCAATTCTTCTCCAGAACTTTTCTGTGCTGTACTCCGCAATGCAAGTTGGCTGGCTACCACCCTTACAAATCTTAAATGAGCTATACACAACTCCCTCAATACTGACCTAAGAAACATCAACATCCCCCCTCCCCACACGAGCATAATCTCCCTACACTGAATTCAAGTAACAGTTTAGGTGCAGCCTTGCCACTCAGAGTATTTGTCATCACTGGCTACTCTCATCCACAATCAGGTAGTGATCACAATGCTGGCAGCCCCACATTTCAGATCTTACAGTGATCTGCTCAGCGTCCTCCTTCATGTCTTCAGCTAACCTGAATATAACTGTACCCTACTGGAATGGCCTCTTCAGTACCTCTCTGGCATTCACTCTTCTTACCTGTTTCCCACACCAAAAACTGGTGAGTTCACTACCCTTCAGCATCATTAATGTGTTTAGTACAGTCTCCTGTGTTATATTTACATATTAATAATAAACATGGTCTTCTGGTAAGCCAGGCTGATACAGGTAGCAGCATGACACAAGTGGAAAAATAGGATTTCCTACCCATATAAGATCTAAGCCACCTATGATTAGGCACTATTAAATGACATGCATAATGATGTGCACACCCATCATTTAAATGAACCTTGATGTCTTTACTGTCCTCAGCTGTCTTATGGTTACCCTAATTGCTTTATTTTACATCCTTATTATGATCTATGCCTAAAATGTACCCTTATGTAACTATTACTGTGCTATCCAATGTATATCTTGTTTTGCTCCTGTACACCTATATTATGTCTGTGCATTTCTGCATATTGTAACCAATGTCCTGTGCTCTCCCGGGTCATGCCTGAAAATAGGCAGGTCTGTTGCCTAGCGTACTTACCCAGTTACCAAAAGCTAATAAATAAATAGTGCCCAATCAAAGGTAGCTTATATCTTTTAAGGATAGGAAAACCTGTCATTCCTCTTGTTCCTTGCTGCTATGAGCCTGACTTCATGGAAAGACATGTTTATATTTGATATGTCAAAAATAAAACAGGTCCTGCACTACTTGCATTCATGATGCAGAAGGGAGATGAGCTCACCAGTTTTCAGTGTGAGGAGGAATAGTGAAGAATAAATACCAGAGGGGGACTGAGAAGGCCACTCTTACAAGGTACTGCTATATTCAGGGAAGGGGGATGACAGAAGGAGAGAAATATGAGCAGATTAATGTGAGAAACAAGATGTGGGGTTGCCAGCACATTGATCACTACCTGACCCCATTGTCCTGGCCAACATTCCACTTCTCATAAAACCAATTCATGCAATTGTCCAAGGTTGTATGTGAATATTAATGTATGAAATGTCTGCCACTACACATTCAGTCACTTCCCTTCCAGTCGAGTATTGCTTTTAAAGCAATTTGGGATACAATGTGTCTGAAAACAACTATATAAATGCAGATTTTCTTTTTTTTTTTTGCAAGTAACTTTATTTTTTAAAGAAAAAAATAATAAATACCAAACTACATAATTAACATAAATGTGAACCAGCATTTGTCTTAAGTGGATAATACCTGGTAATTATACAGCAAAAGGCAAAAAACATAGAACACAAGAAACCAAGAAAAGTAGACATAAAACAACACAAACCCACCCACCCTTCCCACCCAACCAACAGCAGTCCCCTTAACAACCCCAAGCTAGGGGTGACAAGTAATATATTGGCCACAAAGGCCCTGCTCCAAACTTTAAAATTGTTAATATAAGACAAAAAACAAAGGCACAGGCACAACCCTAGCCCCCTTGGCAGGAAAAGACCTATATCATAGGGAGGAGGGAGGGAGAGAAAACATGTCAAGAAGAAATATTACCAAGGGAATATTCAAATATCATAGGGGAGAGAGTAGGGGATAGAAACAGATAGAAAAGATGTGTCAAGACCTGTAACCTAACCTGGGGATTAGGGTTTATCATTAGAAAACTCTGACTCTGAGGTCTCCTATAAAGAGACTGAAAGGGAGAGAAAAAAGCAAAAATAAAATGACTGAACTTTGCATTAATAGCCAAATTTATCTTTAAGGCTTAAGAGAAAATCCCCCAGCAATTCTGAAACTTCTCACTGGTATAGAAAAACCAGGCTACACATCTCTCTGCATTTAAAGCAGTGAGAAGTTCAGCCCACCATTCCTTGAATGAGGGTTCCCAATCATCTTTCCAGTGTCGAAGTATTAGCAGTTTAGTAACCATAGCAACCATGGCTACTTGCGCTTTTGGAAAAAATGTAGGGATCAGTGAATACATACCTAGCAGCCATGTATCCTCATTAAAAAAGGCTGCAATATTAAACTAAGGTGCCACCCATTGTTTAGCTGAGTTCCATAGTTTAGCAATTTTGGGACATGCCCATAATTTGTGATACAGGGTAGCAAATTCAAAACCACAATCCCCACATGTGACTGAGGGTAGTTTTTTAAACCGAAATAACTTAGCGGGTGTATAATACAGATTATGCAGAATGTTGAACTGTATAGTTCTTAAACGGTCTTGTTTAATTAAGGAGTAAATGTCTGTCCAAATATTTTCCCAGGTTTTAACTGAAAAAACTTTATTATAATTGTTTTTCCAGTAATAAGCTATGGGGGTAAACTTGGACATAGTGTGGGTCAAGATTGATTTATATAACTTAACTATTGCTTTCCGGCCCTTAGCTACTATCCACAGGTTGTTTAGTATGGCTCCAACCCCCTCTGACCATGGGGGTTTCCCCAGGAAATGATAGATACATTGACGTATTTGATACAGTCAAAACCGACTCTTATTAGTCACCCCTAGTTTTAATTGTAGTTCTGGAATAGACAGGAAAGATTTGCCCAAAACGAAGTTTGCTAAGTATAATTTATTGGGATAGTTGCCTGGAAAGGTATGAATTGAATTCTTGCCTATCTGTAAGTTTGGATTGTTTAATAAGGGTTGCCTTAGATCCTTTAGATAAGATTTCTGAAGTAAAGAGAAAAGTTGTTGTAAGGCTCTCATATCCCAGCCGAGGGGGGAGTTCCTCACATTCATTGGAGCATTGGACCATGAAGTATATAAAAGAGCTTCTAAGTCTATCCTACAAGAATTTGCCTGTAGCCAATCTAAAAGCAACCGGGGAGGGGGGTGCTCAATAGAGAGGCCATGGCACAGAGCCAATGCAAAAACCTGCTAGAATGGATAGCTAAATAATAGACATAAAAATCAGGTAACTGGAGCCCCCCTAACATCTTAGAGTGAGTAAGCTTGGCATAAACCCGACGCGGAGCTTTACCTTTCCAAAGAAAATCAGAGCAGAGCCTACAAAGGGACAGAAAGAAAGACTTTGGAAGATAAATGTTGAGATTGCATAGAGGGTAAAAAAATCTGGGCAAAATTTACATTTTAAGAATATTAGCCCGGCCCCAAAAGGATAGTGGTAATTTATTCCACCTTGCCAAATCTTCTTTAGTAGATTTTAGTAATGGGACTAAATTAAGGTCTTTGAGATTAGCTAGGTCACTAGATAACTTAATACCCAGGTAGGTTAAATATTCACTTTCCCATTGTAAACCCATGGTTTCGCTCCAATTCTTAGTTAGGAGAGGGGATAGCAGATAAACTATAGTTTTATTTCTGTTGTGCTTGTAACCTGAAAAAGAGCTAAAGTGAGAAATAATTTGTAAGGCTCGAGGGAGAGAGTGTCTGCTATTCAAAATGTGAATAAGCAAATCATCCGCGAAAAGGGATAGCTTACATTCAAGATGTTCCAGATGGATACCCATTATTGCTTCGTCCAATTTTAAAACTTTAGCTAAGGGCTCTATGTACAGATTAAATAAATAAGGAGAGAGGGGACAACCCTGACAGGTGCCACGGCATAACGGGAATATGTCGGAAATAAGGTTATTACATTGAACTATAGCTAATGAGCAAGAATACAAAACACAAAGGATTGCAGAATGCCAAACTTTTGCAGTGTCGCAAACATATAGTACCATTCCACTCTGTCAAAAGCTTTTTCTGTATCCAGGGATACCAGATCCACCTCTAACTCAGGAGCCTTGGATGCAGAAATTAAATGAAATATCTTTCTAAAATGGTCTGCTGAAGTGCGTCCTGCAACAAACCCTGCCTGCTGGGGACTCAACAAACTTTCCCACACACTCACCAGCCTATTAGCCAGTATTTTGGCATATATTTTTGTGTCTATATTTAAGAGTGAAATGGGTCTATAGTTGCTAATCTTTGATGTGTCCTTCCCCGGTTTAGGTAAAAGTATTATTCTCGCCTCGAATAGCGATTGATCAAAATCAGGGTGGGAACTCCAGTAGCTGTACAGTTGAATTAACAAGGAAATTAGATGTACTTTAAAGGTTTTATAGAATAGACCTGTAAACCCATCTGGGCCTGGTGCCTTGTCTGGTTACAAACATACGAACATACGAAATTTGCCAGCAGATAAAGGCCTAGAGATCTATCAAGTCAGCTCGAATGTGCAGCTAGCACCCCTTATTCTGCAGCTGCCCCTCCCTTCCACCCTTCCCCTTCATTAACCCTCCCCCTTGTCCTGTCCCATCCTCGTTTGAAGCAGTCCACTGTTCTACCGCATACCACTTCTGCAGGTAACGCATTCCACCCAGCCACCACCCTCTCTGTAAAAGTGTCTCCTCATCTCCTCCTGAACCTCCTCGCCCAGTCTCATATCATGGCCCCTGGTGGCCCTCCTCCCTTACTTTGAACAGCCCTCTATACCTGTCTTGTTTATTCCTTTCATGTATTTAAAGGTTTCAATCATGTCCCCTGTCTCCTCTCCTCCAGTGAGTACATGTTCAACTCCTTCAACCTCCTCTATATGATAAGTCCCCAGACCCTTGATCATCTTTTGTCGCCCTCGCTGCACTCCCTCCAGTAACTTAATGTCCCTTTTCAGATACGGACACCAGAACTGCACGCAGTACTCCAGGTGTGGTCTAACTAATGACCTATACAGTGGCAGAATCACCTCCTCCCTCCTTGAGGATATACCCCTTGCAATACAACCCAGCATTTTGTTGGCCTTTGCAGCTGCCTTCCTACACTGTGCCGAGTTGTTCATTGACCCTGTGATGAGCACACCCAGATCCTTCTCCTCCTCCTCCTCTGTCTGGGCTAGCTGCACTCCCCCTAGCTGGTAAGTCCTCCTTGGGTTCTTCATCCCAAAATGCATCACCCTGCACTTTTTGGCATTAAAGCCCAGTTGCCAGGTGTCTGACCAGGTTTCAAGCTTTGCCAGATCATCCTGCAACCCCTGCCATCCCCCTAGGTCATCCACCACCGCGCCAACCTTGGTATCATCAGCAAACAGACTGATCTTGCTCTTGATGTCCCATGATATGTCTGCAATGAATATCCCAAACAACACTGGTCCCAACACCGAGCCCTGTGGGACACCACTCGTCACTGCCCTTGGGTGTGAGAGCTCCCCACCCACCACCACCCTCTGTTCTAAGGACTCAATAATTGCTGAGATTTCATCTCTAGTAATTGGAGCAACTAAAAGGTTTTTGCTTTCCTTGGACAGGGATGGTAGATTTGCCCTCTCCAAGAAAGCCCACACCTTTACATCATGGTCCCCAGACCTCAGTTCGAGGAATATAATGTCTTATAATAATCTCGAAATAGGGTTACTATTTCTGAAGAGTCAATCACCATAGCTTCTGTTTGGGGATGTCTGAGAACTGTGATCCATTTGGATGTAGATTGTTGTTTTAATTGCCAAGCAAGTAACTTGCCCGCTTTGCTCCCTTGACCAATGTACGAAGCCTTTAATAAAGAAGCAGATCTCTCCACCTACTCTAATAATGCACCAGCATAAGTGGCTCTCAAAGTAGACAGTTCTTGTTCTTCTAAGGGTAAAAGCTTATCTATCCCTTTACTTTCTAGATTTTTAATTTTCATCAAGCAAGTATTCAAAAGGTTATTTTTCTTTTTCTTCTGAATTGTAGCAACACAGATTAGCTCCACTCTCCAAGTTGCCTTCAAGGCTGCCCACACATGGTCTACAGCAGGAATTGAATTCCAATTAAATTTTATAGTATTCTGTATAAAACTTGAAAACTTTGCAATAATTTGGTTGTCTTTTAGCAATTTATTGTTCAGAGACCAAGTATGGGACTGGACAGAAATATTAGGCAGTGACCAATTAAAAGATTTAATCTCAGTAGACGGATATGTACTTTCCTCATCAGAGATTTTGAATAAATTTAAATTGCCAACTTCGGTGATTTTTAAGGTTTACCAACTCCATCACCTTTTACTTAATAAAATGGGTAATATGCCAATTCAGACTCCAAAAGTAGAATTTTAGGGGACTCTGAGGCCTTTGGTGGGCCTGCCGCATGCTGTCTCCAATTTATATAGTATCCTATTTAATTGGGCCTATTCCCAGAATTTGACCCGAGCTCTTATTGGGCCTCTGTTTTTCCTGACGAGGAGCTCAACTGGATAACATTGTGGCATAGCTGTCACAAATTCATTCTCCAAGATCGGCTGAGACTGATGCAATTTAAAATACTTCATAACATTTATTATTCTCCCCAGAAGTTGGTGAGTTTAAGAATGGTCTCAGTCTCATCCTGTACAAGATGTCATCAAGGAGAAGGGGACTTGTTGCATATTTTTTGGAACTGTCCAAAGATAGAGCCGCTCTGGACAGCTATTAAAAGTAGACTGGACCCTTTATTAGGTTTAGGGGATCTTTTCACACCCGAAATATGCCTGTTGGGAAATGTAGCTCATATTCCAGTCAGGAACAGGAAGTTCCATATATCCCTAATCTCGGCATCCCTTAAAATAGTGGTCCTCAAACACTGGAAGGACTCTGTGGTAATTAGCTTCACTGAATGGTTAGAGGAGCTACTTGCCAACCTCAAAGTTGAAAGGATGATTGCTATCCTCCAGAATAAACTTCCTAGGTTTAATAAGATTTGGGGCCCCCTTCATACTATTTACTCCCTATAGACCAGGATTTGCCCCTCTTGGATAAGGGGTATGATCAGGTGTCTTGTGCTGGGGTGGGTGGGGGAGGGAGGGTTTTGGGGGTAAGGCAGAGGATGGATCCAGCTGCTATTTGAGATATGTATGTATGTTCAAATTGTATGTGTATGTTTCTCTTGGATGCATTCTCTGTAATAATATTCTCAATAAAATCTTAATGGAAAAAAAAAGAAATATTAGGCAGTGAACATTGAATTAGGATTGGAGAATGGTCTGAAATCACACAAGCCAAGATTTTTGCATCAGCCATTTTGGACATTAACTGGTGGCTGGCTAAGAAATAATCGATTTGAGAATAACTTTTGTGTATTGGAGAAAAAAAAGTAAATTCTTTACTTAATGGATTAAACACTCTCCATGGGTCTAAAAGGCCCAAGGAAGAGATACATTCCTTTAAGGCTCTTTGCGCAGGTGAGGGGCTTACCCCCTACAATAAGTATGGTCTAGGTCATTAGTTTGCACCAGGTTCCAATCGCCTCCAATTAGGATGAGATAATGCAGGAAGGGAGCCAGAACCATAGCTAAGTGGATAAAAAAGGATGGAGTTTCTATGTAAGGGCCTTAAACTGAACCCAAGACAATATCCAGATTGCCTAATTTGCCAATGGCAAAAAGAAATCTCCCCTCAGGGTCGGGAATGGATTCCACTAGTGTAAAAGGAATCTTTTTAGCTAAGAGCAAAGCCATCCCACGTTTATTGGAGCTAAAGCCAGATCCAAAGACTTGGCCAACCCAACTCTTTTTAAGGAAATGCAATTGCTCTGGGAACATATGTGTTTCTTGCAGAAACACTATTGAAGGGTCGTATTTAGCAAGATGGTTTAAAATAATATATTTCTTCTTATTATCTCTCCTTCCCTTTATATTCCAAGAAAGAATATTTAAACAATTAGCCACAGCAATATCTACGATTGTGCCGTATACCAGAAATTAAGTAGAGGCCTGCGCTGCTGCCATCCCCCCTCCCTAAGCAAAAAAAAAGTAGAAATCCCAATAACTATTACCCACCCCCCAACTCAAAATTAATCCCCAAAAGTTTTAACTTATTTACACAACTGCACTCCCAGGCCCATAGCCTATGCCAAAACATATGGTCCATGGTATTCGCAAAGGAGCGAACTCCCCTCCTCTGCCTCCCCCCCCCATACTAAGCGACTAAATAGAAAGGACTGAGAGGACAACCCCCATCTTTGTATCGTCAAAGAGTCTCTCCCTACTGTCAAAACACCATGACTATTTGTTATTTTCACATGGGACAAGTGCACCAAACAGTATTTACCCAAGTGATACAATGAGAGAAAAGAGAGACTGAAAGGGAAACCAGAGTAACCTACACGCAATACCATACTTGCCCCAACTTTCTCGAATTAAGATCGAGTCTTTATAATAACTATAACCGTGTCCACAGATATATCTAATACAGCTGAGAGTTACAGTGGGCATGAACATATCACATACCACCCCACACCCAAGGTTGTAATAGCTGCCAACCTTGGCAGGAACCTAATAATCGTTTTTTAAATCTGTGGATTGATTAATTTCTAGGTTATAGATCGGAGTTCGCCAAATACCCTCGCTAATACAGTCTGGTTCCAATAACTAGAAAGGTTAGAGCTTATAGCATAAAAATACCATCCAAAAAAACAATCTGTGAAACTGATCCCAGATAATAACCCCTGAAACAATATCTGTTTTTTAGTAAAATACCCGATGAGTTGCTAAAATACCATAAACATGAGTTACTAGCTGTTAGAAAGTTAACCAGAAAACCAAGCTCTTATCAAAACGCAGGAACTCGAAAAAATCGATTAACAATAGTACTGCAGCCAGTAAGGGAAAGAAAAGCTGCTCGAATAAGATAGCCAACTTTCGTGTCGTATAAACAATAATGTAGCACCATCTAGTGGACAATACCAAATACAACAACCTTCGCCCCCGCAGTACACAGATGCTGAAGTGAGGAAAAACTACCAAGAACCCCAAATAATTAAACCAGAAATGCTTCTGTCCCAGTGTAGACATCTCTATTAGACCGAGAAAAGAACATTTTTTAACTACAGTTAATCTTTCCAAGGAGGGACAGTCCAAGAGCCAATAGTCGGATCAACCATAGAGAGTCCTTCTAGAAAATTCTCAGCTCAGGCTTCGGGTTCCTTGTAGTTGAGCTGGTGCCCTCTCATTTGGGGAATAAATCAGGATAACACTTCTTCAGAGCCTTAACTGCCTCCTCCACAGTGTTGAAGCACCTTGAGCCTTCCTTTAAAGCCACTTCCAGTCGAGCTGGATACAGCATACGATGTTTTATACCTGCTGCCCACAATTTTGAGGTGACAGAACGATAAGAAGCTCTGAGCTGTTGGGTTTTCAAAGTCAGATCAGGGACAAGCCTCAATTTTTTACCTTCCCATAAAATAGCTGATAGTTTCCTGGCTTCTCTATTGATAAACTCCCGATCCAGATAATTCAGTAATTTAAATATTATAGGTCTTGGAGGGCCAGATGGAGTAGGCTTAGCTCTCAAGGATCTATGAGCTCTTTCTATAATAAACTCTGGACCGTTTGGGGAAGGTCCCACCATTTTTCTCAGAAATTGCTGTATAAATTGAATTGTATTCGGACTCTCTTCTCCTTCAGGCAGCTCTATTAATACCAGGTTGTTTCCCTCAAGATCTTCGAGGTGATCCTCCATTTTAGACAACGATTTTTTAACTTCCACTAATTCTGGTTCAATATGGTCTTGTTTCCTCTCAACTGAGGCTATTCTTGCTTCGGTATCAGTAACCCTCTGGGCTAGTTGGGTGAGTGCTGGCTTAAAGTCAGCCACATCCTCAATTAACTTCATCAAGGCTTCTTTAATTGAGGTTAGCTCGGAGTAGATGTGGGAGGGTGACAATTCCTCCGATGAGCTTTGGGGAGAGGAACTGCGGCAGAGCCACTTGGCTTCTGACTCCTGCGTGACCTCCTCCTGGTCTGAATGATTAGACATGTTGCAAGTATTTTATGCCCACTACTGGTACCACTTATGGTTCTTACATTAGTCGGCAGCCAAATTTACTAAAAAAAGACAGGCGTGAGTGGAGGTTATCCAAAATTAGAAGGCAAAAAGAGTGGAGCTCCAACGAATGCGTCTTACCCTCTGCACAGCATCACGTGACCCCCATAAATGCAGATTCTTCTTCTTATTATTATTATTGTTATTTCCCATGGAAAAAGAAAACAAGACAAGCATATATTTGAGTTTCGAGAAAGTATGAACTCTAACACTGGATTGCACAAGAACTTTGCTACAAAAAAGTGTTGGCTGTAGGGGGTGATGAAGGGTGTGGCTGCATCCCCTCCCACATAGTAACATACTTGCTTAATGCTGCTGCATTTCAGTTTGTTGAATAAGTCTGATTCATTGATTGCACAAATATTTACTTTCAAACTATGGATTACATTTGTAGGCTCTGTCAAAAACGCACTAGAAAAGAATAATAGCAGAAAATATAAAGGTTTAATAAAAATGTAAAAAGTGCATATTAAGCATGCCCACCACCCCAGCACCCCCATTGTAGCATCCTGGATCCACCATAACCATTAGGCCACCAAGTTATTCAAGATTTGTACTGCACTGTGGTTTGCCACAGAGAAAGTCGGTTGGATTAAAACACATTTTCAGCATGTTAAAGTAAACAAAATGAACAGAACCATAGCCTAACATGTGCATTATACAAAATAATGCACATGGTTTTGACCATTTGGGTGAAACAATTCTATACAAAGGGAAAAAATAACTAGTTAGCACTATAGAGAGCCATATATCTCTCTCACTTAGGCTCCAACTATGTCATCACATAGCACATTTGGCGGCCATTTTAGTAAGCAGGTAAGACAGTTTTTTTGAAATTGGAAGGCTGATTTTATAATTTTCAAATGCTCTGGAACCACATTTAGGTACAGGGCCGGTTCTAGGATCTACTGGGCCCTGGTGCAAGACTTTGTAGTGGGCCCCCCCACATCCACGGGCTCCAGCGCCACCCCCCAAAGTGCCCCCACCCTGTTCTCCCAAGTCACCCAAAAATATCGTTGCTGTTATTCCATTTTGTGAACTTAAAGGTGTACTCGGAGAGATTTTGCTGCAGCAAATGTTTCTATCACATCAGAAAAATTTACTTGTCTTGCAAGTCTATTTTCAATGGAAAGTACACCAATGCAGACAATCTCTCCTGTAACATTGTGGGCGCTGAGGTAATTCTTTATCAGGGACAGTTTACTAAGCGAGACGCTCAGCACTGGCAACTGTAATTGGAATTGTAAGCAGTATTTGCAGTCCAATTTGGGTGTTTGAAATCCTCTGCTCAGGTCTTTCTGTACCAGGTACTGCAACACTTCAAATGGAGATTTCACATCATCAGGTAACAGACGAGCCAGCAAGGTAATTTCTCTATACATGTCTGACCCATCTACGTCCCCAAGAAATTGGGCCAACTCATTGCATGCTACTTGTAAGTTTTCATCATGTCCACATGTTTTTTGTTGAACAAGAAACCAAAAGTGACTGAAAGTCATGGAGAAATTGAATCGCTCATCAATTTCCATCAACACTTTGTCCAATAGGCAATTGAAAAATTGACTTCAAAGCTTTCTTGGCCAGTCAAGGGTTCATCTAGGCAAGCTCTCCTGGCATCGTTTTCGGCGTCTGAATGCGTTTTCTGGAAAAGTTGGTTCGATGTCCATGGTTTGGGCTAGCAGCTTTGCTTCCTCTAATACTACCTGAATCCTTGTCTTCGATAGTCAGACAGTTGTTCCTTGATTGCTGAAACCACATCTATGGCATTTGAAAGATTTAAAAGCAGGTGACTGTAAAATCACTGTCACCCGATTGATGGCACTAAGCACTTCATTCCACACAAGTAAAGATACAATAAATGGAAATGATTCCAGTGTTTTCACAAGGCCTGTGATGTCAGACAGGGTTTCACTGTCACAGTTTCCAGTTTCTGATACTTCCAGCAAAGAATCCAACAATTCAGGCAGTTGTTCACAGACTGCCTTTGCAGCATCAGCACGGGCACTCCATCGGGTCTCTGAAAGTGGCTTGAGGGTATATCGTTTCATGTGCTTGACAAGGATGTCCCAACGTTTGGTGGACCCAGAGAAGATTCTGTAAACTCGCTGTAGAACTCCAAAGAATTCTTTGCTTCAAGGATGATTCAGCTGCGTGTTCTAACACAAGGTTCCAATTATGAGGACAGCAAGGCACGTATAGTGCGTTCATTCATCTGTCGTATTCTCGCTTGAACTCCTCGATGGATACCTCTCATGTTAGCTCCATTATCGTAACACTGGCCCCTGCAGTCTTCAATTTTAATGCCATGTTTAGTAAGTCGACTTAGCAATAATTCAGCCAAAGCCTCTCCTGTTGTATTTTCAACATGGAGAAACTCCAGGAAGCTCTCCTGCATTTCAACTTGATCACCATTGATTTCAACATAACGAATCATTAGTGATAACTGCTCCTTGTGAGAAATATCTGAGTGCAGTCCATCAGCACACTATAGTAGTGAGCATTGTGTATCTTGTCCCTAATCTTACTAGTCACAGCTTCAGCTAACATCTGCATAAATTCGTTCTGGCTATCTTTGCTTAAATAATGAACATTTGTTCCTCGCTGAACACGTTCAAGTGATCAGCCATATCATGAGTCATACCTGGACAACAGTTCAACAATTTCAAAAATTACCATTGTTGTCTACATACAGACGGTCTACTGAACCCCGAAAGGCTAAATTTTGGCCTGCTAAATATAAAACACAGTCCAAAATTCGACAAAGCACAGCATGCCATCGTTCCTTTTCCTTATCCAGCTTTTCTTGCAAACTCCTGTCTATTGTAGCCTGTTTCTGTAGTCCTAACTCTAAATGTTTCCACTTGTAGAAATTCTCCATGTGTGATGGGTAAGCTTCATGCTGACTTAGCCTTTGTGATAACTTTTGCCAGTTGGAGAAACCTTGTGTAAACACACCCCTATCCTCACCAAAAAGCTTACAGCAGAACAAAATACAGCATCAGCAGACTTGGAGTAAATTAACCAAGGCCTGTGAATCTTTGAGGATCCCACTTTACGCTCATAGTTTGCTGAAGTAAACCGGCGACCAGCTGTTTTAGGGAACTCAGTGTCAGTTTCCTTCAGCTGCAGGGGCTTATACTGCACAATTTCAACCCTGAGGCGCTCTGACTCTGTAGCAAAACTTTCAGGCCAGGTAGCTGGGTCGTAAAAATTATACATGAAAGGTGGTTGACTGGGTTCAGGGTTTATGTCACAACCTGATTCCAGCTCAATATGTTGTATTTCTTCTTGCTGTACATTTCTTTCTGAGTCAGAGTAAGATTCATGGTTCCCTGACTCCCCAGTCGTCTCCCCTGGCCCCTCTACTACTGCCTCTACAGCTACATTTTCATGTGATGAGGTTGTTGGTTCTTGATCACTTGTGGTGCTTTCACCAGATGCGGTCACTGTTGTCGCAGTTGCTGCTGCTGGTGGACAATGTAACCACTTACAAAATATTTTGTTAGCATTTTCTGCTTCTTTCTGACTCAATTCTAGCTGTCTTTTTGTTCTTCGTTTTTGCAGAACCAGACTTGTACTTTGGTAGTGCTACAGTATTTGACATTTTATTTTTCTTTCCTTTTCTTTCTGTTATGAATGGTTTGTCTTGCTAGCTATGTTTTTTTTATGAATGCAAAATGTACTTTTGACTACTACTTATACCACCTATGACTTGAGCTGTGGTGGTTCACTTAACACTAGCAGACAATTGTAGAAAAATGTATAGATGTGCTGCTCCTCAGTCCTATCCTTGCAGCAGCTGCTGTCTAAGTTTGAAGCAGGCTGGCAGTAAGTTAAAAATCAAAGCCAGCCAGCCAGTCCAGAGAATGTACTGCTCTGTTCTGCAAAATAAAGTATTTCTTTTGCAAAATAATTTGATGTGTTGTCCTCTTTCTTGTCCGAAATAAAGGATTAAATTAGACTATTCCGGCTTTCCTAAGGGGAATTTCCACTATAAGTCAAGTTTACACACAGCGCAGACTCCTGTGTGGGGACAGAAGGAAGACTGTTGTTGAATATCAATAACTGAATCACATCAGACAGAGAGACAACACAGTCTGAACTCTGAAACTACTAGCCAGATAATATCTTGTTATTTTAATACCAAAAACAGAAACGTCTACAGTGCAACTAGGCTAAATGCTAGCTGCGCCTGCTGCTGGCTTACTTTAAGGAAGACTAGGCACTGGCAGGCCGCAGCAGCAGAGCCAGATAATATCTTGTTATTTTAATGCCAAAAACAGAAACGTCTACAGTGCAACTAGGCTAAATGCTAGCTGCGCCTGCTGCTGGCTTACTTTAAGGAAGACTAGGCACTGGCAGGCCGCAGCAGCAGAGCCAGATAATATCTTGTTATTTTAATGCCAAAAACAGAAACGTCTACAGTGCAACTAGGCTAAATGCTAGCTGCACCTGCTGCTGGCTTACTTTAAGGAAGACTAGGCACTGGCAGGCCGCAGCAGCAGAGCCAGATAATATCTTGTTATTTTAATGCCAAAAACAGAAACGTCTACAGTGCAACTAGGCTAAATGCTAGCTGCGCCTGCTGCTGGCTTACTTTAAGGAAGACTAGGCACTGGCAGGCCGCAGCAGCAGAGCCAGATAATATCTTGTTATTTTAATGCCAAAAACAGAAATGTCTACAGTGCAACTAGGCTAAATGCTAGCTGCGCCTGCTGCTGGCTTACTTTAAGGAAGACTAGGCACTGGCAGGCCGCAGCAGCAGAGCCAGATAATATCTTGTTATTTTAATGCCAAAAACAGAAACGTCTACAGTGCAACTAGGCTAAATGCTAGCTACTGCTAATAGTTTATGCTTCCTGACCTGACACAGAGATGATATATATATTTTTGCCAATGCCAATTTCTTTTGCCAAAAGACTCCTAGTGTATGTGTACTGTATATTTTATTTATTATTAATAATTTCTATCAGCCTCAGAAGCAAAGCAGTGAGCAGTCGAATTCAGATTTTTATTTGTATTGCACTTGTACAGTGACTACCTACAACCACTCACGGTGACTCACCACTCTCTCTCACTCATTGATGAATGATTGAGCTTAGACACAGTATACCCCCTCAGAGTTATTTTTTACTTCTAATCTGCCTGTTCTTTATTATTTCTAAATTTATTTTCCAGAGAAGTTCTGAAATTCTGAAAATAAATAACTAAGCCACAGCCAGCTTATAAATTAACACACTCAGCAGCAGCTGCAGTGTGTGTCTTATACTCCTATGATGATTTATCAGCTTCTCCCGTTCTCCCCCACTGCCCGCTGGCCTGGGGGGGGGCCTGCCAGCCACACTGCCAGCCACAGTACTATTCACTGACTGACTTTCTGACTCCTTCCTACAGCTGAGTGTAATCTGCAGTTGGTTCGTTCGTTCGTTCAGCTCAGCAGTGTAAAAAATAAATGGACGCGGTATTTTTTAATTTGTTAATTAAGTCAAATCAATAGTTCTTCTAAGTTCAGTGACAGAGAACAGTATCAGAAGACATCCGCTCCGCTGCCAGCTCAAAGCTCATCTCCCAATTCCCGCCAGAACAAGAATGTCTCACGACGCGAGTCCGGACCGAGATCACGAGGTGGCGTGCCGGTGCCGCCGTGCATTGGCTGAACAAACGCCAAGCAAGCGGCGTCACACTACATATTAATATTAATGACGCCATAAGCCATTACTTGCCCAGTTTCAGCTGAGTCTGAGCAGCACAGGGGCCAGCAAATCAGAAGGCAGCTGAGCCGCTCATGGCATCAGGAGGGCGGGAGCAGGGGAGGAGCTGCAGACACTCAGACAAGCACTAAGCTGCAATGCCAGCAGGCCAGCAAGTGTTGGGGCTTTTGGGGGGGTGACGGGCATCCATCAATGAAGAGGAGGAGCTGAAGGCGGGCAGCAGCACTGTAACAGGGGCTGGGGCTGGGCACATCGCATGGGTGATCCAGGCGACCATCTGATTCAGGAGGCGCAGTGGTGGACAGACAGACACAGAGAGAGAACAACAGAGCCACACTGTGACTGTGACATGCATGTCACATGACTACATCAGCACTAGCACTACAGGTCAGGTGACTGTCTTTGTTTTCCAATCGATCTGTATTCAGGGAGTGGATGGACTAGTCAACATGGCATGGGTAGTGGCCAGGGAGCTCTTTCTAGTTGTCTGCGGCTCTGGCACTCTGTCGACTGCCTTTATGAGGTTGGCAGCAGCTGAGCTCTCTGATGATCACCAGCACAAGGAGGACAGGATCTGTGGGTGTGTGGGATGCAACAAGCTCCTGAGGGGTCTAGCGGACTGAGCAGCTGACTAGTGGGGCTGACTCAGTCTGCTGCCTGCTGCCACTGCTGCCAGTCAGCTCCTTCCACTGATTCCGTGGTAACAAGCCAAGCTACAACAACAGCTGAGCCCCTGGCCTGAGTGCAGGGTGGGAGGGTCCGGAGGTCAGAGAGGGGAACGGAACTTTAATTTTTAAATGCCCGCCCAGGCCCAGCCACAACAGCATGCATGCACAGCCTCAGAAGTGATTTGTGAACTTCTCAGTCTGATCTGACTGATTTTATAAATTATGACTAGCCAGCCCAGCCCACTGCCTGACCGCAACAAAGCCGATGGATTTGCGTGCCGCCAGGATTTGTTAGCCAACACAAAAGCACTGACCCATTCTTCCACCGCCTGTTTTATATGTCACTTTTTTAAAAGAAAAAAAACATGTATATAAAATCTTAAAGGTCTTCCTCAGAACAGCTGAGTGCCCGATGTAAAAAGCCATGATTCAACCAATGATAACTATACCATCTGGCGAGGGACATGCTCACTCTTAATGAAAGTAACCGCTGCCTGTCAAATAAACGGCCGCTCTCCGTGTTTCTTGCTACCAGAGACACCCTTCAAGAAAATGAATGTGCGGTAGTGAGGAATCTAATTTAAAACACTGCGTATGAACGGGGGAACAACCTCAGCAGTATTTGTGTCTGTATGTGGGGTGGGGCGGGGGCATGCCTGTATTTGACATCAAACAGTTCTCGCTGTCAAACAAACGTCTCCTCTCCAAGTTCCTCGCTATGAGAGACACCCTGTAGAAGTGCCAAATCAATGTAATACAGTGTGCGGGGAGCCACTGCAGCACTCACTCTGCACTCAGACGTGCCGACGATCTCTTTAGCGGTGCCAGACTCGGAACTAGGAAGGACTGCCAAGTGCCACGGCCACGGGTCTCAGCCTCTCAGGCAACGGTCGGGAGGCCGGCGGCCGCGTCAGGAGCAGTGGGGCGGGGGCAGGGCCGCGGGGGCGCGGTTGCGGTTTAAAAACTTCAGGAGCCATGGGCCTCTCTGGCACTCTGGGCCCTGGTGCAGTTGCATCCCTTGCACCCCCCCTGACGCCGGCCCTGTTTAGGTAAATCATGTAAATTTAATTTTAGCATTAATGAATACAGCAGCCTTTCCTTTTGTTACCTACAGAGTCAGATTTTTGAATAGTTTGTTGTCAAAATCTTGTTTAGGTATCCTTTAAGACTATGTTTGTTTTGGAGTTAGGCAAGCAAAGTTAAGTTACACAGTGGAGCAAATGTTCATATATTTATACTTTTTTATTTTTAATTTTTTTAATGAAAAATGTGTTTTTATTTCTACATCTTTTTTTATTTTTGTTCATACTATTATTTTGATTGCTGTCTGGTCTGAATGTTAATGGCATAATAAGAAGTGCATTTTGTATGCCAGTGCCCATCTGTACAAGGATAAGAGAATTCACATTACAAAAAAAAAATAACAAGAGAAAGAGAGTTCTAATTTCAAAGATCATTGCCATTTTAACAGCAGCAGTGGTCATAAAGCCATAAGGTCAGTCAAAATGCAAAGTGTGACCATGTACAACACCATTATTCCAGAATCTTTGTCAGTAAACTCAAGAGCAGAGATCAGAAAGCTTTAAGTATAGTAGTCAGTTTGGTATACAAGTTGGGCAGACAGTGACAGCACATCGTCAGACTGATTAGTACACTATTTTCACTTAAAAGAATCAAACAGATGCATATTAAGCTTAATAAAAAGAAGCTACTGTACATGTTCAAACTGCAAATGGGAGTGATGTGGCTGAACAGTATCTCCTGCAAGAGTCACTCTGATGGTATGCTTGTTGGGGGTCACACAAGATATTTACATGCTACCTAGGACAAAGTAGGACATGATTACTTTTTGGTGTTCCAGTACGCAAGATGGTCAACATTAAAGTCACCAGTCGGCTCATTCAAATAATGAGTGAGCATCTGCTCAGCTGAATGTGGCAACAAATGTGTCCTCTGCCAGTGCTTGTTCAGCACAGAACTTGTGAGCAGTGACCAGTCATAATGATGTGCATTTGTAACTTGAGCCACAGTGTCATGGGCCTGTGTAGCCGACTCACCCTGTCTTCCTGCATCAGCAGGCAACTTCATTGCAAGTGGCACAGAAACATAGAAAATATGAAGGCAGAAGGAGACCAAGGTTCATTTAGTCTGCTTAAGTGTTCCTGAAAACTATTCTGTTCTCAGGACCTAACCCCCACTTCTGTTTTATACTCCAAACTGCTCTTCCTACATTTGTTTGTGGATTAGCTCTGTCCCAACCCAGTTTGAAAGATGTCATGGTCTTAGCTTCTACCACCTCAGTGGGCAATCTATTCCATGGTTCTACCACCCTTTCTTTTTATTTTATTTTTTTATTTTAGTTTAGTTTTTGTTGACCGGGTAAGTGCACTAGACAAATCCTGCCTGTTTTCAGGCACGACCTGGGGAAGGGAAATACAGATGAATGCCAACTGACCTTGAACCAGATTAAGCTTTTGGTGGTATTTTTAGTGAATGAGGGAAATTTGGCCAGGACACCAGGGAAATTCCCCTACTCGTCAGAGGGGGACTCTCCGTCCAAGATGGCGGATGTCCCTGTGGCTGCTGTGGAGGAAGCTGTGGAGGTGCGAGTTTTAGTCTCGGCTCCCACCTTGGCTCTTGTGGAGACTGACAGTGAAATTTCTATGGGTGCACAACGGAATTGTGATGCTCTCTTATCTACTGTGCCTGTCCTGCCGACAGTGCCTGCTCCTCAGTTGTTTGACGCAGAGATGGAACCTTGTTCTCTACCTACCGATGTTGTATTGGAGGATTTTTCCTCCTCTTCTCCTGAAGTGGCTTGTAATGCAGAGCGGGAGTTGCATGAATGCCTGGCTGTTGCGGAACGTAGTTTTCTGCTTACAAAGAATAAACTCTGCCAAGAACTTCAGTCCCTAAAGGATCTTCAATCTTCAGATGACTTTCAGTCTTAACAACCTGTTACTTCCCCCCATATTGTGCCGAAAGTGTCAGAAGGCCAGGTTAAGGAGACTCACCCGTTGGCTGTTGTCCTGGAGTATTCAGAGACCCTGGATCCACTCGTTGCAGAGGCTGCTCCCTTAGACTCCTGTTTGCTAGAGGAGGAAGGTGTTCGTAATAGGGAGACTGCCACCTCGCCTCCTTTACTGCCGACACCACAAGTTTTAGATTCCCCTGCAAGGCTCCGCTGTTCGGTGGACTCGGCTCTATGAGGGGCTGGCTGGGTGCAGGAACCCGTTGCGGGAAGATGGATTTCTGGTCCATCTCCAATGTGGTCCCCTAGTCCTGCTGATTTCCCTGAGCTGCAGAGTTTGGCTGACAAGACTGTGGTGTCTCCCGACCTCTTGAGCTTACCGGAAGAACTGGCCTTGACACAACACCCCACCATGGCGAATCTAGTGAGACCTGAATCACAGCCTTTTTCTCTTACTATGTCTCGAGGGGCTGCAGGTACTGTATCGAATCCAACTGTTTCAAATCAAACTGTATCTCACAAAACAGAGCCTAATCACTCGTTTTCTTCCTTATTCAAGTTCCCAATTCAGGCAGCTAAAAGACACAATGCAGTACGTCTGGTTTATAAGGAGGGTTACCCGAGCTCCCTGATCGTGTATATGTTGCTCAGACACTTCTTAAAGACTCATTGAAGTTTTTTTCTCATGAAATTTATGCGATGATTCAAATTTCTGGTGAATCATCTTTTGATGTTAGCTTTCAAACAGCTCGTGGTTTGGAACATTTCTGGACAAAATATTATACTTTGCGGAACACTGCTCTTTGGACTCCATTCCAGGCAATCCCTCTTTCAAAGCCCACCTTTAAAATCATTACTGTGTTGTTTTGAAATGAAGGTGTTGATGTTGCTGATGTTCTCTATTGGTTGAGACAACGATGTAATGTTCAGGGTCAGACGGAGGCCATCCTGGACACAGAAAATATTTGGACAGGGGGTTGGAAAATTAAGGTCTTATTGCACACTAACGAGTCAGGTCCTATACACCTACCTAATTCTTTCTTTATTGGCCGGGATAGTGGGGTCCTATTTTACCCGGGTCAGCCTAAAGCTTGTTACCAGTGTGGTGATCCCACACATCTCAGTAATGTATGTGACAAACTGAAGTGCAATACATGTGGTGAATTAGGTCATGTGGGGGGCACATTGTGTGAATGAGTGTAAATGCAACCTGTGTGATGAACTAGGACATACATTCCAGAATTGTCACTGGGCTTCCCACAATCAGGAGTCTCATGATGGAGGGGTCGATCAACATTTTATTATTACACAAGCACAGAAGGCTCGTATACATGCCACACCAGCAGCCCAGCCTTTGGCGGTTTTTCAGTTTTCTGAGCAGGTCCCTGTGTCTGTTGCAGTACCAGGTACAGAGGGGCCGATGGTCTCCCTTTCTGAGTGTGCTCTGGTTCAGACCTCAGCTAACTCTAAACCAGCCCAGCCTGTTTTGTCGATATCTGACCTTCTTCCAGGTCGTGGTAATATGCCTCCTCCTCCTCCCCCTCAGGTATCAGCCACGGTAAGCTGTCGAAGGTCCACGAGGAACAAGTCCCGGGTACTACCTTCTCTTCTAGTGGGCCTAGACTCCTCTCCTGTGCCTTTATCTAACCCCTTTGAGCTACTCCAATCTGTCTCCGATGATGCTGGAGGTGAGTCGGACTCTTCCTCAGTAGCTTCCTCTCTCCCTGATGGACCTGCTGATTCTGAACTCCACCTAGGTTCTGGTCTTTCTCAAAAATGGAAAGCCAGGGTGAAACTTAAAGGGCAAAAAGTAGTTGGGAGAAGGAAGTTGTGATGAGCCTTTCAGCTTTATTTAACACCTATGTCTTGTTTTACTTGTCACACTATTAATGTAAATAGTATGATGCGACTGTCAAAGAGGTGACTCTTTTTTTCTTTGTTACGACTGTAGCCAATGGGATTTTTTTTATTGCAAGATACCCAATTACATACTACACAGTAAATCCAACATGCACAGCAGGACTGGTTGCAGGGACCTTTTTGGTCCATTGGCCAAGATTCCTGTTCAGGTCTGGGGATTCTTATTAATGTCCCGGGATTCCGGTTATTAAAACTGTATGATGTGGCTCCGGGAAGGGCACTAATTCTAGATTTTGTGATTGGGCCCTGTCCATATCGGGTGATTAATCTTTATGCCCCTCAGACCAAAACGGCACCTATAGCATTATTTTCCTTACTCTGCCCTGTGTTGCATACTTCCTTTCAAATTATTTTTTCTGGTGATTTCAATTGTGGACTGAGACTCCAAGATAAGAATTCTTTTGCAACTACTAGAAAGTTGTTTTGTGACTCACAGGAATTGGGGAAATTGGTCCATACTGCCCATTTCACTGATGCTTATTTGTCCTTTACCAAACAACATACCCCCACATTCCAGAAGGGTAGGTTTGCAACGCGAATTGATTTTGTGTTTTTGTCTCGTTCTTTGAATATTGCTTCAACTCAGGTACAAGCTGTTGCATTTTCGGATCATAAGTTGTTATCGATCAGTTTGGGACCTGTCACCCCCCTTCATAAAGGACCCGGACTTTGGAAATTTAACACCTCCCTATTGCAAGTCCCTGCCTTTATGCAGTCTTTGTTGTCATTTATTCGGGCACGCAAATCTGTTTTTATTTGTTGTGCAGACCCTATTAAGTGGTGGTTGGACACTAAGCATGATTTAATTGTTTTCTTGAAAAATTATAGCCATCAGAAATGTAGACGGGAGTACTTAGATTATTTGCAGAAGAGGGTTCACTTTCAGTCCTTATTAACTATTGCATATACGACAGGGCATGACCTCTCTCACCAAATTAAATTGGTACAGGACGATATGTTGCATTTCCAAACATGAAAATCACAACAACTTTATTATCAACAAAAATTTGGTACAGCTGGCACACATGATGTTGTCTGCCCTTTTGAGGCAAATTCCCATCAAATTTCCCAGAAAACCATGACATGTTTAGTTGATTCTGAAGGTGAATTATGCACTTCTCAATCTGATATTTGTCGTATTGTGATGGACCAAACGTTGGCATTATTTTCTCCTCCCCCGGTAGTAGCTGTTGATTCTGCAAGTTTATATACTGACCTTGAAATCCCACTCCCCTCACAGTCTCTTTTGGACCAAGTTAGCTTACCTATTTCAGAGCTGGATGTGACCTCGGCCATTTCCTCCTTGCCTTTACAGAGGACTCCTGGTCCGGATTGTCTACCGGCCACCTTATACAAGGTGATGGGTGACCACTTGGTTTCGGAATTGACTATAGTGTTTAATTCCTTAGTAACATGCGAAATTCTTCCTTTGGATTTTACGAAAGGTACTTTGATTTATATATATAAACACAAAAGGGATTTATACTCCCTTGACAACTGGCATCCTCTAAGTATGTTGAATACTGATTTTAAGATATTGATGAAAATAATTGCCAAGTGTCTTGTGAGAATAGCAGAGGTGGTTTTGCATCCTGCGCAGTCATGTTCGGTACCTACTAGGAGAATCTCTGATCATTTGATTATTCTTCGGGTATTGTTCTCTCATGGTTTTGCCAATGAGATTTCGGGTTTAGTGGTTTCCGTGGACCAGAAAGCATCATTTGACTCAGTCAACCATGATTTCTTATGGGTCGCACTTTGTCTGTCACATATACCGGCAGTCTTAATTCACTGGATCCGTTGTTTTTATAGAACTGCCACTGTGGTACTAGTAGTTAAAGGTTGGGTGGAACCATGATCCCTATTAAGAGAGGGGTTCGCCAGGGGTGCCCGTTGAGCCCTATATTGTATGTTTTTTTTCCTGGACATTTTGCTTCGTCGGTTGAATGCCCACCCTCAGATTCATGCTATTTCCAGCCCTGTCTTATGCTTGCTTTACAAAGCTATTGCGTATGCTGATGATGTCTGCTTTCTTGTAGCTGATGCACCCTGTGTGGATATCTCTCTTCAGGTCTGTTCTACTTTTGGTATGTGTTCCGGTGCTGTCTTGAATTACGATAAAAGTGTGGGAGTACGGGTGGGCTCTGCTTTATCACCTCTAGATCATATCGGTCCTTTACATCTGGTGGAAGGCCCAATTCATATTTTGGAGGTTTATTTTGTAACAGTGGACTCTGATTTTTATGTTTGCTTGCACGCATGTGCAAGAAACATAGTGCCTTCATCGGAGATTTCGGAGGTGTGTCACCTCCTCCTCCAATTCAGTCAGTGGGCTGGCAGGCACGGCCCCTGTAAGCCAATGCATTTTGGAGCTGTGTATGACACGCTCCAAAATGCAGTGGCATACAGTTGAAAGGGGGAGCTACGCTTGAGTGAGCACCGATAAGATATCGGCTGCTCACGTGCAACTCCCCCCCATGCACAGACAGACGTGCGCGCCCCTGTACTGTATAGCCAACAGGGTGCCCAATCCCCGTCGGCTGAGATGCTGTCCCCTACCCTCCCAGTTGTAGGTGCCACACTGGGAGCCCACTCCAGCGTGGCAAGCACTGTGCTCCTTTGGCGGTGGGGTGCCAATCCCCTGTCAGCTGAACACCCCCAAGTCCTTGTGCCACGCTGGGGCACCCCAGCGTGGCAAAGCGAATACCCAGCGTTTTTGTATTTTGCCCGGTAAGGGTGCCCAATCCCGTCGTGAACGCCCCCAAGTCCTTGTGCCACGCTGAGAGCCCACCCCAGCATGGCCAACATCCTAGCGTCTTTTTTGTTTTTCCTGTAAAATAAAAACTGTCCCTGGCGCGTGTCCCAATCCCCTCCACAACCTGCACCACCACTGTGCCCAGCCTCCCCACCCCCACCCCATACTTACCTCGGACTCTGGCGCGACGATCTTCAGTGGACCGGGAACCGTCTGCACTCTTCAAGCCGACTGCAAACTGAGGAAATGCCGGTAAGCTGTATAATGGGTTACATAGGGGGTTTCAACTTGTGCATATCTCGGGCATTTTGGGAATTTTGCACAAATTTTCAACATGGGGTTTTGGGACCCCTTCTCATGAATTATGTCACTGTTATGAGGTGTTGTTCAGGTTTGAAGGGTGATTTAGCATGATGACTGCGCGGTGACTGTGAAATCACCGCCGGGCCTGAATACCACCATGGCAATGTTTATCATCATCGAGAAGGGGTCAAACTATTAATGATGTCATTCAAATTACTGTTTATGAGGTCGTGCGCTGGTTCCTACACAGGCTCGTAAGTTCGCGAAACTTCAATGTTTTCCTCTAGATTTTCAACATTGCCATTTACACACACCTTCTTATGAGTAGTACAGCTGTCATTTTTCACATCTCACCCAAAATGTGTTTCCACCCATGTAGCACAGAATGGCGCAGTCGGTGTGCGAAATCAATGTACGGGACAAATTAAGAAAGTCACAGTGACACTGTTCATGAGCAAAGGTCTTAAAATGGCTATGTTGAAAATTTGGTGAAAAAATTCCTAAAAATGACTGTTTTACGAGGGTGCATTGTGCAGTTCCTACGCACTGTAAGTTCACGAATTTTCAATATTTTCACTCCAGATTTTCAACATTGCCATTTTACCACACCTCCTTATGAGCAGTATAGCTGTCATTTTTCACATCTTGCCCAAAATGTGTTTCCACCCATGTAGTGCACAATGGCGCAGTATGTGCAAAATCAATGTATGGGACACATTAAGAAAATCACAGTGACACTGTTCATGAGCAGAGGTCTTAAAATGGCTATGTTGAAAATTTGGTGAAAAAATTCCTAAAAATGACTGTTTTACTGGCGTGCGTTGCGCAGTTCCTATGCATGCTCGTAAGTTTGCAAATTTAATATTTTCACTCCAGATTTTCAACTTTGCCATTTTATTACACTTCCTTATGAACAGTACAGCTGCCATTTTCATATATTAGCCCAAAATGTGTTTTCGCACATGTAGCGCACAATGGTGCTGTTGGTGTACTAAAAGCAATGTTTAGGACAGATTAAGAAAGTCACAGTTACCCTGTTCATGAGCAGAGGTCTTAAAATGGCTATGTTGAAATTTGGTGACAAAAGTCCATAAAATGACTGTGTTACGAGTGAGCAATGCGCGGTTCCAGCACCCTCGTAAGTTCATGACTTTGTGATATTTTCAGTCCAGATTTTCACCAGTGGCATTTTCACACTTCCTTATGAACAGTACAGCTGTCATTTTCACAACATGGCTGAAGTGTGTTTCACACTTTCAGCGCTGAGATGCATGGTCGCTGTGGAAATCATTGTTGGCACAGATAGAGAAAATCACAGTGACACTGTTCATGATCGGAGGCACCAAAATGCCTGAGTCGACAATCTGCTGTAAAATATCCCCAACCTAATTATATACGGTGTGCGTTGCAAGTTTCTATGTCGCTCATGACTTCACCATTTTTAAAATATTTTTACTGCAGATTTGCAACATTGCCATTTTTCACCTCCCCATGAAGAGTACAGCTGTCATTTTTACATCCTGTTCGAATGTTTTTGCACCTGTGGTGCTAAATGCGTGCTCGCTGTGCATAAGCAGCTTCGCCTAACAAACTGATATTCCCCTGTTCATGAGGTGGGGTCACAAAAAAAAACATGTTGAAAATTTGGAGTGAAAATACCAACGAATGCCTGAGGTATTAGGGTTTCCAACCATAACGCCCAGCACTGTAGAGAATGACAGGCATCAGGGGTGTGACTTGGGATTCCTGCCTGTAATGCTCATACCATTCCACACCCTGCAGCCAGTGAGAGGAATCGAGGTATGCCTTGGACTCTTCAACCCCAAAGTTCACTCCATTCTCTATATCGCACCCATCTCACGCATTTCCTAATGAAATGGGAGTCGCATAAGACCAAAGACCCCAAGAATACCGTGACACTTGTCAGTGTCTGCAGGGTGGGGTGTGGTGAAATGGCGAGGCCGTTATGCCTGATGATCCAAATGCACACCCCAATGCCTGTCACTCTCTGCAGGGTGGTGGTGGGGTTGGCTTCAGTTCAGTACTTCACTGCCATTCCTATTATGCAGCTCTGTAACTTTTACATTACCACTGCCAATGTCAGCAAGCAAACATTCGGCATTGACAAATGCTTGTTATAATTGGGATGTTAAGTTAAAGCAGGGCAAACTTAAAGCAGCCCATTGGAAAAGGGGACAACTTAGGAAAAAGAAACGTGTTTTTCTGATTAAATCTTATTCAATACCAACTTTCCTTTATTCGAGTTATATCTTCCCTATTCCCAAACAACTAGAAACTACAGTCCTTAGCTTGTTTTTTCAAGCTTTTTGGGGGAGTAGATTGAACCCAATTAAAAGGAATGTGACATACTTACCCATTTCAGAGGGCGGTCTCCTTATGATTAATCCCCTGTTATTTTTTACCTGTATTATCCTTACAGCTAACCCGAGGCCTTTGTTGATCAATACCCACAGAGGGTGGGAATCTTGGTTTTATGATTCTTGTAGATTATGGTTTTGCCAATGGGAAAATAATTCCCTGTCTGTATTACGACATAATGTTGGTATACCTGTATATGTTAAGCATGTTTTTTTGCGTCTGAAACAATGGAAGATAATGGCCCAGATGTTATTGCCCTCCTCTCATAAAGTATTATATAAAAATGTACTTTCAACTGTCTGTGCTGTACATACACCTTTTGATAAATGCTCTAGCCAACATATCCCCTCCCTTTTGTTTTTGCTACGTTGTAAAAGAATACCTGTCCATATGTGGGACTTTCATTGGCCTATCCTGCCATGAAAGAATTAACGTGAAGGCAAACCATAAACATAAGCAATTCCAAGACCGAATGTGCTCAAGACTGTTATGTTTAACACAACCAGAAACCATATCTCACTTATTTTTCAAATGTTCTTTTATTCAGACTTGGTGGTCCTTTTTAGCACATTCCTGGAAACTTCCTTTGTTTCAGACGGTTTCATATTTGAATATTGTTTATGGAGTTTTTTCCCCTCAGTGGTCCTTCTGGCACATTGATACTTTGAATCTGGTGTTTATTGTTATTAAATTGAATATATGGATGGCTAGGTGTTTATTTACATTGCAACAAAAAGAATGTACGTATATAGAGTTGGAAAGAAAAATTGTACAGGATTTAAAGCATTTTTATTTGCAAGAAAGCACTTCTTTATCTGAGTCGCAACTTTTGGAACACTGGAAGGCCCTTCCTTGGGTAATGGACTCTGATTTTACTGTGACATGAATGTATATATCTTTGTTACCCTGTGTTTTTTTTTCCTTTGATTTTGTTCTGGAACTTGTTTTTGTATACCTCTACGATTTTTGTTGCAATAAAACTTTCCTTTACTCTTTTCGATAAGTGCGATGGGATCTTTAACATCCACCAGAACTACCACCAATCCAGGCAGATGGGACCTCAGTTTAACATCTCATCTGAAAGACAGCACCTCAGAAGTGCAGCACCCCTCTCATGCTGCACTACAGTGTCAGTATTGGGATATTAACCCAAGTGGCAGATGTGGGAATGGAACCCACAGCACTCTGATCTCCCAGCCTCAGAGGCAAGTGTGCTACCTACTGAGCCACTGACACTGTAAAATAGAGTTTCTTAAGCTCCCTCTTGAAGCTCCCCCCCACCCAACTCCAACTCGTGACCTCTAGTGCTGGATTTGTCAATTCTAATGAACATATCAGATGAGGGCACTTTGTTTATTACTCTTAGGAACTTGTATGTCTTAATCATTTCCTCTCTCTCCCTCCTAGCCTCCAGCAAGAGCACATCCAGTGTTTCTGACTGCCCCTCATATGAGAGCCCTTACAGGCTTTGAATCATAGAACATAAACTTTGATGGCAGATTAGGACTGCTTGGCCCACCCAGTCTGCACATTTCCCTACCTATTGGATAGGATGCAGATCCTAGTTAAATAAGTAAGTCAAATTTTACTTATATAAGATGATCTTCCATAGCTCTGGGCACCTTTACAATACATCACAGTAAAATTCACACGGTTATATTTAAAAACACTAAAACAACAGCAGTCAGTCATTAAGTCCCTGAGAATGCTTGGCTAAACCTTCCTTGGTCAGGCTATCGTGTATCTAGCAAGGCAAAGAATTCCATAGGGTAGGTGCCATGAAGGCAAAAGATCTCCCTCTGGATGTTTTTTTTTTCCCCCCCTCCTGCCACCCCTGGCCAGCCACTCCTTCGGGTCTCTCAATGTCCCAACTTGCCTACTCTCCCTCATCCCTGGCTACCACTCACTTCATATCGTGACCCTCCCGCAGGTAACTGGTGTATCCCTTCGCTGGACAGGTCCATCTCCTCCAAGGGGAAAGGTGCCATTGGGGGTGGGCCAGTGTGTCTGTATTGGCCTGGGGTGTCGCTGAGGTGGCAGTGCTGGTTAGGAGGCCTGGCAGCAGTCAGGAGACTGGAGAGACCATCATCCGGTCGACCAGGGCAGTTTCCTGGTTTTCTCCCCGGGGAGTGGCGTACCACTGATGTCAAGGCGCGCCAATGTCCGCCACTCCCTAGTGCTTCCATCTCAGGCATCTGTGCTGTGCCCTGGTCTACACTAGGGGCCATCATGCACTGAGGTTCATCCCACCCTCCCCGAGAAGGCGAGCCATCCTGGGATGCTCCTTTCCTTCTCCCCGGCTGGTCCTCCAGTGACCCGAGTCCATTCCCGAACCCGGTTTGCCGGCATCACAAGTGGAAATCCAACTGCTGCGCCGATGGACAGGCTTCCTCTGGATGTTTTAAGAGATACCCTGGGAATCTCCAGCAATCCCTCGCCAGAGGATCGGAGTGGGCATGAGGAACAGCAAGAAAACAAGAGTTCCTTCAGGTAGTGGGATCCCAACTCATTTAGGGCCTTGTCAGCAATGCGACCATGAAGGTAATCTGCCATTATATTGGCAACAGGTGCTGTTCATGCAGCACAAGTGTTACGTAACTGGATGTAGGGGTTCCAGTTAACAACCTGGCTGTTGCATTCTGCACTAGTTGCAGATGGCAGATCTCCACCCCCAGTAGCCCCAGGTAGAGGGCGTTGCAGAAATCAAGACGACTGGTGACACGGGCATGGACCAAGGTAGGAAGATCTTCAGGCGGGATCAGGTGCTTCACCCTGACTATGTTCCTTAGATGGAAAAAGGAAGATTTGACTACAGCTGAAACCTGCACTCTCGTGGTTAGGTCTTCATTAAATACCATGGCCAGGTTAGGCACCTGACCCGAGGCCTTAAGCGGGGTCCCCCCAGGTATAAGCCTGACGGTTTCCCTGTCCATGCCTCTGTCACCCTTAAACCAGGGTCCACCACCAATACCTCCATTTTACTCCAGTTCAACTGAAGCCAGCTAGTACTCATCCAGTTCTGTATCTCCATTAGGCAGTTGTTAAACACTATGATTGAATTCAGACTCCTATTCAGGCACAGAAGACATGCAGAGCTGTGAGTCATTGTCATAGCAATGAAAACTCAGCCCATTCTATCTTATAATGTCCCCTAATGGGAGCATGTTCACCACAAATAACATGGGGGACAGCACCAAACCCTGTGGAACCCCACAGGTCAGCCCATGAGGGGACGAGAAATAAATCCCTGACACCACTCTCTGGTATCTGCCCTCGAGGTATGATCAAAACCAATTGAGGACTGCCCCCCTCAGTCAGCAGAAAAACCACAGCCATTCGAGCATCATCCCATGATCCACGGTGTCAAATGCTGCAGAGAGATCAAGGAGAACCAAGATGGAACGGGTTCTCTGATCTCTCGCCATCAGGAGATCATTTAGTACCCACACCAGTGCTGTCTCAGTGTTATGCCGTTTCCTGAAGCCAGAGAGGAGAGGGTCATAGATACTGTGGTTGGTTAAATGATCTTCCAGCTGCAGAGCGACCACCTTCTCAATAACTTTCCCTATAAAGGGCAAGTTTGAGACTGGTCTGTAGTTTGCTGGGCAGTCAGGATCAAGGGAGGGTTTTCCAAAAGGAGGAGTACTACTGCCTCCTTTAAGGGATCTGGAAAAATTCCTCTCTCCAATGAAACTGCCACTATCCCAGCAAAGACTGGGCCGATAACCTCTACACACCCCACTAGTAGACAAGAAGGGCCCAGATCCAAACTACAGTATGTAGGCAGCAAAGTCTGGATGATCCTCACTATATCTATGACTGCCAGCTGGCTAAAGGTGAACCAAGTCAACTGGGCATTAGTACAACCCAATTGATTAGTGCAAGGTCCAATGGGAAGGCATTGGCTGATCTCATCCCTGAGGGTGGACACCTTGTCAGTGAAGAATTGCACAAACTCCTCACACTGTATCAGTGACAATGCTCGACCGGCCTGGAGACAGGCTGAATTGCACAGTCCGTCTGCAGTCCGGAAGAGCTGAGTTGGCCTATTCTTCACTGTAGCAATCTTCCTGGACAGGAACTCTGCCTTTTCTCCCCTTCCCCCCAGGTCGCACCAGGAGACGAGCAGCTTCTTGCTCAGTGTGCCTTTCCTGGTGAATCAATTTCAATAAATAAATATAAATAATTATGGGAGATTGCTGATTGGTAGATCTCATAATGGTCTAACAATCTAAGCTTTTCCACCTCCAAGTGAGTTTTCCGCCAGTGTCTTTCCAACCTTCGTCCCTGTCTCTTCAGCTCACAGATTTCCCCATTAAACCAGGGGGGCCCCTGGACGAAGTGTAAGGGGGCAAACACAAGTTGGAGCAATGACACCCAAGGCCCCCACGACAGCCCAATTATAGGCCAACACCAGGGTCCCTGGGTCTGTGCTCTCCATTGGAAAACCCAAGAAGTCCAGTTCCATCACTAGGCTTTCTGAGGTAACTCCTCTTAAAGGACAGAAATGCACTAACTCCATTGGGGCAGGCCTATTTCAGGGGGCTGCATAACTGAACCTCAGGGCATGATAGTCAGACCAACTGATTGACTCTACCTCCACATCAGAGATTTCCATCCCCAGGTGGAACACCAAGTCCAATATGTGGCCTCCTTCATGAGTTGCAGAGGTAATAACCCGTGTCAGGCCCAATGAATGCATCAATTGGAGGAGGTTTTGTACAAATGGTGAAAGTTCATTGTCGACCCAGGCATTGAAGTCCCTCAAAATTAACCACCTGGGGGACTACAATACCATCTCGGCGATGAAGTCTGCAACCTGCTTCAGGAACTGCCTCCCATCACCTGGTGGACAGTAGATGAGAAGGGTCTTGTAGCCTGCACCTGCACCCACAATGCACTCAAATGAATTGGTGCCTCCAACTGGTACCTCCCTGAGATCCAGTTTTTGTCCAAAACAGACAGCAACCACCCCCAACCCCTATGGTCCACTCTCAGGTGGTGAATCACCAAGAACCTGGTCGGAACCACAGACTCCAAAATAGGACCCGCATTTCCATACAACCAGGTCTCGGTGATGCAATCCATGTCAACAGGAGCAACAAGATCTGCAACCACTGCAGTCTTATTCCTACTTGACCTGGCATTGCTTAGCACTGCCTGAAAGGGATGGGAATCCAAGGATGGCCCCTCTTCCTGTCTGACCCAGTCAGAGCCCTTGGGTATGGGCACATGGCAAGGATGACCTCATTCCTGTGTCCATTTTGCCCCAGGGCGTCTCTTGGTCCTCACTGTCTTTATCCATCTACTTCTATCCCATCCCCCTTGAGAGTTCCAGGATCCTCAACTACTACCGCTCCCTCATTTCCTCAAGATCCCCAAAGCCTGGCATCTATTATAAATTTTAAACTGGAGCTGTGCATGTTCAAACGGGGGAAGATCCCTTAATCTCAAGGGGGAGTACTGCCTGACTGTGTCCCTAATACCCCAACACATATCTCAAGCACTCCTCACACACTAATATTCCCACTCAGACGCCACTCACTAAGTACCCCTCATCCCCCTTCAATTAAACTTTCAAAAATGTACTTATCTAACCATACCCCCTACTTAAAACATATAATAAATTAACCTTTGTCAACCAAGAAAAATATTATACTATAAATGTCCAAAGTTTCTTCAAACATCCAATTTGTACTTTTAGTTTTACCCCCACGGTGCTCTACCACTGCAGGAAAAGAGCTTTCTAGCCCCCTCTCACAAGGCTAAATTTAAATGTTAAATGGTCCTCCAAGTCCAGTAATTAAAATAAAATAAAATAAGACTGTATCCAAGTTTCATTTATGGCAAATAGAGTTTAATAAAAGATAAAAAATATAAAGAAAGTTCCAGTTTATTCTTCTGCCCCTTCCCCCACAGTGCTCTCACCACTGTGGGAAAAAGGAGCTTTGTAAGAGTTCTCAGACCCCCTTTCATGAGGTCAGGATTTTGGTGTAAAATAAGCCACTAAACTCAATGCTGTCCAAACACTCGCCCAGAAATAAAATAAAGAGTACTTCACCAAATGTCAATCCAAAGAAATCCCAGTTTCTCTTCAAATTTAGGTGTAGAATAGGCCTATCTTTTACTCCGTGAATTTATCAAACACACGCCCGAGAATCAACGGAAAGTACTTCACTGAATATCAGCCCAAGGGAGTCCAGGTTTCTCTTCTGAGGTATTTTTATCTTTCCACGAATAGTTGTGGGCAGCAGCAGCATATCAGACTTGATTCAGAGGTTGGGCTCTACCCAGTTCTTCGCCCCAACGTCCCAGACCAGACCACCCTTCAGTGGTCTCCCTGTTGCACCTAAAGGGACAGGAGTCACTCTACCATCCTTCGGCAGCAGCAGTAATGCCCATCCCTTCGTCCGGGCTGGGGAACCTAATCCTCAAATTTGTACAGGGACCCTTGAAAAAGGGACCCTTGCAGTCTGCTACACACCTCTCTTCGAGCTTTCTCTTCCATTACTGGTCCTCCCTGCAATAAAATCCAGCAGACTTCCTTGATCAGTTCGATCGTTCTCTCACTCTGATCAGAACTGCCACTCCACCAGCTGTTCCACTGGGTCCCTGCAATCTCCCAGCAGCTCCACCTGTCCGCTTGACCATCCAAACAGTCAAGTTCCCCTCGGGTGTCCCAACCGGATAGCCAAAAAAGGTAAGAAGCTTACTCTCAGGATGCTGTTATTTTTCCACTTTTCACTTAGTTATTTAGGGAAAAGGCTCCCCTAACGCCCTTTGAGACCAGCAGTTATCCGACCTGAGTGTTGTCGGAATGGGGCTACAGCCATAGTGCACACTGCAGGGTGTACTGCTGTCCCAAAAATGCCCAGGAACTCGCTAACTCACTTATGTTCCCTGACTGACTATATCTTCACAGAGAATATTTTAGCGAAAATGCGACTCCACTCTCTAACTGGGCAGAAATTAAAACAAGCTAAACAAATCACTTAAAATTATCTTAAAAACTTAAATATAACTTAATTTAGCATCATACACTCTGTTCCGGCGCACCCAGCACGGCGGTCATCTTGAAGTTAACCAACAGCCTACTTCTTCCTACCCTCCACTAGAATTTCCTTATATCTGTCCCATGCATTCTTAAATTCCCCCACTGCTTTTGACCACATGACACCTCAGGAAGGCCGTTCCATGCATCTACCTCCCTCTCTGTGAAAAAATACTTTCTCATATTGCCCCTGATTTTGATCACTCTTTGCTGGACGGTCTCCAGATTGTTCTTATCCTTTTTTAGGTATGGATTCCAAAAATGGACACAGTACTCTTGATGAGGCCTTACCAGGGACCTGTAGAGAGGGAGTATTACCACCACCCTCAGCACGGTCACTTGTGCTGCCAGTGCCACTCATTCTAGTTGTTCCAGAGCTGTCTGAACCCTCAGCATCCTCTGAACAAAACAGGTCAGACTCCCTCATGACTCCTTCATGTTCACTATGCAATTACTGCTGAAACTCACTCACTTTGTGACTCTGCATAGATGGGCACAGTGTCTCGCATTTGGTTCTTGAGTTGAACATAGTTGCGAACACATTGTTAGTATTGTCAGGTATGGTTACCATCTGTAAACTTAGCTCCCTAATAAACCCTTCTATGAGTTATTTGATGACTTCTGGAAACAAGTCCATACTGTTGCACTCCTGGAACTCTCCATGGTTGACATGAGGAGATGGACAGCTGGAGTGATCTGACTCAGTGAAACCTGGACCATGCCCTCACCTATGCTCCAATCCTTGTGTAGCAGTACCCTACTAATATCCTGCTCAATGGATAACTCATATAGAACATGCTTCTGTTCCAGCATGCATTGTAACATACAGTATAAAATGTGCTGTTCCATTGCATACTGACATCTTGGATCAGCTGACAGTTTCGTAACCAAACTGGCCCTGAACAGTTTGCAGCTCTCTGGTTGCCTTAGCAGAATGATGGAAATGGTTACAGATGTCTCTTGAAGTATCAATAATATGTCAAGCACCCACACTGCTCTGGAGAGCACCAGTAACCACAAGGTTCAATGTATGATCAAAGGAGCAGATTCCTTGGAAGTGGCCATCATGAACTGCTTTCACCATGTTCTTCCAATTATCTGTTATAAAACCCAACTTGCAAAACTGTTGGGCTAATCCAGGAGTCAAACATTTCTTGCAAAGATGTAAGAAGATTAACAATGGAGTGTTCAGCTGGCCCAGTGGTGCAGAGGGTTGAGGCATTGAATGCCACATCTCACTCCACACCAGTGACCAGAGTTCGGGACTGGACTCTGGGAGCCGGGGATTGGCAGGGAGAGGAGAAGATTGAGCATCTGGAGGACTACTATCCTCTCCTGGGGTGGGGTATCAGGGATGCATCACTCTGTAGAGTCTCCTGGTGGAGACTGGAGGTACTATAAGAAGTGGGGCTGCTGAAAGGGAGAGGTGACAGCAAAAGTCAATGGAAAGGGGTGGGATCATGTCCTCTGTTCGGATGTAATTGCATGTCTGCACCTCGGGGGGAAAAACTAAGAGGAAAATCCCAGCTGCCGGGGAGGCAACAGCAGGACACCAGGGGCCAAACCCATATGCCCAATGCTGGCCCTGACCCCAACTTGACTCTCCATGGCCCTTCCTCCTCCCGTATAGGCTAGCGGAAGAGGTGGGACCCAGCACCCGATTCCCCAGTTAGTGAAGGGGTTCAGGCGGGTGGTGGAGGTGAGGCCAAGTGGGTTTCCTCCTGAGAGATGCAAAGGTAGCCGGTGACCAGAAGCAAAACATAGTTCACAAACACTAGTGTGTTTGCTGGGAAGGACTGCAACAATAAGGACAGCATTCACCCAGTGAGAGGAGATATTGGTACAATCAAGGCTAGAGGAAGAGGAGGAGGAGTTAACAGCAGTTTTGCTATCATGTGCTACTGGTGCAGGTGAACACTAGCGTGCTGTGAATAAGAGACATGTATTCAGTGAATTTGTACAGGTTCATACATCAGATGTGCAGTGGAAAACCATGCCCACAGCCTGGTTAAGCTATTTCTCTGTCTGACTGCAGCATGCCTCATGGATATTTGATGCGACTGTATAAGAAAAAGTAGTTTACGATGGGATGTGGTATTGAGGTTGCAAATAGTTTAGAAGTCTTCAGAATCCAGTGTCTTCAACAATAGAATAAGGTTGCAAACCCAGTGTAATCATCTCACCTACGAGCTGTTGATCTGAACACCTGTGGAGTAAGCGTGCAAGAACTTTGTGCGGGCCTGAAATGCTTCATTTATTGTGTGAGTAGGCTTTTGAAATGGCATAGCTTTGGTCCTGGCCCTGGTTTCAGAGTAGAAAAATGCTTGTGATTTAGGCTGTGTGTGTTGGGAGTGGGGACCAAGAATAGAGATTTTGCGAAATGAAATGTTGCTGGCAAAATTGATGCAAAACCGGTAATTTCGCTGTGCAAAACATTTCACGAAATACCACTGTTCTACAAAATCTTTCTCCAGGTGCAAAATTTCATCCACAGAACATGGAATTTTGCCACGAAATGTGCAATTTCACCTGAAATGGCAACATTTCACAGTAATTTAGCCATTTTACAGGTGCAATTTCGCATTTCACAGGTGACATTTCACATTTCACCCTTGGAATTTCACATTTCGCACCTGCGAAATATTTCACGAAACACATGACTTTCATGAAAAATTTTATGTAACTAAATTTCCTAATTTCACACATCTCTAACCAGGAACTGCACATCTACTGTCTTACCATTGAACCAGTTTTTGAGGGACTTGTGGTTGTGCCCTGTAGGAGTACTTGGGCATGGACTGGATCCAAGATGGAGCTGGAGGAGGATGGGTTGGCAGTATAGCTTAGAGGTTAGAGGAACAAGGTATGAATGAGCTTGATACATTCAGCAGACCAGACCTAAGTTTGATTCTCACAACCTCCACTTGCATAATGTGTGACTCTAAGCAAGTCACTTAACCGCCCAGTGCTCCCAGGTCGTTCCTGAAAACAGGCACTTGTGCCTAGTGGGCCTTACCCAGTTACCAAAGACTAAAATAAAATAAAAAAAAAATTGCTAGTGTTCAGTCATCTGCTAACTGCCTCTGCGACCATCACCACCAGCAACACCATCAACAGAGTCAGAAACTGGTTTTGATTTTTTTGAAATACAGCATGCAGTGGTATGAAGAGACAGCACCAACAGAGGCTTTATCCAAGTTAGCCACCTCAGGATGCTTTTTCAGAAGGTGATTCTGAAGACATGTTGTTTTCAGTTTATCAATTTAACCACTGCTGAGACTCTGGCCACAATGTGAACACTCAGTTCTCCTTTTATCATCCTCCTTCTCAGAAAAATATGTCCAGATATCACTGGAATTTGAACTTGTACCTGACCTCAACCCTCTTGTATACTGTTTACACCCTCAACCACCAGATTCAGTTTGGAATGGTGTAAACATCTGTTGTAAACTAACACCAAATGCAGTATCAGAATGGGTCTACTATGCCATGGCGACAAGACATTTGTGAGCCGTTTGGCGCTACAACACAACACGTAACTGGTGTTGTGCCATATAGAAGGTAACAAAGTGCTTTCTGTGGGAGCTTCACCCACCACCCCCTGCACTAAAGATTACTAGCTCCAGTCAGAGTTAGTTTGGGGAGGGGGGAAAACACACCGGCAGCAGCAGTGTCTGAATACCTGGAGACCATCACAGCAAACTGCCAAAAATGTTGCTGTGATGGTCTTCATGGTATCTGTGTTACTGCAGCATTGGTATACCTATCAGAACCACTAGGATAAGCAAAAGTTAGGATGGACTGCTTAGTTTTTTGTTTTAGTAGGAGGTTGATACGAAAGATGAAGAGGAACAGTGGCAGATGTTTTGTACCTGCCTTCAGCAGCTGATTTTTGTATCATTTTGACCCGAGAGCTTCTTTGTGGAATGAGGTGAGAACTCAGTTTTTGGCATCCTTAGACTAACTCATGTCATTGTTCTTAGAAGATGTGTCATGGAACACGTCTTCAAGTCCATTTAAAACTTCTGGGATAAGAGCATATTCTTATACAGAAGACATTGCCTCATTGCCCTCATCATTCGCAAAAGAACTGCTTGGATTTAATCACCAAGGCCATGGCAGAATAATTGTATCATGAACTGTGATCATGGTGATACTGGTGGATTTAGTGGTAGTGGTAATGGTGTCAACAAAAGCAGTAGTAGTGGTGATGGTGGTAGTAGCAGTAGTGGATGTAGTGCTGATGGTGGCACTAGCAGTAGCAGGGAAGGTAGTGGTGATGGTGGTAGTAGCAGTATAGCAGGCAGTGCTGATGGTGACACTGGCAGCAACAGAGAAGGTAGTGGTGATGGTGGCAGCTGATGTGGCAACAACATAGGCCCCTACAGAGGCTGCTGAGACTTGCACTGGAGCAGTGGTGGTGGCATTGGTACTAGCAGTGCTAGCACTGGCTGAAGTAACAACTGGTCTGGTCAGAGTAAGTAGCAACTGGTCCAGTTGGAGTGAAAGGGGCAGCAGGATGGTGAATACATGTCAAATGTCAACCCCTGTCTGAATCACATTTGGTCCACAAATGTTTTTTGATTGTACTTGACTGCTTGTGTGACATTTTCACTCATCAGATAAACTTGCAAAAAAAGAAGTGGAATAATGTTTTCCAATATTTTTCTGATGCTATGATTAGTTTTTTCTAATGCAATCATGTATGTAACAAAAAATTTAATTTACTTTCTAGGAACTAGAAACAGGAAGAATTACTGTCTTTTGCTTATCCAGTAGTGGCATTTAGCAAATGTACTACAGCTGATGGTTCAGACAGCCTCTGCTGTGTCTGCACTCTGGAGACAAAAATAATTAAATAGTGATTTCTTTATATTGTAGTCTGTTCATCACTTTTTACTGTTTTATTTATTTATTAAATAAATTTATTGAATTTTGGAAACCCAGTGAGCCCACTGTAACCAGAGGTCCCTTTTTCAGGGGCGACCTGAAGTTAATTACAGGCATGAAGTGATACAATGAGGATACAATACATCATACAGCATGGGTTTAAAATACATACAATTTACAGAGGATGGAGATAATGTGAACAAGTTACATTTACATTTACAAGATTAGTTAACTCAACTAAACACCATACATGACAACAAGTAACTGGAGGGACATACAATATTTAGCACACAGTGCAGCAAGAAAAGTTGTGGGGATCAATGCAAAAGGTAATAAACAAAAGTGATCAGTGATAGCAAGTGCAATGCGAGTTGTTGAGAAGAAAGGTTTTTAACCCCTTCTTGAAGCTTTCAAATGAGGGGGAGTTTTGCAGCTCAGGAGGTAGGGAGTTCCAGAGAGAGGGCAGAATAAACATAAGATCTCATCTGTCATTTGTTTTGACTCTGGTACTTCAAGCAGTTTATGACTAAAGACCTGGAGGAGTCACATTTTAGGCTTGGAAGTTAGCAAGCCAGATAGGTTAGGCAGAGTAAAATGTGAGGTGAACTTGTAGGCCTGACATAGCAGGGGGGTACCTTATTCATCCCTCCAGGGAGGGCCAGCTCAGGGAGGACAGGACCTCACAGTGATGCTGTCTGGGAAGGGCCCCAGCAGCGAAATGGCTAACCTTATTGTAAAGAACCTTGAGCCTGCTGGACTCAGAGCTCTTGAGGGACTGGAGTAGAGGGGCACTGTAGAGTAGGGTGGGGATCAGGACACAGATTGTGATGGTATCCCTAAAATCGGGAATGAGGGATTTACACAGGCGATATAATAGACCAATATTCTAGTGTAATGCATTGGTAAGCTGATCTACGTGGGGTGTAAAGGTGAGTTCCTGATTTCACTGTTTTAACAACTACAGTACAGTCAGCAAACTAAGTCTAGAGTTCAAAGGTGTCGCCTGCCTACCATAGGGCACAGATAAAGTCTGTGGCATCCAGAGACAAAAAGACTAACAATTTGTTTGATATCATTTGTAAGCTCTTCCTTTTTTAGCAACAGTAAGAAGGCTAAGACTGAGTTACAAGGGTGCCTTCCCAGGCCCCTCCCTACCCTAGGGCACAGACAAAGTCTGTGACATTCAGTCCAGACACAAAAATATATCTACATTATTTTTGAATTGCTGTATGTAACTTTATATTGTTTATCAAATAACAACTATAGTCAGACAGCTCAATCTAGGCCACAAAGGTATCCCACTGACACCTGCCTACCCTAGGGTACAGATAAAGTCTGTGGCACCCAGAGACAAAAAGTCTTCAACAGTTTTTTATATTGTTGTTTGTAGCTTTTTACTGTTTTAACAACAGCCAGAGAGCGAAATATGGACTACAAGGGTGCCCCCCCAGACCACTGCCTACTCTAGGGCACAGATAAAGTCTGTAACATCAGGCTGGGAAACTAAAACACTTTTTAAATTGCTGTGTGTAGCTTTTTACTGTTTTAACAAATAACTACAGTCAGAAAGCAAAATCCAGGCTGCAAAGGTGTCCTCTGGCCCCTGCCTACTCCAGGGCACAGATAAAGTCTGTGGCACCTAGAGACAAACACACTTTAATAATTTATTTCATGTAGTTGTTCATACATTTTTACTGCTTTAAATGCAGTCAGAAAGCTAAGACTGGGCTGCAAGGATGCTCCCTGGCACCTTCCTGCTCTACGGCACTGATAGTGTCTGTGGCATCCAGAGACAAAAAGACTTCAACAATTTTTTCTGTATTGTTGCTGGTAACATTTTACTGCTTTAACAAGTAACAACTATAGCCAGTAAGCTAAGTCCAGGTTGCATAGGTGTCCTCCTGGCCTCTGCCTACACTAGGACACAGGCAAAGCCTGCGGTGAGACAAAAGGACTTAAACTATTTTTTTCATATAGGCATTTTACAAAAAAAAACAGCTCAGCTAACTACAGATACAGGAACAAGCATAGCTTTGAAGCCACAAAGCGGAGAAGATAGGTTCATAGGTTCTAGATGTAGTACGAGTTCAATAGGCTGCTTGCCCTTTGAAGAACTCGCCACCTTAGTAATCAAACATGGAAATCATATTTCTTTTCCCCATGTATTCATCTAATCTAGTTTTAAAAGTATTACTATTCAGATTTGAGATTACCTGTGATGGCAAGCTATTCCATAATCCCACAACCCTTTGTGTGAAGAAGCAGCTTCTTTTAGATGTTCTTATTAAATTCCCTTTGATTTAATAACCACTACTTCTTGTGTTAACTCTACCCTCATCCAATGTCAGGCCTATAGTTGCCCTAAGATACTCATTATTTACTGCTTTGTAAGTTAAGCACAGGTTGCCTCGAGTTTGCCTGTATCCTGCTGAGCATAGATTAAGTGTCTTAAATCTTGTATTATAATCTGTATTTTTCAGATGTTTTAACTTTTTTATATATTTCCTCTGTACACCCTCTATAAGTTTACAGCCTCTCCTAGTGTGCGGTTGGTCTAACTGGGAGCAGTATTCAAGGTGTGGGTGGACAAGACTGGAATAGAGAGGCATTAGTACATCCTGTTTTCTGCTTTTTATGTTGGCCAGGATTGAACCTGTAATGTTGTTGCATTTCTTGACTTTGACAACGGTATTCCTATCAAAGTTAAAATCCTTTGTTATTAATGTACCAAGGTCCTTTTCCTCTTCAATTGTCTGCAGTATGGTAGTACCTAATTTGTAGTTATTAGATGGATTGTTCTTCCCTAGGTGCATTACCTTACATTTGTGTATACTGAACTGCATCTTTTTTTGCATCTGCCCAGTCCACGAGATTGTCTGTTTTTGCATTATTTCACTGCCACTCATTGAGGTTGCAAGCCTCTCAATCTTACAGTCATCAGTGTATTTGGATAACCACACATTATCTAAGACTGGCATTGTCACAACCAGGATGTTAAAAAGTGTGGGGCCCAGGACTGATCCCTGTGGGACACCACTAGTCACTCTACCCCAATTAGATAGGTGTCCTTTAACTGACACCCTCTGGTGTCTATCTCCCAACCAGGAATTAATCCAGTTTATAATATTGGGACACAATCCTATCCTTTGGAATTATTTTATTAGCGTATAATGTGACATCTTATCGAAGGCCTTAGCGAAGTTGAGGAATATTACGTTGAATGGAAGGGCTTTATCTAAAGCCTCACTCATAGGCTCAAAGAAGTGGATTTGGTTAGTAAGACAAGATCTACCAGGAATAAATCCATGCTGACTATGATCTATTAGTCCAGTGCTTTTTATATATGCTCACTTAATAGCCCCTGCAAGTGCCTTTTCATGATCTTTCTGACATCTTATGTTAAGCTGATGGGCTGATAGTTTTTGGACTCATCTTTTTTGCCTCCCTTATGAATTGCTGTGACTATTGCTTCCCACCAGTCTTTTATTGTTTTACCTTCCTTAATTGACTTGTTGTAGAGATCAGTGAGAGGTTCAACAACCTCAGTACTTAATTCCTGAAGAAGCCTGGGAGATATTCCATCTGGTCCAGGTGAGCTATTGGCCTTTAGGGAATGTATAATATGCTCTACATCAGTTCTACTGACTTCTATTGGGCAGTCATTAGCCAAAACCGTGGGAACTATCCGTGAGACTCTAGGTTCATAAACACTCAGAAAATAAATATTTAGTGCTTCTGCTATCTTTTCTTCGCCAGTTATTATTCCATTAGCTATTGTAAGGGGTCCAATGGATTGTTGTTTTCCCTTTAAAGTCCTGATGTAATTATAAAATTGTTTTTTTATTGTCTTTAACCTTAGTAATTAATTTTATTTCTAGATTTTTCTTGGCATGTTGCTCCTTCTCCTTTGATTTCAATGCACTGACTGCAGTAGTGGCAGTCAGGCAGGCAGCAAATACCTAACACAACCAAAACAAAGACTGCATCATCAAGTGAAAAAAAAGTTTTTGTTTTTTTAAATAGTAATTTAAATAATTAAACTACAGAAAGAAAATATGCAAAACTGCCCTTGCAAATTGTTGGCAGCTTCAGAACAAAGCACACACTAACAATTTTTTTCTTCCCCGACACAAACAAATACAGTATTATATTATTTACTACAAAATGAAAAAAAAATCAGGACTATAAAGAATTCACCTGAACAGTAGTAGTAGTAGTAGTAATTTATGAACAGGCCTTTTTTAGGGCTGTGGGCAGAGCCTATAGCCATTTTGGGATAGCTCAGTGGCTCTAAAAATGGCTGATCGTGGAACCTTCTGTTGGAAGTATCCTTTCAAAAGTCCAATGGAGCTTGAAACCCTCCACCACGATCGGCAGCAACGGAATAACAGCCACACTATTTCAGCTGTTACTTCTGCATTCCGGGGCATGAACTGCTCATGCGCGACTCGTGCACATGCGCAGATCTGCTGGCACCATTATGTTGTGAATGGCAAAATGCCATTCACCGCAACTTTGCATGCACAAGTGCCATGCATGAGCAGTTGTGTCACCACTGTCAACAAAGAAAATGAGTAGACATTGGGGTCCCCAATCCCTGTGTCAGCATTGTGTTGCCCCCCCACTCATGTGGCATACTGGGAGCCTACCACAGTGTGCCCAAATGTATGTTTTTTCCCCTGCTGACATCAGGGTGCCCAATCCCCATATCAGCATCATGTAACCATTCCCCCCAACTCATGTGGCACACTGGGAGCCCACCCCAGTGCACCCAAATGTCTACTTTTTGGGAGGTTTCCTGTAAATAAAGAAAACAGTCCCCCAACATATTTTTTTTATCTGTAAAAAAGAAAACGGTCCTTTGTCATCACTGCAGTCCCCCTCACCCATCCCCACCCTCCCACTGAGCACCCATCTTCCCACTCCCACCCCCAGATTCCATACTTATCTCTGGAGGTTGGCACTGTCATTTTCTCTGGACCGGGACACATCTGCACTCTTCAAAGCCGAACAGCAAACTGAAGAATCAAAGGTAAGAGTGTTATAATGTCATTCAATGGGGTTTTAACTTATGTTGATAAATAAGTCATTTTTTGGAAGTTTGGTCCCAAATTTTCAACATTGGGTTCTTATGACCCCACCTCATGAAAAGTTTCACTGTCATTTCATTACTTGGCCCCGAAAGGTGATTTTGCATTCGCTGCATGGAATCACCTTTTGGGACCAAGTCACAAACTGATAGTGGCACTGTTTATGAGGTGGGGTCTCAAAACGTCAAGTTGCAAATTTGGTGAAAAAATTCCAAAAAATGACTGCATTACTAATGTGTGTTGTGCCGTTTCTATGCATGCTCCTAACCTTGCCAATTTTTAATATTTTCCCTCCACATTTTCAACATTGCCATTTTTGCACACCTCCTTTTTAACAGTACAGCTGTCATTTATCACATTCTGCCCGAAATGCATTTTCGCACCTGTGGCACAGAATGGCATGGTTGCTCTGTAAAATCACCTTTCATTTAAAGTGAACAAAATGACACTGGCACTCTTCATAAGGAGCGGTCCCAAAAAGGCCATGTTGAAGATTTGGTGCAACACCTCCAAAAAAATGGCCAAATTACACCCGAGCATTCAATAATTTCTACGTACACTTGTAACTTTGCTCACTTGGCAGCTCGTCACAGATCTATCGGCTCTGGCCAGAGTTTGTTTCAGCCAGCCAGCAAGCTAGAGCTAGATTAACCTGCAACTGTAGACAGACCCTGGCCTGAAGATCACAACACAATTTGTTCTGTATTTAAAAATACTTAATAATCAATCAGTCAGCCATGAGGAGCACCATAGTCTCTCCACTGAAGAACAAAACAGGAGAGTCAAAAAAGTCTGCAAAAACTATTTTTTTTTCTAAATCTGATTCAGAAAAGCACAACTCTTTCATAGAGGGCAACAGCTTCCTTTCAGCTCTAGTGTCTCTGTGAATTGGCAAGGCAGGTCAAATGGTAAAGCTCTGGAAAGTCTCTAAGCAGCCTGGGGATTGGCTGAGGAGAGCTCTCAGGATCTCAAAGTCGCATCGAATGTGTGACCATCAAATACCTTGAATACCCTGTAGTACTTAGGTATTCATTGAATACACCTGGTGTTCAAAGTATTTCATGGCAGATTCAACTTTGATGCACACCTCTACTAATCTATAACAGCAGCAGCAACATTTCATAGCAGCAGCCCATATCAAAATAAATAAAGCAGGTAATAAAGTAACAAAATAAATAAATAACTACCATAGAACAGCAGAGTCCACTAGTTATATTTCTTTGCTTAATACATAAATGTTTCAGGCAGTCAAATTACAGAGGCTGTAATTAAAACTCATGGGAAGGAGCGAGAGGAGCCAGTTTGAATGAAAGACACTCAGACACAACAGAAGGAACTTGGTGTGTGATGCAGGGGCTGAGAGTGAATCAGCTCACTGGGAAAAGGTGCCATTTCGAACAAACGGGCATTTAAATAGCCCTTTTGTATTAATGCAGACCCACAAATGACAATATGCTGCCAGGGAGGATCTTGGTTCTGTTCTGGAGAAGTCTCACACACTGCAGGGAAGTGTACATGGATTAAACGGCTTTTGGATTAAACAGCATTTGGTTTATACTGCATTTGTTTTTGAGGCTTATTTTGTATTTGGGGCTTTAAACTGCATTTAGTGTACTGACATTGTAACTGGGGGCTTTTTTTTTAGCTATCTTACAGCAGAGTTGACTTAATGGTTCAGCAATCTCACAAACTGCAGGGTCACGTTTGTGAGGCTGAAAGCCCCCACTTGCATACTGTATAATCCTGATCAAGTAATTTAACTTCCTTGTGCTCTCAGGTTACACCTGGAAACAAGCTTTCAGTTTAGTGTGGCTCTCTTGGTGCAACAAGGGTAAACAAAAGAAAGAAAGCAGGTGAATAAAGTTATTATACTTACCTGGTAATGCAGGGGTTGTACATTCAGAGCTTAGTTCTGTGAAATTTGGTCCTTCAGTGGTCTGAGTGAGCAGATTGTTTTTCATTCCTACACTCAGATGGAACAGAAGGAAGCACTGCATGGAGGGGTGGGAAGTGTATCCAAAGGATCGCAAGGGTGATAGTAAGAAAGGAGGAACTGGATATCATTGTCCACCTGGGGACAAATGACCTGGGAGGGGACAGGGTGGAGATAGCCAGAATCCATAAGGATTTTATGAAGTTGGGGGGGGCCTGAAGCAGATAGCACACTCTATCTCCTTCTCGGAGGTACTACCTGTCTACCTGTCCACCGTAAGGGGGAGTCTAGGTCACTCTGCATCCAGAAATTGGGCCATACCTGGAAGGATGCAGGCCTATATAAGGATGATGGCATGCATCCATCTGGGGAGGGGACATTAATCTTAAGTGAGAAGTTTGAATGCTTCAGCAGCAAGCATTTAAACTGGCCGGGGGTGGGGCAGGAAGGTCAGAAGGCTGAGTATCCCCCCTCCCCCATGAGCACATGTTCTTCATGAGTACCCAAGGAGTAGATAGACAGACAGAATGAGGGCTAAATTCAACATAAGGGAGGAAGACGGGGAGGATCACAGAATAAGAGTGCCCAGGATGGGGGAAGGCTTATGACAACAAAATAGGAGAGGGGAAGGCACATCCTGGTGAGCCATGTGTGCCAATTCCCCTTAGTAACAAGATGGAGGACCTTGAGGCACCCTTGGCACAGTCAGACCTGGACATTGTGGCCATCATAGAAACCTGGTATGATGATAACCACAACTGGGAGCTGGCCATACCAGGCTACAATCTATTCAGAAGGGACAGGACAGGCGGGGGGGGGGTTGGAGTGGCACTTTATGTGAAAGATAGCATAAAATCCACAGATCTTCAAGGGGAATGGGGGGGATACTGTGAGTTAGACTAGAAAGAAGAACAAGGTCAGCCATTCACACAGGGGTAATTTACAGACCACTAGCTCTTCCAGGGGGAAGAGATGGGCAGGGAGATGATGCTGGCTATCCAAAGGATGGCTCACAAGGGGGAGGTAGTGCTGGTTGGCAATGTCAACATTCCAGATGTAGACTGGAGTCTCCAAGCAGCAGCATCAACCAAGAGCAGGTTTATCCTGGACTCCCTAAAGGGAGCCTTCCTTAAACAACTGGTAATGGAATCCACACAGCAGATGGCAATACTGAATCTGATGCTCTCAAACTTGGACAGTGTGACAGGGATTACAGTAGGGGAGCACTTGGGGAACAGTGAGCACTGGTCAGTGTGGTTTGATGTAACTGAGGGGTTAGAACACAGCCACACAAAAACATGAATCCTTGACTTTAGGAGGGTAGATTTTGGAAAAAATTGGGAAATGCTTGGAAGAGACACTAGTTGGAACAGAGAGAACATTAGGGGTGGAGGAGCAGTGGGCAGTATTTAAATCAAGTATAACAAGGGCAACACAATTATATGTAAAACAGGTAAGCAAGGGGAAACCATTATGGTATTCCAAGGAGGTAGCTGAGAAAGTGAAAGCCCAAAAAATCACCTTCAAACAGTACAAAAAGACACAGGCAGAAGGGGACAAGGAGAGATATCAGGAGAAAGAAAGGGAGGCAGGGAGGGCAGTAAGGGAAGCCAAAGCATGAACAGAGGAATGCACTGCAAAATCAGTGGTTAGAGAGGACAAAATCTTCTACCGGTACGTCAGTGAAAAAAGAAAGGCAAAGGGAAGAATAGTGAAGCTGGGAACGGGGTAATTCTGCCAAAAACAAAAAATGCTCGGCAACCAATGCTGCAAGCAAAAGGGCATGTGCTGCAACGTCATTGGGTAAAACACCTTCCTGACACAAACAGTGCACATCCTTTAAATTAACCGGCTTCTTTGTGTTTTTGCATGGGACTTTGCCCCCAACACCTCCCAGAACTATTTTAACAGACTCTGAGGGGGTGTGGACTTCGGGGATGGGGAGTAACTCGGGAGGGGGGAAAAGTTTCTTTTTGAAAAAAATAAAAGCCACAAAAAGTTGCAGCACAGGGAGATCTGGTAGGAACTGAACCATGGTCCCAGGACTCCATTTCTGCTGTGTGCTGGTGCCTTAGCAACTCCACCATGAGAGCAGCTCAACCGGCACCCCAGCACATGCCAACCTGATACATCCACATTTTCAGTGTACAGCGACAGGGATAGCGGTAATTCCCTACTGCTGTTCTACCCCTGTTGCTGTAATTCCAGGCACGCTATACTTATATGTCTTTCTTGCATGGTATTGACCTAGTATCATGAGGCTGAAAGGGAAGGATGGAAGTAGAGTGGAAGATGACAACCACAAAGCAAACATACTGAACAGATACTTCAACTCAGTCTTTACAGAGGAGGGGGCAGGTAATGGGCCAGAAGGGAGTAGAAATGGTAGTAAGGGTACAGAAATTGATACAAGTCATTTTACATGGGAAAGGGTCCTAAAGAAACTGGAAGAAATGAGTAGATAAAGCTATGGGGCCAGATGGGATACACCACAGGGTGCTGAGGGAACTAAGAGAAGTGCAAAACATGCTGTCCCCCCTTGATAATGTTGAGGGTAAGGGAAGGGGACCACTCAGAGGAGTGGGGCAGACTAAGAAGCCAGGGGGATGGAGGATGGATGGGAATGGGTGGAAGGTGATCTCCCTAAATGCAAGGAGCCTGGGTAATAAAACAGCAGAGCTTGAGGCATTCCTAAAGGAAGGGGAGTGTGGATGTCGCTGCAGTGACTGAAACCTGGGCCACCCAGTACCATGATTAGAATCTGGCAGTCCCGGGGTATAAAATTTACAGGAAAGACCGGGGGGTTGGGAGAGGGGGTGGGGTAGCACTCTATGTGAGGGAAAGGATCAGATGAACAAGGGCCGAGGGGGAGGAAGGGAGTACAGAGGCACTATGGATGCAGCTTCTGGACTCCAAGGGTAGAAAGTTGAGGCTGGGGGTGGTGTACAGACCACCAGCCCAAATAGTGGAACTGGACAGGCAGGTAGTGGAGCAAATAATGAGGGTGTGTAGAAAGGGGAGTGTGGTGATTGTGGGTGATTTGAATCTGCCAGGTGTAGATTGGAGCGCATGGTCTCCTGACACAGCTGGTCAGTGGGCCAACACGACTTGGTAACATGCTGGACTTGGTGCTGTTAAATGGAGAGGTAGTGAGGGAAATAAGGGTGGAAGATCCACTAGCTGGTAGTGACTACCAAACAGTGTGGTTCACTATCAAATTGGGCAGGGAGTCTGGAGGCACAGTAACAAAGGTGGTGGATTTTAGGAGGGTGGACTTCGGGAGGATGCAAGAAATATGCAGGTAATTAGGCCACAGATGGATACACAGCAAAAGTGGGAAATTATTAAAACTGGGCTAACTGAGGCTGCATACACTTGCACCAGGACTAAGAGCAAGAAGTGCAGAGCCAGGAAACCATGCTGGCTGAACAGGAAAGTGTTGGAGGGGGAGAGGGTGAAGAGAGCTATGTACCAGAAGTGCAGGAGAATGAGGAAGGAAGAGGACAGGAAGGCTTATGTGAGTTGGTCTAAGGAGATGACCAAGCAAGTGAGAGTAGTCAAGGCCTCCAGGGACATAAGGTTAGCATAGAGCATTAAGGGAGGGGAGAAGGACTTTTTTAAATATGTCAGGGAAAAGAAGAAGTGCAGGGACCATATAGTGAAGATAAAATGGGGAGGGGAGTGGGTGGAAAAGGGAGAGGAACAAGCAGAAGTACTAAATGAATACGCTTGCTCCATTTTCACAAAGGAGAAGGATGGTCCACTGCCACCATGGATTGGGAGGGTAGGGGTGGGAAGGAAGGAGATGATGGACAGAATGATCGAGGGGAGTAAAGTACTAGAGGGTCAGAGGGCATTAAGAGTGGACAAGGCACCAGGTCCTGATGGTATCCACCTCAGGGTGCTAAGGGAGATGGTGGAGGTGTTGGCTGAGCCACTGGCAGACCTGTTCAGTACCTCCCTGGACATGGGATGGGTGCCTCCAGACCGGAGGGCAGCCCATGTGGTGCCTATATACAAGAGTGGCCCTAGGGACAGGCTAGGAAATTATCAGCCTGTCAGTCTCACTTCCATAGTGGGTAAATTTATGAAGACGATACTGAAGGAGAGGCTGGTGTTGTTTCTTGAGGGTGATGACATCCAAGATGGACAGCAGCATGGGTTCATCTCAGGGAGGTCTTGTCAGACCAATCTAATAGAATATTATGGCTGGGTAACAAGAGAACTGGATATAGGTCATGCTGTAGATGTCCTGTACTTGGATATCAGCAAGGCCTTCGATTCAGTGCCTCATGGGAGGCTGGGAGGGGAAGCTGACTGCTGCAGGGCTGGGGACAAAGCTAACAAACTGGATAAGGAACTGGCCTCAAGGGAGGCTGCAACTGGTGGTAGTGAGGGGGGAGATCTCAACACCTAGACCAGTGACGAGTGGTGTGCCGCTGGGCCCGGTGTTATTTGGGCTCTTTATCTCAGATATTGCAAGCGGAGTTGGGAGCAGGATTAGTCTGTTCGCAGATGATACCAAAATGGGGACAGTGGCGGATGAAGAGGATGGATGGAAACAACTACAAGGGGATCTAACTAAACTGGAAGTATGATCAGAGAAGTGGCAGCTGGGATATAATGAGAAAAAGTGCAAGGTTATGCACTTCGGGGAAAAGAACCCGAGGAGGGACTATTGGTTGGGAGGGGTGAGACTGGGGATCACTGAGGAAGTGAAGGACATGGGGTGTTGGTATCAGGGAGAATTAGCAACTCTGCCCAATGCAGAAAAGCAGCAGCTAAGGTGAACAGGATTCTGGGCTGTATCGCAAGGGGTTTCTCATCTAGGCATAAGGAGGTGATCCTGCCCGTCTACAGATATTTGGTCAGGCCGCACTTGGAGTACTGTGTGCAGTACTGGTGGCCGTATCTGAAGAGGGATATTAATTTACTGGAAAGTGTGCAATGGAGGGCAACAAAAATGTTGCAGGGGATGGAGGTCAAGGTCTACGAGGACAGGCTGAATGAGTTGAATATGTACATGCTGGAGGAGAGAAGGGATGGGGGGATATGATTGAACCATTCAAGTATTTGAGGGGGCTAAACAAACCTAGCACTGAAGAGGTGTTTAAACTGAGGAAGGGTAGGAACATGAGGGGGCAAGGACTAAGATTAGAGGGTGGAAGATTTAGGAGAGAGAGATAAGGATGCACTACTTCATGGAGAGGGTGGTGTCTAAATGGAATGCTCTACCGGATGGGGTGGTATCATGTAAGACAGTAGGAAGTTTTAAGAGGGAGTGAGACAGAACATGAGGGCGGGTCTGGGTGGAAGTGGTTGAGGCCGTCATGGGAATGACAGATGGGGAGGGGGTTGGGGCAGCTGCAATCTAGGGGGCTAGCTGCACACTCGGGTAGACATTGATAAACCGTGTGGTCTGTTTCTACTGACAGATTCGTATGTTTGTAAGTGGTGGCTGACCCTCTGGCAACCCTGTTCAGCCAGTTACTGGAATCAGGAGAGGTACCCAAAACTGGAGGACAGCAGTTGTACTCCCCCTTATACAAAAGTGGGAATGTAGAGGAAGCAGAAAACTACAAACCACTCAGCCTGACCTCAGTGGTGGGGAAGATCATGGAAACACTAATGAAGGGAAAAATAGTGGAACACCTAGTTACCAACGGTCTGCAGGACTCAAGGCAACATGGTTTTACTGGAAGGAGGCCAAGCCAGACTACCCTCATTGAATTCTTCAAATGGGTGACAAAGGAGGTGGGGGGGGGGCAGTGGATGTGGCCTACCTGGACTTCAGCAAGGCCTTTGACACTGTGCTGCATAGAAGGCTGGGGAACATGGGAGTGGGTAGGACGGTGGTGTATTTGTGTGTGGAACTGGTTGGATAGCAGGATACAGAGGGTGGTGGTAAGTGGTTGCCACTCCACAGAGGAAAAAGTGACCAGTGGGTGCTACAAGGTTCAGTGCATGGTCTAGTCCTCTTCAACATCTTTATCAGTCACATTACATATGACACAAAGGGGAACATTTGCCTGTTCACTGATGACACAAAGCTCTGCAGCAGGGTGGACACACTGAAGGGTGTGGAGAGAATGAGATGAGATCTGCAGAAGCTTGAGGACTGGTCAAGGGAGTAGCAGTTGAGATTTAATGCAAATAAATGCAAAATAATGCACATGGGGCACAAAAACCCCGGAACAGTATATCAGCTGAGGAGGGGGAGTATATAGAATGCTCCAAGCAGGAAGGGGACCTAGGGTTATCATGTCTGCTGACCTCAAGGTGGGGAGTCAGTGTGACAAAAAGGCAAGAAAAGCAAACAGGATGCTGGAATGCATAGACAGGAGTATTACCAGCAGGAAAAGAAAGGTTATAATTCCACTATACAATACATTTGTGAGGCCACCCCTCAAGTACAGTGTCCAGTTCCGGAGACCTTACCTATGAAAGGATATAGACAGGGCTGAGGCAGTTCAGAGGAGGACAACCAAGATGGTGCAGGTATTACATCACAGAACCTATGAGGACAGGCTGAAAGACTTAAATATGTACTCCCTGGAAGAGAGGAGGGAGAGGAGGGAGAGGAGGGATATGCTAGAGTCATACCAGTACCTCACGGGGAGGAACAAGGTGCAGGAAAACACAATTTTTCAAATAAAAAGATGCTCCAGAACTAGGGCACATTGGATGAAACTGGAGAGAGTGCAGTTCAAGGGGAACATGAGAAAGTACTTCTTCACAGAGAGGGTGGTGGACAAATGGAACACCCTGCCAGATGAGGCGGTGGGGGCAGAAACAATTACAGTATTTAAGATTGCATGGGATAAGCATAAGGAGATCCTGGTAGTTGGAGGAGGGGGACAACCTACAGTAGTTCTAGGGAAGCTTAAAGAAGCACAGTACATGCAAAATGGGCAGACTAGGTGGGCTGTAGGCCCTTATCTGCCATCAGCATCTATGTATCTATGATGGAAGATGGGGAGGAGAAGTAGGAAGAGAGGGTGAGGGTGAGGGATGGATACATTAGAGCGTTCGTAATAAGCAAACAATATTGGAGACCACCAACTGCAATGATTATATGGTTATCTCAACGTTTCTACCACTGACTTGGTCAACATTTCAAGAATGGAGCCAACTGAAAAGACTGAATAAGTCCTGGTGGATGATGGGCTAGTAACTTATATTGACAGAGGGCTTCTCTTCTTCACAGTTTATTGTCTAGGTCCTCTACTCTATCTCTAATGCTTATTTTCTCAGTCACCACAAACTTGAATCAAACTCAGTTTCCTACTCACTGTATATGCATAACAAGGGCATTTGTTTTTCCTTTGAGTAATCGCTCCCAATTGTTCCCTTAATTTTTTTGTAAGTTTTAACGTCTTGCCTATGTCAAATGTTTTGCAGGAACAGGATGCAGTGCAAACAACAGACTTGGTGGAACAAGTGGCAAAATTCCTAAATATGTATTGGGTTTTCAGGTCAGGATTTCAATACTTATTCCCTGTTTGGATATGGGTCAAAACTTAGAAGTTCCACATGGAAACATATCATTTGTTAAAAGCTAATGTCTCCCTTTTGCTTCCTGTGTCATCTTGTAATGGCTTTCTAATCATATCTCTCAGATTTTAGCCTCTTTTATAGATCATTCTTGGTACTGAGTCAGTTCATGATTTTAGTTTATCCTCCAACATTAGGATCTGCCATTTTTTCCTGCAATTTGTTTTATTTCGTGCATTGGGGGATTAAAAGTAGTAACAAAACTCATATGATTGTCTTTATTTTTAGCATCTGTTTTTCTCCTTTCTGCATATCCATTATCTTTTGGTTCCTATCACAATTTTCCACTTCCCTGGCTGTCTTATCAACACGTTCTGTATTATAACCCCTTCTTAAAAATTATCTTTGAAAATAGAACCCTTATGAACCTTGTACATCTGCATAGCATTCCTTTTCTTTGCCTTTTGTGGCATTTGACCTTCAAGCTCCTACATTTCTGAGGAAGTTTCTCCTTATCTTGAGTTGTGCATCCCAGCTAATGCCTTCTCTAAAACTGGGGTATTCATGTGTAGAATGAAACTGAGCTTTTTTTAAGTAGGTCTGCCATTAACTTTCTGATGAAGGACTATGTAAGTTCAAAAGCTTAAAGTTTTTTCTGGAACTCTGGTAGTCAAACAAAAGGTATCAAATCACCTCTTTGTGCATCTTTGTGCACAAGGACTAATACAGCAACAGGCAATTTTTGATATCTTTGAAAATAATTGAGAATAGGAGGAATACTTGAGGGAAAGAGACATTTCATGCAGATGCTTTGTGCCATTCAAGGATATCCAGGAAAGAAATATGAGCATATCGCAAAGGTGTTTAATATAAAAAAGCTAATGAAAATGAGTGTAGGGTGTGGCTTGGATGCCAACTAGAACGGCCTCTTGGTTTTGCCACTCCATTCCTGCTCTCTGTCAAACATAAATTTTTGCACGTACATTCGGCTGTCTCGATGGCTAGAATCTCCTCCCTCAGTTCACCTAAGCCTCAAGAGCATGGGGGTTCCTGTGGTGCCATAATCATTGGTCATAGTTCCTTTTTTCTCTCTCTCTCCCTCACTAGCAACTCAACGTGTCATGGTATTCACTATCCTTGTTTCCCACCAATATGGCAGCCACTAAACTGTTCCCTGATGGCTGGAGCATAGAGTGGGGGATACTTACCCCAGAACCAACCTTCTCTGAGCTATATAGCACAATGGCTCAAGTTGGTCATGGTGGACATGGCTGAGCCATAAAACCTCAACAGCATCCACAGCTATGGAGGTTTGATCCCTCATGGACCATGTCAGTACAGCCAAGTTACATGTAGAGGACCTTGAGGACACCCAGCAACACATGCTGAGATGGCTGGAGAAACCTGAATGGTGCCTGGACTAGCTCTGGGAATAGGCCGAGGACCAGGAGAATAGAGGGTGCCACAACAGCATATGGATTCTCTGGGCCCAGAAGCTAGCTGAGGGGGTCCAATACAGAGAGATTCCCAAGTGAAATGTTACCAAAGCTGGTTGCCTTGTGATGGCAGAAGGTAATAGAAGTTGAGATGGCCCACAGAACCAGAGGACCTCATACTCCGCATGGTAGTAGACCCCGGCCAATCATCGCCGATCTACCGAGATACTCCATGAAAGAAAGGCTACTGAGGGACACCAGGTAGAAGGGTGATCTGTATTGGAATGAGGTATGTATATCCCTTTTCCAGGATGACTCTATGGAAGTCATGCAATGGTGGAGGGCTTACAACTCCCTAAAGCAAATGCTTCGAGAAGCAGGAGTGCAATACAGATTCAAGGGATTGACTAACCTTTGTATCCAGTGAAATGGTCAATAATTTGAAGATATATCCTTTCAGGAAATCACAGGATAGATTCAGAATTGGCCAGACATATGGCATATGGCTTGGCACTTCATCTCCCAGAAGGCTGTGGGAGGGCCAAAATAGATTAGACATGGGCAACAGAAACCAAGGGAACAGTTGTGGGTAGGAGTGGGACTCTATTTCTGCATGCACTATGTTGCATAAGATGGCTGCCCCCACTACCTCTGACATCTGTTCAGCCCCTCCACAGAGACAGGAGCAGCACTCCAAGAACAGAGGCTGAAATAAACAGTGACACCAGGGGACTTCCAGCAGCCTGGAGCGGTCCAGGAGTCATACCCCTAGGGAGTGACGTTCAGACTGTGAACTTAATCCCCCCTAACAGTGAAATTAGCTCGAGGCTTATCTAATAGCCATTACTCTGCACCTCATAAGGAGAAGCACCCCTCCTGGACACCACTGAATCAGACATCCAACACACCTTCTTCATGGGTCTGTATGATGGAAGCCACAGATGAAATGGACACTAGTCAGCCTGCCAAAGTGAAGGTGCTTCCCAGGACCAGATCTTTCAATGAAGTTACCACTGCTACTCTACCTTGATGCTCTAGCCTACTTGTTATTTTCTTTCCATATCAGCCACTGATAGCCAGAATGAGGTGCTTGGGGACTGTGGACTCCAATGGACATTGTTGGGTAATGTGTTAATGCAGACTTGGTCTGTATAGTCTTCATTGAGCTTCTCATTCTGTATATTTGTTGTTCAGCTATTACAAGAGGAGGGGGGAGATATGGCAATTTTTACACTCCCCTGTTTGTACATGTTCCTCCTTCCCCACTTGCCCATCCAGCTATCTCCCTATAGTGCATACCCACCTCCATGGTTGCCTTCCAATTTTTGTTTTCAGTACTTCTGGGGGATACAGCATTTTTTTCTTCTTCCTCATTGACAGATGGATTGGTTACCTTTTTGGTAATGGACTAAGAAAGTCTTGATGCATAGTGTGGCCATGGTACTCTTCTGCAATCTGTCCTGGTAGTAAGCTGGGTCAGGGTACTTCTGGGCCTAGTTGCATCCTCCCTCGCACCCTAGTTCCTTGCCATCCTGGTTTTTGCAGGGTGCATCCCCTTCCTGCAGAGGCACCCCATAAGCCATGGCTTTTCTTGTCTATCCCGCACTGTCTCTGTTCACCAGTGCCACCTGGACCAATCCCCCTCACCCTGGTTACAGAGTCAGTGCTCTCTTTTGGGGCCAGGCACAATACTACTGTAGTGGGTGGGGGTTCAGGCCCATGGACCAGTGTACTATACAAGTACGAGTTGATGGGAGGTCTAGTACAAGTCTTCAGTATAATTATTCTCATTCCATGCACCTCATTGTGTACCATTATTGTAGAGTTTGGTGAATATTGCTTTCCACCTAACTGTAGCACATTAGGTACAGTAGCGTTTAGTGAATTTTATGGGTTTTTTTACTGTTTGCATCGATTAATTTTCGTTCTTTTGGTCTGTCACTGTTGCTTATGCTTCGTAGTGCTTGGTTTACTTATATTACATTGTAGGCCAGCCCCATTAGTGAGGCCTTATGGTAGATTTTATAGACGTGTTTAGCAGTGTTTGCAGATTTATTCTCCTCTAGAGCATTGTACTATACTGACTAAGTTGATTGTATCTTTTTGGGTGCTTCTTGATGCATACAGCAGAGTCACCTCCTTCCCTCTGTTAGGAGGAGTAGTCTCCACAAACAGTCCTACTCTCCCCAGTACCCCCACCCCCACAAAATCTGGTATTGCCATCATCAGGATATATTATATCCCCCTTCTCTGTCTTTTTCATTGTTGTGACTACCAGGAAATCCACTCAGTATGACAATTGTTTCCCCTTCAGTCCCGGGTCTGAGTGAGGTGTATCTTCTGGAACATGAACGGTCTTAACCTCCTGATGAAGTGGGCAAAGATGTTACAACATTTAAAATTGTTAAGGACAGACATCACACTGCTACAGGAGATGATTCACACCAGTAAGACCATATATTGGTTGCAGAAAACCTGGGTGGAGCAAATCTTTCACAGTTCCACAATGATTAAGTCAAGTGGGGTGGATCTGCTGGTACACAAATCTCTAAAATGGACAATGGAGCAGTCCATAACTGACACACATGGGACATGGTTAGTGGTAGTGATGTCCTTCCCAGTGGATAGGGTAATCTTTCTCAATGTCTATGACCCAAATAGTGATGTGTTAGGTTTCCTTCCTCAAATCAGTCAAGCTAGCACTGAAGTTCACGGTGAGGACCTCACTACACCTCTTCTGTTTGGAGGAGATTTAATCTGGACCCTGACTTATTCCTTGATAAATCCAAAGTTACAGCAGACACTCACCCATGGGTACAGGAGGCATTCCTGGCTCTTATGGTAGAGTGGGGGCTTCTTGATATATGGAGGTGGTATAACCCCAATGGAAAAATTTATATTTTTACTCCCCTGTACACCATATGCACAGTCAAATTATTGACCTGTGACTGGTGGATGGTGAGGCAGCCCAGCAGCTTGCAACCCTAGTGCAGGTAGTAACCTAATCTTGGATCATGTCCCTGTTAGGCTTACCTTTTATTCCCCTGGGGTACAAGGTGTCTCTCCTAGATGGTGATGGAACCCCCTCCGGCTAAGAGATCCCAAATTCTGAGAATGGCTCACTCTACATACATAATGCTACTTCAAGTCTAATGGGAATGGACAAGTAGGACCACAAACAGTGTGGGAGGACTTTAAAGTCTTCTTGAGGGGACGGATCATCTCATACTTCAATGCACAGAAGAAAGAAAGAGAAAAGGAATTAGACAATTTCAAACAGGACTTGCTGCAAAAAGAGATGCAGTTCAAACAACTTTCCAACCTGCCCCCGATCTAGTAGCAGATATAGTTATTCTGAAATATAAAATCAACATAATTTTGCACCAGATAGCTGAGTGGCATCTACTCTGTACCAAATTACATTTCGGGGAGTCAGGGAAGGGCAGTGGTAAGTTGCAAGCTTACTGAGCACGGAAACAGAAATCTGAATCCCAGATACAGGCCTTGCACAATAGCGAGGGGGCAGTGGTCATGGACTTGAAGGGCATCAATGAAGTGATGAGGCAATGTTACAAAAGGCTGTGCTCCTCATAACTCAGTAATGCAGCTGATCCTCCTAGTGTACAATCCTTCCTGGAGAATACCCCACTACCCCAGCTCTCATTGGACTGCTGGGAAGAGTCTTGAAAACTTCTAATGGAACAGGAGCTCTAGGAAGCACTCATGCAGCTCTCTAAGGAAAGGTCCTGGGTGGCGACAGTTTTACAGTGGACCTGTATCAAATCATGCCTAAGGTTATCATACCCTACTTGCTAGCCACTCTACAGGACTCCAGGACTAAAGGTACCCCCCCCCCACCACCAACATGAAGGAAGCGATGATCATGCTTCTCCCCAAAAGTCCTCAAAGTCCCTTGATTGTGCTACTTTCTGAACCCATTTCCTTGATCCCCACCGACACTAAAAGGTTGGCTAAGGCTCTCCCTAGTAGACTAAAAAGAGTCCTTCTGAGCCTTATACATCCTTCACAAGCCAGTTTTCGCAAAGGTAAATCTGGAGCAGAGAATAACCGTACCATTCTTAACCTAAAATTGTACACAGAAGTCCAGCACCCCTACTGTGGCCTTGGCTGTGGATTTCTGCAAAGTCTTTGATTCTATTAAATGGGGATACCTACATTTGGGTCTAGAGACCAGTGGCTTTGGTCCCCATTTCTGGAGTTGGATTGCCACTTTATATAATGATCCCTTGGCAACTATTCTCACAAATCATAACCTATCTACTCCATTCTCTCTCTAAAAGAGCACTAGGCAGGGCTGCCCTATTTCTCCTTTATTGTTCCTGTTAGCTACAGACCCCCTCACTAGGAAATTCCTTGCCACAGAGGAAATCCAAGGGGTAAAGGTAAAGGGCAGGATGTACCTGGTTAATACATATGCAACACTTACCCCAGTCAAGAGGGGCATCTTGCAACCAGAATCCACCTAAACTTGTTACACAGACAATGCAACAAATCACAAGTTGGCAGAAAATAAGTATCACCCCTGGCATTAGGGTAAATACTTGGCTCGGGCATCTAAAAGGTCGGGAGATTAGGGTACAAAATTACTCCGAGTCCAGGAGAGAGGTGCCAGAGCTATGCTGTGTCTCCTTTCTGAGAGGGCCCCCATAAAATTTCACTCGGACTCACAGATGGATTGTCCACAACCATAACATTGGGATTGTATTGTATGGCTTTATTTTCTGATAAGATGTTAAGCAGAAACTAGTGGTCCCCAAGTTTGCACTGTCCAAACAGATGACAACACTTGCAGTAGAAGAACATTTTGTTTTCTCATAGATCACAAGCAGTACTGTACATTCCAACATGAACTTTTCTTGGAAATGAACAATCCAGCCCTTTGCTTAGGGATCTCTGTATTTCTGACCAAGGGTCCATATATTGTGGGGATTGCCACACACTTTACTTTATAGCATCCTGACGAGATGGACTATGTTAACACCTGCAGTGTAAACTGTGCCTATCTGGTAATCAGTTAGCCCTGACTGAGACTTCAAGTGAGGTTCTTCCAACCCTGGCCCCAGCCAGCCTCTGCCGTTCCTTTTAGAACACACAAACTGGATCCTTCAACCCCTCATGGATTGCTAAAGGCATCCTTTACTCTGGATTCCCCAACCCCTCCTGGATTGCTAGGGACATCCTTTACTTGTCTACATTACTCCAGCATATATCTGTGATGAACTAGGTCCAGAGTGAAATGCAATCTATCCAGCTCAGGGCACATGCACCACCAGACAACCCAAAAAGTCTTTACCAAATGCTACCGTACTCACGGTTTGATATTCCCTTTGTTACAGGCATCTGACAATATCTGAAGAAACATTCCTTCCTTGAAATCCACAGCTTTTACTAGAAACTATTTTAGTCACTTAGTCTGGGCAGCTGTGACAATCTTCAGTCCATCGGGAGTTGCCCCTTAGAACCACTGATTTCTCAGTCCCTCTTACCATTTCAACAGAAATGAACCAACTAGGATCTCACTGACACAGGTCTCCACCACTTCTTTTAGACACACTGTTGTTCCACACACTAGGGTGAGAAAAATGATGACCAGAGGTCCTTCACCCAGCCCAAGGATGCTGGCAGGCACCTCTTGCCGAATGCTGGAAAGAAAGATCCTCTCCCTTCAGCTCCACTACATGAACACACACACACACACACACACACTGAACTCCCAAGATTCTAAACTGCTTCCCTTGCAGCTGAGCTAAAAGGCTTATGCTGCTGCTACAGTTCTAAATGACATAACTCATTTTCTACCTAGCCTAAATAAGTAAACAATGAGGTGTGTGTGTGGAGAGCTTCTAATAAACCCTGTACTAGCTACCCAAAGACCTACCTGGTCTAATACTGATGAGATTCTAGTAACTCCTAGGGGACTGTGTGGTTACACATATACTGACAATCTCCTCCTTATCCTGGCTAACTTGACACAGTCAATACTGGTAGTTATGGGGTAGTTATGGGGTTGCTAGATAGATTTGCAGGCACCTCTTGCTTGGATTTCAACTGGAAAAAACTACCATCTGCCCTCTCAATACAGTTTGTGACTCCACATGTATACAGGGCACCCACATGGTGTGGGCAACAAGAGGGTTTACATACATAGGGTAACCAGTCAATATGTCACCTGAATAATACCACTGGCAAAATATCAACACTGAAATGTCAAATGCTGGAATGTCGCATGCAACATATGGCTGCCTTGTGATATTCCCATTCCCCCACTAGTGAGCAGATTGGAGTTTGTTATATATAGTTCTGTTGGGTGTGGGGGTGAAGTCCCATGCATTGGGGGTGCAGGGTGCAAAGTTCCCCTCATTGTGGTGAGCTGTAGATATTGGTTTGTGTGCGAGATTTTTTCCCTGGTGTTTACTGTTGTGTATCTTGTGTGTAGGTGTCATTAATGCTGTGCTCCTCTTTTGTATGATGCAGTGGGTTATTACCTGGCAGCTACTTTCACCTGTATGTCTGTCTTGGGGTGTTTTTGGTGAGAAGGTGTGATCCATGACTGTTTTGTGCTGTGGGAACTCTAACAGCTGTGTGGGCTTCTTCGTGTTTTTTATCTTTTTCAGTTGGTTTTCGAGATTTTGATGTGCGGCATAATTTCCGGGCGACAGATGTGTATTGAGTACTATTATGTCAGAATTTGTAACACTGGAGTTTTACAGTGCAATGTTATCACATAGTGCCCATACCTAGGGATGAAGAATACCACCTTCTGGTTAGAGATGGTTAAGGCCAATTATGACCCCTCATAATGGCTTTTGAGCCTGAAGTTCAAAAATGGGTCAAGCTCCATTTAATTCTAAAAGTGAAAACTGAGGCAATCTGAATATTTATGCATCCTAGATTTGTGTGTCTTCCACAACCTCCCTCTAACAGTTCTGGACCATATTTTCCATAGGCTAGATCAGCTCCTAGCTCTATTCCTTTGGGAAGAAAAATAAAACAGGAACAGTAAGACCAAATTAAGAGCACATTGGACACTAGGAGAACTGGGTCTGTCTTGGATGCAGGACTCTCCCGCTATCCAAGGACAGACTAGGCATCCCAAGGCCTATACTTATCTATAGCAAAACTTGCATTCAATTGAGCGGGTTCGTAAATTGGTGGAGAGTGTGGAAACAGGTGGGGAGTCACACTGTGTCAGACATCTTAATGCCTAATTTGGACTCCTTTATGTCATTCCAACAGGTCCAGAACAAATTTGCAATACCTAAATTTGACTTTTTGAAATTCCTGCAAATTGGGGGGGGGGCATTTCATCCTTTAAAAAGTCAACTCTGATACAGCCTCAGTGGGAATGGTTACAGCAGTTGCACAAGCTAGAACATGCAAAGGGTGTTGTGGGCAGTTCTATGGGTCAATGAGGGATGCCAACTTTGATGGTCAGGACAGGAGTAAGAAGGGTTGGGAATCAGAATTTCAGGAAGAACTACCCCAGGGAGAATGGGGACTTTATTTCAGGAGAGCTCACCAAGCTTATAAAGATGCAAAAGGTCATTTAATACAGATTAAGATTTTTCATACATGGTGCAGGACCCCAAATTCTCTATTCCATATGGGCCTAATGTCTCACTCCAGGTGTTGGAGGTGCAATGGCCCAGAGGCAGGGTTGCTATACATTTTATGCCAATGCACAAGGCTAGTCAGATAACAGCAGGAAGTGCTGTTTGACGGCTCTAGAGTTGGTGATAGGCAATACCACATGACCCAGTGTTGGTCCTACTAGGGAACACCTCCAAACTCCTGAGGTGGCCCTCGTCTGCCACACTTTTGCTTCTAGCAGTGATCATAGAGGCAAAGAGGGCAATCTTGATGAACTGGAATGAAATTGAATGGGAGGAGCAGCTGGGGTAGGAAGATGACCTGGGAGAAGAGTGGCGGTAAGAGTGCTCCTCTTGGGTGACTCCATGATTAGGGGGATCGGGTGGGGGGGGGAGACAACCTGTGGTGTCAGGTTCAAAAGTGTACCTGGCATAACCCGGGATAAGGCCAAGCATCTGGTGTATAATCTGGTAAAGCAATATGGGGGAACCCCTGATATATTAGTGCACTTGGGTACAAATGATATAGAGGGGAACCGTGTGATGGAGATCCGGGCTGGGTTCCAGGAGCTAGCCAGCGTATGTCAGGACATTGGGTGCTCGATCTGCTTCTCAGAGTGTGGGGAATAAGCAGAAGATAAGGGAAGTTAATGTATGGCTGGGTAAATGGTGTAAGGCCATGAGGTACGGGTGGGTGGGGGACTGGGGTGCAACCTGGTAGGACAAGGAACTGTATGCAAGGGATAGGCTCCACCTCAGCTCGAGGGGGAAAAAGGTCTTGAAGCATAGATTGGAGGGTTTCATTCAGTCTAATTGGGGTTTAAACTTGTGAGTGGGGGAGGGCTGGTGCTCACTGGCAGGCACAAACAGAATAGGCCAGGCCTTCTTCCCAAAGTGGTGGGGGGTGTACAAGACTGGAATACCCAATAGTGCAGGAGGGGGACCTTATAGGCAGCAAACTGGATGCCCTCAGGGCAAGAAGTGGCGGGGTAAGGGGCTGCGATAGTGGGTGGTCCTGATTAATGCTAGGAGCATTGGAAACAAGATGCCTGAGCTACAGGCACTACTGTTGGAGGGTGGTGTGGATGTGGCAGCTGTCACTGAAACTTGGGCCACCCTGGGCATGACTGGGACCTAAGCCTAGTTGGATACACCATGTTCAGAAGGGATAGGGCAGTTGGTGGAGGTGGTGGAGTGGCTTTTATCATTAAGGATGGCATAGGCATATGCAAGGTTGAGGAAGTGGGGTTAGTAGGTGGAGGTTCTATGGGTCACCCTGCAGGCACCAGGAGGCAGGAAGGTGAAGTTGTGGGTGGTATATAGGCCACCAGGGCAGGTGGCAAACCTGGAGGAGGGCCTGATGGCAAACCTTAGGGACCACTGTGGTCCTGGGAGGGGACAATATGGTAGAGCTGGGGAACCTGAATATGCCAGGGGCAGACTGGGCTACTATGGCATCCTCTTCAGCCAGGGAGCAGCAGCTACTGAATGTCTTTCAGGATGCGTTTCTGACCTAGCTGGTTACTGATCCAATGAGAGAGGGTCATGTACTGGATGTGGTCCTGTCAGATGGTGAGCTCATCAGGGACCTTGGGGTTGGGGACTTACTGGCGTGTAGTGATCATGCCACTGTCTGGTTTTCCCTGGACCTGGGGGGGATTGCTTAAAGATGAAGGTGGCTGACTTTAGGTGTTCTGATTTTGAGGGTATGGCATGGATACTTAGGGGCTACCTAGATGGGATAAGGAAGTTTATGGACACTGAGAGCCGGTAGGAGGTTATTAAAAAAGGGCTCCTGGAAGCTACCTAGGCCTGCATGAAGGAGCAACAGAACTGGAGCAGAGCAAGGAGGCAGAGCTGGTGGACAAAGGAAGTCCAGGATGCATTAAGGGATGAAAAGGCTGCTTATAGCAGATACAGGCATTCTCTAGGGGTTATAGACAAGGAGGAGTATGATAAGATGGCCCGGATGGTCATCAGGATGGTGAGGTCGGCTAAGGCAGGGTCCAAATGGAGTTTGGCTCAGGGGATTAGAAGAAGTGAAAAAGGATTCTTCAGGTACATCAGAGAAAGAAAAAAGGGAAAGGGGCAGATTGGGAGGCTGATATCAGGGATTGGGTGGGCGGAAGAGGCAGGGTAGCAAGCAGTGGTACTAAATGACTTTTTTGCCTCGGTCTTCATTTGGGGAATGGGGGGCAGCACTGCATGGGGAGTGGAGTGAGGAACCAGCTGATGGGGGGGCATGGACCTTGAAATCCCCACGGGGAGGGTGAGGGAAGCCCTCAAGGCACTAAGAGTGGACAAGGCACTGGACCCAGATGATATCCATCCTAGGGTGCTTAGGGAGTTGGCTGACATTCTGGCTGCACCTCTGATGGACCTCTACAACTCCTCCCTCCAGTCCAGTTGGGTGCCACAGGACTGAAGGATGGCCCATATCCTGCCAATACACAAGGGTGGCTCGCTAGAGGAGCCAGGAATTACAGGCTGGTAAGCCTGACGTCAGTGGTGGGCAAAGTGATGGAGGTCATCTTAAAAGAGAGGCTGGAGGGGTTTCTGAGGGCAGAGGGACACCTGGATAATCATCAGCATGGCTTTGTTAAAGGCAGATCATGTCAGACCAACCTGGTGGAGTTCTATGACTGGGTGACAAGGGCACTGGATCTGGGCAGGCCAGTGGATGTCTTCTTTCTAGACTTCAGCAGGGCATTTGACTTGGTGCTACATCCTGGGCTGCTGGATAAGCTTAGAGAAATGGGGTGGGGGTACAGATGGTCAGGTAGATAGGGAGCTGGCTAGCAGGTTGTTTTTAGAAGGTGGTAGTTAGGGAGGAGGTCTCGTGTCCAAAGAGAGTCATTAGTGATATCCCACAGGGATCAGTACTGGGCCCACTCCTGTTCAATATGTATATCTCAGACATTAGAAGTGGTATCAGGAGTGAGATGATCCTATTTGCTGATGACTCGAAGCTGGAAGAGGTGGTGGATGGGGAGGAGGGGAGATTGGCCTTCCAGGAGGACCTGGAGACTCTGGAGGAGTGGCCACACACCTGGAAGCTGAAGTTTAATACCTGGAAGTGCAGGGTTTTGCACCTGGGGGCCAGAAATCCAGATCATGTCTACACCTTGGGGGGGGGGGAGACATTGCAGGTTTCAAGGGGTGAGAGGGACCTTGGGTTGGTGGTGGATGCCAAAATGCACAATTCAGAGCAGTGTAGGATGACTGCAGCCCAAGCTAATAAAATGCTGGGGTGCATAGCCAGGAGGATAACCTCAAGGAGCCAGGAGGTACTCCTCCCATTGTACAACTGCCTGGTTAGACCGCATCTTGAGTACTGTGTGCAGTTTTGGTGTCCTTATTTAAAAAGGGATATTGCTCTTCTGGAGAGGGTCCAGAGGCAGGTGACCAAGATGGTATAGGGCCTCTGGGTCAAGCCCTATGGGGAGAGACTCAGGGAGCTTGACCAGTACTCTCTGAAGGAAGCAGGGACAGAGAGGACATGATCAAGGTCTTCAAATATCTCAAGGGGATAAGTAGGGTAAGCCAGGATGGGGTGCTTCAGCTGAGGGAAGGGGGGGACACCAGGAGACACTCGATGAGACTGGTCAGTGGGAGATTAAGGGGAGAGACAAGGAGATGATACTTCACTGAGAGGGTGGTGGGACCATGGAATGCACTGCCTAGGGAGCTGGTGGCTGTTGAAACTGTGGAGGGATTCAAGAAAGATGGGGATAGGTATAGGGGGAGGGTGCATTTTAGTACCCAAGCGGGGGAGGGGGTAATTGCGTAGGGTGGGAGGGGGAGGCCGTGATGTTGCCCGGTAAGGGCACTGATCCCCCGAGCAGACTCAATAGACCAGAGGGCCTACTCTGCTGGCTTCTTAGTATGTTAGAATGTTAGCATGTAACTCAAGCACCAAGTGCCACCTTCTGTCATGACATGGCACTCAGCTGTGGGAATAACAGCTGTATTCGAATGAACGTCCTTCCTGGCCCAAGGTAAACTACCACTCTACTACAAAAAAGGCACAGGTTTCTCCACTCCAACCTCTGTTTAGTCCCAACCCCACAAATTGAGAATCCACCCCCATCTCCATCAAGTTAATCATATCAGGTGGGTCGGATGGAGAAAGTCTGGTGTAAAGACATGGGATAACCCTCCGCCTGCTCTGGGAGGACTGGATACCTGTAGGGTTCATTACTCTAACTTTAGTTCCTATGAAGAAATTGCATGCTATGGAGTAAACCCTTCGGCACATAGTTGCTACCCATTTTACTGTCAAATGATTTCAACATGAGTGGCTAGATATACTGAAGTGTTCCCACACAATTCTAGGAGTTGAGCTTGAACATTGGTTACACGGTGGTACATTGCTAGTGCTAATCTTATGTTCATGGTATATTGTGATACAGACTATGAACTGCTTTTTGTTACTGGGTGGTCTACGTAGATTGGTCAATTCATTGTTATGATACTCACTGTCTGCATACCAATGTATGCATTAGCAACAGTTCTCGCCATGGAATATATGAATAAGTCAAGAACCCCCTATATGCTGTTATGGAATGTAGTCTTGCAAGCCTATAATGTTGGATGATGCACAATACTCTGCATGTTTGGTCTTCTATATGCTGTTCTTCAGAAAATACAACAAAATGTGTCATGTTAACAAAAAAAAAAAGAAAATGAGCACATCTGATTGGCTGAGCAGATTCCAACAGGGTTATGTTAATGTTATAAAAACATATCTGGTCAGCCTCAGTGCTTTCTCCCCATGTGCATAAATCTCTCAAACCAAAAATGTTTTAAACAGTTGAATTCTACCCATGTTTAAACTGAGACTACCAACAGCCATCACCAAAGTCCTGCTTTTACCGCTGTCACCAAGTGTCTCACACTGCAATCAACTCAACGGCTCAAGGGTAATGTGAAGAAATTCTTTTTCATGGAGAGAGTGGTGGACGCATGGAACTGCCTTTCTGGAGAGCTTGTGGGGTCTAAAACAGTGAGGGAATTCAAACATGCATGGGATAGACATAAGGCAATTATAGTGGGGGGTTGCAGGAAGTAGGCTGTTGGTTAACTAGAATCTGCAGCTTATCCAATAGGTAGGGAAATGGGCAGACTGGGTGGGCCAAGTGGTCCTTATCTGCCATCAAAGTCTATGTTTCTATGTTTCTAAGTTTAATTAATTCTAAATTAATGTTAAATTAGGAATATTTTTGTTCAAGGGTGTCTTTGGCTTACTGCCTCCCTCCATCTCGACACTTTGTTCCGATCCCAATCGGTTTAAGGAATACTAGGCTCCAGAATAGGGAATTATTTGGTATTCCCTTATATAGGAAAGTTATAGGTCAAAAATCAGTCATTTATAGGGCCATAATTAATGGGCTTCTCTTTTTCCCACAGGGAAACCATGGCGTAATTTGTCGGTATAAGGAGGCGTTTATAACGGCAAACACATTATGATTTTCCACCTTCATGCATGCTCGAACTCCTCGCTTCACAAGCCACAGAAACCCTACCGCAAACACACCATAGGAAAGACAGACTGCCACGGGACACCGGCAGTAAATAAATTATTTTAAACTACTTCAGATGTTCCACTCGACTACTGGATGCACCCCATAACAAAATTAAAATAAACTGAAAGCGGACCTCACGCGCTGAAGTAATCTGACTGCACCGACAGAGCAGTCTTTTTTTATTTTATATATAATTGCTGAAATTGAAAAAGTGAAACCCAACAATTATATAAAATAAAATATAGGTCTCGGTGTGTAAACAGAATTTACACACCCCTGGGGTTTGCGCATGCACAACCCTCGAGTTTCGCTTCTCCCGGGTTTATGTAGCATCAAACCCTCGGTGTGTGTAAATTCTCGTTACACACCGAAACCCATACTTTATCCTATATATAATTACCGGCGCTGCCTTTTTCCCATAGTGAAACCGTGGTGTAATTTGCCATTATAAAGGAGCGTTTGTAACGGCAAACACGGGCATGATTTCCCTTCCTCTGCGCATGCTCATGCAGCAGCGCTACCAGCCATCAGCACTCCTCGCTTCCGTGTTACCGAACCACCAGAACAACTCAGAGGTAAGTCCTCTTCTTTTCTCCCCCCTTATACCCTGCACAGAAAGACGTGAAGAAATCAGGGGGGGAAAAAAAAACCTGTTTAAAATATAAAAATCTCGGCACTGCAGTAAAACGACCGACCGTGGCACACACTGGCAGGAGAGACAGACCTCTTTATTTTATATAATTGCTGGGGCAAAAAAGGCAAACCCGGCAATTATATAAAATAAAAAATGGGTCGAGGGTGTCAAACTCAATTTTTACACACACCCGAGTTGTGGGATGCTTTTCACAAATCCCTCGGGCTTCACCCTCGGGGTTTATATAGCATCCCACAACTCCGGTGTGTGTAAAATCTCGTTACACACCCTGACCCATATTTTATTCTATATATAATGTATTTTAATAGCATTCTCTTTTCTGTTACAAATTCTAGTATAGTGAGGACATTTAAGTATAGGTTGGTTCAATGACTTGATATCAAATCAGAGTGCAATTGTTTTCACTAATTATGTATTTGGTCTAAATGTTATATGTGATTGTAAATATTTGTTACTTATATGTATTCTATGGTGTTTTGTATTTAAATAATGTGTGTTTCTTTTGTTAAACTTGTCGCTTCTGAAAACAGTCAATTTACTCATCTTGCTTACAAGTATATAAAAAAAACATTCTTACTATGAATCCTTAGTCCCTTTGTTGGCTAGTTTTACTTAATATGGCACAGTTCAATGTCAGTTTTCAGCAACAGTTTCTTGCATTTCCATGTCCATATAGCAAGAGCACCATTTACATATCACTATGCCAGCAGTAAATCATGCTCCAGTATCCATGTGAATGGACAAGACAGAGTGAGCGTTAACTGCATTTTATCAAACATGATACTGGTAGCATGGCAGAAAGATTTGGATTAGAGAGCAGCCAAATGCATTTATTTATGCATGTGCCACAAACACAAGCTGCCTCAGTCCAACAGCAGCAAAGTGGCTGGTCACTGATGTCATGACACCAGGATGTCATCTCATTTTCCTCACTTGCTCTGAAGAAGTATCAGTGACTTACTTTTTTTTTTGTTGTATCAGTGACTTACACTGGCATGTAAAACCAATGAAAACATTTTGGGAGCCTGGCTGAGCAGTTTGGTTTGGTAAGTGCTCAAAGCAGTTTTATTTGTGAGCAAAACTGATTACATGCTCCCTTTGTCACAAAAACATATCCAGTTGCAATGCTCTCTAACATCAGAAAGTTGGTGTATCCTGACCTCTTGCATGCAGCATTAATGTTAGTGTCACTATTTACACGTTCAATTTTCAATCAAATGCAGTAATGTTCCCATGTAAAAATATGAACAAACAAACAAAAAAACACTATACAGTGCATCTATCATTCTTTCACAAAACTGTGATCCCTGCCTGCCCTTGCTGAAGCCATTACTTACTCTGTCTGGCACCATACAGCTGCTGCAGATAATTTCTCTGCCTGTAACAGTGGTAGTCGGAGAATGCTGGAAAATGAGCTATGACAGCTTGGCTTGAGAAATGGAACCATATTTATCGCTGATGGACTATTTTACAGATATATCCCCACATATTCAAAATAAACTAGATAGGTAAACTCCAATGAATGTAAGTTTAAATAGCCTTTTCATAATAGCAATAGGGTACTGCCACTGGTTATGTTAATGTTCAAGTTACCCAACTCCTGGGGGCATGAGGCACTCAGCTGCACCTCGCACCACATTACACCCCCACAGGGTGATTAACTAGAACATTCACATAACACCTGGTCATACCTTATTGCTTAAGTACAGAAAGAAGAGCCACTTGCCATGCTTGCAAGGTGATGCAAATATGCTTTTGGAGCCCTATCACAGAAAATATCACATAGTATAAAATGGAAAATGAAAACACTAAATCAAATGTTGAATGACTACCTTCTGAAAAAAATTATGATTCTTATAAAGAAGCACAATTTTGGATGACAGACTTTTAACTTATTTAAAGATGTGAGTCTCACCTGAGAGAACAGTGTCTAAACAAATCCCAAAATACTCATAGGAGTTAACATTCTCCAAATGCACGTTGCACAAAGTGGTAATAGTTAAATAATTTGTCAATGACTGATTACATAGTACAGTATACCAGCTGGGCCAAAACAACATTAATTTAATCCTGTATTTATTAATTAAAATGTTGGAATTCTGAAATAGCCTTGAAGAGCATCAAAGTCTGATTGCTTGGCGAATTGCACAGATTGAATAGTTGCTCTCAAGAGATACAGTACACTATTATCAGTATAAAGCATTGCCAATATGCTGTCCCAAGGTACTACTATAGAGGAAAAATAAAAGGAAGCCCAGGACAGAATCCTGAAGAACCCCTTTAATAACTGTGAGTGGCCCTGAATTCCCTCCATCCTTACTCTCTGGCTGCATTCCTGACAGCAGTTGCTGAATCAAGCTATTGCCATCCTCCAAAACTTAACACAGAAAGTCTGTCCAGAAGTAAAACTTGATCCACAGTGTTGAATGTTTTGGACAAGTCAACAAAGACAGCCCTGGTAAACTTGTTGCCATTTTCTACAAGTTGATATCTTCCAAGACCCTCAACAATGTGATATCCGTTGAATGTTGAGCCTTCAGTCCTGTTTGATTAATATCCAGTTGAGTGTCATTGGACAAAAATCTATCAATGTGGTTAAAATCCAGTATCAGTGGCTCAGCAGGTAGCACACTCCCCTCTGAGGCCAGGAGATTAGAAGGCTGTGGGTTCTATCATCACTCCAGGCACTTGGATAAAATCCCAATATTGACACTGTAGTGCAGTATGAGGGGAGTGCTGCACTTCTGAGGTGCCGTCTTTCAGATGAGATGTTAAACCAAGGTCCCATCTGTCTGTTCTGGTTGTAATTCAGGTAGATGTTCAAGATCCCATAGCACTCCTCAAAAAGAGTAAGGGAATTTCACTGGCTCCCTGGCCAAATAGCACCCCATTCACTAAAGATACCACCAACAGCTTACTCTGGTTCAAGGTTAGTTGACATTCATCTGTGTCCCCCTCCCCCGGGTCATGCCTGAAAATAGGCAGAATTTGTCTAGTGCACTTACCTGGTCAACAAAAATGAAATAAAATAACAAATCCAGTCATTCCAGCAACTTCAATATGATCAGCAAACGAGAAGTTGGCCTAAAATTGCTTACATTGTACAATTATCTGCCTTTGCAAATTGTAATAACTCCTGCTTATTTCAAGGTGGTTTGAAAGGCCCCCTGTCTCTTGGATTCATTAAAAAATGGGAGATAGGTAAATATGTTGGAAAACTTTAAATGTTAGCTATCAATTTTGGGTCTATATCATGAGGAACAGAACAACAACCATATTTCACATGCAGTAAACGTTCCAGAATCTCTAATGGCCAAATAGAAGAAAAATAAAAACTGACTACTGAGTTGCTTGATTCTCAAGAGAAACTTCAAATTGATCACACATTTTGGATTACAATTTGAGGACAGTGATCATGAAAACAAGGAACTAGAATCCATGAAAAGTTTGCTGAAGACATTAGGAAGCTCACGAGGAAATTTATCTAAGCCACACTCCACTAAAAAATCAAGTGATTGGCTGTTTATTTTATCCTGTAGCATTTTGCACACAGAACAACATTTTAGAGGTCTTTTTTGTGGTCTGGAGTCAGGTTCTGATAATATTTTCCCTTAGTGTCACGTGGACCTCTGATGTAATTATCCATTACAGACCCAGAATTTTGCTAATCCTGTACAAAATTCAAGGAGTGAGCCATACTCCATTCACTATCTTTATCTTTAGCCATTTTGTGGCATTCTATTTAATAACAAGGAAGAGGGTGATCCATATGTCCTATTTTTCAGATGGAGATGCTTGTTGTAAACATAGAGAAATTCAGAAAAAAAAGTTCCAAGCATCATGTTATACTGGCATATTTGACTATGATCCCAATTACAAGAACAATGCCCAGATTAAAACCTTGATCCCACCAGGTTTCCTGCCCTTACTGATTACATGCCTTTGTGACTTCCAGACTTGACTACTGTAATGTTCTGGATCTCAGGTCTAGTGGAGGTGTCCTACAGTGCCTGCAACTAGTGAAGAACACAGCAGCCAGGTTACTGTTAATCCTGCTGAGGTTGTGCCATGGTCCCTGGTCCCTTGTGATCTGTACTGGCTGCTGTTGAAGTGGTGAATTACCTTCAAGGGTGGTTTACTGACATACAAAGCCCTATATGGACTGAGTTTGGGCTATCTGAGTGAACTCATATCTCTCTATGACCTTTCTTGCCCTTTCCACTCCTCTCAGGTGGACCTCCTAGCAGTTCCCAGGGCTAGAATGTACTTCCCAGATCCCAGAGGGATGCCCCCTCGATGGACATCTTTAAGAGAGGCCAATGAGGAACCACTTGTTTGGAATAGCTTTTAACCTAATTTAATCCTCACTGGCTGTTTTAGTCCAATGCTGTATTTAATTTATTTATGCTATTTATTATTATTCTGATGTTGTATTTGTCTATTATGAGATGCCTATGTGTTTTTAATGATGTACAGTGCTCAGAGGCTTGAGTGTTGAGTGCTCGATACATAAATGTCCAACTACTAATTAAATGTATTAAGCTCATCAACAGATCCAGAAGCAAATGATTTGATACCTTTTAATGGACCGACATAGATGTAACAACAAGAACAAAGTGCTCTAGCTTTCGGACCAACCAGTCCTTCTTCAGAAGCCTAATGGCCGTTGTTTAGAAAAAACAATACTTTCAACAGTTAGATCATGCATAAAAAAACAGAAAAAATCCCCATTGGTTTAAACTACTCATTTAAGAACTACAGATGATGATGTCAGAGAAGTATAACAGTACCATGTTACCTTTAGGCTGGAGGGTCTCAGGGTCAAAGGTGCTTGGTGCAAAACACATACAAAGAATCCTACTGCATATAAATTCAATTGACATAAGTTAACACTGCTGGAGCAGATGACTCTTAAATCAAGCTATGCTTGTCACGGTGTGTATAAGGACATGATTACTGAAAAGCAACCCCCACCCAGATTAAAGGCATACTAAGATTGTCTTAGGACTCCAAGAAGTTTCAATGCATGCATTATAGACAAGAAATTACCAGTGAGGTTGTCTTAACAACATCAGTGCACAATGTATGATGTGTAAAACTTAGCTGGACCTATCACCCAGCTGTACTCTCCAGCTAGAGATCATGCCCCATAATTTCAAAAACCTCTAGTATAGTGACATGACTTTATAAATGATAATTTAAATATAAATTGACAGTACTAGTGTCAAACAAAAAATTCTAGTCGAGGACCAGCAAGGAATTAAGACCATGTAGCCTGATATGTACTAATGTCAATATACACTGAGAATTTAACAACTTGCTGTATTAGAAGTGTCTAAGGAATCTGAAAAAGTGATAATTTTAATTTATTTCCTCCTCTTCCACACAAACAATACACCCTACCACCCACATCCCCATAATGTGGAAACTAACTTTAAGGAGATTAACTCTCACACACACACACACACACACACACACACACACACACACACACACACACACTCTCTCTCTCTCTAATGAACCTTTATTCACATCAGTCACTGCAATTGTTCCCCAAAGGAATTCAACTTGTCATGAAATCCTAAGTAAAAGGGCTCATGTATCCTATACCTAAGAGAGAAATGTGACACTACTTAACTGTACTTCTATCTGCTTGTAACATTTCAGAGTTCTGGATAGAACTACAATGAAATAAAACTACCACCTTCCCAGGATAAGGTAACTAGAAGTAAATATAAAGTATGTGTGTAAGACCAGAGGTCTAACATACCTACATTTCCAAAAATCACTACAATATTACCCTAATGTAAAAAGATCTGTCCAGGACCCCCTTGCAAATGAGATCTCACAATATGTACAAAGTTAAAAAAATATGTGACAGTCTATGATAACACTCCTGTATGTACAGTAACAGGCTAGGTAATCTGAATATGGTTGCAATGGAGTTAAGCCCACTACCATTTTCTACCACTGAAAGTGACCTCTTTGTGTTACTGAAATTTTCTAAGACTAACAGGCAGGAAAAAAAAAGACTTAGATGGCTAGCATATCACAGACTGACTTTGTAACAGAACACAGTTCAGTTTACAAATGTTAAAAAGTGTGCTTTTATGTCGTAGCAAATATCACAAGATTACCATGTTTGCATACTATTCTTTTGTGAATACCTTTCTCAAGAAACCCTTGTTTTAACTCTCTTTTCTGTTTCGTGTAAGTAGTTCTGTATCTCTATTAGTTGATGGGGTTTTAGTCATGATATCTCCTCTTGTCTTACACTTTTGATGTTACCACCATCTCAAAAAAAAAGAAATTATTTGTAAACAAAGTACATTAAAGCACCAGTAAGGGCTCAATTTAATGCGACAAAAGTAAGGAAATGTGGCATTAGGATTTCCCCACCGACACCACCCAAGCAACAAAAGGAAGAAACATTAGTGGCTTGGATCTCTGGAGTCTTGACGAATCAGTGGTGAGTTCTTCCTTCTGTAAAGAAAGGACATCACGTCTGCCATTGTTTGTTCAGGGAAAGGGGTAGGCATTAGGGTTGACAACCCCAAGGAAGACCCCAGCACTGATTCACCAAGACTCTGGAGACCCAAAACCCTAATGTTTTTTCCTTTTTCAGCTTGGGGAGTGGTGGTGGGGAGTTAGGGCTGGTAAAACTAATGCCACATTTCCCTACTTTTGTGGCATTAAGTTGAACCCTAACTGGTGCATTAAGATAGTTTTTGGCAAAGAATAAATAACAGGGGTGCAGTAGCACCCTTGTAGTTAGGGTTTAGTAGGATGTCTAATGTTAAATCCCTAACTTAGCAGCTTAATACGTTCATCCCTATTCAGTGGAATTGCACAGGAAGTTTTCATGCACAGTCTTGGGGGCAAGGTCTCTTTATTTCACACGTTTCATTCCAGTTGGATATGCAGATGCTGAGTCTATATATATATATATATATATATATATATATATATATAAATTTAGGAAAATCTGTGTTTTTTTGCTGTTTCTATGTTGTCCACTATAGCCCAAATGGTTTGGAAGTTTGTTCTGAAATTTTCGGGATAGAAAAGGCTTGCACTAGAATAGTGCCTTTCATTGGTTTGGTGAAAATATACTAATCCATACCCTAGTTATAAGTCACTGAAATTTTGGTTCTGAACATACTGATCAGGGTCTTTCAGATAGAAGTGTGTTATGAAAGAGGAATCTTCTGGCTCATGACAGAAGAATTTTCTTTGAGATTCTGACTTCATGAGCTGAAATTCTTCTTTTGTATTGCGAACATATAGTTTTTGATTAAAAAAAATTAAAAACCTAATAAAAATGATGTCTCTTAAAAAAACAAACCCTGAACCTAAGTAAACAGGACCTATTTAGTTACATTCTGCTGTTTTTTTTTAATTGCTCTAGAAATAAAATTTCTGGGCAACTAAAAGTTCTGGATGAAAAATTTAGCTAGAGAAGCCATTCACCCATGTTCTATTTATGAGAACAACAGTACTTCCTTGACTTGTGAGGCTGCAGCTGGTGTACTGTTGATGGCTTCAGCTTAATCAGTGAGCCGGTGCTCATGATCTCTCTCTCTCTCTTTCTCTCTCCACCTTTTTAAATCATTGTGTCACCTTCATCTTAGTAAATCTTACATTTTTAACCAAAATGTTCTGCCTTGGTATAGTGGTGGTCTGTAAAGTATGATTTCACATTTTCTTACCCCAGATGATTGAGGAACTTCTGCTACTGTTATTGTTATTGGGGGACTGAAATGTTTTTTTACTTCGCAAATAATACTGTAGCAACACTAAAAAAATTCTCAACTGTAAAGCTGGGTCTAGAAGGTAACACTAGTATATACACAACTGGACAGCTGCTCTCATTTGATGATATTTGGTGACAATTTTATTTATGCACTGATGCAGGGACTTGGAGATGTTTGACAAGAAACATTTCAGTTCAAGCAGATTGAACTTGAACAATGATGGCATAATATAGACAATGTAAGAGAGGAGGAGATATTTTTACTAAAATCCTCCTTGTTTGGGGAGTACTGTGCATTTTCTACCACCAAAAGTGACCTCTTTGTGTTGCTGAAATTTTCTAAGACTAACAAGCAGGGGGAAAAAAAAGATGTAGAGGGCCAGCATATCATATACTGACTTTGTAACAAAATACAGTTCAATTTACAAATGTTAAAAAGTGTGCTTTTATGTCCTAGCAAATATCACAAGATTACCTTGTGCGCATACTGTTCTTTTGTGAATACAATTTCCAAGAAACTCTTGTTTTAACTCTCTTTTCTGCTTCGTGTAAGTAGTTCTGTATCTCTGTTAGTTGATGGGGTTTTAGTCATGATATCTCCTCTTGTCTTATACTTTTGATGTTACCACCACCTCAAAAAGAAAGAAATTATTTGCAACAAAGTACATTAATGTACCAGTTAGGGTTCAATTTAATGCAACAAAAGTAGGGAAATGTGGCATTAGGGTTTCCAACCCTAACTACCCACTGACACCCCCAAACAGCAATAGGAAAAAACATTAGGGTTTGGGGTTTCTGGAGTCTTGGGGAATCAATGGCGGGTTCTTTCTTGTGTGAAGAAAGACCATCATGTCTGTCATTGTTGTTTGGGGAAAGGAGTGGGCATTAGGGTTGACAACCCCAAGGAAGACCCCACCACAGATTCACCAAGACTCTGGAGACCCAAAACGCTGATGTTTTTTCCTTTTTCTGCTTGTGGAGTGGTCATGGTGGTGGGGAGTTAGGGTTGGAAACCCTAATGCCACATTTTCCTACTTTTGTGGCCATAAGTTGAACCCTAACTGGTGCATTAACATAGTTTTTGGCAAAGAATATATAATAGGGGTGCAGTAGCACCCCTGTAGGTAGGGTTGAGTAGGGAGTGTAATGTTAAACTCCTAACTTCAAAGCTTACTAGCTTCATCCCCATTCAGTGGAATGCCACAATAAGTTTTCATGCACAGTCTTGGCAGGAGGTCTCTTGATTTCACATGTTTCATTCCAGTTGGATATGTAGATGCTTGGATCCATATAGTGCGAATTTAGGAAAAATCTGTGTTTTTTGCTATTTTTATGGTGTCCACTACAGCCCAAATGGTTTGGAATTTTGTTATTAAATTTTTGGGGTAGAAAAGGCTTGCCCTAGAATGGTGCCTTTCATTGGTTTGGTGAAAAAATATTAATCCATACCCAAGTTATAACTTGTTGAAATTTTGGTTCTGAGCATGCTGATCAGCGTCTTTCAGATAGAAGTGTGATATGAAAGAAGAAGAATCTTTTGGCTCATGACAGAAGAATCTTCTTAAAGATTCTTCCTTCATGAGCCGAAATTCTTCTTTCATATGATGAACATATAGTTTTTGTTTTAAAAAAATTAAAAAACCTAATAAAAAATGATGTATTTTAAAATAATAAACCCCTGAACCTAGGTGAAGGGACCCATTTAGCTACATTCTGCTGTTTGGTTTTTGAAAATTGCCTTATAAATAACATTTCTGGGCACCTGAAAATTCAGGATGACCAATTTAGGAAGAGAAGCCATTCACTCATGTTCTATTTATGAGAACAACAGTACTTCCTTGACTTGTGATGCCACAGCTGGAGTACTGTTGATGGCTTCAGCATCATCAGTGAGCCAGTGCTCATAATCTCTCTCTCTCCACCTCTCTTATCTATCTTTCTTTCTTTCTTTCTTTCTTTCTTTCTTTCTTTCTTTCTTTCTTTCTTTCTTTCTTTCTTTCTTTCTTTCTCTCTCATTGTATTTATTTTTGTTATAAGCAAACCAGGGTGCCCAGTCCTGGAACTGCTTCATTTGTGTCCCCTCCCCTCCATATCACCCACTCCCTGTTTTATCATATTTTAATTAAATAATAGTGAAAAGGGGTGCCCAGCCCTGTTATGGCTTCTTTCCCCCTCATCCAGGTAATCTCCTATCTCAAATCAGGTACAGTGAGAGGCATGATGCTTTTTATTTTATTGTAAGGTTCAGGTTTTTCAGTTTTAAGTCTAGTGTGCTGATCCTCAATGTTTTTTAGATGCTTTTAAACACTAAATGGGGTGGGATATAGGGTTATCACCTGTCCCTATTTTTGCAGGACAGTCCTGATTTGGGCAGCTGTGTCCTGCAGAAAAACATGAAAAATGCTAAATGTCCTGACATTATAGTAGAGAAAATATTTTCTGATTTTCCTCTAAATGTTGCAAAAAACTATAATACCTTAACTAAAATACCTTAAAATAATAAAAAACACAAGAAACAACTGAAAAACTACAACACGTAGTCTTAATTCTGATTATTTAGTGAAAATATGTCTGTTGCATTGGTCAAGATGACATATTGTCCTGCGAAAAATCCAGTTTCAGTAAGAAATGTCCCATTCTGGGCTTCTTAAAAAGGTGGTAACCCTAGTGGGATATCTTTGCAGACATATTGGTTAGTACAGCCTAATAGTTATGAATTTGTTTTACTCTGCTACCAATTAAAGGCAGGGCTTTTTGTACTTCATTTCTTACTTAGATTTTCTATTACAACAGCCTTTAAAAGAACAATAGTGAGATTTCTCCAGTATAGCCTTGACACAGTACCTTTCATCATATTCACTTGTAATCCATTTAAAAAAAATAACAAACTAAGTTAGAACTGAACACATCTCTGTTTTATATTTGTGCCAAGCTTCACGTATTAAAAAAAATCAGATAACATGCACAAAATCATGCATGTGGTCCCCCAACTCCAGACAAACAAACACACACACACACACACACACACACACACACATTCACACACACTCACTCACACACACAGTCTATAATTTGTAAACTAGAAAAATTACACCACAAGTTCTAAGTTATTGTGATTGCATATTACAAGCACAGCTGAAAATTAGCTGTTTGGCAGAACAAATAATACTTAGTAGAATGGCACTTACTAGTAGAAAGGCACTTATTTTAATCTAATATTTCTATCATTGCTTTAGCTGTTATTAAGTCTCGGATACAAAGGAGTCAGTATTCACTTTCTGGCATCCCAATGCTTCTCCTCTGCCTGCCTATTGGAACATAAAGCCCTCTTTTAACATTGTGTGCATGCAGTGGTTTCATTTTATACCCCTCACAAGGAACCACAATGAGGAGCCACTGCAGCTACAGGCTATTCAGAATTTTCTAACCCCATTTAACTCCAGATTCAACTCACATGTGACCTTGGAACATCTGACTAAAAAAAAACAGTTCAAGCTTCCACCAAAAATAATTCAGAAATGTGCATCATCAAAAATAGCTATTTCCATATTTCATCAAGAAAAACACATATACCAGGGAAGTAGCCAGGGCATAGCCTGAAGACATAGGTCTTCATTTTAATGAAAAAATTATGACTAAATCTGCCTTAACTTAGCTGGCCAGGAATACCAACCTGCTTTTCTGTACATGAATGTACTAATGAGGAATGAGGCAGGGAGTTATTTATTTATTTAGTTTTTGTTGACTGGGTAAGTGCACTAGATAAATCCTGCCTATTTTTAGGCATGACATGAGGGAGGGGGATACAGATGAATGCCAACTGACCTTGAACCAGATTAAGCTGTTGGTGGTATTTTTAGTGAATGAGGGAAATTTGTCCAGGGCACTGGGGAAATTCCCCTACACTTTTTCAATAAGTGCCATGGGATCTTTAACATCTACCAATCCAGGCAGATGGGACCTCGGTTTAATGTCTCATCCAAAAGACGGCACCTCAGAAGTGCAGCACCCCTCTCATGCTGCACTACAGTGTCAGTACTGGGATATTAACCCAAGTGCCAGGTGTGGGAAGTGAACCCACAGCCCTCTGATCTCCTGGCCTCAGAGGCGAGTGTGCTACCCACTGAGCCACTGACACTGCATGTTATAAACTGTCCCCCACTGATAAATTTAAGAGGTCAACTACAGAAGCCTGGTGGGAGAAAAACTGAAAACAAAACCCTTAAAAATAATGAAATCCAGGGGGTAGAAGAAAGAATGAAGCAAAGATAATGAGTGAGCAAAATAAGGAAAGGCAAATGAAAAAGATCTGGTCATAGCCACAATGGCAGCTATTGCATTTCACAAGTGATAGCAAGATGGTGTTGATTGTTGCAGCCATTCTTCCTGAAAAACTGTGGAGTAGAATTCAGAAGGCATGGCTCTGGAACACTGTAGATGATCTCAGAGAAGTTCCAGCATTTTGAGGAGGATTCTGGTGGTGGTGGGGGGTGGAGTTGGAGTGATGTTGTGGAAATGGCGCTGCAGCGCCAGAAGGCTGGAGGATGCATACACATTTGTGCAAGTATATGCTCATGCCCATTGTCATGGCTCAATTCTGAGACCATGTTTTCTTCAATTTTTAGCTCTTGGTTTTCAAAAAGAGCCACTTTGCTCTAGTTCAGCTAGTTTAAACTAGCTGAACTTGGATCTGAAGACCCATTCATTAGTCTTCTGGCACTGCAGTTGTGAGCATGCTCAGACATCAGGACATATTTTGGAATGCTCAGCATTAGTTTTCTTTTTTTCCTCAGTGAAAAAAAAAATATTCCACACACAAGCTGTCCATGGTTGAGGGCTCCAAGGACAGCAATGACTTCAACATGCCACCCATCCTCAAGAAACTTCAGTCCCTCAACACTGAGGATGAAGCTGAGCAGAGGGCTAAGGTGGACTGCATGCTATGGTAAAAATTATATATTTTTGCTATTATACTGGCATGGTAGCACCACTATACCTAGGGTTGAGCAGGGATTTCTATGTTAAACCTCAAATTTTGCACTTTAATAACTTTACAACCATTCAATGGATTTGCACAAACCTTTGCTTGTACATTCTTGTGTGGTAGATCCTTTGATGTGCTAAGTTATGTTCCGGTCAGATTTGCAGATTTCAAGCTGTGCATAGTGCTAAAACATTAATAATTGCTGTCTTTTTTTCACTTGTTTCATCATCTCGCTACTGCAAGATGGTTTTGAATTTTGGTCTGAGATTTTCGTGGCAGAATGGGCTTGCCTCACACAAGTGCCTTTCAAGATTTGGCAAAAAAATATCAATCCATTGCAAAGTTATTTAATCTTTTAGATAGCTTTCAGGAATGGCAAAATAATTTGGTCTCATGAAAGAGGATTATTTGTTGTGAGGGGCCTATCCTGTTTTGTGAGAAAAAATCATTTTTCTTGAGTTGTCATCTTTGCACTTTAATATCTTTGGAACCGTTCAAGAGATTTGCACAAAATGTTGCATGCATGATCTCAGAAAGTAGATCTCTTGACTTGCTGAGTTTCCTTCCTGCCACATGTGCAGATTCTGAAATCTGGATGGCAAAAAAGTTAAAATAAATCCCATTTGTTACTGTTTATTGTCACCTACTGCCCAGACAGTTTGGAATTAGGTCTGACATTTTTAGGGTAGAACGGGCTTTGCCCACAGATGTGCCTTTTGGTGGTTTGGTGAAGAAATATTAATCCATTTCCAAGTCATATGGATTTAAAATGTTGGTTCTGAGCATGCTCAGTAGGGTCTTTTGGGCAGATGTTTGACACTCTACTGAGCATGCTGAGGATCAAAATTTAAAATGCTTATAATTTGGGAATGGATTAATAATTTTTTCACCAAGTCAATGAAAGGCACCATTCTGCAACATACCTTTTCTACCATGAAAAGTTCAGACCAAAATTCCAAACCATCTGGGCTGTAGGTAAACATAAAAAAAGCAAAAAAAAAAAAGATTTTTTTCTTAAAAAATGCACTATCCAATTCTTGGAATCCTCACATTCGACTAGAACAAAACTTTACAAATCAAGACACCTTCCCCCTCAGACTATGCATGCAAAATTTAGTGTAATTCCATTGAATGGGGTGAAGCTATTAATTTAATTTACTGTATATACAGTGTATATACAGTACTATAGGGTGCAGACACACCCCTATAGTTAGGATACAACCTTCACTTCTATGTTAAACTTGACATTTTGCTCTTTAATAACCACTACTAGGAATGCAAGTTTGCCATGGATGAGGTTTTAATGACTCATTGTTTGTTCATGAAATCATTAGTAAATAGTAGTAAATGTTGTGGCACTGTCATCATTGCTACATTCTGAGATACTAGTGAAAGTCATGGAAGTCCTGAATAAAGATCAAACATCATGGAATCAATGACGCGTATGACTGCCATGACAAACCTACATCCCTAACCCCAACCGTCCAAGAGATTTGCATGTAACTGGGTGAAATTTATCACAGTCAGATGAAGTTTATAAAGTACTGTAGGGTTGGAGGTCACACGAGGCTGAACAGCCAACAGAAAGCCGGGGGAGATGTTTCTCTGTGCAGTGTTCAGAGATTGAGGAGAAAGGACACAACAGCTACTGAATCTGGAAAGATTGTGGAGGATAAATCTAAATATTTCCTGTTTAAACATTTTCAAACCTGCTTTGTTGTGTGCTAGATTACTGTGTTAGGTAATTTATTTTTGTCTGAGTGTGGTGATTGTTATTATCTGACTGAGTGTGTATGTGAGTGAGTGTGTGCATTTAGATTTGAATACCCTTGGGCCCCCACCCCCACCTCTTGTGTTTTGAAATCTCCTTCCCCTTCCTCCTTTTAGTCCATTGTACTTTGAAAATAATAGAAAAACCTACCTGTCCTATGCCTTGTTGCTGCCCTCCCCACACACACGTTTTGAACAGCATAGCAGCAGTGTGGTATCCTTTCCAGCTTGTGTGTTAGAAATCCAGCTATTCATCTGGGTAACCTACCTGACCTGTTGTTGTGCCCCTGTAGTGTGCTGTGAGACAGATCATCCAAAAATATCAGTTTTCCAGACTGAAATTTCCTTTATTGGACCAAATGTTCCTGTGTCTGAGAACACCAGTGGTATGCTTCCCAGCATGTGGTGTGGTACTGCTCTGTTGGCAGAGTACATACAAGGTTTAGAAATCCATCTACCTACGTCACTCCCATCAAAATTAAAATGTACCCCTATATCTTGATCCCTACTTGCCCATGCCCAAATGTGTCGACATATTAGTTTATGCTTAGGTATTGTGCAGCACAAGCGTTCTTTAACAATCCTAATATTAAAATTGCTCAGTGACCTATCTATCCATCTTTTCTGCTATTGAACCCCTTAATTTTTGTTTCTGAGCTTCTCTTTGATAATCGTCTTTTGCCTTTTCCATCCTTTCATGAGAAGTGTAATTTATTACCCCATCATTTCTTTAAATATTTGCACTTTTCAGGGGCATTAACATCTTGTTTTGGGCCTCCTCCATAGACAAACTTTTTGACATCACATTTTGTGCCTTTTATATTAACTGATGGCACATGTCATGCTGTTGCGAAGATATACAGCCTTTATCAATCTCTAGACCCCTTGAAACCTACTAGGGTAGCCTATTATTGACAGATTTCACTTTCTTTGAAATGGGATGCAGTGGAGTGGTTAACCATCTGAAAAGATTGATTTTTATAGATTGATAAAACAGAATTGATACAGACAAATGCAATTTAAAATCCTGCATAACTTATACTTTACCCAGTTAGAGTGTGCACAATGGTACGCCTGGAGGATCATTGTTGTCTCAGATGTCACAAAGCAGATGGTTCTCTTTTTCATATATTAAGGCAATGTAAGAAGTTGGAGCCCTTTTTGGAGGCTAACAAGACTTGGTTTGATCCCACATTTGACCAGGCCAATCTACTCACTCCAGAAACTTGTTTACTTGGAAGGGTTTGTGATATCCAATTTTCCTACCATTGGTATTACATGACTCTTATTTCTACCACACCTAAAATGGTTATTTTCCATCACTGGTTAGATAATCAGATACCATCATGGGCTGAGTGGCACAGGAAGCTCCTTAGTGCCCTTACTCTACAACTACACATTGCAAACACCCAGCATAGGAGAGACACTTTTTTCACTACTGTAAGTGGGGACTTTTATATGCTTGGTCACTAGCCCCGTAAGGGGGCATAGTTTATGCTGTTTGCTTGAGTTTCTTTTTTGTTTGTTTTCTAAGCGTGCAAAATCTGGTTTTAATCTTTCATTACCTTAGATTATTTTGTCAGGTTTCAGCAGTTGGGGGTGGAGGGATGCATGTGTGGTGTAGTTTTGGTATTTTGTATGCACTTTGGTTGTTATTTGTTTTTTCTTGCTTGTCTTAGTTTACTTTTTGCATTATATCATTTGGAAACTGAATAAAGTAACGTAATAAAAAAAAGAAACCCATCTAATCACTAGGGTAACCTACCAGACCTGCTGTTATACCCCATCTGCTCTGTTGGCAAAGTACTGTACAAGGTTTAAAATGCAATGGGAACCAGGATGGCTCCACAGTATGCTAATCTTTTTATGGTGAATTTGGAGGAGGATTTTCTAAGGCACTGTACACATAAGCCACTCGCTTATTTCCGTTACATTGATGATTTGTTTATAATTTGGACAGAGGGCACTGACACACTTAAAGATTTTCACCAAGAACTTAATAACTCCACCCAACTATAAAGCTTTCCTAGAATATTCTGCCACAAGTGTACATTTTCTGGATACCACTGTCACTATTAAGGATGGTACCCTACATACCTGTCTTTACAGGAAACCAACAGACAGACAGAGATACTTACACAAGAAAAGTAATCACCCGAGTCACAATAAAGAAATCTGTTATATAGTCAAGCACTTCAGTATCACCGCTCTGTTCAAATGAGGAAGACAGAGACACACATCTGGTGATGTTGAAAACACCTTTATTGAGCAGGGACACTCATCCAGGAAATTGACAGAGCAGTGGAATGTGCAACACAGGTCCCAAGAGAACAGCTACTGCAATATAAGGAATGGATGACTACCAGCAGAATACCCTTAGTAGTCACATACCATCCTGACCTTGAACTCCTACGTAAGATTACTAAGGATCTCCATCCAATAATTAGTGAGGATGAAACCCTTAACTGTATTTTTCAAGAACTACCACTACTATCTTTTAAACAACCACCTAATTTAGCCAACCTGATTATTAGAGTCAACTTGAACCGAACAGAATACCATGACATCATATGGTACACGACTCCTGTCATCAACGATATGTAAGACATGTAACCTCATTTCCACTTCAGACTGTGTGGTTACATCACAAAACAGACTATTCAGGATACAGGGAATTATACATGTACATCAAGTAATGTGGTCTACTTTATCCAATGCAAGAAATGTCCTCGCACAGGTTATGTGGGGAGACAAGCCAACAACTCCAGACTAGAATGAATTCACACAGACATTCTATTAATCACAAGATGATTGAGAAACCAGTAGCCCAGCACTTCTCCCAGGATGACCACTCAATCTCAGATATGTCTGTGATGGTCTTAAAAGGACATTTTAACAGTACACAACAGAGATGGGCTTCTGAAATTAGACTTATTTTACTTCTCAATATGGTGGCAGATGGATTGAACATTGATGTTGGGTACATGACACATTATTCCACTTAAACTTACACTGACCTTTACTTTAAAAGATGGACATGAACAGTTTAGTTCTTCAACGGGCCTTTGATTTTGTAAGTTTATGGTTATCTACATTGTTGACTTTTCACCTAACACTGTGGTGAGTGCGCTTGGTGTGTGTGTGTGTGTGTATACTGATGTATGTATGTATGTATGTGTGTGTGTTTTGTGTGTGTTTGTGTGTGTTTTTGTGTGTTGTGGGTATGGTGTGTATGTGTGTTGTTTGTTGTGGTGGTGTGTGTGTGTGTGGAATGTGTTTGCTATATTTGTTGTGTGGGTGTGCAGGTGTGTGTGTGTGAGGGTGTGTGGTGTGGTGTATGTACACATGTGTGGGTGGAGCGTGGCATGGGGCAGTTGTTATGTGGCTAGAACACTTAATTTTCACATATAGTGTGCATTTATTTCCTTCTATTAGTTGTCAGTGGTGGATTTCACACTGTCACATCTTTTAACTGCTCATATTAAGATGCATATCTCATTTACTTGGGGGTTCATTAAAGGTGTAATTCCTTTGGGTTTTCATTTAGATGCTTAGACTGATTCTGTGCATTTTTGTTATACACAGACTCTGTGTTGAAATCTGCATTTATCAGGCTCATGGTCTCGTTTTCTTGGGGGTCATTGACAAGTTTGTTTTTTTTTGTTTGTTTTTTTTTGCACTTACACTTACGAGTGATACTTTCATGCATCATGTTTATATGTGTACGTTAATTTGAGGCTTGATTTCAACTTGCAGTTATACCTAATTTCAGGATTTTGTCTCTCATTATCTGTCCTTTTAATATACCAGGACAATTGGAATGTAAGTTGTAAGCTCATCTACATGTATTAGAGAGAATGCCACTCAAGGTTTTTTTATCACTAGAATGCTTTCTTGGCATACTGAGACATTTTAAAATTTATGTGACAAGAACTCTTTGGCTGTAGAGAATTCTTGATAACCTTTGCCCTTCTGAGGCTCCTCGGATAAAGGCATACTAGTGTTAATTAGCTTCTGACGTAATCTTCTATTATGTTTTAAAATGTATATGTTAAACCAATGAGAATTATTTCTGCTTTTTCTATATAACCTGGTGTTAATAGTATGGGATATTTGAAAAAACTGCCACAAAGCTTCTGAAGAAGGACCTGGTTGGTTCGAAAGCTAAAGCACTTTGTTCTTTTCTGTAACATCCATGTTGGTCCAATAAAAGGTATCAAATCATTTGTTTCTGGCTCTGTACAAGGTTTAGAAATCCATCTAATCACTCAGGTGCCTGTTGTTGTACCACCATGTGCTGTGAGAAATAGTGTTCAAAAGCATCAGTTTTCTACACTGAATGTTCCTGTATTTGACTGGATTTTCACCTGTTTGAGCACACCAGTGATATCCCTCCCAGATTGTTGCCAAAGTAAGTACTAACTTTAGAAATCCATCTAATCACTCAGGTACCATACCTGACCTGTTGTTGTACTCCTGACATGTGAAGTGAGAAACAGCGTCCAAAAGTATCAGTTTTTCAGACTGAATTTTTCTGTATTTGACTGAATTTTCCCTGTTTGAGAACACCATTGGTATCCCTCCTAGACTGTGGTGTAGTACTGCTTTGTTGGCAAAGTACAAGGTTTAGAAATCCATCTAATCACTTGGGTACCCTACCTGGCCTGTTGTTGTACCCCCATGTGCTGTGAGAAAAAGTTTCCAAAAGTATCAGTTTTCAGTGTTGCCAAACATTAAGAAAAGAAGAATGCCAGCAAAGAAAAACAAGAAAGGGAAAGGATTGAGTCACGCAGGCAAGGCTTTAGCATAGTTTGTGAAAAATGGTGAAACTGAAACGGTGAAAGAAGGACTGTCTTCCAATGTAGAGTTGGCATCAACAAGTTCTACGTGCTCTGGGATGTTCGCTGCTAGTAGTAGTGCTGGAGTATTTACCAGTGGCTTTCTTGCATCTCATTTCTTTTCAGCAACCTCTGTGGGAACCATGCTAGTGAGTGAGGGTGATGATGTGGAAGATGGCAATAGTGCAAGCAGCCTGAAAATTACACCAGAAGCAGTGTCTGATAAAGATAAGGTGGCGCATGTTTCTGTCTCCATTGCTGCCAGAGATGCTGGGGGTGTTCCATGAAATATAGTTGAGGCAGTTAGTGAGAGGAATGTTAGAATGCCCAAAAACATGGGTCACACCACAATGACAACCACTGTTGTGGAGGTGATGAACACACAGACTGTTGAGATTGTGGTTCAGCATGAGGAGGACATCAACAGTGGAGGGCATGCAGATGATGATGATGGTCTTGATCATGATGATGATGAGGTGTTGGATCCCATAAGGGAAATGGAGAAGAAGAAGCACAAAGGTGGTGACAGTGCAGGAGTTCTTAAGAGCGGCATTGATTTAACCATAAAATGTCACAGGGAAGGTCCACCCCCCACACTTTGTATGATGTGATGAGAGTCAAGCTACAAAAACAGTAGTCCCCCCCCCAATACTTCAACTCCACTGTCCCAGTTCAGGCATAACAAGAAAAAAAGAGTTACAAAATCCTGAGTGTGGGACTTCTATGTGCTGGACCCATAAGATGAAACAGTGCCAATATGTCAACTGTGCCATGTATGGGTCAGTAGGGGAAAGAAGGGCAGCCACCTAGGCACACACATTTAAAGAACTGGCGCCCTCCCTAGTGGCTTAAATACCAGAAAGAAGCAGTTGTAGGTGATCCTGGTCCGGGTCCCTCATCCTCATCATCTTCTTTATGTGGTCCCACTGAGGGGAAGTATGTACTGGAGAGGGAAGATGTAGAGGTGGTTCCTACAAGTAGTGGGCATAGCAGAAGTGGAAGTTTCAGCAGTCCCTTTCAGAGTCAGTCCACAGTAATGCCATTACCAAGCCATAAGACACTTAAAATGATTTGTATCTTTTTATCAGCAACACCATGTACATTTCTTGAGTCAAATACAACTCCTAGTGGGCTACTATGACATGGCCGTCTGTTTTTCAGCCGAACATCCTGAAAATTACAGCCAAGTCTTTTGAGCATGTTTGAACGACACACCAAATACCCTATGAATCATTCTGCTGCACGGGAGCTTAGTGCGACTGCCACAGAAATGCTTGCACTCGACCTGCTACCATTCTCCTTTGTAGAAAAAGAAGGATTTAAAACCTTTGCTGCTCATGCATGTCCAAAATGTAAGGTACCATCAAGGACATACTTCACCAAAAATGCAGTTCCTGAGCTGCATGCCACTTAAGCATTCATCATCACCATCACCATCCATCTATCTTAGCATGGATATGTGGACCAGTGGGAGAACATTTGGCAGCCCCCATATGTGCATTACAGCACATTGGGCCCAGGTACCTGGGGTGATATTCTTGGAATCCGGACACGGTGGCGGACAGTGCAAAAAGGCAGACTGAGGTGGTAGCAGCATAAACAGTATTAGGCAGCATGTGACGCTCACAATGAAAAGCATGCTTGGATCCCATACAGGGGAGAACATCCTTGAAGTACTACTGGGTGAGATTAATGAGTGGCTACTCACACTCTCAATGAAAGCTGGCTTCATTGCTAGTGACAACAGCTCCAACGTTGTAAAATGCATAAGTGATGGAGGGCTTCTCAGGGTGGCACACTGCGTCACCCTCATGGACCAGCAATTTCTTAGCCATCCTGATGTGAAGGCTATCTTGTTGGTGACCCTCAGCATCTGTGCCCACTTTGCCCATTCTTGGAAGGTCCAAGACCAGCTATGCCAGTTTCACAGAAAGAACAATGTGACACATCATCGCATGAAGTTGGATGTGGTGACCAGATGGAACTCCTTGCTGTACATTTTGGAGTATCTCTATGAGCAGTATAAAGCTGAGTCCAATTATCTGCTGAGGTGCACCAGTCATGACAGTGCTGGAGTGTCCAGGGCTCTCACCACAGTACAGTGGCATTTAATGGATGGACTGATAATGATTGGTGTTCCTTTGAACATGCACTACAGGCAGTGAGCTGGGAGACTGCCAGTATCAGTCAGTCCATCACTTTGCTACATGTGCTGAGATGGACACTGGTTAATGTGCAGCAATTGATTGAGGCAGGAGGTGACAGTGACAGCTTGGCCTTAATGCAGCACATGCTTGACTTTTTGGACTCCGATCCTCATATTGTTGGAATTCAGCAGTCTGATGACTTTGGCATTGTCACCATGCTTGACCCATGTTATAAGTGTAGCCTTGAGTCTATACTAGATGGTGGGTCTCAGAGGGTAGAAAACCTTACCAACCTTCTGGTCAGAAAGAATAGAGGGGAATAGATGCTGAAGACAAATAAGACACTGACTGTTGTTGCTGCCACAACCACCACCACAGCACTGTCAGCTTAACATGCCACGACTATGTCAACAGGCAGACAAAAAACAAAAACCATCAATCCCATTTGGGATGTTTTAAGTGAGGTTGGAGTTGCACCAATGGAAGACCATGATGAGGAGGATCACGGTGAGGTGGCTGGACTCAGAGCATCATGTTGCATGGTTGAGTGTTTCATGGCTGAACAAAAACACCTTGCAATTGGTGATGAGCCATTATTATATTGGATGAGCAAGATAACTGAGGGTCATAGAAACATAGAAACATAGACTTTGATGGCAGATAAGGACCACTTGACCCACCCAGTCTGCCCATTTCCCTTCCTATTAGGATAAGCTGCAGATTCTAGTTAACCAACAGCCTACGTCCTGCAACCCCCCACTACAATTGCCTTATGTCTGTCCCATGCATGTTTGAATTCCCCCACTGTTTTAGACCAGCAACCTCTCCAGGGAGGCAGTTCCATGCATCCAACACTCTGTCCATAAAAAAAAAAATTCCTCACATTACCCCTGAGCCATCCATCCTCTATCTTTAAATTGTGATCCCCTTGTTCTTACACATCTCTTTTTCTGAAAGATGCTACCGTCCTGGATTTTGTTGATTCCCTTGAGGTACTTGAAAGTTTCTATCATGTCCCCCCCGTCCCTCCTTTCATCAAGGGAATACATATTAAGCTCTCTCAGTCTCTCCTCATATGGTTTCTAATGCAGACCCTGCACCATTTTAATTGCCCTCCTCTGGACTGCTTCCATCCTGTCTTTGTCCTTGCATAGATGGGGTATCCATAACTGCACACAGTATTCCAGATGGGGTCTCACCAACTGTCTGTTCAGAGGGATAACAACTTCCCTTTTTCTACTTGTGATGCCCCTTCCTATGCATCCCAGTATCCCCCTGGCTCTCCTTACTGACTTCTCACATTGCTAACCCTCCTTTAGGTCATGTGATATGACTACCCCTAAGTCCCTTTCCATTTTTGTTGTTGTCAGTACCTCCCTTGCTATTGTGTATTCTTCTCCTGGGTTTTTGTTTCCCAGGTGCATTACTTTGCACTTCTTTGCATTGAATCTAAGTTGCCATATGTCTGACCATTCCTCCAACCTTGCCAAGTCCCTTCTCATCCTTTCTACCCCCCATTGTGTGTCAACTCTGTTACAGATCTATGAGTCATCTGCAAAGAGGCATACCTTTCCCTCCAGACCCTCTGCAATGTCACCTATAAAGATGTTAAAGAGGACTGGACCCAGTACTGAGTCCTGAGGTACCCACTAGTAACCCCCCTTTCTTCGGAATGTGTTCCATTCACTGTTTCCTTTTGTGTCCTGTTGTGCAGCCAGTTTGCTACCCAGGCTACCACCCTGGAACCCACTCCCAGGCTGGCTAACTTGATTATTAGTCTTTTGTGTGGGGCTGTGTCAAATGCCTTGCTAAAGTCTAGGAAGGTCATATCCACAGCCCCTCCCTGGTCTATTACTTTGGTCACCCAGTCAAATAAATCAATTAGATTCATTTGACATGACCTTCCTGCTGTAAATCCATGCTGCTTTGCATTCTCTGCCCCGCAGGCCTCTAAGTACTCAACAGTTCTTTCTTTCAGAAGTGATTCCATAATTTTCCTTCCCTCTGAGGTCAAACTTACGGGTCTGTAGTTTCCTACTTCTGCCTAGCTCCCACTTTTGTGAAGGGGAAATCACATCTGCCCTCCTCCAGTCCTCAGGTACCACCCCATCCTCCCATGATTTGTTAAAAAGTGTGGTCAGTGGTGTCACTAGGTCCTCTCTTAGTTCTTTTAGGATTCTGGGCTGAATCTCATCAGGCCCCATTGCTTGTCCACCTTGAGTTTTAGGAGTTCTTTCAGGACTCTTTCTTCTGTAAATGGACTGGTGTCAACCCCTCCTACCCAGAGTGCTTCTATTGTCAGGTTTAGGTAACTCCTCCTCCTCATCTTCTTTTGTGAATACTGAGCAAAAGTATGTATTCGGTATCTCTGCCTTTTCACTGTCTCCCTCTGCCCACCTCCCCTCTCCTTTAGCAATCTTCACTATCCATCCCTTAACCTTTCTACGCTCCCTAATGTACCTATAAAAGGTTTTATCCCCCTTCTTAACTGAGTTGGCTATTTTTTCCTCGGTTTGGGCCTTTGCTATTCTGACTGCCTTTCTCACTTCTTTCTGCTTTAATTGATACAGTTCCCTGTCATGCTCCTTCTGTGATTCCTTTTACTTTTCGAAAGCAGCCTTTTTCTCCTTAACCTTCCCTGCCAGCTCTTTTGAGAACCATAGTGGTTTTTTACTCCACTTTGTTTTCTTTATCTGTTTCACACAAAGGCTTGTTGCCTCTATGATAGCAGTTTTCATTTTTCTCCATTGTTCTTCCACCCCTCCTTTTTGGCAATTTGCTAGTGCATTCCTCAGGTATTCACCCATTTTGCCAGTCAGCCCTTCTAAAATCCAGCATCCTTGTTTTTGTATGGCTTGTCTCCATGTATTTTTGTAGCACTGCTGCACTGTTCCTCTATTTGTATTATTGTACCCATGTTGCTATTGTTCAACTGTTCTCCTTTTGTTGTACTCTCCCGGGTCGTGCCTGAAAATAGTCATTTTATGGCTAGTGCACCTACGCGGTTAACAAAACTAAATAAATAAATGGTTGTTCTCTGATATCTATAGTGATAAAGTACCTTAGTTGCCCCCCCATATAAGTGTTGAGCATGTGCTCACTGCTACGGATTCCATTGTACTTGACTGGTGCATGAACCTGTCACTGAAGAATGTGGAAATTCTCACATTTATAAAAAGGAATAAGGGACATATTCCACCCAAGACCATGACATCCATGTTCCTACCACATCCTCCTGACAGTGGATCTTCCAAGGAAGATGAAGAGACAGATGGTGCTGTTGGCAGAAATATGAAGTCATACACTGTTGAGACCGATGTTGATGTCTCAGTTCTGGAACATGAATACCCATCAGGTGAGAACTCCAGTCTTGAGGACTGTGAGTGCTGCTTCGTTGAGGAAGGTGATGCTTAAAGACAACAAAATTGTGTTGTACCACCTTTGTATGCCATTATAGTCACATTAGACATCCTCAGAATTTGTGTTATTGTCCTGTTACTATTCCCTTCTCAGAACTGTATTGCTGCTGCTGCTACCTTTTAACCATCATCACACAGAAGAAAAATCATCATCTGATGCACACTGGATGAATCTTCAGGGAATGACCTGAAATTATATAATCAAGAACAGAGAACATTAAGAATACCATCAACCTAGGGAGGGTTATTCAGAGCCAAAACTTTGAAATGTCCTGAACCTGATGGGTTTCCCACTGAATTGTACAAGGCATTCCTCTCCCACCTGCTTTGTGATCATATGCAGTACTATCAGCAATCTTGAAACCAGGGAAAGACCTTAATCAGTAGAGGCTTACAGGCCAATTTTCAATTTTAAACTGTGATTATAAACTTTACATGGCAATTTGGGCAAAACACCTGGAAAGATTGCTCATAGAAGTGATACACATGGACAAAGCAGGATTTGTAAAATATATACAAACTTCAAATTATACACATAGAATTACTCGTGTTATAGATTATGTAAACAGGAGATCTTTATCTTCCATTTGTGGGCCTATATGCCTTTAAGGCTTTTGATAGAGTGGCATGGGTGTTTCTGTAGAATGTCTTGTCCTCCTTTGGCTTCCCAAATGAGATGATAACATGGTTAAAAAACTTATACAACACACCATCAGCGTATATAAGGATAAATGGAACCATTTCAACCCCTCTCATTCTAGAGCGGGGCACCTGGCAGGGATGTTCCCTCTTTCCCCTTCTCTTTGCTTTGTATATTGAGCCCCTCACAATAGCATTAGAGAGTCAGGAGAGGTTAAGGGAATCTGAGTAGATGATAAGTAATACAAATTAGCGTTATACACAGATGATATTCTACTCACTCTCACTGAACCAGAACGGATGATCCCAACAGCAGGAAGAATTTTGGGGGAGTTCGCCAGGGTATCAGGCTATGTCATTAATTCAGAAAAGACGGAGGTCTTGGCACTGAATTTTGCTCCATCCTCCACCTTGAAGAACCTACTCCAATTTAAATTGAGGCATTCAGAAACTAAATCTTGATGGGAGGAAAGAGGAATCAACAAAATTGAGAGGTCAGTCTAAGACCAAAGGACTGAAAGAGGCTAGGGTACAGGCTGGGCCAGATCCAGAAGGGGTGGGGCAGTTGTATGAGGGGGAGGACATGGGGGGAGAAATCACAGTGGAAAGGGTGAGGGAGGGCCTTCGGAAGCTAAAAACTGATAAGGCACCAGGGCCGGACGGGCTACATCTGAAGGTTATGAAGGAACTGGCGGAGGAGTTAGCATCTCCACTGGCTGCATTCTTTAACACCTCTCTGCTGACAGGATGGGTGCCCCAAGACTGGAGGGTGGCTCATGTAATGCCTATCCACAACGAGGAGTCTAGAGAGGAGAAGGGAAATTATAGGCTAGTCAGCCTAATGTCTGTGGCAAGCAAAGTAATGAAGGGTATTATCAAGGAGAGGCTTTGGAGACAGCTGGAAATGTTAGGGCACCAGGATGATAAACAGTATGGCTTCATCCTGGGGAGATCGTGTCAGACCATCCTCAAAGAGTTTTATGACTGGGTGATGGGGGCCCTGGACAGACATAGGCCAGTGGATGTCTTATACCTGGATTTCAGCAAGGCATTTGATTTGGTACCTCATAATGGGCTGATAGCAAAGCTGGGGGAGATGGGGGTGGGAAGACAGGTGCTGAAGTGGGCAGAAAATTGGCTTTTGGGGTGAATACAGAGGGTAATGGCTGGTGGGATAGTCTCCTCCCCCAGGAAGGAAATCAGTACCCCCCAAGATTCAGTACTGGGGCCACTCCTGTTCAATGCCTACTGTATGTCTTGGATATAGGGAGGTGGTTAGTTGTAGTCTGAGTCTCTTTGCAGATGACTCCAAACTGGGAGGTGGATAGGGAAGAAGCGAGAGAGATGGTCCAGGGGGACCTGGATACCCTGGAGGGGTGGTCAAGGAGGTGGGATTGAAGTTTAATGCTGGGAAATATAAGGTACTTCATTTGGGGGTCAGAATCCCAGTCCATGTATACACCCGGGGGGGGCACTGCAAGCTACATTGGGTGAGAGGGATCTAGGGAAGGGGTGGTTGACATCAAAATGAATAACTCTGAAAATTGTAGAAGAACCGCAGCCAAAGCAAATAGTATACTGGGCTGCATAGCCAGGGGAATTATGTCCAGGAGGAGGGAGGTGATCCTCCCTCTGTATAATGCACTGGATGGGCCGCAACTCAAGTACTGTGTACAATTCTAAAGACCTCATCTGAAGAAGGACATAGCACTGCTGGAGAGGGTCCAGAGGAGAGCGATCAAGATGATTCAGGGCATAGGGGGAGGCCTTATGTTGAGAGACTGGAAGAGCTTAGTCTGTACACACTGGAGGAGAGGAGAGACAGGGGAGACATGATAGGGGTTTTCAAGTATGCAAAAGGAATAACCAAGAGCAGAACCAAGGTGTTGTTCAAGCTAAAGAAGGGGCAACAACCAGGGGGCATGAGTGGAAGCTGGATGGGGGAAATTACAGGGGGGCATAGGAGACATTATTTCACTGAGAGGGTGGTGGAGCTGTGAAATGCACTGCCTGGGAGGCTGGTGGAGAAGGGCACAGTAGAGGGCTTCAAGAAGGTGTGGGACAAGTACAAGGGGAAACTGAAGTCAAAGAAGACCATCTCAGGGGCTGGGGAGCGGGATGGCAAGCACCCACTAGGTGCCTGGCTACCAAGCAGATATGACAGCCATTAGGCCTATTCTGCTGGCTTTTAGTATGTTAGTATGTACAGTATGTTTGTATAAGTGATAATGAGCACTATGCACTATTCAGATGCAGGTATGTGAAAAAACCATGTACCCTGCCACACAGCTGCACAACCGCAGACAGGTGCACCCATATTGGCATGTAGAAATGCTGGCCACCTGTCTGCATCACCACCCCCCAGTGCACAAGACTTGCAAGGCGGCCAAGGGAGGAGTCATTGTCCCAGGCAGGCATCCAATGGGATGTCCCCCTGGGCCTTCTAGTGGATCCCTCCTGTAAGGAGGCATGGGTCTGGGGCTGTGCATGCTGATTGTAGGCACCCAGACTCACATAGCACCTTCCCATGCTGGTGCCACAACTCCCGTCCAGTAACAGGCACTCATCCTTTCACCTGCCCCTGCTGTCTCCAGCTGCTCAGCGGTCAGAGGTAGCATGGTGAGCCCTGTCCCAGTCCCCCAGTGACCAGAGGCCTGTGTCCATGGGGGTGTGCAGTGAGTTACAGCAGGGTCCCCTCTGCCATAACCTGCATCCCACACTGCACCCATGCTGCCAGCATTACGCAGGATTTGTGCATACTGTGTAGTGCTGGCATGCCCTCGGAATACCCTCTGCCCATCCCTATTGCGTTGCTGTCCTTCCAGCAAGTGGATCAAGTGCATAAAGCCTGCTCACCCATGTCATGAATGTTGCACAGCCACTGCTCCATGGCATTCATGCGAATGATGCCAGTAGTCCTGGTTTACATGGGTGCATTGGCATCGTGCATAGGGCCCATTAATAGCAGCAGCAGCAGCAAGACTTTTACTGTAAATTCTGAGTGTCACAAGTCTTCATATGTTATCGACCTGAAATTGTGAATTTTCCTTATCATACACATTATGCCATACTGTTCTTGTTCTCATTCAGCAACTGCACATCTGTCTAGCAGCAGCATCTACTGTATCTAGCATGTGTTTTTCTGGAAGCAAAAATACTGGGGTGCAACAACAGGCATATTCCCTTGACATAAATATTTTCTCATTTTATTCTGGATGATTTCTCACGGAAGTTTGCATACAGCACAGCAGACATGAGAGAGATATAGCAGCAGGACAGGACTTTTTCACATAAATATTTTCTCATTTATCAAAAATTAAATAAATATTTTTCTGGGTGATTTCTCATGGAAGTGCACAAACCGCACAGCAAAGAGAAAGAGACATAGCAGCAGGACAGCGTTTTTCGTATAAATATTTTCTCAATTGTCAAAACTCAGATAAATACATTTTATTCTGGATAATTTCTCATGGAAGTGTGCTTACAGCACAGCAGACAAGAGGGATGTACAGTACCAGCAGGACAGCACTTTTCACTTTCATCACTATGTGACATGTTTTTCTAGGAGTCTCATACGGGGGTACAACAACAGGCATATACCCTTGGCATAAATATTTTCTCATTTTATTCTAGGTGATTTCTCATGGAAGTGCACATACAGCGCAGTGGACAAGACAGAGACATAGCAGAAGGATAGCAGTTTTTTACTTAAATATTTTATCATATGATTCTTAGTAACTTCTCTGTGCAGTTGCACAGCAGGCACCAGTGCAAAACAGTGACCAAGCAGTATTACAGTGGTGTGTGATGAATTCGAGCCAGTTTCTAATTCAGCTGTATGAATATCACAAAACCTTTCAAAACAACTCTAAGGGAATTATAGCGCTATATTTTGGGGTTATCATCTATCCAGTAACTAATCATGCTCTGAGAATTTACTGTTTGACACCATCAACTATGTAATAGCAGATTTTTGGGTTGTGTTTCTGTTTTCATTTCACTTTTGATAATTGTTTTTGAATTGGTACTTTATGGTGGGTGGGACACATACAACACTGACAAACAGTACAGACAACTCTATCATAAACCTATGATGATTAGTACAGAATGTAAAAACAATTATAGAATATCAAGAAGGATGTGAAGAAGACAGTTATTTCCTGGGGGAGGTTACACAGGGAGTACAAAATAGTAGGTTAAGACAATAGACAAGGGAGGCAAGATGATATAAATTGCTTTGTTTTGTTTTGCATTTTTATATCCCCTTTTTGTGTGTGTGTTTTTTGGGAGGGGAGAGGGACAATAACACTTGGGGACATATACTTACAAGTTACAACATACAGAAATGAAATATAAGAACAGGAAAAAAATTAAGGAGTGCTGCCACTGCTACCCAGACGACAATTAATCTTTTCCACAAGCTTCAGCAGCTTCTCCTGGTTCTCTGTGAATCTGGTCTGATTTTCTTTTATGCTTTTGATCTCCTGCAAAGCTTCTGTGACCACATGCCCCATGTGGAACATTTCATCCCACAGGATGGCCTCCTCCACCAACCTTGCCACTGGCTGGGGACTGAATTGTGGCAGTGGGAGACAGGCTGGTGAAGCCTGCATTGCTGCTACGTATTGCTGTTCCCTGCTGGACTCTGCATGTGAACGCCTATGTACCTGTCTCGTCACAGCAGGCCTTGACCCTCTCCTGCTGTCTCACATCCCCCTGAGGAGCCACAGGCTCATGTTTCAGCCTGGCTTCCCATTCTTGGATGTGGTAGACTCTCAGGTAGGTTCACTGCCCACCAGTACCAAGATGGTTCCCCTTTCTCCCCCTCCTCACTGCTCTCCCACACAGTTTGCACATGACACTATTCAGGTCTTCACTGTGCCACTCAAAGAATTTTTATGCTAACTAGGGATACATGGCAAGAAAAGGGGGGGCCCCAGCAGTTACTGTAGGCAGCTGTTGAAGCTGCTGTGCCAGATCTGGTTCCGCCTACAGCTGCTGGACCATCACCACCTGCTTCCTGACCATACTCCACCTGCTGCTGCTGCACCACTGCCAGCTCCACCTGCTGCTGTTCTGAAACTTCTGCCTGCCTGCTAGTCTGCTGCTGCTTCTGCTGCATTTCACCTACCTAGCCAGATGCCTCCCTCCCAGCCCAAAATGCAACATGATTAAGACACTGCCCGCTACGTTCTACATTACCACAGCCCACTATTCCCACCTCTGACATACCAACAACTTACAACTAGTAACTACTGCCACAAAAAAGTGGGGGGGTTAAATCACACAAGATCAAATACAACATGCAAAAGAGAAAAAAATGAAAAGACCAAACAATAAACACTGAAAAATGAGATCACAAGACATATAAGTAAAAGTACTGAAACTTGGTGGTACTGAAATTTAATTTCCATGTGTGAGCCCAGCTTTCCAGGGTGTCCACGTCCCCTTGCAGGGCCAACATCCCCTCTTCCCCCTCAGCTACTGCTCCCATCTTGGAGTCATCAGGAAGAGACTCATTTCACACCCTATACTCTCCCTGATGTCCGATATGTGTGCATTAAACAGGATCGGACCCAGGACCAACCCTGTGGTACCCCACTACCGACCTCTCTGGGTTAGAGAGCTCCCACTGACCACTACTGTCTGGTGCATCTAGCTAGCCAGTTTTCAATCCATCTGACTATCAAAGGGCCTACTCCCAACCCCGTCAGCTTCTCCACCCAACCATTGTGGGGGACAGAGTCAAATACCATGCTGAAGTCCAAGAATAATACATCCACAAGCTTTCCGCTGTCCAGTTCTGATGTTACCCATTCATAGAACTCCACAAGATTGGTTTGACATGATCTACTTGGCACAATTCCATGTTGCCGACTATCCAGACCTCCCACCTCCTCCAAGTACACCCCCAATCGTTCCTTTAGTATACTCTCTATTAATTTTCCCACTACCAATGTCAAACTGATGGGTCTATAGTTACCTGGTACTTTCCTCGAACCCCCCTTTTATGGATTGGCACCACATGTGCCTCTCGCCAATCCCTAGGTACCCTCCCTGTCTCAAGCGACCTGTTGAAGAGCTCCGCCAGGGGTGCAGTCAGTATGTCCACCGATTCCCATAGCACTCTTGGATGAATGCCATCCGGCCCAGGAGATTTATCTTTCTTTAGGGCCTTGAGGGCTAACCACACCCTTTCGGTGGAGATAGCATCATCCATCCCCTCTACCTTACTGGCCTTTTTATCCTTATCCTGATGTGACACCCCTGGGGTACCTCACCCTCCCTCCCTTTTGCTCCAATACTGTTGCTCCCCTGATCCCACTCTCTACTGCTTCTATCCTCATCATGCCTTGCTTTGTAGATATCCCATCCCCTTCTCTAGTGAACACAGAGGCGAAGTACTCATTTAATACCTCTGTCTGGTCCCTCACCCCTTCCACGCACCCTCCTTCTGATTTCAATCTGCCGAGATGGCCCTTAATTTTTCTCCACTCCTCAATGTACCAGAAGAACCCCTTTTCCCCTCCATGTATCCCCTGTGCCAGCCGCTGCTCTTTACTGGACTTTGCCCCCATCACCATCCGGGTGACTTTTCTAGATGCAAGATGGTACATTTCCTTTTCCCTATCCCCTCTTGTTGTTTTATAATTTTTGTAGGCTGCCTTCTTTTCTCTGACTGCTACCTGAAACTCACTGGACCACCAGCATGGTTTATGTGACCTTGCTCCCTTACATTTCTCCTTAGAGCAGGTCCTGACTGTCTTATGAAGTCCCTGTTTTATGACCTCCCATCTCTTTTCCACATTTGTCATTGATGTAACCCCCTTCAAGTGATCCTTGAGAATATTTCCCATGCCCACAAAGTCTGCCCCCTTGAAATCCACTGCCAGTGTCCTAGATCTTTCCTCCCTCCCCTCATGCTTATTTGAAACCAGACTGTATTGTGGTGGCTCCCAGTCAGGGGATCCTCTACAACCAGTTCCCTTACCAGATCCCCATCTGCCAGAACCACATCTAGGACATGCCCCTCCCTTGTGGGGTCCATCACATGCTGTGTTAAGAACACATCCTGGAAGCCATCCAGCAGCCTTTGCTCTTTGGCCACCTTAGAGGACATGGTTCCTCAGTTTGTACCTGGCATATTAAGGTCCCCCATCAACACCACTCCTTCCCCTTTTGGTCTACACTGTACAATGAGGTTGTCCAGCAAACCATCCTTCTGAACGTCACCCATTCCGGGGGCCTATATACTACACCCAGTTTGACCTTATCTCCTGCTGGGGTTCGTAAGGTGACCCATAAGGCCTCCATGTTTCCCTCTGCCTCTTCTACCCTAGCAATTTCTATGTCATCTCTAATGAACATAGCCACCCCCCCGCCCTCCTTTCTATCCTTCCTAAGCATAGTGTACCCCTGCACGTTTAGATCCAAGTCACGGTTTTGTTGGCCTACGTTTCCGTGACTGCCGCCACATCCACTCCCCCTCAAACAGCATGGCCTGGAACTCTTGCAACTTGTTTCCCAAGCTCCTGGCATTTACTAACACCACCCCCACCCCTTATACCTGATCCCCTTTGTCAAACTCAACCCAAGTTCCTTATACTTCCGTCATCCCTCTGCTCCTCCTGAAATCTCCTCCCTCAGTCTGTTTCCCACCTCCCCCCCCTTGGGTTTGAAGGCTACTCCCCTCACCTGGAGGAGAGGGCTTCTGGTCAGCCCCTCCCTTATCCTTCCCCCTCACAAGTTTAAACCCCACCTTTCTTGAATGTAGTCAGCCATCCCCTGTTTAAGGACTTCCTTCCCTAATGGGGCAAGATGAAGCCTGTCCTTGGCATACAGTCCCTTATCCTCCCAAACTCCTTTCCAGTTCCCCAACACCCCCAACCCACTCTCTTCACCTCACTTCCTGAGCCAGTCATTAACCTCTGTGATCTTCATTTTTTTCTCCACTGAGACCTTTGGAACTGACAATATCTCTGAAAAGGAAATGTTGCATCCATTATCCAGACAGACTCTGGCAATTTCTTGGAACCTTGCTTGGATTTCCAAAACACTATTTCCCTCTGGATCGTTAGTTCCCAAATGCACCAGGAAATCTGGTTTCCCTCCACAATCCCTAACCAGTTTGTACACCATGAACTTTGCTCTGTGTACTGTCAGCCCAGAGATACTCACTACTTTCACCTGACTATGACATTCATACCCCTGTCCCTCCCACTGGATACCCCTAATTATCGAGTCTCCCAATAACAGAACCTTAACATCCTTATGGTTACCTCCACTATGTACTCTCAACCCCCCATCTCCCCTTTATTAGTGATCTCAATTCCATGGGAGTCTTCCTGCCTTATTCGAGACCCTCTTGTCACCCACCCTTTTCTGCCTCCCTTGTTATTTTGCCCACTTTACTCAGATCCCCCAGGATAGGTGTCGACTTTAACCTCTCTTATCCAAACCATTTATCCTGGCTTTGAAGGTTTCCTTCCCCACACCACCATACTCCCCTTGTAGTACCCTACCTCCAGAGGCCTCCCGTGGGTCTCCTTTACCTAGGACCCTGTCCTTGGTACAGACCCCCCTGCTGAAGGGGGGCCCCTCCCCCACCTCCATGTCTCCTAGTTTCTCTCCAGTCATGCAGTCCTCCATCATGTCTGCAATATGTTGCATCTCCCCCATCTGCTTAACATTTATATTTCCCCTTCTCCCTCTGGGACTATTTCTATCCTTTTCATTGACGGTCTGTGATGACTTATGGGTATCCGACTCCTTCCCCCCGGCCTCTGTATCAGTTTCCTTATTGCCACCAACCCCTTCCTCCCCCTCTAGGTTGCTTAGTAGCTCAAATTTATTGTAACACTCTATGCCAGCCTCCATCAAGTAACCTGAGTTTCCCGACTGCCTCTAAACTGCCCCTCTTCCTCCCTTTCCCTGTTCTCCTTAGGAACTCCCTTCCCACAGTCTGCTCTTTAGGCTTCCCACAACAGCCCCTCCTTCTCACTGTCTGCTCTTCTAGGCTTCCCACAACAGCCCCTCCTGACTTTTCCTCCACTCTTTATATTCGAATGTTTACTGTACGCTTTCCCCTTAGCATCAACATCCCTATCTAAGGGTCCTCTGTCCCTAATATCCCCCTCCTGCTTGCTGTAACATAACATCCTGTAATTTCTGAACATTGCCCCAGCCTCCCCTTAGCCCCACTCTTCTGCCACCCATATCCACACCCCTTATCCTTGGACACCCCCCAACTCCCCCTGCTTACTCCTTAACCAATATGCTTCACTCCTGATACAAGATAGCTTTCTACAGAGTGGGAAGCCTCCCTCTCTCTCCAGGCCCAATTGCAAATTATTGCCATCCCACAACCTGTGCAGACTACAACCCTTCTGAAGACGCCTGCCATGGAACGTGGTCACCCTGTTTGTCCCTCTCTGTTCATAATGGCACATGCCCCTTTTCTCAATCCCTTCCCCCTTGAATACAGTTTCTCTCTATACTGTCTGCAGTTATTTATGAACCCAATTTCAACTCCACCAATAAAGTTCCCAAGTCTCACAAACACATACAGCCCAGTGTGTGTCCAGTCCCACTAACAGTGTGTGTATGAAGACATCAGGTACCGTATGATGTCACAGGCCCACCAGTTCCTGTTGATTCAAATTTCAGTCACAAACAGAAATGCACAGCCCTTCAATCCCAACCCCCAGTGGCTTTTCAGTATTTAAGAAAGCCTACAAAACAGGGTGGGTAGGAGGGCTCTTCCACCACCATGCAATCATCTCATTTAAATTTCACTCTAATTATCTCTGCCAAACAAGTGTTCCCACACCCAGCACACAAGCCCCAATAGTTACAATATCACAGCTCAAGTAACAGTTCTAACTCAAAGTAGTAATTTTTAACTCACAGAACTAATTTCAAGTACAAAACTATTCAAATATTTCAGTTGAAACAGAAGATAAAACCAAACATCTTTCCTGAACAACCTCCTACTTCTGTTCCCAGGTGGACAATTTTGCAAGTGAAATTAAGGCGAAATCATATAGGCCAGTTTCAGCTGTACCTCAGCAGATTTGTGAAATACTCCATGGAGTAGGATTGCCCAGATTCGCCCAGACTTTGAAAGAGAATTAAAACTTTGCAACATCTCTGTATACAGATCAGTAGAATGCACAGCACCTTTGTCTCCACAGACATGGCCATGGAGCACTCAGTGCTCGGTCAGGTTACATCCTCCACTAGGCCACAGATGTACCGTACAATGTCATGGTTGACCTGGTACTGCTATAGCATGTAGGATGCCAGTGGGATGCAGCATCTGTGCAACAAGTTGTGGCCTGAACACCTGGTAGGAGCACCTTGGTCTGCCATGGCACTCAGCAATGGCGTCTTTGAGGAGGACTATATGTAGTAGTGCCCTTGGGCACATTGCACTACCACTTTGTGTAGCACTCTGAACAATCACACAGTGGCATTGCACATCCACACGTGTGTGTCATGCATGCCATGTGGTATGGCACACATGCCCATTAGGGCATGGCATGCTCATGTGCTGTGGGCATGCCAACCATGATTATGCCATTATAGCTGCGGCAGCAATGGCGGCAGCAGCACCTCCTATGCTGGCTGGCAAGGTACATGGCAGGCTTGCCCTAATACAGTGGTTGCACCTTATTTGCTACACCTGTTTGGCCATGAGTGATGACATCATGATTGTATATACAGTATAAGGCAGTTTGTACTTTGTTCCATATGACTTTTGAAAAAGGACAGTGTCCAAAACACGTCAAGGCATGTGGAGGTGAAGATTTTTTGCCCTGCAATGGCGTCGTTAATAAATTCAGCACTTTTGGAAATCCTGAGCATAATTTTTTTATTTAGCGGTAGTGAGTGCAAGACTATACTGAATGCATTTTGTGGTCTCCTTTGTCTCTGCACCCCAGCCCTGTGCAGCTATGTTGCTTGATTGACTGACTACATATATTTTTTACATTGTTGCTGACTGACTGGTGATTGGTGAGGGGGACCACAGCAGGCAGTACAAATTTAATTAAATATACTGTATGTATACACACAGACATATATATATATATATATATATATATATATTAACACTGTGGCCGTTGATCAGCAGAGGCCACTAGACACGGGATTTAGTTCTTACATTGTGGCCAGTGATTGGCAGAGGGACCGTAGACACCAGGATTTAATTAAAATATGTTTGTTTTTTTTTTTACATTGTGGCCAGCGGAGGGTGCCAACTTCTACACCAACGAGAGAAGACAGTGTCCAGGGAAATTGCCTCTTTTTTCTTCAAATTATAATTCTCATTATTGTTGGATGGAGCTTGCCTATTTCCGGTAAATTACTGAACAGCATAGATGATTGGCATGCTCATAAGCAAGAAATGCTCTTACACCATTAATTCTTTTTTCGGAAAATTTTATTTGGTTTTAGAAGATCCCAACATTTCACCTAAATAATTAGGCTTCTTCAGGGGAACTGTAAAAACATATGAAATATTTTAAATCAAATTTCTTGTTTACTTTTATATGAACCATTCACATTTGTTTGAACACCTATGTTTAATAATATGCAGTTTGTATTTGTTTGTCCTATTTATAGTACACATTTTTAACATGTTTTACATATTTTACACACAAGATAAATTAATATATTTACTGCTGCTCCTATGAAATAGAACCACCTATACTTAATTAGATATGTTTTCCTTACTTTATAACACTGCCAATTGAGGCCAAAAAACGACTGCCATGTCTTGCTGAGGTGAAATCATCTCAGATGCTCACTTAAATAAAAATAAATTAAAAAAGAAAATATTAATTTACATTCATTAAATCACTTACTATTGATTCATTCATTTTTAATATATTATAATTTACCTCTTTCATAACTCTTATTCTGTTATTCTTATAAATTAAAGTCTTTTTTCGTAATATTTTTCTGTGAAATACAAAAAGTATATAATAAAATAATAGTAAACAAGGAAGAAAAGAAGGTCACTTTATAAACAGTAAAAGTTTAAATCAGTTTCCATATCTAACTCTTAATATAAGTGTATTAACTTGTACAATGTGCTAAAACAACATTAGTTACTTGATGCTTCATTTGTTACCAATTATTATAAATGTAGAACATTCAACACTTATCTTCCATGCTTTAAAATGTCCTTTGTACTCACAGATTCTTTTACAAATTAAAAAAAAAACACTGTCATCCATCATAGCATTCATTCATCTATCTATTTGCTTTACTAGTCCTTTAATTATTATTCTAATTCTAAATTATGTTATAATAACATCAACTATCAAATCATTCAAATTACTCAAGAGTATGTAACACAAATCACCAGCACGGATGAGCTTATTACTTAATCCTTTTAAAAGTCGATTCACAGTTGTTTCTTGGCATTTAAAATACACTGTCATCTAATGTTACTCTGATTCATCTATCTACTAGCTTTTTCAATAATTTAATGATTGTAATTCTGAATTAGATTTTAACTTCAGCTTTCAATCCTTGTAGATTGCATTAAATTTGTGGCTTAATATACCAGCATCAATTAACTTATTCATTAATCCTTTTGGAATTAGCCCACAAGTGCTTCCTGGTACTAATTAAATATTTTACATGGACTAAATTCTAACTTAATTGTTCTGGCATGAAATAGCATTAACTCCATTCATTATCTATTATATTGACTGTTAAACATACTGCTGTTAAACATACTGTGCTTTGTATAGTTGTTCCATGTACTACTTTCTCCCTACTGGTGCAAATACATACTTTATCATCGGCTCACTTATACTAACTGTTGGCATATTACACTTTATTTTTTAAGAGTTATTCTATGGTCTACTTTATCTCATTAACTGGTTTGATTTAAACTAGCTACTGATGAGAGTGCATGTTCAAATGATTTAGCCTTTAAACATCCATTCACTATTGATTTTGACTACTTGTTTATATGATTAGGGAAAACGTTTACTCTATCAAGTTAACTCCTGTCAAAACCTTGTACATTCACATTATATTTTCTGTCTTATTTATTGTTTCATACTTTAAATTCCTTACTATAGATATAAAATAATTTAAAATGCTTTCAAACTTTCTACTAATTGCGGTTTCACTATTCAATGTGCTATCCTTTTACATTAACTTTTAGCCTTTGAAAAAGAGGTTAAATGTATATGGTACAAATCTCCAGCATCACTAAATTTATTGATTCTTTATTTTTAATTTTTTTATTTTTATTTTTAAAGGACGCTTAGTTTGCTGTTCTTTTGAAAAGATACTGCTGACTCTGCCATCTTCTCAAATTGCTATCAGTTTAAACTGCTTGCTCATGCTTACACAAACTGAAAGGTCCACCTTTATCACCTTGTGCACTACTCATATTAACTAAATGTTTCTGAGACTTGTTTCAACATAATCAAAGATACTACTGACTCTGCCATCTCTCAAAATACAATCAGTTTAAACTGCTTGCTCATGCTTACACAAACTGAAAGGTACACCTTTATCACCTTGTGCACTACTCATATTAACTAAATGTTTCTGAGACTTGTTTCAACATAATCAAAGATACTACTTACTCTGCCATCTCTCAAAATACAATCAGTTTAAACTGCTTGCTCATGCTTACACAAACTGAAAGGTCCACCTTTATCACCTTGTGCACTACTCATATTAACTAAATGTTTCTGAGACTTGTTTCAACATAATCAAAGATACTACTGACTCTGCCATCTCTCAAAATACAATCAGTTTAAACTGCTTGCTCATGCTTACACAAACTGAAAGGTACACCTTTATCACCTTGTGCAGAACTTATGTTAACTGTTTGAGACTTGTTTCAAAATAATGAATTCCTTATACATAACACTATGTGCTCAAATACTTTACAAGTTTTACACTAGACCCTCCTTTCTATAGCCGTAAATTGTGTTAGAAGCTTATGGAGCTTTTTTACTTACTGCTAATTCTGGCTTCACTACTCATTTGTGCTGCATGCTCCACACTCTCCTAACATCTGACTGGCATCATTTGATTCCCCATCTGGCTAGCCTCTTTATGTCGAGGAAGGGAGTCATGTGATGACATGTGTATGTCATCAAACTTAACCTAAGCTAAGTGGTTACCACAGCAACCAATGACTCCATTCCTCGACATAATTCGGTCCTTAAAGCTTCACTGCACTCAATTTTGCATTTTTAAATTATATTTTATAAATTTTGCACTAGTTCATCTTAAACTAGCTACTCTGGCTAAACAAATGGCTTTTTATTTATCTCTTCACATTTTATTAATATGACTATGGCAGGGGAATCAAAGGAGAAAAAAGGAAGCTTGTGTGTGAAGTGTGGAATTTTGCCTGCTAAACTACACACTTCATGTTCAATTTGTTATTCTGAAAAGTGGTGAATTTAGCAAATTACGCTTTGTAAATTGAGCTCAGTTTGCAAAATATTTCACAGAGTGAACTTTGCCAACTTTACACATTACTATACTCCATACACACACACACACACACACACACACACACACTGTGGTATGCTGCACTGTTGTCTTCCTCACTTGAACCTTTAGTTTAGCTTCATATATATATATATATATATATATATACTGTATATAGAGCAGGGCATTCTTGATGCCCTACAGGGGCATGCCTCAGACAGCTAGTGATGGAACCCACTCAGGAGGAAGCAATCTTAGACCTCATACCTCAAATGAGGACAGTGAAAGGATCTCAGCTCTAGAAGTGGGTAGCCATCTGGGAACAAGTGACTACCAAACAGTGTGGTTCATGATAAACTCAGTTGCAAAGTAAAACCATACAAAAGTGAGGATATTGGACCTCAGGAGGGCTGACTTTGTCAAAATAGGAGAGTGCCTTAGAAAAGCACTAGCAAACAGGCAAGAATGAGGGGTGGAGTAACAATGAGGAAACATCAAAACTGCCATCACAGAGGCAGCAAGCCTTTGTGTCATGCAACTAAGCAAATCAAAATGAAAGAAAAAGCCACTATGGTTCTCAAAAGAGGTGGCAGGGAAGATTAGGGAGAAAAATATAGCATTTAGGAAGTATAAGGAAATGCAGAAGGAGCAGGACAGAGAACTGTACCAGTTAAGGCAGAAGGAAGCAGGGATGGCAGTCAGAATAGCAAAAGGCTCAAACTGAGGAAAAGATAGCCAACTTGGTTAAGAAGAGGGATAACACCTTTTATAGGTACATTAAGGAGTATAGAAAAACAAAGGGAGGGATAGTGAGGCTGACAGGATGGAGGCAGTCCAGAGGAGGGCAACTAAAATGGTGCAGGGTCTGCAAAAGAAGCCATATGAGGAGAGACTAAAGGAGCTTCATATGTATACCCTTAAGGAAAGGAGGGAGAGGATGACATGATTGAAACCTCTAAGTACCTCAGGGGAATCAACAAAGTCCAAGATGGTAGCATCTTTCAGAAAAAAAGATGTGCAAGAACAAGGGGACACAATTTGAAGATAGAGGAGGGAACAGCTCAGGAGCAATGTGAAGAAGTATTTTTTCACAGAGAGGGTGGTGGATGCATGGAACCGCCTTTCTGAGGAAGTTGTGGAGTCTAAAACTGTGGGAGATATCAAGAATCCATGGGACAGACATAAGGCAATTCTTGTGGGGGTAGGAAGAAATAGGCTGTTGGTTAACTAGGATCTGCAGCTTATCTAGTAGGTAGGGAAATGGGCAGACTAGGTGGGCCAAGTGGTCCTTATCTGCCATCAAAGTCTATGTTTCTATGTTTACTTTTGGTGATACGACCCTCCTTGTGAGAGAGTGTCAAATGGCTTACAAAGTAATTAAACAAGTCCTGTACTGAACCAGCATTAAATTTCACATGAGATACCCAGTGCGTTTATTTGTATGTTCCATGACTGGCATGGTAGATTTTTCCTCAGAAGACCAAGCAAAAGCAGAGCTGCAGAATTGATCCCTTCTTTAGTTCAACAAAATGCTACCTGATGATTTAAACTGGGTACTTGATAGAAAGAGAGGGTGATAGTATTGTCTGCAACTGAAGAGTCTTCAGCTTGGGTCCTGTTTGGGCTTTTAATACAAGCGGGCAAATTATATGTTATACCAAGTATGGTTTCCTTGGTTCCTGTTTGGCTTCTCTGCAGCTGATTAATGACTCTATTTGTGTTGGTAATGCTGCTTTAGACTTTTGATTTGTTGTTCCTATTGGGAGCCAGTTTATTTTTTTACAGCCTGGAAGCCTGTACATACCAGTAATTTATGTTTCTAGTTGGATCTTTGGGGACTGGCATTCTACCAGTGGTGCAGCTGTTCTCTCACCCAAATTACCATGGACTGCTGATCATATTATCTTTCTACAATCCCTTTCTTACATTGTGGGATTACAGAAGTGACCCATTTCTGTGTGCAGGGTAAGGACTTGATTGTTTGCTTATCAAGGCCTTTTGTTAGTTCCTGTGACTGTATTTTTTCTTATTCTAAGTTTAAATGGATGTTTCTCTTTGGACTTTATTGGAATTTTTATGGGACATTGCTTTTTGGTTTGATGCACATGTGATGAGGGATGACAGAACCAGCCCTTTTTTGGGTGCAGGATGAGCATTCTCTTCATTCCCTCCCCCTTTTTTATGTCTTTGAACACTAGACTGTTAAAAGGGACAGTAAACTTTGCAGGGGTCACTCAAATTGTGAAAGCCTATAAAAAAGATCTTTCAAATGAGATATTTGGCTTACCTGTAAGTGTCAGGAGTCCTGAGTTATGAATACCTAAGTCTTCTGTAAATCAAACTAAGGCAGCAGCTATTTCATTGAATCATGAGACCAACAGTGATGTAACAACATGCAGCTTGCCCCTCGGTGACATGACTTCCTGTTTTACAATGGGTGCTGCCTTGTTTTGATTTACAGATTAATTAGATAGTCACATCTCAGGACTCCTGACACCTACAAGGAATTCCAGTGCCTCATCTGAATTATCTTTACATGGGCTTTCACAATAGGAGTGACCCGTGCAGTGTTTACTGTCCTTTTAAGGAATAAGGTTTCTTTCCTTTTTGTTGCTGCTTTCTACAAAACTATTGTGTTACCAGCTCCTGTTGGGATATGGTTTGCTGACTTATGAGCCATAGTGTTGAATCACCATGGAATATCTGAAGATTGATGAACTTGTGTCATCACTTAAGGTGTTTTCCCAACCCCACTCCCTCTTCTTGTTGAGAGGGGGAAACCTGAGGATGTTTCATCATTTCATAGTTGCATACAAGTTCATAAGGCCAAGCCCCATAATGAACTTGCCACAATTTGCCTTAACGGTGGAAAAAGCATTTTTTATTATCCATATAAATGTCCAATTTTTGAACTGTTCCACAGTATTAGTCATGACAATATTTCTCGGTAATGTGTTTCATATAGGTGGAGCCTTCTGAGTAAAAAAACTTTTCCGCCTAGTTGTTTTACTAACAGAATTTTTTAATTTTACATTACGTGATCTAGTATTATTGTGTGTTGTTTGTCTTTCAAGACAGATAGTGTCAAGTAGGGATTCATTTTGGGATGCTTTAAAGATAAGGATAATGTCTCCTCTTAGGGATCTATATTCAAGTGAGTATAGGTTGAGTGTTCTTAGCCTAGCACCATAATCTTTATCATCCATGTTTTCAATTGTCCTAGTAACCTTGTGTTGGACTCTTTCCATCATGGTCTGGCAACCTATTGAAGCTGGTGTGCAGTATTTCAAATGGGGTCGAATGAGGCTGGTGTATAAAGGGAGAATGATTTCTGATTTCCTGCTTTTTATATGTTTTTGAATACATCCAAAGATGCTGTAACATTTTTTAATTGTTTGGTTTATGTGTTTGTCGAATTTTAAGTTGTCCATTATTATGACACCCAGATTGTTTTCTTCTGCTGTTATTGCTAGTTGTGTGTTATTCATAACATACTGAGCCCTAACATTATTTTTGCCCATGTGCATCACTTTACATTTTACTTCATTAAAATCATTCAAATTCACTTCGTTAACAGGTGCCCAACTACACAGTTTATTTAGGTTATCTTGTAAGTTAGTTAGACTCAGCATTGTTCGCTAAGCATCCTAGTTTTCAATTATCTGCATATTTGTTGATCCAGACACCACTAGTTGCCTGCATGCTGGAGATGAGAATATTAAATAATAGTGTACCCAGCACACAGCCTTGCTGTACCCCACTGGTGACTAATGTCCAGTTAGATTTATGTCCTCTGATGACTACCTTTTGCTGTCTGTTTTCCAGAGGCTACTTATTTTATGATTTTTGGATCTAGATTTATTTTAACTAATTGTTCTATTAAAATGTTATGGGGTATGGTGTCAAATGCCTTTGTGTAGTCCAAGAAAATTACATCAACAGGCATTCCATTCTCCAATGCTTCACTGAAGGGTTCAAAAAAGTTTATAAGATTGGTTAGGCATGATCAACCAGGTGTAAACCCATGTTGAGATATGTCTGTACAGCCATTATTGTTTATGTGATCAAGTATTTTGTTTTGTAGTAACCATTCTAATAATTTGCAAATGCTAGATGTGAGGCTAATGGGCCTATAAGTTACCTTGTTTGTTTGTTAGTGTTGTATTGTTACAGTTGATATTTATTTTTTTTATTTCTGCAGCTGGAACTTTTTACATAGGTACACAGGGTAGTCTCATTATATTTGGGGTTTGGGGATATTCATAGAGAACCAGTGTCTAGATATGATGGGATGAGTGACAGTCTATTTTTAGTTTGAAGGGTATGCAGTTTGGAGGGTATGCAGCATTCAATTGCCTGTCTTTCTTTTGGCATGGATATGGCAGTTTTATAACTAACTTGTATATTGTGTAACATTAATGGGGGTAAATCTCCCTTAAAACATATACAAATCCTTAGACATCTTGCCACACTTAAACTTGATGTAGCAATGTTGCAGGAGACTCATATTTTATCCAAAAATGCTCATTTTTTAAGGTGCTTGTGGGTTGGATACTCTTTTGGTGCTGGTTCAAGCACCTGTAGGGTGGGTGTTTTGATTTTGGTGAGGAACAATTTACTGCTTCATGTTCTTAAGGAATACATAGACCCAGAATGCCGCTATCTCTTTTTACAGGTTAAGGTTAGGATGCACAAGTTAGTATTAGGGTGCATCTATGGCCCTAACATTGATTCACCTGATTTCTTTGCCCAGTTGGGGAATATTATTGCAGAATGTATTTCCCTTCCAAAACTTTTTATGGGGGATTGGAACTTGGCCATAGGCAATACTTTGCATAGGTCAGGGGTTAATCAGAAAGGCTAATCTCCAGCTCAAAGAGCCATGAGAGATACGCTTGACTGGTGTGACCTAGTGGATATTTAGCGGGTATTACATCCCACTGATCGAGAATACACTTTCATTCTCCAGTTCACAACACCCATTCTCGGATAGACTATGTATTACTGAGTTTGAGTTATATTTTGGGTGTGAGATTTGAAATTCAATTTCTCTCTCTGTTTAGCTCTGTCTGCTGAGGGAATAAATGTTGGAAATTAAATAACCATATTTTAAAAGATGAATGGAGTTTTAACAAAATTAGGCAATCAGTACTGGATTATTTTAGAATAAATTATTCTCCTCTCAGCCTATGGATGGATGTTAGAATGCCTTTAAATGTGTTATCAGGGATGAGCCGACTTGCTTGGCTACTTTGAGGAAAAACAAAGAAAAATACAATTGCAGAAATTACTTCAATTTATCTGAAAGCTGGAAACTGAAAACATGTGACCCATTTGTCTGCAAAGCAGGACTGGATTTGGCTCAATCATGAGCATGCCAAATATGCTAAGCTAACTGGAAGAAAGCTGAATATGTCCTTTTGGGCTAAGGCAAATTATGAAATGTATAGGGAAAAAGCTAACAAACTCCTGGCAATACTGCTTAAGCAGCAAGAAATGACTTGCCTGATTACTGCTATCCTATCCAATTCAGCTTCAATTACATACTCTATAGGTTCCAAAGTTTCCTCTTACACAGTATTCATTACTAAGAACATTTGCATGAATACATGATCTTTATCCCTCAAGGTTCATCTGCCTCTACAGCTGACTCCCTGCTTCAAATCATAATCCTCTGCTGTGACATCAAAGTCTGTTGAATTGGGACTAACTGCGATGTGACAAACAGTACATTATGACCTTGTGTAGGGAGACAACAGTAGGAATAGCTAAACTCTTCAAAAGCAAAGATCCTGTTTTCATGTAAATGACCTCAGTAATAAATAATGGGGAGGAGAAATACAGCACTAAAGTGAAATATAAGATGGGCTGTGTCTAAATATTATTTTTTGATAAAGTTCTCCCAAAGGCTCTTTAAAGCTTATTACAAAAAACTGAGTCATGAAGAACCTCTTAACTTACCCCCCAATCAGGCCGTTTTGGACTTCCTGCAGAGAGTTAACTTACCCCAAGTAGACCCAGGCCAGATGCATTGCCTTACTGCTCCCATTTCTGTTATGGAGGTGAAGTGGGCTATCTCATCCCTTACCCCCGATAAATCTTCAGGTCCTGATGGATTTTCCTTAACTTTACTTAGCTTTTAAGGTGGAACTGGCCCCTAACTGGCTGATTTTACAATTTTTGTTTTCATGTTAATGCTTTCCCCCTGATTTTGTAGATGACCATATTTGTCTTATCCACAAATCAGGTAAAGACCTTACAGATGTTAACAATTTCCAGCCAATTTCTCTTTTGAATGTGGATACTAAAATACTTTCACATATCCTGGTGTCAAGGATTGCTGTGCTCTGGCAACATTTAATTGGCAGAGAATAAACAGGCTTCATGCAGGTCTGTTTGGTCTCTGACCACATGTGGAGGCTGTTTCATTTGCCCTCGGTATCCAGGGATTCCAATGTTCCATTGGTGTTGGTTTCCGTGGACAATGAGAAGGCATTTGATAGAGTTTCCTGACCTATTTATTTCATACATTAGAAGCTTTTGATTTCCCTTTAGAATCTCTTAAATGGATCAGATTGCTTTATTCTACCCCCAAGGCACAATACCGATATAATGGGGTCTTGTCTGAACCATTCTTGTTATGTACTATAGAGGTACATGGTGGGGTGACCCTTTTCTCCTTACTTGTTTCATTTATATCTTAAGCCACTTACCAGACAAACATTCATAACATCCAGATCACTGGAATCCTGATTGCTCCCTTTTCTTTTAAAATATCCACTAATGCGGCTGATATTTTATTGTACCTTACACGTCCATCCATTTTGCTTCCAGCGGTTATTCAGATTCTTCAGGATTAGGGGTCTATATTGTTTTGGCTATTCTACCTATCCAAAATGGTTATTATGTCCTTGAACCCTAAGACGTATAAATGTGATGTGCCCTTTGAGTTTCAAAATTGCTGGACTGCATTAGGCTTTAAATACTTTGGTATTAAAACAGCTTTGGGCTGTCAATCTCTAATTATTTGGAATCTCTCCATATGGATACATACTATTTCAGCTGATCTGGCACAGTGGCAGGCATTTCCATTATCATTATGGGGTAGAATTTCAATTATTTAAATGAATATTTTACCACAATGTTTTTACCCTCTTAGCATGTTAGGAGTACTGTTACCTAAATCATGGTTACCAGGGTACACAGTTTAATTACAGACATCTTATGGAAAATTAAAAAAGCCTCTCATTGCTATAATTAAATTAATGTTGGCTAAATGTCATGGGGGCTTGTAGCTACCTTATTTTTACTGTTACTACTTTGTATCCCAGGCTAGTACATTTTGTCCTGGTGTCTACCAGAGATGGGAAAGGAACTAACATTTCTGCCCTATTTTTGGGCAGAAATGAGCCTCATTATGTAAAATTAATGATATTGTTCCAAATGCTCTACCACATATTTCCTGTACTAGTTTGCCCTCTCCTTTATGTTCTGTCCCCACAGACAGGTCAGTTAGAATTAATTCATAGCTATGTTTCTACAGAAAGACCCCATTCAACTGATTCACCTTAATTCCAATTTTATGGTTGCTAATAAACCTTCCTCATCCTTTTTATCCTTGGCGAAATTAGATCATATCTCATGTTTACTTGCTGGCAATCAGGTGATTTTGCTTGAACAGTTTTGTTTGGCAAACTTGCTACCTTCTTTGGCAGTGTTTGCATTCTTTCAGTTAATTCATTCAGTTAATAGTAGCTAAGGTCCCCGTCCATGGCAGTTTTCTGAGGGTACTTCATGTAGGGAGCTTGCAACTCTAGTTACTAAGGCACATGAAATTTCATTGCTTTATGAAACTCTTTGAAATATAATAAGAAAACAAATTTGTGGCTCATTAAAATGTTTTTAATGTATTAGCTCCTTGGGATTATATCTTCCGCTATATTAAGATAAATAAATTATGACTTATACAATATAGGATTTTGCATAACATTTATTTTACCCCTCAGGAACTGCATAAATTTGGTCAGTTACCTAACCCTGTTTGTTTGAGATATAATATCGCTACAGGTACATTAAAGCATTTACTGTGGGATTGCTCACCAATTCACAAATTTTGATGCAAATTCGTCTCATACAGAACCACTTTTGGGCCTAGAGGAGGCCTTTACACAAGAAATTTGTCTTTTAGGTTTAGGTATTGATCAATTGATGGGGCCTCAAAGATATCACATAATCTTAATAGCAGCAGTGGCAAAATTAATTATCCTAAGCCACCGGATTGACGATGAATGAATTTTTACACATTGGTATATATAAGTTATATATGGTTGACAAGATAACATTTGATTTGTTTCTGTAGCACACTCCATGTATTATTTTTGAATTTGAATGTAATAACTTTATTCTTCTACTCTGTATATATGGACCTATTTTAGTTGTTTGTTGTTTTTGTTTTTGTCTTGAGTTGTGATCTTTTGTGTGTTTGTACTTTGTACTGCTTTAAAACTCTTCAATAAAATGGATTAAGTCTAAAAAAATTACAGGCCTACACAAGCCCATACAAAATTTTTGTGCAACATTGTCCATGAAGTGTGTACATCACTGATCCATGGCAAAACCGGATGCATTGGCCATGTGTGGTACAGTTCCAGTAGGCACACAATTTTTTGAACCAGTAGCTCACACTGTGGGATGCTGCACTGCTTAGACATTAATGTGTGGTGAATTTTTGACAGGTCTACACAGGCCGAATAAATCATTTCTAGGGCAAAGTTGCCGTGTGAAACTATGGCAGAAATGAACACCTTTTGTATGTGTGCCATCGTTCCTACAGTGGGTGCACAATTTTTTGAACCAGTAGCTCATACTGTGGGATACTTTACTGTTGCCTTTAGTCAGTCCTTAATGTTTGTTGAATTTTTGACAGGCCTGCACAGGTTGCATGTATAGTTTCATAGTAAGTTTATGAGTTCAGGAGGCTTGGGGGCCTATTATGAACTTACCACCATTTAAGGGTGGTAATCAGATTTTTTACTACCCATATATATGTCTAATCTCTTTTTAAATACAACCATGGTTTCACTTTCTACCACATTTTCTGGTAGAGAGTTCCAGTATGATACTAGTCATTGGGAAAACCATTGACTATGTTTAACAGTTTTGTAATGGTCTCCTTTTAGTTTTAATTTATGGGATCTAGTAATAGTATTAGATTTGCGTTTGACTAATCCAATATTTTCTAAGGTGGTATCATTGTGCAGGGCTGTATAGGCAATACATAAGTCACCCCTTAATCTCCATACTACATAGAATACAGTCTGAGTGTTCTTACTCTTGAAGCATAGTCTAAGTTTTTAAGATTGAGTTTTTTTTTGTAGCTTTTCTCTGTACCCATTCAATCAATTTCTTCTCACTTATGAGGAACAGGGCATATAATGGGGAGCAATACTCCAAATGTGGTCTGACCAAACTGATATCGAGAAGCACGAGTACTTCCAATTAAAAGACAAAGAACCTCTGTGGTGAACATTCTGTGGTGATTTGCATATGCAGCCCATGATGCTTTGCATTGTGGGGGCATGTGTGATTTAGTACTTCTAATTGTTTGCTTTTTATGTTTTTGAGAATGCAACCTAATATTTGCTGACATTTTTAACAATGGCATTTGTGTGGATTTCAAAAGATAGTTTCTGTGAAATATTTACATGCTGTATATTTTTTGTGAGACAGCATTGCCCATGCAATTAGTGTGTACAACACTGATCCATGATAGATCTGGCTGCACTGTCCATGTGTCTACTGCTCCAATGGGTGCATACATTTTGGAATAAGTGGCTCATGCTGTTGGATTGTGTACTGATATTCATGGGTATACATATAGGCCTTAAAATAATTATTACAAACATTTTAAAATTTGTTTTATTTGAGACAGCATTATAGCTTAGCCACATACTCTTGTTTATTACTTGTGCTACCATTGTCCGTATTTGGCACTCACTGAATGGGCACAGTTTTTTGAATCAGTACCTCTCTATGTAACCTACTGCATCATCCTGTTGTTTTGGGTGCTTCATCAGCCCAGTCAATTATGATATTTAATTTATTCATTCTATGTCATTTGTTGACCAGATATGTACACTGGTCCAGTAGACCACATTCAGGTATGACCCAGGCAATCCAGACGGCATGCATTAAAAAGGTATGATCAACAGTACAATAAAATTACAGTTTCACATACCAGTAGGTTACAAGGAGAATCCTTGAGATGAGTACAGCATTTATACATTTAGCCCTACATGGTGGGTTGACAATATAAAGAGAACAGAATAACTCTTAGATATGAAGTACATGTTAATGCAATACAAACAGTGTTGCTAGGAGTGCTAGCTAGCAGTTACAGGTAACATTAGATGCTAGAACATTCTTAAAAAGCTGTTTGAAAGTTAGTGGGGAGTGAAAGGACTTAAGTTCAACCAGGAGAGTGTACCAGAACATAGGTGCTGCCCAGGAAAAGGCTCTCTGCCTGATGACCATTGACAATGGTTCTCAAAAGAGGTTGCAGGGAAGGTTAAGGAGAAAAGGATAGCATTCAGGAAATATAAGGAAATGCAGAAGGAGACGGACAGAGAACTTTATCAGTTAAAGCAGAAAGTGGCTGGGAAGGCAGTCAGAATAGCAAAGGCCCAAACTGAGGAAAGGATAGTCAACTCTGTTAAGAAAGGGGATAATACCTTTTATAGGTACATTAGGGGAGCAAAGAAAGACCAAAGGAGGGCTACTGAGGCTTAATAAAGGGGAGGGAATGTGGGTAGAGGGTGACAATGAAAAAGCAGGGATACTGAATGAATATTTCTGCTCAGTATTCTCAATGGAAGAGAAGGGGGAGGTACCTAACCAAACAAGAGAAACACTCTGAAGACGGGGGTTGATACCAGTCCATTTACAGAAGAAAGAGTTCTGAAAGAACTAATAAAATTGAAGGTGGACAAAGCAATGGGGCCTGATGGGATTCACCCAAGAATTCTAAAAGAACTAAGGGTAGAACTAATGACACCGCTGACTACTCTCTTTAACAAATCATGGGAGGATGGGGTGATACCTGAGGACTGGAGGAGGGCAGATGTGATTCCTCTTCACAAAAGACGGAGCAGGACAGAGGCAGGAAACTACAGACCAGTTAGTTTGACCTCAGTGGTAGGTAAAATTATGGAATCACTTCTGAAGGAAAGAATTGTTGAGTACCTAGAGGCCAGTGGGGCAGAGGACCCAAGCAGCATGATTCACAATGGGAAGGTCATTTCAGATGAATCTAATAGATTTCTTTGACTGGGTGACCAAAGTAGTAGACCAGGGAGGGGCTGTGGACATGGCTTACCTAGATTTTAGCAAGGCATTTGATAAAGTACCACACAAAAGATTAATACACAAGTTAGCCAGCCTTAGAGTGGGTCCCAAGTTGGTAGCCTGGATAAATAATTGGCTAGACAACAGGACACAAAGGGTAGTAGTAAATGGAGTCTGCAGCAAAGAAAGGAGGGTTACTAGCAGGGTACCGCAGGGTTCAGTACTGGGACCGGTCCTTTTTTAATGTCTTTATAAGTGACATTGCAGAGGAACTGGAAGGAAAAGTATGTCTCTTTGCAGACAACACAAAGATCTGCAACAGGGTTGATACTCCAGATGGAGTGGAAAGGATGAGAAGGGACTTGACAAGTTTGGAGGAATGGTTAAATGTATGGCAGCTCAGATTCAATGCAAAGAAGTGCAAGGTAATGCACATGGGAAACAAAAACCCAGGGCAAGAGTACACAATGAGGGGTGAGATACTGACTACAGTAAAAATGGAAAGGGACCGGGGGTAATTATATCAGATGACCTAAAGGTGGGCAAGCAATGTGAGAAGGCAGTAAGGAAGGTTGGGGTGATACTGGGATGCATAGGGAGAGGCATCAATAGTAGAAAACAGGAAGTTGTTATCCCTCTGTACAGACAGTTGGTGAGACCCAATCTGGAGTACTGTGTTCAGTTCTGGAGACCCCATCTCTGCAAAGACATAGACAGAGTGGAGGCTGTCCAGAGGAGGGCAACCAAAATGGTGCAGGGTCTACACCAGAAGACATATGAAGAAAGACTAAAGGAGCTTAATATGTATACCCTTGAGGAACAGAGGGAGAGAGGGGACATGATAGAAACTTTCAAGTACCTCAAGGGAATCAACAAAGTCCAAGAGGGTGGCATCTTTCAGAAAAAGAGATGTGCAAGAACAAGGGGGCACAATTTGAAGATAGATGGGGGATGGCTCAGAGGTAATGTGAGGAAGTATTTTTTCACAGAGAGGGTTGTGGATGCATGGAACAGCCTCCCTGAGGTGGTCGTTGAGTCAAGAACAGTGGGGGAATTCAAGAATGCATGGGACAGACATAAGGCAGTCCTAGTGGGGGGGTAGGAGGAAGTAAGCTGCTGGTTAATTAGAATCTGCAGCTTATCTGTTAGGTAGGAAAATGGGCAGACTAGGTGGGCCAAGCAGTCCTTATCTGCCATCAAATTCTATGTTTCTATGTAATCTGGGTCTTTCAAAGGTTTGGTTTGAGGAGGACCTAAGCTGGTGGGAAACCCGTTTAGTGGCAAGTATACTTGAGAACTGTGATTTGGTACCATTGTGGAGTGTTTTATAAATGAATGTGCCATACAACAGATCTCCACATGTGTGGGGGCAGGGTTAGCCACCGTAAGATTGATATAGGGTGAGTGGTGGGTGTTATAAGAAACCAGTGTGACAAACCTGCATTTGTAATTGTAAGCTGTGTCCAGTCTATTTCAAAGCCTGGACAAGATTTGGTATAAGAAAGGAGAGCAGTACTCCAGGATCGGGGGAAGAGTGCTGTGTCCTATTGCCAGCTTCACCTCAGGTGACAGCAGGTGCTTCAGTCTGAAGCAGTCTCCAAAATGCTGATTTACCCTTTTCACAATCTTTCCTATTTGTGAGTCGAAGCTAAGTGAGAGGTCTAGGTTTACCCCTAGATATTTGAAATTGTTCACTTGTTCCAGAGTGGATCCATTTATAGTTTGAATGCTGAGAGTGTGCTGGGGACTAGCTGAGTGTCTTACAAGTCTGTGGTTCAAGCCAAACAGCATAGTTTTAGTTATCTTCACATTGATGACTAACCTGTGCTCAGTGAACCATTTTTGATAGAGGCAACTACTTGAAGAGTGTCTAGGATAGCTTGTTAGAGAAGTCATCACTACTGAATAGTATGAGGTCATCAGCATACATGATTCTGCTAATGAGGTAGTTTCTAATAGTAGAGGAGTCACAAAGATCGAATAGAGTAAGAGATCAAGAATGGACCCTTACGAGACTCCCCTGAGAACTTGAAAAGGACTATATAGGGATCCACCAATCCAAACAATCTGTGTCCTGTTTGAGAAATAATTCTTGACACAACAAGAGGATTATGGGGAGAAACCTAACTCTGATAGTTCACTGAGTAGTATTCCATGGTCAATCATGTTAAACACCTTGGAAAGGTAGATGAATATGGCCCCAGTGAGACTCCCCTTAGCCACCTCCCTGAGGACACAGTATGTAATCTGGGCAAGGGCTGTGGTGATGCTGTGTCCCTTTCTGAAATCATTTTGGTGTGGGGATAATTTATTGTGTGCTGTGAGTTGGTTAGGCTATAAGATATGGAGCTAATATCAGGAAATTGGGGCACAGGCCATCACTCCCCGCACTGCCTTTGTTTGGTAGTGACTGCAGTATCTTATTAACCTCGGAGGGTGATATAGTATTAAATAAAATGAATGACTATCCGTCCTCCCAAGATTGTGGGCCAGGGCTTAAAATCTCTTTGCTACAAGGGAAGAGGGCAAGTACTGGCCAATGTCAGAGAATTTGTTATTAAAGATATTGGCTACTGTCGATGGATAAGTTGTTAGACCTGAATCAGTGACTAGCTGTATGGTGTTGGTTGTGGGAACCCACTTTATTATGAGTTCACTGAGTACCAGAAGATGTTGGAATCATCAAAGTTCTTAGCCTGTTGCTCCTTAAAAATGATGCTTTGAGGAGTTTTGTTTTACTTTTGCATTGGTTCCTAAGTCTCTTACAGGCATTCCAGTTCTCAGCCAAATGGTCCACTTTGAAAGCATCCCACTACTTGTCTTTGGTCTTCATAAGAACCACTAAATCCCTAGAAAATCACTTTGTGTTTCCCCCCTTAATTCACTGTGTGGTGAGAGGGAAGTACTTCTCCTGACCGACGAGAGGGTGGTGACAAGGAACTCCATGGCTGCATCTACAGTCATGAGCAAAAAGAGTGTAGGCCAGCTAATTTCCTTTAAATCAACTCTTAGAGCAGTTAAATTGATGTAAGTGAAGTTTATGAAAGCGATATGCCTATGGGGGTGGTCAAGCCCAGTGGCATGACAAGTTGCAGTATAAAGGGGAATGATCACTTATTGAGTCAGACAGGATCCCCGCTGCAATGGTCCTATCATCTCTGTTTGTGATAATCCAATCTAAGAAACAGTGGTTCTGAGATTTAGAGTTTAGGCTTGTGGGGGAGATAATGATCTGGGCTAGACTGATTTGTTTAAGGAGCTCCGTATACTCCTGTTTTTTGTTGCTCAGCAAGTTAAGGTTGAGATCCCCTACTAGTAAAGTGCCTCTATTTTGGGAGAGGCCTTCAACCACACTGATGAGGGTTTTAAGCCATCAAACCACCGATAGGGGATTAGGCACAGCCCACATACATTCTTTAGGCTGACCCTATAATCAACTCAGTAATGAGCTATTCAGTTGTAGAGTCTGTTGAACTGAAGTTTGAAATTAATGAGCCATTGAGCTGGTCTTTAATGTAAAAAATTACCCTGCCACCTTTCTTACTCCATGGCCTGTTGTTCTGAAATACTGATTAGCGGTTTATGTGACATAGGGAGTCTGGGCCAGATGGCTTCGGCCATATTTAGGTTATGCCCAGAACATCTTGATTGTGTAATGCCACCCATGCTTCCAGTTCATGCATCTTTGGTAGCAGGCTTCCTGTATTATGATGGACAATTCTGAGGCCTTTATTACAGGACCATTGAGAGGTGGCCTGAGGATGCCGGGGGCTGTTTGAGCCAGGGTTTGGCTCAATATTCCAACATAGAAGAAGAAGCAATCTAAGGTGTGAGAGTATTGTCAAGAGGCCCCTAGAGGCCTGAATTCCCGAAAACCATCTGTTTACTATGTAGGCACCCAGTAATCAGCACACCCTTTCATCAGTTAATGCCAGACCTGACAGAGGATGAACTAGCAATACCAGGTTTTCTGGCTGGGGTGATCCTCCAGTGATGTGGTAGAGTAATTATCACAGGGGGAGTGACGACAGCTAAGAATGCCATTACAAAAATCACATGATAGTAAGAGAAGTAATAGAGTGAGTGCCAGGAAAATGGCTAGTGCTACTCAGCTCATTCTTAAATTAGTATCCTGGAAAAATTTCACTGGTGCTCCCCTAAGCTGGTAATTTCCTTGTAAGCACTGGCCCTCTCCAGGGAGGAAATAGGCTATACTGAGATGGCCAATCCAAGTGGCCAGTGATTGCCAGGACCTGATCTAGTAGCTACTGAGGAGTTACCTTAATAAGGAAGGAATCCACTATATTTGTTGCATTTGACCTCCATGAACTGTGTAAACATAAAATATGTTTCCTTAGTTTGAGAAAGTTTGTTCAATGTAGGGATAATAGGTAATGAAGCAGTGCCTGTTTACCCAACAATGTTGTCTTTAGTGTGTGAGAGGACCAACTATCAGCCTTGAAGAGGTGTAGTGTACCACTGACATGTGAGAGTAGGTTTCCAAAAGTCAACCAACACCTACCACTGTGTGAGCAGTTGAGAGGTGTGAAAGTCAGCTGGTAGATATAGAGATGAACACCGTCTATTGAGGGAAGAGTAAAGACAGCAATAGAGGTGTTCCTAAGAGCCCAGTGGAAGAGATAGAACAGGCCATGTGGGATGTACCAAATGTGGGGACACTAAGGTACTAGAGGATCTCACCAAGTGGAAATACTAATAGATTGTGAGTCTAGCAGACCGTGTTGCAGGCTTCAGAATGGGCTGGCACCACAGTCCAGGGCTTGAGTCCTATGGAGGGAGAAATTATATAAAAACAAGGAAAGAGGGGATTTCTAAGAGGTCTGGTTGCATGGATGGTAGTGGGACAGAGGCAGAATAAGCTGATGGACTGGGTCCTAACAAATTCTATTTAAAATTGAGTAGAAGTTACAAGGGAGAGCAAGGCATCCCTCAGTGGCCAAGTAGTATAAGTCACTGGGGGGAGTTTGGAGAGCTAACTCTCATGTGACACAGTCACCTGACCCAGCCTACCTATAACAGAAATGCCAACCCAGGGCAGGAGGGTAGGGGTGGGCAACACAGTGCCTCCAATGTAAATTGGAGCATAGGACAGTCCATATCTGCAGCAGTTAAGCAGGCTCCAAAGCAGGATGGTCCAGTTTGGGAGAGCTCCTGCTCTATACTTGACCCAGCTCTCTGATCCTACCCACAGACTGCCTGGAGGAAAGAAGGGACTGATTAGCTAAAAGAACAGAGGTAGGAGATTAAGGGTCATGCAAACAAATGGACAGGGTCAGGTGGAAAGGGGATAGGAGACCTGGGGGGCGACATAGTAAATGCAGCGGGGTGTCTCAACCAAGAATTCCAGAACAGACACTAACAAATAATGGCCAAAGGTTACAAATGCAGTAGCCTTAAAGTGAAGCTAACACAGTACAAAATTACATGGCACTTCAAAACCTGCTTTAAGGTGCATGGCTACATCCAGTGGAACACAGGGCCAACAGAGTAAAACTAAACATTATGAAATCTATCAACACAGTACCTCCAGTGTAAATGGAGCCTAGGACAGTTCATACCTGCAGCAGCTAATCAGGCTTTGGAGATGGTCCTGGTCTGGGAGAGCTACTGCTCTATTCTTCAGTCTGGCTCTCACAACCAGACCCACGCACTGCCTGGAGAAAAGAAGAGACAGATTAAGTAACAGGACAGAGGTAGGGGATTAAGGGGTGATGCAAACAAAGGGATGTAGACAGGGGAGGAAATGAGATAGGCGACATGGGTAGGAGGGGATTGACACAGCAAGGCAGAGGAGTGTCACAACCAAGAATTTCAGAACAGGCACTAACAAATAATCGCTGCAAAGTTTACAAATGCAGCAGCCCTAAAGTGAAGCTAACACAGTACAAAATTACAGGGCACTTCAAAACCAGTCTTAAGGTGCATGACTATATCCAGTGGAATGCAGGGCAAACAGAGTAAAACTAAACCTTATGAAATCTATCAACACAGTGCCTCCAATGTAAAATGGAACCTAGCATGGTCCATACCTGCAGCAGCTAAGCAGACTTCAAAGGGGGGTATGATCCAGTTTGGGGGAGAGCTCCTGCTCTATACTTTGGCCCAGCTCTCATGATCTGACTCACAGACTGCCTGCAGAAGCTAAGCAGCCTTCAAGGGGGGATGGTCTGGTTTGGGGTCATACTTTTTAATGTTGTTTTTTTTTTTTTTTTTTTTTTTTTAGTTTTTGTTGACCAGGAAGGAGGACTAGACAATGTGTTGCCTATTTTCAGCTTCATCCCAGGGGGTGGACACAGATGGATGCCAACTGAGACTGAACCAGATTTTAAGCTCTTGGTGGTATTTTTCAGTGAATGGGGGAAATCTGGCCAGAACACCGGGGAAATTCCCTACTCTGCCTGCAGGGGTACTGTCTCTTCCTGTGGACAGGATGAAGAACTAAGTTTTGAGCCGGACAGAAGAGGGGTGAGACAGAGGAGTTGACTGGTATACCTGCAAGAGAGCAGATCTCGCACCTGCAGGTCCAGAAAAGGAGATTTTGTCACAGAATATGGAAACAAATGCAGAATTTGATAGATGTAAACTAGATGATCCCATCTTATTGGACTTAGATGTTGCTGAACAGAATCTGCAAGTTAATCTACTAGGAGAAAAACAACAGCTAGCTAAACTACTGTCTACAGCAGAACAACAATATATGGAGCAGAGACATAAAATTGAGAATGAGAAATGCAGGGGATCAGGGGAAAGGGTTCTTTAGATATATTGGGGAGAGAAGGAGAGTGAAGGGGCACTTCAGTAGGTTGAGGATAGAGGGAGGGCGGGCAGAGGAGGCTGGTGAACAGGCAGAAGTGCTAAAGAGTACTTGCATCAGTCTTCAATAGAGAGGATGTCGAGGAGCTTCAGGGACAGGAAAATGGGGGGTTGAAGGGGCAGAAGTCTGGCTTGATGGGGCACCTAATGTCACTCAGGAGCTGGGGGCCTAGAGCAGGAGGGGCACAGTGGGTCTGCTGGGGAGAGGAGGGTCACAGAGGAGGAAATCTCTGTAGGCAAGGTGTGGAAGCCCTCAAGTCCCTAAAGGACAAAACCCCGGGTCTTGATGGTATCCACCCCAGGGTACTATGGGAGTTAGAAGATGTCCTGGCTGCACCACTAGCGCCCTTTTAATGCTTCTGCAGATGGGAAGGGTGAGGAAGTGGAAGTAGGAGCATAAAGCACCCATCTACAAAAGGGGCTTGAGGAAAGAGAGGAGGAATTATAGACCAGTCAACCTGACATCAGTGGTGGAGAAGTTGATGGAGGCCTTCCTAAAGGAGAGACTGGAAGCATTCTTGGGAGAACAGGGACTCCTCAGAGATAGGCAGCATGACTTTCCAGGTGAGATTATGTCAGACTAACTTTGTGGAATTCTACAAGTGGGTGTCAGTGGCACTTGATCAGGGTAGATCGGTGGACATCCTCTTCTTGGACTTCAGCAAGGTGTTTGATTCTGCCCCTCACACGGGCCTGCTGGAGAAGCTAAATAGGATGGGGGTTGAGACACTGGAAGGTCAGGGTGGATTGGGAGTTGGTTGTCTGGACATACCCAGCAGGTGGTAATGGAGGTGGTCTCGTCTTCAAGGGGGGTCATGAGTGGGGTCCCACAGGGATCAGTCCTGGATCCACTCCTTGTAACGTCTTTATCTCTGATATCAGGGGTATCAGGTGTGAAATGAACCTCTTTTCAGATGACTCTAAGCTTTGGGTGGTAATGGAGGGGAAGAGGGCAGGATGGCTCTGACAGGGGCCTGGAGTCCCTGGAGGGGTGGTCACGCACCTGAAACTGAAATTCAATGCCAGTAAATGCAAGGTGCTTCACCTAGGGCATAGAAATCCAGAACATGCTTATACACCCGGGGGCATTCTACAGGCCTTGCCTGGGAAAGATGTGAGGGTTCAGGTGGATGACAAAATGAATCATTCTGAACAATGCAGGAGGGTGTGCCAGAGCAAATAGAATGCTGGGCTGCATCACTACTGGGATCACCCTAGAAGCAGGAAGGTGATTCTGATGCTGTACAACAGCCTGGTTAGACCGCACCTTGAGTATTGCATGCAGTTTAGGAGCCTGCATCTAGAGAAGGACATTTTGTTCCTGGAGCAGGTTCAGAGAAGTGCACTAGGATGATCTGGGGCTGGGGGATAGGACATACAAAGAGCGTCTTGGGAAGCTCGACCTTGTCTCGCTGGAGGAGAGGAGGGACGGGGGGATATGATTGAGGTTTTCAGGTACCTGAAGGGAATAAATAAGGGAAGCCTAAGTGGTTTCATTCAGAGGAAGGAGGGAGGAATCACCAGTGGGCACAGCTGGAGGCTAGAGGGGGGAAGTTTCTGGGGGGAAAGGAAGAGACGGTACCTCACTGAAAGAGTGGTGGAACCATGGAATGCACTGCCAAAGAAGCTGGTGGGGGTATCTATGGTTGAAGGGTTCAAGAGGGGCTGGGACAGGTTCAGGTGGGGGGGGAAGCAGGGGAATGCTTGTCTGAGGGGGAAACTTTAAGGAAGACAGAGAAGGTACCCCTTCAGGATACAGACTTCCGAGCAGCCTTGATAGACCATGTGGCATACTCTGCTGGCATGGTAGTATGTTAGAAGAAAAAATGAAAAAGACTAAATACCAGTCCTGAAGGTACTACTGGAAAGAAATTGCCAGCTACTGTTTTTCACTTTGGTGCACAAAACCCCAGTACTTCTACTGACCCTGAAGTTGTGGGTGCTGAACCCGACAAGGACTGGACCCCTCTACTTGCCTTGCAGAATGTGGGAAGTGTGCTCTCTGACACCGGTGTGTGATTGCCTGACCTGGAGATCCCATTACCAGGAACAAGTACACTAGACAAAAACACTTTAAAAGAACTGTCCTCCAGCTCAGGAGAAAAACAAAATGGTACCTATGGTAAAGCCCTGGATCAAACAACATTGGGAGAGACAGTCATGGACGTGGATAATCAAGAAATGATACTGGTTCCCAGACATGTTGCTGCCTTTGAAGAAGTAACAGAAAAGGAGCCCCCCCCCACATCACTCACAGTGAAATACTGCTTGCAGCCAATGAAAGCACGTATAAGGAGAAAGAGGACACTAATACACAACCCAATGGCTCAGGTCAGAAATCAAGTTTTGCCAGTTTATTTCACAGCCCTCCTGTAAATGCAAAACACAGACATGTAGTTTGAATTTGGTATACAGGAGGCCTGGATGAGCCATCGGACAGAACCTTTGTAGGAACATTTCTCATATAACAGTCCTTAATGTTTTCCCCCTCTAAGTGTTGGCATTTATACATGCTCCTAGTGAACACAGTTTTGACTTAAGTTTTCATTCTGTAGCTTTGCTAGACAGATTTTGGAAACAGTATTCAACTGTAAAAGATACTGCTATGTGGTCACACTTTTTCATTGTACCTTTGTCAAAACCTACCTTAAAAACATTTACCATATTTTTTAGATATGAGGGTTAATGTTAAAGACATCTTGTATTGGCTTGAACAAAATGTACGTACAAGGTCTACAGACCCTTCATAGATGGTGAGGGTTTTGGATGGGTGGATGGCATTTTAAACTGCAACTTAAACTAACAGGCTCTGGGGTGCAACACCTACCAGTACTTTTTTCTAGATAGGGACCACTGTATCTTATTTTACCATGGAATGCAATACACCTACTACAAATGCGGCTCTCAAGACATGTTAGTAGTGGACGGAAAGATTTGGTGTAGTATGTGTGGGATGTTAGGTCACCCTGGGACCCACTGTACCTTCACTCCGAAATGTAGCTTGTGCAAAACAGAAGGCCACATCTTTACTAACTGTCCCTTGGCATCCCAAAATACATCAGATGCAGAATTTACTGAACATGATTTCTAAATAAACATTGCTATTCATAGGAACAGCTGAGCTAAAGAAACCCCTTGGCAAACACCACCCCATCCCCACCCCCCAAAAGTCTGCAGCTACTGCAAATTCCTCACAAGGAAACACCTCTAAAGATAGGCCTCCACATCACAGGGAAGAAACTGTTCCCCTTGTTTCAAACCCCCCTCCGGTGGATATGGCTGTGTTCATTTCTAAACCTGACCCCCTCCACACTGAGGATAGTAATAATTTTGTAGATGCACCAGAAATGCCTCCTCTCAGTCTAAATGGCTTTCATTTAGTGACTCAAGGAAAAGGGAAAAACAAGCAAGGAAAACCATCACCTAATAGAATACATCTCCAGAATAAATATGCAGCGGGGTAGATATTTGTTTTTTTCATTATGAGATTAAATTTTGAAAATGTAAAGATCCACCAAGGCAGAGCCCTCCTGCTAGATGCAAATTTTAGGGACCACATATATCGTTTAATTAATTGCTATGATCCCCAGACAAAATCCAGTCGCATTGACCTCTGGAAAGAAATCCAACCTTACTTATTCACATCAAAAATAATATAGTTAGGTGGTGACTTCAACTGTGGGTTATTGAGATTCAATAGGGGAGGGAGAACAGAGAAAACGTTCTGTGATGCTACTGCATTTAAAAACATTTTAGCCCAAGCTAGCTTGAAAGATGTACAAGGGTCCCTGGGCAAACCACCGCCCACACCTTTTACAAAGGAGTATTATCCTCTCATATTGATTTTTTTGTACCTAATACAATCACAGTTCAAGATTCCAAAACACAGGTAAGTGCCACCTCTGATAACTGCTTAATTAGTATCAGCTTAGCTGTTGTCTCAGAGGTTACATGTGGGAAGGTATAAGGAGATTAAATACTACATTATTACGTGACAGTAACTAAGATGTTTTGTTAGATTTACATAACGCCAGAAAATCTGTATTATGTTTCTATGATGACTTAGTAACCTGGTGGTTAGACTAAAAATGGATTTTATAACCAGTCTCAAATGTATTTCTAGGACACGACATTACAATAAACAAAAACAGTACAGAAAATTACAGTACCAATTACAGTTCCTGCAAGAGAGAGTGATAAATATAAAATACTCCTCACAACAGATTAGTAACCTTGAGGAAGAACTAAAGTCCTTACAATACAATAGATTCCAATATTTAGAGGCAGAGCAAAAATTCAGAACACAAGGGAAGTCATATTTAATTAACCCATACAAAAACTGTAAACATCGGAGACAAAACAAACATGTTGCACAACTTGAAACTACAACTGGAAATATGATCAATACCAAAACTGGTATTTTGAAGGAAATTGATAATTTTATGTAAACCAAATTTGGAAAAGCATTCTGTATTATAAATAAAACCCAAGATTGGCTCAAAACATTAAACTTGCCCCAAATTTCCCAAGCCCAAAAATAGCTTTACAAACTCCAATATCAAATTTAGAATTAGGGAATGTTATTAACTCCCTCAAAACTGATACTGCCCCTGGCATAGATGGGTTGTCTTCCAGATTTTATAAATGGTTATGGGTGTATTGTACTGAAGAGATGATTCAGGTTTTTAATAATCTGTTGCAGCTAACAGAAATTCCAAGCAAAATGAATATAGGAATTTTCTTTTTTATTTTTAAAAAAGGCAACAGGAAACAACTTAGCAACTAGAGACCTATCACTTATCAAAATGTATATTTAAAAAGCCTCACAAAAATATTAAACAATAAATTAGTAAATGCTACGGCAGAGGTTATTCACCCTTCACAGACTTATCAATCGCTTTATGAAAAATTTCTGACAGCCTAATTATGCTTAGAGAAATAGTAGATTTTAGTCAAGAACTGGGTTTGCAAATGTATATTCTAAGACTGAAACAATCACAGACTTTTGACAAAATTTCGAACAAATTTTTATGGCTGTGTCTTGCAGAATAAGGAATTCCATCCCATTTAATTTTTGGTTAAAAAGTTATTATAAAAGTACCTCTGTATGACCTTTATTACAAGGGTGATTTGGGAATAAAAGATGGGTAAAATGTGGGGTACGTCAAGGGTGTCCCCTAAGCTCATTTTGTATACATCAACTTTGGACCCAGTTATTAGAGCAATAAATACTTCAGGGATCACAAGTTCAGGCCTTCCCCCATGAAAGTCTGTGCCTATGCAGATGATTTAGTGGTAACAGTTCAAGTCTATACATTGGATACCCAAGCTCTGGAAATTTTAAATACTTTTTCAAAATTAATGGGTGCTGAATTAAATTAAAAAAAAAGCTTTTGTTTACTTCTTAGTTCACAGGATAGCATGAAAGCACACTTCAAAAATATCCTCATAGTATATGACCAATGGAAAATATTATGTGTATATTTCAGTTGAGGTGACATGGCCAAATTTAATTGGAATTTAAAAACTGAAGCAGTAGGTCCCCGAATTCAGCAATGGAATAAGTGGAACATGAGTAAACTCAAACAAATCCACATAATCTCCACTTATCTAATCCCCCTTTTTTATACATCAGTCATATTTACCCAATACCTAAACAGTTAGAAAGTAAATTATTTGGCTGTTTATTTTCAGTTCTGTGGAGGCAGTCGTATAAACCATCTCAAAAGAGGAATAATATATTTAAAAGTCAATGAAGGAGGCCTTAGAATGCCCAATCATATTGTTTTCTTTTTTAGTATTTTTTTCTTCACTAGCTTTGTTCCCTTTTAAGACATAAGTATTCAGTATGGCCTAAATGGCTCTTCAAAAAGCTCCATGCCTTATTTTCTGGATGGGTGGATAATACAGCACTTTCTAAAAACCTGAAAATGCAATTTTTACAAAGTATTTAAAATACAGTTTAGATAAATTAAAACAATAGCAAATAGAAAACATCACTTGTTATCACATACTGTATAAGACAATATGTTTATCAAATGATTGTGAGTCAATATTTTAAGGTATAATCATTCAATGATAGAAATGGACAAGAAAACAATGTACAGTACATATCTATCTATTTGTCTATCTGTCTATGTGTGTATATATATATATATATATATATATATATATATATATATATATATATATATATATGCAGATCCTTACAGAAAAAAGACTCCTGTGAAAACATGGAATGTAGTATGGCTGAGTGCTCAAGGAAAACTCAACATGAAGAACAATTTAAAACACAAAGAACAATCTGAACATTACTGCCCTAGACCAGGTTGTGGTAACACACTTGAAACTATTTCACACCTTTGTTTTTGAGTGCCCATATATTTTAGAATTTTGAAAAGAGTAGAAAATGCCTGGGCATGCTTACCCTTTCTAATACATGAACTATGACACTTTTGTATTAGGAATTAGGCAGTATAGCACAGTGGTTTAAGACTCTGAGCTGAAAATCTGGAGACCTGGGTTTGAATCCCACAGCCCCCCCACTTGCATACTGTGTGACCTTGAGCAAGTCACTTAATTTCCCTGTGCTCCCAAGTCACACCTGTAAACAAGCTTTCGGCTTAGTGTGCTACTCCTGGTTAAACAATTGCAAAAAAAAACAAGCATTTGTCAATGCCGAATGTTGATTGTGTTGGTCTGTTGAGCAGGCTCACTGGCCCTCTGTCACTTGCTCAGTCTGTTTCTCCCAGTGCTGCAGGCTGCTCTTTTGTACTGGGTGGCTGCCTGCATTGACACCTTGTTCTGCCCACTAAGAAATCCGCAGCTGTCCCGACAGAGCTCCATTGAGGTGGCTCACTCCCCCTCTCTCACTCGCTCGTTCTGTTTCTCCTAGCACTGCAGGCTACCCTTTTGTACTGGGTTCCTGCCTCTATTGGTGTTTTTTTCTGCCCACAACAAAATCTGCAGCAGTTCTGACACAGGACTGTTGAGCCTGCTGATTCCCCCTCTCTCACTCACTCGTTCCTTTTCTGCCGTCACTGCAGGTTGGCCTTTTGTACTGGGCTCCTTCCTGCATTGCTGCCTTTTTCTGCCAACAAAGAAATTCACAGCAGTCACGATAGGGCTCCATTGAGCTTGCTCACCCCTCTCACTCACTTGTCTGTTTCTCCGGTGTTGCAGGCTCCCTTTGTACTGAGCTCCTGCCTGCGCTGGCACCTTTTTCTGCCCACAGAGAAATTCACAGCTGTCCCGCTGAGTCTGCTGAGGTCACTCACTCCCCTGTATCATTCACTCATTCTGTTTCCTCCTAGCGCCTGCAGGCTGCCCTTTGTACTGGGCTCCTGCCTGTAATGGAGCCTTTTCTGACCACAACAAAATCTGCAGCAGTCCCCACACAGCTCGGTTGAGCTCGGTCACACACCCCTCTCACTCATTCGATCTTAATCTGTCCCAAACACTGATTTCCCACAGTGACCGTACTATTCTCCGGCAGGAGTGCAACAACATATTTTAACCAGGATGTGAAAAATGACAGCTGTACTGTTTATAAGGAGGTGTGAAAAAATGCCACTGTTGGAAATGTGGTGTGAAAATATTACAAATTTGCAAAGTTACAAGGGTGCATGGAAACACTTCAATGCATGCTTGTAACACAGTCATGTTATGGAGTTTCAGCACCAAATTTTCAACATAGGGATTTTAGGACTGCTTCATGAACAGTGCCACTGTCATTTTCTTAATGTGTCCTGAACACTGATTTCCCACAGCGACCGCGATTATTCTGTACCTCAACTGTGAACACATATTTCAGTCAGCATGTAAAAAATGACAGCTGTACTGCTCATAAGGAGGTGTGAAAAATGCCACTGTTGAATATCTGGCATGACAATATTACAAATCTGCGAAGTTACAAGGGTGCATGGAAAGTGCGCAACGCACACTTGTAACACAGTCATTTGATGGGCTATCATCACAAAATTTTCAACATAGGCATTTTAGGACCTCTGCTCATAAACAGTATCACTGTTATTTTCTTAATCTGTCCTGGACAGTGATTTCCCACAGCAACCGCTCTATTCTGCGCCAGAAGTGCGAAAACACATTTCGGCCAGGATGGGAAAAATGACAGCTGCGCTGCTCATAAGTAGGTGTGGGAAAATGGCAATGTTAAAATCTGGAGTGAAAATATTATAATTTAGGAAGTTATGAGCGTATGCAAACTGTGCAACACACGCCATAACACAGTCATTTTATGGAGTATCGTTAGGCCCTGGTGTTCTGCAGCAGAATTTTCTGATTTCTGCGCGCAGGGCTCCTTGACTTCTGTGGCAGCATTTTCTGATTTCTGTGGCATGATTTATTCATTTCTCTTGCAGAATGCAGTCCTGTCATTGGCTAAATATGATGTGATGTTATCGAGGACATCATATGCTGAGCATAGAGGAGGAGCTTCATGATAAACGAGCTGGGAAAGATAGCCTGACACTATGAAAAAACAGTATATTTATATGAAAATTCACCAAAAACAATGAATTCTGTGGCACTGTATATATTCTGTGGCATGATGCAAATTCTGCAGCAAATTCTGCAACTGCAGAACCATAGAATTCCAGGGTCCTGAGTATCGTTACCAAATTTTCAACATAGGCATTTTAGGACCTCTACTCATGAACAGTGTCACGGTCATTTTCTTAATCTGTCCCAAACTCTGATTTCCACAGCGACCATGTTATTCTGCACCAGAAGTGTGATAACATATTTCTGCCAGGATGTGAACAATAACAGCTGTACGGTTCACGAGGAGGTGTGGAAAATGTCAATGTTGAAAATGTGGAGTGAAAATATTGCACATTCGTGAACTTAAGAGCGCAGTAGCAACTGCACAACGCAAGCTCAGTAAAACTGTCATTTTGTGGATTTTTTCCACTACCCTGCAACATAGGTTTTTGAGAGCCCACCCGCGAACACTGGCACTGTTGGTGCTAATCTGCCCTGCAAGGATCTCGCACAGTGACCGAAAATCACCTTTGGGACCAATTAACACCATGACAGTCCAAAATTCATGTGGAGGGGTCCTAAAACCCATGTTGAAAATTTGGTGCCAAAATTCCAAACAATGCCCGAGATATGCATCAAAGTTGAAAAAAAAACATTCATTCCATTATATAGCTTACTGCCATTTCCTCAGTTCTCGGTCAGCTTTGAAGAGTGCAGACATGTTCCTGGTCCACTGAAGATCATTGCACCGGACTCCAGAGGTAAGTATGGGGTGAGGGGGGTGTGGGTAGGCAGGGTGCGCAGTGGGTGGGTGCGGGTTGTGGGTGGAGGCCACGGAGACCACTGAGGGACAGTTTTCTTTTTTACAGGGTAAGAAAACAACAAAATACATCACAGGATCATTTTGTGTTTTACAGGGGCATGTGGCATGCTGGCGTGGGCTCCCAGAGTGCCACCGGACTCTTTCATTACAGGGGGCCAGCAGTAGCTGATAGGGGATTGGGCACCCCTGTTGGCACACAACTAAAGGGGGGGGTCACATTATGCTGATGAGAATTAGGCACCCCGTCGGCAGAGAATAACAGTGAGGGTGGGGGTTTGACATAATGCTGACGGGGAGTGGGCTCCCCCTTCGGCACAATCAACATTGGGCCACTGAACCTGATGGGATTGTGGCCCTGGCCAGCAACTAACCACATGGGTTATATTGTTTCTGAACACAGTGGCAAGCTGCCGCCATGTTCACAAACAATATCAGGGTTTTATGCCGCCCTGCAATGATGGGTCGCCCCTCATTGCAGCGGATGGCTGACACTGCAATGATGAGGTGGCCCCTGATTGCAGCGGCTACTTTTACAAGGTTAGCACGTTGAGCTGAACTAGTGGCAGCAAGCAGCATGCCACAGCATTGGGGGAGGTGGGACAGCCTTTACAGGCTGTGGGGGCATTGGTCACAATAGTGTCACGCTCCACAACCTGCTTGTGGAGAAAGCTGCGCAGCCTGTTTCTTGTGCATGCACACAATCAACATAAAAATAAATGTCAAATCATTGGAAAACCCTTAATTCAAGTAGTATGCAAATTTTGTTTGCAATTCTTAAATATTGGATATGGCAAGGTAGATGCAGGTTTTCCCTGCAATAACACATCACACAAGATCGATTGTGGGGTACCACAGGGCTCGGTCCTGGGTCCAATCCTGTTTAATGCATACATATCGGACATCAGGGATGGTATAGGGTGTGAAATGAGTCTCTTCACGGATGACTCCAAGATGGGAGCAGTAGTTGAGGGAGAAGAGGGGAGGTTGGCCCTGCAAGGGGACCCGGACACCCTGGAAAGCTGGGCTCACACATGGAAATTAAATTTCAATATCACCAAGTGCAAGGTATTGCATCTTGGTCGGGGAAACCCTAAACACAGGTACACCCTGGGAGGGGAGGCGCTGGAAGCCTCAACAGGGGAAAAAGACCTAGGGGTCATGGTGGATACATGTATGAATAACTCTGAGCAGTGCAGGAGAGCAGCTAGCAAGGCAAACAGGATGTTGGGATGCATCGTAAGGGGGATCACCTCTAGGAGCAAGGAAGTGATTCTGCCGCTGTACAATGGACTGGTTAGACCACACCTTGAGTACTGTGTACAGTACTGGAGACCACACTTGAAGAGGGACATACAGCTCCTGGAGAGGTACAGAGGAGGGCAACAAAGATGATACGAGGGCTAGGGATTTGACTTACGAGGACAGACTTGAGGAGCTCTGCCTGTTTTCATTGGAGGAGGAGACAGGGGGACATGATTGAGGTCTTCAAGTACCTCAAGGGAATAAATAGGGTAAACATGGAGGGATCTTTAGACTAAAGCAGGGAGGCATCACCAGAGGGTATGGTTTTAAGTTGGAAGGTGGAAGGGTGAGGGGGAAAAGAGGAGGAGGTTTTCACTGAGAGGGTGGTGGACCCTTGGAATGCTCTGCCTGGTGAGCTGGTTCAGAGATCCACAGTGGAGGGCTTTAAGAGAGGGTGGGACAGACACAGAAAGTGGATGTATCAGATGATGGCCTGTCCCGGGGGGGGGGGATGGATGATAGGGGTTTCTGGAGCACAAGGGATGGGAGGGTCTCGGCGCCCAACTAAGGATCTAGGTTCGAGCAGACTCGATAGACCATAAGGCCTAATCTGCTGGCAAATAGTATGTTAGTATTTAGTATTGTCAAGGATGAAATTAAGAGTCATAAGGAGAAAGAATCCCATACGTTTACTCTGCTTGTCAAACTCAAACACTAGGCACATTTTCCTAAAATATGACTTTGGAAGAAAAAAGTATTTTTTCATAATTAGTGATACCCCTTTTTTTCTTCCCCTCCTAATTTATGTATGAAGTACTATCTTGGTCACGTCAGTCAGTATAGTCACTATAAAAGAAAGTGTGTTTACATTTTACTTAAAAACTTAGAAATAAGTACAGTACATATACAAATGTGATACCTCCTTTACCTGATCCAGGGGAGGAGAAGGATGAATTAACAAGTTTGAGACTTTTATAATTTACTACAAGTTGTTCATTTCTGAATTTAGCTCCCTTTCCTTTGATTTCCTTGTAAAAATTTAAACCTGAATGCTGCAATTCCATGTATGGATTTTGTTTTTTGTTTTCTATATTCTTGGTTTGTTTTTGATATATATTGAAATGTTTTGATTGTACATATAAATAAAAATTCCCCTATTCTTTTTGGGAAGTGCCATGGGATCTTCAACATCCACCTGAATTATTTATTTTATTTATTTATTTAGTTAAACATCAGTTTAGAAACCTTGAGCCAGAGGCTCATTTACAAAGGTACCTCATCACAAAGAGAACATCAGAACAGTAGTACAAGGGACACAGTACTTACAAACAAAAAGTTACAGTTCAATTACAATTTTGTTACAATAGAATACAATCTCCAACAAAGCAAAAGATAACAAAAGGTGCAAAACTTATGGTCGGGGAGAGCTGTTGGGAGTAGAAGGAGGGAGATAGGGAGGAGGAATTAGTAGGAAAGGAAGGGGGAGCCGCTCAGTGAGCATTGTCAAACAGAGTATATATATTTTTTTCACACTAGGCTAGCGGCAGTTGCATTACCACCAATTACCACCAGAACAGGCAGATGTGACCTTGGTTTAACGTCTCATCCAAAAGACTCAGTAGTGCAGCACCCCCCTCATGCCTCACTACAGTGTCGATATTAGTATTTAACCCAAGTGCCTGGAGTGGGGATAGAACCCACAGCCCTCTGATCATCTGGCTTCTGAGGCGAGTGTGCAACCTACTGAGCTACTGACACTTCAAAACCTGCCTTAATGTGCATGGCTACATCCAGTGGGTCACAAGGCCAACAGAGTGAAACTAAACATTATGGTTGAACCAGCATGAACCAGTTTGACTTTAAGAGAACTGTGGCAAACTTTATGTGGTTTGATGGTCAAAGTTTGACAGGTCAAACTTCAGAAGATTCACACAGCTTTAATCACAAAACAGCAAAAGAGGATCCAGAGCTAATTGGGAAGGGTTTGCCTTAATACCAGGAGCCTGAGATATAAAATCAGTGGGCTACAGGCTTTGGTGGCAGACACTCAGATGGGTCTTGTAGCCATCACAGAAACTTGAGCCACAGTGACTAATAACTGGGACCTATCAGTCCCAGGTTACACAATGTTTATACAACATAGAGGAAAGACAAAGGGGGGCATAGCCCTATATGTCATGGAGGGTATTGATGCTGTGGAGAATGTGCACATCAAGGAAAGCAAAGTCAAAACAAAGTCACTGTGCGGTCACCTTATGGTACCCTCAGGACAAGGAGAGGAGAGAGAGAGAGAGAGAGAGAGCTCTGGAAAGAGCTGGCAAAAGGACTAAAGAAGGGGGAAGTGGCGTTGATGGATGACCCGAACCTGACAGATATCGACTGGGACAGTACAGTGGCAAGGTGCACCAGAAGTTGGGCAATATTGAATACACTGTAGGACTGCTTGCTGGTGCAGCTAGTTAAGAAACCTACTAGACAGGTGGCCACTCTCAAGTTAGTGCTCACCAACTCAGAGATGGTGAGTGGAGTGAGGGTAGGGGAGCCACTGGGGGTCACAGAAGCAGTGAGGGTCAAGAAGAAGGCTTCACTGGGTACAGTGAAATGTAGTGGAGGAGAAATGGGATAGCACCAACAAAGCTAGGAAAGCAAAGTGGATGGTCAGGGAGACAAAGGCAGAAATGGAGCTGCATATTGTGAAGGGGGTCAAGGGTGGGGAAAACAATTCTTCAGCTACGTTAAATAGCCTGTGTCACACATGTTTAGCAGAGTTCTCACTGTGACTTGTGTTGTAACTCCCTCTGATTAGAGGTAATAGCAAAGAAAGTGTTTAAAACTGTGCATTTAAAGTGTTTTAAATGTTTTATCTATGCAATCTCAGTCTTCCTGCTTGTGTGTTTCACTGAAGTGTGCTCCCAACATCAGTGTGGAATGACGTCAAGTGGTGAACGCTCCTCCAGTGTGCAGGATTCAGATGTGTGGTTCTGTCATACAGCTCTAGACATATTGACATTTTTGACAGCTTATGCCACTAACATCCATATGGCTTCTGAATTTCATGTAGAATCCTCTAATATGTAAGCAATAATACCCAACAGGGTGGGCATTATTGGGAAATACCGGACTGCCCAGGGGTGTAATGAGGCCCGACGCCACAGGCGGAGGGCCTTATAGCCCCTGGAAGGTCCGATATTTCCCAATAATGCCCACCTTGGAGAGTATTATTGCGCTTAGAAAATGGCCAAAGTAAAAGAAAAAAAAATGTCATAAAATAATGTACATAAACTTGTTTACAATCATTTTTGTGGTAAAATAGTTCCTCCACCTGCAAGACAATGCTTTTTTTTGTGAGGTACCTACCCCCCCCTCCCATTTGTCTGTGGTAGGAGAGAAAAAGGACAAAGGCAAAGGACATTAGTCATCTTTGGCACTTGCTTCTCTGTGGTAAAGCAGAGACTGTGATATCTCCAGCACTGCTGCTGTGCATGAGAACACCGGTATTTTCTTAATTTTTCGTACTGCAGATGGACGCCCTTGGCGGTATGAAAACCAAGGAGATACTTGTCGTGCTCAGTGGTTGTTTTGGCGATAACACTCTTTCTATGACAGTATAGCGAGCAGGTTTACGATCAGACTGAAGCATTTCACGATGCAGTGCCATTTAATGGCAAAAGAGTTTTACCTGGGTCGTGGGAGGAGAAAGCGGCCATCAACGCTGAAGACAGTACTGTTGGGGGCAGCTGTGCTTCTCGCTAAGCGCGAGAAAAAAACATGGCGGGTTTTTCAAATTTTCTACGGTGCTTTCAGCCAATTAGAAAGCAGGCTGGGCACCTCTGGAAAATGCTACACTGTTAAGTGGCACTTGGACTGGCTCTTATTTTTAGCTGGGCATTTATTGAAAAATAAATGCCCAGCTTGGAGCCTGTCTGAGCCAATCAGCTTTCACAATTGATTCTTGCCATTTTCTAAGGATATTTAAGATGCTAGTACAGTATCTGATTTAGATAATGATTTTAAATATGAGGAGGAAGGGCAGGGTGAAGTAATGATAGGGGGCACCTTGCCCAGTCTCTTAAATGCTAAACCTTATATGTACGAGCCTGAACCCCCGACTATGAAGACACTGATGCACAAGCATCTGTGGCAGCAGAAGAGGAAGATGGAAATTGTTGTATTAATAATACTGATTGGAAAATACTTTTTTCTTTTTAATGCTATTGTCCTATATGTCATGTTTTTATGCAATGTGTGTGTGTATTGCACACAACCACAGATGACACGTGTAGTGTTTGTGCTGCACATCTGTATACCCTATGTTGACCATCCTGCCACACATACAAATCACTATTCTATATTTTATTTAGTGTGTATTTGAACACCCACCATGCTTTAACGGAACCAGTATTCACCAGTTTTCCTATTGCTGGGTGAGGGCACAGCTTGTGGTATTGTTTATTTCTTCTGATCACTTCATTGGTTATCAAGTAGAGTTTGTGGTGGGAGTTGTTAGTGGTTGTCACACTATGGAGATATAATCATGCAACACACCATAGGTAAATGTAGGCTGTGTGTGTTCCATTCCATAGAATGGTCTTCTATAGGACTGAACAACTACAGGTGGTTGCGGTTGGTCAGTGATATGGGGGGGGGAGGGCAGTTGCAGTATTTGTCACAGTATTTCAGTTACAAAAATATCATAGCTTTCTGTTTTGCAGTGCTGTGTGTTTTTACCCATTCTGCCTTACGAGGATGGTAATATGTCCTAAGCTCATCATGGTGTACAATGTCGGTACAGATCATTGGCTCAGCTGTATGTATACCACTGATGATGCCAATTAATCACATTCACGAATGAGCATGAATCATCTGGTGACTGATTGGGAGTAGGATCAACGATCACAGAGGACTTCTCTTCTTCCATTGATGGTGGACAGCCAGCTCCTTTGCCATACTACCAGCAGGCAACCACAGGTGCTGCTGCAGCTAGAATGCCTCCTGAGTTGGAGGGTATTTATGTTTCATAGTGAACACAAGTCTTGCAGCACAGAACAGTGTTGTTCAGTTGTTGTATCTGATAGGTTTCTAGTGCAACAATTATGATAGTGTGTGTGGATGAGCCATGCACACCACTGCAGTCTTGCTACTGAGTGGTGTGAAAGACCCCTCACACAACAGCAGCACCATCATCTAAACTGCATTGTGGATGTTGATCCATGGTATTGTATTCCAGTAATCTTCCTTTTTTTCTCTTCTGTGTTTCACCCTGACCTGAATGCTTCCAGAAATCAATAAGGCAAGCCAGACATCCCACTTACCTGGGAGTCCAAGGTGCTGTCCTCCATGGAACCCTGGCTTACCACCTAAGCAGGGATGAGGTGAGGGGCTTGGCCCTCAATATTCCATCATCTCACTGGGATGTCACTCAGACAATGGGTGGGGGAGCATGCTGCTGTGAAGGGACCATCATCCTCGAGCAGGGCTACACTTTTCTGGTGTTTTGTGTCTCATCTATCAGCAGCAGCATATCCAATAGGCTGCAAGTGGACATGCCAGCAATGAGTGATAGCTCACGCAACCAGTTTGGCTCCTCCCATCCCTGATTATGCCAAGCCTTGCTGCTTCATGTATCCAGGTGAGCAGTGAGGTTGCATCAGATTGGCCTTCCCACCCTGAGGAAGGAGAGCATCCTATGGGTGAACAATCCTTACACCTATGGTTGGCCCCCCCTGACAACTCATCTCCACTCCTGAACCTAGGTCGCCAGCATCACCGGGGGTAGCACCAAAGCTGCACTGATGGGCCAGCATATTGTTGTAATCTTTCTGGTCATCTGTTGTGATGTGTCTAAGTTGTCAGTTGGAAGTGAATTCATTCCATGGTTGAGAAACTATGAACAGTGAATAATTATGAATTAACACATAATATGTGATCCTACACAGTTTTGTTCACAGTTCACTTTGGCATGTCATGTACTGTACGGGCGTGCCATCATCAGTGCAGTTTAACCATAGACAATATTTCACAGGTCTTCTATATACTGTTTGACTGTAGCCTAATGCATTTTGTAACATGGCAAACAAAGGGCCTCATCTGATTCATGGAATCGTACCAGGTGACCATGGATCAGTTCTCAGTTAATCTATACTTGCAATCCTGCACCCCACAGTCAGTCAGCGCATTACAGCAAAGAGAACAGTTAGACACAATTTGAGTAAGAACAGCACCCAAACTGTGATCCTCAGTATGCTTTCCCTAAGTTCATGCCCTTATGTCTATGGACATTTTACATTATTTACTAAACTTTACTTCAGGAAGAAAAAAAAATGTACCTGGCATCATTCCCAAACTAATAGTCATTCTAAGGCAAACTAAACTGAAACACCATGTCAGACTGCATATGTCCTGCTCAACTTCTATTAGTACTTGCAGGGAACAAGGAAGAGGATTCTTTCAGGCAGTGTGGATGCTTGAGATCCGCACCACCCCTTGAGGACCATGAGAGTTCTCTACATGTGTCCCCCATGAGGCTGATCTCACTGTGAGAGCATGGCATCCTGAGCACACCAGAAGAGTGCAGCACAGCAAATTCCAGTCTAGTGAAATAAAGTGCACATGAATATTGAGAGCAAATGGGTTCAGCACTTGATATTAAAATATAATTAGAAAACAAAAACAAAAAAAACATTTTTTCAACTCAGTTACCAGATACCACTGTATTGGTACAGCTAGGGTTAGAACAACACTACTTGACAATCGAACTCCAAAAAATGTGTAAGTTTTTCACCTGAATGAGCAGCATGCTTTTTTTGTCTTTTGCCTCTTTCCTTCTTGATAATTCCTCTCTTTTAGATGCAGTCAATCTCATTCACCTTATCAAGATCAAAGTGCCACATGCCATGCCAGGGCTGATTGTTACTTGTACGCTTCTCTCTCTGTCTTGGTCTTATACACACACACACACAGAGTAAAACGCTGTTTGTAACATGGCCAGCATGTTAACAATACCTGTGTGTCACCCTTTTTGTTAACCATGTGAAAAGTGTATTATCCCACAGAAGAGCATGGGTTAACTTAAAAATGTATTCACACCTGGGTGGTTGGAGGCACTTGGCCTGTGGCCTTGTGCCCCCTCCCCCTGGCACGGATTTATTCTTGAGTAAACGTATGAACATACATTCGAAGGTGCCAGCAGAACAGACCTACTGGTCTGTCAAAGTCTGCTCAACTGTGCAGCTAGCTGCCTAGCAGGCAGCTGCTCCTGCCCACATCCTTTGACCTCCCATTGTTGTCCTTCTCTCCCACCCTTACCCACCCTCTGTACCCTGTCCCAAGTGTTCTTAAAGCCAACCACATTTTGCTTGATATCACTTCTTCTGATAATGCATTCCACCTCATCAGTACTCTTTCTGTGAAGTAATGCCTCCTCATGTCCCTCCCGAATCTCCCCCTCATCCTTAGCCCATGCCCCTAGTTTCCCTTCCAATCCTTAGTTTCAGCACCCCTCCTCCCCTTGTTGACTCCTTCAGATATTTGAAGGTCTGGATCATGTCCCCTCTCCTGCCTCTCTTCAAGTGAGTACATATGCAGTTTCTTTAGCCTTATCTCATAATCCATCCCCTTCATCCCCTGAATCATCCTCGTCACCCTCCACTGTACTCCCTCCAGCAACTTGAAATCTCACCTCAGGTACGGCCTCCAGAACTGCAAACAGTACTCCAAGTGTAGCCTGACCAGCACTCTGTAGAGGGGCAAGATCACCTCCCTGTGTATGGACGTGAATCCCTGAGCTATGCACCCTAACATCTTATTTGCTTTCACCATCACCACCACTCTTCTGCATTGGGCAGTATTGTTCACGCTCACTGTTATCAATTCCCTCAAATCCTTTTCCTCTCGGTTGCTCCCCAGTTTGATCCCCTTAGCCAGTATTCTTTCCTTGGGTTCCTTGCCCCAAATGCAACACCTTGAACACCTTGACTGAGCTAAATCAGTCTGAGGGAATAATGAAGAAATAAACATAATTGTGTATAAACTCTTAAAGAGATGCTTTCTGTACTGCAATCAGGCATCTTAACCTGGGATAACTTGAGGTAGAATAAATTTGAGGGATCCAGGCATTTGGCTTTGATTACTTCTAATTCAATCTTAAGCCATACTGGTTGTGTCATTTCAGGGCCTGGGGATATCCATCTCAGACATTTTGCTAGATGACTAGCCCAGTAATAGATCCAGAAGCAAATGATTTGATACATTTTAATGGACCAACATAGATGTAACAACAAGAACAAAGTGCTCTAGCTTTCGAACCATCCAGTCCTTCTTCAGAAGCTCATGGCAGTTGTTTAAAAAATACAATACTTATAACAGCTAGATAATGCAGAGAAAAACAGAAAAAAAATCCCCATTGGTTTAAAATACTCATTTAAAAAAAAACAGAAGATGATGTCAGAGAAGTTTAACAGTACCATACTGCCTTCAGCCAGAAGCAACCTTGGGTTAAATGTGCTTGGTGGAACACACATACAAAGAATCCTACTGCATATAAATTTAATTGACATAAGATAACACTGCTGAAGCAGATAACTCCTAAATCAAGCTATGAGTGTCACAGTTAGTATAAGGATGTGATTACTGAAAGGCAACCCCCACCCGTATAAAAGGCAAACTAAGATTGTTATAGGGCTCATGAAGTTTCAATGTCTGCATTATAGACAAGAATTTACAAGTAAAGTTGTCTTAAAGACATCAGTGCACATGATGTGTAAAACCTAGCTGGACCTGTCACCCAGCTGTACTCTCCAGCTACAGTAGATATAAGGCCCAAGAAATTTTAAAAACCTCTGGACTATATAAATGATAATTTAAATATAAATTGATAATATTAGTGTCAAACAAAAATTCACTATGTAGGAACCTCAAGGAATTAAGACCATGTAGCCTGTTATGTACTGATGTCAATATACACCGAGAATGTAACAACTTGATGTACCACAAGTGTCTAAGGAATCTGAAAAGAGATAAAAATGTAATTTCTCTCCTCCTCTTCATACAAACAATACACTCTAACCCACCCACATCACCATAATGTGGGTGGGGAGATATAGCTTTAAGGAGATGTTGTCTCTCTCTCTCTCTCCCCACCTTTTTCCCCTCTCTCTTCTCTCTCTCTCTCCCCCCCTCTCTCTCTTTCACAGACACACTCACACTATTTAACCGTACTACTATCTGCATAGTAACATTTCCAAGGATACTGGATAGAACTACCATGAAATAAACCTGCCACCGTCCCCAGGATAAGGTAACTAGAAGTGAATATAAAGTATGTGTGTAAGGCCAGAAGTCTAACATATCCACAAATTACTACAATATTAGTCTAATGTAAAACGATCTGTGCAGGACCCCCATGCAAATGAGATCACGCACCCCAATATGTACAGTTACAAAAATTATATGTGACAGTATATGATAACACTCCTGTATGTACAGTAGCAGACTAGGTAATCTGAATATGGTGCAATGGAATCAATCCCACCCCCAGGCAAAGATAAAAAGTAAGGAGAAATTAATATTCATTATGTGTGTGAAGTAAGAATAGTAACACATTATAACTCCATATATCTAAATAGAGACTTACCTCAATGTGACAGCAAGCCCCACATCTTTTATTTCACATACCTCACAACATATACCCACACACATACATACACACACGCACCCACATCCCACACATGCTGAAGTCCTATAATATGTCAGTCTGAAGAAGAAAAGGTCTGTAGATGTTAGTTTCTGTAGTGTCCCATAAAACCAACATCAGCGTTCATCCCATCTGCTACCATATTGAGATGTAAAATAAGTTTAATCTCAAAAGCTCGTCTCTGTTGTGTGTTTTTGAGATTTCTTTTTAAGACCATTACTGACATATCAGAGATTGAGTGGTCAGGCTGGGAGAAGTGGTGCCTCACTGGTTTTTCAGTCTTCTTTGCTGTAATAGTATGTCTGTGCGAGTTCATCCTAGTGCAGAGCTGTAGGCGTGTCTCTCCAACATAACCTGTTTGTGGACATCTCTTGCGCCGAATGGAATAAACAGCATGTCGTGACATGCATGTATAACTCCCATGCACCTGGAATTGTCTGTTTTGTGATGTAACCACACAGTCTGAGGTAGAAATGAGCCGACAAATCTTACAGGGGTGTTGCTTGCAGGGTCGTGTGCCATTGTGTGACATGGTATTCTGTTCCGGGAAAGTTTGCTCCTAATAATTAGGCTGGATAAATTTGGTGGTTGTTTAAAAGATAGTAGTAGGAGTGCCTTAAAATTTATTAGCCAGTAATATAATGCCATATGGGGAATCCTCAGCCCCTCAAGTTATGGGGCAGCTCATTTATGGTAGGCCAACCAGATACTTATCTGCCCCAATAAATCTGGCAAATGTACTGTGCAGTTTCTTAACCAGTGTATGGGAATAAAAGAATTGAGAAGGGATAAAGGGTAGTAAATTCTAGGAAATACATTCATCTTAATAATATTTATCCTGCCCCATAAAGATATTGGAAGCTTGGACCATCTGTTGAGATCATGAATAATAACCTGTTAGAGGCAGTCCAGATTATCTTTGACCTACACTAAGGGGTTATGGGATAGCTTTATGCCCAGATATTTAATTGTTCTAGGAGACCATCCTAAATTAAGGGAGCAAATATCATCTTTAAATACTTTATGGTTTAATGGGAAGAATAGGGATTTACTAGCATTTAGCTTATAGTTAGATAGCTCGCTGAACTTGGCTATTTCGTTCAGGAAGGGTGGTATTGAAGAAGCTGGAAGGGAGAGATGTATCAGCAGATCATCTGCGTGTGCAGTTAGTTTAATCTTGTGACGCCCAACTCTGATACCTTGTATAGAGGTATTTTGGAGAATGTTTTGGATGAGAGGTTCCAGATATAAATTGAACAAGAGAGGCGATAGGGGGCAACCCTGCCTGGTGCCTGAGTGAAGTGAGAAGTAGTTTGAGAACCCCCCATTAGCTGAAATTCTTGCCATGGGGGATTTATATATTGCGGCAACCCAAGAAATGAATACAGGAGGAAATTTAAAGGCACTCAATACCTTGAAGAGGAAACTCCAATTCACCCAGTCAAATGCCTTCTCTGCGTCCAAAGAGACCAAACCTGTAGGAAAGTCAGCATCTCTGGAAGCCGAAAAGACATAGAATAATGTATGCAAATGATCTGCTGAAGAGCGTCACTTCATGAAACCTACCTGATTCATACCTATTAACTCGGGGAGCACCACGGATAACCTGTTAGCTAAAATCTTTGAGAGAATCTTGATATCCTGATTTAGAAGGGATATAGGCCTATAGCTCTGAACAAGCTCAGGATCCTTGTCTGGTTTGGGAAGAAGCACTATCAAGGCTTCAACTAGATGGGAATCGACCTCTGTCCCAGATAGGATATGCTGAAATAAACTATTAAGTATTGGCAGTAAAAGTTCTCAAAAAGTTTAATAAAAAAGGGAAGAAAATCTATCAGGCCCAGGAGATTTATATGAGGGTAAACCTCTGATAACCTCGACGATTTCCTCCAGAGTTATAGGAAAGACCAGAGAATCTATGTAATGTACTGGGAGAGAGGGTAGCTATGAATCTCTCAGGTAAATCTCCACGCTTACTGGACTGGATGTTCCAGATCCCTCAAGCAATTTGTAATATGCTGCAAACTCCTGAACTATCTCAGATGGAGATGTTTCAGAGAACCATCTACTGAAGCCTTGATAGAGGGGATGAATCTCACTGACTCTTGTTATTTAATACGAAGTGCCAAAAGGCACCTGGCCTTCTTGCCTTGGTCAGTATAACTAGCTTTAGTACGTATGATAGCTAACTCTGCTTTTTCCCGGAGTAGTTCCAAATATTTGTCTCTCAACCCTAGGAGCCTCGCCTTGTCCTCCTCTGAAGAATTAACCGAGACATTAGATTCAAGGGTCAGAATTTGGGATAACAAGGACAGTAATTCTCTCTCCCTAACTATTTTCCTGGCTACCGAAAGGCTAATAAGGATGCCTGTCATGTAGGCCTTGAAAGCCCCCCATATAATATCTGGTTTTGTACTGTTTAAGGGGTTAGACTGAAAAAAGGCCTCAATATGCTCCCTTATATTATTGCAATAATTAGAATCTTTAAGCAATTGGTTATTAAGCTTCCATCTTGTTTCTCTCTTTGACACATCCTGAATTGTCAAATCATACAGCACCAAAGAGTGGTCAGAGATAGGGCCAGGCTGTATCGAGGAGGACCTAACCCCGGGCAAGAGAGTCTGAGAAATAAGTATGTAGTCAATACGGGACTGAGACCTGTGTACCAAAGACCTGAATGTAAACTCCTTGAAATCAGGGTTTAGAACACGCCAGACATCACAGAGCCCGCACTGATCCAGTAGTTCTCTAAAAGCCCTCTGACCCAGGGAGATCCCCCTCCGATGCACCACCAGATCAGTCAAGGTTAGAATCTATGACTTGATTAAAGTTGCCCCCCAGGATAATCCTTATAGGAAGAAAAGGCAGGATCAGGTTTATGAGTCTCATGAAATAGGTGGGGTCATCAGCGTTTGGACCATATATACTGCCCAATAGCAGAGGTATTGACCAGAGAGTACCTATGGCCAAATGAACCTGCCCTCGGGATCCCTGATAGTATGAGTTGAGACAAAGGAATGCCCTGTTAATAATGATCATAACCTCGCGAGCTGTTTGAGGATCCTTGCACCTCATTGACCATCCCCACTTGTTGCCTCCTCGCTTGTAAGGCTTCTGTTTCTAATAGGTGCGATTCCTGCAGAAAAGTAACCTGAGTGCATAAAAGACTTAGGTGTTTGAGAACCTGGTATTGTTTAGATTTCTTCCTGATCCCCTTGACGTTCCACGTTGCAAAAGTCACCTCCTTGGCCATCTCCCAATGACTTCTATGAATGCTGTATTCGGCCCTGCACTCCGGGTTTATAACTCTACAAATCTGACCCCCCCATTACTGCTGTAAGGCCCTCCCACCACCCCAGCCCCCAAAAATCCCACCATTAAACCCTCCCATACACCCCACCTCCCCAACAAGAACACATAACCTTCCCCAACCCTCCACACTGTCACAAGCAATGTTTAGCACAGCACTGGGACCTATCCTCCCTCCCACCCTCCAAACATATCCCCTGCTAATGATCTCCTTATTGTGTACTACAAAGCCATCAATAAACTGCATTAATGAGGGTTTAATATCTAAAGAGTGGTCTCGAGCTTCCAGGGCCTGCAAGCCTCTGTTAATGAATTAAATAATAATCAAGAAAGGAAAACAGAACTGGATGTTCAAAATGTGAATAAGAAAAATCATCACGAGAGTCTTGAGAGGAAATAAAAATGTTTGTTTCCCCATAGAGGACTACCTTATGAACCAGAGCCAGAGAAAAAATTAACATGGAGGAGTAAGCCCATCTTCGAGAAGAGCACCTGAGAAAACGAGACCGGGTGAAAATGAAACAAGATCCAGAGATGGGAAAACCATGGGAGTAACTACCCAGGGGATGCAGACCCCTAAATCTGAGAAGCCTCCCCTGCAAAACCAGAACAACTTAATAAGCAAAGCAGTCCCTCTCAGAAAAATGGCTGGACCTGCGTTAAATGGGCAACCCGCGCCCTCTTATGGTCATAACCTGATCCAGCCCACTAGTCAGAGGCGCCTCGAAAGCACAGAACCACTCAGAAATCTGAAACTCCACCACATAAAATCCAAACAGAAAGTGTAACCCAAATCCTTGCCCTGTGTGAACCCTAGGAAATCAAACGAGCAAAGTTATCACAGATGCAGCCCAAAACAAAGCCTCCGGGAACCCCCCCAGGACTTTTCGTAATGCACTATTCCCACCAACATGCCAGGGGCTGTTACAAGTAAAGTCAGACCTCTACTGGTAGCCCAGTTCTATTAGGGGGCATACAGTCAAATAAAATTCTTCTTTAGAAAGAGCAGTGTCCACACAAAAAGCCAAACAATAGTTCATTCTGGAGTTCCTGGCAAATCCCGATGATCAGAAGGTCCTCTCAGGTCGTCCAGAACAAATCTGGGAATGCAGACTTAAGGTCTGTTAGCGCAGCTTCAGGATCCTCAAAATTAAGCCATGAGCCATTTATTGAGACTTGTAACTTCGCTAGGTAACCCATCCTGAACTTTAAGCCCATCGCTATAATCTTGATACAATCGGTGGAAGGCTTTCCGCTTCAGCCGGACCCGAACCAGGGATATCTTGAGCAATTCTCAGCTTCACTTCTCCCATCTGAATTCTTGCAGGGCCTTAACTTTCTGTAGAAAATGCTGCCTTTCTAAATAGTTTAGGAAGTGGCAAATGATGGGACCAGGAGGTGCATCAGGTGGGGGTTTTGGTTGCAGAGATCGGTCGGGCCATTCTATTACATATGTTGGGCCAAAGGGAGAGGGACCAGCGATCCTTTCAACCAGTTTCTGGGTGAAGACTACAGTATTCTGGCCTTCTTTCCCTTTGGGGAGCCCGAGGATTACCACATTATTTCTCCGACTATGGCCTTCCAGGTCTTTGAGCTTTGTTTCAAGATGAGATAGCTTTTGTCTCATTAGTAGGAGCTCAGGATCCAGACTTTCCCATTTTCTCTCAACTGAAATTATTTAGGCAGTATTGTCCGATACTGTCATGGAGATTTCCTCTAACTTTCTGGAGAGGGATTTCAAATCGATTGCTATATCTTTCATCTCTTCCCAGAATGGTTTAAATTCCTCCAAGAATCTGTTAAGTGTTAGGGGTTCTTGGTCCCCAGCTTGACACGATGGGTCCGGCTTGTCTGGGCCACTCGAGGCTTGGGATTTTTTCGAGACCTTCTCAGGAGTTGCGGGGGGGGTTGTATGTTTCTGCAGGGCTTTCTTCATGTAGGCCTCTATTTACCACAGATGAACCCAAACAGGAGCACACATTGTTTAAAGGCAAGAAAAACTCACAGGCAGAGGAACAAGTTAAAATTTGACGATATTAAATGACGAGTTTTTATTCGGGAGGCAGGAGCTTAGTGGATGAGCATCTACTCAGCACTCTGCATCACGTGATCTCCCCCTCCTCCCCCCTTTTTATCCTCACTATACTGTCCCTGTGCTTCCTTTTCTCCCTGATGTATATAAAATGTAATTCATCCCTCCTTTTATTCCCTGAGCTAATCTGTGATCCCTTGTGGCTTTCACACCTCTAACCCTCTTGGTTACCTCCTTAGACCATATGGCATACTCCTCCCTGTCCTCCTCTTCCTTCCCCATCCTGCTGAACCTCAGGTATACCAGTCATTTTGCCTTCATCCCCTATCACCTCCCTGTTCAGCTAGGATGGTCTCTTCACCCTACTCTTCTTACTCTGTAGCCTGGTGCATGTTTCTGTCACCCGTAAGATTTCTTGCTTTATTATGTCTCACTTCTGTGCTGTCTCCATCCCCTGCTTTATTCATTTGAGTCTCCACTTCAGCAATTCCTTTATTTACTCAAAGCCCGACTTCCTGAAATCCAGTTCCTTTCTTGCTGATCCCTCCAGCTCCCTACTCATTGTGATGTTAAACCACATGATCGCTGTCTGCTATCGGATCCTCCACCCTTATGTCCCTCACTGCCTCACTGTTAGATAGTACCAGGTCCTGCATGTTCCGCAGTCTAGTGGGTTCGGCAACCAGTCATGTCAGGAAATTCTCCTGGAATGCATCCAGGAGGACCTTCTCCCTGGCACTGGAGGTGACCGGCACAGTCCAGTCCACCCCCGGCAGGTTGAAATCCCCCACTGTGACTACCTTCCCCCTCCTATATACCACACTGGTTTGTTTTCCCAGTTCCCTGTCCCTTTCCACTGTCTGGGATGGTAACCTATACACCACCCCAAACTTCAACTTCCTTTCCCCAGAGTCCAGGAGCTGTATCCACATTGCCTCCATTTCCCTTTCCTCCATTTTGTCCCTTGTGCATTTGATCCCCTTCCTCATATAAACAGCCACCCCCCTCCCTTCCCCATGGTCCTTTCTGTGTTGTCTTAACCCTGGGATTGCCAGATCCCAGTCCCAATGCTCTGTGGCCCACGTTTCTGTGATGGCAGTGATGTCCACCCTCCCAAAAGCTAAGAGTGCCTGCAGCTCTGCTGCTTTGTGGCTAGGTTTCTTGCATTCAGAGAGATCACCCTCCATCCCATCACCCTTCCCTTCCCTACTTTTCCAGATCCACCTCCCTACCTTGCCCCTTCTGTGCTAAATCTCCTAGTACTTTCTTACTAGCTTGGGGGGTAGGCTCTCATGGTCCCTGGGTACCTTGCCTACCGTCTGATCCCCTGCCACCCCTTGAGCTAGTTTAAACTTACTTTTTTTGCTATATACTGTACCTCTGCAGCTTCTGCTTTAATACCCCCTTTCTCACCCAACTTAGGTGCAGCCTATCCCCTGAATATAGTTCATTGTTGTCCCAGGTCTGTCCCCATCCTCCAACCCACCCATACCCTTTTGACCTATTCCATTCCTGCTGCCAAACATTGAATTCCCTAATCCTCTCCTTCCTCAATGTGCTCACATGGAATACTGGGAGCACTTCCAAGAAGTCAACTGTCTCTCCTATCTCTTTGCACAGCTTTCCCAATTCTTCGAACCTTTCCTTCATCACCTCCACAGTTTCCACTGACAGGTCATTAGTCCCCACATGTGGTGTCCCCCTTCCCCATCTCACACACTTTAGAGTTGTTTGTCCTGCACTGTCTACCCTTCGACCTGGTATGGCTTCCTCCCATGCATGACTATGCCATTCCCCCACTGACCCATCTGATCCCCTTAAGTATGAGTCCCCACCACTAACACACTCCCTTCCTCCCTTGTTCCACTTAAGCCACCTCCTCCCTGTGTACCCATTCCTGGATTCCCTTTCTAGGATCTCTGCTCCTACTTCCAGTGTCCCTGCCCCCCATCTATCCCCCTCCTGCTTGCTGGCCTCCCCACCCATCCCCACGCACTCCTGGTCCTCGCTGCCATGCCTCCTCCTCCTCCTCCTGGCTCTTCCCACCTTCTTAGCCTTTTGGCCTCCCACCACACATTTCCCCCTTGTACCCTCATCCGCCCCCCGCATCTCTTCCTCCTTCTCTTCCCCATCCAGTGTCAACAGCACATCGAACATGTTCCCCTTTCTTTATGGCCGCAAATTCACTGCTCTCTGTCCTGCATACTTCCTCCTGGTAGACCCAACTTAGGCCATCCTTCACTGCTGGACAGCCTGTCCCTATTGATATCATCACGCCTCCCCTTTCCCTTGACCCATTCTCCCCATGCCATGTCCGCTTATTTCTTCCATGCCCCCATTCCTGTCTCTAACTCTATCCTCCTTTGCTCACCCCTTGAGTTCCCTCTTGATCCTCCTTGCCCTCCTCCAGCCTGTTTAACCTGTGACATATTGACATCCTCACAGTTTCACAATACATCTCATCCATACTGCTGCCCCACACCCATTTGCATCCCATAATTATCCCCATGTTAGTACCACTTGGCCCCTCGAAAAGAGGTATCACAGTATTATTAGTACAATATGCACCAGCCATCCCCCATGACTACAGTATCTTCCCAATGCTCGCAATCTGTTCCTGAAGCCCCCCAGCCCCACCAATGCTTGCAGATACCTTCTTTGTCAGACACTCAACTTGTTACAGCTCATAAGCAGCTTTGCTCCCTGTCCCAATTTAAACCAATCACCAGTTCCCTGCACCAGATGCTATAGCACAACTCATATAACTGGCAGTCTACTGACAGTGAATGGGTCCCTTTTACCTCACCTAAGTCACTAGGGTGAAACCATAACTATTTAATGGCTGAAATAAAGCCCTCAGCTGTGTTAACACTCCAAACCGATTATGCAGAGATTATGTATTAGACACTCAAGCCACTTCAGGCAACCCCTTACTTCACACTGCTTTCCTGTAGTTCAAGTATATCCCATTAGGCTTGGTGTTTTTTTTTTAATCCCACCCCTTCTAACCAACAGATTAAGCCTCCACTTTAGCAGAACCTTTGCTGCTGTGCCCCTGACCACAGCCCCAAATTCAACAGTACCTTTTTAGCAGGTATGTCCCTAACCAACTGCTGATTGACAGATTAAGTCCCAATCTTAACAGCACCTTTTATGCTGGTGTGATCCTGTCCAAAGCCCCAAAGTCAACAGTAACTTTAATCTGGTGTACCCTGTCCAAAGCCTCAAAGTCAACAGCACCTTACAACTGGTGTATCCCGACCAGCAGCTGCTTGTCTTCTCACTGACCTTTCCTCTGGCTCTGGTCCCTGTCAATTCAGTCTCCTACCATGTGTTCATTCCTCCTTTCCATGTCCCCTTGCTCCAGACCCTTTGCACTTTCAATGGCCCTGCCTTCAGGTTCACTTGATTGGCAGTAATCCTTAGTGGGAGTGAATCAGCTACTTTTAAAATTGGTGGCAGTGTGGGTGGGGGTGGGGGACAGAAATGTTTCCTTGCTCAGCCGATCCTCCTCCACAGTGGGTGAGCCTGACTGGCGACCTGCCTCCCACTGCTGGCCCTCTGATTGCAGGTCCATCTGTCCAGTGAACCCTCAGCTCTTTCTGAGTGGCCAGCCTTGCTTTTGTAGCCTGGCCTTCTGCCAGGCCACCCTCATACCCTCTTCACAGCCAAATTGGTTGCTGTAGCTGGAGTCTGATTGGCCTCTCCACTTCCTCCGAGTTGCGGCTGTGAGTGGGGTTTAAACTTTTCCCCACTAGGCCAATCCTCCTCTGTTGTGGGTGCACCCAACTGTTGACCCACCTCACACTGCTGGCTCTCTGATCGCTGGCCCACCCAACCGGTGAACATCTCAGCTCCACATGCTCTGTCATGGATTAATCCTTACATGACTGTTACATGATATAAATTTATGTTCTGAGATGTTAGTTTTTTGTCTTAAAAGGTGTTCTTGTTCCTGCTTTAAACCCATGCCAGCTGCAGTGGAGTCGCTGAGTTGCTGTGAATCACAGCAAGTTGTACAATGCTCAGCTGACCAACCCTGCTTAGGCATAGCCATGGATCCAGTGTTTCAAAGTGTGTGTCTTGACATATGGGTGTTGCAGACAGCATGCATCACATAGATACAACAGCGTCACCTGCATGCTGACACCCCAATCAATGAGTAAGTACACTGAATTTTTAGGGTGTGGACTAACTTTGATTATCACACAACAACACACAGAAACTCTTTCCAAGTTTCCAGTAATGTGGCCTGCTGTTTAATTAACAGCATATCAATCATGCGCCCTAGACACTGACACCACACATAACTCACCCGTGCTGCCACACTGTCTTGCACACACCCATGACAAAGAGGTCTTTGTGGCCTTGAAGCACTGGGTTGTTACCACCACATGGTATGTAAACCTCTACATTGCGTTTTTAGAAATATTTGTACCTCAGGTATTTAATTTCTGCTTTCATTTACAATAAATTTATTTAATAAAATTGGTTAATCAGTACACCCACAGTCAGGTATGTCTATTTCCATGACATCTATTTCACCCTGTCAATGCTGAGACTCACAGTGGAATGTGTATCTTGGTGCTGTTTACTCAAGTTATTTGCTGGAGACCAATGTTGTGTACACCAGGTGTTGACTCATCAACAAAGCTGCATATGTTGACGCACATGTTAGTATAATATTCTTAGTGCTTTCTCCTGCAGCAACACCTGCTTTCACCCAAATAGCATTATAAGGATGTTAGTATGTCCTAGATTCATCATGATTCGTAATGTCGTTACAGATTGTTGGTTCACCAATACACGTACTGCTATTGATGCTGGTGATTAGCAATCCTGAAGGAGCATGGATTGTCCACTTATGACAAGGGAAATAGGATTGATTCTCAAAGGGAAACTCTGCTCCTCTGCTGAGGGATGATAGCCAGCTCATCTGCCATAGTCTCAGCAGGGTGACCACAGGTGCCACTGTAACTGGAGTGCTTCATGAGTGGGAGTGAGTTGAGGGTGCCACACACCACAATGCTGACTCCAAGTGCACTTGGTGAGCACTAGACCAGTGTCTTGGGGAACTGGACAAACAACGACAAAACACAAGTGGTTTGATGAAACAACCCTACCCTTAGGCACTGCACTGGTTTACTTCTGCCCTACTTACCAAACCCATTGAATGTGCAGTGTTGATATATGGATGCCCCCATAACTAGTACTATAGCATCAAAGTGGCGCAGTAACAAGCAACACAAGGTAATTCCTGAGGTATAACACTGTAATGGTACTGTAGTGTGGTCAAGCAAATGAGTGCTGACTGGAAGGAGAATGGGTTTGAGAAAATAAAAGACAAGGATCCACAGTGACAAGGCACCATTGTTCTCATTTATGTTGTGTAATAAAATAGTAGTGAATAAATGTCATGTAAAGTAATCATGATACCTGTTTTCTTTTTCTTTTCTTTCCCCACAGGAAATGCACATATACAGTGTACTGACAATTAGTTTTCTGCTGTTAGGGTTATCTGGAAAAAGACGTTTGAGCTCCAATACTCTCATGTGCCATTAACATGATTAGAATGCGGCAGCCAGTTATTGACTGGTTCTTCTAGGACCAGTCATATAACTGCTAGTGTTCGCAGACTGCATCTGGCTGCCAATTTACTGGTGAATCACCTTCAGGGTTGGTTTGCTGACCTATAAGGCCCCACACGATCAGGGACCTGGCTACCTGAAAGACCTCCTTTGTCCCTACTGTCCTTCTGTGCTCTCAATCCACTGACAAGGGATTGCTAGAGATTCCAGTGTTCACTTAAAACTTCAAGGGCCAGATCTTTTAGTTTTATGCCCCAATCCTGTGGAATTCTCTACCTCATCAGGTGTGAGATTGTCTGACTGTCCAAAGCTTTAAGGAGGCTTTAAAAACATATATTTTAGTATAGCATACAATGAGTTTTGAACACTGTTATCAAGTCTAATTTTAATATTGTTTTAATTATTTATTGTTTTTATCATGTAATGTACAGGCACGTTGGTTTTGGAAAGGCGCTTTTATAAATAAAGATTGCTTGATAACCACATTAGAATGCATGCTCCCATCTCAGGAGTACTGAAGTTTTAGTATCCTGACATCTAGCCACAGATCTATTTTTCTTAATCCCTAGCAAGGTGGATTGCCAGCTTAAAGGGCAAGCCCTGTTGTCAGTGGTATCCTGACCAAAATAGCAGCAGAGGGTGTTCGGGCTTAGATAGCATAGGGAAGGGGAAAAGGGAGGAAGGGGTAAGGTAAAGAAGAAGGAACTGTGGCAGGATGGGCAGGAGAGAAGTGGAATCATGGGAGGAAGGATAGAACAAAATGGTAAGGAGTCATGGAGCTAGGTCAGGGATTGATCAAGGTAAGCAGGGGAGGACTGCAAGAAAAGTTATTTAAAGGGAAGCAAGGCTAGATTTCCCTTCTTCTTATGCTAGTGAGCAGTTTGTTTGGTTACATGCTTCTAGCACTTCAATTGACAGTATTTTCATTTGGACAAGGATTCCTTAGACAGTTTTGTGAGATACAGGTAAGGGAAGGTTATAATTTGGATGCTGGATAGGGCAGGGATTTAAAAAAGGGAAAGAAAGAAAGGAATGAATGTACAACAGGAGGCTGGCCTGCAATTGCATGGTTTGAAAAGGAATGTGTGCCTGAATGCAGCATTTGGCACTGATGGGCAATTGTTTGTATGCAGTGAGAGAGAAAAGTGAATGCTATACAGGTGGCTGGGGGTTGGAGTCAATAGAAAAAGGAAAGCAGTAAGCAGGCAAATAAAATGCAACATGTTAGAGTTGGCAGGGAAAAGATGGATTGTTTAGCTGGAGGGTATAATGCAAGTAGGGGATGCATTTTTGTATATCTTTAAAGGGTGAGATCCAGAAACTTAATGGAGTTTGTTTAAAAGAGATCTGTAAAGCTAAGCAAAATCAAAGTATGTGCTTTAAATGTTTCATTTAAAGACAAGGTACAACTTGTAGCAATAAGGAGGTAGGCTAGAACATGCTACTTCCTTTCTGGCTGCAGTAAGGATGCTGAGCAATGAGCATCAAGTGTGCTGGGAGAAGTGGGGGCAATGCTAGAGAAGGGTAGGAGATTTAAGGAGGTGAGACAGCTGCAGTATGGGAGCAGGGGAGCGGAGGAGGATTTTTTTCCAGTGGTACAAGGGGTATTTTGAAAAGTTTATAGGAACAAAGGAATAGGGGCAATTTGGGGGCACTGGTGTGCCTCCAAGAGAGGGACAAAAGAAGAAGGAGTTGGGTCCAAGATGGTGGAAGGCCATATGGAGTCCTTACCTCAGTTTCAGGACCCCAGGGGTTGGAAAGTTCACTGGAAGCAAGGAGGTGGCATGTTGAGACAGTGGCATGCATAGGAATTGGGCCCAAGATGATGGATGGCCCTGAGGAGGACTTTCCTTTGACTCAGGATGCTACAGGTGTTTTTGGAAAGTCTGTGGGCAACAATGGGGATGAGGATGATGGTACAAGAGAGGGGCGCTGCCATTCTGAATATGGGTAAGGTCACCTACTGCGCATGCATGCTATGGCAGCCACCCTCTTGTGCATGGCAGTGGGCCAGCGTGCATGCATGGGAGGAGCCCAGTCATCATTTTAAAGACAGAGAAGCACTGGCTGACATTTTAAGAGCCTGTAAGCATGAGTTGTAAATGATTAAGAACAATACAAATAAAAAAGCAAAACAAGACACAAATAAGGGGGAAGGAATGGAGAGCAAATGAAAGGGGGGAGGTTAACATTTTAATAGATCCAAAGGGGCAGCAGTTGAACAAGAGGAGAAAGTATTCAAATGCAATGAGGGCACATGGGGGAAGAGCAGGAGGAGCCACGTATCATAGGGCCATCAAAAGAGAGATGCTATATGGTGGCAGGTTAGAGATAATAAAGGTTGCATAAAAAGGGTTTATTAGCATTCACAGTATATATATAGAAAAGTGATATAACTGGGTCTTTATTAGCATTCACAGGATAGAATATGATGGACTGATTTCTGGTGTTTTTCTGATTTTTTTGGCAGGCATGGCTGCGAGAATGGTGAACAACAATAGTGGTGCAGGTACAGGTGCAAGCACAAGTGAGGATCCAGTCCATCAGGTAATGGCATTGATGTTAGAAGTGCATGCCATGCTGGAAGCAGCTTGGGAGAATAAGGGGTCAGAGAAGAGAGTGGAGAGGAACAGGATTGTTCCAGAAGGGGATACAGGCAAGGAGGGACAATGGCCTGGAAAAGGGGCAAAGGAAGCAACTGAGAAGAAGCATAAGAATGATGATATTGATCTCACCTGAGAGAGGAATCTGAAGGGGTTTATGGAGGGTGTCATTGAGGAGTTAGGTGATGATGGGCTAGAGAAATCTGAGAAGCTGTTGCAAGAAATAAAAGGAGTGGAAGGGGAGGGGCTGTGTGAGGGGACGGGATGGGACTAGGATAAGTAGACAGAGGATGAGGGGTACTGGGGGTTACAGTTGGGATCATATTCCCCAGGTATTGAAGGATAAAATATGGAAGAGGGAATACATTGATATTTTGCATTGGTAGATAAAGAAGCAACAAAGAAATATGAGGGAAGGAGAGACAGGGAAGGCAGGATGGAAATGACTTTAGTGTTACTGGGAAGTCACAGGAAGAGAAGTCATTTAAGGGTAAGACCATGGAAGCAGGGATTACAGGGTTTACAAATTTCAGTGATACCATGCTGCAAAAGCAGCTGGAGCTGGCCATCCCATTATTGGCATATTCTCAGATTACATGTAATGCAGGTAAAATGCGGAGAGGTTATGGGTGGCTGTTATATGACAAGACGTTTCATCAAAGGATGGCTTTTCATAGGGATATTCGGTGGGATACCAGGCACCTGAGCTTCTGGTTCAAAACTATGATGGTGCAGATGGGGGCAGGGGATGAGGGTATAAAAACAGAAGCAGGCAACCAGCAAGCACTATGCTGCAGATATAATGGGATGCTGTGTGCATGGGCAAGCTAAAAGTTTAAGTATGCCAGTTCAAAATGTGGCAGGCCACACCCACTCTCACATTGCAAGAGTGAGGGGGAGAAGTCTGTGGGACAGACATATGGGGTGCAGTCCTTTCTAGGAGGCTTTGGGTGGACTAGAGTTAGAGGGACTGATCAAATGGGGCGAGGCAGGGGATTCAATGGTGGGGGGAGTTTGAACTAGGCAATGGAGGGTAATGAGAAGGAAAGGGCAAGAACAAGTAGGAAAAGGGAGTTTGAGATGGTCTGGACAACAGTCAATACAGAATTTTTACTAACATGGACTCGGGGGGTATCTGGATAAAAGGGAGTCATTAAAGGGTGGTGACTGGAGGTAGTCATCACCTGGTCCAAGATGATCCTGTGCTGGATATGGCAACATGCAAGGGACTTAAAACCAGTGGAGAGGGCAGGAAGTGGCTGAATAAACAAACTCTGGTGAGAGCCACTAGGGCTGCTAATACATTAACTTGATAAGTGTGTGTCAGGGGCTTAAACATAAAATTGAAGTGCCAGTCAGGTTCATGTGTAAATGTAATTTTGGGTAAATTTAGATAATTTATGGGGTTGATCCTGTGTTTCCCTTGTGTTTAAAATGTGAGCAACAAGTGCATCTTGTACTATATGTGGAAGGTGAGGCAGCTCTCAAGTAATGGTAGCAGAAATGGTGCAGAAAGGAGAGGTTTGGCTACACAGGAACTGTGGACCAACCTGAAAGGATAAGAGCCTGTACTGAGATGATGATCAATTCCATCCTTGAGTGAACTATAGTCCTCATCGGATGGTTTAAATGTTACTTCAATTGACATTTCAAGCAGACTAGAGGATGACAGAAGAAACAGGAGAGGTAGAAAGTGGCCCACTAGAGGCTGAGATACAGAGTAGGGCAATCTCTAGATGACAGAGTCCCAACAGGATGCAAGTATTCAAGAAAGTAGTAATTGCTTGTAGTTATGCAGGTGTCATTCTTGGCAATTGAACAAGTGCACACTATGCCATGCCATGGCCCATATACTGGACAGTTGGCTGTATAGCTCACCCTTCACCATACCTTTAGGTTTGCTTGTGGGCAAAGTTGTTTCAAATAGGTAGATCCCTGTGGTCTTTATTGGTGATCCAATGACTACCCCCACTAATCCATTCCCTTTGTTCATGTGTAATCTTTGGTATCCAGTGGATCACCCATTTGCCCTGTTCCTTCACTGATTAGTGTCAGCAGCACTGTTCACTTCTTTAGTGTCAGCAGCACTGTTCACTGCTAACCCTCCTCTACTGGAAAGAAGTTTTGTGCTCAAAGAACTACAACCCCATCTGTATCTTCCTTCATCAGTTCTTTTGGCAGGAGTCACAGCACCATGTAATAAGAGTGTGGGCACTGGAGAGTCACTGTGCATGGCACAAAACCTCTATGAATTCCAGCACCCTCATTACTGGTGTTCCTCCCATTTCCTGTAGTAGTGCATTTATCTGTCCACTAACACAAGGATGTATGTGTGACCACTTTGTGTATAGCACAAAGATGAACAATGTTAATGAATGCCACACAGTTGTCCTTCTGACAACTTTACAGTACAAAATAATGATTATGTATAGGGCCCACTGATTCATAAGTCATTTTGTTTATAATTATATAGAGATAATTATTCCAGTTATTTGCTCATGAAGTCTATATACAGAGGAGTTGTACATTAAATTAATAGGATACACCAAATAATTCTAACCTTTTATTTTATTTATTTATTTATTTATTGAAAATGTTTCACCAGGAAAGGCACACTGAGCAAAAAGATGCTCCTCTCACTGTGCTACCTGGGGGTGGTGGGGGGTTACAGAGGAGGCAGGTATACATACAGTGTTTGAACTTACAGTAGCAATACAGATAATGTACATAGATAGGAGGGATTACATATGAACTTGTTGCATAGGCAGAGCAGTACAAACAGCACTGGATCAGCAGGCAGGTATACATACAGTATTTGAACTTGCGTATGTCTGGGATAATATTACATAGATGGGAGGGATTACAAATGAACTTGTTGCATAGGCAGAGCAGTACAAGACAGCACCGGATCAACAAGTACAGGTTATACAAATCATGGTTATCCAACAAGGTAAGAAGAGTACAGAACATGATTGTAAGGGCATGGAATACAAAACAAGGGTACACATCAAGGCAATACATGAGATACATAAGTGCCAGTTTACAGAACAGGGGTGGGAGTAGCAGAACTTGAGTGCTAGTAGCAGAGGTTGAGCTTCAGGGAGATGCATCAAGTAGAAAGGAAGGATTTGGAGAGCAAGGGGGGTAGAGAAGCAGGGGATAGGAGTGTAGGTGTATAAGGGGGAGGTAGGTGAGGAGGGAGAGAGGGGCTGGGGAGCTAGGTTGATTTGGAAGGGAGGGAGACATTGAGAGTGTGAAGAGTATAGTATATAAGTGCTCAGGGTAGTATATATGCCAGACAATTGGGTAATGGCCGGGCTGCTGGTCAGGTGCAGAGGGGAGTGGGGAGGAGGAGTTAACAGGGGTGGTCAGGGGCAAAGCAATTAGGTGCAAGGAAGTTAGAGAGGGCATAGGAAAGGGAGAGTTTGGATGACGAATGGTGGATCAGGGTGGCAGACCATTCCAGAGTTTAGGGAAGAGGTAAGAGAATGCAGATTGGCCAGTGGTGATCCTATGGTGAGGGATAAATAGTAGTCTAGGGTCAGCGGATCTGCGGGCATGGAGGAGGTAGGAGGGAGGATAAGGCAGATTCAAGGTAGGGAGGGAGGGAGGAGCCGGAGCCAAGTTGAAAGTGAATTAGCGCTATGAATTAGGTGGCAGTTTCTCAGGAAGTTAGGGACGAGGCGATAAAGCATGCAGTGATGTGATCTAGGGTAATAAATGATAAAGACAGAAAGTTACTGAAGAGGGTCTCAATGGCTAGGGTGGTCTGTGCAGCGGAACTTTAAACCACATCACAGTAATCAAGAAAGGTAGAATCTTTTCTGGACAATATGTCATCTAACAGGAAGTGGGAGATAGTATGGTTTCTATAGGGCTCCAAGTTGTGGGCGCAGTTTGGAAAGCATGGCATCGATGGCGGAAAAGGAGGGCGGTCAAGCCAAACCTGAGATACCTGAAGTAGGGTATTTTTCGAGAATGGTGTTATTTAGGGTGTGGAATCTCAGAGGGGAGGTGAGTTTGGATAGGCGCTGTCTGGTGCCGAAAGTCATTGAGTTGGTTTTCTTAGCATTTAGGGAGAGTTGGTTGTTATTAAACCAGTGTTGGATTTTGTTGAAGTCGGTTTGAAGATTGGAGGTGACTTCTTTGTGGGTCCGGCTGGAGGTGAAAAGGACTGTGTCGTCTGCATACATGTGGATAGAGAAAGAGGAGCAGGAGTTTGGCAGGTCATTTAGCAGGATAGAGAAGAGGATGGGGCTGAGAACTGAGCCTTGGGGTATGCCAGTGGTGATGGGGGAGAGGGGGATGTGGTCAGCTATTTTAGTGGATTGGGTTCTATTTAGAAGGTAGGCACTGAACCAGTTTATAGCGGATTTAGCCAACCCAGCTCCAGAAAGGCAGGATAGTAGGAGAGAATGTGAAACAGTGTTGAAGACTTTTGCTAGGTCAATGAAAATAGCAGTGGTGATTAGCCCTTTGTCCATCCTAGTGAGGATGTGGACTGTGAGTCTGAGCAGGGAGGAGGTAGTGGAGTGATGTTTTCTGAACCCAGACTGGAAAGGGGTGAAGAAGTTAGTTTTGGCAAGGAAGGGGGAGAGTAGGGATAGCACAAGGTGTTCCTGGAGTTATGCAAGGGTGGGGAGGAGTGAGATGGGGTGGTAGTTGGATGCAGAGGTAGTGTCACTGCCTTTAGGGAGAGGTAGAACCATGGCATGCTTCCATTCAGAGGGGAGAGACTCGGTAGTGAAGGAAAGATTCAGTAGGACTGCAAGGGGGGTAGCGATGGCAAGAGCAGATAAGAAGAGGAGTTTGTTGTCAAGACCATTAGGGGATTTGCCTTTGAAGGGGTTTAGGGCGAGAAGGGCATCTAAGGTTTCAGTGGGGGAAATGTGTCTAATGGAGAAGGGGTTCATGCTGGATAGTTGGGGGATAGGAGACTGAGGAGGTGGAGTGTTTCCAGGCGGAAGGGCTTCAAGGAGGGTCAGGGCACAGGTAGTGTAAAAGGAATTAAACTCTGTGGCGATTTCCAGGGGTCGGAAAGTAGAGACCCTTGGGCAAGGAGAAGAGGGTGGAGGCTAGCTGTTTGGGGGAGAAAAGGAGTTAATGACTTTCCAGAATTTGGAAGGTCTTCGAGGTTTGCATTAAGAGTGTTGTTAAAATATTCAGACTTAGCTAGGCGGATGGCCTTAGTGCACCTATTGCGGAGCATGCGATAGGAGGTATGGTCGCCTGGGAGAAGAGGATTTGTAGATTCACCAGGCCTTATCACAGGCTTGTTGACAAGCAATTAGCTCAGGGGTGATCCAGGGTAGGTGGGAACCATGGACTCTAGCCCGGCGTAGGGGGGCGTTTGTCCCAGGCGGAGAGGAAGGTGTTCCGAAAGTGTGTAAGGGCTGAATCCATATTAGAGCAGTTAGCACTTGGGACCCAATTAGAGTGGTGAAGATCATCCAAAAGGGGGGAGAGGTTGAGGGATTTGTAAGAATGCTGGAATATGAATTTGGGAGGGGATTTAACTCCGTGGATTTTGCGGACTAGGTAGATTAGGTGGTGGTCGCTAATGGAATCAGCACATGATAGAGAATCAAATCTAAAAAAAAAAACAGGAATATTTTTTACCACCATACAGCATTCAGTCTAGAAATAAAATTTAGTGGGTGAACTGGTCCACTCATATACCAAAAGCTGGATCATTATAAACAAGGCTTCCATTGATAGCTACAAGTCCATTCATCATGCCTGTAGTTATAACATGCCCCAACATCTTAAAATTCCTTGATGATAGAAAGCCCAACAATAGAAAAATAATATAGACATAGTGTATAGATAGATAGAGATATATATGCATTTCTTAACAAATACATACACAACTAACACCTGTCAGGTACCTGCTATAACAACGTCTTACATCGTGAGATCTCTGCACATGCAATCAAAATAATTGACACATGAAAATGTTAAATTTTAGGAAAGACAATTAGCACTACTATTTCTTATATAAGGGAGTCAAGTGTAAAGCTTCTAAAGCAACTGGCTACAGAGACAGCAAGTGCACCTCATTGCAATTGACCCACCCAAAATAATGTAAACTAGAAGGACTTTCCTTAGTACTAGGTAGCCAAGTGTATAGTCCCGGGAGATGTTGTCCACCACATCTGTAACAAGGAATAAGTACAGGAGTGACAACGGATCTGCAGCTCTTAGGGGGTTTAAATGAGGGTGAGAGGACAGGTTAGGTAAACAGTATACTTATCTAATGGGGTAGGAGCCTCATCCTGGAAGACCTGTAGAAATAAAGGAAAAACAGTTTAGGCAAAAGGAAAAAAAATATATATAATAGTGAAGTGAAGGAGGGAGAGTGAGGTTTAAGAAGGAGGACACAGCTAAAACCCCTGTGCCCAGTAACAGTAATGGACAGTATTTTACTTAGTAGCCCTGGTGGAGGGCCTGGGGGCTAGTAACCCTTTGTTAAATATTAAGACACTGGGGTCTTATGGGCTAGAGAATACCCTGGGTGCCACTATGTAAAATGATGCCATTGTGGTCTAGTGGGCAACCACCTTAGTGGCCAAGGTTAGCATTTCATTTTTATAGGTATGCCGGGGGGGGGGCACTATGTAAAATGATGCCCTGGTGGTGTAGTGAGCTACCACCTTAGTGGCTGAGGCCAGTGTTTCTTTTTCATAAACTACTTTCCTTCACCTGGTGGCTAAGGCCATAGTTTTTCATTTATATAAAGTTAATACCCTTCCTTGGAGTCTAGTGGGGTCTCCCTGAACCCTAGTGTTATGGGGTGTGATGTAAAGACCCTGCATCAAATCACACACAAATCTTAAACTGACTGAATTATACAAGTGAAATCTATCACAGAAAGAGACATGTCTGTAATCTGTATTCACAAATGTGGAATTTTTAAACCCATTGATTACTTTACAGTAAAAGCGTGATCTCCCCAGACCCCACTGAACAGGAGTATACCCTCATAACAATTTAAAATCTTCAAGTTAACACCAACATCTAGCCTCTAGTCCCCAGTGATCGGCTTGGCAGGTGCAGCTGACATTTAATTTCAGGTCCCTAGAGAGGTTTCAGTTAAAAGAATGAATAATAGAATAAAACGATAAATAATAAAAAGTATGTTATAAAAAGCTTACAGTACACCATACTAACAAGCGGCAATATTTAAAAATAAACCTAATTGTGTTCTGGTAGTAAAATATTCTCCATAAATGAGTGCTTACTACTGTACTGACTAAAATAAATCATCAGTGAAGAGAAGACATCTCCTGCATAAAGCTGAACAAATGCAGCTGATGCTGTCATGCTTCCAGATCATCCTCCTGAGCTACAGTTAAACTGACAGCTTCAAGGAAAGTGCTACTGTCTCCAGACAGAATTTGGGGATCACACAAACTATAACCTGACCAGGTTCTGTAAAATCAACAATTAAAATGATGGACAAAAAGGACTATATATCTATTCATGAGTAAGCATAGTAGATTCAAATACAGCACATATACAGAACAGACACATTTCTTGTGCTAACATTCAGAGCTATTTTTAAAGCAAAGGATCAGGCAGGGTTAAGGTTGGGGTGGTATCATTATTAAGAAAAGTGAGGAGTAAGAAGCATGGTTATGACATCCAAAGCAGACACAGAAATTAGAGTAACTGATGAGGTTAACAAATAGGAGACAACAGTTTTTAGCCACTCTAGAAAATTAGTATAATTTAAAAATCAGGCACTTGACCCACTCACCGCCATGGTCCAGGTCATTTGCGCTGCTGGGGAGGGTCTGGGAAATGGCTGAGGAGCCATGGTCCCACCCAGCATTCCTTTTCAGCTGTGTCTCTTGGTTGGGAACTAGACAGGTGGGTGCGTTCCACCCAGATCAATGTTGTGCTGCACCACTGTCGGTTGGCTTCTTCTCTTCCCCCTTACTAATCATGACTTTGCTCAGGGGATACAGGTCATGTCGGGGAGCTTCACTATACCTGGCCAACCCTGCTGCCACTACCATGCACCCCTGAGTGAAGCTGGAGGGGAGTGACACTGGAGGAGCCACAGACCCAATCCAGGTACATTTTTCATGTCTGTGCTCCTCGTATCCTCCACCCTCCATACTGTGCCACTGACTGCCTTCCCCTAACCACTCCCCAGCTCTTTTGTAAGACAGGGGAAGTCCTGGCTTCTGGCCAGGAGGTTGGGCACTATCAGTCCAACAGGAAGGGTACACAGAACAGTATTCTTGTTGGAGAGGTGAGGGGGGAGCCTGGTAGGTGGCTGTGAAATAGTTCAGTGCTGCAGTGTATAAGGACAACATGGGCAGACTGTTTCACAGAGGCAGAAGCATCTGTGATGTAATCTGACATGTTGTTAGTTCAGAAAGATTGTCCCTTTTGATAGTAAAAGAACTGCAGAACTACACCCACTGTAGCCCTAAAAAGTAGTGTCTATGGTGAAGGAGTTGGGGGGGCTTTTATATAACACACATTGACATTTTGTATGAATGTGCTGCATTGTATAGGCAGGATGGGGTTCATTGGACAGATGTGGGCCTAGATATGTTCTGACCAGCAGCTGGAAGGGGCATTAGAGGAGAGGGTAGCAATGCATGATCAATCTCTTTTTCTGTCATGCTCTTCCCATTTAATGCCTTGTGTTTTGTAGTAACACCATGTCAAATTGCCTGCTTCCTGATGTGCTGTAACCCTCCATGGGTCATATCTGGAAATGAGCCTCAGCTCAGTGTGCCTATCCCAGTTACCAAAATGTTAAATAAATTAAAAATGGGGTGGAGGGGGAGACCATCATGCGTGCAGTAGCTGGAGATGGCTAGTGGAAGGAAGAGACAAAGGAGGAGGGGAAGGGGGCTAGAAGACACAGGGAAGGATATACTAGGCCCAGGGGTACTGAATCAAGAAACGAGGACACAGGGGGTGAGTGTGCACCAGCCATGTTTGGCCCTTCTGTAAAATGGATGAAGGAGCAATGAATGTATATAGTATATGATACAGATACAGATATATATGTATATATATATATATATATATATAAAATGAATTTGGGATGTAAATAAAATGAGTATGGAGTTATTAGTTAATAAATAAAATATGGCCAACTGAGAATCCAACAACATTTATGTGGTGTGGTTATTTTGTAAGGTGATCCCAGTCATGGTGGATTGCCAACTAAAATTCTGTCAGGGTCCCCTGATCAAAATAATAGGAGAGCGGTTCAGGCTTAGATTGCACTGGGGGAGAGGGAAGGAGAAGGAAAGCTAAGAAGGAAGAATTGTGAGAGGAAAGACAGGAGAGCAATGGAATCATGGGAAGAAGGATGGAACAAAAGGGGAAGGGGTCAAGGACGTAAGTCAGGGACTGATCAAGTGGAGCAGGGGTAAGGACTGCAGGAAAGGGGTATTTAGAGGGAAGCAAAGATAGGATTACCCTTCTTCTTTTGCTAGTGAAGTTTGTCCACCTGCCCACCCTTTAATTAGGGGGTAGTAAAGGGCATGCGAAAGGGATCTGGATGTCAGCTGCTGAAGGTGGACAGCAGTCGTGACCAGGATTTGATGGAAGCATTGGGACACAGGGACAGCTGAAGGTGGACAGCAGTCAGTTGGTCAGGGACTGCTGAAGGTGGACAGCAGTGGCGATCAAGAAAGGAAGAAATTGTTGGGGTCACAGTGACTGACGAAGGTGGACAGCAGTGTAGTGGCCAATTGTAGGTTTCCACATGGTATGGATAGGGTAAAAGGGATTGTGGAAGTAGAGTGATGGCTGGATCAGGAAGGGCAGGAGGAAGGAAAAGAAGAAAGGGGGGTGAGAAGGAAAGGGAATAGGAGACACAAGAGAAGGATTTACAGGGGTAGTCATAGAAAAGTTTCACAGTACTGAGGTATACCTAGGTATACTGAGGCAGAATGAGGCAGGATTACATTACAGTGAATGCAAATTACATCAGTGGAACCTTGGTGGTACATCGAGGTACCTTGATGTAGGAATCTTTTTGACAACTACCACTGTAGAGGACCCAGGATGTACTGGGTTGGGATACCAGGAAATGGGCTGGGCATGCACACAGCAGTGTTTAGCCCTTGTGGGGTTTACATCCTAGTGGGCCAAAGGAAGGCATCAGGTATGCACACAAGTTCAGAATGCTGTAAAATGGATAAAAGAACAACGGATGTATATCATGTATTATGTATATATGGAAAAGGTTTTTGATGACTTTGGTGATGTAAATAAAATGGATATGGGGTTATGAGTTAATAAATAAAATATGGCCAGCTGAGCACCCAACAAGGTTCCTGTGGTATGGTTATTTTGTTATGGGGATCCCGAGGCGATTCTATATGTGCTCCAAATTACAAAATTTCCAATTCATACAAATTAGTGGTTTCATGCTGCAGGTTGACTATTTTTTGTTCCTATTTCTTGACTAAGTGTTGCAGTTTAGGCATTAAAACAGCAGGCTTATTCAGTAGAAAGAAGGATAATGCCACTGATAGCATGATGTTTGCTGTTCAGCTTATCATTCCTGATACTGAAATGGCAGTACAGAATTGTTTCATTGTAATAAATGATTTATAATGTTGTATATTAATGATAGCCAAATAAATTGTTTGATTTTATAGGACACGCTTTCCATATTATTTACTACATTAGATGATATAGAAAGCAAGAGAACAATTTGGTAACATCAAAAATGTCAGTAAAGCATTACTTACAAAAATTCTGTAGAAAACTCAGACTGGCTGACATGTGTAGTAGCAAACTGAAAGAACCCAACACAAGGAAAAAAGCATTATTTATTTATTTACAAACATAGAAATTAAAACCCTTTGAGTCATAGGTTTGTTTCCAAAGGCTCCACATCAAGTATAAAGTAAAAAACAGTATCAACAACAGGTAACAACAGGATCACATTTGTAACAGATGATTACAGGTAGTTGTCTTACAAGTGAGTATACAGATGTCCAGTAAAGATACTTGTCCTATGCATGTGGTAGCTAAGAGTAGTGGTTGAAGCACAGTGTTACATTCATATACCAGGGTGCTACCTCAGGGCAGGCATTGTCAAGCATTCCTAGCACAGGTATAAGCTAAGATTTTAATTAAACATATGACCAGTAGGCTTCGAAGAGGTACGTGGGTGCTGCCACAGGGAAGACATTGTAAGTTGGAGGCCAAGTTCAACCTCAGATGCTACAGTAGGGCCTGGGACTAGGCTTAGAGAGCACATTGGCAGTTGTGAGAGGACAGAATGTGGATTTTTAAAGCAGCCTTAAAGGGCCTAATTTGGATATGGAGGAGATAGCAGGGGAGGGCATTGTACCAGGAGGGGCTCTGAAGGGAAGGATCTTTGCTCTAATGTGATCCTAACCTTGGGTACCTTCAAACATTATTGGTGGTAGTTCGAAAGTGACAGGAAGGTGGCAGAGAGAAGGATGGGTAGCTACACATGCCCAGGTGGATCTTTTGGCAAGGAGGTATGTCTGGTATTGAAGTCTTTCCTCTAGCCTGAGAACATTGGTGAGGGAGTAGTGGGCGAGGTATGCATTCATTTGTTCATGCGCAGACAGGAGCCTACATGCTTTAATTGATTGCCAGTTGGATTTTGTTCAGCATGGTGGTCTCAGAAGCAGCATATATTGTTAGCCCGTAGTCCACAAGGGACAGGACTGAGGATGTGATTGCCAGCTGGAGGGCTTTTGTTGGCAGGCAGTCCTTATGCCGGTATAGGAGGCCATTGAGGGCATTGGTGGTGGAGGATAGTATGTTGATGTGTGCATGAAATGAGAGGGTAGTGTCAAAGGTGATGACCAGGTATTTGTAGGCATGGACCTGGTCCAGTGGGAGGAGTGAGCTGACAGAATCTTCAAGTGGTAGTCCTTTGCCCTGTTTTGGCGATGTGTGAAGAGTATGGTTTTAGTGTTTTTGATGTTGACAACTAGTCTGAGGTCAGTGAACCAGTTTTCAATTTGATTGAAGGAATCTTGGAGGGAGGACTGGAGAGTAGAGGGGTCAGGTTGGGAGGTGTATAGAACTGCACCGTCCACATAAAGAAGTACACTCCCGGTGCAGAAGTTGGGAAGGGCATTACGATAAATGCTAAAGAGTATTAAAACAAACTGTTGGCATTAAATCAATTTAACTCTCCACCCCCAACCTGAAAGCCTCAGAGAAAGTGGGAATAGTGCTGTGTATTCCACATATCACAGGAGGTGGGATTCTTCAGAAGAACCAGTGAAATTCCAGTAGAAATTTCACTGGCAGAATGGTCATTCCATGCTACTTCTGCCAGCAGAATTCTGCAGTCCACACAGCACTAGGTAGGAAGTTATATACAATTGGTAGTAAGAGATGTGGGGAGAATGATAAAGGAGATGGAGAAATACATGATAAAACAGTTTGATGAAAAGGGAAAGAGTGGCTCTGAGAACTCTTGAGGAGGATAAGTCGATTTTAATAAAGACAGATGATGATGGAGAGGGTATTGTGATTTTGGACTGCATAAATGTAAGAAAGAATGTGAGAGACAGTTGAGGGATGTAGAGATATACACTATGAGGATTGATAGGATCCTTCACCCCAAATACCTACAGAAACAGAGGAACTACTCAATATGGGGGTTGAACAGAGTGGATTGCTGAGAGTTAGAAGGAAATGCTGATATGTTAGAATGCTAGGGTTAGATTTTTTATACACTTCCAAAGGTTTACAAAGATATTGAGAATCCCCCTGGCAGGTCCATTGCGTCAGGCATACACTATGTCCTGGAACCATTATCTAAATATATTATTTTAATTTACAACTGAAAGTGGCTAAAATGTCAACATACATAATGGACTCAGAACATGAAATAACATTATTACAGGAACTCAATTCAGAAATGTTTTACTTGGAGGATATAAAGCTGGTTACATTGTATGTCAAATATATTTATACTAGTATGCCACAGGGTGGTTCTGGAGACTTTGTTGGAGACATTTAGAGGAACGGAGGAGGAATTCTAAGACAATTGTTGGTATATCTGGGTGAAATAATTATAAAAAAGAATTATTTTTCCTTTCAGGGTCAATTTTACATGCACTATGTTTGCAAATCTATTTATGTATGATTTTGAGAGAACACATATATTGGACCAGAATCCAAATCCCTTTATTCATCAGGTGATTTACTATAAATTTTATTAATTATATTTTCATCATTGTGAAGGGTGAAACAGAGACCATGGAGAGGTTTAATGAATATTTGGTAACAAGAACGGACTACTTAACCTTTAATATGGAAGTGAGTGATGAGGAAATACCATTTCTAGATCTGGTAGTTTACAAAGGCTAGAATGAGTTGGAAACATGTTTGTTGGGGGGAGGTAGTAACAACAACAAAAAAGGAAAGGGACCTGGGGGTAATCATATCAGATGACCTTAAGGTTAGCAAGCAATGTGAGAAGGCAGTAGGGAGGGCTGGGGGTATACTGCAATGCATAGGGAGAGGCATCAGCAGCAGAAAACAGGAAGTTGTTATCCCTTTGTACAGACAGTTGCTGAGACCCCATCTGGAGTACTGCATCCAGTTCTGGAGACCCCATCTCCACAAGGACATAGACAGGATAGAGGCAGTCCAGAAGAGGGGAACTAAAATGGTGCAGGGTCTGTAAGAGAAGCCATATGAGGAGAGACTAATGGAGCTTAATATGTATACCCTTGAGGAAAGACGGGAGAGGGGACATGATAGAAACTTTTAAGTACCTCAGTGGAATCAACAAAGTCCAAGAGGGTAGCATCTTTCAGAAAAAGAGATGTGCAAGAACAAGGGGACACAATTTAAAAGATGGGGGGGTGGTTCGGGCAATGTGAGAAGTATTATTGCACAGAGAGGGTAGTGGATGCATGGAACAGCCTTCCTGAGGAGGTTTTGGGGTCTAAAACTGTGGGAGAAATCAAGAATGCATGAGACAGACAAAAGGCAGTTCTTGCAGGGGTAGGAAGAAATAGGCTGTTGGTTAACTAGGATCTGTGGCCTATCCTGTAAGTAGGGAAATGGCAGACTAGATGGGCCAAGCGGTCCTTATATGTCATCAAAGTCTATGTTTCTATGTTTGTAGAGTAAGAAAACAGATAGAAACACAACAATGCATCTTCTATGACCCCAGATCGATTAACAGAATACATAAGGTGCAGTTTGTACAGTACTTGCCAAATGTTGTTGTAGTGATGTACAGGAATACAAAAAGGTTAAGGAGGAGATGATTGAAAGATTTATTTAATTGATCTATTTATTTTTATTTAAACAACTGGTAACTGGGAAAGGCACACTGAGCAGAGACTCAATTCAAGGAGCGACCTGATAATTTCACCAGTTGGGGTACTTCCAGGACAAAATCACAGTGCTGCTTCTACCATTTCACAACTCCAATTGCTTTTATGAATATCTTTGTAAAAACAACTGGTATTGTGAAATGTTAGAAGCAGATTACTAAAAAAGACTTGATATTGCACTTTTGCTTTAAGCTGTTTATTTGAGTTTGTGGGAGTGCCATGGCTGCTTGTCCAGCAAATATGACAGTTCCCTGATAGTCTAGTGGTCTCTCCACCCTCCTCCCTTCCCTGATCACATTCCCGACAAAAAGTACATATCCTGGTAGTATAGTGCCCCCCCCCACCGTGGTAGGTAGTGGCTCACCACCACTCTCTCACCCAACCTGTGCCAAGCCAGCAACCAGCACAGCCCATCTCACACCGCCACAGCTGACCACTGACTGGTCTGTCAATGAGCATATACAGTATACAGTATGCATTCATTGGTTGATCAGTCATTGAGAACAGGGGAGGAGGGAGGGACCACTATACCACCAGGACTTTGGTTGGTTTTATTCTTCCAGGGGATCAGAGCTGGGAAGGGACCACTGGACCTCCAGTGATTTCTTTTCATCTTTTATATGGATGGGAATCAGGACTAGGGATGGACCTTTGGACCACCGGTGATTTATTTCTATGTTTTATATGGACAGGGATCAGGCTAGTGAGGGATCGCTGGACCACCAATTATTTATTTTTATTTTATTTGGACAGGAATTGGGATTGGAAAGGGACTGCTGGACCATCAATGATTTATTTCTATGTTTCATATGAATGGGATTGGGCTAGGGAAGGGCCACTGGACCACCACTGTTTCATGTTTTTCATACTTGACTGGCTTAGCTGGGGGCTAGCCTGTCACAATATGCCACTGCACTACCATGCAGATGAGTGCATAATGGGCATGCAAATAGCCCCATAGCACCGTTCATGCCCAGTGTGATCATCTACATGTTTGGGCTGAAAATCGTCCATGGAGGCCACAGCTCTAACCATGTGTGTACACACTTACCCCTATGGGTGGTCTTTGGCCCAGCATTCTGGTGCTGTGGCACAAAGCATGGTGACTGCTTACCATGTGCCATAATACCATGGCCCCATATTCAAATGGATAGCACGGTCAGTTCAGGTTGCACTGTCTGAATATGGAGCCTGAGCTGGCTAGCCATATTTTTCATGTTGCACACCTGTTTGTGCGCACAGCCAGCTGGCTCTAAATATGGGGCCTATAGAGTTCCAGGGGAAAGTTTGACTGGGCATAAACAATTGCTACTGGGTTTCATCTTGAATGGTAATTTCCCTTGTAGTACTTGCTTTCAATGTAATAACACATCTAGAAAAACTTTTTCTGAACACCCATACAGTAATAGAAAGTTTGAAATTAAACAACATACACCTTACAAGAGTGATCACATGGTGTACCTTCTACAATGCCTTTGTGATAATTTATACAGCAGTTAAACAAAAAGGGAATTATGGACTCACATCAGTGAACATAACAGTGACATTAGAAGGCATGACAAAATGTTCACCAGTTGCAATATACTACAATGAAGTGGGAGACTCTGTGACTTCTTTGAGATTCTGTGTGTCTTAGAGAAGACAGAATGACAAAAAACTGAAGCAGAATGGGATGCAAGACTTTTAAGAAAGACAGTGTACTGGATATTTCTTGTGAACACCTTGGATCCAAAAGTGGGACTGAATGATGAATGTAATTGGCATTTGTAATTGTGAACAAATAATGTAGTGACAATAAATAAAAAATGTATTATTTTCTATACAGACATGAAAGAGAAGTTCACATATTGTCAATACAAAAAAGAGGAGTATCTATTGAACTGTTGTAAGAAGGGGTATGGGATATGGGTATTTACTTATACAGAGTGGGCAGTCATATATAAATAGTGAGTATAAAAAACAAAGAGAAATTGCAGGGCATTAAAGCAATTTTTTAAATGGGGACATAGGGATCGAGAGGAAACCTTTAAAATAGATTACCTTAACATAATGGTATAGCATGATTTCCAAACCCTGAAACGGTTTGTAGAAGTCATGTACAGGGTCAACTATGACTTCTGAACAATTTGCTAGGAATGTGAGGTACCGAATAACTACTTAAGTGATGGTTTAATATGAAATAGATACTGAATTGTGGGTATCCTCCCTTATCATAGCCACCAAAAATTTAATATGCTTGTATGTGAAGCATTAACCCCTTCTACTACATTTTATAAAACATATAATATGGTTTTAGTTTTCTTGAGAGTTCCTATGTAAAAATATGACCTCCTGAACAAAAAAAAAATAATAATGGGACATAGAAAAGTCCTGGGAGGGGGTACAAACCATTGCAGTTTACTGCTACCAAGTGAGCCTGGATTTGCACATTTGTATTATCCCAGTTAGCCACTGGCAGTGGTAGTGGCTACTTGCTATGACCACAATAGCTAAAATTAGTAGGCAGTGTCACTAACTGACATCGATTACATCACTCCCCCCTCCATATTGCAGTATAAAATCCATGTTCTAATAGCAGCTCAAACTACTCCTAAGTACCCATGGGAGTGTACTGGCTGCTGTATAGGTTCCCTGGTCATCAATAGTAAGTTATTTAACTTTTGGATACATAAGTTTTAAAAAAAAATGTGTTTGGTGACACAATGAGAGAGGGAATTTTTTTTTGTTAATTTGCAGAACTTCTGAGGACTTTTAACATAAGGAGGGATGGGACAGACATACTGTATAAGGATCCATATGAAAACAGGTATATGCTGGGCTTAAATGTAGTTATTTAATGATAGAATTTTGTGGAAGAATCAATACAAAACTGGCATTAATGAATGTAAACATGTATTTTAGGAAACTGATATAAAAGTGAAAACTTATTAGGAAGAGGTAATCATTGGGTAGGAGTGGTAAAAATACATTTTATATATATACAGTATATATACATATATATATATATATATATATATATATATATATATATATATATATATACATAATTATAAATATGGGATACATGATGGGCAGGAGTGGAATATGGAAAATATTTTCACTCCTGTAGAGTGATCTAGATATTTCATGAGGTCAAGGCAAGAGTGAAATATCCAGAGCTCATGATGCAGGAGGGAAAATATTCATATTCCACGATCTGCACATCATGTGTACTATTTATACCATGGGAGTGGGAGCTCTTCTATTACATTTTCTTATATCTTTGTTTGGTGTGTTCATTTGTATTGTCTGTGTGAGTGATTAGGTATGAATGGTGTGTCTCTAAGATCTGTAATTGGTCATTTGCTGTTTGTATGATTGCTGATTGGGTGCTGTTGTTTGTAGTGTGTTGTCTAATTGGGTCATTTGTTTGTGAGGGTGGGAATGTGTTTTAGGCTTGGGAAGAGCAGGACTGTAAGCTGCATTAGTCAGGTACAGTTCTTATTTGTTTAGTGAGTTTTTTGGTGTTTTCTGGTGATTTGGAATTGTTTTTCAACAGTTTTCATGTGGTGTACTTCACTTATAGTGTTCATTTTAGGAGACTCCACTTCGCTCTGCTGTATTGCCATTGCTATGTGATGTACGTTTGCTGTAAGAGGTTTCAGTTTCCTGTCCGTGGTGTGCAATGGTGAGTGATAGAGTAAGAGAAAAGTTAGCTAAAGAACATCGCTTGCAGTGATTACAGGTAAAGGAGAGCATTAATAGTGTTCTATTGTCTGAGAGTTCTTCTTTTTTTTTAGTTGTTTTAACCAGGTATAGCACACTAAGCTGAAAGCTTTTTTACAGGAGCAACCTAGGAGCACAAGTGGCTTGCTCAGGGTCACACAGTATGCAAGTGGAAAGTGTGGGATTCAAACCCAGGTCAGGTCTGCTGAATGTCACCAAATTTGCAGCTCAGAGCCTTAGACCACTGCGCTATACTGCCTTCTATACGGTTGCTTTTCAGTTCTCATTCAGACAAGAGTTGTACAGTTTGGAGACCGCTTGCACAAGTTCTGGCAGAGCAGTCTAAAATGTAGATGGATGCAGATCTTTTGTTTTATGTTTGGAATACATTGTTTGAACTATTTGTGATGTGTAATATGGCAGTTGTAGATATTGTTCTATTACGGGCAGTAAGAAGAGAGCATAGTTAGTGGCAGTAATGGGTATACAAAGAGGGAGGAAGTTGACATCAGCAGAGTAGGTATAAATGTTATTTATTTTAACTCTGCTGATGTCAGCTGCATGTATTTCACTGCAGTGAAATAACACAATTAATGTCATCTTGGAGCTCCACCCCGTGGTGTAAATACACATATATATATATATATATATATATATATATACACTCATATATTCACACACACACACTCACGTATGTATGTATTCAGTATATACAGTAACAGGTTAAAAGTAACACTATATCGGTCTTCTAGTTGGGACATGGTGGCGTGAAGACACAGTAGAATTGAGCTCTCAACCCACCATAGCCATTTCAGGCTTTTCTTCCCCAAAACCTTCTATTTCAAATGCTGACAGTTTGGGGAGGAGAACTATAAAACAATAATAAGCTGCATTTAAGCGTACCTTTGGGGTATGGCATGCCATGATCGCAACTGCTGCCAGCCACAGAGGGCCTTGTCTGATGACGAGAAAGTGACCTACAGAGCTCTGACTCTGCTAACCTGCACCCCTCTATCGAACAGTAAACGGGGAAATTAGTTAAAAAGAAACAAATACCAGACATTTCAAACTCGGAGGCAATCCTATCAGCGATTTTGGAGTTTCATACCGAAATGAGACAGCTTTAAAGAAATTTGTACAGACCTCACCGAGCTGCAGTCAAGAGCCACGGGGGCAGAAGTACAATTATACAATGGCAAGAAAGAATCTGGGACTGTGATTGGTCAGTTTGGGACTGGACCCATGGCGTTATCCCAGCACATCACCAAAGGTCTAGTCTCAGCACTGTGAACCTGCTGCTGACCATCTTATTGATTGTCTTATTGACCATCTTATTGATTGTTTCATCCTCTCTTAAAAACAAAAATTATGTTTCCACACAAAAACATCTTTAAAATTATTTTTTTATTCTGTATAACAATGAGTCATTGTATAATAGGAATAATGCACTCCAGGGTGTGTGTCATTTGTGATAATGCCATACCTGTGGCATTGGACGCACTCGGCCTGCGGCCTCGGGCCCAACCCCCCAGGTGTGGCGTTATCCCAGCACGACATACACCCTGTCGTGCATTATTCCTTTAATAACAGACAACACAAACAATATCTCGGTGCTAGAAAGAGCAGTACACTCATTAGCTGAAGAACAGCTCTACACATCTTTGAGGCTAGAGGATATAGAGAATCGGGGAAGGTGAAAGAACATAAGGGTATATGGTATCCCTGAGGAGGAGGAAAGGAGTGACCCAGTAGCATTCGCTGATTACTTGCTGCACCAAGCCCTGGATTTGGGCCCAGACTTCCAAATAAATATTGAAAGAGCACACAGGGCACTGGGCCCTTGCCCTTCTAAGCCTGATGCATGACCAAGATCATTTGTCATGCACTTCGGTAGCTTTTATCAGAAGGATCAGCTACTCTTAAAAACCTGGAATGAACAGAAGGTGATGTGGGGAGAGCAACGCATCATCTTTGATAACAACCATGCACCAGCAACTCAGAGCATGAGATGGGAATATTCTCCATTATTCCCCTTCGTCAGAGCTAAGAATTCGAGATTCCGCACCCCCTATCCAGCCAAACTGGTTGTCCAGCTCCCTACTGGCTCTACAATGTACACTACAGCAGTGGAGACCAGATTGGATCTGCTGCAGTTAGGGAGTCTATCAAAAAATGACCCTGAACTAGCAATAAGGGTCTCGACCATACCTTCCAGAAATGGATCCCAAGATAAATCTCAAGCTGATATTGGAGATCAGCATCTACAGAAGATCCTGGATAGAGTGCAGTCACTACAGAACCCTACCCTACAAGCAGAGTAGGATCAGAGCTCCATATCAGGTACTGGTGAGCTAGTGGGAGGAGTATGGGGGCTCGGGGAACAGGCGAGGTTGGTCGCAGTGTTGTGAGTGGGGTTGAGGGAGGGCTTTTGCTCCAGTGTAGGCTTCACCATAATATTACTACAAATAGACTAGCCTCTAATAAATACTTGGCTGTTGACTGGGGCATCGGGAGTGCCTTTCTCTGCCCCTTCCTCATGGTGCCCTGACTGGCTGTTCCCCTCCTCCTGTGCCTTCTCAAACGGAAGGAGAACGTTTTTATACCTCACAGTCTGAATACTCTGGCATGCCCTTTCAACGAACATTATAGACTACAACTTCAGTCTACTCCAGGGCACCTGTGAGGGCTGCTATCAGTGATGGTCTATACATGCCTCTTTCTCCCACAGTGAGGCTTTGGGAGAGTACAGTTTTTGAAAGATTGATCGTGGATTTTGGGACTCACAGCCCATGTGGGCCCATAAGGACATTAGTTACAGTTATAGTCACAGTTATATTTTCTCTCATGATTCCTATGGGAGGGATTGCTTGTGGAGCAGAATGGGTAACTGATGGACTTGCCTCCCCTCTCCCCTTCCCCCCACTCTCTACTGTCCTGACATCAGAGGGTTTGTTTGGTTTAAAATGGTGAGCAGATTTTGCTGTTATGGTGGTGGGGGGGGGGGGGGGGGAGATTACTGACCTGACCTCATGACAATAACAATATCTCCTTCCATAAGAGGAAGCCAGTGGTAAAATATGCTATCTCCTCTCTAGACAGAGGGGGATATCCCATTCCAAGGCCTTGTATTCACTCACATGTGCCGTGAGCCCCAAAATTGACCTACAAAGCCCTACACAAACTTGGTCCTGACTACTTGAAAGAGCTTCTGATTCTTTACAACCCTGTGCGACAGCTCCATTTGGCTAGCGACGGGGTGCTGGAGGTTCTGAGGGTTACTTTGAAATCTTCTGCGGCCCATAATTTTATGTTTGCAGCCCCAACCCTGTGGAATTCTGTGCCCTGTCAGCTTCAGGAATGTACAACCATGGGGAGCTTTAAGCAGGAACTTAAGACCTTCCGGTGGAGACAAGCTTTTTATGAACTGTTGTGATTTTTTAATGGTCTATTTTTAATTGCAACTTTTTATGGAATTTGTTGTTATGATTGTAAAGTACCTTGGTACCTGAAAGGTGCTCAAGAAATAAAGTTTTATTATTATTATTAATTATTATATACAAGGATGGGTTTCCATGCCGACTCCAGTTCCCAATTAAACCCTCTTTGGCAATATAACAACTTCTCCATGATCAGTCTTTAGTTTTCAGGAACTATAGGGGAGGAGATGTAATAAAAGATCTTAAGACCATACAAGGTCCGAACAAGAGGGACAAGTACTCTAGTTTTCCCCCTAGATGATCTCTGGGGTTCCCCTCTCTTCCCCATCACACTAGGTTTCTTACTTTTATTCAGGTATTTGTCCCTAGTACCCTTTGGATACTGCTATGCTCCCTCAGGGGTCGTTATCTAGCCTATCATTGGGCCACATGGTTTTGGTTTTGGTGGGGTGGAGGATACTGCCCCCTAGTAATATTTGGAACTAGATACCATTTCACCTACTAGAGTTTAGGACCCAACAAATAAAGGAGCAGTTTCTGCAGTTTTTTGAGACTGCTCCCAGAGGGAGTATTCCCTCCCAGGTGGATATATACCCACCTTCTGGTGGGTGGTGCCCCACTTTCCTAGAGCAAAGGGGATCCTAGGCCCTGGGACCAGGGCAGGAGATGTTTTTTTCTCCCCCACAAATGGAAGACCGCATGTATATAGTTCTCTCTGCTAGGAGACAGGTTACTATTCAACGGTTATTTAGGTTTATTAGTTGGCTAGGTTTAATGGTTTTGTTAACTTTGAAAATGGATGGTGACACAATTTCAGTTTGGAGGTTCTATATCCCTGTAATGGTTGAATGGCTTGTGGTCTGAAGGGAAGTTCATATGGATGTCCCCCCCCCCCCCGGAATTGCTGTGTTTGGTCATATAAGACCACCAGAGGGAAGGAGGATACCAATAAAGCATATTTCCTAACCTTTTAAGCCCTCTGGAGACCAGACAATGTTCCAGCCTGCTTAAGACAACACTTTCTCCTTGTGCCAATGGTTAATGTTCTGGTAAAAATAATTTCTCAAAATGTGAATGGTTTGCATTCCCCTGTTAAGTGATATAAGATAATGCATTTGGGAAAACAGAGAGCAGATTTACATTTCTTACAGGAGTCCCACCTTTCTTCCCTTGAAAATTCAAAATTACACTGGGGGTAGACATAAAGTAGTGGCCTCTCTCATCTGAGGGGACATAAGAGGGGCACAGTAATTTTAATCCCTTCTACAACCCTGTTGGAAGTGCAGGACACCTATTTAGATCCACAGGGTAGATACATAATTTTAACAGGCACTTTATTTTCCCCGATAATAACTTTGGTTAATACCTACCTCCCTCCACAAACTTCTCAACCGGTGGTACAAACCTTCCTGCACTGGGTTATGGAGAGACTTAAAGGGATCTTGATTATGGGGGTCTCAGCATTGCATTTAATCCACATTTTGACTCTTCTAACCCTAAACTGAATAGGCTACCTAAAGCAGGTAATTATTTGAAAGGAAACCTGGCTTTTATATGCATAGAGGATGTCTGGCGGAGATTATTTCCATCTGCACCAGTGTATACTTTTTCAGAACCATAGAACGTATTCTAGGCTAGAATACTTTTTTGTTACTGGGGAACATCTTACATTAGTTCAAGACATTTTAATTGAACCAAGGGTATTATCTGACCATAATCCATTAATTTTTAAAATAGATTTGGGTAAACAAAAGAAATTCAGGTTTTGGAGATTCAATGCGTCCCTCCTCAAGGATCAGGAATTCCTGAATTCCAAGAGTGAATGAATTCCACAAGTAATTCAGGATAATTTACCTCCAGTAGTATCCCAATCAATTCAATGGGATACATTGAAAGCTGTCTAGAGAGGTAAAATATTGGAATATGCTTTGAAACAAAAATGCAGAATGCTAGACTTAATTTCTTAATGAACCTTCTTGCTTCATACCAACATTTATTTTGAGAAGGTGATACTGCCTCAGAGATGGATCAGAGGTTTAAAACAAGAAATAGAAAAATTATTAGATTATAGGACCCTCCTGAACCTGGCTTACCAATTCAGTATAATTATGAGGGGATGCAAGAGGGGCACGATTACTAGCCTGGAAGCTAAGGGCCAACAAAGAGCATCTACAATTCTAAAAATAAAATCTACCATAACAGGCACTACCACTTAAAGGAGGAACAAATTAAACAGGTCTTTACTCAGTTTTGTAAGACCCTGTACGGAGCCCCCAACCCACCCCAGGAACAAAAGAACCTGACATCAGATTTCTTAAATAGGCTCCTTTACCCAAATTATCTGATCTCCAGATTAAGCAATTTGAATGTCCTTTCAGACCTGAAAGATCCTTCAACAGGTCAAGCATATCAAATTTCTGAAATGCCCCAGCCCGGATGGCTTCAGCCCTGAATGGTATAAAACTTTTATTCCCCAGTTACTCCCTAGCTTTCTACCAGCATGTGATGCAGTGACAGATGGGGAAGCCCCTCCTCTTTCCTGGAGCTATGCTGTACTCGCCCTCTACTTAAGCCTAACAAGGATCCCACTCTCCCATCATCGTATCACCCAATCTCAATTTTAAACTTGGACTACAAAATATTTATGGCCGTAAGGGCCAAAAGATTAGAACTAATACTTTTTCAGTTAATACAAAGAGACCAGTCTGGCTTTGTAAAACAGAGAAGTACCTCGGATAACCTTCGTCAACTCTTGTTAATTATGGAATACTTACAGGCCAGAAAGATCCCTGCCATAATAATGAGCCTGGATGCTGATAAAGTCTTCGATAAAGTGGGGTGGGAATTTCTATGGGCTACCATCTCCAAATTTTCTTTTCCAGACTATTTCCTTACTTGCCTGAAAAACATTTATGCATGCCCTAAAGCCTATATTCGACTTAATGGATCCTTGTCCCAACCAATAACTATAGAAAGGAGCATGAGACAGGGATGTCCTTTATCCCACTTCTAGTTACTCTTTATATTGAGCCCTGGCAGAGCTCTCTGGAGAAATACCAGGTAGAGGGAGTTCCCATAGGTCAGAGAGAACAGAAGGTGGCCCTATTTGTGGATGATATTCTGGTGTCAGCCCTCTCCCCGGAGACCTTCCTCCCAGCCCTATGGGAAACCCTAGCACACTTTATTGAGGTTTCAGGGTTTCAACTAAATATAGTTAAAATAGACCTGCTCCTCTTAAATTTTACCCCATCCCAATCTCTTAAAAATAAATATCCAATAAAATGGCATTGAACACAGTTTAAATATTTGGGCATTACTATTCCCAGGAACTTAGACAATTTGGAGTTACTGAATTATGAACCCTGTTGGTACAAACTCAGTAGGACTCTCTGCCTGGTCCAAATTACCTCTAAATTTCCTCCAAAGGATAGAGTCCATTTGTATGATCATTCTGCCTAAATTGTTATACTTATTTCAGAATATCCCTACTTTTCCTCCACCTTTTACTTTAAATAGTGGGATAAAATAATTTCCAACTTTATCTGGCATGACCAGAGACCTCAGATTAGGATGTCCTTGCTGCAGCTCCTGCTTTCACAGGGTGGAGTCAACTTACCTAAGCTGAAATGTTATGCTCTTGCAGCTTTCTTTAAAATAATGTCCCTTTGGTTGGCTGAAACTTTTGAAGCACCCTGGAAGGATCTGGAATTCACAATAAATGATCTATATGATTTAACAAGGATAACCTTAGCCTCAGTAACTAAAATTCCTTGTTTGCAGAGATTTTGCACCCATTACTGCCCAAATCTTAACACAGTGGTATAGGTTGAAAAGGCATCAGGGCTTCAGAGAATTTTTTTCTTTTGTACGTTAGTCTCAGAGGATGTTACGTTTTTCCCTGCTTCTACAGACCACGCTTTTGCAAAATGGAGGAGGGTGGGACTCCAATTTTTCAGGCAGTTTCTTTCTCGGCAGGGTATTGTTTCATTTGAAACCCTTCAAACAACTTATGGATTATCTAATAGTGATCTTTACAGATAGATCAGGTCAAAAATTACCATCTGAAATAGAGGGATGTAGTGCCTAAACAGCCAGATCCTATCCCAATGTTTTGGAAATACCTTGAGGACACCATGACTGGCCATTCATGGGGACACCAGGCGGGATATTTATACCAGATCCTTTGGGAAGGGATGGGTGATTCACCACTCTTCATTTTAAAGAGCTGGTGTAGGGATCTTGAAATAGAAATGTCAGAACAGGATTGGTTGCAAGCTTCCCCATTGGCCTGCAGGATAACTCATTCTACTATATGGCATGAATTCACATGGAAAAGTCGAGTCAGGTTTTTTTGTTCTCTGGCTATCCTCACTAAGTACCTCCCCTTCTTATATGGTAGGTGTTGGAGGAATTGTATGTGTTCACATGCTGATCATATTTTTTGGATGTGTCCATGTTTGACACCTTACTGGTGTATACTACAACAAGAGATATCAGATTGTCTGGGTGTGATAATAGAGTTAACTGCTGAGATGATTTTATTGGCTATATTTCCCCTCCATCGACCATCTTGGCACCGAGCTTTGTTACCTATTTATATTCTGGCATCAAAAACCCTATAACAAGAAGATGGATGCCACCAGACATTCCTACTATTAAAGACTGGAGGGGTGGTTTCAGTATTTACTATATGGAATCTCTCGAGGCCAAACTACATAACAAAATCCTGTGAATGAGGTGTTCTAGAGGCCATGGGTGTTCTATATATCTAGACACGACCCTGATTTCATTCCTTGATGTGTCATTTAGAATGAGTTTTCAGTTGCCTGAGGAATTTTAGTTCTGAGCAAATGTACAGGGTCAACCTTCACGTTTATAATAATAGCTGTTGCCACAGCAAATGATCATTTAATACATAGTACAGAGGGGGCTGGAATGATTGTGAAATAACAAGCTCAGTCATATTGTAAAAGAGTTACTTTATTCAGACACAATGGCTTGTAATTAAATCTATCAATCATATATACATGTACTGTAAACAATTTAGCTGTTGTAAGTCAACAAAGTTGACTGTACTAGACTTGTGGTCACATCTGCTAAATAAAAAGAAATACAAAAAAAATGATACTATATCAAGGTGATGTCTTGGGGTAGACCCTTTTGAATACATGGATACTATGATTTCTGTGTAAGGAAAACTTGGTAATTCACACAATAAGAGTGGTGGTGGTAGCATTAAGTTTTGCAAAACACTTGAATTAGAACTAGTAGTAATAGTGTGTATATGTGTTTTAAATGTAAGTAACACAGCTTGGGACTGACGAAGTAGTGAGGGGTTACAAAATGTTATATGGATTTCCTTGTGTTGTGACAAATAAGTGAAACTGGAGGAAGCTGAAAAATTGGTGCAGAGTTTATCCCTTTTTGCTTCAGGAGAAAGTGAGGAACCCACAAATCAGAAAGCCATAGATAGAGCATGTGGCACTCTGACTAAGGGAGTTAAAGTTGGTCAGAGTGCATTTCAGTTCAACAGCAACATCGATTGACATTAAGAAAGGGGATGAAAGTACAGACAAAGCAAACAAATCCATTATGGAAAAAGAGGGCAGGGCAAGGGACAACAGCAAAAAAAATACAAAGAAGAGAGTGTGGAACAAGAACTTACAGAGGAAGTGGAGGCAATGCCGGCAAGGGGAAACATGTAATGAGAAACAGCCACAGAGTGGGGAAAGACAGTATGAAAATAAGACAGAGATAATGGAGTTTGCCCTTTAAGGGGCAGACCATGTTGTCCTGGTGCACCCCTTCCCTTAGAAACATAGAAACATAGAATTTGACAGTAGATAAGGACCACTTGGCCCACCTAGTCTGCCCATTTCCCTACCTAATGGATAAGCTGCAGATCCTAGTTAACCAGCAGCCTACGTCTTCCTGCCCCCACCCTGTAGAATTGCCTTATGACTGTCCCATGCATGCTTGAATTCCACCACTGTTTTTGACTCCACAACCTCCTCCGGAAGGCCATCTCATGCATCCACAACCCTCTCTGTGAAAAAATACTTCCTTAAATTACCTCTGAGCCACCCTCCCCATCTTCAAATTGTGCCCCCTTGTTCTTGCACACCTCTTTTTTTGAAAGATGCTACCCTCTTGGACTTTGTTGATTCCCTTGAGGTACTTGAAAGTTTCTATCATGTCCCCACTCTCCCTCCTTTCCTTGAGGCTATACATATTAAGCTCCTTAAGTCTCTCTTCATATGTCTTCTGGTGCAGATCCTGCACCATTTTAGTTGCCCTCGTCTTGACAGCTTCCATCCTGTCTATGACTTTGTGGAGATTGGGTTTCCAGAACTGCACACAGTACTCCAGATAGGGTCTGACCAGCTGTCTGTACAGATGGATAATAACTTCCTGTTTTCTACTGGTAGTGCCTCTCCCTATGCATCCCAGTATCCCCAGCCCTCCTTGCTACCCTCTCACATTGCTTGCCCAACTTTAGGTCATCTGTTATGACTACCCCTAGGTCCTTTCCATTTTGTTGTTGTTAGTATCTCACCCCATTGTGTACTCTTCCCTGGGTTTTGTTTCCAGGTGCATTGCCTTGCACTTTAGCATTGAATCTAAGCTGCTATACATTTGACCATTCCTCTAACCTTGCCAAGTTCCTTCTCATCCTTTCCACTCCACCTTGTGCATCAACTCTGTTGCAGATCTTTGTGTCATCTGCAAAGAGACATACTTTTCCTTCCTGTCCCTCTGCAATGTAAACATAAAGGACATTGAAGAGGACAGTTCCTAATACTGAACCCTGCGGTACCGCACTAGTAACCCCTCTTTCTTCAGAGTGGACTCCATTTACTATTACTCTCTGTGTCCTATTCTCCAGCCAATTCTTTACTCAGGCTGTCATCTTGGGACCCACTCCCAGGCTGGCTAACTTGTATATTAATCTTTTGTGTGGGACTGTGTCAAATCCTTTGCTAAAGTCTAGGTAGGCCATGTCCACAGCCCCTCACTGATCTACTATTTTGGTCACCAAGTCAAAGAAATCTATCAGATTAATCTGGCATGACCTTCCCACTGTGAATCCATGCTGCTTTGGGTCCTGTGCCCCTCTGGCCTCTAGATACTTGACAATTCTTTCCTTCAGAAGTGATTCCATCATTTTCCCTACCACTGAGGTTAAACTAACAGGTTTGTAGTTTCCTGCTTCTGACTTGCTCCCACTTTTGAGAAGGGGAATCACATCTGCCCTCCTCCAGTCCTCGGGTACCACCCCATCCTCCCATGATTTGTTAAAGAGGGTAGTCAGTGGTGTCACTAGTGCTACCCATAGTTCTTTTAGAATTCTGGGTTGAATCCCATCAGGCCCCATTGCTTTGTCCACCTTCAGTTTTAAGAGTTCTTTCAGAACCTTCTTCTGTAAATGGGCTGGTATCAACTTCTGTATCCAGAGTGTTTCTACTGTTTGTTTTAGGTACCTCTCCTCTTCCTTTGTAAATACTGAGCAAAAATATTTGTTTAGTATCTCTGCCTTTTCACAGTCACCCTCTTTCCACCCTCCCTCCCTTTATTAAGCCTCATTATCCCTCCCTGGTCTTCCTTTGCTCCTGATGTACCTATAAAGGTTTTATCCCCTTCTTAACTGAGTTGGCTATCTTTTCCTCGGTTTGGGCCTTTGCTGTTCTGACTGCCTTCCCGGCTTCCTTTTGCTTTAACTGATACAGTTCTCTGTCCTGCTCCTTCTGTGATTCCTTGTACTTCCTGAATGTTTTCTTTTTCTCTTGAACCTTCACTGCCACTTCCTTTGAGAACCATAGTGGTTTCTTACATCATTTCATTTTGTTTGCTTCACACAAAGGCTTGTTACCTCTGTAATGGCAGTTTTTATTATTCCCCATTGTTCTTCCACCCCTCTTTCCTGCCTATTTGCTAGTGCATTCCTTAGGCACTCACCCATTTTGGCAAAGTCAGCCCTCCTAAAGTCCAGTACTTTTGCCTTTGTATGACTTGAATCTATTGCTGTGTTTATTGTGAACCATACTGTTCGATGGTCGCTAGTTCCCAGATGGCTACCCACTTTTACATCTGTGATCCTCTTCATCTCCATTTGAGAGAACCAGGTCTATGATTTCCTCTCGAGTGGGCTCCAATACTAGTTGTCTAAGGCATGCCCCCTGTAGGGCATCTAGGATAACCCCACTCTTCAAAGTGGCTGCCACAACTGCACTCCAGTTAACATCTGGCATATTCAGATCACCCATTAGCAATATCTTCCCTTCTTCTGCCACTCTAAGTATACTTTCTATCATTTCCTTGTCCATTTCCTCCTCTGAGAAGGGGGTCTGTATACAACCCCTGTGCAGATTGTGGTTCTATTGCCGGTCTCCAAATTTACCCACAGTGCTTCTTCTCCTCCCTGTTTTCCCATTTGTTCTGTTGCTTTGATTCCTTCCCTTATGTAAAGAGCTACTCCTCCTCCTCTTTTACCTTCCTTGTCCCTCCTGTAGATAGTGTATCCTGGTATATTTATGTCCCAGTCATGGTTTTGTGTGTACCATGTTTCTGTGACTGCCATGATGTCTAGATGGTCCTCCTCCATCAAGGCCACTAATTCAGGAAGCTTGTTACTCAGACTATGGACATTGGTACTCATTGCTCTCCATTTTTTGATGGCTTTACCTTCTGTTGCAGCATCCCCCCACTGATCTTTCTGCCTCGGTCTTTTTCTCATTTAGTACCCTGTTTTGTAGGGAGAGGCTGGGATTTTCCTGCTGCATATCAGTGCCTCCCCTCTTGACTAGTTTAAAAGCTTGCCAATGAAGCATTTAAACTGATTGCTCAAAAGACTTGTTCCCTTCCTGGACAGATGCAGACCATCCTGCCAGTATAGGCTGGTGTCCCTCCAGGTCGAATCCCAGTCCCCAATGAAACCAAACCCCTGTTCTCCACACCATTTTTTCAACCATTCATTCTACTGCATGGTGCAAAGTACCCTCGCCTCACTCATGCCATTGACAGGCAGCACCTCTGAGAAGGATACTGTGTGCGCTACTTGTCTTAGGCCCCTCCCCAATTCTACAAAGTCCTTCTGCACTGCTCTAATCTCATGTTGAGCCAAGTCATTTGTCCCTAGGTGGACAATGACATCCAGTTCAGACTCCCGTACAGCTGTTCTTGTGATCCTGAGGATGTGCTTCCTCTCCCTCCAAGCCATGGCACCAGGCAGGCACCTTACTTCAGTTTTCCCTGCTCCCCCCAGTTCTATCCCCCTAATAATTGAGTCCCCCACCAGGAACTGCTTCCTTCCCTTGTGGTGTCCTATGTCTCCTTCCTGTAGGCCTCCCCTGTGACAGTTGTCCTCAGCCTCCTTATTCTCCTCTGCAAGTGCATCCATAGGGGAGCTATGCCCCCCCAGAATGGTGTATGGATTGTGGAGTGGAACAACTGACTGGGTGTGCCTCACAAAACAATCAGCTAAGAGCTCTGACCCACCGCTGCAATGAGTGCCTTCCTGTCAGCAAGATACCCTACACAACAATTTGACAGAGAAAATACCCTGCTAATCAAGCAGAGAAAAATCCAGACATCCAAGTCAGACACAGATAAAACCTCCCCAGCCTCAAAACAGCCTGGTGGTTTGTGCTCTGAAAGCAGTCAGCCCCAACATAAGTCAGCTGTGCTTTAAACTCTTCCTGCACTGAAAATCTTAAGAATTGTAACAAAGGCTGTCTTTTCCTGATAATTCTAAGTTCCTTATTTCACCTTTCAGTTAGAAGTAGCCTCCACCTGCAGAATATCTGCTACAAACCAAAGACAAGTGTAAGGTTCACCTGTCTCTGTTGTAAGCACAACTCACTTTCTTGCAAATCCTATGTTCAGTTTTGCAGCTTCCAGCCAGAGGTAGTTTGACTTGAAAAATATTAGCTGTTTTGATGAGTTTGCTATAAAACACTTGCTTATAATACTATTGTTCTCAGGTCTGTTACCAAAGCTATCGACTGATAAGTAGCTATGACGTAAGTACTTCCTGCTAAAGTCTGGAATTTCCTTTTAAGGCACACAAAGATAAACACAAAAACAGTTTCCACCCCCTAAGGCACTTGTCTGGGTAAAATACACAACATGTACCTGAACTTATTTCAGGATTTATGACAATTTCATAGCCCAAGGTTTAAACTCTTCCTGAACCGAAAATCTTAAGAATTGTAACAAAGACTGTCTTTTCCTGATAATTCTAAGTTCCTTATTTCACCTTTCAGTTAGAAGTAGCCTCCACCTGCAGAATATCTGCTACAAACCAAAGACAATTGTAAGGTTCACCTCCCTCTGTTGTGAGCACAACTCACTTTCTTGCAAATCCTATGTTCAGTATTGCAGCTTCCAGCCAGAGGTAGTTTGACTTGAAAAATATTAGCTGTTCTTAGCCTTCTTTAGGGAATTCTTGTGCTCAGAAGTGAGGGGAGAAGGAAGAGGAGGGGCCAAGAGCCAGAACATTGGGCAGGTAGCAGGAAGGAGAGGGGAGAAGGGAGGTACATAAGGGACAGCACATGGGGGGGTCTCAGCCACTTTTTGCTAGAATTTTGATTTACATCAAACTGCAGCACATCAGATTGGCAAGAAAAATTCTTTGAGGTTTGCTATATCAGGGGAAGGAGAGGTAAGAAAACTAACATTTGATTTACTGATTTACAGGATGATTTACGATATATAGAGATGGGCAGATTTCAGAGGAAACAGCTTGCAATTGATATCAGAGCAAATATAGGGACCCTGAATGGCCAGGGTCATGTGGTGCAGGAGGTTGGGGTTTCTCTGTGAGTCAATAGATTGTGCTTTTGAATCCTACAGTGGAAATCTAGCTTTGCACACCACATGGGAGTTCATTGTGGAAGTTTTTGTATTTGTTTGCTGCCTTGTTTTGGTCTTATGAACTGTTTTGGCTGATTGGGAAAGCTGTAGACTTGGAGGAGCTCCTTTAGACAAGGGAGAGAGAAAGCATAAGCTGAGGCCACATGGCATGACGTCACATGCCGTTTGTGGTATGGTCATCAAGTTTTTTCTGGTCTTTGTGGCAGTAGGTCACCTTTGGGGGATGTCAGGGGGTGACAATAGGCCAGGAAGAGGCCAGGAAGTGATGGGGGGGCGAACGAGTGAGAGCCAGACCACGTGGTGAAGCGGGGGGGCACACCATGTGGGAGTGTAGACAAACCCCTCTTTTTCCTTGTTTGAGGCTTTAGAGGTGGGGATAGTGGTGCATTGGGACACCTGGCAGTTTGAATAGCAGGCCTGAGGCACAGGGTGTGTGTCGTGACGTCGCTCGCCATGGTGGGGTGGCTGGAGAGCTCCTGCTAATAAATAGAGGACTACTGTGGTGTTTTGTGGATAATGCTAAGATCTGAGGGGCAGTTGGAGGCCATGAAGAGGATAAGGTGCTGGGAAGAACGAGTGTGATCCTGGAACACATGGTGTGATGTTACACGCCGCTTAAGGGATAGTGAAAACCCCTTGTTTTTCAGTTTTTGGGCTCTGTTGGTGGTGAATGGCCATTGGGAATTCCATGGCCGAGAACAAGGAGTACAAGGTTGCAAGGCTGGGGGGGGGCTGAGGCAGGTCCTAGCCAGGAAAGATAGCTGTGTGGCAAGGCGACTGATTATGGCTGCCAGGGGCAGTTTTTTTGAAGCTTGCAGTGGCAACAAGGAAAGCGGAGGCTAGCTAGACTTAGGGCGTAACAGGATCATGACTGCACTGTAAAAAACAAAAGAAGGGGGGCCCAAGTTTGATGCGGGCGGATGGCTTTTGGGGGGTTTGGTTTGGTAGGTGGCTTGTTTTTTCCTTTCCTTTTGTCTGAAAGCATGAATATCAGGCCTGAGGAAGGCCTAGGAAGCAGAGGAGAGAGCGTGCATGGTGCTGGACATGTGTCATGATGTCGCACATGACTGGTGACCTCACGGATGATGTCATACACCGCTAGGTGACCGCATGTGTAAGCTAGGCCCCCACCCATTGGGGTGGAGGGGTTGCGGTGTCTGGGGCCTTTTTCTTTCATGCAGAGGCAGGATTGAAAGAAAAGTGGCCATGTGGTGAGTTCACCTTTGGAGGAGCTGGGGGGGAGTCTGGCAGCATGGCCCTCGGTCAGACTAAATTAAAAAAAAAAAACAATTTTTCCAGAAAGAAACAAAGGGCGAGGGGGAGGACATAGCAGAAGGTCTAAATGTTCTCCGATGGTGCAGGGGATAAGGTAGGGATAGAAGGGGGGGTGCAATGAACACTCCAGGGTCCTGGGTCCTAGGCTGGCCTCCCCATAGTTAGGGTCCGAGGAAGAGACATAAAGGGAGAGAAGGACCAACGAGGGTCAGGCCTCCCACGATGGGCATGGTGAGAAACAGCCAAGGGCCTGGGCGACCTGGCGAGTGTGAACAGGGGCTCTTTGGGGGCCGGTTTTTGTAGCTTATGGGAGGGGGGGGGACAGAGGGAGGGCTGCAACAGATACACATATGCAACTAACCTGTTTTCCTTATTCTACGGTTGGGCCTGTCTGGTTTTGCATGATGGGGGTGCAACGGACAGGAGAAAGATGCATGGGGAGGTACAGAGAGATGTATAGCCCTGTTTTTTTCTTTTCCTGTAGTTGTCTTCACAGAGAAAAGTTAAGATGAACATGGCACCCAAGAAGAGCAGGCCATCAAAGGAAGCCACTTACAAGGCTATAATTGAATTAGCAGAAAAAGCAAACAAAATGTGGGAACTGGTGGAGGGGGAGGAACTGGGGAAGCCCGGAGAGAAGAGAAAAGCAGGTACGGAAAGAGGAGACAAGGAGAAGAGGCCAGCTGAAGGGCTACGCAATCCCTCTAGGGTAGCACTGGTGATAGCAGGACCTGCCAAGGCAGTCGATCCAGTACCCACGCGGCCGGTAGACCTGGTGACACCAGTAATCACCTCAGCTCAAAGGGGAATCCCCCAGAGGGACCTGGACACGAAGCCCAGGATAGGAGATCCTGCCTGCAGACCTCAGCAGATCACCCTCCACCTCCACCTCAATCACAGGAAGAAGCAAGGGGACCTTTGGAGGACTCCAGGCAGCTCAACCAGGACAAGGGTACAGGTAACACATCCAGTGCAGTAGGGGATAGTATAAAAGAATATATAGGGTAAATTGTGGCGGCCCTAGAGACAGGGGGGCTAGGGCAAATGGAATCTACCCTGGCAGAAATTAGGACAGGAAAGGAGGTACTGGGAGACGCTGTAAAGGGAGTGGAAAGAGAGGGAAAAGGTACAAGAGAGATAGATGCGCCAGGGATGAGAATAGGCGAGCACGTGCCCTTGGCCATGAAAGAAAAAAAATGGAGAGCGGAATATGTGGATATACAGTATTCGCTTTGGTGAGCCAGGAGGTGGCAGCAAAATATGAAGAAAATGAGAGTATAGATAAGAGTGAGATGGCAGCAGCCATAGTGCTCCTAGGGGAAAAAAAGAGGACGACAAGTTCACGAAAGGGAAGACTTGGGATGGGTGTTTTCTAGGTTTTGCCACTTTTTCAGCCATCATTCTGGAAAGGAGGCCGGAGCTAGGCATTCCACTCATTACCTATTCATTGATTATACAGAGAGCAAAAGCAAAAGGTGGGGTAGGATGGATATACTACGATGAATATTTTCGGCAGAGAATGGCAACATTCGGGGATGTAAGATGGGACACCAAGCAAATAGACTTATTGATGGATTATGAAACAGATCAGTCCACACCCGAGGGTGGGTGGGGCAAAAAGGGGTTATGCCACAGAGAGGCTGCTGGGCTTATAACAGGGCTTTCTGCTCATGGCCTCAGTGTCATTTTCAACATGCCTGTTCAAAATGCAGAGGGGGGCACCCAGCAAGCAATTGCAGAACAACAGGGATACAGGGAGCACAAGGGCATGGGGGGCAAGGATCAGGCCAACAGTTTTTCCGGGATGGCCAGGGGTTTAGGGAGGAAACATGGAACAAGGGAAGGAGGGGCAGGGGGAATGGGAGTGGGGGGTCAGAACCACTGAAGCAAGGGAGGTTAGACAAGAGGGAAGGGAGGGTTCAGGGAGGGGGGACAGCTGGCACAACAAGGAGCAGTTTGGTATGGCCAGAACCCCCATCAACCTAGCAGCATGGACAGTTTGCCTGGACAGATATCTGGACACAAGTGTACGGGATATGATTTTATGTGGTTTTGACACAGGGTTTTCATTGCAGTCTAAGGGACCCAGGCAAGCAAGGGAGGCAAGCAACCTGGGGTCTGTAAAAGAGAAAGAGGAAATGTTAAGGCAGAAGATTGAGAAAGAGAAAGCAGCAGGCAGGATGGAGGGTCCATTTGACACCCCCACTGAAAACATCTGGATATAACCTTTGGGTTTGGTACCCAGGAAACAAGAAGGGAAAACAGGGTGATACACCGCTTGTCTTATCCAGAAGGGGAGTCGGTGAATGACTTTATCAGGGAGGAACATAGTAGGGCGACATACGTGACACTCAAAGACACAGTCCAGATAATCCTGGCCACAGGGGATGCATGGATGGCAAAAACGGACATCAAGTCCACCTTCAGACTGCTTCCAGTAAGGAGGGAATACTGGGATCTCTTGGGTTTTAAAAGTGAGGGGCAGTATCATTTCGACAAGGCAATGCCAATGGGGCGTTCCACAGCATGTGCGACATTTGAGATGTTCAGCACATGTTTGCAGTGGATATTCCAAGAAAAAACAGGCTATAGGTCAGCCATCCATTACCTGGATGACTTTCTCCTCATAGGGAAGGGCGAAAGGGAGACACAGAGGATGCTGGGTAAGTTTCAGGAATTGTGCTGGGAGCTGGGAGTCACATTGGCACCAGAAAAAACAGAGGGGCCCAGCAAGGTTATGGAATTCCTCGGGACAGAGACAGATGCCACGAGCGAAGTATTCAGGTTACCGGACAAAAAAGTAAGGAGGTTGAAGAAACTAATCCGGGTACATGCCAGCAGGAGATGGGTACAACTAAAATTGATTCAGCAGGTACTGGAGCACCTGAATTTCGCATGCATGGCCATAGGACCAGGAAGGGCATTCACAAGGAAATTGGCCAGAGCTACAGCAGGGGTCACAAAACCACATCACTGGTTGATCTGACTCAAGGTGTCAGGGAGGATTTTAGTGTATGGGAGGAATTCTGGAAGGATTACAATGGGTGTTTGTTTTGGCAGGAGGAGTGGCTGTACAACACAGACATGGACCTCTTCACAGATGCGGCTGGAGGACTGGGCATGGGGGTTACCTGAGGGCAGGTGGTTTGCAGAACCATGGCTGGCCAGTTGGGTGAGGGACGGGAAAGTGAGAGATATAACACTACTGGAGATCGTGCCCATATGGGCATGCACTTTGGTTTGGGGGGAGGAATTACGGGATCAGAAGGTGACATTTTGGTGTGACAATAGAGCAGTGGTTGATGTACTGAACAACAAGGGAGCCAGGTCGGATACAGTCATGCAGGTAGTACGACAGTTCGTTTTAAGGGCTTTTCAGCTGAACACGTCTTTCAGAGCAAAACACATAGAAGGGGTACATAATACCCTGGCTGACAGCCTTTCCCATCTGCAGCTGGACCATTTTCAGAAGCTGGCACCAGCAGCAGAAGAACAAAAAATGCCCATACCAACAAACATCTGGGATGTTGGCAGGAAGGCGCAGAACTGCTGTTTCGCAGCTCATGGGCGTCTCGGACTCTGAGGGCCTACGATGGGGCCTGGAGGGTTTTTCAAACATTCAGGGCAGACCACCAGATGGAGGTAAGTGGGCCACTCTCGAAGGAACAGTTGGGAATGTTCACGGTGGAACAATGGCAGAAAGGGACTGCTCACGCCACAATGGCGGTTTATCTGGCAGGGATCAGTGTGATCTGCAGCCTGAAAGATGGGAATGACCCAACAAAATCAATGCTCATCAGAAGGATAATGCAAGGCTGGGGCAGGTTGAAAAGAGGGCCAGGGGATAATAGGAGGCCAATAGGGGAGCAGTGGCTAATAAAGCTAAAAGAGGTGCTCCTGCAATATGCAAATCAAAGGAGGAGGCCCAGCTATTTCACACAATTTATGTGATAATGTTTGCAGGGGCTATGAGAGTAAGGAGGTGGTAGACCATGGAAAAAATGACAAGGAAGGAGGTGTGGAATGGGAGGATGTGAGTTGGGGGACAAGAGAAATACAGATCAAGCTAAGAAGGTCAAAGGCTGACCAAAAAGGGCAAGGGTGCACGATAACACTGAGAGGGTGGTCAGAGATTGCGATATGCCCAGTGCAGACCCTGTGGGTTTTCGCTGCAGAACAGGTAACCAGGACGAGGAAGCTATTCATGCATGGTGATGGAAAAAGGGTCAATGGCTATCAAATTAGAGCAGTGCTGAAAAAGGGCATGGGTTTTCTGGGGGAGGACCCAGCTAATTACTCATCCTGTTCCCTACATATTGGGGCAGCCTCACAGTGGGCAGCAATGGGTGAACCCATGAAGTGCATTTTGGAAAAAGGGCACTGGCGGTCAGCCAGCTATAAAAGATATATCAGAACACTGGAGTAAACAAATAAAAATTAAAAAATAAAATAAGGCAGGGTGGATAATACAATGAGGGCACTGAGAGTATATGTAAATTAATTAAATTTCTTTGCACCCCATAGGTAGAGGGAGGAGCACAGAAGTCTGGATCTGTGGCCATTCCTATATTTACTGGGCTGGTAAGAGAGCAGAGAAAAAGCTGGGGGAAAACAATTGTACCAGGATGTAAGACAGTGTAGGTTGGTATGGCACGGCCTACGGGGGATAAGATGGGCACAGCTTCTGCCCGCTTTGAAAGAACTCAGGGGACATCGACCCAGTCCAGACCTAATCATTATACACCTAGGGGAAACAGCCTGGCAGGCAGACCATGGGTGCACACATATTTACAGATAAAGAGGGACCTAGTGGCAATAAGACAGTGGTGACCTCAAGTATGCCTTGCCTGGTTGGATATGATACCATGAAGGGTATAGAGACAGGAACACAGCCATAGGGTGGTGGAGAGGGACAGGAGAAAGATGAATAGACGGGTGGGGACATTGATAAGGCAGATGGGAGGACAGGTGATATTGCGGAGAGTAGAAGAATAGGTGGATGACTTCTACAGGTCAGATGGGGTACACTTGACAGATATAGCAATAGACATGTTCAATATGGAAACAATAGATTTCATAGAGGAATGGAGGAAACAGACAAAAGCTGGTAAATAAAAAAAAAAAGAGGGAAAGGAAGTTTCATCCCTGAGGTAAGGGAGAGTGATACCCTAAGTTGGGGGGAAGCCTGTCATCCAATGCAAGCAGGAGACTGGCTAGTGGGGAAAAGGGGGACGGGAGAGGGAAGAAAAAGGAATAACACAAGAGGAGGAAGAAGATGAAGGAGAAAGCGGTCTCAGTTTTCACTGTTACCTAACAGAAAAGGAGAAGAAGGCACCCAGGTTTCGCCTGGGGATGGATAATCAGAGTGATATATGGATGGAAATAAATGAAAATTATGGAATATGATAATAAAGAAATGGAAAATGGAATATGGATTTATGAATATAAATACATTAATTGCCAATCTGAGCACAACAAACAATGGTCTCTGTGTTTTGTGAGGGAAAAGGGAGAATCTGGGACAATGGAGTTTGCCTTTAAGGGCAGATCATGTTGTCCTGGTGCACCCCTTCCTCCCTTAGGGAATGGTTATTCTCAGAAGGGGAGGGAGAAGGAAGGAGGGCCAAGGGGCAGAACAATGGGCAGGTAGCAGGAAAGGAGAGGAGAAGGAGGTACATAAGGGACAGCACAAGGAGGCCTCAGCCACTTTTGCTGGAATTTTGATTCCTCCCACCCACCCTACTAGAGGAGTACAAGGGAAAGACAGTCAATTTGGGGCTGTATGGTGGGTCTGTCAAGGTGGATGACAGATGCATCCGGTAGGACAGTGGACTGCCAAAGGTGAATGGCAGGTGATAATATGGTTATGGACTGTCAAGGTGGATGGCAGGTGATAAAATGCTTTGGGACCACCAAAAGTGGATGGCAGATGATAATATGCGATGGACTGCCAAGGTGGATGGCAGGGGAAAAAATGGAGGGGGAGGACGGGAGGGAGAAGAAAAAGGAATAACACAAGAGGAGGAAGAAGATGATGGAGAAAGCGGTCTCAGTTTTCACCATTACCTAACAGAAAAGGAGAAGAAGAAGGCACCCAGGTTTTTGCCTGGGGGATGGATAATCAGAGAGTAATATATGGATGGAAATAAATGAAAATTATGGAAATATGATAATAAACAAATGGAAAATGGAATATGGATTTATGAATATAAATAAATTAATTGCCAATCTGAGCACAGCAACAAACAATGGTCTCTGTGTTTTTGTGAGGGAAAAGGGGAGAATCTGGGACAAAGACAATCGTCTGTCTGGCACTTACTTTCGTGTCAATACATGGCCTGTGGAGCCATCAGTGAGGCAAAATGGAGGCTGAACCGAGCACAGGAATGACATTATATCTTCCATGTACTGTATGTCCAGACTTTTTTTGGTTTTTACAACTTTTTGTTATTACAAGGCATTTAGGTTAATAGCTGCTTTATAGAGTGACACATAATTGTGTACAGCTATAGTTGCTCCCCTTAAAGCACAGATCATAAAGAAAACAAGACCTAAAAGACCACTAAAACAGTCCTACACATCTTCTAAATGAAAACAAAGCTGCCTTAAATACCAGAAAAAATTAGCAAAAGTTGTTTTATAAGGATCCAAAAGGAGCAGATCTGTCCACTACCACACTTTCACACAGACTGCAGAAAGAAAGTGAAGCACAAACTGTTCACAGAACCGCAAGAGCTTCTGCATATAACCTACATGCACTTGTTTACCAGTAGCCGTTGTCTGAGAGCACTTCATCCAATGTTGCATTATAAGCTAAGTTTATAGCAAAGTATGCAGGTGAAGTGCAGATATGAAGTAGCCAGAAAGAGAAGATGAAGTTGCCCCAGAAAAATGGGCCAAATGCACAAAATGATTCCAGGTGCAAAATAGCCACAAAGAGAAAATGAAGTTGCCTCAGATATTGGGCCAGATTCGCAAGTGATTCATGAGGGCTACTGTAAGTCAGTCACTTTGACCTTCACCTGTACATTAACACTTCACAGCATCTCTATACAAGGGTCTGATCAGGCCCCATCTAAGTGTACAGTACTCATTACAACAACAGATAACAGGCCATTGATGCAGGACTACCAAAATGATTTGGAGTATGGGGTACAAAAGCTTTGAGGAGAGACACGCTCCTTCATGCTGCACCTTGAAACAACATCTTCCATTCAACAAATTCTTAATGACGAATACATGTTAACTGCAGATAAAAGGTGGCTGAGATGGGACATGACCTTATTTTTCTACATACTTTAATCCAGGGCACTAACAAGATTGAACTAAGGGATGTTTGATCTGTGCCCTCCAGCAAGATATTAGATCATGCCTTGATGCTTCAGAGGGGTACATATAAGGTAATAGGAGCTCTTTTTCCCAGACAACAGTAAGCTTCACAGAAGAGCCTACCACCTGAGGCAGTGAGCATAAAGACCACAAGGTATACGCTTGAACAAATGTATTCCTATCATTGAATTACAGGGTACCCTGGAAGGGAACCCATTTAATTTAGACATCTTTGCATAAAATACTGTACACATTCACTGCTCTTAAACAGCAGGGAGTGGGCATGGTAGATCGCTTTCTTGGTATGTTGACAAACAAATGCAAAATTGGCTGGCAACAGCCAAGAGGTTAGAGGAACAAGTGTGAACAAGCTTGATATTTCCAACAGACCAGACCTGAGTTTGATTCTCACAACCTGCACTTACATACTGTGTGACTCTAAGCAAGTCACTCAACTGCCCAGTTGTCCCAGGTCACCCCTGAAAACAGGCACTTATGCCTAGTGGGCCTAACCCGGTTATCAAAGACTAAAATAAAATAAAAAAATTAAAAAAAGTGAATGACACTCTAGAAGAACACTGAGAACACTCAATATTATCAAAAGGTTTATTCAAGACATAAAAGACACTGACTCCACAGCAAAGGCACTTCAATCATGTGGGTCTTTCTTAGGGGGTATGTCTCTCAGGAAAGACAGACAGATCTCCCTTTTAAACCCCACACTTAAAGTTATTCTATGTAGCTTGTACAATTAATGCACTACTCAAAATGCATATCTATATCAGATTATACCTTTTACTGCATTGAAATTGTACTCTATTGAATTTGTAGAAAAGAAAAAAAATGTGAATCTGCAAAAAATGAGATTTTCCTTTGATTATATGGATCAAGTCATTTAAAATGGTGCATTCTTGTACATTTTATAAAGGTAACTCCTTACCAATGATTCTTAACTTCATTTATATAAAGGGGGGGGAGTGCAAAAGGCAGAACCCATGTTCAACCCCAAATCATAGTACAAAAATAATATTTGTAAATAGTGCACAAATAAAGGTTAAAAAGTTAAACCATTCAGATTAGCCTTTCCACAATTAAAACCATGATAGTATCCAAATTCAGATAGGTAGCAAGTGTTAATCTTCAAGTAAGAACTATAATCTACTTCCTCATTGAAACCTGCAGGTTTTTTGGAGTATATATAACTATCCATTTAGTTTCTGTTTGTAAAAGAAGATCCTTGTGATTACCTCCTCTTATTGGGGGAGGCACATAGAAACAGAGAAACATAGAAAATGATGGTAGAAGGAGACTGTTTGTCCATCAAGTCTGTCCCTGGGTTTCTCAGACTTTCTATTGGTCCTGGGACTTAGTCCCCAACCTGATTCCAATATCCTCTATGCTTCTGTGGGACCTATCCCTATCCCACCCCCTCTTGAAAGCAGCCACGGTCCTTGATCCCACCACCTCATCAGGCAGTCTGTTCCATGGCTCAATGACCCTCTCAAAAAAGTGGTGCTTCCTCATATCCCTTTTGCAGCTTCCACTCCAAAGCTTCCATTCATATCCTCTAGTGGCTAGGCCAGCTACCATGTTAAAAAGTTCAGTGTAGGGTATTTTATTAAAGCCCCTCAGAAACTTGAATGTCTCGATCATATTCCCCCTCTGTCTTCTACTTTCCAGAGAATACAAGTTTAGTGACTGTTGGTGGACCTCATACAAGAGCCCCTGTAGGCCCTGAACTATCTTAGTTGCCCTCTTCTGCACAACCTCCACTCTTTCCCCGTCTTTCTATAGGTGAGGCCTCCAGAACTGGACACAATACTCAAAGTGGGGCCTCACTAGTGACCTTATACAGTGGAGGATCACCTCCCTGCTGTCAAATCCTCTACCTATACACCCCAGCATTTTATTTGACTTACTGTAGGCATTGTTGCACTGGCTAGCCTGCTTCAGTGTATCACTTATGATGAACGCTAGCTCCTTTTCTTCGTATGAGACACTTAGTCGGACTCCATTAAGCCAATATTCTACCCTTGAGTTCCCTTTTCCTAGATGCATTACGTTACATTTCTTTGCATTAAACTTAAGCTGCCAGATACTGGACCATTTTTCTAATCTCTGTAGGTCTTTTTTTCAGGTACTTCACCACCTCTGCACTGTCAACCCTACCCCCTAGTTTAGTGTCATCTGCAAAGAGGTCAATCTTGTTCTGAATGCCTACACCAATGTCACTAATGAATATGTTATAAAGCACCAGTCCCAAGACCGGGAAACCCCACTAGTTCCCCCCTCCCTGTCTATACCCCATTTACTATGGTTCCACCATGCCGCAACAAAATGAATTGTGTCGAAGGTTATTATAGCTATGGCACAATGCCAACAGTCAGCATTGTGCCATCTAGGAAAGCAAGTGTTTTTGAGGGGGTTTTGCCCACTGCACCTCAAGATTATAGATAATCAACTCTGAGTCAGAGTTGATTCGGGAGGGGCGATATTCCCAGAGACAGCAGTATTGGGAATATTGAGGACCATTGCAGTGAACTGCTGATTTTGTCACTGTAATGGTATTCACGGTATTCCCGCCACTATCCTAACGTGATGCGGTTTACTACCACTTTCTGACATCTTCCTGTAGCCAATTTCTCACCCACCTAACTATGCTCTTTCCAGTACCTAGGTCCTGCAGTTTTCTAGCAGGTGCCTGTGCAGTACTGAATCAAAGGCTTCACTAAAGTCAAAGTAGAGAAGATCAGCTGGGTGGCCCTGTCTACTTCCTTTGTCACCCAGTCAAAATGAAATGAGGTTTGTCTGGCAAAATCTCCTGCAACAAACCCATGCTGTTTCACATCTTGGAGACCATTCTCTTTCAGATAATTGACTAGGTCCTGCTAAATAATGTTTCAATTCATTTTCTGACTATTGATGTGACGCTTACCGGTCTGTAGTTCCTGGCCTCCTCTTTGCTGTCTCCCTTGTGGAGGGGTACCACATCTGCACTTTTCCAGTCACATGGCACAGTTTCTATTAGCAATGAGCAGTGAAACAAATGTACCAAGGGCTCTGCCAATTTCTCAGTGAGCTCCTGCAGCACCCTAGGTGCAGTCCATCAGGCCCTGCTGCTTTGTTTGTCTTTAGGTGTATCAATGCCACCCTGACCCTGTCTATGGTAAACAATGGCATGTCCTTTTGTGGGATCCCCTGTTGGCAGCCTAGGTGCCAATCTCTGAATTGGTCAATCAAGTTCATTTGTGAATACTCAACAGAAGAAATTATTCAGTGCAGTGGCCTTCTGTGCATTGTCTTCAATGATCCTCTCTCCCTCTTGGAGCATAACTATCCCTCCCCTCTTTCTTCCTGTGCTCCTGTATGTAACAAAATAACTGTTTGTACACCTGTTTAATCCTTTCAGCGATCTGCAGCACAGCAGATGCTTTTGTCAGTTTCACTACTCTCTCTTTGCATCCCTATATTTCTGTATGTAGTCATCCCATTCGTTATCACCTCAGGTAATTTTGTACGTGCGGAAGGCTTCCTTTTTGCTTCTAATTGCCTCCTTGACCTGGGTGGTGAACCAAATGGGTCTCTTGTGTTTGTTCCATTTTGTTCCTGACTTTATGCACAGCTTGGTGGCCTCTAGGACAAGTTCTAATCCCATAAATCTCAGTCCTGCAGTGTTTGAATTATGAAACTGTTCAAAATGGAAATCCTGTGCATGTCTCTCATCTTGATTAATTATAGCTCATACATGTTCTTGAATGCATTTCTTTAGATGTTGTATCATTTGCCCATGTAATTCTTCTTTACATCGGCACCAAGCCACATAAACTACAGATTGAGTACTGCATTTAATAAGTTCTCAATTTCTATCTGTTGTTTGTTTTGACAAGGTGCTTCCCTCGCAAGTAAATTTATATATATTACAATTTTACATGCAGAGAAACCTTTTTTGGGGACCAGTCCTGGATACTGAAGGCACTGCTGATCTTTCTAAAGATGGAATAAAGTGACTGGACGTTAACTCACTGCAATCCTTCTCATCTCTGATCCAAGCCTTCTCTACTCCTGACTACAATTCCACACTCTAGGAGCAGTCCCTCCAACTGTTATGTGAAAATTGAGAAGTATTCACTAAGAAAATCTGCCTTCTTATCATCTTCATCAGGATATAGGGCAATTCAGAGGAAACGTTAGGAACAATTTCTTCACAGATAGGGTGGTGGACAAGTGGAACACTCTGCCAGATGAAATGGTGGGGGCTGACATAATCATGGGATTTAAGAATGCATAGGGAATTCTGAAGGTCGGAGGTAAGGGGCAACAGACTTCTTGAAAAACATAAAGTGAACTTACAAGCTTAAATTCACTGACTGGGTGGGCCATAGGCCCTTATCTTCCGACAGTGTCTATGCATCTATGTATATTGGCATGACTGAAAAGTTCAAAGGATAGTAACAAAGATGGTCTCAACCACTTGAGGCGTGCTATAAAACTTGGCTTACTGCAATTCTAGAATTAGTTATTGTAGTTTAATATATACTGCAGTATAGGCAAACATTGAAGAATAACACATGAGGAAGCAAGATTCTAATTTAAAAATCCAAGAAGGGTAACAAACATGGTGCAGGGGATGCATCAAGTACCCTATGAGGAATGACTGAGGTATCTAAACATGTACACCCTGGAAGAGAGGCCGGAGAGTGGGACATGATACAGACCTTCAAATACCTCAAGGTGAGAATAAGACACAAGAAGGGAGCATTTTTCACAAAAGAAAGTGTTCAAGAAATGAGGGCATGCAATAAAACTGGAGAGAAGAATGTTCCGGAGGCATGTGAGAAAGTATTTCTTCACTGAGAGGATGGTGGATGCCTGGAACAGCTTCCAGTGGTGGGGGTGGGGCTAAAACAGTGGTGGACTTCAAGAATGCATAGGATAGATATAATGGAAAACTGGTATCCAAGCGTGGGGGGGGGGGTGGAGGAGGCAGGAGATGTTGTAGGATCTGCCATTGAAGAATAGGCAAGGAAACGTGGAAAGACTAGGTGGGCCAGACAGCCCTTATCTGCTGACACATTTTATGTTTCCATATTATATTAGATTAATCATTCTGCTGTACATGTTAACATGATCTGGTTCAGTTACTTTCTGAGCTTGCCCAGACAGGTAGCTGGAAAACCATCTGACCATGACAGGGGACATCCCTAGGCAGCTTAACCTGTGGAGCAGTAGTTGGTGGTCCACAAGGTCAAAAGCCTTGGTTAGATTTATAAAGATTGCTCCTACCAAAATGCCCTGGTCAAGTGCCTCGTGCATGTACAGTAGTAGAGGCAGGCAAAGTGCCCCTGCTTTGCTATGCAGAGCACTTTGCATATTGTCCTCAATCTGTGTAGTGCTTCACAACATGAAGCAAATTACTCCACCTCAAAATTAGGACCACGAAGTTCATTGTTTTAATGGACTTTGTGCTACTTTGTCTTGGTTTACTGCCTTCCCCTTAACTTTAACATGAAGTGACATTAATTTGAATGGACTTTGCTTTGCTTTGCCTGTTTATTGCTATGGGAGGTAAATTTTGCATTGATTCATGGGATGGCAGGTCACATGGGCTCCATATTGTCCTACACAGCCTCAGTTCTGCATAGTGTGTGTAGTGGAAAGCTGGAGACAGTTTGCTCTCAGAGCTCTGAGAATCAAACCATCGAAAAGCTTTAAAAATTACTTTTGATCCAATTATCTTGGTCCAAATTTAGTAGATTGACTGTGGAAACCCTCCTTTGCTTACAGTAGATCATCGAGTGTTGATTATTTTTCTGCACTTTGAATGTTAGTTTACAACATTCAGCCTGTGCACTGACAGATACTATTGAAGTATGCTCGGGGAGGGGTGTATGTGTTGTGGAGTGAGATTCACATGGGAAAGGCAGTTTTTCTTAACTATTTTGTACTAGTGTGTGTCAGTATTTTTGTGTTTATGGACACACAGTAATATTTGAAGTAATTTTTGATAATTATTTTCTGTTTGTTGTGCTGCAATGCATATTTTCATTCTGTTTAAAAGTTTTGGTTATACAGTATAGCTGTGACAGGGTGACCCCTGTCATAGTGGACACCCCTGGGGTAAGTTGGGAACCATGTCTCAAGCAGTTAATATGTTTTGTATAATGTCCAACATGCTGCTTGGCTGGCTCAAACAAAACGGTTTTGATATGGGAATAGAAAAAGCTTGTGGATATGTTTTTAAGAAGTTTCCCTGCTGTCCCATATTATTATCAGGCCCCCTACTTTTCTGTGGCACAGCGGGACCAAGTTCTGCGGCAAGACTACCATTTGCCGCAGAACTTCTGTGGCGGTGGTTTGTAATTTCTGTGGCAGTTCTGCGGCACTAACAAACTACCACATCACAGTGTCAGCTTGTCATCCTGACTTCACTTTCATGGCAGTGGTTATAGCAATCAGGATGGTGGAAAGCACAGTAACACTAGTTCAAAAATAACAGACTTATAAAAATAATTTTATGCCTAAAAAAGCAAAACAAATGTCTCTCCCTTAAGGTCCTAGCCTGTTGTATAAATGACATATGCAGATGGGATCTTATGTGATAAATAAGGTATTTCTATATGCATGCTATCTATCCCACTAATGAGGGTGCCACTGTCTATTACTTATATATTTGTATCTGATTTCTACACCACTCATTAGGTTCCCACTGTGTATCACTTATATAGTGATATGTAATCTGTAACTTACATACAAATATGCGTGTGTGTGTGTGTGTGTGTGTGTGTGTGTGGTGAGAGAGACAGAGATACTGTATGTGTGTGTGTGTGTGTGTGTGTGTGTGTGTGTGTGTGTGTGTATATATTATTTTTAATTTCCATGAACTTGCATCCTCATTCATACAGGTCCCATAGGAAATGGAATAGAGGAGTTACTGCAAAATTCATTTTTCACGTCAACCTGCTTTCCCTGACACACTGCGTAACACCATCAAGCCATGACATGCATGTGAACCAATTGTGAGATACAGCTCTCCGGACCATCACAATGTGTCCACCATTTGACAGAACACTGCACCATACCTTCCCAGGCTCTGAGCAGTGATGTGTTCCACCAATCCTTGTACTGCCCAGCCAGTTCCCAGAGCTAATCTCTGAACCTGAGTTGCCAGCACAGAAACACAGCATGCTACCCTCTGGCCCAACAGCTGTTCCTGCACACATTTCTCAATAACTTTTAGGTGATTCTATTAACCAATGACAATATGTAATCAATAACCCCGGCAAAAATGCGTACAGTGCAATTATTTATTTAACAGGTCTATTCTTTCAACAAGTCTACACATTATTATATTTCACTTTTCTGTGCATAATTAGTTTATTTTTCTTAAACATTTAGACAGTTAAATTCATTTTACCAGTTATTCATTTCAGGTAGCGTCTCTATACCTTAAAGGCACAAATCGGTTTGTACAAAGTGAGCTATGGACTTAACAGGTCTGTGCTATTGCCAAGGTTTTGTTTTAGTTGACCCTAGTGCAACAATGTAAGACTGAAAATTATATTAGGCTGTAGTGCAGGTTGAGCAAATATCACCATGCATGATGTGCTGTGCCACTGTCCTGGTAGTGGAAGCTGTGGCAGATAAGTGACTGTTCATTTCTGTTGCAGCATGCAGCCATTTCATTAGCTAATGTATGATGTTATAGCAATGATAACATCACATTCTGAACATATAGGGGTTTGGATATAAAAAGAGGGAAGGGAACCAGGTTCCATGTATAAACAGAAATATTAATCAAAAATCACCAAAAGAGTGAATTCTGTGGCACTACAGAAGTTCTGTGGAAGATTGCAAGTTCTGAGCAAAATCTCATGCCGCAGAATTCTAGGGTCCTTGATTATTATGTATAAAACTGCTAGGATGTATTTTACAGCAGAAATAATGTCCCTGCAGGAGAGTATAGAATGTTCGGACCACGGGTCTGATCTTTCCTAATGCTGTAAACAAGCCTGCAGCTGCCATTTGAACTGTTCTCTATGGAGCAACAGAGGCCCCTAGTGGCTAATTTTATGTTATATGATGAATTGAATTTTCCTAATTCCCAGAGAGACTATAAACAGCTGAAAGGAGTTCATTTTTTGTTTTAATCTGAGACTGAGGAAGGCGAAAGACCTCCTGGCAGTGTGCTATCACACTGTTAGGCTAAAGAAACAGCCTTGACACTGTTGGAACAAAGCAGTAGTCCTCTGATTTATTCTGTCTAACCAATTTTTCTTATTTTCTGTATATTTTACTTGATGAAAAGAAAAGTTAAATGCAATCATGCTTTTTTATTCACTTGACTTGTGGTCTGCCTGAAATTGTGTATCCTAAATACACGCCCAGTGACATATGGTGTTAGAAGTGGGATCTGACAGGACGTCCGAGTAAATAGGGGGTGTTCAGTCAGTTGGTACTAGACCTGGTACTGAAGATACATGGCAGAAGTGCATGGCACCAGGTGAGATGAGAACAGCACCTGGTGGAGATGATGACCTGGGCGAGGCACCATAGATGGGATGAGGCAGACCACATGGCCAAATGGAGACCCTGATATGGCTTCTTTACTGGATAAGTGGGAGATGGCTGGAGGCTGATTGATGCCGGTGAGAGGTGGAGTGCAGATACCAGGAGCTACTTGAGAGGTCCCACTCTGAGGATGTCAAGGAAAAATCAGTGAAGCAGAAACCATAGGATCTGGAGGAGATGGACCTCTTGACAGAGCATTTTTGACCAACCTTTGTGGAGATCCTATGGTTGCCCATTTTTGCAGACTGCTATTTGGTGGATGATGGCGAATGAGAGGAGGAGACCCTAGGTAAGACTTTGACTGGTAATGTATTACTAGGGCAGAAGACTTCAAGCAAGATGGAAGAAGTTATTTTGACTGAAGGGACTTTTGCATGTTTTAAACCTCCTCCTATGAAAAATGATTGTTCTCATGATGTTGACTGGGGAAAGTTGCAGATGGGGGATCCTGAAGTAACCCAGTTAAGGTAATATGTAAAAATCAAGGATAGGAGACAGGTTAATGGTAGTGTGGAGGACAGGTTATGGTATGAACTTAGGAAGAAAGTTCTATATCATATGAGGCCCAACACCGGATGAAGCAAATGGATGCTCAGGCAGTGGTGCCTGTGTCATATAGAAAAAGGTGATGGAGGATGTGCAATCCAGTCTCTGAGCATCAGAGCCATGGGAAGGTATTGGCTAGACTCACCTCATAGTTCTCTTGTCCCAGCATGTATAGGCAGGTAGCAGCATTCTATAAGACCTGCTTCAGGAGCAGACAAAAGCTACCCTGATAGCGATGTGGGGAGTAACCCAAAGGGTGGAGGGCAAGAAATGGCACCCATGGAAAAGGAGGATACTCCCACATGGAACAGAAGTGCAACATGGTGACCAACACCACTAGTAGTAGTGCTTAATATCTGATACATAAACCCAGAGGTTAGGCACAGGCTGTTAGGCATACAGCATGGTATGCAATGAGTCTACCTTAAATGTCTAAGTGAAAGTGGAGTAAGGTAGTTCTCTGCTCCTCCCTAAGATAGTTCTACTGGGTGCTGGATAGTCCAGCCATTCAAATGTTAAACTGTATCAGGTCAGAAAATGTCAGAAAATGATATAAAACTACTGTTGATAGTTCTTTTCTCCTGGTATTTGTAATGTTTGGTAGTTTACGAATGTAGTAACTTGCAAAATGTCTCAAGGTATTTGTATTGTTATGGAAAAGGATACTTAACAAATGTTTTTTTGAAAAGGACACTGAGACAAAGCTTCAGGTGAGGGTGAGCAGAAGCTCCACACCCTTTCAGGGTGTGAGTTAAGATTTGGACAACTGTAGGATGGTAGCCCTCTTATGCGGGGGGGGTGTGACAGGGTGACCCCTATCATAGTGAACACCCCTGGGATAAGTTAGAACCATGTCCCAAGCACTTAATATGTTTGTATAATGTCCAACATGCTGCTTGGCTGGCTCCAAACAAAACTATTTTGATATGGAATAGCAAAAGCTTGTGACTGTGTTTTGAGAAGTTTTCCGCTGCCCCATACTATTATGTATAAAAGTGCTAGGACGGATTTTTACAGTAGAGAGAATGTCCCTGCAGGAAAGTACAGAATGTTCTGACCTTGGGTCTGACCTTTCCAATGCTGTAAATAGCCTGCAGCTGCCATTTGAACAGCTTTCTATGTGCAACAGTGGCCCCTAGTGGCTAATTTTATGTTATCTGATGAATGGAATTTTCCTAATTGCCAGAGAGAGACTATAAAAAGCTGAACGGAGTTCATTTTTTGTTTTAATCTGAGACTGAGGAAGGCAAAAGACCTCCTGGTAGTATGTGCTATTACACAGTTAGACTGAAGAAAGAGCCTTGGACACTGCTGAAACAAATCAGTGATCATCTGATTTATTCTAAGTAATTTTTCTTATTTTCTGTATATTTCACTTAATGAAAGTAAAAAGATAAATGCAACCATGTATTTTTTATGCACCTGACTTGTGGTCTGCCAGAAACTGTGTATCCTAAACCCACGTCCAGTGACAATAGTGTACTGCACTGTTAAATTTTCTGCACATTACCTGTAGTGTGTGAGTATGTGTGGCTACATCAAGTCAGACACATTTAGTTGTGTCTTGCAGTAATTGTCACACTTTGAATAGGTTATCTGTCTGTGGTATTTTTACTGCTTCCTTCTATCTATATAGTGAACTGCTACTGCAGCACCCCCAACAGCCAAAAGGTATCATTTATTTTTCCAATTGTTGATTCGTGTGAACACTGGTTAAGGTGTTTTTGTGCCAGTGTGACTGCATCTCTTTATAGTGTGCAATCTGCGTCTGTGTGTTTGCATCTATTTAGTGCCCAATCAGCATCTGTAAGCCACAGTTGTTGCTTTTGGCTTCCCATCCTCCCCAAATTTCAGAAATCTCAATTTGTTGTGAATTTTCTGTGTAATCCCAAACAAAATGCCTGTGAAGATGCTTCTGACCATGGCACTGCTACCAGTGACAACAGTGGCCATGGGCATGGTAGTAGTACACAGCAGAAGTGCATAGTTGATGCCAGTAAAGGGATTTTTCAACTGTGTTTTTCACAGCTCAGTCAATAGCTTCAATTGTGGTTGAAGATGCTGTTATCCCTGCAGGTAGTAGTGAAATTGCTGATGGCTTGAGTATTGCTCCAAGCTCAACCCATGACAACAAGTTAACTGGCTTCACAAATATTGTGGAGTCTAAAGCCTTGACCATGAGTCAGAGTGTAGTAGAATTCACACTCCCCTGACGTTCATACCCCATCCCCACATTGGGTGAACATGATTCTGACGCTGATGAAGAGTTGTCACACTCTCATGTTTCCAGTGTTGTAGATGAGGTCATGGCTGTGTCATCCAAGCCTTTAAATGTTAAAGAAAAAATATTGTATGATCATAATGATTCTGTGGTTTGTACTTGTTCTCCACTGTACAGCATCCAAGCTGACATTGTGGATGCAGATGAGGAATATGATGATGATTTTAGTGACCCCAGATATAAACCAGAGAAAAATAAATTAAAGGTGGCTGTGTGTAAACAGTCTCAGTCTGTCAATGTTAAATCACTCCCCTCTTCAAAGTTGTGATGTGGCGGTTTCTGTCGATGATGATGACCCAGTAGTAGTCATCATAGATAGTGATAGGCTGGTAGACCCCAAGTGTGGCCAGCAACAGAAATACCATGTCATTGTTTAAAAGACTGGTGTCCAATCTGTAGCATCAGGGACCTGTGAAACCTAAAAGTAGGGGATCTAAATCCCTCATCTGGGATGTTTTTATACAAGATCCAAGTGATGAAGCACTGGCAATCTGCCAGCTTTGCCAAGTGCATGTCAGATGTGGTAAAAAGGATAGTCATCTGGACACTGGGGGCCAGCATACACATTTGAAGAAACGGCACATGGCACTGTGGACTCTGAACCAGAGGGGGGCTAATGCCATACTGGGGTGTTTACCCTCATCCACCTTATTAAGCATGTTATCCCTTCCTTGACTGTACATAGGCCAACTAATAGCCATTCCTCTAGTTCCAGATGTTAACTGGAGTGCAGTTGCAGCAGCCACTTCAAGAGTGGGGTTATTCTAGATGCCCTACAGGAGGCATGCCTTGAGACAACTAGTATTGGAGCCCACTTGAGAGGAGCAATTTTAGACCTGGTTCTCTCAAATGGAGATGAAGAGAGGATCACAGATGTAAAAGTGGGTAGCCATCTGGGAACTAGCACCATCGAACAGTATGGTTCACAATAAACACAGCAATAGAGTCAAGTCATACAAAGGCAAAAGTACTGGACTTTAGGAGGGCTGACTTTGCCAAAATGGGTGAGCACTAGGAATGCACAAGCAAATGGGCAGGAAGGAGGGGTGGAAGAACAATGGGGAATAATAAAAGCTGCCATCACAGAGGTAACAAGCCTTTGTGTGAAGCAAATAAACAAAATGAAACTATGTAAGAAACCAATATGGTTCTCAAAGGAAGTCGCAGTGAAGGTTCAAGAGAAAAACAAAGCATTCAGGAAGTACAAGGAATCACAGAAGGAGCAGGACAGAGAACTGTATCAGTTAAAGCAAAAGGAAGCTGGGAAGGCAGTCAGAACAGCAAAGGCCCAAACTGAGGAAAAGATAGCCAACTCGGTTAAGAAGGGGCTAAAACCTTTATAGGTACATCAGGGAGCAAAGGAAGACCAAGGGAGGGATAGTGAGGCTTAATAAAGGGGAGGAGGTGGGCAGAGGTGACTGTGAAAAGGCAGAGATACTAAACAAATATTTTTGCTCAGTATTTACAAAGAGGGGAGGTACCTAAAACAAACAGTAGGAACATTCTGGATACAGAAGTTGATACCAGCCCATTTACAGAAGAAAGGGTTCTGAAAGAACTCTTAAAACTGAAGGTGGACAAAGCAATGGGTCTTGATTGGATTCATCCCAGAATTCTAAAAGAACTAAGGGTAGAACTAGTGACACCACTGACTACCCTCTTTAACAAATCATGGGAGAATGAGGTGGTACCCGAGGACTGGAGGAGGGCAGATGTGATTCCCCTTCACAAAAGTGGGAGCAAGGCAGAAGCAGGAAACTACAGACCTGTTAGTTTAACCTCAGTGGTAGGGAAAATGATGGAATCACTTCTGAAGGAAAGAATTGTCAATTATCTAGAGGCCAGAGGGAGCACAGGACCCAAGGCAGCATGGATTCACAGCGGGAAGGTCATGTCAGACGAATCTGATAGATTTCTTTGACTTGGTGACCAAAGTAGTAGATCAGGGAGGGGCTGTGGACATGGCCTACCTAGATTTTAGCAAGGCATTTGACACAGTCCCACACAAAAGATTAATATACAAGTTAGCCAGCCTGGGAGTGGGTCCCAAGATGACAGCCTGGATAAAGAATTGGCTGGAGAACAGGACACAGAGAGTAATAGTAAATGGAGTCCACTCTGAAGAAAGGGGGGTTACTAGTGGGGTACCGTAGGGTTCAGTATTAGGACCAGTCCTCTTCAATGTCTTTATAAGCGACATTGCAGAGGGACTGGAAGGAAAATGTCTTTTGCAGATGACACAAAGATCTACAACAGAGTTGATGCACAAGGTGGGGTGGAAAGGATGAGAAGGGACTTGCAAGATTAGAGGAATGGTCAAATGTATGGCAGCTTAGATTCAATGCTAAGAAGTGCAAGGTAATGCACCTGGGAAACAAAACCCAGGGAAGAGTACACAATGGGGGTGAGATACTAACAACAACAAAATGGAAAGGGACCTGGGGCTAGTCATCAGATGACCTAAAGGTGGGAAAGCAATGTGAGAGGGCAGCAAGAAGGGCTGGGGGATACTGGGATGCATAGGAGGCATCACCAGTAGAAAACAGGAAGTTATTATCCATCTGTACAGACAGCTGGTCAGACCCCATCTGGAGTATTGCATGCAGTTCTGGAGACCCAATCTCCCGAAAGACATAGATAGGATGGAAGCTGTCCAGAGGAGGGCAACTAAAATGGTGCAGGGTCTGCACCAGAAGACATATGAAGAGAGACTTAAGGAGCTTAATATGTATAGCCTCGAGGAAAGGAGGGAGAGAGGGGACATGATAGAAACTTTCAAGTACCTCAAGGGAATCAACAAAGTCCAATAGGGTAGCATCTTTCAAAACAAGAGGTGTGCAAGAACAAGGGGGCACAATTTGAAGATAGAGGCGGGTCAGCTCAGAGGTAATTTAAGGAAGTATTTTTTCACAGAGAGGGTTGTGGATGCATGGAACGGCCTTCTGGAGGAGGTTGTGGAGTCAAAAACAGTGGTGGAATTCAAGCATGCATGGGACAGTCATAAGGCAATTCTAGGGGGTAGGAGCAGAAAGAAGTAGGCTGCTGGTTAACTTGGATCTGCAGCTTATCCATTAGGTAAGGAAATGGGCAGACTGAGTGGGCCAAGTGGTCCTTATCTGCCGTCAAATTCTGTGTTTCTATGTTAGTGGTGAAATAACAGCTGAGGATTACTACAGGCATGAGGAGGATTCTGAATTGTTGTCAAGTGCTGGTCAGAGTAGCAGCAGTGGTGGTGATCTATGCAGCAGTATTTGTATTTCAGCATCAACCCCTGTGCTTAAAATGGGTAAAATAATATAGTTTGTGGACTTGTCAGTGTCACCTGTGCACCTGTCTTCATCATATGGCAAAAGCACCCCACCCATGACCATTTTCAGAGCATAGCCATTTGACACACCATGTGCAAAGCGGGTAACACTTGATCCCATGTTGCAGAGCCTTTTTGCCCAAAACATGAAATACCCACCCACCAACCCATGCAGTGTCACGTGAACTGAATGCTGGTGTTACGGAAATGCTGTCAATTGACCTGTTGCCCTTCTCCTTTGTGGAGAATTCTGGAATCAAGCCTTTTTGGCACACTCCTGTCCCAAATAGAAAGTCCAGTCCAGACATACTTTTCCACCTGTGCTGTCCCGGAGCTATGACAGAGTCTGTAAGACATGCCCTTCAACATTCCTCCTCACCATTTATCCACTTATGTATGGATATGTGGACAAGTGGCAGGCAGTTCATATCTGTGTATTACTGCACATTGGACACAGGTACCGGGAGTTGTCTGTGCTGGCGGTATTGGAAATCAGTGTAGTAAGGCAGGCTGTTGTGGTAGCATCCTTCCTGGAATTTGACAGCATGCAATGCTTGCAATGCAGTGTGGCCAGTTCCCACACTGGTGAACACATGCTTGACTTTCTACTGACTGAAATTGATGAGCGGCTGAACCCCCTGTCCCTTTAGAGCCAGTGACAATGGCTCAAATATGGTGAGATGTATCATCAATGGTAGCTTTGTTCAGGTTCCATACATGGCCCACTGTTTAAATCTCATGGCCCAGGAGTTTAAGCAGCACCCTGACATCAAGAAAATGTTAACAATTGCACGCTGCATCTGTGCACACTTTCATGCTCTGGAAAGGCCTGTAACCAACTTCGGCAGCTGCAGATTCAAAACAGCCTCCCTTAGCACCTCCTCAAGCTGGAAGTTGTCACACTCTGGAACTCAACTCAGTATATGGCAGAGAGGTTGTATGAACAGTACAAACACATCTCGGAATACCTAGTCATGCACACTAGCCGTGACACCTCCAGGACCTCGATGTCTATGACAACAGAACAGTGGCATCTCATGGACTTGGTAATATCAATTTTGAGACCCTTTGAACATGCCACACAGGCAGTGGTGGTGACACTGCATACATACAACATTGCACTGCTGCGGGTGCTGAGGCAGACTTTGTTGAATCTGCACGTAGCCCTGATGTGTCCAGAGATTGTTTAAACAGTGTGTTACTTAAACACATGCTGACAGTATTGGACCGCAATTGCCACATTACAAGTATTCTGCAAAGTGCCAAATTCAGAATAGCAATGATGCTGGGCCCACGATACAAATGTGGAATTGCATTCTTACTGGAGGGAGGACCTGAACAGGTTAAAAATCTCAGTGGACAACTGGTGCAATTGGTTCATGGGGCACAGAAGGCACGTGCCAAGTTCAGCAAACCATAGCATAACAAGGCTAAAGGTCACTGTCTACTACTAGGCACATCCAGTAGGGTGGCTGCAGGTCCAGGTGGGATGTCAGCAAAACTGGTTGCCATTAACCTACTTAGGGGGGCCTTGTTCCAAGTGGAAATCTGTAACATCGATGAATCCAGTGAACAAGAGGATGAGTCAACAACAGGACTGCATGCAGCACAGAGAATGTTTGATTCATATTTGGCTGAAAAAAGGCATCTGTCAATAATTGACAATCTGCTGCTCTACTGGGGTGGAAAGGTAAGTGAATGACCAGAGCTGACTTCAGTGGCACTATAGTACCTGACCAGACCTCCAGCCAGTGTAAGTGTTCTGCGGGGCAATAGTTTGTGAACGTCATACCAACTTCTTGCCAACAAATGTCAGCATGCTGACATTCATAAAAATGAATGACGGTCACATATCACATCAAACTACCACATCTGTGTTTGTACCCCATCATGATGATGGTTGTACTGATGATGTGGGAGAAGCAGACCATACTGATGACAGCGTAAAATGGCCGACCATTGAGGCTGATGATGCAATCATGGAGAAAGAATTCCTTAGTGGGCACAATTCTAACCTTGATGACTGTGAGGGCAGCTTCCTGTTTGATGAGGACAAGGTGGATGTTGCTGGCATTTAAGTCAATGGTTTGAAAGGCTGTCACATTTTATTAATGGTACATTTTTTGGTTTTCATAAAATAAAACTGGTGTTCTTGACTCAGTATCATTCCATAATTCAGATTTGCACAAATAATGTCCCATCCCAATCATTCCATTTTACCTTCCCCTAGGTATATCTTCTGAGTCCTCTTAAAGAGCAGGTACCCGCTGTCAGGTACCATCCCCCTGACACATACAAAATAGCCAACCTGCTCCACTATTGAGGGGCATTAAAATTGCATGAGCTTCCCTCCAGTTACAAAGTTATAGCACTCTGAATGTGCACCCCCATAAAAACAGAGCCATGCCTGACACACCCCCAGGGATGAAACTCCAGCCCCCTTTTGTGATGTCAAAAAATGAAGGCTGGGTGTGTGCCCCATAGACCTGTATTGGTGCCATGTTTTCAATGACTTTTAGTACTATTTAGAGTTGCCACTAGGAAAAATGAAATTGACCACTCCAGTAAACAGTGACTGTTACTAGAGTGGCTGCTTTTATTTTTATTCATGGCATCTCTAAATAGTACTAAAAGCCACAGAAATATTGCATACATGCAGGTTAATGGAATACACACTCAGTATTCATTTTCTGATATCACAAAAGGGGGCTGAGGGTATCTGACACCTGGTACCTGCTCTTTAACAGAATGTGTGCTGTCATTAGCAAACACAGTCAGCCTCTTGAACAGAACCGTCCACTTGTAGCAGGTGGTAGCCACTTAAATCCTGCCATTTAAAGACATCTTTGTCCTGAGTGATGCTGAAAGACTGTAACCCACCATATCCAGCCACCTGGCCATCTGCCTGACATTGAGTGAGAATATGTTCCTGTGGCCCTGACCAGAAGTAACCCCCAGCCAGCTAAAGCCACCAATCTGCTTAATAGGGAGAGAGAATGTGTTCCTGTGCCCATGGCCAGAAGTAATCTGCAGTCAGCCAAAGCCACCAATCTGTCAAATAGGGAGATATAATGTGTTCCTGTGCCAGTGACCAGAAGTAACCACCAGCCAGCCAAAGCCACCAATCTGTCAAATAGGGAGATATAATGTTTCTGTTCCAGTGACTAGAAGTAACCACCAGCCAGCCAAGCCACCAGTCTGTCTATCTGGAAAGAGAATGTGTTCCTGTGCCAATAATCAGAAGTAACAACCAGCCAGCCAAAGCCACCACTCACTATGACAGTGAGAGGGAATGTGTTCCTGTGACCAGGACCTGCTAGAAGGAGCCCACATCCAGCCACAGCCACCACACTTTTAATTATCAGTTGTTTAAAGTGAGTATGTACTAATTTGTCCTACTATGGAATTTTCTTGAGCTATGTGAATGCTTCCTTTAACATTTTAGAGATTCACCTGAGAAACATAGTCAACTTTTTTTCTCTTTTTACAGGTTTCCAGTTTCAAAAAGTGTACCAGACTAGAGGACAGGATGACTACAATACTTTCTACAACCACCTATAGGATATCAGTATCAGGTAAGTATATCAATCTTATTTCATCACTTCTTTTAGGTATTTCATTTTTTCAAGCCAGTGTAAATCATGCAAAGTAGGTGACATATGGCATATACTGTAATATATTTTTCATGCACATCAGTCACTGACTTACTTTAGCATGCCATGGGGTTGAACACAGTTTTATCCAGGTCAAAACAACATAGCTTGGAATGTAACTTAAGTTAAGACACTAGGCCAGTGCATATCACAAGCACTAAACGTGTCATTGGTCTTGGTGTGGCTTACTAAAAGCTTGGTATCTGTTAAGCGGGATATAACAGACAGCAATTAAGTAATAATTATTTCTTCTTCATCTGTTTGTTGGTAACATTTTGGTGCTGTGTGCTTCCATCAGTGCTTGCTTCAAATAAGAAGACATGCAACTGGTATGAATCCAGAGGATACACAAAAAACCTGTAAAGAAGTCAAAACAAAACCATTCATGAAACTTGCTTCCAAATGATACCCCCCCCAAAACAAAATACTTACCTTTACTGGCTTGACAGTTTTCCTATAGCAAATTCCTCAGCCAGCCAAAAAATGTGTAGCCAAAGAATGATTGGGTGACCTGTGAGAGTGAAACAAACAGCAATGATTACATGTGTGTATGTATATATATTAGAGGCAAAAAACTCAGTTTAATGCATTAGTTAGGATTGTTCCACAGCGACAAAAGTGAGGAAATTCTCTGTTAGGGTTGAAAACCCCCTTGGACCCGCCCACCACCCCAACCCGGCATTGGGGTGCGCATTGAGATCGTCAGCCCTAACTCTCTCCCATGACATGTGTAAAGCAGCAGAAGTATGGGATAATGGGGAGAGTTAGGGACCACGGATCCCAATGCGCACCCCAATGCCAGTTGGGGAGTAGGCGGAGTCCAAGGGGGTTTTCAACCCCAACAGTGAATTCTCACTTTGTCACTGTGGAACAACCTAACTAATGCATTAAACTGAGTTTTTGCTCCAATTTCTTTTTGAGAATGATAATGAGAAATAGTGATGTAATGCAGCGGCGGAGCAGCGGGGCCTCGCCTCCACCACATGATGTCTTGTGGCATACTATAGGGACAGCAATGTAAACAGAAATGCTAACAGTGGCACACATGGTAACACAAGCGTGAATGAGAACAGAAAGGATAACTATATGGTGGCGTAGACGAGAACGGTCTGCCACGTGATGTGTTGTCACATAGTAACATGGTGCCTGCAAACAGAAATGTCAATGGGCATGGTGACGAAAGTGAAACAAAAGATAAACAGTACTGTAGACAGAAATGGCAAAAATAACAGAAATGCAAGCGCAAATGAAAGCGCAAGGATAATGCACATGGTGGCGCAGGCGTCAGCAGTAAGTGAAACAGGTCCGGAACCATAAGCAGAAAAGGCAACAGTAACAGTAATGTAAGCGCACAGGCTGGTTTTCCCCAAAAACCTGCATAGAGAAAGACAGTGATGCAAATAATGTATGCATAATAATGAGTATCGGCAGAAAATGAGAACTTGGAATACTAAATACGTTATATCTCAGGAACTGTAAAACATAGAAAAAAAATTTAAAAGTCATATTATTTACAACTGTCCTGGCTAATTTTTCTGATGAAAAGTCCGTATCTCGCACCGTTTCTGAGATATGGGCCCTGAAGCGCTACGATTAATGCCATAATGTTATCCTATGGGGAAAAAATAAAGTTCGAGCTTCATAACTTTGCCTCCCTGTAATGTTTTTTCACCAAACCACTGAGGCACATCTGTGGGCTGTTGGCTGTCTTCCCTCAAATTTCAGGAAAAAGACCAAACCGTCATTTTGCAGCAGGGGATCAAAGGATTTCTGTAATGCGTGGGGCACCATAATGTTATCCTATGGGAAAAACTGTCAAATTTGGAGTGCCATAACTTTTCCGCCGTGTAATATTTTTTCAATACAACACTGAAAGACACATCTGTGAGATGTCGGCTCCGTTCCCTCCAAATTTCAGCTCAAAACTCCCAACGGTTCTTTTGCAGCGCAGTGCCAAAGAATTGCTGTAATTTTCCCACAGACTAAAAAATTACTGTCGCAATTTGCGAAAGCTTAGTATCTTTAGTATTGAAACACACTGAAGGTCTATGTATGTACATGAGCAGTACACCTTTATCAGTAAGAATGCATCTGATACTGGCAGTACAAATTTCAGAGCATTGAACAGGCAATGCTTTTCCATACGCTTACATCAGCCTCTCTATCTTGAGTAAACCATTGCAGTAAATGTACTACTATGTAAATCACCTACTTAATGTAACACTACTTTTATCTTGAGCATGATAGTGTCTTGTGGTTAATTTATGTACTTCTCTTAATTAATGTATACTCACTAGTGTTAAACCTTTCTACAACTGTCATCATGCACCTTCAGCATTTATATTGACTAATGGCACAGTACCAGTTGTGGTGTGGTGGGGCATCGGAGGTAAGGCCATGCAACTACAAGTGTGGTACGCTGTGCAGCTGCAATCAGAGATGTGTACGTTTGGTGTACATGGCCTCAGTTTCGTGTTGATCTCCACTGAGCATGCAGTACCTAGTCAGGTGGGTGGGGATGTCTCGTGATACATTTAGACTATTGTTTATTTCTGTCACCTGCTGCTGGATGTCTGTCATTGGTTGTGTTGACTTGGTCCTCCCCATACTTGAATGTGTGTGTGTGTGTGTCTGTGTGTGTGTGGTGCTGGGGTGAATTGAGTTAGGGTTTTCAACCCTAACAGCGAATTTCCTCACTTTTGTCGCTGTGGAACAACCCTAACTAATGCATTAAACGGAGTTTTTTGCCTCTAATATATATATATATATATTATGGTAGCACGGTAGTGCTACCATAGTTAGGGTTGAGGAGCCATTTCTATGTTAAACCCCAAAACTTTGCACCTTAATAACTTTGCAACCGTTTGATGGATTTGCCTGAAATTTGGAATTTATGATCAAGAACCATAGGCCTTGGGATCTGCCAAGTTTTGTACTGGTCGGATATACAGCTGCGGAGTTATTAAGTGTGATCTGTGCGCACGTTTACGCTTTTCTGGAATTCTGTGGTCGCGCCTACAGGTCGTACGGTTTGTGTGACTGGCCCGAAATCTTCAGGGAACGTGCAGCCAGGGTCCCCGATGTGCCTGTCAAAGATTTCGTGAAAAATATTAACGGTTCAAAGTTATTCAAAAACAGTTTCCCATTATAAGTCAATGGGAAAAGTTAACAAAAGTTCAACACTTTCGCAATGCATTTTTACTTTCGCAAATGGGCCTGTTACTTTCGCAAATCGCCATTTTGTTTTCAGTTGGTGATCAGAAAATGGTTGGCATTTAAATTTGGGACCCTCTAGCAACCTAATTTTTTTGTATTCACCTAGTCGGGCCCTGAGGATGCTTGCCATGTCTTTATTTTGTGGTAAAACACCCCAGAAATATGTTTTCAAATTTCTTGAAAAGTACTTTCGCAAATTACTTTCGTGCTCACGAAAGTGTCGTAAATTTTGAGAAAGCTTTCCCAAATTGAGACAGTAATTTTCTAGTCTGTGGGAAAATGACAGCAATTCTTTGGCACTGCACTGCAAAATAACCGTTGGGAGTTTTGGACTGAAATTTGGAGGGAACGCAGCCGACATCTCACAGATGTGCCTTTCAGTGTTGTATTGAAAAAATATTACATGGCAGCAAAGTTATGGCACTCCAAATTTGACAGTTTTTCCCATAGGATAACATTACGGCGCCCAAAGCATTACAGGAATCCTTTGGCACCCTGCTGCAAAATAACGGTTTGGTCTTTTTTCCTGAAATTTGAAGGGAAGACATCCAACAGTACACAGATGTGCCTTTCAGTAGTTTGGTGAAAAAATATCACATGGCAGCAAAGTTACGGCACTCCAAAATTGACGGTTTTTCCCATAGGATAACATTACGGTGCCCGACACTTAACAGAAATCATTTGGAGCCCTGCTGCAAAATAACGGTTGGTCTTTTTTCCTGAAATTTGGAGGGAAGACAGCCAACAGCCCACAGATGTGCCTTTCAGTAGTTTGGTGAAAAAACATTACAGGGAGGCAAAGTTATGGCGCTCCGAACTTTTCTTTTTTTCCCATAGGATAACATTACGGCGTTCGCCGCGCCTTTCAGGACCCGTATCTCGGAAACGGTGCAAGATACGGACTTTTCGTCAGAAAATTTCTTAGTCCCCTAATGGGGCTAAGATTCAAATTAGCCAGGACAGTTGTAAATAATATGACTTTTACATTTTTTTCTAAGTCGTACGATTCCTGAGATATAATGTATTTAGTATTCCAAGATCTCATTTTCTGCGCCGATACTCATTATTTTGCATACATTATTTGTACTCACTGTCTTTCTCAATGCAGGTTTTGGGGAAAACCATCCCGTGCGCTTACATTACTGTTACTGTTGCCCTTTCCGCTTGCGGATCCGTACACTTACCATTGACGTCTGCGTCACCATGTGCGTTATCCTTTGCGTTTTCATTTGTGCTTGCGTTTCTGTTATTTTTTGCCATTTCTGTCTACAGTACTGTTTATCTTACTGTTTCACTTTACATCACCATGCCCATTGACATTTCTGTTTGCAGGCACCATGTTACTATGTGACAACACATCACGTGGCAGACCATTCCCGTCTATGCCACCATGTGCGTTACCCTTTCTGTTCTCATTCGTGCTTGTGTTACTATGTGCGCCACTGTTAACATTTCTGTTTGCATTGCTATCCCTGTTAGTATGCCACAACACATCATGTGGCAAGAGCGTGGGGCCCAAAGGGCTCCACGCTCCCCTAACGATTACTCGGGCCCGTGCTCCCTTCGCTGCATTACATTCACTATTTCTCGTTATCATTCTCAAAAGAAGGAAATTAGAGGCAAAAACTCCGTTTAATGCTTAGTTGGGTTGTTCCACAGCGACAAAGTGAGGAAATTAGCTGTTAGGGTGAAAACCCCTTGGACCCCGCCCCCCCCCAACCGGCATTGGGGTGGCATTGGATCATGGGTCCCAACCTCACCCCATTCTCCTATACTTCTGCTGCTTTACATGTCATGGGGTGAGAGTTAGGGCTGACAATCCCAATGCGCACCCCAATGCCGGTTGGGGGTGGGTGGGGTTCAAGGGGGTTTCAACCCTAACAGCAAATTTCTCACTTTTGTCACTGTGGAACAACCCTAACTAATGCATTAAACGGAGTTTTTGCCTCTAATATATATATATTATTATATATATATATATATATAGTTGTGGGTGTAAAATAGAATACTCAGGAAATGATAATGCAGACTGAGGCTGAAACTCCTCCTATTAATTACATCATTTTATTCTTTACTTGTACTAATTTCATATTTATTTATATAGTTGAACACATTAGTTTATTGGCACACAACAATAATCACATCAACATGTCTAATATGTGATTAATCACTTCAATACACTATATTATCCCCTAATTAGAACAAAAGGGGCAACATTATGCTGTACTCCACCTCCACTCAAGAAAGAGGAGCTTTCTGTACAGCATATAACTCGGTTGTAGGCTGCTGCTCACTTCCGAAAGGGATCACAGCACAGGACACACTGCAGCACAACGTTTTTTTATGCCCCACATGAAGAGCTGCAGTCTGCATCTTTCCTGGCTGCATAAATGAACAAAGAGTCTGTTTAACAGCTGACAAACAACCCAAATCTGTTTGAGTGAAAGTAAAACCAATAGTGGTTCAAGAAAGGGGTTTTCCAAAACTATCAGTGGGTTTTTCTGAAAGGTTTCCAAATCCTTTCCACATCACTTTACTCACTGCTGAACCTCCATTGCCATTATACCTGAGAGCGAGGCAGTTTAGGCAGAGGGAATTTTCTAAAGCCAGTTTAATATATGGCTTAAGCTTTCCAGTCATCGGACTCTAGAGATGAGACTGGCATTTGAAATATAGAAGAAGGCCCCCACTGTAACGAGTGGCCAACACGATATAGCGGGAAATAAGAAAAAGAAAGAACTAGAGGCTTTAGTTTAATGCTGTTGCACAACAGACTGTATAGAAAAAGTAGAGGGGAACAGAAAAAGCAGCCAGATATCCTGGAGTCACGATACAGGTAGCAACGTTCTATACCATGGATACATGGGGGGGTTCACCACCACATATACCCCGCGTTCAAGAACAAAACCATACCTTCTTGGTTTGTTACTGGTATGGGATCCACATTCCAAAAAGGAATGAGATGTGGTTTCCACCCTCCCTCACAGAAACCCCACCCCAGAGCACTCTAAACAAATATACATAAAATGCATACTGTACACCAATAGATGACAGTTCTTTCATTACATTTTGCCCTGGGGTTGCGGTATGGTATTACGTAGCACCATACCTAGATAGAAAATCAGCATTTTTGTGTTGAGAACCAGCTTTATATTTGATATCAAACTGATATGTTTGTAGTGACAAATACCAGTGCAGGATACGAGCATTCTTATCCTTCATCTGATTTAACCAACATAATGGGTTGTGGTCAGTTATAAGTGTGAAATGATTATGCCAAAGATAAAATATTAGGGCCTCAATAGCCCATTTGATGGCCAAACACTCTTTTTCTATGGTTGAGTAGTTACATTCCCTAGGGAATAATTTCCTACTGATAAATATGCTAGGATGCTCTTCTCCATTGATGATTTAGCACAATACAGCCCCTAGTCCAGTCTCTGAGGCATCAGTATGCACTTGAAAAGGTTGTGAAAAATCAGGAGACCTTAATACAGGAGAAGCACATAAGGCAACTTTAATAGTATGAAAGGCTTCATCACAACTGGGAGACTAGGGGACCTTATCAGGTATACCTTTCTTTGTAAGATCAGTTAGTGGCATAGCAAGTGTGGCAAAGACAGGAATAAATTGCCTATAATATTCGGTGAGTCCTATAAATGTCCTAACTTCCTTTTTAGTTGTAGGAATAAGACAGTTTGCCACAACTGCTACTTTTTCAATTTCAGGTCGTACCATCCCATTCCCCAGTATGAAGCCTAAATACTTAATTTCTGACGTAGCCAATCAACACTTAGAGGGGGTTATAGTAAAGCCAGATGCTAGAAATAACATTGGTTAACTGTTTCAGGTGAGATGCCCAATCTTTACTATAAACCACTATGTTATCTAAATATGCAGAACAGTATTCTGTGTGTGGTGTTAACAATTGTTCCATATACCTTTGAAAGGTTGCTGGTACACCATGTAACCCAAAGAGCATATAGACAAATTGATATGATCCATAAGGGGTACTGAAAGTGGTATTTTCTTTGGAATCTGCAGCCAGAGGAATCTGACAGTACCCTTTAGTAAGATCTAAAGCTGTAATGTGCTTGGCCTGTCCTTTATGGTCGATTACTGTATATCATCTACTCGGGAGATGGGATACCCATCAAACTGGTAGACCATATTCAGTTTTTGAAAATTGAGACAGAGGCAGATGCCGCCTTCTTTTTTAGGTACAATCACCATTGTAGATGACCAGGGACTACTACAAAAGGTGGCTCAATAATACCTAACTGGAGAAGTTTCTCTGTCTCCATATTAACATCATTATGAAGCTTTTCAGGTAGTCAATATGCTTTCTGTGTAATAGTATCTGCTGAGGTTTTTATAGTGTAAGACACATTGCTAGTTTGTCCGGGCACATTGGTGAAGGTAGCACAACTCTCTGTAGTGTCTGTATCTTTTCTCTATTCTGGTCCTCAGTTAAAGAAGGACTGACATAAACATCTTTAATAGTCTCCTGACCCTCTAATCTTTTGTAGGTTATGTCTAGGTCTGATTCAGGTTGCTCTGAATAAACATAACAACAAGGCTTGCCTTCTTCTCGGGCTTGCCATTTTTTAACAAATTGGCATGGTAGATCTTTGTAGACATTTTTTTGTCAAGTGTTTCTATTTTATATGTGACGGGGGCTGTTCTTTCAAGGACAGCATAAGGCCCTTGCCAGTTCATTAATAATGTATTGTCGTTTGAGGGAAGAAGAAGCACAACTTTGTCCCCTAGTTGAAATGCTCTCTCTTGTGTTTTAAGGTCATACAAACTTTTTTGTTTTACTTGGGCTCTACTATTGTTGAGATGGGCCTGTTTAGTGTACACCAGAAGCCTCTTTAGTGAGATTTGTTAAGTAATCCAGAATATTTACATACTCAACTTTTAATTCACCGTCCCAAGCTTCTTGAACTATATCCAGGGGTCCATGAGGATTCTTCACATAAAGCAACTGAAAGGGTGAAAATCCTGTGGATGCCTGGGGTACCTTATGATAGGCGAAAAGAAACCGAGGTAAATATACATCCCAGTTTTTGCCCTCATCACTCACAAACTTACAGATCATATGGTTTAAAGTTTGATTAAACCTTTCAACAAGGCCATCAGTTTGTGGGTGATAAGGAGATGTTTTCAGTGTAGCAATCCCTAGCATTTTGTATAATTCGTTTAGCAACATTGCATTGAAATTAGTACCCCTATCAGTTAATATTTCTTTTGGAATTCCCATCCTACTACAATATTCCACAAATGTTTCTGCTATTTTAGGTGTTGTAACACTTCAAAGGGGAAAAGCTTTTGGGTATTTGATAGTGTAATCACATACAACAAATATAAATTGATTACCCTTTGAACTCTTAATCAAGAGGCCTACAACATCCATAGCAATGTGTTCAAAGGGTTGTGAAACTACAGGTAATGGTTGTAAAGGTACCTGATTCATTCTAACTTGGCTTACTTGTTGGCATGTGGGGAAACTTTGGCAGTATTCTGCAACAGTGGTATGAATCCCTGGCCAATAAAATCATTGCAAAAACCAAGCCAGAGTTCTCCCCCTCCCAGCATGACTGGCTCTAGGAATATCATGTTCTAGGAATAACAAGTCCTGTCTATATTTAGATGGTAACAATAGCTGTTCCACTTGTTTGTTTGGTGATAGGATGGGTACACATTCTATGCAGTCTTTGTTGTTTACTCTGAATCACAGGAGAACCTGGCAATCCTTCTTTCCCTAGCTGATCAAAAATACTTACAAGGGTCATATCCTGCTTCTGTTCCTTCAAAAGGTCATACATTTGTAAACATGGCATTTGTTCCTGACTTCTAACAACACCTTATTTCCTCATAGTTTGTGCTTTTCTTTTCTCTACCTTGGTCTTTTTGGCTTTACCAAACTCCCCAAATATATCATCCTGGAAAGAAAAATGAAATACATTTACATCAGTAGCATTCACTCTAGTAACTACTGCAGCCAGCTGGGGAGATTGATTAGGACATGAGAAAAGCAATCGATTAAAATTGACATCATCTTGCCCAATGATAAGAGGCACAGTTAAAGTTGGAACCACCCCCACATTGATAATGTCTGTATGTCCATTCACAGTTCAAGTTACAGAAGTCTTGGGGCATTGGTGTATATCCTCATGGATGCAAATGATTTTGGTTGATGCTGTGTTTAGTTTGTCTATGTCCACCAAGTCTGCATGCACCAGGCTTTGTCTGCTGCCAGAGTCCACCAGCCCTTCTATAGTTTGTCCACTAAGTTGTACAGGGGTTATAAAATTACCCAAATTCATTGACGCAAAATAGGCAGGTTCCTTTCTTTTCTTAGGACAAAATCTAGCAAAGTGACCAAGGCCATGACAATAATGACATTCAATAGATGCATCTGGGTGTTTAAAGGTACCAGTTATAGTGTCTTTTTTCTGTCCAAGGTTAGAAAAAGGTGTAACAAAAGGTCTTACTGGGGATGATTTGCTGGTATTTATATTGCTCGAAGTTCCATCAGTTCTCTGGTATCCTTTTCATAAGGGTTGATGTGCTGAGAGAGGGTTCTCCACCAGAGGAATAGATTCAGGGGTATCCGGGTTATGCTCTCTAATCCACAGCTGGACCTCAGGGGGAATAACTTGGATAAATTGTTCAAGAACAAAAAGTTCCATGATGGCCTTAACAGTTTTTCCTCTGGTTATATCCACTCTTGACATAGATCTTGTAGGCATGTGTATGTCTCTCTTTGTGGGACATGAGGCAGGTGTTTAAGGGTCCTAAACCATTGTCTGTAAGTCTCAGTGTTAATATCAAATTGTTTCAATATTTCCTTCTTAACTACTGTGTAATCACGTACAAGGGTACTGTCCATATTTGTGCAAGCTAACTGAGCTTTCTCAGTAAGATAAGGGGCTAGGTGGACCACCTGTTGTGTTTGGGGCCAGTTACATGCTTCAACCATTCACTAAAATGTAGTTAGGTAAGACTCTATATCATCTGTGATTGTCATTTTAGTTAGCTTTATATCTCTTGGACTAGCATGTACACCTTGGCCTGACCCTAAAGTCTTGAACATTTGTACAGTATTTGCCCACCATTGATCTTGCTTTCTGTGCTCGAATTCTCTTTCACAATAGTCTCTATGCCTCTGTCTGTCTTGGTCTACATGTCTCAATGCCAACCATCTTATCAAGTCCTGAATAGTTTCAGGTGGCACATGTTCAGGTAGACGATCCTCTGGTTCCTCCATGTCGACAGCTTCCAGGTTATGCATGATGTTCTCTATATCAGTGTCAGGTCCATGCTTCACTTGGTCTGGTCACAGGGAAGTCCTGATAACAAGGGTTCCCCTGTCAGGAGAGTTTGGCATCTAGTTACAGCTCCAGGTTCAAAAGCAGTTTCTTCCATCTTCTGAGCTATGTATCTATCTATCCCTGATATTCTATCTGGATACCATATCATCAGTATCCTTTCTGGAGTTCCCTAAATAACCTGGACCTCCAGTACACCCCACTCCTGGTACCAAATGTTATGGGTAGTATAAAATAGAGTACTCAGGAAATTATAATGCAGGTACAGCACACCTACCAGGTGTGATTTTTATTAAAAAATAAGTAAATAAAAATAGGCAAAAAAATATAACAAAGCAATTCACTTTTTCATACAAGTACAAAAGAAAAGAAAAAAAGCACAGCTTAGCAAGACATAAAGGCTATCTGCTAACATAACTCTGTGCCTGACCTCCACCAGAGATCCTGGTGGGAGAACCACTCAGGTCCTCTCCCAACAACTATCTGTCCTAACATTACAAGACTACTCTTTTTATAGGACTCAGACACCGCCTTCAGGCTGAAACTTCTCCTAATAATTACATTGTTTTATTCTTTACTTGTACTAATTTCATATTTATTTATATAGCTGAACACATTAGTTTATTGGCACATAACAATAAACAACATCAACATGTATAATATGTGATAAATCACTTCAGTAGAATACATTATCCCTTAATTAGAACAAAATGGGCAACATTATGCTGTACTCCACCTCTGTGCAGGAAGGAGGAGCTTTCTGTACATCATATAACTCAGTTGTAGGCTGCTGCTCACTTCCTAAAGGGATTCGAGCACAGCACAGGAACACACTGCAGCACAGTATTTTTTTATGTCCCACATGAAGAAGCACCAAACTACCAAAGAGCAGCTCAGGTAAGCAGCCTGCATCTTACCTGGCTGCATAAATGAATAAAGAGTCTGTTTAACAGCTGACAAACAGCCCAAGGCTGTTTGAGTGAAAGTAAAACCATTAGCGGTTAAAAAAAGTGGTTTTCCACAACTAACAGTGGGTTTTTCTAAAAGGTTTCCAAATCCTTTCCACATCACTCTACTTGCTGCTGCACTGCCATTACCATTATACCTGAGAGCAAGGCAGTTTAGGCAGAGGGAAGTTTCTAAAGCTGTTTTATTACACGGCTTAAGCTTTCCTGTCATCGGACTCTAGAGATGAGACTGGCATTTGAAATATAGAAGAAGGTCCCCACTATAACGAGCGGCCAACACGATATAGCGGGAAATAAGAAAAAGAAAAAACTAGAGGGTTTAGTTTAATGCTGTTGCACAAACAGACTGTATAGAAAAAGTAGAGGGGAACAGAAAAAGCAGCCAGATATCCTGGAGTCACGATACAGGTAGCAACGTTCTATTCCATGGATAAATGTTCACCACTACATAAATATATATATATATATATATATATATATATACATATATATATATATATATATATATATATATATATATATACATATGATATGCGGGGGTTGACTGTGTGGTAACTCAATTATCTGCTACAGTTGCTAGTGACCTCAAGTAACTTCACGAGTGGCGAAGCCACAAGTGATAATTAAAAGAAGTCACTGACAACTGTATCACATAAATGAGTTATCACACAGTCAACCCCCACATATTCCATTTATGCAACAGGCTTTTTTGGGGGGTTTATATCCATTTTCATGAAAACTGAGATATTCGCCGTTAGTGCAGATTGCACAGACTTTGCATGACTTAGTGTGTACTTTACGCGATTTGTGCAATTTGTGCAATGTAATAGACAGGACTTTATGTGACTGTGTGCAGTTACTGTGTGGATAAATAAATTTATTATCATAGCAACATAGATAAATGGCTTTATTCTACAGTTTTTATCCTGACGCCTGTTGCATAAATATATATATTTAACATGTGGTTCTGTGGAAAAACATGAGCATGCAAGATACAGTAATTTACCAATGGTATTATGAGTATACACACACACATAAGTAAAGATGGGCGAAGTGGCTCCAATTTGCTACGTGAAGGGATTCACGGAGTGAAGGCGAATTTGCAGAGTGCTCCGCAACGCAAACCGGAGTACTTCGAGTTACAATGGGTAACGCGAAGTCCATTGAAAACAATGACTTCACGTTACTCTGCCTTCCCAAACCACTACTCCACCAATTCTTAAGGCGAAGTACATTGAAAACAATGTACTTTTCCTCACTTCACCTTCTTTTTAAGCTCCAAAGGCAAATTTTGCAGTGATTCATGGGATTTCAGGTCACGTGGGCTCTAGATTGTTCTACACAGCCATAGTTTGGGGTAGTGTGTGTAGGAAGCTGTAGGAGACAATCTGCTCTGTGAGCTCTCTGTGATTCAAACCTTTTAAAAGCTGTTAAAAAGCATTTTGAGTCATTTCTTTGCTGAAACTTTAGTTCATTGATTATTGAAACCCTCCTGTGCTCATGTCATTGAGCTTTTATTGTTTGTGTGTGGATTTTGAATGTTAATGTACAACATTTAGTCTGTGTACTGAGAGACAGTGGAAGTGTGCTTTGTGGGAGAGGCATATCAGTGGTGTAGGTAGATTAACTAGGTGAAAAGACAGTGCTGTCTGTTTTGGCAATATTTTTCTTGTATAACTGTGTTAATGTACACGCATGTAATATTTTCAATAATTCTTGCAATTTTTTGCTGATTGTTGTGGCGCGGCAGTGCATAATTTTAGTTTGTTTAAAATATGTGGTTATATTACTTGAAGTTTTCAATTTGCAGTGCATTACTTAGTGTGTGTGTGAGTATGTGTATGGCGCGTGTCATGAAATCAGACACCTTTTATTGTGCCACATAATAATTTCAGCAATGTGAACCTGCTATCCACTGCAGCTGTGTGATTTTCTACTTCTTTGTGGTATCTTTACTGGTACTAGTACTAGTGACTGTTACTGCAGCAGTGCAGTAAACTGCTGCCCCCACAGCCCGCCCCAACCGCAAAGGTGTTCTTTCAGATTTGAATTTCTGATGGTGAGCACTGGTTAGGTGCTGTGCCTTTGTGTTGGCATCTCTTCAGTGCACAGTGTAATTGTAATCTGTCTGTGCATTTGCATCTCTTTATGGCTCAATCTCCATCTGTTAGTTAAGTCACAGTTGTTTCTTTGGCTTCCCTTCAGAATACTGGCCAGGTGTGGTGCATAATTCTGCAAGAATATTGTACTCATTAATATGCATTTTTATGTCAGGACCATCATCACGAGTCACTCATGATACAAATCATGTTCTTTATCATCATGGCTACAAATGCAGTCACAAATCACTGTTCACGATCATGTCACGAATCACAACATTAATTTTTTTCAGTTACTTGGATGTATTGTAAACGTGTTTTGTAGTATTTCTAGAGTTCACCACCCCACCATTGTACTCATTAATGAGCATTTTAAATTGGGAGTTTGTGCTACAGCTCATTGGGGAAGTGCAGCCATAGGCATTTGTGTTCCCAATACAGTTCCATAGTGGTTATCTTGCACTGTTGACACCGAATCACATTCTTCATCATCATGGTCACAAATGTAGTCACAAATCACGATTCAGGATCATGTTACGAATCGCAACATTAATTTATTTACTAGTTACTTGGATGTATTAAGCATGTTTTGTAGTATCTCCAGACTTCACCACTCCACCATTGTACTCATTCATAGTGTTTTTAAGTCAGGGAGTTTTGTGCTACAGCTCCACAGGGAAATACAGCCATAGGCATTCGCATTCCTTCCCATACAGCATGTTAGTTACAGTACCGTAAGTAGTAGTGGACAAAGTGGCCCCAATTTGCTCGTGAAGTGATTCACAGAGTAACACAGAATCTGTGGAGAACTGCACAATGTGAAGTGGAGTACTTCGCTTCATATGAGGAATGCAAAGTCCATTGAAACCAATGACTTTATAAGATCCGCCTTCCCAAACCACTTCTCCACCAGTGTTAAGGTGAAGTACATTGAAATCAATGTAATTAGCCTCCTTCCCCATAATTGAGCTCCAAATGAAATTCTGCAATTATTCATGAGATTGCAGGTCACATGGGCCTAGATTGTTCGGCACAGCCTCAGTTCTGGCCTGGATAGTGTGTGTGCAGTGGTAGCTGAAGACAATTTGCTCTCAGAGCTCTGTGATTCAAAACCTCTGAAAGCTGTTTAAAATGACTTTTTGAGTAATATTTTTTTCTCAAAATTTAGTACATTGATTGTAGGAAACCCTTCTGTGCTCATATCATTGAGTGTTTATTGTTGTGTGTGGATTTTAAATGTTAATTTAGAATAGTCAGTCTGTGTACTGTGAAGTGTGCTTTGGGGGGGCATATTTGTGGTGTAGGCCGATTAACTGGAAGAAAAGTGCAGTCTTTCTGCTTTGGTTATATTTTTCTAGAATAACTGTTAATGTGCACACAGTAATATTTTCAGTAATTCTTGAAATTTTTTGCTGATTGTGTGGTGCAGCAGTGTACAAATTGTTTGTTTAAAACATTTGGTTATATTACTAAAGGTTTTCAATTTGCTAAGCATTACTTGAGTGTGCGTGTGAGTGTGCGTGTGATGCGTGCCATTAAATCAGACACCTTTTATTGTGTTACAGAATAATTGCAGCAGTGTGAACCTGCTATCCACCGCACCAGCATGAATTTTTTATACTGCTTTGTGGTATCTTTACTGGTAGTGGACTGTTACTGCCATGCACTAATTCTCCCAACTGGCAAAATGTATTCCTTTCCAGATTTGGATTTGTGACTCGTGAGCACTGGTTAGGTGTTGCTGTGCCTTTTTTACGCAATGCATCCCTTGAGTGTGCAACACAATCTTAATCTGTCTGTGCATTTGCATGGCACCATTAATTCTGGGAGACTGCATTTCTTGTTATGATCTCATTTCACTTCATCAGCACTGGGGAATTTTCTGGACACAAGACAGTAGCATTTTGGGGATGCACATTAATTTTGGTGACTCTGTGTGTGATCTGACCACTGCGCACATGACTGAGTGCGCCATTAATTCTGGGAGACTTTGAATTTCTTGTTACTCTCTCATTTCACTTCATCAACACTGGGGAGTTTTCTGGACACAAGATGGTAGCACTTTGGGGATGCACATTCATTCTGGTGCCTGTGTGGGTGGGATGCTGCCAATATTGTTGTTACTCCACCTTAGTTCATATTTAAGGTGGAATGACAATGCAAAGTAATAATAACAAGGTGAAGTGAGCCTTTCCTGTGGGGTACTCCATGTAGTGAAGTGCCCACATGAAGTGGACACTTCGTGTTCACTTCACCGGCAGATTTTAAATTCACTGCATCTCTACACATAGGGCATCATGTAACAGCCAGCACAGTAGACGTTCTGATCACCATTGCATCATCACATCATTGTTCACACAGTGGTCATCTGTCGCTATCATCATTTGGCAAGATACTGTGCATCAGCCCAGTCAATGCGGGCATCAGAAGATAGAAGTACAGGAGCAGTAGCAGGTGCCATAGTAGTTGTGGGAGTGGGTGCATTCATAAAGCAATGCATCTCCAGAAATAATTGAGAATTTTCTGAACATTTTATCATGTTATTTCTCTTCATCTGGAGTCTGGCATTTTTGGGACACTGTGACACCAGCCATTTCCGGGGGTACACTTATGCAGAGTGGGTGCACATGTAAAGCAATGCATCTCAGAAAATAGTTGAGAATTTTATGAACATTTTATCATGTTATTTCTCTTCATCTGAGTCTGGCATTTTCAGGACACTGTGACAGCAGCCATTTTGGGGCACATTTATGGAGAGTGAGTGTATGCATCTCAGGAAATAATTGAGAATTGAGGCGGTCCAAAGAAGGACAACTAAAATGGTGCAGGGGCTGCACGGGGACCCATATGACGAAGACAGAATAAAGGATATTAATATGTATACCCACAAGGAAAGGAGGGGTGGGCATGATAGAAACTTTAAAGCACATAAAGGGAATCAACAATGTTCAAGAGGGTGGCATCTTTCAGAAAAAGAGATGTGCAAAAAAAGGGGGGCAAAACCTGAACATAAAAGGGGATGGATCAGGGGCAACGTCAGGAAGTGTTTTGTCATGGAGAGGGTGGTGGATGCATGGACAATCAAAAAGTAATGTTCCATGTTATGGCATGAGAGCAGCAGTTGGAGTATGGCCATAATTTGGAATTGGTTACCCTCAATGATCTCTAACCATTATTCAGTGTTCGACACCCTGTTGCTCATTTGGTTCAGCTCACTCCACATCAGGCCCAAATCTGCCTGTGTGGCAGGCATTATTGCAGGGTTTCCAGTGTCTCCTGCAGGTGCTCCCTGGCCCAATCATATGTAACCCTATGTGCAGGTGGAGGCCATGTTGCCCAGCAGGGACAACAGTCGCATTCCAACCCTGTTCAGCAACTATGGCCTCCCACTCAGCATAGTGGTGGTTTGCAAGGTGGGTGCACTGCCCACCTGTCCCCAGATGACTCCACTTGGGACCCCACTGCACAACCACACCAGAGATATTACACTTCACAACACTCAGGTCATCAACACCAGGCACTGAATTGAAAAAAGCCTACAAAACAGAGGAACGGGAAGGACCGGTCACAGGTGGTGAGGCCCCAGGTGTTACTTGCTGTTGCACAGTTGGGAGGGCAACCTGCTGCTTTTGCTCATGAGACTGCTGTGGCTACTCTATCACTTCCTGCTGCTGCTGAGCCACTGGCACAGGGGCCACGGCAGGTGGTGGTGGTGGTGGTGTTGGGGTACTAGTAGTAGGTGGTGCTACCAGTGGGAGTGCTTCCATGGCACCACTACCCCCTGCATCAGGGAAGGGACTACTTGCATGATATAATGTGCTCCTGTTCAGATGCGAGGTGCCACCACAAGTCCATACCCCAGCACACTCTCCTCTCCATCCACCAAAGGCGCCTCTCTCCATTTTACTCTCTCTCTCTCTCTCTCTCTCTCACTGTCTCACACACACACAGCACACATGCACACACACAAACAAAAAAGTTAACAATTAACTACTATACTGAAAAAAGGTGCACAACTTAAGACGAGGCAATCAAATACAAAAACACAGCTAATTAACAAAAAGTCAAATGATCAGCAGATTCAAGCAATTTATTTCTCTCTCTCTGTCACAAAATCTCTTTCACTCACACTAGGTAAGGAGAAAGTGAAAGTCTTTCACTCCCTTGCCTGATTAACTTCCTGCCTGAGCCATGTGACCTACAGACTGTAACACATGTGATCCGTGGACTGTTTCAATCATGACTCACTTCATGCTCCACAGAAAACAATGAGAAGTGAACACGAAGTGAGCATAACAGGAAGTCATAATAGGGCAAAGTCATCATAAGGCAAAAGTGGAGTGATTCCATGGGGATGTTGTGTAGCGTTTACAGTGCAGAGTGGGTGACTCTGCCCTAACTTCACTGGCATAATTAAACTTCACTGCATCTCTAGTAGTTAGTGAAGTCAGTTAGTGCGATGTTAGTGCTATGATTCATGTGAAAGACTGTGCTGTTGGGGCAGAATAGGTTGTATTTATGCAGAGGGTCTGTAAGTTGATCAACAATGATTCTTTCCAGTACCTTAGAGAGCGGAGATAGAATTGAAATTACATAATAACATATAGTACTTTCCTGTTATCTGATGACACAATCTCTCAGTCTTAGCTATGAGATCATAACATGACACCTTTCTACCTATGAGGTGCTTACCAGAAATGAGAGACCATTTCCCGGCGTGTTTTATTTTAGTCTAGTGAAAATTACGGCTAGAAGATTTCTCATTTTTATTTTCTTAGTTTAAAGGAAAGTAGCTAGACAATACTTGGAAAAAACAGGTTATTTTCTGGTACTAGTTACCAGAACTTATGAGATCATTTCTCAGCATATCAACTAGTTGTAAATTCCATGATCTCCCATCAGGGCAACTCCGGCGTGGAAAAAAAACCTGGACAACACTGTAAGTATGCTAGTCTCCCTTCAAGCTGGAGAAAGGCCCAAGGGAGATCTTAGCTGTTAGTCTCAGTGAGTATTTGTCAGGCCAGTGAAAAGCCACAGAGATTCGGGTAAGAATGAATCACCTTGTTACTTTTTGCATAGGTTAGATTCAGATATAAGAATTATATTACTCAGGACAGAAGTCATTAGGAACTATTTCTTTTCTGTGGAGTATTCACTTTACTTAGGCTGAGCTATAATAATTGCATTATGATATAAACACTTGATTAATGCCCCGCTCCTGTGTTCCAGAGTGGAACGTAGGGGCGGAGGAGTGGCCATTTGTTTTAGATCTGAGCTGGGTTTCTCTGTGCACCAAGTGAGAGCACCGTGTTCCTTTGAATGAGTGGCAGTCCATGAGGGTGCGGGCCAGGCTGTGGGATTCTCCTGATTTACTGCCTTCCTGGGGCAGTGGGAGGATTCCTGCAGGAGGTAGCTGACTTTGTCATCAGTGAAACATTGGAATCTCCCAGATGTTTAGTTCTGGGGTATTTCAATGTTTGGGCTGATGATGAATATTCAAGGCTAGGTTACAACCTCTTCCAGTTGATGTCATCACTGGGTCTGATGCAAGAGGTTTCTCCCGTGATCCACCAGGGTGGCCAAATGTTGGACCTGGTCTTCTCACTGGGGCTTGAGATAAATAATCTCGAGATCATTTGGGTCACTTGGTCTGATCATTGCACTGTGGAGTTAGTTTGGGGCCTTCCCACCAAAAGCCCTCCCCCTGCAGAGATTATTAGGTACTACCCTTTGAGGGGCTTGACCCCTGAGGGATTTCTGGTGGTAACCAATCTGTCTAATGTGGATAGTGCATGCGCAGGAGGTACAGTTGAGGCAGTCGTCACTTATAATAAGGTGATATTTGAAGCAATCAACTCCCTCACACCAGTCCGTGTATGACCCAAATCTTCCCATCTGAGGTTTCCGTGGTTTGACGGGAGCTCAAGGAGATGAAGATTAGGGTCGAGGTTAGAGCACTGCTGGTGTAAGACCGGGCTGAGGTGGACAGACTGGCCTTGTGCACTCACTATTGTGAGTACCTGGGGCAATCAACCATAAAAGGTAGAGTTCCTGTCCAGGAGATTGCTGCAAGTAAGAATCGACCAACTATGCTATTTTGGACTGTGGACAGGCTGTTATATCCAGCTTTTTCAGATGCTTTATACAATGAGTTTGCTTTATTCTTCCCATACAGGGTGTCCACTATCCATTATGGAATTCCATCAGTGAGTCACATTGTGGCCAACAGTGGTTGCCTTGGGTGTCTGGAGAGCACTCCATCTGTTTCGGGTGAGTTTAAAATGGTGGAGGTGGCTGATGTTATTGGGGTTGCTTCCAAGCAGAAGCACACATATTGTGAACTGGACCCGGTGCCGATGTGTTTCTTGATGGGATGCATCGACTTCATTGGCCTGGTGTTCACCTTTATTGTTGGGTGCTCTTTCTCAGAAGAGGTTTACACAGATGCCTTGAAGGAGGTGCTAGTGAGACCCCTTCTGAAGAAACCAACTTTGGTCCCTGATGTCAAGGTGAATTACCATTCCATCTCCAGCCTCCCATTTTTAGGTAAAGTTGTTGAGAAGGTTATGGTGCAACAGCTTGAGGAGCACCTCATGGCCTTTGATCTAAATGAGCCCCTCCAGTCTGGGTTTTGGGCAAGACATAGCATGAAAACTGCACTAGTGTGGGTGCACAACGACCTCCTCAGAGCAAGAGATGGAGGAGAGGGGACAATTCTCATTCTCCTTGATCTCTTCTCAGATTTTGACATGGTAGACCATTGTGTGTTGTTTGACTGCCTAAGGTAATTTTGTGGACTCTCTGGCACTGTCATCTGCTGGTTTGAATCCTATCTCACAGACAGAAAGCAATAGGTAGTGATGGGGAATTTCTGTTCCTCCCCTAGCCTCCTGTCTTGTGGAGTCCCTCAGGGTTTGTTCTTGTCACCAGTGTTGTTTGCTTAGTATATGCTACCCATGGGTGAGATCATTAGGAAATATAGTCTGGGTTTTCATTGCTATGCTGATGATATCCAGCTGTACATTTCCTTTGTCCCTGGAAAATCTGGCACAGTGGAAATGCTACAGTAAATAACTGACTTGCTGAGATCAATGACTGAATGGCCTCCAGCTGGTTGTGACTTAGCCCCGATAAAATGGAAGTACTGGTGGTGGAGTCGAGCAGAGGGCATGATAGGGTGGCCTTGGGTACAGGGACATGTTTATTCCTGGGTTCTGTGCCATAGAAGGCCTCCGCTAGGGTGTGTGATCTTGACATTATCCATGACGGCAGTTTGACATTTGAAGCTCAGGTGTCATCCATTGTCTGGACCAGCTTTTTTCATCTGAGGAATATTGCCAGGATCAAACCTCTAGTTCTGCCCATGGACCTCCCCACCTTAGTGCATGCATTCATGACATCCAGGCTTGATTACCGTAATGCACTGTACCTCTGGGTCTCTGGAGGCACCCTCTACTAGCTGCAGCTGGTGCAGAATGCAGCTGCCAGGCTGCTGATGGGACAGTCACAATACTGTCATGTCATCCCAGTGTTGTGTGAACTGCACTGGCTGCCAATCAGGTGGAGTATCCTCTTTAAGGTGGGCTTGCTCACCTTTAAGGCCCTACATAGACTGGGCCCAGGCAACTTGTTGGACCTTCTTACTCCTGCTGCCTTGGTCTGCTCACTTTGATCTTCCTCTTGGGACCTCCTCACGATTCTCAGGACAGGGTTAAAAACTGCCAGTGACAGATCATTCAGTGTTGCTGGCTCCATCCTGTGGAATTCACTTCCACCAGCTGTTTGGGAGGGCCCTTCAGTTAATCAATCAATCAATCAATACTTTATAAAGCACCTTTTGAAATCAAGGTGCTGTACACAACATATAAGCATAGGATTTAATAAGCAAGCAGCATAATTAATTATTAAAATTAGTCTGGAAAAGCCAGGAAAATAAATAAGTTTTCAATATAGTTTTAAAACTACTGACAGTCATGCTTTCTCTTAACCATCGAGGTAGAGAATTCCACAGGGTTAGTGCTGCAAATGAAAAAACACAAGCTCCAGAAGCTTTTAAACGAACCCTGTTAATCTCTAGCAATCCTTCATTGGTGGATCGGAGAGGACGATTGGGGGAGTTGGGAATCAGATCTTTCTGGTAATTGGGTCCCAGTTAAGGTTTTTAAGACCCACCTCAAGACTTTTCTTTTCAGTCAGGCTTTCCCAGACACCTGATTTAAGATAAGTGGCCTGTGAATGCCTCACTACCTGTTTTAGTCTAGGCCCCTATTTGGGGGGGTCTGTTTTTATATTGTTTCTGGAATTTATTTACTGTTATATGTATTTTACTGTGTTTATTTACTTACTGTGTTTGTTATGTTTTAATTGTATGACACCTAGAGCCTCCAGGATTGGGTGGCATAAAATTAAATTTGCCTTACCTTGCTTATATGCATAACTGTTTGGTAGGCTAACACATAACATGTACACGCACACCCATATCTGGAAATTACACATGTATATACTGTGACTATTATGTACAGTACTTGCATTAGGCCAATGTGTTCTGCATTCCAAAATATAACTGTAACAGCCAGGCACATGAGTTTATTATTTTCACTTATTGCATATTGGTAATATGAAAAAGGTGTTTTGCTTATTGCTGCTGAACAAAACAGGATATCCTATGCTATACGTAACTTTGCTATGAGGTTCTAGACCTGCTTGAATTTAGTTAGTGGTACAATAAAGACTGGGTTTGTACATATAGAAATAGACTACACATTTGTGTCTTAGAAATCCTGGCATCAGCATCAGCTCTGGTTCTGATAAAAATTCCGACCAAAATTATTGGTTCTGGTAGTGGTATCAGTCCAACCGGGTGACTGTTGCCTGGTTCCTAGTAGATGCACTAACTGACCAATTAGGGGTGGTACCAGTGGACTGCAGGGAGGCCAATGTAGTTGCACTCCACAGGAGTTGGAGTAGAAGGCAGCCAGGAAACTACAGCATGCCTCAGTTTTGGAGAAACTGCTAGTAACCATTTGTGAAAGGGTAATGAAGTGAGTGGCTTCACAACTGTCTGAACACCAACTTCAGTCAAATGAAATCTGCTTTACTTTTCCAGCAACAGAAAAAGAAACAACCAGCTTGTACACAGCTTAACAAAACCTCTTGCAGATCAGTCTCTCTTTCTCGTGCACACGCGCTCCATCTAAGCACAACAGAAAACCCCTTCTGCTTGTTCACGCTCCCCAATTTGTTGGGCTCAGGTGTTGCTTGTTAACAGTCTACCACCCTAAGAAATAGCCAACAAGTTGAGCATCCAGTGCAGTTAGGTCTTAAAGGGCCCTCTTTAAAACAAAGTGGGTTTGGTACAAATCCCATCACAGTCCACTGTAAAAATCGGTGTTGCTTGTGTTACATGGTTGTGAAGTGGTTTACATGTGAAAGGAGCATGAGGGACATACATTCCCTTACATACCCTCCCCATTTGAGTCATGCCCATGGCATGCTCAATAAGGACCATCAGCACTTCGCCCTCTGCAAGAAACAATCTACATTGCCATGCTGGGTACCTGCCTGGTGGTGTACATCAAATGAGAAATGCTGCAGTGCCAAATGCCATCTAGTGACATGGGCATTGGTATCATGTATATCATGTAACCACTTGAGGGGGGCATGGGTAGTGACGAGGGTGATCTGCCATCCCAACAGGTATTAACATAGAGTGACTACCACCAGCCTTACTGTCAGGCACTCTTTTTCCCATGTGGCATTGTACTGCTCCCAGAGAAAATGTTGGTGAGTCAAATATAGGATGGGTGAATCCAATTCCAATGTCTTATGAGAACAATGTCCCCAGCTCCACCTAAAAGCCGTCTGTGTACTAAATGAGGTGTTGGTTTAAATCTGGACTTTGTATTACTGGCCTCTCAAACAACAAATTTTTGATGGGTTGAAATGCTGCCTAACACTCAAGTGACCAACACTCCTCATTTGGGGTGGTTCTCTTGGTCAGGTCAGTCAGTGTAGTAGCAAGGGCTGACAAATCCAGAATGAAAAGGCCTTTACTTTTTTTGATAACTGGGTAACCGTGGACATTCCCAATGATATACCTCAAGTGTTCTGTCCCTACCATCCTGAGGTGCATTTTAGAGCATTGACCATGAGACCTTCCTCTCTGATCAATTGAAATACTGTGGTCACATCCTGCAGGAGGCTGTTCCAGTCAGAGCTAAACATGACATCATCCAGGTACACTACAGCATACAGCCTGTGGCACCAGAAGATGCAGTCCATCATACTCGGCAATGTGGCTTGGGCTGCACGCAGTCCAAAGAGAAGCACAGTGAATTAATATAGGTGAATGGGGTTACAAAGGCCATATTTTTATGTAACTTGGGAGTTAAAGGGATCTGCTAATACCACTCAGTCAGGTCCAGGGTACTAATGTAACAAACCTTCCCCAGTCAGTCCAAAGGTTCATCTACCCTTTACACAGGGTATGCATTGAACTTGAAGTGAGCATTAACTTCCAAGAAGTCTATACAAAACAGTGATCCTGCCTGGTTATCAACTCATTCCACCTCGCCCCAACTCATGATGCACTAAAATTCCAGCTGAATGGTCTCCACTCTCCCCTGTAGCTGCTCCCTCTCTGGCTCTGCTTCAACCACCCCCAAGTGCCCTGTTAACACCCACCATACACCGCGCTTCCCTCATGTTCTTCTAATTTTGTCACATTTGGCCTATTCTCTTATTACCACTCCAGGCAACTACTTACTCCCTACCTTTTTCCTTCCCACTATATACTTCCTTTCACTTATTTTCACACTTTTTCACTTTTGTCCTAATTTCTTTTGCCACCTATGACAACTGACCATCTCTCCCCTTCTCCACCCCTCCCTTCTATTGCTCCTGTTACCCTATTGTCTCTCCCACTATCTCCAATTCTTAATGCTAACCATTGCCTCAACCTAAGGCACTGGCAGCAGCTCTCTCTTCTCTATGCTTTTTGTAGTAACTTATAATAAGATTTTTAAACTTGTACTATATTTATTCTCATTGTATATAAATCTCAGGTACTATGTCCCCTGTTGGGACATCTTGTGTATGTATTTAGTTGCACATTCTTCTGTTGCAATGTTATCACTATGCTGTGTATAACCCTGTATACTCCATTCCCCTTTCCCCCAGGTCACACCTGGAAACAAGCTGCAGCTCAGTGTGCCTTCCCAGTCACTGACATTTTCAAATAAATAAATAAAACCAGCTCAATAGGGCTAGACTATTCACTCTGGATTCCTCAATGACTCCCAACTCGACATAGACAGGGTTTCCTCTTGTACTATCTGTCAGCTGCTTTTTAGCAGTCTGTGTGGTTATTAGCAGATCTGGATTGTTGAATATATGTCTATATGATGTTGGATCACATGGGTTCATCCTGACTTTAGGGAGAATACATACTCAGAATTCTCTGCCGGACTGTGGACATCTTGCTTTTGGGTTAGTTCCTTTACAATTTGAGGTCCTAAGTCTTGGGTTCCAACATGCATGTCCTCATCCATCACCAGACTTGGAGCTCCTTTAGAATCTGCTTGGTCAATAGCAATACCTCCCAGTCTTTCAAGGTTTTCAGTAAATTAACATAGTAGACTAATTTTTCTTGTTTTCTGTCTGGTTTTCAGACTTCACAATCAACTGGCCTCACCTTTCTGAGGACCTCATAAGGTCCCTCACATTTAGCTAGGAGTTTACTCTCAGAACTTGACAAGAGAAGTGCTCTATCTCTGGTCTTGAACTCCTGTAGCCTGACCCCTTGATCATAGTGCTCTGTCTGGGTTTGCTGCACATTTACAGTAAGTAAGTAAGTAACAATTTATTTAGACAGGCGACCAATCCCAAGTTGCTCTAGGCACTGTATATTAGTAGATAGTTTAACAGGGTAAAACAATATCACGGTTTAAATAATCAGCAAACAATTAGTTATATAAAATATTACATAACATTAAAACACTATTTTAAAATTTGTCTGCAGGGTAAGGTAGATTAAAAAGGTGTCTTTAGACCGATCCTGAACACCACCACCAAAGGGGCCTCCCTCAAAGGTCTTGGGAGCAAGTTACAGATGACCAGGCCAGTCACACCAAATGAGTAATCATTCCAGGTTTTCAGCCCAGTCCTCAGAACCACCAGGAGGCCCTGGGTGAAGGAACAAAGGGAGTGAGCTGGGATGGCAGGGGTAAGGAGATTCAACAGGCAGCCAGGGTTCAATTCGTAGAGGGCCTTATAAGTGAGTAAGCCCACCTTGAAGAGAACCCATCATCTGACCGGCAGCCAGTGCAGATGCCACAGGACCACAGTCATGTGACAGGACCTTGACAATCCTGTCAGCAGCCTGGCTGCAGCATCCTGTATTAGTTGCAGCCAGCACAGGTTCCCTCCACTGACTGTGAGGTATTGAGCATTACAGTAGTTGAGTCTTGATGCTACAAAGGCGTGCACCAGTGACATCAGATCCTTGACTGGAATAAGGGGTTTAATCCAGGCAATATTCCTCAGATGGGTAAAAGCCACTTCTGATGACATCCAACACCTGAGCCTCAGTTGCCAGCCTATCATCGAGGACTATGCCCATATTTCTCACCCTAGAGGATGCCATCAATGATATTGACCCCAGGACCAAACCTGTTGTCATCCTGGAAGTCTCTTCCTCATGCCTGTGGCTAGGCTTGATCACTAGAACTTCTGTCTTGTCCAGGTTAAGTCTCAGCCAATTAGAGTTCATACAATCCTGGATCTTGGCAAGACAATAATTCAGTGCATTGACAGTACCACTTGTCCCTGGTGCAAAAGACATGTACAGCTGAGTATCATCATTATAGCAGTGGAAACTCAAGCTGCACTGTCTGATGATCCTCCCCAAAGGTAGCATGACACTGAGAACAACATCGGTGATAGGATTGAGCCCTGAAGAACTCCACAGGTTAAAGGCAAAGGAGGAGGAGAAAGTCCCCATCACTACCCTCTGCCTGTTACCCAAAAGAATGGACTCAAACCAGTTGATGACAACAATGTTAGCCTGCAATACTCTCAAAGGTGATCCAAAACACAATGTGGTCCATGGTGTCACATGCTGATGACATATCAAGGAGAATGAGAATTGACTGTTCTCCTCAGTGTCTTGCCATGAGGAGGTCATTATGAACCCGGACTAGTGCCATCACTGTGCTGTACCTCTCCTTAAACCTGGAATGGAATGGCTCATAGATGTCTCAGGTTACCAGGTGTTCCTTGAGCTGCATATTCACTATCTTCTCAACAGCCTTCCCTAGAAATGGGAGGTTGGAGATTGGTCTATAATTTGTCAGGACGCTGAGTCGAGAGAGCTTTTTTCAGATGTGACTTCACAAGTGCCTCCTTCAAAGCAACGGGAAGACTCCTCTCAGTAAGCAAAACCTGACTGTCCATGCAAATACAGGACTAATGACCTCAATGCAGCTCACTAGGAGATGTGTTAGGCCATGGTCCAATTCACAATATGTGGGCAACAGCTTCAAAATTACCTTGAGATCTCAGCCACCTCCACTGGTCAAAACTCTTGCCAAACAATGGGATTACCCCTGCTCCACCCAGACCCCACCCCGTGGGTCTGGTCCAAACCTGCTGATGAGATTACAGCCCAAACAGAGGATACCCTGTCAAAGAAGAACATAACAAACTCTTTACAAAGTGTTACTGAAAAATATTTTTTCGGCTGTAGACAGACAGGCTAGAGAAGCCTGTCCACAATCCAAAAAAGCTGATCTGGTCTGTTTCTCCCTGCCACAATCTCCCTGGACAGGAACTCTGCCTTCTTACAATTGATTGCTCTTTGATAGTCACCATAGTGATTTCTCAAAGACAGTCTATCCTCCTCTAGCAGGATCCTTTGCCAGCAACATTTCAACTTCTGACCCATGGTCTTCATCGCCTTGAGAACCCCATCAAACTATGGGGGTCTTGACATAGAAGACCTGGCTCATACAAGGACTGATGTGATGGCATTAAGTGCCTCAGAAACAGCCCTATTATAAGCTGCAACTGACCTACTCATGCCCACAAGCAGCAATAACACCAGAAAAATCAACTACCATATCAATTCCTCTGGAGACAGTCCCCATAAAGGGCAATAGCTGATCATCTCAGGGGGAAGGACCATCAGGGGGAAGCCATGAATGAAAACTTCAACCTACAGTGATCGAACTAAGCAACCCGATAAATCTCAAGGCTGGTGACCTCAGGACCCAGTGAGAATACTAGGTTTAAGGTGCGGCCGTGGTGATGGGTCACAGAGGCAACTGCCTGTGCTAGGCCCGGTGATGTCATCAGCCGGCGGAAGTCAGAACCAAGTTGCGAGGATTCATTGCTGATCCAAGCATTGATGTCCAACAGAGTAAGCCATCTGGGTGACTCCAACACCCTGCCAGTGATGAAGTCCGCAGCCTTCTGCAGAAATTCTCCACTGACTCCAAAGGGCATTAAACTAGGAGAATTCTGCAATCCACACCTTGACCCACATGCACTGCCACACATTCAAATGATGAGGTAGTACCTGCTGGAAGTATGGAGAAGTTCAAATCAGATCTAAAACAGATGGCTACACCCCTTCCCTGCAACCTCCCCGGACAGTGTACCACGGAGTACCCAGCTGGGACCAATGCCTCTAAAACTGCCCCACATCACCACCCAGCCAGGTCTCTGTGATGCATTCCAGTTCAACCAAGGAAACCAAGTCTGACATAGCTATGGTCTTATTCCTCATTGACCTGGTGTTGCACAACACTGCCAGGTAAAAAATATAATCTTTAAGTTCAAACCTTGGAAAACATTGTACTTTTCATTAATCCACCACTTTATCATTTACCACAGCTATGTCCTGTAGACATTCCTGAGCACCTCATCAGTTTTTAATTTCATTTCATTTTATTTGTATATTTCATCAGGATAAGGCACTAGGCAAGCCTGTTTTCTGGCCATCCTTTTGCAGAGTTACAACTCTCAACAACAACATACAAATACAATAACAAAATTACAACCTAGTAAAATAGACACTAAATTAAATATAATTAGTTATAACAAGTACACTCAAAAGAGTAAAAATCCTGAACTGCAAATTTAAATGTTTGGTAAGTTGGCATATTTCATGCCCTAGGGGGCACAAAGTTTGTTCAGGAATTATTTTGTCCAGGTTTTGAAATATTCCTGGTCTGACCTCTTGAAAGATCTTATGACCACCTGTAGATGCGGGTGCCATGTCCTCATCTGAGTCACTTGTGACCTTCCTTGAACCTGGGTCCTTGCTATCCCCAACTACTATAATCTCATTAAGAGGGCCCTTATCTTTTTCTCCCTCAATTTCTGATCCTGGGACTTCTTGGGCTTCCCTTCTGTCCCAAATTAAAGGGAAATACAAGTTCTAGTCCCTCTATCATGACTTTTGGGCACAAACTTTCATTACTCTGCAGGGGGGTAAAGTACCCTTCCCAGTTTTGACCCAAGACTACTGACCAGGATAAGATTTTGGAAATTCCCATCTTTATTATGTCTTACTCAGTTGCCTACTTTTAACCATTGTCGGGCCATAGTGTATTTATGGCTATCCCCAAGCATGTAGGCAATGTTTACAGGATCTCTCCACTGACCCAGGTTTGGTCCAACCACAGATTCTTTATTGTCTGCCTACTACCTAAATCTACCAGAGATGTAACTGTTTGGTTTCCCACTTGCACTGGAATTGTATACGTTTTTTTAGTCTGGGACCCATGTTTATTTGAGTGGTAGTTATGCATTTTGTAAAATCACAGTCCACACAATAAGAAAGCTTACTGATATGCCTCACTTTACAATACAAACATACAGTATTATATCAGTTCTATGACCTGCACCCACCCTCTGTTGGGTCACCAGAGAGTGGGGTCTTGGGACTGGGGATTATTCCAGGCCCTGGGGTTATACCTTTTATAAAGTGATGGGTAAGTAATATTTTACCACTTGACCACTTACCCATACCAGCAAGTCTGTTCCTATGCCCCCAAAATCCATTCCCCCCTCCTCTGCGGGTATCTTCTCATCAAGTTTTGCCTACGGTTATCATGGGTTCTATGCTGCTTAGCAACATCTGGTCTTTCAGCTTCCAGGTAATGTTCCATGATTGTCACAGCTGCAGCCAAAGTGGTCTGTTCATGTCATCTTACCCAATTACAGACCCAAGCTGGTAAAGTGTTCCAATACTGTTCCAGTATTATCAAATCCATAATCTCCTCTTTAGTGTGTACCTGTAGTATGTTTTTAACTACTGAGTTGGGAAGTCTTGTAACTTTTGTCCCAGCACTCTACGTCAGGTTCCAGTCTAGAAACCCAAGGTGTGAAAGTTCCTTTGGTAAAGCTCTTCAGTTATTCTGACCCAAGTTGGCCTATCTGATCCTACTGTTGTACTTGCTGAGCCATGCAGTCCCTCTACATCTGGGTCTGTTGTTGTGTTTGCTGCTGTGCCAGCCATTTCAGTACTTTGTCTGACTCTGTCCTATCCCTACTTAGAAAAGGGGAAGTTCAATCCCACAACCACCACCACATGTGAAAATCTAGCAAACCTGGTGACCTCTCAAGGAACACTCTAAAAACACTCTAGTTTAAATCAAATGAAGTCTGCTTTACTTTTCCAGCAACAGAAAAACAACTGTTTGTATCCAGATTAACAAACCTCTTGCAGATCAATCTTCCTTCTGCTTGCACAGCATCACATTGTTGAACAGTTTGAGGCCAGTGGACTCCAGTACAAGAGGCAATATGAGTTTGTGCCAGGCAGATCATGCCAGACAAACTTGGTAGATTTATTCTATTGAGTCATGAAGCAGTTGCTAATGGCCAAACAGTAGCCATAATATATATGGACTTTAGCAAAGCCTTTAACTCTTTACCCTAAAGAAGACATGAGGTAAATCTGAGGGACGTCTGACTAGGAGGCAATTTAACTAGGTGGATAAGTAACTGATTGTGGGGAAGAACTTATAGCAGTGGGCAGTTGTTGATAGGAAATACACAGGGTTAAAACAGTTCAGTACTGGAGTGCCACATGGATCAGTCCTGGGGCCAGTCAATTTAAATATATTCATTTGTGATCTGGAGAAGAAATCCAGGATAAAATCAGTCTTTTTTCAGATTATACCAAAACTGAAGGCAGGGTAGACACAAGGGAGGGAATATGAGGAATACAACCTGACCTAGACAAATAGGAACAGTGGTCCATGATATGGCAACTCTACCATAACTCCAAAAGTGTAAGGTCATGCATATTAAAAAGAAATTGAAAACACAATACTCATTGGGGGAGTGAGGATGGAGTAGACATTGGAAGAAAGGGACCTGAGCGTCATTATTAGTAACAGTCTAAAGTCCCAGACCCAATGCCAGAAGGCTGCAGAGAAAGCTAGTAAGATGTTGTGGTGCATAGGGAGAGGGGTTGCTAGCAGAAGGAAGGAGGGCATTCTGCCCCTGTACAGTTTCTTGGTCAGACCACACCTGGAGTACTGTATCCAGTTATGGAGCCCACACCTGAAGAAGGACAGAGACCTCTTGGAAGCTGTTTAGAAAAGGGCCATGAAGATGATCCAGGGGCAATCGGGTGAAGACATACAAATGCTGGAGAATCTCAATATGTGCATACTGGAGGCAAGGAGGGAGAGGGTCACATGATAAATACTGTTACGTACCTAAGAGGTATTAATAAAGTGGACATGAGCTGTTCAAAGAAGTGAGGAGAGGGTAACAAAAGGCCATGGATAGAAACAGGTGGGGGAGATTTAAGAAGGATGTAAGGCAGTTCTGTTTTACAAAAAGGGTTATGGACAAGTGGAATGCATTGCCAAAAAAGTGATTGACATGCAGGCCATTGCTTACCTTTAAATGCAGGTGGGATAGGCACAGGGGATAGACCAGTCTAAAGGAGGTAGGGAAGGTGAGTACTTGGGAGAGGTTCTTAAAATTCAGTCAGAGCCACTGGAAGACTATCTTAGGTCCAGAATCAGGCTGAGCTGATGGACAGTCAGGTACTATACTGGACAGACTCAATGAGCTCTTCTGTCTTTTTCTGACATAGACTTCTATGTTTCAATATCCTTTCTCAGATATGGAGACTATCAAGAACAGACAAGGTAAAGAAGATGGGCCTGCAAGCATCATTGAAAGGGTATTACATTATCCTTTTGATCTGCTTATGAAGTTCATCTTGATTCATGCCATGATTCTGTTTGCCTTATGGGTTGCCACCTACACTGTTGGCCTTATTTGAATGCATTAACAATTGTTACCCTCTAGTCTGTTTCTTGTTGGATTTTGAAAATCTCTTAACTATTTAATTAGTATTTTGCTTTTTGATGCATGATAACAGACAGAAGACACCAGGAGAAAGGACTGCTGTGTGTGACTGAACTTCTCTGCTGGGATTAAAGTAGAAGAACTTTTGTACTTGGACCTTTAATTTAGGGTAAAAAAACTAACATACAAAACAAAAAAAAGTGTGTGTTTGGGTTAACTGAACTGAATGGGTATCTGAAGAGTTATCTAGGTGTAAATCTCAGGTGACTGAAAGGACTTAACTGCTGTGAGGTTTAAATTACTTGTAGAAAGATCTGGTAAGTGGGGGTGGCTTAGCTAGAAGGAAGCTACATTTAAAGACTGCCTTAGAAAGATTCTGCTAATAGCTTGGCAGAAGACACCAGGAGAAAGGACTGCCATGTGACTGAACTTCTCTGCTGGAACTATATTGCCTCCTTCCCTCCCTCCACCCTCCACCCCCACCCAAAGCTAGTTCTATTTTTATAGGCACAGGATTTGACTGACAACAGGAACTTCCTGTTTAGGTGCAGGAAGTGAGTGATCACAGAACCACCAAGGACCCACCATCCTAGAAGGGCAAGAGTAGCTCTCTGGCCCCCTCTAGCTGCTGGAGGTCTGCCTCTGAGCAAGTAAGTGGTCTACTGAGAAATATAGGATATTCTTGTCTCAGAACAGGACAATCAGGAGCTTAAAGGGCACACAGGCAGAAAGTAAGGAGAGAGAGAAAAAAAACAGAGGAAAGAGTAAGGATTGCAAACAGTTAAGGGGCCAGAAATAAGACATGATTGGAGTGGTGCAGTGCAGTGGCTGTGGAGCAGCAGTCTTCCGGGAGATGTTCTGGAGGATGTGGTGTTGTCCCATCTGCAGGCACCTCTCTGGGCTGAGGGAGGAGGTTGCTCATCTCCAGGCTGAGTTGGCCAGGATTTGTGGAACCTCCTCTTCCATCCAGGGACCACCAGTGCCACTGCTGTTGCCTCAGAGGTTGCCAAGAAAGAGGAGCGGTTGGATCACAGTGGGCTCAGGGAGGGTGAGGGTGGTGGAACAGAGGTGCATCCCTCCAGCTGCACCTCTCACAATTCCTATGCCAGTCTGGCAAGTGTGGTTCCTCTATGGAGGCACCCACAGTGGAGACCAAGGAGGATGCTGGGAACCTCCACAAGGAGACCCACAGGAGGGTGGCAGGGACCCTGCAGGAAGGAAACAACTCCTGGTGGGGACTCCATTGTTAGGAAGGTAGAACTGGGGAGGAAGAGAGAGGGAGGTAAGGTGCCTGCCTGGCACCATGGCTTGGAGGGACAGGGCTGAATCCTCAGGATTGCCGGAGCAGCTGCACAGGGGAGGGAGCTGGATGTCATTATCCACCTAGGGACAAATGACCTGGCTAAGAAAGGATTAGAGAAGTGCAGAAAGAGTTTGTGGAATGGGGAGGGCCTTAGTCAAAGTAGCCTTACGGTAACCTTCTCGGAGGTGCTGCCCATCTATGGCATAGGAGAGGCTGGGTGTTCCGCACCATGGGATTCAATCAGTGGTTGAAAAACTGGTGTGGAGCTCAGGAATTTGGCTTCATTGGGGACTGGGGGTCCACCTGGAGTGATGCAAGCCTACACTGACATGATGGGCTGCATCTGTCCGGGAGGGGAACCAGGATCCTAGGTGATAGGTTTAAATTGCTTCATTGACAAGCTTTTAAACTAGCCAAGGGGGGAGGCACTGGAAAGAATCAGGAAAATCCTAGCCCCCCCAAATAATCACGGTAGTAAGTGCAGCAAACACCAACATAGAGGTGTCGATAGGGAGAAGGGCAGGGGTAAATGGAGAAAGTGACAAAGGCAATAAGGACAGGGATGGGGCAAAAGGGAGTAAGGCCATCAGAAAATGGAGGGTAATGAGTACCAATGCCGTAGGCTGGGCGACAAGCTCCCTGAGCTGGTGGCCTTAATGGAAGAGGGATGCCTGGATATCATAGCAGTCACAGAAACATGGTACACAGAGAACCATGACTGGGATGTTAACATACCAGGGTACATAACCTACAGGAGAGACAGGCAGGGGAGAAGAGGGGGAGGAGTTGCTCTCTATGTAAAGGAAGGGATAAAAGCAATTAAACAAAAGAGTAAACAGGGAGCAGAGGAGGCACTGTGGGTCACCTTGGAGACTGGAAAGGGCACCACAATCCACACAGGGGTTGTGTACAGACCCCCATGTCAGGGGGAAGGAATGGACAAGGATATGATAGAAGGCATTCTTAGAATGGCAGAGAAAGGGGAGATACTGTTGATGGGAGACCTGAATATGCCAGATGTTAACTGGAGCACATTTGCTGCAGCCACATCCAAGAGCGGGGCCATTCTTGATGCCCTACAGGTGGCAGGCATTAGAAAGCTAGTTTCAGAACCCACTCATGAGGGAGCAATCTTAGACCTCGTACTCTCAAACGGAGGCAGTGAGTGGATCTCAGATCTAGAAGTTGGTTGCCATCTGGGGACAAGTGACCATCAAACAGTGTGGTTCACATTAAACTCAGCTACAGAGTCAAGCCATACAAAAGTGAGGGTACTGGACTTTAGGAGGGCTGACTTTGGCAAGATGGGAGAGTGCCTCAGAAAAGCACTTGCAAACAGGCTAGAAGGAGGTGTGGAGCAACAATGGGGAATTATCAAAACTGCCATCACAGAGGCAACAAGCCTTTGTGTGAAGCAAATAAACAAATCAAAATGAAAGAAAAGCCACTATGGTTCTCAAAAGAGGTGGCTGTGAAAGTCAGGAAGAAAAGATAGCATTCCGAAGTATAAGAAAACACAGAAGAAGCAGGACAGAGAGCTGTACCAGTTAAGGCAGAAGAAGGAAGCAGGGAGGAAGTCAGAATAGCAAAGGCCCAAACTGAGGAAAGATAGCCAACTCAGTTAAGAAGGGGATAAAACCTTTATAGGTACATCAGCAAGCGTAGAAAGACAAAGGAGGGATAGTGAGGCTGAATAGAATGAACGAGTGGGTGGGCAGAGGGGACAGTGAAAAGCAGGAATAATGAATGAATATTTCTGCTCAGTATTCCAAAAGAGGAGGAAGTGCTAATCCAATTAACAGAAGTACTCTTGATAGGGGTCAATCCAGTCCTTTCACAGAAGAAAGGGTCCTGCAAGAACTCCCTAAAACTGAAGGTGAACAAAGCAATGGGTCCTGATGGAATTCACCCCAGGATTCTAAAAGAATTAATGGAGGAACTAGTGAAACCACTGGCCACTCTTTTAATAAATCATGGGAGGATGGTGTGGTACCCGAGGACTGGAGGAAGGCGGATGTATTCCCTTCACAAAAGTGGGACCAAGACAGAGGCAGGAAACTACAGACCTGTCAGTCTGACCTCTGTGGTAGGGAAAGTGATGGGATACTTCTATGAAGGAAAGGATAGTTGAGTACCTAGAGGCCAGTGGGGCACAGGACCCAGGCAGCATGGGTTCACAGCGGGATGGTCATGTCAGGCGAATCTAATAGATTTCTTTGACTGGGTGACCAAAGTAGTAGACCAGGGAGGGCTGTGGACATAGCCTACCTAGACTTTTCAAGGCATTTGACTACAGTCCCACACAAAGATTAATAATCAAATTAACCAGCCTTGGAGTGGGTCCCAGGGTGGTAGCCTGGGTAAAACATTGGCTGGACAACAGGACACAGAAGGTAATTGTAAATGGAGTCCACTCTGAAGAAAGGGGGTTACTAGTGGGTACCAGCAGGGTTCAGTATTGGTCCTGTCCTTTTAATGTCTTCATCAGTGACATTGCAGAGGACTGGAAGGAAAAGTATGCCTCTTTGCAGATGACACAAAGATCTGCAACAGGGTTGATACACAAGGAGGCGTGGAAAGGATGAAAAGGTTGCAAGGTTGGAGGAATGGTCAGAAGTATGGCAGCTAGGATTCAATGCAAAGAAGTGCAAATAATGCACCTGGGAAAACAAGAACCCAGGGAAGAATACACAATGAGTGGGAGGTAGCAACAACAACAAAAGGAAAGGGACCTGGGGTAATTATATCAGATGACCTTAAAGTTAGCAAGCAATGTGAGAAAGCAGTAGGGAGGGCTAGGGTATACTGGGATGTATAGGGAGAGGAATCATCAGCAGAAAACAGGAAGTTGTTATCCCGCTGTACAGACAGTTGGTGAGACCCCATCTGAGTACTGTGTCCAGTTCTGAGACCCCATCTCCTCAAGGACATAGACAGGATAGAGGCAGTCCAGAGAGGGCAACTAAAAAATGCAGGGGTCTGCAAAAGAAGCCGTATGAGGAGAGACTAAAGGAGCTTAATATGTATACCCTTGAGGAAAGAAGGAGAGGGGACATGATAGAAACTTTAAGTACCTCAGTGGAATCAACAAAGTCCAAGAGGGTAGCATCTTTCAGAAAAGAGATGTGCAGAACAAGGGACACAATTTAAAGATAGAAGGAGGGCGGTTTAGGGGCAATGAGGAAGTATTATTTCACAGAGAGGGTAGTGGATGCATGGAACAGCCTTCCTGAGGAGATCGTGGGGTCTAAAACTGTGTGAGAATTCAAGAATGCATGGGACAGACATAAGGCAATTCTTGTGGGGGGTAGGAAGAAATAGGCTGTTGGTTAACTAGGATCTGCGGCCTATCCTGTAGGTAGGGAAATGGGCAGACTAGATGGACCTAGCGGTCCTTATCTGCCATCATAGTCTATGATCTAGCTGTTAAAAGTATTGTTTTTTCTGAACAATGGCCATTAGGCTTCTGAAGAAGGACTGGTTGGTCTGAAAGCTAGATCGCTTTGTTCTTGTTGTTACAACTATGTTGGTCCATTGAAAGGTATCAAATCATTGGCTTCTGGATCTGTTCATGCAAGGACCAATACAGCAAATACTAAATCTAGATTTAAGCTCATCAATAAATTCAAAGTAGTCAAAATCCCTAAACAATCTAAATTAAGTAAATCTAGGTGGCAGCACATACAGAACCTTTTAACGGAGTGAGGAGTTTGTCTGATAGCTAGATGAATCATCAAAGAATAATTGCAGATTCTCTTTGGTTCACAACACTTTATTTCAATAAACTATTTATTTTCTCACAAATGTTTTGAGACTTTATTTGTGTCACTTTATCAGTGTATGTGGCCTTTTTTTTAAATCTGCAACTGATATATAATTCAGAACTTCATTAACTGTCTCAGTGTATATAAACATACAGCTATTATGTTTAAAATTCTTTCAATGCAGACAACTCTAGCTATATATGCTGGTGAGTGCAGCCCATCTTAGGTGCAACCCAGTCATTAAGCAACTGGGTATTTTTTTTAAATGGAATCTGTGTTCCAAAGATATATGCCAAAACACACTGAATGAAAAGGAGAATGTTCATGTAATTCATATTATCAGAAGTATCCAATAATCAATGTTCTTAAATCAAATGTCTTTAGGGATTACTATAAGGAGCTTATATTTCCTGCACCCATAATTTGCAACATTTGGGATGGTGATAAATTTCTTTTCACAAACAATAGCAAGCACATTTGACTCTTACAAAGATCTCAATATAATGGTGTCTAAAAGTATTTGAATTAATCTAATTCATTTATTTTATGTTCTTACAGTTAGAGCATAACCAGTCTCAAGCACTTGAAAGTCCCATAAAAGTTACTGATTGAATGGAAAAGTATAATTTATATTTATTTAAGGAAATAGATAACTGCAAATTTCCAGTAATATGGAATACATGACATTTCTCTTTTTATTTTATTTTGACAAATATATTTGGAACAAAGATTTCTTTTAAATAAATTTACCAAATCACATTATGAATTAAGGTGCAATGCACTTTCCAACAGATATAGTCTGTATCCACTATACTGACAGAATTTTAAACATTAAAAGTGATGGTAGTACCATTAATCTATCTATTCAGTACCTCACTGCACTGTGGAGTGGTGACAGCAGATTGGTGATCTACCAGTGGAGTACCACTCCACAAAAAGGGTGAGGACAGACAGAATCCAGGCTACTACTGGCCTTTCAGCCTCACTACCCTCAAAGATAAGTTGATAGAGACTATAGGTATTGAGAGTTTGCTGCCCTACCTTGTGGAAAGTAGACTACAGGATGAAAAGCAACATGGATTTTGTGTCAAGAAGGTTTTTCCAGACCAATCTGATACTGTTTTTCAATTGGGTCATCAAGGCAATAGATAGAGAACAGGCAGTAGATCTGCTTGGCTTTGACTTCAGCTAGGCCTTCAGTTCAGTGCTACACAAGATGTTGGAGGTAGTGATGGGCAAAGTGGCCCCAATTCGCTCCGTGAAGTGATTTGCGGAGTGAAGGCGAATTCACGGAGTGCTCCACAATGCGAAGCAGAGTACTTTGTGTTATAATGTGTAATGCAAAGTCCATTGAAAACAATAACTTTGCATCACTTCGCCTCACTTCACCTTGTTTTTAAGCTCCAAAGGCGAATTTTGCAGTCATTCATGGGATTTCAGGTCACATGGGCTCTAGATTGTTCTGCACAGCCTCAGTTGGGGGTAGTGTGTGTAGGAAGCTGTAGGATACAATCTGCTCTGAGAGCTCTCTGCAATTCAAACCTTCAAAAAGCTGTTAAAAAAGCCTTTTTGGGTCATTTCTTTTGCTGAAACTTTAGTTCATTGATTATAAGGAAACCCTCCTGTGCTCATACCATCAAGCATTTATTGTTTGTGTATGGATTTTGAATGTTAATGTACAACATTCAGTCTGTGTACTGAGAGACAGTGGAAATGTGCTTTGCGGGAAGGGCGTATCTGTGGTGTAGGAAGATTAACTTGAAGAAAAAGACAGTGCTTTCTGTTTTGGTGATATTTTTCTTGTATAACTGTGTTCATGTACACACAGCAATATTTTCAATATTTCTTGCCATTTGTTTTGCAGCAGTGCATAATTTTAGTTTGTTTAATATATGTGGTTATATTACTTAAGTTTTCAACTTGCTATGCATTACTTAGTGTGTGTGTGAGTATGTGTGTGATGTGTGGCATCAAATCAGACACCTTTTATTGTGCCACATAATAATTTCAGCAATGTGAAGCTGCTATCCACTGCAGCTGTGTGATTTTTGTACTTCTTTGTGGTATCTTTACTGGTACTAGTACTAGTGACTGTTACTGCCTCAGTGCATAATTTTAGTTTGTTTAAAATATGTGGTCAAATTAGTGAAGTTTTCAATTTGCTATGCATTAATTAATGTGTGTGTGAGTATGTGTGTGATGCATGTTATCAAATCAGATAGCTTTTATTGTGCCACATAATAATTTCAGCAATGTGAAGCTGCTATCCACTGCAGCTGTATGATTTTTGTAGTTCTTTGTGGTATCTTTACTGGTACTAGTACTAGTGACTGTTACTGCCCCCCTTCCCCGTGGTCTGCCCCAACTGGCAAAGCTATTCTTTTCCAGATTTGAATTTCTGATGGTGAGCACTGGTTAGGTGTTGTGCCTTTGTGTCTGCATCTCTTCAGTGCACAACGAAATCTTAATTTGTCTGTGCATTTGCATCTCCATCTGTAACTTAAGTCACAGTTGTTTCTTTGGCTTCCCTTTAGAGTACTGGACAGGTGTGGTGCTTAATTCTGCATGAACACTGTACTCATAAATATGCATTTTTAAGTCAGGACCATCATCACGAGTCACTTGTGATACAAATCATGTTCTTCATCATCACAGTCATAAATGCAGTCACAAATCACAATTTACGATCATTCACGTTACGAATCACAACATACATTTTTTTTCTAGTTACTTGGATGTATTGTAAGCCTGTTTTGTAGTATCTCTCCAGGCTTCACCAACCCACCATTGTACTCATTGGTACGAATTTTTAAGTCTGGGAGTTTTAAGCTACAGCTCATCAGGGAACTACAGCAGTAGGCATTCGCGTTCCCAATATAGTTTCATACTAGTTATCTCACACCATCGACACTGAATCGTGTTCTTCATTATCATGGTCACAAATGCAGTCATAAATCATGATTCATGATCATTCACGTTATGAATAACAACATTCATTTTTTTTCTAGTTACTTGGATGTATTGTAAGCTTGTTTTTTAGTATCTCTCCATGCTTCACCACCCCACCATTGTACTCACTAATGTTTGCTTTTATGTCAGGGAGCTTTGTGCCACACCTCATCAGGGCCTGGGGAAGTACAGCCATAGGCATTTATGTTTCTTCTTCATCATGGTCACAAATGCAGTCACAAATCACATTTTGTGATCACGTCATGAATCACAACATTAATTTTTTTTAATAGTTACTTGGATGTATTGTAAGCCTGCTTTGTAGTAAATCTCCATGCTTCACCACCCCACCATTGTACTCATTAATGTTTGTTTTTAAGTCAGAGAGTTGGACAGTGTCTGCAGTACATACACAGACTGGAAAGAAGACTGGCTGCACACATGCAGTTTAGCACAGTATACTTGCACTGCTTGGAATACAAAGTGTCACGCATACGGAGGAGAACAAAAAAGGGCATAATTACATACAAGGGTCAGGGATGGTGGAGGAATACATTTCATAACACAGCAAGGAAGGTGTGGGGCGGCACATGGTGTGAGGAAAAAAAACTAATGTGGGATCCCATGGTGATCCAGCAGCAGTTCCAGCATGGACATAATTTACAACTGATGTCCCTCTGTGATCCAGCTGCTGCTCCACAGCACTCACCATCTCATTGTTCTCCTTGAAAGCACTCCAGAGAACTGGCAAGTCAGCCCGTGTTACACGCAGTTCTCTGGGGTCCACACGTTCTACAGGCTGACCTGCTGGTGGTGGTGGAGCTGGTGGAGCAGCAGGTGCTGCTGTTGCCCTCCTCTTCTTAGGGATGCCACAATGCACAGCTGCACCCCAGAAAAGACAAAAAAATGTAGCTTTTAAAAAAGCTGTTGGGTATAAATCAGTTTAAATCTCCTCCTTGCTCTGATCTCTAAGTATCAGCAGTCACAAAACACACTACTCTCTCTCTGTCTGCACAGGAGAAAGTAAAAGTGTCTGCTTGTATGACTCACTTTCTTTCTGCCTAGCTAAAGAGCATGTGGCTTAAAGTACTGTAAGCCATGTGATGTGTGGGGGGGCTGCCAAATCTGAAACACCAAGTGGATCACTTAGAATCATAATGAGGAATGCGAAGTCCATTAAAAACAATGACTTCGCCTTACTTCGCATTGCCATTCCACTTTAACACAAAGTGGTAATGACAAGGCAGGTGAAACACTACGTGCCCTCACATAACGAATTGTGTTCAAAATGCTACTCACTCATTCCTTCGCAGGTGGAATTTAAATTCGCTGCATCTCTAGTTGGAGGACATTGGATTGGATCCAGGTTTAGTTAGGTGGGTACTAAATTTGCTAAGGGGGAGAAGACAGAAACCAGTGGTTGATGGAGCAAAATCAGGGGACAGAGAGGTCATTAGTGGAGTGCCGCAGGAATCGATCCAGGGACTTGTCCTATGTATCTATGTTCATAAGTGACATTGGGAAGGGTGCCCAGGGAAAGTTGTGTTTTTTTGCTGATGACATAAAGCTATGCAGCAGGGTGGATCATGAGGAAGGTGTGCAGGAGCTCCAGAAGGACCAAGAGGAACCAGATAAAAGATTTAAGGTCTGGCAGCTGAGGTTTGATGCCAAGAAATGCAAATTAATGCACCTATGTAGGTGGAATTCATGCACATAACATTAGATGGAAGGAGTTAGACTGGCCACTTCAACAGAGGAGAGAGAGTTTGGGAGGTCATAATCAGTGACTCCCTCAAGCAAACATGTCAATGCATCAAAGTATACAGCAAGGCCTTAAAGATGTTGGGTTGTATAGGGATGGACATTGACAGTAAGTGAAGTGATGTGATTCTGCCATTCTACAGATCCATAGTGAGGCCTGCTCTGGAGTATGGTTCTAGAGCTGTCACCTGAGGAAAGACAACAACAGACTAGAATAAGTACAGTGAAGGGTCATCAAGATGACCAAGGGTCAACAGGGGTGATCCTAAGAGGAATGGTGGGAGGCCATAAACATGTATTCATTGGAGGCAAGACATACATTTCTCAGGGATACAAGCAATGTAAATAGTGAGGACCTATTTGTAAGAAATAGGAATGCAGTCATTAGGGAGCATAAGTAGAGGTTGGTGGGTGACAAATTAAAAGAGAAATTTGAGAAAGTTCTACTTCACTGAGAAGGTGGCGGAAATGTGGAACAGACTGCCAATGGAAGTGGAGGAGGCAGCTACCCTTAATGAGTTTAATCACAGCTGTGACAGGGCAAGTGGACTCATAGGGCTCAATTTTAAAAAAAGGGTTGCGTTTGTCACAATGGATTTGTGGCAGAGAGTTTGATGCAAGTGATGATTTGCATCAAGCAGTGCTGCAAGTCCAATTTTAGAAGAATTTGAGCCACAACTCCCTGGCACAAGTCCCTTGCACTGAACACAGGATTTAGACCAGCTACCCCCGGTCTACATTTGCACCATGGGGGGACTCATTTTATGGGGCTTGCACCAAACCTTTGGTGCAAGCTGCTGTAAAATGAGGGCATAGTCACAACTTGCATCCAAGGATATAAAATAGGGTGCAAGTTGCAGCAAACCCTCAGATGCAGGTACAGCAAACTTTGCGGGGACGCAGGGCTTGTTTGCAAGCCCTGCATTCCCATTTGAAAATCAGGCTCATAGTCTCTAGGGGGGGGCAATAAGGGTTTGAATGTTGGGGTAGCAGGGAGGACAGATATAGCTCACCAAGGCAGTAGGTCTGTAGGATGAGGTAGTATAGTAAGGGCAGACTCGATGAACATTCAGTCTCCTTCTGCCTTCAATTTCTGTGTTTCAACATGTTTGTATACATTGAGACAGTTAATGAAAATTTGAATTCTGTGTTATTTGTAGATTAAAAATAAGCTGTATACACCATTGAAGTGACATAAATGATGTCACAAAACATTTGTGAGAATGAAAATAATTTTATTGAACTAAAGTGTGGTGAGTTGAAGAGAGTCTACCATTATTCTTTGATAAATCTAGGAGGGCCATTTGGATAGGTACTGTTTTGAGCACAGTATATTACAATGTGTTCACTAAATAGATCACATAGATAATGGTCTACTCACTGGGAACATATTCAGAGATCACTCCTAGGGCCTTCAACTTGCAGTACTTTTGGTCTAGTTCAAGGCTGTATCTGGACAATAGATCATGGGGTAGAAGAGAGTAAAACAGAATGGACAGGATGGACCGTTGGTCTTTTTCTGCTGATATTATCTATGTTTCTGTGTTTCTAAGATCCTACATCTCAACCAATCAGCAATCAAAAATGGTTCAAAACCTACCTCAGTAATGTATCAGTGTTAGTGGCTGAGTAGGTACTATAGCATTGTCCCATATGGGTCTTGAGGAGTTTAAGGTCATAGGTTCCAGACCCACAACAGGTACTGTACTTGGGGTAATAACCACTACTGACACTGTAGTGCAGTACAAGGGGGTATGGCACTGTTCGGGTGCCATCCTTAAGATAAGACTTTAAATTTAAGTCTCTTCTGTCCATCTCTGCTCACTGTCCATATGGAAGTTAAAGATCCAATGGCACTTATTGAAAAGAGTAAGGACATTTTATTGATATGACTAAAACAAAGTCCATATAAAAATTCTCAACAAGATATTACAAATTGATCATACATCAGGGTGAATAAAGAATACAATCAACATAAAAGAAAAGCAAAATGTGATACAAATAAAAAAGCTTTGAAACAAAAACAAAAGAAAATATGATTAATCAGTCCCAGTTCTGTAGTGACCACCATGATGTGTTCAAAACCTTTCCAGTAAAATCTGAATTTATGTGAAAGAAGCAAATTAAACTCACACTTAAAAACAACATTCAATTCATGTTGAAGTTTTGCTAGTAAATATATTCTTCTGTTGTAAGAGAAACTGACAATGAGTTGTCCAGATGAACCATTTAAAACATGTTAGAATCAAATAAGATGTACTATGGGGTGCCATTTATTCAACCTTCAAGGAAGGACACCTTTGATTAAAATTTCATATATCATTTTCTGGTATAGTGGCTCTCACCAAGAATCTGCCACTTTGGCCCAGAAACAAATATAGGAGCAGCTGAAAAAAAGATGTTCCATGGTGTATGGATCAGCTCATACTGGAAGCTAGAATCTCAATCGCCACTAGCTTCCTCCTCCCGACAATCACATATGCTGCCCCAGTTGTGCAAGGGTTGGGAAAGTTGGAGATGTACAGACAACAGGTGGTCTACAACAAGGAGGCTGACTTCGCATCCCAGGCCAACCCTAGGGATCACCACTGTGACTCTCTATCTTTCCTAAACTGGCCCTCACTGGACACTCACCTCCAGTACCCCTTGCTTTGCCTAGCATACGAGTTAGTCGGCCCCACACACCCCCGCGCTTCTCTGGCCTTGTCGCTCTTAAGGCCAATCACTGACACCTCCATATATCAGGCCGAACCCTCCTAGACTCCCCAGGACTAGAAGCAAAGTGGGCGGCAGGTCATTTGCCCTTACCGGCCCCCTCTGTGGAACCAGCTCCTGTCCAGGGTGCAGGAAGCCCCAACAATCAAAAACATCTGCACTAGACTTAAGGCCCACCTTGTGGTCACTAGTTCCTACTGCTGCACTAATTCTTGACACGACCGATGAGATAAATGACTAATCCTGCTCCTATCCTCCAACACTGTCCCAACAATATGTCTACCTGCTAAATTAATCGCTTAAGGTTATTACTGCTGTACAACTAACTCATCACATTTTGTACTGCTATTCATCAGTTTCTGATCTCCTAACTGCATTGTTGTGACTTCTGTAACCTACACTAAAGCTGTATTTACTTCTTGTTTCTTTTTATTATTCCCAGGTCGACCCTGAAAAAGGGACCTCTGGGGCTCAGTGGGCTAACCCGGTCACCAAAATTTAATAAATAAATAATAAATAAATGGTTCTTGGAGACATCCCTCATGGGAGCCTAACCTGTCCAGAATGGACTTGTGTGAGTCTTTTACATTTAAACTGCCATAGCTGTTAAACAAGTGTATCTCACATTCTTTTAGGAATTCTGGGATCAGTTAGCTGTTTTATAGCATTGGATTCTTTGTTACTTGGTTTAACCACAAAGACAGGCTGGATGGAGAAATAACCATCGGTAAGGGTGTTATAACTGTTTCTTCTGGTCATGGATAGCATACGATACATATTTAAATCCCAGTTTTTCAGCTTTTGACAGTGTCCAAATAGGACATCAAGTAACTTCCAGGCTCCCATATCTCTGGAGCCTCTGTCCTAGACTTGCGAAAACCCAGATACCAAGGGCAGCATTCACAAAAGAGATGTACTGGCTGCAAGTGAGCTGTACTGGTGCATCCCAAAAATGCGCCATGAAATGATTCACAGACAGGGTGGCTGTGCCATTGCATCCCAGATGTGCTGTACCAAACAGGATGCACTGGAGAAGCATAATAATGCTATGCGGTGCATATAGAGGTGGCGTACAGATGCATATACAATGCAAAGCAATTCACAGTGCAAAAGGAAGGTGCAACTACATAGCAAACCTGGCACAAGTACCAAATGCACCATGAAAAGATAAGTATAAAAGAAGCAGACTTAAGTGCAAGCCACCAGCAGGTCAGCGGCAGAACAGCAGCATCAGCACAGTGTGAGAGTGACAAGGAGAGCGAGCACACCAACACCATGGATGGAACACCATTTGTTATAGTTGGACTACTAAAGATATGAAGAGATGGGGAGGTGGAAAGCACCGTAGGCAGCCGGCCCCATGGCGGTATCATGTCAGGCTGTCCTTCAAGCAGCTGACAGATGCAGAGACAGTAGGTTGATGCCGCCTGGATTGGGCTATTCTGAGGCAGCTCTGTGGGCTGTGCCATGAGGAAATGCAGGAACCCACTGGACGTGGTCATGCCATATCAGTGGAGACCAAGGTGACAACAGTAATGTGCTTGCTTACCACGGGGACCTTCCAGAGGCCTATTGAAGACATCACTGGCATATCACAGGCCTCCACTTCCCATCTCCTCACACAATTTCTCACTGCACTGCTACCACGTGCTTCAGAATATATCCAGTTCCCCAGCATGCAGGCAGAGTGGACAGAAGCCATGAAGAAGTTCTACAGGGTAGCATGCATGCCAGGCATCATAGGGGCCATTGACTGCACCCATGTGGCAATCCGTGCATCACCTGGTGATGATGTGGTAACATACATCAACCATAAGGGATACCACTCCATAAACTGCCAGGTGGTTTGCAAAATGCCACAGGGTGCATCAGCAATGTCTGCGCCACATAACCTGGGAGCACAGATGATGCCTTCATATGGCACCAGTCTGTCCTGTGCCACAGATTTGAGGTAGGGGACATACCAAGCAGCCATTTAGTAGGTGCGTGGGACATGGCAACCAGCCAGACAACAGGGCACTATGGCACAGGATGGGCGGGCAGGTGAGCAGATAGCACCATGCACAAAGTGCACAGGGTGCAGCAGATGTGGGACTGCGGAGGGGTGTAAGGTGACACAGACAGACACCAGCCGGTACAGGGTGGCACATGTGCAATGCTTGGATTGTGGGGTGCAGTGCCATTGGAGTCATGTTTGGCAAGGACAAGCACAACACATACAGACAGCTGCCACTGCTGCAATGCACACCAGGCAGGACAATGGTGGGCATGGCACGTGTGTCCCCAATGGCAGTCGTGGCCTGGGGTCAACAACAGCAGCAGGCCCAGCAACAGTAGGTGTATGGTGGGGGTAGGATTGCAGGGAAGGGACAGACAAAGTTAGTGGTGGACGCTCAGCACACACCACAGTGCAGCATGGTGCAGGGAGGGGGGGCATGCTGCAAGTGTCACCAGTGTACTAACAGTCACCCTTCACCCCCACAGGTGACGCTGCATACACACTGAGGCCCTGGCTCCTTACCCCCTGCCAATGACCCAGAACAGAGGCAGAGGATCTTTATAACGAGGCACACACCACTAAGCCCACCATCATAGAGCGTGTCTTCGGCATGTTGAAGATGCGCTTTTGGTGCCTGTGTAGGTTGGATGGGGCCCTACAGTATAGCCCTAAGATGGCCTGTGGCATATTGCTGGCCTGTTGTATGCTACACAACATGGCCATTGACTGTGCAATAGCTGTTTAGGCCAGTGAGGCTGACAGTTCCAGGGAGGAGGAGGAGGAGGAGGAGGACGGTAGGGAGGAAGATGCAGTGGAACAGGGCCAGAAAACTGGATCACCAATGGGACAGTAGGACCTACGGCCAGCCATAAGGTCAAGGCTCTATAGGAGCACTCTGATGGAGGAGCATTTTGGGAACCATAGGTAAGTATCACAGGTATGTATAGGGAAGGTGCACAATGGTAACAACAGGTAGACACATAGCCGTGCAGTGCACGGCAGACACAGCATAGCAGACACCCAGCCCAGCATGGGTGCACAGATACAACACATGCCACACAGTGATGTTGGGGCAGCAGTGAACCACAGATATGCCAGGCACCATGAGGTCCAGAGACACACACACACACACACACACCTCACAACACACACGTGTGCCACAATGTCAGTACCAGGGATGGCATGGATCAGTGTGCACTGCTGCTGGCACACAGGTGCAGCAGACACTGAACCACACTCATCATGCCCATGCCACACGGCACAACAGTGGTGCACACAGACATGCAGATGGCACTGCACAGGGAGCCCATGATGGCATTGCACTGGGGCAGGCGCATGCCATCCACACCACCCCAGGCACCATTATCCAGACGAGTGGGACACAGAGGTGGAAAGCACAGCAGCTGTTGGAATGGGGACCTGGACAACAAGGGAGGCACCACAACTGCCATGGACATAAGGGCAGCCCCTGCAATGACTGATGGATGCATCCATAGCACCACCAGTCACAGGGGATGTATTCTACACCCCTCTAGGGGTACTGCAATGACACTGTGAATGGATGTTCATTAGTGTGGTGGTCCCATGAACCATGTCTGTGAAGGGGATGCTGAGCAGTGCAACATGAGGCAATGGCATCAGCAGTGATGGGTCCACCTGATGTCACTGCCTGGGTGTACGGGAGGTGCTCCTGGGTGTCCAGCTGGAGGCTCGATGGCCACAGCGCATACCGGATGCACACTGTGCCTCGGCAGTGGATGCAATCTGCTCCAATGCTACAGTCATGCCCACCCACAGTAGGTGTGCCTCTGTCAACATCTGGGCCCTCCATGCAACCACAGACTCATGCTCCAGGACCATCAGTATCTGGAGGCCCCTGAACTCTCCACGCAGGACTGGCTGCCCCTCCACAGTATCATGCAGGAGGTGGACAGAGCCCTTAATGTTGTCAGCAGGTGATGGCTCACAGTGATTTTGCTGACAGGTGGGTGGTGAAACAGTCTTCTGAGGGGCATCCACGGGTGGTGGTTGTGCCATGGCAGGCTGCGGCATGGGAGGGGCTTGGGCATGCTCAGCCCCATCATGTCCACAGCTAGTGTTTTCACATTCCAACGGTGTCTGCGTGTGTCCCACAGCACTTGAACATAATGCCCTTGATGGCTCCACCACCACACCTGGACTAGATGCAGAGGGCATAGCACCCACCACCGTAGGCAGCTGTGTGGCCTCTGCATCCATGCCATGTGCAGCAGTGCCATTAATGGTGTCAGAGGCCACCTTCACAGGCACCTGTGTGCTGCATTTCCCACTGGTGGCTATGTATCCCTCTATCTGGGTGGCATCATCATCTACTGGGTCATCACTGTACGCCCCCTGAATGCCAGAAGCTAGCACAAGAAGGGTGTCAGCAATGTCCACTGCATCTGCTGGGTCATCATCAGACAATCCCAGTAGATCCTCCAGCCATGTGTTGACATTGCCGCCAGCAGTGGCAGCATTGGCAGAGGGGCCTGATGAGCCCACCAACACTGGTCCTGGAGCAGGTGGTACTGGTGCAGTGGATGGTCCAGGGATGGCACCATTCACCGCAGTGCACACAGCCCTGTGTAATAGGCCAGCATCATTGCCCGTTATGGCATCTTGTGCAGCCATGCCTGTGGCTGCACTTGTGAGGCATGATGAACCTGTGGAAAGAAGAAGAGAGAACATGGTTAGTATCACTGGGTTATGCAGTGGCATATGTACATACATGCATACATACCTATATGTACAATGTGATACAGTGTTGTGCCATGGTTGCACATGACAGTCCCTGGCATGGCTGTGCAGTGCCTATAATGCTGCTGCAGCTATGCACCTGCGGTGACCAGTTCTGTGTAGTGACAGGGCCATGGCCACATGGTGCCCTGTGTGCCTATGCTATGACATGCCCATCTGACAGTGTTCATGTCCCAGCAGCCTGACTGGGATCAGCCCATCACATGTGCCACCATGGGCATGGACTGTTAGACACAACGTAGCACAGCATGGGCCACACAAGGGCCACCACCACACGTGGTACATCACATGGGACCACACTCACACAGTGGCACACATTGGGACTGGCATGGCAGCCAGGGCACACACATGGCCAGACACATGCCATGTACATGGCTACTGATAGTGCTGTGATGGGCTGCCACCTGTCTGGAACCACCCTCCAGGGACACCCTGCACTGCAGACCTGGCAATGGTTGTCACTAGGAGCTCCTCATTTGGGCTCAGGTGCATATCAGATTGTGGGACACCCCCTGTCCGTCACAGGGTGGCCTTAACGTGGGCCACATTCTCCTTTGCCCTCCTTTTCCCATCGTTAAGGTGCTTCCTGCACTCCAGGGTTGTACAGTTGCACTTGCCCATGGCATTCACATGATGGGCCACCACCTCCCAGCCCTCCTCCCATGTTGTATGACTGCCACCCCTGCCTGATGGTACATCACGCCGCAGACTGTAGGCTTCAATGAGGGCCTGCTACTCATCTTTTGTGAAGTTTGGCCATCTTCAACTGGCAGCACTGTCTTCTCCTGACATACTGGTTTCTGTGGGAGAGTACAGCCAGACATTGGACATGCACATGAGGATTCCCGTGTGCCCATTATCGACATACAGTGGTTGCAGAGTGCCATCACAGCACCTGGCTGACAAAGTCTGCAGGCAGTGCATGTGTGTAGTGGTGCATGGTGTGCTGTGGCTGTCAGTGCTGCGTCTGGCATGGTCGGCTGACCTGCCATGGACAGCTGCATGGCCAAGGACATACCAGCTGTGATGCCACTGCCATTATGCACACCTCAATGTTTGTGTAGGCACATCAGTTGCCAGCATAACCCCCCTCCCCACTGGGGTGACCTGTGGGACAGTGTGTGACACAGCATGTCATGCAACAGCTGACCCTGCACATGGCTGGATGGCAACAGGCTGTCCACTGACCATTGCATCATGTGGATTGGCTACACTAGTCCTGGACTTGTAAACAAACAGATGACTGTTTCACAGTCTGTTGGCAGTCATCTGTACCCACCTCTCCAGGGTCGTGCCTGAATCTAGGCAGCAGTTGTCTAGTGCACATACCCAGTCCACAGGACCTAGTTTAATACATGTGGAAATGTAATAGTGCTCACCTTCAAGTCTGTGAATCCTCTCAGTCACCTATTCTCAGTGTGGGCTGAGTTGGGAGCACTTATGGCTCAGGGCATGCAAATGAGGACGGGGCAGCGATAATGAGATGCTAAACAGCTGGGATGCCCCTAAATACGTTAGTATGCTGATTTGGGTGCATTGACTGTGAATTGCTTAATTGCCCTCAGCTCATCTCAATCAGCACACTGTATCTGCTGCATTGGGCACATCTCTGAATGGTGCATTACCCGCACATTCACAGAGCTTTTGGGGCATCTTAATGAATGGGGCGCAAGTGCAAGAGCACATTATGTGCACATGTGCTGTGTGTTGTATCCCTGTTGCAGCACTGCAGTTGCACGATTAGGCTGACACTTGCACCGCAGACATGCATATAGTGGATGTCATACAGTGCAGTATGTCTGTGCATGTACATCCCCCTGCGTGGTGCACATTGTGACAATTTTCAATAGTTTACACGGATCACGCAGTACATGCCATGGTGCGACAATGTGCTACTGCACATCACAAGCACCATGCACAATAGTGCATGCCAAATGTAATATGGTGGACAGCTACATATTGTGCATGCACGACATGGTCATGGCCCTTGACCCTGCATTCCTGCCATTGCATTGCACATTGCGCATGCTCCTGTGGGTGCATGACTGACTAATTGCATAACACGTCAATGTGCATGGGGCATGCATGTGGCCCAGTAGTGCATGTGGTGCCATTTGCCATGTTCTCTCTGCAGGGTCTGCAGAGTGCTGTACACCTGTTGCTCAGCTGGGATGTCCAGAGAAGCCAGAGCAGGACAGAGGGCCATGGACTAGTTGGAGGTCAAGCTGCTCCCCCTGGTGGCACTTGTCCTCCATGTTGAGGGCCAGTTGTTTGGCAGGGATGACCTGCAGGTGCCCAGGGAAACTGTCTGGGCCAACATTGCCCAGTGCCTGGTGCACTGCACAGGGTTCCCCACACTGGGGAACAGTGTCGCTACCAGTATGGCGACCTGGTCAGAAGGGACCAGACACAGCTGGAGAGGCTGTGGGTACGTGCATGCAGGGGTGCACTACCAGTGCCGGGTAGATATTTCACAAATGTGTGCAGCACAGGTGCTTGTGGGGTGGGGTTGGGTCACATTACATCATCAAACTCACGTGGGCACTCCCCAGCGTGCACACGTGGGTATGGCTGCACCTGCCCTGTGGTGCCCTGCCATGCATGATACATGGTCTCTGCATCTCTGTGATGGTGTGTGTGTGGGACGGGAACACTGAGAAGAGCATTTAGTGGGACCACCGTGTGCTATGCATATCCATGTCTTGGCACTTTGGGGGCTCAGGCATGGCTGCTGTGCACAGCTGCTGACTGCATGGCCATTCACGGGTCTTGCACTGGATGTGTACACCAGCACTGCATGCCCACACTGGTGTTGGGGGATGGTTTGTGCACCGACGTGTCTACTCATGGCGGTCTCTGTTGTGTCTTGCAGGGCTGGAGGCCAGGCGGTGGGCCACGGTGGCTGCGGAGGAGAGGCAACGGGGCTGCAGCTGGAGCTCCTCATGGTGGCTGTATGGGAGCAAGTAGGTGGCAACCTTGTGTGTGCATTGTTTGTCTGGTGGGGTGGGCTACTGCTCAGTGGGGGTTGTGTGTCTGCAATGGGACTTAGTATGTGTTCTCTGTGTTCTTGCTGTAGGTCCCCAGGATCATCAAGCAGCGGCTGGCGGTGGAGGTGCCTTGGACCAGCAATGGAACCTGTACCAATGGATACAACAGGCCATCCAGGAGTCACGCAGACCCATCCACAGGATGCAGGGTGCCTTCAGTGCACCCTAGGGGCTGGATGGGGTTGGGGCACAGAGGTGCACGGCCACGAATGTACAGTAGCCATCTTCCATGTACATGACTGTATATGTTGTATATAGCCTGCTGTTTCCCCCACCTTCCCTATCTATGTTGATGTCCCCGCCCCTCCCCCTTCTTGCTCACCTGTTTGCATACATCGTCCCTTCTACCCAATCCCTTTTGTATTGGTATTTGTACATATTTTCTGCTGTTTCTTGTGATTTCATTGTTATTGTTCTTACTGTTATTTATATAAATAGTTTGATTCTCTGATATGGTGTCTGTTGTCATTCACTGTTCCACAATCCTGGGATTGTGTACTGTCAGTGGCTCTTCACTGTTCCCCTTGCTGTCATGACCCTGTGTGCCCCCATCTATGTATGGTCTCCTTCCCCCCTGCAGCCCCCCCCCCATGTGGCCTCACTGTTGCCTGTGGTGTGGGTAGGCCTCATGTCCTGCTGCTCATGTACCTGCCCCCAGTCTGTGTGTGCTGATTATGGCCTGCATACATTGCACTGCTGCAATATTGGTCTGTGTGCCTCTGTGCGGTGTCCTGTGGTTGAGAATCTGGCCTGGCTGTGTGGCACTGTGCTGGCAGGGTGTGCTGCCCAATGTTTTGCATGGTGTCATTCTGTGTGTCCCCCCCCACATGGCCACAGTCTTGGTCACCTGGGGTGTTGGCTTTGTCCAGTGGCCACCACCTTGCTCCTTTGATTTGCATGTTGTTGTGTGGCACCGTGCCAGCTACAGTGTACCTGTGCTATGGCGACTGCCATGTGCCTGTGTGGGTTATGGCCTGGGCCTCTGGGTGTTGTTCTGTTTGCCCAGTCTCAATATCGTGCCTGTTTTGGCCACTGTTGTGCCCTTGGCCTCTCTGGTTTGTCCCATTGGTCATGTGATCCTCTCTCCTTTGTCCTACTGCCATGTTCCCTGTTGCTCCCACATGCCTTGCTGGATTGCTCCGTATTCATTGTGTTGCTCCCCTGGATGGTTGGGTGCATCCCACATGTGCTGGCGCATCTCCACTTGTGCTGTGCCCTTTCTGCATGATTCACAGTGGGGTTGCGCTCGGCACATCCCTTTGTGATTTGCCCGGCATTTGGTGGGCGCATCTCACTTACATCCAGCTCATTTCTATTGTGAATCCTTCCCCAAGAGTGAAAACGAGAAGTCCGATTGTTCAAATTTGAGTCTGTACTGTTAATACAACATAAAGATTACTATAAAAGAATGAACAAAAAACAGGGTTTAGCATACCTAAGCCACCTGATTTAATGAGTAAGTTATTTTACTTTTTATAGGATTAATCCTACTTCTCCAAAGGGCTTGGAAAAACAGGCTGAGAATACGTTGTTACCTCCAAGGTGACAGGCAGGGTGAAACATAACTGACATAAAAAGTGAAAAAGTAATTTTTTTACTTGAAAAATATTTTCTTTTTACTCATAGCCCAATTCTTTCATTGAGCCACTATGGCCCTGTACACATTAGGACAGTTAAAACATTTTAAGGTAGTTAAAACATTTTAACTGTTACAAACATGGCTCCCATCTGCATTAAAACACAGTTGTTTACTGTGTTACAAAACCGTGCTAAAACCCTGAAGCAACCCCAGTCTTAAAACTGTTTTCAAGAACAGTTCACATGGAGAATTCGTTTTACCTGCTAATGTGGACGGGCGTCTCTAGTGTGTTCTCTGTCCATGCTAAAAATAAATAATAAAAGCATGTCATGAGGAACCGAGTTTAAGTGCATTTCTGATCACTGATGTGGATGGGAGTTGGCTCAGGAATAACCATGTTCAAACATGGTTGATGAGAGATGTGGACAGGCTGCTGTGGTGAGTTGCAAAACGTTTTTAAAAATGAAACACAGCACACTTTGATAATGTGTACAGGGCTTATATGTTTGGGCTGTGAGATCTTAAGGAACCAATTGTGCCAAGCTGTATTCCAATCTCCAAAATAAATACCCAGGATTTTTATTGGTGCAGAAGAAAGTGAAGTGCCCCCATGTAACTCACTTTATCTAAATTCTTAGGGCCCAATGCTATTGTTGTACTTTTTCCTAAATTAAGGCTTGAGCCAAAGATTGTAGAAAAAATGTGAAAAACATAAAGAGATTCTATGCCTGATTTAATATTACAAATAAATAAAATAAGTAATTAAACTGAACCCAGCTAGTTTTCATATGAGGCATTAGATCAGGCCTTGCTCTTTTAAATCTTGGGGATCCTTAAGGTGTGGTCCTTGGCCCTTTTCTTTTGTCAGTTCCTGTTAATGACCTCCTGAAGCACATCAGGTGTGATCTACTGCACATACTGCTTGTTTGCAGTAACACTATTCTCTACTATAGTGCAATGACAATGTTTAAAGTTAATTCAGTACTCCAATATGATTTCAATACAATCTTCTTCTGGTTCTTCAACAGCCACCTTCTCCTTAACGCAACCAAAACTAAGTCTACAGTGTTTTGATTCCAGAACTGGCAACTCAGGGCCCAATTTTTAAAAGCGATGCAGTTGCTGCAACCCCCTGGTGCGCTGAACAAATGGCGCAGGGGCCTTGCGGCATTCCCCCCACACAAATCATGATTTTCCATTCCCTGTGCCAAAATGCACAAGTTAGATGAGCTCCCCACTGGTCTAACTTTGTACCAGTCTGGGACCATTTTTACAGGGCTTGTGCCAATTCTTTGGCACAAGCTGCCGTAAATTGTGAAAAATGTCACAACTGCACCCGAAGTACTAAAATCAGGTGCAGGTTGTGGCAAACTGTTTGGGTGTAACTGCACCAAACACTATGGTTGACAAAGGCCTTCATGCAAGCCCTGCGTCAACCTTTGAAATTTGGGCCCATTTAGTTAATACACATGCAATAATAACATCAGAGGAAAACACTACTGAGCAAGTCAGCCTATTCAAATAATTAGTAATCTGGCTTGACATATCATTTAGTGCATATAGTAGACACATTGATCATATCTTAACAACCATGGAGGCTCAAGCTCAACATTCTGTACAGGTCTAAATGTTGTATTAGTACTGGCAGAGGAAGCAGGTTGTCTTTCACTTCTTGTTCACTTCCATCTACTATAGAGGCATCATACACCACTGTGCAAACAAAACCGGTCTGCTGCCTGTCGATTATTTGTGTAACATGTTGGGCAGATTCTTCATCTCCTGTTGATGCTTTACCAGTCATTGCCTATTGTATAAAAAAACACAATTTTGTCTCCATTCACCACATGTGCCTGCAGTAAAACTCAATTGCACAGACAAAAAGTGGGCACCACGATAAATACTGAGCAAAAAAATCTATTAATGCTTTAAAAAAGTGTTCAAGTGCTCAATTGCAACAATGCAGTTGTCCCACAGGTTGGACACGTCACACATGGTGTGTCCAACCTGTGGGGCAACTGCATTGTTGCAGTTGAGCACTTGAACACTTTTTTTGAGCCTTAAAAGATTTTTTGCACAGTGTTTATCATGGTGCCCATTGCCTGTTGTATGACTAGCTTAACTGGCAATGTCCCTCAGTCAGGCATCTGTGTATCATGCACAGCTGTGCACAAGGAAAAATCCCTGATCATCTCCTAGCTTACATCATATAGTCAAACAGACCTTGTTTATTCCATTTAATAGCAACACTTACCTTCTCAATTAACAGGATCAAGTTTCGGTTTGATATAAGGGTTTTCAGTATGTACAGCACCATACAGATGGAACAAATTCCCTCCCCAACTGAGGAAAGCTTCTTATTTGCAAGTACTCAAGTCCAGTTTTTCACCTTATAATAACTCCCTGTATTTGTTTTGCTCAGGTATCCTCTGCTCGACTATGATCATGCTGCATAGCAATGCATATGCTCTTTATTTGCTGTAATCCAGCATTAGTAGCTTGCCTTGGTTACTGTTTGGACATGCTCACCTTTACAGCTTGTTTTTTGCCTTGTATATTTTAGCCAGTATGTAGCTACTTTCTAGAGTCAGTGACTCGGCTGGTTGCATAATCACCTCTAAGACCAGAAGATCAGAACGTTGTGGGTTCTAGCCCCACTCCAGGAACTTGGGATGAAATCCCAACACTGACACTGCAGCGCAGCATAAGGGGGTGCTGTATTCCTGAGGTGAGATACTACACCGAGATCCTGTCTGCCTGCTCTGGTTGTTCAATGGGATGTTAAATAGCTCATGGTACTTCTCAAAAAGAGTAGAGGAATTTTATTTAAAATGAAATAGTAATACAGAATTTACAGATATCATACAAAAATCAAAGAAAATTCACTTACGACAACAATAAAATTAGAGGAAAATAAATTCCATGAGAAAATCAATAAATCCTAATGTCACAAACAAGTGCAAAAGATCTTAATATTTACAATATCCATATACAGTTCTGCCAAAGCATATCTACTGTATGATGAGGTAAGGCTAGCACTTCAGAGGCACAGACTCTTTTTACTGCTTTATGTACAGAGTCTGCTACAACATTGAGGGGGCTATATTTTTTTTTGCCGCACAATGAGAGCACAGCGTGCCTGGCAAAGCTAAAATTTATAACATGTCATAGAAATCTGAAAAGTGCTTTCCTTATATTTCACCCAAATACCTGAAAAAAGACTTAAAACCACTTCATGCTAGGAAACATGAATAAATAATGGCTCTCGACACAGTTTAGTTAGGGTATCCCAAATGAGACTGCAACACAGCATGAAAGTTTGACTCTGTTTCAAGAGTATTAATGCAAGACTTTCTTAGGCACATTCTTTCCTCCACCTTTTGTGTTTGTGTTCAGCTTTAACTGCCATTTCGCCATGAACCCCCAAGCCAACAACCATCCCACATCGGATGAGACTTCTCTTATTGTTTAATTGTGGATGGCAAAATGGCAATCTGGGGGACTGAAGTGGTCAGCAGCAGCAAATGGTGGCATGGCTGTGCTTTAATGTTCTGGTCTGATTGGTGGCTTCCTTCCAATTGGCTCACCAAAGGAGCGAAGGTGCTGCTCGTCTGGAGGCGGCAGTCAGTTGATACATAGGTTAAATCTGCTGCAGCTGATTGGTCTATTTGTAAGTCTGTTGGAGCGTGGGAAGCAGCAACTGGACTTGGGGGGGGGGGGGGGGGTAAAATTACAGTTCAGATGTCCCTTCTGTGAGCTATAGAGATAAGGCTTCAGCTTCAGTGAACAGCAAAATGGTGATCTGGGGAACTGGAGCAGCTGGAACTGTTTACTAGAAAAGTTGTGCACTGTCTCCACTATGAGCTTCCATTTTCTTATTTTAATGAGAGCCTGATACATGTACCTAGGTACAATAGGGTCCAGACAATTATTCAGAGCTTGAAAGTCCCTATATTTCAAGTTTTGAAAACACTGTACCACCCTTTCTTCTACTAAGGGAGACCATGTATTAATGGGGCAAAATCAAAGGAAAAAAAACAAATGGGTTCCACATTCCATAGCCAGCCATTCTGTCTAGTCTAGTAAGTCCATTCTCTTTTTATGGGATTAAATCTTCCCCCAAAGGCCCTGATAAAATAAACTATATATTTTAGCTTCAAAACATTCAGGGAGTGGGTACAGGGAGTTTATATACAGAAAACTTGTTAGGAGCAGGGTATTAATCAAAAAGACCAACTTATTAAATGGAGTTAGCTCACAGGAAGGGATAGTGACCAGTGGGCTACCTCAGGGATCAGTTTTGGGACAGGTCCTTGTCAATGTCTTTGTAAGTGACAAAGCGGAGGAACTGGAAAGAAAGGTCTGCCTCTTCGCAGATTACACCAAGATCTGCAACACAGTAGACACACTTGGTGGGGGGATGGGTAGGGATCTGAAAAGACTGGAGGAGTAATCAAGGGAATGGCAGCTGGGGTTTAATGCCAAAAAGTGCAAAATAATGCACTTGGGCCATAGAAACTTGGATGCAGAATACAAAATGGGCAGAGTGATACTGACAAAGATCAAGCAGGAAAGAGACCTAGGGGTAAACATATTGGGCAACCTAATAGTGGCCAGACAGTGGTATAATGCAGTCAGAAGGGCTAGTGGGATGCTGGGGTGCTTAGGAAGGGGTATAGCCAGCAGGAAAAGGGGAGGTAGTGCTGTCCCTACATAGATCACTGGTAAGACCTCACCTTGTGAACTGTGTCCAGTTCTGGAGTCCACATCTCAGGAAGGACATATACAGTGTACAGGCAGTTCAGAGGAGGGCTACCAAAATGATGCAGGGCCTGCGTCAAAAGCCCTATGAAGACAGATTTAATGGGCTAAATATGTACACTCTGGGGGGTATGAATATGATAGACCTTTAAATTCCTTATGGGGTAAATAAGTACAGGAGGAAGGTATTTTTCACAGAAAAGGTGCTCTAGAACAAGAGGGTATGATATGAAACTAAAGTGGAGTAAATTCCACAGAGATGTGAGAAAATACTTCTACACAGAAAGGGTGGTGAATGCCCTGAACAGCCTTGTAGCAGAGGTAGTGGAGGGAAAAACAGTGGTGGGGTTCAAAAATGCCTGGAACAAGCACAAAGGAATTGTAGTGGTAGGGAAGGCAGGGGAAGAGGTGGTGCAATAGATCAAGTTTGGTCTGCAGCAAAAAGCAAAGGTTTAAAAAAAAGGCTGGCTATGTTGGCCTAGTGGTCCTTATCTGCCATCACATTCTATGTTTCTGTTTCATTCTTTGATAGAAGTCTATTCTTTCATGTAAGAAGCTTAAATGCCACTTTTTTAAAACAGGCTTGTCAAATTACCCACAAATAAGTCAGGCTAACTAAAGGAGACTACCAATATTATAACTGGTAGGTAGCCAAACTAATACCAGAGATTTCTATCACATCTTCAGAGCTATTAACAATATTTATTTTTATTTAGCTTTTGTTGATCAGGTAAGCACACTAGACACACATATGCCTATTTTTAGGTGTGACCCAGTGACATGCCCAATCTGTATACCAATGCTTTTATTAAAATTATTCCTTGATCCTGACAGTGCTGAAAAAGTATTTAAAACTTCCTGTACTGGGGTACCTGAAGCTGGATCTCCTAAAACAATGCACAAATCATCAGCATAAACCAGTGTGTTTCTTTCTGGGGTGTCAGGAGAAAGTTGTATGCCCTTTATTGTCTAATTACTCTGGAGCAGTTTGATCAGTGGGTCCAGGGAAAACAACATACCACAGGGGAATAAAGGGGCCCCCTTTCTCACCCCCTGCCTGACTTGAATTGTAGGACGTTGACCAGAGTTCACCAATGTAAGAAAATAAGAACCATTATACAATAAACCCATCCATCAATAAGTTTTGGGAATCCCACAAAGGTGAAACACATTCAGCAAATATCCAAAGGTGACCCAGTCAAAGGCCTTCTGTTGATCAATCAACAGTAGAAAACCAGACTCTGAACCTTTTCCACCCCTCTAGAAAAGTTTGTGCAGTACGATAAGATTATTATAGATAGATCTGTCTTGTATTGCATGTTTGTGAGGGAGTGAGGACCACCAATGAATGCCAACCTATTGGCAAGTATCTTGGAAAGGTTCTTTTGATCTGTGCTGAGAAGATACAAAGGAATCCAGTTACTTCAAATTGATCTATTACAGCTTTTAAACAAACATATTAAGAAAGCTGAGGCCATAGAGAAAGGTTAGCTTTTTTAACAGGGCAGTATTGAACACAATCTTTAAAACTGGACCAAAAAATGAAACAATTTGTACACTTCTGTAGGCAAACCAGATGAACCTTGGGCAGTGTTATCCCCCAGTCTTTTCACTTCAGATTCTACCTCACTGAGGTGAATAGGGGCAGTTAGCAAGGTAGCATCCTGTGAGGAAATACGGGATATGTTTAGGTGACATGTTTGTGAACCACGTTCTTAATAGAGTCCTGGGTAGTCACAACAGGACCCCAGGGGTAGTTGTTAAATCCAACATTTTCCTTTTCTTTGCCCTATCCTGGCAGTTAGTGACTTTATCCAGGTGTTGGGAGCAGCCCTGAGTATCGAGCCTAAGTATCTCCTGCTCTGGAACACTCCCTGACATATTCAGTGACCACATTATGACTTACTGCATATGCAAATTGCAGCTACCCCACTTTTCCCCAACTTACCATTGGGTTAGATCCTTACGTTTGCTAAACGCCACCGCACTACTACAAGATCTTATTTCCTCTGACTGCTCTCTATTCTACTGTTCTACTAATGTCAATACTGCACTCTCCTTGTTGTGCTACCTATTAAACAAAGGTTGTAACACCCATGCCCCATCACGATTCCGAAGAGTAAGAAACTTACACCACCCTTGGATATCAGCTGACATTATCAAGGTTTGCACTTCATATGACTGTGCGTAGACTCACTATAAGGCTTCACTCTCCTACATTGACCTCTCAACCTACTGCTCACAAAGAAACTCGTGCACTAAAGCTATAAGACAAGCTAAAGCCCACTACTTCAGGAATACCTTACAGGAAAACATGAATCTCCTCATAATTTCTGGCATATCATCTCCTTCCTTTTCAACCCCCCCCCCAAAGTCCTCAGCCCCCTAGCTCATCATTGACGGCAACCTAGTCTCTGACCCCCTCACCATTGCCTCCACCCAAAACAATTTCTTCACAACATATACCCTTCCCTCCAAACCTGCAACCCCACCACCGTTTCCACACACTCCCACATGTCCAAATAGCTTTCACTTCTCCTCCATCATGCCCTTCAAACACTGAATCCTCACAAAACTAGCCCAGACAGACTTGACCATCTCCTTCTTCAAATCTCAGCACCAGCCATTGCCCATCCGCTGCCCTATCTACTAAACCTTTCATTCTCCAGATGTACAGTCCCTCCCAAGCCTGGAAATCTCCTAAAGTGATCCCCCTTCACAAAGGAGGCAATCTCACCACACCAGGAAATTACTGCCCCATCTCCCTCCTCCCTTTATTAACCAAGCTCCAGGAGTCCCTAGTCTTTACCAGGCTCTTCCACTCCGAGTCTTCCACTAACGTCCTTGCACCCTACCGGTCTGGCTTTCAAAAAAGTCATTCTACAGTCTCCTCCTTCCTCCAGCTAGCAGATGCCATTCTTACAGGCATGGACCAAGGACACCTTACCTCTGCCATTTTTATAGACCTAGCCAAGTCCTTTGATTCCATCTCCTTTCCTCTCCTCCTCACTAATCTTGAACTTGCTGGCCTTTTCCCTTCCTATTATTGATTGATTCAGATCCTACCTGTCTGGTCACACCCAACATGTCCAGGTTGGAGACACCCATCCTTCCCTTCCACTTCTAGCTGGTGTACCCCAAGGCTCTATGCTATGTCCCATCCTTTTCTCTATCTTTCTAAATGCTCTTCCTCCCATATGCTCCTCTTCTCAAATACATCTTTACACCAATGACACTATTTTCTACACTTCTGGCCACTCTGCCCCCAAGGTGGCATCACAGCTATAAAATGGCTTTACCTGCATTCTACAATGGTTCACAGATAACCAACTAACTGTCAATGGCAAGAAAATGGTATCCATGACTTTCAACACCCCCAAAAGCTCTCCAAACTTTCAAATGGCCCCTCCTTCTCTACCCTCGATGGCATCATATTGGACATAGTTTCAGCCTACAAATACTTAGGCATCTGGCTGGTCAGCCAACTAGATTACTCTACTCACATGAACTACATCCACTCTAGGCTCTGCCCAAAACTCAGTGCCCTATAAATAAGAAATAAAGAAGCACTCTCCAACCCTGTCCACAATTCACTTACCACAAAAACAATCCTACCCCTCTTTGACTATGCTGATGTCATCTACAGAACTTCTCCCCACTACCCTATCCAGGCTATACTCACTATTCAATGTCTTTTGCCTTAAATGCCCCCATGAGGACACACCACTACACCCTCTACTCCTCTCTATCACCCCCGCATCCACCCACCGCCACCACCACACATCTATTACTGCAGCTAAATACTGGTTTGGCTCCCTCACTCCTTACCTCACCTCACCTCCCTCCTTTCCCCTGCCTCCCACCCATCCTACCATCTCAGTTCAAGAGACCCTCATACTCTGGCCCTTTCTCATCCCCACTCAAACTCTGGGAAGGCTGTATTCTCATACCATTTCCCCCACAACTGGTACTCCCTTCCTTGATTACTCCGCATGCTATCCTCACTAAATCTTTTTAAACATACCCTCTCCAACTCTCTACCTCCCTCCTGCTCTTTATGACAACCGGGCTAAGTCCCCTGTTGCCTATCAGGCTGCTAAAGACATGTAGTCAAGCGTAGGTAATCTTTGATCCAGCTAAGTGCTCTTGTTGTACTGTACACGTTTTATTGTAAATCAAGCAAAGCTCAATGTACAGTCTTATCTCTTGTATTGTATGTGCAACTTGTATATTGGATTTGTACTTTAATCTTACCCAGGGTTATTGTAACCTGCCTGTAAATCTGTATCCTTGCCTCCCTTGTCCCCCTAAGGCTAAGTGTGCCTCTCCCAGTCACAAAACTTTAAATAAATAAATAAAAAATAAATAAACAACCGAACCTTTCATACTGAAAGGTTTTCATCTCTAATTTTACCTCTGCAATCTGGGTATGCAAATCAATATCCTGTTACTGAATACTGGATCTCAGTCAATGCGGATGATTTTGCAAGGACTGATATCTTAAATATTTATTTGTGTGGATTTTTGTTTTTACAGCTGCAGTGGAAGTATCCCTGCAGCTGTCTTGTGAGTACAGTAGAGGAAAGGAAGCTCATCAGATACTGAACAGACTTTTAAATAGTGGAGGTGAATGGCAATCACTGTGCATTCACCACACTATTTAGTCCATTGGTAGAACATGGTACTGTCTGCTGCCCCTGAGAGCTCATTTTGCACTTCCACAGTACTAGTGACAATCGCTGCTGTAATTAGTTTTGGGGGCAACTTTGTTCTTCATGATCCAAAATCTTAAGAACAGGCTTTACATTTAGAAACCTGAAGAACAAGGTTTTGAAATAAAACACCGGAAAAACAGGCTGTCAGTGTATTATACCCAAATTCCTGTCCGATCAAGATCAGTTGACACTGACCCAATAAATGATTAATTCCATTGGTGTCACCAACTAGTCATGTGCCCACATTCAGCCTACCACAGAACCAGAAGCAGTTCTGGTCCACTTCCTGCATAGAGCATCAATACTTAGCTCTTGCAGCTGTGTGCTGCCAACCCCTTATGATTCCTCAAGTCTCACCACAGAAACAGACAATATGGCAGTAGCTAAAGGTGATGATTTGCTCTACCCCATCATGGTTATAACTAGGGCTGGGTGGACTGTTTCATGGAAGATCCAGACCCCCAGACTGAATCTGCAGTACATGGACCCAGATAAATACGGACTTCAGGGTAGATGTCAGGTTCTGGGTCCATGAAGATGCCGTTTCCGTGATTTTGTTTTCTGTTGCCATGGGGATGCTGTTGGCATGTACAGGTGGCCGGCAGCATCCAATCAGGCACCAGAAGGTCATGTGACACGCTCATGGTATGTAGCCATGTTGAGTGTGCCATGAAGTCCAGAGCGAGGAGGACCGGGAAGAGACAGAAGTGGAGGAAATGCACTGAGCAGCAGAGCCAAAACCAAAAGCACCCTAAAAAAAGAGAAAAGAAAGAGTTTCTCCAGCCAGAGAGAAGGGAAGGGACAAAGAAGAAGTTAGGGAGGGGAGAGAACCGATTGTGGGAGTGGGTGAAGGTGGTCAGGATCGGGACATGGGAAGGAGCATCGGGAGTCAGATTGGGGAGGGACTGGGGAATAGTGGTGTGGGGTGGGGGAATAAAAAATGGCAATGCTGGGCTAGTGACTGTGTGAGCAAGGTCAGGCTGGCAAAATCTGACTTGCGCCATTCCAGAGGAGAGTGGAGAGTGAGACTAATGGAGAGAGGGAGAGACTTGAGTAGTTGGGGTCCATTACTGTTACAGAAAATCCCAAATTAAAGTTTTTTTTTCTTGACCTCAGACAGTAGCTACATGTACAAAAAGAGCAAGCTGGCAAAATGTGACTTGTGCCATTCCAGATCCAGATCCCTGGGGGGGCAGAGGTTACAGTTACAGAAAATTCCAAATTAAAGTTTTTTTCTTGGTCTCAGACAGTAGATGTGTGTACAAAAAGGGCAGGCTTGCAAAATCTTTGACTTTTGCCATTCCAGATCCAGTGGAGAGAGGGACAAACTACTGCGGGTACTGAAGAAGTTTTACGGTTACATAAAATCCCCAGTTATTTTCCTGGCTTTAGTGTGGCTGTGTGTACACTAGGGCAAGGGCAGCAGGGTGGCAAAATAAATCTTTGTGATATCCAGTCCATACTCAGAGGGGAGAGGGAGACAGACTGCAGGGTGGCCCACTATAAATGTAATAGTCCCAGAAATCACAAATAGTTCTTTTTGCCTGGCTTCGGTGTGGTTGTGTGTACAGAGCAAGTGCAGTAGGGTGGAAAAATAAATGTTTGACTTGTGTCATCCAATCATGATGAACGATCATCATCACCTTGTTCATTCACAAATAATGATTTCCTGTATTAAAAAAAAAAACTGTTCAAACAACATACAAGTTAATGCACCTGCCCAGTGTTGCTGGCTGTGGGTGGCCAAGAGGATAATCTGATTGTGACTTGTAGCAGGCTCAGTGTTTACAGTACAAAACAAGTAAAGCACAAGCACTACACACAAATGTCATCATCATCACTCATTGCCCATTATTCCTTATTCTCATTAGTTTTATAGTATATCTTGTTACCAACTTACATTATGTATAAGCATCAACCAATGCCCAGTGTGGGACTTTGCTGAATGTGGCTAATGCACCAGATGTGTCTGCATCTCCAATTCAAATTCTGAGGCACATAGTTGCTGAATTTGGTTACTTAACAATAACTGTATTGCAGGAACCAGTCCAGTAATCTGGAAAGGAAATGGTTGTGGACTGTTGTGCTGTTGGTGTGCTCTCCTTGTGTATACTGTATAGTCACGAGTCATGACACTAAATTTGTCCCTGGACTGAGGGTGGGAGCCATCAGAAGGACATCACATTAGAGGGGTCTTTTATTACAAAATGGATCAAAGGTTGATGAGGCGCATACTATTTCTCATGTAGGTAGTGGCACTGCAAAAGACAGCAATCAGCCTGAAAAGGTATAACAAAATCAAACCCCCAAAAGTGATTTTTTTCACGTATAAGGTTTTGTCTTCAAAGCGAATGCTCCAAAATAGTTGAATGCCTTGGATCATCATCATCAGTTCCAAGTAAAAAAAAAAAGTTAGGTAGTTAAAAAAACTAAAGGTGTGGTGGGTACCACACACAGAGGCACCCAACGATATGGAACAATTGCACACTATGCTACTGCCAGTCCCTCATCCAATTCTTCTGAGGTTGAACCCGACAAGGGTAATACATAGAAACATAGAAACATAGAAACATAGAAACATAGAAGTTGACGGCAGATAAGGACCGCAAGGCCCATCCAGTCTGCCCATTTCTTTTTCTACCTTATAAATGTGCCATTGGCCTTTGCTCTGTCAGTGACCTATCTATTCATAGTCATTTGTATTGCTCCCTTATGCCTATCCCATGCCTGTTTGAAGCCCTGCACTGTATTCATAGCCACCACTTCTTCGGTAAGCCATTCCATGCATCTACCACCCTTTCTGTGAAAAAGAATTTCCTCACATTCCCCTTAATCGGCCTCCTCTAATCTCATGCTGTGTCCTCTTGTCCTGCTATTTTCTTATATTTAAACATGTTAGACTCTTTCACCTTGTTTATGCCCTTAAGGTGTTTGAATGCCTCGATCATATCACCTCTCTCCTCCTTTGCTCAAGGGTATACATATTGAGCTCAGTTAATCTGTCCTCATATGTCTTCTGATGCAGTCTCTGCACCATTTTGGTTGCCCTTCTCTGGACTGCCTCAATTTGGTTAATGTCCTTTTGAAGGTGTGGCCTCCAATACTGTACGCAGTACTCCAGATGGGGCCTAACCAATGTCTTGTACAGAGGGATTATTACCTCCCTCTTACGACTTGTGATACCCCTACTAATACACCCCAACACCCCCCTAGCCTTACCTACTGCTTTAGAGGTCTGCTTGGATGATTTCAGGTCATCAGTGATGATGATGCCCAAGTCTCTTTCTTCCTTTGTGACTGCTAGCAACTCCCCTCCCAGCCTATAAGTGGCTTCAGGGTTTCTCTTCCCTATGTGCATGATTTTGCACTTCTTTGCATTAAATCCCAGTTGCCACTCTTCTGACCATTCTGCTAGTTTATCCAGATCTCTTCTCATTCTGCCCACCCCATCTGGATCATCTACTCTGTTGCAGATCTTGGTGTCATCTGCAAACAGACAAACCTTACCCTCTAGTCCATCTGGAGGTCACTAATGAAGATGTTGAATAGGACTGGCCCCAGGACTGATCCCTGAGGTACCCACTTGTGACTTGCATCTCTTCTGACTGTATACCATTTACCACCACTCTCTGTTTTCTGCCAGTCAACCAATTTGCCACCCAGTTGACCAACTTCTGACCCACCCCAAGCCTACCTAGCTTATTTATCAATCTTCTATGTGGAACAGTGTCAAAAGCTTTGCTGAAGTCAAGGTAGGCGACATCAACTGCTCCCCTTGGTCCACCACTCTGGTTACCCAGTCAAAGAAATCTATGAGATTAGTTTGACAGGACCTTCCTTTGTAAACCCATGCTGTCTTGGATCCTGTGCCCCTATGGATTCCAGGTGTTGCACTATCCTTTCCTTAAGGAGTGCCTCCATAATCTTGCCCACTACTGAGGTAAGACTGACCAGTCTGTAGTTCCCCGCCTCCTCCCTGCTACCACTCTTGTGGAGCGGGATCACATGAGCCCTTCTCCAGTCTTCGAATACTAATAATAAAGATGACGAGAATGATCAGGCAGTGCAAGGTTTACTGTGGGGATGGAAATTGCAGATGAGGAAGAAACAGGCAGACATGTTTTGGTCGTGGAGAGGGGCAGTGGGAATAAACCACAAGAGGAACAGTCCTAAGAAAAATATGGGGGGGACCCTGAAAAGGTGACCAAGGTGTTGTGCCTTCCTGGGAAAAAAACGAAAAAAAAAAAATCTTTTGTTTGGTCATATTTCTACATTGGTGCTTCCAATGAGTTGATAGCAACATGCACTATTTGTAAATGGCCAATCTGCAAGGGTAAAAAGAAAGGAGCACTGGAAACTTTAGCACTGAAAAGGCACCTAGACAGATGTCATAACATTACTGAGAAGTTCAGTTGTGAGTCTCTAAAGAAAGTGACAGTGATAGTTCACTACACTCAGGGGTAAGTCCCATAGATGAAAGCACTGGCAGCCCCCGCAGCACTACACCTCCACCACCACTACCTGCCATTCGAAAGACTCTTCCAACTGTTACTGAAAGTGACCATGTGTTCAAAAGCCCTCCTTGTTCAAGGAGACCACTTACCATCTTAGAAACATATGAACATAAAGCCAAATATGCCTTGACTCACCCTGTTGCTGTTACAATAACAAAAAAAAATTCAGAAATGATAGCTGTTGATTTCTTACCATATAACGTGGTTGAACATATAAGATTCAGGCAGCTGCTTGAGTACCTCGAATCTTGATGTAGTATACCATCATGGAAATACTTCTCGACAACAGGGATTCCAGATCTTTGTGATTTTGTATATAAAAAATTAAAATGCGTGTTGTGCAGTGCTGTTGGAAGGGTGGTGCTTCTCCCAACAGATATCTGCACAAGCTGTCAGCCTGAACCCTTCATGTCTGTCATGGCACATTGGGCATATTTCGATAATTCACATGGGACTGGAGACAGTGAAGCATTGCAGTTTACTGTTCTACGAATGTTTTATTTTCCATCTGAGCATATCTCATACAACATCAATGAAGAGCTCCAAAAAGCAATACAGCAATGGCTCACTTCACAGGGTCTGTCAGTTGGCTTTATAATTGCAGGTAATTAGTCCAAGATAAGGGAAGACCTTGCAGGAAGGCGGCTTTGTTCATATCTACTGCTTTGCACATTGCTTAAATTAAATAGTTCACAATTTTCTCTATGACGACAGGGAGATTAAGGCTCTTGTTAGCACTGGTAAAAGAATATGCACTCATTTCAGTCAATCAAGCAAAGCCCATCAATTGTTTGAAAAAATACAGCAGGAGCACAGTTTACCTTTGCACAAACTGATTCAAGACATTTCTACTAGATGGAACTCAACCATTTATATGTTGCAGAGGCTGCTGGAACAAAAGACAACTGTCAGGTGGTACACCTTAGAAAATAAAACTGGGGATGCAGATGTTTATATTACTCCACCACAGTGGGCCATGCTGGAATTTCTAATTTTCCTGCTCCAGCCATTTGAGAAATCAACAGGGAGGCTAGTGCAAACACAACAACTCTTAGCCAGGTGATACCCTAATAAAAATGTTAAAATTCAGATTGAATCTGATTAGGGAAAAGTTATAGAAGCAAGACAGTTCCATGATCACACAAGCTGCCAGTGGCGCTGACACATGCAGGTCGGGTTATACCATCATTGTATCTCTTGAACTGGACATTTGTGAAAACTGCCATTTTTGATCACATGCTTTCCATTATACAAATAAAGATTGATTGATTGATTGATACAATAAGATCTAATGAGACGTATGATCAAAAAAGTTGCAGAAAAAGACAAACTGTAAAATGCTTCATTCTGAGTACTACATTAAAGCAACAATCTTGGACCCACGATACAAATTGAAGCAATTATTGAGTGATGATGATGATGACACTTGTTTCAAGAGAAACAAACAAGAAATAATTGACGAGGTGCATGCTGTCATGGAACAGAGTACAACAGCAGCACCACATTCAGAATCTTCTTCACAACACAGCAGCACAGCATCAGGTGGCCTATCCTCTACTGTTGCAGCATTTTCACTCTCTTCTTTCTCAGCCACTGCAGCCGAATCTTCTTCACCACCAGTCAAGCATAGCACTGTCCCACAGTTACTTGGTTCAACTTCATGTCTCTGGAGTCACTTAAAAGATATTAATGTAACATCTTCTTCACCTGTTTCTTCTAACACAGCCTCAGCACAGACCATTGTTGAAATGTACCTGGCAGAGCCCAAAATCAGCTGGAATGCTGATCCTTTGAAATTCTGGAAAGCCAAACAAAATATGTGGTCTTCATTAGTAAATATTACAATGAAGTACATGAATTGCCCTCCGACTAGCGTCTGTTCAGAATGATTGTTCAGTTCAGCATGGTAATGTCATTACTGACACACAATCCTGTTTGACACTAGAAAATGCTGAGCGCATCACTTTTCACAAAGTCAACATTCCTCATTTTAATTTCAAATATGATAGCTGAATAAAACAAACACTGACTGCAACGAGCAGACCCTATGCACAAAACAATTTCAAGAATTTGTGCCTTTGGTAAAAATCTTTTGGGAATAGGATCTATTAAATGAGGTAGCAATTAATTGCAACAAGTCAGGTCAAGATGGACTAGACCAGGCCACTATGATCACATGAGCAGCACAGAATAGAAAAAAAAAATAACATCAGTTGGTTCAGAATCCAAATATAGCAAGCAACTGCATTTCATGTCACAAACTTACTTGGTAGTACCTGGTACCCCTATTTAATCTGGAAGCCAGGGTACTGTTGTCTACTACTACTACTACTACTACTATCAGTTTTTGTCCTCATGAGTCATGACTACTATTTATTTATCACTTTTTTATCCTTACTCCAGTCCTACTCCTTACTACTACTACTTGTTACTTTTTTTGCTCTCAGCAACTGATCCTGAGTCCTGACTGTACTGTTTTATCTTTCGTACAGTCATGATTAGCAGATGCCTGAAAGTTCAGAAACCGAATACTCTTTGTATATTTCTCATGTCCCCAATATTTGGCTACAAATACGTCACAGAAAAAAATGCTACTAAATTGAAAATTCATACAATTTCTTTATTATTTATGTGTTTGTGTTGGTATGCTAGCCTGGTTACATTTCACTTACAGTAACTGGGCTGAGATTATTATATTACTACATTTTATTTGTGATACTTAAATCACTTGGCAGTGGCTGGCAGCATGCAATTGTGGAACTAGGAAGGATGTCATTGTATTGTGTGTCATCAGGTCTTCAGGTGGCGGTGGCAAACTTTTTTATGACTGCACTGCACTTAACCAATGTGATGTGTGACTGGTTGCCTGCCTGGGTGGTGATAACTATGTCTTTCATTTTTCTTCTTTAAGGATTCAGCATCCTCAACATGTTGGTCAGATTCAGTAGAAGTAGTCGTAGTACTAGAAAACTAATTACCACCTCTTGGACCAGGTAGTGTACCATATACCACAGTACACTGGGGCATGCAAAGCAGCTGCATCATTCATATGGGTAGGATGGGTGGGCTCTCTTAGTGCTGCTCATTTGATCATTCATATCCATTTCTTTAGCTTGTTCAGCTCTGACTGGAACATCCATCAAAATAATACCCACACAGCACCATTAATAAAAAAAGAAATCTTAACTGCCTGGCAGTGCCTGCAGTGCTTGGTGGTTGCTATGATATAGGTATTTGCAACTGTTTGTCTTTCTGTCTCTCTCTGTCTGTATCTCCCAGCATACTCATGTCATGGACCAGAGTTGGATATGCCACTATTATAAGCCAGCCATGAAGGGGCTAGTAATGACAGATTGCGTTTTGATTTAGCAGTTTTATTTTAATTTTTATACAAATAATCCATTAAATTATTTCCTTTGGGCCTCTGTGCTAAATGTGAGTGACTTTGATCACTTTTATGCATTTGTTCAATTTTCTTAAATATTGATCAATAAATTTGAACTAATCAGGATAAATCAGAACTTCACATGTTCCAGTTCTTATTTAATAAGGGTCAGAACTTCACTGAGTTCTCCCTACCCTAGGTATAACCCTCACCTAAGGTTTTCCAGTGGGACTGCCTGCCTCTGCCTCCAGGTAGTCACTTAAAAAAAATCTATTAATTAATTAATTTATTTATTTATTTATTCATTTATTCATTCATTCATCCATGCCCCTTTTGGGATTCTGATGTGGCCACTATGCTGTCTGTGGGCTGTGGACTCTCCTAGCCTAATTGTGCTCTCTGTCCCACCCCAGTTCATAATATTATCCTGTTATTTCTCTCCTCGGGGAGTATTTTGCCATTGCCTGATTTCCTACAGTCTTTACAATTAAAAATTAGCCCATCAGCCATGCCACAAGCCATGGTGCAGCTTACACTTTCTGCCACTTACAACTCTCACTGCTGCTGGCTCCTTTCTGCTCTCTCTCTCTCTCTCTTAAACACCACCCCCTCCTCTTTTATATTGTTGCAGGAGTGGCTTTATATACTAGTGGCTCCTGCCAGCTTTCACACTCTGTCTCTCTCTCTCCTTACTGTTGTGGGAGTGGTTTCTCATAAATAACAGCTCTTGGCTGCTGCTCTTTCAGCTCCTTCCAGCCTCTTAGCCCCATAGGGCAGTACAATGTTTGCCACCGGAGCGGCGATTCAGGAAGGTGGGGGGAGGCACTTCTATTACTACCTCCTCCATCTCCTGCTGGCTCCTTTTCCTGTCTCCCACCTGTGCAGTGTAGGCTTCAGCCTGAACTCCCTGTGGGTTTGGAGTTGTGAGTATCCACAGGCACTCTCCTTTTTAGCGCAGTCATGCTAGTGGCTGCCTGCAACTGCAGTCCAAACTTGACCACCTCCTCCTGCCACTGCTCAACAGTTGCCCACACCATACTAGGGCTCAAATGCCACCATCAGATCTCCAGGGAAAGGGTACTAATCTATTTAAAAGAAACACTAGCCTCATCCATAGGGTGCTAGCACACTAGACCAACAGGGTTATAATTTTATATAATGGCCCCCCCCGGGCATTTCCTAGCCCACAAGACCACCAATGCCTTTCTTTATTAAACAAAAGGGCTACTAGCCCCCCAAGAGCCTCCACTAGCACATCAGGGCTACTACGTAAAATACTGGCCACATGGCCATAAATGGGCACAGGGGTTTTGGCTGTCTTCCCCCCAAAACAACACTTTCCTTCTTCTGTTTCTGATGCTATTGGTTTTCTTCACCAGTTAACCTAATGTTCTTTTATTTCTACAGGTCTGAGAGGATGTAGACTCCTACCCAATCAGATAAGTGTAATTTTATGTCTATTCTGTCCTTTCCACCCTATTTGACCTTTTTAAGAGCTGCAGATCCTTTGTGACCCCTTTTCTATTCTTTTTCTTTTATCATATAACAGTTTTTAATGCCTGCTGTGGTGACTTACTGGCAGGAGCATCCAGCTGCTGGCCCTGCCCACTGGGAGAGTAACAGGCTCACTCGCATGATGGGGGGTCCAGTATGGCTGTCACTGACTTGCTGGGGTCTCCCCTATGCACTGCTTAGTCGAGCTGGCCGTGGACCCCCCTAGTGTAACTCCCCAACAGTCTGCCCAGCACCACAGGGTGCAGCCATCAAGCTGCTTCAGTTGTGTCCAGCCATTTTTTCTCTAGTAGGTCCCCAATGGTGCACAGACATGCAATGACATCCATGCACTGATGTGCAGACATCTGCCACATTCCCCCTCTGCTGACACCTACATCTGCAGTGCCTCTGGGTGTCTCCAGGAGCCGCTGCAGCATGGTGTGCTTCCCCAACCCACCCCAGGACAAGGAGATCTGTCTGTTGACACTCAATCCTAGTCCTCCCCTGCTGACCCCAGACGATCCGGGCTCATTCCTGAACCTGGGTCACCAGCATGGTGCAAGGTGTGTTATCCATCACCTCAACCCTCAGTGCCACCTTGCTGGCAACTATTCTTTTTTTGAAGGTGTGGCGGACATCTCCAAGGCTACTACCTTGGTTCCGTAGCACGCAGGTAAGTCCCTCAGTTTTACATATATTGGGTGGGTTTACTGTAACAGGGCAGCCGCTCCCATTACAAGGTGCTTATTGATGAGCTGTAGAACAAGGATGTCCAGGTGAGAGATGCCGACTTCAGTCCTCCACCAAGCAAGGAGAGCATTCCATGTAAGTGGGACAAAGAGAGTCCCGGTATCAAACTCCACCGGTAACTTGGGGAAGGAGTGAGGGGCAGGGCTAGAACCACATTGCAGTGCAAATCCAGTGATGGGAGCTTGCTGATGATAGGGAGGGCCTCAGGTTGGGGTTTAGCAACACCTGGGTGTAACTGCTCCTTGTAGAACAGTAAGGAGGGAGCTCAAGCAGGAAGGAGCCTTTTGCCTTTATAGGTTAGTAGTGTATCTAAAGCCAGGAGCTGCAGTGCAGGCCTGGCCATGCTCTTGCTCTTGCTCTGGCTGAATACTTGGCTTGGGTTAGGCTACTGAATTAATCCAGTTAATATTGGTACCTTTTGTGTTCTGAAGTATCCAGATGCTCACTACTGTGTTGGGATTTTCTGAATGGTCCAGTAGGAATTCCTTGTATGTCATATTACTGTGATGGTTTTCTAGTGTATTGTTTCCCAGACTCAGTCTTGAACTGCAGGGTCTCACCAAATTCAGACTGGCCCACCACAATACATATTGGGTATGTCACCACTTTCAATAATCTGAAAAACTTTGCATTTGTTATCTGTTTTCTAATTATTTAGGACAGTGGAAGGAAATGAATGATGCAAACACAGCTAGTTTATCAGAGTGAAGTGGTAAACTGATATGAGTGCATCACCCTGGGCACTCCACTACTGATTTTCCAGATGGGTTCACTATACCCCCGTTGGACCCTGGTCGTCCTTACAAAGCAAGGATTAGCAAGCCAGCTGATGTGAAAACTTGAAGCTTTCTAAGGACTCTCAGCCCAACATGGTGAGTGCTTTGGTCAACCCCTAAAAATGAGCCAGTGTCATGCGATCTTTGTTCCTACAATGGATGGGGCCCCCATTCATATAGTGTGTATGTGCAGGAACAAGTAGGAACTTGTTTTGCATGGTCAACTACAGGTAAGTTGTGCACTTATATTTTATGACTGTGGGCATAGCCCAACAAAAGTATTGCATTCAGAAAAGGGCTGATGTCATCTTTGCTACCAAACAACATGATCGAATGTTAAAAATAGTTTCCTCCACTGAAGTCTCATTACTACACTGCTTGTATGTGTGTATAGGAAGCTTTAGAGCATTATTTTCCTTTGGCTTGAGGAGTTAATTGAGCTCACAGGAAGTTAACTCATTATCTTCTGCCAGTCATTCTGTGTCAGATTACCAATGGATAGTACAGGCATCATAGAAAGATATTGGAAGTAGAATGGGTTAAACACTTCCTGGAACTTTCTGCATAACAAGGTGCCCTAGGCCCCTATGAACACAACACCACATTAAGACATTTGACACCACCACCATCCTAAGAGCAGTCTGTGTGCTACTTTGCAGGACTTTGCATAGCAAGAGTCTCATTCTCTGGCAAACAGTTCTGGGCTACTGTTTATATTCTACTGAATGTTCTTAACCTGCAATTTGAGATTATAGATGTTTACAACTGAATGATAGTAACCACATTTGCTTCACTTTCAAATAGGTAGGCATTTGTGTGTCTAATTTTTGTTTGACTTACTGTAGGTTACACATAGAATCTGATAAGTTCATAACGTGCTGTATTGTGATTCGATGAACTGATAAATGGGGGGCTTGGTTTCTTTTACAAATTCATTTTTCCTGACCACAGATATACTAAAACAAAAATTTCTTAACGACATTTTTTAAAATATGGTGTAAAGAGCTTCTCCCTGGAAAATTACCTGGTTTGGGTGTGGGGGGGGCTGCCACATGCAGAATGGGACTTAATGGATGGGGGAGCTCATTGCAGCAGAAGAGACATGTTGGCATTAAAAGCTTAATGGTGTGGATGTAGAGGCACAGGTACTTAAGCATGACTTTGCTAGAGGATTAATTGTGACTGGTGAGTGAGGAAGTGTCTTGGTGTTTTTAGCATAGTGGTTTTCTGAAACTTCAGCATTCAATGGGTTAGACTCTGGATCCATCTGTACAGTATATCACTAAGCCAGATGCAGTGTGGTATGGGTAAAACCCAGATCACCAGACCCAGACCAGAGTTGTAAAATCTGGACTGGGCACAGCTTGTGCAAATATTACTGATCCACTCACTCCAGGTAATCTGGTCTTGCTTTTACCTATCTGGTCTGGTCCTGATGGTTCCATTTTTAACCATGCCAAGGAAGGGTTGAAAAACAAACTTCCAGGAGAGGACCAGATAAGTAAATGTCAGATTGAACAGAGCAGCCAGAGTGACAGGCGCAGCAGTATTTGTGCAAGTTGCACCCAGTATGGCCAGTTTGGATTTTTACAGAAATGCTGAGGTTCAGGTCTATCAGTCCAGCTTTTAATCAATCAGCCTTTATTTTATACTGAAAGGCATGTGAGTAAACATAGCCATTTACACAAACATCCAGTTTTGCATAAGAAGAGAACAGAACACTAGGTCAAACAATTGCATAGTAAGATGCAGTAAAAAAAGGTCTAACATAAACAGGTCTTATACAGAGATCTTGAGGGATATACAGAAGAAAGGGGAAGCAAATTAATAATAGTGACAGATTTGCAGCATAGGATATACAGTAGTTGGAGGTACAGTTCAGGAACATGAACAGTTGGGTAATGGAGTGCAGTTGCCACAGCCACTTCGAAGAGTGGGGTTATTCTAGATGCCCTACAGGGGGCATGCCTTAGACAACTAGTATTGGAGCCCACTCGAGAGGGAGCAATCTTAGACCTGGTTCTCTCAAATGGAGATGAAGAGAGGATCACAGATGTAGAAGTGGGTAGCCATCTGGGAACTAGCGACCATCGAACAGTATGGTTCACAATAAACACAGCAATAGAGTCAAGCCATACAAAGGCAAAGGTACTGGACTTTTGGAGGCTGACTACTAAAATGAGTAAGTGCCTAAGGAATGCACTAGCACATGGGCAGGAAGGAGGGTGGAAGAACAATGGGGAATAATAAAAACTGCCACCACAGAGGCAACAAGCCTTTGTGTGAAGCAAATAAACAAAACTAAATGATGTAAGAAACCACTATGGTTCTCAAAGGAAGTGGCAGTGAAGGTTCAAGAGAAAAAGAAAGCGTTCAGGAAGTACGAGGAATCGCAGAAGGAGCAGGACAGAGAACTGTATCAGTTAAAGCAAAAGGAAGCTGGGAAGGCAGTCAGAACAGCAAAGGCCCAAACCGAGGAAAAGATAGCCAACTCAGGTAAGAAAGGGGATAAAACCTTTTATAGGTACATCAGGGAGCGAAGGAAGACCAAGGGAGGGATAGTGAGGCTTAATAAAGGGGGAGGGTGGGCAGAGGAGACTGTGAAAAGGCAGAGATACTAAACAAATATTTTGCTCAGTATTTACAAAGGAAGGGGGGGGTATCTAGAACAAACAGTAGAAACACACTGGATACAGAAGTTGATACCAGCCCATTTACAGAAGAAAGGGTTCTGAAAGAACTCTTAAAACTGAAGGTGGACAAAGCAATGGGGCCTGATGGGATTCATCCCAGAATTCTAAAAGAACTAAGGGTAGAATTAGTGACACCACACTGACTACCCTGTTTAACAAATCATGGGAGGATGGGGTGGTACCCGAGGACTGGAGGAGGGCAGATGTGATTCCCCTTCACAAAAGTGGGAGCAAGGCAGAAGCAGGAAACTACAGACCTGTTAGTTTAACCTCAGTGGTAGGGAAAATGATGGAATCACTTCTGAAGGAAAGAATTGTCAAGTATCTAGAGGCCAGAGGGGCACAGGACCCAAGGCAGCATGGATTCACAGCAGGAAGGTCATGCAAGACAAATCTGATAGATTTCTTTGACTGGGTGACCAAAGTAGTAGATCAGGGAGGGACTGTGGACATGGCCTACCTAGACTTTAGCAAGGCATTTGACAGTCCCACACGAAAGATTAATATACAAGTTAGCTAGCCTTGGGAGTGGGTCCCAAAATGACAGCCTGGGTAAAAAATTGGCTGGAAAATAGGACACAGAGAGTAATAGTAAATGGAGTCCACTCTGATGAAAGGGGTTACTAGTAGGGTACCTGGGGTTCAGTATTAGGACCAGTCCTCTTCAATGTCTTTATAAGCGACATTGCAGAGGGACTGGAAGAAAATATGTCTCTTTGCAGATGACACAAAGATCTGCAACAGAGTTGATGCACAAGATGGGGTGGAAAGGATGAAAAGGGACTTGGCAAGGTTAGAAGAATGGTCAAATGTATGGCAGCTTAGATTCAATGCTAGAAGTGCAGGTAATGCACCTGGGAAACAAAAACCCAGGAAGAGTACACAATGGGGGTGAGATACTAACAACAACAACAAAAATGGAAAGGGACCTGGGGTAGTCATATCAGATGACCTAAAGGTGGGCAAGCAATGTGAGAGGGCAGCAATGAGGGCTGGGGGATATTGGGATGCATAGGAGAGGCATCACCAGTAGAAAACAGGAAGTTATTATCCTCTGTACAGACAGCTGGTCAGACTCCATCTGAGTACTGCGTGCAGTTCTGGAGACCCAGTCTTCGCAAAGACATAGACAGGATGGAAGCTGTCCAGAGAGGGCAACTAAAATGGTGCAGGGTCTGCACCGGAGACATATGAAGAGAGACTAAAGAAGCTTAATATGTATAGTCTCGAGGAAAGGAGGGAGAGGGGGACATGATAGAAACTTTCAAGTACCTCAGGAATCAACAAAGTCCAACAGGGTAGCATCTTTCAAAAAAGAGGTGTGCAAGAACAAGGGCACAATTTGAAGATGGGGGGCAGCTCAGAGGTAATTTAAGAGAAGTATTTTTCACAGAGAGGGCTGTGGATGCATGGAATGGCCTTCGGAGGAGAGTCGTGGAGTCAAAACAGTGGTGGAATTCAAGCATGCATGGGACAGTCATAAGGCAATTCTAGGGGATGGGGGTAGGAAAAAGTAGGCTGCTGGTTAACTAGGATCTGCAGCTTATCCAGTAGGCAGGGGAATGGGCAGACTGGGTGGGCCAAGCAGTCCTTATCTGCCGTCAAATTCTATGTTTCTATGTTTCTATGCATCAAAAAGAAGAAGTGTAAGTCCTGCAGCACCCAGATCCTGTATGCTGACTAGCATTCCTGTTCTGTGATCTGCCACTGCCCCAAACACCGGGCCAAGGATTGTGCTCCTTGCCAATCCTTTAACCAGGCCACATGGATAAGTCACCAGAAAAAGTGTGATGCCCACTTGCTGGAGAAGTGCCTAGCTTTGAAGGAAAATGAGCTGCAGAATCTGCAGGAAAAGTCTTCTTCTCTAACACCAGAACCCAAAAAGAAAAAAAAAGAAGGAGGGGCACCGATATTGGGATAGGTCTCCATCCACTTGGCATGACTATCGGGCACCACTGACACCAGGGGGGCCTCCAGTTCAGTAAGTACCCCTATTGCCAGTCTCCTACTGCTCCAGTGGATCAGACCAGGACCTCCCTGCCTGCTTTACTCATGGTGTAGTCAGACCTCTTTTTGGACAATAAAACCCCTCTTGTGCTCCTTAGGCCCACATCTTCTTCAGGGTCTATCGCAAGCAGCCAGGTCAATAAATTGCTCCCCAGTCTCATCAAGGAGCACATGGTCACAGCCGGTAAACTGGACTCCAACTCTGCGGTTGTCTGCATGGCCCAGGCCGATATGTCAGACATTAGCTCTTCTGATGTCAGCACTGTCTCAGCTGATAAGTTGCTCTCTGGTTCCTCTGGGGACCACACAGCTGGGGCTCTCCCATTGGGGTCGCAGTATATCCCTGACATTGAGCTGAGCCAGCTGCTGGACATGCAACAGTCTTTTGAGGGTTCCTTTGTCCCACTGGCACAACCAGACCCTCCGGGCATGCCTTCCTGAGGTGGGCACTAATCTGGAGGTTCTCCCTCCTTTGCTGCATCAGTCTTTTCCTGATTCACCCACTGGGCCTATTGTTAACTCCTTCAGGGACCCCCTCTTCCCAAGCCCCCAAGGACAACCAAGTTTCACCATCTTGGCTCTTTCTTCCAAGATATCAGTGGGTCTTCTGCCAGGTTCTACTCACACCCCCTACACCAAGTGACCCATCACCATGTGATCCTTCACTGGGTCAGGGTATATCTAGCACTCTGACCATTCCTCAAATGCTGAACAGCCTTTCATCAGGCCCCCAGGCATAGAATCCTCCAGTGCTGGACATTCCTGTGCCTGATCCAGTGCCAGCCCATTTGAATGTCCTTACAGGGCTGACAACTGGCTCTTCTGGATCTCCTGCTGGGCCATCAGCTCCATCTCCAGCTGGACCTCTAAGCAATGTTTTAGGCTATCCGCTCTCACTATACCCAATGTACCCTTTGCTGGGGTATCCAACACATGGTCATCAATCCCATTATGTACCAGGATACCAGACACCAGGCTATGTGTAATCAAGGGTATGCTTCTTCTGTGTTCCCTACTCCTATCAGGCTCATGGATACTCTTAATATCAGACACTGGGCTATTCATTATACCAGCCTTCTCCTCCTCCACCACCACTTCCTTCTTGGGCTCAAGCTCTGCCTCCACAGCAGCCTCAGGCTGATATCCAGGCAGTGTTTCAGACCCTGATTTAGGAGGAGAGAACTAAACGAATCTTGGAGATTGACCGTTGGAAAAATGTGGTGGCTTCTGCTCCTGCATCCTTCCTGATCCCCAAGACAAGTCTCTCCTGTGGATTCCCACCTTTCTGGAGAAGGCTCCTCTAGACACCAGGTCAGGGATAAAACCCAGGACACTCCTCTAAAAAGAGTTCAGACTCCCAGCAGGCACTCTTTGGACTCTGACTTCTCCTCCAGCACTGGTATGCATACACCTATAGAGCCTCAGCCCAAGGATTCCCATGAGGTCCCCTCTAGAAGACCCTTTCTTTGCAGAATTCCTCATAACTATACAAAATGCCTGTGACTATGCTATCTAGGAACAAGTTCCAAAACAAAAAAGACACAGCTCCTATGCCCATACTGCCTTGGACTGGGCCCCATGAAGACCAGACGTCCACTATCTGGCAACAGCCTTCCTCCATTCTGTCTTTGTCAAAAAATGCAGACAAGATATATCACCCCCCAGATGGGGTCACACACATTACTGGCCATCCTATTGCAGACTCGATTGTTATTGCACCTGCTCCCGAATGGCCCTCTAAGCCTAACATTTGAATATGTCTCCTGATAAGGAGTGTAAGCAGCTGTACAGTTTTAGTTGCAAGATCCATTCCTTCTCTTCTTGCACCCTCAGGTCCCTTAATTATGTGGCTTACATGGTTTCCAATCAGAAATGTTCCCTGGCCTCACTCAAGTCAAAGATGGAAGCTATCCAGGACGTGGAGCTTAGTTCCGAGATCACCAAGACCAAGAGAATGGCTAAAATCTTCTGTCATCATGACCTCCGGCCATTTATGCCACAGTAGACTCAGTTGATCGCACCACAGCCACTGCTGTCTACATTAGGTGACATTCATGGCTCAAGATTGCTAGCCTGGCACAAGACATACAGAACTCCATTCTGGATGCCCCTTTCAGGGGATCTGTGTTACTTGGAGGTGATGCTAAGGAAGGATATTATCACTGAAATGTAGGACCGAGGTAAATCCATCCATGATGTCCACTTCATGTACCGTGAGGGTTACAAAGGCAAACAGTCTTTTCTTTAGCAACAGGGATGCCAGACCAAAGATGCCCCTACCAAAGGCCAGGCCAAATGCTGGTATCCAGCATCAGGAACCCCTACTCCTCCAGCCAAGTTTCAAAAGTCCCTCGGAGGAGCTGCTGACTCCCTCACCTCAGCCTCCTGACTTGTGGGGGAACCCCTGCCTCCTACAGATCCTCTAGGAGAACCAGTGGGGGGAGAAGATTTTCCCTCCACTTTCTGGGGTTACAGGACATAACCACAGACTCTTAAATTCTTCAGTTAATAGCAAAAGGCACACCATAGAGTTCCCAGACAGATCTCCGGACAACCCCCCAGGCCTCTCCCATTATTCTCCAAGGCACCTGTCTCTGATAGGGGAGGAGATCCAGGCTCTTCTGCAAAAGTCAGCCATACAGCCCATGGCTCAGGCACAGATAGGAAGGGTACTACTTTCATTTCTTCCAAGTGCCTAGTGCCCAAAAAGAAGGGTGACCTAGACCCATCTTGGACCTCAGCATGCTTAACCGGTACATTGAGCACAAGAGGTTCTGCATGCTCACTATCCAGGGACTTCTACTCCTGCTCCACTGTAGCCATTGGCTTTCTGTACTAGACATGCAGGATGCTTACCTGCACATGCCTGTCTTCAAGGCCCACAGCCACTTTCTGTAGTTTGCCTTCCAGGTGGAACATTACCAGTTCAAGGTTCTCCCTTTTGGCCTATCCTCAGCACCTTGGGTTTTTACCAAGTGTCTAACAGTGGTGGCTGCAGCCCTATGCCTCAGAGGGATCCAATTGTGCCTGTATCTGGAGGATTAGCTTCTCTGTGCCACATCGCAGAGCAATCTGAGGAAGTCACTCTCCTTCTCCCTGGACTTCTTTTTCAGACTTGGAATAACAGTCAACTATTCCAGGTCCCACCTCTCCCCTCCCAGTGCCTACAATTCATTTGGGGTGGTGCTGAATATGGTCCAGGGAAGGGTCTTCCTCCCATTGGACAGAGTGGAAACCCTGCAGGAACAGGCCAGATTAGTGGCCAACTCAAGCTACACCACAGCCTGGTTGATCTGCCATCTTCTCAGGATGATGGCAGCTGTGATCCCCACAGTTCCTCTAGCCAGACTGCATATGAGGGTGACCCAATGGACTCTTCGTGTCCAATGGGATCAGCAGCTAGACAACCTGGACCACAGAGTCCTAGTGTCTGGGTACATGAAGAAGGATCTTCTTTGGTGTCAGGAATTGTTCAATCTCTCCACAGGGGTTCCTATTTCAACCCCCTCCTCCTACCATGACCCTTACAATGGATGCTTCATGAGACAATCAGACTCGGGGATCATGGTCTCAGCTGGAAGCATCTCAACACATTAATGTGTTTGAAATGAGGGCAGTACTGTATGCCCCCCCATGCCTTCCATCCTCTTCTATGTCCATGGACACTCCTGATTCAGACTGACAATATGTCTGTGGACTGGTACCTGAAAACACAGGTAGGCACTCACTCATTCCCTCTATGCCAGAAGGCAATGAAAGTATGGTATTGGGCAGTCCAGCACGACCTCTGCATGACTGCTGTCTATATGCTGGGCATCAGCAACATCCTTGCAGACAGTCTCAGCCACACCACTGTCAGGGCTGATGAGTGGGAGCTAAATCAAGAGGTGGTTGAAAGCTTATTTGACCTATGGGGTTGGCCAGAGCTAGACCTCTTCATCTCCCCATCCAACACAAAACTACCCAATTGTTGCTGGATGATTCCCAGGAGATGCACTGTCTCTGTGCTGGAAAAGGAGGTTCTTGTATGCCATTCCTCCCTTCCCAGTGCTTCAGAAGGTTCTCCTCAAGCTACTGGCAGAAGGGGCTCACATGATTCTAATGTTCCTTCTTTGGTCTGATCAGATTTGGTTCCCTCTGCTTCAACAGCTGTTGATGGAACCCCCAATACCTCTGCCTCTCCACCATGATCTTCTGACTCAGGAGCAGGGCAGACTGGTGCATCCAGGCCTCAGTTACCTCCACCTTCATGCATGGCACCTTTGGACACATGTGGAATAACTCCCATTGTTATTATTGTTTTACAAAAATTGTCAACTGTGCAGACACATTTGTAAAAAATGAATTATAATAGTGATACTTTTTGAAATGTTATTTGACTTACCATACTCATGCTTGTTTGACCACTTACTCAGTCTCCTGCTTGTTTCTGTCCTTGTACTAACTAATTCCTGTTGCTTCATATCAAGGTGTTGTTGATTGTCATATTGTGTGTGCCTTGAGTGGAGCAGCAATAAAAGATAAGCTATGCAATACATTCAATAACACACCTACCCCAGTTTACTTTTACGTGATGCCCATTTTAGGCCATGTACAGTAATATCTTCCTTCAAGAGAACAGCTTGTAATGATATATGTGTAAGATTTACATTGACATTTGGGTAAATGCACTTTTATATTATACGAAGTATGTGTGTGAACTGTATAGCAATCTCTAAAAAAATCAAACACATCAAATATCTTCAAAAACATATCTCAACATTGTGTTTATCTTCCACCTTGTCACAACATATAGTTACCTCAGCAGTGCTAGCAGCTAAGGTACAGTACCTTCATGTATATAATGGCCCGGTTTTGTTGAGTTGATTGCTATAACAGTGCATAGAATAAAATCTGAAACATATAGGTAACTGTACTACAGATGGTGGCATCATTTTTAAATCTGTCCTTTCTCAATGTACCATACTTTGATTCAGTTAGTGTATGCAACAGCAATACATGTTTACGTTTAAGCCCATGAAACACACTTATCTAGTTAATACATTGACAGTTGCAGTGGCTCTGACAGAGTTTGTTTTAATTTGTTCATTCTTCATATGTTAAAGTAGGGTTAATGGTGTGGTGTGGTGGAAGGAATGGGTTCTTGAGTTGGGAGAAGTGTTGTTCCAGTAATTTAAAATAAATATTACAAATGCATTGTTGTAAACTGTTTTAAAAATTTGCATTTAAGCAGCGCTGCATGACGTGATGTGTTATGGTGGGATAAGAGCCTACTTTGGTTGGGTTAAAGCACAAGGCAAAGCTGAGTGCTTCCATGACCTGAGAAGGGCCATTAGCCTTCCGTAATGCACCCCCTTCATACCTTATTGTGGTCATGAAATGGATCCTTTTTAGTAAGTTGAATGTAATTTTTAAACATGTTTTTGTTGATCTACTTTCAGCCAGTCTGTTGTGATGGGATAACGGCCTGCCAGAAAGTACTTTTTGGTAAATCAAGAGCAAGCAATGATTCTACCCATCTCATAGCTGTAGGTATAGTATACTTTTTCTTTCTTAAGAAAATATGCCCATTTTGCAAACTGTATGTTGAAGGTGGATTAATAATATCACTGGAGATATTGGTAACTTAAGGACGAATGCTAGTGTTGTGGATGGAGTTCTATGTTTTAGTAATTTATTTAAGAGAAGGTTGCTAGTGTGGGGGTCGAGTGACAATGGCTGGTGTAGCGGGGGTGTGGTGTCAGTTAAGGAGGCTAGCATTGGTGGCAGCTGAAGGAAGAGAAGTAGTGCTGAGTTTAGAGAAGGGAAGGTGGCTAATGTTGTGAGTCATTGAGGCAAGTGGGCTACAGTAGCGTGCCATATTAGGAAGGAGGATTGTGCTGAAGGGTCGTGGACAGAAGAGGTTTTGTGTTGGGCACATTGTGGGAGACTGGTTAATGTGATAGCTGGGTCAAGGGAAGGGTGCTAGTGTTGGGTACCATGGAGGACAGGTGATATATTGGCAAATGATGTGTGTGTGTGTGTGTGGGGGGGGGTGAGAGTCAGTGTCTGGTGCCATAAGCGAAGGGGCTAGTGTCAGAGATAATGGATGTGGATGCTATCATTTGGTGCCCTAGAGTGAAGTGAGCTAGTTTTGGGGGCCATAGATAGAAGGGAGTAGTGACATAGAAACATAGAAGTTGTCTGTAGATAAGGGCCTCCAGGCTCACCTAGTCTGCTATATTTTCCTTACCTACTGTGACACCGCAGGCCATACTCGGCCCCCCCCTTATCTTCCAAGATCCCTTTGTGTCTGTCCCATGTGTTCTTAATTCCCATGACAGTTTCCTTCCCTGCCACCTCTGCTGGAAGGCTGTTCCATGCATCCACCACCCTCTCTGTGAAAAAGTATTTCCTCACATTTCCTCTGAACCTCCCCAATTTTAATGTCACATTGTGCCCCCTCATCTTTGAGCATCTTTTTCTTTGGAAAATGATACTATCTTGTACTTTATTTTTCCCTGTGAGGTTATTTGAATGTTTCTATCATAGAAACATAGAAGCTGTCAGCAGAAAAGAACCTCTAGGCCCACCCAGTCTGCCCTAAAGTCCCTATCTACTGTGCTACCATCGACCATAATTGATCTTCAGCCTTCTCCCCTGCTCCTACAGTCCCCCTGTGTCTATCCCATACATGTTTAAAACCTGTTACCATTTCAGTGCCCACCACCTCTGCTGGTAGGCTGCTCCAAGCATCCACCACCCTTTACGTGAAAAAATATTTCCTCATATCCCCTCTACGTTTTCCCCCTTCCAGCTTCATATTGTGCCCCCTTGTCCTAGAACTTCTTTTCCTGTGCAGTATACATCACTCTTGTACCTTATTTATACACTTCAGGTATTTAATGCTTCTATCATATCACCCATTTCCCTCCTTCCCTCCAGTGAGTACATATTTAGTTCCCCGAGTCTTTCCTTGTAGGACTTCTTGTGCAGACCTTGCACAATTTTGGTTGCCCTTCTCTGTACCACCTGCACCAATCTATGTCCTTCCTGAGATGGGGCCTCCAGAACTGGACACAGTACTCCTAGTGTGGCCCCATCATAGATCTATACAGGGGTAGCACAATCTCCCTTCTTCTGCTTGTGATACCCCTCCCTATGCACCCCAGCATCCTACTAGCCTTCACCAATGCCTTATCACACTGTGTTGCCACCTTTAGGTCATCAGATATGATAACCCCCAGATCCCTTTCCTGTTTTGTGAAGGTTAGCAGCTCCCCACCTAACTGATATGTTGCCCTTGAGTTGCTGTGCCCCATGTGCATAATTTTACATTTTTTGGCATTGAATCCCAGTTGCCAAACCCTTGACCAGTTTTCCAGCTTTATAAGGTTGTCCTTCATTTTATCCACCCCACCCCCCAGTCCACTCTTACAGATTTTTGTGTCATCCATGAACAAGAAAACCCTTCCTTCAAGCCACTCTTCAGTTCACTAATAAAGACATTGAAGAGGACCAGTCCCAGTACTGACCCCAGAGGTACCCCACTGGTCACCCTACCTTTCTCCAAGTGAACTCCATTTACCACCACACTCTGTATCCTGTTACTTAGCCAACTTCATACCCATTTTACTATCTTTGGACCCACCCCCAGGCTATTATATCCCTCCTTTCCCTCCTTTCTTCCACGGAGTACATGTTTAATTCTCTAAGCTTTTCCTCATAGGGTTTTTTATGAAGGCCCCTCACCATTTTGGTTACCCTCCTCTGAACCACCTCCACCCTGTTTATGTCCTTATGAAGATGGGGCCTCTAAAGCTGAAACATTATTCGAGGTGTGGCCTCACTAACCATCTTTACAAAGGAATCATTACCTCCCTTCTTCTGCTGGTGATGCCCATGCCTATTTATTTATTTTTATTTATGACTTTGGTAACCGGGTAGATGTGCTAATCCCAGAGACCATTTTCAGGCCCACCCAGGCCACGTACTGTGGCACAGGAACTAATGTAACAAACAACAAAGCATGGAGCAATTGACAAAAAAACAAACAAAAAAACAAGATAAAGGTTACAATAGTGCATGGGAGTAGCAAATAGAAGAGCAACAATAATACAAGATTCCATAAACCATACATCCGTTACGCATTACAATAAGTAAGGGTACTGTATGCATAAACGTACAGTTCTATCAGCAGCAGTTACAACAGGAGACAAACAAGGTAGTCTAAGTAGAAGTAGAAAGAGGGATAAGGCGTGGCAAAATATAGGGGTGGGGAGGAGGAGGGGTGGGATGAAGGATTAACAAACATAAGTACTAAAGCTCAAGTGCACAAGCAGGCCAGCTTAATTGATTCCCACTTGACCTAATATACATACACATTCCCTGGTGGGGTGCAGTCAGAAAAGTGAATGAACTACCCATGGAAGCAGTGGCAGCAGGAAGTCATCAGGAGCCAGTCTTTGAGGCAAGTTTTGAACTGACAGTGGGTGTCGAGGGAGCGGAGCTTGGCAGGCAGTTTATTCCACAGTGTAGGGGCTGTCACAGACAAGGCTCTGCCATCCATGTTGGTAGATACCCTGCGGATATTCAGGGGGGATACTGTTTGAGTGGAGGCTATGGTGCAAAGTTCATACAACAAGAAAGGGAGCAAGGGGAGATACCTGGCCAATATGGATGGTGGAATCCACCATGCAGCACAGGGCTAGGTCAAAACAGCTTTGCAGCGGGCACCATCCTAGTGAGTTGTAGAGGACACAGTGGCGTGTGGTAAAAGGGGCCAGCAAGTTGAAACAACAAGCACTGTTAAAGGCAGGGGAGAGCTTGACCATGAGGGTGGTGGAGGTCCTGGCATAGATAGTGGAGCAGTAATCCAGGACAGGGAGTAGATTTCCCTGTATGATGGCAAGTCGGGCTTCTGGAGAGAAATATTGCCGGAATTGGTAGGCAGTACCTAGTTTTTGGTGAAACCTTTGAACTAGTGAATAGATGTGTTTGGAAAAAGAGAGGGAGGGGTAGAATAGAGCTCCTCAGTATTTGAAAGTACACATGTCTTCAAGGGCTTGGCCATCAGGGGACATGATGTTGAGAGGGGGGTGAGTTTTGTATTTAGCTAGGAAGGGCTTTGATCCAAACAGCACAGAGTTTATTTTTTTGGCCTATGCATCCCGGCATCCTGCTAGCCTTCCCTTTTGCCTTGTCACATTGTTCAGCCACCTTAAGGTAATCAGAGATGACTAAACCCAGGTCCCTTTCCTGCTCTGAACCTACTAATACCTCCTTTCCCAATTGATATGTTGCCCCTGGGTTTTTGGGCCCCAAGTGAATTATTTTGCATTTTTAGCATTGAAACCCAGCTGCCAATCACTTGACCATTCCTCTTGGATCACCCCTCATTTTATTCCCCTTCCCGGTGTGCCCACATTGTTGCAGAACTCTGTGTTTTCCGTGAACAGGCATATTTTCCCTTCTAGTCCCTCTGCAATGTCACTAATAAAGACATTGAAAAGCACTGGGCCCAGTACTGATCCTTGTGGCATCCCACTTGTCACTCTGCCTATGCTGGAGTGTATGACATTTACCATCACCCTGTGAATCTTTTTGTCTAGCCAACTCTCTACCCATTTCACTATCTTAGAACCTATCTGTAGGCTCTTCAGTTTGTTCATTAGTCTTCTGTGTGGAATGCTGTCAGACGCCTTACTGAAATCCAGGTAAGGCACATCCACAGCCCCAACCCGATCTACTTACCTGATTACTCAGTCAAAGAACTTTATCAGGTTTGACTGGCATGACTCCCCCCCATGAAACCATGTTGCCTCTGGTCTTGCAGATCATTGTCAACCAGGTATTCCACAATACTTTTCTTCAGTAGTGATTCCATGACCTTGCTCACCACTGATGTCAGGCTGACTGGCCTGTAGTTTCCTGCCTCCTCCTTATTTCTACTGTTATAGATAGGGACTATATCAGCTCTCCTCCAGTCCCCCGTACCTCTCTCATTTCAAGTGATAGGTTGAACAGGCCTGTCAGAGGTGCTGCCAGCTTCTCCTTTAGTTCCTTCAGTATCCTGGGATGCATCCCAACTGGCTGACTTGCCTTATCAATGTTTGGTGCCATCAATTCCCTAAGGACCATTTGCACTGAAAAAGGACTTGTGTCCACCTCCCAGCCCTTACTGCCCTTGTCCCTTAAAATTGGACTGTTACCTGCCCCCTCCTCCATGAATACTGAACAGAAGTAATTGTTCAATATGCCTGCTTTTTGGTGGTCCTCCATGCAACCCTCTCCTTCTCCTTTCAGCCTTATTATCCCTCTCCTTGCCACCCTCTTTCTTTTCCGACAAGTGATATTAAGAGATGAGGTGGTGTAGCAGTGTCTTGGGTGGGGGACTGAAGCAGCTAGTGTAATGTGCTGGGGTGGTGTGATATTATTTTGCTATGTAAGACAGTCTAGCTAGTTTTCATTTGATGTTGATGGAGAGTGACTAGCTTTGGAGTCCATGGATATAAGCTTTTAGTATCTAGTGCTGTGGAGGGAGGTGGCACTTGTGTTTGTGGCAGGATGGACAGGGCTAATGTATGGGGTAAGTCATACAAAGTGGTTGTGCTACTGTCTGGTCCTGCTGAGGAATATGAGTGTATAGTATGGAAAATAGTTACAGTAGTGTTTGCTGCCATTGAGGGAGTGAGCTATTTATGGATTGTTGACATTGTGTGTGTGGGGCGGATTGGGCTTTTGTTAGTAGGGACATTGGAGATATGTGTTTCAAGCTGGGGCAACAAAGGGAAGTGTGTATCCATCACTGTTACATGACAGTGTTGATGGCTGTTGAAAAAAGGAGTGCTATTTCCTGGCTGTATGGATAGAGATGGTCTAATATCAAGGGGCATTCAGCAGAGGGCAAATGTAGCAGACCATGTATGATGCAGCCCTTTAGTTGCCCTTGCCTATGTTCATTCTGATAATGGTTTCCAGAACTGGAGACAGCACTCCAAGTGGGGTCTCATCAATGATATATTATGCTGGTAACATTACCTCTTTCCTTATGTTGGTGATTCCCCTCCCTGTGTACTCCAGTATAGAGCTGGCCCTGCCTGCTGTGTTACCACCATCACATATGATGACCATGCTCACCAAAGCTGCTGTTGTAACACTCCACTCAGCATCTGTCAGATGTATGGAGAAGCAGCAACAGACTTGGTGGCACATAAGTGGGGCAGAGAGTTCTCTGCACACTTGCCAGTTCATCCTAGAGTTCATTAACCTCTGTTCTCAACCCATTTGGTGATAGGACACTGATAGTAGGTTGTGTAATGGCACAAGGATAAAATTGTTGCACTAACAGAACACTGGTGGTCAGTTGTGTGACAGCACAAGGAGTTTATCTTAGATTTAAGAAGCACTGCATTAGTGAGAGCATAGTGGTAGAACAAGCTAAAGCTCATGAGGTTTAGTGGGGAGTAAATCAGTTGCATGGACTGTGAGACACACTTCTCTGGGATTAATCTCTGGAGGAAGGGTCACTGCCCCTTGTTCAGGATCTTTGCAGAGTTGCATTATGTGCTGGCACTCAGATCAAGTCCCCAGTGGGTCATGCCATAAATACAATTTAACCAGAGTCTTACTCATCCTGTATTGCCTGGATCCAGATCTCCTTCATGAGAAGTTTCCATTGTAATTACTCACTACCAACTTTCATCTGCTGCCTTCTGGTGCTCGATGTCACAGAACTGGCCAGTCTCTGGAGTCCACCTCCCCCCCCACACACACACAAGCAGTAGGTTCCTTGGTAACTTCGGGAGAGCCTGCAGCAGGTGTAAAAGACATCAGGAGTCATTCCCGGAGTTCAGGGTGGGACAAATTGGATAGTCAGGTAGCTGATGACCACTGAAAGACTTGGTTTGACTGCCAAATTTTTAAAGTTACCGGCTAACTGGTTACCTGCCACTAAGTTGTTTTAGAGCCCTAAATAATGATGGCCACTAAAAATACTGATGTGGCTACAAGATTTTCAAAGGTAGTGACCATGCTGACCAGCACCATACAAACTGATTTGTCCCACTCTGCTTGAGGGGATACTTCCTCAAGCAGAGTATGCATCTATTTTTCGGACTTGGCATCACAAAACCTTTGACTCTCTAGGGCTGAGAGGAGTAAGAGCACTTGCCATCACCCCCAATCTATGGACTTCTGGCTTCTTCCCTGCCACAGGAACAGGTGGTCTCCAACTGTTTGTTACCTGTAAGTGGCAGCCAATTGGGATACACTCAGTCCATTACTCCTCTGTTATTAAATCGAACACTCCCTAGCAGTCCTCCTGAGTTATTACTCATCCCCATCCATTCCATTGCAGGCTCCCCTTCCTGGTACAGGATATTGCTTTAAGTCGGTTTCCATCTCTCTGCACAGCTCATCAAGTAGCTACAGATCACCTCTCCACCTCGTCCTGTACCAAGCACGTATCAACGAATGAATGAATCAATCAAGTCTTTATTTATCCAGGCAAACACCATTGAGCAGGCTCATTTACAAGGAGGCCGTGCATTACAAAAGGTCAAGAATACTAATTTTATGTATGGATAACAAATAAACATAATTATACAGAAACAGAAAAAAAATACACAGGGCAATAATAAGTATTTCAGGTATAGGGTTAACAAGGTTTGGGAGAATGGTATGAGAAGGGGAATTAAAACATTCTGAAACAGCCAGCATATTAAAACATTTTCAAACAGCACGGCATATCATTGGTCAGGACATATACAAACTTAAGGGACAGATATGGAGGTGGAGGGGTACAGAACTGCAGCTGTTCTGCTGTATATAGCAGTTTCCCACTCTCTTCAACCATGCTTACACATACCACATCATCTGTCCACTTATATAGCTCCTACCCACTCCATGCACCCATTCTAATGTTCCTACCTCCTTTACAGACCTCATACATAGCACTGCCCTCTGTTGGCAACCATTTCTACAATTCAGCCCCTGCATATCCTCCTGCATAGCTCATTCCCATTGAAGAAGGAATATCAGGAGAGACTGGGAGGTGGTTGAGGATGTGGCAGCTGAAATTTAATATGAAAAAGTTCAAGGTAATGGGCATATAATGCACATAGGGACCAGGAACCCACCATCAGAATAAAGGACTGGTGGGGTGACATGGAGAACACAATGGAGGAAAGGGACAATGGGGGTTGATAATATAAGAGAACTTGAAAGTATTGGCACAGTGTAGCAAAGCTGTGAGAAAGGCAGATGAGGTGCTGAGATGCATTGGGGGGGATTACTTGCAGAAAGAGCAAGGTAATAATGCCTTGTACAGATCCTAGGTTAGACAACATGTAGAGTACTGAGTGCAATTTTGGAACCCACGCTTGATGGAAATGAATACTGTACATTGGAGGTGGTGCTGCCTGGCCAGCTGGAGCAAGGTGCTGCCTTGAGAGCAGTTCCTGGACAGCTGGAAATCAGTGCTGGTCCAGTAGCCATGACTGTCAAGGTAATGGGCATATGATAATGCATATCAGGACCAGGAACCCACGGTCAGAATACAGGATTGGTGGGGTGACAGTGGAGAGCACATGACTATTGAACAAAACAAGACAAACAGTTAGGAACTGGGCATCTGACTGATTACAAGTTTCCATGTTTTTTTCCCCCTTATTAATCCCCATATTTTCACGTGTTTTGTTTAAAGACAGCTGTAGCTCAACAGTGCTCTAATCTTTTTGTGCTGTTTTTGTTTAAAAATTGCTCAGTTTCACAGTGCAGATCCTTTCAGCTGATAAATGCAAACGGTATTCTGGAACTTTGTAGTACAGTAGAAGAACCACTTCTGTACTCAAAACTAGAAGCACGATTAGAAAGGCAGTGCCCCTCAGCACACCAGATTTAAGTACAGTGGGCCTGCTGGAAAGCATGCATGCTGTTTTGATGAGGCATGTGGCACAGTACATTGACATCAGTGCACACGGCACAGCAGTGGTGGCAGTGCATGTACCACATTGTAGTGCACTGCTGGCAGTGGTCTTGGCACAATGTGGCAATGGCAGTGCAAGTGGCACAATGCAATAATTACCATAGGCTCCCAGAAGTGACAGGCAGTGATGCTGGCACAATGCAGCGTCAGCAATGCATGTGGCACAGTGTGGTGTTAGTAGTGAACATGATACAGTGCTGTCTCAGCACTACACATGCCACAGTGCTGAGGGCAGTGTAACTGGCACAGTAACATCCATGCATGTACCATGGTACAGTGATGGCAGTGCACATGGCACACTGCATTGATGGTAGGGCTGTGTTAGCAGTGCAGCTGAATGAAATACAAGTGGCACAGTTTAGTATTTTCAGTGTAAGTGGTGCAGCGCGGTGTCAGCAGTGTATGTGGTACTGTGCAGCAATGGCAGTGCACATGGAACAATGCACTGAAAGCCATATACATGCTCTGCAGTGACCGGCAGTGCACAAGGCACAGTGTGGTATCAGCAGTTCACATAGCACAGTGCAGTGATAGCAAACCACATGCACTGTGTTGTCAGTGAACATGGCACAGCAGACTTGGCAGTTCACATGGCACTGCACTGACAGCAGTTCATGTGGGAACACACAGTAATGGTAGGGCTTATGGCACTGTATTGTGTTGGATGTGCACTTGGCACCGCACAGTGACAGTAGTGTATGTGGTAATATACAGTGATGGCAGAGGATGTGGCACATGTCTAGGCAGTGAACATGGCACATCATGGAGTCAGTAGTGCATGTGGTGCAATGCAGTGACAGCATTGTGTATTGTACATCACAATGGCAGCAGTGTGTGTGGTACAACAAGGTGGTGGAAGTACATGTAGTACTGCTTGGCAGTGCATGTGGCACACCATGGAATCAACAGTACATGTGGCACAAAACACTGGTGGCTATGCACCTAGCACATACTGTCCACTCACCTCTGCTGCTGGTCACTGTCTTATGCAAGTTCAATCATTTGTGTTAATTTTGTTAATAACCTAGCAACAGTTACATGTATAAAGCAAGTAATTCCTTTCCTGAAACTGAGGCTGCATTGGAGAGTAATTGCTTGCTGCAGTTTTGGGGGAGAGGTGGTGCATATCTCAATGACAGTGGTCAGTAGCTTTTTTTTCTTTTTTTGAGCTTACCTGAGTCCCCCCATTAACTTGGTCCGCTTGATTAAAACAAATTCCCTGGTACCTTTTGTCCACCATCAAGAACCAGGAGCTGCCTCCTTTCCTTCAGGCCAGCCACACCCTATGCTGATGGACAGTCATTCACTGCCATGGAACAGCCTACCGCTCCCCACCCTGGGACCACCCTTCTCAGTCCCACATACATACCTGCCCTCCAAAACTGAGCACCCTACCTATTAGCTAAACCACCCTTCTCCTTGCATGTTGTCACACCCACCGACCCCCATACACCCATGCATGCTGCTGCATCCATGAACTGTGTATCGCCCCCTGACCCCATACCCCATGCACACTGTCACAACCTCTGACCCCACACATGCATGCTGTCCAACCACACACCCATGCTTTATTAGCAAGAATCATAAATGCAGGTCTTAGTCAAGAACAAGAGCATTTGTAATGAACAAAGAAAGAACACAATTAATGCATTGAGTGAGTGTTCACAAACATTTTTTGCTGACTGAAAAAAGAACACATGTAAGACATTAGTTAAATTTACAATATATTTATTGAACATCAGGATTGTTTTACATAGAAAGAATTGTATGTAGACCATGGCAAGTCAGTTATAAAATGTCTACACATTGTCACAACCATGCATGCTGTACTACAGTACACACATGTATGCTCTCCCACCAACAATCACCTCCATGACCAATCACCATCCATGGAATACAGCTATACAAACATATACATGCTCTGACACTCACCTCTCTTCCACCCACATGCAAGCATGCAGTGTCCACCCACACAGTCACCCGTGTAGTGTGTGCCATCTACCCATTGACCCCCTACCCCCGTGCATGATATCACACACACTGACCCAATGCCCCTGCAGGATGGTGCTGAGCCAGGTATTGGGCCAGGCAGCAGTGGGGGTGGGTGGAGTGGGTCCAGACCATTGGCATCTTACTAGATTACACATTTCTTACTGCTCACAATACCATTATTTTGTAGCCGTATTGGCTCTTTTTTAGAGTTTGTTTGCTATGGGACTGAAACAGGTGTTTTAGATCTTTCTCTGTGTCTTCCCACCAATGCAGAAAATCATCATAGGGTTTCACTGCAGCTGAAGCCCACTATCCCTGGGTTATTAGCTTATTAGTATGCAGGAATGGACAAATATCATGAAACAGGGTCTCTCCGGGTGTCGTAGTCTGTGGGATATAGACATTTATGAGGCAGAAGGATGTATTGTTATGTTTAATGTCTGCTAGCAAAGCATGACCTGATTCTATTTCATCGAGTTTCACTAGCGAAAAAGCTGACCATCTCAGGAGAATACCAACACCATTGCAATGGTCAGTATCTTGTGATCAATAAGAGGGGCTATGTGACCAATGAGTTTTGACAGCATTCAAGTTCAAAAAGTTGATTTTATTTGAGTATTTTGAATGAAAACAATGTTATTTTTCAGTAATGCTAAGGTAGCCATAGTAGATACCTGTTTCTGATGAGATTTTTTCACTATTAGTATTCCAATTTACAGGGAAGGTTGTAGAACCCAAACACATGATATGATGGTAAGGGAATACCTTTCCTGGTCTGGGACCTAGTGCATCTATAGATTTTCTTGACCACTACCTTTTCAGAAAGGGAATCATCACAATCTGAGGAGGCATCCCGAAAAGATAAGAAAATGGAGGAAGCCTCCAAATCATCTTTCTCATCTTCTGTATATCCCCAATGATGCCCTCAAGGTAGCGTAGTAAATCTATTCTTCACAGATGTTTTGTGGGGGGAGGTCTGGGCTTCAGTTTCCTCTTCCATCTCTTCTTCTCTGTAACAACCTCCATATCTTCCTCCAGTGTAGGAGAGATTGCCCTAGAGACAGGAGAGGCAGTTTCCCTCAACCACTTCCATTTTGAAGGATTGAGGTCTTGAACTTGACCAGCATCAGAGTCAGTCTCAGTATCTTCTTCTACAATAGACAGAGGAGGGGACTCAGTCAGTATGTATAGGCTCAAACACATTTGGTCTAGGATCTCAAGACACAGGAGTGAGGGTGTGACATTGTGATGACACACTTTGCTCAGAAGTAAGAGGTGGATCTGCAACTTCAGCAGCACAACTTTTTTTTTGTTGCCTTACTGCTTCCCATCTGGCAGAGGTGTTGGCTGGCTCCTTGCCCTCACCTTTAACAGTGTGTTCCTCCTGGTTAAGGCCAACAGACCTGTGATACAAGGCTCAGGAGTACCACGCTGTTCCATATAGAAATTACACTGAAAGAGATTTGGACAACTGTGGCTTAAGTGGCTATATTCTAAACAAGTCTTGCACCTATCAGTGTCACAAGCAGAACTAGCAATTCATTATCCTCAGATGATCAAGAAAAGGAGCAGGGGGACACAACAGAAATGTCAATATTATGAGCAATGAGCACAGCAGGTACAGTTTCCAGGTCTTTAGAGTTCATAGCATCATCCACTGTCTCAGGATTGTGCTCAAGAATTTTGCTCCCCATCCCAGACTCACATATGAGAGGCTAAGGGGGAGCACCATGAGAAGAAGAAATAGCTATATCAGGAACAGAGTGTTCCACAGGAGAACTTATTGGCAAGTTAGACTGATGATAACTTGCAGGCACTGAGGGTGTTCCACCTATTTTCAGTGCAGAAGCAGAATGAGGATTGTATGCAGGATCAGGAAACAATGAGATACCATGTGGAGTACTGACCCACCAGCTGCAAAGAGGGCATTCTCAAACAACTGGGGCTGTGCAGAAGGAATGGTCCTCTCTATATGCTGTCCTAAGCATCCTTGAATTAGGTCGAGCCCATGGTTTGTTTGTGCCATTCTGGATGAGGATGACCTTCTTCCCAATGACAGCAGCTCTTCACCATCTGTCTAGCAAATGCTGCATCCTTTGAGCTGCTCCTGAAGTTTTAGGAGAGAGAAGCTGACTTTATTGAATGTTACTTGCTCCAGTTTCAGTTTTGGCTTAACTTTACCTCTGAGAAAAAGACAGGTGAGGAGCAGTAGCATCCTAGGCATCAAGGTGTGAGCTGTAGTCCATAACATTAAGTGAACTTGCATGACTATCCTCTGGAGTTGCTTCGGATATTTCCAAATGGACACAGTCAAGATAGGGAATCCCCTTTGAAGAAGGGTTGTCAGTCAATGTCTGAGAAAAGAACTGATAAGGGATGTCATTACTGGAATCAGGTATTGCAGCTTCAGTTCAGGTATACTGCTTAGCTTGTGAAACTTGGCTTTTTCTTCAGTTACTAATGAAAACAAGTGGCATATTCTGTCTTCTAATGCTTTATTAAGCATTTTGTCCTCCTTTATACTGTGATTACTCACTATTCCCATTTGATCAGATACTGTAGAACCAGCAGGTACACAAAAAGGGACATCCACCTCCACAGCTTTTTCTGAATTAGCCATCACTACAGGAGTAGGGGAATTTTTATTTAGATTTAAATACACAAAAAAAAACTGTCATACATTTCAAAAACAAAAAAAAACAGCTGTACAGTTCATTAGTTTACAATATTGCAATACTTTAGAATAATATTGCAGAAAAAAGAAGAAAGAAAATATACAATCTATATTTCCAAATGTCACGTCTTTGTGTACAAAAATTCATTTTAGGTTGTTTTTCCTAAAATGAAAAACAATGTGTTCAAAATAATCTTAACTGATTTCTGGGTAAAGCTTTCTTCTCTTTCTGAGAAAGGGCACTTACTACTGCACCCAAGATAATTTCCCCTACCATTATAAAAAAAGTCATTTTGGAAACTTTCGATTCTTGTATTTCCCAGATCTCCAAAATGTCTTTCAGAATTAAATAAAACAGCTATTCCTGAGTGATACTTTCTTGCAGAATTGTGAATTTACAGTGTATTTGCTATATCCAGCACTTCATGTGAGTTATTATAACCGAGATACTACTTAAAGTATATAGCCCTGACAGCAACATGTCGACAGAGACTGACACTACAGCGACAACATCACCAGGTCGCTGTAGTGTCAGCACTGGACCGTGGCACTGTTTTCTGGGGGTCTTGCACCCCCTCCCCTAATCAGCTCTAACTTGGAGTTGATTATTTTAATTGGTGGGGTGTGGGGGCACAGCCCACTGCTTGGGGGGTTCAGGGGCAAAGCCCCCTGAAGAAAACATGGTAGGCAGTCATCATATTTATGCTGACCACAAATGTGGTTGACATAAAGGTTTCGCTGTAACATCAGTCGACAAAATTTTTTTTGACCAGGTGTTGTAGATCCCTATCTAAATTATACTGACACCATTTTGATGAAAAAATACCTAAACTAAAACACATCACTAGAAATATTGTGAAAAATGGATCTACCCCCATTGATCTGAAAGGAAAGATCAAAATTATTGTTTGTATGTATGGACTTTCAAAATATAAGTGCTCCATAGTTTCAAGAGTGTTTCAACATGTAGACACTGGACAGTAATGTTCTAAGATATCTTTATGTTTAAGATTGTTTTTAGCAACAGGAGTAGGGAACCTTTTATTGAAATATCTTTTATGAAACGATAAACGATAACAAAATTCATAAATGCATACCAGAAAATAAAATAAAAGGTAAAAATTAGCAAAACATTCTAAAAAAATACTTTCTTTATAATTAATTTACAAGAAGATCATTTTTATTATTTTATCCAGCTGTTTGCTTTTCATCTGTCAATGCACAATTAATGGGCGATAAAACTTCTTTCCATTTCTTGTGTAGATTTTACGTACCAGGTTATTATAGTGCAGATGAACCACACATGAAATACCGCACATGGAATAGCGTGAATGGGTATACAGCGACAGGAGTTTTTATAGCACGCAGTAAGAACTGCTACCCCTGTCACTGTATGGTGCCATTCAGTAATGTGATGGATGCTGCCAGAGTGGTGCCTGGTCAAGCTGCTCCCATGGTGGAATGACTGGAACACCTACCTCTGGTGGCATCAGGGACCTGTGGCTGCAGTTCAGTTCTCCCTAGGTCCCACTGTATTGCAGCATATTATTTAAAAAAAAACAAGTTTTCTGTGCACCAGGGATTCCTTTTACCCTGAAGTCCATCCCCCCCAGAGTTGATTATAATAAGTCCAGGGGTGCAGTGGGGCAGAGACCCTGCAAAACAAATATATTGTTCTGGTGTGTGCATTGCTGTACTGGTCGGCATCTTGTGCTGACCTTATTTTGTTGCACACTTATTTGCGTGCGGCATTATTGATGCATGTGATTTTTTCCACAACATTATGATCCCATGTCATATTTAATGTTTTGTATGATTAACTGCAGTAATTCATCATGAGTTAGTTGTTGTTATTGTAGAACCAGTTTACATCTAATCTGCCAAATCCAAAATTTATTACACTTAAGGAGTCTCATACTACTACAATCATATATATCCCATGTATGGAGTCAAATTCCCCAAAAAAGAACTTCAGAAGTTAAGTTCAAAAAAATGTTTATATTCCATCTTCTGGAAAGTATATCCCAGAACTGAATTATATACGGACATTCCATATACAGATGAGTCATTATCTCTATCACTGATGAACATGATGATAGTGGGCAGTATCTTTCTTTAAGTTCTTTACGTTTCTGGTTCCCTTTTACATTGTTTTCCATGTGCACAAAGCCAGATTGTGTCCCACATTTTCACTGCAGTTCTAGTGTCCATTAGCATGGTACTAATCTTATCTTGTTCTGGTTTATAATAAACAGAGAAATTCGGGTTTTCGTAGAAATGATTCTGCATTATGTCCTCATATAACCATTTTCTAGACATTGTGGTGATATGTCTGATTGTAATACATCAAAACAGCTGGGCCATTCTTGATTTAGCTTTTGTTTGCATTTATTTTTGTGAACAAAATTCCCTGTTGTCCATTCACCCATAATTTCTGATAGTGTAGGTGTAACCCATATTACCCAATTTGTTTTATTCACTATAGGTAATATGTTTGAATAAAAAAAATACAGTGAAAAGAAAACTACTGAGTTTATCATCCACAGTCCCCCATTTTGTATCTCTTGGTAGATAGTTTCTCTTTTTATGAGGTTTAACACGTACTGAAAAAAAGCAACTACTGTATATAAAGAGAATTCCAAGGTCTTGGAAAGATGGTATATGTAGCTTAAGAAAAGAAATGAGGAATCAAGTAAGTTTTAATCACATACATTGTTTTCTTTTTACTCATATGGCATGTATTCCATAATGCAACCCTTTGTTTGCCTTTATTTATGTCTCTCAATTATTAGTGGCCATGTTTCTAGAGCAAAATAAAAACCCTCCTAAAATGTTGCATTGTTTTGTTCCCATTTGTAAACCTGCTACTGTCTGCTTCTATGGTTCCTTGTTACTTGTTTGAATGCAATGACTTTTATGTATATTTATTGTTGTATTTTTTTACAGTAGCTAGGGTTTTCAGTAACCCGCATGCTATTTCTCCATTGTGGCAATCATTTTCCAGAACACATAAATCGTCGGTGTGAGCAACTGTTTTGATCTCTGAAATGGATGTATACCAAATTCCTTGTATTCTAGGTGACTTGAATTATCCAATTAGAGGGTCCATGGTTAAAATGTATAGCAGGGAGTTATGGAGGAAGCCTGGTCTGACCACTTTTCTTATGTGGCATTTATTCCCTATCCATCTATTCTCATAGAGTAAAACATATGCAAATGTATAGCATAGCTGTATCCATTGAATATAAGTAGTTGGAAATCCATAATTCTTTAGACATAACCATAACAAGTCATGTGACACACAGTCAAAGGCATTTGACTTGTCTAGACTTATTATGTATCCTTTAGAATGTCCTTGTTTTTCTTTTTCCATGATTTCTCTGAGAATCGTTAGGGCTTCCAAAATGTTCCTACCTGGAATTGAACAGAATTGTAATGGATATACTATGTGTTCTAAAATGTTTGCCATTCTGTTGCTCAATATTTTAGTTAACATTTTAAAATCAGTGTTTAATAATGTGATGGGGTCTCCAATTTGCAAATGTTGTTCTATCCCCTTTTATATAATAAAATGAATTACCCTTAATACATATTTTCAGGTACATGTTTTTCTTTCAGAAGTTCATTATATAATTCAGTTAGTTCCTGTTGCATATTATTCCAAATAAATTAATAAAACTTTCATGGGAGCCCATCCAACCCAGGTGCCACTCCTTGTTTCATTTAATTTATCACTGTTTCTTTTTCAACTGGATATACTTTATTGAAGTTTATGAGATGCAACAAAAACACAATAACAACAGCAATATGAACAGAGGCAAAAGCACACTACATATACACAAATCCAACATGTCACCATTCACCTCCCACCCCCCCCCTTCCCAGAGCACAACAACCCAAGCTATCCATTATATCTCGGGGGCATAGGCCAAACAAAGGATGTCCTCAAATATGAAAAAAAAGAGAGGATTCATAGCCAGTTGAAACCTAGGAACTAGCAGAGATGGGTAGAAGCATCAGGACAGGCAACCAATGTGACATAAATTTATCAAATCTATTCTGCCTTTGAGCAATATACTTTTACATCTCAATGGCTTGCATAATTCAGAGTACAATTCTCTAACTGAGGGAGCAGACTCATTGGTCCAATGCCTGACAATAGCCATTTTAGCTGATATAGAAATCAAAGACATGTATGCCTGGTGAGGACCAAACAAGTCATCTAGATAATAACCCACAAGACAGATATGCAGGGTAAAAAGAGAGTCTAGGACCAGGAATCAATCCAAAGAGTCATGGATGGCCTGCCAGAAGGAAAACATCTTAGAACATTCCCACAGAATGTGTATCAGGGTCCTCTCTGCTACACCACAACAAATGCAAGTAGGAGAGGTGGAACTGCCCACTCTATACAATCTAGAAGGACAAATATATATATATATATATATATATATATATATATATGATGCATAATGCAGGATTGTAATAACCTATATCAGTCCTGCTTAAGATACTAAGACATATTCCACCAAATAGCCTACCAATCCTTAATATCAAGATTAAGATCTAAGGCTTGATGCCAGTAAAAATAGGTCCCTCTTGGGCTCCTTGGATCCAGACTCTGAAGCAGTACATACAATCTGGAAATAGGATGAGATTGATCTGCACTTGACAAAAAAGTCCAGCAGGACCTGATTAGGTCGATTGGACCAAGGGGAAGAGCCTAAAGACTGCTGTAGTAATTTGCAGATGTTTAAAAGGGCGATAGGTGGGAATTTCAAAACACTCTTGAAGCATAGCAGCTGTGATGAGTTTATCACTCTCAATCAAGGAAGCAAGGGAGGCAGTTCCCAAGGATGGACAAAAACTCAGTGGAATAGGGTGGTGCACAATTCTAAAGTTAGGATTCCAAATAACTGACTTCGTAAAGTCCTTATTCTAATCTAGATCTAAATAACTGCAAATCTGTCTTAGAGCTTTGAGGGACCAAAAAAACAGAGGATGAGCAAAGCTGTTTGCCGAGGTCAATGGGCTTTAAATAGAGAAGGCTATTCAATGAAATGCCATGCTGACAGCACAGCTGCTTTTTTAAAGAGATCCAGACAGAGCAATATAATAGGTCAGCTTAGGCAGCTAAAGTACTACCCCATAAAAACACTTTACTACAGTGGATAGCAAATAATACAAAAATAAAGTTAGGCAATCGGAGACTCCCAAACTCCTTTGGTATAGATAACTTAAAGTAGGCCCTATGAGGAGCACCTGCTTTCCATAAAAAGTCTGAAAGCAATCTCTAAAGATGCGTAAATCAAGTTTTAGGGAGAAAGAGCCCAATCATACCTAGTGAGTATAATACCCAGGGCAAAACATTCATTTTGATAACACTCACTCTCCCCCAAAGGGAGAGATGGAATGCCTTCCAGTGCTGGAGGTCAAACTTGAGATCCTGATAAAGGGGAGACAAATTATAATTTGCCATATCGGCAAGGGTACAGGTGAGTTTAATCTCCAAATAAGTGAGGGCCTTAGGCTCCCAAGAGAGACCCAGCTCATCCACCTAATGTTTGAGGTCAAAAGAGTTGAAAGGCAAAACTCTGGATTTGTCACCTTTAGGCTTATAACCTACTAGCCAAAAACATTTCCAAATCTCTTCTAGTAGCACCGGGATGGATGCTTGAGGATCTTCCACATGTAGCAGAAGATCATCTGCATATGTAGATATTTAAAATCTTAAATCACCCACCCAGATTCCTTTGAATCTCATACCTTGCAATAACAAAAAGGGGGCAGAGAGAATGCTGTTACACTGGATCCTGGCAGATGGATGGCTATACAGTACCTTTAGCCAATCATAAAATAGGAGGGAAAACCAAAATGTTGCAACACAGCAAATAAAAATGGCCAAGAACTCCTATCAAATGCCTTTTATGTATCAAAGGAGACCAAGGCTGCTGGAGTCTTGCTCTCCCCTGACACGGAAATCAAATGCAGCACCTTACACAGATGGTCATTGGAAGAGCGTCCCACCACAAAACCTATTTTGGGTAGGACTAATCAGGTGAGTCCAGACCTGTAACAACCAGTCTGCCAGCGCTTTAGCTAGAATTTTAATATTGGAGTTTAATAATGAAATAGGACAGTAGCTCCCCAGTAAAAGTTCAACCATGTCCAGTTTATGGATTAGAGTAATCCAAGCCTGAGTGAACAAGTAATCTGAAAGGCCAGAGGAGCACAAAAATGAAAAAGGCAGACCAAGGAAGGGGCTAAACAGAGGCAAAATAAAAAAAAAATTATTAAACTCATTTGGGCCAGGGCCTTCTCTTTCAGAAGCTGCTTTTAACTCAGCAAACCTCCAAAGCTGAGATGTGGGCCTGTAATAAATCCTTTTGTCAGTCAATGAGGCCAGAAAGCAGAAGTGGGTCAAGGTATGTCTCAAACTGATGTATAGTAGCCTGTTCTCTGGGGTCAGGGCTATATAGTGATGCATAGAAGTAGTGAAAGGTGTCTGCAATAGCATGAGGATGAGTCAATATTTTACCCCCCTGTCACAGGTTGTAGGCTAGGAATTCTATTGGTGGCATGCATCCGGCGAAGCCACAAAGCCAACAGCCTGCCCGCTGTCTCCCCTGATTCAAGATAGCGGATTTTAGTATGCTGCAAAACTAAATTGGCCTTCTCAGCAAGCAAGCTATAGTACCGAGCTCTCAGACAGCACAATTCTTCCCAAATAACAGGGTCAGACTTCAGTAAAAGTCAGTGCTCCAAGCTGCAAATCTGAGTCTATAAGGAATCAACTTTTTGCAAATACTGCTTTTTAGCCTTGGAAGCCAGGCAGCTACACTCCCCCCCCAAGAGTGCATTTTGCAGCTCCCCATAACACATCAAGTGCCTGAATGGAACCATCATTCTCTTGAAAAAAAATTTCAAGATATGTTCAACTGTGCTAGGATCCTTAACCAAATTGGAATTAAACTGCCAGGTTTTATCTCGACCTTCTAACCCCTTTACCACATGTTCCATGTGGACTGGGGCATGGTCAGACAGGACTGTTGATTATAAGTCACAAAGAAAGAGACCCGGTAAACACTCTTTACTGATTAAAAAATAGTCTGTATGGGAATGGGAAGGGTGGGGAGTGGAATAGAATGTATATTGTCTCTGCCCCAGATGCATAATGCGTCATGGCTCTTCCGATCCAATATTATCCATGAGCTCTCTAAAACCAGAGTCTGAGCCAGGGACAAGCCTTTCAGATGAGGACCGGACACGTCCAAATCTGAATGAAAATCCAGGTTCCAGTCCCCACTGAGAAGGATAGGCAAATGAACAAAAGGTTCTAATTGAGTCAAGAGCTGAGAAAAAAACTGGGGAGAATCTGAACTGGGCCCATACACTAACTGTAGGACTTCCGTAAGACCCAAATGCCCATGGACCAAAACAAAATGGCCATCAGGATTCCAGCACTCCTGTATCATCTGAAAGGCAATTCCCCTGTTATTCAGAATCATTGCCCCTCCCGTTGGAGTTGCCCACCCAAAAATCTGCCCCACCCATTCTCTGCAAAAATATAAAATATCTTCTCATTTCAAGTGGGTCTCCTGGAAGAAGACCACCCCTGGTTGATTCTTTCTTAAATGATAGAAGATCATATAACACCTTTATCATTTGCTCCCTTGATAGTCCAGGTAAAGAATTTAAAAATTGTTCCCATATTTACAATAACAAAACCCACTTTACTTGAAAAGCCAAAAATGGAGACGTAGTACAATTGTGTATAAAGTGTGCTCTGGGGCCCTCCCTATCACATCCCTAATAACCAAGACCCCCATACAACAACCAAAAACAAATTCTCTCCCTCACAAGAACTAACTCTCTAAGAACCCCCGGTCTTTGTGACCGTAACTCCAAAACATCAATCAGGCCCATGATGAATCTCCCCATGCCCAACCCCCCTCCCCCCGCTGGATGAACAAAATACTAAATATTTCAGAATATATTAAAGCGCGGAGCATATAACAAGCTTAGCAGTAATAACTTCCTCCAAAAAGGATCCATCATTTGAAAAGCAGTAGGTAAGGATATAGAAGCTAGAAATAAAAAAAAAGTTACCAACTGTACTGTAAAAAACAAACATCATAACTGTAATAAAAGATTCCCAGTAGTATCCCATAACAGTATATGACAAATTCATTACTGTACAAATGAAGCTAGAGGTGTAAAAATGGACACAAAGAAGAACACAAGGAACTGAAAAATAATAGTGACAAACTCCATAGAATGCATCTCAAGAACACTTGCCTGAGAAAAAGACAAATCAGTAAGCTAATTAGAAATTCCAATCTGTCATTTGGAAAGTTCTAAAGACTGCAACCATAAACAGAACCATAGCAAATATTTGAGCTCTTAACAGAAACAGCATAATTTCAAACAGTGAAACAGTAACATTAGGAAGAAATTCAAATGAAAAGGTACTGGCAAACAAGGGTAGAACTATAACAATAGAGTAGCCAGCATAGAGGAATCACATAAAAATTGAAGTACTGTACACCATAGTACTTGACAATTCTTGAGATGGCTAGCAGTATTTAAGCATTGTCCTCCAAGCGAGTATCTTGCTTGGCAATAATCAAATGCATGGAGCTGATAAAACACAGTTAAATACCAGACTGCTGCTCACAGAATTTATCTTGCATCATTGTGGCACAAGGAAACCATAGTGCAGGAACTGAAGTAAGTAATCCCAATTAGTAATTCCCATTGTGTGAAACGAAGGGGACCAGTTCAGATAACAAAATACACACCAGAAATTAGAACAGAAGGTACAGAATAAAAGCTAAAATAGGGGATCATGATCCAACTAAAAATAATAGGATTCCTTACCCGACCAGTACTCAGAGAGGTTTATTCAGTGACCCTCTGGAAAAAGGCCAGCAGGTGTTACTGAGGCAAGGAAAGACTACCAAGGCAAAGCCGCTGCATCTTCCCATCTGGCTACCAAAGATGTGAAGTAATAAAAGGGGCCCACATTAGGCCACCGAGAGTAGTTTAGTCTTTTATAGATAACCCAAATGAAAACCTGTAAGACCGCTGTCCCAAAAGAAAAGGTAAAAGAAATACCAGCCCCTCTGTCCGTAAAGAAGTCCTGCAAAAACATTGTGGCAAAGAAGGCCAAGGGTCAGTGTGCAGTTATGGGGCTCACCAGTATACTAACAAGTTCCAACAAAAATACTGAAAGGGATCGAGTCCTCCATACACACTTCTGTAGGGTTATAGCAGTAGTACTCCAGAAGGCTCAGCAAAGAGAAGGAGAGCAAGGAAAGATTCTGAAGTAGTGAATTTAAAAAGGTCAGGGAACAAGTGGGGCAGCTCTAGTTTAGCCTCCTCAAAGAAGTCAAAGCTCTTCTGTGACCCTTCATAAGTGAACTGGAGCTGTGGAGGGTGCATCATCTTGACTCTAATCTGAGAGGCAATACGTTTGGAAATTATGGGGCTATAGGCAGCCCATTTTTGCCACACAGCCAGCATCAGGTCTTGAGCGAAGCATAACTTGTTCCCCTTCCAAGTAACCTCCAACAATGCACAGACCTTTCCTAAAATATGCTGTCAGTCCAGATAATTTAAACATTCAAAGATTAGAGGGTGATGAGCCAATCCAGCAGGATGCATGGGGTGTAGGGCCCGGTGGACATGCCCGATGATATAGGTGGGCCCATTTGACATGGGGCCCACCAACTTCTCACATAGTTTCTGTGTGAACAATAAAGTATAGGAAACCTTGGAGCCCTCTGGTAACCCCAAGATGACAATATTGTTGCACCTATTGTGCCCTTCTAAGTCCTCACATTTCTCCTCCAGGTGAGCAGCCTTCGTAAGAGCCATCACTTCAGGCTCCCAGTAATTCTGCCAGGTATCAATAGAGCAGATGCTGGTTTCAGCATCGGAGACCTGCTTTGCCATTGCCTTATTCTCCACTTGGATTTTCTTTAATTCTTCTGTGATGAGCTGCACAAAATCTTTTAGTGGAGAAATCTCCTTCAAGAACTGGTCTTCGGTGAGCAGCTGAGTAGCAGAAGGTATGCTAGTGGTTGGCATGCTCTGGGCCCTAGACCATTTGGAATATTTGTCCAGAGTTGGTGGAGGGTTATGGTGCATAGGCACATTCTGCATCTCTACATCCATCCTTCGTGAGAAAAACCACTGTAAACATCTGCTGGAGAACTGGTAAGGCACTTCTATACTCAGAAATCATGCAAAGCTAAGTGTAAGTGATAACATTTTTCATAAAAAAATAGGCAAAGGAGCAGAGCTGGGCAGGAAACATAGAAACATAGAATTTGATGACAGATAAGGACTGCTTGGCCCACCTAGTCTGCCCATTTTCCTACCTAACAGATAAGCTGCAGATCCTAGTTAACCAACAGTTTACTTCCTCCTACCCCCCACTAGGACTGCCTTATGTCTGTCCCATGCATTCTTGAATTCTCCCACTGTTCTTGACTCCATGACCTCCTCAGGGAGGCTGTTCCATGCATCCACAACCCTCTCCGTGAAAAAATAGTGCCTCACATTATCTCTGAGCCGTCCCCCCTCCATCTTCAAATTGTGCCCCCTTGTTCTTGCACATCTCTTTTTCTGAAAGATGCCACCCTCTTGGACTTTGTTGATTCCCTTAAGGTACTTGAAAGTTTCTATCATGTCCTCTCTCCTTCTTTCCTCAAGGTATACATATTAAGCTCCTTTAGTCTTTCTTTGTATGTCTTCTGGTGCAGACCCTGCACCATTTTAGTTACCCTTCTGGACAGAGCCTCCACTCTGTCTATGTCTTTGCGGAGATGGGGTCTCCAGAACTGCACACAGTACTCAGATGGGGTCTCACCAACTGTTTGTACAGAGGGATAACAACTTCCTGTTTTCTACTATTGATGCCTCTTCCTATGCATCCCAATATCCCCCCAGCCTTCCCTACTGCCTTCTCACATTGCTTGCCCACCTTTAGGTCTTCTGATATAATTGCCCCCAGGTCCCTTTCCATTTTTGTTGTTGTCAGTATCTCACCCCCCATTGTGTACTCTTCCCCTGGGTTTTTGTTTCCCATGTGTATTACCTTGCACTTCTTTGCATTGAATCTGAGCTGCCATACATTTGACCATTCCTCCAACCTTTCCAAAGGAACCTCCAAAGGAGTGAATGCTCACTCGCTGAAGTTCATCACGAGACTCCCATCTTTTATCTCTGTTTCTATTTCTGTTTATGTTATTTTATCTATCAAGAGGATCATCTGATGTTCTGGAATTTGTGGTAACTGTGCAGACTGTAATAGCAATTTCATGTTCCTGTTGCTAGGGATCGATTAACTAAACTGTTGCCTTATATTATTTCCTATTTCTTCTAAAATCATGTTATTTCCTGTGATTAGTTGCCCATTAGTATTTTTTAAAGTTTTTATATTTCTGCTTGAGATTATATTCCTGCATCCTTCAAATGGGTTGGTTTGATGGGGTTTTTCCTCTGTGTCCCAAATTTTGTGTTCTAATTCTAATGTTCTGTGATGATCATATCATATCAGGAGGTATAAAACTGATCCTGGTTGATAGTTTTGTGTTTAAAAAAGGTATGCCTGGGGACTGAGAATTTTTCTTTGTGCGACTCTTTCAACCCTGTTTGATTAATGAGGGAGTTCAAAAAGGTCATTTCACAATCCTTTTTTTGTGGTGTTAGGGCTTTAATCTGTTTGTAGCATACTAGTGTTAAAATCCCCTCCTAATATCACATACTTTGCTGTGAACAAAAATGGTTGTAAACTTTTTAACAGATCAGTTTTTAGTGCCTTTGTCTGTGGGGCATAAATGTTAATTAACCCATACTCTTGATTTTGGTAGCTTTTATCTCGAACTACTGCCATTCCTGGGCTCACATCACTAAGATTGATTATCTGGATTTCAGGATTCGTTATACAAATACCTAGCCCTGTACGTGTCTCTTCCCGCATGGACCAGAGGGAATCTCCTGTAAGACATTCGGTGCATGAAATTTTTATATCACCTGATGTATACGGTTTTGTGTCCTTTAATAAAAAAAAAATCATAATCAAATTGATCCAGAATAGCAAATGCTGATTTTTCCTTTTAACTCTGACCTTATGCTATTGGCATTTAAACTAGCAATAGAAAGGGTTGTCTTATTGAGTGTCATTTGTGTGTGGAAGCCTAAACTTCAGACATGGTGTACCATTTTGTTCTAGTAGTGGATCCTTCGGATGTGCTAGGATCTTCGTTCTCATAAAACAGGTCTTTTTGGGAGGAACTTACCGATACATCAGAATCCTCATATTCCATTACATCACTCCATCTTGCCAAAGTAGAATATCTATTTTCAGGGATTACTGTATCTGTAATGCCTGTTTTTTCTTGCAACTTTTCTTTTCTCCACTCTTGAAACTGTTCTGTGGGGAGACGGCGTTTCCTGCAGCATTACTTCTGTTTGACTGTTTTCTTGTGGTGCACTTGGTATCTGGGTGATGTTCTGTGAAGCTGTGTCAGTGGTTCCTTTGTCAGTCATATCTTGTGTTGAGACATTCTTTTTGGTTGTTGTATGATGACCTGAATTAGATTTGTGGGTTGTTGCAGTAAGGGGCGGCTTTATGCTGTTTGGTAGCAGTATGAATATATAAATCCTGCCCCATGAAATCCAATGAGTTACCCAAGGACATGTCTTGAATGAGTGATCCTCCTCTCCACATAAATTACACTTGGGGATAAATGTGCACAGGTTTGCCATATGTCCAAAGTCACTACATTGATTACAGTGGATCTTATCACAGTTATTGTCTGGATGTTTAAAGGATCCACATTGGTAACATGATTTCGGTTGGCCAGCATAGAAAAGAATGCCTCTGCCTCTCCTATTTAAAAACAATTAAGGAGATGTTGAATGCCCTGTTCAGTTGTTTTAATTTTACACTGTACTTCCAGCTGCCAGTCCAGAAGCCTTCATCATCATCAATAATGGGCTTGGGGGTGCCTTGTAGTTCACATCATTTCTCTAGCCATTAAATAATGTCGTTAACATTGATACCCTCATTTCTAGAAAGAATGGTTACAGTTTTGACTGTGGGTCTTGTCAATGGAATTGCAAAAAATGGAGTCCATAGAGGGGAATATTTCACAATGTAATAAGTTGCCCAGAATTTGTCCAGTAGTGCTGGTGTCTGGAAACTTATGTCAAAATTATAGTCACCAGGGGCATGGATAAATGTGTATACATCTCCGGGGAAAACTTTAGCAATTCTTTGATTAGGAATTTCCCACAAACTGTCTATCCAGAATTTGTTCAAGACCTCCTCTGTATCTGAGTCTAACTGCATTTCTGCATTTAGCTGCTTCAACAGGCTGGCGTAAAAGGCCGGCATAGCTCAAGGTTTTTTTTGTTGTGCAATCCCTTCTTCTTGTCTCCCAGGGGCCCTATCCAGTACATCATCTGTATTAACTGACTTTAACAGATCTATCTGCATTACTTGTTTGTTCAATGTGCTTATGCAACTGGTATGATGTATCCTTGTGTGACTTAGATACGTTGTAGCTGCTCGACTCTCTATCTGTGCAATATACCACCCTGTAGGGGTACGACAATGAGGAACCCTAGTGAAGGATTCCACCCCTATAGGTGCCATGAAAATAATTCCCTTGGCTAAAGGTAGCTTAGGAAGATGCACAAAAAGAATACCCAAAAGCATGTTGAGCTTCAAAGAGGTGAGAAATCAGAATATATCAAGACCAGAAATTAAGGTGATAGACATAGATGGGAAGGACAGGGGAAGAATGAGCTATGATGAGGACAATGAATTAAAATGAAAGCAGACAAGATTAAGAAGGGCAGACTTCCTAAGGAGAGAGGGAACAGCCGGGGCCACTATCCGACTCCATCCAATAGCAGAACCTAACTACGGAACCTATGAAAGTACTAACCTTGTCTAATATTATGACCATTGGCATGGAGGAGAGGAAAACCCACCTTTGAGGAGGAAATCTCTAGGGATCCAAGGCCTAGGTCACCTTCCCTCCAGGCTGAAGGACATTTTGATTAGTGACGGCTCAGCTACTGCAATTTAGACTTGATACTGAGGGAAGAGGAAAAGATTCCAATTTAGATGAACCTCTCCTTTTGTCCTTCTAGCATGAATGCTGTTGAGGGTTGTGAGCAAAGTCTCTGCAACTAGATACCCAAAAGCAAAGGAGGAGAGAAAAGACCACTGAGGCACTCAGCTAGCCTACACGAGCCTACAAAACTGATCTGGTGAACCAGAGGCAGTCAGATGGAGAATAACAAAGAGGGTGCCTCCAAACCAGCTCGGGCAGCCAAAGGGGCCCTGATGAAGAGAGCCCCACCCCTTGCAGCTTGAAGTCATAAATTCTGCATTCAGTGGTGTTGATGAGATGAGGGGTGACTGAAGGTCCACCGAGAGTGAAGACATTCACACTATGGGCCAGGGAAAATGCCCCCACTCCAAGCTACACATGCACTAGATGCAGACTTTGTGGGTGCAGAGTGAGACCATTGGCTACAAGCTAGCCCTAAGCCATGGAGCAATGGACATGGAAGGCATGTCTCTGAATGGAGAGCAGGTCAAGTCGAGGTAGCATGGGACCCATTTGAGGGTTAAGCATGAGTAGTCGATGTGAATGAGGAGACCTACAGAGAGGTCAGACTGAGTGAAGGTGACCCTGATATGGGTCAGGAGGAGGCTCAATGTGGTTAGTAATGCATGCCAAAGCGGGTCCATTGAAAAGCCAAATTAGGAATAGATTGAACCATATGAAGGTAGAGAAGAGAATGGCTGGGCGAAGTTTGCAGCCGACGGTGGAGGTACAAGTACCAGGATTAGTGAGAAAGGAGCTATGAAGTTGGAATGAATGAGTGGAGGATTGAGATGAATATACAAGGTTCGCTGATGGAGGGAAGCTTAGAAGGTTGGCATGAACTGCCGAATGGGAACAAAGGATGGGAAGGGGAGAGATGAGGATGGCCTGGCAAAGCTCATAGCCTACGAGGAGTGGAGAAGTTGATGAGGGAGGACAGAATGGTCGAGAATGAATGAATGATAAATGATAGTGGACTGAAAGCCTTGAAGACTTGAATGGTTCAAGGTAAGACATGGAATGGACAATGTATGATAATGAAATGAAGCCTGGAAGGCTGGTACGGTGAAGGTGAAATATGAAATGGATCATGTATGGTAATGGTATGAAGCCTTGATGGCCGGTATGGTTAAAGTGAAATATGAAATGGATGATGTATGATGATGGAGTGAAGACTTGGAGGCTGGTACAGTGAGAGCAAGGTATGAAAGGATGAAGTATGATGATGGAGGGAAAACCTTGAAGCCGGTATGGCAAAGGCTAAGAAGGAAGGGTAGGAAGAGGGCAAGTAGGCTATAGGAAGGATGAGGTTCGGTAACGATGGAGGTTTGCCATGGAGTGGAGGATATGCAATTTGAGTGGACCAGAATATAGGACTAGGGTATGAGGAGGATACGAGAGGTATGGTGATGGCAAGATAAAGAAATACAAACAGCGAAGACAGTATTTGGAGAGGTTGCGGTTAGGAAAGGAGTGGCGAAGAGGATGGCTGGCAGACTATTGAGAGCCCAAAAGAAATAACAACAACAATAAACCAGGGAAAGAGAGAAGGTTCAAGAATGAAAGACATGATATGATGGAGGTATGGTGCAGAAGGATGGTACCAAGCAGCAGGAGGGCACTGCGAAGCCTGCAGCTGATGTTGAGGTATGAATACCAGGAAGAAAACAAGGTACAATGGTAGGTAGGAGGAGAACAGATGAAAGGGAAACACCCCCCCAAAAAAACATGGGATGAGGAAGGAAAAGCAGCAAGGGTTGAGGGAGCGGTGGAAGGTAGGAGTGCGGTAGCTAAGAGGGACGGAATAGGTTAAGCAAATGGAGAGCACTCGACCTGAACCAAACAGTCACGGAAAACAAGAAGGTGAATTCCAGCAGTGGAAGCAGGGCCGACATGAATTAGGAGTAAAATATAGCCAACAACATGATTGCAGCAAGCAAATCAAAGATGCAAATTAGGTGGGCACAGACCAGTCAATGAATGAGATTGAACTGCAGGTTAAGCAACACCGAGCCACACACAGCTGCTGCTGAAATGCAGAGCTAGGTCAGTTAGGAGCAGCAGATCAAAGCGAGGATATGAGTATTCCAACAGCAGGAGTGCAGACCAAAGACTAGCAGAGAAAGGCCCTGAAGGTGGCAGGCAGTTGCAGACCAAAGAAAGCAGGGCAGAGGAGGCAGAGTGGGGAGAGCAACACCGTGCTGCAGAAAAGCTGCTGTACGGAGTGGCCAAGTGGAGGAAGTAGCAGGAGCTCCCAAGCAAAGAGTTGACAAAAAGGGTCAAACAGCACAAGGCCCAGCTGATTGCAAGACATCCGTGGCAGGGAAGCCGGGTTCTGTGGGAGAAGGCACACTTCCCAGAAGCACCAGCACGGCAAAGGAGGGAACCAGGTAGAAGGCAGGGAATCCACAGCCCCATTGGGGATAAAGCGATCTTGGGGGGAGACATGATCAGAAGGGGACGAAGTGAGGGAAGCAGGAGAGAGGACAAGGTGGCTGGAGTGAGCTGCATGGACGATTGATAGAATAAGGAGCCAAGAAATGATATGGGGGAAGCTTGAGCCAAGGAGGGGCTGTAGCAAACCTGAGGAGAACGTGGGAGAGAGGGAGGGTTAAAAAGAGCAAGGCGGGGACAAGGGAAACAGCCACTGAATGATACAACTGAACAAGGAGGAAACATGACATGGGAGAAGGGGACTTGCAGCTGGAGGCACAGGAGAAATGAAACAAACAGCCCAGAGCGAGGGAGGGTGGTGCCGTAGGCCACAACGGAATAAATTAATCCTGGACTAGCCAAGAGGAACGGCTTTTAAAGGCCTGATGGGGGAGTGGTTTGTTGTTCCACCCATTGAAGTACAGGCATAGCCTTGCAATTATTTGTAAAACCTTCATTCAAAGCATTTGTATTGTATATTTCATTTACAGGTATTTGCTTACCTGACACATCAGAGTCAAGGATATGGGTACTCCTGTCTTGCGTGGCTGCAGCAGCCGGCTACTGTTTGGTGCTCTGTTCCATTGATTTCTTGTTTAAATTCGTTGAATCAGCTTTTTCCCATTTGTTTTCTTCACCTCCAGGGATAGGAATTGAGGTGTTTGATATCCATTTGCCATCTGGTGAATGATCCCATCCAGCATTTCGCAACACTTTCTCTGGTGAAGTATCTTCAAGAGAGCTGGATTTGCAGTTGACTGGCTTGTCGCATCTGTCTTGGTGCCAAAATTTGCTTTAGGTGAGTTCTATTAGAAACTTTTCTCCTGTGGGTCTTTTCCTTTTTTTTTTTCATCTTCAAATATAGTTTTTTTCCTTTTTATTTTATGATTCTGCTTCAGACATCTTATTGAGTAGTTGCCATTTTTTCTCCTCTAATTCATTTTGCAGTCTCAGTTCTTCCTCCAATATTTCTGAATCATTGCAGTCAGAATACCTAGTAGCAGAAGTTTCAGTTACTTGCTTGTCCTTCTCCAGCTCCGCTCCACCTCCTCCTCCTCTATCCATCTCAATACTGGGCTCCTACATCCTGTTTACAGGAAGTATAGCACCCCTGCAGCAAGAGTATGGGAATATTTTTATTATAACTTCAAAAACAAAAAATAATACAAACTTGTGCGAATCATAGATACATAGATACAAAGACAGTATCGGCAGATAAGGGCCTGTGGCCCACCTAATCTGCCCATTTGAGTTTGTAACTTCAGTTTACGTTTTCCTAGAACTCTGTTGCCCCTTACCCCTGACCTCCAGAATTCCTTTATGTCTATCCCATGCATTCTTAAATCCCGTGATTGCTTCAGTCCCCACCACTTCCTCAGGCAGGGTGTTCCACTTGTCCACCACCCGTTCTGTGAAGAAATTCTTTCTCACATTTCCTCTGAATTGTCCTCCCTCCAACTTCATCCCATGCCCTCTAGTCCTGGAACATTTTTTCGCTTAAAAATAGTGTATTCTTGTACCCTGTTCTTCCCTGTAAGATACTTGAATGTCTCTATCATGTCCCCTCACTCACTCCCTCCTCTCCACCAGGGAGAACATATTCAATTCCTTCAACCTGTCCTCACAGGACTTGTGATGCAATCCATGTACCGTCTTTGTTGCCCTCCTCTGAACCTTCTCTACCCTGTCCATGTCCTTACGTAGGTAAGGTCTCCAGAACTGTACACTGTACTCCAGGTGGGGCCTCACTAGTGTCTTGTATAGTGGAATCATGACCTCCCTTTTCCTGCTGGTGATGCCCCTGCCTATGCATCCCAGCATCCTATTTGCTTTATCTGCTGCCTTGTCACACTATTTCCCTACCTTGAGGTCATCAGACATGATAACCCCAAGATCCCTTTCCTGCTTAGTGCATGCTATGTCCTCAACTCCCCAACTGATATATTGTGCCAGGGTTTTTGTGCCCCATATGCATTATCTTGCACTTCTTTGCACTGAATTTCAACTGCCAAACACCAGACCATTCTTCAAGTTTCTGCCGGTCCCTTCTCATTCTGTCTACACCATCTGGTGTGTCTACTCTGTTACAGAGCTTTGTGTCATCAGCGAACAGTGAAATTCTGCCTTCTAGGTCCTGCACAATGTCACTGATGAAGATGTTGAATAGGGCCGGTCCCAGCACTGATCCCTGTGGTACCCCACTGGTCACTCTTCCCTCTGTGGAGTGACAGCCATTTACCACCACCCTCTGTGTCCTGCTGCCCAGCCAGTTACCTACCCACCACACCACTGTCCTGCCCACACCCATATTCCCTAGTTTGTGTAATAGTCCTCTATGTGGCACAGTGTTAAAGGCCTTGCTGAAGTCCAGATAGGCCATGTCCACTGCCCTCCCCTGATCCACCTCCCTAGTCACCCAGTCAAAAAATTCAACGAGGTTGGTCTGACATGACCTCCCCCTTGTGAAACCATGCTACCTTGGATCCTGCAGTCCATTGACAACCAGATGTTCCACCAATCTCTCTTTCAGTAGTGCTTCCATGATCTACCCCACTACTGAGGTGAGGCAGACTAGTCTGTAGTTCCCCACTTCCTCTTTGTTCCCACTTTTGTATAAGGGGACTACATCTGCTGTCTTCCAGTCTTTGGGTAGCTCCCCTGTTTCCAGTGATTGGCTAAACAGGATAGCCAGAGGTTCAGCCACCACCTCTCTGAGTTCTTTAAGGACCCTGGGGTGCACCCCATCAGGCCCCATTGCTTTATCAACTCTTATTACTTCCAGTTCCTTCAGGACCCCTTCTCATGTAAAGGGACTTATGTCCATTTCTGCTCCATTCTCACCCCTTGTACTCCCTTCAGACCCATTACCCTCCTGTTTCTCAGCAAAGGCTGAGCAGAAATACCTGTTCAGTATGTCAGCTTTACTGTTGTCATCCTCCATGTGGCCCCCATCCTCCCCTTCAGTCTCAGTATCCCTCCCTTTGCCTTTCTTTTTTCACTTATGTACCTGTAAAAGGTTTTATCCCCTCTACCCACTGATTTTGCAATGTGCTTTTCTGTCTGAGCTTTGGCTTCCCTTACTGACCTCCCTGCCTCCCTTTGCTTCTCCTGGTACTTCTCCCTATCCCCTTCTGCCTGTGTCTTTTTGTATTGCCTGAATGCAATCTTTTTGGCTTTCACTTTCTTTGCTACCTCTTTAGAAAACCATAATTGCCTCCTCTTCCTTTTCCTCTTGCTAATCAGCTTAAAGCATAATTCTGTTGCTCTTGAAATCACCATTTTAAATACTGCCCACTGTTCCTCAACCCCTGATTCCTGCCCCATTCCCCTTAATGCCTCTTTCAAGAATCTTCCCATTTTCCCCAAAGTCTGCCCCCCTAAAATCCAGGATACATGTTTTTGTGTGGTTTGGTTCTGCTTCTTCTGTGATTTCAAACCACAATGACTGGTGGTCACTGTTCCCCAGGTGCTCCCCTACTGTTACCCCCATCACATTGTCCCTGTTTGTGAGCACAAGGTCCAGTATTGCCTTCTGCCGAGTTGGTTCCATAACCAGTTGCTTGAGGAAGGCACCTTGAAGGGAGTCCAGGATAAATCTGCTCCTAGTTGATGCTGCTGCTGGGATGCTCCAGTCCACGTCTGGAATATTGAAGTCTCCAACCAGTACTACCTCACCTTGTCTGCCATCCTTTGGATGGCTAGCATCAGCTCCCTATCTGTTTCTTCCTCCTGGGCTGGTGGTCTATAAACCACACCTGTGCAGATGGCTGGCTCCAGTTTCCTTTCCAGCTTAACCCACAGTATCTCTCACCCATTTTGTTCCCCCTGGATCTCTGTGGCCCTTATGTCATTTTTCACATACAGTGCCACTCCTCCTCCCTTCCTTCCTGCCCAGTCTCTTCTGAATATGTTGTAGCCAGGTATGGCCATCTCCCAGTCATGGTTATCATTACACCAGGATTCTGTGATGGCCACAATGTCCAGGTCTGACTGCACCATGATAGCCTCCAAATCTTCCATCTTGTTGCTAAGGCTCCTGTCATTGGCACACATGGCTTTCCATGATTTGACCTCCCTAGACTGTTTAGCTGTTCTACTCCAGCCCCTTCCCTGGTTGTCCTTTATCCCTGGTTCTCCTTGCTGTCTGCCCTTCTGCTGATTCTTTCCCCTTTTCTGCCTATCCACCTTTTGGGCGCTAATCTCCATCTTTCGCACACTGCTTTGTTGAGATATCCACTCCTCCGGTTCACTGGTCCCACTGCTAGCTGTGGGGGGTGAGCAAGTAGGTACCCTTCTTGCTGGCCTGCCACCCCCCTTGGCTAGTTTAAATACTTGTCAATGTAGCATTTAAACTTATCATTGAGTGCTTGGATTCCCCTCCAGGATGGATGCAGGCTGTCAGTCTTGAACAAACCTCCATCCCTCCAGGTGGGTCCCCAGTCACCAATGAATCCAAACCCTTCCTCACAGCACCAGTTCTTCAACCATGAGTTAAAGTTCCTGGTGCATGTACCCCTATGCTCTTCCATGCCTCTTGCAGGTAGTACTTCTGAGAAAGTGACAGAAGTAGCTACTTGCTTGAGACCCCTCCCCAAGTTCCTAAACTCTTCCTGAACTTCCTTTGGCTTCCCATTTGCCAGGTCATTAGTACCTAGGTGAATAATGATATCCAGCTCACCCTCCCGTCTTGCCTTCCCAGCAATCCCCAGGATCTTCCTTCCATCCCTCTGTGCCGTGGCACCTGGTAGGCACCTCACCTCCCGGTCCTCCCCTCCCCTCCTGTGTTCCTAGCTGGATCCCTCTTATGATGGAGTCCCCCACCAGGATTCGCTTCCTCCTCCTCTGGGGTCCACTGCTTTCCCTGCTGAGGTCACCTCCTTGGCTAACCTTCACATCCTTTCCTTCCACTTCTCTGGGTACCTCTATTTGGTTGTCCCCATTTGCCAGGGTGGCATATGAGTTCTTGAGTGGAATAGGATCTGGGATGTGCCTCTGCCTGACTGTCTTAACCCACCTTGAGCCCACTGTCATCCAAGTGCTTCTCGTTCTTGGCATCCTTTGAGGCAGCGGCATTGGACTGGGTGGTCTCTGGATAGGGGTGATGGTACTCCTGACCCAGTTTACTTCTGCTCTGAGTCTGGCTACCTCATCCTGCAGTCCAGAGAGATGCATGCAGATAGGGCAGCACTTCAGTGTCCAGAAGGTCTGCCTGAATATGGCTGCCCCGCAGCTACTGCATTGCACTACTCCCCACATTATACCTCAATTATGCTGCTATTCCACTACTTGTCTGTTACTGAAGCTCTCCTAGTTCCCTTTTTATTAATTTACTGTCCTAAAAATCCTGCTACTGATCCTCAGATACTTTTCTTTAAAATAAATAAATAAATGAGTCAAAACACTTGTGCTGAGGGTGGGCTTCTTCCCCTTATGCCCCTCCTACTCCACACCACCTACTATCCACTGTGTTTAGCTCCTGTCAATCAGATTTAACAGGGCATATAATTAAGAGTTAGGGGAAGGGGAGGGAGGGGGCGAAAATTTGCAGCAATTAAAGACAGCAAAGAAATACACCACCACTACGTTTTCAATTTTCAACAGCCCAAAAACAATTTGAAGTAAAGACAGCAAAGAAATTACAGTGTCACTAAAAGCCCACAATCTAAGTTTATTAACAAAATAGAAATTACCAGTTATGGTAAAGCACTGATATGAATATGTTTCCTTACCCTCCTGGCTTCTTCTGAGAAAACAAAAATCACTTGCAACCTCAACTCTGACTAAGCCCCACCTCCAGTTATCACGTAGCTGAGGTCAGACGCCAGACAATTAGCACCCCTCACCCAGACTACAGGGCAAGTCAGACAAGCTAAGACTAAATTTGAAGCAATTAAAGACAGAAAAGAAATACACCACCACTACATTTTAAATTTTCAACAGCCCAAAAACAATTCTAAGTAAAGACAGCAAAGAAATTACAGTGTCACTAAAAGCCCGCAATCTAAGTTTAATAGCAAAAATAGCAATTACCAGTTACTGTAAAGCACTGATATGAATATGTTTCCTTCACCTTATGGCTTCTTCTGAGAAAACAATAAGTAGGAGCTGTTATGAGCGTCAGCCCTCACAAGCTCCTAATCCAACTTAGTATATTCCCATAGTTTGCTACTGTCCCCCCCGTACAGATCTCAAACCCTGTACCCTTGACTCCAAAGCCAACAGCTCTACCACTAAGCCAACAAGTCAGGCTAATTTTTCTTTCACATCAAACAATATAGAAAGCAAATAATAATAGTTACTCAAAATGAGTATTGAGTCATATCCCCATCCCCATTATAATCTCCAGAATCAAATTATAATACAAACCTGTTATATTCACATCAAAGTAAAGCATAAATCAAATAATGGGACTTACTGAGGTATTTTAGTTATATCCCCCCCTCCCACTACCACATGTAAAATGTGTCTAACCAATCAATATTCCTCCACCATGTTTGGAAGACTTTTGGGGAAATGACTGTGTTTTTCTTGTCTTTGTAACTGACAAATAGCCCCACGAATGTTCCAAAATAACTGTTCTGGTGAAATACTGTATTTTTTTGTCTCAAAGTGAGTTGACAACTGGTTTACCATATACAGTAAAATACTTGAAACATAACAAAAAAAGATGCATTGTATTCTGCTTATATAGCTACCAAGCTTTTGAAAGTATTCCTAAAAACATAATATCCATTGTGATTATCCAAAAACGTGATTTCTTCCAGTTTGCAGATAATATTACCCAAAAAGATGTTAAAATAAGGACATTCAAAGTTAAGATGTTTTATGGTTTCATAAACATCAGGACAAAAGTTTGTTCTTGGACAAACCCTTTCTTTATGATCCTTGTGCTTCAAATTATTTTTCACATTAAGTCTCTCATGTAACCACAACCACAGGACGTCACACTTATGTGTCGACATTCAGTGGCATGTCATCATGTTCTTAATCTGTATAATCTCAGAATTCTATTTAATATTAAAGGAAGGAGTTTCCAAGAAAAAAAACTTGACATATTATGCCCATACATCTCTTTTCTCGTCATCTTTACAAGTGCTTGTTTTGCTATTAACCATAATTTAAGTTTTCCCAAGCAAGGTGGGGCACATAGACAATGGGCATAAGCCTTACGAGCCTCTGCCCCGTGAACTTGACCGCCCACAGTTTCATCTGTGGATGGTTAAGGTAAAGGAAGTTCTGCTCATCCTTAAATCCCTACAGACGAGAGGCACTGGAGGCCCTGATGGGATCCAGCCAAGAATCCTTAAGGAAGGGGCCCCAGCTCTAGTGAAGCCACTAACCTGGCTGATAAACCAGTCCTTCTTGGAGGGGGTCAGTCCTCGAACCATGGAAACAGGCCATAGTGATTCCCATTCACAAGGGAGGGCCTACTGAGCCTATAGGGAACTATAGGCCTATTTCCTTGCTGTCTGCAATAGCGAAAATACAGGAGAAGCTAGTCTACTCCCAACTTCGCAAATACTTGGAAACACACCAGGTAATCTCCTCATCTCAGCACAGCTTCAGAGTCAAGCATGGGACAGATACTGCCCTAACCAAATTCTCAGCTGATGTCCTGTGCAATATTGATTCAGGGGCCAGTACAGGCGTGGTATTTATTGACCTCTCTAAAGCTTTTGACTTGGTAAATCATAGCCTCCTCTTGCATAAAATGAGCGCGCTATAGGCCTGGACACCCATGCACTAGGTTGGTTTGCGAGTTACCTCACTGACCGAACCCAGAGGGTCAGGTGGAAGGACAATGTTTACAGACCGCATCGCTCAAAAGGTGTACCACAGGGTCAATACTGCCCCTCTCTTCACCCTGTTCATAAATGACCTGCACTTACACTGCGGGAGCAGCAGTGTCATCCAATATGCGGACGATGCTGTCATTTACCGAGCCTCCCCTGCTGTAAAGGAACTGAAGATTGCCCTCCAAGAGGACATCCTTCAGATGGAGGACTGGCTCACATTGAACAAAATGGTATTAAACACCAGCAAAACCAAGGCACTGCTGTTTGGGCCCAGATCCCTGGGATCTGAGCATTCGACACTCGTTCAACTGCAGTCCAGAGGGGGAGACAAACTCGAGGTGGTTACCCATACGACGTACCTCGGTCTAACCCTTGACCAAGGCTTCACCCTAAAAAATCAAGTGGACCAACTCACCAAAGCCATCCATGTGAAACTCGGCATCCTCTATAGATTAAAGGACCAGATTATCCCTGTAGCCAGGGTTGCCATTGTAACCAGCATCCTACTCTCTAAGCTCACTATGCGCCTCCGTTCTACACTGTGGCCTCTACAGAACTTAGCCGGTTCCAGACCTTATACAACAAGATCGCCGGCTTGCCACAATGTCCCACCCTAGAACACACACCACTGTGAGGCCCAGGCCAGGCTCAGGTGGCTGTCACTGAAGCCACCCCATCTACTCGACTCTTTGTCTGGCTTCAAAGTTACTGGGCCCTCTCCTTCCCCTAGCCTCAAAGGGCTAATCACGGTCAAGTCCATTCATAGGAGCCTCCACACCTCAGGACAAACTCTCCTCATGGTTCCTAAAACAAGGACCAAAGCTGGGTCCAGATCCTTCGCGTTCACAGCCCCTTCCAGCTGGAACAACCTCCCACAGGAGGTAAGGGAGGCAGGGTTGGGCCCCTGCTTCCAGTCCAAACTCAAAGCACACCTGCTCGACAGGAGTACTTGCCAATGCGTTAGGACCTGACCTCACGTCACCCCCCTTCCCCTCTTAGGAAGGTGACCAGACTCCTAGCAACATAGCTCTTATCTCGTGCTCTCCCTAGATCTTCATGTTTATGTGCATCCAACATGTTGTTATATATCCTACTCTGGAGGTCTCTCTGACTGTATGTTCCCACTCTACCTACTCTGATTGTAACCCTATGTAATCTAGCACTGTAACACAGTACGTCATCTATCAACTTGTACTGTTCTGTTACTTGTATGTTATTTTTACCCCCTGGTCGCCACTGAAAAAGGGACCTCCAGGGCCCAGTGGGCCTACCCGGTCAACAAAATTCAATAAATAAATAATAATGTAAATATAACTGTAAGCCCCATAATATTTTTGTTTTGATATTGCATTATGTAGTTCCCAAGACTGGATCCAAGGTTGAACCTGGTCTAAAATCCAGGGGGACCAGGACCTTTGTGAAAAAATGAACAGGGGTTTTATATTACTATACAGAAACATGCAAAAGAAGAAGACAGTGGGATTCATGATCCCTAAACCCCTTTCTCTAATAGGCAAATATGCAATGTAAAGTCATGCAATATTGTTTCTGCTAACCGAGTAGATCGAAGGACAGCTAAAAGTAGGTACACGACATCTGCCTACACTACCGTCTTGACTTCTGCATTCTCACTAGAAATGGAAAGCCCTCTAATTATTTCCTTATGATTTATCTATCTGAGAAGGGATTCTAGGATCAGAGCTTATAATAGTGGGCTTAGTGGACAGCCTTGCCTTACCCCTCTCAAAACTTTACAGGCGTTGCCCACCCACCCATTTACATAGGGGGTTATTGTCACCAATACATAACATTTTTGAATCCACAGAATAAATTCTTCTGGTATTCCATATTGTTCCAGACACAGCCATATATAGGAATGAAAGACTTTATCAAAAGCTTTTGTGTGGTCAAGACTAAGTAAAAAGGCCCAATATCTATTCTGCATTTCCTTTCTCCATTATTTCTCGTATCAAAATTAAACCATCTGATATTTTCCTCCCCTATACTGAACACACCTGTGAGGTATGGATGATGCCCTCCAGAACTGCTGAGAGACTAATATTTAACAATTTTTTGAGCATTTTACAACCAGAGTTAAGCAATGTGATAGGCCTCCAATTTGTAAGTAAACACTTCTCCCCTGTTTTATGTAATAATATTAATAGTCCATCATACATACTATGGGATAATTTATATGATTGTAAACAATAGGTATATAAGTGAACTAGTTCTTTCCCTATTACCCGGAAGAAAATATGATAGAGTTCATTTGGGATGCCATCTTTGCCTGGTGCTGACCCAGTGCACACGTTATGAATGACCTGACTTAATTCTTGTTTTGTGATAGGTCATTTTAAAGCATTTTTGTTATAATCAGGGATTGTATAAAATTTGAATTATGGTAACCAATCTTGTATTTTTCTATCAGAGATGTCTTTATCCTTATGAAACATGTTGGATATCTCAAAGGATAGGGGAGATGTCCTTGAATAATGCCCCCGTGCTGTTGGGGGGGATTATAACTTAACATTGGACCCCTTCATTGATAGAAGTCCATCAAATGTGGAGCCACACCCCAGAGGAACAGTGGCCCTGGAGGTTCTTTTGCAAAAAATGGCCCTAACAGACATATAGCAGGCATTCCATCTGACAGACCGGGACTACACATATCACTTCCTGGTGCATAACTTATACAGTCACATTGACTTTTGGTTGATGTCCCCTGAAATCACAAAGACAGCTCTGAAAACTACCATACATCCCATAATTATCTCCGACCATGCCCTGGTCCAGCTCACCTTCATGCATGGACCTCCAACCTACCACTCCCCCACATAGAGATTGGATCCCCTTTTGCTGAGGGACCCAGAATTCATACCTTGGCTACAAAAATTAAGCCACTCTTTTCTTTAAAGAAAACCCCACAACAGACACTTCCATGGGTGCCATGTGGGAAGCCTTTAAGACAACCCTTAGAGTGGCAATAATGGGATATGTCCACAATAGGTGAAAAAAAAGGGAACAGCACCTCTCTGAACTGGACAATGTGCTGAGAGAAGCTGATGACCTTTTCAAGGCCTCCTCCATCCCTCAACATAAGTCCCAATTAGGGCTTAAGGTGATAGGCATCCTGCTGCAGCTAAATGAGCTGATTGCCAGGAAAGCAGAGATCTCAATTATCTGACTGAAGCACAAATACTGGGAGGTCAGAGAAAAAGGGGGCACAATATTAGTATATTGCCTGAGAAAACAGCAGGCAGAAAGGTACATTGCAGGCCTAGCTGACAGCACTGGACAGACCCACACCAATTCTGAAAAAATAAATAGCATAATGGAGGATTTTTATGCCACACTGTATGCATCCTCAAGAGCCCCTTATCTGGCAGGTGCTGTTCCCTTCCTACAAAAGCTAAACCTCCCCACGCTGACCGGCCAGCAATCTGCTGCTTTGGATGCCCCATAACACCTGATGAGGTGATCTCCACATAGCAGTCACTCAAAACAGGCAAGGCCCCCATTAGGGATGGTTTCCTGATAGAAATCTGGTAACTAGTATGCCACACGGTATCCCCAGTCCTCTTTCAGGTCTATACTGAAGCTCTGGAGCAGGGATTTCTCCGCCCCCGGAGGCAGTAATCACAGTCTTCCGAAAAAAGGGCAATGACCTCCTAAATGCCTCAAGTTATAGGTAGATCTCTCTGCAGAATGCAAACAGCAAGGTCCTAGCCAAGCTGCTGGCCTCCAGACTTAACCCTATAGTTTCCCAGCTCATTCATCCCTCTCAGGTCAGGTTCATAAAAGGACATTTTAGCTTGGATCACCTTTCATCCCTCCTTAACCTAATCCATGCTACTAAACCACTCCCCACTCTGGCCGTGGCAGTGGCCCTGGACTTCAAAAAAGCATTTGACTCCCTGGAGTGGGATTTCATCCAACTGGTCCTACAAACCATGGGTTTTGACCTGGGGTTCCAGGCCTGGGTAGATGCCATATACCATCTTCCAATGGCTAAGGGTCCTGACAAATGCCCAGCTGTCCCCCCACCCCTAGGCCGAGGGACTCTCCAAGGCTATCCACTTTCCCCTTTGCTGTTTGTTTTGGCCATGGAGCCTCTGGCTGCAGCTCTGAGGCAAGCCCCAGGGGTCAAGGGAGTGAAGTTCTGGGACATGGAATACACAACCCTTATGTATGTGGACGATCTCCTTCTGACTCTTGTGGACATTGAAAAATCAATCCCCACCCACCTGGACTTATTATAAGATTTTTCCCTTTACTCCCGGCTCCATTTGATCCACATCAAGACAGAGGTTCTTCCCCTAAATGACCACTGCACCCCCAGATGGCCGATTATGGTGGGAGCTGGAGGTCATCACCTACCTAGGGATCCTAATCACTCCACACCTCTCTAAATTATGGGAGGCTAACCTGAAGCCTCTAATAGCAAGTATTCACCACAATCTTGAAAGATGGATACCCCTGTGGCTTACCCTAGCAGGGAAGATAGCAGCCATCAAAATGATTACCACTCCCAAGCTACTATATGCAATACTGCATCTGCCCCTGCATCTCCACCCCATATGGCTCAACAAGACAGACAATCTCCTGGGGTGATTCATCTGAGAGGGGAAACAACCACGTTATAGTAGGAACACACTCAGAGCACACTGGACTGAAGAGGGGGTGGTGTCTTCCATGGTTTGAGGGCTACAAGTGGGCCTTTCAGATGACACAGGCTTTGAAATGATTCACAGAACCAGATGAGGATGTGCCACAGTTGCTGAACATGGAGTTGGAAGTTAGTGGAGTGACCAGTTTACCCCTGCTTCTCTACAACACCCCTCCCCAGGAGCTGAAATTACACCCCACAATCAGTCCCTGCATAGAATACTGGATAAGAACTCACAAAATATTGAAAACAGATCCCATCTGATCACCTATAGCCAAATCTGGGGCAATTCGGAGATCAAGATAGACCAAGGTCCCATAGTATGGCCAGTCTGGGCAAAAGCTGGCATACGACACTTGTCAGATCTCTACATGACAGACACCCATACAGTGGATACATTTCAGGGCCTATAGGTGCGTTTCAAGATCACACCCACAGATCACTGAAAATACCTCCAAATTAGAAGTGTCATGATGCAGCATATCAGACATCGGTCTCTAAGTCCACAGATGCAATCCCCCCTCTGACGCTGGCTCTTCCTCTCTAAGGGTCCCTGTAGTGTGATATACACAGCACTCAGAACCCAGATCCCTTCCCAATCTCAGGTTGCTCAGGCCAAATGGGAAAATGTCCTTGGTATCCAAATTGCAGAGAAAGAATGGGCTGCTGGTTGGACATTGCTGCACAGGGCCTCTCCAGACCCTCGTAGTGTGCTAATCCAGAACAAGATTATGCAGTCTTGGTGCAGAACACTGGAGGTACTACATATAGCGAGGCTATTATCAGATGACCAATGCTGGAGGTGTCAATCCCAGAAAGGGGATCTGCTGCACATATTCTGGGCATGCCCATTAGTCAGATCTTTATGGCAGTACATGTGTTCCCTAGGATCCCAGATCCTACATACACACCTTCCCCAAAGGCCGGAGGCCCTCTTGTTGGGCCTTCATGGTGATCCAACATCTTTCACTTTCAAGGAGCAAAAATGGATTGCCATTATTAGTATGCTCGTGAAGCGGTTAATCCTATGCAAATGGCGGATGCCAGATGTCCTGATAGCCCAAGAGGTGATGAATGCTCTAGCCCAACAGGCCACACTGGTGTGTATATCCCATGTGATTACAAATACAATGCCTCAGTATTCCAAATTTTGGGATCCCTTCCTGGTGCTACTGAAACCAAGAGAAGGGATAGGATGAGAAATCAACACCCAACTCTCCCCCACAGTGAAACCTGGAAAATTCTGGCAAACAGACCAAGTCTAAGCACAATCTAAAGCAGCATCCTATAGCAAGATGTTCACTAGTTAAAAGTACACTTCATGAACTCTTTTTTCTTTTCATGATTACACCTAATGTTCATCCAAGGTACTTTGTGTGTGTTTATGTTTTACACAGGTACTCAAATGGGGATGGAGAGAGGATCTCAGATCTAGAAGTGGGTAGCCATCCGGGAACAAGTGACCATCAAACTGTATGGTTCACAACAAACTCAGCTGTAGAGTCAAGCCATACAAAAGTGAAGGTACTGGACTTCAGGAGGGCTGATTTTGCCAAAATGGGAGAGTACCTCAGAAAAGCACTAGCAAATAGGCAAGAAGGAGGGTGGAGCAACAATGGGGAAACATCAAAACTGCCATCACAGAGGCAACAAGCCTTTGTGTAAAGCAAATAAACAAATCAAAACGAATGAAAAAAACACTATGGTTCTCAAAAGAGGTGGTGGGGAAGGATAGGGAGAAAAAGATAGCATTCAGAAGTGTAAGGAAGCACAGTAGGAGCAGGACAGAGAACTATACCAGTTAAAGCAGAAGGAAGTGGGGGAGGCAGTTAGAATACCAAAGGCCCAAACTGAGGAAAAGATAGCCAACTTGGTTAAGAAGGAGGATAAAACCTTTAATAGGTACATTAGGGAGCAAAGAAAGACAAAGGGAAGGATACTGGACTGAATAAAGAGAAGGGAGGGTGGGCAGAGGGGACAGTGAAAAAGCAGGGATACTGAACAAATACTTCAGCTCAGTACTCACAAAAGAAGAGGAGGGGGAGGTACCTAAACCAAACAATAGAAACACTCTGGATGGGGGTCAGTATCAGTCCATTCACAGAAGAAAGGGTTCTGAAAGAACTCCTAAAACTGAAGGTGAACGAAGCAATGAGGCCTGATGGGATTCACCCCTGAATTCTAAAAGAACTAAGGGAAGAACTAGTAACACCATAGACTACCATTTTTTACAAATCATGGGAGGATGGTATGGTACCTGAGGACTGGAGGAGGGAGGATGTGAGTCCCCTTCACAAAAGTGGGAGCAAGACAGAGTCAGAAAACTACAGACCTGTCAGTTTGAACTCAGTGCTAGGGAAAATAGAATCACTTCTGAAGGAAAGAATTTTTGAGTACCTAGAGGCTAGTGGGGCACAAGACCCAAGGCAGCATGGATTCACAGCGGGAAAGTCATGTCAGATGAATCAAATTGATTCCTTTGACTGGGTGACCAAAGTAGTAGACCAGGGAGGGGCTGTGAACATGGCCTACCTAGACTTTAGCAAGGCATTCGACACAGTCCTGCACAAAAGATTAATAAACAAATTAGCCAGCCTGGGAGTGCATCCAAGGGTGGTAGCCTGGGTAAAGCATTGGCTGGATAACAGGACGAAGAGGGTAATAGTAAATGGAGTCCACAGTGAAGAAAGAGAGTTACTAGTGGGGTACCGCAGGGTTCAGTACTGGGTCCAGTCCTCTTTAATGTCTTTATAAGTGACATTGCAGAGTGACTGGAAGGAAAAGCATGTCTTTTTGCAGATGACACAAAGATCTACAACAGGGTTGATACACAAGGTGGGGTGGAAAGGATGAGAAGGGACTTGGTAAGGTTGGAGGAATGGTCAAATGTATGGCAGCTTAGATTCAATGCAAAGAAGTGCAAAGTAATGCACCTGGGAAACAAAACCCCAGAGGAAGAGCACACAAGTTGGGGTGAGATACTGACAACAACAAAAATGGAAAGGGACCTGTGGGTAGTTATATTAGATGCAAGCAATTATTAGATTAGAGTAGGGCAAGCAATGTGAGAAGGCAGTAAGGAGGGCTGTGGAGGATACTGGGATGCATAGGGAGAGACATCACCAGTAGAAAACATGAAGTTGTTATCCCTCTGTACAGACAGTTGGTGAGACCCCATCTGGAGTACTGCATGCAGTTCTGGAGACCCCATCTCCTCTAAGTCATAGACAGGGTGCAGACTGTCCAGAGGAAGGCAACCAAAATGGTGCAGGGTCTGCACCAGAAGACATACAAAGAGAGACTAAAGGAGCTTAATATGTATACCTTCAAGGAAAGGAGGGAGAGTGGGACATGATAGAAACATTCAAGTACCTCAAGGGAATCAACAAAGTCCAAGAAGGCAGTGTCTTTCAGAAAAAGAGATGTATAAGAACAAGAGGGCACAATTTGAAGATAGCGGGTGGTTGGCTCAGAGGTAATGTGAGGAAGTATTTTTTTTACAGAGATGGTTGTGGATGCATGGAACAGCCTTTCTGAGTTGGACATGGAGTCAAAAACCATGGGGGAATTCAAGAATGCATGGGACAGACATAAGGCAAGTCTAGTGGGGGATAAGAGGAAGTATGCTGTTGGTACTAGGATCTGCAGCTTATCCGGTACAGTAGGTAGGGAAATGGGCAGACTAGGTGGGCCAAGAGGTCCTTATATGCCTTCAAATCAAATTCTATGTTTCTATATTTCTATGTTTACTCCTGTGGAGCCTGTTTTACAGTGTTTCACTCTAGGAAGCACCCGAGAATCACTTCTTAAAGCTGATCTCCAGTTTGCTCCAGGTATGAACGTTACAGTTCCTGTTTCATTTTCTGTGTAGAAATGGCTGCCTAATTGAGTCTCCTACTCTCCTCATGTAACAAGGCAGATGTTGGAAGCCTGAGGGGTTTGGAGTTGCTCCAGAGTGAAAATTGTAGATGCATGTCATTAATGTTCCAGTTTTTCAAAATGGCGCTAACTGCCTCCAGCACAGTACATATAATTGTACTTGCACTTGCCTGTGACCCAAGTTACTTGGAAAATAAAACATTTTAACAACAAAGAAACATGTTGGATATATAATTTGTAATTTCTGTCATCACTTCTTTACTATTTTAGATTATAGTCCCATTTTGTGAAACTATATGTCTGATGTCTTATTTCTTCCTTTGATTTCTACAACTTTTGAATGGATTAGTACCTGCCAGCCTACCCTGCATACCAAATTTCTGCTCCACTTCTAAAGTTTTCATTCCATTGCATTGTATCAGGATCATCTCTTCTTTAATTATCTGGATTTGTTCCAAGACATGTGTTTGTCCTAGATACTTTTCTGATGGTAATTGGAATAATTTTTTCTTAACCTAAAATATTCAGCTTCCTTAATTTTTCCATTAATTTTCCCCATTTGTTAAAAATAGTCCCTCACATCTGTTTTGGTGTCCTCCCACCATTCAACTAATTTCTCATATAAAAAGAAGACTGATATTCTCTCCGCTAATACATGCTGAAAGCTTTTTGTAATCAATGGATTTTCCAATAAAGACAAATTAAGTTTCCAGTACCCCAGCCCTTTTGTGGTATTTTTAAAGTTTGATATGGTTATGCTCAATAACCTGTGATCAGATGTGGCCACTGTGCTAATCTTAGACTCCTGAAACTGAAGCGTTGGGGGTGATGAACCAGCAATCAGTCCTAGTACACAGGTTACCCCGAAAATATGTGTGTGGAGCTGCCTTAGTGTTCTCTAGAAAAGTATTGCATAACCCTGTCTGGGATAACAACTGATTGAGAAAGGAAGCATCACAGTAGATTGTTGATGTTTTACAACCTCTATCCAAAATTGATCTACTAATATTGAAGTCCCCCCCCAAAAGAAAGTATATTTTTTGCCATATAAAAAAAGGCTGTTTTGCTGTTAACAGCTCAGTGCATTCTGCTTTTAACTGAGGAGCGTACATTTTAATTAATCTAAAGTCCACAGAGTCAATGCAAATGTCCAGTAATAGAGCTCTTCCTGGAGCAATATCTACCAGTTGAGAAACCTTTATGCTAGGATCAGTGAAGCAAGTACCAATACCACAACAAAGGTCCTTGTCCATTGGTCAGTAACTTGAACCCCAAATCCATGCATCTGAGGCATCTTGTGTGTCTTCCAAAGAGTGAAGACATGTATCTTTTAGGAATATTATATTATATTGATACCTAGAAAAGAGTGAAAAGGTAGCCAATTGTTTTTTCTCTGAAAGAATACTATTAGTGTTCAAACTACAGTAGCTATCATGAGATCATAGTGCCCTGAATGAGTGGTGAGGGCTTCAGGTAGGTAGTGTTAATGAGGTTTTCCTTAAGCTAGATCTTAATCCCATTCTCCTCTTTTTCTTTTTAACCGTACTACTCACTTCTTCTGGTTGTTCTGTTTCTGAAGTAACTTCCATCTATGAGGAAACAAAGGAGGCATTGTCAGAGTCCAAATCCTCCCCTTGTATGTCGTTCTGTAAGACCGCAAATCTATTTTCTGTGATAATAGTATAGTCTGGTATTTCCAGTGGTGAACTTGGTTTCCCTTTGTGCTGCAGTTTTAAACTCTGAAACCCCATGCTCGGAAATAGAAGCAGGGGAAGGGGAGGGGGGCATTGTGTCAGGTATTGTTACTGCAGCTATTTCTGGTCTTTGTGTAGATTGTGGACATGCTTCTGGCCCTAATGGTGGAAAGTCAGAGTCCCTAGCTGGCTCAGGACAGGGACCTCCTGAAAGCTGTGGTGTAGCATTTTGTCTAGCGAATTCTTCTGCAGTCCTGGAGACTTTCAAAATATAAAAGTCTTGTATTCCAACGTCAGTGTTATCTCTATATATATATGTATCCTCCAGAAGAACTCTTTGTAAGTCTTTTTCTTTTATGCACTTTTTCCAATTTGTCTCTTGCTGCAAGAAATTCTAATTCTGCCTGCTGCAGTCGGTCTTGAGTAACGCTTTGTTTGTATTTTAAAGCTCTTTGTAGGGTTTGTTCTGCCTCTTCAAAAAACATATTTTGGGTATCTTTTTCCATCTCTTGCTCTGTTAGGGCCCCTGTTGTGGTGTCTCCTGCACCTTCTAGAGCACTCATCATACCTGCTGCTTGCTCTGGCACCCATACTGAACTGAACTCCACCATGGCCCACGATGACCGAACAGCGCCCCCCTACCAAAAAGAGTTGGGGAATTTCCCTGGTGTCCTGGCCAGATTTCCTCCATTCATTAAAAAATATCACCAACTACTTAATCTGGTTCCATTTCAGCTGGTTACCATCTGTATCTCCCCTGTCTCCTGGTACAGGCTGAAAATAGACCAAATTGCCTAGACCTCCAGTTCCAATCAACTAAAACTAACTAAATAAAAAAATACATTTTTGCTGGACTATGTTAAACTGTTGACTGCCATCCTCCTTTGGGTCTGAATGAAAATGAGATGCTGCATCTCAAGGGGTTGTCCGAGTTGGAGTAATCTCAAATAAATAAATGATTTGAGATGCACTTCAAAGCAGTGACAGGACACTCAGCATTTAGCTTTGTGCCCTTTCACCATTAGGGTGTGCATTTTAAATCCTATCTGGAGTGGTTTATTATTTATATATGTAGCACAGAGAGTCCAGTCTGAAAGCTGTGCTTGGTGCTTGCTGTTATGTGATGGTTGTCTCAACACACCCACCTACAGTATGGTGAGGCACCAGTCACACCCTCATCTATGTATGGACCTAGCTCTTCCATATTTTGAATAATGGGCAATCAGAATTTCATGTTGTCCACTACCTAGGAAAACACTGATAAACAAAGTTTTGTTAAACACAGAAGTTTAGTTTCACTAAAGGCGAGATGTGGTCGAGTAAGTGAATAGAAGACTTGTTAGGCCCAATGATTTGTAATGTTTTCAGTCTGCACATGATGAATTACAGGCTTTGATGTCTGTGTTGATGTATTAAATGATGAATGAGGCAGTAGAATGTTGGATACTGAATGTCTTTTGCTAATTATAAATCACCAGTAAAGACTGGACTGAAAATCTTTACAGTTTCTAAAAAAGGCTCTCCTCAAAGTGCAAATCCAGTGCAAGAAGAAATGATTTGTTGCTAGTGTCTAGTACATATATCCTTTTTCTAAAAAGATAAATGCCTGTGGCACTTCATGTCATATATTGATTGGTAGGTAATGTTTTCAGCCTACAATGGAACATACGTTTTTTCATAATACATTTGGAGCCAGCAGTCTTCTAATGTAGATGGACAAGAGATCACTTCTAATTTTTTGGCTACATTAATGTTTCCTAATTTGTGCTCTTAGGTAATAATGAACCCTGTCCTTTCTAAGTATAATTTATGGATTTAAATCTATCAGTAACAAGGAATTTATTATAAAGCTTCTCTTTTAAAACAGCATGTTTAGAGATATGCAGATGTAAAACATTGTAAAACGTAAGATATGTAATAGAAAAACTGATAACATTTCTCTACATTTGTCTGAGTTACACTTGCCTTTTTCTCTTATCAATGGGGTGTTAAATAATGGGGGGTTAAGGCTTCATGGCTTACAGCATTAATATAAACAGAACTTACTGTGCTTCTTTACAACTATCATCTTTTCAACATCTGGCTTTACTTGCAAGTACAAAGTTTTACAATAGATTTAATTCCTTTCCCACTAGCTTTTCACTTGCAAGGTAGTATAGACTAGCCATTAGAGCCTCAGAGAGCTGTGAACCTCTGATTACAATACTGAGTGGAGTGCCATGGGGGGGGGGGGTCAGCACTGGGTCCACTGCTCTTTGTTTTATTCATCAGTGGCATGCAAGAGGGAGCCAATGATACTGTTAGGGTAATAGTGATACTTTTATTTATTTTATAACACCCTTCAGAAGATGGAAAGAAGAATGTAAAATACAGCAAAACAAATGTAAAAGTCCTGGAGTGCAAAACTCATCGTTAAAAACAAGCGATGTTGGGGGACAAAATAAAACAAAACTCCAAAACCAAGAAAACCCAATTACTACTATATCCTTAAATAAAATAAACGCCAGTAAAATACAAATTAAATAACTATAATGATAAAGAGGACTGAGAAAGCATTTAACTCTGGAAGTACAAAAAGCATGATTAAACAAAAATTGTTTAGATGTGCTTTAAAACTGCAAAGAGAGCATTCAAGGCAGATTTCTATAGGAAGAGTGTTCAACGGAATGGGGGCTGCTTCCACAAAAGTATGATAGCCTGCTGACTTGAATTGGGATATTGGCACCATAACAGGCACTGTCCCATAGAGCTCATCTCTCTACCAGGTATACAAGTGGCCAGGAGCTCATTGAGAAGCAGTTTGCTGATCACAAAAATTGGCCAAAACATTAGACATACCAGATAATGAGGATGGACTGCAAATGGATCAGAACACAATGGGGTGTGAGCTGAGGAATGGAGGTTTAGGTTTTCTGTTCAAATGTTCAAGGTATTTCACCATGGGGCAAGGAAGCTGGGTTGCAGGTATGTTCTGCGTGGTGCAACAGTGGAGAGAACACAATGGAGTATGATTTGGGGTTACTGTAGACAGCAAGTTGATGCCAGTAGGCAGTGTGCTGCTGCAGCCAAGAGAGTAAATGCAATTTGGGATGCATTTAGATGTGGGACCAGAATAGATCGGGGGTGGGGGGGTCTTTGACTGTGCAAGGCCATAGCTACAGTAGATTGCACCTGAAACACTGCATCTAGTTTTGGCAGTACAGAAAGGAAAATACATAGGTTGAGACAGTCTAGCACAGGATAACCAGGGTGACTGGTTACTTTTTGATAACAGCTATGTGGAAAGATTGGATATACTCAATGATTTATCCTACAGAACAGAAGACTAAGGGTATAAATGTTCACCGTGTTCTAAATGCTAAGGGGGCGTTGACAGAGTGGAACGTGCACAACTCTGTGAGTTAGTGAAGTGGACATGCACTAAAGATAGATAGATAGATAGATAGATAGATAGATAGATAGATAGATAGATAGATAGGCAGATGGAGAAATAGAAAACTTCATTTGTATAGTGCCTTTGTCAGACACAAAGCCCTTTACATGATATAGTAGATAAAGCAAAACTACCACAGACAATGCAAACACACTAAAATGCAAAATTTACATTTTGAGCATTACACAAGTTCTTCCAAATCCTGAATACAACAATATCAAAATATTAAAATAGATTAAATAAATAAATAAATATAGAAATAACAACATACATAAGCAGACAAACAACCAAATACATTAAATGAATAAATACAGAAACATATTGCAGCAGCATCACAGAAGAAATACCAACTAGGCTGAAATGGAAAAAAATGGCTAAACATTAAAATGTTCAGCTTGGTTTTCAGAACACCAACAGGGGTATATACAGGAGGGACCAATTTTGGGAGGCTGTTACAGAGTCTAGGTGTGGGGCAGTAAATGTGCAGTAGTCATTTGACTTCAATCTAAAATGCAGGGCCTTCAAATAGCTCTAGCTGCTGGAAAAGAAAGTCTTTCCATCCTTTAGATCCTCTTTTTCTCAAGTGACTAATGACTCCCTGATGCAGAAGGGTCTAAGTCCACTAATGGCCTTGGCAATCAATAATGACACTTTAAAGTTAGTCCTCCATCTAACTGGCAACAAGTGCAGCTTACAAAACACCAGGGTGATATGTTCCAGTTTCCACATGGAAGTTTGAAAGCATGCACCCCATACTGCAATACTGTAGCTGCAGGTAGCAAGCCAACTAACAGGCAAGCTCTGGTAAAGCTTATTGCAGTAGTCAAGACATATGATGACAAAAGCATGCACCACTGCCCTTAAGTCACCAAAATCAAGGTAGGGGCACAACCTGACACTGTTCTTTTACTGATATTATACTTCTAATTAAATATTCATGAGCCTATTGAGTCTTCTGATTGGCTTCTGGATCAGTCATTACTGTCTTAGAAATTACCTTTCCAGCTACCAGTTGACACTGTGTGGCATGCAACTTGATGTATTCATGACTCATGGCTTGCATCACACTGTTAAAAAAGGAAAAGTAAATAAATTTAACTGTAAAATCAAAAGCTATTATTGTGATTAGACATATAGTCACAATGACAACCTCAGAGACAGTCATTTCCATAGATTAATGACTGCCTGGAGGGAGGTGTTTCTGCCTGTGCCTTAGGCCATCAGGCCACCAAACTGATCATTAATCACTCAGAAATGATAAGCTTCTTGGTGGTTATTACTTAAAAAGACACTGTACTATAAAAGTCTCCTGGGAAATAAAGGTTAGTTCCCCATCCAGAGCTACGCCCTGATTGTTAAAGATCACATTCAGCTCAAACTGAAACCCATCGAGTGTAAAGAGCCTGAGGTGGTCATTAAATGGATTACAATGAATGACTGGGTCCACTAGTAATAGTTCAGTTTTGCCTAGGTTCATTCCTAGCTAGCTGATATACACTCTGATCTTGATCAGAGCTCTTTCAAGCACAGCTCTGGGTTAACCTGACCAAGTGTAAATAAAATCTACAATCGAGTATCATCTGCATAACAGTGAAAACCAAGACATATCTGTGGATCACCCTTCCTACCTGCATCATATTGACTTTGTTCAGGAACAGGGGCAAGACCAATCCTATAGTATTCCAAACTAGAAAACAGCTTGGGAAGATTTAAAGCCATCCAACAGCAACATCTACTGGTATTACAAAAGAAGGACCTGAAGCAGTTAAGGATGGTTCTGACCAGGCTGTAAAACTTCTTTATGCAAACTATCAATTCCAGGTGATCAACAATGTCAAATGCAGCCATCAGGTCATGGAAAACTACCATAGATAGTTCTCCCCAATCCTTTGCTCAGAGGGAATATTTCATCACTCTAACTAGAACTGTCCTAGTTCTGCGATGGGGCAAAATCAACCAGAATGGAATAGTTTATTGAGATCATGTTCCTTTGATAAACTCTTAGGGCAAGAAGCAACATACAAAGATATGACATGCAAACATACAATGAAGCCAGCAGAATAAGGCCATTTCGTCTATCAAATCTGCTTATATTGCAGGGTCCTCAGTATCAGCTACTGACCTGCCTCCCCTTCCTGTCCAGTTCCTCTCCTCCTTCCACCTCCTCTAAGCCCTTATTTTCACCATAAATCTTTCCCAGTCACTCTTGAAGCTGCCCACCATTTTCAACAAAACCATCTCCTCAAGAAGGCCATTTCAGTCAACCTCCACTCTCTCTGTGAATAAGTGTCTCGTAGCCTCTCTCCTAAACATTCCTCCCTCCAACTTGAGACTGTGTCCCTCATGTTTTGATTCTCATTGAGCTTGAGGAGACCCTCCTTGTTCACCCTATTTATTCCTTTCAAATATTTGAAGATCTCAATCATGTTCCCTCTCTCCCTCCTCTACAGAGTATGTGTTCAGGGCCTCCAACCTCTCCTCATATGTGTTACCCTGCTGGCTCCTGATCATCTTCATAGCCCCCCTCTGGACTGTCTCCATCATGTTTATGTCCTTTTTAAGGTATATGCACCAGTACTGCATGCCGCACTCCAGGTGTGGGCCTCCCAGTACCCTGTACAAGGGCAGTATCACCTCTTCCCACCTGCTACTGATTCCCCTGGATATGCAGCCCAACATTTTATTGGCCTTAGTTGCCACTTTCCTACAGTGTGTGATGTGCTACAGATCACTAGCAATTATCACCTCCTGGTCCTTCTCCTCCTCAGCTGCTTCTACATGCCCCCCCCCCATCTGCATTCAGTTGTTGAGTTCTCGGTTCCAGTGTGCATAACCTTGCACTTTTTTGCATTGGTGCCAAGTTGTTTTTTTTTAACTCAAGTGTTTTGAAATTTTAAGGTACAATACTGGACATTCATTGAACTTTTATGCTACTTACATGGATTAGGCACAGTCATCATTTTTTATACATTTAAAATCCAATTAATCCAGGACAAGACATCATGTTATACTTGTAATATTTTAGTAGAATTACTTATACATGTTCATTACGTTCTTTTTAACAATTTAGTTATCTGTCCTATTTGGCTTCTGACATCTCTCAGTATGTATATTTGTATGGTTATTGGGTTTATCTAACTTCTACCTCCTAAATGTGGTTAATAGCCCTTGGTGTGAATGGGCCAGAGTGTTGAATTGGGGTCGGCCTCTGTCTTCCTCTCCCTCAATGATCCATCTCCCTCCTGAGATCCACACCACAGTGTCCAGCTGGTCCATCATCTAATAAAGGCTTGGGTTCTCAAATTAATTTTATAAGTCAGCTTTTCCATATATTGTATCTCTTCCACAATTTTAAGCCATTGGTGGAATATACGGGGCTCAGCGACCAGCCATGTTTTTGTGATTGCTTTATGCACTGCTGTTAATAATATGCCCCATAAATATAATTGATCTGATCCTTTTATGTCTGGTGGGGCAGACCCAGTAGCAGTTGTGGTAGACCCAGGGGGTATTGATTTTAAACACTTCCGGCAATGCTTGTTTGATTTGTTGCCAGAAGGAATGTATTTTTGGGCATAGGTAAAATATATGTGAGTGGTGGACTCTAATTTTGGAGCACTCTCTCCAGCACTCAGAGGGGCCGCCACTATTCCATTTACTTTTTATTACGGTGGTACAGAAAAAGCAGGTCCTGACTTTCCACTCAAACTACTGCCAAAATGGGGAATGAGTGACTTTACTGGCTAGGCCGAATACTTTTCACCACTCGCTCTCCACCAGATGAATGTCAGCTTCATGTTCCCATCTCTGCTTGAGGGCTTGAGTGCTATCAGTTTTAAACTGTTGAAGTGCTTTATACAGGGCTGACACATGGCCCTATATTATTTCCTGCTGTAGAATTGCTTTGATAACTATGAGCAGAGGTTGGACTTGCGTTGGGATGTGATTCTTTTTTTGTAGTTTTTGTATGTGTGATCTTAACTGTATATAGCAGAAACAGTCTAAATTCCTAAGATGGAAGTGGTTTCTAATTATGGCAAATTCTTTTGCATAATCTCCCTCCATTAATTGGCTCATGCTGTACAAGCCCACCTATGTCTATCTCCTGAGTTCTGGATCCATGTTTGCCGGTGGGAAAGAACTGCCCCAGGCAAACCACCTGTAGTGCCAGAGGACTCTTATTAGGCCATATCTCCTCCAGACCCCATGAATTGTGTTAAGAGTGTGGTATACTGAGGTCAATGAGGCTAATCTATCTCTAAATTGGAGTGTGATAACCATGACACTGGCACCTGGGGGAACCCCTCTGAGTATATTTCCTCAATCTCATTCCAGTGAGCTTGGTATCCTTGTACCTACCACAGCAAAGTATATCACATCTGGGCCGCTGCATAATAGTTTGTTAAGTCTGGAATAGCATGACCACCATTTGTTTTGTCTGTTTGCATTATTCTTAACTTTATTCTAGGTCAGCATCAGGCCCAAATGTACCTAGTGGAGGTATTGGACCAGTTTTGAAATTGGGCCTGTGTTATTTCCAGGGACAGGCAGTTGGACAGGTATAAAAATCTGGCCAGTAAGTTCATAGTGACAGATTGAATCCTAGAGTACATGGGAATGTTTAGCAAGGACCATCTATTAATATCTTGATTAATTTGGGATGTCAGAGGGTCAAAATTTGTAGGGTATAATCTGATCAGTTTCTTTGGGATGTTTAATCCTAGGTATTTAATTTTGTGAGCAGTCCAGTCCAAGGGTAGGGCCTGTCAAATCTCCGGGTGATGGATTATAGTAGAATTTAAGGACTTCCATCTTTGTTTTACTTAGAGAGTTGCCTGAGTGTGTACTGAATGTCTTCAAAAGGGACCACACTCTTGGGATGAATTCCTCTGGCTTCGTGAGGTATAGGAGGATGTCATCGGCATATAGGGAAATTGTATGTTCTGTATCTCAAATTTTGATGCCCTTCACCATGGGATCCCTCTGGATCAAACTGGCTAGTGGTTCTATGTATACAGCAGAGAGTATTGGGATAAGGGGCTGCCCTGGTGGGTTCCCCTACCTAGTGCAAATCTGGCAGACAGATTGCCGTTAACTCATATATTGACTTGTGACACTGCATAAAGGGCTTTTAGGCAATCTATGAATGGTCATGGGAAACACAGATGCTCTAGGACAAGAAAAAGGAAGCCCCATGACACTTTATAAAGGTTTTTTCTGTGTTGAGTCCCATTATGCATGCCTCGGTTTGGTCTCGCCTGATAATGTAGATTATATTGATTGTTTGTCTTACACTATCAGGGGCTTGTCTGCCCCAGATGAAGCTGGCCTGGTCCGGGTGTACAAAGTGTGGGATTATTAGGTTAAGGCATGCCACAATGACAACTGTGAAGATTTTATAGTCTGCACTTAATAGTGAGATGGGGCGGTATGATCCACACTCCATGGGATCTTTTCCTGCTTTGGGAATAACTGAGATTGTCGCATAGTTCCAGGATGGGGAAGCTCTCCCCCCTTCTGCCCATGTTTCATTGATGGAGTCCTGTAATAATGGTAGGACTTCCCCCTTTAAGGTTTTGTAAAATTCCCCACCAAATCCATCAGAGCCTGGGCATTTCCCTGGTTTTAGATTCTTAATAGTGTGAATAATTTCTTATTGGGTTACTGGCCATGAAAGTTCCTGCCCCTGCTCTAACATTAATTTAGGAAGATCCAGTGTTTCGAGGAAACAAGTTTTGTTGGTTGCGTTAGATTTTTGCTGTGGCCAGTAGAGGTCCTTATAATATGAAACAAAGGCTTCAGCTATCTGCTCCCCTTTATGGGTCTGTAGACCTGTTGTGGGGTGTTTGATTTTGGTTATATGTGCTCTAGTTGCTCTTTGTTTAAGTCTGAAGGCAAGGAACTTACTTGGTCTTGCTCTTGCCTCATAATAGTACTGTCTTAAATAATAATAATAATAATAATATTTTTATTTTTAAGGTGCCTTTCAAATGTTAAGGTGCCACACAAATTAAAATTTGAATAAAAACAGTCTTAAAATCAAAAACAGCATCATAAAATAACATTACACAGACTAATTATTCACCATATGCCTGGTGCCACAGAAAAGTCTTTAGGGCTGATTTAAAACCCTCCAAGGTTGTGCACTCCCGTAACCGACAAGGTAGAGAATTCCAGAGTGTGGGAGCAATGAACATAAATGATCTGGCCCCTGAAGATTTCAAGCATACCATAGGAATCTCTACCAACCCCTCGCCGGCTGAGTGGAGCGATCGCCCAGGGCAATAAGAAATAGTCTAAGGCTTTTTCTGTCTCTATTTTCTGTATGTTTTGTATTTTGGTTCTGAGTCTTTTGATTTCTGCTTCCGTCCATCTGTCCCATTTCTGTTTCTGTTGTGTTTCTATAGTCTGTAATTATCCCAGCCCTTCATTCAGTTGCCTTTGTCTTTCCCTTTTTTTATGTACTGCTATAGCAATCAGTTTGCCCCTTACCATCATCTTAACAGTGTCCCAAAGTATTTCTGGGGTTACCTCTGGGCCGACATTTAATTCTAGGGTTGTTTTTATAACTTTCTTAACCTCTGTTATCACGGTCTTATCTCTTAGCAAGGAAACATTTAGTCTCCAGTGTGTTTTTTTCTTAGGCAATTGAAGTTCAGTTTCTATTAGAATGGGCTGGTGGTCTGTGTCAGTGTCCAAGCAGACCCACATTGAAGGAAATAAGGTCAGGTCCCTGGCAAAGGTCATGGACATATCTAACTTGAGTAGATCTTGAAATGGGGGGGAGTACTATGTGTAGTCTTTTGCTTGTGGGTATGACAGGGTAGAATAGGACCCTGTCCCATTTGTTTTGGAGAAAGTGTGTAAATGCAAGGATCTGTATTCTTTCCTTTTCTATCTCTTTTGTATGGTTACGCAACCAAATTTTCCTGTGAGACTTTGGACTTGAGCAACCCGAACAGTCTTGAAATCCTTTGCATCTCACTGTCTCTCTGTTTTCTCCTGCTGTCTTTCCTCCCTTGCATATATATATATATATATATATATATATATATATATATATAATGTAAAATATATGAGAATCAAAATATGGAAATGAAACTGATATTGGGATCCCTTTTGTTTGAAAGATGTTTAGTGTTGCTGTTGAAATATATTTATTTGTGATTTGAGATAACTGTAAAAAGCTAGAGGTCATTTGAGTACAAATGCCTGAGCCTTTGGCAAAGGCTGTGGGGACCTCAGGAAGTTCTCAATGTTCTAAGCAGCCCATGCAATTTACAAAGAACAGCATGCTTGCCAAAGGATGGGAGTTGAGCAAGACTTATAAAAACAGCTAAGCTGAGCTGCAAGGTAGATTTTTGTTACAAGAGATTTTATTTTGCTTCTGTATATAGTTATTCTGAACAGGTTTATTTTATTTTATGTTACTGCAACTACAAATAAACAGTTTTGTGGAATTTTACAACTGCTCCTGGGTTTTCTCTATGCTTCCTGACCTGTATCTCGATGAAAGTGGGTATTTGGCCATCCAAATATCTACTATGCCCGGATCCTCTAGTAGTCTCTGGAAGAGCCTTGCTGTTCTGTTCCTGGAATTTGGGATCTGTGAAGTAGTATCCAGGTCTCTGTTTAGTGTTAGGTTTGAGTCTCCTCCCATTAGTAACTGGCCTTTGGATTTTTCAACTACTAGCATGAGGAGTTCTGCATAGAACTCTATCTGAGAGCCTGGAGGTACATACACATTAACAAGTGTGACCATGGTGTCCTGTATTTTCCCTGTTACTATTATGTATCTGGCCCCCTGGTCAACTATGACCTCTTCTTCCTAGAAAGACAGTGAGCTTGCCAGGAGAATTGCCACCCTCTATTTCCTACCTCTCTCCAGGGACGCATAATACAGTGTGGGGTGTGCTCTTGTTTTCAGTTTTAAGGCCTCTCCCGGGCTGAGATGTGTTTCATGAAAGAAGGTTATGGCACATTTTTGGAAGGTAACAAATTTAAGGATCTTTTTCCTTTTAATCGGGCTAGTGATACCATTTACATTATAGGAGAGAATTTTAGTGTCAGTACTAATCATTTTCATACCATATAGTGTCTTGGGGTTGAATCAATAAAAGTTATGTGGGGTGCCTAAATCCATCTGTTACAAACACTTTGAAATATTCTGCATACTTGCTAGTAACACTCTATCATTCAAAAACAACACTAATTAAGACAACATCCATAACCTTAATTTGTAACCAGTATTTTTCAAACAGTATGCAGGTGAAAATGTCCTGCCAAACATTTGATGAAGTTTTAGCCCTGAACTCAGGCCCTGGGATGGTCGGATGGGTGTCTGGAGATCTTCCCTTCCTCCATGTAGCAAATCGGCTTCCTAGGTCAGTCAGGAATGTTAGAGTCTGACTGGGAGGCACTGTACTTACAGTACAGTGGGACCCACTAAAGCTAGTAGGGATCCAAAGGAGTAGGATCTAACTAAATTGTTTGTTGCCTCTCCATTTAGTCAACATCAGTGCTTGGTTCAGCTATGTTTTTTGACCAAGTTTCCTTAAGCCCCTCCCCAACTTCTTATTTTCCTCATGTAATTAAGTATCAGCATTTTCTGCACTATTCTTTATGTTCCCCTTTTGATGGCCAGGGTTTATTTGTATTTACATAATTTTATAATCCCTATTTGTACCATCCGTGTTTCTGTACAGTTACAATTTTTTTGCCTAAGTAATTGGAGCAGGATTCATGGTCGGTCGGGTTATATGGGACCACAATAGTGCAATTCCCCTGTACAGGTTTTATGGCGAGCTCCTAAGCAACTGTCTACATGTCACCACTTAAGAGCACGATGGGTGAGGAGGCATCTAGTGCCATTTTTGCCCTCTTCCTGAATTGGCTATTATTGAGCTCTGTGGGTGACCAGTCTGCTTCTGTCCAAGGGTCTCACAAAATTCGTGCTTCACCTGCCCTTCCCCACCAACCCCCCCATCCCCAAGATCAGTTCTTGTCTCCACCCAGTATCCTGTCCCATACAGCAATCTTAGGTTATCTATCCAAAGGTAAGTGATTTCTCTGAGAACTCAGAGTATACCATCCTGCACTGCGTGCATTTATTATCTTAGTTCTTGCTCATGGTAAAAGGTGCCATTTTCAATTGTTGTTAGAAACAAAGTTCCTTTGTTCTCACTGTTTTGTAGATTCCCCTTTGGAAAATTAAAGAGGCTGAGTGGAGTTTTTGACTGATCAATCTCCCTGTACTCATGATTTGGGGAGGAAGGAAATGAGCTAGGTGGGGGGTGCCCATCCGGCGGGAGTTGCTAAGGGCAAATGTCAAAAGAAAAGAAGGAGAAGAGTGTTGCGTTAGTCCCTTAACAGTTCTGGATCTTCAGGTGTAGGCGGAGGTGTCAGAGTCTTCTCTTGCAGTTTGCCTTGTGTTCTCTTCCATCTCCAGTAAATAAGGCCCTGTTTTGTCCATCTTGCCAGGGTCCCCATAGGTTCATATGAGTGATTCTATGTCAGCGCGTAGGTTGGTGGCTGAGGGTCTACACTGATGTTCCAGGTGAGTGGAACCCTTATGTGCAATGGTCCAAGCCGAGTCCAACAGATCCCTCTCTAGTTGTTCTTTTGTCAGGGGTGGAACTGTTGTGCCAAGATTCTGTAGGTAGGGTATTGCAGTAAGCAATCTGGCAAAAGTTTTAACTCCTTTCCCAGTATTAATCTTGAGCCAGGCTGATTACAGTTGCTGTGTCTTGATGTTTCATGCCTTTAATTGTTTTAGAATCGGCCAGACTAGTTTTCTTAGCTCTTGCACAGCTGTGGTGTAATCATTGTCCAGTTACACTCTATTGTTTTGAAAGAGGATTACACCACTTCTCAACGTCCTCTGAAGCAGGTCTTCCTTGGCTACATAGCAGGTGAGCTTTGCCATGAAGGATCTGGGGCATGCCCCAGCATTGGTGGGTTTTGAGCCAAGGAACCTGTGGGCCTGATTCATTGAGAGGTCCACGTCGGAGGGTAGGTGCAGGATGTCTTTTGTGACATTTTTCAGGAATTCTATAACAGTGTGGTACCCAGTTTCAGACCCCTCTGAAATACCATAAATTCTTATGTTCTGCCAGCAACTTCTTCCCTCCAGATCATCAAGCCTATGCATCAGTTCATGGTCTTTGGCGAGTAAATAGAGGAGCAGCCTGTCTTGCCTGTCCCCTTGTTCCACCACAATATTAAGGCTGCTCTCCAGCTGGTCTGCTTTATGTTCTATTTTATTTATGTCCGACTGGAGTTCTGTGAGGGTGTTATCTATTTTTGCCACTGTTTTCTCGGTCTGTAGAATGGTCCACTCCTGCCTCTGCCGCATTGTCGGCTGACCCCGCTGGCATACTTAAACACTGTTTTTCTTGCAAAATAAGCTCTTTAAGCCATCAAGTCAGTGTCCCTGAGTTCCACATTAGTATGGTTTTTGCTCTGGTGCTCTTAGAGGGGGAATTCATCTGTTTTTGTCACTGCAATATTTATATTTAAGTTGAGGGTTAGGGACAGCCCAATTCCCAAGCAGCCATAAAAGTGCCAACATCACCGGAAGTCCTCCCTTTGGTGCCAAGTTGACAAATTCTGGACCACATCCAGCTTTTCCAGATCTTTCCTTAAAATCTGTATCTCTTCTGCTGTGTCCACTGTCCCACTGAGTTTGGTGTCATCAATGAATTTTCAAATTTTGTCCTTATTACCATCCCTAATATCATTGATGAAAACATTGAAAAGCACCAGTCCAATCACCGAGTCCTGTGGAACCCCACTGGTAACCTCCCTGGTACTGGAGAGCTCACCTCCTACTACTACACTCTGGGTCCTGCCCCTCAGCCAGTATTCTATCCATCCAATCAACTTCTCATCAACCCCTAGATCTGCCATCTTTCTGATCAACCTCTTGTGGGGTAGAGATTCAAAGGCCTTGTTAATATCCAGGTAAAGGATTTCCATCACTTGGACACTGTCCACTGCTTTACTGACCCAGTCAAAGAAGTCAATCAGAGTTGTTTGACATGATCGCCCTTCAATAAACCCATGTTGCCACTCATCCTGGAGGCCATTGTCTTCCAGATATTTTATTAACCATTCCTTAAGTATGGTCTCCATTAGCCTGCACACGATTGAAATCAGACTGACCAGTCTATAGTTCTCCAGGCCATTCTTGGGATCACTCTTATGGAATGAAACTACATGTGCTATTCTCCAGTCCAGCAGTACCAGTCTCAACTTCTGTGAACTACTAAACAGGCCAGCCAAGGGACCTGCAAGCTCCCTCAGCACCTTGGATGTATACCATCTGTGTCTGAGGATTTTATCTACCCTGAATGCTGGTAACCCTTTCCTCACTCTAGCTACCTGTATCAAACCATTTGTGTTGTCTCCCCTTCTCCTTCCCCTCTGCTTCCCCCTAGTGGCACCAGTCCATCTCTCTCCTTGGTGAAGACTGATCACAAGTACTCATTCGGTACTTTTGCTTTGCCACCATTCTACTGTACCCACTTGTCCCCTTTTCTGAGCCTAACAATCTCATCTTTCTTGTCCCTTTTCACTCTATTGTAATATGGTGAAAAAAGGCCTTTTCACCCTTTTTAATTCCATCATGGAAACATAGAACTTGCCAGCAGATAAGGACCTCTTGGCTCACCATATATGCCCATGTTTTCCTTTGTACAGTATCACCATAGATTCTGCTTGATCGCTGGCCCATTTTCCCTCACCTCTTCCCCTAAGATTCTCTTATGCCTATCCCATGGATTCTTGAACCCCATTACTGTTTTCACTCCAACCACCACAACAGGTAAGCTATTGTAGAAATCCACCATTCTTTCTGTGAAGAAATACTTCCTCACATCCCTCCTGAGTCTACTTCCCTCCAGCTTCATAGCATATCCCCTTGTTCTAGAACACCTTTTTTCTGAAAAATACTTCCTTCCTGTACAGTACCTTAATTTACCAAAGTAAGAAATTTACAGGTCTCTATCATACCCCTCTCTCCCTCTTCCTCTCCTGCCTCTCTTCTAGGGTGTACATATTTAAGTCCTTTACTGTCTCTTTATAGGGCTTCTGACATAACCCTGCACCATTTTTGTTACCTCCTCTGGACTGCTTCCACTCTGTCTATGTCCTTCCAGGGATGAGGTCTCCAGAACTGGACACAGTACTCTAGGTGGGGTCTAACTAGTGATCTATACAGAGGTAATAACACTTCCCTCTTTCTGCTGGTTATACCCTAACTATGCACACCAACATTCCACTAGCCCTCCCACTGCCTTGTTGTACTGCCTGGACAACTTTAGGTCATCCTATATAATCACCCCAGGTCCCTTTCCTGCTTGATGGTCATCAGTATCACCGCCACCCAATTTTCTACTCTGCCTCAGGGTTGCTGTGCTCCAAATGCATTATTTTGCACTTTTCTGCATTGCAGCCCAGCTGCCTTACCCTTGGCCATTCCTTGAGATTTCTCAGGTCACTACTCATCTTTTGTAGCCGCCCCACCTGGGAGTTTCTAACTTATTACAGATGTTAGTGTCATGTGAGAAGAGAAAGATCTTCCTTTCCAACTCCTCTGCAATTTCACTTATAAAGACATTAAAGAGAATCAGTCCCAGCACTGATGCCTGAGGCACCCCACCAGTCACCTTCCCTTCCTCAGAGTGCACCCTGTTTATCACTACCCTCTGTCCTCTATCCTCTTACCAATTTCTTACCCAGTTTACCACCTTTGTACCCACTCCTAAGCTACCCAGCTTGCTTATTAGTTTTCTATGTGGAACGGTGTTGAACGTATTATTAAAATCTAGGTAGGCTGTCTACTGCCCCACCCTCATCTAGTTCATTGGTCACCAAGTTAAAGAAATGTATCAGATTCTTTTGACCTGACCTCCCCTCATGAATCCTTGCTGCCTTGGGTCTATAACCCATTGGATAAAAGAAATTCCACAATCTTTTCCTTCAGCAGTGATTCCATTCTTTTCCCAACCACCAAAGTCAAACTGACTGACTTATGATTGCCAGCCTCGTCTCTGCTACCACTTTTTTGGAGTGGGACTACATCTGCCCTCCTCCAGTCCACTGGAAACACTCCTGTTTCCTAGGAATCATTAAATAGGACCATCAGAGGTGAACTCAGAACCTCCCTAAGCTCCCTCAATATTCTTGGGTGGACCCCATCTTGCCCATTTCTTTGTCCACTTTCAAATTTACAAGTCCCTTTAAAACCCTCTCTTTTGAAAACAGTTTGGTGGCTACCTTCTTCCCTTCAATGCTCCCTTCACCTTTTTTGGCCTGTTTCTGTCTCTTTCCTTTGTGAACACTGGAAAAAAAGTATTTGTTCAGGATGTCTCCTTTTTCCTGTTCCCTCTCTGCACAATCCCCCTTCCCTTTTAACCTTACAATCCCACCCCATTCTTCCTGTTTTTACTTAAACTCCTAAAATACAGTATGTCTTATCCACTTTTGTTACTGCCTTTGCTATTCTCTTCTCAGTTTGTCCCTTTGTGTTTTTTTTTGCTCTTCCTGCTTCCCTTTATTTCCACTGATATACCTTCCTGTCATCCTCCCTCTGTGTCTAATTGTACCTTCTGAATGCTACCCTTTTTGCTTTTACCTTTTCTGCCACCTCTTTTGAGAACTGTAGCAGCCTCTTTTTCTCTTGATTTTGCTCACTTGAATGATGCAAAGTTTTGTTCCATTCACTATGGCCCTTTTAAGTTGCCCCATTATTCCTCAACCCCACCCAGGTCATCCTCTTCTGTTAGGTCATTCCTGAAGCATGCACCCATCTTTTTAGAATATACCCTCCTGAAGTAGAAAAGTCAGAGAGGTGGCTACAAAAACAGCAAATGGACCTGAGCCAGAAAGCAAAAGGAGAGGGACTCACTGAGCATGTAGGCCCGGCTCCCTGGTCTCTGTCTGAAGGAAGTCCACACAAGCAGTGTGTAGGATAGCAAACTTTATTTCAAGAGAAAATCCAGCAGTGAAGATGCAACAGACACCCTCCCTCAAGAGTCAGCCAAATGTTTTTGCGTGATACTAGCACTTTCTCAAGGCTGAGTTAGTGCAAGCAATGAGTGTGATATAGACAGAAAATTTAAAGTGACAGAGTGATAAAAAGGAATACTGAGCAGTATAACCTGTAAACTCACTAGACATAGAACTGCACTAAAACCATGAATATCAGGCAAACCATCAATACATAAAATATGGGGAAAGATACAAATGCCCAAAAACATATGTATGAGGAAACAGAATGGGGCAAGAAAGGAAGGCTGGGGAAGGGAAAGATCTGTGAAGGTAAAAGAGATGCTGTTGATCAAGATAAATATGCATGTTCAAAATATATAAATAGATGTATAATATAAATAGCAGTATATAACACCATAATCAGGTAAGGATAAATTAGCAAAGTTTAAGCATAATAACATAGATTTTATAAATAGGGAGACAACTGGAAATGTTCATTTAACCCAGGAAATTCACAAGATTTTAAATTTGTATTGCCACAATGTTTCTCTGTGAAGTAGCTTTATATCCAGATCCCCACCCCTCACTGATTCATATAATTTTTCTATAGCCTGGTAAGTGAAGCAATGTTCTCTGTCTTTTTTCTGGGAATGTTGGGTTAGGGCGCTTTTACTCTCAAGTTTCTGGACACTTTTAATGTGTTGTCCTATTCTCTCCTTAAATTTCCTTTTGGTTTTGCCAATGTAAAAAGCACAGCAAGCCCCACACTGTGCTAAGTAAGTGACACTTTGTGTATTACAAGTCACAAAGTCTTTAGTTTGATAGAGTTTGCCAGTGACAGGAAGTTAAAGTCCTGTCCAGCATTAATGTACTGGCAGAAGGGCATACGGACATTTTGTTGCATCTTCTTTTGCCACAGTCAAGCCATTGTGGGCATAATGCCATATCTCAGACTTAGCATAGTGGTCGTGGCCAAATGGTTGATGTGGCGACCAGCTTCTATCGACATTTTTAACAGAAACTTTCTTGTATGTGTTTAAAATCTTAACATCTTACTTTTTGTTCCTCTACGACATTCATCCTGCATTGTGTTCATATGTTACCACTACCCATGTTGATGACTACATCGGAGGCACTGATAGGGTAGTGATCTTACAGGCACCTAGCACAAACAATTACACCATGCAGCTTAAACAGGTTACTTAAGCTAGTACACAGCAGTACAAAAGGAGAATGGTTCAGTACATACCCATTCTAGTTTTATATGCCGAGAACAATGAAGTATGTGAAATCTCAAAAAGAGAAGCAGAAGCTGTGCTTCCAAAACTACTTGTATATGAAAGAAAAGGACAGTAGTGATGGCAAAATCATATGGCAATGTGAGCAGAGAACATGCAGAGCCAGAATGCACACCATTGGAGATACAATTTCTAAGGAGCCCACCAACCACAATAATGCACCACATCATGGTTGTGTGGAAGTTATTAATGCCAGAAGCAACATGAAGTGTAAGGCATGTGAATTGGAGGAATCCGCCCACAATGTTCTGCATCAGTTTGTTTGAGAACCTAAACCTGTGGTCTGTCATCACAGTTGGCTGTGTTTTTATCCAAGCTTTACTTGTTGGCCCACTCGAAGGATACTGCAACCTTTTTCCCTGTAAGAAATATGGTTTTCCATATATTGTCCTGCAACTATTTATACTTGCGACTAAAATTGTAACAATCATTTGTCCCCATGACTAAAATACCGCAATCTGTTGTCCACGACCAAATATCCAGGAATGTAAAGTCTGTACATGGGCAGAAGAGACAATTACCAAACTTGTTTGTGACTGGAAATAGATGTCGATGTGTGTGTTCCCCCATATCCTTATCCCAAAAGGTACTGTGAAATAATTCAACATTTAAGCTTTTCCCCCTTTTGAAGATAATACAGAAGATATTCTGGACAGTTTGTTCCAGCTTTTTTTCAGTATCCAAAATGTGCCTGCTTCATTGCATGATATCTTTCACTAGGGATACCTGGGGACTGAAGGTTGTAATAAAGGTGGCGGTAGTGTCTCCAGTGTGTCTCTGATTTCTAGTCATGGTGCTGGAGGCTAAAAGGGTCTCTCTATCTAGAGTGTCTACCCTGCCTTCCTCTCCCCCCTTTCCTCCCTCTTCTTTCTGTTTCCTCATACATATGTTTTTATGCATTTATACATTTTTTGCCATATTTTATGCATTGACTGCTTGCCTGGTATTCACGGTTTTAGTGTATTAGTGTAGTTCTATGTCTAATGGGTTTACAGGCTTTACTTCTCAGTATCCCTTTTTAGCACTCTGCCACTTTAAAGTTTCTGTTTACTGTATATCACACCCATTGCCTGCAGTAACTCAGCCTTGAGAAAGCACTAGCATTGCATGAAAATGTTTCACTGACTCTTGAGTGAGGGTGCCTGTTGCATCTTCACTGCTGGATTTTCACTTGGAATAAAGTTTGTTACCCTCCAGAAGTCGAGGACCCTCACCTTTGTGTAGTTCCATTCTACAGCCATCCTTATATTAAACCATACTATATGATAATCATTGGTTCCCAGGTGGCTCCACACCTTGATGTCTATGATATTGTTTTTGTTGATTACTACCAGGTTCAAAATTGCCCTGTCACAACTAGTTGTCTGAGTAATGCCCTTACAGGGATTCCAGGATTTCCCTCCTACTCCTAGCAGAAGCTGCAGCTGGGATGCTCCAATCTGTATCTGGCAGATTGAAGTTTCACACCCAATAACACTTCCCTCTTTTCTGCCATCTTGGCAATGGCTTCCATCAGTACCTTATATAACTTCTCACTCTTTGCCGAAGGTCTGTAGAGTGCACCTCCACTAGCTCTACAGTTCCTTCTGAGCTTTAGCCCAGTAGAATATCCTATCTGTTACACTATCCATCTTCAGGTAGTCCTCCCATTCCTCCTTCCTTTGGGTCATCCTGAACTTCTTGTAGGCTGAATTCATGTCCCTTACTATCTTGGTGACATCTGTGCTAAACAAACTGGGTGCTTTGGCTCTTGACATTTTCCCCTTGAGTTTAATGCACACATTTGCAGTTACTGTTATTCTCTCTTTGATTATGGACCACCTTTGGTCCACCACTATGCCCCCTAGGATGCTTGCTTGGTGACTCTTTAGCAGCAACCCATCTTTCCAATGTCCACCTTTCTAAAATCCAGAATTTTAGTCTTAGTGTTTTTTTCCCCCTGCCTATGTCCAACTGGAACCACATTGTGCAATGATCACTCCCACCCAAGGGTTCCTTGACTTTTATATCCTGGACATGATCCCCATTTGTCTGCACCAGATTGAGGATTGTCCCCTTCCTGATAGGTTCTGTAATTCCCTGTGTCAGGAATCCACTTTGCAGTTCATCTAGGATTACCTTACTCCTGCTACAGGTCAAGGCCAGTACCCTCCAGTCCAACTTGGGCAAGTTAAAGTCTACCAGTATTACAACCTCTCCCTTCCCTGCAGCAGTCTCTATTAGTACTTGTGTCCTGGATCTGATTACCTTATACCAACTGCCTTCTCAATAACCATACCCAAAAGGGACTAGGTTCGACATTGGTTTCTAGTTTGAAAGAATATTGTGATCTAAATATGGTACCTTTTGGAGGGGTCTTACAGCTGCCTCTTTTGGAATTCCAGCAGAATTAGACACATAGGAAATATGGACAGATACAGTATCTCAGCTTGCCACACAGCAAAGGTTAAGGCTGCAGGGAATTCACCCTCTCTTAAAAAGGCATCGAGGATCTGTACAGATGCTGGAGTCAGCACCCCACATCCAGCCTTCATTAGGTATGAGGGAATCAGATCCAGGACAGAGGTACTGTAGAAGACTGCAAGCTCAAGAACACCTGGAAGACTTTGTACAATTAACCAGAAGAAATTACTCCTAGATAACCTGGATTAAAGTCACCATCTTGAGCTGATCACTGTAAGTATGCAAAGCACCTATGTAAGCAATACATACCCAAATACCTGGAACCTTAGTCGAGAAGAACAATTAGAATTTGTTGTACCTCTTCACTAAACTTAGTCTCTACCCATGATTAAGACATTCTGGGTGGAGAATACAGTCTGCCATGCAGAATAGGACTGCTGGCTTGTTTCTCCTGGCTGCTGTGACTCAGCAGAAACAATTTATTTTTTCTAGAATTAGCACCTCCTGGTATTGTTCATAATGTAACACCAGAATACATCTATCAGACCAAGTGCCCATCATCTTTCACCTGCACTCTAACCTTCAAGTGACAAACTTTCTAATATGCAGTTCATCATTAAATTTTGGTGATTCATGTCCAGAGGTTGTCGGGTGAGAACAGACTGGCAACTGGGCATGGGCTACAAACAGTACTGTTTGATTAAAAGCCTTAAATACTGATCTCACATCTCTAAAGCAGGCATCAAAATGCTTAACATGTCAACATGACACCAAAAAAAACAGGGGTAATGCTCTTTCAAGCCATAAAATGTATGATTTCCAGAGGGGGATAAAAAGATAGGGGTCGACAAATCAAATATGACTGCAGAGCTATCCAAACAGGCAACCAAGACCATTTCAATTTATTCAGCAGGATAAGGGAAAACACTGGAAAGCATTATTTCACGAAAATGGTGGTCATCCCATGGATTGGGTGTTGTCATTATTCAAGCTTTTGAGGTAGGACTGACTGGATTCTTGAATAATAATGCCATTGAGGGTTGCACAACACAAGTAGTGGCAATTAAACTTGGATTTGTGCTAGTACTCATACAGGAATATAAGTCACTGTCATGTGACAAGAGGGATGGATGGGATTGGCCTCATGTCATTTTGCCCTCTACAATACAATACTATAGTGCTATGTAACTACTGTAACCTGTGGACTCAGGGTAAAGTCACATCAGGTCTTCATACTCATTATAAATCTGCTTGTACTTAACCTAGTGTCTCTCTTTTTTTCTGTCTCACAAACACCTCCCTAAACTTTGCTTAACCTTTCTGAATGTTACTTATCACCCTGTGCTTATGTGGAGGCACTAGTGAGTCACCATCCAAGATGGCAGTTTAATTCTGATAATCCATACAGCTGTTGTAACCTCCAATAACATCTGTCTGTCCAAAGTCTGTTTTGGTGCTCCAAAGCCAACATTTCCATTAGCGTAGAAGGTAAACTTCCAAACAAGCCCATATGTGTCTGGGTAAACAGTTGCTGTGCAAAATTACATGTGAATCAGAGTGCTGCTGAGTATAGGCTCTTTAGGCAGGGAAATGGAGATGTCCTCAGGACAAACAGTGGTAGGAATTGCTGACCTATCCAACATCAAGAACTTGCTCCAGACATTAACAGTGACATCCTGGAAAGCCAATGCTCCATTCAAAAAGTGAAAGAATAGATAGAAGCAGTGGAGGTGAGAACTGCTAACACTGAACTACTTGCCATGAGGGTTGAGTCCTAGACAGAAGACCTCTCTGAGAGAATGGATCAGTTGGAAAGACAAGTTCTGATGCTGTGAGTGAAAGTGGACAACCTCAAGAATTAAGGGTGCTGTAACAACATCAGGAACATGGGGGTGCCAGATGGGATGAGGGTAAGGGCATGCGTACTTTCTTACAGACCCCTGGAACAGCCCCCCCAGTGGAAGTGGCAGGGGCTAAAATGGTTACAGGATTTAAGAAATCATGGGACAGACACATGGGTATCTCAAAAACTGTTAGGGAAGATAACCTGGAGTATGAACAAGGGCTGGAAACACCATTGGTAGGGGAAGGAGGCGGGAGGGTTGAGTCTTGAGACCATGTTGGAGCTGTAGCTTTATATTAGGTAGGGAAAAATGGGCAGACTGGACGGGCCAGACAGTCCTTTTCTGCTGTTAACCTATATGTTCTTATGTTCCTATGATACCTCAGCTCCTAGATTACTACTGGGACTACCAGCTCAAAGTGAAAAGAGTGCATTGGTCTCTGACACCAAGGCCAGGATGAGGATCCTCCTGAGGCCAATCCTAGCTCTGTTATTGTGACACAATGTCAAAGAACAGATAATGAAAATAGCCAGAGAGAAAGGACCTCTGTGTTGGAATGGACATTTCGGTGATACACCGGGAGAGATTGGATCGCAGGGATGGTGGTGAAGCAATTTGTTTTAAATCAGAATTGAGCCTTGTGGATGTGCCAGTTGAAGGAATCAGATCCTTCGAGTGTGTTGTGGTTGCAGGTGTGGGCTGCAGGATCATTCTCATTTACTGTCCACCTAGAGCCGAGAAGTTGTTCCTGCAGGAAGTTACAGATTTTGTTGTTGATATGGTATTGGAGTCCCCCAGATTGATGGTGCTGGGTGACTTAAATGCCTAGGTTGATGATGAACTCTCACTATTTGGTCAGGACTTCCTCCAACTTATGTCTTCACTGGGCTTTATACAGGCAATTGCCTCTGTGACTCACAATAAAGGCCACTCACTGCATCTGATTTTCCTCCTGGGGATGGAAACCTCCGACTTGGTGGTGGAACTGGTCAGATAATCAGATCACCATCTCATAGGGTTCAATTTCTTTGCTCTCCCCTTATAGACCTGCCCTGTGGAGATGGTCCAATACTGCCCTTTGAGGGGAATGACCCCATATGGTCTTTTGGTCGAATTGGACCTATCGAGATTACTGGGTACAAGCAGGGATCCCGAGAACCATCTACAAGCCTATAATTGGGCTGTGGTGGGGGGCTCTGGATGCCTTGGCTCCTGTCCGGGTTCACCTTCTCACCCTCCACCCTCGGTCACCTTGGTTTGATGGGGCCTTGAGGGAGCTGAGGTGAGAGGGGCGAAGGTTAGAACATAGCTGGCGGAGGACCAGCTTGGATGCTGACAGACTTAGATGGATGGTACATTTTAGGGACTATCAGTTGGCAATCTCTCGTAAGAAGGCAGACTTCTTGTCCAGGGAGATTGCTGCAGCTCAGAATTGACCAGCTCAGCTCTTTCAAACCATGGACAGACTGTGCAATCCAGCCTGTCTGTAGGGTCGGAGAGCTTTTTCTTATGAAAAGTCTGAAGAGTTTGCTCACTTCTTTGCTGATAAGGTTGCCGACATCAGGTCCGAGATCCGGTCGGCTCGTTCTTTAGGGGGGAATGGTGGTCAGCTGAATGTCACTGCACCTCAGTTTTGCTGCATGAACTTTGATCAGCTGGGAATCGAGAATGTCATGTGGATTCGGTTCCTACTCACCTGTTATTAGGCTGTATTGATGTCATCAGCCTGGTCCTTGTGGAGATAGTGTGGTGTTCACTGGAGACGGGTGAGTTTCCCTGCTCTCTGAAGGAAGCAGTGGTGACTCCCCTTCTCAAAAAATCCACACTTGACCCAGATTGCCCCACTAACTACAAACCAATTTCAAATCTTCCCTTTGTGAGGAAGGTTATTGAGAAGGCCATGGTGCTACAGTTGGAGAACCATCTTACCATCCATAACATCTATGATCCTCTCCAGTCAGGATTTCATAAAAGGCATAGTACTGAGACCACTCTGGTTCAAGTGCTCAATGATCTCCTGATTGTGAGAGATCAGAGATCCTGTACCATCTTGGTATTTCTGGATCTCTCCTTAGCTTTTGATACTATGGACCATAGGGTGCTGCTGGATCAACTGCATGCCATCTGTGGCCTGTCTGGTATAGTCTTCAGATGGCTCCACTCATCCCTCACTGGAAGGTCACAGAGGGTGGTCCCATGGATTTATTCCTTTGAGGCATTCTCTCTTCCTTGTGGGGTGCCACAGGGTTCCGTGATGTCCCCCATATTGTTCTCGGTGTACATGCTGCCATTAGGAGACATTGGGAGATGGAATGGGCCAAGGTTTCACTGTTATGCAGATGATACACAGCTCTACTTGTCCTTTGCACCCTACCAGGATAGTTCGCTCTCGGTCTTTAACAACTGCCTGGCAGAAATCCAGGATTGGATGAATACCAGCTGGCTGAAACTGAATTCCGACTAGACTAAGGTGTTGATGGCAGACTCTGGTCACCAGATAGGAGGGCCGGGAATGGACTGTCCCTCAGGGCTTTGGCTTGGGGGGTCTGAGTTGCCGACCTCTGAATGGGTGCTAAATCTGGGGATATTACCTGACGATGGTCTGACACTTCATTCTCAGGTGTTGGCCATGGTCAGGTCCTCATTTTTCCATCTGAGGAATAACACCCGGATTAAACATCTAGTTCCATCTGGGGACCTTCCAACTTTGATCCACGCCTTTGTGACTTCATACCTTGACTACTGTAACTCCCTTTATCTAGGGCTTCCATGGGGTTGATATCTGCCACTACAGCTGGTGCAGAACGCTGCAGCCAGGCTGTTGTCTGGATCATCTCGATCCAGTCATATTATGCCTGTGCTGTGTGAACTGCACTGGCTGCCAGTTTAGTGGTGGATCACCTTCAAGGTTGGCTTGCTGACCTATAAAGTCCTACATGGACAGGGACCGAGCTACCTGCAAGATCTACTGCATTCTTACTGCCCCCTCCGACCGGTCAGCTCAAGTGATGAGGGATTGCTGGAGATTCCCAGGGTATGATTAAAAACATCTGGATCAAGGGCCTTTTCATTTGAGGCCCCAGCCCTGTGAAATTCTCTGCCTCATCTGATACGAGACTGCCTGATAGTGGAAAGCTTCAAGACTGCCTTGAAAACCTATTTATTTGAGCTCATGTTTGATGCTGTCATGTAACTGGGTTTTTTATTACTGAATTGTGCTATATATTGACTAATGTATTTTAAATATTTTATATTTTTTATCATTGTTTATTGTACAGAGCTCTGATACAATGGGAAAAGTGCTATATAAATAAAGATTATTATTATTACTATTATTATTATTATATAGCTTCCAAAATTTCTTGAAGGAGCTGGTGGGGAAACATAAGGTGTTCTCTCAACTTAGAAAAGACCTGGCACGACATAAGATACCATACCATATAATCTGAGGTACCCATCTACGCTAAATATTATGTAGGCAGAGAAGTGGCATGCTTTCTACACTCCACAAGATGCTCAACATTTCATGTGGACCCCTATGAAACTACAGGAAGACTGCCCGGGGGGTCAGCCATTGACAGAAGGGAAAAGGTGGAAAGAAAACAACTCCTCTGACACTAGTGTATGCAGATCCTTTCCATGGTGCTACCAAATCAATCACTACTAGGTGCAAGACTGAAAGGAATGCAGCTCCCCCAAATGATCTGTGACTGTACCAAGAAAGTAAAAGTCAGAGGAATAGGGGGCAAGAAAGCAAAGATAGCTTAGATCATGGCCAAGATGTCAGTTCAACAGAATTAGGGGTTCCAGATATTTGTTGTGAGAGTCAGGCACTCCATCATGGGAAGTAGATCCTGTGGACAAAATCCCATGGGAACCAATGGATTCAGAGGATGCCTATCCACTTTTGGTCTCAACGGAACTGCCAGGCAGGATGGACACAGAAGTAGACTTTCTTACCCATTCATAGGAAGAAATATCACCAAGAGCAAGCTGGGTATCAATAGTTAAGGGAGCACAGGTCATTAGGCCAAAAACAATGAAGCAACAAAAATCCATAAGCCTGGAACCCACTCACTGAACGTTTTTGTTTTTACATATACATTTTGTCCTCCTACAGACAGGCAAGACTCCCGTCCATCCTGTCCCACTGACACCCACTGTCCCCAACCTTCCCAGGACTTACCTCTCAGCTCGTCTTCCACCATGGCTTTCCCCCATGTCAGGTTTAGGAGGGGGAAGGCCATGTCCCCGAGGCAAGTATCCAGTTCGGGCTGATGGAGTCCTGGTGGCACAATGAGTGAGGGATCAGCAAACGGCTTCATTGATGCCTGTCCCTCTGCTATTTTCCTTAATCTTTCTCTCATCACACATTCCTGGGGTGAACACTTCAACATGCGAACATGGAGGCAAGCACACAGTGCAAAGGCCCCAGCACTTCCCACTGTATGCAGCACCAGTCCTCTACCTGGTGGTAATCATTCAGCAGAGCCAGCAGTCCACCCACCATGGGAAAGAAAAGCAGACCTTGGAATGCTTGATCCTCTCCCTCCCCAGCTGAACCTTGCTATCCCACGCTCATTTTCAAACATGGGTCACCAATGTGGAGTGAGGTGTGGCGTCCAGTGCTTCAACCCTCAACACCACTGGGCTGGCAGTACTCTCTGAACTCTAATTGCAGCTGATATACAATTGTTAGAGTTGCACAGTGTGGATAAATATACCATATGACATCTTTACTTATTTTCTCTGAGGGCACTACCAAAGAATTTGGGGGGAAGGTCCCACAAGAAGAAGTCCAGTTATATCATATTGTATGCTGTTGGAAGGGGTCCGCATGGACAAAGGGAGGCAACTTATGTGTAAATACTTGATAGGGAATCCTACAGTGACAGTGTGAAACTAGAGGGGGAAAGTACATTTGGCTCACAGCTTATAGGGTGAGGAAAATACTCTAGGCCAGGGTACATACGCAGCTGTAAGCTGAACAAGGACATATTTGTATTTGCCAGGCATATTATAGAGGTCCACAATTTAGTGTGATGATTACAGTGGCTGTATTTGTAGTGATGTGTACCCTATCGTGCCACATCATAGAATCCAGAATTGGGTAGTATGTTATGCTGTAATAGCCTTTCATATAGTATTGTAATGGAGTGCATATTGTTGCATAGTTTCAGTTTATACTGTATATCATAGAGTCTCGTATTGCATAGAGAACCCCATAGCATTGTATCATATCATATATGTTGTAAAATATGGTATTGTATATTATTGATTTTTTCTATTGCATAGGTATGCATATAGTACAGAATCATGTAGCTATTGCATCATATCATATAGTATTGTCTGATACTGAATAATGTTGTATTGCATGGTATCATATGCTATTCGTTTATATAGGGAAGGTTGAATACATGCCACTGGTACTGAGCACCATATCAGTACCACTATGGGATAAAGCATGTGCTGTCAGGATTCCCAGTTCTCCCAGCTACTGCTCACAAGCTGCATTAGCATTGCACAACTGCCCAGTCCCACCCTTATGCAGAACAATGACTGCAAATCAGATTGAAGGCATCTGGATTTGGAACTAACTCAGCCCATGGGCAGCATCAACAGTGCACTCCAAATTTCCCCATGGCCAGAGTCAGCCCAGAATAGAGATGTTGTGAAGTTTTAATTCACCAGTGAAGTTGGCAAATTTACCTCCTCAGAGCAATCTGCAAAGTTTACTACTAGCCTCAAAATTCATCTATGTGACTTTGCTCTTTTTTTTGCTGAATTTCACCATGAACAGTGGAATTTCACCCTTGAACAGTGGAATTTCACCTGCAAAAGGTGAATTTCCTCCATTTGTGGTGAAATTCTGCTGTTTGCAGGTGAAGTTCTACCATTCACTGTGAAAATTCCACACTTCATGTAATGAAATTCAGCACTTCGCGTGCAGAACTTCTCACTTCAAAACTCTGCAGTTGTACTAAATTCATGGATTAATTAATGGAGTGAAGTTTACCAACCTTGCCCATCTCTAACCAGAACTGGGGGTTAAAAAGGGGGGATATTGAAAGGAATACAGGGAAGGTCATGCAAGGCATATCCATCCTCTTGACATGTGCAGCAGCAGAATAGATGGCCAATAGTGCTGAAACCAAGAAAGAACAAGATCTGAGAGACATGGGAAAACCCAGGCACTGTGAATCCAAGGGATTCAGAGAGCTGTCTCAGCCTGGGTGCCAAGTTTGCAACAAAGCAGCCCCAATGTAGGTTCTTACCACAGTGGGAGCTGGTCACACAAGCTGAACTCTGTGCAAGATGGGATACATTACAACACTTGAAACACTTCCCTCCACCTACAAAAAAATCAACAGTGTCAGACATGTAAGCAATAAGACACGACAGGGTGTGTGTTAGACACTTTAACACACGGCTAGGAGGCGTAGTGAGGCACGAGGCCACTGGCCGAGTGCGTCCAGCCACCTAGCCATGTGTTAATGTGTCTAACACACACCCTGGAGTGGCTTATTGCACTTATGAAATGGTCAGTAAATTTTTAAAACATAAATAATGAGTCTACAACTTTTATATTTAAAGAAATTTAAATTTATTTGAGGAAAAATCACTGCACTGGAAAAAATAGTCCCATTTGTAGTTAAGTAAATGTAACATTTCATTTATATTGTAAATGATTGTGAACTTTATTTAGAACAGTACTTGTAAAAGTAAACATGACCATTGTGCAGCCTATTAGTGTTGGTGTACTTTGATATTTATGGTGGCTTTTTATTTATATTTATGCTTTTGGCAACAGGCAGTGTAAGGGAGGTGACACCAGTACTGTTTCCGTGATATGGGAAACAGCCTTGGCGGAGAAGAGCAGTGAGCCAAGTGAGTATAAATAAAGGAACAGCGAGAGCTGCTGGCAGGGAATACTAAGGTTGAGTGACAATGTGGGCGCCTGCGTTTGAAAAAAGAGATAATTAGTATAGCTGAACAGCTAAGGCAGAAAGTAGTGATCGGACATTGAGGAGAGAGCCAGTGGTGAGCCATTGAGGGAGAGTGGCGAGCGTTGAAGAGACTCAGCGAGGAGTAGGCAAGAAGGTGGGGAGAGAGAGAGAGAGATTATAGCTGGCTGGTTGGCATTTTTAAAGGTGTGCATTATTTAGTTTAAAAATAAAAGGATAAACACAGGAACTAAGCGGCGAATGGCAGACCAACCGTTGAGGAGGAAGCGGCGAAGCGGACAAATAGGAGAGATTTGAATATGCAGCAGTTTTGTTAGCGTTTGTCTGTCATGTGCAGCAGGAATTGAAATGATAGGTTTCTGTGTGAAAATGGAGGTTGCTTCTGTAACGTTTTCATTTACTACTACCTACTGTGGCTAGCACAAAAAAAGATGGCAGCTTTTATTTTTTAAACATTCTAATTTGGAACACTGGAATGGGAAGATCAGTGCCCGCCTGGCATAGCACAGCCTGATCTCTTTCCCATGGTTTTAGACATATTAGCACACTCGTAGCAGCCAATCAGAATGCTGCTTTGCTACAAGCCATTTCATAATACCCAATGGCACATGTGGGCACTCCCAGGGAGCTGCACTAGCATCATCCATAGCATATACACTGGAAGCTGGCCCAAGCAGATGAAGTAAGTGGGCCCATGGATGAGGCACCACTTTAATAATCCCATAAAACCTTTAAATTACTACACACTGGAATTCACATTTCTTATAAGGGGTGCTGCTAGATGGTGACAAATAACTCCCTTTAAAATGTCTGTGTTATATCCCTTCTGGGAGCACAGTATAAAGTGAGAAGTTAAATCACCTGTGCAAAATCCCTGCTGGGAGCACAGTATAAAAGCAGTTAGCTAGTAGCCATTAAGGCATTGGAAGGTTAGGGACTAAATCGAAGGGCCCCACCTTGACGTTGGTGATTTAGCTAACTCAAATTGGAATTCCAGTCTGAAACTAAGAGGACCCTCTCCTCACATGGAGCTTGAAAGTAAATATAGCTATTTTTGGCATTTGAAAGTTTAAATGTTATGCTATGTGGGGGGGGGGAGGGTGTGCGCTAGTCTTTTTTACCACTTTAATAATCTTGGTTGGAGAATAGCGGCCTATCAAACCAAGACAACAGACCAGAGTATTACTGTGTAATAGTGTCTCTAGCATGCTGGACTGTTGGGCAGAGCTTGGGCATTAAGCTAGTGCTCTCTGTCATACTGTATGTGTCCTGCAGTCAAGCAAGCCTTAAGATGCACTATCACTCATTTTCAAACCACAGGACAAATGTTCATCACCAATGTATTATTGTAGCAGTTTAATCAAGCATAACCAAAAAGGAATTCCTTTGTTCACCAAAACATACAGAAAGAATATCAGACAGGGAAAATTGCTCATGTGTATTGTATAACTTGTAAACCTATTCTTTGTTCTATGACTATTAGACTCATACTGTGGTTCTTTCTTACTGTACAGTCTGAAGAATTGGATAACCCTCAGGACAACTTTGCAACCCAAGAAAGGGAATGCAAGAATGGACCAAGGTAAGGGTGAATGGTCACATTACAGCTGCACATGGAGATTAAGTAGGTAACACAACTATGGCTGACATGAAGATAATATCATGGAATGCCCAGGGTATTAACCATCCTATTGAAAGAAAGATGATCCCAAGCTATCTCAATTCAGGCTGGTACAATGTGGAATTCGTATAAGAGATGCATTTAGTAGCAAAGAGACAAGCAAGCTAGTAAGGACATGGGTGGGGAAGGAATTCTTCAGCAGTTTCATTTCAAAAAAGATTATCCATTCTCCTTAAAAATGGACCCCCCCATGTCTCGTAAAAGACATGCAGATGGAAAAAGAAGGGAGATGGGTGCTTGTCTCAGGGGAGGTACAAACTAGGAAGATAACACAAAGTAACATCTATGACCCTAACAATGATGTTGCTAATATTTTCACTGACTTAATGCAAAAAATAGCAGATCTGAGCACATCAGACACCTGTATATTCCTATGGGGAGATTTCATTTTGGCATGGGACCCGGTAGTAGACAGATTTCTGAGGGTGCAGGGACAAACAACGCACTCTCAGGAGAGGGCAACAGTGATACAAATGTGCCTGGAGCTAATGCTAATGGCTAACTGCTGATTACTCCTCCCTCACAGGTAAAGAATTCATAAACAGATCCCCAGATATCAAATGCAGAGCAGACTGGACTATATTCTCTCCAGCACTGCTTATATGCAGGAGACAGTAGACAGCACCATATACCTCATAGAACTGTTAGATTGTACCCCAGTGTCTAAAGCAGCATAAAAACATTAAGGGAGTTTTGACAGGTAGCAGAAATTACACTATGCTGCTCTATGCAGATGACCTTCTGCTCACACTTACTGAGTTGGTGAACTCTTTCCCTAAAGCACTGCAAATCATCTCCAAGTTTGGAATTATGTCTGTACTGAAGATAAATGTGGGCAAAACTGATATACTCCCAGTTAAGGGCAATGATACTTACTGGACACATACTGACAGATGAAATTAACCTAGGCACCTCAAGGAATAAAATATCTGGGAATGATAATCATACCGACTACCAAAACATGATAAAAGCTAATATACCCCCACTAATAGGCCAAATAAAAACAGAAATCCACAGATGGAACAAGCTCCACTTATCATTTACTGGGTGCATTGCAGCCTTCAAAATGATGGCATTTCCAAGGCTTATATTCTTCCTTAACAACCCACCAATTGGGATAGCAAAGAGGATTTGGAATCAGGGGGCCCAATTCCAAGATGAATTATCCATGTCACAAGGCAACTTAGGCCAAACCCAATGGCACAAGTCACACCTTGCAACATGTGTTATGCTGCCCGCTGTTCTGAAAGGCGGCCTGTGACAAGGAGCAGGCTGCCTGCACCAAAGGCTGGCTATGCCACTCTTTACACCTGAAACCCTCTGTGACATGGTGTATGGGGGTTTCTAGCAGCATTTATGACCGTATTCCAGGTCTGCGGCTGACAGAATGGCAAAGCACTATTCCAGGAGGGACCCCGGCAGACAATGGTCTAAGTACAGTTAACCCAGCTATTAGCTGGTCTAACTGTACACTACATCCACCGGGGTCGCACCTCCATGCCTGGTGCCCCCACAGCCGACCCCTCCACTTTCTCACATGGGTCCCCACACCATCCCAGTGGCAGGGCTTCCCCCTGTGGGCAGCTGGTACCTCCATGCCCCCATCCCCAAGTAGCTCCCCCAGGGCAGTAAACATCCCCCACCTGCCATGCACCGCAAGGCTGTCTGGTGGCCCCCCACCAGCTCCACAGCTCTGTGGGCATTGCTGTAGTGTCCAGGTATGGGGCTTTGGGGGGGCAATGCCATGTGTTGCTTGTGCCATATAGGTGGGCATTGCTGTGGCTTTCAGCACCCAGGTCAGGTGTGCCCTTCCCATGGTCCAATCCTGGAGCTGCTGCAAGTCCCAGGGCATTGCTGCCTGGGACCCTGTCTGTTCTGGAATCTGGTGCAGGGTCCCTGGCATAGCAGCATAAGTTGCAACTGGTATCCACCCATGAGTTGTGCCATATGTCCTGGAATTGGGCCCTGATAGTCTAGCTGATCTCATATTTTGTATGCACATCCCAGAAGCCCAGTTTCAGCAAGAAGGTACTTGCAGCCACACCACAAAAAGGAGGGTGGAACTTACTGAACATGGAACGCTACCATATGACCAACACAATTAAACAAGCACTACACTGCATAGTAGGGTGTAAAGAAACCTCCTCAATGTAAATGGAAGCAGAGCAGGCCTTGCAAGCTAACATAGCCGCATGTGCAGCCTTTGGTAAAAACTACCAGACTCATGTAGACATGCACCATTGGGCTAACTGCAATAATTGATAATAATAAAATCATATGTGAACAAATGGCAGACCTGTTTTTTTTTTTGGGGGGGCAGCTACTCTTATTTTTCTCCTAGGCACAGTCAGCTCACATCCCCGATCTCCCAGCCCTATCCCCCACTCGCAGCTTACCTCTTGGTGTGTCCCCATGGCTATGTCCCCCGTGGAAGAGTGGCGGGACCCCCTCCACCCTCTCTCACGAATCTGGAACTGAGGGTTACTGCCCATCACAAAGGCACTGCCTGCAGGGACTGGATTATTCTGCCCACCAATGCCTTCAGTTTTTCCTCCATTTTCTTTACCCCCAAGATGCAGCATGCAATGACACCAAGGAGTGAGCATGCATGCTACTGCATGCACTCCTCCAAGCGTCTGCTGCCTCTAATGCTCTTCTTGAGCCTCGGTACACTAGTCCCCAGCCTCCGTTAGGTGGCAGTCATACACCGAGAGCTGGTGTCTCTCCTACTCCAGAGAAGGTGAGCAGTCCACGGACACTCACTCCTTCTCCTCCCCTGCTGACCCCCGATGGCCCATGCTTGTTCCTGAACAGAGGTCACCGGCATGGTGTGAGGTAAGACTTCCAGCACCTCAGCCCTCAGCACCACAGGGCTGGCTGGCAGACATGTTTAACAAATTTTTTTGTTCAGTTTATACTGATTCCAGTAACCAAGGAAAATTACAGTTTGCTTCTAAGAAAACTCCAACCTGTAACAAAGAAGTATAGTCAAAACAATTGAACAATTAAAAAAGTATTGCACTACTGGTTGGGATAACATTACTCCTTGAATGCTTATGTTAACAAAAAAACACTATCTGTCTTCCTCTGGAGATACTGATCAATAAACATCTAAAAACAGGAGAAGTACCAGCAGACTGGAAAATAGCTAAAATAACCCCAATACATAAAAAGGTCCCACAAACAACATAAAAATGTTAGGCCCATCAGCCTGACATCTGTTCCAGGTAAAATATTCAAGTCAATTATAAAGGATAAAATACATGAACATATTAAAGTACATAACATGATAGATATTGCACAGCATGGGTTCACAGCAAGTCACTCACGCCTTACAAATTGAATCTATTTTTATGACCCAGTTAGTAAACTCTTGGACAGAGGAATAGCAGTGGATATTATACTGTTACATTTTGCCAAAGCATTTGACACTGTCCCACACTGGGCTATAATTCATAAATTAAATACACACAAAATAGATCCATATTTAATAAACTGGATAAGTAATTGGCCGACTAATAGGATGCAGAGGGTGTCTGTGAATGGATTCCTGTCTGTCCAAGACAGAGATGGTGACCAGTGGGGTGCCACAGGGCTCTGTTTTGGGCCCTGTGTTGTTTCAGTTTTTTATAGCAGACCTTGGGGGAAACCTACAAAATAAACTCATTAAATACACAGATGATACCAAGCTAGGTGGACCTTGTGGAACAAAGGACAATACTGGTTCCATTTAGCACAACTTAGATTTAATAACTCACTGGGCATATGAATGGGGTATGACATTTAATACTGAGAAGTGTTGTGTAATTCACCTAGGGAAAAATAACAAACATGCATAGTACACACTCAGTAATTCTATACTTAAACACTCGACAGGTGATAGAGACTTAGGGGTACATATAGACAGTAATCTGGATTTTAGTAGAAGATGCACAAATGTAATTTCTAAAGCAAACAGGACGGCAGGAGCAATCCACAAAAATATTAAAAGTAGAAAGGCAGAGGTGTTGTTACCTCTTAACAGATCATACGTGAGACCCCAGTTGGATTTCTGTAGTCAACTTTGGAATCCACATAAAAAGGGGGACATTGTAAGGTTAGAGAGAATACAGCGTGGCATGACTAAAATAATAATTAATGTCAAAACTCTTACATATAAAGAAAGAACTAGAAGATTAGGTTTATACACCATTGAAGAGAGGATAACACGAGGGGACCTAATCTTATATTTTGATATTATTAAGAATGAAATACTTAGAGAGGAACTAGGCATTAAACAAACAAAAAAAATTCATACACTAGAGGTAATTTATTGCAAGTACAGGGTAACAGATTCAAAACAAACAAAAGGAAGTTTTTCTTTACTGAGTGAGTGGTGAACGTGTGGAATAGCTTACCGGAAAGTCTGGTTCAGAGTGACAGAGACATTTTTAAAAAAGGTCTTGACAATCTTATTCAAGGTGGTATGACACTATACAATTATCAGTAAAACAGAGGAGCACATATGGGCATATGCCATTTTAGTTCCTTACCAATAGTGGCAATAGTGACAAACCATACTAAATTCAAGACAGACCTGGAGCAGACAAGTCAAACCAAACCAATGGCAGAGCCTCCCAGTGGGCCCCTTTGACCACTGTAGAATAACTAAACATTACAGATTGGGAATAGCCCCATCAGCTGGGAATCTTGAAGAGTCAAGGGCCTGCAAACAATAGTGAAGTTGCTGCACCCACAAACAGGGCTAGTACGGTGTTTTGCCCAACTTGAGCAACAATTTACACTACACCTGGCTGACCGCTGGTGGTTCTTGCAAGTGAGGCAAGCCCTGCACAAAATAGTATGGAGGGACTGTATCCTTCAACAAATCAGTCTCACTGGCTCCCACTCTAAATGGTGCAAACTGTGATGGGTGGATGAGAATGGATATATAGACACTTCCAAAATAATCTTCCAGCTTGGGATCTGCATGGGAAGAGGTGGGAGCAGGATATATGGGTGCCTATCAGTCCACAATGCTGGGAGAGTTACTGAAGAACTGTTCATGAATGGTCTCCTGACCCTCAGTCCCAGCTGATGCAAAAGAATATAGTTCAGAAAAAAAGCCTGGCTGCCTCTATTTCAAGCAGTTTCTGGATCTGCAGAAAAAACATAAACTGGGCACTGATGGTCATCGCAAAGTGTCTTTACTTACAAGCAAAGCTGCAGCACCCAACCTGTATGCCCTGACTTCCAGTGTTTTGTGTATGCGTTAGCTTTGTCATTATTGCCATCTGGGCTCACATGTGGCACATGTATGCTTCAGTTTTAAAATGACAGTGCATAACAATGCATAACAGTGCATAACATTGAACTGTATACATGTGAATCAAGATGGTGAAAAACTACTGCAAACCTGAGTAAATTTAGAAAGTGCAGTGTGCTATAAACAAAGGATGGTAACAAAGTGAAAAAAATAAATATATAGTTATATATAAAAAATGTGAGTCGGGGTGGGGGGCAAGGACCACATAAGCTAAAATCCATAACATCATCTGACATACAGTACAGTAGTTGGGGCACATATCTTATAGCAATGTTTCAGGTGCAAGATAATTCACTGATATTAAAGATATATGGCTCTGTGAATAAAAAGGGTTACCATTGGATCCTAAAGTTTGTAATGCAGTACATATGCAGGATTTTGAGTATAATACAGTTATTGATATGGGCTTTTTAAGTACCCTATGTGGGGAGATATATAAGATAACATTAATGGATTCAGATGATTCCATATTTAAAAAATGCACTTTCATTAGTCAAAATGCATGCAAATTTGTGTACTAATTTGTGACATGGCTACTCATGTGTGTGAAATAGTCTTTCAGTGTCATTTAACTAGACTTTTCTGGCAATAAAAATATTTTTGTAACTAATTCCATGTCCTGCTCTCATTTATCACACTTCCTTATTGTGCTACCTTGATTCCCATCCACCTCCAGGGGCCCTAAAAATGTGGTCTTGCGTGTAATCATTAATGTCCCCTTGTGTTACTTCTGAACTTTTGTAATAATCTGCACTTTGATGCTATTTGTGTTGTAATTTTGTCCCTGGGTTACTTGTTGTATGTGTTTAGGGTACTATAGTGCATTGTCCTGTTTCTTTAAGTACACAGCATGATTACAAGCTGCCCCCTTTGCTCACCTGATCCTTTCCTGTCCCCCACCACTGGATGTTCACGTGTGACAGCAGGGGTCCAGGGGAGCCACTTGTGAAAACATTTGGGCACTTATATCAACGTGAGATTGGGGCAGGCTGTAGACGTGGGGGGATAGATGGAGGCAGACACCCATAAAATGAACTCAAAATAGCTTTTATTCAGCAAACAGAACTCGATGAAAATAAAGAATCGAACTGTACAGCGGCCAAATAAAAATAAAGAGAGATAACTGAAATATGTAGTAACAGACAAAATTATAGCATTTGACCACTAGGAGGAGCTAGGGTCTGAGGAGGAGTCAGACCATCTCCTGAGCTATAACATCTGCTCCCTACTCCTTCACTACCAAAGCTCAACTGAGCCCTCTATATATATGGATGGGTCAGGTGGTGTTATGAAGTTCCACCCCCTTTTGAAAATTTAAACTTTATTTTGTTAAATGCACTTTATTATTTACTGCTAAGCATCCTATATGCAGTTTAATTTAAACATCTTTCATTTTTCAGTGCTAGAACCATATTTAAATCATTCTATGGCATAATATGTTTGTTGAGGGTGGCTCCCTGCTGTCTTGGTTCCTCCCACATGTCTTCAACCCAATATAGATGGAAACACAAAGGCCGGCCGGCTCTATAGAAGGCTGGGACAGGAGAGGATCCGGCAGCAACAGGGCCACTCCCCAAATTGCAACTACCAGGAAATGCCTAAGTAAAAAATACTAAAAACACCACAGGTACTTTATTTTAACATTTCTTTCTTTCTAAACATTAATACTTCACTACATTTCCTCTCTAAGCATTTTAAATTCAGAAATATTGATTGTTTCCAAGTCAGATATACAGCAGGGTTAAACAATGTTTAAAACCTAAACAGCAACCCAAGGCAAACCTTTCCTGATAAAACATTGTTCTGAATTGCTTTCTTTGCTGGATTCATGTCATAGTAACCAGAAAACTATTCCTCCATTGGACTGCAAACAGTAGTAATTTATTCAGTATTTCATTGCCTGAATGCACTAGCTGCAATGCTGAACTTTTCTTTACTAAAAGCCCTGCCTAACCTGTGCTGTTCAAAACATAGAAAAGTTTTTCCTAGTCAGGCAGATAGTAACACTTTCCTCAGTTGTGTTTAAACGGCAGCCTGTTTGCTTATCGCAAGTTACCACAAGGGACTTCTCATTATTTTACAAACCCTGCCTAACCTGTGTCACTAACACACAGGAAAAACCTAAAGAGGCAGTCTAGAAGCTAAATCCCTGGCTTTTATCCTGTTTCTTAGCCCTTTTATTATTTTAGCGAGTGCGACTCACTTGCTCTAATTCGCACATATGCACATTCATGCAGGAATGCAAATTACTTTGGGGAAGGATTGCAATGGGGGATTCCTGGAATAGCCTAGAAAAACAGAGGCAGTAAAAGAGCAAGAGAGCCATCTGACAGGTGGCCTGCCTGTAAGATGGGGGAAAAACACAGAAAGAAGAAAAGGGATAGTAAAGGATAGGGACATGCTGTTGCAACAGACTTTTTAACTAACAGACAGGATGTTCCAGGAATACTCCCTACTACACAGGCCATGGGGGATTTAAAAGACAATTCCTTGCAATTTCTAGCCCTTTCCTGTGATTGACTGTCTTGTCCTGAAGAGCTCTTGTCCTCCTGCGTGACCCTCGTTACATCACTATCCTCACTGCAGCAGGTAAATACCGATCATGCCTGCTGCCAAAAATAGTCTTTTTTTTTTTTTTACTAGTTTTGATAATGTAAGCGAGCCATAGGGGATGGGGTTCATTAATAGTGCAGATGTACCCACACCCTGGATCTTCCTTTTTGCCTTCATGATTTGATGTTAGAGGAGCCATTTGAATTAAAATGTGAATTTGGGACCTTAAACTTCTTTATGTCCCTGTTCACCATGAGGTCTTCTTGAAGGAGTTGATAAGGAGGTTGCATAGATCAACTTTCTAAGTTACTATGCGTTATTTTAAATGGTCTTTTTGTGTTGGGACTGTATTTTACATGCTGCTGTTACAGTCAATTTTGGGGAGGGATGGTATTGGGATTGGGGAGTGTCTGGGATTAGCACACTACATTATTTGGTTATTGGGGAGGGTTTGGTACCTGTATCTAATCCTTGACTCTTTATTTTTGGGATACTGATATTTATTTTGGTTTTTGGTTTCAATGCTCTGTTTTAAATGTGCTTTTCATATGTTGGGATGGTATTTTACATACTGCTGTTACAATGATTGTTTTTCTTCGGGGTTGTTAAAAAGATTGAGTGAAAAGTCTGATATTTATTGTGGTTTTTGGTATTTAAAAAACATATATATTTTCTGTATTTACCTGGGCACAGCAGTACAATCCACCAACACTCCTGAATGTGTGCTTCTACCTACCAAAGAGTTGTATGAGTACTGTACCTCAGTACATTCCCCAAATGTGAAACACTGCCCCTTAGAATGTGAAACACTTCATCTAATCTATTACTCAGAAGCTCAGACCATTGTTGAAATATGTGCCTCTGTGTTCACAAAGTTCACAGTTAAAAAAATAATACAGTTTTCATATGAACTGCTATGCATTTTTGCTTTATAATGTTGTTGTTGAACATTGGACAAACCCTCTCAATGTGTAACAAGGGGCTTTTGTGAATAAAATGAGGAACTGTTCCTCATGATGCAGTACAACTGAGAGGTGTGGCTTGATCAGATGTGCGTGTTAGTTTGATGCACCCAAATTAGGCAACCACAAATGTTATTCTTTTTACCTTCTTTGATTCTAATTCGGGTCCCCACCTGTTCCCATCTATCTTTCAGTCTCCTGCCCAGTCTCACCCCTCGACATCAGGCAGCTAACCTCTTCTTCCCCCACAATTTACCCTCTGTGGCAGGGTGGTGAGGAGCCCTCCCCCTTGCTTAAACTCACCTTGATTAGGATTCAGATTCTGTGGGGCGCCATTCAGAGTCGGGCCTGTGGTGGGTGGCTGTCATCATTCTGCTTGATCTGGGACCTCATTTTTCCTTGTCCTGTGTTTCCCCCTGAGTAGACCATGCAATGTTGGCAATGGCTGTTCAGTGCACACTTCCACCTATGGCACGCTGACTGGTTGCCGGCATGGTAGTAGGTAAAGGTAGATGCCTCAGCCCTCCATGCCACTGGGCTGGTGGCAACCACAAATTTAGGTGAAGTGGTAGGTTTGCCTGGCACAATCTTGACATTGGTTGTGATGGGCTATTGCATTGCATAATGTGTTTTTTACTGGCTTCTTTATTATTGGGATGCACCACTTCTGTTTTGTCGTTGTGCATCACAGGGCACCTAGAGCATTTTTTGTCAGACTGGTTACCAAACCATGTGGTCACCAATTATTTATTTATTTATTTTGCCAGGGGAGGGGGGGATTGGTGCACTATTTGGTTTGTTTGTATCAGGTCTGATGACCATTTTTGACTGGGTACCTGTGATATGATTTGCGGTGTGTCTCCGTTTTTGGTCGGCAGTCGTCTAGAAGCATGCTTCCATGTTGTTTGCAGATGGCTAGATGCATACCTCCATTTTGCTTGCAGGTGGGTGTATGCTTCCTTTCATTTTGTTTTTAGAGGGGTGGATGTGTGCCTTCATTTTGTTTTCAGATTTGTGTATGATTGCCTCCATTTTGATTTGCAGATGGGTGGATGCATGTCCTGATTTTGTTTGTTTATTTGTGTATAATTGCCTCCATTTTGATTTACAGATGAGTGGATGCATGCCTCCATTTTGTTTGCAGATTTGTGTATGATTGCCACCATTTTGATTTGCAGAGGGGTGGATGCATGCCTCCATTTTGTTTACAGACAGATGGCTGCATACCTTCATTTTGTCTGCAGCTGTGTGCATGCATGGCATCCTTTTGTTACCACATGGGTGTATGCTTGGTACCATTTTGTTGGCAGACCTGTGGATGCCTGGGTTCAGTATTTTACTTTTTTTTCTTTTTGGCAGCTGGGATGATGCATGTCTCATATTGCATTTATTGTTTTTCTCCTTTTTTTGTCTTCACTTAAAAAGTGATTCAGTAATTTGAACAGCTTTGTTAGTAAATGTGTGATTGTTTGAACATTGGATTAGGATTTTGGTATTTGAAAACAAAAACATGAACAAAATTAATTTGCTTACTTTGTTTTCTTTTTTTAGCTTAGACACCACCCTACCTGCCATTTTGCTTTAAATTCAAAATCACCAAACAACCCCAGATATGCACTTTTTGTATTCAAACAGGTAGCTTGTACAGGGCTGGTGATCTTGGCAAAACCCATTTTGTGTGTGACTATGTCCACAACCCCCACCCCCCAAAAAAACAAACAGTTATGCATATTACACATGTATTTGCTACACCATTACACAATTACCTGTTTATGCACAACTGAGTTGTACGCCTAAGTAGGCAACAACTAATGTTGGTGGGGTGGCTGGTTTCTGTGCTGTGATTCAGATGGTGTTTGGGTGATGCTGCTGCATTAGCTAACTTGTCTGGCGCTGCCTGCAGAATTCTATTCTTTGCACATTTAAAGTGTTTATTAATGTGCCTTTGTGGATTTTCTGGTTGCATCACAGGGCAACCACAGCCTATTGTTAATCATAGCACAAAACCATATGGTCACTGTTTTTGGATGGGTGGAGCTTAATGTTAAAAAACACTCTCTCCATGCTGCTTGCTCTTCTGCCCTAATTAGGATACATTATTCTCTGAGCCATGTTGGTCAACCATATACGTGTGTGGTGGGTTTACACAACTTTGCCTATCAAAAAAAAAAACTTACTGTGAAAACCAACTATGCTGTTTTCTACGGGTGTTGTCTGTGTTCAGTTTACATGGACACTCCATTATTCAGGTGATATAGACTGATGATGCCATGATTAGAATGCATACTTTAATGATGAACTTCATTAAAAGATTCCATCAGGTATTTCGCTGCATGCCTCTATACTGTCTGCAGATGGGTGGTGACATGCCTCCATGTTGTGTGCAGACAGGTAGTGGTGTACCTGTGGTGCTTTAATGTCCCCTGTTACATGTGCAATCCTGCTTTAATGTCCCCAGTTACACACGCAGCCCTGCTTTTATGTCCCCTGTTACATGTGCAGCCCTGCTTTTATGTCCCCTGTTACATGTGCAACTTTGTGGAGACTTCTTCTCAGACCCCAAAATTGGAGTTATCCCACACCACATTACATTTTTATAAGGTGAGTCAAAGCATTAAGAAATGCCTATAATATTCCTTAAATTACAGAGTTTAAAAAATGACACTAATGCCACACTTTGGTAGCCCTTTTTCATGCATAGACCCATATACTTTATAATTAACTGAAGGCTAGATACAATTTTTTGGAAAGCACACTAGCATTGCTATATGTATAATTATGTCAGTCACTTTCAGAAATGATAATCGGTGTAAATAATAAATCCTTTATAGCCAAAATGAGCACAAGCATAAGGGACAGACCAGGTTCCAGATATATGAATAATAGATGAAGTCAGACAGATGGAGGTGTGATGGGGGAATGGGGGTGGTTGGACAACAAAGGCAAAAGCTAACACTTGGAAGGAGAAATACTATTAAGTTCAAAGGTGCTTCTGTATAGCTTTTAGGACAGAAATAGATATCAAACCATGTAAATTTAAAATCTAAATACAGTACCTGCATAACAAATGTTAGGAGTATGGCAATAGTATACTCACTACATAAATATTAGTCAAATAATTGCATTGTAACTTTTACCAAGGGAGAAATCAGGAGTTAAGAAAGGGAGTCAGCTGAAACATATCATCCAGCCCAGGAGGGCTGTTAGCCTTCAGCCTGTACTGCCATTTTGTTTCACTGTAGAGGACTTTGTTGTTCAGCTCAACTTCTCTTGATCCAAGAGTTACCCTATCAAGTCCATGATATCTAAATGTATGATAACTTCCACAAATATTAACATGATTGTCAAGGGCATTTTCAGGTTCTCTTTTTTCATTTCCTCGCTGATGTTCACACATTCTCAATTTAAACAACCTTATGGTTTTTCCTACATAATAAACATGACAAAACTGACAAATTGCAATATGAAAGGGGCATACTGTTGTGAGTTTCTGAATAAATTCCTCCCTTGTATGAAGGAGTGCAAAATGTTCTCCCACTGATAATGTGCTGCAATATTTACAGTTACCATACTGAAATGCATCATATGGAAGTGGAGGTCAATGCTCTTTTTCTACCAGTATTGGTGAATACAGTAGCTGGATATAACAGTATTGGCTAAATTTCAACCTCTACAATGGAGTTTGCCCTTTAAGGGGCAGACCAAGTTGTCCTGATGGACCCCTCCCATGGTGACAAGGTGGTAGTGCTCAGAAAGGTGAAGGGGGATGGAGCAACAGGGACAATAGTCAGGTAACAGGAAGAGGAGGGGTGAAAAGAGGAACAGGAGAACCATAGGATGACTAAGGAAGTGGGAGGGGAAAAATACAGGGTACATAACAGGCAGTACAGAGATATTCAGCCTCTTTTGGAGGATAATTCTGTTACCACCCACCCACCAAAAAGAAGGAAGAAGGGGAGAAAGTTTGGACAGGGTGTTAAGATGGTCTGTCAAAGGTGGATGGCAGAAGGTGTCCTGTTGGACGTTTTTTGCAGGTCTGTCAAAGGTGGATGGCAGGAAGGGGAAAATTAGAGGAAAGGGGGAGGGGGAATGAAAAAGAAAAAGGAAGAGAAGGAGAAGCAACAGGAGAAGAAAGAAGTGATCTTGGTTCTCACCATTACCTATAAGAAAAGAGAAGAAGGCTCCCAGGTTTTCACTTGGGGAGGCGAGAAGAAGCGAGAGAAGAGAAGGGTTTGAACTGATATTGATATGTAATGCAATATAATAAATGAGGTGCAATAAGACAATGGTAAAGATGATGATGGTAATGTAACAAAAGAAAATATGGTTTATAATAAATTGATTGCCAATCTGAGCACAACAACACACAGGTGGTCTGTCTTTTGTGGGGGAAAGAGGGGATCCGTGACAATGAACCATTCTAGGTTATTCTCCTGTCCAAGTTCTCAGACTGCTATCCAACCACAGTAGGTTCCAGATTTTGTACACTATCTCGTTAACTTTGTGTGTCTGTGAGCCATAGCTTGTCACAGAGTTAAGTATTTGTTTGTTTCTATAGCCAGCATTCATACTATGTGCCCTGTCATCTCTAACAAGTTGTTCTGGGTAGTACCACTCACCCTCGCTTACTCTTTATGTATGCTATTGCTATCATAGCCTCTTTGTATAAATCTCTCATGAAATCTTCTGGCTTCTTCCTCAAAGTCACTATCTTGAGTACAATTATGACAATCTGGTAAACTGATTCACTAGTACATTTTCAACTGTGTGCTTTGGATGGCTACTTTCAAAGCAGAAAATAAAGTTTTAATCAGTGAGTTTTCAGAAAAAAATACTAATCACTGGTCACACTCTTAGACACTGTTGCATCCAAGAAATTGATATAATCATAATGCAATTAACAATAAATTTTAAATTTGAGTTAGTTGATGTGATGGTAATATGCAAACTGTTCCAATCTGGAAATAGTATCATCCCACAATAGGAAAATTTCATCTACAGTATAAAGCATTTATAAAGCTTGATTTTGATCAAAAACTGGTGGCTTTCTCTATTGAACACATACTTATTCTCCAAGATGCCTAAATAAACATTAACATAATTAGGGATGAAACACACCCCGTCACAGTGCCTTTGATTTGTAAATATTGATTATCCAAAAACCAAAAATGGTTACATTTCAACACTTGATTGGTTAGTGTAAGCAACATGTTCATACTGCTGGGAGAGTAGTCTGTGTATAAATTAATGGCTTTCCTAAGGGCATCCACCCTATTATCATGCAGTATATTTGTTAATGTGCTTCTATGTCAAGTGTGACGAAAAGCGTACCCTAAGAAACAGTTCTGTTCTTACGTTCATTGAGAAAATCTGCTGTACCTCTTGTAAATTAGGAAAATACCCTTGGCAGAACTCTGATATACAATAACATCTACAAATTTGGCTAAAGGCTCAGTAAGTGAGCCAGCTGAGTTACTAATCATTACCCTGGGTAGGGTTATCCAGTCACTTATGTATTTTTGGCAAACAATAAATTGTTGCCTTCACTGGTGATGTCACTGTTAGGAAGTCATATGTGCATTTTGTTAATAAACGAGGCATTAAAAATTCCTATAAGAAACCATCAATGTCCATTTTGAATTTCTGTATGGGATCTGAATGAGATCTTACTGCAATAGTCTTTAAAAGTTCCTTTCATTGGCCCACCCGGTGGTACTGAGGGATGAGGCACTGGACGCCTTACCTCATGCCACACCGGCGACCCATGTTTGGGAATGGACACGGGGCACCGGGGGTTGGCAGAGAGGATAAGGAGCGAGTGTCCACAGGACTGCTCTCCTTCTCTCTGGAGGAGGGATTGCAGTACTCAGAGATTGCCTGCCACCTAGTGGAGGCTGGGGTGTGGCACATCAGTACTGGAGCTTGGGGCAAGAGTTGTAGGAGGCGCTTGGCAGAATGTGCATGGGAGCATGTGTGCCACTGCCGCTGGTGCCATTGCACGGCACAACCTCAAGGGGACAAAACTGGAAAAATGGGGGCCTACTGCAGGATGATGATGGTCCCCCACAGCAGTGGTCTGGGAAGGCACCTCCCAAATACATATCCAGTCTGGTGGGTCAAGTCGCTCCCCACCCCCTACCATGAAGGGTAAGTCATGGAGTTCATGGGAGGGGTCCTCATACCTGGAGCTGTGTGGGGCAGGGGACATCAGAAGGTAGCAGAGGACTCCGTGGAGGAGAAAAATAGTAACAAAAAAAAAGTTTCTTTCATTCAGTTTTTGCATGACTTCTTTCTCATAACCAGTCTGTGACATCACAACTATTACACCACCTTTGCGGACCAATTTAACAATTATTTCATTATTTTTCTGTAAATTATAAATGGCTTGATGTTCATCATTTGTAATACTGCAAAACTGTGGTCTCAGTAGATTATTAAATAACTCTTCAATATCCCTCTCACACATTTTTTCAAATACCTGTAAAGTAACAGTCACATTTTGTGGTGGCAAAGAAGTAGTTTTTTCCTGGCCTCGCTCAGTCTGGAATCTGAAACTATCACCTGTTGATGTACTTGCTTGAGGTATTAGTTTGTCAGTAAGTGCTGTCTAAGTTGTATTATCAAATCACATAATGTTATGATCTTTAAATAAACTCTTTTCAAGACTTGGGTAAATTTGTGAAGACCAACAATGAGATCAAATTCATCGATGGCTCTCGCTGGGACATATGATAGTTCTTTCTGTAGTACATGTTGCTTTGTTCCTGTTATGTGACAATTTGAAAATATTTACAATAGACTAAGGTATTATAGTATATGGTTAGCCTTCCTTCTGTATAAAAATCAGCCTGCTCAAAAACCTTGTTGTGCACATGCTAAACTATTGTGCACATTCCAAAGTGTTGTGCACATTCTGAATGGCTGTTCTGCAGAGTTCAAAGGTCATACAATTTTACATTTCTAATTTTTTCCTTTTTATTTTACTTAAACGTTTGTTAACTGGGAAAGGCACACTGAGCTGAGGCTCGTTTCTTGGTGTGACCCAGGTAAGGGGGAATATGGAGTATAAAAAGAGCAGAAATACATAATAGATACATTAAATCATATATACAATTACATTAAAATACAGAGGAAATCATACGGAGGAATACATACATTTAAAACCATAAATTTCTGAGGACTAGATTACATACCATAAATTATTTGGCAAAGGTTGGGCAGTGGAAAGGAATGTCTGGGGATGGCTAAGAGCAGGTACAGGTGGGGAGTGGAAGTTTTCAAATTTGATATTTGATGGAGTTGTGAGAGGGTGAGTTTCTTAGGAGAGATAGTAGATGGTTCCATAAAGAGGGGAGTCTGTAGGTGAAAGCAGATTTGCCCATGGACAAGGAAGGTCTGGGGAGGGAGAATGAATGGGAGTCCCATGAGTGCAGCTAGTACAGATAAGTGGCTGCTGGTGTTAGCCTCTCTGCCAGTAAGGGGGGAGCAGATTGAACCAAAATTTGGATATAATGAAGATGGAGTGGCTGAGCCGATGGTGGAGTAGGGGTGGTATTCTGAGGGAAGAAAGGAGAGAGCAATGGTGGGTTCTGAGAGGCGAATTTGTGTCAAAGTGGCAGAAAGCATAAAGGAGAGCATCAAGCCTGGATAGCAAGGAGAAGGGGCAATGCAGCACACTATGTCAGCATAGTCAAAGATTGGAGTGATCATTTTACATAGTTAATAATGTGCATCTAACTGGTAACTGGAGGAAGTCTCTGTTTCTGTACAGTAGGCCAAGCTTTGGGTGGAGCCACTACATGATGGAATTGATGTGTTTAGAGAAGTTTAACTGGGGATCAAGCCACACTTCTTGATATTTGTAGGAAGAGACAGCATTTAGTGTGGTTTCATCTAGGAAGGTGAAAGAAAGAGGGCAAGTTACTCTCACAAGTTTTTGGGTGGATCTGAAAGTCATGGAAACTGTTTTGGATGAGTTTATTTTGAGATGGTTTGCATGAAACCAAGATTGCATGTTATGATAATCATGTTGTAGTAGTGATTGAATATTGCTGAGAACTGGGCCAGATGCGAAAAGGTTGGTGTTGTCTGGTTCCATGTAAAAATTGAGATCACAAAATAGCAATGTTGAAAACCTCACTTCATTAACAGCAAGTAGTATTAATGCGATCTCGAATCATAGCACCTACAAATATAGCGTGTGCTTCTTTTTAGCTACCATGTTGGCTATAACTAAAATCAGTTACCTCTGTAGACTGAAAATTTTCTGGGTCACCATTTTTCCATGTTGTCCTGGATACCTGGTTACCTGGTTAGCTATTCTTGCAGCGCTCATAATGCATTGCACATGTTCCCTATTTAAATTGGAGCTTAGTGTACTCCTGGTCTCTTCAGTAAGCTCTTTTGGAATTAATGTAGTGGAACTATGGATTTTGAGGAAATCACAAGCCAGAAAGGTAGGCCATTAGTGTTGTTTCGTGGATATGTGTATCGAAAAGACAAGGAGGCAGCAGAGAAAATTTACTGGAGCTGTGTGGATTCACACAAATACAGCTGTGTAGCATGAATTCACACAGTAGGCAATCAGGTCATAAAGACAGCGAAGGAGCACACACATGTTGCAGATGCAGGGAATGTGGGTGCTAGGAATGTAATGGCCACCATAAGACACCATGCAAGAACAAGTGTGGAGACAACATCTCTGGTAATACTGCAGTGCTCTAGTAGTGCACCTGACGTATTGGCCGGTCATTTACCAGCAGTTCCATTGATTAAACATACTGTGCAGCAAATAATGCAGGTACAGAGAGGCTTCTCAGCTACTCCAGCAACAGTACAAGAATTGGTCATCACACCAGAGTTTAAATTAACCATATTTGGTGATTTGTTCACGTTTTTTGACAGTGGGAATGAGCCCAACAGATTTCTAATATTTGCTTCAGAAGCAAACCTAAAGCTGCTAAGAGAGTCCAGTGATTGGATATTAGCTGGCACATTTAAATTCTGCCCTGCTCTGTTTGAGCAACTATATACGGTTCATTGCCTGAGTTCAGGAATGGTTATTACTGCTGTATATGTGCTTATATCTTCCCGAAAAAGCAATTTGTATGTAAGGGTCTTCTTAAAGCTTTGTGAACAGTGCACAGCATTGTCCCCTGACACTGTGATTATGAATTTTGAAAAATCTGCTTGGACGGCATTCAGTACAGCATTCCCTAATACCAAGGCAAGAGAATGTTTTTTCCACTATGCGCAAGCAGTATAGTGATGAATACAAAAATGCCCTGAGGTGCAAGAGAAGTATTGTGTTGATGCTGAATTTGCACTACACCTCAGATTGCTGCTTCCATTGGTGTGTGTACCTGCAGCTGATGTGGTTGCAACTTTTGATGACATGCGTGAATGTGAATTTTCACAACCAATGAGGAATTGCTAATGTCCCTGCTTGACTATTATGAGACAACATGGATTGTGAGACCAAGGGGGCATATTGAGTGAAGAAGAGCATGCTTCCCACCCAAGCAGTGGAACTGCTACAATGCCACTACCAGAGGTATGGCCAGAACAAATAATGTGGTTGAAGGATGGCATCACGGCTTCAATAGCCATCTTGGATCATGCCATCCAAGCTTGTGGAAGCTGATAGACTGGGTCAAAGAGGAGCAAAGGCTGACCGAGCTCAGCATTGAGCAAATGGTGTCAGGGACTAGAGATTCTGCACCCAAAAGAAAATACAAGGACTGAAACACTCAGATTGAGTCAATAGTCAGCCAATAGAGAACAAGAAACAGGTATGACTTCCTGAGAGGATTAGCTTATAATTTCCAATTCCACGTGTAACACATGGTTATGTGAATATCAGAAGCAGGTATTTTCTGCTTTTTATGAAATTGAAAATAAAGAAATGCCCCAAATAAAGATGTGCCCCAAAACACAATTGTCATCACAATCTTCGTGATTGTGTTTTTTTTCCATTTAGAGTTGCTATTTCGATGTTTTCCTAGCACTTATATCTCCTGCCATGTCTTTATGACCTTCTTTGTGTACTCCATCACTGTCTTTATGTATGACCAGAATTTGTGCAATTTTGCTGTTCATGTGAAAGTGATGTTTATTACTGATGCTATTATTGTATCCTGATTGGCAGAAATTTCACTATTTATGTTATGTCGCTATTTTGTTCTGGTCGCCTATTTGACTTTCGTGTAAATGCACTTGCGACTGTTCACTCGCTATTAATGAAGCACTATTATAACGGGTTATTGTGTTGTCTGCCTACATGTGGATGAGAGATCTTGAGCAAACAGAAGGGAGGTCATTGATAAATAGAGAGAACAGAATGGAGCCCAGAATCAACCCTTGGGGAACACCAGTGAGTATGGGGAGAGGGGGCGAAGTGGAGTTTGCAATCTTGACTGACTGAAGCCTATATTTTGAGGTACAATTTGAGCCACCGAATAGCAGGTGGGGTGAGTACAACTACCTTGAGTTTGTCTAGGAGCAGGGGGTGGAAGACTGAATCAGAGGCCTTAGCCAAATCAACAAAAAATGCAGCCGTTAGGTGGTCTTGGTCAGAGGAAGACTGGATGTGTCCAGTGATGTGAAGGATGGAGGAAATAGTGGAGTGTTGCTTTCTGAACTCATATTGATATGGGGAGAGGACATTTGTGGACATGAGAAAGTTAGTCATTCTGACCTAGACAAGAGCTTCTTGAATTTGGCAAGAGCGGGGAGGAGGGAGATTGGTCAGTAGTTTCCAGGTACTGAAGAGTCACCACCCTTGTGGAGAGGAATGCCACAAGCAAATTTCCATGCTTGGGGGACCTTGCCAGAGAAGAAAGACAGCTTTAGTAGGTAATTGATGGGAAGAGTAATTGCTGGTGCGGATATACACAGAAGTTTGGGGTAGACACCATCAGGGCTGGACTGTGAGATGTTTATAGAGTATTGGGCATTAAGGACTTTTCTGGTGAGGTAGGAGTGAGAATAAAAGTATTTTGGATAGGGTTTAGGGGGGCCATGCAGGAGCTGGGGGGTGGCATAATCCAACAGGTCACAGGTGGTGAGTTTTTTTTAGGGTTTCTGCTATTTTGATGGGATCAGAAATTGTTCAGTCATTTTGCTTAAGATTATGTGTGATCTGAGAGAGGGGGTCAATAAGGGGGTGGACCACTTTCCAGAAGGAGGAAGGATGGGCGGTGTTTAGGTGGGACTTAAAGTAGTCAGCTTTAGCTTATCTAATAGCCTTGGTACAGGCATTGCTTCTAGTGTTTTAGGCCTGTCTAGACTCGGGGGTATGTGTAGTTTTATATAAGGACCAATCTTTGTCACAGGCTTTGCAAAGGGCAATTAATGGGCTGGAGATCCATGGCTGGTGGAGCTTTTTGACTCTAGCTTGAAATAGGGAGGCATAGGAGTCCCAGACCTGATTAAAGATTTGCAGGAAGCCGGACAGGGTTGAGTCGACATCTGAGGTGGAGTATACTGGATCCCAGTCTGCATGTTTCAGATCATGCAGGAGAAAGCTTGTGTTTAGTGAATTTAGAGGATGAGTATTGATGTATTTAGGGGCTGATTTAGGAAGGTGGATTTTTCTGGTGTAGTGAGTAATACAGTGGTCACTTAAGGCTACATCCAAGACAATAGCAGTGGCTATTCTATGGGGATGGAAGGTGAGGATCCAATCAATCAGGGAGTGGTTTGCTGAGCAAGGATTATAGTGGGTGGGCTCAGTGATTAGTGATTCCACACCTAGCTACTTACTAACCACCCAGTACCCAAAAGTTGTACCTTTCAATTTTCAAAAGTCTGTAAATTTAATTTTAATCATAGAACAGAACAAAAAGATGGCACAATTTTTTGTTTTCCCTTCAGTGGGAGTCTGTCACTCCAGTATAAAAAGTCATAAATTATAAAAAATAACATATGGGCGACCACACACAACTTGATGTGCTTCCATCTTGGGGCTGCGATGACAGCATGGACCTCTCAAGCTTCATTCTTGAGGTTCATATTCTGTCATTGCAATCCCTCGATGAAAACACAGCTTTGTTGTGTATAGTTGCCTATACATTATTCTACATATTTCCTCCAGTGTGGTCTCTTCTGGGTAAATGAATCATTCTGTTGGTTGTCCTGCCTGTGCATCTGTTGTCCCTGACCTTTCCTCAGGATGGTTTGCTGTCCTCTTCATATGTCTCCTGCCCCTTCCCCTTCTACCTCTCCTGGTCCTCCGTTAAGTGGTTCTTAAAAACTGGTGAACTGAGGGCTCTGTCTGAGAAATTGTTGTGGTAATACGACTGGAGACTCCAGTGTGTTGCTGTGTTCTATGGCCTCCTTCAAAAACTGTCTTGATCCAGAGAAGGTCAATTCAGACCTGCTCATATAAGTGCTGTTGGGGGTTCTGGTAACAGCATTTTTCAGAATGGACCTTGGTGCCTCAGATGTGTTTCTGTTCCAGTCAAAAATCTTTACCATTAAGGTAATCTTGCCTGTCACATTTGAACTTCCATTCTTTTGTTCTTCTAATGCATTGGTCATGAGCAGGCCACCAGTCTCTTTTCCTGAACTATTGCATTTTGTGCTATGGCTCAGTATTGTCCTCATTCTGAGTGCCTCTGTTGCTTGCTTGCAAATGAAAATTTTAGGGACATGCCACAGAGCCACAGTGAAACTGGCCAGAATGGGGATACAGATACCAGCCAAGTGCTGGAGGTGCCACCAACCATCAGCTACCATAGCTCACATCTTGTGGTCATGCACACAGATTCAAAACATTTGAGCAGGTGTCTCTAGCTACTATGAGAACTGCAGACCCCATCCCCACTGTTCTGGATCTTAGGGGACTTGATCCAACTTGAGGGAATTCTGCACCCCAGACAGAGCTTCTTCTACTTAGCACCTATGGAGGCCAAAAGGCAGATCCTAATGAAGTGGAGGCAAGCTGACCCCACCACAGTGAGACAATGGGAAGTGGGAGTATCCAGAAATGCAAAATACCTTAAAACCCATCACTATAATAGAGGGACAGGGCATAAATACAAACAGAGATGGTCTCCATGGCTCCAATTTAAGGAACACTCTATGAACTGGAGATAGGCCAAGGACTGATCCTCCCCACTTCATCACCAAGGGTGCTTAGTGCAGTGCATTGTCTAATTCCCAGGTTATAGCCAGACTGAAAAGAAGGACACATTAGAAGAGGAGAAACTGGCTGGACAACTGATCCAATGCCAATGCTGAGGTTAGGTAAGAGTAGTCTATACAGTAACAGAACTGGGAAACAGGTACAGGTCAGTTAAGATTCCTTCACAAAAGTGGATAAGGTACACTACAGATACAAACAGTTAGGGCATTAGGAAACAATATTAATATCTTCATGCATAGGTAATTCTGCATCTTAAGGTTATGCCTGGACATGTGCTCAACAAATTAACCAGACTTTCTTTTCTCAACAGGGTTTAGTTTCAGGAAGACTAATGGAAACTATGAATATTTGTATGCCCCACAAATGGCCATGTTATGCAGTTAGTTTAGTTTGGCATATTTTAATGTTGCTTAACAAAAAACAATGGATGATAGTTGAAGAACATTGACCAACGATATGTAAACATGAGACTCTTCATTCAAGTTACACATAGGGCAGGAGCTCAACTATTATCGTTCAAGTGTTACACATTTTTGTTGTTATTGACTAAAATGTCTTGTAACATAGGGTTTCTGAATGTTCAATACAGGAAAGAGATACAGCAGATGTATTAATTTTTATGGATATAACGGACAAAAATGAAACCTAGTATTGCAAATCCATGGAGAGAGTATCTCCATCTCAGATATGATTGAACTGTTATATTTCTTTGTAATATGACTTTTCTTGTTACTCTAAAATTTCAGTAAACTTTGATACACAAAAACAGTGCTTAATGGATTTTACAACTGTTCATGGCTAACAAAGCATTACAGAATATTGTCATTAAGAAAAGCTCCATTTAAAACCAAATGTCACTCCCCATTATATATGGCTACTATGTCCTCATCACACATGCAGAAACAGAGAAACGGAGAATTTGATGGCAGATAAGAACCGCTTGGCCAATCCAGTCTGCCCATTGGATCTAAGCTCCCTTTATACTTTAAATCTCTGTACTAGAGTATGGACTGTCTATCAGTCAGAAACATTTACATTTATTTTATTTATTGAATGTTGTTGAGACTGGGTAGGCCCACTGAGACCAAGGGTCCCTTTTTCAAGGGCGACCTGGATTTTGTTACACATAGTAAAGCACAGACATTAATCACATTCATTACAGAAGAAGCTTATCCACTTACACATTAGACTACTAATTTCTCAATCGATTTTCCACCCACTTTGGTACAACAACAAAATTGGTGGTTAAGCAAGGTCTAGTAAAAATAAAAATACTGTTTTTTGTTAAAATGTTTGCTGTTCTTTATTTTTCCTTAGGTATATTATCTTTAAAAATTACATATTAAAACATGAAATCTCTCAAACATGTAGTAATTCATTTCAAAATACAACAGGCTGTGATTCAGCTTAGTTTTTCTTTGCATGCAGTGATTTTATTTCTACACAAGTGTTTAGATATAGTTTACTTATTTTTCAGCTTTTTTAATTTTTGCAGCAGGAATCTTAGAATTGTTAATGCAAAGGCTGCATATGAACATCCAAGTAGGGAATCACTGTGACCAACTTCATCTAAAACATATTCAAGTTCATAATTAGCAGGCCCATTCTAAATCCTCTGATATTTGAATCAAAATCCATTAAGATTTAATCCCATGTACACTATGTGGAAACACATATTCTGCCACTAACCAAAATAATTATTTAGTGCTCCATTCAGGTGAGTGGGGAAATTTATATATTTCTTTCCACCTGTTGTTTTAGTCTCTGTGGCAAAGAAAAGTTTTCTGATAGAAGCCAGAAGGTGAAGGAAGGAAACATATTCAATTCAGTGCTTCAGAGTAACTGGTAATTGGTATTTTTCCTTTAAACTTAGATTGTAGGCTTGTAGTGACACTATACTTTCTTTCTGTGTTGTCTTTACTTATAATTGTTTTTGGGCTGTTGAAAATTTAAAACATAGTGGTGGTGTAATTCTGTGCTGTCTTTAATTGCTGCAAATTTTATCTTGGCTTGTCTGACTGTCCTGTAGCTGGGTGAAGGGTGTTAATTGTCTGACCTCTGACCTCAGCTACGTGATAACTGGAGGGTATGAATCACAGTTAAAGCAGCAAACAGAGGTTCATCTTCCAGAAGAAGCCAGAAGGTGAAGGAAGGAAACATATTCAATTCAGTGCTTCAGAGTAACTGGTAATTGGTATTTTTCTTTAAACTTAGATTGTAGGCTTGTAGTGACACTATACTTTCTTTCTGTGTTGTCTTTACTTATAATTGTTTTTGGGCTGTTGAAAATTTAAAAACATAGTGGTGGTGTAATTCTGTGCTGTCTTTAATTGCTGCAATTTTCGGCTTCCCACCCCTTCCCAACTCTTAATTATATGCCCTGATAAATCTGATTGACAGGAGCTAAACACAGGGTATAGTAAGAGGTGTGAAGTAGGAGGGCATAAGGGGAAGAAGACCACCCTCAGTACCCATAAGTGTTTTGACTCATTTATTTATTTATTGGTTTTTTCCTTAAAAAAATATATATCTGAGGATCAGTTACAGGATTTTAGTACTATAAATAAATAAAAGAGAACTAAGAGAGCTTCAGTAGCAGAGAAGTAGTGGAATTGCAGTATAATGTGGGAGTGGTGCAATGCAGTGGCTGTGGGGCAGCCATATTCAGGCAGACCTTCTGGACACTGAGGTGCTGCCCTATCTGCATGCATCTCTTGGGACTGCGGGATGAGGTAGCCAGACTCAGAGCGGAAGTAAACTGGGTCAGGAGTACCATCACCCCTATCCAGGGACCACCCAGTCCAATGCAGCTGCCTCAAAGGATGCCGAGAACGAGGAGCACTTGGATGACAGTGGGCTCAGGGAGGGTTAGAGCAGTCAGGCAGAGGCACATCCCAGATCCTATTCCTTCAAGAACTCATATGCCACACTGGCAAATGAGGACAACCAAATAGAGGTACCCAGGGAAGTGGAAGGAAAGGATGTGGAGGTTAGGCAAGGAGGTGACCTCAGTGGGGAAAGCAGTGGACCCCAGAGGAGGAGGAAGTGAATCCTGGTGGGGACTCCATCATAAGAGGGATCCAGCTAGGAACACAGGAGGGGAGGACAGGAGGTGAGGTGCTCACCAGGGTCACGGCATGGAGGGATGGAAGGAAGATACTGGGGATCACTGGGAAGGCAAGAAGGAGGGTGAGCTGGATGTCATTATCCACCTAGGTACTAATGACTTGGCAAATGGGGAGCCAAAGGAAGTTCAGAAAGAGTTTAGGAAACTGGGAGGGGTCTCAAGCAAGTAGCTACTTCTGTCACTTTCAGAAGTACTACCTGTGAGAGGCAAGGAGAGCATAGGAGTGCATGCACCAGGAACTTTAACTCATGGTTGAAGAACTGGTGCTGTGAGAAAGGGTTTGGATTCATTGGTGACTGGGGACCCACCTTGAGGGATGGAGGTTTGTTCAAGCCTGATGGCCTGCATCCATCCTGGAGGGTAATCCAAGCACTCAATGATAAGTTTAAATGCTACATTGACAAGCATTTAAACTAGCAAAGGGGGGTGGCAGACCAGCAAGGACAGTACCTACTTGCTCACTCCGCACAGCTAGTAGTGGAACCAGTGAACCAGAGGAGTGGCTATCTCTGCAAAGCAGTGTGCAAAAGATGGAGATTAGTGTCCAAAAGGTGGATAAGCAGAAAAGGGGCAAAATTCAGCAGAAGGGCAGACAGCAAGGAGAACCAGGGACAAATGACAACCAAGGAAGGCTGAGTAGAACAGTGAAGCAGTCTAGGGAGGTCAAATCATGGAAAGCCAGTGTGCAAAATGCCAGGAGCCTTAGCAACAAGATGGAAGATTTAGAGGCTGTCATGGTACAGTCAGACCTGGACATTGTAGCCATCACTGAAACCTGGTGTAATGATAACCATGACTGGGAGATGGCCATACCTGGCTACAACATATTCAGAAGAGACAGAGCAGGCAGGAAGGGAGGAGGAGTGGCACTGTATGTGAAAAATGACATAAGGGCCACAAGATCCAGGAGGAACAAAATGGGGAGAGATACTGTGGGTTAAGCTGGAAAGGAAAATGGGGCCAGCCATCCGAGACAGGTGTGGTCTGTAGACCACCAGTCCAGGAGGAAGAAACAGATAGAGTTGATGCTAGCCATCCAAAGGATGGCAGACAAGGGTGAGGTAGTACTGGTTGGAGACTTCAATATACCAGACGTGGACTGGAGCATCCCAGCAGCAGCATCAACTAGGAGCAGATTTATCCTGACTCCTTCAGGGTGCCTTCCTCAAGCAACTGGTCATGGAACCAACTCGGCAGAAGGCAATACTGGACCTTGTGCTCACAAACAGGGACAGTGTGATGGGGGTAACAGTGGAGGAGCACCTGGTAACAGTGACCACCAGTCATTGTGGTTTGAAATCACAGAAAGAGCAGAACCAAACCACACAAAACACGATCCTGGATTTTAGGGGGTGACTTTGGGAAAATGGGCAGATACTTGAAAGAGGCATTAAGGGAATGGGACAGGAATCAGGGGTTGAGGAACAGTGGGCAGTATTTAAAATGGGGATTATAAGAACAACAGAATTATGCATTAAGCAGGTTAGCAAGAGGAAAAGGAAGAGGAGACCATTATGGTTTTCCAAAGAGGTAGCAAAGAAAGGAAAGCCAAAAGATGCATTCAGGCAATACAAAAGACACAGGCAGAAGGGGATAGGAGAAGTACCAGGAGAAACAAAGGGAGGCAGGGAAGTCAGTAAGGGAAGCCAAAGCTCAGACAGAAGAACACACATTGCAAAATCAGTGGGTAAAGGGACAAACCTTTTACAGGTACATAAGTGAAAAAAGAAAGACAAAGGAGGGATAGTGAGACTGAAGGGGAGGATGGGAGCCGCGTGGAGGATGACAACAGTAAAGCTGACATATTGAACAGGTATTTCTGCCAGTCTTTACTAACGAGAGAGGGGGTAATGGGTCTGAAGGGAGTACAAGGGTGAGAATGGTGCAGAAATGGACACAAGTCCCTTACACGAGAAAGGGTCCTGAAGGAACTGGAAGTAATAAGAGCTGATAAAGCAATGGGGCCAGATGGGTGCACCCCAGGGTCCTTAAAGAACTAAGAGAGGCGGTGGCTGAACCTCTGGCTATCCTGTTCAGCCAATCACTGGAAACAGGGAGGTACCCAAAGACTGGAGGACAGCAGATGTAGTCCCCTTATACAAAAGTGGGAACAAAGAGGAAGCAGGGAACTACAGACCAGTCAGCCTCACCGTAGTGGGAAAGATCATGGAAGCACTACTGAAGGAGAGATTGGTGGAACATCTGGTTGTCAATGGACTACAGGACCCAAGGCAGCATGGTTTCACCAGGGGGAGGTCATGTCAGACCAACCTCATTGAATTTTTTTGACTGGGTGACTAGGGAGGTGGATCAGGGGAGGGCAGTGGACATGGCCTATCTGGACTTCAGCAAGGCCTTTGACACTGTGCCACATAGAAGACTATTACACAAACTGGGGAATATGGGTGGGCAGGACAGTAGTGTGGTGGGTAGGTAACTGGCTGGGTGGCAGGACACAGAGGGTGGTGGTAAATGGCTGTCACTCCACAGAGGGAAGAGTGACCAGTGGGGTACCACAGGGATCAGTGCTGGGACCGTCCTATTCAACATCTTCATCAGTGACATTGCACAGGATCTAGAAGGCAGAATTTCACTGTTCGCTGATGACACAAAGCTCTGTAACAGAGTAGACACACCAGAGGTGTAGACAGAATGAGAAAGGACCTGCAGAAACTTGAAGAATGGTCAAGGGTTTGGCAGTTGAAATTCAATGCAAAGAAGTGCAAGATAATGCATATGGGGCACAAAAACCCTGGCACAATATATCAGTTGGGGGGTGAGGATATAGCATGCACCAAGCAGGAAAGGGATCTTGGGGTTGTCATCTCTGATGACCTCAAGGTAGGGAAACAGTGTGACAAGGCATCAGGTAAAGCAAATAGGATGTTGGGATGTATAGGCAGGGGCATCACCAGCAGGAAAAGGGAGGTCATAATTCCGCTATACAAGACACTAGTGAGGCCCCACCTGGAGTACAGTGTACAGTTCTGGAGACCATACCACGTAAGGACATAGACAGGGTAGAGAAGGTTCAGAGGAGGGCAACAAAGATGGTGCATGGGTTGCATCACAAGTCCTATGAAGACAGGTTGAAGGAACTGAACATACTCCCTGGAGGAGAGGAGGGAGAGAGGGATATGATAGAGACATACAAGTATCTTACAGAGAGGAACAGGGTGCAGGAAAACACTATTTTAAGCGAAAAGATGTTTCAGGACTAGAGGGCATGGGATGAAGTTGGAGGGAGGACGATTCAGAGGAAACATGAGAAAGAATTCTTCACAGAACGGTGGTGGACAAGTGGAACACCCTGCCAGTGGAAGTGGTGGGGGCTGAAACAATCACAGGATTTAAGAATGCATGGGATAGACATAAAGGAATTCTAGAGGTCAGGGGTAAGGGGAAATAGACTTCTAGGAAAACAAACTGAACTTACAAGCTCAAATGGGCAGACTAGGTGGGCCATAGGCCCTTATCTGCCGACACTGTCTATGTATCTATGTATCTATGATAGATTGCCTTACAGTACCACAGGATATTAAACCAGAATCTGTATCTCATATTCCCATTTGAAGCTGTTTAAGTACTACTTCAATTTCTGTTACTGTTCTAGTTATACAAGCTTTATAGTTATCCCAGTGGGTGTTTCAGATGTACATGCTGCTGGTAAATGCAATTTTAGAACTCTGTGATGCAGTTTATGTCCTTGTGGTGTTCTTCTATTGATGACACAATGCATCTGTGTTCCACAACAAAACTCAGTGGTTGTAAGGGACATGAAATACATCATACAGTTTTAAAATTATACTTACAACTAGAGTGTGAATCAAAAATGTCCACTGTGGTTAGTATAAGGCCTGCTTAGATGGAACAATAATTGAATTAGAACCAGTACTTGAAAAACAATTTCTACATGGAAACAGGACTTACAGGTTGGGCAGTTCTCATTTAAGTGATGGATAATGGAGGGTTATTAAAATAGAAGAAAATGATAATGTGCCTGATTTGATTGGGGCAGATGACTGATACTGAGGGTGGCAGGGTAATGAAGGGAATTGATATGGTGGGTGATTGGTACAGGTGAAAAAGCTGTCAGATTGTGAGGGTGGCAGATAAGTGAGGGGCAGATAGTTGATGGAGCACTATATGTAATAATAAAAAAATGTATTGCTTCTTTATGTCACACTCTCTAAACACTGCATAATTTTGCAACCCCTAACAATTCTCTGCTATGAACCAATATTAGAAGTCTATATGTTGAATTAAACAGTTTGAGTGGATATTTGCCTTGGGCCTAGAATCTTTTGGAAATAATAGGTCTGAAAACAGAGCTCAGAATTTCAATGTTAAGCCTTTTTCTTGTTTGTCTGCCTACGGAAAAACATAATGATTTGCCAAAGTTTATTTCAATCTTATCTATAAATAGCAGCTCTACTTTCATCTAATTAATTAATTTACTTAAGGCTTACTTACCTGAGGTTGAATCCAGCATTAGGTTTAAGGGGCCACAAGAAAAGTTGGCATCTGCATTTCTCTTTCTTGTTCATCCCTCTTTGCATTATTCCCCACTTGTATTATACATAAGCCAGTGTTTAATAGTACACATTATTACTCTACCTCCCCATACAAAATGCATTTGAATGTCAGTTACAGAAAGGGAGAGTACTAACATCTAATTCCTTGTCCACTATAGCTGTGAGGTTGTCAGACTGAGCATGTTATTCCAGTAAGCAAGTGACAGGACTGCGTTATTATTAATAGGTATCAGTGTGGCTCTGCTGGCAGTTCTTGCACCTCTTGGTTAGAAGGTCAAGGGTTTTAGCCCTGCACCTGGATTGGGCTCTTATCATAAATGCTGGCACTCGAGTGCAGTACTTCCGTATTATAAAGGTTTGCTGTCCTTCTGATAAGGCATTACACTGAGGTCCTGTCTGTCTTTTCTGGTGGTTGCTCTGGTCACTGTTACAGATCCCATGGCATTTCTTGAAAAGAGTATGGGAATAGCCACAGTGTCCTATCCACATTTCACTAATTTACAAAAATACCACCAAAAGCTTAATTTGGCTCCATTTAAGTTGGTTTGTATAGTGCACCAGAGTTGACATACTGTAGTGCACTACAGTAAGGAGGAATATGCTTAGGTAATCTCCCCAGCCCCATCACTGCATCCCCTGTAAAGCTCCAGCATGGTTTGCATTTAAAATGTTTTTTTTTTCTCCTTTTCCTCTCCTGCTCACCTGTGTATTAGAAACCCATCCCCAGCTGCCAGGTGTCTGGAATCCGTGCTTGAGTTCTCAAATGCGTGGGGCAGTCAACCAAAGTTGGGCTTGTGAGGAATCTGAAATGGATTCCTCAGCCGATTTTGAATGGCAACAGCCATTCAGTCTGGTAAAGAAAAGCTGAGGGAGCAGCAACAGCAATGGTGAGGGGAGCATCCAGTCAGTCGGGCAAAGCAAGAAAGGGAAGGACTCACCTGCTGTTGCTGTGTCCCTCCAAATGTTCCAGCCAATCCAGAAAAGCAGAGGCTCCTCCTTCATCTGTTCATGGTCTGAAGGTCCCTGGGTCCAGCATCAATGAAAAGTCTGTCAGAAAAAGGTGGCAGCAGTGCAAGGCCATCCTCTCCATTCCTGCAGTGGCAGTCCAGCAGTCCCTGGTCCAGGAAGTAAAGTGGGTGACTGGGTGAGTGGCACCAGCACCACAGCCAGGTACTGCCTGTCAGAAAAAGAAACTGTTTTTTTTAATTAAAAAAAATATGAACTTTGCACTGGAGGTAGATTTTCAAGGAATGCCTGATCTGCCGGCATCAGGAATTTAGGGGAAGGGGACCCAAGCCAATCTCTACTTACCTGATCCTGCAAGATAGAGGCACAAAGCTGACTCAAATGCAACCAAAAGATATTTATTGTAGTGATGTAAATACATATATTACAGTAAACAATTAAATTTAGCTACTGACAAAATTAGATTATGATGTAAAGTTCAGCTGTAATGGAATTTTATAAATTGAAAAATAAACTCTAAGCAGTACATAAACTCTTAGGATTTGCTATATTTAAAAGTTTTACAGAACTATAAATTCTATAATTGCTATACTTTAGAACACTTACAGAACTCTAATTTCTATAACTGATATACTTTAGAACTGTTTTACAGAACTCTAAACTCTATAACCAATATGCATAACTGACTAGCACAGGTTCTAACACTCTAAGTATTTGTTACACCCTATGGCAATTGCAAGACTCTGAACTCTGTCACCCTGGAATGTCAGACCAGTGAACCTTACTGTCAATGGGATGAACACATAAGGAGATATTTCAGGGAAAGTACAGTACACCAGATGGGACTATGGAAATACACCCCAGGGGGAGATCAGAAGTGCTACATTTAGGACAGTGAGGAACATCAGGTGCACACTTCCTACCCTGACTTGATGGACTTAGCTGCCTGGCAGGGGTTGTGCTGGGCCACCAGGCCAAAGACATTTTTGGGATTGCTTGATAGGTCATGACAGACTGTAGATCAATGAAGAGCATACAGTTCCTTTCGTCAGATCCTCTGGGCATCAATAGAAGGTCATGGCAGACCGTCGACTAGGGTCACACACTGCATATAAAAGAATTCGCACTCTGGGGTTCTTGAGCTTTCATCACTCCCAGTCTTGTTATTTCTGTCACTCCTGGACTCAGTTACTTTACAAATGACACATGGGTGCCAAACTGTTATGTGGTTCAGTTAGACTCCAGACATTTCAGGCAATTAGCACAGTCCAGTAGCAGTCAGCATAGTTCCTGGGCAGTTACCTTAGTTCCAGGGCATTTCACACAGTTCCAGGGCAATTAACACCTTTCAGGGGTGGATAGCACAATTCAGGGAAATTAGTACAGCTCTGGGGTAAACAGTACAGTTCAAGGGCAATTGACACAGCTTCAGAGAAAATATGTACAGTAGTTAAGTTCTGGCCATCCAGCACAGCTTAAAGATGATTAGCACAGTTCAGGGTAATAGCACAGTCTATATGATAGAAAACAATGGCACAGTTCATGGGGCAGTTAGGCATTCCTTTAGTGGCCCTGAACACATATAGAACAGCACAATTCAGTAATAGGGGTCCAAAAACACTAAACAGTCTGTTTAAACACATTTCCGACAGGTGGTCTTGAAGTACAGTAATAAGGTAAGGAGGTAAAACTTTATTTTTGTACAGGATAATGTCATTAGGATCTATCAATCCTGTTTCTAAGACAGTCCTGTGCACAAGATGAATTACAGTTATAGTTTCAAAGTACAAAATAGAAAATTATAAATATATAATCATTATAAAAAGGAAGGAAGGAAGCAAACACCATAAAATTAGGCAATATATGCAGTAAGATTATATAAAAAATACACAATTGCTCTTTACCATCAGACATGTACATTACAAACAGTGACAGTAGAAACAACTCCATCAAAGCACAAACAAAAGCCTTACGTTCAATGGCTATACACATTGAAATTGGTAGATTATTCCATAAAACAGCTGCCTTAATGCACATCATCCTATCTCCATATTTGTTTTTTCTCCTCCCCATGTTATTTATTTAGTTATTATTTATTTATTGAAATGTTTCACCAGGGGGGCACACTGAACAACAAGTTGCTTGTCTCATGGTGTGACCTGGGGAGAAGCAGGTTACATAGGGTTGTGAAGGATGATCAGTTACAATAGTATGTGGGTAGTACAAATAATACAACATTGTAAGATTATGCAACAGTTGGAACACAAGTTATTGTACAATAAACAGTTGTGGAACATTGGGTAAATTACAATACATGCCCAAAATCATACAAAAGAACATATAAATGTACAAAAGAATAATAATGCAACAGAACCAGTATAGTGCATAGTGCATGCATTTTATTAAGGTGAATTGATCTCATAGAGTCCCTTTTACTGTTATATTCAGGTGAAAAAAGAGTCTTAGTGATGTAATGATTTGGGTACTGCAGCTTATATTTATGTATCAATTTTAATCAAGTTTTTTTGATATCCCAACTCCAAAGGTTGCCAACCTAACCTAATTAACATCTGACAATGGTGTGTTGTAAATTTGCATTGGAGCACATAACTTGCAATTCTATTTTGGATTTTATCCAATTTGTTCAACATCAGTTTACTAGCAGTCCTACATACTTTTTCCCCATAGTTCAATGTAGGTAAAAGGGTTTGCTCAACTACTCTTTTTCTATCCTGAATTCTCAAACATTTTGTGGTACGCCTGAGGGCACCAAGTTTTTTTATTGACATAGCTAATTGTTAAATTTATATGTCAACTAAAATTAAAATCAGAGTCATATGTAACCCCCAAATAACAATAATTATCAACCTGTTCCAGTCATTCATTTTTTAAAGTTTGAATAGGAAGCTGTATTTTTAATTTTTTTATCGGCAAACTGCATTAACTTTTCACGTTTATAAGTAGCCTTGACCTGGTGAACCACCCCCCACTGCATTAAAATCAGACTGTAAACCATTTTGTAAGTCCACAATAGGCATCTTTTATCATGTACACTTTCTCTTTAAGTATAGCTTTGCAGCACTTTCATAAATATTCATTCCATTAACTTAAATAGTCCTACCCCTTCTAGCATTGGATCCTATGGAGCTTCCTCTCAAATCTTGCTCCATAGGTGGTTCCATTGGTGGGGCTTACCCACCCCCCACAGTTTTCATCTCCCATGGAGCTTTTCTTACTCCGCCCCATGGGTGGTCACATGGATGGGGTTTGGCTTGTCCCAAACAGCCATGCCACTTCTGTTGGCACCAAAAGGCACAAAAGTTCATAATTTCTTTTCATAAAAAAAGCAGTTTCTTTTTCTGGTGACCAGCACTTGGATGTAGTGCTGCCACCAGTCACCCTGCCACCCACTTTACTTCCTGGACCAGGGACTGCTGGACTACTGCTTCAGGATTGGAGGGGATAGCCCTGTACTGCTGCCACCCCTTCCCAATGGACTTTTCACTGCTGCTGGACCTGAGGACCTTCTGACTGCAAAGGAATGGAGGAGGAGACACTTTTTTTCCAGACTGACCAGTACATTGGGAGAGACACAGGAAGAGCAGGTAAGTCTCTTCCTTTCTTGTTTCACTTGGCCACCTGGCCAGTTACTCCTCTCACTGATGCTGCTCCCTCAGCTTGTCTTTACCAGACTAAATGGCTGTTTCCATTCAAAATGGGCTGAGGATTCCATTCCGTAATCTTCACTAGCCCAACTCTATTTGCCTGGCCACACACTCAGGAACCACAAGAGCAAGTTCCCTGCACCTGGCAGCTGGGAGTGGGTTTCTAACACATAAGCAGGCAGGAGGGAAAAAGGAAAAAAAAAACATTTAAATGCAAGCCCTGCAGGGACTTTAGAGGGGATACAGTTACAGGGCTGGGGACCCTACCTAAGCATATTTCCCCTTACTGTAATGCACCAGAGAACATCAGCTTTGGGGCACTACAGATTCAGGCCTGCCTAAAAATAAATGCCTCCATGTATTGGTACAACATATTTACACTTCCTGTTTTATCACTATATGTCACTAAAAGAAAAAGAACATTTTGTACCAACATTACCTACCTCAGGTTGCATTTTGGGGAATGAGTTCCTTCATGCTTTGGACTCCTTGCCCTTTTTACACCTGTATGGGTGGAGCAGTGTAGACGTATTGCTATCATCAGAAAAAAAGTGTCTGCTACCTATTATGAATAGTATAAAGATATTTTATTTGCTCTTCAGGCAGAGAAAATTATCACCAGTTTGACAGATAGGTTAGTTAGTTATCAGAAGATGTGGGAACCTTTCCATACAGTACTTTGCTGACATTAAATGTTTGATGGCTGGCCACTGTCCCTTAATAGCTGTTCTATGTTTTATGGTTTGTTATTTCTTTTGTTAATTGTCCTTTTAGATTTCTGTATAGGCTTTCATATTTTTACAGCTTTGCTCTTTTCACAAGGTTGTCTCTTCCATGTCTGTGCTCCAGAGTATGGGTAGAGGGAGGGTGAGGGATGTTAAATGGGAGTCTTGATTTTTTTCTAGTTTTGTTTGTATTATAGATTGTAGTGCGGTATCTTGTTTATATGTTTCCTTGTTTTCTGATTTTCTATGATGTTTTTCAATAAAGTTGATTAAGTTGTTGAAAAAGGGGGTCAGAATTCCTAATGCAGTACAGCTTTTGTTGTTATAATTGAGTAGAATAGAATCAAAGCTGCATTCACTAAAATGTGTTTCCTCCCCGCTACTGCCCCCAGTGGTGTTGTTAGGAGGGAATGGAATCCCTCCACATCCTCCCATTCATTGCAAAGTAGAATTTGCAGTAGTTACTCAGGTTTCAAAGTTCATTGGCAAGGCAATTCAATCACAGATGTCTTTATTTGCTTATTGTCTTCCTTTTTCAAAAAAGTTCAGTATAGTTTGCTATTTAGAAATAAAACAACAATCCTTGCCAAATAAATGTCACAATATTTTCTGGGGATAAGATAGATTTATTTTTCAATAGAGCAGTGCATAATATAAAATTATGTCAGAATAATGCTTGCAGAATTTTGCAGAATTTGTGTGAAAATTCTGTGGAATTTCACCAGATTTTAAGCTTCAGTTATTTTGCTCTAATTTTAGATATGTGCACCCAAATAACATCATGTTTGGTATATAGACAGCTGCATATGGTTTACATACCCATGCAAAATGTCAGTTGTAGGTTGAAATAGGTCATAGTTATGGGTGGCCAAACATTTAATGAAAATATAATTTTCAGTTATTTCAATCTAATTTTAAAAATTGCTTTTCAAAATATATTCAGGGTTGAAGCATTTAGAGAAACCCACAACATAGGTATGTGCACCAAGCTTAAGTCTCAAGCTTCAAAGATAGCTGAACTATAGGTAGCCAAACATGTTGCCAGCATTACAACTTTGTTATTTTTGTATACTTTTGATATTATTCATTGAAATGTTGCAAGATTTTACAGATATACAGGTTATCACTCGATTTACATATGTACATAGTTTCAGATTTCTGGCTTCAAATGGAACTGAGTCATAGCCTGCCAAACATGTTGCCAAAAGTAAAATTTCAGTTATTTCCCTCCAATTTTAAAACAACATATCCAAATTTAACCATATGTGAATCATTTAAACTACTATACAACATGGTCATTTCTGACATAGTTCATATTTACAGCTTTAAATGGGATTACATTAAAAATAGTAAAATTTTCACAAAATTTAAAATAAAATTTTGCAAGAATGTAAACTGCAAATTTATAAACACCTGAAATTATAAAACTGGGGAATGCAATGCCATTACATTTGGCAAGTTCTTAACCCTTAAAAGAAGACAGTGTGTCAATTTTATTAATTGATTGCTGTCATAAATTGCAAAATAACATCTGTACTTCAAGTCAGATTCCATGAATCGTAGTGAAAATTGTTGAATTTCATGAAAATTCCATAAAATGGAAATTTGCTAATTTCACTCAGCCTTACCTGGTGGATCCAAATTAAATAATTGAGGTATGAGAGGCAAGTAGTGCAGAGGGTCTCTAGTTGCAGGAGTTAAATGCAAAGTTTTCCCAAAAAATGGACAGCTGAGCTGGGTAGCACACCAATGGCAGACACCCCCCAAGTTGGGGCAAGGAAGCAGAGTGTCAACAATTCCAGAATGAATGCAGGATATATAAGGACCACACTCAGTAAATTGATGATCCAGGGAGTCTTACATACATGCAGGTCTGGGACTCAGAGGTACTCAAAAATATGTAATGAGGGATGGTGGTATACCATTACTACACTGACAATTTTACAGTGATGTGGGCAATACAGACAACATTACCATGTTGCTGTAAAGTCCACCTGGGACCCCGGCACCCTTCCCCAAGGTCCTGCACCCCATCCTCGACTCAGCTCCATCCTGAAGTTGGCAATCTTAAGTAGGGGGGTGCAGAGGGGAATGCAACCTCCCACAAAAAATAATGTTTTACTACTGCAGCACCAACCTGACTGCAATTGTGTTTGAAGTAATGGTGTTTGGGGAAATGTCGTGTCGGCATGAAATTGTCGATGTGGCATCATGGATCTGGGGATGACAATGTCTGGGGCACAAGAAAGGAAGGAAGAATTCTGGCTATTCCAACAGGATAGATTGATAAGAAAAGGAGTAGGTGACTCTCAGTTTAAGGGATTTTGTCTCCATAAAGTACAAAGAGGATACCAGTGGCATCAGTAATTCTACTGAGTCAATCTGGTTATGCTAAGAGAGAAGGGGGAGCAAAATAGCCACCCAGAGAGGAACAGCAGGACTGTAAAAAGCTCAGCCGAGCTTATCAAATGAAGTAGTGTTATGTGCATTGTGAATGTTAAATTCCACAAAAAAGAATTTTGGATGCTTCATCTATATGCTACCATAAATCTATGAGAAAATTTTAATAATTATTTGTTTTGTTCTTTTCCACTGTACATTCAAAACTGCTAAACCAGTTTATCCAATTGTGTTAGACACCAGGTTACACGTTGGTTATGCTTGTCTAATGCTAAGACTATGCCTACAAGAGCAAAGAAGTCACAAACATCCAAATATTTACAGTACATAGTAAACATTTGAACCGGTGTATCTTTAATATCTGTAATTCAATTCTCTCTGTATTTAAATGATTCTATAACCATTACAAAAGGTTTGGTCATGCTAATTTATACATATCTTGCTCCAAAGATGCCTGAGTTATATGCAGAGCATTTTCATGAAATTTCCTGAAAAAAAAATAAAATGAATGATTTTAATCACATATCATTTTAAGACAATACATCCTAATGTCACAGAATTTAGCAGAATGTTAGAACACCCATCATCAAGTAAGCATGCCATATTTAAGATCTCTGGCCCAATGGATGGCTGAGATATATGCAGATATAGATTTTCATGAAATTTCACACACAAAAAAAAATAAATGGCAGATTTTGAGCACCTCTAATTTTGAGACAATCCATCCTAATATCATGACATTTGTACATTGTTAGAATGCCTATCTTCAAGTAATCATGCCAAATTTAAGGTCTCTGGCCCAATAGATAGCTGAGGTATGTACAGATAAACATTTTCATGAATTTTCCCACAAAATGTAAAATTACAGACTTTGAGCACCTATAATTTTGAGACAATCCATTCAAATTTTCATGATATTTGGCACTTCACTTGAACTCCACTAATAAATTAAGCATGACAAATTTCAGAGCTGTAGCTCGATAGAGTTATGACCAAATTAATACATTTTAAAAATGTCTCAACATTTCATTGAAATTCCACAAAATGTAATGGAATTTCACTAAATGTTGTCAAAATTCCATGAATTCAGAATGTTCTTATTCTGCTCAGCTCTGTTTTACAATGAATATTCTTTATCTTGGTTCAGTACTGTATCAAACTTCCCATTCACTGTAATGTTTTTATTTGCCCCCCCCCCTTCTAAATCTGTCAGCACCCTAAGGATTAAATCAAAAAGGCGCTGGAATCTGCAGTAGTACTAGCTCGGGTTTCACAGTTCATTAGCATCTGTGGCAAGGTAATTCAATCACAGATGTCTTTGTTTGTTTATTGTCTTCCTTTTTCAAAATAGTTCAACATTTGAAAGTCAACCATTAACAAAAATAAAGGAAGAAATAACAATGTGCACATCAATTCTTCAGTACACCAGATCATTACAACCTCTTAATAGTGAAATTATTTGATAAGAACAACATACACACACATGCACACACACTCACACTCACATACAACACACACACACACATATCTCATCCATCCCTCCCTTCCTCCCTCTCTCTCTCTCTCTCTCTCTCTCTCTCTCTCTCTCTCTACACACACACACACACACACACACACACACACACACACACTTAAATAATGTAGGTAATAATATTGCAATATACCACCTCTCAGATGACTCCCAAGAAAAAAGCATAGGCACTATAAGAATGAAGTTCAGGTTATTGGCACCATTCAATATTAATGTAGTTACAGCTGCTGAAATATTTTTTCTGCATTTAACAATATTTTAGTTATCAATAGCAGTTTTTTGTTTTTCTTTTTTTATTGCAAAACATCACTGACTGACAAGTGTATTCCATATCACCCTCCCATAACAATACATATAATACACTGTCATAGTCAAAGATTGGTGTAGGTAGACACATTAGACTCCCTTATGTCCCACAGTCCCCCATAGTATCCCTCCACTGGATTCTAAATCATTAAGTCATTAATCTTGCAGAAGTAAAAACAACAGAGCAGAGCCTGTACAAAGCCAGCAATGAAAGTGCATAAACTAGAAAAGCCTTGGCAAAAAGAAAATTACCCCAAACTGAGATTGACCTTAATATGAGGTTATCAATCATGTTATCTTAAAGGGCATGTAGAGCAAATTAATCTTTCAAAAAATGGGGACAATCAGGCGGCCAATTTAACTTTAACTCCTGCACATATGTACATGTAACACTTCACATTTGTTTTATTTTTTGTACTTATTGGGTTCCCAGATTAAAACCTATGAGTCAGAGACTCTTTTAAACAGGTTCTGCATCATTACACAAGACAAACAAAGAATGAGAACTAAATACAAACATGGGTGTATACACAAAATGAGTACAGGAGAAAAATAATACTTATATGTATGCATGTTACAGTAGAAGGTTCAGCAGTGAATAATCTGATAGCATCAAGTAAGATACAAATATTGCTAAAACAGTGGTGGCACTGGTAGGACTGCTGGTCTGGGCAAGGAGCTAGGAGGTGGTGACACTTGTAGGACTACTGGTCTGGACATGCAGCCAGTGGTTGGCTTTGTCATGGGGGTAAGAGGCAGCCAGAGGTTGGGCTTAGTCTAGACTAGAGAACAGTCCTAGGGATGTGAGGGGTTTGTGAGGGGATTGGGGGATTCAGGCTAAAGAAAGCGAGTAGAAGATGCAGAGCAGGGAGAGCATACAGGAGTGGGTTGAAAGTGGGATGGGTGAGGGAGGGAAGGGAGCAAAGGAAGTAGGGATGGGAAGCAGGGCAGGAAGAGCCTACAGGAAAGGGATTGAAAGTGGGAAGGGGTGAGGGAGGGGGAGGAGGGAGGAGGAGGCTGCAGGGCAGGGAAGGGTACAATAGCAAGTATAAGTACACTTATACTGTAAACATGTTTAAAGACAGATGAAATCACCAGACTGTGTTTAATAAAAAAGAAGAAAACAGATCATTTGACCATGAGCTCTATGGGTTTTAGCATAAATAGCTACTTAGTTATGTATTTCAATAATTTATAGCATGGTGAGAAATTATGCTAAATTAGTAAACACATTTTGTTCAATCATTTAATAAAATACTACCCATGTGCATTGCCTTCTTAATTTTTAATCCTTTCACCCTTTTTGTTATGTTTTACATAGTGGCAGTTACTGTGATGCCAATATGAGCTTAGCCTAGATTTAATCAGCTGTAAACAGAGTGTATTTTATTAATTAAAATTGCACCATAGAAATTCATTGTTTTTCCCACCTTGAATCCACGTTAAGAAGGAATATTCATGTTTGATTTGGATAACAGTTAAAATGTCCCAGTTAAACATGCTTTTGTCTTTATCTTTACCATTGTAATTTGCAACAAGATTAAAATGTCATGCATTCCAGAAGGTTTTATTTAATGTTATAATTAAAGTACTTTCAAGTCAGGTCAGAGTTTTTTTTCTTGATAACACATTATTTATATAACAAAACAAAGAATAATAAATGTAATATAAAAAACAGTTACATGCCATCATTAGAGTCTGCTGAGTAAGGTAAGGGTGACTACTCAAAACAGGCTATGAGATTCCCTGTTGCTTCATTATCATTTATGTACACTGGTTAAACAGACATGTTGCACAGCCATTTTCTATTAATATATTTTTAGGTGAGCATTGTGTTCATTTGCTTTAGAAAAGCAATGTGTATGAGTAACACTCAGGAACTAATAGTTTGCTACAGCACAATGTGAGGTAAGCAGAGCACATGGTAAGCACCTTTATAATGTGATTTTTGGTACCTTGTGTTGTTGAGGTCTATTATTCATGACATGCATTACACTTATTTGATAAGCTCTTAGCAAAAATTTATGAACTACTACAGAGCATAAACTAACAAGATTTCAGTTATATGCATATGTGATCAGAGTCCCCCTGATCAACTATTAGTAGTTCATTAATATAAATCCTGTCAATGTGAACACTGCACTGACTTTTTTCTAGTCAAAACCACAAATAACATTTTTTTAACCAAAAGATAAATCTCTGCCTAACTGAACTTCCAGGCAATGAAACAAAAAACAGGAACTGGACAGCACATTTTGTTTAGTATGTTCTCAGTAATAGTTGTAGTTCATAATGATTTACGAAGAGCTTTTATCAAGTATAGTATTGTAAATAATAATGTGGTTCAAGGATGGGCTGCTGTAAATCAGACATTCTCAGATGTGAGCACAACGGTGTTATTGGTCATGTGTGTCAAATACTTCTCCAGCTGTGATATGATACAAATTGAGGGGACTTGACAAATACAACTTTGCACTTAAGAGTTTCAGCTTTACTTGTGATGACAAAACCCTCACTTTAAATTTGTAGTGAGAAACTGATCTGACAGGATTTACCTTTGGTTTGCTTATTTACATTCTAAAAGCAAGAGGAATTGAAATTGCCTAGGTCTATTTGTTCATGTAACATTTGCATCACTGATTGATTTGATGCAGCCTATGTCCAGAACTAACAACACCTTTTACTGCATTACCTTGATGTTTATACGTCTCTTTCTACTATTGAGGTATAAAGTGGGACTTTTACATCACAATAATACAAGTACAACTAAGCCACACATTAATTCTTTATCTTTTATCACATTACTGCATGAGCAGCAATTGGGGCTCTGACCAGAGTTTGTTCATCCTGCTGACTATGCCAAGTTTTCACAACAGTACTTGTGGTGGGTATGACCTTTTGCCACCTACAAAGGATTCTGGTTTTGATCTGTTCTAATGAGAACTAATGATGGCATGAGTTGCAAGGAGAGGCAGATGACATTTCAGATGCAACATATAGGTTTTTATTCAGGGAAAGTGCAGGAGTCATGATCAGCTACTGGTATGACTGATCCTGGTGAACTGGAGTCACTTTACGTTGGCAATAACTACACTCAAAAGCAACCCTAAAAGATTTAAATTCACTAGTAATTTTGATTAATTTTTGACTCTAAGGCATTTTAGTTAACTCTAAGCTCTATGATGGTAATCATGAACACTGAACCTTAAATGAATTTTAGACTTTGTAGCAGTTCAATGAGCTCTAAGCAGTATGGTAATGTGCATTAACTCTGAATTCTAAAGGGTCTATGAACTCTAAAGACTACTACTACTACTACTACTACCCTGGCCAGCGGTTATTAAAGTACTGTTAGGTTAGACCTCATTGTAGCTGTGAAGGAGCTTGTTAGCAAAGGGGTGCATCTGTATGGAAACCTTCAGAAATGAATGCACCAAGATAGGACCAAGTATGACATTTTTCCAGATAGCAATAGCGCTTTCTCTCCAAGGTGACTGATGAATTTGTAGCCTTGTGAAGGTTGCCCCAGACCACAAGGCTGGATACACTCATGGACTTCTCTAGCTGTAGAGGATTGTGGCAAACAGCTGAACAACAAGAAGGAAGGTGCCCCATAAAGGTGATCCCAGACCACCAAGCTGGATGCATGAAGAATTTCTTTCTCAGTATTTGGCCTTCCAGAACAGTGGTAGTATTACTGCTCATGATGCTGGTGACCCAAGATCAGTAGTGAGCTTGAGCCATCAGAGGGCCAGCTGAGAGGAGGAGGATTCAGCCTCTGGAGGACTGCTCTCCTCCTTCGGGGGGGTGGAGGGATTGCAGAGCCTGGTGTATGCCTGGCCTCTGGTGGTAGCTAGGGGAAAGGCACCTGGGGCCTGCCACAGAGTGAGCAGGGGGGCAGGCAGTTGCCAACACACAGCACACAGGTGCATAAGTCATGCATCATGGTGCCATTGCATTCAGTATTCCCCAAGAAGAAAAAAGAAAAAAAGGAAAAAGGGAACCTTGATGGCAGGATGGTGCAGAACCCTCACAGGCCAATCACCTGACTATCTGAGCTTATCAGTCCAACTACTGGATCTGATCTATAGTGGTGGATTGGGAGACATCACTGTCCCTGCTCCGGGGGCAAGCCCTGGGGGTACTGGCTGGTGATAAGTCCCAGTGGGTGTCAAGGTGATATGACTGAAGAGGTCCTGTGGATGGGGGCCATCCAAAGTGAATGGGGAAAAATTTACATAAAAGAGAAAAACAATTTCTTGATCAATGGGAGGTCATGGCAGACCACTGATCACCATTGAAAATGGCTTTCTAGTTCACAGGACCCTCTGGGCATTGGTAGAAGATCAGGTTAGAACATCAACTAGGGTAACCATGAAACTCTGGAATTTAGTGATGCATGTATCTTGCAGCTTTCATCATCCTTGATCTTGCAGCTTTTGTCATCCTCAATCTTACAACTTTCATCATCCTTGATCTTGCAGCATTCATCAAACATGAAACAGAAAATCCCACCCACTGCATGTCAGAGCCTCACTATTGAGCCAGGGTGGCTCCTAATCTTACTTTGATAATACCAATATTGAAATGTGGTGACATCTCCCTCCCAAACAACTACCAGCCCATCTTAATTCTCCTCCCACTCTTTAAAGCCCTTGAAAAGATCATGGCCAATCAGCTCACTGACTACCTCCTCACACACAACCTCTTATGTAGGGAGCAGCATGGTTTCAGAGCTGGTCATAGCACTACGACCGCCCTCACAGAATTTGCTAACTCCCTGCACTCCACACTTGACAAGGGGCACCGCGCAGGGGCCGTCTTTATAGACTTCTCAAAGGCCTTTGACATGGTTTCTCACCCCCTCCTTCTTAACACATTACAACAAATTGGGGCCTCTCATTGTCCACCGTCATGATTCTCCAGCTATCTTTCATCTAGAACCCAATGTGTTAAAATTAATAATGCCACATCTCCTATGCTGCCTGTGTGCTCAGGATTTCCCCAGGGATCTATCCTGGGTCCCCTGCTATTCAGCATCTACCTCAATGTCCTGCCTAAATCCTTCCCTGGCAACCTTTTTCTCTACGTGGATGACACTGTTCTTTATGCCGCACATCCTGATCCTGTCTCTCTCCAGTGTACCTTACAAAACTCCTTCTCTCAGATTGAACACTGGTTTGCTGAACACAGATTGGTGGTCAACATTAAAAAAACCAAAACAATGCTCTATGCCACCACCAAAATATATCAAAGGATTTCCCTCTACAAATACTCTCCACCTCTCTCATCCTACTGGAATAGGTCCAAAAGTGCAAGTGTCTAGGTATTACATTTGACTCTTCCCTCTCGTTCCATGAATATATAACAATCCTTACCTCTGCCACCAACACCTGCTTTGGTCTCCTGTACAGACATAAAGATTGCCTGCCACCCGAAGCACTTCACCTAGCCATTATCTCCTTAGTCTTCTGCCTGGTGGACTATGACCTCACAATCTATGCTACTGCTGACCCTACGGTGCTTCATCAAATACAAGTAGTCATCAATAAGGCCTGCTGGCTCCTCACTGGTGCTGACACAAATACACATATCTGCACCCTATAGGCGCTCACCAATATCCTCACCCTTGAGAAAAGACTATTATACCAGACCTGTCTCTTCACCAAAGAAATCTACCTGGGTTTAACCCCAGTAGGTGCCATGGCTTCTCTTCAGGCAGTCATCATCTCAGTGTCCACATGGGCCACCCCAAAAACTATCTGGAAGGTGCCTAGGGTCAGGACCACCCTAGCCCAATGATCCTTCCGCCCCTGAGAGTGCCATCCTGGTACAATGCCCTCTCACCAGCCATCACATCAATCACCAATCTAGGTCCTTTTAAAGCTGCCTTAAGGGCCCATATCCTCTCCTCACATCAATGCCAGTGTAACTGGTAACCTGTGGATCCTGCACCACATGGCTAGGCCATGCACCCGCCCTTGGCCTGACAGTGGAGACCCGTCACTATTTCTAGCCTACAGGCTCCTCACCTCCCTCGGTTACCATGTAGTTGCACTGGACTATGAATGCATTATATTATGTATAAGACAAGGCTTCCCTGAGGTAGCTTACTACCAACTCATATCATGCATTGCTTTAGCTACCAATTGTATAGGTCTTAACTAGTCATTAGGTAAAAATGTCAATAGCTCTGCCCTGTTTTAGATACCAAATGTATAGGCATTAACCAGTGCTCATTGTACTTATACTGTGCATGATTGCTCACCCACATTTATTAAATGTATGTACTGCATGAATGTCTCTGTTTTATTCTGATGTGGAGCCTTTGGAACCTAGTCTATGACTCAAAGGGTTGTAATTACGATTTCCTAAATAAAAATAAATAAAATCTCTAGTTCCATAAATTGTTATTAGTGTGCATTTCTTAACTTTGATAATTGTTATTAATGCTTATAAAATGCGTACAATGGGTAAAATAAATCTCTTAATTTGATTGACTGAAAAAGGACATTTGAGTCATGTCCTTATCAACATGTATCAATTCTGGCCAGCCCGGTGGTGCTGAGGGTTGAGGTGCTGGACAGCACACCTAGCGCCATACTGGCGACCCAGGTTCGGGAATGAGCCCGGGTCAGCGGGGGTTGCCAGGGGAGAGAGAGGAATGAGCATCTAGAGGACTGCTCTCCTCTCTCACGGAGGGGTTGAGAGTCAGCTTGGCTGCCTAGCAGCCCCTGGTGGAAACCAGAGGTGCTACCGGCAACCCAGCTGCACATAAGTGGGGACGGAAGCACAGCAGACATCAGCAGGATAGCTGTGCATGGACGTCATGGCACGTCATGATCTCAGGGAGTAACCACCAAGGAAAAATCCCTATCTGGAATTGTGATGATGATGGGGGCTCCAGTGGCAGGACACTCATCTTAATGCCAGCCCACCTCATTGGTGATCTCACCCCCCCCTTCAAGGACCAAGGTAGGCACTCTCTAATCACAGACAGGCAGCTAAGGGAGATCGGGCCCTGCCTGAGGGTAATCCATGGTGCTAGAGTCTGCCTGGTCACCGGAGGACGTCACTGAGTCTAGGGTTCAGGCAGGGAGTAGAAAAGTCCTAGCAGAGTGAACATCCCAGAAGGATGGCCAGCTTAGGTAATGAATTAAATAAAGTCTACAAAAGAAAAAATGTATCTATGCCAACCGGCACTTTTCTCACCTAAGTGACCTCACAACAAACAGCAATCACTAACCTACCTGAGCTACAAACTGATCCAAGAACTAGGCACACAACACGTGGCACCAACCCGAAATGCCGCAGACCTGTAACAACAGGCATCAAGCAACACATAGCCTGTCTGTGTCTCTCTAACCAGAAAAAAAAATAAATTAATTCATCCAAGGTTCCCCCCCATATTCAAAAAAATGTACAGTAAATACCTCGCTAACACCACTAAAATGGGAACTGCTCCATGCACACGTATTTCACTTTCAGAATATGCTGCCTCCACTCTTGTTAACCCATCCCCCTCTGACATTGCTTACCAGGATCAACATAAACTCCAGCAATAATGTTTCCCTGAAGCAGTAAGTCCTTCAATTTCTGTACATTATGAGTGCACCACACAGGAAAGAAATGAAAAAAAGGAACGCTAACCCAGAAATGGATCTATACGGCTGCCGCTACGAGACATGCTTGGTCCATGTCAAACAAGCTTCTGGCATCTCAATATGCAACTGAACAGTAAATTAAAATAAAATAAATAAAAAACAACAAACTGTTTGTGTTTTGGAGAACAGATACACTTGACAGGAGATGCACATAAAAATGAAAGCCCTCTACTTAGTTTCAAAGCAGCGTGCTCGCTGCAGCAGTGCAACATTAACCCTACGTGGAAGAGGGGAAAGGTAGGGAATTAACACTATCTGGAGAATGGAAGACAATAGGGAATTAAAAGTGTATACAGAAAGCACAAACTAACCACAGTCTCTGTGTGTGTCTGGGTGACGGTGCAACGGAGGGGGCATACACTAGACAGCATACGTTACAGAAAGCAGTTAAATAGAGGGACTATTTTACTACTTCACATTTTAAAACCTCACATTGTTAAAATGCTTTCCCTCTTTTGATTTTGATTTTTTTTTCCATAAATACTAACTTGAGAAACCCATTTTATGAGCACACTAACACACTCTGAGGTGTGGGTTATCTCCTAATAAGAGAACGCCCAGGTGCATAAGGCACCGACACAAGTGCCTCATGCCTTATAACACACCTGGGTGTGCTGTTATCAGGAGATGTCCCACACCTTGCCATGTGTTATTGCTTGCATATTACAATGCCGGTTCTGTGTTTGCAGGTTTGCATTTTTTTGCATTTATCTGATGTAATAGAAGCTTTTTAGCCAATCAGCATCATTTTGTAAAATTACTTATACCTGCATTTTCAGCTCTGTGTATCATTACCCGTCTGTACATTTTAATGCTGATTCTGTGTTTGTGTTACAGTGCTGGTTCAATGTTCGAAGGTTGGCATTTCTGCAGTATTCTGATCTAATAAAAGTTGTTCTTGTCAGTCAGCATCACTTTGTAAATTATCCACACCTGTATTTATAATTCTGTGAATTGTTACTAGTGTGCACTTTTTTAATGCTGGTTGTCTGTAGGTTAACATGTCTATATTTCTGTGATCTAAGAGTAGCATTTTTAGCCAAACAGCATGTCATTAAGCCAGTTAGCATCACTCACCATGCCATTCATTGTGTATTGTATCTAATAAATCACATGTTTTTAAATGTACTGTATCTTAAGTTCTGTTTTTAAAATTTTCACCTGTCTCTTTTAATCACCTGAATTTAAAAGGTGGTGAAAGGTGAGTACTTTAGCTTCTTGACAAAGCACACCTGCGTGAAACATTGAGGCATTTTTGTGGCTGGGTCAGCTGCCTTTTCATTCTGTTTGCACAATAAAAAATGTAAATATTTTCTTCAAAGGTTTTGAGTGCAGTTTTCTTTGTTTTTCCTTCAAATTTATGGTATTTTGAGCTGCCCTCTTGTTTTGTAATTATACATTAAGTGTTGGGCTAGGCTTGAACAATACCTGCCATCTGCTGTCAGCCCACTGGAACTGCAGCAGCATGAGTTCCACTTCAGAGGTTTGAATAGTCAATCTGCAGGTGACCCAGCTTTCAGTTTATTGGACACTTTGATTGTCAGACCTACTTTTGAGACCCTTAATATTCAGGACGATAATGCTAATACCAAGGAGGCAATTTAATCCCCTGATAGACCTCTCACAGTATAGGATGCTTTCATACATTATAAGAAGGTTTCCTTGAAGATACAGTGTCTAGTCTGGTAGGAGGTAACCTTGGAAATGTATGTGGCTGCAAGTTGTGTTCCTAGGTGATGTCATGTACTCAAGTTCCCTAGTTTCGGTCATGATAGTGTCAGGAGGTCTAAACCTCACTCTCAGGTTCTTGGCAATATTGGGAATGCAAGGAATCACAGACACGTTGCATAAGAGTAATAAACAAGTTTATTACTACCAAAGGATAAATCGCAGTTGCCCTAAGCAGTTCTTACCAATACGAACTGGGAGCAAATACTAAGCATTCCTTCACCTCAAAGTTTCTTCATGTCTCTTGGGGTCTCCAAGGTATAAGACTCAGTGTCTCACATTATATACCTATGATAATTACTATGGTTACTGTAAGATAGAAACATTTCTAGTTACAGAGATGAGCCCTATTTGCTACATTAGAGGTGGCTCCACTGTCCAAGATAACATTATGCAATTTTGTAGTAGTCATCACTTTGTGAAACAAAAGAGTACAGTTCATACAGAGTCTTAAGTAAATCAGTGTAATAGTACAAATCACCAAAAGGTGGCAATGCTGACTTACATATCATAATCATCACAAGGACACAGATGTCCTAACAAGTTGTAAGTGAGAAATACATATACAATATATATGTATTAGCAAGCAAAGTGTATAACAATAATATGCGTACATATCCTGACATCTACATGTGTACGGTAGATGCCCTTAACCCTATATGTTAGTATAACATATACTTAAGCACTAGCTGTCTACAGTGTACCTCTGGTGGTACCAATAAGGGTCCAGGGACCTCATGTAACATTCTCCCCTTGTTGCCTCCAAGGGCAACACAGGCAAATCTAGGGAAAGGTCAGAGAGCAGGGGTCATTTATAAACCTGACGTGCAAGCTTTGTAAAAGAACTCCAGCTGCTCACGGTGTTGGCACAGTGTGTACCATAGGCAGCATAGCATAATAACCAAGAAAAATATCAAAAATGCTTGTATAATAACAAAATCTTTAAAAGTGTTCTCTAACCATGTGTTAGTTAATGCAACATTCATATCACCATCACTAATCAATGAAAGGATAGCTTCATTAGCCTTAGTAATATTATTGCTGATGTGGATGAGGTGTGTGTCTGTTCTCTCTAAAAGTGATTTCAATGTAAGTGACAGTGGATCTATGTGTACATTAAAATATGGTAAATATTCAGAATGGGTGAGCAGATAATCGGGGTTACCATCAATGATGTCTGCATCTATAAGGGAAACCGGGGTGATAATGGTATGTCCAATGACAGACTTCTGATGTGGAATGAAGCAGAAACTGAGGGAATTGATGATACATGTCTGAGTTCCGTATGTATACATTTCATATTTAGTCATAATGCACTGCTCCCTGTCAGAATTGTACTTCATCTTAACAGTGGGGAGTCTCCATTTTTGCAACTGTACTGGGCAGGTGTAGGTTATCTTGGAAATCAATGTTGACAGGTGATAAACCTCCTCTCGATAAAACTGGTAAAGTTTATCTGGAGCCAATGTTGAGTCTGAGAAGTCCATGAAGTTTGTACTAATGTCATCGTCCATGGAAAATGACCAATCTATACTGTTGTGAGAATAACCACATACAGGTTTAATAACATCAAATACATCACAGAGACACAAGTAGATATACTGTTTCTTCGCACAGCAGTCTGTGTGCAGAGCAACCCAGGCATCCAGGAAAGGATGGAAGACCAGTAGAGGAGGCAAGTCTAGGTGTTCTCTGTAGATGTCATCATCAAGGTGCCCAATGGAATGTACCAAAGTCAGCTTGTCGGACAAAGCTGTAGTGGGATCAAAACGTGGTAAACAGACAGTAAAATAAACAAACATTGTATCTCTGATAGAACATTTCTTAGCAGTAAAACAGTGACCAGTGTTAGGGTGTCTGGTCACAAATCCCAAATTCCTAGCTGTAGAGAGAGGAATAGTTAGAGATTGTTGCATACACATAGCAATACAGCCAGGGGTTTTACATTGTGGACAATACCATTTGGAAATGCGTCTGTCATGTATGATATCAGGGATTCTTCCAGATTCTAGATCATGGAAGAGATTATTGATGGTAGTGATAATGCAGGAACTCAGAATAAGCCAGCACTACCCACAAGGCCCCTAGAATTCTGCGGCAGCAGAATTTTGCGCAGAACTTGCAATCTACCTCAGAACTTCTGCGGTGCCGCAGAATTCACTCTTCTTGGTGATTTTTTATTAATATTTCTGTTTATACATAGAATCTGGTTCCCTTCCCCTCTTTTTATATCCAAAACCCCCCTATATGTTCAGAATGTGACGTTATCATTGCTATAACATCATACATTAGCTAACGAAATGGCTGCATTCTGCAACAGAAATGAACAGTCACTTATCTACCACAGCTCCCACTGCCAGAGATGGTGGCACAGCAAATCATGCATGGTGATATTTGCTCAACCTGCATTACAGCCTAATACAATTTTCAGTCCTACATTGTTGCACTAGGGCCAACTTAAACAAAACCTTGTCAATAGCGTAGACCTGTTAAGTCCATACCTCACTTTGTACAAACCTATTTGTGCCTTTAAGGTATAGAGACACTATCTGAAATGAATAATTAGTAACATTAATTTAGCTGTCTAAATTTTTAAGAAAAATAATTATGCCCAGAAAAGTGAAATATAATAGTGTGTAGCCCTGTTGAAAGAATAGAATTTTTAAATAAATAATTGCACTGTATGCATTTTTTGCCAGGGTTATTGATTACATATTGTCATTGGTTGATAGAATCACCTAAAAGTTATTGAGAAATGTTGTGTGCAGGGAGTCGGGGACAGCTGTTGGGCCAGAGGGTAGCATGCTGTGTTTCCGTGCTGGCAACTCAGGTTCAGAGACTAGCTCTGGGAGCAGGCTGGGCAGCACAAGGATTGGTGGAACACATCACTGCTTGGAGTCTGGGAAGGTATGGTGCAGTATTCTGTCACATGGTGGACACATTGTGATGGGCCGGAGAGCTGTATCTCCCAATTGGTTCACATGCATATCATGGCCTGATGGTGTTACGCAGTGTGTCAAGGAAAGCAGGTTAACATGAAAAATGAGTTTTGCAATAACTCCTCTATTCAATTTCCAATGGGACCTGTATGAATGAGGATGCAAGTCCATGGAAATAAAAAATATATATATATATATATATATATATATATATATATATATATATATATACACACACACACATATGCATACACAGTATCTCTGTCTCTCTCATCACACACACACACATGCATATTTGTACAGTATGTATGTTACAGATTGCATATAAATATGTAAGTGATACACAGTGGGAACCTCATGAGTGGTGTAGAAAGCATATACAAATATATAAGTGATAGACAGTGGAAACCTCATTAGTGGGATAGATAGCATGCATATAGAAATACCTTATTCATCACATCAGATCCCATCTGCATATGTCATTTATGCAACAGGATAGGACTTTAAGGGAGAGACATTTGTTTTGCTTTTTTAGGTATAAACATTATTTTTATTTCTATTATTTTTTGAACTAGTGTTACTGTGCTTTCCACCTTCCTGATTGCTATAACCACTGTCATGAAAGTGAAGTCAGGATGACAAGCTGACACTGTGATGTGGTAGTTTGTTAGTGCCGCAGAACTTCCGAAGAAATTACAAACTTCCGCCGCAGAAGTTCTGCGGCAAATGGTAGTCTTGCTGCAGAACTTGGTCCCACTGTGTCGCAGAAAAGTAGGGGCCCTGACTACCCACCACTGAAAAAGGCAAAAGACAAATTGCAAATGTCCAAACAAAATGCAGTTTAATGATACAGCTTCAAACACAAAAGGTATAAATCCACAGGCCCAACTGACTTCTACTGGTTTCGCAGTAGCCTCTTCAGGAAGGAAGAACACTTCCTGAAGAGGCTACTGCGAAACTGGTAGAAATCAGTTGGGCCCTGCCCTTGTTCTTCCAGCCTGTGCTATGGGCATGTTTAAGGTCTGTGGATTTTATACGTTTTGTGTTTGAAGCTGTATCATTAAACTGCATTTTGTTTGGACATTTACAATTTGTCCTTTTCAGTGATGTGTAGTGTTGGCTTATTCTGAGTTGCTACATTTGTATGGGGTTTTATTAGTATACCCTGATGTGGGGCGGCCAAAATAGAGCATAGGAGTGATAATGTAGGAGCCATAGGCTGAGCATAAAATCTCACTGACAATAAATTGCTTATCTGCTTCTTTGTTGTTTTGTGCAATGAGTGTGTTAATCTTGTCTTTAAAATCAGTAAATGCCTTAGTAATGTTGTGCATATTGTAAAGAGTGTATCTTTCTTCCTGACTCAGACCATCCACACCATGCAATAACGGGGGTAGGGTATCATTCACCAAACCAGTCTGAAATTTGGCAGAACGAGATTTGATAGCAGTAATGTCTGCTTTGTTCCAGATAGACATAGCTGTACCAAATAAACCTGTGACAATGCCTGTTGCACCAGTGACATCAGGACTGTCAGCTTCATGCGTATTACATTTATGACTTTGATCATCATGATTTGGTCTCCTGAAGTTGCCTCTATGCTCAGTGGTATGTACCCTGGCAATAGGGTCTTGAGTACGAATCTGAAATGCTGCTAAACTATCAAGCAATAACGTACTATAAAATGCTGAAGTGTTAGTATTATGACACATACCAAATTCTTTCATATTCCAGTAAGTTAAATTAAACAACACGGGTATATGTCTAAATTGTAAATTGTTAATCAGTGTACCAGGTAAGGCAGTGGCTGTTAGACCACTGTGGGGACCAGGGTGTGCTTTGGACATTCCAAAAGCTGTTTGTCAGTGGGTGGTAACACAGATAAGTACATGACAGCAGAGGCCATGTGGTGTACAGCACAAAATTTTCGAGCAGAGTCCTTAGACAGAGAATTACAATATGAGGGATCAATTAAAGCAGTGATATTGTATAAACCAGAATGTCTAAGAGCAGTTTGTAACATGGACAGAGAACCATTTGGGGATAATTTATCATTAGGCCAACCCTGGAAAGTTCCCTTGAAGAGTTTGGCTACAGGAAGAATTTATCCTTGCGATGTGGTTTGCCACTCAATTTGTAGGGTAGATTTATCAGAAGCAACAACCGAGGCAGTGAAGTAAACATCAGAACCTTCCTGGACAGTAATCAAACTATTGGGTATTTTGATGGATACTCCCTCTGGAGCAGGTGCTGAATAATCAAAGTGATGTATTATATTCAGTACCATGCCTTGGATGCAAGGGATAACTCCTGAGATGAGGAGAAAATGGAACAAGATAGCCATCTTGTCTGTGTATCTGAAAAGAAAAATCAAACATTAGTAGGTTAGTTCTATTCCACCCAATGGGGTGAGGAAAAGTAATTATACTCCTTTATACAGTTTCAGTTGGTTCACATGTAACCATTTATCAGTCAGTTTATTGTTGTGCGGGAGTCTAACTTGATAGACTGCCAGACTTAGCTTGTTGACAATGGGGTAAGGGCCTTCCCACTCATTGGAGAAGGAGTGTGTGGTGTGTGCAAATCGGAGGACCATGAATTGATCTCCAACCTTCCAATCCACTTCTTGTGTGTGTTTGTCAAACTGTATTTTGGATGGTTGCTGGGCCTTGCCCATGCAATTGGTAGCATACAAGTGGGTGTGTATGAGTTTTTTTCTGAGTTTTTCCACATATTGGTCTACAGACACACGGTCTGCAGTTGGGGTATGCAGATCAAACAACAGGTGTTCCGGTAATCTCATCTGTCTTCTAGTCATCACCTCAAATGGTGTTAACTGGGTGGTGGCTGAGGGTGTGCCCCTAATTGCCATAAGGAGTAATGGCAATAGAGAATTTCAGGTTTTGGGACTGTCCTCAATGAATTTGGAAAGCATTTGCTTAATCCATCTGCTGTATTTCTACTTGACCTGAAAATTTGGGGTGGTAAGGTATGTGGAACTTCTGTTGAATTCCAAGGAGCTCAACGGATTCTTTCATCAACTCACCTGTAAAACTGGTTCATTTGTCAGAGTCTACCTTAAGAAGTAAGCCCCACCTGGAGAAAACTTCTTCCACCAGTATTTTGGCAGTGGTTTTAGCAGTGCATGTTTTAGTGGGGAAAGCTTCATCCCACTTGGAGAAAAGATCAGTTACCACAAGAGCATACTTATTGTTTCTGCAAGTGTTTGTCAGGGGGCAAATAAAATCAATCTGTATGGCATGCCAAGGGCCAGAGTGTCTTTGTGGTAGGAGTTTGGCATTTTGTTTGGTAAGGATGGGATTGTTTGTACTGTTTAACATCTTTGGTGACACAAGACCACCAGGCGGTGGTCTTGATCCTCTGGAGGGTGTTTTCCTCTCCCTGGTGTCCACCAGTGGGTGTATCATGCACTTGATGCAAACATTCAGACCTTAGGTGTCTGGGGACCGCCCACAACTTGGTGGTGGAATCATCTGGTTGGTGCCAGCTGAACTTGTCAACTGGTGACAAGTGTAACTTACTTTCATTCCTCTGGTAAGGGTTGTGCATGGAAAGTTTTTCTTCTGTAACTTTGTCAAGAAATCTAAACACTTCTTTGAGTTCAGTATCAACATATTGGGCTGCTGAGAGGTCCAAGGGGTGAAAAGGGTTCAGGTTTCTTCATGACTGCTGCAATGTGTACTGCCACATTGGCCTCTGGATGATCCATCATCCAGGTGTCCTCCACCCTCGGGCCCCTTCCTTGGCAAGGGTGTCTGCTGTGTCATTGAAAGCATGGCAGGGGTTGTGTAGAGAATGAGCTTTAACTTTGTGTACACAGAGTTTGTGTGCAAACCTTCGTGCTAGTGAGTGTATGCATATTACCAGTTCTTTGTACTTCACTGGGCTGCCATCAGAAGAGAGGAAGGAGTTCTTCTGCCAGAAAGGAAGAAATTCTGTAAGAGAACAACAAACCCAGTTAGAGTCTGTAAAAATGATGGTATCCTTGGTTACATGCTAAATGAACTCGAGGGCACAGGCCACCACTGCCATCTCTGCATACTGTGAGGATGCTACACTGCAGCGTTTAGAAATTTTAACAGTTTTACCCTAGGGATAAATCACTAAAATACCCATCCCTGCAATCTGTTCTCCCTGGTAGTAGGAAGCTGAACCATCTGCGAAAATACAACACAAATCAGTGCTCTCAAGTATTTGTGGCATAGTAGGGAGGAAAGGACCTGGATCTGGGAGATCAGGTGGCTGCAGTGTACAGTCATGGGGTTCTCCTTGGAAAAGGTGTCCATGTGCCAGCATGGATGGAATTTTGGTTGGGTGTACCTGTATGTCTCTATCCTGGAGAAGAAGTGACCAGTGTGTCAGTCTGGTATTAGAGACTGACCCATCCTTCACTCTGTCTGATAGCAGAAAGGTAGTTGGGGTGTGGTTGGTGTTATCAATCAGTGGAGAGTACCCAATGTTATACAGGAAGTGCTTGACAGTCCAGTAGGTGGCCAGAAGGTTCCTTTCATAAAGGCTGTTCTTCTGTTCCACTGGAGTCAAGAGCTGTGATGCATATGTAATGGGTCTCAGAGTACCATGAACCTTCTGGGCTAACACTGCTGACATGGCAATGTCAGAGGTGGCACATTCCAGATGGAATGGTAATGCTGGATTGGGGTTGAGCAGAGCTGGAGCAGAGGCCAGGGCTTGCTTCAGTGATGTCACAGCCTGGGTGTGTATGGGACCCCAAGTCCAGGGAATGTCCTTTTTCAGTAGCTCATGCAGAGGAGCAGCCTTCTGAGCAAAATCACAGATGAACTCTCTAGAATAGGTCACCATACCTATAAACCTTCTAAGAGTTGCCACACTGACAGGCAATGGCAGGTCTTGCAATCCTTGTATTTTCTTCCAGGTAGGGCTGTGGTCTTGGTCAGTAATTCTTAGGCCAGAAAAAGTGCCTCTTTCTGACATAGCTGTTCGTTTGCTGGGTTACATTTAAGGCCTGCTCTCTGGATGAGAGTCAGTAGTCCATCCAAGAGATCCAAGTGTTGTTCCTGCATGGCTGTTGCCAACAGCAGGTCATCCACATACTGCAAGAAGCACTGGGAAGTAGAGAAACCCTCAAGGGCATCCATCATGTGCAGATGGAACAGGGATGGGCTGTTATGGAATCCCTGTGGTAAACAGGTCCATGTGTACTGTCTACCTTCAAAGGTGAAGGCAAATTTATATTGACTTTTCGGGGCCAATGGCAGTGACCAGAAACCAAACCATTGGAAATATCCAGGGCACTGAACCATTTTAGGTTAGGGGTCAAGAGTCATAGCACATCAGGTGTGGAGGTCATAGTTGAAGCACAACTGGGGGTGACCTTGTTCAGTTTCCTCTAGTCAATAATAAGTCTCCAGGTGCCTGTAGGTTTTTTCACAGGTCACACTTGGGAGTTGGCAGTGGAAACACATGTTCTGATTACCCCTTAGTAGAGGAGTGATTTTATTTTTTCCCTAAGAGAAGGCAAGGTTTCAGATGGGAAAGGATATTGCCTTTGCCTCTCATGTGCTGGGCCTGGCACTTCGATGGCAGTGTGCATTCTGCCACAGTCATGCTTCTCGATAGCAAATGCTTCCAAATGCCTTTGCAGGATGGGAAGGAGCTTTGGAAAAAGCTCACAGTTCTTGAACAAATCTATAATGTCATACTCTTTATTGTTGGCAGATATTGTTGCCACAATGTGTGAGTCAGGGATCAAAATGGTGTGATATTGGCCCTGAATCTGTATCAACAGCATGTTAGCTAGATCTACCACGCAGCCGTATGGGGCAAGAAAGTCAGTTCCAATGATACTAGGATGATCATGCAATACCATCAGTTGGAAGGTCTGTGAGGCCTACAGGTGACCCAACTCTACAGGTAGAGGTAGAGAGCGGTATGCAAGTAACCTAGTACCATCTACTCCTGACATGTTCATCCTCCATCCAGTGGACCAAGGAGATGTAGCTGGGTGGTCATCATGTAATAGAGACACAGCCACTCCTGTATCCAATAACACTGTAAGTAGGCAGCCCCTGACCTTGGCCTTAGTGCAGGGCCTTCAGTTTGTGTCCAAGCCCAGCTTGTTTACAATCCAGACTGGGGCCTGTAATTGTAAATCTGTGTTGGAGGAAACATGGAGAGGTTGGGCCTGGCTCCTTTGAACCACTTCACCATGCTGAACTGATGCTATATAGGGAGGTGCTTCTGGGTTCAGGCCTATATGGGCCTGAGAGCCTGTACATCCAGTATCGCCATGGACCATTGGGGCCTGGGTTCCCAGTTGTATGGCTGCAAGGGACTGAGCAGGAACAGCATCTACTACAGAGCACACTTGCCCCAAGAGTTCTCTAAATTTCTGATTCTCTTCAGCTATCTCCCTATATGAAGGGCCTGGTCTTTGTTATTGTTGTTTGCCCTTTGATTTTTATGCTTCTTATTTTTGTGATAGTTCCGGTTCCCACCCCATTGCTGCTGTTGGTGTTGCGGTTGTTGTTGGGCCTGCTGGGGGTGTTGGTTATCCACGGGGAAGGGCTGTTTGTGTTGGGTCTGCTCTTCCACTGTGTAGTGCATTGCAACATCTTGAGTAGGCTCCACGGTGGCTACTTTCTTGGAACTGGAGCCCAGATCACGGATGTAGAGTTGATAAACTCTCTCAATTTTCCCAAGGATGTCGGCAAACCTTTCAGTGGTGGGATAGGTGGTTGGATCTACTTTCTTTCTGACTGCAGGGATCATTTTCCTAAGGAACAGGGTCTTCTATTCAATAAGGTCCACATCTGCAGCTTCTTGTACAAGGTGCTTTCCTGCTCTGTAGGCCATCCAGAGTCTCTGGTGGTAAGTTGCTGGACTTCCTTTTGCAATTTGTTTTACAGGGTATGCAAGAATCACTCCTATTACACCTGGACTGTGTGCAGAAATGAGTTCAGCTGTGACCTCATCAAAGGTGACGTTGCCACCCTGGCAGATGGCATCGGGGAGTTTGGCCCACAATCCGGGCTCGATGGTTTGGCGTAGTATTTGGACCTGATAGTCTGCAGTGAGACTAAGTATTTCACATTTGGAATGCACCTTTTCCAAGTAGCAGCTGAGGTTGTCAGATGAGTTCATCCAAAAAATGTTGTCAGCTATTTGCTGAACAGAGTAAGCCATTTGTAGGGGATTATTGGGCCGATTAGGCTGGGGTAGGTTGCCTTGGGCACCGTCCATGGCTTCCCAGGCTGCAGCCTCAGCTGCAGTATGAACCATGCCTTCTTGAGCACTAGTCTCTTGCAGAAGCTCCCTAATTTGGGCTTTGAGAACCCACTTATTTCTCTCAGAGATGGGCATGTTACCTATTGCATTTTCAATCATTGTTTCTATCTCCTGCCTGTCTTCCACATTAATAACGGCCACCGATGATGCTGTTGGGACCAAGCCTGGGCCTGCACCCCCCCATCATGGGGGCTGCCATGTTGGCATCTCCCATAACGTGTGTCACAATGTCAACAATGTGTGACATGGTGTGGGTGGAGTGGGGACGTGCCATATTGTGGATGGCTGGGTGGGGTTTCTGAGCCATAGTAGGGGTGTGACTGGGCATTGTACTGAAAAATGTCATCATCTGATACCTCCCCTTCAGATGACATGTGTTAGGCAGGGGCTATGCCTCCCATCACCTTAACATGTTCAGCCAGAACCTCTTACTGATGGTGCAGTTTCGCAATCTTGGATTCACATTCTGCATGGCTTTCATTTGCAACATCCATATCAACCTCATCTTGCATTTGTTTCTGCAACACTCTATATGCAGTGCTCAATTCATGATTGTCCCTAGCAGCCACTTCTAAGTCATTACGTACCTGGCTTATCTCGTCCTGTAGCACTCCCATTTCCTCACTCAACTGTTCATTCGCTCTGCTTAACAAGTCATTCATATTCAAAGTCTGCCCCTTATCCTGTCTCAAACTTTCACACTCCTGCTTCAACATACAAATTTCTTGCTCTCCAGCCTGTGCTGAATGATGTAAAAGTGAATCCTTTTCATTGCAGTGTTTGAAGTTCAGACTCCAAGTTCTGCTGCAGTCTAATACATTCTGTTTCCTGCAAACCCATCTCTTGCTTAAGAGACAAGATCTGCAGATCAAGGGTTCGAAACCTCACTTCAGAGGCTTCCAGAGCAGCATAGAGAGCTGCAACCAACAGCCCTTTGGCATGATGCTTATTGGCTGTTTGTCTCGTCTCACAGTACTGGGTTGAAACCCCAGTATAGGGTTTTCAGATTGACTTGCATCCTGCACGAAGTCAGCCCATCATCTATGGGAGGCAAAGGAAGTAAGAGACATCAAGTCACAGTTCTACGCAGATATTTGATATGTTGGCCATTGTGCTAGAGGGAACGAAAAATCAAACTGTGAAAAAGGTACCGTGCTGTGTATCAATTAACAGCAGAAACACTTTACACTCATTCAGGCTACTGTATACTTTGTAGGCTGGCAATTCAAAGCTGCTGTGGAGTGGGTCGAGTCGACATCGACCACACCCAAGAAAAACAGCCAGACTTTGCAAGTTACTACAAAGTGGTCTGAAAACAGGAAAGGTGGTGTGGGAATGCACACCTACAGCCCCATTGGGAAGGGAAAACTTGTAAGCAACAAGTGAAAGCTTACAAACACCAAATATGTCCTGCACACCGTTGCCAGTTGTCAGGAGGTCTAAACCTCACTCTCAGGTTCTTGGCAATATTGGGAATGCAAGGAATCACAGACACATTGCATAAGAGTAATAAACTTGTTTATTACTACCAAAGGATAAATCACAGTTGCCCTAAGCAGTTCTTACCAATACGAACCAGGAGCCAATGCTAAGTATTCCCTATACCTCAAGGTTTCTTCTTGTCTCTTGGGGTCTCTGAGGTATATTATATACCTATGATAATTACTATGGTTACTGTAAGATAGAAACATTTCTAGTTACAGAGATGAGCCCTATTGGCTAAATTAGAGGTGGCTCTAAGGTCCAAGATAACGTTATACAATTTTGTAGTAGTCATCACTTTGTGAAACAAAAAGAGTACAGTTCTTGCAGAGTCTTACGTAAATTAGTGTAATAGTACAAATCACCAAAAGGTGGCAATGCTGACTTATATATCATAATCATTACAAGAACACAGATGTCCTAACATCTTGTTAGTAAGAAATACACAGAAAATACATAGAAAAGATATATTTATTAGCAAGTAAATTGTATAACAATAATATGGGTACATATCCTGACTTCTACTCTTGTATGATAGATGCCCTTAGCACTATATGTTAGTATAACATATACCTAAGCACTAGCTGTCTATGGTGTACCTGTAGGGGTACCAATAAGGGTGCAGGGACCTCTTGTAACAATAATTCATGGAAGGAAGAGTTGCATGATGTGTCCCAGAGATTAATCTGACTGATATTGAGAGACTCAGCTAAAGTTCAGGAAAGGTTGTTGGCAGAATTAAAATAGAGGTAGCGGGACCTTAATACAGACTTTGATGATTTTAAAAAACAATTAACTGAAACAATCCAAAAATTTAATAAGAAAACAAAGGCATACAAAGAGTGCAAATGGTTGTGGGAGCAAAGGGTCTGTAAAAAGAACTTTGTATTTAATTGGAAGCAGCTGCTTCTTCAGATTTTTCAGAGGATTCCCTCACATCAGGGGGAAGCCCTCTTCTACCACCACCCTCTCTCCATGATGAAGCCCATGTGTCACCTTCAGCAAGCAAGTCATACAAGAAGAGGGAAATGCCACTCAGGGAAGGAGGTCATCCTTGACAGAATCGAGCAGAAGAGAGGACCAGCAGAGACAATTACAGCATCCATCACAACAGCAGAAACATACATAGCAGAGAAGTACAGGAGAGGTGCCATTATCAAACCCGATACCAGACCCACCTTAAGGGTTTGAAAAAGCTGTTCCCACTAACAAGGCTGATTATTTTGACATCTGGACTAATTTGCAGACATTTGCTAGAAATTAAAATGTTCTGTGAATTTACTCTAAGGATATGTCTGATCATGTTAGTGATTCTGTGTCGGGGGGGTCTAATGAATGAGTCAGTGCATTTATATGAATCTCAGAGTGATTTCCCTCACCAGCTTAAATCACGCTCCATATATATATATATATATATATATATATATATATATATATATATATATATATATATATACATATATATATATATACATACATACATACATACATATCTACCACAAAGTCCAAGAGGGTAGATCTTTCAAAAAAAGAGATGTGCAAGAACAAGGGGGCACAATTTGAAGAAAGAGGGGGGATGGCTCAGAGGTAATGTGAGGAATTATTTCTTCACAGAGATGGTTGTAGATGCATGGAACAGCCTTCCTGAGGAGGTCATAGAGTCAAAAACAGTGGGGGAATTCAAGAATGCATGTGACAGACATAAGGCAATTCTAGTGGGGGTAGGAGGAAGTAGGCTGTTGGTTAATTAAGATCTGCAGCTTATCAGTTAGGTAGGGAAATGGAGAGACTAGATGGGCCAAGCGGTCCTTGTCTGCCATGAAATTCTATGTTTCTATGTTACCATCATTGAACACTGCTGTTGTTTTTTTTTTGTGAAGGCATGTGAATGCGACCTTCATGCCTTAGCAAGGCAGCATTTGAAACCATATTTTGTTAACATGAGCTAAGCAGACCTCAAAGCTGTTACTTCCCTTGGCAATAACACTGATTTAACCATCAAGCCAGCTAATAAGTGTGATAGTATCATGGCTAGGGACACCCCTAAATATACTGCTGAGGTACAATGTCAACTTAGTAACACTAAGTTTTATTGTCTTCTTAGTTGTGATCCAACTATGACATTAAAGATTGAAATAGATGCATACATTATGGGGACACATTTGGGGGGGCTGGATAGACATACAGAAAAGGGATTTTTTGATTAAATCCTTTCTGGTTTATCAAACCATCTATGTCCTCCATAAAGTGCATAGGAGCCTAGAAGCATCACCTGGGAGACCAATTATCTCAAGTAAAGATTCCCTAACTGAACCTTTATCCACCTATGTAGGTTGTTATATTAACCCCTTTGTTTTAAGACATAGCTCATATATTACGGATACCACAGAAGCATTGACTGTCATGCAGGATATCCACCTCAATTCAAATGATCTTTTGATCACACTTGATGTGGAGTAAAATAGGGCAGTTGGAGTGAATGAGCAGCTGCATGCTATACCGTCACAGAGAAATGGCAGCAAGGGCTTTTTGGATGTGCTTTTTTTAATTTAGAACAAGTATGCCACCATTGCTGGAATACTGAAATTTATATTTCCAAGTTCTTTCCAGACCATCCTGTGCTGCTCTGCAATTATCTGTGTTTTAGATTTTTTTTTGTTCTGCAGCCCTACATTGGAGGCTAGGAGGCCAGACAGTGGAGTAGCCTGCCCCTGCTGTCAGTTGAGCAGGGAGCCCTGTGGATGGCCGGCTGCATAGAAACCCACAAAGAATCTGTACAGAGCAACAGTGAAGAGTAAATAGAGAACAGTGAAACATAGAAACATAGAATTTGATGGCAGATAAGGACCACTTGGCCCACCTAGTCTGCCCATTTCCCTACCCAATGGATAAGCTGCAGATCCTAGTTAACTAGTAGTCTACTTCTTTCTACCCCACCCCCTAGAATTGCCTTATGACTGTGATCTGTGAACTATGCTGAAAATGAGTTTTTTTTGTTTTGTTTTGTTTTTACTCACTCTGAAAACCGGAGTCATTGTCTGTCCCAGCTCTTGGTCCAATGCAGTATTTAATAAGGAGTAGTTTGCAAGTTGAGAATTTTGAGAACTCTTTAAGCATTTGGCTAGTACATTTTAAGGCATTCATAAGGTAGTTATCTGTGGAGCCCTCTTGAAAAAGAGTTACAGTTTACCTTATAGTATTCATTTCTACAGTCCAAATATTTTAATAATAACATTTCTTAATATACTGTTTATTTACATCTGCCATTTCATTCAAAATTGTGTATGGTGTTGGTGGTGATGCTCTGTGCAGTGGATTTGATTTGATTTGCTGTTGGCCAGATTCACTGAACATACTGTTCCTTGCTTTGATTATTCTACTGTGGCTCATTGAATATTTTTATATTGTTATTTTTGAAAGTTTTATTCTTTTATTTAAAATTCTTTTTCGACACTTTTAAATTTCATGACACAGAAGTCATGTCACACCTCTACAAAAAATGTGCATGCACTGGCATCCTAAAGCAGACAGCCATTATCCCTCTGAAGTCTACTTGTTCCCAAGGGAAGTTCTCTACAATTAGCTTTTTTTTTAGATAAAAGCTGTTTCAGCATTTCTTTTTAGTGTGAGCAGTGGCATACCTAGCATGAAAGTGCTGTGTATATTAGACCCATTTGAGAAAGTGCTGCTTTCAATGGAGGTGGTAAGATATGCTAAATATACAGTATATAGAGCTTCTATATTCAAACAAATTATTATCTGGAATGGATCCTCATTTTTAATGAGGAAGCAAGATATGAACCTTGATTCCTTTTATAAATAGGTTGTGATTCTTACATAATAATAAGCAAAAGGTTCTCAATAATAAGTAATTATACAAGATAATGCACATAGTCCTTCAGACTTAAACACATTATTATCTGGATTACAATTGTAATCCACGCTCTAATTTTTTACATTTTTTATGTTTGGTTGGGAGTGTATTCTTTTGTTTGGAGTAAGATCATGTTTAACATTATAGCAGTTAACTTTTTTTCTTCTAGAGGTTTTACTAGAGATTGATACAGTTCCTTTTTTTATTTATTTATTCCTTAAAGACACTGAAAATGACACACTCCATATATTCATAAATACGATGACGTAGTAACCATAGTCCAATTTACATCAAAAAGGCAAATTCATAGCTCAAGAAGGACTGCTTTAAAAGTAAGCAATTCTCAGGGAATGTTCATGGCTTCAAGTTTAATTTTAATGGGTAGACACAGAGCTTCATACCTCTGCAATTGTTTAGCAGAGACATAGTGTATCCTCTCCAAAGCGTGAATACCAATCATAGCATTAAGCTAGGCTTTGAATTAAGGAGGATCCAGGTCCTTCCATTTTAGAAGGATCTTTTTATAAGCTTGGGCTAAGCAGATATTGAGTAGGCTCTGTATACTTGGGGACAAATTACAATATGGCGATCCAATTCTAAACAGTGTCCAAATAGGTTTTTTGACTAAGGGAATTTGAATGGCATCAGAAATGAAGGTCAGGATCTGGTCCCACCACTGATCCAGCTTTGGGCACTCAATAAACATATGTTCTAATGTAGCCAAATCATTTTGGCATCTAGGACAGGCAGAAGAAATACCCAGGTTTATCTTGTGTATGAAAGCCTGGTGTGGTACACATGATGTCAAATATTAAAGATGACTTCTTGCATCCTGATGGACTTGAGGCCCCAATGCTTAATATTTATAGGTCTTTTTCAAACATGTAAAAGGATAGAGGCATTGTTTTTTTTCCCATTTAGTTTTTAGCTGAATAATTATCTGTGATGACGGTGGTGAAATAATTTTATAAATTTGGGAAATCAATTTTGAATGTGAGGTTTGTTGAAACAGATTCTCCAGCTCCTTTAGCTTACCATCATCTCTTTTATTTATGTTTTTGTTAATAATGTCCCGCAGTTGCAAGTAGCAAAAAAAATGTGAGAATTAGGTATTCCATATTTCCTTCGTATAGCTTCAAAATTTTTAAGGATTCTTCCTCTAAACACTGCCCAATCTCACTTAACCCATTATTGTACCACATTTTAAGAAAGGGATTTTAGATTGAAGGCTGAAAATGGGTACTGAAATATATAGGGGCATTTTTAGAGAATAAACCTCCGATGTTCAACACAAAAGATTTCATTACATATACGGTATATAATGTAGTCTTAGTAGTAAATGATAAATTTACCCTAGCTTTACTAGGAGCAATATACAAAGCATGTTTAATATTATGGAAGGGGGTTTGCAACATTTCAATGCAGAATAATGGATCATGCCTATTCATATTAAACCAGGTCAGTATGATAGCAAGATTAGCTGCACAGTAATAGATTTTGAAGTGAGGGGAGTGTCAGATCAGCTTCAGAATTGGATAATATAAATTTATCTATTTTTAGCCTCGGCCATTTCCCTTTCCACAAGAATTTTTTAATTAAGCTCCAATAAAAAAATTTTCGGTAAAATTATCGATACTGTTTGAAAAAGAAACATAAACTTAGGTAGAATAGCCATTTTGATAACATTGGTTCTGCCCATCAACATATACAGAAGAGTTTCTCGGTATGTAAGGTGTCCTTTAATTTCTTCCAGTAAAGGATCAAAGTTAAGTTCCCGAAGGCTCTTGAGTTTGTCATCCAATTTTACCCCTAAATAGATAATTTGAGAAACCTTTTTTAATATTGTATTGCGACAGAGGTACAAAAGGATTTGTATGGAACAAGGATTACAGGACCTCAGTCTTAGGCCAATTAATCTTGTAACCTGACTGCATGCCAAATTGTGATAGTAGTTCTAAAATAGGGAGGAATGATTTATTAAGATTTTCCACAAATATCAAGGTATCATCTGCGTAAAGTTTAACGTATTGTTCTAGCTCTTTGATTATAGGGCCTTTTATACTTGGTGATGATCTAAGTGTAATAGCCATAAGCTCTATAGCTACAGCAAATATTAATGGTGACAATGGGCAACCATGCCAGGTGCCATGCTGCAAGTGGATAATAGGAGATTAATCACTATTCATTCTAACCCTGGCTACCAGACCTGAGTAAAGAATATCCACCCATTTACAGAGTCAAGGGCCCAAACCATACTTGTTCATGATATATTTTATATATGGCCACTCAACTTGATCAAAGGCTTTCTCTGCATCAATCAATACCATTGATAAATATATTAATAAATCAAAATTTTGACAGTGATCCAAAATGTTGATAGTGTAGCGAATGTTAGATCTAAGTGACCTGCGTTTAATAAAGCCAGTTTGATCTGGATGAATCTGTGTGGATAAAATCATCTCAAGTCTGGTAGCCAGGGCTTTTGCTTGTATTTTAGCATCCAAAATTGTTAGAGATATTGAACGATATGAAGTTTGATTCTTAGGGTCTTTTTCTTTTTCAAGAAATAATGATATAGTTGCTTCTTTAAATGATGGGGCCAATATCTGAGAGTAGTAAATATGATGAAATAGTTTTTTGAGGTGTGGGACCAATAGTTGCTGAAAGGTCTTGTAAAAGTCTAACAGGAGACCATCCGGACCAGGGGCCTTCCCAGAGGAAAGAGTACTAATCATGAGAATTATCTGTTCCTCAAAGGTGTCACATTCAGGATTGTCCATAAATTCAGATAGGACCATAGGGAACTCAGTTGTAGATAAAAAATTAGATTGTGAGTTAAGGGAACCAGAATTTTCTGAGGTGTATAAATATTGATAATATTTGTGAAATGTCTTATTAATATCCTTAGGAATTTTATGAGTTTGCCCTTGTGGATCATTAATCTGTGTGATAATGTTTTTCTGTTGCACTGCTTTAAGTTGTCATGCCATATTTTTTTTTTTGTATACATTCACCATTGAGTATTTGGGTAATCTGGGGAATTATACTGGCAGTACAACCATTTACAGGTATGATAAATCAAAGTTTGACCTGATGGGAAAAGAATTGGCAGAATGGAATTGGCAACTTGAATTTGCAGATCTATCAATAACAGAAATGTGGGGAAAATTAAAAAGCACTGTTTGCTTACTGGTACATAAGCATGTACCAGCAACAAAGAAATATAATGGATCCAACAATTCTCTCCCCCCATGGCTGACCCCTCCAGTCAGGAAATTAATTAAACTAAAAAATATTGCATATCTGAGGGCAAAACACAGTAATAACACAGTAATAACAGTATTTGCTGGGAATTGTACAAGGAGTGTTTAAAAAATACAAAAAAGGAAATTTCTACAGCAAAAAGGAGTTATGAATATAAATTAGCAACTAAAGTACAAAATAATTATAAATCCTTTTATTCATATATCAACTCTAAAAGGGGTGATAATGGAACCATTACCTCCCTAAAAAATCAGGATGGTGAGTTGACCTCAGATAATCAGGAGATTGCTGAACTATGTAATACATATTTTCCTCAGTATTTAATAAAGGACCATACTGTATGTAGTAACAAATGATAGGAATGTATCTCTAGGTTGGAGTGTTAAACTTAGTACCGCTGATGTAGCTAAAAGATTACTGGAAATAAATCCTACTAAGGCACAGGGACTCATATTTTACAGAAAGCTCTGGATATGGCTAAGGTACCAGATGAATGGAGGCAGGCTATGGTTATTCCTACATATATAAAAAGGGATCGAAACAGGAGGTAGCAAACTATAGACCCATTAGCTTGACCTTGGTCTTGGGTAAGATCTTAGAGAAAATAATTAGGAACCAGATCTTGGATTTTCTAAATAGTGAAGATATTACTGATTGCACACAGCATGGATTTACAGAGGGTAGGTCATGTCAGACCAACCTCCTAGAGTTTTATGGCAGGGTCAATAAAGCCCTGGACATGGGTAATTCAGTGGATATAGTATTTCTTGATTTCGCAAAGGTATCTGATAAAGTGCCACATGAAGAGTTGATTAAAGCTCTCAAAGAACTAGGGGTCCATGATAATCTAACTTACTGGATAGAGGCTATGTTAAAAGACAGGAGTCAGAGAGTGTGTAATAGAGGAATATGTTCTGACTGAGTAGATGTGACTAGTGGGATACCCCAGGGATCCATCTTAGGCCCTTGCCTCTTTAATCTATACATTTCGACAATGTGTGTCAAAAACCGGATGTGGCTATCCAAATTCACAGATGACATGAGGGTGGGACTTCCTGTTCATAATATTGAAGAGGCTAATATCCTGCAGGCAGCCCTAACAAACTTGGATGCATGGGAAAAAGCAAAGAGATCTACTGTACATTAAACATGGAGAAATGTGTTGTTATGCATATGGGGAAGAAAAACATGCAATATAAATACAAATTGGGAGGTAGAAAGTTGAGGAAGGTATAGAATGAGAAAGACCTGGGAATACACTTTGATAATGAACTAAAATTCAGAATACACTGTAGTCAGGTGGTAAAGAAGGCTAGTGGAATACAGCACTGCATATTTAAGTTCATTAAAAGTAGAGATAGAGCAGTACTATTGCCCTTGTATACCTCATTGGTGCATCCACATATGGAGTATTGTGCCCATTTTTGGGCACCAGGCTATAAGAAGGAAATTACAGCCTTGGAGAAGGTCCAGAGAAGAGCTACCAAAGGCATAAGAGAAGTACGGGGACTAAATTATGTGCAAAGATTATAATATCTTGGACTTTACTCCATAGAGTTCTGTAGATTACATGGCAATATGTGCCAGACATTTAGGGTACTTAAAGATGACCATCTAAAGGAACAACTAGGCCTGGTACTAAAGAAGCAGACATACGATACTAGAGCTAATTGCCTTCAGATGTATAAAGATAAATATAATACTAAAAGAAGGGAAAAGTGGTTTAATGTGAGAATTACAGGCATATGGAATGCACTTCCTAATAAAGTAGTGTCAAGTCCTACTATGGATACTTTTAAAAATAGGTTAGATGCACACTTAATACATAAGGGTGTACAGGGTTATTTCTAGAATTATGGCGAGCTACATGGACATGTGTCTTCTATGCTCAGATATAACCTATGAACTACTGGAATAATAGTTGCTTTTGGTATATAAGACCTGTTTTTCCACTGTTTCAGTGGTTAAACTGTTAATTCTTCTGTAAGGGATATTAATTGTTGGTGCGTTTGTTAGTCGTTAGTGGACATATGTGCAAGTTCCAAAGTTGCTGTATTATTTTCTAATTCACTTAATCTGGCTTTCCACTTTTTATTTCATGTAATTTGATAGGTAGTGATGGAACCACAAATATATGCTTTAAGCAATTCCCAAATAACATATACTGTATGTTAGTATCATTAGTTGTAGTGATAGAAAAACATGGGTCAATTTCCTTTTTAATACGAGCAATGAAATGGAAATCTTTTTGCAATATTGGAGCCATCCTAAAAGAAAAAATATTATTATAGTTTAGAACTTGTATGTCAATTAAAATTGGAGCATGGTCTGATATCAGTATATTATGGTATTTAATAGTTGGTATTAAATACTCAGTGGATTGCGATATCAAGAAAAAATCAGTTCTGGAATAGGATTGGTGTGGAACTGAAAGGAAGGAATATTGACTCGAGTCCAGTTTTGTAATATGCCATGGTTCAACAAGGTTATAATCCCCCAGGAACTGAATTATTTTGGTGCCCGCTGATGTTATATTATCCTGGTGAATCCCTGATTTACAAGTACAGGATTCAATACCATGTTAAATTTGCCCCCTATAATATAGGGGACGTTGAAGTTAGCTAGTTCAAGAAATAAGTGACAGTAAGAACTGGGGGAATTTTCATTGTGTCCATATATATTGCTGATTGTATATGTATTCCCTGCCAGCATAACTTATGCAATGATATAGCATCCATTCGGGTCTGCAATAAGTTTAAGAAGTCTGTGCAGGCGTGCACAGTTTTGCAGAAAGATTTTAACATCCTGATGCACAACTTGCTCAAACAAAAATTGCTATTAAATGCGAAAAAAAAAAGGCCATGCTTCTGACCCCAAATAGCTCTGCTTCAATGCCACCAGTGGCAGGCATTGTAAAACCTATTACCACATTGTTTGGTGAACCCCTTGACTATGTTGATAAATTTAAATACCTTGGAATGTGGATTGACTGCCATCTGTCCTTCTTGGATCATGCAGATGAGCTCGCAAAGAAACTAAAACAGAGGCTCAGTATATTCTATAGAATCAAGCACCTTCTCACCTATGAGGCCAAGAGGAGGCTGGTCCAAGCTACCTTTCTATCATTACTGGATTATGCCGACTTCATCTATAGTCAAGTTCATGGGACATCCCTAGCCAAACTGGTTGTTCTTTACCACAGGGCCCTATGCTTAATTTCTGGGGCACCTTATTCTACTCACCACTTCGATTTGTACTTGGTAGTGGGCTGGTCATCTCTTGCATTCAGGAGACAAAGGAACCCTGCCCTTTGGACATATAGAGCAATTACAAGGATGTTGCCCCAGTACATCTCTGACTGTTTGCCCCTTTGTGCCTTGGGTAACTATGCCTTGAGAAGCCACTCTTATATCTCTCTAGTGATACCGAAGGTAAAAACCCATTTTGGCAGAGCACTCTTTAGCTTTGCCCTATCCCAACTATGGAATAGGCTTCAAAAAACTCTAAAATTAGCAAATCCCATAAAAGTCCCCAAATTTAAACTTCTTTATGCAAGACTTTTCTCTGAATGCTGTTTTACTTCTGATGTGCTGTGTGAGGTTCTGACATCCAGAGCTCAACCTTACCTCCTTTATGCTCTACCAATAGCAATCCTCTTCAGTCTTCTACTTCATGTTTTCTCTTAGGCTCTCCTTGCCTTGGCTGCTCTTCATTCTGCCAGGGCATATATAATGCATTAGTCAATATTAACATTACAAGTGTGAATCTTCTACATCTTGCTTGATTATCTATTTCATGTATAGTTTGGTATATTTTATATGCTGTTACATTTGTGCTGCTCTATATTAGGAGTAGTAATGCCATATCTGTGTATGTATATGTATATGTTTCATTTTTCCGATGTCATTTCTGATTGCCCAGGCCCACCTTGGAAAAGAGCTTACTCAATGGTGCTTCACCTGGTAAAACAAAGATAGATTGATTGATTGATTGATTGATTGAATAGCTAAAGATTTTTTTAAAAAGATGACCACCCCATGTGATGAATTTGTGTAGGGGGCATTAATCCCTGTTCCCCTCCTTTTAGTATGAAACATAAATCCCATGTAATCCAAACGAGACTCTAGAAGAAAGACACAGTTTGCACCTGTTCTGTCAATATAACTGAATACTTTTCTGGCTTTGAATATGTTTTGAAGACCACAGACATTCCATGATATAATTTTAAGTGACTGAGACATCTCTAATGATCTTGAATAAGTACAGTATAAGCTACTGCCTTCACCCAGCAAATAAACATATGTGCGCCATTGGATTATGATATCTGAGGAGAATTCACTTTTTATCATTCTAGTGTCATATTCATAATTTAATTTTGTTTAATTAACTCTTTTATTAAAATAATACCCCAGTATCCCATCCCCCCACTCCCAACTAATTTTAACCACAATCTTAACACTCACCAGATCCCTGGAGCATACACTGTTTATCCTACAGAAGACTGGAAAAGATGACAATATTTTTATATTACAGGGTAGGTAGAAGCAGAAAAATACTCCCTGCTGAATTTATGACACCATGGCCTGGATATTCAAACTGCGCCAGGCTGTGGCGCAAGCCTGGGCACAGCTCAACTTTGTTGCCCAGGGGTGTGGCCTGGGTGATATTCAACGGAGCTGCGCTATGGTGCAAAAGCTTTGACTATCGCATCCTGGCCACCCCCATTGTGCATGGTGCAGTGGCACTGCACCAGCGCAAGTGGCCAGAGTGGAGCATGGAGATGCGCTAGCGCAAGTGCCATTGCACCATGAACAGCGTCTGCGATATTCAAAAGGGAACATGTAAATGGGGCCATAATTTATGCATGTCCTTATGGCCCCATTTGCATCCCATTAGCATGCAGGTGTGCCGATCCCCAACGACTTGCGCCTGGCGCCCTGCCAGGCAGCAGCCGTGGGCCGGCGCCCCCTGCAGCTCGATCATGGGCATTCATCTAAAAGAAAAACCCCCCATCCAATATCCCTGATGGTCCAGTGGACCCCAATGTGCCCGATCGCAGGCATCGGTATAACCCCCCCGTCCAATATCCCTGGTGGTCCAATGGACCTCACTCTGCCTGATCGTGGGCATCTTTAAAACGTAGAACAGTCCTAGTACCCTGGTGGTCTAGTGTACCCCCCTCCCCACCTGCCCACTGAGCCCCACCACCCCGCTCCCCCCCAGTCAGCTGGCAGGCGGCAGCACCCCACCTGCCTGCCGCCCCGCTGCCTGCCGACTGACAGCTCGGTAGGGCTGCATGCCCATTAGTTCACAGCGTGAGCCAATGGGTGTGCAGCCCATACCGTACTACTAAGTCCAGATATGTGAATGAATTCATTCACATATCTGGAATGTGCTATATGGTATAGGCTGTACGCCCATTCGCTCACGCTGAGAACCAATGGATGTGCAACCCTACCAAGCTGTCTGTCAGTGGGTGGCGGGGCGGCAGGCAGGTGGCGTGCTGCCGCCCACCGGCTGACCGGGGAGCGGGCAGTGGGGCTCAGTGGGCGGGTGGGGAGGCAGACCACCAGGGTAATAGGACTGTTCTATGTTTTAAAGATGCCCGCTATCAGGCAGAGTGCGGTCCACTGGACCACCAGGGATATTGGATGGCGGGTTATACCGATGCCCGCGATCAGGCACATAGGGGTTCACTGGACCACCAGGGATATTGGACAGGGGGTTTTTACTAATGCCCATGATGTGGCTTGGGAGGGCACCGCCAGGTGCGGCAGGAACTCGCAGGTGGCAGCTGTTGTGTTGCACCCTACAATGCGACAGCTCACCTGTGGGTTGCCATCATTTGTTCCTTTCTTTAGGGCTTAACTTTGTGCAGACACAGGTAGGGGTTGTGCATGCATGAATCTGCACATCCCGGGCCGAATATCAGGCTGTGCAGGTTCTGCATGGGCACACCCCCACCTGTGCCTGCATACATTACTGATGCGCTTCATGATCGGATTTGTGCGTGCATTTTTCCTTTTGAATATCGTGCAGGGCGCAATAGTAGGTTGTGCATGCAACACTGTTGCGCCATGTGCAACCCTTTGAACATCTGATATATATATATATACACGATATATGTGTGTATATATATATATATATATATATATATATATATATAGGTAAAACTTTTTTATAGTTGTTGTTTCCACAGTGATAAAAGTGAGGAAATTATTAGGGTTGAAAATCCTTTCATTTCACTTTCAACCGGTATTGAGGTGCATTGTCGTGAGCCCTAACTCTCACCCCATCACATGTGTAAAGCAGCAGAAGTATAGGAGAATGGAGTGAGAGTTAGACCGACGACTCTAATGCACACCCCAATGCCGGTTGGGGGTGGGCAGGGGGTCCAAGGGGGGTTTTCAACTCTAACAATGAATTTCCTCATTTTTGTCACTGTGGAACAACCCTAACTAATGCATTAAAACAGAGTATTTTGCCTCTAATTTCCCTTCTTTTTGAGAATGATAATGAGAAATGGTGAATGTAATGCAGCGGCAGGAGCGCTCCCACCACGTGATGTCTTGAGGCTTAGTAACAGGAACAGCAATGCAAACAGAAGCACTAACAGTGGCGCACATGGTAACGCAAGTGCAAATGAGAACATAAAGGGTAACGCACACGGTGGCGTAAACAGGAATGGTCTGCCACGTGATGTGTTGTCACATAGTAACATGGTGCGTGCAAACGGAAATTTCAATGGGCATGGTGACGCAAACTAAAACAGAAAGAGAAACAGTACTGTAGACACAAATGGCAAAAAATAACAGAAATGCAACCGAAAATGAAAACGCCAAGGATAACGCACATGGTCGCGCAGACGTCAACAGTAAGTGAAACAGGTATGGGACCACAAGCAGAAAGGGCAACAGTAACAGTAATGTAAGCGCACAGGCTGATTTTCCCCAAAAGCTGCATTGAGAAAGACAGTGAGTACAAACAATATATGCATAGTAATGAGTATCGGAGCAGAAAATGAGAACTTGGATTACTAAATAGGTTATATCTCAGGAACCGTATGACGTAGAAAAAAAATTTAAAAGTCATACTATTTACAACTGTCCTGGCTAATTTTGTAATGTTTTTTCAATACAACACTGAAAGGCACATCTGTGAGATGTTGGCTCCGTTCCCTCTGAATTTCAGCCCAAAACTCCCAATGGTTCTTTTGCAGCGCAGTGCCAAAGAATCGCTGTCACTTTCCCACAGATGGAAAACTACTGTAGCAATTTGCGAAAGCTTTCGCAAAAAAGTTTGACACTTTCGTGAGCATGAAAGTAATTTGTGAAAGTACTTTTTCCAGAAATTTGAAAAACATATTTCTGGGGTGTTTTACCACAAAATAAAGACATGGCAAGCATCCTCAGGGTCCGACTAGCTGAATACAAAAAGAATTAGGTTGCTAGAGGGTCCCAAATTTAAATGCCAACCATTTTTCTGATCACCAACTGAAAACAAAATGGCCGATTTGATAAAGTAACAGGCCCATTTGCGAAAGTAAAAATGCATTTGCAACACTGTCGAACTTTTTGTTAACTTTTCTCATTGACTTATAATGGGAAACTGTTTTTTGAATAACTTTTGAACCGTTTAATATTTTTTCACTAGATCTTCAAAAGGCACATCGGGGATCCTGGCCGCACATTCCCTGAAGATTTCGGGCCAGTCGTGCAAACCGTACGACCTGTAGGCGTGACCGTAGAATTCCAGAAAAAGCGTAAACGTGCGCACAGATCATGCTTAATAACTCCACAGCCATATAACCGACCAGTACGAAACTTGGCAGATCCCAAGGCCTATGGTTTTTGATCATGTATTCCAAATGTCAGCCAAATCCATCAAACGGTTGCAAAGTTATTAAGGTGCAAAGTTTTGGGGTTTAACATAGAAATGGCTCCTCAACCCTATCTATGGAATGTGTGTGTATATATATATATATATATATATATATATATATATATATACACACACACACACACATATACATGTCAATAGCAGTCCCTTCAAGGTTCAAAGGTGGTCTTACACCATAAATAATAAATGACATTAGACTTAAGCTTAACATTATGCTTTGAGATACTATATAGATTAACCATATTTTATGTATAAAATAGCATCAAGGGCTCAGATACCAATCCCATATCTTCCCAGCTGGAGTTTGACCTAGCCTTCTACTAGCATAGTGCAATACCAGCATCAGTATCCAGCATATGGGATCTAGACTGACATTCCCAATCACCCCTCCACCCCCCCATTACTCTCTGTGTTCTTTGTTCCATGAATCAAGTTAAGGGTCAAAATGCAGTAGTTCCCTAGCCCAGGACAAGCTGAACCATACCTGAGACTTCATTGGTTCTCATTCTGTATATAAGCCCAGCCTAATGGGGAGAGTTAGAAGGGGTGAAAGAATCTACAATATTTCTTTACTGCTAAATATATACCCAGGCCCACCTCCCCACCCCGTTGTCTTAAGTGCATTCTTGCATCCCAAACTGCAGGCTCAAATTACTGATGCAGCCTGATAATACAAACAAACTATTCTGTACAAGAGACTGAACTTATACACGGTAATATAATCCCTAAAATGTACATCTGATTACAATTAAACCACCCATAATGTGTTTATCAAGAGTTCCAATTCTGGGTTTCCAGGAACTGTTCAGCTTTTTGGGGGTCTGAAAATGTCCAGGCTTTGTCATGCAGAAAAAATCTAATTCTGGCAGGGTGCAAAAAAGAGAATCTTATGTCATGTTGATTTAATATAGATTTAGTTTTATCAAATGCCCTGTGAGCTTGCAACATATAGGTGGACACATCCAGATAAGCAGAGAACCTGTGTTGCTCAAAATGAGGGCCACAGTCACCAGCTTTTGAAAAAATGGGATTGGATTCCCCTGTCCTTCCAGGCCCTTAGGGACACTATTAAATTTAAATTTGAATGTCTTGAGAGGTCTTCGAAGTCGGCAATTTTTGCTTTTAGCTCTCCAAGTTCTTTCTCTAGGGTCTTTTGTTTTTCTGGGGCTGGAGAAACGTTATCCTCTAAATTACTAATTCTGTTCTCTGCTTCTGAAGTCCGAAGTGTAAGTGCACCTTTCTGGTTCTGAATGGAGGTCAGTATGGATGATAACTCTGTTACTGCTGAGGTTATGACTGCAAAACCTGATTTTTATTTCATTTTGGTCTCCAGCTGATCATGTGCTAAGTCAGACATTTTCACAAAATCCAAATTCTTGTGTCCCCCCATTTAGTTCTCCCTCCTCCTCTCTGGGCTGGTATTACCTTATTTTGGTACCACAAGAGTCCCCCGATATGGTCTTGCCAGACATGTCCAAAACACATATAGGTAAATGATCTTCCACCAGAGCAGATGTATCAGGCATTGCTCCCTCATTCAACATCACTAATGCAGGAATGTTCTCCAGAAACAATGAATTTGTTGGAAAAGTTACCTTCAAATTGCAGTTAGCTCCTGTTCTGTTTGGACACACCACCTGTGAGGGCTATTTCCAAACTTTCATCGTCTGCTATAATGTAGTCTATTTCTTCTAGATCAGGAGCCAAAATTACTGACACATTGGTTAAACACTGACTGCCAAGAGGAGAGAGACGGGGGTTATTCATTGAAGAAGAACAGGGCCCATTTTTCACTGGTCTCTGATATTGCATTACCCATCACTTCAGAGGAGCCGTTCATGAGCTACGGCATTTGTGGAAGTGGAGAAAAGGGTCTACCTTTAAAAGCAGACTTAGATCTAAGAAAGGTATTTAACTTCTGTTGCTGCAGCCAAGTCTGATAATTTGTAGTTGGAGTGCGAGTTGTAGACATGTTACTCTCCCCGTTCATGTGGCATTTCTTTTTTTGGTGCATTGTTGTTCAGGGGGGATGACTGCATCCTGAATACTGGAGTCTGTAACTAATGACAAACTCTGACAAACAACCTGCTGAGACAGCCAACGAAAGCATTCCCCCATGGGGTAAATAGGACTTTCAACAAGGTGCCACAAATGCGCAGAGATGAGGAGAGCATTATAGAAACCAAGAAGTTAACTCAAAACTATAATGACACCATTAGTCCGGGCCTAAGACACTGACATTGCTTTGACTCACTCAGCCAGCACAGCAGAACTTACGCACTAGCCCCTCCCTGAGATTAATACATTACAGCAGTTAACTTGATAATCAGAGAAATTTTGGTAATATACATAAATTGGTGATTTTTTGCTTTATTGGTGATTTTCAGCTTTATTTACTTAATCTAGCCCACCAAAGCACACAAAGCTGCCAAAGGCATCAGAGGGTTTGATCCTGAAGTACTGGAAGAAAGGAAGCTATTAAGCTCCATTCCATGCTATGCAAATTGTCACTTAAGCCGCAATAAACAATTATTAACTGACAGGAGTACTTATGGGCTTTTTTGACCTGCTCACTCCTTAAATGTCCTTAGTATGATCCTTAAACTCCGCAACAGATTTGTTGTGTCTGAATTAAGACTACAGCTCTGCTTGACAAAGGGCTTATTTATCTATAGGAAAGCTGGAAAGTCCACTCCAAAGTATAAAAAGTATGCCAGTGTCAGCCTTTACGGAAATTACAGCTGAAAAGTAAGAAATATATGAGAAGGATAAGAGTCTGGTAAAACACTGACTAGGACAATCAGACAAAAATTCCATTTTGTATTTTGCACTCTTAGACCTTCAAGCATTTCAAGATCCAAGCACTTTAAGCACTTTAAGATCCAAGTGAAATTGAGATCTTGCATGATATTGAGTACTTGAACTTTTTTTCTGCATGTGCACTTTATTTTGGACACCAACTGGATATACTTGAAACCATTTAGTTTACACACAGCCTCGGAGACCAGTGTTAATAGACTCTAAAAACTGTATTAGGCTGGTTAATTTTTAAAGGTGACTTAAAAGCGACTTTTTATGTATGGTCTCCTATTTATTGATCTTGAAAACATATTCATCTCCACAAGCTATAAAATGATTACAACTATTTATTGGTGAAAACTATTTATTGGATAGATGGATAGCATTTCTATTGGCATATTACTGTCATAGCAGGAGTTTGGACTGTCTAGGATTTGCATACACTGCAGTACAAGCACTTTTTGTTGGGCTGTTTTTGATTTTTGGAAACAAAACTCTCAGAAAGCACTTTATAAGACTGCTTGCTGTTATTAACCTGAAACTAAGGTATAACCTAATCCTGTTCTATTGTTATATTATCATTACATTATTGCCATATTTATTGCCATTTATTGCTAAGCATAGCTTTTTGAAATTATCTTTCACCTAGTACTGTGTGGAATTTAAAAATTCTGACAGAACAAAATTCTGCAGAAGTTTTACATTTTCCATGAAATTTTGGCTGAAGTGAAATGGTGAAATTCCATCATGGAATTACTTGAGGTAATTTCTGTGGAACACAGTTCTGCAGATCTCTATATTTTCAGTGGAAACATTTCCGCAACCATTTTACGAAGATAACATGTAATATAATTATGAAAATGAAAAAAGAATACATGAATTTCATTGTTTTATGTTTGAGTATGAGTAACCAGATCATGAATTGTGTCCTCTTTGTTTTTCATTTGTGTTTCATTATATCACTTAAATCACCCAAAAGTGTATCTTCATCCACAGAATCATGTTCTGCAGAAATAAATAAATGCAGGATACAATTCTGTGGATATTTCGCCCCTGCCCAGAGGTGAAAAACTCTAATAAAAAGTCTGTTCTTATTATCACTCTCAATGCCTGTAGAGATTACTTCCACCATCTATATACTCCTTTCCAGTACAAATGGAACAAATAGGCCCCTCAAAGAGAAGGAGGAGGCGGAGGAGGGGAATGAGAACAGAAAAATAAAAACTTTACATGGCTGAGAAATGCAACTGACTTGTCTTTGACATAGCTACAGATCCTTGGTATGGCTGGAAAATCTGGGGAAACTTTAGGCGGGATATGTTTTCTTTTATCTGTAGCTTACGTGATCATGTATATATTTATACATTTCACTTTCCTCGTTGTTAGTCTCAAAACTAATGGGCAAAATGGCCACCTGGCCGATACCTATAATGGTACCTTGTGGCAAAGTTTCATGGGCGTGGAGACTGCCTTTTTTGCCACTCTGTCAGTTAGTTGTCTAACATTGAAATTAACATAATCAATGTGGGGCAATAGTGACAGCATTACTAGGATAACCAAATACATGCCTATCAATGGTAATGTCTGTCACTCCTTTGCTTCTCTGAACTACTCGACTTCTATAATGGTTTTAATTATTTACAACAACCACCCTAACAAGGGTAATAAACTCTGTGGTGCAGGTCTATATTAGCAAAAATGAACTACCTGCTGCAACTGGGGTCACTGCTAAGCTCTACACAGGGGCATTGGAGGGGTACTGGGTTCATGTGTGACATATCTGGAGTTGTGTTTGATCAAACCCCAAGAACAATGGTCAAATACACTAACAACAGGACTGTGTGGTTATTTTTGTTCTATCCTGACTGTAACTGGGGATCTGGGTACCAGCTGGAACCATCTGCAGATGGTTGCAATAAATGCCACAGACTGATGTGGAGGTACCTGTTGCACTGCACTACAGCCCAAGTTGGAAGTAGCAATGCAAATGAGATCAGCTGCCATTTGTTTGTTGTGCTCTTTGAGCCCTCCCTCCCTCCCACCCCAATAACACATACTCATGTTCTTTTACTGTTAGTATCTGGGGTTGATAATGGGATGCATCTGTCTTGGGCATGGCTGGACTTATGCTGAAGCACTCTAGTACACCATAAAATCAGTCTTGGTGGCCCTGGTTGTACTGTGCATGGGTTTGCACTGGTGGGACTCGAATTGATGTTCCTTTGTGGGAGTGCACACCAAAAATATTGCTCACACTGGTGATGGGAGCAGGTGGAGGGGTATTAACTCTTGTTTAAATCATATGCCGCTATCACCTGTTTCATCTATATGCCACAGCATGCTGGAATGAGGGATACTGCGGTTCTGTGTTCCCCTACAAACTGGCACATGGAGAATTGTTGTGGGTGTGCAAACTGTGTGGTGTATTTTATTTTATTTATTTATTTCAGAGATCAGAAAGTACCTTTGAGTCAGAGACTCATTTACAAAGGTTCCACGTCGCATATAATGAACAGTACAAAGTTAAGGTAACATACAGTGCAGGAAACAATTTACATAGGTTCTATGTCACATATATCTGAACAGTACAAAGTCAAGGTAACATATAGTGCAGGGAACATAAACACGCTTGATACATGGTAAATGTAAGAAATGAGGCTCGCAGTCTTGAACTAACAAACTTACGGAGGCTCAGGTAGGCATTTAGTAATAGAAAAAGAAAGGAGAATTGGTGGGGGTGGGGTTTTCCAGCCAGAGGCCATTGTCATTGCGGGTGGGAGGGGGCTTGTGGCAAGGTCAATAACAGTCACAGCAGTTTAGGGTCTGGAGGTGGCCCTTAAGGTGGGTTTTGAAGAGTCAGATAGAGTTTTGGGTTGTGACGAGATACTAACATACTAAAATGCCAGCAGAATAGGCCTAATGGTCTTTCACATCTGCTCGTTTGGTCAGCCCCCCACCCTGGGAGCTGACCTTGCTGACCCCTCTCCTTCCCTGGCTTCCCCCTCCCCAGTTCCGGATATTCTCACTGCATTGGATTTTGCTTCCAGAACTCTTCCCCTGTACCTGTCCCAACCGATCTTGAACCCCTCCACCGTCTCTGCCTCCACCAGCCCCCTAGGCAGTGCATTCCATGGCTCCACCACCCTGTCAGTGAAGTAGCACCTCCTCCTTTCTCCCCTGAATCTTCCCCCTCCAGCTTCCACCCATGCCCTCTAGTGGCCCCCTCCTACTTTCTTCGAAGCACCCTGACTGTTCCTCCCCTATTTACCCCTTCATGTACCTGAAGACCTCATCATGTCCCCCAGTCCCTTCTCTCTCCAATGTGTACATATTTAGCTCTCAAGCCTCTCCTCATAGGTCCTGTCCCCCAAGCCCCAAATCATTTTGGTTGCCCTCCTCTGGAACCTCTCCAGGAGTTTAATGTCCCTCTTTAAGTGTGGCCTCCAAAACTGCATGCAGTACTCGAGGTGCGGCCTCATCAAGCAGTTATACAGATGGAGTATCACTTCCCTCCTTCTGGAGGTGATCCCCCTAGTGATGCATCCCAGCATCCTGTTGGCCTTGGCTGCTGCCCTCCTACAAGTCTCTGAGTTGTTCATCTTGACATCCACCACCACCCCCAGGTCCCTCTCAGCCATCGAGGCCTGTAGCATTCCCCCAGGATGTACACTTGGCCCAGGTTTCTGGCCCCCAGGTGCAGTACCTTGCATTTCCCTGCATTGAACCTCAGCTTCCACTTTCTAGACCATTTTTCCAGAGCCTCCAGGTCCCCCTGTAGGGCCACCCTCCCCTTCCCTCCTCCCCATCCACCACCACCCCCAGTTTTGAGTCATCCGCAAAGAGACTCATCTCACTCCTGATATCTGTCCTTATGTCAGAGAGGTAAGCGCTGAACAGGAGGGGCCCAAGGACTGATCCCTGTGGGACCCCACTAATGACCCTCCTTGGGGATGAGACTATCTCACCAACTATGACCCTCTGGGTCTGGTCCTGGAGCCAATTGCCTATCCATCTGATCATCTGGTTCCCCACCCCCATTTCTCCCAGCTTATCTAACAGGTTTACGTGAGGAACAGAGTCAAATGCCTTGCTGAAGTCTAGAAAGAGGACGTCTACTGGTCTCCCCAGGTCCAAGGCACTTGTCACCCAGTCATAGAACTCCACAAGGTTTGTCTGATATGATTTCTCCTGGATGAATCCATGCTGTCTATCATCCAGGCACCCTGACTTTTCCAGGTCCCTCCCTAGCCTCTCCTTGACAATGCCCTCCATCACCTTGCCCACCACCGATGTCAGGCTGACAGGCCTGTAGTTCCCTGCCACCTCCCTTGATCCCCTCTTGTGAATAGGCACTATATGCACCACCTTCCCATCCTGGGGCACACACCCTGTCCTCAGTGAGATGGTGAAAAGCTCCGCCAGGGGTTTCGCCAGGACATCTGCAAGTTCCTTCAGCACTCTGGGATGTAATTTATCCGGCCCCGGTGTTTTCTCTGTCTTAAGGGACCTGAGGGCTTCCCTCACTCTCTCTGCTGTGATTTCCACTTCCACTAACTCTTCTCCCTGCTTAGCCTTCCCCCCTCCTGCCAGTGATTCTTCCCCCTCTCCCCAGACCCGCCGATCGGTAAGGGGATCCCCCTCAGTATCACTTTCTCCTCCCATGTATGATGCAGCACCCCCATTTTCCTTGGTGAAAACTGAGGTGAAGTACTCAATTAGTACCTCAGCCTGCTCACCCGGGTCTTGTGCCCATCTCTCCCCTGTTTTAATCCTGCTAATCTGCCCCTTCACCCTTCGTTTTTCCCCAATGTATCTAAAGGAACCCCTTGTTCCCTCTCCTAATTTCCCTTGCCAGGTTCTGCTCCTTCCCTGCCTTAACTGCCCTCACCACCCTAGTGACCCTTCTAGCCATCAGCTCATACTCCTCTAAATCCCTTTCACTCCTTGAGCACTTGAATTGCCTATAGGCTGCCTTCTTTCCCCGCACCACCTCCTGGACCTCCCTGTTCCACCAGCAGGGTTTTTGGGCCCTACCGTCTTACTCTTGCACAGGTGCTGATAGCATCCTGCACCCCTCTCCTGATGATTTCCCACCTACTATCAGCGTCCATGTCTGACCCAATCCCATCCATATGCTCCTTAAGGATCCTTCCCATTTCCTTAAAATCCGCCCCCCTGAAGTCAGTTACCTCCATCTTTGTGCAGCCTTCTACCCCTCCTAGGTCCAGGCATAACCAGACCATGACATGGTCACTCCCCGACAATGGGTCCCTTACCTCCAGACCCCCAATCTGGTCACTGTCTGCCAGGACCACATCCAGTACCCGCGCCTCTCTGGTCGGTTCCCCACCTGCTGAGTTAGGAATGCATCTTGAAAGACATACAACAACCTCTGTTCCCTGGTCACCGAGGATGTCATAGTCTCCCAGTCTGTTCCTGGCATGTTTAAGTCCCCCAACACCACCACCCTTCCCCCCTGCCCAGTCTGCAGTGTCTCCCAACATCTGCCACCAGACTCTCCTCCAGCTCCTCCACCAGTGCAGAGGGTCTATACACCACTCCTATTTTTACTGTCTTGCCCCCCCTTGTTATCAAGGTGACCCAAATCACCTCCATGGTTCCCTCCGCCTCCTCTACTCCCCCTATGCCAATGCAGTTTTTGACTATCATTGCTACCCCTCCTCCCCTTCCCTCCCCTCTGTCCTTCCTGAACATAGTGTAACCCTCCAGGTTCAGGTCCCAGTCATGTGCTGCAGTGGCCCAGGTCTCAGTGACCACTGCCACATCCACCGCTCCCTCAGTTAGCGTCACCTGGAGCTCAGGCATTTTATTGCCCAAGCTCCTGGCATTTAGCAGGACTACCTTCCACCCTTTCCCTATACTTCCATTTCCCCTGCTCGTGTTCCCATGGGGATTCTGTTTTCCCCTGGTCTGCACTTTACCAGTCGGCCTTTTCCCGCAATCATCCAGCTCCCTAGGGGGGTGGAAACAGAGTCCCTCCTTTATCGGCACCCCCTTGACAGCCTTTTCTCCCATCCCTTCCCCCTTCACAAGTTTAAACCCCACTTTTCACCAATGAACCCCACTATTTTCAACTTAAGGATTCCCTTCCCCTCCAAATTGAGATGGAGCCTATCTCTAGCATACAGCTCCTTATCCTCCCAGGTGTCCCCCCAATCCCCCATCAATCCATACCCTCTGGAGATGGGGTAGGTCATTCATCCAGGCGGAGGCCTTGTAGCTAAAAGAACTTTGGGATTGTGAGGTATCGCATTGAGGAACTGTGAGTTGTTTGCTGGAGTTACGAGTTAATTTAGGGATTGCAGATGGGTAGATTTGGGTGGTGAGGCCTGGAGGGGAGAGACCCAGGGTGATTTTTTTTGCCAAAAGATAGGTGTGGAATTTGATCCTATTGTTGAGGTCAAGCCAGTTGGTGGAGTTATATAAGGAGCAGGTGTGTGTGAGGCGGTCACAGCCCAGGACAAGGCAACAAGTTTTGTTGAGGGAGAAGTGGAGCCTGTTTAGGGCTGAGGTGGCGGCAGCCCTATAAACGAGAATACAATAGTCAAGGAGGGAGAGGATAAAGCAAGATACTGGAAGTCGGAGGGCGTCTTGGGTAAGGCAGTGTTTGATGCGGTATAGGAGTCCAAGGGGATGTTGAGGGCCGTGGACAGGTGGTATATGTGCTGGTGGAAATTGAAAGTTGGGTCCAGGGTGATGCCTAGATATTTAAGTGGGTCACTTGGTTGAGAGGGGTTTGGTCAGCAGTTAGGATCTGGGAGCAAAATTTCTGTTTTGTGTTTTGGGGGTGGGCTAAAATCATGAACTTGGTCTTCTTGTAGTTCAATATGAGACACTGAGCAGTGAACCACTGCTCTGCTTCATTATAGGAGGATTGGAGGGTATGGTGGAGTTGCAGAGTCATGGCTGGAGGCATAGAGGACAGCATCATCCGCATATAGCAGGAAGTTGCTAGAGCAGGTGCTAGAGAGGGAGCTAAGTTAAAGGCTGAAAAGGAGGGGACCAATGATGGACCCCTGGGGAACCCTTGAGAGAACTGAGAGACTATTGGACAGGATCATGCCAATTTTGAGCTGTTGCCACCTGCCCGTTAGGTAGTCTGTGAACCAGTGAAGGGCATCTGTGAAAAGCCAATGTTGAAGAGTGTGACTAACAAGAGGGAGTGGTGTACAGTGTCGAAGGCCTTAGAGAAGTTGACAAAAACAGCACCAGTGGTGTGGCCTTTGTCTAGTGCAGAGTGGATGTGTGCAGTGAATTCCAGGAGGGTGGTGGTAGTACTGTGCCCTTTACGGAAGCCATGTTGCTGTTTACAGAGGAGATCGTGTTTGTTAAGGTGGTCAGTAAGCTGGTCATAGACAATGCGCTCTAGAGCTTTAGATGGGGGGGGAGGGATAGATATGGGCCAGTAGTTATTGGTGTTGGTACGGTCCCAGCTTTTAAATATGGAGGTAATGGGGTATATACATGCTGAAGCAGGTGGGCTGGTTTGGAGAGGAGAAGGGGAAGAAGAGGAAAAAATCATAAGATGTATTGATAGTAGGAGTCACGGCCAGAAGCCTGATTCCAACAGAACCTTTGGATTGCTAATGCAGTGCAAACATTTAAAGTTACTGCACCACTGCTTGACCATGGCTGGGGCCACAGGTACCAGTGAGTACAGGGGATACATTTTTCTTTGGACTGAGCATCTGTGACAGACTGTTTGAAGAACAATACAAGCTTGCTTTTTTCCCCTCTTTTTTTAAAATCAGCCATTACTTGGAGAGGCATGATTATAAGATCAGCTGTGGGGCACTATAGAGTTAGTAACTCCTAAAACTTATCTGGAACTGTTAGGGGCTTTGGTTGTGGCTATCATTTTTCCCTCAGTAAGGCAAAGGGCTCTCCTATCTCTGAAGAGGGAGGCAAGTGTTTGTTTTTCTGTGTTCTACTTTAATTGGTACATAAAATATTTGATCAGTCATTTTAAGGTGCCTTCCAAAAATAGAGTCCACCAAATCAGTGTTGGGATGAAACACAGGAGATGTGGGGAGAGGGAAAGGGGGGTAGGGCAACCATAGTTTTAGTTGTGTTCTCATCTCAGAGTGCTCTGTCAAAGTTGAGAGGAGGCAAAAATTATTACAAGTTGTAGCTGTGTGGGCTGTTAGAATTGTTCTTGTTATGGATGGTGGTGGAGGGGGGTATTCTGCAAGAGTTATGGTTGCAGGGTTAGTTACATGTTTTTTCTATTATTCTGGTTGAAAATTTTAGGTGTCATGGATACAGTCAAAATAAGTTTGTAAAACACACACAGGAATCTTCATGTAGGGACATTCTGAAGGTTTATGACAATGGATAAGTTATTGCAAGTAAGCTCTTGGAATGTAAATTGGCTCAAGTCTCACATAAAAAGGAAGATGATACTGGGGAGAATAAAAGTTTTGAAGGTTGATATGGTCTGTTTGCAGGAGACACATACAGTATGTCCTGCAAAGAGGAGGAGCATAATGGAAAGAACTGGTGTTGGGGAATGGTATTGCTCCTATTTTACATCTAAAGCAAGAGAACAGCCATTTGGCTATGACCTAGATTTCTGGTAGTCATTAGACAAGTTCATGTAGATAATGGGGGGGAGGTTTGAATTACTCCAGATAGAACTGAACTCTGACCAGGCCATCTCGGTGGGGTCCGTGTATGCACCAAATATCAATAACTCTGAGTTCTTCACATATCTGTCAATGAAAATGACAAAATTCTCTGGGCCCTGGGTATTAAATGGGGACTTTTTAATTGTGTTCTTAACAATACTTTGGACAGCTCCACAAAGTTGGGGGGCACTATGTCTCGGAGCACTACAGCCTTAAAAGACTTGATGAGAGACTGCTGGGCTCTTGGCAGTAGCTAAATCCCAAAGGCTGGGATTACTCTCACTACTCCCACTCTGCAAAGATGTATTCTAGACTGGATCTGGCCCATATGTCACAGGACATTTTGCTGAATACACATTCGGTGACCTATGATCCTATTTTGATTACTGATCATTCCCTCGTCCATCCAATGGTTTCCAGGATTGGCTCCTCTGGTACCAGTTGCACCTGGAAACTAGGCCCTATGCTGTTGAAAGAAATGAGTTTCAGCAACATCTTAGAACTCAGATCTGATACTTTCTAACTAATAACTCTACTGGCACCACTTCTGCCTCAACTAGATGGGAGGCACTGAAGACAGTGCTCCATGGCTCAATAATATCCTATGCCTCACACAGAAAAAAAAGATAGACACAAAATATATTAAAGATTTAGAAAAGGGGATTTTAAAAACAGAGAGAAGTCACAAGGAAGGTCCATCATCAGATAATTATAAAGAGCTACAAAAGCTCAAATGTGACTTAAACACAGCTCTCAGTACTAAAATAGAATGAGACCTCTTGCTTACTCATGTGGGCAATTATGTTGAGGGTGATGGGGGGGGACTGGCTGACTTGGCATTTGTGCAACAAATGGAACACAGAGCATAGCGCAAATACAGGCTGATGGTGGAAAATTATATCTAGGGAATCATGATATAAGGGAATGTTTCTGAGCCTTTTATGAAAGACTGCAAACCTCTGAACTCACATCCTCTGAGTCACAGTTTGAATCCTTTCTTTTTTTTAAGTTATTCCTTTTTTCTCCTATGGTCGGCACACATCCGGCTGCCATCCTGGAACACCCCGGCTACCATTAAGACCCTCAACCCCGGTGATACCCCCACAGATTGCCCCCATGGTGGGGAGGTGGCGAACTTCCCTTGCTCACCACCAGGACCAGATCCAGTGTACTAGGTTTGGCACCTTCAGAGCCAAGCATGTCCCAGGACAGCCATCAAGCCACGTGATAAAATTTTTCCTCTGTTTTGTTCCCCTTGGGGATGGGGCATGCAATGACACCAGTGGAGGCAACGTGCATGCTCTCACGCATACTCCTCCAGGCATCTGCCCCATCCCCACCCTCCTTGTCAGTGTCAGTGCTCTGCCCCAGCCTCCCCTAGGGGCCAGGCAATCGCTGACTACTGCAGCCTCCATCCCCAGAGAAGGAGCACAGTCCTAGGGATGCTTGATCATTCTCCTCCCCTGCTGACCCCTGGTGGCTCATGCTTATTCCCGAACACAGGTTGCTGGCGTGGTGTGAGGTGCGGCATCCAGTGCCTCAACCATCAGCACCACCGTGCGGGCATGAATCCTTTCTTAAGAAAACACAGGTACAAAAAATCAGTGATCAATATAAAAATGAACTGGAGACACCTGTAAAGTGGGATGACATAGTTGGGACACTTAAACACCTTAAGGGAGGAAAATCACTGGGCCCAGATGGGTAACCGATTGAATTTTATAAAATATTTGTAAAGGACCTTAAAGAAACATTACAAGATATGACTTTAGAATCTGTAGAGTCGGGAAAGATCCCACCTTCACTATGGTCGACCACAATCACGATGCTGTCAAAACAGGGCAAGGACCCTAGGTTTTGTGCATCATATAGGCTCATATCCCTACTGATGGTGGACTAAAAGATTTTTGCCCACCTTCTTGCAAGCAGACTGGAGAAAGTGCTCCCAGTATCATACGTGGAAACCAAACTGGTTTTGTTAAAGGACTTCAGGGGAAACTAAATCTATGACACACCTTTAATGTGGTATGGCATTGGTCAGGGAAAAATGCCAAGGGAAGTCCATGAATACTAGTGCTTGTTATCGAGAAAACATTTGATCAGGTGGAGTGAGAGTAGAGATGCAGTAAAATTTACTTTAGCCGGTGAAATTCTGGTTAAATCACAAATTTCACAATGTGAAATATTTTGTGAAATTTGAGCACTCCATGAAATATTTGGTGGGTGCAAAATGCAGATGTTCGCACCTGAATTGCAAAATTTCAATGGCAAAATGTGGAATTTTGCCCCTGAACAGCAACATTTCCCTCACGAGTGGTGAAATTATACCATTCACAAGTGAAATTTCACATTTTGCCAGCGGAATTTCGCATTTCGCATCAACAAAATATTTAGTGAAATGCTTGAATTTCATGAAATATTTTGCATAATGAAATTTGCAGATTTCACCCACCATTAAGTGGGTGTATGTATTTGCAGCTCTACGAAAGTTTGGATTAGCTGAAAATATGTTGAGATTGATTGGGCCCTATATAAACGCCCAACAGCTCAGATACTTACATAGAACATAGAATTTGATGGCAGATAAGGACAGCTTGACCCACCTAGTCTGCCCATTTCCCTACCTAAAAGATAAGCTGCAGATCCTGGTTAACCAACAGCCTACTTCCTCCTACATCCCCCCCCCCCCAGAATTGCCTTATGTCTGTCCCATGCATTCTTGAATTCTCCCACTATTTTTGACTCTACGGCCTCCTCAGGAAGGCAGTTCCATGCATCAACAACCCTCTCTGTGAAGAAATACTTACTCACATTACCTCTGAGCCATCCCCCCTCTATCTTCAGATTGTGCCCCCTTGTTCTTGCACATCTCTTTTTCTGAAAGATGCTACCCTCTTGGACCTTGTTGATTCACTTGAGGTATTCTAAAGTTTCTATCATGTCCCTCCCCCCCTTTCCTCGAGGCCTTACATCTTAAGCTCCTTTTGTCTTTCTTCATATGTCTTCTGGTGCAGACTCTGCACCATTTTGGTTGCCCCCTTCTGAACAGCCTCCATCCTGTCTATGTCTTTGCAGAGATGGGGTCTCCAGAACTGTACACCGTACTCCAGATGTGGTCTTACCAACTGTCTGTACAGAGGGCCAACAACTTCTTGTTTTCTACTGGTGATGCCTCTCTCTATGTATCCCAGTATCCCCCCAGTCTTCTTTACTGCCTTCTCACATTGCTGGCCCACCTTTAGGTAATCTGATATGACTATCCCCAGGTCTCTTTCCGTTTGTGTTGTTGTCAGTATCTCACCCACCACTGTGTACTCTTCCCCTGGGTTTTTGGTTCTCAGGTGCATTATTTTGCACTTCTTTGCATTGAATCTAAGCTGCAATACATTTGACCATTCCTCCAACCTTGTCATGTCCCTTTTCATCCTTTCCACCCCACCTTGCATATCAACCCTGTTGCAGATTTTTGTGTCATCTGCAAAGAGACATACTTTCCCTTCCAGTCCCTCTGCAATGTCACTTATAAAGACATTAAAAAGGACCTGCCCCAGTACTGAATCCTGCAGTACCCCACTAGTAACCCCCCCTTTCTTCGCTGTGGATTCCATTTACTATTACCCGCTGTGTCCTGTTGTCCAGCCAGTGTTTTACCCAGGCTACCTGGGACCCACTCCAAGGATGGTTAATTTGTTTATTGATCTTTTGTGCGGGACTATGTCAAATGGCTTGTTAAAGTCTAAGAATACCATGTTCACAGACCCTCCCTGGTCTACTACTTTGGTCACCTAGTCAAAGAATTCAATTAGATTTGTCTGACATGACCTTCCTGCTGTGAATCCATGCTGCCTTGGGTCCTGTGCCCCACTGAACTCTAGGTACTCAACAATTCTTTCCTTCAGTAGTGATTCCATCAGTTTCCCTACCACTGAGGACAAACTGACAGGTCTATAGTTTCCTGCCTCTGTCTTGCTCCCACTTTTGTGAAGGGGAATCACATTTGCCCTCCTCCAGTCCTCCCATGATTTATTAAAAAAGGGTAGTCAGTGGTGTTACTAGTTCATCCCTTAGTTCTTTTAGAATTCTGGGGTGAATCCCATCAGGCCCCATTGCTTTATCCACCTTTAGTTGTAAGAGTTCTTTCAGAACCTTTTCTTCTGCGAAAGGACTAATATCAACCCCCCTATCCAGAGTGCTTCTATTGACTGGAATAGTTATCTCCCGCTGCTTTTCCATTGTGAATACTGAGCAGAAGTATTCGTTCAGTATCCCTGCTTTTTCACTGTCGCTCCTCTGCCCAAACACCTTCCTCTTTATTCAGCCCCAGTATCCCTGCCTTAGTCTTTCTTTGCTCCCTAATGTACCTATAAAAGTTTTATACCTCTTCTTAACTGAGTTGGCTATCTTTTCCTCAGTTTGGGCCTTTGTTATTCTGACTGCCTTCCTCACTTCCTTCTGCTTTCACTGGCACAGTTCTCTGTTCTGCTCCTTCTGTGTTTCCTTATACTTCCTGAATGCTATCTTTTTCTCCCTTACCTTCCCCGCCACTTCTTTTGAGAACTGCAGTGTTTTTTTTTTCTTTTGTTTTGATTTGTTTATTTGCTTCACACAAAGGCTTGTTAATGGGATCCTTACAAGCCCCTATAAGTTAACCCGGGGCACTAGGCAGGGATGTCCCCTTTCTCCCCTATTGTATGTGATGTCTCTGGAACCCCTGGCTGCTGTTATTAGAGGCAAAGAAAACACAAAGGGGATTACAGCAGGTGGACAACATCACAAACTAGTGCTTTTCACAGACGATCTCTTATTGTACCTCAGAGACCTGTGAATTAGCTAAGCAGCGCTTAATGGAATCTTACTAGAATATGGCAAACTATCTGGGCACGAGATTAACTGGTCAAAAAGTGAGATGCTGATACTGGTTAAGGGTGAGGAAAGTTTTTTTGGGATCAAACCTTCTATACTTCAAGAGTGTTAAAGTACTAAAATACTTGTGAGTCATGATTCCAGGAAACCTATCACAGCTATATATGAAGAATTTCAGCCAATTAATAAATAATGTAAGATGGGAGTGTGAGAAATGGGACAACTTGCCTGTAAGTTTGATAGGCAGGATAAACACTATAAAAATGAACATTCTGTCCTGTGCTCAGGGAAGGTGGCTTGAGTAAAGAGAATAATTTTGCAACTTCCACTGAAGGCAGATGGTGGGGGCTTGCACCTCCCAACTTCAAGTATTATTTTTTTTCCTTTTCAATTCAAATTTGATTAAAGTTTCCAGTACAAGGTCATGTGATGGCAGCCTGAGCTAGAGCAGCAGTCCCCTGGAGCTCTGTTCTCTACTCCTTGTTTTCAGTAAATAAATGGTGAATGCAAGCTGAAGCTGCTTTAAAATTAATCAAATAGCGAGGTAACTTGCCTCTGACACTCAAGACAGACTTTCAAATGGAGATCTATATGAAGAAGGCGCCACCGAGACATTCTCCGCCGCTCACTCCGGAGAAGGATAAGGCCGCGAAACGGCCTGAGCAGCAAGCCGCTAGCTTGACAAAGATGCCTGCAGCAGTAGCAGCTCTCTCCAAAGAAAAGTTCTTAGAAATCATGCAACCACTTCAGGCCACCATAGCCACTATATCAGAGGATGTTCAAACAATTAAAGGCTCAGTGGACTCGTTGGCAAAGAGAGTCGGTGACTCTGAAGTAAGAATAACTTCCCTGGAGAAAAAGCAAGATAAGTCCGAATTGGAGACAGTGAACATGAAACGCAGAATGAAGAAACTGGAGGACAAACTGGAGGATCTAGAGGGGTGTAGTAGATGGAACAACTTAATAATCATCGTTATACCAGAGAAAGAGGAGGGGAATGCGGTGATATCATTGCTGCAAAAATTCTGCAATAAAATAGCTGGTTCACCCCCAAGTGGAGGACAGTATATAATTGAGAGAGCCCACTGGGCTCTGCACCCTCTACCAGCCCCAGGTCAGCCTCCCAGGCCAATAATATTCAAACTGTTAAATTTCCTGGACAAAAAACATATTCTGTCCAAAGTTAAAGGTATTAGAGAAGTGACCTGGGAGGGCAGAAAAATACTTGTTACGCAGGATTTGCCCCATTCAGTGCGAACACGGCAGCAAGAATTTCACCCACTGGTCTCCAAATTAGTGGCAGCTTCTAAACCGTTCAGAGTCAAATATCCTGCCATCCTGATGATCAAACATGAAGATAAATGGATCTCTTTTGACTCTCCTGTTCATGCCCTGCAAGAGTTAAAAGGAATCTTTCCAGATCTATTTAAGTGAAATCGGTGTGATATATTCTCGATCAGCAAGAGTGCTCATGTTTCAGGAGGTGGTTTAGCTTGGTAACAAAATATGCTGAATAGTTCATTCTCGTAACTCACTTTGGAGGGGTTAACACTTGAGAAATATTGTTTGAAATATTATTTGGCTTTGAGAGCCCCTGGAGTAGATATGAGACTATTCTGTGATTGTGCATGTATTATCAGGAGGCGCTGCACTTAAGTACAGAGACTCTATCTTAGGAAGAGACCTGCTAGCTATCGTGGGTGCAGACAGAAATACTTTGGTGACTGCAGTAACTGAAGTTACATGGAGGCTTATGCTTAACTTACCTCTGCAGTTTTGTTTTAAAGTGATGTCTCTCAGCATAATTTTATTTTCCTGTTTTCTTTCTTTCTTTCATTTAGATGCAGCAGGTGTGTTAATTTAATTAAAATTCGCATTTCGATATGAACTGTTAATATGACTCGCGAATCCTTAAGAGCGCATATCTAGCATTAAGAAGGGGACATCAGCGCTAATTATTCTGCCTAGAATAGTGTGGTAGTTTTGCGCATGGATGTGGGTAAGCCCCGTTTAGATATTAGAGCTCCTGCCTCGGGAAGAGGCTCGTGGGTAACCATCAAAGTAGAAGAGAGCAACTGTGAAGACAATAAGGGCTTAAAATGCCCTAGAGGCTCGATATAATTCATAAGAAAGACCTGATTTCAAGCTGTGTTCTCTGATAGAATTAGATTGGAGTAGCTGCCTGTGTTCCACAGCATGTAACTGAATCATATAAATGAATGCTTGACGCAAGGAATGTTGGACCTGAACATACTGTAGCATCATGGATAAGAAAGTCTTAATGTTTATGTATTACTCAGGACTGTATATCCTAGTTTATAGGCACATAAAGATGACTTTCCCGTTACATGTATTATAAGGTGCTAGGATTGATAGGTCAATGATAGTCTAAATACAGTTTATATTCAGATGTTGATTCTATTAGTGCTAAGCCCTTCAATTTAAATAGGTTAATGTAGACTTAAACTTGTGATTTTGTTGTGTTACTAGTTCCTGGTATTGATATTAAAAGGCTTAGAAGCTATACAAGAGATAGAGATGAGCACAGAATTGTTATGTATTTAATTACTACTCTTTCATGGGCATATGCATAAACAGATAATCGGGGCTCTAGGGGCAAGACTGCTGGGTTTGGATTGCTTTTGTATTAATCATGTGGCATTTCAAGGTTTGGAGTGCAGTTAATTTGAACTGGGGTTGGTTTTTTAAGTTTGGACCTGTAGGTTATAAGTTTGATAGTTATGGGGGGGGGGGATTGATGGGGTTTCTATTATGGGGGGGTCATAAGACTACACACTATCAGTATTCGGAGTTTAAAGTTAAGCCAGACTGTGCCTTGGCTTTCCAGTTGGAACTACTCTGTACTCTACAGGTAGTAGCTAGATTTACCTCTACTTTTGCACTATCATCTTAAGGCATGAGCAATTAATACCGCTTTATAAGTTGGAACGTCAAAGGAGCCAAGGATAGGGTCAAGAGGCAAATTATTCTGAGGCACCTACTACAACTGAGAGCACAAGTAGCCTTTTTACAAGAAACGCATTTGAAGAGAGAGGATATCCTCCTTTCAAAAGATCTTGTGGGACAAGTTTTTGGGCAGGGGTATCCACGAATAAGGGAGGGGTAGCAATACTTATGGCAAAGAATGTCCCTTTTAAATTGGTTCAGGAAATTTGGGGGCCTGGAGGGCCGATATATAATAGTACATGGCTCGTTGGAATCTCGCCCAGTCCTCGTTGGCTCAATATGTGGTCCAAATAACGACTCCCCCACCTTTTTTGTGCAATTGCTAAATATAGTGTTGACTAACCCACCAAAGCTTACTATATTAGGAGGGGATTGGAACTTAGTGCTCCAAACAGAACTGGATAGATCTGATCATGAGAGAAGAGGCCTATCCCCAGCACAGCGAGCAATGAAGGACCTTATTAACAGTGCGGCGTTGGTCGATGTTTGGAGGGTCTTTAATCCATCAGAACAACAATATACCTTTTTTTCTATGGCACATAGAACATATTCTGAATTGATTATATACTTACAAGTTCTTTTGCAATGTCCGGGGTCATGCAGGCAGATATATCAGCCAGAGTTTTATCTGATCATGCGCCTGTTAGCATGGAATTTTGGCTAGGGGTCGGGAGTAAACACTCCCCTCAATGGTGATTGAATAGCCAGCTATTGCGAGATGAATCTTCTTTGGGGCACATCTTGGACTTTATTACCTTTTTCCTTAACAGCAATCTGGGTTCAGTGGCTAAATATGATTTAATTTGGGCAGCTTTAAAATGCTCCTTAAGGGGTGAATTCATAAAAATGGCTTCCAAAAGGGTTCAGCACCAAAGGGCTTAGATGGACGCCCTTTTAGTATCCATCAAAAAATTGGAGTATAGTTTGTCCCGCTCCTCTTCGGCAGAGATATGGGCCAGGCTTTATCAGTTGCAGGCCCAGTACGCAGGATTAGTATCTCAAAGAGCCGAACTAGCCCTTCTGAGAACCAAATTTAAGTATTTGGAGACAGGAGAGAGGGCAAGCATGTTGCTTGCAATGCGTATCCGTCAACTAGAGTCCTCACAATTTATTACAGGAATCTATACGGGGCGAAACGGACAAGTTTGTACTGACCCTCAAGAAATTGCAAAAGCATTTGGTTCTTATTTTCAAGAGTTATACACAGTAGACCCAGCCTTACGGCCCACTGAAACCGATATAAATTCCTACCTCAGTTCTGTGAATTTGCCTAGGATTACGGACGCAGATGCAGCCTTCTTAGGTGTCCCAATAACCTTAGTAGAAATTCAGCAGGCTGTTCAACAGATGCCCCCAGACAAATCCCCCGGGCCGGATGGACTACCTAGTAATTTTTATAAGGTCTGCCAACCTGTAATAACACCAATTTTAAAGGTTGTATTCACGTATTGGTATGACAATGGGATATCAGACCCCAGTTTTCAGGAAGCTGTGATATCTCTATTTCTAAAGCAGGGGAAAGACCCACTTAACCTTGGCAGCTACCGCCCCATCTCCTTACTAAATACAGATGTTAAAATTCTGGCCAAAGTTCTCACAAATAGGCTCTCAAAAGTTATGGGTAAGCTCATAGGCCATGAGCAGGTTGGATTTATGGCGGGTAGGTCATCTCAAGATCATATGAGAAAGTTATTACATCTTATCACCATTGCTAGGGACTCTAGTACACCAATGGTGCTGGTTTCATTAGATGCCAAAAAGGCATTTGATAGAGTCTCATGGGATTTCCTATTTGCTACCCTGACCTCATTTGGTCTGCCTAAAGAATTTCGGAGATGGATACAACTTTTATACTCTCTTCCTTCAAGTAGAGTTAAATGCAACGGAATACTGTCTCCCTCCTTCAAACTGGCTCAGGGTAAAAAGCAAGGATGTCCCTTGTCCCACCTGCTGTTTAATCTATATCTACAGCCATTGCTCTGCAGACTGGCAGGTAATACTAATATAAAGGGGATTCAAATGGGAAATGCCAAGTATGCCTTTTCAGTGTATGCAGATGACATCTTATTCCATGTTGAGAGGCCAGGTCTCTCAATTCCAGCCATTCTAGCTGAGATTGAGGAATTTTCTAAAATTTCATTTTATAAACTAAATTGGGCCAAAACTAAGGTCCTTCCTCTAAATTGTAGGGTAAATAAGGCCGAACTCCTTCCTCTCGGCCTCTCTTGGGAAGCAAAGTCTGTCGTATACCTGGGAATAAAAGTTTTTAAGGAACTTAGTACCATAATAAAAGATAACCTTGGTAATTTAGCTAAAACAATAGTTGGGGACATGGAGAGATGGTGCTTACTTAACTTTTCCCTGTGGGGAAGGCTAAGCATAGCTAAAATGAATGTTTTACCGAGGATACTATATCCATTGGGTATGCTGGGTACTTACCTACCGAAAATATTGTTTTCCAAGCTACAAAGTGCAGTGAATCTTTTTTTATGGAATAAGAAAGGTATTCACAGATCCTGTCTTAAATTGACAGCCCCAAAAATCAGAGGAGGCCTGGCGGCCCCGTCCTTTTTCTTTTATTACATAGCACAACACATGAGTAAGTTGGCCTATCGGCATAAAGAGATTGGGCACTCAGAATATCTCCTTCTGTGGCTTGATATAGAGCAATACTTGGCACCCCAGGTTAAATGGCCTGTAAGGGCTCTCCTATATGTCTCCCCATCTCATATCCCTAAGTCCCTTAGAAGCAACCCCATGGGGTGGTTACTAAAGGCCTCTTACCAGATCCAAAAATATCTTGCAGTGAGGTGGTATCAATCATCCAATCAGCCTATCACCGTAACCCGATTTTAAGATCAGTGGTGCACCAATATCCCTCATATATTGGCTCTCAGTTAAATCCGCTGCAAAGTTTCAGATATTTGTAGAATGGAAGCCGGCCCTCTAACAACTGCAAGAATCCATTGAGTTTCAGGTAAAGAAGTATTTAAATACCTTCAAGTTAGTAAGGCCCTAACTTCCATTTTCTCCCAGGTCCCGCTGGTAGACCCTGGAGAAAGAGAATTAACTAAACTCTTACAGGTAACTTCCCAGCCACATTTAGTTTCTAATTTGTATAAAACCCTTCAGGCTTGGGATTCTAGATTGCCATCGGGGATCTGTTATTACTGGAAGGGAGCAAGGTATCCCGGAGGACCCCGATCTATGGAGGAAACTCTGGCTATCAATGTACAAATTCATAAAACAAGATAGGCTCAAATTAGTCCATTTCAATATTATGCATAACATTTACCTCACGTCAGTTCAACTGTTTAAGTATGGGACATTAGATGCACCACTGTGTGGTAAATGTAAGAAGGACAATGGTACGTTATTTCACATGTTGTGGTTATGTCACCATGTACAGGCCTTTTGGCAGTCTATTAATAATATTTTAGACCCTATCCTTGGCTTAGAAGCCCTGTTTACCCCTGAAACTTGTCTAATAAACTATTTCCCAGGTGGCGTTACCAAAGTTAAGATGGCACATATGACGCTTATCTCTGCAATAGCTAAATTGATAATCATGAGGCATTGGGCAGAAGATAAGCTTCCCACCATGTTGGAGTGGCACAGAGACAGCATCCTGGTGTTACAATTGGAAAGGCACATAGCTTCCATGCAAGGCAGAGTTAAGGCCTACTCATCCCTCTGGAGTACCCTTGAGACTCTCCTGATAGCCTGGAAGCCTTGATGACTGAATTTGCCCCAGGAGTGGCGAACTAATTGTAAATAAAGTGTGTAGTCTGGGGGGAAGGGGGATAGAGCTTGTTGTTATTGATTACTTGAGTTAATGTATTTTGTACTTGACATCTATGTGATTGTTCGGTATTGTCTTACTTATTGTTAAACTAATAAAACTGGTTTAATAACAAAAAAAAAGTTTCCAGTACAAAGAGTGAATCATAACAATGGATAGGATGACCATATACATTGGGTACAAAATATAGAGTGATTTGCCTGCCCCACCCTCCCACCCACCCTACCCCACTCCCACCCCGAACAACCCAGCACCTATGACACATTTAGCACTATACCTATGAATGTAGCCTATTAGTGCTTAACCTTGAAGTGCATAGAGAGTTTGCAGTGGTCCCCAAATCCTATCAAACTTCTTAAGTTTGTTAAATAAACTGGCAATAGTCCTTTCAGTTCTGAGACTTGCAAGTAACTCCTGAAGCCATTCAACATATGTTGGTACCTCCATATCCTTCCAATGTCTTAGTACCACCTTTTTAACAGATACTGATGTCAGAGCTATGTGATTCCTCCTGTTCACCACCAAAATGGAGGAGAAATCCCCAAGAAGGTAAATTTCAGGGGTGAAGAGGTCTGAGAGTCCCAACAGAGGATCAACATGCTGTTTAATCGCAGTCCAGAGTGGAACGACTTTAGAACAGCTCCAGAAAATATGAAGAAGATCTCCTTCTTGAGATTGACATCTTGTACAAAGGGGGGAGGACACAAGACCAAGCCTAGCAAGTTTCTGTGGAGAATAGTAAATATTGTGCAAGATCTTAAACTGCATTAGCCTAAGTCTGTCCTGCTTAAGAAACTTATGGCAACTCTGCCACAGGAGAGGTCAATCCAGATCTCTACCCTGAAAGAGAGAAGCCCAAAAGGAGACGGGAGCATAATTATCAAGGTAGGCCCAGGTGAAGAGAACACTGTATATTTTGGATACGGCATGAGGCAGACCCGCCAGCTCCATTAAGGTAACCTGAAAACTGATATTAGGAGGTGGGGGGGTCAAGGCCATTACCTTAACCAGGAGGTGACAGAACTGGAAAATCTTGAAAATATTTGTACGAGGTATTGAAAACTTATACATAATATCAGCTGAAGAATACCATTGACTGTTGGGTGACACAAACTCCTCTAAACGGCAATTCCTTATCTGAGAAAGCCATGTGGCTGGGAGATGCTTGCCTTCTAATTGAAAATTGGGACTGCCTGTTATAGGTTGAGATAAGTCCTTGAGATTCATATATCTCAGAAATGCACACAACTGAGTATGAACCCTGATAGAGACAGCTACAGGAGAACTACGTAGAGACTCTGGTAGGGAACTAATCTTGGTATATAACAGTGCAGCGGGGGAAAGACTGTGTTTTTTAATGGAGGCAGATTGGACAGCTAACCAAGTCGGAATGTATGTAGCAGCCACGGAGAGCTGGTCCGCAGTCAGCCATCTGAGATATTTATTGGCCTGGCTGGCCCAATAATTTAGCCCGATATGGGGAAGTCTTAAACCTCCTTTGGCTTTCGGGGCCGCTAATTTATAAAATGCCATTCTGGCCTTCTTATCCCCCCATATAAAAGTGGAAATCATACTGTGCACTTTTTTAGCCCAGGACAGGGGAAGCCATATATTCAACATGTTAAGGGGGTAGAACAGTTGAGGGAAAACATTCATTTTGATTAAATTTATTCTGCCCCATAAAGAGAGGGGGAGTAGGGTCCACCTACGAAGGTCAAGATCTACTTTATGTACCAGTGCATCAATATTTAGCTATCTGAGCCACGTTGTATTCCTTGTTAAAAGAATCTCAAGGTATTTAATATAGTCGGACTTCCAGGTGAGTCCAAACACAGTAATATCCTGTTTACAAACCCTATGGTTAAGAGGAAAAAACACTGTCTTTCCTACGTTAAGTTTATAGTCTGAAACCTTACTAAAATCCTCTATGAGCTTTAGGATAATGGGAATAGATGTGAATGGATGTGTTATCTGCAGCAGAAGGTCATCTGCATAGGCCGCTACTTTAACCATCTGCTCCGCCGAGAGAGATGCCCAATATACCCTGGGCTCCTGATAACCTTCTGATAAGTGGCTCTAAATAGATGTTAAAGAGAAGAGGAGATAAGGGTCACCCCTGTCTGGTCTCTACATATAATTTGAAGGGGCTAGAAACAACCCCATTGCATGAAATTCTGGCAGAAGGGAACTTATATAGAGAACTCACCCAATTCCGGAATTCCTTGGGAAAACCGAAAGCTTCCATCATAATTAATAGGTAATCCCAGTGGACTGTGTCAAACGCCTTCTCGTCATCCAGCGAGATCAAGACCATTGGATGAGGAGCATCTTTGGATGCCAAGAAGACGTGAGACAGGGTCCTCAGATGGTCAACTGATGATCTCCCTTTCATAAAACTAACCTGATCAGCCCCGATAAGAAAATGAAGTACTGCCTCCACATGGTCGGCAAGTAATTTTGCCAGGATTTTAATATCTTTGCTAAGTAGGGAGATCGGCCTATAGCTTGCCACCTGATCCGGCGGTCTATCCGGTTTGGGCAACAAGACTATTAAGGCCTTAAAAAGAGAGGGATCAGGCACTTTACCAGAGAGAATAGCCTGGAAAAGCGGCAGTAAAATGGGAATCAATTGCTTTGAGAAAGTCTTATAAAAATTGGAAGTAAACCTGTCAGGGCCCGGAGGCTTATCGGATGGGAGAGATTTGATTATTCTTTCAATCTTGCCCTCAGAGATGGGAGACTCCAGAATTATTTGCTGGGATTGTGTAAGAGTTGGCAACTGTAAATCACTCAGATATTCATAAAGTTTTTCCCTAGATGGGGAGTTGACCATAGGGCCATATAAATCCTGGAAATACTTTGTAAACTCCTCCGCTATCTCCAAGGGCGAGACCTTAAGAGAATTATCACTAAGAGAATGGATAGCAGGAATGAGTCTGGCGGATTCTTGTTGCTTAATATGCAATGCTAGCATTTTGCCTGCCTTCTTGCCCTGATCAGTATATACCACATTTGTTTTCAAAGTTGAGAATTTGGCATGTTCTGTTAACATTTTTAGGTAGGCTTCTCTTAATTTCATTAAGTCTTGTTTGAATGCCTCTGAGGAAGATGGAAAAAGAGCAGTCTCCATACTCCTAATTTGAGAGAGAAGGTTATAAATCTGAGATGCCCTTTCCCTCTTCCTTTTTGATGTTAGACCAATTATAATCCCTCTTAGATATGCCATAGCATATCCTGCTTCCCCATGGAGTTAGAATTAGAAGCAATAAACTGCTCTATTTGGGTTGCTAGATATTGAACCGTCTTTGGCTCCTTCAGAATTTGGTTGTTCAACTTCCATCTGCCTCCTTTATTTGGCAATGAGGCTAGAGCTATTAGGCAGGTGACCACAGAGTGATCCAACGGGGGCCCTGAGACAATGCTAGAACATATTACCCCTGGTAACAGGGTTTGAGAAATGAGGATATAATCAGTCCTAGAGGAGGTTGCATGCACCAGAGAAACAAAAGTGTATTCCCTTACATTGGGAGGTTATACGCGCCATATATCACAAAGACCAATGGAGTCCATCAGGTCCCTAAAGGCTCTTTGTGCCAGAGAGTGACCTTGATGGGATTGTCCCGACCTATCAAGAGCCTGATCAAAGACAAGATTGAAATCACCCCCTATGGCCATGGGAGTGTCCAAAAAATGAGTTAGGGCTTTAATTATCTGAACAAAAAAACTAGGGGACTCTACATTAGGGCCATAGATATTGACCAGGACAATGTCCAGGGTATGCAATCTACCTTTTACAAACAAGAATCTGCCCGAAGGGTAAGATATAACCTGAAGAGGTTTGAACGGAATTGACCTGTACAGAAGGATCATGACCTCTCTACTGTGGGTCATACCTTCCGCTGCAAACATCTGCCCAATTTATTGCCATCTCATCTTTTCAACCTCCCCCTTGAGCAAGTGCGTCTCCTGCAAAAACATAATTTCTGCCTTTAAATGGTTAATATGCTTCAGTATTTATATTGCTTGGTCTTATGCCTCACTCCCTTAACATTCCAACTGATAAATTGAATGTTTCTAGCCATCACTCATGTTGCCAGTTTGGAATCCTCCAAAGCACACATATACATGTATACTCCATCTATAGTGCTCCAAACATAGTATGTGCTGGGTTGTTCTACCCTTCCCCCAATTCTACCTCCACTAGATCTATTCCCCCAGCCACCCCCCAAAATCCGCCCACCCGAAACACCCCATAAACCCTAACCCCACCTCCCACACCCTCCCATATTTTACATGGTACATGATGTCCAGCAAACTGAAAAGTTCCTCTCCCCCCAACCACCCCACCCTCGTAAAACAGAAATCAGGAACAAAATTACCCCATAGCAATCAAAACACTCCAACAAAATAGCTTGTCCTCAGCATTAATAGCCTGACAATACCCCTAAATAATACCGGGGGGTTGGCTATACTAGCCCTTTAGAAAAAGTGATCCTCCCTGTAGTAATCCCATGAGCCATAAAATAAAATAACGTGGCCCGCAGAGCATGATGGATAAAACACAAAGGCGTTATGTGTAAGGATTAATCTCAGGCACCCTCTTGTGGCGTGACCCCTCAACATCAGTGCTTAATGACTAAGGGCAGGTAGTCCATAGCTACCAGCTGTGATATGGGGGAGAACTAAAAGGCCCAGAGTCGCTGTCCAGACCGCATTTTTAAATCAAAACCAGTGGCCATCACAGTTTAGAAGGGAGATTTAAAAAAGGAAAAAGGAAAATGGGAATCCTCCAGAGACAGCACTTAAGCAGGGTTGTAGAGAAGGGGCAAACCAGAGCCCAGTAAGGGCGTACAAAACCCTGGCATTCTCATCTATCCTTAAGTACGAGATCTCCCTTGATATACAGACAACCCATGTTTATTGCCCAGTAATAGCAGGGAGCATGAGGAGGAGTGGAATCTGAGAAAAAACAGGCCATGCTAACAAGGCCAGGAAGAGACCGCAATTGCCAGATAAGTCGCATATTAAGATCTGAGAGAGGGAAGCATTGCCCCCCCCCATTGCCATGAGATCTGGACAACACTCCTGAGAAACTGGGTTACCAGAACTAACAGATTGGGATTTAACATAGGAACATTGACCCCGCTCAGGTGCTCATTAAATGAAACCAAGAAAAACACATATGAGCCCACTAACCCCTGGCTCGTGAACCAAAATTGAAACAGGGATAAACCAGAATGAGAAATGTAAGCCCACAAAGTATCAAAAAGTCCTGAAGATGAAAACCAGATCGGGAACAAAATGTCCATTTTATATCAGAAAAAAGACCCCACTTGAGAGCTGTAGTGTAAAGATAGGTAACCAGTTACACAGTTTGTAGGCAGCCTGGCCCTGGGAGTATTGTAGAAAGATATGATTTACTGCAGATAGGCAGCTCCACCAAGTGGAAACTCGGCATGACTCTCTACGCCAGATCCATTCTCATATAGGCTTAAATAGATCAGGAAGTGCTTCTTTGAGCCCAGCAGATGCCGTCTCCACCTCCTCATAGGTCACCCAAGACCCATTTATGCAAACTTGAAGCCTTGCAGGAAAACCCTTGCGGATCTTAATTTCCACGGCGATCAGCTTGAGAACCACTTTATGAAATGTATCTCTTTTCTGAGGCACAGATAAGGGCAGATCTTGTGCCAACCTCAGCTTTTTACCTTCCCATTGCAAATCTTGCACCTCCTTGACCTTGTATAAGAAGTGTTGTCACTCCTGGAAGTTCAGAAAACGAAATATGAATGACCTGGGGGGGGCTCCGGCAGAGGGAGGGGGTCGTAGTGCACGATGAGCCCTTTCTATGATATAGCTAACACCAAAAGGGGAAGGGCCTGCCACCTTTTCCAGGAACTTTTTAATAAACTTGATGGGGTCTGAGCCCTCTTCGCCCTCGGGCAATCCAATTATTACTGCATTGTTACGGCGACTGCACCCCTCCAGGTCTAACACCTTATTCTCCATTTTCACTAGCCTTTGCCTCAGGGCCACCAATTCCAGATCAGCTTTATCCTGCTTCTTTTCAACAGATTGTATACATACTTCATTGTCAGCAGTCTTCTTAGAAAGCTCCTCCAGGGTATTAGAGATGCTTTTGATTTCCCCTGCCATATTCTGCATTTCAGCCTTAAAAGGCTGAAACTCCTCTAAGAACCTCAAGAGGGTAAGAAGATCTGCATCAGGACACTCAGTGGTAACAGGCAGCAAGAGTTACGAGGAGGAGGCCCTGGCTTTCTTAGAGGCCTTCTCGGGCGTCGCAGGAGGTGTGTGTTTTGGAGTGATTTTCTGCATCTCCTCATCCATTGATGCCCTGTAGAAAAAGGCAGGAGTGTTTAGAAAGGCAGCATGCAGGCAGTCTTCTGTAAAAGGCACTGAAAAACAGGATTTTGAAGGGCAAATAACGGGCAGTAGGTCGGAGCTGGCAGAGAGGCATCTTACCCAGCGCACCGCATCACGTGACCTAATCCCAACTTCAAGTACTATTATTGGGCTGCCTAGCTAGCATATTTAGAAAAGCCAAAAGGTAGTCAAACAACAGCCTGGAGACTGCTGGAAAAGGAAGCTATTGCATGGGGGGTAGATTCAGGGTGTGTTGTCTCCTTCATTGAGTCATACCCCTCCCCCCAGATATAAGAACACCCTAACATGCACCTTGGTGAGACTCTGGTTAGGGGTTCATAAAAATATCAATCACCCCAAGAGGATTCCCCTAACGTACCACTTCAACTGGTATTCTGTGGCTAAAAATGTTACAATGTGTTTCTCCATCAGGCACTGTTGAGATGATGTAAAGCAGGCCTGGAAACACTAAGAGCTCCGTACCATGGGGATAGAATTAAATAATGTGCTGAGATAAGACAGCAGTATAGTATACAACCAGGTGATGTCTTTGCATACTTGAGAGTCAGGCAACTTGTGCTTCCCCAGTGTCCAAAGTTTTTTCCTATTGAGGAAGCTATATACAGACCACAACCGGGCAGCTCTATTCTTTCCACTTTATTTAAACTATTTTTGAACTCCTCTCCTGCCCCAATAATATCAGCTAGGAGCAACAGGGAATTGGATTTGGATTTAGTTATAGAAGATAACACTTGGCAGGATGCTGTAAGTCATGCACACCTGCTCCTTCTCTAACAAGTTACACTGGGTTCAGGTAAACTACCTGTATAAGACCTATTTGTCACCCAGTAAATTACATAAATTTTCAGCGAATAGGCAACAAATATGTCCAAAATGCCTTATTGTTGAAGGAGACTTTCTGCATATGGCCCTCATATGTAATAGAGTTCCTCCTTTTTGTGTGGAAATTCACATACCTGTATTAATGCAGAAAATACTGGGAATGGATCTACCAAATGCTCCATTGGAATACATGCTGGCTGCAGAACCATACCCTACCAATAGAAGGAAACATAGGCTTGGGGAGGTGGTACTGGTGAATGCCAGGAAAACAGTTACCTATCACTGTGTGAGTGCTACCCCACCTAGCATCGCCCCCTGGATAAATAACCTAGCAACTTGCATGCACCTTGAGAGGTGTCAGTTGTCTGCTAATGTTCAGGGTCTTTTTTATCTGGGCAGTCTGGCATCCTGTGGTCAGGGCAAAAGAGACTGGGTATATTAGTGTATGAAGTCCCCTCTCCCCAATCACTGAACTTTGTTGGTTGGGTGACACTTTGGGGGTGGGAAAGACACACTAGGATTGGGTCACTGGTATGTCTTCCACATAGGGGTTTCTATCTCCTAGTTTTCTACCTTGCAAATTCATTAACATGGGGCTTTGAGGCGTGTTTCTTTGTTGTGCCCTGCTTCCAATGCAATGTAATTTTATTTTAATGTAATGTAATTCTATTACATTATACTTTTCACTGTATAAGTCTGTCTTTTTGTTTAATGCTTAAAGAATACCAGTGCTGGTGTATGACAAATATTCTGTTTTGGAATTGTGATTCTGTGTGTGTGATACCTATTTGATAAAAAAATGCTCATAAAAAAAGATACTGGATGCTCTATCAATCAATCAATCAACTTTTATTTATAAAAAGGCGCTTTTCTCAAATCCAATGCGCCTGCACAATATCATAAAACAATAAACAGACAGAGTTTAAAACTATTATAAATCATTAAAAGCTATACTAAAAAGGTGGGTCTTCAAGGCTCCTTTAAAGCTCAGGACAGTCGGACTATTTCGCACATGACGAGGTAGAGAATTCCACAGGGTCGGGGCCATAAATCTAAATGACCTAGCCCCTGAAGATTTCAAACGGACCCTGGGAATCTCCAGCAATCCCTCATCAGTGGAACAGAGGGGGCGGGAGGGACAGTAGGGGCCAAGGAGCTCTTTCAGGCAAGTTGGTCCCTGGTCATGTAGAGCTTTATAGGTCAGCAAACCAACCTTGAAGGTGATTCGCCAAAATACTGGCAGCCAGTGCAGTCCACGGAGCACAGGCATTATATGACTGGATCTAGAAGAACCAGTCAACAACCTGGCCACCACATTCTGCACTAGCTGCAGACGGCAAAGCTCAACCCCCGATAGCCCTAGGTACAGGGAGTTGCAATAGTCAAGGCGGGGGGTAACAAAGGCGTGGATCAGTGTTGGAAGATCTTCTTGAGGAACCAGGTGCTTCACCCTGGTGATATTCCTCAGATGGAAAAAGGGAAGTTATGACCACCGCTGACACCTGAGCTTTAAGCGTCAAGTGGTCGTCAATTATTACACCAAGATTCCGCACCTGATCTGAGGTTGTCAGTGGAACGCCGGCAAGCCATAAGCCAGAGTGCGATCCAGCTGGCAGTACCACCTCACAGTGGCCTTTATCCACAACCAACACCTCAGTTTTCTCAGGGTTTAACCTCAACCAACTCCCATTCATCCAATCTTGGATTTCTGCAAGGCAGTTATTAAATACCGACAAGGCAGCATCCTGGCTGGGTACAAAAGACATATACAGCTGGGTATCATCGGCATAGCAATGAAAACCCAGACCGTGTCATCTTATAATCGCTCCCAATGGCAGCATATACACTGCGAATAACATAGGCGCTAGAATAGAGCCCTGCGGTACCCCACAAGGCAGGGAGACTGATGCCGAGGAAAAAATTCACAACACCACCCTCTGAGTCCTACCTTCGGAGGTAAGATCTAAACCACCTGAGGACCATACCAGATAATCCACAGATGGACCGCAGACGCTCCAACAGCACCCCATGATCAACAGTGTCAAATGCTGCAGAGAGATCAAGAAGTACCAAGATAGAATGGGTCCTACGATCTCTCTCGCTATTAGGAGGTCATTTAGTACATGAACAAGTGCTGTCTTGGTACTATGCCTTTTCCTAAATCCAGATTGGAGAACATCATAGATATTGTTGTTGGTCAGATGATCCTCCAATTGCAGTGCGACCACCTTCTCAATAACCTTACCCACAAAGGATAGGTTAGAGACTGGTCTGTAATTTGCTAGACAATCTGGGTCTAAGGAGGACTTCTTTAAAAGAGGCCTAACTATAGCCTCTTTAAGGGGATCTGGAAAGATCCCCCTCTCCAAAGACTTCCAGACTATCAAAGCCAGGACTAGGCCGATTTTATCCACACAATCCACTAAGAGGCGTGTGGGGCCAGGGTCCAAATCACAGCTGGTTGGTCATAGAGCTCAGATGACAATCACAATATCCTCGATTTTGGGGAGGCTGAAGTCAGACCATGCAAACTGGGTGTTTGACATCTCCGGCCAACCATCACTGCCCCCATTGGAGAGGGAAGAGCGGATGTCTGATCTGATTTTGGCAACCTTATCTGCAAAGAAAAGAGCAAACTCCTCACACCGTTCTGTGGAAAAGGCCCTCCCGGGCTGAAGATAGACTGGATTGCACAGTCTGTCCACAGTCCGAAAGAGCTGGGCTGGTCTATTCTGTGCAGCCGCAATCTCCCTAGACAGGAACTCTGCCTTCTTACGAGAGATCGCGGATTGATAGGCCATATAATAGTCCATCAAACTAAGTCTGTCATCATCCAGACTGGACTTCCACCAATGCCTCTTCAGCCTTCGTCCTACCCTCCTCAACTCCCTCATGGTCTCATCAAACCATGGAGACCTGGGGCGAAGAGTGAGTGGATGAACATGAACAGGTGCAATAGAATCCAGGGCCCCCGTAACCGCCCTATTATAGGCCTGTACTAGGTCACCTGGATCCAAGCAATCTATCGGAAGGTCTGATAGGTCCAGCACCGCCATCAGGTCATCTGGGCACACACCCCTTAATGGGTGGTACCGGACCATCTCCGAAGGGGCTGACCTAATAGGGGTGGCCTCAAAATTGAACCTAATGGAGTGATGATCAGACCATCTGAGTGGTTCCACCACCAAATCAGATATCCCAATCCCCAGAAGGAACACCAGATCCAATAAGTGCCCACCAATATGGGTCGAGGAGGAAACTACCTGTGTGAAGCCCAGTGATAACATCAACTGGAGGAAGTCTTGACCAAAACATGAGAGTTCATCATCGACCCAGGCATTGAAGTCCCCCAGAACCAACCATCTGGGGGACCCCAATGTCAGGTCAACAATGAAGTCTGTGACTTCCTACAGGAAAGCATTTCCGTCACCTGGTGGACGGTATACGAGAAGTATTCTGCACCCCACACCCTCGCCTAAGACACACTCAAAGGATCTGGTGACTCCCACTGGTACCTCCACCAGGCCCAATTCTGATTTAAAACAAATGGCAACACCCCCGCCCCTACGATCCTGCCTCGAGCGGTGTATCACAGAGTACCCAGCCGGAACTGCTGCAGCTAATACTGGCCCAGCATTTTCATCCAACCAGGTCTTGGTGATGCATGCCAGGTCAGCAGACCCAACAAGATTGGCTATAATAGCCATCTTGTTTTTAATAGACCTAGCATTGCACAACACCGCTCGTGCAGGATGGGCCTCCGAAGATGACCGCGTTACCTGCTGGTAACCAGAACCCTTGGGTATGGGCACAAGACAGGGACAAACCCTCTCCTGAGCCCATTTCACCCCAGGGCATCTCTTTGACCTCACAATCCCTATCCGCCCACTCCTTTCCATTCCCCCCCAGGCCCAGCCCCAACCCTCCTCCTCCCCCTCACAATCCCCAGAGCCCTACACATTCTATAGACTCCCGGCGACAGGCGAGGACAGGAGAAGGGATGGAGATCCCTGAGCCTGGAAGGGGAATAATAGCCGACTGTCCTGTTTTCATTCCAACACATAATAACACAACTAATACAAAACCCCACCAAAATATATAAATAACAAGATTTGAAATACAACACACAAATAACAAAATATAACTATTATAACTAAACAAAACAAAACAAACTAAAATTATACCCTAACAAAATACTCTAAAAAACTAAACACTATATTCCAATATCAGACATAAAACATTTCATAACAATGTGTTCGAGCTTGCACATAAATGTATCAGAAGCACTTGTCCATCTACTCCCCACCCACAGTGCTCTCACCACTGCAGAAAAGGATTTTCCACCAACACAAAAAAAACCTTAAAATTTTGGCCCAAAATTTCAATTTCCCACAATACTAAAGGAAACCCAAAACAAGAGTTCAAGGTCTTTTTCTTCTTGATATCCACACTTTTTGTGCTCTCACCACTAGTATGGCCCAAAAAACTTTAGACAGTCTTCTCTCACAAGACTAGACTAAATAACTTAGGTTTTGGTCCTCCCAATCAGAATATCATGAACTGACAATAATGAGAGTTCAGGTATACATCACCAGAGTAGAAGTCCACACCACAATCCACACAGATCCGACTTCAGTAAAATCCTGCAGGCATCATGAGAAAGCATCAACCAAAAGTCCAAACTCAACCTGACCCTCACAGCAATGAGACAGGCTGAACCACCTTCCGATGGTACCCCTCTCTCAATAAGGAAGCAAAGCTAATTCCACCGCCCTCCAGAGGCAGAGAAACCCACTACCCTGTCTGGACCAGGGAATCTGGACAATTTAATTCAAGATAATCCACAATTTCCACTGTCACAGACACTTCCTCCTTACAGCAAGTCCAGTCACAGTGTGGTACCGATTACTTCCTCTTTCTGGTTAGACAATAATCCTTCCCCGAATGGGAACCAACACTCCACCACGAAGCGTTCCTCCTCACAATCCAGCATTCCCCTCAAGCACACAAGCAGCCGCCAGAACCCCAGGCCTCCAGCAACCAAAATCCCTCCACGACATCAGCAGCAGTCAAAACCCAGCTCCACACACCGCTCCCAGCACACAGCCAGCAGCCAACCACAGGACCACACAGCGGCTGGAAACGACATGGCTGGACACTACACAACTCAGGCAGGCAAGTTCCAAATAGCTGTGTTGAATTGAATAGTCGACATAAAACTGGACAGCAAATAATGCGGTTTTAATACGATGGTACGATAATACGACTAGTACGACTACTCAACAAGCGGGCCAAATAAACAAAAAAACAAACAAAACAAACTAGCAAAATGAAGCTCTAGGTCAGGTGCCTTCTGAGCCTCCTAAAATTGGAGTCCTGGATATACTGGCTTTGGCATATGTGGATGATCTACCTTTGCTGTCTTTATCACAACCTGGTTTACAAAAGAAATTAGACTGTTTAGTTAGGGAGTCACAAAAATTATCCCTAAATATAAATAATGATAAAAGCCAGGTTAAGATTTGTAGTAAGGGGAATTCAACCATATCAAGAAAATGGAAAATAGGGAATTTATGTATCAGTACCATGGATAAATATGTTTACTATGTTCTAACAGTTTCTTCTAATGGTTCATGGTGTTCTTATATTAAGGGTACTAAAAGTAAAATAAAATAAATTGTATTGGGTCTAAAAAAAGTTATTATAGAAATTGTGGGAATAGTATCAGACCTTTGGTCCAAGTCACCTCCTCAAAATTAAACCCCCAAGCTATTTTTGCAGTAGAAATTTAAGTGCCATACATAATTTCAGACCGGAAAAATCTCAATACAACTTTGTAAGTCTTCTCTGGACCTAAATAAATCTGTTCCTGCATCCTACATTAGGCCAAAATTATGATTGACAGTTATAAAACTTTGGCTGACTGTCTTGTTCTGGGTTATTGAATTAAATGCAGAACAGCTCCTCCTAATAATTTTCTGTGTGTTTGTATGGATGAAAAAAAAGAAAAGTGGGGATTGTTAGGTTGCAGAAGGTCAGTATGATTATCATATGTGCCCCTTCTAATGGAAGAATATCAGCGTATTTATCTTTATAGCTATTTCCAAAAGGGTATTGTTATTAAAGTATAAAAATATATTAAGAACAAAATTAGATTCTATAACCTCGGTGCAGACCTGGACATTTTTGCAAGGTCCAGGTCTCGCCTTGGTACACCTCTAATGAGGTGTGGTTTGGTTCTAGATTTTATCTAGATCTTATTTTGGACCCCAGAAAGAGAAAAACATATAGAAGTTATAAGTTTGAGACTTTCCCTAGTACTGAACTAATGGGAAGATTTGCTAATAGTATTGATGCTTCTAAGACTCCATGTTCATGCCCTGTAGGAGGTGTAGAGAATCTGTATTATGTTTTGTTTGAATGTTCATGGAATGAAAAGTTATGGGTTACATGAATACATAGTATCTGGAAAAAGCTTAGCTGCTTTACAGATGATCCTCAGAATTTTCTTTCTATGGTAAAATATATTACTGTAATAACTGGGGAGTGTTTTCTCCTATTGAGAAACCGGGTTATAATTTGCAATTTCTCTCACTGTGCACATCTGCACATTGTATTCATGCACAGATTGTTCCTGGAAATGTATTGCCCCTTGCAGCTTCCCTGACCGACGAGTACTGCACAGATGACAAAAATAATACTTTTCTGCTCCTGCTCCTATCTGGTTCATTTTTGTCAGCCACCACACCTTCCTGACTCATGCCCATCCAAAGACCAGTGGTTCATCATTTTCACAACTGCCACCACAGACTCTCCATCTCTCACACTGATCACAGGTCAGTATATCAACTCAGGGCTAATGTGGGGGGGGGGGTTGCTAATCTATCAAGTACTCTTTGGGATTTTTTTTTAATAAACAAGCAAACAGTTATGCAAAACAACGTGCAGGGGATGAAACAATAAACTTTCTGAACACCATCCCTATCTGCTGGCCAAACTGTCACTTGCATTAAAAAATTTATGTAGCCGAGAAAACACTCCCCAGCAATTACATGAAACAATGCATGGGGGTGAGTGTATAAATGAGAATTTCATGCCCACCCTTGGTGTGGAACGCTTTAATAAACCCCTCGGGAGACCCCCATACATTATTGCATATATTATTGCCACAACTGTTACATTATTAAACAGGTTAGCAAGAGTAAACCTTTTAGCTATCTTGTTTAAGCTTTCTGATATTGTTGGATTACAGTGTGTATATGCTATGTATTTATAAATCTTATAGTTTTCTTTAGGCTGATTAGATTAATTTTTATTTGGATGTTTTTAAACTGTAATTGCATGTGCTATTCAATAAAGCTTTTTGACTGACTGACTGATTTGACATGAGGGGCTGGATTCACAAGAAATCTGAAGGTGCAAAACCTTCCCTAAGTCCCCAAAAGTTGCCTAGCTGAGAAAAAAAAAAGGAAATTTCTCTGAGTGCTATACACAAAACTTCTGCAGCTGTGAAAAAAATACACTGAGGACTGTGGAAAAAGTGCAGCTACAGAAGCTCCTGAGGAAAAAAAAGCCATTGGAAAGTATGACATATCTCCTTAGAAGCTATTCACAGCAGTTGCAGAAAAAATTTTTCTCACGTGCTGCACCACAAAGAGTGAGGCATAACTCTCCATGAGCAAAGTGCAGTGTACCAACAATTAAGATACAGTTATAGTGGAGGTACAGGCACAAGTAATAGCAAACCAGTGGGTGTATAGTAGTATCAGTTGTTACAACAAAAAAAGCACACGTTCATTGAAATTGAGGCAGTATAGTGCAGTGGTCTAAGGCTCTGAGCTGCAAATCTGGTGACATCCAGCAGACCAGACCTGGGTTTGAATCCCACAGCTTCCACTTGCATACTGTGTGACCCTGAGCAAGTCACTTACTTAACCTCCTTGTGCTCCCAGGTCGCTCCTGTAAAAAAGCTTTCAGCTTAGTGTGCTATACCTGGTTAAACAAATAAAAAAAAAAAAAAAAAAAAATGCAACAAACTACAACCACTAGCCTATAAAGGTGCCCCATGGGCAGTAGAGGCAGAGCTGGTAACAGTCTACAGTGAGTACTACTGAAGCAAATAACATAAACACTCCAGGGAGAGACGCAACCATCAGTTCCACCACCAGTTACATACAGCCACTGTGATGCATGTCCCTGCTGGTACCAGTGGTGCTGGAGTGGTCTCAGTTGAGAGACTGGCTGCTGGTCTCTCTGTGAGCACTTACTGCTGCATCTATGGCAAGACTGTCAATGTCTGCTGCTCCAGTTAATATCAATCACCTGTTGTGCCTTCTGAGCTTTTTCCTTAGCTAAGGAAAGAATGTTAGGGAGATTTCAACTCTTGTGGACTTTTGTAACTTGCCAGTTTTATGGATTTCTGCAACTGCAGACATTTTCTATGTGAATATGGTGCAGCTATAGTTCTACAGTTCTACAAGTCATTTTTCTGCAGCTATGGAAATTTTGGCTCTCTTTGTGAATCCAGCCCACAGTCTTTATATATAATTATTCCACGCTCATTGGGTCTGGAAGCATTATGGACTTTTTTAAACTACATGCCTAACTGTATGGCACCAACTGATACGCTTGTTCAGTTAGCTAAGTTTGTTTTGGAATGTAATTGTTTTTAATTTTTGGGTCAGTATTACTTACGAGTGAGTGGCACCACAATTAGTGCCACCTTAGCACCTAATTTTGTAAGTCTTTGTTTAGGATTGTGGGAAGAACATTATATCGACATTGAGGATGTTAACCCATTTCTGGAGCAGAGTTCCCTCTGGTGCAGGTATATTGATGATATACTAATGGTGTGGCAGGGCACAGTGGATGATATGAGCCTATTTGTACAATATTTGGAATCTAGCAATAGGAATTTATGGTTCTTGGTGTCACACAGCTAAAAAAGCATATCATTTTTGGATCTGATGTTTACCAAGAATGATGATCGTGGAACTTGACACTGACTTGTTTTGCAAGTCCACTGACAGAATTTGCTTCTGTCTAGTTCCTGTCATCCCCACCACACCATCAGTAAAATTCCAACCAGTCAATGCCTCACAGTTCATTGTAACTGTAGCACTGATCTTTCTTTTGAAAACTATGCCTCCGATCTAAATTGGATGTTAAAGGAGCATGGCTACTCAGACAAATGTATTGTGAGGGCATATGAAAGGGCCAAAAATATGGATAGGTAGACCTTCCTTACTTCCAAATCTCCAGAAATTTCCACCCAACATTGGGAGATGCAATTTTGTAAGAATATATACAATTCAGACTAGCATGTTTGATGGTATTATATGAAAAAACTGGCATATTTTGCATACTGAGCCCAGTCTATCCCAGTGGACACAACAATACTTTAGATTGGTATCCAGAAATGGCAGGAATCTGGCTGACATTGTGCTGAAACCAGTGCCACATTCCACTACCACATGGTACCCACACTCCCTCCAGGTACCATTGGAGTGGAAGGTGTAAATTTTGTGAATTTATCACATCTTCTAAAACATATTTGAGCCCTTGTACAAATGAGGAGTATGCCAATTGCCCAGGTTTATTAATTGTGACATGACACGTGACATACTTAACAACTTGCACATAAAAGAAATTAAAAGACAGTGTGGGTGACCATGTTAGGGCCTTGCAGCATTGAGATGAGGAATATGCCACTGTTGCACATATCATTGTCTCAGGAGATCATGTCAATCATAAATAGTCTTTTATTGGTATCAAAAAAGTAGTTTTGGAACCCGGGGTGGAGATCTGTTAAAGGAACTTGCAATAAGAAAAGGTTTCTGGATACACAGACTCGGAGTGATAAGGGACAGAGGTCTAAATGATAAAACTGAATTAACTCCGTACTTCTAGAATTTCGAAATGATTTCCCATTCATATTTATATGAAGGGAAGCATGTGTGTATTTATGCGGTTGCAGTATTTGTACTTATAATCGTATTGTAGCTCTCGTTCTATGTACATTTATTCTATGCACATATTACATGCTGGTATTTTTGAGTTGTGATGGGAGCTTTTTTAGCTGATCTGCATTGCTGTGTGAAATACCCACACCTGCATTTCTAGCTTTGCTAATTATTACTAGTATACATACTACAGTGCCAGTTCTGTGTTTGCAAGTTCACAATTTTTGCTTTAGTGTGATATGATAGGAGTTTTCCAGCTGAACAGCATCATTTTTGTAGAATCATTCACACCTCCATTTTCATTTCCAGGTATTGTTATCAGTGTGCACATTTTAATGTTGGTTCTGTGTTTGGACTACAATACCAGTTCTGTGTTTGCTGGTTAGAATTTTTGCATTACTCTGATGTGATAAGAGCTTTCTATCCAATCAGCATCAGTTTTGTAAATCACCCATGCCTGGGTCTCAAACTGCATGAATTGTTATTAGTGTGTGTGTTTTAGCTTTGCTAATTGTTATTAGTGTATTTTACAGTGCTGGTTCTGTGCTTGCAGATTTACATTTTTTACATTCATCTGATGTAATAGGAGCTTTTTAGCTGATCAGCAACATTTTGTAAAATTACTTATACTTGCATTTTCGGCTCCATATATTGTTATCAGTGTGCACATTTTAATGCTGGTTCTGTGTTAGCATTGCAATGCCACTTCAATGTTTGCAGGTTGCCATTTTTGCATTATGTTGATGTAATAAGAGTTTTTCTGGCTAATCAGCATGACTTTGTAAATTATCCACCCCCTGCATTTCTAGTTATATGAAGTGTTATTAGTGTGTATTTTTTTAATGCCGGTTCTATGTGTAGGTTTACATTTGTATACTTCTGTGATGTAATTGTAGCTTTTTTGGCCAGACAGCATGACATTAAGCCAATTAGCATCACTATGCCATTCACTGTGTGCTTTGTCCGATAAATCAGATGTTTTTAAAGAACTGTATGTTAAGTACTGTTTTCCAAATGTTCACCTGTCTCTTTAAATTACCTGAATTTAAAAGGTGTTGGAAGGTGAGCACCTTAGCTTCTTGACGAAGCATGCCTGCATGAAAGGTTGAGGCATTTTTTGTGGCTGGGTCAGCTGCATTTTCAATTCGTTCGTACAATAAAACAATTTAGGCATTTTTTTCAAAGGCTTTGAATGCAGTTTTCTTTCTTTTTCCACAGTATAGAGATCTTTAGCACAGTTCTGAGGCAATGAACATAGTTCAAGAGCAGGTAATACAGTGCTGAGGCAATCAGCACAGTATTGGGGAATGCTAGGATAATTTGAGGCAATTACCATAGCCTGGTGTAATTAACACCATTCAGGGCAATTAGTTCAGTTCAGTAGCGATTAACACAGCTCTGGAGCATTTAACACAGTTCAAGGACAATTTACACCTTTCCAGGCAATTAGTATTGTTCTGTAGAAACATAAAAACATAGACTTTGATGGCAGATAAGGACCGCTTGGCCCACCTAGTCTGCCCATTTCCCTATCTAATGGAAAAGCTGCAGATCCTAGCTAACCAACAGCCTACTTCCTCCTACCCCTCCCACTAGGATTGCCTTATGTCTGTCCCATGCATTCTTGAATCTTCCCACTGATTTTGACTCCACAACCTCCTCAGGAAGGCCGTTCCATGTATCCACAACCCTCTCCATGAAAAAATACTTCCTCACATTACCTCTGAGCCATCCCTTCTCTATCTTCAAATTGTGCCCCCTTGTTCTTGCACATCTCTTTTTCTGAAAGATGCTACCCTCTTGGACTTTGTTGATTCCCTTGAGGTACTTGAAAGTTTCTATCATGTCCCCCGTCTCCCTCCTTTCCTCGAGAGTATACATATTAAGCTCCTTTAGTCTCTCTTCATATGTCTTCTGGTGCAGACCCTGCGCCATTTTAGTTGCCCTCTTCTAGACAGCCTCCATCCTGTCTATGTCCTTGTGGAGATGGGGTCTCCAGAACTGCGTGCAGTACTCCAAATGGGGTCTCCCAAACTGTCTCTACAGAGGGATAACAATTTCCTGTTTTCTACTGGTGATGCCTCTCTCTATGCATCCCAGTATCCCCCCAGTCCTTTTTATTGCCTTCTCACATTGCTTGCCCACCTTTAGATTATCTGATATGACCACCCCTAGGTCCCTTTCCATTTTTGTTGTTAGTATCTCACCTCCCATTGTGTATTCTTCCCCTGGATTTTTGTTTCCCAGGTGCATTGCACTGCACTGCACTTCTTTGCATGGAATCTAAGCTGCCATACCATTCCTCAAACTGCCAAGTCCCTTCTCATCCTTTCCACCCCACCTTGTGTATTAACCTTGTTGTAGATTTTTGTGTCATCTGCAAAGAGACATACTGTACTTTTTCTTCCAGTCCCTCTGGAATGTCACTTCTAAAGACATTAAAGAGGACCGGTCCTAGTACTGAACCCTGCAGTACCCCACTAGTGATCCCCCTTTCTTCAGAGTGGACTCTGTTTACTATTATCCTGTGCATCCTGTTGTCTAGCCAATTTTTTAACCAGGCTACCACTTCAGGGACCCACTCCAAGGCTGGCTAACTTTTATACTAATCTTTTGTGTGGGACTGTGTCAAATGCCTTGTGAAAGTCTAGGTAGGCCATATCCACAGTCCCTCTCTGGTCTACTACTTTGGTCACCCAGTCAAAGAAATCCATTAGATTCATCTGACATGACCTTCCCACTGTGAATCCATGCTGCCTTGGGTCTTGTACCCCACTGGCCTCTAGGTACTCAACAATTATTTCCTTCAGAAGTGATTCCTTCATTTTCCCTATCTCTGAGGTCAAACAAACAGGTCTGTAGTTTCCTGCCTCTACCTTGCTCCCTCTTTTGTGAAGTGAAATCACATCTACCCTCCTCCAGTCCTCAGGTACCACACCATCCTCCCATGATTTGTTAAAGAGGGTAGTCAGCGGTGTCACTAGTTCTCCCCTTAGTTCTTTTAGAATTCTGTGTTGAATCCCGTCAGGCCTCATTGCTTTGTCCACCTTCAGTTTTAAGAGTTCTTTCTGAACCCTTTCTTCTGTGAATGGACTGGACCCCCCCATCCAGAGTGTTTCTATTGTTTGGTTTAGGTACCTCCCCCTCCTCTTATTTTGTGAGTACTAAGCGGAAGTATTTGTTCAGTATCCCTGCTTTTTCACTATCACCCTCTGCCCACATTCCCTCCCCTTTATTAAGCCTCAGTATCCCTCCCTTGGTCTTTCTTCGCTCCCTAATGTACATATAAAAGATTTTATCCCCCTTCTTAACAGAGCCGCCTATCTTTTCCTCAGTTTGGGCCTTTGCTATGCTGACTGCCTTCCCTGCCTCCTTCTGCATTAACTGATATAGTTCTCTGTCCTGCTCCTTTTGTGTTTCCTTATATTTCATGAATGCTATCCTTTTCTCCTTAACCTTCCCTGCCACCTCTTTTGAGAACCATAGTTGCTGTATGTAAATCAGCATTTGTACTGCTGTACCACTATTGAAATAGTAGTCAACTAATAGAAAGCTCTCAGCTGGAAGCAACAGCTCAGACACAAAGGCACCCACAGGAGGCATACACCAAGAGCGGTCCAGCCCCTAGCCTTACTGGCTGCCATTCCGACTACTGAAATAGTGGTTGGCTAATAGAAAGCTCTCAGCCAGAAACAACCAGAAGCAACAGCTCAGACATGAAAGGCCACCCTAGGAGGCATACGCCAAGTGCGGTCCAGCTCCTAGCCTTACTGTCTGCAGAGCTTCACTGATCTTCACTGACTGGGAGAGAAACCTCCTCTCCTCCAGTCTCTAGTTGTGCTGCTAAGTGGCAGACCTTAACAAACTGATTGTTTTTCAGCAGTAAGTGGAAGAAAAAGTGCTGCCCCCCATCCCCTTGTCCTCTTCCTATATAGTTTCTGCATGTCACCACCCACTTCCTACCTAAACTGACTAGAAGACAAAAAAAAAAAAAACTTTAGAAATAATTTTTTTTCTTACCTTTCAATTTTCTCCAGCAACTACCTACAGGCCAGACTAACACTTATTATTTCCATAGCAAAGAATAACCAAACAAACAGGAATGGATATAGTGCCCTGTAACCACTGCGTAACACTCTTTTACAGGGCCTGGATCCAGGACATAGGATATTGCCCCACATGCTGTTCCATAAACAACCTCCAAGCCCAACTCCAGGAGGCACTGGCAACAATATCACACATAAACCAGAAACTATGCCAGGTCAAAAGGTGTGGAAACAGCCCCAGCACCACCAGTACCCTAGCACTGACCCTCTACTGCAGAGGACAGATCATCCAGGGGGTTGGCAGGTAGTGCAAAGGGGCAAAGCTTACTGCAGCAAGGCTCACCAAGTGGGTAAGTCTCAAGAGGCAGTTTTGCAGCTGCATAACAGGTTTGCCCTGCTGCAAAGATGCACAATGAACCAGGTGACTGCTCAAGCCAGAGAGGTAGGGTTCAGCAGCACCAACCTGGCATCACCCTAAAAAACAAAAGGGGATCATGAAAAAGGGACCCACATGTTATTGAGCCAGGGGAGGATGAGCACTCTGACTTGGGAAAGGGGGAAGGGGTGCAGCAGCATCTAACACTTTGTCAGTACATAACTAGTAGGGCAAACCCTCCCACCAAAGGAAAGAAGAAACTGATCATTATGGAGAACTGTGGTGGTGTCAGTAAAATGACTCCCCCCGTTTGCACTGTTTGGCAACCTGGACAAAATCCTTCTTCACTCCTCTAATGCTAAGGCCTACTGCAGTAACACTTTCTGTATTCTCTTTCTTTTGCTGTCTTTTTCCCATTTCTACCCGAGTGGACTTACATAGATACATAGATACACAGACAGTGTCAGCAGATAAGGGCCTATGGCCCACCCAGTCTGCTCATTTGAGCTTGTAAGTTCAGTTTATGTTTTCCTAGAAGTCTGTTGCCCCTTACCCCTGACCTCCAGAATTCCTTTATGTCTATCGCATGCATTCTTAAATCCCATGACTGTTTCAGCCCCCACCACTTCCTCTGCGGCAGGGTGTTCCACTTGTCCACCACCCATTCTGTGAAGAAATTCTTCCTCACGCTTCCTCTGAATCGCCTCCTCCAAATTCATCCCATGCCTCTAGTCCTGGAACATCTTTTTCGCTTAAAAATAGTGTATTCCTGCACCTGTTGCTCCTGTAAGATACTTGTATGTCTCCTATTATATCCCTCTCTCTCCTCCTTCCTCCAGGAGTACATTTTCAGTTCCTTCAACCTGTCCTCATAGGACTTGTGATGCAATCCATGCACCATCTTTATTGCCCTCCTCTGAACCTTCTCTACCTCTGTCTATGTCCTTACATAGGTAAGGTCTCCAGAACTGTACACTGACTCCAGGGGCCCTCACTAGTGTCTTGTATAGTGGAATTATGACCTCCCTTTTCCTGCTGGTGATGCTCCTGCCTATGCATCCCAGCATCCTATTTGCTTTATCTGCTGCCTTGTCACACTGTTTCTCTACCTTGAGGTCATCAGAGATGATAACCCAAGATCCCTTTCCTGCTTGCTGCATGCTATATCCTCACCCCCAACTGATATATTGTGCCAGAATTTTGTGCCCTATATGTATTATCTTGCACTTTTGCATTGAATTTCAACTGCCAAACCCTTACCATTCTTCAGGTTTCTGCAGGTCCCTTCTCATTCTGTTCACACCTTCTGTTGTGTCTACTCTGTTACAGAGCTTTTAGTCATCAGCGAACAGTGAAATTCTGCCTTCTAGGTCCTGCACAATGTCACTGATGGAGATGTTGAATAGGACCGGTCCCAGCACTGATCCCTGTGGTACCCCACTGGTCACTCTTCCCTCTGTGGAGTGACAGCCATTTACCACCACCCTCTGTGTCCTGCCACCCAGCCAGTTACCTACCCACCGCACTACTGTCCTGCCCACACCCATATTCCTCAGTTTGTGTAATAGTCTTCTATGGGGCACAGTGTCAAAGGCCTTGCTGAAGTCCAGATAGGCCATGTCCACTGTCCTCCCCTGATCCACCTCCCTAGTCACCCAGTCAAAAAATTCAATGAGGTTGTTCTGACATGACCTCCCCTAGTGAAACCATGCTGTCTTGGGTCCTGCAGTCCATTGACAACCAGGTGTTCCACCAATCTCTCCTTCAGTAGTGCTTCCATGATCTTCCCCACTACTGAGGTGAGGCTGACTGGTCTGTAGTTCCCGCTTCCTCTTTGTTCCCACTTTTGTATAGGACTACATCTGCTATCCTCCAGTCTTTGGGTACTCTCCCTGTTTCCAGTGATCGGCTTAAACAGGATAGTCAGGAGGTTCAGCCACCACCTCTTAGTTCTTTAGGATCCCAAGTGCACCCCGCCCTATTGCTTTATCAACTCTTATTACTTCCAGTTCCTTCAGGACCCTTTCTCATGTAAAGGGACTTGTGTCCATTTCTGCACCATTCTCACCCCTTGTACTCCTTCAGACCCATTACCTTCCTCTTCCTCAGTAAAGACTGGAGCAGAAATACCTGTTCAATATGTCAGCTTTACTGTTGTCATCCTCCACGTGCCCTCATCCTCCCCCCCTTCAGTCTCACTATCCCTCCCTTTGCCTTTCTTTTTCATTTATGTACCTGTAAAAGGTTTTGTCCTCTACCCATTGATTTTGCAATGTGTTCTTCTGTCTGAGCTTTGGCTTCCTTACTGACCTCCCTGCCTCCCTTTGCTTCTCCTGGTACTTCTCCCTATCCCCTTCTGCCTGTGTCTTTTGTATTGCCTGAATGCAATCTTTTTGGCTTTCTTTCTTTTGCTACTCTTTGGAAAACCATAATGGTCTCCTCTTCCTTTTCCTCTTGCTAACCTGCTTAATGCATAATTCTGTTGCTCTTGTAATCCTCATTTTAAATATTGCCCACTGTTCCTCAACCCCTGATTCCTGCCCCATTCCCCTTAATGCCTCTTTCAAGCATCTTCCCATTTTCCCAAAGTCTTCCCCCCTTAAATCCAGGATACGTGTTTTTGTGTGGTTTGGTTCTGCTCTTTCTGTGATTTCAAACCACAATGACTGGTGGTCACTGTTCCCCAGGTGCTCCCCCACTGTTACCCCATCACACTGTCCCTGTTTGTGAGCACAAGGTCCAGTATTGCCTTCTGCTGAGTTGGTTCCATGACCAGTTGCTGGAGGAAGGCACCCTGAAGGGAGTCCAGGATAAATCTGCTCCTAGTTGATGCTGCTGCTGGGATGCTCCAGTCCACGTCTGGAATATTGAAGTCTCCAACCAGTACTACCTCACCCTTGTCTGCCATCCTTTGGATGGCTAGCATCAGCTCCCTATCTGTTTCTTCCTCCTGGGCTGGTGGTCTATAGACCACACCTGTGTGGATGGCTGGCCCCATTTTTCTTTCCAGCTTAACTCACAGTATCTCGCTCCCATTTTGTTCCTCCTGGATCTCTGTGGCCCTTATGTCATTTTTCACATACAGTGCCACTCGTCCTCCCTTCCTGCCTGCCCTGTCTCTTCTGAATATATTGTAGCCAGGTGTGGCCATCTCCCAGTCGAGGTTATCATTACACCAGGTTTTAGTGATGGCCACAATGTCCAGATCCGACTGCACCATGACAGCCTCCAGATCTTCCATCTTGTTGCTAAGGCTCCTGGCATTTGCACACATGGCTTTCCATGATTTGACCTCCCTAGACTGTTTTGCTGTTCTACTCCAGCCCCTTCCTTGGTTGTCCTTTATCCCTGGTTCTCCTTGCTGTCTGCCCTTCTGCTGAATTTTGCCCCTTTTCTGCCTATCCACCTCTTGGGTGCTAATCTCCATCTTTTGCACACTACTTTGTAGACATAGCCACTCCTCTGGTTCACTAGTTCCACTGCTAGCTATGGGGGGTGAGCAAGTAGGTACCCTCCTTGCTGGCCTGCCACCCCCCTTTGCTAGTTTAAATGCTTGTCAATGTAGCATTTAAACTTATCATTGAGTGCTTGGATTCCCTTCCAGGATGGATGCAGGCCGTCAGGCTTGAACAAACCTCCATCCCTCCAGGTGGGTCTCCAGTCACCAATGAATCCAAACCCTTCCTCACAGCACCAGTTCTTCAACCATGAGTTTAAGTTCCTGGTGCATACACCCCTATACTCTCCTTTGCCTCTCACAGGAAGTACTTCTGAGAAAGTGACAGAAGTAGCTACTTGCTTGAGATCCCTCCCCAATTTCCTAAACTCTTCCTGAACTTCCTTTGGCTCCCCATTTGCCAGGTCATTAGTACCTAGGTGGATAATGACATCCAGCTCACCCTCCCGTTTTGCCTTCCCAGTGATCCCCAGGATCTTCCTTCCATCCCTCCAGGCCGTGGCACCTGGCAGGCACCTCACCTCCCTGTCCTCCCCCTCCTGTGTTCCTAGTTGGATCCCTCTTATGATGGAGTCCCCCACCAGGATTCACTTCCTCCTCCTCTGGGGTCCACTGCTTTCCCCGCTGAGGTCACCTCCTTGGCTAACCTCCACATCCTTTCCTTCCACTTCTCTGTGTACCTCTATTTGGTTGTCCAAATTTGCCAGTGTGGAATATGAGTTCTTGAGAGGAATAGGATCTGGGATGTGCCTCTGCCTGACCACTCTTACCTTCCCTGAGCCCACTGTCATCCAAGTGCTCCTCGTTCTCGGCATCCTTTGAGACAGTTGCATTGGACTTGGCCACCCACTCAAGTATCCTTTGCATTCTGCACTTCCCCGCTTTATTTTCGAATCCTTCTCTGGTTACTGAAACACTATTGTGCATTGTGGCACCTGTTTGTGCCTAAATAAGGTTCTGCGCCTTTAAATACAGAGCTTGGGCATCTGTATATGCCCGTGTTATTATTACCACCTCAATTTAGTTTCTGTGCTGCCATAAAAACAAACTAAAAGAAAAGGAGGGTGGAATGGTTTGAAATAAGATATGAGTAAGGATTCCCCATTTATTTATGTTGGTAGGCATAAAACATTGTGACTTGGTGTGCTTCGTTGCCACGGGCGTGCTGGCTTCTGTGCTTCTGGATTCCGCAGAATGCTCTCCCGCAGCATGGCAAAGCACTTGTGATTCGTGTGAACTGCCTTAGAACTCTGTCACAGATCTGCTTGACAGGTTGGTCAGAGCATATGAAATTGTAAATTCTTGTAACAGCAGTTTTTCTTGCCTTAACTGAGCTCCAGGGAAACCAGGTAAATATTAGGGACTAGCAGCTTCTGGTCTGGTGCCAAATATAAAACGCAAGTACTTGCACATAGACCTGGAATAAAATTAAAATATACAGTTATATTTATAGTGGTATCATGCTTAAAGCACTTGCATGTTTGTTTAAAGCTCTGAACTGATGGCTCTACAAAGAGAAAGTTTAACCAGAAACTGTTTCCCTATTAATCCTATGTTTAGGGATAGTTCTCGGAAGCAAAAGTAGAAAAACCCAGAAGAAACACAGAAATAAATATAGAAATACATCAAGCCTTTCTTCTGTATATTATGCAAGTTCATGCACACAGTGGGCTCTCTGAGCTGGTTTCCTTTCTTCTTTTTATTTTACTTGTTGCTGGGTGGTTTTGCTGCTGAACACCTTTTTACCGGGGAAAGAAACACATTTGTACTTTGCTTCATTTTGTTTGCACTTTCTGTTCATTTTCTTGAAACTGCTGTGGCAATTGCAGTGTTTTCATTTTCATTTTTCTTTGTTCTAATAAATTCTAAATTCAGCCCATATGCTAGTCCCTACTTACCTAAAACAGAGTGAAGGAGAAGATGTGGTTCCTCTGAGGGAGTCAGCGGCCTCATTCTCAGTCTATATATAGGATGGTCACTGTCAGTCACTAGGAACTGGGCAGAGCTTAATGACCAGTTATCCAGAATTTGATTTGTTTCTCACTATTCTTATGTTTTATCAATGCTTATAATTATTGATATTAGAAATATTAGAAAACTTTATATTAATACAGTCCTGATCCCCCACACTTCTGTACAGTGTAGTATTTTACTCTGTATTAGTCCAGGGGTGGATCAGGTGACCAGATTGCCCTATAAAAAGGTCTCTTCCAAGGTCTAAGAGTTCAGTTCAGTCTGGGAGGCTGTGCCAGTGAGAACTCACACAGCGTAGTGGAAGGTTATGCTGCTATATGAACTCCACTCTGTGATTTTGTTTGTTCATTTTTCATTTTGCTTTCTGAAAGTTTTTATTTTCCATTCTGTATTTTGCTGAATAAAAGGACATACTATCTAGTGTGTTCAACCTTACATTTAATTGTCTATGTTATCCATCCCGCACCTCATCCCAATTTGGTGTCAGCAGTGGGACTGTCTGACTGTCCAGGCTTGGTGGGGGAAGTCAGTCACAGATACCAGTCCTGGTATCAGGGTAACATCAGTTCACAATGGAGGATGACAGCAAGGAATGGAAGAGCGATGTGGCTACTGGGACAGTGACCCGCTCCCAGATCCTGGTGACCAGGAAGCCATTACTGCCTGGACTGGAGCATAGCATCAGACCAAAGAAACCATTGGAGAAAGAGGAGAAAAGCCTCAATGAGGAGGATGAGTGGGGCCTAAAGGGAGAGAGCAGGGTCACCATAGAGGAACCTCCTGAGGGGATTTCTGATTTATTAAGGTGGATGGCCATATGGCAAATGGAGATGGAGAGAGACAGAGAACAGGAGAGAAGGCGACAAGACCTCAGGTGGGCTGAAAGCTTTAGGGTGTTGCAGAACTTGGAGGTTAGACAAGGAATTGGTGGTGGAGAGGGTGCCAACCCCAAAGACATCAAATTAACTAAATGACTGCCACCAATGACATCGAGGGGTATCTCATCATGTTTGAAAGAGTGGCAAGGGCATGTGGATGGCCTCCTAATCAACGGGTGGTGGACTTGGCCCCGTATTTGACAGGAAATGCCCAGCTTGCATATAGCAACATGGACTCCAGAAATGCCAAATCCTATGAACTGGTTAAAAAAGAGATATTAAAAAGGTGTGACATAAATTCAGAGACATACAGGCAGAGGTTTTGGTCCTTGAAATTCCATAATCAAGACAACCACAGAGTGACTTTCACTCGACTGAGAGAACTGTGCCTTAAGTGGTTGCAACCAGAAAGTAAAACTGTAACCACCATTATACAAATGCTAGTTCAGGAGCAATTTGTACAAATTCTGCCCCATGAAGTGCAGTTATGGGTAAAAGAACACAACACTGAGTCAGCCAAGGTGGCTATTACCTTAGCTGAAGATTTTGTTGCAGCCCATCAGTCCTTTAGGAAGGGAAATGTTAGAGCTCCAGAAACCCCCAGTCCAAAAGGGCCCCAAACTGGGAGGCAGAACCAAACTGTCCAACAAGGCAAATATGGGCATAAAACTGATAATAAGAACAATTCAGGTGTGAGAACATTTTCCCCGGAGATTATCTGTTGAAATTGCCACAGGAAAGGACATGTAGCCTGGTTTTGTCCTTCAAAGAAAGGAGATTCATCACATCTAGCCCTTTTGAACTTTTACCACCAAACTGATAGTGGGGCATCAGTCTACAGTGGCATTGATGGATTCTGGCACCAAGCAGATCTTGAACTGGCCAGAATTAGTATCTGCTTCTGAAAGGGGACCCAAGATGAGTGTAGTATGTGTCCACGGAGACATTTCTTAAATACCCCTCAGCCAAGGTGGATTTGAATATAAAGGGACAGAAAAGTATTATGATAGTTGGGGTAGTACCCCGCCTGCCTGAACCTGTTGTTATAGATAATGATATTCCTGAGTTTTCTTCTTTGCTGCCTGAGAGAGAGGCTCTGTGGTTGCAGTTACCACTAGGGCCCAAGCCAAAAAGGAACAGGCCACTCAAACCATAGGGGACCTGTTTCCCTTTGATGGGGAAGTAATTGGGGAGCCAGTGTAATCTCAGAAATTTAAGGCTGCAAAGAAGAAAGCCCAGAACCTATGGCATCTAGAAAAAGGAGGGTTAACACCTGAGAATGTTAATACTGTATTTGTGAACGCTAACCCGATACAACAGCAGCAGGCAGACAGTACTCTAAAACTTTTCTTTTTACAGGTGGAGAAAACATCTAAGCCAAATGGGCCTGAAATAGTAATCCAAAATCAGGTACTCTATAGAATTTGCACTAATCCTGTCACTCCAGAAAGGATAGAACAAATAATGGTGCCTAGCTGTTATAAAAAAGATCTGCTGTATCTCAATCATGACCTCCCTTGGGCAGGACATGCAGGGTGAGAAAGGACACTGGGTCACTTAACTCAATGTTTTTTCTGGCTGAGGATACATTGAAGATGTGGCTCAATATTGTAAGGAATACAAACAGTGTCAGTTGGTAGCACCTGTAGGAAAAAGGAAACTGTACCTTTAATGCCCTTACCCCTGGTCACTACACCCTTTGAGCAGATAGGGATGGATATTGTATGGCCCCTGAACAAGATCTCAAAAGGGAATAGGTTCATTTTGCTCATTAAAGATTATGCCACCAAGTACCCTGACACCATCCCTATGTGGTCCACCACTACCTCACGAATTGCGGAAGAATTGGTAAAGCTGTTCAGTAGCGTTGGCATCCCCTAGGAAATTCTCACAGATTGGGGTAGCAACTTTAATGCTGCCTTACTGAAGGAGCTTTACCGCCTTCTGGGGATAGCTACTGTCAGGACCTCATCCTACCACTCTCAGACAGACGGATTAATTGAATATTTTAATCAGACCTTAAAATGTATGTTAAAAAAAATTTTCAACAATGAGAAAAAGAACAGGGACTACTTTCTACCTTTCATGTTGTTTTCTTGTAGGGAGGTACACCAGGCATTGGCTGGCCAGTCCCCATTTTCATTACTATATGGGAGAAACCCCCAAGAGCCCTTGGACATCATAAATGAATGTTGGGAAGAAGGGAAGGACATGAAATACCCTGGTATAGGGGCATACATAAATCAGTTGAGAGAAAGACTGCTTAAATTAACTCAGACAACTCACCAGGTCAATGTGCAGGCCCAGAAAAAAACAAAAAGAGAGGTACAATCAGGGAACCAGGAGCAAGTCCTTTACAGCAGGGGAACATGTATTACTGTTCTTACCAACTTCCTCCCTTAAGTTGCTTACGAAGTGGCAGAGGCCATACCGGGTCTTAAGGCAGATGGGTCCTGTGACCTACGAGACAGAAACCCCTGACAAGAAACCAAGCAAGAATATTTACCATGTCAGTCTTTTAAAAAAGTGGCAAGAAACCCCCATAACAGGACTTGGGTTGATGGTGCTCCCTAGTAGTAAAAATTAACTTGAATTGGCCTATACTCATTTGGAAACTACTGAAGGTTTGGGACAGGTATCTGTGAACCCCTCTTTAGATAATAAACAGCAAAAAGAGCTACAAGTTCTCCTAGAAGAGTACCCCAACACCTTCACTAGTTCACCAGTTAAAGCCATAGGGGTGAAGCACACGATTCAGACCGATGCTTCCCTATTAAGGAAGAAACCTTACCGGCTTCCTGAGAGGGCTCAAGGGGAAGTTCAGCAAGAAATTCAAAAGCTATTGGCCCTTAACATTATAAAGCCTTCCACCAGTGCCTGGAGCTCTCCTATTGTTATTGTGCCAAAGACAGAAGGTGGCATACAGTTGTGCCTCGACTTTAGAGGCTTGAATAAAATCTCAGTTCGATGCATACCCTATGCCTGGAGTGGATGATATACTGGATCATGTAGGGAATGCCAAGTATATCTCCACTTTAGACTTAACTAAGGGATACTGGCGGATCCCATTAGAGGAGTCTTCAAAAGAGAAAAATGCTTTTAGTACCATAATGGGGGCGGTTTCAATTTATAACTATGCCTTTAGGATTACATGCAGCATCAGCCACATTTCAAAGATCTATGGACTGATTACTGGCACCCCCATAATAACTACTGTGCAACCTACTTGGATAACGTGGTTATTTTCAGTCCTGACTGGAAGTCCATCCTCGTCCATCTAAGAGCCATAATTGAGACCATTAAGAATGCAGGGATGACCATTAATCCTTCTAAATGTGACCTGGCTGTGACTGAGACTAAATATCTGGGTTTTGTTCTGGGTAATGGGATGGTCAAACCAGAATTCAACAAGGTGGAAGCCATAGCTCAGTGTCCCATACCCGAAATGAAAAAGCAGGTCAGATCCTTTCTGGGTCTTGCAGGATATTATAGACGGTTCATTCCAAACTTTGCGACAGTTGCAGCCCCACTAACCGACTTAACCAAAAAGAAAAAACTCCAATAAAATCAAATGGTCCACAGAATGTAATGAAGCATTCCAGGCCATTAAGGCTGCTTTAAGCTCTTCTCCAGTTCTAAAAGTTCCAATTTTAACAACCCCTTTGGGGTACATACGGATGCCTCAGGGACTGGTATTGGGGCAATTTTATGCCAGACCATAGATGGAGAAGAACATCCTGTAGTTTACATTTCCAGAAGACTACATGAAAGGGGAAAAAGGTACTCCACAATAGTACAAGGATGTTGAGCTGTGAAGTGGGCTGTCGAAATCCTATGTTTCTATTTGTGGGGAGCACCTTTCACCTTGGCAACTGAACACAACGCCCTCTGTTTTCTGCAACAAATGGAAGACAAAAATAATAGAATTATAAGATAGTACCTGGCCCTCCAGCCTTACAAATTTGAGGTGAAACATTGGTATGGAACACAGCATGTTAATGCTGACTTCCTGTCCCGATGTGGTGCCACCAATGCAGAATATTCTGGCAACCCTTGAACATTAAGGTAGTAAGCATTGTTCATTTGACTAAAGTATAGTCACCCCAGGGTAACTGTGTAGAATAAAAATGTTACTGATGTCCTATTTATAATAGATAGGATGGTTTGTTTTTGTTTACTAGGGACCCTGTGGTGGAGCTTTCAATAGTGGGTGGGTAAAAAGCACCATCCTACCCTTGTGGGACTAAAAATAGGTTGTCTTTAAAACCAGTTCCTTTAGTCTACTAGTTTTCACTTAGCCATGGGGGGGGGTGTGGTGGTGTCAGTAAAATGACCCCCCCCCCCCAGTTTGCACTGTTTGGCAACCTGGACAAAAATCCTTCTTCACCCCTCTAATTCTAAAGCCTACTGCAGTAACACTTTCTGTATTCTCTTTCTTTTACTGTCTTTTTCTTTTCTACCTGAGTGGACTTGGTCACCCGCTCAAAGTATCCTTTGCATTCTGCGCTTTCCCACTTTATTTTCTAATCCCTGTCTGGTTGCTGAAACACTGTTGCACATTGCGGCACCTGTTTGTGCCTAAATAAGGTTCTGCACCTTTAAATACAGAGCTTGGGTGTCTGTATACACCCGTGTTATTATTAACACCACCATTTAGTTTCTGTACTGCCATAAAAACAAACTAAAATAAAAGAGGGCGGAATGGTTTGAAATAAGATATGAGTAAGAATTCCCCATTTATTTATGCTGGTAGGCATAAAACATTGTGACTTGGTGTGTTTCGTTGCTATGGGCCTACTTGCTTCTGCGCTTCTGGATTCTGCAGAACACTCTCTAGCAGCATCACAAAGCACTTGCGGCTCGTGCGAACTGCCTTAGAACTCTGTCACAGATCTGCTTGACAGGTTGGTCAGAGCATATGAAATTGTTCCAACAACCTGTAAATTCTTGTAACAGCAGTTTTTCTTCCCTTGACTGAGTGCCAGAGAAACCAGGGAAATATTAGGGACTAACAGCTTCTGGTCTGGTGCCAAATACAAAATGCAAGTACTTGCACATAGACCTGGAATAAAATTAAAATATACAGCTATATTTATAGCGGTATCATGCTTAAAGCACTTGCATATTTGTTTAAAGCCCTGAACTGACGGCTCTACAAAGAGAAAGTTTAACCACAGAGTGTTTCCCTTTTAACCCTATGTTTAGAGATAGTTCTCAGAAGTAAAAGTAAAAAAACCCAGAAGAAACACAGAAATGCATACAGAAATACATTAAGCCTTTCTTCTGTACATTATGCAAGTTCATATAAACATAGAAACATAGAATTTGACGGCAGATAAGGACCGCTTAGCCCATCCAGTCTGCCCATTTCCCTACCTAATGGATAAGCTGCAGATCCTAGCTAACCAACAGCCTACTTCTTCCTACCTCCACCCCCTAGAATTGCCTTATGTCTGTCTTATGCATTCTTGAATTCCACCACTGTTTTTGACTCCACAACCTCCTCAGGAAGGCTGTTCCATGCATCCACAATCCTCTCCATGAAAAATACTTCCTCACATTACCTCTGAGCCGTTCCCCCCTCTAGCTTCAGATTGTGCCCTCTTGTTGTTGCACACCTCTTTTTCTGAAAGATGCTAGCCTCTTGGACTTTGTTGATTCCCTTGAGGTACTTGGAAGTTTCTATCATGTCCCCCCTCTCCCTCCTTTCCTTCAGGCTATACATATTAAGCTCCTTAAGTCTCTCTTGATATGCCTTCTGGTGCAGACCCTGCACCATTTTAGTTGCCCTCCTCTGGACTGCCGCCATCCTGTCTTTGCACAGATTGGGTCTGCAGAAATTCACACAGTACTCCAGATGGGGTCTCACCTGCTGTCTGTACGGAGGGATAACAACTTCCTGTTTTCTACTGGTGATGCCTGTCTCTATGCATCCCGGTATCCCCCCAGCCCTCCTTACTACCCTCTCACATTCATGCACACATTGGGCTCTCTGAGCTGGTTTCCTTTCTTCTTTTTATTTTACTTGTTGCTGGGTGATTTTGCTGCTGAACACTTTTTTACCAGGGGAAAGAAACAAATTTGTACTTTGCTTCATTTTGCTTGCACCTTCTGTTCATTGTCATGAAACTGCTGTGGCAATTACAATGCTTTCATTTTTCTTTGTTTTCATAAATTCTAAATTCAGCCCATATGCTAGGCCCCTACTTACCTAAAACAGAATGAAGGAGAAGGTGTGTTTCCTCTGAAGTCTGTAAGGTGCTGTATCCTAGGGAGCCAGCAGCCTCATTCTCAGTCTATATATAGGATTGTCATTGTCAGTCACTAGGAAGTGGGTAGAGCTTACTGACCAATTATGCAGAATTTGGTTTGTTTTTCACTATTCTTATGTTTTATCAATGTTTATAATGATTGATATTATAAATATTGGAAAACTTTATATTAATACAGTCCTTCTGATCCCCCACACTTCTACACAGTGTAGTATTTTACTCTGTATTAGTCCAGGAGTGGATCAGCTGACCAGATTGCCCTATAAAAAGGACCCTTCCAAGGTCTGAGTTCAGTTCGGTCTGGGAGGCTGTACCAGTAAGAACTCACAGAGCACAGTGGAAAGATATGCTGCTATATGAACTCCACTCTGTGATTTTGTTTGTCCGTTTTCCATTTTGCTTTCTGAAAGTTTTTATTTTCTGTTCTGTAGTTTGCTGAATAAAAGGACATACTAGCTGGTGTGTTCAACCTTACATCTAATTGCCTGTGTTATCCATCCCACGTCTCATCACAGGGACTTCATGATACATGGGGTCGAATCACAGTTAAATGGGACCAACCTAATGGAGATAGCAGTTGGATGTCTGCCTGGGGCCACACGAAAAAGGAATGCAGGTCACATAGGAAACCGCATCAGAAAGGAGCGAGACATCAAGGCCATTGTCGTTCACGTGGGAACTAACAATGTCGCAAACCATTCCGTCGAACAGGCCAAGGCACATATTTCAAATCTAGGGGATAGACTCACCTCTTTTTCATCCACCTTGGCCTTCTCTGAGGTACTCCCAGAATGGGGGTAGGGAATGGGCCAAGGAAATGTTAGGGAAGCCAAAATCACAGAACTTAACTCTTGGCTCTGCACTTCATGCTCAGAAAAGAGCCACACCTTCATCGGCTACTGGAAAGATTTCTGGTAAAGGAATTACTTTAAATTTGACGGCCTTCTCCTCAACAGGGAAGGGGTAAGAGAATTAGGGCAAAATTTGACGTGTTCACAGCGAGTTTAAACTAGAAGACATGGTGGAGGTGATCAGATGGGAGCAGGAATATAGAATCTCAGTCACCACCCCCCCCAGAGCCTTGTAACAGCACCCATCACCAATCACATAGACATAAACAACAGGAGCTCATGGAGGTCGTACAAGTTAAACAAAGTACAAGGAAACAAAGGATCAAAAATGCCAGACTCTGGAAGGCAATGATTGCCAAAGCCCAGAGTCTGGCTAGCAAAGTCCCAGAGCTCTCAGCCACAATAGCAGATGCAGGATTGGACTGGGTCGCAGTCATAGAAACATGGCTAAATGAGAGTAATGAATGGGATGTTGCAATCCCAGGTTACAAATTATTCAGGAAAGACAGAAAAGGATGTAGGGATGGGGGGGTTGCATTATATATAAGGGAGGACATAAAAGCTATGGTGGTCCAAAGGTCCCAAAATGAACCTGAGGTACTCTGGGTCACTCTCAAACCAGCCTCATGCTCAGCTCTCAGACTAGGAGTGATAAACAGGCCTCCCTCACAAGGGGCCGTAGTAGACAAAGCAATGCTTGAAAACATACTAAAATGGCCGAAAAAGGAGAAGTCATGCTGATGGGGGACTTCAACCTCCCGGATGTGGACTGGAACTCCTGCACAGCATCCACAACTAGGAGCAGAAATTTCCTAAACACCTTGGGAGCTGGACTTAATCAACTTGTCGTGGCTCCCACTAGAGAAAACAGAATCCTGGACCTCATGCTCAGAAACATTGGCAAGGTCCAGGAGGTGGAGGTGGGGTGCTATTTGGAGTCAAGTGACCACAAATCTGTCTGTTTTATGGTCAAAAAGGCCAAGGAAACAAGTCACACTAAGACACGGGTCATAGACTTCAGAAGAACAGTCTTTGATCAGATGAGAATATGATTTAGGGATATCCTCAAGAAGAAGGCAAAAGGAGGGGTAGAGGAATGTTGGATAAACATAAGCAAAACACTAGCGCAGGTTACTGCAAAATATTCCAGGCTAGTCAGTAAGACGAAGAAAAAAGAAATCCACTATGGTTCACAAAGGAGGTGGCAGCTGCAGTGAGAGAAAAGAGACTAGCATTCCAGAGATACAAGGACTCAAACAGTGAACTAGATAGGGAGGCATACAAGTGCAGTTTGAAGGAGGCAGGAAGGGTAGTCAGAAAAGCAAAGGAGCAGACTGAGGAAGACATAGCATGGGGGTAAAAGGAGGCAATAAGTAACAAAAGGAAAAACAAAGCAGCCATTGTCAGGCTCATAAGCAGGGATGGGAGGAGGGTAGAAGACAGTGAAGACAGAAGCCTTAAATGAGTACTTCTGTTCAGTCTTTACTAAGGAGGCACCTGGTAATGGACCCACCCCAAAGGGAGACAGAAGTCACCTAGGGGGAATGGACACAAGCCTGTTCACAATAGAGAGGGTAAGGACAGAATAAAAAAAAAAAACTAAAGGTAAATAAAGCCATGGGGCTGGACAGAGTCCATCCATGAATTGGCAGCACCACTAGTGGATCTTTTTAGCAGATCCTTGAGAGAAGGGACAGTTTACCAGGACTGGAAAAGAGCAATAGTGGTCCTCATACACAAGAGTGGTAGCAGTAAGAAAACAGGAAACTACCGCCCGGTGAGCCTCACCTCGGTGGTGGGTAAGATGATGGAGTTGCTGCTCGAAGAAAGGATACTAGCATTCCTGGAGGAATCTTGACAACTGGATGCCAGTCAACATGGCTTCACAATGGGATGGTCCTGCCAGACTAACCTGATCGAGTGCTTTGACTCGGTTACTAGGGCTGTGGACCAGGGGGAGCCGTTGATGTTATCTACCTTGACTTTAGCAAGGCTTTCAGCTCTGTACCACACAGAAGGCTGCTAAACAAACTCGACAATACAGAAGTGGGTCAGGAAGTGGTAGCATGGGTGAGTAGCTGGCTTGAACAGAGAACATAATCCATGATAGTAAATGGGGTGGCATCAGGGGATAGGGAGGTGACAAGCGGGGTGCCACAGGTGTCCATCCTCAGACCATTACTCTTTAATATCTTCATCAGAGACATCACAGAGGAGTTGAGCTGGAAGGTGTGCCTCTTTGCAGATGGCACAAAGCTCTGCAACTGAACACTGCACAGGGGGTCGAGCAAATGAAAAGTGACTTACTAAGGCTGGAACATTAGTCCAACTTGTGGCAGTTAAAATTCAACACGAAAAAGTGCAAAGTTATGCATCTGGGCATAAGCAACCCAGAGACAGACTTCTACCTAGGAGGGAAGAAGCTAGCAACCCCCCATCAGGAGAGGGATCTAGGGGTTATCATATCAGACAATTTGAAGGTAGGTGGACAATGTGAAAAGGCAGCAAAGAAGGCCAGCAGGATGCGGGGATGCATAGGAAGGGGCATCACAAGTGAGAGAGAAAGGAGGTGATTCTGCTGCTGTACAGGTCCCTGATAAGACCCCACCTTGAGTACTGCATCCAGTTCTCAAGACCTTATCTCAGGAAGGATGTAGATAGATTGGAGACAGAACAGAGGAGGGCAGCAAAAATGATACACAGTCTCCATAAGGTGCCATACAAAAGCAGGTTACAGGAACTCAACATGTACTCCCTAGAGGGGACATAATTGAGACATTCAAGTTTCTGAAGGGTATAAACAGAGTCTCCACCCAGGAGTTCTTTATGGTCAATAGCACCAGTAGGACAAGAGGACCTGAGATGAAATTGAGGGAAGGAAGATTCAGGGTGAACATGCAAAGGTTTTTCTTCACAGAGAGCATGGTTGACCCATGGCATGGCTGGAGTAATTGACTCCAAAACAGTAGAGGAATTTAAAGCAGCTTGGGACAGACACAAGATGATTGTCTCACAGGAATCCTAAAGAGGGAGGTAGGACTCAGTGCAGACTAGATGGATCTTTGGTCCCCATCTGCCATCAATTTCTATGTTTCTATAGTGTCTTTTTCCTTCATTTTGTTTTGTTGATTTGTTTTACACAAAGGCTTATTTCCTCTGTGATGGCAGTTTTGATTTTCCCCATTGTTCTTCCACCCCTCCTTCTTGCCTGTTTGCTAGTGCTTTTCTGGGGCACTCTCCCATTTTGCCAAAGTCAGCCCTCCTGAAGTCCAACACCCTTGCTTTTGTATGGCTTGACTCTACAGCTGTGTTTATTGTGAACTACACTGTTTGGTGGTCGTTTGTTCCCAGATGGCTACCCATTTCTAAATCTGAGATCTTTTCTCCATCCCTGTTTGAGAGTACCAGGTCTAAAATTGCTCCCTCCTGAGTGGGTTCCAACACTAGCTGTCTGAGGCATGTCCCCTGTAAGGCATTGAGAATGACCCTGCTCTTGGATGTGGCTGCAGTACAGGTGTTCCAGTTAACATATGGCATATTCAGGTCCCCCATCAACAATATCTCTCCTTTTTCTGCCATTCTAAGGATTCCTTCTATCATTTCTTTGTTCATTGCCTTCCCCTGAGATGGGGGTCTGTAAAAAAAACCCTTTTCAGATTGTGGTGCCATTTCCTGTCTCCAGGGTGCCCCACAGTGCCTCACTCCCTCCCTGTTCACCTTTTAGTTCTGTTGCTTTGATTCCTTCCCTTATGTAGAGAGCTACTCCTCCTCCTCCTCCTCTTTTACCCTCCCTGTCCCTCCTGTAGATTGTGTACCCTAGTATGTTGACATCCCACTCATGGTTCTCTGTTTACTATGTTTACTGCGTTTCTGTGACTGCCACAATATCCAGGCATCCCTCTTCCATCATGGCTACTAGTTCAGGAAACCTGTTATCCAGGCTATGGGCATTGGTACTCATCACCCTCCATTTTTTGATGGCCTTACCCCTTTTAGGTCCATCCCTGTCCTTACTGCCTTTGCCTTTTGCTGGATTTACTCCTGTCCTGCTCCCTATTGACTTATCTACCTTTGTGTCTACTTCACTAACTACCCTGTTTTGTGTGTGGGGGGGGCTGGGATTTCCCTGCTTCTCTTCAGTGTCTCCCCCCTTGGCTAGTTTAAATGCTTGCCAATGAAGCATTTAAACCTATCACCTAGGATCCTGGTTTCTGTCCATGACAGATGCAGACCATCATGCCAGTATAGGCAGTTCCATGTAAAAATTGCAATAGCAAAATTACAATGTTAAAAACCATGCTTCATTGATAGCGAGTAGTATTAAAGCGATCTCGAATCATAACGCCTGCAAATGTAGCGTGTGTGTCTTTTTAGCTACCATGTAGGCTATTACTAAAATCAATTACCACTGTAGACCAAAAACTTTCTGGGTCACCATTTTTCCATGTTGTCCTGGATACCTGTTCTCGAAGCCCCCGTGATGCATTGGACATGTTACCTATTTAAAATGGAGCTTAGCCTGCTCCTGGTCTCTTCAATAAGCTCTTTTGGGGTTATTGCAGTGGAGCTATGGATTTTGAGGAAATCACAAGCCAGAAAGGTAGGCCATTAGTGCTGTTTTGTGGATACATGTACCGTAAAGACAAGGAGACAGCAGAGAAAATTTACTGGTGCTGTGTGAATTCGCACAAATACAGCTGCTTAGCATGAATCCACACAGTTGGCAATCAGGTCATAAAGACAGTGAAGGAGCACACAAATGTTGCAGATGCAGGGGATGTGGGTGCTAGGAAAGTAATGGCCACCATCAGACACCGTGCAAGAACAAGTGTAGAGACAACATCTCAGGTTGTAGTGCAGTATACTAGTAGTGCACCTGATGTATTGACCAGTCATTTACCAGCAGTTCCATTGATTAAACGTACTGTGCAGTGAATAAGGCAGGTAGAGAGAGGCTTCCCAGCTACTCCAGCAACATTACCAGAATTGGTTATGACGCCGGAGTTCAAATTAACCATTTCTGATGATTTGTCCATGTTTTTTGTCAGTGGGAATGAGTCTGACAGATTTCTAATATTTGCTACAGAAGCAAACCTAAAGATGCTAAGAGAGTCCAGTGATTGGATGCTAGATGGCATGTTTAAATCCTGCCCTGCACTGTTTGAGCAACTATATACAATTCATTGCCTGAGGGCAGGAACGGTTATTACTGCTGTATATGTGCTTATGTCTTCCCCAAAAATGCATTTTGTATGCAAGGGTCTTCTCAAAGCTTTGTGAACAGTGCACAGCATTATCCCCTGACACTGAGATTTTGGATTTCAAAAAATCCGCTTGGAAGGCTTTCAGTACAGCATTCCCTAATACTGAGGTGAAAGGGTGTTTTTTTCCACTATGCACAAACAGTATGGCGATGAATATAAAAATACCCTGAGGTGCAAGAGAGATATTGTGCTGATGACGATTTTGCACTACACCTCAGATTGTTGCTTCCATTGGCGTTTGTGCCTGCAGCTGATGTGGTTGCAGCTTTTGATGACATGCGTGAATGGGAATTTTTCACAACCAATGAGGAATTGCTAATGCCCCTCCTTGGCTATTATGAGACGACCTGGATTGGGAGACCAAGGGGGTGTACTAAGGGAAGAAGAGCATGCTTACCATCCAAGCAGTGGAACTGCTACAATGCCACTACCAGAGGCATAGCCAGAACAAATAATGCGGTCGAAGGATGGCATCACGGCTTCAATAGCCATCTTGTATCATGTCATCCAAACTTGTGGAAGCTGATAGATAAAGAGGAGCAGAGGATGACTGAGCTCAACATTGAGAAAATGGTATCAGGGGCAAGAGGCTCTGCACCCAAAAGAAAATTCAAGGACCGAAGCACTCGGTTTGAGTCAATAGTCGGCCAGTATAGAACAAGAAACAGGTAGTACTACCTGAGAGGATTAGTTTATAATTTCTAATTCCAGGTGTAACACAGTTACATGGATATCAGAAGCAGGTATTTTCTGCTTTTAATGAAGTTCAAAATAAGGAAATGCCCCAAATAAATATCTGCCCCAAAAGACAATTGTTGTCACAATCCTCATGATTGTGTTTTTTTTCCCATTTGGAGTCACTATTTTGATGTTTTCCTAGCACCTACATCTCCTGCCATGTCTTTATGACTGTCTTTGTGTGCTCCATTGCTGTCTTGATGTATGACCTGATTTTGTGCAATTTTGCTGTTCATGTGAAAGCACTGTTTATTAGAGGCGCTATTATTGTATACTGATTGCCAGAAAATTTGCTGTTTATGTTATGTTGCTATTTTGTGCAGGTCGCCTTTTTGACTTTCGCATAAATGCACTTGCGATTGTTCACTCTTTGTTAATGAAGTGCTGTTATAACAGGTTACCTTATAGACCTATATCCCTCCAGGTGAACCCCCAGTCCCCAATGAAGCCAAATCCCTGAGCTCCGCACCAGTTTTTCAACCAGTCATTGAATCCCATGCTGCAGAGTACCTTAGCCTCACCCATACCACAGACAGGTAGCACTTCTGAGAAAGTTACCATGCATGCCACTTGTCTAAGGTCCCTCCCCAACTCCCCAAACTCCTGCTGCACTGCTCTGATCCCATTCCCAGCCAGATCATTTGTCCCTAGGTGAACAATGACATCTAGCTCCCTTCCCCATGCAGCTGCTCCCATGATCCTGAGGATTCACTTCCTGCACCTCCAAGTCATGGTGCCAAGCAGAGTTCTGTGTGTTAATATCACGGAACAAAATATCTCGGTAAAAAATATTGCGGGCAAAATAAAGTGGAACAAAATAAAGCGAGTGCAAAATATTGCAGGATATAACTGAGTAGACATGGAGTAGACTGCAGAAGCAGCAGGGCTAAAATGAGCACAGTACTCAGCAGCCATGTTGCACACCTTTACTCAGTAAACACAGTGACCCAGGACTCCAACAACTCACACACACACATACACACACACACACACACACACATCCAGCACACCCCTCCACCCAATGAACTTGTCAGAGTCACAGCCCACAGCCAGTGGGCATGGCAGCACACCAGTCCAGAGCATCATACCTGGAGCTGAAAGTTGTATGAGATGCCCCTTAGGAAGTTGTAATTGCTCCAGGCACCATGGTCCATCGCAATGGCCTTTATATGCCAGGATGAGTCCTTGTATTTCATTTTCCCCCCCTTGTGGCATGGCAGGCAGAGACACGATGTTCAACCTTAATTGTCACTGCTCACTCTTCAGGACATCTATGAAGTGCCACAGTGTGGGGTGACAAGCACCAATGAGTGAGTTGAAGACATTGTGCCACCCCTTCACCGAATTGATGGTATGTGCCTTTCCTGCTCTGCAGAATTTATTTCAGTTAGAGTTCAGTGGCAAAGGGGAGACAGTGGCGGACATCACCATGGATGGGCTGGCCCACCCACATGTCCTCAAAGTAGTCAATTACTGGTGGAAGGAGCTCGTCATGCTGTACATAAAAGTCCCACGACTGCAGTTCCTCAAAAATCTTGACGACATTGCAAGGGGGCATGAACGCAATGGCTGGCAACATTCGGACGTGCAGTGCAAATTCCTCATCCGCCACATAGCACTTCTGGACAGTGGTCACACCCTGAGCCTTCCACCACACAACCTGGCACAGGTCGAAGAGACAACCATGGAGGCTGGCACCAGGGAAGATGGAACTAAAGGACTTGATTGCAGCCTTCTCAAAGTCAAGCACAATGGATTCAGGGTGGAGGTCTTCCTGCAGCCCACGGAGCTCTGTGAACACTTTCGGGTAGGCAGTACCAGTCTTGGCAGCAGTATGTACACCATTGGGATCACTGTACTGTATTTCACCCCATGCATGGTATACAGCTGCAGGAGCATGGGGGGGCAGCCTTGAACTTGACATCCACGAACTATGTGTTGCACTGTGACATGTCCTGGAGGTTCTTCTGTGTAGAAAAGATCAGGCACCTGTCTGCTCCACCTCTGTCATGCATCAGAAATGTCTCTCTGCCAATGTCACCCTGTACATCTCAGGAATGGATAGGTCGCTGATGGTCATCGGCATGGAAGGTGGGTGGGTGGTTGGCTGCCTTTCTGGCTTGCTGTACCCATTGCCTCAGGAGTTCCACACTGGGTGGCTTCCATCTGACAGAGGGTGCCCCAGTGCTGCAGCAGGCAGCAATGACCTGCTGGTGGGTCTCATGGGTGTAGACTACCCTGTCCTTTACCTCCATCATCATCTCCCAGACCACAATGTCTCCATGGTCAGGGACATGTTTGTGGGCATTCATGACCTTCACCACAGCGTCACCTTCAGTGTGCACCCATGCCTTGCACTTGCCCCTGAAGTACTCTGCACACTTCCAGTAGGTATTCCCAGTTGACCTTCTCTCCTGGTAGAATAGGTGGCCATCGTGTTGCAGGATGGTCTTCCCATTCTGGCTCTTGACGTAGTGCAGCACCATGGCAGGTACTAGCACACTTGTGCACACACAGTTGTAGTCGCTTCAGTCAGTGGCAGCACAGGTAGTGACTTGCTGCAGACAGGACAGGCTGCAACTGCTGTGTGCCTCCCTTTTGTAATGCCCCACTAAGTGGAACTGGATGCACATGGGGGGGTAATTGCGTGCCCCTTAAGGGGCCACCTGCACACTGCCTGGATCCAAGTAGGGGGGTTGTAAATTTCCACATTGTTTCCATTTCTGTGGATTACTGCTGACAGGTGCATGCTGGGATCCCTACATGCGGTCCTACATGGCATCCTGTTGCACCCCTTTGACTCCCCCCACCACACATTCCAGATATGGGTAGCAGCCCATTGCACTGCTGGTTGTACACTGGGGGGGCTTGTGTGCATGCCCATGATGGGCTTCCAGATGACCACTGCTGTTGCTTGCACGTGTTGCTGTGCCTCAGTCCCCATTTCCGTGTGTCCATGCACTGTCTACAGAGGGCATGGAGGGGCCCCTGGCTGCAGGCACATAGCTAGTGCAGTCTGTCATGGTTTATGTTTAAAGATTCCCGCCCCTCCCCCCTTGCAGTTCCACACTCTGACAGTCCCTCCACCACTGTCTATGCAATGCTGTCCATGGCAGCATTGTGTCATGCTCTGATTCTAATGTTTATGTGTCACTACGCGTGTGCCAACTCTCAACACCTGGGGATGCTGCTCAATACAAGATTGACCCTGGATATCCATTTTGGAACACGGACCGGTAACAGGTAGGTGTCCTCCTTGGGGCAGGGGCACCACAGCAGTGGCACCATTGTCTGTGGCTAGATGTGGCAGGCTGTATGTTGGTTGGCATTGGTGGTTGTGTTTGGGGGCTCGCAGACAGGGGAGTGCAGGAGCGCTGGAGGCACTTGTAGTCATGGGTGCAGGCACCAGGATTTGATCTGTTGTCCATTGTGGAGTTCCTGCTGTGCCCACCTCGTGCTTCATTTCTGGATGTCCACTTCCCTCCTTCCCTGTCCGTGGGGTCTGGCAGCACACTCTGGGCTGGTGGCTCACAGTATTATTGACCACAGTGTTTCTACCAGGCATTCTATACACCCACAATGTGATGCCTGCAATGTTTTGTCCCACTTTATTATGAAGGCGATATTAACTCCGGAACCACTGGACAGGCACCTTAGCTCCCTTTCCCTTCCCTCCCTCAGTACTTCCCCCTAACAAGTGAGTCCCCACCAGAAGTTGTTTCCTTCCCCATGGGTTCCATGCCACCCTCCTGTAGCTCTCTTTTGTGGAGGTTCCCAGCATCCTTCTTGGTCTCCACTGTGGGTGCCTCCATAGAGGAACCATGCTCCACCAGAATGGTGAATGAATTGTGAAGTGGCACAACTGGTGGGATGTGCCTCTAATCCACCACCCTCACCCTCCCTAACCCCACCGTGGTATAACTGCCCCTCTTTCTTGGCAACCTCTGAGGCAGTGGTGGTGGCCTGGGTGGTCCCTGGGTGGGGGAAGAGGTTTCCCAAATCCTTGCCAGGTCAGCATGGAGAAGGACAAACTCCTCCCTCAGACCAGAGAGGTGCCTGCAAACAGGGCAGCAATGCAGCCTCCAGAACTTCTCCTGGAAGACTGCTGCTCCACAGCCAATGCATTGCACCACTCTCCACACTTCTGTCTCCCCTCCTGTTTAAGATTTTTTCTTTTTTTTTTAGTTTGTGCAAGCATGTGAGTGTGTCTACCCCTATTCAGTGTGTTGTGCCTTTGAGGATATAAACAGGTGTATGCCCTTTGCACTTTTGGGGAAGTGATGTCAGAACCCCTGATATAAAGGGAAATGATGTGCTTGGAGCAGGTGGGGTGAGGGCCAGGGTGGGTGGGACTAAGCCCATGCCATCCAGAAACAATCAACTACAACTCTGACCCACCACCGCGGTGAGTGCCTTCCTTCCTTTCAGATACCTATTTCACAGAGTTTAAGTAACAGGCCTAGTTACGAATGGCTGCAAATATTCTCCCAGCTGGATTTCCTCCCTGGCAAATGAAAGTTACACTAAGCAAAGTCAACCCCAAAAACAGAGAACCAAAACACTGACTTCTGCTAACTTACACAGGCCCCAAAATTAAGAATTCAATTCAGTGTACTCTATTAAATCACCTCCTTGCTATAAGGAAGCTGGTGGCTGCTCTCTGTCTCACCTACAGCAGACAGAGTCCACAAACAACTCCTGTTTTGAATCCACAGTTCCTCAGGCCCCTTTCAGCTCCTTCCCTTATCAGACACCTATTTCACAGAGCTTAAGTAACAGGTCTTGTCACAAATTACTGCAAATATTCTCCCAGCTAGATTTCCTCCCTGGCAAATAAGAGTTACACTAAGCAAAGTCAACCCCCAAAACAGAGAACCAAAACACTGACTTCTGCTTACTTACATAGGCCCCAAAATTAAGAATTAAATTCAGTGTACTGTATTAAATCACCTCCTTGCCATAAGAAAGTTGGTTGCCGCTGTCTGTCTCAGGTACAGCAGAGAAGTCTGCTGTAGCTGAGACAGAGCAATTAGCACAGTTCAGGGACATTTAACCCAGTTTCAGGGCAATTAACACCTTTTATGGCAATTAGCACAGGTTGTTAGCAACTAGCACTGTTCCAGGGCATTTAACACATTTCCAGGGCAACTAGCATCTTTTAAGGCAATTATCACAGATTGGTAAAATTTTGCACAGTTTAGCAATTCATCACCATAGCAGGAGCATTGTCCATTGGATACATATAAAATACCTTGGGTGCCCTTGTTTCCCCGCCCCAACTGAATCAATCACCTTCACTTGCCCTTCTCACTGGGCTAGCTAGCCCACTTCAACTCTTGGCCATCTCTATGTTAGGTTCAGAGGTGGGAAGAATCAGGGAACACCCACCCCAAATGCTGCCTCAGCTGCTTTAACTAACACTCTTTGGAGTGGCTAAATCTTTAAAAAAAACAAGAATGCCCTTTCTATAGTGGCTACCCCACCCTAGGGAGCTCTGCTCATAAATATTTATATATGCCAAAGAGGCATATCCTGTCATTCTCTCCCAGGACCTGGATTTACTCAGTGCTGCCCCTTTTCACCTGCTCCCTTCCTGGAGCCTGTTTTGAATAATATTTAAATAAATTTAAATACACCTGCCATAGAGATGTCCCTAATCTCGGGGGCTTTACTTTGCCCCTGCCAGGCCATCATCAATACCCAATCAGGGGAACTTTATTTTCTTTATTTTATTGGCTCTGATGGGCAACACCTGCCCACTGGCACTACCACTGACTCACTGTCCTGACCCAGGAGAGGAAATCAGAGGAGGAAGGAATTTGAGATGCTGGCTCCAGGCTAGAGGCAGGCAGTTGGTGAGATATATTCTGGGGGCCTTGCTGCACTGATAGTCTGTTCAAGATGTGGATGACCACTAGGTAATATGGACACTAGGGAATCATAGAATCATAGAAATGTGACAGCAGAAAAGGACTCTTTTGGCCCATCAATTTTGCCCCTTACCCCCTCCCTACTTGTCCCCCTCATCCAGAGATCCCCCTTCATCCCCTGTTCAAACCCTTGTGTCAGTCCCATGACCTCTTAAATCCCTCCACTGTTTCCACCACCACCACCACCTCCTCTGGCAGACTGCTTCAGGGCTCCACACCCTCTCTGTGAAGTAACGCCCCTTCAAATTGCCCCTAAACCTTCCACCTTCTAACCTTAGACTATGACCACTAGTTCTAGCACCTATTTTTCCAGTGAATAAACTCCCCCCAACCTTATTAATCACTTTCATGTACTTAAATGTTTCTAACATGTCCCCCCTCTCTCTTCTGGTGTCCAGCTGATAGAAATCCAACTCCCTCAACCTCTCCTCATAGGACTTCCCCTTCAACCCATGCACCATCGTAGTGGTCCTTCTCTGAACCGTTTCAGTCCCATCTATGTTCTTGTATAGGTGAGGTCTCCAGAATTGGACCCCGTACTCCAGGTGAAGCCTCAATATTCTTTTGTAAAGTGACATCAGCACCTCCCTCCTTTTGCTTGGTATACCTCTTCCTATGAATGCCAGCATTCTATTTGCTTTGCCCACTGCCTTGCTACATTGTGTCCCCATTTTAAGGTTATCTGAAATTATAATCCCTAGATTCCGCTCCTGCTGATTTGCCCTAAATACACCCCCCCGTGTCTAATTTGCCTTCGGGTTATTCAGCCCCATGTTCATTACTGTGCACTTTTTGGCATTCAATTTCAGCTGCCAGGTTTCTGACCACCCCTCCAGCAATCTTAGATCTTTCCTCATAGCTTCCACACCCTCTGAGGTGTCCACCCAATTGCAGATCTTCATATCATCTGTAAATAGGCAAACATTCCCCTGCAGCCCCTCTGCTATGTCGCTGATATAGATATTGAACAGGAAGGGCCCCAGTACCAACCCCTGGGGGACATAGCTCATCACCCCTACCTCCCTGGAATGTATCCCATTTACCACCACCCTTTGGCTCCTGCCCATTAGCCAGTTCTCCAATCACCTTGTTAATTTCTTTTCCACCTCCAAGCTTTCCAGCTTATTTACCAGACTTCTGTCGGGGACAGAGTCGAATGCCTTCCGAAGTCCAGATAGGCCACATCCACTACCCCTCAATGATCAACAAGATTTACTTAAAAAAAAAATAGGAAGCAAAACAACAAACAGAGCTAAATAGAGCTCACACCATGAATGACTGCTACTGCTACTGGGGATCCCGCTGACACTGCTGGACTGCAGACTGCAGCAACATTACAGGGCATGGCACCTTCACTGATGGACATGAGGAGGACCACAGGTGAGCCTTCTTATCTTCTGCTAATGTCCTGCATCCCCTTGTTCCCTCGGTGCATGCCCGTTGAATGTCTTCTCTCTTTGGAATGCCCAAAAGCTCTCCCAACTGGCCTCTTCACTGTCTGCCTGCTACATTTACTCTAACAGCCACTTCTTCCATTACCCCTCAGCTTTCTCCAGCATTCAGGATGCTAGGTCCCTGGTAACATTGGGTCCAGCAACAGTTCAGCATGGGCCGGACTTTCAAAGGATGTCCTGGCTCATGCTGCCTGTTCGGGGATGGGGGTCTAGAATGGGGCAGACAGCCAGGGACAAGAAAAAAAAAACATTTTATTTTTATTTAAGACCCCAGACTTGGGCTCCTAATGAACTGCTGGCAAAAAGAGGGGGGAGATTTCCTGCCATGGCCTCTATACTGAGCCCCTCTACACCACCCACAACTGCCTAAAAGGGGGAGAATTATTTCTGTGGCACCACTGTAGGGCATCACTTTGGGACACTTCATTTCCATCTGTAACCACCTTTCATGGGACAGGGTTTAAAAGAGGCAGTTTTGTTCAGCCCTCCTTTCCCAGTCAACAAAAACTAAATAAATATCTGTAACTTTAATTTTAGCTCAAGTTTATTTTTAATCAAGTCAATTTTATTTTTAATCAGGATGTGAAGCAGGTTCATATGACCCTTTTTCAGACACATCTGTGTCAAACTACATTTACTATATACATCACAATACAGTCCAGTATGTGATAACTTTTTTCATGAAAATTGGATGTACAATCCCAATGAGTCACTGACTCCTTGGGCACTCTGACCATTGTGAGCCTGTAGTTTAATGGTTAGAGTGCTGGAATGGCATACCAGAGGTCTAAGGTTCAATTCCCAGTGGGCCACACTTTTCCTTTCTCATTTCTATCCTTGATTTAAAACTATGCCTTGCAGGGGCTTAACTGCACTGAGACAAGTGGTCTGTTTGTATTTCTAAATTTGTTCCTAGTTGCAGTATTGCACAACACACTTCGAGAAAAGAATTTGTGGATTTAAGGAAGTTCCTCAGACACCCTAACCATTGTGAGCCTGTAGCTTAGTGGTTAGAGCACTGGAACAGCATACCAGAGGTCTGAGTTTCAATTCCCAGTGGGCCACACTTTTTCTTTCTCATTTCCATCCTTGATTTAAAAATATGCCTTGCAGGGGCTTAACTGCACTGAGAGAAGTGGTCTGTTTGACTCCTTTACAGTAGTTTCCCAAAGCATAGTCTGGTTAAAGCTGAAGCAATAGGTTATGTATGTACTGTGTGCAATTAGAGGTCATAAACATATGTAAGCAAGATATTACAGGACAGTTGGTCAGTTCATTAACATTTCATAAAACAATATATGAGCACCAAGGACATTTATACACTGCCGATCACGGCAGCGCCAGAATGCCGAGCACTCCCTCCTGGAGCGGACTGCCAACATCTCTCGCCCTCCTGAGGTAAAGGATACCTCCTGTAGCTGTTGGACTCCTGAGTGGGGTGCTAGCCAGATGACACTGCACATCGTCTTCCCCAGCCACTCACCGGCATCCCCTTAATTTATTGGCCCACCCTATGACATCACTTCCTGCTTGCCGAAATACTAAGTCCCCACTTTCCCATTTGCAGGTTATACCTGCTAGCCACTAGAGGGACCCTGAGATCCCTCTGCAATCTCCACTTCTCAGATAGCCCCTTCTCACTATTCCTGGATCCCCTCTATCCACCTGCCCCTCTTCTCCTATCACCAGGCTTCTGCTACCCTGCACTCACTTCCTCCCACACCAAACCCTGTAACTACCCTTCTCTTGGACCCTGCAATCCCCCACAAGCCTGCACCTATTGACCACTAGGAGTCGCTATTTAGCACCCCATTTCGGGTCCAAACACTGCCTGTTGCCAGCACCTGGATTGAGGCACATGGCTCCTACTCAGGTCCATCTCCAAATACCCTGGGAGAGTCTTGAACCTGGTACCTTGTACACCTGAGTCTGTGTCACTACCACTGAACCAAAGTGGCACTAACACCTACTGGTGGGCAACTAAACTATTTCTATCTACCTTGCTTGTGGCTCTCCTTAGCATTATGCCTGCCCACCTCCTAGTGATATGCCTCTCTCTCTCATCCTTATTCTGAGACCACTGTCCCATCCATCTGACACAATGTTGCCACTGTCTCACCTAACTGACACCCTCTCTTGCACTCTGGCACTACCTACCTCTTGGGTCCCAGAGTTAGCACGTTCCCATCCTACACTCACTATGTGCTCCAGCTCACCACACCCACCCCCCAGTCACCACCCAGCTCACTCCCCTTGCTCTTACTGGAGGCTTATCGTCCTAGCTTTTCCAGCCTGGCTACCCTGCCCAGCCCCTGTGCCAAGAAGTTCCCCTCCTATGCCACTCATATCCGTCGCAAGTACGCATTCCACCACCCCCTGGCCAAGGCGGTAGTTATTCTACTACTTCTGACAGATAATATACATCCCAACCCAGGCCCAGCTCACTGTAGCTCGTCTGCTGGATCTCCTGGGCTTCACACTGCTTCTATGAGTATCTGTAGCCTTCTGAGAAAAAGTTTGACTCACTCCAATGTTGGTTCACATTCCATAAACCTGATATTATTACCCTGGTGGAAACTTGGCTGTCAAAATCTACCCCTGGGTCATTTGTCTCCCTGCCAGGTTACTCCCTTTACCGGGATGACCAGGTTGGAAGACGGGGTGGGGGATACGCTATCTACACCAGAGACTCTCTCACTGGACTAGCCTCCTCCCTGCCTCTCAAATTCGGGGCGCAGGCACTAACCCTAAACTGACCCCGATCCTCCAGGGGCCTCCTCTATCTCACTACTGCCTACATTCCCCCTAAAAATCAAACTCTGGCACTGGTCTCATTAACAGAGTACCTTACTACTCTGCACCACTCATCTGACCAAATCCTAGTGGGTGATCTAAACATTAACTGGCTTAGTTCATCATCTTCTACTACCCGTGACTCTTTTGCACTATTGATCTGACTCAACTCATTTCCCAACCCACAAGAGTAAATTCTAAGAGGGGCTCAAGCTCACTTCTAGATGTGGTCATCACCAATTGTCCTAAACAAATCTTCGACATCCAAGTCCTTCCTGACTCACTTAGTGACCACTCCCCTATACTTTTCCACTGGATGACCTCCATACCCAAACCCACAGCCCAGCCCACCCTAAGGTGGCACCTTAGACCAGGTGGACTGAAAAGCCTTAAATAACTTCTGGCCCAAATTAATTGGTCTCCCATACAGTACACCCCTGATATAGATATGGTGCTAACCTTTTTCACTCAAACTTTCAACAAAGCCTGTGACATTTTCGCACCTCTAATGGAATTCTGTTCCAAAGTGCGTAATGCACCCTCGGTTACCTCTGCTCTGCTACAACTATTTAAGCACAGGGACAACCTATGGCACCTGGCCACTGAACAGGCCAGTCAGCAGACAGACAGGTGTATACAGCTGCAAGAAACATATGTACCTGGGCCATCAGAAAGGCTAAGTCTGATCACTATCAGGCCTCACTCACCTCCTCTTGGGGGAATGCAAGGACTTTCTGGGACAACATCGAACAACTAAATGGGAGCACACGCCTCCCCCCAGATCAACATTGACGGCGCTATCTCTACCGACCCAGCCCTTATAGCCAACTTCATCAACACATCATTCATGGACCTTAGCCCAATCCTCCCTAGTGACTTTTTTGACCCTCCCCCCCTACCTGCCCCTGTCTTCCTATGCACTAGCTTCCACTTAAGCCGGGTAACTGCCCAAGAAGTCAGACCTCACCTAATTAATTCCCTAAAGAGCAATAGTACTGGCAGTGACTCTTTGGACCCCGTGTCCTCTGCCGGGTTTGGGATCTGGTCCTTGCCCCACTCACTGGTCTCCTCAATAAATTCCTCTGCCTGGGGTAATTTCCCTCAGCATGCAAAACTGCTACAGTCACACCCATACACAAGGGTGGTGACAGGTCTTTAGCCGGGAATTACTGGCCTATCTCCATTCTCTCACCCCTCTCCAAAGCCCTAGAAAAATTGGTGGCCACTCAAATTACGGATTGCCCGACCAAATACAACATCCTCTGCCCGGAACAGCACGGTTTCCGTGCAGGTAACAGTACCAGCACTGCCCTCCTAGAGTTTTCAAATTTTTTACACTCTTCTCTGGACTCGGGCTCACTGGCTGGGGCAGTGTTCATAGATCGATAAAAAGCCTTCGATACTGTCTCCCATCTCCTCCTGCTGGATGCCCTCAGCCACTCCAGCTTTGCCACTGGGCCTGTCTCCTGGTGCTCCAACTACCTGTCTGCTCACTCTCAGCATGTTAAAATTAATGGGACCCTCTCCAACGCATGTTCTATCTGCTCTGGTGTTCCTCAGGGCTCCATCCTAGGACCCTTACTCTTTTCACTATACCTCAACACCCTGCCAGGTGTATGCACTGGTAAAATTCTGCTGTATGCAGATGATGCCGTCATCTTTGCCTCTGACCAAAATCCTATCTCCCTTCAGGACACCTTGCAAATATCTTATAATGATGCTGAAGCCTGGTTCAAAGAGCATAGACTTGTAATAAATCTCAAAAAAACCAAAACCATGCTCTTCATCCACCCCCAAAACAAAGCCAGCAACTTCCAACTCCAAGTCCTGTCTAGTACCAAGTTTCCCCTTGAGCAAGTCTACTCATATAAGTACCTTGGGATCTCCTTTGTCCCTGCTCTCACTTTCCATGACCACATTGCTGATCTAGCCTCAGCATCTAATATTCTGCTAGGTATCCTATACCGCTACAAAAACTGTCTCCCCCCGACGCCCTCCGACTCACGGTCACATCCTCAATAATGTCCCTTGTGGACTATGGATTACCAGTTTATGGTGCTGCAGACCAGATCACCCTCAATAAAACCCACCTCACACTAAATAAGGCCTGTAGACTAATTACAGGGGCCCCCAGGCTAACACATACCTGCCAGCTATATGAAAAGGCTATGCTGCTCGACCTAGATGAATGACTCAGAATCCAAACCTGCCTCATAACAAAAAAAACTCTCCTTGGACTATCCCCGCCAGGTTTGACAGCTTCCATCCACCAAGCACAACCCTTAGTACAAACATGAACCTCTTGCAAAACCACATTGTTAGTCCCTAGGCAAGGACCACACATGGTCAAAGGGCCTATTGCTACAGAGCTCCATCCTGGTACAACACACTCCCCACCTCTATCTCTGATACCCCCATGATCTCCAGTTTCAAAACCTCACTTTGAAATCACCTACTTAGTATGCATAGCTGTGACTGTTACTAAGTTGTTCTTGCTCGATGCTCTGACAAAGCTCCCTGAGTGGCTGCACCCAACCTACTACCAACCACATCCCATAGCTCTATCAATTATCACCTCCTCCGTTCTCTGTATGCTACGGCATGTATGCTCATACCACTGTTTGTCTATGAAGTACTAAATATCTGTACCAGCCTATGTTTAGCAAATCATGTAACTTAAAATTGCAATCTAAGATATGACAGCATGTATTACCAATTGTTGTAACCCACAATTTGATGTAACAAAATTGTTGTACTGTATTTGTCCTCATTGTGACGAGGTACCTTTGAAAATGAGCCTCTGGCTCAAAGGTTGTAAACTGATGTACAAATAAATAAAATAAAAATAAAACATAATCAATGATATCCAAGGCCACTGATTTACAGTGATTAAAGTAATGAAATTCCATGTTCAAGACTTGAAGTTCTGGGAATTCTAGCTGTGATTGTAAGTCTAATTTCTAGATTTTACCAGGATTCTACTGTCATTCATTTTGTACGTTTATAAATAACCAGAATAAACGGAGGCCTAAATAGAACATTACAAGAAGCAAATTGAAAATAGTTCAGTAAACAATTAGAAGAAAAACACGAGTTCTATAGATTTACTGATCTGTTATAAAATGCTAAATTTTGTGCAATTCTTTGTTTTTACCTGTGTGCAGGCAGTCCAGATTCTGGAATGTTATTGAGTTTTCCAGTAAAAACCAAAAACCTATGGCTTTGATGATATCCAGTGTTGTTCAGTACTTTCTATTGTGTCACATTTGTCCAGGAACTCTTAGCTCCACCTCAGTCATAACAAGGTTGAGGTTGTATAGATCTAGAGTAAAGTCAACTCCAGATGAAGCTAAAGGCAGGAAGGGGGCCAAAGGTGGGGCACATGCCAATAGGTACATTTTTGTATGCCAGGGGGCCCAGCATGGGAGGAATAACTTGCTTCAGTTCTGGGGGAGCACAATATTGCAGTCCATCTGCTGATCCTAGTTCTGCAGGACTAGACCTAGGACCCAGAAGACCAGTAATCTATGCTGGGGACCTCTGGGTAGTACACTTGTACAGAATATGCAATAGAAAAGATATACCCTCCTGTGACCTTCAATGTACAGCTAATTTGTTTCCATATAGTGTACAATGATGGCTGACTCATGGGGGCATTTATTACAAACTAAACAATCCTGTTGTACAGTTCACTGAGCTTTTTTGACAATGTTCTACAGCACTGACACCTTCCTAGTCCAGAAGAGCACTTATCTTAGTATTGACAATATACTGCTGAGAAGTAGGTGGTAAACAGCCCATGTTTTTAAACAGAAAGCTAATTTGTGGTCTTCATCAGGTTGTCAATATGTAGTTTCCATCTAAGGTGAATGTCTAGCCATATACCTAGATATTTATAGGAGTTAGTGTGTTGGCATGTTCATTTTTCTAAGTTGGTAATTTTTAGTGATTGATGAATGGCCCTGATTTTTGCCACAAACAACATCATGTAAGTCCTCACTGCACTGAGTACAAATCTATTTTGTGCATAGAAAGAATGATCAATATTAATATCTTGTTAGTGGGAGTTTCAAACTGTAGGAACATGGGGCCTGTGGGCATATAAAATGGCATCTTTTGCATACTGATGAAGGGACACATTCACTGACTCACAGTTTCAGCCACTTACATAGAGTAATAGAAAAAAGTCCAAACAGATCCCTGTAGAACATCTGACATGATTATTTGTGGCTTAAATTTTTCCCCTTTAAAGGTTACAAGTTAGTGCCTGTCTAATAGTTGCAGTAGTTGGTGAATCATTTCATCCTTGAAAAACAAAGTTCCATATCAGTAAGCTTGCTTAAAAGCATGATATGATCAAGCGCATTAAATGTTCTGTACAGATCAATGACTATGACAACCATTACAGGTCTCCTATCCATGACAGACTGGCTACCTACCATCAGTGACTTTCATAAAGGCCATAGTGGTTTGATGCAGGGGAGCAGAACAGACTGATAGGTTTAGCAACTTATTTTGGACAATATAAGCATTTAGTCAGGTCACCATAAACTTCTCCAGGATACTAACCACTGTTGTGAGTAAAAATACTGCATAAAGCTGACTGTCTCATATGCAGACTTCTTAAAATTGTCAGGTTTTAAGCATGAATATTTTTATTGCTTTTATTTTGAAATGCTTGGCACCATGTCCTGGACTTAAAATGTATTATTAGAGTAAGGACAGAAGGTGAAAAACTGCAATATATATATATATATATATATATATATATATATAGTACCAATATGCTACTCGAGAGACAAAGTGTGACAATCAGGTTCCAAAATTTATTTGGGCCAATTGTCATAACCATATCATATTTACATTGGGTGCATGTGGTAGTATTTCAGTCCCCAATATAAAGATAACTTGTAGTTCAGAGATGCTAAAAAATGGGATTAAAAGTTCCCACAAGGACAATATAATGTGAGTAACATTCTGTCCTTGACAGCAAATTTGTCATATTATCAAACATACATGTTTTGATATTGCTATTTCTATGGTATTTATTTAGGTTGCATAATATCTAACTTTTCAGTTTTTTTATCATAAACTTAACTTGCTGGTAATTATGCCACAATATGTTTCCTGATGGCAGTATGCCCAAATCTGGACATGTTTAAGTTTGGCTACCACATTCATGTCCTTGATTTTCTAGAAAATTTTTTTTTTGCAAAACTATATTACCCTCATAGGAAAAGGCAGAAATCACTGAATTTTCAGAAAGCGAATTATACTTTATTTACAAGGTTTTTTTTTTTCCACAGGATGTCACGTGAGTAACTCAGACTCCACAGGACACCACTCAAGTAACACAGACACGACATAAGAAGAAGTGGGCTGGCAGTATAGCCTAGAAGTTGGAGGAACCAGGTGTGAATGAGCTTGATACATCCAGCAGACCAGACCTGAGTTTGATTCTCACAACCTCCACTTGCATACTGTGTGACTCTGAGCAAGTCACTTAACCACCTAGCGCTCCCAGGTCACCCCTGAAAACAGGCACTTGTGCCTAGTGGGCCTTACCCAGTTAACAAAGGCTAAAATAAAAAAAAAAAATTAAAAGTCACATGAGTAACATGAACACCAGAATAGTTGTATCAGTATCATACGAAGTGTCTCACTAAGTCATACCAAAAGTTATTGCTAATGTTCAACCAAAAAATGATTGTCATACTATGGATATTTGGTATAACATTTTTTTTATATTTTGAAGATTGTACTATAGTCACAACATTATATTAACTTAAGATATTCACAAATGTTTTATGTTACAGTGTAGTATGGATTGAATCTCACCTGGTCTATCTATTACACATACCAGCTGGTCCCAAACCTACAATAAGAGAGAAGGAAACCAACTACATCTTTATGAGATGAATGGGGGTGTTTGGGATCAATGCATGCCCTTGCTGCTTGTGATATTCAAGGCTGAAGCAAAACACTGAAAGTGTATTAGTGACTTATAACATGGGGTAGATAAAGGCAGATGAGTGGTAAACAACCATCAGATGACCATTGCTTACTCCACAATATATGACAGCTAGTGGTGAACCGTCCCTCTGAGAGATCAGCCTGTGTTTCTGTTCTGATCTTGTTATAGTCAAAATTGCAGTCTGTGGAGCAGCCATTACTATCCCTGCTTAGTGAGCGAGAGCCAAGGCCTGCCATGTAGTCCCAGGCAGTGCAGCAACAGTAGCTGTAGTGTTCAAAGTTTGTAGTCTTGCTTCTTACCCAAGTTTGTTTCCCGAGTGAAGTGTGTGGTCCCCATGATCATTTTTCTGTCACACAGCCAGATTGACAGGTAAATCCCATAGTTTTGGCATAAAGTCAGATGGAACAGTGTGAAGAAAGGGAGACCCTCCCCCAATGATGTCATGATCTGAAAGTAAGCTTTATGCTGGTGGACAGAGAAACAGAGTTCCATCAAGGCCTGCAGGTTCTGAGTCCCATTAATTGCTATTTCTTAATTGATAGAATACAGTCTGGTAGACTGTGTGATTGCACTGCTGGGAATAATGTTTACTTGCTTGCCATGCATTAATGTAACTACAGACAGAGAGACAGAGCAGCTAAACCAGTAGAGGTATAGACACTGTGTCTGTACCACAAGAGGCAACTCCATATTTTGCACTTCAGAGCTACTGTGCTGATCCGGAAGGCATATCATGCACAACAGATGTCAGAGAAAGCATAGCAACACTTTCCTTCTGACATTTGTATGTGCATGACAGCCATTTTGTTGGGGACTATTTTTTAGGCAGCAGAATACAATCATTTGCTTATCTTTTATAAAAGGAGAAAAAAACATGTATGTTGCTTTCTCCTTGTTCTGTAGTGCACCCTCTGTTATAAGTGTAATAGCCCACTCCAGGGTGTGCGGTTATTGGGGATTAATCAACACACTGGGTGCTGTGAGGACACTCAGCCAGCAGCCTCGTGCTTCACAAGGCACTCGGGTATTGATTAATCCCTAATAACTGCACACCCTGAGTGGGTTACTTCCACTAATAGAACTACACCCTTGAGTGGGTTGCTTCAATCTTAAAATGTGTTTTAAGAAATGAAATGAAATTAAAAACTGACTTCAGGGGCCAGATCTTCAAAAGCTTGCCCATGTGCAAAGCCTAGTTTTTCTGCACAAACCCAGATTTGCGCAGATGTCCATATTCCAAAGCCCTGTTGTGGGCAAATAAGGTTTATGTCCAGGAGATGTTCTGAGGTTGGCACAATACAAATGGAAAGTCATGGACCTGAAATCTGGTGAAGTCCTGTAATCACAGAGTGCAAGGTAATTTTGCATGGTCCCCTTGTATGGTGCAGATATACACAATTATCCCTGTTACTAATGATGCCATCCTCCAGATCACAGCCACAACTGAAGACACAGCCCCTTTCTGTTGACAAATGGACCCCTCAATGATACTGTCACTCACAGTGTCCACAGCATGGCCTGCAGGTGCATATGGCAACCAGTTCATTTTGGGAGAGGGTGCACTTTTAGGTTTCTTCAGCTATTCTAGTGAATGTCAGTAATTGTTTGATATGCCATGCTAGGTCCTCAGCCTATCATGCAGCACATGGCACACCAAATAATTACTGTGATTCATTGCAACAGCAAAGTAAGCCTAAAAGAGCACACCAAAACCTGAATGAAAAAAACAAAATACAGAACAAAGGGTAACACTTTAAAAGTCATTGACAGCAATCATCCCAGTAAGGAAAAAACAGTATTTTTCTTCACTTGTACTGCCATGAAAGCCATTTAAGGCATACCATGTAGCACATAGCCCAGTTACTGAGATACACTGCAACAGCAGCCAAATGAGCCTAAATCTGCACAAAAACAATGAACAGGGTTGATGTTTTTGGTGACTGTAACTAGGTTACCATCAATTATAGTAATTTTACATCCATTTTTGGTGTTTTTGCCCTTTTAGGCTCGTTTTACTGTTGCAGTGAATCTCAGTAATTGTTTAATGTGCCATGCTAGACTCTTGGCCTAACATGCAACACATGGCACACCTAATGATCACAAAACATATTGCTGAAATATAAATGGTTCTGTGCTGGCGTTTGGGTGCTCAATGTTGAGTCGGCAGGTGCAATATGTTTTTTAAAAAAGTTGCCATCTTATAGACTCCTGTGGATCTGTGAAATTTGTGGATTACCCAACGCTTCATTTACTGCTGCTCTTATTTGCTGTTATCTGCTTTTCTGCTGCTAAATGGCTTCGATACACTTGCACATGAAATGAATGAGTACTGTGAGTACGTTTGGAGTGCTGACCATTTTTCTGTTCTACAGAAGTGTTTTTTCCAAAATAAATATGATATTAACCAGGATTTCTTTTCAAGTCTAGCGGATAAGCAGGTAGTTTAAAAGTAGTTCTGGTGTTCTGATGCATCCCACACAATATAAGCCCCTAAAGAGATCAGGTCTACACAAACTGAGCCCCTGCAGAAACCAGGTCCTATTCATTTACTCCCCAATACAGCATGTATTTCATTTCTCATTACAGAACTCTCCAAACTGTAGATATGTTGTTCTGATGCCTAATACAAAATGAGCATTAGCACTAACCAGGTCCAACTGATATACGTCCCAAAACTGCAGTTTTTTTGCCTAGTACAGAACAAACTATTTAGCAGCAGTAACATTAAAGGGGCCCCTGATAGAGAACAGGATCACACAAAATGCCCCCCCCCCCACAGGGACCAGGCCACACAGAATGATCCTCATGTAGAGACTTGGTCTATAGAATAGGTAAATATGTATAATCATTTAATCTAGGAAACCTGCAGTTGTTCAACTTTAAAATGCTTTATAATCAAACTCTCTCTGCCCCTACCTCACCCTTCAAACCCCTAGCCCAGCATCTTGAGACCATGAGGCAAGGACCGACTACATGTCTCTGTGTTTTCCAAAATGCAAATGTGTACCTTTACAATCTGCAGACATCTAACACACTGGGGAACAAAAGAGCAGCTGAGATGCACAGAGAATAGCCCACTGTAGTGCCTGTAATGTGCATAACTCCAAACTTCAGGAGGACAGCATGTCTTGTCCAGAATGTAGGTGGCAGTACAAAGAATGAAGACCCACCAGCTCCAGAGCTTTAAAGAGCCATGGGGTGATGACTGAAGATGTCAGCATGCATTTCTGGTTCTCAACATTCTGGGCCAGTGGAGGAACCAATAGTAACGTGGGTTACAAAAGGACACGAAAATAACATGCCATGGAGAAAAGAGACTTTTCTAAACAAATGAGTTATAACAAACTGCAAGGTTTTGGCAGCATGTCAGTAACAAAACAAAGGTCACCAAACACAGTAATGCTTTTGGACCACAGTTCATGCAAATTAAAGGCACAGACTGCTTAGGATGAGGTTCAGATGGACACTACATGTAATGAATGTTACAGCTGTATAAAATGATTAAACAAAAGGCAAAAACTTTTATTCTGTACAGGGAGTTCTTGGGGGAGGCTTAAATGAAGTAATTAGATAACACATTAACAACAGTTGGGTTTCTAAGGCATAATAAAGGGCTGTGTGCAAAAACAATGAAAAATGCAAAATTAGCCATTTTTGTAGGCAGCTTTTGGGATTTTGGATGTGGCCCTGCATGGCCGTTGTGTGGCATGCTGCTCTGTAAAATGGCTTGCTGGAAAGAGCTTTGGTGGCTGAACATGCTACTTTTTGTTTGGTGACCAAATATTATGGCATTCAAAAGTTATGTCACTTTTAAGTTCCCATTATAAGTCAATGGGAAAATATATATGTATGTTTTGCGAACAAAGAATGGAGTTCTGGCAATCTCGTCCCACCTGGCTATCAAAGAATTTGCAGCCTCGCGGTTCAAGAATCTTTGTCTCTGAGAATTTTAGAAATTCATTGATCGTGAGGTCTGCCATCTTGTTTTTCATTTTCCGATCAGAAAAACACAAATATCTCAGCTCAGGGGTCACTTCTGAAGTAAAACATGGATAGGTTTAACTGAGGGGACTCCAATCTATCGAGCCATGCCTTTGGCTTGATCCAAATCTGTCTAAAAATAGAGTTATGAGCTTTTAAAATCTTAGTTCGAGGCTCGCTAATGATCTTTGATTGCGAACCTGCAAATACTTTGATTGCGAGATTCTTTGATCACGATCGTGCATCGTGAGCAAAGGACATGATGGCCAGATTTAAAAATCAATTTTCTCAGCCCAGGGGTGCCCTAGAAAGTTAAATGAGGGTGAATTTTGCTCAGGGGGATTCGTCCTGCCCTATTTGAATACAAAAAATAATGTTGTCAATATCACTGGTAGTCTAGCGGCCCCCCGATCATGATTAAGTAGATAACTATCTCCAATTCCCTGGTAGTGTAATGGCCCCCCAATGTGTATTTCATACATATTGATTTTTTATATCCCTGGTAGTTAATGGTCCCCCCCTGATCTGTATTAAATTATCATACTTGTTCATATCCCTGGTAGTCAAGCAGGCCCCCATCATAATAAGATACATAATGATGTGAAATTTCCTGGTAGTCTAGTGGCCCCCCACCTAGCTGTGCCAACCCAACCAGCACCCCTTCACCCTTCCCCAGCCGGCGAGTGACACAGCCCACCTCTCACATCTGAGGCCAGCCTCTGACTGTATGTATTAGAAGCGCTAATGCAAAGAGGTGCTTAAAAATTATTTCTGAGTGCCTTTTTTGCATTAGCACTCCTAATACACACAGTCGGTCGCTCGCCGTGGAGGTGAGAGGTGGGCTGTGCCAGTAGCCGGCTGGGGAAGGGTGTGGGGGGTATTGGGTGGGCTGGCATGGCTGGGTGGGGGGGCCACTAGACTATCAGGAAATTGCACATTGTTATGTATCCTGTTAGAACAGTTTTTATTCTTTGGTCGTGACCATGCAAATTCTTTGATTGTGAGCCTGTAAATTCTTTGATCGCGAGATTCTTTGATCGCTATCGTGCATCATGAGCAAGGGATGAGATGGCCAAATAAAAAATAAATTTTCTCAGCCTAGCGGTGTCCTAGGAAGACAAATGAGGGTGGGTTTTACTCAGGGGGCTTCGTTCTGATGAACTATGGCAGTGATTTACCGCAATTCTTTGAATTTTTAAATTACAACTGTTTTTATTCTTTGGTTGTGATCCTGCAAATTCTTTGATCATGAGTCTGCAAATTCTTGGATCGTGAAATTCTTTGATTGCCATCTTTGATCATGAGGGCAGGACAAGATGGCCAGATTTTTTATAATGGAATAGATAGGGAAATTTTACCAATCTTTACGATTGAATATCACGGAAACGGTTTGGGCTTTTTTCTTGAAATTTGGAAGGTGATTACGGCACGTCCCATTGCTGTGAATTATGGTGATTAAGTGTCAGAGAAAATTTCTTTGGTGGAGATCTTGTGTGACGCACTTTAAGTGTTGTGGACAGTGTCTTGGATTGTGTTGGTGGCTTGAAATTGATAGGCTGCCTTGCCTTATTGTCATGGATGTAGTTTTCAGTTGTTGTGTGTGTTAAATGTCAACAGGTGTGGAATTGTGCTACCCTGATGAATGAAAATTTCAAATTTTGAGATGTTATATCTCAGACACGGTTTTGTATTTTTACTTAAAATTTGGAGGGTGTTGACGGCATGTCCTGTAGATGTCAATAGCGGTGTTTATGTGTCAGACAATATATTGTTTGCGGAGATATTGTGAGGTGCACTTTACATTTTGTGGACATTATTTCTATTGCTCTGCTAGATTAACATTTGTTTGGTGGCTGGCCTTGCTGTTGTCAATGTACTTTTTAGTCATTGGGTAAGTAATGTGGCCCGACACTTACAAGTTGGTGGGAGCTCCCACCAACTTGTGCAGCTTTCTACTTTTCTATTCTTTCTTAAGAAGTAAGGAAATTCTATGCAAAAAACTTAGTTAATGCATCAGATAGGGTTCTTCTACAGCAAAAAAAGTGAGGAAATTTGATTTTAGGGTTCCCACCTTGCACCCCACCCCAGCCCACCCCACCAACAGGCATCGGGGTGTGCATTAGGGTCCGTCAACCCTAACTCTCACCCCATTCTCCTACACTGCACCACCTCAGCTTGGGATGGGGTGAGAGTTAGGGATGATAATCCCAATGCACACCCCAATTCCTGTTGGTGGGGGCAGGCTGGGGGTGTGGTACAAGGGGTGGCAACCCTAAAATTGAATTTCCTCACTCTTTTTGCTGTAGAAGAACCCTAACTGATGCATTAATGAAGTGTTTTGCATATGTATGTATATATGTATATATATATATATATATATATTTATAAAATGGGTAGGAAACATGATGTCTGCTGATTTGTTGGAACACATCACATGACCATGCATATATCAAAGTGCCACCACACACCTGCACTTTTAACCCCTCCAAAACAATTTTGACATTTTATAAGATGGATAACTCACTCTAGGATGTGTGGCCGCACTCTGATATATGCAAGCCTTGGGTGGTTGATGCACACTAAGGAGTGCATTTATCAGAGCATGACCGCACACCTAAGAGTGGGTTATCCATTATATATATGTGTTTGTATGTGTGTGTGTGTGTGTGTGTATATATATATATATATATATATATATTAGAGGCAAAAAACTCCATTTAATGCATTAGTTAGGGTTGTTCCACAGCGACAAAAGTGAGGAAATTCGCTGTTAGGGTTGAAAATCCTAACTCCGAATTCACCCCCCCCAGCACCACACACACACATGAAAGTATGGGGGAGGACCAAATCAACACAACCAATGACAGACATCCAGCAGCAGGTGACAGAAATAACAAACAATTGTCTAAATGTACTACAAGACATCCCCACCCACCTGACGAGGTACTGCATGCTCAGTGGAGATCAACAGCAAAACTGAGGCCATGAACACCAAACGTACACATCCCTGATTGCAGCTACACACAACGTACCACACTTAGTAGTTGCATGGCCTTACCTACCGATGCCCCACACCAGACCACACCACATGTGGTGGGCCACCTGAGCAATAGAGTTCAGCAAAACCAAGGAGTTGTACAGGTATAATATCTCTGATTATAACAAGGGTTTGAGAAATGCAGCTTTCTAATTGACTGTAAACATTGTAGCAGCCTTATGTTTAGTTTTTATTAACATACATGTAGAGCCTAACCATATGATGAACACGGTTTAATGTTGTTTAAAAAAACTTTTATTATGATAGCAATAAGCCACTCCAGGTATTATGTTAATGGTCAGTTTATCACTGTCTAGCGACATGTGGCACTTGGCTATGCCTCATTCAACATTAAACCCCTACAGGGTGATTAACAGACCATTTAACATAACTGTTGGTCATGCCTTATTGCTTAATTGTCTTTATGAGTAGATACTCTTCCTCTGCTCTGCACTGCAGCAGCTTTGCAACACAGTGTCCCACCCAGTTACAGCATCCACTGTCTAGTTACTGGAGAATGGCTGTGAATATGAACTCATGAAGATGAACAGTGTAACTTGATCATTACAGTAATCAAAAACTTAGTGTGATTATAACTGACAGAGTCAGTGATAGAGAATAACCCCTGATGTCCTAGTACACTTACCCTATTGTGAGTTAAATCAATACTAAAAGACATTCTGTTTATATCTACACCATACATACTTGATTCCTGTTGTACCACAATTAACATAGTTATCACTTTGATAGCATCAGTGACTGAAGTGTGGCAAACCCAAACATTAGGCATACAGCCTGAGTATGAAACAACTGTTAAAAAAAATTACACTCTGTCCATAAGTGGCATAGAGCACTAATTGCAACAATAGTAAATGTATTACTATTTGAATAAGTTAGTCATCACAGATGCAATGAGATTGTCTTTATTAGGTACAACATACTCAGTAAGTACCTACAGGAAAATCTATCCTATATACATCTCCGATACAGGTACGTCATTGTTGGCTCAGTAGTGCTATGATATTTAGAAGTTGCTTGGCCTGATCCATGCAATTACATTGTTTCTTATAAAGAATACTTACTGCATCTTTAGTATTGAAACACACTGAAGGTCTATGTAAGTACATCAACAGTACACCTTCATCAGTAAGAATACATCTGATACTGGCAGTACGAATTTCACAGCGTTGAACAGGCAATGCTTTTCCATACATTTACATCAGCCTCTCTATCTTGAGTAAACTGTTGCAGTAAATGTACTACTATGTAAATCACATACTAAATGTAACACTACTTTTATCTTGAGCATGCTAATGTCTTGTAGTTAATTTATGTACTTCTTTTAATTAATGTATACTCACTAGTGTTAAAACCTTTCAACAACTATCATCTTGCACCTTCAGCATTTATATTGACTAACGGCACAGTACCAGTTGTGGTGTGGTGTGGGGCATCGGTAGGTAAGGCCATGCAACTACTAAGTGTGGTACGTTGTGTGCAGCTGCAATCAGGGATGTTAGCGTTTGGTGTACATGGCCTCAGTTTTGCTGTTGATCTCCACTGAGCATGCAGTACCTGGTCAGGTGGGTAGGGAAGTCTCGTAGTACATTTAGACAATTGTTTATTTCTGTCACCTGCTGCTGGATGTCTGTCATTGGTTGTGTTGACTTGGTCCTCCCCCATACTTGCATATGTGTGTGTGTGTGTGTGTCTGTCTGTGAGTGTGTGGTGCTGGGGGGGTGAATTCGGAGTTAGGGTTTTCAACCCTAACAGCAAATTTCCTCACTTTTGTCGCTGTGGAACAACCCTAACTAATGCATTAAATGGAGTTTTTGCCTCCAATTTCCCTTCTTTTTGAGAATGATAATGAGAAATAGTGAATGTAATGCGGTGGCGGGAGCGCGGGGCCTGTCTTGTGGCATAGTAACAGGAAGAGCAACTCAAACAGAAGCGCTAACAGTGGCGCACATGGTAACGAAAGCGCAAATGACAACAGAGAGGGCAATGCACACGGTGGCATAGACGGGAACAGTCTGCCACATGATGTGTTGTCACATAGTAACATGGTGCCTGCAAACAGAAATGTCAATGGACATGGTGACACAAAGTGAAACAGAAAGAGAAACAGTACTGTAGACACAAATGGGAAAAAATAACAGAAATGCAAGCGCAAATGAAAACGCAAAGGATAACGCACATAGGGCCCTGCGCTCCCGGCATGTAATGCAGCAGCAGAGAGCGGGGCCCAAAGGGCCCTGCACTCCCACCACATGATGTCTTGTGGCATAGTAACAGGAACAGCAATGCAAACAGAAGCACTAACAGTGGCACACAAGGTAACGCAAGCACGAATGAGAACAGAAAGGGTAATGAACACGGTGGCGTAGACGGGAATGGTGTGCCACGTGATGTCTTGTCACATAGTAACATGGTGCCTGCAAATGGAAATGACAATCGGCATGGTGACGCAAAGTGAAACAGAAAGAGAAACAGTACAGTAGACACAAATGGCAAAAAATAACAGAAACGCAAGCGCAAATGAAAACGCAAAGGATGGACTGCGTCGGTAGGCGAGACGTCAACGGTAAGTGAAACGGGCATGGAACCGCAAGCAAAAGGGCAATGGTAACAGTAATGTAAGCGCACAGGCTGGTTTTCCCCAAAAGCTGAATAGAGAAAGACAGTGAGTACAAAGAATGTATGCATAATAATGGGTATCGGAGCAGAAAATTAGGACTTGGAATACTAAAAAGGTTATATCTCAGGAACCGTACGACGTAGAAAAAAAATTTAAAAGTCATATGATTTATGACTGTCCTGGCTAGTTTTGTACAATTTTTCCAATGAAAAGTCCGTATCTCGCACCGTTTCCGAGATACGGGCCCTGAAAGGTGTGGCGAACGCCGTAATGTTATCCTATGGGAAAAAAAGAGAAGTTCGGAGCGCCATAACTTTTCCTCCCTGTAATATTTTTTCACCAAACCACAGAAAGGCACATCTGGGGCTGTTGGCTGTCTTCCCTCCAAATTTCAGGAAAAAAGACCAAACCGTTATTTTGCAGCAGGGTGCCAAAGGATTCCTGTAATGCATCGGGCGCCGTAATGTTATCCTTTGGGAAAAACCGTCAACTTTGGAGTGCCGTAACTTTGCTGCCATGTAATATTTTTTCAATACAACACTGAAAGGCACATCTGTGAGATGTCGGTTGCGTTCCCTTGAAATTTCAGCCCCAAACTCCCAACCGTTCTTTTGCAGTGCAGTGCCAAGAATTGCTGTCATTTTCCACAGACTAGAAAAATTACTGTCGCAATTTCACTGACTTTCATGAAACATTTGCGACACTTTCGTGAGCACGAAAGTACTTATAAAGTACTTTTTCCATAAATCTGAAAAATATATTTCTGGGGTGTTTTACCCCAAAATAAAGACATGGCTAGCATCCTCAGGGTCCGACTAGGTGAATATAAAAAGAATTAGGTTGCTAGAGGGTCCCAAATTTAAATGCCAAGCATTTTTATAATCACCAACTGAAAACAAAATGGCCGATTTGCGAAAGTAACAGGTCCATTTTCAAAAGCAAAAATGCATTTGCGAAAGTGTTGAACTTTTTGTTAACTTTTCCCTTTGACTTATAATGGGAAATTGTTTTTTGAATAACTTTTGAACCGTTTAATATTTTTTCACCAAATCTTCAAAAGGCACATCGAGGATCCCGGCCACACATTCCCTGAAGATTTCAGGCCAGTCGCGCAAACCGTGCGACCTTTAGGCGCAACCGTAGAATTCCAGAAAAAGCGTAAATGCGTGCACAAAACATGCTTAATAACTCCACGGCCATGTATCCAACTGGTACAAAATGTAGCAGATGCCAAGGCCTATGGTTCTTGATCATGTATTCCAAATTTCAGACAAATCTGTCAAATGGTTGCAAAGTTATTAAGGTGCAAAGTTTTAGGGTTTAACATAGACGTGGCTCCTCAACCCTAACTATGGTACCACTACCGTGCTACCATAATACTGTATCTTATAGTGGCATGATAGTGCCACTATAGTTAAAGCTGAGTACCTCATTTAAGGTTAAATCTGAAATTTGGCAGCTTAATCATTTTGCCACTGTATGATGATTTTGCCTGAAATTTGGAATGCATGGACTGGTGGTATAGATCACTGGACGTGCTAAGTTTTGCTATGGTTGGATGTACAGTTGCAGAGCTACAGAGCACCAAAAAACACACAAATTATGGAGTTTTGTGCATTTCTGTGATCACACCTACAGGTCACACGGTTTGCGCAACTGGTCCAAAACCTTCAGGGAACATGCAGCCAGCATCCCTGGTGTGCCTTTCAAAGATTTTGTGAAAAAATATTCAACAGTTCAAAAGTTATTCAAAAAAATGTTCCTCATTATAGTCTATGGGAAAAATTAACATATTCGAAAGTGTCGCAAATGTGGTTTTTAATGTTGCAAATTGACCTTTTACTTTTGCAAATTGGCCATCTTGTTGTGTTCACCTAGTAGAACCCTGAGGATGCTAGCCATGTTTTTTTGGGGGGGTAAAATACACCAGAAATATGCTTTTTTAATTTTTGTAAACAGTAGTGTTGCAAAGTGCTTTTAAATATGCAATACTTTCATGATTTTATTTTCGAAAGTGTTGTGATTTGCAAAATACTTTGAGACACTATGGCCAAAACAATAGGGAATATTTGCCACCCTGCTGCAAAAGAATGGTTTGGTCTTTTGGGCTGAAATTTGCAGGGAAGAAAGCCAAGATCCCACAGATGTGCCTTTTTGGTGGTTCGGTGACAAAATATTAGAGGGCTGCAAAGTTACGGCACTCTGAATGTGATGATTTTTACCATAAGATGACATTACGGCGACAGTGCTTTTTTGAGGACCGTATCTTGAAAACGGTTCAAGATATGGACTTCTTGACAGAAAAATGCTTAGGGGGCTAACTCAAAAACTAGCTTGAAAAGTTATAAATAATACGAGTTTTTAATTTTTTTTCTACATCGTACAGTTCCTGAGACATAAGGAATTTAGTATTCCACATGCTCATTTTCTGGTACGAGGGCCATTATTATGGCTATATTCTTTCTATTCACTGTGCTTCTGAGTGCACCTTTTTGGGACAAACAGCATGTGCTTTTCCGTTACTGTTACTATCTGCGTTTATGTTTTCGATTGCACTTCTGTTACCATTTGCGTTACAGTTAACATTTGTGTCAATGTGTGTGTTACCATTTGCGTTTGCAATTGCATTTGTATTACTGTTTGCATTACTGTTTCCTTTTGCTTCACCCTATTCAATACCATTTGCGTACCTGTTAACGTTACCATTTGTGTTTGCACTTACATTTGCATGACTGTAACCATTTGCATTTGCATTACCATTTGTCTTTGCATTTCCGTTACTATTACCATTAGCGTTTGAGTTTGAGCTTTCATTTGTATTATTGTTTCCTTTTGCGTCACCATTACCGCTAACATTACCATTACTGTTTGCATTTGTACTTGCATTTCCGTTGCCATTTGCTTTTACATTTGTGTCACCTTTATCGTTATCATTAGCTTTTCTATTTACGTTACCTTTACCATTTCCATTTGCACTTGCATTAATATAACCGTTTGTGTTTGCATTTACATTTATGTTTGCATCATTGTTAGCATTACCATTAGCATTTGTGTTTACATTTCTGTTACCATTTAAGTTTGCATTTCTGTCACTGTTACCATTAGCGTTTGCATTTGAGCTTGCATTTAAGTTTGTGTTACTGTTTCCTTTTGTGTCACCGTTACTGTTAGCATTACAGTTATTGTTTGTGTTTGTACTTCTGTTTTCATTGCCATTTCCATTTGCATTTCTGTTTGCGTCACCATTACTGTTATTGTTGGCGTTTCTGTTTACGTTACCGTTGCCATTTATGTTTGCGTTTGTGCTTGCGTTTAAGTAACTGTTTGTGTTTGCATTTTTGTTTGCATCGCTGTTAGCTTAACCATTAGCAATTGCAATAACAGTACTGTTACCATTTGCATTTGCTTTTGCACTTCCATTTACGTTACCATTAACGTTTGTCTTACTGTTTGCTCTTGTGTCACCATCACTGTTTGAGTTTGAGTTTCCGCTTGCTTTACCCTTTGCGTTTGTGCTTCCATTATCATCATTGTTTGCTTTTTTGTTACCATTTGTGTTTATGTTTCTGCTTGCGTTTATGTTACTGTTTGTGTTATTGTTTACGTTTGTGTCACCGTTGGCATTCCTGTTTGCGTTTGCACTTAAATGTCAACTATTTTGTGAGATTGTAATGTTATACCTGTTGAATGGATTTGTGTGACATTTGCAATACTTGGTGTACTATGGTACTTCTGTGCATTTACCAATTTTCAATTGACATCTGCATACGTTTTTTGCACAATGAAGCACCAAAAATGAATTTTTTGGCACTCGTGAGCTGTTTTACGCTCATGCTGCTCTACAACCTTAGAAGAGAGTTGGATAAGATTTGGTATACATGGAGTGGAATGGCACATCTATTGTTTTACCAGTTCCTATTTCACTGGTACATACAGTTTTTGCACAGTGAAGTACAAAAAATACAGTTTTTCCAATTGTTTTGCACTACTTTGCATGATACATAGTGCTGCCAGAGTGTGGTTTATTGGCCTGAAGCTTGGCATGTAGAAAGTCCTTTATTCAGGGAACTTGCCACTATTTGTTTGGTGAAAAAAGGTTGTTCCCTTCCAGAGTTATTGCCATTTGAAGTTGGCCCCCCTCAGAGTTAAAGATTTTTCGTCCACCAGGTATACCATTTTAGTGCATTTTCGGCGGTGATTTCCGCCATTTTTAGGTCGAAGACTTCTTAAAGGTGCAGAAAAGTAAACATTGAATATCTCTGGAACAGTTTTGTCTTTTAACATGAAATTTGGAGGGTGTTGTGCAGATGTCCTGGAAATGCGAATTATGCTGTTTACATGTTGGAAAAAGAATTTGATGCGGAGATACTGTGTGATGCAGTTAATGTTTTGCACATAGCATTCTGTATGGTGCTACTGACTTGAAATTTATAGCATAAGTAGCCCTAGAAGTAAGAAGGTGCCTCACAGTGGTTTGGTGTGTAAAACATAAATAGGTGTCGAATTATGCCACTCCAACGAATGAATATTTGGTTCATTCCACTTCAATAACTTTTGAACTGTTTGTCTGATTTGTCTGACATTTTTAATGTAAAAAGATTTATAATAGGTCTTTGACTGTGACAATTTTTAGGTCACTGGCAGTTATGGTTGCTGAATTGTGCCTGTAAAGCTATTTGCTTGTGGTGCTGTGTGACAGTTGAATGGATGTTCACACAATTCTGGACACACAGTGTGCTATGGTACATGTCTTCTTTTACCAATTTTTGATTCTGTTGGATATATGGTTCTTGTGTAGTGAAGTGGCAAAAATGTTCTTTTTGGCACTCCTGTGCAGTTTTCCCAGTCTGACTCTGTTCAAGTGTTGAACAGATTCAGGTAACATTTGTTATACATGTTGTAGTATGGCACATGTCTTCATTTACCAATTTTCATTTCAGTCGGTCATACAATTTTTGCACAGTGAAGTGACAAAAATTCACATAGTGGCCTCACGCTCCCACCACCACCACATAATATTCACTATTTATAGTGCACATTCTCAAGAAGAAGGGAAATTAATGGCAAAAAACTCTGTTTAATGCATCAGTTATGGGTGTTCCACAGTGACAAAAGCATGGAAATTCAGTGTTAGGGTTGCCACCCCTTGCACCCCACACCCAACCCGCCCCAACCAACAGGCATTGGGGTGTGTGTTGGGATTGTCGGTCCTAACTCTCACCCCATTTTCCTATACTGCACCTCCTCAGCTTATTTACACATGGAATGGGGTGAGAGTTAGGGCCAATGACCCCAACGCACACCCTGATGCCTGTTGGTGGGGGCGGGTGGTGTGGGTCAAGGGTGGCAACCCTAACACCGAATTTCCTCACTTTTGTGTCTGTGGAACAACCCTAACTGATGCATTAAATGGAGTTTTTGCCATGAATATATGTGTGTGTGTGTGTGTGTGTGTGTATATATATATATATATATATATATATATATATATATATATATATATATATATATATAGATATCTATATATATATATATATATACACACACACACACAGTATTGTATTATGATGCCTTTTGAAACCATGGAATTCTGCTTAAAGTTGAGCCAGTCCAAATTAATTTGTGTACATTTGCATGTGCTTCCCATGATGCTTTGCATTATTGGTGTATGTGCAATTAGTGTTTTCTTTAAAATTTGGCTGTATGGCCAATATTCTACAGGATAACCCATTCCCCTGTGCATTTGCTCTGGGGTTCTTTTGTAGTTCTTTCCTCTCTCTACATTGGGCTGCCCATGACCCAAAAAAATAAGATCTCCTATGGAATGGCTGGCTCCCTCTCCCTGGGATGAGATACAGATATGGCACATTGATGAGTCCAAATGAGGGCAAAACACTTGACTGTGTCTGCTGTTCTTAGTCTTTGCTGATTGTATTGTGAGGCCTTTTTGGCGCCATGCAATTCTGCTTAAAGTTGAGCCAGTCCAAATTAATGTGTGGTCATTTACATATGCTTCCCATGATGATTTACATTATTGGGATATGTGCAATTTGTGTGTGTGTGTGTGTATATATATATATATGTGTGTGTAAATATATATATATATATATACAATGGGGATGAGTGGAATACATGATTTACCTGATCAATAGCAGTTTGATGTCGAGTTGCCTCATGAGTGGTGTAGCCACAAGTGAGATATCTAATGTCAAACTGTTCATGTGCAGATAAATCATGTATTCCACCAGTTCCCCATTGCATTTCTCAATTATGCAATAGGGATGTAATCTTATTTTGGGGTTTGTAATTTTTGTTGTTTAATTTTGATTATTTTTTTTTTAATAAAATAAATGTTTGTTTTTTTATGGTCCTGTTTTGATGCACTGTTTTAAATGTTGTTGATATGGAAGCTAGTATGGTTGCTAGGGAGGTGATATCAGAAGGTTGGCATTTCATGTTTTGTTTGGGTACTGTATAGATATGGGTGAGTTAGACATTTTGAAAAACATGGCGGCTCTTTTTCTTGCTTAGCAAGAAGCCACTGTTGTTTTATTATGCTAGTGCTTTTTTTTAATTTAACTTTACTACTTAGAAGGCTTTTAATATCTGGTTGATCCTGCATCTAAGAGTATTTAGCTGAGTGTTTTTAAATTCCATTGCTTTACTTAGAATCGGTCTCGGTCAGGGAAGGAAGCTGTGGAGAGACCAATGAGAGATGCAAGTGCTGCAGGCGGCAGGAAACATAAGGGAATGTTGAGATCATTAGATAAGTAGCTAGGTAAAACCTTTTGAATAATAAGAAAAAAAGAGGTAGGTTTTTTGGAAAATGGGAAATTATATTGGGACAAGAGCTGGGGAGTGCGTTGTGTGTATGTGCACATTGCCTAGTGTGGGGTGGGTTAGCTAAGCCAAGAAGGCACTTTATCAAGTTGGAGTAGCTTGACTTGAACCCAAAAGAAACTGCTAAAAGCTTGGTGAGTTCAGGTAAAAATTTGTTGTTAGCAATCGGGCTGTGTTTTTTTTTGGTGGAATCAGTTGTCTATTTTAAAGTGTTTAGATGGGTAGAAATAAAACAGTGTGACAGTGGCTAGCTACAGGATTTTCTGACTGCTGTAGTAGTGGAGGATTGAAGAAAACAGACTATATTCTTATTTTAAAAGGGAGAAAACAGCTTTGTAACTTAAATGGAGGTGTTAAAGTGATGGTTTGTTTATGGTGCCTGTATATCAATAGTTACAGTACAGAGGGAGTTGCTGAGTAGACAAGTTGGGGGAGGGTGGGTTAGAAGGAAAATGAAAGTAACTGCAATTAGTGCTGGCAGGAGAGGCTGATGATTGATGGCAAGATGTTAAATAAACAGTGGTTGATTGACGTTAGGTTGTTGAATAAATCTTAGAACCACCGTTTAATTAACACCAGTGAAAATAAGTGAATTTATTTAATGGTTTATACAGCCACACCTATTGCATAAATATATTATTTTTAGTGACAATTCCTGGACATTTATTGGATGTATACTAGGTATAGCTCCCCCCACCCGCCACTACCAACACCACCATCATCATTTTGTGGCTAGCCCTATTTTATCAAGGACAGTAGTCCTTGCTAACACAATTAATATCACATTCTGATTGTTTCTCAAACTGGTCTCTACAGATCCACTTTCATCTTGTTCATAAGTCCTTCACATTTGGCTGCTAACTAACCATAGGCCATACATTTAAAGTAAGCCTTTTGTTTAAGATATTGTTCATCAAATCACTAGTACCCCTTCCCTTTCTGGATTATTATGGCTGTGCTTTTGTCATGGAAACATTTGCAGAAAATCATGGTATTTTAATGGCCAGAATAACAGAAATCATACAAGTGATACTAAAAGTCATAAATTCACATTGTTTTCACCAATTTACCCCTATTTTGATATATGTTTATAAGGCATCTCAGCAAAGATTTACTGTAAAAGTTAAAAAATCCATTACTATCATTGTCCAATAGCTGACATTGTGTTACTATCCAGAAACCCAGGACTTGCATATAAGCCCAGAATCCCTCACTCAGGCTGACTGGGGTCAAAGTACATTGGCATACTATGGCATAAAATTATGAATCTGGATTTTACAAATACAAAAACAAAGATGTTTTCATGAAAAATGCAACATAACCATGATGGTGTCTTTGGATGATGCCAAAAAACATACTTTTGTTAAGATAAATGCCACAAATCATGGCGTCTTTGTAAAAGTGGGGAAAATAATGGCATCCTTAACTGACACGACTTCCATCATAATGACATATCCTTGCAGATAATGTATTATAAAATGGTTAAGAAACAAAAATAAGCAATTGGTCAGATGGGAATGTATGACTGTACATTATCTTTTTTTTTTTTTGTAGGGTTCTCCTCCAGGTATCCACTCTAGTCATGGCCCCCGAGCCTCCACCATTTGTCTCTGCCATGATCTCCTGGTCACCCCCGGCTTTCCCCCAGAGGGCGGGGCCACGGAACTGGTCCCCTATCCAGCCCGTGGAACCAATATCTGGTTGGGGGAATCTGGCTACAGGCTAATTGAAGCTCGGGGAGAGCTTCATAGAGGAGGAGACAACCTTGAGTTTTTTTGTTTCTGCCCCATTGAAGAGCTGGACGTGCAGTGATGTCAGCGCATTAAGGTGCTGATGTCCACGGCTCTTCCCCCAATGTTAATGCCCGCAGCTTGCTCAACACCCAACCTTCGCTGGGTGTCACTGCAGCACAGCGCATATCCCTCATCCACCCCGAAGGAAGGAGATCTGTCATAGGATGCTCAATCCTTCCTTCTCCCTGCCAGCCCCCAATGGCCCGAGTCTGTTTCCAAACCCGGGTTGCCAGCGTGGTGCAAGGTGTAGCGTCCAGCACCTCAACCCTCAGTGCTACCGGGCCGGCCGCAGGGAATGTATGACTGTACATTATTTCAGCACAAATTACAGGTCAGAAATGTAAGAAAGATAGAGGTGGTGAACAGTCAACAGTTTTAACATCCGGAGGTTACTCTATAGTCCTATTTTTAGTCAGATTTTTAGGCTAGATTAACAATACTGGCAGGATGGTCTGCATCTGTCCAGGAAGGGAACAAGTCTTTTGAGCAATCGGTTTAAATGCTTCATTGGCAAGCTTTTAAACTAGTCAAGGGGGGAGGCACTGATAATCAGCAGAAAAATCCCAGCCTCTCCCTACAAAACAGGGTACTAAATGGGAAAAAGACCGAGGTAGAAAGGTCAGTGGGGGATGCTGCAACAGAAAGTAAAGCCATCAAAAAATGGAGAGCAATGAATACCAATGCCCGTAGTCTGGTAACAAGCTTCCTGAATTAGTGGCCTTGATGGAGGAGGAACATCTGGATATCGTGGCAGTCACAGAAACATGGTACACAATAAAACCATGACTGGGATGTAAACATACCAGGATACACTATCTACAGGAGGGACAGGGAGGGTAAAAGAGGAGGAGGAGTAGCTCTTTACATAAGGGAAGGAATCAAAGCAACAGAACAAAGGGTAAACAGGGAGGAGAAGAAGCACTGTGGGTAAATTTGGAGACCGGCAATGGCACCACAATCCGCACAGGGTTAGACAGAGACCTCTTCTCAGGGGAGGAAATGGACAAGGAAATGATAGAAAGTATACTCAGTATGGCAGAAAAGGAGCTATTGCTGATGGGTGATCTGAATATGCCAGATGTTAACTGGAGTGCAGTTGCAGCAGCCACTTCTAAGAGTGGGGTTATTCTAGATGCCCTACAGGGGCATGCCTTAGACAACTAGTATTGGAGCCCACTCAAGAGGGAACAATCTTAGACCTGGTTCTCTCAAATGGAGATGAAGAGAGATCACAGATGTAAGTGGGTAGCCATCTGGGAACTAGCGACCATCGAACAGTATGGTTCACAATAAACACAGCAATAGAGTCAAGCCATACAAAGACAAAGGTACTGGATTTTAGGAGGGCTGACTTTGTCAAAATGGGTGAGTGCTAAGGAATGCTCTAGCAAATGGGCAGGAAGGAGGGTGGAAGAACAATGGGGAATAATAAAACTGCCATCATAGAGGTAATAAGCCTTTGTGTAAAGCAAATAAACGAAATGAGGTAAGAAACCACTATGGTTCTCAAAGGAAGTGGCAGTGAAGGTTCAAGAGAAAGAAAGCATTCAGGAAGTACAAGGAATCATAGAAGGAACAGGACAGAGAACTGTATCAGAGTTAAAAAGGAAGCTGGGAAGGCAGTCAGAACAGCAAAGGCCCAAACCGAGGAAAAGATAGACAACTCAGTTAAGAAGGATAAACCTTTATAGGTACATCAGGAGCGAAGGAAGACCAAGGAGGGATAGTGAGGCTTAATAAAGGGGAAGGAGGGTGGGCAGAGAGTGACTGTGAAAAGGCAGAGATACTAAACAAATATTTTTGCTCAGTATTTACAAAGGAAGAGGGGGAGGTACCTAAAACAAACAGTAGAAACACTCTGGATACAGAAGTTGATACCAGCCCATTTACAGAAGAAAGGGTTCTGAAAGAACTCATAAAGCTAAAGGCGGACAAAGCAATGGGGCCTGATGGGATTCATCCCAGAATTCTAAAAGAACTAGGGGTAGAACTAGTGACACCACTGACTACCCTCTTTAACAAATCATGGGAGGATGGGGTGGTACCCGAGGACTGGAGGAGGGCAGATGTGATTCCCCTTCACAAAAGTGGGAGCAAGGCAGAAGCAGGAAACTACAGACCTGTTAGTTTAACCTCAGTGGTAGGGAAAATGATGGAATCACTTCTGAAGGAAAGAATTGTTGAGTATCTAGAGGCCAGAGGGCACAGGACCCAAGGCAGCATGGATTCACAGCGGAAGCTCATGCCAGACAAATCTGATAGATTTCTTTGACTGGGTGACCAAAGTAGTTGATCAGGGAGGGGCTGTGGACATGGCCTACCTAGACTTTAGCAAGGCATTTGACACAGTCCCACACAAAGATTAATATACAAGTTAGCCAGCCTGGGAGTGGGTCCCAAGATGACAGCCTGGGTAAAGAATTGGCTGGAGAATAGGTCACAGAGAGTAATAGCAAATGGAGTCCACTCTGAAAAAAGGGGGTTAGTAGGGGGTACCGTAGGTTCAGTATTAGATCGGTCCTCTCAATGTCTTTATAGCTTTACATTGCAGAGGGACTGGAAGGAAAAGTATGTCTCTTGCAGATAACACAAAGATCTGCAACAGAGTTGATGCACAAGGTGGAGTGGAAAGGATGAGAAGGGACTTGGCAAGGTTAGAGGAATGGTCAAATGTATGGCAGCTTAGATTCAATGCTAAGAAGTGCAAGGTAATGCACCTGGGAAACAAAAACCCAGGGGAAGAGTACGCAATGGGGGGTGAGCTTCTAACAACAACAAAAATGGAAAGGGACCTGGGGGTAGTCATATCAGATTACCTAAAGGTGGGCAAGCAATGTGAGAGGGCAGCAAGGAGGGCTGGGGGGATACTGGGATGCATAGGAAGAGGCATCACCAGTAGAAAACAGTAAGTTATTATCCCTCTGTACAGACAGCTAGTGAGACCCCATCTGGAGTACTGCGTGCAGTTCTGGAGACCCAATCTCCACAAAGACATAGACAGGATGGAAGCTGTCCAGAGGAGGGCAACTAAAATGGTGCAGGGTCTGCACCACAAGACATATGAAGAGAGACTTAAGGAACTTAATATGTATAGCCTCGAGGAAAGGAGGGAGAGGGAGACATGATAGAAACTTTCAAGTACCTCAAGGGAATCAACAAAGTCCAAGAGGGTAGCATCTTTCAAAAAAAGAGGCGTGCAAGAACAAGAGGGCACAATTTGAAGATAGAAGGGGCGGCTCAGAGGTAATTTAAGGAAGTATTTTTTCACAGAGAGGGTTGTGGATGCATGGAACGGCCTTCCAGAGGAGGTTGTGGAGTCAAAAACAGTGGTGGAATTCAAGCATGCATGGGACAGTCATAAGGCAATTCTAGGGGGTTGGGGTAGAAAGAAGTAGGCTGCTGGTTAACTAGGACCTGCAGCTTATCCATCAGGTAGGGAAATGGGCAGACTGGGTAGGCCAAGCGGTCCTCAGCTGCTGTCAAATTCTATGTTTCTATGTTTCTAAAAGGTAACCCAGCCTCTGAAGTTCCTTAATTCTGTTCTTATACAAATGCACACATAGTTTGTGCAAGCAAGGCAGTAGGATTTTATAGTGCTGAAAGTTGGCTTCTGCATAGATTTGAGGTGTAAGTGATCCTGATATGAGATATATGGCATCATACTATCTTGCTTACACAGAATGTGCAGAGCTAGTGTCTTTTTGATCCTAACTCAACATTTCCTAACTTTGTGTGGTCTGTGTGTGACTCTAATGCTATCTTAACATAGATTTGTTTGAGAATTTTCTCCTGTCTAAGCTCCATTGGGCCCTGAGTGGGCTTCATTGTCCCTGTGGCGCTGCAAATTTTCCTCCACAGCTTGCCACCACCGCTCCTGCCTAAGATCTATCAGGCCCCGAGGAGGCTTCTTTGTCCCTGTGGTACTACACATTTTTCTCCGCAGCCTGCTGCCACTGCTCCAGCCTAAGATACATTGGGCCCCAAGCCAGTTTCATTGCCCCTGCGATGCTGCAAATTTTCCTTTGCAGCCTGCCACCACTGCTCCTGCTTAACATCCTTTGGGCCCTGAGCAGGCTTCAGTGTACCTGTGGTGCTGCAAATTTTCCTCTGCAGCCTGCTGCCACTACTGTTGCCTAAGGTAATTTTCTTCATCTTCGAACTTGGTGCCTTCTGCAGTTGTAATTGGATTGGCCACAGCTCCCCTAGTGCAACTGGCATGGTTCCCGATCCAATTCTCGCTCCACTTTTCTACACCTGGCCATAAGCTCCAAATTGATTTCAATACTGTTTATTTTGCACAGGGAGTTTAATCAACCAATTTCCTAAAAATAACTGAGTTAAAAACTTTATCTAATTTGCTCAAGCTTAGTACTGCTAGTACCTGCCACTATTTAATTTTTAATTTACTTTTGCTGATTGCTGGGATTTAACTCAGTAAGCATTCGCTCAGTCTCTGCAGCTGCCTCCAGCAAGCTAGTAAAGTTTTAATTTCTGTAATTATATGCAAGCATTCGCTTGTTCACTTTTTTTGCAACTCAAGTTTATCTGTGAAGTATTTTTAGCTCTGTTAGCCAAATTATTAGTGCCAAATGATACACTGCTCTAATCTGTTTTAAGTAACTGCAGTTTCTACTACTATTAATTTTGCCCTGCTAGTTATACCTACTGTATCTTAAATCTATTTTCCCACTGCTATTTCTGCTAAAGTTTAGAGTATTACAGCATTAGGTTTAAGTGGTGCTGACTTCCTGTGCTCCTTCTTTTTCCCTTTCAGTTCCCTATCTATTCCACTTTTCTGCCAATTGCTTGCTCCTATCTTACACTGCAGGGAACCCCTGTTCCTGATGAAGCTTCCAAGCCCCCCCCAAACTCCAAGGTCATTTTTCTCTCCCATCTCTTCTCTCCCCTGCCACCTCTGCTATAATTACCCTCCCACCATTTAGTGCCCATTGTCTTCTTCTGCTCCTCTCAACCAGTTTGTCTCCTGTGACCCCTGCCCCCCTCTAACAGCCCTTCCCTTGACTCTTGTGCAGACCTTAAGTAATTGTTGCTCTTTTGCCTTCCTCCCCAGATCCATCAGGCCCTGAGCAGGCTTCAATGTCCCTGCAGCACTGTTAATTTTCATCCGCAGCCTGCCGCCATCATTCCTGCCTAAGGTAATTTTCTTCAACTTCAAACTTGGTGCCTTCTGCACCTATAGTAGGATTGGCAACAGTCCCCCAGTGCAACTGGCATGGTCCCTGACCCGATTCACAATCTGCTTCTCTACACCTGGCCCCAAGCTCCAAATTGACTTCAGTACTGCTTATTTTGCACAGGGAGTTTAATCAACCAATTTCCTAAAAATAATTGAGTTTTTTGGAAAACAAACATCTAATTTGCTCAAGCTTACTGCAGCTAGTACCTGTCACTATTTAAATTGTTAATTTACTTTTGCTCATTGCTGGGATTTAACTCAGTAGGCATTTGCTCAGTCTCTGCTGCTGCCTTCAGCAAACTAGTAAAGTTTAAATTGCTGTAATCCCCCTACCCTTCCCCACCCTGACACTCTTTAAATGGTATTGTCTCCTTTAAGTCCCCACCCCCTGCTACCCCTACAACAATTAAGCATGTCTCTTGACTGCTGTCTCTCCCACTGGCTCCAGTTGTAACCAAACTAGTGACCCAAAGGCTGGAATCATTTTGTTTTTTCCTCACTAGCTTTGAACTACATGCATCTTTACATTCTGGCAGCCTTCCTGACTTTCTAATAGGTCTTGCAACTTTTCCCCTTCACTGCTTGACTAATTACTTGAAACTACTTGCACTCTAGTGTCTCAGACATACTAACAGTATATATTTTACCTCTCCCTGCAGGTTTAGGTTACTATTTACACTTCTTTCTGCAGGTTTAGGTTATCTTTTTTCTCACTATTCCCCCCCTCAATCTATGGTGTCCCTACTCAACGTTTGTTCCAACCCCCACCCTGTATCATGTTTCTCAGCAGAACCTTGTCCTTGTTCCTACTCTTTCCTATCCTAGGCCCCTCTACTATGCTCTCTGATCATTATATTAACTTCACCACCCCTGCTGTGGTCATTGCCCTCCCCAGTGTCTTAACAAACATCCAAATCCGTAATCCTACTTCCCTTATACATGACCATTATGTATGATCTCACTTTCCAGCTATACTTATTGCTTCCATGATCTCACTCCCCAACTCTTATTCACTATTATCTCTACTAAAGCTGCCAAATCTGTCTACCCAAATTAAATACCACATCCCCCGCTCGCTCGTGTCCCTCCCATAGTATAAGTGTGATAAACTCCACTATCTCATCATAACCTACTTATATTGTGCAGCAATATCAGCCCAAACCTCAGCCCTCACCCCACGCCACCTATCACTCTTGTCACCACTAATGTTGTTACCCCCTGCTCTAACCCCTCTACTCTTCCCCGTGGCCTCAAGCTACTTCATGTAAACACTCATAGCTTGCTACCAAAATTAGTCCAACTCCTACCTCTGGCAGTCTCTCTAGCCCCTGACATCCTTGTACTGTCTGAATCCTGACTAAACAACCAAATTACAAATAATGAAATCACTAACCCTGGCTACTCCATTCTCTGGCAAGACTTGGCAAGTCGAGGTGGTGGAGTGGTGATGTACATCTCCTCATCATTCAGTGCTGACATTATTCTATCTACATCTGCCCAACCATCTTTTGAGGTTCTCCTCATCAGACTCTCCCTTCCATTTTTTGTCCCAGTATTTGTAGCTGGTGTCTACTGCAGACCTGGCCTTCCCCCTGCTTCTGTCTCCCAACTGACTCACCACCTTGGCTTCTCATGCATTAGCAGGAGAGCTTTACATGATGGGGGATTTCAATCAAAACTGTGCAGTTCCTTCAGTCACCAAGCTCCAAAATTATATAACTGCCCTAAACCTCTCACAGCAAATCCTAGAGCCAACTCATTTAAACCATAAAACACAAAATCACTCACTGATCAAAAGGGTCATCACATCCCACCCCTACAGTCATAAATTCTAGTCTTCTACCAGACTCATTAAGTGATCACCACATGCTTTTTATGGTCCATTAAATTCACAGGACCAAGGTACCACACAAAATAATATATTCTAGGTCCTTTAAATCACTTGACTTAGACCATTTACTCCAAAGTCTTGCACAAACTGACTGGTCTCCCATTGCCTCAGCCAACTCAGTGGATGATGCTCTGGATTACTTCAAAGATAACTTCATTAATACATGGAACATCTCCGCCCCATTAGAAGTGCTAGGCTTTGCGGCAGCCATCTCCCTTGGATTAGCCCAGTGCTACTAGAATGCCAGCAGGCTCGTGACCTAGCCTGAAAAAAATATAAAGCATCAAAGAACCCAGTAGATCATCAGTTTTACTGTACCCTACACAACCAATGCACAAAAGCCACTAGATTGGCAAAGTCTGAACATTTCAGAAATAATTTTCAATCTAACATAGACAACCCTTTCAAATTCTGGAAGGTTATCCATGCACTATTCTCCCACCCTGGTTAAACCACCTCCTCCCTCCTTAAGGATAACAATACCTTGCTCTTTGACCACCTTGCAGTCACCACCGAATTCAACTCATATTTCACCTGCTGTGCATCCTCACTCTTTGCCTCCCTCCCTCCAACCACACCCTCCCAATGTAATACCACTACACCTTAAAATGAATCCCTACATAATGATTCTTTCTTCTTTTCAAATGTCACCCCTGCTGTTATGCTGACAGTCCATCTTGCTCTAAATCCTACAAAAGGAGGCACCCCTGATGGTCTGGATCCTAAACTCCTCTGTCTCTCTCTCTCTGCCCCTGCTATAGCCTTCCCAGTGGCTGACATCCTAAACCTTTCCTTCCCCACAGCCACAGTTCCAAAAATCTGGAAGCATGCCGTTGTCCTACCACTTACCAAGGAAGGTGACCCATCCACCCCCAGTAACTACCGCCCAATTTCTCTGCTCCATATTCTGGCTAAACTACAGGAACACCTGGTCCTTTCACAACTCTCCTCCTACCTCTCCGACTCTAACTTCTTTACTCCCTACCAATCTGGTTTTAGGAAACATCACTCTACTACAACCTCCCTACTTAGGCTTACTGGCTCCATCCTCTCAGGGATGGATAGTGGCCTATTCACATCCACCATTTTTGTTGATCTTGCAAAGGCTTTTGACAAGGTTTCCCATCCCCTTCTCCTAAATAACCTCTCCTCAGCTGGACTGTCTGACACTGCCACCAGATGATTCAGTGCCTACCTTGCATGTGGAACTCAATCAGCCAGGATCACTGACTCATTATCCCCTCCCCTGCCTATCAACACTGGTGTCCCAAAAGGATTGGTGCTAGGCCCTATTCTCTTCTCCATATTCCTAAACAACCTCCTGTCAGTTTGAACAACAACATCAATTCACATGTATGCTGACAACATTGTCCTGTTCACCTCTGGCCATACCCTTTCTGATTTCAAACCCAGACTCCAATTAGACTTCAACAAGTTCCAATGCTGGCTCAGCTCACATCAGATTTCCCTTAATGTCAAAAAGACTGTCTCCATGACATTTGGCATGAGGTAGAGACTCCCTAGGCTCACCACCCTTCCTTCCTTCCACAGATGGGACATCACCGGAGGACAGTTCCTCCTTCAGATACCTGGGGGTCTGGTATGACCGACAACTCAACTTTTCTGGGCATGTGGATGCTATTCTGAAAAAAACTGTGCCCCAAGCCTGGTGTGCTTTTCAGGAATCTGAACTGTCTACCTCTACCAGCTAGGCACGAACTAGTTGACAAAATGATTCTCCCTATCTTTGACTACTGCAATGTAGTGTACAGTGCTGCCCTGAAGTCCACTCTAATCAGGTTGGATTCACTCTTCAACTCCTTCTGTCGGTTCACTCTCGATGCTCCACCTCGCACCCACCACTGTGAGCTGTATCACTCCCTCACATTCCCTTCTCTTACCGACCGGTGTCTCTCCCACATTGCAAAGTTCATCTCTAAATTCTGGTTCAACTCTCTCCCCTCTTACCTCCCTTCTGCTCTGTCTATCCCCTCACCCCCCTTACACTCCCTTAGATCCACTGACACCAGGACCCTGGCCATCCCTTGCAGACTCATCTGTGCTGGTCTGGCCTCTTTCTCCCACTCCTTCCCCAAACTTTGGAACTCGTTACCTCCACAAAATCAGACACTCATCATCCCCCTCCTCAACCTCAGCTGCCCTCAGAAATTACCACTCCTCTAATTGCTCATGCACCTATTGTGTGCAGCTCAATCCTCCACTACTCTACCACCTGAATAGGCTGCTATAGTGTCATATGTTCTGCTACTACCTGCACTATTATCCAAACTGGCACTTAAGTACAGCTGTAATCCATACAGAAATGTTTAATGTCTGCTCAATTGTACGAATCGCATGTATTGTGTTCCTTTATACTTATGCACATATGTACTGTATGTATGTATGTAGTACATCACCGTATGAATTGATCGTACAGTCTCATTATGTATGTCAGATAATTTTTTTGAATTTGTAATGACTCTCAAGCGAACAGTACTCTGTTTATATGTAATACCCTTACCCTTTCCCCCAGGATGTACCATGGCATGAGCATCTTATTGTTCAGTGTGCCTTTCTGGTGAAACTTTTCAATAAAGAAATAAATAAGAGTCTACAGTGAAATACATAGTTTAGTGTTAGGGGTGTGTGAGTAATGAATAGTATTTATGAAATACTGTTAATAATGGCCTTCTCATCATTTGGGAAGAAAAATGAATAACAGGCATTATTCATGGTATTTGGCTTTGGCAAGTGTTAAGTTAAAAAAAAAACTGTTAAAGCTGTTTCCCCCACACACGTTCACCTTTTGCTTATGCCCTAGAGAGAAAGTATTTAATTGTTGGCAGCTGGCACACTCCCAGGAGCCATCAGCATCTTTTCCCATACATACTCATCCCCAAACCTAGCCCAACTCCCTGTTCTCATTAAATTTTTTTTTTATTTCAACCTTCCTTGATCCTGTAACTTGATATTGGGGGCTAGTGGCAGTAACCAGAATCCAAGTTATACAGTCAGCCCCCCACATGTCCACACCTAGTTTGCTGTTGCTCAGTTCTTGCTCCACATCCTTGTGACCCTCACATTTTGTAAGAACTGGCTATTAAATAAAGTACCACACAAGATTTAGAATAAACAAAGGTACACCCAATGTGGTTGCAAGCTGCAGCTAGTCAGAGCAGTGAGCATCAATGAGAGAGTGCAGGATCATGAGGGAGGGGCAGAACAGGTGTCATAGTGATGCTATACAGGATTCTCCATAGCACTGCATCACTATGACAACTGTCCCACCCTTCCTTCAAGTGCTCTTTTTATACAAAACATTCATAACGTGCAAATGTAAAGCAGAAACAATTAAATACCAAAATCACACATAAACATATAAAGCATATAAAAAACACTCCAAACTGGACTGGTGGTTTGGCAGTAGCACCACTGCCTGCTGTGCTGGTAACCTGTGGAATGGCAGCCATCTGACATCACATGCATGGGAGCATGCATGATTATGACACTGGTAGCACTGCACACTACTTTTTGAGGGGAATAGGCACAGAATGAAAATGTCACTAGGCTTGCAGTTTACCTGACCCTTTGGTGTGTTGTCAGAGTATGGATTTGTTTAAGGTAGCACTGGATAAATACCTTATAATCAAGGCCACTGGTTTTCGTTTTTTACCGGAAGACCTGGTAAAATTCCAGAATTAAGGCTGCCTGAATACCGGTATAAAAAATATTTCATGGAATCTGCCATTTTATACCAGATCAGTAAATCTACAAAACTTGTATTTTTTTTATAATTGCTTCCTGTACTATTTTCAGTTTGCTTTATTTAATGCTCAGTTTATTAAGCATTCTTTTATTCTGGTCATTTATACACATGCTAAATAAATGACAGCAGAATCCCGATTAAGTCTGGAAATCAGTGTAACAATCACCGGTTCGATTCCAGAATCTGAAGTCTTGAAAATGGAATTTCAGTGTTTTAATCACCATAAATAAGTAGCCTTGCTCATAGGTAATCATGAAATGGTAGTCCACAGTACAGTAAATGGTGAGTCACTAATGGCTAACACTACTGATGCATAGTATTCCTATGATTCCTATGATCTCCTGAACCCCACACAGACCTTGCACTGATGACCTTGGTGTGACTGTACTGGAAGTGTGGATCAAGAGAGTCTCACTGCCATCCTGCCACAGGTGGTAAGCCACCAAGGAGAGAGCTGGTAAGATATGGAGAAGTCAGGTGATGAGGCTGCAGGGGAGGGGGACAGGAGCTAATCAGGGAACAGGGAAAAACCAGAGTCCCCCTATAAAAAGATACTCCACAATTGCCTCTTACAATTAATTGCTATGGATACCAACTATGAGTTCAGTTAAATCTAAATACTACATGGTACATCTGTTTGTTTAGGCACATTGCAGACTGTCACTCAGTTCAAGCTGTTGTAATGATCTATTTCATTACGTCTATGTTCAAACTACGACAGGCCCCCCCTAACATGGTGTCGGCGTGCTGTACTAATGGAATTGATATACTCCATCTACTGCCACACCAGAAAGGTGTTTAAGGGTACTGTGCTGTAGGGGAGATATGATTCTTCTACTAAAACCCCAGTAGGGTATGTAGGAGTGCTGTGCTGTTAGAGATGATATACTCCATCTAGCCACACCCTAACTTGGTGTATGACTTTCATTAAGTCCTGTGCCATTGGAGGTAGAATACTTCATCTAATAAACTCTCTTTAGGTGGGGGAAGCCTCTTTATCCATAAAATTAAAAGAAACACTCCATACCCCTTCACAATGTTTGAGTTCTCCCCTGTTCATTTTGGACTGCCTTTCTTTAATGTGACCAGTTCACCTACAGTAATCCTGACACCACTACACTGTGACTCTGCACAGCTGTGTGAACTTTGCCACCAGCTGCTCCTAGTTTTTCATTTGTGGTTTTAGGATGATGAATTTTGGGTAGTGTGTGTGTGTGTGTGTGTTTGTGTGTGTGTACTGGGGGACATATGAATGAAAATCCAACATGTTCTTGCTTGTAAGTATCTCCTCAGGTATTGACAGAATCTTGTTCCTGTTCAGGTTGGTAGAATCCACCTTATTAAGTCAATGTTTAGGGGAGATGTACTTCACTTTGGCAGCCCATGACTTGAGGGGTGACCTAGGACCCCTCTGCTCCACCTCAGGTTCAGCTTTACTTTGATGGTTTTCCAAGGGATCCTTAAAATCCAAGTTCATCTGTGCCCTGTAGGCCTTTGCAATCACACTCACTGTGTAGTCAAACATGAGGGGCTGAGGGAGAATTCTGTTGCTATCAAAAGTTAAGTAATCTTTTAACTATGCTGGCATTTTTAAAGTAAAATCCAAGAGAGAGAGTAATTGAAAATACCTCGAAGGAGCTTTAAGTCTCTTTTTGACACCACAAGTTCATAGCATCATCTTGCAGCTCTAGGAAGGATATGGTTTCTACATCCTACATTAAAACATCTCTTCCATAAGCATCCCCAAAAAACAAAACCTGTCATCAAGTTTGCTTTCAGTTTAACTACTCTTTTTGTAATGCTTGTACGGTCTTATGAAAAATGCCAGCTGTTTCTCCTTGAGTTAATGTTCAATGACTTCAGCAGCATTTGGGGAACAAAACTGATCTTTACATCTTGTGTAGCACTTGATCTGGGAGATAGGGTTACTAGTCCAAGAGATAGTTTATTTTCTAGGGCAGAAGCAATACTGTTTTGTACATCTTTCATTTTTGCATAAATCAAAAATTCTGACAAGTACATCTGTTCTTTTAAAATACATGTGCATTCAGGAGGTCATGTGCGTGCCTGTATAAGATGGCCACCTAATTCTCTTACTCCGGGCTGCCCTCATCAGATCTATCACCATCCATTCCTTATTTACCTAGCAGAGGAGCTCTCGACTTATCCACCTAGGAGGAGAAGAGTATGTTGACTGATTCATCTCTTTTAGACACACCAACAACATCCTCAAAGAGAAAAAAAAAGCTTTGACAGCTGCCCTCTGGCAAACAATCTTTATTTATTTATTTATTTATTTATTAAACATCAGTTTACAATCTTTGAGCCAGGGGCTTATTTACAAAGGTACCTCGTCACAGAGAGGACAAGCAGTACAGACAAGCTTTTTACAATATAACAGAATACAAACTTTGGAGGAACATGAAGACATATATTGGTTACAATTTTAAGGTTACAGGTTGTCAGAGCACAAGTAGATTCAGAAGAAATTGTACATCAGGCAAACAGTTGTGGGACTATACAGAAATAAGCATTGTAGAGACAGGCGGAGAAGAAACAGGACCTTAGGTAGTGGTAGATAGTAGGTTGGGTGCAGCCACTTGGGGAGCATTGTCAGAGCAATTGAGCAAGAGTAAACTTAGAAGTAGCCACAACTGTGCTTAGTAAGTAGGTGATTACAAAGGGAGATTTTGAAATGAGAGATTGTGAAGGCACCAGTTATTGCAGTGGGGAGGGAGTTATACCAGGATGGGGCTCTGTAGCAGTAGGCCCTTTGCCCTTGTGAGGTCCTTGCCTTCAGTACTAACAGTATGGTTTTGCAGGAGGTTCAAGTTTGCACTAGTGAGTTTGCTTGGTGGATAGTGGTTGCCAACCCCAGAGGGGATAGACCAAGGAGAGTTTTTTTAGTTGTGAAGTAAGTTTGATATCTAAGACGTTCATCTAGGTTGAGCAGCATAGCCTGGGCATATGGATGGCAGGTATGTGTTAGTCTGGGAGCCCCAGTGTTTAGCCTACATGCCTTATTTAAAGCGATTCGGATTTTGTTTAGGGAGGTCTGGTCAGCAGCCCCATAAACTGGCAAGCCATAATCTACTAGGGACAGTATAGAGGACATGACTACAAGACGGAGGGCGTCAGGAGGGAGACAGTTTTTGTGGCAGTAAAGGATACCCAGCCGAATATTGGAGGCTGAGGCTAGGGCAGTAATGTGGGCATGGAATTTGAGGGTAGTGTCGAAAGATATCCCAAGGTACTTGTACGAGTAGACTTGCTCAAGTGGGAACTTGGAGCTGGCGAGGACCTGAAGTGGAAAGTTACTAGCTTTATTTTGGGGGTGGGCAAAGAGCATGGTTTTTGTTTTTTTAAGATTTATTACAAGTCTATGCTCTTTGAACCAGGCTTCAGCGTCATTATACGATAATTGCAGGGAGACCTGGAGGGTGATAGGGTTACAGTATTGAGGCAAAGATAACGGCATCATCTGCATAGAGTAAGAGTTTACCAGCACATGCACCTGGCAGGGTATTGAGATGTAGGGAATAGAGCAAGGGCCCAAGAATGGAGCCCTGGGGAACACCAGAGTGGATAGGGCAGGCGTTGGAGAGTGTCCCATTAATTCTAACACACTGGGAGCAAGCGGACAGGTAGCTGGAGCACCAGGAGACTGGCCCAGTGGCAAAGCCTGAGTGGCTGAGGGTATCCAGCAGGAGGGGGTGGGAAACAGTATCGAAGACTTTTGATAGATCAATGAACACAGCACCCGCTAGAGAGCCAGAGTCAAGAGAGGAGTGAAGAAAATTAGAAAACTCAAAGAGGGCGATGTTGATGCGGTGACCAGCATGGAAGCCGTGCTGTTCAGGGCAGAGGATGCTGTATTTAGTTAGATAATCTGTGATTTGGGTGGACACTAGAGAGGTGAGAGGATAGAGATTGGCCGATAATTACCAGATAGGGACCTATCACCACCCTTGTATATGGGTGTGACTGTGGCAATTTTCCAGGCTGAGGGAAATTGCCCCAAATAGAGAGATTTATTGAAGAGACTGGTGAGTGGGGCGATAACCAGATCCAGTACCTGACGAAGGAGACTGGGGTCCAGGGAGTCACTGCCAGTAGTATTGCTCTTTAAGGCCTTAATTAGGTATGGTCTGACTTCTTGGGCAGTAACCCAGTGTAAGTGGAACCAAGGGCATATGAGAACAGGGTCAGGTGGGGGGGGTCAAAAAAGTTGCTCGGGAGGACAAGGCTAAGGTCTGTGAAGGATGTATTGAGGTAGTTGGCAATGTGGACTGGGTCAGTGGAGATTGAGCCATTAGTGTTGATTTGGGAGGGTGGGGGAGGACGTGTGTTCCCACTTAGTTGTTTGATATTGTCCCAGAAGGTTCTGGCATTCCCCCAGGAAGAGGTGAGTGAGGCCTGGTAGTAATCAGCCTTAGCCTTTCGGATGGTCCAGGTACATTTGTTTCGTGCAGCTGCATAAGTCTGCCTGTCTGCAGTGTGGCCAGTTTCCATGGCAAGGTGCCATAACTTATCCCTGTGCTTAAGAAGTTGGAGCAAGGGAAGTGTAACCCAGGGAGCATGCCGTACTTTGGAACAGAGTACAGTTAGAGGTGCGAAAATGTCACAGGCTTTGTTAAACGTTTGGGTGAAAAAGGTTAGAGCCGTGTCAATATCAGGGGCGTACTGTATGGGAGACCAATCAATTTGGGCTAGGATTTGCTTAAGGCCTTTCAGCCCATCTGGACTTAGCCACCGCCGTAGGGTGGACTGTGCTGTGGGTTTGGGTAAGGAGGTTGACCAATGGAAAAGTATAGGGGAGTGGTCACTAAGTCCATCAGGAAGGACTTGGATAATGCAGATTTGGTTAGGGCAGTTGGTGAGGACCACATCAAGAAATGTGCTTGAACCCATCCTAGGATTCACCCTTGTTGGGTGGGCAACGAGTTGAGTTAGGTCAATTGCTGCAAAGGAGTCACAGGTAGCAGAAGATGAGGGGCTAAGCTAGTTAATATTTAGATCACCCACAAGGATTTGATCAGAGGAATGGGGTAGAGAGGTAAGATACTCAATTAGCAGGACCAGAGCCAGCGGTTGATTTTTTGGGGGTATGTAGGCGGTAGTTAAATAGAGGGGACCCCTAGAGGAATCAGGGGTCAGTTTTAGGGTTAGCGCCTGAGCCCTGAGATTAAGGGCAGGGGCTGGGAGGGCTAGTCCTGTAAGAGAATTTTTGATATAGATAGCACAGCCCCCACCCCGTCTTCCAACATGGTCCTCTCAAAAAAGGGAGTAACCAGGGAGGGAGACAAGGGAGTCAGGGGTAGAGTCTGACAGCTAGGTTTCCACTAGAGAAATAATGTCAGGTTTATGGAGTGTGACCCAGCATTAGAGTGAGTCAAATTTTTTCAGAAGGCTATAGATATTCATAGACGCAACTTGAAGCCCAGGAGATTCAGGCGATGGACTGTTGTTGGCCGGTCCAGGGTTGGGATGTATATTACCTGACAGGAGTAGGAGGATAAGTACCACCCTGGTCAGGGGGCAGTGGAAAGTGTGTTTGCATCGGATAAGATGGGAGGAGTAGGGGACCTTCAGAGCACCGGGGGTAGGCAGGGTAGCACAAGCTGGGAAGGCTAGAATGATAAGTCCCCAGTAGGAGTGTGGAGGGGGGGAGCTGTGAGGGGGCGAGGGGGTGGGTGTGGTATGCTAGAGCACATAGTGAGAGTAGAGTGGGAAGGTGACAACTCAGGAATGCAGGAGGAGGGCTGAGCAAGAGTGTAAGTGGGGGCACCAGATTGGAGATGCTGCTGTGACATAGAGACACCTGGATCGGATGGTGACATCAGGAAGAGGAGGAGAGAGAGAGGCAAGTCAATAGGAGGTGGGCAGGCATTTTTCTAGGGGGCTCTGCAGGCAGGTAGAAAAAAATAGAAAGAAATGGGTAATAGGCCTACCAGTAAGCGTTAGTGCCACTTTGGTTCAGTGGTAGTGACCCCGCCTCTGGTGCACAAGATACCAGGTTCAAAACTCACCTGGGATATTGGGAGATGGCCCAGGGTGGGAGCCATGATCCAAGGTCCAGGTGCAGACCATCGGCAGTGTAAGGGCCCGAAACTGGGGTGCTAAATAGCGACTTCTAATGGCCAAATAGTTACAGGCTAGTATCTTCCTGCAACAATGATGGTGGTGCCAGATCCAGAAAGTGTACTCCCCCAGCAAGATCAATAGGGTTTCCTCAAGGCTACTCTTTTACAACAAGTAGTGGCTAGTGTGGAAACCATCAAGCAAATGGTGACAGAAAATTTAAAAATAGACTGCTTAACAACTTGGGTCACCCGTACTGAAACTCAGCTGGTATGCCTCACAGCTGCCCACAGAGAACATACTACATGTCTTCTGCCTGCCAATTGCCAGATAACTGGGATAATGGCTAAGCATGAAGATTTGGAGTGTCGCGGATGTTGTAACAACCTCCACATATTGGGGTTGAAGGAAGGATCTGTAGGATGTGACCCAGTACAATTCCAGTTGGCAAAATCTACTGCTATAGCTCAACTTGGACCCCAAAGTTTAAGATTTTTTGAAATTGAGAGGGCTTACCTCATTCAGAGGTCCACTAAGATAGCAACTTTTTCTTGACCACCTCCAATCACTTTCAATCTCTTTAGAGTCTAAGATGAGGTGCTGATACTACGAGCTGCCAGGAAGCCTGAAGATGTATATGTGGATGATCACCTATCGATACAAAGATCTGCAATAGAGTGGACACACCAGGAGAAGTGGAGAGCATGAGAGAGGACCTGCTAAAGCTTGAGGGGTGGTTGGAGAGTTGGCAACTGAAATTTAATGCCAAAAAGTATAAAATAATACACATAGGGCAAAAGAACCCAAGGGCTGTATACACATTAGGGGGAGAAGATATTGTGGTAATGGAGCAGGAGTGAGATTTTGGGATTATTATTTCAAACAACTTTAAGGTGGCAAACCAGTGCAATGAAGCAGTTGGAAAGACAAGCGGTATGCTGGCATGCATAAGGAGGGGTATCACAAGCAGGAGAATGGAGGTTATAATGCCCATATACAAGTCAGTGGTCTATATCCACTTAGAATATGGGGTATAGTTCTGGAGACCTCACCTACAGAGGGATATTGATAGGGTGGAGACAGTCCAAAGGAGGGTGACCAATATGGTGCATGTTATGCATCAGAGAACATATGAGGAGAGGATGGAGGAGTTTGAACTACTGTATTTCCACTAGAAACCAAGAAGGGGAGGGCATGATTAAAACTTTTAAATATCTGAAGGGAATTAACAAGTGAGGCAAGGTTCAAGATGACGAACAATCCAAAAACTAGGGAGCAATGCTTGAAACTGGAGGGTGGTCAATTCAGAGATAATAAGAGATGGCACTACTTCACTGAGAGGATGGTGGGTTGCTGGAATGTGCTACCAGAGAGGGTGGTTGAGGCATCAACAGTAGGGAGATTTAAGAGTGCATGGGAAAATTACATGGATTTAAACAAGAGAGGGAGGCATAAATACCCTGATGGGAAAAAGTGGTTAGAAATGTACGGGGTGGGGACACATAAGTGGTGTGTAGGGTGGTAGCATCAGGGGGTATCACGTTGCAAAAGTGACGGGATTACAATGAAGACCATCACAGCGACATTTCCAGTAGTTCACTGTAATATTCTGCTGGGTTCCCGGCACTGTTGCCTCTGGGTGTTTGCCCCCCTTCCCGAACCAACTCCAACTCAGAGTTGGTTATTTTAAGTCTGGGGGTGTGTGGGGGGGGGGAGAAGCCTCTCCCACAGAAAATACAGTTTACTCCAGTGACAGCACAACACCAGTTGGTGGTTTTGTGCTGTTACTGTACAGACGTTTGTTGTGCTCAGTGTCACCATGGCATGGTGGAAACGCATCGGGGCTTCCTATGGGAGGGAACAAGGGCAGACTACATGGGCCAGTGGGGTCCTTTTCTGCATACAAGCTTCTGTAATTCTATGATTCTACCTGGACTACCCTCCATCATGCTGCAATGCTGACAGGCCTTTGGCAAGATAAAACAAGGCCTTCGCAATTCGTTCCTGACTTACTCACTTCTGCAGTACTGGCGATTAATTTCCAGGGCCAGTGGATCACTTTTCAAACCCATGAAGAGGCTAATTTATTATTCCACAGCACCTCAGCCCCCAAAGACCAGCGCCCTCTCCTCTAGTTCTATTGTCAGAACTGATGGAAGCCAACACTCCTCCTCCTGAATCCACCAGGTAAATGGAAGGACCATGAGTAAAGACCCCATTAAAATAAAGGAGAAGATGTTAGTACAATTTTCTTCTGCAGAGTCCTGAGCAGTCTTGACTGGAGGGACCTGCTACATATGTGGTCTTTTCTGTGTGTTTTTCTGACTACAAGCCCCCCCCCCCCACCATGCTGCACACCTCTAAACTGACTGGCAACTGCCTGTTGTGCACCTGGTACATTGTCTCTGCACTGGGCCAATGCATGACCCTTCTTAGCCACAGGGGTCATACTTCTTAACTGCCAGAAGTAACACTCCTCCTGGCCTTTACTCCCCGCCACCTTCTGGCCCTGAATCGATGGACACAGAAGCGGGAACTTGATACTCAGCAAAGTTACCTCCGACTGAATTGAACCATGCACTTGAGCTCTGTTTATTAATGGTCAACCTCAGCTTTCCTCATGGCCATCCCCCCCCAGCCTTGAATCGATGAGGGACACAGGAGCAGGTATCTTTTTCTCAGCCAGGTTACCTTAGGTTGAACCACAAATCCACCACTGAACTTTGTTTGCCAAGTTGTTCTTTGGCTGTCTGTTCTCTATTAAAAACTGTTAGCCTCACCCTTGTTCACGATGTTTGGTTTATTGAATACAGCATTTGGGCACTGAATCCCATGTCTGACATTAATGAATACCTTCTCTGGGCACTTAATCCTATGCTGCTTTTTTTGGTTTTTCCAGCCTGCAATTTACTTTCTGGCTGCTGCCTCCCCGCCCCCTCCCATTTTCCCTTTACCTCCTCTTGGCTCTGAATAGCCGTGGAACTGATAACCATGGCTAGGGAGTAGCCAGTTTTCCCAATTCTTCCCTTACTCCAGAGTGGCCTTTGCCAGGATCACCTGGTCTCCTCAATCCTTTGGACTCCCCCCACACTGTGGCTCCCCATAGTATCCTGCCTTTTCTTTCTCCTAGTTGTTCTGCTTTCCTGAACAACATTGATAGCCACTCCTCATTTTTTGCTCCCAGGATGAGATCTGGGGGTGGCCAAGGTACTTTCCCATTGATCACAGTCAGGTTTCTGTGTTAGTGATTTTCTTGTCACTAAATAGTAATGACAGTTGATGTGCCTCCATCAATTGGACTTGCTTGAACCTTTTGTATTTCTATTATTTTCCATTCTTGCAGCAAGGGGGATACACTATTTTTGCTGTTACACTAACTGTTACTTCTCCCCACCAAGGGACTTTACTAGTACTTTCCCCGTTCTAGTGTTTTTTCTACATGTTATTGTTACACTTAATCTGGTAGTGTGGTTTAGGAGTGTGGGTGACTGGGGTTCTGTATTGGGGGGGTGTTTGAATTGCAATCTATTTCATTGCAATCTGTCTTGTTGTTTAGCTCTACAATGGCTGCTTTTGACAACCTTAAAATCATTGCATGGAACACTAGAGGCCTCAACTACCCTGAGAAAAGGTGTAATGCTTTGTTAAAATTATGAGACATGCAGTGTGACATTGCTCTCCTCCTGGAGACCCATCTTACTGCAGAGGACCCACCCCCATCTATGTTGCTCCAGGGAGGATGCAGTTTATCATAGCTCCATATCCTCCAGACTTTTTGTGTTGGCTGTCCCCTGCAGGAAGAGACTCCACCTGGGCATACACCATCAAATCAATGATATAGAGGGCTGACTTAACATAATACAGGGTATTTATCAGGGAGAACCTATTATTCTGGGTGGTGTCTATTCTCCCAACTCCCCCAAGCCTGCATTCTTCAACATAGTCATCAGGACCCTTCCAGATGGCCCAGCTAGTACTATATTGGGTGGCAATCTCAATATAGCCATTGACCTCAACATTGGGCCCGATGCACTAAAGGGTGGGTAATAGGCGCCTGAAGCACGTACCACACCCACATATCTACGTGGCCCCAGACATGCACAGGGTAAGTGGTATACACTACTGCTAGCACCCATGGGGTGCCTGTCTGTGGCCATGCCTCCACAGCATGCATGGTCATGCGGGCATTTGGGGGCAGAGCTGTGGACCCAGGTGGGCATCCGCTCAGATGCCCATGCCGGGTCACCTGAGTGGATCCCTTGCACCCTTGTGGAGGGCACAGGGAGTAGGGGACAGCTGTGTATAGCAGCATCATAGACACACCATCAGGCAGTCACCTGAGCCACTGCCCCAGCCCTTCTCTGCAGCCTAGTGGGCTGGGGCAGCACAGCAAACTAGTCGGTTCTAGTTTCCGGACAGTTTTCCTGCATGATGTTTGGAGAACCATCCATCCTGAAGACCAAGAGTTTACATATTTCTCTCCATTCCATTCCATGACACCTACGCCCACCTAGATGTGATTCTTGTTTCTGCTGACATACTTCCCCACACTTGGCATATCTCCATAGGCAACATACTCACCTCTGATCATGCCCCAGTGACCCTACCTATTGCATCGGGTCACCAGGCCTCGACCTGAAACAAATGGGGGTTCAACTACACTCTAATCCAGTGTCCTAGTTTTGAGGAGTGGGTGGGAAAAGAACTCCATGATTACTTTCATTTCAACGAGACCCCTGGCACCTCTACTGCTGTTTGATGGGAAGCCATGAAGGCTATTCTTGGGGGTAAACGTATAGCCTACTCCTCCAAATTATGTAAGGAGAGATCAACTGACTAGACAATGAGAAGCCACCTTAAAAAGTCTAGAACATGATTTCTCTCTTTACCTTGAAAAACAAGACCTCCTATGCCCACAGATTGCTGAAGCCAAAGCGGCCTTTGAAGAATCCTTCCAACATACTGTAAAACTGAATACAACCTATTAAAATTAAATCAGTCCTACTGGGAAGCCAGGGAACAACCTGTCAAAGTTCTGTCCACCACCTGTTTATTCAAGAAACTGAGAGGTACATTTCCTTTATTCAGCACTGAGACGGTTCCACTGTATCCTCCCCTTCCATTACTAATGAGGAGTTTCAATATTTTTACACAACCCTCCTCAGAAGGCTGTAATTGATTTTACACTAAACTTTTACTGCCTCAAATTTCCTCCAGATGCCTCCCAAACCCTTGCAGCCCCCTTTTCTCAACAGGAGGTTCTAAGAGCCATTCACTTCCTCTCCCTTGGGAAATCACTGGGAACAGATGGCTTTACCACAGACTTCTACCATGCCTTTGTGTAGGACCGTGGCACCTTGTCTAGTTTTTAACAAAGCTCATAACAAGGGTGTTCTACCCCCCTCTTTTATGCACGCTGCTATTATACTAATACCCAGGAAGATGAAATAAAGCATTCTGTGCTCCCACTTTTGCTCTATGTCATTGCTCAAAGTAGTAGGTCTTTGCCAAGGTACTGGCTCACTGTCTGGAACCCGTTATAGGCTCCCAGATCCACCCTGACCAAGTGGGCTTTGTTACAAGCTGCTTGGGATCAGACCATATCAGATGCATCCTAGACTTCCTGTGGCAAGTACTCGATTCCCCAAAACCCATGGCCACCCTGTAACTGGACACTAAAAAAGTCTTTGACTGGGTGGAATGGCCATATGTTTTTGACACTCTCCTTCATTTTGGTCTCCCTCCTGCCTTCATAGATATGGTCCACCTCATGTATGGGCAGCGTACTCCCACCATCCTTACCAACACTGTAGTATTTCAACCTTTCCCCTTACACTGGGGAACCTGACAAGACTGCCCCTTGTCCCCTTTCCTGTTTCTGTTAGCGGTGGAGCCCCTGGTACTTAAAATCTGATCTTCCCCTCAGTTCCCAGGCATTCTAGTAGCAGACGTTCCACACAAAATTGCCTTATTTGCAGACAACATTACATTATTCCTTATGGCTATCCCCTCCTTCCTCCAGTCCCTACATGGAATTATTGGAGAATATTCCAAACTGGCAGGTTGCTAACTAAACATAGCTAAATCCCAAAATCTTCCACTAAACCCTTCATGTACCCCAGTGTTATTCACTCCTTACCGTTTCCAGTGGTCACCACTTGCTTTTGGATCCAATTCAAGCCATCCATGGCTGAAGCAATCACGGCCAACACCAACAACATATTCAATAAGCTGCTCACCAACTTTAATGCCTGGAAAAACATAATTTCCTCTGCCTGGGGTAGTCGGTGTTCTCAAATTGATAACTCTTCCTAAGATCCAATATAATTTAGACAACCTTCCAAAGTCACTTCTACTTTTTTCAAATGTCAAGAAGCAGCATGAATTAGTAGTGTTTCATCAAGCCCTGGTCTGCCTGAACCCAGAACGTGCTCCTCTACCACTACGTTGGCTTACGCTTGAATTGGTACAAACTGGCATTCTTGTCTCTACTGCACGTCTACTCCCTGACTGGAAACTGCCACATGCAACACTCCCCAGCATAAAATTCACTGGACTTATCTACACTTGACTTTCCTTTACCCTGGATTGGTCACCTTGCACAGCTCATAACCACTATGTTTGGCACAACCCGATCCTGTGTATAGTGAGTAAACCACTAGTCTAGGGTAATTGGATTTGTCAGGGCATTACCTCCCTGAAGGATATATACCATCCCAATACAAGTGTTCTGTACTCCTTCATAGAATTGTTCGATAAGTATGCCCTTACCAGTTCTCAATTCAGGCAATATCTCCAACTCAGAGACCACTTGAAAACCAAAATCTCCAGAGACCATACCTTACCAATTGCCACTCTCCTAAATAAGTAGCTATTAACCCTCTTGTCTCTGAAATAGTGTTGTGCAAAATGCAAAAATTTTGCTCCATGAAATTTGTCACACAATTTCTCAAGTCCACAAAATTTTTCACCGTGACAAAATTAGATTTTATCTGGGATTTCAATTTCACATAATTGTGGAATTTCACTTAATATGATTTGAGACAGCTATTTCATCCTTCCATGTTTAAATTTCGCCTTTGTAACTTTTGATTTCACCAATGAAATTATGCTCCAAAGGCAAAATTTGCAATGCATTGTGGGCAAACAGGTCAAATATCACATGCAGGCTATTTCGAGCAGTCTATTGCCTGTTGAAGTGGAGAGCAGTCTAATGTGTTGCATCACAGCAAATAAATCCTTTTATAACCTCTTTAAAACTTCTTTTTGAATGCTAATTGCTCCCAAATATAACGTTTGTTCCTAGTGCTGCTAGGGGACATTTTCTAATTTTGTGGATTTCTGCATAATACATAGTTTAATTAGTTTTGAATTTTGTCTGTATCTGTGAAAGAGTTGCATGGGGGAGGATAGGTGAGTAAAAGCCTTGCAGGCTAGTTTCTCTCACCTTTTGCAAACAGATTTCTCACAAATTGTGAGTGATTTACTGTTATCTCTTTTAAGCCATTATATTTTGTTGATGTTCTACTTATTTGTATTATTTTTCTTATATCTTGAAAAGTATTTTTTTTTTCAGTTTCTCTGAAAAGTTACTCCCTCTGAGAGTTCCTGCCCTGTTATCCTGTGTTATACCGATCTTCTGCTTTTAATTATGAATTCTAAAGTTTTGAACACACAGTGCTGATCTCTTATTTTATTTTGGTTTGTGGTCAGTTCTGTTTGCTGTTAACGCGTGTCACTTAAAATGTGAAAAGCAACAGTTATGTATTTTTTCTGTTGAAAGTACTTTTAGTTGACCACTTGTCCATATATAGTTTCACTGCTTTGGTAAATTGCTCACCTGTATTTTATTGTTGTAGCTTGTCTTTGCATTGCAGTGTTCCTGTTTCAGCTTAGATTGCTTACACATTCCCTGTTAACATTGTTTATACCTGACCTGTGCAATATAAAAAAATACATATATAAGGAAAACTACACCCTTGTATCTTCTAAATTTTTACTTGTTTCCATGTGAACTGGCAACTCTTTTCATGTAGCTGTTAGAGATGCATGCAACTGCCTTAGTCTGTTTTCACACTTCATATTAGGCCCTGTGACTACCCTGGGGGGTCTCCATTTTATGGTTATTGAAATTTCATTGTCCTTGAGAGCTGCATTAGCATATGAGAACATGATGCGTAATCGACCTTTAAACTCCCCAGTGTGCCTGTCTGCTTAATTAGTCTTCAAAGAAACAAGCTGCAAGCAGGTATGAAAAATCACTTTTACCTTCAGTGAGCTTTGCAAACTATTTGAGTTATAATGCAAGGTTTTCCCTTTGAACTTCATTCAGTTTATGTGTTTCTAGAGAGTGTTTGAGGGGTATTTGTTCTTTCAGCATAAGAAACATGATACAAATGGCTGATCTGACATCATGTTCTCATATGCTAATGTAGTTCTCATGGATAATGATATTACAACAACCATGAAATGGAGATCACTAGGGCAGTCACAGGACTACTATGAGCAGTGGAAACAAACTAAAGGTAACACACATAGCCCTAACAGCCACAGGAAACGAGTAGTCTGTTGACATAGAAACAAAATTACAATGATATGAGGGTGTAGTTTTCCTTCAATAAAGTAGTTGTCAAGAGATTGCTGGGCCCATCCAGATTGTTGTAGGCATCTTTGTTTGTTAACTTTATATTGTTGCCTCTGCCCTCTTATACAACAAAAATTGTAGTAGTAAGTACTAACACATTTAAGTTCTTCAGTTGTCCAGACACAGCTGATTTGTAGCCCTTTTTGTGAGGTGTTCTGTGCTGTTCTTTTTCAGTTTTGTTTAGCGTAACCCTGCCTGTACCTATCCAGTTATTATACAGCTGTTCAATACAAATCCCATTCACCACCAAAGAAACTGTCATTATTGTATTGAGAACTACTTCACTATTTTTTCAGAGACACTGACGATTCATGTTGGGGGAGGTGTTTTCTGTCATTTTATTTAAAGCAGGTTACCTGTGCCCTTTTTCCCCATGTTATTTAATTCCTGTTTGAGGAATGAAAAAAAGTAACCTTTTTTTTTTTATTTTACTACAATAGGCTACCATATACGGTATCAGTTTTATAGAGTGCTGCTATCTATCCTGATTGTATTTGGACTTGGAAGCCAGTACTATAGGTGTGAGGTGTTATTCATACAGTCACTTAGTAATACACAGGGCCATGATTTTTCTGCAGCACATCAGAGCAATGTTCTGCAGCAGGGTTCTCATTTGCTGCAGAACTTCTGCGGCACTCAATACTAATTTCTGCGGCAATTCTGCAGCACATTTTTAACCATAATTTTTTTCCTTTTTTTTGTTTTTTTTTTGCCGTATCTGACACAATGCACGCTGGTAACACAGTCATTTTATGGATGTTTGTCACCAAATTTTCAACATAGCCAGTTTAAAACCTCTGCTCATGAACAGTATCACTGTGATTTTATTAATCTGTTTGGAACATTGATTTTGCACACCGACCATGCCATTGTGCTCTAGATGTGCGAAAACACATTTTGTATGAGATGTGAAAAATGACAGTTGTACTGTTTATAAGGAGGTGTGGTAAAATGGCAATACTGAAAATCTGGAGTGAAAATATTAAAAATGCTCGAAGTTACGAGCGTGCATAGGAACTGCGCAAAGCATGCTTGTAAAACAGTCGTTTTGGGGAATATTTTCACCAAATTTTCAACATAGGGTTTTTGGGAGCCTACCTCATGAACTGTGACACTGTCATTTCATTAATCATTCCAGAAAGGTGATTCTGCACAGTGACTGCAGAACCACCTTTCGGAACTGATTAACAACATAACAGTGTCACAGTTCACGAGGTGGGGCCCCAAAAACCCCATGTTGAAAATTTAGTGAAAAAATTCTCAGAAATGGCTGAGATATGCACTAAAGTTTAAAAAATCAATTTATGCCATTATACAGCTTACCGGCATTTCTTCAGTTCGCTGTCAGCTTTGAAGAGTGCAGACGTGTTCCTCGTCCACTGAAGATCATCGCCAAGAGGCCCGGAGGTAAGTATGGGTTGAGATGGGGGTGAGGTGGGGGCGTGGGGAGGTGGGTATGCAGAGGGTGGGTGCAGGTTGGGGGAGGGGCAAAAGAATAAACGAGGGAAGTTTTTTTTTTGTTTCAGGTCTTTTTTTTTTTTCATTTACACACAAGGGACTTTTGCCACACTGGGGTAGGCTCCCAGCATGGCTTGAGGGGGGACAGTGAAGCTGACAGGGGATTGGGCATCCCCATCAGCAAATGAAGCTTTCGCCAAGCTGGGATGGGCTCCCAGCGTGGCACACAAACATTTTTTGGGGGGCAGTGAAACCGACGGGGGATTGGGCACCCCAGTCGGCAAATGAAGCTTTTGCCATGCTGGGGTGGGCTCCCAGCATGGCTTGAGGGGGACAGTGAATCCAACAGGGGATTGGGCACTCCCGTCAGCAAAGGAAGTTTTCGCCACACTGGGGTGGGCTCCCAGCATGGCACACAAACATTTTGGGGGGGCAGTGAGACCAACAGGGGATTGGGCACCCCCATCGGCAAATGAAGCTTTTGCCATGCTGGGGTGGGCTCCCAGCATGGCACCAGGCAGCTTGGAAGGGACAGTGAAGCCGACGGGGGATTGGGCACCCCTTCGGCAAAGGACGTTTGTTCCACGGGAGGCTGCAGATATTTCTGCAGTTTGCCGCACCGGCCAAATCGCTGCCATGAAACAGTTCAGTACAGGGAAACATGCCAGGGGAGGCAAGGCAGCAAAGAAGTCTTTGGAGGAAAGTAAAACTTCAGTTACATTTCCCCAAAGCACATGTATATCTGCATCAGTGTCTTCTGTGGGCTCTGGTGGTGCGACAGGTACTAGTAAAGGAGTTGTTCAAAGTACTGGCATAAGTGTGTCTCAGTTTTTTTATGGCCAGAACTGTTGCATTCATGTTGGTGGGGGATGATAGTGAGAAGAAGGGAGACACTGATGCTAGTACAGGAACAGTGGTCCAGGAGGAGGGTGATAAGTCTGTCGGTGTGACTGTCCCTGTTTCTGGCGGAGTTGGTGGTGGTAATAGTGTTCAGATGGAGTCTGATAATCCTGGAGGTATGGATAGTTATCCCTCTGAGGAGATGGTTGCAGAGAAAGAAAAAGTTGCCATGCAAGAAGACAGTGATAGGGAGGAGGAGGACAAGGACATCATCAGCATCAGTGCTGATGATGTTGGCATATGGGATGATCCCCATGGGAGCCAGAGGTTAAAAAGTTCAAGGGTGATTTAGGCCCTTTACATGCACAGCCTGTGGGTCAGGCTGTCAGCAAGCCTACTGAGTCCCCCCCCCTCCCAAAAGTAGTATTTGTGGAAGTGATGAAAGCAGCTCAAAAAGCACAAAATTCAATGCCTGTTTCTCAGCTTTCCCAGTCCCAGCAGCATGTTAAGTCCAGAAGTCAAAAGTCCCTAGTTGGGGACTTTTTTTTCTTGATCCAGCTGATGAGACCATAGCAATATGCCAACTGTGTCAGGCATATGTTGGGTGAAAAAAAGAGAAGCCACACAGGTACCGGTTGCCAAAATTTCCATCTGAAAAACAAGCACCCACTGTGCTGGCAGCACCACCAGAAGGATGCCAGAGCTGTTGGTGGGATCTTCCTCAGCAAGCTAATTGTAACTGAGAGCAGTGCATTACAGCAGGAGGAGGGAGGGCAGAGTGAGGCGGTGGAGGAGAAAGATTGACAATCCTTTGCTGTCTTGCGTAGTGGGCATAGCAATGGAGGCGCTACTCCCTTGAGTCAGAAAAGTGTACCACCACACCCAAAATCAACCAAAATAACTGGTTTCATGTGGTCTGCACAGCCCCGAGAGTCAACTGCCATCTGTACAAGAACTACATTGGTGCCACAAGTACTTTCGTCTGTTCAAACAGCCCCAAAGATGCAGCCCACACTGAAGACCATCCTTGAATGGCACTTGAAGTACCCCCCCAATCATGCTGCTGTATGTGAGTTAAATGCTGCCACCACTGACATGCTGGCCACTGATCCATTGCCATTCTTGTTCGTGGAGAAATGCTGGATTCTGCAGGTTGATGGCCTGTTCCTGTCTCAAATGACAGGTTCCATTGCAAACCTATTTCTCTAAGCATGCCATGCCAGAGCTGTAGGGTAGAGTTGCTGATTCCATAAGACATGCAATGAAGCATTCTGCATCAGAATATATCCATCTTAGCATGGATGTGTGGATCAGTGGACAAACGCTGTGTTGCAATTGCAATACAGGGTAGCAATAAACTTTCCCTTTCAGCCGCCCAGTTCTAAAGATAGCGCCGAGTGATCTGGAAAGCAAGTGCTTCCCTAATGAAAGGACAGGCAGTAGAAATTAGATATTAAGTAACGGGGACTTACCTGAAAGCTTAGTACTTGTGCAAACTGCTGTTGCACAATGTAAATGCCTGAATTTAAAGGGACAGGAATGCCCCTGTATAAGCCCTTGTGTACAAAAGGGAAAAAATGATAGTTTAGCTGACGGCTTGAAGTTGCAGCCGTCGATCCCCAAGAGAACTGGCTTTTCAGCTCTATATGAGTTACTATGCTGCTTGGGCTTGGTATTACAGAGCAACAGATATATACATACAGGGTTTACATTTGTTTTACTGGAAACACTTCCTGTGAAAATAAAATATAAAATTCATACAGCCTGACCTGCTTGTAGGAGAGCTCCTTTGGAATGAATCAGTTCCAGTATGGAGACAGCGGCCCCTAATGGCCTGTTTTATGCTAACATAGAATGGGAGGTCACTATCTAGAGGAGGAACTACAGGTAATTAAGCTCCTAACAGTATTAAACGTATGTGTCAATGCAAGAGATTTATTATTTTATATATGTTGGACCCTCTGTTAAACAAGGTTTAGAAATAATCCATTTGTTTTTGTATAGGCTTGGTTATGAGCCTCAGAGGGAGAACTTTAAGTTAAGGGACATAAGGTGGGTGGATCCCAAATATGTGATGTCATCCCTGCAACAGTATAAAAGCCTACCACTAGGTGTAGAATATATTTATTTATTTATCTGATATATATTTACAACCTTTGAGCCAGAGGCTCATTTCCAAAGGTACCTCATCACATGTAAGACAGAAGCTAATACTGACAGGGTATAACAACAGTTACATAAAGCATGTATTACAGACATTTGTCACTGACATTATTTACAGTATTTACAGTAAGTACAGGATGTAGATATTTTCAGACGTTATTTACAATATTTGGATGACGATATCTACATCATCACAGCAGAGAGGCATTATTAGCTTGAGAATGCATCTAAACAGAGTAGTCAGTCCTATTCATGGGTTTGGTATTATTGACGGAGGTTGCAATCCATAATGGACTTTGTCAGAGAATTTGGATCAGAGAGGGTGAGAGTGGGAAATGTTAGTTGCAGTTACAGGAGCGGATATTGAAGAGGTGGTTGTGAAGAGTGGTTTTGAAGTGGGCGATCTTGGGTGCACTAGGGATTATGTTTAGGAGTGCATTAAACCATGTGGGGCCCTGTAGCGGAAAGATCTCTAGGCAAGGGAGGTTTTTACCCTGGGCACAATCCAGGAAGAACTGACTGGGAAAGGTGCAAGACCTCATGAGAGGTTGCTCTCACACTACCACTGAGTGGCAAAACTAACCTTCTTTATTTTTCTGTTAAACGTTTCTCATCTAATAAAATTATAAACGTTTATTCTAAACATTTGTTATGCACCTTATTGTCTGGCTGTGTCTGATGTTATTGTGAAATTCCACACCCTATGACAAACCCCAGCAATGAAAAATTAAATACTTACCTTTGGTGTTGTGAAATGTGGTGCATTCTATCATCTGAATCCTAGCCTGATGAAGCTTGTTTGGCTTGGCATCATTATGATGCAATCCTCACCCAACTAGAAAATAATAGAAAAGCTGTATAAACATATTATACCTCAAGAGGCCACAATACCAACCGACCTGCACCCTTCTCTTGCACAAAACAAAAATACATAAAAATACTTTTGTGTGCAGCAGCAGTATGTCTGTGATGATGATCCATTAACACCAGTCAAAACATTACTTCTCGCGGCAAGTTGGCAACCAATCAGAGTAGCAAGCAGCAAGGTACAGCCCGGAAATATCATTCTTGTAATCCCTCCACACCATATAAGTTACAACCACAGTGTCATCACATCCAAACAGGACAGCACTGGCAGATGAAACTTCTAGATTTCTCAATCAATTGTGAAATCAGCAGTAGGAGGCAGCAAATGCAATTAGTAGCAGCATTTTGCAAGAGGAATTAATTTTCTCAGCGTGGCCCGCCACTTGCCATTTTTGGTTATATCATAATTGCCACAATAATTGTGCCTACCTTCTCTCACAGTTTTATCTTGTGTGTTTGTGCAATGCCTTTTCTGGCCTGTTGCAAATTGCTTCAGGAGAAGCATTTTGCAGAAGGAATACATTTTCTAAAAGTAGCCATTTTTGGCTATTTCATAATTGCCACAATAATTGTGTCTCTCTTTTCTCACAATTTTGTCGTGTAATATTCTGGACTTATAAGGCTTGTTCTGCACAGCACAGCAGCAAGAGCAATGTTAAACTGCGAACACATGTGCACATTTTTGTCCAGGTGGTGGTGGAGCTCTATAAAACTTTTGCACTATGACCACATTTATGTCTCAATTTTCTGTATGATATTTCTGGACTTATAAGGCCTGTTCTGCACAGCACAGCAGCAAGAGACAACAAGATTAATCCTGAAAGCAGTGTTAAACTGTGGATACAAGTGCACATTTTGGTCCAGGTGGTGGAGGGGCTCTATAAAACATCTGCACTGAGACCGCATTTATGTCTCAATTTTCTGTAAAATTTCACATGTGATGTTAAACCTTATTAGAGCTGGACTATTTGTTTTTATACTGTTTATGATGGTGTGAATTTTTATATGTTATTTTAAATGATTGTTAGGCACCTTGGTTTCTGAAAGGCGCCATATAAATAAAGATTTATTTATTTATTATTTCTGAACTTATAAGGCCCATGGCAGACTGCAGTATCAAAAATATCTTGCCGCAGGAGGAAAGCAGTTTTGCACTGTGGCCACCACTTCACATTCTTGGGGACTTCAGAAGTTCTACAACAACTAGGTTTTTGTTCTGTCTTCAGAAAAAAAGGTTTTGCTAGCACCTGCTTGCACTAAGGTGCTTATTAGCTCCCAATGGTTATCTCTTCGATGTCAGCAGCAAAAAAAAAATGCAAGGAAGACTTTTAAATTAAATGCTTAAGTAAAGTGCTTAACTTTATTATTTGATATTCACCAAAAGTGCTTCCTGAAATATACACCCTCTTCACTCACAGCATCTCTCTTGACATGTTTCACACCCCCTTGTATTTTCTTTAGTTCTCTGTTGATTATTTTTATCATGTGGGGACTGGAGGGGAGGGACCCAACTTAACATTTGTGGCAAGTGCAGGACACATGTGTGAAGCACTGAAACCATATCTATGCTTAACTACACTATAACATTGCTTATCTTTCTGTGATTGTTGTGTACATCTTTGGAATATTTCTGCACACAACCACAACTGTTACAACATCACATAGCTTTGGGAAAAAAGTTTTGTTCATAGGAACAGTACTTGTCATTTTTTGATAGGAGCAAATATCTTAAGGAATAACACAAAACAAAAACAAAGGTAAGGTGTTTATGGGTACACTGACTGTAACACATGACAGGGGGAAGGCAGGGTCAGGGCAAGAGTATAGAGCTAGCTACAATCTCGGGCAGCCCAGATAGACCATGATGGCCTTTTGCTGCTGGCAATTTTCATATGTTCGTATAATACGAGAGGGAAAAACTAAATTAGTGAACAAGGGAAAGGATTGAGTACTATTGGGGGCCTAACATAACACACAAAACCACTAGACAGAGACATAGCTTTATAACACAAGACAAAGAAACAAGAGGATGTTGAGGAAGACTAGAGGACAGAAAAGATTTTTTTGTGTTTTTTATTATTTTTTTAACTTTTTCTTATTTTTGGGGTGGAGATAAGAAGACTAACACTAACACAAAACACAGGATAGGAAAAAGAAAAGAAAAAAAATTCAAATTAACTGCTGAGTGTTGGCATGCCACTTACACCGTGTCAGAACTGCTGCAACCATCACCATGGAGCAACTCCTCCAGGAGGTTCAAAACTTGCTTCTGACCTTCCATTATTTTGTTAATGTTCTCCCGGCCTCTTGAACTCCTGGCAGAATTGCTCAAAGTCCTGCCTTACAGCTCAAACTTCATTCAGCATGGGCATCAAGTTTTCACTGGTGACCTGGCCTGCTGCGGCCAGTGTGGGCTCAGCATCCTAATGACGTCTGTGCCAGCAGCTCTGTGGTGATGGTGTTGCTGCCTTCTGCTGCTATGTCTGAGTATGGCACCCCCTGCGCCAGACACAAAAGAGCCTCCTTCCTCCCTCTGGCCCCCTTCCGCTTCTGTGTGTTCCACCCCCTCACTGCTGCCTCCTGCTGCTGCCACTCATGTTGCTTTGCCAGCAGCTCTGCTGGGTGGTGATGCTGCAGATGACTCCTTTGGGCACCAGTGCCAAGGTGTGCCCCTTTCTTCCCTGACAAATACTCCTTCCACAAAGGTTGCAGATGATGACACTTCCATCTGTAACATTTGTGGAGAAAAAGGACCACACTGTGGACAGTCTTGGTTGGTGCTGGTTGTGGGGGGATGCTAGTTGATGTCCCAGGGTCAACAACATCCTGCTTCTGCTGCTGAGGTAGGGGACTAGCTCCTTTGCTGCTGCTGGGCAAGGGCAATGGGATCCTGCTGCTGGGAAGGGGCAGAGGCTCCTGCTGCTGGAGGGCGGGATGCACAGGCTCTTGCTGCTGGGGGGGGTCACTGACTCCTGCTGCTGCTGCTGGGGGGGGTGCCTGACTTTCAAGTCTAAATGCTCAGCTGTTAAGGCAAACACTTATACTAGCCTTCTGACCACCAGTGCCACTTGCCCTACCTTCGCCATCCATTATAACAGAAAAAAAGTTTTCTTAACAGAAAACTAAAAAAAAAGATCTGAAAGAGAAAGAAAGAGAGAGGGAGAGTCACACACACACACACACACACACACACACAAACACACACACTCTCTCACTATTAACTTACAGACAGAAAAATATAAACACACACAAGAGGTCCTAACAAAGAAAGACTAAGAAATTAACTATTTTTAAACTAAAGAATGTGTAAAAACACAATATTTGTATAGTATTTCTCCTGCTACCTAGCTCTCTGACTACATGCAGAGAGTAAATCATGTGACAAGGCCTTTGTTCCCTAATTTTGACTAATTGTAACTCAAGATGAAATTTACTGGTGAAATTTCACTGTAAGTACTTAATTACTTGAAATATTTTGTGGGTCAAAGTTCATGATTTCAACGGCATTTCACCCGCAAAATAGAATTTTGCAACATCTCTACTCTGAAACACCTATCCCATAAGTTTGTATCCCTTCAGGCTTCCCTAAATGAAACACCTACCTCAGCCAGTCCCCATAAGGCCTGGGAACGTGAACTGGATGTTACCATCTGCAAGTCAAATGGGACCAGCTCTGGCTACGTATATACAAAGCCTTGAGAGAGTTATCAGCTAAGACTGTCCAATAAAAAGCATCCATCCACAGACCCTGCTGTATCCCCCTATAGCTTTTGATAGCCAGCTTACTCCCACACAGTGACTGCTGGAGATGCTCCTCACCTCAAGCCTCACTATCACATATCCTGTGGTATTGCCCCATGCCTGACCACTACTGGGATGCAACCTGGTCTTTCTCCAGTGGCATTGTCCCCCTTTCCAGGGCCAAAGACCCATGTTTTGCTCCTCTGGGTCACACTCAGGAAAACCTACTCATGACTCACACACAGAAAACCTGAGTCTTTGGAGCCCTTGCAGCTGCTAACAGAGTTTCATTGTTTAGTGCGAGTTCGGGAGGCTGGGGCCTTTTGTAAACTCGCCACCCTGTTTTTTTGGTAGAAAAAGTGTTTGCTATCACCCATGTGGTCATCTAATTTTTTTTTTATGTATTCATATCTTTGCTTTCCACTATGAGATTTGGAAGTGTATTCCATGAAGTGATTATTCATTCGGTATGCCACTTACTTCTCTTATGTGTTCTAAATGGAGGTAGTATAGCGCAGTGGTCTAAGGCTATGAGCTGCAAATCTGGTGACATCCAGCAGACTAGACCTGGGTTTGAATTCCACAGCTTCTACTTGCATACTGTGTGACCCTAAGCAAATCACTTAACCTCCCTGTGCTTCCAGGTTGCTCCTGTAAAAAAAGCTTTCAGCTTAGTGTGCTATACCTGGTTAAACAACTAAATAAAAAAATGTGTTTCCATTTAATTTATATTTGTGTGTTCTTGTGTTTGTTATTCCATTGTGTTTTCTAAAGCTATGGTTTCTCCTAAAATTCATTTTGGAAAGCACTGAAAGTCAGGTAGAGATTGCCCCTAAGGTTTCTATGATAAATAGAATACAAGTCTAATTTTTTTAGCCTGTCCTCATAATCTAGATGTCTCATGTTGGTAATTCTCTTTGTGATATGTCTTTGGATGCCTTCAGTCATTTTTTTGCCCTTTATTGTGGTTGGAGCACATAAAGGTACACTATAGTCCAGTTGCGGCTTTACCACGCTTGTGTATAGAGGAACTACTACACTTGGTCCTCTGCTTTTAATATTTCTAAAAATGCAAGATGAAATATTATTGCATTTCTTGACTATTACCTGTGTGTGTATGTCAAAGGTTAGGTTGTTGTCTATGATTACTCACAAATCCTTTTCACTGGTTGTTTCCTGTAGGATTACAGCATTTAGTTTATATACTTACAGGGATTATTTTTTCCCAGGTGCATAACCTTACATTTTGTTTCGTTAAAGGTCAGTTTGTTGCCCTGTGACCACTTCTCTAGTATATAAATGTTCTCCTGAAAATCTATTGTGGCCTCTGAGTTGTTTACAATATAACCAGTCTTGCAATCGTCAGCATACTTTGACATCCATGCATTGTTAGAGGTCTGCACGGTGGAAATCCAAATGTTAAAAAGTGTGGATCCCAGCACTGAGCCCTGTGGAATCTCACTTGTTACTAGGCCCCAGGTAGAAGTATTGCTGTTTTACTTCAACTCTCTGTCTTCTGCTATCCAGCCATGATGTTACCCTGTTTATTATGTTGCTATGTAAATTAAATTTATACCGTTGATGAATCAGGATGTTATGTAAAATGGTATCAAATGCTTTGGACAAATCCAAAAATGCAATGTCTACAGGAAGGCCACTATCCAGCTCTCTGCTCACTGGTTCATAGAAGTTAAGTAGGTTGTCAGACAAGATCTGCTGGCTACAAATCCATGTTGTGTTAGGTCTTGTTGTTTACCATGTTTTCTATGTTCCATTATACATTTTTGAATTAGTTTTTCAAGCAATTTACATACCACTCTGGTTAGGCTTATAGGTCGATAATTAACTACCTTACTCTTGCTACTGAATTTATGCACTGGTGTTACCGTTGCATCTTTACATTCTGGGATTATGTTCCCTTCCTTTGATGATTCTTTGAAGAGCAGTGTTAGGGGGCCTAATAGCTCATTGGTTGTTTCCTTTAGGAAATTGGGATGGATTCCATCTGGGCCTGGTGAACTACTTTTCCTTAGTGTTCCTAGTGCATTTGCAACTTCTTCATTAGTGAAAGATGCAATGTTGTCAGTACTTACATTACTTCCAACAACTTTCTCCTTAGGTTATAAATACGTTTCGAAAGTGTTTGTTGAATTTTCCACTATTTTTATTTCATCAGTGATCATTCCTCTTTCAGTTTGCATAGGTGTGATCCCAGTTTTAGCCCCTCTCAGTGACCCAACATAATTATAGAACCATTTGGCAATAAGGGTGATCACAGGGGTGGTGGTGCTTATCCCAGAGAAACAATCGCTATAACAATGTAGTGGGAAGCACTCACCCCAGCAGCAGCAGCAACAAGAAAGAGACCCAATGCAGTTTTATGAATGCTGCTTTTCTTTTACTCTCATTAGACCAACAAGACAGATATGCTTAAGTTTCACCTGACATTTCGGGACCGCCAGGCCTATTCTGCTGGCTTTTAGTATGTTAGCATTTACCAGATGTATAAACCCGTGATGGTTAAGTAAATAAAAACTGAGCAAAAGTGGAAGGTTGGACAAAAGGCAGAGATGAAGGCAGAGAAAATATACAATACCCACATTTAGATCTAAAGTTATTCAAAATAAAGGAGGCATATGAAATTATAAAGAAGCAAAAGTCAAACAAAGCTCATCGCCCAGACAAATTTATAATTAGATTCCTTAATGATGCCATGGATATAATAGCAACAAACTTAACAGAGACAATAAATTGGAGTCGAAAAGAAAGTAAATATCCTACTCAGTGGAAGAAACCAAATTTGATACCTATTTTTAAGGGGAGGAACATCTACAATTCTCTCAGACTATTGGCCCATAGCCTTGTTACCAGTTCTATCCAAAATATTAAAGAGGGTGACCCATGGTCAATTTTATGAATATTTAGAAAAATGCACATTAGTAATTAAATACCAAGCAGGCTTTAGGAAAGGGTTTTTCATGGACACCATGCTCACCAACCTAATTGATATAATAGCTGCCTCCGTGAAGATGGGTCAGATGCTGGGCATGGTGTTCATGGACCTTTCCAAAGCATTTGAGCTGGATAACCACTCAATACTGAGGAGAGATTAAGGGCCATTGGAGTAGCAGAGTATGTAGGAAAATGGTTTGAATCTTACTTAAATGGAAGAAAACAGATGGTGGGTGTGGGGGGTGCAATATCTGAACAAGCTGCTGCTACTCATGTAGTACCACAGGGTTCAATATTGGGCCCACTCCGTTTCTTGGTATTTATAAATCATTTACCAGAGGTCATCACAAGTTTGGAAATTAGATTTTATGCTGATGATACCGTATTGGTTTCATCTGGTGACAATGTAATTGAAGTAGAAAAATGTCTACATGAAGACTTTACTAAAATGCAAAAATGGTCCCACGACTCTTTATTTGTGCTGAACATTAAAAAAAAAACTCAGATCTTGATTTTTTTCCCATTCGTCAGTATAACTAAAATTGACATAAGAACAATAAGAGATGAAAAATTAATACAAGTAAGCGAGTACAAATATTTAGGTTTATGGGTAGACCAGTACTGTACATGACATTTAGTTATCACATAAAGAATTTGTGTACAAAACTAAACTCATGCATTGGGGCCCTGAGGTGTACTTCCTTTTGTATACTGTACCTAGAACTATGGTGGCATCTATTGTGAACCAAAGGACAATCCTTGTGATTGATTACAGAAGCCATGTTCATACGTATGCCAATAAAACTAAACTCGAGAAACTTGATGTAACGTACAATACGTATGCAAGGTTTATATTATGGCATGATTATATTACCCACCACTGTACTATGTACAGTAACTTATGATGGTTTCCTCTGAATGAAAAGAAAATCTATCTCCTCCTCCAAAAAATGTAACTAATTCAACAGAACCAACCAATAATATTGATGTTTAAACTTTGCTTCATGCTCCCTCCACACCAGGGACCATTATACCTTTGCTTTGCCTCGTCCTCATACCTCAGCTGGCCAATCAGCCTTCACTTATCATTTCCCCTCATTTTGGAACCAACTACCCTCTTCCCTCTATCTCACTGCCACCCCTTCCTCCCTCAGACATCAACTGAGATTTCTTCCAGTTCCCCCTTCTTCCTGTTTCCCTTCCCCTTAACAGTCTCCTTACACATGGTGTAAGGCTTAACTGCCAGTTTTTACATGTTTTATTATTATGCATTTTAATGGTCTTTCTTTGCTATTATGTTGCACTCTTCTAGTAACACTGTACTTATCTAAGCTACTGTATATACTGTTTTTTTATCCTTTACACTCCTCCCCTGGGTTGCATTTGTAAATAAGTGCCAGCTCAGTGTGCTTTTCCCAGTCTCCAATTTTCAAATATATTAAATAAACTTTCCAAACTAGTACATAAATATCAATTACAAGCTAAAGGAGTAAGATAGTTAAATATGCCCAAAATAAATACTGCTTATAGGGAACACATGTTTGAATATATAGCCAGTAACATTTGAAATGATACTAAACCTGAACTAAGAAAACCTGCAATAAACCCAGAGCAATTTGGAACTTTTAGAGAGGGTGATCTGTGATCAATTTTATGAATACCTGTACACTTACAGGTGCTTCTATACATTTTGATGGATAACATCTCTCTCTATCCTGGACCCTATTCAAGGAGGCAGGCTGCCCCCAGCACCTGTGGCAATTCAAAGGATTAAGAAACTGCTGCAAAACAGTTATCAGGAAAGCTAAGAGCAACTACTGCAAATCCAAAATTCAAGAAGCTAGAAATGACTCTGGAAGACTCTGAGAAACCATCAGCAGTATACTTGGAAGGAAAAATAACTTCACCCCCAGCCTGCTAAAGGTTGACAGTGTCATCTCCACTAATCCAATTGCCGTCACAGAGTGCTTCAGTATCTTCTTTGTAAATGTTGGGAAGGATCTGCACAATTGCATACACTCCCTTGGCACTTTCAAATGATTGACAATATGTAGCTATTTTTGGAATGTTCATAGGTTAAAGTTCCCTATAAAATTAAAGACTGTATTGGCTCATCTACATAAACTGAAATGTTAAGTGGCACTTTTACAGGAGATGAAACTGACTGAGGTACAGGGGAAGAAATTGTGCAGAGAGTGGGTGGGACTAGAGGCTCACCGTCACACCCTCATGGCTAGGAGAGGGGTCCTCTATTTTTATCCATAAAATAGACCATTCAGAACTAGGTCTTGGATGACCTGGGGTGGGGATAGTAGTCATGTTCTCCATGCTGGAGGGCCCTCTCATTGTGGATTTGGTCTATGAACCCAATAGGGACAGCTCTGACTTTTTTGCTTTATTAACTCAGGCTGTGACAGGTCTCCCTGGGGGGGGGGTCTCATGCCTTTTGGGTGGAAACTTTACTTTCCCTTTAGATCCCTTGTTAGACAAATCTTATTAAGTGATTAAAACCCAACCCCGTACTGCTCAGATGTTGCAGAAAATGATGACAGAACTCTCACTGTCAGATATTTGGAGACTTTTGCACCCAGTAGATGTGGAGTTCTCCTATATCTCACCTGTACTAGCTTCAGAAGTAGACTGAACTTCTTGCTGGTCTCACTTCAGATCCAGTCAGCCATCATTAGGCCTGCAATAGAGTCAATAGTGATATCAGGCCATACCCATGTTTCTCTTTTGATGGTCTATCTTGCCTCTACCCCAGATCATCCACCTAGTGATTAGATATGTTGCTTCTTCTGAAACAGGATTTTCTGAAGTGGGTTACAAATGCTACAGAGGAATACTTTGCTTTGAATGGGACAGGGGAGGTGAGCAGAATCTCAGTATGAGAGGCAATTTAGGCCACTGTTCATTGCCACATCATGCAGTACGCATCCAGAAGGCAGAAGAACAGAGAAGTGGAGGCTTAACAAGTCAGGTAAAAACTGGCAGAGCTAGAGAAAACAGTTAAGACCACTCAGGATGGGTGGTGGCATTTGGAGCTCTACACCAGGATGGTGCAGATCAAGCTACAGTTGAAAACCCTTTTGACCCACCAGTTTATTTATTTTTATTTATTAGAGAAGTCAGATTTACAACCTTTGAATCGTGGACTCATTTACAAAGGCACCTCGTCACAGGGAGAGTAGACATTAATACAGTGTGAGTACAACAGTGATAACATACAGGTGCAGTACAGAATAACAATAAAAACTCATTTACAGCAGTGTTTTACAGATAAGTTTGAGCAGACCTTGAATGGATCTCTATATAGGGAACATTGTTTAACCAGGAGTAGCACACTAAGCTAAAGCTTGTTTCCAGATGCGACCTGGGAGAACAAGAAATTTAAGTGACCTGCTCAGGATCACACAGTATGTACCTACATGGCTGTGGGATTCAAACCCAGGTCTCCAGATCTGCAGCTCAAAGCCTTAACTCACTGTGCTATACTGCCTCCGTTATAAATTCTTGGTGGCTGGAGAGAAGGAGGTAGTATAGCGCAGTGGTTTATGGTTCTGAGCTGCAGATCGGTAAAGAAATATTGTAAGCTAGATACTGTATGCACAGTGCCTTGTTTTGAAAATAAACATATGAGAGCTTATATTGTTGAAGCCACTACAGAAATATGAGGCTGCACCTCACAGTAAGGAAAATGGAAAGCAGCTTTTTATTGTACTCATAATGCCTTGCTATGTATATCTACATATTAGGTGCTATACTGCAGTCACCCTTAACTAAATAAAAGACTGCACCTCTGAGTAAGGAACACTTACATAGAAACATAGAAACACAGAAGTTGATGGCAGATAAGGAACACAAGGCCCATCCAGTCTGCAAATTTTTTCTATCTTATGAATGTGCCATAAGCCTTTACTCTGTAAATGGCCTATTTCTTCATACTTTTAATAGGTAATTTATTTAAGTCAACTTTATTATTTACACAGATTTCCTTGTTATTGTTATGTAAAACATTGACAGCTCCCTTGCATTACATCATTCTGGGGGTATGGCCATGCAGAGAAAACTGGAAGACAGCCTGAAACAAAGTGCTGATAAAACATAAAAAAAATGATTATGACAGATTTTTTTTCACAAAGCAAATTGCAGCTTCAACATCTGAAGCATGGCTGGCAATAGCGTATTATGAAAAAACGGCATTTGGGAAAGTTACATAAATCACTTTAACTGTATTTGCTTCTTGAATATTTCCTTCCATATTGTGACTTGTATGCCATTAGACTCCATTCGCTTGTTTATGCTTACCATTGTTACCATTGTTAGCATTCTTCAGCCATTTTGGGTGTCACACACCTGCATTGCAATGTACCATGTTGCTGTCTCTGAACAATCTTTAACTACCTGTTACCATCCTGTATCTGTACTCCATTAATAGTGAAGTAAAATACTAATATACAGTTGCAGCAACTGACAGTCAGATATTGCCAGATATTTACAGATCTTTCTAAAGATATTTTCTCAAGTGGTCCTACAGTGGTACTGCAGGCATGTAGGAATTTCTCTGGAGATATCGCAGACATTTCAGGAAATTTCTGACCCATTCTACTGCTGCAACTGTAAGCATTCAGCAATTTGGTACCCTTTATAAAACGTGAAGAGAAAATCCTTTGTCCTGATGGTCAATAGCCATGCGTTAGAAATATCTAATGCACAGCTAAAAACAAATACTGGAAACACAGATGCAGTACCCACATTAAATTAATGTGCAGTTAAGAATGTTCATTTTTTTTTTAGAATGTCAAAGGCCACATTTCTTTGCCAGTAAAAATGCTCAACAGCCTCACACAGTCAACTAACATTTTAATCTTCTCTACTTAAATAATTTTTTGTAAACAGTCAATCAAATTTTTTTTCTGTTTCCTACTTTGTCATTTAGTCTCTACTTGATTAAAACTAAGCCTGATCTCTGTCCCATACTCACCCACCAGTTTGTCAATTGTTCTTGCCAATTACCCTCAAACAGTGCCCACCAGTACAATTTCTTGGTTTTATCCATTTGAATCAGATTTCTTTCTGAGTATGTTGTTTGATGTCCTGATGCCTACATCAAATCAATCAAGCCAACTACTACTTCACACTAACACTCTGCTATCATTTGTTATCAGTGTGCTCATGTCTCTGCACTCCCTGCACAGTTACTTCCGGGACCCTACTCAGTCTAACTACTGAATCAGACAGTAAAGAAATAAAAAATATATGAAAACTAATACATAAAAACTAATTTAAAAAAATCACATTAGAAATTATTTGCTGTTTCAAACAGCGCACCCTCTTCCCCTGCTCCCCATCTAGCCTGCTGGAGCACAGCTGGTGCATTTGGTCTCCACTTTTTCATGTCAACCAACATGAATTAAAAGAAAACAAAGTAGTAGTAGTAGTAGAAACATGTTTTATTCACATTCATTGTCACATGATATGAACATGGTCAGACCCCAAATGAGCTGAAGCTCAGTTTGTATGGGCACCATATGCAGAAGTCTGGGTTACCAAGGACATTACAGTACAATATCAGGGTTACAGTGATATCAGTGAGATCAACATCAGTAGTTTTGAGCATATAAGCAAACAATATGTAACAATACAATATATAGGCATATGCGGTACAGTAGTTTCCATTTTACATTTTCAAACAGCATATGACAGTACAGTACAAAGGCATTTGTGATATAATATGATTTGCTTCGACAGTTACAGATTAGTGCTCATGTTGCAGCAGTTATGGATTAGAACATACACAGTATAGTGCCATGTTGGGGGTTAAGTAATAGACACAAATCTACAATTTGCCTTTACAGAGTGCTTTATTAGTAGATTTGTTGGATGGTGTAAGTAGGGGCTACAGGACATTATGTATGCACTATAGAGATGCTGCATCTCAGTACCTCCTGTGGCACGTGGATAGACGGTTCTGATTTCAATATGATATTTTATCTGCAATATAAAATATGTAGGGAGTGTCTATCAGAAGAAAATACTGTCTTGCTGAAATTGACACATCAACCCCCCCCCCAGGGATAAGTTCAAAGGACAGGAGGTAGCTTAAACTGCAGATATCTGAAATGCAATTACCTTGTTAAGTTTTCTTTGAAGCCCAGGAAATAAAATGTCCATTCATGACGTCTTCAGGGAAATCCTTTGATTTGGACTAGGTGTCATGAAGGAAGGAGAATATGCATGTGTCAGGGTGTCTCCCAAGATAGCCAGTAATTACATCAAAGAGACTTTGATGCCTGTGTGACAAGGATCACAGACTGGTTCAAGAAGTTCAATATGCATGTGTTGGGGGATGTTGTCTAAGGAAGCCAGAATTACATCAAATAGGCTTTGATGTCTGTGTGAAGCAGATCACAGACCAGTTCTGGTAAGTCACATGAAGAGAAGAGATTCATTTATGTCACCTATTATTTTGTTAAATATCTTAGTAGGACATCCTGTGTTATAAAATATAAATTTTAACTCACCAAGGTGGAGTTAGGTGATCTCAGAGAGAAGGACTGCTCAAGACTGCTTTTAAAATATACTGAGCAGACCTTATACAGAGACATTATTTTTCTGACTGAGAAAAGAGGAACAACAAAGCACTGAAAGATTAAGAAGATATATATTTTAAAAACAGAAACTGCCTGGTGTGCCTTGAAACTTATTTTTTTTTGTTATAAGTGAAGCTTAGATGGTTACAGTTGACACTGTGCATGAGCTTACTGTGGTACCAAACTGGGAAACAGATGAGAGTTATCTAGGTCTTGCATAGAGTTCTAAGGGTTCATTTTGCAATATCTGGTTAGGTGTCTGTAGGCAAAGATATCTGGCCCCCCAAAAGACAGAATTATCTGAGCCTGACAATTGGGTACACTAACAAGAGGTTATCAGTTTGAATCCCTCCAAAACTTGGGACAAAGGTGACTCGAACCCACAAGACAGACAAGAGGGTCACCTTGTTCTGTTAACTGTTCACAATTCTATGCTCAGAGGTTGGCACTTTGGGAGTAGAGGGCTGACCTGCTGAGTGGGTTTGTGACAGATTGGCTGGCAGTGGTGCCATAAGTTTTCTGGTATAAGCTTTATTGTTCAGCGTGTCAGCTTGAGACTGTTCAGCTCACTTAGAAAAAAAAAAGAAAGGCAGTGTTTTATTCAAAAAGAAACAGAACTAAATCCCTTGGCTTACAGTCAGGTTCCTACCGATTTTATTTTTTTTCTAAAGTGCCAGTCAGAGTAGCAGTAGTCAGGAAAGATGGCTTCCAACTACAGCAGGCACACTGTAGAATACTTAAAGCAGTTGTGTGTGGACAGAGGAGTCCCGTTCAAGGCGACAGACAAAAAGCAGAACCTCATAGAGGCCCTGATGGTAGCAGACACCCAGAGCAGCGAGTCACCGACTGTGACTGAGAAGGACCAAACCTCGAGTATGGCAGGGCTAGCAGCCAGTGCTGTGTCCAGGTCTGGAGAGAAGGACAGCAGGGCCACTGTCAGTGAAGGGCCACAGCAGCAGGAGATGGTCACCAGTATCCTGAATCCAGAGGTACTCAGGCTGCAAATTGAGTTGGGTAGGATGGAGCTGGAGTTCCAGGAGAAGAGAGAGTGAGAGAAGCAAGAGGCAGACCATGAGGCAGAGGGAGAACAACAAGAGGCGGACTGTGAAGCAGAGAGAGAACACCAAGACACAGACCGTGAGGAGCGTGAGCACCAGCGAGTTGCAGAGGAGAAGAGGGAGTGACAATGTCGAGACACAGACCATGAGGAGCAGGATCACCAGAGGCAACATGAACTGGAGAAGACATGACTCTGACTAGCAGCACCAGAGCGGGTAAGTGGTCTGGGATTAACTGGGACTGCAGGACTGGGTACAAATTGAACTCAAAATTAATAGCCAGATTTAAAGAGTGGGAGGATATGGATGCCTTTTTAAATTCTTTTGAAAAAGTTTGTATTCAGGCTAAAATTCCTAGAGAGTCCTGGAGCTTCCAGCTATCCCTGCCACTTACCAGGAAAGCTCGGGATGCATTGGGTCAAATGGACAATGAGGACAGAAATAATTACAACAAACTAAAAGCTGCAGTGTTAAAAAAGCTTGAATTAACTGCTGAATCATACAGAGCTAAATTCCATCAGCTCAGGAGAAGCCCTGATATGAGCTATGAGGAGCTAGCCATGAAACAACGCCAGTTTTTAAAATGTTGGTGGGAAGAAATTGAGGCAGACTCTGTTGATAAAATTGAAAATTTGATTTTATTAGAACATTTTTATTGGGCATGCCCAGCAGAGCTAAAAACATGGCTAGAGGACCGAGATCCCAAAACAGTGCAAGAGGCTGCTGAACTCTTGGATTGCTATGCCAAGAGCAGGCCTGCTCTGAGAGCAAATAGGATGGGCATGGCAGCACAGAGAGGGAAAAGTATGCCTTCAGGGCAGCTAAAACCTTCACTACCTCCACCGAAAACAGTTAGCCCCAGGTTTCAGAGAAAAGATTTCTCTGAGAGAAGAAATGAATGCTGGTTGTGTGAAAAAACTGGGCATATTGCCAGACAGTGTCCCAAAAAGGCAAGTCATAATACACAATCGGGTGCTAGAAAAGAAGTGGGTTGTTTGTGTGTCCCTGGAAGCATGCCAGCTAACATGAGTGAACACATGCACCCAGCCATGGTGAATGGTGTACAGACGCAGGGGTTAAGGGACACAAGGGCATCCCTGACATTGGTAAAGGGGGATCTGGTACAGCCTGGTCAGCTTATACCTAATAAATATGTCGCTGTACAGAACTTTGTGGATGGGAAGGAAACATTGTCCCTCACTAGTGTTCTTCTAGACTGGGGTGAAAGAGGGGCAACTGTGCAACAGGTGGCTGTAGCCAAAACATTAGCAGTAGATGTGACACTGGGTAACAATCTCCAGGAGGGGATGGTATGTGCAGTCACTCATAGTCAAGCAGCAAGGGAAAATTGTATCTCCCTGAACCCCACAGAAACCAGTGTGGAAACCACTGGAGGACTGGTTCCCCAGCCTGTGTCTCCAGATGGGGAGACTGATAAAAAGGGGGTAGAAATTTCCCCAGTAGCAAGTGACCACACAGCTACAGTGGGTTACTTTGAAGAGGGAAGGGTGACCCAATGTCAGAGGGTTGGGATTGACAGTGATCCTGAGTGCCCTGATGGTAGTGCTAGGGACCCTAGTTTAGTGACTGAAGGAGACCTGTCCCATGCCTTTGGACTGTGTGAGAGGTTTGCAACTGCTCATAGGAGTGACCCTAGTTTAGAGAAGCTGAGGGCTTGGGCAGACTCTGACAGAACACAGGGAGGTGATGGCAGACATAAGGTTTATTGGGAAAATGGATGTATGTATACTCAGGCAGAACAGACAGAGGGAGGGATGCTAGGCAGGCAATTTGTCATTCCCCAGGGGTATCATGAGCAGTTGCTCAAAATTGTACATGATATTCCCTTGTCTGGTCATCTGGGAATCGCACGCACTATGCAGTGGTTGGTCCAGAATTTCTACTGGCCTAACTTCACCCAGCAGGTGAAGGAGTATTGCAGGTCTTGTCACCGGTGCCAAGAAATAGGGAAGGCGGGCAAGAAAATCCAAGCCACCCTGATTCCATTGTCCATAGTGGAGGAGTCATTTCAGAGGGTGGGAATGGACATTGTGGGGCCTTTAAATACCCCCAGCTCCTCAGGTAAGAGATTCATCCTGACTGTGGTGGATTATGCCACCTGGTACCCAGAGGCAGTCACCCTATCCTCTCTGAGGACAGACAAAGTGGCAGAAGCCTTACTTGGGATTTTCTCTCGTGTTGGGTTTCTGCCAGAGGTAATCAATGATTGAGGGGGTTCCTTCATGTCAGATGTGATGAAATGTTCATGGGAGAAGGGTGGGGTGGTGCAGAGATGCACGACACCATATCACCCACAAGCCAATGGACTTGTGGAATGATTCAATGGTACCCTAAAGTCAATGCTCCGGGTGTTTGCTGAACAGCATGGGAGGGACTGGGAGAAATACCTTCCCCACCTGTTGTTTGCATACAGGGAGGAGCCCGAAGAGTTGACAGGATTTTCCCCATTTGAACTGTTATATGGACGCTGGGTACTTGGGCACCTAGATTTGATCCGGGAGGACTGGGAAGGCAAGCACGCCACCCAGGGAACTCCCATTTTGTATTACATCCTTAGGTTTAGGGAAAGGCTGAAGGAGCTGATGGGGACAGCCCAGAGCAACCTGGCAGCTGACCAACAGAAAGAAAAAGTGTGCTTCGACCGAAGAGCCAGAGCTCACTCGTACATGGTGGGTCAGGAAGTCATGGTCCTTATTCCGGTCAGGAAAGACAAGCTGCAGGCTGAGTGGGCAGGACCATACAAAGTGGTTAGGAAGGTAAATGGTGTGAACTACATTGTGGAGTTACCTGACCGAAGACAGACAGAAAGGATATACCATGTCAACATGATGAAGCTGTATGCCAATAGGGCTGACATGGTGTTTGCAGTGTGTAGTCATGGGGAAGGAACTGACAAAGGAGTTCCCCTTCTGGAGTTGCTGGAAGAGAGTAAATGGGAGTCCTCTGTGGAGGCAGTAAAATTGTCTCCTCAGCTGACCCCGTGCCAGATCCAGAAAGTAAGGGAGGTTTTAGCAGACTTGGCCCCCTTGTTTAGTGCCAAGCCTGGACTAACCCCCTTAGCGACACATGATGTGGAGACAGGGACACAGATGCCCATATGGCAGACAGCATATCGGGTGTCAGAGGCTGTCCAAAAGGACATTAGGAAGGAAATGGAGGAGATGCTGGATTTAGAGGTAATCCAGAGATTCCACAGTCCCAGGGCCTCACCCGTAGTCCTTTTAGTCAAGTCAGATGGCTTGACTCATTTCTGTGTAGACTGTTGTGGACTGAATGCAGTCATGAAGTCAGATGCCCAGCTGATGCCACAGATGGACAAACTCCTGGACAAGTGGGGGGCAACCTAAATTATGACCACTGACCTGACAAAAGGATATTGGCAGGTAGAGTTGACAGACAGAGCTAGGAAGAAGTCAGCATTCATCACTCTGATAGGCTTATTAGAGTTTAAAGAAATGCCTTTCGGGATGAAGAACGCCCCGGCCAGTTTCCAACGGTTGGTGAACCAGGTGTTAAATGGTGCTGAGGAGTATGCTGTGGCATTTCTGGATGACATTGCCTTCTTTAGTACTAGCTGAGAGGAACACCTATCCAACCTTAGGGAAGTGCTGGGCAGGATACAGAGGGCCGGGCTCTCTGTCAAAGCTGAGAAGTGTCAGGTGGCCATGGAAGAAGTGGCATACCTCGGGCACGTGATAGGCCGGGGACATCTCCGTCCTAACCAAATAAAAATAGAGGTAATCCAGGCATGGCCCAGACCAGAAACTCAGATGCAGGTCAGGAGTTTTCTTGGGACAGCAGGTACTATAGAAAATTTGTACCCAATTACAGTGCCCTGGCTGCTCCCCTATCTGACCTGACAAAGAAAAGGATCCCCAAGAAAATTACCTGGGGCCCAGCTTGTTGGAAGCCTTTTCCAAACTAAAGGAGGCACTGTGCAGTGCTCCTGTTTTGACAAGTCCTGACTATAGCAAACCTTTTGTAGTTCAGACTGAAGCCTCAGATGTGGTTATTGAAGCAGTACTGAGTCAGGCATTCAGCCATGGGAGGGATCACCCAATAGCCTATCTGAGTAAAAAGTTACTTCCCAGGGAGCAGACGTACTCCACGATGGAAAAGGAGTGTCTTGCCATAGTGTGGGCCCTAAAGAAATTGGAGTCATACTTATATGGGCAGCATTTTGTGGTGCAGACTGACCACAACCCCTTGGTTTGGCTGACACAGATGTGAAAAAACAATGGCCAATTGCTAAGATGAAGTCTTGCTTTGCAAGGATATGACATGACCATTCTACATAGGGCTGGAGTGACCAATCAGAACTCAGATAGGCTGTCTCATACGTATGAGGAGTGAACTGATTTGGGAAGCTCATCCCATGCAGGGGATAGACCCCCAAATTCAGTCTAGGTGGGGAGGATTGTGGCACGTGAACAGGTTGTTCTGGTTTCAATATAATATTTTTTCTGCAATATAAAATATGTAAGGGAGTGTCTGTCAGGAGAAAATACTGTCTTGCTGAAATTGACACATCAAACCACCCCCAGGGATAAGTTCAAAGGACAGGAGGTAGCCTAAACTGCAGATATCTGAAATACAATTACTTTGTTAAGTTTTCTTTGAAGCCCAGGAAATAAAATATCCATTCATGATGTCCTCAGGGAAATTCTTTGATTTGCACTAGGTGTCATGAAGGAAGGAGAATATGCATGTATTGGGGTGTCTCCCAAGTTAGCCAGTAACTACATCAAAGAGACTTTGATATCTGTGTGAAACAGATCACAGACTGGTTCAAGAAGTCCAATATGAATGTGTTTGGGGATGTTGTCTAAGGAAGCCAGAATTACATCAAAGAGGCTTTGATGTCTGCGTGAAGCAGATCACAGACCGGTTTTGGCAAGTCACATAAAGAGAGGAGATTCATTTATGTCACCTATTATTTTTTTAAATATCTTAGTAGGACATCCTGTGTTATAAAATATAAATTTTAATACACCAAAGCAGAGTTAGGTGACCTCAGAGAGAAGGCCGGTTCAAGACTGCTTTTAAAATATACTGAGCAGACCTTACACAGAGACATTATTTTCTGACTGAGAAAAGAGGAACAACAAAGCACTGAAAGATTAAGAAGTAAGAAGACCTTAGATAAGACCAGTCTGAATGTATGTGTTGTAGGAATTTGCACTTTTAAACCTGTTTTGTTTTTATGACTGCATGTGTGGGGATATCTTGTTCTGTATTTTACTGTTTTCCTATTTTACCTATTTTAAAGTAAAGATATATATTTTAAAAATAGAAACAGCCTAGTGTGCCTTATAACTTCTTTTTTTTGTTATAAGTGAAGCTTAGATGGTTACAGTTGACACTGTGCATGAGCTTATTGTGATACCAAACTGAGAAACAGATAAGAGTTCTCTAGGTCTTGCATAGAGTTCTAAGGGTTCATTTTGTAATACCTGGTTAGATGTCCATAGGCAAAGATATCTGGCCCCCCAAAGACAGAATTATCTAAGCCAGACAATTGGGTATGCTAACAAGAGGTTATCAGTTTGAATTCCTCCAGAACTTGGGACAAAGGTGACTCGAACCCACAAAACAGACAAGAGTGTTACCTTGTTCTGTTAACTGTTCATAATTCAATGCTCAGAGGTTGGCACTTTGGGAGTAGAGGGCTGACCTGCTGAGTGGGTTTGTGACAGATTGGTTTTCAGTGGTGGCATATATTTGGTGGTATAAGGTTTATTGTTCAGTGTGTCAGCTTGAGACTGTTCAGCTCACTTGTAAAAAAAAAGCAAAGCAGTGTTTTATTCAAAAGGAAACATAACTATATCCCTTGGCTTACAGTCAGGTTTCTAGCCATTTCATTTTTTTTCTAAAGTGCCAGTCAGAGTAGCAGTAGTGAGGAAAGATGGCTTCCAACTACAGCAGGTACACTGTAGAATACTTAAAGCAGTGGTGCGGGGACAGAGTAGTCCCATTCGAGGCGAGAGCCAAAAAGCAGAACCTCATAGAGGCCCTGATGGTAGCATAGCCTGTGAGTCACTGATCGTGACTGAAAAGGACCAAACCTCGAGTAAGGCAGGGCTAGTGGCCAGTGCTGTGTCCAGGTCCAGTGAGGAGAACATCAGGGCGACTGTCAGTGAACGGCCACAGTAGCAGGGGATGGTCACCAGTATCCTCAATCCAGAGGCACTCAGGCTGCAAATTGAGTTGCGCAGGATGGAGCTGGGGTTCCAGGAGAAGAGAGAGTGAGAGAAGCAAGAGGCTGACCATGAGGCAGAGTGAGAACACCGAGAGGCTGACCGTGAGGCAGAGAGAGAATGCCAAGACACAGACCATGAGGAGCGTGAGCACCAGCGAGTTGCAGAGGAGAAGAGGGAGCCAGAACACCGAGATGCAGACCGTGAGGAGCAGGAGCACCAGAGGCAACATGAACTGGAGAAGATACAATTCCAACCAGCGGCACCAGAGCAGGTAAGTGGCTTCGGTTTAACTGGGACTGCAGGGCTGGGTTATAAATTGAACTCCAAATTAATAGCTGAATTTAAAGAGTGGGAGGATATGGATGCCTTTTTAAATTCTTTTGAAAAAGTTAGTATTCAGGCTACAATTCCTAGAAAGTCCTGGAGCTTCCAACTATCCCCGCTACTTACTAGAATAGCTCGGGATGCATTGGGTGAAATGGACAGTGAGGACAGTAATAATTACAGCAAACTAAAAGCTGCAGTGTTAAAAAAGTTTGAATTAACTGCTGAATCATGCAGAGCTAAATTCTGTAAGCTCAGGAGAAGCCCTGATATGAGCTATGAGGAGCTAGCCATGAAACAACGTCAGTTTTTAAAACATTGGTGGGAAGGAATTGAGGCAAACTCTGTTGATAAAATTGAAAATGTGATTTTATTGTAACAGTTTTATTGGGCATGCCCAGCAGAGCTAAAAACGTGGCTAGAGGTCTGAGATCCCAAAACAGTGCAAGTGGCTGCTGAACTCTCAGATCGCTATGCCAAGAACAGACCTGCTCTGAGAGCAAATGGGGCGGGTGTGGCAGCACAGAAAGGGAAAAGAGCACTTTCAGGGCAGCTAAAACCTTCACTGCCTCCACCAAAAACAGTTAGCCTCAGGTTTCAGAGAAAAGATTTCTCTGAGAGAAGAAATGAATGCTGGTTGTGTAAAGAAACTGGGCTTTTTGCCAGACAGTGTCATAAAAAGGCAAGCCATAATACACAACCAGGTGCTAGAAAACAAGTGAGTTGTTTGTTTGTCCCTGGAAGCATGCCAGTGAACATGAAGGAACACATGCACCCAGTCATGGTGAATGGTGTACAGATGCAGGGGTTAAGGGACACAGGGACATTCCTGACATTGGTAATGGGGAATCTGGTACAGCCTGATCAGCTTATACCCAATAAATACATCACTGCATAGAACTTTGTGGGTGGGGAGAAAACATTGACCCTCGCTAGTGTTCTCCTAGACTGGGGTGAAACAAGGGGACTGTGCAACAGGTGGCTGTAGCCAAAACATTAGCAGTAGATGTGATCCTGGGTAACAATCTCCAGCAGGGGATAGTATGTACAGTTGCCTCTAGCCAAGTGGCTAGGGAGTATTGCAGCTGCCTGAACCCCCACAAAAATCAGTGTGGAAACCACTGAGAGGCTGGTTCCCCAGCCTGTGTCTCCAGATGGGGAGACTGATAAAAAGGGGGTAGAAATTTCCCCAGTAGCAAGTAACCACACAGCTACAGATGGTTACTCCGAAGAGTGAGGGGTGACCCATTGTCAGAGGGTTGGGATTGACAGTGATTCTGAGTGCCCTGATGGTAGTGCTAGGGACCCTAGTTTAGTGACTGAAGGGGACCTGTCCCATGCCTTGGGACTGTGTGAGGGGTTTGCAACTGCTCAGAGTGGTGACCGTACCTTAGAGAAGCTGAGGGCTTGGGCAGACTCTGACGGAACACAGGGAGGTGACAGCAGATGTAAGGTTTATTGGGAAAATGGACGTATGTATACTCAGGCAGTACAGACAGAGGGAGGGATGCTAGGCAGGCAGCTTGTCGTTTCCAAGGGGTATCATGAGCAGTTGCTCAAAACTGCACATGATATTCCCTTGACTGGTCATCTGAGAAGTGCACGCACTATGCAGTGGTTGGTCCAGAATTTCTACTGGCCTAACTTCACCCAGTAGGTGAAGGAGTATTGCAGGTCTTGTCACCGGTGCCAAGAAATAGGGAAGGCGGGCAAGAAAACCCAAGCCACCCTGATTCCATTACCCATAGTGGAGGAGCCATTCCAGAGGGTGGGAATGTATATTGTGGGGCCTTTAAATACCCCCAGCTCCTCAGGTAAGACATTCATCCTGATTGTGGTGGATTATGCCACCTGGTACCCAGAGGCAGTTGCCCTATCCTCTCTGAGGACAGACAAAGTGGCAGAAGGCTTACTTGGTATTTTCTCCCATGTTGGATTTCTGCAGGAAGTAATCACCGATTGAGGGGGTTCCTTCATGTTGGACCTGATGAAATGTTTATGGGAGAAGTGTGAGGTGGTGCAGAGATGCACGACACCATATCACACACAAGCCAATGGACTTGTGGAACGATTTAATGGTACCCTAAAGTCAATGCTCCGGGCATTTGCTGAACAGCATGGGTGGTACTGGGAGAAATACCTTCCCCACCTGTTGTTTGCATACAGGGAGTTCCCCAAAGAGTTGACAGGATTTTCCCCCTTTGAACTCTTATATGGACGCTGGGTACATGGGCCCCTAGACTTGATCTGGGAGGACTGGGAAGGCAAGTACACCACCCAGGGAACTCCCATTTTGTATTACATCCTTAGGTTTAGGGAAAGGCTGAAGGAGCTGATGGGGACAGCCCAGAGCAACCTGGCAGCTGACCAACAGAAACAAAAAGTGTGGTATGACCGCAGAGCCAGAGCTCGCTCGTACATGGTGGGTCAGGAATTCATGGTCCTTATTCTAGTCAGGAAAGACAAGCTGCAGACTGAGTGGGCAGGACCATACAAAGTGGTTAGGAAGGTAAATGGCGTGAACAACACTGTGGAGTTATCTGACCAAAGACAGACAGAAAGGATATACCATGTCAACATGATGAAGCCATATGCCAAAAGGGCTGACATGGTGTTTGCAGTGTGTAGTCATGGGGAGGGGACGAATGAAGGATATCCCCTTCTGAACTTGCTGGAAGAGAATAAACGTGTGTTCTCTGTGGAGGCAGTAAAATTGTCTCCTCAGCTGACCCTGTGCCAGATCCAGAAAGCAAGGGAGGTTTTAGCAGTCTTTCCCGCTTGTTTAGTGCCAAGCCTGGACTAACCCCGTTAGCGACACATGATGTGGAGACAGGGACACAGACACCCATATGGCAGACAGCATATCAGGTGTCAGAGGCTGTCCAAAAGGACATTAGGTGGGAAGTGGAGGAGATGCTGGATTTAGGGGTAATCCCTGGGCCTCATCCATAGTCCTTGTACTCAAGCCAGATGGCTCAACTCGTTTCTGCGTATACTATCATGGACTGAATGCAGTCATGAAGTCAGACGCCCACCCGATGCCCCGGATGGATGAACTCCTGGACAAGTTGGGAGGGGCAACCTACCTGACAACCACTGACCTGACAAAAAAGTATTGGCAGGTAGAGTTGATGGACTGAGGTAAGGAGAGGTCAGCCTTCATCACTCCGATCAGCTTATTTGAGTTTAAAGTAATGCCTTTTGGGATGAAGAACACCCCGGCCACTTTCCAAAGATTGGTGAACCAGGTGTTAAATGGTGCTGAGGAGAACACTGTGGCATACCTGGATGACATTGCCATCTTTAGTACCAGATGGGAGGAACACCTATCCCACCTTAGGGAAGTGCTGGGAAGGATACAGAGGGCCATGCTCACTGTCAAAGCTGAGAAGTGCCAGGTGGCCATGGGAGAAGTGGCATACCTCGGGCATATGGTAGGCCAAGGACAGCTCTATCCTAACCAAATAAAAATAGAGGTAATCCAGGCATGGCCCAGATCAGAAACTCAGAAGCAGGTCAGGAGTTTTCTTGGGACAGCAGGTACTATAGAAAATTTGTACCCAATTACAGTGCCCTCGCTGCTCCCCTATCTGACCTGCCAAAGAAAAGGATGCCCAAGAAAATTACCTAGGGCCCAGCCTGTTAGGAAGCCTTTTCCAAACTAAAGGAGGCACTGTGCAGTGCTCCTGTTTTGACAAGTCCTGACTATAGCAAACCTTTTATAGTTTAGACTGACACCTCAGACGTGGTTATTGGGGCAGTACTGAGTCAGACATCCAGCCAGGGGAGGGATGCAATAGCCTACCTGAGTAAAAAGTTACTTCCCAGGGAGCAGGCATACTCCACAATGGAAAATGTGTGTCTTGCCATAGTGTGGACCCTAAAGAAATTGGAGTCATACTGATATGGGCAGCATTCTGTGGTGCAGACTGACCACAACTCCCTGGTTTGGCTGACACAGATGGGGAAAAACAATTGTCAATTGCTAAGATGGAGTCTTGCTTTGAAAGGATATGACATGACCATTCTACATAGTGTTGGAGCGACCAATCAGAACTCAGATGGGCTGTTTCGTGTGTATGAGGATTGAAGTGATTTGGGAAGCTCATCTGATGCAGGTGATAGACCCCCCCCCAAATTCAGTCTAGGTGAGTAGGATTGTGGCACATGGACAGGTGGTTCTGATTTCAATATATTTTTTCTGCAATATAAAATACGTAAGGGAGTGTCTGTCAGCAGAAAACACTGTCTTGCTGAAATTGACACATCAAACGACCCCAGGGATAAGTTCAAAGGACAGGAGGTAGCTTAAACTGCAGATATCTGAAATTAAATTACTTTAAGTTTTCTTTGAAGCCCAGGAAATAAAATATTAATTCATAATGTCCTCAGGAAATTCTTTGATTTGCACTAGGTGTCATGAAGGAAGGAGAATATGCATGTGTTGGGGTGTATCCCAAGATAGCCAGTAATTACATCAAAGAGACTTTGATGTCTATGTGAAACAGATCACAGACTGGTTCAAGAAGTCCAATATGCATGTGTTGGGGGGGGTGTCGTCTAAGGAAGCCAGAATTACATCAAAGAGGCTTTGATGTCTGTGTGAAGCAGATCACAGACCGGTTTTGGCAAGTCACATGAAGAGAGGACATTTATTTATGTCATCTATTATTTTTTTAAATATCTTAGTAGGACATCCTGTGTTATAAAATATACATTTTAATACACCAAGGTGGAGTTAGGTGACCTCAGAGAGAAGGCTGGTTCAAGACTGCTTTTAAAATATACTGAGCAGACCTTACACAGAGACATTATTTTCTGACTGAGAAAAGAGCAACAACAAAGCACTGAAAGATTAAAAAGTAAGGAGACCTTAGATAAGACTAGTCTGAGTGTATGTGTTGTAGGTATTTGCACTTGTAAACCTGTTTTGGTTTTAAGACTGTATGTGTGGGGATATTTTGTTCTGTATTTTACTGTTTTCCTATTTTACCTATCTTAAAGTAAAGATATATATCTTAAAAACAGAAACTGCCTGGTGTGCCTTGAAACTTCTTTTTTTTTGTTATAAGTGAAGCTTAGATGGTTACGGTAGACACTGTGCATGAGTTTATTGTGGTACCACACTGGGAAACAGATAAGAGTTCTCTAGGTCTTGCCTAGAGTTCTAAGGGTTCATTTTGTAATACCTGGTAAGATGTCCATAGGCAAAGATATCTGGCCCCCTGAAGACAGAATTATCTGAGCCTGACAATTGGGTATGCTAACAAGAGGTTATCAGTTTGAATCCCTCCAGAACTAGGGACAAAAATGACTCGAACCCACAAAACAGACAAGAGGTTTAATTTATTCTGTTAACTGTTCATAATTCTACGCTCAGAGGTTGGCACTTTGGGAGTACAGGGCTGACTTGCCGGGTGAGTTTGTGACAGCGCCTTCCATAACCGCTGTTTAAACAATGAAATCAGTATTCCAATATGGCAGATTCTGTAGTCACACGCCTGTTCCCTCTGTGTACTGCAAACTTAAATAGCCTCTGTTACCTCATTCTAACCACTAATACAGATAATGTCTCCATTAAATAGATAGCACACGGCAGTAATTACAGCACTGGCAACACCTCTGTACCAAAACGTCAGGTAGGTTCACAGAGTGACCAAAATCAAACAGTAATACTCTTACTCATGCTAGCCCTCTCCGTTCTCCTGAACAGTTCAGCAGTCATAACCTCTCTGTGACATTCAAGAACAATTAAGTAAATACATTAAGCCATGTACTTGCTCAGTATTGCTGGACACTAAGAACAAGTCAGTGTGGGTCTATGTCGGTGGAGAGGGTTTATAGAAAAGCTAAACTACAAACAGGAATGCAAGAAAACTACAATTATGGAAGCCATGGTAGGACAAAAGTCCTAAATAAAACAAAAAAAAAATGCATCAAGCTCCTGTGAGTAGAGGAACAATTTTATGGCGATTTTAGACAAAGAATATACTTTTGTATTACAGAATTTAATCATATCAGTTTTAACACTCGTACTAAATACAGAGTCACATTTTAATAAGCGCAAGAAGACACTCTTCGGGTGTGCATTAGACGGTTCTAATGCATGGCCATGGGCTAAAGGCATGAGGCTGCACTGCTCCACTGGCTGTGCATTAGAACTGTCTAATGCAAATACCCTCTTGACTTATTGTTTACTTAGACATACTGTCATGGGGCAGAGATCCCCAGTTTTGCAAGCTACCCATCTGTACAATAGTATCCCACTCTTGGTGACCAGAAGGAAATCTGTAGTTCACTTCTGGACAAGTTTGTTTTGATTTTAAAATCTCTGTCTAGTTGTAAATGTTGGAATTGATGTTAGCTATAAATTTTTGATGAGAAGTTTTCAGTGTTTGTTAGGTTGTTTTTTTAACATTTAATCTAGTCATATGTGAAAATGGGCAGTTTTGCTTACTATGTCAACCAGAATACAAAAGAATGAGAAAAATGTTTCTCTTGGATATGCAATCACTTTCCTGACCCTTTAATAACCCATAGGATGGGGTTTACCTGTTATCATTAACATGACTAAACCTTTGGATGAGATGAAAACCAAATACTAAACCTCACCCCCAAACTCCACCACTAATTCCACCCCTTTAATGACTGATGAGGGCATTGCTTGGACTCTGATTCACTTGATTTATTCAGAATTGCTGCTGATGTTGCGTTGTGTACAACTTATTTAAATTACATCATGATTATTATTTTTGGTTTGTTTGATTTAGATTTAAATATTTCAAATTTCAATTTGTGTTAACACTGGGTGGGGTAAGAGAGGGGGTTCAGGGGACTTTGCATCCTGTGTATACAGCTTAGCTCACACATCGAGTGACTACAAGGATACCTCTGACAACTGGCTATTTTGGAACAGGTGGCCTTTTCTGGTAAAACTCTTTTAACAAATAAACTACACCAGTAATGGTGGATGAGATGTAATTACAAATATCATCTGCCATTTAAGATGTGCTACTGTCCCTCCCATTGCTTTTACTCTAAAGTTATTTGTAATGTCAGAGAAGTTTTTAAAAGTGGTAGGACCAATTCTATGCTGTTAAATACCCTATTTTTTCCATGTCAGTCACACATAGCAGATAGCATGATATGTGATATGCAGCATGGAGGAAGTATAATGCAGTGGTTTAAGGCTCTGAGCTACAAACTTGGAGACATGGGTTTGAATCCCACAACTGTGTGACCCTGAGCAAGTCACTTAACTTCCTTGTGCTCCCAGGTCACACCTATAAACAAGCTTCAGCTTAGTGTGGCTCTCCTGGCAAAACAAAATAATAATGTTTTGATTAGTTTTTGATAAATTACATTTGTAGTGCTATCAAATCTAGATTGTGTTCCTTTCACCTCATCAGCTACTGCTCTCTCTCTCTCTCTCTCTCTCTCTCTTCCTCTTCTCATTTCTGTGGCTTAGCATGACATTAGGCACACTATTCTCTGCTGTTCATCTGACAGGCCTGGAATGGTCTTCCTGGAATATCCAGGTAGTATGAAAATTGACAGCAATAAACTACTGAGGAGAGAGGGATATAGTATTGCTAGAAATGGAATAAAATATTAGATTATTAATTTAACAACAAAAGGGGTAGCAAATATTAGACTGTAGGACAGACTCTAAAAGAAAAACCGGTGAGCATTTAAAGGTATAAAAGTATTCCTTATCACAGCAGTCAAAGACCTTACTCACAATGCAGCCTGGAAAGGATTAGGTTGATTTGCTGCAAATGGTCTTAATGGCCCTACTTTACACCTCTCAGACTGACTGGTATACAAACAAAGGTCTGCATGACATCAGAACTTGTTTGTAACCTGAACATGCAAGTAAAATTGTGAATGATTTAACAGAATCTGTTTTACAAGTACGTGAGCATTCAAAATGACTGGAAAAGTACTGCCTCTGAATACAACTTGATTAGCAGATAATTTTCTAAAACACGGATTATACAGTCCACATTGGCACAGGAGGCAACCATAATGTGTTGCCTGTCTGAATGTCTAAGGGTTTCAGAAAAATGAAGGTGTTAATTAAGATGGTATTGTTTACCCTTCCCAGGAATATCCCTCCAATTTGCTAGTGTGAAGTTAGAGGTGACAACTGGGCAAGCAGGGACACATTCGAGCTCATTTATGTGATCTGCACTTGAAGGCACTTCCTGATTAGCATGTACTGCAAGCAAGCAAGCCAGCACATTGAAATGTCAAACACTTGCTTACAGTCAGATGAGAAAAAAAATCAAACAGAGTTAATGGAGGACCTCACAGAAGCTGCTTGACCCACCATAAAAACCTAATTTACTCTGGTGAAAACAGGAGGACCGAATCTGGACCTAGAAAACCAAATCCATTTGGTCAAAAACTGAGTAGGTGGTAACCTTACTAAAGAAATCCTGTTGGATTTGACTTCAAGCACTATCTGTTCTTCTGCCATTTATTTTCTCCCATGATTCTTGGTTAACTTGTCTCTGCAGAGCTCTTCCTTTTCACTGGTGCCTTGCAATTTACTCTCTTAATTTCGCTCCTTTGTTTTCCTGATTATGTAAGGTACATCATTCACTAGTGCTGTTCAGAATCCAGAATTCTGTCCAAGGAATTAAACATGTAATGACCATTCCACCATTGGAAATTCCATCAGAATTTCTCTGGTTATTTTATTAGATTCTGCCTGTTGTTATTCATGGAATTATATTCCATGAAACATTATTTTCCCATGGAGAAACATCCATAATCATTTCCATGGGCTATATCGAGATCTTTGGGATTTAATTCCATGGTAATGGAGCCAAGAACCCCTTCTGCATTATTCTGCTGTAGAATTCTGCTATTCCACTTCCCTCATAATTTGATGAAATTTTCTTGTAAATTCAGAAAATATTGTGAAATTTCATTCTGGAATTTGAAAATTCTGCATAACACCATCTTTCACTATTCACTTACATTTACTTCTTTTATTATTGTACTTTACGTCTTGTGGAATACATTGTTTCTTCAGGGGGGAAGCAAAGGAGAAATTGTTTAACCAGGAGGTGCACACTAAGCTGAAGCTTGTTTCCAGGTGTGACCTGGGAGCACAAGGAAACTAAGTTACTCAAGCTACTTTAGTATACTGTATCTAGAAGAATTTTGAGAGTGCCTCATCATTGCTAAATACTTCTGCCCATGAGTTTGTGTTTCCTTTTGCATTTCTTCATAAAGTAAGAGATCCTTTTGTTGGGAATAAAATAAATGATTAGCAAGTTTTACAGTACCCAAAATATAAATGTAACATATGTAAATACCTACTTAAAGTACATGGGCCCAATTCTAGAAAGAATACGCCACAGCGCAACGCAGATGTGACAATGGAAATGGCACAAGTCGCAAATACATCCAGCAAATATGCCAAATGAAATTCTACATTGTGATATGCACCTTGATGCAATGCAGTATGCCAAATGTGACTTACGCCGCAGTTGCAACATACCCACAGGCACGCTAATGTGCAACTGAACATACACCAAGAAAAGGGAAGGGATACACCAGGGTGAGATGCTAGAAGCTGCAGTGCCACAACTTACACCAAGACCAGCCGGCGTAACATACACCAGATGGGAGCAGGTATAACTTACACAGTATATAAAGGAGCACAGACAGACAGGCAGGAGACACAGCAGCACAGCACTGTGACAGAGAGGGAGGAGAGAGACAAAATGAAAGGACCAGTTGCAATGCTAGGTGTGCTACTACTGGAGCACTGGGACAGGCACAGGAGGTGGTACAATGCCTGGAACCAGAGGCACAGGCAGCAGCCAGGATGGCACAGACCTGCCAGATGCCATGCACCACGGCTGTACAGGCTGAGGAAGACATACCAGGACCTGATGGAGGAACAGGGTATCGCATGCTACCAACTGTCCCAGGCCATCATAGATGGGATATGTGATGACCTCCATGCAGACCTGTGCAGTGCCACCCACAGGGGGCAGCCAGTCCCTGTGGAGGTGAAGGTGACAGCAGCACTATGCTTCCTGGCAACAGGGACATTCCAGACACCAACAGGCGACACTGGGAATATCACAGCCGGCCATGTCCAGGTGCCTACACCAGTTCCTGAATGCCATGGTGGCCCGCATGGACCAGTACATCATCTTCCCCTGGGAAGTACAACAGCAGCAGGCAGTGATGCAGAGCTTCTACACCATAGCCCAGTTCCCATGTGTCATGGGTGCAATAGACTGCACCCATGTTGCCATAAGTACACCATCGGTCAATGGTGATGTGTATGTGAAGTGGAAGGGCCACCACTCCATGAACATGCAGATTGTGTGTGACAGTCATGGGCACATACTGGATATGGTTGCCCAGTACCCTGGTTCCATGCATGATGCCTATATCCTGTGAAACAGTGGGCTACATGAGGGCTACCAGAGGGGCCAGCTCACCTGAGGATGGCTAGCAGGTAAGTGAACACAGCACAGAGAACTGCATACCTGAACACCTGCACACCATGCAGACACAGGACCATAGACCACAGAGACTGATGATGTACCATGTATCCAACAGGGGACAGTGGTTATCCACAGCTGCCATGGGTGATGACACCACTGCACCACACATGCACAACAGCACAGACACGCCACAATGAGGTGCACAGCCAGACTAGGTGCATCATAGAGCACACCTTTGGGGTCCTGAAGGCATGATTCAGGTGCAGTGATAGATCATTGGGGGCGTTACAATATAGTCCAGAGACAACCTGCAAGATATTCATTATCTGCTGCATACTGCACAACATCACAGTGCAACACCATGTGCCACCACCGGACCAGGAGTGGAATGGCAGGGCACACAGACATGCGAGACACCACCAGATAGATGCAGCACAGGCACAGGCAGGCCAACGTGCATGATGTGACCTGTTAGAGAGGCACTTCACCTGACCGATGCCATGGAACAACAGTGACAGCCACCAAATGCCAGGCGGAGATGTCCCACAAAACATCACATGGGTGTGCTGCCTGGTGTAGTGCACAGGCCACAGTGACACTGGATGATGGGAACAGGTCCTGTGGGCTGTGGCCACATTGGGCAGTGCACACACAGCCTTAGACATGGAACAGTGTGGGAACTGAGAGACAGCATGGAACAGTGTAAGAAAACCAGCACACCAGGTAGGTGGTGATGGGCACAGCACTGTCTGCTGGGGGGGCGTGGATAAGGCCATGCAGAAGGCAGAACAGAAGGTGCATGGCACCAAATGACATGGCACACAGTAGGGTGGCCAATGGGCAGGGACAGGCAGCACACCATGGGGGCAAGCACCTGTGAGGCTTGCAGACACATGGCACAACCCGTAGCACTGATACACATGAATAGGGCGGAAACAGTGCCATGCAGTGGGCCATGCAATCAGCACACAGTAACACACCATGGGAGACATGACAGACAGATCATGCGAGCAAGGCAGGCACACTGCTACAGTGGGGTACAAAGAGTGCACAGAGGCCACAGGCACTATGCTGGTATGATGGCACCACCAGGCACAATGCCCCTGTCATGGCCAATGATACATGACAACAGTGCAACCAGAACAGGGACACATCACCGGGTGGCACAGACCTGTGGACATATGGTGGCAAGACACACCAATGTCCATGCCAGTGGTGCCACCTGCAGGGAACATTGGTACCCCGAGGTGGAAGGGTGCAGCACAGGCACCATGCTACCACACAGCTGGGAGTTACATTGTGAGGTGGCATGGATGCCACATCATGCATGGTGACCATTAGCACACAGGACACCACGCAGATGTGGCCAGTGGACAGTGCCATGGGCTGTGAGCAGCACAATCAGCACATTGACCAGATTAAGACTGAGGAAACACTGGGGACAGCAGACACCACCACCAGTGTGCACCTCTGTGCATGGCGACACAAACTCACATGGCCATGCACACCTGGAAGAGATACACAGACACAGTGATGATGGCAAACAGTTTAACTGAAACATTAGGAACAGGGATACAGAGTAAGAAAGAAAGGGGAATGGGGATAAACATCAGGCAACAACAACAAAAAAAATACCCACACTCAAACAGTAACCCACACCAACCCCAAACTCCACTCCGCACCCACAAACAATGGAACACAGACTCAACAACTACCCAATCCCACCCACAACATAAATCACAAACATGTAGAATTGCCCTCCCGAAATCAACCCACCACACCCATTTATACAATTTCACCCAACCAATGCATGCACCCCTATATACACGCCCACCCACTAACACAGACCCACCCATGGTCAGAAGGCACAGACCCATGTGATCTAGGTCCACTGCAGTTCTGTAAGCAGGACGCCCACCAAATCACCGACCCATTGAGGTGACCAATGTCCTGGAGGATGGCTGACACAAGGGCCACAAGGCACTCCTGATCCAGGCCCCCACCCTGCATGGGCCCAGCATCAGGGTCACCCGCCGCAACAGGCATGGTCTCTCTCTGCTGCAGCTCTGGCATGGCATCACCTTGCTGTGGTCCGGAGTCCCCTGCTGCAGGTGCAGCAGTGCATGGTGCAGTGCCAGGTGGTGGGGCATCGTCGGCTGCCCGTGCCGCATCATTCCCCTCTGTGGTCCCAGACAGTGCTGCAGCCATGGCCTGGTCCCCATCCACTACATTGCTGCCCTCTGTGGCCAGGCTGGGTGGATGTTGTGTGTCAGGCCCCTGGCACCCAACGTCAGTGGTGTCCGTTGGATCAGGTGCAGGTGCCACGGTGTTGATGTTTTCTGAAGACACCATTGCCATGGAAGAGGTGGAGGAAGAGGAGGAGGAGGAGGAGGGTGGAGGAAGGACCCTGGCTCTCTGCTGACAGCGCTGAGTGCGCTGCCGGTACTTGGCAGCATTGCTGGCCTTCACTCCGGCCATTGCCCTCAGCAGGGTCCTCTGCCACTGTGACAGCCTGCTATGGACACCTGTAGGGATGCAAGGGATACATCAGTGCTGGGCCCAGTCAGGTGGCACACACACACACATAGTCAATGTAAGGGTGAAGCATGAGCCGCCGTGTGGCAGTCCACCATGGCCATGGCACTAGGGGAACACTGTATGTACTCACCTGAACACCAGTGAAGCGCCTCCTGCCTGAGGCTGCTGATGTGACCCTGCTGCATGCTGTGGGATGTGCCAGTGGAACCTGTAGGGTGTAGGGACAGGTGAGTGTGTGTGTGAGACACCACGCATCATGGCCATGATGCCAGCACTGCTGCAACAGATGAATAACTGTAGCTATACATACCTTCACTTGTGGCCTGCCCAGACCGCATTTCTGCATCCCTGCACCTTGCCATGCTGATCATCTGGTGCAGGATCCTGACCTCCCTCCAGGACAGATCCTGCCAGCAGTGTGTGAGCTGGTGGACAGTCCTGTGTGTTCCGGTGTACTCTGCCATGTGGACACTAATGGCATGCCATGCCTGTTCCCACTCTGCGGCACTGCTTCTCCGGCATCCAGGTGGCAGTAGCGTCCTGCCCCACTGCTGCACACAGTTCACCAGCATGGCTGTTTCCAGTGGCATAAAATTTGGTGTATTCCCACTAAGGCTCAATGATGACCCTGATAACCTAGTGGTACATTGGTGTGAGACCTGTAATGGGGGAAGGAATGGCACACGCATCACTACACAATAGTTCTGTGGATATGTAGACCACCCCCACCTACCATGCGCAACACTGGTCTCCGGCCATGGTACATGGGACAAGTCCAGGGCACAGGACTGCAACCACGGGCCCCCACTGCAGGAGGTGCACTATGCGCCAGTGACATGCACAGCACAAGGCATGGAAAGGCAGTGCAGTGCCATGGAGGGATCGGGCACACAGTGCTGCACACACTGACCACAGTGTACTGACACACCACCTGTCCCCTGCAGCAGCATGTCGCAGCCTGACCCTGCGCAGTGCGGGCATGGAGCACCATATGCAACCCTGCCACACATCTGCACCACCTCCCCCACATGGATCAGCATGTGGCCACATCCAGCAGGTGCCCATGGGGCAGTCGCAAGGCCATCTGCAGGTGACAGAATGAATACTGACAGATACCTACCTGGACTGTGCACTGTGGTGACAGAAGTGGGTGGCACTGATGTAAATGGTGGCACACTTGGATGGAGAAAGAGCAGGGCATCATAAACCAGTGGCACAGTCAGTGAGCACAGGAGCTGCAGTGGTGTGGCAGTGTGAACCTACCTGGTCCTGTGTGGTGGTGCTGAAGCCTACACAGGGGACAGTGAACAACAATGTCAGGTATACAGTGCTGTACATGCAATGGAACAGTGCATGCTGAGCAATGACTAATACTCACTGAAGACCCATATGTGTCCACTGTGGTGCTAGGGAGGGAATGAACATGGGTTAGTACACTGCTGTATGTGCCAGCATGACCTGTTGCATGTGGGTGCTGCAAACCCCCTCATCTGACACCAACCTACAGATATGTCCCCAACCATGGTCCCCATGAGACCCTGCCATGATTGACCTAGCACAGGGTGGATGTTGTCTGGAGCATGCCTGCAGTGACAGTGGGTGGCATTGCAGACAGGCCGCCATTGCGTATCTGACAGGCATACCACATAGGGTGTGCTATAGGGACAGTGGTAGACAGCTAGCCATTCAGACAGCTGTGCGCCTGTTTGTCAGGCACTGGTAATGGCATGTGGCAGCCCCCTGCACTGTCTGAAGGGACGTGTGGCAACACCCAACCTATGAGGCATGGGACAGCCAGGACATGGGCAGCCAGGTATGAATGGTGATACATGGAATGACCAACCATCAGGAACAGACACGGCACACAGCTCAGCATGTGGTGCAGCCCACCTCTGCAGTGACACACCCCCAACAAACAGATATGCAACACAGGTGCAGTGGCAGAGCGACAACATGACAAGGCCATGACCCGAACCATCAGGGGTGCACATGGCAGAGGTGCTGTGTGGGGATGTGCACCATCCTGGTGGTGCCCATGTCACAGCAAGCCACGTACCACCCTGGGCATGAGCGTGGGCAGCCATGGCCCATGTACACCATGGTGTACCAACATCCTACAGTGGGGCAGCACGGAGGTGCTGGTGTGCACCCAATGGCCATGTAACTCACCAATGCCACATGCCCCCCCGTACTGTTATGCCTATGGGCCTTCACCATGATGATAGGACACTGTCACCGTCCCCACACCCCATGGACAGGTCAGACATAAAGCCCCTGGGCAGCAGTGTGGGGGTCTGAGGTGCACTGCAGAGCATCTGTGGTCAACCATGCATGGGGGAGCGGCAGCCAGTGGCATGTGCAGATCCCATGTCTGTACCATGGTACGAGGACCATCCACAGCCTGCTGCACAGTGGCACCCTGTTCCACAATGTGTGGCCCTGTCCCACAGTCAGTAAAATCATTGGCATGCATATGTCTACAGTAGATGATTACACAGCCAGACTAATCATGTCATACCTGACCATTTGATTAGAGCCACACACATCATGACAGTGGGCCATGCCCCCAGGCAGTGCTGTGGGTAGGTACACCCCATACTGAGCAGCAGGCACACATTGTGGTAGGTGATGTTCCATGCCCAGGGACCGATGGCTGTGGAGCATGGCTATGGTGAACAGTGTTGTATAGTACATGCCAACAGGGCCATCTAACACTGTCTTGTGCACATTCCTACATGTCTAACTGTGCCCCTGACCATGGGCCTCCCATAGGATGGTACACCGTTTTGTGGCCTGCCCTGGCCATGGAGGGTAGAGGACACCCCTCACCCACTATGCTGGCTGCATTACACTATACTGGGGTTGGTCAGTGGTGTAGTGATGTCCCTCAGCATGATAGAGCCAGTGCAGAACCCACAGTATACAATGGCACAACAGAAACGTGGTCTCTGAATCGTCATTCCGGTACTGGACCCGTGATGTAATCCCAGCACACCATCACGTGTCTGGTCTCAGCCTCACTGTGCACCTGTGGTTGACCTGTTGGCACTCTGTCAGTGCAACTACGCATATGACACATGACTAGTCTACCACATCTACAGAACAGTTTGTGCCATACCTTTGTGACTCTGTAGTACAACATGCCATTATACATTAGCAGCAATGGCCTCCAGGGTGTGTGTAGTGCTGGGATAGCATCACGCTTCTGGTATTTGGATGCACTCAGCCTGCGGCCCATGCCCAACCACCTGAGGAGTGATGGTACGCCAGCACAATACACACCATGTCGGGTTCTAATGCCTACTGCAACCTCTATAATGACCTGTGTTGGTACGACCATCCCTTATCACCTACATTGTGGAGCACACCCATGGCGGACAGTGTACTGAGTACAGTGAGGATGTGCTACACAGTCTGGCCCATACCCCCTCACCCTCCCACAGCACAACCCAGGGACAGGGCATCTAATACTGGGGTCTCAACCATCACAACAGTGTAATCTGTTCCAGGACCTGTGTACAACATGCCTCTGGGTGTGCCTAGCAGTACCCTGATGAGGACTGCACATCCACACCCATAGCTGGCATGGCAGTGTGAGTCCTATCCCCACCCTGCAGTGGCAGCAGTGCAAGCCACATGAGGGACTGATGTGATAGCTGCGACAACAGCAGGGACAGCTCTGTAAGGCAGGGGCCATGGAAGGGTGTGGCCTGGGCCTGTGCCATGCAGGTATGATGGCCAGTGCCATGGGTAGTAAGGCTGAGAGGCTCAGAGGTATGGGGGACATACCTCTGAGGTGGCCCTCATCTTGGGGGCCATCCCTTCCCATGCCCTTAACCAGTGCTCTGTCCCACATCTGTCCCTCATGGGAAGCATGCTGCCCACACAGCTACTGTGCTGTGACTGCAAGGTGCAGACCAGAAACCATGTACAGTGTATCAACAATCCTAACACCACACTAAATGTTGGACATGTAAACACTATGATGACCACAGTGGTCTGATCCTGTATCCCCATGTGTGTGGCTGTGACCCCAACCTGAGGGTCTGTGCCCTCATTGTCCCCCAATGTGAGTGTCCATACCTGTCCCTGCACCTCGGTGCAGTGACAAATGGAGTAGAGGTATGTATGGGGTGGCTTCTGTGGCCCAGTACTCACCAGTCTGCTGTCTGTCTGTCCCTGTCCTGCTCTAGTAGGCTGTGGCACAGTTGTTTTCCAGTCCTAGACCTAGCTCTCCAGCTTCTGAAACTCTACACTGTGTCAGGGCCTAGCTACTCACTACCGCACGTGCATCGCACATCGCATGTGTGCAATTGCAGCCTGACACATGCCATTTGCATTTTGCAGTTGCGGTGTGAGTGACAGCATTTGCATTGTGCAATTGTGATGTGTGTGCTGGCATTGGTGATGCAGAGTTGCAGCCTGTGTGTTGTCACACAATTGTGTTTGCTTGCTGAGGCAGCTACGGATCTGCAAAATGGGTATGGGAACACATACATGTGTAGCATTTGTGCCTGCAGGGCACTGTGTTTCTGTGCTGTGGTGGTCAGTGGCAGGATGCTGCCAACCAACGTTGGTCCACACACAGGGGTGGGACTGCATGGCACTGGTCACATCCATGGTGTGGTGCTGGCACAGTCATTGTACATGGGTGACTACCCTGCCAGTGGCAGTGCTGTATCACCCTCAGAATGGGGGCGCACTGTCCCATGGGATGCCTGGCAGCATGGCCCACCAATGGAGTGCCTAGGATCCCATGGGTGCACTGCACCTGTCGATGGCAAGGGTGGGATGCATAACTGTACAACTTGGTGGCAGCGAGGCCACAACCTGTCATGTTGTGCAGTGCAGGCAGGGTACCAGATGTCACGGTACTGTACCATGCTGGATGGTACCAGTCACCACAGTACTGTGTGGTGGCACAAACCTTGCACCTCTATGCTGAGTGTGCCATGCCATGCAGACAACAGTGGTGTGACACACACTGCCCATGGTGCACGCCACTGTGAGGTGCTGCAGGCACATGGCATGGCTGTGTGGCATACACACTGACTGGTGCTGTCACCTTACAAGGGACAGTGGACTCAGTAGTAGATGTCACGATGGACATCACAGGGGCCTGTGGGAGAACTGCGGCAAGGGCATGTGGGATGCATCACGAGGGGGATTCTCCATGGTGGCAGATGTCAACCACCCACTGTACAGCTGCATGGGTAGGCCACACTGTGGGTACTGGGTACCGCTGTGGAGACCACAGTGACAGAGGGACATTGCAGGCCAAGACAGGGCCACAGTAGGGTGACCCACATGAACCTGGGCCTGTGAGTCAGGACCTCTGAAGAGAGGCCCATGGAGCTCGACATGTACACCCAGGAGGAGAGGAGGGACAGGGGGGACATGATAGTGGTCACTGGGTATGTGTTGGCGAACCGTTACAGTAACCCAGGCAGGGTGCTCCACGGGATGGTGGGTGGGGCTACATGTTGACACAGGTGTGAGCTGGTAGGGGTATGGCTGTGTTCCACGAGGGCCCTGCACCCTTAATGGTACCCTCAGGGGTACAGTGTAGACAGCCAGCATTTAGGCATATGCTATACCAACACATAGGGCTAAGGTCATCTACCATACAAGTATAGATGTCAGGATATGTATGCATTACATTGTTTTACACTTCACTGTTTAATACACATATGTATTTCCTGCTAACAAGATGTTAAGACACCTGTGTCCTTATAATGATTATGATATATAAGTCGGCATTGCCACCTTTTGGTGATTTGTGCTACTACACTGTCATATGTAGAACTGTACTCCTTTGTTTCACAAACTGATGACTACTATAAACTTGTATGATGTTATCTCGGACTGTAGAGCAACTTCTAATGTAGCCAATAGGAATAATCTCTGTAACTAGAAATGTTTCTATCATACAGTAACCATAGTAATTATCATAGTTATATAATGTGAGACATTATGTCTTCCACCTCGGAGACCCCAAGAGACACTGAAACTCCTCAAGATAGAGGGACCGCTAGCATTTGGCTCCAAGTTCATATTGGTAAGAACTGTTTAAGGCAACTGTAATTATCCTGTATGGTAGTGATAGACAAGTGTATTACTCTTACACAACATGTCTGTGATTCCTTGCATTCCCAATATTGCCAAGAACCTGACAGTGAGGTTTAGGCCACCTGACATCTGGGAGTGGAGGAGCCATCAGTCCAGTGGATGGGTGGGAGTGCCATGGACCGCACAGCCCAGGGGGCTGGTATGGGTGGGGACTGTGGCCAGGTGGACAAGGGGATGGGATGGGTATGGGTATGGGGCAGGGACATGTGACCAGGCCTGGTACAGGTAGTTCACCTGAGACAGGGGACAGTATGGCCCAAAGGTGCAGGTGGGACACCAGGAATGGCCCTCAATGCAGGTGCCATATATCGAGCAGACCCATGTGACCAGTAGGCCTAGTCATGTGGCAGTAAGGTATGGTGGTAAGAGTGTCTACTATGCACATGCTGTGCATGACAGCTGTGTTGCCTGTGCACAGCAGAGTGCTGTGTCCCCATCCACCCCCCTGCAGAGCACCACCAACCAATGTGCTGGTTGTGGCCAGGCTTGGCAATGCATCACCCAGAAGCACCCCTTTCCCTGGGTGTGGCACCAGTGGTACATGGGCATGGGACCCAGGCCACGGTCATGCCCTGTGGCTGTGCCGGATAGTGCACCTGTCCTGCTGTGGGTTCACTGTACACATGGTGTGTGACCTGCCTGGGCTACCTGTCTGGGCAGGTTCCATCCTGCAGCACCCCTGCCACTGCTGGCCATTGTGGTACCCCTCCCGTGGCACCTACATGCCATGGCATGTGCCATCCCTTTGTTCAGCTATACCCCACACACCAGTCCCCACAAACTGCGTCTGGCCTCAGCCATCCTGTACCCTGTGACAGGTGCCTGGCACCACCGCTGCAGTGCTATGAAACTATGTCCCATCGATGGCCTGACCCATGACCTGCAATGGCTATCACCTACCTTCCAGTGCATGCCCTCCCAGGGCTGTGACCGGCATTGGTGGACATCTGATGATACCTGAGGAATGACATGCACAACGTACAGATCAGGTGCATTGTTTTCTTTACAAGGTGCATAGTCAACAACAGGTGCACATATCACAGTGCTCCCCTGTCCTTCCCATCACAAATGCCCCCACACTCACCCATGCACACAGTCTTACATACACAAACTCATACCCTTCGGTACTGCACAGTGCCCCCCCAAATATAAGTAACTCCCTGCCATGCTATTGGCCCCATCTCACCATTGCAGCTCCACCCAACCATCCCCCATCTGCACTAGACTCCTGGACATATTGCAGCTGTCTGTCACAGCCATACCATGCTCGCACAGACCCCTCTGGTGCCAGGTGCTGGGCTGTGGGGGACCCTGCTGTGCTGGCAGGTTTGTGCAGTGCCCTGGTGGCCTTCCCCTGGCATCAAACCCTGTGGGCCTATGTGTGCCACCACAGTGGATCTGCTGTGCCTCCGCCCCCGCAGACCAACATGCCTCAGTGCCAAATGTGGTTGCAGCTGTGCCAGCGCTGCACTGTGTGTTCCCCCATCCCATGTAGACCTTCTCAGTCCCTGTGCAGCCTGTGGAGCACCAGCCTCCGTGTACTCACCCCCTCTGTGTGGGTCCTGTGCCTGTCCCTGTTCCAGTGGGCCTGTGTGTGACTGTCATCCTGGCCTGCACCTGTGGTGCTGGCATGGCTGTGTGGGTTGCAGTGGGTGCACCATGGTGCTGGCCTGTGTCCGGGTCAGTGTGGGCCCTGCCTTACCAGGCATGTGGCTCTGGCAGCAGGACTGGAGGGCGGGGTCACAACCTACACCTGGCCCAGGGGTGGGGGTGGGGTTTGCACAGGTTCTGGTGGCTGTGTCTGCATGCTGGCCTGTGCAGTGACTGGGGGTGCCATTTTCTGGGCCAGGTACTGCAGGTACTGTTGCAATGGCTGCATTGCACACGCTATGGCCTGCATGGCCGTGGCCATGGCTGTGTCGTGGTGCTGTTGCTGTGTCATCATGTGTTCCAGGCCTATGTTGAGGCAGTCCATGAACACCACCTGGCATTTAGCACAATGCTGGATGCCCTGTATGGCACCCCCCAGGCCAGCCATGTATGCCAGTATCTCCGTGGTGCATGTCTGCAAACAGCTGGCAATGCTAGATAGCTGTGTCTCCAAGCTGGTGTGATGCTCCTGCATTCCCTGCCGAATGTTCGCCAGCTCCTGCCTGACATCCACCTGGCCGGCCAGCACTGACTGGCAATAGTCACCTATGTAGGTCAGTGGGGACAGCTGGTTCTGCAGCTCCCGGATGGCCTCGTCCAGTTGGTCCACCAGTCCATGGGTGCTCAGAGGGCTCAACAACCCTATTGCAGTGTCTTGTGCTGGTGGCTGTTCATGCTCATCCACCTCCTAGTTGTCCACAGTCATCCACACTGCCTCCACTGGTGTGGTGTCACTGCTGGTGGGGTCCTCTGTGGTTCCCTACTGCTCCCATAGCAGTCCTGCTGCATCCTCCTCACTGCTGTCCACCCCCTCCTCACCCATGGGGCTGTTGACATCACCATTCCTGTCAGGCTCCGACATGGGTTCTGGTGTGCCTGCCACAGGTGTGCTGGCATCTGGGCTTCCTCCACTGGACAGTATACTGCTGCCATCACCTGACACTGTACCAGTGGCCTGGTCTGTGCTGGCAACATCCTGGGCTTGCCGCTGCTGCAGCTGCTCCCTCTTTCCAGCTCCACTCGGACCACCTTCGCCAGTTGCCATAGCACCTGTTGGATGGACAACATGTTAGTGTGTCTCCACATCACTGTGTGCCCTCACCTGCCTGATCAGTGTTGCCTTCACAGGTCTGCTTCAGCACTGCACTATGGCATTGCAACTACCACACATCTGTACAGTCCCACCAGGTGTATGCCACCTCTGTACCTGCATCCTGCGCTGTTGGCGTGGTCCCCCCACTATTGCTGCCCATGCTGTGCTGTCCATCCTGGTACATCTATTCCAGCTATCACACAACTGCCCTGTTCAGTTCCCCACTGCACAGTGACACTGTGCACTGCCACACTCATGGGGCGACACTGCACAGCAGGGGCCAGCCCCACCAGGTGAATGTGTTGTCCCTGCCATCCATGCACATGTCCTTCAGCCCTTGCCCTCACTCTGTGATCACTGAGGCAGTGCCTCATGCCCCCCCATAGCACAGCCCATACCTGAACACTGCTCCCCCACCAGTACACAGTGCATGTCACAGCACCCCCTGGTCAGCATAGCCCCCCCCAGTACACAGTGCATGTCACAGCAACTTCCAGTTCAGCACAGCCCATGCCTGAGCACTACCCTCCCACCAGTACACAGTGCATGTTACTGCAACTCCCAGTTCAGCTCAGCCCGTACCTGTGCACAGCCCCCCAGTACACAGTGCATGTCACAGCATCTCCATGTTGAGCACAGCCCATGCCTCAGCACTGCCCCCCCCCACCAGTACACAGTGCATGTCACAGCACCCCCTGGTCAGCATAGCCCCGCAAGTACACAATGCAAGTCACAGCAACTCCATGTTCAGCACAGCCCATGCCTGAGTACTGCATCTCCCAACAGTACACAGTGCATGCCACAGCACCCCCTGGTCAGCATAGCCCCCCCCCCAGTACACAGTGCATGTCACAGCACCCCTTGGTCAGCATAGCCCCTCCAGTACACAGTGCTTGACACAGCAACTCCCAGTTCAGCACAGCCCATGCCTGAGCACTACCCCCCACCAGTACACAGCGCATATCACAACAACTCCCAGTTCAGCACAGCTCATACCTGTGCCCAGCTCCCACAACAGTACACAGTGCATGTCACAGCAACTCTCAGTTCAGTACAGTCCATACCTGTGCACAGCCCACCAACAGTTTCATGTGCACGTGCCAGCCCCTCCACAGATAGGCATGGCACATTCCTTTGCACAGCAGCACATGTCAGCTGCACATATGCTTGTCCCTGGCCTGACCCTGGACATGGTCTGGTTCCCTAGGCCCACTTTGTTTCCAGCTGTGGCCATGTGGCATTCCTGTGGCATGCCACCTCACTGCTACATCTGCCTACATGTTGTCATCCCACCCACCCCACCTTTGCTGTTGGCTGCAGTGCTGTTGCCATATCAGGCCTGTCACATACATTGCTGTTGTTTGTCCCTACCTGTGGCAGTGTGCTGTCTGAAGGTGTTCAGCTCTGTGACTCCACCAATGCTCTGCTGGCTGAGGTGTGCTGCTGTCCTCCTCTTCAAGCTGCTGAGTGGCTGATGCTAGGTGGGTCCACCCCCTGTGCCCTGTGCACTATGTCTGTTCTGCACCAACTTGCACTTCACTGGGTGCTTGAGATCATTATATTTTTTCTAGATGTCATGGACTGTCCTGCACTGTGCTACAATGGCATTCGCCTTCTGTGTCACCCTGTCCCATGCCTTCCTCCTTTTTTCCCTCCTCTTGGTCTCCCTTCCACTGCTCATGAGGAGTGCATGGTGCTTATCTATCTGTTCTACAAGTGTCTGCACCTCGTCATGATTGAAGTACTTCTTGCACCTTTCCCTCTCTGCCGCAGCTTCTACCATAGCTCTGGCGTTTCTGCTGGTGTATGTTAGGCCACAGCTGTGTGTTACACCCTTTTATATCGTGTATCTTGTGTGTCATGACTTGCACAGTTGTGTTTGGCATAAGTCTTGCATGTTCTAGAATAGGCCATATATCGTATGTCGCAATTGCATTGGTGTAACTTGCACAACTGCGTTATTTGCATCTGTCGTATTTTCCTTTGTAGAATTGGGCTCCATGTTTGCATTTGTATATATGAACATAGGCCTTCTTTATATTCCTTTTCTAGAAGCTATTGGCCTGTGTGAATAATGTTTGTCGATGCATTAGCCTATGAGACAAAACATTAATTAATATGCTGCAAAGGCTTACATAATTGGATTATAAGTATTGTTTTTGAAGTCACAAAATATCTGGACTCCATGATCAGTCCAGATTGGGTCATAGGTATAAATACTACTACAAAACACCTATTGCATCCCATAGAATCACACAGACAGTTCCATGAGATTTTTTTAAAGACCACTTGCATTTTTGTTCTTTTCCTTTTTTTTCTAAAGTGTAGCAACCTACAGTGTTTGAAATAAATGCAGGCTATATCATGATTATAATAATTGTACTCTGGGTAAGCTATTATTCACTCATCTCATGCTCCCAAAATATTAAATGTTACACTCCCAATTAGTAACCCTGCTATGTTATATTGTATTGCCTTAACACTGTACAATACCCTGTCCCTAAATAATTATATTTTAAAAACATTGTAGCATTATCCTGAGATAATGGTACAAACTAGTTATCCCAGCTTCAGAAACTAGAATGTTTATTGAATTATTATATAACATGTCAAAACTGAGCATCAGGCACAACATCATTTCTGTGACATTTCTGAGAACTTTAATGTACATTTTGCAATGCTGTAATGAAAAACATGCTATAAGTAGCTTTCCCTTTTTCCAAAGTAAAAACATTATAAAGGATATTAAATGCATTTATCAGTACTATAACACAGTTGAATTGGATCTTCTCCAGTCAGAAAAAATGAGTTCAGCATCCTTAATGTAGATAGTTTGACCTTTAGGAATTGACAGCATTGGAGCTTACCCCATACCTGTATCAGGGACATAGGAATGTTTAATTCTTTTATAGTCCTGGAACTGCATCATATTCCTGTCTACTCATGCATTACTTGACTGACACTTTTAATTTACCCAGTGCTGCCTGTAACATGCAACTACAATAATAGAAATGTGTTCATGTTTCTGTATCACAGAGATAATTTTACTTGTCAGAAAAAAATGGAAATGGGAATTCTGACTGATGGGTAAATGTAGATTTTTACTAAGACAAATTATAGGATAAGTTTGTGGATGTTTTCACAGATAAGAATTTTAAGGATTTTCAATCTTTTGAATACTAATACTGTAGCTTCCATACTAACACTCTGCATATTTAAAATATTATGCACATATTTGCTGATATAATTGTAATTTGGGGGTGGGGATGTAGTGTCTTTATCAAAACTATTGCCATTTTCATAACACATTCACTTATGTAATGCTATTTAATTATAGTAGTATTAATGCTCTATGACAACCTAATGATAATAAGTACACCACATGGAAAATTCTATTGTAATGCACTATACTGTACAATGGCAAGAACATTTCCTGGACTTTGATTGGTCAGTCTGGGGCTGACCCATGATGTTATCACAGCATAACATCACGGGTGTGATGTTATCCAGCATAACATCACGGGTCTACTGTCAGCACTGTGAACCAATGTAGATGAACTTATGATGATCCCTTTTTTTGCATCTCCTCTTAAGAAACAAAAATATTTGTCCATTCTAATAAAAACATTCTTCAAAATTATTTTTTTTATTTTATATATATATAACAACAAGTCATTGTATAATAAGAATAATGCACTCCAGGGTGTGTGTCATGCTGAGATACCATCACTGCTGGGGTGATTAGTCACACTCAGCCTGTGGCCTTGTGCCTAATCACCCCAGGCATGACGTTATCCCATCATGACACAAACCCTTTCATGCATTATTCCTTTATTATTTGAGGTCCTGAGTAAATGTTGGTATGCTTATTCATTTGCATAGGATCTCATGTTGGGACTAATAGCCATTTTGTCCCAAATTGCCTTCAGAATTGGGTTTCTAAGGTAAGCCAGAATATAGCGCCCTTTTTGAAAGATATCCAGAAGACATTTTAATTTTTCTGCTGTATTTCTTCTAATTATTTATTTTATGTGCCCCATGCTGACCGACACCTTCTACTGGTCCCCCCAACCCCATCACCCCAACTTTCACTGGGACTCATCTTGACGGCATGGAGGTGCCTGGCTGGCCGAGTGTGGAGCCTGTGGGGGATCGGCATCATCCTGCCAATCAGCACTGTTTTTCACCTGTTTTCTCCCATCCCCAGTCACGGCTGCACAGGCACGTGTGGAGGCATGTGCATGCCGCAGACCCATGACATCCTCTCAGTGCGTGCTGCATCCCATCCTGCACCATCACTGGACCTCCACCCAGTGGTGGCCATACAGCGGGAGTGACATGAAACCTCTCTGGGAGAGGAGAGCTGCCTCCTGGCTGCTCCATCCAGCTCCCACCCTCCCCCTGCCAACTCCTGATGACCCCGACTCATTCCTGAACCCAGGTTGCCAGTTTTGGAGTGAGAATGTGGCATCCAGCACCTCAACCCTCTGCACCACCAGGCCAGCAGTTGTGCTATATTTAATGGTGAAGCTTATATTAATGCTAATAAATTTGAAATGTGTATCAAAACCCCTTACGTTTGTATTTTGAATGGCAAGCAAATTAGAGAAAGCTCATGTATTTTGCCTTTGAATTCATAAAGTAGCAACACAGTCACATTTTTGGCAGATAGTAAATTTGTATTAAAAATGATTTCATACATAACTAAGAACCAGCAGCTAACAACAAAATGTTATGTTAAACACGGTGCAAGAGTGAAACAAAGCATATACAGATAGTGGTGAAACCAGATGGTACACAGTGGAAACATTTAATTAGAGAGAAGGAACTTCTGAGACAGAATCTCATTGTAAGAACACAGAAACCTAGAGATGCCAGGTATGGGAATGGACATGGAGAGGAATGGGAGGAAGGGGAAGAGGGTAAACCCAACCAAACTCCATTGCATGGGTATAAGAGGGTTGCAGAAAACAGGGCCATTGCCCCTCAAATGAGTCTAGATGCGAGGGGCCTAGTTGCTAAAGATCCAGAAATAGAAATATCCCCCAATCCTCCCTGGAGTACCAATGGATTGCTTTCTTGACTTTGCATAAAAATGGAAATTCCTCAAATAGGTGCCTTCTCTATTCGTATGAGTGGAGTTTTGTCATTTTCTCTAGCTTTCTCCAAGTAACCACTGAGGCAGAGATGGTGGGCCAGGTTTTTAGAGATGTGGGCAAGACAGAGTATTGGCAAACAGTAAGGGTACAATTTGTGAAAATTGTCGACTCTGTGGAAACCCATAAGGAACACTTTGAGAACCAAGGTGAAAACTACAGTGGATTCCACCTAAGTGCACATTTGATAAGTGCACATTTCAGTTTAATACGCATTTTTCTCATTTCCCAATTGTTTTCCTATTTCCTCCATGTTAAACATTTCGGCTAAATGCACACTGGATAAGTGCACATTTTGCTTTAATACACACTTTCTGGTTTCACCAACCAACCTCTCCCTATGAAGGTAATTTTGGTTAAATGCACAGGTGCTGTTAATGTTGTGTCAGTCAGCAGTATTTAACATCTTGTGAGTAAAGTCGGAAACCATACGGAACTGTTTCCAGAAAGCAGGTTTTGTAAGACAGACAGAGAGTACTGAATAGGAGGTTGTAGAGGAGTAGGCGGTCCCATCCTTGCTACTGAACATGAACAGCATTGATTTTAGCTTGTACAGAGACATTGACAAGACCCTAGCCACCACTTGTATGATCCAGGACTCTGACATATGTAACAAAATTATGTGCTGACCTGTGGATGATGAAGAAGCACTTGTTGAATCTCAGGAACCAGAGCCAGAGGTGTCTATGTTCGAAGCCCTCCAGTGCATTGAACACATCAGTGCATTTGTCCGTGGAAGGGAGAAGAAAGATCTAACCCATTTGTTTGAATCTGAACACTATGTGACCCAGCTTGCCTTATAGTCCTGTAAACAAAGCAAGATCACACAGTTTTTCTGGGCAGCAAGCAACATGACAAACACAGACATGGACACTAAACTGTGAGATTTATCTTTACTTTATTTTATTTTATTTATATTTCCTTTGAGGTATCCTTCATTAATACTTTTGCTGAGTACAGTAACTTTCAGTTGAGAAAGTGCTAATTTAAATGCTAATCAACCAATTTATGAAATAAATGTGGTTTTTATACTAGCATGTCTTCAATCTTTAAAAATACAGTGTTTTCTATGGAATATTGGCTGAGTGCACATTCCCCTTAAATGCACATTTTCTGTCTGCAAAACAGGTGTGCATCTAAGCGGAATTCACTGTATTTGCAAATCTAATCTCCCAAGAAGGCAGTATAGTAGGCAAAAACCAAGGTAGGTTCCAGCCATCTCTATGCCAGTGGGACCAGAGTTTGGAATGGCAGTACCTGGGGACCTCCTGTTCCCAGATGAAACTCCCTAATAATGCATCTATTTTGGTGAATCACTGTGGAGGTATCCTAACTGGAAGGTATAAGAAGCAATGCAAGTGCTTGGATGTGGTGACCATCCTTAGTACTGCCACTGTCACTGCCATAAATGGGTTACATTGCTTCCACCTCATGCATTCCTTCTGCAGTTTCTCAAAGAAGGGGAGAGGTTAATAGTGTACAGCTGTGATAGATGATGGGTGATCTTTATCCCTAAATATTTAAAAGAGTGCAGTGATCATTTTAGTCTGAGTACTGAAATGGCAGTCTATGTACAGTGATTATTTTAAGGGAAGGTGTCTTTCTTTGTGGGATTGATATTCAAGCCTGAAATACATGCAAAAGAGTGCAGTAGCAATAATACAGAGGGATGCCCAAAAGGACATTGGAGAGGAGAATGAGGAGATTGCGCCTATATAATGTTTCTAAATTCTGAAGATCCCATCAATTCTCCATGCCCACATATGGCAATTGTTAAATGCTCAATGGCCAAAACAAAGAGCAATCAGGAGAGCGGTCAGCCATCGTGATACCTTTATGTAAGGGAAGGCCAAGGAGAGTAAATTGTTTATAAGAAGTTTAGCCGTGAGGTAGTAAAAGGTCTTAACTCAGATCAGAGAAGAGGAGTCAAACCTCACGTTATGGAGGATATATTGGAGATACCCCAACTCCATCCAGTCAAAGGCTTTTTTCAAAGTCAGTGGAGACCTCCAACACAGGAATGAGGGCAGATAGTTCAGCATGCAAGAGGGTAATTAACAATCTGAGGTGTCCACACTCAACCTGCCCTAACAAAGCCCACCTGAGAAGGGTGATTGAGGGTGGGAGGATATTGTCCCAAAGAAAAGCCAGAGCCTTTGCCAAAATCTTGGCATCAGCATTGATAAGGGAAATAGGTCAGTAACTGGCAACAAAACTGGGTCCTTCCTCTCCTTGCAGAAAATAGTGATCACTGCTTCACAAAGGGAGGGTGGTGGTTGCCCCATTGCTTGGGCCTCCAAATATACTTGGTGGATTATAGGTTAGAGTGTGGAACTACTGTAAGATGCTAGTAGATGTCCACCAGGAGATGATCTCTCCCAGGATCCTTATGTGTATTAAGTAAAGTGAGAGCCTTTCCAGTTTTGTGACCAAGAGAGGGGTCACCAACAAATCACGCTGCTCCTGTGAGAACTGTGGTAAGGAAATGGAAGAAAAGAACTCCTCATATAGTTTAGGGGCTAATGGGCTCTGTGACAAGTACAGTGAAGCATAAAACTGATTCATCAATACATTAATACCCTCTAACGCACTCCCTCAAAATCTGGGAGGGGAGCAGCTAACAGCCACCAAACAGGAGCGGGATCTTGAGGTCATCATCTTTGATGACTTTAAAGTGGTCAGCCAATGTGAAAAAGTGGCCCAAAACTCAGTACAATGCTGGGATGCATAGGAAGGGGCATAACAAGTAGAAAGAGGGAAGTGATCATGCCATTATACAAGTCCCTGGTAAGGCCCACCTTGAGTACTGAGCATACAGTTCTGGAGGACTTAGCTCAGGAAGTGGATAGGCAAAAGATGGTACAGAGGAGGCTAACAAAAATGGTGAAAGGTCTCCATGAATTGCCATGTGAAAGCAGATTATGGCAACTCAACATTAACTCACTGGAGCAGCGTAGGGATAGGGATGACATGATGGAGACATTCAAGTTCTTGAAGAAAATAAAGTCCCTACCAGGAACTCATATAAGCATAGAAACATGGATTTTGATGACAGATAAGGACCACTTGGCCCACACCATTTGCCCATTTCCCTACCTAATAAATAAGCTGCAGATCCTAGTTAACCAACAGACTACTTCCTCCTAACCCCCACTAGAATTGTCTTATGTCTGTCCCATGCATTCTTGAATTCCCCCACTGTTTTTGACTTCACAACCTCCTCAGGAAGGCTGTTCCATGCATCCACAGCCCTCTCTGGGAAAAAATACTTCCTCACATTACCTTTGAACCCCCCATCTTCAAATTGTGCCCCTTTCTTCTTGCACATCTCTTTTCCTGAAAGATGCTACCCTCTTGGACTTTGTTGATTCCCTTGAGGTACTTTAAAGTCTCTATCATGCCCCCCCTCTCCCTCTTTTCATCGAGGGTATACATATTAAGCTCCTTTAGTCTCCCTTTGTATGGCTTCTGGTGCAGACCCTGCACCATTTTAGTTGCCCTCATCTGGACAGCCTCCATCCTGTCTATGTCCTTGTGGAGGTGGGGTCTCCAGAACTGCATGCAGTACACCAGATGGGGTTTCACCAACTGTCTGTACAGAGGGATAATAATTTCTGTTTTCTACAGGTGATGTCACTCCCTATGCATCCCAGCATCCCCCCAGCCCTCCTTACAGCCTTCTAACATTGCTTGCCCACCTTTAGGTCACCTGATATGACTATCTCTAGGCCTCATTCCTTTTTTGTTGTTTTTAGCATCTCACCCCCCATTGCATGCTCTTCCCTAGGGTTTTTTCCCCAGGTGCATTATTTTGCATTTATTTGCATTGAATCTAAGCTGCCATACATTTGACCATTCCTCCAACCTTGCCAAGTCCCTTCTCCTCCTTTCCACCACACCCTGTGTATCAACCCAGTTGCAGATCTTTGTGTTATCTGTAAAGAGACATACTTTTCCTTCCAGTCCCTCCACAATGTAATTTATAAAGACATTAAAGAGGACTGGACCTAGTACTGAACCCTGCAATACACCGCTACTAATCCCCCTTTCTTCAGAGTGGACTATCTTTGCTATTACCCTCTGTGTCCTGTTGTCCAGCCAATCTTCTACCTGGGCTACCACATCAGGACCCACTCCAAGGCTAGCTAGCTTGTTTATTAATCTTTTGTGTGGGACTGTGTTAAATGCCTTGTTAAAGTCTAGGTAGACCATGTCCCCAGCCCCTTCCTGGTCCACTACTTTGGTCACTCAGTCAAAGAAATCAATTAGGTTTGTCTGACATGACCTTCCTGCTGTGAATCCATGCTGCCTTAAGTCCTCTGCCCCACTGGCCACTAGGTATTCAACAATTCTTTCCTTCAGAAGTGATTCCATCATTTTCCCTACCACTGAGGTCAAGCTAACAGGTCAGTAGTTTCCTGCCCCTGCCTTGCTCCCACTTTTGTGAAGTGGAATCACATCTGCGCGTCCTCCAGTCCTTAGGTACCACCCCATCCTCCCATGATTTGTTAAAGAGGGTAGTCAGTGGTGTCACTAGTTCTCCCCTTAGTTCTTTTAGAATTCTGTGGAGAATCCCGTCAGACCCAATTGCCTTGTCCATCTTCAGTTTTAAGAGTTCTTTTCGAACTCTTTCTTCTGTGAATGGACTGGTATGTACTCCCCTATCCAGAATGTTTCTATTGTTTGGTTTAAGCACCTCCCCCTCCTCTTCTTTTGTGAATACTGAGCAGAAGTATTCATTCAGTATCCCTGCTTTTTGACTGTCACTCTCTGCCCACATTCCCTTCCCTTTATTAAACCTCAGTATCCCTCCCTTGGTCTTTCTTCACTCTCTAATGTACTGATAAAAGGTTTTATCCCCCTTCTTAATAGAGTTGGCTATATTTTCCTCAGTTTGGACCTTTGCAATTCTGACTGCCTTCCCTGCCTCCTTCTATTTTGACTGATATGGTTCTTTGTCCTGCTCCTTCTGTGTTTCATTATATTCTCAGAATGCTATCCTTTTCTCTTTAACCTTCCCTGCCACCTCTATTGAGAACCACGGTGGCCTTTTCCTTCTTTTTGTTTTGTTGATTTGCTTTACACAAAGGCTTCTTGCCTCTGTGATGGCAGTTTTAATTTTTCCCCATTGTTCTTTCACCACTACTTCTTGCCTGTTTGCTAATGCTTTTCTGAGGCACTCTCCCATTTTGCCAAAGTCAGCCCTCCTAAAGTCCAACACCTTGTTTTTGCATGACTTGACTCTACAGCTGTGTTTCTTGTGAACCATACTGTTTGGTGGTCACTTGTTCCCAGATGACTACCCACTTCTAAATCTGATATCCTCTCTCCATCCCCATTTGAGAGTACTAAGTCTTAGATTTCTCCCTCATGTATGGGTTCCAACACTTGCTGTCTGAGGCATGCCCCATGTAGGGCATCAAGAACTCTTTCTGATCAATAGCCCCACAAGGACAAGGAGTCATGACATGAAATTAAGGGGAGGGAGGTTCCTGGGTAACATGTGTAAGTTCTTCTTTATGGAAAGGGTGGTGGTTCAATGGAATAGCCTACCTGCAGAAGTCATTGACTCCAAAACAGCAGGGCAATACAAATCTGCTTGGGTTAGGCATAAAGGGATTGTCTCTAAGAAATTCTAAGTGTGGGGTAGCACTCAGGGCACACTAGATGGCGCTTTGGTCCCCATTTGGCATCACTTTCTATGTTTATATGTTTCTATAATTCTAACTGGGTATGAATATTTTTCACTCATCTCTCAAGATGGTAATGTTCCTCTTGGCCTGTTATTTCCAGAGCCTATATGATAATCATTCCCAGGCATTTCCCCCCATCCCAGTAACTATGCTAGTTCCTCAGAAGGGCCAGTTTTGCTTTCCAAAAGAGCTGATTACTGAGCTGGTACTATCTGCACTTTTTGATTGTGTCCTATTGCACAGCAGATTTGCATGCTAATTTATTTGTCTTCTGTTATATGCAACAACATTGCTTTCTTGTTTGTGTTGCACTCTGCTGTTGCACTTTACTGTCATTGTCATTGCAAGTGTGTCATCTGACTTAGTACATCTTTGTATTTGTGTTCTTCCCTTCCCCCCCAGTCACAACTGGAAAGAAGCCTCAGCTCAGTGTGCCTCTCCTGATAATCAATTTTTAAATAAATAAATGATCTTTACATCTTTTGGATGTGAAACCGATAATGCTGCCCTGAACTGTATCCTTGAAGGCCTCCCATAGGGATGCTGTGGGAACCTCTCTCCTGTCATTAGTTCTGAAGTAGGCCTGAGTCTATTTTCTAACCCAGTTGAGAAATTTTAGATCACTGAGAAGCTGGTTCAGTCTCCAAGAGAACTTTGGGATCTCTGGGGTTCATACTAATGTAAGGAAAACTGTGAGATTGTCCCATATATATACTGTATATGGGGCAATTGTTGATGTGATCATGGCCTGAGAATTCTAGAGGATACTGGCAGGATGTCCAGCCTGCTGAAAGTGTTACATGTTGAAGAGAAACAGGAGAAATCCATTTCCAATAGGTGAAGAGTATATGAAATATCCAAGATCAAAATCTCTGATATTCAGTAAGTAATTTGACAGAAATGGCTACTTTGAGGTGGTTTCCTCTTGATTCATGAAATTATCCAGTCAGGGTCAAGTGTAAGATTAAAATCCCCTCACAGGTATTCCTTCAGAAGAAAGATCTTCCCATGCCTGCCAGAGACTGTGAAAGAAGTCCAGGTCATCAGGATTGGGAAAATATAACTTGCCATGGACATGCAAGCCCTTTGGGGTATTCATTTTGAAAAGTACCCATCTTCTCTCCATATCTGAAGCCTTATGCTTTTGAGTCCACTTCAGTGATTTATATAGGTGTACGAACAATGTCTTGGATGACTGGGTACAGCTACAGACCTACAAAGCTCAACCATTCTCGACGATGTTTTAGGGCCCCTGAAGCCATCAGTTTAGTCTCCTACAGAAAAACTACCTATGTTTGAAGGTGTTTAAAGATATGCTTGTACCTTCTTTTGTTTAATTGGAGAGTTAAGGCTTCTGACATTCCACATAACACAAATGTGATCTGCCACCTAAGGGGGTAGCCATAAAAATAATATATCTTCAGATGGGAATTGTCATAAAGCAGCTTGTCTCTGTGGAAAGGGGTGGGGGGCATGAGTACCTACTGTTCTCCCCAAACCATAGGACAGATAAATCCTGAACACTGGCACCATAAAATTCCTGCACAATAAAACTGGTATTATCAAAACAAAACCATAACACTGAAAATGAAAAGAACAAAAAAAAAAAAACAGAAAAGACATTACATACTAGCCCCAGTTGGAGAAACAGGAATGTGTAGCACCAACTGCCAAGTTATTGCATTCAAGTAGATGGATTTCCTAAATCAGCAGGGCAGACCATAGTGCCCAATGCTGTAGGAATCACATCCTGATGGTATAACAGCATGAAGTTAAAAAAGGAGCTAGAAAGCTCACACCTTTCTTGGAATTACCCTGTTCTGCAGCACAGGGAAAAGAGGGGGAGAAGCACATTGTTTCCACTTGGTGATAGTATAATGGTGTGATAGAATTGCTATCCATGGACCAGCACCCCTGATTGGCCTCCCTACCTTGCAGACAATACTACATAACGGTATATGTACTAACCTTAGGGCATAGGCACTTATCGTATAAGCATGAGTGTCAGGATCTGAGTTCTATTGTATTTTTACTGAGAATCATAATGCTTTAGCTATTATTCTGATTGCAATACTTGGGAGATATTTCTATTTACACCATTGTATAATGATGAGTTAGGCAATACTGCCATCTTTAGCGTTAGTGCAGAACTGTAACTGCATATGTATCTGCAAATGTCCTTCACAATATACAAGACCTATTGTCTTAGCTATCTGTTACTTTTGCTAGCTCAGTTTGCTTTTCCAGGCTAGTGAGAAGTCAGGCTATTTGCCACTGACTGATTATAATGTTTTTATATATCTTTTTAGCTGTTGCTATGATGATTATCAGGGGTAAAAGGCACTTTGCATAGCACCTGCTCTCAGAGAAGAGATATACTGCTACCTATAGGTAAGAAAGATTAGAAGTAGTCTCCCAGTGATCACACTGTTTGGTTGTAAGCTTGCTTTATATACCAAAAATTAATCACTTTTTTGTGCTGGACACCACTTGTCTGTCATTTCTTCACTTTAGTGCAGTTCCAACAAGAACCTGAGAAGGTGATGGTTTTACCATTCCGTTACATTTGGCGACCATGTGCAGGTTGGAATGTACAAAGTGAGGATTCCATTTGAGTTCCTTTAACTGAATGTTGAGTAATGTAGTGCATTTTTTTCTTACTTGGACCTACTCATACTCACAGTAATTGCTTGTTTTATGGACTTGTTCCATCTTGGTTTCGGGCATGGCAGACCCACACTGGACCACTAGTATACTTCTGTGAGTAGCAGCATACTGCCTTGGCTCCACTGTTGTCCCACAGGGGACCAAAAAGTTGTTGGGTGATGGCACCAAAGATTTTAGTCCAGTCTTTTGACTGCTTTGTTTGTTTGTGTGTCTACCCCTTTGTTTGGCATGCCTGAATTGTGCACAGAACTCAGACTCGATGTCTCAAGCTATCTTACTTCCCATGGAGGCTGGATTGATTTCGCACTGAATGCAAAATCTGCAGAAGATCCCTTACTTATGATCTCTGATCAACATCTAGAGTCCAACCAAAAACCCAAGAAATACCACACCAAAGGTCTCTTGGTTGCAGCTTTACATACCGCTGTAGAAAGTTTGTCAACACAATGTGCCTACCTTAAGCTGCAAAATGCTTCTCTAAAAAAAGAGATGGGCTTGCAGGCATTGGAGTTGCTGAAAAGGGAACAGAAACTAGCGGAGGAGACACAGTCACTCCGAGACTACTATAACATACTGTTGCACTGTACTGCTCAAGACTCTGAACGTAAATTATGTATGTTGAAAGATGACAATGAAAGGTTGAAATGTGATAAGAAACAGACATTTTATTTGAATGACATTTTAAGTGTTATGAATTAAAGTTTGAGAGAGGATAATGTTAAACTGAAGGAAGAGAATGTGAGGATGATGCATGAACTAGACAAAGAGCTTAAGGAAAACGTCAAATTGGGAGTCACGTACCGAGTATTGAAACATGAGGTTGAGCAAGGCACTGCAAATGTTTTTCTTAAGAAATATAGAGAAAAGATGGTGAAAATGCTCCATCAGCAAGATATTCTAGCCGGCCATGTAAGAGCCATGAATGGTTTTCAGTACACACCCATTGATATTACATTGTCAGGTGATGACAATTCCGATTACAAGAACATAGGCCTCCTCATCGTGTCCAAGACCACACCCCACAGGGTGGTTGCCTTTACCAGCCATTCCCAAGATGGCATCCATGTCAGCCCACCTACTGGCCCCGTAAGCCCACCCCCTTGTCATGTTGGCATGCCTTCTATGCTGCTATGTCAACACAAACATGGTGGCCCCCATGATACAGAAGGCCGACCACCTATGAGTAGGAGCCCACTTTCATTGGAACTCTTCTCCAGGGATGACAATATGGAGGTGCACAGCATTGTACAAGATGTCTTAACCAGACTAGGAACAATGGATGGACAGTCATCCATGCAACAGCATATTGAACGCATGTTTGAAAACACTGTCACCCAGGAGCATGAGTTCAAAGCAATTGCTGATGCAGTGGCAGAAGCTGCCCTTCACAGTACTCTGGGCCTTGAGGAACTGACTACCACTCCCAGTATGCCCACGTCCAATCCCCTACAGGTTGGTCACTCTGTTCAACAAATTGCTTAAGGCATCAGGCAGATGGGCCCAACCGACAACCTCAGTTGTCATTTGGAGAAGGTACGCTCCCTATGCAAGAAGCTTTCTCTCCTACCTGAGTACCAGGTTCAAGTCCTGAGACAGACCATCAAGCGTACTCTCTGGGCCAAACTCCCAGTAGCCGTCTACTACTGTGAGATGCTCGATTACAATGATATCTCACAGGCATGCCTTGCTGCCAATGCCCCAGGTATTGTTTGAGCCTTCGTGGCCTACAAAGTTAAGCACAATGTGAAGGAAATCCCAGCAGCTTACCATCAATGGTTGTGGCTTACCTGAAAGGCCAACAAGGGCCTTGTAGGTGAGAATGCCAACAAAAATCAAATTGAATATAAGGATTTGTACATCCAGAACATGACTCTGGCTCTCCAGGAAAAGGTTGAACTCAACATTTACCCGCAGACTGATACCTTTGATGAGATCCTTACCAAGACGGAGCATGCCTTCCAGGTTTATCTCCGTAACCTAGCTTCTGGTGAGAACGCCAATAAGGCTGCAGCCATCTCAACTTTGATGGCCCAAGTAGTCATGGCCCAAGTTGCCAAAGTGAACCTTACCCCACCCACAAGCCTAGCTATCGGGACTTAAAGAACGAGAATGAGACACTCCAGAAACAACTGGAGGAGGCCTGTGCTGAGAAAGAGGCTGCATCCACACGTTCCATGGTGGCCCTGGCACCGGCTAGTAACACCAACCCTTTCTGGCCTTCGGCTACTGAACAATCGTGCAGCCAAGGAAAGAACCCTTTCACAGTATCGGATGCTGGCCAGGCCAATGCGGTGATCCAGGAATCACCCATTGAACAGTTCGAGATCATGGCCCTGACATCACAGGTACAGTATTCATGTCCTGTGAAGTGCCGAGAGGAGGCCCAACAAGCTTCCGTAGTCCTCAGATTGCAGGGACAGAATGAAAAAGATTCTGAGAACTGCCCAGATTGACAATTACAGGCCCCAGTCTGGATTATGAGTGATTTGCTTGTCGACACAAATGGATGGCATTGTGTAAGGGTCATGATCGGGGACACCAACTGGACATGCTTCTAGATGAAGGAGCAGCCATGTCTGTTCTCCATGATGAGTACCCAACCATGTCTGCCTGGTCTACTGGCTGAAAGACCAGTGCACAGGGTGTAGATGGTACTCAGCTGCACACCTATTGATCTGTATCTCTACCTGTGCAGGTAGGCCATCTCAAGACTGATTTTGTCTTTGACATCATGGTATTACGTCATCACCCTAGCATACTGGGAATTGATTTCCTTGCACAGCATGGTTGTGTGATGGACCTAGCTAACAGGTTATTGCTACAGATCAAGGGACAATGTCATGCTGTCACCATACCAGACTCACACGCAGTGGCAGCCATCTTCCATAACAACAATAAGTATGATGTCATGGCTCTGTTCAAAAGTCATGACTTGTTTTCTAAACTTTCACCTTTGTTACAGGATCATCTTGATGTGTTTGCTACCAACAAGCATGACTGTGGTAGGATGCACACCACCACTGAATTTCCAGGGCCCAGCCCTGCAAGGCAGAAGTGGTACCCATTTTTTGCTGAAGTTTTACCCTCATTGAAGGAGACCATCCAGTCACTGCTACAGCAAGGAATGACTAGGACTTGTGCCTCTACTGTCAGTTCACCTACTTGGCCTGTGAAAAAGCCAAATGGAGCTTGGAGACTCACAATTGACTACAGGAAACTTAATCAAATCACTCCCAACTGTGCCCCAATTGTGGCAACAGCCCCTGATGTACTTAGGGTAAGCTGCTGACACTTGACAAAAAGTGTTTCATGGCTCTTGACATCTCTAATGGGTTTTGGTCACTCCCATTAGCACAGGAAAGCCAATACAAATTTGCCTTTGCCTTTGATGGACACCAATATACCTTGACCTGGCTGCCCCAAGGCTTCCATAACAGCCCTTCTGTCTTCCATCTCCACATGATGGATGCCCTGCAGGGTTTTCCACACCCCAGTGTCTCCTGCAGTATGTGGATGACTTGCTTTTAGCAACCGCAACAAAAGAAGAAGATCTGGCTCTTCTAGATGAATTGCTGACTTTCCTCAGCGGAGCAGGCCTCAAGTGCAATCCCTCCAGAGCATAACTGTGCAAAAAATAAGCCATTTTCCTTGTTCTACATATCACAGACCAAGGGAGAAGTCCAGCCATTAAGAAGATCCAGGGCTTACATGATCTGCAACTTCCTACAAGCGTGGTGACACTCAGATGCTTTCTAGGAATAGTAAACTACTCCAGGGATTTCATCCCTGATTTTGCCTTGAAAGCTGTTCCCCTGAATGAACTACTGAAAATGGATGTCCCATGGACATGGGGTCCTACACACACTGAAGCTGTTACACAGCTTAAATAGGCCTTGGCCTTAGCTCCAGCACTGATGAATCCTAACCCAAGATTACTTTTCCATTTAGAAACTGCCACTCTGGTGAGGCCATGCCTGCAGTGCTGACATAAAAGTACAATGGGTATCACAGACCCATTGCCTATGCATCCCAGATGCTATCTCCCATAGAGAGAATGTATAGTTTCTGTGAAAGGACACTCTTGGTGACTTTTTGGGCTGTCAAGCACTTTCTGTATTTCGTTGGGTATGCCCCTATTATCTTGCATACCTGTCACACCCCAACTAACTTTTTACTATCTGACAAAATAAAAGATGGATCAGTCTCTAACATCAGGCTGACCCACTGGTCTTTACTTTTGTGGGACTGGGACATCAAGGTACTGCCTGCCAAAATGCCTTCAGTTCTGGCCCATGGCCTACTCTATACAGGTATGCCCCATGACTGTACCCTGCAACCACCTGACCTATCTGACCCAGGACTATTTCTACCAGCTACACCTGAGGTTCTGGAAGATATAACCATGTTTTGTATCTTTACAGATGGCTCTGCCTCCTATGTGGATGGAGAGCAGGTATCAGGATTTAGAGTGCTCATTCAGGATCAGGAAGGTGATTTCCGGTGCATTGCTAGGAAATGCACTGTTATCTCTTCATATGCCAAACTGGTGGCTGTGGCCTGTGCATTAGAGATCATCCCCATGGTGACAGAGATGCCATCATTTTTGCAGACTCCAACTGGGTTTGCTCATCACTCATGGAGTTCTTTCCATTTTGGCAGAAGAACAATTTTACATCCTCTGATGGTACCCCTGTCAAATACAGGGAATTGTTTGTGTTTATACACACCCTGACACAAATGTTCACTCATAAGCTGTACATTCACAAGGTAAGGGCTCATTGTAAATCTGATCAGTACCATGAGTTCAATAATTGAGTAGACATGCTTGCCAAATTGGGTGCTCAAGGGGGGGGAGACATGGACAATGTCTCACCCACAAGGAGTATCGGTTATTGTGGCATCTATTTTACCTGCTAGTAAGAAACCAGTACCAGAACCTCCACTGGACCTCTCTGCTGCACAAAAAGCAGACCCCGAAATAAGAGATGTGTTGAAATTCCTAGACAAAGGGACTGAACAACCACTGCCTGTTGGCACTCCATATAAGGTCACAGGTCGGGTCCATGGTTTCTGCACTTATTATACAGCTTATTGCCATTATCTGTATAATGCTTGCCATTATTTTTTGTTGTTTCTACCTATCATATTTTTGTAGCACTGCTGTACTGTTCCTCTATTTGTATTATTGTACCCATGTTGCTGTTGTTCAACTGTTATCTTTTTGTTGTACTCTCCCAGGTCGTGCCTGAAAATAGTCATTTTATGGCTAGTACACCTACCTAGTTAACATTAACTAAATAAATAAATAAATAAGAGACACTCAGACAATATACACTTGTCCAGTGAGCAGAAACTCATCTGGTATCACAAACAATATACAGGTGACAAATTGTGGGTTGCAACACAATCTCTGTGGACCAAATTTACCTACATGGTTCATGGCACTCCCACTGGTGGACACCAGGGGATAGAAAACACCCTCCAGAGACTCAAAACAGTGGTCTGGTGGCATGGTATGGCCAAAGATGCAGAACACTATGTGGACTACTACATAGTGTGTGCTCAAAACAATCCAATATTGGTGAAAAGAAATGCCAAATTTCTGCCCCAAAGGCAATCTGGACCATAGAATGCGATACAGATTGATTTCATTGGTCCTCTTACCAACTCCAGTAAGTACAATAAGTGTGCACTTGTCACTGATTTGTTCTCTAAGTAGGTAGAAGCATTTCCCACTAAGAACAACACAGCAAAGACAACTGCCAAGATCCTGGTATATCAATTTTTCTCCAGGTGGGGCCTACCCTTAATGGTAGACTCAGAACAGGGGATCAGCTTTGCCGTTGAGCTGATGCAACAGACACTCCAACTTCTTGGAGTTGATCAAAAATTTCACATCTGTTATCACCCACAATCCTCAAGCCAGGTAGAAAGCTAACAGACACATCAAACATATGCTATGTAAATTCATTGATGATAATCCCAATAACTGGGATTCCCTCTTGCCACTACTATTGATGGCAATTAGGGGTACAGGGGTAGGGTAGGAAGAAATAGGCTGTTGGTTAACTAGGATCTGCAGCTTATCCTGTAGGTAGGGAAATGGGCAGACTAGGTGGGCCAAGTGGTCCTTATCTGCCATCAAAATCTATGTTTCTATGTACACCTACAACCTCTACTCAGTGCACACCTTATGAGGTTATGACTGGTAGGGCTATGAGATTACCTGAGCAAGCACCTTCTGATTGATCTCCACACCCCTACTGCAGATAGAGTATCTGTATACAAATATGTTGAAAAGCTTCATGATGACATCATGAAGACACACCTGTTTGCTGCTGAACAGATGGACAAGGCTCAACAGCAAGCTAAAGTTCATTTTGAAAAGCATGTCAAAAAAGTTGACTGGCAAGTGGGAGATCAAGTTATGCTTCTCCAATACAGACAACCCACACATTCAGTTGCCAGTAAATGGAAAGGACCCTACCCCACTGTCAACAAACTCAGCCCTGCTGTGTATCGGGTCAGAGTACAACAGCAGAAAAAGACCGCTGACAAGTGGTTCCATGCTAACCAACTTAAATTGTATAAGGTGATTCAATTTACTTTTCCTAACCCCTTTTTGGTCAGAATAGTACCCACACTTAACTGATCTTTTTTGTTTTCTTATAGATATTGGCAAGATGGTTGTCTTGCACCTCTTTCTCCTACTGGTGTGACTACTGACTGTGACTGTGACTACACTCCCACATGAAGCCCCACAGACTCTAAGGAATGTTTGAAACACTTTCTTGGTAAACTTGAACATTCAGCCCCTATCAGTGTGCAGATTAGTGTTCCCAACAAAATGATTAAAGTTACTCAAGGCTCAGATGCCTTTCTGGATGCTGTAGCAGTTGCCCCAGAAAAATCTTCACTCTCCATACAATGGCAAACTGATGCTATGGGCTACATAATCCCTGTAGCTTTCCTGTCCAAGGGTACATTCCATGGCTAGCCTACTACTGATATTTCTAAAAATGATACTCTTTGTATCAGACAGACCACTCCTAGACATACTGGTCAGTACAATCTTACTGTTTTTAATAGATCCTGCCTATTATGACCACCTCTTTCCAGAGCAGGCACATACTTTCTGTCTTCAAAACTATGCAACTTCTGAAGCTCTTTATCTTTCTATAGTCCCAACAAGTCAGGAAGAACTGACTGCCTGCCATCCCCAGGAGGATGGCCCTCCTAGTGGTTTGATCACCACATCACTGCCCAGAGCCCTGATTAATAATGTGCAATTCATGCATGTCCCAGTTATTTTCAATCTCACATACTGGAATATGGCTGAATTTGGTTTCTGAGACACAACCAATACCTTCAAATTTTACAGTATGATGCTTACTGATATTGTTGCTGCTTACCAAACTTGCACAAATGATCCCATAGGTGGACCTCACACTACTGAACATGTTGAAGCCATTAGACCTGTCTCATAAGACTATGTTAAACCCAAATCACATACACACAGCAAGCACAATGCAACTGATGTAGCTGGTGCTGCCAAATTTGTCACTAGCATAACTGGAGCAGCTGGTACTGTAACTCGCCTCTTTGGCTCAGGTATGTCCATTTGGAATAGAGTGGCTATCACTGGTATTAAGGCTCAAAACCTTAAATTTCAGCATACTATTAATGATGTAATGCCCCCTATTTTACAAGGTGTAAATTCTCTCAGTAATGAAGAATGTTATACCGTGTACAATATGCAAGAGATTGCTCAAGGGTTCAATGATACCAAGCGTAAACTTAATGATCTCATTTTTCAGAATAACCGTGAGGTGGACAAGCAATGTATTGGGCATGAAATGTTATGTTCTGCTTATGACTCTTATGTTATATCCAGTGTTAATGCTGTCTTCAGGAATTTGGAATCAGGCAACATTCCAGATTTAATTCATGATCTTAGATTGGGTAAATGGTATTGCTCACATTGCAGAACCACTAGTTGCATATCTATGTGTTTAAAGAATACTCTAAACATCTCTATGGCTACTGTTAGAAATATTGGTTATGTTTCTAGGTTTCCTAACCAAGCACCTTGCTATATCACGGTCTGTTCTATTAAAGAAAATATGTTCATAACATTCACTGTGTCTACCAGGTTTTGATCCTGCTACAGCTGTCTTTGACAAATTAGCCAGCATTTATTCCATAGGCCATCTTGAAAATAACATTTTCCGTGAAAGAACTGAATTACACTCCATGCTGCTCTACCATCAAGTCCTCCAGGCTTGGGTCGCACCTCATACGAACTGTTATGCAAAGAAAGGCTACTACTTTCTGTGTCGATGTGACATTTTCAGTATTGTGAAACCTGTTTGTTACTATGCTCCTGAACACCTTGACTGAGCACTGATATTGGGTGAAGATTTGCCATCCAGTCTTACTGATGTTGATCCAGATGATGACATCCCCCCTGCTGCATCTTCGACGCTAGACACTGAAACAGCTTCATCTTGAAGCTACCTTGAAGAGGTACATTGCTTCACTACACAGCTCACCAACCAGTCTTTTTTCCTGTCCAGTACATCTACATCAATAGCAGGTGCTTTCTGTAAGAGTTACCTATACTTCTGATGGCCAATACTGCATTGTCACCAATTACTCCACCTTTTCATATGGTGCCAGAACTTGTCAAGTTACTAAACCTAACTTTTGTTTTACTCATCAGCAAAAACTGCTATTGGTCATATTGTGATCATGCCTGTTCCTCTCCCTGAACCAGACATTATTGATACTGACCCCCAGTACTTGCTTGCCCTGTCTCAATATTTGCCTATTTTTAATGTACACATTGATCCCTTGACACTCTCTTTAAAGTCTTTTTTAGCAAGAAAATATGCTCATTTGATTTATATTAGTAATGCTATAACCAAAGCTACTAATGCACTTAATGTCCTTATCCATGATGGTGATTTGAGTCTTGCTGTAGGCAACACTTGGCTAGAACTTACTTTTAAAGTTTTTGTTGTGATTCAAGTGTTTTTGATTATCTTCCTCATATTCACTCTGTGCTGTCTACGATGTACCCTAAAACAAAATCAAGAACAACTTAAATTCCTTTACAAGGCTTGTGCGCCAGACTTGTAAACAACATTTAGCTGCATCCCTACCACCTAACTTGGGATTGTGGCCCCTTCTGAGGCAACAAGGGGGGGAATGTTATTCCTGGATCAGCACCCCTGATTGGACTCCCTACATCACAGACAGTATTACATATAGGTATATGAACTAACCTTAGGGCATAGGCACTTATCGTATAAGCATAAGTGTCAGGATTTGAGTTCGACTGTATTTTTACTGAGAATTATAATGCTTTTGCTATTACTCTGATTGTAACACTTGGGAGATACTTCTGTTTACACCACTGTATAATGATTAGTTAGGTAATACTGCCATCTTTAGTGTTAGTGTAGAATTGTAACTGCATATGTAACTGCAAGTGTCCTTCATGATATACAAGACCTATTGTCTTTACTATCTGTTACTTTTGCTAGCTCAGCATGCTTTCCCAGGCTAGTGAGGAGTCAGGCTATTTGCTATTGACCGTTTATAATGTTTTTATATATCTTTTTAGCTGTTGCTATGATGATTATCAGCGGTATAAGACCCTTTGCATAGCACCTGCTCTCTGAGAAGAGACGTACTGCCACCTACAGGTAAGAAAGGTTGGAAGTATTCTCCCAGTGATCACACTGTTTGGTTGTAAACCTGCTTTATTTACCAGAAATAAATCACTTTTTCTGCTGGACACCACTTCTCTGTCATTTCTTCACTTTAGTGCAGTTCCAACAAGAACCTGAAAAGGTGATGGTTTTACCATCCTGTTCCAGAACTGAGCAGGTAGTTCATAAATCAAGAAGCTGAGCTCACCCACCAGTGCAGGGGTAGAGTTTCTGCTTGTGATGCTGACATATTGCATTCAGAAGTAAGCCCAGGATGTCAGAGGTCCGGCATGGAAGGTGAAGACTGAGCATCCTACAGACTGCTCTCCTCCTCCGGGGGGGAGGGGAAGCTCTCAGCATTCAACCAACTCTAGTGAAGACCAGGGGTCTTATGGCTGAAGCTAGAAAGTTCTGGGAGGTGTGTCAGATGTCTGACGCTTCACATCCAAATGTCATTACATGCCACACCTCCCATGCAAACCAGCATCTACAAAAAATCCATTGGTCATGCAGAAGGATGACCACCCTCCACCAGACCCTATGCAGTGAACTGAGGCACTTTCCCAGATCATGAGCCAGTCTCCACTTAGGAAGACCCTCCCAGATGTCCCTGTCCTGGAGGGTAAGCCAGGGTACACTCTTGTAGCAGTAAGTTAGGTCCTGAGATATGGGGTCTGGGTGGTAGGGATGGAGAGATATTGGCTGACTGATAGGCCACAAAAAAAATAAGTTGGAGGTGATAAAAGGGGGAAACATGAAGGGCATGAGACCCATCAGCACAAAGAGCCTTCACAGAGGTAAATAGGGAGGGGAATGGGATGAGTGAGGTGTGAACCTGTGACCAACCATTAACAAGATGAGGAAATGAAAGATTATCTTAACTTTTCATACACCTTTGAATTACTACTGTAGAATAATGCTCACTATGGTGGCTACCTGCCATGTTAAAGCCAGGGAAGACAGGAAGTTTCAGAGGCTGTAGATCAGGGAATAATATAAAGGTAGCTGGGAAGTTGGGGGAGGGGGCTGATATACAGTGGCATAGATTAAACAAGTAGAGAACATTATATGTCAAACTATGGTGACTGGACCCAGCTAAAATGTAACCCAACTCGACCTGCACCCCTCCCTTCCTGACATATTTCTCTACCCCTTCTAGGTGGAACTTAGCCCCACAATCTGTCCTGCAGTAGCAGAATATACAGTAAGTATGCCTGTAGTTAGTCCATTGATTGGATGCTTTGGAGTTCTGGTCCCTCTTCATTGGTTGAGAGGCTTTTCTGAGCTTCCAGCCATGCCATTAGTGCTTGGCACGTCTCCTGACCCTTCTGTTCCTCTACAGCACTTGGCAGGCAGAGGGAATTGCAATTTTTGTCCCACCCATTGTCCTCATCCCTGACCTCTATTAAATGCTCTTGGTGAGTATTTAAATCCCACCCCTTGCTGTCTACTGGTCACCCCTTGGTGAACAGTCACATCCTATGGCTACTCCCATGGCTGACATCTTTGCTGCTTAAAGGGGTCTTGAGTCCAATCCACCCTATTCTCTTTAGGTGATTCTTCATGCCCACCCCTTTTTGCTCCTACTAGCAATAAGTGACAACCAAACGTGGGAACACCAACACAGTACTCACAAAGTTGCTACTTGACCTGAGTCCTTGTCTTACTATTGACACTGCATTACTCAACTTATCTACTAGCTCTGCTGCTCCCTAGCACTAAGAACTACTCCACCACTGGTTATAACAATTTTTGCTCTTTTAACTGAATAGTTATGGCTGAAACTACTATTCCCTATTTCTGGCTCCTTAAACTCTTACCTTTTGCCAGAATTGCAGACTATCTTCGCTACTCTTATTTTCTGCTGACAATATGCAGTCTCTTCTGTTCTTCCCTAATTGAAACATGGGTACCTCTTTGTCACCTCACTCTCTCTCTCTGGTGACACTGAATTAAACCCAGGTCCTCCTGATGGATCTACTCCAATGACCCTACTTCCTGGTTCTTTAAGAAGGGACTATAAATTGCTCATATGATCATCTAAAGTCTCACTGCAAATGTTCCAGAACTCTGGATAGCCTTCCACTCCCTGGACAATCTCTTACTAACTGAAACATGATTAAAATCCCAGGTACCCGATTACATCTGCACTGTCAATGGCTATAAGCTCCTAAGATATGATTGTACTATCTCACAAAGGGGAAGTGGAGTTGTGTTCTCTGTCAGAGAGGATCTTGGTGCCATGATTTCTGTGGTAAATTCAGTCTGCCTATGTGAAGCTCTTCACTTAGTTATCACTCTGGGCCACACCAAAAAGCTAAACATTGTCTGTACCTATAACCCTCCTAAAAACAGGCTGCAGGGATTGACAAATCAAATTAATTACCTCTCTGCCCTAAAATGTAAACAAGAGCTCATCTTAATGGGAGACCTCAATCTGGACTGGTTGAGAAAACACTCTAACCTCTGTACCTCTGAGCTTGCCAGGCTCCATCTGGCCCAGCTTGTCTCCACCCCACCAGGGTACCCAGTAATGGCAATCACCCCTCCCTACTGGACTGGGTTACCTCTAATAGGTCTGACCAGATTTAGGTTGTGGGATTTCTACCAAATTGTATAAGTGATCACTCCCCAGTTTTCTGTATCTGGAAGACAGGAATCTCCAACCCCCCACCCCCCATATATCTAATTTAGAGATTTCTGAAAACTGGGTAAACGAGCCTTATTCAAGGAACTCCAGAATGTCGACTGGGCTCCTTTATTGAATCCCAGTAACACGGAACTGGTGGCCTAATACCTCTTCTCCACGTTACTGCTCATTCAGGACAAGTATGTCCCTCAAACAAGATGCCGTATCTGAGGCATGGCCACCCGTTGGTTAACTTCCTCTTTGCTGGCTTCCTTTAAGGGGAGGGACAAAGCCTGGCTCAGGCAAAGCTAATCCAAGTTCTTACAGACTGGGCTCATTATAGAAGACTTCAAAACCTCTGCAAGACTTCCACCAGGGCTGCAAAAGGCAATTACCACTATCAGCTTCTCACCTCCTCTGTCAGTGACTCCCAAGGCTTTTGGAGCCACATCAACACTATCTTAGGGAAAATTAGAGGAATGACATCTCTGATGTGGTATTGGATGGCCACAGCTGTAAAAATCCACTTACTATCACCAGTGCACTCAACTCCTGTTTTACCAACCTATCAGCCTACTCCCCTTCCCCTGGGCCAATGACAGAGCACTTATCCAGCTACTCTGAAGCAACACCTCATCCTGTTAATTTACACCTGGTCACTGTATCTCAAATCCTGCTCTTACTTAAATCAGTCTCTCCAGTAGGGTCTGCTGGAGCAGATGGACTCCTGTCAAAGTTCCTAAAACTGATTGCTCATGCCATTGTGCCTCCTGTGGCATGTCTCAAGAACCTGTCTCTGCTCACTGGTCATGTGCCCTCACTGTTGAATACAGCCAGTGTAGTCCCTGTTCACAAAAAGGGTGACACTTCTATCATTGATAACTATTGTCCTATTACCATCCTTTCCACCCTCTCAAAAATATTGGAGAAAATTATTGCCACTCAAGTCTCAGATCACCTTCATGGTCTCAATCCTTTCACCCCTGAACAACATAGATTTAGGTGCAGGCATAGTACATCCATTGCACTGGTGCAATTCACAAATGATGTAAGACTTGCTATGGACAAGGGGTCCCTCACTGGGACAACTTCCGTAGATATTACAAAGGTGTTTGACCTAGTTCACCACCCTTTGCTCCTAACTAAACTCTCTTCCCTTGGTTTTTCCTCTGGTGCCACTACTTGGTTCCAAAATTATTTATCAGATAGGTTTCCATTCATCCAGATAGGAAGACGTAAGTCCTCACTGGCCAGTGCCAGGGTTGGGGTACCCCAGGGATCTATCCTTGGCCCACTACTGTTTTTGATTTTTATAAACAATCTCCCTCCACTTGGCAGACAGTGCTCTGCTCTGCTTTATGAGGGTGATCTGGTCCTCTACTCCTCCTCTCCCAACATTTTAGATGTCAACATGAACCTCAACCATAATTTTGAAACTTTCCAACACTAGTTACTGCAGAACAAGCTAGTCCTTAATAAAGGCAAAACTGTGACTATGCTTTTCGGTTCAATGGCAAAAATCTGTTCCTGCTCCCAGCTCCTAGCTATAAATATGCTCGAGGGTATTCTCCTAGACTCAGTAAACAACTTCAGATATCTAGGTGTTACCCTTGACCCTGCCCTGGACTTGACTACAGCAATTAAATCTGAAAATATCAAACTGGGACTAGCCTACAGAGTCTGATGTAGCCTCACATCAGTAACTAGACTGGCTTTTGCACAGGGGATCCTTAGACCTAAACTAGCATATGGACTACAAGCCTTTCTGGAGACCATGGCTGGTCTGTTATGGAAATGGGACATTTGCTACAATAACATTGGTTGCTTCACCTCAGCTCTCCCTAAGTTAACTCACCAATGCTCCCTTTACTCTATTCTGGGATGGCTACCACCAGGAGATTTTTGCCAGTTTACTACTGTGTGTTTTATTAGGAACATTGTCTCCTCCCAAGTGCCAGAAAAAGTGGCCCTTATGCTAAAACCAGTGTCCTCTGCCTATCCCCTGAGATCTTTGGACATAACCCTCCTCTTCCAACCAAGAAGTAAAACTAAAATAGGGGAAAATGCTTTCTCAACTAGTGCACCAAAACTATGGAACTCCCTTCTGCAGTCCCTCAGAAACTCCCCCTCCTTGCACAGCTTCAAGCATGACCTCTGAATGACTCTAAATAGACTCGGCCAGTGCTCTTGCTCTGGACCAACCCTGCTTGTTGATAAACCACCCTAGATATCTAGGCTGGCTGTGGCTCCCCCTATCCTGGATTGATGATTATCCTCTGCAAAGTTAAACTGATTAGCTACCCCTCTACTCACTAGCACTTACCCAAATATAGTTAGCTTCTGATTTTAAATGCTGCTCTAGTTCTGTATCAATGTTTGATATAATTGTTACTGCCAATGCACTATTGTTCTGTATTTGTCTGTATCAGTATTCTTATTACCTATCTCTTTTTTCATTTGTAACAGTCAAATGCTGTACTGATGTCTAATGTGTTTTGATGTATTGTAACCTCCTGGATTGTACTTCAAAATAGGCAGCCTTGCTGTCTAGTGTACCTACTAGGTCAACAAAAAAGAAAGAAAGAAAGAAAGAAAGAAAGAAAGAAAGAAAGAAAGAAAGAAAGAAAGAAAGAAAGAAAGAAAGAAAGAAAGACATATTAACTAGAAAAAAATGCTTAAGTAAGTCCCTACCAAAGTCTTACGTAGTGTTCCAATGTAACAACAAAGTCTTTGAAAAAGGACTACTTGGTCTGAAACGCATCAGGCATATTTTTATCTGCTGTTACTAAAATTTCCAATATTTATAGTCAAGTGTTCACTTTTTAATTGTAGAGGTGGTGAGTGCAAGAGCTTTTTTGTTTTGTTAGTTTTTTCTCTGAGCACCACCTTCCCTGTGCTGCCTCTTCCTTCTGTTTGAGTGTTCCAATGTGCTATGTCAAACAGGAGTTCAATAAAGAAAATTTGAAAGACAGTTCAGGTGTGTCTGAGCCAACATGCAATGTCCTGGTCCTGATAGTTTAGCACAAAACCCATGAGGCCATGACAGCCACCATGCTGTTGGAATAAACTACAGACTGTAGCCACCTAATGAAGGCATACAGGCATATGTCCCCCTATCTCAACTAGGGATGATGTAAGGGTTCAGTCCAGCTAGCAGTTCAACTCTGAGAGTGAATAGTATCTATTCACAGTGAAATTGAAATGCTTCAGCCAGTAGCCTCTTGCTTAGTGCACTTCCCCAGCAGACAGGTCATCAGGACCAGAGAAAAGACCCGGAGGCAGTTGAGTCATCATTTTCAAGGCTGTCCAGGAACATGTCTGGACCTATTTAGGGTCCTTGCCTTCATCACTTTTGCTAACAATCTGCTCCACAGCTTCGTAACCTTTCTGTGAAGAAAATATTCCTCACTTCCTTCTTGAATTTCCCCTCTACCAATCTCCAATCATGCCCCCTCATTACAGTTTCCCTATTTCTAACAAACAGAATCATGCAATTCACTCTATTTATACCCCTTAGGAACTTGTGTTTCTGCTCTCTCATCTGGCCTCCAGCAAGTACATGTTCAGGGCTTCCAGTTATTCCTCACAGGATCTGCACTGCTGGCCCTGAATAAAATTTCTGACCCTTCACTGCTCTGGATCCACCTTATAATGTACTCCTTCAGATGAAGACTCCAGAACTGGGCACAGTACTCCAGATGAGGTATCACCAGTGATCTGTATAGGGGCAGTAGTATCACCTCCCCCTCAACTGTTGAAACCCCTCCTTATACACTCCAGCATCCTCAATGTCTTGCTATAGGCATTATTGACCTGGCTTGACTGCTTGAGTGGGTTACTAATGAGGACCCCCAGATCCCTCTCCCATGCTAAAGTGGCTAGCTTAACCCATCCCATCCAATACTCCATATGTGGGTTCTTATTCCCTAAATGGATTGCCTGCCACTTCTTGGCCTTGAACCTTAAATGCCAGATCTTTGACCACCTTTTCAGCCTTTCCAAGTCCCTCTGAAGTTCATTCATCCCCTCCTCATGGTCTACTGTATTGCAGAACTTTGTGTCATCATCAAAGAAACACATCTTACCTAGTATACCTTCCACAATGTTCCTAAAAGTACATTATACAGGACATATCCCATGACTGACATGTGTGGCACCCACTTGTGACCCCCTCTGTCTCCAAACTTTGATCCCATTTACTAATACCTTCTGCTGTCTTCCCCCAACCAATTTCCCATCCACTTTGCTAACCCCTTCTTTTCTTCTAGGGCCTCCTATGTGGCAACTGAATCAAAGACTTTGCTGAAGTCAAAGTAGAGCAAATCTACCACCTGCCCTCTTGCCACCACCCTAGTGACCAAGCTGAAAAACACAATCAGGTTGGTCTGACACAGTATTCCCCAAAAAACCCATGCTGCTTTCTGTCCTGCATTTTCTCTTCCAAGTATACCACCAGGCTTTTCTTCATTATGTTCTCTATTGGCTTACCCACAATAGAGGTAAGGCTGACCAGCCTATACTTACCCGGGTACTACTTCTCCCCCTTTTGTGGAATGGGATCATGTCTGCAGTTTTCTACTACCCCAGACACCAGATAGCCATTAAACAGCTGGGACAAGGGCTCAGCCAACTTTGAGGCCAGTTCTGTATGTATCCTCTGGTGTAGGCCACCTTGACATAGTTCTCTATCCACCGTAAGAGCCACTAACCTTTTCCAGACCTAAGAACCATGATCACCACCTTTCCTGTTACATGATCCTCGTGTGTGTAATTCACTTGATCCCATCTTTTGGCAGAGGTCCATCACTGTTATTTATTTGTTTATTTATTGGAAAGGTCAACCAGAAAGTACATACTGAGCTGACAATAGTTCATTTTCAGGTGAGTCCTGGGAAGAGGGGAGTAGGAGATAGCTAACAATACAATAACACAGTAAAATAGAATAATACAATAATTGCAAGCAGAATCACAAATGTTAAAGGCAAAATACTAAATGAAGGCAACTAGAAAATAAAATACTCTCAATATATACAGAAAGAAAACAAAGCTGGAACAGCAAGAAGAAGACAAGCCTAGAGAATAGAGAAGCAAAAGAAGAAGGGTCAACCTTTGTTAACTGTGAACACCGAACAGAAGTAAAAATTTAGGATATGACCTTCTGCTCATTATCTTTCACCACCCTCCCCTCCTCAGCTATCCAGACAATCCCTCCCCTGACTTTTGTCTTCTGACTGTATCTAAAATCTCCTCTTCCCCTCCCTTTACACCCTTGAGTATCTCTCAGCTCTGTGTCTAGGTTCTTCCTCCTTACTTCCATCTTCACCTCTAATAGTTTGGCTTGATATTCCTCCCATTGCTTGTCCCCCTTAGCCACCTTGAAACTTATAAATGCCCCTTTTTTGCCTCATAGCCTCCCTTACCTCCTGTGAAAAACCCAGATTGGTCTCTTATGCCTGTTTCTTTTGGTGACCTTCTTGCCACAAGTGTCCATCACCTCAAGAGGTACCCTTGATTGTTTCCCACTTTTTCTCCACTCCCTTGTTCTAATCTTTTTAACAGCAGCCATCGTTAGCTGTACCCAAATCGACTCCACTCCCGCTGATTCCTTCTTGAAGGTCCCATCTTCCATGGTCTGAATAACCTTCCTGAAATATGTAACTGCCCCCCTTTACTCTAACACTTGTCCCTACTAGACAGGGTATGCCCAGGAACTGACAAATATTATTTGTTGTTTCCAGAGGCTCGCACCTCCGTGATGGCTACCAAATTTAGTAGGCCTCAGTCACCACTCCTTGTGCATCACTGATCTTATTATTCGGGCTGCTGGTGTTTAGGCAGACCCCCTTCCAACCTCCCGCCTTTCCCCTTCCCTTTACATTGTGCCTGGTCACTGCCCACTGCACTTTTATTATTCCTTACATATCTCTTCCGCTAGCTGGATTACTGTGATCCCTAACCCCCCACTCTTCTCCTGAACATTTTGATTCCTGCCCATGCCACCACTAATACTCCCTTGTCTCTTTTCTGTGTCAGGAAGTTCCTGTTAGGTAATCTCTGTTCTCCATTCCTAATTTGGAATTCCCAGCCTCTGTCTACACCTTCTTCAGAATAAATGACAATCCATGTAGATGATGAGCTTCTGCCCTGGTGTGCCTGATTGTGCCCTCATAAGAAGAATGCCATCTCCCTTGAAAAACCTTCTTTCCCAAACATTACTCCAGTATCCCACAAATCCATGTCCCTCTTCTGAACAACAGACTTCTAGGAAAACATAAACTGAATTTACAAGCTCAAATGGGCAGACTGGGTGGGCCATAGACTCTTATCTGCCGACACTGTCTATGTATCTATGTAACTATGTATCTATGAACACCATCACTTCAAATAAGAACTGAATGCCTCAGTTTTTTCCTGCCTTATCCTGCTCTTCCTAGTTCTCCACCTGCCACACAGTGATAGCACTTCTGAGAAGACTGGTGAGGATACCTTCCTTTTTAGCTCACCCTAGCTTTCAGAAGTTTGATTTATCTTCCTTCAAGCTTTGGTTTACCAGGTCATTTAGGCCTGAGTACACAAGGGCATATAGCACCTCCCTCATCCTGTCTATCATCTTCCTATTCTTTCCCTGTCCCTCATGGTTGATGTACCTGGCAGATATCAGACCTTCCTTCTGTCCTTCTCTTTCCAATAAACACATCTTTGACTTTTCTTGCAATAGAGTTCTTTGCTATGAACATTTTACTTGGAGTCTTTTTATTCAGTAAATCCCACTGGGTGATGCACCCCTTGCTTAATACTTTTTCATAACTGTCCATAGCTTCCCCTGGTGCAGTCAGGTAAATGTGCTTCTTCCATGGGTACAAAATGCTTTGCACTCACTACTGCAGGACATAGTTTCATACCTGCAAACTGTTTCTCCCCTCCCTTTTCCCTTCCAACCACCATCCAGTATCCTGTACCTGTGGTCCTCTGGAAAAAGGTAGCGTGGCAAGTTGTTCTGGATTCTAACTTAGCTGTCTGCACAGCAGGAGTATTTATCCCTGTGCTTCTCACAGCTCTTCATGGAGCTCCTCAAAGTTCCTGCATATGTCGCAGTATCCAACCCTCAAAAGTATGACTCAAGGAATGGTTGCCCCATAACCCCTACAGCTAGCTAACCCACAATATATCGACCCTCCATCTTTATGAACTACTTAATACTCAGATATTTGCTAATGTCATTTCATAACTCATTTAGTGGATTTTCTGCTTAACATCCACCTACTACAGTATTTTACCATTGCTGAAGCACAGTCAGCCACGTGCAGATCAAAGGATAAATATAGATAAATATCCTATTATAGTATATTTGATTCTGATTCTGATAAATTCATAATTTGCTATGGCTAATATTGATGTAAACATAGTAACTCAGTGAACCATGGTAATGTTTTCCTGTACATGTGTTAGGTTATACTGATGTCCAGTGTCAGGTTCCTTCCTGTTAGTCATGTCAATCAGTATCTTCAGTGAAGGATTGTTAAGAATAGACAGAGTGATCAGTTACTAATTGATACATTTCACTCAATTGCCTATCATATCTAAACATTTATACTAGTCATCACTAAGGTTACTGTGACAGTAGTGTATTGAGATTTCGTAACATATGAGCCTGCCAGTGGGCACCACTGCAGGTATTCTTATTTATTTAACACTCTTCTGGAGATTAAGAGGGTTTTACACTCAATGCTGGATATGTAACATACACAATAAATGTAATGAAAATAGAATAGAGTGTGGGTGGTGTGTGTAATGAAAAGTTTTCAACCCCCTCAAGATGTTAGATGTTATATAAACCCCAAGAGCGAAGCTTAAGGGGTTTATTAAAGCATCTAACACCAAGGGGGTGTGTAAACTTCGAGTTTACACACATCATCCCATATTTTATTTTATGTAATTACTGGGTATCCCCTTTTTCACCACAGCAATTATATAAAATACAAGAAATTCCCCCAAATGTTCAGCTGCTGTTGTGTTCCAGTTCCATATTTTGGCGGTACCCACATTTTGAAAGTCACAGATTTTTAAGCATTTAAAACTGTTTTCTTTGCCCTGTATATGTGGAAAATTATATATTTTTTTAAGAAATAACTTATTGCCAAGTTCCTGTAGTGGCTGAGTTTCTTTAAGAAGCAAGAAACAAGCGGCGTGATGGGACAAACTGTGGCGAGCGCATGTGCAGACCGAGGGAAACCGTGTGCATGTTTGTCATTATAAAGGCTCCTTTATAATGGCAAATGATGGCATGGTCTCTCAATGGGAAAAAGGAGAAAGCCATTAATGATGTGTATAGTAAATACAACACCGAAAGTACAAGAGCAGAGGCCTAAGCAAACAGAATTCCCAGTATTACAAATTACATGATTGAGCCATGAAAAGGAACAATAAGACACCTATTCATGACATCTGTCTTGAAGTGACTTACATTCAGGAGGGACCTGATGGAACCATGGATGGAGTTTCATAGCACAAAATGCTACATTCCCTATTAATTTCAGTCACAAGTAGGGGTACTTAGAAACCCCTGACCTCTGGAAAGAAGAGCTCTACTAGGCAGTGGGGGTTAGAAAAGTATGATGTTAAGGAGGACCAAATCTGTTTAGGGTGCTGAACATGAAAGTAATCACCTTGTAGTTGATTATCTGTCTTATAGTCAGACAGTGCAGTTACTGCAGCATCAAAGTGATATGTTCTCATTTTGTTGAGGAATTCATAAATAAGCTAATCTAACCAGTTTTGACAAAGTCATTTAATTTTGATTATTCATGCAGTTCGTTAAATTATTCAAAAATAACATCCAATAATTTACTTAACATTCTTTCTCACACTTGCCTGCAGATATTCGTGATTGAGTGGACAGCAGATAAATACCAATTCATCTGATCAGAAAAACTCACTTTATATTTATTGGATTTTATTGACCTGGGTGGCTCACTGAGACTGGTGTCCCTTTTTCAGAAGTGATCTAGGATAAGTTACATACAGAAAATGACTTGTTTTCATATCGGTACAAATAACAACATAGAGGATTTAGTGACAGTGGTAGTTACAATAGGAAGAGCAGTGAGGATCAACAAGATTAAATATCAAGTTTTTTTTTTATTTACAGTTAAAATGTTTATTGAGATGTTTCAATTACATACAAACAAAAAGGAGAAAACACACAGGGTAAAGGTTGTTGATTACACTTCCATCCTTACATCACTTGAGCTCGACATTTAGAAGAAGGGAATAAATGCACACTCACACATGTAACTTCATATGTTCCATGTAAGTGGATGGAGAGTCAAGGCTTCAGTGCTCCAACCGGGATTTGCGATGGTCCTCAAGGTACTGGTGATATTTCAAGGCAACCTTCACCCTAAGCAGAAATATAACACAAGCAACCACTATTCTATCTAGACAGAGTAGCCAACTATTTACAATCAGGGAATATTTGTACATAAGGTGGGGTCATACTCTGGTTAACATTTCTCATGCTTAGTGTAAAAACGTACAGTACAGTACAGTGTACAGTGAGTCTACTGCTCACCCTGTCCCAGACTGAGGGGTGGTATACCTATGGAATGGTGTCCAGAATACTTCATATACTGCTATGGTGTTACTTGCCAGGTGTAAGAGACAGTCCATGGAAGCTATTTAGACCATGGAGGACAATATTTCCTGTGCAGTGGGGACCACAGGGGTTCTCCATTTACACATAGAAACATAGACTTTGATGGCAGATAAGGACCTCTTGGCCCACCCAGTCTTCCCATTTCCCTACCTACTGGATAAGATGCAGATTCTAGTTAACCAACAACCTACTTACTGCCACCCAGCACTACAATTGCCTTATGTCTGTCCCATGCATGTTTGAATTCCCCCACTGTTTTAGACCCAACAACCTCCCCAGGAAGGCGGTTCCATGCATCCACCACTCTCTCTGTGAAAAAAAAATTCCTCACATTACCTCTGAGCCCTCCCCCCTCTATTTTTAAATTGTGCCCCCTTGTTCTTACACATCTCTTTTTCTGAAACATGCTACCCACCTGAACTTTGTTGATTCCTTGAGGTACTTGAATGTTTCTATCATGTCCCCCCCTGTCCCTCCTTTCATCAAGGGTATACATATTAAGCTCTCTCAGTCTCTCTTCATATGGTTTCTGATGCAGACCCTGCACCATTTTAGTTACCCTCCTCTGGACTGCTTCCATCCTGTCTATGTCCTTGTGTAGATGAGGTCTCCAAAACTGCACAAAGTACTCCAGATGGGGTCTCACCAACTGTCTGCACAGAGAGATAACCACTTCCCTGCTTCTACTTGTGATGCCCCTTCTTATGCATCCCAGTATCCCCCTGGCTCTCCTTACTGACTTCTCACGTTGGTTACCAACCTTTAGATTACAGGATTACACAGTTGACTTGCATAGGTAGAAGGGCTAACCACATGCTCTGGTACTCGTAGGTGGGGTGCTTTTGATTTCATACCCAGAAGGAGCAAGGGCATGGACCTGGGGATAGTTTTATGGAGCACCTGAATCCCTATTTTGCATATTTGGTCCCATACCTCCTGTATCTTGGGACATGCCTAGATAATATGAAGAAGGTCCCCTGGTTGTGTGTAACATCTCCAAGGGGTATGGTACCAGGAGTGTAGTATCTTGCTCTGTATCAGTCTGTTCTTTGCGTCTTTGAAATTGTTGGGGGAAGCCTGCCAGCACTCCTTCCACTTTTACTCTGTGATTTCAGTCTCAAGGGTTTTCTCCCACTTAGTCTGGGATACTTCTGCTTGATTGGGTATGGTGTCTCTCAAAGTGGAGTATATCCTACTAGCAATTCCCTTGGGGTTAGCAAGCACTATGGGCAGTAAAGTAGGGGGGCGTCCTTTGTAGTTTCTTTTTACCATAGTCCTGGAGAGCACTGTAGAGCTGCAGGTATCTCCAACAATCTGAGGTTGGGAGGGCCCAATGTAATTGTATATTTGTGAATGTGTCTACCACTGTGGAGGATGGGCCTAGCAAATCCTCAATCTTTTGGAGGCCCTTACTCTCCCACCAGTGAACAGCATGTCTTCCTATGAGAATATTCTCATTCTCCCATAGTGGGGCGAGTTTAAGTGAGGTGGAATTTGTTCCCAGTTGCCATTGCACCTTGACCCAGCATTGCAAAATACCAAGTTCTATACACAAATAGATAAGACAAAAAGCAATGCTCAGTGTTACTGCACATCAAATCGGGTTTATAGAACAAAAACCAAGGTCGACAGGGGAAGTAAGCTCATGAGTCAGTATTTATGGCATTGATTCAAAAGTTGACAAAAAAGTAAATACTGTAAATGCTTTAATAGTAGATACTGTACACAAAAATAAAACCAGTAAACCTAATAAAGGTGTTAAAGAGTACATTTTACATTTTAAAATACTTCCTTTTAGAGGTCAAAGGTTTGAGAAGAAGTTTTAGCAATGTGGACAGTTTATTCTGCCCATCAGAAGGAGTGTATGCAAATGTTTACCTACTGCTGTCACTTCTAGTTACAAACAACCCTAGCAAGAGCCACTACAGCTGCAAACTAATGGTACTGTGGGCAGTGAGAAATGCGTAAACTAGCAATTTTTGCACTGATCACTGAGCCACCTAATTGCACTTTCTAATTGTTGTGATCTACACATACACTGACTTATGAATATACACATACATGCATATATATTCCAGTGTAACATAGCAGTGCACTGTCTATACACATTTTGCAGATTTGAAAAATAAAAAGACATTGAGGGACATTTTTCCTTTTTGTACTTTGTAAGGGCGCCCTTAGCCTTTGGGGAAGGGCACCCGAAAGAAATACAATCTACTTCTACTACTACTACTTCTTCTTTTCAGGCTCCGAGGGAAATCGGAGGGTGGGGGGTTGCCACTAGACAACTCATTTAAATCAGTAATAATATGCATAAGGCTGAAACTGATCTAGATAGTAGGGTAATGAAGACAAGCAATGTTTGCACTAACCACTGAGCTACCTACAGTAACTACACTTTCTAATTGTTGTGATATACACACACACTAACTAGTACATGTACTCATATATTTTATATATATATATATATATATATATATATATATTCCAGTATAATATAGCAGTGCATTGCCTATACACACAGAGCATTGCCACACACATACTAACACACATACACTGCCTTATATGGCATTTATTTACTTATACATCTAACCCTAACTTTTGCTGTATTTAGGATACACTTAGTTTGCACTAACTCATTGTACTAATCAATGGCATGACTGGATAACTAAGGTAGTGGACCTGGGAGGTGTGGTGGATGTGGCTTATCTGGACTTCAGAAAGGCCTTCAACATTGTCCCCCATAGAAGGCTGATTAACATCTGGACAGTCTGGGGTGGATCCTAAAATTGTTCTGTGAGTGGAGAACTGGCTGGATGGCAGAAGTCAGAGGGTTGTGGTAAACATGAAGTACTCTGGAGAGGGAGAGGTGATGAGCAATGTGCCACAGGGGTTGGTATTAGGTCCGGTCCTCTTCAATGTCTTTATTGGAGAAACTGGAGACATTGCTGAGGGACTGGAGGGGAAGGTATGTTTCTTTGCAGATGACACAAAGGTATGCAATAGGGTGCACAATCCAGGGGGTGTTGAAAGAAAGAGGGAAGACCTTAAAAAGCTGGAGAAATGGTCTGAAGAATGGCAGCTGGGATTCAATGCAAATAAGTGCAGGATCATGGGCAAAGTGCAAACTAGGTGAGGAGGTACTGACAGTCACAAAGCAGGAAAGGGACCTGGGAGTTATCATCTTGGAGGACCCAAGAGAAAGTAGGTAGTGCAATAAGGTGGCTGGAAAGGCTAGCCAGATGCTTGGATGAATAGGGAGGGGTATCATGAGTATAAAAAGGGAGGTCCTCTTGCCCCTGTATAAGACACTCATGAGACCACACCTCAAATACGGCATCCAGTTCTCGAGGCCCCATCTGAGAAAGAACATAGATAGTGTGGAGGCAGTGGAGTGGAGGGCAAGAAAATGGTGCAGAGCCTGTGGGATAAGACCTATGAAGAAAGACTAAAGGAGTCAAATATGTATTCACTGGAGTAAAGGAGAGAGGACATGATTGAAACATGCAAATACATCACTGGTATAAACAGAGTACAGGAAGGAAGGAAGCATCTTCCAAAGTAAAAGATGTTCCAAGTCAAGAGGGCACAAAATGAAGTTAGAGGAGAGAAGGCTCAGGGGAAATGTGAGAAAACATTTTTTCATGAAGGGGTGGTGGATGCCTGGAATAGCCTACCACAGGGGGTGGTAGGGACTAAAATAGTCACAGAATTTAAGAAGGAGTTGGATAAATGCAGGGGTATCCTGGAGGCAATGAGGGGCTCAAGAGTTTAGTTTGGGCATGTGGCCTCACACTACATAGGGATTAATAGGGCAGACTGGGTGGTGATGGGACTCCCAACCTCCCTAGACTGACTTCCCACTGAGCACCTACCACCCTGCACCCCCAGACTCCACCACACACCCTCACTCACCTGAACAAGTCCCAGTGTGAACATACACTCTCACATCAAAGACATGTCTTGCTGCTGGAACTGAGGACTGCTATATGAGAAACAAGGTAAGTGCTTTTCAATGTATTTCAATGGGTTTTCAACTGCACTTACCTTATTTCTCATATAGCAGTCACCAGTTCCAGCAGCGAGAAGTGTCTTCCATGGGACAGTGGATCTTCATGCATTGACATGTTCAGGTGAGTGTGAGTGTGTCAGGGCATCTGTGAGGTGTGAGTTGGCAGTTACTCAGTAGGAGGTCAGGTTTGGGGTGTGGGGTTGCATCAGCGATGGACCTTTTTTTACAGATTAAAAAGACATTGAGGGACTGTGTTCTTCTTTTCAGGCTCTGAAGGACATCAAAGGGTGGGGGGTTGCCACAAGACCCCTCATTTAAATCACCAATGACATGCATAAGGCTGAAACTTATCTAGATAGCAGGGGAATGAAGATTAGCAATTTTTGCACTAACCACTAAACCACCTAACTGCACTTTCTGCTTGTTGTGACACACACACACACACACACACACACACACACAAACTAACACATATACACATATATGCTTGTATATTTCAGTATAACATACATTACAAGTCACAATAAACTGTCCCTTCAACTCACAAGTTTAGCATTTTTCAGTGAGTTGCTTAATGTGTGCACTACTCATGGCAATGAATTAAGAAACGTTTCCTTATGGTTAGATTCTATCTGCTATTCAGTTTCAGCTTTCTGTACTTTGTAGCTTTCTGGAAACTTTTATCAATGCAGTGCATGAGCAGTGCACACAGGGACACTGTCAGCTTTCGGCAGCTATACTGAACATGTGTGACCAGTGTGCCTGTCATAACATCTATAGCAAACTAAACTATTCATGTGCCCCAGTATGAGTGACAGTGAGATATGTTAACCTAAATTTTTAAAAATATGTATTTTGGCTAGGATCAAGCATATTACATTATTGTTTGGCTGATCCTCCACCGCTTCCCTGGTTGTGCTTGAAAATAGGCAGGATTGTTTGCCTAACGCACTTACCTGGTTACCAAAAGCTAATAAATAAATAAAGAAATAGATGCCTCTTTTCAATGTAAACACGCATTGAGCATGTGCAAATTTCCTGAACAAGTGTAAGTGATAGCTGGAGCTAAAAGTATATGCTCTTCTGAGTATGGGGATCTTTGTAAGAATAATGAAGTGTGTTGCAAATATTACTTTCGCCACACAAAAACAGGACCATGATCCTGAGAATGCATGTCACGTCCATGGCAACATCACGAGTGTGCCCAGGATCGAGGTCTTGTTTTTCTAAGTGGTAAAAATAAGACTTGCAATGCTCTTTTTTTATTCTTACAGAGATTTTTGTATATCCCAAAACAATATCTAACTGCATTTGGCTAATGAGGCTGGTGCCAATTTCTACCCCTGTCCATGAACATCCACATGTGATCATGTGGTCACTCAGGTGACAGTACAGAAACAGACAGTCAGGACATAGAAACATAGAAACATAGAAGTTGATGGCAGATAAGGACTGCAAGGCCCATCTAGTCTGCCCATTTCTTATTCTACCTTATGAATGTGCCATTGGCCTTTGCTCTGTCAATGGCCTATCTATTCATATTTATCTGTATTGCTCCCTTATGCCTATCCCATGCCTGTTTGAAGCCCTGCAGTGTATTCATATCCACCACTTCCTGAGGTAGGCCATTCCATGCATCCACCGCCCTTTCTATGAAAAATAACTTCCTCACATTACCCCTTAATCGGCCTCCCTCTAATTTCATTCTGTGTCCTCTTCTCCTGCTATTTTTCTTATATTGAAACATGTTAGACTCTTTCACCTTGTTAATGCCCTTAAGGTGTTTGAATGTTTCAATCATATCACCTCTCTCCCTCCTTTGTTCTAGGATATACATATTGAGTTCAGTTAATCTGTCCTCATATGTTTTCTGATGTAGTCCCTGCACCATTTTGGTTGCCTTCTCTGGTCTGCCTCAACTTGGTTAATGTCCTTGTGAAGGTGTGGCCTCCAGTTCTGCATGCAGTACTCCAGATGGGGTCTAACCAGTGTCTTGTAAAGAGGGATTATTACCTCCCTCTTCCAACTTGTGATACCCCTACTAATACACCCCAACATCCCTCTAGTCTTACCTACTGCTTTAGTGGTCTGCATGGATGATTTCAGGTCATCTGTGATGATGATGCCCAAGCCTCTTTCTTCCCTTGTGGCTGCCAGCAACTCCCCTCCCAGCCTATAGATGGCTTCAGGGTTTCTCTTCCCTATGTGCATGATTTTGCACTTCTTTGCATTAAACCCCAGTTACCACTCTTCCAACCATTTTGCTTTTTTATCCAGATCTCTTCTCATTCTGCCCACCCCATCTGGATCATTTACTCTGTTGCAGATCTTGGTGTCATCTGCAAACAGACAAACCTTACCCTCCAGTCCATCTGCAATGTCACTGATAAAGATATTGAAGAGGACTTGCCCCTGAACTGATCCCTGAGGACCACCCTCACAGTGTACACACACACACACACACACACACACACACACACACACACCAGAATAGGTAACATATACAATGATAAAAAATGCAGAAACACACTTGTACTGTAATACAAGATGAAATCATGTCCAAACACAGACCCTAATAAACAAATATGAAGCACCATCAAATTATGATAACAATGGGTGCACATGGGCACCACTGCAGAGCCCCTTCCCACATACATGCAATAAACAGTATGACTTGATATAGTTCTGATCTGATGAGTACAAAGACATATTAAAAAATATATAGATATACAATTTGTGATTCAGTGAGTTGCTATACAATATAATGTGGGGGGGGCTTTCACAGATGACATGAACGATTGGAATACATTTGTCTTGTTAAATAAAACAGACAATGACTCCTAGATTACAGATAAAGCAATGATTAGGTATTTATAATTAAAAATACTAACAAATCCAAGGTAAGTCTCTGATTTCTGTCATCTGAATCAGAATTGTCAGTCTCTATATCAGAATCAGATGCAGCTTGTGCCCCCTCATGCTGATTAACACTGGATACTGTGGGCCCAAACTGGTATGGTTGGATACCAATATCAAAATGTAAATAACATCTTTATATTCCTCTACCTCAAACATGATGAATAGGGAGCACAGGTACAGTAAATAATATTGCAATCCAATGGTAAAAAAACACTTCTTCTAAAACAGCTAGCTTAGCTGATCTAAGTTTTCAGGAAGAAGGCACTTAACTAGCACAGACAAGCAAATTCCTTTTTCAGTACTTTAGCAACAACATTTCAACAGGGTCTGTTCATGAGAAAGGGTTCCCAAAGTGTGACATATGGGTCATTTTTTTCAAACCCACAGTAGAGTAATTCTGATAAAATTTTCTGAACATTCTGACCCAAAGGTGAAAAAGTAACCATTCAGTGAGATAACTGCCTAACAGAAACCTGAGATAAAAGCAACTCAGTGTGCCGAGTGCAACAGTGGACACCAAACAGTGTGGTGCATGTAACAGTGGACACCAAACATTGTGGTGCGTGCAACAGTGGACACCAAACTAGTGTACTTCTCAGCATCTAATCATTATAATACTACAGCTATTTTACATCATACATTGGATAAATACAGTATTTACATATATGACCATTTTGAAATGTTCCAAGATGCAACCCCCCCCAAAAAAAATCTGTTTCAATTCCAATGTTGAAATTTTTTCATATTGTCTTATGCTGTATTGCACAGTTCCCCCACTCTACCTAAACAAACTAAGACACACACCAAGCACTGCAGAGAAATGGCCACAGCCATGTATTTATTTGACCAACAAAACCACCATTAACAAGTCTGTGTGATGTGTGTAGCTAGGTAGTCTTGATTGATATTCTCCTTTACAACTCCAGACTTTCCTTCACCCAAGGGAAGCTGCTTAACATTTGCCAGCCCACATGAGATAACCGGTCTCTGGCAGGTCTCTTGGTAGGATTTTTCATTTGGGAGTCTGGGACTTTCTTTAAAAAAAGTGAGGTCCACAGCCCAAAAGTGGGAGTCCATGGTAAATTTCCAGGGGTCCTCATTTAAATACATGTGAGCCGTGCCCCCACACCTGCACAGTTGTAATGTAAGATTCATTGAGCATGGGAGTGTGCTCTATTGGTTTCTATGGGGCCATGTTTTAAATTGCAATTTTTAATGTTTTAGAGGGTGAATTCAAACAAATTACAGCCACTGCTCAATTAACAATGGCCTTGTTAGCTGAGCAGTGGCTATAAAGTTTTTGCATTTGACATCTGAAACATTAAAAATTGCAGTTTAAAACAGCCCCATAGAAACCAAAGGATTGTGCCCCCTGGGCTCTACAGATTCTTATATTACAAGCCATGTGGCCACAGGGGCAAGGCTCACTCAATGGATTCTCTGGATATCGGAAAGGAGCATCTTGGGGACTTTCACAGAAAGGAAAATGAGCATCCCAATGCACAAAATGTGCATAAAGGTTGCAGATACCCATGTCCATAAGAGCCCTGCTCTGGGGCATGGGGGATGGCTTTTGACCAGTTGCCATGGTGTCCCCCCAAGAGAGGCTACCATCCTGACTGCCACCCCATTCATGAAGATTGAGCACCAGCAGGATGGCCCAGCACTCCTGTCAGTCTCAGGGTGATGTGGCTGCAAATGAACACTATGCCCTGATCCCCCCTTTTGCATCAATCAAGACTTCCTTGCCACCCAAAATATAACAATGACTCACCTAATCTGCCTGGCCTACTGCCTAACCTGATCTCTCTGGAGAAGGCAAAAAACATGGATCAATCCAGTGGGGAAAAAACAGAAAAATTCCTTCTCGATCCCTAAGGCGATCTCCCCTACTGGGACAGAGAGTTCCTACTGCACTACCAGTTCCCCCCTGCTTTTATGAGGGTGGGGCATCAGTGGGTGTACTGCCCACTGGATGTAACCTAAAAACCTATCTAAACCTATGCTACACAAGTGTATACAAAACTTTGCATACAACGTCTTGTTAATCCTAAAACCATTCTTCCTTATGACAGGCTTCCTTATGACAGGCCCCCCAGTAGTGTCCTTAAATGGTCTTATCACCATATTCTGAAGCCAGTGGACCTTCTTCATAGTTCCTCACAGTGCCTTGGGTTCAGAAATAGATTTGCGCCTCCCTTGAGTTGAACTTTACTGACAGCCACGCAATGAATGAATGGATGACTGCACACCCAAAGCAGTTTCTCCTTGGAACTGACACCTACCAAAACAAAAAAAATACAGATTTAATGCATGTACCGCCTCACATATCCTTCAAAGTCTGGTGACTGCCAACACACGGGGGACTGCATCTACTCATGCATGAGCCCTTCCACTCTGACATGTCATGCTCTCCAAACTGAAAATAATGGGTGTTAAACTCCTTTGTGTTCACCCCCAGCCTCTCCAAGCTGATGCTCAGTACATGCCTGAACTGACATGTCATTACCAGGGACACATCCTATTTCAGAAGAATGCCATACCCCTGGCAGTCCTCTGTGCAAATGTGTCCATGATCCTTGTCCGGATATCCCATTGCGCCACCTTTCTTCTCTTTCTTCACACCTACTCCTCCCCCTTTCTTCTCTTCCTTCATACCTTCCCCACCTAATCATACCCTCTTCCTTCCTTCAGCACCCCCTGAAACTTAATCCCACCATACGACAACCTCCACTTGGCCACCCCACTTCTGTCTACCTTCAGCAGCCCTTGTGGCCCCAGCATTCCTTTTCTTCTGCAACAGCTGTCCACCTTCAGCAGTCTCCTGACCAATCAACTTGCTGTCCACCTTCAGCATGCCCTGTGGCCCCATGCTTCCATCCATCTGGTCACCTACTGCTGTCCACCACATCTACCTGCATACCTAACCCTACCTGCCCACCCTCTTACATAGTTACAGACCATTCAGAAATGTTCAAAGACAATACTTCCCTTGAAAGTCTGTTAATTCCAATGTTATTTAAGTTTTTCATGTTTGGTGATGATGGTTTTCAGTTCATCTGGCGATACAGTATATTGAATTTTCCTTGTCCTATCTCTGTTACTGGTCCATAAAAAATGTGTCTTTCCTTTATGACATCAAAGTCCAGCTGGTGTGGCTATGAGAATTTGCCATTCCTGCTCTGTTCCAAAAATGTACATTCAAGTGCTTGTTTCATGTCATTGAATAATGTTACTTGTCCAATGTAAAAAGTGCTAGCCAGCCCGGTGGCATGAGGGTTGAGATGCTGGACACCACACCTCACTCCATGCTGGTGACCTGGGTTCAGGAATGTACTTGGGCCACCTGGGGTCAGCAGGGGAGGAGAGGAACTGAGTGTCCAATGGACTGCTCTCCTTCTCTGGGGTGGGGGGTTTGCAGTTGTCAGCATGCTTGTGGCCCCTAGCAGAGGCTGTGAGTGGTGCGCTGACACTGTACATTATGGGGAGGAGTTGGGGCATGGCACCAGGAGGAAGTGTGTGTGGAAGTGTGCATGCTTCTCCCATTGGCATCATTGCACACCTCACTCAAAAGGGGCTAGAACAGGGAAAATGGTGACCAATTACAGTGGCTTGGTGGCCGTACCATGGAACGCCTGGCTTCAGGGGCATCGCTGATCACTAGATCCAGTCCTGGTTGGAGAGTGTTGGGGTTCTCTGCCACCCCACCGCAGGAGGAAAGCCACGGTGGTAGAGCAGTGAGGGCCCGACTGGGAGCCAGAATGGACAAGATGGTGGCTGGATAAAGGGGATGCATGGATACAGTAGGCAGACTGGGAGCCAGGTCATTGAAACAGATAAAAAAAAGTGTTTGAGTCATAAATGGCACAAAAACTGGCTGGTATCTATGTGATCATACTTGTTTTGTCTTGTGGTGGTAGATGAGCTGGCAACAGATGATGTATTGGTTGTTGTACTGGCTGCAGAATCTGTCACAGTGGCAGCATGTTCATTACTCTGGTTCACAACAGCTGATGTACTGGTCTTCACAGGAGTCTCAATATCAGAAGCATGAGTGCATGTGGGAGTGATTAAATTGGAGGCAGGAATCAACAATGTAGAATGCCCAGGAGTCTTGATATCAGAAGTGGGAGTGTGGGTGTGGGATTGATTTCACTGGAGACAGGAATTGCAACGTAGAGGGCCCAGAAGTGTCTTTAATCCTTCATTGAAGACACATAGCCAGGTGCAGTCTGAAGTGTCTTCTTCTTCCATTCATTGATGTGGCTTTCATTTTCACATGGGCCATCCTCCTTTCTGCATGACCCGCAGAGACAGCTGTAGTCTCAGACTGCAACAATACCCTCAGCTGCCGACTGGACACTCTGAACCTTTCGTGTGCCAGGTATTGTTTTTAGTTTTGGTCCTGCATTTCTTTTAATTTTGTCATCACTGACCCAGAAGAATGTTCTGCTGAAATGAGTGCACTCTTCACTGGTAGGTTCCCCTTGTTAAATTCTTCTTACAGTACCAAAACAGCTATGCAGCATTTGAAATCACAGCCTGCTATGACTGAACAGCTCTGCTTGCATGTGACCTCACCACAGCACTCTCACAATCTGAGGGGCCTTTTCCATGCCTGGATCAAAAAAATGCACATTCTATTGGGAATCCGTATAGTGTTAGAGCCAATGATATATCTGACTACAAGAAGAGAAACCTTTTGCAATGATCCAGAAGCCATTTGAATAGCAGAGGAATGGGAAGGTCATGTGTGAGATTTGTGAGGCAAACAGTAAGTAAAAGCAAAAGCAGAGATCAGGACAGTCGAGAAAAAGGTGGTAATAACAATACAAGGGAGCAACAACAAGGTCCTTTTTCGCCACCCCCCCCCAAAAGAACAACAGGGAAATGAGGAGAAAGAAAAGGACAAAGAGAGGATGAGGAGGAGGGTGATGGTGTAAGCAAAGGCAGGACACTGTGGGAATGCAAGAAGGACTTAACCTACAGGTAGTTCACCTGTCAGAAGTCACCCTAACAGAGATACAGGTAGGAGTACTGAAAAGGGGCCTCTCTTTTATCCCCACACCTCCCATAAACAACTTTCAGATATTTATAGATCTGCACACACTGTTTAGGGAAATAAAGTTAAAGCTGTACTTCCTCCAACAAGGTAAATTTCAGTAGTTGGTTAACCTAGACACTATCATGCACTTTTCTAACTCCTCAGCAGATATTACCCCTGAACATGAGGACATAGATTACTTAATTGATTTATTAGCAACTGATACATATAATCTGGACAACCCTGAAATTACTGAGACTTTAGCTGCTGATATTCCCAGTGCAGCATCACTGACTTTTAGCATTGAAACTGTGAATTTACCATTTGAAATACTGTCTGATACTGTTGGGCGTGGTGTGGCTGATTTCTTGATGGATTTAGAAACACTGGAGTCTCTCAGTAGTGAAGGTGAATTTAGAAATGATGTAGAGCCTAGAATGTCACAAGTTAATCAGAATGTTGGTATCCTGTCTTTAGGCAGTTCTTTGAAAAAATCAATGAAAACAGATGTTTAAAACCAAATCATGTTTGTTTGTCCTAACATAAATAATCAGGCTATTCCGACTTATGAAAAACTGTATGCAGACAAGTATCAGAATCATTAATTAACAAAATCCCTAAAACATGGAATTTAACAAAAAAGAGAATGATGCTTTGCAGGAACTATCAGAGAATCACACAATTGTTATCAAACCCACTGATGGGGGAAGGTAATATTGTAGTGATAGACAGGGAAAAATACAAAAGGACTGCCCTAACTTCATTGGAAAATGAGAACAACTGCAACAGGTTACAGTTTGATCCCACCCATGCCTTTAAGAAGGAATTTTTCAGCCTATTGAACAATGCATTAAATAAAAAACATGATTACAGAGGCAGAATTTGATTCTATGTGGCAGGAACACCCTAAAATTGCAGCCTTTTGTATTTTACCAAACTTGCATAAAGATAGTCAGAATCCCCACGGATGCCCAATAGCATCATACTTAAGATCCATTACAGAATGTGTGGGCAAGTTCATTGATTTTTTTCTAAGTTATATGTCCCCACGTTAAATTCTTATGTTAAAGACAGTACATATTTACTGAGGAAACTAGAAGAGATTGAATGGGAGAGTGACCTATTATGGCTCTCAGTGAATGTAGAGGCTTTGTATACCCCTATTCAACACCAATAGGGGGTTGCTACAGTTAAGAATTTTCCAGGTGCACAGGGAGAAATAAATGATCTACCAAGTGAATTTATTTTAGAAGGTTTAGAGTTTATACTCAAACACAACTATTTTGAATTTGAAGGGGGAATTTTTTCTCCAGAAATGTGGGACTGCAATGGGGGCATCTATGGCCCCGAGCTATGCAAACCTATTCCTGGGAGACTGGGAAAGGAAGTATATACTCAACAAAAATGTTAACCCATTCTTTAACAATATAAAACATTGGTTCCATTTTATAGATGATTGTCTGTGTAATTGGAAGGGTGGTTTAGAAACAATTCCTAATTTTATACAATGGTTAAATATTAATAACTTTAACCTTAAATTTACATTCAAAGTGAATGCCAAGGCAATTGATTTTTTAGATTTTAGTCTTACTGAGTCTTACTGGGGATTTTACAACTAGATGTGTAGAAACAAAAAGCTATAGAAAGCCAATGGTCACTCACTCCCTCCTAATGGCCACTAGAGCACACCAATCTGGTTTAAAAAATTCCATTCCTTATGGGCAATTACTAAGGTTAAAAAGAAACTGTACCAATGATGCAACATTTGAAACACAAGCAGATGAATTCATTCTAAGGTTTAAAAATAAAGGTTATGGTTAACATTTGTTGATGAAAACTAAAGACAAGGTCAACACATTTTCAAGGAACTGCTTGCTTGCAGAGAAAATGCTGATTACAGAAGCCAATCCACCATGCACATTTGTCACAGAATATAATCATTTGGCTGGACAGATTGGAAACATTGTCCATAAAAATTGGTCTATTCTTTTAAGTGACGATGAAGTGGGTATGGCTGTTGGTATAAAACCTCAAGTTACCTTCAGAAAAGCCACAAGCCTGAAAGACAAACTTGTTCACAATCGCCTGAAAAAAATCAGAGAAACTACTACAACTTGGCTACCCCCTAGACTGATTTGCTGCCTGCCCTTGAACAGGGCTGCTGCAGCTCCCCCACGGTCGGCCGGCTCCCAGCCAGCCACCGACCGAGACCAGGATGCCCTCCTGCAGATCCTTGGAAGCTGCCTGCCCTTGAACAGTGCTGCTTCATCTCCCCCACGGTCGGCCGGCACCCAGCCAGCCACCGACCAAGACCAGGACGCCCACCTGCAGCTCCTTGGAAGCTGCATGCCCTTGAACAGGGCTGCTTCAGCTCCCCCATGGTCGGCCGGCACCCAGCCAGCCACCGACCGAGACCAGGACACCCGCCTGCAGCTCCTTGGAAGCTGCCTGCCCTTGAACAGGGCTGCTTCATCTCCCCCACGGTCAGTTGGCACCCAGCCAGCCACCGACTGAGACCAGGATGCCCGCCTGCAGCTACTTGGAAGCTGCCTGCCCTCGAACTGGGCTGCTTCAGCTCCCCCACGGTTGGCCGGCACCTAGCCAGCCACCGACTGAGACCAGGGCGCCTGCCTGCAGCTCCTTGGAAGCTGCCTGCCCTTGAACAGGGCTGCTTCAGCTCCCCCACGGTCAGCTGGCACCCAGCCAGCCACAGACCGAGACCAGAACGCCCGCCTGCAGCTCCTTGGAAGCTGTCTGCCCTTGAACAGGGCTCCTTCAGCTCCCCCACGGTCAGCCGGCACCCAGCCAGCCACTGACCAAGACCAGGACACCCGCCTGCAGTTCCTTGAAAGGTACGGGACAGCGCAGCCAATTGGAACAGGGGTGCGTCCAGCAAACCCGCTCTGATTGGCCAGGACTTTTCCCCTGCTTCAGCCATTTGGCACTTTTTACAGATAGATTTTCGATAGAACTAAGCACATTTCAAGTGTGTAACAGACGTTTTTCAACTGTATTAGCTGGATTGCAATTTCTACTAGTGTTTTAAAGTGCTGATACCGCTTCTGTCTCAGTGCTCTTCCTGCAGCCCCCCTTCCATCCAAACACTCTGCCTTGGCGCCGAAAAGTCTTACTACCTTTTGTCTTACTAAACTGCTCAGATCTAACCCATCCTAACCTCTATGCTATTTAAGACCTGCTTTTTTCTTCTCTCCAGCTGCCTGCCCTTGAACAGGGCTCCTTCAGCTCCGCCACGGTCGGCCGGCACCCAGCCAGCCACTGAGCGAGACCAGAACGCACCCCTGCAGCTCCTTGGAAGGTACAGGACAGCACAGCCAATTGGAACGGGGGTGCTTCCAGCAAACCCACTCTGACTGGCCAGGACTTTTCCCCTGCTTCAGCCATCTGGCTCTTTTTACAAACAGATTTTTGATAGAACTAAGCACATTTCAACTGTGTAATAGAAGCTTTTTTTTGTGGCTAGTTTTCCATTAGCAGGTTATACAGACGTGCCACTAGAGGGATTCTTGGTCTTTCTACACAAATCACTGTACTCACTCGTGGGTAATATGGCCTGCATTATCATTCTACTTCTTTCCCGGTGCTTTTACAAGGGGAGGTTGTAGTTTGAGGTTCCCCTAAGCTTCACTGAACAGGCTGACAATTTCCTTAAAACTGCCTGTGCGACAGCTCTGCAGCTGAAAATAGGAAGCCCGCAGTGTCCACCATCCATTCTTCAGACTCAAATCAGATAGACTCTGAGCACCCTATTCTTACCTACACTACGTTGGCATCATCCAATAATAATGTCTTACTTAGTATATGCTTCCTTCTGCCCTCCTTTGTGTGCTACTATAGGAACACAAGTGTCCCTCCCCCCCAATAGGGGTGTACTACTTGCCATAATCTACTCACTGACCCTACTCTGCGTGGACAGGCTCATAGACCCATTCCCCCAGAACCAGAGAGCAATCTACATAATATCCCCCCACACGACTTCCTTAGTAGCTACCCTATCTCAATTATATCTAGTCTCTTAACAGGCATGAGATCATAAAAAAGGATATATGCTATGACCTGCTTTACTGTATGAGCAGGATGCATCGAAGACACCTTATCTCAATACCTAGCACTAAACTGCTCAGGTTACTAGTCTTGCTACTTCTCCTATCAGGGGATATCTAACCTAACCCTGGCCCATACATACCCAATACCTTGGTAGCATCCCCCCAGACCATCAATGGGTGGCCACCAAGGGTCTGAAGATAGCACATATGAACATATGTAGTCTTAGAACAAAAATACATGAAGTCCAGGCCTAGTTGGACCTCTACAAACCAAACTTACTAGCCATCTCTGAAACCTGGCTAAAAGCCCACATCCATGACCACGAGATTCAGGTCATGGACTACAATAGCTACCGCAATGACAGAGAAACCAAAAAAGGGGAGTGGGGTCCTAATCTATGCTAAGGATGACCTCTTCATGTCACCACTACCCCAGCAGACTAATCCTATTGCTGAGGGAGAGAGCATATACATCCGGATAACCCTAGGGCATGCCAAACAACTAACAATTGGCTGCATCTACCACCCACCAAAATCAGCCCTCAAATCCCTTGAAGCCATCACAAATGATACGGCTACCAAGGTAACAACAGAACAACTAATCCTGGGTAACTTCAACATTAACTGAGCCCAGGACCCTGGTCATGCCTCGAAGTCACTTACCCATGAAGCAAGTCTGATGCAGGTCATCTCTGAACCGACCAGACTTAATTACAAAACTGGGAACCACACCACCCTTGACTGGGCTCTGGTGTCTAACCCCACCAATATACAGAGTACAGGCACAATGGCAGACTCCCTGAGTGACCATTCCCAATCTTCTGTATATGGAAAAACAAACCACCCAAGGTCCAAACCTAGAATTCTCCCCACCCGTGACTTCTCCAAGTTATCTGAACTACAATACAATCGATAACTGGGTAATATGGACTGGAACCCCATAAATCTTCTCCCTACTCTTACTGAGGCTGTGCAATACTTCCAGGATGAACTAACCACAGTTGCCAACCTCTTTGCTCCAATGAAGAGAATGAGGGCTAAAGGCAGCTGCTACAAGTGGATCTCTCCCTCCTCAAAGCCCTAATGCCTACTTGGGAAAAAGCCTGGAAAAAGTTTAGGCTCTCCTCCCTCCCGGCAGATCTCACTGAATACAAAGCCCTGAAGAACAAAGCCAAGAAAGCCATAAAACTTGCTAAGAGAGATTACGTAACACACCTCCAGAAAACCAGCCTGGGCAACCCCAAGCAATTCTGGAATCATATCAATGACCCGATCAAGGGCAGCAAAAAGCCTGAGTCCTGTCTCATGGAGATTAATGGTCAGCTCACAACTGACCCTTCTTAAATATCGACTGCTCTTAACAGGCACTTCTCAGACCTCAAGGCCTACAAGACCTGCCTATCTCCCCAGACTCTCTCCCCACCTCAGATGAACCACGTCACATGGAAAGACATCCATTTCACCTGAGACTGGCTAAACGCACTGAAGTACTAAACCTCCTAAGGGACCTGAAACCAAAAGGGTCAGGGGGACCTGATGGTATCAACCCTCGGCTACTCAAAGCAGGAGCTACCTCCTTAGCCTGGCCTATAACCATGCTCCTCAATCAATCACTGAGGGAAGGAGCAGTTCCTGACCCATGGAAACATGCCAGTGTTGTGCCTATTCACAAAGGGGGGCTCAGGGAAAAACTTAACAACTACAGGCCCATCTCCCTCCTCTGCTCACTTGCTAAGGTGCAAGAAAGAGTCATCTACAATCAACTCAGGGACTACCTGGAAGCTCATCAGCTCCTTGCCCCCTCCCAACATGGATTTAGAACAAACCATAGTACTGACACTGCCCTCATTAACTTCACAGATGAAGTTCTCAGGGCAATGGACAAAGGGATACCCATCGGTGCAGTCTTTATAGACTTATCCAAGGTGTTCGACCTCATCGACCACAACTTGCTGCTAGAAGCTGCAAAATATAGGCCTAGACAATCATGCCCTGAAGTGGTTCGGGAGCTACTTATCAGGCAGGGCACAGAGGGTCTCATGGAAAGGGACCATGTCTGGCCCACTACCCCTAAACCAGGGTGTACCTCAGGGCTCAATTCTAGGCCCCCTCCTGTTTTACTTGTTTACCAACAACCTGCGTACCCACTGTGGGGAGAGCTCGGTTGTGCAGTACACTGATGATACTGTCATCTTCCAACCCCTGCATGACGTGGTTGCCCTAGGCCCTCTACTCGAAAAGGATCTCACTTCACTAGAGACTTGGCTATGTAAGAACAGAATGGTACTAAATGCCGACAAGACCAAGGCAATGCTATTCGGGCCAAGATCCCTGGGATTTGACAGGTCCTCATCCCACTCCTTAACCTCACTCTCTGGTAAAGCCATTAACATGGTCCCCTCCCTTAAATACCTAGGCCTCACATTGGATCAGAATATCACATACAAGGAACACGTGGACCAGGTCACCAGGACCCTACATCGGAAACTTGGCACCCTGTACCGACTCAGGGACCAACTCATCCCTGAAGCCAGGCTCTCCATAGCTACCAGCATCCTTCTACCCAACCTGACCTTTGCGGCCCCTATTATACAGGGCATGGCTAAAAAAGAGATTACCAGAATGCAAACCCTATATAATAAAATAGCTCATTTCACAACCTTAGACCACCCAAGATGTCACCATTGTGACACTTTTGCCAATCTTCGTTGGCACACATTGGTTGCCCGCCTCCAACACCCCTTGCTTGTCCAGGTCTACAAGCTTCTCAAACCTCACACTCCGCCAAGCATTGCCAGGACCATAACCCTCAAACACAACCCAAGGAACCTAAGGACCTCATATAGAATGCTATTAGAAGTCCCTAGGGTAAGGACAAATGCTGGTGGAAGATCCCTTTCCTCCCAAGCAGCCTGCCAATGGAACAAGCTCCCTCCCCAGGTCCAGGTCTCCTCCTCACTCATGAACTTCCGCACCAGGCTTAAGTCCCATCTGCTGACCTCAAGTGCATGCCAGTGTCATGGCACTTAAAGCTCCTAAGGTACTCCCCTCCTCTCCAACTCCCGTCTCCTAGCTTAACCTTCCTACTACCTGCCTTATACAGACTGCTCACCAGAGGCCAGGTGTAACCCCTGAATAAACTATATGCAAAGTATTACCAATTGCTTACATGTCATGATGATAACCATGCCTGTACCCATGCCTGCATCCACTGCTTTTCTTTTACCGTGCCTGTAAGCCATGCCTGTATCCACTGCTTTTCTTTTACCATGCCTGAAAGCCATGCTTGTATCCACTGCTTTTCTTTTACTATGCCTGTAACCATGCCTGTATCCACTATTTTTCTTTACTGTAACCACCTCATGATGTAACTCACAATGCCTCAAATGTTCCTTATGTCCTTGTTCATTCTTATAACTTGTATTGTTATTCTGTGTTGCCCCTGAAAAAGGGACCTTCGGGGCTCAGTGGGCCTACCCGGTCACCAGAATTTAATAAATAAATAAATAAATGTAGCTGGTGTAATATCTGCAGGTATGCAGTACCAGGTAGCTTATTTGTCCATCAAAAAAAACAATTGCTGAAAGTTAGAGTCGAACAACTAATCATATGTGTCACTCCTGAGTCTGTGTGATTCAGTGTGACCGTGGCATGCTATACTACACCACCGAGGTACCACTGAGGTAATTTGCATTGACTGTAATTTAATTCTGCCTCATTCTACCTCAAAATACCTAGATATACCTTAGTACTGCAAAACTTTTCTATGACTACCATTATTTACAGTAGGAAAAACTGTGCGTCCTCTCAAACAGAGGATCCAGGAGCATGTGCACTCTGATTAATTTGAGCACGGAAAAACCTGTAGGCCTACATTTTATTACATAGGATGCAGGCTTCTTGGAGGGATTCAAATTCATAGGTCTGGCACCTATCCCACCTTTGAAAATGGGAAAATAGAGGTAACCTTCTTTTACAAAAAGAAAGTAAATGGATTTACAAGCTTAAAAGTGTGAAGTCAAGAGGTTTAAATAATCAATGGGATTTAAAGCCTTAGCCTTTTCTGAGAAAAATATGAAAATTGTGATAAATGCTCCATGGAATTGGAATTTATGATTTGTTCGTAATGTAATTCTAATAGCATTTGTTATAAACAACACATTGTAAAATAATTATTTTAAATTAATTTTAAAATTTGGCATCTAGATAACAAGATGCATTTTCTTTGTTTGCACTAATAGTGTCTGTCTTATTTGAAGTCACAGTGCTTGGCTCTTTTTTTCAGTCATTATGAAGATTGACCTTTGACCCGTTTAAAAAATATTTTGTCTATCTGCAAAAAATGAATTAGAATACAAGATTTATACTTGTCTCCTCCTTTGTTGCTTCTAGGACATTAGTCACCACTACCTTTAACTCAAACTGTATCCAAAGAAGCATAGCTGGATAAAAAAATCCCTGTGACTTAATTTTAAAGGGGTCCCATACTGAAGATTCCTTGGCAGCAACCTTTGTATGGATTCAGTTAGAGATTAATCTTTCTCCCTCACTTGTTTCTTGCTGTAATATCTTTTATTAAAGTGCTTTGTGTAACAGCTTTGATTTTAAAACTGTATGGCAATGATCAAATACATAGATAACTGATTTAGCAACTATAGGGATTAAGATGTGAGGCACTACTTTTATTATTTCACTGGTTTTGTGTTTGTAAGATAGCACTTTCTATTATCATCATGTTCTGTAATGAATTTGTGTCTTTAGGTGCATTAGCACTTTAAATGTAGCCACATGTTCTTATGGGGTAATGATTAATTAATGAATGTACCATATAAAAATGATTGTTGCCCAGAAACCACACCTCCTGATTGGGGTAGTTTTTTGTGAGACTCTGTATGCTCACTTTTACTTTGCCTGAATGCTTTGAGCAGTATGCTTTAAATAAAATATTGGCATGGTAATCTGAGTGCTGCTTATTCTCCTTGAACCAATGATATCTTGTAGAAGGCCCATTTTGATTTACACTGACTCCCACACCCATTGGCGAAGTGTACCTGTTTCTCAGACTTGACTGCATGGATGTTCCCAAGGTGGGAATTGGACATTTTGTTGAAATGCTAAACGGCACAGTGGTCATGTTTGAGGTCACTAGATATGAACATAAGTGGTTCTGTAATTATTTCTGTGCATGTTTCACACTTGTAGTATGTCACTACAAGGTGAACAGTGGCTTGCTCATGGTGCCAATGGCATGACTATATTTCATCCTGGTACTTGCAAGTATAATTCTCTGCAAAATCTAGGACCAAACTACCCAGCACTCGGGAATGTTCTCTTTTAGTGATGAGAATTGTTGGTGTTGCCATGATGCCACATGTAGATGTCAACCCAGAAACATGAGGTCTTCCTTCAAGACTTCAACCAGACTTTGAAATGTTGCTGCTTTCTGCATCATAACTTTTCTTGTTTGACTTGTTTCTGTGCCATTTATGACTTTGGAAATGGTCCCACTGTCCTACTGTTGCCATTTCACCTCCTCAGATCTGTGTCCATGTAAAACTTCTTCCAGTGCTTTGTCAAGAGCAAATGTGCTACAGGTTGTAAAAATTATTTCAATACAGCCCTTCTTAAAGAATGTCTTGCCATCCTTCTTTGGGCACTTAGTCAGCTCTACTGCTTGATATATATATATATGAAATTTTGCACTTTTGTCTTCTTTTCAGTTCTGCAAATCTGTTTATTGCTGACAGCTTTAGTTCAGCATTTGTGCAATACTCATCACTACTAGTCTAGTTTTAGCTCCCTTGGTAGTTTAATATTATCAGGCCAGACTGCTAATTTTAGCTAGCCTAATTTTTTCTTCTGGGTTTTCATCACAGAACTCCTGGTGCAGCCTTTTCAGTATTTTATCTAGGAAAGATCTGGCTTTTCTGGTTCTTTTTTAAAACACCTTTATGTATGGAAGTGGTGTTGCTGATGTGTCGAAAAAATCTTGCACATTCTCCTGCATCTCTACCTATATTCCCAACTTGTACCTGGTGTTCCTTTTATCTTGTTCACTCTTACAGTAGATACCTCCATCATTCTCCTCCAACTGATTACCAGGCATGTGCTTGCTGTTCAAAATAGGCAGTACTTTTTCAGTACATGAAACATGCTGATGAATTCATTTCTCAGTTCTCTTTCAGCTTTCCTGTTGCATTGTTTAACTGAATAAAATTTTTGTTGAAGGACTTTTATTAATTTATTGTCTAGTTTGGTGTGACAGCCAGACCTTGATAGAGCTACCTGTTTTTTGGGTATGACCAAGGAGATCACGTTTGTAATGGTTGCAGCAAACTGATTTGGGGACTTGGGCAGTCTCCATGTGCTTTCTGTCCAGCCTTTCGAATTGCACTTCCTGAGCTTGGGTCCATCACTGGAGTTGTGCTTTTGTCTAGAGATGTGCCAAAGTTTAATTTTACCAGCAAAGTTGGCAATTTTTCCATGTGAAATATTTTGTGAATTTTAAGCATTCCATGAAATATTTCGCAGGTGCGAAATCTGCAAAATTCTGCCTATGAAATGTGGAATTTTGCCCACGAAGTGTTGAATTCTGCCTGCAAATGGCAGAATTTTACCTGTGAGTGGTGAAATTCTGCCAGTCAAAGGGTGACATTCCACTATTTGTGAGTGAAATTACACACTTTGGTGGCAAAATTCTGCATTTTGCAGTCAGAATGTCGCACTATGCATATGCAAAATATTTTGCAAAATGTGTGAAATTTGCAAAATATTTTGAGGAGCGGAGTTTGCTGACTTTTCCCATCTCTACTTTTGTCCAGGGCAACAGATATCATGGTGGTATTGGTATTGGTATGCTCACTTGTGTTTCTGTGGTGTTGGTGGTGGTTGTGGTGGTTGTAGTCATGGAATGAGTGGTCTGTGTCTTCTTTACTTCATGGTGTCCTTGTTGTCATTTTTCATTTATTCATGTGCATTTTTGGGAGGTCATCATCATGCGTTGTTCTCTTTCTCTCTCTCTCGCTCTCTCTTTCTCTGCAGTATGCCCTTTTCTGTTTCTCTGTTTGTTTAGTTGCTGAAGGGTTTACTGTATCCAGAGTCATGTTCATCTTTTTTCTGGATTCCTGCATTCAAATTTGACTTTTCTCCCTAGCAATTTGGCATTGTTCTTTTGTCATGTTCTCTCTGTGCTTCCATGCCCGCACTTTCATATCTTTATATTCCTGGATGCGTTGTGGATCCTTTCTTAAGTAATCCTGGTACTGCTGACTTCTTTCTTTTACTTTTGTTATTTATTTATCTGCTGCGTATTTTATTACTAGTTTGAATTTATGAATGGCACCCAGAGCCCCCAGAATTGGATGCCTTGAAAAATAAAATTTGCCTTTCCTTGCCTTGCCTTACTGTGATTGGATAGGGGGCATGGACACAGTGACAGCAGGCAACAAGACTGTAAGCAACAACAGCATCATGATGCACCTGATGACTGCTGTCATTGGACAGGAAGAGAGTACAGAAGGCCACCCTGGGCCACTCCATATGCCAAGGAAGAGATATACTACAAACTGATGGAACCAGCCATGAGTCCTAGCACAGTACCCCAGCAGTCCCATGGCACCTTCATCTGGCACCAGTCACAACTCTGCCAGGCAGTTGAGGGTGGCCTAGTACCCAATGGACATCCTGTCCACAAGTACATGCAGCACCCCCAAATCCTTCTGTAAGGGGTACACCAACATAATAAAGCACATACATGCTGCATTTAGGGGAGGGAGGGTTGTGAGGGGAGGGTGTACAGGTTCCCCAAGATGCACCACATAGTAGGTACTGTCACGCAGCTGGGGTCATCTGCACAGTGAACATGTTCCAATGGTGGGAATGCTTCTGACATCATTGGGCATGTACGATGGTATGTGTCTGCCCCCCCAATGGGAGACATACAGCACACCCAAACATATACCCCATTACATACGGCCAGCCGTGTGTGTGTTACTGTGAGAATCCCATGCCAGTGGCACAGCATATGTGGGTCACAGGACAGTATGACAGTGCTGTCCACTGTCAGAACACACCTGCCGGCTAGGCCTGTCTATGTGTGTGTTACACGAGGTCCCTGCACCCTAATTGATACCCTCAGGGGTACACCATAGACAGCTAATGTTTAGGCATAGGCTGTACTAATACATAGGGCTAAGGGCATCTACTGTATAAGAGTAGATGTCAGGATATGAATACATATTATTGTAACTCACTTTGCACACTAATGCACACACATTATGCCATGTATTGTCTGTCTATTTCTCACTTGTCAGATGCCAAGACACCTGTCATTGAAGTAATTATAATGTGTAAGGCAACACTGCCATCTTTCGGTGATGGACACCACTTCACCTTGTTATGTAAGACTTTGTATAAGAACGTCTTTGTTCTAAAACTGATGACTTTACAGAATTGTATAATGTTATCTTGTACCATGGAGCCACCTCTAAATTAGCCAATAGGGCTCATCTCTGTAACTAGAAATGTTTCTATCTTTTAGTAACCATAGTAATTATCACAGGTATATAATGTTATGCACAGGCTTTACACCTCGGAGACCTGAGAGATCCCAAGAGACTACAGAGAAACCTCGAGGTGTAGGGAACGCTTAGCACTGGCTTCCGGTTCGTATTGGTAAGAACTGCTTAGGGCAACTGTGATTTATCCCTTTTTGTAGTAATAAACTTGTTTATTACTCAAATGCAACTTGTCTGTGATTATTTGCATCTTCAATATTGCCAAGAACTTGAAGGTGAGGTTTAGACCTCTTACAATTGGCGACCGTGTGCAGGCGATATTGGGTGTTGTAAGTTTTCACTTGTTGCTATAAATTTCCCTTTTCCCACGGGGACTGTAGGTGTACATTCCCGTACCACCTCTCCTGTCTTTTCTACCAGTTTGTAAATACTTGCAAAGTCTGGCTGACTTTTTGGGTGTGGTCGATGCCATCTCGACCCACTCCATAGCAGCTTTGAATTGCAAGCCTACAACTTATATAGTAGCCCGGCTGTGTTTAAAGTACTCGTGTTGTGGATCGATATGCAACGCGTGGTCTTTTTCACCATTTGAATTTTCGTTCCCTCCCACATAATGGCCACTGTATCAGATATCTGCGCAGAACTGAGACTCGATGTCTCTAACTTTCTTACCTTCCATGGAGGATGGGCTGACTTCGCGCAGGACACGAGTCAATCCGAAAACCCTGTACTGGGGATTTTAACCCAGTACGCAGAGGCGCGACAGTCAACCAATAAGTGTTGTGCTAAAGGGTTGATGGTCGCTGCCCTCTATGCTGCTTTGGAAGCCTCCGAAGTGAGGTTTCGTACTCTTGACCTGCAGATCGCATCTCTTAAGCAGGAGATGGGTTTGCAGGAAACAGAATGTTTTCGGATACAGCAGAACTTGGAGTCAGAACTCCAATCTCTGCGTAATGAAAAGGATTCACTATTGCATCATTCCGCACAGGCTGGTGAACAAGAAATGTGTACTCTGAAACAGGAGTGTGAAAGTTTAAGACAGGATAAGAGTCAGGTGGTGCAAATGAATGATTTGTTGAGTGCTGCGAATGCACAGTTGAGTGATGAAATGGGTGAACTGCAGGACGAGATCAACCAGGTACGTAATGATTTAGAAACAGCTTATAGGGACAATCGTGAATTGAGCGCCGCGTACCGTGTTTTGCAGAAGCAGAAACAGGATCTGGTTGATATGGATGTTGCAAGTGTGAGTCATGATGACTGTAAGGCTAAGATGGATAAACTGCACCATCAGTGAGAGGTTTTGACTGGCCATGTTAAGGCAATGGGAGGTGTAGCCCCTGCCTTTCATTCATCATCGGAGGGGGAACCATCCGATGACGACATCTCACAGTACAACGCCCAGTCACGTCCCTACTATGGCCCAGATTCCCCACCCAGCCATCCACAGTATGGTGGGTCCCCGCCCACCACTACCCAGATCACACCTAGACGACATTGTGATGCTCATCATGGGAAATGCCATCATGGTGGTGCCCATGATGGGGGGGACAGACCCAAGCCTGGTCCCGACGGCACCTCCGGTAGCCGTTATTAGTGTGGAAGACAGGCAAGAGATTGAAACCATAATTGATAGAGCATTGGGAAATGTTCCTCTTCCTGAAAGAAGTATGAAAGCCATTAAAAGTCAGATTCGACAAACTTTTCAAGAAGCTGGCACTCAGGAAGGTGTTGTTCGAACTGCAGCTGAAGCTGCAGCTCGCGCAGCATTGGATGGTGCGTGAGACGTACTACCTTTGCCTGATCGACCACCAACTAATCCCCTACAAATGGCCTACTCTGTTCAGCAAATTGCTGACAGCATTGATCGGATGAACCCGTCCGACAACCTCAGCTGCTATTTGGAAAAGGTGCGCTCCAAGTGCGAGATGCTTAGTCTCACCGCAGAATACCAGGTCGAAATACTACGCCAGACCATCGATCCTGGTTTATGGGCCAAGCTCCCTGAAGCAGTTCACCAGGATGGGAATGCCACCTTTGACGGAGTCACAGCTGAGCTCATTTCAGCTCACAGCCCTGGTGTGGTTGGAGTAATGCTAGCATACCCCGTGAAGCAAAATGCTAAAGAAAGCCCAGCGACGTACCAGCAGAGACTCTGCATGGCTTATCGAGCAGGGAAACATCTGGCACAAGAAGCCGCGGATGTAGATCTTATTGAATATAAGACCCTGTTCCTTAGAAATATGATCCCAGCCATAAGAGAGAAAGTATAGCCAACCACATACCCAAATACGGATAGGTTTGCCGATATTCTTCGGAAAACCGAGAGAGTGTATCAACTGTACATCCGTGATTTGGGTTCCGGTTCCAAAGGTTGCTGCTGGAACCCGCTTCTGGGACCACGATGCATTACACTGTGGAAGGGCAGGCCCAGCAACAACAGCCCAAACATCCATCGGCCCCTCCAGCTAGCACCCAGCAAAGCCCCCAACAGGGCCAACAACAACAACAGTGGGGTGGGAACCAGAATTGGCCTAAAAACTGAAGGCACAAGGGCAAAGGGAAGCCATTACAAAGATCGGGTCCCTCATATAAAGAGATAGCTGAAGAAAATCGAAAATTTCAGGAGCTCCTGGGGCAAGTGTGTTCTGTAGCGGATGCTGTTCCTGCACAAACACTTTCAGCAGTACAACCAGTGACCCATGACACTACTGACCATGGAGACACCGGAAGTATGGGTTCACAGATCCATACCAGCCTGAACCCGGAAGCCCCTCCTTACATTGCATCAGTGCAACACGGTGAAGTCATTCATGCAAGCCAGGCCCAACCTCTGCATGCCTCCAACAATACGGATTGACAATTACAGGCCCCAGTCCGGATTGTAAACAAGCTGGTCTTGGATACAAATGGAAGACCCTGCACCGAGGCCGAGGTCGGGGGCCCCCAACTAATTGTCTTGTTAGATACAGGTGCAGCTGTATCTGTGTTATACGACGATCACCCTGAAACGTCTCCATGGTCTACCAGACGGAAGACCAATATGTCAGGAGTTGATGGTGCTAGGTTACCTGCATACAGTTCTCTGCCTTTACCGGTAGAATTAGGCCATTTAAAGGCCTCACATGCTTTCCAACTGATGGTGTTGCACGATCACCCTAGTATCATCGGGACTGACTTCCTTGCACCACACGGCTGTGTGGTGGATCTAGCAAACATGTTGCTGATACAGATCCAGGGTCAATACCATACTGTCTTAATTCCTGACTCACATGCTGTAGCAATGATATCCATTAACAACAAAGAGTATGACGTCATAGATTTATTCAAGAATCATGAACTTTTCCCGAAACTTCTACCTATCCTGCAATGACATTTGGAAGCGTTTGCAGTCAACAAACATGATTGCAGCAGAATGCATACCGTTATTGAGGTGCCAGGCCCGGCACATGAGAGACAAAGGCAATATCCATTTCCATCTGAAGCCCTACCCTCTCTTTGAGAAACAATCAAGTCACTCCTTAAACAAGGAGTAATCAGAACCTGTGTCTCCACTGCCAACTCTCCTGTTTGGCCTGTGAAGAAACCCACAGGTACCTGGAGACTTACTATTGACTACAGGAAGATGAATCAGGTTACTCCCAGTTGTTCCTCAACTGTGTGCCTGCACCAGACGGCTTCGACTTTAACACCAGATCAGAAATGGTTCAGTGCCTGGATATCTCCAATGGTTTCTGGTCATTACCATTGGCCCTCAAGAGTCAATATAAGTTTGCCTTCACCTTTGAAGGGCGACAATACATGTGGACTTGCTTGCCACAGGGATTCCATAACAGCCCATCCCTCTTCCATCTCCATATGATGGATGCCCTACAAGGTTTCTCAGCCCCCCAATGTCTCTTACAGTAAGTAGATGACCTGCTGTTGGCTACTGCCACACAGGAACAACATCTGGATCTCTTGGATGAACTATTGACTCTTATTCAGAGAGCAGGCTTGAAGTGTAATCCTGCAAAAGGACAACTATGTCAGAAAGAAGTACTCTTTCTGGGTTTGAAAATAACTGACCAAGGCCGGAGCCCTACTTGGAAAAAGATTCAAGGGTTACAAGACTTGCCATTACCTACCAGTGTGGCAACTCTTTGGAGGTTTCTAGGTATGGTAAACTATTCCAGAGATTTTATTTGTGATTTTGCTCAGAAAGCCGCTCCACTGTACGGTTTACTCAAAAAGGATGTTCCATGGAGTTGGGGTCCTGTCCATACCCAGGCTGTGACGTCACTGAAGCAGGCCTTGGCCTCCACCCCAGCACTGGTAAACCCCAATCCAGCATTACCTTTCCATCTAGAGTGTGCCACCCCTGACATTGCCATGTCAGCAGTGTTAGCCCAAAAGGTGCATGGCACTGTGAGACCTATTGCATATGCATCGCAGCTCTTGACCCCAGTAGAACAGAAGTATGGCCTTTGTGAAAGGAATCTTCTGGCCACTTATTGGGCTGTCAAGCACTTCCTGTATATCATTGGGTACTCTCCGTTGATTCTTAACACCAATCATACACCTACTACCTTTCTGCTCTCAGATAGAGTGAAGTATGGGTCAGTCTCTAACACCAGGCTGACACACTGGTCACTCCTCCTCCTCCAGGATAGGGATATCCAGGTCCATCAAACCAAAGTTCCATCTCTATTAGCTCATGGCCTCCTTTTCCAGGGGGAACCCCATGACTGCGCCTTGCAGTCACCGGATCTCCCAGATCTGGGTCCACTCTTCCCTGCCACACCTGAGATACTGGAGAATACCTCTTTGTGCCGCGTTTTCACCGATGGTTCGGCATCATACTATCAGGGTGTACAGATTGCAGGTATGGGTATTATGGTGGTGTATCCCTACGGGAACACTGTCAGGATATCTAAACGCTGTAGTGTAGTCTCATCACAGTACGCAGAGATGGCAGCGGTGGCCTGTGCATTAGAGTTTATCCAACATGGAACTCAAGATACCATCATTTTCACAGACTCCAATTGGGTTTGTTGTTCCCTTACAGAATTTCTCCCTTTCTGGCAGAAGAACTCCTTCCTTTCTTCTGATGGAAGCCCAGTGAAATACAAAGAACTGGTGATTTACATACATGCATTAGCCCAGAAATAGCCACACAAACTTTATGTGCACAAGGTTAAAGCTCACTCCCTACATGATCCCTATCATGCATTCAATGGCACAGCAGACACCCTTGCTAAGGAAGGGGCCCGAGGGGGGGATGTCTGGGTTATGGATCATCCAGAGGCCAATGCAGCTGTACAGGTTGCAGCTCTCAAAAAGAAATCTGAATCTTTTTCCACCTTGGACCTCTCAGCAGCTCAGCATTTGGACACTGAACTCAAAGAAGTGTTCAGATTCCTGGACAAGGGTACTGAAGAAAGACTCCCTACACATAACCCCTATCGTAGGCATGAAGGTAAATTACACTTATCCCCTGATGATAAGCTTATTTGGTTCCAGCCAGAGGATACTACCACCAAATTGTGGGTAGTCCCCAGACATTTGAGATCTGAATTTTTGCACCAGGTACATGACACACCTACTGGTAGACACCAGGGGACTGAAAATACCCTCCAGCACCCCAAAGCCACTGCTTGGTGGCCTGGGATTACCAAAGATGTTAAACAATACATTGATAATTGCCTTGTTTGTGCACAAAACAATCCAATACCTACAAAACAAAATGCCAAACTTCTACCACAGAGACACACTGGCCCTTGGCATGCCATTCAGATTGATTTTATTGGTCCCTTGACCAACACCAGTAGAAACAACAAGTATGCCCTTGTAGTGACCGATCTATTCTCTAAGTGGGTTGAGGCTTTCCCCACCAAGACTAGCACCGCAAAAACAACTGCCAAAATCCTGTTAGAACAGATTTTCTACAGGTGGTGCCTGCCTCTCAAGGTAGACTCCGATAAAGGAACCAGTTTTACAGGTGAGTTAATGAAAGAGTCCCTTGAACTCCTTGAGGTTCAGCAAAAGTTCCACATACCTTATCATCCTCAATCCTCAGGTCAAGTAGAAAGAGCCAACAGATGGATTAAGCAAATGCTTTCCAAATTTATTGAGGACAATCCCAAGACCTGGGATTCCCTACTGCCTTTACTCCTTATGGCAATTAGGGGTACACCCTCAGCCACCACCCAGCTTACACCCTTCGAGGTAATGACTGTAAGATAAATGAGATTACCTGAACACTTGCTCTTTGACCTGCACACCCCCACTGCAGACCGTGTGTCTGTAGATCAGTATGTGGAGAAACTCAGAAAAGACCTCATACACACACACTTGTATGCTGCAAACTGCATGGGCAAGGCCCAGCAACAGTCCAAAATACAATTTGACAAACACGCACAAGAAGTGGATTGGCAAGTTGGAGATCAGGTAATGGTACTTCGATTTGCACATCCCACCCACTCCTTCTCCAACAAGTGGGAAGGCCTTTACCCCATTGTCAACAAGCTCAGTCTGGCAGTCTATCAAGTTAGACTCCTCCACAACAATAAATTGACTGACAAATGGTTACATGCAAACCAGTTGAAACTGTACAAAGGAGCTTAAAACTTACTCTTCCTAACCCCACTGGGCGGAACTGTACTAATATACTAATCTTTCATCTTCCTTTTCAGATACATTGACAAGATGGCTATCTTGTTCCTATCTCTCCTCCTTGTAGGAGTAATCCCTTTCGCCCAAGGAACGGTACCGGACCTCCTTCAACACCTTGATCCTCCAGCACCTCCTACAGAGAGAGTTTCCATCAAAATTCCAGATACTATGATTACTGTCCAGGAAGGTTCCGATGCATACCTCACTGCCTCAGTCGTTGCTCCTGACAAATCCACCCTTCAAATTGAGTGGCAAACCACATCACAAAGACAAGTTCTCCCTGTGGCCAAACTCTCTAAGGGAACTTTCCAGGGTTGGCCCAAAGCTAAATTATCTCCAAATGGTTCACTGTCCTTGTTACAAACTGCATTAAGACACTCTGGCTTGTATAACATAACTGCTTTGATTGATCCTTCCTAGTGTAGTTCTCTTTCTCAAGATTCTGCCCGCAGATTCTATGCTGTACACCACATGGCCTCTGCAGCCATGTATCTATCTGTGCTGCCTCCTACCGAAAAACAGCTTTTGGAATGCCCAAAACATACCCCTGGTCCCCGTAGTGATCTCACAGCCACTGCCCTCCCAGGTTCTTTGATTAATAATTTACAGTTTATGCATATACCTGTTTTATTTAACCTTACTTACTGGAATATGAAAGAATTTGGTATGTGTCACAACACCAATACATCTGCATTTTATAGTACTTTATTGCTTGATAGTTTAGCTGCATTTCAGATTCGCACAAAGGATCCCTTTACTGGGGTTTATTCTACCGAACACAGAGGTAATTTTAGGAGGAAACCTCCTCCTAGTACTCTTACTCATAAACGTACTAGACGTGAAGTTGACAGTTCTGATGTTACAGGTGCCACAGGTACTGTCACAGGTCTTTTTGGTACTGCTATGTCCATTTGGAACAAAGCAGACGTTGCTGCTATCAAAAGTCATTCTGCAAATTCTCCACTGGTTTGGTTAATAATGTTTTACCTCCTTTATTGCATGGTGTGGATGGTCTTAGTCAAGAAGAAAGATACACTGTATATAACATGCACGACATCGCAAAAGCCTTCACTGATTCCAAAGATAAGATTAATGCACTCATACAACAAAACAATAGAGAAGCTGATAAACAATACATTGGTAGAGAAATACTTTGTTCTGCATATGGTTCATATATACTCACTACCATTAACAACCTGTTCAGAGACCTAGAAACTGGAAGAATCCCAGATATAATACACGACAGATGCATTTCTAAATGGTATTGTCCTAAGTGTAAACTTCCATCTTGTATTTCCCTATGTATGCAACAGACACTGTCCATTCCTTTCTCCACAGCTCGAAATTTGGGGTTTGTGACCAGACATCCTAATACTGGTCCTTGTTTTTCTACTAAGAAATGTTCTATAACAGATACCATGTTTGTCTCCTTTACTGTCTCCTTACCACGTTTTGATCCTACTACAGCCTTGTTCAACAAGCTGGCACTGGCACATTCTATAGGGCATTTGGATGATGACATCTACCCAGAACACCTGGATCTACCACCTCTACTGGTCTACCACTCCTTCCTGGATGCCTGGGTGGCACCACACACGGACTGTTGTGCGAAAAAGCAATACATCTACCTGTGCCGATGTGATGTGTTTGATGTTATACACCCTGTTTGTGGCTACTCTCCAGACAGCATTGATTGGACTTTCACTATGGATGATGACATCACTGATAATGGCACCAACTCTTTTGAATTAACGCAGTCACCAGATCAGCTCTACCAGTCCTATCGTGAGGAAGCTCATCGCCTGTCAACACAAATCTCCAAGATGACCTACACATGCCCTGTCCAGTTGCAAAAATGGAGACTGCCTACAGTACGGTCACAGTATAACTCTGACTGAGAATACTGTGTAGTGACAAATGTGAAATCTTATTCATATGGTTCTGTTACTTGTTCTATTGATTACCCCAACTTCTGTTTTGTTCCCCATCAGAAAACTGTTATTGGACATACTGTCATAACCCCCGTCCCCCTTATGGAAGCAGATATTATTGATGGTAATCCAGATTATTTACTCACACTTTCAGAATACCTACCCTACTTTAATGTACACATAGATCCACTTACACTTACACTGAAAGCACTTTTAGATAGAAAGGACACACACCTCATCCACATCAGCAATAATATAACCAAAGCCAATGAAGCGATTCTTGACCTGATGAATGATGGAGATATGAATAATGCATTAACTAACACTTGGTTAGAGATCACTTTTAAAGGTTTTGTTATAATACAAGCATTTTTGATATTTACTTTGATTATTATGCTTTGCTGCCTACGACGTACTCTACGCCAACACCATGAACAGCTTGAGTTCCTTTACAAGGCTCGCGCATCCGGATTGTAAAGGACCACTGCTCCTGTCCACACCTTGTATTTGCCTGTGTTGCTCTTTGAGGCAACAAGGGGGGGAATTGTTACACGAGGTCCCTGCACCCTAATTGATACCCTCAGGGGTACACCGTAGACAGCTAATGTTTAGGCATAGGCTGTACTAATACATAGGGCTAAGAGCATCTACTGTATAAGAGTAGATGTCAGGATATGAATACATATTATTGTAACTCACTTTGCTTGCTAATGCACACACATTATACCATGTATTGTCTGTCTATTTCTCACTTGTCAGATGCCAAGACACCTGTCCTTGAAGTAATTATAATGTGTAAGGCAACATTGCCATCTTTCGGTGATGGACACCACTTCATCTTGTTATGTAAGACTTTGTATAAGAACATCTTTGTTCTAAAACTGATGACTTTACATAATTATATAATGTTATCTTGGACCGTGGAGCCAACTCTAATTTAGCCAATAGGGCTCATCTCTGTAACTAGAAATGTTTCTATCTTTTAGTAACCATAGTAATTATCACAGGTATATAATGTTATGCACAGGCTTTACACCTCGGAGACCCGAGAGATCCCAAGAGACTATGGAGAAACCTCGAGGTGTAGGGAATGCTTAGCACTGGCTCCCGGTTCGTATTGGTAAGAACTGCTTAGGGCAACTGTGATTTATCCCTTTTTGTAGTAATAAACTTGTTTATTACTCGAATGCAACTTGTCTGTGATTATTTGCATCTCCAATATTGCCAAGAACCTGAAGGTGAGGTTTAGACCTCTTACATGTGTATAGCAGCATTCAATGTTACCTTACACATTGTATGCATTTATGTGTCCCACACAATACCAGCTACCCATGGTACTGTAGCATATGATACACACTGTAGCAGACACAACAATATGTCTATGGCATGCAGCACAACCACCCGTGCCTGTGGTGCTAGTCCATTTTTAATATGGCAAACCCTTGCCCCAGGCAAATGTGTTTGCCCTGGGAAAACATGTTTGCCCTGGGCAAACCTGTCTGAACCATAGCACAGTTCTACAGTATTTGGCCTGCGCTGTTGTTTGCAGTTGTTATGTACCACTTCCTTGCTAATTGCCCACAGTGGCCACACAGTTCACTTTTGCTTGACACCACATCTGTGTGCACTGGGCCACTGCTGCTGTTTGCACTGCCCGGTTGCTATATTCAGAACTGTCTTCTTTGCTGGGCTGTCTTTGCACTGCACTCACAGCCAGGTTTGCCCACCTTTGTTTGTCCACTATATTCAGCAGTTTCTGCCCTTATGTCATTCCTTTAAATATTGTGTGCTATTGGCTGTGGGTTAAGTATGCCCACCAGGCAGTGCAAATGTTGCCCCTGGGCAAAGTTTTGAATAATTGGCCACAGATCTGCTGTCATTAATTTTTTGCATCTGGTGGTATAGCCTAGAGAGTTAAAGCACCAGTCTGTATGTGAATCTGGAGACTCAGCAGACCTGGCTTGTACACTGTATGACTGACCCTATGTAGTCGCTTAACCCGTTATGCTCAGGGGGTAAACCTGGAAATGATCTTCAGCTCAGTATGCCTTTCCCAACCAAAAATTATTTAAAAAGAAAATGCTTAAGCTTAAAAGCTGAAGGTGAACTTGTAAGCCTTTGAGTGAATCACTCAAAATGGAAAAGAGATGATGCTGATGATGCTGCAATCCCAGTTGTCAGTGGGAACTGCTGCTATTTTCAGAAGTGATCTTTGCTGAATCTCCTGTGAGCTGTGTCAGCCCTTCGATCACATGGTAATTGCTGCTACTTAAAGGATCAAGTCCTTGAGAGTGGTACTAAGCTGTGCTTTTTGCTCTCAGCTCACTTTGGTGGTGGAATTTGTAGGTGGTTCCTGGTGGCTGGGACTCAGGACCGAGGAAGCACTGGGCTTGTCTAATTACAGCCACTCCCTCACTCACCTGGTCTCAACAGAGCAGCAAGGGGCTGCACCAATTGAGCTTTCAATGAAAGCGTAGCAGCAGCTCCCAGGAGAGGATCAGGTTTAGAGCTCCAGAACTCTACATACCCCATGCTAGCAGACTTACCATTTTCTGTCTCTGTTGGTTTTCCAGTAAATTGATCCAAGAAAGCTGTGCATTGCTTTCCCATCACTCAGTCCCATTAACAGTACTTCTGCCAGCTTTCTTGCTACTTGGACTAGTGAAGGGCTCCTGTCACTTTGCACTGAGTTGGTCTGTTCAGGGCTGTTGGATACAAATTTCTTGATTGTCAGCTGGAAAATGTGTTATCTGGAAGAGGATTTTGCCAAGATCTTGCTGCTGAAAGAATACAGGATCAAAGAATTAGAGAGACGGTTGACTGACAAGGAAGAGGAGATCCATAAGCTGAAGATCATGCTCTCTAAGTTCCAGTCAGTACTGCCCAAGACCCAGATTATACTACCCAGGAGAACAGTCAGGGATCACAGTGGAACCTCAGACATATCAGGCCATAATAACATGCTAATGTGACTGTTTGTCCTTTGAATGCCAAAGTAGGCTCATTTGCATATCCATTTTTAATATGGAGGCAGTATAGTGCAGTGGGTTAAGGCTCTGAGTTGCAGATCTGGAAACCTGTGTTTGAATCCCACAGCCACCTAGGTGTATACTGTGTGATCCTGAGCAAGTCACTTAACTTCCTTATGCTCCCAGGTCGTATCTGGAAACAAGCTTTGGCTTAGTGTGCTACTCCTGGTTAAACAATGTCCCCTTTCCCTGTATCACTCCTTTCAGGATATAACCAGACAGTCCTTTTGAAAATACACATAATTGGAGAGGTAGGATCTGCTTTACACCGAGAGACATCTAAACTGCACTGATACCCACTGCCCAGTGCACTCGTCTTTGTATTCCATTGATAGACAGAGATATCAAAAGTTTTTTTTTTTCCTTTGTTAAACTCCTGTTCATTTGCTTAATAATTAAAGTGCAACACACCTGCTTGGTTTTATCAGAGGCATTTGAAATTGTTAGGAGACTGTTTATGTTTTTTGTATACTGTGTTTAAGGCATGGCACCCAAAAAAGTGGAAAGCACATTTGAAATAAAGTAGTACTCTTGCATAAGATTAACTTTACAGTAGTGACAGTAGGAAATAAGGGGAAGGGACTGGGGAAGTTGCAGTTAGTGGAAGCACTTCCTGGTCTTCCACCTCTCCCCCTCACCCTAAACTCAATCCAACTAGCTTTGGACTCTGCTGCTGCTGTCCTTTTAAACAAAGGTGAGGTTGTAGTGCTCATTGATCACTGCTGTCATTAGAGCAGTTCTGGAGGGATGGAGCCCCGCATTAGTGTCTTTTAGTAGCTGCAAGGGAAGGGCCAAACTGCATGGTGCAGGATATTAAATATCCTGTTCAATCTATGATTTTTTTTCCTGTGTGCTTGCTCACCCAGTTTTAATTTTGGATGGCGCTAGCAGTGCTGAACTGAATCTGTGCTTTACTAAGGTGATTATACTGTGTGCTGTCGTTTGAGCCAAACATTACCACCCTGCAGTCTGCTTGAGTCTCGATAACCACTTCAAAGGCAAAGCAAATCTGTCCTCAGCAACTGTGACAAAATCATCTGTTTTGTAAAATCATGGATACGTCACTTGTTTCCATAGTGATCTGGTGTTATTAGAATGTGAATGGACACTTCTCCCTTGGGTGGGGGTGGCAGTGTGTGTTTGAATGTGAGAAGGTCCATTACCCATGGGAGACATAATATCATCTGAGGTAAGAAATCTGGCCACCGAGTGGATTGACTGACAGTTGCTGCCAATGAGAAATACATAGGTTATTTAATAAGTGATGAGGAGCTGATGAGAAGCAAAAGCAAATGAGGACTTTGACAAGTCTCACTGCTTTTTTACTTGGAATGCACCAGCAGCTTCTTAAAGCGATGTTACTTGATGTCAAATGGGGTATTATCATTTGATATGAAACTGGCCATATAGGCTGCAGGATGAATCGGCCTCACCCATCTGACCAGTTGCTTAAGGACTTTGATGCCTAGCAGGGGAGTGCTTCAAGGTCTTCCAGCTATGGGTTGCAGGTGGGACCTCTATCTGTGACTACTGTGATTGTAAATAGAATCAATCTCTAAAAAAATTCCATTATATACATTTTGTCAGCTGCTGGCATTTTTCTGCTCATATGATGTTATACTTATTCTGACTCCTGATATTGTTTCTCAAGGACCTGTTTTTTTAGATACCATTTTCAGTCCCTGTGATGTTGCTGAACTGGTGCTTTGTTTGCACCCCTTGTGATTTATCTGGTTAAAAGATCCCTCTGCTGGCCCCGATGGGTCTAATAGCAAACAGCACATTTACTCTATTCAAGTTAACAGCTGAGGTCCCATCTACCTTTCGGCATACATCAGTAATCGGTTTAACAGAGTCATAACAATTTAAATTGGCTCCTATCTGAGTTCAGTTAACTTACGCAGGTGGATGGTATAGGTCAGACATCTATGCCACACCCACTTTAAACCCCTCAGCAGTAAATCTGCCCCCAAAAGACACTTGCTTTCTGATCTCTTGTTCTCCAGATCATTGCATAATTTACTGACTAACAGTCATGAAACAGTTATACGAACATACGAACATATGAAATTTGCCAGCAGATAAAGGCCTAGTGGTCTATCAAGTTTGCTCAAATGTGCAGCTAGCACCTCTTATTCTGCAGCTGCCATTCCCTCCCACCCTTTCTCTCTCTCTCTCGACCTTCCCCCTTGTCTTGTTCCAGCCTTTTTTGAAGCAGTCCACTGTTCTACTGGATTCCACTTCTGTTGGTAATGCATTCCACCCAGCTACCACCCTCTGTAAAAAAGTGTCTCCACATCTCTCTCCTAAAACTACCTCCTTCCAGTCTCATATCATGGCCCCGGGTGTGCCTCCCCTCCCTTACTTTGAGCTGCCCCTCTGTACCTGTCTTGTTTACTCCTTTCATGTACTTGAAGGTTTCAATCATATCCCCCCGTCCCTCCTCTCCTCCAGTGAGTACATGTCAAACTCCTTCAGCCTCCTCTCATATGGTAACCCCAGCCCCTTGATCATCTTTGTCTCCATGAACTTCACCCCCTCCAGTAACTTAATTTCCCTCTTCAGAGACGAGCACCAGTACTGCATGCAGTACTTCAGGTGCAGTCTAATGCTCTATACAGTGGCAGAATAACCTCTCCTCTCCTCGAGGATATACCTCTTGCAATGCAATCCAGCATTTTGTTGGCCTTTGCAGCTGCCTTCCTACATTGCGCTGAGCTGCTCAATGACCCTGTAATGAGCATCCCCAGATCCTTCTCCTCCTCTTTCTTGGCTAGCTGCACTCTCCCCAGCTGGTAACTCCTCCTTGGGTTTTTCACCCCAAAAAGCAGCACCTTGCACTTTTTGACATTGAACCCCAGTTGCCAGGTGTCTGACCTGGTTTCTAGATTTTCCAGATCATCCTGCAACCCCTGCCATCCCCCAGGTCATCCACCACCACTCTCATCTTAGTGTCATCAGCAAACAGACTGATCTTGCTCTTTATGTCCAATGATACGTCTACAGTGAATATCCTATACAATACTGGTCCTACCACCGAACCCTGTAGAACACCGTTCACCACTACTCTTGTGGATGAGAGCTCCCCACCCACCACCATCCTCTGTTGCCTTCCCTAAAGCCAGTTGCCTACCCATCTCACCAGCTTTGCACCCGCCCTTGTTCCTTCTAACTTACTTCCCAGCCTCCCATACGGCACTGAGTTGAATTCCTTACTGATGTCCAGGTACAGGTTGGTTCTATGTCATAAGGCTGACTGCCAAATGGCAATTGTCCTTATGGTGAGTGTACATCACTGAAATTCAATTTCAGCTATGTGAAACTCTGGCACCCCCTAATTGTAGAGTCTCAACTCCAGCGGGGTGCATGTCGGGGGGGTGCATCAGTGAGACAACAAAAATCCCCATCATGAGCCAGGCGCAACAAAATATGCCTGCACCCGGACCTGAACCCTGCATTCCCCCACTCCAAGCCAGCACCCACCACACCATAGTGCCAGGTCAGTGGCAGACCACGGCACCACCCCTAACAAACCCTATCACCCCATGCTCAGCTCCCTCACTCCCCCATGTGCATATACGTGTTGCAACATCCCATCACCTTTTGTGAGCCCTCCTCATCCAGTCACCCTGCCTACGCCCTCGCCATCGGGGCAGTCACCACAAGTGGTTTGCCATTTTGGTAAGCACCCACTTGTGGGTAGCCCACTTCACAGGATACCATACAGGACATCCACTGCATGGCCCACATCTAATTGCCTAGTTACCCAGTCATAGAACTCTACCAGGTTGGTTTGGCAGGATGTGCCACTTACGGAGCCATGCTGTCTGCTATCCTGTAGTCCTTCGGCCTCCAGGAGGGCCACCAGTCTCTCCTCCAGGATAGTCTCCATCAGCTTACCCATGATGGATGTGACTCTCAGTGGTCTGTAGTCCCCTAGTTCATCCTTGGGGCCACTCTTGCTGAGGGCACCACATGAGTCATCCTCCAATCCTGAGGTACATAGCCTTAGTGTAGTGAGGCATTAAATAGGTCTGCCAAAGGTCCCACCAGGATCTTTGCCAGCTCCTTCAGTACCCTGGGGTGGATGCCATATGGGCCTGGTACCTTGTCCACTCTCAGTGCCCTCAAACCCTCCATAACCCTGCCATGCATGATTTCCCTACCAGTCTTCCCTCCCCTTAGTTTCTGCCCTCCCTTCCCCCTTGAGTGTCACCCCCCCTCTCCTTAGTAAATGCTAAGCAGAAGTATTCATTTAGTGCTTCTGCCTTATCATCCCCTGCTTCCACCCATCCCCCCTACTTCCTAATCCTTACTGTATGGTCATTACGGTTCCTTTTCTCCCTGATGTACCTGAAGAAGTCCTTCTCCCCCATTTTAATGCCTGCACCAGCCTGAGCTCCGTAGACACCTTGGCTATCCTTACTGCCCTTGTCACCTCCTACGATTCATTCAGGTACTCCTTCCTGTCCTACCCCCTCCCTGTTTTTTTGTGCCTCCTAAAGGCAGCTCTTTTCCTCCTTACCTTTTCCATTACTTCCTTGCTCACCCAGCTAGGTTTCTTTGCCATAGCCTTCCTGCTTTTGGCCTTGCTGCAGGTTCTGGTTGCCTCTACTGTGCCCAGTTTTATGAGCTCCCACCTCTGGTTAGTGCCCATACTTGATTGAATTCTGGCCAGGTAACCTCGTACCACTTCCCCATCCTCCCAAAGTTGGCCCTCCTGAAGTCCAGCACTCTTCTGCCAAATTCCACTCCTTCCTTACCCATATCCAATGTGAACCATACTGAGTGGTGGTCACTCCCCACCAGTGATTCTTCCACCCCAAGTTCCCCTTACAGACTCCCCATTTGCCAGCATGAGGTCAAGGGTATTCCCTAACCTGATTGGTTTGCTGACCATTTGCATCAGGAAGCTGTCCTGGAAGGCATCCAGTAGTACCTGCTCCCTTCTATTCCTGGTTGTTGGGGTACTCCAATCTACTCCTGGAATGTTGGAGTCCCCCACAATCACAACACTACCCTTCTCACAGGTCCTCCTGATCTATCCCACTAGTCCCCTGTCTAACTCTTCTGTCTGAGAGGGCGGCCTGTACACCACTCCCATCCTGAGAGTCCTATTCTTGGAATCCTGGATTTGCATCCATAGTGACTCCATACTATCCTCCTCCCCTTCCTCCTGTACACACTTCAGTCCTTTCCTCACATATAGTACCACTCCTCCTTTCCCAGTTACTGTATCCTTATGAAATATCCTGTACCCTGGTATTGACAGGTCCTAGGCATTGTATTGGTTGGCCCATGTTTCAATGATGACTGCAATGTCCACCCACCCCTCTGCCATGAGAGTCTGTAGCTCTGCAGTTTTCTTCCCAAGGCTCTTAGCATTCAGGGTGACCACCTTCCACCCCTTCCCCCTTCTACCCTCCTTTACTAGCATCATCACTAGTATTTTCCCTTTGTCTTTTGTCATGGTTATGGGGGTAAGCTCATATGGCTTCCCAACCTGTGGTTATCTAGTTCTCTAATACAGTGGCGTGAAAAAGTATTTGCCCCTTCCTGATTTTCTCTATTATTGTATATTTGTCACACTAGATGTTTTCAGGTCTTTAGACAAAATGTAATATTAGATAAAGGGAACCTGAGTGAACAAATAACACTTGTTTTTTTTTTTACTTATTTCATTTATTTAATGAAAACAGTTAACCAACACCAACTGGCACTGTGTGAAAAAGTAATTGCCCCCCTTACACTTAATAACTGGTTACGCCACCTTTAGCTGCAATGACTGCAACCAAACGCTTCCTATAATTCAATATCAGTCTTTCACATCGCTGTGGAGGAATTTTAGCCCACTCTTCCTCACAGAACTGCTTTAATTCAGTAACATTGGTAGGTTTTCGAGCATGAACTGCTCGTTTCAGGTCCTGCCATAGCATCTCTATTGGGTTTAGGTCTGGACTTTGACTAGGCCACTCCAAAACTTTAATTTTACTTCTTTTCAGCCATTCTGATGTGGACTTGCTTTTGTGTTTTGGATCATTGTCTTGCTGCATGACCCAACTATGCTTCAGCTTCAGCTGATGGACGGATGACCAGACATTCTCCTTAAGAATTTTCTGGTACAGAGCAGAATTCATGGTTCCTTCAATTATGGCAAGTTTTCCAGGTCCTGAGGCAACAAAGCATCCCCACACCATCACACTACCACCACCATGTTTGACTGTTGGTATGATGTTCTTACTGTGGAATGCTGTGTTTGCTTTACGCCAGACATAATGGGATCCATGTCGTCCAAAAAGTTCCACTTTGGACTCATCTGTCCATAGAACATTTTCCCAAAAGGCTTGTGGATCATCCAGGTGCTTCTTGGCAAATGAAAGATGAGCATTTATGTTCTTCTTGGTTAGCAGTGGTTTCCACCTTGCTACTCTCCCATGAAGCCCATTTTTGCCCAGTCTCTTTCTGATTGTGGAGTCATGAACACTGACCTTAGCTGAGGCAAGAGAAACCTGCAGTTCTTTGGATGTTGTTTTAGGATCCTTTGAGACATCCTGGATGATTTTACGCTGTGCCCTTGGAGTAATTTTGGCAGGCCGCCCACTCCTAGGAAGATTCACTACTGTTCCAAGTGTTCTCCATTTGGAGATTATGGCTCTCACTGGGGTTCGATGGTGTCCCAGAGCCTTAGAAATAGCTTTGTAACCCTTTCCAGACTGATAGATAGCAACGACTTTTTTTCTGATCTTTTCAGGAACTTCCTTTGAGCGTGGCATATGTGCTTGTTGAATCTTTGGGCTGGCAACGTGATTCTGATGGTAAGGGTCAAAATAAGTGAGGTTTATATTGAGCAGGGCTGGCTGTAATCAAGCCTGGCTGTGTTCAATCAGCTGACTCTAATTATCCCTTTAATTGGGTTGATTTAACTAGGGGGCAATTACTTTATCACACAGTGCCAGTTGGTGTTGGTTAACTTTTTTTCATTAAATAAATGAAATAAAATAAAAAAAAAAACAACAAGTGTTATTTGTTCACTCAGGTTCCCTTTATCTAATATTACATTTTGTCTAAAGACCTGAAAACATCCAGTGTGACAAATATGCAATAATAGAGAAAATCGGGAAGGGGGCAAATACTTTTTCACACCACTGTACATTAACTCTTGCATGGCCGCGGACTGATATATCAGTCCAAAATTTGTATATGTTCTAATTCTGTCTGTAGCCTAAGGGTTAAGAGTTTTTTTTTATAAAAAGGCTAAGAAAAATCTAGAAAGTTCATGGGCCAAGAGGCATCACCTGACCATGCACTGAATCTCCATAAACTCATGGTCAGGTACCAAATCTCATTTTCCTTCCCCAAAAAAACACTTAGAGTCAGCCCTTATAGGGTATGCATCATAGAATTTTAATGCACTTCCAAGGGGCATAAGGACATTCTGCCTTCAGCCTTCTGCCTTACTACACCCCTGGTGCATGCAATGAAATCCTACAATGCAGGATAATAAGGGAGGACTGTGTTTATGTTCTGGAGCAACACATCTTTTGGTTTGTGTTTCTGTGTGGGGCAACAGTGCCATCAGCTCTGAGTACAAGTTTAAAATTCCTGGCTACACACCTGTGCTGCCCCAACAAAAACTGTGTACTTGCCTTTGGTAGCAAGAACACTGCACCTCAATATTCACATGGCTAGTAGTAAGCTGCTCACCTGCACTTGACCCCCCCCCAGTATACAATTATGTATGGGGTGGGTGAGTTTGGTTCATGTGAAGGGAGAATAGCTTATTTATTTATTTGAATTTTAGTAACCGGGTGATCCCGCTGAGGTCATGCAGTCACTTTTTTCAGGGGCAACCCAGACAAACAAATACAATACAATTCAAATACAACATAATACAGTACAATACAATACAAAGTAATGCTATAGACAATCAGTACACAGTTTATGAGGGTAGCTAAGCAGTAGTGAATGAGATATACAGTCAAGCTGGATTGGTAGGTCAAAAAGTTACAACGTTGAGTACATAATAGATATATAAAATTACAAAGTTATTTACAGAGAGATTTACAAAAGTTACAGATCAATATACATTTTTACAAAATTCATATAGTAGAGCTCAATTGATATTAATTCAGCAGATAATCGTAAAAAAATGTGATAGATCTAGGTTGTACATAGTAGAGCATAGAGGAAGCAAGCTTTGAAAATGCACCTGAGACACTTAATTGATAGTAAATAGTCTGTCAAGCAGGCAAAAATTAGCAAAAACACGTGCAGGATGGAGGTTTGAGCAGGTATGTAGCAACCGCTTTTTTGAATAGTGATCGACAGGGGCAAGAGAGAAGATGAGGTGGAAGCACATTCCAGGCTGTGGTGGCAGAGTAGGTGAAAGATTGCCTCCCAGTGAGATGATGAGGTTTCAGGGTTGCTAGAATAGGTACAGTGGAAGACCTGAGTAGATGAACAACTTCTTAGTGATAGCCAATATCCCTTAGACAAGCTAGGTTAAAAGGATTCACTAGCTCATATGCAAAACATAATGTGAGGTACTGTAGCCTTAAGTCATAATCCAGCCAAAGTAGGGTAGTCATGATGTCACAGTGGTGTTTTTTAGGATCAGCCCCTAAGGCAAAGTGCTATATTCTATAATAGAGTTGTCTGAGCCTGGCAACAGATGAGGGATGGGCAGAGTGAAGTAGAGGTGCACTATAGTTGAGTACAGGGAGAAGGGATGTGGTAGCAATTTTCTGGTAGGAGGTGACGGATAAAAGGGGGTGGAGTAAATATAGCAGACCTAATTTCTGGTTGATAGTTTTAGTTAGCAAGGAGACGTGGGTCTCAATAGAGAAGGCTGAGTCAAGATTCATTCCTAAGTATGTACAGTAAAGGTTTGGACTACTTCTATGGAATCCTCTGATGGTGAGCAAATATTGAGGGGGTATTGTAAAGATGCTTTAGAGATTTTAGAGGTGGGATTATGGAAAAACATGGATTTTTTTTGTATTAAGAATTAGATGGTTTATTCGAGAGTATTGAAATCTGAGTTAAAGCTTTGATTAAACCAGACCATGTTATTGGTGGAACAGAATAGAATTGTGTCATCTGCATAAAGTTGCAAGGATGTATCACTGCAGAAGATGGGAAGCTCATTGATGGACAGCAAGAAAAGTAATGGACTAAAGATAGATCCATGGGGAACATCATGTGTTATAGGCTGAGAGAAGACAGTGATCCAGACCACTTCACCCTTTGGGATCTTCCAGTGAGATAACTCTTTAGTCAGGTTAGCACTAAGCAGTCCAGACCCATAAAGTTAAGTTTTCTTAGTAGGCGGTGGTGGTTGACAAGGTCAAAGGCCTTTGTCAGGTCAACAAATACAGCTCCCATGACAAAGCCTTTATCACTTGCATTGAGAATGTTGACAGAGACCTTTACAAGGGCCATAGTTGTACTATAGTTCCTTCTAAAGCCATGCTGGCAGTTGGTGAGTAGGTCATGTGTCTCCAAATTGGACTGTAACTGGTTATAAAGTATTTTCTCTTGAATTTTAGCCAGGGGGAACAGAATTGACATGGATCTGCAGTTTTTGATGGCATGAGAGCCACCTTTGTGGAGAGGGATGACCACAGCCACTTTCCATTTGCTCAGAACAGATCTGGAAAGGAAGGATCTGTTTAATAGTTTACTGAAAGGAGAAGCAAGGGCAAGATCCCCTAATTTAAGGAACTTGGGCTCAATGTTATCATGGCCAGGGAACTCTCTTCCTTGAGCTTTAATAACAACCCTGAGAACTTCCTTTTTGGTTGTGATTTTTAAGTGGAAAGCAGGGCACAAGCCTAGACTAGCATGGGGTTGTGAGGATGTTGATAAATCAGGGGTTGGCAAAAGATGTGATGTGTACCTATCCAGGTCCATGAAAAATGTATTTATTCCATCAGTCATGGAAGGGGGGATTGTAGGAAGTTGCCCACAGATAGAATTGAACTAGGACACTGCAGTGATTTACCTTTAATTAATTAGTTAATTTGTTTCCAAAATTCCTTAGCGTTGCTAAGGTTTTCTGTTTTAAGTGAGTGATAGTATGCTCTTTTGGCTACCTGTAGCTTGTTTTTAAAAGAGTTTCTCAACTGTCGATAAGCCAACCAGTCAGAGTGAAGATGACTAATCTTGAAGGATTTCCAGACAGCATCCCAGCTCTTCATGAGGGACCTTATTTCTTCGGACAGCCAAGGTACTTTGATGCCTTTGGACCTGTGCTTGGTTAGGGGAGTGTGCCTGTTGAGAATGTTGGTAAAGGTCAAAATGAAATAGTCTAGGGCCTGATCAGTTATGGGCAGATCAATAAGTGGGCCCCAATCATCATTATTAACTGAGGTTAGAAACTCATTTATGATAAACTGTGTCATATTTTGGGACTCCAGGATTTTGGGAGGCGGTGCTTCAAAATTGTTGCACCATACTCGATAGACAGGTGAATGGTCACTGGTACATTTGGAAAGTACACTAGCTGATGTGATCCTGTGGGAGCAGTTGGACTCTATTCAGTCTAAGAGTGTTAATGACCCAGTCTTGCAGTTTAGTTGAGTGAGGTCATTTATGTGTCGTGTGAAGTTCCTGTCTGATAGGATTGGTTTAGCCTTATTTTTATTATGAAAAAGCCATTCATTATTAAAGTCCCCACAAAGCACTATATCATGTGTGGGAAGATCAGATTGGGATGACATAAAGGAGGGTAATGCATTGGTTGCAACTTTGGGTGGGAGATATACTGTATACATCCAATTATTAGTTTTTTTTACATTACCAAGGGTTAGGGATATGAACACCAATTTAAACAGAAAGAAGAATATCCACAGGTGATGTGATTTCTGAGGCAGATTGACTAGCTTTTACATAAATTAGAACACCACCACCCTTTTTTCTTACATGGTCCTTCCTGAAGCACGAGTAGCCTTGGAGGTCTACCTCATGTTGGTGTATGCCAGGCTTAAGCCAAACCTCTGTTATGCCAAGAATATCAGGGTTATGCTGATCAGTGCAGGATTGGAGCTCAACCATTTTGGGGTGGGGACTTTGTGGATTTAAGTGAGCAATTTTGATGCCTTTTATGCTAAGTCTGATATGTATTGATGGTAATGCAGGGACAAGTACTGGACCAGTGGGTCCAGGGTTAAGTTTGATATCACCTGCACAAGTAAGGAGTTGGAACATATGTAAGAATATTGCTAACTTTAGTGGGGATAGGCCAGCAGGAGTATGATCAATCCACTTTATAAAGCAGAGGAAACCCAGTGTACAGATTCCAAGGTAGAATGCATCCTTTTTACACCAAAGAAGAAGATAGTTAGGTAATGCAGTCTCATGGTAATAAGCATAGACCGGGGAGACTCAGAACAGGTGAGCAGGTACTCTAGACTGTACACAATGAGAGTGTCTATTAGTGAGAAAGATATAACACAGAAAAGAGCAAGAACAACTATGTGATCTGCCATGTTGCACACAGGAGTTATGGAATTATGACTATTAGTCCAGTATAATGATGGGGCCCCGATTGGCAATCATCCAAGGTCAGAAAGAGGAAAAATTTAATTGCAGAGTAAGAAGAGGAATGAGGAGACACAAGGAAGCTGTCTAGATGAGGGCAATATGTGTGGGGCAATGACAGGGTAGAGGGAGGGGCTATCTTTGAACAAAGATTAGGGTGGCAGAGGGATTCTGGCTCACAGATAGAGTTTAGAGTGTCAGGAGACTACTGTTGCAGGCAACACTATAGAAATAGACACAGCTGAAAACAAATTGAGTGTAAAAAGACTAAGTGGGGGCAGTCTTGATCAAAGATAAGGTGGGTGAGGTATTGTGGTCCACAGAGAGTGTTCATGGTGCCAGGAAAGAAAGGGAACTGGCAACACTTAATTTAGGTTTAACCCAGTATTGACACTGTTGCAAAATGTATATTTTAATATACCTTAATATGACCAAGCACAGGTTAGAGTACCCCTGTGTTGAGTCAGCAAAGGCTTGTGAACTCTTTAAACAGCAAGGGTTAGTGAATAATGTACAGCAAAATGTATATTATTAGTATGGCAAGGGCAGGGTATGGTTTTACCCTGTTTTGAGTCACCAAATGCTTGTGAAGTCTTAAAATAGCAAGACGTAGAGTGTAATTTACTGTAACTGATATCACTTTTACAGTTTAAAGTAGGATTTCCTATACCTTAATAGAACATAGACAGACACCCTGTAAAGGTGGTTCTGTATAGTCTGTAAACAGGAAAGTGGGGACTTAGTCACATGGCTAAGTACCACTATATAAGACAGACCGGCAAAGGTGGGGGTGATTGGGGGCAGGTGGGGAGCCGCTGCACAGCATCGGTGGGAAGAGAGGACCTGATCATAATTAAAAGTAGCAGTAAACATTAATACAGCAGAAGGTCTAAAAATAATAATAATAAAAAATAGATGGGATCCCACTGAATCTATTATAATTTATAACAATGAAAAGTACACCAAAGATAATTGCTAGCTCCTTTGTTTTAGTCAGTCTTTGAACTGCAGTTGGAAACAAATGAAAAGCTGATCTGGGCAATATAAGGCATGGCTTCTGAGTCAGATCAGAGGCTGTTGAGTTTATGTTTTCAAAATATTTTATTTTCTGTTTTAAAAACATTATGTCCCCTCAAAATGTGCTTGAGAAGTTAATGTATTGCATTTTTTTCTTCATAAGGTTTGAGTAAGCTAGCTATTGCACCATACACCAAATGATTATATACAGCCAGCGCAAGTTGGCTTGGCAGGCATTTCTTAGTGCCCAAACTAAGACAGTGGCGTAGCTAATGTGATTCTGAATTGGAATGAGATAGTGACAGCAGGGAGGGGATCTTGCAACTGGCCATTTACCACCAGGGCAGCACTTGTTTCACAAAAGGGGGGTTGTTTCATATGCAAATAAGACACCATGTTTTCTGGCAGTGTCCAGGGTTGTGGAATTTGTCAGCTGTTTCTTCTTTCTTGCAGATTTGACTGATGTTAAGATATTGGTCAATTCATATAAGTTTTATGGATTGGCAGTGGCACATTTTTGAACATTAAAACATTGCCAACAGTGTGAGTTTCTCTTCTCCCGTCAAATTGTTGGTTTTAGTGACAATAATAAAATAAATATGAGCAAACATTGATTATCCAGTACTGTTATTAGCACTGATCACACTAAATTATACTTTAATGTTTCAATGAATTGGCATATTTTAACATATTGGGATTTATTAGCACTGGCACATTGGACATTATATCAATAATCATTTATTATGTCTCATAGATATTCTTATCTTTTCATTTATCAAGTTTTCCATTTCCCTTTCTCCCCCCTCCTTTTCTTCCACTTTACTTTTTTCCTTTTAGTGCCTACTATATTTGGGTCATGGAATTATGAAATACAGACATTGAGATACTTATGGCTTTTAGCTGGCTGTAGTGATCATTTGCATTATAATGCTGGTTTTTGAATTTGTTCCTGGTCCATTGTGACTATTTGAGCATAAATTTCTTACTAATGTCTGACATCCTGTGCAAACATATTGATCACTGTTTTTGATCTCTAGCCCTGTATATGTTTTTTTTTCTTGACAAAGGGGCTGATATTGACTAAATAATAAGATAATTATTGTCATGTAATTCTGTTAACGTCTTTTATCATTCTGCCTGGTGATATGACTGTTTTTAATAAGTTTTCTTAAATGTAATTTCACTTGCACATTGTTCTCATGTGAATCTGAGTAAATGATTAACACTGCTGCTTGTGTGGAGTCTGTGTCTGGTTTGGGTTCAGGTGAGAGGGGTCTGAGAGTGTCAGGTGTGTGTGTGTGTGTTCCATGAAAGTGTCCCTTGGGGAGGTCAGCCAGAAGACTGGTCTGGGTATCATCTGGGTCGCTGTGTGTGAGAAGTCTATGTAAGCTTTGTGGTGATAGCTTTAATGCTTATTTGAGTGGATAAAGTGTATGAGCACAATTACTAGTGTGAATGGACCTAAGTGGGGCTGGTTACCTTGATGTGCTACCGAGGCTTATCACAATGCAACATTGTAACTCAAAGTCAGTCTGTTAGTCTGACATTTCTGGTGATTGAAAGGCTTTCTCACTGTTTGGGAATGTAAGTATGTGCATTATAGCTTTACATTTCATATTTAGAGTATACACTACAGATTAAATGATGCTTGTGTTGTTGGGGGGCACAAACAATGGTGAGGGGGTAGTAGTGTTGCAGCTTTGTGTACCAATTTTAAATCACTGGTTACATGCACCCCCGCAACTGCTTCTTCCTCCCCATCTCCTACAGGTAGCTCACACACCTGCCCACACTTCCCATCTTTATAAATATTTTTCTTTAATGCAAGTGGAATGGGGTGCCCACCCCCACTACTGATTTTTTCTCACTCAAGGTCACTCACCCACCAGCCCACACTTCCAAGCTTTATGAATGTATATATCATGACAAACAAAAAACTCTGGTTAATGCATCAGTTAGGGTTGTTCCACAGTGACAAAAGTGAGGAAATTCAGTGTTAGGGTTGCCACACCTTGCACCCCATGCCCACCCTGCCCCCACCAATAGGTATTGGGGTGTGTGTTGGGGTCATCGGTCCTAACTCTCACTCCATTCTCCTATACTGTACCACATCAGCTTGTTTACACATGGAATGGGGTGAGAGTAAGGACCGATAACCCCAGCGCACATGCCCCAATGCCTATTGGTGGGGATGGGGTGGGTGTAGGGTGCAAGGGGTGGCAACCCTAACACTGTATTTCCTCACTTTGGATGCTGTGGAACAACCATAACTGATCCATTAAATTACTTTTTTGCCATGAATTTCCCTTCTTTTTGAGAGAGCGCGTTATAAATAGTGAATGGAATATGTGTCCAGAATTGTGCGTACATCCATTCAACAGTCACCCAGCGCCATGAGTGATCAATGTAACATGCACAATTCAGCAACCATAAGTCCCAGTGACCCACAAATTATCACAGTCAAGGATGTATTATTAATCTTTGCACATTCCAAATGCCAGGCAAATCGGACATATAGTTCAGAAGTTATTGAAGCATAATGAACCAAATATTCATTTGTCAGAGTGGCACAATTCCATACCTGGTAATGTTTTACACACCAAACCACTGAAAGGCACCTCTGTACCACTAGGGCTACCTACACTATAAATTTCAAGCCATTAGCACCATGCAGAACACTATGTGCAAAATGTTAAATGTGTCACACAGTATCTCCACAGCAAATTATTTTTCAGACATGTAAACAACATAAGTCACATCTCCAGGACATCCACACAACACCCTCTAAATTTCATGTGAAAAGAACAAACCGTTCCAGAGATATTCAATTTGTATGATTCTGCACCTTTAAGAAGTCTTCCACCACAAAATGGCAGAAATTGCAGCTGAAAATTCACTAAAATGGCAGACCTGGTGGCTGCAAAATCAGTAACTGCAAAGTGGGCTAACTTCAAATGGCAATAACTCTGGAACGGAACAATGTTTTTCCACCAAACAAAAACTGGCATGTTCCTTCAACAAAGGTCATTCTATCTGCTAAGGTTTAGACCAATCAACCACACACTGGCTGTGCTATGCATCAAGGAAGACAGTGTATAAAAATAGCAAAAACATAATGTTTTGCACTGCACTATGCAAATGCAAAAACACTAACAGCAATGCTAATGCAAACGATGGTGGAAACAGTGAGGCAAAAGAAAATAGTAATGCTAATGGTAACGCAAATGCAAACACAAACAGTAACACACATGATGATGCAAATGGAAACAATAACACAAATGGTAAGAGAAATGCAAGCGCAAACATAAATGAAAACAGAAATGGTAACGCAAACGCTAACAGCAACAGAAATGCAAATGGTAATGAAAACAATAACGCAAACACTAACAGTACCAGAAATGCAAAAGGTAATGAAAATGATAACAAAAATGCAAACGGTAACTTAAACACAAACAGAAACACAAATGGTAATGGCAACGGTGATGCAGAAGGAAACAGTAATGCATTCGACAATGGAAATGCTACTGAAAATGCAAACGCTAAGGCCAACAGAAACGCAAATGGTAATGAACATGCAAACAGTAATGGTAATGCAATTGAAAACACAAATGGTTATGGTAACACCAACGATGATGCCAAAGGAAACAATAATGCAAACGTAAATGCAAGTGCATACTCAAATGCAAATGGTAATGCACACAGTTATGGTAACGCAATTGGAAAAGCAAATGCTTATGGTAACACCAACAATGATACCAAAGGAAACACAAACATAAAAACAAATGCAAGTGCATACGCAGACACAAATGGTAATGCACACGATGAAGGAAAAGTAAACGCAAACAAAAACAATAACAGAAACGCAAATGGTAACAGTAACGCAAAGGCAAGCACAAACACAAAGGGTAACACACACGGTGACATAAATTGAAATGCTAACACAAACGGTTACATAAATGCAAATAGTGACAGTAACAGAAATGTAAATGCAAACAAAAATGGTAACAGAAACAGAAAATGTAACAGTAGCACAAATGCAAGCGCAAATGCAAAGAGTAACACACAGAGTGACATAAATGGAAATGCTAACAGTAACGTAGATGCAAGCGGAAATGCTAACAATAACAGCAACACAAACCCATACCCTTTTTTTCCCAAAAAGGTGCATTCAAAAACATAGTGAATACAAAGAATGTATGCATAATAATGGCCCTCAGAGCAGAAAATCAGCACTTGGAATATTAAATTCCTTGTATCTCAGGAACTGTATGACACAGAAAAAAATTTAAAATCTCATATTATTTACGACTTTACAGGCTAATTTTGCACTTTGCCCCCTAGAGGGGGACTAAGCATTCTTCTGACGAAAAGTCCATATCTCAAACTGTTTTCGTGATACGGACCCCAAAAGGCACAGCGGACACTGTAATGTTAGCCTATGGGAAAGATCATCAACTTTAGAGTGTAGTAACTTTGCAGCCCTCTAATATTTTGTCACCAAGCCACTAAAAGGCAAATCTGTGAGATCTTGGCTTTCTTCCCTCCAAATTTCAGCCCAAAAGACCAAACCGTTCTTTTGCAGCAGGGTGCAATAGTGTTGCAAAGTACTTTCGCAAATCACGACACTTTCGTTAATGAAATCATAAAAGTGTCACATATGCCACACTACTCTGTGACACTACTTTTTACAAAAATGTAAAAACATATTTATGGGGTGTTTTACCTCTCAAAAAAGACATGGCTAGCATTCTCAGGGCTCAACTAGGTGAACACAACAAGAATTGTGTCCCTAGAGGGTCCCAAATTTAAATGCCAAGCATTTCTGTGACCACCAACTGAAAATAAGATGGCTCATTTGTGACGCTACAAGGTCATTTGCAACACTAAAAACTGCATTTGCTACACTTTTGCATATTTTGTTAACTTTTGCCATTGACTTTAATGGGAAACTTGTTTTTTGAATAACTTTTGAACCGTTTAATATTTTTTCACGAATCTTCAAAAGGCACATCAGGGACCCCGGCTGCATGTTTCCTGAAGGTTTTGGACTGGTCATACAAATTGCGCAACCTGTAGGTGTGAGCAAAGAATGGGCAAAAATACATAATTTGTGAGTCTTTCAAAGCTCTGTAGCTCCGCAACTGTTTTCTCATAACGAAACTTGGCAAGTCCAGAGATCTATGGTATCAAACAGTGCATGCCAAATCTCAGGCAAATCTGTGGCATGATGGCAAAGTTATTAAGCTGCCAAATTTCAGATTTAACCTTAAATGGAGTACGCAACCCTAACTATAGTGACACTACCGTGCCACTATGATATAAAGATAAATAGGAAATAGGTTGATAGATAGATAGATAGATAGATAGATAGATAGATAGATAGATAGATAGATAGATAGATAGATATCAAATCAAATCTTTATTTAACCATGTGAAACACTACTGATTGAGACTCATTTTCAAAGTGGGCATGGTCAGCACCACAACAATGAAGATATGACAATTAAGATAATATAAGACATGGTTAAAGGTAATATCAGTAATAACAACAACCCAAGCTTTTTACAATATTTACAGTATATACATCTCACATTAGCCTGTGACAGCAGTACCCTGGAAGTAATAAGGCAGACAGGTATGGAGGAGGATAACAACACATCAACAAATGGTAATAGGAGATAGGGGAGAGGATGGGTAGAGGATAAGGTAGTAGGGTAGAGATGGTGGTGGTAACATGGGGATATTAGATGTGTTAACAAGTGTAGACAGGACAAGGAGAGGGCAACATATCAGCAGAAGGACTAAATGTAGTCACCTGGGAGGCTTAACAAGAGTTTAGGGATAACAGCTGCAATTGTGATCTATATAGATATAGATATAGATATAGATATAGATATAGATATAGATATAGATATATTAGAGGCAAAAAACTCAGTTTAATGCATCAGTTAGGGTTGTTCCACAATGACAAAAGTGAGGAAATTTGATGTTAGGGTTAAAAGCCCTCCTTAGACACCCCCGGCCACACCCCCAACTGGCATTGGGGTACGCATTGGGGTCACCAGCCCTAACTCTCATCCTATCACATGTGTGAAGAAGCAGAGGTATAGGAGAATGGGGTGAGAGTTAGAACCGACAACCCCAATGCGCACCCCGATGTTGGTTGGGGGTGTGGGTGGGGGTGTCCATAAGCCAACCCTCACACTGAATTTCCTCGCTTTTATCGCTGTGTGGAACAACCCTAACTAATGCATTAAACAGAGTTTTTTTGCCTCTAATTTCCCTTCTTTTTGAGAATGCTGATGAGAAACAGTGAATGTAATGCGGCGGCAGAAGTGAGGAGCCCTTTGGGCCCCGCACTCCCGCCACGTGATGACTTGTGACACAGTAACAGGAACATCAATGCAAACAGAAGCCTGAACAGTGGTGCACATGGTAACGCAAGTGTGAATGGCAACACAAAGGGTAACACACATGGTGGCATAGACAGTAACAATGCCTGTTGTTGGGTGGAGGGTGGGGGAGTAGGGCAGGGGGTATTAGGGTTGGTAACCCTAGTGTTAAATTTCCACACTTTTGTCACTGTGGAAACAACCCTAACTGATACATTAATGAAGTTATTTGCAAAGAATGTCCTTACTTTTGAAAAGTGTAATATAAATAATAAATGGTATGTGCTGGAAGGGCCCCGTGACCCCAATTAAGCTGCCCAGTATTTGCATAATGATATAGAGTTTGTTGGAGCGCAGGCTATCTAGGCCCTGCGCTCCTACTTATACATAACTACAGAGCCATACAGCATCCCAGTAGGGAAAGGAACCCTTGTAACACTAATTTGCCAATACTGTATCTCAGTAACCATAGCAGCTATGGAAAAATTTCCAGCGCTGTTGTAATCATGACAGCGAGAACTCCTCATGAGATAAATCCACAAAATCCATATATCATGTTGTTTCTGAGATTTGGACCCCAAAAAGAGCTGTGGGTACTAACTCTGAGGGCATAATACTGGCCTACTGATATGAAAATTAGCCATTAGAATACTAATTTCCAAATATCTCAGAAACCATACAAGGCAGAACAAAAGTGCAACATTCATGGTATTTATGGCTTTCCAACCACTTCTGTGACAAAAAGTCTGTATTTTGAATCATTTTCGAGATGCAGGCACTGAAAGGTGGGATGGGTGCTGTAATGTTATCCTATGGGAAATTTCTCAAATTTGGAACGCTGAAACTATGGGCCTGTTGAATGTTGTGGGACCGAACCACTAAAAGGCACATCTGTGGGACCAGGACTTGAGACCCTACAAATTTCAGGCCAAAAGCACAATCCATCTTGGCACAATGAAGTGACAAAGAAAACAAGACATTAGAAAATGTGTTTGTGCAGTGTTATTGTGATTACTTTAATGTTTTCATGGCACTCCTATCTCTATAATGAGAATGTTGTCACACACAGAAAAATGTTGAGGTTACTTTTTTTTTGATCAACATTGTTTTCATAGCAACAAAATATGTTACCATGATCAGAAAATGGCAAAATGGTGCAACAAGTTTGAAAAACATATTTCCAGACCAGCTGGTGAAAAACTAATGCCAGGGTCATGTTCCTCAAGACCCAATTATGTAAACACAACTGTTGGTGTTTACCAAAGGGAATTATTTTTTGACTTACAATGTTTTTTATCTCTCGCTAACTAAAAAAAAGATAGCAGCAGCATGAAAACAAATTCAGGGAGCATGACAACAAAAATGGGATCGCGAAAGTTTTCACAATGCACATATGCATTTTCCCATAGGCTACAGTGGGACATGAAAAAATTGAATAACTTTTGAACAAAGCAATATTTTTTCAGCAAGTCTTCAAAAGGCACCAGTTCAACTCAGGCCACATGTAGAAAAACACATTTGAATCCAATGAAATGCACTCTTCAATCTATTATGGCTTACTGAAAAAACTGTGTAAAAGTTGGCACTTTTACATGTTTTGAACACCCTACAGTTCCACAACTATACATCCGACTGGAACGAAACTTTCCAGATCCAGAGATACATGGTTGGCAGTTGGGCATGCAATATTTCAGGCAAATTGGACAAATGGCTCCAAAGTTATTAAAGTGCAAACTTTTAGGTTTAACATAGATGTGACTGTGCAACCCTAACTATACATATGTGTGTATACATATATATATATATATATATATATATATATATATATATATATATATAATAAGTAGTCCATGGTGCCCAGCCCTGGTATCACTTCTCTTGACCCCCTTCCTTCCAGGTCACCCACCCTCATTCCCCAACAAGCCTGGCACTGGGGTGCCCTATCCCAGTCTCAGAATGTATCTGAAATGAAGAAAATTTTCCCTCAATGTTTTTTTATCCCTGTAAAAAAGGAAAACATCCATTGATGTCTGGTATACCGTTAGTCTCTCCACTCAACCCTCCCACCCAGCACATACTACACCACACCCCCAAGTCCTTACTTACCCACCAGGGGTCCAATGCCGTACTACTCTTTGGTCCGCAGACACGTCTTCACTCTTTAAAGCTAGACCATGAACTGAGTAAATCAGACATGCAGTTCAATGTATTTCTAAGGGGTTTTAAACCTAGTGGCATAACTTGGCCATTGTTTAATACTTTTGCCCCAGATTTTTAACATGCCTTTTTGGGGACCTCGCCACATGAACAATGGCAGTGAAATTAGACAAATCTGTCTCAAAAGGTGATTTTGCAGTCTGCGCAAAATCACCTTTCAGACAGGAGCTGAAAACTTTCTCCATTCTTCTTCATGAGGTGGGGTCATAAGAAGGCTATGTTAAAAATGTGGCTTAAAAATATTAAAAACAAGAAAGTTATAAGCCTACTTTGAAATTTGCGAACACAGACTTTTGGCAGTTTTCAATATTCTGACCCCTAATTTTCAAGATAGCCATTTTCTTCACAGCAGAATGTGACAGTTGTCATTTTTCAAAATCTGGCCAAAATGTATTTTCATACCTGTGGCATGGAATGACGTTTTGGTGGCAAGAAATGATGTTTTGGTGGGGATTTGAAAATTGTCATCTACTAGGTTCATTAGGTGGGATAATAAGAAGGATAGCTGAAAATATGGTGTACAAATACAGTAAATACAGTAAAATGTCTAGGTTATGAATATTTGTTACACTAGAGCATAAGAACATAAGAAAGTACTGGCAGAAGGTGACCATGTGATCCATCTAGTCTGCCTATTTGGGCTACCTTCCCCAGTCTTTTTTCCTTCCTAAGCTTCTGCAGTGCCTATCCCATGCTAGCTTAAACTGTCTCACTGTCTTTGCTGCCACAACTTCTGGGTGCAGACTCTATTGCTCCACCACCCTTTTGGTGAAGAAAAACGTCCTGATGTTTGTAACAGGGAGCTCCTGTCACTCTTGAGGACTGACCTTTCCTTAAATCTGTTGCTACAGCTCTTGTATTTCTTAGCCTAATCTATTCTTTACAAATTCTAGTCCATAAGGTTGGCCACCTATGGGCACCCCCTCCCATTTCTTGACTATGCTATTGCATCCTCTTTAGTTTTCCTTTTCCCTCTCAGGTCCTCATACAGGGACATTATTGTTGTGACCTTCAAGCACATGTAAAACAGGTTGTGTTTATCATTGTTGGATTTAGTATATAATAGCACTAGGTCATAATATACCTTATGTTTCTGAAACCTGTAAATGTTGAAAATACCATGGCACTAGGTGCTTTTGATAATGGTAAAAAGTACTAGGTGACTATTACAGAAATTTAGGTAGTTGTGCTGTTCAAAATGCATGTAAATTTCTGTAAATTGAACAAGTCTAAATGCCATGTCAATTTGCATGTATCCCATGATGCTTTGCAGTAGGCATGATGTTGTATTTCTTTAAAACTTGATTTGTTACCAATGTTCTTTGGGGTAACCTTTCTTTCAGTGATTCTGCATTGAGGTTCTTTGTCTATAGCTTTTTTTTTCTTTTTGGGCCCCCACTGCCCAAGCAAATGGGGCCCGCATAGGGGTGAAGGTTGAATCTCAACTGATAAGTTAGATCAGAGATCAGTGTCAGTAGGTACTGGCTAAGTGCAGAGAAAGGACATACATAGTCAGTTGCTGCAAACTGATGTACTGAAGAAGGAATAAGTCATTGCAGAAGCTTATTTCTTGTATTTTGAATAAACATCACACAGAGATTGTGTGTTGAACCTGAGGTTCTGTGTCTAGTTCATCTGTTATCCCACAACCCATCCACAGACTTGATATTAGACATGGGATAACTTGCTGAAAGGGCCTGGACTGGCTGAAGAGTGATGTTTCTGGTGGATATCGCTCAGATATCCCAGGTGGACCGATGCAGCAGGAGTTGCCAGAGTAGAAACCCAGAGAAGAAAGTCTGTGGAGCTCTGACCAGAACCATGGCTGACAGATGAACAGAAGCTGCTGCCTGGACAGGACCTGGGAGCTCAGAGTATGGCCAAGCCTGAAGATGATGAAGAGATGCAGGTTGAGGCAGACTGGAGATGTGAGAGACTACACCCAGGAGGTGGAGACCCTGATGAGGATGATCCACTGGATGAGTGGGCAATGATTGGAGGCAGACCAACTATGAAGAGAGATGTAACACTGGTGCCAGGTGCTTAAAAGGTTCCTGTTGGAGAGTTTGGACAAAGAGTTGGAGGATTTTTCATGGACTCAGTTAGAGGAGGACCCCCTGTCTGAGCAGGATATTCCTTTGTCCCCAATATGTTATCTGTTGGAGGTCGGAGATGTAAGTATGGAACTTTAATGTGAGACACCAGGTAAGACTGTGACTAGTGATATTGTGCTGGGGTTGAAGACCCCAAGCAAGTAAGAAAAGCCTATGAGGCTAAAGGGACTTTTTTTGTATTGATGCAGCTAAATCTGTTAGCAGTGTTGATTGGGGTATACTGCATGCTAAAAATGCTAATGTTGCCAAACTGTTACAGTATGTTAAAGTTAAGGAGGTTAGAGATCATTTAAAAAAATGTCACTTTTGGAAAAAGGGAAAACTCTCACATAGGTCACAAGGTACCAGATGTTAACAGATGGATGAAAATAACACAGTAATTAAAAGGATGTTTACTAAGACACCCCAGAGTTAAAAGGTTTGGGAACCTGCTGTTTAACATTGCAGGGTATTCAGCATGGGAGCTTCCTTGGCTTCCTGCAGGTTTCTGTACGGACCCACCTGGGGATAAGATGACCAAGGATTTGGAGTCATAAGTTATAAAAGGTAGGAGAGTACAATCTACTGTTGCTTATTCCATATTCACGCATACACTTTGTATAAGACAGAGGGATCAAGTTAGTTGCAGGCAAGGCCAAATGTGGATCTGCAGTCATCCCATTCTGTAGGCAAACGTGTAGCATGTTTGGTCAGGGGGCGGGCTTGATGTCAAAGAAAGAGGTACCCAAGGGCAGACAAGGAGTCTGAGGTGGTACATGTGTTTTATTCTTTTCTGAGTGAAAACCTACAAAGGACAAGTGGGTGGAAAATGCATTGGAACCTGTACTGGGGTAACACTTTGTGTGTCTACCCTCAGATGTCTATATCTGTAACAAGTGAAATGAATCAAGAGTCATAGTGAGTTTATGTAGAGGGGTTGAACCTTGGTATGTACCCCTGCTTAAAACTGACATGTCTGGTGGGGTTGGAGCAGGTAATTACTCACCCCAGAGAAATTGTTTCTATGGTACTGGACTTCACAGCCACCTAGATTTTTTGGTTAAGAAATATGACACACTCTCTCTAAAAGGAGATAGTTCAGGAAAGGTAATGTTAGTCTCTGTTGAGAAATGTGTTAATACCTCAGGGTAAAAAAATTATGATATCCACTATATTTATGATAGAATGTTTATCATTAATAGGGATGCTGAGACAGAGCTTCTGAAGATGGATGGGTGGAAACTCCATCCATTCCTGGGACAGGAAGGTGGTAAGCAGTCTGCAATAACTGCAATAACTGCAATAACTGCTTCCCTCTTGAGGTGGAGAATATGTGACAGGGGGCTCCTGCCACTCTTGAGGCCCAACCTTTTCTTAAATCTGTTGCTACAGTTCTTGTATTTCTTAGCCTTATCTATTCTTTACAAATTCTAGTCCATAAGGTTGGCCACCTATGGGCACCCCTCGTGTTTCTTGACTATGCTTTAGTGTCCTCTTTAATTTTCCTTTTCCCTCTCAGGTCCTCATTCAGGGAGGTTATTGTTGTGACCTCCAAGTATAAGTAAAACAGGTTGTGTTTATTGTTGTTGGATTTAATATGTAATAGCAGTACATCATAATATACCTTATGTTTATGAAACCTGTAAATGTTGAAAATACCATGGCACTAGGTGTTTTTGATAATGGTAAAACGTACTAGCTGACTACTACAGAAATTAAGTTAGTTGTGCTGTTTAAAATGCATGTAAATTGCTGTAAACTGAATAAGTCTAAATGTGATGGTGATTTGCTTATATCCCATGATGCTTTGCATTATGGAAGTAGGTATGATGTTGTATTTCTTTGAAACTTGATTTGTTACCAATGTCCTTTGGGGTAACCTTCCTTTCAGTAATTCTGCATTGAGGTTCTTTGTCTATAGCTTGTTTTCTTTTTTTTTCTTTTTGGGCCCCCACTACCCAAGCAAATGGGGCCTGCATAGGGGTGGAGGTTGCATCTCAACTGGTAAGTTAAATCAGAGATTAGTGTCAGCAGGTGCTGGCTAAGTGGAGAGAAAGGACATACATGGTCTGTTGCTGCAAACTGATGTACTAAAGAAGGAATATGGCATTGCAGAAGCTTATTTCATGTATTTTGAATAAACATCACACAGAGATGGAGTGTTGAACCTGAAGTTTGGTGTCTGGTCCATCTGTCACCCCACAACCCTTTCACAATGTTGGTTTTGAATCTACCTCCCTGTAGGTGCATGCTTTGCTCCCTTATTCATATAGACCAGCTTTCTCTGAAAAGTTCCTGAGTCTGTACTGAGTTAATTCCTTTGAGGTATTTGAATGTATCAATTATATACCCTCTGTCTCTATTTCAGCGTTCACTCGTAACTACGCTAATTTTCAATATTTTGACTCCAAACTTTTAACATAGCAATGTTTCCATACCACCTCATAAACATAACATGTGTAAAGTTTTTGCACCTCTGGTGTGAAATGATATTTTGGCCAATATACTATAAAAGGTACCATGTATATAAGAAACATAGACACATAGAATTTGATGGCAGATAAGGCCTGCAAGACCCATCTAGTCTGTCCATTTTCCCTACCTGTTTCCTAAACCTCAGATTCTAAATGATCTGCAACCTACCTTCTCTTTCCTGTCGCTAGAGTTCCTTTATGTCTCCCTCATGCACTTTTGAATTCCCTTACTGTTTTTACCCCCACAACCTCTGCAGGGAGGCTTTTTCATGTATCCATCACCCTTCCCATGAAGAAATACTTTCTCACATTACCCCTGAGTCTAACCCCTGCTATTCTCATATCATGGCCCCTTGTTCTTGAACATTTTCTTATGTGAAAGATGCTACCCTCTTGTACTTTATTTATACCCTTGAAGTATTTGAAAGTCTTTGTCATATCCCCTCCCTTCCCCACTCTTCCAGGGAATACATATCAAAAACCTCTTGTCTCCCCTCATATGACATCTGGTGCAGCCTCTGCACCATTTTTGTCTCCCTTTTCTTAACTATATCCACTCTGTCTATGTCCTTAGAAACATAGAAACATAGAATTTGATGGCAGATAAGATCTGCTTGGCCCACCCAGTCTGCCCATTTCTCTACCTGATGGATAAGCTGCAGATTCTAGTTAATCAACAGCTTACTTCCTCCTCCCCCCCACTAGAATTGCCTTATGCCTGTCCCATGCATTCTTGAATTCTCCCACTGTTCCTGACTCCACAACCTCCTCAGAAAGGCTGTTCCATGCATCCACAACTCTCTCTGTGAAAAAATACTTTCTAATATTACCTCTGAGCCATCCCCCTCTATCTTCAAATGGTGCCCCCTTGTTCTTGCACATCTCTTCTTCTGAAAGATACTGCCCTCTTGTACCTTGTTAATTCCCTTGAGATACTTGAAAGTTTCTATCATGTCCTCCCTCCTCCTTTACTCAAGAGTATACATATTAAGTTGCTTTAGCCTCTCCTCGTATGTCTTCTGGTGCAGATCTTGCACCATTTTGGTTACCCTCCTCTGAACAGCCTCCACTCTGTCTATGTCCTTTCGGAGATGTGGCCTCCAGAATCAGACACAGTACTCTAGATGAGGTCTCACTAGTGCTCTGTACAGTGACAACACTACCTCCTTCCTTCTGCTGGAGATACCTCTCCCTATACACCCTAGCATTCTATTGGCTTTCCTCAGCCTTCTCACATTGGTAACCTTTAGATCATCAGATATGATTACTCCCAGGTCCCTTTCCTGTTTCATGGCTGCCAATACCCCCCCATGTATTCCTTCCCTGCATCCTCAAGTGCATGATCTTACACTTCTTTGCATTGAATCTTAGCTGCCACACCATTCACCATTCCTCAAGCTTGCTTCGGTCCTTTCTCATTTTCTGTACACCTCCTGGAGTGCCAGCTCTTTTGCAAATCTCTGTGTCATCTGCCAAGAGGCATACCTTCCCTTCTAGCCCTTCTGCAATGTCACTTATGAAGATGTTAAAGAGAAGTGGTCCAAGCACTGATCCCTGTGGGACCCTGCTGGTCACCCCCCTCTCTTTGGCTTGATCTCCTTTCACCACCACCCTCTGCATCATATCTCTCAGCCAGTTTTTGACCCAGTTTAACATCCTGGGACCCACTCCCAGGCTGCCCAGCTTATTTTCAAGCCTCCTATGTGGAACAGTGATGAAGGCCTTGCCAAATTCTAGGTAGGCAACATCCACCATCTCTCCCTGATCCACCTCCCTAGTCAACAAGTCAATGAAAGCTATTGGATTTCTTTGACAGGATCTTCCTGCTGTAAATCCATGCTGCCTCAGATCCTGTGCCACACTGGATTTGAGGTATATCACCAACCTTTCCTTCAGTAGTGATTCCATTAGTTTCTCCACCACCAAGGTCAGGCTGACTGGCCTGTACTTGCCCACCTCCTTCCTGCTCCTATTTTTGAGGAAAGAGACTACATTCATCCTTCTCTAGTCCTTTGGTACTACACCTATTTTCTCCTTTTTCTGCCAGCCCCTTGAATGACAGGTAAGGTCCTGCTGATGCACACATGGATGCAGAAAAGTGCAATGGAGATCAAAGCATATTGATGTCTCTCACCCTCGGACATCACCTCCTACTTGCATTGCCACCTGTTTGCACCTAAGTGATAGTACTACACTGGACTGCAAGAGCCTTCCCTTCCCAAGGAGATGAGCATCTGATGGTATGTCCTAACATCCCCGTTACCATATCTGAGTCACAAGCATCATGTGTCATAGCACTACCACCATGTCAATGAGCTGGCCTTCTATCATTCATTTACTACATAGGTTTGCTTGTAATGTTTGATGCAGCCATGGAAAGTGACTGCAGCTCCCTAGCACCCAAGGCATGAATTGAGGACATGTTTTTGTAAGAGATACAATAGATACACTTTAGAAAAATATGATGAAACCTTAAAAACTGAAAGAAAAGACCCATGTTACAGTATTTCACCACAGAAGAGACCTGTAGAGAATATATACAATATGTCATATTTTACAGGAGATCAGGAAAAGTACTCTTGTCTCCTATTTAGAAAAATTTTTTGAGTCACCCATTGATCTCATGTGCAAACTGTTATATGGGAAGAATAAAGAACTAATATAGATTGTAACTTTATGTGTGCATCAAGTTGATTATGCCATATAAAACTGCCTCAGAAATAAAATCTATATTATCTGTGCAAAATTGTAATGGAGCTATTATTAAACATTTAGTTTTGTTAACCTTTTTGTTCTTTTGTTTGGTGATGCTGAAAGATTCAAACCAGAAAAAATATTTGAACCTCAATGCTTCTGTAGCAATGGAAAACTTTAATGTTGTAGGCAGAGTAAAATATGTTGGCATGCACCTATACAGCTCTCTAGTCAGCCCCATCCTAAATATGGCAGGTGGTCAACAATCTTGGAGTCAGTCTTGATCAGCAGCTATTACCTGTATTTCTGTTGTTAGCTGTGCTTAGGAGTGGCTTGCACCATTTGAAAAATATATCTGGATCATGCCCCCACCTCAGCATCAAACAAGTGAGCAAAGGCAAGGGGAAAAAGAGATTGCTATGGTTCTCAGAAGAGGTGTCTCAAAAGGTAAAAGCTAAAAGGATTGGATTCAGAAGGTATAAGAAGACTCAGCAGAAGGAGGATAGGGATGTGTATTGGAGAAACAGAAGGAAGCAGGAAAACAGTAAGAAGTGCAAGGACACAAACAGGAGAGAGAATAACCCAGGAGGTAACAAAAAGGGACAAGGCATTGTTATAGCTGCAGTGGGCATAGCACTGCAGATGTCTTGCTGTCGCAGAAAAAGGGAGCTCTCCAGATTGCCAACGGACTAGATAAAATTGAAGATTTTGTGGAATCACTGCACTAATTGAAGCAAGCAGCCTGCTGTGTTTATTAAGCTGAGTAGTGTTGCACTGGACTATTTTGTAGTTACTAGCTTGAAACTTGCTACTATTCTCTTTCAAGAAGGCTTTATACCTCATAAACATGTCAACTTAATTTGCCTTTCAACTGTAATTGAGATTGATATCTCCCTCTCTTTCTAACTTTTTTCTCTTGCCTGTGTTGCACTGAGATACACAAAATATGTGATTTCATAGTAGGCTCTTTCAAAAAAAAGCCAGTTTCATTCTACACATGAATGCCACAGTTTTAGAGAAATAATTAGCTAGGAAGCACAGCACTACAGATAAGATGTAGCAGTCTGAAGGTCAAAAGCCACAAAGGGAGTGTTATGCAGATATACAAGGTCATAAAACATCCAATGCTGATGTTTTACTAAAGACTAGAGAAACTGAAAGACATGCTGCAGTTGCATTTTCAGTGCTGGCACTGTAAAAACATGTTTCTGTCTGTAACCATGTATTTATTTCTCAATATTATTTCTGAATATTCAATCTTGCACTATTTAAACATGTTATGTCTATAACTTCATGTTGCACTGAAAACGTAATATCTGATCTACAGTGTATGATTTTCTCTCTCCCAGTAACACCATCTAACTGCAACTCTGCTATGTATTTCTTTCATATTACCATCAAGATACAGTCTACACAAAATGTATTTTATTATCACACCTGCACTGATCTTGCACTTTTTTGCATTGAATCCCAGCTACCATTCTTCAGGATATTTCTACAGCTTTTTAAGGTCTTCACTCATTCTTTCAACACTTGGGCATGTTCACCCTATTGCATATCTTTGTGTCATCTGTGAATATGTACCTTCCCCCCAATTCCCCTGCAATGTCCTCAATAAAGACATTGAAGAGGACTGGCCCCAACACTGACCCATGTGGCACACTGCTCAATGCTTCTCCCTCTCCAGAGAACTTCCTGTTTCCCAAAATCTTCTGACTCCTGCTGTTCATCCAGTTCTCCACTCATAGAACTATTTTAGGATCCACCTCTAGGCTGTTCAGTTTGTTAATCAGCCTTCCATGGGAGATGGTGTTGAAGGCCTTTCTGAAGTCCATATAGGCTACATCCATCACACCTCCCTGGTCCACTACTTTAGTTACCCAGTTATGCCATAGATTAGTACCATGAGTTAGTGCAAAACACAGTGCTTATCCTACATATAGTAAATGTTAGGGTTAGATATATAAGTAAATAAATGCCACTTAAGGTGATGTATGTATGTTAGTGTGTGTGTGTGTGTGTGTGTGTGTGTGTGTGTGTGTGTGTGTGTGGTAATGCTCTGTGTGTGTAGACAGTTCACTACTATGATATACTGGAATATATATGCATATATGTGTATATGTTTTAGTCAGTGTGTGTGTGTGTGTGTGTGTGTGTGTGTATGTGTGTGTGACAACAATTAGAAAGTGCTGTTAGGTGGCTCAGTGGTTAGTGCAAACATTGCTAGTCTACATTCCATCATAGCTAGCTCAGTTTCAGCCTTATGCATGTCACTGTTGACTGGGGAGCAGGAACCCTGTGGCATGGGGAGCAGGAACCATGGGGCAAGTTACAGGTCAGAAATGAGCTGCTGACAGTAACAGAGGATGAGAGGGACTTATGGATAATAATTGCAGATCACTTGAAGGCCACTAAGCAGATGGCAAAGATGCTGGGAAAGGCCAATGGGATGTTGGCGTGTATTGGAAGGGGAATCACAAGATGAAGAAGAGTGGTAATAGTTCTACTGTACAAGACCCTGGTGAGACCTCACCTTGAATACTGTCTACAGTTCTGGAGACCATATCTTCAAAAGGACATGACAAAATAGAGACAGTGCAGAGGAGAGTGACCAAACCGGTTAAGGGATTACATTACAAGCCTTATGAGGAGAGAGTGAAGGACCTTGATTTGCACACAGTGGAACAAAGGAGGGAGAGATGTGACATGACAAAAACATTCAAGTACCTCAAGGGCATTAACAAGGGGGAAGGGGACAACATATTCCATATTAATCGAATTGCCAGGACTAGAAGATAAGACATGAGACTGAGGGGTGGCTGCATAAGGAGAAATGTCAGGAAGTTCTTTTTTATGGAAAGGGTGGTAAATGCATGGAATAGCCTGCCCCAGGAGATGGTGGCAGCCCATACAGTAGCAGACTTTAAACATGCATGGGATTGAAACAAAGGAATGATAGAGACAGGAAGGAAAAGCTAAAGCCAATGATCAGATAGGGTCACTGGATGTTTCATTAGTCAGCTTAAACAGGCAGACTGGATGAACCTAGTGGTCCTTACCTGCTGACAACATCTATGTATCTATGCATTAATGTAAATGAGGAGTCTAGTGGCAAACTCCCACCTTCTAATGTCCCTCGGAGCCTGAAAAGAAGAAGACAGTCCCTCAATGTATGTAGACAGTGCAATGCTATGTTACACAGGAATATGAATATATGTGTATATGTATTAGTTAGTGTGTGTGTGTGTGTGTGTGTGTGTGTGTGTATCACAACAATTAGAAAGTGCAGTTAGGTGGGCTCAGTGGTTAGTGAAAAAATTGCTAGTTTACACATTTCTCACTCACAATAAAAACACTTTGTAGTCGTATTGGCTCTTACTAGAGTTTTTTTTAGCTATGTGAGTGAAACGAGGAAGATCAGGGGTGGATAGTAAGGTTAGAAAGGGAAGAGGGGACCATGCAGAAGGAGACCAGGAAATGGAAGACATCATGAACAAATACTTTTGTTCAGTGTTCACAGAGGAAGGAGAAGGGGAGGGGCCACAAAAAAGTAACAAAAGCATTGGAGGAAGGTGGACACCAGTCCTTTTTTGGAGGCAAGAGTCCTGATGGGACTGGTTAATCTGAAAGTGGACAGAACAATGGAGCCAGATGGGGTGCATCCAAGGCTATTGAGGGATCACAGGAAAATACTGGCTGTACTTATGACAGTTCTATTTAATAGCTCACTGGAAACAGGAGTGGTTCCTGAGGAGTGCAGGAGGGTGTATGTAGTCCCACTTCACACAAGTGGTAACAGGTAGGAGGCTGGCAATTATAGGCCAGTCAGCCTGACATCAGTAGTGGTAAATCTAATGGAATCACTGCTGAAAGAAAGGATTGTGTAATATCCTGAATCCAGTGGGGTACATGACCCAAGGCTGAAAGGCTTCACTGGGCAAAATCTTGTCAAACTTGTCTGATAGATTTTTATTGACTGGGTGACCAAGGTACTAGATCAGGGTGGAGTGGTAGATGAGATCTGCTTAAATTCCAGTAAAGTATCTGACACTGTTCTACAAAGGAGACTAGTAAGCAAGCTGGATGGCTTAGGAGTGAGTCCAAAGGTGTTAAACTGGATGAGTAATTGGTTTGGGAATAGGCAACAGAGGGTTTTCATAAACAGTTTACTCCAAGGAAGGGATGGTAACCAGCAGGGTGCCTCAGGAATCTCTGCTGGGACTGGTCTTCTTTAATGTCTTTGTAAGCGACATTACAGGGGAGCTGGAAGGGAAGGTCTGCCTCTTTCTGAATGACACCAAAATCTGCAGTAGGGTAGACACTTGGAGGGGTGGAAAGAATGAGTAGAGACCTGAGAAAACTGGAGAAGTGATCAAGAATATGGCCGCTGGGTTTCACAGCAAAAAAAGTGTAAAACAATGCACTTAGGGCTACATTAACAACCCCCCTCCGATATACCAGCAGCTGCAGGAAAAAATGAGCGCAAGTTGGTTGCCACTTGTGGCTCCACAGATTACCCGCAGCTGTGGGTGTTCACTAAGGTGGAGCCAGATTATGACTGGCTCCATGTTTTATGGCAGCTTGTGGGTGGTGTTGCCTGGGAAATCTCTGGAGCTGCAGAGATCTGTTATGGCCAGTTGGAGCAGCCGTAACTTCTGCTGCAAGTACTGCAGCTGTGAATTTTAATCTCCACAGCTGAGGCAATTTTGGTCCACAACTGCTGTTGTGGTGTGGGACTTAGTCCCAAATCAGTTTGTGAATCCTGCCCTTAGAGCACAGAAACCAAGTGACAGAGTACAACATGGGTGGAGTGGTACTGATGACCACCAAGCAGCAATGAGACCTGGGGGTAATCATACTCGATGACCTAAAATTAGCCAGACAGTGTGACAAGGCAGTTGGGAGGGTGTGTGGGATGCTGGGCTACATAGGAAGGGTTTAAATACCTTTTTATGTTGCCAAGTATTTGGAGAGTTATAAATGTTAGTTGTGGCTTGGGCATATCTAGAGAATGATATATCACTTGTGATGTTATAATATTTATTGATATGAGATGTGGTTTTAAATATTATGTAATGGCACACTGAGCCTTTGAGAAAGGGCATCACAAATAAATAAAAACTACTACTACTACTCATACTATCATCAGCAGAAAGAGGGAGATGGTGTTGCCTCAGTACAGCTCACTGGTAAGACCCCATCTGGAGTACTGTGTCCAGCTCTGGAAACCACATCTCTGGAAGGATACAGACAAAGTGGAGACAGTCCAGTTCAGGGCAACTAAAATGTTGCAGGGTCTACATCAAAAGCCCTATGAGGAGAAACTAAATGACCTCAGTATATACATCCTGGAAGAAAGATGGGAGAGAGGAGAAATGACAGAGACCTTTAAGTACCTCACAGGGGTAAATAAGGTGCAGAAGTAGAAAATTTTTCAAAAGGGAAGATGTTCAAGAACAAAGAGACATGCTATGAAGCTGGAGGGGGACAGATTCAAGAGAGATGTGAGGAAGTACTTCTTTGAAGTATTTCTTCACAGAAAGAGTGGTGGATTTCTGGAACAGCCTTCCAGTGGAGGTGGTGGGGTGAAAACAGTGGGGTGGTTCAAGAATACATAGCATAAGAACAAGGGAATCATAGTGGAAAGGAAGGGAGGAGGGAGAAAGAGCTACAGATCAGGCATGGTCTGCAATAATAGTGTAGCTAGGGAGAAACTGGCCACCTGGATGGGCCAAGCAGTCCTTATCTGCTATCAAATTTGATGTTTTTTATATTTCTAAAAAAACTGTAAAAGCCAAGGCCTCAGGGTAGAATGGTTGGCTAAACAATCAGTTCTGTTTGACCATAAAAAAGAATACTATGGAGTGCATTACAGTTCATGTAGCTCTACGGAATGTGTGCCACAATTTTGGAGCAGCCAGAGATAAAGCCTGCTCATGTGCAAATTCCAGTCTGGTGCAAGGAATCAGCAATAGGTGTTGCTCAGTGAAAAACAGATGTCTTAATTCTCTGGAATCCACACAGGATGTCAAAAAGACTCTGAGATAGGGATGGCCTATATCATTTAGGGCCATATAAGTTGGCAGAAAAATGTAAAATCTGTCAGTGAGTGCAGAGCCACCAAAGAAGAGGTAATATTTTCCTATATAGTCATCTTATTTTGATAAAAAAGTCAATATAGCCTCCCAAAAGCATCTGCAAAGAACAAAATTTATATATATATATATATATATATATATATATATATATATACACACACACACATATACAATAGGGTGAGTGGTAAATGAGTGAGATAAAACAATGTATCATCCACTGCAGTGTGATATTTTTACCCTCTGCTCTACTGTGATGATATCAACCATTTACAGACATAGGTCACAAAAGGTCATCACTCTAGGCAGCTTTCCCCTCAGCATGCAAGAAACACCTGTGCTGTTACCATAGACACTAATGCAGAACTACTGAGGTCTCACTGCTGCCTGCAGCTAACTCAGTGAGCATTACAAAACACACCTATCCCCCCCAACTTCTAGCTCATTACTGTGATACTGTCAACTTGACTGCAGCCAGAATTCTAAACAGCAAAGCTTCACAGAACAGTCTAAACTACTGCCTGCAGCTAACTCAACTACCACTGAAACACACTCTCACTTGTTCCTCAAACGCTGATGCTCACCCATTACTATTACTGTGATGCTTTCAGCTTAACTGCAGCCAGAATCCTAAAGAGCACAATTTCACAAAACACTCTGCACTCTGCCTGCAGCTAACTTAATTACCACTGAAAACAGTATCAGCTGTTCTGACACTCTGCCTCTCAGCCCATTACAATTACTGTGATGCTCTCAGCTTCACTGCAGCCAGACTTCTAAACAATATAGCCTCACAAAAGTATGTTTCTCACTCCTACCTAAAACTAACTCATTTAGCATTGTAAAACACACTCATGTGCCTCCCAGAGTTCATAACACTGCCAGCCCATTCAGAAAAGCTCACACACAGAATGAGCAAACACATAAACAGGAACAGAACACAAGACAGCATAACAAAACTTCTAAAACTCTTGGCCCTATTGTATATATCGAATACACGATGGGCAGATTGTGTGCTATGGCAAATATTGTCACTCCTGCATCGTGAGATATCCAGAGCTCACTCTGCAGGAGTGACAATATTTGCATATCACACTCATGCCCATCATGTATCCCATATATATATATATCATAAAATTAAGCATTGGTGAAAGGGGAAAAATGAAACATGACTTAACAAAAGGAGAAATATAGTGATGGAGGTAAGGGGAGTGAACTTGAAAGGAAGAAAGGAAGCAAAATGACTGAAAGATAAACAAGTAATACAGAGCAGGGGAAGGAGTCAAATAATGTTAGAGCAAACAAGAAAAAATGCATTCCCTTGAAAGGAAAGTACAAGAGGGGTAGAAAATAGAGGAGGGGATCAATGGATAATGACATGTAACAATTGGGATGGGACAACAAAAGAGGATTCCCTCCTAGTGTGCCCCATCATGCTCATGTCTCAGCACATCAGTGGGACAGTGCAGGAGTGTAGCATCTGCCTTGACAGCATCTGCAGAGATCTTCAGATAGCATGCAGTCCACAGAAGTCTCTGTTGGAGGAACACCAGGGATAGGTAAGGAGGTAACACACTTGTGGTTACTGTTTTCAGCAGCTGGGAGAAGATAACTGCAGGTTGTAGTGCACACCCAGAATAAGACTGATACAGGTAGGAGGATTAAAAAAAGGAAGAGGAATAGACCCCTTATTTAGGGTTGGATAATAAATTAGTTTAAAAGAAAGCAAAATGGAAAGGTAGAAGTACAATGGGAGTTGGAAGGAAGCTGAAAAGTACAGAGAAATTTAATCAGACACTAGCCAAAGGAAGGAAAGTTAATGGGAGTGCTGCAGTGCAAAAGGAGTGGGGCTGCAGTCTTTCAGAACACATTCTGGAGACAGATGCTGCTCCATTTGTACTCCCTTCTGCATTGTGGGAAGAGGTTGCTGGACTCCAGCATAAACCGTCATGTGTGCCGAGGATCTTCTGCCCCTCCCATTGCTCCTCTGAAGGATGCTTAGGCAGAGGCACAGGGGATGGACCTTGGTGAGCTCTAGGAGGGCAGGGGCACAAGATGCGTGCACACTCCTCAGCCTATACCACTGCAGAATTCCATCATGGTACTTTATGGATGGGATAGCCGAGAGCAGGCAGCTGTTGCAGTGGGAAGGGAGGAAGTGGGGTCCTCAGAAAAGTAGGTCCCAAAGAGGGAGGAAGAGGCTGCCAGCTGAGGAGGAAGCCTCCTGCTGATGGACTCTATTGTTAGAGGGAAAGATCTGAAGTTGGGGTGGAGAGATAGGGAGGTGAAATGCCTCCCTGGTGCTTCAGCTTGGAAGTGTGGAAAGCAAATCCAGAGGACTACTACGGCAGCAGGAGAGGGGAGGGAGCTAGATGTCATTGTCCACTTGGGAATAAATTATCTAGCAAGTGACAGGGTAAGGGTAGTGCAGGGCAAATATAGGGAGCTGGGGAGGGGCCTAAATCAGGTAGCACAAACAGTGGCTTTTTTGTGGTGTTACCTTTGTATAGATGGGGAAAAAGCATGAGTACTCCATACTAGGGCATTTAATCACTGGTTGAAAGCACGGGGCATGGAGTAGGGCTATCTATACTTCAATGACTGGGAACAGCCTGGGATAATATGGGCCTCTATAAGGGAGATGGCCTGAATCTTTCCAGGATGGGAACCACAGTCCTTGGTGTGAGATTTACATGCTACTTGGATTACAATGTTAATTAGCTGCAGGGGAAGTAAAATAAAGGAAGGCAACATTTCCACACACACACACACACACACACACACACACATGATGGAGCAGCAGGGACTTCTTTTTCTTCCTGAGTTGTGAAGCAGCATTTTGCAGTGTGATCTGAGCAGTGGACAGCAAGTGTGTGCCACATGGCAGCATGCCAATTCCTGATCCTTGGTAACTGGCACCTTTGTGGAATCCCATAAAAAATTATAAAATTCATTTTGATGCTTGCCCTTGTCCTTGCACAAGGGTGAACATATTGGTATGATAGTGGATTTTGAGAAGTGTGTCACTTTCAGTTCAATGCAGAGCAGTCTGCAAGGGGTTCAACAGCATCAGACTAGTTATCATCCATGCTGATCATGACACTCTTTTGGTCTTTCTGGGTGGAAACTTTCTGTTATTCAAAGAAAAGAGCCACTCAAATCATAGGGCAACTCTTTCCTTTGATCCATATAAGCTACCCAGCAAGCAGAACTGATCAACATCATGATCAGCCTGCTGTGGTCTTCCCCCTAGTGTAAAAACAATCCCTCCCATCCTCTTCCAAGTATCCCTTCCACCTTCCATTGCTTCTCCTTTCTTAATTTTCCAACACCAGAGTGCCCAATCCCTGGTGCCGGCTAGTACCCCAACCCACTTGTGTGACACTAGGGAGCCCACCCCAGTGCTGCCAAACATAACAGTGACACTGAGGTGGTACCTGTGTTGGTTCCAGATATAATGAAAACCTTCCCTCACAGTCTTTTTTTTTGTTTGTTTTTATATAACCTGTAATAAAAGGAAACCACACACCAATGCCTGGTGCCCCTGCCAGCACACCACCACTGTTCCCCTCCCCCCACCCAACTCTCCTACTCTTTACATACATACTGGGGATCTAACATTATAATTCTCTCTGGACCAGAGACGTGTCTTTCCTCTTCAATGCCAGACTGGGAATTGAGGAAATCAGGTATGTGGTTCACTGCATTTCAATGGATTTTGAACTTGTCCTCATAGCTTGGTCATTTCTGAATATTTTTTGCCCAAATGTTCAACATGGCCTTTTTAAAATCCCACCTCATCAAGAAGGGAAGTGAAATTATGCAACTCCATCCCGGAAAGTGATTTTGCAGTCCCTGCAGGAAATCCCCTTTCTGGAAGGATTTCAAAATTTTCTCTGCCCTTGTTCATGACGTCGAGTCATAAGATTGCTATGTTGAAAATCTGGGGTAAAAATATTAAATAAACATCAAAGTTGCAAGAGTACATTGACATTTTTCAATGCACGCTCTTAAATTGGTAATTTTCACTATTTTGACACCAAATTTTAAACATAGCCATTTTTTCACACTTCCTCATGAATGTGACAACTGTCACTTTTTCAAATACTGGCCAAAATGCATTTTCTCAGTTGTGGTTTGAAATGATGTTTTGGGCACTATTTTATAAATGACTTTTGTCATGTTCAGAAGGAGTTGTCTTAAAAAGACAATGTTGAAAATTTGGGGTCAAAATGTGAAAAAAAAAGTTATGAAGAAATGTTGAATTATTCCAACGTTTGCTCATAACTTTATTTTTGCAGATTTTAGCCCATAATGTTCAACACATACCTTTTGTTACTTCACCTCCTGAGCTTGACAGGTGTCATTTTTCAAATCCCCTTTAAAACTTGAAACTCAGGGAGACAGTATAGTGCAGTGGTTTAAGGCCCTGAGCTGCAAATCTGGAGACCTGGGTTTGAATCTCACAGCCCCTACTTACATACTGTGTGATCCTGAGCAAGTAACTTAACTTCCTTGTGCTCCCAGGTTGCACCTGTAAACACGCTTTCAGCTTAGTGTGTCTCACTTGGTTAAACAATTGGAAAAAAATGTGCTTTTTTCCTCAGTTGCACTGTGAAATCTCCTTTTGGATAACATTTAAAACATTTCATGTGTCTTGTTCTTAACATCAACAGGTCATAAAAAGACTGTTTAACATTTGGAGTCAAAATGTGGGAGCCTACGGAAAATTAGATACTGTAGCTTAGTTGGTCTATTCTGGGAAATACAATATATCATTTGTAAAAGCAGGACACCACAGAAAGTGAAATAATTGCACTCATCTGGTCTATCCTGGGTAAATATATAGCAAAAATATGTGCAAGCAAGACCTGATACAATAGCAATGCAAGTGGCAAACATTCAGCATTGAGAAATGCTTGTTTCTTTTCATGGCATTTTTCAAATTGAAACTCTTCACATTCCCCCAGGTTGCTGTGATTCCTTTCTCCTGAGTCCTGAAGTAGTGCACGGGTGTGTGTCTGTGTGTCTGTCTGTAGCACTGAGCTGCACTGCTGTAGTGTGATCTGGACAGTGGGCAGCAAATGTGTGCCAGCTGTCTGCATGTCATTGCCCAGGCCCTGGTAGTTGGCATCTTAGTGGCATCCCATAAAAAAAATATCTTTTTTGATTTGGTGGTTTCAAATTGAAACTCTTTGCATTCCCCCACATTGCAGTGGTTCCTTCCTCTTTAGTCTTGGAGCAGCCTTTCCATGTATGTCATCCTCAGCTGTGATGTTATAGTGTGACCTGAGCAATGAGCGGCAAGTGTGTGCCATTTGGCAGTGTACTGGTGCCTGGCCCCTGGTAGTTGGCACATTGGTGGCATTTTATAAAAAAGTAAAAAAACAAACAAAAAACATTCTCCACATTCCCTCAAATTGCTAAAGTTCCTTCTTCCTCCTCCTCCTCCTCCTCCTCCTCCTGTGTCCTGAAGCAGCCTGTGTGTGTGTGTGTCATCCTGAATTCTTGTGTTGCAGCGTGATCTGAGTAGTAGGCAGCAAGTGTGCCCCAGTTGGTAGAATGCCAGTTCCTCGCCCCTGGTAGCTGGTACCTTGATGGCATCCCATAGAAAAGTAAACAAATAAAATTAAATAATTCATCAGATTCCCTCAAGTTGCTAAAGTTTATTCATCCTCCTCCTGAGTCCTGAAGCAGCCTCTGTGTGTCATCCTGAACTGTGCTGTTTCAATGTGATCTGGGCTGTGCGCATCATGTGCCTGCCAGCTGGCTGCATGCTGGTGCCTGGGTTGGTAGTTGGCATCTTGTTGACAACCCAAAAATGTAATTAATAAATAAATTAATTATTCCCCCACATTGCCTCAAGTTGCTGAAGTTTCTTCCTCCTCCTGAGTCCTGAAGCAGCCTGTGTATGTCATCCTGAGCTGTGCTGTTGCAGTGTGATCTGGGCAGTGGATAAAAAGTGTGTGTTAGGTGGCAGCATGCCAGTGCCAAACCTCTGGTAGCTGGCACATTGGTGGAGTCCCATAACAAGTAAAAAAAAATTATCCACATTCCCTCAAGTAAGTTGCTGAAGTTCCTTCCGCCTCCTGAGTCCTAAAGTAGCCTGTGTGTGTTGTTCTGAGCTGTGCTGTTGCAGTGTGATCTGGGCAGGGGCAACAAGTGTGTGTCTGCTGGCAGTGTGCCAGTGCCCTTGCATTCAATTAAAAAGTAAAAAAAATAAAAAATTAAAAGTAAGTTGCTGAAGTTTCTTCCTCCTCCTCCTCCTGAGTCCTGAAGCATGTGATGTGTGAGTTGTCCTGACCTGTGCTTTTGCAGTGTGATCTGGGAAGTGGGCAGCAAGTGTGTTCCAGCTAATAACATGCCAGTGCCCACCCCTGGTAATTGGCACTTAGGTAGCATCCCATAAAAAAACTTTAAAAACAATTCATTTTTAGGGCTGCAGTGGGTGGAGCCATGCAGACCTTCTGTGACTAGAAAATAGAGACTTTTCTGACTAAACAAGTGTGGAGTTGCCTCACAGTCACCTCCGCATCCGTGAAGCTTTTCGAAGTCTCCATTAGCAGTCGCACTGCATTATTTTTCATCTGTCAGTAGTCACAGCAGAACATGGTACAGTTCATCATGTCCAAGATGGCTGCCAAACCATTCTGTGCATGCACGACTACTTGCACATGTGCAGTAAGGCTTGGTGGCCATCTTGGACAGAGCAGCCTGTGCCATGTTCCACTGTGACCACCTGCACAACTTTTTATAATATATATATTTTACTTACCTCCATTTGACCCTCCATCTCAGCACCCACCACCCCACACCCCCCAGAAACATAACAGTGACACAGGGGGTGCCCAATCCCTTAGTGTTGTGATAAGGAATCCCCTTTTTTTATTTTCCTTAACCCTGTAAAAAGAAAACCATCTATGTCTTTTGAGGTTATTATTGTCCTTCACCCAGCCCTCCAACTCAGCACCCACCACCCCGCACCCCCCAAGTCCTTACTTACTTATACATCAGGAGTCCAATGCTGTAATCCTCTCTGGACTGCAGTCACGTCTTCACTGTTCAAAGCTGTTCCACAAACTGGATAAACAGGTATGCAGTTCAATGTATTTCAATGATATTTGAACTTAGTGGCATAACTTGGCCATTTTTACATATTTTTGGCCCAAATTTTCAACATGCCTTTTTGGGGACCCCGTCTCATGAACAATTGCATTGACATTGGGCAAATCTGTCCCAAAAAATGATTTTTTTGTCCCTACATGAAATCACCTTTTGGACAGGAGTTGAACGTTTTATCTGACCTTATTCGAGAGGTGGGATTATAAGAAAGCTGTGTTGAAAATTCTGTGTAAAAATATTAAAAAATCAGCAAAGTTATGAGCCTACATTGAATTTTGTGACTGCAGCTTCATAACGTTGGTAATTTTCAATATTTTTACCCAAAATGTACAACATAGCCATATCTTTACAGCACCTCATGAATGTAGCCATTGTCATTTTTTCAAATCCTGGCCAAAATGTTGTTTTATATCCTGAAAGGTGATTTTGTGGTCCCTGCATGAAATCACCTTTCAGACAGGAGTTGAAAATGTTCTCTGCCGTTGTTTATGAGGTGGGGTCATAAGAAGGCTATGTTGAAAATTTGATGTAAAAAATATTTAAAAACAACAAAGTTATGAGCCTGCATTGAATTTTGTGAATGCCAGCTCATAACTTTGGTAATTTTCAATATTTCCCTCCTTCGAAGAGGCTAGAAGGGGAAGGAATTAGATTCATTTCAGTACAGTAACTACTCACTGCTGCTTTTATTGCTTCTTTTACTGTTTATTGTTGATTTCACTTGGTAGCAGGTTGATTTTTTACTATTTATAAGGGGCTAGCAGGGCATTGTTTTAGGGCTGCTGAAAATTTGAAACCTATTTTGGTATGTTTTAAGAAGGGCTGTTATTTCTTTGAATTAGAAAACTATTTCTTCTGATTTAAAACCTATTTTGGTGTGCTTTTAGCAGGGCTGTTATTTCTTTGCTATCTTTACTTGCTGTAAATGTTGCCCACCTCCACTCTTAATTAAATGCCCTGTTAAATCTGATTAACAGTAGCCAAGCACATGAAATAGCAGGGGCTGTGGAGTAGGAGGGGTGTAAGAGGGAGTAAGCATGCCCTCGGCTCAAGTGTTTTGACTCATTTTTTTTGTTGTTTTCCTTTTTTTTATTATTTGATTGATTACTGGCAAGATTTTCAGGACAGAGGATTGATAAAGTTGTTTCTGTCTTTTCCTGCTCTTTGAAATTGTCAAATGGATCAGTGACAAGTTTTTAACAAGAAGCTGTTTCTGGGTATATTTCATTGATATCATAGGAATTTGAGCAAACTTACTCAAAGCAACTAAAGTCCATAATCATAGTAGAGACATAGTTAAAGCAATTTTGTAAAAGGAGAGAGAGAAGAAAAAAAGCTACAGAGTACAAAATGGAAAAAAGCATCAAAGCAAATGGTGGGTGCATAACAGGATAAGAATAGAAGATGCAGAAAGGTTAAGGAAAGGATATGCAAGAAAGATGATGGGTGTTGTGCAATGCAGTGGTTGTGGGGCAGCAGTGTTCAGCAAGGCCTTCCGGACACTATGGTGCTGCCCTGTCTGAAGACACCTCTCTGTGTTGAGGGCAGAGGTTGCACGGCTCAGAGCAGAGTTGGTAAGGATTCAGGCAGCTTCCCCCCCAACACACATGGACCACCATGTCTAACACCACTTCCTCAGAGGATGCCAGGAAGGAGGGACAGATGGACTATGGTGAGCTCAGGAAGGGTGAGGAAGGTGGGGTGAAGGCACATCTCCACAGCCAGTGACACTTCATAACTCATATGCCATCTTGGCAGAGCAGGAAGATCACAAAGCATCTCCAGAAGTGGACAACAAGGGAGATGAGGAGGTCATCCAGGATGGAGCCCTGAGGGCAACTGGAAGGAGAACATACAGGAGGAGGAAGTAAATCCTGTTTGGGGACTCCATCTCTAGGGGGTTAGATCTGGGGATAGGCAGCAGTGGGGAAATCAAGGTGGTGTGCCTCCCCGGAGACACAGTTTGGAGGGGTTCAAGTGGATCCTAGGGATTGCCAAGGCAGTGGCAAGAGGGGGCTGGATGTCATTATCCATATGGGGACAAATGACCTGGCAGGAGAGGGGGAAGACATAGGTAAAGTGCAGGAGCAGCTCAGGAAGCTAGGGAGGAGCCTGGGGCAAGTAGTACACTCTCTAACTTTCTTGGAGGTTCTACCTGTCCATGGCAAGGGATAGAGCCAAGACATCCACACCATGCAATTCAACACATGGCTGAAGAAATGGTGCAGAAGGGTGGGTATGGCTTCATTGGGGACTGGGACCTCACCTAGAGGGATGAAGGACTGTATTCACCAGATGGCCTACATCTATGCAGGAGGTAAAGGTATCCTCACTGAAAAGTTTAAATACTTCTTCAGCTGGCATTTAAGCTAGCCAAGGGGGGAAGAAAATGCAGTAAGGGGGATTACTGTAGCCCCCCACATGATGGGAGACCCCAATAAGTAGACAGACACAAACAACAACTGAGAAAAAAAAATTGGTCACAATAGAAAGGAAGACAGAAAATATAATTCAAATACACCACAGGGCACAAAATGAAAAATGGAAAAAGGAAGGGGGGGGGCACACAGGATGGAAGGTAATGTGCACAAATGCCCACAGTCTGAGAAACAGAATCCCAGCTCTAATGGTATTAATGGCAGACACAAACCTGGACATTGTGGATATTACAGAAACATGATACACAGGGAACCATGACTGGAATACAGCTATACCAGGATACACACATTTTAGGAAGGAGAGGGAAGGGACGAGGGGAAGGGGTAGCTATGTAAGTGAAGGAGGGTATTAAAGCAGTGGAGGCCTAAGAGTTACAGGAAGGAATGGAGGCACTGTGGGTCACCCTAGAAGTGGGAAATAAGACTTATATTCACACTGGGGTGGTTTACAGGCCACCTGTGCAAGGGGAGGAAACAGATGAAGTTGTGGTGGAGACCATCCACAAAATGGCAACAAAAGGGGAACTACTGCTAATGGGAGGATTCAACCTGCCAGATGCAGACTGGAGCACTCAAACTGCAGATACAACAAGCAGCAGGGACTTCATGACCACCCTGGAAGGGGCAAACTTAAAGCAGCTAGTGGTAGTGCCCACTTGGGAGGGAGCTATACTGGACTTGGTGCTGACCAGTGGGGACAGGATCACAGATGCTGAGGTGGGCAGTCCCGCTTAGTTCCAGTGACCACAGGACAGTGTGGTTTACTGTAACCACAATACTAGCATACTAAAATGCCAGCAGAATAGGCCTAATGGTCTTTCATGTCTGCTCATTTGGTCAGCACCCACCCTAGGTGCTGACCTTGCTGCCCCCTCACCTTCTCTGGCTTCTCCCTTCCCAGTTCCAGACATTGTCACTGCATTGGATTTTGCTTCCAGAACCCTTCCCCTGTACCTGTCCCACCCTCTCTTGAACCCCTCCACCATCTCTGCCTCCAACAGCCCCCTAGGCAGCGCATTCCATGACTCCACCACCTTCTCAGTGAAGTAGCACCTCCTCCGTTCTCTCCTGAATTTCCCCCCTCCAGCTTCCATCCATGCCCTCTAGTGGCCCCCTCCTCTTTCCTTCAAAGCACCCTGAGTGCTCCTCCCCTATTTACCCCTCCATGTACAGTACCTAAAGACCTCTATCATGTCCCCCCAGTCCCTTCTCTCTTCCAATGTGTACATATTTATCTCTTCAAGCCTCTCCTCATAGTTCCTGTCCCACAAGCCCCAAATCATTTTGGTTGCCCTCCTCTGGACCCTCTCCAGGAGTTTAATGTCCCTCTTTAGGTGTGGCCTCCAAAACTGCATGCAGTACTCGAGGTGCGGCCTCACTAAGCAGTTATACAGAGAGAGTATCACTTCCCTCCTTCTGGAGGTGATCCCCCTAGCAATGCATCCCAGCATCCTGTTGGCCTTGGCTGCTGCCCTTCTACAAGTCTCTGAGTTGTTCATGTTGACATCCACCACCACTCCCAGGTCCCTCTCAGCCATCGAGACTTGTAGCATTCCCCCCCCCCAGGGTGTACGCTTGGCCTGGGTTTCTGGCCCCCAGGTGCAGTACCTTGCACTTCCCTGCATTGAACCTCAGCTTCCACTTTCTAGACCATCTTTCCAGAGCCTCCAGATCCCTCTGTAGGGCCACCCTCCCCTCCTCCCCATCCACCAACAGAGATTATTTAAGCCACATGACTTTTGGGCTCTTATGGGAATGGTAAAGGAAAGTCATACAAGGATTAGGGTTCTGGATTTCAGACAGGCCAACTTTAATGAAATAGGGGGAAAACTTAAACGTGCCCTAGCAGCAGAAGACACAGGGGCAGATGTGGAGGAACAGTGGTCTAGATTCACAAGAATCAATGCAGAAGTAACAAGACACTGTGTTAGAATGCATAGTAAGAGTAAAAGATAGAAATGGCCACTAATGTTCTCGCAGGTATTGCCCGTGAAAGTAAGGGAAATAAGAAAGGCTCTTAGGAAATAAAAGGAGACTCAAAAGGATGAGGACAGGGAGAAGTATCTGGAAAAACAGAAAGAATCTGGGAAAGCAATCAGAAGGGCTAAGCACAGACAAAGGAAAGTATATCACAGGCTATTAAGAAAGAAGACAAGATCTTCTTCAGATACATTAGTGAAAGGAAAAAGACCAGAAATGGTATAGTTAGGCTGAAGAAGGAAGGAGGAGAGTGGGTGGAAGATGACCTAGAAAAGGCTGAGATACTGAACAAATACTTTTGCTCATTGTTCACCAGGGAGGGGGAGCATGAGGGACCAAAACTCATTAGAAGAGGTAGTCAGGGGAGGGAAGCTGACACCAGCCTATTCACTGAAGAAAAAGTCCTAGAGGAATTTGGGAAAATAAAAATGGGCAAAGCAATTGGGCCAAATGGGATTCACCCCAGAGTATTAAAGGAACTCATGGATGTACTATCAGGTCAACTGACTGACCTTTTCAACTCATCTCTAGAGACCGGAGAGGTATCTGAATATTGGAGGAGGGTAGAGGTGGTCCATCTCCACAAGAGTGGCAGTAGGGAGGAGATAGGCAATCACAGACCTATAAGCCTGATCTCTATAGTGGGGAAGATAATGGAGTCCCTACTTAATGAGAGGATTGTGAAGGTTCTGGAGACTACCAGGGCACAGGATCCAAGGCAGCATGGATTCTCAGCAGGAAGGTCCTGTCATTCAAATCTAATTAATTTCTTTGGGTAATAGATAAGGGAGGGGTGGTGGATGTGGCCTACCTGGATTTCAGCAAGGCCTTCAACACTGTCCCACATAGAAGATTGCTAAATAAATTGAGAAACCTGGAAATGGGCCCTATGGTAGTAAAATGGGTTGAGAATTGGCTAAGGGAAAGGACTCAGAGGGTGGTAGTAAATGGCATGAAATCAGAAGAGAGGACGGTGACCAGTGGGTTGCCACAGGGATTGGTGCTGGGCCAGTCCTGTTCAATGTCTTCATTAGTGACATTGCAGAGCATCTGGAGTTAAAGGTATGCATGTTCATGAATGACACCAAGATCTGCAACAGAGCTGACATACTGGAATGTGTGGAAAGAATAAGAAAGGATCAAAACTTATTGGAAGAATGGTTAGGTGTATGGCAGTTGAGTTTGAATTCTAAAAAGTGTAAAATAATGCACCTGGGTCAAAGGAATCCAAAAGACGAGTACAAGATGGGGAAGGGGTTCTGGTCACCACAAAGCAAGACAGAGATCAGGTGATCATCATGTTAGATGACTTAAAGGTGACTAAGCAGCGTGAAAAAGTGGCGGGGAAGGCAAACAATGCCAGGATGCATAGGTAGAGGCATAACCAGCAGAAAGAAAGAGGTGGTGATGCCACTGTAAAGATCACTGGTAAGAGCTCACCTGGAGTACTGCATCCAGTTCTGGAGACCGCATCTCAGGAAGGACATAGACAGGATGGAAGGAGCCCAGAGAAGGGTGACAAAATTGGTACATCGGCTGCATCAGAATCCATATGAGGAAAGACTCATGGACTTTAACATCTATTCATTGGAGGAGAGGAGAGAGAGGGAGGATATGATAAAGACATTAAAGTACTTAAGCGGTATAAACAGGGTACAGGAGAGAAGCATATTTCTGAGGAAGTATTGCACAATTATCCAAAGAGCAATTGCTGTTCCATGGGAAATGGATGCCTGTTAATTGTTCCTTCTAAAGGGGCAAGCTGAACTCTTTTGAGGTCCAAAGACAAAATGATGGAACCAAGAAACTGTTTTGTGGCTTATTTTCTCATTCTATTTTATTATTTTTCTTTTTCTAAGCCCTAATGCTTTGCACTAGAGTATGCTTTTTCAAAGGGCATCCTATAATATTAAGAAATTACAAGCTTTATCTGAACAAGGGTTGTCAGATGAGAAATTTTTAGTTGCTGCAGATATACGTGATCTATATACATCTATCCCTCATGAGCAGGGGATACACACAATGGGAATAATACTACACAAGAGACCTTTGAATTCTAGACCAAAAACAGTGGTGCTACATGAACTTGCTAAGATGATTTTAGCCAAAAATTATTTTGGATTTGACTCTCAATACTATATTCAAAAAAGAGGAACTGCCATGGGTAGTACCATGGCACCGGTCTATGCGGACGCATTCATGTATGATCTTGAAACACAAAATATTGTAAATGGCTATTTAAATCCACATTTCCACAATATAAGGGCCTGGAGACATTATATTGATGACATATTTTTTATATGGAAGGGAGGAGAGGGGGATCATAAGACCTTTGTACAGTACATTAATGGAATAAACGACAATATTAAATTTGTTGTAATATATGACACAAAAATAGTCACATATTTAGATCTTAGGATCATTAAAGAACATGGCACTATCAGAACAGTTCTTTACAGAAAGGAGACTGATAGTAACACTATCTTACATGGGACAAGTTTTCATGAACCTAGATTGATCAAAACCATACCGTATTCCCAGCTTGTTAGGGTAAAATGGAATTGTACAAGAGAGCAGGATTTTCAACAGCAAAAATCAGAAGTACTAAGTAGGTCTGAAGAACGTGGCTACACAGAAGCAACATTGAACATAGCAGATAAGAGAATCAGTGATGCAGTGGCAGGTGATTTTAGGAGAGGTGGTTCAAAAGAAAAAACAGATCAGAACAGCAAGGAAAAATAGGCCGGTGTTTTCAACTAAATTTAAAAGAAATCAACACTCCAAAACTGACCTTAATGCCCCCCAAATGGTTCTAAATTTGATAAAAATCTTTCCCGCAGTTTTTAAGTCCCTCTGAAGCAAATCGGCACAGTACCTTAGCCTCACGCCTGTTTTTCCACTCCACACGCTGTTCTGTGGCTCGTCATTTCCTGCTGCTCTGTTGGTCTCTGCAGTGACGCACTTTCCCTATGTCCCATGAAAATGACACCCAATCGACCCTCCATTCACTGTATTGTGTGGCTACCTCGTTTGTATCTGTTCCCCTGGTAACAGTCTGTGTTGTCAAGATCTGAGGCACATCACTGATTAGATGCCCATTTGCTCACTCAATTGATTGTTTATATTTCTCCCTTCACCTATTGGCTACCTTCCCTTGCTCCCAGCAGTGTTAGCGCTTAAAAATGGCAACCTTTTTTTCTATTTATACCAGAATAGCTCAACTGAAGATATTCTCATGGATTATTGCTACTAATTGCAAGCTGTGAACTGCATTCCGGTCCCGTTGTGGTACACGAGTTCGAGTCTGCAGATCATTCTTTTGCAAGGCAGCATTTGCAAGCGTATTACTTAGAGATCTGCAGGACACAAAGCCAAAATCTTGTTTCCGTGATCTGCTCTAATCGAGGTTTTTTTTTTTCTAACTCATGTAGTGCTGCTGTAGGGTGCTCTTGTCCTGTTTGATCTCTGTATCAGTACATGGTGCCACATGACAGTATTCATTGTCAACTCGAATGTTGAGAACATGTATTGGTATTTGTTCTCATCAAAGTTGGTGTACAATCCCTTTTTTTGCATTCAAGTACTGCTGAGATGCAGCATAGCATTAATTCAACACTACAATAGTCGGGCTTCCTATTAGCCACACTTTTATCTACTGCTTGATTTACACTGGTACACAACATTGTCTGCATTACATAAAAATATATAGTTAAAAAGCGTCACCAAATGCAGGGCTTATACTTACTGCAATTAATATTATGAGATATGTTTTATCAGGGAATGCTACTGTAATACAAATGTTTTATTTTTTAGCTTCGAACTGTTCTTCATTTACCTGAATAGTTTCATAGTGTTATAGTAGCGCTCCCAGAATAAAACCTCAGCTCGTAATATTGCTAGTAGTAGGAGTAAGCCATGCATTCTGTGATGTTTTTTAGATACAGTTTTGTATAATATTACAATTTAATCTAGATACTATTGTGTGCCAGTTAAAGTCATGAGTCAGATAAAATGTGGCCAGTAGGAAGCCCGACTACTGTAATGCTAAATTTACATTGTGTAGAGACCCAACATTAGTTGTCAGCACTCAAGCTATTGTGCCAGGTGAAGGCAAGTCTGTAGGACACACACACTCTCCCTGTCCCTTTCGAGCTGGAGTCTCGGACCATCGTAGGCACCTCCATCTGTCACAACTTATGACATGAGGAGACAACGTACATGCGAACTGTGTTCTAATATATGGGGTGGCGGGAGGTCACTTACTATTTCAGTGTTGTCTACTGCATGAAAAAAACATCCTTGTTACATAATGTCATAGTGAGCACTAATTCAGAAAATCTGTGAAGAAACTGGGACTAAACTTGGCATAAACTGCCCTGGAGGTGTTTGCAAATCTCAGAAGTAAAAAGGGTGGGGCGGCTTTCAAATCTCACTCACTCCTGAATATCCATTTCTGTAAAGTTTACTTACTGTACCCTGGCATTTTGCTCACACTATTGAGCTTTTTCAAGGTGATTTTACTTTAACAAATATAGCTTCCCCATTCTCTAAGCTTGTCATAACATTCCTACCTTTGTCAGCACAAATTTTCTAAACGTTCTTTATCAAAGGTTTTATATTACTTCTCGATCAGACACTTTGTCCTTATAGTTTTGTTTTCATCTACAAGCACTCCATTACTGAAACTTTGCCAATTATCCTATACACTTACTAGAGAGAGTGGAAGCTATTACACTAATATGTTGCTAAAGTAAAGTCCCCTCGAAAAAAGCTCAATAGTGTGAGCAAAGACTGGGGTACAGTACAGTAAATCAACTTTGCAGAAGTGGATATTCAGCAGTGAGCTGTGTTTTCTTCTTGAAAGAAAATTCTAAGCATCCTCCACTCTTTTTACTTCTGAGACTTATAAAAAGTTGACCCTACCTCTTTTTGCATTCAAAACAATTCCAGATACCTTCTCTGGTGCTCTTCCTAGTAATTTCTTTCTCCGCCCACAGCACTTTCTTGCACACAGTTGCACAGAGCTGAATATATGATTCAATCCAAAAAGCATTATTAACTTTCTCTCAGATCTAAACACTCTCTAAGCCAGAATAATTTTTTTATAATCAGTCTCCTATATTAACTGTAATGTTGTTTGTGTTCCTTATATCTATCATATTATTTCCAACAAACATAATCAAATCCACCAGGGTAAACATTTTCTTTCTGTACAGTGAGTAAACCTCAGGTTGGCCTCATTTCCACTCCATGATTGTGTCCATCTGTTCCTCGTGTGCTACCAATACACAGGTTATGTGACTCTGATGGTTGAGAATAACATGATGGTACAGATTAAGAGGGGTGGGGATCATCATAGCATAATCTGATTAAAATAGGAATGAAATCAAAACAGACCAATCCATGAAATATGAGCTGCAACCTAAGCTATGCCTCGGCCTGTACACTAATCCATTGGCGATTGTTAGAGCAACAGTCTGGAATTTTCAGTGTATATATATATATATATATATATATATATATATATATGCACATACTGTACTATTCCATAGTAAAGGGAAATAAAATTGTTTCCAACCACCCAAAACACAGTGCATATTTGCTATTTTACGTATCTTAATGGTCGTTTTAGTATAAGTAGTCTGCTTCTTAAGATTAGTGAATGACATTTGTGTAAGACCTCATTTGGAATATTTTAATATAACATTAACTACAGAACTACAACACATTTGGTTGGCACAGTGGCACAGAGGGTTGAGGGGCTGGATGCCAAACCTGGTGCCATACTGGTCACATGGCTTCAATATTGGGTCTGCTTGATTTGTGGGCTTATTGGGGGAACAGAAATTGAACATTCCAGAGGACACTCTCTTCCTCTATGGTGGTAGGGCAGTCATGCTCCATGCTGTTACCTGTGACTCCACAGTTTGCAGTGCTCCACAAGAGGCTTACTGAGTGAACACTGGTGACAATGTTCTCCATGCTTGTGTGTTAACTTGTGTGCCACCCACCCAGCATCCCAGGGGATAAAAGCAGGAGGGAAAACTCCAGACAGAGCACTGATGAGAGGTGTGGCCCATGCAGGCCTGACACTGGCAAGCATCTTCTTCCACCAGTAAATAGATCAATTTCCCAGTATGTAACAGTGGTCCTGTGCACCTTGCCATCGATCGGCGCATGGAAGCTATGGGAGAGGTGTCAGATTTGGAGAATATGGCCTATACTGTAGAAACCTAAACAGAGCAACAGGACAAAACAAAATCTATATCAGAGATTTTGACATGACAATGTACAGGCTTGAAATGCACATTTATCATGTTACTGTTTTCTTACCTTTAAAGTTAATCTTCATTTCCAAACAGATTCTGAGTTAAAATGAGTTACTTTCTAGTTCTGAGTCACTTTTGGGCAGCTGATCCTTCTACATTTCACATTGAAACTTCTCCATCAGATGTCAAGACTGTATAACGTGCCATTTATAGTCTGAGAATACTAAATAGGTAGCAACTTTTAACAAACATTGCAGAATCACTAAGGGTTGAGCATACAGCTAAATGTCAGGATCTGGTAAATAAGGCAAAGGTTAAATATACAACTAGGCACCTTTTCAAGTAGAAGCAACATATTCATCTTTGCTGCATGTCATAGTATTACTAGTTGGTGTGTATTTAGGGATACATGCAAAAAAGATTCAAAAAATCTATTGACCATGATGATATGCTACCGGCCCTTTGTTTTTTGTAAACTGGTCCACCAGATTTCGACACTGAGATTGCTGAGCCATGATGCTAATTGTTTCCTTGCATCCCAGTGTTGTGTACTATTTGTTATTTATTTTGATAGCAATGGTGTCACTTTGCCATCAACATTAGTTTTGTTGTGGTGGGTGGGTGGGTGGGTGGTGGTCAGAGACGGGCATTCTTTTGGACGTGGCTAGTATTCTATGCACCTGCACTGCATTGACTGCAGTGGCAACTGCTGTGACAGCATGTATATTGGTTACTTCAATCCTTGCATACATAATTCTATATATTCGGATGGTGAGGGGGAACTTCTGTTAGCCTTCTCACGATGGTTGTATGCAGTTGGGTTGAGAGAGGGGGCCTGTTCTCCCCGTAGGGCCTGATATTTCATATTTATAGTCTAAACAATGCCTTTAGCATGCACGGTTCCACAACAAACAAATAACATACACTGGAGCAGTGCAGATTACACCATTATTGCTTCTTCAGAGCAACATCCAGTTCATGAAGGCCACTAGTTATTGTTTGTTATGTTGCCACTCCCTGTCCCCATCTCACTGTGACTTTCTGTGTTTTGTACATATGAAATAGTGTGCTATTACATGATCTGCTACCTACTTTTAATGTGTTGACATACTTTGTTTATATGTAACAACCATGTGGTTCCTGCCAATGGACCATGGCTTTGGTCACCATGCTGGGCCGATGACATGATGCACCACAGAACTATGTTTACGCTGTACTCTCCTATCCAGCAACATTATGATTGTACGTATCTGATTTTTATAATATTACATGTACTATCACTATTTCAGTTATTTTCATGCACATTGTGATGCCTGCAATTGTAACCTTTCTTTGCCTCCCCCTCCCTGAACCCTTTCTCCCTCTGTCCAACCTCAGACTTCACAGAAACATCAAGGAACACGATATGGCAGATGGACATGACCACATTATGCCCTATGACTTCCAGCCACTGTATGATGAGGATGCACTGCCACAGACCAATGATGACAGCAACAATGCTAGCATCACATATGATGATGATGACAGTGATGGAGAAGAATACCAGACTGAAAATCCTGGACATCAGAATAGAGACTGGTGCATGTGTGGGCACTGCATGATTATGAGTACCTCAAGAGGGTGCTACTGTTGTGGGGAATCACCACGTAGCAGGGCAAGATGCATGGCCAACTCTGACAACTTGATTGTGTACATTGTCCACCACCCAGCCTTCCAGCGCATGATCCTCTATGATGAAGCCCTCCTGTTGCTCTTTTATCAGCTGCAGCATTTCCGCTGACAGACACGGCGCATCGAGTGGACTAACCGGTAAGTGTTATGCCCATAATTTTTAATTTGCAAACCCGTATTCACTTATGTAACCAAGTCCCATCATGTGTCCCTTCCTAAAACTATTCTGTAACAACGATGTGCAGTGTCCTTCCCCGTGTGAGTACACATTGTTATGTATTCACATTGCAGAATCACTAAGGATTGAGCATACAGCTAAATGTCAGGATCTGGTAAATGAGGCGAAGGTTAAATATACAACTAGGCACCTTTTCAAGTAGAAGCAACATATTCATCTTTGCTGCACGTCATAATATTACTAGTTGGCGTGTATTTAGGGATACATGCAAAAAAGATTCAAAAAATCTATTGACCATGATGATATGCTACCGGCCCTTTGTTTTTTGTAAACTGGTCCACCAGATTTCGACACTGAGATTGCTGAGCCATGATGCTAATTGTTTCCTTGCATCCCAGTGTTGTGTACTATTTGTTATTTATTTTGATAGCAATGGTGTCACTTTGCCATCAACATTAGTTTTGGTTATTGTGGGTGGGTGGTGGTCAGAGACAAGCATTCTCTTTGGACGTGGCTAAGTATTCTATGCACCTGCACTGTATTGACTGCAGTGGCAACTGCTGCGACAGCATGTATATTGGTTACTTCAATCCTTGCGCACACAATTCAAGTGGACTAACCGGTAAGTGTTATGCCCATAATTTTTAATTTGCAAACCTGTATTCACTTACGTAACCAAGTCCCATCATGTGTCCCTTCTTACAACTATTCTGTAACAACGATGTTCAGTGTCCTTCCCCATGTGAGTACACATTGTTATGTATTCACTTGGATCACCTCCCTTCCACTCACATATTCATGTATCGATGTCCAGCAATGATTTATGTCTGATCGAGCAACTCAATGGTCCTACTGCACCTTATGTCCGCAGTCACATGTAACCACACTTACATGGCTTTCACGACTTGGTCTGCCTGTCATTTTTTGCCCTGCAGTACCTCATGCTCATTCTCACTGACCTCTTACTGGCCTTTTCTCCACCGTCCCCCACTTCACTCTGATTTGCAGAACTCTTCTTACAGGCATATCATGAGTAACTGTTCACATCCATGTCTGCCTACTCACTGTTATCCATCTCACACCCCAAGTTCTAACCTGACCTCCCGTTGCCACCCCCCTTACACCCCATTACATTGAAGCAGTATAGCGCAGTGGTTTAAGGCTCTGAGCTGCAAATCTGGTGACATCCAGCAGACCATACCGGGGTTTGAATCCCACAGCCCCCACTTGCATGTTGTGTGACCCTGAGCAAGTCACGTAACTTCCTTGTGCTCCCAGGTTGCACCTGGAAACAAGCTTTGGCTTAGTATGCCTTTCCTAGTTAAACAATTTCCCCTCACACACAGCGGAGTAGTATATGCATGGCAGTCACCATTTTTAAAATGCCCACACACACTGTCGTTCTGTCCCTCTGTATGTCTGTGTGCCTCTTTCTGGTTTTCACTTTGTGTGTCTCCTTGTGTTTGTGTGTGTGTTTGTTTGCGTGTGCTAATATTGAACATGGTGCAATGATAAATGTGGCTGTATTGTCAGTATGTATTAATGTCTTACATGTATCAAGGAAGAATGAGGAATCAAATTCAGCTTCATTCTCAAATGCCAAATGCTGCTGTCAGGACATTGCATGCAATCACCCAACAGGTGTTAATACTGTGAGTTTCAGAGTACTTCACACATAGCACAATGCCATTGTGGCAGATTAATGTGGCAGTTATGGTCAAGTATGCGATACCCACTGTTGGCTCAGTGTAATGGGTAGCTATTTTGAAGTACAATTAACAGTGCATACTTATTCCTATGTTTCAGAGTGTGCAGCTGTTAAGTCTTAATAGGTGTTTATCACTCCTGCTTTGTTTTCTGTTGCTGCCATTTAAAATCCACTCTGAAAAGCATCAAGTGGTTGAGCAATCATAGCACAGCACAACAGAACATCATTCTTTCTTGTGGTTTGAATTATGTCAATATCACTCTGTAACATGCTTTGCTACTAATGTCAACTGCTTTTAACTATTTACGTGCCCCAGAAGAGTGCTGCCATCTTTCTCCTAATCTGACCTGCTTGTGGACTCCCAGATTCTACCATGTCATTATATTGCTGAGGTGTCCAATTAGTGGCTTATTTGAATGGGTCAGTAAGCAGCACACTTGGATTCCCTAGGATAGAATTGAAAAATCCAAAAAGGCACATTTATTAGAGCAATAGCCACTGCCATCCTGGTAGTCCATACTTGGATACTCAGCAGTTGCCAGATATGTATCTTATAATAAAGTTCATTGACTAGCACACTATTTTACATGTGTTAGCTTAGAATTGACATGTGCAGTGGCTTGGTGAATGCCTCCACCCTAGCGTTTTCTGCACTGTTTCCTTTTCTTTTTGGTTTGCTGTTTACTTTCTGTCAGAGCCACCTCATGGGTTCTGACATCACTCCCCAATCATACAAAGGACATGCAGCTGTGCACAGAATGTGAAACAGGGCGCTAACACACTTGCTAACATGCACACCCGGGCACACGGACACAAACAGAGCCTGAAAATGGAGCACGTTCAGCAGCAGATGAAATTTTAGTGACCATCTGAGATCTATATTATGATTTCCTTGAGATGTGGGGTGGCATGATTGAAGCATTCAATGTCTTCTAGCCAGTAAACAAAGTCAAACGTAGCATAGCAATTTTCAGGCAACCATGTGAAAAAACAATAGGGCACAATTAAGATATGAAGGTGTCATGCATTGTTTGAAACTCTAAGATGGTATGTTTCTACAGAGTGGGAACATAGAAACATAGACTTTTGCAGCAGATAGGGACCACATAGCCCACCTAATCTTCCCATTTCGCTACCTGCAGGATAAGCTGCAGATCCTAGTTAACCAACAGCCTATTTCTTCCTACCCCCCACAAGAATTGCCTTATGTCTGCCCATGCATCTTTGAATTCTCCCACAGTTTTAGACCCCACAACATCCTCAGAAAGGCTGTTCCATGTGTCCACCACCCTCTCTTTGAAGAAATACTTCCTCACATTGCCCCTGATCTGTCCACCCTCTATCTTCCAGTTATGTCCCCTGTTTCTTGCACATCTATTTTTCTGACAGAATCTACCTTACTGGACTTTGTTGAGTCCACTGTGTCACTTTAAACTTTCTATCATGTCACCCCTTCCTCCTTTCTTCAAGGGTATACAACTTATGCTCCTTTAGTCTTTCCTCATATGGCTTCTCTAGCAGACCCTGCTCCATTTTAGTTGTCCTCCTCTGGACCGCCTACATCCTTTCGATGTCCTTCTGTCGATGTGGTCTCCAGAACTGGACTCATTACTCCAGATGGGGTCTCACCAACTGTCTGTACAGAGGGATAACATCTTCCTGTTTTCTGCAGTAGATGCCTCACCCTATATATATACCAGTATTCCCCCAGCCCTCCCTACTTCCTTCTCACATTGCTTGCTGACCTTATCTGTTATGGGTACCCCCAGGTCCCTTGCCATTTTAGTTGTTGTTACTACCTCCCCCCCACCACACCCACACACTGTGTAATCTTCCCCTGGGGTTTTGTTTCCCAGGTGCATTATTTTTCAATTCTTTGCACTGAATCTAAGCTGCCATACTTCTGAACATTCCTCCAACCTTGCCCAGTCCCTTTGCATCATTTCCACACCTCCTTCTGTATTAACCCTGTTGCAGAAATTTGTGTCATCTGCAAAAAGGCATACTTTTCCTGCAAGTCTCTCTGCAAAGATTCACTAAAAATACCACCAACAGCTTAATCTGGTTCAAGGTCAGTTGGCATTCATCTGCATCCCCCTCCACCCGGGTCGTGCCTGAAAATAGGCAGGATTTGTCTAGTGCACTTACCCTGTCAACAAAAAGCTAAAAAGTCACTTACAAGGACAGTTAAAATTACTGTACCCATTACTGAACCCTACAGTTAAAATTACTGTACCCATTACTGAACCCCCACTAGTAACCCCCTTTCTTCAGAGTGGACACCATTTACAATTATCTTCTGTGTCCTGTTGTCCAGCTAATGTTTTACCCAGGCTACCACCCTGGGACCCACTCCCAAGATGGTGAATTTGTTTATTAATCTTTTGTGTGGGACTCTGTCAAATGCCTTGCTGAAGTCTAGGTATGCCATGCCCACAGCCCATCCCTGGTCTACTACTTTGGTCACCCAGCCAATAACACTATTAAATTCATCTGACGTGACCTTCCCACTGTTAACACTTTGCAGATTCACATGATACAACCCATTCTGTTACTGCATTCTGGTTTGCTACCACCCCGTCTGGGAAATATTGACTCCTCGTTCCCTTGCATTGAAGGTATGCTACCAATGCTCCGACCACACGTTATTCTAGCTTAAGGTCCATTGAAGCTGCTTCCATCTCTCCTAACCATCCACCACTTCGACCATTTTGAAGTTGTCTGCACACAGACTTACCTTGCTCACCAACACTATTCCACCACTAGGTATATAGCCTGGTATGGCCAAATTGATAAAACTTTAGATGGCTTTATGTGTTTGTGCTTTTTTTGGAAATCTTACTAATGTTCCTTTTCCTCTTTTTGCACTCATAGGGTGTACAGGCACATTGCTTACCGTGCTTATGTACTATGGATCTATGATGGGCAAAGGCTTGGTTACGGAAATCGTGTAATGATTCCATCAGGCATGGTCAATGCCATAAGACATCATTTCCCTTCGTAAGAAGAATAGTACATTGGCTTCATACCCTTTGAAGGTTTTTGGGCAGTTTCAGGTTAATGTGATGCTTGCCAGCTGTATTATGCAACCATGCCCTCAATGTGGTACAACCAAGGACCAAAAGTGAATTTCAATACACAAGACTGTTATATTCTCAGTTGGACTTAATGCATTTGACATGTTTGATGTATGTATGCTAAGGCACTGCTGCTGTAAACACCCCCTGACCTGATGTTAAACTTTGCTTTCAAACCATTCTTTTATGTGTTTGCCTTCAGCGATATCTCATTCTGTATTACACCATGATGCACATAGCAATAAAACATGTTTGCCACTAAACTCATCCATTGAGGCCCTTGTCTGCACCACATAATGTACCATGCCACTAAGGTCTCCATATTGAGCCATTCTGATTATATGCTCCTCTTGTGTGCAGGTAGTGTTGAAGAACAAGTGCTGCAAGTGGAACTTTTGTCATGCGCTAAAGTTTGCCGCATATTGATTCTGTTAATTTTTCTATTATTTTCTATTACGTTGGCAAACTTGTTCCAAGAATCTCTGTACTATCAATAGCAATGATGGAGAAGTATTACAAAAAGGAATACACAGTACAGTTACACTTATTACTTGCTTTTCATACAAAAACAATACAAAAAGAATGTCACTGTCACAGTTTACAGTTATTTGAAAGTAATAGGTTCCTTAATTGTTAGTGTCAAATAACTTATCAGTTACAGTTACATTTTACATCTGTATACAAAGAAAAGTGTTGGTAACTGTAATGTGTATTGCATTTTCTAGTACTTCTTCATCCTTGCTAGTAACTGCACAGACAGCCAACTGGAAGCCTGAATTTTTCATACCTGTAGTACACTTCAGCAACAATACATGACAGGGTGTGGTATATCATAAGATATCATCAAGTCGCAGATGCATTGTGCAGCACAAGGCCACAGTCTGAGTGTCTCATACTTCTGCGAAGTGACGATATGCTATGATCTACCACGCCCTGTCATGTATTATTGTGATTACGAAATGGACCAAAAAATGTTAGTAAAAGGCTGATCTCGATAATCATTTCAGCTGGTGATGATAATGTCATAAATCATCATGGGTTAAAGCATTTCTCAGCCAATCAGCTTCCAGGATGTACAGTATCCTTGCCATTTTTATGCTACTAGCTTGACAAGTGTGCCTGCATTGGTAACATGTTTTTTTAAAGTAGAAATTACATAATTCAACATGGAAGAGACAGGAGATCAGTTGAGAGTTATGTTCAGCAGACCTTTTCAGGTGATTTATATGACTTTTATTATTCAGTGGCAAACGATTCATCCAAAATTACAAGCAATGCAAAAAAAAAAAACTAAGGAAAGGAATGTGAATTCAAAAACTTAGAGAAAGTAGCAATTAGATGGTCAACTGTGTATTTAACAATCGTTCACAGTAAATTAAATTTAAAGGGTACCTAAACAAGCAGTTTTATAAAACTGCAAACTACAAAATCTGGCTTCATTGCGAAGTAAAGTAAAGGGTATTGTTTACATTTATGTTTAAACTGCATTTATGTAAATAACATAAATGCAGTTTCATAGCTTTTGAAAATGCAAACATCAGCCTTTCACTTACAAAAGCATCCTTGCCTTCTCCCTAAGATGTCTGTCAACTATTAAGTGCTGAGTCATGATGACATCATCGGAGCAAGAGTTAAAGACCAATATAGATTCTTATAGGCTAACCCTCTTTGTTTTGAATTGTTTTAGCCAAATGATTAACACCATGTGTTAACATGTTCATTATTTTGATCAGTACATATATTAGGCTATGATTTTGTTCATTTTATTTACTTTAACTTGCTGAAAATGTTTTGCAATCTAGCTGACTTTCTCTTTGGCAAACTGCAGAACAGTACAATACTTCAAATACCTGATGATCTAGTGGTTATGTGATGCTCTGAATTTTTTTTGTTAACCAGGAAAGACACACTATGCTGAAACCTTGTTTACAGATGTGGCCTGGCAGCACAAGAAAGTTAAGTGACTTGCTTAGGGTCACACAGCAAAGTACTGGTCTGGTCCAATTCCAATGCTCATGCATTCTAGTTAATCCACAAAAAAAGCTTTACTTGTATTCTTTTTCCAAGTGAACCCCCTGCACCTAGCCTGCCTTCTGTTGAACATCCCACCATCCATACTGTGTCCTTAGTACTGCCTGGGGCTGCATATGAGCTTGTGTTCTCATGAAGAGAATTATGACACCTCAGACTGTAATCATATACCTCAGGTAGTTGTGCATACCTACACCGATACAGATCATCAGCTGGCACTATTAATAAATACCTCCCAAATCACACTTAAGTCCACTTTTTCAGTGTTTGACTTCTGCTTCCATAGTAAACATTGAGAGGATCACCACCCTTCTGCACAGTGAAGGCAGTATGTACAGTTCTCCTGATGTGTTTTTGGCCCCCCTCATTAACCAACAATTGGGTCTTCATGGAGGGCCAAGCAATAAGCCTCTGGACTCACCAGAAAAACTGCTGTTCATGCCCTCAGAAGGGCTGTACTTACTATGGATAACAATATTATTAGCAGGAGAGGCTTACTAATGCCTTGAGCAAGTTCTCCAGACTTCCAGTGTCAGTCTACTCCTTTACCTATGATCTGCAGAATACCGTAGAACAAGTCCTTGCAATTTTTCTCCAGTACGTATTATTGCCCTACTCCACAATGTGAGCTGGCTGGCTACCACCCTTCTAAATCTTGAATGATCTACACACAGCTCCCTCAATACTGTCCTTGCAAACGTCAACACTCCCCCACCTGAGGGTACTCTCCCTACACTGAATTTAAGTAACGCTTTAGGTGCAGCCCTGCCACTCTGAGTATTTGTCATCTCTGTCTGCTGTCATTCACAGTCAGGTAGTGATCATGGTGCTGGCAGCCCTACATTTCAGATTTCATAATGATCTGCTAAACATCCCCCCTTCCTGTCTTCCCCTAACCTGAATCTAACTGTACCCTGTTAGAATGGCCTCTTCAGTGCCTCTCTGGCATTCATACTTCTCCCCACACCAAAAACTGGTGAGCTCACTACACTTCTGCATCATGAACGTGGTTTGTACAGTCACCCATGTCATTTTTACATATTAGTAATAAACATGATCTTCTGGTAAGCCAGGCTGATTGCAGCAGGGCACAAGGGGAAACACAGGCATTCCTACCCATATAGGATCTAATCCACCTATGATTAGGCACTGTTAAATGACAACCATAATGATGTGCACACCCATCATTTAATAGTGCCTAATCAAAGGTAGCCTAGATCTTTTAAGGAATGGAAGTCCATATTTCCCCTTGTTCCCTGCTGCTATCAGCCTTACTTACTGGAAAGATTTGTTTATTTTTGAAATGTCAAAAAACCTGGGGACTGTACTACATACATTCATGATGCAGAAGGGAGATGAGCTCACCAGTTTTTGGTGTGAGAAGGAGTAGTGAAGAATAAATATCAGAGGGGGACTGAGAAGGCCACTCCTTCAAGGTACTGCTATATTCAGGGAAGGGTGAAGACAGAAGGGGAGAAATTTGAGCAGATCACTGTGAGGCATAAGATATGGGGCTGCTAGTACCATGCTCACTACCTACCCTATTGTCCTGACCAACATTCCCTTTCCCATAAAACCAGTTCATGCAATTGTCCAAGGCTCTGTGTGGATATTAATATATGAAATGGCTGCCACTACACATTCAGTCACTTCACTAGCAGTCTAGTATTGCTTGTACAGCACTTTGGGATACAATGTGTATGAAAGCACTATATAAATACTGATTCTTCTTATTATTTCCCATGGAAAAAGAAGACAAGACAAGCATATTTTTGATTTCCAAGAAAGTATGAACTATGGCATTGGACTACTGAAGAACTTTGCTACAAACAAGTGGTGGATCTATGGGGTGATGAAGGGTGCTGCTGTAACCCCCCCCCCTTGTAAAGTACTCGCTTGTTGCTGCTGCATTTCACTTTGTTGAAAAAGTCTGATTTGTTGATTGTATAAATGTTTACATTCCAAAATATGGATTACATTTGTAGTTTCAGTCAAAACATACTTGAAAAGCATAATAGCAGAACATATAAAGGTTTCATAAAAATGTTAATAAGTGCACATCAAGTATGTACACACAACCCAGCACCCCCAATTGTAGCATCCTGGATCTGCCATAACCACTAGACCACCATGATATTCAAGATTTGTACTGCACTGTGGTTAGCCAAAGAGAAATTCAGTTGTATTAAAACACAATTTCAGCATGTTAAAATAAACAAAATGAACAGAACCATAGCCTAACATGAGTATTGATCTAAATAATGCACATGGTTTTGACAATTTTGGTGAAACAATTCTATACAAAGGGAAAAAAAGAACTTGTTAGTACAATAGAGAGCCATATAGCTCTCTGACTTTGGCTCCGATGATGTCATCACTCAACACATTTGGCAGCCATTTTAAGAAGTAGGTAAGACAGTTTGTTTGAAATTGGGAGGCTGATTTTACATTTTTCAAAATGCTTTGGAACCACATTTAGGTAACTTATATAAATGTAGTTTTAACATTAATGAATTCAGCAGCCTTTCCTTTAGTCCCGTTTCAGGTCAGATTTTTGAATAGTTTATTGCCAAAATGTTGTTTAGGTATCCTTTAATCCGTGTGATATTGGTAACAATCAGTTTTTCCCAAATCTCTTATGAAACCAAACTTCAGCTTTAAATTGTAATCTCCTTGATCTTCTGATACGTTTCAGAGCATTGAAGTGCTGCTTCATGATTTGTGATCACTGTAATTTTCAGTTATGAATAAGAAGTAGCCTGGCCAAGTGTCCATGAAGGAAGAGGGACGCATGCATAGTGTAAGTCACAAAAACATGGTACACAGACAGCCATGACTGTGGTGTCAGCATATCAGAGAACCTCTTCAACTGAAGGGAGTTTGAAGGTACCAGAGTAGTAGAACTAGCAGTATTGCCCTTGGACTTGTATTACTGAAATGTACCTTAATTGTAACAAGGGATTACTTGCACACCTACTAACTAGCACTATACAACATGGATGGAGACCAGATCTCCACATTGGATGTATGTAGTCATCCATAAGGCTGTGGACATCTAATAATGGCAGGAAAGGGTGTCAACCACATGTAGCAAACTTCCAGGCAAGTCTGTGTGATCAAACACAGTGGTGGAAGTTGAGAATGCATGCATCGAGAAGGAAATGCTAACCCACAGGTAGGTAGTTAGTGATTTGCATTGTCCATTCAACATGGATATAAAGTTTGTACAACAGGCAAGACAACGGCCAGATTAATTGTATCAAGCAGTACTTAGCTGCTGTTACAGCATGTCGCCTTTAGCAGCAGGGTGGGTAGAGGGAGGCAAGGAAATAATTATGTGTGTGAGTTCTGTGTGTGGTGAAACCGTGTCTCCAAGTGCTGCACTACTAATTCCTTTGGAGGGTAGGGTTTGGGCGCAATGTTTTTGGGAAGATCTGGAACATGCATTGATGACAGCTCACCCTCATCTTGCTTCAATCAAAGAACTTCGACCATCATGCTGGCAATGTAGTTGTGGGACTTTGGCTCAAATAATGGTTTGGCAACCCATTCTTTGCAAGATTTATGGTACACCACCTTGAAACGCTTATCACCCCGGTCACCGGAGACTGCCGTGGGACACTGTATGACAGCTTGTTTGTGAGCTAGGTTCGCATTGTGGTCCAAAATTGCCAGCATTATTCTTGCTTTCATTCCTACATGGCTAAAATATTCCAGCTTTGGGCAGTATGTACACAGCAATGCATGAAACACTTCGAGACTACCCGTGTGGCAGAACTGTGTTGCATGCTTCAAATCCTTGACAAGAATGTTGTTTTTCACAACTTTGCTCAATGCAACATGTGCATCATTGCCTTCCACTAGCCACTTTATTCTTATGGTATCTGGTGGAGGCATCACATGGGCACAGTGATGGAACTGAGAGCCCCATGACCAACTGTGACTGTCAGTAACATGGTCAAGGACAGACAGCCACTTCTCATGCAGAATAGTTTCATCACCACCACACATTTCTGAGGACCACCAAAGATGATTTGAAATACTGTGGCACCATTCTGCAAGTTTCTCATTCCCTCTTGTGTTGGCGACGAGCAAGCTTTTCTTGGTCACACTTTTGGAGAGGTACCACAGATTGAATTGATGGCTAATATTGGGATACTTCTGCCTCATCAGGCAGCCAATGCCACGGCGTCGGTCAGTGGCAATCAATGAAACTTCAACATTATTGTTTAATAAGTGCTGAACACAATTTTCAATAGCTTTCTTTTCTAACCCCACTGATGTGATACCTGGTTGAACCTGCTCTAGTGAAAGGAAACTATACTGTTGGTCTGTAAGTCCATCAAAGAGTAGCTACAGTACTTTGCAGAAAACCCTGGACTGTCACAATGTCCATCCCCAGCCAGACATACCGGCTGTGCCCTCAGTTGCTGGATAATTTCCTGCTCTTGTGTAAGCCATGTGCTTTGAATGACTGGAAATAGGTATTTGCGCTGAAATGTGAAAAAAGTTGTTTGTGAAATAAAATGTAGTCCCATGAATTGCGCAAACCTGGAAACTCAGGCATACAAAGTGACACTAAATAGTACTGCTGCCGCAGATAAAAGGTTGCCAGCAGGCATTTTGCCAAGGAGTGGCTGTGAATGCCAAGTAATTATGTTATGGCCATTCATGCAACATACTTTGACCGACAGCATTGTGCCTATAATGCTGTATTTCTCCGCACCATCTGCAGAACTGTAACATTCTGCACATATCATTTTGGAAAACAACAACTTAAGACAAATGTTGAACACAATGTATTTGCTGTCATGGACAATGATGTCTTTATTGTCCATGCTGTCAAGGGTTATGTCAATGTCTGACAGTGTCTCCTCGACCGGCACATAAAGATCATCAGAATCATCCAGCATGGACTCTGAGAAAGTGTCCTCCATGGCTGCATTTCTTGGCAACTGCAGTTTAGGCATGCTGATGATGGATGGCCCACGTGCCATTGGAAAGGGACCTGGGGGTAGTCATATCAGATGACCTAAAGATGGGCAAGCAATGTGAGAGGGCAGCAAGGAGGGCTGGGGGGATACTGGGATGCATAGGGAGAGGCATCACCAGTAGAAAACAGGAAGTTATTATCCCTCTGTACAGACAGCAGGTGAGACCCCATCTGGAGTATTGTGTGCAGTTCTGGAGACCCAATCTCCGCAAAGACATAGACAGGATGGAAGCTGTCCAGAGGAGGGCAACTAAAATGGTTCAGGGTCTGCACCGAAGACATATGAGAGAGACTTAAGGAGCTTAATATGTATAGCCTCGAGGAAAGGAGGAGAGGGGGACATGATAGAAACTTTCAAGTACCTCAAGGAATCAACAAAGTCCAAGAGGGTAGCATCTTTCAAAAAAAAGAGGTGTAAGAACAAGAGGGCACAATTTGAAGATAGAGGGCGGCTCGGAGGTAATTTAAGGAAGTATTTTTCACAGAGAGGGTTGTATGTATGGAACGCCTTCCGAGGAGGTTGTGGAGTCAAAATCAGTGGCGGAATTCAAGCATGCATGGGATAGTCATAAGGCAATTCTGGGGGGTGGGGGTAGGAAGAAGTAGGCTGCAGGTTAACTAGGATCTGCAGCTTATCCAGTAGGTAGGGAAATGGGCAGATTGGGTGGGCCAAGCGGTCCTTATCTGCCGTCAAATTCTATGTTTCTGTGTTTCTATGAAGGTTCAAAGCTGTAAGGTACTATGCTTTCGTTTGGTGTTGAAGTGACAGGGCCTTCTGCTTCAGTGCTTGTCGGAGTTATCCCCGGGGAGTGTGGGGAAACCAAAAAGTACTGGTGATCCTTTAATGCAATATGTAGTGGAATTACCTCTTCGGGGAATTGTGTTGAAGCATCAGTGACAGATGCTGCTGTTTGTGCACTTGAAACTGCCAGTTCCCATGGTTCTGTTTGAGAGGCGACTGAACAAAAAGTTTTTGAAATGATGTTCGTCTCCATTACTGAGTCCATCGTACTGGGCACTGTGCAATCTGCATTTTGAAAATTGTCATATGGAGAGCTGAGTGCATCCACTGTGTTCTCCACAGCCTGCAAAACTGGCATTATGCAGTTCTTCACTGTCAAATTGTGCCCTGAAGAACCAGGCTCATCAACAGTGTCCTCCACAGCCTGCAACACAGTAAGAAAAAAAGAGGATACATGTAATTGTATAAATAATGAAACAAGGCTGGGGAACTGATGCACACAGGAAAGGAGGTAGATCATCCTATTCAACTCCTATGTCTCTGACATAAGGAAGGGTTTCAGGAGTGAGATGAGTCTCTTTGCAGATGACTCAAAACTGGAGGCGGTGGTGGATGGGGAGGAGGGGAGGGTGGCACTACAGGGAGACCTGGAGGCTCTGGAAAGGTGGTCTAGAAAGTGGAAGCTGAGGTTCAATGCAGGGAAATGCAATGTACTGCACCTGGGAGCCAGAAACCCGGGCCAAGTGTACACCCGGGGAGGGAATGCTACAAGTCTCAATGGCTGAGAGGGACCTGGGGGTAGTGGTAGATGTCAAGATGAACAATTCTGAGACTTTCTGCTGGGCAGTGGCCAAGGCCAACAGGATGCTGGGATGCATCACTAGGGGATAACCTCCAGAAGGAGGGAAGTGATACTCCCTCTGTATAACTGCTTGGTGAGGCCGCACCTCAAGTACCACATGCAGTTTTGGAGGCCACACTTAAAGAGGGACATTGAACTCCTGGAGAGGGTCCAGAGGAGGGCAACCAAAATGATTTGTGGCTTGGAGGACAGGACCTATGGGGAGAGGCTCATAGAGCTAAATATTTACACAATGGAAGTGAGAAGGGACCAGGGGGACATGATATAGTTCTTCAGGTACATGAAGGGAGTAAATAGGGGAGGAGCAGTCAGGGTGCTCTAATGGAAGGAGGGGGGGAACTAGAGGGCATGGGTGGAAGCTGGAGGGGTGTGAGATTCTGGGGAGAAAGGAGGAGGTGATTCTTCACTGAGAGGGTGGTGGAGCCATGGAATACACTGCCCAGGGGGCTAGTGGAGGCAGAGATGGTGGAAGGGTTCAAGAGAGGGTGGGACAGGTACAGGGGAAGGGTTCTGGAAGCAAAGTCCAGTGCAGCAAGAATATCCAGGGCTGGAAAGGGAGAAGCCAGAGAGGGCAAGGGGGGAAGCAAGGTCATTCTCCCAGGGTGGGGGCTGACCAAATGAGTAGACACGAAAGACGGTTAGGCCTATTCTGCTGGCATTTTAGTATGTTAGTATGTGGAGAGAATAACATGGCAAAAGTAACTATTGGGCACAGTGCCGGAAAGCAATAGCTTAACCCCCAAAAAGATGTACCATTGTATGATAAGGCTTGGAGTGGGAGGGAGAGATATGATTTAGTCATAAGGGTGAATGGAGGTAACATACAAGGCAAGGGGGGGCTGTTTGGGTGAGAAACATAGGTAGATAGCAGGAGTGGTGAAAAGGATTCGGTAACTGCACTTACTGTAGTGGACTCCAGGATTAGGTGATCAGATGAGGGGGGGTGGACTTGCGTGGTTAAGTACAGGAGTATAACAGGTGAGAAGGTGCATACGGCACAAAATTGTCTCTATTATGTAGTGCAGGAGTGTTGTGGGAACCATGACGTATCAGTGCTACTGGGTACAAACCATATAGGAAAGAGAGGAGAAACTGTGGGTCACCATGGAGACTGGAAATATCAGCCAGCACAATTGGCATGTGTATTGTGTAGTGACCACATTCTCGGGGTAAGATAACTGACAATGAAATGATAAAAGGCATCCTAAAGATGGCAGTGACAGGTGAAATATTGTCGATGGGTGTCCTGAACATGCCAGATGTGCACTGCAGCACCATAACTGTTATCTGCAGCAACATGCAAGACCATGGCCATTCTTTATGACCCACATGATTCATGCCTCAGACAGCTACTGTTAGGCACAAAGTGGGAAATTTCTTACAGAACCATGATTTTTTTGCAAGACAATATGTAACCTCAAACACTGCAACATACTTCTTGTCTCTAATCAGAATTAAGACTGTCGTAGTTCTTTACTTTTTCATACTGTTTCTGACCATTTAAAGGTAGTTAAGTTAAGGTATTATAGTTATTGCAACATTTAGAGGAAAATCAGAAAATATTTTTTGTACTACAGTGTCAGGATATGAAGTAATTTTCATGTTTTTTTTGCATGACACAGTCGCACCTGTAAACAAGCTTTCAGCTCAGTGTGTCTCACCCGGTTAAACAACTGAAGCAAAAAAAAAATTATGCTCTTGGTCAACTAGAATCTGCAGCTTATTAGGTGGGTATGAGGCATGACACATGGGTAGAGTTGGTTGCCCAAGCAGTCCTACCATTCCATCTCCAAGCTGACCTCATGTTGCTCACTCATGGAGGCACATTTGCCTCAGCACCCCCCACCAACACACACACAATCCTATCCCACTCTGTGCTCGGCCACCCCACCTCAGCCCTCAGTCCTGTCTGCCTGTGACAGGTGGACACTGGCAAAGCAAAATCAGTGTATCATTGATCAATGACAGAAGATTAAATTGGAGCGGTAAATGTACTCACCATTGACATGCAGGCCAGAATATTTTCTTTCCCTCTGATGGTTCTTGCTATTTTTGTGGGCTGTAGTAACTGTTCTGCAATCTCTGGAAGACATAACACAAGATTTTTGTGTACTTTGCAAAATACTAATTGTCGCAATATTACTACATAGCCATGGTGGAGAATGATACCCTTTTACGTTCCTAACGTTCAATGCGCTGTACCGAAGTCTGATGTCCACCGATGCTGGATGAACCAAAATGGTTGGCAAGGCATCTGGCTTGAGACGACATGTGTATTGTCGCGGTTGGAACTCTGGAGGTAATAATTGCATTTTAAAGTCCGATTCGAACATGCTGTTGTCAAAGAGTAGAGAACAAATACTGTACTTCTTTCAGTTGTCCTTCAGCGTCTTGCTGACAAAAGTCTTAATGTTGCCAACATCCGTGCGACATCTCTGAACCCATATCTCTGCCAACTTGTTATCATGTGAAAAGAGATAAACATAGACTCCTTTTGGAAGTCTCCCTGTATGTGTTGTGCAACCAAATGCAAGACAATGTGGTATACTGAATGATGATCGAATGGATATCTGAAATGGGAGTAATGAGAAATACATATCACGTCAACTGATGACAAAAAATAGCACATAAACAGATTAGCATGTGACATCAATATTATTGATGCATACAGAGTTGAGAAATTGGGTGCCTCCACTTAGTTCACACAAAGAATTAGTACAGTACAGACGGTTTAATGCTACCTAATTTACTTTAGTGTAGAGCCAAGACAGAGACAAGCATTTGTCAATGCCAAGTGTTGCTTGCTGTCATTAGCAGTGGAAGTGCAATAGTTAGACAGATGCAGTATCAGAATGGCAGTGAAGTATTGAACTGACGCCAACTGCTGGTGATCAACAACATGCTTCTTTATTGGCCGATGCAGGGGCTGCTGCCATTCGGCACAACACTGCCGTGCCTCCACATACCTGCTTGTGAAAGAAACCTTCCACCCATGCTCCCCCACCGCGCTCTGCAGATTTATGATGCAATGCCAGGGAGAGTGTGGGGACATGCTCCATTATACCATATGGGTGACACCTTTTCAGTGTTTGTTTTATATTATATGTCCAACTAGTCATAAAACGAGGGCACGGTTGCACTTACAAGGGCCTTTGCCTATATTTGTCATATATATAATATGTATATATGTGTGTGTGTCTATATGTATATATATATATATATATATATATACATATAGATATATATATGTGTGTGTATATTTATTTTATTGTTTTTCTTACAGCTGTTTCTTTAGTAACAGTGAAAAATCCCCCTTCTGTCTTTACCTGCTCATCAGGGAAATTCCATCTGCTCTCCCAGACAGTGAGATAATTGACTCTCTGGGTCAGATATTCTGACCTTTGCACCTAGCGCAAAGCCATAACACTGGATTTGCATGAGGCGGCAATATTCAAAAGCCTTGTTAGCACTGGCACTATGTGATAGCACTGATGCTAACAGATAATGTTATGCTTGATCGCCCAGGAATGCCGCCAGAGCGGTGTATTCAAAGGTATTGCACCACACTACAGGCATTAGCATGACCCTCTATAGTTAGTCCACAAGTGCACAAGGAAATCATCAGCCCCGAGATACTCACTACCTTCACCCAGTTCTGGCATCCCACCCCCTGTCCCTCCCATTGGATACCCTTTATCATTGAGTCACCCAGTAACAGAAACTCAACACCTCCATCATCCTTATAGTTACTTCCACTACCTCTCTGCGCTCTCAGAAGTTCTTTGCCCTGGGCTATTCCTTTTGAATACATCTTGCTTTTTACTCCTAAGTAAGTTTGCCTGTCGTGCAGTGCCCCAGGGCAAAGTTTTGAATATCTGGCCCTCTGTGCCTAAAACTGGCCTTTGTTGTCTGTGTGCCCTGTATGTTAAGAGTGTAATATTCTAACAGTGGAACTGAACAAAAATTTGAATCCCTGTATTACATGGTAAACATTCCATGATAAACATTCTTTGTCTTCAATGTGGGGAAAAACAGAAAAAAAAGGCCGGCAATACAGTAATCATTTATAAACACAGAGAAAAGGAGGGCAACACAGTGACATAGGCAAAGGCAGACTCATTCTGCTCAGATGCATTGCTGATGTTTATAAAATAATGTACATTTGAATGGTGTCTATATTGTAGGTGTTTTCAGGTGAAATCAACCCCCACCACACATTCCCCAACAAAGACAAGGCAACCTGGCAATTTCCCAGTGTTTTTTTTTTCTTACTAACCTTTTACCTCAATCCTAGAACAGTTTTCCTTTTATGTACTAGACTACAACACATAAGTGTTAAAAACAAAATAAAAGAGAAGATTGCCTTCGCTAAAACTATATATGTACAGTGTACTGAAAATTAACCTTTAAACAATGCTTATGTTTTACCAATTTACAGATGTAACAGTGCATTCATATGATGAAATGTATGTGTTAAGGAGAAAATATTTATTTTCATCCAACTCTAATAACAAATACTTGTACTGCAAAGTGATGTACTACTTAGCCTATAGGTGAGATATGCTATTTTATGGATTATAGGGACTACTTTTTCCAGTTATTAAATGTTTTAGCAATAATGAATTGTATACTCTTTTGAAAATAGTAAATAGGTTATAATCACTATCAGAGAACATCAAGCTCATAATTTTACGATGATGGCCCATTTTATAAGTGTGATAAGTCACTCCAGGATGTGCATTGAAGGATTTCAATGCACTTCCCAGGGACATTAGGACACTCTGCATTCAGTCTTGTGCATTAGCTCACCCCAAGGGCCATGCATTAAAATCCTTTAATTCACACCCTGTTGTGCCTTATTACTTACTGATTCTTTGGTAACTGGGTAAATCGGGCAAGGATAAATAGTCACAAGGGCATTTTCCCATGTGTGACATGGAGACTTGCTCACAGCATAAAAGTTGAGGTTGTGGGACTTGAATACAGGTCTGTAGGATATACTAAATTCATTTATCTAACTGCTAGTGTATACTACCATCCCACAGTGTATTGTAAATTAGGGGCAACATGAATTGTTGTTGTTCTTTGTACGTGCAACTTTCTCCCTGTTGATGTTTTTCCCATGACATTGGGGGTGGCAATAAGGGCACTAATACACAATAATAACTGGGTTGAGTCAGAGTATCTGATCAACTCCCTTCACCCGCCATCCTAACAGGGTCTCTCGGGGACAATGCCTAATTCACTTCTAGCTGGTCTCCCCAGTCCTCTTGCAGGGTGCCTCGCATAATGAGGGTATCTCCAGGGACATGAGTCAACACCTCCAACAACCTCCTACGTGACCACCTTTTTAATTTCATGGAAGCAGTTATTTATTTCACATCGTTCACTCTTTTTACATGTTCTGCACTAAAGTGTTGTAACACTTGCCCTCCAAATATATGTTAATGCAGCTCTTGTAACTTGAATGTTTAATGTCTACTCCCTAGTGAACCACCACCCCTCCACCCCAGGCAGCACTGGGAGACAAGCAACTTTCTGATTGGTATCCCTTCCTGGTAAATGTTCATAACTAAAAATGAAAAAAAGGGCACCAGAGGAATAGAAGGATCTGGGAGGGATTATGTGCAGTGACCAGGACCACTACATGCAGGGCAAGAAAGCAGCAGCACAGACAAAAAAGGTGTTGGGATGCGTATCTAGATGTATCAGTAGTAGGAAAGAGAAGGCTCACAGGTTCATAGGTTCATAGGTAATTTCAAGCTAGTTAGACTTGCATCCATAGAGCTTGCCATTATTTTATATATTGAACATAATCTATATTGTCTTTTATTTACCAAAAAGATACTTGTCTAATCTACAGTATATTTAAAAATATCCATATTAGTACTGGCCACCACATCTGCTGGTAAAGAGTTCCAGCCAGAAACCACTCTCTGACTAAACCAATGCTTTCTTGGAAAAGCATGCCATTTTTGTATTGTTAACTGAAAAGGATGTCCCCTAGGTTCATATTTCGATTTTTTGGGGATCAACCCTAGATCCGCTAATACAGCATCATCTTGCAAACACTTAAATAACACAAAATAATCTCCCCAGTTCTTCTATGCTGCAGAGTAAACAAATTTAGCTCCTTCAACCTTTCAGAATATGACATATCTCCTAACCCTTTGATGGATCTAGTAGCCCTTCTCTGGATATGCTCCAAGCTATGAACATCCCCTTTTTTATATAGAGCCCACACCTGAACACAATACTCCAGGCTGGATCTCACAAGGGCACTATAGAGGGGCATAATCACTTGCCTATCTCTACTGCTAATATGCCTCAGTATGCAGTTTAATATCTGATTATTTTTCTTTACTGTTTTATCACAATGAGAACTAAATTTTAGATCTGAAGTAATTATAATCCCTAAGTCTCTTTCCTCTGTTGTTTTTCTTAGTTCAGTGGTGTCTATTTCATAAGATGAGCTGTTATTTCTCTTTCCCAAATGCATAACACTACACTTATTTTTATTTAATTCTAATTTATTTACTTTTGTCCACTTTTGTATAGTATTTAGCGCATCCTACAGATCATTTGTATTCTTTTGATTATTTACTATGGTTCCAATCCTGCAATCATCTGCAAATTTCATTACCCGTATATTTTCACTTTGTACAATTAATGAAGTTATATAGATGTTAAAGAGACAGGGACCCAACACTGAGCCTTGGGGAACTCCGATAGTCACTACCGCCCAGCTAGATGTATCTCCTTTAATTGCCACTCTCTGTCTTCTCTCCTTTAGCCATGCATCAATCCAATTTACTATATTATTGTCGAAATTATACTCTTTAAGTGCGTTTATTAGTTTCTGATATGGGAGTTTATCAAAAGCCTTGGAAAAATCCAAGAAGACAACATCCACACTATTACCCTCATCCAGTGCCTTTCCCACTTTCTCATAGAACACTAACAAATTTGTCTGGCAGGATCCATTTTTCCTAAAACCATGTTGCACTGGATCCTGCATTTTTCTAGTATCCAGAAAATCCATTATATAATCTCTTAATATTGACTCCATGATTTTTCCCACAACTGATGTTAGGCTGACTGGCCTATAATTCTGTAAATCAGTTTTTGATCTCTTTTTAAATGTAGGTATCACTAATGCCTCCTTCCACCCTTGTGGAACATGTCCCAAATCTATAGAAGTTTGAAAAATGTAAGTCAGCGGTGAAGCTAATTGTTCTGCCAATTCATGCAATACCCTTGGATGAATTTCATCAGGGCATTCTGATTTATTTCTATTTGTCGTTTTTAATTTATCAAGTACACTTTTCACTATAATCTGTATATGTCCAGGTTGGCAGAAGACACCAGGAGAAAGGACTGCTGTGTGACTGGACTTCTCTACTGGGACTATATTGCCCTCCTCCCCTCCCACCCAAAGCTAGTTCTACTTTTATAGACACAGGATTTGACTGATAACAGGAACTTCCTGTTTGGGAGCAGGAAGTGAGTGATCACAGAGCCACCAAAGACCCACCATCCTAGAAGGGAAAGAGTAGCTCTCCGGCCCCCTCTAGCTGCTGGAGGTCTGCCTCATAGCAAGTAAGGAGTGTGCTGAGAAATATAGGATATTCTTGTCTCAGAACAGGACAATCAGGAGCTTAAAGGGCACACAGGCAGAAAGTAAGGAGAAAGAGAAAAAAAAACAGAGGAAAGAGTAAGGATTGCAACCAGTTAAGGGGCCTGAAATAAGACATGATTGGAGTGGTGTAGTGCAGTGGCTGTGGAGAAGCAGTCTTCCGGAAGACATTCTGGAGGACGCGGTGTTGTCCCATCTGCAGGCACCTCTCTGGACTGAGGGAGGAGGTTGCTCATCTCCAGGCTGAGTTGGCCAGGATTTGTGGGATCTCCTCTTCCATCCAGGGACCACCAGTGCCACTGCCGTTGCCTCAGAGGTTGCCAAGAAAGAGGAGAGGTTGGACCACAGTGGGCTCAGAGAGGGTGAGGGTGGTGGAACAGAGGTGCATCTCTCCAGTCGTATCTCTCCACAATTCCTATGCCATTCTGGCAAAGTGTGGTTCCTCTATGGAGGCACCCGCAGTGGAGACCAAGGAGGATGCTGGGAACCTCCACAAAGGAGACCCACAGAAGGGTGGCAGGGGACACTGCAGGGGAAGGAAACAACTCCTGGTGGGGACTCCATTGTTAGGAAGGTAGAACTGGGGAAGGAAGGGGAGAGCAAGGTAAGGTGCCTGCCTGGCACCACGGCTTAGAGGGACAGGGAGTGAATCCTCAGGATTGCTGCAGCAGCTGCACAGGTGAGGGAGCTGGATGTCATTCTCCACCTAGGGACAAATGACCTGGCTAAGAAAGGGATTACAGAAGTGCAGGAAGAGTTTGTGGAATTTGGGAGGGGACTTAGACGAGTAGCATGCATGATAACCTTCTCGGAGGTGCTGCCCATCTATGGAATGGTAGAGGCTAGGGTGTTCCATACCATGGGATTCAATCAGTGGTTGAAAAACTGGTGTGGAGCTCAGGGATTTGGCTTTATTGGGGCCTGGGGGTCCACTTGGAGTGATGCAAGCCTATACTGGCATGATGGGCTGCATCTGTTCAGGATGGGGACCAGGATCCTAGGTGATAGGTTTAAATGCTTCATTGGCAAGCATTTAAACTAGCCAAGGAGGGAGGCACTGGAAAGAAGCAGGGAAATCCTAGCTCCCCCCAAAAAATCATGGTAGTAAGTGCGGCAAACACCAACATAGAGGTGTCAATAGGGAGAAGGGCAGGGGTAAATGGAGAAAGTGACAAAGGCAAGAAGGACAGGAATGGGGCAAAAAGAAGTAAGGCCATCAGGAAATGGAGGGTAATGGGTACCAATGCCCGTAGTTTGGGCAACAAGCTCTCTGAGCTGGTGGCCTTGATGGAAGAGGGATGCCTGGATATTGTAGCAGTCACAGAAACATGGTACACAGAGAACCATGACTGGGATGTTAACATACCAGGGTACATAACCTACAGGAGAGACAGTCAGAGGAAAAGAGGGGGAGGAGTAGCTTTCTATGTAAAGGAAGGGATAAAAGCAACTGAACAAAAGAGTAAACAGGAGGAGAGGAGGCACTGTGGGTCACCTTGGAGACTGGAAAGAGCACCACAATCGCACATGGGTTGTGTACAGACCCCATGTCAGGGAGGGAATGGACAAGGATATGATAGAAGGCATTCTTAGAATGGCAGAGAAAGTGGAGATACTGTTGATGGGAGACCTGAATATGCCAGATGTTAACTGGAGCACATTTGCTGCAGCCACATCCAAGAGCAGGGCCATTCTTGATGCCCTACAGGTGGCAGACCTCAGACAGCTAGTTTCAGAACCCACTCATGAGGGAGCAATCTTTGACCTCGTACTCTCAAACGGGGGCAGTGAGAGGATCTCAGATCTAGAAGTGGGTTGCCATCTGGGAACAAGTGACCATCAAACAGTGTGGTTCACATTAAACTCAGCTACAGAGTCAAGCCATACAAAAGTGAGGGTACTGGACTTTATGAGGACTGACTTTGGCAAGATGGGAGAATGCCTCAGAAAAGCACTAGCAAACAGGCTAGAAGGAAGTGTGGAGCAACAATGGGGAATCATCACAACTGCCATCACAGAGGCAACAAGCCTTTGTGTGAAGCAAATAAATAAATCAAAATGAAATAAAAAGCCACTATGGTTCTCAAAAGAGGTGGCTGTGAAAGTCAGGAAAAAAAAGATAGCATTCCGGAAATATAAGGAAACATAGAAGGAGCAGGACAGAGAGCTGTACCAGTTAAGACAGAAGGAAGCAGGGAGGGAAGTCAGAATAGCAAAGACCCAAACTGAGGAAAAGATAGCCAACTCAGTTGAGAAGGGTGATAAATCCTTTTATAGGTACATCAGCGAGCGTAGAAAGACAAAAGGAGGGATAGTGAGGCTGAATAGAATGAACGGTGGGTGGGCAGAGGGGGACAGTAAAAAAGCAGGGATACTGAATGAATATTTCTGCTCAGTATTCATAAAACAGGAGGGGGAAGTGCCTAATCCAATTAACAGAAGCACTCTTGATAGGGGGGTAGATCCTGGTCCTTTCACAGAAGAAAGGGTTCTGCAAGAACTCCTAAATCTGAAGGTGGACAAAGCAATGGGCTTTGATGGAATTCACCCCAGAATTCTAAAAGAATTAAGGGAGGAACTAGTGAAACCACTGGCTACTCTTTTTAATAAATCATGGGAGGATGATGTGGTACCCGAGGACTGGAGGAAGGCAGATGTGATACCCCTTCACAAAAGTGGGACCAAGACAGAGGCAGGAAACTACAGACCTGTCAGTCTGACCTCTGTGGTAGGGAAAGTGATGGAGTCACTTCTGAAGGAAAGAATAGTTGAGTACCTAGAGGCCAGTGGGGCACAGGACCCAAGGCAGCATGGGTTCACAGCGGGAAGGTCATGTCAGACGAATCTAATAGATTTCTTTGACTGGGTGACCAAAGTAGTAGACCAGGGAGGGGCTGTGGACATGGTCTACCTAGACTTTAGCAAGGCATTTGACACAGTCCCACACAAAAGATTAATAGTCAAATTAACCAGCCTGAGAGTGTGTCCCAGGGTGGTAGCCTGAGTAACACATTGGCTGCACAACAGGAAACAGAAGGTAATTGTAAATGGAGTCCACTCTGAAGAAAGAGGGGTTACTAGTGGGGTACCGCAGGGTTCAGTATTGAGTCCAGTCCTTTTTAATGTCATCATCAGTGACATTGCAGAGGGACTGGAAGGAAAAGTATGCCTTTTTGCAGATGACACAAAGATCTGCAACAGGGTTGATACACAAGGAGGTGTGGAAAGAATGAAAAGGGACTTGGCAAGGTTGGATGAATGGTCTGAAGTATGGCAGCTAGAATTCAATGCAATGAAGTGCAAAATAATGCACCTGGGAAACAAGAACCCAGGGGAAGAATACACAATGGGTGGGAGGTAGTAACAACAACAAAAAAGGAAAGGGATCTGGGGGTAATCATATCAGATGATCTTAAGGTTAGCAAGCAATGTGAGAAGGCAGTAGGGAGGGCTGGGGGTATACTGGGATGCATAGGGAGAGGCATCAGCAGCAGAAAACAGGAAGTTATTATCCCTCTGTACAGCCAGTTGGTGAGACCCCATCTGGAGTACTGCATCCAGTTCTGGAGACCCCATCTCCACAAGAACATAGACAGGATAGAGGCAGTCCAGAGGAGGGCAACTAAAATGGTGCAGGATCTGCAAGAGAAGCCGTATGAGGAGAGACTAAAGGAGCTTAATATGTATACCATTGAGGAAAGAAGGGAGAGGGGGGACATGATAGAAACTTTTAAGTACCTCAGTGGAATCAACAAAGTCCAAGAGGGTAGCATCTTTCAGAAAAATAGACGTGCAAGAACAAGGTGACACAATTTAATGATAGAAGGGGCAGTTCAGGGGCAATGTGAGGAAGTATTATTTCACAGAGAGGGTAGTGGATGCATGGAACAGCCTTCCTGAGGAGGTTGTGGGGTCTAAAACTGAGGGAGAAATCAAGAATGCATGGGACAGACATAAGGCAATTCTTGTGGGGGGTAGGAAGAAATAGGCTGTTGATTAACTAGGATCTGCGGCCTATCCTGTAGGTAGGAAAAGGGCAGACTAGATGGGCCAAGCTGTCCTTATCTGCCGTCAAAGTCTATGTTTCTATGTTTCTATGTTGTAGAGTTAAATTTGCTTTCTTTCTTATATGAAGTAGTTGGGTTAAAACTGAACAAAAGTATTTATTTTGAGTTTCTGCAGTCTTTTTATTATTTAATATAACCCCTTGTGCATTCTTAAAAGGTCCAATGGTGTTATTATTTTTTTGTTTATTATTTATATATGAATAGAAAGCCTTATAGTTACCTTTAACTTGTGTTGTAAGTTTGTATTCATATTCCTCTTTGGCTCTTTTAATTTCCCATTTGACTTTTTACGTTCGCTTGTGCGCATGCGCAAGGAACATTTTGGGAGAGTAGCAGACTTTGGAGGTGTGCCTCTCCCATTCAATCCAGTGCTCTGTTGAGCAGACGTGGCGGTCCTGCACCAATGGGTGCGGGAGCTCTGTATGAAGGTGGTGGTCTTCGCTTCAAAGAAAACCACCGCTGTCATACCGAGCACCGCATCACGCCGCCCCCCTCACATCACGTGCGCCCCCACGTCGCGCCACGCCACCCCCAAAGCTTTGGTGTCACACTGGGAGCCCACCCCTGCGTGGCAAACATTGGTTTCTGACGGGGGTGCCCAATCCCCCGACGGCTCCACGGCCCCCCCAAGCCATCCTTCTGCCATGCTGGGAGCCCACCCCAGTGTGGCAAACCTCCCGTTTGTTTTGCTGATGGGGTGCCCAATCCCCCGTCAGCTCCTCGGACCCTCCCAGCCATCTTCTGCCATGCTGGGAGCCCACCCCAGCGTGGCAAGCATTCCATGTAGTCCGTTTTTTTAAAAAAACCTGTAAAGAAAAAATGGTCCCACGTAGTCTCCCAGTCCCCCCTCCCACAACCCGCACCCACCTACTGCGCACCCAGCCTCCCCACACCCCCCTCACCCCACACTTACCTCCGGAGCTCAGCATGATGATCTTCAGTGGACCGGGAACACGTCTGCACTCTTCAAAGCCGACCGTGAACTGAGGAAATGCCGGTAAGCTGTATGATGGGCTAGATAGGGGTTTTCAACTTTATTGCATATCTCAGTCATTTTTTGGAATTTTTGCATCAAATTTTCAACATGGGGTTTCTGGGACCCCTTCTCATGAATGATGTCACTGTCATGGCATTATGCAGGCCCAAAGGGTGATTTCGCAGTCACTGAGCAGTCACTGTGTGAAATCACCCTTCAGGCCTGAATAACGCCATGACATTGGCATCATTCATGAGAAGGGGTCCCAAAAACCCCATGTTGAAAATGTGGTGCAAAAATTCCAAAAAATGACTGTTTTATGAGCGTGCGTTGTGCAGTTCCTACTCAGGCTTGTAAGTTCGTGAATTGTCAATATTTTCACTCCAGATTTTCAACATTGCCATTTTACCACACCTCCTTATGAGCAGTATAGCTGTCATTTTTCACATCTCACCCAAAACGTGTTTCTGCCCATGTAGCGCACAGTGGCGCAGTCGGTGTGTGAAATCAACGTATGGGACACATTAAGAAAATCACAGTGACACTGATCATGAGCAGAGGTCTTAAAATAGCCTGTGCTGAACATTTGGTGAAAAAATTCCTACAAATAACTGTTTTACGAGCTTGCGTTGCACAGTTCCTACACACACTCATAAGTTTGCGAATTTTCAATATTTTCACTCCAGATTTTCAACATTGCCATTTTACCACACCTCCTCATGAGCAGTACAGCTGTCATGTTTCACATCCTGCCCAAAACATGTTTCCGCCCATGTAGCGCACAATGGCGCAGTCGGTGTGCAAAATCAATGTATGGGATGCATTAAGAAAATCACAGTGACACTGTTCATTAGCAGAGGTCTTAAAATGGCTATGTTGAAAAGTGCTGAAAAAATTCCTAAAATGAGTGTTTCTGACGTGCGTTGTGCAGTTCCTCACGCGTCATAGGTTTTGAATTTTCAATATTTCTACTCCAGATTTTCAACATTGCCATTTTACCACACCTTCTTATGAGTAGTACAGCTGTCATTTTTCACATCTCAGCCAAAATGTGTTTCCGCCCATGCGGCGCACAGTGGCACAGTCGGTGTCTTGAAATCAATGTATAGGACACATTAAGAAAATCACAGTGACTCTGTTCATGAGCAGAGGTCTTAAAATGGCTATGTTGAAAATTTGGTGAAAAATTCCTAAAATGACTGTTTTAATGAAAGGCAAGGCTAGGCAGTTCCTAATGCGATGTCAGACGCTTATGAAGTTTTCAATATTTGCATTCCAGATTTTCAACATTGCCATTTTACCACATCCTCTCATGATCAGTACAGCTGTCATTTTTCACATCCTGCCCTAAACGTGTTTCCACCCATGTAGCGCACAATTCAATTCAATTCAATTCAATTCATCTTTATTTTTAAAAGGCACTTTTCTTAAAATCAAAGCGCCTGCACAAATTCACAAACAATAAATACAATAAAATTAAAACTAATATAAATCCTTAAAAGCTATGCTAAAAAGGTGGGCCTTTAAAGCTCCTTTAAAACTAAGGACGGTCGGGCAATTTCGCACCTGACGAGGTAGAGAATTCCACAGGGTCGGTGCCATAAAACTAAACGATCTAGCACCTGATGTTTTCAAATGAACCCTGGGAATCTCTAGCAATCCCTCATCAGTGGATCGGAGGGAGCGGGAGGGACTGTAGGGGCAAAGGAGCTCTTTCAGGTAGGTAGGTCCCAGATCATGTAGGGCTTTATAGGTCAGTAAACCGACCTTGAAGGTGATTCACCAAAACACTGGCAACCAGTGCAGTCCATGAAGCACAGGCATTATATGGCTGGATCTAGAAGATCCAGTCAACAACCTGGCTGCCGCATTCTGCACTAGCTGCAGACGGCGAAGTTCAACCCCCGATAGCCCTAGGTATAGGGAATTACAGTAGTCAAGACGGGAGGTAACGAAGGCGTGGATCAATGCTGGAAGGTCCTCTGGAGGAACCAGGTGCTTCACCCTGGCAATATTCCTCAGATGAAAAAAGGAAGTTTTGACCACCGCTGACACCTGAGATTTAAGTGTCAAACGGTTGTCAATTATTATGCCAAGATTCTGCACCTGATCTGAGGTCGCCAGTTGAACACCTCCAAGCCATAAGCCTGAGGGTGATCCCTCCAGCAGACCCGCCTCACAGCGACCTTTGTCCACAACCAACACCTCAGTTTTCTCTGGGTTTAACCTCAGCCAACTCTCATTCATCCAGTCTTGGATTTCTTCAAGGCAGTTATTAAATACCAACAAGGCAGCGTCCTGGCCGGGCACAAAAGACATCTACAGCTGGGTATCATCTGCATAGAAGTGAAAACCCAAACCGTATCGTCTAATAATCACCCCTAATGGTAGCATATACATCAAAAACAACATAGGCGCTAAAACAGAACCCTGCGGTACCCCGCAGGATAGGGAGAGTGATGCCGAGGAAAAAATTCCTGACACCACTCTCTGAGTCCTACCCTTGAGGTAAGAACGAAACCATCTGAGGACCATACCAGACAGTCCGCAGACTGACCGCAAACAATCTAACAGCTCACCATGGTCAACGGTGTCAAACGCTGCAGAGAGATCAAGTAGTACCAAGATGGATCGGGTCCTACGATCTCTCGCTATTAGGAGGTCATTTAGTACCCGTATAAGCGCTGTCTCGGTACTATGCCTTTTCCTAAATCCAGACTGGAGATAATCGTAGATATTGTTGTTGGTCAGATGATCCTCCAACTGCAATGCGACCACTTTCTCAATAACTTTACCCACAAAGGGTAAGTTAGAGACTGGTCTATAATTTGCTAGACAATCTGGATCTAGGGAGGATTTCTTTAATAGAGGCTTAACTATAGCCTCTTTAAGGGGATCTGGAAAAATCCCCCTCTCCAAAGACTTCCAGACGATCAAAGCTAGGACTAGGCGATTTTATCCACAACCCACTAAGAGGCGTGGGGCCAGGTCCAAATCACAGCTAGTCGGTCGCAGCGCTCGAATGATCATCACAACATCATCGATTGTGGGAAGGCTGAAGTCAGACCATCTAAACTGTGTGTTCGACATCTCCTGCCGACCACCGTCGCTCCCATTGGGGAGGGAAGAGCGAATATCCGATCTGATTTTGACAACCTTATCTGCAAAGAAGAGAGCAAGCTCATCACACCATTCTTGAGATAAAGCTCTTCTGGGCTGAAGACAGACTGGATTGCACAGTCTGTCCACAGTCCAAAAGAGCTGAGCTGGTCTATTCTGTGCAGCCGCTATCTCTCTGGACAGGAACTCTGCCTTCTTACGAGAGATTGCGGATTGATAGGCCAAATAATGGTCCATCAAACTAAGCCTGTCATCATCAAGACCGGACCTTCGCCAACGCCTCTCCAGCCTTCGTCCAACCCTCTTCAACTCCCTCATGGTCTCATCAAACCAAGGAGACCTGGGGCGAGGAGTAAGAGGATGAACATGAACTGGTGCAATAGAATCCAGGGCCCCTGTCACTGCCTCATTATAAGCATGTACCAGGTCACCTGGATCCAAGCAATCTATCGGTAGGCTTGATAGGTCCAATACCGCCATCAGGTCATCTGGGGATACACCCCTCAAAGGGCGGTATCGGACCATCTCCAGAGGCGCAGTCAGTGTGCGAACTCAATTTATGGGACACATTAAGAAAATCACAATGACACTGATCATGAGCAGAGGTCTTAAAATAGCTGTGCTGAATATTTGGTGAAAAAATTCCTACAAATAACTGTTTTATGAGCTTGAGTTGCACAGTTCCTACGCACGCTCGTAAGTTTGCCAATTTTCAATATTTTCACTCCAGATTTTCAACTTTGCCATTTTACCACACCTCCTCATAAGCAGTACAGCTGTCATTTTTCACATCCTGCCCAAAATGTGTTTCCGCCCATGTAGCGCACAATGGCGCAGTCCGTGAGCGAACTCAATGTATGGGACACATTAAGAAAATCACAGTGACACTGTTCATGAGCAGAGGTCTTAAAATAGTTGTGTTGAAAATTTGGTGAACAAATTCCTAAAATGACTGTTTTATGAGAGTGCATTGTGCAGTTCCTACGCACGCTCGTAAGTTTGTGAATTTTCAATATTTTCACTCCAGATTTTCAACATGGCCATTTTACCACACCTCCTTATAAGCCGTACAGCTGTCATTTTTCACATCCTGCCCAAAACATGTTTCCGCCCATGTAGTGCACAATGGCGCAGTCAGTGTGCAAAATCAATGTACGGCACACAGTAAGACAATCACAGTGACACCGTTCATTAGCAGAGGTTTTAAAATGCCAATGTTGACAATTCTGTGAAAAAATTCCTAACAATGACTGTTTTATGAGCGTGCACTGCACAGTTCCCACGCACGCTCATTGGTTTGCGAATTTTCAATATTTCCACTCCAGATTTTCAACATTGCCATTTCACCACACTTCCTTATGAGCAGTACAGCTGTGATTTTTCACATCCTGCCCAAAACGTGTTTCCGCCTATGTAGCGCACAATGGGGGTAACAAAAAGGTCATGCTGAAAATTTATTGTGCAAATACCAGCAATCACACAGGGCATTAGGGTTAAGCACCATACATGCCAAACACCACTGCAAATACCTGCAAGCGAACATTCGGCATTGACAAATGCTTGTTTTAACTATATTTCTATATTTATTTAAAACCTGTATATTGTTATGATTTTTAGTATTTTCATACATTTTATACTTTTTGTTTATTAATTTCTTTATTTTTGGTGATAACCAATTGGAGCACTCCTTGTATGTGCATATTTTATGTATTTAGGTATACCTATTTCTATTGTTGATCTCAGCTTCTTTACAAATAGCTCCCACATATCATCTATAGAAAGTCCTTCAAATTCCTTTTCCCACTTCCAAGATGCCATTGCTTCCCTCTTGATGGTAAAATACACTTTGTTAAAATTTAGGACTGTAGTCTTGCCCTCCCTTATTTCTTTACCTTTTTCTCTAACTTGAAAAAAAGACTATCTGATGGTCACTGTTGCCTAATGGGGAGATAATCTGTACATTGTTTACTATTGACCCCAGATTTGTAAAGATCAGATCCAGGGTATTTTGTGCCCTGGTTTTTGTTGTTACCAATTGCTCAAGTCCTATCTGGTTTACTGCATCTAGGTACTGTATACTTGTTTTGGATTTGCCCTCTTGTTTATTCCAGTCAATATCTGGTAGATTTAAATCACCGGTTAAGATAATTATTTCTGCTGGATCTAAATTCCTAATAATGTTTAGTATTTCCAAATCTCTCTCAGGAGTAGTTGAAGGTGATCTGTACAATATACCTATTTTAATTTTTGGTGCTCTTTTTGGTATAAGTTTTAACCATAACATTTTATGCAGCATGTGTTATGGTCTCTGGTAAGACCACACCTAGAGTGCAACTTCAGTATGGAAGCCAACACTCCAGCTGGAGAAGGTTCAGAGGAGGGCTACAAAATGACAGAGGATCAGCAGGGAAAGGAATGCGAGGATATAGGGCAGTGAATATGTACTCCATGGAAGTCAGAAGCGAGACGAGGAACAGGATTGGGACCTTCATGTACTTGAAAGAGAGTAATAAGGTTGATAAGGGGTGTCTCTAAGAATAGTGGCAACCATAACCAGAGGGCACACAGTGTAGAGCAGGTGGGCGAGAGGCTTAGGAGGGAGTGTGCGGTGGCAACTTGAGTTGACATATATTATTTCCTTTTATATAGTTGTCAGTTGCATGTCATTGAGAAGTGGGGCACTTGATTGGGTGGGTTGTGAACTCACTTCAGTTAATATTTTATGCATTCAGTTTTTAGATCACACTTTTTTAAGACACCAGCCCCACACACTCTGTAAGGTGCCCTCACCTAAGCCCTTCCTTTCTCCCACCCCTTATTTGCCTCCCTCCTTTAACCCACAACTTCCACCTTCCACAATCCCAGCCATCCCCACCCTCTTTCGGACAATATAATTTCTACCCCAATGGCTATGAACACTCTATGGCCCTGCATGGTGATGTAAGTTATCCTTGCATCTGTTAGTACTATTCCATTTGCTTTTGTTCATGTGAATACTATAGCACTATGCAGGTACAGTAATTTTTGGACTCCATTTTACATATTCATACTGGTTCTAAGTAGGACTGCTCTGTTTGGGATTGAGCCCAGGAAGCATATAGTCCTGGGGCACCACAGGGCTGCACATTGCAAAACAGAACCAGGATGAGCACAGCTGAGAGTACCTTATGAACCCCCTCCACAGACACACACACACACACACACACACGCACACACACACACACACAAACCCAGGATCCGAGCTGGTAGAGGGACGATAAGCTCAAAAAAGAGGGCTGCAACTTGGAAGAATTCTCAAAGTCGTAACAGACTTGTCAAAGAATCCGAGAGATGGCACAGACTGTTTGTACAAACAATAGGGGGTGGGGGTGGGTGGTGCGGCTGCAGGATGCGATCCGGCAGCACACAGTTCATTATTTCTTTGGCTTCTATGGTTCATTTCTAGCAACCAATTAACCTCCGAATAAAAAAAAAAACAGCATTCTTTTCATCGATGGTTAGGGCTCTAATGTTTTCACCTACAGAGAAAAAATAGCAGTAATTCACAGAATGCATGGAGACACCGTTCCAAGCAAAGGCTCCAGCACACTCAACCCGTCTCTTCCCCATCCCTTACTCGCTCAACCATCAGGTACTATGGAAAAAAAAATAAAGCTCACAAAAGGATGTTCCAACTAGGAAGAATTATAAAAGCCTAGACAGAATAGTCAAATAATCCTTGAGCTGGCACAGAGTGTTTGTATAAATAATAGAAGGGGATGCAGCTGCTGGATGTGATCCTGCCACACACAGGCAAGGCAACACGGGGAGCAAAATGGCACAAAAGGGAGAACATGGACAGGTAGAAGGTGGAGAGAAAGTGCAAATGTCAGCTGCTTGCCAACATGGGGAGCAAATAGGAACAGTTTAGAGCCAGTGTGTTGTACTGGCTGATGTGAAATCAGACCACCCTGGATCGCATGGGGGGATGCAGCTGCAGGATGTGATCCAGCCACACACAGGCAAGGCAACATGGTGAGCAAAATGGCACAAAAGGGAGAAGATAGGAAAAGGATATCGGGCAGCACCACCAGTGATCAGTGAGTAATTTGGGGCACTCAAGCGCGGACAGGTAGAAGGTGGGGAGAAAGTGTAAATGTCAGCTGCTCGTCAACATGGGGAGCGAATAATCAGTTTAGAGCCAGTAGGTTGTGCTGGAAGATATATCAGGAACAGTGGGCTAATCTAAAGGGAGCCATCATAGAGGCAACGATATATCATACCACCCTGGATCGTTTCTGCTACTGCCCCCTCCTTTACTCCCGTGACCATCTGGTACTAATGTTAAAAAAATAAGAATATAAAAAAAAGCTTGTCTCTAAAAATCGTACTTTGGGAGCTGCCAAGGGGAGGGGTGGAGGCAGAGCTGCAGCAATTGATGAATTATAGAGAAAGGTTCCCCATGATCGTGGAGCTCTCAATCTGCTGGATTCCATGATTCAACTTACTACTGGTCCCCCTCTACACTCAGTGCAGTGTCTGTGACTTACCGGTGGTAAAGATAAGACCACTGAGTTTCACGGGACAGTGCAGTTTCTCCATATCCATGAATTTGTGGCACAGCATGGAAACAAAAGAATCGGGGAGCAGGGAATAGATACCGAATCGAAACACACCTTTCGGAGGAAAAAAAAACATTATCCAAAGGGAGGAAAAATTAGCCCTTACCCAACAAGAATCCTGTGTGGCAGTTATCCATGCTGTGACTATGTTGAGACAAAAGTACTACAAACATAGATCCTGAAATCCTACAAGGTTGATTAGACGTCAGCTCAAAGGGCACCCTGGGTGCTAAGTGTGGGACAAAGGACCATAAATGAAAACTGTATGGCGATCCCCAGGGGCCATAAATCTGGCTGAGACAATTAGGAAAAAAAAGGACTAGCACACAGAGTTAAAAGATTGGGCAGGAACGAAAGAAAATACATCAAAAAACTTGACAGCATGTTTATTTCTTTATTTAACATGTTGTTTTCCTTTAACCAACAGTTCTCAGAAATGAGAAAGGTCATTAATAGACACTGGCATCTGCTATCTGTTCCAGAAAACCATCCAAAATGTTTTGACCAAAAATGTATAATAGCAGCTAAAAAGGTTGCCACCTTGAAAGATAAACTAGTTTAATCACAGTTTGGGAAACAAGATAAAACAGAGGCACAGCTCCAGTTAGGCCCTCTCAGACCAGGAATTATAGCATGTGGGCACTGTTCAGTGTGTGGACATACCACACCAAAGGATACATCTCAGCACCCCTTCACAGGAGAGAGCTTTCCAATTAGACAACACATTAGCTGTTCTTCAGAATAGGTAATATACATATTACAATGCCCTTGAGATAGGCTATATGTGAAACAGACCACTATGCCTCTTAGTAGCAGAATCCAGGAACATAAAAGTGACATAAGATTAAACAAAGATACATCTCAGGTTACCTTACACTGTACTGAGGCCCACCATATGGGGGCATCTATAAGGATTTGGGGTTTGGAACTGATACCAGAATGTGAGTGAGGGGAAATAGACAGAAAGCACTTGACAAAGCAGAAATGCAATGGATTTTTAAACTCAAAACCTTAGAGTCAAGGATTGGTATGAACACGGACAACAATTGGTAGGCGTGTTGGTAAATGTCTAATTTTGCCAAGAATAATACTGTTTATAGCACATATGATTTCCTTATGGAAAAGAAAAAATAGAAGAAAAAACAAAAACTTTTGTTTACCCCCCCCCGATTATTCGATTAGTCTGCTCTTACATCATACTGGATTTCTATTTGTTTACATTCTTATTTGATTGCAGAATATTTTTGGTTCATTACATGTTAAATTAGGGCAGTTTTTTAAATAACAGAATGTTCCATAGCCAAGGGAAATCAACCTCTAATCCCCGTCCCCCCCATACCCTGCATATATCTCTATTAGCTTCAGGCAAGTCTTTAAGTCTGTACAAGTAATTAACACAATTATTTTAGGTTAGGGATTGCTATACACTTACTAATAGAATTAGAAAAGACTAAACAAGATGTCACCAAGTGTGGTCAGTAAGTGCTAAAAGATAAAGTCAGTGGTATTTTTGCTTTTTTTTAAAGAATACCATTCAGTGTACTTCACATTGTCATGGGCCTGACCGCAGCAGCTGAGCTTGTTTAAGCACAGCTTCACATTGCTTAGCAATGGATTCCCCTCCTTTAAATGTGGGAGTGTCATGTAGCAAGATCACATGACATGCGGTCAGGCCCAAGAGCAAGCACTGTCATGGCTAGACACCACAGGAACACTTGGTAGTAACAGCACAACAGAATAAAAAGGCAGCCAGTGAAATAAGTCAACTAACATATTAGACTGATATTGAAATTTGCTAGCTGTAGATAATAGGGCATCCAAATATGTTAAAATGTTGTGATATCTTTTATAGAATCTGAAAAACACACAAGTTTATTGTCAACCTTTGATTTACAGCAGGAAGGATAAAGAAACCTCATTGGGCTCTTCTATGAGGAGAAATAAGATTTACAAGGTAAAGAAACATGACACAAACAAAACTAAAAAGCAGAAAACCCCTTTTTCAAAAAAAACATGAGTATAGGAAATGAGGGAGTGTTACTTTGTGTGTTTGAAAATGCTTTTATCATGTTTGCTTACACCTTGTAGCTTGTAGCACAGTACGCATAAGAAAATAAAGTGCAAAAGTTTGGTTTCAACCTGTGATTTAAAGCAGGAAGGACAGAGGAATTTTATTTGCTTCTTGTATGTGGAGAAATAAGACGTATAAGGTAAAGAAACATTGTACAAAACAAATTAAAAAGTAGAAAACCCCTACTTCTAAAACATAGGAGCAAAAATAATGAAGAAGGGTGAGCATTTGAAAATGCACTGATTATATTTGCTTCTGCCTTTCAGCTTGTAGTGCTGTGAAGTGCATGAAAATGAAGTGCATGTGGATGCAGAACAAGCCACAAAAGAGACCAAATATGAGAAATATAAAAAGTTTTATTAAAGTTAGTTGCTATATTATAACTGATGATTTAAAAAGGAGCAGGAATGCGTGGAGTCTAGTGTTTCAGTGATTAGAGTAAAAAGTGGTAGCAAGCCCTTAAAGGGGCAGCGCAAGATAGGACAATGTATATTGGTGCTCTATGGTAATAAACTGTAATGTACTATAATTATTTAAGTGTATAATGAATGAATCTTTTTTTATTGGATGTATATTTGTTAAAATACTTAAAGGTTGTGCAGTTTGGGTTACATATTGGTCAAACATCCACTATCTAAATAAGTAAAATGTCAGTGTTAAACACATGAATGAAACAGAATTTGAAATTGATTTATTTTATTTCTTAAGATTATAAGATGCCCTTTGAAAAAGCATACTCTACTGTGAAACATTAGGGCTTGGGAAAAGAAAAATAATAAAAGCGAATGAGAAAATAAGCCACAAAACAGTTTCTTGGTTCCTTCATTTTGTCTTCAGACCCCAAAAGAAGCATTGCACAAGGACAAGGGGACGTGATATGAGGCTGGAGGAAGGAATGCTCAGAGGGAATGTCAGGAAGTACTTTTTCACAGAAAGGGTGGTGGATCCATGGAACAGCCTTCCAGTGGAGGTAATGAGGGCTAAAACAATACTGGGGTTCAAGAGCATGTGGAATAGACATAAGGGTACCCTTGAGAGGGGCAGAGAAGGTGTGCCGCAGATCAAATGGGATCTGAATTGTCAACACTGAGGAGGGAAATGGGCAGACTAGGTGGGCCGTATGGTCCTTTTCTGCCATCATATTCTATGTTTTTATGTTTAAATTGAAAACATAGCCATATATTTACAGCACCTCATGAATGTGACAATTGTCACTTTTCAAATCCTGACCAATTTTTTTTTTTTTTTACATCCTGAAAGGTGATTTTTAGGTCCCTGCACGAAATCACCTTTTAGACTGGAGTTGAACATTTTCTCTGCCCTTGTTCATGAGGTAAGGACATAAGAAGGCTATATTCTAAATTTGGTGTTAAAATATTTTTAAAAAAATTATGAGACTAAGTTGAATTTTGCAAATTCAGGCTCATAAATTTGGTAATATTCAATAATTTTACCCCAAATTTTCAACATAGCCATTTCTTTACAGCACCTCATGAATTGGACAGCTGTCATTTTTCAGCTCCTGCCCAAAATGTGGTTTTGCATCCCAAAAGTTGATTTCACAGTCCCTGCATGAGATCAACTTTAGGCCAGGGGATAAACATTTTCTCTGCCCTTCTTCATGAGGCAGGGTCATAACAAGGCTATAATGAAAATTTGGTTTAAAAATATTACAAAATAACAAATTTATGAGACTGCATTACATTCTGTGAATGCAGGCTCCTAACTTTGATAACTTTCAATGACTTTACCCCAAATTCCCTGGCTGTAGCCCTATTGATTCTGATCAGAATTTGTTTCTTTTTGTGGCAGTTTTCACATTAAAATTCTTCAGGCTCACCAAAATTGCTGTAGTTCCTTCCTCCTGAGTACAGTAACATCCGGTGTGAGTGTGTGTGTGTGTGTGTATATATGTATGTGCACATCTGATCCCAAACCGTGCTCTTGCAGCTTGATCTGGGCTGTTGGTAGCAAGTGTATGCCAGCTAGTAATGAGTCAGTGGCTAGCCTATAGTGGCTTCCCATTGAAAAATTAAAAGTAAACGTAAAAAAATAAAATAAGAATATAAACAAATATAAAAAATAAAATAACAAAAAACATCAACAAATTTAATACAATAAAATAAAGTCTTACTCCTCATCGTTAATCACTCAAGTGGCTGGGTCCTAAAGCAGGCATCAGGAAAGGGAGAAACAGAGAGGCCAAGGAGATGGTGGCATAGGATCATCCATTCACATCAAAGAAAAATCAAAGTGGAGTGGGCTTGATCATAGTCCCTCTGCCTCAGTGGGAACTACAAATCTAGAGGTTAGATAACAGTAGTGGTCAAGCAATCCATAAAGTATTACAAATTGAAAGAACCACTCACTGTGGCACTGCAAGGGTTGCAACAAGAGTGATCATTGTAGAAAAATGAAATAAGAAAGCAGTGCATCAGATAGTGACACAGGCAGAGGATGAGGATTAAAGTGATTTGGCAGAGCTTGGGGATGGAAATACAGATTGTGATTATATTCCCAATAAAAGTGATTGCAGAAGTAGAAGATCTGGGGAGGAGGAGATGTGGGAGTTAGACTTGGAGCATGTGCATGTAAGAGATCTAAAAAGACCAAAAGTGGGGGTACAAAAACAGAACGGCTACACATAAAGGAAAAATGAAACAATGAGCATCAGAAATGACAGCAGATAAAGAAGTCAGAGTCAAAACTTGTGACCCAGGACATATGGTAGATGAAGAAGAACCATTCCCAGATTCTGAAGGACTGGTGGAGGAAGAGAAGTAGGGTAATAATGATGTGGAAGCAGCCCCCAATAGCTCGCCCATTGGGCAACAGCCAAGAGTGCCAGGAAAAAGGACCTAATACATGACATTGGTGGTGTGGGATTTCTTTTGAGTGGACAAAGAATCATGGACACATACATATAGTGTGTCTTTAATGTAAACACAGACTCAGTTAGGACAAGCAGGGAACACAGGTGGGAACATCTAAAATGGAAAGGCATTTGCTGAAGTCTCACAGATCTCAGTGTGAGAAGAGATAACAGTGCATAGCATCAGCAGTAGTACCACCTGGCAGTGAAGCTAATGATAAAAAGGATGATGGCCAGGGGGAAGGGGACATTAGATCTGGCAGATAGGAAGAGGAAAAGGAAGAGGAAGAAAGTCTTTTAAGTGGTAGTCAATGCACAACTCTAGCATCTTCCATTCATCAATTCTTTAGCCCATTGACTCCCAAGTCTATGAGGGACCGCAACTCTCAAGGCACTTCCATCCCCAGGGATGGCAAAAACAGGAGCCAACTGTCATGTCTGGTGAGAAAAAACACTCATCTCTCACTGGACAAGTGAGCCAGAAATATAAAAACAAAATAACAGAGGCAAAAAAGTTAAGAGCAATAGTGAAAATGCTAGCCACTGACTTGCTGCCGTTCTCCTATTTTGAACAATGCAGGTTTTTTACTGTTAATTCATGGTGCAGTACCAAGCTATCAAGGGCCCAGCCATACCTATTCTTCTACAGTGGCTCTTCCTGATTTGTACCAGATAGTTTACAAGACTGTATCACATGCCCTGAAAGCATCTTTTGTTTCAGCCCTTCACATCACTACTGACATATGGACCAGTGGTCAGACTACTGATTACATGTCAGTGACTGCCCATTGGGTCAGTTTCCCCCTTTAGGTTCCCCTCCTTTTTCTACTCCTCCTTCACCTCAGGTTAAAGTGTTAGCAACAGCAGTAGCAATAGTCATAAATCAATGAGGCCCCAACCTCCACAAGCAGGCAGCTTTATGTATTGCTGGCTTTGACAATGACCATTGTGCAGAAAACTTGCAACACTTCCTTTAACAGAAGTTTGATGAGTGGCTGACAACATGCTGATTAACTCCAGATTTTAAAGTATCAGATAATGCAAAGAACTTAGTAAAAGTAATTGATGATGGAGATTGCATACATGTTCCATGCTTTGTTCACAGTATAAATCTGGTAGTTCAGGGATTCCTAGATAAGAAAGGAACCACTGTGCAAACTTGTGTAGGTGTGACCAAAAAAAAGTTTGTGGTAATTTTAGCCATTCTGTACAGGTACAGATTCTGTTATAAAAACATTAATCAGTGCAGTCCGCTTTCCCTCCATGACATGAAGCAAGATGTGGCAACAAGATGGAATTCCACCTATTACACAATAAAACGGCTGCTAGAACAACTGAAGATATCCACAAGTATGCTGTTGAGGATGGTTTTGGCAAGGGAGAGGAAAACATCAGCCCAAATCAGTGGCCTCTGAAGGAGATCCTTTTGCTCTGTTCTGAAGCACTTTGAAAAAGCACAATGGTGGTAAGTGCTGATGCACCTGGTCTTATCCAATTTCCTAAGGTACCGGGTCAATACAACACTACAAAAAGATTGCTACAAAACCATGCTGTGTGAAGCACAGAAACATTTATAGTGACGGGGTATAACAGTGGTAGGGAATTACTGCTACCCCCTGTTGCTGATAGGAAAGTAGAGGAAGGGCTGAGGAAGGATGTGCTGCAGGGTCTGGCTGAGCCACTACTTTGGTGGAGTGGCTAAGGCAGCAGCACCCAGCAGTGAAGGAGACCTGGGACTGTGGTTTGGCTCCTCTCAGGTCTCCTGGTGTTGAAAATCATAAAAAAAAAATGCATTTTCTTCCCTCCCGAGTTGCACCCTATTCTCAACGTCAACCCCTTCAAGAGTTGGTTATTTAATGTCTTGGGGTGTACGCCAGCCCAGTGACACTGAGGATTGAGGCACTGGACCCCACACCTCATGCCATGCCAGTGACTTGGGTTCGGAAATGAGCCCGGGTCATAAGGGGTTGGCAGGGAAGGAAAGGGATAGAGCATCTGATGGACTGCTCTCCCTCTCTGGGGTGGGGGGTGCAGCTGCCAGTCTACTGGTGGCCTCTAGTGGAGGCTGGGGGTGGTACAGTGATACAAGCAACACAAGGGGAGAGATGAGGCACGGCGCTGGAAGGGAGCACACGCGGAAGCGTGCATGCCCTGTCCATTGGCATCATTGCACACCCCACTCACAAGGGGATTCAGAATAGGGAAAATGGTGATTGGTCACGGTGGCTTGATGGCTGTTTTCACAGGGATGCCTGGCTTCGAGGGCATCATGGCAAGTTACTGGATCCAGTTCTGGTGAGTGAGTGCAAGGGGGACTCTCCACCCCCCCGCTGTGGGGGGAAAGCCATGGGGGTAGAGCTGTGTACGATCCCATTAGGAGCTGGGATCCTCGGGATGGCAGAAAGAGGAATTCAGATACCTGGATGCAGACAAGCAGACCAGAAGCCAAGGTAGAAAAAGGACCAACTGGAAAAAAAAAGTTTGGGGGTGTTGGGATTGAAGCTCCCCACATCTGGGGGTGTTGGGGGGCTAACAAGTAAAAAGCCCCATTGAAATCAATGGGGTGTGCACGTTACTTGCATGGTCGTTGTTTTGACCAACCTTATTTTAAGTCGCACTGTTTTGCTTGTGGCATTTATTGCTGCATGGTTTCTGTCCACCACATCATGACCCCATGCCATTTTCTAATGCTTTGTAATGGTGAAACAAGTGCAAACTAGTCTGCCAGCAAGAGAACTTTGACACACTTTATCTGATTTGATGGCCAACATCTGCATGGTCGAACTTTAGGAGGTTAATACAACCCTAATTAAAAGAGTCACAAAATGCAGAAATGTAAAGGCCAGGAGGAAAATCAGGGACATTTAAGGAAAAACACATTCAGGAATTGGATGGGCAAGTAGGGTAGCAGACATTGAGAAAGGAAGGTGTGGGGAGCCATGTATGGCAATGCAAGAGGTCTTGGAAACAAATTTCCAGGCCTGGAAGCCATCATAGTGGTGGCCGACCTGGATTTAGTGGCCATTAAAGAGTCATGGTGAACAGATCACCATGACTGGAACATGGTCATACCAGGCTATTCTTTGTTCAGGATGGACAGGACAGGGAGGAGGGGTTGTTTTATACAGTATATAAAGGAGTAAGTCATGGCCATGGAAGTACAGGGGCATCAGGAGGAAAGGAAAGGAAATGGCTGGAGGTGCTGGGGATCACACCGGAGACAGGTTCTTGGACTGTCTTTTGAATCAGTGTAGTGTACAGACCTCCAGAACAAGGGGAGGAGTTGGATAAAGCATGTGGGGAAGCCATCATCAAATGGCAAGTAAAATGTGGGGCTGAGTCATCCAGCTGGAGCTTTCACAAGGAGTAGGATCATCCTAGACTCTCTACAAGGGGGTTTACCAGACAGCTAGTCACAGAACCCACTTGAGATTGGGCAGTTATGGAGCTGGTGCATACAAACATGGACAGCATTGCAGACTTTGCAGTTGGATGTTCTCTGGGTCCCAGTGAGCACCATATAGTGTGGTTTAACATTAAGACAGGAACAGAGACTAACCACAAGGACAAGGTTCACATTCTGATGATGGATTTTAAAGAAATAGGGAACTGTTTCAGAAACTACCCTATTAGGAGAGACTGAGGGATCTTAACATGTGCATTATGGAAGAGATGAGAGTGAGAGGGAATATGATATGATAGAGACCTTCAAGTGCCTCACAGGGGTGTGCAGTGTATACTAGGAGAGTTTCTTTCAAATGATTAGGAGCACCATGACCAGAGTGCATGCAATGATTTGGGGTGGGGGGTAGGGTATGTGGGATGTGAAGGAGTACTGCTTCATTGAAAGGTTGGTAGATGCCTGTAACAGGCTGCCAGTGGAAGTGGTGGAGGTGAAAACAGTGGGGCCTTCAAGCATGCATGTGATAGACATAGGAGTATGTCAGTAAATAGGCAGGAAGGAGAGAGGGTTGCTGGAGACCAGTTAGGGTCTACGGAGGCAGAGTAGGCTGAAAACATCTGGGCAGACTGGATGGACCAAGTGGTCCTTTTATGCCAACAAATTCTATCTTTAACTGTTCTATGTCTGAAAAGCAAATATAGTGCTCATATTGGAGGGGAGGGAATACAAATGAAACATTCAGTGAGTGAATGGCTTCACTTACAGGAAAATAATAATTCTTTACTACCTTTACTTTTTTATTGTGTGTGTGTGTGTGTGTGTGTGTGTGTGTGTATTTGAAGTTTGCAAACTCGTCTTTGCATGTTTTTGTTTTTAGTGGACAATCCATTAATTCTAAATTAAAAAAACAAACAAAAAAAAAAAAACAAAGGTATTGTCTTTGTGGGTCCATAAAATGCTGCAACCCTGCCACCTGAGATTAGAACTTTAGAAGGGCAGCCTACTGAGTTTGTTCAAGAGTTAAATATTCAGGCCTCATCATAGACTGCTCACTCACTTTTTAAAAACATATTGATACACTTGTCAAGACAGCTTATTCTAGACTTGGCATGCTTTTTCCAGTTAGGAACTGCCTTGTCTTAAGAGTATTTAAAGTGTGCAGCCCTTGGGTTGATTGTCTTTTTAATTGACTATGTCTTTCCAATTTTCTCCGCTGCTACTGATTCATGCCAAATACACTTTTGGTTCTTTTAAACAGTGTACTGCATTATGATTTGTTTTGGGAGATGATAGAAGGATATATCACTGTTGTCTCTATAGTGATCTGAACTGGCTACCTCTTGAACAGTGTGATAAGTATCTGATCTCAGCGATTACGTGGAACATTATTCAGAGAGCAAGTGTCAGTTCCCTGACTAATTTGTTTTTAGTTTTAAGGACTGTACATACCACTTATAGCTCTGAACATTTGTCCTGGACTGTCCCCTTTAGAAAAATGAAAATGGTCCAAATAACATTTACACATGTCATGGCTAAAGAATGAATACAGTCTCAGCATTGCCTGATGTTAAGGATGCCAATGCATTTAAATCAAACATATTTATTGTCCAAATGTACTTGCAAATATTTTAGTTAATTGGTTTTGTTTTTTATGGTTACTGTTATTTTATTCTAGTAGTACTGGGCAAAATGTATCCTCTGTCAGTGAAATTCTGGTAAAATCTCAATTTCATTTCTGTAAAATTTTGCAAAACATCCACAGAAATTTTGCGAAAGTTCAACAAAATTGTGATTTCAGTTATTTCCATCTAATTGAAAAAGTATTTATCCTCATTGTACCACATTTGGTATGATGGCTTTATCGAGGTCTATACAGATGTGTACCAATGTTTAGATCTCTATCTTGAAGAGTGACTGAATTATAGGCCTTGACACTTTCAGAAATGTTAAAGTTACACTTCTCAATTATGTAAACTGTAGATCTAAATGCCCCTAAAATGTTAAAACTAGAGAATGGAATACCAACAGTTTTGTTAGGATTGCTTTCCCTAAATATTAGGCTTTGAGGCCACTGCCATGGCCTAGCAGCAAAGCGTCATGCTGCCATACCAATGACACTGGTTCAGAAGTGAGCCCAGGAAGTCACATTGGGAGGAAAGACATGGCCAAGACAGCTGCCACTCAGCAGTGCATCTCATTCAGGGAAGGTTGGTGGTGGGTTCTACCAACACAGCATCCCCTGTGGCTGGGTCACAGAGCCTGCTTCTACCACAGGGGCAACTGTGGCTGTGCGAGGCTGACTGATGCACTGCCCACACCAAGCGAGATGGGAGGGAAAGAATATTTGAGAAAAGCCCAGTAGCCAACTGAATGATGGTTGGTTTCAGCCTGGTCATAGAAACATAGTATTTAATGGCATATAAGGACCATTTGGCCCATCTTGTCTGCCCATTTTTTCCCTACCTACTGCATCACATCACTACAGACCCTACTTGATCTCCTGCTCCCCCCTTGCATTATCACTAAGGTTTTCTTATGCATATCCCATGCATTCCTGAACTCCATTACAGTTTTTGCCCCACCACCTCTGCTGGGAGGCTGTCCCTAGCACCACCACCCTCTCCATTAAGAAAGTGATTCCTTACATCTCTCCAGAGTCTACCTTCTTCCAGCTTCATGGCATGATCCCTTATCTTTAAGCATCTTTTTCTCTGAAAAATGTTTCCCTCTTGAACCTTATTTATACCTGTGAGGTATTTAAAAGTTTCTATCATATCTCCCCTCTCCCTTCTTCCCTCCAGGGTATACATATTATGGTCCTTCAGTCTTTCCTCATAAAACTTTTGATGCAGACCTTGCCCCATTTTGGTTGCCCTCCTCTGGATCACCTCCGTTCTTTCTATGTCCTTCTGGAGATGAGGTCTTCAGAACTGGACACAGTACTCAAGGTGCTCAGGGTATATCCCTGTGAACAATGTATATCCCTGAGAGGCAAGCTGTTGGCTGGGGGATAAACCAATATGGAAAAATAAAGGATATGTGTGTGTGACAACTCTCTAATCTGTCACCTAAAGGCTGGTCAAGTTATAAGCAGCCAAAGATTCCAAAATAACATCAGTAATTAAAGTTGAATTTCATGAACTTCTTTGAAATTGTAAAATGTGATACTTTTGTCGAAGCCATGTCCATACATTTTGCTCAGTCATAAACCTGAGTTGCCACTGTATAGTAAGGTAAAAGCTGGGGAAAGTGGCAATAAGGTAGCATTCATAGGAGGCTCCACAGTAAAAGTATAGTGGTGCCAAGTGTCAGATCATTATATAGAGTGACAATCCATGAAGAATAGTCATGGACATCACTGTGCACTAGTCTGAATTCTTACAATATGCCACATAACGACTAGAGCTCACTGACTTAAATAACTTGTGGAAGCACGTGCACATGCAGCATTGTTTCTGTACAATGCCACCTGCTGACTCAATAACAACCCTGTAGAAAGGTGTGTGTGTGTATATGTATATGTATATGTATATATATATATATAATATGTATGTGTGTGTGTGTATATATATTATGGTAGCACGGTAAATTAGAGTTGAGTACCCCATTTAAGGTTAAATGGTGAAATTTTGCACCTTAATAATTTTGCCACCATTCAACAGATGGGTCTGAACAATAAATACAGATCTTGATATCTGCCAACTTTTGTACCGGTCAGATATACGGCTGCAGAGCTATTACGTGACATCTCAGAGCGCATTTATGCTTTTTTGCACATTTTTTACTCGCACCTACAGGTTGCACGGTTTGTGTGACTGGTCCAAAGACTTCAGAGAACGTGTGGCCAGGGTCCCCGATGTGCCTTTTAAAGATTTTGTGAAAACATATTGAACAGTTCAAAAGTTATTCAAAACACAAGTTTCCCATTATAGTCTATGGAAAAGTTAACAAAAAGTTAAACAGTATCGCAAATGCAGTTTTAATTGATACTTGACGGCCCCGTAATTTATAGATTGAGTCAGCCATTTTTTTTTCAGTTACTGATCACAGAAATGCTTAGAATTTAAAATTGGGACCATCTAGGGACACAATTCTTTTTGTGTTTACCTAGTCGAGCCCTGAGGATGCTAGGCATGTCTTTATTTTGAGGTTTAACACCCCATAAATATGTTTTTGAAATTTCTGGAAAAAGTAGTGTCACATCTGCGACACTTTCGTGATTTTTTTTGTGAAAGTGTTGCAAATCATGATACTACTTTGCAACACTATGGCCAAAATGACAGGAATTGTTTGCCACCCTGCTGCAAAAGAACGGTTTGAGTCTTTTGGGCTGAAATTTGGAGGGATGAAAGCCAACATATTACAGATGTGCCTTTTGGTGGTTTGGTGAAAAAAGATTGCAGGGATGGAAAGTTATGGTACTCCAAAGTTGAAGCTTTTTCCCATAGACTAACATTGCAGCATCCACCACGCCTTTCGGGGCCCATATCTTGGAAATGGTGTGTGATACAGACTTTTTGTTGGAAAAATGCTTAGCCCCCTTATGGGGCTAAGCATTCATTGCAAGCCTAGTCAAAAAAGTCATGACTCATATGAAATTTTAAATTTTTCTCTATGTCGTACGGTTCCTAAGATATAAGCAATTTAGTATTCCAACAGCTCATTTTCTGGTCCCAGGCCCATTATTATGCATACATTCTTTGTAGTCACTATGTTTCTCTATGCAGCTGTTGCGGAAGATCAGGGTGTGTGCTTCAGTTACTGTTACACGTAGCGTTTTGACTTGCGTTTCCGTAAACGTTTGCGTTAGCATTTCCATGCATGCCACCATGTGCATTACCCTTTGCATTTCCATTTGAGCTTACGTTTGCATTACTCTTACCATTTGCATCTCCACTACTGTTACTGTTTGTGTTTCAAATTGCGTCACCATGCGCATTACGTTTTGTGTTTGCGGTCACTCTTCCATTTGTCTTTGTCTTTCGTTTTGCATCATCATTGCTGTTACCGTTACCATTTGCATTTTCCAATTGCAGTACCGTGACAGTGCATATTACAGTTTGCATTTCTGTATGCCCTTGCATTTGTATATCTGTTTCTGTTTCCTTTGGTGTTATTGTTGCTGTTACCATTACCATTTTCATTTACAATTGCAGTACCATCACCATGTGTGTTACGGTTTCCATTTCCACGTGCTTGTGTTTGCATTTCTGTTTCTGTTTCCTTTGGCATTATTGTTGCATTATTGTGGCTGTCACATTACCATTTGCATTTACAATTCTGGTACCATGACCGTACATGCTTGCGTTTGCATTTCTGTTTCTGTGGTAGGGGAAAGTGATGGAGTTACTTCTGAAGGAAAGAATTGTTGAGTACTAAGAGGCCAGTGGGGCACAGGACCCAAGGCAGCATGGGTTCACAGTGGGAAGGTCATGTCAGACGAATCTAATAGATTTCTTTGACTGGGTGACCAAAGTAGTAGACCAGGGAGGGGCTGTGGACATGGCCTACCTAGACTTTAGCAAGGCATTTGACACAGTCCCACACAAAAGAGTAATAGTCAAATTAACCAGCCTGGGAGTGGGTCCCAGGGTGGTAGCCTGGGTAAAACATTGGCTGGACAACAGGACACAGAAGGTAATTGTAAATGGAGTCTACTCTGAAGAAAGAGGGGTTACTAGTGGGGGTACCGCAGGGTTCAGTGCTGGGTCCAGTCCTTTTTAATGTCTTTATAAGTGACATTGCAGAGGGACTGGAAGGAAAAGTATGCCTCTCTGCAGATGACACAAAGATCTGCAACAGGGTTGATACACAAGGAGGCATGGAAAGGATGAGAAGGGACTTGGCAAGGTTGGATGAATGGTCAGAAGCAAGGCAGCTAGGATTCAATGCAAAGAAGTGCAAAATAATGCACCTGGGAAACAAGAACCCAGGGGAAGAATACACAATGGGGGAGGAGGTAGTGACAACAACAAAAAAGGAAAGGGACCGGGGGGTAATCATATCAGATGACCTTAAGGTTAGCAAGCAATGTGAGAAGGCAGTAGGGAAAACTGGGGCTATACTGGGATGCATAGGGAGAGGCATCACCAGCAGAAAACAGGAAGTTGTTATCCCGCTGTACAGACAGTTGGTGAGACCCCATCTGGAGTACTGCATCCAGTGCTGGAGACCCCATCTCCACAAGGACATAGACAGGATAGAGGCAGTCCAGAGGAGGGCAACTAAAATGGTGCAGGTTCTGCAAGAGAAGCCATACGAGGAGAGACTTAAGGAGCTTAATATGCATACGCTTGAGGAAAGAAGGGAGAGGGAGGACATGATAGAAACTTTTAAGTACCTCAGTGGAATCAACAAAGTCCAAGAGGGTAGCATCTTTCAGAAAAATAGACATGCAAGAACAAGGGGACACAATTTAAAGATATGGGGGTGGTTCAGGGGCAATGTGAGGAAGTATTTTTTCACAGAGAGGGTATTGGATGCATGGAACAGCCTTCCTGAGGAGGTTGTGGGGTCTAAAACTGTGGGAGAATTCAAGAATGCATGGGACAGACATAAGGCAATTCTTGTGGGGGGTAGGAAGAAATAGGCTGTTGGTTAACTAGGATCTGTGGCCTTTCCTGTAGGTAGGGAAATGGGCAGACTAGATGGGCCAAGCAGTCCTTATCTGCCATCAAAGTCTATGTTTCCATGTTTCTATGTTTCCTTTGGCGTTATTGTTGCTGTCACCATTACCATTTTCATTTACAACTGCAGTACAGTGGCCGTGCACATTACAGTTTGCATTTCCGTATGTGCTTGCATTTGCATTTGCATTTCTGTTTTCTTTGGCATTATTTTATTTTATTTATTTATTTAGACTGCAGTTTGGAAAACCTTTGAGCCATAAGCTCATTTACAAAGGTACCTTGTCACATTAAGACAAACGAAAATACACAGTATAACAGTATAACAGTAACTTAAGACATAGATACAAACAAGCTGCTACAGGTAGGATTGATGCAAACAATACCAGAGTTATGTCGTCATTAGCAGCTTAGTAGTAAGCTTTGTCATTAGTATTGAGTATGGCTTTGACTAGTGGCAATTACAGCTTCGGGTGTTAACAAGGTGGTTCCGTAAGGACGTTTTGAAGCACGATATAGTTGGAGCTTCGGAGATTGAGGGGGGCAGTGTGTTGAACCAGGAGGGGGCCCTAAAGTCGAGGGCTCTTTGGCTGTGAGAGGTCCTAGCTCTAGGGATAACAAGAGAGGTTTTCCCAGAGGTCCGAGTATGAACTAGTGGGACAGAGCGGCAGATGATGGTGGTCAATCCAGGTGGGGATAGCCCAAGGAGGGTCTTTTTTGTAAAGGTACAGGTCAGATATTTGAGGCGCTCGTCAAGATCAAGTACCAGCACTTTAGCGTACAATAGACAGGTGTGTGTTAGCCTAGGTGCCCCAGTAATTAATTATTGTTGCTGTTACTGTTACCATTTGCATTTTCAATTGCAGTACCATGACCGTGTGTGTTACCAGTTGTGTTTCCTTATGCACTTGCATTTGCATCTCCGTTTGTGTCACTATTCACTTTGGCGTCGATTTGCACTTGCATATCTATTACCGTTTGCATTACCATTTATGTTTGCATCACCATGTGCATAAACATTTGCACTTGCGTTTGCATTGCACTTACCATTACTATGTGACAAGAAATCACATGGTGGGAGTGAAGGGCCTGATGGGCCTGCACTCCCACCACAACATTCCATTCACTGTTTATAGTCCTCGTTCTCAAAAAGAAGGGAAATGCATGGCAAAAAACTCTGTTTAATGCATCAGTTAGGATTGCTCCACAACAACAAAAGCAAGGAAATTTAATGCTAGGGTTGAAAGCCTCCCCTTGCACACCCCACCCACTCCCCCAACCAGCATCAGGGTGTGCATTGGGGTCATCGGTCCTAACTCTCACCACATTCTCCTATACTTTACCACCTCAGGTTGTTTACACATGCAATGGGGTGAGAGTAAGGGATAATGACCCCACCACACACCCTGATGCCGGTTGGGGTGGCGGGGTGCAAGGGGGGTTTTCAACCCTAACATCAAATTTCCTCACTTTTGTTGCTGTGGAACAACTGTAATTGATGCATTAAACAGTTTTTTGCCATGAATATATATATATATATTTTTTTTTTTTTACTATTTCAAAACAGTGGCACCAAGTGATGTCAAGCCTTACAACTAGTTGCAACTTAGGCCATTGTGACAGAAGCATCTTAATATCTTTACTCAGTATGGAGCAATACACAAGACATTACTGTTGCAAGAGTGTTGGAAGGATAGTGTAGGACCAGTGCAGGTAAGGTGATTCAGTGGTGATAATTACTTTGTGAAAGCTAAATTCCACAAGTGGACTACTAGTGACATTACGTATCACGTGACCATGAATTTTTGAGCAAATTTTTCCAATTAATAATTTCTAGAGTATCCACAATAAATTTTTACCTGTTAAATCACATTTACCCGGCTTAATGAGAATCAAGGACATATGTACTTTGATATGAATGCCACATCTTGAGTGAGTACTTGCAATGGAAGTGGAGCAATAAACATCCAAATATTTTGAAAATGTTCGTACAGTTTAACAAATAACTAAGCTGTGAACTTTTAAACTCCCAAAACTTACAATTTACACAATCAATGACCTTTTTAGCAGTTTTGATGAATCTTCTAAGAAAGTTTGTATATAAATGTTGAATTATCTAGCTCCAAAGATGGCTAAGCTGTAAGCAAAGAAATATATGTATTTAATTGCTTTATTCTCCTTGTGCTGACTGGCCCCTATCCACCTATCCCCCCAGCCCCGTCACCCCGGCATACACTGGAACATACCTGATCTGGCTCTTCCCCCAAGACTTTCCCACCTTGGTGAGATCATTGGGTCTCCCTATAACAGCATCAGGAGCAGAATCCAAATTTGCCTGAATGTGCCCAGCTAGCCAGGTGCAGAGCTGGTGGGCAAACAGTGTCATCCTAACGGTCAGCAGTTATTTCTGGTGTCCTCCCTGTTGCGGAGGAAGTGGCCTGCAATGGTAGTGCTGTGCATGCTCCCGCATGCAGCATGCCAGGCATCTGTCCTGCCTCCACCCCCACATTATGCAGTGTCAGTGTGCCAGTCCCTAGCCACTGCTAGAAGACAGGCAAACAACAGCCACTGATCCCCACCCTCCCTGGAGGAGGAAAGCAGTCCTTGGAACTTTTGATCCTGCTCCCTCACCCCCCCCCGGCTGAGCCTCCAACTCCTGAGATTGCTTCAGACCTTGGGTCATTGGCACCCCAAGCGGTATGCTACCATTGCACCAGTGGGCCAGTCTAGCATAGAAATATTTTAGACATTTTCACATGAATGATAAATTGCCAGATATTGACTGCTTATAACTTTCCTGACCCACATCCAAATGTCTTGAAACTTGGCATCCTTTTAGGACCTCTTCCAAACAGTAAGCATGGTTATGTTCAGATCTCTGCCTGAAATACTGATTGAGATATGACCAATTGAAAAAAGTTTGGAAAATTACACAAATTGTCATGACATTTCATGAAATTTCACTGAAGTTTATGAAAACTCTGAAAAATTTGAATTTTCTATTTTTATCCAGCCCTATTTTCAGGTCCCCCATGAAAATTGAGAATGTTTGTCCTAATGTTTTTACTCATTAAACACAATCTGAAATTAGTAAGTTCACACAATGCTGTCAAATTTAAACCTACCTCAGGATTTGCTTATTTACTTCTAGTCTGTTGCACAGAGAACTTCATCACAAATAGACGTATTTGCAGAGACTGAAGATATCTTGGAGCTTTCCTATGTACTGTACATATTTTCAGAAAAAGTGAACCAGTGACAATTTTAATTATACCCAAGCATACAGTTTTTTGTAAAGATGACAGTGACATGTTCAGTAGTCACTGGGTAAAATATGCAAGTAAACAGCAAGCACAGCACCTGCAAACCTCCAAACAAAAAAGGGATTGTAAACGTATGTTCACTGAAGCAGCCCATGAGTATGTCTGGATGCCCTTACAATGTGTTATTTGGTAGTTTGATTGCATTTTCCCACTCTGATGGAGGTGCCTAGTTACAAGAACCTAGGCTAAAGAAATTAGTACCGCCCCCCCCTTTAGCTGAGTTGGCGAGAAGGAAGAAGAAAAAGAATCAGCATTTATATAGCGCTTTTCAAACACAGTGTATCCCAAAGTGCTTTATAAGCAATGCTAGACTGGTAGTGAAGTGACTGAATGTATAGTGGCAGCTATATCATACATCAACACCCACACACAGCCTGGACAATTGCATGAACCAGTTTATGGGAAGGGGAATGCTGGCCAGGATACCGGAAATGTCCCCTACTCTTTGCAAAGAGTGCCCTGGGTTCTTTTACTTCCACCTGGACACCCACCAGGACAACACCAGGATGGGTAGAAGGGACTTCAGTTTAACATCTGATCTGAAGGATGGCACACCCCAGCAGTACAGCACCCCCTATTACTGCACTCAGATGCCAGCATTTTAGGTGAAAGTCTAATCCCGGTGTGGGACAAGAACCCACAACCTTCTGGTCCAGAGGTGGATGTGCTACCAACTGAGCCACGCTGACATGGAGATGGTGTATGGGTAAGACAAACATTATGTAATCAGCCTGGGTGCCGGACTTCTCCTATGTAAATCGTAGTCCCAATGGGAGAAGCCTACCCCCCCAGGAGGGGTCTTGTGCAAGTAGCACAGTCTGTAACATTCTCAGTGGCACTACCTGTCTATGACAAGGGGGGGAAACAGGAGGCTCAGCAGCAGGGACTTCATCCTATGGTTGAAGAGGTGGTGCAGTGAAGATAGATTTGGATTCATTGGGGATGGGGGGCTCCATCTGTAGGGATAGAGGCCTGCACAAGGGTGACAGCCTAAATCCCTCCAGGAGGAGAACCAAGATCCTTAATGAACAGTTTAAATGCTACATTAGTAAGCATTTAAACTAACTGAATGGGAGGTTTAATAAGGCAAGAAGACATAGTCTGCCCCCCCCACATGCTTACAGGGTCAGTAAGCAGAACCCAGAGGGTAGGAAGTCCCACAGGGAACAAACACAAATAGGAAACCAGGAGGAAGATGTAAGGGGAAAGAGTAAAGACAATAGTGGAGAAAAAGAGGAGGAATAAAAGGTAATGAAGAGGGGAGATGGTAGTATAAAATGGAGGGACATGTGTGCAAATGCTTGAATTCTGGTCAACAGAATCGTGGACCTAGATGCCACCATGGCAGTAGGAGACCTGAACATAATAGTAATTACAGAGACCTGGTGCAATGAAAACCAGGACTGGGAGGTAGCCATACCAGGGTATGTGCTATTCAGGAGGGACAGGGTAGGAAAAAAGGGAGGAGAGGTGGATCTTTACATGAGCAAAAACATAAAGGCCACAGAAATACAAGGGGGACAGAGTAAAGTGGAGGTACTGTGGGTAGCACTGGAGACAGGGAGGGGGATGCTATTAGGATGGGGTGATCTACAGACCTCCAACACAGGAAAAGGAAGGAGATAAGGATATGATAGATGAAATACAAGGGATGGCTAACAAAGGTGAGGTTCTGCTGGTGGGGAACTTCAGCCTACCAGATGTGGATTGGAGCCAACCTGCTGCAGCATCAATTAGAAGAAGGGAAATCCTAGACTCCCTGCCGGGGTGTTCCTCAGGCAACTAGTTAAAGAACCCACTCATGGGTGGGCGTTACTGGACCTGGTACTGTTAAACAGGGGCAGTGTCACTGAAGTCACAGTGGGAAGTCAACTGGGGACCAGTGATCATCATATGATGTGATTCAGCATAAGGACAGGACAGAACTAAGCCACGCTAAAATGAGGGTCCTGGATTTTAGGATGACTGATTTCAAGAAAATGGGAGAGTGCCTCAGGGAAGACCTAGCAGGAATAGGAAATAAGGGTGGGGTAGAAGAAAATGGGTAAGAATAAAGCAGGCCATTGAGAAGGCAACAAAGCTCTGTGTCAAGCAGGTTACTAATAGCAAGAGAAGAAAGAGACTGCTATTGTTCTTCAAGGAAGTAGCAGAGAAGGTAAAGGAAAAGAAGCAGGCATTCAAATAGTACAAGATGACATAGAAGGAAGAGGATAGGGAGAGTTATCAGGAGAAACAAATGGAAGCAGGGAAGGCAATTAGGAGAGTTAAAGCGTAAATGGAGGAAAACATTGCCAATTCAGCAAAAAAGGGGGATAAAACTTTTTTCAGGTACATAAGTGAAAAGAAGAAAAGCAAAGCAGGGATGGTAGGACTAAAAAAGGGAGGGGAAAAAAGATGACCAAAAGAAAGCTGACATACTGAATAAGTACTTTTGTTCCGTATTCACAAAGGAAAGGGTAGGTGAACTGTCTGTGCCTCTGATGGACCTGTTCAATCTATCACTGGATATGGGGGACGTTCTGGGAGACTGGAGGAGAGCAGATGTGGTCCCACTACACAAAAGTGGGAATAAGGAGGAGGCAGAAAACTACCAGCCTGTAAGCCTGACTTCGGTCATGGGCAAGGTTAATGAAACTTTACTTAAAGAAAGGATTGGGGAATACCTTAACACCACTGGATTGCAGGATCTGAAGCAACATGGGTTCATGGGGGTAGATCTTGCCAAACAAACCTGATTGAGTTTTATGACTGGGTTACCAGGGAAGTGGATCAGGGAGAAGCAGTGTATGTGGCCTACCTGGATTTCGGTAAGGCCTTCGACACCGCTCCACACAGAAGACTGGTAAACAAGCAAGGCAGCATGGCAGTGGGTCAAAAGATAGTAAAATAGGTGCAAAGTTGGCTAAGTAACAGAACTAAGAGTGTGGTGGTAAATGGAGTTCAATCAAAGGACAGTAAAGCAACCAGTTGGGTACCACAGTGATGAGTACTGGGACAAGTCTTCTTCAGTGTCTTTATTAGCGACATCACAGAGGGGTTGGAAGGAAAGGTATGCCTGTTCATGGGTGGATGACACAAAAATCTGCAACAGAGTAGACATGTTGGGGGGGAGTGAAGGAAGATTTATAAAAACTGGAAGACTGGTCAAGGGTTTGGCAACTGGGCTTCAACACTCAAAAATGTAAAATTATACACATGGGGCACAGGAACCCAAGGTCAGTGTATCATTTGTGTGTGGGGAAGTGTTAATAACAAAACAGGAAAGGTATCTTGGGGTCATCATATCTGATGAACTGAAGGTAGCAAAGCAGTTTGATAAGGCAGTAGGAAAGGCTAGTAGGATGCTGGGCTGCATAGGGAGGGATATCACCAGCTGGCTACTCACTTTTCAGACAGGATAGACTATCTAGAAGAGGAGGTAGCTGTGCCATATACCTAAAGGAGTCATTGTTTGCCTATCCACTTTCTCTCCCTTAACCAGCTATGGATATTTAGATCCCTGCTGGTAAGGTTATACTCAGGGCACACAACAAGGTCCTCAACATTGGATCAGTATATATATTCCCCCAGACCTTGCCAAACAGGGCTTAAAACCCCTAATGAACTGCGTCATGAGTCTAAAACAAGACACAGAAGCCATCCTATTTGGTGACTTTAATGTCAATTGGCTCTCATCAGGTGCCAGAAGGCATAGGGATGAGTTAACAGGCCTGAACTTTACCCAGTTAATATCAACTCCAACCAGGATAAACTCCAGGACTGGGACTAGCATACTCCTGGACTGGGTCCTAACAAATCATCCAACACATATCTCCCATTCTGAAGTATTGCCCGACTCCATCAGTGATCACTCTCCTACCAAGTGTTATTGGTCTAACAAATTTATCAAGCCCCCTGCCAGAACAATCACAAGTAGAGTGCTCTTCCATGGCCACCTGCAGCCACTAAAGTCTCTCCTCTGACAACAAGACTGGTCTTACATTGAAACCGCACCTGATATTGACTCTGCTCTACAATACTTCATTGAATGTTTCAATGAAGCTTGTGACATCCACGCCCCTTTTATGACACGTGGGATCAGGGGACTTGATAATCCCTGGATCTTGTTTAGCCTTCTGGCTCCAATGAAAGATTGTGACCACCTCTGGCATAGGGCCAGGACCTCTGGCAGTCAATGTGACATACAGGCCTATAAGATGGCCAGGAATGCATGTATTGAGGCTATCCACGAGCACAAAGCATGTTACTATAAGGACATCATTGCCAAGACCTGGGCTGATGGGAAAAAATTCTGGGAAAACCTCTCAGAAATCACTAGGAAAGCATCCAAACAGGATCCAACTATGTTAAATGTTGATGGGTCTATCACCCATGACCCCATGTTAATTGCCAACACATTTAATTCATCCTTCACAGACCTTAGCCAAACTCTGACCCCAAATTTCTTTGAACCACCCAGCACAGCTCCTACGTCCACCAAATCAGAAGAGGCCTCTACCCACCCATGCTTCTACTTCAAAGCTATCTCAGAAAGCCAGACCAGGACCTACCTACATAAAGTTCTAGGAGGCACTAGGACAAGCAGTGATTCCTGTGACCTAAAACCTTTTACCCTAACTCTATATAAGTCCTACCCTCCGACCCACCAAGCTTCTCAATCGCTCCCTCATACTTTCACAATTCCCCAAGATTTGGAAATCTGCTCTGGTTAGGCCAGTTTTTAAGAGTGGGGACAGATTACTACCTGGAAATTATAGGCCAATATCTATTCTTCCCCTGCTGTCCAAAGCACTTGAAAGGATTGTTGCTGACCAGTTTGTGGAGTACTTGGAAAAATACAACCTACAATGTGTCCAACAACATGGTTTTCAAAAAGAGCATAGCACATCTACAGCCCTACTGGAATTCATAGGTTTCATTCACCATACTCTTGATCAGGGTCAACTTGTTGGTGCAACCTTTATTGACCTGTCTAAAGCATTTGACATGGTCAATCACCATTTGCTGATACATCAGCTTGCTGGGCTTGGTATATCTTCAGAAGCCCTAAGGTGGTTCTAAAGCTATCTAGCAAACCGCACACAGCAGGTGAAAATAGGGTCTTCCCTTTCTGCTAAGCTGCCTGTTTGCTCTGGGGTTCCTCAAGGATCGATACTGGGACCCCTTCTATTTAGCACCTTCCTCAATAATCTTCCAGCATCATGTTCCGAACCAGTACTCCTCTACGTGGATGATGAAGTCATTTTCTCAGACTGCTGACCCTACCATCCTTCAGGTCCAACTTCAGAAAAGTTTTAATGAAGCTAAGTCCTGGTTCATCTCTCATAAGTGGGTGTTTAACTGCAAAAAAACTAAGGTCATGCTCTTCCATGGTACCCACAGCAAGCACAAAGCCAAACAATTGGTGATTAAAAACAGTGCGGGTGTTATCCTTGATCAGTCTCAATCTTTCAAACACCTAGGAGTTACTCTGGATAGTACTCTTTCCTACTCCAACGGCATTGAGAATGTTGCCAAGGTAGTTAACATTTGCCTAGGCCTTCTACAGAGGCATAAACACTGCCTTACTACCGAAGCCCTCAGATTGGCTATCCAAAGTTCAATTGTGTCTATCATTGACTATGGTTTGGTCATTTATGGTTCAGCCACAGACACAACCCTATATCGTCTCACCACAGCTCTGAATAAGCCATGCCATCTACTAACTGGTGCGGCATATTGTACTCGCACTTGTGACCTTTACAAACAAGCAAACACTTCAACTCCAGGCTTGCAATGAATATCAAGCCTGCCTTCTGGCTAAGAAGGCAGATCTTGGTCTCCTACCACCAGGTTCCCTTCAGCTTTTCATTCCCTTCCGGGGCACTTGGAGCACACCAAGTTCTGTGAGCCAAATTTTTACTGTCCCTCACTGTCAAACCAACAGCTATCCATTGCAGTCAGAGCTGCTAATTTATTTAATTGCCTTCCTTCTGAGAGTGCGACGACTGCAATCTTGGGACGATTTAAGTGGAATCTGCATCAATTCCTAGTTTCCAGAGCATCTTGTGATTGCTATACCTAATCTCTGCTGACAGCTAAATGCACTGGGACCTCCCTCTTTTACCATTTGCCCCTGTATAGCCCTATGCTGTTGCTGCGCTATTCCACTCACAGCACTTCCTCCCTTATCCCTTTCGCATTTCTGCCCTCTTTTTATCCTACCTCATTCCCCCTTCTTTTACCCCTACTCTTCCACTTCCCCACTCTCTCCTCTGTTTCCTCACCTTGTTCTCTCCCTCTGCCCCCCAACCCCGGGTCTTTCCTGCTCAAGCTTCATTGTGGAATCTCCCTCCTTGCTCTTATTTTGCTCCTTCCACCCCCTAATTCACCCCCTGTACTTTCTCTCCTGTAAGTCTTTTCACCCCTCTTCAGACAAGGCCACTGGCTGCACTTGACTCAATATTTATCTTGCCATATTGTTCTTTTGTTTATGTAATCAATTTCCTTGTGTTGTACTAACTGAAACCATTGTAATTTGCTATTCTTGTGACTTGACGTGGAACCTCTGTAAAAGATCCCTTGGCTCAAAGATCTTTCTGATATGTTGAATAAAACAAACAAAAAAAAAAAATAAAAATAAAAAAAGGAGGTAGTGTTACCCTTATACGGATTTTATTTATTTATTTATTTATTTATGCATTTAATAACTGGGTTACTACACTGGTTCCAGTGATCATTTTCAGGCATGAACCGGGCCATCTAGATGAAACATAGCATGAAATACATGCAACATCACAGTAAAATACAACAATGGTTGACAATATGATATGGAATATCAAGATAAATATAGGCACATGTAATACAACAGTTAGTTTCTGAGACAACATTAGAAATCATGACATGCAGGCAGAAATAAATGACAAAGTGAGGATAGCAAATTCTTTATAGAGACAAGGTATACTGATTTAGCAATACTTACTGTCCAGAATAGGGGGACTAGCTTTCCATAAAGAAGAAATGGGAGATACCTTTGTGATCATGGTCAACAGTTACATAAAGCATTAGACAGAAGAGCATTCAGCAAGTGCATTTTAAAGGTTGGGAGAGAACTAAGGGTGTGAAGTTCATCTAGGAGAGAGTTCCAAAACTTAGAGGCTGCACTTGAAAAAGCTTTTAAAAACAGTTCCATGGTTAGCTATGGACATTCTAGAAGGCTGCTGGAGGAGGATCATAATTGGTGTGAGCTGCATCTAACAATAGGGAGCTCCAATAGAGGTGAATTATCCCCTTTATGTACGGTTTTGAAAATGAGCATTCCAAATAGCTGTTCCCTATGGATCAGAGGAGAAAGTCACCAAAGCATTTGGTATATATTTCTGTGGTGTGTGTTGTAAGGTGCTTGAGTTATGAACCTGAGATATTATTGTACGCTGCATTCAATCAATTAAGTAGTTGAGGTGAGGTAGGTGAACATACAAAATAACCATCAGAAAAGGCTCACAGGTCTATCAAGTCTGCCCCAGTGTGCAGCTCTCAGCTTAATATCACTGCAGCTGCCCCCCACCCAATCCCCTCCCTCCATCCCCTCTCCCTGGCCTATCCTCATTATGTTCTTGTTTGTACTTATCCTGCCCCTGACTCTATCCCATCCTGCTTAAAGCTATCTACTGTCCTTGGTTCGATTAACTCCTCCAGCAGCACATTCCATCCCACCACCACTCTCTTTGTGAAGTAGTGCCTCCTCATCTCCATCCTGAACCTCCCCCTTCCAACTTCAAACTGTGCCTCCTAGTGACCCTTCCCCCCTTTAAGCTGAGCAATCCTCCCTCTCTGACTTTGTTTATGCCTTTCAAGTATTTAAAGGTCTTTTTCATGTCCCCCTTTCTCATCTCTCCTCCACCAAGTATGTTGAGCTCCCTCAATCTCTCCTCATAAGGCATCTCCTCTAGCCCCATGATCATTGTGTCACCCTATGCTGCACCCCTCCATCAGTCTCACATCCTTCTTGAGGTAAGGGCACCAGTACTGCACACAGTACTCCAAGTGCAGCCTCACCTGTGATCTATTGTATACAAGGCAGGATGACCTCTTCTTTTATGGAGGTGATCCTCCTGGCAATGCTCACCAGCATCTGATTTGTCCTTGGCGCCGCACTTCTACACTATGCTGATACCTTCATGTCCCCTGTGACTAGTACCCCCAGGTCCCTTTCCTTCTCTGAAGCAGTTACCTACACTCTCCCCAGTCAGTAGCCGGTCCTGGGATTTCTGACTCAGAGATTCATGACCTTGCACTTCTCAGTATTAAACCCCAACTGCCACTCCTCTGACCAGTATTTAAGCTTAGCTAGATCCTCCCTGAGTGCCTGCCTCCCTCCCTTCCTCACTGTCCACTTTTACACAAATCTTTGTATCATCAGTGAACAGGTTAGTCTTACTCTTGACCCCCTCTAAATATCTCCAGTGAAGACATTGAACAAAACAAGGCCCAGCATTGAACAGCTGTACCCCGCTAGTCACTGGCCTTGGATTGTATGTCTCCCCCCTTATAACTACCCTCTGCTGTTTTCTCTGAAGCTAACTCTCAACCCACCCTACAAGTTTCTCCCCACCCTCAGGTCCTTCAGCTTGCTCAGTAACCTCTCGTGCATCACCGAGTCAAAAGCTTTGCTGAAGTCCAGATACAGGACACCCACAGCATGGCCTTCATCAACCGTCCTAATGACCCAGTCGAAGAAGTCGATTAGGTTAGTCTGACAAGATCTTCATGAGACAAATCCATGCTGTCTTTCATCCAGTAGTCCATTACTAATGAGAAAGGTTATCAACCACTCCTTCAGAATGGTCTCCATCAACATCCCCACTATAGAAGTCAAGTAATTGCCCGATTTATCCTTGGGCTCACTTTTGTGGAGGTGCACCACGTGAGCCATCCTCCAGTCCCTGGGCACATTCCCCATCTCCAAGGAGGTTAAACAGGTCTGCCAGATGGCTTGCCAATACCTCTGCCAATTCCTTCAGGACCCTTGGATGTACACCATCTGGTTCTGGTGCCTTGTCCGTCCACAAGACTTTGAGGTCTTTCAAAACTCTGTCCTCTTATAATAATAATAATAATAATAATAATAATAATAATAATAATAATAAAATAATAATAAAATTTATTTGATTAAGCGCCTTTCAAGTATTTCAAGGCACTGTACAAAACATCATTACATTCAACATAACCATACAAACAATAACAATACAACCAATAAAATATTTAAAATAAACAATTTAAAATACAGCAGGGAAAGTCTGATTCCATAAAAATGACTTTGAGGCCTTCTTAAACCTATCCACAGTTGTACTTTCTTGGAGCTGGCGGGGCAGAGAATTCCAGAGGGCGGGAGCCACAAAGCCAAAAGCACGGGCTCCGGAAGACTTCAAATTCACCCTCGGAATCTCCAGCAACTTCTCGTCAGCTGACCGAAGCTGTCTCAGAGGGGTGTAAGGCACCAGAAGCTCTTTCAGGTAGTTGGGACCTAACCCATGTAGGGCTTTGTAGGTCAAAAGACCCACTTTGAAGGTGATACGCCACTATATAGGCAGCCAGTGCAGAGTGCACAGCACAGGGGTAATGTGAGACCTTCTAAACACCCCAGTCAACAAATGTGCTGCAGCATTCTGCACTAGCTGCAAGCGGCGGATATCAACCCTGGCAAGCCCTAGGTATAGGGAGTTACAGTAATCAAGACGTGATGTCACAAAGGCGTGGACCAAAACCAGCAAATCGCCTGGTGGAACCAGGTGCCTAATCCTGGAGATGTTTCTGAGATGGAAAAATGAAGTCTTGACTACTGCAGACACCTGGTAACGAAAGGTCAAGCCAGTGTCAAGCTCCACACCCAGGTTATGCACCCGTTCAGAGGTAGGGATCTGGTCTACCCCAAGAACTAATCCAGAGGGGGACCCTATCCCTAAACCCTCAACCCTGCAACCAGGGTCCACCACCATAACCTCAGTCTTTCCCAGGTTCAACTTTAAACCACTGGTATTCATCCAGTCTTGGATATCAGCGAGGCAATTATTCAGCACCGAGATAGCACTAACCTGGTCAGGTGCAAAAGACAGGTAGAGCTGGGTATCATCGGCATAGCAATGAAACCTCAGCTCGTACCGTCTTACAATGTCTCCGAGGGGTAGCATATATACTGCGAATAATATGGGGGAAAACACCGAACTCTGAGGTACCCAACAAGAAAGAGAGAAAGCCCAGATGAATATAGACCGGAATCCACTCTCTGAGTTCTCCACAAGAGGTAAGATGAAAACCATCTGAGGACATCACCTGAAAGCCCACAGATCGACCTCAGATGTTTGAGCAAAACCCCGTGATCCACAGTATCAAAGGCTGATGATAGATCAAGGAGAACCAAAATAGAGTGGTGTCTCCGATCTCTTGCCATCAGGAGATCATTGAGCACCTGAACCAGAGCAGTCTCGGTGCTATGCCTCTTACCAAAACCTGACTGGAGAGGCTCGTATAAACTATGGATGGTCAAATGGTTATCAAGTTGAGCCGCCACAACCTTTTCAATAACCTTCCCCATGAAAGGGAGGTTAGAGATCGGACGGTAGTTGGCAAGGTCGTTCGGGTCTAAGGAAGCTTTCTTCAGGAGGGGAGTCACCACCCTTTCTTTCAGAGAGCTGGGGAAAACTCCCATCTCCAAGGAACACTGAATTATCCGAGCAAGGACTGGGCCAATAAGTTCACTACATCCTATAATCAAGGAAGTGGGACCCGGATCCAAACTACAACAAGTTGGGCGCATCTCAGAAACAATCCTCATAGTGTCCACGAGATCAGCAAGATCAAAGGAACTCCAGGAAACTCCAGGCTCTGGGACAGCACCCTGATCAACTGCAACAGCCATGGAGTGAGGTTGGGGACACTGCCTCCGAATGTCTTCCACCTTATTCGCAAAGAATCGAGCGATCTCCTCACAGTCAATCTGCGTAAAAACTCGACGGACCTGCCGACAGGCAGGGTTGCACAGTCTGTCAACAGTTCTGAAGAGCTGAGCCGGTCGATTCCGAGCAACAGAGATTTCCCCTGGACAGGAATTCTGCCTTCTTAAGGGAAATTTCTGTTTGATAGAGCTTATAATGCTCTAGCAAAATAAGATGGTTGGCATCCGAGGCAGTCTTCCTCCAGCGACGCTCCAACCTACGCCCCAACCTCCGCAACCCTCTCAACACCCCATCAAACTAAGGGGTGATGGGATGGCGCTGAAGGGGGCGCACATGGGTTGGAGCAATCTGGTCCAGAGCATCTGAGATGGCCCCATTATAGGCCACCACCAGCCGCTCAGGATCAAAGCACAATTCGTCACACAACGAGAGGTCAATAACCACCAACAGGTCTTCACGGACAACATCCTGCAATGGACGGTATTTGACTATCTCCACAGGGGCTGACCTACCCAGGAGGGCCACAAAATTGAATCCAACTGAGTAACGGTCAGACCAGCAGACCGGTTCCACCACCAAGTCGAATGCCTCGATCCCCAGGAGGAAGACCAGATCAAGAGAGTGACCTCCCTTGTGAGTAGTTGTGGAAACAACCTGAGTGAAGCCAAGAGATGACATCACCTGGAGGAAATGTTGACCAAAAAGTGAAGATCCGTCATTGACCCTAGCATTGAAATCGCCCAGCACCATCAATCCGGGCGATTCCAAGGCCATGTCGGCTGCGAAATCTGCTATTTCCTGCAGGAAAATCTTCTCATCCCCTGGTGGACGGTAGATGACAGCAATCCTGCACCCCACCCCAGCTACCACAGTGCACTCAAATGATCTGGCCTCCTCAACTGGAACTTCAGTTAGGCCCAATTCGGTCTTGAAACAGACCGCTACCCCCCGCGATCCAATCTCGGGCTATGTATAACCGAGAACCCAGTGGGAACAGTGGCCTCTAAAACTGGGGCCGCATTCCCAACCAACCAGGTCTCGGTAATGCAAGCCAGATCTGCCCTAGCAACAAAGTCCGCAATAAGGGCAGTCTTATTGCAGACAGATCTGGCATTGCACAACAGCGCCCGAGTTGGACGAGGGTGACGAATTGTCCCAACCACTTGCCCTGTAAGAGAAGAGGTGCCCTTGGGTATGGGAACTAGAGTGGAATTACCACGCTCCAGAACCCATTTCGTCCCAGGGCATCTTCGAGACCTAACCACCCCAATGGGAGAGCAACGCTCACTCCGCTGTCCACAACCTCCAACACCCCCTCACCTCCCCCTCCCCCTCACACAATCCCCAAAGCCCGGCAACGATTATAAACCTGAGATGGTAAGGGGGGGGAGAAGAAGGGGCGGAGGGTGCGGAGAGCGGAGGCCGAATAACGGACAGCTGGTGGAACTGGCAAGCACATCAGGCTGCTCATAAAATTAAAACCAAGTAAAACAAATAAACAACAAATAAAGAACACTACCACCCACCATAAAACTAAATAAAACAATATTATAATATAACGATTAAACAATCAAAAGAATTACTTTAAGTCCCACAGTCCTCTCACGACCACGAGATAGAAAATAATAAAAAAACTATGGCAACTAAAATAAAATACAATAAATATTTACAGGGAAAAATTTTATAAACCACCCACCGGAACTCTCTCACAGGACCGAAAGGGTGGGAAATAAGATGAAAACAAGCACTCTCACTGCTTAAATTTTTTTTTTCCCTCAAAATAACTAAACATCACAAATCCTAAAAATTAAATACAGACAGTACAATAAATCAATATTCATCAGCACCTAAATGAAAACAAGATTAAAACAATCAACAGATCACAAGAACCAGCCAGTCCAAAAGGGATAGAGATCCACTACTACTACACCAGGGGGGGAAGGCCCTTCGGCCAGCCTCCCCAGGAGCATAGAGGAGAGAAGAAAGGACCGACATTCTTGCCAATCCCACTCCCCCCCCCACTGCGTGAGACCCCAGCCCAGGACCGCCAAAGCCCAATAGGCCACCAATAATTAATAACAAAAGGTTTGAGAAAGCAGTAGTTATGTCCACAGACACTTATCTTGTGGAGTCTTCTTCGAGCCGCTTCTTTGCACTTCTTTACACTTCAGGAAGTCAGACAATACTGGACCCAAATCCTTAAAACATTCCCACAACCAGGATGCCAGATAAAGTTCCCAGTATAAGGAATTCCAGTACAATCAAAATTCAGGAGAAAAGCATATTTCAGCCACGTAGTCCAACAACTCTTGGATGAATCCATCTCTTATCCCTACCACCCTTCACACTTCTTCCTTTACCCTTGTGGTATTGGGTCATCCTTTTCCTTCGTGAACTCTAAGCAGAAGTACTCGTTGAGTGCCTCTGTCTGGTCATCCCATTTTTCTGCCCATCCCCCTCTCTTGATTCTAACAATCTCATCCCTACAACTCCTCTTCGCCCTTATATATTTGAAGAACTCCTTCTCCCCCTTCCTGATCCCCTGAGCCAGTTTCAGTACCTTTGCTGCCTTGGCTGCCCTGACTGCCCTACTCACTTCCCTAGATGCCTTTGTGAACACTTCCCTGTCTTCCACCTGCCCTGATTTTTTTTGAACCTGGTGAAGGCCAGTCTCTTTTCCCTCACCTTCCCTCTCCACTTCCTTGCTGAGCCAGCTAGGTCTTTTTGACCTGGACTGCTTACTCTGGGACTTGGAACACATGTTCATGGCCTCATTCAGACCCTTCTTAATGATTGCCCACTTCTGTTCAGCATCTATTCCTGGGCTAATTCTAGTTAAATACCCCTCTAGGATGCTGCCCATCCTGGCAAAATCTGCCTTCCTGAAGTCTACCACTCTTGTCTTGGTCTTAGCCAACTCCATCCCTGTGTTGAGGAGGAACCACAATGAGCGGTGGTCGTTTCCTGCTAGTGGGTCCTGTATGACCACATCCTGGTCTTGGTCTCCATTGGTTAGCACAATATCCAGTATGTTTCCCTCCCTGGTAGGCTCCATCGCTCCCTGCACTAGTTTTAATTTAATTCTCCAGCCTGTTTCAATGTCCTTGTACTATTAATGCTGAGATGCAGCCTATCCTTGGCATAAAGCCCCTTATTCTTCCATGTCTCACTCCACTCCCCTACAACTACGTACCCCATTTTCATACATCACCCCCCCAGCTACCTATTGAACTCCTCTATTCTTCGCTTCCTAGCAGTGCTTGCCCTAGGTCCTGGCAGTACCTCAGAGAATGCCACTGAACTTTCCATCTGATTACAGATTCTCCCCACCTACCTGAACCTGTCCTGCACTTCACCCACTGTACTGCCCGCTAGGTCATTTGTGCCTAGATGCACTACAATATGAAGCTTCACTTCAATTTTCTCCACACATTTCTGAATGAACTGCCCTACTCTCCCCACTGTCATACCTGTCATACACTCCACCCAGGCATGGCTCTTTCTTGCTCCCATACCTCTCCATCTTACCCCCTGAGCATAGAATCCCCTAGTATAACTACCTGATCCCCCATCTCCTGCACTGCCACCTTGTTTTGCTCTACTATGAATCCCTTTTCATCAGTGTGCTCTCCTTTCCCTGTCCTTTCTCCCCTCCATTCCCCACTGATTGCACCTCTACCTGCTCTGTTCCTCCTCCATCTTTTCTGTGCTCCTGCCCCTGTACACCTACCCCCTCCACTAACTGTACTTCCCTTCACCGCCTCCTTAATCATGTCTCCCTTCCTTCCCCTGCATTGTTTGGCCCCCTTCCCCTTTAGTTAGTGTGTTCATGACAACCCCACCTGCTTCCTTACCCAAACCAGCTCCTACCCTATTGTGTTCCCCTTCCCTTGCACCCTGTACTTCACCCCTCCATCATGCTCCCCTTTGCCATGATCTATGTTGCCAGCCCCATCCTCCTGCTCTGTTTCTTCAGCCAGTACTGTGTACCTGTTTGTTGTCTCCAGCCCCCTGCCCATGCCCTCCCCTGAAATATTTTCCTGCCTCTGCTTTCCCTGAGCATCTTCCCTAACTCTTTTCTCTCTAATCACATTCCCTACAACCTGCCAACTCCCCCTTCCTGTGCCCCTTGGTTCCTGCACAGTTGACACTCCTGACTCCCCTGCCTGAATGCCCCCTTCTGGTCTGTGGTAGCCTGTTATATCCTGTGATAGAGCCCTACCTGTCACCTTGACCCATCTCCTCCTCTACCATTCATACCTGCCCCCTCTACTCAGTTCCCACTTCAGACTTTATATTTCCTGTGTAAGCTGTCTGAACTGCCTGCACACCAGACACCCCTCACCCTCCACAATATCCACAGGAACAATGCAACTCCACACCCATTGCAGGTCACTACCCTCCCACACTCCCTGTGGTCCCAACCCTGGTCATCCCTACTCTTCCACTCCCCCCCATTCATCCACCTGCCTGCTTGTGCCAGTCTTCACATCCTCTCTGTATCCCTTAGGCTCTACTGGACTTCTTTACTTTGGCTACCTACTTCCTCTATTAGACTCACTTCCACTTGTACCCCTACCTGTGTCTGCACTTGCTTGGCATGGCCTGCAGCCTGCTGTCCTCCCTGCTGATGCCCTGCAGACATTACTTGAGATGCTACAGTACTGCATCGTGGCACTCATGCATCGGGGTTGCTTGGCCTCCGAGGAAATAAACATGGACCCCAGCCTTCCAATAGGCACAGTTGGGTCACGTGACCATCTGGCTTCCTCCAACTCAGTCCCTCTCTCCAACATTCCTTCCATCTCCCGAGCCCCCATTTCTGTAAACAACCCACTTTACCACATCAATCCCCACAATGCACTACTTACAATATATCAAAAAAGAAAGATATATAGGCTGGCCCAGTGGCACTGAGGGCTGAGGTGCTGGTTGCTGCATCTCATGCCACGCTGGCAACCTGCATTTGGGAATGAGTGTGGGTTGCCAGGGGTCATAGTATCATAGTAGTCACGAAGCATATATAGACTTTCATCCTTGTCTGCTTGCCATAAAGTATATTAGAAACAAATGGACCGATTAATAAGCTACAGTCTTAGTTTTACTGAAATCGTCTAGTCTTATTTTGAAAGTATCTATAGTTGGACTATTAACTATCTCATGAGGGAAAGAATTCCACCAAGATGCCACCCTCTGACTAAACCAATATTTTCTTTTTAGTGATTTCCACTTCTGCTGCTTAATTTGTTTACAATGAGCTCTAGTATTGTAATTTCTGACATATAGTTCAAGTCCTAAATCTTCTCTGAGGATGTTGTCTTGGAATGATCTATAGACTAAGATCATATCACCCCTCCATCTTCTATAAGCCAGAGAATATAGATCTAAATTGTCCAACCTCTCCTCATATGACATATTTTTAAGTCCCATTATTGATCTGGTGGCCCATCTCTGTACTCTCTCCACTCTCTGTGTCTCTCTTTTAGTGTAAGGGGACCAGACCTGAGATCAGTATTCCAAGTGTGTTCTCACTAGTGATCCATACAATGGGATCAAGACCTCCCTACTTCTGCTTGATGTATGTCTCAATATGCAGTTTGGAGCCCTGTTAGCAGTTTTTATAGTTTGATCACAGTGGGCAGTAAAAGAAAGGTCATTTTGTATGATGACACCCAAATCCCTCTCCTGTGTCACTTGCTTTAATTGTTTATCGTTTATAGTGTAACTTAGTTCCAAATATATGTTGCCCATATGTAGGACAATATATTTATCTTCATTTAAATTAAGTTTATGATCTAATGTCCATTTATCAATGTATTTAAAAGTTTCTTGAAGTCTAATGAAGTCTGAAGATGAATCTATTACTGCTCCCACTCTACAGTCATCAGCAAACTTGGTTATCCATACATTTCCCATATTATATTGTAAAGATGATATATATATATTGAACAGGCAGGGGCCCAACACTGAACCCTGGGGGACCCCATTCGACACTGAAAGCCAATCAGATAACACTCCATTTATTACCACTCTCTGTCTCCTTTTCACCAACCATTCTGATATCCAATTAACAAGATTTTTATTTATATTTAGTAAAAGAAGGGATTTAATTAACTCCTCATGTGGTAATTTGTCAAAAGTTTTTGAATAACCTATTTGAATTACATCCGCTGACCTACCATGATCAAAAAAACTGCTAACTTTTTCATAAAAACTCAATAGATTGGTCTGATATGATCGTGATTTTGTAAACCCATATTGGCTATGATCGAAAAGGTAGTTTTCAGCCAGGTGGTCCTTAATATGGTCTTTTATTATGTTTTCCAATATTTTCCCCATTGTAGATGTTAAGCTAACTGGTCTATAATTATCAGGGGAATGTTTCTTTCCCTTCTTAAAGATGGGTACCACATGTACTTCCCTCTATTTACTAATAACTTCCCCTCTATCTAATGACCCTTGGAAAATAAAAGTTAATGGTTGGGCTATCTCCACTGCTATTTCAGAAATCAATCTTGGATGAATGTTGTCCAGTCCAGGGGATTTATTAATCTTAACCCTCCATAATCTATCCAAAACATCTTTCATGTTAATTTTAATTTGTTTTTTATTTGTTGTATTGTATTTAATATTAGTTGTTATTGTATCTTTAGGGTTAAATACAGTAGCAAAATATTGATTTTGAACCTCAGCCATTTCCTTATAAGATAGTATGTTACCTCTGTCATCCTTAAAAGGGCCTATTGTTTGCTTGTTCCCTTTTTTATTATTTATATATGCATAGAAGGCTTTGTAGTTGTTTTTACTTCTAGTCGCTGATTTTATTTCAAAATTTGTTTTGGCATCTTTTATTAATTTCTTTATACATTTTACCCGTTCCTTATACTTTGGCATTAAATTTGTATCAAGTTTAGATAGTCTATACATTTTATGTTTTTCTTTTATCTGTCTTTTTATTTTACAGGTTAACCATTTAGGGGAAGCACCCAGTTTAGAATTGTTGCTTGTATATGGTATATATGCTTCTGCAGTCTCTCTAATTTTATCTACTGAGGTGTTCCACATTTCATCCAATGTTAACCCAGTGAATTCTGATTTCCAATCCCATGAAAGCAATGCCTGTCTGATTTTATGGAACCCTGTTTTTTTTTAAATTTGGGATATTTATATTACTACCTTGTTGAGTAGGTAATTCACTTAATTGAAAGAAAACAGTGTTGTGATCACTGTTTGAGATTGGAGATCCAGTCTCAGTGATGGTTAATCTGGGTCCCATGTTTGACAATACAACATCTAATATATTATTAGATCTTGTATTTTCTAAGACTAGCTGTTCCAAGCCCAATTGATTGAAACTTTCTAAATAGTTCCTTTCATTTGTACTAGATGTTATCTGGTTTACCCAATCTATACCTGGAAGATCAACAGGGAAGGAGGTGAAGCAAGCATCCGAGGGACTGCTTTACATCTCTGTGGAGGGGAGCACCTTCAGTCAATACATGTCTGACCCCTGGTGGAGGCTGGGGGTTGGCACAGCACTGCAGACACAAGTGGGCAGAAGCCTGGCAGATGCATGGTGGGGACATGTGTGGATGCATGTGTGTGCCTATCATTGGCGTCCTTGCGCACCAGGCTCTTGGGGGGAGAAAACACAAAAAAAGCCTGGTGGCTGGTCATGGCAGCTTGATGGCTGTCTCTTGGTGCTCCACTGAGGTAATGCCCTGAGCCACATCCTGTTTGGGATGGGTAAGTAGGGGGCTTCGCGTTGCCCCACAATGGGGGGTAAGTCGTGGGTGCTGCAAGGGTGAGGGCCTGAGGGGAGAATAGGTCAGGAATTGCAGCTGGATGAGGAGCTGACCAGTGCCAGGGGAAGGAAGAAAAGTGAAGCAAGAAAAAAAAGAAGGAAAGATATTTCACTTCCCTCCCTCATTTGCTCCTCATCCAGCCTTCTCCAGCATCCAGCTGAGGAACTACAAAGATGACCCCTGCTTTTTTTTTCACAGACCCCAAAAAGCCCGGCTGGATTACATGTCTGTTTGGCTTCCTCCAACTCAGTTCCTCCTCTCCAGCATTTCTCCCACCTCCTGAGCCCCCCGTGTCTGCAAACAACCCACTTTACCACATCAGTCCAGACAGAGCCCAGCTCCACAATGTACTGCCCGCAATATATATAAAAAAAGATATATCACCTCACTCCCTCATTTGCTTCTCATCCAGCCTTCTCCGGAGTCCAAGTGAGGAACTACAGAGATGGCCCCTACTTTTATTTCATGGACCCCAGCCTTCTGATAGGCTCAGACAGGTCACATGACTGTCTGGCTTCCTCAAACTGAGTTGTTCTCCTCCAGCATTCCTCCCACCTCCCGAGCCCCTGTTTCTGCAGACAACCCATTTTACCACATCAGTCCACACAGAGCCCAGCCTCACAATGTTCTGCCCACAATATATTGGGAAAAAAGATATATATCACTTCCTTCCCTAGTTTGCTCCTCATCCAGCCTTCTCCGGCATCCAACTGAGGAACTACAAACTATTACTAGGAGAGATGATAGGAAAATAGTAGTCTAAGATGGAAAGAAGGGTGCCACACCCAATTGCCAGCCTTGTGTCAGGGGTCAATTGGTGCTTGAGATGGTAGCACACACCCAGTCATTGATTGATCATTTTGACCACTTGCCCTACGTGGGTGGCAAATGTAAGTGCTGGTTTAAGAGTAACACCCAGGTACTTAAATTCCCTAACTTGATCCATCATGGTTCCTACTAGGGTTTGTATGTTAAGGTTATCTGAGTGCCTCATATGTTTGCTTGGAGCCAAACAGCATACCTTTGTTTTTTTTTTCTCATTGACAATGAGCCTGTGTTGAGTGAACCAGTAAATAACAGAGGAAAAATCTGTAGAGAGGGACTGAGCTATCTGTCATGAACCCACTCCTGGGAGTTAGGCCCACTGAACTCACAGTGCCAACCCTTAAGTGCAATCCATGATGGGAGGGAACATGAATACTCTCCTCATGCTTTTAGAATGCTCGCTATGATCACGACTGCACCTCTGCCATGAGGACGCAGTGTATCCCTCTAACTCTCGATAAGGGCACAATGCCAGTCTCGAGCCTTGTGGCCAAATATGAACCCTTCCTTGGCTATTACACAAAGGAGGAAGACCCAGGCATCACAATCTCTTTGGGGCAGCAGTGTAAAACCAGATTTGGCCTTCTCCCTACATCACATGCAACAGCCTGGTTCAAAATTCCTGAAGACTCTGGTATTCTCCCTATTCTTTCAAATCCCTTACAGACTGTTTTACTGGATTTGGTTGCTTATGGAGACACCTCTAAGCAATTAACAGTCGTCACATATTATTAATACTGTTCCACACGTCACACACAAATATAGATGAAAATCACTCAGGCAGATATTCTTTAAGAAAACAAATGTTTTTACTAAAATACTTAAATACATACAGTTACAACTAACAAGAGAATATATTAATTCAGTTACAGTATACAGAAACAAAATGGAAATATATATGTGTGTGTGTGTGTGTGTGTGTGTGTGTGTAAACACACTAAAGCTGTTAGCTAAAAGTCTTCCTTATATCTTGAAGTCCACAAAAAGTAGATACAGTCTCTGGTTCTTAGTCTCTGTGCTTGTGGTCAAGAGAATGTCCAGAGGAAAAGTGTGTGCTGGCAGCCACTGTGTCTCTGCAGTTTGGATTCCTGTGTGTCAGGTGAAGTCCAGATGAAAAGTGTGTCCAAATGCCCTGAGCTGGAGCTATTTATACCCCTGTTTCAGCTATGGAACTAGTGAGTGAAAATCCCACATCATTAAGGCCAGTAGATGGCACTCTTGCTCTTTCCTTACAACCCACTTTCTAGTTATCCTTTGAGGTGTCAGGGTCCCACAGTAACACCATTGGCATTAGGGTGTTAAGAAGTCACACAGGTTTTCTAGGAAGCATGTTTCTTTCCTGTTACCTTATAAAATATAGCATATTACAACAGCTTCCTTGGATCAAAGCATTCTGCTCCTGAGTGCATGGTTTTATGACCCACAAATGGATCGTGGCATATCTGTGTTAAAAAACCTTTGAATGAAATCTCAAATCCTGGCAAGCAGCTGGTCTGCAGGTTAAAAGAAGGTCAAACCCCTTTAAAAAAAATAAATCCAGTCTTTTTCTCTAGGTGCTTTGAATTAGCACTGGCATTTTCTTGGCATGTTCACATAATTACATATCTATATAGCTATATAGATATATTAGAGGCAAAAAACTCTGTTTTAATGCATTAGTTAGGGTTGTTCCACAGCGACAAAAGTGAGGAAATTCAGTGTTAGGGTTGAAAGCCCCCTTTCACCCCCCCGTCCACACCCCCAACCAGCATCGGGGTGCACATTGAGGTTGTCGGCCCTAACTCTCACCTCATCAGATGTGTGAAGAAGCAGAGGTATAGGAGAATGGGGTGAGAGTTAGGGCTGACCACCCCAACGCGCAACCCGATGTTGGTTGGGGGTGTGGACGGGGGTGTGAAAGGGTGGCTTTCAACCCTAACACCAAATTTTCTCGCTTTTGTTGCTGTGGAAAAACCCTAACTAATGCATTAAATGGAGTTTTTTGCCTGTAATTTCCCTTCTTTTTGAGAATGATAATGAGAAATAGTGAATGTAGGGCCCCGCGCTCCTGCCACATGATGTCTTGTCGCATAGTAACACGGTGTCCACAAACGCAAATGGTAATGCACATGGTGATGCAAAGTAAAACAGAAAGACAAACAGTACTGTAGACACAAATGGTTAAAATAACACAAATGCAAGCACAAATGAAAACGTAAAGGGTAACGCACATGGTGCCGTAGACGGGAACGGTAGGTGAAACAGGTACGGAACCGTAAGTAGAAGCAGTAAGGGGAACACTAATGTAAGTGCACAGGCTGGTTTTCCCCAAAAGCTGCATAGAGAAAAACAGTGAGTACAAAGAATGTATGCATAATATTGAGTCTCGGAGCAGAAAATGAGGAGTTGGAATACTAAATTGCTTATATCTCAGGAACCGTATGAGGTAGAAAAAAAATGTAAATGTCATATGATGTATGACTTTCCTGGCTAGTTTTATGCTTAGCCCATTTTTCCGCTGAAAAGTCCATCTCTTGCACCATTTCCGAGATACGGGCCCTGAAAGGCATGGTGAACGCTGTAACGTTATCCTATGGGAATAAAATAGAGGTTCGGAGTGCAATAACTTTGACTCCCTGTAATATTTCTTCACCAAAATACTGAAAGGCACATCTGTGGAATGTTGTATTTCTTCCCTCCAGATTTCAGCCCAAAAGACCAAACCGTTATTTTGCTGCAGGGCGGCAAATGATTCCTGTAATGTGGCAGATGCTGTAATATTATCCTATGGGAAACAGCGTCAACTTTGTTGTGCAGTAACTTTGCCACCCTGTAATATTTTTTCACCAAGATACTGAAAGGCACATCTGTGAGATGCTGGCTGCATTCCTTCCAAATTTCAGCCCAAAAGACCAAACCATTCTTTTGCAGCAGGGTGGCAAAGAATTGCTGTCATTTTGCCGTAGCCTGGAAAAGTAGTGTCGCAATTTACGAAAGCTTTTGCAAAAATTTGTGACACTTTTCAGAGTGTGACACTACTTTTATGAAAGTACTTTTCCAGAAACTTGAAAACTTATTTCTAGGGTGTTTAACCTCAAAATAAAGACATGCCTAGCACCCTCAGGGTCCGACTAGGTAAACACAAAACGAATTGTGTTGCTAGAGGGTCCCAAATTTAAATGCCAAGCATTTTTCTGATCACAAACTGAAAACAAAATGGTGGATTTGTGAAAGTAAAAGGGCCATTTGCGAAAGTAAAAACTGCATTTGCGAAAGTGTTGAACTTTTTGTTAACTTTTACCATTGACTTATATTGGGAAACTGTTTTTTGAATAACTTTTGAACCATTTAATATTTTTTCACGAAATCTTCAAAAGGCACATTGGGGACCCCGGCTGCACGTTCTCTGAAGATTTTGGACCAGTCGTGGAAACTGTGCGACCTGTAGAGATGACCAAAGAATTGCAAAAAAGCGTAAACGCGTGTGCAGATCATGCTTAATAACTCTGCAGCCGTATATCAGAACAGTACGAAAGTTGGCAGATCCCAAGATGTATGGTTCTTGATCATGTATTCCAAATTTCAGGCAAATCCATTTGAATGGTTGCAAAGTTATCAAGGTGCAAAATTTTAGGTTTAACATGTAAATGGCTCTTCAACCCTAACTATGGTAGCACTACCATGCTACCATAATATATATATATATATATATATATATATATATATATTCATTGCAAAAAAACTCAGTTAATGCATCAGTTAGGGTAACTATCACAAAGGCAAAAGTTTGAAAATGGGATGTTAGGGTTTAAAACCCTAGCTGCGCACCCCCCACACACACATGCAAGACATATGCAAGATTGTGAGACACTATATGAGTCAGTTACATTTGTAAGCACAATAATCGCAACACTGTACTTATTTCACATAACACTATGTAATGAAAAAACAAATACAGTATGATCGACTCTCTACTGCCAGCACAGTATGATGACACATTATTGCTGGCATTTGTTTATTAGGACTGACTCACTGTATCAGAAAAAAAAAAAGCAAACATCCAGTGACTGTTGGTAGGGCTATTCAAACTCTCATTTCCAATACTGCTATCTGTAGATAACATACTGTGTGTTTCATCATTTAACTATTGAAATATAGGCATTTGCTTAAATCTTGTTATTGATGCTTGTAACACAAAAATGATTACTGTGGGCCATCACCCATGGTTGCCCAGCATGCGTGTGTACCTAAAAGGCACTCTGATGGCAGCAGAACTCATACAGTTGGTGGACCATGATGATGGATGTGTCTTGTACTATGTTTAGAGAGTTGTATATTACTTCTGTTTCCTGATGCTGATTGTCTCTGATTGGCTGTGTTGCCTTGACCCTTCCCCTGCTTGCATACCTGTATATGTGTGTGTGTGTGTGTGTGTGTGTGTGCATAATGTGGAGTTAGAGTTTTGAACCTTAACATCACATTTCCAAACTTTTGCCTCTGTGCTATTAACCCTAGCTGATGCATTAATGGAGTTTATTGCAATGAATATCTATCTATCTATAAATATATATATATATATATATATATATATATATATATATATGTGTGTATATATATATATATATATATATATATATATATATATATATATTTATATATATATATACATATGGCAAAAATTGCCATTTAATACAGCGACAAAAGCAAGGAAATTCTGTGTTAGGGTTGAAAGCCCTAACTCCACATTCACCACCCCCACTGCCCCAGCACCACACACACATGCAAGTAGGGGAAAGGATCAAGGCAAGACGACCAATCACAGACAACCAGCAGCAGATGACAGAAATAACATAATCTGTCTAAACGTACTACAAGACATCCATCATCATGGGCCACCAACTGTAGCATTTGTGCAGGCATGGGTGTACACAGCATTGTGGGCATCTCCACAGGGTTACATGACAGAACAGTAGTACTCTACACAGAATACCTATGATATGCATTACTTGGTTATGCTGGGATAATACCATGAGGCAACAACATAGAAGAAAGCATGGATAAAATTATGTGTTATATAATGTGGCTATAGGCACAAAAATGACAGCATGACACCCTTTCAGTAACATGCACCATCCAACGTACCCCTGCTCAAACCAAGATGGGCATGGTCACATTAACACACACATATAGTATGAATAACAAGTTCTGGTCAGAAATCTATGAACACATGCAGTGCTCCATAGTTTTATGACACCTCTGTCATTTTTGATTCAATATAGTATGCAGAACAAATATTTTATTATATACTGCCACATGCAGAAGCACTACCACAGAACTAAAAAGTGGTATGAATGCAGCATGATGTTTTCAGCCTATGATAATAGTCATTTTCCTGTAAATATCTGAAAAAGATTTTTATGATAATGTCAACCATGGCCATGATGATATTTAACAGATTGTGTCCAATGGTACCACATAGCTGCCCAACTGTACATGATTAGATTACAGTGCAGCAGCACACTGTATATAATAATATTCTGATACATTATTTGCTACTGTTAGGATAACATTAGGAGTCATTTACACACATGAAAGGTCAGTGTAAATGCTGTCTGATATTATCCATTCATAAGTACAGAAGTGGTACCATGGTGTCTTTGGCCACCTCTGCTACCAGAAAGGTAGGAATTTATATAGAAACAGAAAAAAGCATTTGCACTGACAAACTGACAGCAAGGCAAAGAGAGTGAAATGGTACCATGGAATCCTTTGGGTGACACAGTCCCCTATACAGCTGTGAAGGTTCAGATAATAATGGAAAAGGACTTTGTAGATAATACTGTACTGATCCAATTTTTTCATATGGCATGGTAAGATCAGTAGGTACTTAGACACATGAAACTGTGTTACAATGATCTGTGATACTACATAGCCACAAACACAAACATGTGAACATGGGGCCCTTTGAACAGCATGCTAGCAGCAATATATCAAATAGTAGAGAAACACACTTACCTGTTTCAAATGAGAAACTTTCCAGAACTCAGCTATTGTGTAGTGTGACCATGTGACTTTTTGGCTCTGACACTTCCACACAGATCTGCAATTGTACAATGTAAGATAATGGTGCAGCAGTACTGTGCACATAATAGTGTACTGATACATCATTGTCTTATTCCAGGGTAACATCAGGAGACATTAACAGTCAACAAAGGTCCCTAAAACCACTGCCAGACATTGGCATGTTACTAGAGTGATGATTACCGACACACTGTCATTCAGAAGAGATAAGAAATGTATTAGATATAAAAAAATGTTTATTGTGATACAGCAACAACTGATGGCTAGTATGCATGCATGCATGCATGCATAGCACCAAGTCACTTGGATGGCAACAGAACTCCTACAGTTGGTGGCCCATAATCATGGATGTGTTTTGTAGTATGTTTAGACAGCTGTATGTTATTTCTGTCCCCTGCTGCTGGTTGTCTGTGATTAGTCGTGTTGCCTTGGTCCTCCCGCCTACTTGCATGTGTGGTGTGTGTGTGTGTGTGTGTGTGTGTGTGTGCGTGTGGTGCTGGGGGTGGGGGTGGGGAATGCAGATTTAGGGTTTTCTATCCTAACACTGAATTTCCTCACTTTTGTCACTGTGGAACAACCCTGACTGATGCATTAAACAGAGTTGTTTTGCCATGAATTTACTGTCTTTTTGAGAAAGCATAATCTCATACTACATTGTATATGTTTGTGAGAGCATGGGTCCCTTTTTGCACCACACTCTGTCCAAGATATAGATAGCTTTTTTAGAATATTAACTTGTCTTATCCTATTCATGTGGCAATAGGTAATGTGCTACACCTTTGATATGAAAATGAAGTCATACATAAATGGAATAGGAGAGTAATATGTGTGCCACATGGACCTATAGTACATGTACTCTGCTAAGTAGAAAATATGCACAGATGAACCTCTTGTGCTTTCTTTGTATGCAGTAATATACCAAGACCAGTATACGTATCATCACTGTAACTTACTATATAATAAAAGACACAACACATATAGATAAGGCTTAAAAAAGAGTTATTGCCCAGTTAATAGTTGATTAAAAAGGCCGAATTAAAAGTCCAATTGGTACACAAAATCAATCTCACAAAACAATTAAAAAAAATATTCATTCAAAGTTTAAAATACATGTAAAACAGTATGATAAGTACTTGACGAGGAAGTTGTGACAGTAGCACAGAACACATGAACACAGCTGCCACAATAGTCTCTGTACACTGCTTATCATGTATCAAACAGTGATGATGTTATTGTCATTGTGTGTCTGATAGTGTGAATATTCCTGGGATGGGTGAAAAACCAGATGCCAACTGTTTAAATAATAGCAACAGAAACACATTATGGTGTCTAAAACAAGATACATCTTTAAGCTATTGAAAAACATTTAATTGTAATGTATTTATGTGTAGACATATATATATATATATATATATATATATATATATATATATATAGATAGATAGATAGATAGATAGATAGATAGATATAGATATAGATATAGATATATACATACATGTAAAGACATATAGAAATATGGGTGCATTTGGAATATTCCCACCCGACCCCTCAATAGAGGTGATTGAGAAATATTATCAGTAACATAAAAATCAGTTGTTATCAGTGAAAGTGTCTGATTTACAATTGTATAAATACATTTAATTTACTTCTTACACAAACCAGAATTCAGTGGCATATGTTTACAGGTACTCTATACATCAGTGAAAATGATCAAAGCTGTAATCAACATTATTGTGAATTAATGAAATATCTACATCACTAAAAACATTTAGTTAATAGTAAGTAATGGCTGCACACAGTGCTGTGAATATTACATAAATAATCTGTTATTGAGAAAATGTCACCTCTTGTTAATAAAAAAATATGTACCACAACACTCTGTATTACTGTTAATGATACCAATATGAAATCACTACAAACTAGAAAAGTTCTACTAAATATCTATGTTATATTAATAAATATATTAAGAATATGTTTAAATACTTGTGAATTAGTGTAAAACAGCAAAATATTTAGCATTGTTTAATACATTCAAATAGCAATTAATACAACTGCTAAAAAGCTAACACTATTGACTAATCAAATAATGTATTAATCATATATACGTATATACAACATAGATGTACGAAAAGAAAACTGACATAGTACTACACTGTTGCAGTACAATATGGATGTATTAAGTCAAGACACAAAGGGACAAAAAAAAAAAAACACTAGCCATATCTCAACATGTCACAGAGTGATGCCTATATCAGAGTATGGTACTCTTAAGTACAGGTCAGCAGATCATGTAGAAAGCAATGTTCCATTGTGCTAACACAGAAGTGGCACAAACAAAAGCAGGATACTTTGAAACTGAGGCACAAACAAAGAAACCCAAAGCATGTCCTCAGTGGTTTCTTGCTCTGAATGACCACATGACATACATATATATCTGGCAACATATGAGACAGTGAAGTGCTCTTGCATTCGAATCCCCTTTTCATTCAAACTGTTTATGCTGGCAATCATAAACTCTGTGGCATCCTGCTATATGTTAGCAGCAAACGCACTGCACCAATCATATGTACCTAAGACCTGCCATACAGGTGTCAGTGACTGTACATTGTGTGACTGATCAGAAGTCACATTGATAACTTCCTTCAATGCCTTTGATAAGGGAGTGTCTTGTGAAGCTGATATTGCCTGCACAAAGTGTGGCACGTGGAGAAAAGCTTGCATAGCTGAATTAGTATAGCAGTTTACTCTAGTACTGTTATCAAACAATGGGACAACAGCCATACCAAGTGACTTCTGAGCAACAACTGATTCTGCATCTGTATTTGACATTCTGACCTTCTTATCACTGTACACAGTTGATTCAGTAGTGGCAGCTCATGTTCTGTTGTTGCCGACTGCTGAAGTACATGTGCCATTTTACACCACAAGCGTTGAAGAACACATAGTGCTCTGTTGACAAATGTATGGACTCTGAGCTGCAAGTTCATCGAAGACAGATAAGTCTTTAGTTTTTTGTGCTCACGTCTCATCAGAGCAGCAATAGGTCTATCTAACTTTACAAGCTAGTGATCGGAAATACTTTTGCTTCCTCAAATGTGCATCAGCAGCCATGCCTTTACACTGTTGCTTAGTACGCTTGTTCATGCTTGCCTTTGCAACATTAGTCTTCCGTCTGAAAGATTTCTGCAACTGTTGCTGAGCTGTGCATATTTGTCTTGCAGTTAAGCAAGTACGTACTATTTCTGTGGAGTGCACAACCTGTGAAGTCACTCCTTGAGTGGAATGAGAATTCACTTTACTCCTTGATGTACCATGTGTGGTTTTCAGAACACTTAAGCAACAGTGTACTACTATGATACCTGTTTCTTCTCTGCTTAAAAGGCATCTTTCTTCTCTAGAAATTCACAGTAGTGTGGGAAAATGTTCCGTAAGTATCAGCCACCTGTATAAGAAATAGAGGGTGAGCAAACATTTTTTAATAACATTACATAGTCACACACACTGTTTATGTGTTATTTTACGTGAATATATAGCATTGCTAACAAAACATTGAAGACACAGTCCTTCTCGCAGCGGAACACTAGTGAAGACAACATACAATGTTTTTAGATGTTGACCAGAAGCTGACTTATAACACGACAGAATTTCTGAAAATATGGCAGAAACGAAATAATTGTTAAAGTGTTAACTAGCCACACTATTTTCCTCAGAAATCAGTTTTTTGTGACATTTTCACAAAGTAGTATCAAATGTATGACATTGTCACAAATATTGATGTCATCAGCATGACATTATCGAATAGTAGTGTCGCAAAATACTGTCGCACACACTAAAGTGTCAAATAATAGTGTTGAATATACACAATAGTGTTGCAAAATGATGTTGTTAGCATGAGAGTGTTGAATAATAGTGTTGTGAGCATGAAAGTGTCAAATAATCACATTAAAAAATACCCTATTTAAGGCTAAGCCAATCAGACACTGCTTTGTTTTTGAGTGACGGACGCTCACACCAATTGAACATAACATTGATCAGGCCATGTCAGACAACCAGTCACAAGTGCTGAAGATTGGAGAAGACTGACATAGCAGCCATCTTAGAAAAAAAGTAAGGACTCTGATTTACTTTGTGTAAGTACATCACATTTTCTATACAATTTTTCTAGCATTATAAAAACTGATAATACCACAAAAATAGCATTAAACAAAACTTTTTTACTCCTCTATTTGACTATGGTAATATAAATAATCTGTTACTCTGTGAAAAGAAGTTATTACTGTTTAAAGTCAGAGTGTCAGTGACTACTTACTAGCACAGATAGAGCTGCAAATGGAGGCAGAAAGCAGGCAGCACGTGTATGATAAAACAAGAAGCAACCAATGATAGCTAGCTATTTACTTTTGATTGTTTGAACTAGCCTATTAAAGTGTAATATTTTCCCACCTAGAAGTCTTGCAACATTTCTGCTTGACAGGAGCTGCAGCCATTCAGTGAAGTCATAGTGCATGCATACACTGTATTGTTTAACCCTGAGAAAGCATTAGCCAATTATTTTGTTTATTTCTGTGTTTTGGGACAGTTCACCAAACCAATATTGAAGCTGAGAGGGACATTTCAGTTTCATATTCAGTAGTGACTAGACACTACAGAACAAACACTGATTTTTTTTGGTAGCTCTCTGTCCATTTCTCAGTTTAAAACCTCAGAATGGCAGAAAATAGCAAATGGACTGTGTGGGTCATTGGCAGCAGTATAGTACGATGAGCTTCACAGTATAATCAGAGAAGTGATTTTGGTAAAGACCTGCAGCTTCCAAATTGCTCTGTTAAGTGGTTTGGCAGGGGAGGCATGAGGTGGGAGCCTCTCAAGCCAACAATGCACAGACTACTGAGCACTAAAGCTCAACTGAACATACTGCTGATTCATCTCGGAGGCAATGATTTAGGCACCAAATGATGGGTAGATTTAGTAGCAGAAGCAAAATTGGACCTTGCTTCTATTATGAGTATGTTACCTGCCTATAAGATCATAGTTTCAGATATTACAGAGTGTAAGGTCTGGCAAGCAGAACAGCACATGTACCTGCTTGACAGGGCATGAAGAAAGGTAAACATACAGATTTCTGGATATCTGTGCATGTCTGGGATGCACACCATACGTTACCCTGAAATTAAGTATTGTAATGATTGGCTATGCCTACCAGATGGTGTGCACTTCTCTCATGCTGGCAATTGCCTTTTCCTGGAAGATCTTTGAGATGGAATTCTCACAGTCCTCTAAACATATCACAATGTTTAAATGTACACCTTAAGAGCCAAAAAACCTTGGTCAAAAAATAGACAAGCTGCATACATAACATACATAAAACACACACACATGCAATCTGTGCAGCCACAGTACTTTCAGAGATAGTAACTATCAGTTTGAACTATAACACATTACATCTTCTCTGTGACTGTGCACTAATCTCACAATATGTCTCCTTGCATTGTCACCACTGCCTTGTCAACACCATACACACCCTTACTATACTCAGTTGAGTGTAGGTGTCACCTGACACATGTAGCATTAATCTGAACCAGTCTTTATCAGATGTGACACACTGTCATTAACAGTATCTATAATTCTGTTTTGTGGGGGGAAAATAGTGCATGTTCGCAGTCAGCTGTTCATTAACCAGCCTACCCTTGAGACTTGTTCTTGGACTATGGTCAAGGACTGCAGTGTGAAGTGTTATATTGGGAGGCTGACCAGGGCAGGAAGGTGGGGGGGTGAGAAATTGATTGTGTATGTGACGTACTGTAGCCATCAGTGGTATAATATTAACAAAATTAATAGCAAAGATGTCAAATCATTCTGATCATCTCTGTCCTCACAAACTGTATAAAAAAATGTAAAAACTGTATCTACATAGCCTCAGAAGAACACATATACAGACATATACTAAATCATTATTATCTCACTCCATTTATTTCAGCATTAAGAAAAGTTAGCTAAAAATTGATGATCTGGACAATGAGGAAGGTGTGCTGTCTGGTCGAGGCAGCACAGACCAAAGGAAATGCAAAAGTGCTCATGTGTAGCACCAGCCAGAAGCTGGATGTCATGTGGAGGCGCATCAATGCACATCTCAGCTACCAGTTTAAAATAAAAAATAAAACAGCTGAGATGTGCAAGAAGAAGTGGAAACTGCTGTGCCAGCACTTTTACATCCTGAAACAATGTGAAAATGATGTCAGCTGGTACTACCTCACCCACGAGATGTGGGAGTCTGCTGGGAAACTTGCAGCTGGGGAGCATCTACAGCATTGTAAGTATAGAGAAAACTTAATCCTAAACACAAAATGTTTAACAGTCATAACAATGCAGCACAGTCACATTTGGTATCAATGTCAGTGATTCAACAGTTGTGGTTCAGGTGTAGCATTCCACTCAGAACCCAGTACCTCATCTGGGGTGGGGGGGCATTGCCTTGCTGAGGCCATGCAACTCCTCATTGTCCTAACTAGTCTACAGCTGCTATCACGGAGGTATCCCAATGAAGTGCATGACATTAATTGACCTGTAGCTCTCCACTCCGGATCCACTACCTGGTCAGGGGGAGGGGGGCATTGTCTGGCCGAGTCCTTGTAACTTCTCAGTGTCCTAACTTGTCTATAGCTCACTTCAGAGACATATAACAATGATGTACATGGCATTAATTGTGCTGTATATTTGTACTCAGGATCCAGTCCCTTGTCTGGTGGGGGGGGGGGCATTGCAAGGCTGAGCCCATGCAACTCCTCAGTGTGCTAAGTTGTGTGCAGCTGCAATCAGGGATCTATACCATTGATGTCCATGGCTTTACTTTTGCTGTGGCTCTCCACTCAGGATGCAGTACCTGCTCTGAGGGGTGGGGGGGCATTGCCTGGCTGAGCCCGTACAACTCCTCCATGTGCTAACATGTGTCCACCTAGAATCAGGGAGGTATACTATTGATGTCCATGGGTTTTGTTGTGCTCTGGCTCTGCACATAGGATCCAGTACCTGGTCTGGAGGGGCATTGCCTGGCTGAGGCCATGCAACTCCTCAGTGCACTGACTTGTGCACAGCTGCAGTCAGGGAGGTATACTGCTCATGTTCATGGCTTTCATTTTGCTGTGGTTCTACACGCAAGATGCAGTATCTTGTTGGGGGGAACTGACTGGCTGAGGCTGAGCAACTCCTCAGTGCTCTAACTTGTATCCACCTGGTGTCAGGGAGGTATGCCATAGATATCCATGGGTTTAGCTGTGCTCTGATTCTGCACTCAGAATCCAGTACCTGATCTTGGGGGTGGGTCATTCCCTGCCCAAGGCTGAGCAACTTCTCAGGGCACTAACTTGTGTGCAGCTGCAGTCAGGGAGGTATGCCATTGATGTCCATGGGTTTGGTTGTGCTCTGCCTCTGCACTCAGGATCCAGTACCTGGTCTGGGAGGGCATTCCTGGCTGAGGCCATGCAACTTCTCAGTGTGCTAACTTGTGTGCAACTGCAATCAGGGAGGTATACTGTTGATGTCCATGGCTTTACTTTTGCTGTGACTCTCCACTCAGGATGCAGTACCTGCTCTGAGGGGTGGGAGGCGTTGCCTGGCTGAGTCCATACAACTCCTCAGTGAACTAACTAGTTGTGCTCTGATTCTGCACTCAAGATCCTGTACCTAGTCTTGGGGGTGTATTGACTGGCTGAGGCCATGCAACTCCTCAGTGCACTAACTTGTGTCCACCTGGAATAAGGGAGGTATACCGTTGATGTCCATGGGCTGAGTTGTGCTCTGCCTCTGCACAGAGGATCCAGTACCTGGTCTGTGCGGTGGGGCATTGCCTGGCTGAGGCTGTTCAACTCCTCAGTGTGCTAACTTGTGTGCAGCTGCAATCAGAGAGGTATACCATTGATGTCCATGGCTTTAGTTTTGCTATGGCTCACCAATCATGATACAGTACCTAGTCTGGGGGGCATTGCCTGGCTGAGGCTGTTCAACTCCTCAGTGTCCTAAGATGTGTGCAGCTGGTATCAGACAGGTATAATGATGATGTCCATGGCTTTATTTGTGTGTGGATCACCACTCATGATACAGTACCTGGTCTGGGGGGGCATTGCCTGGCTGAGGCAATACTACTCCTCAATGTGCTAACTTGTGTCCACCTGGAATCAGGAAGGAATGCCACTGATGTCCATAGGTTTAGTTGTGCTCTGATTCTGCACTCAGAATCCAGTACCTGGTGTGGGGGGGGTCATTGCCTAGCTGTGGCCGAGCAACTTCTCAGTGCGCTAACTTGTGTGCAGCTGAAATCAATGAGGTATGCCATTGATGTCCATGGGGTTTAATTGTGTTCTGCTTCTGCACTCAGGATCCAGTACTTGGTTGGTGGGGGGCATCTCTGGCTGAGGTCATGCAACTCCTCAGTCCACTAACTTGTGTGCAGCTGCAATCAGGGAGGTATACCATTGATGTCCATGGCTTTACTTTTGCTGTGTCTCTCCACTCAGGATGCAGTACCTGCTCTGAGGGGTGGGGTGACATTACCTGGCTGAGCCTGTGCAACTCCTCAGTGTGCTAACTTGTGTCCACCTCAAATCAGGGAGGTATACCATTGATGCCCATGGCTTTAGCTGTGCTCTGCTTCTGCACTCAGGATCCAGTACCTGGTCTGGGGTGGGGGGAAGGCATTATCTGGCTGAAGCTATACAACTCCTCAGTGCACTAACTCATGTGCAGCTGCAATCAGGGAGGTATACCATTGATGTCCATAGCTTTACTTTTGCTCTGGCTCTCCACTCAGGATGCAGTAGCTGCTCTGAGGGGTTGGGGGCATTGTTTGGCTGAGCCCATACAACTCATCAGGGCACTAACTCATGTCCACCTGGAATCAGTGAGGTATGCTATTGATGTCCGTGGGTTTAGTTGTGCTCTGATTCTGCAGTCAGGATCCAGTACCTAGTCTGGGGGGCATTGTCTGGCTGAGGCCGTGCAACTCCTCAGTGCACTAACTTGTGTCCACCTGGAATAAGGGAAGTATACCTTTGATGTCCGTGGGTTTAGTTGTGCTCTGCCTCTGCACAGAGGATCCAGTACCTGGTCTGGCAGGGGGAAGGGCATTTCCTGTCTGAAGCCATGCAATGCCTCAGTGCACTAACTTGTGTGCAGCTGCAATCATGGAGGTATACCATAGATGTCCATGGCTTTGGTTTTGCTGTGGCTCTCTACTCAGGATGCAGTACCTGCTGTGAGGGGTGGGGGTATTGCCTGACTGAGCCCATACAACTCCTCAGTGCACTAACTTGTGTCCACCTGGAATCAGGGAGGCATACCATTAATGTCCATGGCTTTATTTGTGATGTGGGTCACCACTCACGATGCAGTACCTGGTCTGGGGCAGAGGCATTCCTGGGTGAGGCCGTGAAACTCCTCAGTGTGGTAACTTGTGCTCAGCTGCAATCAAGGAGGTATAACATTGATGGTCATGGCTTCTGTTTTACTGTGGCTGTCCACTCAGGATGCAGTGCCTGGTCAAGGGGGCATTGCCTGGCTGAGGCTGTGCAACTCCTCAGTGTCCTAAGATGTGCACAGCTGGTATCAGACAGGTATAATGATGATATCCATGGCTTTATTTGTGATATAGCTCACCACTCATGATACACTACCTGGTCCAGGAAGGGATTGCCTGGTTGAGGCTGTGTAAGTCCTCAGTGCACTAACTTGTCTCCACCTGTAATCAGGAAGGTATACCATTGATGTGCATGGGTTTTTTTGTGCTCTCCCTCTGCACTCAGGATCCAGTACCTGGTGGAGGGGCATTGCCTGGCTGAGGCTGTGCAATTCCTCAGTGCACTAACTTGTGTTCACCTGCAATCAGGGAGGTATACCATTCATGTCCATGGCTTTAGTTTTGCTGTGGCTCTCCACTCAGGATACAGTACCTGTTCGAGGGGCATTGCCTGGCTGAGGCTGTGCAACTCCTCAGTGTGCTACCTTGTATACAGCTGCAATCAGGGAAGTATACTATTGATGTCCTTGGCTTTAGTTTTGCTGTGGGTCTCCACTCAGGATTCAATACCTGGTCTGGGGGCACTGCCTGGCTGAGGCCGTGCAACTCCTCAGTGCACTAACTTGTCTCCACCTGGAATCAGGGAGGTATACAATTGATGTCCATGGGTTTAGTTGTGCTGTGCCTCTGCACTCAGGATCCAGTACCTGGTCTGGGGGGGGAGAGACAAATGGAAGCATGTACTCAAATGCAAACCGTAATGCACACAGTAATGAGAAGTGAAGCGCTAACAGAAACCGTAGTGGAAACACAAATGGCAACAGAAACATAAGCGCAAATGTTAAGGCAAACTGTGATGCATACGGTGGCATAGACGGGAATGGTAATGCAAACAGTCACATAAATGCAAGTGGGAACACTAACTGTGACAATGACGAAAGAGCACACCCTTTTTTTCACAAAAGCTAGATAGAAAAACACAGTGAATACAGAGAATGTCAATCAATCAAATCTTTATTTATCCAGGCAAACACCATTGAGCATAGCTCATTTACAAGATGAACCTGGTTAGCACAGGAACACAGGATATACAATATATGAACAGCCACAACATAACACCTCAGTAATATTATATAATACAGACATACAATAGTGAAATGCAGTCATAATTGGAGAACAGTTTGGAAACAGTGGTTCAATTCCTGCAAGGTGTATAATGAGTCTAGTAACAGTAGCTGGAAGTACTAACGAGGACAATTGTTAGGTAATGGTATATTATATACAATTCCATAAGTAACAAGATAGACAGTGAGTTAAAAAATAAAAAAAAACAGTGTAACAGGGTAGAAGGGAGGGGTGTGGTAGGCAAGGCAAGATAGGGTACAGGCAGGCTGGTAGGGGATAGATGAGGGACAGATGAAGCCTCGGAGAAGACTCAGGACAGGAGGGTGGGGAGCACAATTAGGTATTAGAGAAATGTGAAGGAGAGGCCAGAAGGTCAGGTGTAGCGGAGAGGACAAAGCCATCATGGTACACTATAAGTGCAGGGAAGCTTAGGATCACAGGAAGCAGTTACAAACTTCCTTGACCGAATGGTCATATAGTGTCTTGAAGGAGGATAGACTGACTGGGGTACTGAGTTTTAGCAATTTTTTTATTTTGTTTCATAGAGACGACAGCACAAAGCTTATAGCCATTCTCCCAAAGCATGTTTTTAGCTTAGGTACCTTTAAGGAAATAAAGGAGTAGCTTTGTATGCATAAGTATGGGCCTCAGAGCATAAAATGAGCACTTGGAATACTAAATTGCTTATAACTTAAAAACCGTACGACGTAGGAAAAAAAATCCCTGGCTAGTATTGCACTTAGTGCCTTAGCAGGGGGCTAAGCATTTTTCTGATGAAAAGTCTGTATCTCGAAGTGTTTCTGAGATACGGGCACCGAAAGGAGCAGCGGACTCTGTAATGTTAGTCTATGGGAAAACTTTGGAGTACCATACCTTTTCAGCCCTCCAAAATTTTGTCACCAAACCACCAAAATGCACATCTGTGGGATGTTGGCTTTCTTCCCTCCAAATTGAAGCCCAAAATACCAAACTGTTCTTTTGCATCAGGGTTGCAAAGAATTCCTGTTATTTTGGCCAAAGAGTTGCAAAGTAGTGTCGCAAATCATGACACTTTCAAAAAAAAATCACAACAATGTTGAATGTTACTACTTTGAGACACTACTTTTTTCAAAAATTTCAAAAACATATTTCTGGGGTGTTTAACTTCCCCAAAAAGACATGGCTAGCATTCTCAGTGCTCGACTAGGTGAACACAAAAAGAATTGTGTCCCTAGAGGGTCCCACTTTTTAATGGCAAGCATTTCTGTGACCAGCAACTGAAAACAAAAAGGTGGATTTGCTACACTACAGGGGTCATTTGTGACACTAAAATCTGCATTTACGACACTGTTGAACTTTTTGTTAACTTTTTCCATTGACTATAATGGGAAATTTGTTTTTTGAATAAGTTTTGACCGTTTAATATTTTTTCATGGAATCTTCAAAAGGCACATTGGGGTCCTCGGCTGCATGTCCCCTGAAGTTTTCAGACCAGTCGTGCAAACTGTGCAACCTGTAGGTGTGAGCAGAGAATGCACAAAAAAGCATAAATGTGACACGGAGCATCATTTTATAGCTAAACAATTGTATATCTGACCAATACAAAACCTGGCAGATCCTAAGATTTATGGTACTGCTCTGTGCCTGCCAAATTTCAGGCAAATCCACCATACAGTGGCAAAGTTATTAAGCTTCAAAATTTCACACTTTAACCTTAAATGGGGTACTCAACCCTAACTATGGTGGCACTACCATGCCACCATAATATATATGTGTGTGTGTGTGTGTGTGTTTACAACAGAATTATATCTACAAATAAGGACTAGCAGTTGGATAGCTTGCCACATCCCTCCCTCCTAGACTGAATTTGTGGGAATACATCCCTATACATGGTATGATTTTCACAAATTCTGTTCACTGCTGTAACTGGTGAGATAGCCCATCTGCATTGGCATTGTCTGATCCCGCCATGTGGTAATGGTCATATCGTAGCCCTTTAAGGCAATACTCCATCTTAAGAGAGAACCATTCATTTTACCTATCTGTGTTAGCCACACCAGGGGGATATGATCGGTGTGTACCTCAAAGAGCCTTCTGTAGAGGTACAGCTCTAATTTCTTCAGAGCCCATACTAATGAAAGGCATTCCTTTTCTGTGGTGGAACTGGCCTGCTCCTGGGGAAGCAACTTTCTGCTAAGGTGATGATCTTTCCTTGTTTAGTGGTCTGACTGAGGACTGCTCCAATCCCCACATCGGAGGCATCTGTCTGAACTAAAAATGGCTTACTGTAATCTGGACTGGCCAACACAGGGGCACTGCACAGTGCTTCCTTTAGCTGTGTGAAGGATTGTTCACAGGCTGGCTCCCATTTTACAGTGTTGGGCATTCTTTCCTTTAGTAGGCCAGTGAGGGGAGCTTCCAGGGTAGTGTAATTTGATACAAACTTTTGATAGTACCTAGTGGTCGCTAGGAAACTCCAAATCTTCTTCTAGGTTTCAGACCTGGGCCATGACTCTATCACCTTAATCTTCGCTTGACTGGGTCGGATCTGCCCAACCCTACTACATGTCCTAGGTATGCCACCTCTGCTGTGGCCACTTGGCACTTTTCAGCCTTGACAGTGCACCCTGCCCTCTGTATCCTGACCAACACTTCCTTCAGGTGGGACAGGTGCTGCTTCCAACTGGCACTGAAGATGGCAATACAGTGGCAGCCATAGACATGGTCAGATATTTTCTGAAATGTTGATATATCTGGAAATTTCTTGCCTGCCTGCAGTACCACTATTGGCCACCAGAGAGAATCTCTTTAGATATTTTCCAAAATTTCTGGAAATATCTTTATTTATTTTATTTATCTGACCATATCATGACTGCCACTGTATCATCCAGTTACCCACTTCGTACTCTTCAGTACCATGTAACACATGGTTGACCAACCTTTGGAAGGTGGCAGGGGCGTTCTTCATCCCAAAAGGCATTATTTTGAACTTGAATAATCTTATTGGAGTGGTGAAGGCAGATCTTTCCCTAGGTCTGGCAGTTAACTCCACCTGCCAATACCCTTTTGTCAAGTCAATTTTCATAAGGTATGTCACCCCTCCCAACTTGTCCAGTAGATCGTACATCTGTGGCATTGGGTTGGCATCAGACTTTGTGACTGCATTGAGTCCAAGTTCACACAAAAATGAGTAGAGTCATAAAGCTTGGGAATGAGGACTACAGGTGAGGCCCAGGGGCTGTGGGATTTCTGGATTACCCCTAAATCCAGCATTTCCTCCACCTCCCTCCTAATGTCCTTTAGGATGGCCTCTGACACCCTGTAGGCTATCTGCTGTATGGGCACTTGTGTCCCCATGTCTACATCATGTGTCACTAAGGGGGTTAGGCAGGCTTGGCCATAAACAAAGGGTCAAATTCTGCTAAAACCTCCATCACTTCCTGTGTCTCTTCTGAGGTCAACTGGGGTGACAGTTTGATTGCCTTCACAGAGGAATTCCACTTGCTTTCCTCCAGCAAGTCCAGTAGGGGTCTTCTTTGTCTGTCTCATCCCCAGGACTACACACGGCAAATACCATGTCTGCTCTATTTGCATATGGCTTCATCATGCTCACATGGCACATTCTATGGGTATGTCTCCTGTTAGGCAGTTCTACAATATAGTTCACTTCATTTACCTGTCAGACTATCTTGTATGGTCCTGCCCACTCAGCCTGCAACTTATCATTCTGGACTATAATTAGTACCATGACTGCCTGACTTACACTGTATGAGCGCGCTCTGGCTCTGTGGTCGTACCAGATCTTTTGCTTCTGCTGGGTGACTAGCAGGTTGCTCTGGGCTACTCTCATAAGCTCCTTCAGGTTTTCCCTAAACATTAGGACATACTCCACTATGGGAGTTTCTTGGGTGGCGTGCTTGCCTTCCTAGTCTTTCCAGATCAAGTCTAGGGGCCCACGCACCCTACTTACATATAAGAGTTCAAAGGGGAGAAACCTTGTTGACTCTTGGGGCACCTCCCTGTATGCGAGCAACATGGTGGGGAAGGTATTTCTCCCAGTCCCTCCCATACAATTCAGCAAATGCTTGGGGCATCAATTTTAGGGTATCATTTAACTTTTCCACAAGCCCATTGGCTTGCAGGTGATAAGGTGTTGTGCGTCTCCCCAAACTTCTCCCACAAATGCTTCATCAGGTCAGACATGAAGGTACCCCCTCAATCAGTGATAAAATCCTACAGAAAACCAACACGGCAGAAAATTCCTAGTAAGGCATCTGCCACTTTGTCTGTCCTAAGTGAGGAGAGGACAACTGCCTCTAGGTATCGAGTGGCATAATCTACCACTGTCGGGATAAACCTCTTCCCAGAGAAGCTGGGGGTAACATAGAATTTGATGTCAGATAAGAACCACTTGGCCCACCTAGTCTGCCCATTTCCCAACCTGATGGATAAGCTGCAGATTCCAGTTAATCAACAGCATACTTCCTCCTACCCCCCAGTATAATTGTCTTATGCCTGTCCCATACATTCTTGAATTCTCCCACTGTTCCTGACTCCACAACCTCCTCAGGAAGGCTATTCCATGCATCCACAACCCTCTCTGTGAAAAAATACTTTCTAACATTACCTCTGAGACGTCCCCCCCATCTTCAAATTATGCCCCCTTGTTCTTGCACATCTCTTCTTCTGAAAGATGTTACCCTCTTGTACTTTGTTAATTCCCTTGAGACACTTGAAAGTTTCTATCATGTCCCCGCTCCCTTCTTTCCTCAAGGGTATACATATTAAGCTGCTTTAGTCTCTCCTCGTATGTCTTCTGGTGCAGACCCTGCACCATTTTGGTTGCCCTGCTCTGAACAGCCTCCACTTTGACTATGTCTTTGCAGAGATGGGTTCTCCAGAATTGCACGCAGTACTCCAGATGGGGTCTCACTAACTGTCTGTGCAGAGGGATAAAAACTTCCTGTTTTCTACTGTTGATGCCTCTCCCTATGCATCCCAGTATCCCCCCAGTCCTACTTACTGCCTTCTCACATTTCTTGCCCACCTTTAGGTCATTTGATATAATTACTCCTAGGTCTCTTTCGAGTTTTGTTGTTGTTATTAACTCACCCCCCCCCATTGTGTACTCTTTCCCAGGATTTTTGTTTCCCTGATGTATTATCTTGCACTTCTTTGCATTGAATCTGAGCTGCTACAAATTTGACCATTCCTCCAACCTTGACATGTCCCTTTTCATCCTTTCCACCCCACCTTGTGTATCAACCCTGTTGCAGATCTTTGTGTCATTTGCAAAGAGACATACCTTTCCTTCCAGGTGCTCTCCAATGTCACTTATAAAGACACTAAAGAGGACTGGTCCCACTACCAAACCCTGCAGTACCCTGCTAGTTACCCTCCTTTCTTCACTGAGGACTCCATTTACTTTTACCGTTAGCATCCTGTTGTTCAGCCAGTTTTTTTTTATCCAGTCTACCACCCTGGGACCCACTCCAAGGCTGGCTAACTTATATATTAAACTTTTGTGTGAGACTGTGTCAAATGCCTTGCTAAAATCTGGGTAGGCCATATCCACAACCCCTTCCTGGCCTACTACTTTGGTTACCCAGTCAAAGAAATCTATTAGATTCATCTGGCATGACCTTTCTGCTGTGAAACCATGTTGCCTTGGGTTCTGTGCCCCACTGGCCTCTAGATACTCAACAATTCTTTCCTTCAGAAGTGATTATATCATTTTCCCTACCATTGAAGTCAAACTAACTGGTCTGCAGTTTCCTGCCTCTGCCCTGCTCCCACTTTTGTGAAGTGGAATCACATTTGCCCTCCTCCAATCCTCAGGTACCACCTCATCCTCCCATGATTTGTTAAAGAGAGTAGTCAGTGGTGTTACTAGTTCTCCCTTTACTTCTTTTAAAATTCTTAGGGGAATCCCATCAGGTCCCATTGCTTTGTCCACCCTCAGTTTCAAGAGTTCTTTCAAAACCCTTTCTTCTGTGAATGGACTAGTATTGACCCCCCTATTCAGAGTTTCTCTCTTGTTTGGTTTAGGTACCTCCCCCTCCTCTTCCGTTGTGAATACTGATCAGAAATATTCATTCAGTATCCCTGCTTTTTTCACTGTCACCCTCTGCCCACATTCCCTCCCTTTTATTAAGTCTCTGTATCCCTCCCTTGGTCTTTCTTTGCTCCCAAATGTACCTAGAAAAAGTTGTATCCCCTTCTTAACAGAGTTGGCTATCTTTTCCTCAGTTTGTGCCTTTGCTATTCTGACTGCCTTCCCTGCCTCCTTCTGCTTTAACTGATAAGCAGAAGGGGCAAACTGATCAAAATTAACTAAACAACGAAAAATAATAATCTGTTACTAAAAGGTCCCACCATATCCATGTCCTACCCTCTGGAATGGATCCTCTACAATGGGCAAGGGAATTAGGGCAGCTTTGGTTTTACTATTTGCCTTCCCTATTTGTTGGCACCAGTGGCAAGACCTACAATATTCTTTCACCTGTTGAGTGAAGCTGGGCAAATGGAAATTCTGGTCCAATCGCTGCATGGTGCATGCAATTCTCAGATGTCCAGACATGGGGATATCATGAATGATCTTGAGCAACCATTCACGGTACCCCTGGGGAATGACAAGCTGACCACCCTTCACCCCTCCCTCTGTCCTTACATCATGTGTATACAACAGTCCATTGTCCCAAAATACTCTGTCTCATGTAACCTCCCTGTGTCACATCAGATTCTGCACAAGCCTCAGCCTCTCCAAACTAGGATCGTACTCTGAGCAGCTGCAAATTCTTAACATTTTTCCAAGGTATGGGACATGTCCCCTCAAGTTTCCAGGCTGGATTCCATAGCTCTAGCATCAGGGCATTCAGGGTCACTGCATTCCCTAACCTTCTGACCATTAATTACCCCTCCCTCCTCAGAGTAACCTTCTGTAGCTGTTTTGTGAACTGCTATTTGGGGAAGTCCTACCTCCAGTTCACTACTCTCTATTACTGGAGACACAGGCTGATGAACCAGCCTCCCATTGTTTTCAACAGGGGCCTCTATGGGGTCCAGGGAACTACAATCAGCCTTGGCTGCCTGACTGTGGGTAACCACACACACACCACCTCCTTCTGGAGATTGTTCCCTATTTTCACATCCAGGACAAGGTTGTCTGCTGCTGCCACCTTTTCACCCTCTCTCCTGTCTAACCCTAGTCCAGGGGAACACTAGCTAGTGGTAGAGTTTTTTCCTCCCTCAATGAATCCCCTTACTGTTAGGTATAAGCTGTTCAGGTTCAACCAATTCCCCTTTTACTAAGGTCAGAGATGCTCCCATGTCCCTTAACCCAAGGGTCTGCACCCTATCTACAGTAACCAGGTGTTTGTGCTCCCTCATGTTCATAGGCATACTTTCAGGGGTACACAGTGCACCCAACTTTGTTCAAGCACCACTTTATCTACTTTATGCCTTTTTAGGACATTGTCTAACAAGACACCCTGGCTGTTTGCAAAACCAACAATCATCCTTTCTTTTATCCGATAAATCCTTTTTTTATAACCTGGGGCTTCCCCCTTTCTGCGGAGGCAGTGAGAGTTCTAGCTGCCCTGAAGGCATGCTTTTCCCCTTCTGTGCTGTCACACCCACCCCACTCTTTTTCAGAGCAGGTATGCTCCTGGCATAGCAATCTGAGAACTCAGCAGCCTATTGCACTGTTTTGTGGGCTCAGTGCTCTAGCCAGCTTTTCAGCTTTGCTGGGCAAGCCCAAAAGAATTGCTACAGCATCATAACCGCCTCATTTTTTCAGGAGAATTTGCTTCTACTCCCTCCCACAAACGTTTCAAAATCTAACATTGCTTTCTGATGAGTTCCCCATAGTTCATGTCAGGGCTTCTCTGGAGCTTGTGGAACTTAACCCTGTATGCTTCAGGCATTAATTCATACTTTTTAAGCAATGTAGCTTTAAGTTTCTCATAATTACTACTGTACTGATTGTCCATTTGACCAAGTGCTTCACATCCTTTACCAGTAAGTAGCTGGGATAGCTGAAAGTTTCAGGACTCCTTGGGTATTTTAGCCTGGATACAGACCTTTTCAAATGAATTCAAAAATGCATCCATATCCTCTCTCTCTTTAAATTCATCTATTACTTTGGAATTTAATTTATACCCCAGCCCTGGAGATTCAGGTTCACCCATGCCACTTACCTCCTCTGGCGCTGGTCATTGGAGTTTTAGCTTCTCCAGTTCAAACTCCTTCTGATGCTGTTTTTTCTCTCTCTCAGACTCTCTCTGATGCTGGCTTTCTTCCAACTCCTTCTGGAACTTCCTCTGCTCAAATTCCCTTTGCTGCTGAGCTTCAAACTTCTTCTATTTGACTTCGAGTTCCAATATCCTCAACTTCAGCTGTAACCTGATCCATTCTGGCTCCAACCCTGTGGTGACCTTCCCCTGCTGCTGTGGCTCTGGGTTCCCTCTGGTCATGCTGCCCTCATCCCTAGAAATGGACACTGTGATGGACCCTGGCACCACCATGCCCAGACTCTGGTCCTTTTCAGTCACTGGCAGTGACTTGAGGTCCTGGGCAACTGCTAGCTCATCAGCTGCCTCAAAAGCCTCCATGAGGTTCTTTTTGGTTAGACCTTCATACTCGACCCCTCTGTCCTGACACGACTGCCTTAGGCATTCTGCAGTGTATGCATTATAGTTGGAAGCCATCCTCTTCCCTAACTATTACTATACTAGCTTACACTGAAAAAACTAAAAGATAACAGGTAGGGCACTTTATATTGTAACCACATTTTATATACATATATATATATATATATATATATTACACACACACACACACACACAAACACATATATATATATATATATATATATATATATATATATAAATCTCTGCCTTGATTGTGTGTGGACTGTTTTCAGTTTATCAATCTGATACACTGGGCTCAAATCCAACTATGATGCCTGTGCCACCAATATCTCTTGAATCACAACATTATGCAACCAAGTCTCTCAGATCCCAATGCTGTGCACCAGATCTGTCATGAACCCACTCCTGATGGTCAGGCCCACTGAGCTCACAGTGCCCACCTTTAAGTGCAATCCAGGATGAGAGGGACAAGGATACCCTCCTCATGCTTTTAGAATGCTTACCGAGGTCACGACTGCTGCTCTGCCATGAGAACCCAAGGCATCCCTCTAACTCTGGATAAGGGCACAATACGAGTTTCACATTTTGTGGCCAAATATGAACCCTTCCTTGGCTATTACACAAAGGAGAAACACCCAGGCATCACACTCTCTTTGGGGGGGAGCAGTGTAAAATCTGATTTGACATCTCCCTATAACACATGGAACAGCCTGCTTCAAAATCCCTGCAGACTCTGTTTTTCTTTCTATTCTTCCAGATCCCTTACAGACTCTTTTACTAGATTTTGTTGCTTATGGTGACACCTCTAAGCAATTAACAGTTGTCACAGATTATTAATATTGTTCCATACTTCACACACAAATAAAAATAAATATCACTCAGGCAGATATTGTTTAGGAAAACAAATATTTTCCTAAAATACTTAAATAAATACAGTTAAAACTAACAAGAGAATATACTAATTTGGGTTACCGCATACAGAAATAAAATGGAAAGGTGTGTGTGTGCGTGTGTGTATATGTAAACACACTAAAACTGTTAGCTAAAAGTTTACCTTATATTTTGAAGTCCACAAAAAGTAGATACAGTCTCTGGTTCTTAGTCTCTGTGCTTGTGGTCAAGAGAATGTCCAGAGGAAAAGTGTGTGCTGGTAGCCACTGTGTCTCAACAGTTTGGCTTCCTGTGTGTCAGATGAAGTCCAAATGAAAAGTATGTCCAAATGCTCTGAGCTGGGGCTAGTCATACCCCTGTTTCAGCTATGGAAATAGTGAGTGAAAGTCCCACAACATTTAGGCCAGTAGATGGCACTCTTGCTCTTTCCTTACAACCCACTTTCTAGCTATCCTTTGATGTATCAGGGTCCCACAGTAACACCACTGGTATTAGTGTGCTAAGAATTCACACCGGTTTTCCAGGAAGCATGTTTTTTTATTGTTATCTTATAAAATGTAGCATATTATAACAGCTTCCTTGGCTCAAAGCATTCTGCTCCTGAGTGCATGGTTTTATGACCTACAAATGGATTTTGGCATATCTCTGTTACAAAACCTGGGAAAGAAATCTCAATTCCTGGCAAGCAGCTGGCCTGCAGGTCAAAAGAAGGTCAAACCCCTTTTTAAAAAATAAATCCAGTTGTTTTTCTCTAGGTGCCTTGAATTAGCCCTGCCATTTTCTTGGCATGTACAGTACACATACACTGAATTACATCACAAAAATATATATACTCTGTGTGTGTGTGTGTGTGTGTGTGTGATATATAATATAAACACACACACACAACAGAATTATGTCTCCAGATAAGGATTAGCAGTTGGGTAGCTCTCCACACTATTCTTGTGGGAGGAGGTGTCACTCCTGAATAATATAAAATCATAAGCATAGATGATCCTCTGGGATCCTAAGGGTTCCAAGAGCAGAGAATTGACAAAGAGTGAGTAGAGTAGGGGCCCAAGAATGGACCCCTGAGGAACTCCAGACTGTACCTGCAGAGGATTAGATAAGACATCCCCAATTCGGACCTTTTGCATCCTGCTTGAAAGGTAGCTTTATACCCAATTTGCTGAGTTTAAGGAGAAGCCCAAGTTATTTAAGTCCCTGTTAAGAATCCTATGATCCACCATGTCAAATGCCTTTTAGAGTTTGACAAATATGGTGCTAGTGAGGCTCCCCTTATCTGCCTGTCTGACAACATGGTCAGTGAATTGGGCAAGGGCCATAGTAGTGCTAAACCCTTTCCTGAAACCGTGTTGGTCCCTAGACAGCAGATTATAAGTGGTGAGATGATCCACTATTTAATGAAATACCACTTTCTCAAGGACTTTACTCATATGGGTTAGGATAGATACTGTTCTATAGTTATGAGGCTTGTATGGGTCTCCAGATTTAAAAATCGGGATACTCTGGCATCTTTGCAAAGCATATGGGCTGGGGAAGTAAACAGAGGGAGATTGATGATACATGAGAGTAGTTTAACAATGCTTTCCATCACTAATTTTCAGAACCTGGGGCAGAGCCCATCACTCCATGCACTACCATAAAGAGGTTGCAATCTTAGGCGATGACATATCTCCTGAGAAGATGCGGATCTGAAATAGAAAGGGGGACAAATAGATCTCCCTCTGGTCCTGCACCTAGACTGAATACTCTGGTTGACTGGGCGAGAGCTGGGCCTAGAATACCTCCAGATTAGTGAATTTGGTATTGAATAGATCAATGGTGCGACCACACCTGGAGTACTGTGTCCAGTTCTGAAGGTCCCATCTCAGGAGTACTGGAGTACTGTGTCCAGTTCTGGATGCCTCCATCTCAATAAGGACATAGACCGGGTGGAAGTGATACAGAGAAGGGCAACCAAAATGGTGCATGGCCTGCATCAGATGCCTTACAAGGATTGACTCAGGGAATTAAATATGTACTCACTGGAGGAAAGGAGAGAAAAGGGAGACATGCTAGAAACATTCAGATACTTCAAGGGTATCAATAAGGTACAGGAGGGTGGCATATTGCACAGAAAGAGATGCTCAAGGATAAGGGGGAATGATATGAAGTTGGAAGGGGGAAGGGGGAGACAGAGGAGATGTGAGAAAATATTTCTTCATGGAAAGGGTGTTGGACAAACACAGCAAAACAGCTTTACCATGAAATGAGTGTGCTGGACACAAAGTTCAAGTGAAGAAAAGCAGCAAATGTCCGCACCACTTGAAGTGTACCCAAATTACAGCTTTATTCAGTTTAAAAATAACAATCCACAATTAAAACATTTCCTGCATCAGGCCTCCTGATGATGCACCTGACTGTGTGAAACCAGTAGAGGTTCTTCTTGCCTGATGCAGGACATGTTTTAATGGTGGTCTGTTATTTTTAAACTGAATAAAGCTGTAATTTGGGTACACTTCGAGTGGTGCAAACATTTGCTGCTTTCTTCAAAGAGTGGTGGATACCTGGAACAGCCTCCCAGCAGAGGTTGTGGGTACCAAAACAGTACAGGTTTCAAACATGCATGGGATAGACACAGCTGGACCTTAGTAAAAAAGCTGGGGAGGGGTATGGCTAGAGATCAGTTAGGGTCTATGGTAGCACAGTAGGTAGGGACTTCAGGGCAGACTAGGTGTGACAAGAGGTCCTTTTCTGCTGACATCTTCCATTTTTCTATGTTTCTAGGTAAAGGCTGCCCCACTGAGCCACGTGCCTACACAATTACTGTTTACTGGGACATAATGATGTCTGGATGCTTGTGATGTGTTATTTGGTGGTTTGATTTCAAGTTTCTACCCTGTAGAAGGTGTCTAGGTGTATTAACCTGGGCTAAAGGAAACAGGACCACCAAAAGTACTAAGACAGAAAAACAACCAAGCTCTCAGATGAGTAACCTCAACATGGAGGAGAGGAAAATACTCCCTTCTAAGAGGAAACCTCTTGGTTAGCCTTCCCTACAGGTTATCTGTAAAAAGAGCTTTGTGTGCATTGTTCAAAGTTCAGGTACAGGATTACACATTTAGGACTCATAGAAAGACATTGATTGTCTTGGGAACTGTTTAATGATATGAATTAGGAAGTTCTTTTTGGAGGCAGATGTTACAGCATCTATCTAAAAGAAATGATCCAGGTTAAACTCTTACCGGGTCATAAAGTCTCACACTTAATAATGTACGACATTATGGCTAACCCGGTACAACGCAGCATGCTACTGCTACTGGTGCAATACCGCATATACTGCTGTACACAGTATTGCACCAGTAGTGGCTTCCCAGGCAGAGGATAAGACCTCTTCTGGGAGTGGGTTCTGATGCGCAGCTGCTGTGGCTCACAGGACTGAGCCACAGCAGTAGGAACCCAGGCGCTGCATCTGGGACTGGGTTTGATTCCTGGTCCCAGAAACATTTGATTTTTTTTCTGACTTGTGCGCTCCCCGAGTTGGACCCCCCCAGAGTTGAGAATCGTTAGTGGGGAGGTCCAGGAATGTAGCTCCCCATAATGGGGGGTGTGGAGGTGGAGCCCCCCACAGAAAAAAGACATGCCTCATGGCATAAATCACACTGTATTGGCAGCGCGATTTTCCCATGCAGCATAATGTCGCAAGACATTATGACCCCATGACATTTAAACTTAGAAAAGAAAGAAAGAAGAACATAGATGTGAGACATGAACCATGAATAGTGTTGTGTGAAATGGGAAAATTTCACCTGGTGAAATATTTCACAGAATTTGTGCATTTCACGAAATATTTCTCCAGGTGAAATTTTGACTCATTGGATGGGCAAAATTTCACCCTCGAACTGGTGGCATTTTCTACTAGCAGGTGTAATTTCTCCACCCATGGGCAAAATTTTGTGATTTCACAACCATGTCCCTAGTCCTTCAAAAAAACAACACAACAACAATACCCTCCCCTGTCCTTAGTGTCTAGTGGTTCCCCCCTGGCCCCCCAGCCAATCACCAGCCAAATTCAAATCAAGAGAACCCACCCCCCTATCACCCTGAGCCCTGGACCCCAATCTTAGCAAAGAAAAACCCAATCCCCATCCATGTCACTGGTGTCTAGTGGCCCCCACCTCATGGCTGATCACCAGCCAAACTGAAATCAGAAATCCTCCCCCCAGTCACCCTGAGCCCCAATCTTTGTCGAAAAAAAAAATCCCCTTCCCTGTCCCTGGTGTCTAGTGGACCCCCCTGTGTTAAGTCAGAGCCTACCTCACTCCCCCCCGTACCCCGATTGGGCCACCGGCACAGCTCTCCAATCACCTCTACATCCGGCAGCCCATCTGAGCATTCAATGAATGATTGCAAGCAATAGAATACATATACTGTACTTGTCCAGCTGGTGTTAGGATCAGTGAAGAGCTTGTGTGGTAGTTGCTGTAAGAACCAGTGATGCTTTGCATGTCAGTGGACATTATACTAATTGAAGGACTTGCATTGCAACAGGCATTAGACCATTGATGGCCTTGCATGGCAGCAGGCATTACAATTTCTGATGGCCTTGCATTGCAGTGAGTATTAGAACACTGGTTAACTTGTTTTTTAGTGACAGAACCACTGAAGGCCTTGCATGTGCATGGTAGTGGGAGTTAAAACCACTAAAAAACATGCATGCCAGCAGGTTTTAGAACCACTGATGAGTCTGCATGGCAGAAGGCATTAGAACGGTATGCTGCCATGACAGCAACACCCACACAGTGAACCCCCGACAGTGGCTATATTTGCAGTGATGGGGATTTCACTGTGATGGACTTTGCAGCAATGGGGGGCATATGTAGAACTCCACTGTCTGTGTGACATAAAGTTAAATATCTACAGTAGGGGTTTGGGGCACAACTACATTACCGCAATCGGTGTGGCCGTCAGTGTTGGAGTGTTGCTGGTCGTTGTGGGGATGCATCGATGTTGGGGGTGTCGATGGGTTTTTGTCAGTGTCAGGGACTTCATTGTGTGGGATGTTGCACTGGCATCATGGAACCAATTAGAACCACTGATGGTTTTGTGTAGCAGTGGAAATTAAAACCACCGAACAAGGTATGTATGGCAGTGGGCATTGGAACTGCTAAAGAATTTGCATGACAGTGGGTGTTAGAACCACTGATGGCCTTGCATAGCAGTGGGCATTATACCAATGGAAGAATCTGCATTGCAGCAAGCTTTAGAACTACTGATGGCCTTGCATGGCAGCAGGTATTACAACTGCTGATGGCCTTGCATTGCAGTGGGCATTAGAACCACTGATTTGCTTGCTCGGTACTGGGAGTTAAAACCACTGAAGGCCTTGCATGTGCATGCTAGTTGGAGTTAGAATCTACATGCCAACAGGCATTAAGAACCACTGATAGTCTTGGGGCAGTGAGTGGTAGAACCATGAAAAGACTGACACAGTAGAAGATGTTAGAACCACTAGCAAATTTGCATGGCAGAATGTGTTAGATCCACTGATGGCCTTGTGTACAGTAGCAGTGGAAATAACAACCACTGAAGAATGTGTGTGTGGCAGTGGGCATTAGAACCACAAAATAATTTGCATGGCAGTGGCTGTTAGAACCACTGATGGCCTTGCAAGGAAGTGGGCATTAGAACCACTGAAGAACTTCAGAGAAAGTAGGCATTAGAATCAGTGGTGGCCTACATGGCAACAGGCATTAGAACTGCTGATGGCTTTGCATGGAAGTGGACATTAGAACCACTGAAGAACTTTAAAGATATTAGGCATTGGAATAAAGGGTGGCCTGCATGGCAACAGGTGTTAAAACTGCTGATGGCATTGTATGGCAGTGGATTTTAGAACCAAGGATGAATTTGCATGACAGCAGGAATTAGAACTGCTGATTGCCTTATGTGGCAGTGGAAGCTAGAACCACTGAAGAATTTGAGTAGCAGTGGGCATTAAACAACTGGTGGCCTGTGTGGGGCTCCACCATGGCTGTTCAACAAGAGTTCTGCTGAACGCCTTTACAGCGATGGCACAATGCTGACAGTCAGCATTGTGCCATCAGAGAAACAATGTTTTTTTGCAGGGGGCTACACCATTTGCACCCCCCCCCCCCATGGGACTCTGCCACCCTCACCCTCCAGATTTTAAAATAATCAACTCCAGGTTGGAGATTTTGGGGAGGGGGGGGCAAGACAGAGAACCTGTGTTGGTTTACCACACGGTCATTACAGCAAACTGCCGAATTTGTCACTGTAACAGTCTTTTACAGTATTAGTTTTGCTGCATGGTGGTGATACGCCTGTGTGGCAGCATACATTAGAACCACTGATGGCCTTGTGGGGCAGTGGGAATTAGAACCATTGATGAACATGCCTGGCAGTAGGCATCAGAACCACAGATGTCCTTGTGGGGCAGTGGGCTTTAGAATCACCGAAGAGCATGTGTGGCAGCTGATATTAGAACTGCTTGCATAGCAAAAGCATTAGAACCTTTAAGAGATTGATTGACTGCAGGTGTTTCAAAATGCTAATAGCATTGTGTAGCAGTGGGTTATAGAACCACTGGAAAGCTTGCGTTGTTGCAGATATCAGAAACACTGCTGGCCTTGTATTGTGATGGGCATTAGAACCACTAAGGAGCTTGCATGGCCTTGTGAGCAGTGAGCATTAAAACCACAAAAGAATTTGCATGCTACCAGGTGTTAGAACGGTTCCATGTTAAAATCGCGACTGCAAAATAGCGCTAGAAACAACGGCTAATTTAAAAGGGGCGACAGGCAAGTTAGCTAACTATCTTAATAGCACTGCATGACCCCTGGCTCATGCCTGAAAATAGGCAGGATTTGTCTAGTGCACTTACCCGGTCAACAAAAACTAAATAAAAATAAAAATAAAATAAAAATTGAGCTACATCATCAAAATAGTGTCAGGCGATGCATAGGAGATAATAACAAAATGTTTACCACATATCCATGTCCCAATGCCTCTGGTAGCCAACACTCCAGAAACATGTCATGGTTGTCTCATTCATTACCTTCTTGAACCTTGAACCACCAAGACACATATACTGGGGGCCCAGACAGCATTTTCCAATTGCTTTATGTTTCTCACAGGACACCTTGTTCCTAGCCAGCTTCTGGAAATCATAAGCCCTGCCACTCCACCCCATCTCTCGGTTGCTCATACTTTCAAGGGGTCACCATGTGCATCTGTTGGAGCAGGAGGTGGGGGGAGGTGAGATTTGATTAAAAATAGTCTAAGCCCCCCCAAACCCCTCCATCTGCTAGAACGATTAATAACATACAGTGAGCAGACTTTGGTGCCTAAGCAGTGGCCATGGCAAATTCTGGCTGGCCTGTTGGGCTACACATTCAGTTGATAGAGCATTTGGATGGGGTTGAGGGGGACCAGGGTTCAAATCTCAGTTGGGTAATATAACTTATGTTGCATTATGATTCATGTTTTGAATTGCATTATAGTGAAATGTGCTATGATTTGTCATTTCTGGGATAAACTGACTCGCTACTCTGCTGGTTGGAAAGTTTTGTCTCCTGTGCGACTGTACATCAGGGTGTACAAAATGCCCGATAGTCTTTACCGGTTTCCAACGGGAAGTGGAGGTATGACTAAATGGTAGTCTGAGGCATTTTTTTTGGGTAATTAGGCAGTGGCTATTTTTGATGCTTACATGGCAGTGTTAGTCGCTGTAATGTGTTCTGCGCCTTTAGGTAGCGTGCTGCTATGCAGAGGACCGAAGTTTAGAAATTAACTAAGGTCACTGTGTTGAGAGGCAGGCCAGACTGAGGTAGATGCTAAGAGGCAGTGCTCCCGGTGAGGGTTGGCCCAAGTTGCATTGTCACAGCAGTCCTTATGGAAGGGCCAGGGCACTTGCTCCTGCCACATGGACACTCTGTACATGCCATTGCCTTCATGCACTGTCCATGCCATGGAGAGGAGAGTGGACATGGCAGAAAATCCAAGGATAGAAATCACAGCTGCCATTGGTATGATGGTCTTGGCCTGAGCAGGGTATATCCTTGTCTAGAGATGTATGAAGCTGGGAAACTTCACTTCATGAAACACTTTGCAAAGCTATGAAATACTTTGCAAAGTTTCTCAACTTTGAAAGTATTAACTGCTTACTTCATATAGTTCTTCACATAGCAAAGTGGTTACTTTTCTAAGTGAAAAAAAAACACTTCACTAACAAAGTAGTATGTCAAGTTGCATGATTTTTTTTCATTAATAAAATAAAAATAAATCACCCCACTCTCTGTGTCAAGTAGACACCCCCAACCACTACACCACACAGTTTGTACAGGAATCCCCCTGTCAGGCATCGACAACCCCCACCCCCTCTTTTACCTAGTGAAGTTTTAATTATTTTCTAAATTGGCACTGCCATTCCCTTCCCACCACCCAAAAAAGGAAGTTCCCCCAACCTCCACCTACCTTTCCACCTTTTTCTTGAAATGTACTCTTCCTTTACCCTTTCTTACCAAAAAAACACCTTCCCACCCGAAGACCCCCAAACCCCAGTTTGTAATGTAACAAAAATGAAAAATCAAAACAATCCCCTGTCATAGGGCATGTCTCCTCCCTCTTTGAAGACTCTGAGCCTTTGGGGTAGGCTATTTCATGAAAAAGAGTGATGGGTAGGGGTAGGTACAGGGATTTTACTTTTGTGGGTTGGGGGAAGGGAACAGCAGTGCCAACCCATATAATAATTAAAACTTCTTTGGGTACATGGAGGGAGGAGGGTTGTGGGGGTTTTGCAAGTGGATGGGTGGGGGGATTCTAATACAGAGAGAGAGAGAGAGAGATGCACTGTAACTGTACACTACACACAATGGCACATGAACACAAAAGGTACAGTGTACACTAAAGATTAGCTAAGTGAAAATATATTTTATTTGTAAACAGATAACAAGCATCCAGTTCCCCAGCATGTCAAGTCATTCTGACTTTTCATCAGGGTGCTCCATGTGTTCAGGGATTCTATTACAAACTATGTGGTATGGTGAGAGGGAGACTGGCAACTTGTCATAGAGGGTGATGTGTTTTTTATCTACATTTAAAAAAGTAGGCAACACTGGTGTTACAGTTGAGAACCGGCAGTCTTCATGAAGTGTAATGTTCCTGACTTCGCTCAAACTTTGCCTGTGAATTAAAACTTTGTAACATTTCTATACCTGCCTGCAAGGTGAAGCCCTTAATAAGGATGACTGTGGGGTTTGGGGATAAAACTGTACAGTATATAGAGAAAAAAAGATCCAATGATGGCCTTGTGTGGCAGTGGGTATTGTAACCACTGCGAAGTTTGAGTGGTAGTGGGTGAATGAACCACTTGAGAATACTTGGGGAGTTGGTAGCAGAGATTAGAATCACCTAAGGTATGTTTGGTTGGTGGATACATGGTAGTACTGAGCTGATGTAAAGTTAACCAAGGTACAGCAGAAATGTCCAGAAATACTCTGCAGATGCACTAACTGGCAGACTGGAAAAGCACAAAGCACAAAACAGAAAATGTGGCCAGCTCCAGGCAACCCCCCTTCCCCGAAAACAATGAACAGCACAAATGGACAGGCTCACAAGCATTATGCAACCAGTTAGAAAGGCTGAACTTGTGCTTTCTGTGGAGAAATGGAGGAATGGAGGTTCAAGGGCAATGTGAGGAAGTACTTTACAGAAAGGACAGTGGACAAGTGGAACAGCCTGCCAGTGGAGGTGGTGGGGGCAGAAATGATTACAGGTTTTAAACATGCTTGGGATAGGCGAAGAGGCTTGCTGGTAGTCGTGGGAGGGGTGGTACAATCAAATTCCAGCAGTGCATGATGAAGTGCAGTTTTTAGTGGTAATGGAGCAGACTAGGTGGGCCGAAGGCCCTTATCTGCTGACAATTGCTATTTTTATATGTTTCTAAACAGTGGTAGCAGTAGCAGGAGCCTATCTTGGGCTGCCCCACCAAACCACAAACCTACAGCCTTATAAATCTTTTCAGAGATTTATTTATCTAAATACATAATGTAAGTAGATAAAAACAGAGCCAACATTTTCACTATAAACATACAAACATAAGAAGAAGCCATCAGAATAAGGATATTAGGTCTATCGAGTCAGCTCGTATTGCAGGGTCCATAGTGTCATGCGCTCACACTCCCCCCTTCCCCAATCCAATCTTCCTCACCATCATCCCCTTTCTTGACCCTTATTTTCCCCATTTACTTGATCCCAGTCTCTCTTGAAGCTGCTTACCATTTTCAATGAAACCACCTCCTTAGGAAGCCCATTCCAACCTGCCACCACCCTCTCCATAAAGAACTGCCTCCTAGCCTCTCTCTTAAACCTCCCCCCAACTTGAGACTGTGTCCTCTCATGTTTTAGTTCCCACTGAAACTGAAGAGACCCTCCTTGTCCACCCTATGTATTCCTTTCAAATACCTGAAGATCCCAATCATGCCCCCTCTTTCTTTCTCCTCTACTCCAGATAGTACATTTTCAGAGCCTCCAGTCTCTCCTCATACAGTACATACTACTCTGCTGTCCCATGATCATTTTAGTTGCCCTCATTTGTACCATCTCCAGCTGGTTTATGTCTTTTTTATGGTATGGGTAACAGTACAGTACACTGTACTCCACATGCAGTGTCACTAATGACCTATTCAAGGGCAATATTACCTCCTTCCACCTGCTGCTGATCTCTCTGACAATGCAGCCCAACATTTTATTTGCCTTTGCTGCTGCTTTCCTACACTGTGTAGAGTATTTCAGGTCAATAGTGTTCATCACTCCCAAGACCATCTCCTCCTTGGATGCAGATACCAGGACACCTCCCAGGATGTACTCAGTCCTAAGTTCTTAGCTCTAATGTGCTTAACCTTGCATTTTTTTTACATTGAAGCCAAGTTGCCAAATCCCAGACAACCTATCTAACTTTTCAAGATTTTTCCTTAGGCCTTGTATCCCTTCTGCTTACCGACCTTTCCACAGAGCTTGGTGTTGTCTGTGAATAGGAAAATGTTACCCTTAATGTCATCCCAGTATTGTTGATGAAGACATTGAACATCACCTGCCCAAGCAATGAGCCCTGTGGGTTCCACTTGTAACCTCCCTGGTGCTGGGGAGCTCATCTCCCAACACCATGTTCTGGCTCTTGCCCCTAATCCAGTTTTCTACCCACCTGGTCAACTTCTCACCAACCCCTAGATCCACCAGCTTCCTGATCAACCTCTTGTGGGGTACAGAGTCAAAGGTCTTGATGAAGTCCAGGTACTCTTCAATAGATCGTTATTGTCCATGAGCTAAAATAACCCTAGAGATCATAATGAATATGGCTTAAACCTGAAGATGACCTAAAATAGAAGATGATATCGTCATTATATAAATTGCATAAGAAGAGGTGTGCATCATCATCTTGTTTTATCACAATGGTACTAAGGCATCATTTGTATCAATAGAGACCACCAAGTGTTTCCTCAATGTTGCTAATTTATGCTTAATGTGCTTTTTATACAATAGAAAGGTGTGTATCTACTGATAGTTAAAGCTGTCAACCAGCTCTACAGCGATATTCTCAAATGTTTTAATCAGAAGCATGTCACTTGCTTTTTGAAAATGAAGAAAAGAATATGACATTTATTTTGGTGCCATGTAATAACTAAGTTTTGCACAAACCATTTTCTTTAACTTACATTTTATTATTTTTTAAGAAGATAATACACACATAATAGAGTGACAGACCTATACTGTTCCACCATAAGTAAAAATAAGTATGTAAATAAATAAAGGTTTTATGTAGCGATCTACTACACTGTGCCCTCATTGGGGGGGGGGGGGTCACAGGTTAAATGTTTTAACCCATCAGGTTCTTCAAATATGAACAAAGATTGGTGATGTAAATAAAATAATTCTAACAATATTATGTAGTCAGTGATAGCTCAAAACAGCCCATACAGTAGGCCATAAGTAACAATTCTAGCAATATAGGAAAGAGCATCCATATAAATAGATATTTTGAACATGATAAAGACATCATTTGATAATGATGAGCATTGTTTTGATTAAAGCTGTCATAATGAGAAAATTCCAAATGTGCTGCATTCCAATGGAATTTCATGAAATTTCACAACATTCTGCTGAATTTTGTCAGAATTTTGCAGAATTTTTGAGATTTATTTGGTCATAACTCGGCTGTCTATTGAGCTAGAGATCTGAAGTTTGGCATAATTACTTGTTGACAGGTGCTCTAACAGTGTGTCAATACCATGACTTTAGGACACATCAGGCCAGATATTCAAAACTTTGCCCCGGGCAAAAACCTTTTGCACAGGTTTAGTGTGGGATTAGCACGGGTCTGCTATATTCAAAAGGCCAAATAACGCAGGCAAACTGCATAAGCACTGGGCAAAATTATAATGTTTGCAAGGGGCAAACTGACATGAATACAGGTGCAATGCTATATTCAGCGACTAGCACCATGCTAAGTGGTTTTGCGCGACTTAGCACGACACTTAGCGTGGTGCACATTACTGCCCAGGAAAAGCTTATCTTAATCCTGGGCAATCAGCTTTTCATGACACTATGACTTTGCGCAGTGTTTGCGTGGGTTTTGTGCCACCCTAACAAATAAATATGACACATCGATAAAGCCAAACATAGAGGAAGCATGCTGCTAACTGATGGCATCACAATGATGCCAGCATCTGCCACCAGTCCCAGCCATGCCAGGCAGTAAGTAGTGACCCTACCACCAGTGGACAGCATGGCAGTGTGGCCATACAGCACACACCTGTGGACCACACTTCTGTTGACACCAACAGATGCCAGCACACACATGCAGAACTGTAGCCGTGGAGGATGTTGAGGGGAGCATGTATGGGTGGTGAGGCTTTGCTACAGACCAGGTGTGGCCACAAGGCTGGGACACATCATGCAGTGCACATGGGCCAGCAGTAGGAATACCCCAACACCAGTGTGCCTTTTGGATAATATATGGCCCCCCGGCCACATACCACACAGCTGTACAACTGCCATAGCACACAAAGCCAGAAATGTACATGTCACTGTGAGCATCCCATGCCACAGGTGCAGCATCTGTGGGTCACACAACAGCGTAACAGTAATGTCCACTGTCAGTAAACACCTGCAGGTTGGGCCTCTCACTGTGTATAGTGCAGTCATCATCACTGCCCTACACACCATAGGCATTGCTGTGTCCACACATGACTGGTCCCCTTGCTACTGTTGTTTCTGCTGTGCACTGTAGCATGACCTACAGTGTGACAGTTGCATACAGCACCACCACCATCTGTGCCTATGCTGTGTTGTCCCAGTACAGCTGCAAGCAGCAGTGCATGTGGAAGTAGTGTTCAGAACTGTATAATATTCCCCAAGCTTTTTGTGCAGCGCTAACACATTTGCGCGGGTTTAGCGCAGGGCTAAACAGTTAGCCCGGTGCAAACTGCATGCAAATCAGGGCATAATGAGATGCTAATCTGGATGTTTGCCCACAGACTACCTAAGTAGGCTCATTTGCATGTCACTTTTGAATATGGCAAAGTTTGCTTACCGGGCAAATGTGTTTGCACGGGCTATGATTTAACCCTCGCTAAACCCGTGCAGGCGTATTAGCTCTGTGCTAACAGTTTGGGGAATATTTTACAGTTTTGCACACTGTACTTTCACATATGCTGCTGCCTGCAGCTGTACTGGGTCCATGATCGCCGCACACACATTGGCCACATAGTTCATCTCACTCTACCTTCACATCGCTGTGCACTGTGTTGCTGTTGTGGTTTGCACATCCTGGTTGCCATATTCAGAGCTGTCTTATTCCAGGGCTAAAATTGCCCTGCACTCCCAGCCCAGTTTGCCCGGTCTCATTCCCATGCTATATTCAGAAGCTGTTTGCCCTGGGCTATTCCTTTTGAATATAGCTTGTTTTGTGCTCCGGGCTAAGTTTGCCTGCCAGGCAGTGCTAATTTAGCCCCGGGGCAAAGTTTTGAAAATCTGGCCCATCATCTCAAAATTATAGGTGCTCAAAGTCTGTCATTTTAGTTTTTCTGTGAAATTTGAAGAAAATGTTTATCTGCATGTACCTCAAGCACATTTGGAGCTAGACATCTGAAACTTGGTACATATATAAATGTCATAACAACACTTACACCTGCAAAGTTTTATAACATTTTGATGAATGCTTTCAAAATGATACTAAAATAACTAAAATCTAATTTTTGGCAAAATGTTTGGCTACCTATAGCATAGCTCCCTTTAAAGCTTGAGACTAATAACTTGGTACACAGACCCATGCTGTACATTTCTCTATATCCCAAAACTGTGTAGAAGTGTGGATAAGAATTGTCAAACTTAGATGGAAATTACTGAACATTCAATGTTGATTAACTTTTTGCCAGCAAAATCTCACCCCCTTTGAATCTAGGACTCTGAATGTTGGTACACTTATGAAAGAAATTAGTACCAGTATACCTGGCAAATTTGGTATCATTTAGGTACATACTTTGGAAACTAGACCAAAGTAACTGATATTTAAAATGTGGCAACATTATGTGGAATTTGTGAAATGTATTAATTTGGCCATAACTCAGCCTACTGAGCTAGAGATCTGTAATTTGACATGATTACTTACTGATAGGCATTCTAATGCTGTGCCAAATATCATGACATTAAGATGCAATGTCTCAAAATGATAGGTGCTCAAAATTGTTCATTTTATTTTTGGTGGGACATTTCATGAACATTTATATCTGCACATAACTCAAGCACCTTTGGAGCTTGAAATCTGAAATTGAGTACACATATAAATGTAGTACCAACCCCTATACCTGCAAAATGTCATAACATTTCAATGAAAGCTTTCAAAATTATACTAAAATAACTACAATCTAAATTTTGGGAAAATGTTTGGCTACCTATAGCACAGCCCTCTTTAAAGCTTTAGGTGTAAAACTTGATGCACATACCCATGTTGCAGATTTCTCTGAATCCTGAAACTGTGGATAAGAAACTATAAAATTAGATGGAAATAACTGAAAATCAAATTTTGATTAAATGCTTTGCCACCCATAACTCAATTTCCTTTCAATTTAGGGTTTTGAAATTTAGTACACGTATGACGGCAAATAGTACTGTATACCTACCAAATTTTATATTATTTGGATATGTACTTTAAAAACTAGCGCAACATAACTGAAATTTAAAATTTGACAAAATTCTGCAGAATTCCACAGAATCAAAATGGTAACTCCACGGGTATTCCACCAGCAGAATTTTATATTCCACACAGCTCTAGTTCTCATCCATCTATATAATAATCAGTCCACTGAAAAAGAATAAACAATTGCAGCTAGAAGTGAATAGAAGTGTTTGCAATTGCCATATTTTTTTTGATAGCTACTATTTTCTCTGATTTGACCTCAATGCCTTTTGCAATTACATCAACAGTTTTCTCTTAGTGTTTAGCTTTTCAAATTTTAGCTTGTTATCATGTTGGATTTTCAACAACATTTTCTCCATGGGATCATGAGGGTGTACAATTAATTGAAACACAGCAGTCAAAGAATGCCCCTTCTCTTTTTCTGGTAGGGGATTTTCCTCCCTGATATTTAGAGCACATAACTCTACAATGGGACAGCTATTAGAAGTGGGGTTGTCTACAGGCCCCAGACCAGGGGAGGACATAGGCACATTACTGTTAGAAGATATACAAAACATAACAGCTAAAGGGGAGGTTCTGATAATGGGAGACTTCAACATGCCAGATACAGATTGGTCAATATCAGAAGGAACATCTGCCGGAACTAGAAATATGGTGGATTCCCGGCAGGGAGAGGGCCTCAAACAACTGGTACAACAACCCACAAGAGACAGGGCTATCCTAGATCTAGTACTGACTAACAGGGAAAGGATCACAGATCTCCAGGTGGAAGATGGTATGGTTCAGTTTGGCAACTACAACTAAATTATCACATTCCAAGGCAAAAATGTGGGACTTCAGAGGAGCTAATTTTGACAAGATGGCCAACGAAGTTAAGCTAGCCCTGTCACAAAGAAATACAGGTATGGGGGTACAGGCAAAGAGGGCAAGCATTAAGGATGCAATACTTGAAGCAACATCCCATTGTGTTAGAAAGAAAAGGAAGTGCAAAAGAAGAAAGAAACCACTTTGGTTCTCAAATACAGTAGCAGAAAAGGTCAGAGCCAAAAGGCTGGCCTTCAGGAAATATAAGGGAACACAGTGGGATGAAGATAGGGAGGCATACCAAACTTCCCTAAGGGAAGCAGGGAAGGCAGTAAGGCAGGCAAAGGCCCAACTGAGGAAACACTAGCACAATCAGTAAAAGAAGGGGACAAGACTTTCTACAGATACATTAGTGAAAGGACAAAGTCCAGAGGGGGAATTGCTAAGATCAAAGGAGATAAGGGGGCATGTGAGGAGGAGGAAGACCATGTAAAAGCATCTATCCTAAATAGATACTTCTGCTCAGTATTTACTGAAGAGAAGGTAGGGCAGGGCCCACAGCTCAGCACTATGGACACAGGGGGGAGGGAGGTGAGCACTAGTCCCTTCACAAAAGAAAGGGTCCTACAAGAGCTCGATAAGCTCAAGATGGTCAAGGCAAAGGGTCCTGATGACATACATCCCAGGGTACAAAAGGAGCTAAGGGTGGAACTAGCAGAGCCATTATCAGAACTGTTTAGTGAGTCTCTGAGCACAGGAGAGGTCCCAGAAGACTGGAGAAGGGCTCATATGATCCCACTCCACAATAGTGGTAGCAGGAAGGAGGCAGGGAACTGCAGAACAGTCAGTCTTACCTCAGTAGTGGGCAAGATTATGGAAGTACTCCTTAAGGAAAGGATAGTGCAACACCTGGAATCCATAGGAGCACAGGATCCAAGACAGCATGGGTTTAAAAAGGAAGGTCCTGTTAAACTAATCTCATAGATTTCTTTGACTGGGTAACCAGAGTGGTGGACCAAGGGGGAGCAGTTGATATCACCTACCTTGATTTCAGCAAAGCTTTTGATACTGTTCTACATAGAAGATTGACTAATAAGCTGGGTAGGCTGAGGGTGGGTCAGAAGTTGGTCAACTGGGTGGCAAACTGGTTGACAGGCAGAAAACAGAGAGTGGTGGTAAATAGTATCCAGTCAGAAGAGATGCAAGTCACAAGTGGGGTACCTCAGGGATCAGTCCTGGGTCCAGTCTTCTTCAATATCTTCATCAGTGACATTGCATATGGACTGGAGGGTAATGTTTGTCTGTTTGCAGATGACACCAAGATCTGCAACAGAGTAGATGATCTGGATGGGGTGGGCAGAATGAGAAGAGATCTGGATAAACTAGCAAAATGGTCAGAAGAGTGGCAACTGGGGTTTAATGCAAAGAAGTGCAAGATCATGCACATAGGGAAAAGAAATCCTTAAGCCACCTATAGGCTGGGAGGGGAGTTGCTTGCAGTCACAAGGGAAGAAAGAGAATTGGCCATCATCATCACTGATGACCTGAAATCATCCAAGCAGACCATTAAAGCAGTAGGTAAGGCTAGGGGGATGTTAGGGTGTATTAGCAGGGGTATCACAAGTTGGAAGAGGGAGGTAATAAACCCTCTTTACAAGAAACTGGTTAGGCCCCATCTGGAGTACTGCGTGCAGTACTGGAGGCCACACCTTCACAAGGATATTAACCAAATTGAGGCAGTCCGGAGAACGGCAACCAAAATGATGCTGGGACTGCATCAGAAAACATATGAGGACAGATTAACAGAGCTCAATATGTACATCCTAGTTCAAAGGAGGAAGAGTGGTGATATGATCGAAACATTCAAACACCTTAAGGGCATTAACAAGGTGAAATAGTCTAACATGTTTCAGTATAAGACAACTAGCAGGACAAGAGGACACTGCATGAGATTAGAGGGAGGCCGATTAAGGGGTAATGTGAGGAAGTTCTTTTTCACAGAAAGGGTGGTGGATGCATGGAATGGCCTACCTCAGGAAGTGATGGATATGAATACAGTGCAGGGCTTCAAGCAGGCATGGGATAGACATAAGGGAGCAATACAGATGAGCATGAATAGATAGATCATTGACAGAGCAAAGGCTGATGACACATTTATAAGGTAGAAAAAGAAATGGGCAGAATGGATGGGCCTTGCGGTCCTTATCTGCTGTCAACTTCTATGTTTCTATGTTTCTATGTTACAAGGGGCCTCAGTCTCTTCAGGGCTGGAGCCCAAATCAGACCCTTCGTGAGCCCCGAGCTCAGCCAGCTCCAGGAACGGCAACACATATTCAGTGATTTTGTTGTTTTCGCCTAACATCTTTAACTTTTTATTTTCAGCTTTTGATAACTTTGTATAAATGTTTTCAGCAGACTGCTTCCTGCAATTAAATAACACATTTTAAACAAAAAACCTTTGTTTTGTTTCTAACCATGCCAGCAGCTAACACAAACATGTAACTCATTTTCAGCAGCTGAATCCTCCACCACAAACCATTTTGAGTGCTAGTGAACCCAAGTTGTTAAATGCTTGCTAAAGATGGAAACATGTGATGCACTGCTCTGACTTGCTGCTGTTTGACTTGGATCTTGCCTTCCCTGCCTGAAATTTAGATTTAATTCTATTTTATTAGCCAGATTCTTCCTCAAAGATATACTTACAAATTGTACTTTTCTCCAGGACCTTGGTGAAGTGCTCTGCTTTCGCCAGTATGGACTCAGAAATGAAAAAAAAAAAAAGCACAGCTGAAGCTTACCCCACTGCCTACTCCCAACAAATCATCAAAACGTTCCAAGGCCCAAACACCTTCAGTGGGTTGGTCAGCTACTACACTGGCAGTGAAGTCATCACTATCAGAAGAATGTTTTCTACAAGAATTTACTCCCTTTGAAGAGGCTTTGCAGGGGCTAACTATGGAAATTAGAGCTCTTCAGGTATCTGTTAAGGACCTCAATCACCATGTTGGGGATAACAAAGCTCGAACACACTTTCTGGAGGTCTGGCAATCAAAGATGGATCCCAATTTAGTAGTGCTCAGGCAAAAAATGGCTCACATGGACGCTAGATTGGAGGACCTAGAGGGAAGGAGCCATAGGAACAATGTCCTTTTTTATGTTGGCACGTGCATGCGCAGCCAACATAGTGCAGTAGTAGCAGATTTGGAGGCGCAGTCACTGTTGGGCGAATGCAGGGCATGCATCAGAAGGTGCATCCCTCATTCCCCAATCAGGTAGCAGGAGGCACTGACCTCATGTATGAAATCCCATCCTCGTCAGTAAAGTTAGGAGGCAGTATAGCGCAGTGGTCTAGGGCTCTGAGCTGCAAATCTGGTGACATCCAGCAGACCAGATCTGGGTTTGAATCCCACAGCTTCCACTTGCATACTGTGTGACCCTGAGCAAGTCACTTAATCGCCTTGTGCTCCCAGGTGGCTCCTGTAAAAAAGCTTTCAGCTTAGTGTGCTATACCTGGTTAAACAACTAAATAATGTGGCAATCACAACAAAGAAAATGCCCGCTGCAATGAGAGCAAAGCTCTCATGCAGCATGACCATTACATGCCTCCCTCGGTGCAGGCAACATGCTGGCAGTGACTGCTGCTGCTGCTGCCTGTCACAAGGAGCCCACTCCCTGTCGGCATAATGTGTCCCCCCTTTTGTTGATTGCAGAGGGGGGTGCCCAATTCCCCCATCAGATAAAGCACCCCCACCCACAAACACTGAGGTGGCATGCTGGGAGTCCACCCCAGTGTGCCAAATCCCACCTGAAAAATGGAAACCGTCCCATAACATCTTTTTTTATTTTTAAAACCCTGTAAAACAAAAACGTTCCCTCGACGGTCTCCTTGCCCCCCTTCCGCAACCCGCACCCACTCACTGCATACCCTGTCTCCCTGCACCCCCCTCACTCCATACTTACCTCCAGAGTCCAGCGCAACGATCTTAGGTGGACCGGGAACACGTCTGCACTCTTCAAAGCTGACCATGAACTGAGGAAATGCCAGTAAGCTGTATAAAGGAATGAATAGGGTTTTTTCAACTTTGATGCATATCTTGGGCATTTTTTGGAATTTTGGCAGCAAATTGTCAACATGGGGTTTTTGGGACCCCTCCTCATGAATTCTGTCACTGTCATGGCGTTATTCGACCCTGAAAGGTGATTTTGCGGTCACTGCGTAAAATCACCTTTCAGAACTGGTTAACGAAATGACAGTGCCAGTGTTCATGAGGCGGGCTCTCAAAAAGCCTGTGTTGCAAATTTGGTGGAAAAAATCCAAAAAATGACTGTTTTATGAGCGTGCATTGCACAGTTGCTGTGCACGCTCGTAACTTTGCGAATTTGCAATATTTTCATGCCAGATTTTTAACATTGACATTTTTACACACCTCCTCGTGAACAGTACAGCTGTCATTTTTCAGATCCTAGCCAAAATGTGTTTTTGTACTTCCGGTGCAGAATAGTGCGGTCGCTGTGGGAAATCAGTGTTTGGGACAGATTACGAAAATGACAGTGTTCATGAGCAGAGGTCCTAAAATGCCTATGTTGAAAATTTGGTGATGATACTCCATAAAATGTCTGTGTTATGAGCGTGCATTGTGCAGTTTGCACCCACGCTTGTAAGTTCATGAATGTATAATATTTTCACTGCAGATTTCCAACATTGCCATTGTTCTGCACCTCCTTATGAACAGTACAGCTGTCATTTTTCACATCCTGGCCAAAATATATTTTCGCAGTGCCTGCGCAGAATAGCATGGTCACTGTGGGAAATCCATGTTGGAGACACACTATGAAAATGACAGTGACACTGTTCATTACCAGAGGTCCTAAAATGCCTATGCTGAAAATTTGGTGATGAACGTCCTTAAAATGAGTGTTTTCTGAGTGTGTGTTATGCAGTTTGCATGCATGCTCATTATTTAGTGAATTTATAATATGTTCACTCCAGATTTTCAAAATTGGCATTTTTCCACACCTCCTTATGAACAGTACAGCTGTCATTTCATATATCCTGGCCGAAACGTATTTTCGCATGTCCGGTGCAGAAGTGCATGATCGCTGTGAAAAATCGGTTTTTGGGACAGTGTGAGGAAACGGCAGTGACACTGTTCATGAGCAGGGGTCCTAAAATGCCTATGTTGAAAATTTGCTGCCGAAAGTCCATAAAATGACTGTGTTGCAAGCATGCGTTACGCAGTTTCCATGCACCCTTGTAACTTTGCAAATGTGCAATATTTTCATGCCAGATTTTCAACACTGGCATTTTTTCACACCTCCTTATCAACAGTACAGCTGTCATTTTTCAAATCCTGCCCAAAATGTGTTTCCGCACCTGTGGCCCACAGTGGCGTGGTCACCGTGGGAAATCAACTTTTGGGACTGATTAACAAAATCACAGTGTCACTGTTCATGAGGGGAGGTCCCAAAATGCCTATGTTAAAAATGTAGCTAACAAGCTACCACAAATAATTGGGTTACAGACATGTGTTGCGCAGTTGCTATGCATGCTAATGACTTCACCAGTTTTTCATATTTTCACTCCAGATTTTCAACATTGCCGTTTTTTATGCTTCCTCATGAATAATACAGTTGCCATTCTCCACATTCTGCCCAAAATTTGTTTTCATCCCTGTGTCGCCAAATGGCATAGCCACTGTGCAAAACCACTTTCAGCTCACAAACTGATTGTGCCGCTTCTCATGAGGTGGCCTCACAAACAGCCCATGTTGAAAATCTGGAGTGAAAATACCACCGCACTCCTATGGTGTTAGGGTTTCCAACTGTACCAACCCACCCAGTACAGACCGACAGACACCAGGGCTGTGACTTGGGATCACCGGATGTAATGCTCATGCCATTGCACCCCCACCCCGACCCTGCAGCCACTGACAGGCATCATGGTGTGCCTTGCACTGTTCAGCCACAAATTTCACCCCATTCTCCTATGCTGTACCTACGTCAGTATATTTCCTTATGGAACAGGGTAAGTATAATGCCCAAAGACCCCAAAGCACACTACGGCACTTGTTAGTGTCTACAGGGTAGGGTGACATATAATGGCATGAGCGTTATAGCTGATGATCCAAAGGCACACCCCAATGCCTGTTGCTCTCTACAGGGTGAGGGTGGGGTTGGCATCACTTCAATACTTCACTGCCAGTCCTATTATGCATCTCTACCTCTGGCACTACTAAAGCCAATGCCAGCGAAACAACATTTGGCATTGACAAATGCTTGTTTTTTTTGGCCTCCTGGAGCATGTTGAGGGCTCAAACTCAGTGCTGTTCACACAGAATCTTTCTGCTAAGCTAGACAGTCCATCTCCCAATGGGCCATCATATATCATTTAGCATGCCCACTGCTCCCAACGGCCCATGCCCCAGAGGGTTCTCTGCCCTGACCTTTTGTTTTTAAATTCCTCAATTTTCTGGACAAGCAACATCTGAACAAAATCAAGGAACTTAAAGAGGTCTCTTAGGAAGGGGAAGTGCTTGTGAGTGGCACAAGATTTACCAAACTCTGTGTGTCAGAAGAGGGCTGCATATCACCCTATTGTATCCAAACTGACTGCAGCTGGGATTTGTTTCAAGACGATCTGCCCAGCCCAACTTCAGATATTAGTGTAAGACTCCTGGAAATCCTTTGAGTCCACCGAAAAAGCCACTGTGGAAGTGAAAGATCTGTTCACCGACTTGTTCAAAGACCACTGACTCGTTCTTTTACATCCTGTATATGCTTGGCCTGGGATTGGAGTTATATTTTTCAGTGGATTGTTATGCTGTTCTGCTAAAATCCGGCTGTTCTGTTGTGTTCAGATACAGTTTTGCCCGACCTGCCTAATATATGTGATATTATGAATGGGATTGGCATGCTTATGCCTAATATTTCTCTGGACCCTGGGTTTTGGATTCTGTTATCTGACTGGACTGATTGTGACTCTGGTCAGCATCCCTGTGTTGTCTTTACTAAGCCTTACCTCACATCAGTAATTGGACTCAGATTGCTTTTCACCTTTTCTAGACTCAACTAGGAAAATAGGATGAGCTGCATGTCTTTTACCATCAGCTTGCGCGAGTGAATTGGATGTTTGGCTTGCTCAACAATAATTATCTGGCTGGTTACATTCTGATCTTCAATTGCTACCTAGGCTGGCTGTGAGTATCTACCTTTAATAGTTCCTGGCGGTGCCTAAGGAGAAATGATCAGTGGTGCTGATGACGTTTTCCGGAGCATGTACTGTTTCCGGCTTCTACCTGGTACACACTCAGTGCTGGTCATCTTGGATCTCCTCCATGTGTCCAGGTCTAGATAATTTATTTAACTTTGCAGGATGGGTTCCAGCACCAAATTATTGACTTCCTTGACTCATCATCACTTTGTCTGCTCATTGCGGTCCCATTAATCTATTAGACTGCACTGACTTGTTTTCGGCTGGTTTCTGATCTACTTTATTTTACATGCTTGGACTATTTACCTTACTATCCCTGTTTGACTGGTTAATTGTTTTTCATCCCATTGTTCTTGTCATTTTGCAATAGATTCATATAGTATGTCCCTTTGAATATCCAGTATATAGACTGTTGTTTAGTTTATACTCATTTTATTTTATAGGTTATGGACTAGTTTTGTCCCGTATTGTACTGTAATACCATTTTGATGTATGGTGGGCAATGTTGATAGTTTTCGTCTTATAAGCTTTAACATTACTGTGTTGAGGGATCTCAGGGACCCCCCTCGGGCAGGAGGGTCTCAGGAGGTGCAGACTGTAGAGCTAGGGTTCAGGGGGTGCAGATTGTACAGCCAGCGCTCATCATGCACCAGCTAGTTTGTGTGGGGTGGTTACTTGGGTTGGGACTTTATTTGTTAGTAGTTGTTGAGGATTTTAGGGCTTGTTGTGTTTATAGTAGTAGAATTAAGGGGGGAGAGGGTATTCTTTTTCTTCAGTTTTTAGTTTGTACTGTGCTACTTTTTATAATGGCACTGTTTGGGGTAAAGGGGTTCTTCACAATCATTGTCAAATTTCTTTTTTTTAACTTTATTTATTGCAAAAATCGGTAGGCAGGTACATACAAGTACATTGTATACATATATTCAGACACATTTACAGGTTCAGGAGTGAGGTCAGGAACAGTTGATTAATCATTAAATACAGGTAACATTAGTTTTTACAAAGTCTGCTTCCCTAAAGGGAATCAACCCTTCAGAGGCAGTACGGCCATGTGTAACAGAAAAAAGAGGGAACAAAACCATGTCTCAACACAGGGTGGAAAAATGGATATATCTCATGCCACAACTTGGGGACAACACCCCAGGATTAAACAACCAACATAAGTGGAATAAATTATCTTGACAGGATATCTCTTCTTTTTTTTAATTTTTTTTCCCTCCAGTCACGGTCTGGGAGGCCTCTCTCACGCATCCTGCCTGAAACTCCCTGGCCTGAAGTCCTCTATTTGTGCCTCCTCTCTCCTCCTCCTCCACCCACTGTCGGTACCCCCGGCTTAATCCCTCCGGGATGGGGCTGCCTCTCCTCTTAGAGACAGACTCCAATGTGGGAGAGGATCCGGAAGGAGGAATCTGGAAGGGCCAGGTAGGATGGACTCGGCATTCGGGATGGGGGCAGGTGCAGTCGCCTACTCCTGCAGACTCGGTTTTTCTATTTTTCTTGACGATCCCCAGTCCCCCCTTGCATGAAACACATCGACGCACTGGTGCATGTCAACCTGCTGGCATCGGCTATGCTAACTATGTGCTTGCATAACGTGTTGCAGTGCCCTCGGTCTCCACCGGGGGGGGCTGCTGACATGCCGGAACAACCCACCCTTCCTTTCCTGGGGAGGAGATCCCCACATGGGCACTTATCCTCAACCCTTCCCCTGCCGACCCCCAGTGCCTGAGCTCGCTCCGAAAACCAGGTTGCTGGTGAAGCACAAGATGTGGTACCCAACGCCTCAACCCTCAGTGTCACCGGGCTGGCCAGGATATCTCTTCTTAAAAGAGTGGAAACCATCGTTTACCAAGAGCTCTTTCAAGCGGGGACAACACCTGGTCATATCTATTAAGGATACCCAAAGCCTTATATTCAGTATGTTATAATTTCATGTTGTGTAACAATGCACTGATCCACTGAGAGACAGTAGGTGAGGACTGGGCCATCCAGATTTGTGCCAGTATGTGTTTGCCCACCACCAAGGCTAACCTCCTCAGAGGATGTGAGGCCTTTGTCAGATCCCTATCTTCCTTATACACCCCCAGCAAAATATTCACTGGTTCAAGTGGGATAGCACATTTCAGGGTCTTATTAAAAAGAGAATTAATCTCCTCCCAAAATGCCAGCACCCTTGGGAAGGCCCATACCAGGTGGAAAAAACAGCATCACTGAGAGAGGCATTTGGCAGGAACCTGAGGGTTAATTTTATGTGCCATGACAGGTGTGAAGTAGGCTCTATAGATGATATTATAATGTATGGCTATAAGTCTATTATTGACCAAACTGGATAAACTTTTGCCCAGAGCTAAATTCCAGTCCCCTCTAGTCAAAATATCTCCCTGCAGATCTGCTTCTCACCTATCTCTCAGTGGTTGCAACACATGTGGCTGGGCACCCACCAGGGCATTATAAATAGATCTTAGTGGTTTAATGTTTCTATGCATTTTACAATATTGGAGGACCTCTTCCAGGGATGTTCTAAACAGTGGGTACCTATCCTCCCCAAGCCTCACAAACCCAGCTAGCCTGGATTTTACCTGGAGGTATACGAAATAATGGGCAGGGGGTATCCTATACATTTTTATTAGGTTGGAGAATTGTAGGATAGAATCAGTCCCAAATAAATGTGAGAGTAGGAAGAGTCCCTTCCTCACCCATACCACCAGGGCTCTCTTAACCGGGAGAGGGGCCCTACCCTCCTCCCAAAAGCTATAAAGAATGGATCCCTCTGGTGACATACCACCCACCTCCCCCATAAGCTGTAAAGCCTGTTTCCAGGATTTGAGTGTGGTTTTGGTGAATAGATTCCATGGTAACTCCCCTCCTCGCTCCCCAATACTTAAAGGTAGGAAATATTGAGCAAGTGGGGAGACCCCAGGGGACTATGACTCCAGAGATATCCAAGCCCGCATCTTTTCACCCTCACCCAAACAGTCCATAATATGTGATAACTGGGCAGGGCATAGAGCTTCAGATTAGGGAGAGCCAGACAACCCCTTTGAATTGGAAGCCACAAGATATCTTTCCTAATTCTGGGTCTACGGTGTGCCCAGAGGAGAGTAGTTATAGAACCTTCCAATGACCATAAATAACAGGATAGGATTGCCACTGGCAATGCCTGGAAAAGGTAAAGGCACTGAGGCAATATTTGCATCTTCACCAAGTTCACCTTCCCCAAGAGAGTCAGAGGGAATGTTTTCCACCTACTACATTGCTCCTTGATTTTTAGTGCCAAGGGCGTGTAATTTGTATGACCCAGGTTTGCTAGTTTGCAAGGAAGCTGTATCCCTAAATATTTTAGCACTTTTGAGGGGGGTATATCTACTCCAACAATATGGATAGGTTGGTAGACATTTCCCAAGGGGAGCCACTCACTTTTATTCCAGTTGATTTTATGTCCCAACAGGGGGCCATATGTGTTAAAGAGAGAAGTCAGGATGGGTATAGCTCTTTCTGGGTCAGCCAGAAACAACAGGAGATCATTTGCAAAGAGTGAAATAACATGTTCCATCTCTTTAATCATAAAGCCTCTGATCTCCGGATGGCTTCTTATAGCAGCTGCCAACACCTCGATAGTGAGAACATAGAGCAGGGGTGAGAGACGACAGCCCTGACGTGTGCCCCTGGAAAGCTGGAAGGGATCCGATAAATGATTATTAGTTAGTATTTGGGCCTGAGGGGTTTGATATAAGCATGCACCCACTGGAAAAAAGATATGTGAAAAAACAAATTTGTTTAATACATCCAACATAAAGGGCCATTTGACCCGGTCAAAGGCCTTCTCCATATCTAAGGTAAAAGACCCCTGGGACCCCCCCCTTCTTGACCCATACCACATAATATTCAAGACCCACCTTAAGTTGTGTTTAGCCTGTCTGACTTTAACAAATCCCCCTGGTCTGGGTGGATAACCCTAGGCAATATTCCCTCAAGTCTGTTTGCTAAGATCTTTGCTATGATTTTATAATCTGCGTTAAGTAATGAAATAGGGTGATAGGAGCCACACTTTTTTGGGGTCTTTACCTGGCTTGGGGAGAACTGTTATTGTAGCCAACTGTTGTGAAGTGGTCAGCCCACCTCCCTCCAGCACTTCCCACAGCATGCCCGTAAAGAGCATGCCCAGCTCCCCCCAGAACTGCTTATAGAACTCAAAAGGTAGCCTGTCTGGACCTGGGACCTTACCTGATTTTGAAGCCCAGATCACTTTCCTGACTTCCTGAGGTGTAGGTTCCTGTACAAGTATTTCATGATCCATTTCAAATGGAGTGGGAAAGGGGATACTATCCAAATGGTGCAACAGGTCTCCATTTCTGGGGGCTTCAGAGGTATACAGGTTTATATAAAATGTTTGGAACACTCTATTAATCTCTTGGCTATTAGTGTTGCATTCCCCCTTGTCATTCTCAATAGCTATGATGGATCTTTCTGCCCTTTGTTTCTTGATTAACCAGGCCAGCCACCTCCCTGGTTTGTCCCCCTCAAAATACTGCCCCGCATTGGCCAACAGTATATCCCTCTCTATGCTCTATCACTGTGTGGTGTTGTTTTTATTTTTTACTCACAGGGATTGCTACTGTTTGTTGCTAACATTTCATTGCTTTAATTTTCTCTGTAGCAAAGTGTTTCTTACAGCGTATATCTTCTCTGAAATTATTACAGGTGGTGCTTTACAGGTTTTACAGTTTTATGTAACATTAGGATAAGCTTTCAGGGTTACTGCATTTGTTGTTGACTGATTGTTTCTGCTCTTACCTTCTTGTTCTTTCATCCGTGGTTCTTCTTTTTTGGCAGGGGAAGGGCCCAGCTAACTACCCCACACTACACTCCTTTTGTAGGGTACCACAGTTGTGACATTTCCTGTTGCAGAGCAGGAAGGGGTGGATCAGTGGGGCCTCCACAAGGTGAGCTCATTTACAGGGGCACTAGTAATTTAACTTGTTATAACAAGTTAAACAAAACACAATTAAACCATTACTTGCATTTTTTTCCTTTTTTTCCCCTTCTAATTACTCAGACTAGGTTATAAACCCAGCAACTTATCTGGAATGGATATCATTAACTGCAGGTACTGTGGAACAATTTTCAAAAGAACGGTCTTACAGGATTTAGGACACTGTCCTACATGCTGGGCCTTTGGAGATCTTAGGGTTCAGCTCCGGGCAGAATGGGCAGAGATTGCACACCTCAAATTTCATATTCAAGAGGAAATACATTATAAGAACCACACGCCATTTCCCCAGCATCCAACAGAAAAACCTCGACCGCAGAGGGTAGTTGGTCCAGGAGGTTGGCAGTGGTTAGAGGGGCAAATCGGGTGCCCCACTCCTCTGCTCTCCAACATATTACCTCTAAAACCATATAAACACTACAACAGGTATCTGCCTCATCTCTGAAATCAAACAAAGAGGCAGAAGACACTGCAGAGCAGGACACTGCAGCACAGGAGCTAGCACAACAAAACTCACCCAAATCAGGAACCAAAACAAAAAGCAAAAGGAAATCCAAAAACTTCTGATCATAGGAGACTCTATGATTCGGGAGTTGATACCCATCTCCAGCAGGGCAATGGTCAGATGTCTCCAGGTACATCAGCATGGAGAGACACTGACCGCATTGCTAAAATTGTTCACAAAGCAGGAGAAAACATTGATGTCCTAGTACACATAGGGACTAATGATCTCACCAGCCGGTCAGTTGTGGAGACCAAGGAACACCTGACCAGGCTGGGTGACAAACTATCATCTATTTCGTCTGGCATCTCCTTCTCTCAGATCATGCCAGTCTGGGGGAGGGGAGCAGATGGACGGAAGGTCAGAGAAGGGGAGATGGGGGAGTTAAACACGTGGCTCAAGGGCTAGTGCCAGGAAAAAGGATACAGATTTGTAGGGAACTGGCAATAGTTCTGGGAGCGAAAGTTCTTTAAATTTGATGGACTGCATCTGACTAAGGAGAGAGTCAGTGCATTGGGGCAGAAGTTTGACATCTTTGCAGAATATTTAAACTAGCAAATTGGGAGAGGGGTGCAGCACCCCATATGTCGAATGGGAAGAACACCCCTTCCTCCTCAGCTAGTGATCAAACAGGGATTCAGCATGTTTGCAGTTCATTTGCATCACCAGGTAAGAAAAAAGTTTTGTCTCCCCATACGACGCACAGGGGTAATGCCAAACCTCACCCAACAACTAACACACCAAAATCTGGCCAATGGAAAATCATGTACACAAATGCTCACAGCCTGGGAAATAAGATCCCAGATCTGCAGACAATAATGTCAGAGGCTATACGACATAGTAGCAATTAGTGAGACGTGGTTTACCAGTAACCACACTTGTAAGACTTCAGTACCTGGCTATGTATTGTTCAGAAGAGACCGAGGTGCAAAAAGGGAGGGAGGAGTGGCCCTGTATGTCAATGAAAATATCAAAGCTACAGAAATTCAGAATACACATAAGGAGCCAGAAGAACTGTGGGTCACCCTGGAAACAGGAAATAGGACAGCCATAAGAACTGGGGTTGTCTACAGGCCCCCAGACCAGGGGGACGCCATAGACACATTACTGTTAGAAGATATACAAGACATGACAGCTAAAGGGGAGGTTCTGATAATGGGAGACTTCAACATGCCGGATACAGATTGGTCAATACCAGCAGGAACATCTGCCAGAACTAGACACATAGTGGATTCCCTGCAGGTGAGGGCCTCAAACAACTGGTACAGCAACCCACAAAAGACAGGACTATCCTAGGTCTAGTACTGACTAACAGGGAAAGGATCACAGATCTCCAGGTAGAAGGTCACCTGGGGGCCAGTGACCATCACATGGTATGGTTCAATTTGGCTACTACATCTAAATCATCCCATTCCAAGGCAAAAATATGGGACTTCAGAGGAGCTGACTTTGATAAGATGGCCAACAGAGTTAAGCTAGCCCTGGCAAAAAGAAACACAGGTGAGGGGGTACAGGCAAAGTGGGCAAGCATTAAGGATGCAATACTTGAAGCAACATCCCATTGTGTTAGACAGAAAAGGAAGTGCAAAAGAAGAAGGAAACCACTTTGGTTCTCAAATACAGTAGCAGAAAAGGTCAGAGCCAAAAGGCTGGCCTTCAGGAAATATAAGGGAACACAGCGGGATGAAGAAAGGGAGACATACCAAACTGCCCTAAGGGAAGCAGGGAAGGCAGTAAGGCAGGCAAAGTCCCAAACTGAGGAAACACTAGCACGAACAGTAAAAGAAGGTGACAAGACTTTCTATAGATACATTAGTGAAAGGAGAAAGTCCAGAGGGGTATTGCTAAGCTTAATGGAGAAAGGGAGCATGTAGGAGGAGGACCCTGTAAAGGCATCTATCCTAAATAGATACTTTTGCTCAGTATTTACTGAAGAGAAGGTAGGCAGGACCCACAGCTCAGCATCATGGACACAAGGGAAGGGAGGTGAGCACTACTCCTCTTACAAAGAAAGGGTCCTACAAGAGCTTACTAAGCTCAGGGTGGATAAGGCAATGGGACCTGATGGCATACATCCCAGGGTACTTAAGGAGCTAAAGGTGGAACTAGCAGAGCCATTAGCAGAACTGTTTAGTGAGTCTCTGAGCACAGGACAGGTCCCAGAAGACTGGAGAAGGGCTCATGTGATCCCGCTCCACAAGAGTGGTAGCAGGGAGAAGGCGGGGAACTACAGACCAGTCAGTCTTACCTCAGTAGTGGGCAAGATTATGGAGGCACTCCTTAAGGAAAGGATAGTGCAACACCGGGAATCCATAGGGGCACAGGATCCAAGACAGCATGGGTTTACAAAAGGAAGGTCTTGTCAAACTAATCTCATAGATTTCTTTGACTGGGTAACCAGAGTGGTGGACCAAGGGGGAGCAGTTGATGTCACCTACCTTGACTTCAACAAATTTTTGACACTGTTCCACATAGAAGATTGATAAATAAGCTTGGTAGGCTCGGGATGGGTCAGAAGTTGGTCAACTGGGTGGCAAACTGGTTGATGGGCAGAAAACAGAGAGTGGTGGTAAATGGTATACAGTCAGAAGAGATGCAAGTCACAAGTGGGAACTTCTAGGATCAGTCGTGGCCAGTCCTCTTCAACATCTTCATTAGTGACCTTGCAGATGGACTAGAGGGTAAGGCTTGTCTGTTTGCAGATGACACCAAGATCTGCAACAGAGTAGATGATCCAGATGGGTGGACAGAATGAGAAGAGATCTGGATAAACTAGCAAAATGGTCAGAAGAGTGGCTACTGGATTTAATGCAAGAAGTGCAAAATCATGCACATAGGGAAGAGAAACCCTGAAGCCACCTATAGGCTGGGAGGGGAGTTGCTAGCAGTCACAAAGGAAGAAAGAGACTTGGGCATCATCATCACTGATGATCTGAAATTATCCAAGCAGACCTCTAAAGCAGTAGGTAAGGCTAGGGGGGTGTTAGGGTGTATTAGTAGGGGTATCACAAGTCATAAGAGGGAGGTAATAATCCCTCTTTACAAGACATTGGTTAGGCCTCATCTGGAGTACTGCATGCAGTATTGGAGGCCACACCTTCACAAGGACATTAACCAAATTGAGGCAGTCCAGAGAAGGGCAACCAAATGGTGCAGGGACTGCATCAGAAGACATATGAGGACAGATTAACAGAGCTCAATATGTATACCCTTGAGCAAAGGAGGAGAGAGGTGATATGATCGAGGCATTCAAACACCTTAAGGGCATTAACAAGGTGAAAGAGTCTAACATGTTTAAATATAAGAAAATAGCAGGACAAGAGGACACAGCATGAGATTAGAGGGGGCATTAAGGGGAATGTGAGGAAATTTTTTCACAGAAAGGGTGGTGGATGCATGGAATGGCTTACCACAAGAAGTGGTGGCTATGAATACAGTGCAGGGCTTCAAACAGGCATGGGATAGGCATAAGGGAGCAATACAAATGACTATGAATAGATAGGCCACTGACAGAGCAAAGGCCGATGGCACATTTATAAGGTAGAAAAAGAAATGGGCAGACTGGATGGGCCTTGCGGTCCTTATCTGCCATCAACTTCTTTGTTTCTATATGCGCTTTGAGCTGGTCTGAATGAACTCTCCCTTTAGCCTTTTCAGCAGTGCCACATCTCCAGTAGAATGCAAAAGCATGGCTCGCTTCTTTATTGCCAAAATATGGGCCTCCAATTCCCACTCTGTTGCCCCACCCTGTCTCTTTTTAAACGCTGCATATAAGATGGACTCCCCCTCACGTATGCCTTAAGTGCTTCCCATGTGGTTTTGGCTGACGTGTCATCAATTTTATTTACTTCTCAGAATATCACTAGTTTTCTGGATATCTGCTGGATATATTGAGGGTCACTCAAAAGGGTGGGGTCCAGTCTCCACTGACACACTCCAACCTCAATCGCCCCCCACTCCAGTTCCAGGTATGAGGCATGATCAGAGATAAGGATGGGACCATATTTTACCTTATATATATGACTCAGAAGTTCTGGAGAGGCCAGAAAATAATCTAACCTAGTATAGATTTTATGGGTGTGTGAGTAAAAGAAAAACTCCTCCAAGTCCGGGTGCTTAAAATGCCACACCTCCTGGAAACCTCTTACTTTAGCTAGGTTACGTAAGGCCATCACACTCTTAGGGAGACACCTGACCTGAGGCATGGAGTGGTCTAACAAGGGGTCCCAGTAGGTGTTAAAGTCCCCTCCTATAATCAGCTTATCAGGAAATGCTGATAAAATGAAAGCCAGATGTCCAAAGAATTCAGGACAATCAATGGTGGGGCCATAAAGGGACACCAGCACCAATCTTTCTTCCTCTACAGTAGCCTGAGCTACCACATATCTCCCCTGCCCATCAACCTGGCAGGAGTGCACGTGGACTTTGACCCCCAGGCAGAACCAAACACATGTACCACTAACCTTAGAAATAAAGTGTGAAGCTATTCAAGAATTCCCCTGCTTTGTCTCCTCCTCTTGTGTTAAGTGACGTTCCTATAACAAAACTACATCAGCTTTCATCTTTTTAACATATGACCCGACCCATTTCCATTTTGTCACAGTTTTGAGTCCATTTACATTCCAAGATAGCAATCTTAGACTATCCATCCCGAAGCACGTTCATGATCCTGTTCCGAACCCCCCACCCTAGAATCAATAGCATGTACATATGTCATATACCCATCACACACGACTCCTGTACAGTTTTTGTTTGAAACCAACAATAAAACAACCCCAGTCTCCCCTTCCCCTCCCCAAGCAACCCCAAACCCCAATAAACACTTTTCTCCCTCATCCCCCTACGAGGCTGGAAACCTCAGAATATTGTAAACTAAGAGCTACTGGCGCTGAAAAACAAAGAACTGAGTAACTTCTAAAGAAACCACACCAGTTACCCACTACTCCCTCACCTCCCTGAACCCTCCCTCCTGAGTTATTGGTGAGTGTGACAGAGACCCCTTTACTTTCGTGGATTAGCCTTCTGGCCACTCCGTCACTGTCTGCATGCATGGCCAGGTTTCAGTACCACGTGCCCCCCCTCCCAGGCCGATCAAATTAAAAAAGAAAAAGGAGAAGGTAGAAGATTTTAAACATAAAAAATGAAATGATTAAATAATTACTTTTCCACAGGAGCTAGCACCTCCAATACAGTCCACCCAGGGAATCTCCAGATTGAGTACCCCAGAGGGGCAGAAAAACTGCCTCGGACACATGGGTAATACAGAATAACATCATATGTGCTCAGATGTCCATCCCAACAATTAGTGCTCCCCCAAATCTTCCCAGCTATTTGAGACACACAATAAAAAAGAGATCAGGCCTTGTGAGGGGACCTCAGACCCAGCATTTATATCCCCCCCAGGATCCCCCCTCCTGGAGCCATTTACATCTAACATAGCTGGACCCAACAACAAAGTAACATCAAACTCCTGACAGATGTTAAACAAGTGAGAATCTGTCCAAAACAGTAGCTTAGTCTGCAGATATACAGCTGAGTCCTGATAACAGACAAATGCAGAGTCCATTAGTCAATCCCACATTCATGCTACACGAAGCTCAGGTTTCAGCTGGGTAAAACCTTAAGAGCAAACCAGAAGTGCAATGATCAAGGGGTGGGGGGGATGCCACTGGTCCAGCCCTGATAGGCCTCAAAAGAGTTATGGACCCTGCTGGGCATAGCCCTACTCCCCCCTCCCTGACTCCCCCCCCCCCGGTATCCTGAGAGTAAAACCCATAACCCTCACAGTACAGTACCTTTCAAGTTCTGACTCCACATTAAGGTGATTCATCTGACTGCCATCTCCAGCACAGGGGCCTCCTGCTCGATGTACTGCAACGTTGCTTCTGGGCTTGTAAAAGATTTAGTAGCTATGCCTTTCCTCTGGATAATAAGTCGAGCTGGATAAACTGGCGCAAAGGGCCAATCAAATTGGTGCAATCTTCTCTTTACAAGCATAAAAGTATTCTGCTGGAGTAGCAGTGTGCGGAGAAATCTTGAAATATATGAACATTCTGTGAGTCTACACGACTGGGGCCCACCTTTCTAGCAGCTTCCAACACCATCAACCTATCTTGGTAGCGGAGGAAATTCAGAATAATGTGTCTGGGCCTTTCATCGGGAGAAGAGTGGTGGCCAGGGGATCTGTGTGCCCATTGAAGTTCCAAGGCACACTCGGGTGGCAAGCTTAGGTGGATTCTCAACCAAGTTTTGCAGAAGGTAGCACAGTCACGTCCCTCCACTCCCTCAGCCATGCACACTATGCGGATATTCGTGCTCCTCTCCCGGGTTTCATGATCGTCAAGGATTGCCTTAAATTTTTCAATTTCTGCTAAGATGTTTTGCACCTGAGGATTTAACTGGGAATAACGATCCTCCTGAGAGCTGATCTGCTCCTCCACCTCTGATAATCTTGTTGAATGTTGCTCCACCGTCCCCCCCCCCAGCAAGTTGACTGTTGTTTGCAGATGCGTCAGCTCAGCAGAGATGTTTTCAAAACCAGCATTCATTTTGCAGGTTATATTGTATTTTAGGTCATTAAACATCTTTTCCAGAACTAATAGTGATGCACTAATAACGGCACCATCCGCACTAGAAGATTGCCATGTAGACTCTGAAGCAGCCATAGTTTGAACTAGTGGCAGCAGGGCCTCAGAGCCCGAAGATTTGGAGCCACTGCTATTGCTTTTAAAGTTCAAATGTCCTTGTTTTTTTGACATCTTCAGTGGCTTACCTTTGTTTGCTATTAGGATATCAATTTTTAGTGCCAGAAAGGGTCCCAAGGAGCAGGATACCTAAAATAATCGACGGATTAGGCACAGAGCTCCGGGATTGTGCTGCCATCTTGGATGCCGGCTTAGCCACGCCTCCAAATTTCCACTGTTTTAAACCTGTTTGTATGGGCTACTATTCATTGGAAGGGGGTTGGGGTTGTGGGAGGGTGGCGCAGTGGATATTATTTGATCAGTTACCAGTTTTTTGGTTAGAGGGACACTGCAGAGCAATATAATTTTAGGACATGTTTATGGCTAATTCTATTATGTATGCTTCGTGGAATGTAAAAGGGGCTCACTCCAGAGTCAAACATTACCAAATCATTAAGCATTTGAAACAATTATAGTGTAGCATAGTGTTTTTACAGGAAACTCATTTGCTTGCTTCTGAAGGTAATCTTTTTTGCAGTTGGTCAGTGAGACAGGTTTTTACTGCTGGAATCAGTACTAACAATAGAGGAGCAGCCATTTTGATTTCTAAGGTTGTCAATTTTCATTGTAATTGGAGTCTTGAGGACCCCCAGGGTAGGTTTATTTTTGTTAAAGGTATTTTGGATTGTACAGAAGTCCTAATAGGTAGTGTCTATGGGCCCAATGTCGATAACCTATCCTTTTTTAAGGAATTGGCCTCTCTTAGCTCCATTCCTCACGCTCCCCTTGATCATCGGGGAAGACTGGACTATTTCTTTCACCCAAGATCTCAATAGGACCAATAAATCACTTACTGACTTGTCTCCCTCCCAGTGCTCAATTTGTGACATGGCTGACTCTCTAGGGCTAAGTGATCCTTGGCATATATTACAACCGAAGGAAAAATAATATACATTTTATTCCTCAGCCCATGGGCCTTACTCCTGTATCGACTATATTTTGATTAGTTAGATCGCACTGAGTGGAGTGCTGGACTGTGAGATAGCCCCAAGGATCCTTTCTGATCACTCTTTAGTCTGACTAAAGCTTACTTTGATGTCTAATGTCCAGAGGGACACCTCCTGGAAATTAAATAATCAGCTCCTAAAGGATGAATACGTTCTCAATAGAATTAGAGAGCAAATGGAGATCTTCATTTCTCAGACTCTTTAATCTGTTGAAAAGGATTATGTGGAATGGAGTACTTTCAAATATTTTCTTAGGGGTGAATTTATATGATTGCCGACCAAAATCAAACAATGTTGGGAGAAAGAGGCCTCTACTCTTTCTAACCACATCAAGGAGATAGAGAAATCTTTGATATCCCAGACCACAGAGGCTATCCATAGTGAACTGTTGTCTCTCTGTGACAAATATGCAGATCTTTTGTGGGAGAAAGTCGAATATTCCAATTTCAAAACACATTCCAATTGTATAGATCAGAGTGAAAAAGCAGGCAGTTTCTTAGCTTTACACCTTCAGAAGCAGGAAGCCTCTTGTATTATTGACTCTATCAAATCCAAAGGAGATAATTCTATTAAAACATTACCAAGGGAAATTGCTTTGGAGTTTGAAATATATTACAGATTGCTCTATGGGCCTATGAATTATCCCCGCTCGATATCAAGTATTTGTGACTATTTGGCTAATATTCCTCTTCCTACTTTATCTGAAAGTCAGCAGGCCTATTTACTGGACCCTTTAACTCAATAGGACATTTTAGCTGCTAATAATGCTCTGTTTCTCAATAAGGCACCCGGGCCTCATGGCCTTACCCCTAATTTTTATAAAGTATTGGCCAATGACCTTGCTCCTCTGTTACATTGTTTATTCCTCTCTTTATATGACTCTGATATTTTGGGTGGCAGTCTCCTCAAAGCCATGATTGTCTTGCTCCATAAACCTGGTAAGTCTCCATATAATATGGCCAGTTATTCACCTATATCCCTGTTCAATTATGATATTGAAATTCTGTCTAAAATTTTGGCTTCCAGGATTAATGCAGTTTGGGCTGGACTCATAAGTTGTGAACAAGTTGGCGTTATGCCAACTCATTCCTGGGTAGATCATTTACATAAGCTGTCTCACATTTTCTCTGGATCCAGGGATTCCAAGATTCTAGCTGCCTTGGTTTTCCTGGATGCAAAGAAAGCTTTTGATAGAGTTAATTGGTCATTTTTATTTGCCACCCTGGAGACATTTGGTTCCCCCCAGCATTTCTCTATTGGATTAAAGTTATGTGTTCCTGCCCGAGTGCCAGAATCTTTTGTAATGAAGTATTCCCCCTCAATCTTTCCCATATATTCAGGCACTTGGCAAGGATGTCAATTATCTTCCTTGTTATGTAATCTGTATTTGGAGACCCTGATATTGAAACTTAAGTGTAATCCTGACCTGACTGGGGTAAGGGTAGTGTCATGAAATTTACAGATCTCTGCTTATGCAGACGATATCTTGCTGCATGTGACCAATCCCTTAGTATCTATCTCAGCATCACTTTCTACCATCAGGGAATATAGTCTGCTTTCAAATTATAAACTTAATTTAGAAAAGTCGGCAGTTATGCCCCTAAATACTGCTATTTTCAAATTGGATGTTCTATCTCTCAGCCTATCTTGGGCTCCCAAGCAGATTAAATATCTCTGTATTATTCTTTCAAGAAGTATGACTCAACTTAAAAATCTCAGTTTAGATGACTTGTTGGTTATTTTGCAGCAGGATTTAAAGAGATGGAAATCCTTGCATTGACCCTCTGGGGAAGAATAAATAATATTAAAATGAATGTTATCCCCCTTTTATTTTACCCAATTAATATACTTAATATTTGGCTCCCCTCATTGTTGTTTAAACAGGTTCATAGGTTGATTTTAGACTTCATTTGGCTGGGTAAGACACCTAGAAGAGCACATAATTGACTAGCAGCTCCTAAAAAGTCTGGTGGCCTTTGACTTCCACACTTTTCTGTATACTGTTTTGCTAGCCATGTTAGTAAATACTTAAGGTGATCTAGTCAACTCCCAGAAGAAGGGGTTCCAACTTATTCTCCCATTTGGCTCAACTGGAAAGAGAACAGAGCAAAAGGGCTAGCCTTTCTTCTCTGGCTATGTTGTTTACCTCTCCTAAGGTTCTCCCTACAGATCTTAGAGACTCTGCGATAGGTACTTTTGTGCATGATCATTTATTATCCATGCTTATGTGGTACAAGCCCTCTAAAGATGTTTCTCAACCAGTTTTTCATAATCCTAATTTTAAAGTAAGGAACTGGATTTGGATGGATGCCTGGGTACCTCAGTTAGCTGCTGTTAGGGTCTGTGACATGCTCTACAATGGTATATTAAATTCATGTCAGGATATTCTAGCTTCCTTTCAGTAGGACAAAAAGGCAGTATTCAAGATATTTCAACTTTGTCATGTTTTACTCCACTGGATTGGTTCTATGCCTTGGGACATCAAGTTTGCAGAGTTCCTGCAATCAGCGATAGATATAGTGCCACAGCCACATGCAATCTCCAAATTATATTCTCTTTTCTTTCCTAGATTATTCCCTTGTTTTACTGGAGAGTCCCTGTATTGGAATGCAATCTTTTCACAACATGTTTTAAGTGACACAAAATTAGGGAGGATCTTTATGTTTATATTTCCTAGGATAAATTACATCTTATACAATTCTACATTTTGAATAATGTCTATTTTACATCTCCTAAACTAGTTAAGATGGATAGGTTATAATCTCCTTTGTGTAAAGGTGTGATCAGGCTGAAGGCATATTGTTATACATTTTTTGGGACTGTCCTAAAGTGTTTTCTTTATGGAACCTGATTACATCCAGGGCTGACTCTGTTCTTGGTATTGAAAGGGATTTCAGTACAGAAATTTGTATAATTGGGGACTACAGCAGAGTGGCGGTGAAGGAGAGGAGCTATTTCCTGGCTTTAATTTCTCTATCGGTTAAAAAAGTAGTCCTTCACCATTGGCTTGATCAAACCTTAATTACATGCCATGAATGGTTGCAGGAACTCCTGTTTAATTTCCATGTAGAATGGATAATTGCCAGTATTCACAATAGTCTTCCATCTTATAATAAGATGTGGAACAAGCTACACACCTTGTATATGATTTAGTGAGCTGTGGATCAGCCCCAGTCTATAAGTCATAATTTTCTATTTTTATTCTCTTAATTTTTTATTTTTATGCCTTGTTTTTTACAATAGGATTTTCCCATGTGTTTATAATTCTGCTTTCCTAACATGTTGTGTGTCCCTAGGTGATTTTACTATTTGATTGTACTTTGTTGGGATTGGATCGGCCTTGGGGTGGGTGGGATGGGGTGTTGTTGTTTGTTATTGTTTTTGTTTGTATCCTGTAGTGTTATGTTCTGTTTTATGTGTTTTGAACATAATAAAGTATACTGAATTAAAAAAACAAAATGCTGACTAAAGATGATATGACAGTACAGAACTAAGGGCTTGATCCATAAAAGGTTCCCAGTCTCTCTGCAAATGGTGAAGACAGAGACAACCCACATAGTAGTAGTAGAGGTTATTTCTCGGGTGCCCAGTCCCTGGGGTTCTGAATGCTTTACAACAGAAACAATAAAATGAGCCCAAAACTAATTACACAATAAATAACTCTATTCAGTTATAAATATGTGCAAAATACCACAGTAAACACAATAAAACAAAGAAAGAAAAAGGTGACAGCTGAAAAAGGAGTTTCTAAATGGTCCTAAAAGCCTCCTGGAATGGAAAGGACTTCAGGCCCCTCTTTAAAGCCTCCACTGAGGGGGACTCCCATAAAGTATGTGGCAGCCTGTTCTACAGGTAGGCTCAGCCAGAGCAAATGCTCAGTCACCAGAAGTTTTGAGCCTTGCCCTGGAAATGGCTAGAAGGCCCAGCTCAGAGGGATGGAGAGGTGGGAGATCTGATTGGCCAGAAGGTCTCTCAGGTAGCCAGAAATCAGTCCATATACAGTCTTGCAGGTCAGAAAACCAACCTTGAAAGTGATATGCCACTTTACTGGCAGCCAGTGCAGTTCATGCAAGACTAGGGTTATGTGACAGGACATAGGAAGGCCCATGAATAACCTGGCCGCTGTGTTCTGCACCAGCTGCAGGCATTGTAGGACACTTCCACTCACCAAAAGGTACAAAGCATTACAGTAGTCAAGCCTGGATATGACAAATGTATGTACTAATGATGAATGTTCTTCAAGGGGAATCAAGGCTTTTATGCAGGCAATGTTTCAGAAATGATAAATGCCATTCCAGACTACAGCTGACACTTGAGCCTTAAGGGTCAGTGTTTCATATGAACATACAAAATTTCCAGCAGGAACAGGCCTTAATGGTCTATCAAGGCTGCTTGAGTGTGCAGCTCAGTCTAACTTCCCCCTCCTCCCCTTTCCAGCCAGGAGTCAACCCCCCTCCATGTCACATCCCCCACGTCCTCTTCTCTGTGCTGCATCCTCCCATTCTAATGTTCTTTTTCACCCTGTCCCATCCCCCTTGAAAATACCTACAGTATTTGCTGATACCTGTACTACCTCCTCCAGCAGCTCATTCCACCCTGACACCACCCTTTCCATGAAAAAGTGCCTCCTCAATTCCTTCTTAAATCTACACTATCTTCTACTACTTTCAGTCCATTCCCCCTTATTGTACCTTCCCCTTTTAAACTGAAGAGGCCTTCCACTCCAATACTATTTATACCCTGTAGGTACTTGAAAGTTTTTATTATAGTCCCCTTTTCCCTTCTCTCCTCCAGGGAATACATGTTTAGCTCCCACAGCCACTCCTCATGTGGTTTATCCCCCATGCCATGGATCATTTTGGTTGTCCTCTGCTGAACCCTTTCCAGCAACTTGATGTCCTTCTTCAGATAAGGATGCCAAAATTGCACATAGTACTCCAGGTGTGGTTTCACTGGTGACCTGTATAGTGGCAGAATAACTTCCTCCCTCCTAGAGGTGATTCCTCTGGTGGTGCAGTCCAGCATTTTATTTGCTTTTGCTGTTGCCTTATGGCACTGTGCAGTGTTTTATGTCACCCTGACCAACAATCCTAGATCCTTTTCCTCCTCTGAGATGGTCACCGGTATGCCCCCCTGCCACTAGCTGGCTCCTGGGTTCTTAGCTCATAGGTGAATGACCTTGCACTTCTTAGCATTCAATCCCAACTGCCAAATGCCTGACTATTTCTTTAGCCTATCCAGATCTTCCCTGAGCTCCTGTCTCTCCTGCTCTGTGTACACCCTCCCACAGAGCTTAGTATCATCTGCAAATAGCAGATTTTACTTTTGATGCCATCCACTATGTCACCAATAAAGATGTTGAATTGCACCAGTCCGAGTACTGAGCCCTGTAGAACCCACTGGTTACATGTCTAGGTTTGGATAGTTCCCCCACTACCAACACTCTCTGGTTCCTGTCCTATAGCCAGCTCTTGACCAACCTTGGCAGCTTGTGCCCAATTCCCAGGTAACTCAGCTTGCTGATCAGCCTGTCATATGGCACTGAATCGAACACCTTGTTGAAGTCCAGGTACAGGACATCCACCACCTGCCTCCTATTCAGTGATCTTGTGTCCCAGTTGAAAAAGACTGTTGTGTTTGTTTGACAAGCTTTATCCCTGACAAACCCATAGTGCCTATCATCCTGGAGACTATTTATTAGAGTGACTCTGATGAAGTCATCAGCTATGATGCTGAAACATTAGTCTGCATGCCAAGTGGTGAGCTCAGGTGTGTTCAGGGTGTAGCTAGAGCTGAATCTGTGTCGCACTTGAATTTGTGGATGCAAGTCTGTTTAAAGTAACAAATATTAAGAGACAGTGCTTGAATTTACACAGCTCTGAGAAGCGCATTCTGTACACTCTGCATACAGCTGCTTTCTTTTTTGTCTGGTTATGCTGCTAATGATTTTAAATCTGAACTCATTAAATCATGGATTCTTCACTGTATCTGTTGTTAGCCCTTCTGTTCTGAAAACTGCTATTGGAAATTTTACTTGAGCTCTGATTTGGAGTGCTGGCCATCCTGCTTGGTTCCAGCTCTGTGTCTTCCTGTATACTACACCCTGGTAAGTGCACCCTGTGCTTGAAGATAAAAATGTATATCATTGAGCTACTGTTACCTTTGTTTTCTACTCATTTAGTGTGTCTGCCTGATCCTCACTATTTTCAGCTCATCTTCCTTTCTCTTTATCCTAACAACCCTGTCTCTACTGCTTCTTCTCTCCTTTACGTATTTTAAGAAGTCCTTATCCCCTTCCATGATTCCCTGGACCAGCCTTAGTTATTTTGCAACTTTGGCTGCCCAGATCATGCGCCCTGCTTCTTGAGCTGTCTGTATAGACCTCTCTGTCCTCCTCCCTCAAAGTATGCTTGTAAATCTGGAAGGCTGCCCTCTTCCCGCACTTTCTCTGCCACAGTACTGTTAAACCATCTGTGTCTTTTGGTCCTGGAGTTCTTATTATGAACCTTCATGTAAGTGTTTGTGGCCTCCAGATTGATCCCCAGATTCTTCACCTTAGCAGATTCCTCCAAGCTATAGAAGTTCAGAGCAAGGCATTTCTCCTCAACGGTAGCTTCAAAACCCCACCTCCAACCAGGCTCAATCACTAGTACCTCATTCTTACCCAGTTTGAGTCTTAGCCAGCTTGGTGACATCCAGTTCTGAATCTCAGTCAGTAATAAATTTAGCATCTCAACCACATTCAGCATCTCATGTGCAAAAGACAGATACAGCTGGGTATCATCAGTGTAGCATGAAATCCCTATCTGTACCATGCAATTATCCCTTCCAGGAGTAGCATGCACACCAAAAACACCACAGGTGAGAGGACAGATCTCTGGTACACACCACAGAGTAGGTAGTTCAGGAATGAGGAGAAATTCCCCATTACCAAACCTCTACATCCTCTCCCTGAGAAGGGACTCAAACCACCTGATGATAGTGCCAGTAATTCCACAGTACTCCCTGAGACATTCCAACAGCAACCCATGATCTGCAGTGTCAAATGCAGAAAAAAGACTGAGGAGGATGAGTACTGGCCACTCTCCTGTGTCTCTCACTCTAAGAAGGTCATTATACCTTCTGGCTAATGCAGTCTCAGTGCTGTGCCTTGACCTAAATCCAGACTGGAATGGTTCAAAGATGTCAAAGGCCATAAAGCGTTCCTCAAGATGTAGTGCCCCCCCCCATCTTATTGATAACCGTCACTATAAAAGGCAAGTTATAGACTGGCCTATAATTCACCAATAGAGCTGGGCAACGTGAGCAAATTCTAATATTGTGGAATATTCCTGAAATTCTGTAAAATTTCACAGTGTTGTTTGGAAATTGTCAAACATTTTTAATTGGTCATAACTAGATCAGTATTATAGCTAAAATCAGAGATTTGCCATGCATATTGCTTAGGAGAGGATCACAATGTATTCCTAGTTTCACTACATTTGGATGAGTTGCAGAGAAGTTATAGAGGCTCCAATTCTTGCAATTTATTATTCATGTGAACATTTCTGAAAATATTAAAATTACTATTTACCCACCTTTGGGGCTAGGTAACTGAAAATTTATATACATATGTTTGAGGAAGAGTCATAAGAACTGCTAAATAGAGAGGTAATTGGTTGTGTAAATTGTAAGTTACAGGAGATCAAATTTTTGCAATTTTGTTGTTCAATTGTGAGAATATTTTCAGAATATTTTAATGTTTATAATTCCACTATTGCAGATATACTCTCAAGATTTGGCTTGCATACCAAAGTAAATATGTCCTGAAATCTAATTAAGCTGGACAAATGTGGCTTAGTAGGTTAAAATTTACTATTGGCAATTTAGAAATTACTAATTGGCAATATGTTCTCAAAAATGCATTGACACATAATAGATGATGCCTTAAGAATTCCAATTGTGGCATTTAACTTTTACAAAGTACTTGTCACCACTGAATCAATTACCTACATTAGTATTATGGCACTGTAATACCTATCTAACACTCCTGCAATAGTAATGCCCAGCATCATGCTCTATAATGACTAAATATAACCAGATATTTCTGTCACAATGGCCAAAGTTGCAACTACTTTTAGAGCAATAGCAAAAAAATACATTGTTATCTACATGGTTGTTAAAGAGTCAGCAGGTGGTATTGTACGGGAATGATGCTGTATGTGCATTTGCTTCAACCAGTCATTAAGTCAGTGAGCTCTACTGATTGTCTGGAACATAGCAAGAATTCAGGCTAGTGCACGGTGATGTCCATGATTATTCTTTAAGGTTCGTCGCTCAAGATAATGACCTAACAATTGGCACCACAATACTTTTACTATGGAGCCTCCTATGAGTGCTACCTTATTTCTACTTTACGTTGCCTTTACCTACCTCTATAATGGCACCACAAGTGTATGGCTGGGTAAACTGTATGGACATGGCTTTGACAAAATTATCACAACATTTCACAATTTCTCAGAGGCTCATGAAATTCAACTTTAAATACTAATGTTATATTGGAATCTTGGTCTGCTTATAACTTGGCCAGACTTTGAGCAAGATATTAGAGAGTTGACACACACAGCCTCTTTTTTCTTCCATATTTTTTTTCTTCCAGATGGCAGCTCATCTCTCAGGGATATGCCTGTTCACAGGTATATACCCTGATCAAGCTATACCCAGCCATCATTTAGCTGGCTACTGGGGTTTTCTCTCCAACATTTTCCCTTCCATCTCCACTGGTGGGGGTGGTGCCTCTATCAGCCTCACACATACACAGTTTTCAATATGGCAGAAGCCAGCTCCCTGGCTCAGCCACAGGGATCATTGTATTGGTGCAACCTGCCACCAACTCTTGCAACCAAGATGTACTGCCAAGCAGCAGCTGTCTTGGCCATGGCCTGCCTCCAAAAATGACTTCCTGGGCTCACTTCCAAACTAGGGTTATCAATATGGCAGCACAACACTTTGCAACTGGGTCATTGGGGGTGGACTCTAAGCCTGATCCTTAGATCAATGAACCTTGCAAAACTGGCGATATTCCATTCTCTAATTTTAAGATTACACTGGCTTTAAAGTGTGCAGTTTACATAACTGTGAAATGTAATTTTAAAATTTCAAAAGGTTGGAAGAGTATGGCTCAGTCACCTTTAACAAAAGAGAGCAGAACCTTAATACACTTCTGTATGGGCTACTGGAAAGTCGTCATACCAAACTGGGTGCAATTCAAACACTTTGTAAACTAGATGGAAATAACCATACATTATTATTGTGGCAAAATTTTGCAAATGTTTCATGGAAATGTCATGAAATTTCACAGAAGCAAAATCAGTATTTTGCCACAATTTCACTCACAGAAGATAAGTTTTACACAGCCCTATTTGCCAAGCAATCTGAGTCCAAGGATGGTTTCTAAAGGAGAGGCCTAACCAGTGCATTTTTAAGTGGCCCCATCCAAATGGGATCACTGGCCTAATTTGATGAACACTGGACCCAGAAATCCCAGACACCTAACCAAAGGCTCATTGCACCTGGTTCCAGCTCACAAAAGGTGAGCAGCAACTCCAAGATCACCCCACAGGCCTTTTTCCCTGAAAATTACCTAAAACTCTTCCCAGATCTGAGGAAGACATCTGCTTTACCCTGTCAGATCATGACAGCCTAGCTGGGGGAGATCCTGAGCAAAACAGACACCCTGCCAGAGAAAAAACAACAAACTACTCACAATAAGCCAATGAATTTGCTCTCATTGGTTGCAGACAGACATGATTCAGCAGTCTGTCCATAGTCCAGAAGAGCTGAGCTGGTTGACTTCTCCCTGATGCAATTTCCCTAGACAGAAATGGGTTGTATATGAAGAGGTGCAACTGCACCAAAAGCCAAGGCAATGTCCCTATTGTATGTCACCACTGCATCCTCTCATCCTGTTATACTAGCAGTCATCATGCTTGAGAGATCCACCACCACCTGGAGTTCTCCTGGAGACAACCACTTCAAAAGGAAGTAGTGAAGCATTTCCACTGCAGTTGGATTATGGGGGGGGGGGCCAAAATGTGAGTCTTTCTGTGAATTGGTTTGACCAACTGACTGGATCAGTCTCGAGTTTGTTAATCTCGAGACACAGTGAGAAGGAAAATTCCAAGGCATGACCATGTTGATGGGTTGCAGAGGTACCTACCTGTGCAAAGCCCAATGAATCAATCAGCTGGAAGAAATCCTGACCAAACAGTGAGAGTTCTTCTTCCGACCCAGGCATTGAAGTCACCTAGAATCAATGATCTTGGTGACTCCAGTACCCTCTTGGCGATGAAATCCATACTTTCCTGCAGGAACACTCTCTCTCTCTCTCTCTCATGCCCTGGAGACTGATACATGACAAAGATCCTACAGCCTGTGCATAGATCCCCATACACGGTCACACATTCAAAGAGTGATGTTTCACCAACTGGGGGCACAATAAAGTTCATCTTGGATCTAAAACAAATAGCAATCCCCCTGCAATACCTCAGAGGGTAGTGAACTGTGGAACATTCAGCTGGGACAGCCCCCTCAAAAACAGGACCAACATCATCACTTAGCTAGCTTTCCATGATGCAAGCCAGATCAAGTGAAAAGCAAGAAATCTGTCATAATGATTGTCTTATTCCTCATTGATCTGTCATTGCAGAGCACTGCTCTCGGGGGATAAATGGATGCTTCTTGTCTAAGGGCTACCTGCCCATTTGGTTCAGTGGAAGCTCTGGGGATGGGCACCAACCTCATCTGGCCTTTAGGTGCAAGTGCTTATATTTTGTGGTGAACTGGGAACACTGGGAAGGTTAAATGACTTGCTCAGATTAACACAGTATGCATGTCAAGGTTGTGAGACTCAAATCCATATCTGCTGGATGTATCAAGGTTATTCACAGCTCATTACTCTAACCTCTGGGCTATACTGCCAGTTCTTAGACACATTTATTTTATTTTATTTATTTATTAAGAGAAATTGGAATTACAATCCTTTGAGTCATAGACTCCTTTGCAAAGGCTCCACATCAGTTCAGGAAAGCACTAACATTGCATTTAATAACAGTTTATACATAGGTTACTCAGCACAGTGTATTTACATTACATATTTGTTACTGCCTCTAGGGTCTAAGAGGACTCTGAGTCAATAGTTGTGGGTCAAGTCTGGTTACAGAAATTTGGAGGGACATTAGCAGATCCCTGAGTCAGTGTGTATTTACAGCTGGATAGTGGGACATAAGGATGTCATTGTAGGATAAGCTAGGCCTTTAATCTAACTATGCTTTCTATTGGTATACTGATTGGGGGGGGTGTTGGTGGCAGTGACAAGCATCAGAGTTAAGGAGAAAGTTCATGATACCAGATTTTAATTCTCCAAGACTTGGGGCCAGTGAGATGGTGGGTGGTAAGTTGTTGAGGCGGAGGGGTGCACGATAAAGGAAATACCTTTCTCCTAGGGAGGTCCTGCAGTGGAGAACTAGGAGGGAGGTGCTTGCAAAGTGTCTAATGGCTCTACTGTGTGGGACTGGCTGAATGAGGGGGTGGAGGCCTATGGGTGTTACATTCAATAGTATTTTTTTGGCTTGGAGGAAGGTGTGATATTTAAGCCTCCCTTCAAAGGACAGCCAGTCTGCAAGCTTGTAGAGTTCACACATGTGGGTTAGTCTATCACAACCTGTAACCAGATGGCAGGCTCTGTTAAGAGCTAGGTTGATGTCATAGAGGACTGTTTGGTCTGTGGTGCCATAAATTACAATCCCATAGTCCACCAATGAGAGGAAAGAGCAGGGTACGGCAAGACATAGGGCTGGGGGAGGCAGTGCTTATGTCTATAAAGAATCCCCAGTCTGTTGTTAACAGCAGAGAAAAGGTGTTGAATGTGTGTGTGGTAGATGAGGGATGTGTCTAGGGTGACACCCAGGTATTTGAAGGTTGAGGCCTGTTCGAGGAGGATGCCCTGTGCATTGGCTATGGTTAGAGTGGCATTATTGAGAGGGCTTTGATGATGGGCAAAGATCATTGATTTCATCTTGTTATAGTTGAGTACTAAGTGATGCTCAGTGAACCATGATTCTATTTCTCTGAAAAAACCTTGTAGGACAGTTTGGAGGGAGTGAGAATGGGGATGTTTCAGAAAACAACTGCATCATCTGCATAGAGTAGGAGCTTCCCACTGCAGGCTTGAGGGAAGGAGTTTAGGAAGAGAGTGAAAAGCAGTGGTCCTAGAATAGACCCATGCAGGACACCTGTTTGGATTGTTTTAGTGGAGGAGAGGGTGGAGTTGATTTTTACCTGTTGCGTCCGTCTGGAAAGATAGTATTTGAACCAGGAGATAGCTTCAAGGGAGAAACAGTAGGTGGGAAGGGAGTGGAGAAGTAGAGCATGATTGACTGTGTCAAATGCTTTTGTCAAGTCTACATAGATTGCACCTGCTACTGAGTCTTGTTCCAGAGCTTCGTGTATGTACGATGCAAATTTGAGGAGGGTAGTGGTCATGTTGTGTCCCCTCCTGAAGCTGTGTTGTTCTGGGCAGAGCAGATTATGTTTGGCTAAGAAGTCTGAGAGTTGGTCCAACACAATTTTTTCAAGAACCTTTGAGGGGGGGAAGGATCGAGATGGGTCAGTAATTACTAGGGGAAGTGGGGTCACCAGTCTTCAGGATTGGTGTTATAATTCTTTTTTTTCCATAGAGCAGGGAATTGGCTGAGGTGTAGTGACCAGTTTAGTATTTTGATAAGATGTGTCAAGGTCACATCCTGCGTTAGTCAGAGAATTCTGAGGTCAAGGGAATACTGCTATAGCATGAGTTTGCCAAGGCTTTAGATAGGTAGTTCATAGCTTCCCTGCAGGAGATGATACGCAACCTGAAGGGAGGAGAGACCTTAGTGTCTGGGGTGTCCAAGGGGCAGCAAGGGACAGGGGCAAAGACGTTTTGCGGGAGTATGTGACTAAGGTCTGAGAAGGTGGTGTTTAGGGTATCGGAGATGGTATTGGGGTCCTGGGATAGGGCCCCCTCAACTAGAAACTGCGCTGGGGCAGAAGAGATGTTCTTTCCGCTAAGCTCCTTAATATTGTTCCAGAAATGTTTCCCTGAGCCCCATGTGGTGGAGAGGGTTTGCTTATAGTAGTTTGCCTTTGCTTGCCGGATGGCCCAGGTGCACTTGTTTCTGGCTGCTGTGTAGATATGTCTGTCCTGAGGTGTCTGGGAGTTTAGGGCACTATACCAGAGGTTGTCTCTATGGTGCATCTGGTCAAGCAGGGGCTGCGAGATCCATGGGGTAACCTTGTTTTTTTGGATCTGCTTTGTGAAGGGGGCCAAGGTAGCACAGGCAGTGTTAAATGTGGTGATAAAGGAGATGAGGGCAGCATCTACGGTTTGGGCAGTGTAGATGGGTGACCAGTCACAAGAGGTAAGGAACATTTTGAGGCATGAGAGGGCTTCTTTTTTGAGATGCCTTTGGGCTGTAGTTTTAGGGAGGCTGGGTGAGAGTTTATTAGACCACTTGCAGACAACAGGGGAGTGGTCACTTATTGCATCTGGGAGTACTTTAACCCTGGAGAGGTTTTTGGGGTGATTAGTAAGGATGAGGTCAATCAGAGTGGAGGACCCAGTTCTGGGGTCATGTCTGGTGGGGATTGGACAACCTGGGTGAGGTTGTAAGCAAGGCTGGCATCTTTGTAGATAGTAGATGTGGGGGACAGCCAGTTCATGTTGAAGTCACCCATTATAATAACTTCACTCCTGGAAGGGAGATGGGTGATGCTGGTCAGTATAGAATTAAAGGCAGCCTTTTGGTTCATGGGTGGGATGTGTACTGACATAATGTAAAGTGTCTTACCTGGATTGCCCAGGGTGACCCTAATGGCTATAGCTTGGGCACCATGGGCAGGTGGGGAAAGGGGGACAGAAAGGGCATGCAGAGACGTTTTGATGTAGATGGCACAACCACCTCCCCACTTGCCTAGTCTGTCATTTCGGAAGATGGAGTAGCCATTGAGGGTGACCGAGGCATCTGGGATGTGTTTTGAGAGCCAGGTCTCTGATAATGCAAGGATGTCAGGGTCATGTTGTGCGATCCAGTGCTGGAGATGAGTGAATTTCTTGAGTAGGCTACAGATATTGAGGGAGGTCAGTAGAAGGTTGCTATGTCTAACCTCCTTGGAAACTCCAGAAGCAGAGGGTCCTGGATTAGGATGCACGTTGCCTGAGAGTAGTAGTAGTAGGAGAGTATGACGAAGAAGAGCTAACCTTCGCAGTTTGGGTGCAGAGCAACAAAGCCGAGGTGCCATTTGGATTTTGGTGGGCCAGCTCATTATTGGGAGAGAGCGGACAAGGTGGGCTATCAGGGTTGGAGCCAAAGTGGGATGTGGGCTGCTTGGGAGGGTCTGGTGGTGAGAAAGAGTGAAATTTCAAGGAGGTCCCAATGATAGTGCAGCTTAGGTAATGGGTGTAATTGTTGCTGACTTGGTCAGGGATGATTGAAGATGGAAAGTACTAGAGGGTGGGTGCACTACGGGGTCAATTAGTGGATCAGGCTAGTGGGTCCCATAGTAGAGGTTCAACCACTGTGTTAGTGGGAGGAGGGAGATAGAAAAATGGAAGCATTGTGGTGCTTAGGATAAGCACTCTAATGTAGATTTCCATGTTTGTTTTTTTTTGTCCTGAGTGAATTGTTTAAGGCAATTAGATGGGCTGGGGGCCTCTAGTGGTGAGTGAGTATAGGCTGCAGATGACAGAGTGGGTGGAAAGGTTTTGTACAATCATGTGATCTTGAGTACATAAGTCAGTGTTGGGCATGGGTAGTGGTGGGGGCAGTGGGGCAGCCGGCGCAGAGCGCCAGCGGGGCCAACAACAGTACCATGCAGTGCTTGTGAGCGGTAACTCGGTCAGGCTCCTTCAGGGCTTTTTGATCTGTACCTGCACAAATTTCAGCATGGGGGAGGGCTGCTTCGGGACCTTCATGACGACCTCACAGCACAGTGGTCAAGCTGTGGACAAAGGAGAGGTAAAAGGCACAGGGTTAAGTAGGGTAGGAGACTGGTGAGTGGTCTAATAATTCCTAGCAGCTTTGGACACACATTAATTGCTGAGCTGGTGCCACAATTGTAATCGGAGAGAGGGTGCCACAAATGCAATCGAAGTAAAAGATCTTAGCTTACTGAACTGCTCTGGTTTGCACTTGCAGTTTCCAAGCTATAAAATAAGGCAGACTTTAAGTTCAAGGAATGGCAAGAGTAGCAGCTCCTGCAGGCTGCTAAATATAAATCAAAGTTAATGGCAGGTACAACAGGTAGCCCTTTGTTGAATGGGGTGAATAAATCAACTGACTTGGGTTGCTAGCAGGCTGGGCAGTTTAACTTTAAATTAAGTTAAGCCTGGTTGCAACTGGGTGCATCCTGGTTCCCACTAAACTTACAGTGGCCCCCAGTTAGCACCAGCCAGACTTCACCATCTACCATCCTGCCTCCTAATGATGCCAGCCTCCCCGCAGGGCCTATACGCCACCACTGATGGGGGAAGTTCATCAAATGGGTGAAAGTCTATCAGCTGGGATGGGGAGTAGCTAAGCCTAGAGGCCCTGAGTCCCAAGCACATATTGCCATCATATTAAACAACCCTCTCACTCATCAACAACAGTCCTCTAGCTCTTATAATTCCCATCCATCCCACACACACTTTTTCTCTAACCACCTAGCCCACACTGCAAATCTACACACACACACACACACACACACGCTAATGAAGAATAAATACTAACCAAGCACTCAAACATTTAAATCTCACAACCAACCCACTCCCACCTATGACCTTTACATTAGAATAAAACTTTGACTTTACTTTTAAAAAGGAGAATCCATAACTAACTGTGCCAGTTTAGGTGCATGTAAATGGATGGAAATAATGTTGAAAATATGTCCATGTCATTTGCTGCAGAAATGCAAATTCAAAGCCTCTGCTCTTACCAGATGAAGTAAAGATACACTCAAAACCAAAGAAGATGCTTTAGGCTGCTCTCCAACTGCACTGCGTGCGGTTTTGGAGACCTCATCTAAGCAAGGACATAGACAGGATGGAAGCAGTCCAGAGGAGGGCAACTAAAATGGTGCATGGTCTACATCAGAAACCATATGAAGAGAGACTGAGAGAGCTTAATATGTATACCCTTGATGAAAGGAATGACAGGGGGGACATGATAAAAACTTTTAAGTACCTCAAGGGAATCAACAAAGTCCAGGAGGGTAGCATCTTTCACAAAAAGAGATGTGTAAGAACAAGGGGGCACAATTTAAAGTTAGAGGGGGGACGGCTCAGGGGTAATGTGAGGAAATTCTTTTTCATGGAGAGAGTGGTGGGCACTTGGAACTGCCTTCCTGGAGAGGTTGTGTGGTCTAAAACAGTGGGGGAATTCAAACATGCATGGGACAGACATAAGGCAATTATAGTGGGGGGTTGCAGGAAGTAGGCTGTTGGTTAACTAGAATCTGCAGCTTATCCAATAGGTAGGGAAATGGGCATACTGGGTGGGCCAAGTGGTCCTTATCTGCTGTCAAAGTCTTTGTTTCTGTGTAGCCCAAAGCAATGTCACAATCAAAACTGAAAGAGGTAGATTTGAACCTATGGGTTCTCTCTCCACTCATGGCCTTGAAGTGCACAGTAGTCCTATTCTGTTCAGGTAGACTGACCCACCAAAGCAAGTCCCAAAGAAGTACTCCAGGGGGTATGGTGGTATGATGATTCACTCCTCTCTTCCTTCTCCACCACACAGTCCACAGTTCACCAACAGGCAGTGACCATGCAAAAAAAAGGGGTCAATTAGGATTCACTGTACAGCTGAACTCCTAGCTACAACCCGACAGTCAGCATCCAAGGCTAAGCATGCAGAATACTCAGCTCACTCTCTGTCCATGCAGAGAGTGGGCTGATCAGAACCAGGTGGGAAGAGACCTCACCCATGCTGAACTCTGACCATATTCTTCACAGCACACTTTGAACTGCTCTATAAACCATGCTCTCCAACTCCTCTGGGACTGATGCCAGCTCCAGCAACAGTACAGCTGTGGACAACGCTGCTGACTCCATTTCATGCCACAGTGTTCAAACTTATTGCAGGTCACCAATCACTTGAGCACCACAGCACTGCAGGTGTACTACAGTAGGTAAAAGTTTAGCAAAGGGTTTAATATTACAAAAAAATATTAGAAATATAATCAAAAAATTGCACAGAGGCATTATCTAAGTAAAAAATAAATAAAAAATGATAACGTTCCATCCACTGTCTCACTCAGGGGAGGCCCTATCTACCACTCTACCCCACTAACACTACTAACTACATTCTAAAACAATGAAAACAACTAAAAAATGGGCACATCTAAAAGTCCTGGAAAAGGGCAATATTACTTCCAGGCAAATTCAAAACTTGGATTCTGTGCCAGCAGTCAAGATGGATGGTTGAGTTTTGTGCTTTTCTCCCGCCCATATTGTAATCTCTTATCATCTGCAGTCTAAGCAGCTCTAACCTTTTTTATTTTCCTTTCCTAAAGTCCCTCTGTTGTGCACTTGCTGATGCTCTGGTTTTCTTTACTTGGGATGGCTGACCACTGGACTTATGTGATCCTCCTTGGTCTGTGTCTCCCATGTGTAGTAGGCCCACACTGTTGGCAGTTCTCCTGGACTGCAATTCCTGCCTCCAATGATGGTGCACTCAGTGTAGGCACTGTAGAATATGAAAGAACTGCTCAACCAGATCATGAAAGATGTCGTGGATTTAAAATTAATGGTTGCTCAAACTGCCAGAGACCTTAAAGCTCTGAGCAGCAGCATTACACAAACTGAGACCTAGATTGCCCAGGACCTTAAAGATCTGAGCAGCAACGTTACATAAACTAAGAAGCAACTTGCTCAGGTGGAGTGGTGCACAGATAAATAGCATGGTGCTGTCTGGGCCCAGTCAGCTACAATCAAATATCTGCTGCAAAAAGTTGATGGGGAACCAGGCTTGTCAGAACAATATCAATTTTGTCTGGTTCCTGGAGGGGGCTGAAGGCAGTCATGTGCTTAATTTACTGGAATCTACCTTCCCCAAAGCTTCTCAATGCTCAAGGTTGCTCACTGGTCGAAACTGAGTGGGCTCATCATTCATTTTCTCCCCCACCACAATCTGGTACAAGACCATGGCCAGTCTTAGATAAACTTCTACATTACCATGTAAAAGAAAATATTTTGCATTTGGCTCATATGTAGGGCCCCTTGTAATGAAGGGTCATACCACTTAATTGTTCCAGGAGTTTTCTGTAGAACTTTTTCAAAGGTAGAGGGCCTTTGCTGCACTCAGCAAACATATCCATGCCTGCAGGGCTCAGTTCAGTATGCCATACCCTGCTACTATCTGTGCTGTCATCAATGGGTTACCCCAGGACAATGACTGTCAAGCAGCAGCTGCTCACCTCCTGACCACCCTGGTACCCCTGAATATCAGTTCCTCAGCTCCTCAACCTTCTGACAAAAGGGCTGTAGCAGCCACAACACCAGTGGATACCACATCCCACTGCTAGGGTGTGGAGTGAAAGGGCCCTTCTCCAGAGGACAGCCACCCTACAAAAAAGTGTGTGTTGCCTAGAAGAACTGAGGGAAGGTGATGGACATGGTGACAGAACAACAAACCTCAACAAACCAATTTGCAGTGCTACAGCAGGATGCACCACGTGAGGATCAACAAGACACCTCAACAGCAGTAGTCTCAGCTGCAGCACCATCAGTCCTTTCTCCATGCAAATCATGGGTTGCTGTAGCTGCTTCCACACTGTTACCAGTTTCTGCCTTTTATTTATTTATTTATTGATAGGTATCAGAGTACACCAGTGGCTCATTTACAAATGTTCCATGTCTTGATGCATTGGCAAGTAAACAAACAGTTAACAAAAATAGGTGTTACAAGGAAGAAAAGAGGTACAATAGTAAATAAACAGCTAACAAGATATGTGTTACATGGAAATATGTGTTACAAGGAAATTGGAGGAAGATTAGGAACACCTAGAGGCCTTGTCGATGATTGAGAAATCTTATTAAACAAACAAAGCTCTAAAATTGAAAACCAAGTGGCCTTGGAAAAGTGGAAGATAAAAGAGGAGGCAGCAGCTAACTGTTGCGGAAATCAACAGGTGGGCCAGCTGCTAAAGGTTGGGAGGAAGGATGGAGGAGTGGAGGTGGGAGGCAGCGAAAGGTCATTGTAAGGAGGCAATGGAGGGGCATTGGGGAGATGGGGGAAGGGGATATGGTAGAGGGGTGAAAATTAGTGAGGGGGAGAGGGAGAAGGAGAGGAGGGTGGATTTGTGTGAGAGGAGAAGCCTGACAAGGGGCTTGGTTATAAGAAGCAGTCACAGGAAGCACTAGCCACAAGGTGTTGGTGAAGTTTGCACTTAAAAGCGCCTAGTGTAGGAGTGTTGGAGATATCCAAAGGAAGGGAGTTGAATCAGTCTGCAGCCCTGATGCTGAAGGACCATTGTCCTTGGGTGGTTCTGCAGTGAGGTACAGAAAATGATTGACTCTCCATCCTTCTAGTTGTGCGTGGGACACAGTAGGTGGTAAGCATGTTCTGGACCCCGGGTGGCACAAGAGCCAAGGAGGTCTCTTTGGCTAGAATGTAAGTCTGGTACTTTAGTCTGGTGGAGAGTTGGAGCCAGTTTGCCTGCTTGTAAATGTCATGAATGTGAGAGATGGTCTGCTGAGATGAGAAGCCGACAGGTCTTGTTAAGGGCTAATGCTATGCGTTGCAGGGCAGTGTCAGTGGCTGATCCATATATCCGGAGACCATAGTCGATTGTTGAGGTGACAGAGCTCTGGATGGAGAGATTTAGGGCTTCAGTTGTCAGACAGTGTTTATGTTTGTATAACAACCCAATGCGGGTATTCACTGCCTTTGCGATGTTATCAATGTGTTTGGAAAAAGACAGAGTGCAGTCAAGGGTCTCACCCAGATATTTGAACTGGTCCACCTGTTCCAGGGTGACACCCATGTTGTTTCTTACAATTAATTCATGGTCTTTATATTTATTGTGGGTTCCATGGAATAACCTTGTTTTGTTTTTTTTGGTAGTTGAGGATGAGTTTGTGTGCCTTAAACCAGGCTTGTACTTCTGTAAAACTTTTCAACAGTTGTGGCTGTAATAGAGACGGTTCTGGACTACAAGTGAAAATTAGTGCATCGTCAGCATACAGAAGTATTCAGTCCTGACTGGAGGCAGGGACATTATTTAGAAAAATTCTGAAAAGCAGTGGGCCCAGGATGGATCCTTGGGGAACTCCAGAGCAGACAAGAAGGAAGGTTGAGAGAGATTGACCAATTCTGACCTTGTTGGGTACGGTTACTGAGGTAGCTATGAAACCAGCGGGTTGTATCAATTGAGAGACCTACTAAAGATAATTGTTAAGTCAGCAGGGAATGGCTGACTGTGTTAAACACCTTGTCAGATAGACAAATGGAGCACCAACAAGTTGGCCCTGGTCTAGGGCATGTTGAATGAAGGTGGAGAATTCAAGGATCACTGTGGTGGTACTGTGCCCTTTATGAAAGCCGTGCTGCTGAGAACATTGTAGATTGTATTTTTCAAGGTACTCAGTTGATCAGCAGCTGTTCATTCCAGAGCTTACGAAAGTGGAGGAAGTATAGAGATTGGCCTTTTGTTGTTAGGAAGAGTTTTGTCCCCACATTTGTGAATGGGAGTCACCATGGCCGATTTTCATTTTGGGGAGAATTGGGAACACATAACGGAGAGGCTGAGAATTTTAGTTAGAGGTGAAATGACTTTGTCAATGGTAAGGGTGAGGAGTTTCAGGTCAAGGGAGTCTTCACTGTATCTAGACTTTCTGAGCACTTTAAGAAGGTACTTTTTGGCTAGGCTTTCAGAAACAACTTTGAAGTAGAAAGGTGGGTGACCCTGAAGCAGACCAGGATCACTGGGGATTGTGGAGTCAGAGGAAGGGTCAAAAACATCAGAGGGTAGCATGTGACTAAGGTTTGAAAAGGTGGTGTTAAAAGCATTAGCTATGGTTATGGGGTCCTTGGTGATGATGCCATCTGTGTTCAGTGTTGAGGGAATTATTCTGGGTTCCTTCTCTGTTGCTTCAGTGAGGTTGCTCCAAAACTTTCTCCCATATTTTCAGGTGCTGGCAAGTGTGCTTCTGTAACAGTTGGCTTTCTCAAGGTGAATAGTACAGGTGCAGGCATTTCTGGCAGTTTTATATGCATGTATGTCAGCAATAGAGCCACCTGACCCCTGGCCAGGGCTCTTTAAGCCTGAATGATCCGCATGCATAGCCAGTGAAGCCAAAAAGTCCAAATACAGCTACGGTCCAGGCTGACAGGTGTGCTCTTTATTTTCATTTGGTTTTCTTCTGTGTATGGGGATTTCCTGTGGGTGTGACTCTGAACTGTACAATTCCCACTCCCATAAGGATATTTATTTCTCCGTAGGCCAAGGGACAGGTGGGATTCAACCTCTGTGCTCTTGCTGAGGGAGCACTGCTGCACATAGGATCCACTTAGAGCTTTGGACTGTGCCCATTATGGATGGCTACTCTACTCTGCTGCCAATTAGACTGTGGTATCATTGGAACTCTTTGCTCATGGACACATTCTCCAATGGACATTTATTGCATTTACCATATATGTTCACCTTCTGCTTTTTGGCATGTAGATTCACTTGGGAGGGCTGCTCCTACCTCTGTATTTCTTTATGCATGCATTGGATCAATGCTTTGGGATCTGGGTCCCCTTCCCTGATATTCCTTCTATAGTATGAGACTGTTGGTGGATGAGGGAGCACCCCAGATAGCATGTTTATCCCTCAGTCTGTACAGGTGCCAGTGTGAGAAGTTGGCCTCTGGTGATGATAGTTCCTAACTACCTATGGCAGTTCCCGCTCCTAAGCAGTGTTAGTTCTGAAGGGGGTTGGTGTCCTGGGTCCTGCTGCCCAGTTCAGGCATCTCCTGGCTGACTGGCAGACTTGTCCTGGGATGAGCTGGGGTATATCCCTCTTGCAATTGCTCAGATCAGTTCTCCTGTTCTTTGTTCCTTGCATATGGATCTGACAAAAGGGGCATCGTGGGGCCTCCCCTCACCTTCCCTCAATGTTTACCTTGTGTTCTGCATTATACCAAGGCTTGACCTTTTCTCCTGCTCCCTCTTGTTGAGGGCCAGCTCTATCAACCACCCTGTACCCAGGTTTTGCCATGATCCCCCTCTCCCCAGCTGCAGTGGTGGAGGGACCCTGATCTGACATGCTTTAACAGGATACATCATTCTTTGTTGTTGGTATATGTAGCGTGGTGGTAGGGACAATGTGGATGGTTAGGCTTATTCTTCTACCTTAGTTTCATTTCATATGGGGGAAGAGGGTGGGGTTTTTGGTTTTCTCTCTGCCTCAGCTAGTCCTTGCCATTCAGAGGGATACCCTGGGATTGGTCTCTCTTTTAGTTTGTGGATGGGTTTTCACACTCTCTGGAATGTACCCCTGGAATGGGGTTGTGGAAACCTTGGGGTCATGTTATGCCCCCAGCTGCTCAAGCAGCACTCTTCTCATGGATTGTGGCTTTCTCTTTGGTGGTGTTTGTTTACCCTGTTGAGACATTGGATCATTTGATCATGTTACCATTGCCCAAACACTGGAGAAAGCCCTGCCCCCACCTCCTGCACCTGAGGTGTGTGAGTGGTGATGAGGGACTGCAAGTTTTGCTTCTCATGCTCTTGGTATGTTCCGTTGTTTGGCATGGACTGTTGTAAAAAGTGTATATAGTTTTGGAAATGTAAGTTCGTGCCTGAAGTGTGTTCACAAGTCTGCTACCTAAGGGGGGGGGGGGCTTCTCTTGCTGGTGTGGGGAGGGGAGGATTTCCCATGGTTATTTCCTTATAATGAGGTTCCTGAGTTGTGGGCTCCTCCCTTTACTACTTCCCATGCCTCAGCCATCTCCTTACTGCATTTTTGCACAATTTCCAAATGCCTAATTTTTGTTGCTTTACTTGGAATATCGAGGGCCTCAACTCCCCCATTAAGAGGAAAGCCATGCTCTCTCACTTACGCAAGTTAAAAGTCAGGTAGCAGTCCTTCAACTAACTAAATTGATGGAGGAGGAGGTGAAAACATTGTGCAGGGAGTGGGTCAGATTAGAGGGTCACAGTTTTTCCCCTAAGACCAAGAGGAGGGTCTTCATCTTAATTCATAAAACCCTTAGGTGAACTGTCCAATACACCTGCTCAGACAACCTAGGGGGTTGGCTTGTGATCAGGTTCTCCACACTGGAGAGTCCTCTGGTAGTTGAAGAAGTATATGGTCCTTATAATGATTCTTCAGACTTTATTGCTTCCCTGATCCAGGTTACCATGGACCTTACTAAAGAAAAGGGGTACCCTGTATTTTGGAGGGTGATTTAAACCTCACCCCTTATTCGACAGGTCTAACTCCTCTACTGAGGCCAATCCTAGAGCTTCTCAGATGGTGCAGAAAATGATGGATGAACTGTCCCTGTCAGATGTCTGGCGCTTGTTGAACCCCACAAGCCACATCCAGTATTACTCCAATATCACGCCAGCTCAGGCCTTGGACAGTCATCTGGGTTTTGGCTGACCTCTCCCAAGATTCAACATTCAGCCATCCAATCCAGGATTGTGCCAATTGTGATACTGAACCATGCTCCAGTTTTCCTTTTGGTGGTTTTGGGGTGCCTCTTTTTCTTTTTTTGCCATAAAGATTTTTATTGATTTTTCAAAATAGTTCACAAAACAGTTACATACAAATTAAATAAGCAACCACAGAACAATATACAAGCAATAGCCAATGTACAATGAACATAGTTCTCTAGTATCAATAAGCAATATTCTGGGACTCAAGTGGAGTTAAATATATCCGCACAATCAAACCAGTCTACAGCAGTGGGAGGAGAAGGGTGAAACTACTTACCATTAGTCCAAAAATAATACCGTATAATAGGAACCAAGTACAGATTTCATAAAAATACCTAGCATATAAATAGATTGTGTCAATTACAGGACCTTTAAGAGGAAAAGGAGTATTATAGAACATCAAAGCAAATGCTATTAAAGTAGGTGTGAATCATAACAACTGCATACCAATATTAGGTAAACATAGGGAATGGTGAGTGGGAGTCCACTCTCACAGCATTTAGGCCAGAATAACAATAATCATAGCTATCATATTGGGAACAATAGTCTTGCAATAACATGCAAAGAGAGCGATTTGGGCATAAAAATAACCGCAGATTTAAAGTTTAGCTCACATTGTAAACAGCAGGTTAAAAGAGCTAACCAGAGCCTTAACTGCACCCTGTGACATATTTCTAGCAGGAATAAGAGCGTTATTATGCCATTGTATGGAGCCCTGGTGAGACCACATCTGGAATATTGTGTCCAGGTGTGGTCTCCCCACAAAAGAGAGGATATTTTTAGAATCAAGAGTGTGCAACGTAGGGCCACCAAATCAGTAACTGAATTAAAAAAGTTTTCAAATGAGGAGAGATTGAATAAACTTAAATTATATTCGCTACACTATCGAAGATTAAGGGGTGATCTATGTATGATGTTTAAAATATCTAAAGATAATGCAATTAGAGAAGATCTTAGAATATCATATAAGTCGGGGTGGTCCAGAGCTAGAAGGCACAACATGCAATTGGACTTGCCAAAATGGAACACAAACCTAAGGAAACACTGGTTTACTGTTAAAGTGGTGACTGTATGGAATAGTCTACCTGCATATGTGGTGAACAGTACAAGCATGGAAATGTATAAAAATATGCTGGACACTTTTTTTTGTGATAAAACCACTATATTCTAATCCTATTGACTGGTAAGCATTATGGATGTAAATCCCACAGCTTGTAATTACTTATGCTACTTATGATACAGTTGGGGAGACAAACAACGTAGGGCCCATAAAAGATCAACCATCTGGTCATCCTCGGGGGGCAGGTCTGGGAAATTTGGAAAAAAAGGGCTGCCAAATTCGATCAAAAAGTGGGAGTTTACCCAGCAGTTGATGGGAGGTCTATTCGTACCTGTCTGTTAGAGATAATAAATGAAACCATTTATCATAGGAAGGAGAACCAGAGGAATGCCAGTCCTAAGCATTAACTCTCTTTGCTACTATAAAAGCACAGTTAGCCCAGGAAACCTGGGATTTGGAAAGTGGCACAGCCTGCTGGAGAGGCCTAACAAAGCAAACTGAGGGTCACTCAACCTAGGCAAGGGAATGACTGAGGAGCAGATGGCCCAAATGTTTGACCAGTAAGAGGGACCTCTTTTTCTGGAGGGCAAAGAATTCCTTTCCTTGGTTAGAAACACCAAACAACTTTTCTCAGTACAGTCAGGCCACTGCAAGGCAATTTTAAATCTGTGGGAGTCACACTTTTCCTTTCACATTTCTTCTTTTCCTTGGCTAGGGGAGTTGTGGAGGAATACTTTACTCTTACTGAGCCCTATTCATGAACAGGTGGGTTATACATGCCCGAGGTGTGTACCCTGCCAGCGAACCTACATGGCCCCGGACAAGTGCAGGGTGCACAGTATACCTGACCGCAAGCACCAGTAGGATGCCTGTCTGTGGCCATGCCCCCCTCAGCATGCACGGTCACCTGGGCGGTTGGGGCAGAGAAGCGGAACTGGGCAGGAATCCAATCAGATACCCATACTGGGTCCCTCAATGGATCCTTTGTGACCATGTGGTAGGAACACAGTCCAGGAGGATGCCATATACTGTGGCAACATCAGACTGCCTGAGGAGCACTCTCCTGAGCTGTGGCCCCAGCCCTCCCCTTCAGCCTAGTGGGCTGGGGGAGGCACAGATGTATGTTGCTCGGTGCCGCCATGAGTGGCTGCCAGAGAACACAGGGCCATGTACCAGGTTACACTTGGTCTTGGCTGGCATAACCCGTACCCCTGAGCCTGACACTATGCAGCTTTGTGAATGCCACATAGTGCAGGCATGACCCTGACACACCCCAGTGCAGTGCTCCTCGATTGTCCTGGGAGGTGGCTGTGTATGTGCCTTTTGCACCCATGGTGAATTCTGTCAGGGGTCTGCAGGACCATCACTGTGTGGCATTCATACTTAAGGTTGCCTATGCACCTCGGATATGTGGCACAAAGGCAACTTTTATGTTAGTGCATAAGGCCAAATGATACTAAGGGGGTGAGTAAGGCATCACTTTGGGAGGCCGTTATGACCATCATGTAGGGCCGTATCATGCAGTATGCTGAAAAGCATATGAGGGTGTGTGAAATGGAGGAAAAACTCCTCATGTCAAAACTGAGTGACCTGGAAATGGCAGTTAAGGCTGCCCTACACAAGAAACAGTGATCAGAACTTTCTGTGGTAATGGTGACGGAAAAGGAGCAGCTTAATACTTTGCTGTCTAGGCAGTTGGAGATCGCTTTACTGTAAATAGGACCTGCTATAAATTTTGGGCTGCAGGTGAGAAACCCTTGAAGCTCCTGTTTTCAGTCTCAGGAACAGGCAAGTCAAATGGCATATTCCTGCTCTCTGTAATATGCAGGGGTCTACAGCCAAAAATCCTGTGGACATCAACACAGTTATGTCAGGTTTTTAAAAGACTGTGTAGCCTTCCTATGGGGACTTAATAACTACTTGTTTGAGACTTTCTTTGCTTCATGAACTTTCCTTCGCTTGTGTCCGATCCATCTCCAGGAGTTAGAAACCCCATTATTGGAGCGGGAAACTGGTGGGGCTCTACTAGCCCTCAACAACATAAGGCTTCAAGGGAGAGGGAGAGGGATCACACTGGATCTATACCATCATCTGGCTCCCCAGATCACCTTCCTTCTTTGTGACATGTTCTAGGAAGCTCAATTCAAGGGAGAATTACCCCTACCTTAAATAAGGCAATCATTACAGTTTTGCCCAAGGAGGGAAAAGACCTACACAATCCTACCAGTTACAGCCCCATCTCATTGATAAAGGCAGATGCAAAAATTCTGGCAAAAACTGTAGCAGCCTGTCTTGGAACAACAGGATCTCATTTACCCCTCTAAGACGGGGTCTGCCAAGGGCCATTTGAGCATGGACTACCTCTGGTCTCTCACTAATGCTTTTCCAAGTAGTACAGTGTAGCTCTACTCCTGCTGCAGCTATAGCCATTGACTTTGAAAAGGTTTTTGATTCAGTGGAGTGTGGCTATCTGTTTCAGCTTCTGCAGCAGATGGGGTTTGGACCTCAGTTTTTGGGTTGATAAATGTTCTTTATGCCTGTCCAAAAGCTAAGGTGCTGTCCAGTGGCATGATGTCTTCTCCTTTCTGTTTGTCCAAAGGCACTAGGCAAGTCTGTCCCTTCTGCTCCCTTTTTTTTGCCCTACCTTTAGCACCCTTGGCAATTGCCATCCACTCCCATCCTGTCTTTGCAGGGTTAGAGATTGGGAGCATTGATTAAAGGACAAAGCTGTATGCAGATGACCTCCAAGTATTGCTTTTGGATATGCCTGCCATGATCTGTCCTCTATTGAGCCTTCTGGAATGGTTTTCTGTCATTATATATTTGAAGATCACCCATCAAAAACGGTGATCCTCCCACTCATTAGCTGATGTTTCCAAGCACATTTATGCATCTAGATCTCTGACAATCCACCCTTGCTATCCATTATTTAGGCATCCAACTTTCTTGAGATCTCTCACAGCTTTGCAAACTGACCTTGGCCCTCTTGTTGGCAAGCTTACAGTGGGACTGTGTCAGATGGGTGCAATTACATTTATCTCTGGTGGGCAAAATCTCTGCAGTAAAAATAATAATCTCTCCCAAGCTCCTCCATTGGCTGTCCCATCTTCTAATTCATGTGGCCCACTCTTGATTCTCCAAGATAGAAGCCGTAATTGGGAAGTTCCTTTGGGATGGCAAAGCTCCCAATTTTAGCCCTGCCAAACTTCAGTCAAAGTGAAGGGGAGTGGCTAGGGGTAATATTGGCTACATGCGTACCATTTGGCATTCATTGAGGGCAAATGGTGGGATCATTTGGCTGCCTGGCAGCCTCCATTCCCCTATGGGTATTGGAGGGAAATCTCAGTTCCATCCAGAAACCCTCCCTTCTACAATATCTTCCTCCCAGTTTCCTAACACAGCAAGGATGACTATCTGGGCATCAGTACATACCTAGAAGCAACTAGACAGATTGAATAAACTCCCACTGACTACTGTCTCCTGGATGCCTCTCTTGAGCAACCCTCTTCTGCTGATAAACCAGTGTCACATACATTGGAAGCACCTGCAAGATGCTGTTGTCTGTAGGATCTGAGATCTTTGTATTCTGGGCTACCTGATTGTAGATTGTTTTGAGAACCTGCACACCTGATATGGGATCCCACAGACAGACCTGTCACATTACCTCCAGGTAACATTTCCCATTATCACCTCTGTTAAAATGTGCTTCTAAGTCACCCCCTTCAAATTGTCCTCTAACAGGATAGACCTCCACCTCAAAGGTTGTAATAGTAAAATTTATCAATTTGTTATTGCAGCTATTCTGGATCAAACTTTTGTAAAGCCCACCAGAAATGGGTAACATTTCTTAATAGACAATTATTTGATCAAACTGGAAGGGGTGTTGGGTATCATCTAAGGCAGCATTTTTAGATCTGCACAGTCTGTTAATTCAGAACAGAGTACTTCATTCCTGGTACCATACCTCAGACAGGCTTAAGCAGATGGGCTTACATCTAGATGACAGGCTGTGGTGGTGTCTATAACTAGGTGGGACCATTTTTCATGTACTTTGGAGCTGCTGAGGCATACAACCCTTTTGGAAGATGGTCCTGAAGGCCTGTGAGATGGTTTTAGGCCTGATTTACCTGTTTCTCTGGATACCATTTTACTTGCACTCCCATCTAATGGCTGGTCCACACAAGACCACCCCTCCTTTGGCACATATCAGTAAGTGTGGAGGCCAAACACCTCTTGCTCAAAAACTGGAATACTGTTGTGATTACCACAGTGCATGAATGGTTAGAGGAAGTAGCCATCCTAGCTTCCCTGTCTAGAATGGTGCACTTTGCCCAGGGTTCCTTAACCAGGTATTATCAGTGCCAGAAGCTGTATATGAAATCTGATCTAAACCAGTTTGATCCCAGCTCCCATTTTAAAGAAAGGGTGCAATAACTTAAACCCAGATGATGCAAATAACCTGATAGCACATTTTTGTATCTCTCGGTGATATCCCTTCTGCTGACTGTTAATATGGCTCTAAGTGCAGAAAAGGTACCCCTTCCCAGACTTGGCAGGCCTCCTGGTATATAATCCATGATATGTATTAGTGTACTGAGGTACTGTGATTTATGACACTGCTGAGTTATTTTTTCTTCAGATGTTTTGTTCTGTATCTTCTGCTGAACTGTTCTGCAATGATCACAAGTAATATTACATTTTCTTGTTGTATGTTTCTTCACCTTTTTGTGACTTATTTGTTTATTATTGTACACTTGCTCTGGACATGGAAACTTTGTAAATGAACCTCTAGTTCAAATATACTTTATAATCCTAGAATTTAATAAATAAATAAGTAAATGTGGTTTTGTGACCTTCAATAAAAATTATTAACCCCTCTGCAAAAAAAAAAAAACAGCTTAGATACTCCAAAGCATTAATCAAAGCTGTGTAACTGTGGAATTTTTAGAGCTCAAACAGGAGCATTAACTGATAGCACACCAAGCCTGGCAGCTATGGTCAGTAAGTAATACTATTTAATACTCTAGCTGATTTGATACACAGAGACAAATGATGTACAACCCTATATTCTTCCTCATGGGACCTTACATGCAGGATCCACTAAATACAGGATGTCACCATCAAGGCACTTCACAGTATCCACAGAGGTGATGTGTGCCACCTCCACACCCAATCCTTGTCCCTTGTACCTGTCTATGTGAGTGGGATGGGGCTGTGGGTTGCTATATGCCCAATTTTGAGTCAATTTTCCATTTTGCAGAGGGCTGGCAGAGGGGCGATCACTACACCTAACTAGGGGCAGCAGTAGTAGCTGTGCACTTCCCTCTGCCAGGCCACACAATGATTCCGGGCCCAATAGGCTATCTCTCATCCTGCTCCCAGCTCTAGGAGCCATTGTAGTGGACTGGTGCCATCACTGGCACCAGCTAGTATTCTTCTCAAAAAAAAAATATATGAAACATTAGAGATATGGCAGTCTATGGAGGACTGACATGGACTGACATACCCCACTGTCATGTAATCCATAGGGAGTGGGGGATTCCAAAGGCAAGTGAGAGTAAGCACTGGGAAGGTGATGACAGTCTAAATAAATCACCTGAATAAATTCAACAACAACCTCACTCACCACTTGTAACTTAGAGCATAAGACATGTAGTATATGGACATCCTCTTATTCCATTTATTAATGTACAGAATGAGCAAAAACAGCACAAAATAAGAGAATGAAGGAGCAATGAATGCAAAAGTGTTCATTGACCTAACTATTAACCCCACCCAATCTGGGACTTCATCATCAGAGTGGGGGATTCACTACTTTGAGACTTGAAGTCTGGCATCCCAGAGAGGATTTTCCCAGTGTCGCCCCATGCCCCTGCACAGGGCTCTACACACATGGGGAGACAGGGCTCTGGATCACATGCTTCACTGTATTACATCTGGGTGTGAAGCAGTATAGACATCATTTACTCAAATAGATCATATCCCAGCTACCTTTGTGGATAAAGCCTTAAGTCATCAGTACACATAAATAGTTTTTGTTTTAAGTGGGTTCACCACATCATAACCCAGATAGACCATCTTAGGGTAGCTGGTTCATTCCACTAGGGTGTCAGACAGACGAGGTATACTGATGAGTCCTGGTAGGATGAAACACGTGTCTATGTCTTCTGTTGGCACCCTTTGCAAACTGTGTGAGAGGTGTTTCGGCACCTTGCATTTCTGCTTAAAGTTGAACCAGCATAATATTCTGTGGTGATTTGCATATGCAGCCCATGATGCTTTGCATTGTGGGGGCATGTGTGATTTTATATTTCTTTAAAACTTGGCTTCCCGGCCAAATGCCCTTTGGGGTAACCATTGCCTTAGTGCTTGCACACAGAGGTTCTTTTTCTTTTAAATATTTTTTTTTTAATTGAGTTCACCACATCATAACCTAGATAGACCATCTTAGGGTTGCTGATTCATTCCACTGGGGTGTCAAACAGATGAGGCATACTGATGAGTCCTGGTAGGACAAAACACATGTCTATGTCTTCTGTTGGCACCCTTTGCAAACTGTGTGTGAGGCCTCTTGGCACCATGCATTTCTGCTTAAAGTTGAACCAGCATAATATTCTGTGGTGATTTGCATATGCAGCCCATGATGCTTTGCATTTTGGGGGCATGTGTGATTTTGTATTTCTTAGTACACATACATTAGATACAGAGAATAATGTATATTGTCTTGAAGAGCTGTACTATTGATGATGATGCAAACTAGAGATAGACAAAGAACAGACCCTTGCAATGTACTTAGTTGAATTTTCTTAAAGGAAAGGGAAAGGGAACATTGTTTAACCAGGAGTAGTACACTAAGCCAAAGCTTGTTTCCAGATGCAACCTGGGAGCACAAGGAAATTAAGTGACTTGCTCAGGATCACACAGTATGCACCTAGACTGCTGTGGGATTCAAACCCAGGTCTCCAGATCTGCAGCTCAGAGTCTTAACCCACTGTGCTATACTGCATCCTAAAGAGAGAGAGAGAGAGATATTGTTTGCATACTGTGGGTGGGATATTCAAAAGGGTTGCGCATGCTCAAGTCCTACATTGTGCCATTCTGCGATATTCAGCAGGAGGCAGTTGCACAACTGAAAACAGGCTAAGCAACAGTGCAATGCAAATGAATGCATGCTCAAAAGGAGGGGGAAGAACCATGCATAAACTGCAAAGCCCGATATTCAGCCGGGCTGTGCAGAGTTGTGCAGGCTCAACCTCCAACCTGAGCCTGCAGGACCTTGAGCCAAAAAAAAAAGGCTTAAGTAGAGGGCCACCCCCAGGTGAGCTGCTGTATTGCAGGGGCATAGCACAGCAGCTGCCACCTGTGGCTGGCTAACTCAGTCCTGTGCCCCAGCCCGGTCGTGGGCATAAGTGCCTCCCCACCAGGCGATCGCGGGCATCAATGTGGCTCCCCCTCCGGTTCACATCCCTGGTGGTCCAGTGGACGAAATGCTCGATCGCGGGCAGAATGTAAAAAATCCCCGAACATCCCTAATGCCCGATCGTGGGCAGAATGTGAAAAAGAACTCCCCGAACACTTTCCTAGTGCCCGATCGCGGGCAGAATGTAAAGAACCCTCCCGAACACTTTCCTAGTGCCCATATCATGGGCAGAATGTAAAAAGACCCCGAACACTTTCTAGTGCTTGATCGTGTGGGCAGAATGTAAAACCCCCAACATCTCCCTGGTGGTCCAGTGGACCGTAATGCCCGATCACGGGCACAATGTAAATGACACCCCCACCCAAACATCTCCCTGGTGGCTAGTGTCCCCACCCCACCACCCGAAGCCCCACCACCCCCCCCCAGCAGCGGCGGGCAGCAGCATCCACCACCTGCCGACTGACTGCCGGTAGAGCTGCACACCCACAGGTGCAGAGCAAGAACCAATGGGAGTGCAGCCCATACCGTACTGACAGTCAGATTTGCTTGAATGATTCATGATTTCATTCGCAAATCTGGACTGTCGCCTACAATATGAGCTGCATACCCAGTGCTTCTACCAATGGGATGTGCCAGCCCTACCGATCAGTCATCGGCGACAACGAGGCGGCAGATGGGTGGGATGCTGCATCGCTGGCTGCCGGGGGCGGGGGTGGTGGGGCTCGTGGGTGGGTGGGGTGGGACACGCTGGCGCAAAGAAGCGAGGTCATTTTACGTGTGCCAGTCGGCATTGATCGCTGAACCTGAGAAAGAATGACGAAGGTCTTTACATTCTGCCGCGATGTTGAAAGAATTAGGGTCTTTACATTCTTGCGATCGGCACTGGGGAGAAGTGTTGATTCTTTCATTCTGCCGGTGATCGAGCTGCAAATCGTCGGTCCCCGATGGCTGCTGCCTGGCAGGAGAGCCAGGCGCAAAGTCCTCGAGGATCGGGCGCACCTCGTCTAATGGCATGCAAATGGGGCCATAATCAGATGCAAATGGCCCCCCCTGCGCCTTGCATGAATTATGACCCCATTTGCATGTCACCTTTTGAATATCGTGATTTTGCACATAGCGCAATGGTACTTGGCCACCGCAAGTATGAATGCTCCACTCTGACAACTTGCGGTGGCGCAAGTTTCACTGTGCCATGCACAGTGGCTGTGGCTGGGGGGTGATATTCAAAGGAGTTGCTCAATAGCGCAACTCCTTTGAATATCACCTAAACCCACCCTGTGCAACTATTTTACGCAGCGCAAGGGCTTGCACCTCAGAATGGCGCAGTTTGAATATCCAGCCCTGTATGTATAACAATGAAAAGAAATGTAGGGGCTATCATAAGCTTTATCAATTGACTAAGGTTTAATAAATACACATCCGTGTTTTCATGGATGTTCATAAAAACATTATTAGGGCAAAAGTGGGTATCCTGTGATGATAGTGACTGAAAATGAGCAACTGTTAAAACAGTGACTCATTTTCAGTGATATCAAGAGCTGCCCTACAAGGGTTGATTCTACAACAAAAGTGACTGTAGGAATCGACCAGAAGGGGGATAGCAAAGGGAAGGGAGGGAGGGTAGGGGAAGGGTCCATAGGGGACTGCTGTGCCTGCTCCAGCCAAGCTAGCCCCTTGGCATGGTGGTGAAGGTGGCTAGCTCTGGCTGAGCAGGTACGAGGTTTGGGGCTGGGGACTGGGAAGGTTACAATTTTGCCACTGCCTGCAGGTGCAGCACTTAATTTTTCCAGCTAATGCAGGTTATGACCCTTCCCCAAAATGCCCTCCCCACACTGAGTTAGTAATCTTTATTCAGGGGGTGCGGGGGCAGGGACAGGGGGGTGCAGCCCCCCCTCACAAAAACACTTTTTCTTTTTCTGGATGTTGGGTCATCAGCAAGTATATTTCGCCAATTTGCTTTTCAGCGACATTCACTCACCATAATAATGATCACTATTTTGTGATTGCTATTATGACATGGAACCAAAATGTAGACAACCCATATGGAAAAATATTTTGCATATACAGTATTTATGTAATTCTGTTTCTCAACAACTCAGTTTTGATACAGTAATCACACAACCTTTCTATAACTTCACATTTTACCCAAATATCCATAGATGTTTACTTTCATCCTCAAATGAAGACACAGCATTTCAAGTTATAACTTTTTTACTGGTGTAAGACAGAGAGCTTCTTACACAGACTATTATGACAGATCCACAACAGTTTAGCAGCAATTTATGAGCCACTTATTTGACATACATAGGAGATAATACTGAGTTTCTAAATTTCTGTATAATGGTCAATGCATAATAGGAAAGAATCTGATTGATGCACTACCGTTTGGGATGTAAACTTGAGTAACTGAGTGTAGGCAGTTTATCTGATTATTTATAACTTTCTGGGTAATAGGGAGAGTGTTAGAATGATAGACATCTATCTCTCTCTCTCTCTCTATCTGGACAGCTTTTGTAAAGTAAATGAAAAGCCTCTTGTAGTTTTCTTTTCACCTAGAAATTCCCTGCTCAAATGTTGAATTTATGATATTTGCAAACAGCCTTGCGTCATGCTAAAATGACAGATTATGACATATAGTATGTCAATGGTCTTTGTGACCACAAACTGTTGAGTGTATTTTCTTCAGTTTAACCAAGACTAATGGATTTTGTGTTTGACTGCAGTTTCATTTCTTTTTAAACAGCAGAAAGTGAGAAACTGAAATTACACTCCGTGGAGTTTAACAATCATGTGGGTGATGAAAATATAAATGAAGCTACCAGTTGCTTTCCTGACATTGTGATGAAAGTGTTGTTGGTGATTTCTGTATGCAAATTACAGGAAGCTATTTATTCAGTATTTATTGACTGATATTTCTAGATATGACTGTTTATGGAGCTTTGATGATATGACATAGTTAAGGCAGACACTTCAAGAACAAATAGACTTGTGCTGAACTATGGCCCATCAGAGTAAAAGGCTGCAATTAATAATATGTCCAGGGTTATAGCAGAGTGTTGTTATCAATATATTTTAACTTATTCTCTGATAGATCATGAGGGACAAACTAGAATCAGCTAATGAAGTACATGGAATTGCTCTAGACCATACATTCACTTCTTATTATAACTATTTCATTGTCATAAAAAAATTGGTTCATGAAATATCAGCATACTGAACTCTCAGGCTAAGCTCCAGTAAATTTAGTATCTGAACTACCTGTTTAGTTTAAATAAATGCTGCAAGAAATTATAACCTATGTTCCCTAGAGAATGAAACAGACTATTAATATTTATGTAACCATATATTCATTTTGTTACAATGGAGTTTGTCTAATGGCAAGCACTCCAAAGTTTACAAATATAGGTTGCTATCCTCTTCAGTATTATATAAGTTAATCTTACTCTCATCTTTCTAAAGCACATTACACAATAGCATAATATTATAAGGTCAGAAGGGAGTCTTGGTTCATCAAGCCAGCACCTCAAAACTTCATAAGTAAGGATGAAAAGGTACACTGCTCAAACATGTTTTAATTAAAGGAATTCCCTACCCAATCTAAAACATATAGTGCCCTAGGATTCCCTCAGGGAGCAGAAATTTGTCCAGACTTACAGTACCTTGAAGGTTTTAATTAAATGTTGAATATTAATTTGAGCAGCATACCGTATATACCTAAAACATCTAGTAGATAGAGTAGACAGATAGTATTTTGTGGGCTAAACTCTGTTGATCCAGCAGATTAATGGGCCTGTGAAATCTTAATAAAACATTTATTTAGAATTCTTTCTCCAGTAAAGGCATGCTTTAGCTGCACTCATCTAATTTCCAGATATGTCCTGGGGAGGGAATAGAGTGGAACACTCATACATAGCACTAGTACTACACATCACAAAAACTTAAATGCAGTTTTAGGTGAGAGTAAAGAGCTGAGAGCAAATAATCGGGGGAATGAGTCAGAATCAAAATTCTCTAGCAAGTCTGACCTCCAGATAATACTAAGATGGAGTAACACTAGTTATAGTGGGATTTGGCACCAGTCCATGTGCTTGACTTCTGGGTTGTGGCTGTATTTAACATGTTCCCCGTGTGAGTGGCTCCTGACTTGGCACTAATCCACATGCTGTGTGACTACCCCCGAGGTAGTGAGACAGTCCTGGCTGATGATAATTGAGTTACCACTGTTTAAGTTATTGTGCTGCCCTCAGGAAGTAGTTTGGGAATTGTAGTCCTTTTGCTATAGTAGGACTACAAGCTTCCTGTGTGGTGTCTGACAGGTGCAGCTCTTATATTTGTTTTTAATTTGTTGCCACATAGATCTCCAGTGTACTAGCACTGATCCACTTATTTAACAGGGGACAGTGTTATTGTTTAGTGCCAGGGAGTTGTTTAGAGGTACAGGGAGAGGGAGGAGGAGCATCACATGAACCAGCTTGACTTCCGGGTCATGGCTGTATTTAGCAAGCACCCAGTGTGAGAGGCACAAACATGGCTGGGGCACGTGCAGGCGAAGCATGCAAATTTAAGCAGGATACCAGGACTAATCTCTAGATAAGAACTGTAAATATAACCCTGCAACTTCCTAACATTTTCTGCATTGCATTCTTACCTTGAGTATCTGTTTGGTGCTACATTCATTCTTGTATAGTTTAGCTGGTGGTTAGTAGCTACCATTTATTTGTACCTCATCTCAGTGACTTTACTACAATCACTAGATCTGAATATGATACACAATAAAGTTATGTCTTTACTGCCAAATTTAAACTCACGTATTACTTTGGTGTTCTGTTGGCTTTATATACACATCGATTGTAAATTGGGTGTGTAACCTGTGCACTATACAATATTAATAAAAAATTATAATGGCTGAAACAATAAAGACACTGGACGGCGAATGGGCCTACGATTGCCACTCATGCTCCATGTACTTACTCTCAGAGGGAGATAATATTGATACTTCAAAGAAAATTTGTTCGGGGGCCCTTTGGAATCATAGACTTCACACAATATGATATAAAATTCAATCTTTCTATTTCATCTCCCCAATGTTTCACTCCTGCATGGAGATTGTTCACATGGTTTTTAATTATTTTTCCTTTTTTCTTATTTCATTCTGTTTTCAAACTAAAAATTGTACTTTGGTATTTCTGTTATTGTTCTTTTTAAACAATCTTTTTTAAAGATTTTAGCACAATCACATACCAATTATTAGCATACTTGCATCGCTTGGTCTGCTTTTTTTAAAACTTTTCTTTCTTTTTCTCTTTTTCTAGTCTATAGTGCTCATGCGCTTTTTCTGAAATGAAATAAGACATAAAGCAGTGCACACCACCATGATGGAATGTGTGAGAACTAGGTTTATCTTGTTTCTGCTGCTATTGAAGCATGACCCCCTCATTAACAAATGAAGCAGCCTGCCCGCTGGAATACTTTGAGTAACATGGAGGTTGGCCTTCACTGTCTGTGATTTTTTTCTGGTGGCTGCAGGGAGAAAACAAATGTGGTCATGTTTTAACCCTAGTTTAATTTTTCAAAGTTCAGTGCTTAATTCTTTATAAGTTAAGTCTTTTTTTAGTTTAAAAGGTTGTCTCTCTTATCTCCTCCTTAGTGCTCATGTTCCTGTATTCCTTCCTACAAACAAAAAATATTAGACACATTAGAACAGCATGGACACAGTCAGAATAACAACCAAAGACAGTGTGAAATAACAGAGGTGACGTGCATCTGAAAAGTATTTTTGAAAAAATAACCAGAATGTAAACTAAATGTAACATACGTTAAGAAACACATTTCAGGGAACTGTCACAATCATAACACCTTGTTCACAAAAAAAGTGAGCACAAAGCATATTCTATGTAAATAAGAAAAGGTCAAATTGAGTTGACCTTCTTCCACTGTATCCCTTTATGTATGAAAGAAAAATTGTAATCATATATTCTAACTAAATAAGCAAAAGGTACAAGATAAATGGAATATATTACAGCTAGAAAGCAAATTGTAACTTTAGCTATACAAACATTTCTTTGTGTTCAGTTTTTTCAAAGACGTTTTATGATGAATGCTGTGTTTCCTTTGGATTTCAGTAATGAAAGGTCAAATTAAGTTGACCTCCCTGTATAGTGCCTATGTATGCATGAAAGAATTACAAATTGTATATGATAACTAGAAGCTAAGAAAAGCACAAGTTATAACAAAAATGAATATATGTATAACTAAGAAGCAGAATGTAATTTAAAAGGTCAAGATGGAGTGACCTCCCTGCCATGTACCAGCATACAGTATGAAAAGGATGTTATAATATTACACAACACTAAAGACTCAAGATGAGCAAAAGTTAGAAAGAAACTGAAAGATTCATAATGAAAAGCACTATTATATAGTCTTATTTATTATTCTGTATAACAGAAAACAGAACACATCACAAAACTGTACCATTTCCACCATAATCAGCTCTCCCACCCCACTAAGTTTTCCAAAAAAGGCCATGGAGCAACAGATGTTTCTCCTCTCACATCTATGATTGAATGTATTCTAAACAAACCGATAAAAAAAACATAAAAGTGATGGAATGAACAGGAAACTAGGAACAAGCCTGTTTTGTGCTGTAAACAGGTCAAGTTAATGGTTGCTTGGCAACCATTGAGGGACCTCTGATCAGCACAAAACAGGCAAGAGGATAAGAGGCAGCACCTGCAGGAAGTAGGGCAAGTCCAAGATTGCAGAATCACATTGAAGGAATACAGGAACATGAGCACTAAGGAGGAGGTAAGAGAGACAACCTTTTAAACTAAAAAAGACTTAACTTATAAAGAATTAAGCACTGAACTTTGAAAAATTGAACTAGGATTAAAACATGACCAAATTTGTTGTCTCCCTGCAGCCAAAAGAAAAAAAATCACAAACAGTGAGGGCCAACCTCCATGTTACTCAAAGTATTCCAGCAGGTAGGCTACTTCATTTGTTAATGGTGGGGTCAAGCTTTAATATCTGCAGAAACAAGAGAAACCTAGTTCCCACACATTCCATCACAGTGGTTTGCATTGCGTTATGTCTTATCACATTTCAGAAAAAGTACATGAACACTATAGACTAGAAAAAGAGAAAAAGAAAGAAATGTTTTAAAAAAGCAGACCAAGCGATGCAAGTATATTAATAATTGGTATGTGATTGTGCTAAAATCTTTAACAAAAGATTGTTTATAAAGAACAATAACAGAAATACTAAAGTACAAATTTTTGTTTGAAAACAGAATAAAATAAGAAAAAAGAAAAATAGTTAAAAACTCTGTGAACAAGCTCCATGCAGGAGTGAAATGTAGGGGGGAGATGAAATAAAAAGATTGAATTTTATATCATATTGTGTGAAGCCTATGATTCCAAAGGGCCCCCTAAACAAATTTTCTTTGAAGTAGCTGTTGAAGCCTTTTTTTGAGGGGGCCGAAGAAAGAAAAATCACAAAGAACAGATGTCCTTTTCCCACTTATCTCTTGTACATAAGTGGAGATAATATTGAAGCAGAGTTTTCATGTAACAAATGCTTATATATTGTTACCCTGGAAAAGGAAATGAGCAAATTTTGGGCAAAACTAAATTCAGTCATAAATAATTAAAATGATATACAACAAAGGATGAGAATTATAGATGATACCCAGGCCTTGCTAACACCTAACCTTGCAGTTATAACATCTGACTGTAAATCTGTTAGAGTCAGTTCCTACATTGAAGTAGATATCTTACAGACCACAATTGGTCAGGGGGCCTCAAAAAGAAGAAGGTCAACAGAACCAGATGACAGTGAAAACTCTTCTGAGGAATGGATCTTAGTTATATGGAATAATTGCTAGAAAGGGTGAAGGACAATATATTTTACACTTCCTATGAGTAACCATTTCATTAGTTTAACCCACAACAACTCAGGTGATATTTCAATGACTGCACTACATCCCACCCCCTTTGATGATGGTACCTCACCTAATGTTGAAGCACCCTTCACTAGCCTAGCCCAAGGCACCTCAGGTGATACTTTCAATGACTGCACTACCCCCCCACCCCTCTGATGATGGTACCTCACCCAATGTTGACACACCCCCATCTAATATTGAAAGTGGGACACCATTCCAACTAGCAGACATGGAAATTGAACACCCAGATTCTGTTGATATACAAGGGAATTTGAACAGTAATCCCCCACATGCTACCCCCCCCAGTATCACAGTTAGTACAAGGAAATAACACCAATGTAGCTTCGTTTCCACATACTATGGAAAGGGATATTGTTCAGTCTAAAGTGTTAAAAACTCATCAGACATTTGTTCTTGGCAGTTCCATGATAAAACATATTAACTGCATAGCTTGCAACCCTGATAAAGCAAACAGAATCTGTAGCAGTTACAGAGGTGCTGTAACTTCTGATTCAACTGCCATGTTAAACAATATCCTTAGTAGTGGAGGAGATAACCCACTTGTTATAATCCATGCTGGAACTAATAATATTAACAAAACCAGGTTAGATGACATCAAAAGAGTTTATTATTCTCAGAGAACTCCTTGTTGCTAAAAGCTGTGAGGTATGTTTTTTTGGAGATTCTCCTTGTCTCAAGAGCTACTACTGCCATGACATCTAAAATTAAAAACATTAAAATTAGTTAAGAAGGTGATGTTTGTCTAAAGGCTTTGACTGTCTTACCCACTGGGAAAATTTTGATGAAAGACCTAATCTTTTCTCATGGAATGGGTTACATTTGAACAAACGTGGGAGTACTTTACTTGGTAAGAGAATCGAGACCTCTATAGCTAACCATTTAAACTAGTTGCGGGGGGAGTTCTTCTGACAAAAATAATGGAAATCACATTGCCAGAATACCCTAAACAAATAGTTATCAACATGGATGTAAAATCCTTATGGCCATTGCTAGAAACTTAAACTGTCTAAAAAAGCTGAATTAGAAACAATTATTTTTCAAAATAAAATCAATATTGTTGCAATCAATGAAATCTGGTGGGATTCATCTGCAGACTGGATGAAAGACCTCACCGATTAACAACTATTTCATAAAAATAGAGGCCAAAACTGGAAGAGGTGTTTGTCTCTATATACATAATTCCATTTCTTCTTACTCACATCATTTTCCCACTGAAACTGAATCACTACTACTGTAGAAACATTATGGGTCAAACTGTCATTCCCTGGTAGATCATCTGTACTAGTTGGGTGTTGTTATCAACCCCCTTCCTCAAGTGTTGTCTGTAATTCTGCTCTATTAAATGAAATAACTCAGGCATATAACTCTGGGTATGTAATTTTACTGGGTGATTTCAACCTCCCTGGTATAAACTGGACTTGCATATCAGGTAAAACTGAGTTTGAATGCTCATTTGTGGATAACTGTGTTGACAACAGCCTTGATCAGTTAATACTTGAGCCAACTAGAGACAACAGCATCTTAGACCTAATCTTGACCAATATTAATGAAGACATCAGTGGTATCTATGTCACCGGCCCATTAAGCAATAGCGACCATAAAACAGTCTTATGCAGCTTGACCTCACATCAACAGAAAATAAAAAACAACACTGTTATTAAGGATTATAACAGGGCAGACTTTAATCAAATTCTTCAGCAACTATCTAGTATTAATTGGGACAGCATATTCACTGATGCTACTGTGAAAGTAGTCTGGAGTACCTTTAAAGATATAATTCTAAATTTAGAAAATTAACTTGTCCCAGTTAGAAAAGACTATTTCAATAAGGGAAGGGTACCAAACTGGATAACATCTGGGATTAAATGACAAATTTAAATCAAGTATAAGGCCTACAGTAAATTTAAAAATAATAAAACAGAAACAAATAAGCAAGCTTACATTAGGGAACAAAAACAGCAAAAATATTTGATCAGAAAAACTAAATCTAATATTGAATTTAGAATAGCCCATTCTAAGGATAATAAGTTTCTCTACTCTTATAAAAACTCTAAGGGCCAGATATTCAAAACTGTGCTTCGGGGCTAAAGTAACACTGCCTAGCAGGCAAACATAGCCTTGAGCAAAAACAAGCCATATTCAAAAGGAATAGCCTGGAGCAAAACCTGCTGAATATAGCAAACAAAGGAAGTCGGGCGAACAGGGCCAGGAGTGCAGGGCAAAAATAGCCCAGGAATAAGATAGCACTGAATATAGCAACAGGGAAGTGCACAGTGCCACTCCAGCCCATTAGACACTGAAGAAAGCTAGTGTTGCAGATAGACAGCATTGTGTGCAACTGCACAGAGATGTCTCACATCCACTGCAAACAACAATGTAAGCCACACACTGCAGAACTGTGCTATGCTGATGTGCAGTTTGCCCATGCTAACGTGAGTACACAGTGCTAACGCATTAGCCCAGTTCAAGCTGAATAGCCCGGGGCAAATGGGAGCCATATTCAAAGCTCCCATGCAAATGAGCCTACTTAGGTAATCTGTGGGCAAACAGGTATATTTGCATCTCATTATCTGCTGCTTAGCACTTAATACCACACAGTTTTCCCAGTGCTACTGCATGGAGCACACAGCGCAACCTATTGGTCGGAATGGTAGTACAAGCTGGATGCAGCAAGCCAAGGCATGCCCACAGTGTCCCCTGTTGGTCAGCAGGGAAGTACAGGCTGGAAGCAGCAGGAACTGTGTGCTGGCAGGCACAAACAGAGCAGACATCCTGCCCATGCAGCACTGCAGGCTGTACAACACAAGGTGTGAATATAGGGAGAGAGAGAGACACAGAAGGAGTGATACTTATGCATCACATAGCTAGATGTACAACTGATATACACACACACACACACACACACAGGCATATATATATCTATATAGATAGATATATAGGTATATATATATTTAGAGAGAGGGAGGGAGAGAGAGAGGGAGATAGTCACAGACATGTCCACTGGCCATATGTGTCCTTGTAGATGACCCCCCAACAACATAGGCACTCTACGGCAGGTGTTGGTGGAACACAGTGGGGGACCCACAAATGCATGGGACAAGCATAAGGCACACCTGGTGGGAGTGGATGGACATATGTTGTAGACTACTAGGGTGCGCAGCATATCCATATAGTAGGGACCTGGGCAGACTGGCTGGTCCAGGCTGTCCCACCCTGTCGTCATGGTCCCACTCCCTGTTGCCATGTGTGCCTGTTGCACACCCTGGTAGTCTTCCCCAGCATGTTGCCTCGGACCCGATCCCTGTACTTTTACATATAGCTCTTGAATGAGTAGGTTTCTAGGCCGTTTCTCGATCACATTCAGACAGACATAGATCTCGGTAATTAGTGACCCCCAGCATGTTTCTCGGGCTGCATCCTCATATTGTGACAGATCTCGGTAGTTCATGCCCCCTAGCCAGCAAGCCTTTGTTAGTCATTTATCTGAGTCGGTGATCGCCTCAGTTTCTTCTTACACCACCACTCGTTGAGTCGCTGACTGAGGAATGAACAAGCTGTACTGTTCAGTACAGCTCGTTCATTCCTCAGTTGGTGGTCAGCTGTGGTGGTGTGAGGAGGGCTGAGCCGGTCACCAACTCCATTCGTGGCTGCTGGGTGGGATGTGGGAGGGCAATGCTTCTGAGGGGGGCCGCTAGACTACCAGGGATCTGTGTCACAATATGGGGATCATGGTTGGGAAACGTACTGGGGTGGCCGCTAGACTACCAGGATCTATGTCACAATATGGGGATCATGGTCAGGAAACATACTGGGGGGGCACCACTAGAATATCTGGGATCTATGTTACAATACAGGGATTGCGTTCGGGAAACATACTGGGGGGGGCCGCTAGACTACCAGGTATCTATGTGACAGTATCGGGATCGGGTTGGGTTATGCTGGGTGAGCAACCACTAGACTACTAGGGTAATGATATTTGCTATGGGGAATGGGGGTGGGATAGGTGCTGGGAGGGTACCTCCACTATTAGCGCTGCCTTAAGAGCAGCTTTTCTTGGTGACAACTAGTGCCGCACTACAGGTCATGCTAATGCCTATAGCACGGCGCCTGTTTTGAATATGCTAGTGCGCAGTATCTAGGACCCTCTCTGTCCCACCCCTGCTTTTCATTTTGTTTAGCGTCAGCGCTAACACCTAGCGCCGGCGCTAAAGCTGCCTTTCAATATTGCAGTCTGGCACAAGGTCGGCGCTAGTCCAGCACAGCGGCTTTGCACCAAGCGCTGAGCTCTGAATATCTGTCCCTAACTGTAGAACTGTTAAAACTGTTGGGCCCCATTATGGATAAAAACAACATCATTGAGAATGATGAGGTTGTTGCTGACAGTTTTAACAAGTGCTTTTGCTCTGTTTATTCTCCTAACACTCATGGGACTATGACTCTGAGTATCTTTTTCCATCCATGAAGTCTGCTCAGAATTAATTAAGATAAATAGCTCTTCAAGCTCTGGACCAGATAGCATAAACCCACAATTTCTTAAATATGCAGATCATTTTTTGGCATATCCATTATCTGTCATTTTTAACCTCTCCCTGAATGAGGGTAATGTACCTAAAGACTGGCATCGTGCAACTGTTGTCCCCATTTTTAAAAAAGGCAATAGAGGTAGCTTGGAAAATTATAAGCAAATTAGCCTAACATCGCACTGCTGTAAGTTAATGGAAAAATGAATTAAAATATAGCTTGAACTAGTAATAGAAAATACAGGATAATGTGATCAAAATCAACATGGTTTTACCAAAGGGAAGTCATGCTCAATGAATTTGATTATATTTTACAACCAAATTAGTAAAAGCCTTGATAATGGAATCCCCTCTGATGTCATCTTACTAGACTTCACTAAGACCTTTGATAAAGTGCCCCATAATATTCTGATCTCAAAACTATTAGATTTTGGAATAAGCCCAAGACTTGTTAAATGGATAGATAGTTGACTCCAGGATTGAGTGCAATGTGTTCAAATTAATGACGCTCTATCAAATGAGGGTATAATGGGAAGAGGTGTGCCCCAGGGCTCAGTTCTGGGCCCCACGCTTTTTTAACATCTTCTTCAGCGATATGAATAAGGATCTAAATTGGGGGAGGGGGGAGCACATATCTTTAGTCAATGACCTGGGCCAAATTGAAACCTGAGCAGCTAAATATGGTATGTCCTTCAACATTAACAAATGTGTTGTCATGCATTTTGGCCTAAATAATCCAAACAACTGCTTTATATTGAATCAAAATATTCTTAAGAGTTCTGCCCTCAAGCATGATCTTGGTATCCTCATTAATACCAAACTGTCTTTAACTGACCACTGTATGTCCATATCAGAAAAAGCTAAGGGAACTGTTAACAGAATCAACCATACTTTTGTGTGCAATACTGAACAAATGCATTATTCAACTGTACAAAAGTTACATATGATCTCTCCTTGACTATGGGTCAACAGATTTTGTCCCCTTACCTTGCCAAGGATATTAACCAGTTAGAGGGTGTTCAAAGGTCAGTAACTAAACTTATACCCAGGTTAAAAAGCAAACCATATATAGAGAGGTTGCTAACCACTGGTCTCCACCCTCTGCAATCTAGGCAGCAAAGGGAACACTTACTACTCTATAAAATATTGCAATCTCCTCAACTAACAACCTACTGTGATATGCACTTTAGTACTACCAGAGGTAATTTAAGGTCTCATAACAAGAAACTTATTGTCCCTCATGTTGCAACTAACAAGAGAAACAATTTTTATACCCTAAGGCTTGTTAAAGCATGGAACAGACTTCCACAAAATGTTGTTGATTTCACAAGTCTCGATAGTTTCAAAAAAGCTCTGAATGATCGTTACTATTCTGAATACAAAATGGTATAAATGGCCCACTAGTGTGGGGGACATTCTCAATGGGCTTGGTCACCTTCTTATGTCCTACTTACCTAGTTAACCTATTAATAGCACCACAGCATTTGGTGTGGCTCTGCTATAAATGCACAATGTGTGTATTTAACATATGATCTCCATATCACATTTTGTACCACATAGGAATAAGACTCCATCTGCATATTTTATTCATTTATTTATTTATTCTGTGTTAACCAGGTAAGGCCCACTATGCACAACTGACTGTTTTCAGGGATGACCTGGGAGCTTTGGGCTGATTAAGTGACTTGATCAGAGTCACACAGTATGCAAATGGAGGTTGGGGGAATCAAATTAAGGTCTGCTGGATGTCCCAGTCTCATGCACAGCTTGTTACTCTAACCTTTAGGCTATACATACAGTCACATATTGTACTTTATTGCATATCACTTATCATACTTTATTCTTAATGTAGTTCACCAAATTTTCAAAATGGTGTTTTGACTTTTGTATAAGCAGATTACTTACACTATTTTGCATATACACCTGACATCAATGCAAACTTACATTGACTCTAATTTTTTCATGGTAGCAACACCATTGCATTGTACTTTTCCTATCAAAAGATTGGCAATTGATTGCAGGTATGTCCCTTTAACTGATGATACACTTACGCAATTTCAAGCAGCTGATATCTGTTGTTAGCGTACAGGTCTGTGAATATTATAATTTATGGTAATTAAATGCTTTTAAAATGTTGTGCCTTTTGGGGTTAGCTCCACCAACTGAGGAATGCATATGACTGCTGAATGCACAAAGGTAATTTTGGCATCCGTGGGCATGTGGGTTTTATACAGCACTTACCAGTTTTTGCTACTGCATTTGCACTTTATTTTATAATTGCATTTAATAAATGAACTATTGATGATACTCCTGCTTGCATGGTTTTCATTTTGCATATGTTTCTGCTTCTGGGTGTAGCACCTTTGGAGTTTGCAGATGCCAGGGTCGCTGCCATTTTATCAGTTTTCATTTATTCGTGAGTATGCACTTAGTTTTATTTTACCTCTTTTTGTTTACTCTGAGTATCAGTAACTGTTAGTCAATGTGGTTGTGATTATCAAATCCCTCTGTTTGTAAGCCTTGATGCACAATAAAACTGTGGCTTTTACATACTCCTATTTTGGTGAGTGCTGCCATTTGGTGATAGTGTCTGATATGAATCTGTAGAAGGGGTCTTTGATGTCAGAGCTGCCTTGGCCATCATTTCTGCTTCCATGGATGGAGTTGCCCAAAACAAAGAGCTGAGCAGATGTTTCTGTATATAGAGACCTTGCACTTTAGAGATGAAAACACCCTGTCAATTAGGAGCCTTTCCCTGAGATTTGAAAATCACTTCAGTAATGAAACCAAAGTAGTATACAATCAGTCTACACTGTCTAACTATCTTGAGATGGGGCATATTCCCACCAGGTTAAGGATGCATAAGGTCCCCTCCCTAAATCAAGACACCTTCAGACAGAAAGGTGATTGTGAAAGGACTGTCAGTGACTGCTCTTTGAAAATCTTCCATTCATACATATTTGGAAGACCTTTAGCTCAGAGCCCTTTTTCAAAGGTGTCCAAGTCATACAATATGATATACAATACAATACAATACAATACAATACAATACCAAGCAGTACCAGACAGAACAATTCAGCAACAAATAGCATATAAGAATTGAGCAGTAGTGTATATGGCTTTTCAACAGCTGATGGCAATTTGAAGCAAAGAAGGTCTGACTATAAAAGCAGTGCAATGTGACATTACAGAGTTAAAGTAGGAATTGACTAACTGGTGTAAAATAATCCTGAGTTCCTTATATTGAAGCACAAAATAAAAGACAGAGTAGACAGGTTTGAGCAAGAAGCAATAAAAAGGAAGAAAAACAAGTTTGTTAGAGACTTAGCAGATTTAAAGGAGCAAGTTCACAGATGGAGAATACTCAGGAGCCTCAGTAGGGGGCAATCTCATTCCCATCATAGAATATATAGGCCCCAACAAAAATAAAAAAGAAAGACTGCATCAAACTAGTCTGGCCATAGGATCAGTGTCTTCTTCAAGTCCCAGAAGACAGTAATAGTCTCTTTTTAGGACTGTTGTGGGCATAGCCCTGCAGACCTCTGGCGATGAGAAAAGGACTCTGTGCATTCCTTCTTACCGAACAACATCCGTAGCATCTGTGGAGCACTCTGTTTGTTGTCTCCAGTCTGCACTATTTTTACTGGCATTCTGATCATGACTCTGGGGGACTGGCAGCCCCAGTGTCACTGTTATGTTTCTGGGGGAGGAGGGGTGGTGGGTGCTGAGATGGAGGATCGGGTGAGGGGATATCTGAAATACAAAAAAAGCATTAGTAGTCACGGCAGAAAATGACACACTCTGCTGTATCCAAGATGGCCACCATGCTGTACTGTGCATGCACAAGTAGTCGCACACGTGCAGTAGAGTGCAGCAGCCATCTTGGACATGGCAGAGTGTGCTGTGTTCTTTTGTGACCACCAGTGTTTTTTTCCTTTTAATTACAGAGTCACGATCAGGACACCACCAATTCTTTTCAATTAAATTATCCATAGCCCCCGCCAGACCCTCCCTCTCAGTGCCCACCACCTCACCCCCCCAGAAACATAAGTGTAATACTGGGGTGCCCAATCTCCCAGTGTCATGATCAGGACTCCTCTGTTTAGTTGTTTTTTTACATATTCTCCCACCCAACCCTCCTTCTCAGCACCCACTACCCCTCTAAAACATAAGACTGACACTGGGGGTGCCCAATACCCCAGTATCATGATCTGAAACACTTGTGTTGGTTTTGTTTTTAAACCCTGAAAGAAGAAAAACATACTTTGATGTCTTTTGTGGCCAGTCCTGTCCCCCCATCCAACCCCCCCCACTCAGCACCCACCCCCTCAAACCCTTACTTAACCATTGGGGATCCAATGCTGTAATGTTCTCTGGACTGAAGACATGTCTTCACTCTTCAAAGTCAAACCACAAACTGAAGAAACATGTATTCAGTTTAATGTATTTCAATGGTGTTTCAAACTTAGTGGCATAACCTGGGCATTTTTGGCCCAGATGTTCAGCATACCTTCTGTGGGGCCCCACCTCATGAACAATTGTATTGATATTAGGCAAATATGTCCCAAAAGATGATTTTGTGGTCCCTGCGTTAAATCATCTTTCAGGCAGGGCAGGAGTGGAAACTTTTCTCTGCCCATGTTCATGAGGTGGGGTCATAAGAAAGCTATGTTTCATATCTTTACATTAACGCATGAATGTGACAGCTGCAAATGTTTCACATCCTGGCCAAAATGTTTTTTTAGATCCTGGAAGGTGATTTTGTGGTCCCTGCATGAAATCACCTTTTGGGCAGCAGTTGAACATTTTTTCTGCCCTTGTTTGTGAAGTGGGATAATAAGAAGGCTATGTTAAAATTTGGTGTAAAAATATTTAAAATCAAAAAAGTTATGAGGCTATGATGAATTTTGTAAATGCAGGCTCACACGTTTGGTAATATTAAATATTTTTAACCCAACTTTTCAACATATCCATTTCTTTATAGCACCTAATGAATGCGACAGCTGCTATTTTTCAACTACTGCCCAAAATGTGTTTTTGTGTCCCAAGAACTTGATTTCACAGTCCCTGCATGAAATCACCTCTAGGGCAAGAGTTGAACAATTTGCTCTGCCCTTCTTCATGCAGCAGGGTTATAACAAGGCTATGTTGAAAATCTGGTGTACAAGCATTATTAAACAACAGATTTGGGAGTCTGTGTTACATTTTGCTAATGAAGACCCGTAATTTTGGTACTTTTCAATATTTTTACACCAAATTCCTCGACTGCAGCCCTATTGGCACTGGCCAGAGTTTGTTTTAGAGACAGAAGCCAATATGGTTGTGAATAAGGAACATCAAGCAATATAACAACAAATAAAAAGAGAACCAAGGAGAAGCAAATGAAAGAACAGTGCAGCAGTAAATGTGGAAATCATCCAGGAGGATCAATAAAAACAAAACATTAATATTTCACACAGAACATTTTCTGATTTACAAATTCAGGTACTGGTAAGGAGCTTGAATATTATCTCAACTCCTAAGCCAGATCCATTTTGCACCTCTATTTAAAACTTTTTAAATTGTGCCAGGACATTAATTTAAGGGATCACTTGAATAATACAGTACAACAGCTCAACACGAACAAGCATTGATTGACTCTGAATCCAGTACTGACTTATGACACACAAATGTAATGGATTCTTTCAGAAATGAGCATTTGGGGATATCATTTGATCAGGGCTCCCAGTCTATGACATCATTCCATGTATGTAAGTGAGAAAATTGGATTTTTTAATGCTTTCTAAGATAACCAGTATAATCAACAAAAACAAACAAACAAGTATTTATTGTTTGAATATGTTTTTATATATTGCATGTTATCTCAGGATCCCCTTGAAAATGGGCATTTAGGGTCTTGGGTTCTTAACCAATCAACAGCAAATAAATAAATAAATGCATACAGTAAATAAATAAGACACACAATTTAATAGGGAGTTTGTTTAATCACTGTTAGAAAAGGAGATTATAGAAATGGACAATTTTGATGGAGAATTTTTGACACCACATGATCAGAAATCTGTGATTTACAGAAACACATGACTCAAGCCAACATCTGTATTTACCCTTTCACTCCTTCCATACCAGCAGTGAGAGTTTTACAGAAAATAGTTAATGCAGATACTGAGACATTGTTTGAAATGGATTTGTATCTTGATCATTACTACAACATTACCACCTCAATACATAATACTTTATATGAACTGAAAACTATGATGGATATTGTCATATGACATGGGAATAAGGGTGGAAATGCTGTGGTGATGTCATGGGATAAATATAAAGAGGAACCCTCAGGCAGTTAAGAGATGTTAAACACGCAATGTTAGTAGTTTTTTAATGCAACCTCTGAATACTCGTTATTTCTTAAGTATTGTTTTTTCTTTTTCCAGGTGCTCACTAGATAGTTTTCTAGCTAATAGTATCTGGTGTCATATGAAAAGCAGTGATTTACCTGGAAGCAGACATATCTCAGCTATTCCTATTTTATGTGCCTGACCTTCAGGAGGCAATCTCGGTGTTTAAGCAGTGCTAGCCAAGATCCAGGACTGGATGAGGGTCAACTGGCTGAGGTTGAACCCAGATAAGACTGAAGTACTAATGGTGGAAGCTGGTTGCCTGGGGATGAGTGGTCAATCTGGTCAAGTCTCCAGGCTTAGGCTTGGGGATTCCCAGTTGCTTACTTTGATTGGGGTGATAAATCTTGACATGTTTCTGGACTGTGGTTTGACACTTAAGTCATGGTTCAGAGTGCATTTTTCCATCTGAGGAACATTGACATGATTAGACACCTCATACCCTTGGGAGATCTGTCATCACTGGTTCATGCTTTTGTGATCTTGTGGCTTGATTACTGCAATGCCCTCTTCCTGGGGCTATCAGGGGTTGATCTTCACCACCTGCAGCTAGTGCAGAATGCTACTGCCAGGTTGTTGACTGATCTGTCAAGATCATGTCACATTACATCATGCTGCACTCTCTGCACAGGCTGCCTATTAGGTGGTGGATCATCTTCAAGGTTGGCTTGCTGACCTATAAAGCTCTACATAGTCAGGGGCCCAGCTACCTGCAAGACCTCCTTTGGCCCTACCTTCCCACTCGACATGTCTGCTTAGCCAATGAGGGATTCTTAGAGGTTACGATGGTGTGTTTGGCAACATCTGGTGCTCATGCTTTTTCCTATATGGCACCAACCCTCTGTAACTCTCTCCCTCTGGCAATGAGAGAGCTTGCTACAGTAGAAGTCTTCAAGAAGGAGCTGAAAACATTTCTATTTAAGCAAGTTTTTCTGCATGATCAGAGCTAGTTTCACTATATGAATCACTAGGATAATTTTATTGCAATTGTTATTGTTGACATAATATTTCAATGTGTTTCCGTCTCACTTGTAAAGCACCGTGATTCATAATAAGAAAGTGTGCATTATTAAATAAAATTTGATTGATTGTTTGATCTAGTTCTAGCCCTCTCACTACATCAGTGACATGTGACCTATCTCATTGTTAAATTACAAGCCCTGTTGCTTGATGGGTAACATGTGTCACAAGTTACCAGTCAAACAACAGGTGATTGGCTCGTCTTGGTTACTAGTGATGTCATAGTCAATAAGTTCACAATGCTGATGATGTAAAGGGAGGAAGAGAACTAACTATGTTAGCTTCCAAGTAAAGTGTTGCTCCACACTTCACACCTAGTACTGTGAGGATGTAAAGCATATTATCAAAACAGAAAAAAAAATTAATATGTCAAATACAAGAAGTAATAGCGGAATACTTCTAAAAATTCCTTTTAATTCCAATCAACACCTGACCTTTTAATTGTTACAGAAAGCTGCCTGTGGATTCAACCATCATTTTTAAATAAAAAATAGATACAGTAGTAAATGCGTCCATATCCATTCGACAAATCTTACATGATAACGCAAGTTTCATTAATGTAAAGCATTCTGTTCACCTCATGTTTTTGCTGCTGCCCAAAACACACGAGTCTCTCATCAATCCTCCCAGACGTCCTATAAGTCTCAAGGATGGGCTCAGAGTCTGAGAACCTTTATGGATATATCAATCTTTTTCTTAATACGATTGTGTTCAGGACACTGACCTATCTACATGACTCAATTGACATACTCCGTTAGATACAAGATATTGTAAGGTGAGAGAATTATGTGTTTTTGACAATAGATATTAATTCACTCTTTACTAGTATTCCACACAAGTTGGACCTTGGGGTTATTTTTGTTATACAGTATGCATTTATTGTTGAGACAACAGGGAGAAGTCCAGGCAGTGCCCTCTGACTTTCTCCTCCAGGTGATGGATTGCATACTATAGAATAATAATTATTTTTGTTTTTGACAAGAAATTTTACCGCTAGGTACAGGGGACAGTGATGGGGGCAACATTGACCCCCTCATATGCAAATGTGATACTGTCCTAGTGAGATGAATGGCTCATTTTTAATGTAGGATGTATTCTGCACCTGTTGGGATAGTCAGATGACATAACTATACAGAGGGCATATTCTTTGTGTTGTCTGAATCTTTGGGAGGCACATGCATTTGTTTCCTGACTGAACAGCAATAATTACCTATAATAACAATTAACATATCAATAACTGAATTAAATTAAATGGATTACCTGCAATAACAACTTGTCCCTTTTCCTCCCAATGCCTCATTTGTGACTTTTCTACTCACATCAGTAAATGCTCTTGATTGCATGGTCACCTGGTATCATCACCCCATACAATCTCCCTTCTTGGATCCTTCTCATCAGAGTTTTTACACATGGTCTATGCCCAAACTATTAATCAATGCATCTGCCAGTTTAGTCATACCTAATGTATATGGGTCAATATTTGCTATTTGGAGGCCATCTAATGTCCATAGTTCATCATATTATTAAGTACATATAGTTTAATAAATGTCAAGTATAAATAAATGCCTTTTGTTGTAGTGATATAAGTGAATAAACAGTTACTATAAAATCATAAAGAAATGTTGAGTGTTTTTTAACGTATTAATAAAAGCATTTTTAAAAACATGTAGTTCTGATGTCTGTTCATTGTGACATTCATAGACTTCACTAATAAAAGGAAGAAATACATACAATACAATCCATTTTGTCAGTTTTTCAAAGCAATGTATTAAACTATTCATGTGCATGCACAGCCACCATGCAATGTTGTGCATGTGATGTTTACTGGGAGGTTGCAATTAAATAAGCAAAAGTATCATATTGCAGGTTACAGTGGGTTTTAAAGCTGTAACCTGTGATTTTAAGAAGCAATGTGCAAGCTTAAAATATATTATAACATCAAAGTTGGCATTTCAGTGTGTGAGGAGGTGCCATGCAATTATTGTGATTGGTTGTCATTTAAAAGAAACGTTCCTTGTTAATTTTTTTTTCTAATTCAAAACCTGCTCTAATATTTGTCAAAAAGTACTGTTCTGTACCTTCACCTTTAAATTTATGTACATGCAACTTTGCACATAAAACTCTCTTGGATCCTCATGTACATGTGACTCGCATCCTGGGGTATAAATGCCAACAGCAGGAAAAATCTGTGAGGGAGTGCTATGGCAGATTGAAGAGGGCTGGTCCACAATAGAAACCTGCATCACCTGCAGTATCAGTTGCTGAGGTCGGAGCGTAAAAAGAAATATTTCTAGGTAGTTTACAACACTACTGTGCTGAATTGTGACAATTTAATTTATGTGGATTCTGTCACACAGATTTAGCATTTATTGTTTAAATAAATGATTTGTTTGCCTTCTACAGCTGTTTTAAATGAAGATTGCCCAATTGCAACATTACTTCTGTCTGAAGAAGCTTGGGCACCTTTGGGGACAGTGCTTCTGTCAGGAACTCATGCACACTATAAAACACACACACACACCTTTCCATTGATGACACACAGATGAGACACACACCTTCACCATACAGGCGTATGGGTGTAGCAGGCAGATTCTGTACACATATGAACAGACACATGCTATTGCCATGCAAACGCACTTCTTGCAGTGCAAGGTCATGAAGGCAGGTGGTGACACTGCAGTCATAATCCAACGTGAACCCATTACCACCTTACCAATCAACACCCAAGCATTCAGTGGCAACAATACCCTCCTGTCAACCGTTACAGTATTCCACTGTCATTTCACATCCAGAATCCAACCATTATAGGACACTTTAAAAAAATTTAATAAAAAATAACCTCAATCTATAATAAGATGTTCTTCCATTGCCAATTGTTGCTGGATAACAGGTTTCACATGCATTCTGCTTGAGCCAGCTTCACTACTTTCTTTAGAGAAATGTCTGTGAAACCACTGTTATCCCTCTAAAAGTGGCTTTGTGTCAAAGCATCTATTTGTGGCTAGTTGGCAGCACTAGCTGTAAACACTGATTTCAAGCAATCAGCCTGAAGATACCATAGTAGTAGTGTTGGATTTTGGTGAGAATTGTACTTGTCAATTTCAGAGGAGGTGCAGTCTGCACACTGGTCACAGGCTAAGATCATCATACACCCAATTGTATGTATGTACCAGTGTCAGAGATGTGGTGCCATGTCATGGGCATCCCTTGTTTTTGTTTCAGATGATGTGTCACATGACAGTCATGCTGTACACAACTTCATAACTGTTACAGTTAAATGTCTTCAATCATGAAATAACATCAAAAACATTGTAAAGTTCAGCAATGGATGTGCAGGACAATACAAATCTAAAATCCTTTTTGTCGTTGTAAGCTTCTCCATTAAAGAGTTCAGATCTCAATTGGAAACCACTACTTTGGCTCATGCCACAGAAAAGGCCCATCTGATGGGGAGACAGCAGTGGTAAAAAGTGTAGTAACCCACACAGTAACTGGAGGTCAAGTCATTGTCCTGCAGAATAATTATTTATGTATACTGCAGGGAAAATGTCACTGTTCCTGCAACTGACAACACAGAGGAATGCTGTCACTTTGAAAGGAAATTCTTTCTTGTAAAAATTGGACATCAACCATAATCGTACTAGTCATGCAGTGAAGTGTCCAATGCTGGGTACTCATAAGATCCATTCAGGTACAACAGTGGAACCTGGAACTTTTGACTATCATGAACTAAGCTGTTTTTGCAATGCATGTTAGCAGAGTGTTGGGATGTGTGCCAACATCACCCAATTGAATGGTTGGAACATGGTATGGTACATTTGCTAAGAGAGTCCAAAAATTTGGATATGATTGTGTAGCCACTATAGGATGAGACAACATCTGTAACATTAGCTGAAGTTGAGTAAGAATCTTTTTAATTGCATATATCAGTTAATGAAGAAACATATCAAAACATTTTGAAGGAAAGGAACTCATCTATTGTTATGTAACCCCTGATTCTCAGCATCCATGCAGAGACAACAATGCAGACCATGAAAGTCCATCTGAGGTGATCCTAGCAGACCTTTCTGATGAGCTTCATACTGAACATTCCTGCCAAATGGAAAGCAAAGATTTGTTCTCTATTTTTAAATATTCAAATGACACTGCAAGTGATAGATGTGAGCCAGCTCTGGATAAGACAGATGTCAACCAGGCATTCAACAGTGAAGATCAAGATGCAGTGCTCCAAATCACTGCCACTAGTAACATGAGTGAAGTCAGTGTGTCCCACAGAGATTCTGACCAACTGTTACATGAATATGAATACATCAGACACATAAATAACATCCTTGCTGATGATAACAGGAAACTAGATTCAGAGGAAGAGGACCACAAACTACATGAAGTGATCCAACCAGCAGATTCGATCATAGATGACAACCATTTCAGAAAGATGGACACACAGCAACATGAACTGAAAGACAAAGATTTGGAGAAACCTCACACCCTTATGAGGGTCAAATTACAGATGTGGGAACATGGGTTGCACTGATGTTATATGACAGATGGTATTTAGGTAAGCAGATGTACAATGGACTCTAATGACAGCACCAAATACTGTATTTTGTACTTAATGTATTTGTTTTCTCCTGATAGGTGTTGTAGAGGATTAAGACAAGGAACAGTATCATGTAAATCTCATGGTTCCTGCCAGGAGTACCAACTTTTATGAACTTCTGCATGTGCTCACAGCCAGTAGGTAGTATTTCTCCTATGGCCAGTTACCCTGGTAGTCCTTTTTTACAGACTGCTCTAAAGACATTGAGGGTGCTTTTATCAACTTTGTGGGTGCTTGAGAACTCCAGCACTCATGCAGTTGGCACCTATGGTTCCTGCTGACAGAAACAGAACAGTATTCAAATGGCCCTCAGTACCTGACAAAAGGTGGTATGCAAAGTATCTGTTATCCAAAAATTGGACGCACAAGAGCCTAACAGCTCAAGGACATTTGTATTCAATTGTGTTCAAGCCTGCTAAAATGAATGATTTCATGTGGCTCTCATACTAAATGTCTGTGTAAGCTTAAGAACTGATCATGACCATTAATTTATTGTGAAGTGGAAGTGTGGTTGGAAAATTGCTGTTGTTTCCAGCTCAAAAAAAATCTATCTTATTCAATGTCTCACAATCAGCCCTCAGGGGGCCATTATGACTATATGGGGGTGGACTCAGGGACCCATGTCTGCCCACCCAGGCTGTGGCTGCAGGCGTTACAGAAACCTGGGTTCATCACATGCACTGTACAGATGCTGAGCAGGTCAAACAGACCATAACTGGCCCTCAGAGGGCCCTGAGGTGGAATCAGGGACCCATATCTGCCCACCAAGGTGGTGGTCACAGTCGTTACGGGCACCTGGGTTAATCACATAAGCTGCATGGATGCTGCGTCAGTGTTACAAAAATGATACTGCAGCAGTAGGGTAACAGAGAGATTGCTTGAAATAAGTGTATACTGCTGATGCTGGGGACAGATGTCTGTACACCCCAACAGTGGATGCAGCCATTTCGTGTACCTGTTTTCATCCTATGCAATGCATGTATGCTGAGTCAGGGGTACAGTTAATGCCATTGCACTTGTATGAGGTCTTTAGGCAGATTCCTTAAAATCGGTGTACACATCTGGTGCTGGGGACAGTTGAGAACATGGAGTAGGCTCAGGGTCTCATGTCTGCACACCATGATGGTGGCCACAGATGTTTTGGGGACCAGAGTTCATCCCATGCACTAAAATAGAGGAAAATAGATGGTGAGTCCTAAAGGTGGCCACAATTGGCAATCAGGATAGAATTATTGAATGCTCCTTGCTTTGTTTCCAAACCTGTGTCCAAAAGCAGCTTTCAGGTACACATCTGAAACAAGGTGTTGAGTGGCAGGGCCTGTCATCAGTTTTGGAAAATTTGAAATATTTTTCTCTTAGAGGTGCATGCATTAGATCAGTTTCAAATAATGTTCCATGTTACAAGTGGTTGCATTTGCTGGGCATGGATGCACTCTCTTTGGTATTTCATTTTTAATTGTCATTTTTACTTCACATCAGCTAATGGCAAAAGTTTTTGACATTGTGATTTCGCTGATTTTGATGAGATTTGATGCTGTCTAGCCTATCCTTACTAAGGAAACAATGTGGACACTACAACATACGGTTTACATGTTACTTAGCTTCCTCTTAGACAAACTGTGACAATTTGAAATCTCCCCTCAATTTGATGAATTATTATGATTTTTTTGGGGGGATGACTATCCAGTGACCAACCAACACACCACCCACCCAACAGTAGCAGATCAGCACTGTAAATTAATGAAGAATTTTATTGCATAGGGCAAAGGGACACTAAATGTTCATGAGAAGGAAAAAATAGCAAGAACCCTAACATTGTACAGTAGTAACTGACAGCGCCACAACCACGATGCATGCTGAATTAAACATTAGTTAAAGTGACCAAACCACATTCTGTGACACGTTCATATGAATCACAGTGTATAATTGTTTAACTGTTGTGTGAATGGGATGCTTTTCATTGAGTATTCCCACAGAGATCCTACATCATCATAGAATGTATCACGTGCTGAGGGTTTGTATTTCACAAAATGTGCACTGTGGCGGAACAAATTGGGAACATAGGCCATATGCTGAACTGAGATATATGCCTAGAAAAGGAGTTTTATTCCAGCAACAGGGGCACTACTTACTCTCTGCAGATTTATATAGCTAAAAACCTGACAGACCTTGTGTTAAAAGTTCTCCATAAGAAACCCTCCAGTTTTCTGTTGGGGCTCATCCAAAGTTACCTGGCTGTCAACCAGTTTTGATACCATACTGATGAAGGGCTCTTGTCCATAACTCCATTAATATTTGCCCTGTAATGATCCAAATTGACTAAAAATGATTGAAATGTATATGGAAGTATATTAAAGGAGTGTTTGAATGGATTGGGGAACTTAGAAGGCATACACAAGACCGATATTGCAAATCATAGCAAATTTGGATGAAAAATCTTTTAAGTATCTATTGTCAATAAGATGTACTAAAGAACTAAAACGTCTTGCCCTACTGGGGTGTTATATGCATTAAAATGTTCTACAATCATCAGTCTAACAGATAATGTGCAATAAATTACCATATCTATCTTTTGGTAGTAACTAAAGGTCAAGGTATTACCCCATACCCATAATTTGTTTTTCTCTGCAAAACTCGCCTTTCATTATAGGCTGAAGTATTTTACCATTTACCCTCAAGAGAAGTGTTTGTACGCCAGCCTAACTACATGAAATGATAAATGTAATACATCTGATGCATTTTTCTATGTAAATACCTAAAACATTACTATTTTTCTTGACAACCAGCATAGTTTCCTCAGCAACAGCACTGAAAACAGTAAAACACAAACCTTTATACTGGAATCCCCTTGTATATGAGATATGTTTCTCCAATAATTATATGTAAGAGCTTATCTGGATTGGTATGAGTTGATGTAATTATTGAAATAAATCAAAATTGTATTTTCTTATTCAAATCCAGTGTTCGTTTTGAATCATGTGTCTTGCTGTTGGCACTGTAGTGCTCATTCCCCAAGGAAAATAAATTAATATTTCCCAATCTGAAAATCATGGCATCCTAGTCATCAATGTCACTCTTGTTGGACACATCATCTTTGTGAGTGACAGGTTGAGCAGCTTTTTGGTCAATGTTCTCGCACTTTTGACATTTATACAAGCCTGTGCAGGATAGCCCAGGACCAAAACAGGAACATCTCCCTGTTTGACATTTCACATGCTTGCAGGCACAATGTACTGACTGCAAAATACCATTTGGTGTTGGGCTTGTTGTGATCCAAGTGATGGCAAGCTCCTTGTTTTCTAAATGCCATCTATTGCCAACAGGGGAAGGAGCTTTCATCCTGTAAACAAGAGAGTGCCTCATTACAACAGCCTGGTAATTTACTCATTTGCTGTGTTGGTGTACAGCATCACATGCTGGCAGCATGCTCTGCTCAGGCAATGAAGATGATGCCAGGCAGAACACCTTGTACTGAGCTTCATTGACATCCTGTGATGAAGCTTGGTCATACAGATGGCAAACAAATTTCTCAAGCTGAAGGAATTTTGAGTCTTGCAGTGTGAAGTCTTTCCCATGGTCTGTGAAAGCATAAAGGAACTCTTCACTCTCAGAGGCCACAGAAAATGCCTTCCTCTTTCCCTTCCCATAGAAGGCACTTGTTAACCACATCCTGTGAATGTATGGAGCCCAATAATGGAGGTACACACCTTCGGCATTAGAGCCGAAGTGACTTTCTCCAAATCAATAATGCGGCTTTGATTCCCAAAACCAGTAAAGAAACACAAATTGACAGGCAGTTGTGACTTCAGACTGATGATTATGCCTGCAACGTCTGTATCTGGACTACTAATTATCACTTTCTGGAAGTCTTTGGCAGCATGTTTCACATGAAGAAATATACGCATGTCACATTCTTCATGGTTACATCTTAATTCATCACCAGCACTGACTGTCTCTGAAAACTCTTGTACAGCTAGGCAGTGACAGTCCTCTCCATGGACTATGTAGAGAGTAATGCTCTTGCCTACAACTGCTTCTTTATTTTTGCCATCAGAAAGAAACTTCTTCCACTGACTGACAGTTTTCTGCTTCTTTAAGTAGATTTATATAGTTTGTGAGCCACGAGCTGCTCAGCAGGACCATGCCACATTTTTTTTCTATATATATTTTATGGATTTTTGTGCCCCATTTTTTGTCCATCCCTGAACTTCGGCCATGCATGCACATGTGGAGGCATGTGCACACCACTGCTTGAGGTACCCTCCCATGACTTTCTGTTCCCTCCCACCTATGTGAGCCACCAGATCTCCACCCAGTGGCAGCAGAACTATGGGCAAATGACCACCACCCCAAGAGAGGAGATCTGCCTATCATCTGCTCAATACTGCTTTCACCCCCCCATGCCAACTCCCCAATGACCAAGTCCATTCCCAAACCTGGGTCACTGGCATGATGTGAGGTAAGGCATCCAGTGCCTCAGCCCTCTGTGCCACTGGTCAGCTCATTCCACATTTTTTATGCTCACATTGGGATACTGATCTATGACAAATTCCAAACGAGTATACTTGTACTTTGTTGCAAACTTAACCATGTACAGTAGTAGCCAAAGACATTGTCAGATATTTCCAGATATTTCATGAAATTTCTAAAGAGTTTCTTTCTGTGGAACAACAGAAGGAAGGAGATTTTTCTAGAAATATATCAAAAATTTCAGGAAATATCTTACCATGTCTTTGGTTGTGACTGTACACTAAAAATGGTGTCCACAAGTTCATAAAATGCTGAAGGAACATCTCGTAGTGCTTGGATGACAGCCATTCCATCAGGGAGTATTGCACCATTCTCTGGAACATGGTCAAGAAGGCAATCTCCACCTTTGGATTGCACAAGATCGAGCAGAGCTGATTTGTTGCTTTTTGTCAGAGTACCATTAGCACTAGCAAGAGGATAGGAAACTTTTCCCAAAGAGTAGGACAAGATTTCTGTAAGTACAGTTTTCCTACCTTGACCTAATGCAAGAAGTCTTGCAAACAGTTTCTTGTCACTATGAAGAATCAGGTCTTTGCAAGCTACTTTTGCCTTTGTTTTTGGTTTGACTTGATCACTGAATGTTTTCAGTTTCTGGCTTTTGATGGGAGAAAAAATGTCCTGAGTAGCAGAAAGCAGTTGCTGGTTCAAGAAGTCCATCAGTGCAGTTTCATCTATCTCTTGATCAACTAGCCAGTTATTTGTATTCTCACTGGTAGCAACAACATCTGAATTTAAACACACTAGTCCATCTTGAGGAGCATCAAAAGGATTGATCATGCATTCAATAGTGAACAGAATGCTCATTATGGCTGTCTCATTATTTCAAATTCTTGTGCTATCAAGATCTTTCTATTTGCGTGCCTCTTGTGTCATGCCTGCCATCACTTCACACTTTCTCATTATAGCAGTTCTCTCATGTTGTGACAGGATCCAGTGATATAATGCTGCATGATTTTGTGTCAATCCAATGAAACCACCTTTTGTTTTTTTGAATCTTTATTGCAGGTTTGTTCAATTGCCTGATCACATGCAATTGAAGAGAATCCATGTCCACTTTGATGTTAGACTATCCACTGTCTTTGAGCTCTGAGTTCTGTGTAACATTCTAGGTGTGTGATGGGCAGGTTCTTTACCATTTCCAGCTGATATGATGGAAGATACCTGGCATAGTTCACCTGATCATAAAAGAAGAACCAGGACATCATGAAGTGGATTGCTGAAAGGTACAACTCCCAGTCAGCCTCACAGGTTGCTCTCACAAAAAGGAACAAGATTTGCACCATGTCAATGTACTCTAAGAACTCCAGAAGGCAGATCTCAGGTTCTTTTGGCTCTTCCTCTTGACAAAATCTTCATATTTCATGACCACAGTGGTGAAATCGATAGCTGTACACAGAACATCAAATGAGTCAAAGGGGAATGCTAGCTTGATTTTTTTGATGACCTCTAGGCACTCATCTGCTTTGTCCAGTGGTAATGATTTAAGGAAAGTCTGGAATCTCAGATGCTGCATGCTTTCATACAGAAGTTTGTGTGCTGTCATACTCTGGTTATCATGGTGACCATTCAGAACACTGTTGACTGATCCTTGGGCAACAACTTCTGACTCTATTAAGATATCACAAAGTCCTGCATCCCCAAATCTTTTGCCAAGGACACCTAGAAATGACATGCAGGTATCAAATCCACCGAGCTGCACTATCAAGCATCTTGTATAGTCATCATCTTTCCAGAGGATTTGTTGTGCTTTAGCATATATTACTTGGTCAAAGACAAAGACTACATGCTCAAGTTCAAGCTGATCAACCCTATCAATACTTTTTTTCAGAACAGTGTTGACAGTAGACATCTCTGTTGGTGCTGCCTCAATGACTGGAAGGTCATGGCTATCTGACTTCTCAAGGGTACAATCATGTATGAAAACCTGTCCAGCCAGGAAGTGTACGTGAGTCAGCTTTGAGAGCCTTCATAAAAATGTATGCCAATTCAGTTCTAAGCACTGGTGCCAGGTTCGATCTGTACTTGGACTCTAATGGAGCATGTGCATCATGTTTTGTGGACCTTACCGCTTGCTCTGATGACACTGCTCTATCGAACAGCTAAGGGATGATTTAAGAGAACAGACTCATTTTAGCAGTGATGCTCTGCCTGGTGGGGTAGATTCAGTGATGTAGCACTTCAGCATTATTCCATTTGTATGGTGGGTTGTGCCTCACCCGGATAGGGTTTATTTTCTGAAATCAATATTGTCCCAGACTAGAACTTTGGAGTCTTCTTTGCAAAGTTTGGTGGGCCCTTATCAGAACCTTTAAGAAGCTGTAGCTGACCAAGGCTTGTGTCATGGCTAATCACTATATCCAATATGCACAATGTCCCAGTTTGTTTAGTATGGAGATCACTTGAGATGATCCTGTCAAGTGTAGAATTGTCAATCCTATCCAATGCAAAGAGATTTGGGTGTCTGTTGCCGAGCCTTGGATGCAAGGTAAACAATGTATTGGCAAAGTGATATCAGTTTAAGGTCCACGTCATCTGGAAGATCAACATAGCCAGACAGTGTTAGTGCCTCTGATGCTCCAATAATCCATGCCATCAAATTATGAAGTTCCACTGGCATGACAGATTTTGCAGCATCAGCAGTCTAATCAATTGATGTTGGTGGCCAGGGATGACTCATTGCAGAACTGTTATTCAATGTGCTCTTGATGATCAATGTGGCACTGTACAGAGTCTTAATTAAATGCACATCAGGAGCTGGTGTGCAGTACAAGTCACATTAAACTGTTCCACCAATGAGTTAGTTTAGCATTGTTTTTTACAGTTGGCAATGCATTGACAACTCCTATTGCATTGTTTTTCAGTGCTTAACCAGCTCAAAAGCATTGTTTGTAAAATGTTTTTGCAACTCATATAGAATGCATCAGCAGTCCAATCACAATGCAATACAAAACTGAGTTTTAAGTCTTAAGAAATAGTTTGTGCAGAGCATTGAACTGGATCTCTCAACACTTATGCTACTCGGTCAGAAATGCTAAAACAATGTGTTAATGTGACTTGTACTGTACTTGTTGTTGATGATCTATGAGATAGCAGATCAGCTTGTGGTTGAGGATGAATTTGTTCCTCTTCACTCTGAGTTGTCTCTGTAGTATCTGTTTCTGTTACTGCCTCTGATTGATAAGGAAGTCTGTCAATAAGCATACTTGCTGACAGTGTGTCAACAAACGCCATCTCACTAATATTCCTGCAGTGTGATGTATCAAAGGTGAGCTTAGGGAAGTCATGTTTCAGGCAATATTTCAGTCTGACAACTCTGTAACACGAAAATATGCAACATTTCTAAAAACATAGTGCTCCACAGGGACATTAATTGTAGTTGTAAGATATAAATCTTGCTACTGTGTTTTAAGTTTAGATTTTACTGTTGCATTCAAGACTTACTATAGACTTGAAGGTTAGAAAAATGCCACTACTGTCAATGACTGAGTGGGGGAATGGGGTTGTATGGCACTGCAAGGTGGGGAGCCACTAGACCACCAGGAATGTCAGGCTATCATTTCATGGTGAATTGGGGCTGTGGTGGGCTACTAGACCACCAGGGCATTGATTTATTAATACAGATATAGTAATATTTTTCATAACAGGAGATCGGGGCTTTGGGACAGGGGAATGCTAATGCTGCATAGTATTAGAGAGGAGCAGTGCTTGAGGAAATGCTAGATGATGAGGGATTATATATACATCTGCATAGATATTAATAGTCCCCATACAGGGGATTGGGGCTAGACCACCAGTGATTGCTGTAGGGGACATTGCTGCACGAATGCCCATGGCTTGCAGCAACCTGTCCAGGTGCGCCCATTGTTTGGTGTACCAATATGGTTGCCACATGCTGCTGGACTTTGCTGCTGGGACATTACCCAATCATGAATTGGTCTCAGGGTCCCCGGCACACTGGCATTTGGCTCAAGTTGCCTTTGCAGTGACTTGCACCAACTTTTGTGAATTGGGCCCTTTATCTGCTATTTTTTTACAATGCTGCCTTTAAGGAAAATATGCTGTTTGCCATTAAAACACATGACACTACGAATATTTTGGAAGAAACGTATTTAAAATGTCATGTATTTATCATCCATTTATCATCCAAATGCTTTTCATGGAGTTAAAATGGAACATATTTATAGCTATAATGAGCTGTGAGTACTGCCAATGAGAGATAAATTGAAGGGTGGGGGATAATGTTTAGCCCCACTAATTTTATCAGATTAGAGATATGGCTGTTTATTGAACATTATCTGTTTGCATTATCAATGAGGAAGCTGTTGGTGTATAATATGCACTAGATGGGCAAGACTTCTGGGCTCTATAAACAATTTCATGTATAATTCAAAGCAAAAATGCAAGGATTTTTGTGTGCATTTTAAACACATTTAACACCATATATCATGTATAAGTTTCATGATGCTTTCACTAATTATTTCAATACATTTTTGGATATATTTCAATCGTTTTGAGCCATCATGGGCGCAGATTAGGCAAATATTGTAGAAATTATAGCAAAACATTCTTTAATAGGTATGGTGTCAAAATTGGTTGACAGTCATGTAACTTTGGATGTGCTATGACAGAAAACTGCAGGGTTTCTTGTAGAGAACTTTTAACACAAGGTCTGTCAGGTTATTGGCTACATAAAATTGCATAGAATAAGTAGTGTCCTTCTTGCTGGAATGAAAGAACACAATAATGGGTCTCACCATATGGCCTAACATAAAGGGGTTGGATTTGGATATTGTCATATACAGACCATTGATTTAAACCATTAATTTAACTTGACTACATTTTTAAAAACATTCAAGCATGAGGTGGAGATCAGCTATCGGTGGGGGGTACTCAAACATTGTAGAAAATATATACTGTCCCTGCTTCTAATTACTTGTCCTATATTTTGGTACCAATATACATCATATATTTATCTACATTATTATAACTATTTATTTTTAAAGACTGCATATAAAACATGTATTTTAATTGATACCATACTCAGTTATGTTTTCCTTTTATTCTGAGCTTAAAAGTATAAACTAGTCCATGTAACATGTGTGACATTAGATGTCACATGAGGTATAATTTTAAGGTTTTTTCAATGATTACAATGATGCTGTTTTAACATGCAGTGTACTTACTACAGAACAAATTAACAATCAACAGACTGAATAGTTTCTTTCTTTATTATGAGGCAGTACAGCAATACAAAACTTTTCATTTGTAAAATACACTGTTTGTATTGGACAAACTAAAGTCTTACAAATATGACTTATGAAACAACTACTACAAAAAAAACTACTATAATGATATGCTAGTTAACAGTTTTAAGGTAAATACAGATGAGATGATCTGATAATGGACACAGGTGGTAACGGAGTGACTGGTGGGGTGGAGCGTCCCGTAGTGTGAGATGTGCATGTGCCTCCACACATGCACGTAACACCAGGGAAGCAAGGGATTGGGACCGGGGAAAAAAATGAAAAAATCTCCTAAAACTCCTTGCAGGAAAAAATATATACGCAGTCAGGAAGGTGGCGTAGTATTTCAATTAAAAACAAACCTGTTCAGGTGAGGCAATCTGTTAGCTGTTTCACTGAATTTGTGGTATATGCTGTTTGCTGTTCCTGCTATTAGGTTTATGTTGGCAGTAATACCAAGCAGCTTAATGTCAGAATTTTGGAACCTTTTACAGTGTTACAGAATGGTGTGAACACAAATGCCTTAGGGGTACATTTTAAACTATACTATAATATGGATCCTTCATGCCTAAAATTTGTGGCTCTTAAATATGTACAAAAATGAAGAAGGGTAAGAAAGAGTTAACCATTTATCAAAACAAGAGTCTTTGTTGATATTTTACTTGAGAAGTTTCCCACCTGGAGTTCTAAATGACATTTTGGGCCTAACAACATATTTGCAAAACTCAATGTAATATCCCCTTTTCTGATGTCTTTCATAATTGAGTAGTAACTGTATTCATTTTTCCAGCTGTATGAAACAAGAAACTACATCAAATAACCTAGTTCACTGTTGCACAATGAAGAAATGATGTACTTTGGTATAATATATGGACATTGGACTCTGCTGCCAATATTTACACCTTTTTTTTAACTTTATTTGTCTGCACTTGCCTGGAGAACTCCTTCCAGCATCCTCGGGGGCTTCTAGTCTGTACCTCCCCCTATGACTTCTACACCTCTCCTCTCCTCTTGTGCACCCCAGCACCACCTCTAGGTATGAACCTTCTGAAGGTAGGGCCACCCTATCCACCCAGGGCACTTGATCTAAGGGCAAAGTGCCAGGCACACGAGCGGACCCATGGAGAGGAGGTTAGTCTGAGATTGGGAGTGTGGGCTGAGGAGGCCAAGGTGCCTTCATCTATCCACAGGAGAGTTTTTTTCCCTTATTGAAGTGTAGATCTTTCCCCCTAGTAGGGTGGCATGACAAGGCAATGTTATGCCACAACTCCGCCCCTGCATCCGCTGCGTCGCCATGCTAGGTGCCCCTGATTACCACCAGAGGCAGCTCCAGGAGTGAATGCTTCTCTCCTCCCCTCCTAGCGAAGAGAGAGCAATCCTTTGGACACATGATTTCTCCCCCCCCACTGACCTCCAGTGGTGCAGGCTTGTTCCCAAACTCAGGTCACCAGTGTGATGCGAGGTGTGGCGTCCAGTGCCTCAACCCACAGCGCCACTGGGTCGGTCAATATTTACATCTTAATTCCATGTCATATTTAGAAACATAGAAACATAGAAACATAGAATCTGATGGCAGATAAGGATCACTTGGCCCACCTAGTCTACCCATTTCCCTACCTAACGGATAAGTTGCAGATCCTAGTTAACCAACAGCCTACTTCCTCCTATCCCCCACTAGAATTGTCTTATGTCTGTCTCATGCATTCTTGAATTCCCCCACTGTTTTTGACTCTACAACCTCCTCCGGAAGGCTGTTCCATGCATCTACAACCCTCTCTGTGAAGAAATATTTCCTCACATTACCTCTGAGTTGTCCCCCCTCTAGCTTCAAATAGTGACCCCTTGTTCTTGCACATCTCTTTTTCTAAAAGATGATACCCTATTGGACTTTGTTGATTCCCTTGAGGCATTTGGAAGTTTCTATCATGTCCTCCCTCTCCCTCCTTTCCTTGAGGCTATACATCTTAAGCTCCTTTAGTCTTTCTTCATATGTCTTCTGGTGCAGAACCTGCACCGTTTTGGTTGCCCTTCTCTGGACAGCATCCACCCTGTCTATGTCTTTGCGGAGATGGGGCCTCCAGAACTGTACACAGTACTCCAGATGTGGTCTTACCAACTGTCTGTACAGAGGGCAAACAACTTCCTGTTTCCAACTGGTGATGCCTTTCCCTATGCATTGCAGTATCCCCCCAGCCCTCCTTGCTGTCTTGTCACATTGCTGGACCACCTTTAGGTCATCTGATATGACTACCCCCAGGTCCCTTTCCATTTTTGTTGTTGTCAGTATTTCACCCCCCCCCCCATTGTGTACTCTTCCCCTGGGATTTTATTTCCCAGGTGCATTACTTTGCACTTCCTTGCATTGAATCTAAGCTGCCATACATTTGACTATTCCTCCAACTTTGCCAAGTCCTTTTTCATCCTTTCCAACCTACCTTGCATATCAACCCTGTTGCAGATCTTTGTGTCATCTGCAAAAAGACATACTTTTCCTTCCAGTCCCTCTGCAATGTCACTTATAAAGACATTAAAAGGGACCAGCCCCAGTACTGAACCCTGCAGTACCCCACTAGTAACCCCCCTTTCTTCACTGTGGACTCCAGTTACTATTACCCTCTGTGTCCTGTTGTCCAGTCAGTGTTTTACCCAGGCTACCACCCTGGAACCCACTCCCAGACTGGCTAATTTGTTTATTAATCTTTTGTGCGGGACTGTGTCAAATGCCTTGTTAAAGTCTAGGTAGGCCATGTCCACAGCCCCTCTCTGGTTTACTACTTTGGTCACCCAGTCAAAGAAATCAATTAGATTTATTTGGCATGACCTTCCTGCTGTGAATTCATGCTGCCTTGGGTCCTCTGCCCCACTGGCCTCTAGGTACTCAACAATTCTTTCCTTCAGAAGTGATTCCATCATTTTCCCTACCACTGAGGTCAAACTGACAGGTCTGTAGTTTCCTTCCTTTGTCTTGCTCCCACTTTTGTGAAGGGGAATCACATCCACCCTCCTCCATTCCTCAGGTACCACACCATCTTCCCATGATTTATTAAATAGAGTAGTCAGTGGTGTTACTAGTTCTTCCCTTAGTTCTTTTAGAATTCTGGGGTGAATCCCATCAGGCCCCATTGCTTTATCCACCTTCAGTTTTAAGAGTTCTTTCAGAACCCTTTCTTCTGTGAAAGGACTAATATCAATCCCCCATCCAGAGTGCTTTTATTAACTGGATTAGGTATCTTCCCCCTGCTCTTCCATTGTGAATACTGAGTAGAAGTATTCATTCAGTATCCCTGCTTTTAACTGCTGCTCTCTGCCCAATGACCTTCCTCTTTATTCAGCCTCAGTATCCCTGCCTTAGTCTTTCTTTGCTCCCTAATGTACCTATAAAAGGTTTAATGGATGGGGTTCAGGTGATAACTGCTCTGTAATCACCTCAAGTGGTTGCTAAGGCAACATGGTAAACCTCGAGAGTGCAGCTCGAGAGGTTTACTGTTGTTCTAGCAATCTTCAGCGGTGATTACATGTGCAATTATTACTCAAACCCCAGCCATTATGTTTTATAGTTTATGGTGGGAAACATTATCAATATTAGCCCACAAGCCTAGAACTAATTTATTGCATTGTGAGAGTCCATTTCTAATCCCAGTTCAAGGGCTGAGATTTAAAAGATGAGTGTAAAATGATCCGGTTGGTCGCTGGTGATCACGTGGTTGGAAAATGCTTAGAATTATGGGCTACGATGCTACATTCTCTTGTGGGACTCAGAAAAACTATGAGAGGAATCTATTTTCATGGCCAGCAGCTCCAAATACAAGCTAGGTAATCTAAAGGGAGGAGATGAGGAGCATGTGGTAGAAAAAATGCCACAAGTGTATATTTGCTCCTGCCATTGCAATTGCTAGTCTCAGCAAACATAAATTGCTGCAAGTGGAATGCAACTTTGAATTGTTTACTGAGACTGGTGGTTGCATTCTGGGACTGAGAGTTTTATTACGTTCATGCATTCTTTTTTGTTATGCCACTGTTTTGACATTCTGAACAGTGGTTAACAACATTCAAATGTCATGACAGTGGCATAACAAACCTGTGTAGGGACTGCTTATGAGCGTTAATAAGCACTGACCACACATTATAATGTAATTGATGTAAACATAACAGTAGGAATGTCTGTTTATTGTTAACAAACTCCATGTTCCATTTTTAATTTTAATGTTCACTTATCAGGTGCTTTTCTTATCTAATGGTTGGAACTTCATTTTGAGAACTTGTTTTTAAATGATGGCACACCAATTCAATTTCAGGGGGCTGTCATCAGTTGTTATGTCAGAAGTCTATTAATATTGAAATTTATAGTAATCAAATGCCTTTAAATTGTTGTGCCTTTTGGAGTTAGCTCCACTCCTTGAGGAAGGTGTTGGAGTGCCAAATACACATGGGTACTTTCAATCTATGGGTGAGTTTTCTACAACATTGACCAGTCTTTGCTATAGCATTTGCACTTTATTGTATATCTGCATTTAATAAATGAGATATTGGTAATACTCCTGTGTGCATGTTATTCCTTGTGCTTATAGAATATTGAATAGTGTACGGGCAACAGCCCACAACTAGGCTCTGTTTCCATCAGAGGGTTGATAGAATTTCATATTAGGAACTTTGGGAGCAAAGCGTTTGAAGTTCCTGATATCTCTTGCACTCAGAGATGGAAAAACATGTCAGGTTGTTATGGTTGCCATTTTCTATTTTTATATAGCATGTGTTAATTTATATTGAAAATATATCTTCACTTACTGTATTGTTGCTGCTTGACAGAGTTATGCACTGAGCAAACAGATGCTGTTGTTTTGGTATCATTTAGCAGATCCACAGCAACACTTTAAAATGTGCACAGCAAGGCTTTTGAACTGTCATTTTTCCATGCACAATAACAGGTAACCATATTATGTACAGTAAGTAAATGACAAATGAATTATTGTTTATCTCTGCTGTGCATTTCAAATGATAATACAGCACCTGGATTGTATCCTTCTATCTATGGGATGAGAAAGCGGTACACATTAGTTAGCCTTCTAAATGCAAGGCATTTGTTTTTATTGCAGGAAGAAGATGGAGAAAGAATGAGACAGAGAGAGAGAGAGAGAGAGTTATTTGCTTCTAAAAGTGTTTGCTTTTAGCTCATACAGTAAACGAGTATCTTTGTTTTGAAATCCACAAATCTGTAATAAAAGAAATATCATACATAGATACAAGTTTTTTTTTCTAATTTTCAATGAAGTAAAACATTTCAAAATTCTAGCTTCAGTTTTCAAACAACAGAAATCTTCAATGTGTATTTAACAAGTTCTGGTTAGAGCCAACACAGCTGTTTAAGAGTGGTGCACCTCAGTGAAAACTACTTGAAACTCTTGCCACAGCTGATGCTGTACTTGTGCCAGCTTAACAAATCAAGAGGAGCAACAGGCATGAGACTGCAGTCCAAGAGTAACACCAATTTGAAGAGGTAAGAAAACCCAGACTGGATCAGTACCTCCAATTACAGGAACATTTTATTAAGTTATAGCCACACACAGAGATTGTTGCATTTACCTAGCACTTCAGACATAAACTTGGTTATCACTGCTGAAGAATTGAGTTTGAGTCTGAAGCACCAGGTAAGTGTTGAACTCTCTGTGTGGCTATAAGTGCTCTCTGTGTGGCTATAACATAATCAAATGTTCCTACAATTGAAAGTACTGATCCAGTCTTTTTTTTTTTACCTGTACAAATTGATGTTACTCCTGGAGTGTGGTCCCCTGCCTGCTTTAACAGTAAGAACACCCCTGGAGTGAAAGACCATGAGCCACTCAGGTGAATGGGCCTCAAAATGATGCAAGCATTTTCAGGTTTAGTTTTGAATAACAGAACAGAATAGAATAGAATAGAATAAAATAGAATTTGGTATATGCTTGAATGTATAGTTACTGTGTCTCTTATGGTTATAAAAGTGCATTCTTGAGTTCTTCATGTGACAGAACTGCAAAGTGAAGCTGAGCAGTTCCAGGACACAAAGGACTCGAGCAGAAACTCTTTTAGCCTCAAAGACACATTGGGAACTGTACATATAAATGTATTATAAATCACGTTGAAGATTTCTGCTAAGAAGCGCAACTTGAATTTAAAATACAGCTATTAGACTTTGTGGACATTTATAGAGACCCCTGAGTGATTAAATGGACTGCGCTAACTAATCTTAGAGCTGTAGCATTAAAACTGTTAGCATGAGATGTTTTGTGGGAAAATAGTCCTTGAAATGTTTAGATACAAACAATCCTGATTAGCTAAGAATGATGTCAGAATTTATAATTTTGTGTATAGAGGATAGTGGATGGCCAGCCATGCAAACCAAACTTGTGTTGTCACCAACCTTGAGAGTAATCAGAACTCTGCTAGCAATGCGGGCGTGTTGTGCACCAAGTTACATATAGGTAGCAAGAGGTTGTGTGAGGCACACATACAGAGGCCACTGAGCACACTCATGTGATACACACAGGCATACTACAATAAACTGGTGGGTTTCAAGCCACATATCTGGGAGGCCACACAGCACAGCCACCAAAACTTATTGGTGATCTTGCTCTTTACATTTTTTCATCCCAATCCCTTAATACAACAGATCTCTTTTCCCACACAGTACAGTATATAGCAAATGAAGTTCCTATTGTCTTCTCTATTTTGCTGGTAGAAAATGGTGAAAGACTGGCATAGGTGCAGTAGTAAAGCTGACATTCATAGGGCCAGCAACCCGAGTTCTGGAACAGGCCAAAGTCATTTGAGGCTGGACAGGGAGTGGATGGCTAAGTGTCTCACGGGATGCTCCCCTTCTCCACAATGAGAGGGTCTTTTTCTCCCCACAGTGCTGCTACCCAGGTGGCCACAGGTGGAAGCAGAGCAGAGGAATGGTGGGAGAGTCATCTGCTGGGCTCACAATTGGCATGCAGATGCACATACTGCTGCTCCACATCCTATGGGTTGATGTCCCAGGGAGAGGGAAAAAAACAGCAAAAGATTGCCCCAACAACAGTCAGAGATGATCCCCCCAGTATATCAGGACTCCACACCACTCCCACCTTGGTGCCTGATGCAACTTTAGAGATTTGGGGAGGTTGCTGCCCACTCTTGTCCCTGTCTTTTGTACCATGCTATGGCATGATGGAAGTGGTACATTGCAATCAGTGGTGATAGAGGTCTGGTACTTTAGGGCAGCCCAAATAAGAGCTGCACTTGAGATTGAAGGAAGCATAAATAGGAAGTCAAAAAAGCAATGGGGCATTCACTATTTGCATAGTGTTTAAATGCCATTGCTTTGTGGGGAAATAAGGAGGGTACAGTCCTCCTGGACTACTATATACCCACAGAAAATTAAACAGAATTTCATTGAAAATGACCTGATGCCAGGGATGACACCCAGCACGCTGCAAAGGCTCTGAGGACTTGGGGGTTGGAGAAGATATGGTCAAATTGAGTAGGATGTGTGGTTTGTGGACAGATGGAGGGGGATGCACAGCTGCTACTGCTGTCCTTAGGCAGGCATAGCTAATGCCCCCTCCATTGGCCTTATGCCTTGAGGAGTTTGTGTCCAGGATCAGTTGGATACTGGCCTATGCCCCCTGGCAAGCCACTGTCTCACCTGCCTGCATAGAGAGGCACACTGGTCAGGCATAGGGTACATATGGAGCATAAACCAATACTGTGGATACTGTGTAGTACTTGGATGGTGAGTATGTGGTGCATAGGGGACACTCCATGACTTTTCCAGGACCTCTGCACATATGGAGGTGCAGCAAACCATTTTAATATTGAACCCTGAATATACAGGCTGCTTCAGATACACAAAACATGGTATTTGAATTACATACATACTGTACATTGCACTATAAAGATACAGCTGTTAAGTTTGATCAACTAGAAATAAAAAAAGTATATGTGGAGGTGCACATTGAACAGCATTATAAAATAAGAGATGTGAGGAATACTCTATAAAAATACAATCTGTTTATGGGTCTGATCTGAAAAGGGAAATGCAGCAAAGAATTGGCCATTTCAAGTTGCACGAAGACTGAAAATAAACTACCAGGATAATCAAGGGAAAACAAAATTCTCTCCCTATGTAAACTGAGGTGGGGGGTGGCTGGGCAACCATGTAAAAGCACATAAAACAGCTAGGAGTTTCTACATTAAAAAAGAAAGTATGAGGCACACAGTTTCATTAACTTAGAAAAATGAATATAAATATCTTGTTTAAAAGACTCATTTTCCAATAAATCAACACCGTAGCAGGTAGAAGTGGCAGGCTGCAGCCAACAAAACAGTAGAGGGCTGTGTGTGTTTGTGTGTGCATGTGTGTATGAAAGAGAGAGAGAGAAAGAAAGAGAGAGAGAGAGAGAAAACTGAGCTCTGTGTAGGAATGCAAGCTACTGTAATTTGAGCTCACAGAGACTAATCTGTGTCAATGTCATTGGGCAAAGGCATTAGTTTAAAAGAAGGCAGAGTGTTTTAATGTTGGTGATGTTCACACTCGGCAGGCTAAACAGAAGAGTGTGTGTGTGTGTGTGTGTGTGTGTGAGAGAGATGAGTGAGCAATGAAATAGTGTGATGTAGTGCTGGCAGCAGGGGTTGCAGGAGGCCAGACACAAACACACAGCTGTCACAAATGGAGATAATTCAGAGATGTGTGACTAATTTCCAGTCAAAGCACCACCATGGAAGAATACACACTATATATCCAGTCACATGCTTCCATATTCCCTTCTCTCTCTCTCTCCTACATCATAGCAACACATGTAGTTGTAAAAATGTGTGTTTGTACAGTTCCCGTGTCTCTTATGAATATGAGTTTCATTTCAAGTCCTTGGTGTGCCAGAACCCCTCAGCTTCACTTCACAGTTATCTCAGGAACTTGAGAATGTAATGTTATAACCACAACAGATAGAGTAACTGTACACACAGTATAAAGGGGATATGGCATGGGCTGGCTAGAAATAAACCACCTATTTTTAGCCTCAAGTTTTGACCTCTGCTATGAGAAAGGTCTACAGAGGTCAAACCCAGAGACTAGAAATACATAGTTTTTATCTAGGCAGCCCAAGGCATGTGCTGTTTATGCCAATGCTATGGGAATAAAAATAGTGTTAAATGTACCTGAAATAATTTGTATTTATCCACAAAAATAATACTTTTATCTGCCATAAGTTGGACTTTTTCTTGTTTGTTGAGGATCAATGCACCAAGTGTGTAGTGTCATAAGCACTGACAGCACAGTGTCAGTGCTGGGCAGAGGCTGCTATTGGAAGGCTTTCTTTTGTGTGCTCCCATATGCAGTACACAGATACACAGAAGGTGACAGCAGATAAGGACTGTGTGGCTCACCTAGTCTGCCCCTTTTTCCCTTACACAAGAATACTCTGCACTCCACAGTTCTGTGAACATTGAATTCCCTTAAGAAAAAATCTGTAGACTTTGGAGAATTTTTCAATGGTTTCAAAATACCTTCTTTATTTTGCTTTCCCCACAAATTACTGTGACCACAAACATAACTCCTGCACTTCACTCTTTTGAGCTTCCTTACAGACTCCCTAAAGAAGCTTGAAAGAGCTAAGCACAGGAGTTATGTTTGTGATCACAGTAATTTGTGGGAAAAGCAAAATAAAGAAGCTAATTTTGAAACCATTGAAAAACTCTCAAAATTCTACAGATTTTTTCTTATGGGAATTCAATGTTCATAGAACCTGTGGAGTGCAGAGTATTCTTGTGTTTGTGACTTTTGTGGTGGCAGCCTATCTCTGCACCCTTTCTTGCACCATTGATGCACAGCACTTGAAGTCTGATTGCCCCTTTTCCCTACCAAATACATTACCACAGACCCTAGTTGATCTACGGCTTACCCTCTCTTCCCAATTGCTAGAGTACTCTTATGTCTATCCCATGTATTCTTGAATTTCCCTACTGTTTTTGTAACCACCACTTCTGCAGGGAGGCTGTTCCAAGCATCCACTACTCTTTCTGTGAAAAAGAACTTCCTTATGTTGTCCCTGAGCCTGCCCCCCTCTAGCTTCATATCATGCCCCCTTGTTCTTGTACACCTTCTTTTCTGAAAGATGCTACCCTCCTGTATCTTGTTTATACCCCGATGTACTTGAATGTCTCTGTCATATCCCGCCCTCTCTTTCCTCACCTCCAAGGAATACATATTGAGGTCCTCTAGTCTTTCCTTATATGACATTTGGTGCTGTCCATGCACCATTTTTGTTGCCCTTCTCTGGACTGCCTCTATTTTATCTATGTCCTTATGGAGATGCAGCCTCCAGAACTAGACACAGTACTCCAGATGAGGTCTCACTAGTGATCTGTACAGTGGCATAACCACCTCCTTTCTTCTGCTGGTGATACTTCTCCCTATGCACCCTAGTATCCCACTGGCTCTCCCCAAAGCCTTCTCACATTGTTTGGTTACCTTTAGGTCATCAGATATGATTACCCCCAGGTCTCTTTTCTGACTGGTGGCCGTAAATACCTCTTCTCCATCTTCTTCTCCTCCCTTGGATTTCTGTGCCCCAAGTGCATGATTTTACACTTCTTTGCATTGACTCTTAGCTGCCACACTCTTGACTACTCCTCAAAATGTTTAGGTCCTTTCTCAACCCCCCAAAGTGTCAACCCTGTTGCAGATATTAGTGTCATCTGCAAAGAGGCACACCTTCCCCTCCAGCCCCTTATGTAATGTCACTTATAAAGACATTAAAGAGGACTGGCCCCAGCATGAATCAGTGTGCATCCTGCTGGTTACCCCCGTCCTTGGATTGAATGCAGTTTACCACCACCCTCTGTGTCCTATCACTCAGCCAGTTTCTGACCCAGTTTACTACCTTGGAGCCCACTCCCAGATTACCCAACTTATTTATCAACCTCCTATGTGGGACAGTGTCGAAGGCCTTGTTGAAATCTAGGTAGGCCACATCCACTGCCCATCCCCATCTACCTCCCTGGTCACCCAGTAAAAGAAATCTATCAGATTTGTTTGACAGACCTTCCCATTGTGAATAAATGCTGCCTTGGATCCTGTGCTCCACTGGATTCAAGAAATATCACAATCCTTTCCTTCAGTGGTAACTCCACTAATTTACCCAGCACTGAGGTCAGGCTGACTGATGTGTGTAGTTGCTAGCCTCCTTCCTGTTCCCACTTTAGTGGAGAGGGACTACATTTTCCCTCCTCCAGTCTCCTGGAACCACCCACATCTCTATCAATTTGTTCAATAGGGCTGTTAGTGGTGCTACCAGCACCTAAATTCTTTTAATATTCTGGAATGTATCCCATTCGGCCCCATAGCCTTGTCCCCTTTCAGATTTTTGAGTTCCTTTAGGACTCTTTCTTCCACACACAGGCTGATGTCCACCTCTCTCCAACCAGTGCTCCTATCCCACAACAGTGGTCCTTCTCATTCCCCTTCTTCCGTGACTACTGAACAAAAATATGTGTTCAGGATTGTTGCTTTTTCTAGGTACTCCACTGCACCCCCCCCCGCTTCCTCCCTTTTTACCTCACAATCCTACCCCTGGTCTTCTTTCTATCACTAATGTACCTGAAAAAGGTCTTGTCTTCTTTCTTAATTGCCTGGGCTTTTTATCCTTCAGTTTGCACCTTTGCACTCCTGACTGCTTTCCCCACCTCCCTCTGCTTTTCCAGATATAGCTCCCTGTCTTTCTCCTCTGTGTTTCCTTGTACCTCCTGAAAGCTAGCCTTTTCTCTCTTACTTTCTGGCCACATCCTTTGAGAACCATGGTGCATTTTTCTTTCTTTTTGTTTTGCTTATTAGCCTAACACAAAGGCTTGTTGCCTCTGCTATGGCTCCCTTAAGGTTAGCACATTGATAGTACTACTTTCCCTTTCACTCTGCAGCAGAGTTGCTGGCTTCTCATAAGAAGTCTGGGATAACAAGAGCATGGAGAACTGTGTGCATAAGCTGCTGAGGGAGCAGGAAAATGTCTGGTAGTACTGCAGGTTTGTGTCTCATGTCCTGCACTGGGATGTCAGCACAGATATCAGATTTCCCCTTGTGAGATTCCTATACTTTGTTACTGCACTGAATATGGTTGCTTATTATGTTATCAGCATTAAGAAAATTAATTTCAGCTATTTGCTTTGTTTTCTTTTCTATTCTGGATTAGGAGTGTGTGTTGGCTTAGTGGTTGGTGAGTTGTCCAATCACACATGAAAGGCTGGGCTGGCAACATCCTTTTTTTTATTCCAGTTACCTTTCCTTGTGAGGCATCCATGCTGAGTGTGTTCATTAATAATAAAACACAGTATAGTATTATGAATTGAACAAGTTCACATGCAACAATATATCAGTGAGGATGCTATAAATAAACATGTCTACTCTGCAGACCAAAAGCAGCTTTAGAATACTGCAAAAACTGGATTTCCACTTTGTTGTGTTTCTTTTTTAATCTGTGACCGATTTGGTTTAAACACTGTTGTCACTGCATTTATACATAATTATAATATTCATGAGGGCAAGGGACTACTGTTACCATGGTGACAATATAGTGGGGCTTTGTGTTAGATACTATGTCTGTCTTCTCATATTTTATATGTTTTTCTTTTTAACAACTGGTATCCTGATTATATTATTATTTTTCAGAGATGCATTTTTAGTAATTTTTATGGTTGTAAGTTTTATTGTGTGATCCATCAAGACATGCTTATCATCATATTAATGCCCCACAAAGTTTATATGTCCCCACATACAAAGTAGATTTGTTCTATGTACAAACCACCATGTCTTACTGCACACACTTTTTAAGTTATTCTTTTGAACTTCAGTTAAGACTCTAAGTTTAGGGATGTTTTCTGAAAATGCATTACTATTTATTTGATGAATAATGAAACAACATACTATTCCATTTAATTCCAAATTTGAAATTAGCAAATGACAAAAAAATGCAAGTTATAGCATACCCATATTATAAGAAATAGTTTGTAATAAATTAATTGCAAAAAAAAAACTTTGTTAATGTATTAGGGTTAAACTGACAAAAGTAGGGAAATGTGGCATTAGGGTTCCTAACATTATACCCCCATACTGGAGGCAGCAACAGGACAACCCATTATGGTTTCGGCTCTCCTGAATCTTTGCAGATCAGGCATGGGGTGTGCACTGGGATTGTCAACCCTAACCCTCACCCCATTTGATCATTAATAAAGCTGAGCTATATACAGTATATGAGAATGGAGTGAGCATTAGGACTGACAACCCCAAGGCACAGCCCATGCATTATTTGTGAAGATGCAGGAGAGGTGAAACCATAATGTTTTTTCTTGTTGCTGCCTCCAGGGTATGGGTGAGATGTTAGGGTTGGAAACTGTAACACCACATTTCCCTACTTTTGTTGGTTTAACCCTAACTAGTGCATTTATCAAGTTTTTTTTTGCAGTGAATGTCATTACTTTTTGAGATAGTACAATTATATTCTCTTTTGTCTGTGGGAGTGCAGGGCCCTCCCTCCATAGATGTGTATATGTATGTTTTTCAACAGCAACCAAATTGTCAGCATATCCTGCTTATTACCCCACCTCATGTACCTAGTAGTGAAAATGTTCAAATCACCAAAACATGATTCTGCGCTACACCAACATCATTCCATGCCACAGGTGCAAAAAGACAGTTTTGGTAGAATTTCAAAAATGACAGCTGTCACATTCATGAGGTAGTGTAAAAAATTGCTTGTTTGAAAGTTTGAAGTCAAAATATTTAAAAATTGGCAGTTACAAGTGAGTGTAGTGAAATTTTTACAGGTTCTATGGATACACATAATTTTGCCATTTTTATTTATTTATTTAAGTATTTAACCAGGAAGGCATGGTGAGCAGACTACTGCTCGATTCCAGATGCGCTCTGGGAGAAGGGGGAATTAGGAGAGCATACAAACATAAACAGTAAGGTCCATTACATGATGTACTTCAAAGAATAGGAGAGCATACAACATATACAGTATTTGTCAATTACATGATATGCACAGAGTAAACATAAGTAAGGTAGAGTACAATCACTACAGGCAGGTTCATAGCCTTGGCTCAAAGTGGTAATACATGCAAGGTGCCAGATTCATGGAAGTGAGCTTTTGTGATATGGAAAAACAAACCAGATGCCCGGAGACTTTTGTGAGGTTACATCATCAGGTAGGTAGACAGAGCAGTAACATTTGGGAAAGGTGGGTACTAAGGGTAATTATTCTGATGTGGGGTTAGAGGACTTCCAGTCAGTGAACTCCCAGGGGTGCAAGTGCAAGTAGGGCGGAAGTTTGTTTTGAGAAGGGAGTTAAGGTGCCTTTCAGTTGTGGCATGCTGAATGTCCGATGTGAGTGAGTTCCAGAGACTGGGCAAATGAAATCAGAAAGCTGACTGGCCTGCTGAGGTTGACATACATGGGATGGCCAATAGATGAGAGTCTTTATTCCTCAGTGCATAGCCCTGGGATGTGTGGGCTGAGAGGACCCTGGTGAGATACAAGGGGAAGGACTGTATCCAGAATTTGGCTGTGAGACTCAAGCAATGGGATAGACGCTGGTCCTGCAGAGAGGGAAGGTCTAGGTTCTGGTAAAGGACACAGTGATGCACACTAGGAGAACAGCCAAGAGCAAAGTGACAGAAAGAATGAAAGAGGGGGTCCAGTCTGGCCAGGATGGACTTTGGAGTGACACTGTAGACTACGTTCCCATAGTCAAAGATTGGGACAATCATCCTCTTTACAAAGGCAAGTCTAGCTGGCAAAGGGATGCAGCAACGATTTCGGTATAGTGTTCCAAGCTTGGGGTGGAGCTTTTTGTGGATGGCTTCAACGTGTGCAGAGAAGTCAAGGTGCTGGTCAAGACAGACACTGAGATACCTGAAAGAGGTGCAAAGTTTGATCACAGACCCATCCAGGGTGCGGAAAGGGGGTTGCCTTGAAAGTCTCTGCCTTGTGCCGAAAGTCAGGGAGCTGGTTTTCTTGACATTGAGAGAGAGAGCTGATTTGAGTGAAACCAGAGCTGAACTTCATTGAAGTCCTGCTGAAGTCTGGTTGCTACTTCAGCATTCAAGCCACCGGATGTATACAAACCTGTATCATATGCATAAATGTGAATGGATGTGCTGGGGCAGGCTGCGGGCAGGTCATTGAGGAAAATGGAGAACAGGAGAGGGCCCAGGAGTGGAACCCTAGAAGTGACAGGAAGGGAAGCAGAGGTGGCATTGCCAATTCTGATAGCTTGGGAGCGGTCTAGCAGGTAGGACTGGAACCACTGGGTGACCATGACTGAGAGCCCTGCATGAGAGAGTTTCAATAACAGGAGTGTGTGGGAGACAGTGTTGAAGGCTTTAGCCAAGTCAACAAAAATAGCTGAGGTGATAAGGCCCTTGTCCATGAGTATGGAGTCAGTAAGTCTTAGGAGGGAGGTGGTGGTGGAGTGGGTCTTCCTGAAGCCAGACTGGTAGGGTATGAAAAAGGAAGAGGAATCAAAATAGGAGGAGAGTTGAGAGAGAACTAGTTTTTCCTGGATTTTGGCCAGGATAGGAAGAAGGGAAATCGGACGGTAGTTACCAGGTGTAGAGGGGTCACCGCCTTTTGGCAGCAGAATGACTGTAGTGTGTTTCCATTCAGTGGGGACAGTGGCAAGCAAGAAAGAGAGGTTGTAGAGAGCTGCTAGGGGGGTGGCAATGGCTGGGGCTAACAAGTAGAGTAGTTTGGAGTCAAGGCCAGTAGGACATTTGCCCTTGTCTGAGTTTAGGGTAAGTAGAGCTTTGTGAACTCAGCAAGGGTGGTCTGCTGGAACACGAATGGGTGGCCTGCTGTGGGAGCTTTAAGGGGGTGGGAAGGCAGAGTGGTTGAGGTGGCTTGAGGGTCAGGGGCACCCAAGAGAGATGAGATACAGTCTGTAAAGAAGGAGTTGAAATGAAAGGCCACTTCTAGGGGGTCTGTAATTGTGTGGCCGGCAGTGTTAAGGGATGGGGTACGGGATTGTGAGTGTGCAGTAAAGAGGGATTTAACCTCCTTCCAAAATTTGGAAGGTTGGCTCAGGTTCGCTTTGAAGGTGTTACATATTTTGACCCCAGATGTTCATCATATTCTTCTTATGATACCTCCTCATGAACACGGGCAGTGAAAGTTTTGAAATCCTGCCCAAAAGGTGATTTCACCAAGTGACCACAAAATCACCTTTTGGCTGGATTTGCATAATTTCACCACTACTGTTCATGAGGTGGGGTCTCAAAAAGGCCATGTTGAAAATCTGGGGTAAAAATATGCAAAAATGGCAAACATATGCATCAAAGCTGAAAACCTCATTGAATATATTGAACCACACTTCCCTTACTTTCTCATATAGCAGTTGGCGTTTCCAGCAACAAGACATGTCCTTGATCAGAGAGTGGATCTTCACCCTGAGACCTGTGCAGGTGAGTGAGGGTGTGTGGGGGGGTGAGGGGTGGTGGGTGCTGACGGGGAGGGTGGAGTGAGGGCTAGAATTGATGAGGGACCATTTTCTTTTTTACAGGTTAAAAAAAAAGATATTGAGGGACTGTTTTCTCCATTTCAGAGAAGACAGTGATCATAAGGTGGGGATACTACTAGACACCAGGTAAATATAAAATCACAATGGGGACAGCAATCAGAGGGTGGGGGTGCAACTAGACATTAGTGGAAAAATTACAGTAATTACAGGGATGGTGACTGGAAGGTGAAGGGTGCCATTGGACATGGCAGCACAAGTCCTTGTGTACAACTAGAGCATGTCAAATACTGTGTAGGGAAAGTAATGAAAGATTTATGAGTGAGGGAGAGATTATAGCACTGGTTTGGTATAATGTATGTGGGTTGCCTGAACCGTTTGGTGCCTGAGCCATGTGGTGTTACACTGTCAGACTATGTAATTTAATTTCACGAGTGTGTCCGGCCTAATCAAGGTGTCAGTGCACCGTAGTGGTTAGAGTTACGAGCTGTGAATGGGCTTGATACATCCAGCAGCCCTGGGTTCAATACTGGCAGCTTCTTGTTTTTTTGGGAGGGGCCATCACACCCACCGTTGTGCCCCCCTTCAGAGTTGCGTCCCCCCACAGTTGGAGTAATAAATCTGCTCCACCAATTTGCTCCCCCACAAGGAGTTGTGTTCCCCCTGGAGTTGGAATAATAACCCCCCCGACTTTCTCCCCCACATGATTTGTGACACCCTTAGAGTTGGAATAATAAATCTTCCCTTCCCTGACTCCCCTCTCCCACAGAGTTGCATCTCTGCTTTACGTCCAGTTAATGTGAGCCATTTTGTGGTCCCAGTGGTTTTGTTTTATCTATATTTTATCAGTACAGTATTACTTTGCAGTGTTTTTCATGCTCTGTTTTGCACTGCACTCTTTCTAATTTAGCTAAATTGATGTGGAACCCAAAAACCAGGGAAAGATTAATAATTACAGGGACAGTGATTGGTGGATGGAGAGCACCACTAGACACCAGGGAATCATTCATTAATTATGGGGATGGTGATCAGACAGTGTGTGGAGGGGGCACCATTAGACATCAGGGACAGATGAAATAATTTATGGGGACAGTGATTCATAAGAAAAGGTTTGTATGCTATTTTCATTCATATGAAACTTCTGGTATAGGAAGTGAATAACAAAAAAAGATTTAACATGTAAAATAAAAACATTTCAGGGAAACATCTGCAGCAGTTAAGTGCAAAATCCACCTAACAGAGTCCCAGTGAGCAAGATATAGATGTGTTGGTCTGTCAGCAAGATGTCATATTTATGGGTTTTGAAATTTTTCTTTTTTACCAAAAAATGGAAAACAAAATGGAGAAAAAAAAAAGGATTTTTCCCTCACAAAAAAGGATTGGCCCCATACAATTATTTCATACAGCTATTTTGATGTGCTTACTGAGCATGCTCTGAACCAAAGAATTTTAATTTTTTAACTTTGAAATGGATTAATGTTTTCTCATCAGACCAGTAAAAGGAACATCTGCAGCCCAAGCCCTTTTAACCCTAAGAAATTCAGACAAAAATTCCAAACTGTCTGGGTACAAGGCAATGACCAAAAAAAAAAAACACAGCAAAGAATAGTGATTTTATTTTCATTTTCTCGCTATCTGGATATCAGAATCTGCACATCCAATAAGAACAAAACTGGGCATGTCAAGAGATCCACTCCCTAACACCACATGTGCAACATTTCATGCAAATCTGTTGAATGGTTGCGAAGATAGTAAAGTGCAAAATTTCAGGTTTAACATAGAAACTCCTGCACAACTCTAACTATAGTAGTGCTATCACACCACTATAATATATCATGTATGTATTTACCATGCTTCCACAGTACATATGCTAACTAACACAGAGCTTCATTAAAACTCACCACCCAACCCCATCACCAGATACCATGCACCTCACCCCTAACACTCCTCACTCCTTCATTAATGTTGAAATAGAGTGGCAAAGTGGCAAACAAATTAAAAAAAAGGTGGCACTCAGGCTGAATACTGATGCTCACGTATATGCAAAGGTGTGTTTATTCAGACAACTGAAGACACTGCTCTTACCCCGGTGTTTTGATCACTTGGGTATTCCTCAGGGGGTGTGTCAGGTACAGAGACAGACAAATCACATTTATACAACTTTTAATTAATACTACAGCTGAATACTATTAATCTTAATAATAACTGAGAAAATGAATACACATATAGTTTTACCCCACCGCCACTTCAAACAAACTTTTCAATTAATAACTTCCTTGAAAACATACAAAAACCAAAGTTTTTTTTGTATAAAAATATGTTCTTTTCAAAACATTTTCTCAAAATTTTGTTTTGTTTTTTTAAAAGATCTTTCACTGATTGTCATGAACATATCAAAAATGTTCATAGTTGCGCTATCTTAAAGCAGGGCCATCTCGTATACTGCATGTACTAGACAGAATTCATAATAAGCAATCAATGTAAGGACAGCAAATAAATAATATTGATCAAACAAATAAACCATAACAATCCTTATAAATAAGTTTTATAATCTATTGTTTCATTTAATCTTTTTGAAACCCCTCTATTAGGTGTCACTATCCACGTAGTCTCCTTTTTGAGAAGTGAATCTTTTCGATTACCCAATCTTTTTAAGGGGGGTGGTACATATTCAATGCCTGAGAATTTTCACAGGTTCACATCTGAATTATGGTATTTTTTTAAATGTGATCCCAAAGCATTTTTATCATCTTTATTTAATATTGTTCATACATGCTCCTGAATTATTTTCTTAAGCAGATGGACTACCTTACCGATACAATATTTTGGACAAGAGCACCAAGCTGCATATTAAAATGTACTCAATTATCATGTTTCACAAAAGTTTTCCCCTCTTGTGCATATTTACATATAATACAATTTTTACAAGTGAAAAACCCTGTCTGGGAAATGGGCAACCTGTTCCAAGATATTGTTGGAACAGGAGACTTTTTGCTGCTTTTAAAGTGGCTGATGTTAAAATGTTCCCAAGAGTTCTACCCTTCCTAAAAGTTACACATGGGCTATTTTGAACCTTATTTTTTAAAATATTGTCTGCTTGTAAAATTGGCCATAATCTATGAACCAAGTCTCCAACTTCACCTGCAAGGGGATTAAAATCAGTAGAAAAAGTGATCAATTTTCCTTCCTCATTCTTTATGCTCTTACAATGTGTTTTACTTTTGAGTAGCAATACAATTTCTCTAGTTTGGGCTTGTACTTTAATGCTGGATTCAATACATGTAAATCATAGATTCATAGATTCTGTTGGCAGATAAGGACTGCTAGGCCCATCCAGTCTGCTCACTTACATTAGTTCACAAGGTGACCAGTGACCCTTATTGGTCATAGGGTTAGTTTTTTTTCTTTCTACCTCTATTATTCCTTTGTTTCTGTCCCATGCATGTTTAAAACCCGCCATGGTATGGGCTGCCACCATCTCCTGGGACATGCTATTCCATATTTCCACCACCCTTTCTATGAAGAAGAATTTCCTAATATTTCCCCTTATGTGGTCACCCTTCAATCTCTTGTTGTGTCCTCTTGTCCTGGCACTACTGTTGAGCTGAAATATGTTGTCCCCTTCGACCTTGTTTATGCCCTTGAGGTACTTGAATGTTTCTATCATGTCACCTCCCTCCCTCCTCTGTTCCAGTGTGCACAAATGTAGGTCCCTCACTCTCTCCTCATAAGGCTTGTGATGTATTCCATTCACCATTTTGGACACTCTTCTCTGTGCCATCTCTATTTTGTCAATGTCCTTCAAAGGTGTGGTCTCCAGAACTGTACACAGTATTCAGGGTGAGGTCTCACCAGGGTCTTGTACAGTGGAACCATTACCTCCCTCATTCTGCTTGTGATTCCCCTTCCAATACATCCCACATCCCACTGGCCTTTTCCACCACCTTGGCAATCTGCCTAGCGGCTTTCAAGTCATCTGTGATTATGACCTCCAAGTATCTCTCCTCCTTTTATACTGGAAGCAGCTCCCCCTCCATCCTGTAGCATGCTTCAGGGTTTCTGCTCCCCACATGCTTGATTTTGTATTTATTTGCATTAAACCTTAGCTGCCATGCCCCTGACCATCTCTCCAACCATTCCAGGTCTCTTCTCATCCTTTCCACCCCCACCGGGATATCCACCCTGTTGCAGATCTTGGTGTTGTCCACAAACAGGCAAACCTTTCCCTACATCATATCTGCTATGTTTCCAATGAAGACACTGAAGAGGACTGGCCCCAGTACTGACCTCTGAGGTATACTACTGGTCACCTAACTTTCCTCCAATTGGGTTCCATTTACCACTACTCTTTGTTTTCTGTCCCCTAACCAGTTGCCATTCCAGTTTACCACTTTGTGTCCCACCCCCAGGCTACCAAGCTTGTTCACCAGTCTCCTATGTGGGACCATGTCAAAGGTTTTGCTGAAACCTCTATTCAAAAAATGCTGGATCAATTCCTGTGGTTGTTTTTTAAAGGCACTATTTTCTGTACAATTCCTCTGCAATCTTAAATATTGACCAAAAGGGATTGAGTCCTTTAGCTTTCTGAGATGATGGCTGTTGTAATGAAGTAAAGCATTACCTGCAGTTGGCTTTCTGAAATTACTCAATTCAATCTTGTGGTCTGGGATGGTGTGCAAAGTCAAATGCAAAAAGTTTACAGTGTCATAATTATGTACACTCATAAATTTAAAATTCATGGTGTTTTGATTAATGTATTCTAAAACTTCCTGCCTTATATTCTCACTTCCATCCAAGATACACAAAATGTTATCATTAAAATTGCCCCAGAAAATATTATGCTCCGTATATTTACTGTAAAAAATGTACTTTTCTTCCCAGAAACCCATATAGATATTTGCATACATGGGGGCTACTCTAGCCCCCATTGCTGTCCCACACCTTTGAAAATAGACATTCCCATTGAATGTGAAAAAGTTCTGATGTAAAATGGAAGCATGTAGCCACAGTGATGCAGAAAGCATGAATCCTCCACAGCAACACAACTAGAATGACTGCAAAGTGAGTGCAAATGAGAGCATGCCAACAATCCTCCCAAAGTCAGGAAATTAAGGCATGTTGCGGCTGATGGATTTCACATGTGCCGAATGATGCTACCGAATTATGTGTAGAGTGTGAAGGAGAAGGAGCTGCTCATTGTTGGTAAGCATGTCTACCAGGGGAACAGTGATGTGGTGTACTGGATATGTGTAGAATACAGTGCCAGCCAGTGTATGGGGTGAGCAAGGATGGCCAGCGAGGATGACACAACTCTGTCAGGCTGGCACAACCATGTGCCCAACATCACTGGTGTGGGAGTGTGGTGGGTGCCAGTGGCAGTAAAGAGGAGGGCACTGGAGATGAGCAATAACAGCCAGCAGCTGGTCATGGCATGTGTGACTGAAGCTGTTGGAGGCAGCCTGCCACCTGTGGGACTGCTGAAACAGGCCACACAATGGATGAGGAGGGGTGCACAGAGGATACTGGTGGATTCTGTGAACCTCACAGAGCTGAAACATACTGGAGGAGTACTGTCTGGCACAAGCAGGTGAGCTGTTCCTGTTGTATGATTCTGGGGGCTCTGACCACCACTTTTTACTGTTTAGCACCACCTGCAACCTTGAATACCTCACCTGGAGCACTGCCTGGTTCAGAATGGGACCTTTAAATTCTGTCCGTGGCTATTCCAGCAGCTCTACACACTGCGTGGTGTGGAGGTGTCAGCCATGCTGCCATTGGTATATATCCTAATGACCAAGAGGACAGTGGCCACTTACACTGAGGTGTTTAGGAAGATCACTGAGCAGTGCTCTGTCAGTGAGCCATGGCAAATGATAATTGACTCTGACATGGTAGTCTATAAGGCACTGTGGACTGTGTTCCCACAGCTGAACATCCACAGCTGCTTTTTCCATCTCTGTCAATGTGTGTGGTGCCAGACACAGCAGCATGGTGATGTAATGTGGATGTATGTTGCAGAAGAGCAGTGCACCATGCATATGGGCATGCTACCCGCACTGGCATTTGTGCCCCGGAGGATGTGTGTGCTACCTATGATGAGATGCGGAGTTGGGATTTCTTCAAGCACCATGAGGAGGTGCTGGCACTGGTCCTTGATTATTTTGAGGATACCTGGCTCTTTAGACCAGTCCAGAGTGGGCATCACCATAAGCCGCTGTTTCCCATTGATGTGTGAAACTGCTGATGTCCAGGAGGGGATGCCGCACACAGACAATTTTATTGAGGGGTAGCATAGGGCATTCAATTCTCTGCTGGTTACCACCCATCCAACACTCTGGAAGTTCATCAATGTTCTGAGGAGGGACCAGTGCCTCACAGAAGTGAAGATGCAGCAGGTGGTGTCCGGCAAGGCTGTCAGCTGCTCCCACAGGAGGTGGAGGGACAATGCACAGCACCTAATGGACATCATTGGCCAGTACAGAGTGTAGTGCTGGAGGGGCTACCTGATGGGCCTGGCTCTCAACATCAAGTTGCAGATGTGATGGACATGGGGAGGGTGGGTGTGCTCGGATACTAATCCATGACTATGTGCATTATATGGTGGTGGAAAAGTACTGGCTTGGGGCTGTGCCATGTGTGCCACACCTACGTTATGTATATGGCACTTCATGAAAGCATATGCGCCCTCCACTCTTGGTGTACTATGTAGATTAATCTCTACATATTTGCATTGTGCCCTGATGTCCATGCACTTGAGACAGGCTGTTTTCCACAAGTGGGAGTGCGTGGGGTAGGTGTGTGTGTGTGTGTGGTCACTATTCTGGGCTCACGGTGTCATGTTGTGTATCACTGTGTTGACTGGTATTGTGTTGCCAATCAGGTTGCTGGTTGTCGGTGTTGCGGTGTCACTATAATGAATATCAGTGGCAGTGTTGTCACTCCATTGTAGTGGTTCCATTTAAAATAAACTCAAGTGCAGTCAAAATAAATTTACTGTTTCCTGTCGATTGTTTTTCCCTATCTAGATAATGAATTGCATCAAGACCTAAGTTGCGAGGGATCCTTTTATACAAATTACAAACATCAATCATGATCCAAGAGTAGTTGTTTTTCCAAACAAAGTCATCAAGCTTTAATAAAACATGCATGCTATCTCTTTAACAAGATAGAAAGGAGAGCATGAATGGTTGCAAATAGGAATCCAGCAGTTTACATAAGTTATATGAAATTGAACTTATGACCAATATTATGGGTCTTAAAGGTGGGTTACTTTGATCTTTATGTATTTTTGGGACCACTTAAAGGTTGGGCATAACTGGAAAGTCAACTTTAATAAGCTCTGCCTCCTTGTGTGTTACCCACCCCCTGCACTCTGCCATATCCACAGAATCAAACAACTCAACCAGTACACTGCTAGTAGCATCCCTAGACACGTTTTCATACTCTTGCTGGTTGTTGAGTATATCAGTCAATTTTTGAACATACCAGTCCTCTGACATTAAAATAAAATTTCTCCCTTTGTCTGACATGGAAAGCTGTAGAATCAGCAGGAGGATTGCATAGACCATTATAGTATATGGGTACTGCCTATTGTGCATGGATTTCAGCAACTGCTGAAATCTTGTTGTAGTACTGTTCAAAGGTCAAAAAAGTTGTTGTACTATCGATGTGACGTCACATCGATAGTACAACAACTATACATACCTTCCGCCTGATTGGCTCAGACGTGGCTCTCAAGAAAAAAAAAAAAAAACATGGTGGGGCGATTTAGCGAGCGCCGAGCAGCCGAGTCATCGACTTTGAAGTTGGGAGTCAGGACACGGAGAGCCATACATGGCTCCCTTTCTGAACACAATTTTTTTTCTCCACGATTTTAAAACTGTGCAGAGGAGAAACTGACAAATCGGATGGAGCGGGAATATGAGAGAGCAGGAGCACCAGACGGAACAGGAGCAGTGCGTGCGTACAGCAAGTAACAAAAAAAACCCCAATGTAAAACAACAAAAAAAACCATATACTATATAAAACAGTGGATGGGTGAACATCCACAACTAAGGCTGCGTTCCCATCTCGGGCAGCTGATGACATCGGCTACACCTCTCGAGCTTCGCTCTCGAGGTCTCTGCAATGTCATCAACTCTCTCAATGTAAACACAGTCTTGTTGTGGATGGTCACCCATCCACTATTCTATATAGACATGGTGGCATCAGGCACCAGGACAAAGGGCCCAATAACTGGCAAAAGAACATGAGTATATTCTGCAGTTTGCCATAAAGCAGCTGAAGCTGTTAGCTTCTTTGTCTTTTAGTTTTCAACATCTCTTAAGTTTTTACAAGGGCCACCTTCATATGAATCTGAGATTAATCACCTTGAAAAAGGCAGAGTTGTTGTCACAGGTGATTGCCACTGGAAGGATCCAACTGGCAAGATGTTTCTAGACTGTGGACAGATATCTCAATCTGCCTATTTACAGGCTGGTGCACGTAGTTCTGCCTCTTAATATTAGGAGTTCAGCAAGTTCTTCCTAGACAAGGTGTCATCCATTAGGTCATGTTCTACTCAAGTGGCCTGTATGTCAAGAGCTGGAAGTGTTACACATAAAATGGACATGGTCCATTTGTTGTCTTGAAAACATTTTTGCCAGTTTATGATGTTGAAGTGCTTATAGTGATTTGTGTACTGTGTCCCACATGCTGTGCTTCAGATCTGAATCCCACCAGGTAGTTACTAGACTGCCAGGATGCTCTGGATCAATTTTTTTTTTTATGGTGAGTATCTGGTGTTCTTGATCCAAAGGTTATTTCCCTGCCATTCTAAAGAGAATGGTGGTAAGGCCACTCTTAAAGAAGCCATTGTTGGACCAAAAGAACCTAGCAAGTTACAGACTGATCTCTAACCTCCACTTTCTTGGGTAGATATATGAGAAGCTGCTGGTGATGCAGGTGGGGCTTACCTTGAGCATTCTGCCATCTTTGAGCCACTCTAATCAGGTTTTAGAGCCCACTATGGCAAGGGTACAGTGCTCATCGAGGTGTTACATGATCTCCTCCTTGTGAAGAATAATGGGGTATGGGGTATGTTCAGTTCTTGTCCTCATTGACTACTCATTAGTGACATATTAAAATAAAAAGCTCTATCTGAGTGAAGGTGACAGGGATACCAACTGCATGGTTGCAAGACTAACAAAAGATACTAAACACCTATCAAACTCCATATATCTAAAACAACATAGCAATAAAGTACAAAAATGAACAAAAGTTTCTGGATGGTATATGTCAATGATGCTACATAATTTATTTTGTGCTTGTGTGAAAAATTTAGATAAAAGCTCCAATAGGTGGCAATCGGGCTGGCAGTATAGCCTAGAGGTTACAGAACTGAGCTGCGAATGAGCTTGGTACATCTGGCAGACCTGCATGTGATTTTTCAATGTCCATGTACATACTGTGTGACTCAGAGCACTTCACTTACTCTAACTATACTCCCAGGATGCCCTTGTAAATGGGCCTTGTGCCCAGAGGGTCTTTGCTAATTACTACATAGAAAAAAGGTAATAGGGAACCCAAGACAATGGTTGTTAAATGAACAAAGTCACCAAATGCTTATCAAAGTATGCATGTTAACAAAATGACATATACTTGAAGTTAACAAGTACCACAAATCCATAGTTAGTATACTTGCATAATGCCACATGATATATTTTTTGTAGCTTGACTAATTCAGATTAAAATCCCCATATGTGTGACATTTGTGACAGGGATAGCAAATGCATGGTTGCTAAACTAACATATTTCAAACACTGAACAGTTTCCGAAACAGTACCAAAAAATTCCTATGTAGAATAATTGTATAATTCCATACTCCTTGACTAAATAATTTATATAAAATGACAATATGGATGACAAACTTAATTGGGGATACAACACTAATGGTTGCTAAACTAACATAAACACAACACCCTGATCTCCCTCACCCTTAGGTTACATATGAATATGAGCTTTAGCTCCAGTACAAAATATTCCAAATAAATTAAACAGTTTGAGGCTTAGGCCCTGTACACATCAGGCTTGTTAAAATGTTTTAAGGCTCTTAAAATATTTTAACTAGCACAAACACGGTGCCCATCCGCATTTAAGCATGGTTTTGAAGCGTGTTAGGAAACCGTGCTTAAACCCTGCTGCGAGCTAGTCTCAAGTCCGTTTTTAAATACAGTTTTATGAGAGAAAGCATGTTACCCTGTAGTGTGGACGGGCATCTGCATATTGCTCCTCCAGGAAGTGTGTTAAGGGTCATGGAGAACCAGTTTTAAAAAATGTTACTGGAAGCAGATGCAGACAGGAGTCGGCTGTGGTATAACCGAGTTAAAACTCGGTTGAAGACTGATCTGGACGGGCTGCTGTGGTGAGTTTAAAAATGTTTTTAAAAGTTTTTTTAAACCGGTGCAAATCTTCACCTCTAATGTGTACAGGGCCTTAGTCTAATATCATAACAAAAATATAGCACCTCTTACCGGAGGGAAAAAAATCATTAGTTTCTCAGGCCCTTCTGATTTCTTGTGTGCCTCAGATTAAAATGCCATGCCAAAGTTTCCCCAAATTAAATCAAACAGCCTGTATATGTAACAGGCCTTTACCTGGTTACACATGTAATGGAGGTACTCTGTGTTGGACATTACACACTCACAGCGTAGTCCCTTAACAATAAAAGGGGCCCCCATGCTGAAAACAGCCTTTACTAAACCATCAAGAACCTCTGCCCACTCTCCTTGGTGCCTGGTAATCATACTGTGTTCTTGAGTGGCCTGGAAGGATTCATGTGGTTGCATATGATTATACCATGGACATAAGTGAACAGCCAATGAAATTATCAGACTGGCAGTTTACCACCGGTGTAAATCCTCCAATAATCAATGGCTGTTGATTAAACAATCCAACAAACCATCTGCAGCACTGGAATAAATACAATAAAAATAAAAAAAAACAAATCAACCTGCTTAACATTTGTATTTTATTATAGTAAAAAAATGAACCCTGGTATAATCGCAATAAGCCACTTGGAGGATGTGGCCTATTGGGGATTTATCACGGCTGACGAGGATTTGCCCACTCGGCTGTGCCTCATTGGCAAACCACTCTAGCCATGGTAAATCCCCTGATAACCCATACCCCCTTGTGGCTTATTGCTTAAATATCCTGTGAGTTGGACATTAATTGGCCAGGAGAACAAAGGTCAAATGCTGCAATTATTCTCAAAACACAAGTTCTTACACAAACAGCCTATCCTATTGCAGTCACACCAGGTATTAGTAAATAGCTTAAGAATGTGGAAAAAAATAATGTTTTGATAGTTTGGGGGATCTAAATAACTAATATAAAGTTGGGGACATACACATTTACACATGCTAGCAAAAGTTTACAGCTAGCTGTTGATGAAAGAGAACACTATGCAGTACAAAAACATTGAGATAAATGTTCATAGGATGCAGGGGGTCCAGGCAAAGTAGTTGATTAAAAAAAGAAGTAAACCAGAAGGCACTACAGAGATATTAATTGTAATGTGTGTAACCATGTCACAATTTAGCTGCCAAAAATTCAGCATTTCACATGAAGACATTAAAAACAGTTATAGTTAGAGAAGACTGATGACTTTCATTTTATCTTATGTATATGGTCGTACAAGCTGTTTCAAAATGCCATTGTTATGAATTGCTGACAGAGGTTATAACAAGTTGAAATTGATGCAAATTTTAAGCTGCCAATGGTGACCCTTTCTCATGCACTTTTCCAGTTACATATACAGGTTAACACCAGCCACAAGTACTTACATACACACCCTCCTACAACAGCCCTTTGGTGAGATAGCTCTCAGCAGGGCCTGAACAATGCTAGTAAGTGACTCATCCAGACATCCCTGTCATAGCATAATGGTCATCATGACCAGGATGTCTCTACTGTGTAGAGGATATGGCAGTCTCCCCCATAGAGGGGCTGCCATCTGATTATCCCTGTGGATACTCAGCATGTTATCCACTTTGGTCTGTGCAGTGCTTCTGACTGGAAGTCCAGTGATCAGTATGAGCCCATCCCCGATACTGCCACTATCCCTCCATGCAGCTACTGTACATGCTTATGGGGAGGAGGCATCTGGAGGATACTGAATCCTGGCCCTGTGAGTCTGACTGCAGCCATGGGCATGTCATGTGGCTGTGTTGTTCTTGTTTTAGTAGTAGTGGTAGCTTTATTTCTTAGAGTCCCTTCCCTGAAGGCACATGGCATCGTATGAGATGAAACAAAAATCATTAAACAACACAGTAATGTTACATTTAGATCAAATGAACAGCCATTAAGCTCTATCAAGACTTCTCATAATAGATGTATACAATACAATCAATAAAAATAAAGAAAGTGCAGAAAGTAAAATGTCAATAAGCAGCAACCATAGTGGCCAAGATGAAAATGGGATCTTCAGAGGTACACAAATGCTTGTCTATGAATGTAAGCCTTCAGTCCCCTTTTAAAGGTCTCCACCAAGAGGTCCTCCTTCAGTATCCTGGGAAGAGCATTTCAGATGTTGGGGTGGGCAACTTCAAAGATATAATTTCTTGAGGATTTAAGCTGTGCCCTTGGGATTGAGAGGAGACCCACCTTGGAGGACTGAGGGGAGGCAGGAGGACTGGAGAGGATTCAGAAGTCCATCAGGTAGCCCAGGCCAAACTCATGGGTCTTGTAAGTTAGCAAACCAACCTTGATGGTAACACACCATTTCACAGTCAGCTAGTGCAGTTCATGCAGGTCTGGGTCACATGACTAAACCTCTAAAGGCAAGTCCAAACTGGACCGCTGCATTCTGCACCAGCTGCAAGTGTTGTAGGGTACCTCAAGTTACCCTGAGATAGATCACATTACGGTAATCCAGCCTGGACATCACAGATGGATTTACTAATGTTGGTAGATCTTCAGAGAGGATAAGGGACTTAATCTGGCTGATTTTCCTGAGATGGGAAAAGCCACTCTAGCTTACAGCTGACACCTGTGGACCATGACGTGCTTTTGGAATGCCTGTGGTTCTACTGCGGACTGTCTGGTACAGTTCTGCAGTGGTTTCAATCTTTTCTCATGGGGTGGAGACAGAGGGTTATCACCAGAATTTATTCTTCTGATGCCTTCTCTCTGCCCTGTGGGGTTCCGCAGGGCTCCATTTTAGCACCCATGTTGTTCGCTGTCTATATGCTGCCATTGGGAGACATTATTAGGCAATACAGCTTGGGTTTTCACTGCTATGCAGATGATACCCAGCTGTATTTGTCTTTTAGTCCCGGACAGGAAGATGCAATATCTATACTTAACAGCTGTCTATCCGATATCAAGGATTGGATGAGTGCCAGCTGGCTAAGGTTAAACCCGGATAAGACTGAGGTGTTGGTGGTGGACCCAGGTCACCTTGAGGCGGGTTGTAGGGCTGGGCTTCCTTCTGGCATATGGATCGACGGTGCCCAGCTCCAACCTCAGACCGGGTGCGTAACCTGGGTGTTATTATTGATGATGGTTTGACCCTGAAGTTTCAGGTGTCATCCGTTGTCAAATCTTCCTTCTGTCATTTTAGGAATATCGCTTGGGTGAAACACCTGGTTCCTCCGGCTGACCTTCTGGTATTGGTCCATGCCTTTGTTACCTCTCGCCTTGATTACTGCAATGCCCTGTACCTAGGGCTATCAGGGTTTGATATCCGCCGCTTGCAACTGGTGCAGAACGCAACAGCCAGGCTTTTAACTGGGACATCTATGAGAAGTCATATTACGCCTGTGCTGCACGAACTGCACTGGCTGCCGGTTCAGTGGCAGATCACCTTTAAGGTCAGGTTACTGACCTATAAAGCTCTACACGTACAGGGACCGTGGTATGTTCAAGATCTCCTTGTTCCCTACTGTCCCTCTCGCTCACTCCGCTCTGCCGATGAGGGATTGCTAGAGGTTCCCAGAGTCCATTTAAAAACCTCTGGAGCTCGGGCATTTTCTTATGCTGCCCCTACCCTGTGGAATTCTCTACCTCATCAGATACGAGGCTGCCTGACCGTTGAGAGTTTTAAGTTAGAATTAAAAACTTATTTATTTAAACAGGCATATGGAGATTGATTTTATTGTAATCATATTGTTATTTGTTGTTGTATGTTATATGTATGTATTTTAATTATTTTATCTGTACAGCGCTTTGGTTTTGAAAAGCACTTTAAAAATAAATTTTACTTACTTACTTACTTACTTACTACTTACCTTAGCCTCAAATGTCAGATACTCATTCAGAATGACTCCTAGATTTTCACTGTAGTGGAGGCCAACAGCCAAGAAGATATGAGCCAGAGCCTAGTCTCTCCCATGGCTACCTGTGTCCCCCCCAACCCGGCTCAATCACCAGTACCTCAGTCTTGTCTGAGTCAAGTCCTGGTCAGCTTGATACCATCCAACTCAATCTCAGCCAGGCACAAATTAAGCACCTTGATAGTGCCAAGCATCCAAGGTGGAAATTACAAATACAACTGAGTGTCAACCACATGGCCATTAAAACCCAGATTATATTGTCAAATGATCCCTCTTAGGGAAGCTTGTATACTAGAAACAGCATGGGTGAGGAAACCTATCCTTGGTGCACGCCACAGACCAGGGGCATTTGGGATGCTGAGAAAGTTCCCATCACCACTCTCTGCACCCTATCCCTGAGCTGGACTCAAACAGCAGATGACGGTGCCAGTGAGACTTCCATACTCCCTCAGGTGGTCTAAAAATTACCCATGGTCCACAGTGTCAAATGCTGAAGCACGATCAACAAAAATAAGAACTGATCATTCACCCCATCCCTTGCCTTGAGAAGATCATCATGCACTCTGACCAATGCCATCTCAGTGCTGTGCCTTGAACTGAACCAAGATTGAAGCAGGTCATAGATGTTATGAACTGAAAGGTGTCACTCAAGCTGCAGTGCAATCTAAAAAAGGTTGGTTGGAGACAGAACAGTAATGCGCTTGACTGTCTGTGTCCAAAGATGGTTTCTTCAACAGGGGCTGAAACAATGCCTCTTTCAAAGCAACTGGGAAGACCCTCCTCAGATAAGGAGCACCAAAAAATTCTGGCAAACACTGGACCCGGTGAACACATGCAACTCACCAGTAATTGTGTGGGGTCTGGGTCTACTTCACAAAAAGTGGGCCACTTCTCTGAGTTAACCTCTCAGACCTCTTTCACTGAAATCAGCCAAACCTCTCCAAAGGACAGTTGAGCGCATCTATGAGGTGCAGGCTTGACCTCTCTGAGTTGTAACAGCCTGCTTGATGATATCCTGACCTCAATTGAGGACAATCTGTCTGAGAAGAATTGAGCAAACTCTTCACACTTTGCTACTGAACCAGTTCTTACTAGCTGCAGTATCATTGGATTAAATAACCTGTCTAAAGTTTGGAAAAGATGAGCCTGTTGATTCTTTCCAGCCACAATTTCTCTGGACAGAAATGTTGCCTTCTTATGGGCAATTGCTCTATGATATTCATTAAGATGAACTTTCAAAACCAGTTTGTCCTTCTTTGCCAAAGACCTCTTCCTACATGGCTCTAACCTCCAACCACTAGTCTTCATCTCCCTAAGCTCCCCATCAAACCATCTGGCTCTCAGGTGTGACACCTGGGGTTGCACACAAAAGGGTACTATGGAATCCAAGGCCCCATGATGACCCTGTTATAGGCCCTCACCGCATTCTCCAAATCCATTTCATATACAGCTAACATCTCTGAGATATTCATTACTGTCTCAGTACTTTTTTTCTTAAGCCCCATTAAAGGGCAATAATGAGTCATCTCCGCAGGGGGTAGACTACGGGGGGGGGGGGGGGGGTCCTTGAAGAACTTTGCCATGCAGTGATCTGACCTTGTGGTCAGATTAATCCTGAGGCTATTAGTATTGAGCCTAAGGGATAAGACCAAGTCCAAGGCATGTCTATGTCAGTGAGTCACCGATGTAACTACTTAAGGCCCAGCAAATCCATTAGCCAGAGGAAATCATGTCCAAAGTGTAAGAGATCATCATCAGCCCAGGCATTAAAATTATTAAGATAAATCCATTTGGAGAGTCCATTACCCTGTCAGTGATGAAGTTTGTCAATGTGCTGAAGGAGCTGCCCCATGCCCCAGAGGCCTGTATACAAGGAAAATCCTGCACTGAGACCCCCATGCAGAAACATGCATTCAAACACTGAGGAGACCCTCATGGAGTTCACATTGAAGTTCAGCTTGGATCTAAAATAGATAGCAACCCCCTCTTCAATTCCTTTGCAGGCAGTGTACCACAAAGAATCCAGCTGTGATCGCCGCTTCCAGGATTCGGTTGGCATTGCCACTCAGTCAGGTCTCCATGATGCAAAGTAGATCGACTGAGGAACCAGAAATTAAATTTGCCATAATGGAAGTCTTGTTCTTCATCAATCAAGCATTGTAAACCACCACCCACAGGGGACATAGCAAAGCAACTGGCCTAATAGCTATCTATTCACTCATTCTGGTGGGAGCATAAGGTATGGAATGCAAACACATCTGGACTCTCTTTCTAGGTCCCATTTCGCCAGGACAACTCCTGGTCCTCACTGTCCTAATAATGCCTCCTATTAGCACTCTTCAACCCCGTTTTCAGACCATCTCACTTCCTCTCAATACTCGCCTCCCTGCACTGATGATATGCTATGTTGGGCAGGGGATCCCAAAAGGGGCATAGGACTAGTAGCTGGGATGGAGAGTAGCTAAATGTGGGGGGCCTACCACCATACCCAACACATGCATTCTAATGCTGCTATACTTAAAACAATAAAAAAAATAATTCCCCAATATACCCACCTCCCAGAAATACCGGCCAATAAAATACTAACTACCTTCCCACAGAATCCCACAAAACCAAAACAAAAAACATAACCACCCTCAACAATAAAGTAACAATTATACCCCTCCACAAAGCACATACACACACACTTGACCCCATACTGTAGACATACACATATTGTGAGATCTAAGCAAGCCCACTAAATCCATACACTATCTTTACAATAAATCACAATATCTTACGCTACTCCAACAATCATACCATACAACCTGGCCTATCCACACATCCATATATAGCCATCAATTAAAAAAAATACTTTAATAAAGCTTTAACAGTGGTGACAGAGTCCAGGAAAAAGTCTGAATGCAAAATCAAAATGATCATGAAGTGCTATTAATCAGGGAGAAGCCCCAGATATAGATAGTTATAGATATAGTACAACATTCAAAATATTTAAAAAGGGTCTAGATACATGGTTAAACTATAACTGAATCTTTAAATGTTCTACAAATTTTGTGGGAGGCATTCTCGATGGGCTCACACCTACTTATGCCCCACAAACACCAAGTAAACCAAGATAGTTCATTCTGCTACCACCAGAACCAAACCTGAAACAATCTTCCAGGTGAATTTGCTTCAGGCAGCTCTCTCACCGCTGTCTGTAGCATAGTCAATATCAAAAATATAAAACACAAGTTTGAGCATGCATGACCTCTCTCCACCCACTGGCACATGGTGCAATCCCCCCCTCCTCCTCAGGGTAGTAATCCAAGGATCCAGTATAGATTCAGACCAGAAGTGATCTCTGCCCAGCTCCTCAGTGCACTCTGACCAATTGATCCTGGGAGGCCAATGACCATCTGAAAACAGGTACCCTCTACCTCAAACATTTCAACAGCTACAGTGTCTTGTGACCCAGCCACATAGCCACTGGTCCAAGTATTATTGGACCCTGGTAATCCAGCTCCTCTAAAGCCACCTTGCGTGACTCAGTCCCTCTGACTGTGGCCAGGCCAAGGTGTTAGTCTTCTAGTACTAGGTTGGACTAGGTAGGACACAAGAGGAGAACACAGTCAGTTGTGCTAAGGAGGAGACAAAAAGAGAAAACAGGTTAGACTTGATATCTGGAATTAAAGAAAAAAATGTTGTGGGGGGGTGATTTATGAGAAGCTGCTGGAGGTTGAGAGAAAGTATGCCCAGTGGACATCTCAGGACCTTCCACATGCTTTCTACTGTTGTCCTCTAGATAGAAGGAACTGGAACACAGGATTTCTGCTGTTGACAATCCGGGTCTGGAGACCAGCAAGCTCGAGTCCTGGCAACTCCTCTCCCAATACAGCTACAGGCATTATCAATAATCCAAGCCTAGCACTGCTAGTCTCTCACAGGAACTGGATCACCTGACACTGTGTTTTAGCAGGCAGTGAATCAGCTCTATACCCTCAATTAACTTGCAGGTATTAGCCATGCAGTTATGCATGCAACTGACAACTAGTAAATGTTTGGAATGTCACCACTGCACACCATTTACCTACCTTAAAAAAATTAAAAGACTACCTCCTAGCACTTACTTACTTATGTCCCCGAGGAAGATCCCTCAAAAGTTTTTTGTTTATGTAGGCCTTTGGGGATCATTCTAGTAGATTTAATGTTGTTCATTAGATCTGGATACTCTGTTTATGCAAGCAATAACACACGATGAGGTGTGGGTTATTGCCTGATAAGAGCACGCCCAGGGGTGTACTAAGGCATGAGGTGCTTGTGTCGAGTGTCTTATGCCCCTGGGCATGCTCTTATCAAACGATAACTCACACCTCAGAGTGTGTTATTGCACTTATAAAATGGGCCCCCTCAAGTAGAAATTTAAAATATAAAACAGAAAAAGTTGTGAAAGTGAAAAGATGAGGGAAAGAGAGTCTTTTTGGTTACAAAGATAAAGTAGCCCTTTTTGTAGTGTTAGCTTGTTCAGTAGTAGAGGTGGTTGTCCTCCTCCAGTTGAGATCATGGTCAGATTAGGTTCCTGTCTTGCTTAACTCCCACCCCCCCCATTTTAAAAAAATGACAGCGAGAGACACACACGTTGTATGTTTGTTTCCGTAGCTGACCGCAATGAAGCAAGTGAACAGATTCCCGTGACATTCAAATCTGTATATACGCACTCGGGAACAGTGAGCATTGCAGCAACATAAAATCTGCTGCTCTACTGTCACACTTCTATCAAACTTCCAAAAACTCCAAAACAGTTTTCAGTGAACAGCTGGCTGTAGTGGGAGTGAGCATGTCCGTCAGAGGCTGCCGTAGACAGACGCTGCTTGCTTTCTGGGTCTGAACAGTGAAGAAGGAAAAAATAGTTTAAAACTGATGGAGGTATTTTGGAGTTCTTGGATGTTTGGTAGAAGTGCGAGTGTAGGGCAGCAGGTATTTTTTTTTTCCATTTTAAGTTGCTGTGATGCTCGCTGTTCACAAGTGGTTATGTAGTGGGATTTGGATGCCTCGGGAATGTTTCCGGTTGTTTGATTGTGGTCGGCTACATTGGGTACTAGGTAGGACACAAGAGGAGAACACAGTCAGCTATGCTAAGGAGGAGACAAAAAGAGAAAACAGGTTAGACTTGATATCTGGAATTAAAGAAAAAAATCTTGTGGGGGGGGTGATTTATGAGAAGCTGCTGGAGGTTGAGAGAAAGTAGCGGAAAAACCATAGAGGATCGAGAGAGGTTCCAAGTGCCACTTCAGTGAACTCTGGCAGCCAGCATTTCTGTTTACGCTTGACAGAGGTCACTGATTTGTTGCTGTGATGGGGCATATTGGTGGGAAGTAGTCCCGGTTGGCTGCTATATCATCTAATAAGGACAAGGCTGAGACGATGTAGTAGCCAATCAGATAGTTGGATTTTTTAAGCCCATTTTATAATGTATTTTATGGCTAGCCTAAATTAGTTAGTTCTAGCACTTGTCTATGTATGTATTTATTTATTTAGTGTGTGTTTTGTTTTATTATTTATTTTTGAGATGTTATTCTCCTTTACACGTGGCCTGATTGTAATTGTGCCCTGAGCCTCTGGAGAAAGACTCCTGAGCCTCTGGGGAAGGGTGCCAATAACTACAGATAAAATCTACTACTAATATTGGCCCCTGTTCACAATTAATGTGTAGGTATGTGCAAAATGCGAGTACCCCACCTGCGGAGCTGTGCACCCACGGAAGGTCCATTTGCACACAATATTCAAAGGAATATCCCCAGTGCTAAAGCAGTTGAATATAGCATGCAAATGAAGCTGTGCAAACAGGGTAGTGAGTGCAGTGCAAAACAGCCCAGCAAATAAGACAGCACTGAATATTGCAAAGGAGAGTGCATTGAATATAGCAATCAGGCAGTGCAAATAGCAACAGCAGCACAGTGCACAGGCCAAATGTGATCACTGGTGGCGCATGCAAATCACTGCAGCCCAAAAGGTGAACACCACAGCAGACAGCAGTGCACAACCAAACAACAGCAGAGAAAGCAACACAGTCATGTCCAGCAAATAATCCAGGATTCCAAATAGAAGAAGAAAGACCCAATGAAAATGACAACAAAGTGAGACTATGACACCTAGCAACATGATATGGATATTAACAGTGGAAAAGGTGCAGAGATGGGACAGTGGTGATGTGACCCTCAGAAAGGAGATACCATGCCTGTGAGGCCCTATGGACCCAGGCAGTGCCCACTGTGCACAGAGAGAGGGGACAAGGATCCCCACCACAGAGCAGGGCACTGCATACCACTATATACACAATGGGAGGACATAGGGGGATGGATGGCTGCCATAGCCACAAGGAAGAAGCCCCACACAAGCCTGCAGACAAAGGCCCCCCCCCCAGAATGCAGTCAAGGTGCACCCAAGGAACAGGGACAGATGTCTCCTGCAGCACACACATAACATGCAGGGTATACACATGGAGGACAAAATATGAGAGCCATGTGGGAGAGGAAACACAACATGCCCGTAACAACCCACCGCCACTTGCGATGCTGCAGACAGTGCAGGGAGAGCAGTTGTGAGACCAGTGCCACAGGAAATGCCAGAATGGCATCCACCATGGTGAATTAGATGGACAGTAGGTGCAACACACAACAGTAGTGTCATTGACAACAGTAAACCAATGAAGACACAGGACACAGGAATGCAACCGGCAAAGTTATGTATTAATGTAAATGCAAAAGTAACAGTAACAAACAATAAACAAGGGACAAAAATACCAAACTGGGGAAGGAAAAAAGCAAATAATACTGTACAAAACTTTATACAACAGCAGTAAAGCCCAAATGGGGGTGGGAAGGGAGAAACAGCAAACAAGACAGAACCAAACTATGTACAAGAGAAGGACAAGAAAAATGGGGAGCGGGTGGTACAGGGAAGAGTGAGGAACAGGTGAAGTGGGGGATTAAGGGACTGAAGGCTGGGACTAGGTGAGTGCAGGGAGTCTGTCTTCCATGACAGCTGCCATGCACCTGATCTCACTGATGATGACTGCCTGCTGTTTGATCAGGGTCCTCTTCTGCTGCACCATCTGCCTCAGGTGGTCATCCCAGCCCAAAGTCAGCTCCTACAGGAACCTATGGGTGGAATGACTATGTAAAGATGGTATACCAACAATGTGGGGCAATGCAGACCCCAGGAAATAGCTCCGGGGAAGGACAGCATGTCCCAACCACCATGCCCATGCACACAGAAATGTGAACAGTGCACATGCTACCTGACCTGTGCCTGTATGCGTCAGCTCAAAACCCCATCTTATACATGTCAATCCTACATAGCCAGGCTGTCCTATGAGGCCATTGCTAACAGCACCACAGATGGTATGACTCCCCAAGCAAGACAAATGTATACCCAGGCACGGAACAGCCACACAGCCCCCCTCAGGTGAACGATAGACTGCCCCGGAGCTACACCAAAACACTGTTGCAACAGAATGGTTGGGACATGCTGCTCAATGTCACACAAGGTAGTGCAAGGTGACCATGCAACAACACAACCTCTTGTCAAACGGTAGCAGACTGTGGCCCATAGTATCAATCCACAGGGCCATACAGCAGACCTTGTGCAGGTGCCCCCACCCCCCCCAACACAGCCACAGACCCTGACCATGACACATGTGCGATGTGTGGACATGCGACAGCCAGATTACACCAGGGCTATAACACCACGTGTAGCCAGACAGCAGCAGCAGCAACCCCCCCCCCCACAGCTGGTCAGTGGCCACAGTGTGCAGCACTGCCACAGCCTGGAGGCACACCAGAACAGCACAGTGCAATGCAAATGGTCTGCAGGTGTGATGCAGATGGTGCAAACAATGCCATATCACAGTGTGTATACAATGTCCACATGGACCACAGACAAGCCAGAGGCATGGCATGTGGTGCATGCATGCTGTGTGCAGACACACAACCACAGGAACCTGGCAAAAGACACACCAGCTGCCCATAGGAAGGGACGAGACACAACACATGGCCGATGTACAGTGTACACTGTGCAGACATGGCGACTGCACAGGTATGCGTATCCTGTAGCACAGTACACAGTATGAGCAGGGCACATGCTATGCTGCAACATGACTGTGGAATGGCAGCAGACACTGCATGCACTGCACACATGGTGAACAGGTGCATGGCCAGAAATGGCCAACATGCACACACACCACAACACCAGCCCCCCGCCATTCAGTGTCATAATATACAACCACCCGAAATGCAGGCCCAACCACAAAGGTACCACACAAGATGCAGACAACACCTCAACACCCTACACAGGCTGTATACAGATCATTTCACTAGAGGCACCTGCAGTACCCTCATACAAACAGTGGAATTATAGCAGTCACAAATGAGGGACATGAGGGGGACATGCACACAACTATGTGTAAATGAATGTGTACAGTGATCATGCCTACCAGCACCATTTATGGAGAACACACTTGGGGAACAGTGAACAATGCACGTCACAATGTTGGGGATTGACAGAGCCACAGTGTACCACAGGCCAACACAACACACGCAGTGCTATGCACAGGGTGCAGGGTGGCTGTCAAGCCCATGCCACCACATGATAGTCAGAGATGTGACACAGGGCCAGTGAATGACTGGCATGGCATGCACAGGGTGCAGAATCTGCATAGCAGGACAGCAGCACCAAAGGTGATGTGTGCCTATGTAGCCTACTGTGACGTCCACAGCACGGCCCATGCTTGCTGTGCGCATGCCAGACACAACATGCATCAGCACTGCAGGGCTGTATGGGGACATGTGCAGCCACAACAGAGGACTACAGGCTGTGTGGGCAGACTAAGCAGTGCCCATGCGCACCATACTACAGGCAGAGTAACCTCTGAGATGGCATCCCCAGCTGAACAAAGCCATGGGCAACCCATAACAACATGCACCAAGGACCAGTGACAGTATACAGGGAACGTGCACAGTCATGTGTGATGCAGTGCTGTATAGGGTAACACACTGCCCTACTCATTAATGTATGTTACACGGGTAGGCAACAGTAAAATATACTCACATGTCACATTCTGATGTCCATCACCGCTGGTGTCAACCACTTGGCTGGTCCACTGGCCTCGCTGGCTATGACCCCTGTCCATGTGCCTGGTGTTGCAGAGTGAAGGGATAGCATAAGGGTCAGTAACATCAGTAATATCCGCAGCCCCCACAACCTAAGCCAGCTACACAATGCCCAACTGTAAGGCAGTGCAGTGTGCCCCACGATGCAGCTGTTGCATACAGTTGCATGGTACACATGTGTTCTGTAGGTTCACTGCACATGTGCCACCCAGTTGGTGCCTGTCCAACCCATGAACTGTCATGTGGGTCCTGCAATGCAGATCACTTGTACACACACAGACACAAGCACTGTCAGCCCACACATGGGCAACAATGTAACCATAATGCTGCACACAGTCCCCTGCCTGGGTCATAACCAGCAGCACTGAAGGCTTGAATGCATTGACACCCATACACTAATGTACCTACATGTGAAGATGTACATGGATGCCCAAACCCACTGACATGCAAAAGATTCAACCCTACGGAAGGTGCCAACTTACCTGGTGCAGTCACAGTGCCATCATGCACCATGCACCTGAGTCTCTTCAGCCTTAATCTCTCCTGGCACTGCAGGTCCATGTATCTGTGCTGGCACTGCTCCCCATTCCTACCAACACCCATGAGGCAGGACAGGTGTCATGCAATAGAGGCCCACACCTGGTGCCTTGGCCTGTCCCTCTCACATACCTGCCCAAACAACAGCCTCTCCCTGGCCACCACCAGCTTGACCAGATTGGCCATCTTGACTTCCCCCCACCTCTGGTCCCTCTGCACCATGGACCTGGAATGCCTTCTGCTCGCCATGTTTAGGTAATGTAAATTTCCTACCTACACCTTTACAATGCTGCACACTGGAGCTCTGTATGCCACAAGGTGACGTGCATGTATGCTAGCACTGTGCTAGGTGTGTACGTGGTGACACAGAATGCAATAGCAATGCGCTAGGCCGGACAACCTTGAGTGAGCATGCATGACCCCTGTGTGACCCTGAACATGACAATGTCCTCGCCAAGATGCTCCTGGGTGCAGCGTAACGCCACTTTGGCATGGCTCTGTTCCAACATTTTGCCCGGTACTAACACATTTGCACAGTGCAAATATTTGCTAATTCAAGGCTGGTATGCTAATAAGCCTACTTAGTCAATCATGGTGCAATCCAAGGCAAGGCAAGGCAATTTTATTTGTAGGGCACCCAATCCCGGAGGATCTGGGTGCCTGACAGTGGATAAAACAAGACATAATAAAGAATAGCATAAGTAAATAATACTGTAAAAATGCCAAGTATAAATATAACAATTTAAAATAGATTAAAAGGGGGTTCAGAAAATCACAGCAGGGACTAGCATAAGATGAGCTCACAAAACTGGGAAAGCCAGGGCAAAGAGGTGGGCCTTCAGCCTCTGCTTGAACACCTCCACTGAGGGAGCCTCCTGGATCAAAGGTGGTAATGAGTTCCACACATTAGCATTTCATTACAGCCTCATCTGCATGCATTCTGCTGTGGTTTGCCTGGCCAGGCTATTTAAGGGCTGCCTGAGCCCCACCTACAGATCTAACAGATACTGAAGTCTGAAGGAGTTTTTTACAGATCACAACAGTAGGCCACAGCATGTCGCAGGACTCATACACTGGAGCACAAGGTAACTGTCACATTGTAATAAGAATGCTGTACTGCAGTGCAGACCTGTGTGTGCCCTGCTACCCTGTAATGTTGCCAAAGCACGTGTGTGAGTGTGAGTGTGTGTGCCTGTGCATATCCGTGTGTGTGTGTGTGTGTGTATGAACAGGAATAAGATATGCTGTGTGAGATACAGCTGGCCACAGCATACACATGGTCCGCAGGCCCTGCATGCATGTGCATCACTGTAACCACATCACACATGTCCCCCTGTAACTGTGTCACTGCAAATGCAAAGTGTGTCACACATGAATATGCAGACATGCATCCACAGGGAAACATTAGGCCCGGGGGGCACAACACCATAAAGTCTACATGGCTGCTGTGTGCTACCAGCATATGTCTACCCCATGCTACGGTCCATGTCATCCTTGGCACTGTGTTTGTGCCTGTCAGCAGCACTGAGCTGTGCAGCATAACCTTGCCACACACATGATGGGCCACTGGAGGTACAGTGTTCCAATGTCGGCGCTCAGAATGTATCCATGTGGCTGTTGTGCTGTTGCATATAACACCTGTCCATTAGCTAACTGCTACAGATGGTTATGTTGAGGACAGTGTCGGATCTGTGGGCCATGTGAACGGGTCTGCTCCCCCACATCACTGTGATGCATTGAAACAGACACTCTACTGCTGTGTTCATTTAGTTGTGTGCCGTGGACATCACACACACACACACACACCACGACCATCACTTAACACTGTCACCCTTCATTCCCACTCAGGGACAGCAGATGAACGGGCAAGGCAACGGTCCTACAAGTTCTCCTGGGAGGAATAGAAGGTCCTTATCCATGGATACACGGCAAGGGAGGAGGCCATGCAGCACAAAAGAAACAACAATGCCATGATCAGGGTGTTTTTGGACCAAATCACAGCAGAGGTCAATGCCGTGGGTGGCCATGGGCACTCTATGGATGCTGAATGGAAACATTGATATGATATGCAGTGTAGGGCAAAGGAGGACGAGGCACACCACCTACAGTATGGGAACAGCATGCCACAGGGGGTGGTCCAAGACCCACAGGGCTGGTGGCAGCAGACCCCATCATGGAGTTGGTTGCATTGACCTTATGTACAGTGTCCATTGCTGGTGTGGAGGGAGGTGGCTGTGAGACACCACTGGATTTACACCACTCATGTGAATACAGGACAATGTATCACCATGGTATGCATGTCACCACTGAGTTTTACTGGTGGCTATGCATGTGTGATGGCACACGACAGGCCTTCACACTTGCATACATTCTGTATGCATGTGTGTGATCTGACACTTACATGTCATGTATACTATGCATTGCCTGCCATGCCACATGTGCCAGTTGCACATGGTCATGTTGCACCCAGCAGGCATGGTCACTATGGCCCTGCACATGGTGTATACATAGTGTTTTGTGTGTGTGTGTATGTGCATACACCATGCAAACATGCTTGCTTCCATGTGTGTCACTGTGTACTGCTATCACCACCCCTATTATGGTGTTGGGTTTCACTTGTGTGAGTGTGTATACCCATACTATGTGCTGGTTGCTGTCCTGTCCGGTCCTGTCTATAGTCCTCTCCTATTACTTCTTGGCACATACCATAGTCCTCATCCCTACAATACTTCACCTGGGGCTAGCCCCAGCCCCTGCCCAGGTTACCCCTGCACCTTGTTAATGCGTCTCCTTGTCCATTATGGTTCTTAACCCCTGAGTATTGAAATATTGGATGCTTTACTTAAGAGATTTACTAAAGATCATCCTATTGTTGATATGTATATATTAGATTAGATAGTGTACATCCATGTGTCCCTACTTGTCATTATGTCTAGGCAACAATGTTTTGGTATATTGTATATAAGTGTTCTTAACATAACTGTATATGTAATTACTATTGAACCTTGACCTTATCAGGTCCATCTTGCAAATGAGCTGTGCTCAATGATGTTCGCCTGAATAAATAAAGATTTGATTGATTGATTGATTGGTTGCCTTGGCCCTCTGGCATGCACATACTTGATTGGTAATGAATGCACCCTGGCTGTGTGTGTGTGTGTGTGTGTGTGCTGTGCACACCTGGTTTATTAGGTACAGTATTTCGTGGGTGGTACTCTGGTGTAGTGCATGCAGTGGCACTGGTGGGGAGCCACTATGTCATGTGCAGGCCACTCAGGATTCCTCTTGATCCACAGCGCAGAGTGCCAGACCCGTGGACTATGTGGAGGCAGATGATGCAGAGTGCCCATCAACATCAGGGATCAGGAGGACAATGACACATACTTCTGCTGAAGATGTCCCCATGCATGCCAGGATAGCCACAGAAAATGATCCTGAGGAGGTGGAGGAGGATGACGTAGATGACGAGACAGTCATCCCAACTATGAACTACATGGGCAATATTGCCATTGGGGGAGGGTTTTCACCATCGGGCTTTGGCTTTGGGGATGAGGGCATGCCAGGTGCAGATGGCAGTGGCCACACAGCTGCCCCAACTGCATCACCCACCAGACAGCCTGTGCCACTGTTGCTGCCAGGCACCCCCATGCTACATGCTCCCAGTACCACCATACCCAGCACCACCAGCTCCACCAACACCACCACTGCAAGTGTTGTCTCTGACAGGTCTGCAGTCACACACACACACATGCCAGCACACATGACCGCCACCTGTGGGAGCACATCCTGCTGGCCAGGCAGCATGGCCATGTGATATGCATGGAACTGCTGACAGTGTGTTGGGGTGGTAGGGGGACACAAAGGGTGCTTGCTGCCCCCACACCATTGAACGGACACAGACACCTCTATCCCCTGTCCAGGGGAACCATGCACCCCAGCGGCCAGTGGCCCCAGAATTAAGGGTGCTGTTTCACTCAGTGGTGGAGTCACAGTCAGCTGCACAGCAGGAGCTGCACACCTTCAGGTGGTAGATGCAGCAAGAGCTATCCCTGCTCTGGGAGGCAGTGAATGCTGGCCTTTTGTGGGCAGAGAAGCATGCTGAGGACTGGCATGCATGGCACCATGACACCCTCCACCATGTGTTTGGTGAGCTCACTAGGGCTGTGAGGGAATTCACAGCCATGGTGGGATATGGTGGTGTTACACGAGGTCCCTGCACCCTAATTGATACCCTCAGGGGTACACCATAGACAGCTAATAGTTAGGCATAGGCTATACTAATACATAGGGCTAAAGGCATCTACCGTACAAGAGTAGATGTCAGGATATGAATGCATATTATTGTAACCCACTTTGCTTGCTAATGCATGCATATTATACCATTTATTTTCTGTCTACTTCTTACTTGTCAGATGCCAAGACACCTGTCCTTAAAGTAATTGTAATATGTAAGGCAACATTGCCATCCTTTGGTGATGTGCACCACTTCACCCTGTTATGTAAGACTCTGTATAAGAATGTCATTGTTCTAAAACTGATGACTTTACAGAATTATATAATGTTATCTTGGACCGTGGTGCCACCTCTAAATTAGCCAATAGGGCTCATCTCTGTAACTAGAAATGTTTCTATCTTTTAGTAACCATAGTAATTATCACAGGTATATAATGTTATGCACGGGCTTTACACCTCGGAGACCTGAGAGATCCCAAGAGACTACAGAGAAACCTCAAGATGTAGGGAACGCTTAGCACTGGCTCCCGGTTCGTATTGGTAAGAACTGCTTAGGGCAACTGTGATTTATCCCTTTTGTAATAATAAACTTGTTTATTACTCGAATGCAACCTGTTTGTGATTATTTGCATTCCCAATATTGTCAAGAACCTAAAAGTGAGGTTCAAACCTCTTACAAATTGGCGACCGTGTGCAGGCAATATTTGGTGTTTGCAAGTTTTCACTTGTTGCTGTAAATTTTCCCTTTCCCCACGGGGACTGCAGATGTACACTCCCGTAACACCTCTCCCGTCTTTTCTACCAGTTTGTAAGGTTAAACAAAACAGGTATATGCATAAACTGTAAATTATTAATCAAAGAACCTGGGAGGGCAGTGGCTGTGAGACCACTACGGAGACCAGGGTTATGTTTTGGACATTCCAAAAGCTGTTTTTTAGTGGGTGGCAACACAGAAAGATACATGGCTGCAGAGGCCATGTGGTGTACAGAACAGAATCTGCGGGCAGAATCCTGGGAGAGAGAGTTACAATAGGAAGGATCAATCAGAGCAGTAATGTTGTACAAACCAGTGTCTTAATGCAGTTTGTAACAAGGAGAGTGAACTATTCAGGGATAATTTAGCATTGGGCCAACCCTGAAAAGTTCCCTTGGAGAGTTTGGCCACAGGGAGAATTTGTTTTTGTGATGTGGTTTGCCACTCAATTTGAAGGGTAGATTTGTCAGGAGCAACGACCGAGGCAGTGAGGTACGCATCGGAACCTTCCTGGACAGTAATCATAGTGTCTGGTATTTTGATGGAAACTCCCTCTGTAGGAGGTGCTGGAGGATCCAAGTGTCGAAGGAGGTCCGGTACTGTGCCTTGGGTGAAAGGGATCACTCCTGCAAGGAGGAGAGATAGGAACAAGATAGCCATCTTGTCAATGTATTTGTAAAGGAAGATCAAAGATTAGTACATTAGTACAATTCCGCCCAGTGGGGTTAGGAAAAATAAGTTTAAGTTTCTTTGTACAGTTTTAATTGGTTTGCATGTAACCATTTGTTAGTCAATTTATTGTTGTGGAGGAGTCTAACTTGATAGACTGCCGGACTGAGCTTGTTGACAATGGGGTAAGGGCCTTTTCACTTATTGGAGAAGGAGTGGATGGGATGTGCAAATTGAAGTACCATTACCTGGTCTCCAACCTGCCAATCCACTTCTTGTGCGTGTTTGTCAAATTGTATTTTGGACTGTTGCTGGGCTTTGCCCATGCAGTTTGCAGCATACAAGTGTGTGTGTATGAGGTCTTTTTTGAGCTTTTCCACATACTGATCCACAGACACACGGTTTGCAGTGGGGGTGTGTAGGTCAAAGAGCAAGTGTTCAGGCAATCTCATTTGTCTTCCAGTCATTACCTTGAAGGGTGCAGCTGGGTGATGGCTGAGGGTGTACCCCTAATTGCCATAAGGAGTAAAGGCAATAGGGAATCCCAGGTCTTGGGATTGTCCTCGATGAATTTGGAAAGCATTTGCTTAATCCGTCTGTTGGCTCTTTCTACTTGACCTGAGGATTGAGGGTGATAAGTATGTGGAACTTTTGCTGAACCCCAAGGAGTTCAAGGGACTCTTTCATCAACTCACCTGTAAAACTGGTTCCTTTGTCAGAGTCTACCTTGAGAGGCAGGCCCCACCTGGAGAAAATCTGTTCTACCAGGATTTTGGCAGTTGTTTTTGCAGTGCATGTCTTAGTGGGGAAAGCTTCAACCCACTTTGAGACACTAAATTGGTTACCACAAGGGCATACTTATTGTTTCTGCTGGTGTTGGTCAAAGGACCAATGAAATCAATTTGAATGGCATGCCAAGGGCCAGTGTGTCTTTGTGGTAAAAGTTTGGCATTTCATTTTGTAGGTATGGGATTGTTTTGTGCACAAACAAGGCAATTGTTAATGTATTGTTTAACATCTTTGGTAATACTAGGCCACCAGGCGGTGGTCTTGAGACGTTGGAGGGTATTTTTTGGCCCCTGGTGTCCACCAGTAGGAGTGTCATGTACCTGGTCCAAAAATTCAGATCTCAATTGTCTGGGGACTACCCACAATTTGGTGGTAGTATCCTCTGGTTGGAACCAAATGAGTTTATCGTCAGGAGGTAAGTGTAACTTACCTTCATGCCTGCGATATGGGTTATGTGTAGGGAGTCCTTCTTCAGTACTCTTGTCCAGGAATCTGAACACTTCTTTGAGTTCAGTGTCCAAATGCTGGGCTGCTGAGAGGTCCAGGGGGGAAAAGATTCAGATTTCTTTTTGAGAGCTGCTACATGTACAGCTGCATTGGCTTCTGGATGATTCATCTCTGCATACTGTGATGAAGCTACACTACAGCGTTTAGATATCCTAACAGTGTTGCCATAAGGATACACCACCAAGATACCCATCCCTGCAATCTGTTCTCCCTGATAGTATGATGCTGAACCATCAGTGAAAACACGGCACGAAGAGGCACTTTCCAGTATCTCAGGGGTGGCAGGGAGGAATGGACCTGGATCTGAGAGGTCAGGTGACTGCAGCATACAGTCATGGGGTTCCCCCTGAAAAAGGAGACCATGAGCTAGCAGAGATGGAACTTTGGTCTGGTGGACCTGGATAGCCCTATCCTGGAGGAGAAGTGACCAATGTCAGCCTGTTGTTGGAGACTGACCCATCCTTCACTCTATCTGAGAGCAGAAAGGTAGTGGGCATATGATTAGTGTTAAGAATCAGTGGTGAGTACCCAATGATATACAGGAAGTGCTTGACAGCCCAGTAGGTGGCCAGAAGGTTTCTTTTACAAAGGCCATACTTCTGTTCCACTTGGGTCAAGAGCTGCGATGCATATGCAATAGGTCTCAAGGTGCCGTGCACCTTCTGGGCCAGCACTGCTGACATGGCGATGTCAGAGGTGGCACACTCTAGATGGAATGGTAGTGCTGGATTGGGGTTCATCAGTGCTGGGGCGGAGGCCAAAGTCTACTTTAGTGACGTCACAGCCTGGGTATGGACAGGGCCCCAATTCCATGGAACGTCCTTTTTGAGTAGATCATACAGAGGAGCGGCTTTCTGAGCAAAATCACAAATAAAATCTCTGGAATAGTTTACCATACCTAAAAACCTTCAAAGAGTTGCCACACTGGTGAGTAATGGCAAGTCTTGTAATCCCTGAATCTTTTTCCAAGTAGGGCTCCGGCCTTGGTCAGTTATTTTCAAACCCAGAAAGAGTACTTCTTTCTGACATAATTGTGCTTTTGCTGGGTTGCACTTCAGACCTGCTCTCTGAATGAGAGTCAGTAGTTCATCCAAGAGATTCAGATGTTGTTCCTGAGTGACAGTGGCCAACAACAGGTCCCTCATGGCATGTAAGAGACATTGGGGCTGAGAAACTTTGTAGGGCATCCATCATGTGGAGATGGAAGAGGGATGGGCTATTATGGAATCCCTGTGGCAAGCAAGTCCATGTGTACTGTCATCCTTCAAAGGTGAAGGCAAACTTATATTGACTCTTGAGGGCCAATGGTAATGACCAAAAACCATTGGAGATATCCAGGGCACTGAACCATTTCTGATCTGGTGTTAAAAGTCGAAGCACATTTGGTGCCGACGCCACAGTTGGGGAACAACTGAGAGTAACCTGATTCAGTTTTCTGTAGTCAATAGTAAGTCTCCAGGTGCCTGTGGGTTTTTTCCACAGGCCAGACAGGAGATTTGGCAGTGGAGACACAGGCTCTGATTATTCCTTGTTTAAGGAGTGACTTGATCATTTTTCGGAGAGAGGGTAAGGCTTCAGTGGGAAACGGATATTGCCTTTGTCTCTCATGTGCCGGGCCTGGCACCTCGATAATAGTATGCATTTTGCCACAGTCATGCTTGTTAACTGCAAACGCTTTCAAATGTCGTTGCAGAATAGGTAGGAGTTTTGGGAAAAGTTCATGGTTCTTGAAAAAAATCTATGACGTTGTACTCTTTATTGTTGATAGATATTGTTGCCACAACATGTGAGTCAGGAATTAAGACAGTATGGTATTGACCCTGGATCTGTATCAGCAACATGCTTGCTAGATCCACTACACAGCCGTGCGGTGCAAGGAAGTCAATCCCAATGATACTAGGATGATCATGCAGCACCATTAGTTGGAAATCATGTGAGGCCTTCAAATGGCCTAGCTCTACCGGTAAGGGTAGAGAATGGTATGCAGGTAGCTTAGTACCATCAACTCTTGACATATTGATCTTCCGTCCGGTAGACCAAGGAGACATGTCCGGGGTGTTCATTGTGTAACACAGATACAGCTGCACCTGTATCTAACAAGACAATTAGTTGCCGACCTCGGCCTCAGTGCAGGGCCTTTTGTTTGTATCCAAGACCAGCTTGTTTACAATGCGGACTGGGGCCTGTAATTGTCAATCCGTATTGCTGGAGGCATGCAGAGGTTGGGCTTGACTTGCATGGATGCCTTCGCAGTGTTGCACTGATGCAATATAGGGAGGAGCTTCCGGGTTCAGGCTTGCATGGGCCTGAGAGCTCGTTCTTTCCGTGTCTCCATGACCAGTGGTGGCATGGGTCACTGGTTGTACTGCTGCAAGGATCTGTGCAGGAACAGCATCCTCTATGGAGCGCACTTGCCCCAGGAGCTCCCGAAATTTTTGATTTTCTTCAGCTATCTCCTTGTATGAGGGACCCGATTTTTGTAATGGTTTCCCTCTGCCCTTGTGCCTTCTGTTTTTAGGCCAATTCCGGTTCCCACCCCACTGTTGTTGTTGAGCCTGTTGGGGTTTTACTGGGTGCTAGCTGGAGGGGCCGATGGATGTTTAGGCTGCTGTTGCTGGGCCTGCCTTTCCACGGTGTAATGTGTCGTGGTTCCGGAAGCAGGTTCCACGGTGGCAACCTTTTTGGAACTGGAACCCAAATCACGGATGTACAGCTGATACACCTTCTCGGTTTTCTGAAGAATATCGGCAAACCTATCCATATTTGGGTATGTGGTTGGCTCTACCTTCTCTCTTACAGCTGGGATCATGTTCCTAAGGAACAAGGCCTTATATTCAATAAGATCTACATCCGCAGCTTCTTGTGCCAGATGCTTCCCTGCTTGGTAGGCCATCCAGAGTCTCTGGTGGTAGGTCGCTGGACTTTCTTTAGCATTTTGCTTCACGGGGTATGCCAGCATTACTCCAACTACACCAGGGCTGTCAGCGGCGATGAGCTCAGCTGCAACTTTGTCAAAGGTAGTGTTCCCATCCTGGCAAACTGTTTTGGGGAATTTGGCCCATAAACCAGGATCGATGGTCTGGTGAAGTATTTGGACCTGATATTCTGCGGCAAGGCTAAGCATCTCGCATTTGGAGTGCACCTTTTCCAAATGGCAGCTGAGGTTGTCGGATGGGCTCATTCGACCAATGCTGTCAGCAATTTGCTGAACAGAGTAGGCCATTTGTAGAGGATTAGTCGGTGGTCGATCAGGCAGAGGTAATGCGTCTCATGCACCATCCAATGCTGTGTGAGCTGCAGCTTCTGCTGCAGTATGAACAACACCTTCCTGAGTGCCAGCTTTTTGGAAAATTTGTCAGATCTGACTTTTAATGGCTTTCATACTTCTTTCAGGAAGAGGAACATTTCCTAATGCTCTATCAATCATGGTTTCAATCTCTTACCTGTCTTCCACACTAATAATGGCTACTGGAGGCGCTGTCGGGACCAGGCTTGGGCCTTCTCCCCCCCTATCATGGGCGCCTTCATGATGGCGTTTCCCATGATGAGCATCACAACGTCGTGGACGTGTGACCTGGGGAGTAGTGAGTGGGGACCCGTCATACTGTGGATGGCTAGGTGGGGAATCTGGGCCATAGTCGGGGCATGACTGGGCGTTATATTGTGAGATGTCATCATCAGATAGCTCCCCTCACGTACACTGCGCCAACACCATGAGCAGCTTGAGTTCCTTTACAAGGCTCGCGCGTCAGGCTTGTAAACGTCCACTGCTCCTGTCCATTCCCTGCATTTGCATTTGTTGCCCTTGGAGGCAACAAGGGGGGGAATTGTTACACGAGGTCCCTGCACCCTAATTGATTCCCTCAGGGGTACACCTTAGACAGCTAATGGTTAGGCATAGGCTATACTAATACATAGGGCTAAAGGCATCTACTGTACAAGAGTAGATGTCAGGATATGAATGCATATTATTGTAACCCACTTTGCTTGCTAATGCACGCATATTATACCTTGTATTTTCTGTCTACTTCTTACTTGTCAGATGCCAAGACACCTGTCCTTAAAGTAATTGTAATATGTAAGACAACATTGCCATCCTTTGGTGATGTGCACCACTTCACCCTGTTATGTAAGACTCAGTATAAGAATGTCTTTGTTCTAAAACTGATGACTTTACAGAATTATATAATGTTATCTTGGACAGTGGAGCCACCTCTAAATTAGCCAATAGGGCTCATCTCTGTAACTAAAAATATTTCTGTCTTTTAGTAACCATAGTAATTATCACAGGTATATAATGTTATGCACGGGCTTTACACCTCGGAGACCCGAGAGATCCCAAGAGACTACAGAGAAACCTCAAGGTGTAGGGAACTCTTAGCACTGACTCCCGGTTCGTATTGGTAAGAACTGCTTAGGGCAACTGTGATTTATCCCTTTTGTAGTAATAAACTTGTTTATTACTCGAATGCAACCTGTTTGTGATTATTTGCATTCCCAATATTGTCAAGAACCTAAAAGTGAGGTTCAAACCTCTTACAGTGGTATTGCTGGGTAATGGTGCACCACCGGCATGCAATGTTGTTGGGCCAGTAATGTACCCCAGCATGCATCCACCACACATACTGGATGCTTGGTTCGGCCAGCACTGCTGCAACACCATCACCCATAGGCAGGGCATGGAACATTGGGCAGCAGAGGTCATCAGCCACATCAAGTCTGCACTGTGGCCATGGCCATTCCAGGGCAACACCATCCATGCAGTCTTCACCTATTGGCTCCTCGGCCCACAGTATGCCCCCCCATGGGTGCACAGTCAGGAGTCTGTCAGGGTCCACAGTGGGAGACAGCGATGATGCTATGTGTTTGCCACAACATCCTGCATCCCTCACCCATCTACACCACTGACATGCACCCCTATGTTCCTTACCACAGCTCAACACATTCCCACTATCGCCTGTGTGTCTTGCTTGTAGTATGCCATATACCTGCACCTGTCACCACTCTGTGTCTGTCACTGTAGTGTTTATCCTGTCAATACACATCTTATCACGTTTGTTGTCCATGGTTTTTTCACTCACCTGCCCATCTGTGATAGTGTTGTTATAATGCCATTGTGGTGCTCGTGGGACCTCCAAGCCATGCAAGGGGTCTTGCTGGTCAAGTAGTTCTACTATCCCTTGGACCTCTGGCTCTGGCTCACTTTCCAACTATTCCTCAGGTTCCGGTGCACGTATTCCATGGTTCATTGCCATGTTGTGCAGCATGCAACAGACAAGGAATAGGTGGCATACCTTCTGGGGGCTGTAATGTAGGGCAATGCCAGACCTGTCCAAGCAAAAGAATCTCATTTTGAGCATGCCAAAAAACTCATTCAATTATGTTCCTTGTTGCGGCATGTGCCTCATTATACCATTCCTCAGCCACAGCTGCAGGCTGAAAGACTGGGGATAGGAGCCAGGGTCTCAGGGGATAGGCACTGCCCCCTGTGGAAACATGACCATATGTTAGCAAGTCTATACTATACCACACACTCATCCTGTGAACCAACCCTTCCTTTTGGGTACACCTGTCTACTTTTGAACTCTTCCCACCCCTTCTACCTCCCTTGTCTGCTGTTACAGGGCATTGACCCACCATTGGAGGTGCTTTTGTTGTGCTTGCTGAAGATACTCACTGACAAGGTGTCCACTAGGTATTATGCCAGCCTCAAATGACTGGTGCAGCCGTGACCAGTGCTAGATGTAGGCATCATGGACATTGCCAGGGTACTGTGCAAAGACATTGATGACATGCCCTGTTGCATTGCACACCACCTGACAATTGACAGTGTGGTAGCCCTTCCTGTTGACGTATGTGTCTACATCATCACCAGGTGGTGCATGGATGGCAACATGGGTGCAGTCAATGGCACTGTGTACAGCTGGTAGGTAAGTAATCAGATAGAATTGCCACATTGTTTCCCCATTCTCCTATGCTGTGCTGGGGAATACAATGAATTCACCACAGTGTGGCACAAAAGCCTCCAGGAAATGGGTCAGGAGGTGCAAGGTGGCAGACTGTGACATACCGATGGTATTTTCAACCAGGGTCACCTTTTCTTCAACTGACATGGCATGGCTGTGTTGGGTGGTAGGCTGCAGCTGCTCATGCAGGAGCTCACACAGCTGCCTCAGCATGACCCAGCTGATTCTGTACTGACCCAGAAGGTGGTCATCTGTCAGGTTTTCAAATGAGATTCTGAGCTGGTACATTCTGTTTGCAGCATATCTCCTCCTTGGCCTGGGTAGTAGCCCAGGGTGGGCCTGGTCCTGTCATCCTCTTCCAACACTGCTGCCATGAGATACACAAGCACCACATTGTTTCCGACTGCCATCTTGTCCCCTGCAGTATCCATGCCCCCTCAGTGTTTTGCCCTGAGTTAAGACTGCCTTATTATAGACGGTAATTAGCACCATGTTATGGACTGTGCTACAACACGTAGCATGGCACTAACCTTTTGAATATGCCACTGCACCAATATTCATGGTCCTACACCTCAGTTTGACCCATGCATACATTATATTTTTGCACCAGCGCTACCGGGTTGCACCGGCACTATCCAAACGTTTGAATATTGTGGCTTGGCGCTATTCCAGTGCTATTCCAGTGCAATCAGTTTGTGCTATGTGCAAAGCTTTGAATAGTTGGCCCTGAGTCTTTTGAACATATAAATAACTAGATGCTAACAAACCGTTATGGTTACTTGCCCAGCTATATGTAACTCAGGGTTCCACTTTTAATACTTCAGAAGTCTATGAATTCTGTAAAAATTGGCCAATGCTTCAATAATATGGTTTTTATTCTTGGAGCAACTTTACTATACTATATTCCAAAATGAAAGTCAGTTTCTGTTTCCCTCATTATTTTTATTTTTTTGGATTCATTAAAACATTTCAGTTCAAGTTTTTTTTTTTAAGTAAGAATCAGTTAATATCTCTTTTTTGTATCCACACAGTGAAAGTATTAGCGAGTGCTTCAGCTCATAGTTTGAAAAGTTGAATTCCTGGAGCAATTACTTCTCAAATGGATGTATTGTCCATAAGGGATACTATTTATCAAACTAGGGGGATGTGCACATGAGGCATGTAATATTGCATTCCCTGATGTTTTCTTTCTGTATCCTCTGAATCTTATGTTACTGTATCCCTCTATAAATAATCCTAAGTCAAGGAACCTGATATAGTCACTTTGGATTTCAAATGTAAATTTCAGATTCAAGTTGTTCCTATTCAAGAATTCTACAAAACCCACTGCTTATTCATCTGTGCCATCCCAGATCAACAGTGCATCATCTAGAAAATGAAACCAATGTACTATGTTGTTTATGAAATGTATTCAAAATGCTCTTCAACACAGTTCTGAATTCCCAGAAATCAAGAAATAGGTTAGCATAAGAGGGCGCGCTCTGTCACTTCCCCCATAGCTGTCCATCTTCTTTGTAAATAGTACTGACCATTAAAGAGAACAAAATTGTGTGTCAAAATAAAAACAGCTGATCTAATCAAAAATTCAACAGGTAGTACAGCTGGACTCACTGTGTTCAAGATGGAATCTTAATGCATCAAGTCCAAAATCATGTGGAATATAAGTATATAGTGAACAAACATCAATACTCATCCATTTGTATGTAGATTTCCATTTGCCTCATTTTAATTTATCAGGTAAGTCCATTGAATCCCTTATAATAGATTGCAAGTTTGCAGCAGCAGCATGGGGTCATAATGTCATGGACGAAACAGCATAGCAAAAAATGCCGCAAACAAAACAGCATGTACACAATAACATCGGTCAAATACTGACCATTCAAGAAACACACACACACCATTAAAATGAATTGGACTTTATCTTTTTTTGTGGGGGGGTTCTGCCCCCTACACCCTCCCCCGACATTGGGGGCTTCGGCCGCCACACCCCCCAGACTTTTAATAACCAACTCCGAGGGGTTGTGGACTTTGGGGATGAGGTAAAACTTGAGAGGGGAGAAAATTATTTTTTATTTAAAAAAGAATATAGCAACACCAGAGGGAACTGAACCATGGTCCCAGGTCTCCTTTGCTGCTGTGCATTGGTGCCCTAACCACTCCACCATGGGAGTGGCTCAACCAGACACAGCATCACAGGCTTCTTCAGCCCTTCCTTAACTTCACAGTCAGTGACAGGGGTAACGGTAATTCTCTACCACTGTTATATCCATGTCATTCTAAATGCTTCCACGCTTTGCACAGCGCACTTTTTTGTAGCACTGTTTTTCAATCACTGTATTGACCCAGTACTGTTTGCAGCAATTGGTTGAAGGAAAAAAATCAATAAAGTTATACAGAGTTTTACATAGAGACACAGGAATAGAAATAATGAGTCACCCTAATGGATCAATGAGATTTTTTTCTTTTAATTTATTTATTGAGTTTTGCAAGAAATCTAACAAGTACAATCCATAGATGGATAACTTAATGGCACTTAACAAAGACAAAGCATTACTACAAGGGACTCCTGAAGGACACGATCCCAAGAGTTACATCATGGGGAAAATAACTCACTAGTCAGCAAATCAAAGTAATGCATATCATAATGATCAGTCAATTGCATGCAGTCCAGAAAAATCTGCAGTGATAATTGTCTGTAAGTATACTTCAGAAATATTCCAATTTTCTCATAATGACCTCACATCTAAATAAACAGTAATGGGAATGCTCATGAATATGCTGTAAAAATATTTCCTCCCTGGACCCCCAGAGAGATCTTAATGTGCCTGTAAAGGCACAAACTAGTTAAACAACACTTAACATGCCATGGAAAATATTGTTTATGCCAAATGCTTGACATTTAGTTAATATTAAGGAAAACAGTAACCGAATTGTAAAATGCAAAACCATTTAAGTGGAAACAGCCAATTGTGTTGAGGATACAACAATACAGATTGATGTCTGACTTAAGTCCATTCTCATTGGTGTAATAGTTGGGACGACGACAAGCTATAGCTAAAATGTTATCTGCCCTTTGAGGAGAAGAGACAGAAGCAGTCATACAAAGTAATGCATAATGGTCAGAAAAAACACCATTTTACAAGAGTCCATGCATCAACGTACATTTAACACATACAGTGCATTCTACTTTTGTGCATTTTGGTTGTGTGCTCTTCCCAGTTGTGTGCACAAAATCACCAGGTCCTGATTAATTTCCTATAGTGCTCAATATTAAATGAAACTCCTGCCCCTGAGCTGTCCTGAGATAACAATACCTACTTATCAGCTTGTTAGTTGCACTTGATTTTAATTTAGCACCTCGCAGCCGTGTTAAAACACTCCCTGATAGCAGCACAGAACATTTTGACCCTCAGTCAGCCAGCCAGCCAGCATGGATAAGCTGAAATGGAATGTTTTGAGCCTTGAACAGAAAGTCCAGTTGTCAGATAAGGCTCTGGTGCCTAGAATTACCTGAAAAGAGATTGAGGATGATTTTGGCATAAATGTCTCCTGTGCTGGAAGAATTTTAAACAAAAGAGAGGCTGTTGTCCAAGAATGGAGTACCAGGGCAAATAAGGATGGAAAACATAAGTGGGAAGGAAAGGATCGCCACATTGAAAATAGAGGGGTGTGTTGGTGAAAGATGGGGTTTAAACTTGTGAAGGGGGTGGGATGGGAGAAAAGGCTGTCGAGGGGGGGTCCGATAAAGGAGGAACTCTGTCTCCAACCCCCTGGGGAGCTGGAGGAATGCAGGAAAAGGCTGACTGGTAAGGTGCTGACCGGGGGAAGATGGAATCCCCATGGGAATGTGAGCTGGGGAAATGGAAGCATATGGAAAGGGTGGAAGGTAGTCCTGCTAAATGCCAGGAGCTTGGGCAATAAAATGTCTGAACTCCAGGTGATGCTAACTGAGGGAAAGGTGGATGTGGCAGTGGTCACTGAGACCTGAGCCACCACAGGGCACAACTGGGACCTGAACCTGGAAGGGTACACCATGTTCTGGAACTACAGGGAGGAGGGAAGGGAAGGAAAGGTAGCAATAATAGTCAAAAATGACATTGGCATAGGAGGAGTGGAGGAGGTGGCGGGAACTGTGGAGGCAGTTTGGTTCACCTTTATAACAAGGGGGGGGCAAGAGAGTAAAAGTAGGAGTGGTGTATTGACCCCCTGCACTGGTGGAGGAGCTGGAGGAGAGTCTGGTGGCAGATGTTGGGAGACACTGCAAATTGGGTAGGGGAAGGGTGGTGGCGGTGTTGGGGGACTTAAACATGCCAGGAACAGACTGGGAGACTATGACATCCTCAGTGGCCAGGGAACAGAGGTTGTTGGATATCTTTCAGGACGCGTTCCTAACTCAGCAGTTGGGGGAACCGACCAGGGATGCATGGATACTGGATGTGGTCCTTGCAGACAGTGACCAGATTGGAGGCCTGGAGGTAAGGGACCCATTGATGGGGAGCGACCATGCCACGCTCTGGTTCTGCCTGGACCTAGGAAGGGTAGAAGGCTGCACAAAGACGGAGGTAACTGAGTTCAGGGGGGCAGATTTCAAGGAAATGGGAAGGATCCTTAAGAAGCATTTGGATGGGATTGGGCCAGACATGGACACTGACAGTAGGTGGGAAATCATCAGAAGGGGGGTGCAGAATGATACCAGCACCAGTGCAAGTGTAAGACAAAAATGCAATAGGGCCCATAAACCCTGTTGGTGGACCAGGGAGGTTCAGGAGGTGGTGAGGGGAAAGAAGGTGGCCTATAGGCATTTCAAGTGCTCAAGGAATGAAAGGGATCGAGATGAGTATGAGCTGATGGCCAGAAGGGCCACTAAGGTGGTGAGGGTGGCTAAGGCAAGGAAGGAACAGAACCTGGCCAGGAAAATTAGGAAAGGGAACAAGGGGTTCTTTATATACATTGGGGAAAAACAAAGGGTGAAGGGGCAGATTAGCAGGATTATAACAGGGGAGGGATGGGCACATGACCTGGGGGAGCAGGCTGAGGTACTAAATGAGTGCTTCACCTCAGTTTTCACCAAGGAAAATGGGGGGCTGCATCATACATGGAAGGAAATGGTGAAACTGAGGTGGAGGGGGGACCCTTGCCAATTGGCGGGTCTGGGGAGGGGGGCCATCACTAGCAGGAGGGGGGAAGGGAAAGCAGGGGTACAAGGTAGCAGAGGTGGAAATCATGGCAGAGAGAGTGAGGGAAGCCCTCAGGTCCCTTAAGATGGAGAAAGCACCAGTGCTGGATAAATTACATCCCAGAGTGCTGAAGGAACTGGCGAATGTCCTGTTGAACCTCCTGGTGGAGCTTTTCAGCATCTCTCTGAAGACAGGGTGGGTGCCCCAGGACTGGAAGATGGTGCATATAGTGCCTATCCACAAGGGGGGGATCAAGTTAGATGGCAGAAAACTACAGGCCTATCAGCCTGACATCGGTGGTGGGCAAGGTGATGGAGGGATTGTCAAGGAGAGGCTGGGGGGGACCTGGAAAAGTTGTGGTTCCTGGACAATAGACAGCATGGATTCATCCTGGGGAAATTGTGTCAGACAAACCTTGTGGAGTTCTATGACTGGGTGATGAGAGCCTTGGACCTGGGTAGACCAGTGGACAACCTCTATCTTGACTTCAGCAAGGTGTCTAACTCTGTTCCTCACGAGGGACTGTTGAGTAAGCTGGGAGAAATTGGGATGGGGAACCAGAGAATAAGATGGATAGGCAATTGGCTCCAGGACCAGACCCAGAGGGTCATGGTTGGTGGGATAGTCTCATCCCCAAGGAGGTTCATTAGTGGGGTCCCTCAGGAATCAGTCCTTGGGCCCCTCCTGTACAATGCCTACATCTTGGACATAAGGAAGTGTATCATAAGTGAGATGAGTCTCTTTGCAGATGACTCAAAACTGGGGGTGGTGGTGGTGGATGGGGAGGAGGGGAGGGTGGCCCTACAGGGGGACCTGGAGGCTCTGGAAGGGTGGTATAGAAAGTGGAAGCTGAGGTTCAATGCAGGGAAATGCAAGGTACTGCATCTGGGAGCCAGAAACCCGGGCCAAGTGTACACCCTGGGGGGGGGGATGTTACAAGTCTCAATGGCTGAGAGGAACCTGAGGATGTTAAGATGAACAACTCTGAGACTTGTAGGAGGGCAGCGGCTAAGGCCAACACAATGCTGGGATGCATCGCTAGGGGGATCACCTCCAGAAGGAGGGAAGTGATGCTCCCTCTGTATAACTGCTTGGTGAGGCCACACCTTGAGTACTGCATGCGGTTTTGGAGGCCACACTTAAAGAGTGACATTGAACTCCTGGAGAGGGTCCAGAGGAGGGCAACCAAAATGATCTGGGGCTTGGAGGACAGGACCTATGGGGAGAGGCTCGAAGAGCTAAATATGTACACATTGGAAGAGAGAAGGGACCTGGGAGACATGATAGAGGTCTTCAGGTAAATGAAGAGGTTAAACAGGGGAGGAGCAGTCAGGGTGCTCTGAAGGAAGGGGGCAACTAGAGGGCATGGGTGGAAGCTGGAGGGGGGAGGTTGAGGGGGAAAGGAGGTGGTGATACTTCACTAAGAGGGTGATGGAGCCATGGAATGCACTGCCCAGGGGACTGGTGAAAGCAGAGATGGTGGAGAGGTTTAAGAGGGGGTGGGACAGGTACAGCGTAAGGGCTCTGGAAGCAAAGTCCTGTGCAGCGTGAATATCCGGGACTGGGAAGGGAGAAGCCAGAGAGGGCGAGGAGGGCAGCAAGTTCAGCTCCCTGGGTGGGGGCTGACCAAACAAGCAGATACCAAAGACCGTTAGGCTTATTCTGCTGGCATTTTAGTATGCTAGTATGTTAGTACATTGAAGATGCACTTTCGCAATGGTTCACCACTGCAAGAGATCACAGTGTTCCTCTCTCCAGGCACATTCTGTTGCAGAAAGCCAAGAGTTTGGCAACTGAAATGGGCATCGGTTTTGAGCCAACTGCAGGCTGGCTATCCCTGTGGAAAGCCTGAAACATCATCGGATATAAAAGGGTTCATGGTGAGTGAGCCAAGAGTGACTTTGAAACATCTGATTGCTGGATAAGGGATGTCCTGCCAACAATAACAAGCTCATTCTCTCAAGCAATCAGGCATTACGTGGACAAAAGGGAGCAAATGGACTTCAACTGGTACTACACCTTTGAAAAAAAGCTTGTCTCTCAGCAAACTTACTACCAGACAAGCACAAATAACAGACTTCTATACCTTGCCAGGACTGAGTGGTAATGTATACAATGAACTTTAAAATGCTTAACATACTGTAAGTGTTTTACATTACCGCAGTGTGTTTAATGCTCACACATTTCACTTTTAGCAGTAAACTTTTATATGCTGGGATATTTATCAATGTTTATTACTTTTTAGTGTTTTTTATATGCATTTTTGTATGTGATGAAATATTTTTCCATGGGAGATATGTAATAAATGAGTTTGACCAGAACTGAAATTAACTATGGGAATTTTTACTGCATTTTCGGTTTAGTGCATTTTCGGTTGTGTGCACACTTTCAGCTGGTTCCAAGGTTGTGCACACAAGTAGAATGCATTGTAGTTTGATTCATTTTGAGCTTTGCTACTGATCTTCCTATAATGCCCCTTTCAGACAATCGTGCAGCCAGATGAAACAGGTTAATTTTGAAAAATATGCAGTTGAAGTCCCTTTTTATTCCTCATCCAAGGATGACTCCCAACCCCCTCATTGCTCCAGTTCAGCTTCACATTTATATACCAGCTTGTCAGCATCTTTAGAGTAATTAAAAAAGACAGAATTGGCTGTTACAGGAAATTCTTAGTTTGGCTGGGAGCAAAAGTTGATGTGGATGTTTTAACTGTCACAGTCGACTCTGCACCCCGTTGAATGATTTCCAATAGAGGTGTGCGAAAAAAAACTTATGACATTGGAATTTCCATGAAAGTCAGATTTTCTCTTCTGCAAAAATGTGGAAGTCAAATGAGCAAATTTTGCAGAAATTCAAACTTAGAACAGTGGAATAAATGTTTAAATTGTGGATTATTATACCACACTGTGGAGAAGAAAGTCCATAGAACTGATCACTGAACTGCAGAATAATGACATGTATTGCAGAATAATTCATTAAACTGTGGGAAAACAATTCTTCAGAACTGTTATTCTGCAGTTCATGTGTATTATTCCTCAGTTCGGCCAAAAATTTCCATGGAATACAATGACAATCCACCAGACACATTTAGAATATTCTGATCTAGCCAATGGCCGAAGTTTGGGAAATTCCACAAAATTTCTGAATTTTTGCAAAAGTACCGCAAGAGAGGAATTCACAACTTTTGCTCACCTCTAATTTCCACCACTGGTGGGTGCTGAACAACAGGTCAGGGTACAAGAACACATCTGATTCCTCATACTGTAGCTTGTGTCATCTTTTAGCTACTGTATACAGTATTTAATGCATGATTGTGATTCCCTATTACACTACATATTATAAGTAAGGTTCAAGGGGTGGTCAAAGTGGTGGCTGCCCACCTCGGGGTGATTCTGTGAGCTTTTTCTATGATGAAGGGAGTATACATTGATGCACAGAATTTGACAGCAGATAAGGACTGCAAGGCCCATCTAGTCTGTCCATTTTTCCTACCATTTACTTACATTGGCAGACTGTTGATGATCTGCTGCTTTCCCTCTCCTCCCTGTCTCTAGGGCCCCCTTGTGTTTGTCCAATGCATTTTTGAATATCTCCACAGTGTTTGCCCCATGACCCCTGTGGGATGGCTGTTCCAAGCATACACCACCTTTTCCATAAAGAAATACTTCCTCACATTGCCCCTGATTCTACCTCCTTTCAACTTCAAATCATGTCCCCGAGTTCTTGCCCACTTTCTTTTCTGAAAGTTCCTTCTCCCCTGCACCTTTGTTATCCCTTCAATGTATTTTAACATCTCTATCATGTACCCCCTTTCCCTCGTCATCTTGAGAGAGATACATTTGGAATTCCTTTTATTAATAAAGATTTAGATGCCTATAATAGAACTGTCATTTAATGATGCACCATTACCACACTTACAGATTATACTTACACATAGGACTCACCTCTTAATCTCACTTGATCTCAGTATCCTCCTCAGACAGTTATGGGATTTTGAGTAACAATGATCTGGTGAATTTAAAGATCTGGTGGAACCAAAACAGGCAGACAGGAAAATAATACAAATTTTAAGCAGTAGTCAGACGTAACCTTTTATTTCTGAAGAATTTTTCTTTTTCCTTTTGCTTATCAGAAAGCCTTCTATGTAAGAACATTGTGCGGATATGTGGAATGGGTCTTAGCCTGGCAGCTGACATGTCTAACTCTACTACCCCACACTACATCATCAGCATTATGATCTCACTGACAGTGACATCAGAGGTGAATGAGCTGGCAGTCATTCATTTGCTATTTCTAAGTAGCAGTGATATCTCAGTCAGTAAGGTCACAATCCTGATGATGTAGTGTGGGGCAGCAGAGCAAGATATATCAGCTACCAGGCTAAGAGCTGTTCCACACATCACACCTACTAACATCAGGTAAACAGTCTTCTAATTAGAGGGACACTGTCAACTCCTTTAAGTCTCAAAGTGTCCCTAGTTTAAAAAACACTTTTTATGATTGCCAATATTCTTTAAAGATTGTTGACATAGCTGGTAGTTTGAGTGATACTTTTTTTTAGAAAAAAGTGAAAAACAGACTGCCCACTATACTGGTGTTACCACACAAACACAGGTTTGTTTATATTCCTTGATCAGCTCCAACTGCATCTTTCTTGGACTTGGGAACACCCACAGCATAGTCTTGCCACCCATGATGCAGTGGGAGTTTAGGAGGCTATTGCATCATGAGTGACTGTTCTGTTTAGGGATATTTCTAATGCTAAGGAAGTATGCAGTAAGAAGAAATCCAGTATTGTAACCAACATAAGCTTGCTTATAAATATACATTAGCATGCATTTTAGTTCTACTAAACAAGGAGATAGACAAAACAAATGGCAACATCAATGAATTTTAGAGAAGGTAAGCAGTCATAAAATGTAGGTTTTTAATTAGAAATTATATGATGAAAAACAGGTTGACAGTGTCCCTTTAAACAGAGGGGGGAAAAAAGGACCGCAGACATAAAAGGTAATGGTTAACTGCTTTTAAAATCTAATATTAGTTTTGGGCAGTACATTAGCTCTTTAAGGCAGTCCTCCCCCTCAGCCAACTCTGGTAAGCCTATAACTTGCAGATTTCTCTCTTGGGAGTGATTTTGAATAGTATTTAGTCTTTGCCTTAAAAGGGAGTTTCATGCTTGGAGTATAACTTTGTATGGTTGTCAAGTTTTATGCTGTATGATCTGTAGATATAAAAGTTTAATAAAAATCTTAAACAAGAAAAAAGGGAGCTTCTTTTGATACATTTAGTGGTCACATCTGTATTTTTCATCACCAAAGTTTCTGCACTAGCCACCGTCTAGTCAGTGGAATCCATTTTGGTTTCCAGTGCTGACACTTGAGGATTTAAGGTGTCAAATTTGTAATCCGAGTCCTGGACTGTCTTTTTCAGCTGTTCCAGGATGTGGTCAATGTTATGTCATCTCCAATTGAGCCATTCTAGGTCAGTTTACCCATATGCTGCTTAGGCCGACCAGCAGCCTTGTTGCCCTTTGGGATGAAAGAGTCTGAAAAGGTTACCACAGCACCTTTAGGTTTTCCCATTTTTTTTGTCTGGTAGTTAGTCCACCTCCTACAGATGGTTATATGCATGCTCAAAAGGGGGGTGGGCATGGTTAACTACCAACCAAGATGGACACTTGAGATTTTTCTCCACTAGTTATGCCAACTTAATCTTCATTAATCCTGACACTGGGAACAATATTATGTGAAAATAATGATAGAACTGAGAAGATCAGCAGCTGCACATCAGTTTGATACCAGATTCAAAGCTGAATAAGCTACAACTTCTGTGCATCAATCAATGTCTGGGGGCCTGATGAATCATCTAAAAGCATGTTGCCAGCCTGCCTAGCTTACCCAGAATGAGCGTCTCAAAACCTGAAGACACCAACATGCAGCAAGTCATGAACAAGCTTGCACAATTACTTAAAGACACAGCTGAACTTAAAAATGTAGCATCTGAAACAAAGACCAACCTAGCCCAGCTTGGGCACAGAATAACTGGCAATGAAAAACAGGTTACTAACCTCACAGATTCCTCCAAAACCCAACAGGCACAAATCGAGGAGTTCAATTCATCAGTGTCTCATCTCCTGGAAAAAATAGATGACCTTGAGAATAGGTCCCAGAGAAATAATGTGCATATAGGGAAAAAGCAGTGATCCTGAATGAATATTTCTGTTCAGTCTTCACTATGGAAGGGGATAGGCAAGGCCCACAGCTGGACCTCAAAGGAGCTAAGGATAAGGAGGTAAACACCAGTCCACTCACAGAGGAGAGGGTCCTAGAAGAACTGGTGAATCTAAAGGTGGAAAACGCCATGGGTCTAGGTGGCATACATCCTTGGGTCCTAAAGGAACTGGGGACTGAACTGGCAGCCCAGTTCAGTGAGTCCTTAGACACTGGAGTGGTCCCAGATGACTGGGAAGGGCAAATTTTGTCCTTCTTCACAAGAGTTATAGTAAAGAAGAAGTGGGGAACTATAGGCCAGTTAGTCTAAACTCTGTAGTCAAAAAGATAAAGGAGGCACTCCTTAAGGAAAGAATAGTGGAACACCTGGAAACAAATGGACTGGTGGATCCCAGGCAACATGGGTTCTCTGCAGGATAATCCTGTCAAACTAATCTGATAGATTTCTTTGACTGGGCTACAAAGACAGTAGACTGCGGGGGTGCGGTAGATTTTGCCTAACTCAATTTCAGCAAAGCCTTTGATATGGCCCCACATAGGAGCCTGGTAAACAAGCTAGGCAGCCTGGAGTTGGTGGTGAACTAGTATGGAAACTGGTTAAGGCACAGAAAACAGAGGGTAGTGGTGAATAGAACCCAATCAGAAGAAAGGGAGGTGACCAGTGGGGTACCTCAGAGGTCAGTTCTGGGGCCAGTCCTCTTCAATGTCTTCATCAGTGACATTGCAGATGGGCTGGAGGGAAAGGTTTGCTTGTTTGTGAATGACACCATGATCTGCAAGCCGGAGGAGAGAGGTAATAGTTCCACTGTACAAGAGCCTGGTGAAATCTCATCTTGAATAATGTGTACAGTTCTGGAGACCACACCTTCAAAAGGACATTGACAAAATAGAGATGGTGCAGAGGCAAGCAACCAAAATGGTGAAGGGATTACATTACAAGCCTTATGAGGAAAATCTCATCATGGACAGAAACATGGAGAATGAAGCTAAACACTGATAAGTGTTTTGTCATTCTTATGGGAAGAAATAATAAGCATCATACATATACTTTAAATGGAAATACACTTCTGAAAAAAACATCAGAGAAAGACCTGGGAATCATTCTCGATAAAAAATTTACATTTAAAGAACAATACACATCAGTCATCTTTAAAGCAAACCGCACCGTTAGAGCAATAAAGAAAAATATAAAAAGTCGAGACTGAAAAGCTCTTCCACCACTTCATCAGTCATATGTAAAACCAGTTCTGGATTATGGTAGCTAGTCATGGTGCTCATATACAAAAACAGATATTAAAAAGATAGAACGTGTTCAGCGCAGCTATACTAAATCCATTTCAGTTATAAAAAATATGTTGTATGCAGAGAGATTAACAACACTAGGACTACATAGCCTAGAACAGAGAAGAGAACTAGGGGACATGTTGCTTTACTTTGAAATCATGAATGACCCATTAATGACGAATGAGCTAAACATCACATATAAAGATGACACACTAGTCACAAGAGGTTACCCATTGCAAATCAATATACATAGATTTAAAACAAGCAAACAAAAACATTTCTATACATTACGCTCAGCAAATTTGTGGAATACAATGCCAATAAATATAATATCAAACAAAGCAAAAAGACTAGCGCACCCCCCCCCATAGCATAACATTTAAACTTTCAAATGCCAAAAATGCCTATATTTACTATCAAGCTCCATGTGAGGAGAGGGTCCTCTTAGTTTCAGACTGGAATTCCAATTTGAGTAAGCTAAATCACCAACATCAAGGTGGGGCCCTTCGATTTAGCCCATAACTTTCCAATGCCTCAATGGCTACTAGCTAACTGCTTTTATACTGTGCTCCCAGCAGGGATTTTGCACAGGTGATTTAACTTTCAAATCTTTATACTGTGCTCCCAGAAGGGATATAACACAGATATTTTAAAGGGAGTATGCTATAGAAGAGCACCATAAACTCCCCAAATCCAAGTAAAACCATAAAACCAAAGATAGCTGCTCAAACCTTTAAATTAGGGACTAAATCGAAGGGCCCCACCTTGATGTTGGTGATTTCGTTTACTTAAATTGGAATTTCAGTCTGAAACTAAGGGGGACCCTCTCCTCACATGGAGCTTGAAAGTAAATATAGCCATTTTTGGCATTTGAAAATTTAAATGTTATGCTATGTGGGGGGGGAGGGTGTGCGCTAGTCTTTTTGCTTTGTTTGTTATTTGTCACCATCTAGCAGCACCCCTTATAAGAAATGTGAATTCCAGTGTATAGTAATTTAAAGGTTTGAGCAGCTATCTTTGGTTTTATGGAATAAATATAATATCAAGTAAGAACAAAACTGAGTTTATAGTACAACTAGATAAGTATATTGCCAATGGTGGAAGCTTAAAATATTATACTATGTACTAGAAGGAGCCATAGTATGGGCTACTCGGCCATTTTTTGTGCTCCTACAAACTAAGTGAACTAAGTGAGCTAAGTGAGAGAGTAAGGGACCTCAATTTGTACAAGCTGGAACAAAGGAGAGATGTGACATGATAGAAACATTCAAGTACCTCAAGGGCATTAACAAGGTGGAAGGGGACAACATATTCCATATTAATAGTAGTGCCAGGACTAGAGGACATGACATGAGACTAAGAGGAAGTTGCATTGGGGAACTGTCAGGAAGTTCTTTTTTTACAGAAAGGGTGGTGGATGCATGAAATAGCCTGCCCCAGGAGGTGGTGGCAGCCTGTACAGTGGTGGGCTTCAAACATGCATGGGGCAGAATCACATGAATAATAGAGATAGGAAGACAAATCTAAAGCCAATGACCAGATAGGGTCACTGAACGCTTCATTAGGCAACTTAAATGGGCAGACTGGATGGGCCTAGCAGTCCTTATCTGCCAACAGCATCTATGTATCTAGGTATAGCTGGATTTCCAGAGGGGGGTCGAAACACCAGACATGGCCAGATTCCTTCAGATGACTTTATCAGTAATCCTGAATGCACAGAACTGCCCACCAATTGAAATAGAGCAGAGGCACTGCAGCCTGGCACTGGGTCCCTGACGTGGACAACCCCCAAGGCCCATAATCGTTAAGCTCCTCCAGTTCCTGGTACAGGACAACATCCTTTGACTGAGATAATTTGGCTGTTTCAGGTCTTTTCAGTGGATCTGTCAAATAGACAGTGAGACTACACATCTGTGAGGAAAAGTCTGGTGCACCTGGGCATCCAATGCTCCATGAGGTATCCAGTTACCCTCTTCATCACATTAAATGAGGTACAATATTCATTTGCTTCTCCGTGAGAGGTTGAAAACTTCTTTCAACAACAAATACCGGCTCCTGCAGAAGTTCTAATGGATACTCTCCCTCCTCCAGCAATATGACATCAGCCTCCACTACAAGACCAGCAAAATCCAGGACTGGCTTGGTACTCCATGACTGATACCACATGGCAGCTGGTCAAGTGACCTAGAGGGAGGAAAAGGCAATGAGGCAATCTGAGAAAGAACACCCCAATGGACCAACAGCACTCCAGAAAAAGACATAGTTTCGGATCTTCTGACCCATTTCAAGATCTCCTGAAATTCACTGGGGTTAACTGCTTCAAAATGTTAAGCACAGTCCCAAACATCCAGTCCTGCCCAGCCTGTGGCACTAGAGGTTGAAGCACTGGTCACAACACCTCACACCATGCTGGTGACCCAGGCTTGGGAATGAGTCTGAACCACTGGGGATCAGCAGGGGTGAGAGAGAATTGAGCATCTGTAGGACTGCTCTCCTCACTTGGGGAGGGAGGGTTGTTATCCCACTCATTGACTGCCCTCTGGTGATGACCAGAGGTCAGTATGGGTCAGGAGGCATATACCAATGTCCTCACTGTCAATAGTGGAGGTAGGGTGGGAGAAAACAGTGGAAAAGGAACTGGCATGCTTTATGATGGCCAACTGCATCCCTGAGGGCCACCCCCAGGTTCTGGATTATGCCTGGGAGGAGGGAGATAGCCGCACCCTCCTCCCTGGTCTCGCCACAGAGGTAAGCTGCAGGGGAACATACGGGGGTCAGCAGGAGCAGGGACTCATGGACCAGAGAGTGAGTCCCTTCGAAGGAAGGCCACAGCTGCCTGCCTGGGCTCCAGGAGTATAAAAAAATAATAGAAAAAAGAAATCCAGTCCTCCCTATGAGAAGACAAACCATGAGGTAGGGGTCATGATCCTCTTTTGGTAGATGACACATGCTGGGCAGATCAAGCCTCTGAGATCCCATTGCTGGCAATGGCCTCATCTGGCACTGATAATCCAGCTACATCATAGAAATCAGCACCCCACCACTGAGGTACATTAACCGTCTAACTTATTTTGTTAGAGGGATATAGTAATTGAATCCCCAGGCTTGAAGTCCCAATGAGTTATCTTTCTTTTCCATGACTGATGGTGGTTGCTCCTCGGAGATCTGCTAATGGATATAGCATTGAGTTTTGGGCTACTGTGGGGCAATGGGCTCTTTTGAATGGTCTTTAAGTCAAACAACTGGTTCAAGCATCATGGTAGGGCCGTTATCCATCATGTGGATCAGGACATACTGGCAAGCTCAGGGCCCATGGCTTGAACTTTCATAAGATGCCCCAAGCTTGCTTGCATTAGAATACTGCCACCTGGAGATTGATCTGGAGCAATGACAAGCTTGGGACAAATGGTACAAAAATGGTACAAAACTGCCTGCTCAAATACGTTTTTATTGGTCAGGACTGTTTATACATCCCTTTAAAATACTGTGGCAGTAAATGTTAATTTGTTTTTCACCTGTTATGTTATACATCAGTTCTAGAGTAGTGTTATTACTCACAGAGAACAGGGAAAGTTTCTTGTTTGCAGCTCCCTGAGTTACAGAGTTCATTCTTTTGAAACGTGAGTCTCCTGTGCACTGTTTTGTAAAACTACACAGACCAAGGCTCTACATGTATAACTGGCAGGCTTCATGAAGAGCATTCTAAGCCTTTTATAAGTCATCTCCTTTATATAGGGTATATACATTTGCCATCAAGAGCAGAAAACTGAAACCCTACTCCCCCCCAAAAAAAGGATCGATAAAAGATTAATACTGTCTGTAAGGGTCCACAGAAGAAACCTCTATCTCTGATTCAATAAGGGTGGCACTGACCTCTCTCAATATAAGTAGTTACCAGGAGGGCAGAGGTCAATACATTTTCCTATGCAATAGGGTTTTAAAAAACTCTATTCCTCAGCCTTTGCAATGCTTCTAGCTCCCTCATTCACCAATATGTTAACTGGGACATGCACTACACCTGGTTCTTATTTAAAATATAGAATCTCCTCTTGACATTATATCTATATAAAATGAGGAAAATAAAACCAAAGAAGTGTGCTGGATCTAACCTCAGTAATTTTCTCCCCCCAAACCCGACTTCAAGTTGGCAAGTGGCAGATTAATGAGTAGACCTACAGGTATGTTTGAATGTGCAGGTACTCTGCCTTTTAATGCTACCTTGGGTTTGATACTCTGGCCTCTGGGTGACTGGCTAGTTGTCAGCAATGTAGAGTTCACTGCCCTAGATTCAAACTACTGTATTTCAATGTCCTACACAGCAAGTATAGGGTTATGCTTCTGCAACTGTGTTAGTTTGGTTTTGGCTGTTCACACTCTCTATTTCAGAGGAATTACAACCCTGTAGGGGTAACAAAGGCAAGGAACCCTCAGGGAGGTTTCACAGGACAATTACCAGAGCCAAAGGTTCGTTTGGAAGGATCCTAAGGAGAGAAGTGCTATCACTGGAGGAGGGGAGGATGGTGGTGCAAAGAAAAAGTGCTTCACAATGAGGCTAAGAAGAACTGCATATGTAGCTCAGGAAGTGGGAGTGGCTGGCTGCTTGGCCATTGAACTCCAAGGAAAATCTTTCCAATTCAATGTCCTATGCAGCCAGTATAGTGTTATGCTTGTGCAACTGTGTTAATTTGGTTTTGGCTGTTCACACCCTCTATTCCAGAAAATTACACTCTGTAGGGGTACTAAAGACAAGGAACCTCGGAGAGGGTTCCACCCCTAGAGGTGCCATGGAACAATTACCGTGGCCAAAGGTACCTTTGGAAGGATCCCCAAAAGAATGAAATATGAAGCATATGAGCAAGCAGTAAATGTGATGTAGTGGTAGATAAGCATAAACAGGTAGATAACATAATGAGAAGCTCAAGTTGATAACATAATGAAATGCCCAGGTTTGCATAGCATGATACTGATGGTTTGTGTTGAATTAGGGGATCCTCTAAGGAGAAAAGGAACTGCAGGACATCCTCCACCTCCATCCAACAGCGGAACCTAACTAATGAAACTAGGGGACAACTGTGCTAACTAACAGTTATAACCTGAGGCAACGGAGGAGAGAAAAAAACCCTATGAGAAGGAAATCTCTGGAGATCCAAGACATAGGTCACCTTCCCTCCAGGCTTTGGATAGTTTATTTAGTGATGGCTCTGCAGCTGCAATTTGGAAACCCAATTAAAGGGAGGTGGAAAATATTCCAATTTAGAGGAATTCTCTCATTCAAACCCTCTAATGGGAACACCATGGAAGGTTGCGAGAAAACTCTGCAACAATACATGCAACCAAGGTGGGAGGAGGAGAGCAATGACTGCTGAGGCACTCAACTGACCTACTCACCCTAAACTCAAACCAGGTGAATCAGAGGCAGTCGTAGGGAGAATGCGGTGAAGGTGCCTTGATAGAAAAACTACTAAAGCCAATGGATAGCCATTATAGTGTAACACTAGAGCCAAAGGAGATTGTAGTCTTCACTGCTAGTCTTAAATTCTACACTAGGGGCTGCTATCATGTAGTGATCAGCTAAAGCCAAGCCCAGGGCGAGGACATTCCCAGCTATGGGCCAGGTGAAAGGATCCTGCCCCAAGTCGGGCATGCTCAAGATGCAGACTAAATGCAGAGTGAGACCGTCAGCTGCAGGAAACCCTGCACCAGAATGGAATGGCTGGCATGTCCCAAAAACTGATTGAGAGCTAAAAGCTGGTGAGCAGCCGAATGAGCACAGATATGCTGAATCATAATGAGTGTTGACTGCTGAGACCTTGCAAGGTTGAAAGCAGATTGAGTGCAGCAGACATCCCAGAGGCTGAAGTTGAGAGGATGCAGTAGGCATGAGCAATCAATTGCATAAGCAAGCATGGACCTACATGTTGGTCAGTAAACAGAATAGTAATAAGTGGACCTGCATGGAGGTTTGCATAACGTAGTAGCAATGAAACAGCACTGAATAGTGGGGCAAGCCAGCCAGGCATTTAAAGTCAAATCAAGGTGACAAATACTCTTAGGATTTTTGGTGGTGAAGGCAGGATTTGGAACAGAAATAATTAGCCACATGGGGCAACGACTCCCCAAACACTTCCCAGTTCCTGCTGCAGTACAAACAAGAAAGTGATGGAAGGGCCGAGAACCACATGCGGATATAAAAGCTAGTTCAACAGCCTCAGCAGGAACTTTAGCTGACATCAGAGTGAAACAACAGTGTATAAACAGGGAACAGCATGATTAAACTGCATAGCAAAGTTCAGAGCTTGAACCAGGTGAAAACAATCAGACTTGATAGCATGGGGAGTAAGTAATTCTATAGCTGGGGAAGCAGTAATTCTGGGGAAGCAGAGTGAAAACAATTGAGTATGCAACATGGAACAGCTGTGATTGAGCTGAAACACACAGATAACGATTGCATTTGCATTGCAGTAGTTTAAAAGTTGTAAACAATAGCGCAAATAGTAGGAGCTTAGGAGCGATATGCTAGGAGCTTGGAAACAAAAGTCCTCCAGAAAAAACAAAACCAAAGACACACAAACACAGAAAACAGGAAACAAAGACAGAAGAAGTGCACACAGCAGAAGGCAAAATACAAGCCAGAAGCAGGAAAGAAACAGAATCCAGCAAACAAGCAGCAGCAATAAGGTGGGGGAGGGTAGGCCCCAACCAACTCAGAGGACAGATGGACAGAGCCTTCAGCTGCAAAGAAAAAGTGCTTCACAATGAAGCAGAGAGGAACTGCTTATTTATTTATTTAGTTATTTATTTATTTATTTATTAAATTCTTGGATTAGAAATACCTTTGAGTAGAAACTGCTAGTTTACAAAGGTTCCATGTCAAAGGATGAGGGTCAACATACATACAGAGGTAGTAAACGAATGCACAATAAACAACCAAAACAACTAAAAGAAAAAATAAAGATGCTCGGTTATAACATGCTTTGAGATAATATTCATATAATGAGCAGCTTGAGTAGGCAGCTGACTGCAGTAACAATAAGAGTTACAGGGCACCATAGGCAGCTAGTATTGCAGGCGTGCAACTGGGAGATGAAGTTGGCAGGCTAATGGGCCACTGTCCGATGGTGGTGGAAAATGTCTTATACCAGTGGAGATGTGAAGCAGGAAAGGAGTCACAAGGAAGGCCCGGTGCCAGAGGGACTGAGACTGGGAAAGGATGGGCTGTGAGACATGAGTGAGCTGGGAGGTGTTTAGAGAGATCTCTGTTCAGAGAAGCAGCCACATTGAGTGGTAGAGGTGAGGTAAAGTTTGAGATTCCTTTTGAAGGGTCCAAGTGTAGTACAGGAAAGTGCTTCTTTATTAAAGGAATTGAACCATTGAGCGGCTCTATAGATAAAGGACAGCTGACCGATGGAGGTATGACATCTGGGAACCTGAAAGGTTAGAGATTGGGCACCACTTGTTTGTTGAGTGCCACTGTAGGTAGTAAGAAGTGAGCTGACACCAGGTAGCATGAGACCGAGGATAATCTTTTTGGTAAGTAAGCAGGTCTGGTATTGTATTCTGCTGAGTAGGGGTAGTCAGCTGGCCTGTGCATAGAGGTCACAGGTGTGAGTTTGTCGGGCCGCACCCGTTAGTAGTCTACAGGCTTTGTTGAGAGAAACTAAGGTCCTGTGGAGGGCACTTGTTGAGGCAGAGCCATAGATGGCAAGGCCGTAGTCAATGATAGAGGTGACAGAGCTGTAGATGGATAGTTTAAGGGTATCCGCAGGCATACAGTGCTTGTGTTTGTGTAGTAGTCCAATCCGTATATTGGTGGTCATGGCAACAGTGTCAATATGCCGAGTGTAGCAGAGGGTACTATCCAGGGTAATACCAAGGTACTTGAACTCCTTGACATGTTCGAGTAGGTTCCCAGCGTGGTTCTTGATGGTGAGAGACAGAGAGTTGTGCCTGCTCCGTCGGTTACAGAAGGACATGGCTTTAGTCTTGCTGTAGTTCAGGACAAGTTTATGAGAATTGAACCAGTCTTCGATGCGCTTGAAGTCGAGCTGTAGCTGGGATTCAAGGACTGTAATGTCATGGTGGCTGGAAAACAGGACTGCATTGTCTGCGTATAGTAATATTTATTGGTGGCAGGCACTGGGGAGATTGTTGATGAAGAGGGAGAAGAGTAGAGGGCCCATAATAGACCCCTGGGGGACTCTGGAGCAGACCGGTTTCTCATCTGAAGAGATCCCTGCAATTTTTACACCTTGGATCTGATTATCAAGATAGCTGGTGAACCATGGAAGGGCATCGCTGGAGATTCCAATGGAGGACAGTTGCTTGAGCAGTAGGGGGTGGTTAGCTGTGTCGAATGCCTTGGTAAGGTTTATAAATACTGCCCCTCCACAATTCCCTTTGTCAAGCATGGCATGGATGAAGGTTATAAATTCCAGTAATGCAGTAGTGGTGCTGTGCCCTTTTCTGAAGCCACGCTGCTCTGGGCACTGTACATTGTACTTATCCAGGAATTCAACTAGTTGGTCCGACACTATTCGCTCCAGCGCTTTAGATAGTGGGGTGAGGAGTGAGATAGGCCCGTAATTGGTGTGCAGCATCCTATCTCCACTTTTGTGAACCGGTGTGACAGTGGCTTTCTTCCAGAGAGAGGGAAAATGGCCCAATCTAAGCGAGAGATTGAAGATCTTTGTAAGTGGTTCTAAGATTTCATCGAGGACTTGTACCAGCAGTTTCAGGTCAAGGGAGTCACCACTGTACCCGTGTTTGCCGATGGCCTTTTGAATGTATTTTCTAGCTACTTATGGTGGGACCTCCTTAAAAAAAACTTTGGGGTTGTATGTTCTAGTAGGGGGGTAACTTGGGAGGAGCTGGAGGGAGGTCATCGAAAAATTTGGTGGAAGGACACTGTCCAGGTTTGTAAATGCATTATTGAAAGTGCTGGTGATGGTACCTAGGTCGAGTGTAGGAGTGCCATGAAGGTTGAGCATAGTGGGTGGTGCTTTAGGATCCTTGCCTGTGAGTTCTTTCATGTTCCAGAATTTGTTTCTCTGGCCCCAAGAGTTGGTCAGAGCCTCTTTGTAATAACTGCGTTTAGCATTCCGTATTTTTCGAGTGCAATCATTTCTGGCTGCTTTGAATAATTGTATGTTTACTTGCATTTTAGTTGCACGAGCACAATGCCAGAGGTGGTCTCTGTGCTTGAGCAGAGTTAAAAGGTCAGTAGTAACCCAGGGGTTGGTCTGTCCTTTGACCTTCATCTTTTTCACTGGTGCATAGATGTCACAGGCTTCATTGAAACGTTTGATAAATAGGTCCAGAGCTTTGTTGGTGTCACTGAGGGAGTCAAGAACTGCCCAGTTCAGCCTGGTTAGATTGGATTTTAACAGCTGGAGGTGCCCTTGTTTGATAACCCTGGCATAGATAAGCTTGGGAGGGGGCTTGTGGTATTTGTTTGACCAGGAGCAGATGACAGGCGAGTGGTCACTTACTGTATCTGGGAGTACAGAAACATTGGAGATACATTCAGGGTGGTTAGATAGAATCCAGTCTAGAAGCATAAGGGAGCCTGTCCTATAGTTACACCTAGTGGGGCATTGACCAGTTGAGTGAGGTGATTGCGGCTGCATCTCATATAGTAGCGGCCCCTCAGCGGAGAGCCAGTTAATGTTAAAATCACCCATTATTATGGTTTCAGAATTATGTTGCTGGATCCTTAGATATTCCATGATGCTATGGAAGCCAGCAGCCCGGTCTCTTGGGGGTAGGTAAACTGAGATGACAGTGAGTTCCTTGTTATGTGCACCAAGGCGGATTTTGATTGTGACACATAATAATAACAAAGTTATATTCGGGATTGAGAATGAGGGGCCCATAAGAGCTGCTGGAGTGCATAGAATAGAGTCAGGAGGAGGAGGAGGATGTAGCTTAGAAAGTGGGAGAGGCTGGCTGCTTGGCCATTGAACTCCAGGCAAAGCCTTTCCAATTCTGTCAGGTACTCCTAGATTACAGGTTCAAGTTGTTTACTTTCTTACCCAAAGTTAACAGAATGTTTATTGTTACTTGATCAGCCCAATCTGGCAACAACTGTTATGATAAAAACAGATATACAGTATTTTGTGGTTACATATTCCTAAGCTGAATGATCTGACACTGTTAACTGAGTATCCTAAAAACAGCAACATTTACATAGAGGCATGGGGGGCAACTCTGAACACTCGGCATCCTCCTCCTCCTGACTCTATTCTATGCACTCCAGGAGCACTTATGGGCCCCTCATTCTCAATCCTGAATATAACTTTGTTACTATTATATGATCCTACCCATGGCTGACCTTAAGTATGTCACATGGAACATCTGGGGTTTGAACTCCCTGTGACAGGGTTAAATAAGGCCCTGCCCCATTTGTTATGCAGAAAGAGTTTAAACGCAAAGGTCTATTCTATCCTCTTCTTTTCTGCCTCTTCTCTGTCTGGTTGCGTAACCAAATTTTCTTGTGAAACCTAGGAAATGATCACTCAGACGGATTCACAATTCTGTGCCTCTGTCTATCTCTTTGTCTTTCCTTCCTATTTCTGTCTTTTCTTCCCCCTTGCATATCTGTGGGTATAAAAATATATGTGAATCTTTATGTGGAAATGTCACTGATACTGGGATCTCTTTGTTTAAAACTGTATATAGTTATACAGCTGAAATGATTGCAAAAAGCTATTTGGAACTCAAGGGATTAACCCGAGAAGCTGGTTTGCAAACTCTCTGAGATGCTGGCAACAAGAGATCAGTTGTGAGTAACCATGTACTGTTTTGCTGCACCTGCAAGGAATGAAACTTACAGGAACATTCTGTAAACTTACAAGAACATTCTGTGAGAAGCAGGCTCTCTTAATGAGCTCCCTGCAAAGACTTGTTGTAAAAAAGAGCAGCAATGTTTTGCTAGAGACAGACAGACAAAGATAGAGAGAGAGAGAGAGAGACTGAGATTGGAAATTCAGAAGAAACACTCAGACAGAGGATTTTGTTTTCTCTGCTTGTACTGCCTTTGTTTTTTATTTTGCTGATATTGAGAAAAATAAAACTATTTGCAAATTTTGAAACTGCTCCTGGTTTTCCTATGCTTCTTGACCTTTGCCTCGATGACAGATGGTGTCAGCCTAAGAGGGATTTACCCAGTGCATACTCTAAGCCTGGAGTTTTGTGCGTGAGTACTAGACCTAGTATGAGGGAAGCATAGAAGAAAGGAATGAATTCTGCAGCAGCAAGTCCAGGAGTGATTACCAGAAGAATGGCAGCCAAACTAGAAGCAGAAACAAAAGTCCAGGCTGAGACTGTACCACAAGCACCAGCGATGGCAAAAAAAGAACAGGCGGTGAAAGAACCTGAAAGTCTGACTGTCTTTTTCAAATGGTGTGCTATACAACAAACAGAGATGGAGAAACAGGGAAGAAAGGAGATGCAGCAGAGAGAAAAAAGAGATTCAACATTTAAAGGCACAGAGAAAAGCAGAAATGCAATAAGTCGAGAAGCAGAGAAAAGAAGAGATGCAGTGACAGGAGCAGCAAAGAAGAGATGAGATGCAGCAATGCATGGATGCCTTGCAAGTTATCAAAGCTAAAGGATCTGGCACAGGTCCAGCAGGGCAACAAAACACCAGCAACTTAAAAGACCTTAAACTTACAAAGTTGTGTTCCTCAGATGATAATCAAAGCATACCTGACTAGGGTTGTCAGAACCTCTGAAGTTCAGGGTTCTAGTTCTAGTCTAGTACTTTTGAAAAAGTTCTAGGGTTCTAATCTTTTTTAGAACTTTTTAGAACTCAAACTCTATTTTTTAATTGTGCTGCCAGTAATGAAGATAGTAATGAAATACATGTAAAGGAAAAACTGTTTAATATAAGGGGGAGAGAAATGTTCATGTGTGACACTGATAGGAATATGACTAGGTTTATCTATGGTTTCTTCTGTTTGCTAAAGCCAGCAACTTAATAGGTAACAGGCCCACCCATATGTTAAAAGTTTTCCTGCTGCAGCTGCATCATAGTTAGTGAAAGAAAGAGGCACATTAGCCATTTATGTACTCAGTTATATATACTCATCATCATGAATTGTTAGAAAAAATAACTGATATTACCTAATCTCAGCTATTTGCTGCTTTGTGTTTTAAATGAGTAAATCAAAAGTTGCTATGTTTAAAAGAAAGCTTTTATAACAAAATCAAACCAAGGTACTGCAGCCGCAGCACATGGAACTGTTGCAAAACATATTATGTCATAACGTAGTCAGTCAAGACATTTGAATAAAAAAATATGCCAGTCATTATTGATGGCAAAAAATGCATGCAATTTTCTAAGATAATGCATACATATGCCAACATTCTTGTTGGCAAATTGAAGTAATACATACAACCTTCTAAGATAATGCATTTTTGCAGCTGATACATCAATAAATTTGTATTTCAGTCACATAAATAAAAAAAGTGGTTACCTCACCACATACTAACTTAAGGAACATTTAATGTAGCTGCAGCACTTGGCATGTGATGTTTAAGAGACAGTGTCTGTCAACCCCATTATGTATCAAATTATCACTACTTGTAAAGCAAAAACACTTTATGATAGGTCACATTCTGTGAAAACTGCTGATGCAGATTTTCTTTTATTTCTGATTCCTTTATTCTTTTTTTAAAGAGGACAGGACAATTGTGCTAGGTGACAGCGGTTTGCAATGTATTTAATAAGAAAAAAAAAATATATATATATATATATATATTATATGGATAGTAGGTTTGGATTGTCATCATCTTTTTCCTCACCATCCCCAGCCGATCATGAATCTGTAAATGAAAGGACTAAAACAACACCCATCTTTCACCCCCATCATCCATTCCACTCTTCTTCCACCACCCTCATCTGTGCAGTAGCACCCATACCACCCTTACACCCATGTTAAAACCAACCCACAACCCTCACCCCCCCTCATGCATGTATTCCACCCTCCTTCCTCACCCAAATGTTTAAACTACTCCCACACTTAGTCATGAATTACCATTCATGTCACCCTTCTCCATCCCTCACCCATGTTAAAACCCAGTCCCCCAACCATCACCCATGTACTAGCATCCATGCCATCTTTCTCCCTCTTGCATCCATGTTAAACCAACCTCCAGCCCTTTCCCACCCTCCAGCACCCATTCTACCCTCCTCCCCCCTCTCAAATGCTAAAACTACCACATGCTTACTCAAGAAAAATGAAACTCTTGCCTCCAAATGAGCCATACTTAACTGTTCCTTAGTAAACAACACTTATGTGAAAAACTGTCTTTTTAATTGCTTTCTTCTTATGGACAACATTCTGTACAGTCCTCTTCATGGAACCAGTAATTTGAGAGTTGTTGGTATTATGCCATGGTATGTGTACAACAGAATGTTAAACACGAGCTATTGTGGTATGAGACCTATGCTTACAGAATATGTGCTCAACCATGACATAGGTAAAACTCAAGATGACTCTGTTTCCCGGAAGAGACTTGTAACAGGATGCTGCCCACAGAAACATAACAATACAAAATACAGTTTTTCCCATAATTTTTTATTCAGTAAGATAAGTTACTTATGGACCATTTTGATTTATGGCTAACATTTCTGTAATTGAAAAAATAATAAACAGCTACCAATTAGAACTCATTGTTTTGTCCTCTTTAAAATTGAAAAATAGACCGCCCCTGGTCCCAGTCCATACTGATGCACCACAAAACCACAGAAGGTAAATCCAAAAATATATGTTTGCACTTTAACTATAAATAATATGATACAGAAAAGACTGACATGACAGTGTCCCTTTTATGCCAAATTTGGGCATGTTTCCACTGATGTTAAAATTGCCCTGCATACAAAACTTGTTGACTTTAGACCCTAGCTGCAAAGCAGTTTGCCATGAAATGGTAAACGTTTTTTGGGGGGGTATATAGTCCAAGGTAGTAGATCGAGAAAGGAGAGAGACAACCAAAGTCATCACAGTCTGTAAAAATTTCCTTTTTGGTGCAGAGAGACTCTGTCCCACACAGTATTTACCAGCCACCACCATCTGAGTTGTCATCACCATCAACATCCACAACATCAATCACTTCAGGATCAGTTTGTATATTCTTGTAAGGATACAAAAATCTTGACTTATTAACTTTAATAAAAGTTAACGTGTGTATACATTTTCTGGCAGCAACCTATTTCTGGTGTCTGTCACAATATTGCCAGCTGTACTAAACATGTGTTCTGAAGTGACACTTGTTGCAGGACAACCAAGATATTTACAGGCTTCATCATACTGCTCTTTCCAAATCGACTTTTTTGATCTCCAGTATTCAAAAGGGCATGCATCAATAGGAATAGGCAGTTCTTGCAGGTAACTGTCTACCATGATGGACAGAGACCACTCAGAAGAGGAATCAGCACAAGCTGGTATGGCGGAAATTTGGGAAAGGTTTTGCCACAGATTTAGCTTGCTACTAAGGGCTGAAGAAGTGGCAGTTGTGGAACAACTACTGTTAATGTTTAGTGACTTTTCCAGTTCTGTATCCCTTTGTGAAGATGAACCTGCATGTTGTGGTGATGACAACCTGAGGGTACTGTGCTTGTCTGTGTTTGACTTCTGTGAGTGCTGCAGCTCATGTAGCAACAGACATTTGTACTGCTCTATGTCATCTGTTTTTGGAAGATGTATAGCCTTGAACCTGGGATCTAAGACAGTTGCAAGGATGTAGAGTTTTGATTTCATCATTGCAACTAACTTGTCATTGGTTTTGAAGCGCTCGCTCAGTCTCTTTATGAGATTCCCATGATACAGGTGACATGTTGTCTGAGCTTCAGATCTGTCTTTTTCTATTTGTAGATTTAGAACACTAAGATGATGTGAAATCAGCATTATGAGTGGGATAACCTGACTCACTGATGCGCCTTCAGAAGACATGTCCCTTGTAGCTATCTCAAAAGGAGCTAGGATGCAGCACACTGTCTCCATTAATTTCCACTGCAGCACAGATAGCATAATGCCATCTCCAATAATGTAACTGGAGCAATACTCATGTACAGCTTGCTTTTGCTCCAAGAGGCGCTGCAGCATATAAAGCGTTGAGTTCCAATGAGTGAAAACATTTTGAATCAGCTTTTGCTGGGGCAGCTTGTGTGTTTTTTTTTTTTGCAGTTCGGACAATGTCCGTATAGCCTTGGTTGAATGTGAAAAGTGAGTCACAATTTTTTTGCAAACAGTGATCATACCATCTACTTGCGTTTCATTGCTGAGAAATCCCATGACAATTAAATGTAAGCAATGTGCAAAGCAAGAAGCATGCATAAATCCTCCATCCTGTACTGCTTTCAAGATGTTGGTTCCATTGTCACTTACTATGAAGCCACATTTTAGACCATGAGAATAAACCCATTCATCAAGGAGGTCATTTAGTTCCTGCAAGATGTTTGCAGCTGTATGACTTTGCCCAAATTTCTTTATATGCAGCAGTGCCATCTTCTGGGGTGTCTTTGTTATTGAAGAACCACAGGAAAATGTGACCCAATGAGCAGTAAGGGACATGTAATCTATGTTTTGAGTGCTGGTCCACATATCTGTTGTAACATTAATAACCCCACCCTCTGCAGTTTTAAGTGCAAGCATCACTGTCTCTTTTAAAGCCTGATAAATGTTTGGTATTTCAACATAGGAAAAGTACCTTCGATGAGGAACTTTGTAATGAGGCTCTGCTAGTTTCAAGAGCTCCCTAAAATCCTCATGATCTACCAAAGAGTATGGGAGAAGGGATCCAGCTAACAGTTCACCAATCCTGTGATTAAGATGAAGGGTCTTTGGATGATTTTTAGTAAAGGTATTCTTCCTTTCAAATGCTTGAGACAGTGTTAGCTGTTTACAACATGTCCCTGCTGGTTTATGATACACTGTGCTTTGATGGGCAGATGGATGCTGGGATGGTGGACTAGGACTTATACATTCAGTGCCATCACTGGATGTGCAACTGGTACTAATGGTGCTGGCATTGGTGGTAACAATGATCCTAGGGCTGGCAATGGTTCTGTCTGCATCAAGTTCAGACAATTCAGTATCCATTTCAGATTCCTCCTCACCCTTCTCACGTGCAGTCTGGAAGATGGAGGACATGGGTTTTGGATGATCAAGCAAAACTGAATGCTTTTTCAGATGGCATTTAAGAGCTGTAGTGCCAAGGCATGACACAACTTTACCACGGCTTACACTCTGTTTACACAGGGAACAAATTGCTCTGCATGGATCCGTTTTACTGACAGAGAAATAATTCCACACCTCAGATGTGACAGATTTTGTTTGAGTGCTAGGAAGATAGCTAAAGACTGTTTGCGTCTTTTCACCTATCCTAACAGAACCCGAGACATGCTCCTTGGTGCTAGAAGAGTGGGCAGAAGACTCTGATGGATTTTCATTGCTGGCCAACACAGAAGTGGTGGATTCAATGGATATGTCCTTTTCATTGCCAACAGTGCTGTATGTATTTGCAAGTGCTCTACCTGATTCATTGTCAGCAAACTTGCTCATTTCACTTTGTTAGGGAAGTAATGATACGTTGCAAGACACAACAGTGTCGGACTGAGACAAAGAGCTACTGTCTGAGTCAGAGAGGGACTCACTGTCACTTGCATTATTGCTGCTAGTCACAGGGATCCTAACAGCATAAATGGCATACCTTATGGTGCCTTTCTGTGTGACCCTAGCAGCTGTACAGGTTTTCTTAAAAGGTCCCCCTTTACCACACTTCACTGTTGGTCTTTTGCTGTTTCTTGAATTTTTGTCACATGAAACATTTTGGTTATTTCTGCTAGCACCAGGATTATCACTACCACCAACACCTGCTCCAACACCAGCACCAGATGCTTCATCTATGTTGGTGTCAGCCATAACAGTACCAGTATACTGCAGTGAACACACCCACACCCACACAATTCCTGTGTAAGAAAGCAATGTGATCTGTGATCGTTGGCCACAACTCCAAAATTTTATTTTGGTTGTATGACACTGTGATGCAATGGACTGAAAGTAATTAAAGAATATGACCGTTTGCAACTAAAGGATCCCAGGTTCAAGGCTTACAGAATGATTGGGCTGCTGGGCATAGGCATACACATAGCAGTCAAGGGGCACACATCAGCAGGGCGATTAACTGACCACAGGAGATGGAGTCACATACACAATTCAGGGAATGAGAATTATATTTCTACACCTCTGTCATGTAAGGGTAATACTAACACACAACTGGCCACTGGGCTTCTCTCTGTAACACACACTGGGTAGGGTACAGTGCAGTCAAGGGGCACACAGCAGCAGGGTGATGGGCTGACCACAGGAGACAGAGTCATAACACAACTCAGGGAATGGGAATTATATTTCTACACTTCTGTCATGTAAGGGTAATACCAATACACAACTGGCAACTGGGCTTCTCTCTGTAACACACACTGGGTAGGGTACAGTACAGTCAAGGGGCTCACAGCAGCACGGTGATGGGCTGACCACAGGAGATGGAGTCACATACGCAACTCAGGGAATGAGAATTATATTTTTACACTTCTGTCATGTAAGGGTAATACCAACACACAACTGACCACTGGGCTTCTCTCTGTAACTCACACAGGGTAGAGTACAGTGCAGTCAAGGGGTACACAGCAGCAGGGTAATGGGCTGACCACAGGAGATGGACTCACATACATAGATAACACACAACACATGGAATGAGAATTATATTTCTAAGCTTCTGTTATGTAAGGGTAATAACAGCACATAACTCGGGAGATGGGAGCAGGGAGTCACATACACAACACAGGGACTCGGGAGTGGAGAAGTAGAAGACAGTCTCTCACACACACAGAGGAGTGGTTGGGTGTCCAAAAAAATTAATTGCCTGCCTTCAGTCAGTGCCTTACTGCCAGTGCCTTGTGCTGTTGTATAAGGACTAATAAAGACTGGAATTTGTGAGGGTGAAAGTCAAGAGGAGGATCCCCCTTAGCAGCACTGCACAATGAGCTTGAACACAGTCCTTATACTCTGTCCTGACAAATTTATTTGCCTTTTTTCCCCTTGTTATATGCTTGTTGCTGGGAGCTGCTGAGTGTGCACTGTGTGCAGTGCTGCAGTTTCACAATCACATTCACAAAGATTCTTCTTTCTGTATTTTTTTTATTCTCTCTATCCTGGTCCTGATCGATCCCCTCCTGATTAGTCCCTCTACCTGAACCTCCCCGAGTCCCACAGCCGACCATTAATTTAGCCTTTTCAGCCTTTCTCATTCTCGGTCTGTCAGGCCTGGGCCCTGCCCCCCTTCCTCTTCTCCTCCCCTCTCGAACTCAATGTTTGCTTTTAGCCCTTTTTCACAGGAAAATGAATGATGGACTGAAATAATTCAGGTAAGCAGTAAGCACTGCAGCAACTAGCAAGTGCTGCAGTCCGATTGTGGCCACACCGACCTGGGCCCTGGCCTAACTTAAGTATCAAGCAAGAATGCTGCTGGCTGCGGTACGCTACGCTACAGTATTGCTCAGGCTGCTGCTGCTGCCTCCATCCAAATCACGCTGTTGGGGCTTGCACATCTGCTTAAATACCCTCCACAGATCCCGCGGCCCGTGCAGCTTACTCAACCCCCCCTGACCAATAGTAAATGGTCAGGTGGTGAGGACCTGAGGATGACTTCACTTGAGCGTAAGTACGTTACGGGCAAGCACAAAGTGTGAGAGAACTCATGGTGGACTGGTGGATTGGCAGCCCCAACAGCAACACTGCTGCTGCTGCACCCCTCCACCACCACATCGGGGCTGCCTGGGATGTGCCTCCTCCCCACACACAAGTCATCAGCTGGGGCCAGGAAAAAGATGTCACAGGAGTTGGGAGGACTCAGATTCGAACCCTTTTGTGAACCTTTTAGTGTTCGAGTTCTAAGTTAGAACTTGAACACCAGGGTTCGAGGAGGGTTCGAATCTTTGACAAACTAGTTCTGACAACACTATACCTGACAACTTTTGAAAGGGTTGCCACAGCCTGCCAGTGGCCAAAGCAGCAATGGACAATCAGACTGGTACACTACCTGATAGGTAAAGCCCAACTTGCTTACAGCAATATGGACACTGCACAGTCAGAAAACTATGACCTGGTGAGAAGCAAAATCCTGAAAAGGTATGACATCTCAGGAGAGACATACAGGCAGAGATTTCAGTCTCTGAAGTACAAGTCAGTCAACAATCCTCAAGAAGCCTTCACCCAACTCAGAGAACACCTTATGAAATGGCTCTAACCAGAGGGCAAAACAGTCCCATGGGTCATTGGCATATTTGCAGTGGAGCAATTCATTAACATCCTGCCTACAGATGTGTAGCTATGGGTTAAAAAAACACCAAAAACTCCTTTGCTAGTTTTACAAGAAACTGATAAAGAAGGTATTGATGTAGCTTATGATAGACTAGAACAAACTGTAACTGCTGATGCTGTAAAGGTGAATGTTTTCTTAACCTCCAAACAAGCCACAGAAATGTGTAACTTGCTAAATGCATTTAACAGTACTTTTACCACAGTACCACGCCAAGGAAAAGGGGTCGAGCACATAATAGTGACAAGGAATGCTTGCCCTATTAGGCAAAAGACATACAGATTACCAGAGAAGTTAAGAGCCGATGTGGTTAAGGAAATATAAAAAATGAAAGAATTGGGTATCATAGAAGAGTCAAGAAGTGCTTGGTCATCACCAATTGTGACTGTAAACAAAAAAGAAGGAGGTGTAAGAATGTGCCTTGATTTTAGGAAACAATCAAGTGTCAGAATTTGACAGTTACCCTCTGCCCATAATGGATTATTTGGTGGACAGACTGGGGAGTGCCAATTATATCAGTACTCTCATCTCACCAAGGGTTACTGGCAAATCCCCCTAGCTAAAGAATCCAGAGACAAAACTGCATTTGCCACTCCTGTTCAATTCCGTCAATTCACCACCATGCCGTTTGGTTTACATGGTGTATCCAATACATTCCAGTGGTACATGGATGCAATTTTATCCCCCCCCCACACTGGTTATTGTGCTGCTTACTTGAATAATGTTGTGGTGTACAGACCAGACTAGACAAGCCACCTGGAACACCTATGAGTAGTTATCCAATCAATCAAAAAGGCAGATCTGACAATTAATCTTACCAAATGTGCACTGGGCATGCAGGAAACCAGATATTTGGGCTATGTTTTGGGAAATGGAGAAGCCAAGCCAGAGGTTTGTAAAATAGAAGCTGTAGCTAACAGCACTGTCCCTAAAACAAAGAAGCATGTCAGGTAATTTTTAGGGCTGGCTGCTTATTATCAGAGATTTGTTCCCAGATTTGCTGAGTTAGCTACTCCATTCACTGAACTCATGAAAAAATGGTTCCCAAATAATGTGAAATGGACCACAGAGTGTGATTAGGCTTTTTGGGCCATTAAGGCTGTCTTATGTTCATTTCCTGTTTTAAGAAGCCCAGACTTTGAAAAACTATTTTTGTTACAGACAGATGCATCAGAGGTACGCCTAGGTGCAGTCTTGAGTCAGATGAGAAAGAACATCCTATTCAATTCATAGTAGGACACTGCATGACAGAGAGCAAAGGTACTCCACTATTGAAAAGAAATGACTGCAGCAAAGTGGGCCATGGAGTCCTTTAAGTTTCATTTACTAGGAGCTGACTTTATACTTGTAACAGATCACAGTCCTCTCTGTTGGCGTAACCAAATGAAAGATAAAAATTCTAGAATCACACGGTGGTACCTGACACTACAGCCATTTAAATTTAAAGTGATGCACAAATCTGGGAAGGAGAATGTCAGTGCTGATTTTCTGTCAAGATATGAATCAGGAATTGATAATTCCAAAGGCTGAAAAAATGTAAGTTGAAACTTCTCTGTTTGCTAAGCTGCATATGCACTAAACAGTAAAAGCTATAAGCTAATGCTAGAAGATAATTAAAAGAAAGTTTTGGAAACCTGTTTTTGTAAAACAGGTTCCCTCTTAAAGAGGGGGTTTATGATAGGGTTGAATAATGCCCTGCCGCTTTTGTTATGCAGAAAGAGTTTAAACACAAGGGTCTGTTCTATCCTCTCCTTTTCTATCTCTTCTCTGTCTGGTTGTGCAACCAAATTTCTTGTGAGACCTAAGAACTGATCACTCCGATGGTTTCGCAATTCTCCACCGCTCGCTATCTCTCAACCTTCCCTTGCTATTTCTGTCTTTTCTTCCCCTTGCATATCTACGGGTATAAAATTATATGTGAATCTTTATGTGGAAATGTCACTGATACTGGGATCCCTTTGTTTAAAACTTTATATAGTTATACTGTTGAAATGATTGCAAAAAGCCATTTGGAACTCAAGGGGTTAATCTGAGAAGCTTGTTTGCAAACTCTCTGAGATGCTGGCAACAAGAGGTCAGTTCTGAGTTACCATGTACTGTTTTGCTGCACCTGCAAGGAATGAAACTTACAATAACATTCTGTAAACTTACAATCACATTCTGTGAGAAGCACACTCTCTTACTGAGCTCCCTGCAAAGACTTGTTATAAAAAGAGCAACGATGTTTTGCAAGAGACAGAGAGAGAGATAGAGAGAGAGAAGGACTAAGATTGGAAGTTGAGAAGAAACACTCAGAAGGAGGATTTTGTTTTCTCTGCTTGTATTGCCTTTGTAAAAAGTTTTTCTGAAAATTTTTTATTTTGCTGATATTGAAAAAAATAAAATGCTATTTTCAAATTTTGAAACTGCTCCTGGTTTTCCTATGCTTCATGGCCTGTGCCTTGACTACACTCCCCCCAAAAAAGAAAAAAGTCCTCTCCCATACGAAAAAACTCTGAGCAAATATAGCTCTCCTACAGGAAACCAAACTAGTGTCTGCAGAAGCCCTTAAGCTATGAAGGAAATGAGCAGGAATGGAGGCACACAGTTGTGCACCCTTGTCTAAACTTAGGGTCTCCATACTGATACATAAATCCCTACCTTGGAAGATAGAGAATAAGTAGCAGAGTACTGAGGGCCACTGAATACTCTTACAACTGTCTGTCCCTCAGTGTCCCCTTATTCTGGGCTCCATATATAGCCCTAACTCAGAATCACCAGACGGGGGCAAAGAGTCAAGATGGCAGCAATGCTGCTCTGCTCCCTATAACACGTTCCCTACAATATGCCTTTTTGCTTCTTGGATGTTGGATTTAATGTTCATTTCAATCAGTTTCTTGAATGGGACCTTTCTTGTTTTTCCAATAAATGGTTGAAAATAAGTAAAATTTTACTTTGGAGTCCCAAGTAAGACATATATGCATATATGTTTTGCAATCTGTGGTTGGCCATTGTTATTCGGCATTCCGCAAGTATTTTAGATTATGGCCGGCATTTTGGTGCCTTTCCAAATAAAATCACTGTGTGGCAAAATGATTGAATTGGCCGCTCACTTACTTTGGCATTTATGGAGTAATCATTGAACTGAAAAGAGAATGAACAGAAAAAGATAAAAGAAGCCCATCTCTGCATTAAGCAGTCAGCTGGTAGCTTCCTTTTTTGCATTTCGTTGGGTAGTTGGAATGCTGATATGGAAATATATAGGCACACTATAGTAGTGAAGTGCCTTAAATTAAACATTTTTTCTAACAGTCTGTTCACTTGAAAACCTGGAGAGTCTGGGCAATATGAGAAATTGGTTACTGAAGTTGTAGGATTGAACAGAAGACTTGGGAACTAAGAGTGTGGAATTGCCAGAGACTTCTGCACTGGCTGTCTTTGGAGCACTGATAAGTGCTGACATGCTGTCTTAAAACAAAAAAAAGTATGATATTATTGCCTAAGGGGGCTATCATGAATTTTCTGTTTATTTTGAGCAGTATTTTTCATGCTCTGAGGGAGCGTTTTTATGTTCTCTCCTCTTTAGGTAATGCTGGCCAGGAAAAGAAGTTGCAGTTGTTTGCCTATATAATTAAGTATGAATAGAGTGATGGCCCATTAAACTTAACTGAAGGTTTTGCCAGCAATGGACATCTAGCTTATGGACTCCACAGATTGTTGAGACTAAGCTGATCAAGCCAGTAAATTACTGATGGAATACTGTTTTGAAAAGGTATTGCTTTTATATACTAAAACGTTTTTGCAAATGGCTGGAATTTGATGAATCCTTCTGATGTGATTATGGAGAGGAAATGAGTTTGAAAAGTAAAAGGACTCCAGAGGGTTTGGAGCCATGAAACTATGGTATTGATTACAAAACTTTATAAAATAGTGTGCTCCCTGCCAAAGTGGTATTTTCATTTGAGTGATTTAAGAAGATGAACTATGGGGTATCGCCATCCCCTAAAGAAAGAATGAGCCTTTTATTATTATTTTTAAAAGTATTACAGAATCCAACATTATGAAGTCTTAGCTTTCTAAGATGTTTTAGTGTTGTACACAATATATACCTGGGGCAGAGTTCTGGCTCCCAGCTCTTACAAACCATCAACAGACTCCTAAGCACACATGGAGCCTTATGGTTCTCTTTTAAAAATTGGACTCCTGAATATAGACAGCCTCTTATTTATTTAATGGTCAATTTTTGAATTGGGACTCCAGGTCTCGGAGATGAATGTACTAGCAATTTAGCTACTGCCTTACTGTGGTATCTTTGAATTTTGTACGCTTAACATTTTTTTTATAAATTTGTGGATTTATTTATTGTTGTTGCCATTTCAGTGAATGTGGGTAATTCTCATTAGGAAGTGTCTTTCATGTATGTATATGATTCTCTTGATGTTGTAATGGTTTTTATACCGAACGACAATAAACTTACTTACTTACTAGATTCACCAACATTTTACCATACCCTTAGCCAAAGAATCCAATACCTCACCCCTCTTAAGACACCATGTTTAATGGGGGGGGGGGACTTTAACACAACCTTAGCCCCAATCATGGACAGATCCCTCCAGACTGGAGAGCCTCACATCAGGGCCTCCCAGGCCCTACTGTCTCTGTTGCAGGAGCACTCCCTTATGGATTTGTGGAGGTCCCTCAACCTGAAATCCAAGGACTTTACTTATATTTCCCCTGTGTGTGGCTCAGCTAGCAGAATACATATGTTACTGGGCTCTCACTGTCTCACACAAAAAATTGTCACATGTGACAATGAGCCCCTAGTAATCTCTGACCATGCCCCAGTGTCCTCCTTGATAATTTGGGGTCCAAAGACCCCTAGATCCTCTCAATGGAGATTAGATCTTCAACTGCTGAAGGATGAGCAGTTCTGCAAATGGATATTGGAAGAAACCACTAGATAATTTAAGGAGAATGACAATGGGGAAGTGTCCATGGCAACACTCTGGGAAGCCTTGAAGGTAATGATCTTGGGGAGTATCATGAGGTTTGTGAGAAAACGTATGTAACCCCTCACCCCTGCCTTTTTACCAAAATGACAGGTGGCATTCTGCTGAAGCTGACAGCAGTACCTGGTGGGGACTGGGTTCTGGGAGGATGAGGTTACTCGGCGCAGGGGGAACTAGGTTTGGCTACTCTGTACAGGGGAAGGCAAGTAAATCTGAACACAGGAAGCAATAACTGTAATATCCAGGACCAGGAATGGGATTCTTCAGTGTGGCTTTTATTCACATACTAGCTGAACAAACAAAGCATAGACGGACCCCCATGGGGCTACATTTCCTGAAAATGCAGATTAGAGACTACAGAACACTTTGTCACTATTTGAACCCACCAGACACACAGCCCAGACTTGCACGTAGCTTTGGGTACACAGCCCAACTTGTACACAGTTGGGTTTTTTCCCACGGGCCCGGCTCCCACGTTGGCCACTTGACCCTCAGTCCATTGGAAGAATGAACCAATTATCCTGTCATGGATCCCCACACCACCTAGAGTCTGTGACTCCTAGAGAGAATTTTTTTCTTGTTGTGGCTCCCCACACCACCTAGAGTCTGCGACTCCTAGAGAGAATTTTTTCCTTGTTGTGGCTCCCCACACCACCTAGAGTCCGTGACTCCTAGAGAGAATTTTCCCTTGCAACCCCACATCTGGGTACTTCCCCCATCACTGGCCAAGTGCACGAGGCAAAGTAGCAACCACAGCAGAAATCCGTAGAGATGGACCTGGTCACTAAAGATGGGGGGTCCACCCACCTCCAGCTCCCACAGCCCATACCTGGCCATTTCCCTGGGAAAACTGAACCATTCCTTTGCTGAACTTCTAAATGTAGATTAAAGGGTAGATGTCTGGTGCATCTCCTCTACATATTACTTGAATCACACAACACTCTAGGATTTGACACCACTTTACTTGCTTGGCCCATTTCTCTAGGCTTCCCAATATGTAGCGCAATCCCTAGATTTACACATAAGTCCTAGGGTGAAGAAAACAATTTTGCCCTTTTAGCTAGAGCAGACACTCACCCTTTAGTTGCAGGTGCCCCACAGGTGACTCACAAATCTTCCATCTTCCAAACATAAATGTTGAACTAAACAGGCAGCTTTTCTTCCACTCGGCAGAATTAAGGAGGGTTGCCCTAGGAATCTGCTAGGGATCTTTATATCCCCCCCCCCCCCCCGGAGGGAGGGGGCACTGAGACCTGAAACAGCAGTCTCTATCACTTGAGTACAACTTCAACTCCTTCACTTCTGAAGACAAACTGGACTCTGAACACTACCCTTTGAAAACTCCCAATGTTCTATCTAACTCCCTCTGCTGCAGATTCCAATGTGGCTTATGCAGCTGTGAAAGTTCTATTGGTGATGTCATCCCTCAGTCTCAGCTGAGACTGAGAACAGAGTGAGACAGTGTGAAACCCATTTAACTGGAGTTTCACAAGCTGCCTTCCCTGCCTACCACTAGGTCTTACTGGGATTCTAGTAACCCCGGGTAACAAGGGGTTACACTCGCCTTTGACCAGGAAAATGACTGTCCGCAGTCATTATTTACCCAGCCTTAGGCCATCCCACCCTATGTGCTAGCTGCGGAGGGGGGTGATCAAGCCCCCTCCTACCATGTGCAAGCACAGGCAGGCAACACTAATGGCCTAGAGGCCTGTAGCTAACATATCAGCCTCTACACTATCCACTTACTATGGATGCCTAGTGACTCTGGTAGAACTATCCTGAGCATAGCCCTGATAGATCAGAACTGTGGTCTCAATGGCCACTCAGGACCACAGCCTGTCTATCCCCCCTAACCCTCTAGGGAAAACCTATCTGCCTTTTAACCTAATACCCCAAAACAAAAAAAACCCAGGGACCTCCCCGACCTTGGGCAACCTGCAACCACACACCATTAAAATACTATATTACTGTACCCTCCCTTCCCCCACAACCACACCTGTGGAAGAAAAGGGTTAATACAGTAACCATAACAATAACACCACCATACTTTAAATTTCTACACAATAAAACACTGATGAGGAACTCCGATGAGCCCCTCCTCCTCGTCTTGTCTTCTCTTCTCTTCTGTCTTCCCAGGAACACCTGTAAGAAAAAGAAAGACAACACACTCCTAATCTGCATACACAGTCTACCTAAACCACTACCATCAAAACACTGAAAAATCCCAAAAAGATTTTTTTAGAAAAAAGGTAGAAAAACAGTATTTACATTAGAAATCAATGACATTATTTACAAGACACATTTGCGGGGATGGAGTGCCCTAAAAGTCCCAACTAATGACCACAATGCCCGAAGGCTAGTCCAATAAAGAGTCTCTCCTGGGCCGGAGCCCAGTGAAGCACAGTTCTAACAGGCCAAAGTCCCGAAGGGGAGTGTCTTTGTGGACAGTTCACACATTTTTAAGTCTGTTAGTGTAGGGTGTGTACAGCAATGTCATAAAGATAGAAAAGTTCGGACTTACCAGCCACTTGTAGTACGAAATATTCTTAACCGACCTGCACCTCTGATGAAGACTCTCCCTGACAGCATTTCTTTCGATACAGCTGGGTGGACATCTTCCGGGAACCACAGGAGGGCACATCTGGGAACAGCTGGATTGATGTCATCTCTGGAGACGGAACCTTAGAACAGGAATAAAAAGGAAACAGCTGGTCCGACGTCATCCGATTACCAGGTGATGAACAGGATACAGCTGGGCTGGTGTCCTCTCTGGATCTGACGTCATGTGGTGGGCAAGTCGATGGATGCTGGAAAGGCCAGTACACTGTAGACTGATGAATGTGGGGCACCTGAGTCCTGGATGTTCATATTGGTAAATCAATAAGGCACTTCATAGTCTGGTGTGGCAGTATTGACTACCACAGCTCGGCTCTCCATTTTGTAGGCACGGGCACATTTGCTGAGAGGTCCTTGCACTGAGGCTAATAGTACTGGGGATCAGGGGCTTGAATTATTACCATGTCTGGGCGCACATAATTCACACAGTGGGAGATTTCACGTCCCTCTCCATCCACTATTCTCACTCTGTCTATAAACAGTGTCCTGCCTCTCTTACACTGGGTATACTTTTCATGGAACAGTCTGTTCTTTACATGCTTGTTGGCCCCAGGATGCACACTTTTTATTGCTTCATCCCAGATCCAGGATTTCCTGCAGTGCTCAATCTCTTCCCAGACTTTTCAAGGAAAGGTAGGAAAGGTCATACCATAGATCTCATTTGCCTTCCTACAAACCAGTCTCTCCTCTTTACTTGCTTTGGTCAATCTGAGACTGCTGGCCTGGCTTGGGGGTGGCCAGTTCTGATTCTGCCAGCTTCACATCCTTAAGGAAATTAGAAACGGATCCCTGACTTCTTCCTCCTGTAAAGCCAGGGCAGTGGCATCACCACTTTCTTCCATACATTCCTCCGAGGCAACATCTAGAGGCTGTATACCCATTCCTTTTTCACAAGGCCACATAGGTTCCCCCTCATCTTCCTCTTCACTGAGGATCTGAGCCCAGGAGTGAGCAGTCGTTCTCACCCCTGAGACTAGCCACTCATCACTAGGTGCAGAGGTCGACACCTCCCACTCAAAGGCCTCCCGCGTCTCATCTTCACCTAAGAGACTTGGGCTAGACCCCCCCTCCAGGGGTCTATTGATGTTTTATCCGAACTTTCCTTCTGGGATCCAGCATCCGAAACTTCAACTGCTGGTTCTGTCTCTAACTCTGCACCCTCTAGCTTTGTGCCACACTCCCCCGAGGGGCCTTCCACCACAGGCTCTGCCTGGTGCTCTGTGCTGCCAACTGCAGATTGCTGAATTTTTGTCCATGTGGGGGCCAAATGAATTGGAGGTGCTTTATACAAGCCATATTTTTCTAGGCATCCAGCACAGTGAGGAATCATGAAGACGTCCCTTCCAGCTCTCAAGCATATTTGACATACATGCACTGGAAAATTAGGAATCGCCACATGAGGAGGCAGTTGCCCTCCATAGCACCACTTTTCAATATCCCTCAGTCTATTTACTGCTGCTGTTACTGCAACCTGGGCATGATCCGGGTAACGAGCTGGTCCTGAGGCCATAACTGCAGAAAAATAAACAAAAGTTCACTGTAACTGAAAGTCCCACTCTATTGAACACACTCTTTAGCTGCAAAATGGCTCCTCTGCTGCTGTGTTTACGTTACTATCCCACCCTGTAATGGCGGCAGCAGCACTCCTGTGCATCAACATTTAGAATCTGGGTCAAGCCACTGCGCACCCAATTTACACAAGCTACTGATAACTTTTACTCAAACTGCATAACTTGCTCTGTTCTTGCTTTAAACACATTTACAGGATTTTCCATGGACTTTTCATATGCTGGTATCATTCATTTTATTCACTGTCCCTTAAAGCTTCAGGTTTTTAGCACAGGATTGCCTGTATTTATAATGCTGCACTTTGCTACAACCCACAGTCTCTCTCTGGCTGCAAACTTTAAACTGAGGCTCAATTCATTACTATGCACACAGTCAATGGCTTAACAGACTTGCACTTGCTGGCAGGACTTTACACAGTCATTACTTGCAAAGCGGCTACACTGCTGCACACACATTTACATGGCATAGGGCTGAAAATCACTGTTTGAGCAGTTTTAATGATGGTTGTTACTTACTGTTATCAGTAGCAGCTTGCTGTGATGGGGAAAAACAGCCTACAGCCAGTTCTTGGAGGCCTTGGTACAGAAACGGGCGGGCAGTCCTAGCGATCATCTTTGTAACCACCAACCTGCAATTCTGATGATCGATTAGTGGCTTGAGCCTGATTTTAAATAAGAAAGTCTAAATTTTGAAAGTTTACAGCAATTTTTACACTCCACGACACTCCTCCACTGCCAGTACACGCACTCCACTCACACTTCCCCTCGAATGCTGGGGCAGTCTCTGTACAGCTGGTTGAGGGGTGGGACTGATTGCAGCCTGACCAACCACACGACGCCATGCAAATGAGCCTCTTCTTCCTAGCGAGGGCTCTTCTCCTCACGGAGATCGTCGAGCAGGCAAATTTAAACTGAAGAATGCAACTTTTTTTTCTGACTCCATGGTGGGAGCCCATTTCAGCCATTTAACATAGCCATTTACACTGCAGACTCTCATTCATTTTCAAAAGCATTTCCAACGTCCAGGGCACAATTTTCCTGTTGCTACCCCTAGTCTTCCACACTTTTCTTTACCACAGTTCATTTTAAAAAGCATTTCAAACGTCCAGGGCACAATTTTCCTGTTGCTACCCCTAGTCTTCCACACTTTTATTTACCACAGTTCATTTTAAAGCAGGCAAAAACAATTTTTGCAGGACAGGGGCACACTTTTTGGCTTTACTGCTCCTTCGTAAACAGTTGGCAATTTTAAACAGCAGCACAAGATCCACAGCACACAGCAACACACTAGGGAAATTGCTTCAGCTTTTATGGGCTACCCACTGCCAGATAGCCAAAACGTTAGCCCCCTTGCTCAAGCACCTTCCTTCCCAGAACAAAATCCAAAGCGGTGCCTCAATTTTTGTAACCCCTCACCCCTGCCTTTTTGCCAAAACAACAGGTGGCATGCTGTTGAAGCTGACAACAGTACCTGGTGGGGACTGGGTTCAGGGAGGATGAGGTTACTTGGCGCAGGGGGACCTAGGTTTGGCTACTCTGTACAGGGGCACCCAAGTAAATCTGAACACAGGAAGCAATAACTGTAATGTCCAGAACCAGGAATGGGATTCTTCAGTGTGGCTTTTATTCACATACTAGCTGAACAAACAAAGCATAGATGGACCCCCATGGGGCTACATTTCCTGGTAATGCAGATTAGAGACTACAAAACACTTTATCACTATTTTGAACCCTCAGGCTTTGAACCCACCAAGCACACAGCCTGGACTTGCACGCAGCTTTGGGTACACAGATCGACTTGTACACACTTGGGTTTTTTCCCACAGGCCTGGCTCCCCCTCTGGCCACTTGATCCACGGTCCATTGGAAGAATGAACCAATTATCCTGTCATGGCTCCCCACACCACCTAGAGTCTGTGACTCCCAGAGAGAATTTTCCCTTGCAACCCCACATCTGGGTACTTCCCCCATCACTGGCCAAGTGCATAAGGCAAAGTAGCAACCACAGCAGAAATACATAGAGGTGGACCTGGTCACTAAAGATGGGGGGTCCACCCACCTCCAGCTCCCACAGCCCATACCCGGCCATTTCCCTGGAAAACTGAACCATTGCTTTGCTGAACTTCTAAATGTAGATTAAAGGGTAGATGTCTGGTGCATCTCCTCTACATATTACTTGAATCACACAGCACTCTAGGATTTGACACTACTTTACTTGCTTGGCCCATTTCTCTAGGCTTCCCAATATGTAGTGCAATCCCTAGATTTTTACACAAGTCCCAGGGTGAAGAAAACAATGTTGCCCTTTTAGCTAGAGCAGACACTCACCCTTTAGTTGCAGGTGCCCCACAGGTGACTTACAAATCTTCCATCTTCCAAACATAAATGTTGAACTAAACAGGCAGCTTTTCTTCCACTCGGCAGAATTAAGGAGGGTTGCCCCAGGAATCTGCTAGGGATCTTTATATCCCCCCCTGGGAGGGAAGGGGCACTGAGACCCGAAACAAAGGTCTCCACCGCTCGAGTACAACTTCACTCCTTCACTTCTGAAGACAAACTGGACTCTGAACACTACCCTTTGAAAACTCCCAACGTTCTGTCTAACTCCCTCTGCTGCAGATTCCAATGTGGCTTATGCAGCTGCGAAAGTTCTATTGGTGATGTCATCCCTCAGTCTCAGCTGAGACTGAGAACAGAGTGAGACAGTGTGAAACCCATTTAACTGGAGTTTCACAAGCTGCCTTCCCTGCCTACCACTAGGTCTTACTGGGATTCTAGTAACCCTGGGTAACAAGGGGGTTACACCCAGAAGAGTAAGGGAGGAGACATTAAAATCTATGTAACAAATGTGAAAGTCAGGGAAAATCTGGGGAACAGTGATCACTTGATGACAGAATTCTTTCTTAACATTACTGCTCTCAGCCCACTGGCACAGTGGCAGCACTAACACTTGAAACGCTGGTGACCCATAATTGGAAGCAGTCATAGGTTGCTGTAGGGCTAGCCAGGGGGAGGAAGATTGAGCACAGATGGGCTGCTCTCTTCATCTGGGAAAGGAGAGAGGGCTGCTTGTCCTGCTGCTTTACTGCCCCTGGGTGACCACAAGTGGAGGTGAAGCAGGACAGCAGACATGCAGGTGGGAGGATATCAGTTGGGAACTGAAGAAGCAGCAGCATGTCTCAGTGTGCTCTATCTCCTTGTTTCCCATTGCACACCAATGTCTGTAGGGGCAAAACAGAAAAATGGAAAACAATCCACACCACATGCCTGTAGATGGGGCTTTGCAGTCCTAAGTATACGTAACTGGGCTCCTTGGGGGGCCAGCTGGACTACCCGATGCAGATTTATGGACTGGGAGATGATAATGTGGGGTCTCCTCCCTCACCACCTGGGGAACAAACAGAGACAGGATGGGGGTGGGCCCTCTGTTTCCCCTGGAGAGTTACCCAGGGCAGAGGTATAGGAGCACTCACTGCCTAGGACTCCCAGAAGATAGGGGTCCAGTGGGGAGAACAGAGGGGCCATAAACAGCAAATATAAGAAAAGTACTGCCAAAAAAGATACTGGCAAAACAATAATCAAAAATTAGAATACAGCTAATTTCCATAAGATTCATAAGGAATTAGAAATGGAATTGGTAACAGGATTTTTTAAACATAGATGTGCAACAAATGTGGGATATTTAAAAAAAAAACAAATTACTACAGTTGGAGAAAGAGTTTGTTCCAAATAAGCAAATGTATGACAAAACATGTAAGATTCCAATGTAGTGTACCCATAAAGTAATTAAGCCATGTAACAAAAAGAACATGGCTTATAATAATATGAAAAGAAAGGTGTTTGCAGTTACAATAGATAGATACAGACTAGAGCAAAAAATATTAAATACGTTTTTTAAAAGTGAAACATTGAAGTTACAATTCCATATCATACACTCCAAAGACAATGGAAAAAAACTGACATTCTTATATAAACAATCAGAAGGGCACCAATACCGTCATTGGTCCCATTAGTATACAGGATAAAGAGATCATGAATCCACGTATGTTGGTCAATAAGTTTAATAAATACTTTTGCTCAGTCTTTAGTTCAGGTGTCCCCTTACTAAGGTCTTATTCTCAAAATGGGATAGTACAGAATTGTGAAGTGTTTAGCACTGTTGAAATCATTGATGTACTATCAAAACTAACGTCCAACATGTCTGCAGGACCAGATGCACCCAATCCCAGGTTATTGAGGGAAGTTAAACATTCTATTGCTGAACCCTGACCAGAATTTAAAATTCATCTCTTAACGGAGGTGACATTCAATCAGACTGGACTATAGCAGAGGTAATACCAATATTTAAAAAGGGGAAAAATCCAAACTAAGTAATAATTGCCCAATTAGACTGGTCTCAGTACTGAGCAAACTTGCAGAAAGTCTAATAAAAAATATATTGAAGGAAAACTTAAAAAAAAACATTGATTATATTGATTATGCTCAACATGGGTTCAAAAAGAATCACTCATGTATTACTAATCAGTTGTGCTTCTCTGGGGAAGTTAATAGAAATCTAAACACAAATCTCTCTTTTGATATCATTCTGCTGGATGTCCAAAAGGCCTTTGATAAGGTACCATATAATACTGTATATTATTAAGCAAACCATACTATCTACAGATTGATAAACGGGTAACCAACTGGATACTGAATTGGTCATGTGGTAGAAAATGAGTACACATCAGAGGCTTTTTGTCTGATGAGGTATATGTTATTAGTAGGGTACCACAGGGCTCTGTATTGGGCTCTGTATTGCTTTTGTTATTTATTGGTGATATACATATCAATATAAACAGTACTATTATTAAGTTTGCAGATAATAGTAAATGAGGGCGTCCTGTCTATACAGATCAAGATAGAAACATACTAATGGAAGACCTAAGGAAAATTAATAAGTGGGGGACTGAAAATGACATGACATTTAATATTGATACATGCTCTCTTATTCATTTGGGCAAATATGATGAAATGCAGGACTATCATATAGATAACAAAATAATTAAAAAGATCACATCAGAAAAAGTCCTAGGTATACTTACTGATCATGAACTAAACTTCAGTGTTCATTATGTTGAACTGATAAAAAAAAGACCAATTACATTATAAATGGAATTAAGAGAACATTTATAAGTAGAGATGTAAATTGTCTGCTGCCATTGTATAAAACATCCATTCACCCATATATAAATCATGGTTTACCATTATGGAATCCTTACTTATGGAGGGATGTGGATGGATTAGAGAAGGTCCGGCACACAACGACAAATATGATTAGAGGCATGGGACACGAGTCATATAATGAAAGATTAACCAAGCTGGGGCTGTTTAGTTTGGAGGAGAGAAGAATGATGGGAGATTTGTTAATCATGTTTAAGAGAGTTAAAGATAATGAACTGATGACTGAGAAAGGAATAACAACACATCCAAAATGTATAGGGCTAAAATCACATAATCATCAATTAAGATTGGAACAATATACAAGTAAAAAAAGATTCAGTAGTTATACACAGAGTACTGGTAGGATGTTATTATGTTTGCAGATGATAATAAATGAGGGGGCCCTGTCTATACAGATCAAGATAGAAACATACTAATGTAAGACCTGAGGAAGATTAGTAAGTGGGGGACTGAAAATGATATGGCATTTAATATTGAGAAATGCTTGGTTATTCATTTGGGCAAATATGATGAAATGCAGGACTATCATATACAGTAGATAACAACATAATTAAAAAGGTCACATCAGAAAAAGTCCTAGGTATACTTACTGATCATTACTGATCTTGTTTTGTCTAAATAGTTAATGGAGAGTAAGGAATTTGATAGTTTAAAAACAAACTGGATAAATTTCTAGTTAGATACAGGTAAAAAATTGGATCCGCTATGCAGATGGACGAACTCGATGGCCATTAACCTTCATCTGTTCAGTAGCCAGTATAAATTCCCAGTATACGCAGAATAATTATATTGGTAAACACCGGTGGAATGTCCAAGGGTATTATTTCTAATTAGTAGAACAATCTGATATACCATGTATGCCTGTATTTTATCATTTAATGACATCAGTCATAGTTTCCAAGTTAGATCATTTTATTTGTACAAATGTATCACTGCTGTTATATATTTTTTTCTTTTTCTACGTGATATCCGCAATAAAAACTATTAACTGAAAAAAAAGTTGCTCAAAATGGTTTTTAGATTATAATTTGTCAAGTTCTCTCAGGAGCTCGAAGTGAAAGCTTCTTTTCTGATTGTCTGCTCAGCAGTGCCCACAATTGATGGGATTTTTTGTGTAGTTTAGGGAGATAATAAAATTGTTTTTAGGTGTGGACTCTAAATGAAATCTGCTTCTTTACTACTGATCATGTTTTGATGTACTGCAGCATCTATGAAGCTATACAATTCATAACTAAATTGTCTAATTGGGTCACTTTTTAATTTTATGTAAGTTTCATTGTCTCCTAACAGTCTCTTTGCCTCCTTTAAGAAATGACTTATGTTTAGTATTACCACACTGACCCCTTTGTCAGAGCTTTGAAAAATGATATCATGCATTTCATGAAGCTCCATCAGTGCCACCCCTTCTCCTTTGGATAAAGTATGTTTTCCTAGTGGTAAATTGTTATTGTACAAATAATTAACCTCTTGTTCCACTATTTTCTGATATATAGTTATGGCAGCATCTCTTGTAGTTGGGCAAAATTGCAATTTTGGCTTAAATTGTGATTTCCTAAAACTGAGGCATGCATGGACTTCACCACCCACATTTTCATTTGGTATGTTTATAGACACATTATCTATATCAGAGAATTCACTTGTTTCAATAATATTTAAATCAGTACTTCCATTACTAGATCTCTCCAATGTAACCAAACAATATCTGGCACTGAATATTCATTTTCTGAGGAATTCTGGATACTGTTTTCTGGATGTTCTTATTCTTCTATAGCATCAATTTGAAAGCTCAGTTCTTCTCTTTCTGTTAATTCAACAGCTTTCCTTTCAAGCTGGCTAGCCTTTCATAAGAAACCATAAAAGCTTTCTAAACTTAAGTTTCTAAATATTTTAAATAGTTCCACTTTAATGTTGAAATCATTCACAGGTGGAGGGGGACAAAACTCAGACCCCTTTCTTATACAGGAAGCTGACACTCTGTAATGTCACATGTTGACGAACTAACTACCTCTTTTTTATTTTCCACTAATTCTTGAGTGTGTTCCAGCTTGTTCTTTTTGGTCTTTTTTCATCTTCGCTTTTGCCTTCTTGTCTTTTCTTTGGCTGTGCCTTTGTATAATTGCTTATTCTTGGCTTTTTTTTTATTATTGTTTTTCTCTTTCTCTAAAAAAAACATTTTCAGAGCTTGTGTTCACATCATCTGCACCTACATTATGTGTGGTTAAGTATTCCTGTTCCTCACTGGTGTTGTTTTCAAACAAAGCCTTGTTACTTTATCTTTTAGATATTTGCTTCTGTCTATGTGCTGATCTGCTACATGATTGTACACATTACATGCTCTCCCTCTACTACTTTGAGATCTTCCTTTTTTATTCCAGTTTGGGATTAGTAAAATTTATCGTCTGCCAGCAGAAGTCTGGTGAAGTGCTCATTTTGCTTCTATGAAATTTCACAAAATGTATATGAAAATGTCATGTAATTTCACCAAAATTGAAATTTTGATTATTTCCATCTTTTTAAAAAAGTATGCATTCAAAGTGCACCAAATTTTGAATAATGTCTGCAACTATGCTCATGCAGCAGTATGCAATGGTTCATATCTTTATCTTTAAAGGTGACTGAGCTACTGGCCTACAAATTGTCAGAAATTTTAAAATTACATTTAACAACTATGTAAACTGAAAAAAAAATTCACCAAATGTGGTTGGTGACTTTACCTATGTCCATGCAATAGTGTGCCAAGTTTCATATCTCTAGCTTTAAAGATGAATTATAGGCATTCACACTTTCAGAAATTTTAAAATTACATGTTGCAATAAATAAACTGATGAATTGTAAGCCACTTTAAGTTTAACACTAGAGTGCAGAAAATCACCAATGTTCTTAGGTTCCTTGACCCTAAATAGTAGGTTTTAAGGCAACCCCCATGGCCCAGCATCAGAGTGTCATGCTGCCATGCTGACAACCCAGGTTCAGAAGCGAGCCTGTAAAGTCATGTCGGGAGGCAGAACATGGCTAAAACTTACAATTTACACAACCAGTACATCTCTATTTAGCAGTTTATATGACTCTTCCAAGAAAGTATACAGTACATCTAAGTTTTCAGTTTTCTAGCTCCAAAGGTGGTTAAGTTGTAAGAATAGAAAAAGTTTTAGAAATTGTCATATGAATATAAAATAGCCAGACTTTGAGTGCCTATAACTTCTCCACCCTTCCCCTAAATGTTATGAAACTTGGCACATTGGTAGCATGTATACTGACCCATATGGCTGCCAAACTGCAGACCTAGAGCTGCTGGAGGGGCTGAGTTATAGCCAATTAAAGAATTTCAGAACATTTACTAAAATGCACCAAATTTTGTGGAATTTCACAAATATTCCATGAACTTGGAATTTTAAAATTTTGCCCAGCTCTAATCCTAATTAAAAATCTGGCAAGTTAAATAATCACATTCATCTATGTCCTTCTTGGTCTATTTTTCTCTCCATGAATGCCATCTCTTTTTTCCCTAAAACCACAATAAGTTCACTTTTCTGTTTAGGTTGACTTTTCAAAGCTTCTAAATTCTGTTGAACTTTGTTATCTTCCTTAATTAAGATCTTAAGAAGCTTAATTGAACATCCCTGTAGTGTTTCTTCCCATTCAGTTTTATGTTTTAATTTATCAGTGCCAACTGATGGACTTTTATCAATTATCAGGCCCCTCAGTACTCTTTCTGCTGTCACATAATCTTGTAAGCTGTTAATATCATGCCAAATATTTATCTCCTGAATCATGAGTCACTTGAATGTAACAAATAAGGTTTTTCATATTTGAATTGTCATTATTTGACATGTACCTGGCTTGCTCGGTTTATTGCTTTTGCTGAAATAAGCATAATCTCTTAATCAGCGTCTCTTAATCGGTGCTTTCTAGACAAGAACCCCTAAACTCCTCACCACCAGATTCCTTACTAGTTTTGGAATTAATGCCTTTGGGTGAACTTAATCTCACTATTGTCTTGTATTTTCAGAAAAGAGTCAAACACTGTAAAAATCAGCACAGGTATATAACCTGACGAGGAGTACTTTTGATTCAGGGTTAAAGCCTTCTCCATCTGTGTGCTGCATTAACATTAAATGTGGTTTAACTTTAATTTTTAGTAGTTCCAATGGTATAGGGATTACTCCAGATGTAGGTTGCTACACCGCTACTTACATCCTTGGCAAAAGCCAGTGTGCTCAATAACTTTTTACTGTAGTTCAGCTGTTGTTTGCAGCAAGTCCATCAATCCAAAATAAAGCCAGTGCAAAACATAAACTGGAAAATGTAAGAAACATAGAAAACATAGAAACATAGAAGTTTGTCAGCAGAAAAAGACCCCATGGTTCATCTAATCTGCCCGAGTTCCCCTCTCTAGGAAGACCTCCGCCCTCCATTTACTGTCTTTCCCTTGTTTGCTAGGCCCATGTATGTATCCCACACATTTTTAAATTTGTCCACTGAGTCAACCTTCACAACCCATTCCGGCAGTCTGTTCCATGACACCACCACCCTCTCAGTAAAGAATTTCCTCCTGATGTCACCTTTAAATCTGCCCCCCTCCAGTTTTAATGCATTACCCCTAGGGGATTTGTTCTCAATCAATCTGAAGATGTTGTCAGCCCTCAGCCTGTTTATGCCTTTCAAGTACTTGAATGTTTTGATCATATCCCCACTTTCTCTCCTCCCCTCCAGTGTGTACGTGCCCAACTCCCACAGTCTTTCTTTGTATGACTTCTCCTGCAGCCCACTCACCATCCTGGTAGCCCTTCTCTGGACCCTCCCCAGCCTGTCCTTGTCCCGTTGTAAGTATGGCCTTCAGAACTGTACATCATATTCCAGGTGTGGTCTGACCATGGTAGATAGATATTTAGATATTTTTATTTATAAAGCACCCAATTCCTGAGACTCTGGATGCTGAACAGTAAAATCAGAATTCAATATTAAAATCACCACATCTACATAATAAAATCAAAACAGATACAGAATGTCATTCAAACAACAAACTCACTTTATAAAAGCCAATTCAAACAGATAGGTTTTCAGTCCACTTTTAAAGGCTTCCACCGATAGGGCTCTCCCCTTAGATAATCAGGTAAGGAGTGTGAGAGAATTTTTATATATGCTTCTTTTATATATCCTAAAGCTATATTTGCTATTATATGCCTTGAAGTTATGCTTGCTTTGAAAGCCATGCTGTAACAAAGTAATAATGAATGTAGTAGAAATTTCTGAGTTCATGTTTTCTTTCTAAGGGTTATAGAATTTGTACTGAGGTTACTTGAGGTACATTTGTGAAAACAGAAAGCTAGATAAAACTGAGCAGAACTGGTTGTACCAGCCTGAATAACAGGCTTGGACAAAATATAAAGATAAGAGCATGCCTGGGCAAAATATAAAGATAACAGCATGTAGTGGCATTGAAGGCAAGCTGTCGTTGCTATTGTGTGAGTGAAACTCATTGTCTCTCTCAGGTCAGCTTGACCCAGGCATATGTATCAAGCAGTAATGGGAAAGAAATGAATTGCAGTGGAAAAGTACCTCATACATATCAACATGTTTTTCTTTTTACATTGCTGAAAACTTGTTATGCTGTTTTATGATTGGCTCATACTGAAATGTTGGTATTTTTTCAAGATAAGAAGTGCAAAATCTAGCTTATAAAAAGCTGCTGTAAACTTTAATCAGGGACGGTCTCCTTTGTAGAAGTCCCACATGCATGTGTAAGATTTGATCAAATAAAGCGACATTAAGGCAAAACCCAGTGGTGTGGTTTTTGGCCCGTGACAACGGGAGTGGTTGCTCAGGTAATACTTACAGTGAGAGAATTTGCGATCACAGTTTTTGGCGTAGTCGGCAGGATGAGTTCTTCGGTCCGTGTAACCTCGTGATCGGGTTGTTTCCCTTGGACAAAAAGAAGGACATTTTTGTGGAACCCCATCAGGACGTGACGCCTAGGGGCCGGCGACACTCATCATCACTGTAAGTACATAATATACCTTGGAGTGAGTATGCACTATAAAGAACAGGCCTAGATAAAATGGGAAACAAGGGAACAAAAAATAACCTAGGTCCAGAGTTAGTATTATCTGGACCAGCAAAATGTATAGTTGATAAGTTTGGCCAGGATTCGGTCTCTGAGATAGGACAATGGCATAAGTTGACCAGGGGAATATTTCCCCTTATAGGTACTTTTAGTATAGATGTACTAAAGGAAGCAAGAATAGCATTGGAAGAAAAAGAAAAGAGCAAACAAAAGGGTGCAAGGTAGACTGGTCAAGGTTTAGAATATGGGAAAGAGAGGCAGAAAGGCGACATGAAAATCAAGTAAAGGGATTAATGGTAAAGCAAGAGGAGGAAGAAACTGAGCGCTGTAGGAGGTGTTTCACCATCACGATACCCCCCACCATATCGGCCATTCACCAACTGTTCAGCGGAACCACAGGCAGGGATGGTGCCAGAAGAGCCACCAATACAGGAGTAGTGCAGCCTGAACAACAAGCTGCCCCAGCTGTGCAGGCTGCCTTCCTGCTCAGCGAAATACAGGTGGCCCAACCAGCCCAAGTAGTACAACCAGCCCAAGCAGTACAACCAGCGCAGGTCATACAACAGAGCTGCCCTACCAACTCAGGTCCCACCAATTCAAAAACAGCCTGTTCAACCTCCTGTGACTCCTATGCGGGAAGTTGCGGTCAGAACCCCCAATCATTCCCCACCCCTGTTCAGTTGGACACTGACTCGGATGAGAGATAGAAATAGAGGGACGGAAGAGGACCTGGTTGAAGCAGTGGAATCTATGTCACTGGTGGGAAAGGTACAGGGCCAGGGAGATGGAAAGGCTTGGGTGTTTAGGCAAACTAATGCAAGGGCTAAGGGCCCAAAACAGGCAGGGGGAAGAAAGAAACTAAAACAGCAGTTGCCTTTGATCGTTGATCAACCCACACCCAGAGGCAGGGAGACTGGCTACCACAGACCAGCCTGCAGTCCCTAAATACATTGAAGTGGACCGCCCATGGAACCCTGAGGAGTTGAGAGAGGCCCTGAAAGATATACCAAAAGCCTCAGAATAACATGAAGAATATATCAAGGTTAACAAACTTAATCAAAATGTATGAACTATCTACGACTGAGGTTGGAGAATGTTTTAGATGAACATTAAAGAGCATGTGGGAGGAAGTAAAGGAAGCCTGGGACCCAGAGAAGCCAAGGGCTGAAATTATGCCACAATTTAATGCTGTGTGCATAAAACTATGGGAAGCATACAGGGATGTGATAGACTGACCTCACATCTGGGATACAATACAGAAAGATGAGGAATCAGTAAGCGATTACAAGGAAAGATTGCAGGGGGTCTTTAGGCAATTTTCCGGTATTGGACCAGATAATCCCGCATACCAGCATCAGTTGGGTATGGCTTTTTGCGCTGGACTGAGTGAGCCAATTAGATTGGGAGTTACCACAGTGTGCATTGGGTGGGAGACAATGAAAATGGTTGACCTAGTGCCGTATGCTGAACATGCTGAGAGACAGCAGAAGGAGATACAAAAGGAAAAGAAAGAAAAGCTAGAAAAGGCTCAGCTAATGTATTTTGAAAGAGACAATAAGCAGCCCCAACAGGGAGGTGGAAATGGCAACAGAAGAAGACAGAGGACAAAATAATGGAGGTTATCCACAGGGAGGAGGAAAGGGCAACCACCGGAAGGAGCAGCAGGACAAAGACCCGGACCGGGAGGGGTATCATCTGCTTAGCATGCAGAACAGGGACACATAACAAGAAATTGTGTAAAGGCAAACCAGTGGCAGTGTAATCAAGATTCCAATGCCCTCTTGCCTCCGACACCACCCCCTCCTGCTCCACAACAGTGGCAGCCAAATCAGCAGCAAGGATGGAGTGGAAATCCTCGGGATCCTCAGTTCTGGACTAATAATGTTGGCTTTGCCAATGACAGCTGAAGGTTAGAGGAAACATAGAAACATAGAAGTTGACGGCAGATAAGGACCGCAAGGCCCATCCAGTCTGCCCATTTCTTTTTCTACCTTATAAATGTGCCATCGGCCTTTGCTATGTCAGTGACCTATCTATTCATAGTCATTTGTATTGCTCCCTTATGCCTATCCCATGCCTGTTTGAAGCCCTGCACTGTATTCATAGCCACCACTTCTTGTGGTAAGCCATTCCATGCATCTACCACCCTTTCTGTGAAAAAAATTTCCTCACATTCCCCTTAATCAGGCCTCCTCTAATCTCATGCTGTGTCCTCTTGTCCTGCTATTTCTTATATTTAAACATGTTAGACTCTTTCACCTTGTTTATGCCCTTAAGGTGTTTAAATGTCTCGATCATATCACCTCTCTCCCTCCTTTGCTCAAGGGTATACATATTGAGCTCCGTTAATCTGTCCTCATATGTCTTCTGATGCAGTCCCTGCACCATTTTAGTTGCCCTTCTCTGGACTGCCTCAATTTAGTTAATGTCCTTGTGAAGGTGTGGCCTCCAATACTGCACACAGTACTCCAGATGGGCCTAACCAATGTCTTGTACAGAGGATTATTACCTCCCTCTTACGACTTGTGATACCCTACTAATACACCCTAACCCCTAGCCTTACCTACTGCTTTAGAGTCTGCTTGGATGATTTCAGGTCATCAGTGATGATGATGCCCAAGTCTCTTTCTTCCTTTGTGACTGCTAGCAACTCCTCCCAGCCTATAAGTGGCTTCAGGTTTCTCTTCCCTATGTGCATGATTTTGCACTTCTTTGCATTAAATCCAAGTTGCCACTCTTCTGACCATTCTGCTAGTTTATCCAGATCTCTTCTCATTCTGCCCACCCCATCTGGATCATCTACTCTGTTGCAGATCTTGGTGTCATCTGCAAACAGACAAGCCTACCCTCTAGTCCATCTGCGAGGTCACTAATAAGATGTTGAATAGGACTGGCCCCAGGACTGATCCCAGAAGTACCCACTTGTGACTTACATCTCTTCTGACTGTATACCATTTACCACCACTCTCTGTTTTCTGCCAGTCAACCAGTTTGCCACCCAGTTGACCAACTTCGACCCACCCCGAGCCTACCTAGCTTATTTATCAATCTTCTATGTGGAACAGTGTCAAAAGCTTTGCTGAAGTCAAGGTAGGCGACATCAACTGCTCCCCTTGGTCCACCACTCTGGTTACCCAGTCAAAGAAATCTATGAGATTAGTTTGACAGGACCTTCCTTTGTAAACCCATGCTGTCTTGGATCCTGTGCCTATGGATTCCAGGTGTTGCACTATCCTTTCCTTAAGGAGTGCTTCCATAATCTTGCCCACTACTGAGAGTAAGACTGGCCGGTCTGTAGTTCCCCACCTCCTCCCTGCTACCACTCTTGTGGAGTGGGATCACATGAGCCCTTTTCCAGTCTTCTGGGACTCTCCTGTGCTCAGAGACTCACTAAACAATTCTGCTAATGGCTCTGCTAGTTCCTCCTTTAGCTCCTAAGTACCCTGGGATGTATGCCATCAGGTCCCATTGCCTTATCCACCCTGAGCTTAGCACACTCCCCTCCCCTTTTCTACAGCTGTAATGTGCTTCAACAATGCCAGAAGGTAGTCAGTAATAGACTTAATAATCATGAACACCAAGTTGACCTTCTTGATAGACACAGGTGCCTCAATGTCAGTAATTCAAAGAAGCAAGTTAAATGCACCCTTATCCAGTCGAATGGTGACAACAATAGGGGCATCAGGAGTACCACAAAGAGAGCAATTGACAATCTCATTACCAGTTTGGTGTGGAAAAATGGAATTACAACATATTTTCCTCAGTAGCATGACCTGTCCTGTGAATTTATTGGGAAGGGATCTCCTGTCAAAGGTAAATGCACAAATTACTTGTACCTCAGAGGGGGTCAATATAGAAGCACCAGGAATAGGCTTGTATCCATGTATAGCTGAAAGAACAGGGATTGGCTGTATAGCTGGGAACTGACAGAACCAAGAAATGTGTTGGTTACAAGGGTGGGCAGAAGAAATAACACATCGTAGGTTGCAGTTACAAACAGATTTGCATTGCACTACACACTATGCAAAAGGGGTCGGGACATGGATTATGAGTGCAAGAGTGGGAAAACAGCCCGTAGAACAGACCATCTGGGTGTCAGAGATATATGTGGCAAAGAATTGTTGTGCAGCCTCAGTCAGACTAAATGCAGAGCAATTGAAAGTATTCAAGTGCCAGGTCATATCCACACATTTCTTTGCAGAGATCCCCCCTTGAGTGGAAGGAATTGGGGTCATGGGTAGCAGAAATGGTACAGTTGCATGATTGGGAGCGTGTAGGAAGCAAGCTAATATCAAAGGCTGGAAATTGTGAAAATACATAATCAACAGAAAAGTTCAGGTATGAGTGGATGAAAGAGAGTAGATATGCGAAAGGTTTGTGAAGAAATAGGCATGCAGGAGAGTGTAAGTTGGATAAATGAGTTACCAGCAAAGCTATGGGCAGAATCAAAGTATGATGTGGGATTACGAAAGAATGCACAACCCCTTATGGTCAAGCCAAAGTCCTCTTACAGACCGAATAGGCATCAATATCCGCTGGGTAAAGAAGTGGAGGAGGGAATAGCCCCAGTGCATGCAGCATTAGTGGAGAGGGGGGTAATCTTCCCCTGCCCATATGCAACGGTAAATACACCAATTTTACCAGTGAGAAAGCCAAATGGAAGTTACCACTTTGTGCAGGACCTGAGAGCGGTAAATGAAGCAGTACATGTACGTACCCCGGTAGTGCCAAACCAATTACAGTATTGTCATCATTCCACATAACAGCTGTTATTTCACAGTCATTGATTTAGCAAATGCGTTTATAGTATCCTGTAGAACTCAGTAGCCAGGAATGGTTTGCATTCACTTACAAAGGGAAAAGTGGACCTGGACTCGCATGCCCAAGGCTATGCTGAGTCTCAACAGTATTCTCAGCTCAAATGAAGAGAATCTATCCTTTTAGTGCCCCATTGAGCGATACCTAATACAGTATGTGGATGATTTATTGATACTAGCCCCAGTAAGGAAGCAAATGAACAGGATACAAAAGCTTTATTACTTTTCTTGGCTGAGAATGGGCATAAAGTGTCTCGAGAAAAATTGCAATTGTGTAAAGAGCAAGTGAAATATTTGGGTCATGTGTTGTCTGGCAGTGGTAGAAAGTTAGACCTGAGAGAATTAAAAACATAGCAGCATGGCCACCGTGATTTACAAAGCAGCAAATGATGTCTTTTTGGGTATGGTGGGCTATTGCAGAGCTTGGATCGTGGATTATGCTATGTTGGCACAACCCCTCCATGAAGCCATATATGCACGAAAATGCAGATGAATGAGGAGATCAGGTGGACACCTGGTCTAGAGACCAGTTTTGCAAAACTTAAAATGTATTGATCACAAGTCCTGTTTGGGACTACCAAATTATGAGAAGGGTTTCAATTTGTTCGTAAATGGTAAGGGAGGTTACATGTCAGCTGTATTGACACAGGAGCATGGAGGGGCAGAGGCCCATAGCATATTACTCGAAGCGTTTGGACTCAGTGGTATGTGGGATGGTGTCTTGCTTGCAGTCAGTGGCCCGGCTACTGAGCGGTGTTGGCATGCGTGGATTTGGTAGGATTCTGTGCTATGACAGTGCATGTGCCTCATTCTGTACATTCTATTCTGCTACAAGCTCGCTGGCTCATTGCGCCTACGATTGCTTCAGTATCAAAATGTGTTACTAACCATGTCTAACATAACTTTGAAAAGGTGCACCATTTAAACCCAGCGACGTTGCTCCCCACCCGAAGGAGGAGGAGCATGACTGTGGGCAAGTAATTGACTTAGACTGTAAGCCTCGACCGGATATCACTGATGTACCCATACAAAATGCAGACTTAAATTATTTGTTGAGGCTCAGCACAAAGAGGCGAAAAGGATCCCCTTGATAGGTTATGCAGTGTGTACTCCAAACTATGTCATGGAAGGAGCAAAGTTACTGAACGTCAACCCAAGCTGCTGAACTCATAGCTCTGACGAGGCTTGTATAATAGCCGAGGTAAAACAGTTAACATATACACAGATAGTCGATGTGCATTTGGGTAGCTCATGATTTTGGCACCTTATGGAAACACAGAGGGTTTTAACAGCAGCTGGAAAACCTATTAGCATCGCATTTGGTAAAAATCTTTGTTAGCAATCCAGAAGCCAGAAAAGTTAGCAATTGTAAAATGTCAAGCCCATACTTCTAACAAGATTTTGTCTCTGCAGGAAATGCGAGGGCTGATGCAGCTGCAAAGGAAGCAGCTCTTTCTGGGAGTGTTCGAAATTTCAAATGTCTTTGACTATAACTAACCAACTTGATTTATTCTCAATAAAGGATGTTGCAACTTTACAACAGTCGGCCAGTGTAAAGAAAGCGTAACTGGCAAACAAACTATAAATTTGATGCTAGCACTAAGGTATGGACAAACCCTGATTGCAGGCTCTGCCTGCCCTCGGCAGTATTTCCCTTTTTGGCAAAATTGGCCCATGGGGCTGATCATGTTTCAAAAAGTGGAGTGGTCGACCTTGTAAATAAACATTGATATGTTGTTGGCTTTACCGTATATGCTGAAGATTTTTGTAAAAAGTGTGTAATATGTATGCAAAATAATGTTGGCAGAGGACTCCAAGTAACCCCCTCTGCCCATCCTTTTGCTACAGGACCTTTTGAACATTTAATGATGGATTTTATTGAGCTAAACCCGTGTGAAGGGTATAAATATTGCTTAGTGATTATAGACATGTTTTCCAAAGTGGGTAGAAAGCATTCCCAGTACGGAAAACCACGGCTATTACAATGCAAAGGCCCTGATTAGAAATCATACCAAGGTGAGGATTCCCACCGGCTCTCCAGCGATAATGGCGCATTTTGCAAATGAAGTCATCAGAACCTTGTGTGAGGCACTGCAAGTGGATTCTGACGCACTGTGCCTACCACCCACAATCGGGAGGGGCAGTAGAAAGGGCAAATCAGACATTAAAGCTAAAATTGACCAAAATTATGGCAGATACTGGCCTAGTTGGGTAAAAGCACTACCACTAGCCCTAATGAGCATGAGGGAGAGCTGGCCCGTGGGTTTATCACCTCATGAAATTTTGATGGGAAGGCCTCTCAGAATGACAAATGTCCCTTCCCACAAAACCGAATAACATTGTACAGTTTAGATAATGAAATGACTGCCTATTGTTTATCTCTTAATGCTGTTTTAAGATCTCTCTATCCTAGGGTAAAGCTGTACTTCCAGTTCCTTAAGAGGACCCTTGCATAGGATACAGCCAGGAGACTTCGTGGTTATCAAGGACTTCCAAGAAAAAAGTAGTGCGCCCAAGGTGGCGAGGACCGTTTCAAGTGCTCCTGACTACCACCACTGCCATAAAGATCGCGGAGGAGAAGCAGTGATTCACGCATCTCATTGTCGTTTGGTGACAGCCTCTACAGTCGATACCATTGCACAGTGAACTGAGCAACCATGAAAATTGTTATCATTCTGTTTCGTTCGGACTATCGCTGCTATTTTTGCTATGGGGCTCTGGATATGAGGAGGCAACTGCTCCGCCGCAGCACAAACCATTGCACATACGAACACTTGGTGGACTTTAATGAACTTACATACTAATAATGCTAATGTCTCTGATTGCTATGTATGCACTAACTCTCCTTTCTCTGCAGCCTGTAGGGCTCCACCTAAAACCAAGCCTGTAAATAGCACTGAGGCCAGCGAGATTCTCAGTGCCATCAGGGAAAGAAACATCACTAATACCCCAGATTATGCTACAAACAAAATAAAGAACCTAACTGTGTTTGGGGCATGATTTTACTGCATGTACAACCCACGAATGATACAAATGTGTCAACCCGTTGTATCTAGATGTTAGACAACAGAAAATATCAGCCAGGCTTTGCCTGTGTAATAAACAATTAACCGTGAGTTTAGCACCACTGGGATGGCCACGTGCCAATATTGTAAGGCACTACAACAGCACCACCAAGTCCGCGAGTCCACCATAACCAACTGCTTTCAAGCAGATGCCCACAAGTACATCCTGATTTCACTGCCGTGGGCAGTCTGTCAGGTCTATACTGGTATGTGGGGATAGGGCTATTTTTTCCTACTATGGGGTAGATGGGATGCTGCTATCGCCGCACTCACCACCCTGCGGCCCATGTATATAAGTACAATGCATCTGCTATACATCAGCGTGTAAGCTATATAAATCAAATTCAAAAAAGGGAGGTGCCGGATGCGAATAAACGTGTCCCAGTAGGGGAAAAATTTGGGGCAGGAATCTTCCCATGGTGGGGTGTTGTTCAAAACATGCATTACATTGACCAGTAAAGCTATGAGTTAGAAACGTTAATAATGATACCTTGAAATCAACTGACTTGCTGATAGCTGAAATTAAAGCACTTAGAATCGTAGCTTTGCAGAATAGAGCCGCACTTGATTATGTATTAGCTTCGCAAGGGGGGGTGTGCGCCATTGTAGGGGAAGAATGCTGCACCTATATACCAGATAATTCCCAAGAACTTGAGCAAGTAATTGAGGGAATCGGACGCTACAACAACGTGTTCTAAGTGAGCATGCACCTGTATCCGCAGGGCTGGGACCCCTGGTCATGGTTCTCAAGCATATTTGGTGACTGGGGCACTACCCTCCTCCACTGGGTGGCAGTAATCGTGGTGGTGATACTGGCATTATGGCTCCCAATTGTGTTGCTCAAATTTCTCTTGCGACAATTGTGGCACCTTGTCACCACATGCAATCATAACTGCACCTTACTACTCCCGAGGACCAAGACCCTAGCAGAAGCCAGGGTGTTCCCGTTCTGTGATATACCAGATGCGACTAAAGTATAATAGTTAACAAGTTGATACAAAGTATCAAAAGGGGAGAGTGTGAGGAATTTTATATATGCTTCTTTTATATATCCTAAAGCTATATTTGCTATTATATGCCTTGAAGTTATGCTTGCTTTGAAAGCCATGCTGTAACAAAGTAATAATGAATGTAGTAGAAATTTCTGAGTTCATGTTTTCTTTTAAGGGTTATAGAATTTGTATTGAGGTTACTTGAGGTACATTTGTGAAAACAGAAAGCTAGATAAAACTGAGCAGAACTGGTTGTACCAGCCTGAATAACAGGCTTGGACAAAATATAAAGATAAGAGCATGCCTGGGCAAATATAAAAATAACAGCACGTAGTGGCATTGAAGAGCAAGCTATGCGTTGCTATGGTGTGAGTGAAACTCATTGTCTCTCTCAGGTCAGCCTGCCCAGGCATATGTATCAAGCAGTAATGGGAAAGAAATGAATTGCAGTGGAAAAGTACCTCATACATATCAACATGTTTTCTTTTTACATTGCTGAAAACTTGTTATGCTGTTTTATGATTGGCTCATACTGAAATGTTGGTATTTTTCAAGATAAGAAGTGCAAAATCTAGCTTATAAAAGCTGCTGTAAACTTTAATCAGGGACGGTCTCCTTTGTAGAAGTCCCACATGCATGTGTAAAATTTGATCAAATAAAGCGACGTTAAGACAAAACCCAGTGGTGTGGTTTTTGCCCCATGACGACGGGAGTGGTTGCTCAGGTAATACTTACAGTGAGAGAATTTGCAATCACAGGAGCTTCACAGGGTTGGTGCGGCCACTGCAAATGCTCTGTCTCCTGAATGCTGTAACCTAACCCTGCAAACCCCCCGGAGGCCCCCTCAGTGGAACAGAGCATCTGGGCCAGATGGTAAGGGTCAAGGAGATCTTACAGATAGGCAGGACCACCCTCATGCAAGGTCTTATTGGTAAGTTATCTTGAAGACAGTCCTCCACCTGACCAGCAACCAGTGCAGTCCACGGAGGACAGGGGTAATATGCTCACACCTCTTTGCCCCGGTCAGTAGTCTTGCTGCCACTTTCGGCACCAGCTTCAGTCTGAGGAGGTTGCCTCCAGATAACTCAAGGTACAGGGCATTGCAGTAATCCAGCCTGGAAGTTACAAAAGTATGCACTAGTGTGGGCAGGTCCTCAGGAGGGATCAAAGCTTGGATTTGGGCAATGTTCCTGAGATGTAAAAAACTCTTTTGACCACGGCCAACATCTGAGCATCAAGTGTGAGGCCATCATCCAGGATCACACCCAAATCCTTCACCTGTCTAGAAGGGACAAGAGGAATGTCCCAATACTAGATTAAGGGACAACCTCCCATCCCCCTTCCTCCCCGATGACCCTGCTCCACCACCAGTACTTTAGTCTTATCTGGGTTGAGTCTAAACCAGTTCTGCATCATCCATGACTGGATTTCCTTGAGGCAACTGTTAAATATGGAGTCCAACACCTGGACCTCGGGTACATAGGATATGTACAGTTTTGTATAGGGGCATAATCACCTCCCTTCTCCTGCTTCTAAAGTCCCTCCCTGTGCATGCCAACATTTTAAGTGCCTTCCCCACTGCTTTGTTGCACTGACTCTGTACTTTCAACCTGTCTGAAACAGTGATCCCCAGATCCCTTTCCTGATCTGTTGCCCCCAGTTCTTCCCCATCATGCCAGTATTTTGCCCTTCGGTTTTTATGACCTATATGCATAATTCTGCATTTTTTTGCATTAAATTGTAGCTGCCACCTTTCTGACCACTTTTCCAACCTATCCAGATCCTCCTCATACTTTCTACCCCCATTGTATTACAGATCTTCATGTCATCTGCAAACAGACATACCTTCCCACGTAGACCCTCCATACTGTCAACAATGTAAATTCATGTTGAAGAGTATGGATCCCAGCACTGAACCCTGGGGAACCCATTCCTCACCCTTTCCTCTTTTGAGTGCACCCGATTTACCACAATCCTCTGCATCCACCCCTCTAACCAATGCTCAACCTATCTTGTGAGCTTGCTCCCCACTCCCAAGCTACGTACTTTGCCTACCAGTCTCCTGTGGGGGACAGTGTCAAAAGCCTTCCTGAAGTCTAGGAAGGCCACATTCACCACCCATCCCTGGTCCCATCTCGCCATAATTCTATTGAAGAATTCAATCAGATTGGTCTGGCAGGACCTACCATCCATGAATCCAACTAGTTGACATCCAGAAGGCACTCTTCCTCCAGATATTTAATCAGCCTTCCCTTAATAAGGGTCTCCCTTAGCTTACCCACAATGGAGGTAAGGCTAACTGGGCAATAGTTTCCTGGTTCCTCCCTTCTTTCCCCTTATGCAATGGCACCACCTCAGCCCCTTTCTAGTCCCTAGGAACCCCTCCCTTGTCCAGTGACAGATTAAATAACCTCATGAGCCGTGCCACCAAAAGCAGCTTCAGCTCTTTGTGCACCCTTGTGTGAACCCTATGCGAGCCCATTGCTTTATTCACTCACAGTTTCCCCAGTTCTTACAGTATTGTATTCACCATAAATGGGCCTGAGTCCATTTCCCTGACCTCCATTCCCCTGCTTTTCAGCTCTGGCCCTTTCCCCGTCTGGAGGAGTATGAATTAGGTAAGTCCCACTAGTCATTTTTCCTGGACTGCCCCTAGCTGCGCACTCCCCCTCCCCTAGTTTAAATCACTCCCTGTTATTTTATCTATGTATCCCTGGAGTTTCCCCCTCAGCAGTCTAGCCCCCTCATCATTGATATGCAGTCTGTCTCTCACGTACAGATGCTGGTCTACCCATGTATCCCACCACTCACCTATGCATTCGTAGCCCTCCTTTCTACAGCACTGACTCAGCCAGTGGTAAAAGTCCTTGTTTCTCAATTATCTAGTCATACTGGCAGAGTGTACTGGCAGGATTTCTGAAAAAGCTATGGACATCAGCATCCCCTTGCACCCTCCTGCTAGCTACATGAATCTCTTCTGCACCTCCTCCACCTCCTCCCTAGCTTGGTCATTTGTTCCAAGGTGTAAGACCAGGTCAGGTTCCCCCCAATTAGCCTAATGCACTCCCTAATTTTTGGTAGTGCCCTGATTGCCTCCATTCCTGGCTCACAAAACACTAACCTCCCTTTAAATGTTACTCCTTTCCTTTACCAGAGGATTCCTTTCATAATAGAGTCCCTATACATCATCATAGATTTTTTCTGCCCTAAACCCAAGGGTGCCCCTGCATGCCTGATGAAGAGGTCCTTGAGATCTCAAAGCACTGGGCTGTTATGTCTTGTTGGTATGTGACCCTGCATTTGCTGTTGTAAAAATTATTTTATATTAAGTAAAGTGGCATATTTTCTCACTAAGCCTGGAGTGTAGTCTTCATTTTTTTCTGCCCCTGCATCCCTTACCTGGCTGCTCCTGATGCTACATTCATCCCTCTGGCCACCCCTTGTCTCAACTCCTGCACCCCTATCCTTCCATCCCTCTGCCTTCCCTGATGGTTGCCTATCTCACCCCTTTCCCTCTGCCTCCTCCATTTCTCTTCTTTGCCATTACCCTTATCCCTTCCTCCCTGTATCCCATTGTCTGCCTTGTAGCCTGTGCACAGACTCCTTTCCTGCTGAATGCCTCCTGTTTCTTTCCCATACCTATTTCTGCCTTCATCCTTTCCACCTTGTCCCTTCAATGTGTAATTCTATTCCTTCAGTGTGCTCTCCCCACTGCTCTTATCAAATAACCCCTTTGTGAGATCTGCCCTTACCTCTGGCTTTGTCTGCCTTTCATGGCCCAACTCCCTGTTATCCTGAACTTCCTTAGTGGCTACTTCCTTCTGTTTTTTCATCTCCCTCAAGCACCAATACATGTTTGAGACTGTTGTGTATCTATGCTCATTTACCTTGTCACATGTTCCCATATTGCCCCTGAATCCTACCCTGGCACCTCCCCCCTGTTCCTCAGTGTATCCTGTTTGCTCCACCTCCTGTCCTCTCTTTCTTCCTGTCTCCTGTCCTCTACCTATTTATCCTCCATGTTTCTCCTTTCCCTTTTTGACCATGACATTTCCCTCTTCAGCCATAATAGTTCAGCCTCCATCCTCCTTAGCCTTTGACAAATTGGGCACTCTCAGAGCCTCCATAGAGTGATCATCAATATGGCTGTTCCACAATTGTTACACCCCACAATCCTCCTTCCACTCTGTCTCCTACACCCTCCCACCACCAGTCCTCCCTCCCCTTATGCTGTCCCTGTTCCTCTGCTTGTCATGCTCCTCTACCCTGCCCCCTCCACCAACCTCCACCTTACCTCCTCATGATCCATGCCTTCCTCTCCCTCTTGTGTCCCTTATGCTTCATGCTCCCAATTTGAACTAACAACATCAGACAAGCTGTATTCAAACCCTTCGCCCCAGGCAATCAGCGTCTTGAAACCTCAGAAACTAGCAGTGTCCTAACCCTTCATCCCATGTAATCTTCTATGCATCAAAGGAGGGCATCCATCTCCCAAAGGGGACAGATACACACTTGCTTAATACCTATAAATCAAAATCTGTACCACCTATAACATTTGTACAACCTTTAAGATGACTATTATGTTAATACCTAAAAATCAAAATGTCCCTGTACACCTTTAAGCTGACTACTTGTACAACCCTTAGGATGACCTGTAAGCTAACTATTTTGTAATACCAATAAATCACATTTCCCTTTATATTCCCTGAGGATGACCTTTAAGATGACTACTTTGTTAATACCAATAAATCAAATTTCCAATGATGTTCCAAATTTAATATCTCACCAAATCAGTGCAAGTTCATGATTTGATTGCAGTTATGACAACCCTTTATCATCTCAAGACCTTCCACCTTAATTTGTCCCTACAAATCAGTTCCCTGACCTGTAGCAATGATTGCCCTTTTCTGCAATAACTTCTTCTTCCCTCCAGAGAGCAGCACCTTCCAGTTCTCCTTGGGCTTTACTCTACCCCATTCATGATGGCCCTGCCTTTCCAGAGTATTCAACAGACGTTGGGGCTGGGGAGGATGGGTTGGACAAAACTCTCTTAGCTGCTGGCACTGGAAGTGGCTCCTGCCACTGATTCCCTCTTTTGCTGCTGCTGAGCTCCTTTACTTTTGCCATTTCATAGGATTCCTAGTAGTATACAAGCCAATCAGTCATAGTCCATGTGCTGCTTGCCCTTAACTGAAAGGGAATATCCAGTTATAGACTGCAAGGCACAGAAAGTGTCTATATCATCTTTGAATGCTGTCATATTAGCACTGCTCACCACCACCAATGGCAACCTGTTCTGTATGTCTACTACCCTTTAAGTAAAAAATCCTGCTCTTTTTTTGTTTTGCATCCTGGACCTTTTAACTGAAGCTTGAGTGATCTTTTTTTTTCCTATGTCCCTCACTGCTCAGACCCATTCTGCCTGTCATCCCCTCATGCCCAGGCTTGCTTCCCCAGGTGGGGCCACTGGGAGGGCTCCCCCTCCCAAAGGACACTGTTGGCTAGCCCCAGCTTAGCCCCTGGGTTGGGGTCATAGGAGCAGGACTCCCTAGCGGATGTTGGAAGCAGTGGAGATGGTGGTGGAAGAGCAGGTTCTCATTCTGGGGGGCTAGCTCTTTTTGGATGCTTGCCCCCTGGGGGCAGGGATGTGCAATAAAATCCACCCCACCCCCCCAAATGTGATGGCACCAGTTGCAGCAGTACCTCCACCCTCCACCAGGGGTCCGTGAAACACAGGACACTCTTCCCCCCCAGAGAAGGAGATCAGTCCCCAGGATGCTGAATCATTCTTCCCCTGGCTGGACTCCAACTCCTGAGTCTGTTCCCGAACCCAGGTCATTGCAAGTGGAAATTCAACCACTGCACTGGTGGGCCAGCCCCGTGTGATCTCTTTTTATAACCACTGGACTTAAGATTCAGACCCAGGGATTCCCACAGGTAATTGTTAGTGAAGACCCTGTTCATCAGACATGTCTCCCCTCAAATACCTATGCTCCAATGTGCATAATCCCAGAGCCTCCAATCAGTCTTCATATCTCAGATGTTTGACTTGATCATTCTAGGATCCCTTCTTTGCACCCCCTCTAGTAATGAGAATGCCAGTTTTTGCAGAAGGAAATGTGAACTGTGCACAATATTCCAAGAGTTACCTCACCAAAAATGTGTACGGGGGCATCAGTATCCTCTTATCCCTACTAGCTATTGTCTTGATATGCAACCCAGTATGCCACTAGCCCATTTTGCCATTACTAGGCAATTTTTATTCATCCTAAAGTCCCTGGTGATTTTTAACCCCAGGTCTGTCTCTTTAGTGGTCTCCCATAATTCCCTCCCCAACATGGTTTTGTGCCAGTGTATTACAGCTGCCCAGGTGAATAACAGCACATTTTCCAGGTTGAATACTATCTTATGCTCCATGGCCCAATGCTTTTATCTTGCCATTTCCAACTGTAACTTATCTCAGTTGCTGGTGCTCTGTACCACATGCCCTAGTTTGGTATTGTCAGGGAATATTGACATCCAAACCCACTCTCCACACTTCATAGATGTTTGTGTGTATATATATATGTATATATGCGTGTGTGTGTGTGTGTGTGTGTGTGTAAAAAAGAGGCATGGTCCAAGCACAGATCCCTGTGGCATTCCACTCATCACTTCTGCCCATTGTGAAGTACAACCTCTTAGACTGACTTACTGCATCTTTATGGTGAGCCATGATACTGTAGTATCCAACAAACAATATTCCCATGCATTCCTAGGTTGTTCAAGACAGCAATAAGATTTGAGGAGCTGGGGCTGATTTGGGAGATGGCAGGAAGATCAGTAACTTTCTCGGAGGTGCTTCCAGTACCCAAGGTGAGCACAGCAAGGAAGCTAAGGATAGAGAAATTTAACATGTGGCTAACGGAATGGCATCAGTCCAAGGGGTATGGGCTGGTGGTGAGATGGTGAAGGATCTGGGAGGGCAGTTATCCCTATGCTAAGGACAAGCTACACTTAAGTGAGGAGGAAAGGAGGGTATTGAAACTGAATCTGGGGGAATACTTAGCAAGAGGAAGGAGGCAAATGAGCAGGAGTCAGGCAGGATACATAGGTAGGGAAACCAAATGAGCTTAACCCCCATACCTGCAGCAAAGGACTTAGGGGGAGGTGAGGAGTGGGTGCGAGACAGAGAGAACAAGTAGAGAGAGAGAGGGAAGAAAGAGGGGTGGAAGGTGGTAACCTTGACTGTTAGGAGTCTAGGGAACAAAACAGCAGAGTTACAGGCTCTCATGGCAGATGGGGAGGTGGACATGGTGGCCATCACCGAGACATGGGCCACCAATTACCATGACTGGGAAATGGCAGTACCAGAGTATAGGATACTTCAGAGGGACAGGGTAAAAGGGAAAGAAGGGGATGTGGTACTGTACATGAGGGAAGAACTGAAGTGTATCAGGAAGGAAGAGGAGGAGGGCAGCACAGAATCATTATGGATGCAGCTCCAAGACTCAAAAATAGGACTTTCAGATGGGAGTGGTGTACAGGCCACCCTCTCAGACTGAGGAGTTAGACAGAGAACTAGTGGAACAGATGAGAAGGACCTGCGGGAAGGGCAGCACAGTGATTGTGGGTGACTTCAACATGCTGGGAGTGGATTGGGGTACCCAGCCACCAAGAATAGGAGGAAGCAAGTACTTCTGGATGCCTTCCAGGACAGATCACTATTGCAGATGATAAATGAGCCAATTAGGTTAGGAAACACCCTAGACCTCATGCTGGCAAATGGTGAGTTTGTGAGGGAACTGGGGGTGGAGGACCCGCTGATGGGGAGTGACCACCATTCAGTGTGGTTCACAATAAACATGGGGAAAGGGGGAGTAGAAATGGGCACAAGGGTGTTAGACTTCAGGAGGGCTGACTTTGGTAGGATGAGAAAACTAGTACAGGGGTATCTGGCCAGTATCTATCCAAATATTGGCACTAATCTAAAGTGTGAGGTCATTAAACTGGGAATTGAGGAGGCAACTGTAACATGTACAAGGGTCCAGAGTAAGAGGGATAGGGCCATGAAGCCTAGCCTGGTGAGCAGAGGTCATGGAAAAAGTAAGGAAGAAAAGAACCACCTTTAGAAGGTACAAAACAACAAGGAGAGAGGAGGACATAGAGGAACACCTGAAGGAGTTGAAGGAGGTGACCAGGGTAGTCAGGTCAGCCAAGGCATCCAGGGAACTCAGGCTAGCACAGGGCATCAAAGAGGGGAACCAGGACTTCTTCAGGTACATCAGGGAGAAAAGGAATTGCAAGGACCAAATAGTAAGGATAATGAGGGTTGGGAGGTGAGTGGCAACAGGGACAGATCAGGCAGAAGCATTAAAAAAGTACTTGTACTCAGTATTTACTAAAGTGAAAGGGGGAGCTTTAAACAAGGGGGTGAGAGGGTGGGCACAGGGGGGAGGAGGTGACAGATGGGAAAATCCCAGTGGGTAGAGTACTGGAGGGCTTGAGGGCACTGAGAGTGGACAAGGCACCTGGGTCAGATGGCATACATTCCAGGGTGCTGAAGGAGCTGGCAGACATCCTGGCAGAACCCTTGGCAGACCTGTTCAATGCCTCTCTGGACTCAGGAAGTGTACCTCAGGACTGGAGGATGGCATACATGGTACCCCTCCACAAGAGGAGCCCCAAGGATGAGCCAGGGAACTACAGACCAGTTAGCCTCACATCCATCTTGGAAAAGCTGATGGAGACAATCCTGAAAGAAAGGGCTGGCTTCCATCCTAGAGTCTAATGGGCTACAAGACAGCAGACAGCATGGGTTTGTCTCAAGCAGATCCTGTCAGACTAGCCTGGTAGAATACTATGACTGGGTAACCAGACAATTAGACTGGATCCATGCAGTGGATGTCCTGTACCTGGACTTCAGTAGGGCATTTGATTTGGTGCCACATGGGAGGCTAGGAAGTAAGCTGGAAGGCACAGGGGTGGGGGCAAAAATGGTGGGATGGGTAGTGAACTGTCTGCAAGGGAGACAGCAAAGGGTGGTGGTAGGAGGGGAGCTCTCATCTCCCAGGGTGCTCACAAGCAGGGTGGCACAGGGCTGTGTACTGGGGCCAGTGTTGTTTGGGATCTTCATAGCAGACATCTCAATAGGCATTAATAGCAAGATTAGTCTGTTTGCAGATGACATCGAGATGGGAGCAGTAGTGGATGACTTAGAAGGGTGGCAGGGGTTGCAAGATGATCTGGCAAAACTGGAAGCCTGGTTGGACACTTGGCAGCTGGGGTTCAATGCCAAGAAATGCAAGGTGCTACACTTCGGCACAAAAATCCCCAAGGAGGAGCTACTAGCTACAGGAGATTCAACTAGCCAAGATGGAAGAGAAGACGACTCTGGGGGTGATCATAACAAGAGCATGAACAACTCAGCAAAGATAGAAAGGTAGCTGCAAAGACTAACAGGATGTTGGGTTGTATTGCCAGAGGCACATCCTCCAGGAGGGGGAGGTGATCCTGCCAATATTCAGGTCACTGGTTAGACCACACCTGGAGTACTGTGTGCAGATCTGATGACTGTACCTGAAGAAGGACATTAGGTTACTGGAGGGGCTGTAGTGCAGGGCAACAACATTTATCCAGGAGCTAGGGAACTTACACCACGAGAGCAGGCTGAGGGAGTTGAACATGTACTCCCTGAAGGAGAGGAGGAATGGGGGGGAAATAATTGAAACCTTCAAGTACATGAAGGTAATAAATAAGACTGGCACAGAGGGGCTTTTCAAATTAAGGAGGGGAAGGGACATTCAAGGGCATGATCTGAGATTGGAAGGGGGAAGGTTCAGGAGGGAAATGAGGAGACAATTTTTATAGAGAGGGTGGTGTCTGGGTGGAATGCATTGCCAGAGGAAGTGGTATTCTGTAGAACAGTGGACTGTTTCAAAAGGAGATGGGACAAGGTAAGAGGGAAGGTTACAGCAGGGGAGGGAGGGGCAGCTGCAGTATAAGGGCTGCTACCTGCACAATCGAGCAGACTTGATAGACCATAAGGCCTTTATCTGCTGGCAATTTCATATGTTATATTTTCGTATGATAAGTTCCTTGTGTGACACCTTATTGAATGCCTTACTGAAGTCCAGGAAGATCACATCGACAGGGAGTCCTCTGTCCACTTAACTGCTCACACCCTCTTAAAACTGTAGTAAATTAGTTTGGCAAGACCTGCCAGAGGTGAATCCATGGTGAAACCTATCACAAGCATCTGTTTTGGAAACATTGTACTTTTATCTCTTTGTATGTTTTGTCTTCCCTCCCCACTGACGTGGAACCTTTGTAAATGAGCTGTCTGTACTCAGAGATACTGTAATCCAAGAATGAATAAATAAAAGCATTCATGTCACTTAAATGTTCCTCAATTGTTTCCTTTAAAATTCCTTGGGTACTTTACTCAAAACTGACATTAAACTGACAGATCTGTAGTTACTGTTCTCCTCCTTGCTTCCTTTCTTGAATACATGTACCACAGTTGCCTCCCTCCATGTGCTGACCACTTGACCTGAATTTAATGACTCCTGATAGATTTTAGTTATTGGTCCTGCTAATTCCTTTGCCAACTCATAAAGAACACGTGGATGAACTGGAGACTTATTGACATCAATACACCTTATCATTTTCTTGATGTCCTCTACCTTTTATGTTCTAGGCAACTCACAAGAAGTTATTCCACCCCAGCCACCATGTCTGTTTTAATGTTAAAATCTGACACAAAGTACTCATTCAGTATATTGTCCGTTATTAGCGCCCTGTTTTTGTTAATCATTGGGCCAACCTGTGCATTTCTTAAAAAGCATACACACAGATGGGTTACTAAATCTCCTAGCATCTCGAGGCTCAAGGTTTACTGCCTGTTTGGAAGGGAGATACTAATGAACATACATGTGTTACACAGTAAATACCCATCACTCAGGTACATATATAGAATCCATAAGGATATGTCCAAAATTAATGTAAAACTTCTTAAATGGAGCTATCATTTAAGAAGTTTGATTCCTATGGGACTTAATGATGAACTGGACTTCAAAGTGTTCTTATAAAGTGGACAATGGTACCATTGCATACCTGGGAGCACTGAACTCTGGGTAAGGGTGAAACGGGGGGGTGACAATTGCATTTCAGAAGGTGCTTGACTCCTCCAAGGTGAAGGCGGAACATTGAGGTGGCCTATTAGATGCCAAGAAGTGCTTCACTGTAAGGGGTGAGGCTGGGAACAATGGCAAGGAGGAGGTGACAATGTCCACATAAGTGACATCACTGTCTAATCTTAGATACAATCCAGTCACAGACACAGTTAGGGCCCAATCCAAAAAAGACACCCCAAATACTTCTCAATGGTACATATCTGTCATGCAGTGCCCTCAACCCTTGAATGCCAGATCAAACGCTGACATCCAAAGACCCTCACTCCTTCAGGATATATGCTCTCAGGAATGAACAAAGTAGCCAAGGGGTTGATGGGGAAGTGTGGGACGAGGACTCAAGGCATCCAAATGTCTGCATGACAGTGGATATCCTTTATCAAATTGAGGAGAGGACTGTAACAGTCAGTATCACAAAATTCAACATCTTATCTTCATAAATAAATTTACAATGCATACAATCATTTCCAGACAACAGATGAATCAGTTTTGTGTTACACTAAATCACCGATTTGATCTATAAATTCAGAATAGTCTTGCTGGTGAAAGTTGGAATTTCACTTCCTCAATATTTATAATTTAGTTTGGCATATTGCTGGAAAATGCTAGCTTGAACCATGGAATGAGCATGCATATTGTGAATTGACATGATGGCCAATGGAATATTATGGCAAATGTTATTTTCATATTATTTTCTAGAATTGTGGCATAGTTGTGATGAACTTTTAAAGTTTATAAGATAACCTTTAGAATTACACTGCCTTGTTTGGGGTAAATAAGTGTAATATTATGCAAACAATATAATTAACTTCACCAATACTGGATTACATGCTTTAAATATATTCTTACAGGGTAAGATAATAAAGGCGATGATTTGCATTATATTCTAATAGTATTTGTTTTTTTCACTTCATGGCAGGTCAAGTGGGGCTCCTGTTATCTGATTGCAAAGATGTCAGTTTTTAACCCACTACACCATGATTAGATTGTTTGGATAAGCTTATTGGTCAGTGATCAAATCCACAATATATTCTTGTATCAGGCTGCACATATAAGGTGAGTGCAGTGTCTGTGATAACATTATTGAAAGCTGTGAGGTTGAAATTACTTGTAGAAAGATCTAGTAAGTAGGGGGAGTGGCTTAGCTAGAAGGAAACTACATTTAAAGACTGCCTTAGAAATATTTTGCTAGTAGCTTGGCAGAAGACACCAGGAGAAAGGACTGCTGTGTGACTGGACTTCTCTACTGGGACTATATTGCCCTCCTTCCCTCCCCTCCAAAGCTAGTTCTACTTTTATAGGCACAGGATTTGACTGACAACAGGAACTTCCTGTTTGGGAGCATTAAGTGAGTGATCACAGAGCCACCAAAGACCCACCATCCTAGAAGGGCAAGAGTAGCTCTCCGGCCCCCTCTAGCTGCTGGAGGTCTGCCTCTGAGCAAGTAAGGGGTCTACTGAGAAATATTGGATATTCTTGTCTCAGAATAGGACAATCAGGAGCTTAAAGGGCACACAGGCAGAAAATAAGGAGAGAGAGAAAAACAGAGGAAAGATTAAGGATTGCAAACACTTAAGGGGCCAGAAATAAGACATGATGGGAGTAGTGCAGTGCAGTGGCTGTGGAGCAGCAGTCTTCCGGGAGACGTTCTGGAGGATGCAGTGTTGTCTCATCTGCAGGCACCTCTCTGGGCTGAGGGAGGAGGTTGCTCATCTCCAGGCTGAGTTGGCCAGGATTTGTGGGACCTACTCTTCCATCCAGGGACAACCAGTGCCACTGCAGTTGCTTCAGAGGTTGCCAGTTGGACCACAGTGGGCTCAGGGAGGGTGAGGGTGGTGGAACAGAGGTGCATACCTCCAGCTGTAAATCTCCACAATTCCTATGCCATTCTGGCAAAGTGTGGTTCCTCTATGGAGGCACCCACAGTGGAGACCAAGGAGGATGCTGGGAACCTCCACAAAGGAGACCCACAGGAGGGTGGCAGGGGACTCCGCAGGGGAAAAAAACAACTCTTGGTGGGAGACTCCATTGTTAAGAAGGTAGAACTTTGGGAGGAAGGCGAGATGGAGGTAAGGTGCCTGCCTGGCGCCATGGCTTGGAGGGACAGGGAGCGAATCCTCAGGATTGCCAGAGCAGCTGAACAGGGGATGGAGCTGGATGTCATTGTCCACCTAGGGACAAATGACCTGGCTAAGAAAGGGATTAGAGAAGTGCATAAATAGTTTGTGGAATTGGGGAAGGGCCTTAGACAAGTAGCACACACGGTAACCTTCTCAGAGGTGCTGCCCATCTATGGTGTAGGAGAGGCTAGGGTGTTCTGCACCATGGGATTCAATCAGTGGTTGAAAAACTGGTGTGGAGCTCAAGGATTTGGCTTCATTGGAGACTGGGGGTCCACCTGGAGTGGTGCAAGCCTATACTGGCATGATGGGTTGTATCTGTCCAGGAGGGGAACCAGGATCCTAGGGGATAGGTTTAAATGCTTCATTGGCAAGCATTTAAACTAGCCAAGGGAGGAGGCACTGGAAAGGAGAAGGGAAATCCTAGCCCCCCCCAAAATAAATCACAGTAGTAAGTGTGGTAAACACCAACATAGAGGTGTCGATAGGGAGAAGGGCAAGGGTAAATGGAGAAAGTGACAAAGGCAAGAAGGACAGGGATGGGGCAAAAAGGAGTAAGGCCATCAGGAAATGGAGGGTAATGAGAACCAATGCCCATAGTCTGGGCAACAAGCTCCCTGAGCTGGTGGCCTTGATGGAAGATGGATGCCTGGATATTGTAGCAGTCACAAAAACATAGTACACAGAGAACCATGACTGGGATGTTAACATACCAGGGTACATAACCTACAGGAGAGACAGTCAGGGGAAAAGAGGCGGAGGAGTAGCTCTCTATGTAAAGGAAGGGATAAAAGCAACTGAACAAAAGAGTAAACAGGGAGGAGAGGAGGCACTGTGGGTCACCTTGGAGACTGGAAAGGGCACTAGAATCCACACAGGGGTTGTGTACAGACCCCCATGTCAGGGAGAGGGAACAGACAAGGATATGATAGAAGGCATTCTTAGAATGGCAGAGAAAGGGGAAATACTGTTGATGGGAGACCTGAATATGCCAGATGTTAACTGGAGCACATTTGCTGCAGCCACATCCAAGAGCAGGGCCATTCTTGATTCCCTACAGGTGGCAGGCCTCAGACAGCTAGTTTCAGAACCCACTCCTGAGGGAGCAATCTTAGACCTCAAACTCTCAAACAGGGGCAGTGAGAGGATCTCAGATCTAGAAGGGGGTTGCCATCTGGGAACAAGTGACCATCAAACAGTGTGGTTCACATTAAACTAGCTACAGAGTCAAGCCATACAAAAGTGAGGGTACTGGACTTCAGGAGGGCTGACTTTGGCAAGATGGGAGAGTGCCTCAGAAAAGCACTAGCAAACAGGCTAGAAGGAGGTGTGGAGCAACAATGTGGAATCATCAAAACTGCCATCACAGAGGCAACAAGCCTTTGAGTGAAGCAAATAAACAAATCAAAATGAAAGAAAAAGCCACTATGGTTCTCAAAAGAGGTGGCTGTGAAAGTCAGGAAGAAAAAAGATACCATTCCAGAAGTATAAGAAAACACAGAAAGAGCAGGACAGAGAACTGTACCAGTTGATGCAGAAGGAAGCAGGGAAGGAAGTCAGAATAGCAAAGGTTCAAACTGAGAAAAAGATAGCCAACTCAGTTAAGAAGGGGGATAAAACCATTTATAGGTACATCAGAGAGCGTAGAAAGACAAAGGGAGGGATAGTGAGGCTGAATAGAATGAACGGTTGGTGGGCAGAGGGGGACAGTGAAAAAGCAGGGATACTGAATGAATATTTCTGCTCAGTATTCACAAAAAGAGAGGGGGAAGTGCCTAATCCAATTAACAAATGCACTCTTGATAGGGGGGTCGATCCCAGTCCTTTCACAGAAGAAAGGGTTCTGCAAGAACTCCTAAAACTGAAGGTGGAAAAAGCAATGGGGCCTGATGGAATTCACCCCATAATTCTAAAATAATTAAGGGGGGAACTAGTGAAACCACTGGCAACTCTTTTTAATAAATCATAGGAGGATGGTGTGGTACCCAAGGACTGGAGGAAGGTGGATGTGATTCCCCTTCACAAAAGTGGGACCAAGACAGAGGCAGGAAACTACAGACCTGTCAGTCTGACCTCTGTGGTAGGAAAAGTGATGGAGTCACTTCTGAAGGAAAGAATAGTTGAGTACCTAGAGGCCAGTGAGGCACAGGACCCAAGGCAGCATGGGTACACAGTGGGAAGGTCATGTCAAACGAATGTAATAGATTTCTTTGACTGGGTGACCAAAGTAGTAGACCAGGGAGGAGCTGTGGACATGGCATACCTAGACTTTAGCAAGGCATTTGACATAGTCCCACACAAAAGATTAATAGTCAAATTAACCAGCCTGGGAGTGGGTACCAGGGTGGTAGCCTGGGTAAAACATTGGTTAGACAACAGGACACAGAAAGTAAATGTAAATGGAATCCACTCTGAAGAAAGAGGGCTTACTAGTGGGGTACCACAGGTTCAGTATTGGGTCCAGTCCTTTTTAATGTCTTCATAAGTGACATTGCAGAGGGACTGGAAGGAAAAGTATGCCTCTTTGAAGATGACACAAAGATCTGCAACAAGGTTGATACACAAGGAGGCGTGGAAAGGATGAGAAGGGACTTGGCAAGGTTGGAGGAATGGTCAGAAGTATGGCAGCTAGGATTCAATGAAAAGAAGTACAAAATAATGCACCTGGGAAACAAGAACCCAGGGGAAGAATACACAATGGGGGGAAGGTATAACAATAACAAAAAAGGAAAGGGACCTTGGGTAATCATATCAGATGACCTTGAAGTTAGCAAGCAATGTGAGAAGGCAGTAGGGAGGGCTGGGTGTATACTTGGATGCATAGGAAGAGGCATCAGCAGCAGAAAACAGGAAGTTGTTATCCCTCTGTACAGACAGTTGGTGAGACCCCATCTGGAGTACTGTAGCCAGTTCTGGAGACCCCATCTCCGCAAGGACATAGACAGGATAGTGGCAGGCCAGAGGAGGGCAACTAAAATGGTGCAGGGTCTGCAAGAAAAGCCGTATGAGGAGAGAGTAATGGAGCTTAATATGTATACCCTTGAGGAAAGAAGGGGGGGCATGATAGAAACTTTTAAGTACCTCAGTGGAATCAACAAAGTCCAAGAGGGTAGCATCTTTCAGAAAAAGAGACGTGCAAGAACTAGGGGACACAATTTAAAGATAGAAGGGGGGTGGTTCAGGGGCAATGTAAGGAAGTATTATTTCACAGAGAGGGTGGTGGATGCATGGAACAGTCTTCCTGAGGAGGATGTGGGGTCTAAAATGTGGGAGAATTTAAGAATGCATTGGACAGACATAAGGCAATTATTGTGGGGGGTAGGAAGAAATAGGATGTTGGTTAACTAGGATCTGCGGCCTATCCTGTAGGTAGGGAAATGGGCAGACTAGATGGGCCAAGCAGTCTTTATCTGCCGTCAAAGTCTATGTTTCTATGTTTCTATTGCAAGGTTATATTTAATTTGTATATATTTATGTTGAAGTCATTGTAACCACTGTATCACCCCGATGAAGTAGCAAAGAGGCATGAAATACTGACTGTTTGATCATTTGGAGAAACAGTAAGATGGATGCATTGGACAATAAAGAGGAGCTGAGCCTTTCCTCTGAAAGCAGAATAAATAACTGAGGAAGACATTTGCAGCCCTATCCCTCATTTGGTAGGCAAGCCATAACCCTTGCCACAGTCAATAAAACATATCAATGAATGTCGTACACAAATGTGTTTGTAGGGAAAATTAGAACCACAGCAAAACTGAGGATCATATGCTAGGAATGATGTCTAAGAAACATTACTGCACCATGAGAAAGGTATCAGTTTACAAAGGAATTCAACATTTCTCTGTCAAAAGGATGCATTCAAAGATCTACATGTATTTCCCTCACCACCTACCATCTGTTAGCAGACCTTGACCACTATCATGGAGTGACTATTGGAGACCATCAGTAATTCACAATAAGGCAGTCATAATCACAAGCTAAAGTAATAGTGGATGCTCTGTGATTTTTGTGTGAATAAATACTAAAATAGTAAGCAGGTTTTTTTTATTTTTATTTAAAGAATACATGGCAGGAGAAGACTAATTAAAAGCACAAAAAGATGAGAGCAAGCATAAGGAAGTTTTATTAATGACATTTTGTGTATACAATACATACTTTACCTGGGATTGTTAAATAATGAATACAACAAAACTATAAAGGTTGAATGGACTATTTGTTATCTCTGAGATTAATGGAAATGAACATAGCAGTGTAGAATTTTACGGCAGATAAGGACTGTTTGAACAACTCAGTCTGCATATTTTTCTCTACCTACTTACTGCCACAGACCCCAATTGATCTACAGTTCTTTCTCCCACCCCCTTCTTTTCCATTACATTTCCCTTGTGCATGTCCAATGCATTCTTGATCCCACCACTGTGTTTGCCCTCACCACCTGCACTGGAAGACAGTTTCTGGTATCCACCACTCTTTCTCTGAAGAAGTACCTCCTATCATCTCTCCTGATCCTAACCCCCTTCAGCATTATCACATGTCCTCCTCATCTTGAGCACCTTATGTTCTGAAAAATACTAACCTCCTTTATCTTATTTATCCATGTAACATATTTAAAGGTCTCTGTAATATTCCTCCTCTCCCTTCTTTCTTCCAAGGTGAAAATATTGAGGTCCGTTGGTCTCTCCTACATAGAGCTTTTAATGCAGACCCTGCACCATTTTACTTGCCCTCTTCTGGACCACGTTCACTCTATTCATGTCCTTCTGGAGATGTGGTCTCCAGATCTGGACACAGTACTCTATGTGGGATCTTATCAGTGATCTGTATAGAAGCAACACCACCTCCCTCTTTCTGTAGGCGATATCCCTCTCTTTGCACTCCAGCATCACATTAGCCTTTTTGACTGCCTTGTCACACTTCCAGGCCACCTTTAGGTCATCAGATATGATTAACCCAGGTGTCTTCCCTAATTGGTAGTTCTCAATACCACTCCACCAATTTTGTACTGTGCCATGGATTTCTGTGAACTAAGTAAATTATTTTGCATGTTTTCACATTGAAACCCAGCTGCCATACCATTTCTCAGTTCTTTAGTTTTCTCAGGTCTCTGCTCATCCTTTCCATGGGGTAAGATAATGGCAGATAAGATAATAACTTTGGAGGCAGTATAGCACAGTCGTCTAAGGCTCTGAGCTGCAAATCTGGTGACATCCAGCAGACCAGACCTGGGGTTTGAATCCACAGCTTCCACGTGCATACTGTGTCACTTAACTTCCTTCTGCTCCCAGGTCACTCCTGTAAAAAAGCTTTCAGCTTAGTGTGCTATTCCTGGTTAAACAACTTAAAAAAAAACTTAATAAAGGTGATGATTTGCATTATATTCTAATAGCATGTGTATTTTATCTCATGGCCAGTCATGTGGGGCTCCTCTTGTCTGACTGCAAATATGTCAGTTTTTAACCCACTACACCATGATTAGATTGTTTGGATAAGCTTAGTGGTCAGTGATCAAACCTACAATATATTCTTGTATCAGGCTGCACATATAAGGTGAGTGCAGTGTCAGTGATAACATTATTGCAAGGTTATATTTAATTTGTATATATTTATGTTGAAGTCATTGTAACCACTATCACCCTGATGAAGTAGCGAAGAGGCATGAAATACTGACTGTTTGATCATTTGAAGGAACAGTAAGATGGATACATAGGACAATAATGAGGAGCTAAGCCATTCCCCTGAAAGTGGAATAAATAATTGGGGAAGACATTTGCAGCCCTATCCCCTCATTTGGTAGGCAAACCATAACCCTTGCTACAGTCAGTAAAACATACCAATGAATGTTGTACACAAATGTGTTTGTAGGGAAAATTAGAACCACAGCAAAACTGAGGAACATACGCCAGAAACTATTTCCAACAAACATCAGTGTATCATGAGAAAAGTGTCAATTTGAAGAGGGATTCAAAGTTTCAGTGTCAAAAGGATGCATTCAGAGATCTACATGTATTTCCCTCACCAACTACCATCAGTCAGCAGACCTTGACCACCGTCATGGAGTGACTATTGGAGACCATCAGCAATTCGGTATGCTCCCTGAACAGTGACATTTCTCTGGTGACAGGCATCAATATCGACAACAGCACCATGCAGCCATAGAAGTGTTGCTGGGACTGGGCAACCCCTTCCCCCGACCTACACCCTCTCCTCGAACTAACTCAGACCTGGAGTTAGAATCCAAAAATACAGGGGGTGCTCTGACCACTGAAGAAAAAACACACATTGAAGTGTGTGGCTCCATGCAGACTGCAAATCACAGTCAACATGGAGCCTGGCATTGTGATGCCGGTCAACGTGTTTCTTGTCGAACTGGCATCGTAAAGCCCAGCAATTCACAATAAAGCAATCATAATAACAGGCTAATGTAATAGTGGACATTCGGTGATTGATGTGTGAATAAATGTAAAAATTGTAAGCAGTTTTGTTTAATTTATTTTAAGAATACATGACTGAAGATTAATTAAAAGCAGAAAAAGATGACAGCAAGCAGAAGGAAGTTTTATTAATGACATTTTGTGTATACAATACATACTTTACTTGAGACTATTAAATATGAATACAACAAAACCAAAGGTTCAATGGGCAAGCTATTTGTGATCTTTGTGATGAATGGAAATGAGCATAGAAAAATAAAATTTGACGGCAGATAAGGACCGCTTGAACCACCCAGTCTGCATATTTTTCCTTACCTACTTATCACCATAGACACTAATTGATCTGCAGTTCTTTCTCTTCACCCCCCCTCCTTTCCACTACAGTTCCTTTGAGCATAACCCATGCATTCTTGATCCCACCACTGTTTTTGCACTCACCACCTGCGCTGGAAGACAGTTCCGGGTATCAGCCACTCTTTATCTGAAGTATTTCCACACACCTCTCCTTATCCTACCCCCTCAGCATTATGGCATGTCCTCTTGTTCTTGAGCACCTTTTTTCTGAAAAATACTAACCTCCTGTATATTATTTATCCGTGTGACATATTTAAAGGTCTCTGTAATACTCCTTCTCCTTTCACACCTCTCCCTCCTCTCTTCCAGAGTACAAATATTGAGGTCCCCTAGTCTCTCCTGTATAGGGCTTCTGATGCAGATCATGCCCCATTTTTCTTGCCTTCTTCCAGACGACCCCCACTCTGTTCATATTCTCCTGGAGATGTGGTCTCCAGAACTGGACACAGTACTCTATGTGGTATCTTACCATTGATCTGTATTGAAGCAACACCACCTCCCTCTTTCTGCAGGTGATACTCCTCCCTTTGTACCCCAGCATTACAGTAGCCCTTGTGACTGCCTTGTCTCTCTTCCAGGTCACCTTTAGGCCATCAGATATGATTACCCCAGGTCTCTTCCCTGCTTGGTAGTTCTCAATACCACTCCACCAATTGTGTACTCTGCCATGGATTTCTGTGAATTAAGTACACTATTGTGCATGATTTCACATTGATACCCAACTGCCATATCATTGATCAGTCTTCTAGTTTCCTCAGGTTTCTGCTCATCCTGTCCACCCCCTCCTGGAGTGTTCACCATATTGCAGATGTTGGCAAAATTCACAAAGCGGCAGACCTTCCCTGCCAGCTCCTCTGCAGTGTCACTTATAAAGACATTCAAAAGGACACGACCCAGCACTGATCCCTGAGGCACCTCACTGGTCACCCTCCCTTCCTCGGATTGATCTCCATTTACCACCACCCTCTGTTGTCTATCACCTAACCAATTTCTTGTTCAGTTTATCACCTTTGGGCCCATTCCTAAACTACCCAGCTTGTTTACTAGTCTGCTATGTGGAACAGTGTTGAAAGCCTTATTAAATGCTAAGTAGGCCGCATTCATTGCTCTACCCTGATCTAATATGTTTGTCACCTAGACATAGAAATCTATTAGACTCATTTGACATGCTCTCCCTCCCATGAACCCATGCTGCCTCAGATATTTGTCACATACTTGATTCAAGATATTCCACAATCCTTTCCTTCAGCAATGATTTCCGTTAACTTTCCCACCACCAGTGTCAGGCTGACAGGCCTATAATTGTCATCTGGTGTTTGTCTCTCTAGTAATTGCTACTCTACTTTGCTTTATACAAGTAGTTGTTAACACGTTCCTGTGGTCCATATTTTCAGATCCTTTAAAACCATCATAGAGTTCACCACTGGTTTGGCATTTTTTATGAAATAGATGGGTATACCTGTATTCTGTTATACATACAGAAGCAAGCACAAATGAAATGTTTGTTTTTTTCCTTTTCAAGCAGGATATCTTTCCTGATGTTCTAGAAGCTACAGCTGTTATGTAAATGACTTTAATGAAGCACCATCTGTGAATGAGTCAGCCTTCAGTTATTATAGGAGCTATCGTTTGATGAACTTGCAGGTTGCATGCAATGAAGTCCAAAATTTCTAGGTCTGAATCACGATTCAGATATAACAAATGAAGTATAATATACCATTTGATTAACATGTTCCTGGCTGAATGTCACATTCAAATGTTTGATTTTCCCCATACATAGCATTGTATTGAGGTATTAGAGTATTTTTATCACTTTTTCTTCAAAAAGGTCTGCATAATTATTTGTTATATGAATTATGCTATCTAATTTTTACATGATGATATAAGTAAAGCCCAAAGTTGGGCTGGTAGTATATCCTAGAGGTTAAAGCAATGAACTGCGAATGAGCTTTGTATGTGCAGCAGACTTGGGTTTTGATTCCACAGTCTCTGCTTGCATACAGTGTGACCCTGAGCAAGTCAATTAACCCTCCATTGTTCCCAGGCTGCACCTAGAAATGAGCTTCAGAACAGTATGTATTTCCCAGCCTAAAACTGTAAAATAAAAGTAAAAAATTACAGTCTGGAACCTGAAAAGTAGTAGTACTACTAGTATTTTTATTTCTTTGACACTCAATCCTTACAAAACAACATACATACTTTCCAGCACCACAGTTTGGTAAATAACAGCGAAGACTAAAATGCAGCATTGTTACGGTAGGTCTTAAACATAGGAGGGGTATGACAGTCAATAAAGGTTTTGGTCTTAGAAACATAGAAACATAGACTTTGATGGCAGATAAGGACTGATTGGCTCACCTAGTCTGCCCATTTCCCTACCTACATGATAAGCCGTAGATCCTAGTTAACCAACAGCCTATTTCTTCCTACCCCCAAAAAGAATTGCCTTATGTCTGTCCCATGTATTTTTGAATTCTCCCACAGTTCTAGACCCCACAACCACCTCAGAAAGGCTGTTCCATGCATTCACTACCCTATCTGGGAAATAATACTTCCTCACATTGCCCCTGAACAGCCCTCCCCTCTATCTTTAAATTGTGTCGTCTTATTCTTGCATGTCTTTTTCTGAAAGATGCTACCCTCTTGGACTTTGTTGATTCCACTGAGGTACTAAAACGTTTGTATCATGTCCCCCCTCTCCCTTCTTTCCTCAAGGGTATACATATTAAGCTCTTTAGGTCTTTCCTCATATGGCTTCTCTTGCAGACCCTGCACCATTCTAGTTGCCCTCCTCTGGACTGCTTCTATCCTGTCTATGTCCTTGTGGAGATGTGGTCTCCAGAACTGGATGCAGTACTCCAGACGGGGTCTCACCAACTGTCTGTACATAGGGATAACAACTTCCTGTTTTCTGCTGCTGATACCTCTACCTATGCAACCCAGTATACCCCCAGCTCTCCCTACTGCCTTCTCACATTGCTTGCTAACCTTAACGTCATCTGATATGATTACCTCTAGGTCCCTTTCCTTTTTTGTTTTTGTTACTACGCCCTCCATTGTGTAATCTTCCCCTGGGTTTTGTTTCCCAGGTGCATTATTTTGCACTTCTTTGCATTGAATCCTAGCTGTCATATATCTGACCATTCCTCCAACCTTGCCAAGTCCCTTCTCATCCTTTCCACACCTCCTTGTGTATCAACCCTGTTGCAGGTCTTTGTGTCAACTGCAAAGAGGCATACTTTTCCTTCCTGTCCCTGTGCAATGTCACTTATAAAGACATTAAAAAGTACTGGACCCAGTACTGAACCCTGTGGTACCACACTAGTAACCCCTTTTTCTTCAGAGTGGACTCCATTTACATTTACCTTCTGTGTCCTGTTGTTCAGCCAATGTTTTACCCAGGCTACCACCCTGGGACCCACTCCCAGGCTGGTTAATTTGACTATTAATCTTTTGTGTGGGACTATGTCAAATGCCTTGCTAAACTCTAGGTAGGCCATGTCCACAGCCCCTCCCTGGTCTACTACTTTGGTCACCCAGTCAAAGAAATCAATTAGATTCATTTGACATGACCTTTCCGCTGAGAACCCATGCTGCCTTGGATCCTGTGCCCCACTGGCCTCTAGGGTACTCAACTATTCTTTCCTTCAGAAGTGATTCCATCACTTTCCCTACCACAGAGGTCAAACTGACTGGTCTGTAGTTTCCTGCCTCTGTCTTGGTCCCACTTTTGTGAAGGGGAATCACATCTGCCTTCCTCCAGTTCTTGGGTACCACACCATCCTCCCATGATTTGTTAAAAAGGATAGTCAGTGGTGTTACTAATTCTTCCCTTAGTTCTTTTAGAATTCTGGGGTGAATCCCAGCAGGCCCCATTGCTTTATCCTCCTTCAGTTTTAAGAGTTCTTTCAAAACTCTTTCTTCAGTGAAAGGACTAACATCAACCCCCCTATCCAGAGTGCTTCTATTGACCGGATTAGGTATTTCCCCCTGCTTTTCCACTGTGAATACTGAGCAGAAGTATTCATTCAGTATCCCTGCTTTTTCACTATCCCCCTCTGCCCACCCACTGTTCATTCTATTCAGCCTCACTATCCCTTCCTTTGTCTTTCTACGCTCCCTGATGTACCTATTTAAGGCTTTATCCCCCTTCTTAACTGAGTTGGCTGTCCTTTCCTCAGTCTGTGCCTTTGCTATTCTGGCTTCCCTCCCTGCTTCCTTCTGCCTTAACTGGTACAGCTCTCTGTCCTGCTCTTTCTGTGTTTCCTTATACTTCCGGAATGCTATCATTTTCTCCCTGACTTTCCCCGCCACCTCTTTTGAGAATCATAGTGGCCTTTTCTGTCATTTTGATTTGTTTATTTGCTTCACACAAAGGCTTGTTGCCTCTGTGATGGCAGTTGTGATGATTCCCCATTGTTGCTCCACCCCCTTCTGGCCTATTTGCTGGTGCTTTTCTGAGGCACTCTCCATCTTGCCAAAGTCAGCCCTCCTGAAGTCCAGTACCCTCACTTTGTATGTCTTGACTCTGTAGCTGAGTTTAACATGAACACACTGTTTGATGGTCATTTGTTCCCAGATGGCAACCACTTCTAGATCTGAGATCTCTCACCATCCCCATTTGAGAGTATGAGGTCTAAGACTGCTCCCCCTCGAGGCATGCCACCTGTAGGGCATCGAGAATGGCCCTGCTCTTGGATGTGGCTGCTGCAAGTGTGCTCCAGTTAACATCTGGCATATTCAGGTCTCCCATCAACAGTATCTCCCCTTTCTCTGCCATCCTAAGAATGCCTTCTATCATATCCTTGTCCATTCCCTTCCCCTGATGTGGGGGTCTGTATACAAGCCCTGTGTGGATTGTGGTGCCACTTTCAGTCTCCAAGGTGACCCACAGTGCTTCCTCTCCTCCCTGTTTACTCTTTTGTTCAGTTGCTTATATCCCTTCCTTTACATTGAGAGCTACTCCTCCCCTTCTTCTCCCCTCCCTTTCTCTCCTGTAGGTTATGTACCCTGGTATGTTAACATCCCAGTCATGGTCCTCTGTGTACCATGTTTCTGTGACTGCTACGATATCCAGGCATCCCTCTTCCATCAAGGCCACCAGTTCAGGGAGCTTGTTGCCCAGGCTATGGGCATTGGTACTCATTCTCCTCCATTTTCTGATAGCCTTACTTCTTTTTGGCCCATCTCTGTCCTTCTTGCCTTTGTCACTTTCTCCATTTACCCCTGCCCTTCTCCCTATCGACACCTCTACGTTGGTGTGTGCTGCACTTACAACAATGACTTTTTGGGGGGGCTAGGATTTCCCTGCTCCTTTCCAGTGCCTCCCCCCTTGGCTAGTTTAAATACCTGCCAATGAAGCATTTAAACCTATCACCTAGGATCCTGGTTCGCCTCCTGGACAGATGCAGCTCATCAAGTCAGTATAGGCTTGTATCACTCCAGGTGAATCCCCAGTCCCTAATGAAGCCAAATCCCTGAGCTCTACACCAGTTTTACAACCACTGATTGAATCCCATGGTGTGTAGCACCCTAGCCTCTTGTACGCCATAGACAGGCAGCACCTCTGAGAAGATTACCATGTGTGCTACTTGTCTAAGGCCCCTCCCCAATTCCACAAACTCTTCCTGCACTGCTCTGATCCCTTTCTTAGCCAAGTCATTTGTCCCTAGGTGAACAATGACATCCAGCTCCCTCCCCTGTGCAGCTGCTCCGGCAATCCTGAGGATTTGGTCCCCGTCCCTCCAAGCCATGGCACCAGGCAGGCACCTTACCTCCCTCTCCCCCTCCTCCCCCAGTTCTACCTTCCTAACAATGGAGTCCGCCACCAGGAGTTGTTTCCTTCCCCTGTGGGGTCCCCTGCCACCCTCCTGTGGGTCTCCATTTTGGAGGTTCCCAGCGTCCTCCTTGGTCTCCACTGTGGGTGCCTCCATAGAGGAACCACACTTTGCCAGAATGGCATAGGAATTGTGGAGAGGTACAACTGGAGGGATGCACCTCTGTTCCACCACCCTCACCCTCCCTGAGCTCACTGTGGTCTAACCTCTCCTCCTTCCTAGCAACCTCTGAGGCAATGGCAGTGGCCCTTGTGGTCTCTGGATGGAAGAGGAGGTCCCACTAATCCTGGCCAACTCAGCCTGGAGATAAGCAACCTTGCCCCTCAGCCCAGAGAGGTACCTGCAGATAGGACAACACTGCATCCTCCAGAACATCTCCCAGAAGACTGCTGCACCACAGCCACTGCACTGCACCACTCCCATCATGTCTTATTTCTGGCCTCTTCACTATTGTTTGTAATCCTTTTTTTTCCCATGTTTTTTCCCTTCTCTCTCTACTTACTTACTGCCTCTATGCTCTTTAAGCTCCTGATTGTCCTGTTCTAAGACAAGAAGATCTTATATTTCTCAGTAGACCCCTTAACTTGCTTAGAGGCAGACCTCCAGCAGCTAGAGGGGGCAGGAGAGCTACTCTTGCCCTTCTAGGATGGTGCATCTTTGATGACTCTGTGATCACTCACTTTCTGCACCAAAACAGGAAGTTCCTGTTATTAGTCAAATCCTGTGCCTATAAAAGCAGAACTAACTTTGGGTGGGAGGGTAGGTGGTCAATACAGTTTTTTAGAAGAGTTCTACTTCTTTAGTCCCAGTAGAGAAGTCCAGTCACACAGCACTCCTTTCTTCTGGTGTCCTCTGCCAAGCTTCTGACAGAATCTTTCTAAGACAGTGTTTAAATCTAGTTTCCTTCTAGCTAAGCCACTCCCCCTACTTACTAGATCTTTGTACAAGTAATTTAAACTGCACAGCAATCAAGCCCCTTCAGCCACCTGTGATTTACACCTAGATAACTGTTCAGATAACCACTTTAGCTAACTGAGACAAACACACTAATTTTTTGCTTGTTTGTTTTTTTACCCTAAATTAAAGGTCCCAGTAGAAGAGTTCTACTTATTTCATCCCAGTATAGAAGTCCAGTCACACAGCACTCAATCAATCAATCAATTAATCAAAATCTTTATTTATCCAGGTGAACATCATTGAGCAGAGCTCTTTTACAAGATGGACCTGGTTAGAACAGGGTCGGGTACCATCCATCATAAAAACATATAAATACATGTAAATAAGTATATAAACACAACCATAATGGCGCAGTAATAGGGGAGTCAAATGATAAAAGGAAGACAAGGCAATCCATAGCACAGGAGGATTCAAATACAAGGGGGCAGGTCCACCATTGAACCATGCAACTGTTTATAAACCATGTTCTCTGTATAAAAGTACCAGTTAGTTCATTTACCAGGGGCAGTCACTAGTACTAGCCATGAAAATGGCTTGGAGAACCACCAACTGATAGTAGATGGGGTAGCAGGAGAGATATGTAATATGTAAGCAAAGGATAAACATTGTGAGAAGTGAAGTCTGAAGGATAGGTCGGTAGAACTGATGCAGTGGTGGGGGCCTACGGGGAGAGGGAAAGGGGAGTTAGGACTTTTATAGTATGAATGAGTGTAGATTGTGGATGAGCGCAGTATAGAGTTGTGAAGAGAAGGCTGGAGAAAGCGGGAAGATAGACCAGTATCAAAGGGAGGACAGAGGCATCAAGGTGTTACATGAAAGCATGATGACAGACCAGGGCCAAGGAGGAGACAAGCACTAGAAGTAATTTGTTCATGGTTAAATGGTACAGGTTAGCATGATGACAATTCAAGGTCATAGAAGGGGGGCAGGATGGCAGAAAAGGCTGTCAAGGGGGTGCCGATAAAGGAGGGACTCTGTCTCCACCCCCCTGGGGACCAGGAGGATTGCAGGAAAAGGCCGAATGGCAAAGTGCAGACCAGGGGAAAACAGAATCCCAATGGGAACATGAGTATGGGAAATGGAACTATAGGGAAAGGGTGGAAGGTAGCCCTGCTAAATGCCAGGAGCTTGGGCAATAAAATGCCTGAGCTCCAGGTGATGCTAACTGAGGGAGCAATGGCTGTGGCAGTGGTCACTGAGACTTGGGCCACTGCAGAACATGACTGGGACCTGAACCTGGAGGGTTACACTATGTTCAGGAAGGACGGGGGGGGAAGGGGAGGAGGGGTAGCAATGATAGTCAAAAACTGCATTGGCATAGGGGGAGTAGAGGAGGTGGAGGGAACCGTGGAGGCGATTTGGGTCACCTTGATACCAAGGGAGGCAAGACAGCAAAAATAGGAGTGGTGTATAGACCCCCTACCCTGTCAGAGAAGCTGGAGGACAGTCTGGTGGCAGATGTTGGGAGACACTGCAGACTGGGCAGAGGAACGGTGGTGGTGTTGGGGGACTTAAACATGCCAGGAACAGACTGGGAGACTATGACATCCTCTGTGACCAGGGAACAGAGGTTGTTGGATGTCTTTCAAGACGCGTTCCTAACTCAGCAGGTTAGGGAACCAACCAGGGAGGCACGAGTACTGGATGTGGTCCTGGCAGACAGTGACCAGATTGGGAGCCTGGAGGTAAGGGACCCATTGGCGGGGAGTGACCATGCCACGGTCTGGTTCTGCCTGGACCTAGGAGGGGTAGAAGGCTGCACAAAGACGGAAGTAACCGACTTCATGGGGGCAGATTTTAAGGAAATGGGAAGGATCCTTAAGGAGCATTTGGATGGGATTGGGTCAGACAAGGATGCTGATAGTCAGTGGTAAATCATCAGGAGAGGGGTGCAGGATGCTACCAGCACCTGTGCAAGAGTAAGATGAAAATGCGGTAGGGCCCAAAAACCCTGCTAGTGGACCAGGGAGGTCCAGGAGGTGGTGCAGGGAATGAAGGCAGCCTATAAGCAATTCAAGTGCTCAAGGAGTGAAAGGGATTGAGGGGAGTGTGAGCTGATGGCTAGAAGGGCCACTAGGGTGGTGAGGGTGGCTAAAGCAAGGAAGGAGCAGAACCTGGCCAGGGAAATTAGGAGAGGAAACAAGGGGTTCTTTATATACATTGGGGAAAAATGAAGGGTGAAGGGGCAGATTAGCAGGATTAAAGCAGGGGAGAGATGGGCACAAGACCCGGAGGAACAGGCTGAGGTACTAAATGAGTGCTTCACCTCAGTTTTTACCAAGGAAAATGGGGGTGCTGCATCATACATGGGAGGAGACAGAGATACTGATGAGGGGGGGACCCTTACCAATCAGCAGGTCTGGGGAGACGGGGAGGCATCACTGGCAGGTGGGGGGAGGGCTAAGCAGGGAGAAGAGGTACCGGAAGTGGAAATCACAGCAGAGAGAGTGAGGGAAGCCCTCAGCTCCCTTAAGATGGAGAAAGCACAGGGGCGGATAAATTACATATCCCAGAGTGCTGAAGGAACTTCATGGATGTCCTGGCAAACCCTGGCGGAGCTTTTCACCATCTCTCTGAGGACAGAGTGGTGCCCCAAGACTGGAAGGTGGTGCATATAGTGCCTATCCCAAGGGGGATCAAGGGAGGTGGGAGGCAACTACAGGCCTGTCAGCCTGACATCGGTGGTGGCAAGGTGATGGAGGGCAATGTCAAGGAGAGGCTAGGGGGACCCGGATGAGTCGTGGGTTCCTGGACGATGGACAGCATGATTCATCCTGGGAAATCGTGTCAGACAAACCCAGGTGGAGTTCTATGACTGGGTGACTAGTGCCTTGGACCTGGGTAGACCAGTGGACGTCCTCTTTCTAGACTTCAGCAAGGCATTTGACTCTGTTCCTCACGTGGGCCTGTTGGATAAGCTGGGAGAAATGGGGGTAGGGAACCAGATGATCAGATGGATAGGCAATTGGTTCCAGGACTGGACCCAGAGGGTCATAGTTGGTGGGATAGTCTCATCCCCAAGGAGGGTCATTAATGGGGTCCCACAGGGATCAGTCCTTGGGCCCCTTCTGTTCAATGCCTACATCTCTGACATAAGCACAGGAATCAGGAGTGAGATGAGTCTCTTTGCGGATGACTCGAAACTGGGGGAGGTGGTGGATGGGGAGGAGGGGAAGGTAGCCCTACAGGGGCCCTGGAGGCTCTGAAAAGATGGTCTAGAAAGTGGAAGCTGAGGTTCAATGCAGGGAAATGCAAGGTACTCCACCTGGGGGCCAGAAACCTGGGCCAAGTGTACACCCTGGGGGAATGCTACAAGGCTCGATGGCTGAGAGGGACCTGGGGGTGGTGGTGGATGTCAAGATGAACAACTCTGAGACTTGTAGGAGGGCAGCAGCCAAGGCCAACAGGATGCTGAGATGCATCGCTAGGGGGATCACCTCCAGAAGGAGGGAAGTGATACTCCCTCTGTATAACTGCTTGGTGAGGCCGCACCTTGAGTACTGCATGCAGTTTTGGAGGCCACACTTAAAGAGGGACATTAAACTCCTGGAGAGGGTCCAGAGGAGGGCAACCAAATGATTTGGGGGCTTGGGGACAGGACCTATGAGAGAGCTCAAAGAGCTAAATATGTACACATTGGAAGAGAGAAGGGACTGGGGGACATGGTAGAGGTCTTCAGGTACATGAAGAGGGTAAATAGGGAGGAACAGTCAGGGTGCTTTGAAGGAAGGAGGAGGGGCCACTAGAGGGCATGGGTGGAAGCTGGAGGGAAGATTCAGGGAAAAGGAGGAGGCTCAAAGAGCTAAATATGTACACATTGGAAGAGAGAAGGGACTGGGGACATGATAGAGGTCTTCAGGTACATGAAGAGGGTAAATAGGGGAGGAACAGTCAGGGTTCTTCGAAGGAAGGAGGAGGGGGCCACTAGAGGGCATGGGTGGAAGCTGGAGGGGGGAAGATTCAGGGGAAAAAGGAGGAGGTGCTACTTCACTGAGAGGGTGGTGGAGCCATGGAATGCACTGCCTAGGGGGCTGGTGGAGGCAGAGACAGTGGAGGGGTTCAAGAGGGGGTGAAACAGGTACAGGGGAAGGGTTCTGGAAGCAAAATCCAATGCAGCAAGAATATCCAGAACTGGGAAGGGAGAAGCCAGAGAAGGCGAGGGGGACAGCAAGGTGAGCACCCAGGGTGGGGGCTGACCAAAAGAGCAGACACGAAAGACTGTTAGGCCTATTCTGCTGGCATTTTAGTATGTTAGTATGTCATGCGAAACAATTGCACTGATCATTTCTGAGACGTGAATATAAGAGCTTGATAAATGAGATACTGATGGGTGACCTCAGTTTCAGTTTTTTTTGCAATTTATTCCACAAGGAGGACAGTGTAAAGCTTATAGCAGCCCTGCCAAAGTGAGAGTTAACTTTGGGAACCATCAGTAGGAGAGATTTGCAACTTCTCAGGGCGTAATTGCCTACTGGTTTTATAGGAAGACAGTCTGTAATGTATTGGGGCAGTTTTTTGGAGATGACTCCCAAGGTCCATAAGGCTACATTTTTATCATGCCTGAATTGAAGAGAACTCCACCCCACTGACTGATATAGGGAGCAGTGGTGAGTGGAATAAGGCAGACCTGTGATGAACCTCAAAGCTCTATGATATAATGTGTCAAGTTTGGTGGGGTAGGAAATGGGACAGTGACTGCAGAGGATGTCAGCATAATCTATTAAGGATAGAAAGGTTGATTGTACCAGCTGTAGTTTGACATCTCTAATTAAGAAGCAGGCTATCCAAAAGAACAGGCCAAGTCTCTGTCATAATTTTTTGAGTAATTCTTCAACGTGCTCTATAAAGGACAGCCTATGGTCCAGCCATACTCCCAGGTATTTGAATTTAGGGACAAATTCCAAATTCTCACCAAAAATTGTAGTAATTTGTGGCACAGGATCTGATAGGGCTAAATTTACCATTTGGGCAGAGGGAGAAAAGAGCATTGCTTTTGTTTTCTTGGTGTTAAGTAATAGTTTTTTGTTTAGGAGTTGGTGTTGCAGCAGGTTGAACTCAGATTGAAGGTCATTTCAAGCAGATTGTAATGACGGGCGGCTTACGTAAAGAACTGTGTCATCTGAAAACAGATGAATGTTGTCCTTAGTTATGCTTTCATCAATATTGTTGATGTATATTGCAAATAAGTTTGGTCCTAAGATAGAACCCTGGGGAACACCTCTTAGGAGAGGTTTGAGAGTTGAGAGATCTCCTTCTGCTTTCACCTGCTGGAAAAGATCAGAGAGGTAGTTGTTGAACCACTCTAAAGATAATGGGTCAGCACCTACTGAGGTCAGGGAATAGAGTAGCAGAGAATGTTTGACAGTGTCAAAGGCCTTGCTCAGGTCCAAGAATATGGTGCAGGTGTAATTCCTGTTGTCTACCTCTCTTTGCCAGACATTAGTCACTTTGGCAAGTGCTGTGATGGTGCTATGTTTAGCTCGAAACCCTGATTGGACTGGATTAAGCAGGTTATTAGCTTGTAGATACTGCCTCAGCTGGTTACTTATGACTTTTTCGAGTAATTTTGACAAGACCGGGAGAATCGAAATTGGTCTGTAATTATTTAGATCACGGGGATTTCTGGACTTGAACAAGGGTATGATGTGTGCTGTTTTCCATATTGAAGGAATGGATCCTTGCGTTAATGATAGGTTAAATAAATGGGTTATGGGCACGGCTAACACATGGATGGCCACCTTCAATAAATAAGGGTCGAGGGTATCTGCACCAGAACTTTTTTTACATCCAGTTTTAGCAATAGGTCTTCAACTTCTTTCAGAGAAGTAGGATGCAAGTGGTGTCCTCTGCTAAGCCTCTGGAAGAATCTGTCTAAGGCAGTGTTTAAATCTAATTTCCTTCTAGATAAGCCACTCACCCTTCTTACTAGATCTTTCTATAAGTAATTTAAACTGCACAGCAATCAAACCCCTTCAGCCACCTGAGATTTACACCAAGATAACTGTTCAGATAACCACTTTAGCTAACTGAGACAAACACACTATTTTTTTTTGTTTTTTTACCCTAAATTAAAGGTCCCAGTAGAAGAATTTTACTTCTTTAGTCTATGTAGAGAAGTCCAGTCACACAGCACTCCTTCCTTCTGGTGTCCTCTGCCAAGCCTCTGACAGAATCTTTCTAAATCAGTGTTTAAATCTAGTTTCCTTCTAGCTAAGCCACTCCTCCTACTTACTAGATCTTTCTACAAGTAATTTAAACTGCACAGCAATCAAGCCCCTTCAGTCACCTGAGATTTAGTCTTTGTAAACTAAGCCCTTCCTCAGTACCAGTTGCACAATTAAACAGCACTTGCTTAATTTAAATGTTGTACATAGAATGTATGGTTGTACTGTGGCAAATAAGTAGGATCTCTTTGTTTAATACCTTTAAAAGTAGTACACAACTGCTCAATTTCAATTGTCATATAACACGCCTAAAGATAATGGATCATATGATCAGAACCCAAGATACACTTCATATCTATGTATTTATATACAACGTGACATGAATAATATTAAAGGACTAATGTATGACAGGGTGTGTGTCGTGCTGGGATAGCGCCATACCTGGGGTGGTTGGGCATGAGGCCGCAGGCTGAGTGCGTCCAATACCCCAGAAATGATGTCATCCCAGCACGACACACACCCCGGAGTGTATTATTCCTATCATACAATGGCTCCTTTTTAAAAATTGTTTATTCCCTGATTTTTTTTTGTTAACTCCATTTATGCCTCCTTCTCTCTGGCCCCATAGGACTCTCTCCAGAGTGGACCACTGGGACTGGCGTTCTCCCACTCTGCCTGAAATCCTCTCATCACCACCTCTGTCCTGGGCTGCTCTCTTGCTTCCCCCCCAACTGACCAACCCCCCAGGCTCTGAGTCCTCCAAGGTGGGACCACTAACTCCTCCAGCACTCTGTCTAGAATCTAGATGGTGGCTGGAGTGAGGGCGAGAGCTGGAGGCCAGCCAGAAGGATCTGGCAATGAGTGTGGGTGCCATCCATGTGGTTGAGCCTTTTCCTACCTGGGTGCCAGGGCTTTTTCTGTTTTTCTTTCCTGAGGCATGGTTGTGCAATGATGTCAGCACATGGAGGGCATGCTTCCACCCCTCCCACTGATGTCCAGTGTTGCATCTCCCCATCTACATTCTGTACTGGTGTAGTGTCCATGGTCTCCACTGGGAGACATTAAAAAGCAGGGAATGCCCAGCAAACCACCCCAGAAGAGGAGAGTAGTCCTCCAGATGCTCAATCCTCTCCTTCCCCACCAACCCCCAGTGGCCCGAGTCTGCTCCCGAATCTGGGTCATTGGCATGATGTGAAGTGTGGCGTCCAGAGCCTCAACCCTCAGTGCCACTATGCTGGCTTTTTTCCTCGATTTTTGAGTTTGGAAGCATACTAACAAAGATAAAAGTTCCTATTTTCTGTTTGTCCATTACATGATGCTCTTATGTAATGGGCTTCTGTTCTATTATAAAATAATTTGTCTCCCCCCCTTTGAAGCTACCTTTATCTTTGTCTTTTTTTGTGTGTATAGCACTCCCTGTTTTGTTTACTTCAGTCTCTCCCTCTTCAGATGATCAGTCTCACTGTTCTCCTCACCCCCCATTTACGTCCGTGGTGTCTGTCTGACTGCAACTTTTGAAACTGTTAGGCTGAAGTTTCCACTCTCAGGTCCGTGTGTGTTTCCCAACCCCATCCCCCATGGATCTCATCTGTGGCTTATTAGTTTTGCTGGTATATGCACTGGGAAATATAATCCAGAGGTGGTAATCCACTGTTTGGTAAGTGTAGCACATTCTACAATGTTCCGTTTATTGTTATGGTGCTTAGCAGAGCAGGGACAGTAAATGGCCTTATTTTGGAATATTAATTTTGAAGCCAATGTGTGTGGGGAGCAGGTGTTTAAAACATTGAATAGTGTTCTTAGAGCAGTGACCACAAGCACAGGAAATAAGAAAATCTGATGACTTTCTTAGAGGTTGCACTGAAGCGCATGACCGGCAGTTACAGTTTCTATGCTTCAGTGAAGCTACTCGGTTTGAGGAAAAAAAAACAGTTATGACTACTTTGTCTGCTGCTGTATTGCTTTTTGTGTGGCTTACTGAATGTCCATAGGAGTTGGTGTTTTGGGGTGGTGGTGGTGGAGGTAGTAGTGAAATCTTGAGGGTGGTGTAGTCCTGGAGGGGTGGACGCTAGAGCTGAAGCCATTATTGGTCTATGGAAGTGGCTGGGTGGTGGCACACAGTGGGCAGTGATTTTTTTTTGTCATTTGGTCACAGGCATGCTGGGAATAGATCCATAATGTTATGCTGGGGTAACATCATGGATCCAGTCCCAGACTGACCAATCGGAGCCCAGCATTCTTTCTTGCCATGGTATAATAAGTAATTATGAACTGGGGATTGAAAAATGCAGCAATCTGATTGGCTGGTAGCTCTTTAAAGCCATGATGATATCAGGCTACATCATCAAGGCTTTAAACAAGCTCCAGCCACCAGCCTCCTCACTCTCCATGCATTGTTCTCTTCAACTGTGCCCACAACAGAAGGCAGCAGAATGAAAGCTGCTGAGAGAATAACGAGCGAGCGCGTCTTAAAAAAAATCCACTGTCTTCATTTCCCCACCAGCATCCATGTAACCTAACCCCAAAATCGATTAGAATCTAAACAAAAATCAGTTAGGATAAGTCCCAATCCATAATGGCTGTCTTGCTCGGCAGCTCATTTTTTTTACCTCAGTTTGGTCCAAACATTTCCCCGTGCTCAGCCACTCCTGCTTGTCTCTGACAATGAAATCACTTTTTTTACCGCCCATAACTCACACATAAAAATCAGTTTCTATGTTCACATTGGTGTTGAAAATATAGTTTATTACTTGAAACAAGGCTTTTTTTAACCTGGAAACTGCTATTCAAAAACTAAAGTTGCAATACCGAGCACCCACATCTGTGAGAGATGCTAATGCTCATGCTCACAATCACGGCTGTAGTTTTCAAAAGCAGTTTCCAGCTAAAATAAGCCTCGTTTCACACAATAAACTAGTTTTTCAACATCAACATGAACTTAGAAACAGATTTTTATGCTCGGATGGCAGCCATAAATAAGTCATTTTGCAGCAAGCCCGACCTCGCTGGGTTGCTGCTGCCACTTCTTACTCTGGATGCAAAACCTTTTCATTCTCAAAAGAAAGCAACTACAACTTTACACAAAACAAATGAAAGAAAAACTAATTTAACTACCAAAGCATTACAAGGAGGACACCTGCTGCCCACAGCAAAAATTAAATGAACTATATTTTATCATTGTATCCCTACACATTAGGAAGTGTAATACTAAAACAATTTAAAACTTTTTTGTTATATTTTATACACATATATGTGAGATCCAGTTCATAATAGCAATAAGGCACTCCAGGGTGTGGTATATCATGGGATATCGTCACTTCTCGGAAGGTTGGATGCACTCAGCCGGTGGGCTCGTGCCCAACCACCTAAGGTGTGATGATATCCCATGATATACTATACCCTGTTGTGCCTTATTGCTTAATTGTATATTTCTAATGCTAGCTTGCAGTGTGCTACATACAACAATATATATATCCATGTTGCATAAGTTGCTAATGATGCACTATATGGTTTCTTTACCTCTATAGGTACTGTATGCATTGCACTGTATTCTGCTCACTCTATCCTCTTAAAAAGGGGCTGTATCTATCTGTCTATCCACTCCTATCTCTTGAACTACCGCAGACCCAAACGCCGGCTATGCACTATCTCTGCCAACCGTATTCCTCTCTTCCACCTCACACAGTGGCTCCTTATGCTTGCTGGAGATGTGAAACCCAACCCTGGCCCTAAGGCTTGCGCTTCACCCCCTGCAACGGCACATAACAAAAAGGGTTTAGTTATAGCCCACATGAACATCCGAGTCTTACGAGCAATCTGGCTGAGCTTGAAGCCTGGGATAAACTGATTAACCCTGACATACTATGTCTATCCGAGACTTGGCTGAAGCCTTCGTGCCTGATACAACCTGTCTTGTGCCTGGCTATAATATTCTAAGTAAAGACCATGCTGGGTCAAAGAGAGGGGGGGGGGGTTGCGATTATGTACAAAAAACATCTTGCCCTGAACATCCTACCATGCACTGCTTCCCTGACACCCTGTGAAACTCTTCATGCTACCCTAGCACTGGGTTCAAAACTGTTGCACATCATTTGTGTCTACAATCCACCTACAAGCGGGGTGAGTGGTCTCCAGAACTTGCTACATTATGTCTCCCAAAACGTAAAATCGAATGAGGCTCTTCTCCTCGGGGACCTGAACATCAACTGGCTGGGACCACAGCACAGCGTCCTTGAATCTCTACTACAAAAACACAACCTATACCAAACTATCACAGACTTTACCAGGACTACCACTCTGCACTCTGGGTCCCTATTTGATTGGATCCTCACCTCCAGGCCTGATCATGTTCTGGATGCCACAGTGCTTTCTGATTCTATCACTGACCACTCCCCTACACTTTGCCGATGGAGGTCCTGTCCACCTCCTCCTTTGCCTTCACGTCTGATAAGGTTCTCAAACTATGCAGCCCTTGACAAGCACGCCTTCCTACTTGACCTCTCCTGTGTCGACTGGTCTAACATTTACGCCGCTACCAGTGTGGATGTTGCCCTCCATTCATTTCTGACTGTATTTGGCACCATACAAAAGAAGCACTCCCATAGTCAGAAGGAGGGTAAGGGGTCAGCATTCGAGATGGCTAACGAAGATCTGCTCCAAAGATTAAAAATCAGAGACAATCAATGGAAAAGTACAAAAAACTGGGTTACAGTCGAACGTCATTCTGTATAAGCAATATAGAAATGACTGTAAAGATGCATCAGGCAGGCCAAAAGTAAATACTGCCAAAACCTGCTGATAAATTCCTCTAATGACCCCTAAGTTTTGGGGACACATTAAGTCCTTTTGGGTTCTGCCAAGATGATACTCCATCTGATATGGTCCTCCATGGCGTGCACTGTACTGACTCTACTACAATTGCTAATGCTTTTAACCAACAATTCTCCGATTTATCTGCTTACACAGCCTCCTCCCATCACAATCCTCTGCTGCACAGCTTAACCCTACAGCATCTGATGGACCCCAAACTTAACCAACCCTTTTATTTCAGGGAAGTGCCTAGGCATCAGGTCCTAAAACTGCTCAGGTCACTCTCGACAACACCAGCACTGGCTCTGATGGCCTAGAACCAAGACTACTAAAATGGCCTCTCACTTCATCTCTGGTCCACTGGCACACATTTTCACCCTATCTCTCCAATGGTATCGTCCCTGAAATCTGGGAGGCAGCCTGAGTTACTCCGTATTTAAGAAAGGCAGTAAAAATGACATATCTAATTACCGACCCATTGCAATTCTATCTGTTCTGAATAAAGTCCTGGAAAAAATTATTTCCCTACAAATCACCGAACACCTCGAGAAATTCAACTTACTAAGCTCAGCACAACATGGCTTTAGAAAGAATCATAGCACTATGTCTGCACTTGCAAAATTCACTACTGATATTGCTCACAATATGGATCGAGGAAAGTTCACAGGGGCGGTTTTTATTGACTTAACTAAGGCTTTCGATCTGGTTAACCATTCTCTGCTACTAGCCGCTCTCAATTCCTTGGGTTTCTCTCCCCCAGTCACTAGCTGGTTCAAAAGTTACCTCTCCAACAGAACACAAGCCGTTAAGTTCAATCCATCTGTGTCTGACAGTGCTGTTATTAACATTGGGGTCCCTCACGGTCTATACTTGGCCCTCTTCTATTTTCGTTATTTGTCAACAAACTTCCTGAGCTGGTCACCACAGGTCACTCACTTCTATGCGGATGACCTGGTAATTTATTATCACTCTGACAATGTCCTGGAATTAAATACTGCGCTCACCAAGATTTTCATGCTGTACAACACTGGTTGAACTCTCAACGCCTGGTTTTAAACACAAGTAAAACAAAAGTTATGATGTTTGGCCCAACCACAGACTTAGATCCTGTCCCCTATCCATCTCAGTCTCAGATACAGAAGGGAACCGTATAGAAGCTGTCACTGCCTTCGCTACCTTGGCATCCACCTGGATCAAACCCTGGACCTAAAAACTCATATTCAAGAAACTTGCAAAACAGTAAACTGCAAACTGGGGGCTGCCTATAGAACCAAATACCTTCTCATCCCTGCTGCTAAACTGGCGATAGCCCGAGGCATTCTATTGCCAACCCTTACATATGGGTGTCCCATCCTGTCCTTAGCCACAAAATCCTCACTGCAACTTTGGGATACTACCTTCAATAATGTGTGCAGATATGCAACCAAGGCACCTCGACTGCATCATCATTGTCTTTTATATCAGGACCTTGGTTGGCTCTCTCCTTCCGCGACCAGGCAGTACTACTTGCACAACCTAGTGGATTCCATCCTAAGGACGTCCAAGCCTGCTGTCCTGTCTGATCTACTTACGCCGGCCATTCCCACAAGGAATCTCAGATCTGCTGATCAGACATTACTTTCCATCCCCTTCTGTCGGACTAAAAAGGGCATGAGCTCCTTTCACTATGCTGCCCCCCACCTCTGGAACCTGCTACCACAGGACCTGAGAGATGTCTCCACTCATGAGACATTCAAGAGAAAACTAAGAACATTCCTCACTACTATGGACAAATGTGTCTGCTTTGACCCCACCTGATGCACTGCACTCGTACTGTTATTTCATTGATAGCACTGTTGTTTATACAAGTAGTGGGTTTTATACTATTCCTCGTAATTAATGTTTTACCTTAGCCTTGTAATTAATGCTGTCTCAATCTGCTTGTCATTCAAGTCTAATGTTAGATGTCGATAATTGTTAGTTGCTATTTTCTACTCCATGATTTTCTTTCGCTGCTCTGTCTCTCCCCTTGTTCTTCTCTCCCCTTTCTGTTCTATCTTCTTCCCTGTTTCTCTCCCACCAAACTCACCTCTACCTGCTCCTACCCTATCCATGCCCCTCTCAAGTCTCCATCCTTCTGCTGCACTTTGTCACCTTTCTCCTTATACCACTGCTTTATTCCCACCGTCTACCTACCCCTCCTTCCCCGCCTGCCATCTCTCGGTTCCACCGGTTCGGCTTGACTTTGACACTTTTGCCGCTATTGCCGTAACTCCTCCGCTTCTTCCCCCTCTTACCTACATTCTCACCCTTGCCTGGCCATCTTTCGGCTCCACCGGCCCGGCTGTACTTTCCCACCTCTCACCACTATTGCCGTCTACCGACCCCTCTTTCCCTGCCTTGCCGTCTCTCGGTTCCACCGGCTCGGCTTGACTTTGGCACTTTCGCCGCTATTGCCATAACTCTCCCGCTTCTATCCCCCTCTCACCGACTTACTTCACCCTTGCCCTGCCGCCTTCGGGTTCCACCGGCCCGGCCTCACACTCTTCCCTCCTACCGCTGATGCCGCTTCTGCTGCCCCTGCCACCCTTTCTTCGCCTGCCATCTTGTGGCTCCATAAGCCCGGCTGCAGGTTGGTACCTCTCCCCGCTGTTGCCGTATCTGGCGGCGCCTCTTACTCTCTCTCTCCCATCCCTCTGAACTGTCTTGTGTCTTCTCATATTGCCTCTCCTCTTCTGCCTTACCGTCCTCCACTATTCACATTATGAGTATGTTCCTTGGATACAGTGATAAAATGTATTTTTCTTTATTGTATGTTGCAGTACCATATGTATCTCTCTCTGTTTTCAATTGTTTTTGGTGTTTCAAATAATTCTGGTTGTACTCTGTCTGTATTGTAATTGTACCTCCCGGGTCGTGCCTGAAAACAGTCACTTGCTGGCTAGTGCACTTACCCGGTTAACAAAAACTAAATAAATAAAAATATAGTACTATGTCATATGCAGTACAGACAGTATCACCTTGCAGCCACCTGCTATGACCCCTTACAAAGTAATTGAGAATCTTTTTCTGATAGGGCATTTTCCTGTTGGGTAAAATGTTGAAATACATTAAGAAGCCTATTAGCATCAACAATCATTGAGAAAAAAAACAATTTAAGATGTACTTAATAATAATTCATTAGAAACTGAATAAGTTTATTATTTTTGTATTATTTATTTAGTTCATGTTGACCGAGTAGGTGCACTAGACAAATTCTACCTATTTTCAGGCATGACCTGGGGGAGGGGGATACAGATGAATGCCAATTGACCTTGAACCAGATTATGCTGTTGGTGGTATTTTTAACGAATCATCTAAACATTGCTTTTAATCATTTCATAACTTACAAGCTAGCTGATAAGCAAATTAGCTGCATTATACAAGATAAATAGTTGCTTCAGATACTCCTTTAAAGCCATTATGCCTTACAAGTACTACAGGAAAAAATGCCTGCCCCTACCCTGGCTCATGCATGAAATATCTACATGGTGAAACATCACAAGGTACGTGATATAAAAGCTGTATGAGTAAAAAAGAGGCATTAAATGTTATTCAGTTCTGCAGCAGGATGGCAGGTTCCATAATGCGATAACTCTGGAATCTCAATGAGGCTATAGTATGTGTACAATCCTGAGAACTGATAAAGGAGTCACAAAAGTGGCATGCTAAAATGAGTCTGGAATTGACAAGATCATTATTCTAATTTGTCTACTGGAGATATCTCTGAACTACAAAAGGATTAATACTTTTTGGATATGTTTATGTGCCCATGCATTGCATAGTTGCCAAGGTTTCTTGGACATTTGGGACACTTATTTCATACATTTTAGAATTATGACCCCTATGTTGTAACACAGCTGGAAGGGTGCTGTCAATCTCCTAATTTATAACACTGATTCTTCCATGTTATTTAAGTCTCACCTCTGTAATGAAGCTTGCAATGTTGGATTTTATTGTTTAAAACCAAATAAACCAAATAAATTATTTCGGAAAAAAGGTGATATGGCATCACATTTTATGCATATGTTACCATAATTGAATAATAATAGTTCTAAAAAGACACAGGCAACTTTATTTGGTAAATCAAAGAAAGAACCTTGAGAATTTGAAGTAAAAAAGTATATAATTAAATGGAACACACCTTAACACAACCAATGAACATAAATATTTGGAAGTAATTGTACATAATCTGTTGCATTTTGACCTACACATAAAACAGGGAAAAACATAAACTCTAGAATGGGAATGCTTAGAAGTAAGGAGTGAGGTTTCCATAGAAATTAGTACTTTTTTTGGACGCAAGTGTGGAATTCCACCTGAAAAGATAGACCACAGAAAGCTGGCCTAATTTTTAGGATTGAATTTGGCAGCTGTGTCCAAAAATATCTTGACTCCACATTTGTGACAGAAATTGCTGTAAACTGGGAGAAATATTTAATCCCAATGTATGTGGATAGGATGCATATGTCTTGACACATATGCATGGATACAGCACACATCTGAAATACAGATACAAGTGCTGCATCCACCCTTTTGAAAATCCCAACCAAAGACCAGTCCCATCCCATATGCTGTCCAGTTTATCATTGCCACCAAGCTTATACTATCAGTCCTCAAATAGACACATGAGGCTCAATTTGTACAGCACTGTGCATGCTGCAAGACCCTGGTTTGCCGATCATTTGGCACATGGGGCTTGTGGCATTCTCCCGGCTGGCAATTGGGATTTTCAATGTCCCAAGCATCAAATGCCACAGTTTAGATCAGTTTTCCTTGGTCTAACTTGCACCATTTGAGGAACTCTTTTTACAGGGCTAGCAGTAAATCTTTGGTGCAAGCTGCCGTAAACTGAGGAAACTGTCACAACTGTGCTCGATGTGCTAAATTTGGGTGTAGCTGTGTCCATGAAGTTTGGTGCAGCTGTGCCAAAAACCAGGTGTGACACATGACTTACTGCAAGCCATGTGTCACCCTTTGAATATTGAAGCCATGGTCTACCAATCTGCAAGTAGGACACTATTAGGAAAACTGAATTCAGCATGTAATACGTTTCTATGATTTGCAGTACTTGCCCTTATGATGCCCACTGTTGCCATGTGTATGCCAAATTGAAGAGGGATTCTCTGTTGGGTAGGATACCAAACCTAAATGGGCAGATTGATTTTAAATAAATTAGGGACAAGATCTGGACAAGACTAGCACTACTGTAAATATGATATTCCAGCATATACACATAGGTTAATAGACATCAAATATAAGGGATTGGTTATCTCAAAGAGCCAAACTATGGCAAATTGGTGTCATGTTTTTATAGACATGCAATGCCACAGTACTACAGTAAATATGATATTCCAGCATATAGACATAGATTAATAGACATCAAATATAAGGGATTGGCTATCTCAAAGAACCAAACTATGGCAAATTGGTGTCATGTTTTTATAGACATGCAGTGCCATAGATCCTGAAATTTGAAATATTCAGTCACTCATGTTATTTAAACAAATTCTAAATACACAATTTATAGATCATGTTGCATGTTTTGCTGTTTGACAACTTTTATGAATCTGATTTTAAAAAATCTGGTATTGCATGTAAAATGTTCTTGATCATAGTACTGTATCTGTATGTTATTATATCTCTTACCATATGTTTGTCATGGAATACACAGTGTTTAGAAAGAGTTATGTAATAAGTAGAAAGACTGCTGGCTCCCAATTGGCCCAAAGCTTTTTTCTGCAATGGGCTAGCTGAAAGTAGCTCAACAAAAATATGTTTCAAAAATACATCCAACTAAATAAAAAGGACCCACTTCATAATCACAATAAGGCACAACAGGGAGTGCATTATGGTGGGCTAATGGCTCTTTTTGGGTGGTGGAAGCACACAGCTTCACATTGTGCTTCATCCCACCCAAGGTGGTCCGTTATCACACTATGATGCACCTCCTGTCATGCCTTGTTGCTTAACTCTATAGTAGGAGCTGTTTGTGCAGCTTATATTACTATGAGTAACACACGTCTATTATTATTAAAATTATTATTATATATTCTTCTACTGTATATTTCATCTTTATATACTGACAATCTGTGCAACAGGACAGCGTTGCAAATAAGGCATCCCAACTATAATAGCTTTTGTGCTGTGTACAAATGAAGACGTTTACTTCTATTAGTGAGGCTTAATAAAGGGGGGAGGGGGGCAGAGGGTGACTGTGAAAAGGCCGAGATACTAAACAAATATTTTTGCTCTGTATTTACAAAGGAAGAGGGGGAGGTACCTAAAACAAACAGTAGAAACACTCTGGATACAGAAGTTGATACCAGCCCATTTACAGAAGAAAGGGTTCTGAAAGAACTCTTAAAACTGAAGGTGGACAAAGCAATGGGGCCTGATGGGATTTTTCCCAGAATTCTAAAAGAACTAAGGGTGGAATTAGTGACACCACTGACTACCCTGTTTAACAAATCATGGGAGGATGGGGTGGTACCTGAGGACGGAGGAGAACAGATGTGATTCCCTTCACAAAAGTGGGAGCAAGGTAGAAGCAGGAAACTACAGACCTGTTAGTTTAACCTCAGTGGTAGGGAAATGATGGAATCACTTCTGAAGGAAAGAATTGTCAAGTATCTAGAGGCCAGAAGGGCACAGGACCCAAGGCAGCATGGATTCACAGCGGAAGGTCATGCCAGACAAATCTGATAGATTTCTTTGACTGGGTGACCAAAGTAGTAGATCAGGAGGGGCTGTGGACATGGACCTACCTAGACTTTAGCAAGGCATTTGACACAGTCCCACACAAAGTTTAATATACAAGTTAGCTAGCCTGGGAGTGGGTCCCAAGATGACAGCCTGGGTAAAAAATTGGCTGGAGACTAGGACACAGAGAGTAATAGTAAATGGAGTCCACTCTGAAGAAAGTGAGGTTACTAGTGGGGTACCACAGGGTTCAGTATTAGGACCGGTCCTCTTCAATGTCTTTATAAGTGACATTGCAGAGGGACTGGAAGGAAAAGTATGTCTCTTTGCAGATGACACAAAGATCTGCAACAGAGTTGATGGACAAGGTGGGGTGGAAAGGATGAAAAGGGACTTGGCAAGGTTAGAGGAATGGTCAAATGTATGGCAGCTTAGATTCAATGCCACGAAGTGCAAGGTAATGCACCTGGGAGACAAAAACCCAGGGGAAGAGTACACAATGAGGGGTGAGATACTAACAGCAACAAAAATGGAAAGGGACATGGGGGTAGTCATATCAGATGACCTAAAGGTGGGCAAGCAATGTGAGAGGGAAGCAAGGAGGGCTGGGGGATACTGGGATACATAGGGAGAGGCATCACCAGTAGAAAAACAGGAAGTTATTATCCCTCTGTACAGACAGCTGGTCAGACCCCATCTGGAGTACTGTGTGCAGTTCTGGAGACCCAGTCTTCACAAAGACATGTCCAGAGGACTGCAACTAAAATGGTGCAGGGTCTGCACCGGAAGACATATGAAGAGAGACTTAAGGAGCTTAATATGTATAGCCTTGAGGAAAGGAGGGAGAGGGTGGGCATGATAGAAACTTTCAAGTACCTCAAGGAATCAACAAAGTCCAAGAGGGTAGCATCTTTCAAAGAAAGAGGTGTTCAAGAACAAGGGGGCACAATTTGAAGATAGAAGGGGGGGCAGCTCAGAGGTAATTTAAGGAAGTATTTTTTCACAGAGAGGGTTGTGGATGCATGGAACGGCCTTCCGGAGGAGGTCATGGAGTCAAAAACAGTGGTGGAATTCAAGCATGCATGGGACAGTCATAAGGCAATTCTAGGGGGTGGTGGTAGAAAGAAGTAGGCTGCTGGTTAACTAGGATCTGCAGCTTATCCAGTAGGCAGGGAAATGGGCAGACTGGGTGGGCCAAGCGGTCCTTATCTGTCATCAAATTCTATGTTTCTATGTTTCTATTAGTACATTATAGTGTCACAGTATAGTTATAGCTCAGAATGCAGTTTCATACAAAAGACCATTATTTGTCTTCACATTTCTTAGCCATCTTTAGATGTGAGGATCTGTAAATTGGCATGTACACCTTTTCAGACAGGATCATGAGACTTGCCATGCTTGTCAAAACTGGGTTTATTTGGTTATTTGCCCTTCCCCTTCTACTCTGAAAGGCCTCTTCCATGACCATACAACCCATGTCAGCAATGACCCATGACCCCTTTGACTTTAGCATCTGACTATTCTTTATTCTCATATGTCAGTTTTCTCTGTACTGAATTATCAGTTTTGCACATGCTATGTGCTATGACTGGCCTGCATTTGACAGGACATGTTTGCACATGTATTAGTTTATGGTCATATGTTTAGATTAATCACAGTCTTGTATTACATTACATCTTCACTAGACTTGGTTTAGTATGCTAATTTGCTCTCTCTTAGACTTCATTATTCTATTAATTGTATTGCTCTGTTCTGCTTCTTCCTCCCCAGAGGATGCATGTGAAAACAACTTATCAGCTCAGTATGCTCTTTCTAGTAAAGCTTTACAAATAAATAAATACACACACACATGAACCGATCAATAAGTAAGCAAATAAGTAAGTATAACATAAATAAATAAATTGTTTCTTTGTGCTTCAAGGTAGCAAAAATATAAAAAGATATGAAAGGTATTTTTTTTTTTTTTGCATGTTGATAAGTACTGTAAAGATTGGGTTGGACTTAAAACATGAAACTGTGAAGTTCATTAAGTACTGATAAAAGGATGTTGCTTTTGATATTTTGGAAATGAGCAATCACAAAATAAAGACGGTAAAAATACAATAAAAATAATGGCATGATAAGGATAATTCATGTGCCGTACCTTAAACCACAGTTGAAAGTGAAAACAGATTTCTCAAATGAAATAATCAAGTACAAATTCAGATTTGCAAAAATCAGTTTTTGCCAACTACTGGCACATTGAGTGCAAAAATACTTTTTTTTTTTCTTATTAGTTACTAAGGAATATTTCAGAATTAAAAATTTGAAATTTTCAGGTCTGTCAGATCCTGTCCCAAGGGTGGTACTTTTGGTATTTTGGATTTTTTAAAGGGAGTTATCATCAAAATCAAAAATTTTAAAATGACTTTCCTTAATGAAACCATGAAGTACACAAATGCTTTAGTAAATTTACAAAAGGAAATTTTATCATACTCTCATCTGTAACAATGGTTTCAGCCACCTATTAAAACAGACACATGTAGTGCAAAAATGAGTTTTTTTTTTTTGCTCAGCAGTAACTAAAAGTAATGTCTGGTATTGGAAACTGGAAATTCTCACCATCCTCTGATCCTGATCTTTGTAGAATTGTGCTTTGGGGGTTTTTAGAAACAAAATATATTTAACAAAGAAGTTCAAAGCAAAATACAAAAAGTGTTGTAACTGTATTCAGAAATGATCCTGGAGTAAAATCTACTTTCACATATATAGAAAAGCAAATTTTATTTAAAAGCTGTCATCTGCAGACTGGTTTCTGTCACCTGCTGAAACCAACTCCTGAACTGCAAAGATAAGGGGTTTATTTGGTTATCAGAAACTGAAACAATGTATTTGATTTGAAAACTGAAATGTTCAAGTTTGTCAGATCCTGCCCTAAGAGTTATGCGTTTGGTGTTTTGAAAATGAAATATTGTTAAAAAGGAAGTTATAACAACATTACAAAAAAAAGTGTTGAAACCAATTTCAGATATTCACTGGAAGAAAAAAGGGAAAAAAAAGAAGAAATGTCATCATACTTACTGTAATTTCCTTTTCTGTTAGCTTCTACATTGTCAATGGGGAGTCATTACAACTGGGTATTATGCAACCATAGTAGGGGCAATAGCGCTGCCCAAGGCTGTTAAAAGAACAGAAAGTTGAGAACATGAGGATTCTGGACAGCAGCAACTTTCCAGTCACTATTGTCCATGCAGCGCCTCTAAATATGGAAATAAGTATCATTCCAGTCGACATAACATGAAAAAACACACAAATCAGCTGTCTATACAAATAGGACTTTAGACAAAATAAAATACAGAAAACAGTGGCCTGCCTCGACAGATGATGAAAAGTGAGTGATAGAATCTTGTGTTCCAAATGCCTATGCCTTGGAAGGTCCTGCAGAACTGAATCAATTGAAATAGACTTAAATAAAAATGGACTGCATTCATTGTAAGCACTCACCTGCAACAAATGAGGTACCTTTAGTTAACCTCAAATTCAAACCTGTTAAATCAGTGTGCTATCAACCAACATTCTAATGTGGAACTGCTCTCTTGCTCCCTTTTATACCGGACACTATTCTCCTTAAGCAAGGCTCCCAGGTGGTCCCCATTGTCAATATTGAAGCTAAAAGAAAAGGAAATTACAGTTAAGTATGAAGAAATGTCTCCTTTCTGTAGTGCTTCACATTGTTAATGGTTAGTCATTATAACTGGGTTCTAAGAAGCAGTACCCAGACAAGAAACCAAGTAAGGGGGAATATTGTCCCATACAACAACCATAAAAAGGAAATTAATTTACCTGCTAACTGCCACCTACAAAGCTCTGCAACCAAGGCTGCATCAGCAGAGCTTTGAACATCCAAACTGTAGTACTTAGTGAATGTGTGGCTGGACTCCCATGTAGCTACCTTATGTAACCTAAAACAGACACCTAAACTGTCTCTGCCCAGGGGGAGGCCATAGCCTTGGTGAAGTATGCCACGATGAGAGTCAGCAGTCTCTTCTTTTCTGTGAGAGAAGCATTTGCAATGCAGGCCCTAGCTAGGGTGCCTTGTAGGCTTTCTGTCCCTCCCTAGCCACTCCAAAAAGAAGGTAAAACCTACTTTCCAGAACTCAGCAGTCTGTCCAAGGTATGTCCTAATGGCCTGTCAGAAATCTAACTTATGCAACTCCTCCTTTGCCTGAGTAGGTTGCAGACATAAAGACAAAAGACAGATTTCCTGGTTCACATAGAAGGCCATGGGGACCTTTGGAATAAAAGACAGGCTGTTCTGAGTGCAACCTTGTCCTTATGCATGACAAGGTATGGTTCTTTATGGAACAAAGCCTGGAGCTCACCAGTCCTCCTCACTGAGCACATAGGCACTAAGAAACACATCTTATAAGACAGTACATCCAACAATACCAACAAATGCAGTTCAAAAGGCTCTTTACAAAGAGCATTTGGAACCAAATTTATGTCAAAAGGGGGAAGAGTCGAATGGAACAGAAGTAGACTCTGGCTGACAGCCTGCAGAAAATGAATAACCTCCTGGTTAGTCCCTTGGGGCTAACCCAAGCAGACACCGAGGCCGACACCTGACATCTCAGGGTGGTCAAGGCAAAACCGTATTCCACTCCTTCCTGCAGGAAGTCCAAAATCTGTGGAACTGTGGCTTTATAAGGCCAGATATTTTTTCCATTGGCCCAAGCAGAAAAAGTGATCCATATGTTTATCTACTTACAAAACATTTCACCAAGAAAGACAACATAAGCTGAGGAACAGTTCATTTCCCAGAAGGGTCCTGGGGGAGGGGGGTACAAAGGTTGGGATAGCTTTTAAACATAATGTAAACATTACTAACATACTAAAACAACACAGGAAAAAAATTTACTTAACATAGTAGTAGATTACAGTGCTATATACTGTACATATGCCAGGGGCCAATGTGAATAAACCACTGGGTAGAACTGACATGGTACCACCCAGGGCAGATGACCAGAAAAACAGTGGGTGTGAAAAACACACTGAAGTGCCAAGGGAGTTGGGAGAATGGTGTTAGTAAGTGCTGATAAAATCCTGGAGAAAGAGTGGAGGAGGGGGAAAGGAGAAAGAGAGCCAGGTCCAGGGATCCCCCTTCAAGATGCAAAAAACCCTGCAAGAGGCAGGGGGGGACCAGATGGGAAAATTAGAGGGGAGAGAATAAGAGAGGAGAGGGGGTAAGAATAAGGAGGGAGGGGGAGACAGGGAGGTAGATGACTAGAGAAAAGGGAGAGATAAGCAGGAGGGGGGAGTTGGAGAGAGAGGAGGGGGGCTAGGAGCAGGTGCAGTTGGGGGGCAAAGAAATTGCGTAGAGTGAGGGAGAGGGAGAAAGGGGATGAGGATATGTGAGCATATGCAGCCAATGTGGAAATCTTCCCGGCAGCCATCAGGGTGTCCACTACCTTCTCAGAAAAACCCTGTGTCAGGAGTCTCCTCCTTTCAGGAGCCAGGCTGTGAGCTGCATCACTCCCATATTTGGATGCAGAATGGGGACCTATGAGAAGAGGCCCCACCCCACACTGGAAGGCGAAATGGTGTGTGTTGAGCTAGGTTCACTAAGTCCAAAAACCATGATCTTCTGTGCCACTCCAGTGATATTAGAAGAAAGTTTCTTCCGGAATGTCTTACTTTGCATATGACTTCGGGTAGGAGCATCAGAGGAAGGAAAGGATACACTCTGCTGCAATGTCATGCTTGTGACAGGGCCTCCACTGCCTCCACCTCTGGACACTAGTAGCAGCTGAAGAACCAATGAACTTGAGCATTAAGGCTGGAGGCAAACAGGTCAATCTGAGGATGACCAAACCTTTGACACAGAAGGTCAAACACCTCCGGTTTCAACATCCACTTCCTTGGATGGACATTTTTGCAGCTTAACCAATTGGCTTGAATGTTCAACAACCACATCAGGGGAACTGTTGATAGAGAAGATTCTCCCCTGCCCACAGCAGGAGATTGGTGGCTTCTTTCAGCATCTCCCTGCTCTTTGTGCCCCCATTGATTGTTTATGTATGCCACCATGACAGCATTGTATGACCTTTTCATGGCTTTGGACCGTACCTGACTTTGAAAATGAAGGAGTCTGAGGTGCACAGCCTCATCTACAGCACATTTATGTGTATGTGCTGTTCCTGTGTTGACCAAGTTCCCTGAATAGGAAAGTAGGCCAGCACTGCTCTCTAAACCCAACAGGTTAGTGTCGGATGTCAGAACCAGCTCTGGAGGAAGGTCCAAGGGAGATCCTTTGCTCAGATTATCCAATCTCACCCACCAACTCAGAGACTGCCACAGTTGTGGTGAAATGGGGATCCTGCCCTGGTAATCCTCTGAGGTCATATCCCAGGCTGACAATAACTCGATCTGAAGAGGCCACATGTGAAGGCGAGCCCACAGAACTAGTTCTATTGACAGCATTACTGCAGTTTTTTAACTACTTTTAAATAAATATTATCATAGCCAACTTCTTTGTAACTGTTTTTTGTGAATGTTAAGTTTACATGTGTGTACTGTCCTTTTATGTAATCTTCTTGTAATACCTAGGCTGCTGTATGCAGCCCCAGGTTGTTTATGAAAAAGGGCCTTTGGCTCTTTGCACTTTCCGGGTTAACAAAAGTTTCAATAAAATAAAATTATGAGGCACAGAATTCTCAGAAGGCAGTGATCAGAAGCCAACAATTGGCTCCTCAGCCACAGAACCTCTCTCAACAGGGTCTCCTTCTTGGCTGGCGAGATGAAGACCTTCCACTCGTCAATTCAGAACAGCACTTCTAGGTTCTCCAAGGTCTGTGATGCCTCAAGAGCGGTCTTCTCCTGGTTCACCACCCGGTAGTGGGACTCCAATGCCTCCAAAGTCCGGGTCACTGACTTCCTTGACAATAGTGCAGAAGGTGCATGAATGAGAAAATCATCCTGGTAGGGACAGACATGATGTCTCTCTTGTCAGAACTGAGCCACCTGGGCTATGAACACCTTCAAGAAAACTCTGCAGGCTGTTGCCAGCGCAAACAGAAGCACCCTGTAGTGGAAGTGCTGTCCCAGGACCATGAACCTGAGGAACCTCTGATGACTGCCGGATGAGGATGTTGAGATACGCATCCCTCAGATCTATGGAAGCTAGATAATGCCCAGGATGGACAGCTTGGATGATTAAATGCAGGGACTCCATCTTGAAGGTCATGTGGCGAGCAACTTGTTTAGGTATTTCAGATCCAGAATGGGTCTGAAACCACCTGACTTCTTGGGAATGATGAAATAGATCAAGTAGAATCCCTGGCATTGCTTGCTGGGAGGCACCGGAACAATTGCCTTGATTTGAGTGAGGTAGTCCAGGGTCTGTGGCACTGCTTGCCTCTTCATTAGGTCCTTTATAACTGCGAATGGCAAAAAATGCCCCTTTGAGGGAATTGTTGAAAATCTTATTGCATAACCCAGAGTCAGAATATCCCAAACCCAAGTATCTGATGTAATCTGGGCCCTTCTTGTGTAAACATTGTGCAGTCTTCCACTGTGCCCATCTTGTGTAATCATTATGCAGTCTTCACATACAAACAGAGGAGAGAGAGAAGTAAGTGGTTCAGCTGGGACTTGAACTCAGGCTGCCCAGAATATTGTTCCAGTCGAGCTAACCAGCTGCACCACCAAGGCAACTGGAACCTGGGCTGTTCCAGAGCACCCATTACTCTTTCTCTAATGCACAACCTAGTGCTGCACAAATAATCACTGCATTTTCAATCACATGGGTGTGGTGTGCATATTTATGAAACACATACAAACAGAGGAGAGAGAGAAGTAAGTGGCTCAGTTGGGACTTGAATCCAGGCCAACCGGAATAATGTTCCGGTTGCGCAAACCAGCTGTGCCACCAAGGCAACTGCTGATCCACTTACTTCCTCTCTCCAGAGTCCTTAGGGTATAGTAGCCCACCCAACCACCCACGAAGGGCCATCGTTACCTTTATAGGTTGCCAGAATCTATCAGTCACTTTTCTTTTCCCAGGAAGAAAGAGCAGCTCCTTCTAACCATGCCCCTCAAATTAAGTCTAGACCATTACCTCCCATCTCACAGTCCCCCCACCCCACCAGCTGTCCCCACCTGGAGCTGCTGGGTATCAAACCCTGATCTCTGTATCCCCTTTCTCCTCCCTCAGCTGCTGCCTATTCCACTAGGCCACCACTCAAATAGGTACATCTTTTCCTCCATCCAGCTACTCCTACCATTTTACTGCAACCTGGTGGCTGACTTATCTGTCCTCCTGCTATTCAAATTCTCAACCCTTCATTTCTGTTGCACCTATTAATCACCCAATTTTTTTCCCCTCTCTCCCTCCTAATGACAGCATATTTCCCCTTTCATTTGCTGCTCCATTTCATCCTCCTTCTCTCATTTTGCCCTCCCAGCTTCACCCCCATCAAACAGTTATCCCCCCTATCATCCTCCATATCACCTCTCCTTAGCTGGCCTCTCTAGTCCCCCCACTCTACCCTTTCTTGTATTGTGTTACATTCCTCCCTTCACCCATTTCCAGCCTCTGCCCTTGTGTCCTACCCCTCTGCCGGCCACTGCACCCTCATTACCAGGCCAATACCATGCTCTTTCCATAATCTAAAAAAAAGGAGGTTCTCAAGGTTTCTAATACCCTGTTTCCTAGTATTTCTCATGGTCAGTGGTATTCAACCCAACCCTAGCCATACCAGTCCCACCGACACTTAAAAATAGGCTTAGGTATCTAGCACCTAAATGCTAGCAGCCTACAGCATAACATGGACCACCAAAGGACTTGGGTGTCTCTGAACACCCCTGATATCCTCTGTGTGTCTGAATCCTGGCTCTTCTCGAAGATCTCAAACTCTATCATAGACCTCCCAGTCTACACCTTACACAGACAAGACAGAGAGAAAAGAGGTGGTGTTATAGTGGCCTATGTACTCGACTCCCTTCCCTCCGCCATTGTACTTGAGCAAGCCTCCCTCTCCTCTCTAGAACTATTGTGTTTCAAACTGATCTACCCATCAACAGCCCCCACCTTCATAGGTGTTATGTTACTTCTCTCTCAAATCCCAGCCTTCTGCCCTTATCTCCACCCTTGCTTCCCTAATATCTCTCACCCAAAAGTGTAAGCTACTCCTTTTGGGTGATTACAATGTGAATTGGTTCTCAGTTTCTGCTAGGTCTATCATTCAAGGCATAGATGCACTAAACTAGGCTAAATCCAAACTCCCCCAAACACTCTTTAATTGATTGGATTCTAACATCCCAACTTCAAAATATTCTTCTGCCTGAACCCTCCCTGATGCCTTTAGTGACCACTGCATGACCAACTACCACAGAATCTCCAATATCCCTCACCCCACCAAGTATCTTTGTTTCCTTGCACTCAAATCGCTCAACACAAGTGCCCTCCTTTCTGACCTGCACCTGTCTGACTGGTCATGCATTTTCTTCACCCCCAATGTAGATTCTCCCTCCACTTCCTTTCCCTCCACTTTCCTCAGAATCTGGGATCAACACATCTGCTTTAAAGCAGCAGTGCTAGATAAAAAAAAAAATTGGATCTTTTGCAAGAGTTAATTCCCTGTGCTCTGTTGAGCACTTACCTGGTAATCTTTCTTGGTTTCGCTGTACTGTCACCCTGTAATTTGCTCCCTTTGTCTTTGTTTTTGCTTACATTTCTCCCACCCGCCATGCTGAACTGGAACCCTCTGCTGCCAACTGCGCATGTGGGTGACTCGAATTACTACACGGGGACAGTGGAAACATGCAGCACAGAGTCCCACGGAACTAAACAAAAGACATGATGCGATGTGAGGGGGGAGCTTGGCTGCAAATCATGCACTAGCCATATTTACCGTGGATCCGCAACAATGGAAATACATTTTAAATATCTAAAAAACTAAAGCTTGCTAGACAAAATATTTACAGATATGGAAACCAGAACTATGACTGCATGCTTCTAGCCAAAAAGCCAGGTTGCTGCTTTAAAAGACTGCGGCTGTGCTAGAAGCATCTCCCCTGGATTTCTGACACTCTAATCTCACTTTGTTAGTCAAGAAAGCAGGCTTGGCTCTCCTGCATGTCCTCTTCTAGGCCTGCAGACCAGCGACACTATGCAACGCCTGCACCAAGGATGTGCGCACAGTGAAAGCCAACTACTTCAGGGACAATCTGAATGACACTATGTTGTCTGTAGCTGACTTCTGGAAAACCCTCCATCCTCTTCTAGGTTCTGCCTCCTCCACCACATCCACCTTCCTCAACCCCTCCACATCTGACCCCTCCTTAGCAGCCTCCTCCATAAATCTCTACTTCACCACCTGCGCCCTTCCCCCGGCTCACCTCCCCCTTCTAGCAACTCACCCCCTTCCTTCCAACCTGTTACCCCCAGTCCTCCAGTGGGTTCTCCCTCAGTCTATCACTGTGGAAGAAGTTCCTCAAGCCCTTAAAGCTCTGAATCCCTCCAAATCCAGCCCTGATGGCCTAAGTCCTAAACTGCTGCGAATCTCTTTCCCAGCCATAGCCCCCCACTCATCAACCTACTCAACCTTTCTGTCATTCAGTGCACTGTTCCAAATGCTTGGAAATTAGCCAAGGTCATCCCTTTCCACAGAGTTGTGTCCCCCGCCTAGCCAGGTAACTATAGACCCATATCACTCCTACCTGCCCTTTCAAAAATCCAGGAGAAACTCATCTCTTCCAGATTAAACTCCTTCCTTGATTTTTCCAGCTCCATGAGTCCCTTCCAGTCCAGCTTCTGACATGCCCACTCCACCTCCTCCACCCTGTTTCACCTCACAAACCATATCCATACTCCCATAGATAAAGATCACATTACTATGGCAATTTTCATCGATCTTGCCAAAGCATTTGACTCAGTCTCCCACAATCTCCTACTTGACAAGTTGTCATCCTTAGGGCTTTCTCCATCCTCCCCAGCCTGGTTCAATTCCTATCTCTCTGGTAGAAACCAGTATATGCAACTTGGCTAGGCCAGGTCCTTCTCCATCCCCACCCTAGCTGGCATCCCCCAAGGATCACTTCTCGGCCCTACTCTCTTCTCCATCTTTGTCAATGACCTCCCTTCTATCTGCTTGCCTACACACACCCACATGCACATGGATGACATGGTCATCTTTGCCTCTGGTCCCTCGCTGTCTGCCACCCAGACATCCCTCTATGAGACCTTTACTAAAGCCCTAAAGTGCTTTGAGGCAAATGACCTGAGGTGAAATACGAAGAAAACCATTGCCATGGCTTTCAGCTCCTCCCAGCACTTCGCCAAACTCTCATCTCCCCTTTCTTTCTTCTCCCTAGATGGCACACCAATTGACACAGTACAGTCCTTAAAGCACCTAGGAGTTTGGCTGGATCCCAAGCTTGACGTCTCTGAATGCAGCGACTCCAAGCATACCAAACTCCATCCTAAACTGGGTGCCCTTTATAGAATCAAAGACTGCCTCTCGCCCCTTATCTGAAAATAACTAATTACTAAGCTCATTCTCCCCACATTTCACTATGCAGACTTGCATATAGCTCGGACCCCCAATCTTCCCTTTCCTAGCTTGATCCTCTTTTTAATGCTTTCTGTTGCTTTGCCTCAAACCTCCCCTTTCACACCCATCAGTGCTCCCTTTTTTCCACTCTGGGACTCCCATCCCTTGCTACCCGCCATTTCATTCATTGTGTTGCATTCATAGGCAAATATTGGTTATCCTTCCTCCCTACTAACCTGTCTGTCCTCATCTCCCCTTCCCCCTCATTGGGTTATTCCCTCAGATTGTGTGACTGATTCACATTCCCTCTCCCGCACTCTTAAGCAGGCAAAGCTGCTTTCTCCTTCAGACTACTATCTCAGTGGAACCAACTCACCCAATGCATCCACCTCACCCTGACTCAGGCCACACTAAAACATCAGCTGAAGGTCATCCCCTCACCCCATTGTAGCTGCCTCTCTTCTGGCCCTCCTTGACTGCATCCCCCTCTAGGCACCCTAACACCTCCCTCCACACACCACCCCATCACATATTTCTGACTTTTTTCCAAATCTCTTACTGCCACATTCAACAACTAATTCCTCCCTTCTCTGCTCAACTATCCATCCTTTTAGCAATCCCTTTACCCCAGTGTCTCCCCCACTTCTCCTATTCTTTAATGCTGGCCATTGCCTCTGCATAAAGGCACTGGCACTGGCTCTCACTTCTCTATTCTTTTTGTACTAATTTTATAATAAGAATTGTAAATTTGCACTATATCTTGCTGTGTAAAAAGTCTTGGGTACTTCGTCTGTCCCCTGTTTTGGAACCATTTGTGTTTGTATTAGTCTCATTATGGTCTGTTGCAATGATAAAATATTGCTTTGTACATCCTTGTATATACTGATTCAAGAGTTCTGCACTCGCCATCCAATAATTCAGAAGTTGCTAAAGATGTAGCCCAGTGTGAATATTAAGTGCCAGTGCTAAAATACACAGAGCCCTAATGCATTTTGGAAAAACAAATATCCTTTTTGAAAGGATCTTGAATGATTGTCTATTGGAAATTGTCTGTTTGCACCCCGCCCCTGTACAGCATCTACCCAGCCTTTATTCACATCATTGTATATCCCACTCCTCTCCCCTTCCCCCTGGGTTGCACCTGGAAATGAGCTCCAGCTCAGAATGCCTTTCCCGGTTACCAAAATTTTAAATAAATAAAACCGGAACCTGGGCCTGTCCCCAAGCACACATTACTCTTTCACTAATGCATAGCCTGGTGCTGCACAAATAATTACTGCATTTTCAATCACATGGGTGTGGTGTACATATTTATTTAAACGCATATAAACAGAGGTGAGAGAGAAATAAGTGACTGAGTGGGGATGTGAACCCAGGCCACCCGGAATACTATTCCAGTCAGGCTAACCAGCTGCACCACCAAGGTACTGTAACTGGAACCTCAGCTGTCCTGGACACACATTACTCTTTCTCTAATGCACAACCTGGTGCTGTACAAATAATTACATAGAAACACAGAATTTGACAGCAGATAAGGACCGCTTGGCCCACCTAGTCTGCCCATTTCCATGTGTAATGCATAGGCTGCAGATCCTAGTTAACCAACAGCCTACTTCTTCCTACCCCCCACTAGAATTGCCTTATGTCTGTCCCATGCATTCTTGAATTCCTCCACTGTTTTTGAGTCCACTACCTCCTTAGGAAGGCTGTTCCATGTATCCACAACCCTCTCCATAAAAAAGTACTTACTCACATTACCTTTGAGCTGTCCCCCCTCTATCTTCAAATTGTGCCCCCATGTTCTTGCACATCTCTTTTTCTGAAAGATGCTGCCATCTTGTACTCTGTTGATTCCCTTGATGTACTTGAAAGTTTCTATCATGTCCCCCCCTCTCCCTCCTCTCCTAGAGTGTATACATATTAAGCTTCTTTAATCTCTCTTTGTATGTCTCCTGGTGCAGACCCTGCACCATTTTAGTTGCCCTCCTCTGGACAGCCTCCATCCTGTCTCTGTCCTTGTGGGGATGGGGTCTCCAGAACTGGACACCGAACTCCAGATGAGGTCTCACCAACTGTCTGTACAAAGGGATAACAACTTCCTGTTTTCTACCAGTGACGCCTCTCCCTATGCATCCCAGTATCCCACCAGCTCTTCTTACTGTCCTCTCACATTGCTAGCCCACTTTAAGGTAATCTGATATGACTACCCCAAGGTCTCTTTCCATTTCTGTAGTTATTATTATCTCACCCCCCCATTGTGTACTCTTCCCCTGGATGTTTGTTTCCCAGGTGCATTACTTTGCACTTCTTTGCATTGAATCTAAGCTGCCATATAGTTGACCATTCCTCCAACCTTGCTAAGTTCCTTTGCATCCTCTCCACCCCACTTTTTATATCAACCCTGTTGCAGATCTTTGTGTCACCTGCAAAGATACATACTTTTCCTTCCACTCCCTCTTCAATGTCACTTATAAAGTCATTAAAGAGGACCAGTCCCAGTACTGAAACCTGTGGTACCCCACTAGTAACCCCCATTTCTTCAGAGTAAACTCTGTTTACTACTACCCTCTGTATCCTGTAGTCCAGCCAATTTTTAACCCAGGCTACTACCTTGGACCCACTCCAAGGCTGGCTAACTTGTATATTAATCTTTTATGTGGGACTGTGTCAAATGCCTTGCTAAAGTCTAGGTAGGTCATGTCCACTGCCCCTCCCTGGTCTACCACATTGATCACCCAGTCAAAGAAGTCTATTAGATTACTGCATTTTTAATCACATGAGTGCGGTATGCATATTTATGAAACACATGCAAACAGAGGAGGGACCCTACACTATGGAAGCAATTATTGTACATTATGGGTGGGATATCAGGGAATGGGGAGTGACCTTACACTATGGAAACAATTCTTTTACATTACAGGTGGGAGATCGGGGAACGGGGACTGCAGTACCACCACAAGCCACTAAGTCTGCGCTGATTACCTCCAGGTTTTTGCTGTGGGTATTTTTTCCACTCAAGGGCAATCACAAATTGGCTTTGCGTGGACCGCAAGTTTTGTAAATGGGATTGTGGGGATATGCAGGTCCCTTCCCCTTCATTTGCATTGCATCCCCCCTCATTGCATTGCCGAGATGCAAACCCAGTTTGTGGGAGCAAACTGAACTCGTGAATACCAACTATTCACCAAGTCCAGTTTGCTCCCGTCCAACTGGATTTGTGCCTGGGCAATGTTTTGTGAATTTGGTCCTTGGTATTAAACATTGGAAGGATATGAATCCTCCTCTTTGGCTCTATCCACTCCCCTTTCACCTCCTCCTCAGAAGGTTCATCCTCCTCATCATCAAGTAGCTTCCTAGGGTCAGGACTTTCCCCTAAGATCCACAATATCCTTATCCTGACCCTCTATATGGTCAGAGTCAGGGTCTGCAAAGCACCTGGACATGACTGTGTGGATCCCCCTGACCTGAAGGGTTTGTGTTGGGGTGGGGTGTGTCTGATGGGATGTCCTGCAGAACATCAGGGCCCAAAAAATCTCCTAAGAGCAACAAGAAAGATTTACTCAATTCTGCTTTGCACTGCAAGCTGGTATACCAGGTGCACCCCCAGCTCAGAGGCCCAATTGGAGGGATCTGTGAGAGACATATTAGCTTGAGTAACACAATGTGGGTAAGGCACCCAGAGGAGAGGGTCACATTACCTTTTGTAGATCTTACATCATTGAAAAATGAGAGGTTTCCAATAAGCCAAGGTATAAAGTAATGTTGCCCTGCAGGTACCCAAGGATAAAAACCTGAAGTTGTTTCCCCAAAATGAAATATAGTGTACTGCTGTCAAGATCCCCACCTCTGACTGTGGAAAAAAGGAGAGAAACCTGAAAAAATAAACCTCTCAGCCCCTAACGCTTACTACCAGAAAGAAAAGGGCTGTACAAACAGAGTCACCGTATCACTGGGGAGGAGAAGGTGCACACACGCTCTCTGGAAACAGGACATAGTGCATGATATTGGCATGCCAGAGGGGGGCGCTCACACAAAACAGGCGCACAAACAGTGCGCTGAAGCTAGAGAAGCCACTTGGAGAAGGAACAAATGCCCAAGGATCAGAGAATGGCAAAAAAAGCAGGAGAAAGTTGCACAGCTCTATGGAGCCTAAAAAAATGCCAAAACACCTGAAGCATGGAAAAAATGGACTATTAACCCACTGAAAAGACTAAGAGTACCCAGAACCAAAAGGCTTTCACTTCAAAAAAATGTTTTTTTTTTTTTTAAGAAATCGGACACCTGTTGAAAATACATACCACTAAAGTATGTGGCAGAGGTGGCACCCAATCCATGAACAAGTAGTGAAAATGGGAAGAGCAGTTTAGCCAATTTGAAAGCCATACCTTAACAGGCGTGATTTTAATTTAGGGGTGCTTCCTGTTACCAGTTAGTCCCAATCTGCTATGCAGAATTGCAGTCCCAGAAAACTGGAAGTTGATTTTTCTTCAGAGAAGCATTTTAGTTGTTTCCCCTTCCATGACACACCAAAGACTGAAAAGTTGTTGCTGTCCAGAATCCTCATGTGCCTAACATTTTATTTTATTAACAGCCATGGGCTGTTTCATTTCCCTAATAAAGGTGCACAAAACCCAGCAGTAATGACTACCCATTGACAATATGGAGCACCGCATAAAACATTTTCCCAGATTTGCAAAAGCAACTTTTACTTTATGCTTTGATCTTCAAAATTGGTTCTACCACCTGCCAAAACTGATCCTTGTAGTAGGGTTAGGCAAAATTTGCAAACTTTGATTTTACAGAATTTCAGAGAATCTCATTGAATTTCACAAATATGTTTATTTGGTCTTAAGCTGTTGTTGTAGAGAAATGGAGATAGGCATGCTTACTTATGGCTTGGTGTCTCACGATTTTACCGGGGCTCAGAGTCTGACGGTTTTTATTTGTGAACATATTTATCTGTTTGTAACTCTGCCACAAGTAAATCTAGACATCTTTAAATGAGCATAAAAACCTTATTGGAAGAGTCATAGATACTACTAAATATGGAGAGAATTGGTTAAGAGATTTTCAAGTTGCATTTCTTCATATTTTTACTATTAAAGATCACATTTCCTTATTGAGTTAGTTATTTATTGATTTATTTTCTTGATCAAGTTAGCTGGAACAGAGTCCCTTTTACAGTAGTATCCTGGAAGACTATGTACATATGAACATACGGACATATGAAGAAGCCAGCAGAGGAAAGCCATTTGGTCTGTCTAGTCTGCTTGTATTGCGGGGTACACAGTTTAAGCTACTGTCCCTGCCCTCCTTCTCCACCTATCTCCACCTATCCTCCCTACCCATGATCCTTACCTTCCCCCTATGCCTATCCCAGCATCCCTTAAAGCTGCCCACTGTCTTCAATTAGATAATCTCTTCTGGCAGCACATTCCAAGTGTCCAACACCCTTTCTGTGAAGAAGTGATTCCTGACCTCCCTCCTAAACCTCCCACCCTCCAGCTTAAGACTGTGCCCCCTCATGTTATGGTTGCCACTCAGCTTAAAGAGGCTCTCATTATCAACATTATGTATCCCTTTCAGGTACTTGAAGGTCCCAATCATGTCCCCTTACTCTCTCCTGCCTTCCAGGGAGTACATGTTCAGTGCCCTCAATCTCTCCTCATATGACTTACCCTGTTGACCTGCTATCATCTTTGTAGCCCTCCTCTGTACCTTCTCCAGCAGGTTAATGTCCTTTTTGAGGTGTGGGCACCAGTACTGAGCCCCATACTCTAGATGAGGCCTTTCCAGGGACCTGTACAAGGGCAGTATAACCTCCTCTCTCCTACTACTGATCCCCCTAGATATGCATCCCAGCACCTTGTTTGCCTTTCCTGCTGCTTTCTTGCACTACATGGAGTGCTTCAAGTCACTAGTGATTATCACTCCCAGGTCTTTCCTTTCCTCTCCTCAGATGCAGATATTCGGACTCCACCCAATTAGTACAGTGTCCTAGAATTCTTGGCTCCATTATGCATAACTATGTATTTCTTGGTACTGATGCCAAGCTGCCAGATCCTGGACCACATCCCCAGCTTTTCCAGAGCATCCTTTAGGTCCTGTATCCCTTCAGCTGTGTCCTCTCTCCCACAGAGCTTGGTGTCATCCACAAATATGCACATTTTACCCTTAATGCCATTCCCAATGTCGTTGATGAAGACACTGAACAACACTGGCCCCAGCACCAAGCTCTGCAGGACCCCACTGGTTACCTCTCTGGTGCCAGATAAATCTCCTCCCAGAACCACCCTCTGGGTTCTGTCCCTTGGCCAATTTTCCACCCATCTGGCCATCTTTTTCCCAACCCTGAGATCCACCAACTTCCTGATCAACTTTTTATGGGGCACAGAGTCAAAGGCCTTGCTGAAATCAAGATAGAGGATGTCTACCACTTGGCCTCTGTCTACTGTCTTAGTGACAGAGTCAAAGAAGTCAATCAAATTTATTTGACATGATGCCCCCCCCCATGAACCCATGCTGCCTCGCATCCTGATGACCATGCTCTTCTAGATGTTCCACCAACCTTTCCTTTAGTATGGTCTCCATGAGCTTGCCCACAATGGAGGTCAGACTGAATGGTCTGTAATTTCCTGGGTCATCCTTGGGACCGCATTTGTGGAGGAGCACTACATGTGCTGTTTTCCAGTCCTGCAGTACCATGCCTGACTCTAGTGAACTATTAAATAGGTCTGCCAGTGGCCCTGCTAGCTTCTGAGCCACATCATTTAGTACCCTTGGATGTACTCTGGGCCTGGTGATTTGTCCACCTTTAATGCCAGCAGCCCCTCTGTCACTCTGTCTTCCTCTATCACTACATCTGTGTGCCCCTCCCCCTCCATTTTCCTTCCTTCCCTCCTGAAGGCACTGGTCTATCCTTCTCCATGGTGAAGACAGAACAGAAGTATTCTTTTTTTTTTTTTAGCTGTTTAACCAGGAATAGCACACTAAGCTGGAAGCTTTTTTACAGGAGTGACCTGGGAGCACAAGGAAGTTAAGTGACTTGCTCAGGGTCACAATGTATGCAAGTGGAAGCTGTGGGATTCAAAACCAGGTTGGTCTGCTGGATGTCACCAGATTTGCAGCTCAGAGCCTTAGAACACTGCGCTATACTGCCTCCTTTAGTACCTCTGCTTTCCCCCAGGAACCCACTCTGCAGTCCTTCCAGGATCACCTGACTCCTAGCACATGCTGTGGATGCTATGCTCCAGTCCACCCTGGGCAGATTGAAGTCCCCCACAATTACCACGTCTCCATTCCCCGCAGCTTCCAGTATCTGTAATCTCAGTTCCCTGTCCCCCTCCTCATCCTGATTGGGTGGTCTGTAAACCACCCCCAACCTCACCTTTCTCCCTCTATTGGACCTTCATTGAACCCATAATGCCTCTACCTCCCCTTCCTCAGCCTCCTCCCTCATGCAAGTTATTCCCTCCCTGATATAAACTGCCACCACCCCCCCTTCCAGACTACCCTGTCTCTCCTGTATAGTTTATATTCAGGGATTGCAAGGCTCCATTCATGGTGTGATGATGCCCAAGTCTCAGTTACTGCAGCTATGTCCACCCTTCTGTCTGCTAATAGTGCCTGCAGGCAGTTCATCTTGTTTCCAAGACTCCATGCATTCAGAGACACCACCCTCCATCTAGAATCTAACCTTCCTTCTCTTCCCTCTATTTACATTTATCCCCTCTGTGTGCACTCCTCCATGTACCTTTGTTATGTGTTCTCCACCCCTCCACCTTTTACTAACTCTGTTCTCACCCCTTCCACCTCCTCCCTCCAGACCTCTGTCATCACTGTGGGGGAGAGGTTCACTGACCTCCTCCTCTCAGAGTCTGTGGGCCTGTACACCCACTGCCCTCCAGTAGTTTAAATTAAGTGTAGTGCTTATGTATTCCCCCAGTTTGTCCCCGAGTACCCTCAAACCCTCCCTACTGAGGTGTAGCCTGTCTGGTGAAAAGAGTGCTTTGTTTGACCAGGTCTCCTCCCAGTCTCCAATACAGATAAACATGTCCTCCCTGCACCATTTCCTAAGCCAGTCATTAAAATCCTCTATTCTTCTTTTCCTGGCTGTGCTGGCCCTTGGTACTGGTATCACCTCTGAGAAGGCCAGCAAACTTCCTTCCTCCCTGCACATCTTCCCTAACTCCCTGGACCTACTTTGCACTACCTCAGCCTCCTCCCCAGCTAGGTTGTTGGTTCCCAAATATATAGCTAAATTAGGTTTTACTCCAACCTCCCTTACTATGTCCCTTATTCTTGGGTCCATCTTCCCCGCTGTGATCCCTGGCATACAAACAACCCTCCTGCTTGTATTTGGGTCCCCTTTCCTTCCCCAGTGAATATCCCTAATTATGGAGTCATCGATGATTGCCACCCTTCCATCCCCTGCACCTGTTATCCTTGTTCTTCCTTTCTTACCTTCAGTACTAGCTGCTTCCCCACCCAACTGCTCCCTCTGCACCCTGGTGAATTTATCTTCACATCCACAATGTATCCCCTTAACTGTTTCTCTATCTCCCGCTCTGCCCAATAATTAATAATAGCATTAAGCATCATAGAATGAGAAACAAAGTACAGGACAGATGAGGTATACAGAGTATCAGGACCAGTTATAGGTGGTGTTTTCAGAGATATGTTTCTTAAGCCTTGATTTCAAGTTAATGGTATTCTGCAATCCAAATATGAGTAGTAAGGAGTCCCATATTTCTGGGACCCTGAAACCAAAGGCTTTCCCACCATAGCCATGGCCTTCTTAAGCTGTAGAATATTAAGATGATTAGTCTAAATGGAGTGAAGAGTTTGGGTTATAGCAGCAGGTTTCATTTGACAGTTTGTGCAAAATGTTTGGTCAGTTGACATCCGTGCATCATTTTTTTGCATGTACCTGTACCTCTGCTGCTTGCAGGTCCTTGCACTACCTTTTAATAAATGTAGGTACTTACTGAACATAATAGTGTAGACTGCTTAATGTATACAGATGGGGTGAAATCTAATCCTTGTTTTTGAGCCATTGATTTTTGCATTTATTTATTGCAAAAGCTTTATAAGGAAGACAAACTGAGCAGGTAGCAGCTCATTTCTACATACGATTAGGGGGAGGTGGTGAAGGGACCAACAGTGTAAAACAGAAATGCAATAATAAGATGCAAGCAAAATAGCATAAAAATTGAAATAAAATACTTTAAAACACAGCACATTGATTGTACAAGTGGTATGTAGGATAACTATACAGTAAGACAATAGTGAAGGTGCAGTACAATAGTCAACATAAGCAGTATACATTACAATGGTCAGTATGATTAGAATGCAGGGGTGAACCCACAGTGCAGTGGTGAGGGGAAGGCTAGGAGGGGTCAGAGGCAAGTGCATGAGTTAATCATAAAGTCATGAAGGAGGATTTTGAGAGATGAGCGAGAGGTGGTAGATCTAATAGCAGGGGAGAGAGTAGACCAGAGTTAATGAAATGTTATGGAGAAGTCTGCTTGACCTACAGAGGACTTCATGGGAGGGAGGGAGGGATGGAGGGAGAAAGTCAGAATTACATAAGGAGTACACTAGGGTGTAGGGTCTTCAAAGGATGGAACTAAGGTAGGGGAGAGTGACCCAAGCCAAAATTTGGAGGTGAAGGAGACACAATGAGCAAGATGTGTAGCTTTATGAGAAGGAAGAGAAGGGGGCGGGGGGGTAGAGGGAGCAGTATGGGCATGAGAAGAACAGCTAAGGGAGAAACAGCAGAAGGAATGGAATAGAGCATTCAGTCTGGCCAGGGTGGATTAAATATTATAAGAATTAAAGTGATAAATGATTTGATGGTATACTATAGTAGTTTTTCAATCAGTTTTACATGCACATGAAGACAAAATAGCTCTGATATTACCAATATCACAGTTAGGGCCACCTTGGTGTGTAGAAACCACAATGGCTTTTTCCACATATCAGGCACTTGGCCAGTGGTAAGTGACAGGTTTAACAGAGAAATAGTTTGTTGGGATATCACCAGTGCAACAGCTTTGAACAGACTAGGTGAAAGCCATCACTCCCCTCAGCACCTTTTTCATTTAAGAAATATATACAAGGTGATTTATACCCTTCCAAAATGTTCTGGGTTGACAACATTGCTAGTTTGCTGATTTTTTTAACTACAGTATGTGACCTTTGTGAATTGTTTGTAAAATGCTGTGAAAATTTTCTAAAATGTGGATGCATGTTTAACTTCCTTGCTATTGCAGGTATAGACTTGAAATTTGGAATACACACTCAAAATCAAATTATACTGAAACATAACATACTGTAGCTAGACACATTTGATTGAGTGGTTTTAAATATATAGTGGAAATAGCACAGATTACTAATTGGCACCACTTTCTCAAAAATTCTTGGTAGTGTATTAGGTAATGTCATTAGAATTGTACTTGTACTGCATGTCATCAGTGCAGTGAAACCATTATGGCGATGGCAATATGGTCGCTGCAACCCGTCTGACAGTCATTCCGACTATTGGGATTTCACAGCATCAACTGTCATTGCCACCACAGGGGTGTTGCATTGTTTCCCCTCTACACCTCCAATATGGAGGTGATTATATTATTTTCTGGGGGGTGTGGGGACCAGGATGTGCCCCAGTGCTTTTCGCACAACTGCAGTCGGGCGGCACAATTGCTGGGTGACATGGTCGCCTTCGGCATTTTGCTGTCTCTGTACTGTTGGTCAATTATATGGATGTCAAACCACCATGGTGGAGCCTACCTGCACAATTTAAAGGGAAACACTGAAAAAGGCACAGCTTTAGCCAGGCACAACAAAAAATGCCTGATTGGTGCTTTCAGACAGTATTTTTTTTTTAATTACCTCTCATTGCTTTCTTAATTATTTAAACAGTGGCCTTCAACTTTCACTTTCTATTGCTGACAGCCACCAACTCATGAGCAGCAGAGAGCTTCCTGAGCTCACTGTATGCTAATATTAATAATATTTATGGGAGGCAGTATAGCGCAGTGGGTTAAGGCTCTGAGCTGCAAATCTGGTGACATCCAGCAGACCAGACCTGGGTTTGAATCCCACAGCTTCCACTTGCATACTGTGTGACCCTAAGCAAGTCACTTAACTTCCCTGTGCTCCCAGGTTGCACCTGTAAAAAAGCTTTCAGCTTAGTGTGTCTCACCTGGTTAAACAACTGAAAAAAAAAAAATGTCATGCCAAGCAATAGCAGACGTCAAACAGACATATTAGCACATAGTGAGCTTAGGAATCTCACTGCTGCTCATGAGATGGTGGCTGCCAGCAACAGAAAGTGGAAGTGGTGGATAGCTGTTTTAAATCATTCAAAAAAGTTGTTACTGTCTGAAAGCACTAACTGAGAGTTTATGTAGTGTCTAAGGAGAGATGCATTTTCTATTGTTTTCCTTTAATATTCACAAAGCACTTATGACCACTGCATCTGATTAGCTGAACTGTTTGTGGTCCTGTAGTTCCTACCTAGGGGAATGGTTCCCTCTCCCTTTTTTTCTCTTAGCTTGACCAGTTGAGCACAGTGGAATTTCTCATTCCCTGACATCCTCCTAGCTATTAACAGTGACACACAAAATTCACCACCCAAGGTAAAGACCCAAAGCTTTGATTTATTGGCACATACATTGCTAAATCTTATGAGTGGAAAGTAGCTGATTCTCATCAGGGATTACAATGTGGCATGGAGGTGGACTGAGGGGAGACAGACTGGCTGGGAGTCTTTCACCCCTTGGCCTAAACCAACTGATTGGTCTCCACCATGAGAACATTCTCTTAAACTAGTACTGGTAATATACTAGATCTGATACTTGTTTCAGTTAATATTCAAATAATAAATTATGAGGTTCTTAGCTTAAACTTCAGGGGGCCATAAACCAGTCATGTGTACACTTAAAAGCAATGTATCTGCAAATTTAAAACATTCTTATAGGTCAATAAAATGTTTCAAAAGTTCTTATATAAACACCTTTGTTGCCAGCATTAGAGTGCAGAAGTGGGAACGTCTTGAATTTATTTCAGAAATGGACTTGGCAATATACTGTATAAGACATTATTTTCACTGGACTAAAATTTTAGCTATATTCACTATTTTGAAAATCCAGTGAAAATTATATGCCAGTGAAAATATATACTGCAATTGACAAGTTAGCTTGTTCTTGCAATTCAGCTAAATTAAACTGCCGTGAAAATGTCAGCGCAGACAAAACAGTGAAATTTAAGGGCAGTGAATTCATTCTCTTATACAGTACGATTTACAACATGCTTGTTGGCATTTGCAGAAAACATGCACCAATAAAGAGCATAAGATTAAGGAAAAATCCACATACCATGAATTTTGTAGAAGATAAAGAAAGTAGATTACAGCAAACAAGTCAAGCAATGGGGATGATAGGGGGAAATAAAAGAAAACATAGAAATGACTTTAAGAAATTAAGAGAGAAAAGTCTAAATATTATAAAACTAAAAGCAGGTTAAAAATCCAGCCCTCTAATGGAAATTGCTGATAGTTTAGAGGGACGTAACACATTTGGTAATACTGGACATGTCACTAACACAGGAAGAACGTCCCAAGATCCTTTAACTACTGCCAACTTGTTATATAATTACTTTTGTACTTTACCTGAGGTGAAATTTCTATAAATAGATCACAAGAATAATATAAAATCAAAATGTATCAGCTAAGGAAGAAATTCTGGAAAAGACAGTAGACCCACTTTTCACCCTACTAAAAAGGGTTGCTGAATATAGTTATGTTCCATTATGTAAACATCTAATAGAAGTCTGATGGAAGGTAAGTTCCCAACAATGTGGAAACATGCCAAAGACATCCCAATTTATAAATGGGGAGGTCTGAATTACCCATCATGTTATATCCCAATAGCTTTATTATCAATCATTTCAAAGTTGTTTGAGAGGCTTGCATGCAGCCAACTGTCTGTATCTACAAAAATGCAGTCTGATGAGAGCTCACCAAGCAGAATTTAGAGGGGGAAGGCTCATGCCCACTGTTCTTGTGGACTTTGTGGGAGAAGTTGCCACATAATTAGATACTGGGAAGTCTTTGGGAGTGGTGTCTGTATAACTCTCAAAGGCCTTTGATGCGGTCAACCACATAATTTTATTAAATAAACATAAAAATATAGGTATGAATGATGAGTCATATAGGAGAGTTGAATCCTACCTGACAAATCATAAACAGTCAGTTTGCATAAATAATATGTTGTCTGATGTGGAATATCTGTCCAGATGGTTGCCACATGGTTCACTATTAAGTCCTTATGTTCTTGATTTATTTATTTGCTTTTGGTAACCGGGTAAGTGCACTAGGCAACAATCCTGCCCATTTTCAGGCATGACCCGGGAGAGTACAATATAACAATATAACAATGCAGCATTGACAAACAATCAGTTTCAGATGGCTGGAGAACTGTCCACAAAAAACAAATGTAGAGGCAGCCACAGTAGATTATGCACCACATGGATAACAGCAACAGTAGTGAGGTTATTGCAGCAAACAATTTTTACAGACAGGAAGGTTGACGTTATTGCAGCATACAGTTTTTACAGAAAGCAAGGTTGACAAATCATCAGGCCTAGCTGAGGGAGAAAAACAGACAGGTAGGATTTATTTCAATGATCTCCCTGGACAGATACCCTGCTCAAAAATAAAGCTGCATGCTGACAAGGCAGTATTAATAGCAAAGGCAAATGATCATATTAAAATAGAAAACATTTTGAAAACTGATTTCGTCACTCTACAGACCGGGTTCATTGAGGCTACAATGGTTCTTAGAAATAAAAAGGCAGTCCGTGTGCTTTAATAAGAATTCAGCCGGGGGGGGGGTGCATGGTTAGGACGCCAGCATGGTGGGTGCTTAAATAGAGAGCTCCTCTAGGATTGGACAGTGACACAGCTCGAGCACCATGACCCTCGGGAGTACATAACCCCCAACGCTACCAATAAATGGGGTAAATGTCCCTTACCTAGTGACATGGTGTAGCAGCTTCATTGAACCCTCTCATGAGTTGGTAGAGTGTCGGAGTCAGAGCAGTGAGACCAGTAATAAGCTGACCAGGCCCCAGTGGAAAGATAGCAGGATTGCAGTCATCAGAGTGGCTGGAGACCTAAAACATGCGGCAGAGAGGTACTAGGGAGTTTCATGACCAACGGTTAGTGGATCATCCAGTATTTTAAACCCTGTTACTTCAATACCACCCACATCGCCACACCGGAGGCAAAGATTGTACCCCTTGGTTCCTGTTTGAGTGTTTTGCACACATGGCCCATTCAAATGAGAGGGGCCTTGCAGTCCCAAATGCTGTAACAGCTGCAGCCACACCATCGGTAGCAGACTCCTTTCAGCATATCACGCAAATGTTGGAAATGGTATTGATCTGGGTGGAGGCTATAAATACCTAATTATCAGGCACAGTGACTGATGTCTGGGACTTACAGGACCACATGAATGTATCAGAGCAAGGGGTGGAGGTGTGTGAGCAGAGCCAGTCTAAGCTCATGCATAGGTTGCAGGTACAGGAGGAAAGAATCACAGTGCTCCAGGATAGAATAGAAGATCAGGAGAATAGAGCCAAAAGGAACAACCTGCACATTATGGGCATACCAGAAGGAGCGGAGGGTCAGAATATGGAGAAGTTTTTAAATGAAACGCTGCCTACCATGTTAGGGAACAGATGTTGGGGAAATATGGATGTTGAACGAGCGCATTGGCTTGTATCTAGAAAGAAAAGGGCTCCCGTACAGCCAAGACCAATAATAGCATTCTTCCTGCAATACTCCACAAAGGAGAGAATCCTCACGTCTGCCAGAGATACAGGAGAGGTGCACTGGCAAGGGGCTACTGAGCTGTTCTATCATGACTTCGCCCATGAAGCTGCCAGCAAGAGACGTGCTTTTGGTGCCCTCAAAAAAATTCTATATCAAAATAAATTTCACTTTAAATTTAGAGGTCTCTCTAAGTTACTGGTTACAAAGGAGGGCAGAGAGTTGGTGGCAGAGTACCCTTCGGACATAGAAAGATGGCTTGCTAAATTCTGGCCCGAGTTGCCTACTCCCTCCTCACCTGATAGGCGGATCTGGGAACCTAATAGCTTGAAAGGGAGCCATATCGACAGGCAACAATATCAAGGGGAGGGTACATGGGGCGGTCGTGTAACATCAAAGTATAGCCCCCCAGCAGTGCTTGACACTGCACAGTCATGGTTTGTAGAGCCAGATCACCCACCCACAGTCTTTACACAAGATGCATACTGCCTTGGCACCTACAGCAGTCCACATAGGGGATCGGCATCGACAGAGATCCAGGAGCGGGGGCCAATACTCACATGATGCTGTAACAATGGACCCTCCAGCAAAAGTGTCTCAGGATGATGAAGCCTCTCCTCTTCACAATGGCCATGGAAGCTGTGGACATGGACAGTAGCTTGTCAAAAGACTGGGCTGATATATCCAAATCCACGTTGATAGAGGTGGTTGATGCTGTGACTCCCATCAGACCCGGGTTGATCTCCTATGTAGCTGCAGCGACCAAGAATGGTGTAGGGCATACAGATGCAACCCCACAGGCTGGTGAAGGCTCGGATGAACTCCCTGGGTGATAGTTTGTACTTGTATAGCTGCTGCATTATGAAAACGGCTGAATATCGACTGCATAGCTTATCTTGTTATGTTGCTTACTGCGCCTATACCCTGAAGGGAGTCAGGGTGGTGGCTTCCTGGGGTCAATAATGGTATGGTTATTGTTCTTCCCCCATTCTTCTAAACTGTGCATTGTACTCTATAGATACAGTAACATTATATCAGGGGTGTTAATTGCCCTGGGACCTAGTATTTTTTGCATAGGGGAATGAGTAGGAGTCTCTAGTAAAGGGACACCCACTTTCTTCCTGCAATGTTATCTATGTTTCTTGCCTGGGGCCTCTACCGATAGGTAACGTCATTTCTCCCCATTCCCTCCTCTCTCTGACCAAGGTCCTTTCCCTCGGGGTGTTCCCTAGGAGGTTCTTGGTGTGCTCCCTTTTCCTTTTCCCATTTCGTCGCTTCCCTCCTGATGGTCCGGCACCCGACTTCTGGATCACTGTCGGTCCAGAGTGCTGGATTGCTACCGGTACTAACCAGTCACCTTCTACAAGGATTTGAAGCTAGTGTTGCTGAGGCTGCTAATTTGAAGGGGCATCTTTCACAGAACCTCAATCCTATAATGCTTGTGCATATTGGTAAAGTTTACAGGTGTGTAATACAAGTGTTGGATACTTTAGAGGTAGGGGTTAGACAAGGTTGCTATCCTACCCTCGGTTAACTTACATATACTAAAGACATTTAGATATATAGGATATTGTGTAGTTATTGGTTATAGTGGGTTTTAAGCTCTGTGTTATACCCTTTTGTAGCAGCTTACAGGTCAAGACGTGAATACGTTTTGAATCTCTGGACTCTATTTCTCTTCCCATCTGGCAGCATAGGTGGAGCGGAATTCGAATAGTGACATTTGTTTGCAGATTTTGAGTTTACTTAGTGAGGTGACATATTAGCTAGTCACCTGGGTACAGTTTTGGGGCTAATAGCTGCTGCGGATATCTCAAGTCAGTATGTGTCCCCTCAGATCTATAGCTAGCCCTATTAGTCCTCCCACAGTCCTGGTATCCTGAAACGTTAATGGGTTTAATCATCCTGTTAAACAGACTAAAGTGCTTCAGTACCTGTGCTCCTTAGGCTCAGATATTGCCCTACTTCAGGAAATGCACCTTCAGAAAAAGGCAGTCACATGGATGAAGAAAGCATGGATGGGGGTGATATGTGTTAGTTCGGCTACTTCTAATACTAGAGGGGTAGCCATTCTAGTCTTCCACTCCTCCTCATGGACGTTGGAGGAATCCAAACATGACTCACAGGGCAGGTGGGTGGTTGCCAGGCTGTCCTTCCCAGAAGGGAAGTTGATTTTGTGTAACCTGTATGCCCCCAACATAGATCATGCAGAGTTTTTCCCTGCAATCAGCCAGGCCATCTCCTCCCTCACCCAGGAGGATGGGGCAATCCCTATTATAATAGGAGGAGATTTCAACATGGTGTCAGATGTGTTTGTGGATAAGTCCAACCCTTCCCCTCAGGCCAGAGTTAAGGCCAGTTTAGCCCTCCTGGAAATGCAGCAGGAATGGCGCTTAACGGATGTGTGGCTTAGGGATAACCCGGATGGGAGGGACTATACATTCTATTCTCCTGTACACTCTACTCAAGTCATATAGATTACTTTTTAACTAAAGCGGTAGCAGCTCAGAACACTCTTAATATTAAAATTGGGAACATTATTATTTCAGACCATGCTCCTGTGTCGATATCCTATACGGGGGAGGGGGGCAGTCTAAAATAGGATCTCGGAGGTGTAATCCGTTATTGCGCAAAGATCCGGAGTTTTGTAGGATGTTATCCCAAGCCACGAAGGAATACTTCGCTCTTAATGCCCATTGTGGTGTCTCCCTTGGCACGGTATGGGAGGCCTTTAAGGCGGTGATTAGAGGCCGCATCATTGCTTTCTCGACTGCTAAAAACAAAGAGCAGAAGGCCAACTTGGCTCGATGGCAGGCTGATCTGGCGACCTTGGAGTCCCTCTTTAAGGCTTCCCCTACCCATAGGAGAGATAAGTCACTAATTCGGCGCATCATGGGCCTTAAGTATCAAATCAATGCCACCTTACACCAAAAGGCGGAGTGGGTCTTAATGAGATTCAAGCACGCATACTGGGAGGGGGGTGAAAAAAGTGTCAGATTGCTAGTGTTTAGGCTGCAGAAGCAACAAGCGTCATCCCGTATTCAAGCCATTCATTCTGCAGTGGGTAAGATTGCCCACAAAGCTCAAGATATTAAAGACACCATGAAGGTATTTTCTCAAAACTTATATAGATTGCAGGTTGTTCTGTCAGCTCAGCAAGTGGAGCGAGAGATCGATCAGTTTTTTCAGAGGTTTGTCTGCCCTGGAATAACCCCATTGCAAAGGATCAAACTGGACGCCCCGATAACCCCAGTGGAATTACGGCAAGCTCTATTCCGTATGGCTAAAGGCAAATCTCCTGGTCCAGACGGGATGAAGGTCGAGTTATATCAAGCAATGGTGGATGATATCTCACATACCTTACTCCTTGCTCTGCAGGAAGCTCACTTAACTAGTGCATTCCCCCATCTATGAGAGAGGCCCTGATAATCCTATTACCAAAAAAGTCTAACGACCCTACAGACTGCGCAAACTATCATCTGACCTCCTTACTTCCTGTTGATACTAAAGTCTTGGCCAAGATTCTAGCCACGTGGATGCAGGAGGTGTTACCCTCAATTATTCACCCAGTGCTGGTGGGCTTTATGCAGGGCAAATCTGGCTCTGATAACACCAGGCTTCTCCTTAATTTAAAATGGATATCCTCTTGCTCCCCTGAAGCCATGGCCACTTTGGCAATAGACTTTACTAAAGCCTTTGACTCTGTTAAATGGCATTACCTGCTTCAGATACTGCTGAAATATGGTTTTGGCCCTAATTTTTGTCTGTGGTTGGCTACATTATATGGATCTCCGATGGCTAGAGTGTTGACCAACGCCACAATTTCTGCTCCATTTCAGCAGCATAGGGGAACCAGGCAAGGGTGTCCCCTTTCACCTCTGTTATTTTTGGTTGCCTTAGACCCTCTTATAAGGGCCTTTATCACCTCGCCTGAGATATCAGGCATTACTGTTGCTGGGAAATCGTACCTCGTAGCTGCCTATGCCGATAACCTGCTCCTGACCCTCTCCCATCCTGAAGAGTCACTACAGCATGTTTTACTCCTATTGCAGGTGTCCTTATCCTTTTTGGGTCTCTGTGCCAACCAGAGAAAAACCCTGCTGGCCCCTCTTAATGCAACTTGTATCAAACAATGTTTACAGGGGACTGGCCTGGTTTGGGCTAGTCAAGGACTTTCGTACCTGGGCATATTAGTACCGGCTAAGTGGGCTGACCTCAAAAGGGCTAATTTTGCACCACTGCTGTCTCAGCTCTCAGCAGAGATAGATAGATGGAAAAGACTTCAGTTTTCTCTATCTGGGAGGGTCGCGACTACCCGCATGTTTCTGCTGCCCCGAGTTATGTACTTATTTAAGAATCTTCCAATATGCCTCTCTTCTAAGCTCTTTGCCTCCATGGAGAATCAGATATCTCGTTTTCTATGGGAGGGTAAAGCTCCCAGATGGAGTAAGCATAAATTAAGAGCGCATTGGTCCTCAGGGGGTCTTGCATCCCCCCCCCCGGCTTCAAATCATTTAGCACATAAGCGGCAGCTGCTACAAAGTGGTTTGTCCCCAGTTCATTATCCTCTCCCCTTTGGGTCCAGTTGGAGGCAGACTTAGTGGCAAATACTCAGTTGCACTGGTTCCTGCATCTGGCGAACTGCTCCCAGCATACCCTGGCATCGTTAGTTATGGAGACCAAACGAGCCTGGCACCTACTTATATCTCGCCTCCCATACACCCAGGGAAGCGCAAGCCCCTGCGTGGCTTTATACTCCATTGTGGCATAATAAGGCCTTAACAATTGAGGATACCTTCCTCATTGGCCTACCTTGGGAGGCTCAGGAATCTGGTATATACAGGATCTGTGTTTACCTGGCTCTTCAACTCTGATGTCCTTTGAACAACTGCAGCAGAAATTTCAGATCCCAGGTAGGGACTTTTGGAGATTTCTTCAAATACGTAGTGCTATACAGGCTCAAAAGCCCTGTGGGGTCATGGATCCGAAGTGGGAGTGGTTGGCCCATAGGCATGAAAAATCCTCTAGTGGCGGTCTCATTGGGTGTTTTTATAAGACCTGGCAAAATGCAAAGACAGATCCATCCATGTCATGCAGGCTGAAATGGGCTTCCATTTTAAACACCCATATTTCTCAGGAATCTTGGAACCACTATCTTTGGGATTGTCATTACATGTACGCAGATACTAAAAGCTGTTTCATACAGCTCAAAATACTGTTGTTTTAGTATCTAATGCCTGCACCCTTACACTCTCATGGCCTACTGCAACACTTCAACTGCTGGCGATGTCAACACCATGGAGGTCGTTTACCGCATATTCTTTGGGCATGCCCGCTACTTTCACCTTTCTGGTCTGCCGTAGCCCAGGATTGCTCTACAATTTTTGGAACTCAGATACACTTATCTGACCCCAAGCTTCTATTAGGGGACACTTCATCCCTCACTGCCTTATCTCAGCCTAAGAGACAATGGATCGCACTGGCTCTTTTGGAAGCCAAGTGACTGGTACTTATACACTGCGCCAACCAACTCCACCACCTTGTAGTAGTTGGCATGCTGCACTTGCTAGATTAGCAATATTAGATCATGTGTCCTGTATTCAAGTAGGTTGCATGGATAAATACAATGCCAGATGGGAAGCTTATCTTCATTCTTTTCTTTGCAGGACGCCAATTTCTTATTGTAATCCTCATTTATAACCTGTGTTAATATATGTTTATGGTAAATAATTCTGCCATTAGAATGTTTAATATTTGAGGTCTTTAGCTGACCTTAGAGGATTAAGTATATGCTGCATTATTTGTATAATGTGCATGCTTATTTAGAGCTTGATACTTTTGTGTATGGGTCAGGCCACTTTTGTGGCCTTTTGGTATGTATATATGCCTAGAAAATCAATAAAAAATTGTCTATGATAAAAAAAAAATAAGAATTCAGCAGAAGAAAAAGGTTACAAGAAATTAAACATGAGAACTTTAGATGGGGTGGAACTGATAAAACACTAAAACATATAAATAACTGAAGGTAGAAACAGATGACCAACTAACATTCAAAACTCATATTAAATCTACAGTAAAGAAAGTGAACAGTTGCAGCCTGGTGTCACAGAGGGCTGATGCACTGGTGCCTCACTCCTGCCATGCCAGCAACCCAGGTGTGGGAATGGACTTGGATCATCGGTGATCAGCCAGGGGAGAAGAGAATTGAGTATTCAAGGAACTACTGTCCTTTCCTGGGGTGGGGAGGCATGTTGGCCCTGCATTAGACTGCCACCTGGTGGAGGCCCAGGCAGTGCAACAGTTGCAGCAAAGAGATTAGGGTGCTGTGGGAATGTCAGGCATGTGCATCACCACATACAAGCCTGACACCCTATGGCAAGGGTCAGGGGAGAAAATCAAGCAAAGGGACATCAGGGGCTTATGGGGCTCATCTCTGGTGAGTATGTGCTACCACTGGGGAGCTTGTCTTCAGTCCAAGCTGGTGTATAGTATTAGAGAGGACAGTCCTCTTCCCTCTGGCCCTCCCATGAATGCAAATTTTTGCAGTACCCAGACAGAAGGCGAGTCCTTGGGGAGGCATGGAATGGCTCAGGGAAGCAGGGAGATGGCTGATTAGCTACCCATATATGATGGTGGGATATATGCCTCTAAAATAAGAAAGTACACAGCCAGCTTAGATCCCTCTGCAGGAATGTTTATCTGATTGTAAAAGAAGCCAGAACTACTTTGACAGTGCAACATGTGCTACCAGTACTATTGTATGGGAGTGTGGCATATCAATTTGCAAGTAGATATCTTTTCGGAAAACTGGATGCTACAACAGACTAGTGGGACTTGTATTAGTGTGTCCATGTGAGATTCATCACTGTGAAATGCTTGCAGAATTAAAATGGGAATAACTAGAATTGTGTTGATAAAAACTACAAGCCATATTCGCATGTATAACCCCCACCCAGGTATGCCATTTCTATCTGACAGCAATACCAGGTGGGCTGGGTTTGGGGAGGAATATGTCACTTGGCACATTGGCTAGGTTTGGCTACTCTGCAACAGGGGCACTCAAGTAAATCCGGACAAAGGAAACAATAACTGTAATGTCCAATACCAGAAATGGGCTTCTAAAGTGTGGCTTTTATTCACATCCAACAGAATAAATAAAGCATAGATGGACCCCCACGGGACTACACTCCAGGTAATGCAGATTTAAATAGACCAGAACAGATCCTCATCACTTTAGCCCTCAGGCTCTGAAACACACTGGGCACACAGCCCGAACTTGTACACTGCTCTGGGTTTTCCTTGGCTTGGTTCCCTTGTCAGCTACTTGGACACTTTCCATATTGCATGGGAACATTTACTGGTGGCTCCCTAAACTACCTATGAGCACTTCGGCTCAATAAGGGAACCTTCCTCATAAATCCCATGTCTGGGTACTTTTTCTAGGCACCAGCCAAGTACCTGAGAGAAAGCAACAGGTGTCCCAGAGCAAATCTGTAGAGGTGAATTTGGTTACTACTGATGGGGGGGTTCTCCCACCTCTCGCTCCCATAATTCATACCCGGCCATTTCTCTGGACTGTAACACCTCATCCTTTAAAACACTTTGCTGTGTAGATTCTTTTTAAATGTATTTCACATTCAGTCTACTGTCTTTACCTCCTATTTGTGCTGGACTTGAACATACTTGATAAGTGGTTTTGTCCATCACTCTGGACCCCCCACAGAGTTAAGCAGTCTAATCCCCACATCTTCCAAACTGTACTTGGCTGTCTTTTCCTGACCCCACTGTAACAGTCCCTTTAGTTTCATCTTGATGCACGCCAAAACACAAGGCTCTTTAGCAGAGCAAACTCACCCTTCGGTTGCAGGTACCCCACAGGCATTTCCTCCTCAAGGAACTCTCTTATACAGCTTCTGGTGCCTCAGCATGAACTTAAACAAGGCAGCTTCTTTTCCCTAGCCAGACCAAGGGAGTTTGACCCTGGAAGCAGGCTGATACCTTCCCCCCATCCCCACAGGGATGGGGTCCTAAACCATTGAAAGCGGTCTCCACCATTTCAATATGCTCTTATTGTGTTCCTCTTCAGGTAAGTACACACACATCTATACCAAAATAATAGCTCTTTGTCAGAGCTTAGAGCTCTGAGGGTCTGCTTACAGCAGAGCACCTCTTTCAAACTGTCCCACTCTACTGAACTCTACAGACTCTCCTCAGATTCCTCAGTGTTCTACTCTAACCTCCAACTGCAACATTCCAGTGTGGTTTATGCAGCTGCAACAGTTCTAAATGATGTCATCCCTCAGTCTCAGCTGAGACTGAGAACAGAGTGAGACAGTGTGAAATCCATTTAACTGGAGTTTCACAAACTGCCTTCCTTGCCTACTACTAGGTCTTACTGGGATTCTAGTAACCCCAGGTAACAGGGGGGTTACACATGCAAAATGTTAAATGGAATTATTTGTGGATATGATGACAAGTTTATATCACCTTCATTCACAAATACCAAATGAGAGAAGTGCAGAATAGAGGACTGAGAGTACCAAAAATAAGAAGAAACTATGATAAAATGTCAGCTACATATTGAGTTCCAACAACATGGAATGCACTGAATCAGGAAACCAGAACATGTTAAAACCTTCACGGTTTTAAAGATACAATAGAAAGAAAATATGAGGAAAATTGTAACTGTACATGGCAAATTGATTAAGACCTTGATGACTAACAAGTTTACGGTCACTCAAATTAATACCAAACTAATATCTACTCAGTACAGTAAATTTTTTTCTTTGCATTTCTCAGCTAACTCTAAATGTGCAAGTTAACTTCTGGATTACTGAGTGGTGTTTGCACATACTGTACTGTCCATATAGTTGAAATTACAAATATAGCCTGTTTGGTGACTGTTAAATCTAAGAGTCTACAGTAAAAATAATGGCCCCCATTTTCAAAAGTCCCACAGAAAGTGGCGCAAGTGCCTACACCGCGCATCTGAGATGCATCATCCTAAACAAATACAATATTCAGATGTGTCAGAGGATGCGCCAGTGCATACAGGGCTGAATATTGCAACAATGCATCACCACGCAATTGAACATGGGCCGCACATCAGGGCAGGACTGAATATGGGAAATGGAGTACATCAGCCTCGGGCAGTGGAGCAACAGGGCAGTACTGAATATTGGAAATGAGCAGTGCAGAAGAGTACAAACAGGGAGAGCAGCACCCCAAGGCACAGGGGAGCATAGTGGCACAGAGACAGTGCAACATGGGTACAGGCACATCCCCTGTGGGTACAGCACAAAGCACCACACACAGATCACCAGCCAAGGGGAGTACCAGGCACAGTGGGCATGCACACAGAAGGGCATGGATGAAGTACCACATTACTGGTGGTACCAGTGGACAGCACAGCCTCATCAGGCACTGAGACAACAGGGCTGATGTGCCAAGCAAGAAGATGTGGCAGCCAGAACACAGGCAATGTGTGCCACTGGTGCAACAGCACACAGGCAGCGGGCTGTAGGCTACACAGGGGGTAGACACTCACAGTGACATAGGACCTCAAACAGTGTAGCATAGAAGCACAGGGGCCAGGACAACAGCAGAGGTAGACTTAGTACCAGCGCAGCGGACTAGTGCAAGTGACAATGTGGGCTGCTGTGACAGACACTCCACAGGCAGCCCAGGGGAAACCATGACAAACACAGTGGGGCCAACACCTGGGGGACTGGGCATACAGGTGTGCAATGGGACGGACACAAATGGGCAGTGAAAAGCAAGGGGCAGTTGGCCAGCTGTGCAACACAGCAGGTGATGGTAACAACAGCAAAGGAAGGACCACATATACAGGCAGAGTCAGGATATAACAAATTTTAGTACAACAGAACAACAGAAACAATCAATGCAGCAAGGGAAACAGAATACAAAACTATATACAGCATAAAATGGGGTTATGGGGCAGAATTGAATGGGGAACAGGATATGCAGGGGGGAAAATATACAGGTGGATGGCAAGGTTCTGAGTGTGGGTGTGTCAATAACTGGGCTATTTACAGAACACGCAGACCACACAGCAAAAGCATTTCTGCCCACCTTCTGAAATTTACACTTAAGGCAAGATATTCAATGGTCACCACTGGCACAATGGGGTTTGTGTCAGGCACCTTGGGAGAATACAGTCAGAAGACCTTGTAGCATACCCTAAACCCATTAGCACCTAGGCCCTAACATAAAACTGCTCCCATGCAAATGAGGAGGTCCCCTCCTGCATACAGGTGCAGCGGCATGCTCAAAGGTTTATGACAGCACTAAATGGCATCCAAAGTGGTGCGATTTTCTGCTGCCAAAAACCTTGCCTCAGTTGGAAGCTATGTCCATACCCCCACCCCACTGACAGTGGGATGGCAGTATTGCAGCTGCCAGTGCCCAGTCGTCAGCATGTCACTGAGGTTGCAGACTCTAGTGTCAAGTGTCAACTCAGTTAAGAAGGGGGATAAAACCTTCTATAGGTACATTAGGGAGCAAAGAAAGACTAAGGCAGGGATAGTGAGGCTGAACAAAGAGGAAGGTGGTTGGGCAGAGAGTGACAGTGAAAAAGCAGGGATACTGAACGAATACGTCTGCTCAGTATTCACAGTGGAAAAACATTGAGAAATACCTAATCCAGTCAATAGAAGCACTGTGGATAGGGGGGTTGATATTAGTCCTTTCACAGAAGAAAGGGTTCTGAAAGAACTCTTAAAACTGAAGGTGAATAAAGCAATGGGGCCTGCTGGGATTCACCCCAGAATTCTAAAAGAACTAAGGGAAGAACTAGTAACACCACTGACTACCCTTTTAATAAATCATGGGAGGATGGTGTGGTACCTGAGGACTAGAGGAGGGCGGATGTGACTCCCCTTCACAAAAATGGGAGCAAGACAGAGGCAGGAAACTACAGACCTGTCAGTTTGACCTCAGTAGTAGGGAAAATGATGGAATCACTTCTAAAGGAAAGAATTGTTGAGTACCTAGAGGCAAGTGGGGCACAGGACCCAAGGCAGTATGGATTCACAGCGGGAAGGTCATGTCAGACAAATCTAATTGATTTCTTTGACTGGGTGACCAAAGCAGTCGACCAGGGAAGGGCTGTGGACATGGCCTACCTAGACTTTAGCAAGGCATTTGACTCAGTCCCACACAAAAGATTAATAAACAAATTAGTCAGCTTGGGAGTGTGTCTCAGGGTGGTAGCCTGGGTAAAACACCGGTTGGACAACAAGACACAGTGGGTAATAGTAAATGGAGTCCTCAGTGAAGAAAGGAGGGTTACTAGTGGGGTACTGCAGGGTTCAGTACTGGGGCCAGTCCATTTTAATGTCTTTAGAAGTGACATTGCAGAGGGACTGGAAGGGAAAGTATGTCTCTTTGCAGATGACACAAAGATCTGAAACAGGGTTGATATACAAGGTGGGGTGGAAAGGATGAAAAAGGACTGGGCAAGGTTGGAGGAATAGTCAAATGTATGGCAGCTTAGATTCAATGCAAAGAAGTGCAAAGTAATACACCTGGGAAACAAAAACCCAGGGGAAGAGTACACAATTGGGGGTGAGATACTGACAACAACAAAAATGGAAAGGAACCTGGGGTAGTCATATCAGATGACCTAAAAGTGGGCCAGCAATGTGAGAAGGCAGTAGTAGGGCTGGGGGGATACTGGGATGCATAGGGAAAGGCATTACCAGTAGAAACCAGGAAGTTGTTGACCCTCTGTACAGACAGTTGGTAATACCACATCTGGTGTACTGTATACAGTTCTGGAGACCCAATCTCCGCAAAGACATAGGTTGGAGGCTGTCCAGAGGAGGGCAACCAAAATGATGCAGGGTCTGCATCAGAAGACATATGAAGAAAAAATAAAGGAACTAAAGATGTATAACCTCGAGGAAAGGAAGGAGAGGGGGACATGATAGAAACTTCCAAATACCTTAATGGAATCAACAAAGTCCAAGAGGGTAGCATCTTTCAGAAAAAGAGATGTGCAAAAACAAGGGGCACAAATTCTTGAATTGTTGGTTTTGGGGGCATTGATAAAGCCTGAAGTGGAAATACGCTCACTGTTTTACATTTAGGAATATTGGAGGGTGTTGTGACTCCTAGGGTTCTGTTGTTTTGGTCAGGTATAAATTTGACCCTGACAATCAGGTTGGTTGTTAGGTGTTTATTTATTTGATTTCATTTGTTTGTGTTTTTGTCTGGGCCCATATCCAATGATTTACTTCCTTATCAAAATAACTGTCACATCCATGTGTAAAAGTTTGTACTTTTTAACCAGTTCTACCCAATATTTATAGGCCACTCTTTATATAACCTGCCATTTACACAGTATGGCCGGCGATATTAGCTAGCACCTGCTCAACATATTCTCTGTAAAAGGGGAAGGGAACCTTAACTGTACCAAAACCTAAAGAAAAACACATTAAGGTTATAAATTATAAATAATACAAGCTATATGAGAAAGACCAAGTTAAAGCACATTTTCTGTCATTGGTATTTGTTGAATCACGATAGGAGAGGACGGTGCACACATCTTCGAAGGGACTGAAAAGCTGCTGGAGGTGTGGTTCGCCCGACAGGACAAGAGCAAGGGATCGGGAGATCTACATGATGTACCGAGGTTTGAGTGGGACAAAATTTTGGAGAATGTGCATTGTTTGATCATAAGTGTGACAAAGACTGACAAGCAGGAAGCTTATTTACTCAGTGAGAGTAGCATGTTTGTCTCTAGGAGACGTTTCATTTTGAAGGCACGTGGTACCACCCTCTTACTGCAAGCACTGGTTCCCTTGTTAGAGCTTGTTAGAGAATATGCTGGATTTGATACAATTGAGAATTTTTTTTATTCTCAGAAAAAATTTATGAAGCCATCCCAACAAGAGTACCCTGACAGGAATTTTCAGGAGGAGGTGGAATTCTTGAATGAGATATTTCCAAATGGAGCAGCTTACTGCATGGGACGTATGAATTCTGATTGCTGGTACCTGTACACATTGGATATCTCAGAAACCCCCAAAATCAAGCACCCAGATCAAACTCTAGAAATCCTGATGAGTGAACCTGATCCAGCAGTTATGAACCAGTTCTACATGAAAAACGGTGTTACTTCAAAAGATGTCACTCGTACAAATGGAATTTGTGACCTGATACCAGGTTCAGTCATTGATGTAGCATTGTTCAGTCCATGCGGCTATTCAATGAATGGAATGAAATATGATGGGACTTACTGGACAATTCACATCACTCCAGATCCAGAATTCTCCTATGTTAGTTTTGAAACCAACGTTGCTCAAACAGCCTGTGACGAATTGATCAGAAAAGTTGTGGAAATTTTCAAGCCAGGAAAATTTGTGACTACCCTCTTTGTTAACCAGAGCTCCAAATGTCGTACTGCATTTTCCTCTACCCAGAAGATTGAATGATTCAAGCATCTTGATCGTCAGTTTGCTCAGTTCAATGACTACAATTTTGTGTTTACTAGTTTTACAAAGAATCGGCAGCAGAGTTGAGTAATAAAAATGAAAAAGAAGAATTGAAAAAAAAAAACATGCAAAGAAGGTGGCAGTGGCTACCTTGATAAATGTGTAGAGGGCCAAATCATCCAGAGCTGCCACTTTTTAGATTCAGTAGGCCCTAGGTGTTACTATGACATTGTATGATATCCCGTCTGGATTTTATGCATCGTTGTATAACGGAGCTAGATGTCGTGCATGAATGCTCCTTTCTCTGTTTAGCTATGCTAGGCCACTCTTGCAGTGAAACTGAAGTGCATGTAGAAAAAAAAATATTTTTACTGTATGAGGTTCTACAACACATTTAAATGTAAGATCATACCTAATGTAGCGTTTCTACAAGTGTCGCCAAAAATTCCCCACAGACAAGGCTTTCATGCTCACTAGTTGTACACCCTGGCATGCTTAGCTGAACTTGCTGGTTGGACATACTATGCAACTTACTGACTTTCCAAACATGTCTGTAATTAAATCTCCCACCCTGGACCAAAAATGGGATCTTGGCATACATAATTTCTTGTTGCGCACCCCTCCCCCCAACTGAATTTATCAGGAAAGCAATAGGTCATCAAAGCATCAGTAAATTTATAAGGTCAGTTGGCATTCGTCTGTATTCCCCTTCCCCAGGTCGTGCCTGAAAATAGGCAGAATTTGTCTAGTGCAGTTACCCGGTCAACAAAAACGAAATAAATAAATAGATAAAAAAATAAATACATTTCATCTACTAAAAGACACTGTGTAAATTGAAAACTTTTATTCTGTAAACCTCTAATTGGTCCAATAAAAGTATCAGATCATCACTTTGTCCATCTCCTAATTTAAGAAATTGTAAATTGTTTGATTTGTTCCTCAGACCATCATTTAATAATGTCTACACTTGGTATAATTAAGCATGCATGATTAATATTGTATCATTTTGTGTTTATAACAATGCATGTAGCTTTTATCTAATTGTAATGTTCCTGCAAACAAGGCTTCCATCTTAATAAACCTTCCTGCTCTATGGAACTTTCAATGAATAAAATAAATATGCATTTCATTACAGAAAAAAAAAACTGCTTTGATCCAGCACACATTTAAGGGTAGAATTCAAGGATAGAGAAATGCACTCAATTTCAGGAGCTTTACAGAATGCTCAAATGTCAAGATTTTCTTTTTATCTGCACTTACTGTCTTGTGGTAATACAGACTGTAATACCCTGACAGCTGCTTGATATAATAAACTTGCTAATACCAATGATATTCTCTGTAGTTATCTGAAAAGATCTGGTAGCACTAAAACACAGGGTACTGCATGTACTTTGACAGTCAGAATCTGCTGAGTACAAGTTGCAATGCAATAGTAAAATGTCAAAGAGGCCACATATCATTTAACTTATAAATGTAATGCTATTTCATAAGGTTTAGGAGGCAAAGTACTGTATATGCCTCTACAGGACTGTATGGGTCCGATATCTGAGTAAGAGAAGTGGGCAATTGACAAGCTTGGTATGACTTATGACTGATGATCCCTGCCTAGTGTGGCTCTGCAGACCCTAATTGGTCTCCAAACATAGAAACAGAAAAATAAACTTTGATGGCAGATAAGGATGGATTGGCCCACCTAGTCTGCCCATTTCCCTACTTACTGGATAAGCTGCAGATCCTAGTTAACCAACAGCCTATTTATTCCTACCCCCACAAGAATTGCCTTATGTCTGTCCCATACATTCTTGAATTCTCCAACTGTTTTTGACCCCACAATCTCCTCAGGAAGTCCATTCCATGTGTCCATCACCCTCTCTGTGAAAAAATACTTTCTCACATTATCCCTGAACCGTTCCCCCACTATCTTCAAATTGTGTCACCTTGTTCTTGCACATCTCTTGTTCTGAAAGATGCTACCCTCTTGGACTTTGTAGATTCCCCTGAGGTACTTGAAACTTTCGATCATGTCCCCCCTGTCCCTCCTTTCCTCAGGGTTATACATATTAATCTCATTTAGTCTCACCTTGTATGGCTTCTGTTGCAGACCCTGTACTATTTTAGTTGCCCTCCTCTGTACTGTCTCCATCCTGCCTATGTCCTTGCTGAGATGGGGTCTCCAGAACTGGATGCAGTACTCCACATAGGGTCTCACCAACTGTCTGTACAGAGGGATAACAACTTCCTGTTTTCTACTGGTGATGCCTCTCCCTATACATCCCAGTATCCCCCCCTGCCATCACTACTGCCTTTTCAATGTGCTTGCTAACCTTTAGTTTATCTGATATCATTACCCCCAGGTCCCTTTCCATTTTTATTGTTGTTACTACCCATTGTGTAGTCTCCACTGGTTTTTTGTTTCCCAGGTGCATTACTTTGCACTTCTTTGCATTGAATTCAAGCAGTCATACTTTTGACCATTCCTCCAACCTTGCCAAGTCCCTTCTCACCCTTTCCTCCCCACCTTGAGTATCAGCCCAGTTGCAGATCTTTGTGTCATCTGCAAAGAGGCATACTTTTGCTTCCAGTCCCTCTGCAATGTCACCTATAAGGACATTAAAAAGGACCAGGCCCAGTACTGAACCCTGTGGTACCCCACTAGTAACTCCCTTTCTTCAGAGTGGACTCCATTTATTATTACCTTCTGTGTCCTGTTGTCCAGCCAACATTTTACCCAGGCTACCAACCTGCGACCCACTCCCAGGCTGGATAATTTATTAATCTTTTGTGTGGGAGTGTGTCAAATGCCTTGCTAAAGTCAAGGTAGACCATGTCCACAGCTCCTCCCTGGTCTAGTACTTTGGTCACCCAATCAAAGAAATAGATTAGATTCATCTGACATGACCTTCCTGCTGTGAATCCATGCTGCCTTGGGTCCTGTGCCCCACAGGCCTCTAAGTACTCAACAATTCTTTCCTTCAGAAGTGAATCCATCATTTTTCCTAACACTGAGGTCAAACTGACAGATCTATAGTTTCCTGCCTCTGTCTTGCTCCCACTTTTGTGAAGGGGAATCACATCCGCCCTCCTCCAGTCCTCAGGAACCACACCATCCTCCCATGATTTGTTAGAAAGGCTAGTCAGTGTTGTCACTAGTTCTCCGCTTAATTCTTTTAGAATTCTGGGGTTAATCCAGTCAGGCCCCATTGCTTTGTCCAACTTTAGTTTTAGGAGTTCTTTCATAAACCTTTCTTCTGTGAAAGGACAGGGATTGATCCCCCTCTCCAGAGTGCTTCTATTTATTGGATTAGGTACCTCCCCCTCCTCTTCCTTTGTGAATACTGAGCAGAAATATTCATTCAGTATCCCTACTTTTTCACTGTTCCTCTCTGCCCATCCACCATCCCCTTTATTCAGCATCACTATCCCTCCCTTTGTCTTTCTACACTCCCTAATGTACCTATAAAAGGTTTTATCCCCCTTCTTAACCGAGTTGGCTATCTTTCCCTTGATTTGGGCCTTTGCTAGTCTGACTGCCTTCCCTGCTTCCTTGTGCTTTAACTGGTACAGTTCTCTGTCCTGCTCCTTCTGTGTTTCCTTACAATTCCTAAATGCTATATTTTTCTCCCTAACATTCCCTGCCACCTCTTTTGAGAACCATAGTGGTCTTTTTGTTGGCTCATGCTTGCACACCAGTCAACATGTTGCTTTAGTAGCAGATTTGGAGGCACGGTCACTGTTGGGTGAATGTAGGGCACGCATCAGTAGGTGCATCCCTCATTCCCCAATAAGCCAGCATGCAGGCCCCACACCAGGAATACATAATGTGGTGAGCACATCTAAGAAAAGGTCTGCTGCAATGAGAGCCAAGTTCATCATGCAGTGTCACCAAAACATGCCCTTCCTTCAGGCCTTTCTTGATGAAGCCCTTCAATAAACATGGCAGTGCTGACTGCCACCACGCGGAGAGCTGACTTCAAGGGTGCCCAATCCCCCTGTCAGCATGCCCCAACTCACTTCATTTGCTGACGGGGAAGCCCACTCCCTGTAAGCATAATGCCCCCCCATTTGTTGTGTGTCAATGGGGGTGCTCAATCCCCCACTGGCTACAGAACTGCCCCAAAATAAATACTCAGGTGGCATGCTGGGAGTCCACTCCAGAGTGCCAAATGCCCCTGTAAAATGAAAACGGTCCTGCAATGTTTTTTTTTTACAACCTGCAAACCAGAAAATGGTCCCTTGTCAAGTCCAGTGGCCCTCCCTCAACCAGCACCCACTCTCTGCGCACCCTGCCTCCCTACAACCCCCCTCACCCCATACTTACCTCCGGAGCATGGCGTGATGATCTTTGGTGGACTGGGAACACGTCTGCACTCTTCAAAGCCAACCACAAACTGAAGAAATGCCAGTAAGCTGTATAATGGCATAAATAGGTTTTTTTCAACTTTGGTGCACATCGTGGCCATTTTTGGGAGTTTTGGCACCATATTTTCAACATGGGGTTATTGGGACCCTTCCTCATGAACTGAGGCACTGTCATGGCACTCTTCTGTCTGAAAAGGTGATTTTGCAGAATCACCTTTTGGGATCGATTAACAAAACGACAGTACCACTGTTCATGGGGGGGGGGGCTCTCAAAAAGTCTGTGTTGAAAATTGTGTGAAAAAAATCCAAAAACTGGCTGTTCTACGAGCGTGCATTGTGCAGTTTCCACGCACACTTGTAACTTCGTGAATTTTTAATATTTCCACTCCAGATTTTCAAAATTGACATTTTTCTACACCTCCTTATGAATGGTACAGCTGTCATTTTACATCTCCTTGTTGAAATGTGTTTTCGCACATCTGGCGCAGAATTGCGCTGTCACTGTGCAAAGTCAGTTTTGGGACAGTTTTAGAAAATGGCGGTGACACTGTTCATGAACAGAGGTCCCAAAATGCCTATGTTGAAAGTTTGGTGATGAAAGTCCATAAAATGACTGTGTTACAAGTGTGCATTGCGAAATTTCCACGTACGCTTGTAACTTCACAAATTTGCAATATTTTCATGCCAGATTTTCAACACTGCCATTTTTTCACACCTCCTTATCAACAGTACAGCTGTCATTCTTCACAGTCTGCCCAAAATGTGTTTCCAAACCTGTGGTGCACAACGGCGTGGTCGCTGTGGGAAATCAACTTTTGGGACAGATTAACAAAAATAACAGCACCACTGTTCATGAGGGGAGGTCCCAAAATATCTATTGAAAATGTGACTAAAAAAGTCCCAGAAATAATTGGGTTATGGACGTGTGTTGTGCAGTTTCTATGCATGCTCATGACTTCACCAATTGTTCATATTTTCACTCCAGATTTTCAACGTTGCCATTTTTTTACACCTCCTCATGAACAATACGGTTGTCATTTTTCACATCATGCCAAAAATGTGTTTTTGTCCCTGTATCGCCAAATGGCATAGCCTGTGCAATACCACCTTTCAGCTAACAAACTGATTGTGCCACTCTTCATGAGGTGGGGTCACAAAAAGCCTATGTTGAATGTTTGGAGTGAAAATTCCAACAGAAGCCTACGGTGTTAGAGTTTCCAACTGTAACACCCCACCCTGAAGAGACTGACAGGTGTCAGGGGTGTGACTTGGGATCATTGGCTGTAATGCTCATGCAATTCCACCCCCACCCCCACCCTGCAGTTAGTGACATGCATCAAGGTGTGTCTTGGAGTGTTCAGCCCTAAAGTTCACTTCATTCTCCTATACCGCACCCGTCTCAGAGTATTTCCTTATGGAATGGGATAAGTATAAGACCCAAAAACCCCAAAGCACACCATGACACTTGTCAATTTCTGCAGGGTAGGGTGAGGTAAAATGGCATGAGGGTTATAGCTGATGACCCAAAGGTACACCCCAACACATGTCAGTCTCAGCAGGGTGGGGGTGGGTTTCGCATCAGTTTAATACTTCACTGCCATTCCTATTATGCATCTCTAACTCCAGCACTACCAGTGGCAATGCCAGCGAGACAACATTTGGCACTGACAAATGCTTGTTTCTTTTGATTTGTTTATTTTCTTCACACAAAGGCTTGTGCCTCTGTGATGGCAGTTTTGATGTTTCCCCATTGTTGCTCCACCCTTCCTTCTTGCCTGTTTACTAGTGCTTTTCTGAGGCACTCTCCCATTTTAACAAAGTCAGCCCCTCTGAAGTCCAGTACCCTCACTTTTGTATGTCTTGACTCTGCAGCTGAGTTTATCATGAACCACACTGTTTCGCAGTCACTTGTTGCCAGATGGCTACCCACTTCTAGATCTGAGATCCTCTCTCCATCTCCATTTGAGAGTACCAGGTCTAAGATTGCTCCCTCCTGAGTGGGTTCCAACACTAGCTGTCTGAGGCATGCCCCCTGTAGGGCATCGAGAATGGCCCTGTTCTTGGATGTGGCATCAGCAAAGGTGCGACAGTTAACATCTGGCATATTCAGGTACCCCATCAACAATATCTCCCCTTTCTCTGTCTCCTAAGGATGCCTTCTATCATTTCCTTGTCCATTTCCTCCCCCTGAGATGGGGGTCTGTATACAATCTCTGTGCGGATTATGGTGCAATTTCCAGTCTCAAGGGTGATCCACAGTACCTCCTCTCCTCCTTGTTTACCCTTTTATTCCATTGCTTTGATCCCCTCCCTTACATAGAGAGATACTCCTTCTCCTCTTTTACCCTTCCAGTCTCTCTTCTGTAGATTGTGTACCCTGGCATGTTGACATCCCAGTCATGGTTCTCTGAGTACCATGTTTCTGTGACTGCCATGATATACAGGCATCCCTCTTCCATTAAGGCCACTAGTTCAGGGAGCTTGTTAGCTAGACTGCAGGCATTGATACTCATTACCCTTCATTTTGTGATGCTGTACCCCTTTTTGTCCCATCTCCGTCCTTACTGTCTTTGCCTTTTTCTCCATTTACACCTGCCCTTCTCCCTATCAATGTCTCTACCTTGGTGTTTACCTCACTAACTACCCTAACTACCCTGATGTTTTTTTTGGAGGGGCCAGGATTCCCCTGCTTCTTTTCAGTGCCTCCCCCATTGGCTAGTTTAAATGCTTGCCAATGAAGCATTTAAACTTGTCACCTAGGATCCTGGTTTCCCTCCTAGACAGATGCAGACATCACTGCAGTATAGGCCTGTATCCCTCCAGGTGGACCCCCAATCCCCAATGAAGCCAAAACCCTGAGCTCTGCACCAATTTTTTCAACCACTGATTCTATCCCATGGTGTGCAGCACCATAGCCTCATCCAACCTTCTCCCTGCCAATTTAATGATATTCCCTTATGTTTATCTGATGCATGCTCGAAGCCCCCTACTGTTTTCACCTCTACCACTTCCACTGGCAGTCAATTCTAAGCAGAAAAGCAGCAGAGCTGTTCCACTCTGTGCCAGGTGCTATGTCTCCACAACAGTAAGACAGCAAACATGGGGAGACAGCACTCAACACCAAGAAAAAGGAGATTATACTCACCATTCCAGGCATCTACCACTCTTTCAGTGACGTAGCAGTCCCAACTGGGTTCTTGGTAATGCACTGCCCAAGGAGGGATGGGGGAGTGGACTGGCTATTTGTTTTTAGAGCTTAGTTGAACCTGATGGTGCACCCAGTGGGGGGAATACATCATTGTTTGAATGAGTGACTGTGCATGGAAGTCCGGGTGCTGGTTGCAGGATCCTCCTCGTGCACTGACCTCCAGGTCAGTAGGGGGAGTTTCTGAGGGAAATCACAGACTTCATCATCGACAGTGATGACTTATTGGTGATTTCAGTGCTTGGCTCGATATGGAATGATGGTGGCAGTTTGGTCAAGATGATTTCATCCTGGGTATGAAATCCCTGGACCTCGCACAAGTCATTACTTCTGTGACCCACCAATACAGCCAAACCTTGGACTTGGTATTCACTTTGGGACTCAAGATTGATAATCTTGTGATTGATCCAGTCAGCTGCTCAGACCACAGTGTAATCAGGCTCACTTTCAGGGCCCCATGTAATCCACCCCCATGGAAGTTGTCCAGTTTTGCCTTTTCATAGGGCTTCAGTCAGAGGGACATTTGGTGGTTCTGTACCCTCTGATGAGATGACAGCTTGTGCTAGTGGTTCAGAGGCAGCTCTGGTGGTCTATAATAAGGCTATGCTGGAAGTCTTTGACCTTGTGGCACCAGTTCATTTATGCCCTCTGATTTTGTGCCTCAGCTTGCCGTGGTTTGATGATGAGCTAATGAGTTGAAAACAAAGGCGAGGAAGATGGAGAAACTGGTTGTAATTTCACACTACAGTGAGTATCGGAAGGCGATCTCTCATAAAAATGCAAATTTTTGGCTAGGGAGATTGCTGCTGGGAAGAATCAACCAGCTCAGCCCTTCCAGACTGTTAATAATATTCTCCATCCAGCTTGTCTGAAGTCTGTGAGAGCATTTTCACTCACAAAATGTGAAGAGTTCACTCGATTTGACTCAGACAAAGTGTACTCTGTTAGGGCCAGGATCACTCCTGGTGGGCTGCTACAGCTCAGAAGAGGTCAGCCTATGAATCTGGGAATCAATCAGTGGTCTTGGGAGGGGTTTCAACCAGTGACAGCAGAAGAAGTGAGTGAAGTGATCTCTAAGCTGTGACCAAAGTTTTGTAATCTGGATCCAGGCCTGACAAAACTACTTGTGAGCTGTGTTGGGCAATTGTGTCTAGTGTTCACTGAGATTGTCCAGTGCTCCCTGTCTACTGGGGTGTTCCCAGTGGTGCTGAACAGTGCACTGGCAAAACATCTTCTAAAAATGCCTCCTCTGGACACAGATGTCTTGGTGAGTTACCTACCTACCTCTAACCTTCCGTTGTCAGAAAAGGTTATTGAAAAGGTTGTTATGCATCAGCTTGAGGCACACCTCACTGGCATTGACATCTATGAGCCTCCCCAATCTGGCTTTCAGTCCAGCCATAGCAGAGAGACCTCACTGGTTAAGATGCACAACGACCTACTCAGGGCAAGAGATAGAGGAGAATGGTCAGTTCTTGTCCTCCTAGATTTCTCATTAATGTTTGATGCCATAGACATGGGCTACTATTGGACTGGCTCAGGGAGTGTACAGGGCTCACCAGCAAAGTCATCGGTTGGTTTGAATTCTGTCTTAGTGACAGGACCCAGATGGTACTGTTCAGAAAGTTTTCCTTGCACCTGAAGGTTCTGTGCTGTGGTGTACCTCAGGGTTGAGTTCTGTCACCCATGGTTGTTCATTATGTATATGCTACCCCTGGGTAAGATCATTAGGCAGTACAGGCTTGGGTTTTACTGTTATGCCGATGATACTCAGCTCTACAAATCCTTAGAGCCTCTCATACAGGGTATGGTTGATGTGCTTAACAGGTGTCTGGCCGAGATAGAAGACTAGATGCATTGAGCTAGTTGAGACTGAACCCAGAGAAAACTGAAGTACTAGTAGTTGAAACAGGATGTGTGTGTGTGGGGGGTAGTGGCAGCTACCGAGAGGGAGACGGCTTTGGCTCGGTGCCTCTTGGCTCTTGGCCACCACAAAGGTGACAAAATCTTTGAGTCATTCTGGATGAGATGCTGACACTAGATGCTCAGTTGTGAACAGTAGTCCAGAATGGCTTTTACCATCTGTGGAACATCAGCCAGATTTAATGCCTTATCCCACCTTGTGATTTGGCTACACTGGTGCATGCACTTGTGACTTCAAGGTTTAACTACTGCAACACTCTATACCTCGAGGTCAATAGGGTACTCTGCAATGCCTGCAGCTGGTACAGAACACAACAGCTTGACTGTTGATTGACTTCTCAAGGTCATGTTATGTCTCCTCAGCAATGCATGATCTGCACTGACTGCAAGTCAAGTGGCATATCTTATTTAAAGTGGGAATTCTAACTTATAAGGCTCTATACTGGCTAGGTCAAGGCTATCTGGCAGACCTCTTGCACCCTCATATATCCTTGTATCCTCTCAACTCCACTGAGAAGGGTCTCCTGGTAGTTCCAAGGGCAACACTGAAGACCTCAGGGAACCGGGCTTTTGAAGTAGCAGATCTGGTCCTCTGGAATTCTTTGCAAAGAGATTTGAGGGAAGCCTCCTCAGTGGAGGCATTTAAGTGGGGCCCGAATACCTTCTTACTCATTTAGGCTTTTGGGGTTTATTTTTCTAAACAGTGTTATCCCAGTTATTAATGCACTGCTTATTTTATTTATGAATTTATTTACTCAAAAGCGGTATTATTTTGAACAATTTAATTTGGGTATTTGTTAATGTTTTTTTTAGATGTTTTTAGTGTTGCTACTGTTTGATATTGTAAAGGTGCTCTGAGCCTCTGAGGAAGAGTGCCACAATAATGACTACGGCTACTATCACCAAATTGTAGTATGCAAAGTGTCTCTTTATTATTCATAAATAACTGGTGGTACAAACATTAAAAATGCAAACTTGCAATGGCTGCCAGTGCTCCAAGGAATAACCTTCTGGCAGTCTATTCCAGGTGCCTACCACTCTTTTAGTGAAATAGTACTTCCTCACATCCCTCCTAAACATCCCCTCCTCCAGCTTCATCACATGCCATCTGGTCCTGAGGCTCTTTCTCTTTCAAAACTCCTTCCTACACCCTGTTCACCCTTGTGATGTATGTGTAGATCTCTATCATGTCCCCTTTTGCTCTTTACTCCTCCAGGGTGTACAATACATATTGACATGAGAACACTACAAAAGGAGCAACACATTAAACACAACACAATATTTTAAATATTAATATTTTATTATCACAGAGCTTTAAAAATTGAGTATATAGCACACATATAAGTGCAAACACATGTGAAAAAAGGTACATGAAAAACATGCCTTAAGGCATGCAAAGGTACATAAAAAAGTACTTTCATACAAAAGGAGACCATGAACAACTGAGACACGTTACAATCTCTCAGGTTCTCCTTGTAGGGCTTTTGGTGCAATTCCTGCACCAGTTTTGTTGCCCTACACTGCCTCCACCCCTTCTATGTCCTTTCTGAGATGTGGCCTCCAGAACTGGACACAGTACTCCAGATGGGGTCTCATCAGTAAGCAATACAGTAGCAATACCACCTCCCTTCTCCTGTTGCAGATAGCACTTCCCGTGGATCCCAATATTGCACTGCCCCTACCCACTGCTTTGTCACACTGCTCTGCCTCTTTATAGTCATCAGATATAATAACTCCATGGTCCCTTTCCTGCTTAGTGACTGACAGTACCCGCCCCCCCATCCTATACTCAGTTCTGGAGTTCCTATGCTCTAGGTGCATAATTTTGTACTTTTAGGCACTGAACTTCAACTGACATGTTCTTGACCATGCCTTGAGATTTCCAAGAATCTTGCACATTCTTTCCACCCCTTCTGATTATCCACCCTATTACAGATTTTGCTATCATCTGCAAAAAAGGCATAATTTCCCTTCTAGTTTATCTGCAATCTCACTTACAAAGACACAAAAGAGGACTGATCTCAGTATTGAATCTTGTGACACCCCACTGGTCATCCTTTCATCATTAGCGTGACTGCCATTCACCGCCACACTTTGCCGTCTATCTGCTAACCAGTTTAACCCAATGCAGCACTTCAGATCCTACCCCTAGTCTACTCCATGTCTTAATCAGTCTCTTGTGCAGTACAATGTTGGAGGCCTTGCTAAAGTCTAGATAGATCATATCCACTGTGTCCCCTTGTCTACTTCCCTGGTCACCCAGCCAAAAAAATCTATCTGGTTTGTCTGACATGACACCCCCCCCCCCATGAATCCAGGCTGCCTTTGATCTTGCAGCCAATTGAATTTAATTGAATGGGTTCACCACAATATATCCCAGGCACACTGCCTCAGGGGTAGCTGGTCCATTCCACTGGGGTGTCAAACAGACGAGGCATACTGATGAGTCCTGGTAGGACGAAACACGTGTCTATGTCTTCTTTTAGCACCCTTTGCAAACTGTGTGAGAGGCCTTTCGGCACCATGCAATTCTGCTTAAAGTTGGACCAGCATAACATTCTGTGGTGATTTGCATATGCAGCCCATGATGCTTTGCATTGTGGGGGCATGTGTGATTTTGTATTCAATTGAATTTAAGATATCTACCAACCTTCCCATAGTCAATGTTTCCATTAATGCCCCCACCAACAGTGGGGCTCACCAGCCTATAGTTGCTAACCTCTTTCCTGCTACTCTTATTTAGAGGAACCACTTTTTCTGTCCTCCAGTCCTCCATGACCATGACCAATTCCAGTGATTTGTTAAGGCAGAGCAGCCAGCACCTCCCAGAGTTCTTCTAGTACACTTGGGTGTGTTCTATCAGGTGTCACAGCCTGGCCCACTTTCAGATCTGGTTGGCTTAATTATGCCCTCTCTTATTCTCCCCCATTGTTTCTGTACACTTTTGTGGTAATCCCCACCTCCCGGCATTTTCTGAGGCAGTCGTTATGTCTTTAAAATCCCCACTCAAAGTCCAGAACCCTCATGCTTATGTGATAGGTCTGTTCCCATCTTAATGTTAAACTACACTGAAAGGTGATCACTGACAAATAGGGGACTTTCAACTGTGATGTATGTGATACTGTCCCTGTTTGTAAACACCAATCCAGCATTGCCCATCCCTAGTGGGTTCTTTGACTAGCTGTCTGAAAAAAGGCCCTTATTGGGAGTCTAGGATGGCCCTGCTTCTTGCTGAAGCTGTAGTTGAAAGGTTCCAGTCCACATCTAGACAATTGAAGACACCAGCTAGCATCAACTCCCCCATAGTTACCATCCTGATGATGTCTTCCTCAAGTGCCTTATCCAACTCCTCTCCCTGTGCTGGAAGTCTGTATACAACACCTGTATAGATAGCGAGCCTGTATCCAGGATGACCCATAGCACATCCAGCCCTTCCTTTTCCTTTGGTTGCACCGTACCTCTGTGAACTTAATTCCTCCCCCCCCACATATAGTGCAGTCTCTTCTCCTCATTTGCCCTGTCTCTTCTGAACAGAGATTATCCCAGTATGGCCATGTCTCAGTCGTATTGATAGTGCTCCACAACTTTGTTTATGGCCACCAAATCCAGGCTAGCCACTGCCATGATGTCTTTGCGGTCTGAAATGTTATTTTCCAGACTCCTTGCCTTGCTACACATGGCTCTCCATACCTTACTCCCTCCCTACCTGCTTTTCTGCCTCTTCCCTCCCACCTGTTCTGTTCTCTGAATGCTCCCCCGACCCACCTCTTCCCTTTTTACTGTATCTGTTGAATGTCTCTTTTACTTCTCTATTCTTGCTTTCCTGATTGATACCCCCTTTGTCATCTGCCTTGTCCCCACCCCTGTCTTCTTGTGCCCCTTCCCTATGGGAATTTGTTTTCTTCGGTCTCTTCCCTCCTAGTGGCCAATCATCTGGAGGGTGGACAGGTGTTGTCTCCCTTGGTTTTACAGCTTCTCCCAACTAGCTACTTTAAACATTTAAAGTATTATTTTAACCTACAACTAAGAAGTGTGGTTCCCTTCCTGGAATGATGCAGGCCAGCTCCCCTATAAAGGTATAAATCCACCCAGGCTGGCCCACAGTCTCCAACATAGCCAAAGCTCTCTTCTATGCACTATGCCTTCAACCTATTATTAAATGTCCTGGTGTGGAGTGCCCTCTCTGCTCCTAAGCTGTGCATAGGTAATACCTTGGCAAAAGCCACAGTGTATGCCACCTGTTTGAGGCATCTCCCTAGCTCCCTGGAATTTCCCTGCACTTTGGCTATCCTGTCCATTGCCAGGTCATTTCTCCCCAGGTGGGCCATGATGTCTAGGACTGTTCCATCTCCTGCTGCCCTAGTGATCCTCTGGGAATGCTCTCCATCCCTCCAAGCTGAAGCACCAGTCAGGCTCTTTAACTCCCTAACTCTTCCTCCCCTGCTCCTAAGTCTGTCCCCCTAATGGCAAATTCCACCACCAGCAGCTGCTTCCTCCTTGCTGGGAGACCTCTTCCTCCATATTTGGGGCCTACCCTTCTAAAGTTCTACTTCCTCTCTTCCCACTGCTTCAGGTGCCTTGTCTCAGCTACCCTGTTCCACCAGTCTGGTGAAGGAATTCTGCAGTGGTAGGGGCTGAGGAGCATGTACTCTTTCCGCCGCCCCCACCCTCCTGGAACCCACCAAGATCCAACTACTCTGCCTCTGCCTGGACATTCTCTGGAGGAGCAGTGGTACATTTGGTGGTCCTTGGGTGTGACATAATGTCCAATGCACCCTTTCCAGTTCAGTCCAGAGCCGAATGACCTCCATTCTCAACCCAGAGAGGCAAGTAGAAATGGGGTAGTATCTTAGTCTCCAGAATGTGTCCCAAAAGACTGCGGCCCTTCTCCCATTGCACTGCACCACTCCCATGATCATTCCTTCCTTTACTATTAGCATATTTAAACTTCTCTGTACCTTACTGCCTCCTTTGTGCTCCCTTAGTATTTTTACCACTCCCTTTCACTTCCCTGAAACTTTTTGTTATCCTACCCTAGATAGGGTGTCTCTTGTTTTCCCATTTCTAACTCACCTACCTATGCCTAACTTTTCATGTGTGTGTACTACCCTTACCCATATGTCTGACCTTTATTTATTACCCTACCATTTCACTTGTCTGTTACTCATTTAATACCCTACCCTAGATAGGGTGTCTCTTACTTTTCCTTTTCAAGCCCTACTGCCTGTATCTACATCACCCTTATTCCATCAAGCTGTAGTAACCTTCCCTGTTACTAGTTGATCTAGTACACTGTAATCTCTCATGTGTTTTCCCCTAACTTTGTCTGTTGTCTCTCCTGTAGAGTCTCCTGTGCAATACGGATCATCTGCAGTCACATGCAGATGCCTTACGGCAGAAGCTTCACTCCTGTTCTATGCCACTCACACTGGAACACAAGCTAGATGGGACATGCTAGAATAGTGTAATTTATCAATGAACATACATCCTAGAGGCCCCTTATTAGATACTGGTAGTCACATGGTTTCTGGCACCAGGAGATGGATCACCTTAGATTACTGCCTAATCCCCGTGCAGTTGAATCAAATGCCCAAAAATGGCCCAAGTTGAGTCCAAAAGCCCAAAAATGTCCTATGCTTAGTCAAACAGATCATTGTTGTCTAGTGAGCCCGGAGCTTCCAGCTCAGAATGTTCACTGAGACCACCAAGTGCTCTTTCTTAAATTCTCTGCACTTACTTCCTGGAAGCCTGTGATTATCTGATGGTGGTCACGCAGTTGCTGGCACCAAGAAATTGTTCTGCTGTAGTTACTGCCTAATCCCCATGCAGCCAAAACATACAAATGCCCAGAAATGTCCCAAGCTAAGTCAAACAGACCAGAAATGTCTTAAGCTTAGTCAAAAACACAGATCACTATTGTCTATTAAATGCAGAGCTTCTGGCTCAGAATGCACACCAAGACCACAGAGTCCTCTTTCTTAAATCCCTGAACATACTTCTTGGAGACCCAGAAATGACCTAAGCTCAGTCAAAAATCTCAGATCACTGTTGTCTGGTGGGCATGGAACTCTCGTCTCAGAAAGCCCACTAGTGAAGGTGCCTAGTGGCTCTATGTCCTGGGAAAAAACAGGTTTTGGAGGGTATCCACACATGGGTAATAGCCAGGACCACTGATTTATGGTTGTTACTGGGAAAATGCCAAAATTCTATTCAAATTCACAGAATTTCACAGAGTTTGGCATTTTATATGAAAACAGTCTATCTACTTTGCATAACATATATTTTGATATAAAATAATTTTGTACTTTTTTAATTCATTTAATTTGCTGTAGATTTCGCTTTTATTCTAGATATTGTACAGGTACATAGGGCTGAGTAGACAGATTCATTTTAGACACCAATTGTTGCCTCTTACTTTAATAATGTTGTCATCTCTGGTCTGAATTGTCTGGAATTTGGCATGTGTGGAGTCAGGTGAATGATTTCTGGGTCCTATAAATTTGATGCATATCACAAATGCCCTGCACTCTCAGGTGAATGGGTGCTTGTCGAAACTAAGCCAAACCAGGAAAAGGCACAAATATGATAGTGCAGGAAAATGACAAAATGCAGACAAATTAAGTCTCCAAGGGCAAAATTTATTGCGAGCACAGCACATAACTCCAGCGCTTCACCACATAAACAGGAGGCTTCATCAGGGGGCCCCCTGATGAAGCCTCCCATTTACAAGGCAAAGCACTTGGGCTTTTTGCTATGCTCTGAATAAACTTTTTCCTCAGAAACTTAATTTGTCTGTATTTTATTATTTTCCTGCAGTGTGCTATCATATTTGTACTTTTGCCTATAAATTTGATAATGGTCAGTGCAGCTGTTTAAAGGTTCTAGAAGGATGAAACCCTATAAAAATACAGACATGTTTTTTGGTTTTTGCTCACCAGTAGCACAAAATTGGCAGAGCTGAAACTTTCAGGTTCATTAGTGTTTGGCACAAGGATAAGTCTTTAAAAGTTTTTTTCCCTGAAAAATACATAATTATTAAATTATTTTGAAAATAAAGTTCATTTTTTTCCCATATACAAAATGTTTTTCAATGTTCTGGTCATACTGCCACCAGTCCTGCTTCTCAGTTGCCTAAATAATGAAAGAGACTCTGGGGTGGTTGCCCATCCCCACTGCTGGTATTTCCCGCTCAGCCAGCCACCCAATGTTGAAATAACCTGGCGGCCGATGATGCCCAGTTTCCACCTGTGGAGTCCCCACCACATCTGAGGTTAAAATAACCTAGTGATGGGGGCCCAGCCCTCCTGATGATATCCCTCCTGCTGCTGTATATTGAAATAACCCATGGTAGGTTCCAAGTTTTGCTGACAGTATCCCCCCTGCCACCCACCTGTTTTTGAAATAACCCAGCAATGGGTGCCCAACTCCACTGTCAGTACCCCCCCACACACACATTATTTAAAAAAAAGCCACCCACCCTTGCCTATTCTCTAACACCCATGTCAGCTTCTTCCTCAAACAGTGCCCACTCATTCTCTCATCACGATCCTCAATGTCCCAAGTCATGATTCTTCAATGTCCCTCAATGTACTCTTCTACCTACAGTACATTATGAACAACAATGGAAAACACATCTCCCACCCATCAAACAACCATATACTGTAAGTAGCATCTTGTATTGTAAATCCAACCCAGAATTTGTTTGGGGGGGTCAGCTGCCAAAAAACATATTTCAGGTCAGATTTACAAGATACAGCTTATGTGGTAGCGACATGGGATCCCTTTTCATCCTAAAATTCTTGGACTAAAATGTTAAAAAATGCCTGTTATAAGAAAAAGCAAAAAAAGCTGAAAGAAAAGTCATGAGAAGTGCATTATACATAGTTCAGGACATACATTTTTAAGAAGTTTTTTTTCTTTCTTTTGATCATAACATGGAACTGTTTGTTCATGTTGGGTTGACATTTTCAGGGAGGACAAGTTGCCATCCCACATAATGACCACATACAGCAGGTTACTCCTTGAAAATGGTATCAGAAAATTGTTTTGGGCCAACTCATAAAAACACATTTTTTGTCAAATTGACAAGATGGTGGTTGTGAGTGGGTGTGGTGGTTTGAGCACCTTAAAGATCATGTGCAACGGTTTTTACATATTTTTTATAAAAGCTTGAAAAGCTGACATTCAAGTCCCTGTGTCATGATTAGTGTTCCCTGAAAATGTCATGCTGATTGATTTTGCAGTTTTCTTTAAATCAGCATTTGTTAACTTGCTCTACATGGCTGAAAACAGTGGAGTTATTTCTCTCCTCTCAGTCAAACTTGGAGTGCGATGACATCATTTTGGAGTAGCTTACTATTTCAGATTCCCAATCAGAGCAGTAGTTTGTAGAGTTAATGGTTTGCCGAGCTCTTCAAATTTCTTACAAACCCAATCTCTGGCTTGTGTTTAGATAGATCAACGTAAAACATATATCATCTTCTGATAAAAAGCTAATCATTTCAGTTTCAAAGCTGAATTGAAGTAGTGGAAATCTTTCTCTGTGAGAAATCAGCATGTCTGTGTCACAGCTTTCAGTTCTTTCTAATCATAAATCTGATTTTTTTTCTAACTATATAGCACAGGGATGTTTAATGAATATAAAATAAATCTAAATTTTGTTAATTCACAGAAAAGTTTGTCTTTGATGTAGCCTTCACAAATATGTGCATGTAAGAAATTTTTTTTATGTCAGATTGACAAACAGTACATGTGTTTGAAATACTGTAGCAGAGCGTGACAGGCACCTGTCTGAACTCACAAATTTCAGTTCTTTGGTGGTTTCTGTGTGAAAATATATCATGTATGTGTACAACTAAAAACACTATGTGGCATCCCGATACACCGTGTCTCTGCCCCACAGTTGAGACAGCTGCAGTCTACTGCCACATGTCCCTGCCCCACAAGCCTCCTGCCTTCTGTTCCACATGTGAGACTGCTGCATCCTGCTGCCCATTGTCTTCTTCCACACAATCAGGGATTGTGCACCCTGCTGCCTCCATCCCCTGCCTAAGGAATCAGGGCTGCTGCACCCTGCCACCCCCTGCCCAAACAGTTGGGGATCATGCACCCTGTTGCCCTCTCTCCCTCACCCTCACAGTTAGGGAAGTTGCACCTGTTGACCCTGTTCCTGTCTCCAGTCAGGACTATTGTGCCATGCTAAGCCCTAGTTTGTCAGGTCCCCTGCCTCCACAGCTGGGGCTGCTGTACCATGCTGTCCTTTGTCCCCGTCACCATTGTGTCCTGCTGCACTACACAGCCCCTTGCCTCCACAGGCAAGGGATAGGGTGGAGCAAATGCTCTTACTTTTGTGCTGCAACCTTCACAAACAGTTGGGGTTGCTGCACCCTGCCACACCCTCTCTCTCTCTCTCACCCTCACAGTCAAGGAAACTGCACATGTTGCCCCCTGTTCTTGGCTCAGCAGAGTGTAGCAAAGGATCTGACTCTAGTGGCAGGGGGACAGCAGGGTGCAAGTGCCTCAACTGTGGAGGCATGCAACAGGGTGCAGCAAATGCCCTGAATCTTGTGGCAAGTGGCAGCATGGTGCAGCAGCCCTAACTGCAGAGGCATGGGGCTCTAGGGCACAGCAGGCCACAGCAACAACAACTGTATAGAAAGGAGGAGGGTGCAGCAGCCCTGTCTGTGGTGATAGGGGGATAGAAAACAGCATGGTGCAGAAGCCTCAACTGTGGGGCAGGACACATGGGGCATCATGGTACAGCAGCCCTGACTGTGAGAATGGGGTACACATAGTGCAGCAGCCCTGCCCATGGAGGCAGGGAAGATGGCACTTTAGGGCCTAGCGTAGCACAGCAAACTTGACTGTGGAGACAGGAACAGGGGGCAACAGGTGCAGCTTCCCTAACTGAGAGGGTGGAGGAGATAGGGCAGCAGGGTGCAGCAACCCCAATTGTTTGGGCAAGGAGCAGCAGTGTGCAGTAGTCCTGATTCTTTAGGCAGGGGATGGAGGCAGCAGGGGGCACAATCCATGACTGTGTGGAAGAAAACAATGGGCAGCAGGGTGCAGCAGCCTCGAATGTGGAGCAGAAGACAGGGGGCTTGTGGGGCAGGGGACTGGTGGCAGTAGACTGCAGCCACCTCAACTGTGGGGCAGAGACACAGTGCATCAGGATACCACATAGTGGTTCTAGTTATACACATACATGATGTATTTTCACACAGAAACCACCAAAGAGCCTACATTTGTGAGTTGCGGCAGTACATGTGCTTGAAATACTGTAGCAGGGTGTGACAAGCACCTGTTTGTCAATCTGACATAAAAAAAATGTTCTTACATGACTGTGTTTATGAAGGCTACATCAAAGACAAACTGTTCCCGTGAATGAACAAAATTTAGATTTATTTTATAGATCCAGAAGCAAATGATTTGATACCTTTTAATGGACCAACATAGATGTAACAACAAGAACAAAGTGCTCTAGCTTTTGGACCAACCAATCCTTCTTCAGAAGCTCATGGCAGTTGTTTAGAAAATACAATACTTATAACAGCTAGATAATGCATAGAAAAACAGAAAAAAATCCCCATTGGTTTAAAATACTCATTTAAAAAAAAAAAAAAAAAACAGAAGATGATGTCAGAGAAGTTTAACAGTACAATACTGCCCTCAGTCCGAAAGAACCTTGGGTTCAGAAGTGCTTGGTGCAACACACATACAAAGAATCCTACTGCACATAAATTTAATTGACATAAGATAACACTTCTGAAGCAGATAACTCCCAAATCAAGCCATGAGTGTCACAGTTAGTATAAGGATGTGATTACTGAAAGGCAACCCCCACCCAGCTTAAAGACAAACTAAGATAGTTATAGGGCTCATGAAATTACAATGTATGCATTAAAGACAAGAATTACCAGTAAAGTTGTCTAAAAAACATCAGTGCACATTGTGTGATGTAAAACCTAGCTGGACATGTCACCCAGCTGTATTCTCAAGCTAAATAAAAGGCCCAAGAAATTACAAAACATCAGGACTATATAAATGATAATTTAAATATAAATTGATAATATTAGTGTCAAACAAAAAATCTAGTCGAGGAACCTCAAGGAATTAAGACCATGCAGCCTGATATGTACTGATGTCAATATATACTGAGAATGTAGCAACTTGATGTACCACAAGTGTCTAGGGAATCTGAAAAAGAGATAAAATGTAATTTATCTCCTCCTGGTCATACAAACAATATAACCTAACCCACCCCACATCACAATAATGTGGGTGGGGAAGATACATAGCTTAAAGGAGATGTTGTCTCTCTCTCCCCTCCTTTTCTCTCTCTCTCTCTCTCTCTCCCACAGACACACACACACACACACACACACACACTCACTCTCTCTCCTAGTGAACCTATATTAACTTCAGTCACTGCAGTTGTTCCCCAAAGGAATACAACTTGTCATGAAATCCTGAGTAAATTACTACAATATTAGCCTAATGTACAAAGATCTGTGCAGGACCCCCAAGCAAATGAGATCACACATCCCAATATGTACAGAGTTACAAAAATTATATATAACAGTATAAGATAACACTCCTGTATGTACACTAGCAGGCTGGGTAATCTGAATATGGTGCAATGGAATCAATCCCCCCACCCACAGGCAAAGATAAAAAGTAAGGAGAAATTCTTTATGTGTGTGAAATAAAAATAGTAACACATTATAACTCCATATAGCTAAATAGAGACTTACCTCAATGTGACAGCAAGCCCCACATCTGTTATATCACATACCTCACAACACATACCCACACACATACATACACACACGCATCCACATCTCACACATGCTGAAGTCCTATAATATGTCAGTTTGAAGAAGAAGAAAAGGTCTGTGGATGTTAGTTTCTGTAGTGTCCCATAAAGCCAAGATCCACGTTCATCCCATCTGCTACCATATTGAGATGTAAAATAAGTTTAATCTCAAAAGCTCGTCTCTGTTGTGTGTTTTTGAGATTTCCTTCTAAGACCATTACTGACATATCTGAGACTGAGAGGTCAGGCTGGGAGAAGTGATGCCCCACTGGTTTTTCAGTCTTCCTTTCTGTAATAGTATGCCTGTGTGAGTTCATCCTAGTGCGGAGCTGTTGGCGTGTCTCTCCTACATAACCTGTTTGTGGACATCTCTTGCACTGAATGAAATAAACAACATGTCGTGACATGCATGTATAACTCCCATGCACCTGGAATTGTCTGTTTTGTGATGTAACCACACAGTCTGAGGTAGAAATGAGCCCACAAGTCTTACAGGGGCGTTGATTGCAGGGTCTTGTGCCATTGTGTGACATGGTATTCTGTTCCGGTGAAAGTTTGCTCCTAATAGTTAGGCTGGATAAATTTCGTGGTTGTTTAAAAGATAGTAGTGGGAGTTCCTTAAAAATACAATTAAGGGTGTCATCCTCACTAAATATTGGGTGGAGATCTTTAATAATCTTACGCAGACGTTCAAGGTCTGGATGATATGTGACTACCAAGGGTATTCTTTCTGTAGCTGTCTTTTCTTTATATTGAAGTAGTTGTTGTCTTGGTACTTGCGTTGCCTGTTCTGTTATCCTGTCAATTACCCTGGAAGAGTGTCCCTGCTCCATAAAGGTGTTTTTCAGCATAGCCATATGTGTATCTCTGTCATCCTCATTTGAACAAATATGTTGACAGCGAAGTGCTTGACTGTATATGACAGATTTTTTTTTGTATGGTTTGGGTGGTTACTTTTCCTGTGCAGGTATCTCTGTCTGTCTGTTGGCTTCCTGTAAATACATGTATGTAAGGTTCCATCCTTAATGATGACTGTGGTGTCCAGAAAGTTAACCTTGGTGGTAGAGTACTCAAGGTAAGCTTTATGGTAGGGTGAGATTATTAGTTTGTGATGAAAATCTTTGAGTGCATCTGTGCCTTCCGTCCAGATGATAAACAAATCATCAATGTAACGGAAATAAGCCAGTGGTTTGTGGGGATACTGCCTTAAAATCCTCCTCCAAGTCAGCCATAAAGAGGTTAGCATACTGTGGAGCCATTTTGGTGCCCATTGCTGTTCCCATAGTTTGAACATAATGTTTACCATTGAAGTTGAAGTTGTTATGTGTCAAAATGAATTCATAAGTTCCCACCACTCTATGGTTGATGTTTTGGTCAGGTCCTTTCTCATGTATGTATTTAAGGCATGCTGCAATGCCATCTGTGTGTGGAATATTAGTGTAGAGGATGTTACATCCATTGTCACTAAAATGGTATCAGGTGGTAAATCTTATAACCAGAAAGTACACGCAAAGTGCATAGTGTCCTGGATATAACTGTCTCTTTCCATAACCAGCAGTTTCAAATGGTCTCTACAAACCCTGAGATCCCCTCAGTCAAGGTACCATTACCAGAGACTATGGGTCTCCCTGGATTGCCAGGTTTATGTATTTTAGGCAGCATGTAGAATGTCCCTGGCTTTGGTTCAGCAGGGATGAGGTGAGCTAGTTTCTCTCGGACATGGTCAGGAAAAGTTTTAATTAAGTCACATAGTTCATCTTTATATCTTGTAGTGGGGTCACTCTCCAGTTCTCTGTAGTATGTAAGATCTGTTAGCTATCTATTAGCTTCAATAATATAATCCTCTCTGTTTAAAATCACCACTGCAGAACCTTTATCAGCTTTTTTGATGACAATGTTGTGGTTTGATTTCAGTGTCCCTATAGCTCTCCGTTCCAGTGGAGAGAGGTTATAATGGGTTTGTTTTTGCCTGGTAAGGATCTGACCACTGACTTGTTGGTGAAAGCAATTAGTATAATTGTCTAGTTTTTTGTTACGCCCACTTGAGGGGGTAAAATCAGATTCTTTTTTCTTATCCATTACATTATTACTGTTTGCACTGTCTTCACTACCAGTGATTTCTTCCCTGCCATGAAAGAATTCTTTACGTCTCAAGCTAAGGAAGTACTCCTCTAGTTTACCACAAAACAGTAAGTTATCCAGTGGTTTTGTTGGGCAGAAAGTGAGACCCTTTGAAAGTACATTCAGTTCTCCAGTAGTCAGTGTGTGGTTGGACAAATTAACAACTGAAAGGTGCCCATCAGTATTGTGTTGTTGTTCGGTGACTCCATTATGTGCTTCATGGTTGTTAGGAAGTATGGTATGTTGAAGGGCATCTAATTTCCTATTTTTCACAAGCATGGCTTTTCTTAAGGTCCTTTGGTAGTTAATGTGTATCTCTCCCAAGATGTCCTGAATAGGTTCCCCAGACACCCTTTCCAGAGTGGTTACAATTTCAGCAAACTCCTTGTTAAGAACAACTTTTTGGGCATATGACATGCGAATCCTGTGATTTCTCAGTTTCTCAGAGGTCCTATGACAAAGTTGTTGTGCATAAGTAGAATTGTTTGTATTTTAATGGATTCCAAATAGTAAGACCTTTAGGATAATGTTTCTCCTCTTGCACTGGGTTAGAAAATAGATGTCACTGTCTAGCCTGCCAATTTCTTCTTGATGTTATGTAACTGCCATATTCTACGCGTAATTCAGGTATCTTCCATGTTGAAATCTAGATTTAGTAGTTGCCGATTGGTCCTTGCAGGAACAGATCCAGAAGCAAATGATTTGATACCTTTTAATGGACCAACATAGATGTAACAACAAGAACAAAGTGCTCTAGCTTTCGGACCAACCAGTCCTTCTTCAGAAGCTCATGGCAGTTGTTTAGAAAATACAATACTTATAACAGCTAGATAATGCAGAGAAAAACAGAAAAAAATCCCCATTGGTATAAAATACTCATTTTAAAAAAAAAAAAAACAGAAGATGATGTCAGAGAAGTTTAACAGTACGATACTGCCCTCAGTCCGAAAGAACCTTGGGTTCAGATGTGCTTGGTGCAACACACATACAAAGAATCCTACTGCACATAAATTTAATTGACATAAGATAACACTGCTGAAGCAGATAACTCCCAAATCAAGCCATGAGTGTCACAGTCAGTATAAGGATGTGATTACACATTAACTACCAAAGGACCTTAAGAAAAGCCATGCTTGTGAAAAATAGGAAATTAGATGCCCTTCAACATACCATACTTCCTAACAACCATGAAGCACATAATGGAGTCACTGAACAACAACACAATACTGTTGGGCACCTTTCAGTTGTTAATTTGTCCAACCACACACTAACTACTGGAGAACTGAATGTACTTTCAAAGGGCCTCACTTTCTGCCCAACAAAACCACTGGATAACATACTGTTTTGTGGTGAACTAGAGGAGTACTTCCGTAGATTGAGACTTAAAGAATTCTTTCATGGCAGGGAAGAAATCACTGGTAGTGAAGACAGTGCAAACAGCAATAATGTAATGGATAAGAAAATCTAATCTGATTTTACCCCCTCAAGTGGGCGTAACAAAAAACTAGACAATTATATTAATTGTTTCCGCCAACAAGTTAGTGGTCAGATCCTTACCAGGCAAAAACAAACCCATTATAACCTCTCTCCACTGGAACGGATAGCTATAGGGACACAGATCAAACCACAACATTGTCATCAAAAAAGCTGATAAAGGTTCTGCAGTGGTGATTTTAAACAGAGAGGATTATATTACTGAAGCTAATAGACAGCTAACAGATCTTACATACTACAGAGAACTGAGAGTGACCCACTACAAGATATAAAGATGAACTATGTGACTTAATTAAAACTTTTCCTGACCATGTCCGGAGAGAAACTAGCTCACCTCATCCCTGCTGAACCAAAGCCAGGGACATTCTACATGCTGCCTAAAATACATAAACCTGGCAATCCAGGGAGACCCATAGTCTCTGGTAATGGTACCTTGACTGAGGGATCTCAGGGTTTGTAGAGACCATTTTGAAACCGCTGGTTATGGAAAGAGACAGTTATATCCAGGACACTACGCACTTTTGTGTGTACTTGGTTATAAGGATTTACCACCTGATACCATTTAGTGACAGTGGATGTAACATCCCTCTACACTAATATTCCACACACAGATGGCATTGCAGCATGCCTTAAATACATACATGAGAAAGGACCTGACCAAAACATCAACCCTGGAGTGGTGGGGGAACTTATGGAATTCATTTTGACACATAACAGCTTCAACTTCAATGGTAAACATTATGTTCAAACTATGGGAACAGCAATGGGCACCAAACTGGCTCCACAGTATGCTAACCTCTTTATGGCTGACTTGGAGGAGGATTTTTTAAGGCAGTATCCCCACAAACCACTGGCTTATTTCCGTTACATTGATGATTTGTTTATCATCTGGACGGAAGGCACAGATGCACTCAAAGATTTTCATCACAAACTTAATAATCTCCACCCTACCATAAAGCTTACCTTGGAGTACTCTACCACCAAGGTTAACTTTCTGGACACCACAGTCATCATTAAGAATGGAACCTTACATACATGTATTTACAGGAAGCCAACAGGCAGACAGAGATACCTGCACAGGAAAAGTAACCACCCAAACCATACAAAAAAATCTGTCATATACAGTCAAGCACTTCGCTGTCAACGTATTTGTTCAAATGAGGATGACAGAGATACACATTTGGCTATGTTGAAAAACACCTTTATGGAGCAGGGACACTCTTCCAGGGTAATTGACAGGATAACAGAATGGTCAACGCAAGTACCAAGACAACAACTACTTCAATATAAAGAAAAGACAGCTACAGAAAGAATACCCTTGGTAGTCACATATCATCCAGACCTTGAACGCTCATGTAAGATTATTAAAGATCTCCACCCAATATTTAGTGAGGATGACACCCTTAATTGTATTTTTAAGGAACTCCCACTACTATCTTTTAAACAACCACCAAATTTATCCAGCCTAATTATTAGGAGCAAACTTTCACCGGAACAGAATACCATGTCACACAATGGCACACGACTCTGCAATCAACGCCCCTGTAAGACTTGTGGGCTCATTTCTACCTCAGACTGTGTGGTTACATCACAAAACAGACAATTCCAGGTGCATGGGAGTTATACATGCATGTCACGACATGTTGTTTATTTCATTCAGTGCAAGAGATGTCCACAAACAGGTTATGTAGGAGAGACACCAACAGCTCCAAGACTAGGATGAACTCACACAGACATACTATTACAGCAAGGAAGACTGAAAACCAGTGGGCATCACTTCTCCCAGCCTGACCTCTCAGTCTCAGATATGTCAGTAATGGTCTTAAAAGGAAATCTCAAAAACACACAACAGAGACGAGCTTTTGAGATTAAACTTATTTTACATCTCAATATGGTAGCAGATGGGATGAACATGGATCTTGGCTTTATGGGACACTACAGAAACTAACATCCACAGACTTTTTCTTCTTCAAACTGACATATTATAGGACTTCAGCATGTGTGAGATGTGGATGCGTGTGTGTATGTATGTGTGTGGGTATGTGTTGTGAGGTATGTGATATAACAGATGTGGGGCTTGCTGTCACATTGAGGTAAGTCTCTATTTAGCTATTTGGAGTTATAATGTGTTACTATTTTTATTTCACACACATAAAGAATTTCTCCTTACTTTTTATCTTTGCCTGTGGGTGTGGGGGGGGGGATGATTCCATTGCACCATATTCAGATTACCCAGCCTGCTAGTGTACATACAGGAGTGTTATCTTATACTGTTATATATAATTTTTGTAACTCTGTACATATTGGGATGTGTGATCTCATTTGCTTGGGGGTCCTGCACAGATCTTTGTACATTAGGCTAATATTGTAGTAATTTACTCAGGATTTCATGACAAGTTGTATTCCTTTGGGGAACAACTGCAGTGACTGAAGTTAATATAGGTTCACTAGGAGAGAGAGTGAGTGCATGTGTGTGTGTGTGTGTGTGTGTCTGTGGGAGAGAGAGAGAGAGAGGAAAAGGAGGGGGAGAGAGAGAGACAACATCTCCTTTAAGCTATGTATCTTCCCCACCCACATTATTGTGATGTGGGGTGGGTTAGGTTGTATTGTTTGTATGACCAGGAGGAGATAAATTACATTTTTATCTCTTTTTCAGATTCCCTAGACACTTGTGGTACATCAAGTTGCTACATTCTCAGTATATGTTGACATCAGTACATATCAGACTACATGGTCTTAATTCCTTGAGGTTCCTCGACTAGAGTTTTTTGTTTGACACTAATATTATCAATTTATATTTAAATTATCATTTATATAGTCCTGATGTTTTTGTAATTTCTTGGGCCTTTTATTTAGATTGAGAATACAGCTGGGTGACATGTCCAGCTAGGTTTTACACATCACACAACGTGCACTGATGTTTTTTTAGACAACTTTACTGGTAATTCTTGTCTTTAATGCATACATTGTAATTTCATGAGCCCTATAACTATCTTAGTTTGTCTTGCTGGTGTGGGTTGCCTTCAGTAATCACATCCTTATACTGACTGTGACACTCATGGCTTGATTTGGGAGTTATCTGCTTCAGCAGTGTTATCTTATGTCAATTAAATTTATGTGCAGTAGGATTCTTTGTATGTGTGTTGCACCATGCACATCTGAACCCAAGGTTCTTTCGGACTGAGGGCAGTATTGTACTGTTAAACTTCTCTGACATCATGTTCTGTTTTTTTTTTTAATTGAGTATTTTAAACCAATGGGATTTTTTTCTGTTTTTCTCTGCATTATCTAGCTGTTATAAGTATTGTATTTTCTAAACAACTGCCATGAGCTTCTGAAGAAGGACTGGTTGGTCCGAAAGCTAGAGCACTTTGTTCTTGTTGTTACATCTATGTTGGTCCATTAAAAGGTATCAAATCATTTGCTTCTGGATCTATTCTTGCAAGGACCAATACGGCAACTACTAAATCTAGATTTATTTTATAGTCATTAAACAGCCCTGAGTTATATAGTTAGAAAAAAAATGAGGTTTGATTAGAAAGAACAGAGCTGTGATAGAGACAAGCTGATTTCTCACAGAGAAAGATTTCTACTACTTTAATTCAGCATTGGAACTGAAATGATCAGCTTTGTAAAGGAAGAGAATGCTATATTTTAAGCTGATCTATCTAAATACAAACCAGAGACTGGGTTTGTAAGGAACCTGGAAAGCTCAGCAAACCACAAACTCTACAGAGTGCTGCTCTGATTGGGAATCTGAAACAGCAAGCTACTCCAAAATGATGTAATTGCATTCTAAGTTTGACTGAGAGAACAGAAATAACTCCACTGTTTTCAGCCAATGCAGCAAGTTAAGAAATGCTGATTTAAAGAAAACCACAAAACCAAACAGCATGAAATTTTCAGGAAACACTAATCATGACACAATGACTTGAATTTCAGCTTTTAAAGCTTTTATAAAAAAATATGCAAAAACCGTTGCACATGATCTTTAACAAAATGGGTTCAAAATGGACAGAACAAACCTGGGAAAAAACCTAAGTCCTGAAATGCACATATTATATTGGGTCCACTGCATTATGCATGTGTACTGCAAATATGCAGTGCACAGAGACGCAGCAAATTTAAAATTCGCTGGGGAAGTGCCCGCGAAGTGGACATTTCAAGTTGCCACTCCACTACACGGAGTAGGCAATGCAAAGTGCTCACTTTGCTTTGTCATTACCACTTCACGTTCGGCTGAATGACAACGCGAAGTAAGGTGAAGTCATTGTTTTTAATGGACTTTGCATTCCTCATTAGGATTCTAAGTGATCCACTTGGTGTTTCAGATTTGGCAGCGCCCCCACACATCACAAGGCTTACAGTACTGTAAGTCACATGCTCTTTAGCTAGGCAGGAAGAAAGTGAGTCATACAAGCAGACACTTTTACTTACTCCTGTGCAGATGGAGAGAGAGTAGTGTGTTTTGTGACTGCTGATACTTTTAGATCAGAGCGAGGAGGAGATTTAAACTTTGATTTAGACCCAACAGCTTTTTTTTGTCTTTTCTGTACTCTTTTTTACTTCATTTGTTCTTTCTGTAAATTTTATTTTCTTATCTTTATAAGCAGTTAGTTGTTTGTCTGTGTCTGTGTGACTGTGTGTGTGTGTGTGTGTGTGTGTGTGTGTTGTGAGACAGTGTGAGTAGTGATTGCTCAGACTGAGGGAGCTCAGTAGGAGAGATGGACCAGGGTGAGGGAATATCTGGGATGGGGCAACTCTGGGAGAGTGTGGTAGTGGTCAGCATCATACCACGTGCATGAGTGGAGGGCATGGGCACCCATTCCTGTGAGTGCCTCCCCCGAAGCAGGACCAGCACCACCTCCTGTCCTGACTCTGAGGCAGTTGAACCACCACCACCATCACCAAGTCCAGCACCAGGTCCTGTGGAACAGGATGTGCCTGTTCCCCCGGGCCCAGGTGTGGATCCCATCCCTGTTCAGCACCGTGACCAGCAGGCTTACAATACATCCAAGTAACTATTAAAAAAAATGTATGTTGTGATTCATGACATGATCATAAATCATGATTTGTGACTGCATTTGTGACCGTGATGATGAAGAAACCTGAATGCCTATGGCTGTACTTCTCCAGGCCCTGATGAGCTGTAGCTTAAAACTCCCAGACTTAAAAACAAGTATCATTGAGTACAATGATGGGGTGGTGAAACCTGGAGAGATACTGCAAAACAGGCTTACAATACATCCAAGTAACTAGAAATAAAATGTATGTGATTCATAACATGAATGATCGTGAATCGTGATTTGTGACTGTGATGATGAAGAATGTGATTTGTATCATGAATGACTTGTGAAGATGGTCCTGACTTAAAAACGCATATTAATGAGTACAATGCTCATGCAGAATTAAGCACCACACCTGTCCAGTACTCTGAAGGGAAGCCAAAGAAACAACTGTGACTTAAGTTACAGATGGAGATTGGGCCCTAAAGAGATGCAAATGCACAGATAGATTAAGATTGCGCTGTGCACTGAAGAGATGCAGACACAAAGACACAACACCTAATGAGTGCTCACCATCAGAAATTCAAATCTGGAAAAGAATACCTTTACCGGCTGGGGCGGGCAGTGCGGGGGGGTGGGACAGTGTACTGTAATGCTGCAGTAACAGTCACTAGTACTAGTACCAGTAAAGATACCACAAAGAAGTACAAAAATCACACAACTGCAGTGGATAGCAGCTTCACATTGCTGAAATTAATATGTGGCACAATAAAAGGTGTCTGATTTGATGACACGCGTCACAAACATACTCACAGACATACTAAGTAATGCATAGCAAATTGAAAACTTCAGTAGTACAACCACATATTTTAAACAAACTAAAATTATGCACTGCTGCACCACAACAATCAGCAAAAAAATGGCAAGAAATATTGAAAATATTACTGTGTGTACATTAATACAGTTAAACAAGAAAAATATCACCAAAACAGAAAGCACTGTCTTTTTCTCCAAGTTAATCTACCTACACCACAGATACACCCGTCCCCCAAAGCACACTTCCACTGTCTCTCAGTACACAGACTGAATGTTGTACATTAACATTCAAAATCCATACACAAACAATAAACGCTCGATGATATGAGAACAGGAGGGTTTCCTATAATTGATGAAGTTTCAGCAAAAAAAAAAGACTCAAAAAGGCTTTTTTAACAGCTTTTTGAAGGTTTGAATTGCAGAGAGCTCTCAGAGCAGATTGTCTCTTACAGCTTCCTACACACATTACCCAAAACTTATGCTGTGCAAAACAATCTAGAGTATATGTGACCCGAAATTCCATGAAACACTGCACAATTCGCCTTTGGAGCTTAAAAACAAGGCGAAGTGAGGCAAAGTACATTGTTTTCAATGTACTTCGCCTTAAGAATTGGTGGAGTAGTGGTTTGGGAAGGCAGAGTAATGTGAAGTAATTTTCTTACCGGACTTCATACCATTTGCAATGCAAAGTACTGTCAGCATTGTAGAGCACTCGCTAATTCACCTTCACTCACGGATCACTTCACAGAGTGAATTGGGGCTACTTCACCCACCACTGGCAGTGCATAGGCAGCCCAATCCACAAAAGAATCAACAATCAATAGCAAATACACACATAGAAGTGATTTAGTGTACATAGACTCGAACCAAATCTAGGAGAGGTAACTCAAAGAGTGATATAACCTCAAAATGTGATAAATCTAGTATAATATGCAAGTAAACTACCCTAATGAATGCTGGCTATTCCACCAAACCCTCCCCCTGCACAAACTGCCTACATCCTACCCAGAAAAAAACAGTTAACTTGTCCAAGTTTTATCCAACCACATCCCCAGAAGAGATCCCAGCATACAATAACCATTTACCCCAACCTTTCTCAAATAAAGAGAGGGCCTTACGCCTCAAAAATATAACTTTGCAAAACAAAGCTGCCTTTACCAGAGCTTGCTTCCAAATCAAAAAAGAAGGTGTAGTTAGAGATCCCCAAAATAACAATAATGTGTGTTTGGCCTTCAAAGCAGCAGTGAACAAAAAAACAACTTAAATAACTACACCACTTAAATGTAGCACTGAAATTTTGACTCCTCCTTTAACTATCATTTTTAATTTATCCCTTAGCACTCAAACTTCCCCTCAACCTGGAAACGTGCACTAGTTAACCCCTTTATACAAAGGTGGTAATAAAATATTTGTTTCTCATACTTTCTTAGCTCATAGAAAAATGTGTTTTATCTCAGATTACTAAATATCTGACTAATTGTCAGATTCTCTTCAATTTTCAGTTCAACTTCATACTCAGATGTTTCACCCATACAGCACTGATTGAATTTCATAACTGTGTGTTTAGGGCTCTAGACAAAGGGTGTTTCCTAGGCTTTGTTTCATCCATCTGTTGAAAGCTGTTGACATGATCAATCACTCCTTGGTTCTGACTCATCTATCTTCCTATGGCTTTTCTTCAAATGTTACCAACTGGTTCTCACCCTGTTTCAACAGGAGAACTCAATCTATTTTTGGGATGATTGCTTTTCCTCTGCTCTTCCCATTTTCTCTGGGATTCCTCAGAGGTCTGTACTTGGTCCTATATATTTCAATCTTTTTGTAGACCCTCTGCCTTCTCTTGTGCATCATTGCTGAGTCAAACTTTATGTTAATAATGCGGTTCTTTTTTACACTCAGAAATGTCTACATTTTCTTCCTTCAGCTCTCCAGGGTGACTTTGACAAAATTGTCAAATTCTTCTCTGATAATTTATTATTATTAAATATAAAAAAGACTCAACCAATGCTGTTTGTGTCCCAGCATGTTTTGTTATTGGCAAATTCCTCTTTCTCTAATTTTTAAATAATCACCCACTCAAGCTTGTGAATGAATTCAATTATCTCTGTCATTTTTTGATTCCTCTTTTTTTTTACTTTCCTTTTTATCCCACCTTATTGCCCCCTCGATCCACTCCTTCGGACCTCTGATCAATCCTACAGGTCCCTCCCACAGAATCTGCCCCTAAAGTGCCAGGTAAGCCCCTTTATCCCTCCTACCTTCTCCAACTCCTTGGAGTGCCTGCACAACAGGGTCTGTCCTGCGGGTCGGTGATCCTGAGGTAGATCGGCCATCATCTTGGCCCGAGGGGGGTCCATTTTTCTCCCCTTAATCCCTCCTACCCTCGGAGGATGTCAGCATGTAGAACTGATGTCCAGTCTTATGGTGTGCAGTTGCATATCGCCAACAAATGCCCACAATGTCCTCCTCTCCCAGACTCTCAAAGAGCCGCCTATGCACCAGTGCCCTTGCTTCCACCGGCACAGGTGTGTTGGGTGTGTGAAACACCCCAGGATCCCATCCCATAGGAGGAGGAGAACATCTGTTGGAATGCTTAATCCTCCTTCCCCACTCCGACCCCTGGCAACCTGAGTCCTTTCCCAAACTCAGGTGCCAGCATAGTGTGAGGTGTGGCGTCCAGCGCCTCAACCCTCAGCATCACCAGGTCAGCTTTTTTTATTCCTCTTTGACCTTTAAAACACACATCAACAAAACAGTTTCAAAATTCTATCAGTTTCTGGGGTGCTTAAAATATGGCAGGCATTGCTTGTCAGGTTTGGATTGTAAACACATTATTGGGGAAGTCATTCTCCCCATCTTGGATTTTAGGATGCTATTTACCATCATGCCCCTGCTTTACATGTTCATCTCTTGAATACCATTTACTAACTGTTACTTTGTTTTATCCTAAAAGCAAAATGAGTTTAACGTCATTGCACTTTACTGCACCAAAGAAATTGGTTGACACCTTCTTCCAGGTGCACTTTTCACTGGCTGTCCCCTATTTACAAAAACTGCAAATGACCACACCCCTACTTATTTATCTGAAAGTCTGTTTCTGTTCATAAATATAACCTCAGAGATGTGCCTCAACATTGTTTTTTCCTTATCTGTTTGACATACACGTTAGCAAATAATGTTTCTCATATGGGACCCCTTTCTTTTGGAATAATTTGTCCCCTCAGCTTAGACACTCCACCTTTGGGATCTTTAATAGTGGCTTGTAAAGATTATTGCTGCAGAACAATCCATTTGTAGTTGTTACTGGCTGATTTTGTGTACAGGTTTCTATTGCCTTTTTATTCTTATGACTTGGGACATTCTGAAAATGAAAATTGTTTCTAATAGAACTTATATTAAAAAAAGTAGCTTCAACCACCCTTCTGCCACGTTTATGATACATCCAAACAAAAGAAAACTGCCCCCAAGATGAAATACTGATGGATTTTACCATATTTATTTCATCATTCAGTGCAGTGTGACACATAAAAAGACACACTTCTGTCTCCAGCATATATCAAGGTGAAGACCATGCTATAAATGGCTCAATCCAGTTTTGGACATGCGCGCTTCTTCAGGGAGACTGGTCCCACACTCACCCACACATTTTATTCAGTGGCAGTTTAAAGATACAGTGTACTAATTAGCAATTAGTTTAACTAGAAGGCCAAACTTTGCTGAGAGAGTGGAGAGAAAGCACCTACGGTAGCTTTACCCTAAAGGTATATTAATATTTATTTATATTTTCTTTCTTTTGAAAGTAGCAGGGTAAGTAGGGAGAAAAGAAGAGATCTGTAAGCAGTGCTTGGGGCACTTTGAAACTTGGTATGCGGTGTTTGGGGTACCTTGAAACTTGGGTTTTAAATTGTAACAGGCAGTGTGAGAGAAACTAGGTCAGGATCTTAATCTAGGGGTGAGTAGATTCAGGGAACCCTGTGAATCAGGTATGTAATTGTGGAGTGGAGCTGACAGAGGCTTACTGCCTTCTTACTAGAGCACAATAAAAGCACTTCCACTCTAACATGTACAGCATGTTCATGTCCAGCAAGTGAGTGGAACAGTGAAGGAGTGGAACAGGTGACTGGTGTCATAGGCATTGTCAGATGTCAGTAGAAGGAAGAGGAGAAATGGAAGACTCTGTCAGTCGATTAAGGCAAGAAACCTATTCACTACTGTGTAACAGTCATTGCTGGGAAAGGTTGAAGACCAAGGACAGGCCAAAACTGGGAATAGTTGCAACACCCTATCTAGGATAGGAGTACAGTATAAAGAGATTTAAAAGACTGAAATGATTTAAAAGGGTGTTGAAAGAAAAACAGGCAGAGTAGAAGGAAAGTATTATGGGGGTGGTGCAGTGGCTGTGGGTTGACAGTTTTCAGGGAGGCATTTTGGAGACAGTGGTGCTGCCCCATCTGCACAGAAACATGGAAACATAGACTTTGACGGCAGATAAGGACCACTTGGCCCACCCAGTCTGCCCATTTCCCTACCTACTGGATAAGCTGCAGATTCTAGTTAACCAACAGCCTATTTCCTGCAACTCCCCACTATAATTGCCTCATGTCTGTCCCATGCATGTTTGAACTCCTCCACTGTTTTAGACCCCACAACCTCTCCAGGAAGGCGGTTCCATGTGTCCACCACTCTCTCCATGAAAAAAAATTTCCTCACATTACCCCTGAGCTGTCCCCCCTCTAACTTTAAATTGTGCCCCATTGTTCTTACACATCTCTTTTTCTGAAAGATGCTACCCTCCTGGACTTTATTGATTCCCTTGAGGTACTTAAAAGTTTCTATCATGTCCCCCATCCCTCCTTTCATCAAGGGTGTACATATTAAGCTCTCTCAGTCTCTCTCTCATATGGTTTCTGATGTAGACCCTGCACCATTTTGTTGCCCTCCTCTGGACTGCTTCCATCCTGTCTATGTCCTTGCGTAGATGAGGTCTCCAAACTGTATGCGCAGTACTCCAGATGGGGTCTCACCAACTGTCTGTATAGAGGGATAACCACTTCCTTTTCTACTTGTGATGCCCCTCCCTATGCATCCCAGTATCCCCTGGCTTTCCTACTGACTTCTCACATTGCATACCCACCTTTAGGTCATCTGATATGACTACACCCAGATCCCTTTCCATTATTATTGTTGTTGTTAGTACCTCCCCTGCTATTGTATACTCTTCTCCTGGATTTTTATTTTCCAGGTGCATTACTTTGCACTTCTTTGCATTGAATCTAAGTTGCCATATGTCTGACCATTCCTCCAACCTTGCCAAGTCCCTTCTCCACTGTTTTAGACCCCACAACCTCTCCAGGAAGGCGGTTCCATGCGCCCACCACTCTCCCCATGAAAAAAAACAGTGGAGAAGGGACTTGGCAAGGTTGAAGGAATGGTCAGACATATGGCAGCTTAGATTCAAGGCAGCTTGCATCCTTAATGACAAACTCACTACAATAATAAATAAGCATGCCCTTTTCATCAAAGTAATGGTACGGAACGATTCCAGCCCCTGTTTCACCTCAGATCTCAAGGCAGCCCTTACAGCTCGAGATAAGCTTTGGCTAAAGCTAGACATTCCAAAGAATCTTCGGATTGGCAGGCCTTTAGAACAGCCAGGAATAACTGTGTGAAAAAACTTCGCTCTGCTAAAGCTAACTATTATATTTCTACTCTCGAACAAGCTAAAGGTAACCCTCATAAAATATGGAAGACTATCAAAGCTATAGAAGGACGGCCCATGGCCCCCTCTGTCCCAACAAAGATAGTTGCAAGTGGCAAGATTGTGGAAAACAAGTCCCTAATCCTGGAGGAACTTAACTCCCACTTTTCCACAGCTGGATTAGCTTTTGACTTGTCACCTTATGCTGGTGCTGCGGTGAGCCAGCATACCCCTTCCGCCACATCTAGTCCTGCACCCAGCCCCTTCCAACTGCGCGAGATAACTTATGAAGAAGTAGAAGATTCTCTTCTTAACTTAGACACCAAAAAAAGCGCAGGGGATGATGGCTTGGAACCCTTTTTCCTAAGGTCAGGCTACGCCCATCTCACTGCCCCAATTCTCCACATCTGCAATCTTTCCATTACATCTGCTAGTGTGCCGTCCTGCTGGAAGTCAGCACATATCCTCCCTCTATTTAAATCTGGTGACCCATGCGATGTAAACAACTATAGGCCTATTTCCATATTGCCTATCCTTTCTAAAGTTCTTGAAAAACTGATCCATATTCAGTTAAAATCTCACTTGGAAACCTTCTCTCTCATTAACCCAGCTCAATCTGGCTTCCGGCTAATCATAGCACAATCACTGCACTAGCAAAAGTAACCAATGATTGGATCTTGGCTATAGATGCTAAGAAGGTAACTGGTGCAGTCTTTTGGACCTCAGCAAAGCTTTTGATACTGTTGATCGAAACTATTAGTCAATTGCCTTGCAAAGCTGGTGCTACATACCATACCACCCAGTGGTTGTCTAGCTACCTAACTGGAAGATTCCAAAAGTAAAGGCGAAGGCTTTTTTCTGCTGCCTTGCCAGTTGCAAGAGGAGTCCCCAAGGATCCATCTTAGGCCCTATCTTGTTTTCTCTGTACATTAATGACTTAGATGCTAACATATTCACGTCCAATCTGCACTTTTTGCAGATGATACTGTGTTGTATACTTCTGGCTCATCGTTATCTGAAGTGAAGGAGTGCTTGCCGACTTCGCACAACCTGAGCATAATCTACATAGGCAAAGCTTCTGCTCAATGCTAAGAAGACTAAAGCGATGATATTCTCCCGCAGTGCTGTCACAGGCCCCCCCAATACTCTTGCCCAAGACTTCATTGTCACTACGCTAAACAAGCCTCTGAAAGTTGTAACCAAATTTAAATATCTAGGTATCTGGATCGACAATAAATTATCTTTCATTGACCACGTCGAAGATGTCTCTAGAAGATTAAAAGCAAGGTTAGGTTTCTTCTACAGAAATAGGCCCCTTTTCCCCCTTGAAACTCGAAACAAGCTTGTACAGGCCACATTTCTCCCCTACTCGACTGTGTGATGTAATCTATTCCTCCACCACTCTAAATCTAAGTAAACTGACATCCTTTATCACCGTGTACGGTTCATTACCAACTTCCTTACCGCTCGCACCACTGTGACTTATATGCAGCTGTTGGTTGGACATCCCTTACTACTAGCGCCTGCTCCATGCTGGGCTATGGACTCTTAAACTGCTTCTGCAGAAATTGCCAAGCTATCTCTCTTCCCTTATTAGTATCTCACATAGTGCATACTCATTAAGAAAATCTGACTTTATTATGCTTGACATACCAAGGACGCGGACGTGCTATTGCATATGCCCTTCCCTCCATTTGGAACCAATTACAAACCGTACTGAAACTAACCAGCACAGTTTCAATAAACTTCTACAAATCACTAAGTTCAGCCAAAATAAAAGACAATTGTAACTGTCATTAAGTCTCTTCCTTCCCCATGTGTGCCATATTTATCCACTGGTAAGGTATAATTGATTTGTCATATTAACTGCTTTCTTCCTTCTACTCCTGGCTTTATCTTTGCTTACGCCCACTGCTACTCTATCAAATCACCTCCCCTTATCAGTTGTAGACTGTTGTTTGTTCTAGCTGCCAAAATACTGTTTATGTATTGCACACACCAGTCATCATGTTTCATTTATCAGTATGCAACCTGTAAGTCACTTCCCTGTCTCATATCAATGTTTACCACCTGCGGTCACCCTATGTGGTACCCTTGTATGTATATCCACTCTGTATCATGCAACGTGCATTTCATGTATATACTGTTATTGCCTATATGTGTTTGTACTTTAAGTGTTTATGTCACAGGACCTCCTTGTGAATGAGCTTGCTCAATGGAGTTTTCCTGCAATAAACTTGAACTTGAACTTGAACTTGAACTTCTCATCCTTTCTACCCCCCCTTGTGTATCAACTCTGTTACAGATCTTTGTGTCATCTGCAAAGAGGCATACCTTTCCTTCCAGACCCTCTGCAATGACACCTATAAAGACATGCATGCAACTCTCTGGGCTGAAGAAGGAGATTGCTAGTCTCCAGCCCAAGTTTGCTAGGATTTGGGGAACCGCCTCCTCCACCCAGGGATTACCAAGTCCGCCATCTCTAACACAAAGGATGCCTAAAAGGAGGAGCAGCTGGACTATGGTGGGCTCAGAGAGGGTGATAGCAGTGGGACAGAGGCACATTCACCATCCAGTAACATTATGCAACTCCTTTGCCGCTCTGCTGGGGTAGGATTGTCCCATAGAGGGACCTGAGGTAGTGAGGATGTGGGGGTCCTCTGTAGTGGAGATGCCAAGGATGGTGGTTAAGGACCACAGAGGAGAAGGAAGCAATTCCTGGTAGGGGATTCCATCATGAGAAGGATACATTTGGGGACAGGAAGGGAAGGGGAGAGGGTGGTTAGGTGCCTACCTGGCGCCATGGTTTGAAGGGATGGAAAGTGGATTCTGGAGCTTGTTAGAACAGCAGAATGGGAGGGGGAGCTGGATGTCATAGTCTACCTGGGGGGAAATGACCTGATTTGGGATGGATCCAGAAGCAAATGATTTGATACTTTTTAATGGACCAACATAGATGTAACAACAAGAACAAAGTGCTCTAGCTTTCGGACCAACTAATCCTTCTTCAGAAGCCTAATGGCCGTTGTTTAGAAAAAACAATACTTTTAACAGCTAGATCATGCAGAAAAAACAGAAAAAAATTCCCTTTAGTTCAAAATACTCTTTTAAAAAATACAGCTGATGATGATGTCAGAGAAGTTTAACAGTACCATATTACCTTCTGCCAGTAGGGTCCTAGGGTCAAAGGTGCTTGGTGAGAAACCCATACAAAGAATCCTACTGCATATAAATTTAATTGACATAAGATAACACTGCTGGAGCAGATGATTCTTAAATCAAGATATGAGTGTCACAGTGTGTATAAGGATATGATTACTGAAAAGCAACCCCCACCCAGATTAAAGACATAATGAGATTGTCTTATGACTCCAAGAAGTTTCAATGCATGCATTATAGACAATAAATTACCAGTAAAGTTGTCTTAAAAATAACAGTGCACACTGTATGATGTTGTGTAAAACTTAGCTGGACCTATCATCCAGCTGTACTCTCCAGCTAGATATCATGCCCATAACTTCAAAAACCTCTACTTTATGATAGGACTTTATAAATGATAATTTAAATATAAATTGACAGCATTAGTGTCAAACAAAAAACTCACCAAGATAAGGTAACTAGAAGTAAATATAAAGTATGTGTGTGAGACCAGAGGTCTAACATACCTACATTTCCACAAATCACTACTCTATTACTCTAATGTAAAAAGATCTGTCCAGGACCCCCATGCAAATGAGATCTCATACCCGAAGAAGTTTCAATGCATGCATTATAGACAATAAATTACCAGTAAAGTTGTCTTAAAAACAACAGTGCACACTGTATGATGTGTAAAACTTAGCTGGATCTATCATCCAGCTGTACTCTCCAGCTAGATATCATGCCCGTAACTTCAAAAACCTCTAGTTTATGACAAGACTTTATAAATGATAATTTAAATATAAATTGACAGTAGAAACATAGAAACATAGAAACATAGACTTTGACGGCAGATAAGGACAGCTAGGCCCATCTAGTCTGCCCATTTCCCTACCTACAGGATAGGCCGCAGATCCTAGTTAACCAACAGCCTATTTCTTCCTACCCCCACAAGAATTGCCTTATGTCTGTCCCATGCATTCTTGAATTCTCCCACAGTTTTAGACCCCACAACCTCCTCAGGAAGGCTGTTCAATGCATCCACTACCCTCTCTGTGAAATAATACTTCCTCACATTGCCCCTGAACCGCCCTCCTTCTATCTTTAAATTGTGTCCCCTTGTTCTTGCAAGTCTCTTTTCTGAAAGATGCTACCCTCTTGGACTTTGTTGATTCCACTGAGGTACTTAAAAGTTTCTATCATGTCCCCCCTCTTCCTTCTTTTCTCAAGGGTATACATATTAAGCTCCTTTAGTCTCTCCTCTCATGGCTTCTCTTGCAAGCCCTGCACCATTTTAGTTGCCCTCCTCTGGACTGCCTCTATCCTGTCTATGTCCTTGCGGAGATGGGGTCTCCAGAACTGGACACAGTACTCCAGATGGGGTCTCACCAACTGTCTGTACAGAGGGATAACAACTTCCTGTTTTCTGCTGATGATGCCTCTCCCTATACATCCCAGTATACCCCAGCCCTCCCTACTGCCTTCTCACATTGCTTGCTAACCTTAAGGTCATCTGATATAATTACTCCCGGTCCCTTTCTTTTTGTTGTTGTTACTACCTCCCCACCCATTGTGTATTCTTCCCTGGGTTCTTGTTTCCCAGGTGCATTATTTTTCACTTCTTTGCATTGAATCCTAGCTGCCATACTTTTGACCATTCCTCCAACCTTGCCAAGTCCATTTTCATCCTTTCCATGCCTCCTTGTGTATCAACCCTGTTGCAGATCTTTTCGTCATCTGCAAAAAGGCATACTTTTCCTTCCAGTCCCTTTGCAATGTCACTGATGAAGACATTAAAAAGGACTGGACCCAATACTGAACCCTGCGGTACCCCATTAGTAACCCCCCTTTCTTCAGAGTGGACTCCATTTACAATTACCTTCTGTGTCCTGTTGTCCAGCCAATGTTTTACCCAGGCTACCACCCTGGGTCCCACTCCCAGGCTGGTTAATTTGACTATTAATCTTTTGTGTGGACTGTGTCAATGCCTTGCTAAAGTCTAGGTAGGCCATGTCCATAGCCCCTCCCTGGTCTACTACTTTGGTCACCCAGTCAAAGAAATCTGTGATCTGGTCTGACATGACCTTCCGCTGTGAACCCATGCTGCCTTGGGTCCTGTGCTCCACTGGCCTCTAGGTACTCAACTATTCCTTCCTTCAGAAGTGACTCCATCACTTTCCCTACCACAGAGGTCAGACTGACAGGTCTGTAGTTTCCTGCCTCTGTCTTGGTCCCACTTTTGTGAAGCGGAATCACATCCGCCTTCCTCCAGTCCTCGGGTACCACACCTTCCTCCCATGATTTATTAAAAAGAGTAGCCAGTGGTTTCACTAGTTCCTCCCTTAATTCTTTTAGAATTCTGGGGTGAATTCCATCAGGACCCATTGCTCTGTCCACCTTCAGTTTTAGGAGTTCTTGCAGAACCCTTTCTTCTGTGAAAGGACTAGGATCGACCCCCCTATCAAGAGTGCTTCTGTTAATTGGATTAGGCACTTCCCCCTCCTCTTTTGTGAATACTGAGCAGAAATATTCATTCAGTATTCCTGATTTTTCACTGTCCCCCTCTGCCCACCCACCGTTCATTCTATTCAGCCTCACTATCCCTCTCTTTGTCTTTCTACGCTTGCTGATGTACCTATAAAAGGTTTTTTCCCCCTTCTTAACTGAGTTGGCTATCTTTTCCTCAGTTTGGGCCTTTGCTATTCTGACTTCCCTCCCTGCTTCCTTCTGCCTTAACTGGTACAGCTCTCTGTCCTGCTCCTTCTATGTTTTCCTATACTTCCGGAATGCTATCTTTTCTTCCTGACTTTCACAGCCACCTCTTTTGAGAACCATAGTGGCTTTTTTCTTCGTTTTGATTTGTTTATTTGCTTCACACAAAGGCTTGTTGCCTCTGTGATGGCAGTTTTGATAATTCCCCATTGTTGCTCCACACCTCCTTCTAGCCTGTTTGCTAGTGCTTTTCTGAGGCACTCTCCCATCTTGCCAAAGTCAGCCCTCCTAAAGTCCAGTACCCTCACTTTTGTATGGCTTGACTCTGTAGCTGAGTTTAACGTGAACCACACTGTTTAATGGTCACTTGTTCCCAGATGGCAACCCACATCTAGATCTGAGATCCTCTCACTGCACCCGTTTGAGAGTACGAGGTCTAAGATTACTCCCTCACAAGTGGGTTCCAAAACTAGCTGTCTAATGCCTGCCACCTGTAGGGCATCAAGAATGGCCCTGCTCTTGGATGTGGCTGCAGAAAATGTGCTCCAGTTAACATCTGGCATATTCAGGTCTCCCATCAACAGTATCTCCCCTTTCTCTGCCATTCTAAGAATGCCTTCTATCATATCCTTGTCTCATTCCTTCCCGACATGGGGTCTGCACACAACCCCTTGGGATTGTGGTGCCCTTTCCAGTCTCCAAGGTGACCCACAGTGCCATCTCTCCTCCCTGTTTACTCTTTTGTTCAGTTGTTTTATCCTTCCTTTACATAGAGAGCTACCTCCCTCTTCTCCCCTGCCTGTCTCTCCTGAGGTTATGTACCCTGGTATGTTAACATCCCAGTCATGGTTCTCTGTGTACCATGTTTCTGTGACTGCTACGATATCCAGGCATCCCTCTTCCATTAAGGCCATCAGCTCAGGGAGCTTGTTGCCCAGACTACGGGCATTGGTACTCATTACCCTCCATTTCCTGATGGCCTTACTCTGTTTTGCCCCATCCCTGTCCTTCTTGTCTTTGTCACTTTCTTCATTTACCCCTGCCCTTCTCCCTATCGACACCACCATGTTGGTGTTTGCCACACTTACTACCGTGATTATTTGGGGGGGCTAGGATTTTCTTGCTCCTTTACAGTGCCTCTCCCCTTGGCTAGTTTAAAAGCTTGCCAATGAAGCATTTAAACCTATCACCTAGGATCCTGGTTCCCCTCCCGGACAGATGCAGCCCATCATGCCAGTATAGGCTTGCATCAATCCAAGTAGACCCCCAGTCCCCAGTGAAGCCAAATCCCTGAGCTCCACACCAGTTTTTCAACCACTGATTGAATCCCATGGTGTGGAACACCCTAGCCTCTCCTATGCCATAGATGGGTAGCACCTCCAAGAAGGTTACCTTGCGTGCTACTTGACTAAGACCCCTCCCCAATTCCACAAACTCTTCTTGCACTTCTCTAATCCCTTTCTTAGCCAGGTCATTTGTCCCTAGGTGGACAATGACATCCAGCTCCCTTCCCTGTGCAGCTGCTCCGGCAATCCTGAGGATTCGCTCCCTGTCCCTCCAAGCCATGGCGCCAGGCAGGCATCTTACCTCCCTCTCCCCTTCCTCCCCCAGTTCTACCTTCATAACAATGGAGTCCCCCACCAGGAATTGTTTTCTTCCCCTGCAGGGTCCCCTGCCACCCTCCTGTGGGTCTCCTTTGTGGAGGTTCCCAGCATCCTCCTTGGTCTCCACTGTGGGTGCCTCCATAGAGGAACCATACTTTGCCAGAATGGCATAGGAATTGTGGATAGGTACAACTGGATGGATGCACCTCTGTTCCACCACCTTCACCCTCCTTGAGCCCACTGTGGTCCAACCACTCCTCTTTCTTGGCAACCTCTGAGGCAACGGCAGTGGGACTGGTGGTCCCTGGATGGAAAAGGAGGTCCCACAAATCCTGGCCAACTCAGCCTGGAGATGAGCAACCTCCTCCCTCAGCCCATATAGATTCCTGCAGATGGGACAACACCGCATCCTCCAGAACATCTCCCAGAAGACTGCTGCTCCACAGCCACTGCACTGCACCACTCCAATCATGTCTTATTTCTGGTCCCTTAACTCTTTGCAATCCTTACTCTTTCCTCTGTTTTTTCTCTCTCTCTCCTTACTTTCTGCCTGTGTTCCCTTTAAGCTCTTGATTGTCCTGTTCTAAGACAAGAATATCCTATATTTCTCAGTAGACCACTTACTTGCTCAGAGGCAGACCTCCAGCAGCTAGAGGGGGCCAGGGAGCTACTCTTGCCGTTCTAGGATGGTGGGTCCTTGGTGGTTCTGTGATCACTCACTTCCTGCCCCTAAACAGGAAGTTCCTGTTGTCAGTCAAATCCTGTGCTTATAAAAATAAAACTAGCTTTGGGTGGAGGGGAGGGAAGGAGGGCAATATAGTCCCAGCTGAGAAGTTCAGTCACACAGCAGTCCTTTCTCCTGGTGTCTTCTGCCAAACTATTAGCAGAAACTTTCTAAGGCAGTCTTTAAATGTAGCTTCCTTCTAGCTAAGCCACTCCCCCTACTTACCAGATCTTTCTACAAGTTATTTAAACCTCACAGCAGTTAAGTCCTTTCAGTCACCTGAGATTTACACCTAGATAACTCTTTTTTTTTGTTTTGTATGTTAGTTTTTTTTTACCCTAAATTAAAGGTCCAAGTAGAAAAGTTCTTCTACTTTAGTCCCAGCAGAGAAGTTCAGTCACACAGCAGTCCTTTCTCCTGGTGTCTTCTGCCAAGCTATTCTAGTTCAGTATTAGTGTCAAACAAAAAACTCACCAAGATAAGGTAACTAGAAGTAAATATAAAGTATGTGTGTGAGACCAGAGGTCTAACATACCTACATTTCCACAAATCACTACAATATTACCCTAATGTAAAAAGATCTGTCCAGGACCCCCATGCAAATGAGATCTCACACCCAAAGAAGTTTAAATGCATGCATTATAGACAAGAAATTACCAGTAAGGTTGTATTAAAAACCTCAGTGCATACTGTATGATATGTAAAACTTAGCTGGACCTATCACTGAGCTGTACTCCCCAGCTAGATATCATGCCCATAACTTAAAAAACCTCTAGTATAGTATCAGGACTTTATAAATGATAATTTAAATATAAATTGACAGTATTAGTGCCAAACAAAAAACTCTAGTCAAGGACCACGAAGGAATTAAGACCATGTAGCCTAATATGTACTGATGTCAATATACACTGGAAATTTAACAACTTGATGTACCAGAAGTGTTCAAGGAATCTGAAAAAGTGATAACAATTTAATTTCTCTGCTTCTCTTCACACAAACATTACACCCTACCCCACCCCACATCCCCGTAATGCGGGGAAGGGGATAACTAGCTTTGAGGAGATTCTGTCTCTCTCTCTCTCTCTCACACACACACACACACACACATATTCTCCTAATGAACCTTTATTCATATCAATCACTGCAATTGTTCCCCAAAGGAATTCAACTTGTCATGAAATCCTAAGTAAAAGGGATCATGTATCCTAATACCTACAGAGCAAAACTGTGACACTATTTAACTGTACTCATACCACGTAGTAATATTTCCAAGGATTCTGGTTAAACTACAATGAAATAAAACTGCCACCCTCCCCAGGATAAGGTAACTAGAAGTAAATATAAAGTATGTTTGTAAGACCAGAGGTCTAACATACCTACATTTCCACAGATCACTACAATATTACCCTAATGTAAAAATATCTATCCAGGACCCCCATGCAGTTGAGATCTCACACCCCAATTTGTACTCATTTAAAAAACATTATGTGTCAGTCTATGATAACACTCCTGTATGTACAGTAACAGGCTAGGTAATCTGAATATGGTGCAACAGAATCAACCCCACTCCTAGGCAAAGATAAAAAGTAAGGAGGAATTAGTATTCATTATGTGTGTGAAGTAAGAGTAGTAACAAAATGCAACCTCATTTATGCAATAAGGGTGGAGATAAACAATGTGTGATAAATCTGTTTATCTGAGTAACTGTGTACAAAAATTTCATTTATGTATACAGTGCTTATGTCATCAGCCGTTTATCCACACAGTGCTAATGTCATCAGCCATTTATTTATACAATGCTAATGCCATTTAGAATGTTTGGCCTCAGTAGCAGTATTAACCATATTCAAATGCGAATAACTTTAAAACGAAAAATGATAGCATGTCACTGTGAGCACAAAAGTTGTTCAGCACGTAAATATCTACAAAATGAGTGGTGTTTCATTTATTGATGTCTTTTAGATTTTTTGATAGTTAGCAAAAACACAGCATAAAATTCATATTTTCTTTCATTTTGCCCGCAAACAAATGTAAATAACTTTAAAATGAAAAATGATAGCATGGTACTGTGAGCACAAAGTTTATTCAGCACAGAAATATCTACAAAATGAGTGGTGTTTCATTTATAGATACTTTTTAGTTTTTTCAGAATTAGGGAAAAACTGCAGAAAATTCCATTTTTGTGCACTTTTTCAACAAACAAATGCAAATAACTTAGAAACAAAAAATTATAGTATGGTACTTTGAGCACAAAAATTGTTCAGCATAAAAATATCTACAAAATGAGAGGTGTTTCATTTATAGATTCCTTTTAAATTTTCTATAATTAGCAAAAAATGGCAGAAAATTCAATTTTTATTCATTTTTTTGAATAACAAATGCCCCCATAAAAGCAAAAACAAAAGAATTGCATACATGGAATATGCAGTGGAAAACTTGTGTAATAAATTGTTTATCTGCACTCGAGCAGTTTGACTTCGGACACCTCACTCATGGCTTACACCACTCGTGAGGTTACCCGAGGTCAAACTGCTCTTGCGCAGATAAATCATTTATTACACTTGCTTCCCTTGCATATCCCTTATTTATGCAACTGGTGTGGACATAAATCCTATGAGATAAATCTGAGCTACTATGGGATAAATTCAAAATTTTACAGTTATACACATAGTAGACACATTATCACAGATTTACATAGTAGATATGTCACAATCACTCTGGAACTCATTTCGAATGTTCAGCCTCAGTATCAGTATTAACTATATTCAAATAAAAATAATTTTAAAATGAAAAAAATATAGCATAGAGCTATGAGCATGAAAGTTGTACAACACACAATTATCTACAAAATGATTGGCATTTCATTTATAGATACCTTATAGATTTTTTGATAATTAGCAAAAAACACAGCAGAAAATTCTTTTTTTTTTTCATTTTGTTCGCAAACAAATGTAAACAATTTTAAAATGAAAAATGATAGCATGGTACTGCGAGCACAAAGTTTATTCAGCACAGAAATATCTACAAAATGAGTGGTGTTTCATTTATAGATGCTTTTTAATTTTTTCAGAATTAGCAAAAAACAGAAAATTCAACTTTTGTGCACTCTTTCATCAAACAAATGCAAATAACATAAAAACAAAAAACAATAGTATGGTACTTTGAGCACAAAAGTTGTTCAGTATAAAAATATCTACAAAATGAGATGTGTTTCATTTCTAGACATAGAAACATAGAAACATAGAATTTGACGGGAGATAAGGACCGCTTGGCCCACCCAGTCTGCCCATTTCCCTACCTGATGGATAAGCTGCAGATCCTAGTTAACCAGCAGCCTACTTCTACCTACCCCCAACCCCTAGAATTGCCTTATGACTGTCCCATGCATGCTTGAATTCCACCACTGTTTTTGACTCCACAACCTCCTCTGGAAGGCTGTTCCATGCATCCACAATCCTCTCTGTGAAAAAATACTTCCTTAAATTACCTCTGAGCTGCCCCCTTCTATCTTCAAATTGTGCCCCCTTGTTCTTGCACACCTCTTTTTTTGAAAGATGCTACCCTCTTGGACTTTGTTGATTCCCTTGAGGTACTTGAAAGTTTCTATCATGTCCCCACTCTCCCTCCTTTCCTTGAGGCTATACATATTAAGCTCCTTAAGTCTCACTTCATATGTCTTCCGGTGCAGACCCTGCACCATTTTAGTTGCCCTCCTCTGGACAGCTTCCATCCTGTCTATGTCTTTGTGGAGATTGGTTCCAGAACTGCACGTAGTACTCCAGATGGTCTCACCAGCTGTCTGTACAGAGGATAATAACTTTTGTTTTCTGCTGGTGATGCCTCCCTATGCATCCCAGTATCCCCAACCCTCCTTGCTGCCCTCTCACATTGATTGCCCACCTTTAGGTCATCTGATATGACTACCCCCAGGTCCCTTTCCATTTTTGTTGTTGTTAGTATCTCACCCCCCATTGTGTACTCTTCCCCTGGGTTTTTGTTTCCCAGGTGCATTACCTTGCACTTCTTAGCATTGAATCTAAGCTGCCATACATTTGACCATTCTTCTAACCTTGCCAAGTCCCTTCTCATCCTTTCCACCCCACCTTGTGCATCAACTCTGTTGCAGATCTTTGTGTCATCTGCAAAGAGACATACTTTTCCTTCCAGTCCCTCTGCAATGTCGCTTATAAAGACATTGAAGAGGACCGGTCCTAATACTGAACCCTGTGGTACCCCACTGCTAACCCCACTTTTTTCAGAGTGGACTCCATTTACTATTACTCTCTGTGTCCTATTCTCCAGCCAATTCTTTACCCAGGCTGTCATCTTGGGACCCACTCCCAGGCTGGCTAACTTGTATATTAATCTTTTATGGGACTGTGTCAAATGCCTTGCTAAAGTCTAGGTAGGCCATGTCCACAGCCCCTCCTTGATCTACTACTTTGGTCACCCAGTCAAAGAAATCTATCAGATTTGTCTGGCATGACCTTCCCGCTGTGAATCCATCCTGCCTTGTGTCCTGTGCCCCTCTGGCCTCTAGATACGCAACAATTCTTTCCTTCAGAAGTGATTCCATCATTTTCCCTACCACTGAGGTTAAACTAACAGGTCTGTAGTTTCCTGCTTCTGCCTTGCTCCCACTTTTGTGAAGGGGAATCACATCTGCCCTCCTCCACTCCTCAGGTACCACCCCATCCTCCCATGATTTGTTAAAGAGGGTAGTCAGTGGTGTCACTAGTTCTACCCTTAGTTCTTTTAGAATTCTGGGATGAATCCCATCAGGCCCCATTGCTTTGTCCACCTTCAGTTTTAAGAGCTCTTTCAGAACTCTTTCTTCTGTAAATGGGCTGGTATCAACTTCTGTATCCAGAGTGTTTCTACTGTTTGTTTTAGGTACCTCCCCTTCCTTTGTAAATACTGAGCAAAATATTTATTTAGTATCTCTGCCTTTTTCACAGTCACCTCTGCCCACCCTCCCTCCCCTTTATTAAGCCTCACTATCCCTCCCTTGGTGTTCTTTTGCTCCTGATGTACCTATAAAAGTTTTATCCTCTTCTTAACTGAGTTGGCTATCTTTTCCTTGGTTTGGGCCTTTGCTGTTCTGACTGCCTTCCAGCTTCCTTTTGCTTTAACTGATACAGTTCTCTGTCCTGTTCCTTCTGTGATTCCTTGTACTTCCTGAATGCTTTCTTTTCTCTTGAACCTTCACTGCCACTTCCTTTGAGAACCATAGTGGTTTCTTACATCATTTTGTTTTGTTTATTTGCTTCACACAAAGGCTTGTTACCTCTGTGATGGCAGTTTTATTATTCCCCATTGTTCTTCCACCCCTCCTTCCTGCCCATTTGCTAGTGCATTCCTTAGGCACTCACCCATTTTGGCAAAGTCAGCCCTCCTAAAATTCAGTACCTTTGTCTTTGTATGGCTTGACTCTATTGCTGTGTTTATTGTGAACCATACTGTTCGATGGTCGCTAGTTCCCAGATGGCTACCCACTTCTACATCTGTGATCCTCTTCATCTCCGTTTGAGAGAACCAGGTCTAAGATTGCTCCCTCTCGAGTGGGCTCCAATACTAGTTGTCTAAGGCATGCCCCCTGTAGGGCATCTAGAATAACCCCACTCTTAGAAGTGGCTGCTGCCACTGCACTCCAGTTAACATCTGGCATATTCAGATCACCCATCAGCAATATCTCCCCTTTATCTGCCATTCTAAGTATACTTTCTATCATTTCCTTGTCCATTTCCTCCCCTGAGAGGGGGGTCTGTATACAACCCCTGTGCAGATTGTGGTGCCATTGCCTGCCTCCAAATTGACCCACAGTGCTTCTTCTCCTCCCTGTTTACCCTTTTGTTCTGTTGCTTTGATTTATTCTCTTATGTAGAGAGCTACTCCTCCTCCTCTTTTACCCTTCCTGTCCCTCCTGTAGATAGTGTATCCTGGTATGTTTATGTCCCAGTCATGGTTCTGTGTGTACCATGTTTCTGTGACTGCCACAATATCCAGATCTTCCTCCTCCATCAAGGCCACTAATTCAGGAAGCTTGTTACCCAGACTACGGGCATTGGTACTCATTGCTCTCCATTTTTTATGGCTTTACCTTCTGTAGCGGCAACCCCCACTGACCTTTCTACCTTGGTCTTTTCTCATTTAGTACCCTGTTTTCTAGGGGAGGCTGGAATTTCCTTCTGCTTATCAGTGCCCCTGACTAGTTTAAAGGCTTGCCAATGAAGCATTTAAACCCATTGCCCAAAAACTTGTTCCTTCCTGGACAGATGCAGACCATCCTGCCAGTATAGGCTGGTGTCCTCCAGGTGGAACCCCAGTCCCCAATGAAGCAAACCCCTGTGCTCCACACCATTTTTTAACCATTTGTTAAACTGCATGGTGCAAAGTACCTCGCCTCACTCATGCCACTGACAGGCAGCACCTCTGAGAAGGATACTGTGTGCTACTTGTCTTAAGCCCTCCCCAACTCTACAAAGTCCTTCTGCACTGCTCTAATCTCATGATGAGCCAAGTCATTTGTCCCTAGGTGGACAATGACGTCCAGCTCAGACTCCCGTGCAACTGTTCTCGTGATCCTAATGATGCGCTTCCTGTCCCTCCAAGCCATGGCACCAGGCAGGCACCTTACTTCAGTTTTCCCTGCTCCCCCCAGTTCTATCCCCTAATAATTGGAGTCCCCACCAGGAGCTGCTTTCTTCCTGTGGTGCCCTCTGCCTCCTTCCCAAGGGCCTCCTTAGACAGTTGTCTGCACCTCCTTAGTCTCCTCTGCAGGTGCATCCATAGGGGAACTATGCTCCCCCAGAATGGTGTATGGATTGTGGAGTGTAACAACTGACTGGGTGTGCCTCTGTTCCACCACCCTACCCTCCTGAGCCCACTGTGGTCCAACTGCTGTGCTGTCTTCGCAACCTCTGAGGTAGTGGTGGTGGCTGTGGTGCTCCCTGGATGGGGGAGGTTCCCTTGCCACTGTCCAGTGCAGCCTGAAGATGGGCAACTTCCTCCCTCAGGGCAGATAGTTGTCTGCAAACAGGGCAGCATCTCAGCCTCCAGAAAGACTCCCGGAAGACTGCTGCCCCACAGTCATTACATTGTACTACTCCCCACATAACTGTCTACCTTGTTTAGATTTTTTTTGTGTGTGTGTGTGTGTGATTGGTGTGTTATATAGAAATATATGTATTTATCTAATGTGTATGCTTATATTGTCAGTGCAGTGTGCTAGACAGGATATGACAGTGATGTGTAACTTGCCCTCTTGAGGAAATGATGTCAGAACCCCAGATATAAATGAACTATTTCCAGGGTGGGTGGGGTGAGGGTGGAAGGGTTGGGCCCTAAACTGTGCCCTCACGAAACAATCAGCTAAACGCCTGACCTACCGATGCGATGAGTGCCTTCCTGTCAGCAAGATGCCATACACGACAATTTGTAATACTGCTTCAAACCAATTTGACAGAGAAAATACCCTGCTAATCAAACAGAGAAAAATCCAAACATCCAAGTCAGACACAGGTAAACCTCCCCAGCCCCAAAAGAGCCTGGTGACTTGTGCTCTGAAAACAGTCAGCCCCAAAACACATCAGCTGTGCAGAAGAGCAGACACAGAAAACAGTATTTAGCCTATGTGGGTTTAAACTCTTCCTGCACTGAAAACCTTAACACTTGTAACACAAGTAAAGCAAACTCCACCTCCTCTGTTGATTGAAAGACTGCCTTTTCTGATAATTCTAAGTTGCTTATTTCACCCTTCAGTTAGAAGTATCCTCCACCTGAAGAATATTAACGTTCCTTAGGAATCTGCTTCAAACCAAAGACAATTGTAAATTGTAAAGTTCACCTCCCTCTGTTGTTAGCACTACTCACTTTCTTGCAAATCTTAAGTCCAGTGTTGCAGCTTGCAGCCAGAGGTAGCTTCACCTGAAGACTATGAGGTTATCTCATAGCGACTCCTTTTAGATTTTCTATAATCAACAAAGAATGGCAGAAAATAAAATTTGCATTCAGTTTTTTGACTTACAAATGCCTCTTAAATAAGAAAAAACAAAAGAATTGCATAAATGGAATATGCAATGGAAAACTCATGCAATAAATGATTTATCTGCACTCGAGCAGTTTGACCTCGGACACCACACTCGTGGCTTACGCCACTCGTGAGGTTACCCGAAGTCAAACTGCCCTTGTGCAGATAAATCATTTATTACCCTTGCTTCTGTTACATATCCCTTATGTATCTAAATAGAGGCCTACCTCAATGTGACAGCAAGCCCCACACTGGTTATATCACATACCTCACAACACGTACCCACACACATACATACTTACACGCACCCACATCCCACACATGCAAAAGTCCTATAATATGCCAGTATGAAGAAGAAGTCTGTGGATGTCAGTTTCTGTAATGTCCTATGAAACCCAGATCAACATTCACCCCATCTGCTACCATATTAAAATGTAAAATAAGTTTAATCTCAAAAGCTTGTCTCTGTTGTGTGTTTTCGAGATTTCCTTTTAAGACCATTACTAACATATCTAAAATTACATGGTCACACTAGGAGAAGTGGTGCCCCACTGGTTTTTCAGTCTTCTTTGTTCTAATAGTATGTCTGTGCAAGTTCATCCTAGTGTGGAGCTGTTGGCTTGTCTCTCCAACATAACCTGTTTGTGGACATCTTTTGTTGTTTTTAAATTCAATATACTTTATTAGTTTTTACTTTCAGACATACAGGCATTTTGTTAGGACCATCAAGCTTAACGTAGACAGTAACATGTAAATCATATTGACCTTAGGGTTACCACCAATAACCATAACTACTATACCAACAAATAACTAAAAAAAAAATCTAGTTAACCCTCTCAAATCCTTCCTTTTCTCCTCCCCCCTCCCCAATCTAGATACGGCATTATTACAATACCCTATGCAGTAGTCACTAGTATGTACACATGATGCTACAAAATTTCCAGTTATCATTTAGCAATCAAAGTTAGTGTGTAAACCTTATTCCATTTTCTCTGAAAACTCTTGGGACAGTGTCTAATACTTGCAATCATTTTCTCTAACCTCAAATTAAATAGGAACTCATTGAGCCACTCCGAATAGGGAATAAGCTAGGAGTCTTTCCAGTGCTTCAGCACCAGCTTTTTAACTAAGTTGGAGATTAGGGATATGGCATATCTTCTTTCTGACACTAAAATTTGGGAGTAATCTCCCAAGATATAAATTTCTGGCTCAAGACATTGTTCTAGGCCCAAAAAGGGATCTAACTTTTGTTTAATCTTATAGCAGAAGGGTTTAATTAAGTGGCATTCCCAAAAAATATGAAGAATAGATCCTTCACTAGTCCCACATCTATTGCTCCTTGAATCTTAGAGCTTGCCCAAGGCCATTAATTTTGCTGGAGTAAAATATATGTTATGCAATATATAAAATTGGATAAGACACAGTTTGTCATTTCAAGTGTGCGAGTATACTGTTTGCCATATCTTATCCTAATTAAGTTGTCTTTCCAGAAATTGGCTAGACCAGTACATAGATATTCCTTGGGTTTCTAAACATATAGCTGGGTAAAGTACTGCTGTTACTTTAGAGACTGCAAGTGGACTCCATACTAGCAGACGTAGAGAACTGAAAAGGTCTGTCTGGCCTGCATTTCAGTTATCCGTTCCCAATGTGATAGTTCCTAAGTGTCTAATTTGGAAACCTCTGAATGCTTGTCCAGGAGGTAAATGCAGGGAAGCAAGCAACTCTGGTACTGTCTTAATTTTCCCATTTTCTAACAGGTCAGATATTTTTACCTCTACTTCTGGTAGTTCCTCCCTGGATCTTAAATACTGTCCCCCTATCTTGAAGTTTGGATTTAAAAAAAAAGGGGTTGGGACAAATCTTTGTTATTATTAAACTTAAGAACTCTGCACAATTGTGTATGTACCTTTAATGGCATATGTACCAGTTCATTTTTTAGGATTTTCAGACCAATTTTGGAAGTAATGTGTAAAAGGCTGGTCAGGGAAATTCCACTTTTACTAATTATTTGGTGTTTGATTTGTAACCATACTGGTACATAGTCCTGAGTTGTCGCTGCAAGAGTAGGACAATACCACCGGAGATATTTAACTATATGGCTTGTCAGGTAATTATGGAAGAAATTACGTAGCCTAAGGCCTCCTTTCTGTTTAGCTGCACCTAACTTAATATAAGATCTTCTTGGAGGTTTTGACTTCCAGAGAAATTTAGAAATGATTTGATGAAAACGTTGAAACCAGGATTGCGGGAGAAAAAAGTTGAGCATATTTAATGGGTAAAAACTCCTGAGAAGTATGTTCATTTTTATAACATTAATTATGCCCTGCAATGAGAGATATATAGTGGCCCATCTAGCTAAATTGTGTTGTATAATTCCTAATTGGGCATCCAGGTTCAGTTTCCAAATTTGAGATAAGTTGGGTGTTAATGTGAGACCTAAGTATTTAAATTGAGTTACCCAATTTAATTGAAGATTTGTTATACGTGACTGGTAAGTATGGGAATTGAATGGCATAATTGTTGATTTTTCTGTATTCAACTTATAGTTAGACAAGGCTCCGTATGAATTCACTATGGATATTATTGCCGGGAGGGAGGTCTCTAAATTTGTAATGTGTTGTAAAATATCATCAGCATAGGCTGATAGCCATAAATCCCTTTCACCTATCTGAATACCTGTCACTAAAGGGGAATGTTGCAAATGGTATAGAAGTGGTTCTAAATATAAATTAAAAAGTAATGGGGAGAGCGGGCAGCCCTGACGTGTTCCTGAATGTAAGGGGAATAGTTCTGAAGAGATTCCATTGCAGTAAACTTTCACTGTAGGGCAGGTATAAAGAATCCATATTCATTGGATAAATATGTGGTAAAGCCGAAGTTTCTGAGAACCGCAAATAAGAAAGCCCAACTTACCCTGTCAAATGCTTTCTCTGCATCCAGGGATACCATAGCCATTAGGTGAGGTGCTAACCTGGATGCAGAGAAGACATGAAATAGCTTCCTAAGGTGATCAGTCAAGGATCGGCCTGCCACGAATCCCAGTCCTTCTTGGCTAAGCAGTGGTGCCCAAACTTTTGCCAATCTATTCGCCAATATTTTGGCAAAAAGCTTAATATCATAGTTCATTAAGGATATTTGACGATAACTGGTAACTAATTGTGGAGATTTATTTGGTTTAGGAAGTACAATTATGAGATCCTCTAGTAGTGAAGGGTCAGAAAGCCCAAAGTCACATAGGTAATTGAACATACTAAGTAAAAGGGGCGAGAGTTGTTCTTTAAATATGTTATAAAACTGGGGTGGAAAACCATCCAGTCCCGGAGCTTTATCGTCTGGCAATGCTTCGATGGTCTCCAACAACTCTTGATGTGTTATGGTTTTAGTGAGGATATCTGCTTGCAACTGTGATAACGAAGGAAGAGGAAGGCCATTCAGATATTCTTGTATATCTGTCATTTAAGGTACTGTATAGGAGCTTGGGGGGAGTATAAAGATCTGTAGTAGTCCTCAAACTCCTTAACAATTTCTTTTGGAGTAGTAAGGAGAGAATTGTCTTTAAGGGAGTTGAATGCCACTATGATCCATGACTCTTCCTGCTTTTGCAATCGAAGGGCAAGTAGATGGCTAGCTCTGTCTCCTTGTTCGATATATTTAGCATGGGTCTTAAAGAGTGCATATTGGGCTTCCCCCTTCACTAGCTAAGAATATTGGTTCCTTAATTTGCTTAGTTTCTCCTGAATACTCTCTGCTTGTATAACTATCTGCTGGTTTTCTAGAGATTTTGTTTAGGAGAAGAGAGAAGGTGACAGTGCTTCCCTTTTTTTTTTTTATGTATGGTGGAAAGTCGAATGCACTCTCCCCGAATCACACACTTTAGGGCACACCAAAGTTTGTCCAGAGTTTGTATGGTGCCGTGATTATGTATAAGGAATTGTTCCATTGTTTCTTTAAGGGAGGTTATTACCTGGTCATCCTGAAGAAGCTGTATATTCAGTTTCCAAATAGTACTTTAGGGCTTTGGAATTGATGCAGTACCTTCCAACCAAACAGGTGAGTGATCAGATATACTGTAGTCCTTGGGGCCATTCCACTACCAATTAGACCCTCTAAAAAAGTATTATTGACTAAGAAGTAGTCAATGTGAGATAAAAAATTGTGTACCGGGGAATAAAAAGTATAACCCCTTACATTGGGATTGAGAAGTCTCCATGGGTCACTAAGATTGTACGTTGACATAAATTCCCTTGCTGCTCTCTGTGCAGGTGAAAGACAAGGGTTTCTGTGGGTTGATTTATCCAATTATGAGGAGTAAACCAGGTTCCAGTTACCTGCCAGCACAGTGGGCAACCAGAGAAAACAGTTTAGGGCATTCGTAAGTGTTGTAAAAAACTCTGAAGAGTCCGTATTAGATCCATATATGGAACCTAACATCACTTCAGTGTGATTTAGGAGTCCTCTCAAAAATATAAATTGTCCCTGTGTGTCAGTCTGGCATCGTTGTACTCCAAAATGAGTACCCCTGGCTATAGGGATTGCTACCCCTCTTTGTGCCATCTCATTGCCTGCTACATAGACTTGGCCTACTTGTTTCCTCCTGAAAAGATTACCCTCTTGCTTTAAAAGATGTGTTTCCTGCAAAAGGGCTATGTTGCAGTGTAAAGATTCAAGGTGCCTGAGGATTTTATGTCTCTTAACCCAGCTCCGAGCCCCTGTAACGTTCCAAAATACAAATCTTACCGTCATTTGGAGCTAAGCTTGCACTTTGAAATAACAAAGTTAATCCTCATGAAAATGAGGTGGCATTGGGAGAGAAAACAGTAAGGGTTTAAATGAAATATGCACATCCTTGCTTCACTCTTAACTGTAGTGTGATTTTGTTTGCCGTATTCCTTATAAAACATAAAACTTGCATCTAAGATCCCATTTAAGGGATTTATTCTTTTTAACGTACTCTTGGTATATCCCCAATACAAAAACATTCCCTTATCAACTAAAATTACTATAAACCCCAGTCCTATTGACTGCACTCCCTATACTTATTCAGCCGCGATCTTTACCAACCACCAGACATATTACCCCACCTTCCCTCCTCCCCCCTTGCTTTAAGGTTGCCCCATGCATACAGCAAGTAAACATCTTTTGTTTTCCACTTGCTATGTGTCAAAAGATTTTCTAACCTCTTAGCATAAAGTAGTAGGACCAGTCCCAAAACCAGGTTGTCTTTCTTCAGACATTATTCAGCCGCCACATCCAGGAGCATCCACATCAATATATCAGGGCTGTCTCAAGATGTATCTAAACTTCAGTCTACAAACCACAATGTTATTTTTGGAATTCTTTCAAACAGTTATCTTCACTGTTTTGACTAAATTACAGGGTTTCCTTAAGAATTAGGGTCTCCCCTTTCATTTAAAGAGATCTGAATAAAGCTTCTTCAGATCGGCCGCAGCTTGACTCACAGAATCAAAGGAAATCCATTGCCCTTCTTTGCTGACTTGTAATGTTGCTGGGTATCTCAATCAAAATCTTATCCCTGCAGCTATAAGTTTGGTAACAATTGATGCATTCCGGTGTGCTTTTGCCTCACCAAAAGGGGAAAATTTTGTGCTATGTGTATCTTTTTTGTCACCCCATTGGACTTCCTTGGTTTCTCTGAGTTTATCCAGGATTACTTGCTTGTCTAGGTAATTCAACAGTTGGAATATCAGAGGTCGAGGAGGGGAGCCTGGTGGAGGTGTGAGCTGTAGAGCCCTGTGAGCCCTCTCTATAATATATGCTGGGCCATTAGGAGAAGGCCCAGCCACCTTAGTGCACAGCTTTTGGACAAATGATATGGAATTGGCTCCTTCTTCTCCTTCTGGGAGCCCCAGTATAACCAGGTTATTCCGCCTTGATCAACCCTCGAGGTCTTCTAGCTTGTCTTCAGTCTTTCAAAGCCATTGCCACAGGGATATTATTTCTGGTTCCAATTGGGTCCTCCAGTCATCGAGGGAGAAGATGCGGGCTTCATTATCCCCGGTACAAATCATAAGCTGTGCCATTGTATTTTTAAGTGCGCTTAGATCGCTCACTACAGCTTGGAGGGACTCTTGTATTGGTGCCGGCCCCTCAAAAAAGGTTGCCTCCATTAATGGGGATGAAGCTGAAATATCTCCGTAGCCTCTCACTTTGGTGCATTTTGCCGGCATGTCCTTCTCTGGTGATGGCAGAGGTGTATGCCTCAATCACTGGGCTTTCATCTCCATTTTTCCCCGTGATGGAGCCAGCTCCCAAGCAAATTTCAATGCAGCTTCATATAATAAACTTCACTGCAGTAAGTCTTCTCCTGATTTTGGGCAGTTAATGGGGAAAAGAGAGAGTTTTGTGGTGAGGGGTTGGGAGATTGAGTAGAGGCGCGTCTATCTGGCTGCCATCGCAACTGGAAGTCCATCTTGTGGACATCTTTTGTACTGAATGAAATAAACAACATGATGGCCATGTATAACTCCCATGCAATTTGAATTGTCTGTTTTGTGATGTAGCCACACAGTCCAAGGTGGAAATGAGCTCACAAGTCTTACAGGTGTGTTGCTTGCAGGGTTGTGTGCCATTGTGTGACATGGTATTCTGTTCTGGTGAAAGCTTGCTCCTAATAATTAGGCTGGCTAAATTTGGTGGTTGTTTAAAAGATAGTAGTGGGAGTTCCTTAAAAATACAGTTAAGGGTTTCATCCTCACTAAATATTGGGTGGAGGTCTTTAATAATCTTACACAGAAGTTCAGGGTCTGGATGATATATGACTACTAAGGGTATTCTGTCTGTAGCTGTCTTTTCTTTATATTGAAGTAGTTGTTGTCTTGGTACTTGCGTTGCACATTCTGTTATTCTATCAATTTCTCTGGTAGAGTGTCCCTGCTCCATAAAGGTGATTAGGGATGGGACAGGATAGTTCAGGAAGAGTTCAGGAAGTGGGGGCGGGGTCTTAGGCAGGTATCAGGCTCAGTGGCATTTTCTGATGTGCTGTCTGTCTATGACAGGGCCAGGCGGATGATAGGGTACTCTGTAACAAAAGCTTCAAGTGGTTGATGGAATGGTGCAGAGGCGAGTAGTTCAACTACACTGGAGACTGGGGTCACACTTGGGGGGTGAAGGCCTGTACAGGTGAGATGGCCTGCATACGTCCAGGAAGGGGACTGCAGTCCTCAGTGAACAATTTAAATGTTACATTGCTGAACATTTAAACTAGCTGAGGGGGGTGGAGGAAGGAAGCAGGGAGACATAAACTGACCCCCACCCCACAAACTGGAGTAGTCAGCAGGGCAAACCCTAAGAGAGACAAATCCCCAAGAGTACCTAATAGAAAGAAAAACAAGTTAGTAGTCATGAAGAGAGATGGAAATGTAAACAGAGGTGGTAAGGGGAGAGAGAGAGAGCAAAAGGGAGAATGGGGAGTTGTCGAGCAGGGTGACATTAGAAGTTGGGAGGCCATGTGTGCCAATGCTCAAAGTCTGGGAAATAAAATTTTGGACATAGAAGTCATTATGGCAGAGGCTGACCTGGACACTGTTGCCATTACAGAAACATGGTGCACTGAGAACCATGACTGGGATATAGTCATATCAGGCTCTATTCTGTTCAGGAAGGACAGGGTGGGAAAAAAGGGGGAGGAGTTGCTCTTTTTTGAGAGACAACATAAATGTGCCAGAGGTGCAGGAAATACAGGGAGTGGTGGAGGTACTGTGGGTCACCCAAGAGATGGAGAATAGAGCCATTATTCACACTGGTGTGATCTATGGACCTCTAGCATGGGGGGGGTGGTTGGCTACAGTTCTGGGCAAGCCATCCAAAGGATGATAAATGGGGGGGGGGTACTGTTGCTGGCAGACTTCCATCTGCAGGATGTAGATCAGAGCAAACCAGATATAGCAAGGACCAGGTCATCCTGAACTCCCTGCAGGGGGTATTCTCAGGCAACTAGATAGGGATTCCACTCATAAGGGGGCAATACTGGACCTTGTACTAACTAACGGGGCCCTTCCTGCCATCTGTGCACCACTCCAAATGTGCACTTCAATAGGGTGCCAAAAGTCAAAATTCACCACCCCTTCCCTGAGGTCTGCCTCCCCCCAGAATTAGAATATTTTATTAGGGAGGCATGGGGGAGCAGTCCCCTGTATAAATGCCGGGTGGTGAATTTAAATCCTGACACCCTAATGATGAGCACACTCAGATGGGCACATTTGGATGGTGGAACCCTAAGGGGGACAGTGTTGTAGATGTCATGGTGGGTGGCCATCTGGGGACCAGTGATCACCATACTCTGTGGTTCAATATAAGGACTGGGGCAGAATCAAGCCACACAAGGGTAAGGGTCCTGGACTTCAGAAGTGCTAATTTTAATAAGATGGGGGAATGTCTCAGGGATGCCCTGGCAGGGAAGAAAGACTTGGGTGGAGTGGAGGAACTTTGGTCGAAACTAAAAAGAGGCATACAGAAGGCAACAGACCTCTGTATCATGCTTGTAAGCAAAGCCAAGAGGAAAAAGAGACTGCTATGGTTCTCTAAGAAGGTGGCTGGGAAGGTAAGCGTAAAAGGTAGCATTCAAGAGGAACTATATAAGACACTGAAAGAGGGGGCTAGGGAGCTAAAGCTGGAGAGACAGAGGGTGCAGGAAAATCAGTTAGGACTGCAAAGGTGCAAACAGATGAGAAAATAGACCAGGAAGTAAAGAAAGGGGACAAGACATTGTTCATGTATGTAAGCAAAAAGAGAAAGACCAGGGCAGGGATTGTAAAACTAAAAAGAGAAGGGGGGGATTGTGTGAAGGGGGCCAAGAAAAAGCGGACATCTTGAACAAATACTTTTGTTCGGTGTTTAAAGAAGAAAGGGAAGGAGAGAGGATGAAGAAGAGTGACAGGAGCAATGAAGGAAGGGAGGTGGATACTAGTCCATTTACAGTGGAGAGTTCTGAAGGAACTCACAAATCAGAAAGTGGATAAGGCAATTCGACCAGATGGGGTACATCCAGGGATACTGAGGAAATTCAGGGAGGCTACACCTCTGGCAGTCCTGTTCAACCTCTCACTGGACACGGGAGAGTTTATGGTGGACTGGAGGGCACATATTGTCACACTTCAAGAAAATGGTAGTAGGAAAGAGGCTGGCAACTACAGGCCAGTCAGCCTGACTTTGGTGGTGGGGAAATTATTGGAATCTCTACTGAAGGAAAGGATAGTGGAATATCTTGAATCCAGTAGCTTACAGGACACAAGATAACATGGATTCATGGGAAGGAGAACTTGTCAAATGAATCAAATATATTTCTGTAACTAAGTGACCCAGGAATTGGATCAGGGAGGAACAGTGGATGTGGCCTACTTGGATTTCAGCAAGATGCTTGACACCTTCCCACACAGGAGTTTAGTAAGCAAGCTGGGTAGCCCAGGAGTTGGCACCAAAGGTGGTAAACTGAGTAAGAAATTGGCTAAGGGACTGATGACAGAGGGAGGTGGTAAATGGAGTTCACTCTGAGCAACGGAGGGTGATAAGTGGGGTACCTTAGAGATCTGAACTGGGACCAATCTCTTTAATGACTTAATTAGCAACATTGCAGAGGGACTGGAGCGAAAGGTCTACCTGTTCACAGATGACTCATAAAATCTGCAACAGAGTACACACTCCGGGGAGGGGTGAAAAAATGAGAGGGGATCTGAAAAGGTTTGAGGAGTATTCAAGAGTATGACAACTGTGCTTCAATGCAAAAATATACAAAACCATGCACTTGGCACACAGAAACCCAGGGGAGGAGTACAAAATGGGATGAGAGGTATTGATGACTACCAAACAGGAAAGAGACCTTGGAGTTATCATATCTGATGACCTAAAGGTGGCTCGGCAGTGTGACAAGGCAGTCAGGAGAGCTAGCAGAATGCTGGGGTGCATAGGGAGGGGGGTCACTAGCAGAAAGAGCTAGGTGGTGTTACCCTGTACAGATGATTTGTGAGACCTCACCAGGAGCACTGTGTCCAGTTCTGGAGACCTCATCTCTGGAAGGACATAGAAAGAGTGGAGGTGGTCCAGAAGAGGGCAACTAAAATGGTGCAGGGCCTACATTAAAAACCCTATTAGGAATGACTGAAGGACCTTAATATTTATACATTGAAGGAACAGAAGGACAGGGTATATGATAGAAACTTGCAAATACCTCACAGGTATAAATTAGGTTCAAGAGGAAAGCATATTTCAAAAAGAAAGATGATTAAGCACAAGTAGTCATGGTATGAAGCTGAAGGAGTGTAGACTCAGGGGAGATGTGAGGAAGTACTTCTTTACAAAAAGACGGTGGTGGATGCTCGAAGCAGTCTCTCAGCAGAGGTGATGAGGACAAGAACTGTAACAGGGTTCAAGAAAGCATGGGATACCATAAGAGAACCTCAGTGATAAGATGGGGGGGTGGGGATAAGCCAGAGATCAAGTAAGGACCTCCTTGAAAATGAGTTGACACTCAATGGAGTTTAATCCTGTTCATATTGATATGACTAAAGTTGCCATACCATACCAAGTGTGGTCTGCAGTGATACAGTAGATAGGGAAAAATGGGTAGACTAGGTTGTCCAAGCGGTCCTTATCTGCTATCAGATTTTATGCTTCTGTGTTTCTGTTTTTAGAACCCAAAATAACAAAGTTAAACTGCTTCAAATCAGCTGCTGTATTACAGATTCAAAACAATTTCAATCACATTAAATGCATAATATATAATTGTTTTGATTCTGTGCTGTCTTTGGTTTCCCACCCAATCAAATAGCATTTTTATTAAAGAAACCTATTGCATTATAATTTGCTCTGTGGTAGGTCACCAAGGTCAGCAGGGATAATAATATGCATACTGTATCAAGAAGCTACATGTCAAAACAACTTTTTATCTTAAGACCAATTAAATCCCCCTTCCCCCATTTTTCAACATCTGGAGGGTCACAATGTCAAATGTTGCTAAATATTTTGCCTCTCAACAGCATATGTATGTAATTTCTTCAAAAAATAACGATGTCCATAAGCCTATTTAAGGATAAAAAGAAGTACCATAGAAAATCATATTTATAAGCACATCCTTAGATAATCATTTCTCCAAAATCATCTGTTCAACAGTTAGTGGATGTAGAGGTATTTCAGACTAACTACCTTTTGGCCAAAAAGGGAGAAATGTTCAGTGAATCATTCAAGCCTGGTTGTTTCAAAGAACCCAGCTGGTATATCCACAAAGCCTCATGGTGCAGTATCAGACTCTCCAAATAGGCTTGACCAGGCACAGCACCTGTTTCCTCTTCAGCACTATCTCCAGTCCCTAGTCAGTGACAGGGGTAGCTCTAGTTTCCTACCTCTGTTATACCCTTCACTGTTATTCATTCCTCACTTTAGACCACACAGTTATCTTTGTGCTGTTTTGGCAGCCCTATATTAACCCAGCACCCCCCCCCCCTCCATTTTTCAACCAAGACTTTTTCTATATCACAGAATGAAAACCTGTGGCTCTCTGGATTACCACTCTCTATAATATTTTTAGAGAAGGCAGTATTCCTATCTCCACCTCGAATACAACTCAGATGCTCCCTAATTCACAATTTGAACATTTGTGTCATTTTGCCAACGTAACATGTCTTACATTGGTGACACTGGCCACAGCTGTAGCTGCCCTTGTGCAACTCTTGAAGGCAAGTAGTTCTCGATTATGGTGTGGGCTGCAGACTATGCACTAACAAATCCCAAGCTCTTGCCTCTCCTATAAATCACCTGTATACGAGACAAATTTTCCACCTCCCCCTCCACAAGTGTTTCTGTTTGTAAAATGTGCCAATGTGACTTACAAATTTTCCTAATCTCCTTAGACTTATTGGTATATGTACAGTAGTTACAAAGTTAAGTACACTCTCTGAGCTTGGTTCCCTCTGGTTATATACAGTAACAACAAGATCTGTCTCTCAGTGTTTCTATCTGCTGTCCTAGCATCCATTATCAGATCAGTTCTGTAGCCATGTGTTAGAAAATGCTGCTGCATCTCCTCTGCTGCCCTGTTAGAAGTACTATTTAAATACTTCCAAAAGTTCATGTGTCCCTTCAGAATTCCCCAGGCTGCCCCATTGTAATGGGAATTTGTTCACTTATAGAATCCCTTTCCCCATATGTGGATGCACGTATAAGGGTATGTGTATGTGGTTACTTGTCAGTGTCAGGAATTTTATGCTGGCAAAACCACACAAATGTTCAAACTGCAAATTGGGGAACATCCAAGTTGTATTAGAGGTGGAGACAGGAATAATTCCCTCTCTAAACATATTATAGAAAGTTATAGAAAGTGGGAACTAGAGAGCTATAGGTTTTCATTCTATGATATAGAAAAGTCTCAATTTGAAAATAGCGGGGCTGATTTGGAGAATCTGATGCTGCACCTTGAGGCTTGACGATTTACTGAACATTTCTCCTTTTAGTCAAAAGGTGGTTAGTCTAATTGTTTCTACATCTACTAACTGTCGAAAAAATGATTTTGAAGAAATGATTTTCTAAGGATATGTTTATAAATATGAGTTTTCTATGGTATTTCCTGTTATCCTTAAATAGGCTTGTGGTAGTTATTTTTTAAAGAAAGGGTATAAATATGCTGTCAAGAGGCAAAATATTTTGGTAAAATTTGGCATTGTGACCCTCCATATGTTAAGAAATGGGGGAGGTTAAATTTAAATTAAGATAAGTGTTTTTTTTTAACTTGTAGCTTCTTGATATACATATTATTACCTCCGCTGACTTTGGTGACCTTGATGACAGAACAAATAATAATGCAACAGGTTTCTTTAATAAAACATTATTTGACTGGGTGGGAAGCCAAAGAAACACAAAATCAAAGCAACTATGTATTACACATTTAATGTGATTTAAAATGTTTTGATTCTGTAATATAGCAGCTGATATGAAGTACTTTAACTTTTTTATTTTGGGTTCTGCATGGTTTCTAATTAGTACACTGTATCTTTAAACTGCCACTGAATAAAAGGTATGGGTGAGTGTGGGACTGGGCTCCCTGAGAAAGCAGTCATGTGCATAACTGGTTAGGGCCATTTGTAGTGTTGTCTGTACCTTGTTATATGCTGAGTCAGGAGTATGTCTTTTTATATGTTGCAGTGCACTGAGTGATGAAATACTGTAGATATGGTAAGAGCCATCTTTGATCTTGGTGCCAGTTTTCTCATAGAACTTATCCTGTATTTTATGTAGCTTTTAAATAAAAGCAAATATTTATTCGGTGTCAGGAAACCAAAACGGGGGTGTGTGCTTTAGGCCACTTGTGCTCTGGTGCACTACATGTCATTATGCAGCTGCTTCCTGCAACACCATTAATGAAGGGATGGTCATTTAATTTTACTTTTTTTTGTTAATTGGGAAAGGAGGAGTAGGCAGTTTTGCTTATTTTCAGCCTTGTCCCGGGGGAAGGAGGGACACAGATGGAAATCAGCTAACACAATCAGATTAAGTTGTTGGTGGTATTTTTAGTGAATGGGGAAGTTTGTCCAGGATACCTGGGGGATTTTCCTGCTTTTCCTGCAGGGGACCTGCCCACTTCCTGTTTGGAGAATGAAGGTGATAGGAGAGGAGGGTGTGATGGAGTCCTGGGTGGTGGAGCTTGCTTCCCCCCTCACCCGGCTCAATTTGGAAGCTACTCCTGTTAAAAATGTCAATACCAAGAAGATCCTGCAGGTTGCTGAGTTGGGGAAGGCTATAACTTCTAACCTGGGGGTCATGGTTCTTAAACAAGAGCCAGTAAAAGAGTCTGTTATACCTGATTTGGAGAACGAATTACAGACGGATGTCTCAGCCCATGAAGCTGGAGGTAAACAGAAGCACCTGGATAAGAATCCTGCAAGTACTCCAAGTAATGCAGCCTAAGAAAGGGATGCTGTCCCTCTAGCCTGGTACAGGGTGGTCAGCAAGAGGGCTTAAGAGCAGAACAAGTTTTTGATCTACAGTACAACTGAGTAAAATAAAAAAAAAAAACAGCTGTAATGAAGTTGATGGCTAAAGAGGAGGAACATTGTTCTAAAGAAAAACTCAGTTTAAGACTTGGAGCACTGTTGGCCTGGGCTCTCCTGGATTTGCTGAAAAAAATAAAGACCCTAAGCCACAAAGCCCTGTGAGGACTGAGGTTACCAGACCTGCTGCTTCCCTGATTTATGACCCAAATGCTGTGATTATGTCAGTTAGCCACAAAGTTACTATCCCTTTGAAAGGCACAACAGAAGCATGATCAAACACAGCTAATACTACAAAAGACTTGCCAGCTTGTGAAATGAATGACTGAGCTTAGACTGCACATGATGAACAATTCCAGCTCCCCTGACAGCATGTGAAGAAACTGTCAGGGGAATGCCTTCCTCACAGTGCACTGGTAAGTGGAAGTTGGAAGAATTTTCATTTGATGAGCCACCAACTCCAAGGAGCTGCTTGGGGATGATTGGGAGTAACCACTTAGGTAGAGCAGCAAAAATCATCTGCACAGAATCCCCATGCCTCAGGTCTCACAGCTCACACTAAAAGAAGCATTGGAGAAGGCTGGATGGGTCAGGGCACCAGAGGGGAAGGGATGGCTCACACCTCGTCCTGTTAGAGCAAAGGCTGATGGCACATTTATAAGGTAGAAAAAGAAATGGGCAGACTGGATGGGCCTTGCGGTCCTTATCTGCCATCAACTTCTATGTTTCTATGCTTCTATGTAGTGCAGCAACCCTAGGCCAAGTGAGGCCTTCACATGCATGTCAGGACAATGTTTTGCCCAGTCCTTATAAGGAGTTAACTAATGCTGCCCCTGTAGAAAATACACAAGAAATACAAGAAACATGGCAAATGATGATGCTAATTTAAGCAAATGTAATACATGGACTGGTGGTTTTGGGGAGAGCAACCCCATACCCGACCCCTTTAATTTATCCCTTTCTCCCAATTTTGACATTTACAGAAGCCAGGAGCCCACACTCTGTAAGCAAACTCTCTTGGGGTCCACATCTGTACTAAAGCCCCCTTCCCAAGCTTTGGTTGACAACTTCTCTACTATTGAAGGGCAGGAACAGATTTTTCCCTGCCCCACCAATGAGCCAAAAATCAGCAATCCCTATCTCATACCAACATCAGTGCTGGATTCTAGCTCATGTTGGAAATGGAAAATAATGGCAAACCTTCTATAAACACTATAACAACAGAAAATACCCCACAGCCTAGGCAACATGCCCCCAGTTGATTATAAAATCCGATGATGGGAACCAAGAGCAATCTAACAAATGTGAAAGTCACCCCATACCTCCCAGTCAGGCCCACAAGCACACAGGAGAAGGGAAGAAGCAGAGTCTCAATGACACAGAGAGAATGGTGAAGGAAGATGTATTCAGACTTCTCCAGACCTACTATGGAGCCAAACCACAGGTGTAATGCTGTGCAAAATAAAAACAAATGGGGGCTGCTATATGTAGTAAGGACCCTTATCAATGATAGTATGAGGATTTTTGCAACTGAACTCTACACCCTTATTCACACACCAGAGGACAGCATGTTCGATGCTAGCCTTAAAACAGTGGAAGGTTTGGAAAGATTCAGGGCAGAATATCATCAGCTCAAGCGTACTCCCCTTTGGTCTACATTTTTTGTTATTCCCTATTAAAACATGAAATCATACCAGTCATTGTACTATTTAGTAATGAAGGCATAAGTGCGATTGACATCCTCTACTGGTTTAAAAAGAGGCGCACTGTACTGGACTTTCTGGAGCTAACCATGGACTCTGAGAACACCTGGACTGGGGCATGGAAATTGAGAGTTAAACTGACATACACAGATTCTGAGGGGAATCTCCTGGCTATCTGTTTCCATCTAGGCCATGATAGGGGGTGGTCTTCTACACAGGACAATCTAAAGCTTATTACAGGTGTGGCTCAAAAACTCACCACAGCAGTGTATATGATACCGTCATGTCCATGGGCATTTGAAACCAGAGGAGATGACATGGATCAGGCTGAATGGGACTTCTATGTTTCACTCATTTCATTTCATTTATTTGTTTAATGGGTAAGTACACTGGAATAAAATTCCTTTTACAGATACAACCTGAGGTCATAAAACATAAAACACATTAAATACAGAACAATAATGGCACTATGTAGTTCCTTGTCATATATATCACTATACAAATATTGATATACAAAAATTAAAAACATTCACATGTAAACAATTCTTTTAAATGAGAATGCAGTGTAGTCAAAAAAGCACTGTAAGTGGGTAAACATAGAAACATAGAATTTGACGGCAGATAAGGACCGCTTGGCCCACCCTGTCTGCCCATTTCCTTACCTAATGGATAAGCTGCAGATCCTAGTTAACCAGCAGCCTACTTCTTTCTACCCCCAACCCCTAGAGTTGCTTTATGGCTGTCCCTTGCATGCTTGAATTCAGTCACTGTTTTTGACTCCACAACCTCCTCCGGAAGGCCGTTCCATGCATCCACAACCCTCTCTGTGAAAAAATACTTCCTTACATTACCTCTGAGCTGCGCCCCCCCTCTATCTTCAAATTGTGCACCCTTGTTCTTGCACACCTCTTTTTTTTTGAAAGATGCTTCCCTCTTGGACTTTGTTGATTCCCTTGAGGTACTTGAAGGTTTCTGTCATGTCCCCCCTCTCTCTCCTTTCCTCAAGGCTATACATATTAAGCTCCTTAAGTCTCTCTTCATATGTCTTCCAGTGCAGACCCTGCACCATTTTAGTTGCCCTCCTCTAGACAGCTTCCATCTTGTCTATATCTTTGCGGAGATTGGGTCTCCAGAACTGCATGCAGTACTCCAGATGGGGTTGCACCAGCTGTCTGTACAGACGGATAACAACTTCCTGTTTTCTACTGGTGATGCCTCTCCCTATGCATCCCAGTATCACCCCAGACCTTCTTGCTGCCCTTTCACATTGCTTGCCCACCTTTAGGTCATCTGATATGACTACCCCCAGGTCTCTTTCCATTTTTGTTGCTGTTAGTATCTCACCCCCCCCCATTGTGTACTCTTCCCCTGGGTTTTTGTTTCCCAGGTGCATTAACTTGCACTTCTTAGCAATGAATCTAAGCTGCCATACATTTGCAGCAAACAGCTAATCTGTAATAGTATTTCATTCCATATAGTAGCTACAGAAAAAGAAAAAGTACTGTATGTTGTCCACTTAACATATAAACTAAGGAAACATGAAGAAGATGGTTCTCCAAAGAACAAGAAGCAAAATTGGACTTGTATTCCTTCAAATGTTTATATGAACTAGGTGAAAAACCTGCCTCCTGACCCTATAGACAAAACAAGATATAACTGATTTAAAATTCAGAAAGAAGCCATCCCAGTTCTCTAAGTACCTCATAATGATGAATCTTGTTAGGAGCCATTAATTCAAACTTACCAATTCTTTGAATCAAAACTGACTTCTTAGGGTGCTTAATGGAGCATTATCTGTGGCAACCAATGCATAGTTTACTGCTGGTAATAAACTTTGATTAACAATAGCCCAACCTGGTTTCTGTTAGATAATTTTGAATCATATATAACATTGCAAACTTAGCATGAATTTTTGAAGTTATTACTTCCATGTGAGGGCCAAAACTCAGGATGGGTATAAAGTAACTCCAAGATATTTAACCCATTCTTACTGGTAGTGCCATATGGCATCAGAGTCATCCATAGAAACATAGGAACTGATGGCAAATAAAGACCACTAGGCCCATCCAGTCTGCCAATTTTCCCTACTTACTTCAAAAGCCGCAGACCCTACTTGATCTATGTCTTTACCTTCTCATTCTTATTGGTAGGGTTCCTCTATGCCTGTCCCATGCATTTTTTATATTACCCCACTGTGTTTGCCCCCACCACCTCCACTGGGAGTCTGTTCCATGCATCCACTACCCTTTCTGTGAAGAAATACTTCCTTGTTACCCCTTAGACTACCTCTTTCCAACCTCATGTCAAGCACCCTAGTTCCTGAACATCTCCTTTTCTGAAAGATGATTCTCTCCAGTACCCTATTTATGCCCTTTAGATATTTGTAGGTTTCTATCATATCTCCACTCTCTCTTCTCATCCAGGGTATACATATTGAGGTCTCCCAGTCTCTCGTAATATGACTTTTGGTGCAGGCCCTGCACCATCTTTGTTGCCCTTCTTTGAACTGCCTCCACCCTGTCTATGTCCTTACGGAGATGCAGCCTACAGAACTGGACACAGTACTTCAAATGAGGCCTCAACAATGATCTGTACAATGGCATCACCACCTCTTGTTTCTGCTGGTGATATCTCTCCCTATACACCGCAGCATCCCACTCACTCTCCCCACAGCATTGTCACATTGTCTGGCCATCTTTAGGTCATCAGATATGATTACCCCCAGTTGGGTGATGTGATGGTTAAAGCCTGCAATTCATTTCCACAGGAGAAAATGGGAAAAAGTGCAACAATGAATGGGAGTATGTTCTTTATGCACAAGAAAGGGGATGTGAATGATATCAAAATCCCACTACATCAAAAACTGGAGGCATATAACATTCTTAAATACTGATCTAAATTTTTTTTACCAAACTACTAAGTACAAGGTTAGCAACAGCAGCATCCTTTCTCTAAACAACATCACAAGTATGTGCAGTCCTGGGATGGAGGATCTAATACAGCTTATCCATAATGAAGGAGGTCTTTGACAATGGACAGTCTGGAACAGCAGAGGGGATCCTCCTGTCCCTAGACCAAGAGAAGGCATTTGACAGAGTAGATCCTGAGTACTGTGCATGTTTTTTGTATTACAACAGTATGGACTTCACCTGTTGTTTATTAACTGGGTATGAATTATGTACCAAGAAGCAACAATTACTATGCTGCTGAATGGTAACCTATGATCCACAAATAAGCTGGTTAGAGGAGTCAGACAGGGAGGTTCATTGACTCCCATTTTATATGCTGTTTGCACATACTCAGTACTTCAAAAAGTTGAACAAAATCAAACAATAGCACCTACTGGCCATGTCAGCTCCCTTGCCAATCAATATGCAGCTGGTATGTGCCTACCACTAGAAACTCTATGGCTGGACATATTGTCTTTGACCATTTTAAGGATTTGGGAGCCAAGCTAAATAAAGAAAAAGGCATGGAGGTAGACATCAGTTAGACTAACATTCTCATTCCTCTGGATATTGAAGGTGTAAAGTTTACCAGAAATTCCATCAAAATCTTATGGGTAGGGGATGTGGCTAGCACTCAAACAAGATGGACAGCTAGTCTTTGGGCTCCAACGCCATCTTATTTATCATCTAGAATCCAAAGTGACTGAAGTGGACTCTTGTAAAAACAAAAATAACTGCCACTGAGATAAAACTGCTAAGAAGCTGAAAACCTGTTCATCTTGCAGAACAGATACAAATTGCGAGTGCCACACTCGATCTTACAAAGGATGGCACCACGAGGCAAGAATCCTACCATACAGCAGCAATGGAGTCCAGTCCCCCAACAGACAAGGTAGAAGTGATGTGTGTACAGCTGTTAACTGAACTTGACAGAAATCAAAGTAAATACCACATTACACTCTGAACAAGTATCACAATTGGATGTCAGGACTACAAAAAAAGAAATAAAATTCAATATACAGAGCAAAGGTGCAAGGATCTTCAGGTTCAGATATGGGCACAGAATGACACCCTGCACGCTGTTCATGCCAGACATGATGACTTAGAAAACAGAAGTCATCTGAAATATCTCTGATTTATTGGTTTCCTGGAGCAAGCTGAACTGGGAAACATCACGTCCTTTCTGCAACACGTCTTACTGCAAGTGCTAAAGCTTAATGGGGAGCCCACATTACAAATAGAATGGGCTCACTGATCCCTGGCTTCTCCATCATGTCCTGGGGATTGTCCCCAGCAAATCATAGCCTGCATGTTACAGATACCAGTAAAAGAAAACATTTTATGAAGGGCCTGAGAGCTGGGAAGGTTAGATCGGCAGAGACACAGCATAATGATTTCTCCTGATTATTCAAAGGACCTCACAAATAAACAAAAGACCTTTACATCAGTGAGACATGAACTGCACAGACTGGCATGCAATTTTCACTCCATTACCCAGCACAACTCTGATTTACACTCAATGGGAAACTTGGATCATTTGACATCCCTAAGGCTGCCCAGGCTTACTTGGAAAAGCACTTTGGTTCTAACTCCCCCCCTCCCCGCAAAGGGCAAAAGAGAGAATACACTGCAGGGAAGACTCAAGATCAACCACCTTGAACAAAATGGATGTTACTGCTAAATTTAACAATCAGTCTGATGGACAGTTGCCGATGTCACAACAGAATACTACTCTTGCCGGTTGACCTCTGTGTAAGCAAAAGAGGTGAAACAGGAACAGCTGGAGGCCTACAAATGACTCAACCACAGATCATACTCCTTGATCCCATAGTACGAGCCAATCAGTAGAATTGGAAGATGCAGAAGATGACACTGATGAAATGGAACTGATCCTTGCATCCAACCAATATGCACCACTATGAGCCCGGCCTCCAAGGGGTTTCTGCTGAGGAGAGGCACCAGCAAACTTCTTCATTCACACCAGTCATTGGAAGCTGGACTGGGAACAATGAAGGGTGTCAGCTTCCTTTAACCATAAATGAAAAAAATGAACAAGCAGTCCAAAAAACCCATCTTCAGGTGAACCCCTGCTGATCCTACAACTAGCCCACCACACGCAAATGATGAGTCAATTGACAACCAAGAAGAGCAGCTGACCTGAAATTAATTAATATCTCATGTGGTAGTGTACAAACTGTTTCTCTGAAATTAACCAGCTCTGATTTGTGTCAGCCAGTTACTTTTCCTAAGAAGGCCCTCTGGCACAGCTATCAAAAATGGAAATGGCCGTGCTGCATTTGCTTCCTACTAAGAAAACATATAAAATCTAATCCCTTCACTTACATGTATATGTCATAATTCCATGCCCTGATTTCACAAAGGTTTCTAGGTACCATGGTAAGGGAACTAGTCAACTAATTGGCACCTGACAAAAAAAAAAACAACCCAGGGAATCCTATGCAGCTAATGTAACAGAGTAGTTGGTTAGCCCAGAAATATGCTTTACTATGAACCATGATACAGTATCCACCTAGAAATCAGAGCTTAGAATCAATTTTGCTTAAGCCTAACAGAGAAGTTCATTATTCAAACATAATACTCTTCTGCTCACCATTTCCATAACCTGTTCTGGTGTGCTTATGGTGGCTCAAAGTACAGGAAAACTGTAGAATAAAATGAACAGGTAGGGGTACATAAGATAGCAGGGTAGCTATGTAGCCAACCAACTGAACTGGGAAGAAACTTTTTATGGTAGAGAACAGTAAAATAAAAGGGAATAAAAGAGTTAATGTCTCTCACATATTAGTTCTTAGTAGCATCAGTAAGGGAAACTAAAATCCCCCTTTTCTCTACTTTTTCTTTTACCATCAGAAAACGTCCCCTGATGCAGTTAGCAATAAAGATGCCTGCCAGCCCACAACTAATGCATGTGTAGCTCATTTCGGGTCGACAATTAGATGCTGCATAGCACAAATCCACTACCTGGTTCCAGTAATGTCTCACACTGGCCAAGTCCAGGGGTTTTATTGGCCAAAAGATGCATAGACAGAACTTAATTTATAAACCCAGAAAGCTGTGGAACATTAACACACTATGGCAACACATCTATACATCTCCTCTCTTGCCATTCAACACATGAGGCGGCTGACTGCAGCTATGTAATGGCTCTGTCTACAGACCAACAGACATGAGTCAGCTTTTGTTTAAGGTTTTCAAATGTGCTTATCACTAGGAATGTACTGATTCTGCTTCTTGATTTTATGGTTTATTAGGGGCTTATTACAACAAATCAGAGAAAGCAAAAACAGGTAATTAAAAAAAAATGTATGGTTAACTTTGTTAGGTAATAAGGTATATGCTAGACAGAAGGATCGAATGGGTGAACAAAGCAAACTAAAGTGTGAATTTTCCTCAATCTGTTTATATACCATAGTTTACCAGACTACTCAACTATAAGGTGGGTTTCAATGATTTTCCTTACAAGGTTGATAAGTACTCTAGTAACCCTATCTGGTGCGGCAAAAGAAAGGGTGCCAACAGCAGCTCTGTCAACTGTGAATAGTGACCGCTTATATGCATATAGCACCATTACCTCATCTCTAAGCCTTGACTATTCTATTACACACTGGAACAGGTCATCACTCGATAGCTGGGGATTGCTAATTCAATGCCTCAGCTGGGAACTACCCTTGTCAATCCTTTCTGAGTTCCTCATCTTGCAGGGAAAATTTTAATTTTGCCACTCCCAGAGAAGGCTGCACAAACTTAGTGACCAGCAACTGGAGAAATAGATGCATAGACTAGCATTGTTGTCATGCTCACTTGACAACATCCATCCTAACTCTGGCCCACCTCAAAATACAGCCACACCCGAGGAACACAGGGTCTCTCACAATTGCATCAATTAACATATGCAGCCTCCTCCCTAAACTAGACAATCTGAACACCTGGATCTCACAACACAGCCTCAGTATTCTCTCCATTGTTGAAACCAGGATCTCTCCCAAAATAGCTGATGTTTCCATTTCAATACCTGATTACATGGTCTTCCAACAGGATCGTCTATCTAAGCAGGGTGGCAGATGTGCGATATACCTCAAAGACAACCTGGCTTCAGGGTCTTGTCTTGCCACTGCCCAGCACTGGTGCTCACATACAAGCACTTGTTATAAAAGTACTTCTTGGTGGACACAATAAAACCGTTACTGTCTTATCAGTTTATATTCCACTCAGGCAGATGATCTCAGGATTAGACTCAATCTTGGAGCACCTATGCACTCTGAGCCTTAACTCAGAAGGCATAGTGCTAGGAGACTTTAATGTCAATTGGCTCTCCCCAGAAGCAAACCCCTTTAAAGATGCAATCACTACTTTCTAATCACCCTGATCACATGTTGGACACCACTGTACTTACGGATGTGATTAGTGACCACTCCCCTATTTTGTTTCGTTGGTCGAATAAATTCTCCAAGCCCCCTGCCAGAACAGTTATTAACAGGGTCCTCATCCGCGGTCATCTTGAATTAGTAAAATCTGACCTTCACCAACAAGACTGTTCTACAGTCTACTCCACCTGCAGGGTTGACACTGCATTTGATCAATTCATCCACCGAGTCAATGCTGTGTGCAACTGGCATGCCCCATTTAAAAAAAAAAACAAAATCAAAGGCCACCACAATTCTTGGATCTCTCCTGACCATCTTGAGTTTATGAAATCCAGGGACCATCTTTGGCATAGGGCTCGGGCTATGGGTAAATTAGCTGATATCCAAAGTTATGAAAAGGCAAGGAACCACTGCACTGGTGACATACTCATGGCAAAGAGTCAGAATTACAAGGAATCCCTCTATTGCACATGGACTAACGGCAGAAAGTTTTGAAATAACCTCAAAGAAATCACAGGGAAAGACCGCAAATTTGCCCCCACCATGCTTAACATTCATGGCATGCCCTCTCTTGATCCTAAAGCCACTGCAAACACATTTAATAATACCTTCAAGGATCTGAGTGGTGTCCTCTGCTGTCCCCGACTTCTTCTGCCAATCCAACTCAAGTGACTACAAGGGGAAAGTGGACCTGTTCCCATCTGACCCTCCATTCTACTTCAGAGTCATCACTGTTATTGAAACCAGAAAGTACTTCCTTAAGGTACTGGGGAAATCAAGATTCAGTGATGATACCCTGGATCTTTAGTTCATTGAGCTTTCCTTGGATAAAATATTGACCCCCCACCATATCATAAACTTATCTCTTCGGTACTTGCAATTCCCGTAAAAATGAAAATATTCAATAGCGACCCCTGTTCACAAGAGTAGGGATCACGCTCAAACTGAGAACTTTAGGCCATCCTTCCCCCACTCTCAAAAGCCTTGGAACTGATAGTGGCAAACCAGCTGGTAGAATACCTGGAAAAATATCAACTATAATACCCGCAACAACACAGGTTTAGGAAAGGTCATAGCACCACTACTGCCTAGAGTTCATGGGCTTCATTCACAACTCCTGCAACAAAGGTAACCTAGTTGGTGTGGCTTTCATCAATTTAACCAAAGCATTCAGCACAGTAAACCATGTCCTTTGGTCTACCAACTGGCTGGCATTGGCCTTTTCTTAGATGCCTAACCAGGTTTAGAAGCTACCTGCATAGCCGCATGCAGCAATTGAAGACTGGTAACATCCTCTCAGACTGTAGACTGGTCCACTCAGGAGTCCCGTAAAGGTCCATCCTGGGGCCTTTTCTGTTTAGTGTGTTCCTTAACAAGCTCCCTTACTCCTGCCTGGGTCACATCTTGCTATACGCAGATGATGCTGTTCTTTTCACCAGTGATCCTGACCCTAAGGTTCTTGAGAACCAGCTTAAGCATAACTTTGCAGATGTAGAAAGGTGGCTCAATGAGCACAAACTAATAATGAATTACAAAAAGATGAAAATAATGCTATTCTTCAGCTCCTAAAACAGGCATAGATCTTATCCTCTTTTAATCACCAATGATGTGGGTTCTCCCTTGGAGCTAGTTCAGCATTTTCAATATCTGGGGATTACAGTTGATAGCACCCTGTCTTATGCCCTACACATTGACAATATTATAAGGCTATCAATACACGTATAGGACTACTCTACAGTCATAGATATTGTCTGACCTCAGAAGCTCTTAACCTTGCTGTACACAGCTCAGTGGTCTTGCTCATTGACTACGGACTAGTAATCTATGGCTCAGTCACAGATACATCCTTGCAACACATCAAAGTGGGACTAAACAAAGCCTGTCAGCTCATAACTGGATCTGCGTAGCTGACTCACACCTGCAACCTGTTTGTTCAGGTTAACTGGCTCCATTTCAAAGGTAGACTTATGTACCAAACATGTCTGTTAGATAAGAAAATAAACCTTGGAATGGTGACCCTGGGCACCATAGCTTCTTACTCCATATGACAACCCTCAATGCACCAGAAGCTCTGAAAGCCAGATCACAAAATTCCTTGCTGTCGTACTTCTTTAGGTCAAAGGTCATTCAGACACTGAGTCCCACTCTGGTTGAATTCTCTTTACCCTGACATACAGTAAACTCTGCAGCCACATTGGGCTCTTTTAAATGAAAGCTTAGACAACAGCTATTTGCAACTGCCATTTATGATTGCTTCCAATAATTCAGCCCACTTTGATAGTCCAGCACTTAAACCTGTTTACTACTTGCCATTCCTGGGCCCCTTGACCTAAGCACTTGTTTCCCCTGATCTACCACCACCCCCACCCTTCTCCCACTCTATGCCCTCCCATTTCAAGCTCTTTACCTCAACCATCTCAACCACTCTCCTCTTCCATTTGACTAAGCCTTGTGGGCTGATCCTTCTCTCCCTTTGGTAATTAGCTTTGTCTCTATTTGTCCGTCCTTTGACTAAGGCCTCTTGGGCTGTTGTTTTCCTCCCCTAGTGCACCAGTCTTTGTTTGTCTCTTTTGTTTCTTAAATACTGTTTACTAATTTTTAGAGCTGTAGGCAGAGCCTACAGCCATTTTGAGAGAGCTCTGTAGCTCTGAAAACAGCTGATCTCATGACACCTTCCATTGGACATTTGGAAGTATCCTTCCAAAAGCCCAATGGAGCTTACACCCTTCTCCCATGATCAACCTACAGAATAACAGCTGCACTATTTTGACTGTTACTTCTGCATTCTGATGGATGAACTGTGCATGCGCATGACTTGTGTGCATGCACAGTTCTACGGTGCTGCAATGTTGCGAATGGCAACATGCCATTCACTATTTTTTGTCCCACCCTCCCCTCATCATGCCTGACATCTAATGTCACATACTGGGAGCCTAGAGTGCAGAATTGTTTTTTTCCCTGCAAATTAGAAAATAGTCCCTCATCGTGTTTTTTTTCCTGCTGCCCTCTGCCCAAGTTATGCCTGACATCGAGGTGCCCAATTCCCATGTCAGCATTCAAGTGGCTCACTGGGAGCCAACCCCAGTGTGCTGAAATGTTTTTTTTTTGTTCTGCATTTGCTGCAAATTAGAAAACGGTCCCTCATCGTTTTTTATTTACCCCAGTGAAACTGAAAATGGTCCCCTGTTGTTGCTACAGTCCCCCACCCCCTTCCCATCTTCCAACTGGGCACCCACCTCCCCACACACACCCCTTACCCCATACTTACCTCTGGAGGTTGGTACTGTCATTGTCTCTGGATGGGGACACTTCAGCACTCTTCAAAGCCCAAACGCGAACTGAAGAATTAAAGGTAAGCATGCTATACTGCCATTTAATTCAATGGGATTTTCAACTTATGCTCATATCTCAGCCATTTTTGGAATTGTTGCCCCAAATTTTCAAAATGGGGTTCTTGGGACCCCACCTCGTGAAAACTGTCAGTGTCATTTTGTTACTCGGTCTGAAAGGTGATTTCGCTGTCACTGTGTGGAATCACCTTTTGGGACCAATTCACAAAATGACAATGTGACTATTCATGAGGTGGGGGTCACGAAAAGCCCATGTTACAAATTTGGTGAAAGAATTCAAAAAAATGCGTTATGAGCGTGCATTGCACAGCTTCTGCACGTGCTCCTCAATCCTCGTCGCCAATTTTTTATATTTTCACTCCACATTTTTAACATTGCCATTTTTAAACACCTCCTTCAAAACAGTATAGCTGCCATTTTCCACAACCTGCCCAAAATGTGTTTTTGCACCTCTGGTGCAGAATAGCGCATTTGGTCTGCACACTCACCTTTTGGAACAATTGAACAAAATAGCACTGGCACTGTTCATGAGGAGAGGTCCAAAAAAGTCCATTTTGTAAATTTTGTAAAAAAAATGCAAAAAAATGACTGCATTACTAATGTGTGTTGCACAGTTTCTACATATGCTCCGAACGTTGCCATTTTTTTATTTTTACTTCATATTTTTAACATTTCCATTTTTACACACATCCATCAAAACACTACTGCTCTCATTTTCTACAACCTGCCCAAAATGTGTTTTCACATCTGTGGCACAGAATAGCATGTTTGGTCTGAACAATCATCTTTTGGGACAATTGAACAAAATGACACTGGCACCATTCATGAGAAGAGGTCCAAAAAAGGCCATGTTGAAAACTGAGTGCAACCCCTCAAAAATATGGCCAAGTTACACCTGGGCACTGAATAATTTCTAAGCACATGTGTAACTTTTGTCAGTTGGTAGCTCTTCACAGCCCATATTGGCTCTGGATAGAGTGTGTTGCTATATGGCATACATTGTACAATGCTTCATGTTATTTGATTATTCTTAATCCTGTCTGCATTGTTTAGTTGTTCATATGTTAGCCACCTGCTTGTAAAATTATGTTCTCTGCTTGTTTAATCCTCTGATGTGGAACCTATGTAATGAGCACTGTGCTCAAAGTGTTAATCCGAGAAGTCAGTAAATAAATAAATAAAATAAGTTCAGCACAGTTACTGTATCCCTCGCTGCAGGAAAAATGCACTTCAAGGAGGAATCATATCATACCATACTTCAAATGCTGGCATAAGAAGAAGTATATGGCTGTTGACATAGCTCCACACTTAGAACATGGCACTCCTCCCATTTTCTGCCAAGTACACTACACCACATGCTTAGTGCCGTAAATCTTTACTATCCCTGTCAACCTAAAAGGGAGAATCCCTACTGGCACAATATTGAGGCAGATTAAATACAAAGGTTAGGTTATAAAGTTATACTAATTAGCGTGGTACTTAGGCTTCAACATTTTCAGAGGTCAGGGCAGGAGGGGAGATAACATTCTGGTGTGTCAACACTCTGCTCAGACACCAGCCAACAGAATTCTATGGTTATAAAGGATGTTAAGTGATATGCTTGAAAGTCACAGGAAATGGATCCAATCAGCCAGGTCAGATGGGAGGAAGACATGGGAAGACTGGATGCACATTATCTGATTTAACGGTTTCAAAGTGAAAGGGCATCTCGTGATCTTATGTCCTTGTTGCAAGTCATTGACTTGTGTATGTTATAATACATTGCCTGTTCAGAAGCTATGCTCAGAGATATCCGAGAGACCTTTGGGTGATACTTGGTCACCAGGTCAGCATCTGGATATCCTAAGAATAGTGTACAGAGAACCTGTAGAGGGTCTGTAAGTTACAATGTCTGTTAGAATAGTTTTTTTTTATTGATAGTGTTTGTACTGCAGTATTGATGTCGTAAACTGACATTACTTCTGACATTTCTTACCGCTCTTCCCTATCTAAAACCTATGGTGCCTACAAGGCAGGATCATCTCCAGAAACCTTTTTGGTTAAATATCACACCGCACAAGTGGAGCCCCCTTAGCACTTCAGTTTCTCTAATGGCAAACACCCATACCAATAATAACGTAACATTTCAGCCTCCATGATGGCACACTTAAGATGCCCTAGTTGGAACTTTTGGGGTTTAAATTCCACCATTAAGTGAAAACAAGTGCTAACACATCTGCATAAGGTTCAGTCCCAACTCATATTACTACAAGAAACTAAACTTATGGACCTAGAGGCTAGCAAACTACAAAGGGGCTGGGTGGAACTGGAGGTGCACAGTTCTGCGGTATCTAAAAAACAAGGAGTGTCTATCTTACTCCACAAAAATGTGAAGTCGACTTTTCAGAAAACAGAAGTGGACCAGGAAGGCCAATGGATATTGGCCTTATTTAATACCCCTCAAGGACCATTAATGGTGAGTAATTTATACACCCTAAATACAGACTCCCTTCAATATTTCCACATGCTTGCTCCCTGAATATTTCAATTTAATAACAATTAATAATTGGAGATGACTTTAATCTAACTCTTGACCCCCCACAGCATATAGACAGGAGTCATAACAGGCCGGAGACACACACCAAGGCTCTGTGAGTTGTTTAGCTATGGATGGAAGGTCAGGCTTTATCAGATTCATGGTGGCTTTACAAACCTAGGATCCGAGATTACTCATACCATTCCATAGCACATGGAACGTACAGTAGATGGGACATCAGGCTGACATCCCTACAAATCAACCCAATGATTAGTTCAGTTCTAATAAACCCCCCTGATCATCTCAGATCATACCCCTATACAAACAGATACAGTTTTTGCAAATGTTCCTTGCCATACACCGGGCTGGAGACTGGACCGTCTGCTTTTACTAGATCTGAACATTAAAAAATCAGTGTCTGATAACACAATTGATTTTTTCTGTTTAAAAAATACTGGTAGTGGTGGGTGAAGTGGGCTCAATCTGCTCCATGAAGTGATTCATGAAGCAAAGGTGGATTTGTGGAGTACTCCACAATGCGAAGCGGAGTACTTCACATTACAATGAGTAATGCGAAGTCCATTGAAAATGATGACTTCGCGTTACTCAACCTTCCTAGACCACTACTCCACCAAATTTTAAGGTAATGTGCATTGAGAACAATGCACTTTTCCTCACTTCACCTTGCTTTTGAGCTCTGAAGGGGAATTTTGCAGTGATTTATGGGATTTCAGGTCACATGAACTCTATATTGATATGCACAGCCTCAGTTTGGGGTAGTATGTGTAGGAAGGAGTAGGAGACAGTGTTCTCTGAGAGCTGTCTGTGATTGAAACCTTTTAAAAGCTGTTAAAAAAGTATTTTTGCACTTTTTGGGGGGCTCAAACTTTAGTTCATCGATTGTAGAAAACCCTCCTGTGCTCATATCATTGAGCATTTTTTGTTTTTGTGTGGATTTTGAATGTTAATGTACAACATTGAGTGTATGTAGTGAAAGACAGTGAAAGGATGCTTTGGGGGAGGGGCTTATCTGTGGTGTAGGTAGATTTAAGTTGGTGAAATAGTAATTTCTTAGTTTTTTTGGTTATATTTTTGTTATACACTGTAACTGACTGTGTTAATGTACACACAGTAATATTGTCAGTAATTGTTGAAATATTCTTGCTGATTGTATGTTGTCAGGATCTGGTGCAGCAATTCATAATTTCAGGTTGTTTACATCACAATATGTTGCATATTACTTGAACTTTCAATTTGCTACGCATTACTTGTTCAGCATTGTAGACAAGCTGTTCTGTGTGTGTGTGTGTGTGTGTGTGTGTGTGTGTGTGTGTGTGTAAGTGTGCGTGCAGTGTTGCATGACATCAAATAATACACCTTTTATTGTACCCCAAACTAGTGTAATTGCAGGCACAGCAGTGTGAACCTGCTATCCACTGCAGTTGCCTCATTTTGTACTGTGATCATGGTATCTGTTCTTTGTTTTGCTGCTTGTACTGCTGTAAAAATCTGCAGTCAGTGCTCCCCCCACCCCCACCAGCAAAAGGAATTTTTTACCAGATTGGATTGTTTTTGTGACCTCATCAGCGCCACTGGTTACTGAAGTTGTTTTCATTGTGTGACAGACTAGTCTCTTATCTGTTGTTGAAGCTACAGTTGTTTTTTTGGCTTCACATCCAGTGTCCCCCCAATCAGAGAGTGAACGTATCAAAATCTAAATTTGCTAATAATATTGTGGTTGATCCCCCAAAATGCCTGCAAAGAGACATGCATGCAAAGCTGGTTCTTGCCATGGCAATGCTGGCAGGAGGATAGTCTGTGGGTGTGGTAGTACGCAGATACAGAAGTGTGTTGCTGATGTGAGGAAAGGTATTTCTCCTGCAATGTTTTTCACAGCCCAATCAATAGCTTCACTCATAGTTGGAGGAGATGATGTTTTCTCAGCCAGTGGTGTTAGTGTTACTGGTGTTAGTGGTGGTGGTAGTATTAGTATTGGTGCGTCAAGTTCGAATTCTGACCAGTGTACCGTATCCAAAACTATTGAGTGTGAAGCAGTGCAAGTGAGTGGCAGCGTAGATGATGTCATACTTCCCAGTAACATCCCAGTAACTGAACCTGAGGATTCTGATAATCATGTCAACGATAGCATACAATGTGATATTCCGTCCACCGTGGTGGCAGTTAATGTCATGCATTTTCCATACAGTGATTCGCAGTGTGGTGAAAAGATATCAGGTGATGGTGGTGTAGATGCTCATGATGAATGTGAAGATGATGATGATGTTGTTGTTGTTGCAACATGCAGTCCACATGCTGCCATCATAGCAGATGATGTGGATGTGTGTGACGTTGATGGATATGTTGATGATGTAAATGACCACCACTGGGAACTGGAGAAAAAGAAATTCAAAGTGGCTGTGTCTGAGCCTGTTTGCAGGAATCCGCCCCCCCCATAAAAACTTGTGATTTACTGGTTTTAGTTGATGATGACCCAGTAATAAATGTGATAGGTAGTCATGGTGGTCCGTTACAGTCCAGGTGTGCAGTGCCTGAAACATCACGTACCCCCTCCCCACTTCAGTGTTTAAAATAACGGACTTAAATAAGCTACATCATGGACATGTTAAAAGCAGAGCATCACAATCCCTTGTTTTGGATTTTTTTGTTCAAGATGCAAATGATGAGTCAGTTGCAATCTGTCAGGTTTGCCATGTGCGTGTGAGTCGAGGTAAAAAGGAGAGCCATCTGAGCACAGGAGGACAGCATATGCATCTTAAGAATAGGCACTTGGCACTATGGACCCAGCACAAGCTGGCAGCTAATACCACAGTGGGGCGTTCACTCTCATCACTGGCAACCATAGCGAGCTTGTTATCCCCTTCCATGACTGTTAAGTCCAGCAGTAAATTAAACATGTGCAGCACTGAGGTAATAAGAGCACAGGATTACTACAGGCATGATGAGGTGGAGGACCATAATGACTTTGAAATGTTGTCCAATGTTGGTGAGAGTAGCAGTTTTGGTGGTGGTGGTGGTGGTGAATGCAGTATGTCTAGTGGAAGTGGTACATCAACTCCAGTTGGCAAATATGGCAAAATAACTGCTTTTTTGGGTTTGTCATCATCACCTGTGCAACCGTCTTCATCAAACGTCTGCACTCCACACCCTGCCAATGCCATTCATCACAGAGCACAACCATTTGTGATCACACCCCATGTAAAACATTTAAGACAGCCCACACGACAGAGTGTGTTTGCTCATAAGCTGAAGTATCCCCCGAATCATACAGTGTCACATGAACTTAATGCTGCTGTAGCGGAAATGCTGGCAATTGATCTTTTGCCCTTCTCCTTTGTGGAGAATTCTGGGTTCTGGTGGTTTGCTGCACATGCCTGTACAAATTGGAAAGTCCCATCCAGGATGTACATTTCTAATCACGCTGTCCCCGAGTTGTTCCGCACTGTGTCTGACTCAGTAAAATATGCCCTTCAACATTCCTCTTCTCCCTTCATCCACTTAAGTATGGATATGTGGACAAGTGGCAAAACAGCGGGGATTCATATATGTGGATAACTGCACAATGGGCACAGGTGCCGGGTGTTGCTTGTGATGTTGGTTTTGTGAATAATCAGTGCAGTAAGGTGGATTGTTGTGGTAGCAATCTTTGAGGAATTCGACAGCATGCAATGATCGCTATGCGCAATGTGACCTGTTCACACACTGGTGAGAACAAGCTGGATGTGGTACTGACTCAAATTGACAAATGGCTAAACCCTCTGTCCCTGAGAGCTGGGTTCATAGCAAGTGAAATGGGTCAAATGTGGTGAAATGCATCACGAATGGTGTTTTTTTCATGTTCCATGCATGGCCCACTGTTTAAATCTTGTAGTGCAGGAGTTTCTGCAGCACCCTGATGTAAAGGAAATGCTAACTGTTGCACGACCTATCTACTCTCACTTTTCAAGATCTGGAAAGGCCCGTGACCAACTGCAGCAGTTGCAGATACAAAACAGCCTGCCTCAGCACTGCTTGAAGCTGGAAGTTGTTACCCAATGGAACTCCACATTATGCATGGCAGAGAGGTTGTATGAACAATACAAAGCCATCTCAGAATTTCTTGTGATGCACACTAGCCATGACAGTTCCGAGGCCTCCATGTCTATGACGTCTGAACAGTGGCGCCTCATGGACTCTGTAATAACAATTTTGTGGACTTTTGAACATGCCACACAGGCAGTGAGTGGAGAGTCTGCCTCCATTAACTAATCAATTCCACTGCTGTGAGTGCTGAGGCAGACATTGGTGAATGTACAGCATAGCCTTGATGTTGCCAGAGACGGTGGTAGCAGTATGTTGCTGCAACACATGCTGACAGTATTCAACCAGAATCATCTCATTGTGAGCATTCAGCATAGTGACAACTTTGCAATAGCAACAATGCTGGACCCACAATACAAAAATGGAATTGAATCAGTACTGGAGGGAGGGCCTGGCATCAACCCACTTTGGGAGGCTTTGTCCCAAGTGGGTCTTTGTGAAATCAATGATTCAAGAGAATAGGATGATGCATCAACAACTGGACTTAGTGCGGCTCAGAGAATGGTTGAGTAATATTTGTCTGAAAACAGGCATCTGACAATAACTGAAGATCCTCTTTGTGTACTGGAGTGGAAAGGTCAGTGAATGGCCAGAGCTGACTGCAGTGGCACTGAAGTACCTCACATGCCCACCCTCCAGTGTAAGTGGTGAGAGGGTATTCAGCTCAGCAGGTGCAATAGTCAGGGATCATCAGACAAACCTGTCTCCTGCAAATGTTAGTTTGCTAGCATTCATTACAACGAATGAGAGGCACATACCAGCACAGACTGCAACCTCAGTATTCATACACCGGCCTAGTCATGGTGGTTTTGGTAATGTGGAAATGTACCATCCTGGTGGCACTGGCAGTTGCTGCCTGAAATGGCCCACCACTGACATAGATGATGACACAATGAAGAAAGACTTTCCCAGTGGTCAGACTTCAGACATAGATAACTGTGAGGGAAACTTTCTTTATGAGGATGATGATGTGGTTAATGTTGGCAGGTTTTAACTGAAGTTGTTAAAAGGCGATGTGCCACTCCGGACCACCACTACCACCACCAGGACTGATGTTAGCCACTGCACCACTGAGCATGAGTCTGTCCACCCCCCGGACTACCACCACTGGGACTGATGTTAGCCACTGCCACCATTGAGCATGAATCTGTCAGCCGCCCGGACCACCACTACTGGGACTGATGTTAGCCACTGCCACCACTGAGCATGAGTCTGTCTGACCCCCGGACCACCACCACCGAGACTGATGTTAGCCACTACCACTGCTGAACATGAGTGTGTCTGCCCCCGGACCACCACCACCAGGACTGATGTTAGCCAATGCCACCACTGAGCATGAGTCTGTCTGACCCCCAGACCACCACCACTGGGACTGATGTTAGCCACTACCACTGCTGAACATGAGTCTGTCTGCCCCCGGACCACCACCACCAGGACTGATGTTAGCCAATGCCACCACTGAGCATGAGTCTGTCTGCCCCCTGGACCACCACCACTGGGACTGATGTTAGCCATTGCCACCACTGAGCATGAGTCTGTCCACCCCCTAGACCACCACCACCAGGACTGATGTTAGCCACTGCCACCACTGAGCATGAGTCTGTCTGACCCCCATACCACCACCACCGGGACTGATGTTAGCCACTGCAACCACTGAACATGAGTCTGTCTGACCCCTGGACCACCACCACTGGGATTGATGTTAGCCACTGCCACCACTGAGCATGAGTCTGTCTGTCCCCTGGACCATTGCCACTGGGACTAATGTTAGCTACTGCCTCCACTGAGCATGAGTCTTTCCACCCCCTAGACCACCACCACCACCACCACCACTGGGACTGATGTTAGCCACTGCTACCACTGAGCATGAGTCTGTCCACCCCCGGACCACCACCACCAGGACTGATGTTAGCCACTGCCACCACTGAGCATGAGTCTGTCTGGACCATCAAACCATCAGCCAGAGACACAAAGCTTCTTAATATTTAAACCATGAAGTGAGTATGTGTACTCATGTTTGTTATGATGTTTCACTTCCATTAGTTGTATGTTTTGTTTTCTGTAGCTTTTCAGAGCCGCAATGGTAAAACACATACAGTACACTTATTTAGTTTTTTTTTTCCAGGTTAACAAAAAAAGTGTCCATCACTAAAACTCGGTGGGGATGGTCCTGCAGCTGTACCGTACAGAGAGGAACCTATGGAATATCCGTGTGAAATCCATTCTGGTAAGTATGAAGATTTTATTACATCTGTTTCATTGTTTTGGAAAGACCGCAGAAAATATTGCACACAGGTTGTCTTAGTTGACAAGATACGGGTTTGAAATGTAACTTTACTTGAGATTGACAGGGAGGGACAAATAGCAAAAATTAAGTTGTAAGAAGTCATTCATTTCTTTTTTTAGGAAACTTCCAGATGTTTTGTTGTTCTGTCAAAGTGGCCTTATCCAAAAAAGTTCTTCAACATCAGACACCCCCCCCCCCGGGCTTGGGCACACATGCAATACGCAGAAGTCATTTCATTAGATGACCACGACCATCATTAACAACTGGACTCCAGAAGATGCAGATGAAATCTGTGAAGAAGTAACAAAATAAGAAACCATTAAAGACAAACCTGCAAATATGATTCCCCACCCCAAAAAATACTTACTTTCATGTGCTTGAGAGTTATCCATTTCGAATTTCAACACAAAAAATTCTCAATGAGCACTGGAATGTGTACACCAACAGTTTCTGTGACCTGTGATACAGAATAATACAATGAGTACATGTCCATGTCAACCCCCTCACCTACAAAATACACAAACATATATCTATATAAATCTACTCACCAATGCTACTATTATTGTGCAGCCAAAGGGCACCCTTCCATCCAGTTGAGATGATCACATTGCATTTCTTTGAATCACCTCACAGAACACATTGAAGCAGCAACAGGATGCTCACAGTCATCATTTTATTCTGGGGGACTTTGTATGTGCTGAAACACACCCATTTCACTGTGTTACCACTTGTCAATTTTCTGCACAGAAGGCGGATGCATTTTGGGCAAACTGAAAAAAATCTGGGGACTCTGTGCCACCACTGCGTGCATGACTGAGTGCGCCATTAATTCTGGGGGACATTGTATGTGCTGAAACACTCCAATTTCACTGTGTTACCACTTGTCAATTTTCTGCACACAAGGAGGATGCATTTTGGGCATGCAGAAAAAATCTGGAGACACTGTGCCACTACTGCATGCATGACTGAGTGTGCCATTAATTCTTGAGGACTTTGTATGTGCTGAGACACTCCCATTTCACTGTGTTACCACTTGTCAATTTTCTGCACACAAGGAGGATGCATTTTGGGCATGCAGAAAAAGTCTGGTGACTCTGTGCCACCACTGTGTGCATGACTGAGTGCTCCATTAATTCTGGGGGACATTGTATGTGCTGAAACACTCCCATTTCACTGTGTTACCACTTGTCAATTTTCTGCACACAAGGAGGATGCATTTTGGGCATGCAGAAAAAATCTGGAGACACTGTGCCACTACTGCATGCATGACTGAGTGTGCCATTAATTCTCGGGGACTTTGCATGTGCTGAAACACTCCCATTTCACTGTGTTACCACTTGTCAATTTTCTGCACACAAGGCATGATTGACTGCGCCAGTAATTCTAGGGATGCATTTTGTGTGTTGTGTGATTGTTGTGAGCTCATGATGTCATACTGACATTATCAATTAAAGCAGCATTGCAAGAATGTTGTAACAATTCTGAACTGTACTTTTTTATGCTACTTTATATTGCCACAGCCACTAGTTACCTCTGAGTCATGACTTGAATGATACACTTCTTTTCACAATTTCTGTCTGCTTTACTTAGTTGACTACTTTTTTTCATGTATGAAAAAAAATGATCACGCCTTTCAATATTGTTCTGACCAGGTTTGTATTTATTTGCAGCTGCTTTTCAATAAATATTGTTCCATGGTGTCATAAAACACTGCCTGCTGCATAACTGTTAATTTACAACAGAAGTGATATAAAACAACTAACTGATGTAATGGAGAAAAGCAGATGAAAACAATGACAAAGACCTGGTCAGTACCAGTTTAAAAGGAATGCTACTTTAATTATTTCACACATGAAAAAAGGTGGTACAGCAGACTCAACTACTGGGAATTCTCATATCATTCCAGTCAGGATGTAAGTAAAGGAAGTTGTAACATAGCATTAAAAAATATAGGTCAGAGTTCTCAACAGATGTTGTGTTGTTCTTGTTGTGCTGCTGCTTTACAGAGATTCACCAGGTTACATAGTTATGGTGATGCACATAACCTAATATGTAGGCACCTTACTTCCAGTGGAATAATTCTTGCTCCACATAGTGCAATACATTTCTGAGAAAACTGCCCGTAATTTCATTACAGTGTGTCACGTGACAGAGGAATTCCCATTCAGAAAAGCCATCCACATTCTGCCCCCCTTTCTCTGCAATGTTAGGATGTGACACCAGGGGGAGCGTAGGTGCATGCTTCACTATAGTGAATGTCCGGCAGCTATCCCAATGTTTCGTTATGTTATAAGGTTCACTTTGTGGTGAAATGTGGGAACGTTTCCACTAACTAGGCTCTTCTTACTGGAAACGTGCCCACACGTTTCACCACAAACTGACCATTATAACATAAAGAAACATTCGGAAAGCTGATGGACAATTGTACATCCACTGTAATGGAGCACTCATCCGCGCTCAACCTGGCATCACGTCCTAACATTGCAGAGAAGGGGGAAGAATGTGGACGGCTTTTCAGAATGGGAATTCCTCCATCACGTGACACACTGTAATGAAATTACAGGTGGTTTTCACAGAAATGCATTGCACTATGTGGAGCAAGAAAGATTCCCCTAGAAGAGAAAATATGTATTATTAAACAACAACAAAGAAAAAACACACAAAAATAGTACAACACAGTAGTGGGGGGGTTGGGGTTCCAGAAAACAATCCCTTAATGTGGCCGTGGGATGCCATGGTGGTCCAGCAGCAGGTGCAGCATTGTGAGTATTTGCTGCTGCTGCTCTTGTATTGTGTTGACCTGCTGATGCACAGCAACTGCCCTCTGGTTATTCTCCTCCAGGGCCACCCACACAAGGGCAATGTCGGCCTCTGTTGCAGGGACTGTGGTGGGTTCCACTGCAGCTGGAAATCTAGGTAGTGGTGGTAGTAGAGAGGGTGGTGCTGGTGATTGTGGTGGTGCAGTTACTGTACTGGCCCTCCTCCTGCTGTGGTGGCAAGGCACAACTTCAACCCCAGCAGCACCCTCGGCCACTGCCACAGAAGGGCCAGCAGGTGGACACCTGGCTCCTTCCATGGCAGCCTGCCACTCTGCCTTGTGGTGGTTCAACATGTGGGTTCACTGGCCACCAGTCCCCAAATGTGTCCCCCAAGGCCACGGCACACCAGCACACCACACAGACTGCACACCACGACTGTGCTGTCTCCCCCCACAGAGTTAAAAATCTCCCACACTGAGGAGCTGCAGAGGGGAACAGACACAGTCCTCGCACCACCTATGTTTTCCAGGGGCACCTTCTGTGGCTGTGGAGGGGTGTTGCTGGAGCCCCTACAGCTGCTACCAGTGGTGATAGTGGTGGAGAAGGTGGATGCACAGTAGCCACCAGTGGTACTTATGCTGCCACTGTTGCTTCCACAGGGGGGAAGAAACACCCAGGAGTTGGGAGCAGTCCAACATCACATGACCACTTCCACATGTCCACAGTCCCCTCCTCTGACCATACCCATGGGCCAGCAACTCTCCTCCAGGGTCCATCCTTCCCACACAAGTCTCTGACTATAAAAAAGCACAACCACAGTCGATGCCTAGCCTTCATCCGGCAGCTGCACTCACTCTCATACTCCCAGACACAAACACACACACACACACACACCGACACACACACAGTCACACACACACACACACACACACAAATCAAAACAAAACAAAACTTATAACAAAAAATTCACTACAAAAAAAAATCACAAACACAATACAAAAACTAAATAAAAATATAGCTTTTAAAAAAGCTGTTGTTTTCTTCAGACACACAGGCAATAAAGCACTTTTTGACAGTCAGTGACTCTAAACAGCTCTCCTCCCCACAAAGCCTTCTCCCTCTACGAATGCAAAGGAGAAAGTGAAACTGCTTCTTTGACTCACTTCCTTCCTGCCTGGTTAAAGCATGTGACTTACAGTACTGTAAGCCATGTGATGTGTGGGGGGCTGCCTATTTACTTGTCACTTCACCTTACTTTGTGTTAAGGCATAATGGCCATGTGAAGTAATAATGATAAAGCAAAGTGAGCAGTTTGCAGTGCCCACTTCGTGTTGTGCTCCGCCAATGTGAAGTGGCCACTTTGCATTCACTTCGCAAGTGGATTAAAAATCTGCTGCATCTGTAGATACTGGAGATACATCAGTAGCAACATTATGGGAAGCATATAAAGCCACTTTACCTAGCAATATTATAAAATTTGCAGCAAATCACAGAAAACAGAGAAAGGCAGCTTGCAGACTTAAAAACAGCACTGACTCAAAAGGAAATTGCCCTAAAAGTACCCCCAAGGCTACACCAAATTCCCCTTTACACCTGGAGACTCTCCATATCTTACTGCTAGGAAGGCAGAACTGGCCATACTATATTAAGACTTAAACACAAATTTTGGGAAAGTGGGGAAAGAATGGCCAAATTACTAGCATACTAGCTAAAGAAGCAACAAGCAAAACTACATGTTCTCTCACTAAAAGATACAACAGGTAACTTGTGCCTATAGTCAAAAGACAGCAATAAAACTATAACAGACTTTTATGTCCATCTTTCCTCTTCTGTTACTACTCTAGATACAGTACAGTTGAATTCCTTACTCTTTCTCAGCTTAATTTACCTAAGTTATGTCCATCCCAAGCTCAAGCATTATACCTTGCAATAACTGTCAAAGAAATTACCAAGGCAAGAAAAGATCTGAACCCTAGGAAAGCCCCAGAAGGACATGGTTTACCCATTCAATTGTATCAACTCCTAATCCCCCAGATCTCTCCTATTCTGCAACGTATATATACTGAGTTACAACAAAACAAACAATTCCCACCGACTATGTCAACAGCTTCAATTACAGTCCTGCCTAAGCTGGGTAAAGAATATGCTGTCCCCTCTAGCTACAGACCAATCTCACTTACCACTGGAGATAGCAAAATTTACACTAAACACCTGGCTACAAGGCTTGAACCACTCCTGCCTCCAGTAATACACAGATCGGAGGTGGGATTTGTTAAGGGGTGACAAAGTTCAGATCATTTTTATTTTTTTTTATTTTAGTCTTTGGTAACTGGGTAAGGCCCACTAGGCACAAGTACCTGTTTTCAGGGGCGACCTGGGAGCACTGGGTGGTTAAGTGACTTGTTCAGAGTCACACAATATGCAAGTGGAGGTTGTGAGAATCAAACTCAGGTCTGGTCTGCTGGATGTACCAAGCTCATTCACACCTTGTTCCTCTAACCTCTAGGCTATACTACTAGCCCAAGTCATCTACACACTCTAACCAATTTCAGCCATTTAGCCACATCTATCCCCACACCAACTGCAGCAATAGCCATAGGTTTTGAAAAAGCCTTTGATTTGGTGGAGTGGGGATACCTGTATGTAGTTCTACAGCACTTAGGGTTTGAACATGCATTCATTAAGACTATCCAAGCCATGCACTCCTCCCCCAAAGCTCACGTGCTAAGAACAACCTTTCAGACCCATTCCCATTAGCCAGAGGAACTAGACAAGGATGCCCTCTCTCCCCACCCCATTCATTCTGGTGACAGAGCCACTGGCAGCAGCAATTAGGCAGCATGCAAATATAGCGGGCATACAAATAGGTAAGGAGAAACATTCACATTAATGTACATGGACAACTTGCTTGTATTAATAGAAGATGTTCACCAGTCAATACACTCTTATGACCTACTGCATGAGTTCACATCATTATTGGGACTGAAAATAAACCAAACCAAAACCAAAGTAATGCCATTAAACCTAAAATGCCACTCACAAATCTTATAAACTCTTATTCTTAAATGGAATTCAGACTTCCTTACTTACCTAGGAATTAAGGTAAGCCCAAGATTAAATAAACTTTGTGAACTTAATATATCTCTTCTGTTAATAAAGATTCAGGCTGGTGGAAACCATTCCAATTCTCCTTAGTGGGGGAAGACTGAAGCTATAAAAATTATTATATCACCTAAATTATTTCACGCAAAATCCCACCTCCCAAAAATAGTCTCAGATGTATGGTTCAGCTATACAGATAAATCTTAGGCCAATTCATATGGGTTGGAAAGCAGCCCAGATTTAGCAGAAATAATTTAAGGTCATGCTGGAAAAAAAAAAGTAAATGGAGTCTCCTCAGTTTGAAGGGTATTACTGGGCATACATCTCTCTATAGGCACAAATAGAAGCCCATGCCTTGGGAAATCACCTCCTCCCCTCAATAGTGTATCTGTATAACTCCTGCAAAAACTTTCAGAGGCTTCCTTCGGCTGTTATGGTATCTCTTAGAACTTGGACACAGCTGGGTAAATGGTTTAAAATGGACCTCTTACTGCATTTGTCCCATTATGAGGAAACGAGAATATTAAGATACGAGGTAAATCACCTAACTGGGAAGACTGGAGAAAGGCTGGCATAAAAATATCTATAGAATGTATTACTTCTAAACACTGCCACACTTCAATCTTTTCAGGACCTTCAACATTTGTACAGTATCCCCAGATCCGATTTCTGTAAGTACCTCCAGTTACGTAGTGCAACTTCCAAATTACTAAATTCGATGCAACTTGCTGCAGCCTAATATCAGGTTCATCCTCTGGAAAAGTGTCTGGCAAAATCAACTGGCAAGGTAGAAAGTATCTACAGGGATATCAGAGACAACATGCTGAACTAGACTATGGGTCAAATATTCAAAACATTGCCCGGGGCTAAATTAGCACTGCTCAGTGGGCAAACTTAGCCCGGAGCACAAAGCAAGCCATATTCAAAAGGAATAGCCAAGGGCAAACAGCCTCTGAATATAGCATGGGAATGAGGCTGGGCAAACTGGGCTGGGAGTGCAGGGCAAACTTAGCCCTGGAATAAGACTGCTCTGAATGTGGCAACCAGGAAGTGCAAACCACAACAGCGACACAGTGCACAGCGATGTGAAGGTAGGTAGAGTAAACTATGTGGCCAATGTGTGTGCCAGCAAATGCATGGACCCAGTACAGCTGCAGGCAGCAGTGTATGTGAAAGTACACTGTGCAAAACTGTACAATATTCCCGGCGGTGTTTATGCAGCGTTAACACGTTTGCACGGGTTTAGCACAGGGCTAAACTTTGCCATATTCAAAAGTGACATGCAAATAAGCCAACTTAGGTAGTCTGTGAGCAAACATCCAGATTAGCATCTCATTATTCCCTGATTTGCATGCAGTTTGTGCCAGGCTAACTGTTTAGCCCAGCGCTAAACCTGCACAAAAGTGTTAGCGCTGCACAAACAGCTTGGGGAATATTATATAGTTTTGAACACTACTTCCACATGCACTGCTGCCTGCAGCTGTACTGGGGCAACACAGTATAGGCACAGATGGTGGTAGTGCTGCATGCAACTATCACACTGTAGATCATGCTGCAGTGCACAGCAGACACTACAGTAGCAAGGGGGCCAATAGTGTGTGGACACAGCAATGCCTATGGTGTGTAGGGCAGTGATGATGACTGCAATATATACAGTGAGAGGCCCAACCTGCAGGTGTTTACTGACAGTGTACATCACTGTCATGCTTTTGTGAGACCTAAAGATGCTGCACCTCTGGCATGGGATGCTCACAGTGACATATACATGTCCGGCTTTGTGTGCTGTGGCAGTTGTACAGCTGTGCGGTATGTGGCCAGGGGGGTCATATATCATCTGAAAGACACACTGGTGTAGGGGTATTCCCAAAACTGGCCCATGTGCGCTGCATGATGTGTCCCAGCCTTGTGGCCACACCTGGTCTATGGCACAGCCTGGCCACCCATACTCTCTCCCCTCAACATCCTCCATGCCCACAGTGCTGCATGTATGTGCTGGCATCTGTTGGTGTCCACAGAAGTGTGGTCCTTAGGTGTGTGCTGTATGGCCACACTGCCATGCTGTCCACTGGTGGCAGGGTCCCCTCTTACTGCCTGGCATGGCTGGGACTGGTGGCAGATGATGGCATCATTGTGATGCCATCAGTTAGCAGCATGCTTCCTCTATGTTTGGCTTTGTGTATGTGTCATATTTATTTGTTAGAGTCGTGCAAAACCCACTCAAACACTGAGCAAAGCCATACAGTCATGCAAAGCTGATTGCCCTTTGTTAAGACAAGCTTTTCCTGGGGCGGTAATGTGCACCACGCTAAGTGTCGCACTAAGTCATGCAAAACCACTTTGTGCAGTGCTAGTCGCTGAATATAGCATTGTGCCTATATTCATGTCAGTTTGCCCCTTGAATACATTATGATTTTGCCCGGCGCTAATGCAGTTTGCCCGCGCTATTTGGCCTTTTGAATATAGCAGACCCACGCTAATCCCATGCTAAACCTGTGCAAACGGTTTTTGCCTGGCACAAAGTTTTGAATATCTGGCCCTAAGTCTGCTAAGGAATATTGGGAAGAGCCCCTTGGTAGCAGAATAACAGTTGAGGAATGGAAAACCTGTTGGAAAACTGCACACCTACCTGACAAAAGTTCTAAAAGTTGGCTTATGCAAAACATGATATTACACAACTGGTACTACATCCCAACTGCAAGCTGTCACTGCACTCAACATTAATATCCAGAGCCCACATATTGTGCTGTTCTATACCGCATGCACAATCAGCATTTTTGCCCTTGCTATCCAGCCCTTCCTTTCCTCAAAACTGACCCTGGCCCCCTCTAAACCTCTTATCCCTACGTACTATAACTATGGAAACGTTTGACTGTCTGAACCTGCATTACATTAGTAGCTTGTCTGTATGGTGCCATGATATCATAGAATGCCATCTGCTGTTGGTGTATGTAACCTAGCTCTATTTGCTTCTGGCACATCTGTACATTGTCTATTTTTTACCACTATGGTGTTGTACACTGTTATCATTAACCATTTATTGCATAATCTCAAATGTTTTGCATAATCAAGTGCAGTATATACTGCACATCTATTTCTTATTTTCCACACCACCCCATGCTTGGGGTGTGCATTGTCAAGCCATGCATGTAATTGTTACTTTCTGTACTGTTGCCACTTTGTGGCCCGGGCCAAGCCTGAAAATGGTCTTTTAGATCAGTGTACTTACACCATTACCAAAGACATAACCCATTTACTTCATAGCAACTACTGCTGGAGGTGCCTGCGACACAGAGGTGACCTTTTCCATATTGAATGGGCATGTCCAAAATTGAAACAATTTTGGACCAAGATACTACAATGCAAAACCATTTTACAAGTTTCTATTACAAAGGAATATTTTCTTTATACATTAGTGTCTAAACGGGCAGCACATCAATTGTCTAATCCTGAATTTAACTTCATAACTATAGCCAGTGTAGAGGCTAAATGTCTCATAGCACAAAAATGGCATACTACTGATGTACCCACACTATCTGAATTTTTAGCACAACTCTCTCAACTGGAACAATATGAACATATGTCTCATCTGGCCTTGAACTCCATACCTAGCTATGATGCCCAGTAGCATATGATAATAGCAACTGAAATTGAGCAATTCACTTGTGAGTGACTTAATTTCAGCACCTGTGATATGAGCTACCTTGAAAGGGTAGTGAAGTACGATTATAGCACCAGGTTAGGGACAAAAATAGCAAGGTGCTACGAGGGCAAAGAAATGGAAGGAGAGGGTTTAGGAAGTAAAAGGTATGTGAACTATAGTTTGGCAGTGTGCTGCTGAGCTGCTGTTCTGGTGTGGTGTTGCGAGTGGTGGGCTGCAATGGGGAGGTTCGGGGCTGGGCAGGGTTTTTTATTTTGTTTTTAAGTGTGCAGCACTTAAATTTTTTTTTTTATGTCTGGGTTTCTCCCCCTTCCTGACATGCACCCCCTAGGAGTTGAGAATCCTGATTTGGGGAGTATGGGTGGCATAGATACATTGTTGTTGGTTTTCATCAGAGAGTGTACACTTGCTGTAACAGCGATCACTGTTATTACATGGAACCATGATGCCCTGTAGTCCCCCTTTAACAATTATCTCAAAAATACCTCAGTGAGGCTAAATCAATCCAATCAGAATGCTCCAACCATGCCCAGAACTGGAAAAGTTAAAACACACAATTACAGTGTACTTAACCCTGTAAATCCTGCTTTTTGGTCACCACAGGTTGAAAATATAGAAATACTATGGACGGATGATTCATAAAATTTACAATGGAGCATCTGACTACCAATGACACCTTAAATGTCAGTGTAAGTAGTTAATCTTTTCTCTTGTTTTCTAGCTCCTATTTCCTTCCTTTCCTCTTTCTACCAGTTACAGTAAAATGCTAGTTCAATTGTGTTTACGCAACTGGATGAGATGATGCTTGTATATCTTGATTTATGTTGTGGGTTACCTCCTCTCTATCTGTGGGATATACCACTCTGTAGGGGTACAATGCATGGAACCCTAGAGGAGGGTTCCCCCCATAGATGCCATGGGAATGATTCAGTAAGCTAAAGGAAGCTTAGGAAGAAGAGCACGAATAAGACAGACAAGCCGCTGGAGGAGGAGGGGTGGATGGTAGGGGAAATTAAAAAGTAATCCTGGGGAAGCCCACGATGAAAGGCCTTATAAAGCATGATGGGGGAGTGATGAGGTTGCTCTGCCCATTGAACCTCAGGCTTAAAACCCTCCCATTCAATTGTGCTTACACAAATGGATAAGATGATGCTTGTGTGACTTGATTTATGTTGTGGCTTTCCACCTCTCTGTCCATGGGATATACCAACCTGTAGGGGTATGACACAAGGAACTCTAGAGGAGGGTTCCCCCCATAGGTGCCGTAGGAATGATTCTGTTGGTGAAAAGTAGCTTAGGAAGAAGCCCAAAAAGAATACCCGGTTGGGTGTCGAGCATTGAAGAGGCAAGGATAATAAATGAATTAATTCTGTAAAGATGATTAAGGGTGGACTTCCTAAGGTGAGAGGGGACAGCCGGGGCCACCATCCACCTCCATCCAACAGTGGAACCTAACTAATTAACCTAAGAAAGCACTAAGCTAAACTAATATTATGACCACTGGCATGGAAAAGAGGAAAAACCTCCTTTGAGGAGGAAACTTCTGGGGATCCAAGGCCTAGATCGCCTTCCCTCCAGGCTGATGATGTTTGATTTTAGGACGTATGTCGCTAAACAGAAGGATATGAATAGGGAAGAAGATGATGACAGGATAGGGAAAAACCCCAAAAGAAAGCACGGATTGAAGAAGGAACACAAGGCAGCATGGACCCGAGCGGGGTATGCTAGAGTAGGCAATGGGATGGAGGAGATCCATGTAAAACTCAGAGGACCAAGGGGTAAAAACAAGGATGATGTTGGAGAGAAGTTGTGAAGGCTTGAAAGGGTGAAGAGGAGACATGAAATGAATCTGAATGATGGTGGAGAGCAGCCAGCCAGCCCATAGCAAAGGGCAATGGACAGGAAGGCATGTCCTAGAGTGAAGATCAAGTCAAATTGAGGTAGCAGGGACCCGAGAGAGGTGTGCTCAAGGAGTAGATGTGATGCAATAGACCTACATGAGGTTTGGAGGAGCGGGTCGTTAGATAAGCTAGTGATACCCAGAGGCAGGCATGAGATGTTTGAGGGCTCAGGGTAAGTGATCGATGGGAGCAAAACAGACAATGGATGATGGAGTGAAGCCATGATTGGAGTGAATCCATGATGGCTGGTATGAGACAAGGCATGGTGAATTATGACCAGAGTCATGAACTTGATACATGCATCAGGAGGGCCACAGGGCAATGAGGTGGCATATGATTCATGATAAGTATGCCCAAAAGAAATATCGATTGTAGGCCAGATTGAGTCTGCTGAGGCATACTGACTGAGCGATGGAAATAGATGTGGACCTGAGAGGGCTGCAATAGGGAATGGAGCCCAGATATGATAGGATCCAGCCGACCCCCAGCAAGGGGGAGTAAAGAAGGAAGACAGGAACTGAGCTGCTGAGGGGGGGGGGCACCAGGCAGAAGCAGGGAAACATTCTTGTTATAATTTTTTTTGTTTGTTTTTTTTATATCTTTGTTCCCCTTCCCCACTGTCCATGACCAGAGCTGCCAGTATGGTTGGCAGGTGAAGAAAATGGAAAGAAATTGCTTGTTTAGGTCAAAGACAGCACATCCAGTACAGGTTTAGCTGTCCTCAAGATCTGGCGCATAAAGTATTAGTGAGCTCCTCATAGAAGGACACAGGAGACAACTGGATGGGGACACCATGAGAACATTATATTGAGGCAGAAATGAGATCCTAATTGGTTTGTACTGCACAGAATGGAGTGATACACTTATAAAAGTGGGATAAATATTATCAAAACAGTACCTAAGTAAAGCAGACAATGGGTTAAGGGTAATGAATGAAAATGCAGTACCAACTAGATGGGAAGCATGATGGTACTTCTGTTCCTAATGGAAACCTTTGCCATAGCACTACACTCTCCATGGGTCAGCCTCTTTATCAGGAAACTGTTGGTGGCATAACCATATTTCTGATTCAGAGGTTATATATGGAAAGGTGCGATTGTGCCACGAGGGAGGCGAGACTGAGGAGTGGAGGAGCCAAGACAAGGAAGCGCTGGAAAATGCAGGTGCAGGATGGAACACGCAGGGCAGAAAGTGCAAGGATTTACGAGTGAGGTGGAGCTGAGGTGGGTGGGAAGAAACACACCCAGAGCACCAGCGGAGAAAAAACAGAGCCACAACAGAAGAAAGCCAAACAAGCAGAGGAGACACAGAGCAGGTAAGAGGAGAAGCACTGGAATATCCCAAACAATGGAGCAGGCAAGGCAGCAGTGCTAGAAGGGAAGGGAGACCAGGAAGTGGCTGTAGAAAGCCACAACAAATCTCAGGAAGGAGGTCACCAGTATGGAGCACCACCAAGGAGGCGAGTGATAGCAGCAGCTAAGCAGGGGGTGGCAGCTAGGCAGGGGGAGAGAGGTAGGGGAACAGAGGGAGAGGAGTGCCCAAGAGTGCTGATGGAGAAGAGGCCAACATAAAGGAAGTCACAGTAGCTGCGGGAGAGATAGGAGGCATGGGAAAAATGAGCCAAAGAAGGCGGAGACGAACAAATGAGCAGCTGGAGGCAGCTGCAGAGACAAGGGGAAATGCAGCAGAAGTCCACATAGGTGGAGTAGAGCAGCATCTCTGGCTGCAATGAAAAATGAATCCATGAATCCTGGGGAGGCCCAGGATGAGTGGCCTTATAATGCCTGATGGGGGAGTGATGTAATTGCTTCACCCATTGAACCTCGGGCTTAATGCCCTTCCATTATTCATACTGTAGGCATTGGATACACCCCAATATTGTTGTATTCAGAATGCTGGGCAGTAAATAGCAAACTAGAAGATATTGCATGATTAATTTAATAGCATGTCAGTTACAAAAATAGCATATGCCGAATATACTAAATATACATACAGTTACAAGTTATTTACTTCAAGCTTTCCTTGTCACTTATGTTCAAGAGTCATTGCATCTTAATAGGTATGTCTGCATGTACTCCTGTTGTACTGACAATGTAATGTACTCGTGCTGCTTTTTGAAAACTGCAATAAAATATTTAACTACAAAAAAAAAATCTTAGAGGTATGGCTTGGAGCACCCAATACAACTAAATATGCAATTGGAAAATGAAACTTGATCTGGCTGAAGCCTAGGTTACTAAATGGTGTGTCTGGCCTATGTAAAAACTGAAACACACGTATAATGTACATGGTTAAGAGTTTTCTAATACATTTTTTTAATATTTATGTTTTTTTTTTTCCCTCCTGCATCCTTAGAGGCTAATCTACATAGCACCTTTTTTAAGTTATTATGGGGGAGTAGACTAAACCACATTAAAAGAAACCACTCTTTATTTATTTATTTAGTTTTTGTTGACCGGGTAAGTGCACTAGACAAATCCTGCCTATTTTCAGGCATGACCCAAGGGAGGAGGATACAGATGAATGCCAACTGACCTTGAACCAGATTAAGCTGTTGGTGATATTTTCAGTGAATACCACTACAGTGGTACGGAAAGTACCAGGATATAGTGTGTATCTTCAAATAGAAGCTGTGATTTCTATTAACAAAAATCTGTTTTCAACCATGGCTTCTATTCGAGGGTGACTAATATTACAAGGTTGCTTCTGTCAAGACTCTGCTGAAAATCACCCTGATATGTTGCTGCTTCTAAGGTAACTAACTACTGCTGTAAGGGGTATTTATTATTTATTTATTTCAATTTTGTTAACTGGGTAGGCCCACTGGGTCCTGAAGATCCCTTTTTCAAGGATGACCCAGAGTTAGTTACAGGTACAATCATTTGATAGCAGGAACAATATACATGGTGACAAGCAGGGTGAGAATACAGTGCCAACAGTGCAGAAGAATCATACATAACATTTATTGTTAGACAGCTTAAAACGTAGGTACATACTGACTAGATGTCTAACATTGGGTAGCTTAGTACTAGGCAGATTATCCACAATGATAACAATATAACCTCGATGCCACTCATGTGGGTCTTCACCCAAGCATGTTGTGCAATTAGGAAGTCACACTCAGGTCAGCCTTGTTCTTGATCAGACTGACCACTGTTTCGGTGCAGGTGCAGTTGCTGTTTTCCAACAGGTGCTCTTGGAGCCCTTTTTGGAAGGATCCCAGGGGACTGGAAGCCTGCAGGGCAGTGGGAGCTTATTCCAGAACACGGGTGCTGAATGAGTAAAGGATTTGCTTCCAGCAACTGTCTTTATCCTGGGTTCTTCCCATAGGTTTCTGCCAGAGGTCCAGAGTAATCTACAGTACCTGTTCCCTTGGGTATAAGTAGGCCAGCGAGACTCTCTGGTGGGGAGGGGGGTCTTGCATTAGTTTGAATGCATGGCACAGCAGCAGGTACTGAAGATGGTGGTTAAGAGATGGCCATTTCAGGGAGGCCAGTAAATCACAGTGGTGCCATCTCGGGTGTGCCTTGGAGGCAAAGTGGGCTATCTTTTTATATAGTGTCTGCATGCTGCTAAGCTCCTGCTTTGGAAGCGAATGCAGGACTGGGGCGGTATAAGTTAGGTTGGGGAGTAGGATGCTATTAGCTATAGTTATCCTGGTTTCTGGGATAATTTGTGGGCTCAGCCTATATAGTAGCCCCAGTTTCTGATGTATTGTTCTTGTAGTCATGTCTATGTGTGGTTTCAGGGAGAAACCCTGGTCCAGCATCAGGCCCAGGTGTTTGAATTGTCTTACTACTTCTATGACTGAGTCCAAAGAGGAGACATGGGGTAGTAGAGGGTTTCAGTTGAGGTGTAGTGATCTTGGGCCAAAATGATGACGTTTGTTTTAGTGGAATTGAGGAGCAGCCTATTTGCCTGGAGCCACCTCTCCAAAGACAGAAAGTCTTCTTGCAGCCGTCTACTTAGATCAATTATGCTGGATAAGGTTCTGTACAGCACTGCATCATCTGCATACTGGACTACTGCACTTTCCCCACAGTTTCCACTGAGGTCATTAACGAATAGTGAAAATAGAAGGGGGCCCATGATTGATCCCTGGGGCACCCTCTCCTTGATGGGGAGCTTTTCCGATATGGCCCCTCTCCACCTTACCTGCTAGGTGTAGTTGGACAAATAACTCACTAACCAGGCTAGGGAATGTTGATGTAAACCAAGGCACTCCAATTTAGCCACTAGCAGATCATGGTCCACCAGGTTGAAGGCCTTGGTCAGATTGATAAATACAGCCCAGGTGGGGTGCCATTGTAGAGGGCCTCAAGAACGTCCATGGAGAATTTAATGAGGGCAGTGTCCATGCCGTGCTTTTGTCTAAACCCATGTCGGGTGCTGGCCAGCAGGTGATTTGCCTCCATGTAGTCACAGAGCTGGCCACAGACAATCATCTCCTGGATTTTGGCTAGGATGTATAGGAGGGAGGTTGTCCTATAGTTTCCAACTAGCTCTTTAGGGCCTCCCTTATGAATAGGTAGCACTTAGGCTTGCTTCCACTTGGCAGGAACAATTCATTCAAGCAGGGACTGTTAATGAGCCGTATTACTGGCAGGGCTATGGATGAGAAGACAGATCTCATGAGTTAGGGGTCAAGCAGTCCATTGGTATGGTTTCTGACTTCTATCCAAGAGCTAATTGGTTCTAAGATTGATGTGACAAAGTTCTTCTTTTAAAAACAGTGATGGAATTCAAACAAAAACAGTGGTGCAATTCAAGAATGCGTGGGGCAGGCATAAGGCAATTCTAGGGGGTGGAGGTAGGAAGAAATAGGCTGTTGGTTAGCTAGGATCTGCAGCTTATCCATTAGGTAGGGAAATGGGCAGGCTGGGTGGGCAAAGCGGTCCTTATCTGCCGTCAAATTCTAAGGATGTCAGGGCCTGCTGAGCCCTGGACCTTTATGGTCCTCACTAGGGGGAATACATCCTTTGTGTGTGCTATCTTTAAGCAAAATTCTGGGTGATGACATTCTTGTCTGTCAGAGCCCTGCTGTTCTAGGGATGGGGGGTGGCTTTGTACTTTTTGAGGTCAGTGAAGAACCTATTAAAGGCATTTACTGCCTCCTGGCAGTTGCTGATGGATTGTCCAGAAGGAACTTGGGTCCATTAAATTAGCCTGCTGTAGAGGCTTAACATAGTCCCTTTTTTGCCACTTTGGCCATTTTCTTACACTGGTTCCATAATGTTCTATATCCAGTCCATTCGGAGGGGTGGCCAGAGATTTTGTGTGTGAGTCAAGCCTTATCACATTGGGTCATCAGCATTTTTAGTTCATGGGTAATCTATTTGTGACAGCACCCCTGCACTCTTAACTTCCTAAAGGGGTATGTAAGTTGTTCGTGGAGGTGAAGGCATTCTGGAAGAAATCTAGGACTTCATCAATGGTGGGGAGAAATTTGACTGGACTGCAGTCAAGGCCAGAGAATTATTTTTGGAAGGCTGCTGGTGAGAACTTGGAGAAGCCTCTAGCTGTGAAAGATCTTGGGGGAACTTTGGGCAGAATATTCTTCCATATACAGAAAATTGGGGAGTGGTCACTCAGGGCATCTGCAAATGACCAAGCCACCTGAATGTTGAAGGGATTGAATACCAGGGCCCAGTCAAGAGTGGTGTGGTTTCAAATTTTATCATTATGCATTGTGGGCACAGTGATGATTTGTGATAGGCAGACATCCAGGAGTGATGCCTCTAGGGCCTCTTCTGTCTCAGGGTCCCAGTTCAGATTGAAGTCACCTGGGATTATTGTTTCAAAGAAGACATGTTCAGCCAGTGCTTTGGTGTGCATCTCAACAGCATGGGAGGTCACTTTAGAGGGACTGGATAGGCAACCTATCAGTAAGGATTTTGCCTGCCCTGGTGGAAATTTTACAAATAATGATTTGCTGCCAGGGCAGCCAATGGAGGTTAGCAAAGCAAGCAACATATCAAGGGAGTTCTTGGTGTATTTATAAGTACCCATCCACCTTTTTTATCCACTCTGTCTTTCCTGAAGGCATTATATCACAGAAGATCAATCTACTGAGGTATGATGTGGGGCTTCCAGTATGGGTCATGAAGGGAGTCAACGGCGAGATTAGCTACTGGGGGGCCTGGGTTGAGTTGGATATCCCCTGCCAGGAGGAGTAAAAGAAATGAGACCAGTGTCATTACATTTGGGATCTTGAGCAGTATATAAGTACCCCTTTTACTTTCGGTGGCATGGAACATTAGGTAGCAAGTTCCATTTCGAGTTAGCCCATGCAGTACCCACGTAAAGTCAACTGCCTTGGCTGATTCTTGGTGTTGCAGGACTGGTCACTGGTGAGCAGGTGAGTTTTTTTGGGGGGCTGGAGTCTCCAATATTGACCAGTAGATGGTCTACCAAGATGAGCATACAGAGGTAGGGGGAAACCAGGACTGAAGCCCAGAGAGGCATTTGCCTGAGGAAGCCTTGCTTAGGAGAGGGAGACAGAGGGCACTGGGGTCCACCCAACATTGGAGCTGCTTGTGCCTGCCTAAGGGGCAGAGCTGAGTCACACAGAGATAAGTCAGTAGGAAAATGTAACAGGAGTCACTAGCAAATTAAGTACAGCAGGTACAATTTTACAAGATCTGACTTTGACAGAGAGGGTTTTTCCCCAGTACTTTTATTTATTTATTTATTTAGAAACATATTGGAATTACAATCCTTTGAGTCAGAGACTCCTTTACAAAGGCTCCACATCAGGTAACATACAATGAAAATAAAACAGTGGGAATACACAACAGAGAGGTAGATTTAAACATTTGTTTTACAGAAAGGTATCGAGAGAAATGGGTAGAAACTAAAAAGAATGAGTGCAACATACTATGATTAGGCAGGATGAAGATCCCTTGTCAGGCAGGCATGGGTTGAGGTCAAGGCTTTAGTAGGTCAGAATCCATTGTCAGCGGGTTAGCAGGTAAGGGGGGGCAGGGGAGAGGGGGGAAGGCAGAATGCTGCTGAGAATGTGGGTGCTAATGTAAGTCGGGACTCAGAGTGATCAGTTCTGATGGTGTCCTAACCTCTACCTTCTGTTAGTCACAGTCAGTGTGGTTTTATCTTTATCTTTGCATCCTGACTAATGCCACACCAGAAACACTTACTGGTACAGTATCCTCCATCTCTGTCACTGCTACCCTCCTCTCTCTTGTATAAACCCACTCACTCACAATCAGTGTGGTGTTTCTGTCTGTTTGGACCTGTTTCCACACAGAAAACACTTACTGCATCCAGACCACATGGTTTTCAAGCAAGTAGAGAGAAGTACAATGTTTCTAACTGCCATAAGTTTACTTCATTAGATGATACCTGATACTTCAAATACTGTATCTACTTAGAAAGGTGAAAGTAGGGAAGGAAGTTAGCTGAAGCAGTACTGGAGCAGCCAGCAAGTGTAGTGCAGTGGCACACCAGCAGTGAATTACCAACTTTGAATAACACACCTGAAATAGAAGTTTTGAGTAGAAGACACAGAGCTTCTAATAGAAGGAGGCTTCTAATCAAAGATATATGGTGAGTGAGGGCAGTTTAAAGATAGTAAACCCCATTATTTTCTTTTTTACATATTCTGTAGTTTTATTATTAGACCTACTTTACAAAATCCAAATGCAACAGGTTATAATTATTATTCATGATTAAATGTCTAAAAAAACAAAGACAAGGCGCTGCGTCAGCATGTGGTCTAAAAGCAAAACAAAATGGTTATATTAAATGTACGCTGAAAATAGAAAATAGAGTTAAAAATCTACGTTTCGACCTTCGGTCTTCTTCAGGAAATATCTAAAAGAGAAAAAAAACAAGATGATTAAATGTGGCCCACTCCAAGCCCTCGGGGGGGGGGGTATTGAGGAATGTGAGTGGTAAAGAGAGACCATACACAAAGTACACCTTGGATTGTTTCCTTAAGCTAATGCAATGGCAGGTCACTAAAGTGGGCATCCTGAGTAATACCAGGGGGAAAAAAACTATACAATTGGGTAGTTACTACAGTCTACTTCTGCTCATCAGTGTTCACCATACACTGGGGGATTGAGGAAAAGGTAATAACTTCACAGCTTACTGGTGGGAGGATACAGCACAAAATGTGGGGTGTGGTATGGTTATGTACCCATGGTAGGGTGAATATCAAAGGAAATGCCAAACATAAGCAAATAATATAGAGGTACTGTGTGAGACTGGGTTGTAATACTCAGTAAAAAAGCACAACACACTTTTACTTTCAATGCACTTGTATTTGAAATATTTGCAGAATTATTGCTAAAACCTGTAAAATGCTTGCTTTTAATCAGCTTACATATGCTACTGTACATTTATTTTGGGGGATAGAAATACTCCATGGGTGAAATGGAGTGGGAGTACCTTGAATATTCTATTTATTTGAATTAAATGGTGGATATGGCAGTCATGTTGTGTTACAACAGAAACAAATTCCTTTCATAAAACTAATATGTCTAACAGAAAATGAAGTTAGAACTTGAGAATGTCACACTGTATCTGCTACAATATTTGTACGGTTATGGGGCAATAAGTCTTTGCTGAATTAAATTTGGAGTGCAGAGGTTTCTGGGTTTTTTTTCTGAGAGATAATACATTTTTGCAGGATCTCCTTATCTGTGAGCATCACCTTTTTTTTCTTGGGCAAAAGGGTGATTACTTTAGTGGGAATCATTTAGTGTATATATATATATATATATATATATATATATATATATTAGAGGCAAAACCCGCTTAATGCATTAGTTAGGGTTGTTCCACAGCGACAAAAGTGAGGAAATTCGCTGTTAGGGTTGAAAACCCTAACTCCGAATTCACCCCCCGCACCACACACACACACAGACACACACACACACACATTCAAGTATGGGGGAGGACCAAGTCAACACAACCAATGACAGACATCCAGCAGCAGGTGACAGAAATAACAAACAATTGTCTAAATGTACTACGAGACATCCCCACCCACCTGACCAGGTACTGCATGCTCAGTGGAGATCAACAGCAAAACTGAGGCCATGTACACCAAACGTACACATCCCTGATTGCAGCTGCACACAACGTACCACACTTAGTAGTTGCATGGCCTTACCTACCGATGCCCCACACCAGACCACATCACTTGTGGTGGGCCACCTGAGCAACAGAGTTCAGCAAAACCAAGGAGTTGTACAGGTATACTATCTCTGATTATAACAAGGGTTTGAGAAATGCAGCTTTCTAATTGACTGTAAACATTGTAACAATCTTATGTTTAGTTTTTATTAACATACATGTAGAGCCTAATAATATGATGAACATGGTTTAATGTTGTTTAAAAACAGTTTTATTATGATAGCAATAAGCCACTCCCAGGTATTATGTTAATGGTTAGTTTATCACTGTCTAGCGACATGTGGCACTCGGCTATGCCTCATTCAACATTAAACCCCTACAGGGTGATTAACAGACCATTTAACATAACTGTTGGTCATGCCTTATTGCTTAATTGTCTTTATGAGTAGATACTCTCCCTCTGCTAGGCACTGCAACCGCTTTGCAACACAGTGTCTCACCCAGTTACACCATACATTGTCTAGTTACTGGAGAATGGCTGTGAATATGAACTCACGAAGATGAACAGTGTAACTTAATCATTACAGTCATCGAAACCCTAGTGTGATTATAACTGACAGAGTCAGTGATAGAGAATAACCCCTGCTGTCCTAGTACACTTACCCCATTGTGAGTTAAATCAATACTAAAAGACATTCTGTTTATATCTACACCATACCTACTTGATTCCTGTTGTACCACAATTAACATAGTTATCACTTTGATAGCATCAGTGACAGAAGTGTGGCAACCCAAGCAGTAGGCATACAGCCTGAGTATGAAACAATTGTTAAAAAAAATCACACTGTGTCCATAAGTGGCATAGATCACTCATTGCAACAATAGTAAATGTATTACTATTTGAATAAGTTAGTCATCATAGATGCAATGAGATTGTCTTTATCAGGTACAACATACTCAGTAAGTGCCTACAGGAAAAATCTATCCTATATACATCTCCGATACAGGTACATCTTTGTTGGCTCAGTAGTGCTATGATATTTGGAAGTTGCTTGGCCTGATCCATGCAATTACAATGTTTCTTACAAAGAATACTTACTGCATCTTTAGTATTGAAACACACTGATGGTCTATGTATGTACATCAGCAGTACACCTTCATCAGTAAGAATGCATGTGATACTGGCAGTACAAATTTCACAGCGCTGAACAGGCAATGCTTTTCCATACGCTTACATCAGCCTCTATGTTGAGTAAACCATTGCAGTAAATGTACTACTATGTAAATCACCTACTAAATGTATCACTACTTTTATCTTGAGCATGCTAGTGTCTTGTAGTTAATTTATGTGCTTCTCTTAATTAATGTATACTCACTAGTGTTAAAACCTTTCTACAACTGTCATCATGCACCTTCAGCATTTATATTGAATAACAGCACAGTACCAGTTGTGGTGTGGTGTGGGGCATCGGTAGGTAAGGCCATGCAACTACTAAGTGTGGTACATTGTGTGCAGCTGCAATCAGGGATGCGTACGTTTGGTGTACATGGCCTCAGTTTTGCTGTTGATCTCCACTGAGCATGCAGTACCTGGTCATCCAGCAGCAGGTGACAGAAATAACAAACAATTGTCTAAATGTACTACAAGACATCACCACCCACCTGACCAGGTGGGGAGAGGGTGAGGTGGGTGCTATGTCTGTAGAGGGGTGAGATGCAAGTTTCTAACCTAGTGGTGTGGAGAAGGATAGATTGATTCAGCACAGGTGGGGGAGTTTTACTTTAAATTCAAAGAAATTAACAAAAATATATTCACTGCTTGCAGGAAACACAAAGTTGGGAACTTTACTCCACTACAGAGTGAAGTTCACAACTTTATCTCAACTATGCCAACAAATTAAAAATTAACAACACTCCTAAGGGGAGGCAGTAGATAAAATGGTTCTCTAGGATAAGGGGAAGTCTAAGGAGACCACTGCAAAAGCAGAGGAGATTTAGGATAATGAAGATGATGATGTAACACTTGCTCTCTGGGATCCTCAATCCAAAAAAGCGAAGCCAATAAGTGTGACAAGTATGTAAGCCTGTTAGCCAGCATAAATCTAAAAGGTCAAAAAATGGGAAACACTGCTACTGCCTCCTTCTGCCAACATTTCCAGAAAAAAAGCAGCCACAAGCCACCCCATAAGAGAAAGCACTTTTGTGAAGACACCCCCTTCCGCCACAATAACTTATCATACAGTGAAACCTGCCAGGATCCAACTCAATACTGCAGCACCCTGCAGCAGAGCTACTGCAGGAAACAAAGCAACTCCAATAGCAGTTATTCCCTTTTGTCATGCAGAGTCATCCTGTTGGGCTCCATTGTACCTGTCCAAATAACTTCTGTGGTAATATTTTATTATGGATTCATTGAAAAACAGTTGAGGAATATGTCAACTATTTCAAATAAACCCCTATAGTTCACTCCCAGCTGTGATTCAGATACTGGATTGCTATGGTGCAGTTTCAGGGTAGAAGCGATTCTGCTTTTTGCACTGATTCCTGAGTTTACAGAACAGCGTTTTGTGCCTTGGCTCCTCTACAAAGCTGGAAGACCAGAACTGTCTGTTTAAATCTCCTGGGGCATATAATTGAGAGCAGGAAGACACCTGTGGTCATTAGAGCATGTCAGCTTGAGAGGAGGGGCAGTTTCCCTACAAAAAGACACGTGCTACTATCGCGAGCATGAGTGGCACGAGTGCCACTTGGAGTTAAAAAATCCAAAGTATAAACAGCTCACTTCTAATGTCATTTACTAATGTTTTTTGAAGATAAAAAGGAATTTTAAAGAGTTGTAAACTGTTGTTTGAGGGGTGTTAATGTTTTTGTGAGATAAAGAAGCAGATTCTAGAAATTGAATTAGAAGTTTTCCAGCTTTTTTGGGGGGAAAATACAATAAAAAAAATAAAAAAAATATTGTTATCTGCATTAGATATTTTAAAGCTACGCATCAACCTTTTGCTTTTTTTTTACTTGATTATTGTTGCTAGGTGTTAGTTTTTTATTTTTGTGTTTTTGTATTAGCTGTGATATTCACAATATTTTTAGTTAGTTGTGGATTTTAGGGGTGTACTAACTCCAGAGATATCTACATAAAGATCATGGTTCAAACCAGATGCCAAAGAAGGGGAAATGGACGATTTAAAGGCTCCAATTCTAATATTAATGTAGAGATTGATCATAGATCTGTACAACAGATGGTAAATTCTCCCATTGAATTAAAATTATCTATGTGTTCCACTTTAGATGATGTTAATGGAACTAGTAAAAATGCTTTGGATGGTTTTATAAGTAGCAGTACTCCCACTCAAATGCAAATAATGAACCAAAATGGTAGAAAATCAAAGGGATTTACGAACTTAAAAAATAAAACCATTCCAATAGCTAAAAGAAAAGGAACTATGTTAGGAGAAATATTGAATAATAAGTTAAGGATTTCTAATTCTAAGTTGGACATTATAGAGACAGTTTCAGAGGGTAGTACTGCAGTAAATAAAACAAAGCAGACTAAAATTAAAGATCATTTTGTTGAAAAAAAGCTACAATCTGCTCAAATGACATCTAATGACATGACTGGTAGCGAGTCAGGGGCTTCCAAAGGATGTCTTAATCAGACCAATAATCCAATTAGCCCTAGCAATAAACTTAATGAATTTATTGGGGACAATTATCAAAAAGCAGCAGCAGATACAACTTTGAGTTCTGTAGCTTTGAAAGAAACATTGGGTACAGAGTTGTACATAACATTGGAGGCTTCTAGGAATACAAGTCAGAGGGAATACTCAAGTTTGTGTAATTCCTTGGAATTTTCTCCTGATTATTTTTAAGAATCGAATCCTAAACCTAGGTGGCATAATGATTTGAGGAATATTGATAGTGCATTGCAGGACACTATAATTGGTCTCAAACAATTCACAACTCCTAAACAATCAAGGCAATTGTCTCAGGAAAAAAAAGATTACAAGTTAAATTCTAATACTACCTACCCATTTGCCCTTAGTGAGGATTTAAAAACTTATATTCAAAATCCACACATCGCACATATGATGATTTTAGATAATCTAATTAATCTTAAATTTGAATTAGACACAATTAAAGAAAATACAGTGATTAATGGTAGCAGAATGGACGAGTTATTCCTACAATTGAATAAAATAAGTCCTCAGGAGGATTTGTTTTCAATAGTTATTGATAGGTCAGATAATCAGGAGGTACTAAATGAGCAATTAAGACCAGATTTCCCTTCTATTGCTTTTTCCTGAAACTCCAATACTTAATTGAAATAAAAAAGATAGGAAAAAACAAAGGAAAAAATAAAGGTAAAGGAAGGTAAGAACAGAGATTTGAAGAAAAAATGAGTTTTATCTTTGGATGGTGTTTCTGATCAAACTTTGCTACAAGTGGATATGCTACACTGTTCTGTAACTAAGACAAACATGCACAGTCATTTATATGATAACCCAAATAATGATGGTATCTCTCCAAAAGAAAACAAGACGCAATTGAAGGAATTCAGCCCAATAACAAATCAGTTTGGGATTGAAGAAGTGGTTAGAGAAATACCTATCAGGTCATCAGTCATGGTTTTAGAGGGAGAATTTAAAGATAGAGGTAATACAATTAAAATGGCATCTATCCCCTCAATAAACACTGAAGTTAGTAAGTCAGTTGTAAATATTACTGACTGTGCTATATTAAATTTGTATGGTTTTCCAACTGATGCCAAATTGTCATATGGATTACTGAAGTAAAAGATTGTGAGTTTGTTTAGGGCAGCAACTGGTGCTGATATTGGGAATGAGGATATTATACAGTTATGGGAAGATAAAGATTGTGAGGGCGTGCCTTGTTTATTATTTGTAAGGTTCCAAGGGTAGCTAACCAAATTTGGATTAATAGGGAATCATTGAGGAAGCTTGGTTATAAGCTGGACTATATAAATAGAGACATGTTGAATAAAACTAAATTAAATAACAATCCACAATCAGTTCTGATTTTTGGACTAAATGTCTCTTCTAAAGTTACCGATTTTAAGTTCAAGAATATTTTGACTAATCTTTTCTCTCAAATATCTAAGATTCCAGAGAAGGAAGTTAAAATCCTAGAAGTAAGAAGGGGACAATCAGAATTGAGACTTGGTCAGGTAGAGGCCTTATTGGAATCAAAAAAATGAGTAGATATAATCATGGAGAAGGCATTACTACTGGACAAGGCTGGCATACATATATTACCAGTGGAATATGGGGAAGTTCCCAACTCCTTTAAAGTAAAAAATATTTCAGGACATAAGAAAGGGAATTATCCATTGTTTCTGCAGCTCTATAGGGTTGAAAGGATCGAGAATGAGAATGAGACCAAGCTGGCAAGGTTAGTTAAAGATCTATTGGTACAAATATTGCAAGTTCCAATGGAGGATCTTAAATCATTATATGTAACAAGAGAGAGAGAGAGAGAGAGAGAGTCGATCTATTTTGTGATACAATTATTTTAACAGTTAATCAAATACACTCATACAATTTGGGGTTGTATTTGGTGAAGGATAATGATGACAATTTAACAAAGGCTGCTAAAAATGTTTCACAGGGAAATAATAAGAGCATGACAGAAGAATTAACTAGAGAATCCAAGACTTCAGGAATAATATATAATATTGTAACATCTAATAAATTTTTAGAATTAGCATCCTGTGATGATTGACGGTACAAATCAGATTATTCCCTTGGATGGAACTGTAATAACAAGCTAGGGGGTGCTCTCATGGAACATCTCTGGTTTATCAAATAAATTAGTAGATAGTGAATGGGTGGAATTTATTTTAAAATTTGATATAATTTGTCTTCAGGAGACATGGCACTGTAGAAATTCAGATATCCACCTAAATGGTTATTGTATGTTTCATTCAAGTGGGAAAAAAAACAGAAAAAGGAAGGTTAGCAGGTGGGCTAATTACTTGGATTAAAATAGACAGAAATTCAGAAGTAAAATTAATATGTTCTAATAAAAATATCTTTATTGTACAAGTCAAGAAGAAAGGATTTTCATTCTGTTTAGCTAATGTTTATATCCCCCCCCCCAAATTCCAAATATTATGATCACTTTATATGGGCCCAACTAGAAGACCTGCTCTATAAAAGCTGGGCACTTCCGATTTTGAGGAACTCCTACTGTGTGGTGATTTTAATGCCAGAATAGGCAGATATGATGGTTATGCTGATAGCAAATACCATAATTGGGTTTATAAAGATTCTACAAATTATGTGAGATGCTCAGAAGATAATATAACTAATAGGCTGGGTAGGAACTTAATTAAGACCTTAGATGTATTTAATTTAATACCACTAAACGGTCACCTACAAGGTGACAAAAAAGGCAAGTATTCTCATCTGTCAGCAAGAGGGCCATCTTTAATTGATTATTCTTTTTGGAATGGGGATGTGTCATTGTGGGAAAATTTAATAATTACAGATAAAGTGGATAGTGATCATTTCCCGCTAGTGCTATTTTCCAAACAACTGATTTAGGGAATTGATGAAAATCATATTCAGTCACAGATAATAGAGATACATCATAATAAAATCATTTGGAATGATATGGTAGCTGATCAGATACATAATCTAATAAAAAATAGACTGGATAATGTATTAAAACTTGTTCATGATAGTGGAACCATTATTCAGAATGTTACAGCATGTTTGGAAGAAATTAAAACATTGCTAAGTAAACCATATATAAAATCAAGTAGTCGGGACTTAGCTCCAAAGACATGGTTTGATAAAGAATGTCATCAAGAAAAAAAGATATTTAATAATGTTTTAAGAGGTGTAAAGTTACAAAAGAATGCTTTGACCTTTAAAGATCTAAACAAACAAAGAAAAAATATAAAGCCTTTTTACTTAATAAAAGGAATGCTTTTCAACAGAAGAAATGGCAAGAGATGTTAAGGGTTATAAATCAAAGAGACTATAAATCATTTTGGCTTCTAGTGGCGAAGGAATCAAATAAACTAAGATTTGAAATTGATACATACATTACAATGGAGTCTTGGATTCTCTATTACACAAAGAATTTTTTTAGTAGTGAGTGTGGTAATTCCCGGTTGAGTCTAAATTACAATCTAATTCAATTTACCCCCTTTAAATTTGAGGAGGTGCTTCAGGCGTTAGCACTGTTAAAACTGAAGAAAGCTCCAGGGCCAGATCAAATTCCTTCAGAGTTTTTTTTAAAGTCACCGGTAATATGGGCCAAGCTTCTTACAGTATTATTTAATGTATGTAGTAGAGAACTGAGTTTTCCAGCATCTTGGAAAGGTGCAATAATAATTTCTATATTCAAGAAAGGTAATAGGTCTGATCCAGCAATGTATAGACCTATTTCTCTTTTAGATCACCAAGGCAAAATTTTTGCTAGGTTGATTTTAAATTGATTAAGAGACCAGGGCCCAGATATTCAAAAGACTTGAGCCACGCGCAATAGGGTTGCGCCTGCGCAAGTCTGAAAATGCGCCATTCTGTGATATTCAGCAGGAGGCAGTTGCGCCCCCCAAATCACGCTGAGCAACAGCTCAATGATAATGAATGTATGCACAACTGAAGGGGGAGGAACCATGCATAAATGGCACAGTGCGATATTTAACAACATGCACCTTGCGCAATAGGGGAGCAAGCGGAAGTTGCGCCATAGCGGAAATGAGCCAAAATAAAAGGGAGCAAGGGAGAGGTGCAAGAACGCTACAGGGAAGCCACATAAGAGCCAAAGATAGCAGGGAAAACTGGGCAGCAGGGACACACAAGGCCAGGCAGGAAAGGGCACGTGGAAGCAACAGGCACAGGGGAAGGTGTGGAGAGATAGTGCAGAAGGGGGAAGTACACTACACAGCAGTGAGGCCAGCACAGGCAGGTGTTCCCAGTGCAGGGGAAGTAGCAGCCAGGAGAGTGGGGGCAATACAGAAACAGCTGCCGGGGGGGTGAACACAAGCCAGAGACATGGCCAGTGCCACCATCCAGATGGAGGCCATAATGAGGGGGGTGAGAAGGTGGGCAGCAGGGGGGCGTTGCCATGGAAGGGCCCATCGGCGGTATGTCCCCAACAGGCAGTACCGAGCCCACACCAGCTTTGAGCTGTACAGTGATACCGAGATTGTGGGCTGGTACCACCTGAATCGGCCAATTCTGAGGTGGCTCTGTGAGCTGTGCAGTGATGTGATGCAGGCACCCACACGACAGAGTCATGCTCTGTCAGTGGAGACAAAAGTGACAGCTTGCATGTGCTTGCTTATCACAGGTACCTTCCAGAGACCAACTGGGGACACCACAGGTATAACCCAGTTGACCACATCATGCCACCTCACCCAATTCCTCAGCGCACTGCTGCCACATGCTGCGGGGTACATCCATTTCCCCAGCACACCGGCGGAGCGCACAGCAAACATACAGGAGTTCCACAGGGTAGCACATATGCCTAGCATGCTAGAGGCAATAGACTGCACCCATGTGGCCATCTGCACACCACCTGGCCCCAAAGGGACCACATACATAAATCACAAGGGCTATGCCAGCATCAACTGCCAGGTGGTGTGCGATGCCAGGGGACACATAATCAATTTCTGTGCCATGCACCCTGGGGGAGCACATGATGCCTTCATCTGGCATCAGTCAGCACTGTGCCACAGACTCGAGAGTGGGGATATCCCCACTGGCCACCTAGTGGGTGAGTATACAAACCACATGGACAATCATAGGGCCTGGGGGGGCATGGTCAGAGGTGACATGGGTAGTGGCCTACATGGCCCGGGGCAGGGTGATGCTGATCACCAAACTAACCTCCACCCTCTACACACAGGTGACAGTGGATACCCACTCCATCCCTGGCTGCTCACACCCTACCGGCGGCCCATGACCCCATCGCAGCAATTCTACAATGAGACACATGCCACCACATGTAATGTCATCAAGCGGGTGTTTGGGATGCTGAAGGCATGTTTTCATTGCCTGGACACCTCTGGCGGTGCACTACTGTACAGCCCTTCAAAGGCCTGCAGGCAATTCCTGGCCTGTTGCATCCTGCACAACATGGCTAATGAATGTGGAATAGCCATACAGGTCAAAGAGGGGGGACAGCGATGGGGACAATGAGGTCACCGGTAACAATGGTGATGGGCAGCCCCTCCTTGGGTGACGGGACTCCCGACTGCTCCAGCTGGCACAGATGCACTGGGACACCATCATGGAGGAGCACTTCAGTCAACCCAGGTAAGTCATGGGGCCATATGCAACCAACAGTGGCTAAGGCACAACACACAAACATGCATGGACACACACCAGGGGTGCATTCCATCAAGGGAAGTGGCCGAGCATGGAACCACACACAACCAGGGATGGGTGAGGTCTAACATGCCTCCGCAGATGGACACACACACATGCACACACACAATGCACCAGACATGCACAAAGGGTAGGAGGCACACTGACCCAGAATGCCACCCCTAGTCACACACATGTCCACAGACCACCACGCCCACTGCCTGTCCATGTGCGTGTGTCAGTGCTGAGCACCATTGCACATTGGTGTACAGCCCAATGCAGGCATCATCATGCACATCCAACTGCGGACAGCAGCTGGGAGGGTGTGCAGATAGACTGTGTGTCTGCTTGCAGGGCCGGGTACCCACCCGTGCAATGCCTGCTGAAAGACACAATGCACAGAGAGCAGCACCAGACAGTAGCCACGTTGGGAGACAGGTCAGTCACGTGATACAGTGCCCCGGCCACCACAGATGCATGGGCGGCCCTGCCAAGACCCGCCAGCACTGACAGGCTGACCAGCGGCCTCATGGGGTGGCACCGATAGTCCCCCAGTGGTTCCATTGCATGAACGCGACTGTGCTCGCTGCAGGGGTCTGCAGCACACCAAACATGCCTGCGCCAGGAGTGCTCGGGATGCCCACAGCTGAACTCGGTGTCGACGGGGGGGTGTCATGTGATGCCAGGAATGGGGGGTGGACAGTGCACTGCGTGGTGTCTGCATTGCATGGGCACATGACTGTGTGCCCATTGTGGCCATGACAGCAGTGAATGCATGTGTCTGCCTGTCAATGGCAGTGGTCACATCCTCCCGCAACCAGTCCATCCCTGCCAGGATCAGAGCAGTGCCTCTGCTGAGATGCTCCTCTGTCCACTCCAGAGCCGCACACAGTGCATCCACCAATGTCACAAGCCGCATCTGCTGGTGGACTGATTCTTGCAGTATGTGGGTGTGATTGTCCAAGAGGTCATCTGCCTCCTCAGCATCCTGTCCCTCAGGGTGTGTGTGGCCCTGATGCTCAGTACCCCTTGAGGGTGGGCACTGCACACCAGGACCAGGTCTGGGCATGTCCACAGGTGGTGCACTGACACCGCCCCTTGACCCTCTACCCCCAAGCCCATTGGCCAATTGCTGATGCTTCCCCTCTGGCTGCCACTCCCCAGGGTTCACTGGTGCCACCGCAGTGGCTGCAACAGTCCCACTGTCCTGTACACACACCAGTGCTGCCCCACTGGTGCTGACATGCACAGGCTGGGACTGTGATGACACGCAGGCCTCCACGGCAGCACCACCCACAGCCATGGCCGCAATGTTACCTGCTGTGTATCCATCCCATGGCAACACATGTCACTGCCCATGCCGTTAGCTACATCATCATCAGTGACAGACCCGGCACCAGCCTGAGTCACAGCATGCCGGCATCCGTGGATGCTGGCATGCTGGGACATGGGCAGGGCCTCCTCCGCACCTGTTCCAACAACATCAGTGTGGACAGCCAGGCGGGCCCACTGTTGCATTGAGCCACGTATACCTGTGGAGGTGGATGGGCCCTCCTCCATCTCCAACTGACTGTCCTCAGTGGACAGGCTCACCACCATGACCCATGCAGACGCCAGGATCTGTAAGGGAAAACAAAGTTGCGTTACTGTATGTGACCTACCCTGCCCCCCCAATAGACAGACCATGACCTACCATGCAGTGACGGGCTACCACCCATCTGGAAGCCACCACCTGGAACACCCTCAATGGCACAACGCTGCATGCTTCCAGCAACCTTCTCCTGTGGGGTCAGGTGTACCACCTCCGGCTGTCCCCCACCTGTCGCAGCTCGTGCTGCCCTGATGGTAGCCATCTTCTCCTTTATCCTCCTCCTGTCTGTGCCCGTCTTCTTCTTCCACTCCTGCATGGAGCGCTGGTGGCTGCCATGCAGGTTCACTGCATGTGCCACCTCCTCCCATGCAGCAGCACGGACTTGTGGTGTTCCCTGCCATCCGCTGGGAAGCGGCTCCTGATCCAGGTGGGCCTCAAACAGGGCATCGGTCTCGGCCTTGGTGAAATTAGGCCTCCTCCTCTTCCCACCACTGTGTTCCTCCTCTCCCACAACTCGCTCGGTCATTATTTAGCATATAAGAATGACAGTTGTTACCTGTGACTGTGCAGTCCCATGCATGTCCCAAAATCCACAGTCCACACTCCCAAACAGCATGCAACTCACCAATAGACTTCAGTAACCGACTATGGCCAGTGCAGCCCAATGTCACACTTTTATAGTGCAACCCATGCAAATGAGGCGAGGCGCAACTTTAAGTGGATGCAAATTGCAGTGCTGTGCCATTGAATGGCTGATTAGCAGTTTTGCATATGACAACTGAATATCACGCTGTTGCGCTTTGCGCAATTGTGTTGAACGTGCTGAGCCAAGGGCGCAGTTCTGTGACATGTGCAGTACACACCTCACTGCACATGCCCGGGTTGCTGATGCAGGCGTCTGCCATGCTGCTGACGTGCTGTGTGCGGGAAGCAATGCAGAGCACGGCCACCATTGTGCCAGTGGCACTACAGTGATGTTCACCTATATGGAGCTGTGGCATTGGGCCATCATAGGCACACTGGGGCAACAACATGGTAGGCCACTACTGGAGGTAGCACACAGGCATCCAATCATGCTACACGCATTGGGTTCCAATGGCGCTGTGCCTGTCCGTGCGCCAGAGCCCCTTGACCATGTGCCCGACATTTGCCCCCTAGGCGCCATGCGTCAGGCATGGGTGCACCACTATTGCGATGTTCAGTGACAGCACGATAGTGAATGGCAGCACTGTACCGCACAGCATCTGCGCATGGTGGAGCAACACTGCAGAGCACCATTTAGAGCAAACAAAGCAAGTAGAATGGCGTGGAGGAGGGCTGCACACTGGACCCAAGTAGAACTGGCCAACCTAGTGGCCATAGTAGAGCCACTCTATGGCCCACTGTTTGGGGAGGCACCCCTGGACAGGTCCAGTAGCCAGGTGTGTGAGGAGGTGGCCAATGCACTGGAGGAGGCCAAAGGAAGGGGGTGGACAGTGGAGCAGTGCCACCACAGGTATGGCGACCTGTGGAGGAGGGAACCAGACCTGCTTGCCTGACTGCAGTCACGTGCCAGAAGGGGCACAGTGCCATGGCCAGGTAGGTGTTACATCCGCACACTTTTATCTTCCATATGGGTATCACAGTTGTATGTGTCCGGAACATGGGGGGGGGACCATCCGTATGGCTGTGATGGTGTTATCAGGGTGGGGTGGGTGGGTCTGGCTGGGTGTGAGGCACACACCTGGGGGCAGGGGGACTTTGCTACAGGATTGTACTGATGTTCCTCTCTCCATGTTTGCACCACAGGGCCGGAGGAGAGGCGTCTAGCCCTGGAGATGTGGTGCCAGCAGGAAGACAGGGCCGCTAGGAGGGGTGACGGTCAATAGCGCCTGAGGGATAGGCCCGATGATGGTGAGTGCCATACCTCTATGATTACTATTGCATGCTGTATAACAGGGTGGGCAGTGGGGCATGGCCACCATCCATTGACACCACTTTCATGCATGCATCTTGTTACAGTCAGCACTGTCCAGTGGCACTGCATGTCTGGGAGTGCATCGATGGTGATCCATGCGTGCACTGGGTACATGGCTGTGCCACTGCCTTCACACCACATATCCATGACACTAAATGGCAATGGTGGTGCTGTGCATGACTTGGCCGGTGGGTGTGTGCAGTGGTCTGCATGGCTGTATGCACCTGGGTGGGCAGGTCTTGTGGATGTGATCACTGTGGGTGGCCACACACCATCACAGAGGCATGTCCCATGGTCATATACCATGCACAGTGGGTGGGCTGTATGGGGCTGTGCATTCACACCTATTGACAATGCTCCCTTGTCCTAGGTGTCCACCAGCTGCAGGAGATTAGGGAGGCATTAAGAGAGATCCTCAATGTGGCCAGGGCTTCTTTGGAGATCCTGCAATGGATTGACCAGCTTGGGGTCCAGAGGAAGCACTGGAGGCAGAGCAGCCAGAGCGGGGAGCGGGGCTCCCGTTGACCATCCCTTTGGCCCTGATATCCCCTACCCCCCTGGACCCACCCTCACACCCCTTCTTTCCTGTCCCATTTGTTCACCCCTGTCCCTTACCCACCCCACCTTGTTTGTGGCCCTCACCCCCAACTTTGTACATAGTATTGTAAATAGTTCCTTTTGATATTTTTTTATGAATACAGATCTTTTGATATGAATACTGTGGTGGTCTCTTATTTGCAGTGGGCTATAGGTGCCCAGCTGCAGTGGTGTACATGGCATCAGGGGTGGTGCAGTCATGGGTATGTGTGTGTCCATGGGGAGGTGACTATGGTGTGGGGGTAGCTATCAGTCAGTGTCTGTGGTGTGTGTGTTGTGCCCTGTGCACTGGATGACTGTGTGCAGTGGTCCATGGTGCATGCTCTGTGTCCATGGTGCCCCTGTCAGCCCATCCATGGCCTGTGCAGCTGACACCCTTGCATGTCTGTGACCTGCACAGTCTGCTGGCATGTCAGTGGTGGCTGTCCATGCAGGGCAGCCACTGTACCTGTCACAATGCTGGGTTGCCTCCTGTCACTGGTGTGGTGCATGTCTGCCTCGAGTGACACTGTGGCCTCCGCAGTTGTTGTCCTACCTCCATGCTGTGGCTCATGTGTGTTGCAGGGGATGTGCACCACTGTCTGTGACTTGTACTCTGGGCAAATGATGGTGGCATACAGGTCCACAGTGCCTGCACAGGGTGGCTGCCACTCCTGTGCCATGGAGGACTGCAGGTTGTGTGTACACGGTTTCCATGGGCCCATGCTGGGGGCTTGGTTGCCCTGCTACTGTGTCTCTGTGTTGTTGTGCCCTTGGGTATGGGTGGGTGTTTGTCCATGCACTGTGTGGCATCTGGTGTGGTGCATGCTTCCATGCACCACTGTGGGTGTCTGTGCTGGCTGTTGTGGCCAGTGCTGGGTCAGGGTGTGTCCTTGGGAGATTATGCAGGGTGCTGTACCACTGGTGGTAGTGTCCGAGGTGTGCCCTGTCCCATGTGGGGTACCTAATGTGCCGACACATGGTCAGTCTCTCAGCTGTACCTAGGGAGGGCTGTGCATGGTGGCACTGTGTATGCCATCATTGCATTGCTGTGTGCTGCCACCCACTGATGGGTGATCATAGTGGGGCTGCCTTGCATGGTTCTGTGATGCACAGGGTTGCACTGTCACAGTGGCATGTATGGAGTTTCCTGCAGTGGTGGACACTGCTCCTGGGCAGGGTGTCTGGGGGTCACAGTGCAGGGTGTGCTCTGCATTGGGGGAATGGTGTGGCACGGGGTGGTCAGCCCTCCTTGTGTGCCAGTCACAGCTTGCCAGGGGTGTGATGGTGCACCATGGCCCAGCTGTGGGTTGGTTGCTTGTCTCTATGGGCCAGTGGTTATTCCAGCCCTCCCTCAGTTGTGCAGTGCATGGGGTGTGGGGGGACGATGTCTGTTCTGCTGTGTGTTCCTCTGCCCATCTGTGGCATGAGTGGTGGGCCCCTACCTCCCTGGTTGTGCAGTTGCATTGCCACCCTGCTGCTGGGGGGCATCTCTGGTTGCACTATGGCACATCAGATCTGCTCAGCTTCCCCTCCCTAGTTGTGCTATGGCGCAAGTAGTGCGATATTCAGTTGTCAGCTGTAGGTGCAGGTTGGCCGGCTCAGTTTTTGAATATCGCGCCTCTTGTGCATGGGCGCAATGGACTTGTGCTTGCTTCTGCTATTGTACACTTTTTGGGCACAGTTTGAATATCTGGGCCCAGATGTCTAATATTGGGGATTTTTCAGAGGCTCAAGCAGGATTCAGACCAGGTTATTCTACTACTGATAATTCCTTTGTGATTTGGCATTTAATTGAAAAATATACAAAATCACACATGCCCCCACAATGCAAAGCATCATGGGCTGCATATGCAAATCACCACAGAATGTTATGCTGGTCCAACTTTAAGAAGAATTGCATGGTGCCGAAAGACCTCTCACACAGTTTGCAAAGGGTGCAAACAGAAGACATAGACACGTGTTTCGTCCTACCAGGACTCATCAGTATGCCTCGTCTGTTTGACACCCCAGTGGAATGGACCAGCTACCTCTAAGGCCTTACAAGGCATACTGATGAGTCCTGGTAGGATGAAACATGTGTCTATGTCTTCTGTTAGCACCCTTTGCAAACTGTGTGAGAGGCCTTTCGGCACCATGCAATTCTCCTTAAAGTTGGACCAGCGTAACATTCTGTGGTGATTTGCATATGCAGCCCATGATGCTTTGCATTGTGGGGGCATGTGTGATTTTGTATTTTCTTGAAACTTGGCTTCCCAGCCAAATGCCCTTTGGGGTAACCCTTGCCTCAGTGTTTACGCACAGAGGTTCTTTGTCTTCTAATTGAAAAATATGCTACATTAAGGAAACAAAAACTTTATGCGGCTTTTATAGATTTCAGTACTGCTTTTGACACCATATCTCATAATAAATTGTGGGGAATTATGGGAAAAAAAGGAATTTCACAGGAGTTAATTGCTATTATTAGAGAACTTTATACTTATACTTGGGCACAAGTGAAAGTTGGCAAAGGAGGCCAACTTTCTGATCCTTTTCCAACAAATAGGGGTGTAAGGCAGGGTTGTGTTTTATCACCAACCCTGTTTTGCATCTATATTGATGTTTTGTTGAATAAATTAGAGGAATCAGAAACAGATTCCCCAAAAATATTGGGGCAAAAATGTGCCTCTCTTGCTTATGCAGATGACTTGGTGTTGTTCTCATTAACTCGATCAGGTTTACAAATGAAGTTGAACATTTTGGATAATTTTTCAAAAGAATATGATTTACAAATTAATGATACAAAAAGCCAAATTATAGTATTTGGAGTCAAAAATTGTTAATTTAAATGGAAGATTGGGGAAAAATATTGAATAAAGTTAAAGAATATACTTATGTAGGTCTTCAATTTTCACACGAAGGGAAATGGGTTAAAAATACAGAGAAGTTGATTTTAAATCTTAAAAAAACAGCTAACTCATTATATAGGTTTAATAAAAATTATGGAGGGAATTCAGTTAAACCCCTTATTAAAGCTATTGAGGTGAAGTACAATGCACAAGCCCTATATAATGGGGAAATTTGGCAACCAAAGGAGGTAAACAAAATTGAAATACCAATAAATAAAATATTACGATTAAGTTTAGGGTTAGGAAAGTCAGTTCCCATGTGCATTATAAGGGCAGAATTGGGCATGGTATCCTTAGGAGCATACTTTGCAGCCAGAAAAGTTAATTATTGGATAAAAATTCAACACCATAAAAAGCATAGATTAACTTACTGCTGTTTAAAAGAAAAACTTAACTGGTTAAACCCTGGTCATCTAAAATCTAGTTGGCTAAAATCTGTATATGAAATTCTGCAGGTCACAGGTCTGGATTCTGTAAGGAAAAATACTGAGAAAGGCATTATAATAGGACTAAGTTACCAACCCTGTATCACCCAGAGATTACTGGATTTTTATAAACTTAAAAGATTTGGAAAAAATTTCTAAGTTAAGAATTTCTCCTTGGTTTAGAATAAATGATGCTAATCATTTTTTTAGACATCATTATGAAATTCTTACTGACCCAAATCAAAGAAGATTGTATACATTATATAAGTTACAGTTGTTTCCCAGTAATATTATGGATGCAAGATACAGGGTGGAAAATCAGAGAGATGCAAAACTATGTTCCTGTACAAGAAAAAGTTATGAAGATTTAAAACATGTATTTTTTTTTACTGTCATTGGTACAAGAAACCTAGAAATAAATGGATCATACCAATCTGTAGAACTATGTTATCTGATGATCAAGAGTTGTTATTAAAAATTTTGTTTATGACAAATGATGAAATTATTATTAAGTCCACTGTAAGATATTTGGAAACTATTGTAAAAATTTGAAGGAGCATTACAAGAACACAAACATAAATGCAGGGTTGATGTGAACTATTGATAGGGATTTTATAGTCTTATTATAAATGTTATGATTAGTATTTATGTAGTGAGAATGTTGTTAAAATGAAATGTATTTTTCTCTTTTTTTTCCTTTTTTCAGAATGAAAAGAATGTTGTACATTTTTGTATTTTTATCTATAAATGTTTGTAATGGTCTGTGACCAAACAAATGAATAAAAATTCAATTAAATTCAGGGTAGAAGCTGAACGACACAAAAACAGAAGCCCTAGCCTTTCACTATCAGCGTACACAAGAGATCAAACAATAATATTCATTCTGCTGGGACCTGGAGAAACTAAAATATCTAGGGATCTACTTAACAAGAATGTTGGCAGCTGCCCTGTGGAATAACCATACTCCTTTTTATTTGCAAATGTTGTAGGATCCTTCACAGTGGAATTTGTTGCCATTGAGTCTAACTAGAAGAGTGGAGGTGATCCAGGTGGTGATCCTACCAGGATTCATATACCTTTTTCAAAATGCTCCTCCCCGTCACTTAACACCTTTTGGCAATGGAAACAAATAATCAAGTTCCTTTGTGCCAGACTCTGTCTTCAGGTTGAACTCTCAACTCTGTTCCTTCCTATGGGGAGACAAGGCTTTGCCCTCCCAAATCTTAAGCTCTATTACTGGGATTCACACCTCTACTTTACTGCAGTTAGAAACCAAGAGGCTTCTCAAATACTGTGGCAAAAGATAGAGACAATGCTTCTCCCAAACTTGAATTTGTTAAGGTCATGTATCATTTGAACACACAGCCTGGACATATTGCAGACCTTAATCCATGACTTCAATATGAAGTCTAAGTCTGGATAGCTAACTGCAGTGCACTGCATTTAGTTCCCTTGCTTAATTTACTTTGTCCCGTAGCCCTATTGGATCCAGCATTCCAGAGGTGGAAACACCTCTCCCTATAATACCTTTACTAGCTCATGTCAGGATCAACTTTCAAATCCTTTACTGACACTTGAAAGGGGCATGACATGAAGTTGGAAGGGGGTAGACTAGGGGGTAACGTGATGAGGTATTTCTTCATGGAAAGGGTGGTGACTACATGGAATAGACTCCCAGTGGAGGTGGTGGGGGAAAACAAATTGGAGGAATTCAAAAATACATGGAACAGGCACAGAGAAACCCTAGAGATAGGAATGAGAAGGTAAAGTTGGAGATCATGTAGGGTCTGTAGCTTTTGCAGTAGGTAGGGAAAATAAGCAGACTGGATGGGCCTAGTGGTCCTTATCTCCTGTCGATTTCTGTGTTTCTATGTTTTTAACAGGAATTCAGTCTATGGCAGATTGACATCTATGGATACCTACGGTTTGATATTATTTTAATTCTCCTCGAGTAGTGGCCTGAGTCCCGCCCAGCTATAATTACCTCCCTTGTCTTCTGAATGCAAACCAGTGATGTTGAGCACATGATATCCTTTTTTCATAAGGCCCTGATAGACAGTACAGGTAACTTAACAGAATATGTGCTGCCGTGGTGGCGGGAAAAACTTGACAAGCCAATCACAATGGAAGAGTGGAACAAGTCTTGTCAAATAATGTCTAAAATTACTTGTTCCCACCAATGGCAGGAATATGCAATGAAACACCAGATTTGGTTCTTCTGAACACCTGCTATGTCAGCCCACTACCTCATAACTAAGGATGCCACCTGCTGGAGGCACTGCGGGGACACTAAATCCAACATAACTACATAATGTAGGTTTGCCCTATTTTGCACCCTTTTTTCAGTCACTCCCAGCAGAACTGGAGGAGTTGTACAGCAGGCCAGCGCCTTTGTCTGATGAGATGCTCCTATTATGGGTGCTCCTGCTCAGCCTTCATGACCCCCACTCCCAATATCTTTTAGGTATCCTGCTTACGGCAGTGAAGAAGGCAATCACTGGGGCATGGTTTACACCCCGAGTTCCAACCTTGGCAACTTGGAAAACAATACTCAATCAGATTCATAGGATGGAGACGATTAGTACGCTTTGAATGATAGGGTTGAACTCTGTTCTTCGAGATAGAATGGGTGGATGTTGCACATAATGACTAATGATCCAAACTTTGTCCCCTGATGTTAACATTGGAACAGGATGCAGCCCTCTCTCCTTCCTAGCGTAGAAGAGCCCAATATAATCAACAGGTCATGGGAGATATAACTAGTGATTATTCTGGTCAAGAAATATGGCCGGGCCTGTTTGTCACTTCTTTGCCCCCCCCCTCCCTTGGGGGGCTGGTGTTGTGGTCCTCTTGGCTCCCTGCTCTGTACACATTGTGACCTTTAAACTGATTCTGGGTTCAGGGAGGCTTAAGTTGCACATTGATTCAATGCACTACTCCCCCCCCCCCCCGGGCCGTGTCTTGGGGAACAGAGAACATAATTAAAACAACTACTCTGTTAGCCTGGAATGTTTTGGAGTACATCTGAACTATGACTGCATGCTGAGTTGTATGCATTGCCTAATAGTTTAACTTATGGATGGATGCAGACTTTGAAAATGTTTAATAAAGATCATATTTACAAAAAAACCTTTTTCAAATACATGTCAGCAACAATGAAAAGGGATCACATCACGTCACTGGTGGGCAGCACATCCACTTTAAACCCAATCATTTGTTGATCTTGGTAAAATACTAGAACAGGGCAAATGTGATACAAGGAGCACCTGCTATTCATCATCACACATGGCTAGGCAAGCAGAGGAGGAAGAGGAGGGTACAGAATAAAGTTGACTGAATAGTTAAAAAATATAATCTGACAGTTGGATTTAAGATTTTGGACCATCCAAGTCCAAAATCTGAAATCCTGCCATCAAAAAACCCTAACCCCCACACAAGTACACCCCTACCCTGCAGTTACTGTACATAACTCCAGCCCAACCCCCCCAGCTCTCAACCTCCCTTCCACCCAAGACCTGTGTGAGCACATACTGTATTTCTTTTTTATTATAATTAAATATAGGTACTCTTAAAATTAAAAAGTCCAACCAGTTGTGCCAAATCAGGAGCATGCCTCCTTCCCCACCCTAGCACAAGCCACAAACACCTAAGTTCAGTATATTTCCTGCCAACACACTAGCCCCTACTTCCCAACTCCTCTTACAGCTCCCACTTTAAAAGGATGTCCAAGGTCAAGTCATGGTGGAGAAGGACCGTGAAGAGCTGGTCCCATGGTGGAGCAGCTTCTGCCAGCCTTCAGTCCAGGTATGAATGATATAATGATGTCCTCCCATAATAAACCTGATTGGCTGACAGTGGCCAGTCAGATGCTACTATAGTAGGACATTGTTAATTCATTCATACTTGTACTAAACACAAGCACAAACTATCCCACTGCAGGACCATCTTCTCATCACCAGACCTCACTCCACATGACCAAAGCATAGGAGTCCTTTTAAACTGGGGGCTATGTGGGAGGAAGTTTTTAAAGGCTAGTAGGCATATTGGGTAGGGCATTGTTTACTGAATTCTCAGGTTTGGGACTTGCGCCAGGGTGGTGGGAGGTGGGAGGCTCCTGGTTTGGCACAAATGAGGACATTTTTGTATATACCAGTATTTAATTACAATAAAAAGAAGTATGTGCTCACAGAGGGCTTGGGGAAGGAGGGATTTTTGAAATTAGAGGGTGGTTTAGGTGGAGAGTTTGTACACTGAAGTGGGAGGTAATTTTTACAGAACAGTTGGCAGATTCAAAACCAGATTGAATTTCAGTATCCAAATCTGACTTGCAAGCCTAATATTTTGGATATAGGAATTTTGGCAGCTTTATCTGAATATCCTAAACCCTAAACTTTGGCTAAAATCCTAGATATCCATTTGACAAAATAGATATCCAAGCAACCCTACTATGGAGAAGGGGAACTTGATAGTGTATGCAACTCTAATGCTACATAGAAACATAGAAAATTGCCTGCAGAAGACTTTGTGGTCCACCCAGTCTGCACCATGAGGTTATATATGCCACTCCCAGGGTCATGCCAACCTCTTCCCCCCCCCATGCCCTCTTAATCACTTGACCAGCCATTTTTGACTATCTCGCCCCCTCTCATAGCACTCCACCATTTTTACACTGACCAGTGCTTCAGGTAGCTTGTTTTTCCCCTCTACCACTCTCTCTATATAAAATAGAATTTCCTCCCATTCCTTCTGAAGTTCTCTCCCACCAGTTTCTTCCTATTCCCTTCTGGTATTCATTTTGCCATTGGCTGTGAAAAGCCCTCTGGGGTCCACCTTTTAATACCCTGCATGTATTTAAACATTTCAATCATGCCCCATATTCCCCCCTAGCAGTATTCAATTGAAACAATGACACCCACACTGCAAAATACCCCCACAGTGAAAAATCTTGCTGGGTCATATTTCACTGTGGTGGTCTGCTGTAACCTGACCCTGCAACTCCCAGTATTGAGCCCCCACCCCAAACCAACTCCAACTCGGAGTTGGTTATTTAAAGATGGGAGGAGAGGTGGGCAAAGCCCCCCTCTGGAAAACACTTTCCCCAGTTGGGCACAATGCCGACTGTCGGCATTGTGCACGTCGATGTCAGCAGACAGTGTCATTGAACAGTGGTGGAACCCCTTCTGGCCTTCAATGAGTACTTACTGAGGCACCTCAATCTTTATTTGCATATCATCTCCTGTTACCCCTGAATCATTCAGGTCACCCACCTCAGTACTGTCTCTTACCTACTGATGTCATTTTTTTAGGTGTGGGTTTTAGAATTCTATACAGTACTCCATCGGCAGTCTCACCAAAGTACTATGCAGGGGCAATATAACCTTTTGTTCTGCCTTGGAATCCCCTACAATGCATCTCAGTATCCTGTTCAACTTTACTATCCCTACCCTATTGCCTTATTACACAGTGGTGATGATTTGAGCAGGTTGAAGGCTACCACCCTCTGAATCCCATTCCTCCTGTTACAATAATTGTCTTCTCCTCAGCCTGTATTATTCCCCTGGGTTTTTGTTTCCCACGTTCATGATGTTGGACTTTTTGGCATAGATGCCCAGCTGCCAGGCTTTTTAAGCACTTCTTGAGCCTCTTCAAGTCTTCCCTTAACTCACAGATAACTTCTTCAGTGTCAGTCCTACCACAGAGCTTTTATCATTTGCAATTAGGTAGATGTTCCCTGTGATGCATTCACCTATGTTGCTAAAAAAAAAAGTTAACGAGCACCTGCTCTTGCAGCGATCCTTGCAGTACCCCACTTGTGACTTCCTCCAGCCCCAAGAATTCCCATTTAATGATCTCTCTCTTTGTCCTCCCCAGACAATTTTACACCTACAGTATGTTGTAGTTTGATCCTTACCCCACTCCGTTGATTAACTAATCTCCTATGTGAAACTGAGTTGAAAGCCATGCTAAAATCAAGGTACAGAATGTCAGCTGCCTATCCTTTATCTAGTGTCCTCATTTCAAAGTCAAAATCATCCTGTCAAATTTGCATGACAGGTCCTTTCTGACACAACACCATGCTTTCAGCTATCTTGTAGTCCATTTTCAACCTGAGAACTCCATCAGTCTTTCTCTGATAACGGATTCCATTAGTTTTCCAGCAATTGACATTAAACTTACTGGTCTGTAGTTTCTTGGCTTGTCTTTACTACCACTTTAGTGCAGTAATACCACATTTTCTTTTCTCCAGGACACTGGCACCTCTCCAGTCTCCAAGGAGTAATTAAAGAGTTCCATCAGGGGCTCAGACAGTACCTGTTCTATCTCCTACAGCACCCTGGGTGCAGACTGTCTGGCACTAAAGACATTTTTACTCTCAGTGTCTCAACTACCCTTCATATCCTGTCAGTGGGAACTGGTGCAATACACAATTTTGTCCCCCCCCCCCTTTCTGGTCTAGAGTTATTTTTTTGCTGAGGCAAAGTCGCTTCCTTTTCTTGTTTAAATACTGAGCAAAAGTAATCATTCAGCATTTCTGCTGTCTTCCAACCCCTCCTCCTGTTTCAGTTTGACAATGCCTTCCTTTGTTTTCCTTTTTTTTCTGTTATGTAACAAAAGAAGGAATTGTCTTTTCCATAACTTGTTTCATAATCCTGTGTTTTTTGTCAGCCTTAGCTTTCTGCACCACATTTTTAGCTTCCTTTAACTTAACAAGGTATACAGTATGTACTCATAACTATGAAGCTCTTAAATGTGCACCTTTCTTCCCTTCACTTCACCCTCCTCTGTGAACCAGATTTATTTTCTGTTATGTACCTTTTACTTAGGAGGCAGTATGGTGCAGTGGTTTAAGGCTTTGAGCTACAAATCTGGAGACCTGGGTTTGAATCCCACAGCCCCCACTTGCATACTGTGACCCTGAGCACGTCGCCTAACTTCCTCGTGCTCCCAGGTTGCACCTGCAAACAAGCTTTCAGCTTAGTGCATCTTAATTGTTAAAAAAAAACAACCTTTTCCTGACCTATCAAAAGCAGGAGCTGCTGATCTCCTCTAGGCTATCCTTAATGATGACCCATTTTCCCCTTCTCCCTTACTACTTCTATTCCCTTCAGCCTTCTTCTGAGTTTCTCATGCAGTTCTTTAGAATTAGGACATATGAAATCAAGGACCCTAGTTTTGGATTTTGAGTATTCTTTGTCAAGCTTTATAGCAAAGCATGCTGATAGTTAATCACTAGTACACTGTTTACTCCCCTGTTCTGATACTTAGACAAAGTATTTGTCAACACAAGATCCAGGTTGCTATTTCCCTCATTCACTCCTAGACCATTGTATCAGGAAACCCTCCTGGAATATATCCAAAAGTGCCTAGCCTCTGCTTCTGCTAGCCTTCTGGATGCACCAGTATACAGTATGTCAGGTAGATTGAAATCTGTGACGTCACATCCCCAAGAACCACTGCCCTTCTAATTTCCTCTGCTAGTTTCTTATCAACACCCTCTTATTAATTAGTGGGCCTGATGCCACACCAATCTTATTTTCTTGTCCATCCCAGCTACCAACTGCACCGAGAGAATCTCTGTCACATCCCCTTCCCAAGCTGTTACGGTATGTCCCTTGTGGCCCTTATACCATCTCTGTATAGGGCCTACCCTCCTCCCCTGTCCCCATCTTAATCCTTCCTGAAGTTTAAATGTACTGGAACAGTGAGGTCCCAGTTGTGGTGCACAGTTGCCCACATTTCTGGAACCGCCATTAAGTCTAGGTGTACAGTACTTCCATAGCCAGCAACTGTAGAGAACCCATATTATTGCCCAGACTCCTGGAATTGATGTGTATGGCTTCCTATACTAGTTTATGGTTTCCCTTAATGTGTGTGTTTGTGTGAAAGAGCTTCCTCTGATCAATGATTCACTATCCATTTGTTCCATATTCTTGTATAGCATTTTAATATGCATTAAGATTTTGTGTCCTTCCATCCATTTCTGCAGTTATCACCTACTATTCCCTCTCCTACCTTTACAGTATTAACCTGGGGGGGATATGGCTTCTGCCATGTGAAAGCTTAAAGTCCTACTCCCCAGCCTAATTTAAATATCGTATTACCTACTCATCCATCTTCCTCCCCAGTGCCCTGGTTCATACTCCACTAAGATGAAAGCACTCCTCCACAAACAATGCCTTATCCACCCTGATGGTTCCCAACCCCAATAAACCCAAAAGCCAGCTCCCTGTACCAACCCTTTAGCCATGTGTTGAAGTACACAATACTAGCTTTCCTGGACAGGGTAGCACATGGCACCAGCAGCACTTCAAAGAAGCTGAGGTAGCTGTCTTCCCTAGCCTCTTTCCCAGTACCCTGAACCTGCCCTATATTACCACTACCCTATTATCTTCCAGATCTCTGGTCTTCAAGTGAATCACAAAGACTGGCCTCCCAGCACTCCTGTTATCTACCCAGATCAAGGTCTGGATTGTGAGTAGCATCTTCACTGTTGTCATACATGAAAGCACACCACCTGTTGCCTGCTAGGTTTCAAGTCATATACCAGCCTCCCTGCCTCTCTTACAACTAAATCTGTCAGCATTAAAACTCTACTCCCTCCATTTTTCTTCCCATACTGACTTGCCCCCCTGCCCCAAACAGGCTCCTCCTGTAAAGATTAAGCCACACCACTAGGCTCCTTCTGCATGCATTGTGCCCTAGATACCTGAGTTGGAGCCCGCTGTGTGCTTCTAGGCTGGAATCCATGGGTTACAACTCTTTCCAGTGACACCTGGGCTAAAAACTGTTTCCTTTTCACCATTTTCTCTGAAATGCCTTTAACAGTAAATCAAAGAAGAAATCAACTTCTTTTTGTCATCACAACTGGAGCTGCCTTTATGTAGTTGTGGCCATCTTCAGTCATATACCACTGCTGGTTAAGCACAAATTCTGGTCAGGGAAAGTTATTTCAACAGCCATCAATAGTGCAGTCATTGACACATTTCACAATGTTGCCCCATAATATATGTCCAAGGAACTCAGTGTTGCCACAGCAGAAATGTTTGAGGTTGATCTCTGGGTAGAGCAAGTAGAGGTCTCCCAAGATAACATTGTTTCTCTGTGAAGAAAAGAGAACCTAGAGCAGACACAGGTTGTTCAAAAAGGTGTACATGTTAGAAAGAGGTGCAAAGAAATGCATCCACACTGATTTATGAAAATATATTTTATTATTCCTCAAGTTCCTAGCATTCAAAATGACTACACACTGTAAACCAACTGGTGTCTCACAGTTACATTCACCACTTTTTTCAAGGCTGATGGTCTTTAGTAAATTAAATCAAACTGAATATTTCACTCTACAGATGTAATCTCCATGGATAGTAAAGTATGCAATGACCCTGTACTTTTTTTTTAATTGTTTGGTAACCAGGTAAGGTTCACTAGGCACAAGTGCCTGTTTTCAGAACTAGGAGCACTGGGGAGGTTAAGTGACCTACTCAGAGTCACACAGTATTCAAGCAGAGGTTGTGGGGATCAAACTCAGGTCTGCTGGATGCACTGTACCAAGCTCACTTGCAGCTCATTACTCTAACTTCAAGGCTATACTGCCAGCCCCAATAGAAGATGCCTTTAGTTCTACCTTAAGAGACCAGTCACAATACAATCTACTGCTCTCTAAAAATTCTCCTAACACTGAAAATAATGAGCAATGAACTGATCTCCCATTAAGGTCTCCCACCTTCTTCCTATGGGCTATCACTATCAAAGAAACATTCAATTTACTGACCAGCCAGTTCACAGACAAAGGGGCAGGCAGTGATAGACTTGAACAAACCCAAGTTCCTGAAGCTGTCTTTTACTGTAACATAATTTCCCAACTTCTAACCAAAAGCTTTAATCTCTCCCTAACCCCCAAAGTTGTGCCCAGTAGCTGGAAAATGGCAAGGGGTACACCAGTCTTTAACTGGGGTAACCCTTATTTAACAGAACATAACCACCCAACCTCAGTATTCTTCTCCCAAAATAAAGTGCTGGAAAAAAAATGTATCCAAACATGCAGCTGCTCACATGCTCAAGTATAACCTTCTATTTCATCAGTAGCATGGTTTTATGCCTGACCATAATACAAGCACTGCACTGGCCAAGTTCACTAACAATGTAAATGAAGCCATGGACCATACCCAATTAACAGGGGCCATATTCTTGGGTCTTACCAAGACTTTCAACCTAATGGACCATGAAATACTGTCTGGGAAGATAATGGTCATTAGTGTCTCCCCCTCCTCACTAAAGGGGCTTGTTAACTAGTTGATGAGCAGAATCATACAGCAAGGCATCAAGGATGCAGGAGTGTATAGGGAGGCATTTCGACAGTAGGAAAAGTGAGCCAATTCTGCAACTGTTCAGATGCCCAGTGAAGAACTGTGCCCAGTTTTCAAATCCTCACCTTAGGAAATGCATTGACAGACTAGAGTCAGTACAGTGACAGGACACCAAGATGATTCAGGGCCAGTAGGGCAGATCCTATGAGGATCATCTGGATGTCCTAAATATGTACTCATTGGAGGCCTGGCAGGTGTGGGGGGAGGAACACAACTAAAACCTAAACATTTCTTAGTGGTATAAACAAGGTGAATAGCAAGGAAAATATATAATATAACATGAAAGATTTTATTGATTTTCCACAGAATTTATAACTGGTAATGAACAGGGGAAAAAAAAACACACTGTAAGGAACAATGCAGAGACACAGTTGCACCTGTGCTGATCTAAACCTTAGAAAAACTAATACAACATGTAAACAATAGTGGTAGGCACATACTACAGAAAAAAAAAGAAAACAGATTTCTCCATGTAGTAACTGTACAAAAACTACTTATAAGACAAAAGACCCATACCCTAGTTCTGTAGTATCCCATTCAACTGTACCTAGATAGCAGTAAAGTAAAGTATTCCAACATAAGCATTGTATATACAGTGGCGTAAAAAAGTATTTGCCCCCTTCCTGATTTTCTCTATTATTGCATATTTGTCACACTGGATGTTTTCAGGTCTTTAGAGAAAATGTAATATTAGATAAAGGGAACCTGAGTGAACAAATAACACTTGTTTTTTTTTTTAATTTCACTTATTTAATGAAAAAAAGTTAACCAACACCAACTGGCACTGTGTGAAAAGCAATGCCCTCACACTTAATAACTGGTTATGCCTTATTTAGCTGCAATGACTGCAACCAAACACTTCCTATAATTCAATATCAGTCTTTCACATCGCTGTGGAGGAATTTAACCCACTCTTCCTGCATGAACTGCTTTAATTCAGTAACATTTGGTAGGTTTTGAGCATGACCTGCTCGTTTCAGGTCCTGCCACAGCATCTCTATTGGGTTTAAGTCTGGACTTTGACTAGGCCATTCCAAAACTTTAATTTTACTTCTTTAGCCATTCTGATGTGGACTTGCTTTTGTGTTTTGGATCATTGTCTTGCTGCATGGCCCAACTACGCTTCAGCTTCAGCTGACGGAAGGATGACCGGACATTCTCTTAAGAATTTTCTGGTACAGAGCAGAATTCATGGTTCCTTTAATTATGGCAAGTCATCCAGGTCCTTAGGCAGCAAAGCATCCCCACACCATCACTACCACCACCATGTTTGACTGTTGGTATGGTGTTCTTACTGTGGAATGCTGTGTTTGCTTCTACGAGACATTATGGGATCCATGTCATCCAAAAAGTTCCACTTTGGACTCATCTGTCCATAGAACATTTTCCCAAAAGGCTTGTGGATCATCCAGGTGCTTTTGGCAAATGAGAAGGCAGCATTTATGTTCTTCTTGCTTGCAGTGTTCCATGTACTACTCTCACATGAAGCCCATTTTGCCCAGTCTCTTTCTGATTGTGGGGTCATGAACACTGACCTTAGCTGAGGCAAGAGAAGCCTGCAGTTCTTTGGATGTTGTTTTAGGATCCTTTGAGACTTCCTGAATGATTTTACGCTGCGCCCTTGGAGTAATTTTGTGCAGCCGCCCCTCCTGGGAAGATTCACTACTGTTCCAAGTGTTCTCCATTTGGAGATTATGGCTCTCACTGTGGTTTGATGGAGTCCCAGAGCCTTAGAAATAGCTTTGTAACCCTTTCCAGACTGATAGAGGGCAACACATTTTTTTCTGATCTTTTCAGGAACTTTCTTTGATCATGGCATAATGTGCTTGTTGAATCTTTGTGCTGGCAACGTGACTCTGATAGTAAGGGTCAAAATAAGTGAGATTTATATTGAGCAGGGCTGGCTGTAATCAAGCCTGGCTGTGTTCAATCAGCTGACTCTAATTATCCCTTTAATTGGGTTGATTTAACTAGGGGGCAATTACTTTTCACACAGTGCCCGTTGGTTTGGTTAACTTTTTTCATTAAATAAATGAAATAAGTAAAAAAAAAAAGTGTTAGTTGTTCACTCAGGTTCCCTTTATCTAATATTATATTTTGTCTAAAGACCTGAAAACATCCAGTGTGACAAATATGCAATAATAGAGAAAATCAGGAAGGGGGCAAATACTTTTTCACGTCACTGTAAGTGTCACAAAATAAATGGTGGAGGGTATCATCCCATTCCAAGGGGAATGGGGTATGAACTCTGAGGGACTGGGCAGGTGTTAAAACATTCAACTAGGGGGGTTGCCAGGCAGTGGAGGGAGAACAGAGCAGAGATGAGAAGGTAAATAGGCAACCCATTTTTTCTTGTATTTGAACATCTGATTAAGCGTGGAGTAGGAAAGATGCTCAGAAATAGCCAGCTTAGCAATAGCATCATGCCAAGTCAGTACAGGGAGGGCTGCAGTTGTTTCCATTTCACAAGGATTGCCCTCTTGGCTTCCATTAAATATGACATAACCCAGGCTGTCAGAGGGCCAGGGAGTGGATCTAGGGGGAATAAGTCCCCAAACAGCAACAAAGAGGAGGAAAGGGAGATTCTGCTACCTACTATCCTTGAGCAGTCATCTAAAACTACTGACCAGAAGTGGGAGAGGGATGGACAGAACAATAACACATGAAGCAGATTGGCAGGGCTATGTGGACAAGGCCAACATCTGGTGTTGAGAAGGAGACCAATGGTTTGTAGTCTGACTGGTGTGCAGTACCAATGCAGGAGAATCTTGAGTTGCAGGAGCTGACTTCTAGAGTCATGATACCTTAGACATGCATTCTTAAGACACTCAGACCATGTCTCAGAAGAGATGTTGGTCTGGATATCCTGAGCCCACTTAAGTCTACAATCATCCATACCATCAGGTTGTTCATCTCTCAGTGAATGGTAGAATTTCCATGCAAGACCCCTTTGCTTCCCCAGTTTGTGCAGAGACTCAAGCCACTCCCACACCTGCATGCTCTTGCGAGTATCTAGAGGTCTTCAAAGAGCTTCCCACAACTGAAGGTATCTCCAAAATTCTTTTGGGGGGGAGTAGATACTTCTTCTGCAATTGCGAGAAAGACATCAGCATCTTTGTATCTGGTAGAAGAAGGTCACCAATGAGACTAATACCCTGGCATCTCCAAGAGGACCAATTTAGAGGCTTCCTTTCCACCTGGATAGAAGTATTTTCCCATAGGGTGAGATAGTGTATGGGTGGAGTCCACAAATTTCTAGAGGTATGCACTAAGGACAATCCTTTTCTCCACGTACTTCAGGTCTCCCTCAGGACTAGTGTGTTGGTACTGCAGAGGCTTGCGTCACTTGCAATAGAGAGCTGAGCCAATTGCCATCAAATAAAACAGTTTCCAAAGACACATATACCAGTGTAGAATGGGTCCTAGGAAGAAACCATTTGGTGGCTTGGGCCATCCTATGGGCCAAATAATACCCATAGAACCAGGTAAGACCTAAACCTCCCCTGGATGAGTGAGCCCTCAACCTGGTTTTACCAAATCAAGGAGCCCTTCCTTCCCACAATAGGCTGGAGATCAACTTATCCAGCAAGCTCTTGAAAATACTTAAAGGTACCCTTGTCAGGAGATTGTGGAATAAATAAGAGATCTTAGGGAGGAGGAACATCCTCACCGCCTCCACCTTACCTTTTCCGGAAAGTTTAAGCTTAGCCATAGTTGCACTTCAGTGGTGAGGGAAGCCAGTAATGAGGTATAATTGGCATCCACCAGATTTTTCCACAGCATAGGGATGCTGACATCCAAGTAGGAAAACCCTTGCGGAGCTCAGCCTAAAGCTGTACCCTGAAAACAAGTCTTTGTACAGGAAAGGTTCATAGGGGAAAGAGTGTTTTTCTTGTGGTTAATCTGCAACTCTGAAAAGGACTAAAATTCCTGAAAGCAGGTAAGCATTAGGGAGAGTGAAAGTGCTGGATTAGAAAGATTGAGAAGCAGGTCATCTGCATAAGAATTAACCAGGAATTGCTTGCCTCTCATCTTTATGACCTGAATCTCTGGGGCATGTATAAGCTTTCTCGACAAGGGGTCTAGTGCAATGAGGAAAAGCAGTGAAGAGAGAGAGAGAGAGAGAGAGAGAGGAAAGCCCTGGTGGGTGTCTCTCTGCAAAGCAAATGAGGAAGACAGATTTCTATTGGTAAGTATCTTTGTAGAGGGGACATTGTAAAGTGTGATTATCCAGGCACTGAAATAGGGACCAAAGCCATACACTTTAAGTGTATAGTGAAGTTAACCCCATTCCACTGAATCAAAAGCTTTGGAAAAGTCAACCGCAATGGTGGCCATGGGGTGCTGGAGTGCAGGGCACGTCATTTAAGAGTCAACACTAAATGAAGATTTTCCACTCCACACGTCCCCTTTCTGAACCCTACTTGTGAAAGGGATATCAATGAGGGCAGGACCTTGTCTAATCTGTTGGCCAAGACATTGACCAACATTTTGGTATCTTCAGAGATGAGAAATGGGTCAGAAATTGGCACAATCCAGCGGGTCCGAGGATTCTTTAGGGAACAGAGTAATAATAGTGTCATTCATGGTAGGGAGAAGCTTCCCTTTCAAGTGGGCCTCCTGTATAGCTGACAGCAGAAAAATAGAAATCTCATCCAGCAGCAACTGGTAAAGATCTGCCATCATGCCATCTGCTTCTGGGGCTTTACCCTTCATCAGTTGTGAAAAGGCCAATTTAAGCTCTAGAAGGGTAATAGGGGCCTCAAGACTGATTGTCTTCTGGAGTAAGATGAGGAAGGGGAATGGAACCCAAGAACTCCTGCATGGTGGTGCTTAACTTAGGATCCCCCATGGGTAACTTGGAGCTGTAAAGCTCTTGGTAAAACAGCGGCATCATATCATTGATACATTGAAGGTCCCAGACCATTGCCCCATTCTTGTCTCTCATGGTGTGGATTTGAGAGGAAACCTTCTGTTTCCTCAAATGGTGTGTGAGAAGTTTCCCATCCTTATCCCCTGCTTCCCAAAATTTATGCTTGGCCCGAAGAAGTTGCCACTCCACTTTATGCTGCAGGAGTGTGTTGATCTGATATTTCAGCCCTATTATAGAGGAGGTAAGGGAGTTGGATGGGTTAACAGATTGTTTAAACTATTCCTCTAGAGTGGAAAGCTCTTGTTGGAGTCTGTCTAACTTCTCCTGCCTCTTTTTTTTCTGAAATGTGCTGTAAGAAATAATGCGTCCATGAAGAAAGCCCTTACCAAAAAGTGTGGATTGACACTGGCTTACTTTTACCTTTTTCTTAAGATTTAAAGTCCCTTTAAATTCACTTAAAATTGTATTTAATCCAGAAAAGTTCTTGTGGTAATTTCTTATCTTATTAGTGGCTTACTTTTGGCTGCATACATGACGAAATATGCAAATTTTCAATCCTATTATGTTTGGCTGCAAAAAAATGCTTCTTATGAATGGACTTATTTGTACTTATTTTGGGCTTTATTTGAAGGTAAATATTCAAATTTTCAATCCTGTATTACTTTGGATTTTTAATAAATATAAAATAAATGTTTTTTGTTTTAAGCCAAAAGAACTCTGAATGGATTACTTATGACTTACATTTGCCTGCATATGCAACAAAATATGTAAATAGGCATGTTTTAATTATATTTGGATTTCTTTTTGGAAAGATTCTGTTTTCACTGTAAATGCATTATCCATGGATTTAATGCATTTACAATATAAACAGAATATTTCTATAAAGAAATTCTACTGTAACCCGAACCTGCTCATTTACATATTTCACTGCATATGCAGCCAAATGTAAGGCATAAATAATCCATTATGATTTCTTTTTGCAAAAAACAAGCTTAGCTGTATCTTCAATTGTCCCATTTTTTGTGTAACAATACTCAACTAATTATTATTTTTAACTAATACCTAACCATGTACTATCTCTGCTACCACATAAAACAGTCTGTATAATTGTACTTGTTTATGAACTGACTGTAAATAAATCTGGGTCACTCCTGAAAATGGGGCACTAGTCTCAGTGAGCCAGCCCATTCTATAAATTGGTCAATGAATAAATAAATAAATATGGGGACAACATCTGTCAGCACCGAAAAACAGAACAAAATTGGAAAATGTTGTAAATGTGAGCAAAGGTAAACAAATAGATAGCAAAACACCCGCAGTTATGGGTGGGCACATCCTGAATATTAATTCCAAATACCACAATATCCCAAATAGCATCCCAGGTATTTCCAGCAGTTATGGGTGGGCACATCCTGAATAATAATTCAAAATATCACAAAATCCAAACTAGCATCCTAGATATTTCTAACTATTCATGTTACTCATACAAGAGAATTAATTTAAAAAAAGATCCTGTCCTTTCCCAGGTGACAAAGACTATTCTCTAGGCCACACTGTCCACTTACACCATCACCCCTTCCCTGTTCTTCCACACAGATAACAAAAAACTGCATACTACTGCCATTTTTAAAAGTGCCCCCCAAGCCAAACCCCCACCCCCAGATCATCATCATTATTTATCTATAATTACTGGTGATCTATAATATCAACTGGATTATGGTGCTTGTCAAACTCTGTAATAACCCAAAATCCATGTTTTACAGCTTTCAAAACAACTTTCACTTTTCAGCAGTTTTCTCCATGCCTGTAGCATGACCAAACATTGTTCGCTCTTGTAAAAAACATTTTAGATATTGTACAGAAACCAGCAGTGCTTAGTATAAAGAACACGACAGCTCTGTTCCTCATGGTTATTTTTTTTAAGTTTCTTAGGAAAGAAGTTGCAGAGTGCAGAGCAAGCAAAGTAAGTGACTTGGCAGCTTCAGAAGACTTGATGGGTTAGAGAGTGTTGCTATGGCTTGCGTTGAGTCTTCTGAAGCCACCGAGTCATTCGCTCTGCTTGTTCTGAACTCAGCAACTTCTTTCCTAAGAAACTTAAAAAAATAACCTTGAGGAAAAGAGCTGGTATTTTCTTTATACTAAACACTGCCAGTTTCTGTACAATTTCTAGAATATTTTTTAGAAGAGTGAACATGCTCGGTCACACTACAGCCATCAAGGAAACAAAGTTATCAAAAACTACACACCAGCAATTATAATAAGTAAAGTATAGGTACAAGTATATATATATATTTTTTTTTTTTTTTTACACACCCTCGGTGTGTGATGACCACATAAACCTCTCGAGCTTTGCTCTCAAGGTTTATTGGTCATCACACACCTCGGGTGTTGAAAAAAACCCATAATACACATGTACCTATCCATTATTCTCTATATACTAGGCCCCCTACTGAACCGCAAGCCATGATTTGGGGGCCACATGTAGCAAGATAGCCAGGATAACCCAGTCCCCTCCCCTCTCTTACCCAAAGCACATTCAGCCACCAGCTCTGTCAGTCCTTAACTGAATGACAGAGTGCGACGGTGTGCATGATCGAGAGGGAGGAGGTAGAGTGTATGTAACTCATGAAGCTATGCATAAGTCAATCTTCCTAGCCATATCAATGACACTCGCCACTCTAGACATTCCCTCTCACTCACTGGCGCCTTCATACTGTATTGAGCAGCTCACTAGTAGAGCAGATGGTCACATGCTGTGTGTTGGGGGGATGGCAATTGAGCCTAAATATCATTATAAAGCCAATTTCTGCAATGGTTTCTAAAACCAGTAATCCACCTTTTAGGAATGTTCAGTGAAAATAATTCACCATTTATAACATGAATTACTTCTCTGAACAGCTGCCCTAATCACACTTGTGCTCCATCAAACCAGACACAGGGCCTGGATTAGAACAGGTGGCATGTAAATCCCCTCAAGAGTGCAGATTTCAATATGGCACCCAGTAAAAATAAGTTTAAAAAAAGTACTGGGTGCTGTTTTGAAATCAGCACTCATGCCTGTCACCTGTATGTTTTAGAAACAGCCTGCTCATATCATTTCACATAGCGAACCCGTCTCCTTGCAGAATGCACTGGTAACCTTACACCTCGTGAGGTTAGTGACATCATGAGGGCACTCAAGTCTCATGCTCACAATGTCACTAACCTCAGTCAATGCAAGGTTAACAGTTTGTTCAGCATAGAGTGGGGTTCAGTATTCTCTATGTAACCCCCTACAAATGGGGGTTCCCGAAAAGTCTTCCTTGAGCTTGCCTAAATGCTCACTGCCAGGCTGGTGTTCTGTGTTTTACCAGTTTAAATGTATTGCCAGAGAGTGCCTGTATAGCCTCTGTGTACTGTCTCTTTAAGAGCTGCCTGGATTGCAGTCATTATTAATCTGAGAGGGAGCTCTGTTAGAAGATGTACTTATCTGCTGATCATCTGTTAGAGTAGTAATAATATTGCAGTTTTTTCTAACCTGCCTTCTTTGCTGCATGGACAGTTCTTTTTGTTTCCATCACTTTGGTCCTGGACTGCAGAATGGGCCAATCAATACATTTGAGACTCTAAAATGGAGCCTGCCTACAGGGGCTTGGTGGGGCCAAAACTTGTAGGAATTGTAGTTTGGGGCTTTTGGTGCCTAAAATAACATGGAGGGGGAGCCCTTCTTGTGACTGACAGACAGATCAGCCAACCGAACCTTTTCAATCTTGGGGAAAGTCCCACACTGCCTGCAGTTTCAGTTAGCTCTGAGTTGGGAAGTGAAGAAGTAACAGCTCGAGATAGTTCGAGCAGCAATCCATAGTGGATTTTTTGCGGGAGAACTGTGGAAAGGTCTGAGTTTGGCCTGCATGCCTCCCTGCTGTTCCTGAGAGTGAACTTGTGCTTTTTTCGGACTTAATCTGAATTTGGAGAACAAATTAAGCCACTGAATTGTGACCAGGCTTTAACCTGAAGAAGACCGAAGATCTGCTGAATGTGATTGGCCTGTAAGGACTTCCAGCTACCTCTGAACTCCCGGATTGTGCAGAGACTCTGTAATTGAGACCGGAGAGCCATTTGCCTGGCACAGTGGAATTTCCTTACGTGTGAATGTGCTGTGTGCTTATAGTGGGTCGTGATGTGATTCCCCACTGTGTGTCTGAACTGTGTTTTGCTTGCTGGAGGCTGTATCCGGCTCCATGGACTCAATCCATATCCATTTCCATTTGCCTGGGCCCTGCTACACTGGCCCAGCCAGAATACCTGCTACGCTGAGAAAGTAATCAACAAGAGACCAGCCTGGGGATCAGCCCCCTGCTCAATGCCTTGAACAGGAATGACGACTCATGATTCGTGTGAGCCCTGCTTCTCCGGGTCCTCCAGCTCAACAGCCTGCAGTCTCGATTTCGTCCTGCCTGTGTCCAGTATTGGGTATCATGAGTAAACATCTGAGTGGCTCCCTGCAACAACAGCTAAATCTAAAAATGTTGTCATCTGATAGTCTTGTTGCCTTTTCTTTCACGAACCAAGCCCTCCAGCTCCAGATTATAAATAGTGTGTGTTGTGCATGTTGCTTTCTTCTATCACGGGGCCCCAACCAGCTGCAACGTTCCTGGCTAGCCCACTGTTTTCTTACCTGGGTACCCAGAGTATGTGACCGTGTAGGGCCTCTGCATGCATAACTGTCTGATTAATATAGCTCTTAAGCAAATCAACCTGATTACGCCCCTCTCTTGTTCAAGTCCCCTGAATAAATCAGATTTAATTTTGTTTGAGTTTACACTGAATCTGGTTCCAGTTTGTTCCAAAAGTATTGTACTGTTGCTATTTGTTGTGTTTAACCTTGTTTTACAGGGGGTTCCCAGGGTCAAGCTAGAGGAACAAGCCCTGGTATAAGTGCAAACAGTGTGGGTAATTGCCTGGTGAATAAGGGTCATTGTGAAAGTATTTATTGTATATTGTTAAGGCCACTAGAAGGGAAAGAGAGGGGTTACAGAGCCCCGGATGGCTGTGCCCAGGTTAGCATGACCACCAACAACTTTGACTTCTGGGTGGAGGCACCAGTTTCATTACCCAGGCCCCTTAACCTGCTACTAGCCAAGCAGGCAAGGGTAGTAACCCTTGGGATAGTGCCACCTAGGGGTTACATCTATCTGTTCCTTCAGCCTTACCACCTTGGAGCCTTCTACTATAAAATGTCATAAGTAAACAAGGTTGGATCTGTTTAGTGGAGACCTCCAACAAACACCAGGAAGAGAAAATGCAGAAAATAGCTCTTTTCTCCAAGCCACAAAATACACAAATCAAGTTGCTACACATTATAATGGTGTGGGTAGCTTGTTATATGCCTCTCACCTGACAGGGCAGTCAGGTAATTAAATAGGATTTACCTGCCCCATTAGAGTCAGGAAATCCAGAGTTGCGGTGCCCTGGGTTTGGAGAATTCTGGTAGGACCTGAAAGGGAAGAACAGAGAAGGTTGAGGAGACACAACAGGTCGGAGGTCCTAAAGGAGAGTTTGGAGGGGGGTAGAATTAAATTAAGATACTTATCTGATTGATCTGGCCAGATCTGTAGAAAAAAAGAGAAAAATAGATCAGTATGGGGAACATATAGTAGCAAGGGACAGAGCGGGTGCAGAGGAGCAGTGGGGTCTGAGAGCTTGGCAGGCCATGACCAGAAAGTATACTAAATAAAAAAAATTAATAATAATAAAATAAGGCGGTAAAGTATAGCAATGGAGTAAGGGAAGGGTTTTTTTATATTGGGGGTTCAGCAAAACCCCCTTAGCTCCCCAGGTGGCCTACTGGTGGGCAGCGGATTTAAGCTGTAGCCTTAATGGGCTAGTGGGGTTGCTCCTGGGCTAGTGGTCCTTGCATTATTTAACAGATTCTGGTCAGAGCCGTTATGGCTGTGAATAGCTTTTGGGATGCTTTTATCCATTATTTCTAATGAATTGCACAATGCAGATCTGTGGACAGGCAGTTTAATGTGGTCTTCCTTTTGCACATTTTTACAATCTGTTTTCCTGGAATATGACTGCTGATTGCTATAAATTTAGCCTGGATAGTTCACCGAAGAAATGGCATCTTATTTTTAGTGGGGCTCTACATCTACACAATATTATGCTGCATTGTGTAAAATCAGAATGCACTAAAAACAATAGTTTACATCTGGGGGATATATTACATGCCAGACCAATGCATGAGCAGAAAGATACATTGCACAAAGAGGGTGAGCCAGTTGGCACTGATACAATATTCAAAGAGAATGCGTCACCGGTACAGGGTGTGCATACAGTGAAGCCCACCAGGATGAAGTGCAGCATGGCAGAATTCTGCAGTAGAGTTACAGCAACAAGCAATGCAGTTTCAAAGGGAGTCAATCCCTTTTGTCATGCAGTAAACCTGTGACACCACACTTCATCCTGGTGGGCTTCATCATTCCTGGTGAAAATGTGACCCTGGTTGGGAGTCGCAGTGCAGGTGGCCACCAAGTCAGGAGCATCCAGGGTGCCCCTGACTGAATACCTTCCAGGGGGAATGCATGGCACATACCTGTATGCACCGTAACCCCCATGAGCGATATTCAGCCCAGGAATGCAAATGAACTAATTAAGCATGCAGGATGCAAAGGGGCCTTATGCATGCTCATTACTGCTCAATTGCATTTTGGCATGGGGATGAATGATCCAGAACAGCTCTCACCCACAAGTCCTGATTGCTCCCATGTGGGACAGGCCCTGAAGTCTCTGATGGTACAGTGGCACACCCCCACTCATTCCACCAGCCCCGATCATACAGGAGTCCAGGCTCTATCTGTTCCATATTGTATGGACCCCAATGCCATCCCTAATTGCACCTGAATACACCTACAGTCCATGTTCATAGTGTAGTGGCTTCTGCTCCCCCTCAATTGTGCACAAACACCCCCCTCCCTGCCCCCAGACCATCCCATTGTGATGACTGTCTCTATAATGGGATCACACCACTCTATCGGCAGGTGGTGGAGGACTCACAGTGGGATGCTGGAATGTGTTATACATAGGCATGAACTGTGTGTGGGTGATAACACCCAGTGGTCATACTCCTCAGGCACTGGCATGCGGATCCATCATCCCGGTGCCATTGCACTGCTCAGTGTGGGTGACAGCCGATGCTGTACCCACTCACACAGGTCCCAAAACAGGCATGTTACAGCTGACCACCCATTTGTTTGTATAGTTGGGCAACTGCGGATGAACTGTCTATAGTCTGAAGTGTACAATGCAAATGGCATTACAAGATACCATACTCCATGGCACCCGGCATACTTCAGCAGTCCAGAGTGTGGCATGTTACACAGGGAAACAGGGGAGAGCGTGGACTTGCAGCGGTGTATGACAGCAGGAAGATACAGTATTGGCAAGGCATACATGGGAGGTATGTAAATTCCCTCTTCAGTTTGCCAGGGACATACACACAGCTGCATACACTGGTGGATCCACAGGTGGCATGGTGCCCCAATTCATAGTACAGCCAGTTGGGTCATTCCAGAGTGCAGGTCCCCAGCCCAGGTTCAGTGCAGTCAATGGCTGGCCATGGCAGGATGTGGAGGGCAGTGCCAGTCTTTGCAACCAGTTGGGTATGGAGGGGAGTGAGGGTGTCTGTGTAGAGGGACGGTGGATGGAAGTTCTCTAGACAATGGATATGGACCATGGTTTCCTCTGGTACAATTGGGTCTGGGGGGGCCCTACACTATGGAACTCTTCAGGGATGGAGTTGGCTAGATTGGGAATGGAAAGGGGGTACTTCTAGTCCACCATGACTGCCAGGCTGCTGTGCACCTGGGTGCACATCTGCTGCCTGCCTGTGGGTGGCTAGCTGAGTTAGGCCAGCTATTCATGGCCTAACTGTAGGCTGAGGTGCTCTGCACTGTGAGGGGCACATTCCCACTGAATATGCTGCAGCACAGCACATGCAGGGGATTACCCCTTTGACTTGAATGGCATACCATTTGTGTGTGCCCTGGGCCCATTTCCTTTTGGCCGGTGCATCCTGCACATTTGAATATCACACTGCTGTGCACTGTTAGAGTTGAGCGACACATCTCCCTTTTCCACTGGGATGCACTATGTATCTCCTTTGAATATGGGGGCTCTGGACTAGGTAGCCTGAATAAATACATTACAAAAATAGTAAAATCATGACCCCACTGAAAACAAGATATTGCATCTAACCTGGGACAGCCTGAGTAAATACTGTGCAAAATTGTGTAAATGAGCATCCCTGTGAAAATGAGATGTGGCATCTCCCCTGCCCTATGCAGGATACAAAATATAGGATAAGGAATAGTCAGTGCTCCAAGATTGAAATAACCATTACTCTGCAAGAAGCCCCATTTTTCCCTGTGTTTTCCCCACAAAGACAAAATCAAATCCCTGTATAAATCCCTGTTAATGTTTCCATATGCCATTGGTTCCTTATTTATGACTTTGTTCTTTATTTATTTATTATATCAGCAGCCTTTTATTAGGAAAAGAGCTTTGATTTGCTGCTCAATATTAATATTATATGTCACGATGGCACTGGAATGATTTGGATTTATATGCTATGCATAAGGCATAATAGAGGACTATATGAAATAACAAATATCAAGCTCATTATTTCATGAACTATTCTCAAAATTAGTAATCACAAGTCAGACAATCTTTCAAAAGATACTAGAAATGCCTGTAAACAAATGTATTGCAAATAGAGACAGATATAATATATGTATATATATATATTAGAGGCAAAAAACTCTGTTTAATGCATTAGTTAGGGTTGTTCCACAGCAACAAAAGCGAGGAAATTTGGTTTTAGGGTTGAAAGCCCCCCTTGGGCCCCCCAAGCCCACCCCTCCAACCGGAATTGGGGTGCGCGTTGCGGTAGTCGGACCTAACTCTCACTCCATCACATGTGTGAAGAAGCAGAGGTATAGGAGAATGGGGTGAGAGTTAGGGCCGATGACCCCAATGGTTATGATGACCTCAATGCGCACCTCGATGCCGGCTGGGGGGCTGGGCTTGTGAGGTCCAAGGGTGGCTTTCAACCCTAACACCAAATTTCCTTGCTTCTGTTGCTGTGGAACAACCCTAACTAATGCATTAAATGGATTTTTTTGCGTCTAATTTCCCTTCTTTTTGAGAATGATGACAAGAAATAGTGAATGTAATGCTGCGGCGGGAGGGCCTTGCACTCCCACCATGTGATGTCTTGTGACATAGTAACAGGAACAGCAATGCAAACAGAAGCATGAACAGTGGTGCACATGGTAACGCAAACGTAAATGGTAAAGGAAACGTTAATAGAAACACAAGTGCAAAGTGACGCCGACGCAAACAGTGATGCAAACAGACATTGAAGTGCATATGAAAACGCAACTGGTAACATGAACAGTGATGGCAGTGGTATTTTAAATGGAAATGTTAAGTGTTACAGCAAAAAGAACGTGAAAGGGAACAGAAACGGAAAAGTGAACGCAAGCACACATGTAAACGCAAACCGAAACGTGCACGGGCACAGTACTGCAATTGTAAAAGCAACTAACGGTAACAGCGACAATAACAGCTAAGGAAACAGAAGCGCAAAAAGAAACACAAATGCATATGGAAATGCAAACTGTAATGCGCACGGGTACAGTAATGCAATTAAAAACACAAATGGTAACAGTAAGACCAAAGAAGATGCAAAACAAAAGAGAAATGGAAACGCAAATGAAAGGGCTGCCGGAAACGCAAATGGCAATGCGCAAGGTGACGCAAACAAAAACGCAAACAGAAACAGTAGTGGAAATTCAAATGGTAACAGTAACTAAAATGCAAGCATGGATGACAATGCAAAGGGTAACGCACACGGTGGCGTACACGGGAATGGTAACACAAACGGGGACATAAATGCAAGTGAAAATATTAACTGTAACAGTAATGAAAGTGCATACCCTGTTTTTTCTAAATAGGTGCATACAGAAACACAGTGTGTACAAAGAATGTATGCATTGTAATGGGGATCGAAGCTTAAAACGAGCATTGGAAGTACTTAATTGTTAATGTCTCAGCAACCGCATGAAGTAGAAAAAAATTAAAATTTCACAAAAATCTTGATTTTCCCGGCTAGGTTTTTGATATCACATAGTGCATTGGGCTATGGAACTAGCAACAAAAAATCTGTATCTCGCATCGTTTTCGAGATACGAGCCCCAAAATGCTTGGTGTACGCCACCATGTTAGTCTATGGGAAAAATGCCAACTGTGGAGTACCGTAACTTTGCAGCCATGCAAAATTTTTTCACCAAACCACCAAAAGGCACATATGTGAGATGTTGGCTGCATCCCCTCTAAATTCCAGCCCAAAAGACCAAACTGCTTGTTTGCAGCAGGGTGGCAAAGAATTTCTATCACTTTGGCCACAGCCTGAAAAGTAGTGTCGCAATTTGCTACACTTTTCACAAAAATGTATGAAAGTGTCGTGCTTTCAACACTACTTTGTGACACTACTGTTTCAGAAATGTGGAAAACATATTTCTGGAGTGTTTAACCCCAAAATAAAGACATGGCTAGCATTCTCAGGGTCCGACTAGGTGAACACAAAAAGAAGTGTGTCCCTAGAGGGTACCAAATTTAAATTTCAAGCATTTTTCTGATCACCAACTGAAAACAAAATGGTCCATTTGCGACACTAAAAAGTGCATTTGCGAAAGTGTTGAATATTTTAACTTTTCCCATTGACTTATAAAGGGAACTTGTTTTTTGATTAACTTTAGAACCGTTCAATATTTGTTCACAAAATCTTCAAAAGGCACATCAGGGACCCTGGCTGCATGTTCCCTGAAGTTTTTGGACCAGTCGCACAAACTGTGCGACCTGTAGGTGAGAGCAAAGAAATCGCAAAAAAGCGTAATTGTGCAATTAGTTATTGCTTAATAACTCCGCAGCTGTACATCCGACTGGTACAAAACTTGTCAGATCCCAAGATCTACCATGTCCAATCATACATACCAAATTTCAGGCAGATCTGTTGAACAGTGGCAAAGTTACTAAGGTGCAACCTTTGACCCTTTAACCTTAAACATGCTACTCAACTCCTAACAATGGTAGCACTACTTATACATAATATTATATATATATATATATATATATATATATATATATATATATATATATATATATGTAACAGCCCTCTTGTCTCACTAACCTGGGCTTCCCTAGAGCCCTCGGGGTCCTCAATGTATTTCCCAAGGGGGCCGAGCCTGAGTCTTGGCAGGATCGCCAGTGGTGACTTGGTGCCTCCACCTGGGCAATGGTACAGCCTCCTGTTGGCAAGACAGGTTACCACCCCCCTAGAACAATGATATATCCCCTTAGTGACTGACACCTCTGGCACAGTTAGATCAACACTCCCACCCCACAATAATGATAACAAAACACAAACACTTATGTAAGATGGCAAACAATAATCCCTCTTTAAAACAATCTAAGACAGAGGAGGTGAGGGCTACTCCCTCCAGCCTCCATAAAATCAGGTACACAACCCAGTATGAGCTCTCTCCCCCCCGGGTGCACCCAGAACAATCCCAGATGGTGGGTAACTCAGTATTATCAGTTGCAGGCTTGCAGTCTCTTGTTGGGGGCCCTTGCTGAGCAGCACAGGTTCAAAGAAAATCAGTCTGTCATTGGGGGTTGGGTTTTTCCCCAAGCTTCCTAGCTGATGCAAACAAAGAATCCCCAGAGCTGCAGCTCGGGGGACTCACGACTTCCCCAGGATCTTGATGGTCTCCCTGATTCAAGGATATGCACAGAGGGTGGAGGAGGCACTGTTCATCACCTGTCTGGCCTTTCCAGCTTTGCCTGAGGGCCTTTGTATACAGTATTCAGCAGGCAGGCCTGTTCATCCTTCTATCTCTATGGTCTCTACTGCAGCAGCGGATTCACGCTGAAGACACAGGGTGGATCAGCTTTCCCTCAGCCAGACCTAGGCTAGTGGCCATCCAGTTTCCAGGGCTCTCCCCTGGCTGGAATTCAAGGGCCCCTGCATGGAGCATTCCCCAAAGCTCACTTTTACTTTCTCTTCCAGTCCAGTCAGACAGCCCCACTCCCCTCAGGGAAACCTCCTGCTCTCACTTCAATGCAGCAGCTGCAGCCTTCCTCCTGCTCTTGCTTTTTGGAGGGGGGGAGGGTTAGGTAGAGAGCCTACAACCCAGCAGGCAGCCTTTGTAGCTGCCTTTTCTCTTGGTCCCAGTTTGTTTGTCTTTTTCTCTTGCTTTTTGGAGGGGGGAAGGGGTAGCCAGAGAGCCTCCAACCCAGCAGGCAGCCTTTGTAGCTGCCTTTTCTCTAGGTCCCAGTTTGTCTTTTTCTCCCAGCTCATGGCTCCCGTCCTCTCTCCTTTGTTCCTTGTCTCTCCATTCACGCTCTTTTTCCCTGGCCCCTGTGCAGATAAGCCCATTCTGGGGGGGGTGGATATGTGTGTGTGTGTGTGTGCACGTGTGAGTGTGTGTGTGTATATATATATATATATATATAGAGAGAGATAGATATATAGATAGATATATAGATAGATATATAGATAAATATAGATATATATATATATATATATATATATATATAGATATATATAGATATAGATATAGATATATCTATATCTATAGATATATATATATAGATTATATATCTATATCTACATATACACACACACACATATATACATACATACACATATGCTATGTTTGCATCTTATAGTTGTTAGTTTTCAGACAAATTCTTATAGTCTTTTTCTGTCTACCTGATGCAATCTTGAATGAGTTAAGTAAATGTCATTTTATCAAGGCCCCTATCCAGCAACTCAGTAAATACACACTCAGTATATCATATTATAAAACGACAAAAAATAATCTGTTTGCAGTTGTTTGATCAGGAATTTTATAAATGGTGTAAGTTCTTTTTGTTACATCTATGTTGGTCCAATAAAAGGTATCAAATCATTTGCTTCGGTATCACTCATGGTTTGTCAGCAGTTAATTAATTAAATGAGGTCTCCCTTGTCAGAGTTTGACTGTTTCTCCACCCTTCCCCCAAACACACACTCGCACATGCAATCACACTCTTATTATAACAGATCTCAGTAGATATTATCTGCTGCTTTTGGGAAGCAGGCCGAAGCCCTTTTCATCAAAACTAAATTTATGTATCTAGTCTGGGTAGTTCACTGAAGACATGGCATTTTTTCAGACAGGTCTTGAGAGGTTAAAAACAGTGTAAATCTTTCCAAAATGAGCTGGAAAAGGGTAACATTTATAAGGTATGAATCTTTCTTGAAAGATATTCATTCCCAACTGAAGTTAGTAGCAAAAAATTTTTAAATGCTAATAATTTAAATATGCAAGCAGTTGCATTTTGAAGGGGGTAAACAAATCTCCAGTTTAATAGGCAACCAATATTTAACAAGCTGCTTCAGTTTCCTAATGGCAATCAGATAAGCAGCTTGGAGTTATGTCTCCAACATTCTAAACAGAAGGAAGGGATTATTTCATTTCAGTCGTCATAGTGATTTGCAGATGTGGAAGGATACATTGAAAAGTCCAACAAATGTGTTCCACGAAACTCCATTTTCAAGCTACAGATAGGAAAATGGCTTTAGGCTCCACTCACAGCCATAAAAAGGGGACTCTTGTGATTGAGGGGTCTTGAGTCGCCCCAGGAGGCCAGTGTTGGTATAGCCCTGGTGGTGTTGTAAGCCAACTGCCTCTTGGCCAGTGGCAAATGGTGTTGCTTTTTTTTTTTGGTTATTCTGTTTAACTTTTCCCTGACATCTAGTGGGGGGGGGTCCTGGACCCTGATTGTATGTAGCAGGCATGTAGGTTGGTCAGCTTCCAGAACTGGACACAGTACTCTAAGTAGGGTCTCACTAATAAGCAATACACTTGCAACACCACCACCTTCCTCCTCCTGCTGAAGATAACCTTCCCCTATGTAATCCCACATCCTGCTAGTATTACCCACTGCTTTGTCACACAGTCCTGCAACTTTAAGATAATGTAATAACCCCAAGGTCCCTTTCCTGCTTAGTGACCGTCAGTACCACCACCACTCCAACCCTATAAAGCAGCTTCTGGAGTCCTATGCCCTAGGTGCATGATTCTGAACATTCTGGCATTGAGCCCCAGCTGCCATGTTCTTGACCACTTCTCTAGTTTCTCCAAGAGCCATATGCACTCTCTCTGCTCCCTTGTTAGTGCCCACCTTACATATTTTAATATTGCTGTCTGCAAAAAGGCATTGCCTTCTCTGCCAGTTTTTCTGCAGTGTCACTTATGAAGACACTGAATACCACCAGTCCCAGTACTGAGCCGTGCTGCTCACTGACCCATCACTGCAATGAGAACCATCACCATCTGACACCAGTTAACTATTTTTTCCCCCCAGCTACTACTATTTTTTATCCACCTGCACCTCTGGTTGGCTCCCTTCTGCCTTTGGAAGGGTGCAGCTAAACATCAAATTAAGTGGAAGGTTTTGGTGACTATAAACAACTCTGCTTGGGGAGTTGTTTAATGCCACCAAAAATTCTTCCCACTGCACTAGTAGTATTCAAGATCAGAGAGACTCATTTACATAGGAGCAGTAGTATTGTAGCACCTTGGCTTAGAGGTGCACATGGGGCTCACAATGCCTGCAATGGGTGTGCTGCCATTGTAGCCTTTTCTTTCTAGCTGTCAAAAACTACATCAGTTGATGGCTGTAAAGAGAAAATATTGACCCTGATGGATGAACAATGACCAACAATAGTTATGACTATTGGTAGTCAATAGTTTGTCCCAAGGTGTCAAGGTTTTTCCATTATATACCCTAACAATTCAAGTCTGACCACCACAGCCACCATTATCTGGTGCCTGGAGGGCTGGCGCCATGGTACTGAGGGTTGAGGCACTGGCACCACACCTCGCGCGATGCCAGCTACCCAGGTGCGGGAGGCCGAGAAGCGAGACTGAGCCACAGCAAGGCAGCTCTCTCCTTCTGAAAGGGATTGGAGGCTTCCCAGCCACTGGCCACCAACCGGTGGAGGACAGATGGCACCACTGACTGGGAGCTCTGGCGATGGCCATGGGAATGGGTAGAAGGGACTGAGCTGGCACCACAAGGCGTGATTGCACCACCACACGCACATGACGCCTGAGTGCTGGGGCCTAGGGAATGGGAGAAAATGGGCACAAAACCAGACAAACTATAAATAAAAAAAATCTGGTACCCAGGTGAACCGCCACACAACATGGCGAACAACCCTCCCCACCACTGGATCACCCTTCTAGGAACCAGACCAAGCTCTCCTCTCCAGCCACAATCCTCTGTGCAGCTGGAAACCCTCTCTGCCCCATTTTTCTACAAGTTGGGCATACTCCCTGGAGATACACCACCCTACAGCCCAGCCACTTCTCTCAGGTGACCAGCCTCCCTGCATCTGGATCCAGATTTGTTTCAATTCCATTGCACTACCATTGTGACCACCGTGGTACCATGTGTCAGTGGTAGCACAATGGGGCACTTGCAGTGGTAATATAATGGTATCATTCTATGCGTTATGCTGGTGGTACCACAATGGTGGTGCAGCATGATATCACAATGACCTGCTTAGATCACTGGTGTCATACTGACCACATTTATTGGGGGGGGGACCTGCCAGTGGAGTGATCCAAAAGAATAATTAAGGTACACTCAACAAGATCAGACATCCACACATCTTTAATATAGGTACCATCCAACATCAGCTTATCACCAGCTGTACATTGGAAATCCAACCAAAGTTATCTGTACACCAGTCATGCCCCTAGTCAGTGTCCACCTAGCCTCACAACATGGTGCCGCATAGTGTGGCTTTAGTGTACTAACCCTCCTCGTTCACATGGAAAGCACATAGTGACCCTGTGGGACAGACCTTCTCACTACAGAAATGAAAACAATTAAGTAAATGGCCCCAGTTCTTCCTTTCCCTAAATGTAGGAGAAAGGGTTTTCCTGGGAGTGCAGGCAGTTTCTGTCAATCCTGGCATTGCCACCATGGGTTGCTCCAATGACATCTCCTTGTAACACAACTAACACTGCAGCTCAGCTGAGAAGTGAATTTCCTTTAGCATGGTATCCTCTACTTTGCTGCAGGTGGGGCAAGAGTTGTTAGAGATCATGACCCCATGCCCCCCACTTACACTGTTATATCTACCAACCCCATGCAAGTCATCACACCAATGGACCCTACAACATCATGTACCCTGTCACACCTCACAATCCCATACCCCCATGAATAATGTCACACCTCAGGATTCCATACCCTCATGCATGTACAAGAGATGGACATTAGGGAACCCCTGGGCGGGAGTGACCACAGCACAGTGTGGTTCAGTATATACATGGGCAAGAAGGACATCCCACTAAGACCCGGGCATTAGATTTTAGGAAAGCGAACCTCAAAAGAGGAGAGAAGAGACTAAGGATAATCTGGGGTGCATAGAAGAGGGCATGGAGGTGGAGAGAATATGCGGCACCATGAAGGAAGCCATTCAGAAGGCAACAAGCAGCAGCATAAAGATGAGAGGCAAGATCGCCATGCTGGTTTTAGAGGGAAGTGGCCAGAGTAGTAAAGGAAAAAAGGGCAGCCTACAAAAAAAAAAATAGCAGGGGGGAGGATGAAGAAGAGTACCAGAGGCTAGTCAAGACAGCCATAAGGGAAGTACAGCAAGCCAAAGCACAGAAGGAGCTCCAAATAGCAGAGGGACTAAAGAAAGGTGACAAGGCCTTCTTTCTGTACATAAAGGAAAAGAAGGACCCCATACGTCGAATGGGAAGAACACCCCTTCCCCCTCAGCTAGTGGTCAAACAGGAATTCAGCGTGTTTGCCGTTCATTTGCATCACCAGGTAAGAAAAAAGGTTTGTCTCCCCATACGATGCACAGGGGTAATGCCAAACTTCACCCAACAACTAACACTTCAAAATCTGGCCAATGGAAAATCATGTACACAAATGCTCACAGCCTGGGAAATAAGATCCCAGACCTGCAGGCAATAATGTCAGAGGCTAAACTGGACATAGTAGCAATTAGTGAGACGTGGTTTACCAGTAACCACACTTGGGAGACTTCAGTACCTGGCTATGTATTGTTCAGAAGAGACCGAGGTGCAAAAAGGGGGGGAGGAGTGGCCCTGTATGTTAATGAAAATATCAAAGCTACAGAAATTCAGAATACACATAAGGAGCCAGAAGAACTGTGGGTCACCCTGGAAACAGGAAATGGGACAGCCATAAGAACTGGGGTTGTCTACAGGCCCCAGACCAGAGGGAGGACATAGACACATTACTGTTAGAAGATATACAAAACATGACAGCTAAAGGAGGTTCTGATAATGGAGACTTCAACATGCCAGATACAGATTGGTCAATACCAGCAGGAACATCTGCCAGAACTAGACTCATAGTGGATTCCCTGCAGGGGAGGGCCTCAAACAACTGGTACAGCAACCCACAAGAGACAGGGCTATCCTAGATCTAGTACTGACTAACAAAGAAGGGATCACAGATCTCCAGGTAGAAGGTCACCTGGGGCCAGTGACCATCACATGGTATGGTTCAATTTGGCTACTACATCTAAATCATCCCATTCCAAGGCAAAAATATGGGACTTCAGAGGAGCTGACTTTGATAAGATGGCCAACAGAGTTAAGCTAGCCCTGGCAAAAGAAACACAGGTGAGGAGGTACAGGCAAAGTGGGCAAGCATTAAGGATACAATACTTGAAGCAACATCCCATTGTGTTAGACAGAAAACGAAGTGCAAAAGAAGACGGAAACCACTTTGGTTCTCAAATACAGTAGCAGAAAAGGTCAGAGCCAAAAGGCTGGCCTTCAGAAAATATAAGGAACACAGCGGGATGAAGATAGGAGGCATACCAAACTGCCCTAAGGGAAGCAGGTAAGGCAGCAAGGCAGGCAAAGTCCCAAACTGAGGAAACACTAGCACTAACAGTAAAGAAGGTGACAAGACTTTCTATAGATACATTAGTGAAAGGAGAAAGTCCAGAGGGGTATTGCTAGCTTAATGGAGAAAAGGGAGCATGTGAGGAGGAGGACCCTGTAAAGGCATCTATCCTAAATAGATACTTTGCTCAGTATTTACTGAAGAGAAGGTAGGGCAGGGCCCACAGCTCAGCATCATGGACACAGGGGAGGGAGGTGAGTACCACTCCCTCACAAAAGAAAGGGTCCTACAAGAGCTTGCTAAGCCCAGGGTGGATAAGGCAATGGGACCTGATGGCATACATCCCAGGGTACTTAAGGAGCTAAAGGAGGAACTAGCAGAGCCATAGCAGAATTGTTTAGTGAGTCTCTGAGCACAGGAGAGGTCCCAGAAGACTGGAGAAGGGCTCATGTGATCCCACCCACAAGAGTGGTAGCAGGGAGGAGGCGGGAACTACAGACCGGCCAGTCTTACTCAGTAGTGGGCAAGATTATGGAGGCACCCTAAGGAAAGGATAGTGCAACACCTGGAATCCATAGGGGCACAGGATCCAAGACAGAATGGGTTTACAAAGGAAGGTCCTGTCAAACTAATCTCATAGATTTCTTTGACTGGGTAACCAGAGTGGTGGACCAAGGGGAGCAGTTGATGTCGCTTACCTTGACTTCAGCAAAGCTTTGGCACTGTTCACATAGAAGATTGATAAATAAGCTAGGTGAAGGCTGGGGTGGGTCAGAAGTTGGTCAACTGGGTGGCAAACTGGTTGACTGGCAGAAAACAGAGAGTGGTAGTAAATGGTATACAGTCAGAAGAGATGCAAGTCACAAGTGGGGTACCTTCAGGGATCAGTCCTGGGGCCAAGTCCTATTCAACATCTTCATTAGTGACCCGCAGATGGACTAGAGGGTAAGGCTTGTCTGTTTGCAGATGACACCAAGATCTGCAACAGAGTAGATGATCCAGATGGGGTGGGCAGAATGAGAAGAGATCTGATAAACTAGCAGAATGGTCAGAAGAGTGGCAACTGGGATTTAATGCAAAGAAGTGCAAAATCATGCACATAGGGAAGAGAAACCCTGAAGCCACTTATAGGCTGGGAGGGGAGTTGCTAGCAGTCACAAAGGAAGAAAGAGACTTGGGCATCATCATCACTGATGACCTAAAATCATCCAAGCAGACCTCTAAAGCAGTAGGTAAGGCTAGGGGGGTGTTAGGGTGTATTAGTAGGGGTATCACAAGTTGTAAGAGGGAGGTAATAATCCCTCTGTACAAGACATTGGTTAGGCCCCATCTGGAGTACTGCGCAGTATTGGAGGCCACACCTTCACAAGGACATTAACTAAAATTGAGGCAGTCCAGAGAAGGGCAACCAAAATGGTGCAGGGACTGCATCAGAAGACATATGAGGACAGATTAACGGAGCTCAATATGTATACCCTTGAGCAAAGGAGGAGAGGTGATATGATCGAGACATTTAAACATTCCTTAAGGGCATAAACAAGGTGAAAGAGTCTAACATGTTTAAATATAAGAAAAATAGCAGGACAAGAGGACACAGCATGAGATTAGAGGGAGGCTGATTAAGGGGAATGGAGGAAATTCTTTTCACAGAAAGGGTGGTAGATGCATGGAATGGCTTACCACAAGAAGTGGTGGCTATGAATACAGTGCAGGGCTTCAAACAGGCATGGGCTAGGCATAAGGGAGCAATACAAATGACTATGAATAGATAGGTCACTGACAGAGCAAAGGCCGATGGCACATTTATAAGGTAGAAAAAGAAATGGGCAGACTGGATGGGCCTTGAGGTCCTTATCTGCTGTCAACTTCTATGTTTCTATGTTTAAGGACAAAAAAGGATGGCAACGTCAGACTTAAAAAAGAGGACTGATATGTTACAGAAGATATACAAAAGCAGAGGTATTAAATGAATGCCCTTGCTCTGTCTTTATAAAGGAAAGGGAGGGATTAGTGCCGCAAACCAGACAAGGGGCGGAGGGAATGGGGGGTGTACCCACTAGGGATCATAGGGAAAGAAAGAGTGAAGGTGGAGCTGATGGTTCTGAGAGTAGGAAAATCCTTGGGTCCAGATGCAATACACCCCAGAGTGCTAAAAGAGTTGACAGAGGAGCTTGCAGCCCCACTGACAATTTCATTAAAAGGTCTCTTGATATGGAAATAGTACCAGTAGAATGGAGAACAACACATGTAGTGCCACTTCACAAAAGTGGACTCAAGGAGGATCTAGGCAACTATAGGCTAGCCAGCCTGACCTTGATAGTATGTAAACTCATGGAGACCATACTGAAGGAAGGGCTAGTCTGGTACTAGGAGGAGAATTGTCTGCAGGACAAGAAACAATATGGGTTTGTTGCACGCAGATCATATCAGATGAACTTGATAGAGTTCTTTGATGGGGTCACAAGGGCAGTTGACAACGGCCAGGCAATATACCATTTACCTGAACATTAGTAGGCCTTCGATTCTGTGCCACACAGAAGGTTGATAATGAAACTGAAGGACCTAGGGGTGGGGGAGAAACTGGTAAGATGGGTTGAAAGCGGGTTGTGGTCAAACGCAGAGGGTAGTTGGGGGGGTTCTCAAGCACCAAAGAGGTGATCAGTGTGGTCCCACAGGGGTCAATATTGTTTAACATCTTTACTACAGACATTGGAGAAGGTATTCAAGGCAAGATGTGTCTGTTTGCAGACAACACCAAGCTCTGTGGGAGAGTAGATACCCAGGAGGGGATACAAGAGCTGAGGGAGGACTTAGCAAGACTGGAGAGATGGTGAGGAATATGGCAGCTTGGGTTCAATGCCAAAAAGTGCAAAGTAATGCACATTGGGGCCAAGAACCCAAGGACAGAGTACTACATAGGGAAGGTTCAGGAAGCGGCTTCTGAAAAGGACCTGGAGGTGGTAATTATTAGTGACCAGAAACATTCCACTCAATGCAAAAAGGCTGTGATGAAGGTGAATAGGATGCTTGGATGTAATGCAAAGGGTTTCAGTAGCAGGCAGAGTGAGGTTATTTTGCCGTTGTATAGGACATTGGTAAGGCCACATCTAGAATACAGGGTGACGTATCGGCATCCATACCTTAAGAAGGACATTAACATGCTGGAGGGGATCCAGAGGATAGCAACTCAAATTATCATGGACAACAGGACAGGTCATATGAGGAGAGGCTAGCAGCCCTGAAGATGTGCTCCCTGGAAGAGAGGAGGGAGAGGGGTGATATGATAGAGACCTTCAAGTACATAAAGGGAGTAAACAGAGTTGAAAGAGAGGGCCTTTTCAATAAGAGATACAATACCATCACTAGGGGACACAGTCTAAAACTGATGTGGGGGGGTAGATTCAGAAAGGATGTAAGGAAGCATTTTTTTACAGAATCAATCAATCAATCAATCAAATCTTTATTTATTCAGGCAGACATCACTGAGCAAAGCTCATTTACAAGATGGACCTGATAGGTCAAGGATCAAATTGAAGGTACAATAGCAGACATATACAGAACACTTATATTTAAACAGATACAGTAATATAAACATATATACAAATGAAGGATAAGGATGATTCAACCTAACAGGACAAGGTAGGATATAATAGAAGTACCCTAGAAGAAACCAGAATGTCCAAGATCCAATAAAGGAGCCAAAGCAAGCACACACTACATGGTAACAGGTGGTTACAGGCTCCAGGGCAAACTAACGCAGACAGACAGATGTAATGATTTATGACTGCAAAAATGATGATAAGCAGCCTCTGATGAATGACATGGAGGTGCTGGTGGGAGATTCAGAGAGGGGCTAAGGCTACTAGTAGTAGGAGGTATGGAGGAGTGGTTGGGGTAGAAGTAAGTGCCAGGAATTGGTGTGGAGGTCTTAGTCAGGTGAAGCTAAGCTGTAAAAAGGTATGAAAGGGGTCTGAGATACAAAAAAAGGGGGCTGCGAGGGAGGGAAAAACTAAGGGGAAGATTTATGGAAGAGCTGTCAATAATAATTGCTGACTGAAAGAGGGAGGGTTGTGAATGTGACTGGACTGGTGTGGTGAGTGAGTGGTGTCTGCTTGGAATGAGCTGCCAGAACAGGTGGTGGATACAAAGACTGTGGGATCTTTCAAGAGATCCTAGTACAAACATAGAGTGAAGTCTTGGGATCATGAAAGGTGAAAGGGAGGGGGGGGCTAGGTGGGCAGGAGGGGGGACAGGGTCACTAGAGTAAATGCAAGACCAGGACCCTGCACCAATTCGAGTAGACTCGATAGACCAAGGGGTCTTCTTCTACTGGCTATTTTCATATGTTCTTATGCTGTCACACCCATCTACTGACGATGTGCCCCCATTCATGTGGTCATACCTAATGACCACATACACAATCACACCCATAATCCACCATACACCCTGTCAAACTCATTGACCTATACCATCATGCAAACTATCACACCTCACGACCCAATGCCTCTCCATACATTCTGTCACACCAACTGACCCCATAACACCATGCCTGCTGTCACACCTCCTGATTCTGTACCCCCATACATGCTGTCTCACCCACCAATCCCATGCATGCTGTCACCCACTGACCACACGCACATGCTCTGCTGTAAATAAGCAGCATGCGTGAGCAGTGAGATCAGAACATATATTTTAAGAGCTATTATTGCAGCCTAGAAGTCAGGAAGTAGTTGGCACTCACGGCTAGGGATCAAGGGTGCACCAACACATATGTAATAATATGTATATGTATATTAATATGTATAGCCTCGAGGAAAGGAGGGAGAGGGGGGACATGATAGAAACTTTCAAGTACCTCAAGGGAATCAACAAAGTCCAAGAGGGTAGCATCTTTCCAAAAAAGAGGTGTGCAAGAACAAGAGGGCACAATTTGAAGATGGGGGGGGCTGCTCAGAGGAATTTAAGGAAGTATTTTTTCACAGAGAGGGTTGTGGATGCATGGATTGGCCTTCCAGAGGAGGTTGTGGAGTCAAAATCAGTGGTGGAATTCAAGCATGCATGGGACAGTCATAAGGCAATTCTAGGGTGTGGGGGTAAGAAGAAGTAGGCTGCTGGTTAACTAGGATCTGCAGCTTATCCAGTAGGTAGGGAAATGGGCAGACTGGGTCGGCCAAGCGGTCCTTATCTGCCCTCAAATTCTATGTTTCTATATATGTTTCTATGTAAATACAAATAAAGTTAATCCCATGCAAAGAATGAATGTAGCACAAACCTCAATGAATCCAAGTTTGAGACACAGTGTTTGTTTGCAAAATAAAGTGCCAACTATTGCTTTATTTATTACAAAACCATGGCACCAAGGGCAGTTGCTCAAGTTTGTTTGAGCACCTGTCCTTGGCTCCATGGTTTTGTATCAAATAAAGCAACACTCAGCACTTTTTTTTTTGCAGGCAAACACTGTGTTTCAGACTTGGATTTACTGTGGTTTGCACTACTTTCATTCTTTGCATGGGATTATTGTAACCTACCTTGCCACATGGCAGATTACACAGAACTAGAAAGAAGACTAGAATGGCAATGCCTCTCAATGTTTCCAGGTGCAAGTACATTGAGGGTGGCGCCATGTTGTGGATGGCAATAGGAGCTGGAAGCGTTACTTATGTGTAGCATGACTGTTGTGAGCCTTTACATGGACTGGTTGAATTGCAATTACTTTTTTTTTTTTTTTTTTATGTTCTTCCCAGGTGTGTGGTCCTACAGATGACAAGCTGATGTGTGGGTTGTGAATTCTGGATAAAATCCATGAGACACCTGTTTGCTTGTCTCCCTTCCTCAGGGCCACAGAGCGAGCTCCATGCTTGAAAAGCTACAGCATGTGCATATAGACGGAAGGATGATATTAAATATAATGATTATACTAAGTGTGTATGTTCCTTGCCCAATTGTTGCAATAAAGCCACTTGCACTTCCTGCTGTATTTTCCTCACAGCCAGAGATACAGCAGCAGCTTATTTCTCACTCACTATGCCTCCACTCTCTTGCTGCACCTGCCCCTCAGCCTCTCCCAATGCGACTGGCATACTTTAGGCTGAGACTGTTCTCCCTGAATCTACCTAATCAGCCCCCGCATGCCAGCAACAACTCTACTCCTCCCAATTTTGCCCCCCCCCCCCAAGCCCAACCTATTTCCTGCTGGACAAATTCTGTGTTGTTGCCTGGACCCAGGTGCCAGACCAAGCTTGGCCCATAAACTGCAAACTGTCTCAGATGTAGCATTCCAGCATAAACAAGGGGTCACTATCAGCATGTTACCCTACTCAACCCCCTCAGAGCAACTGGAGCAGCAACACCCAGCACCATGTCTCAGCCACCTGGCATCATGCCATTCTGTTCTTCAAACAGGTCACAGACAAAACTTGTCTACTACCAAGCCCACATTTTACCTCAAGGTGCTACCTCTGTCCATGGTGGAAAATCAGCTTCTGCTGGCCTTCATCAATGAGAAATGCCAGACTTTCTGAACCTTGGAAGATGACCTAAACCTGGGAGGGAGGGAGGTAGGCAAAGGCTTACCATCCTTACTGACTTACTCTGGGCTGTCCCCACACATTTATGTTGGCACTGTGATGGAAAGCCCCTTAAACTGACAGATCCATTTTAGTTCAAAACACTTCTTGCTGCAGGGTTAGGAAATGCTGTGTGATAACCTGAATTCATTCTGTTACATTCCTGCTGGATCTGGCATTCTGATTCCTGATGTTCCACTGCAAATGCAACATGATATGTGGGTCATGGATATAGGCAATACAAAGGGTACAGGAGACAGACAAGGCACAGTTATGGCTACATCATTACAGCTTGCCTTCCTAGTATAGAAAACAGATCTCTTACCTGGGTCCTGAGGAGCCTGGGATGGGTGTCTAGGAGTGCTGTCCAATCATACCTGTAACAAAAAAAAATAGCCATGGAGTCACATAGGATCCATTGTTCTTCAAGAACAAAATGGGACCAATAGGGAAAGTTAAAACATAATACTTAACTGGATATGTAGGGAATGTGTGTCCTGTCAGGCAGGGGTAAATAGCCTCTCAGTCCTGTAGAAATAAAGGAAAAAAATGATTGGTATAAGGAAAAAATAAAAGCAAGAGTAGAGACAGAGTTCCAGAGAGGTACAAAGCTACAGGGAGAGCATAAATATTACATACACTAGCTGGATAATCCCTAATTCAAATCCCACCGTGGTCATTGGCTCAGATTATGACCTTGGGAATGCCACATGACCTCTCAGCTTTAAAACTGGGTTAAAAGGGCTGGCCCGCAGGTGCAGCAGTAGCACTACCATTTGTGACACCAGCGACCTGGATTAAGTATCGAGCCTGGGCTGCTGGCAGGCCAGCTGTGGGGAGAAGGATCGAGCACCCACGGGGCCGCTCTCCTTCTCTGGGTAGGGTGGGCTGCAGCCCTCACTGCTATACAGCCACTTGGATGACCATGGGTAGTAGTGCAGTCCAGGAAGCAGTAGAGATGGGAGTGGTTGACATTGGCCGAGGTCCTGAGCGAAGGCACATCTCAGCGTGCCCTTGTCTCATTGGCCCTCCTTGAGCAACGACGTTAGCAGGGGGTTGGGACCAGAAACATAGGAAAATACTCCATGGTCTCGCCAGAAGACAGGCCTTGGCACAGGTGACTGGGGGGAGCCTGAGGAGCAGCTCCGAGTGTCCACTTCCCTGAGGTCCGGAGGGATTGGGGGAGTTTCCTCTGCCTCACCTGGGGGTTATCCAGGGCTAAGCATGGTTACTGAAGCAGAGCACTTAATGGGGCAGGCATTCTCAGGTCCTCCCAGCACAGCCTGTGCAGTGCATTTAGGACCTCAATGGAAGGGGCAACCATGGGAGTGGAAGGGAGCAAAAAGAACAAGTTTAAAAAAAAAACTGGGTTAAAAATGGGTGTCATTGTAAACAGGTCAGGGGAGTAGCCAGGACGTAGCCCTAAAGTGTAGGCCTTCATTTTGATGGAATAATTTTAACATAATAGGTCTTAATTCTGCTGCCCATGGATACCACCTGACCTACACAGCATGTTTCAGTAGTTGGGCCTTCAAGGGTCATTGGATGAAAATAACTGATGCCATACAAGACCCAGCCTCCAGCCCAGGGAGAACAAGCAAGGGTACAGCAATGATCAACACTAGACACATTTCCAACAAATTTGGCAGTGCACATGACATCCAACACTGATAGCAGTAAAAGTGGCGCAGTGTGGACTCGGTGGTGCATGTGGCACAGCAAGTGGTGGCATTGTGCATAGAACAGCAAGCTGAAGACTGTGCAAGTGGCACTGTGTGGTGATGACAGTGTACGAGGCACAGAGTTGGCAGTGCATGTGGCAACACACTGATGACAATACACGAGTCACTGTGTGTTGTTGGCAGAGCACGTGGTACAGCACGGAGTTCTCAGGGCATATGGCACTGCACAGAGATGGTGATGCATGTGACAGTGCAGTGGCGTTAGTGTGTATGAAACAGTGAGGTGGTGGCAGTGCATGTGACACAGTGGTGAGGGGAGTGCACATGGCACAGCACAGAGCCTACAGTACTAGCCTTATCAGTTGAGGGCTATAGAAGGGAAATATTTACACTAATGGATGAACTGACAGACTGTTGTTATGACTATTGGTAGTCAATAGTTCATCCCGAGAAGTCAAGGTTTCCTATTATATATCCTAATAATTGTGGTCCGATCCCCACACCCACCATCCAGTGCCCAGATCAGCCTCCTCACACCCATGGCCAACCACCTTCCTCTTTATTAGATCCCCCTTCCAGGCACCAGACCACCCTCCATGCAGTGGGACAACTCTTCTAGCCCCAGCTTCTCTATGACGAGCAACCTCACTGCAGTTAGAGCACCACAAAGCCTCCAGACCAGGCTCTTCCCAAGCTGACACCCTCCCTGCATCCGGACCAACCTCCAACCACATGGCAAACAACCACCATGTAGCTGGATTACCCCCAAACCTCCCCTCCAACAGATCACAGTCTCTGCAGTTGTCCCCCCAAAACCCCTGGACCAGCACTCCCCCAGCCAACCACTCTACCTAGAGCTGGACCCACCACAAGCCCCATTCCAGACCACCCAGTTGACCACCTGCCCTGCAGCAGGACCTCCCTTCCATCCCAGTACTAGCCACCACCACCACCAACCACCCTCCCTGCAGTTGACTCACCCTTTCATGCCCTGGACCAGCCTCACCCAGCTGGCCCCACTGAGACCATCATTCCCACCAATGGAACAGCCTCCATCAGCTGAGCTCCCTCCCTGGAGCTGGACACTCAGATGACCACCCTTCCCAGCAGAGCCTCCCCCAGACCACCTTCTCTGCAACTAGACCCCTCCCCAGATCACCCTTCCACAACCAGGGACCCCATACTTCTCAACCTAGTGCAAATAAAATGTGAGACACTAACACAAAAACATACAGTACTCCAAAATTCAGACTGAACACAGCACTTTCAGCAGTCTTCAGAAAAAGAAAACAAAACAAAAAAAAAAATACACTGATCTCAGCATTACTATTTAATATAATGGATTTACATATGCTAAAGTTCCAATTAAATACAATATCAAATGTAATAGCACAGCTTTCTCACATCAGTTTACAAACAGGATATGCAATCAACTATAACTTCCTCTGCAAGTATTTGTATATAAGGAGATATCTTCATAAACAACAGTCAGCAGCTTTAAAAACAGAACCAAATAACAAGCACAAGGGTCCAAGCATTACTAATATAACAGATTAGCAAACGCAAATGTTTTTAATCAAATACAATATCAAATGCAAGCAAAAGCCCCCCTTCCCTCCCACACACACATTCAGACACTTAAATATCTACAGTAAATACTTTTTTCTTTCTCAATCTGTATCTTACTTCAGATTTTCCCAGATAAAAAACTGAAAAGTTTTTTCTCTAAATATAGTACTTTACCTGCAAAATGTTTAAATCCGTTCAGCTATCTAGGTAGAAGAATGTGTTCCATCTCCAACATATTCAACTACTAATTCAAATATGGAGAAAGTTCAGGAAGTCACCTGAGGAATTAAGTCACATGCAGCTCTTGATGCCCCAATGGATTTTGGGAGTTGTAGTTTTTCTTACTGTATGACTAGATGTTTAAAGTGAAAGAAACATATATAGATATATTTTTAACTTTCCTTTCTTTATTAAATTTTCAACTGACAAAATGAGCAATACAAACAACTGAATATCTACTACATTACATAGTTGAGTAATAGTGTATAATAACAGGTTCCTATTACCCATCCCCATAACCCCCCTCCCAAGCAATATAATATTTAAAAGATAGTTGGTTACTAACTAATTAGGTATAACCGACCTTTAGGAAAAATATAGTTGGTCCCCCAACACTGGGGTAAAATTAAGAATAGTACATAAGGAAAAAGAGATAAAACCTCCATTGAAGCACTAATATATCATGGAGGTACATTAAAATGTTCTTTAAACAAAAAGTAAGGAAAATGGTAATACTGGATAGAAAGAAAAAGCTGGTACATATATGCCAAAATGCCTCTAAGGAGTGCAATCACTTATTTCAACTGTACAGAGTGTAGTACAGTTGATAATTTGTCCCACACTGTGAAAGAAATATATCAAAAGTCTGATGCCTAACTTGTATAATTAAGTGATTCTTCCTGGCAGATAAGAACCTGTGTAATATATGTGATGTTCTTTTCCACAATAAAAATGAGTTTAGCAAAAAAGGCCAGTTTTACAAGATGCACTAATTATTACAGAAAATTAAATTAAATTGGGGGTTGGGTAAATGATCAATATAGGAAGGTTATATTGGGAAACCACATTTTTAACCATTTCTTTACTAAGGATAGTCAAACAGGCATTTCATTTTTGGTGAGCTCTTACTGGAGCAGTAGGAAGCCTTTTTCAGCTTACCTTCCTATTTGTCCTTACTTTTGATTGGCTGTCACAGGCTGGCAGCTGTGCATTTATCTCTGTATAATGCGCTCTGAAGTAAAAGTATCAGTGCCAGAGTGCTCCATAACATAAAAATATCACTGTGCCAGTTTAGGACATTGGTCTCATATACAAAAGGTAGCACCAGTAATAAAGTGGTTTGCACCAACACTACCCGTGTTTGCGCTTGTCCTTGGGGTGGGGCCATATTCAAAGGCCCATGTAGGGCCCCCTAAGTCCAGCAGTGCCCAGGCACTAAAATACCTCTTGTGCAAAAGAAAGGGTCACCTGATGCATATTAAGGCAATGGCATTTTCACTGGTTTGTGGAAGTGCTAAACAGCCCCCAAAGTGGTGCTATATTTCCACCAGAAACCAGCTCTAAATGGAGCACAAATGTTGTGCCCTCTCACTGAAGGCAGACAACTGTACTGCAACTACCCACCTCTAGTCATCTATTCTCTTCACTGTCAATGCTGTCTTGTGGTCTAGTGCGTCCCCCAGATCACCCATTCCCATCAGTCTTAGTACTCCTTGGTGGTCTACTGTGTCCTCAGTCACCCATTCCCATCACCATAAATGCTCCCTGGTGGCTAGTGGTACCCCATCATCTGTTCTGACACATGCAAGGTATCAGTGGTTGTCCAGCAACCCCACCACCTGATCTGCTTGTTTACAAACCACTTTCCTACCCCTCCCACCAGGTTGGCCAGAGATCATCATAGCCCGATATGGTTACCAGCAAAGCCCTCCATTCACCTCCCCAGCTGGCCACAGTATGAGCTGTCAGTAAGTGTGATACTGTGCATACACCTACTGACAGCTTATATGGCAGCTGGCTGAGTAGGTGAGAGGAGGTTTAGATTCAGTGGAGCATTGATGGTGACAAGAATGGGTGACCAGAGGGGTACCACTAGCACTTCCAGTACAGCATCAATGGTGCTAAGGGGATGCTGCACCCCATGAAAATGAACCCATAATGGCATTCAAATGTCCCCTTAGCACCTTGCATGCTCAATGTGCTGATCTACATGTTGGGGCTGACCATTGCCCACAGGGGCCTTTGTGCCATCTTGTTTTGGGCAGCGCTATTCCTCATGGGCTATATGCAACACAGATCCAAGCTGGCAGGATTACTGCACTTACCTCTGCAACAATACAACCCAATATTCAGACAGATTGCGCCATGCACTATCCAACTGAAAATTGCATCTACCAGGTTGGGCACAAGTGCAGCGGACACATTTGCGGTGCTTGTGGGTCTATTTAAATATGAGAGCCATTGCGTTTTAAAAGGATACCTTTTTTAAATAAAGATTTACCAACCCTTAAAGCTCCACTTCTCACCTTGTAATTTTCTCACTTCATTCTTCACTCTGATAGAGCAAATTTGGCATTGTTTTTCCTTTTTGCATCAGGGATTTTTGGCATATTTTAAATCACACTCCATCCCCCCTCACCTGTCTGCCACCCACCCAGCTACTGCACTGAGAACACTGCTGAAATGATGCATACAAACTTCTGGTATTCAGCACAGGGACTAAAGACCAGGAAAAACTTTTTTTTAATCACATAATCCCTGTCCTCAGGGCAGGCAGTGAAGACTGGGAACACTGATGGAGAAAGGCTGGGAGTTGCAACAAGCGACAAACTCATTAAAGCTAATAATAAAATAAAAAGTCAAACCATGCATACAGCCACTCCTGGTCTTAATAGAAGGCAGAGAGGACTGGATATTGTCAACAGAAAACATACAAAAATTGCAATGAGGGGAAAAGATGTTTAAAAAAGAGGGGAAAATAAAATTATACAGATAGTGTCAATCCCTACTGGCCCTCAGAAAAGGCAGTGGGGACTGGGTAGCAGCAAGATACAAAATCACAGCTCTTCCTGGTGACAGATAGTGCAGGAACTATTTCATTTTTAAAATCAAATATTTTTTCTATTTTCTTTTTTTTAATTGTTTTATTCTTTAAATGTTTTACAACAAAACAACCTATTACCCATTTTCTAAGAATGAATAGACACTCCAGGGTGGGCATTATACTGAGACAGACACCCTTCCAGGGGCAGTAAGAACCTCCATCTGCAGCATTAGGACTCACTACACCCTGGGCAGTTTGTTATCTCAGCATAATGTCTACCCTGTCATGTCTTACCATTTTGGTGGTGGGCCCTTTGGGGTTCCACTCCCGCTGGATAATTCTTTGACGCAAACCATTGTGGACAGTAGCATGGGCTGAGAGTGTCAAGGGCATCATTCTGCTGAATGGTATGTCTTTTTCAATCTCCCCATATCACTCTATTCCTCCCTCTTACATATCACCTAGCAACACAAATGCAAGAATCCACACCCCCACACCATCTGCATATCAGCTACACAAAATACATAATAGCCCTCATTACTGCAGCCCACTAAGTAGACCATCTCTACTCACCCATGTAATGGATTGTCCATAAAGTTTATTGGCACATAGTTGTTGTTTAATGACCATTAATGTATTTGCCACCAATGTGGCATTTGTTAATGGTAGGAAATGCTCATTATGCTGGCCCGATAGCACTGAGGGTTAAGGCACTGGACACCATACCTTGTGCTACGCTGGTGACCCGGGTTTGGGAACAGCGGCATACTGTGGACTGACACCCAGTGGTGGCTGGGTGTTGGTACAGGTGTGTCACCGAAATAAGGGGAGGGCACCCATCCAGGGTGTCTGGCTGCTTCCATGAAGGCGGAGGCAGCTGCCTTGCCCATTGCACAGCTCGGGTGCTGAGGAGAAAACAGTCAGGAAATGTCCGGGAGCCAATGGGGTCCATGATAACCGGAAGCATTCGTGTCAGAGTATGAGTCCCTCTGAGGGAGGGCCGGAGCAACCAGTTGGCTCCTCAGAGGAGCCATAAAGCATAAATAAAAACAAGCACTTGTCAATGCCAAATGTTTGCTTGATGGTATCAGCACTGGTACTGCATGAGTTAGAGAGATGCATAATAGGAATGGTAGTGAAGTATTTAACTAATGCCAACCCCCACCATGCAGAGACTGACAGGCATTGGGGTGTGCCTTTGCGTCGTTGGCCATAATGCTCATGCCGTCCCACCTCACCCCACCCTGTAGACACTGAAAGCTGTCATGGTGCGCCTTGGGGACTCTGGCCCTTATGCTCACCCCATGCCATAAGGAAATAAGCTGAGATGGGTGCAGTATAGGAGAATGGGGTGAACATTAGGGCTGAAGACCCCAAGGCACACCTTGATGCCTCTCAGTGACAGCAGGGTGGGGTGGAATAGTGTGAGCATTACAGCCGACAACCCCAAGCCACACCCCCAATACCTGTGAGTATTTGCAGGGTGGGGCGCTACGGTTGGAAACTCTTATGCCCCAGGCGTTTGTTGGTATTTTCACTCCAAATTTTCAACATGGAATTTTTGGGACCCCCACCTCATAAACAGTGGCACTATCATTTTGTTACTCAATCCTGAAAGGTGATTTTGCATAGCAAATGCACCATTCAGCGCAACAGCTGCGATAAGACATTTTGGGCAGGATGTGAAAAAGACATCTGTACTGTTCATGAGGAGGTGTGAAAAAATGGCAATATTGAAAATCTGGAGTGAAAATAGAAAAAGTGTTGAAGTTACTAGCATGCGTAGAAATTGCGTAATGCACCCTTGTAACACAGTCATTTTTGGAATTTTTTCAGTAAATTGTCAACATGGACTTTTTGGGACCTCCCCTCATGAATAGTGGCACTATGATTTTGTTAATGTGTCCCAATAGTTGATTTTGCACAGCAACTGTGCCATTCTGCGCCACAGGTGTGAAAACACATTTCAGGCAAGATGCAAAAAATGACAACTGTACTATTCATAAGGAGTTGTGAAAAAATGGCAATGTTGGACATTTGGAGAGAAAATATTAAAAATTAACAATGTTACAAGTGTGCATGCAAACTGTGCAATGCGCACTCATAACGCAGCCATTCTTTGGAGTTTTTTCACCAAACTTGCAACATAGGCTTTTTGGAACCCCACCTCATGAACAGTGGCACTGACATTTTGTTAATCTGTCCCAAAAGGTGATTCTGCAGAGCGACCGCAAAACCACCTTTTGGGACCGAGAAACAAAATGACAGTGACAGTAGTCATTAGGTGGGGTCCAAAGAACCCCATGTTGAATATTTGGGGCAAAAACTCCCAAAAATGGCTGCGATATCAACCTAAGTTTAACACCCCCCATTCATGCCATTATAAAGCTTACCTTGATTTTCTTCATTTTGAGGTCAGCTTTTGAAGAGTGCAGATGTGTTCCTGGTCCACAGAAGATTGCAGTGCTGGACCTCCGGAGGTAAGTATGGGTGAGGAGGGTGCGAAGAGGTGGGGTGAGCAGAGGGAGGGTGCAGGTTGGGGGAGGGGTGAACAACAAGGGACCATTTTCTTTTTTTCAGGTTTAAAAAAAATATGCCATGGAACTGTTTTCTTTTTTAATATGTGATACAAAATTGGATTTTAGCACACTGGGTGGGCTCCCAGTGTGCCAGACTAGTGTGGGGATGGATAATGCTGAACAGGGGATTGGGCACCCCAAGGTCAGCTGACAAAAATGGGGCAAAAGGGGTGCATCTGACAGCAGGGGTGGGCATCCCAGTATTGGAAAAAAGATAAGTACGTTGGCACACTGGAGTGGGCTCCCAGTGTGCCACAATAGTGGAAGGGGCATGCTGACATGGGGATTTGGCACCCATTGTCGGCAAAAATATATGTTCGGGCTTGGGGAGGCATGCCGACATGGGGATTGGGCACCCTTATGTTGGCTTTGGAGGAGCGTGTGATGGGCAACAGGAGCCTCCAATTATGCGGCAGGGCTCATTTATTTCCCTGGGAAATACACACTGTGCAAACAAGTTGCTATTTCCAGCCATGTGCATTACTGTGCACTGTAATGTGCATGGCTGGCATTTGCCTGGTTGTTGGGGAGAGAGATCTGCCACTACAATGACATAACTGTCCGTGATTGGAGTGGCAGATTTCTTTCAAGTCCGGTGCTCTTTCTGAAACTACCATCATTGGCAGCTTCCCTGTTGATTGGTGACCAATGGACATGGCCATGAAAGTGTCTGCTGCATTGGCTGCACACTGCCATACCTCTGCAATGCTCTACCAACCTCAATATATGAACATAAGAAGATATGTAATTGCCAGCAGATGCAGGCCTTATGGTCTATCTAGTCAGCTCGAGTGTGCAGCACATCAGTCCATTAGACTGCAGCTGCCCTTTCACCCTTCACCTCCTCCCTCCTCTAACCCTGTCCCCTCCCGGTATGTACTTTCCTCTTGAATCTGTCCCACCTGCTCTTGAAGCACCCCACAGTCTGCACTGATACGAGTTCCTCAGGCAGTGCATTCTACCCTGCTACCACCTTTTCAGTGAAGTAGTGCCTCATCATTTCCCTTCTGAATCTGCCCCCCTTTCAACTTCAGGGAGTGCCCTCCAATATCTCTTCCACTCCAGAGAGTGAACCCACCCCTGTAGCCTACTCTGTTCATCCCCTTCATGTACATGAAGGTCTTGATCATGTCCCCTCTCTCTCTTTTTTCTATCCTACAGGGTATACATGTTGATTTCTCTTAATTTTTCCTCATAAGGCCTATCTCTCAACCCCAGGATCATCTTTGTTACACCACCTCTAGTAGTTTAATGGCTCTTTTCAAGTAAGGGTGCCATAATTGCACACAGTACTCCAATTTTGCCTCACCAGGGACCTGTACTGTGGCAATATGACTTTGATACTTCTGGATGTAATCTCCCTTGCAATGTACCCTAGCATCCTGTTTGCCTTTGCCACTGCCTTCCTATACTGAGTTGAGTGGTTCATTTCCCTGGTCACCAGCACCCCGAGATCCTTCTCCTCAATGAATGTGGACAATGGGACACTGTCTAACCAGTAACTGTATCCTGGGTTCCTGGCACTGAGATGCATCATTTTGCAAATCTTGGCGTTGAACCTAAGCTGCCAGCCGTGTGACCACTCCTTCAGTTTTTCCAAATCCTCCTGAAGTAATTTGCCACCCTCCCCCCATCCACCTCAGCAGAGATCTTGGTGTCATCAGCGAAGAGGCTGATCTTATTCCTGATCTCTACTGCTATGTCAGCAATGAAAATGTTACATAGGACTGGTCCCAGTACTGAGCCCTGTGGGACACCACTTGTCACTGCCCTGGGTTCTGATGCCTCACTCCCCACCACTACCCTCTGCTGCCTCTCCCCCAGCCAGTTCTCAACTCATCTGACTAGTTTGCACCCTACTCCTAGACTCTTCAATTTGCAGGTCAGCCTACCATGTGGCACTGAATCAAAGGCCTTGCTGAAATCCAGGTAAAGTACATCCATCGCATGGCCCCAGTACAGTGCCCTTGTGTCCCAGTTGAAAAAGTCAACCAAGTTTGTCTGCCAGAGACAAACCTGTGCTGCCTGTCATCCTTCAGGTCATTAGACTCAAGAAATATGATTCTTGTGCACTACGTGCGCAAGCAAACATAAAAAATAAAAAAAATTAAAAGTAATGCTCATTATAATAATTTAATGGGTATCAATTCTGCCATTAAAAATGGATGTTGATGAGACTTACTAGAAATAATAAAACAAATATTTAATGAGCTCTTGTCATCGTTCATTTGTGTTAATAAAGGAAAAGGTGGTCAACTAGCTTGTAGACAGAGGACTGCAGGATGAAAGATAGCATGGCTTCACAAATGGGAGGTCATACCAGATGAACTTAAAATAATTTTTTGATTGGGTGAAGAAGGTGATTGACCGGGGGGGTGCTGTGTATATGGTCTATCTGAACTTCAGAAAGGCCTTCAACACTGTCCCTCTTAGAAGGCTGGTAAATAAGCTAGACTGCTTAGGGATGGGACAGAAAATAACTAGGTGGATGGAAAACTGGTTGATGCCATAGGGTGGTGGTAAATGGATGCATTCCATGGAGAAAGGAGTAACAAATGGGGTACCCCCTAGGGGTCAGTACTGGGGCCAGTCCTTCTCTTCTCTCTCTCTATATATATATATATATATATTATATAATGTATATATATATATATATATATATATATACACACACATATATATTATGGTAGCACAGTAGTGCTACCATAGTTAGGGTTGAGGAGCCATTTACATGTTAAACCCAAAATTTTGCACCTTAATAACTTTGGAATATGTGATCAAGACCCATATGCCTTGGGATTTGCCAAGTTTCGTACCGGTCGGATATACGGCTGTGGAGTTATTAACTGTGATCTGTGCGTGCGCTTATGCTTTTTTTTGGAATTCTACGGTCGTGCCTACTGGTCGCATGGTTTGTGTGACTGGTCCAAAATCTTCAGGGAACGTGCGGCTGGGGACCCCAATGTGCCTTTCAAAGATTTCATGAAAAAATATTAAACGGTTCAAAAGTTATTCAAAAAACAAGTTCCCATTATAAGTCAATGGAAAAAGTTAACAAAAAGTTTGACAGTGTCGCAAATGCAGTTTTTACTTTCACAAATGGCCCTTTTACTGTCGCAAATCTGCCATTTTGTTTTCAGTTGGTGATCAGAAAAATGCTTGACATTAAAATTTGGGACCCTCTAGTAACCTAATTCTTTTTGTATTCACCTAGTCTGACCCTGAGGATACTAGCCATGTCTTTATTTTGGGGGTGAAAAACCCCAGAAACATGTTTTTCACATTTCTGAAAAAAGTACTTTTGCAAAGTTTGCAAAAGCTTTTGCAAATTGCGACAGTACTTTTCTAGGCTGTGGGAAAAATGACAGCAATTATTTGGCACCCCGCTGCAAAAGAACGGTTTGGAGTTTTGGGCTGAAATTTGGAGGGAACGCAGCTGACATCCCACAGATGTGCATTTCAGTGTTGTTTTGAAAAAATATTACACAGCAGCAAAGTTACAGTACTCCAAAGTTGACACTTTTTCCCATAGGATAACATTACGGCGTATGACGCATTGCAGCAATCGTTTGGTGCCCTGCTGCAAAATAACGGTTTAGTCTTTTGGGCTGAAATTTGCAGGAAAGACAGAAAACATCCCACAGATTTCAGTTGCTTGGTGAAAAAATAGTACAGGGAGGCAAAGTTATGGCACTCCAAACTTCTGTTTTTTCCCCATAGAATAACATGACGGCGTTCGCCGCGCCTTTCAGGGCCCGTATCTTGGAAATGGTACAAGATACTGACTTTTTGTCAGAAAAATGTTTAGCCCCCTAATGGGAGCTAAGTACAAAGCTAGCCAGGAAAGTGGTAATTCATATGACTTTTAAATTTGTTTTCTATGTCGTACGGTTCCTGAGATATAAGCAATTTACTATTCCAAGTCCTAATTTTCTGTTCCGATAGTCATTATTTTGCATACATTCTTTGTACTCACTGTCTTTCTCTATGCAGCTTTTGGGGAAAACCAACCTGTGCACTTACATTACTGTTACCATACCATTTTTGCTTGCGGTTCCGTACCCGTTTCACTTACCATTCACGTCTACGCCACCATGTGCATTACCCTTTGCATTTTCATTTGTGGTTGAGTTTGTGTTGTTTTTAACATTTCTGCCTACAGTACTGTTTCTCTTCCTGTTTTGCTTTGCGTCACCATGCACATTACGATTTGCATTTGTGGGAACAATGTTACTATGTGACAAGACATCAAGTGGCAGGAGCACGGGGCTGCCGCCACATTACATTCACTATTTCTTGTTATCATTCTCAAAAAGAAGGAAAATTAGAGGCAAAAAGCTCCATTTAATGCATCAGTTAGGGTTGTTCCACAGTGACAAAAGCGAGGAAATTCGATGTTAGGGTTGAAACCCCCTTTGCACCCCTCCATCCCACCTCCCAACCGGAATTGAGGTGCGCATTGGAGTCATTGGTCCTAACTCTCACCCCATTCACCTATTCCTCAGCTTCTTTCCACATGTGATAGGGTGAGAGTTATGGCTGATGACCCCAATGCGCACCCTGATTCCAGTTGGGGGGTGGGCTGGAGGGGTGCAAAGGGGGTTTCAACCCTAACATTGAATTTCCTCACTTTTGTTGCTGTGGAACAACCCTAACTGATGCATTAAACTGAGTTTTTTGCCTCATATATATATATATATATGTGTATATGTGTGTGTGTGTGTTTGTGTGTAACAGCAATATAGTGGAGGCATTGAAGGGGAAGATCTACCTATTTGCAGATGATACAAGGATCTGTAATAGGATGGATACACCGGTGGGGGAGGAGTGGAGGCTATGAGGAAGGACCAGCAGATTCTGGAAGGGTCGTCGGAAACATGACAGCTGAAATTCAATGCCAAAAATTGTACAGTAATGCACATGGGGCATAAAAACCAACAAACTGTATATGCATGGGGGGTAATAAAAACAAACTAAGCAGGAGAGGGATCTGGGGAATATAATTTTGAACAACCTTAAGGTGGGTAACCATTGCAGAAAGGTGGTTGGTAGGCAAATAAAATGATGGTGTACATAGGGAAGTGAATAACAAGTAGAAGGTGGTAGGTGCTGATGCCACTTTATAAAACCATGGTGAGACCAGATCTGGAGTTGGGACCCAGTTCTGGAGACCTCACCTACACAAAGACATAGATGAGATTGAAAGGGTTCAGAGAAGGGCAACCAAGACTATGCATTGTATGCATAGGAATCCCTATAAGGAGAGGTACAGGGAGCTGGATCTGTACCCATTGGAGATGAGGAGAGAGTGGGGGACATGATAGAAGCATTTAAGTACATGAAGAGAATTAATAAGGTGGGGAGAGGAGCTTATTTACAAATGAAAAGTAAGTGCTAAAACTAGAGGGCATATTTTAAGATTAGAAGGAGGAAGATTTAAGGGCAATATAAGGGAGTCTTACTTCATGTAGAGGGCAGCGGAGCCCTGAACAAAGTGCCTGAGGAGGTGGGGGGGCAAAATAGTGGAAGGATTCAAGATGCATTGGGACAGATATAAGGGGCTGACTGGGGGATGAAACAAATGTGAAGAGTGTGTGGGGGAGGGGGTAAGTGGTAGACTTGATGGGCCAGCATGGTCCTTTTCTGCTGACAGATTTCTATGATCCATTAATAGGCTATTTTAGGAATTTAATGCAGTAAGCAAACAATCCTTTCAAAACTAATACCAATTTAATGACAATAAACTAAAGCCGTTAAAAACTGCAACAAGATTTAATGGTGAGAACTGATAGATTTGATTAGGTTGAATGGAAAATTAATGGAAACTAATGATATTTTAATGTATCTTGTTAGCAATAAAGTTTAGATTACACACATACTAATTGTCTAAGTTTTGGTTGTATATAGCAGAATGGGACTTGAGTATGGATAATATCCTATTTTGCTTTTCTGTAAATATATTTTCTGCTGGAAAACAATGGAACTATTGTACTGCATATTGAAACAGTAATACAAAGGAAGACTTCAGCACAATTCAGGTGACACATTTTGGGAGAGACAGCTGGTTGTAGTCTCCAGCTATGATTCAGTGCATATTCAAACAATTGTACTTTTGAAGAGCATTGTAGATCTATTCCTAGTCTTCATTTTATAACAATTTTCTCTTAAACAAATAATCAGTTGAATGCTTCTTAGAATTTAATATTCTTTGAGGTAGTATTCCTCGGATGATGATTAAAGATGATTAAAAATGACTAAAGTAAGTCTTCAAAGACAAATTAATGACTGCTTTAATACAAAATTTAGTATTGGACTTCAGTGAGGAGTAATTTATCTTAACAATGCATTACACAACAGAGTATTATGAGAATAATACTGATACAACTGTGCTACCATATGAGGCTAGGATTGTTGTGAGAGTTGCCAAATCCTGAAATGTTAAAATAACACAGTACCATGGTGCTACCATAGTGCCAGTGTTTGAGGAAACTGCAATTTTAAAATTACGTGATACCATCGTATTACCAGTGTGTATGTATGTGAGAAAGAAAATGGTAAAAAATGTCATAGGGATACTATTGTGCCAGTGCACTACCAGTGTGCCAAAGAAAATCAATATGTTGCCTACCACTGTGATGAGTACCAATGGGTAGTACTACTGTGGATTTTTCAACTTACCACCTAGAAACATAGAAACATGAAAACATAGAATTTGACGGCAGATAAGGACCGCTTGGCCCACCTAGTCTGCCCATTTTCCTACCTGGTGGATAATCTCCAGATTCTAGTTAACCAACAGCTTACTTCCTCCTACCCCCCACTAGAATTGCATTATGGCTGTCCCGAGCATTCTTGAATTCTCCCACTATTCTTGACTTCACAACCTCCTAAGGAGGGCTGTTCCATGCATCCACAACCCTTTTGGATAAAGAATGCTTTCTAACATTATCTCTGAGCCGTTCCCCCCTCTATCTTCATATTGTGCCCCCTTGTTCTTTTACATCTCTTTTTCTGAAAGATGCTACCATCTTGGGCTTTGTTAATTCCTTTGAGGTACTTGAACGTTTCTATCATGTCCCCCCTCTCACTCCTTTCCTTGAGTATATACATATTAAGCTGCTTTAGTCTCTCTTCATATGTCTTCTGGTGCAGACCCTGCACCATTTTAGTTGCCCTCCTCTGAACAGCCTCCACTCTGTCTATGTCTTTGTGGAGATGGGGTCTCCAGAACTGCACGCAGTACTCCAGTTGGGGTCTCACCAACCGTCTGCAAAGAGGGATAACAACTTCTTGTTTTCTACTGTTGATGCCTCTCCCTATACATCCCAGTATTCCCCCAGCCTTACTGCCTTCTCACATTGCTTGCCCACCTTAAGGTCATCTGATATAATTATTCCCAGGTCCCTTTTGATTTTTGTTGTTTTTAGTATCTCAACCCCCATTGTGTACTTTTCCCCTGGGTTTTTGTTTCCCAGGTGAATTACCTTGCACTTCATTACATTGAATCTGAGCTGCCATACACTTGACCATTCCTCCAACCTTGTCAAGTCCCTTTTCATCCTTTCCAGCCCACCTTGTATATTGATCCTATTGCAGATCTTTGTGTCATCTGCAAAGAGACATACTTTTCCTTCCAGGTGCTCTTTAATGTCACTTATAAAGACATTAAAGAGGACAGGTCCCAGAACTGAACCCTGTGATACCCCACTAGTTATCCTCCTTTCTTCACTGTGAGTTCTGTTTTCTATTACCCTTTGCGTCCAGTTATCTAGCCAATTTTTTATCCAGGCTACAACCTTGGGACCCACCCCAAGGCTGGCAAACTTGTATGTTAATCTTTTGTGTGGGACTGTGTCAAATGCTTTGCTAAAATCTAGGTAGGCCATATCCACAGCCCATCCCTGGTTTACTACTTTGCTCACCCAGTCAAAGAAATCTATTAGATTCATCTGACATGACCTTTCTGCTGTGAATCCATGCTGCCTTGGGTCCTGTGCCCTACTGGCCTCTAGGTACTCAACAATTCTTTCCTTCAGAAGTGATTCCATCATTTTCCCTACCACTGAGGTGAAACTAACTGGTCTGTAGTTTCCTGCCTCTGCTCTGCTCCCACTTTTGTAAAGTGGAATCACAACCACCGTCCTCCAGTCTTCAGGTACCACCCCATCCTCTCATGATTTGTTAAAGAGAGTAATCAGTGGTGTCACTAGTTCTACCCTTAGTTCTTTTAGAATTCTGGGGTGAATCCCATCAAACCCCATTGCTTTGTCCACCCTCAGTTTCAAGAGTTCTTTCAAAACCCTTTCTTCTGTGAATGGACTGGCATTGACTCCCCTATCCAGAGTGTTTCTCTTGTTTGGTTTAGGTACCTCCTCCTCCTCTTCTGTTATGAATACTGAGCAGAAATATTCATTCAGTATCCCTGCTTTACACTATCACCCTCTGTCCACATTTCGTCCCCTTTATTAAGTCTCTGTATCCCTTCCTTGATCTTTCTTCACTCTCTAATGTACCTATAAATGGTTTTATCCCCCTTTGTAACAGAATTGGCTATCTTTTCCTCGGTTTGGGCCTTTGCTATTCTGACTGCCTTCCCTGCCTCCTTCTGCTTTACCTGATAAAGTTCTCTGTCCTGCTCCTTCTGTGTTTCCTTATATTTCCTGAATGCTGTCCTTTTCTCCTTTACCTTCCCTGCCACCTCTTTTGAGAACCATAGTGTTTTTTCCTTCATTTTGTTTTATTGATTCGCTTCACACAAAGGCTTGTGTCTCTGTGATGGCTGTTTTGATTATTCCCCATTGTTCCTCCACCTCTTTTTTTTGCCTGTTTCTAGTGCTTTTCTGAGGCACTCTCTCATTTTCCCAATGTCATCCCTCCTAAAGTCCAATACTTTTGCTTTGGTATAGTTTGACTCTATGGCTGTGTTTATTGTGAACCACACTGTCTGGTGGTCGCTTGTTCACAGATGGCTACCCACTTCTAAATTTGAGATCCTTTCTCTATCCCCATTTGAGAGTGCCAGGTCTAAGATTGCTCCCTCTCAAGTGGGTTCTAACACTAGCTGTCTGAGGCATGCCCCGTGTAGGGCATCAAAAATTACCCTGCTTCTGGATCTGCCTGAAGCAAAGGTGCTCCAATTAACATCAGGCATATTCAGGTCCCCCATTAACAATATCTCCCCTTTTTCTGCCATTTTAAGGGTACCTTTTATCATTTCAGTGTCCACTCCCTCCCCCTGAAATGGGGGTCTGTACACAACTCCCATGTGGATTGTGGAGCCATTTCCTGTCTCCAGGGTGACCCATAGTGACTCATCTACTTCATGTTTACTCTTTAATTATGTTGCTTTAATCCCTTCCCTTACATAGAGAGCTACTCCTCCTCCTCTTTTACCCTCTCTGTCCCTCCTGTAGATTGTGTATCCTGGTATGTTGACATCCCAGTCATGGTTCTCTGTATACCATGTTTCAGTGACTGCCACAATATCCAGGCAGCCCTCTTCCATCAAGGCCACTAGTTCAGGGAGCTTGTTACACAGACTATGGGCATTGGTACTCATCATCCTCCATTTCTTGATGGTCTTACCCCTTTTAGCTCTTTCCCTGTCCTTACTGCCTTTGCCTTTTTTTGCATTTACCCCTGTCCTGCTCCCAAATGACTTCTCTACCTTGGTGTGTACCTTGCTAATTACTGTGTTTTGTGGAGGGAGGATGAGATGTCCCTGCTCCTTCTCAGTGCCTCCCCCCTTGACTAGTTTAAATGCTTGCCAATGAAGCATTTAAACCAATCACCTAGGATCCTGGTTCCCTTCCTGGACAAATGCAGACCATCACACCAGTATAGGCCTGCATCCCTCCAGGTGGCTCTCTAGTCCACAATGATACCAAAACCCAGAGTTTCACACCAGTTTTTTAACCATTCATTGAATCCCATGGTGCGGAGTACCCTAGCATCATCCTTGTCATAGACAGGCAGTACCTTCTAGAAGGCTACTGTATGCTCTACTTGTCTAAGGCCACTACTCAAACTCTACAAACTCCTCTTGCACTGCTCTGATCCCATTCCCAGCCAGGTTATTTATCCCTAAGTGGACAATCACATCCAGCTCCCTTCCTTGTGCAGCTGCTCCCACGATCCTGAGGCTTTGCTACTCGTCCCTCTGAACAATGGAGCAAGGCAGGTACCTTACCTCCCTCTCCCCTTCCTGCCCCACTTCTACCCCCCTAATGACTGAGTCACCCACAAGGAGTTGTTTCCTTCCCCTGTGGAGTCTCATGCCACCCTCCTGTGGGTCTCTTTTGTGGAGGTTCCCAGCATCCTTCTTGGTCTCCATTGCAGGTGCCTCCATAGAGGATCCACTCTTTGCCAGAACAGCATATGAAATGTGGAGAGGTACAGCTGGAGGGATGCACCTCTGATCAACCACCCTCTCCCTCCCTGAGCCTACCTTGGTCCAACCACTCCTTTTTCTTGGCAGCCTCTGAGGTAGCAACGGTGGCCTTAGTAGTCCCTGGGTGGGGAAGAGGTTTCACAAATCCTAGCCAGGTCAGCCTGGAAACAGGCAACCTATTCTGTCAGACCAGAGAGGTACCTACAAATAGGGCAGCATTGCAGCCTCCAGAATGTCTCCTGGAACAGTGCCACCCCACAGCCATTGCACTGCACCACTTCGATCATTACTTATTTTGTGTCCCCTCCCCTGTTGCATTTTATGCTTACTCTCCCCTCCCTCTACATATTTTTCCACCTACTTTCCTACTGTCTATGTACCCTTACAACTCTCACCCTTCCTGTTCTGGGACAGGAACTTCCTGTAGTCTTCAGTTGTCTCCTTCCTCCGTGCTTGGGCTCAGACCTACAGCAGCTGGGGGGAGCTATTTTTTCCCTTCAAGGTTGATGAGACTAATGTATCTCAGTGATCCTTCCCTTCCTACTGCAAAACAGGAAGTTCCTGTTGTCAGTCAAATCCAGTGGCTATAAAAGTAGAACTGGCTTAGTGTGAGAAGGTGGAGGGGTGGGAAGGGGGGCAACTAGTAAGAAATTCTGTAGCTTTTTTGGTCAGCTGCTTGCTCTTAAAGCAAGATTCCCTCTGCCAGAAACTAGCAGCAGGATGCTGTAATTGGAGACAGCTGCTTTTCTACTGCTCAAGCCACACCCCCAATTAACTTTTCTCCTCTGCTCCTGATTTAGCAAACTAAGTTGATACAGCCCCTCACCCAAACTGAGAAACACACAGTGACTTTCTTCTTTTTTTTACTTAATTGAGACCCCCTGCTTCTAATGAAGTATCTGCTTGCTTAATCCCAACAGGCACTGACTCCTGCTAAGATAGAAGTGATTTAGCAGTAAGAAATTCTGTAGCTTTTTTATCAGTTACTTGCTCTGAAAGAAGTGTTCCCTATGCCAGAAACTAGCAGCAGGAAGCTGTAATTGGAGGCAGCTGTTTTTCTACTGCTCAAGCCACATCCCCAATTAACTTCTCTGCTCTGCTCCGGATTGAGCAAACTAAGTAACGATGGTATTTCCATTGTTATACCACTGTATTGCTATTATGACAAATTTGGTAAGGATGGTAAAATCTTTTGGTTAGCCCCATAAAGAAGGGAAGGGATTGTATTTTGCCACCAAGTGGGCTAGCCACTTGATACCTTCCATTTTCTGATCAGCTACACCATCCCCATGCATCCTTGTTTTATGATGTAATTTTATGCCTATTGTGGGGACAAACTCCATGCAGGCCTATGGAGCGTGGTTTTCAAAGTTATTTTTACCACTTCAGCCCAACTTGTAATACAAGCTGGAGAAAGTATTCAAGTAACAATTCTCTGATTTGTATTGCAAGTCTGGTTAAATGGTAAAAATAACATTTAAAACCACACTCCATAGGCTTACATAGATAATGTCCACTCACTAGGCATATAATTACATCATAATACAAGGAAGTGCAGAGATGGCATCAGAAATCAGAAAGTGGAATGGATTGAGTGGATAGCCCCATCAGGGACAAAATATGATCTCTTCCCTTCTTTATGGGGCTAACCAAAAGATTTTACCACCACTATGGAGGACTCCCTTTCAGGTAAGGGAGCCTCCTAACAATTTTGCAGGCAGAAAAAAATTCACGAAAGTTGTTCTTAAAGTTGTTGCACAAATGTACACTAGCCTGGAGAGATCTAAGTTCAAATCCCTCCAGAGTCATTACTCAGTGTATGATCCACAAGTCCATTTTGATGTTTCAGGCCTCGACCCCAACAGTATAAGGTAAAAATATAGATCTCACTGTAAACAAGGTGTTGCAGGCCTGATTTATGAAAGCTGGTGCAAGCTGCTCCACAGGCAGCTTGTGTCAATCACGGGTGCACCAGTGACCCTGTGCCAGATTCACTATTGGATAGGGTCCCATCAGCAAAGTCCCCCAGCATGTATGGCAACCGTGGCCCTGCACCAAACAGATAGTGCATCTGGAAGGTGTGCTCCAAGCTGTGTGGGATGGTTATACTGCAGTGGAACCATGAACAGCAGTCCCTGTTGGCTAACAGTCCCCCCAAGTCCCAATCCCCTTTTTATTACATAAAATCACATCCCTGGTGGCTAGCACCCCACCCAGCTCCAATCCCCTCCTAATTACTGTAATCATGTCCCTGGTAATCTAGTGGATCCCACTCCTTATCCCAGTCGATCCATACAAATTAAAGAGCTACTGATGCCTCAAAGAAAACTTTAAAAAACATAATAATTAGGTACAATTCTGCTTGCTTTCCATTTATAGTATATTTTACATGTTTCTCATCCCCATAATTTATTACTAAAGAAATGTATATGACTACACGATCGTTGTCCCTTAGAGTTTATTTTGAATACATCTGCCCTCTATAGCTTACTCCCTACTCCAAGTCATAATCACCTGTTGTGACATCATAATCTGTTTCTATTGGAGTAATTTTGAGGTTACAAGTAGAGCTCTATGACTTCAGGTAGGGAGAAAGCTGCAGGAAAAAATTAACTTTTTAGGAGCAAAGGTCCTGTTTTCATGCAAATGACCTCACTACTAAATGATGGGGAGCAGGAATACAGAACTAATGGGAAATACAAGCTGAGCAGTGCCTAAATATTATGTTTTGTTAAAGTTGTCCTGAGCATGTCACCAGCTCTTTAAATATATCTTTCCCTGGTGGTCTAGTGGACTTCTACCCTGGCAGGCAGTGCCCCACCATCCCACTCCCACCATCCTAAAACAGAGCCAATGACTGGCACAGCTCTCCTTACACCACTACATCTGGCTGCTAACTTAGCTGTCAAGGAGGTACATACTGCATACAGTACAAACATGCTGATTGACAGCTTGAGTGAACTGTCAGTCAAGCAGCATGTACTGTATACAGTACACGCTCCTTGACAGCTCATTCAGTGGCTGGCTGTTGTGGTGTGAGGAGGGCTGAGCTTGTTGCTGGCTCTGTTTTGGGATGGGGATTAGAGTGGAGGGCACTATCTGCCCCAGTGGGGGGGTTGGAGTCCACAAGAATTCGGTTTTTAATATTCTAATATAAGGGCACATCAGGGGTGGGGGGTGCTAGACTACCCAGGAATGATTTTGTTAATATTTTTATTTATGGGCACATTGGGGGTGGGGGACTGCTAGACTACCAGGGCTGTGATTAATATCATCAAAAGGGGATTTGGTAGGAAGGCAAGACATGTTGAGGTAGTGCTATGAGAGTGGCATAAGTGGCCAAACCCTCCCAGAGGATAATGTTCTAAATACCCTTAGACCAGCCTGACTGATCTAAGGGTACTTAGAAGTTTGTCCTCTGAGAAGGTTTAGAAAATACCTAATTAGGGGATATAGCAGCTTGCAGCTACCACATGTGCCCTAGCATCATGCCACAAACTGTTTTGTGTTGCGAGGATGGCACAAGCCCCCTTTGATGCTGACAGCCTGCAGCTGATGCAGGCTGCATTTGAGAATTTCTCCCAGTGTATCTTTTGGTGTAAGGGGCACATTGTTCCATTTCCTCTGGTGCAAGCCCCTTGCAACATTCCAAGAGCTTTGAGAATTTGAATAACCATTTACTGAAGTTGTCAACCAGGCATAAATGCAAATTTTTTTTTTATGGTAATCACATTCTTAGAACATTTTACAAATTAGATTCTGTCTTCAATTATTACTACTTCATTTAAAGGAAATTTACCTTATGATGTATTGAGCTTTCAAGCAATTACCTTACACAAGTGTAAGCCCTGTGATCCATGAAAGATAATTTTCTATTTCTCCTGAGGGAATTAGGTCACAAATCAGGCCAAGCTCTATGGCTAGCTGATCCCCCATACTTCCTAATCTGCCAGCAATGATCGCATGCTCAGACATTTTATGGCATATAACCAGGGAGAGCATGGTGATGTGACCATTTGAAATCTATGTGTCTTGGTTTTAAGAAAAGAAGTTTTTTCTTTAAAGTGATAAATCAATATCTGGTAGATATGAAAGCAAATGCTTAACTAATAAAGGGGCCAATTTGTTGCAGTGCCTTTCAGATGTACCAGCAATTGCTTTGTCATTTAAAAATAAAAGGTTTGAAACTGAGACACATAGTGTTCAATGGGGCAGGTCCCTGCACTCTTCCTAGTTGGACGTCATAAAATATCTGTCTGTGGGGGCAACCAGGAACTGGAAGGGATCAGCTACCCACTAAGCAACCTGATTAATGAGCCCGTCCAAGCTCACTTGATTTACGACCTCTTCCCTTCCCAACAGGCATAATAGAAAATTATTTTTCATATATTAGGATTTACGCTGTTGTAATGGGTTGTAATGGGCAAAAGTCCACACCTACAGCTTGGAAATTCACTTCAAGAGAGCCATTATCTAGGGAGTTATGCAGTTTCACATCAGCAGCAATGTTTTATGATACACAAAAGTTAGAGAAAAAGCCATCTCCTGCTCAGTACAACAAATTTGTCAGCTTGCGATGCTAGGTTACTCTCCTAATACTACTGTTCAGAACTCAGAACAATAGTCCTATGAGCTCTGAATGACACTATTACAAGGCTTGACTGATACTGTTATGGTATTTCTGGTGATATATTACAGGATTTCTTCAACATAGTTTTTTCAATTGTATTATTTTATTTAGACATATTTGACAAATAATACTGTATTATGTGATGTGGAACTATCTGTACAGACAACTTCAAAATGAATATGGTTGTTTGTTAAATGTATTGCTTATGAAAATGGGCATTTATACTCATTGGCTTACAAATATAAAAAAATTAAAAAGATAAAGTTTTCTTTTCAGTAATAGTAATAAGTAGAATAGCAATAACACAACCTTTGGTTTCAAATTTAGGTAAAAATACTTTCCAACTGGTTGAGGACATGCCTATCCAATCCTCGTAAGTTATGGCATTTTTCAGGAATTACTACAGGGATGATGTTAAATATGTAAATCAGCTAGATAGGCCTAAAAATGCATTTGAACTGAAAAAGGAAATCTATTTTCAAGCCATGTTTAGTCTTCCTTTTTTGAAACAAGTTTAGAAACATCTTTAAATCCTAAATAAATCTTCAGTGGTTGAGGGAAAAATCCTTTTTTAGAAAATAAAACATGATTAAGCCACAAAAAATCAGAAAAATAACATTAAGACAGAAGTAAGCTGAAAGCAATCCAAAAAATGGATTTCTTTTTTGTAAGGGAGGCTTTAAATGCCTTCCACACTGTATCCACCGTGACCTTCCCATTGGCATTAGTCTGAAAGAAGGCTATTGTTTTCACCTTCATTTGAGTACAAAAAACCTTGTCCTTAAGTGGTAGGGGGTTACATCTCCACCGTGGGGAAGAAGGCTGTCTACCTGTGGGGAGATAGCACAATGTAGTGGGAGCGTGATCAGAGATGATAATATTCTTAATGGAGGGACTATGAGTACCCTGTGCTGCTGCCCCATCTACTACCCAATGTCCCTGCTTATTAGCCTTAACTCATTGTCTCCTAGCCGACGCCTGTAGCCATCAGTAAAATACACTGGTCTGTCCTGAGAACTTCTGCAGAAGTCGGATACTGACTCCCAGTGTGCCCTTGCAATGTCTGGAGAAGTCACTTATATATTTTAATATGTAGTGTAACAGAATATAATATATATTTGACTGCATAGCACCATTGGAAAGGTAATTTTATGCTGAACAACATTGTCACTGATATTTTGTGCATATCATGTATACTTTAGGAGTTATTTGCATTTGTTTATGGTATGGTGTGTATGGCTTATGTTGCCTGTTTTAGTGAAACAATGTTTTTATTAGTGTTTCAACCAGCTTAAAAAAAATAAAAATACATATTATTATTTGCATACTACCATTGGGAAGGTAATTTTGTGCTGAACAACTTTGCCACTGATATTTTGTGTATGTCATGTATACTTTAGGAGTTATTCACATTTGTTTATGGTATGGTGTGTATGGCTGACATGTTTTCCATCAAGATTCACCTAAGCAGCTTGAATAAAATTCAATTTTTTGGCACTTCAGCAGGTATAAAATAAAACCGTATTGATTACAACTGGTTGCATAGCACCATTGGAAAGGCATTTTTGTGCTCATCAACTTTCATGCTGGTACTTTGTGTGTATCATCTATACTTTTGGAGTTATACACATTTGTTTATGATATGGTGTGTGTGGTTGAGATTCATCCCTCAAATCTCACCAAAGCACTTTGACTAAAATAGGGAAAAATTACATTTTATAGTAAAAAAATATATATTTTTAACAAATATAATATTAAAACACCATCTAATGTCTGTATGCTTAATTTGGTGTTGATATTTTACATATTTTCTAACAAAAAATGGCTTATGTTGCCCTTTTTTAGTGAAAAAAATATTTAATTTGCTCTTTTGACCAGCATAGAAAAAAAACTAAATTACTTATTATTACATGCATGTCACCATTGGAAAGGCAATTTTGTGCTGAATAACTCTGCCACTCATACTTTGTGTCTAGCATGTACAGTTATTGAGCTATTAGCATTTGTTTGCGACATGCTGACTATGGCTTGATTTTGCTTAGAAAGGCCCAGGATTCACTGTTAAAAGTATACAGGAGATTCAGGAGGCAAGTGGTGTAATCTCAGATTAAGCCTGTGGAGGCAATGAGTTAACACACTCTTCAATCCAAGGACAGGATTTATGGATAAGGATCACTACCCCCCAGCCTTAGAAGAGGTGGAGCTATGGATGAGCTGGCCAACCCACTGCTTCTTGAGCCATAATACTGTCCTGGCATTGAGATGTGTCTCCTGGAGCAGTGCCACTTCTGTATGGAGGGATTTCAGGTGTTGCAGGTCCTTAGTCCACTTCACTGCGTGGTTAGGCCCATTTATATTCCAGGAGACACACCTCCACTCCGTTGTATGTTGTTGGTACTGTTAACCAACAATTAACACCCCTAAGCCACTTACCACTCAAAGACTCCTACCGTATGAATGGCTGAAGTAGCCGGTCAAGGAGCGGGGGACACCAGGTAAAACCTAAAGTGATGCCAGTTGCTGAGCAGGTGGAATCAGTGTCAGAGTCAGGACAATGGTTGCCCAGGCAGGTGGGCTACAATGAGAGGAGAACAATAAAGAACTGTTAATCCCCCAAATGTCAAAAACAACACAACAAGAACAGTAAACAGATTAGTATAAAAGTACACTCAGAGTATATGATAACAACAATAGTAGAACTAGGTAACTTACAGTTATGAACTTGAGGTATAAACTTCTTGGAAAAAATGTTGGAGTGATGTACCCTGGCTGAAAAAATAGAAGTTAAGACCATGCAGACCAGCACAGGTCAATGCTGAAAACACATAAGGAGCTAATGGAATAAGCACCGTATAGAACCTGCTTGGTTCAGCTGCACTACCCTAGCACCTGTGGAGGGGAATAAGTACCTATAAATTGAGTATCCATCCCACCACAGACCCCAGTATAGAAGTCTGTGGTGTCAAGACATAACTTGCAAGGGGTAGGAGGGGGTGTATGAGACCAAATACTCCAGGGTAAACTGACCAAGCATGGATGTGGGATAGAAACTGCCCACAAATTTAAGTGATGATGCATGGTGGGGGGAAGTACCCCCAGCCTGGGTAAACCCAACTCCATTCAATTATCCCCACCAGAAGGGTGGGGAGTAGAGATGCAGCAAAGTTAAATTCCTTCTGCTAAGTGGATACAAAGTGGCCCACTTCACATTACCATTCCACTACATGAAGTGCCCATTTTAAACCCTCACTTCACCACTTCATGTTGTAATTTTGACTTCACATTGCTCACTCTGTCTTACTTCACTTTAAGGCAGAGTGAGAATTCACAGGCAGCCCACACACATCACATGGCTTACACAGTGTAGGTTACATGCTTCAGGCAGGCAGGCAGGAAATGACTCATGCTTGCCAGCCTGATGGCGCAGGTGCAGGATGCCGACCTGTGACGCTGGTGACTCGGGTTTGAGGGCCAGCCGGGGAAGATGGATTGAGTGTCCAATGATGGCTCTCCTTCTCCAGGGGGGAAGGTGGTGGAGCACTCAGCATTACGGTGACACCTGGCAGAGGCAGGGTGTCCTCACGCCGATGCCAAATCATTGGAGGGGCAGGACAGATGCTGGCCATCATTGCAAGTCCCTGCCCTCTTACAGGGGGAAAAACTAGCTGCTGCCTCCACCTCTATGATGCCCGCCCTCTGCTCCAACTGCTCCCAGGCCAGCTCCCTGACCTAATCTGGATCTCATGGCACTATAGGGGCTGGTGCCATGACCCCACCCTGGGGGGTAAGCCAAGGTGTATGAGGGGGAGATTCAACTAATGTGGGATGCAGGAGCATGAGGGTCCATAACCGGGTAGAAGTCTGGCAGAGGTGCAGCAAAAACAAAGGAAAAAAAAAGGAAATGATTCATGCTTGAATGAGAGTTTCACTTTCACCTTGTAGTAGGAGAAAGAGGTTGTGTGTAGAGATATAGCAAAGCTAAATTCTGCCAGTGAAGCAGATGCTAAGTATACCACTTTGCATTACTTTATGGCTATGTGAAGTGCCCATTGAAAGCGCTACTTCACCACTTCGTCTTGTGATAATGGTGATAATGACTTCGTGTTGCTCACTCCACCTTTAAGGGCGGAGTGAGAATTTACAAGCAGCCCACATGCATCACATGACTTCCACAGTCTAGGTCACAGTCACATGCTTTAGGCAGGCAGGTGAATCATGCTTGAAAGAGAGTTTCACTGCAGCAGCAGCCTTCTCTGGCTCCAACAACACCTGGGTCCTACCCCCCCCCGCCTGTGCCTGGTCCTCCCCACATCTCATTACTGTGGGAGTTCTTTACTACACTGCCTGGGGACAGCAGTTTAGTGAAATGTAATCTGTGTGGTATGGAGGTATGCCATGGCCCCAAAGGAACTCACCCTGGCACAGGTGGTCAGCACACCCACCTGTACAACCACCACCATATACACTGGCAGGCCAAGGTTGCAGAACAGGGCAGTAATGCACCTGCTGGCCCTGCTGGGGAAGTGGGGGAAGCACGGCATCCACCTGCGCATGGTGGTGTGAAGTGGGGGAGGGCCATGGATCAAGCAACTGCTCCACCACCACAACCTGCAGCAGGTGACGGTGGCAACCCTGTCCAGCTACCTGCCACACAGGCCAATTTGGGCCTGATGTGGTGTGAGTTTGAAGCTGTTAATCACCGTCTTGACATCGTTGAGCAGCAGCTGGAGCAAATTGAGGGGCACCAGCTACAAATTATGGGGATGCTTCAGCTGCTGTTGTCCCATCAGAATGTTGACCATTAATTTTATTTTGTCCTTGCACCCACCATGCTCTGTGTGATAAAATAGTTCCTGATGTTGCCCCTGATCCATCCCCTTCCATCTTCTAATTTTGGGCCCTTCTTCACACACATCTCTTTTTCTGGATGATGCTAGTATGCTACCCTCTTGTATGTTTTTGATTCCCTTTTGGTACTTGATATTTTCTATCATGCCCCCCCACCCATCATCATCATCAACAGGAACTGCTACATCACAGCTTTTTTGAGGAGGAGAGGATTTAACACCAACAGACCCAGACACAGCCACCTTGACTTTCTTTTTCTCTGGTTCCCAATCAACGTATCATCAGAATTGAAAAAAAAATACATAGTTGCTGTGATTTGTGAAGAATGCGATTTGTCTTGTGATGAGTGACTGGTGTGACATGACTAATGAACTGTACGCAAATACCTACGGCTGTACTTCCCTGACCTGTACCACCCCAAAAACCCTGACTTGAAAACACATATTAATGAGTACAATGGTCAAGCTGACATACTACAAAACAGGGTTACATGCAACTTACTACACAAAAACTTAAAGTTTCGTAATTCATGAATCATTGTGATCATGAAGATGAAGAATGCGATTTGTATTGTGACTGACTCGTGATGATCACCCTGACTTAAAAACACAAATAATGAGTACAATGTTCATGCCAAGCTATGCACCACATGATACTCTAAAGAGAAGTCAAATAAACAACTGTGACTTAAATTTCAGATGGAGATGATGCCGAAAGAGATGCAAACACACAGCCAGATTAAGACTGTGCTGCACACTCAAAAGATGCAGACGCAAAGGCACAACACCTTAACCAGTGCTCACAAGTCACAAATCCAAATCTGAAAAAGAATATGTTTTGCCGGTTGGGGGGGGGGGAATGAACTGCAGTAACAGTCCACTACCAAGATACCACAAAGCAGTACAAAATAAAGCAGGTGTGGTGGATAGCAGGTTCACAGTTCTGGAATTACTGTGTGGCACAATAAAATGTGTCTGATTTAATGGCACATGTCTCACACACGCTCATGCACATACTACAGGTAATGCACAGCAAACTGAAAACTTCAGTAATATAACCAAATCTTTTGAACAAACTGAAATTATGCACTGCTGCACCACAACAATCAGCACAAAAATGTCAAAAATTACTGAAAATATTGCTGTGCGTACATTAACACAGTTGTACAAGAAAAATATTATCAAAACAGAAAGACTGCCTTTCTCCCAGTTTGTCTACCTCCCTCCACCACAGATACACCCCTCCCCTAAGCACACTTCAAGTGTTACTACACAGACTGAGTGTTCAAAATGAACATCCAAATTCTACACACAAACAATAAACGCTCGATGATACGAGCAGAGGAGGGTTTCCTACAATCGATGTACTAAATTTTGAGCAAACAAAATGGCTCAAAAAGGCATTTTGAGAGTTTGAATCTAAGAACTCTGACAGCAAACTGTCTCCAGCATCCACTACACACACACACCACATTGAACTGAGGCTGTGCAGAACAATCTAGAGCCCATGTGATCTGCAATCCCATGAATCACTGCAAAATTCACCTTAGAGCTCACCAACAAGGTGAAGTGGTGCAAAGTACATTGATTTCAATGTACTTTGTGCTAAAATTGGTGCAAAAGTGGTTGGGGGAAGGCAGAGTAATGCAAAGTCTTTGTTTTCAATGGACTTCATGTTCCTCATTATGATGCAAAGTACTTCGCTTTGCATTGCGGATTACTTTGTGGATTCCACCTTACTCCACAAATTGCTTCGTGGAGCTATTTTTGGCCACTTTGCCCACCTCTAGTGGGGAGGGGAGGGAGAGGAGGAGCCCAGGAATGTGGAGCGGATACTATATCCCATGGAACCGGAATAAGGGTCCCAAATAATGAACAACTACAGTATTTGCCCATTCCACCCTTCTCAAAACAGGAGAATGGGGGGTTGGGGATACCCCACAACCTTATCAAAAAGTTTAAGAACTCACTTTATGAGCTCAGGTCTCTGCTTCTGCTCTACCTGTTGCTTGTCTCCACTCGCTTGCTCTACAACCACTATCTTCCTCCTTGAGAGCGGTACTTCCTCTCAGCACTTATGTACCCCCAATGTTTGCTGTATATGTATTTCTTCAGTCAATTATACTGTTTTCAAAATTCTATAAAAGTTTATGTAACTGATTACTGTTTATCTTCATGCTATGTATATTCCACTTGTTGTTCCTGAATGTGCCATGTATTCAATATTGTCATGTGTTACTGTATTTTCCTTCCAACTAGATGTTTTGTTTTCTGTTGCGGACACATTGTATCTGCTGTTTCTGATGTGTAACCTTCCCGGGTCATACCTGAAAAATAGGCAAAATCTCTTGTCTAGTGCACCTGCCTGGTTAACAGAAATGAAATAAATAAAATATGTCAGCGGGCTCCTAACACACACTCTATATGCAGTCCCCCAGTAATGTATCTCCTAATTGACCATGGAGCCAAAAAGGGCATAGTAGAAAGGGCGGGAAACCATCTACCTATCAGGCGAGGGGAGGGACAGAAGTCCCATCCGGATAAGCATCCCCATCCCCTGCCAAAAGCAGTACCCAGCCTCCTTAATGCCCTGTATAGCAGTATGCATGGAAACTGAAAGCATACTGATCCCCAACTGACATTAATGCCTAACAATGGGGAGAGGGGGGCCTAATACCAGCACATTGACTTGCTGCCACATAATTTCTATGCTAAGACTATACACAGTAAACAAACACAAAAGAGGATACAAATCCTGAAGCAGCAGGTCAGAGACACAGTTGAAAAAAGTCTATCCAGAAGCAATCAGCCATTGACATCCATTGGAATGGTAACCGTTTCACAGAGAGCGTGGTCTTTGGTAGCTGCAGGAACCACTTTAGCAAACGAATGCAGACCAGGATGCACCAGGCCTGATGCAGGCTTTGAGCTGTCCATGGCTTCCATATCTGTCACAAGCTCCTCGGATGTGTCCACCCAATTGGTCGAAGAAGAAGCTGGTACTTGAGTGTCCTAAGGCTTAGATAAAGGAGTATTCGTGTTGTCTTCACTGGAAGAGTAGTCCCTTGGCAGCTTCACAGGGGGAGAAATTGGAAAGTTTTGATCTTGGTGGTCCTTGTTCATGTGACTCCTGCAGTGGTTCCACATTCTCTGACACTTGGGGCTATGCCTTGGTCCTCTGTGTTCCTCCAACATATGTTTGATGACATCCAAGACTCATGGAGTGTTCTTTTTACAGCTGCAGTGAGCAAAGCCTGCAGACGTTTTACATGTACAAAAGGAGTGATGTTATGTTTTCTGTCCATGGAACTGACTGGAGGTGTAAATAGTCTCCTCCACCTTACCCTTCTCCAAGAAATGTTTTCCACCCTCAAATAAATACTCTTTTATGTTAGTCAATGGTTGCAGGGCACTATTTTCTTTCTTAAATGGGAGGTGCAAGAACTGGAACCTGAGTAGTAGGAGGCAGCATTAGTTTTTTTGGGGGGAGTAAGATCCACCCCCACCTCCACCTGAGAAGCTCCTAAAGATCCACCCCCACCTTTTTTTTGGTTCGTGTGGGAGGAGCATGAGGAGGATCTATCATATTGGAACAACTGACTATCAGAACTATCTGGGGAAGTAATTAAGGAGTGCCTGAAACTGCATCTAGGCATATCCCCCCCACACACACACACACATAGACATCGCAATTTTTTTTTCAACTCTAAGCATGTCAATATTTGGCTCTAACAGTATGAGCCAGTTGGGCATAAAAATAAAATAGAAAAAAAAGGACCAAGCAGGTGCCTTTTCCTTTGTCAGATAAAAGCAGACAGAAGGTTACAAATCTTGTATGTTCATTATATGGATGTTTTCCATGCAAAACAGACATTTTGTTAATGTCATATCTGTAGCATCGTTTGTAGCCAGTAAACTATTATTTATGTAGGTACTGTAAGCGGTTTTAATTCATAAATCCAGTCTTGATAAATCTGTCTTTTCAGCAGTTCTGTAAGATTTATGTCTCTCTGATGTAAGAATGCATTACAGAAATGAAAGGGTTTCTGTAATTGTTTTTGTTTGCATGAGAAGTGGGCATGACAGTGGCATGCAAGAGTGAAGTCTAAATTGTTTCTTGGCCATTCTGGGATTTGAAGTTTAACAGTAATGTGTGAAGAGAATAAAGTATTGTGTTTTGTGCATTTTAATAGGTTTACTGCTTTGAAGTTAAAATAATATATATATATATATATATATATATATATATATATATATATGTATATATATATTTATAGGGGATATGACATGGCCTGACTGAAGATATCATATTTATCTTCACGAGAGGCCAATGATATCATGATATCTCACGGTGGCGAAGCCACGAGAGTAGATATCTTGATGTCATTGGCCTTAGTGAAGATAAATATGATATCTCAGTCAGGCCATGTCATATTCTGTTTATACAAACATGTTTAGCCATATACAACAGAAAGTCCTATGTATGGTATATGCCTAACAGATGAGATGTTACTTGAAAAAAACTGTGGTTGATCCTGCCAGTTTAAAGTTTTGTGTATATCTTAATTTTTAAGTTGTTGATCTTGCCATTATTTTAAATAAATAAAATTTTAAAACATATCTGGTTGATCCTGCCACTCTGTGCTTTGGTAATTGAAAATAATACTTTCACTTTCCCTCTTGAATGTAAGTGACCGAGCCTATAAAGTAAAAAGAATGAACTTCAGTGATTTACACAACACCAGTCCAGTCTTCAAACATACTCAAATTGTTTTCTTCTCTATAGTTTCTTCAATTTTATGCAGAAGCTGCCGACAGTACTGTGGCGCAGAGAGATGCCGGCCGGCAGCTTCAGAGCTAACAGAAAGTGGCGTTGCTATAGTAGCAGCTGCGCGTCGCTCTGCTGTTCTATGACGCTCACTATCCCCTGGCAACACTGAAAGTGAAAAAAATATAAAAAAAAATTTTAGTATGTTGGAAACAAATGAGCCCATACTATTTCCTGCCTTCGATCACCTTCTGAAGAGGAAGAATAATTCATTACAACTGCAGCTGAGATCAACCAGGCTATATTCAGAAGTTGTTAAAAAATATTTGGCCAGAAATGAAATGCCAGGGTGTTAATGCTTGGCGTGTGGGGGAAACAGCGCTAGGCTGTAGAGAGGTAGGACTGCAATGGAAAGTGTACTTTCACTTTTGTTTGGATGACGTATAGGAACATAGAGATATCTCCATGACGTATAGGAACATGGAGATATCACTATGACGTATAGGAACATGGAGATATCAATGATATCTTCACTGGGTGCCTGAGATACAAGTTTTTATCTGTACATTTATCCCCAAACATGTGTTGTATGAATATATATATATATATATATATATATATATATATATATCACTGTATATATATGTGTGTATATATATATATATATATACATATGGGTTCACCACAACATAACCCAGACAGACTGTCTTAGTTTCACTGGGGTGTCAAACAGACGAGACATACTGATGAGTCCTGGTAGGATGAAACACATGTCTATGTCATCTGTTGGCACCCTTTGCAAACTGTGTGAGAGGCCTTTTGGCACCATGCAATTCCGCTTAAAGTTGAACCAGCATAACATTCTGTGGTGATTTACATATGCAGTCCATGATGCTTTGCATTGTGTGGGCATGTGTGATTTTGTATTTTATATATATATATATATATATATATATATACACACACACACACACACACACACACACACACACATATACTGTCATGGGCACCTGGAAAGGAAGGAGATACTACTAAAATAAATGCTATTCTGATGATTTATTTATTTATGTGTAAGATTTTAAGTGTAGTTCTGCCTAGGTCACAGACACATAAGCTATAAAAAGTACATTTAAGGATGGATGTATTAGTCAAAGCTTGTAGTAGCAAAATGAAGCAAGAAAAATAATACATGTTTTTTTTTTCTTTCAATTGTTTAACCAGGAGTGGCACACTAAGCTGAAAGCTTGTTTACAGGAGCAACCTGGGAGCACATGGAAGTTAAGTGACTTGCTCAGGGTCACCCAGTATGCAAGTGGGGGCTGTGGGATTCAAACCCAGATCTCCAGATTTGCAGCTCAGAACCTTAAACCATTGTGCTATACTGCCTCCCTAGTTATGCCAGTCATCGGTTTTATAGTTCACGATGTTGGTGTAGTATGCAGCAATATACTGCATAGCTGTTGTAAAATGTCAATAAGCAGGTCATGCAACAGATGTGCTGAGCAGTTACTGAAGTAAGAAATGTATTTAGGATAGTAATATATTCCTGATAAATGTGTGACATTTGCATCTCAATTTCAAGGAGGTCCTTATGGGGTGTCAATGTACAATATAAAGTAGTTACAGTTTCTAAGTTGTCTGAGTAATTGCTTATAGTTTTTAAGTTGTCTGCGTAATTGCTTTGTACTACCACTGTTACTAAATTTAAATTATTCTATGAAGGAAATTAAATTTATGTAACTGTCTGTAAATGTATTAAAACATTTACTTGTCATTATAATGTAATGCATTAAATGCTGTTGCTAGGTTAAGAAGTCACATAACAGCAATAGAGATGAAAACAATGGGATGCATAGGCATTTGAAAAAAGTACAGTATACATTAGCAGGAGCAGTGTCATGACTTTCCAAATTTTTTTTATAGTTTCACTCTAGAATTTCAACATTACCATTTTTACACCTCCTCATAAACAGTACAGCTGTCATTTTCGACATCCCGTTCAAAATGTTTTTTTGCACCTGTGGTGCCAAATGGCACTGACGCTGTGCAAAATCACCTTTTGGCTAATGAACTGATAGTGTCACTGTTCATGTGGTGGGGTCACAAAAAGCCCATGCTGAAAACTTGGAGTGAAACTACCAAGAAATGCTCAGGGCATTAGGGTTTCTGACCAGAACACCCTGCCCTGTAGGGACGAACAGGCATCAAGGGTGTGACTTGGGATTGTCAACAGTAATGCTCATGCTATTCCACCCTCATCCCCACCCTGCAGCCAGTGACAGGTATCGAGGTGTGTCTTTGACTCTTCAGCCCCAAAGTTCACTCCATTCTCTTATACTGTACCCATTTCAGTGTACAGTATGGAGTAAGTGTAACATTTGAACACCCCAAGGCACACCTCAGCACTTGTCTGTGTCTGCAGGGTAGGGTGAGGTGAAATGGTGTGAGTGTTATGGGCAATGACCCAAAGGCACACACCAATGCCTGTCCATGTCTGCGGGATGGGGTGGGGTTGGCATCACTTCAATACTTCACTGCCATTCCTATTCTGCATGTCTGTCCATCTCTCTCTCTCTCTCTCTCTCTCTATCTATCTATCTATATATCTATGTAATTATCCATCTTTCTATCAATTGCATGTATCACTATTTTTACCTATTTCTAAAACAAACATGCATATCACATTTGCCTGCACTATGAGCACATACTTATGAAACTGTACATATTTGTTCTCCACTTCTGTGTAGACCTCATACTTTCCTAATATTCCTATTATCACAAGCATAACTACCCTGCCCTTATCAAAAGTGACCCCCTCTGAAAGTTACTATCACATTTTTTCTACTAACAGTCCATCATTACACCTGACTTCCTGACATCAACACATTGCTTAAATATAACTTACATCACCTCATGGACAAATACCCTGTTTCTCTAAAAAAAAACAAAAAAAAACTATGTAAATAATCCCAAGGCTGAACAAATGCCAGCCATTAATTTTTCATGTACTGCCACCTTCTGTACCATCATGGGGATTTGCATATGTTTCCCATGATGCTTTGCATTATTGGGGTATGTGCAATTGTGTTTTCTTTAAAATTTGGCTGTCTGGCCAATATCATCAGGGATAACACATACATCAGTGGCATTTGCTCTGGGGTTCTTTTGTAAACCTATATTGCTTTCTATTCCTTCCATTAAAATGTAAACCTTCATATATTTTCCTAATAATGTGCATGCCTTCCTTAGAACAGAAACTAAAACAAATCTTACTACTTACAAATCATTGTGTTGTTTCTCCATACCTTCTTAACAATTCCACACAACTTTATAAACTTCATTATGCAGCCATGGTGTATCTGACCAGAGATTGTTCATCTTGGCAGGGGCAGGCTCATTAGACTGGTGAAAGTGGGAGTGCTGGCCGGGAGGACCAGAGTTACTGTATACTGGCTCACCAGGCTGCTGACCAGTATAATTGCCTTTCTATCTACCGAGGGAGGGACCGCCTGGTGTCTAAAGATGCATTTATACCATAGTATGAGCATCTAAGTTGGGCCAGTTTTTCTAAATCCAAATGTCAATGTCCCAAGGGGTACTTGCCACCAGTGTTTTACGCTCTTTGGAGATTTAGAGACTAGCAAGACCCTTAAAATGAAATTTAAAGCCCACTTCCCTAGGTTCATTTGTTCCCATTCACGCCATATGGAGTCGGAACCGCCAATTGCTGGATCCGATCCAAATTGCCCACCTGGAGCAAATAAGTTAGTGTGGGCTTGATGGGAGCAAAAAGCTTTTCTTCTGGTTGCAGCTTCATGGGAAAAGTCTCTGCAAAAGTAGACCCGTGCCCCTCTCCAATGTATGTCCCCCATCTCCCTGGCAACTCTCAAGATATGTTCTTTGATTGGGTAACAAAGAATGTTGGCTATAATCGTCCAAGGCAAGGAGTCTGGGAGGGGTAACTGCCCTCTAGTGCGGATGCCATCTGTCCCCCAGCAGCTGAGGAATAAAGTCATTAAGAAAGGCCTCCATGTGATCTCCCTCCAGCTCTTCAGGGACATCCAGAATATGAATATTATTACAGTGCCCCTTATTCTCTTGATCCTTGGTCTACTCCCAGAGCTTCTGTAATTTAAGTTCATGATCTTGAATTTTGTGCAAAATTTTATGTAGCTGTCTCTCCAGCTCATCAGAGTGCTGCTCAGAGACATTCATGCGATCTTCTAACTTCCTTACATCTTTCACATTCCCAGTGAGTGCAGCACTGATACCATCCACTCTGGAGAGTAACGCTTCAAGCATATGTATGATATAGTTAAGGGATTCAGACACTGGGACCCCTGCTGCAGCAGCTATGGTAGGATCCATACTGTGGGCCATGAAAGCGAGTGAAATAGCTGCTGGTGAGAACAGCAGCGAGGTAGGGAAGCACACCGATTGGGTCAGTACTTTTCTCGTCAGACCCGATCAGTAAACACAGCAGCAAAATACCATCAAAGTCAGAATATCTGGTGGACTGAGCAAACATAAAACCTCCAGTTCCCAGGAGGTTCATTACCACCTCTGTTCCATGCCGCAATGCCAGTTAAGACATGCGGCAGGCCAAGGCTTTACAGTGCGTGTGCTTCAGGCACGCATCTATGACATCTGTACTGTCCCCCGTGCATTGCGCTCCAAAAAGAATCCCACATCCAGCAATTTAGCAATGAAAAGTGTCCCAGGGTGCTCTCATCATTCCCCCACAAAGAAAAAAATCAGTTTACATGTCATAGATACATTTACCAGCTGCATAGCAGTCCATGGTAGGACACGATCGGAAATTAAGCGGCCATCATCTTCAGTGGCTTAGGCATGCCCCCAGGATAATATATAATAAATAGGGATGCAGTCACTAGCGGGCCTGACTGGAGACTAGGGATGGGAAAGATCAAGAGCAATGTCAGTAAGTTCTACTTCACTGAGAGGGTGGTAGAACCATGGAACAGACTGCTGGTAAAAGTGGTTTACACACAGCTGGGACAGGACAAGGGGACACAGAGCCCCAAGGGTGGAAAACCTTTTTTGGGGGTTGGGTAGTAGAAGAGGAGGATAAACTTCCACCAGTACAGTAGATCAGCCGGGGGTAATATAATAAGGGCAAGCTCAGTAGACCATCAGTCTCCTTTTGCTATCAAATTCGATGTTTCTGTGTTTCTATAAGTCAACACGTCACGGTAGCGAACTCCCCATTCAGTCTCTAAATATCTGTGTGGGTGTTCCTCATGTATTAGTTCTATGCTAACTATTATTTTCATGCTTCATAACCCTTTGTCTTCATTCTGTCCTGCAGCAATACTCTACTATATGGGGATAATCTCATTATTTACCATAACTGTCCTGACCATTCCATTTTTTCCTTATCCCTCTCAGTGTGGACATCATCAAGGTAATATCTGACTGAGAGGAAACAGGCTTTTGCTAGATAAAGTCAAAATCAAAGCTACTATATGGCCTTTGGATCAAAAGAAGCTTAATATTAGCTGTAGTAACTTCCATATCCTGAGTTCCTGTTGTACTCCTTTAGAATGCATCCACACTTTTAAGTACCTGGGGGTACACCTTTACTCCAATCTGACCTCAGACTACATCTCATCTCTCTTCAAATCATCTGGTCAAAAACTATACATGCTCAAAAATTGTCTCCCGCCTAAAGCAAAGAAGGCAACTGCTGGAGATATACTTCTACCCACCATAGAGTATGACTAGGATTTCTGGTTTTCGGTGCTTATTTTTTCCAAATTTCAGCTTTTATTTTTTAGCATTTTTCAGCATTTGTAATTCTTTTATTTGAAAACAGTCGGCCCGATTCCAAAACAGGCTATGCATGTTGCAAGGCGACTTATGCCAAACCCAATGGTGCAAGTCACACTTTGCGACATGCATTATGCTGTTAGATATTCCAAGAGATTGCCTGTGCTATGGCAAGGGTGGCCTGCATCCAAGGAGCCTCACATTGGCCACGGCCCCTATGACACAGTGGAAGGGGGGGTTGCAGCAGCACCTGTGCCCTATTCTGAAAGGGCGGCTGCCGTAACCCACTTATGCCATTCCATCACACACTGTGCCACTGTGGGGTTAGACCAGCAATTAGCTGGTTTAAGGGGCATCTGTCCTGGCAAAATGATGGTTGCTCCCCCCCCCGCAGCTCCGCAAAATGCACACAGCCATGCAACACTGCCCCTCCATCACAGTGCTGCCTCCCCCACAGTTCTGAGTGCCACTCAGGTCCATTTTTTAGTGTGCCCCCTTGAGCCTGAGCCACACTGCCTATCCCACCAGAGCTCAGGAGGGCTGTTCCTCATGGCCTGCAGCTTGTGGCACCCAAGTCTGTTGTGCCTTTCCTGTGGCACAACCCTGCATCTGCCGCAAGTCACAGGACATAAGTGCCAGGTACCTTGCTTGTCCTGGAATAGGGCGCAAGGTCTCTGGCATAGCGGCACATGTTGCAATGTGCATACACCCGTGAGTTGCGACATGCATCTTAGAATCAGGCCCAGTGTTTTTCCAGTGTTTATATAAATGGAAATAACAAAAATGAGAGGAAAAAATTGTGTTTTCCAGTGTCCAGTATCTTTTTATTGTGTTTCTTGGTAAAAAAGGTTAAAAGTCATGTTTAATTATCAAAATGCTTACACTGCATTTTCAGAAAGTGCTAGTGCTAATTTATGACTCACTAGCTTACTGGAGTACTGTTGCTGCCAAACTTGAAAAACTTGGTACAGTTTACAATAGCATCTACCCCATACCTTGGCTGCTAACTATCATACCCACCACTGTAAACTATGAAAACATAGACAATGAGGTAAGAAAAAGTCCCATGGTCCAAACAGTCTGCCCGAATTGAATATTTAGCTCTGGGACATACTATCCTTCTGCAGTCCTAGCCTTCCCCATACTTTCCCCCCATTCTTCTCCCAGTTTCTGCCAACCCAAACTCACACTATACCCTTCATTCTGGTCCAACTGTGCTTAAAACCACCAATGGTTTTAGCACCCATCCCTTTGACTAGAAGATTGTTCCACAGCTCCACCACCCTTTCTGTAAAATAGTATTTCCTCATGTCCCTCCTAAACCTCCCTACTGTCAGTTTTCACTCATGTCCACATGACTGCAAGTTAGTATTCAATCTAAATAGTTTTCTACAGTTCACCTTATTAATTCCTTATAGAAACTTGAATGTTTCTATCATATCTTCCCTCTCCTTTCTTGTCTCCAACGACTACATGCTCAGATCTTTCAGGCATTCCTCATGCGACCTGCCCTGTTGTCCCTGAATCATTTTTTGTTACCTTGCACTGCACTGTCTCCAGCTTATCCCAATCCTTCCTAAGGTGAGGGCTCCAGAACCGGGCACAGTACTCCAAGTGTGGCCTCACCAAAGATCTCCACAGGGAAAGTATTACCACTTCCCTTCTGCAATCAATATCCCTCCCGATACATCCCAGCATTCTACTTCCTTTGTTATATGCCTTGTTTTACTGACTCGATTGTTTGAGGGAGTCACTGATGATAACTCCATGTTGCCATTCCTCAGCCATAGTGCTATGTTTCCCCTACCCATCCAGTACTCTGTACTGGGGTTCTTTTTTCATTGGTGCACTACCCTGCACTTTTTGGTGTTGAATTTCAACTGCCAAACCTTAAACCACTCCTTTAGCTTTTGTAAGTCACTGTACATTTCTATGATTCCCTCATCACTATCCACCCTCCCACAGAGATTAGTGTCATCTGCAAAGAGGCACAACGTACCCCAAATTCCCTCATCCATGTTGTGATCAACATATTGAATAGGAACAGACCCAGGACAGATCACTGTGGTACCCAGATCCTGACCTCCCTCTCTTCTAATTTGACCCCGATGACCACAATCCTCTATTGTCTCCCATTTAGACAGTTACCTACTCAGTTTAGTATGACATTAGCAGCACCCAGCTCGTAAGTCTTCTTCATCAAGTGTCTGTGAGGCACTGAGATAAAAGCCTGGCTGAAGCTGAAGTACAGCAAATCCAGAGCATGAACCCTATCTAATTCCCTTGTCACCCAGTCAAAGAAATCTATCACATTAGTCTGACAGGATCTCCCTGATACAAATTGTGCTCACCTATATGTTGACCTAGAATGGCTTTCACCCCAAGCACACTATATCTACACCCTGTGCTGCTCCATGAATAAGCTCTTTAGGTATACCAAGTATCACTGTCTCCTGGGGTTGTTCGCACCCAAATTTAATGGTAGAGACCAAGGATAATCTAAATCACTACACTCTGAATCCCCCATTTCCAGTTCCTTGGGTAAGAAAACTTTTTCCATATCTGTTCCTAAACAATGGAATAGCCTACCCTGTGAACTTACTCACATCCCCATCCATCTGAGCTTCAAACAGAGCCTAAGGATCTATTTAATTAACCAGTCTGTCGCTGCTATGCCACTTAATAATGGGCCTCATGACCATCTCAGACTAGTCTAATCTCCAAAATGCCTTTGTCTTAAAAACTAGTACTTATATGTTTATTTGCTGAGCCCTGCTTACTACCTGAACCTTAATCCACTTATTGTTTATTTTGCTTCCTGATAGGGCTTCTGTGGGCCTTTACCTGGCATTGTTAGCTTACTTGCTACTTCTTTTTTGTATTGTTTTCTTAGATTCTATTTTGCATAGGAATTGTTACCAGCTATTCTTGTCATTGTTTGTTTCATGCCTTACATTGTCTGTAACAATGCTTGCTTTATGGCGAGGGTCATACCTGAACACACTTGACCCAGTGCGCCTACCCAGTTACCGAAAAATGAATACAAATAAATACAATTTACACCATATACTGCAGTTCACACAAGTGTTCATTCACATCCACCAGGCATTATGATTAATGCCACCATACCATCTGCATTTTTCTTATTTAAATCTTCCCTAATGTTTCAACAGAAGGTGGTCCTTAGAATCTAGAGAACATGTTATAGATATATCAGTTTATTTTATTTTAATTATTTATTGAGGTCTTGGATATCACCTGTGAGCAGATGCTCGTTTGTAGGTTCCACATCAGCTGAACAGAAAATAGCAGAGGACAACAATTTATACATTTACAGAGATGGTACAGTAAGTTACAGTAAGGTTCACACAAATAGACACTGCTGAGGCATTGTACAATGTATGCCTTCCTCTGTGAGTTTGAACACCCTGGAGAAGAGAGACACAGAGAAGGTAACAGACAAAGGTGACATAGTGGAGGAATGGAGTGAGAGAGGGGAGGGAGGGTGTGCCATGAGATGTAGGGGGGGTAGGCAGGGGCCGGGCAGGGATCAGTGAAGTGCTGAGGTTGGGAGATGCCCTCTGGGTCAAGTGGTGCTTCTAAGTGCAGCAGGTGATTACTATGGGAGGGGTGGTAAGCAGATGCAGTGACAGGTGTTCTTGATAATGAGGTTCTGACAAAGACTTTGCTTGTATACACAGCTCAATTTTGAAACACTGTAAAATAATTTTTCCTTTTCTTACTTTCAGGTACACTAGGGCAGTATTCAAACTTATTATGATGCATCTTATATTTTTGACCTCCAACAGTATTTTTTTTCTCCTAAACTGCACATCAGTTAAATATAAAACATATTTCAATTAATCAGATTAGGAGGGAGGAAAGTTCCAATCTGTTACCTTTCTGTTTCAGTCTCTTAGTTTGACTTCCAGTTTCCCGCAAGACTTAATCCTTCACTCTAATGCAATATCCACAATTTTAGAAATTTCCAGTATATATTATAGTATATTTGACCACAGGTCTTAGTCTTCTACACGTATATGGTGTGCTATCACTATTTAGTGGCTCTGTTCCCTATTTCAGCATTTGCAATATTCATGCAGATGAATACAGTAATAGGTTGTTATCTGAGTATAGGCTTTTGTGTCTGACTCTCATCCTTCCATACCCTATGCAGACAATGTCGTTCTCATTAGTATTCTATTGTATCAAAGATTTTATGTTGCAGCTTCAAGTTCCCTATGAGTGTTCTGGACATAAGTCTTTCTTACGTGTTCTGTTCTTACTATAATTATGGTACCCTTTCTGTGTAATACTGGCAAATCATACAATAGTTTTCACAATGCTGGCTGTGAACAAGCACTCTATTTCATGACTAGAGTCCAAAATTATTTTTTTTATATAAAAAAAGGTTCAGAAGTTTTTTTTAGGCACTGAATTTTACAGTTAGCATTTTCAACAGTTGAGTGGAGTCTGCCTGCAACGTTCCTCAATAGGGCCTGGCCGGTCCACCAGCACAGTGGTAGTGCTGCCACTTGCAGTGCCAATGACTCTGGTTTAGGAGGAAACTTGGGATGTTGAATGGTCAGCCGGGGGAAGGAGGACCAAGCTTCTGATGGAATGTTCTCCTCTGGGGAGGGACCTAGCATGGAGCATGGCATTAGCCTGACCCCTGACAGTGGCTAGGGGTAGAGCACTGGGACCGCTCAGCAGTGCATGGAGTATGGGCGGGGTGATGGGGCTGGGGTAGTCAGCATGAAAGGGGCTGCTTGTCAATCAGGGGAGAAAAGGCACTAACTGCAAAACACATTTCTCAGTAAGGCCTGTCTATTGATGCTATGGGGATAATCTCTTTCTTCATGTTAAAACATGTTTCCAAACAGTAAGAACTCCTCATTACAAAATATTGCTGCACAACATTCTGAGCTGTAGATAGAAAACTGCTAAACTGTAAAAGTTTCAGACTTCATCTTCAGGTTGACTTCTTATCTGTTAGCAATAGCCTGAAGGTGCTCCAAGCATTCCTTATGTAATGATTGTTTTTACAGTAGCTTTGGTGCGGGGAGCATGCAGACGTGTTTCTGTATGCCTCCAGTGATGCGTGACATTAGAGGGTAGGACATGTCCCATTTGGTGCCTAATCAGAATGACATCTTATTGCTATAGTGATGTGGTGAATGGCAAGCATGAGCTGGTTCCATGGGTCAGGCTGCTGGTCACTGGGGACCAATCAATTAGCTCAGAATTAATCTTGTGCTAGCTAGTGCCTATCTGTTCCCCTTCCTGTCAACCAGTATCTCAGACCAGTACAATATTTTGTTTCAGAAACAGTGCATTTCAATAATATTACTCGATTACCATGCTGATTCCATAAAGCATGGATGGCAGCAGGATGGGATACACAATTTTAAAGCTGTAAATACTTAACCATAGAAAGGGAGGGTGAGATGGGAAATAAAGGGTGAGAGTTATTTTCACTCATAATTGGGTGATGGGTTGCCAAATAAGGGATCCAAATAGTTTTTGCAGTAAGGGGTGTTTGGGTAATCTAAGTACCATGGAAATCTGGGTTTCTATAGCTAATGCTCCACAAGCAGTCTTTAAAACATATGGTTTAATTGCATTCTTCATTCTTTCCTTTGCTACAGTTAAGCATACCAAAGGTATGGATCATGTAATATATATTTCCTTTTGAATAAGTACCGTCTCCTAGCCCCAACCTCTTCTAGGTTGATCTACCTTTTCTAGTCTCTAAAATTTAAGTGAAGAATGAATGTGATCATGTTCCCTGAAATATGTGGTGACAGAAGAGGTGGGATCATTTGTCTTTGTATCACTGTTGTGCTCATTGAGTATGATTTTCAGGGGTTTACTCCTTTTCTGAAACAAAACAAACCAGTCTGCATGCATGTGGTCATATCAATCTTTAATAGGAAATCGACAGGCAATCTGCTTCAAATGTGGTGTCAAAAAGAACAGACATTTATTTTGAAAAGTAACTGTCCCTGGGTCACATATAAGAACCTCACATTAGCTGGGAAAAATTGCTTTGAATAAATTACAGAATCTGCCAAATGTCTTTAAGGCAGCAGATAAGATGGGGAATATTGTCATGATGACAATTGACCACTACAGAGCAAAAATGTAAGAATTACACCGTGATGAAAAAAAATATTGAAAATTACCATCAGACCCCAAAGCTACTTTCAAACAAGAACTACGTTTCCTTTTAGAATGAGCAAGAAACAACGGATGAAATCAATGACAAGGAATTTGAATATTTGTGGCCAAAATACCCTGTCACGCCAGTATTATGTATTCTTCCAAAAATTAACAAATGTGCCACAAACCCTCCAGATTGTCCTGTTGTCTTGGAATGGGGTCTTTAACAGACAGCCTTTGCAAGTTTTTAGATCATAGAATATGGAGTATGAGTTCACTTAGAGAAAGGGAGGGTGACCACAGGGTGCCTCATGGATCAGTGCTGAGACCAGTCCTCTTTAATGTCTTTATAAGTGATATGGCAAAGGAACTGGAGGGGAAAGGCAGCCTCTTTGCAGATGACACTGAACTCTGCAATAGAGTGGACATGCCAGGGTGGGTGGAAGAGATAAGCAGTGACCTGAGAAAACAGGATGAGTGGTCAACAGTATGGCAGCTTGGTTTAAATGTGAAAAAGTACAAAATAATGCCCTTAGGGCAAAGAAACCCAGGGGCAGAGCATAAAATTGTGTGTGGGGGGGTACTGATGACCACCATGTAGTAAAGAGATCTGGGGGTGATCATACTGGATGACCTAAAGGTGGCCAGACGGTATTAAGAAAGCAGTTAAGATTGCAAGTGGTATGTTGAGGTGCATAGAGATGGGTAGCACCAGCAGATAGAGGTGGGAAAAAGTTGGCATTTCCACCCCTAGAAAACTTTCGTAAAATTTTGTAACCTTTGCAGAAGTTTCTAAACTTCTGCCTGTGGCGAATTGGAAAACTTCCAAAGGTTTTGGGCAAAATGTTGCCCTGTTCTGCTCACCTAGAATCTGAAGAAAGAAAAAAAAAGTAATCTTTGGTGTCCAGTGCGCCTCCCTAGCCCTGCCTGAAAGAAAAACAATACATCCCTGGTGCCTAGCGGTCCCTCTCCCCACCTGATCACCTGCCCCATATTAAAAGAAAATACTTCCATAATCCCTGATGGCTAGCGGTCCCTCCCTCCACCAGATCACCCACCCCATAGTTAACTGAAATACCCATGTAATCCCTGGTGGCTAGCAGTCCCTTCCCCCAACCCGATCACCCACCCAACCAGTCAGACATAATGCCCTCTCAATTTCCAGTTAACAACCCTCATCCTAATCCTCTACAGTGCCCACAGAGTAAAAAAAAAAAAATAAACCAAGAACAAAATATTTCTCCCTGGTGGCCTAGTGACAATCCCGCCCTCCCTATCCCAACCGCAATCCGTGAATTAAAAGTTTCTTCCCTGGTGGTCTAGTGTATCCCTCACCCCTGCAAACCCTGTCCCACCAACCCATCTTCCCATCCCAAACCCAAGTGGGCCACCTTATACTGAACCACACTGTATGGTGATTGCTGATCCCCAGGTGTCCCCACCCCACCTTAACATCTGTAGCACTGTCCTTGTTGGTGAGTACCAGGTCCAGTATTCCTCCACCATGAGAGGGTTCACTGACTAGTTGCCTAAAGAATGCCCACTGCAGGGAGTCCAAGATTTCCCTGCTTCTAGCTGAAGCCACAGCTGGGAACTCTAATCTACATCCAGCAGATTGAAGTCCCCCACCAACTGCACCATTTCTTTCAACTGTATGATCTTTTCTGTGAGAGGGTTGTGGAACGGGCATTTGAGGAGGCCTTTGGAGTTGATAGGAATGAACTATTGTCTGTCAACAAGAGAGAGAGGGGTCCACAGAAGAAGAACTTTGTGACTACATTCACTAGACACCCTAGGGAAATTGAGAATGTCATTAATAGAATTGGGGTATTTTACAGACTAACCCCTTGTTGAGGGAAGCTACTAAATCTGTTCAGAGGATGGTATATAAAAGGGGAATTAATACAACTGACAGGTTGGCACATAGTTACCTGCCCGAGGAGAGGTTAACCCCTATATCTAGAGAGTGGTGGCCTTCATGATCCTGTGGTACTTACACAAGCGGGAATTGTAGGTTTTCTTCATCCATTCTGAAGAGCAATACATTTACTACTGTAAATGCCACAAAAGTGTATGAAGCTAGATCTTTCTTCAACTGTGCTATCAATAATCTGGTATATAGGGCAATCTGTGAATGTGGGCCTTTTACATGGGTAAAACCATGAGACACTTTAAAATCTGCATAGGTAAACAACTTTGGGGTATAGCTGGGGATGAGACCAGTAATACATTAGCAAATCATTGTAGGTTGAGAAGACATGCTGAGACAAATCACTCATTTAAATTTTGTGGTAATAAAAGGGTATGGGCAGAACTACGGGGGGGGGGTATGGCTTTCAAGCTCATTAAACAAGAGTTGTTTTAAAGGAAAGGAGGGAGGGGGATATGGCAGAGACATTCAAGTACCTTAAAGGAATCTACAAGGTCCAGGGGGGCAGCATCATTAAAAAAAATGTGCAAGAACAAGGGGTCACAATATGAGGCTGGGAGGGGGACTCAGGGGAAATGTGAGAAAGTATTTTTTCACAGAAAGGGTGGTGGATTCAAGGAAGAGCCTCCCAGTGGAGGTCGTACAGGCTAAAATGATTGGTGAGTTCAAGAATGCATGGGCTAGACAGAAGGCAACCCTAGTGGTCGGAAAGAGAGGGTAAGCTGCTGATCATTTAGGATCAGGAGTTAAGTAGGTAGGGAAATGGGCAGACTAGGTGGGTCAGGCAGTCCTTATCTGCCATCAAAATTTGTTTCTATGTTTCTATATTTACTTTGGGGGCATTGAAACCCCCAGGTTTGAATGACAGAACTGATATACTTCCATTCATTAGAAAATTATGCTGCTTGTTTGAAATACAACTGCCTTTCTGAATATTGTACATTAACTCTGTTATGCATTTTTTTCTTTTCTAGGGTGCAGAGGATTATAGATTTATATGCCTCAAACACTTGAGGAATATTGATATGGACTTATGCACATTAATTATAAGGATGATATGAACGTGTTAATAGAATGTACTGTACTATAAATCCTGTTGTTCCAATTGAGGTTTTTTAATGTTGCTTCATTCTTATGTTATGGTATGTGATTATGTGTTATTGGTAAAAATTTACTGTTGAGCACTTTAAAACTTGTTACATGTGTGAGCACACTGTCACTTTAAATTGAACTCTGTTTATAACCCACTGTGATTTACTTCCACATCCCCCTGATGATGCATTGATTGCAAAACTGATAGGGGCTTCATGATAGAAACATAGAAGTTGACAGCAGATAAGGACCGCTAGGCCCATCCAGTTTGCCCGAATATCCTACCTGTATCATCGGCCCCTGACCCTACTTTGTCATCAGCTTTAGCTTCTCCTTCACCACCTCTAGAGTCCCTTATGCCTGTCTTATGCATGTTTTGATCCCGCAACTGTGCTCGCTCCAACCACCTCCTGGAGCAGGCTTTTCCATGCATCCACCACCCTTTCTGTGAAAAAGAACTTCCTCACATTACCCCTTATCCTGCTCCCTTCTAATCTCATATCATGTCCCCTTGTTCTTGTGTTGTTGTACCTCTCCTTTACTGAAAGATGTCTTCCACTTGAACCTTGTTTATGCCCTCAAAATACTAATAGGTTTCTATTACATCTCCCTGTTCCCTCCTCTCTTCCAATGTATACATATTGAGGTCTTTTAATCTCTCCTAATAAGTCTTCTGTTCCAAGCCCTGCACCATCTTAGTCCCCCTTCTCTGAACCCCCTCCATCCTGTCTACATCTTTATGAAGATGCGGCCTCCAGAACTGCACACACTACTCCAGATAAGGCCTCACCAGTGTTTTTATAGTGTTATCACCACCTCCCTCTTTCTGCTGGTGGTACCCCTTCCCATGCACCCCAACATGCCACTGCCCCTCCCGACAGCCTTTTTACTCTACTTGACCACCTTTAGGTCATGTGAGATGATTATCCCCAAATCACTTTCCTCCCAGGTGACGGTTAGCAACTCCCCCCATCCTGTAGTTCCCTGCAGGGTTTCTGTAACCCACGTGCATAATTTTGCACTTCTTTGCTTTGAACTTCAGTTGCCACACTTTGGGCCATTTTTTCAGCTTTCCTAGATGCCTTCTCGGTTTTTCCACCCCATCTGGAGTGTCTACCCTGTTGCAAATCTTGGTGACATCTGCAAACAGGCAAGCCTTCCCTTCTAGCCCTTCCGCAATGTCACTAATAAAGACATTAAAAAGGACTGGCCCCAGGACTGGTCCTTGAGTTACCCCACTAGTCATCCCTTTTTCCTCAGATTGGATCCTATTTACCATTATCCTCTGCTTCCTGTTCCCCAACCAGTTTCTAACCCAGTTCACCACCTGGTGGCCCATGCCCAGGCTTACCAACTTATTTACCAGTCTTTTATGTGGAACAGTGTTGAAGGCCTTGCTGAAATTGAGGTAGGCAGCATCCACCACTCCCACTGATCCACCTCCTTCATCACCCAGTCAAAAGAATTTATCAGATTTGTTTGACATGACCTTCCTGTTGTGAATCCATGCTGCTTGGATCCTGTGCTCCTCTGGATTCCAGGTGTTCCACAATCCTTTTCTTAAGCAGTGTCTCCATAATCTTACGATAGCCCATCAATACCGTGACTGCCAAATGGCGACCCGTGACAACAGAGAGGGCATCACGGCTCCAACAACTTTATGCGACCGATGGTTCCCCCAATCCCCAAGTGGTGCCCCCCTCAGGAGTTGGAATCTAAAAGAATGGGGTGTGGGTGGCCATGGGGGTGATTGTGTAGCTTGTCGGACCAGCAGCAGAGCTGCGCTTAAAGCATAACTGACAATGAGCAAATGTCATGTTGCGTAGCTATGTGCAGAGGTAGCCCGAACTGGGGGGAGGGTGCGGGGGGCACAGCTTCCCGATGAAAGGTTAAGTACATTGATTAAGTCTGCTATTATGTTTGTTTTTTTACACTTTTTCACGATAATTTATTTTATTTGTGGTGGTTGTGTCAGTTGACATGCATCTCATTACGTAAGCATTACACTAAGCTTACGTTTACAGCGGAAAGCAGCGTGCGATTCCTTTAGCTTTTGTGCTATGCAACCTGGGTGGTCTGACTCTCTACACAATTGCTGCCATGGGTGTCAGAAGGCATACCCAGTGTACTTTGCTGAGTACAAAAAAATCTGGAAAATCCAGGGGCACCATGATCCTCAGTTCAGGGCAATGAACACAAACAGAGCCTGATGTACTGGAAGAATTGTTTTTACTCTCCTTGGATGCTTTAGTGTGAGTTTGTTAATCTTTGGAAGATGTGAGGGTGCTAAACTTAGAGGCCATGATTGTATGAGTGACCCAATCGAGTATGCATTGCATGAGTGCTGATGTGAAAGGACTGCTGTAAAGCTGGCTGTCTTGATGTGGTACAGAGGCTTATCACAATGTATCCAAAACATTGTAACTAAAAGCCAGCCAACTTCTATCTGATTAATAGTGTGTGTTACAGAAAATAAAATGTGAATATTGTTGACTGAAATAGGGGTGGGGCAATGTTTGTGTGGTGGGACAGCACATCTTTTTATTTGTGTTTACGGTGGGGGGAGGAGAGAACAGTTCTGCCAGTTCTCGAGTACAAGTTTAAAATTCCTGGTTACACCCCTGTGGGGGGCAATGTCATTTCCAAAATGATTGCATTGCTGGTTGGGTGCCATTGTCACAGGTCCCTGCTCCGCAGTCATGGTTTTGACATGAAACCTAATCTTACCCACTACTGAGGTGAGGCTGACCAGTCTATAGTTTCCTGCTTCCTCCCTGCTTCCATTTTTGTGAAGAGGGACTACATATGCCCTCCTTGAGTCCTCCAGAACTACTCTTGTATTGAGTGACTCACTGAACATGGCTACCAGTGGTGCTGCTGACTCCATCCATAGTTACTTTAGCATCCCGTGATATATGCCATCTGGTCCCATTGCCTTGCCCACCCTCAGTTTTGTGAGCTCCTCTACGACTCTCTCTTCTGTAAATGGACTGTTGTTCACCTCCCTTCCCCCTATGTATCTGATGCCTAGCTGTGGTCCCTGTCTCTCTCCTTCTTCAGTGAAAACTGAGCAAAATTATTTATTCAGTACTGATGCTTTTTCCAGGTCTCCCACCACACACTCCCCTTTCTCCCCTCTGAGCCTTACAATACCACCTCTGGCCTTATTCTCTCACTGATGTACCTATGGAATGCCTTGTCCCATTTCTCCACCATTAGTGCTAATCTTTCCTCTGTGTGTGCCTTTGTGCACCTAACCAATTTCCCTGCTTCCCTCAGACAATGTAGGTACACCACCCTACCTCTTCCTTCTGTGTCTCCTTATATTTTCTGAAAGCCCTCCTTTTGGCTGTTACTTTCTCTGCTACAGCTTTAGAGAACCATAGTGGCTTGTTCCTTCTCTTGCCTTTGTTTCTCAGCCTAATGCACTGATTTGTTACCTCCACTATAGCTCCTTTAAGGTGTGCTTACTGCTCCTCAATCCTCAATGACCCCAATGCTGTCACGGTATGTTTTAAAACTTTAATAAAGCCTTTTTCTATGTGCAGTTGAATGGTGCCAGTTTGCTTTTTTTCTATTGTGGTTTTTTATACCGAGCACACTCATAGCAGTGGAGTTATATTATTACTTGGTGATTTTTCTGTCCTTCCCTGCTTTGGGACTGCAAAGTGATGTTACAAGTCACTAATCAGATCTGCAGGCACAAAAGTCTTTCCAATATCCCAGCCCTAGTATTTTGTTTATTCCTATTTTTATAATAAATATAATATATGTGTTCAGTTTCTGTTAACTTCTATATTATATTTCATAAACACAAGTTTTAACCCCACTTGTTTTTTAATTGGTTTATATCACCAAAGGCTCTAACTGGTGTCACAAACACTACCACATACACTTAGTACCTGTGTTGGGACCTCGCCTCCTAAGGTGGCATTTTATTTATTTTTTTTTAACGGTAATTTCTATTGGTTGGTACTCATTCTATCCTGTTTTATGGTTTACCCATTTAATACCATCCTTGCCCAGATTAATTTCTAGACAGTTAGTGATAATGGAATATACTGTTTTCATTGATTTTCATTCCAGTCAGTGATCACAGTGGGTGGGACTGATGTATAAGGGCCTCTACCATCGGCATCAGCTGTAGCAATGGCCGTTGGCCAGAGATACTGACCAATTTTAGCAAGGTGAAAGTCTCAGTAGTGCCATTTATTATTACAGACACTACGTACAGCTTCTAAAACAATGAAGGGTAAATGAGCAGGCCAGTATCTGTTATGTGATTACAGCGTGCTTTTTGGTGGTGCAGCAAGACTCCTCTATTGAATGGATCTTTCCCTGTTATGTCCAAAACTTCTAACATACTAACATACTAAAATGCCAGCAGAATAGGCCTAACGGTCTTTCGTGTCTGCTCGTTTGGTCAGCCCCCACCCTGGGTGCTGACCTTGCTGTCCCCCTTGCCTTCTCTGGCTTCTCCCTTCCCAGTTCCGGATATTCTTGCTGCATTGGATTTTGCTTCCAGAACCCTTCCCGTGTACCTGTCCCACCCCCTCTTGAACCCCTCCACTGTCTGCCTCCACCAGCCCCTAGGTAGTGCATTCCATGGCTCCACCACCCTCTCAGTGAAGTAGCACCTCCTTCTTTCTCCCTGAATCTTCCCCTCCAGCTTCCACCCATGCCTCTAGTGGCCCTTCCTCCTTCCTTCGAAGCACCCTGACTGTTCCTCCCCTATTTACCCTCTTCATGTACCTGAAGACCTCTATCATGTCCCCCCGGTCCCTTCTCTCTTCCAATGTGTACATATTTAGCTCTTTGAGCCTCTCCTCATAGGTCCTGTCCCCCAAGCCCCAAATCATTTTGGTTGCCCTCCTCTGGACCCTCTCCAGGAGGTTAATGTCCCTCTTTAAGTGTGGCCTCCAAAACTGCACGTGGTACTCCAGGTGCGGCCTCACCAAGCAGTTATACAGAGGGAGTATCACTTCCCTCCTTCTGGAGGTGATCCCCCTAGCGATGCATCACAGCATCCTGTTGGCCTTGGCTGCTGCCCTCCTACAAGTCTCAGAGTTGTTCATCTTGACATCCACCACCACCCCCAGGTCCCTCTCAGCCATCGAGACTTGTAGCATTTCCCCCAGGGTGTACATTTGGCCTGGGTTTCTGGCCCCCAGGTGGAGTACCTTGCATTTACCTGCATTGAACCTCAGCTTCCACTTTCTAGACCATCTTTCCAGAGCCTCCAGGTCCCCCTGTAGGGCCACCCTCCCCTCCTCCCCATCCACCACCGCCCCCAGTTTTGAGTCATCTGCAAAGAGACTCATCTCACTCCTGATTGCTGTCCTTATGTCAGATACGTAGGCGTTGAACAGAAGGGGCCCAAGGACTGATCCCTGTGGGACCCCACTAATGACCCTCCTTGTAAAGGGCCAGAACTTTCTGATATTGGCCATGATTCTCAAAGGGGAGGAATTCATATGCAAACAAGTGCGTGGTGACCAGCATTCATGTCTGCTGGCCACCACGCACCTCCTGCCCATTGATATTCCCCCCTGGTGCATTAGTGTGCATGGGCAGATTGGCAGACACAGGCAGACAGCCAGTGATATGTCCATACCTGGTCTGTGAGTGGATCCTTGGCCCCCTCGTGGTGCAGAGGTTTCTGGGACCAGTAAACTGCGTCTGTGCAGAGACACCAGGCTAGTGCCCAGGCAGCTGCCCCCTGCCTTCCCTCTGGTCCATGTGGCTGGAGCAAAATGCTGAGGGGGCCAGCAATACTTTGCCACAGCCTGTGATAGCACCATGAGGGGGTGAAATCGCTACCCCAGTTCCCCCTACATGTATTGCATGCAGCCCCCAATGGCGCATGCACTCCCTGGCATGCATCCTCCTGCCCCTGGCATGGTTCCATGAGGGCAGCTGAGGATCAGGTACACAGGGTGCTAATGTGCCTATTCATGAATGCGCAGGTGGCACATAGAGCACTGCTGTGCAGTGTTTGGTCCTCGAAATGCCTATGTGCTTCCCTTACATGGCTCATAGGCTTTTGAGAATAGTGGCCATTGTGATTTAAGGAAGTTGAATTTTCATTCAGCATCAATTGAAGTTGTGCCCTCTTTATAGAGTAAGGGGTTACATAGTTTCTTAATCTTTGGTATTTCCTCTTGATTACTAGCTAATAATCATTTGTGATTATGCATGGGTATGTCCCTCATGTTTCTGTTTATTTTGTTTTGCTTGTTTAATCATGTATGATTTTTCATTGATATCTCCCTCATTTTTTTGTTTGATTTGTTTTGCGTGTTGTTTTCCTGTTTTTTTCCTTTTAGTTCCAAGTTGTTTGTAATTTTTAGCTTAACTGTTTTTATATCTATTAAATTGTTTTAACAGCTTTTCACACAGTTTTGCATTATTAGATGTTTTTTATAAATGGCTTGATTTTTCCCTTTGGAGTCATTAAATCTAATTCTAGATTATTGTAGAGAAAATGTATACCTGAATTCCTTTATCCATTCATCTTGTTTTAATATTTCTTTATATAAGAGTAACATTAGAGAAGCCTTCAAGTCTTCCTTACAGTATACATTATTTGTCGTAAATCAATTCATGAGTCAGTTTTTAAATGATGAATTGATCTTCAATAACATTTGTTTTTAACATTGTACTGTAACTCCTCTTTTAAGGTCCAAATATTTTCTAAAATATAAATGTTTGCTAAATGGTGGTCTCTTACAGACTGTCAGATTCTGACTTAAAACTGAGGGAATTTTTTTCTTCAGTTACCTGAATGAGAGACTGTTTCACTCATAATTTGATACTAAATGTCTTGATAGAGTTCCCAGAAAACTATGGGCCCTATATTCAAAACTTTTCCCTGGGGCTAAATTAGCACTGCCTGGCATGCTAAATTAGCCCGGACCCCATAGCCTGCTACATTCAAAAGGGATAGCTCTGGTGCTAAACCTGCTGAATACAGCATGCTAAGGAAGCCGGGCAATCTGGGATAGGAGTGCAGTGCAAACATAGCCAGGGAATAAGACAGCTTTGAATATAGCTACCAGGAAGTGCACACCACAACAGCAGCCAAGTTCACAGCAATGTGAAAGAAGGTATAGGTGAACTATGTGGCCAATGTGTGTGCCAGCAAATGCATGGACTCAGTGCAGCTGCAAGCAGCAGCACATTTGAAAGTACATTGTGTAAAAATGTACAATAGTTCTGAAATGTTTGTGTGGCGCTAACACATTTGGCAGGTTTAGCTTGGAGCTAAGCTGTTTGCCCTGTGCAATCACGTTTGCCCTGGGCTAAACTTTGCTATATTCAAACATGACATGCAAATGAGCCTACGTAGGTAGTCACTGGGCTAACTTCCAGATTAGCATCTCATTATAACCTGTTTTGCATGCAGTTTGCCCAGCTTTACTGCAGGGTCCCACAGCTCCACCTGTGGGTCAGTCTGGAAGTACAGGGGCTAGCTGGGTCTGACCATAACTCCACCTGTAGGTCAGTCTGGGAGTGCATGGTGGTAGCTGCAGGCTACATTTATGCAGTACAGCATAGCATATTGTGCCCCAGGGGACTGCACAGCACAGGCCCAGGTGGTGGTGAAGCATGTAACTGTCAAACTGTAGGTCGTGCTTAGTGGTGGATGAAGTGGCCCCAATTCGCTCCGCGAAGTGATTTGTGGAGTGAAGGCAAATTTGCGGAGTGCTCCGCAATGCGAAGCGGAGTACTTCACATTATAATGGGTAATGCAAAGTCCATTGAAAACAATGACTTTGCGTTACTCTGCCTTCCCAAACCACTACTCCACCAATTCTTAAGGCGAAGTACATCGAAACAATGTACTTCACCTCACTTTGCCTTGTTTTTCAGCTCCAAAGGTGAATTTTACAGTGATTCATGGGATTTCAGGTCACATGGGCTCTAGATTGTTCTGCACAGCCTCAGTTTGGGGTAGTGTGTGTAGGAAGCTGTAGGAGACAATCTGCTCTGAGAGCTCTCTGCGATTCAAACCTTCTAAAAGCTGCTAAAAAAAGCCTTTTTGCGTCATTTGTTTTGCTGAAACTTTAGTTCATCGGTTATAGGAAACCCTGCTGTGCTCATATCATCGAGCATTTATTGTTTGTGTGTGGATTTTGAATGTTAATGTACAACATTCAGTCTGTGTACTGAGAGACAGTGGAAGTGTGCTTTGGGGGAGGGGTATATCTGTGGTATAGGTAGATTAACTTGGAGAAAAAGACAGTGCATTCTGTTTTGGTGATATTTTTCTTGTATAACTGTGTTAATGTACACACAGTAATATTTTTAATAATTCTTGCCATTTTTTTGCTGATTGTTGTGGTGCTGCAGTGCATAATTTTAGTTTGTTTAAAATACGTGGTTATATTACTGAACTTTTCAATTTGCTATGCATTATCTAGTGTGTGTGTGAGTATGTGTGTGATGCGTGTCATCAAATCAGACACCTTTTATTGTGCCACATAATAATTTCAGCAATGTGAATCTGTTATCCACTGCAGCTGTGTGATTTTTGTACTTCTTTGTGCTATCTTTACTGGTACTAGTGACTGTTACTGCAGCAGTGCAGTACACTGCACCCCTCCCCCGCAGCCGGCCCAACCGGCAAAGGTATTCTTTTCCAGATTTGAATTTCTGATGGTGAGCACTGGTTAGGTGTTGTGCCTTTTCTTCTGCATCTCTTCAGTGCGCAGCACAATCTTAATCTGTCTGTGCATTTGCATCTCCTTAGGGCCCAATCTCTATCTGTAACTTAAGTCACAGTTGTTTCTTTGGCTTCCCGTCAGAGTACTGGACTGGTGTGGTGCATAATTCTGCATGAACATTGTACTCATTGATATGCGTTTTTAAGTCAAGAACCTCATCATGAGTCACTTGTGATGCAAATCAAGTTCTTCATCATCACGGTCACAAATCACTATTCATGATCATGTCGCAAATCACAGCATTAATTTTTTTTCTAGTTACTTGGATGTATTGTAAACCTGTTTTGTAGTATCTCTCCAGGCTTCACCACCCCATCATTGTACTCATTAATGAGCATTTTTAAGTCAAGGAGTTTATGCTACAGCTCATTGGGGAAGTACAGCCATAGGCATTCGCGTTCCCAATATAGTTTTCATATTGGTTATCTCACACCGTTGATATCGAATCACGTTCTTCATCATCACTGTTACAAATGCAGTCACAAATCATGATTCATGATCACATCACAAATCACAACATTCATTTTTTTAATAGTTATTTGGATGTATTGTAAGCATGTTTTGTAGCATCTCTCCAGGCTTCACCACTCCACCATTGTACTCATTAATATGCATTTTTAAGTCTGGGAGTTTTGTGCTACAGCCCATGGGGGAAGTACAGCCATAGGCATTCGTGTTCCTTCCCGTACAGCATGTGAGTTATGGTACTGTAAGTAGTGGTGGGCGAAGTGGCCCCAATTTGCTTCGTGAAGTGATTCACTGAGTAATGTTGAATCCGTGGAGAACTCCACAATGTGAACTGGAGTACTTTGCTTCATAATAAGGAACACAAAGTTCATTGAAACCAATGATTTTGCATTATTCCGCCTTCCCCAAACCACTTCTCCACCAATTTTAAGGTGAAGTACATTGAAATCAATGAAATTCACCTCATGTTACTCTGTAATTGAGCTCCAAAAGAAATTCTGCAGTTATTCATGGGATTGCAAGTCACATGGGCTCTAGATTGTTCGGCACAGCCTCAGTTCGGGCCTGGGTAGTGTGCATGCGTTGGTAGCTGGAGACAGTTTGCTCTCAGAGCTCTGTGATTCAAAACCTCTAAAAGCTGTTTAAAATGCATTTTTGAGTAATATTTTTTGCTCAAAATTTAATACATCGATTGTAGGAAACCATTCTGTGCTCATACCATCGAGTGTTTATTGTTGTGTGTGGATTTTGAATGTTAATTTAGAACAGTCAGTCTGTGTACTGTGAAGTGTGCTTTGGGGAAGGGCATATTTGTGGTGTAGGTAGATTAACTGGGAGAAAAAGGCAGTCTTTCCGTTTTGGTTATATTTTTCTAGTATAACTGTGTTAATGTACACACAGTAATATTTTCAGTAATTCTTGAACATTTTTTGCTGATTGTTGTGGTGCAGCAGTGTACAATTTGTCTGTTTAAAACATTTGGTTATAGTACTAAAGGTTTTCAATTTGCTATGCATTACTTGAGTGTACATGAGTGTGTGTACGATGTGTGCCATTAAATCAGACACCTTTTATTGTGTTGCAGAGTAATTGCAGCAGTGTGAACCTGCTAACCACTGCACCTGCATGAATTTTTTATATTGCTTTGTGGTATCTTTACTGGTAGAGGATTGTTACTGCCATGCACTAATCCCCCAACTGGCAAAATGTATTCCTTTCCAGATTTGGAGTTGTGCCTTTTTGTACACATCCCTTGAGTGTGCAGCACAATCTTAATCTGTCTGTCTGTTTGCATGACACCATTAATTCTGGGAGATTACTTTTCTTGTTACGCTCTCATTTCACTTTGTAAGCACTGGGGAATTTTCTAGACACAAGACAGTAACATTTTGGGGATGCACATTAATTCTGGTGACTCTGTGTGTGACCTGACCACTGCGCACATGACTGAGTGCACCATTAGTTTTGGGAAACTTTGCATTTCTTATTACACTCTCATTTCACTTTGTCAGCACTGGGGAGTTTTCAGGACACAAGGCAATAGCACTTTGGGGATGCACATTCATTTTGGTGACTGTGTGGGTGGGATGCTGCCAATATTGTTGTCACTCTGCCTTACTTCACATTTAAGGCAGAATGACAATGCGAAGTAATAATAACAGGGTGAAGTGAGCCTTTCCTATGGGGCACTCCGTGTAGCGAAGTGCCATGGTGAAGTGGCCACTTCGTGTTCACTTCACTGGCGGATTTTAAATTTGCTGCATCTCTAGTCATGCTACAGTGCACAGCAGACACTACAGTAGCAAGCGGGCTAGTAGTGTGAGGGACGCAGCAATGCCTATCATATGCAGGGCAGTGATGGCCACTGCACTACACTGTACTGTACACAGTGACAGGCCCAACTTGCAGGTGTTTACTGACAGTGGGCATTACTGTTATGCTGTTGTGCGACCCACAGATGCTGCACCACTGGCATGGGATGCTCACAGTGACATATACACAGTGGCTGTGTGTGCTGTGTCTGTACAGATGTGCGGAATGTGGCTGGGGGGGCACGTATGATCAGACAGGCACACCGATGTTGGGGTATTTCCAACACTGGCCCATATGCACTGCATGATGTTTCCTAGCCTTGTGGCCCCAACCAGTATGTTGTGCAGCCTGGCCACTTATATACCCTCCATGCTCACAGTGTTGCATGTGTGTGTGCTGACATCTGTTGGTGTCCACAGAAGGGTGATCTGCAGGTGTATGCTATTTGGCTGCATTGCCGTGGTGTTCACTGGGAGCTGGGTCACCACATACTGCTGGCATGGCTGGGACTGGTGGCAGATGATGACATCATAGTGATGCCATCAGTGAGCAGCATGTTTCCTCTACGTCTGGCTTATTTCTATGTGTCATACTTTTTGGTTAGGGCAATGCAAAGTCTCACAAAAGTCATGCAAATGCTGCACAAAGCCACAAAGACATGCAAAGCTGGTTTGCCCAGAGTTAATAGTACCTCTTCCTGGTGATAATCTACACTGTACAATGTGTTACGCTAATGTCACACAAAACCACTTTGAGCGGCACTATGTGCTGAATATAGCATTGTGCTGACATGTCCCCTCAGTTAGCCCCTTGCATGCATTATGAGTTTGCCCAGCGCTAATGCAGTTTGCGCACACTATTTGACCTTTTGAATATAGTGAACCCACACTAACCCAAAGCTAAACCTTTGCAAATGGTTTGTGCCTAGCACAAAGTTTTGAATATCTGGCCCTCTGTCTTTTGAATTCTTTATAAGACATGATAAAGTGATAGTTCTCTTATGAAATATTTCTATTTTCTTTTGATATTAAAATATTTAAGCCATGTATTGTATTTCCTAAGAATCTAACTACTGAGTTTAATGTGTTTTTTCAGTCAGCCTGGAACCATTTCTTTCAGTTGTATGATTCTTAATGGATTTCTTAGCAACAGTCTACTGTATGTACTACTATGAACTCTTACACAATTTGTACTACTGTTACTCTATAACTAAGTGTTACCAGCTTTGCCTTATCTGTTGTGAACCCTGTAATATCCTGCTGTTATTTTGTAAAACCTGAAATGTCCCACTATTATGTTTCTTCCGGATCGTGCCTGAAACTAGGCATTTGATTGCCTAGTGCACCCTATCCAGTTAACAAAAATTAAATGAAAAATTATCTTTTCTGTGACCAGCAAAACGTTCTCTATGATTCTCTAGATCTATTTTTGAGTCTTTGTCTTCCTTCATTGTCCTATTCTCTAAAACCAAACACATACTAATTTGTGTGGTCATTTGCCACAGATTAAATTGTCTGAAGTACACCTGGACAAATACTAACATTACATGTAGAATTATTATCATTTTAGAACTCTAAAGAGACAGAATGGAAATTAGATCAATGTTAAAATAGACTGTGTACACCTGAGAGACATCTTGTTGTGAGGCAACTATTTTATGGTTTATTTTACTGGAGTTCATTCACTTCTCATATCTTTATTAAGGCAGGAAGGTATTTATGTTTTATTTTTATCCATATGTCTTGGTAGCCCCTTACCACCTTCACCTCAACAGGATAGTCACACACCATGTTTTGGTATAAATGGCCATAGCCATGTGCTTATTTATAAGTCACATGCAGTAATAATGTGAGGTGCACAGCTCAATAGTTTCAGAAAGCATCTTACTGTGCTGTACGTCCCTTCCTCCAGAGCGGAACTATCTTTTAAAACGGGCACTGCCCTCCTGAATGCCTCTGGCCTCTGAGGCAAGAAGGGTGATTCCTGTGCCACATGCCATCTACCTCTCCTTGTCAGAGGTCACTACCCACATAAAGGCCAAAAAACAAGGCAGCTGTCCCATGACTGGCTCATATAGCTTCTTGTCATTGGGGGCTTGCTTCCTGCCAGCCTCAAGAGGAACCCATCTGTGACAGTGGCAGGTTCTCCCTGTTACTCCCTTGTACTCTACCTGTGAGACTACCATGCCACCACTTACATGACAGTAACATCCTACTCTACCCCCTGCTCTGTCCTGTTAGAGAAGGTGAAAGTACCAGAAAAAAACCTTGTGTGAAAATCAGGAAGGTTCCTCCTCTACCCATAAGGTGATCCTCTGATGAGATTACAGCTCCTTTCCTACCTTCCTACCTACTGACCTACCTACCTACCGACCCTGAGCCTTACATCCATTCCTACGGTGGGTGGGTGAGAATCAACCTGATGGAAAGAACCAAGAGGGTGGGTCTCCCTACATCAGCCCTTAAGAAGCCTCTTGGGTCCTCCCCCCAGCCAGACTCTCCTCCTTTGGATACCACCTAGCTTTCCTGCTCCACTTCTTTTTGTACCCCCCAAACTAGTCTACCTACCTACTTTCTAACAGATGTAGGGGAAGGGCCCACAGACAAAGTCTTTGCAGGCTTCAAGGGTCCCCTTCACCTGATGGCTATTGACATGGTATGCCCATTTTCCCCTTCACCTGAACAGGAGAGACACATGCTGTGTTACTGTGCTTTGGAATACTGTGAATGGCCATATCCATGTGTTTGTTTATAAACCACATACATTATAGCGTGATGTGTGCAGCTTGGTAGGGTCAGCAAGCATCCTACTGTGCTGTTCTCCCCTTCCTCCGGGGCAGAACTGCTGTCTCTTAAAAGGGGTGCTGCCCTCCAGAGGGACTCTGGCTTCTGAGGCTTGAGGGGTGGGTCAATTCAGGGAGTTTGTTGCTGGTCTGACTGGAGTACCAAGGGAAGTTGGTGTTGGGGGACTTTAATATATGGACTGATGATGACTCCCTTTTGACTAGTCAACAATTCCTCTGACAGATGGAAATGTTGGGCTTCACAAAGATTGGTACCTCTGTCGCCCACCGATGTGGCTACACCTTGGGCCTTGTTTTCCTTCTGTAGTTCAATGTTTTCAATGTTGAGGTTGATCTGGTCAGGTTCACAAACTCAGTCCTATGGGATTTTGAGAATGGTGTTATGATTGGGGTGGTTTTCATGGACCAAACCAGGGCATTTGATCTTATTGATCATTATTTGCTCTGTCTAAAGTTGAAGCAAGTGGGCTTCTTTGAAAATGTGGTTAAATGGGTTGAGAATTATTTAACTGATTGGTCACAACTTCTTTGTATTGATTCTATAAATTCTCATACTTGTCCTATGAAATTTGGGGTACCTCAAGGATCCATACTAGGGTCCTTATTGTTTTCCCTTTTTATAAATCAATTGCCCTCTCTTTGTAGCTCATTAGAATGTATTTTATATCCAGAAAACCTGATTTTATATTACCAGGCTAAATCAATGTCTCAGATAAATGTTTACCTAGAACGTGAATTCCATGATGTCTGCAATTGGTTGTTAACTAGTTATTTGATCCTGCATGTTAATAAAACCAAGAGAATGTTATTTGGTTCCATTCACATGATGAAGGACAACCCAAGTTTTTTGATCCACAATAGTTATGGGATTGCAATTGATCAAGTATTTGAGTTTAAATACCTTGGGGTTCTACTTGATACTGGGTTGACACTTCTACCTCAGGTTAAGGTTGTTAGTAGGATGATTAATCAAAAGCTGGAGATGCTGTACACATTTAAACAACTTTTTTCTTATGAAACTCATCACTCAATTACTTTAAGGACATTATTACCTCACATTAATTCCATAACTAGTCTTTATCATAATTTGGGTATAAAAGAAAGTATATTTTGTTTATTTATTTAGCTTTTGATAACTGGGTAGGATACACTAGGCAGACATTTGCCTATTTTCAGGTATGACCAGGGAGAAGTACAGTACATTATGTGGTAATACAGGTAGCAGTGAACAGTAACATTAAGAATAATATAAAAAAGAATCAACAGTATACTGCTTAAAATAATATATGTTGTTTTGCTTTAGAGTTACCTTTAAGATTTGATCATTGTTCTCTGTATTCTCAGCTTGGTTAGTTGTAGCCAAATTAATCAATCTATCTATTCTAAGTCCTTGTTCCCGCTTTCTGATTTGGTTACTGTTCTTATTTCCCCTTGAAATTTAAGTCCATCAAAAGGTGGTATTCTTCAGACTCATCTTTACAAGTTCAAATTGAGATATCATTCTTTTTCAATTGCAGCTGCAATCTTGTGGAATGAACTGCCTGACAAACTTCATTCTGCTGGATATTTATTTACTTTTAAATCAATTTTGTTTCATTTCTTTCTTCGCCACCTCTGACCAGCCCCCTTCCACCTGCTTCCCCCAGCCTCATCACCCTGGCATCTTCCACTGGTAATTACCTCATAGCATGTTGTTTGAGGTGCCAGCTGGCTGGATGCAGCACCTGCGAGGAGCCAGTATCATCCCACCAGTTGGAGCATTTTTAGCCTCTATTAATTCTCATACCCCCGAGTGCATAGCCATATGTGTGCAATGACGCCAATTGCCAAGCCATGCATGCTTCCACATGTGGCACACCGGGCATTTGCTCTTTCAGAGCCAGTGTGCCAGCCTCCAGCCACTGCTAGGGGCCAGGCATGCACTGGTCTCTGATCCCACCCCTACCTGGGTGAGGAAATTTGTCCATTGGACGCTTGATCCTCTCCCTCCCCAGCCGACTCCTGGTGACCCGCTCACATCATGAAAATGGGTCGCTGGGGTGGCAGAGGTAAGGCAGTGATGCCTCAGCTCTCCATGCCACTGGGCATGCACCATGCAATTCTGCTTAAAGTTGGACCAGCATAACATTCTGATGTGATTTGCATATGCAGCCCATGATGCTTTGCATTGTGGGGGCATGTGTGATTTTGTATTTTCTTGAAACTTGGCTTCCCAGCCAAATGCCCTTTGGGGTAACCCTTGCCTCAGTGTTTGCGAACAGAGGTTCTTTGTCTTTTAAATAGTTTTTATTTTAATGGGTTCACCACAATATATCAAGGCACACTGCCTTAAGGGTAGCTGGTCCATTCCACTGGGGTATCAAACAGGCCGAGGCATACTGATGAGTCCTGGTAGAGACGAAACACGTGTCTATGTCTTCTGTTAGCACCCTTTGCAAACTGTGTGAGAGGCCTTTCGGCACCATGCAGTTCTGCTTAAAGTTGGACCAGCATAGCATTCTGTGGTGATTTTCATATGCAGCCCATGATGCTTTGCATTGTGGGGGCATGTGTGATTTTGTATTTTCTTGAAACTTGGCTTCCCAGCCAAATGCCCTTTGGGGTAACCCTTGCCTCAGTGTTTGCGCACAGAGGTTCTTTGTCTTTTAAATAGTTTTTATTTTAATGGGTTCACCACAATATATCCAAGGCACACTGCCTTAAGGGTAGCTGGTCCATTCCACTGGGGTATCAAACAGACGAGGCATACTGATGAGTCCTGGTAGGACGAAACACGTGTCTATGTCTTCTGTTAGCACCCTTTGCAAACTGTGTGAGAGGCCTTTCGGCACCATGCAATTCTGCTTAAAGTTGGACCAGCATAACATTCTGTGGTGATTTGCATATGCAGCCCATGATGCTTTGCATTGTGGGGGCATGTGTGATTTTGTATTCTGATAAAGTTGCCTTTGTGCTTGGACTGTGTGGACCAGGACTGGAACCGAGATATTTTTTATTTATTTTCATTATTTATTTATGTCTTTGGTAACCAGGTAAGTGCACTGATCCACTGGACCATTTTCAGACATGACCTGGGCCACAGATGTGGCTGAAAAATAACATAATCAACAGAGACAATGCACAAAATCAGCAATAGTACAGAGTAACACATATAATACAATATAATACAAGATTTGGTAACATACTTCCAGATGAGGTAATTAACATGTGATGGAGACAAAGCAGGTCTGCAAGCATAGTTTCAGTGTTCAAGAACTATCTAAGATGCCTACTTGCTGCAACAGTGGGCAGTAGGCTAAATTAGTAGGTGAATGGAAGTTTACATAGAGCATACAAGCTATACAAACTGACAGTGATCTAGGATAATTAGGTGCATAGAAGCTCAGATTTGCTAGAGAAATATCAAAACAGTGGATCAGTATTACTGCAAAGAGTTAAGAACAGGTTAGGGGAGCAGAGAGTACCGTGAGGTATGATGCAGGTAGAGAAGGCTAGGGGGCAATAGGGAGACGAGTTGGAGGAAGGGGAAGGGTCCCAAAAGATGCAACAGCAGGTCCTGGCACCACAATGGCCCATACCCACTGGTGTTATCTTGTGGACAATGGATGCCGGCAGAGAAAGCTAAGGGACAAACAGAGTGGGAAAGTCCAGAAATGTAGGGTAATGGAGCTGTCCCAACAGCTCACCAGGTCCTAGTGTCTTGATAGCCCTCTCCTTCTGGTATTGTCTTGGGGGCAGTTACAGCCTGACCCAACTAGAAGTTAGTTGCACAGATTGGTTTTGAAAGACAGATGGGTGGCAGAGGAGTGGATGGATGCAGGTAATTATTTCCACAGAGTGGGGGCAGAGACTGAGAAAGCTCAACCGCCCATGACAGAAGATATATGTGGCACTTCGAGTGGAGGAACAGAGATTACCCTGAGGCTCCTAGGTACCACTCTGTCTGTGAGAAGAGAAGAGTATGGTGATGACTGGTGGCTTCTGAGGGAATCTGCAATTAGACAACATATGGTATAGTCAAAGCAACCCTGTAAAGGGAGCCATCCAAGAGACTGGTAGACAGCACAGTGGTTGGTGGAGAAAGGAGCTTGATGCACAAAGTGGCATACGGGTAAGTGGAGTTTAAATGGGTGCACAATGAGGAGGACATGAGAGAGTAGACAGAGGAGCAGTAGTCTAGCAGGGGCAGAAGATTGTCTAGCACAATGGCAAGGCGAGCTTCCATGGGTAGTAGTTGCTTTAGCCTGTAGGCAGCACTAAGTCTTTGGTGGATTTTCCCTTATGGTGTCAATCGATTTAACTGTTGATAGATTTTAAATAGATTTAAAAACTTATTTATTTAGCTTAGCTTTCCCCAGTCATGGATGATCTGTTTTAATGTTCTTGTTTAAAATTGTTATTTTTATGTATTTCGTTTTATGTACAGCACCTTGGTTCTGAAAGGCGCTATAAAAATAAAGTTGATTTGATTTGATTTGGTGTTGTTGATGTGTTCCACAAAAGTAAGAGAGGGGTTGAGGGTAACACCGAGGTATTTGAACATGGGGATAATGTCAAATGGGGGCCTGCAGCCGTGTGAACCAGGAGGGATGAGTTGACTTTGGTGACCTTGGTCCAGAAGGGTTCAGAGCCAAAGAGTATAGCCTTAGTCTTCTTGTTATTGGCTATCAGTTTGTTGGAGAGGAACCAGTTGTGAGCAGCACCGTAGTTGAGAGAGAGCATGGATGAGATAGATTCAAGCGAGTTGTCACTGTGGTAGAGGACTAAATCATCAGCATAGAGAAGTGAATTACAGGTGAGACGATCTGCTGGGAGCACGTTTCTAAACATGGAAAAAAGCAAAGGGCCAAGAATTGAGCCATGGGGGACACCAGTTCCAATATGTAAAGTGGAAGCGTGTCCTTTGCCTATGATAACAGTCTGGGATCTACCAGATAGATAACTGTGGAACCAGGATGTAGTGTTAGATGGGCAACCAAAATTGCAAAGAGTGGAGTTGAAAAGTTGGTGGTCCACTAGGTCAAATGCCTTGGATAGAGCCACAAAAACCACACCTGTGGCCTTCCACTTGTCCATATTTCTAAGTATGTGGTCGGTAGAAAGTGTCAAAGCAGAAGAGGTACTATGATGTTTGTGAAAACTGTGTTGGAGGGGGCATAGGAGGTTGTACTTTTCCTGGTGCTCAGATAACTGGTAATGAATTTTTTCAAGTAATTTTTGTGATTTCTCAACTTTTTTGTCCATCAGATCTTTGAGAGCAGTGGAGCTCTTGACTGGGATGACAGTGCACCTGGCGAAGACCGACATTGGTGTGCACACTTTAGGAGCTGTGTATCAGGCTGTCTTATAGGACACTGAGAGCGGGTACATCCTTTACATGGCCTGTTTCTCCAGGATCCTGGACAACTCTGTCACCACCTGTTCCTTTCTCAGTATAGTGTTGAGTGCTGTACAAATTGGAAAATAATGCCTCACTGAACTCAAGTGCAGTGAGAGGATAGGCTCCGTCAAGGTATAGGGCTTCTGGCTCCCCTGAGAAGTGGAGAACCTCTCATATTATCTGAATCAACTCGGCCCCGTCCTCCATAGGACACAGCTTGCCTGAGGACTGGTAGGGATCCTACTCCAATCCTTCATCCTTGGATGAGTTGACTGGCTCTTCTGCCTGCCTGTGCGATCTTTTCATTGGTTGTGGGGAATGGGTCACCCCCAGGGATTTTCTCGAAGCATCCTGCTGTGAACCATGCAGCTGTTGGGATTGAGTTTTTCCAACCACTGGAATTTGTAGACTGGCCTGTGCTGCATTTAATGTAATTGGTGCTGGACGGGGCAATGTCTCTCCCTGGGTGAAGACTACATCAAGGCTGGGGCTTTGTGGTGGGGAGGACTCTAGCACTGTGCAGATCACACAGAGGGCCTCCCCCACATGAGTTTCTGGGAGCTTAGCACCACATTCCAGCAGGAAGGCATGGCAGGGAGTCACTGTGTACTCAATAATCTGTAGGCAGCAGACAGAAGAAACTGAGTCAGGAACATATTCCCCTGAGGAGATCCTTCATCCTTGGATGAGTTGACATGCTCTTATGCCTGCCTGTGCAATCTTTTCAGTGGTTGTGGGGAATGGGTCAGCCCTGGACATTTTCTTGAAGCATCCTGCTGCAAGCCCCGTGGTTGCTGGGATTGTAGCTTTTCCAACCACTGAAAGAAGTAGACTGGCCCATGCTGTATTTAATTTAATTGGTGTTGTGGGAGGCAATGTCTCTCCTTGGGCAGAGATTACATCAAGCCTGGGACTTTGTGGTATGCCGGACTCTGACACTCTTAAGATCGCACAGAGGGCCTCCCCCACAGGAGTTTCTGGGAGCTTAGTGCCCCATTCCAGCAGGCAGGCATGGCAGGGAGTCAATGTGGACTCAATAATCTGTAGGAGGCAGAGAGAAGAAACTGAGTCAGGAATATATTCCCCTGTGGAGATCAGCAAAATACACTGAAAGGTATGACAGTGGAAGAAAGACAAGCTGTGAGCAGAATGAGAGGGTAAACCGCCAGGTCTTCTTGTGTATGGAGCCTGTATAATAATATGCAGTGCCTTAAAGACCCACTAAATATGACTGCCTATGTGTTCCAGACCATAACTCTCATGTCTCGTCGGATTCCAGGTTCATTGTGACCTCTCTAAGGCTGCAGCCATCCTGGAACTGTACCAAGATGGCTGCTGTTACATAGATACATAGACAGTGTCGGCAGATAAGGGCCTATGGCCCACCTAGTCTGCCCATTTGAGTTTGTAACTTCAGTTTATGTTTTCCTAGAACTCTGTTGCCCCTTACCCCTGACCTCCAGAATTCCTTTATGTCTATCCCATGCATTCTTAAATCCCGTGATTGTTCCAGCCCCCACCACTTCCTCAGGCAGGGTGTTCCACTTGTCCGCCACCCGTTCTGTGAAGAAATTCTTCCTCACATTTCCTCTGACTCATCCTCCCTCCAACTTCATCCTATGCCCTCTAGTCCTGGAACATCTTTTTTGCTTAAAAATAGTGTATTCTTGCACCCTCTTCCTCCCTGTTACCTCTGAAAAAGTTTTATCTAGACTTCAAGTAACGTATCCTTCTGTTCTATGTTTTGAATCTGGTCAATCAAGGTTAATCCATCATTGTTCAATCTATAAACAATTAGGTTGTTTGTCTTTAAAGGGTGGTTTAATTATAGGGCATTGTTGTTTTTGCACAAGGTTTGTTTAGGTATTCTGCCTAAAAGCATTATCAGCTTATTCCCTAGGAACATACCTGATTGTACAAGATTACAGAGTAGGGAGGGCTTTTTGGTTCCATTTTGCCAAACAACCTGTGGCCAAAATTCACTGACTTTTGCTACTGTTAAGATGTATAATCAACTTCCCAAAAATGTTATACGACAAAATAAATTGTCAACTTTCAAGTTGGAACTAAGAAACATTATGTTAGAAAACTCAAACTGTAAATGTTATGTGTAATGTACATTTATGCCTTGTTATTGTCTTAAATTTTGTATGTATGTTTTGTATAAACTGGTCGTTTGTGAAAATGGGCTTGTCCCACAGACTTACCAGTATAAAAATAAATAAAAATGAAATGACCCCACAAATACAACCAAGAGGGATATTGAATTATTGAATTATTCCTTCCTAATCTATACCATGAGGGTACATGAGTGTTCTTGCAAGATCACATGGGAACCCCTTATTTAAATGGCAGTTATCTCGCTATACTTCCTGTCTCGCAAGATGACCCCATTGTTGAGGTTTAAATGCTTCTGTTGTTCTTGTGGCCCTACAATGACAGTGTTAACCAATTTACCAGCTGTAGGGGGACTGACTGCCTTATTGCCTTATCCCTTTGGGGCTTTCTCTGTGCTTACTAAGCCTCAGGCAATCTAGAGTCCATTCTCTTGAGAATCGCCATTTTAAGCTGGTGGCTATGAGATCAGAAGGCTATCATGGCGCAGAGCCTCTGAATGCGAGGGGAGTGATTCATGTAAGAGGAAGATGTCCCCAACACAGCCTGAGCATGCCAATGATGTAGAAAAAAGGAAAACACAATGGCATACACTCTTCTGCTTCCTCAGTTCATGGGGTACCATGGGGTGCCAGATAGAGCCAGGGTCCAACATGTTTTTAGGGTTCTTGTTTGGTTTGGGTTTAACAGGGTATAGTTTGATTTCAGTTTCATTTGACACATAAAAGTTTGGGTTCAAGTTCAGTTCGGTTTGAGTTTTTTTGTGTGTAATTTATCAGTTCGAGTTTGAATTCTAATGAATTCACCCTACTGCCTCCATGTGGGTTTGTCTCATCTCACATGGTCTAGGTTTGAGTTTGGTTTGGGTTCATATGTTTGTTTTTTTAGTTCAAGTTCAGTTTGGATCACATGAAAATCGAACAGTTCTGATTTAGTTCGGGTTCAGTGCATGGACGAACCCTGGCTGAAGCACCATACAAATCCTGCCAGCTCAAATGAGCAACCCAGTTGACAGGTTAGTTCCAGAATGTGTGTTAGTCACAGCAAACAGATGCACTCCCTCTCTGTGAATTATGTTAGGACAATGCAGTGAGTGTGGGCTGATTTTAATCCTGCAGCTAGGACCATCAGTGCCCACAACCTTCTAGCCTGTTCTGATACTTTGCTGCTCCCCTGGGTCTTAGTACCTGTTGCACAAGGCACCTAACACACAGCCCTGCCTGAGCTGGAGTAGATGCCACTGGAGGGTCCACTCCTCAGGAAGCCAGTTGTTGGGGACACTACCTGAGGTCCCAAACCTGAGTAGAGGTGTAAGCCGAATGCCACTGGAGGGTCCAGCTTCACCTCAGTCCCTGCTCATGCACTGTGCATGCTTTATCCTTTTAGTCCCTTTTCTTAGCATACTGAAAGAGTAGCATGGAAACCCTAGAGTTAAGCTGCAGACAACTTGACAACATGCTCTAACTGAGGAAAGAAAGAGTTAGAAGCGAGGATTAATTAGGAATTTAACTGAGAGCTTTGGAAGCCAGTGAGATTGTGACCAGCCTCAAGGAATTCATGAAGAAAACTGGACTATCTGGTCATAGCTGGGGGCATGTCCTCTGGCAGTCCAGAAAGATTTATGATCGTGCATTGACCAATAGGATGGATGGAGAATAATACATTTGTCATGATTCTCTGAGCACTAGAAAGGTTGCAGGGAGTAATACACTGTTGCACTTTGTTGCTATGTTTGCATTTGTGACTAAATTACTGCTGGATTTGTCTAGGGGCTGGTTGCAGCACACGGTTAAAATTGCCCCTGTAAATATTTGCCCTCCCTGTAGAAGGGCTATTATATCAAATACCTTTTTGAGAATCTGCCAGCTTTTGTGTTAGAGGCATATAAATTAACCAAATGATAGATTTCCCCTGCACAGTGCCTGAGAGTATGACTCATCTGCCATCCATACCTGTCTCCTCATTTGTAATGATGAATGGGAACCCTCACCTGATCAATGTACAGATTCCTGCCTCTAGTCAAAGATGCCCCTGTAGCTTGTCTCACTCAGGATCTCCACAGCTTTGAATGCTAAAGGTCTGTGAAATATTTTTCCTGGAAAAATGCTACTGCACAGTTAATTCCATTTAGTTCTGCTAGAGTCATTGCTCTTTTTACCGGGGAGTTGACACCCTTCACATTGTTACAATGCTGTATAAATGGGTTCATATGATGACAGCGATTGAAAAACAGCAATCACTCTCATCACGAATGTATATCCCTGAAAAGCATTTCAGTGATATAAATTTCTAAACAAACTGACATCCGGTGAAATAAAGTGTTTTTGTGGGGGGCTGTGCACACCCACATACACCCTCATGGGGGGCTTCTCCCCCGCACCCTCCTTACTAAGGATTCTCAACTCCAGGGGGGTGCAACTCAAGTAGGGGGCAAAATTCTGTAAAAAAAAAAATTAAGTGCACAGCCATAAGCAGCAGCAAAATTTATTTCCCCTAGCAGGTCCTGAACCCAGTGCCTACTGCACCATAGCCAGCCACCCTCACCACCACAACACAGGACTAGCGCAGTTGCAGCAGGCTCACATATCCTCCTGAACCCTCCCTCCTATCCCTCCTGTACAGCTCCCCATCCCTCCCCTTCCAGTCACTCTAGACGCTATTCTATCACCATCCTTGCAGGGTAGCGTATCACAATAGTACTATAAATAATTTGCTGTTTCTACAGTCATTCATTTATAAGCACTATCATCATGGGCTACCTGTATAAACCTACTTTATTATTTGTAGAGATTTTAACTAGAGATGTGCAGAATGAGAAAATTCCACATTTGTGGAATTTTAATGAAATGTCATGAATTTCCATAAAACTTTCATGGAATTTCATCAGAAGTTTGAACATTTTTTACATTTATTAATTTGGTCATAACTCAGCCATCTATTAAGCTATAGCTCTGCAATTTGTCATGCATACTTTCTGGGTGGAGTTCTAATGATATGCCAAATATCATGAAATTAGTATGGATTGTCTCAAAAGTATGGATGCTCAAAATCTGTCATTTTATTTGTTTGTGGGAAATTACATGGAAATATTTATCTGCAAATACCTCGGCCACCTATTTGGCCAGTGGTCTTAAATTTGGCATGATTACTTGATGATAGGTGTTCTAACAATGTGCCAGATTTCATGACATAAGGATGGATTGTCTCAAAAGTATAGGTGCTCAAAATCTGTCATTTTATTTTTTTGTGGAAATGTAATGAAACATTTTATCTTTCTATCCTTCAGTCATCAGTTAGATCAGATATCTTAGACTTGGCATGTTTAATTGATGATAGGTGTAAAAATGTGGCAAATGTCATGACATTAGGATGCATTGTCTCAAAATTATATGTGCTCACAGTCTGTCATTTTATTTTTTGTGGGAAATTTCATGAAAACGTTCATCTGCATATAACTCAGGCACCTTTAGAGCTAGACATGTGCAAATTAGCATGAATAACCTTTGTTCTTTACAGTGACAACATCCCTTAAAATGAGAGTCACATACAGTACTCCTTTTCCTATCAATCTATCATGTTGGAATAGCCAGAATTCTTCCTTCCTTCCTGGTGTCCCAGCCATTGTATTCTCTCCACTGCATCTTTTTTTTAAGTCCCAGACTTGCAAGTATGTCAGGCTCCCTGGAACATTAATTTACTGGGTGTGGTCCTTATATGGATGTGACAGCCAGGAAGCAATGCAGAAATGCTGCATTATATCACAGAATGCTGCAGTTTACTGTAGGGGCCATTGTAAGTCAATGGCAATTAAGCCCTTTTGTAATGCAGAATTTTGTGACGTCATTACTGCAAGTTATTGTGCTTCATCATGGCTGACTCCACTGTATATCCTGTATTCAGGTTGAAATTGTTGACACTCTGTGCTTCCTTGCTCCAACTGGGGGGGGGGTCTACAGCTGGAGGGCTACTCAGCTCAGCTGTCCATTTCTTGGTGAAACTATTAAACTAACTCCTTAACATTGTGACCCCCTGCACTACCTGCCTCTCATACTCCTACCCTTAATCTGAATCCCCCAGATAAGGCTGAGTGAAATTAGCAAATCCCAATTTTATTTTATTTTCATGAAATTGCATAATTTTCACAAAGACTCTTGGAATTTGATTTTAAGTACAGATGTTTTTTGCAATTTGTGGTAGCAAGCAATTAATAAGACTGACTCACATAGTCTCCTTTTAAGGACTAGGAACATACCAGATTTAATGGCATTGCTCTCTCTAGTTTTCAAGTTTTCAGGGATTTGTAAATTTGCAGTTTGCATTCTTGCAAAATGTAATTTTAAAATGTGAAAGTCTTACTACTTTTCATTCAGTCCCATTTAAAACTGTAAACATGAAGTTTGTCAGAAGTTACCATGTGGTATAGTAGTTTTAATGTTTCAATTTTGGTTAAATTTGGATATGTACATTTTAAAATTAGAGGGAAATGTCCCCTGTCCCCCTTGTTATTTAATATCTATCTGGAACCTTTGATCAGGAAGTTAATATCTTCCCCAATTCTTTGGGGAATCCAGGTAGGGGAGCAGAGGTATACACTCTCAGCTTATGCAGACGTCTTGCTCTTGCATTTGGAAAATCCCTGGGAGTGCATTCCTGCAGTTTTGGAGGAAATCAAAGCTTTCTCTACAATTTCCTACTACAGGTTTAATCTCTCCAAAACTAAAGTTTTCCCCTTAAATAATAGAATATATTGGGGAGATGTGGCTGAGTTTGCCCTTTCATGAGAGCCTAATTCCCTTCTATACTTAGGAATCCATGTGATGAAGGACTTTACTTCTATGATCAAAGCTAACCTCTCTGATTTACTGAACACACTCAGATCCAACCTGGACAGATGGGGAGCTCTCCCACTGTCACTCTGGGGGAGGATTAACATTGTGAAGATGAATGTGATGTCTCATATTCTGTACCCAGTGGGTATGCTGGGCTGCTTCCTACCCACAAAATGGTTCACCAAGTTACAGTCCATGCTTAATGCATTTATGTGGCAAGGTAAAGGGGTTAGATGGTTGTACCTTAAACTTACTGCACCTAAATGGCAGGATGGGCTCGCTGTCCCATCTTTTTTGTCATGCTGTTGTGCCCATCACATCAGCAGGCTTGCACATTGGGTGCAGGATGCACAGGCAGTTACCTCACAGGACTATACTCCAATGTGGTTGGAAATTGAGAAATACTGGGCAACTAAATACAAATGTTCCATTTTTTCTTTATTATATGCAACCTCTGTGCAATTCCCAAGCCCTTGAGGCATATCCCCCCTTAGGATGGTCTATTAAAGCATTACACCAAATGCAAATACATATTTCCCTCAAGTGGCATACTTCTCTAGAACAGCCAGTGCTGAGTAATCCCAATTTTAAAATTGGACATAACCCTATCCCTCTATCCTACTGGCCCATCCTTGCTGGAAAGAAAGCCTCAGACTTTTTTGTTGGAAGGGATATAATTTCTTTTCCTACATTTAAAGAAAGATACAATGTCTCAGAAAGAACCATTTTTAAATTCCAGCAACTCAAAAAAGTACTTGTTTTCCATATGGGAAGAGTTCAGTATCCTTTATCTTCTATAGCTGAATTATCTACACTCTTGAAATTGGCTCGGCAACCTCATGTGGTCTCCATAGTTTATAAAAAGATACAGTCCCTAAATCCCAACCTGCCACAGGGAGTCTGTTATTACTGGTCCCAGGAACTACCATTAGGTACTGAAGCAGATCTCTGGAAGAAAATCTGGCTTATTCCTACAAATTTATTAAACAAGATAGATTATGACTCATGCAATTTAATATCGTGCACAACTTGTATTTTACACCATCGAAACTCCATAAACTGGGAAGACTGGTCTCTCCAGTATGCCCACATTGTGGAGATAGCCTAGGTACTCTGTGTCACATGTTGTAGATCTGCCCTAAAGTACGGGTATTCTGGCAAGCTATCAGACATTCATTAGATCCAATTCTGGGTGTCGACCCATTATTTACCCCAGAAGTCAGTGTATTGAATTATTTTCCACAGGGTACCCTTAAAGCCAGGAAAATTCATATGGCTTTGATCACAGCCACAGCAAAACTAATAATAATGAGACACTGGAAGGACATCATATCCCCACCTGTCCTGAAATGGCACAAGGAGATGCTAATGGCACTACAGCTGGAGAAACATATATGTTCAATGCGTAACAGACATCAGACATACCAGGATAGATGGGGATCCTTAGATGCCTTGCTCACCATCTGGAAACCCTGAGTACATAAATCAAAGATCTTCCTCCTTAAGCACTCCATAGGAAATATCTGTGAATTACATTTCACTCTGGGTGGGGGTGGGTGGGAGATATTAGTGAAGGGAAGGCAGAATGGTGGGGAGGTGAGGGAGGGGTGTGCACCCCCCCTGATTCTAGGTCCTTTCTGATCTTTCACTTTAATGTTATTGTTGAGAATAATCATTTTGTGTCAGACTGATATATATTGTAAAATGGGGTGATCACTCAGGTTACCCAATTGTAACCCATCTTGTGAAGTTCAGATGTTAACGCTGAAAATTCAATAAAGTATATTAAATTAAAAAAAATTAGAGGGAAATTTAAATTTAAATTTTGGCAACATGTTTAGCAGGCTATAAAGAAGTCCCATTTGAAGCTAGATAATCTGTATACCTGTAGAAATGTATAACATTTCAATGAACACTATCAAAATTGTACTAAAATAAAAGAAATCAAAATTTTGGCAAAATATTTGGTTACTTATAACCTAGTCCCCTTTGAAGCTTGAGACTTAAAATGTGGTGCACATACCCATGTTGTATGTTTCTCTAAATCCTAAAAATGTGGATAAGAAATGTTTAAATTAGATTGAAATTACTGAAAATGTAATTTTGATTAAATGTTTGGACACCCATAACTGTCCCCTTTAAACCTCTGTATGACTCTGAAATTTGGTAAAATGATGTAAGCCTTCACTACCTGTCTACATGCTAATCTCACTGTCAGTTGGGTATGCACTTTTAAAATGAGAGCAGAATAACTGAAATTAAAAAAATTGGCAAAATTCTTTGAAATTGTTTGTACAAATTTCACAGCATTCCATGGAATCAGAATAGTAGTTCCACAGGCAAAACTGTATATTACACTCAGCTCTAATTTTAACTTGATGTATCTGTGCTGACTGTCCATCACATACTTTCTGTGAGCACATGCAGTAAAACACTGACCTCACTCACAGCAGGGTGCTTTAAAACTTTTAACAATAAGGTGCAAGGTCAGACTCTGAACCACCAAAAAATGGGAAAGTGGGAGAAAAGATATGGCTTAGCTTTAATCCTAGAAGTGAAAACATTGGTACTTCCTTTGGAATTATGAATGGGATGACAGGTGTTATACTGTATGTCTTGTTGTGACTCACCTGCCATGGAAAGATCCCCAGATCCCCAGATGCTCAGTCAGGAGCAACACAAATCACTTTGTACTAAGGTGATTATGAGTTCATTTCATTTTCACCTACAGCAGGAACCTGCCCTGAGAAAAGACACCAAGGGCCATGTCATAGGGTATGGGTAGTCAGGATACCCTGATACTCATACCTCCCTCCTTATGATGGAAACAGTTTCTGCAAAAAAAAAATGTAAAAACAAACTGCTCTCCTTCCTAAACTGTAGGAAAGGGGTGTGGAGCTCTGGACCACCCTTTTTGTAAAGCTTTGCCCAGGGTCTGTTCTCAAGTACAGCATAGGTAATTTCCTCTGTTTTTTATAACCTACTTACAATACTTTTACCCTGGGGCTGATAAACACTTCTGCATAGTATTACTGTATGCCTTTTCAAAACAGATTCAAACAGTACTCTTGTATCCCATTTTAGCTTCACATGCTGGGTAATAGCACCCAGCCAATTTTTAACACCATATCATAAAATTTCCAGTATTACGTTACATCAGAGGTCACATTTAGTAACCTCCCTACATTCAGACCAGGAGAGAAAAAAAGTGAAAATAGATCAGCAGTGAATAGAAAAAGATAAATTAGAGCAAGAAGAGTTTTGCCTGTAAGTAAGCTAGCCAATCAGACTATAAAAGCTGATAAAAGGAAATACTGGATAGAAATACTGTCAAGACAGAAGTCATAAGTTTCAGAAAAAGAGATGGTCCAGTGTCTTGAGGTAAGAAGTATCCACCTTCCCTTTCACTGGAAGGGGATAGAGCTACAGTCCCCCCCCCCATTAGCTCCATCTCAGGGTTCCCTTTAAAAATAATAAATGCACCAGTATTTTCCATATTCCTTTTAAGAAAGTATTACACAAGCAGACTTATTCTACTTATTTCTTCAAACCCTGAGACACATGTTATTGTACTTTTATTAGTACCCAATAAAAAGTCATACCTAGCAGTTTTACGCTGGAGCTATCTTCATTCACCTTCCCGTGCTTGTAAACGGGCCCACACCTCATCGTATTCCCATTTTCATACTTATCATAAACATATTTCCTACAGCCCACTATCTCCGGGATTCATTGCAAGATCTGTACATTTTTTTTTACAGATGTATTAAGGGTTATCATCCTTCCCCAGATGCCGTGTTTAGGGGTCTCCCTTGCTTCCAAGTGTGCCAGTTTCATTGGCCATTTACCCTTTGAGTGATCTGTTGCATACACCCTTCAAGTACCAACATCTCCTTAGTAGAGAGATAACTGGCTACCTGTCAATACATCCCAGGCCAAACATAGAACCAGGTAAAGTGGGACAGTACCTCCCTATGACTCCAAGGTATTGACTGGCTGCCTCTTGCAGTCTCCAGTACCTTTTCCCTTAAGCCCAAGGGTACCACAATCCTAGCATCTACTCTCTTTCTTCTGGCGTTGGGCCTCATGTGGTAGATAACCTTATTTCTTTTCTTGTACCACCACAGTTGTTTCATCCCTACACCTCCATTGACCTGTTTCCCATCTCTCACTTTCATGTATGCCTCTAACTTGGCTACTTCAGGATCTTCTCCCTGTACTTTTCCCCAATCAACAGAATGCAAACACTCAGATTTAGGGGACATACATCAAGATGGTCACAACAACATTTCAATGTCCCTTCAGCTGTAAAGGCTTCTTTTGTATTACTAGAAGTCTTCACCCCAGTACTTATAAGAACAGTCTTACCTGGGGATGCATCCTCTTGCAAGTCATCCTCCTTCAGGTAACATCTGGGAAAAATAGGCAACATTGGCAGCAATGGCCACCAAGGTTCCTTCAGGGGGTCCTCTTCCTCCAATGCCCATAGATCCTTCTCCACCAAGCCTTCCTCAACAGGCTCTGGTCATGGTTCATTCAGTAGAACCCAGCAGCGGTGCTCTGCCTCTTTCTGACATTGGTCCACCTCCATCCATCAGCCACTCAACTGGTGCACCAGCTGCGTCAATTCCACCATTCATTCTTCAACTCTGTCATTCTCCCAAGGTGCCTTGCCCAGGTCACCATCTCCAGACATCATTCTCATTTCCTCTGGCACCATGCACTTTCTGCCGTTATCCTGCGATGTCAGGTCTGGCACCCCAGACTGAACTCCACTGGGATATCTTGGACGTTCAATCAGCATCCCACCACTGCCATCATATGTTATAGGGAGTGAGTAGTCAGGATAACAAAACAGGCAGACCATCATTTCAGTGCTTATCTTTTATTTCTTTCATAAAATGTTCAGAACAAAAATAATAAACTAAAATAATAAAAAGAACAATTCTTACAAAAACAGTACTTATTTCTTTAGTACAGTACTGCACAAAGAGTGGAACCTCTAGTGCTTTCCTGGTCCACCTCACACTTATGCATTTCATCAGAGCAGAATCTGGCACACATGTTCACAGGTCCTCTCCCAAGGCTGAACAAATTCACTTCCTGAGTGTAATTATATTCTGGCTGCATTCAGTTCCGCCAGGAAGCCCAGATAAGCACTATGAAAATCCTTATTTGTTGCACTATAAAGGGGCTGGGCTGCTTCAAAATATAACTCCAGCTTTAAGCTTTTTATTTTTTTTTAATTACTGTTCACTTTCAAAAGACAGAGGGATTATGAAGGGGACTGCCTGGTCTAAAAGTGTATAGAACATTCCTTCAGCTACCAGCTATGTATGTGCACTGCAAAACAAAAAAAATTTAACTAGAGCTAAAAACACAGCCATGTAAGGTTGCCAATACCTGCAGTTTTCACTCTGGCCACTTTTTAGTAAAAATGGGCCAGTTTTCTTTAAATTTTCCTGGCAACCCTCTACAATATAAAAATAAAAAGAAGTAAGGTCTTAAACTGTGATCCAACCTCTAGACCATAAGGTTTAGCCCTTTATTTATTACTCTTGTACCAAAAGAACACAAAATGCTGGAAATTTCCTTCTGTTCATAATATAAGGACAGCACCTCTGTCCTTATTTTCTGTTTATTGGGAAGAGAAGCACTAGGAGCGCGAGAAGTGGCAGCTGAAATTTACAGAGTTATTATTCAGCCACAAGCGCCCTTCTTTGCTATATACAAGGTGTAATTCTACGCTTTGAAGGGAGCAGACATGCTCCTTTAAAAGGAGAGAAGCAGCCTTGCGTGTGCTTGCTATTTGTTTAAAAGTGGGATGTATAGGGATTTATTTGGGTAATACAGCTTTAAGCTACATATATAATTATCCCACTGTAACTTAGCCAATGAGAGGCTGATTTTTCAGAAAGAAATATGCCTCCTATATAGAGTCCACTCAAGGAGTGAACTCATTGTTAAAAATAAAGAAGTATCCCTCTTTTTGGGTCATTTTCCCTGTCTGCGCTGATTTACTTCCTGAAAAAGCCCAGCTAGCAGAGAGAGAGAGAGAGAAAACACAGACTGCAACTGTATGTCCTGGGGTTAGGCGTACTTGTAGATTTCAGCCGCCCTCCCAAAACAAATGTAAAAGTGAATTGTGGCTTGCTCGGTTCATGCTACATGTGAACCGAGCATTTTAAAAGGAAAGGCATTTTGCCTTGCCAGTCCAAGGAGGCTGTTTCTCTCCTTTTAAAGGAGCATGTCTGCTCCTTGCAGATCTCAGAATTACACCTTGTATACAGCAAAGAAGGGAACTTGTGGCTGAATAATAACTTTATAGATTTCAGCTGCAGCTTCTAGCGCTTTAAGTGCTTCTTTCAGAATAAACAGAAAATAAGGACAGAGGTGCTGTCCTCATATTATGAACAGAAGATATTCGTTGGAAGTCAGAAGGATCAACACATTTATTTAGTGTGATCTTTCTACTCTGATGTGGTTAATTTTAATACTATTTTAATACTATAGTTTAAACCCTTTCTGAATGTGCCTTTGGTGGTGTCTCATATTGAGAACCTAAGTGTCATTTGTGGGTATCCTGTCTGTTTTGGTAGGTACTTTATTTTCTCTGTTAAACAACTGAGTATACCTATTGCCTAATACTTTATAGTACATTGTATCTTTTGCTCAGTCTCTAATTTTCTCTTCTGTCTCCAATGTTTTAGAAATATTTAGTTATTGTGGCAGAGGTGTGGTACTGTGTTCTTTCTTGTAGTTCAAGGTGCTTTTGAACTGCTGATTTCTATTGGTTTAAACAATTACATTTTTCTTTTCTATTTTAAAAAAAGCTACATCAACTTGGTATGTTGTCACCTGTTTGTTGTTGCTAAGTAGCAGATGTTTTTGCATTGTGCTCTGATTCTGTGATATAATCTGTATTAGTAGAAGGTAGATTATTGTGATTGTAGTTATATTTTGATTGTAAGGATAAAGAGCTTAGATAGAAGTGTATGTATTTTCAAATATTACAGGGGAACAGTGGCAGGATTTTCTAGGACAGTAAATTAATAAAAAGGAACTAGGAGAGCTTCAGTAGTAGACAAGTAGTGGAATTGCAGTATAATGTGAGGGGTGGTACAATGCAGTGCAGTGGCTGTGGAGCGCTATTACCAGGCAGACCTTCTGGACACTGAGGTGCTGCCCTCATCTGCATGCATCTATCTGGACTGCGGGATGAGGTAGCCAGACTCAGAGCGGAAGTAAACTGGGTCAGGAGTACCATCACCCCTATCCAGGGACCACCCAGTCCAATGCAACTGCCTCAAAGGATGCCAAGAACAAGGAGCACTTGGATGACAGTGGGCTCAGGGAGGGTTAGAGCAGTCAGGCAGAGGCGCATCCCAGATCCTATTCCACTCAAGAACTCATATGCCACACTGGCAAATGAGGACAACCAAATACAGGTACCCAGAGAAGTGGAAGGAAAGGATGTGGAGGTTAGCCAAGGAGGTGACCTCAGTGGGGAAAGCAGTGGACCCCAGAGGAGGAGGAGGAAGCGAATCCTGGTGGGGGACTCCATCATAAGAGGGATTCAGCTAGGAACACAGGAGGGGGAGGACAGGGAGGTGAGGTGCCTACCAGGTACCACGGCATGGAGGGATGGAAGGAAGATCCTGGGGATCACTGGGAAGGCAGGACGGGAGGGTGAGCTGGATGTCATTATCCACCTAGGTACTAATGACCTGGCAAATGGGGAGCCAAAGGAAGTTCAGGAAGAGTTTAGGAAACTGGGGAGGGGTCTCAAACAAGTAGCTACTTCTGCACTTCTCAGAAGTACTACCTGTGAGGGCAAGGAGAGCATAGGAGTGCATGCACCAGGAACTTTAACTCATGGTTGAAGAACTGGTGCTGTGAGGAAGGGTTTGGATTCATTGGTGACTGGGGACCCACCTGGAGGGATGGAGGTTTGTTCAAGCCTGACGGCCTGCATCCATCCTGGAAGGGAATCCAAGCACTCAATGATAAGTTTAAATGCTAGATTGACAAGCATTTAAACTAGCAAAGGGGGGTGGCAGGCCAGCAAGGAGGGTACCTACTTGCTCACCCCCCACAGCTAGCGGTGAAACCAGTGAACCAGAGGAGTGGCTATCTCTGCAAAGCAGTGTGCAAAAGATGGAGATTAGTGCCCAAGAGGTGGATAAGCAGAAAAGGGGAAAAATTCAGCAGACGGGCAGACAGCAAGGAGAACCAGGGATAAATGACAATCAAGGAAGTGGCTAGAATAGGACAGTGAGACAGTCTAGGGAGGTCAAATCATGGAAAGCCATGTGTGCAAATGCCAGGAGCTTTAGCAACAAGATGGAAGATCTGGAGGCTGTCATGGTGCAGTCAGACCTGGACATTGTGGCCATCACTGAAACCTGGTGTAATGATAACCATGACTGGGAGATGGCCATACCTGGCTACAACATATTCAGAAGAGACAAAGCAGGCAGGAAGGGAGGAAGAGTGGCACTCTATGTGAAAAATGACATAAGGGCCACAGAGATCTAGGAGGAACAAAATGGGGGAGAGATACTGTGGGTTAAGCTGGAAAGGAAAATGGGGACAGCCATCCGCACAGGTGTGGTCTATAGACTACCAGCCCTGGAGGAAGAAACAGATAGGGAGCTGATGCTAGCCATCCAAAGGATGGCAGGCAAGGGTGAGGTAGTACTGGTTGGAGACTTCAATATTCCAGACGTGGACTGGAGCATCCCAGCAGCAGCATCAACTAGGAGCAGATTTATCCTGGACTCCCTTCAGGGTGCCTTCCTCAAGCAACTGGTCATGGAACCAACTCAGCAGAAGGCAATACTGGACCTTGTGCTCACAAACATGGACAGTGTGATGGGGGTAACAGTGGGGGAGCACCTGGGAAACAGTGACCACCAGTCATTGTGGTTTGAAATCACAGAAAGAGCAGAACCAAACCACACAAAAACACGTATCCTGGATTTTAGGGGGGCAGACTTTGGGAAAATGGGGAGATACTTGAAAGAGGCATTAAGGGAATGGGACAGGAATCAGGGGTTGAGAAACAGTGGGCAGTATTTAAAATGGGGATTACAAGAACAACAGAATTATGTATTAAGCAGGTTAGCAAGAGGAAAAGGAAGAGGAGACCATTATGGTTTTCCAAACAGGTAGCAAAGAAAGTGAAAGCCAAAAAGATTGCATTCAGGCAATACAAAAAGACACAGGCAGAAGGGGATAGGGAGAAGTACCAGGAGAAGCAAAGGGAGGCAGGGAGGTCAGTAAGGGAAGCCAAAGTTCAGACAGAAGAACACAATGCAAAATCAGTGGGTAGAGGGGACAAAACCTTTTACAGGTACATAACTGAAAAAAGAAAGACAAAGGGAGGGATAGTGAGACTGAAGGGGAGGATGGGGGCTGCATGGAGGATGACAACAGTAAAGTTGACATACTGAACAGGTATTTCTGCTCAGTCTTTACTGAGGAAGAGGAGGGTAATGGGTCTGAAGGGAGTACAAGGGGTGAGAATGGTTCAGAAATGGACACAAGTCCCTTTACACGAGAAAGGGTCCTGAAGGAACTGGAAGTAATAAGAGTTGATAAAGCAATGGGGCCAGATGGGGTGCACCCCAGGGTCCTTAAAGAACTAAGAGAGGTGGTGGCTGAACCTCTGGCTATCCTGTTTAGCTGATCACTGGAAACAGGGGAGGTACCCAAAGACTGGAGGACAGCAGATGTAGTCCCCTTATACAAAAGTGGGAACAAAGAGGAAGCAGGGAACTACAGACCAGTCAGCCTCACCGGTAGTGGGGAAGATCATGGAAGCACTACTGAAGGAGAGATTGGTGGAACATCTGGTTGTCAATGGACTACAGGACCCAAGGCAGCATGGTTTCACCAGGGGAGGTCATGTCAGACCAACCTCATTGAATTTTTGACTGGGTGACTAGGGAGATGGATCAGGGAGGCAGTGGACATGGCCTATCTGGACTTCAGCAAGGCCTTTGACACTGTGCCACATAGAAGACTATTACACAAACTGGGAATATGGGTGGGCAGGACAGTAGTGTGGTGGGTAGGTAACTGGCTGGGTGGCAGGACACAGAGGGTGGTGGTAAATGGCTGTCACTCCACAGAGGGAAAAGTGACCAGTGGGGTACCACAGGGATCAGTGCTGGTACTGGTCCTATTCAACATCTCCATCAGTGACATGGCGCAGGACCTAGAAGGCAGAATTCCATTGTTCGCTGATGACACAAAGCTCTGTAACAGAGTAGACACACCAGAGGGTGTAGACAGAATGAGAAGCGACCTGCAGAAACTTGAAGAATGATCAGGGGTTTGGCAGTTGAAATTCAATGCAAAGAAGTGCAAGATAATGCATATGGGGCACAAAAACCCTGGCACAATTTATCAGTTGGGGGTGAGGATATAGCATGCACCAAGCAGGAAAGGGATCTTGGAGTTATCATCTCTGATGACCTCAAGGTAGGAAACAGTGTGACAAGGCAGCAGGTAAAGCAAATAGGATGCTGGGATGTATAGGCAGGGGCATTACCAGCAGGAAAAGGGAGGTCATAATTCCGCTATACAAGACACTAGTGAGTCCCCACCTGGAGTACAGTGTACAGTTCTGGAGACCATACCTACGTAAGGACATAGACAGGGTGGAGAAGGTTCAGAGGAGGGCAACAAAGATGGTGCATGGATTGCATCACAAGTCCTATGAAGTCATGTTGAAGGAACTGAACATGTACTCCCTGGAGGAGAGGAGGGGGAGAGGGGATATGATAGAGACATACAAGTATCTTACAGGGAGGAACAGGGTGCAGGCAAACACTATTTTTAAGCGAAAAAGATGTTCCAGGACTAGAGGGCGTGGGATGAAGTTGGAGGGAGGACGATTCAGAGGAAACATGAGAAAGAATTTCTTCACAGAACGGTGGTGGACAAGTGGAACACCCTGCCAGAGGAAGTGGTGGGGCTGAAACAATCACGAGATTTAAGAATGCATGGGATAGACATAAAGGAATTCTGGAGGTCAGGGGTAAGGTGCAACAGACTTCTAGGAAAACAAACTGAACTTACAAGCTCAAATGGGCAGACTGGGTAGGCCATAGGCCCTTATCTGCTGACACTGTCTATGTATCTATGTAGAAGGAAATGTCCTGCATTTTGTTTTCTTTTGGTACAGGAGTAATAAATAAAGGGCTAAACCTTATGGTCTAGAGGTTGGAGCACAGTTTAAAAACCTTACTTCTTTTTATTTTTATATTGCAGATGGTTGCCAGGAAAGTTTAAAGAAAACTGGCCTGTTATTACTGAAAAAGGGCTAGAGTGAAAACTGCAGCTATCAGCAACCTCACTGGGCTGTGTTTTCAGCTCTAGTTTAATTTTTCATTTAGCAGCTCACATACGTAGCTAGTAGCTGAATGAATGTTCTGTACACTTGTATACCAGACAGTCCCTTTCATAATCCCTCTGTCTATTGAAAGTAAACAGTAATTCAAAAAAATAAAGGGCTTAAAGCTGGAGTTATATTTTGAAACAGCCCAGCCCCTTTATAGTATGACAAAAAAGGGTTTTGATAGTGCTTATCTGGGTTTTCTGGTGGAACTTAATGTGGTCAGAATGTAATTACACTCAGGAAGTGAATGAGTTCAGCCTTGGGAGAGGACCTGTGAGTACGTCTGCCGATTCTGCTCTGATGAGATGCACAGTGTGAGGTGGACCTAGAAGGAACTAGGGATCCACTCTTTGGGCAGTTATTAAGAAATAAGTACTGTTTTTGTAAGAATTGTCCTTTTTTATTATTTTAGTTTATTATTTTTATTCTGAACATTTTATGAAAGAAATACAATGATAAATTCTTCCAGCATTTTTTATATGCTGAATAAATGGTCTGCCTGTTTTGCTATCCTGACTACACACACCCTACGATATAATGGGTTTAGAAGTGGGATAATTATATATACACAGCTTAAAGCTGTATTACCCAAATAAATCCCTATGCATCCCACTTTTAAACAAAATAGCAAGCACAAGCAATAATCATTTAATTCCACAATACGGGGCACATTCTCTGTTTAGACCTATGTATTAATAAATGAAATTAACCTTACGGATCCTCACATAAATAAATTCATTATTATACATATGCTAATTTCCAACCCTAATTTTCTTAGGGGCATCGCATAACTTATTTTTATTTTCTTATGCCGAAGGCATATTTTACTTCATACCAGTTTCCATACACCTTTCAAGGTGTTTTTACACTTTACTACATAGGAGAACTCAATAGATGAAACATGAAGAAGCACAGATATAAGAAATAGCAAGAAAATAAAGAAGATAGGTTAGTACTACACTAGGTGGCCAACCTAGGATAGTGGAACAGAATAAAAGTATAACATTAGGGGTACTGTTGCACAACAGATGTTTGTTTAAGGTAGAAGAAAAAAGAGATAGGAAAGGTGTCCCACAGTCCAGCACAAAAGGGTGTAGCCTATCTCTGCTACAGGCCAGATATTCAAAACATTGCCTTGGTGCAAGACCCGGTTTGTGCACACAAACTGGGTTTTGCACCAAGATCCCATATTCAAAAGCCTGTGTTGTGCAGGCTCTCTGTGATTGCACCAGGGCAATCAGTGGATGGTGCGCAAGGCAAAATTGTTCAAAGCAGGGGGCAGGGACCTGAATATTGGTGCAGTCTGATATTCAGAGTATTTGCTCTACACAAGGGGCTTTATGCAGTAACCTTTGCATGGAGAATGTACCCCTAACTGAAAGCAGGTCTTAATCCTGGGCAACCCTAGTGGTTGTCAGAGGTAGTGTGTCAGCACCCCTCACCACCCCAACACAATACTCCCTGGTGTCTAGCACTGCCACCCATTCACCAGTCCCAATTACATTGGAAATAGACTGTATCACTAGTGTCTAGTGATGCCCACCCTCTGATCCCAGTCCTGTTACATAATAAAAATGTCCCAGGTGTCTAGCAGTCCCTACCACCCTCTGATCCCAGTCCTATGTTACTTTAGATATTTCTCTGGTGTCCAGTGGTCCCTTCCCCCAACCTATCCCCATCCCGGTACCAGAACAGCCACCCCCCATGAGAGCAGGGTCACCACTACCCATACCAAGTCATAAGCACAAAGCACCCCCAACAACAAAGCTCCATCCCCAAGCCACTCAAAGTACAGGATCCCCCCTCCATACCTTGGTGGAAAGTGGCCCCCCCACTCACCCGTGGCACTGATTCCCACTATGGTCCCCCTACCTGTCTGTTGGTGTTGTGGGAGAGTATGTCAAGTGGCACAGCCCACCACACACCTTCCAGCCACATGACATCTCTCATTAGCAGAGACATCATCATATTTGTAGGGCAAAGTGTGTCACCCATGCCCTATAAAGAAGACAAGTTCCATGCTAATGAGAGATGCTGACAGGCCGGGAGATGTGTGGTGGCTGTGTTGCTTGAAGTCCTTTGCCCGTGACACTGAAGGACAGGTAAGGGGACTGGGGTGTGGGAGTCAGTGCTGTGAGTGAGTGAGTGAGTGGGTGGGGGGCTAACCACTAACAGGGTATGAGGGGGGAGATTCTGTACACTGTGTGACTTGGGGGTGGTCATTTTGTTCTGGGGGAATGACTTCTGTGTGATGGCTTGACAAAGGCAGTGGTGAGCTGGCTGTCATGGGTATGGCTGTCCTGGTACCATGACGGTGACTGAGTGGGGGGAGGGACCACTGGACACCAGGGAAATATCTACAGTAACACAGAACTGGGATCAGAGGGTGAGGGGCACTGCAAGACACCAGGGACAGTTGAATTATATAATAGGACTGGGATTGGCAGGTGGGGGGACACTGGAGACACCTGGGGCAGCTTAATTATATAGCAGGACTGGGACCGGAGGGTGGGGGGAGCCACTAGCACCAAGGACAGCTCATAGAATTCGCAGTTGTCTATGCTAAAGGGCCTCTACCCCCATGCAAATGATCCCATAATGGGAATGCAAATTGTCCCTTTGCACCTTTCATGCCCAATGGGCTCATTTGTATGGGGATTTTTCAATATTGCAAATTTTGCTCCAGAGCTAGCTATTGCCAGGAGCCTATTTCAGGGATTCTATTGGGTGGCACTAAATGGCTTAGTGCTGAGCAATACGGGACCTATATTCAGACAAATAGCTCCCTGTGCTGTTCCTCTGAATATAGCATTTCTGTGTACCGGTGCTATTGCAATACGAGGCACAAATATTTGCACTCTGCCTTGCACTTTTTTTAATATCTGGCCCCAAGTGAGTCAAAAGATGGGAACCCTGTAGCAGTCTCCTACTCCCAATCTGTGATCTCCACTGTGGTGAGGAGGATATGAATGCATTTTTTTGAGCATTGCTGCTGGCCTAAGTAAAAAAGGGACCTTTCTGTGACTGTCCCTGCACATAATATGCGTGACAACCATGGTTGGTTTTAATTTGTAGAAGTAACAAGAGAGGTTAATATCCTGCTGCCTGGCAGGGGGATAGAAGAGACGTCTTCCAGACAGGAGATCACAATATTGGCTTCTAACTGAGACTCCCTGTGAATACACTAGATTAGGACCATGGCCAGGGGTTAGAGCCTGGGATCATGCCAAACCCTAATTTCATTACTGTTACCTCAAGGAAGTGTCCATCTGCACCATCATGTTACTTATGTCATTCAGTATCAGTGGCAAGAATCATATGGCAACTCGTAAGAGCCAAGATCCCCTGTAAGAGGCTCAAGCAGCACTTCTCTGCTTCTAGATGTATACTTCCAGTAAAGGATCCAGCAGAGTGCATCACCCAACTGTAAAAATAAATGTACAACACATGATTTAACAGTGTTAGAGAAATTTAGCTGTGGGAGACAGCCCTACAAGAAACCTTCATTACTGTGTGACTGTGTCTTTTTTGTGTGCAGAGCACAGTCTGCCTGATCCTGTCGGGCCACCTAGACCTCTCCTGCAGCACCCCCCAGCTGCTTTTGTTGCCTCAATCTCATGGTCATTTGAGCTACTTTATGCACCATCAGATCATGCATGTATAGACTGGGTTAGTCATCAGTGTGCCCCCCCATCTACCCTCATGTCAAAGCTCCTTTTGGACAGAAAGACATAAGTGTTGCTTGCCCCCCTCCAGCTTCAACTTTGAGCCATTCAAACATGATATATATTGTCACTCACCACATGTTTTCTCTCCCACTGGAGTACAGTAGCTGCTCCCAGCCGCCCAACTATTTTACCTTTTGGTGAGATCCCCCCTGGTGCCTACCCCCAACCCCTTTCTTGATCTTTGAGATGACATTCCATACTGTAATTCAATACTGAGTGGACATGTACAGGAATTAGGGCAGCGGTCTCCTTTTAAATTGTACACAATCAACAAATCATGCATATTTGTCCATAATGTCCAACAAATTAACAGCCCTGATCTTGTTTGACATGGCTAGTGAAGAAAAAGGGAAAACAATTAGTAAGCTGTTAAGTGTCATTGATTCAAGCTGTCAGAGACATAGGCACCATGCTGGATGAAGTTCCCTGGTCCTAGATCTGCTCCTTGGTCATTACTTCTTGCATCTTCTTCATGAAGCTATGGAGGTCTGGGATTAGGTGGTGGGGTAGTGGGAAGTCATGGAAGGAATGTTTCTGACTGCAGCCTGCTATACTCCAAGCGATCCTCAGAAGTTGGTCTTCCAGCTGTTTCATCTGGAGGTCCAAGAAGGTGATTTTCCCATTTTTTCATCTGTGGTTGAGCAAAGACTCATACACTTTTATCCCTAAGTCTAATGGCAGTTTAAACCATGCTGGATAGCTAAGCTGTGCCCATATCTCCATCTTTTCTTTTATTATCTTAATTCCTGCACTGATGGCTTGCCTTTTGTTTTGCAGATTGGTAGAGAAGTCCTGATACAAAAACATTTTTTTTTGTCTTTGAATGTTAGGACCTTTTGGCACCATGCTTCAGATAGTATTTATTTAATTTATTTATTTATGTTTTTGGTAACCAGGTAAGTGCACTGATCCAGTGGACCATTTTCAGGCATGACCCGGGACACAGCAAGTGGCAAAACAGGAGAAAAAATAAAAATACAAAGAGTCCAGAACAGGTGCATATACATATAAAGTAATATACAACAGGAGAAAAGCAAATAAAGGAGGCTGTACAAAATGTCTCTGACAAACTATTCATCAGGATAAAATGAAATAAGGGAGAAAAAAAAGACTAACTGTACAATATTTACAGGAGGATATGTGGCACGTAAAAGTAAGTGCAGGACATAGGAGAACACTCGAGACACTGATTGACGAAGCAAATACTGGAGGAGATTAGACTGGTCCCAAAGATCAAGGACAATAGCACATTGGGGGCGCAAGCAATATGACTGGAGTAGAACTGGAGTTGTCAGCACGGGGAGGGAGAAGGGTTAGCCAGGAGAGCAATGGCACTTGGCTTCATTGAGAAGCCAGGATTTGAGGCATACCGTAAAGGTAGAGTGGGTGTCCAGGGAGCGGATGGGTGCAGGGAGGCTCTTCCACAGAGTGGGGGCAGCTACAGATAGTGCTGTACTACCCATGGCTGAGGAAACTTTTGGGATGTCCGGGGGAAGGGGACTGAGGATGCCTGCAGTCATCTCAAGGGAATTCTGGTGTTGAGGAGGGATGTATTAGGGGAAACATTGTCATGCCTGATGGCACTGCCCAGAATACAGTCAAGTGCACAGTCAAATCTGTGATGGAGTGGGAGCCAACCTAGTGTCTAGTAGAGGTGGCAGTGGTGGGTGGAGTATGGCACCAGGAGGGTGAAGTGACAGATGTTGTTGTAAGATGAGCAGAGGTACGCATGCAGGGCTGAGGAAATGCATGAGTAAATTGGGGGAGCAATAGTCAATAATGGGCAATAAGTTAACTTGTGCAATGGTAATGCGGGCTTCCCTGGTCAGGAATGGTTTAATCCGATAGACCACACAAATTTTCTTGTTTACATGATGGATAACAGAGATAACATGATCAGTTAAGGAGAGGGAAGGGCCCAGGATCACACTCAGATATCTAAACGTAGGCACAATTTCGAGTACAGTATTGCCCAGTGTGATTACTGAGATGGAGGACCCTGCCTTGGCAACCTTTGACAGGAAAGGTTTGGATTCAAACAGCATGGACTTAGTTTTTTTGACATTCACAAGTAGATGGTGTGACTGGAACTAGGTGTGCGCAGAAGAGTAGTTACTGGAAAATATTGTGGAAATATTCTCAAGAGCCTTGTCACTCGCAAAGAGGACAAGGTCATCAGCATATAGGAGGGTATCACAGGAAAGACAGTCAGAGGGAAAACAGTTAATAAACGGTGAGGAATAATAATGGGCCAAAAATGGAGCCCTGTAGAACACCGGTGGTAACTGGGAGGGCAGGAGATGTAGCAGGATCAGCACATACTAACTGTGATCTATTTGAGAGGTAACATTGGAACCACTGAGCGGTCTCAGTTGAGCAGCCAAGGTTACAGAGGGAGGAGAGCAACAGGGTATGGTCGACCAGATCAAAAACTTTAGACAAGTCAACAAAGACTGCACCCGTAGCTCACCCTAGGTCCATATTCCTGAGAATATGATTGGTAAACAGGTCCAATGCAGATGTGGTTGAGTGATGCTTGCGGAAGCCGTGTTGCTGTCTGGACATTAGATTGTAAGTGTCAATGTGATTGGACAGCTGCCAGTGTATGGTCTTTTCTAGGAGCTTACTAAGGTGGGGAAGGAAGCATATGGGCCAATAATTATCCATGGTTAGCAGGTCACCAGTTTTAAAAACTGGTACCACCTTCGCATGTTTCCTCATGCTGGTCACCGAAGAGGTGGTCAAGGCCAGGTTAAAGAGGTGGGTGAGTGATTTTAAGATGGCAGGGGATAAGAGTTTGAGCAATACAGGGAAAAGACCATCACTGCCCTTGCTAGGCAGGCTCTTTAGCAGCTTGGCAGTGTCCTTAGGGGTGATAGTCTGCAAGTAGAAGGTGAGAGGGGTGGATTTGTCAGGAGTTGGGGCAGAGGGATCAGGCCTGAGGCTTGGCAATGCCAGGGTAGACAGCTTGTTAAGAAGGGCCGATAGGTCTGTGAACTTACTATATTATTGAAGGCCATGGCAACTTTGGCAGGGTCAGTTAGCTAACCAGAGGGGTGTCAAGGTGAATAGTAGAGTTATGAGTACATGGGTTAAGCAAGGAATTAATCTCAACCCAGAAATGGTGGGAATCGCTGAAGCTGTCTCTGTTTGCTCTGAAAGAAGGTACACTTTTGGACAAGGGCAGTTTGTTTACATTCATTTTGTAGGCACCTATAATCGTTCCAATGGGCAGGGGAAGGGGCCTTCTTATAGACTGACCAAGATTTGTCCCTCTCCCTCATAAGGGCCAGATGATCCTTAGTAACCCAACAAGAGCAGCCTCCCCTAACTCTATGAGTAGTCAAGGGGAAATGCTAATTTTGGAGATGTAGAAGTGCGGAGGTGAAGAATCTCTCGGCTTCCGACACATCTGAGATGGTGCAGAAGGTAGACCAGTTTATTGCCCAAGCATATGCGAGGAGGGAAGGCATATCTGGGTGGTTGAAGTATGTGCTCTTTTGTCTGGAAATAGCTATTTGTGTGATCTCCTGACTCCTCATCATATAGTACACACGGTTCCCTCTGCTCCTCTGAGCCACTGCTACCATGTGTTGCCATGCTACCAACACTGGTCCATGCATGCATATGAAGTAGCTGCTGAAACGAGGTACCTGTGGGTGCTAAACTCCCTTCTCTCCCATGCAACTCACCTTGGTGGAGACTCTTGACAATGTTCCTGCCAGTCCCACCACTGGAAAGGGAGCCTCTTAAGAGACTTCTTTCCCTTATATGCAAGAAGAGAACAGTCCCAGTCATACCCACTACTCTTACCAAAACCACCAGCCCAGTTCACACATGGGTTTGAGGCAGCCACCTGACTCATCTGTTTCCACTAGGTAAGCTCCCTCCCTCCCTTTTAGCACCTACCTGCTGAATCCAAATACCATGCACTCGGCTCCTCTGGAAGGAGCATAGCCATAGCTAACCCTGACCTTGCTTCTCTTTCTTTTTTGCTTCTCTCCCAAGCTGGCTGATTTATGTTTGCTCACTGCTATGAAAAATCCCAGTGCAAGGAGTGTGCAACTCATCTACAATTGATTGATTCACGGTACCAATTGTCTTTGGGTGATTAACATTATGATGGCTTGGGGAGTGCATGGCTGACCAATGTTGTCCAGCAACATGCCTCATTTGTGCATGCACAGAAAGTGGACCCTTGACCCTGTTTTCTCCCTTGTGCCCCATGCTGCTCCCTCCACCATCAAGGGAGTGTTTGGTCATCTGAATAAGTGGCTTCTCATCTATGGGGAAGAGGAGAGCGAACCAACCATGGCCACCATGTATCGTCCGCAGCCAACTGCATATGCGCCTGCTGCAGCTGCTGACAAGAGGCAGCCACTCCATCTCAATTTATCCCACCCCCAGCCACCAGCAATTCTTGCTTCTTGGGGACCCAAGTAAGAGAGCTCATTGTACATGCAGTGGAAGACCCAGTGAACTCCCCCCCCCCCGGATATGCCCGAGCACCACCATGTTGTCCTGATAACAATAGCTAGGCTGTACATGCCAGCACAAATCCCTCCTCCACAAGATGGCTTCCAAGCTGCTGTTCCCTCTCCATCTTGGAGTCTTCCTGGCATGCATGCACTAATCAATCTCCAATGTCTTACTTTTCAGGCTGATACTGCCATCCTAACCTGTATGTTTCCTCTATGTGAGGCTTTTCTCCTCCTAGAACTCTCACTGATCCCCGTGCAGCTGTCTTGTCATTTTCCTGCATCTCCTGAGCCCCTCCCAAACTTACAGCGCTCTGTTCCTTCAAATCCTCAGCAGTACAGTACCATACCAGACAAGTTCTGTGATAAGCTGCAGCACATAAACCATAAAACCACAATTTCTCTACACTATTGTTATTTAAATTATGTCCCACTGGACCCACTGTCCTATCTCTTTGATTAGTATATGTGCTCAGCCTGGTCCTGCTGTGTCCATCTTGCTGCTGATGCTGCTGCTACCCATGATACCTGAGGTCTAATCAAGCTGATCAAAGGAACTAAGATGCTTGGGCTCCCTGCATGAGCCCTCAAGTAGCCTCTTGTCTCCTTCCTCCAGCCAGGCTCCTCTCCCTTTGCCTGTCACTTACCTCTCCTGCTCCACCCTCTTTCATACCTTCCCTTGACCTATTCTACCTCGCTACCTTCTGACAAATGTTGGGTGAAGGGCCCACATAAAAAGTCTTTGCAGGCATCAAGGGGCACCTTTGCCTGCTGTCTAGTATAATAATTTTCATTTGTGTACAACATTTGGGAGCTTTCTTTTTTTATGCTCCCAGTTGTTTTAGCATTTTTTCCTTTTTCCCTTGTTTTGATTTTGTTGGACTCCTGCTCATTTAAAATATTTCCAATTTGTTTTTGTTTCTCCAAGTTAATACCATATATCCCCTGCATTTTAAGATCTCTACTTTATCTTCAACTAATATGTTACTAAAATTATGTTATAATGCTCCAATGTTTTATTAAAGTAAATTTTCAGATAAACTTTTATAACACAATAACAATCTTGTTATCTTAGATTCTGAGGAAATTAATATTTCTAAAATAAGTCTGTTTTTAATCATGTTGAAAACACAGAATATGTTAGCACATTAAAATACAAACTTAGCACACCAAGTTTACACTGTAATTTCTCTTGGTGCCAGAAGCAATTAGAACTCTCATAATTAATGTTCCAATTATAATAATGTCAGAGTTTTCAAAAGTTTCAAGTTCCATAATCATGCTTATCAATGGTGCATCATTTATATTTATCTGAATTGTATCTATTTCTACCCAGACTACCCCTTTTATCTGTTCAGTTACTTCACCAACCACTAGTCTGCATTCATATATTCTGTGTAGTTTTCTGCAAACAACTTATGTTCATTAAAAATCTTTTCAACACATCCTTGTGGAAATACAGATCTTTTGAACAGATTCCCCTGGAAATGCATAGTCAATTTCATGGAGGTTTTCTGGCCACAGTGCCAATCAAGTGTAACTAGAAATGAGCTGAGAATCTTTAAGCAAAGTCCATACTATAACTGGGAGATGAATTTATACATTGGTTCAATTTACAGTATATGTTCATAATAATAGGGTCCCTCATATTTTACACTTCTGTATGTTGCACTATCATGCTTATTTTAGTTAAATCATTCAGCATGTCTCAAAATTCAAAAGTACTCTCTTGGGACAAATAAACTTTAACACTTAAAATGAGTTGTTGCCCTTTTATCCCCTAGAGGTAACAAACCCTAAATAACAAATTCCAAATTTTAAAACAAGCTATAGCAATTCTCAGGTAATTTATTGTTTAAAACATGCTATTTCTGCAATATCTATTTTTTTTATTTTAGATATAAGGGAAATAGCTAAATGTGTGTTTATGATGCTTCTGTCCAAGGTTTTAAACTCTCAAGGAATTAAAATTCTTACTGTGATGGCTACTCTTGAATTAATTCAGTAATAGCTCCTTTTAAAGACAAAACTTGTATTTTTCCAGTCTTTCTCAGACTGACAGCAGAAGTGGTGGAGTGGAAAACAGTAGAGGGTTTCAAGTATGTGTGGGATAGACATAAGGCAATAGGCAGGGAAGGGGTGGGTCACTAGAGACCAATTAAGGTCTGCAGAGACAGACTAAGTAGGGGCCATCTGGGGTAGACTGGCTGGGCCAAGCTGTCCTTTTTCAAGTTCTATGATTCTGTGTTTCTCTGGTCATTGATTCACTGCATTGAGCGTTCCACGAATTTAACAAAATACAGTGTACAGAATGATGCAAAAATAATTTCACAAAGAATATACAGGTATCTCAGTTTTCTGCATATGGGAGACTCTTGCCCAAAGTTGTTTCATAAGTTTTGTTATGAGAGCCTTACAATACTATCTGACTTTTGAGAGAAACACTTTTTTGGCAGGTTCTCTACATGTATATAAAACTGGTCTCAAACCACCCTGCTACTCCACTAGTTTCTATTTCCTCCACTCCCAGTGTTCAACCAACTGAACTCTGACACAGTTACTGAGGATGACAAGGAGTCATTTTACTGTCAGTCTTTGAAAGTTTAAATCTATCTGTCTATGCCATTGGTTCTCAACACCTATTTATTTATTTTATTATAATTACATTTTTTTTAACTGTGTAGGCCTGCTGAGCCCTGAAGGTCCCTTTTTCAGGGGCAACCCAGAATTAGTTACATATAGTAAGGCATAGACATTGGGATGGTACATTTCTGTACAGATCATACAAGATTACAGTTATGACAGAGTACAGAATTACATAATGCAGCAAAGTTATATACAGCAGGTTATTCTGGTAAACAATGGCATATAATTGCAAACACAAACATGAAAGAAAGGGAATTGTTAGGGTAATAGCCAATGTAAGTTCTACTGAGCCAGCTGGCAGTTAACAACCAGGGAGGAACGGGGGGGGGGGGGTGAAGGGATGATAGTGCTAGGTAAAGTTATTCTTTGGGACAGAAGCAGCAACTGCAGTTCAGTAAGTGCTCGTATAGTCCCTTATGGAAGTTCTCTAGGGAGGTAGCTTCCTGTAAGTGGCCAGGGAGCTTATTCCACAGTGCAGGGGCAGTGTGGGCATAGGATTTGCTGCCTACTGTGGAGCTGACCCTGGGTACTTCCAGGAGTATTTTACCTGTGGTGTGGAGTAGTCTGCTAGACCACTTTGGGGCTAGTAACCTGGCTATCCCAGCTGAAGGGTGGTCAACAAGGAGCTTTTATTTGTTACATAGTAGGGGGTATTGAAGTCTGTGGCTGAAGGAAGGCCAATTTAGCGAGGCGAGGACATCACAATGGTGAATCCTCGGGGGAGATTTTGTGGCAAAGTGGGCTAACACTTAGGCTCCCAAAAAGAAAAAATCCAATAATAAATGTGTAACTAAAAACCTAGAAAGGTGTAGAACAACATGTATATCAAAGATATAGTAAATAATAAAATTGCTCTGTTCAAACTTAAATAAAAAGGGATGAATTCTAGGGTACTCTCAACCACCTCCTATCAAAGAAGAAAGAACTTTGCATGATTTAAGACTCAACTTTGAAATACAGCAATGCAGAAAAAAAACTCCATGGGAATTCAAGTGGATATATTAAATGTACTAAATGAAAAAGTGATATGGAGATTTACAGTATGAACTGGCCACTGAAAACTGTGGACAACCAAAGTAACAGGTATTCAATCCCTCATGTATAAAGTACTGGATGTAGAGAGAAGGTGTCACAAGGTTAGTGTGCTATAAACAAGTCCAAAGTAAGTACAAGAGAATGCAAACAATATGTTGAATTATATGCAGACCATTGACAACTGTGCTAACATTCAAATTTTAAAAGTCTGTTTTTTTGTTCTTCTGTGCACACACAAATGGATCAAACCATGTAACATATCTGTTTCTTCAGTTTGCTTCCACTAGCTAGGACACTCCAACTGCCAACAGTCCAGCAACCAATCCTCCACCATTAAATTGTGGTCCTAGGGTATCAACATAGAATAATTGTGTTTTTATTTATACTTTGAATGACACTGTTCCTCATCAAGTTCATTATTACAGATATTTGAAACTGGCTTCATCTGTTGGTTTTCTTGGTCTCAACATGCAGATTAAATTTTTTATAAATTATATCCAACAAATGGTTTTCTTTTAAGAAACCAAAACTTGTTTAACTAAGAGGCCATAATGTGTCTTATTAAGGTATATATTTTTTGCATTTTGGATTAAGGAGATTTTCATTGTGATTTGACTTCATACTCTGCATTCTAAAAGGTCTGAATATTTTTTTATAATATATTTGTCAAGATAGTTCTCTGTTGTTCTTATTTAGTTCATCACTGTTCAATGAAAAGACCATTAAATTGGTTTTAGCTTTCCACTAGAAAAAAATTACATCTTGTTTAATTTACTGCTAAATGCATATTGGGTGAGTATACTCCTTATTTCTCTTTGTCTGGAAGTGCATATCATTAGACAACGTTAATGGTCTTCTTGTAATCTTGTGTTATACATTCCTTGCATGCTTAAGAAAAAATACTTTTGAGTTGCCAGCCCACAAGTGTGGAATGCATTACCAAGTACTCTTAGACTGCTCTCATTTAAGAATCTCACCTAAGCACTTTAAATAGGTGTTGTTTGAGATTATGAAATGGGTACCAAATGAACCAAAAAATCCTGCACTCTGATTGACTGGCACCTTTCAGGCATTATAAATCTTCCAGTATACCAAATGGAAAAGGTACCAGTCAGCCCCTTCACCAAGATCAGTACGACCCCCGAAAATAGAACAAAAAAGCTACCATCTTACATCACTACTAAATGCACAACTCCTGTCCCCCTACAACACACAAAGTAAATAAAAAGTAATTCAAGTTTGACCCGCTTCCACCGCACTCACCTCTGTGGAATATTTGTTTTTCTGTGCCACTCTGTCCACACATTCCATTACGGCTTCTGAAACTGCACAATCCTTCTACCTTTATGGCACTACTGCTCTGCTACTGAAGTGCCAAAAGATCGCTGGAAAGAGGAAGACTGCAACAGACAAGAGCCGGGGGAGAACAGTGTTGGGGGTGCTAGCACACAGACAAGACTCGCTGAGCAGCTCACAAAACTACAGAAAGGAGCAGCAAGATGCCTACATTGGGAGGACTCTCCAAGTGGCTCACAGAGCTCCAGAAAGGAGCGCCAAGACACCCACAGTGGCAGTGTGTGACCCTAACATTGGGCGGTGATGTGTGTGGCAACCCATTCCTGTCACAGCCCTCATCCTTGAAAATACATTTTTTTCCCCTCACACCTGTGTTGCCTCCTACAAATACATTGTCATGCTGCCTTTACCTCTCTCCTCATTCCTGGTTTGTTATAGATATATATATATATATATATATATATATATACACACACACACACACACACACACACACACACACACACACACACACACTCACCTGACACTAGCTAAATGGTACTCTGGCTGAAGACCAGACTATTTAATCTATGGAGGAAGGATATTGTAATAAAAATCAATAAAAACAAAATCATAAATTTAAGTTTCTCTTTATATCTTCTAAAAAATAAAAATAAACACTGTATAAAAGCAATATATCACTCCAGGGTGTGTGTATATGTTGGGATTTACTGCTTCTGGTGTGGCTGAGTCTTGGCCTGTGGCCTCATGACCAAACCACACTAGGCATAGTAAATCCCCCCTATTCCCAAACCCTGTCGTGGTACATTGCTTAACTGAACTTAAGCACAAATCTTATTTTCTGGTAACTGAACTGAATATGTATTTGAATTTTATACTGTTAACTGTTTCATATTTATTTTATTTTTTGTAGTAACTTTTTTATCTACTGATTGTAACTATTTGTATGCCCTCAGGGCCACACTAACAACTGACAATTAGCTAACACTCGATGTGTATATCCTGGTCACAAATGAAATAAAATGAAATCTTCTAATACTACAGTATTTGTGCTTTTGTGAATATGCTCAGAATGGATCCTGTTTAAGAAGAAGACTTTTCACTACAGGAAACCACATTCTAAAATGATTTAGTGAGAGACACAAGGGAGACCATGTTGCTTATCTACCTGTATATGCAGCTCTGTCAAACTGCTAGATATTGTATCAATTTCAGCACTCAGCATTTTTCATTTGAATGGTAAAATGTGATGTTTTGTCTTTTCAGCATACAGTAAAACAAAATGGCATAGCTCTGATTGGAGAAGTTTTTTTCACTCTGTTTCTCACTCAATTCTTTCTCTCCAACCCTATGCCTAAAAGTGTTTGAGTTCTAAAAAAAAAGATTAGAACTCTAAAACTATCTGAGAAGTTTGAGAATGGAATTGGAACCCAGACATAAGGTTGATTTGATGCTGCACTGGTATTCAGTGGGTGAATATACCAACATTCAGCATGTTGGCCATGGGCGAATCAAGTTAGAAGGAAGTCAGTTTCTCTTCAGCAATTTAGCACTTAAACATTGTGACACAGCTCTTTTAACAGGAAGCACACATTGAGCATGTCCAAGTTGTTGGCAAGCCACATTACCTGCGGCAGCCAACAAGCTATGCTGGAGACTGAGAACTCCTCAAGCAACCACATCTCAGTGACCTTGACAGCTCTCTCTCACAGGGAGAGGACATAAACCTCTCAACTGCTATGAATTTCACACAGTGCCATCATTTTTACCCTCAATTATACCCTTGTTCCAAAAAGGTTTAGTGATACTCCTCATAAGATTAGAGCTAATTTTGGAGACATAAACTATTAAATAATTGAACTAACTTGATATAAACATTCCTTAATACTAAATATATGATGCCCACTATCCATAGACAGTCTTATTTTTTAAATAAAAAATGGGCAATCCACTGGCCATTTGCTCTGAATTTTAAAATCTAGTGCTATACTTTTTAATGCTTTGAGGCTGAGAGAGATAGGAGGACATGGCTAGTGAAAGGAGTTCCTTTCCAGTAAAAAAGAACATTGAACAAAGATAAAATGACAGACCTACAACTATTACTAAATAAGGATGGAATAGATACCATTCGGATAACAGAGGCTTGGTGGAGTGAGTATAGCAATTAGAATAAGAACATACCAGGGTATCATTCAATAAGTAAGGATAGAGTCAACAGAAGAGGCAGAGATGTTACTTTATTTATTAAAGAAGACACTGCATGCTTATCCTACAATACCAACAATGACCATGGTCTCATTGAAGTCTTGTGAGTGGACATTACTGGACTAAAAGTGAAAAAAATTAAGATGGCCATTTTCTACAGACCCCCTGACACACCTACTTGTGAAACTAAACTATTCATTGAACATACTGCAGTTGTAGCAGATGATTCTGATTTATTGTTATTAGGGGATTTAAAGCTCCCCGATAGAGCTTGGGGTGAGGAAATTATCAACAATTCACTGAAAAATGGGGTACAAACCATTCTAACTACCACGGGGATTCATCAATGTGTCAATAAGCCCACATGAGGACAAAACATTTTTTGATGTCATATTAACTAACTGGAGTGATAGCATCCTAAATATTAAGCGTGACCCCCGGTAGAAGTGATCATGATATAGTTAGGTTTAAAATTAATAAATCTAAAAAATTCACTATGGGGAAGACTTCACAAAATATATAGTAGGGCAAATTATACATTGCTATATGCTAGGAATTGTCCAAATTAAACCGGAGTGCTCTATCTGCTTGAGTAAATGTTGAGCAATGTTGGGATCTGTTTCTTAGGATAACACGACTTAGAATCCAGATATGTCCCATCAAAGTTGGTGAATAATAAAAGAGGGAAGAAGCCACAATGATTAAGTGGGAGAATTAGGAAACTTATAACTCAAAAGTGAACATGGTAAAACAAAATGAAGAGAAACTCCACATGTAAGAACATGGATACATACAGAAAGGTGTTACAGTTATTAAAACAAGAGATTAAAAAATTAAGAGTGCACACCAAATTTAGGGTAGCCAACTCTAAATATGACATCAAGGGATTCTACTCATATATTAATGAGAAAAGTGGTAACGACAGAGTCACAGGACCACTCAGCATTAATGGAACAGTTTATAATAATCCGAATGATATGGGCAGAGAGTTTAATACTTAGTTTAGCTCAGTTTTCAATTTTGAGGAATCTGCCACATTTGATTTTTCTGATGACATCACATGCCATCTTACTGAGATTATCATGATTAAGAAGGACTATAGTAAACTCAGAGTTCTTAATGTGAACACATCTGCTGGTTCAGACAACATGCACCCAAGATTTCTTGAAGATTTAGGAAAAGAACTAGCCCCAATCATAACTGATATAGGCTTATGATCATTAAAGGAAGGTTATGTCACCAGAGACTGGCAACGGGCTACTGTAGTACCAATTTTTAAAAAGAAAATTAAGGCTGATCCAGCAAACTATTGGCCAAGTAATTTAACATCTATTGTTGGTAAGATTATTGAAGGGTTAATTTCTAAAGAAATATGCATTTTTTTGGTAGACAAGGGCCTCCTTGATGTAGCACAATATGGATTTATTCAAAATAGGTCTTGTACCGCCAACTTAGTAAGTTTTTATAACTATGTAGGGGGTAACATTGTTCAAGGTAAAGCAGTGTATGTGATGTTACTAGATTTTAAAAAGGTATTTGATACCGTGCCACAAAGTACTCTGATCACCAAATTAATCAACTTATGAATTAATCATATATTGATCACATAGTTTATGAACTGGCTAATGGATAGAACACAGTCAGTAAGAATTAATGGTTATTTATCCAGTGAGACAAGGGTTACTAGTGGTGTCCCTCAGGGGTCGGTGTTGAGCCTGGTCTTGTTTAATATTTTCATAAGTGACCTTAATATTAGGGTAATAATACGTTGAGTACATTTGCAGATTATGTGAAACTAGGGGGTATTGTTGATACATTTGATGATAGGCTAAGATTCGGGCAAGATATTGTGACCATCACTGAGTGGGCAAGTAAGAACAGGATGAAGTTTAGCCATGACAAATTTGGAAGAAATATTATTCACCAGGATTATTATGTACAAGGGGATTATTATATACAAGGGGATAAAGGCAAGCGGCATGTCCAGCGGTGATCTTTGCCTTTGTGTGAGAGGGGTGCTGAGGGTGGCCATTGCATGGTGGGTCTCTCCCCCAACCACGGCTGCTAATGCAGAAACCACCCAAAATCGCCTGAGAGTCAAGGCACCGACTTGGTAACAGGAGTCGGGCTGCACTCCCCTGCCTGCTGAAGCTGATGATCACTGCATCTAATGTCGGACACCCCTTCTGCGTGGTGGGAGATTCTTGTTTGGGACAAAGACAGAAAGCTTTTTTTCCTGCTTGTGTGACTCAGTAGCGGCTGATTGTAAGGAGCGGTGGCTGAGGACTCTTGGTCTGTCCTGAGGGGGTTCAAAACTGTAATCAGCGTGTGCAACTAAGTTGCTGGTGATAAGGAACAGTGGCTGTTGACTTTTGGACTGTCCTATGGGGTTATAATTGTCTATGTGAAGCAACTGGTCTACTGCCTCTTGACTGGTGTTCCTATGAAATGTAAATATCTTTGCATCTTTTTCAAAAAGTAAAACTCTGCTGTGACTGAATCCTGTCTGCGGTGACGTCGCTGTGCCTGCTAAAAGGTGAGTGGCATGTCCAGCAGTGAACTTTGCCTTTATGTGTGAGGGCTGGTGAGAGTGGCCTCTGCATGGTGGGTCTGTCCCCCCAACCACCGCTGCTGACGCTGAAACTGCCGAAATTGCCTGAGAGTCAAGGCGCGGACTCTGCCTACTGAAGCCAATGATCACTGCATTTAATGTCAGGTGCCCCTGCTGTGTGGTGGGAAGATTCTTGTGTGGAACAAAGAGAGAAAGCTTATTTTACTGCTTGTGTGACTCAGTAGTGGCTGATTGTCAGGAGCAGTGGCTGAGGACCTTTGGTCTGTCCTGTGGGGGTTCATATTTTCCCGTCCACCCACACATTTCCCTTCTACTACCCAGTTCCCTTCTCCACTTAAATGGACTTAAGCCACTCCCCCTTGTGTATCTTCCCATATTTGGTGTGTAGGACTGGCTGGGCCTTATGCCGTGGTTGGGGCTGAGGGAGGATTTAACTCGAGGGAGGCTAGACCTGCTTATATATCCCTTGGTGACTGGCTATTGCCTTGTCATTTCATCCCTGCAGAGTGCTACATTCTTTTGGGGGGTAGTGCTACCACCTTTTAAGAAGCCCAAAGTGGGATATTTCTTACTGAAACATGATTTTTCGCAGGACAGTAGGTGACCTCGACCAATGCAACAGACTTGTTTTCTCTATATAATCAGAATTAAGACTAAGTATTATAGTTTCTTAGTGACTTATATTGTTTCTTATCATTCTAAGGTAGTTTAGTTAAGGTATTATAGTTTTCTGCAACATTTAGTGGAAAGTTAGAAAATATTTTTTCTACCATAAAGTCAGGACATGTAGTATTTTTCATGTTTTTTTGCAGGACACAGTTGCCCAAATCATGACTGTCCTGCGAAAATCAGGACAGTTGGTAACCCTAGTGGGGAGGGCAGAACTTTTTGCTGGTATCTTCCCTGGCCATCAGCTGTGGACTGGAAGTTGTGTGTTCAAGTTGTGGGTATAAGGCACCTTGTATCTTGAATATCCTAATGTCTGCTCATGCATTTACTGTTTTGCTGTCTCTCTAGGGGCTATTGTTAGTCCGTACCTTTGGATCTGTTTTGCTGTACTTAGCCAGGGTCTGTTTTTTGCTGTATTTTGGCTGAAAATTGCTGTTTTGGGGGGCCTCTATTCATGGTGATAGGCAACCTGGTGGTACTCGGCCAGTCTGGATGGTCTTATTGCCTGTTGTTCGGTTGGGTCCTTGCAAGATACTGATACGACTCAGGGATATGACTCGAAGAGGGCATACATAACATGTGGGCCCTTAAACATCTCATGAATGGGCTGAGTCCCTCCTCTCTATTGTCCACCTCACTTTGCTGCTCACTGCATTATTCCTCCCTCTCTTCATTATGGACTGTACTCCCCCTAGGGGAAAATCCGGGATTTCACCTGGACTACCTGATGAGAAGGACTTTACCTTCTCCAATATAATAGCCTGCAACAGACAGTCTCCCTGGCCCACTTGCTGCCTTAACCTGCAGAGCTTCCTTTTTTTGTAATAGTGGTCAAGCGTACTGGTCGCAGGCTGTCCACTAGGGTCATCTCCCCACCATTGAGAAATCTTCTCTGACTTCTCTTGATGATTATAGCTCTTGCAGAGGATGTGGAGCTGAACCCTGGTCCTCCATGCTGAGCATTCTCCTCTCCTGTGGGCTGGCTGGCTGGCAATGGGCTGAAAATTGCCCATCTTAATGTCCGCAGCCTTCTGCCCAACCTGGCTGAACTCCTTGCCTGAGTCACCCATTATAAGCCTGACATCCTTGGGATAACTGAAACCTGGTTCAAACCCTCTACCCCAGATTCAGCTTGTGCACTCCCAGGCTTTGTCCTTGTCAGGCATGACCGTCAAGGTAAAAAGAAGGGGGGTGGCATGCTGGTCTACTACAGGAGTCACCTTAACCTGTTGGTGCTGGCCTGCCCACCACCTGAGGAGTCTTCTTGTGAACTGCTGCACACTAGGCTCTTACTTGGGAATGTGAAGAAGCTACACATTGTGTGTACATACAATCCCCCCATGGGTGGAGTACTGGGTTTATCCTCCCTTCTTGACTCCGTTGGCACCAGGATTGGTAACAATGAGCTATTGATTCTAGGGGACCTCAACCTAAACTGGCTTGGAAGCATTACCAAGCAGTATGAGATTTTGGTCGCAAGCTGCGCACTGGCCCAACTCATTAAGGATCCCACCAGGTGGTACCAGCACACTTCTGGACTGGGTCCTGTCCAATAGGCCTGAGAGGATTAAATTCTCTGGTACCCTCCCTGACTCTATTTCATTTCATGCCCTGTGTATTGCATATGGAAGGTCTTGGTCCCTAAGATACCCCCTAAAATCATTCAGGTCAGGGATTTCTCCAGGTTTGACCTTGGTGCTTTCCAGGAGGATCTTATGCTTATGAACCAGTCTGCAGTGATGGATGACCAGAATGCTTCCTCATCAGTCTATCATTTCCTTAGCATCTTTGGGGTGCTACAGGACAAGCATGCCCCTCTTGTTAGATGGAGGGTAAGGGGGGCTGCTACGAAATGGCTGCATGGGAGCCTCCTTGCTCTCATGAGGACTAGAGACAAATTCTGGGCCAAGTTCAAGGTCTCATTGGACCAGACCATCTTCGAGCATTACAGGAGGTTCAGGAATGAATGTAAAAAGGCTATCAGGGCTGCCACAAGCGAATTTTGCAAAGCCGCCTTATGGACCTCAGCTAAGGACCCTAGGAGCTTCTGGAGGAATATTAAAAACATGGTGAGTGGTTCCTCCACCTGTGAGGCTCCTGACATGCTTATTGATGGTGCTTGCTGTACTACTCTCCTGACCATTGCCAATGCATTCAACTCACATTTCTCAGACCTGTCTGCCTTCACCTCCCTATTCTCACCCAGTGTTAGTGACAGTCCTGTCCTGGCCCGTCTGTCTTAACTGGCACCTTCCCCTCATCCTACAACAAAACCAAATCTATGATATTTGCTCACTGCCAAAACCCCAATAGTAATACCCAACTAACTATCTCTAATCCACAGGGCATCCAAATTGAACCGGCCACAAACTTTAAGTATCTGGGCATTACACTGGATACGTCCCTCACCTACCACTCACATATTAAACACCTCTCCACCACTGCCAACATATGGCTGGGGATTCTTTACAGGCACAAGCACTGCCTCCCTCCCAGGTGCTTAGACTAGCTGTTACCTGCTCAGTCCTATCTGTTGTCTATTATAGGATTACAATTTATGGCACGGCTGATAACACAGCCCTAAATAGCATCAAATTAGCTCTCAACAAAGCCTGCCGATTGGTCACTAATGCAGAAAGATTAACCCACACATGTGAGCTCTACAATCGAGCAGACTGGCTGACCTTTGAAGGGAGACAAATGTAGCACACCTGCCTCCAAGCAAAAAAGATCCTGATGAAACTTTCACCTTCGGGTCTTCACCCCCTCATCCAACCAACCCTACATAGGAGCACCCCTAGACATCTGGCTAACACCACACTCCTAATCCCCCACTGTAGGACTTCACTAGAGCAAAGGTCTTTCAGGTATCGAGTGCCACTCTGGCTTGATCAACTCCCTTCCTCCATCTCCCAAGCCCCCAGCCTTAGTCTATTTAAAAAAGGCCTCAAGCAATTTCTCCTGGACTCTGAGACTTGTGGCTGCTTCAACCTGTCCTCCCACACTAGGCTGAAGTCAGAAAACCAACACCTCCCTCAACTCCCTACCAGGCCATCATAGCTTTTGGTACCTTAAGCACAACCCCTCAGCCAAATGCTAGCATCTGAAACTAACAACCAATCCTCCTTCACCGCTATGACCCTGGGTCCCCATACAACTCTAGTGAAATGGTGAGAAACTAACCTAGCAAGCAAATTACTCTGGACTGATTCAACCATGTTATATTTGTCTTAATATATTGCTTGCCTAGTTAGTAATGTACAATTTGTCCCTATGTGTTGTTTCTGTTTGTATTGACATGGAGCCTTTGAAAAGGAGTCTTCGACTCAAAGGACTGTAATTCTAAAATTTCAATAAAATAAAAAAAAACCTCTGTTCTTCCTCAAGGCAGCAACAGCACAAGAGATACAGAGATTGCTGTCTGGTCTCTCCCCCTCTTCTAGCGCTAGTCATGACAATATGGAACCAAAGCTTCTCTGCCTTGCGGCTACCTTCATTGCCTTCCCTGTGGCCCATATCATCAACCGATCCTTAGCCGCTGGGGTTATCCCTGACCTGTGGAAGGTGGCGAGGGTTTTCCCCCATACTTAAACAGGGCAACCCTAGGATTCTTGATAACTATCGGCCAATTGCCATCCTGTCAGCTATTGTGAAGCTTCTCAAGAAAGTTGTGGTAGTGCAACTCAAGGATTATATACAGTCTCATGAGCTACTGTCTCCCTCGCAGCATGGCTTTCGAAAAGGGCAAAGTACAACCTCTGCCCTGGTCACTGTCACTTCAGGGATAAGGGCTGCTATGGATCAGAACAAACTCTCGGGCCATCTTTATTGATCTCTCGAATGCTTTGACTTAGTTGACCATACCTTGCTATGCACTCAGCTTAGAACACTGAGCCTGTCCCCGCCTGCACTCAGTTGGTTCCATAATTATCTTCAGGGTAGGCAGCAACTTATCAAGTATAGTAAGGTGTGCTCGGATGCCACAGAAGTGTCCTCAGAGGTTCCCCTGGGGTCAGTCCTTGGACCCCTGCTCTCCTCCATATTCATCAATGACCTTCCCTCCTCGGCTGCCTCTTGCAAGGCCATCCTGTATGCTGATGACCTTGTTATACTCACTCATGCCAGGGATATTGGGGTCATTAACCACCAGTTGAGTGAGGACTTCATGAGTATCCAATCCTGGATAGCATCCCACAAGCTGGTCCTTAATCTTGGAAAGACTCAGGCCGTGCTGTGTGGATCCCAGGCTAAGTTAAAGGCCTCCCCAGTCCCTCTGTCCATCTTGGATATTGATGGTGTTCCCGTTCTCAGCACTGACACTGTCAAATACCTTGGGGTGACACTTGTCCCCCAGCTCGACCTTGGGTGCCACATCCACAATGTATGTTGAGCTGTTAACTGGAAATTGGGTCTGGCTTACAGGGCAAAGAATAATCTCACCTCGGCTGCTCGCCTTGCATTGGCCAGAGGTGTGTTTCTTCCATCTCTATTTTATGAGCTCCTTCTGTTTGCCCATACTACCAAGGACCACTTTACTAGGGGGCGTGGCCAAGCCAGCATCCAGAATGGCAGCATAGTTCTGGAGCTCCGTTCCTGCACTGCCGTTTTTGTTGCTTCCTATATCTCCTCGGGACCTGATTAGACAAGAAAACTGAAGGTAATAAAAAGATAACAGTATTATGCCTCCCAAGCTGTCAAAAAAGCAGGGACAACTCAACTTTAAAAGTGCTATTAATGGTCTCAAAGTATCGAGTGCGGAGGCCCAGCCACCACCAGTGGAGAATATAGTGAATAAGGGCATTGTGAACCAGGGAGAAGGGGGAGCTGAAGGAACTGTTTATTCACTGCTTCTGGCACTAGAAAAATTATTTAACAACCTCAAATATGATCTGACATGTAGGATGAATGCGGGGTTTGAAAATGTGTCTGCCCAGCTGATGCACCTCCAAACAATGGTCAATACAATGGGGGAAACAATCGAACAGCATTCAACTTGTCTAACAGAAATTGAAGAGCGAGTAAGTGCACAGGAAGATCTGTCCTCTCAAATTAACCCCCAGTTACAATCCGCATTGACTGAAATAGAAAAGTTGAAGGCGATATTAGATGATCATGAAACAGGAAAAGACATACCAATATATGAATTGTGGACCTGGCAGAAGGATTGGAGGGCCATGACTGTGCAGCTTATTGTAAATCTTGGCTTAAAACACATCTGACCCTACCTCCTGAATGCATGCTAGAAATAGAAAGAGTGCATAGGACCCCAGGACGCCGTCCCACTCCAAACGACAGACAAAGGCATATTATATTACAATTTCTATGATACCAGGACAGAATGATCGTGCTGGAGGCCGTGAGGAAAGCAGGCCCCATACGAATAGAAGCATGGTCAGTCAGCAATTTTCTGGACTTTTCCTGTACAGTGCAGATGGAACAAAATGCCTTTCTGTAGGTGAAGAGGCGATTGCACCAACTAGAGTGGCCTTTTGCACTGCTGTACCCAGCTCAAATAATTATCCGGAGAAAAGATAAGCCACGAAAATCTTTTACAAATCCAGAGGTGGTGTTGCAATATATAGACCAGGAGATTAACCAGCAAGGCATTGCAGATCGCTGAAATATCCTCTTTAGTGAGGGAATTTGGAACTGGGCAGGACAGTGCTGAAAGGACCAGGATATCTATTTTCTTCTGTACTTAGACAAACTGAGGTGAGATTGTTTGGGGAGGGAGTGGGGAATTTTTATGCCTGGTCAGATCCATAACCCATTTTGGGGCCTATGATGGTAGAATCTGACAGCCTACCCTACGCCCCTCGTTCGGTCCTCTAATATCTGGGCTGCTTGGTTGGGGACACAATTTACCTATAGTCAACCAAGTGAAGAGTAAAGAACTTGGGATTTTCAGGCAATTTGGATTGGGATTGAGATTGCTCGGGGGAGTAGGGTGATTTTTCTTGGCCCAGTCAGATCTGAAACCCATTTCAGGGCCTATAATGGCAGGATCTGACAGCCTACCCTATACCCCACTATCGGTCCTCCATTACCAGTCCTCCATTTTTGTGCGCCATTCAACTGGAGATGCATTCTATGCATAAATAATCAAGTAAAGGGACACTGAATTTGGGACTGTTTAAACTGGACTGACAGTTTTTAATTTAATTATCCTGATCTATTGTATTATGCTCTCTATTGGTAATTCTTCAGTATGAGAAATGCAAAACAATGCTTTTTCTTTGATTTTCTGTTTGCAGGATGATCTACTTAGGGGAAGAAGGCTCCCAGGGAAAGGGAGGAGGGAAGCACCAGTTTAATTTTACATAGAAAATGTGGTGTCCGAAATGGACGAAATAAAAAGTGTAACCTCATTTATAATTTTAGGCTGGTAGATGGGAACATGAATATAGGGTGGGGAAGGCACCCAAAATATAAGAAGATGTCTGAGCCATTAGGGGACTGTTAATTTTCAGTATTATTAGCCAGGGCTGAATCTCCTCTGAAGGGGCACTCACTCAGGAGTTGACCTGGGGGGGCTTGACCCTGAGGTGCCTCCCAATAGGGAATTTATTTTATTCTATGCTTTACTCCAGCTACAGTTGATATTCTGGATGCCACAGAGAAAATAATTTAATTAAGAGGATAGGCAGTGCAGGCCAGAAAGGCTATTCCACAATACTAAAGGGGGAAGGTACTAAGTAGACTAAAACAGGAGGGAGGGTATTGGGAGGGGGGATAAGTTTTTTCTGGGTATTCTGTAAGTTAAGTTTTAGGTGGGCAGAAGTCTCTTAGTTAACTGGTGCACCAGGTGCACCTTTTTGTACTTTTTTTGTTTGTTTCTGTCAAGGCTGGGAAGTCTCCGACCTTAGAGGCAGTCAGGGGAATAGTTAGTTTAGCGGTTTAAGAAGTGTCTAATATGGGGATGGTGGGCCAAGGGTTACATACTTCTGGGTTTGAAAATCCAAAAGTTAAAGAGTCATGTGGAAGGAGGGGGGTGGATTTGAATGTAATGGTGTACGGATGGAGGGTCTCGGGGCAGAGAAATTATCTTTCTAAGAGGAATGGCTAGTCTGAAACTGCTTTCCTGGAATGTTAATGGGCTTAAAACAGCAGTGAAGTGGAAAAGAGTCTGGTCTTATGTGAAAAAAGCACGAGTAGATGTGGTTATGTTGCAGGAATTGCATTTGAACCAAAAAGAAATGACAAAGCTGAAAAGTAAATGGGGGGACATGATGGCTCCTTGCTTCACATCTAAAGCCAGGGGTGTATGTGTTTGGCTACATCCTGGACTTAGGACCCAGATTCATTCTTCCCTAGTAGATGGCCAGGGATGATATATGATAGTTGAAGCCACTGTGGAGGAAGAATTGCTGGTGTTGGTGTCCCTTTATGGTCCTGCTTTTGACTGCCCTGAATTCTTTCAGCACCTGGCAATTGCATTGGCTAAGTTCCCCAACCAATTGATTATAGGGGGAGATTTTAATACCTATTGGGACCCATTATTGGATCATTCCAATCCACACTTCAAAAGATGCCCCAAAAGTGTGAAGGCCATGCAGCACATGGCAGGGGAACGAGCCCTCCAGGAATTATGGAGATTTAGACACCCTGATATTAAAGAATTTTCCTTTTACTCCCATGCTCACAAAATGTATGCTAGATTAGATTATTTTTTGGCCTCTCCAATTTTTGTGTCAAGGGTGGAAAGGATTCAGTATGGTCCAATTATGATTTCAGGCCATGCCCCCCTCCACTTAGAGTTGGGGTGCAGGACTAAAGAATCTGGCGCAAAGCAGTGGAGACTTGATCCAATTTTATTACATGACCCTCAATTTGTCAAACAAATGTCTAGTAGACTTAAAGAATTCCTAGGAAATAATTCTCAAATAGGGAGAGGCATCACCAGTAGAAAACAGGAAGTTATTATCCCTCTGTACAGACAGCTGGTGAGACCCCATCTGGAGTACTGTGTGCAGTTCTGGAGACCCAATCTCCGCAAAGACATAGACAGGATGGAAGCTGTCCAGAGGAGGGCAACTAAAATGGTGCAGGGTCTGCACCGGAGGACATATGAAGAGAGACTTAAGGAGCTTAATATGTATAGCCCTGAGGAAAGGAGGGAGAGGGGGACATGATAGAAACTTTCAAGTACCTCAAGGAATCAACAAAGTCCAAGAGGGTAGCATCTTTCAAAAAGAGGTGTGCAAGAACAAGAGGGCACAATTTGAAGATAGAGGGGGCTCAGAGGTAATTTAGAAGTATTTTTTCACAGAGAGGGTTGTGGATGCATGAAATGGCCTTCGGAGGAGGTTGTGGAGTCAAAATCAGTGGTGGAATTCAAGCATGCATGGGATAGTCATAAGGCAATTCTGGGGGGTGGGGGTAGGAAGAAGTAGGCTGCTGGTTAACTAGGATCTGCAGCTTATCCAGTAGGTAGGGAAATGGGCAGACTGGGTGGGCCAAGCGGTCCTTATCTGCTGTCAAATTCTATGTTTCTATGTTTCTATGAAATAATAAAATAGAAGACACTTCGGCTAAAATAACATGAGAAACTCTTAAGGCGTAAGTGAGAGGAGAAGTTATGTCTTATTTCGCATTTGAAAAAAAGCATGAAGAGATGAGAGAACGGGAGTTGTTATCACATATTATGAAGTTAGAGAAGCAGAATACGGTGGGTCAATCCCTGGGAAAGTTGGAACTGTTAAAGAGTTTGAAGGGGGAATATAACCAGATCAGCTCAAAATGAATAGAAAGAGATATAGTGATATCTAGGGCAGAACAATATTTTGAAGAAGACAAATCAGGAAAGTGGCTGGCATGGATGATAAAAAAGGAAAGGGCTGAGAGAACTATTATTGATATAGAGAAAGAGGATGGGGGACTACCTCTTCGGCTCAAGAAATAAATAATATTTTTAAATTGTTTTATGAGACATTATATACCTCGGAAATACCATAAGGTGCCAATTCAGATATTTTTTGGGATAAAATCCCTTTACTCACTATGTCACCAATTGAGAATGAGATGCTGGGTCGACCTCTTACAGATCAGGAGGTTAAGGAGGTGATATGGGCTTCTAGATCTGGTAAGGCCCCAGGGCCAGATGGACTGCCCTCCGAGTTTTATAAAAAGTTCTGGGGGGAATTGGCATAGATATTTATGGCCATGTTTTGGGAGGTGTTAGATGAGGAAGAATTCACAGCATCCTAGCAGTTAGCTACTATTACAATTCTCCCCAAACCAGGAAAGGACCCGTGAAAATGTGGATCACATCGGCCCATTTTGCTGCTTAATGCAGACTACAAAATTATTGCAAAGATTATGGCAAAAAGGCTGGAGAGAGTTCTACCTGGTCATTCATCAGGATCAAGGCGGTTTTGTGAGGAGTAGGCAGGCCAAACATAATCTGAGACAGGTCCTGAATATTATATGACATGAATTGAGGGGGAAGAGGTGTCCCGGAGGCCTCCTCACATTAGACGCAAAGAAGGCCTTCGATAGGGTCGAACGGCCATTTATGTTTGCAGTCTTAAAGAAATTTGGTCTGCATCCTACCTTTTACCGATGGGTAGTTAGCCTATACAAGTCACTGAGGGCCCAAATTCTGACTAATACCCTCTCTAACCCCTTTAGATTATATAGAGGCACTCGACAGGGCTGTCCCCTTTCACCCCTTATATATTTTCTCACTATTGAGGCATTGGCAGTAGCTATAAGGAGTCATCAGGAGGTCAAAGGGTATAAGATTAATGGGAAAGAGCAGGTTATTTTGTTATTTGCAGACAACGCTTTATTATTTTTAAGTGACCTGGAGAGAGCTTTGACCACTTTATTTAAAGAATATGGGCCTTTGTCAGGCCATAAGATCAATTGGGGTAAAAGTGAGTGGCTTCCCTTAGGTTGTGTGGGAAGACCAATCAATATAAATGGAGTGGAGGTGCCCCCTAAGTCAGTGATAAAATATCTTGGGATACAACTCCCTCGGAAACTGAAAGAAGAGGCCATTTAAACTACCGACCCTTGGCAACAAAAATTAAGGAACAGTGTGGTAGGTGGAAGTCACTTCCTCTGCCTTTATTGGGGAAAGTGAATCTGGTGAAAATGCAGATCTTACCACAATCCCTCTATGTTTTCCAGATCCTGACGGTCATGGCCCCAGATATCTATATAAAGTCTATGGAGAGCTCCATCACTTCCCTTCTGTGGGCAAATCGCAGACCCAGAATTAGGAAGGATGCATTATGGTTGCCTACATACAGGGGAGGTATGGCACTCCCTAACTTGAAGCTATATGCCATTACAGCACAACTTACTCACTGTATGGATTGCCTGGAGGGTGGAGATGAGGCATAGGAATGAGTTACTATGGAGTCAAATTCAAGGAGGGTGACCCCCTTAGCTCAATATCTTTTGCCTTTGGGGCAGGGGGAATGGGAGGGGGAACAGCAATAGAACCTCTTCACTAGAGTTACTCTTAAATCTTGGAAACAGGCATAGTGGATTATGGGAGATAAGAGGGGCTTATCACCAGACAACTCTATACTACACAGTCTATGGAGGAATGGTAGAGCCCCCCCCCCGATCAGAAGAGCTTTGGGGAAATGGGAGGGAAAGGGGCTTTTTCATCTGGCACATTTATTCCGAGAGGGATCCCTGCTGGACTTTTGAGAACTGGTCAAGGATTATGCTATTCAACCTACGCACTATTTTATCTATTTACAGATAAAGCACAGACTGCAAAGATTCTGGGGAGTTGGAAAAGGTGGCCTCTCCTTAACCAGGACATCCACAGAGGAGGTTCTCCAACACTGCCTCAAGCATAGAAATGTGAAACCACTAAGCCTCATGTATAGAACTTTGCTGGGGGCCAGCCCAGATACACTTCAAAAACTTAAACAAAAAGTGGCAGAGGGATCTGGGAGATGACAGCCTGATTGGAGGTGATTGGAACGGGGCTCTGGGAAGTAGTAGGGATGTGTCAGTAAACAATAAACTGAGGAGTATTCAGTTCAATATTATCCACAGAGCCTATTTCTCCCCTGAGGGAGCTCATAAAATAAATCCTCAGAAACCTGAGCAGTGCCCAAAATGCTCCTTAGAGGAGTGCTCTTTCTTTCACCTAATATGGTCCTGTCCAAGGGTACTGACTTATTGGAATGAGATAAATAATTTGCTGAACAAGGTTATGGAGTGTGATATCCCCACTTGACCCCGTGGATATTTGATTGGGAGTACCAAGAAATGAGATGAAATATAAAAAAGCTAAACACCCTTTGAGAAGGTTGGCTTTAGTAATTGGTAAACAAACCATAGCACAAACTTGGATGGCTGAGTCTCCACCTATTATTGCACATTGGGTGAAAATATTATTAAATAATATGAAGTTAGAACATATACAATACTAGAACTAGAGAACTTACAGTGGAGGAACCCGCTGTCAGAGAGTGACCACCACTCAGTATGGCTCACATTGGATATGGGCAAGGAAAGAGTGGAATCTGGCACAAGAGTGCTGGACTTCAGGAGGGCCGACTTTGGGAGGATGGGGGAAGTGGCAAAAGGGTACCTGGCCAGAATTCAATCTAGTATGGATACTAACCAGAGATGGGAGCTCATAAAGTTGGGGATAGTGGAGGCAACCAAAACCTGCTGCAAAGCCCAGAGCAAGAAGGCTAGGGCTAAGAAACCAAGCTGGTTGAGCAAGGAGGTCATGGAAAGGTAAGGAGGAAAAGAAGCTGCCTTTAGGAAATACAAGAAAACAGGGAGGGGAGGACAGAGAGGAGTACTTGACAGAATCGAAGGAGGTGACAAGGGCAGTAAGGGGAGCCAAAGCATCTACGGAACTCAGGCTGGCACAAGGCATTAAGAAGGGGGAGAAGGACTTCTTTAAGTACATCAGGGAGAAAAGGAGCTGTAAGGACCACATAGTAAGGATTAGGAAGGAGGGGGGTTGGGTGGAAGCAGGGTACGATAAGGCGGAAGCACTAAATGAGTACTTCTGCTCAGTATTTACTAAAGAGAAGAGGGGGGTGACACCCAAGATGGGAGAAATGGCAGACGCAGGGGGGGAAGTGATGACAGATGGGGAAATCATGGAGGGCAGAGTTCGAGAGGGTTTGAAGGCACTGAGGGTGGACAAGGCGCCAGGCCCAGATGGCATCCACCCCAGGGTACTGAAGGAGCTGGCAGAGGTCCTTGCAGGACCTTTGGCAGACCTATTTAATGCCTCACTACATTCGGGGTGTGTACCTCAGGACTGGAGGATGGCTCATGGTGCCCTCCATAAGAGTGGCCCAAGGATGAACCGGGAACTACAGACCAGTGAGCCTTACATCCATCGTGGGTAAGCTAATGGAGACTATCCTGAAGGAGAGGCTGGTGGCCCTCTTAGAGGCCAAAGGACTACAGGACAGCAGACAGCATGGCTTCACGTGGCTGATCCTGCCAAACCAACCTGGTCGAGTTCTATGACTGGGTAACTGGCAACTGGACAGGGACATGCAGTGGATGTCCTGTATCTGGACTTCAGTAAGGCATTTGACTCAGTGCCACATGGAAGGCTGGGAAGAGTTAGTAGGCACAGGGGCAGGTGCAATGCTGGTGAGATGGGTAGAAACTGGCTGCAGGAAGGCAACAGAGGGTGGTGATGGGTGGGGAGCTCTCACACCCAAGGGCAGTGATGAGCGGTGTCCCACAGGGCCCTGTGTTGGGACCAATGTTGTTTGGGATATTCATTGCAGACATATCATGGGACATCAAGAGCAAGATCAGTCTGTTTGCTGATGATACCAAGGTTGGCGCGGTGGTGGATGACCTAGGGGATGGCAGGGGTTGCAGGATGATCTGGCAAAGCTTGAAACCTGGTCAGACACCTGGCAACTGGGCTTTAATGCCAAAAAGTGCAAGGTGCTGCATTTTGGGATGAAGAACCCAAGGAGGACTTACCAGCTAGGGGGAGTGCAGCTAGCCCAGACAGAGGAGGAGAAGGATCTGGGTGTGCTCATCACAGGGTCAATGAACAACTCGGCACAGTGTAGGAAGGCAGCTGCAAAGGCCAACAAAATGCTGGGTTGTATTGCAAGGGGGATATCCTCGAGGAGGGAGGAGGTGATTCTGCCACTGTATAGGTCATTAGTTAGACCACACCTGGAGTACTGCATGCAGTACTGGTGTCCGTATCTGAAGAGGGACATTAACTTACTGGAGGGAGTGCAGCGCAGGGCGACAAAGATGATCAAGGGTCTGGGGGACTTATCATACGAGAGGAGGTTGAAGGAGTTGAACATGTACTCACTGGAGGAGAGGATAGACGGGGGGACATGATTGAAACCTTTAAATACATGAAAGGAATAAACAAGACAGGTACAGAGGGGCTGTTCAAAGTAAGGGAGGGGAGGGTCACCAGGGGCCATGATATGAGACTGGAGCAAGGAAGGTTCAGGAGGGAGATGAGGAGACACTTTTTTACAGAGAGGGTGGTGGCTGGGTGGAATGCATTACCTGCAGAAGTGGTGTGCAGTAGAACAGTGGACTGCTTCAAACGAGGATGGGACAGGACAAGGGGGAGGGTTAATGAAGGGGAAGGGTGGAAGGGAGGGGCAGCTGCAGAATCAGGGGTGTTAGCTGCACATTCGAGCAGACTTGATAGACCTCTAGGCCTTTATCTGCTGGCAAATTTCGTATGTTCGTAAACTCTGGGCCTTCCTCATAAATATGAACAAATCTGGTCTCCTCTGGAGAAGGCCATAGGTGAGACTTGGTTCCCTCTCTTTTAACATGGGGATAAGGAGGGGAGAAATAACAATAGCTAAAACTCAACAACTTGTAAAGCTTCTAAATGGATGGGGTAAAACTTAGTCTTGGTAACACTGGTGTAAGGTATAACAGAATATGGACTTTCGCTTCTACTGCATGGGAAATAATTTTGGACTTTGCTCTTGGACCCCGATTATGCCTGTGTATCAGGCCTGCCTGCTTATCAAATAGGCCTATGTATGATTATGTTTCCATATGTAAAGCAGGTATGATGTTTCTATGTATCAACATATAGCATAACATGCTTATCTGTACCTACTCTCTGTACGCTGACTCTTCCAATAAAATATTTTGGAAAAAAAAAAATGGACCACCTCACTAGGTGGACTGTAGCATACTATAACATCTGCCATTTGCTCTTGCAGCCCCTCGTCTTACTCACCATTGTGATCTGTATAGAAAGCTAAACTGGCTTTCCCATTCCATCCACATGAATTTTGTCTTGGGCTGCTTCACGGGCAAGGTCCTGGGCACTGGCACCCCTCCCTGGATTGGCGAAGCTCCTCATGCCTGCTGCCCCCACTGCCTACTCCCTAAGGTCACTGGGCCCTGCCATCCTTAAGGGTCCTGTGTCGTGTACCCATATGGGGACAGGGATTTTGCATCCTGTGCCCTGAGATTATGGAACTTTTTTCCTGTCCAGGTCAGGTCCTCCCCCTCCCAGGCATGTCTACGATCCTCCCTATGGATGCACTTGAAGCTTTTCTCAGTATGTGACTGTCGCAGACCTCCCTGAGTACCCTCATCCCTGCACTGTACTTGAGCACATCATCTCATGTACGTGGCTCCAGCCCTGCTGTTGTTACCTGCCAACCCGGGTGTGGTTCTGTGTAAAGTGTGTCAATCTTGTATATTTCTGTATATATTGCTAGGAATATTGCTTTAGAAACCCTGCACTGTTTCAGATTTGACGATGTCCACTGTTATAACCTCAGCTATCCTACTACATGTGCTATGCTTCTCCTGACTTCAGTGTATATGCCTTACTTGCTTCAATTTGTACTCTGTATGTTCTTTTAATTTCCTGTACTCTCCCGGGTTGTACCTGAAAATAGGCATATGTTTTGTCTAGTGTACTTACCTGATTAACAAAAGCTAAATAAATAAATTAAGAAAATCCACATGCGAAAGGGATCTAGGCATTTACATTAGTACCGATCTCAAGAGCTATGCGCATTGCAAATATGTGGCTAACAAAGCAATGCACCTTATTAATTGTGTCTGTAGATCCTTTTTCTCTAGGACTGAGAGCGTACTCCTTCCTTTGTATAAAACCTGTATATGACTGCATCCTGATTATTGCTCCCAGAGCTGGAGTCCATACCTAAAGAAGGACAAAAGTATTATTGAAAAATGCAGAGGCCACTTACCAAATTTATAACTAAATACAGGGATAAACCATATGAATTAAGATTACCTGGTCTAGGTCTTTGGCATCTCAAGACAAGGCGCTTAAGGGGAGACATCCTACCACTGTATACAATCCTAAATGATGATCTGTTAATGAAGGATTTGTGTATAGCTCCTAATGATCCTAGATATGATCTAAGGGGACACAAGCGTCAGCTGTTAGACATTCAGACAAAAACTGAATCCTGGAGGCAGGGCTATGTTCCGAGATCAATTAGACTTTGGAATCAACTACCAGAGAAAGTAGCACATGCACCTTGTTTGAATAGCTATAAGGTCAGATTGGATCTCTACATTTCTGAAGGTAACTTTGTTACCTCCACTGAGTAGTGGGACTGAAATTATGGGCACATGCCTTCTGCTTTCCTAAAACCTAAGAGTATTACCCAAGAGTATAAGAGAGAAAACATAGACGTTATCAAAAAATCATGCATTATCATTCCAGGTATCTGACTGACTACAATAAACTCCAATTTCAAGCCAGCAGGCTAGTAAAATTGTGCTGCAGAGAAGAAGAAAGAGTGTACAGTGTGAGCATGCACTGGCAGCTGCAGACCATTCAGCAAAGAACAGGTGCAGACTGCTGCTGTGACTACCAACTGCAGGCCCCACAGCAAGAACAGGCAGAGTGGATTTAGCAAACTGGGAAAGGTGCAGCGGGATTTGTGAAACAGTTACTGGACAAATGCTTTTTAGTCAGCGCTGGTGGTGTAGAAGGCCACTTGCAGCAGGAGCAGGACTGAATGGATTTTGTTGACTAGGAAAAGTGGAATGGGAAGTTTGAAGGATTTATTTGAGACATAATTTTACTGCCAGTAGTGTGGGGCACTGAAATCATTCTTCGTTTTTTACTGTTTTGTTTCTTCTTGTGAGTTACAGAAAGATGAAATAGCTGCTGCACATTTTTCAGTGAAGGTGAGGAGGACTCAAGAGGGTGTATGTGGGAAGCATGATTGGCGTGGGTGACTGGGCATCTGCATTTGTGTGTTGTAGAAAGCACAGGGAAAAGAACTGGAGAAAATAGGCTGCAGGGGGAGAAAAGGAGGGAAAGGGTCCATCATGCCATTCTGCCAAGCACCAGTTCTGAAACAGGTAATGATAGAGAGGATGTCAACAGTGGAACTTGTAGTTATAGTGGTAGAGCAGGGGCTAAGTCTCTGAGAAGGAGTAGGGCTTGACATGTGATAGTCCACTATGGTTCATTAGTCCACAGATGTCGTCAATCTGCTCAAAGCCCACTACAAGCAGTAGCTTACTCATCCAGTCACAGTCATCACATTCATCTGGTGATAAAATCACCCTAAACAAACTAGAAGCCCTCATGTGTGCCACTGTTACTCCTGCCAGTGCCAGTGGTATCAGCACCACCACAGCCATTTCTGCACCATGGGCACAGATGACAACTTGTCCTTTTTAAGGCACTTTATGTTCAGTTGTGCTTAGATAACTGGATGAGATGATGCTTGTGTGACTTGATTTACTTTGTGGCTTTCCACCTGTCTATCCATAGGATGTACCACCCTGTAGGGGTATGATGCAAGGAACCCTAGAGGAGGGATCCCCCTTCAGGTGCAGTGGGAATGCTTGCATTGGCTAAAGGTAGCTTAGAAAGAAGCCCATAGATAAGAGAGATGATCCCCTGGAGGAGGAGGGGTGGATGGTGGACAATGAAAAACAAATCCTGGAGGGGCCCAGGATGAGTAACCTTTTAAGCCTGATGGGGGAGTGACATAGTTGCTCCACCCATTGAACATCGGGCTTAAAGCCTCCCAATGTCCTCCTTCATCATAGCCTTTAAATCAGGCATCAACAGCAGTAAAATCACCATGTCTAGTTTTACCACTCAATCATTATGTGAGGAAGGTGATAGTGGGTCTGGGTCAAGTACTTATTGTACATTACTGCTATCTTGTCACCTGAGGTAAACATTTAATTGTTTGGTGTTAGAGTATACCAACCCCACAATTTTATAAAGACAAGCCCTTTAGCACCACCTCTGCTAGTCCAAGCTGTACTTGAAACCACTGATAGTGTTTGTGCCAACATCATCAGCTGGTAGGCTGTTCTACGGCTAAACCATCCTCTCTGTAAAGTAAACCTTTCTCACATCCCTCCAGAATCTCATCCTTGTCAACTTCCACGCATGTCCTTGTGCTTTTGACTTACCATTTTTGCTAAATAGTTCCTCAAAGTTTATCTTATTCATTCCTTTCAGCAACTATAAGGTCTCTACCACATCGCCTTTTCCCTTCTGGCCTTCAGCGAGTACAGATTCAGTGCTGTAAGCTGTTCATCATAATATTAACCTTGTTGACCCTGACTCATTGTGGTTGTCTCATGCTGCATCATTTCCTGCCTGTCATTGTATTTTCTTTGGTTGGGACATAAGAACTCTGTGTAGTATTCCAGATGTGGCCTCACCAGTGTTCTGTACAGAGGCACCATAGGAGAACTTCACTTCCTCCTGCTATGGGCCCCCCCCCAATACACCCCAACATTAGTCACATTACTGTAGACCTTGTTGAATTGGCTGGATTGTTTTAAATATTAGCTTATGATAACTCCCAGGTTGCTTCCTTCAGAAGATGTGTCCAGCTTAACCCCTCCTATACCATATTCCATCCTATTGTTCTTGTTCTCTACATGCATCACCTTGCCCTTTTTGTCACTGAATTTCAACTGCCAGATATTGGACCACCTTTCTAACCTTTGCAGGTGCCTCTTCATCTCCCTTAACCCCTTCTTAGTGTCTACCCTGCCACAGAGTTTAATGTCATCTGTGAAGAGTCACATCCTGCCCTGTATTCCTTCTCCTACATTGCTGATAATCATACTAAAAAGGATAATGCCAGGGCTCACCCTTGGGGCACCATGCTTGTGACCTCACTCTTCCTCCAACTTGACACTCTTTACCACATCCTCTGCTGTCTCCCTCTCTCCCCCTCAACCAACTTGCAACCCATCTTACTAAGTCCTTCACTGCACCTAGTCAAATGCCCTGCTGAAGTGTAGTAAAACCACTGGTTGTCCCTTAACTACTGCCCTAGTTATCCAGTCAAATAATACTATCAGGCTGGTCTGACAAGACCTTCCTGCCCGGAATCCATGCTGCTTACTATTCTGGTATCAGTCTCTCTCCAGGAAGTTTAGGTAATCTTTGACTAGTGCCTTTATCAATTTACCCACAATGGTAATAAGACTGATGGACCTGCAGTTAACCGATTGCTCCTTGTTACCTCCCTTGTGAAGCAGAACTATGTCTACCACCCTCTAATCTTTTGGAACTACCTCTAAGTGTAGTGAGTTACTGAATAGCCCTGTCAGGGATTCAGCCTGCTCTGATGCTACAGAGATTGCCAACACCATCAGTTGCTATATTGGGCCACATCATGTCATGATGCATGTTGATGTCACTTTCTAGGCATTCTGAAACATAGAGATAATGAGAATGATATTATGACATGGTGCTCAATAACTTATGATATCATTACTACTAGGTTATTTCCAGAATTTCTTGTTATTTACTGCTATTTCTTATTTAAGAAAAACACAGGTCTCTAGAAATGGTCACTGGTATGGCAGTTGAAGTTCAATGCCAAGAAGTGCAAAGTAATGCGATTAGGTAGACAGAATCCATTAACAGAATACTGGATGGGAGGTGTTACACTGACCACTTCAGCAGAGGAGCGAGAGAGATCTGGGGTCATAATCAGTGATTACCTCAAGTGAACAAGTCATTGCAAGGATTCAGGTTTGTACAGAGAGAGGGTTTGGCAGTAGGAGAAGCAAGGTGATTCTGCCACTATACAGCTCCCTAATGAGGCCTTGTCTGGAGTACTGTGCCCAGTTCTGAAGCCTTTACCTGAGTAAGGAAATTGACAGAAGAGACTTGGTATAGTGAAGGGTTATCAAGATGATCCAGGGCCAGCAGTGCAGATCCTAACAGGAATGACTGGCGACCCTAAACATGTACTCACTGGAGGTCAGCATAGAGCATGGACATGTGAATGAAACATGTCAGTACCTCAGGTGTTTGAACAAGGTAAACAGTGAAGAGCTATTTGTAAGGAAAAGGGATACAGTAATTGGGGAAGGGGGTTGACTGGAGGTTAGTAGGGAGCAAATTCAGGAGAAACATAAGGAAGTTCTACTTCACTGAGAGACTAACAGACTGCCAGTAATAGTGGTGGTAGGAGGAGCTGCTACCCTTATCGGGTTTAAACATGGTTGGGGCAGGGCAAGGAGACTCATAGTCCCCAAAGGGGGTCAGGAAAGACTTGTGGGGTACGTCAGTGTGATGCAGTGATATAGTAAGGTAAGATTCATTGTACCTTTAGTCAGCTTCTGCCATCAAATTCTATGTTTCTATGTTTCAAAGCCTCTACTCCTTCCTTGACATAGAAGGCTACCCCACCTCCTTTCCTGTTATCCCATCCTTGCCTGTCCACGGTGAACCTCGACACCACCAGGTCAAAAACCATGACAGAGGGAAGGGGAATATGATGTGAAAGAGGAGAAAAAGCTGGAGAAATAGCAAGAGTGGAGGAAGCAGGAGAAGAGGATGCATATCCAAGACAGAAGGAGGATGAAATAGGGGAGGTTTAAAGTGTGCTGTCTGTTACACTAACAGCTTCTAATGAAGACCATGAATCAGAGGAGTGAAAGCCATCAGTGAAAGAGATGGCCAAACCAAAAAAATAATCTAAAAGAGAAAAGCAAGAAAGCAAGGTGGTCAATCAGGGAACTCTAATAACTAAGCCCATTCCCAGATCCCAGTTTATTAGCCTCATTTTATCCCTAGTGCTGCTGATGCAGCCAGTGCTGCTTACTTTCCAGTGCATCCAACCCAGCCATGTCATTCCACTGATGCAGAAAAAATTCAATCAGCTTACAGTTGCTGATCAATTTTTCCCAAAGAACCACAACAGTCTGGTCATGTAGCTAAAAAATAAATCTCTTCTGCAGTGTTGGAGTATTTTACTGATGACCCACCAAATCCACTGAGGCTATATTGCAATATGTGTGACAGAAACATCAGTTGGGTTAAGTCTACTTGGTTCACCCCTATCAGTGTGTCAATAATTTTGTCAACACCAATATGGGTGCAGGCAATATGATGCCTGGCTCCGCAGCACCTGGCATTGAGGTTCCCTGGAGGCACAGCACCCCCATGACTGAATATAACAAACTCTGGTGTGGGCATAAGCTGCATGCCCTGAAAAAGAGGGAAAATTTGTAGGGTGTAACAGACAAAGTGAGTTTGGGGCAATCAAAAATCAAGATCTCCCCTGTCACTCTTGCCCTTGTTATGGCACCCTAATTGCAACACCGATATTTAGTCACCGTGCCAACATGCTAACAGTCTACTTGGACATTGAGAACAAGTGTTTTGGCTGATCGTCTAAAGCATGAACATTGCATCTTTTGAGCAGTCATATCTATTCCCAGTCTTCACTTAGATGACATAGGCCAGCAACTGAAGCAGCAGCAGCAGAGACAGTTGGGCACTGGCGGTGGGATAGGATGGTTTGTTCAAGTAATGTATGCGGCCCCATGGCAGCCACAACTACTAACTGATGCCTGCCCAGTTATTGACATTACTTCAGAAGCACCACTCCAAACACTACCAACAAAACAAAGTATGCTGTCTGAGTCACTACATGTCCACACTAAACTGTCCCCAAATCACCAAACATCTGTCTGAATCACTCAGCTTACTGTGGAAATAATGGCCCTTTATCTTAAGCCTCCATTGTTGAGGAAAGTGGCTTTCAAAGATTGCTGCATGAACTTAAGTACAACTACAACGTTCCATCATGCTTTATGGCTTCCAGGTATATTCTTTCTAGTATGTATGAGTCAGTATTCACAACAATGTTGACACTTTTGAAAGAAGCAGAGTGGTGTTTTATGCATTTCACTAGTGATATGTGGAGCAGTAATGCAAATCAAATCTTGTAAAGTCTCACTGCCCATTAGAATGGATCCATATTGAGAAAAAGCACCATCATTACTTCCCCATCTCTGCCACTGTCAGCCCCTGCAGGAGTAATACTGAAGCAGACAGCCTCACAGAGGTGCACCAGTAGAGGAATTGCCTTACTTAATATGTCAGTCATGAGTGGAAGCACTGTACAAAAACATTCTGTGGTTCATCTAATCATTGCTGGACATTTGAATACACTCTTATGATCTAAAGGTGGAAATGTTCATAATAGACAAGGAAGCAACATACTGAAGGTCATGTATAATTGAGATTTCTGCCTTACACCTTGTTTTGCACAAGCACTAAATTTGCTGGTGAGTCATGTGCTTGTCAAACATGTACAGGTAAAATAAATACTTGGCACTTTGTGGGACTTCACATCACTAGATATTGCATTTGCCCCCGTAACAAACTAAGTTCCTTTGCCAGTACCAGAAGAAGCATAATGTTCTGCAGCATTACTTAATTGTTTCAGGAAATAAGACGAGTACTCACCACCATGCGGAGTCACTTTAAAAAAAAAATGTGTCATTCAGAGAGCTGTACAAAAGCTCCAAATATTTATTTTTAAAGAACAAAGTGCTTTAAAATGCTGGCAAACTGGTCAGGTAATCATACACAGGTAATCATGCATCTTGATGCATTTCATGTATATAATGCTTTCTCAAGTGTCCTGCCATCACCTACATGATATCCTTTTATACCCCTACTCTTAAAGAAGTTGTGAACAATCTAAGGTTATGTAAACATATTATTAGGTGTGACGTCCCATTCTATATAGAGTGCAAAGTGCTTTTTATGCAAGGTGATAGCTGAATCTTTAGTAATATTACAACACTGTAAAAAGATATCAGAGTTCATACCACTTAATCAAAAATCAATGCAGACCTAATATGTGTTCCATGATAGTTCATGCTACTTAATAAGTACTGCATCCTATCCAGCTCCCAGTATGGCTTTAGGGCCCACCACAACACTGAGACACTGAGAATGCCTTGGTCAACATCACCCATGATATTTATCAGGCCACTGACAATGGCCTGTACACTGGTGCTACTTTTGTAGACCTCACCAAAGCGTTCAACCTGGTCGATCATAGCATTCCTCCTCAAAACTCTCACTAAATTGAACTTCTCCAATAATGTACTCAACTAGGTCCACAACAATCCTAACCATAGGATGACATAGAACCTTAACTGAGTATCACTTCTCCAATGTCAGTCATATAAAATACTGTGTCCCACAAGGCTCCATATTGGGCCCCCTACTGTTCTCCTTTTCCATGAATTCCCTCTCAGACATATGCACTTCTGCCAAGCCCATACTCTATGCAGATGATTCAGACCTTTACTGCAGTGATAAAAAACCCTCTGCTCTTCACCAAAAACTCCAATCTGATTTCAATAGACTCCACTCATTTTTTTCCTCACATGGCCTTGTCCTAAATGGCAAAAAAAATAAATCCATGGTTTTCTCAGGTATCAGGAAAAGCACTGACTTTGACTTTACCCTCATGGGCAATGATGGCAACCTGATCAAAATAATCTCCAAATTTAAATAGCTCAGCATTCTCTTTGACAATCGTGTAACCTTTGATAATCACACAAATCTTCTTATCAATAAAGTGCATCAAAGAACTGGAACATTGTACTACATCAGACAATTCCGCATTCCAGACTCTAGGGGCCCAATTCCAGAACGATTACATATGTCACAAAGTGATTTGCAGCAAACAAAATGGCCCAGGCAGCACTTTGCACCTTGCATAATGGCATTCGTTATTCCAGAAGGCAGCCTGCGACATGTCACAGGCTGCCTGTGCTGAAGTTGTCCTATGCCACTAGTTATGACGTAAACCCCCTACAACATAGCGTAAGGGGTTTATGGCAGCAGTTATGCCCTATTCCGAGAAAGTAGCTGTCAGAACAACAAATGTGCTATTCCAAGGCAACCCCCGGAGGACATTGGTCTAAATACAGTTAGACAAGCTATTAACTGGTCTAAGTATACTCTACGTCCACCGGGGGTGCACCACTGTGCCATGTGCACCCAACAGCCCACCCACAATCCCACATAAGCTCCCTCACCCGTCCCACAATGGCATATACCCTGGAAAGGTGTCTGTGGGCTGCTGGTACCCCCAAGCCCTGATCCCTGAGTAGTGCCCCACAGGGCAGATCATGTTATCCCCCTGATCCCTGAGTAGTGCCCCACAGAGCAGATCATGTGCCCAGTTCCCAAGCCCCAATCACCAATCACCAGCTCACTGCTATTGTTACACCTGCTGTGCCACTTATTTCCTGGTAGTCTAGTGGTCCCTCCCCTCCAATCGGTATTGCAAGTGCACCACTAACCCCCACACCCGTTTCTAGTCAGCGACTGGCACAACCCACATCTCACCTCCAAGGCCAGCCACCAACTGAGCTCCCTCCGAGCATGTACTGCTGTATACAGTATGCACTCAATAACTGGGTGTGTATTGTATACAGTAGTATACTCTGGGGAGCTCGGTCAGTCAGCTGGACATGGAGGTGAAAGTGGTGTGCTCCAATGTAATAAATGGGTGTGGGGGTGGGGTGACTGGCACTGCTGGTGGGGCCACTGTACTACCAGAGATCTCGGGTACATGTCACCAGGCTGGTATGGAGGCTGTGGGGAGGAGGGAGCCTGTACAGCCCTGCAAAGCTGTACTATTGTTTCAGGGAGTGGGGCTTTGTGAGGGGCTGTGTATGTGGGACTATGGGGAGGGGATTTGCACCCTGTCAGATGGCATTTCTGCAGCTTGCAGCACCCTGTTGTCATGTGCCCTCCCTTTGGCACACTGCCTGAGGTGCTGCAAGTCACAGAACATAGCCACCGGGGACCCTGCTTGTTCTGGAATTTGGCACAGGGTCCCCGGCATATCAGCATGTAGTGCAACTCACAAGTGCAGGTGATTTGCACCATATGTTTTGGAATTAGGCCTTAGGTCTCAACCTGCTAGCAGTCTCCTGCTCCCATCCTGGAGTATGGCTCCCTAGTCTACTCCCCCCCTCAAAACACTTTGACAAACTGAGGTCCACCTACCATGGCATTATCCAGTTTGTAACTGTTCTCCCTAGGATGACTCACTATTGCACCCTCTATAAGTCAGCAAACTTGGTCCCACTCGAGGACACATTCAACAGCAAATCCTGCACCTTCCAATTCAAAGCCCTTAATAGTCGCCTCCCCAACAGAGCTGCCTCCCTCTTTCCCAGGCCTACACCCCTAGACACTCCCCCAGCAGTAGATTTGCAACTCCACTATACCTTACCTCCTAGCTAAGCTCTGTCTTATTTCCCTGCATCTCTCCCATAGTGTAAGCCCTTCCCCCCACTACTCGCTTTCATGTTCTTCTTTACTGCCTTTCCGCCACCTATTATCTCTGGCTCACCCCACCCTTGTCTATCTAATTGGTTGCCTTTGTTTCTATTTCAATCACATCCTACACCCCCGCTGATGATCTGCCACCAGCCGCCCAACTCCTGAATCCCTGTCTGCCTGTATATTTAATTCTGTGTCTCTCCTTTTTCCCTCAGGGACTCACACCTGAGTGGCACTACTCTTCAGGGGCAGAGCACCCCAGCCATCTCTCCGGTCACTGACCAACTCCACCCACTAGCCCCCGCCAGATTCAGGGTCCCAGAAAGCGGATCCAGACCAACAGGTGCAACCGCTGAATTCATCCTTGAAGCCATCCCCGGTTGGTTGAATCCAATTGGTGGTCAATCTTGTGGGTGGACACTGATTGGCCCACCTGCTTCTCTAGTCTTCATCAATTGGTGTGCCTTTTGTCATAGACTTTAACTACAATTTGTAGCTAAACTCTGCTCGCTTCTCTCCTACTTATTCCTGCTCAATTTTTTTCCTGCCCCCCCAGACCTTCTTTAAATACAGTCTTGCACCCCCCTCCCTGGTGTTTGGCCATCCCTTTGGTTTATTTTGCCCATGTCTAACTCCAATCATCAGAAAGAGTAGCAATGCTATCTATCTATTACTTAGTTTGCTGCTCTGTATCTCACACCCTGCTTTTGCTACTCAGCAAACTTCCATCTCCTATTTCTTTATCAGCCTTGGCAGTCCCTTACAGTATCTGGATGCTCAGGAGTATTTGGACTAATCACACTCTGTAATTTTCTTTTTTCTTCCCTCCTTGAATACATCTCCACCTGTACCTTTTCTTGCCTGCTCTTATATTATTTCCTGCTTATTACTATACCAAGCCTTGTTATCCAAATATAGCTCTGTCTCTTACTTTCTGTTTTGGAACTTCCTTGTTGAATTGACTATCCTCTCAAACCTTATAGGGTGATTGACTGTTCTTCTGTCACCCACCTAGCAGAGCCATCCTGCCCTCTCTACCACCCAGACTATACTCTCTAGGAGTTAAGCATTGTTTTATCTTTGTCCTTATGATTCTAGTGAACAGCATATCCAATGTAACAGTATGTAATGAAGTACCAGGCTGTAGTTCAGTCCTGAACCTCCTCATCTTAACCTATGCTGCCCCTGCACACTGCACCTTCCTCCTTTTGGCACCCCTCCTTACCCACACTCTCCATTCTTCCCCCCTTCCCTTCCTATTCCCATCACCTGTGTTGACCAAAGCACTTTTCTCATATCACTATACCATCGAGTTGGCCTTTTCTTCCCTAGCACTAAACCTACATCCCTGGCAATAAATAGCAGGTGGTCCCAAAGGAAAAAAAGTGTTTACATCCTTGATGAACTCATTAAAGAAATTGTTACTTCTACTGTACTTCTCTGTTCAGGCAATGTGGAGTTAAATCCTGGCCCTCCTTTACAACTTACCTCTCTAATGGAATTTGCAGCTACCCCTGGACTTAAAATGATGTTGGTCAATATACTAAGCTTGACTAAAAAATCTGACCAGCTACAAGCATGGGTTGCTCATACTGAACCAGATCTTATCATTATTACAGAGTCTTGACTCGAAAAGGTCACTACTGACCAACAAATTACCCTTCCAGGCTATAAACTATACAGGGCAGATAGGGAAGCTGGAGGGTGGTGGTGGTGTATTCTAAAACCAAATATACAGTTAGTGATATTTTCTGTAAATCTAAACCGAAGGAATACGAGATTGTATCCCTGAAACTTGACCTTCCCTCCATTGAATACATCATTATTATAGGTGGTAATAGACTCCCGGCTGGTGGCACTGATATCCTCAATTTGCTAAAATCTCTAATCACTGCTGCCAATACTGAAACAATAATCCTTGGGGATTTCGATATGGACTAGCTTACCCCAAAATCACACAGCCTGAAATCTCTCTGTGATGAGCTCACTCTCGCACAGCTAGTTAGTGAACCTACAAGGAACAATACTTCGAACATTGCCAATTGCTCACTCCTAGATGTTATATTAACCACTCATCCACATAAAATTTTACACTCTGTGGTTTTCCACAATGATTTGAGTAACCATGGGGTTGTTGTATGCATAAGATCGCATGCCAAAAATCAATATACCAGCCCAGGCTCATAACAGAATGGTCTTTTTGTAAGCTCAAGGCAGCAAATTACCTGTATGACCTAGGCAAGGTTAGATGACAAGATCTCTATCTTGTCAAAACAGCAAATGAGGCTGTCTCTGTCCTCAACAACAATGCTGTCACAGTGGCAAACAAGCATGCCCCCTTTATCAAGGCTAGGATGCCCTACACCTCTCACCCCTGGTTTACTCCAGGTCTTAAGGCTACACTCACAAACTGTGACAAGATCTGGGCTTAGACCAGGTGTACCAAGAGCCCTGCAGATTGACAAGCTTTTAGAGCAGCTAGGAATGTGTGTATAAAAAGCATTCACTTTGCCAAAGCAAGCTTCTAGGTTTCCACTCTAGAACAGGCAAATGGGAATTCTCATAAAATTTGGAGGACACTTAAATCCATTGAAGGATGGCCTAGTGCACCCTCAATTCCAGCTAAGATCTTTACCAACAGTAGGATCATTTAAAGTAATTCCCAAATCCAGGAAGAATTCAACTCCCATTTTGTCACTTCTGGCTTAGCCTTTGACTCCTCACCTTATGCAGGCCGAAGGAATAATCAAGCCAGTTCTATCCCCACTCCCCCTACCTGCGTGCACTTAACTACAAAGAATTTGAAGACTCACTCCTTAACCTAGATACTAAGAAAAGTTCCGGGGATGATGGACTTGAACCTTTTTTTCTTAAAACTAGGTTACACCCATCTCACGGCCCCCATTCTTCATATTTACAATCTCTCCATCTCTTCTGCCACAGTTCTGTCTTGTTGGAAATTCACCCACATCCTTCCCTTATTTAAATCAGGGGACCCATGCGATCTAAATAATTACAGGCCTATCTCAATCTTTCCAATTCTTTCTAAAGTTTTTGAAAAATTGATTTACAATCAATTAAAACTTCATATTGAAACCTTTTCACTTCTAAACCCAGCACAATCCAGTTTCCTAATGACTGGATCTCTGCTTTGGATGCTAAGAAGATCACTGGTGCAGTCTTATTAGACCTTAGTAAAGCATTCAACACCATTGACCAAAATTTACTAGTTACCAGCTTTACTAAACTAGGTGCCACTCCTTCCACTGCTCAGTGATTTACCAGTTACCTAGCAGGGAGGACACTGAAAGTTAAAGCCGATGGCCTATTCTCAGCCTCCTTGCTGATTGCCGGGGGAGTCCTGCAAGGCTCCATCCTAGGTCCTATCATTTTTTCCTTGTACATCAATGATCTTGACTCTTACATAATCAAATCCAATTTGCATTTCTTTGCGAAAGACACAGTACTGTATACTTCTGGCTCAATGTTGTCTGAAGTAAGGGAATGCTACAAGCTGACTTTGCTCAGCTGTAAATTAATCTTATTAAAGCAAAGCTTCTTCTCAATGTCAAGGAAACCAAGGTTATGATCATTATGCTTAGTACCTCCTTTACCACCCCCCTGACCTACCAAAAGACTTTGCTGTTACCTCTCTAGGTGAACCTTTGGAAGTTGTCCCCAAATTTAAATATCTTGGCATTTGGTTAGAAAACAAGCTCTCTTTCAGAGACCATCTTGAGGACCGATCTAGAAGGCTAAAAGCCTGATTAGGTTTCTTTTTCATAAATAAAGGCTCTCTAATCCCTTTTTTCCAGGCTTTCCACCACTCCTCCTGCTTCTCCTTGTGCTCTTTCACCAATCACTACTGGGCACTTAAACTGTTTCTGTTTTACTGTTTCAGACTTGCCTTTACTGTCTTGTTTTTATGTACACCATCAATTTAGCACTGCCTGTTATTTTTCTCAAACTGTTTTTGCATTACCTGTATATCTCAAAGTGTTTGAAATGCCTTACCTGTACATATAGTATTGTTGCTATATTACCTGCTAAACTTGTTTACCCTGTTTGTTGCCTAGTTTCTGCATGTGCTGCATCCCATGCACCCCTATGTATGTATTATTTTTTTGTTCAAACTGTTCTGTCCCGGGTCATGCCTGAAAATAAGCATTGTCATGCCTAGTGCACCCACCCGGTTATTAAAAGCAAATAAATAAATAAATAGGTCTCTCTTCCCACTTGAGATTAGAACCAGGCTTGTTCAGGCCACATTCCTTCCCTACTTGATTATGGGGATCTAATTTACACCTCTGCAATCTGAAGCCTAAGTAAGTTGGACGTCCTCTACCACTGTGCCCTGTGGTTCATTACCAGCTCCCCATACAGAACCCACCACCGTGATCTTTAAGCAGCTGTTGGCTGGACATCACTTACCACTAGAGGTTTGATCCATGCTGGTATCTGGACTCTTAAGTTACTCCTGAACAAACTCTCAAGCTACCTAACATCTCTCATCTGCATTTCCCACAGTGCATATTCACTTAGGAAGTCTGACTTTATCTTCCTTGTCGTGTCTAGGGCTCACACCACCTATGGCAAATGCGCCATTTCACATGCTCTTCCAACAATCTGGAACTGACTCCAATCCACACTGAAACTATCCAGCATTGTCTCTGTTAACTTCTACAAAGAGTTAGCTGCATCTAAAATAAAAGATATTTGTGGCAATTTTTAAGCCTCATCCCATCCCTTATGTCCTTACTACACCCTCCCATCCATGTGAAACTAGCTCTAGTCAAGACTTGAAATAATTTAAATGATCTCTCCAGTTGTTCTCAAGACCTTCTCCTACCCTTGCCTTCTTTATCTATATCTTCCTCCCCCTTACTCTCTGTAGTCCTCTTCCTCCTCTGCTCACCACTAATCTTCAACCCCTCCTTCTTAATTAACTACTCTCTCCTGTCACTGTACACTGTCCATGTTTATTACTTCTCACCAGCTTAAGTTTATAATCCCTACCTTGTCATGCCTTAATTGAGCACTATATACAATATCAACCTTAACTGTACTTTACTTTACTATGATCTACTCTTCTATGTATTGGTGCACATGAACCCTATTTGTACTTTGCTTTTTTTTTTCTATGTTGCCTTTTTATGCAATGTCTCCTTGAATGTTTACATGCTTCAGGACATCCTTGTGAATGAGCTTGCTCAATAGAGTTTTCCTGCAATAAACTTGAACTTGAACCTCCCATGGGCAATGCTCACTTGCCTACAGGGACACAAAACTCTTCCATGCTCTGCCTCAGTCCTTCACCAAATGCCCATCCATTGTTGATTTCAAAAGCACCCCAACAAACCTTCACGACAACTGACACACTGGATGCTTGTGAAAATGGGCAGTTTTGCTCACATGCCTTTCCAGTATCAAATAAAAATTAAATGAAATGAAATCAAAAACCCATGTAGAGCTAATATATGTTCCATGATTACCATAATCTTAGTACATTTTGCAGGGATTCCAGGACTATTTTAATGTTTCTTATTCATCTAACTCTATTGTCCTGCTATTTGTATGCTTTCCATGATACATTCCATTATCAATGGAACTCAGAATTCATATAATTTGCCCTTATTCCTTCTCCAGAATTAATGTACAATTAACCCCAATTTGAATTACATAAACAGTTACCTTTAACTGAGAAATGGTGCAGTTAATCTCCCATCCTAATTGCATGCAAGGTTATCTCTATCTCAGGAATGGTGCTATCTTTACATGACCATTCTGCCCAGCAATTATTTTTATCCCCAGAGTATAGATCCAGTATCGATACCTTTTTAATTCTTGCTGATCATAATTCTCATCCTGCCTATTTTTCTGAACTCATTCTATCCTCACAAAGTTAAGAGTGTGTTTTGATTTCTCTTTCTTGTTCACCATAATATGTTGAATTTGTGCATACTCAGGCTTCTGCTGCTACCCAGTTGTAAAATTTTCCCCACCCTCATTTTTAACTGATGTCATTTTCCCTACAGCGTATAGAAAATGACACATGAACAGGTGGCTAAATACAGTGATCCCATTGTATAACAACTAATGACTCTCCTTACCTGTTCCTATTGTTCCATTTGTGGATTTAAAAAGCAATCTGTGATTTGAATAAAATTGCAGTACTTTTATTTCCCACATCTATTGCAACCATTAGAGATGGGTGGCACTGGTAACCAACTTTCTACCCTTTGATTATAAAAACACATGTAAACATCACTGTGTACTAAAGCATCTATTATGGTTTAGGTCTTGTATTTCTAGTCACAATGCACAGCGCTGCATCAGTCCTGATGATCTCCTAATATTTCTTACCTCTCCTGCATGTGCACTGATGGCTGTAATACAATTTAGTACAAGCAACTCCCTTTTTTTTACAATTTTGCTTTAAAAAAATCAAATATTCCTCCTCAACCCCCTCCATAGGTTTCTCTGCTAGAATTATATACCACAAATCTCCTTATATTCACATTCTCTAAACAGGAACATACATCCTGTGCAGTTATCTTATATGTGTGTCATCATTTGTACTGTTGCCTGTAGTTCACTCAAATTGTTTTTTCTGTGTGTTCCTTATCACATGGTGGGGTGACCTCTGCTAGAATGCAGTATTGTGTACTGGTCTGTTTTGCATGCCCTGGACATGTCATGACACTACCACTGCATACAGTGAGACTCCACTATGTCTGAAAATGCTGTAATTAGAATAAACTACTCTTCTGCACTCAAAAAAAAAATCACCTAAAGCCAAGTCCAAAAAAGCCCAACACAGAGACTGTCCACACTCCAGTGGCCACAAAAAAATCACTACAGTCACAAAATATGATCAAAAGTGCAAAATGTATTTAAAAATTAAATGCAAGTTAGTGGAACTGAGACCATAACTGCAGTACCTGATGCCCTGGCACATCGCTTAATTACAGCTCTGCCAGCGGGTGAGTACTTGGCACAAAGGCAGTCCCTTAAATAATGACAAAATGTGATGTCACAGGGAGGTGAAATTACAGTTATCAGATGACAAACAATAAACACATTGTATACATTTTAAACCAAACTGTCACTAGAATCACCCAAACATTTGTGAATCAAAGTGAAAATACATAATAAAATAAAATGATGTATACAGAAAGGAAGCATCAAATCAGTAACAGTAAATTCCAGCTTTTACCTTCTTGTTAACCATAGAATTTTAGGTAAAATAAGAACAATAAGCTGCATGGGCAACATAATGACACAAAGGAAGACTGGCTAGTCAAGAGCTAGAAGAAAAAATATATGTGTGTTGGGGGGGTTAGCTGGTAAAATATGGAGTCAGGAATTACCTCGAGATATATTTGCACTGTCCCACTCAGGAACTGAAGCAGGTAATCCTGTATTCTCTGAACCACCAAAATTACCTAAAGAAAGAAAAAAAGAAGGTGAATTTGATATGTGAATAGTGAGCGACACATTCTGAGTGCAGAAACAGTGAAACAAATAGAGCATCAAAGCAATATTCTAAATTCATAAAAAGGGTTTGAGATCCCAGTCATTACTGAGACCCCATGGTTGTAAAACAGTACAGGGAGAAAGTAAATAAAAAACTGTCCCGCAGTAATAGATGAATCAGTTTGTTGCCCCCCACCACCAATTCTTGCCTTTTCCAGCCCATAAGCTCTAATTAAGAAACATCCCCACCATGATTTAATAAGAAATGTTAAACCACAGGGCTAGTAATGTTGGCATTTTCAACATCCCAAACTTACCCCTGGATGGTTCCACAATGAGCCAGCCAGTGGGGAAAAAACACAGTAAGGTATGAAACAGCACAGTAAACACAGCACTTCTAAAATGCAGCTTAAAGGAAAACTGCAGAAAAACAAAACATTGCATATTAGGCACACTCACATATTGAAACTTCGGATGAGTGCCTAAACTTCTTAAAAGAACCTTGAGAAGCACAATTTTGGGGGGGGGGTTGTCAGGTGGTGGGCAAATTTAATAGCACAGCTTCACATGGGATGCAGCTGGGGGTGAGAAATTCAAGTGGATGGGTGGGCAGATAAATTAAACAAACTCCGGGAAGGACGGAACTTGGGGGGCATAGAAGTTGGGATGGGGATGCATTTAGTATTGCAACTCTAGGGGGATAAACATGGGGGAAGGAGAGATTGAGGGTACAATGGCCAAGAAAATAAAAAAGCAAAACAAAAAAAAGACAGAGAGAGACCCAAACCAGGGTCAGCAGGATGTATAGCATTCACAGCTTGTCAACCTAACCTCTAAGCTACACTGTCAGCACGCTGACCCAACATATGTTCAGCAGCTTAGATTCTTTGGCCTGAAACTCAACCGCAATGAAAGAGGAGACCTTAAATCTTTCTACAATAATTTTCCTGTGGAGGCCATCACCCCCTTACAACCCATATGGGGGCTTAGCCCCAGAACTCTCCTCCCCCTTACTAAACATAAACATCACTGAAAACCAAAAAAACAGCTACAGCAAGGCAAATTGTCTTCCATGACCTGTTAATATCACAAGCTTATGACATGCCACATAAGTGGTACCAGTCCAATGCTGTGATCTCTGCCTCACTGAGTAATCTTTCATGCCTTTCACTGCAAGGTATTTGACTCACTGTATTTACACTTGAGGAGTACTCATGCTGCTCTTCTGGATTCGTAGTTTAAGTTGGCAAACCATTCTCCCTATATAGAGTTTTGGGCAGCTTCACCAAACTGCATGAACTGTGAAACTAGTGCAACACAAAATTAACTGATGAATTTAAACTTTTTTCCCACACCCAGGAAAATTAAATACACTGCCTTGTTTGCAAAAAGCACAAGCATTGCAGTTCCCACATTTATACAAACCCACAGGTCTAAAAGATAGCAATGTTGCAAGTTGCTACTTAGGTGAATAAAAATGACTGCTGATCAATTTTTTTTCTGTAAGGTTAAGGCCACTTCTGAAAGTAATCATTGGTCTCACAACCAAATGCTCAGCCAATACCGCATCGTCTTTTGAAATCTGCCAAAATTTGACAATAATATTTCCAATACTACCAATAAATGATTAAATTATGTAACAAAAGAAATGGGTGTATTATCTCCCCTTTCCCTTTTCCTTAGTTTCAAGAGTGAAAGCCTGTCACGTGAAAAATCTCTGAAGGGCCCAGTCAAGGACATTTCTATCACAACCTCAGGCCAAAAATCTTCCCTTGAGTTTGTTTGCCTGCAGTTCAAAGTCTGACATAGTGATACAGTTGTGTCTGAGTTGTACAAATCGGCCATAGGGAATCAAGTCCTTTAGTGATCTGGGATGGCAGATGGTTGCTTGGGGAAGAGTAATAGCAGCTGTGAGTTTTATATAACCCATGGATACCACCTGGTGGTTTGAATCCATTGATAAGTTTTCATCATGAAAGCCAGCCTGGTGGCATAGATACATAGATACATAGATACATAGACAGTGTCGACAGATAAGGGCCTATGGCCCACCTAGTCTGCCCATTTGAGCTTATAAGTTCAGTTTGTTTTCCTAGAAGTCTATTTCCCCTTACCCCTGACCTCTAGAATTCCTTTATGTCTATCCCATGCATTCTTAAATCCCGTGATTGTTTCAGCCCCCACCACTTCCTCTGGCAGGGTGTTCCACTTGTCCACCACCCGTTCTGTGAAGAAATTCTTTCTCATGTTTCCTCTGAATCGTCCTCCCTCCAACTTCATCCCATGCCTCTAGTCCTGAAACATCTTTTCGCTTAAAATAGTGTTTTCCTGCACCCTGTTCCTCCCTGTAAGATACTTGTATGTCTCTATCATATCCCTCTCTCCCTCCTCTCCTCCAGGGAGTACATGTTCAGTTCCTTCAACCTGTCTTCATAGGACTTGTGATGCAACCCATGCACCATCTTTGTTGCCCTCCTCTGAACCTTCTCTACCCTGTCTATGTCCTTATGTAGGTATGGTCTCCAGAACTGTACACTGTACTCCAGGTGGGACCTCACTAGTGTCTTGTATGCTGAATTATGACCTCCCTTTTCCTGCTGGTGATGCCCTGCCTATACATCCCAGCATCCTATTTTCTTTACCTGATGCCTTGTCACACTGTTTCCCTACCTTGAGGTCATCAGAATGACAACCCCAAGATCCCTTTCCTGCTTGGTGCATGCCATATCCTCACCCCCAACTGATATATTGTGCCAGGGTTTTTGTCCCCATATGCATTATCTTGCACTTCTTTGCATTGAATTTCAACTGCCAAACCCTTGACCATTCTTCAAGTTTCTGCAGGTCCCTTCTCATTCTGTCTACACCCTCTGGTGTGTCTACTCTGTTACAGAGCTTTGTGTCATCAGCGAACAGTGAAATTCTGCCTTCTATATCCTGTGCAATGTCACTGATGAAGATGTTGAATAGGACCCGGTCCCTGCACTGATCCCTGTGGTACCCACTGGTCACTCTTCCCTCTGTGGGTGACAGCCATTTACCACCACCCTCTGTGTCCTGCCACCCTGCCAGTTACCTACCCACCACACTACTGTCCTGCCCACACCCATATTCCCCAGTTTGTGTAATAGTCTTCTATGTGGCACAGTGTCAAGCCTTGCTGAAGTCCAGATAGGCCATGTCCACTGCCCTCCCTGATCCACCTCCCTAGTCACCCAGTCAAAATTCAATGAGGTTGGTCTGACATGACCTCCCCTGGTGAAACCATGCTGCCTTGGGTCCTGTAGTCCATTGACAACCAGATGTTCCACCAATCTCTCCTTCAGTAGTGCTTCCATGATGTTTCCCACTACCGAGGTGAGGCTGACTGGTCTGTAGTTCCCTGCTTCCTCTTTGTTCCCACTTTTGTATAAGGGGACTACATCTGCTGTCCTCCAGTCTTTGGGTACCTCCCCTGTTTCCAGTGATTGGCTAAACAGGATAGCCAGAGGTTCAGCCACCACCTCTCTTAGTTCTTTAAGGACCCTGGGGTGCACCCCATTTGGCCCCATTGCTTTATCAGCTCTTATTACTTCCAGTTCCTTCAGGACCCTTTCTCGTGTAAGGGACTTGTGTCCATTTCTGCACCATTCTCACCTTGTACTCCTTCAGACCCATTACCCCCTCTTCCTTAGTAAAGACTGAGCAGAAATACCTGTTCAATATGTCAGCTTTACTGTTGTCATCCTTCCGTGGCTCCCATCCTCCCCTTCAGTCTCACTATCCCTCCCTTTGTCCTTCTTTTTCACTTATGTACCTGTAAAAGGTTTTGTCCCCTTTAACCACTGATTTTGCAATGTGTTCTTCTGTCTGAGCTTTGGCTTCCTTACTGACTTCCCTGCCTCCCTTTGTTTCTCCTGGTACTTCTCCCTATCCCCTTCTGCCTGTGTCTTTTGTATTGCCTGAATGCAATCTTTTGGCTTTCACTTTCTTTGCTACCTCTTTGGAAAACCATAATGGTCTCCTCTTTCTTTTCCTCTTGCTAACCTGCTTAATGCATAATTCTGTTGTTCTTATAATCCCCATTTTAAATACTGCCCACTGTTCCTCAATCCCTGATTCCTGTCCCATTCCTTAATGCCTCTTTCATCTCCCCATTTTCCCAAAGTCTGCCACCCTAAAATCCAGGATCGTGTTTTGTGTGGTTTGGTTCTACTCTTTCTGTGATTTCAAACCACAATGACTGGTGGTCACTGTTACCCAGGTGCTCCCCACTGTTACCCCCATCACACTGTCCCTGTCTGTGAGCACAAGGTCCAGTATTGCCTTCTGCGAGTTGGTTCCATGACCAGTTGCTTGAGGAAGGCACCCTGAAGGAGTCAGGATAAATCTGCTCCTAGTTGATGCTGCTGCTGGGATGCTCCAGTCCAGGTCTGGTATATTGAAGTCTCCAACCAGTACTACCTCACCCTTGTCTGCCATTCTTTGGATGGCTAGCATCAGCTCCCTGAGGGCACTGAGGGTTAAGGTGCTGGACACCACAACTCGCAGCACACTGGTGACTCGAATTCGGGAATGAGCCAGGGCCGCCAGAGGTCAGCAGGAGGATAGAGAGAATTAAGCATCCAGAGGACTGCCCTCCTCTCGGGGAAGGATCCAGGGATAGCCCAGCATTGCAGTGGCCCCCGGTGGAGACTGGAGGCACTGCAACACTTAGGGATAAGTAGCGGGACGCAGAGCCATGACAGACATCCATGGACGTCATTGCACATTCAGGCTTTGACGGAGGAGTGAAGGGCATAACAAAGGAAAAAAACCTCCACTCTTGATCAGCGACAGCTTCCCACAGGGCTGGCTGCCACATGCCCAGGACTGGGTCCTCTCTCCACCCCTTCGGCCTCTCATCGGCTCAGCCAGGAAACTAAATTACAGCTAGAGCACCGGGAGTGGTTGGCAGCCCTGCCCTGAAGGGCTCAGAGTCGGGGGGCTTGTCTGGTGTGGGTCTGTCGAGAGGCAGTAATATATATGAGGAAGAGAGGACCATGGTGGATGGTAGAGCTGTTCAGTGTGCTAGGCAGTCAGAGAGTTCTGGAGAGGAGGAGATAAAAAGAGTTTGAAAGAAAAAAAGTTTTCATCAAGAATACAATATTTATAGTGACAGGATCAATAGTAAAAGTGCATTTCAGATTTAGCTCTTTTGAATTTTGCCAGCTCAAAAGCACTGTCGCCTCTGCTCAATACCCCTTTATATGCAGATGACATTGTCTATTAAAGCAATGCCACTTAATTATTTTTGAAAATTAGGGGTTCACAGTGGCATTTAAGACTCTGTTAATCTTCCACAGCCCAAAAACAAATTTGCAAGCCAGAGGACCATTGCAGCCCAAATCGCCGTGCCACAACATTGTAAGAAAAGATCACCATCAAATTCTAAATCTTTATGTTGCAGTACACGTTCTAGCCCATTCAGTATTAAATTAGTTGCATTAAGTCTCAAAGTGTTCACCTGGCAACATCTACACCCCCAGGCAGCACCTGATGACCATTCCAGTGACAGGCAAGCCCACCACCTTGCTGCAGTGGTGGTAGAGACTCTGCAGCCACTTCCCCTGTAGGAGTGGATATTCACTGCCTGCAAAGGGGATGAAGAGAAGAGATATGCCCATAAAAACCAGCTCTTGCTGCAACTTTTTTCAGATCTTGCAGTATTTTCACCAAATTCATTGCCTGAAGTGGATGATAAATAAGGATTATTCCTGTAGGATCAGAGTGGGGCACCTCATTATTTCACTTAGTGAATCAAAATATCAACTTACAGAGCTTACTAACGCTGAATCCTCCATGCTGGCACTGTCATCTGTCATGATGTCACAGGGAAAGAATTTGTATGCTAAAGCCATGGTCATCTTGCTTTGCATTTGCCAATGAATCTTTGGCACACAACAAGAGTTGTGGCAAAGTGCTGAAAAATGTGATTTGCAAATACTTTATGAAGTCTGCAAACTTCATTACATACTACACTGTGTGGTGTTTTCATCAAGAAAATTTGCACTTTACTCCACTGGGTATCCCTCAACAGATCTCTTTGAAAATTATGTGGCATTTCATGTAGTTCCCTGTGGGGTGAAGCAGGCAATTCAGAAGGGAAAAACTAGAAAAGTTGTCTCTTTGTTTGTGAAGTGGCACTTTGCACAGTCTTTTATTTAAAAAAGTGTGCAGATTCCTTCTCAATGCTTGCAGCATCTCCTTCCACTCTTCTTCCTCCACTAGCCTGCACACATTGATTAATGAAATACATTCTCTTCAGCCTCATAGCAATCATTCCTACCCTTTTCCCCCAAGTCATGCCACAAACATGATGAATAAAATAATGAATAATGACACCCTTCCCCAATCCCACCCTAATAACATCCCACCCCTCCCCTTGCTAAATGACACAGAATATTAATGATATCCTTATCTACACTCTCATAGTACTCCACACCATCCTCTTGCTCCCATAGCACTCAATTTAAAAATTAAAATAAACTGAAATGGCAACCAGCTCAACTCTCTGCCTCCACACAACACCTCAGCCAGTTTCCATCTGAATGAAACAGAGAGCACGCTGAAATAATGCTATTTTACCATGCTCTCATTTTCTTTTAGATGGTGCATGGACAATATGGTGTGTGGAGGGTTGATCTAGGCACCATCTCAAATTTATTTATTTAAATACAGTGGATGCTACAGTATATGGAGAGGAAAGTGGGATGGGGAGCTTGGAGCACATAGTAGGGAAAAGAGGATGCCACTACATATAACTTGGTTATAAAAATTAGACATTCACTTTTTATGAAAAAAGAAAATGGGGAGGAGTCAACATGTCTCCAGGTAGCTGTTGTGCATTTCAGCTCTGCACTAACAGAAACATAGACTTTGACGGCAGATAAGGACCACTTGGCCCACCAATTCTGCCCATTTCCACACTTAGAGGATAAGCTGCAGATCCCATTTAACCAACAGCCTATTTCTTCCTATCCCCCCACAAAAAATGCCTTATGTCTGTCCCATGCATTCTTGAATTCTCCCAGTTTTAGACCCCACAACTTACTCAGGAAGGCTGTTCCATGTGTCCACAACCCTCTCTGTGAAAAAATACTTCCTCACATTGCCCCTGAGCTGCCCCTCCCTCTATCTTCAAATTGTGCCACCTTGTTCTTGCACATCTCTTTTTCTGAAAGATGATGCCCTTTTGGACTTTGTTGAATCCACTGAGGTGCTTAAACGTTTCTATCATGCCTCCCCCCTTTCCTCAAGGGTATACATATTAAGCTCCTTTAGTCTCTCCTTGTATGGCTTCTCTTGCATACCCTACACCATTTTAATTGACCTCCTCTAAACTGCCTCCATCTTGTCTATGTCCTTGTGGAGATGGGGTCTCCAGAACTGGATGCAGTACTCCAGTTGGGGTCTCACCAACTGTCTGTACAGGGGGATAACAACTTCCTGTTTTCTGCTGGTGATGCCTCTCCCTATACCTCCCATTATCCCCCCAGCCCTTCCTACCACCTTCTCACATTGCTTGCTAACCTTAAGGTCATCTGATATGATTACTCTAGGTCCCTTTCCATTTTTATTGTTGTTACTACCCCCCCCCACCATTGTGTAATCTTCCCCTGGGTTTTTGTTTCCCAGGTGCATTATTTTGCACTTCTTTGCATTGAATTCAAATTGCCATACTTCTGACCATTCCTCTAACCTTGCCAAGTCCCTTCTCATCCTTTCTATGCCTCCTTGTGTATCAACCCTGTTGCAGATCTTTGTGTCATCTGCAAAGAGGCATACCTTTCCTTCCAGTCCCTCTGCAATGTCACTTATAAAGACATTAAAAAGGACTTGACCCAGTACTGAACCCTTAAGTACCCCACTAGTAACCCCTTTTTTCTCAGAGTGAACTCCATTTACAATTATCTTCTGTGTCCTGTTGTCCAGCCAATGTTCTACCCAGGCTATCACCCTGGGACCCACTGCCAGGTTGGTAATTTGTCTATTAATCTTCTGTGTGGAACTGTGTCAAATGCCTTACTAAAGTCTAGGTAGGCCATGTCCACAGCCCCTCCCTGATCTAATACTTTGGTCACCCAGTAAAAGAAATCAATTAGATTCGTCTGACATGATCTTCCTGCTGTAAAGCCATGCTGCCTAGGGTCCTGTGCTCCAATGGCCTCTAGGTACTCAACAATTCTTTCCTTCAGAAGTGATTCCATCACTTTCCCTACTACAGAGGTTAAACTGACAGGTCTGTAGTTTCCTGCCTCTGTCTTGGTCCCACTTTTGTGAGGAAGGGGAATCACATCTGTCTTCCTCCAGTCCTCAGGTACCACACCATCCTCCCATGATTTGTTAAAAAGGGTAGTCAGCGGTGTCACTAGTTCTCTGCTTAATTCTTTTAGAATTCTGGGTTGAATTCCATCAGGCCCCATTGCTTTGTCCACCTTCAGTTTTAGGAGTTCTTTCAGAACCCTTTCTTCTGGGAAAGGACTGGGATCAACCTCCCTATCCAGAGTGATCTGTTAATTGGATTAGGCACCTACCCCATCTCCTCTTTTGTGAATACTGAACAGAAGTATTCATTCAGTATCCCTGCTTTTTCACTGTCCCTCTATCCACCCAACATACATTCTATTCAGCCTCACTATCCCTCCCCGTGTCTTTCTACACTCCCTGATATACCTATAAAATATGTTATCCCCCTTCTTAACTGAGTTGGCTCTCTTTTCCTCAGCTTGAGCCTTTGCTATTCTGACTATCCTCCCTGCTTCTTTCTGCCTTAATTGGTACAGTTCTCTGTCCTGATCCTTCTGTGTTTCATTACACTGTACTTCCTAAATGGTATCTTTTTTTCCCTAACCTTCACCGCCACCTCTTTTGAGAACCATAGTATATTTTTCTTTCATTTTGATTTATTTGCTTCACATAAAGGCTTGTTGCCTCTGTGATGGCAGTTTTGATATTTTCTCATTGTTGCACCACCCCTCCTTCTAGCCTGTTTGCTAGTGATTTTCTAAGGCACTCTCCCATCTTGCCAAAGTCAGCCCTCCTGAAGTCCAGAACCCTCACCTTTGTATGGCTTGTCTCTCCAGCTGAATTTATCATCAACCAGACTGTTTGGTGGTCACTTGTTCCCAGATGGCTACCCACTTCTAGATATGAGATCCTGTCACTGTCCCCATTTGAGAGTATGAGGCCTAAGACTGATCCCTCATGAGTAGGTTCCAAAACTAGCTGTCTGAGGCATGCCACCTGAAGGGCATTGAAAATGGCCCTGCTTTTGGATTTGGCTGCAGCAAAGGTGCTCCAGTTATCATCTGGCATATTAACGTCCCCCATCAAAAGTATCTCCCCTTTCTCTGCCATCCTAAGTATGCCTTCTATCATATCCTTGTCCATTCCCTCCTCCTGACATGGGGGTCTGTATATAACCCCTGTGCGTATTGTGGTGCCATTTCCAGTCTCTAAGGTGACCCACAGTGCCTTCTCTCCTCCCTGTTTACTCTTTTGTTCAGTTGCTTTTATGCCTTCCCTTACATAGAGAGCTACTCCACCCCCTCTTTTCCCCTCACTGTCTCTCCTGTAGGTTGTGTACCTGGTATGCTAACATCCCAGTCATGGTTCTCTGTGTTCCATGTTTCTGTGACTGCTAAGATATCCAGGCATCCCTCTTCCATCAAGGCCACCAGTTCAGGGAGCTTGTTTCCCAGACTTTGGGCACTGGTACTCATTACCCTCCATTTCTTGATGGCCTTACCCCTTTTTGCCTCATCCCTGTCCTTATTGCCTTTGTCACTTTCTACATTTACCCCTGCTTTTCTCCATATTGACATCTCTATGTTGGTGTTTACCTGAATTAGTACCCTGATTTTTATAGTCCCAGTAGAGAAGTTTAGTTATATCAGCTGCTCTTTCCTCCTGGTGCTCTGCCAGAAGCTATCTAGGGCAGTGTTTAAATCTGGTTTTAACCTGACTCCTTCTAGCTAAGCCACTCCCCCTTTTTTTGCAAATATTTCTACACTTACTTAATTTCACAGATAACAATTCCCTTCAGCCATCTGTGACAAGCACCTTGATAACTACACAGATAACAGATACTCATATAACAATTCACTTCAGCTAACTCTGACAAACACACTAACTTTTTCTTTTTACCCCAAACTGAAGGTCCCAGTACAAGAGTTCTAGTTCTTAGTCCCAGTAGAGAACTTTAGTTATACCAGCAGCACCTACCTTCTGGTGCTTTGCCAGTTGTTAGAATCTACCTTTCCTGCTAAAGTTACCTGTTCTTCATGTCTTTGTAATGGCACACAAAAAAGCAAATCTCCTCAACTTCCTTCTAAGATTAACCCAAAACAAAACCAATGGATAAGTGTTTTCAGCTGCAATTTGGCATGGATGGTGTTAATAGCACAAGGGAGAGGAGCTCCTGCTCTGAAGCAAATATACCAACTGCCATCCCATAGAAGCCTATGGATGCACCTACAGAGATGAGCTCACCCAAAGATCAAAAATAAACTACCTGCTACTACACCTCAGACTCCTACTACTGCTATTGAAGTGGAAGCTTTAAAATCAAAGTCACAAGTATTAAAAACATCAGCTGTCTGTCCCTAAGAAACTAATATCTCCAATTAACATAAACATCTCTGGCTGAAAAACAAGTCACAGCTGCAGCAATAAGCAACCAGCAAACAGTGTTTCAGCAATAAATGAACTGCAGAAAGTGCTGCACCAAAAATACATGGTGTTGTGGCCAAAGATAAGACCAAACTTGAACAAAGTCAAACTCTAAGGAATTTACTTGATCAAATATTGAGCCCTTTTTCCAGTTATCCCTGTTTGATTTCACAACACACTGAAGAGGGGATTGATACTGCAAGCACTATGACCACAGCTTCAGATGCTACAGGTTCTGAACATTCTATTGACTCTTTAGGGGATGCATTAAAAAAACGAATTCAGTCGACCCTAACATTTGATAGGAAATTGCATGCCCTACTCAAAAAAAGTAGATTTCCTGCAGTGGGATGTCAAACAAAACAGAAGTAAGATAGAGGCAGTATCTAAAGATATTGACAATAATAAAAAATAATAGTAAAATCAATAAATAAAGCAGGTGGTTTGGAGTCAACAACTGCAAATTTAATCCAAGATAATTTTGCAGTGTTTCACAAAATTGAAATCTTAGACAATCAGCAGAGACTCAACAATCTGACAGTTGTGGGACTACATTTGCTTGTGGACTTCAAGATTGAAAGTACTAGGGATATGATGTAGGATGTTTTCCAATTTTTTAATCTGTGGATAAATTTCCTTTTATGATAAAAGCCTACAGAGTACACTGACAAATACTATCAAAAGGCATACAATCAGACCTACAACAAATTCCAATAACCAAAGAAATCTACAATTATGGTAACATTTGCATTTGACTCAGACAGGGACTTAATTTTGCATCTATCTAGAATTAAACTACCAACACTATATAAAATGTTTTGATTCTCAATATCCCTTATGTTTTTTCAACACAGTAAAGAACATTTTGTTTCTTGGGGCTCCAGCATAAACTGGTGAACATGGAGGCTAGTTTCAGGTTCTCACTCCTGTTAAGATCAGGATAAAATGCAAAAGAGCTCAACATTTAGTTTATGATATGAATAAACTTTCTGCCTTTGTTGGAGCTCAGTATGAACAAGATAAGAATGGTGAGACTGATTCACCTGCAGACTCAGAAGAGAAAATATTAATCATGTTTTTATTTATGATTTTCCAACAGTCCCTTTTCTCTGAAAATTAGTGAAATTTATTGAAATTGTGTATATTTGAAGATATGTTTTAAATGAAGTTACCAATAAGGAATAATGATTGATGGTGATAGGAGAGTGTAGGTGGAGGTATATCTTATTGTAATTTAAGAAATTTGAGACTAGTCTTCTGTCTAAATATACCGATAGTTACTTTGAAGAATTGGTTTATATATGGATTTATGATCACACATTTTTGTAGAATATTGTAACCTGACAAAGCAAACTTAGTAGTGTTGATCTGTGGAATTATTTTTTCTTATTGTTTAATGATACTAATCCTCCACCTCCAAAACTAATGTTTTAGTCTAGGCACACCTTACAATATAAGTAAAGACTGAAATGTAACAATTTCTTTTGAAGTTATGGATGCTAAAGGTCCCTACCATTCTTTACATATGGATGTATTAAAATGTGAACAATGTCAATAAAAATTAAGTTAAAAAAGAAAACAAGTAAGGTGTTTTCTCTTACTGCATTTATTCACTGTGGGAAAAGCAATGCTAGTACACAATACAGAATTGCAACACAAAGCACAGAAAGTTGGGAAATGCAATGTTAGGTTAGAAAGTCCACCAAGTCTTGCTCAAGGTATAGCTTTTGTGTGTCCAGATAGAGAAAGAAGTCACACACCACAGCTTGGCAACATGGTGTTGAACTGAGTGCAACACAAACACAGCATCAGTAAGTGTTCAAACCACATGGAACATAATGATACAGATTCAACAACTTGTGCATTGACATAGTGTTTTGCAATGACTTTGAATATAAAGTAAACACAGTGCATTTCTCTCTCTAAAATATGCAAGCTCAACCCACTATTTTAGTCTGTGATGATGGGTTATAAGAGGGCATGTCAGGATGAATCTACACAGCCTGTTCATGCTCTCCTCTATGCTGCCATGACTAGATTTTTAATAGTATATTAATCAATATCCTATACATAGAATAGGATAGGACAGGACAGGGCAGGACAGGCCAGGATAGGATAGGATAGAACAGAACAGAATTAGATAGTTTGTCATGCACATTGTGTTTCAAAACACTTCACAAAGCAATAAGTTAGGTACCAATAGTGTAGATACTATACATTGTATTCATGCAGTGCAGATTAAGGATGATACTATCACACACACACACACACACACACACACACACACACACACACATATTGCCTTATTGAATAAGAACCTGTCAGAAGGAGAGAGACAAAGAGGGATGTGGGGAGAGAGAGGGAGAGAGAGAGAGAAAGAGAGAATGAATGACAGTGTTAGTCAATGCACTAGATAAAATGCCTGTTCTGTATTGAAAAGTACCATGGGATCTTTAACTTCCACCTGAACTGCCACCAGAGGTGGGAAGAAGAGAACATAGTCAACATTTTAATGTTTCATGCAAATGATGGCACCTCCAACACTGCAGCCAGCCATCTAGGGTATCACCACACTGTCAGTGTTGGGTATTTATTAACCTAAGTACTTAGAGTAGGACTTGAATTCATGACACTCCAATCTTCCTGGCCCTGAGTTGAGAATGCTACCAGCTGTGCCATTGACACTACTGCATATTTTGCTTGCTACATTGCCAGCAAATTTTAGTTTTTTTTTTTTTTTAAGGAAATATATTACTGTACCACAATACTTAGAGACATATATACAAAAAAAATGTATTTCACAACAACTGTGATGGCATTTATTTTTTGGGTAATAAAATATTGAGACATTAATTCCTGTTGGACTACTGGTTTCCATGTCATTATATTGGTAAATGCTGCATTGTGAATATGACTATTCAAGGCAGCCTACTGTATATTGAATTTATTAATACTTTTAAACTTTCAGGAGTCCTGACCATATTTAGTAAATCTTTCAGTATCATGACTTCCTGACAATAATTCCTGTGCAGCAAATCTGATAAATAGTTATATTTTATATACTTGTGTGACTGCAATCCATGCTAAGAGCTGTTCACTTGCAGCACCTGAGTTGGCTGTGATTTTGTCTCAAAATTAGTGCAGTCCTTCTTGGGTCTTGCTTTCTTGTGTGACTACCAATAAAATCACAAAAAATGCAACCTGTGAAGGAGCAGAGTATCTCTCTATAGACTTAAATGGAACTTGATGTGCTAATAGGAAATTGTAGTGTTTGCATTCAGTATTTTATCTGTGTTAAAGTATTCATCTATTGCAGCTACACTGATCATAATACTCCCCAGTAGGAGTAGTCAGAAAAAGTTAATAAATATATACTTCCAAGCCAACATACCGCTAAATCAAAACTCCCTTTCTAACTTTTTTCCTTAGTATTCATCTGAACTATAAACATCTCATATTGATCAAATCTTTTTCCCCATTGTGTGTAATGTCATTTTATTCTAAAGCATCAAAACTCATTGATCATAATCAGTAGAAATTGCCAAAGGGGATTTCATAGATTTTGTATATAATATTTTTGCAGCCAGCATTATCTAACTATATAATTCTGTTTCTAAGTTTTGTAGCAACATTAATTACTGTCATAAACTTTTACAATTGATCCAAACATGTTTTCCCCAATGCTGTTCAATGTTGGTGAATGTGCATCTTAGAGAATAAAAACCTCAAAACAAAGTTATGGATTCAGCTGTTATTGAAAACTCAACAGCGCACATGTTACAGTTCAAGTAAAGTAAGATAAACATTTGCAAAGCATTACCTTGCTTTAGCATTCAACCAGGACTAGATTTTTTATTTATAAAGTTTTAGTGAATGGATGATATCTCAAAAGAAATCATGCAGAACAAATAATAAATAAACCCGTGTGTTTCTCTTGGCTTCTTTTAAGAGAGTGAGCATCCCCATCATCAGTAATTCCGATGCATCTCCCCACTCCACATGTACTAGGCTAAGGTTAAAAGGGTGGTTTAGTGGGAAATGGAGTCCCAGTGACTGAACTGTCCTTTAGATGAGTAAAGCTCCCCAGAGGCAAATATTAGCACTCCATGCCCTTTTTGGTTTTGAAAGAGTGGGCCTGTATGCAATGACTGATCCCCTCAGTGGCAGATGAAAGTGTGCCTTTTTATGACATCATCCTAAAAAAAGATCTGGCCAGAGCCAGTATGGCCACTGGAGTTCTCTGCACATGCACGATGACTCATGCATGTGCACTGGGCTCCAGCAGCCATCTAGGACATGGTAGAATGTGCCACCATGGCCCTGGAGTTCAGTGTGCATGTGTGAGTCATGGTGCATGTGCAGAGAACTACAATGGCCATCTTGAACATAGCAGACAGTGCCATGTTCAGTCAACAGACAAAATAATGTGGTAGACATGCAGTGATTGCCATTCACCCCCACTATTTAAAAGTCTGTTCAGCATACGGTAAGCTCCCTTTTCTGTACTGTGATTACAAGATTTCTCCAGGGCTATGCCCACCGCAGCCTTAAAAAAGCATGCAGTAATTAAGTAGACAAAAGGATCTGCAGGACCAGATTCTATTCAGCAATCTTTGAAGTACAGTATCTCAAGATAGCTCCTCCGCAAAACAACATTTTAATGATGCTAAGAGAGGGACAAGGCCGTAGCATGCTCAGTGTAAAGAGTTGTAGAAAAGAAAGGAGGTTTACTAGCTTTCCTTAACTTGTCAAGCCACCATTTATCTCTGTTGGTAGTATATATTAAACATGATACTACTCCCAGCTACATGTGTCATTTTTGTTCTGCAAGAGGAAAATAACGTAATGGTGCTACCTGCCTCTGGGTCTAAATAAATAATTTCAAAAATAGTAATTATTAGATAAAAGCCTTCATATGGCTGTCTTGTATTCAGTGAAGTGTGGAGTCTCAAGCTGTAGCTTGACCCCCAAAGCATGATTTTAATGGTACTAAGTAAGGCACAGGACTACAGCTTATGTATAAGGTGTAGCAGAATAGTGAGGAGATGTTTATACAACTTTGCACAACCAGAGATGGGTAAAATTAGAAAAACTCACTCCATGAAGTTCCCCGACTTCATGTCAAAAAGAGGCAGAGTGTCATACATGATAACATATGCTGTTTCTCACACAAGGTTGGAGTGAGCAGAATGTGAAGTGGTTGAGTCAATATGGATGAGACTGGGTTTGTTGGTGTAAATTGCCTAGAATTGCCAGCCACACACCTTAGTAGTGGGAATGTTACAGCATTTCTCTCGCCAAGTCAAGGTGCAAAGAAATTTATAGATCACATACTGTGTAGTTCTTGCCAGAAAACAGATAAAAATCCTAGCTGTGATATATTTGTGATGGCAGAGTTTTACAATGCACCAGTTAAGATTTTAAAAGCTATGCACTGATTGTAATAATGCCCCAAGTATGATATTAGAAGCTGTGCATAATATCTAGAAGGACCTAGTGTTAGTAAATATTTTGTGCATGTATGTGTGGAGGGGTGCTTTAAATTGACACATAATTGACAATTTTATCACCAGTTGGGAAACTGGAACATAATGTGTACTGGCAAGCCTAGCCAGAATGCATCTATGAGCTAAAAAGGATGTGCAGTGAATGAATGAATGGAGAGTTTCAGAAAGGTGTAAGGTGCAGGCAAGATGTATGCTAGTAGAGTGGTTAAAGTTAAATATATTATAGGACCAGCCCTGTGCAACCCTTTGGGGCAACTTGAATATAACAATTATGGAAATATTGGATGCTACCCAATGGCACCGTGGAAGTGTGCTATGCTGCCATTACAATGGTCCAGGTACAGAAACAAGGCTTAGAAACTGGCAAATAGGCAGCCATGAGTGAGGATTTCTGCTGATGACAGTACATCCTCAGTTAAAGAAGGAGCACTGCACTGAACACTGAATCACTGACCTCTGCTAGAGTGCCAGCAGCCCATTTACTGACAAGGTAAATGAGGTCAGCAATGTCCACATGCATGTAACTAGAAGTAAATTTGCAAATCCCGAAAGTCAAAGTAATTCAGTGAATACAAATTATGTCCTACTGAGTAACTATGCCATGTAACTTATTAAATCTAATTTTCTCCCATAGCATATATATGATCCCAAATATTCTATATTTAACCTTGTTCAAAATGGCTGCCTTGACCTGACCAGTTAACTACAGAACTGTTAGTCTTACTTCTATTCAGGTTAAACTGATGGAGATACTTGTCAAAGAATACCTCATAAGCTACATGGAGATTAATTAACTCCACTACAGTAAACAGCACTGGTTCATATGAGATCAGCCTGATAGTACTCCTTGTTGGGTAATGAGGGTAGTGGATAAGGGCCATGCTGTGGATTTACTCTGCTTTGATTTCAGCAAAGCTTTTGACTCAGTGCCTCACAGAAGGTTGCTAAAGAAGCTAGAGGTTCTGGGATCAGCAAGACAGTTACTGTAGGTGAGAAACTGGTTAGAAGGGAGACAGCAGAGGGTTGTGGTTAACGGAATCAAATCAGAAAAGAGGGAGGTCATTCGTGGGGGTGCCACAAGGATCAGTCCCAGGTCTAGTTCATTTCAGTATGTCCATTAGTGACATGTGAGAAGGAAAACAGGGCAAGATATGTCTCTTTGCAGGTGACACTAAGCTCTGTGTCAGGGTAGACAGTGAGAAGGGGGTTAGAGAGCGATGCAGAGAGATTTGCAAAAGCTAGAGAAGTGATCAATGTTTTGGTGATTGACATTCAATGCCAAAAAGTGCAAGGTGATACACTTAGAGAACAAAAACCTGAGGACAGAGTACTGTATGGGGGGGTAAAGCTGTACATGATGTCTGAGGAAAAAGGTTTAGGTGCCATCATCAGTGACTCCATAACACAATCAATACAGTGTAACAAGGCCTACAGTAAGACAAATGGGATTCTGGAGTGTATAGAAAGGGAAACTGACAGCAGAAGGAAGGAGGTATTGCTACTTCTTTATAGATCACTACTGAGGCCCCACCTGGAGTACTGTGCCCAGCTTTAGATTCCTCACCTAAGGAAAGAAAAGAAGAGGCTGGAGGCAGTGCAATGCAGGGTATCCAAAATGATTCAGAGTCACCATAAACATTCTTATGAGGATTGGCTCAAGTCACTGCATGTGTACTCGCTAGAGGCCAGACGAGAGGGGGGGATATTATAAACACCTTCAAATTTCTGGAAGGCTTGAACAAGGTAAGCTGCAAATTATTTAGCATAAGTAGCAGATCAAGAACATGGAGGCATTAGTGGAAATTGATGGAGGAAGGGGAGATTCAAGAGGGACATAGGAAAGCTTTATTTTACAGAAATGGTGATGGAGCCATGGAATAATCTGCCAGATGATGTGGTGGGTACCAAAACCATCAATGGTTGCAGACATGGTTGGGACAGAGTGAATGGCTTAGTGATTGCTCAGGGTAATAGCAGTAGGGTGGGGAGCATGGGGGTGGATAGTGTCGGTTAGAACCCTGCATGGACAATGGGTCTCAGGTTTGTTAGGGTTTATGGACAGACTGGTTGGACCAGTAGTCCTTTTCTGCCATCACTGTCTATATTTCTATGTTTCAGTAAGTGAAGCAGGCCAGCAGTGATCCCATATGCAAGACTACAATTGAACAACAGTAACAGAAGGAAAATGTGTCTTAATGGTTTTCTTTGTTAACTATTAAATTTAAGAATGATCTGTATTCTGTGCAAATGTGCACTTTACTTGCCTATGCAAATATAGTTTTTATGCAGAATGCTACACATAATGTACAGCTATTAAGTGTTTAACATTAATCCCGGGTCATTGCCAAATGGCCTGATCACAAATACAAAATGTGTATTCACAAGGATGTGAATTGCCCATATACTTTATCCAAATAAGTAAATTAACATTGACTTACACAAAACTGACTTTTCAAAAGCTTGTTCTAGTAGTTAGCTATACTCCTATTCCAGTAAGCAAACAGGCAAATCGTGTTTTGTATTCAACACGTTGTTTTACTTGCAGTAAAAGCAATTTTAAAACTTGCTTCAAAAGGTAAAAGGTGGCTAAGGGAGCCCCCCATGAAGCACACTCTTGTTCTTTTCCCTTGTCAGATAAGGGTAAGGTCCCCTTATATCTTATCCTCACATGGAGCATTCAGAAAGGGTATGTTCTTTCACTTTCTCATCATATATGAAGCGGGGATCCTTTTATTAAATCCTAAATTCCTACAGCTCCCTATTTAATTCATTTATCCTGGAAGGGGCTCCCCATTTCCTGGAACCGATCTTTCCTACTCTTCTTAATAAACCATATTTGTTCTAGTTTAGATACATCTGCCATTAATTGAGGGGGCCTATTAGAGCTATTAAGCCAAGAGCCCAAAGGGCAAGTAGCTTTATTGCCCTAATTAACCCCCGAGATTGGTATACAGTACCTCTGAGTGTTCCACTCTTACTCATTGTTTGTTGAATATGATAGATTAGGATGGTTATTGTAATGGAGATTGCATTCACATTCACGTTATGACACTTGAAGGTCCCTGGTAGTAAGGAGGGAATGATGTGTAGTGAGAGCAGATAGGAATTTTGGGGATTTCTGGGTCTTGGAGAGTTTTGTGTGTCTTCTTTCCAGGTTCTTTTGCAACCTGATAATTGATTTGACTACCATTTTAATGATGTGTTAAGTGTGTTATCAATACTGATTGTCCCTTTAATTGATTAGTGTAGGTGTATAGATTTAATTAGTGTAGGTATATGAGTGTAATTGTTTAATTAGTGTAGGTATGTACTTTTTATTTCTAGATTGGTCACAGCCATGCAGAGAAATAAATGATGGCATTTTCTATGGAGAAAGTTCCAATCTGCAGTATGTATAATACATTTATAGCAGGTGCCGTGACTGAATGACATTGAGGACACAGACTGATGCTAATGGTGGGTGTTTCGTGTATCAAGTGTAGCTGCAGAATGCTTGAAAACTAAAAGTATCTATTCTGCAAAACAATTACTTTTATCCCAAGCAGCAGTAGGATCAAAAAGTCTAAGGACTGTACTGTAGAACAAAAAATGGATATAAGCTAATATGTATCAAAACTTGACAGACCAAAGCTCTATAAGAAAATGGTTATACTGAGGTTTAAATAACAGAGAAAGCCAGCACTAGCTACTTACTGGTACCTCTCACAGATGGATGCTGAAAATCAGGATCGGAGGACTGTTTCTTAGACGTGCTTCATTTTATTTAACTTTGTGCAGTCAAAAATGAAAGAAGAACTCCATGATGATCCCATGATTAAGCAGCAGGGGGCGTGAAACACATTAGGAGACTTGGAGCTGTTGGAGAGAGGAGGGGGTCATGCAGGAATTGAGTCCTTCTTTCACTTTTGAGTGTACAAAGTTAAATAAAATGAAGCACATTTAAGAAATAGTCCTCCAAGCCTGATTTCTAGCATCAATCTGTGAGTGGTACTAGTAAATAGCAAATGGTGGCATTCATTGTTCTTTAAATTACGTGTGCCTTGCACAGTGGCCCAGGTGTAGCTTGAACTGTCTTGACCTTCATTATACTGAGGCTGCATACTTTTGATGGTTGAGAAATAAATTGTTTCTGAACTACAGTGACAATAAAGTAGACACTTTCTCAATCATTAATAACCACATACATTGCGGATGTATTAGGGTTTCAATATAAACCCCAAACAGTGTCCCTTGCACGTCACAAATAGTGATATAGAAAGGCCAATATTTCATTGCACGTCTTACTTTTTTGAATGATAATTTGGCAATCGTTGAAGTAGCTTTATCCTGCATGATTTCCAGGTAATGTGACAACAAAATAAAATGGTTGCCAAATACCTTTTGCTGACAGATTTTGCTGTTTTTCTTGTCAACTCTTTCATCCTCCAGCCCACCAGCAGTGCTGTCACCTCACCTGACAGACAGTGCCACTCCAATGTGACTATTTCTTATGCCTCCCTTGCAAATTTTCAAGCAGGTTTTGAAACTGCAGCCCACTGGGATAGTCTGCCATTGTGGATAGCCCCTCAGCTGCCTGAAACACACTTCAGTTGAATAGACTCCCTTGTCTTTTTTTTATCTCTGTCCCTCTCTCACTATTGTTCTCACTACCTCCTGATCTTGACTAAAAAAAAAACTAAAAGCGAGGCTGTACACTCCGAGTGCCTCTACCAATATTTGATGCCTGGTCCTGCTGTTGACTCCCACATGTCTCTGATCCCAACAAGCAAGTGTCACTCTGGTCCCAGACCCAGGCAGCTAACTCTCACGTGGACTAGCCCAGACAGGAGTGCCTTGTGATCCCTGGGGACTGGACAATAATGGTAGGTTGCTGACTCTGACTCTTTTTGTCACTCACTGTGAGGAAACGCTTATAGCACTCACTTTTTGCCAGTGAGGAAACACTTATTGCACTCACTTTCAGCCACCTCATAGCATGTACAAATAAATAAATACAGAAATAAGTATACAGGGATCTTGATCACCCTGTGCCCATGTCTCTGGCCCCCAAAACTTTATCTGACTCTGGACTTAGAACACTATAAGCTCTATGCAACTGTTCCCTGCTCTCCTTCCGGCTGGCAGAGACTGCTTGAAATCCAACTAGTTGAGTTATCTCTCACTCAAGAGTCAACCATGCAGTTTAGGTAGGTTAGAAAAAAATCATCCATGTGATCCACATTGATGAACACAGCAGCAGGAAAGCAATTAGGCAAGCCTTCTGATCCTGCAGGCTACATCACCACCACATGATGTGGTAGTTAGGGGAGGGTAAAGTGAAGCATCCTTAGGCTCAATCAGTGCCAGTCAGCCTCATACAGTCTGCCAGAGCCAGCAAACTGGTGGCCAGGAGCAGCAAAAATGAAAGTAAGTTTCACAGTGCAGTCCAGTTAGGTAAAAAAAAAAGAAAACAATTACTGAGAACAACACAAGAGTCTGAGGCAAGCAAGTGCTGCATAAAAGCATCCACTTCCAATGTGTCCCACATGTTCGAGGCCCAGTGAGTGAGTGAAACAGTGAAGGAGTGGAAGAGGTTATTGGTGTCACAGGTGTCAGCAGAAGGAAGCAATGAAGTGGGGGACTCTGCTGTTTGACTAGGGCAAGGCATCTGTTCATTTCTGTGTAATAATCACTGCTGGGTGGAAGGTCAAAGGTAGGTCAAAACTGGGAATAGGAGCAACACCCTATTTAAGGAAGGAGTATATGAAGATTTAAACAAGGCACAGAGGAGCACAAATAAAAATTAACAAAAAAGGGAAACTAGAAACACCTCATCATGGCTAAAGGCACAAAAGTATCTCCAGGTAGAAGACTGAGGTTGAGAATCCTGGGAGTAGGACAGTGCAGTGCCTGTGGGGTGGCAGTTTTCAGAGAGATCTTATAGCGACTGTGGTGCTGCTCCATCTGCACACACCTCTCTTGGTTGAGGGAGTAGGTCTCCAGACTCCAGGATGAGTTGACTAGGATTTGACAGACCTCTCCCCCACCCAGAGGCTACCAAGTCTGCCACTGTTACCTCAGAGGATACCAGTAAGGAAGAACAGCTGGATTTTGGTGGGTTCTGGAAGGGTGACAGTAGTGGGACAGAGGCACATTCCTCAGCTGGTACCACTACAAAATTCCTATGCCACTCTGGCGAGGTGGGACTCTCAGGAGGAAGCACTCATGGTAGTGATCAAGGAAAATATGGGGTTCCTCATAATGGAGACCCCAGGGATGGTGGTAGAGAACCCAAGAGGAGAAGGAAACAACTCCTGGTGGGGAACTCAATTGTAAGAGGGATAGATTTGGGAATAGGAAGGGGGCGAAGAGACAGGTTAGGTGCCTACCTGGTGCCAGATCCTAGAGGGATTTGAAATTAATCCTATGGATCACTAGGGTAGCAGGACAGGAGTGGAACTGGATGTCATTGCCCACCTGGGGACTAATGACCTGTCTAGGGAAAGAGCTGGAAGAGCACAGAGGGAGTTTAGGGAACTGGGGAAGGGTCTTAGACAGGTAGCTTTTTCAGTGGCTTTCGCTGAGGTGCTGCCTGTCTACGACTGGGGACAGGAGATGGAACTCTGCACCATGAGCTTCAACTCATGGCTGAAGGAATGGTGCAGAGGGGAAGGGCTCGGCTACATTGGGGCCTGGGGGCCCAGCTGGGAGGATAAGGGCCTATACAGTGGAGTTGACTTACATTCATCTGGGAGGGCAATGGTAGTCCTCAATGGACAGTTTAAATGTTACTTCAGTTAATATTTAGCCTAGACAAGGGGGATGGCAGAAGGAACTGGGGAGTCAGAAACTGCCTCCCCCGAAGGCAGTAGTAGAAAGTTAGGAAAACCAAGGGGAGAGGAATCCCCTAGGGTGAAAACTAATAAAGGGAGCAGGCCAGTAGAGATGAAGGGGGAAGGAACAGGAGCATTAAAAAGAAAAGTGGTAAGGAGGGAAAGAAAAGAGGGAAAAAGGGGGACAACAAGCAGAGTGGAATCAAACTCTTGAAGGCCATCTGTGTAAATGCTGGAAGTCTAGGAAATAAGATTTTGAACCTACAGGCCATCATGGCAGAGGCTGACCTGTATATTGTATACATTACTGAGTCATTGTGCACTGAAAACCATGACTGGAACATGGCCATACCAGGCTATACATTATTCAGGAAGGACTGGGTGGGAAGGAAAGGAGGAATGTGGTGCTTTCTGTGGGGAAACTATAAAAACCATGGAGAGGCAGGAAATACGGTGGAGGCAGAGGTACTGTGGGTCTCCCTTGAGACAGGAAAAGGAGGCACTATTCATACTAGATTGATCTACAGACTACCAGCACAATGGTAGCAGGAAGGAGACTGGCAGTTATAGGCAAATCAGCCTGATGTCTGTGGTGGGAAAGTTAATGGAATCACTGCTGAAAGAAAGGAATGTGAACTATCTTGGATCCAGTGGATTGAAAGATCCAAGGCTGCATGGTTTCTCTAGGGGGAGGTCATATCAAATGAGTCTGATAGATTTCTTTGACTGGGTGACCAGGGAAGCAGATTAGTGTGCAGTGGTAAATGTGGCCTACCTTGATTTCAGTAAGGTATTCAACACTGTTCCACATAGGAGACTAGTAAGCAAGCTGGGTAATTTAGGAATGGATCCAAAGGTGGCAAACTGGATAAGAGATTAGTTAGGAGACAGGCAACAGAGGGTGGTGGTGTAAATGGAGTTCACTCCAAGGAAGGGAGGGTTACCAGTGGGATGCCTCAGAGATCAGTGCTGGGGCTGGTCCTCTTTAATGTCTTTATAAGTGACATTGCAGAGGAGCTGCCTCTTTGTGTATGACACCAAAATCTGCAATAAGGTGGGCACTCTGGGGTGGGGGATGAACAGAGACCTGAGAAAACTAGAGGAGTGGTCATGATATGGCAGCTGGGTTTCAATGCAAAAAGTGCAGAATAATGCACTTAGAGCACAGAAACCCAGGGGCAGAGTACAGAATGGGTGGAGTGGTATTGACCATCAAGTAGGAAAGAAATCTGGGAGTAATCATATGAGATTTTTTATTTTTATTTAGTTTTTGTTGACCGGGTAAGTGCACTAGACAAATCCTGCCTATTTTCAGGTACGACCCGGGGGAGGGGGATACAGATGAATGCCAACTGACCTTGAACCAGGTTAAGCTGTTAGATGACCTAAAGGTAGCCAGGCAGTGTGACAAGGCAGTGGGTAGGGCAAGTTGGATGCTGGGGTGCATAGGGAGAGGTATCACCAGCAGAAGGAGAGAGGTGGTGTTTCTTCTGTACAGATGTGTTGGATTCTCTTTGTTTTTGTGTATTTTTGATAAAATGTAAAAACTGGGGATGACAGAATATTCTGGCCAAATATACTGGTACTCTGTTTCTGTAATGTCCCCCTTATTCACATATTGTAACAGAAGATGTTGTAATTCTTTTTTCCTACTGTTTACAATATTGCCATTAGTACTTTTGAAAAGGTGGTATGTCAGCAGGTTAAATCTGTTCTCAATGAAAATGTTACTCCTCAGTATAATGTAACTCGATCAGAACATAATGCCATTAATCTGTCTGAGAACACTTCTATTGTGATTAAACCAGCAGATAAAGGTGGAAATATAGTCATATTTAATAGGGCACAATATAGAGAAATTGTTTTAACATTACTTAACAATGATACCAATTATGAGAAACTCAAGTCAGATCCCACTTTGTTTTTTTTAAAAAAATTACAACATCTTCTGTTACAATATGTGAATATGTGAATAAGGGGGACATTACAGAAACTAAGTACCAGTATATTTGGCCAGAATATTCTGTCATCCTCAGTTTTTACATTTTACCAAAAACACACAAAAACAAAGAGAATCCACCAGGTAGACCTATAGTCTCTGGAATTAATAGTCTTACTCAGAATTTGGGTAAATTCATTGATTTTTTTCTCCAATAAAATGTTTTTGAAATACATTCATATATTAAAGACACAAAGGATCTGTTGTGTAAAATCAAAGATTTGGGCTGGAGTAATGACTTGACTTGGTTAGGTATAGATGTAGAGTCTTTATCTACATCCATTGAACATAACCATGGCCTTACAGCAATACAATACTTTTTGGATAAAACTCTTTTGGATGACACCATTCCTAAAATATTTCTGGTAGAAACTCTTGATTTTGTGTTAAAACACAATTACTTTAAATTTGAAAATCAATACTATCTACAGAAATGTGGCACAGCAATGGGTGCAGCAATGGCACCCAGCTACGCCAATCTTTTTCTGGGTTACTGGGAATATATGGTAATTTTTAATCAAGAATTGAATCCATATTTCTCACACATTAAACATTGGTTTCGTTTTATTTATGATATACTATGTATCTGGGAAGGTAGTACAGAGATGATACCAGAATTTATGGAATGGTTAAATATTAATCATTTTAATCTTTGATTCACTTTTGAAGCTAACAAAAAAACATTGAATTTTCTAGACTTGATTCTTACAGTAAGCGAAGATCAAAGAACTATCCTTACATTAGGTTATCGAAAGCAGACAGCTACAAACTCAATATTACATGCTGACAGTGCACATCCTAAAAATCTCAAGGACTCAATACCATACAGTCAGCTACTGAGAATTTGGAGAAACTGCAGTTCGGAAGTTGTGTTTCACAGACAGGCAGAAGAACTGATAGATAGACTCCTGAAAAAAGGATATGATTCTACACTGTTAAAAACATTAAAAGAGAAAGTCAGTAAGTTAGAACACACTGAACTCATTACAGGAATGGGTCGAGAAACTCCACCCACTAGCCAAACACCTTGCACATTTATTACAGAATATAATCATAAAGCAGGGAGAATTGGCAATATTATTTATCAAAACTGGCATATTTTACATTCGGACGAAACAGTAGGGAGAGCAGTGGGTTCAAGCCCCCGAGTATCTTTTAGCAGGGCTTAGAATCTTAAGGATTTTGTGGTTCATAGTAGATTACAGACTACATGATCAGAGATAACAACTACATGGTTACCTCAGAGACCACAAGGTTTTTTTTAAGTGTTGTAGATGTAACATATGCAAGTACACAGTGTCAGGGAAAGTATTTCAACATCCAATGGAGTCTAATACCAATGTCGATATTAGACAACTCATTACATGTGACACTAGCTATGTGGTTTATGCCCTTTGGTGCACCTGTAATTTAATTTACATTGGGAAAAGAGCGCGCCCCTTGAAACAGAGGATCCAAGAGCACATCAGATCCATACTTAATAAAAGACAGGATACACCAGTCGGCATGCATTTTGTCATGCATCATTCATCTAAAACAGAAGATGTTAAGTGTATGGGTTTAGAATAGATCCCACCTTTCACACAAGGGGGTAATAGACCAAACAGACTCTTGGAAAAAGAGAGTTTTTGGATATTCAAACTTAATAGTGTCAAACCCCATGGCTTGAATGAAAGGTGGGACTTAAAGCCATTCTTAAATAAATAAATAAATGATTTAAGCTTTACAGTTTCACTATATGTGAGCTAGTAATGTAAAATTTGCCAGTAATGTAAGTAATGTAAAAGAATTTGGAGATATTAAGTAGTCTTTTCTTTCCCTCCTTCATTCAGATTATTTTTGACCTGAAATACACAAAACATATTAGTCCTGTAGTTATGAATTTAACTGGGATGTTTTTTCACTTACATGCAAAAGTTTTTTGATTGTGGAGAGTGCCTGCGGCAGCCTTCAACTAACGAATACACTGTGTATTTTAAATTTGTCATGTTTAAGTGAAGTGCTATTCTGGTATTAAAAAATACTTTTTAGTTGATATTTGTTTATACATTGTTTAGAATTATGTACATTGTTTAAAGACATATAGTTTTCTCCTTATGTCAGCTGATATTTGAATGCATCACTAGTATCTCATGCATTACGTAGTAGATACGTGTATTTAAAGAATGACGTTTTTGTATTGTAACCACACCCCTGAGGAAGACTTGGTTTAAGTCAAAGTGCTGGCTGAGGGAGTCCGTTGTTGTTTGGTACTCCTCGCGTATGAATTAAAAACATTATTTTGCTACTGGCTTGGTTGTTTGCCATTGTTTAAGGAGAGACCCGAGTGCCACCTGTTTCTTGAATACCTGTTGACAAAGCTGTGGTCTGACTGTTCTAGAATATGGGGAATTTCAAGGTGTTTATCATTAACATAACAAAATAATTCAGAACAAATCATTAACAAAATAAGGGTGGCTAGCCTGATGGCACAGAGGGTTGAGGCACTGGATGCCACACCTTGAACCATGCTGGAGACCCGGGTTCAGGAATGGACTTGGGATGCCAGGGGCTGGCAGGGAAAGGGGAGGATAGAGTGTCAGGAGGACTTCTCCCCTCTCCAGGGGTGGGCTGGGTGGAAAGTCTCACTCAAGTAGTGGCCCCTGGTGGAGACCGGGAGCACTACAAGCAGTGGCACAGGAGGGACAACAAGGAAAATGAGAAAAAAACACTTCAGATTGGTCAGATGATGGCATACGGTCCACTACACACCCAAAATGTCCTGCAAGTCGGCCCCATCTCAGCAGCGTTAAGGCTGAGGAAAAAATAGTGTGCTGGGCTGCCCTTACTGGTGCCCTCCCCCTCAGAGGAGAGGGACCCACTCAGCAAAGGGTATTGCTTAATTGGTTATTTCAGAGATACGGATATTTCAGAGATACGAACACCATGCATTCCCATGTTGTTTGGATCTCTGAGGTTATACTGTACGACTAAAGCCGATATCTCAAATGGCATCCACGATAATGCTTGGGCTACTGTATAGGCCTCCTTCAATCTCAACTGAAAACGAAATTTTTTTAATAAATCTCATAAAAAAATATAGATCCTGTGGAAAGGATAATACTCATTGGGGGACTGTAATCTCCCTGAAACAAACTGGCAGGACATTGAGGGTAGTTCAAAAAATGGAAAAATTTTATCTTAATGCTTTTGACCAGATTGGCCTAGAACAGAAAGTACAGGATAAAACTAGAGGAAGTAATATATTGGACCTTATACTAACAAACATGGGGAACATAGTAAAGGATGTGATAATGGATAGTCCACCAGGTACTAATGACAATCAGTCAGTTTGCCTTAAAATAAAAGAGGTACAAAAAAAAACCTAATATAGGCATACCAAACATTTTAAATTTCAACAAGGTGGATTTTGCTTCAATTAATACCAACCTTTCAAACTGGGATTGGATAAAGGATTTTGAAAATAAGTCACTAAATAATATGTGGGAGATCATGACAGATAAAATAAGTGTCGTAATACAGATCCATATACCCAGTAACATAAAGTATAACAAGAAAAGAAGGGCTTGCAAAAGTTAAACTCAAAGATAAAGAACATGATAAACAATAAAAATAAATATTACTAGAAAATTAAAGGAAGAAATGATCAGGATGGACAGAAAGTTTACAGCGAGATGGCCAGTAATGTGAAAAAGGAGTAAAAATAGCAAAATCTGAGTATGAACTCCTATCAGCATCAAAAGTTAAAGACAATTACAAAACCTTTTATTCCTAAATAAACAACAAACAAAAAAATCAAAAAAATACAATTGGTCCTTTTATAAATGAGAGCAATATAGCAAACAGTAAAGAAATGGAAGACATTCAAAATAACTTTTTTTGTTCAGTTTTTAACAAAAAAACATCACTGATGCTGAACCAGGTGGTGAAAAATTGAGAATAGGGCAAATAAAGATAAAATTAAAGGATGTAACTCACAAGCTCAAAAAACATAATATAAATAAATCACCAGTGCTGGACAGAGTTCATCCCATGGTACTACTGAAGCTTGATTATTCATATATTCCAGACCTTTCTAGATAGAAGGGAATTATCACTTGGCTGGAGGGAAGCAACAGTGGAGCCTCTGCTAAAGAAAGCTCCAAAACCAGAAAATCAGAAAACTTTAGACCAGTGAGCCTAATGTCGGTAATGGGTAAACTATTGGGGTGCATAATAAAAGAACACATCTAGATAACAATGAACTCAATGATCCAATTTAGCATGGCTTTACTAAATCTAGGGCATGTTCTCCTTGATGTACCAAGAACTCACACTTCCTTTGGCAAACGGGCCATATCAAGTGCTCTCCCAATCATTTGGAATCAGCTCCAATCTACACTGAAGCTTACTGGCACTGTCTCTGTTAACCTCTTTAAAAGGCTTGCTGCATCCAAAATAAAAGATGCTTACAGCTGCTTCTACACCTCCTGTCAATATCATGCACCACATCTGTTCTACTTCTGTGACTTAGTCTTGGCCAATAGGTTTCTCACTAGCATTGGCCCCTGACCATTAGTCTATAAATGACAACCCTGGACATATTATTAGTTGCCTCCAGCTGTCCTGTTTACTGTCCACTCCCCCCGCCTACCATGCCTCACCGCTTCTATGCTCATCTAACCTTTCCTTCCACCCCTTATCCTTAACCATCCCTGTTACCCCTTAACTTGCTCTGTAATTTTTCCCCTGTCTTAAAAAACACATAAGTCTTTCCTACCACCCATAGTCCTTTAACTTCCTAGCCACCTTTGGTCCCCCATACATCAATAATCCAATATTCATACAGCTGCTTGCTTCCTCAATCCAACTTCCCCTCTCTATTCCTACTCCCTTCCATCTCTCAAACCTTTCTTTCTACTATGTTACCTTCTAAGGAGGAACTGTGTACTGTATCTCCTGTACCTGAATATTATTACTCTGATATTGTTGATTATACAACTCGTATTTGTCAGTTACATGTCTAAGGACCTCCTTGTGAATGAGATTGCTCAATGGAGTTTTGCTTCAATAAACTTGAACTTGAACAAACCAACATGCTTGCGTTTTATGACAAAGCAAGTAAGGCTCTGGATGGTGGAAATACTGTGGACATGGTCTTCTTGAAATTTCTTGAAAGCATTTGATAGACTGCCACACACTGAGTTAGTAGAGACACTAAGGGAGACTGGTTTAGATGTGAATATAGTGAAATGGATTGAGGCATGGCTGACTGAGAGAAGGGAGAGGGTGACAGTGAATGGTATTCTTTCAGATTGGGCTGAGGTGACTATCGGGGAGCTGCACGGCTCTGTGTTAGGACCCTGTCTTTTTAACATACTGTATATGTAACCTTACTAAAATTGAACATCATAATTTATGGATTACAAAATTTGCAGACAACTGTAGGATCATAGCAATCATAAATAACACAAAAGGCAGCACAATACCACAAGAGACGCTTGATCATATACAAAACTGGACAATAAATAAAAAATCTGAACTAAATATGGAGAAATGCACTATCATGCAAATGGGTAAAAAAAAAACATTTAATTACAAAATGGGAATCATACTCTATCTATAACACCTAAAGAAAGAAACTTAGGAATCACCATTATCTCAGACTTGCAGTTTAGAGCTCATTGTGATAAGGTGATCAAAAGGGCAAACCAAACTCTACATTACATTCTGAGGCATATAGGGAGCAGAAAAAGTGACATTTTGATGCCACTGTAAGGCTCCCTAGTGAGGCTGCAGTTGGGGTACTGTGCCAAGATTGGGGCACTTTATTAAAAAAGTGAGATCTGTTAACTCGAAGGGATACAAAGAAGGGCTACAAGAGTAGTAAATGGATTAAAAGGGATCACTTACATAGAGAGATTTTTTTTTTTATTTAATTGTTTAACCAGGTATAGCACACTAAGCTGAAAGCTTTTTTACAGGAGCAACCTGGGAGCACAAGGAGGTTAAGTGACTTGCTCAAGGTCACACCGTATACATGTGGAAGCTGTGGGATTCAAACCCAGGTCTAGTCTGCTGGATGTCACCAAATTTGCAGCTCAGATCCTTAGACCACTGCGCTATACTGCCTCCTTTAGATTAAATAAACTATACCTATATACCCTGCAGTATAGAAGAATCAGAGGAGACATTTGCATGCTATATAGAGCCCTAACTGACAAATCACTGTGGGAGGAGCTGGGTTTGAAACTTAAAGATTACAAGTACTGTATAATTGTAGAGGACACCCATTACAACTAGCAGAAGGAAAATGGAAACTACTGATTAGGAAAAACTGGTTCAGCCAATGGGTAGTGACGGTATGGAATGGACTACCTTTAGAAGTGGTAGGAAGCACAACAATAGATATATTCAAAAGGAGGCTTGATAACTTCTATAAAAATAAGAATATAAACACATAGGGAAAAATTGGCACTCAAAAAGGATGAAAGTCTAAACAAGCTTGTATACACCTATGAAACCTAGGATCTGTGATGACACAATAGGCAGGGAAAAATGTGCAGACTAGTTGTGCCAAACAGTCCTTATCTGCTTGCAAATTCTTTCTTTCTATGTTCTTATGTTAACAGCAAATCATGCATTACTATATGAGAATGTCATCATTTCATTCACATATGCATTGCAGACTACAGGCTGCTCCATCATGGGACCATCTTTTCTCTTTGTGGGACATCACCCACCATTATGTGTCCTTAGAAGTTTTGAGCTATGAGGGGATATGGGGCTAATGGGTGTATTGTTTTTTTTGTTTTTTGTTATTGAACTTTGGTGTTTGTGGCTTGTTCCAGGGTGTGGAGAGGTAGGAAGCTCATGATTTGGCATGGGAGTGGGATATATTTTTTATTATAAGGATACAATCATTTTATTATTATAGTGATTTGGTAGCACCCTTACAGTTAGAGTTGAGTAGTCTGTTTAATGTTAAACCCAAATTTTGCACCTTAATAACATTGGCATAATTTGATGAAATAGACCATATCATTTGGCATGAGTGGTTATGCTATCAGAGTCCCAAGATGTGGAATGTTTCATGATGGCATCTCATACAGTTTTTGACATACGTAGTGCCAAAAAATGAAAAAAAAAAACATGCTTGTTTTTCCTATACTTAACATTGGGTATGTTTTACTCTCACCTACTGCTTTGACTGTGCAGAATTTTTTCATTAAATTTTCAGAGGCTGAAGAGGCCCACGCTAAGAGCATGCCTTCACAAGTTTTGGTTCAACAAAATATACCATTTCATAGTTTTAATGATTTTTGAGTTAATGTTCAAATTTGACTGGTAAAGAAAAAAAACTATCACAAAAGGTAAAAAAAAATAACTATTGCAAAAGGTGAAAAAATATACCGAGACCGTTTATTTGCATGCTTTACTTGTCATGGGGTGAAAAAAAAAAACAGTTGAGATGATCACCATTTCTTTTTACTTTTTAAAATTACAAACATTTAAAGTACATAAAATTATGTCTTTTTTGAGAAAAAGAAATACCTGAACCTTACTAAACAGGACCTGTTTAGCTAGTTTCTGGTGTTTGTTTTTCTGAAAAGTTGCCAGAAATACATTTTTAGGGCTCCCAAAATTCAGGATGCCCAGCTTAGTGAGAGGAGCCATTCACCTGCATTGTCTGTATGAGAACAGCAGGACTTTCTTTAGTTCAGCAGCTTCTACTAGAACTTGTGCTGCTGGCTGCTCTGAGAGCAGTGGGTCACCATTTCCCTTTCTGTCTAGCGGCACCCCCACCCTCCCATCACTGTCCCTTAGTGTATATTAAATTTCCCTGTTGCCTAGTGGCAACCCCCACCCTCCCATCACTGGCCCCTCATCTATGCAATGAGTGCCTGGTGTCTAGTGGAACCCCTTCCCCTCCATTTGCCATCCAGTCATGTATAGTATGTTTCCCTGGTGTCTGGTGGTGCCCCCACCCTCTGATTGCCATCCCCTCAAGTTCACAACATATCCCAGGTATCTAGTGGCACTCCCACTCTCCGGTCACTATCCCTGCATTAATGTTAGCTGTTATAAAGAAAACTGCCCCAGAATGTTTTTTCAACCTGTAAAAAAGGAAAACGATCCTTCAATGATCTGACCCAGTAACTCAACCTTCCACTCAGCACTCATCATCCATCACCCCCACCACATGCCCCACACACCCTTACTCACCTGACCAGGTCCAAGAGCTAATATTCACTCTTCAATCGAAGACACATCTTGCTGCAGGAACCGGCAACTGCAATATGAGAAACTAAGATAAGTGTGGTTCGAGGAGATCACGTGATGCAGAGTGCTGAGTAGAAGCTCCTTCAAGAAGCTCCTGCCTCCTGATCACTAAATCGTCTACTTTGGATGTCTGAATTCCTTAATTTCCTCTGTTTGAGATTCAGTGCTGTCTAAATACTTTGGAAGTCCAGTTTGAGTGTAATTTTGGTGGAAGGAGGCTTACATGAAGAAAGCCCTGTAGAAGCACACCCCCCAGCTACTCCCGAAAAGGCCTCTAAAAAATCCAGGGCTTCGGGTGGGCCTGAGAAGCCTGATCCTCTGAGTCAACATGGAGAGTAGGAACCTTTAACGCTCACTAGGTTCCTTGAAGAGTTTAAGCACTTTCATGAGGAAATGAAAGAAATGGCAATGGATCTGAAGTCTCTTTCTCGAAAGTTAGATGAAGTCTCGCTATCTGTCTCCGACAATACAGCTCGAATTATCGCAATAGAGAAAAAGTTTGAAAATCTCAATCCTGATCTGGTCTCTATGCATCAGAAATTATCCCGTATCAAATCCAAGCTCGAAGATCTAGAGGGCCATAGCCTTTAGAAACAACATTGTGATACTCTGATTACCGGAGGGAGAAGGTGGCCAACATGTTGTGGCATTTGTCCAGAAGTTGGTGGAGTGGGTGGCCAGCCCCTCTCCTTTTGGTCCTGGCTATATTATAAAGCGAGCTCACAAGTCCCTACAGCCTAAACCTTCCCCGGAGTACTCCCCCACCCCATTATCTGTCAGTTTTTGAACTACTTGGAGAGACAACATTCTTTGCAAAAAGTAAGAGCTTTTCAAGAGGTTCACTGGGAGAACATGAAACTGAGAATACCACAAGATTTGCCTGGCTCAGTTCGCCTGAAGTGAAAAGCGTTCCATCCTATTGTTTCCAAGATAATCGTGGCAGGCTTGAAGTTCAAGATGGGATACCCAACCAGGTTACAGGTTCTTATAAATGGATCCTGGTCTAACTACAATGATCCTGCAGTTGCCCTGATGAGCCTTAAGTCTATGCTACCAGACCTATTTAAATATCCATGAGATTTTGTGCTCATAGAATGGAGAGCTGTGTGAAGCAGAGAATTAGAACTCTCATTTTTTTTTCCCTTTTTTGAGAAACCGTTCAGTGTGAAAGCGAGGAGAAATTTCCCCTGTTTTGTTTGGACTGGGGATATCTGCACAGGCTGCATACTAGTTTCCTTGGCTCCATTCACAGATCACCCAAGCTGGTTAAGGGCAAATGACACTTAGGAACTCGGGCTTGTTTACAGGGGGAACAATATTTCACATCTTAGCATTTTCTGAGTGATAAACATAATAGAGAGGGGAGTTGGGTTTTTTTGAGATTTAGAGTTGGAGTTATTTCATCTGGATTGGATTTAGAGTAGTCTTGGGCTTTCTCTGTAGTTCATTCTCACTCTGTCATGACCTGGAACTGGCCACTAGAGGACATACCTTGCATTAGTAACTCACGAAGATGCGGTCCTCAATTCTAGGGGGATTTCTCTGAATTTTCTCACTAGACTTGAATGCAGGATAGTTAACTCTCATATGGAGAGCCAGTGCACTTGGAGGTGGGCTATTTCTGGGACGACGCGTTTTTTTCTGCCTTCCCTTCCTGCAATGTGATTACTATCCTTTTCTTGACTCCTGCTCTCAGTCTGTGGTGCAGTTCACTCTCCCTCATTGGATTCCTGATCTGGTTTTGGTCCTTCTATGGTTGCCTCATGAGGCAAGGATGATTGCTGCTTTCTTTCCCATTTTTGTTGGGGTTTCCATGGTTACCTGGGTTGTGCATAGATCTCGCTGTGGCCCTTTCCTAATAGATTCCCAATAGGTTTATACTTCGGTGGGATGGTAGTGAAAGCCCAGGACTGTTCTCTCTTTCTTGGGGATAACCAGCACTGTTTTTTTTTATACGAAGATAATGGAAGTAAAAGTTTCTATTAACAGGGAGACTTTATCGGGGTGGAAGATGAAGGAAAAGCACTAGTACTGTGCTAAACTTTGCTTGACAGTTTAGAGGTTGGGGGCGGGATGGGGTATTGTTGGCAGGTAGGAGGTAGGTAGGGGGGATGGGAGGGACTTAATTGTGGGGGGATTAGGGAGGAGGGTGGGTTTTACTGCAGTAACCATGGGTGTATGTTTGCAGGGGTTACATATCCAGCGTGCTGAGCTAAATACATTAAACCTAACTACCATTACTGGATGGCTAATGAGTTAACTTTTTGTGACTTGGAATGTTAAGGGGATCAGAAAGAAGCACAAACAATACCAGGCTCTCAAACATTTAAGTTTATTATGCTCTTAGATAACTTTTTTACAGGAAACCCATTTATTAGAAGTGGAAGCTTTACAGTTAAGGAGACAACAGGTAGGATTGATCTACAGTGCCCAAGGATCTACACATAGCCGCGAGGTCATGCTCACAATTAACAGGGGTATTCCCTTTGTTTCTACACAGGTCATTAAGGATCCCGGGAGAAGGTTTATCCTTGTTAAAGGTACTCTCTGGTCTGTTCCAATATTATTTGGCAGTATTTATGGCCCTAACATACAGTAGATGACCCAGGATTTTTTATGAGACTTATATCAGCTATTCTTCCAATGCTTCCCATCAGGATTCTTTTGGGGGGGACTTTAACCAAGTACTTGAGCCTAATTTAGACAGATCAGGTAGAGGTCTGGGAGGGGTTACTCTAGGGCAGAAGGCTTTTAAAGAGCTGTTGGACCAATGTGGGCTCTATGATGTCTGGAGTGTTTTGCATCCGGATTCTAGGGAGTTCACTTTCAGGTCAATGACACATGGTTCACAGTCCCGCATTGATTACATACTTATTTCCCAGTGCTTATTACCTGGGATTAAGATTTCCTCAATTCAACCTGGCCCAATCTCTGACCATTCACTAGTGTTATGTAAATTGGTACTGCTTAATTTACCTAATAGAGAACCCAAATGGAAACTTAATGAACAACTTCTTCAGGATGCTAAATACTGTAAACTTATAAGGGAACAAATTGAATCCTTTTTTTCATCTAACCCGTTAGATAGTGCAAAGCTGGATATTTTGTGGGGGGCATTTAAGGCCTTCATGAGAGGGATCCTTATCAGTATGGCAGTTGGTAGGAAAAGGGCACGGGAGAAGGAATTAATATCTCTATTATCCCAAATTAGATCACTTGAAAATAATTTCTTGAAAAGTCCTATAGAAAAGGATATGAGGAAACGTTTAGTGTTGAAAGATAAATACTTGGAGCTACTCCGAGATAAAGCAGAATTAGCTATTATTCGTTCAAGAGCTAGTTACACCGACCAGGGAGAAAAGGTGGGACGCCTACTGGCACTGTGTATTAAGCAACAAGAATCAGTAAGATTTATCCCTCCTATCAGGGCAATGGCTGATGGATCTATAAAAGTATCTCCCACTAAAATAATTCAAGAATTTGCCCGTTACTATACAAACTTGTACAGTGACGTGGAGCATCCCCCTTGCCCTGGGAGTACAGAGAGTTACCTGAAAGATTCACATTTGCTCCTTCTCTCTGATTGACACAAGGACTTTCTGTTGCTCCTATTTCTCAGGAAGAAATTGCCAATGTTATTAGTGAATTGCCAGCAGACAAGGTCCCAGGCCCAATGGGTTTTCTTCCTTATTTTATAGTTTTTCCGGACCTTCGACTAAACATAGAAACATAGAAACATAGACTTTGATGGCAGATAAGGACCGCTAGGCCCATCTAGTCTGCCCATTTCCCTACCTACAGGATAGGCCGCAGATCCTAGTTAACCAACAGCCTATTTCTTCCTTACCCCCACAAGAATTGCCTTATGTCTGTCCCATGCATTCTTGAATTCTCCCACAGTTTTAGACCCCACAACCTCCTCAGGAAGGCTGTTCCATGCATCCACTACCCTCTCTGTGAAATAATACTTCCTCACATTGCCCCTGAACTGCCCTCCTTCTATCTATAAATTGTGTCCCCTTGTTCTTGCAAGTCTCTTTTTCTGAAAAATGCTACCCTCTTGGACTTTGTTGATTCCACTGAGGTACTTAAAAGTTTCTATCATGTCCCCCCTCTCCCTTCTTTCCTCAAGGGTATACATATTAAGCTCCTTTAGTCTCTCCTCATACGGCTTCTCTTGCAGACCCTGCACCATTTTAGTTGCCCTCCTCTAGACTGCCTCTATCCTGTCTATGTCCTTGTGGAGATGGGGTCTCAGAACTGGACACAGTACTCCAGATGGGGTCTCACCAACTGTCTGTACAGAGGGATAACAACTTCCTGTTTTCTGCTGGTGATGCCTCTCCTATACATCCCAGTATACCCCAGCCCTCCCTACTGCCTTCTCACATTGCTTGCCAACCTTAAGGTCATCTGATATGATTACCCCCAGGTCCCTTTCCATTTTTGTTGTTGTTACTTCCTCCCCACCCATTGTGTATTCTTCCCCTGGGTTCTTGTTTCCCAGGTGCATTATTTTGTGCTTCTTTGCATTGAATCCTAGCTGCCATACTTCTGACCATTCCTCCAACCTTGCCAAGTCCCTTTTCATCCTTTCCATGCCTCCTTGTATAAGGAAACTACTAGTTACTACCAGTACTACCAGTACTTTGTCACTTATTTCAGCATATTATAGCTGGGGCAGAGACTGATTCCCACCTTTTGAGGCTTTGATTGTCCTGCTCCCCAAACCAGATAAAGATCTTGAGCTGGTTCAAATTTTAGGCCTGTTTCACTTTTAAATCAGGACATTAAAATTCTCTCCAAAATATTAGCCAGTAGATTAATGGTAATTCTTCCTGAGTTGATAGGTATAAACCAGGTAGGTTTTATGAAAGGGCGTTCATCTTCTGACCACTTACATACCTTATCACATGTCTTCTCGGCTACCAGGGATGCTGAGTTCCCTGCAGGATTGGTCTCCCTGGATGCCGAGAAGGCATTTGATCGAGTGAACTGGAACTTTCTGTTCCGAGTTCTGGAGGCTTTTCATTTTCCCTCTCTGTTTATCTCCTGGATTGCCACACGCCACTGCAAGAATTTCTGTGAATGGGGCATTCTCTAAGCCCTTTTCACTTAATTCAGGAACTAGGCAAGGATGCCCCTTATCTCCTTTGTTATTTAATTTATATTTGGAACCTCTCATTGAGAATATTCTTAATAATATTTCTATACAAGGTATTAGAGCTGGGTAACGTGAAATTAAAGTCACTGCATATGCGGATGACCTGCTGATACACTTATCTCACCCTGTATCTTCGGTTCCGGCTTTGCTAAGTGAAATAGCTAGATTTAGCAACCTGTCCAACTACAAATTGAATGCTAGTAAATCCCTATTTTTTCCACAAAACCATAACATTTTCAAAAATGACATTAGCCCCTTTGGTTTGTGTTGGACTTCCAGGTCATTTTAGTATTTGGGTAGTAAACTTTCTCGTGACCCTCTAACATGGTTTAAGGAAAATCTGGATTCTTTATCACAGTCTATAGCTCATGACCTTGAGAGGTGGTCCAAACTTCCTATTTCACAATGGGGCCAGATCAACATAATTAAGATGAACATATTTCCTAGAATCTTCTATCCACTATCTCTCCTTAACACCTTTGTTCCTTTACTCTGGTTTAAAAAGACTCATGGTGTTTTCACTATATTTATCTAGGCTGGCAGATATCCTCGGTTGGCTTATCATAAACTGGCAGCCCCGAAATTGGATGGGGATTTACGAATTCCCCATCTGGCCATATATCACTGGGCTAGTCACCTTGCTAAATGCTTGAGATGGGTATCCCCTGGCCCAGAAAAAGAGCAACTGGTTTGGCTTAGAATAGAACTGGATGCAATTAAGTCCAAGAACTTGGACCCTCTTACATTATTTTTCCTTAAGTTTCCCCAGGTACGCATGACCAAAGAGTGCCCCATAATAATGACCTCTTTAAAGATTTATTCTCAAATGTGTTCATTTCTACAATATTCCCCTCATCAGGACATGGCCCAGTCTATTTGGAACTCCCCATCATTCACTATTAATAAGAACCAGATTTCCCATCAATGGTTGTCCCAATTGGGAGATGGGAAGCTCTTTTCTTTTACGGATGGAGAGGGGCATTGGTTATCAGTGGAAGATATTGTCCCGGATTCCCCCCTTTTCCTTCACAAAAACACAGAGACCATTGTTTGTTGTTGTGCTCAGATTGGCAATTAATTTATTTATATTCATAAATCCATATTCCATTTCCTTTTCTTTATTATCATATTTCCATAATTTCCATTTATTTCCATCCATATATCACTCTCTGATTATCCATCCCCCAGGCGAAAACCTGGGTGCCTTCTTCTTCTCCTTTTCTGTTAGGTAACAGTGAAAACCGAGACTGCCTTCTCCTTCATCTTCTTCTTCCTCTTGTGTTATTCCTTTTTCTCCCCTCCGCCCCCCTTTTCTCCCTGCCATCCACCTTGGCAGTCCATCACCATATTATCATCTGCCCTCCATTGTTTGGTAGTCCCAAAACATTTTCCCACCTGCCATCCACCTTTGGCAGTCCATAACCATATTATCACATGCCATCCACCTTTGGCAGTCCACTGTCCTACCGGACGTGTTTGTCATCCACCTTGACAGACCCACCATACAGCCCCGAATTGACTGTCTTTCCCTCATACTCCATCTAGTAGGGTGGGTGGGAGGAATCAAAATTCCAGCAAAAAGTGGCTGAGGCCCCCTTGTGCTGTCACTTATGTACCTCCCTTCTCCCCTCCCCTTCCTGCTACCTGCCCCATTGTCCTGGCTCTTGGCCTCCCTTCCTCTCTCCCTCCCTCCTTCTGAGCACCAATCCTCCTTAAGGAAGGAAGCGGTGCTCCAGGACAACATGGTCTGCCCCTTAAAGGGCAAACTCCATTGTCCTGGATTCTCCCCTTCCCCTCACAAAAACACAGAGACCGTTGTTTGTTGTTGTGCTCAGATTGGCAATTAGTTTATTTATATTCATAAATCCATATTCCATTTTCCATTTCTTTATTATCATATTTCCTTAATTTCTATTTATTTCCATCCATATATCACTCTCTGATTATCCATCCCCCAGGCGAAAACCTGGATGCCTTCTTCTTCTCCTTTTCTGATAGGTAACAGTGAAAACCGAGACCGCTTTCTCCTTCATCTTCTTCTTCCTCTTGTGTTATTCCTTTTTTCTTCCCCCTCCTGTCCCCCCCTTATTCCCCACTAGCCAGTCTCCAGCTTAAGTTGGATCACTGGCTTCCCCCCAGCTTAGGGTATCACTATCCCTTACCTCAGGGATGAAAATACCTTCTCTCTCTCTTTTTTTTTTTTATTATTTACCAGCTTTTGCCTGTTTCCTCCATTCCTCTATGAAACCCATTGTTTCCATGTTGAACATGTCTATTGCTATATCTGACAAGTGTACCTCATCTGACCTGTAGAAGTCATCCACCCATTCTTCTACTCCCCGCAGTATCACCTGTCCTCCCATCTGCCTTATGAATGTCCCTACCCATCTATTCATCTTTCTCCTGGCCGTCTCCACCACCCTGTGGCTGTGTTCCTGTCTCCATACCCTTCATGGAATCATATCCGACCAGGCAAGGCATACTTGAGGCCACCACTGTCTTATTGCCACTAGGTCCCTCTTTATCTGTAAATATGTGTGCACCCATGGTCTGCCTGCCAGGTCATTGCCCCCTAGGTGTATTATGATTAGGTCTGGACTGGGCCAATGTCCCTTGAGTTCTTTCAAAGTGGGCAGAAGCTGTGCCCATCTCATCCCCATAGGCTGAGCCATACCAACCTACACTGTCTTACATCCTGGACAATTGTTTTCCCCCAGTTTTTTTCTCTGTTCTCTTACCAGCCCAGTAAATATAGGAATGGCCGCAGATCCAGACTTCTGTGCTCCTCCCTCTACCTATGGGGTGCAAAGAAAATTAATTAATTTATATATACTCTCAGTGTCCTCATTGTACTATCCCACCACCATATTATTATCTATCCCTTTTTTTTTATTCCAGGGCTCTGATGTACCTTTTATAACTGGCTGACTGCCAGCACTCTTTTTCCAAAATACCCTTCACGGGTTCACCCATCGCTGCCCACTGTGAGGCCACCCCAATCTGTAGGGAATGAGATGAATAATTAGCTGGGTCCTCCCCCAGAAAACCCATGCCCTTTTTCAGCACTGCAGTAATTTGATAGCCGGTGACCCTTTTACCATCACCATGCATGAATAGCTTCCCCGTCCTGGTTACCTGCTCAGGTGAAAACCCAGGGTCTGCACTGGGCATATCGCAATCTCTGACCGCCTCTTAGTGTTATCATGCACCTTGCCCCTTTTGGTCAGTCTTGACCTTCTTAGCTTGATTCATATTTTCTTGTCCCCAACTCACATCCTCCCATTCCACACCTCCTTCCTTGTCATCTTTCCATGGCCTACCACTACCTCACTCTCATAGCCCCTGCAAACATTATCACATAAATTGTGTTAAATAGCTGGGCCTCCTCCTTTGATTTGCATGTTGCAGGGAGCACCTCTTTTAGCTTTATTAGCCACTGCTCCCCTATTGACCTCCTATTATCCCCTGGCCCTCTTTTCAACCTGCCCCAGCCCTGCATCATCCTTCTAATGATTTTGTTGGGTCATTCCATCCTTTCAGGCTGCAGATCATACTGATCCCTGCCAGATAAACCCCCATTGTGGCATGAGCAGTCCCTTTCTGCCATTGTTCCACCGTGAACATTCCCAACTGTTCCTCCGAGAGTGGCCTACTTACATCCATCTGGTGTTCTGCCCTGAATGTTTGAAAAACCCTCCAGGCCCCATCGTAGGCCCTCAGAGTCTGAGGTGCCCATGAGCTGTGAAACAGCAGTTCTGCTCCTTCCTGCCAACGTCCCAGATGTTTGTTGGTATGGGTGTTTTTTGTTCTTCCACTGCTGGTGCCAGCTTCTGGAAATGGTCCAGCTGCAGACAGGAAAGGCTGTCAGCCAGGGTATTGTGTACCCCTTCTATGTGTTGTGCTCTGAAAGACATGTTCAGCTGCAAAGCCCTTAAAACTTACTGTTGTACTACCTGTATGACTGTATCCGATTTGGCTCCCCTGTTGTTTAGTGCATCAACCACCGCTCTATTGTCATACGAAAATGTCACCTTCTGATCCTGTAATTCCTCCCCTCAAACCAAGGTACATGCTCATATGGGCATGATCTCCAGTAATGTTATATCTCTCACTTTCCTGTCCTTCACCCAACTGACTGGCCATGGTTCTGTAAACCACCTTCCCCTTAGGTAACCCCCCATGCCTATTCCCCCCCTGCTACATCTGTGTAGAGGTCAAGGTCTGTGTTGTACACCCATCCTCCTGCCAGAATGAACAACCATTATACTCCTTCAGGAATTGTTCCCATATCCTAAAATCCTCCCTGACACCTCATGTCAGATCAACCCAGTGATGTGGTCTGGAGACCCCTGCTGTAGCTCTGGCTAACCTCCTTGTGAATGCCCTCCCTGGTCCTATGGCCCTGCATGCGAAGTTCAGGTGCCCCAGTAGCTGCTGAATCAGTTTTAGTTGTATCCTCCTCCTGCTGGCATGTACCCATATTAGCTCCTTCAACCTCCTTACTTTTTTGTCCAGTAGCCTAAACACTTCACTTGTGGCATCTATCTCTATCCCAAGGAATTCCATAACCTTGCTGGGCCCCTCTGTTTTGTCTGGTGCCAATGGGACTCCCAGCTCTTTACACAATTCCTGAAACTTACCCAGCATTCTCTGTGTCTCTCTTTTGTGCTTCCCAATGAGGAGAAACTCATCCAGGTAATGGATGACTGACCTATAAACCATCTTTTCTTGAAATATCCACTGCAAACATGTGCTGAATGCCTCAAACGTGGCACATGCTGTGGAACACCCCATTGGCATTGCTTTGTTGAAATAATACTGTTCCTCACTCTTAAAACCCAACAGGGTCCAGTCTTCTCTCCTGACTGGAAGCAGTGTGAAAGCGGACTCAATGTCTGTCTTTGCCATCCATGAGTCTCCTGTGGCATGGATTATATGGACTGCATCCTCTAGTGTCACGTATGTCACCCTACTATCTTCATCACTGATAAAGTCATTCACTGACTCCCCTTCTGGGTAGGACAGGTGATGGATCACCCTGAATTCCCCTTCTTGTTTCTTGGGTACCAAGCCCAAAGGTGATATCTGCATGTTTTCCAATGGGGGGGGTGCTAAATGGGCCCTCCACCGTGCCTGCTGCTTTTTCTTTCTCAGTCTTCTGTCTTAGCATTTCCTCTTTCCCTTTTACAGACCCCAGGTTGCTTGCCTCCCTTGTTTGCCTGTGTCCCCCAGACTGCAATGAAAACCCTGTGTTAAAACCACATAAAATCATGTCCTGCATGCTCCTGTCAGGATATCTGTCCAGGCAAACTGTCCATGCTGTTAGGTTGATGGGAGTTCTAGCCATGTCAAATTGTTCCTTGTTGTGCCACCTGCCCCCTTCCTGGCTCTCCTTTCTTCCTGTCTGACCTTCCTTTGCTTCACTGGTTCTGGCCCTCTATTCCCGTTGCCCCTGCCCTCCCTCCCTTGTTCCATGTTTGCCCTTTAAACCCCTGGCCATCTCAAAAAAACTGTTGGCCTGACCCTTGCCCCCCCTGCCCTTGTGCTCCCTGTGTCCATGTTGTTCTGCACTTGCTTGCCGGGTGTACCCCTCTGCATTTTGAACAGGCATGTCGAAAACGACACTGAGGCCACAAGCATAAAGCCCTGTTATAAGCCCAGAAGCATCTCTGCAGCGTAAAAACCCTTTTGTTCCACCCACCCTCGGGTGTGGACTGATCTGTTACATAATCTGTCCATAAATCTATTTGCTTGGTGTCCCATCTTACATCCCCGAATGTTGCCATTCTCTGTCGAAAACATTCATTGTATTATATCCATCCTACCCCACCCTTTGCTTTTGCTCTCCATATTATCAATGAATAGGTAATGAACGGGATGCCTAGCTCCAGCCTCTTTTCCAGAATGATGGCTGAAAAAATGGCAAAACCTAGAAACCACCCATCCCAAGTCTTTCCTTTAGTGAACTTGTCATCCTCTTTTCTTCCTAAGAGCACTATGGCCGCTGCCATCTCATTCTTACCTATGCTCTCAGTTTCTTCATATCTGGCCGCCACCTCCCAGCTCACCAAAGCAAATATATCCACATATTCTCCTTTCCATATTTTTTCTTTCGTGGCCAATGGCACATGTTTGCCTAATCTCATCCCAGGTGCACCTACCTATCTTGTACCTCTTCCCTCTCTTTTCTCTCCCTTTACAGTATCTCCTGGTACCTCCTTTCCTGTCCTAATTTCCACCAGAGTGGATTCCATCTGCCCCAGCCCTCCTGTCCCCAGTGCCACCACAATTTGCCCTATATACTCTTTTACACTACCACCCACTGCATTGGATGTGTTACCTGTAACCTTTTCCTGGCCGTGCTGCCTGGAGTCCTCAAAAGGTCCCCTTGCTTCTTCTTGTGATTGAAGTGGAGGTGGAGGGTGAGCTACTGGGGTCTGCAAGCTGAACCTCCTGTTCTGGGCTTCATGTCTGGGTTCCGCCGGGGAGGTTCCCCTTTGACCTGGGGTGGGTACTGGCATCACCGAGTCCACCGGCCGTGTGGGTACTGGGTCGACTGCCTTGGCAGGCCCCGCCATCACTGGTGCTACCTTAGTGGGAATGTGTAGCCCTTCAGCTGGCCTCTTCCCCTTGCCACCTTTTTCTGTACCCACTTTTCTCTTCTCCCCGGGCCTCCCTGGTTCTTCCCCCTCCACCAGTTCCCACATTTTGTTTGCTTTTTCTGCCAGGTCAATAATAGCCTTGTAGGCGTCCTCCTTCAATGGCTTGCTCTTTTTGGGTGCCATGTCTGTCTTATCTGCTCTGTGAAGACAACTATAGGAAATGAAAACACGGTTATTCATATATCTGTATCTCCAGTATGCCTTTCTCCTGTCCGTAGTGCCACCCACCATGCCAACACCAACTGGGGCCACCCATAAAAGGACCCCCCTTCCCACCTGGCAGGACGCCATCTTCTTGCATGGGTCCACCCCCCCTGTGACCCCCTCACTATGTGGGATTAGCGACGTGTGATGCCACACCGTGAGGTCCCTTGTCTACTAGCCCTCCTATGCACCTGGGCCCTCCCCCCTTTGCCTGCTTGCTATCTATATAGCTCTCTCTTTTTCTTTTTTGAAGCTTCATAAGGAGCCATCTTTCAGACTTTTGCACCCCGGACCTTGTGGACCAAAGACCGCTCCCACCACACAAAACCCAGTCTCAGCTCTTTTTTTATGCCTCTCTGCCTCCCTCTGCTCTCCCCTGCCATCTAATGGAGCCGCGACCGTCCGCTGCCCTCCCCACAAAACCACCTCCCGCCTGGGCAATGCCTGCTCATATGCTCCCCTGGTATGCCCTCCCAAAGAAGCAAAACCTTGGAGGCAGCCACCAGGTTCTTCTCTCCCAAGCCCCAGCTGATGCGCTTGTGCAGATATGCAGGCCCACACAGTAAAAAAAACTAACTTACAGAGGGAACAAACCCCTATAGCACCCCTCCATGCAGCGTGTGATGTCATGCCACGAGGTCGCCATTTTGTATTCTCCTTACCCGCCCTTCCGGGCCTCTTCTAGACTGCAAACGGACCAATACGCTGCAAGCAGTGCCAAGACAAGAAAGGGGCAAGCCCCCAACAACCCACCACGTGGCGTGCTACATCACGCCACTTGTTCCAAAAATGCGCTCTCACTCCCTTCCTCTCCGTTGGAGCCTCTATAAGCCTATTATTTAGGACCCCAATGAAACAGGCCCCAAACATGTCACCTGTGGCCAAACAAACAGGTAAAGAACTATCACCTATATACCTACTCAAAACCCTGGTCATTACCCCCCTCAGGCAGTGACAGTAGCCACCCCGCCAGGCAGCCAGCTTAAACAGACCTCACCATGACCTCAGCACCGTCCCCTCCCCATGCCATCAAGCCACAGTCCCAGATTGCTCCCTCACTCACCACCTCAAGGCCTAATCCTGGCCCACCCATCCCATGAGCAAAACAGCCTTAAAAAACCGCAAGCCACCCCCCCAACAAAACCCCTCATGACCCCAGCAACGTGCGATGCCATGCCACGGGCCCTGGATTTCCCCCTCACTCCCTCTCCTCAAGGTCCCCTCCAGGACTACTAACTTTCACTGGGATACATCCCAACCGGCCCTAAAGGCAGCAGAAACAGCCCAAGACAAAGGGGCCACCTTCAGTATGAGCACCGCATGGTGTGTGACGTCACACCACTTGGCCTCGGATCGCAATCTCTCTCGCTTTTTCCTGGGCCTCTTCCAGGCCTGCTACTCCCCAGAGCACTGGCTTTCACTCCAAATGATTAGTGCCTGTGCAACTCCAGTGATTAATCGCTATTACAGCCTTCTTCTGATGTAAGCTCTCATAAACTCTTAACATGCCTGCCCTGCCCTCATTATAAACACGCTGACCATGCTTTTATGGCTGCACAGTGCTATTCCAACAAACTGGCTCTTAAAATAACTGCTGTCTCGCTCTGTCCTCTAACATATTCCATACTCCAAACTAACTGCTGCAAAGATTTTTCCTTTTTTTTAAAACAACTTCGCTTCTTTTCCCAATCAATTATCGTAACCTTATCTTCTTCCCCTTGTGACCAAACCTAAAAAATTATTGCCAATCCGACGTGCTGAAGTTGATATGAAATCAAAATTTCAGCAAAAAGTGGCTGAGGCCCCCCCTTGTGCTGTCCCTTATGTACCTCTCTTCTCACCTCCCCTTCCTGCTACCTGCCCCATTGTCCTGGTTCTTGGCCCCTCCCCTTCCTTCTCCCCTCCCCTTCTGAGCACAACCATTCTCTAAAGGAGGGAAGGGGTGCACCAGGACAACATGATCTGCCCCTTAAAGGGCAAACTCCATTATTAAGAAATTTCTCATTCCGGTTTCCTCTCATTTCAAAGTTATATAATTAAAACATTTACTTGTAATTACCTTTGGTAATACTCCTCTCTCCAAGACCATCACTTCTCGGATACCAGTGGTTTCCCCACTCTCTGGATCTTCAGGTATAATTTCTAAATTATATCAGGTTTTGTTCTATAAAAAATATGGGGGTCCCTTTGGGCCTTTGAGATTCTGGAATAATTTTTTCCCTCAACATTATTTGGATTGGCACTCTCTGTGGAGATCATGTCATAAATTCATTTCTCAAGACAGACTGCTTCTCATGCAATATCATATCTTACATAACTTATATTACACCCTGGTAAAAATACAGAAGTGGGGCTACCTGAATTCCAACATATGTAACAAATGTCTGCAGGAAGAGGGTACACTTTTCCACATGTTTTGGTCCTGCCCTAAAATCTCTTCCTTATGGGATTCAATTAAATCTTTCCTGGACCCCCTGCTGGGCGTTCATGAATACTTCACTCCCAAGATCTGCCTGTTAGGGGACTTATCATCTATTAGAGTTAAGGCACAAAAGTTTCACATTTCACATTTCTATGATTGCCTTATCAGCTAAGAAGCTTATTCTTCACCATTGGAAAGATAGGTCCCCTCCATCTGTCCAGGAATGGGTAAAAGAAATTTTGTATAATCTGCACACAGAAAAAGTGATTGCTAGTCTCTACAATAGAATGGCAGCATATACTAAAATCTGGGATCCCCTTCACTCTCTAATTTCTCTGGGTCAAGTCTAAGTATATCTCAGACTATATTGTTATGTAAGATCTTAAGTAAGGAGCTTGGCATTGATGGGTACTAGGTTGGGTTACTGCAGAAAGGGGAGGGAAGGGTGGGTTAGGCAGTTATTCCTTTACATTGTATCAGAATGTCATCATCACTGTCATTTAAACTGTCTTTTATTGTGGAAAATGTATTAATAAACTTTAAATTGAAAAAAAAGATAAGTGTGGTTCAATGTATTTCAATGAAGTTTTCAGCTCTGATACATAATTTTGTTAGTGTTGCATATTTTGACCCCACATTTTCATCATGATCTTTTTGGGACCCTACCTATTCCATAATGGCTGTGGAATTGTGCAAATCAGACACAAAAGGCAGTCATAGGAAGGCTGAGTCAAAAATTAGGAATCAAAATATTTAGAAAAGATATTGAGAAAATAAATTGATTATATATCTATGTATAACTGTAACACTGATGAATATTTATGTCATGTGTTTACCTAATTATACCTAAATGTACTTGTCTCATGATGTGGAGCCTTTGTAAAGGAGTCCCTGACTCAAAGGGTTGTAATTCTGATTTCTTCAATAAATAAATAAATAAATACCAAAGTTGTGAATGTACGTTGAAATTTTGCAGTGTATGATCATAACTTTGGTAATTTTACATATTCTGACTCCAAATTTTCACATCACCTTGTGAACCTGACAACTGTCAGTTTTCAAATCCTGGCCAAAATGTATTTTCACATCTGTTGCACAGAATGATATTGTTGATGAACAAGATTACCTTTTGGGTGGGTTTTGAAAAATGTCTCCACCCTTGTTAATGAGGTGGGGCCATAAGAAGCATACATTGAAAATCTGGGGTATAAATGTTACAAAACAAAGTTATGAATGTACATTGAAATTTTACAACGCACGCAAATGACTGGTAAATTTAAATATTTGCACCCTAAATTTTCAGCATTGCCATTTTTTCACATAGGTTCATAGGTAATACGAGCAGGTAGGTCCGTAGACCCATTATTGCTCACCACTTTTCAGTGGTTATACTCATATTTTCTGTCACCCATATATTGATCCAGGGATAATTTGAAGGATTCCATATTCTTACACATAATTATAGACTCTGGTAGGGTGTTCCATACCTCTACTACTCTTTGCAAAAAACATTTCTTTCTTTCATTTGTTTTACATATTTCTCCTTTAATCTTTATTCTATGGGCCAGATATTCAAAAGGGTTGCACCGTGCGCAACAGGGTTGCGTATGCTCAAGTCCTAAATTGTGCCATTCTGCGATATTCAGCAAGAGGCAGCTGCACCACTGAAAACAGGCTGAGCAACAGCGCAATGCAAATGAATGCATGCTCAACTGGAGTGGGAGGAACCATGATAAACTGCACAGCCGATATTCAGCGGGCTGTACAGAAGTGTCTGAAAGCGCAACCCCAACCCTCGCCGCAGGACTTCAGGCCAAAAAAAGGCAAGTCGAGGGCCACCCACAGGTGAGCTGCTGTATTGCAGGGCACAACACAGCAGCTGCCACCTGTGGCTGGCTAACTCAGTCCCTGTGCCCCTCAGCAGCCCAATGCGAGCATAGTGTACTCCCACCCACCAGCCCGATCCGGGCATCAATATAGCTCCCCTCCTCCGTTCACATCCCTGGTGGTCCAGTGGACCAAAATGCCCGATCGTGGGCGAAAGTAAACTGAACCCCGAACATCTCCCTTGTGCCCGATCGCGGGCAGTAAGTAAAGTGAAACCCCCCACCGAACATCTCCCTGGTGGGTCAGTGGACCGAAATGCCCGATCGTGGGCGGTAAATAATTGAAACCCCCAAAACATCTCCCTGGTGGCTAGTGTCCCCCACCCACCCACCCATGAAGCCCACCACCCGCTCCCCGGCGGCGGTGGCAGCATCCCCTGCCTGCCACCCACGCCCGCCCGACTGACTGCCAGGCGGAGCTGCCCATTGGTGCAGAGCAACAGCCAATGGGCATGCAGCCCATACAGCGCAACATGACAGTCCAGATTTGTGAATGAATCATTCACAAATCTGGACTATCGAAATATGCTAAACTACGCGCCATTGGCTCTTGCTCTGCACCAATGGGCGTGCAGCCTACCGGGCAATCGGTTGGGCGGAGTGGCGGGGCAAGCAGGTGGATGCTGCCACCCGCCCGGCTGCGGGGAGGCGGGGTGGTGGGGTTTCATGGAGTAGTGGGGGGGGGCACTAGCCCGAGGAGATGTTTTGGGGGTTCAATTTACTTACCTGCCCGCGATTAGCATTTTGGTCCACTGGACCACCAGGGAGATGTTCGGGTGGGGGTTCCGTTACTTTCTGCCCGCGATCGGGCACAAGGGAGATATTCGGGGGGTTCCGTTTACTTTCTGCCCACGATCGGGCACAAGGGAGATGTTCGGGGTGGTTCCGTTTACTTTCTGCCCGTGATCGGGCATTTAGGTCCACTGGACCACCAGGGATGTGAACGGGGGGGTTATCAAACATACTGCCCATGATCGGGCATTTTGGTCCACTGGACCACCAGAGATGTGTACGGGAGGAGGTGGGGGAGCCACATTGCTGCCCATGATCGGGCTGCAGAGTGCGTCAGTCCCCGACGGCTGCTGTCTGGTAGGGCGCCAGGCGCAAGTCCTCGGGGATCGGCGCACCTGCATGCTAATGGAATGCAAATGGGGCCATAATCAGATGCAAATGGCCCCCCCTGCACCTTGCATGAATTATGGCCCCATTTGCATGTCACCTTTTGAATATCTGGATTTTGCGCGTAGGCGTAATGGTATATGCCACCGCAAGTTGAATGCTCCCTCTGACAACTTCGGTGGCATAAGATCACTGCACCATGCACAGTGGCTGTGTTTTCAGGGGGTGATATTCAAGGTTGCTCAATAGCGCAACTCCGCTGAATATCATCAACCACCCTCTTAACTATTTCTGCGAGTGAAGGGCTTGCGCCTCAGAATGGCACAGTTTGAATATCCAGCCCCATGTGTACATGCATTCTTAACAGATACTTGCAATGTTTAGCCAATGGTTTCCCATCATTAACAATCTCTGGATGCACGAAAAACCAAACATAGATTATCCCTCATTCTTCTACAATTCATTGAGTATAGGTTCAAATCCTTTAGTCTATTACTATAACTCTTACCATATACTGTATTCATTTGTTTGGTTACTCTTCTCTGTGTTTGCTCAATCAATACTTCATCCCTTTTGTATTGTGGTGTACATAAAGATGAATAATATTTGAGATGTGGTTTCACAAGTGATGTGTATAATGGTACAATCACAAATGGATTACAGCTCTTAATGTTCCTATATATGTTCCTATATATGCATCCTAATATTTTGTTTCCTAGTTTCACTTTATTTCTAATGTGGGAGTCAATGGACAAATCATTTGTTATGATTAGTCCTAGATCATTTTCACTTTTTGTTTCCCCTAATAAAATACCATTTAATTCATATGTGAAATTCTGATTTCTAGGACCTAAATTCATAACTTTACATTTGTCCAGGCTGAATTTTAACTTTTTCTTTTCTTCCCATTGCTCTGTTTTAAAAAGATCATTCTACAGCATATTTGCTGCCTCTTTGTCGTTGATAATGGCACCGACTTTGCTGTCATCTACATATTTACCCAACCAGGCCCCTCTGAAACTGACATTAATGCAACCACAATATTGAACAGTGTTGGCCCCAGAACCGATCCCTGTGGCATGCCATTAGCCACCGCACCCCACTCAGAACAGAAACCTTGTATACTAACTCTTTGATGTCTGTTAGTCAGCCATGATTCTACACAAGCAATTGTGTTATATGGAAAATGCAAATGTACTAATTGTTCTGAGAGAAACTTATGAGATATATAATCAAAAGCGTTAGGATAATCCTAGAATATTATACCCACAGGCAGTCGCTTATCTAATGCTGTACTGACCAGTTCAAGAAGACATGATCTTCCTGTACTAAAGCCATGCTGTGATATATCTGTATACCAATATTCTTTTATATGCCTGGTTATTTGTTCTTAAACTCTCCAACATTTTGCTTAAAATAGAAGTAAGGCTGATTGGTCTATAATTTTCAACCATCTTTTTATCATCTTTTTTATGTATTGGTATAATAGTGGCTTCTCTCCACTCGTTAAGTGTCTTGCCCTCGGTCAAAGATTGGTTAAACAACATAGTGAGAGTTCCCACTAATTACCTATATAATTCCTTAATGAATTTAGGACTTATACCATCTGGTCCTGCTGGTTTAATCGATTTTTAATTTTTGAATTTTATCCAAAACATCTTTTTCTGTTAACATTGATATTTTATCAGGTTCTTCTTTTCTACCTATCAGTATATTTTGCTGTTCCTTGGGTTGATATATACTCATAAAATAACTATTTAATGTGTTAGCAATATTTTGTTCATCATTTATAACCCCTGATACTGTTTGTAGTGGCCCTATACCCCTCTGGTTTCCCTTAAGTGATCCAACATATCTAAAGAATGTTTTTTTTAATTATCTTTTATAGCTGTAGCTATTCTTTCTCCGGCCTTTTGTTTTGTTTTCTTAATTAATCGTTTGGTTTTATTAGCTTCTTTTTTATAATTTACCCAGTTCAATGCCGATTGTTCATTTTTCTATTTTGAGTATTTTTCTTTCTACATTTAATGCTAGTTGTTATTGTTTTTCCCCACCATACTGGCGTTCTACATTTCTTGTTATATTTAATGGTCTCTGGGACCAATTGTTTAATACAATAATCAATTTTAGATTACATTTTTAACCACATTGTATGCATGTCTGACTTGTTCAAATCCTTTTCCCTATTCCACTTACATAAAAAATGTCTAATTGATTTATAATCAGCCTTATTGTAGTTTTTAGTTTTGGTTAATCCTCTAATGCTATTTAATTCCCTGTGTGCCACTTAATGCCCAGTTCCACAGTCCTCCTACCCTCAACGGTACCCCAGCTAGGCACTTTCTGCCCCTCTACCTTTGTGATGCATTGTTCTAATGGCTATGCTATGTACTGTTTCTCTAAAAGCCTAGGGGATGTCTTATACCCCCCATGATGCCCCTTGGGCCTGTATGTACCCAATGCTGTGTGACCCACTGTTGTTGCATCTATGCTAATCCCTACACTATGTACTATTGCTTTAAAATCCCTGGTTATGTCTTGTTGTTTTGTTCCGTTGTTGGAACATGTTGCTCTGGTTTGTAATGTTGACTATGTATTTGTCTCATGTATACCTTGTAATTTTCCCCGGTCACACCTGAAAATAGGCACTAGCTGTCTAGTGTGCTTACCCAGTTACCAAAAGCAAATAAAAAAATTCCTTTTTTCACATGTACCATTATTACATTATGATCACTATCATCAATAGGGTCCAATACAGTAGTGCTAATTACATTTGAATCTAAATTACTTAATGAGGTCTAATATGTTATTACTCATAGTTTTTGTTGTTACATATTGCTCCAACCCCTTTTGAGCTATTATTTCTAGAAATTTATTTTCTTGATTTGTAGACCCTAGTAAAGTATCCCAATTAATAGTAGGGAAATCGAAATCCCCAAGTAAACTATAATCATCACTAATTATCATACAGTCAATGGCCACTAAAAACATATTGCTATCATCTTTATTTAAATTAGGTGGTCTGCATCCAAGGCCTAAATTTATACCACTTGTATCAGTTCCAATTCTTACCCCCATTAAGTCTATATTAGTTGATACTATTGATTGCACTGATATTTCGTATGCTGTCAAATCATTGGCTACATATATAGCTATTCCTCCACTTTTTTACCTTTTCTGTTTTTGTAAAATACATTATAACCTGGAATATCAACCCCCCAATCACCACCATTCATCCATGTTTCTGTTAAAGCAGACACCTGAATTTTATGGGGGTATAACATTGTTTTTATTTCATTAATCTTATTTCTTAAATGTCTCACATTGGTTAGTAGTATATTTAACTCCCCTACAAGTTTTTTTCTACTCATACTTCCTAATTGTATATTTTAGTTTTTAAAATTTGTATTATTCCCTTTGTGTGCTTTATTTTTTCATTAACGGTATATGTACCAGTATGCGAGTCCCTTTCCCCCAATACCTCAAGTTTAAAGCTTCTTTTATTTGTTCTAAAAACAATTGTCCCACTACATCACCTCCTAACCTGCTGAGATGTAACCTGTCATAACTGAACATAATACTTTGATTTTCGAAAAGCTCCCAAGTTATTATGCTTCTAATGCCCCTCAGTAGACTCCATTGTCTAATCCAATTATTCATTTTTTTAATTTTGATATTAATCTTATTATTCATCCTAGGTATGGGTAAAATGTCTGCTATTATTAACTCACATTTATTTTCTGTAATCCTTCTTTGAATTTCAAAGATGGCATTAACAATGTCATGTATTTCTGATTTTTTTTTTTTACATCATTTGCCCCTATGAGAACCAGCACCAATGAATTCTCAGGTGTTTCTGACATTAAATCTCCTGTAATGGTAATCATATCCCTTATGCCAGCACCTGTAAAATAACTACTAATTACTAACTGTTTACTAATTTTTGTTGTAGTATGGTCAGTATAACGAATGATTGAATCACCATGTATATATACATTTCTATAGAGCCTTTTAGGTTCTATAAGTGCTGTATCAATTTGTTCATTCATAGCATTTATGTCCATATTTTTCCAATAATTTCCTTGACCATCCCTAATATATTATCAGTTTCTATTTCAATATATTCCATTAATTGTTGTGAAGTTGAGTAGCTGTTATTAATTGGTATCTCAAATTGCATTGCCCTTCTCCTCTTTTTAGTTTTATTTGTCTCCATGGGAATTGATTCCAATTCATTGTTTACATCTCCATTTCTTTTACCTGCAGGCCCTATTCCTCTCTCAGGCAGACAATTCTTAATATTTACCTGCTGTTTACTAACATCTTCATTCTTAAAACATTCAATTTGTAATTCTAACCTCATGAACATGACAACCATCATTTTTCAACACCTGGCCAAAATGTGTTTTCATACTTATACCACAGAATGACATTCTAGCCAAGATTTGAAAATGTTCACATATCAGGTTCATGAGGTGGGTTCATAACAAAGTTATGTTGAAACTTCAGGGTCAAAATATTAAAAAGAAAACACAGTTATGAAGGTACATTGATATTTTTCTACATACTTTCATAGGTTTTGTAACTTTTGACATCTGACGCTGCACAGTATGACAGGTCAGCAGGTACCTGCACTTCCATAGGCCCTGCACATATGCACCTGTTCATGCAGGTCCCAAAGTATCTGCATGAATGATGATATGATTCCACTATATCAAAAAGAAGGGAGATTCTTTGCAAAAAAACTTTGTTAATGTACAAGCTAGGGTAACTTAATGCCACAAAAGTAGGGAATTTTTGGTGTCAGGGTTCCAACCCTATCTCCCGACTCCCATCCCAAGCAGCAAAAACAAAAAACATTAGAATTTTGGGTCCCCAGAGTCTTGGTGAATCAGTGGTGAGGTCTTCCTTGGGGTTGTCAACTCTAATGCTACCCCCCTTTCCACAGCCAGTACCTTCCAATCTAAAGCACAAGGCACTGCTTCATAATGATACACTCTTCAAAGGTAGAGAAGTATGTTTTGTCACAGGTTGCCAGCACAATTTTGTGTACATTTCTTGTGAGACATTGTTTGCTCATGGAATGGGGTGGGCCTGAGGGGTTGACAACCACAAGGAAGACCCCCACCACTGATTTGCCAACACTCTGAAAACCCAAAACCCTAATGTTTTTTCTCCTTTGCTGCTTGGGTGGTGCGATGTGGAGTTAGGGTTGGAAACCCTAATGCCACATTTCCCTACTTTTATGATGTTAAGTGACCCTGAGCTGTGCATTAAAACCATCTTTTTTTTGCAAAGAATAATATGTGTGTGTGTGTGTGTGTGTGTGTATGTTTATTTAATTATATCAAGTTTCTCACCAGGTAAAACATACTAAGCCTAACAGCTTGGGCTCATTTTTCGAAGGCACTGTTTGATTGATGCATGCTGCACTGAACCTCCACCTGTGGAAAACACTGGTGCACCAAGGACCTTGTGCAAATTTTATAAAAAGCAGATTCCTGGTGCCAAACTCCCCAAGTTTGCTGCAATGTGACAGCTGTGCCAATAAAATGGTGCACTGGAGGAGAATGTCACAAGCTGTGAGATGGGCTTGTGGCAGCAGCTGCCAATGATGGTAAACTGAAGGCTGTTCATCCTGGTGGCTGGTGGGCCATCCAGGGCATGCCCTGCCTTGCAGTGGGGTGGGATGGGTCAGGCAGGGGGGAGGGAAATTACAACTGCCCCTGAGTTGGCAAGGGCAGGGACAGTGTGGGACTAGGTTGTGTGAATGCACCAGTGCCACTATGTGGAGGTTACTGGCTGTCACCTACCATGGACAATGGGTCACTTCAATGGTGGTCTGGCAGGTGTTGGGGATGGTATAGACACCTTCCTCAGGGGCACAGGGGCACCCCCAGCTAGCGAGTGGTGTAGTGCAGGTTAGACTAACTCCAGGTTGGTCTAACAGTAGGGTCTTTGTACCCATTGGGGACTTCCAAAATCTTGAAAGAGGAGATATGACTGTCTTGCCATTGCACAAGCCCACCCATCCACTGTAATGCACCAATGTGGAAGTTTCAAGGATGGTGCATATCCAGTTGGGGCAGGTGGTCTCCCCAGTATTGCATGATCTCTTACAAAATCAGAACTGGAGCAAGGTGTAGCATAAGAAGCCCTTTGTACCATTTCTGTGTGCAGCAAGCCCCTTGTGCCAATCACAATCTTTTCAAAAACTGGGCCCCTTGTTTCCATATCTATTCTGGGTGGAAGGAGCTGAGTAAAGTGCAATCAGTTACATCAATAATGTAACAATTATAATATAAACTATTAAATAACAATACTAAAATACATGGTAGACAATTAAGAGAAAGCACAGTGATCAAGTTGTACAAAATATGGCATATCAAAAGCAACGGTTCATCAACATGCAATTAGCAGCAAAATGTGAGGAAAGGGAGCTAGGGAGTGCAATGAGAACAAGTCCAAAGGGGGGGATAGCAGACCAATGAATCACAGCAGAAGAGGTAGGAAGTAATATGGGGGGATGAGCAGTGAGATTAGCCTAGGATCAGTGGCTATGCAGGACTGAATAGTGAATTCACTCAGAAGGGATTGTAATGCTAGGAAAGAGAATACAACAAGAAGTATGTGCTCACAGGGGTCTTGAGGGGTAGGAGGTTAGAAGGTGGTCTGGATAGGAGGTTATGTAATTGCCGGGTGCAGTTTTGTGTTTATGGTATTTTTGTTTTTTCACAGGCAGGATTCAGATTTCTATTCCACCAGCAAAATTCTGGTGATATTTTGATTTTGCTTCCATGCAATTTTTATGAAATTTCACAAAATTGGCAATCAGGTAAGGAGCGGCAATCAGGGGGCGAGGGTCTCCTATTTTTAGTGAAGGGAGCCCTCACCACTGCACCAAGACATCACAAAATAGCAGATCTTGGTGGCTGAATCAGGGCTTTAGCCAAAGCCAATCTGAGGTGAATCCGTGCCTCCTGCCTCCTCAACAGCCAATCCGAGGCAAATAGCACTCTTTCTTCTGTTAGACAAAAGGGAGGTGGGGATTTAAAACCACATCAAAGGTTGTGAGTGGTGATCAGGTGAGGAGTGGTGATCAGGGAGTGAAAGGCTCCTATTTTTATTAGAGGGCACCCTCCCCCCCTGTACCATTGTGTCACAAAAGAGTGGAGCTGAGCAGCTGAATCAGGACTCAAGCTGGAGCCAGTCAGAGGTGAAACCATGCCCCCTGCCCCCTCAGCAGTCACTCTAGGGTGAACAGCATTCCTTCTGCTGCTTCAAAATGAAAGAGGCCACCAAATGGACCCCAGCACTGCAGACCCCTGAGCAAAGGATTAGCATGACAAGGACAGCACAGTGGAGTCTGTCCACAGAAGCCAACTGAAGGAGACAGCCAGCATCTGGGTACTCTGCACCACAACAGGAAGACAGGAGAGCATTGGAAGAGTAAAACAAGGTCATCAGAAGGAAGAAGAAGGGGACTAGGAAGTGCAGCCTGACAACTATGCTAAGTGTACTCTAAAACAAATGTTGCAGCTCACACTGCACAGGAAAGGGGAGAGTTAAGGGCACACAAAATCTAGGGAAAAGGTGAAACACTATCTATGATAGGGGTAAAAAAGGGTTTTGGAGTACGCAAGTAAGCAAAAACAAAAGCAGGCAGGGTAGTAAATGGATATGCTGATGGTGGTGCAGTGCAGTGGCTGTGGGGCAGCAGTCTTCAGGGAGACTTTCTGGAAACTGTGGTGTTGCCCCATCTACATGCACCTCTCTGTGCCGAGGGAGGAGGTTGCTAGATTCCAGGCAGAGCTGACCAGGGCTGACAGACCTCCTCCTCCACCCAGGAACCACAAGTTCATCACTGCTCCCTCAAAGGGTGTCAAGGAGGAGGAAAAGCTGGACTCTGGTTGGCTCAAAAAGGGTGAGGGTGTTGGGACAGAGGCATGTCCCCCCTACATTACCACTGTGCAATTTATACACTGCCCTGGCAGAGTGGGACTGCCCTATGAAGGCACCCGTTGTATTGACCAGGGATGATGTATGGGATCTCCACAGTGGAGTCCCCAGGGAGGGTGGCAGAGGACCCAAGAAGTGGAGGAAATGACTCCTGGTTAGGGACTCGACTGTAAGGGGGATAGATTTGGGGGGCAGAAAGGGAGGGGGAAAAGGAGGTAAGGTGCCTACCCAGTGTCACAGTTCAGAGATATGGGAAGCGGATGATGAGGATTGCTTGGGCAACAGGATGGGAGGGAGAGTGGGGTGTCATTGTCCACCTAGTGACTAATGATCAGACTAGGGATGAGGTTAGGATAGTGCAGAAGGAGTTCAGGGAGTTATGGAGGAGTCTTAGGCAGGTAGCATGCTCAGTGACCTTTTCTGAGGTATTGCCTGTCTATGAAGGGGGAGGATAGGGTACTCCATACCAAGCGCTTCAAGCAGTGGTTGAAGAAGTAGTGCAGAGGGAAGGATTCAGCTACACTGGGGACTGGGGACCCACCTGGAAGGATAAAGGCATATACAGGGGAGATGGCCTGCATCCATCCAGGAGGGCTGCCCATGTTCTCAATGAATGGTTTAAATGTTACCTTGGTGAGCATTTAAACTAGCTGAGGGGGTGGAAGAAGGAAGCAGGGAGACAGAAACTGCACCCTCCCCCCGCAAGCTGAAGTAATGAGTAGGGAAAAGCCTAATGGAGGCAATTCCACAAGGGTACCTGATAACAAGAAAAACAAACTGGTAGACATGAAGAGGGATGGGAATGAGGGCAGAGGAGGTAAGCAGAAAAGACAAAAGGGAAAAAGAAAAAGTGGGGGTTGACAAGCAGGATGGTAACATAATTTGGGAGGCTGTGTGTGCAAATGTTCAGAGTCTGGGAAATAAAATCCCAGAGCTAGTGGCCATCATGGCAGAGGCTGACCTGGACACTGTCATCATTAATGAGTCATGGTGCAATGACAACCATGACTCAGACATAGACAAACCATGCCATAATTTGTTCAGTTAGTACAGGGTGGCTAAGAATGAGGGAGAAGTGACTCTCTAAGTAAAAGGAAAGCATAAAAGTAATAGAGGTGCATGGAACACAGGGAACAGCAGAGGTACTGTTGATCACCCTAGAGTAGGGAATAGAGCTGCTGTTTGCACTGGTGTGATCTACAGATGTGCAGCATGGAAGGTGGGAGATGGATAAAGTTCTGGTGGAAGGCATCCAAAAGATGGCAAATAAGATGAAGGTGCTGCTGGTGGGGGAATTCAATCTGCTTGATGTAGATTGAAGCCTCCCAGCTGCTGCTTCAGCTAGGAGCAGTGGCATCCAAGACTCCCTGCAGGGGGCACTCCACAGGCAACTAGTAAAGGAACCCACTCATGAGGGAGAAATATTCAACCTGGTAGTCAACAATGGGGACAGTGTTACATACATCACAGTGGTGACCACCTGGGGACCAGTAATCTGTATGGTGTGGTTCAATATAAGAATTGTGGCAGAAGTGAATCAAACAAAGGCAAGGGTCATCAGACTTTAGGAGGGCCAGTTCTACAAAGATGGATAAATGCCTCAGGGATGCCCTGGCAGGCTGAGAGGACTTGGGTAGAGTGGAGGAACAGTGGACAAAACTAAAAGCAGGGATAGCAAAGGCAACAAACCACTGTATCAAGCAATTAAGCAAAAGCAAGAGGAAAAAGAGATCACTATGGTTCTTAAAAGAAGTGGCAGGTAAGGTAAGGTAAGGGCCAAAAAGTCAGCATTTAGGAGATATTAAGAGACAGAGAGAGGGGGATAAGGAGGTGTATCGGGAAAAGCAGAGGGAGGCAGTGAAAGCAGTCAAAAGTGCAAAAGCGCTAACAGAAGAGGAGATAGCTCAGGCAGTAAAGAAAGAGGACAAGACATTTTTCAGGTATGTAAGCAAAAGGAGAAAGATTAGAATAGGGATTTAAGGCTAAGGAGGGAAGGGGGTGTCTGTGAAAGGGGAGAAGGAAAATGCAGACATCGTGAATGAATGCTTTTGTTCTGTGTTCACAGAGGAAAGGAAAGGAGATGGACTACAGATAAAAGGCAAGGGAATCGAAGGAAAGGAGATGGACACTAGTCCATTTACAGAGTATGGAGTCATGAAGGCACACACAAACCTGAACGTGGACAAGGTGATGGGGCCAGACAGATACACCCAAGAATATTGAGAAAGCTCAGAGAGGTACTTACTGCACATGTGACTGCACATGTGACAGTCCTGTTCAACCACTCACTGGAGACGGGAGAGGTCCCAGAGGACTGGTGGAGGGAAGATGTAATTCCACTTCACAAAGTGGTAGCAGGGAGAAAGCTGGCAATTACAGGCCAGTCAGCCTGACTTCAGTCGTGGGGAAATTAATGGAATCATCACTGAAGGAAAGGATTGTGGAATATCTTGAATCCAGTGACTTGCAAGATCTGGGGCAGCATGGACTCACTTGGGGGGGGGGGTTGTTATGTCAAACAGATCTGGTAGAGTTCTTTTAACAGGTGACTAGAGAATTACATCAGGCAGGAGCAGTGGATGTGGCCTTTCTAGGTTTCTGTAAGGCCTTTGACAACATTACACATAAGAGGCAGACCAGGAGTAGGTCCAAAGGTGGAAAACTGGGTAAGAAGATGATGGGGGGATAGACATAAGAGGGTGGTGGTAAGCATAGTTCACTATGACGAAAGGAGGGTGGCCAGTGGGGTACTACATTGATCGGTATTGGGACTGGTCTTTAATGTCTTTATTCGTGACATTGTAAAGGGGCTAGAAGGGAAGGTAGAAATAGGGATTTAAGAAAGCTTGAGGAGTGATCAAGAGTGTGGCAACTAAATTATAATAATATTTTGTATTTTATTCTTCTGAATATCAAGTAAATCTCCAAGGTACAGCATCAATATATGTGCACTTAAGTACACCACAGCAAAAATGTTGGATTCACTCCATCGGTGTAATGAACTCACCTTTTAAAAAATTATATGCATATATATCTTAGTACCACTGCTTTTAACCATTTAAATCAAATTATAATTGTAAGCTGACTCAAAGGGCTCACCTTAAAAGGATTTAAACTATTCTTTTCAAATCACTTTATATGTTCTACTCTGTATTTACACCCCCAGTCTGGAATAATAGAAATGGATAAGAACCATGAAGCTTTCATTTAAAATAAATAAACATCACATCAGTTTTCCAATCTCTCTCATGAAAAACATCAGTATTCAATTAATTGCACATGTACCACTTGAAAACAAAAATTCAATATAAGTTTATACTGCAAGGACCTGAATTGTAAGCAGATTACACAAACATCAGTTCATATAAAAGTTTCAAAACACATCATGTCTTTCAAGGCTTGCAAATGCATATTAATTTCCCAACTGGTAAATAGCCACTCCCTCATAATTAGTTTTCTTTTCTACTGAGGTGGCTGTACTGGAACTTCTTCTTTCCAACTAAATTTCAATGCAAGGGGAGTACAAATCATGCACTTGTGGTGCAGAAACTGAGAGATGGAGTACAAAATGGGGAGGTAGTACTGGTGAACACTGAACAGGAAATAGACCTTGGGGTAATCATATCTGATGATGTAAAAGTGGCCAAACAGTGTGACAAATCAGTGGGGAGAGACAGTGGGATACTAGGGTGCTTAGGAAGGGGACATCACCAGTGGAAAGATGGAGGTGATGATACCACTGTATAAAGAACTGGTGAGACCTTGCCTATAGTAGTGTTCAGTTCTGGAGACCATATTTCCTGAAGAACATAGACAGAGTAGAGGCAGTCAAGAGGAAGGCAACTGAAATGGTGCAGGGTCTGCATTAAAAGCACTATGAGGAGAGACTGAAATACCTCAATATGTACATGCTGAAGGAAAGAAGGGAGATAGGGGATATGATAGAGACTTTCAAATACCTCTTGGGCATAAATAATGTCCAAGAGGGAAGCATTTTTCAGAGAAAAAGATACTCAAGCATAAGGGGTCATGATATGAAGCTGCAGTGGGGTAAGCTCAGGGGAGATGTAAAGAAGTACTTCTTCACAAAAAGGGTGGTGGATGCCTGGAACAGCCTCCCAGCAGAGGTGGTGGGGGAAAAATTTAATGGAATTGAAGAAGGCATGGGATAGGCATAAGGGAACCTTAGTGGTAAGGAAAGGGTGCAAAAGCCAGCGATCATGTAGGGTCTGTGGTGCTGCAGTAGGTGGAGAAAATGGGCAGACTAGGTGGGCCATGCAGTCCTTTCCTGCCATAAAATTCTATGTTTCTAATGCCACTAAAATTTCACAAAATGTCAACAAAATTGTGATTTCAGTTTTTTCAATCTAATTTAACCCTTGGATGGCCATGGACTGATACATCAGTCCAAAATTCTGATACGTTCTAATTCTGTTGGCAGCCTAAGGGTTAAAATGGATTTGTTCAAATTACACCCAGTGTGGTATGATGACGTTTCCAACGTCCACATAGAAGTCTTCCAAGTTTAAGAGCTGTGTAGTTAAAGGGGACTGACTTATAAGCCCCCAAACATTTGGAAATGTAAATAGTACATTTTACAATTATGTAATCTGAAAGTACTGACATTTGTCCAAATTGAACCAGTTTGGTAAGATGACTTTACCAAGGGGTTCATACATAAGTGCACCACATTTCAAAACTCTGTCTTTAAAGGTGACTGAGTTATAAGCCTCTAAACATTTGGAAATTTTCAAATTAGTAGTAGTAGTAGCAAACATTTTTTATTCATTTATGTATACAAAATTAATTGGATTATTGTTTTGAACCTAAGCTAATTTTCAGTGAGATCCAGAAGTTCAAGTCCAGTTACTTTTTCATATAAATTCATCATATACACAAATACTAACAAAATGCAATAAAATATACACAGATTCAGTAAAGTGCTACAATTACACCATCTAATGACAAACATGATTAAAGTCATAACATAGTACATTCCTTTCTACTCTATCTGAATTCTTCATATCATTTTAATTGATTCTCTTTTACATATTCTAAGTACCACATTTTTTATCAATCTAAATTTTCCCACTTATGGGTCTCAGATATTGTGGTAATTTGTTCCACAGAACTGGGCCAATAAATGTAAAATGATTCCTTCCCACCTCGGTTTTCCTTGCAGGCAATGTACATTCCAAGCCTTCAGCTGATTTCAGACCATGTAATGGGGTTTTAACATGAATAACTTCCAGGGTATAGACAGGAACTTTCCTCAGAATACACTTAGCCATGAATAGCATAGCGTTTAAAACTCTTCTTTCTGACAGAAACATCTAGTTTAATTCCTTGTACATATCTATTCTGTGGGTCATTTTTGGTACACCTAAGATAAATCTACATAACTTATTGTATACAATATCCAGTTTATGTAATTGTGTTATATAGATACATAGATACATAGATAGTGTCGGCAGATAAGTGCCTATGGCCCACCCAGTCTGCCCATTTGAGCTTGTAGGTTCAGTTTATGTTTTCCTAGAAATCTGTTGCCCCTTACTCCTGACCTCCAGAATTAATTTATGTCTATCCTATACATTCTTAAATCATGTGATTGTCTCAGCCCCCACCACTTCTTCTGGCAGGGTGTTCCACTTGTCCACCATCCATTTTGTGAAGAAATTTCTTCTCCACGTTTCCTGTGAATCATCCTCCCTCCAACTTCATCCCATGCCATCTAGTCCTGGAACATCTTTTTTGCTTAAAAATAGTGTATTCATGCACCCTGCTCTTCCCTGTAAGATACTTGTATGTCTCTATCATGTCCCTTCTCTACCTCCTCTCCTCCAGGGAGTACATATTCAATTCCTTCAATCTGTCCTCATAGGACTTGTGATGCAATCCATGTACCATCTTTGTTGCCTTCCTCTGAACCTTCTCTAGCCTGTCTATGTCCTTACATAAGTAAGGTCTCCAGAACTGTACACTGTACTCCAGGTGGGACCTCACTAATGTTGTGTATAGTGGAATTATTATGTCCCTTTTCCTGCTGGTGAAGCCCCTGCCTATGCATCCCAGCATCCTATTTGCTTTTCCTGCTGCCTTGTCACACTGTTTCCCGACATTGAGGTCATCAGAGATGATAGGACCAAGATCTCGGTCCTGCTTGGTGCATGCTGTATCCTCACCCCCAACTGATATATTGTGCCAGGGTTTTTGTGCCCAATATGCATTATCTTGCACTTCTTTGCATTGAATTTCAACTGCCAATCCCCTGGCCATTCATAAAGTTTCTTCAGGTCCCTTCTCATTCTGTCTACACCATCTGGTGTATTTACCTTGTTGCAGGGCTTTGTGTCATCAACGAACAGTGAAATTCTGCCTTCTAGGTCCTGTGCAATGTCACTGATGAAGATGTTAAATACTACCAGTCCCAGCACTGATCCCTGTAGTACCCCACTGGACACTTTCCCCTCTGTGGAGTGACAACCATTTACCACCACCCTTTGTGTCCTACCACCCAGCCAGTTACCCACCCACCACACTACTGTCCTGCCCACACCCATGTTCTTGATGCTCCAGCATGTACTAAATTTCCATATTCAAAAACAAGTAATACCATAACATTTACAGTACAATATGCTTTCTAATCTCAGTTGACATACACTTTCTAGCTCTGTATAGGGATCCTAAATATTTTCCATCCTTTTTTTATTGTTACATCAATATGAATATACCACTTTATATGATTGTCCAAATAAATCCCCAAGTATTTGTAATTATTAACTTTTTCCACTTTAACCCTTAAGATGGGTTATTCTCCTCAGGGATCACCTTTTATCCTCTGTGAAACATCATTGCCTGTGATTCTTCTGCAATCAGAACCAATTGTGACTTTTAAAGAAAGTCCTGTAATTGCTCAAAAGTCTTTGTAAGAGTTGCTGAGTAGAAATTACAGACAACCCCTTCACATATATAATGGTATAATCAGCATAGAGGTGGTACTCCACCCCCCTGCTGAGAAAATAACAAGTCATCCACATATAAATTATAGAGTTCTGGTCCTAATATAGATCCCTGTGGCACACCCGAGATGGCCATTTTCATACTGGAGGACCATACATTGATGGTCACTTGTTGCTGTGTATTCTCCAGATAATTTCTAAATCTTTTTATGGCCATCTTGGATAAACCACAGGATCTTAGTTTGGACAGGAGGATGCTGTGCTCCAAGGTAACAAAAGCATTGGAAAGATCAACAAATATTGCTCCCACCGACATCCCCCTTTCCAGACCCTCAGCAGTATCCCCAGTAACCTTTAATAGAGCTGATGTAATTTCATGTAGTGGCCTGAAACCTGATTGTAATTTATTAAGAATGTATACTTAATTAAGAAGTCATGCAATTGTTTTGTCACTATTTTTTTAAACATTTTGAAATGATTGGCAATAGACAAATTGTTCTGTAATTTTCCAGTTGTGTCCTAGACCCCAGTTTATAAACAGGGACCACCCAGGCCATTTTCCAAATGGTTGATATCTCAGCATAGGTAAGTGACATATCAAATAGATTAGCCATCAGCTGTGCTAAAGTGGGGGCAGTTAACTTTAGTAGGACATTTGGTATACCATCCAAACCACCTGCTTTATTTGTTTTCATTTTGAGTAGTAATTATTTTACTTCCTTGCCTGTTACTGGGGCAAATTTAAATTCCTCTTCTACCCCCTCATATATATTACTTCTACCTTGTCCTTTCCTACAGAATTGTGTTTGAGGTGGATTTCTTCTACTATTTAAACTAGACTTCAATGCATCTGTTCACATATTAACCTTAAGGGAATCAAACAAAGTCCTAGAGGGTAGGATCTTTCAGAAATATAGATGTGCAAAAACAAGGGGGGGGACAATTTGAAGAAAGAGGGGGGATGGCACAGAGGTAATGTGAGGAAGTATTTCTTCACAGAGAGGGATGTGGATTAATGTAACAGCCTTGCTAAGGAGCTTGTAGTGTCAAAAACAGTGTAGGAATTCAAGAATGCATAGGACAGACCTAAGGCAATTCTAGGGGGTGAAGGTAGGAAGAAGTAGGCTGCTGGTTAACTAGGATCTGCAGCTTATCCATTAGGTAGGGAAATGGGCAGACTTGGTGGGCCAAGCGATCCTTATCTGCCATCAAATTCTATGTTTCTATATTTCTAACAAAAAAGTAATTTAATTCATCCACCACTGTAGTGCACATTTCCACTTTATGTCCTTTTATCATAAAGTAGTCTGGATAGTCCACTTTCTGTCCCACTTGCAGTTTGTTCATTGTGTTCCTAAATGCTCTTGAGTTATCTGTTACGTCTCTGAAAAGTTACTCATTATAATATACTGGTCTGGCTTTCCTCATTTCTTTGATGTAGAGATTTTGCATTTGTTTATAAGTACACCAGTCCATGTTCTCTTTTGTTGTTTTAGCTCTTTTCCATGTTTTATCTCCAATTCTTTTTATTTTGAACAACTTAAAGCCATACCATGGGGCATTTTTTGATTTAACCTGCCTAGCATTTATAGTGGCATATGTATTACAAATCTGTAGAAAATCTTTCTGTAACAGATCCCAAGAATTGCTCACAATTGGAATGTGGTCCAACCTTTCCCAGTTATACCCTTCCAGGTCTAACATGAATTTTATGTAGTCAAAATGTTTATATGACCTAGTATATATCATTTTACTGGGGGCCCTCATTACTGTTTGCTTTCTTATATAGAAGATTAATTGATGGTCAGACATTGTATCCAGTAATACTCCACTTGCCATATACTTTTCTGGTTTGGTAGTAAATATTAACTCAAGTATAGTTGATGAAGTTGGATATCTTTACATTTCACAATTATGTAAACTGCAGAATTTTATGTCCCCATAACTTTAAAACTAGAGAACAAAATATCACCAGTTTTGTTACATTTATTGGCCATACATATTAAGCTTTGAGGCCACCCCCATGGTCCAGCAAAAGAGCATCACTCTGCCATGCCAATGACCCAGGTTTAGAAGTGAGCCTGGGAAGTCACATAGGGAGTAGGGCTATGCGAACCCCTAAATGAGTTCCACCAAGTTCTACTTGGTTCTACCAGGTAGAACTGGTAGAAGTAGGTTCTACCTTTTTCAGGGTAATCAAGTGCTCCCCCCACCGATAGCCAATCACCGGGCGATGAACAGTTGAATTCCCTGGTGTCTAGTGGTCCCTACCCATTGCTAGCTGATCACTTGTCCAATGTATAATTATTAAATTCCCTGGTGTCTAGTGGTCCACCCCCCCCCACCAATAGCTGATCACTGGCCCAATGAATAATTAAATTCCCTGGTGTCTAGGGGTTACCCCTGATAGCTGCTCACTGGCCCACTGTATAATTAAATTCCCTGGTGTTTAGTGGTCCCTCCCCCCTGCTGATCACCTACCTGATGTACAAATAAATTTACTGGTGTCTAGGGGTTCCCCCCCACTAAAACAGGCAGTGGCCCCCACCCCACTCCCCCACACCTCAACCCTGAGTGGGTGACCAGCATAGTCCTCCCCTCTCCACCATGCTAGACACCTGACTGAGCTGTCAATGATTGAGCACAAACTTTTACAAGCAACCACTCGTTCATTGACAGACCACCAGCTTGCCCTCCTTCATTGGGCTCTTTGAGCTCTGCCAGGGGTGCAGACAAGAGTAGAGGATTGTTCCAGTCACTGGTGGGGGGGTTGTATGGGGAATAGCATTGTGGACCCTGCCATCCCCCATCCCATCCCCCCTACTTGCAACTGGAGCAACCTTCTGATCTTGTCTATGCCCCTGACAGAGCTCAAAGAGCTCAATGAATGGGCAATTAATGAATGCATGTTTGTACAAGTATGCATTCATTCACTGACAGCTCAGTCGAGCCATTGGCATGGTGGAGAGGAAGCGCTATGCAGGTCACCCACTCAGGGTTAAGGTGGGGGGTGCGGGTACCACTCAACACCAGGAAATTCATTAATTGTGCCTTATGCTGGCAATTGCAGGTGGGGCCACTAGAAACCAGGAAATATAATTGTATATCATCCAGTGATCAGAAGGGGGAACCGCTAGATACCAGGGTGTATAATTATACGCTGGGATTTAGTGGTTCCTCTTTCCAAGCACATCAATTGTGCCTTATGCTGGCAATTGCAGGTGGGGCCATTAGAAACCAGGAAATATAATTGTACATCAGCCAGTGTTTGGAAGGTGGAACCACTAGATACCATGGTATAATTATACACTGGGTCAGTGAGTGACTATTGGTTGGGGGGGAGTGAATCACAGTTCACAAAATATAACAAAGAATTTGTGGGTGTTTTCAAGCCTTCGAACAACTGGGGTTCAACCTTTTTTGTATTTAGTTTGAACTGAACTTGTTGCCCTAGTTGGGAGGCAGAACATGGCTAAGGTAGCTGTCGTTCAGCAGTTCATCTAGACTCAGTAAGGTTGATAGTTGGTTGGTTTCAGCAACACAGCAACCCTTGTGGCTGGGCCAGGGAGCTTGCTCTTGCCATAGGGGAAGCGGTGCATGTAAGAGGCAAACAGAGGCACTGCCCCCACCGGGGGGGGATGAGAGGGAAAAAATGTTAGAGAAAAAAATGGTAGCCAACTGAATGATGGCTGAACTGATCATGATCAGGTTATAGCCTGTGAACAGGGTATATCCTTGAAAAATGAGTTACCGGACAGAATAAAAATCAATATGGTAAAAAAAAGAAGCTACATGTGTCACAGTTTGAAGATACAGAGGGGGCAGCTCAGGGGCAAATTGAGGAAATATTTCTTCATAGAAAGGGTAGTGGATGCATGGAAAGGCCTTCCTGAGGAGATTGTGGGGTCAAAAACAGTGGGGGAATTCAAGAATGCATAGGACAGACATAAGGCAGTTCTCATAGGGGGTAGGAAGAAATAGGCTTTTGGTTAACTAGGATCTGGAGCTTATCCAATTGGTAGGGAAATGGGCAGACTGGGTGGGCCAAGCAGTTCTTGTCTGCTGTCAAACTCTATGTTTCTATATTATATGTGTCAACTCTCTAAACTCTTGCTCAAAGGCTGGTCAAATTATAAGCAGTCATAAATTCCAAAATAACATCAGTAATTACAAACTTGAATTTCATTAGCTTTTGTGAAATTGTGAAATGGTGTGACACTTGTGTTGAAGCCGTGCACATCCATTTTGCCCAGTCATACACTTGAGTTGCCACTATAGAGGAAGGTAAAGGCTTAGTAAAGTGGCTATAAGGCAGCATTCATAGGAGGCTGCATAATAAAACTATAATGATACAAAGTGTCTGGTCACTATCTTGCATGACAAAACATGACAAACAGTCATGGACTTCACTGTGCACCAACCTGCATTTTTGTAATATGCCAGATAACCACTACAGCTCACTGACTAAATGACTTTTGGAAGGACATGCACAGTGCAGCATTGTTTCTATACAATGCCACCTGCTGACTCTTTAGCAACCCTGTGGAGAACAATACATATTTTACTTTTTGAAAAAGTGGCACCAAGTGGTACCCAGACTCAAACCTTACAACTAGCTGTGGATTAGTGTACTGTGACAGATGTATCTGAATACCTTTAGTCATGATGGAGCATGATGCTGGGTATCACTGTCACAGGAGTTTTGGAACGGTATTTCATAGTTATGACACTAGTACAGGTAAGGTGATTCAGTGTTGTTAGTACTTTGTGAAAGATAAATTCCATAGTTTGAATTCTAGTGGAATTATTTATTATGCATCCATGAATCTTTAAGCAAATGTTCCCACTTTATCATTTTTAAAGTATCCCCAATTAACATTTAACGTACAAAACCATCCAGCTTAATTAGATTCCAGGACATATTTACTCTGGTACATATGACAGATCTTGAGTGTATGTAGTACCTACAATAGCAGCAGAGCTACACACATCCAACTATTTGGCTTTCTGATTCTGACCTAACCACCTCAGTCAGTACTGACTGCCTTGCTTCTCCAGTGTTTTTGAATCTTGTAGCACTTTGCTTAACATTACATGAAAAGCAGACTGGATGGACTAGACATTTTCCCTTGCCTTACATGTGTCAGTGCTCCAAAGGATAACTTACAGGAAAAGGACTTCAGAAAGAGATGAAGAGAGAACTGCCTGGCTCCAGAGACATTCCAGTGATGTAGGGTGAAGAACTGAAGTCAAAGTACTGGAATTCAGAGTATACAAATTATCACAGTGATTTGGTGATTTACTGTTTTCCTGTGAGGTATGAGAGATGGCTGAGTATCTGGACCAGAAGTTTGGCAAAGAAGCTGTTGGACTTTGAACTGCTCCCCTTACATTCGATGTCCCTAAAGGCAAGTGGAAAGGTAAGACTTTTTTACCTTATATAAATCAGGACCAAAAGGCCTCAGATATTATTCTGGGCCTACACAAGATTGGGTTAGAACCTCGTGGAGCGCAGATAACAATTACAGTAACAAGCCATTGAACCTTGATTTAACTCTGCTGGCTCTTGTTATAAATATATTTGTGTGTCAGATGCCAAGGCTATGAAAATGCCCATTCTGAAACTATTTGGACTTCACTTTGATGCTAATAAATCATGGCCAACTATAGATATATGTTAGTTTTTTTAAATATCTTAAAACTGCCTAAGGATCAGCTGGTGCTGATTAGAGAGTGGCCAGTACTAAAGAGATGCTATTTAAACTCTAACTAGGGTTGCCACCTTTAGAAGAGGTGAAAACCGGACACTAAACCACACCACAAACTCCTCCCCAGCCCCACCCCTTTTCATGACTGATAGTACATTGCTCATCCTCCAAAACCATTTGTTATATCAGTGAAGACTAATAGAATAGTTAAATATAACACTTAAGGCAGCAGTTCAACAAAAAATGTTAACATACAGTATCTGATAAATTTGCTTTTCTAGGTTCTTCCTACTTATTAGTTAATTAATTTATTCACATTGCTTTACTAGATAAACATACGGGATAAAGGAAATCTGATTTATAGATATGATCAGTGGAGACAGGAAAATACTGTAAAGAGTATACAATTACAGTATAGTAAACAAAGTGTGTGTTTCCTGCAACATGTACTTTATATTTTTCCTGGAACCAATTCCTTGTCAAGTCCACAATACTATTTTGAAGTCAAAAAAAGTGAACATACTTTTTACGAGAGGGAAACAACAATTTTATAAAAAATAATTTAAAACGTTTAAAACTATCAAGATAAAATAAGTTGATCAGCAAATAAAAGTGGAAGATAACTGAATCTTTTACTGTTAGAAAAAGTAGGGTCAGACTTTTTGCCCAGCTTTGCTGCTGTTCTGCTTTTGAGATGCACAGTGAAAGAGTAGGTTAAGTACGCACTAATGGTCTTAATTGCCATACTTTATACCTCCAGGATTGATGGTTTTTATAAAGAAAGGGCTGCAGTATATTAACAGCAGAACTTGTCTGTAACCTGGAAGTGCTGCTGAAATGATGAGTAATATGACAACATCTGTTTCAAAAGTATGTGAGCATTCAAAATGGCTCACAAATCTGACAATCACTGAGCAAAACTGGATTACCTGATAGGAACCCTGAAAACCAGATTACCTGGTAAAAAAAACCTAACAGGTGGCAACCCTAATTTAGGCAGACCACATTTGACATCATTATTTAAATTTCAAAGACATCTCCTATAGATTATCTCTGAACATGTTTCATGGGGGAATTTTACCTTTGAATCCTAGTTCAAGTTCCAGAGGGTTTTTTTTCAGAATTTTAATTATTTTGAGCATGTGACTTGATAACTTCACATCTGTATGAATAAGGGTTTAACTAATCTACTAAATTTAAAGTCTCTATTACTTAGGAGTGTTGCCTATTTAGTGGTGACTCTGGATTAATAGCCATGTTCAGTAAGTGATTACAAGATTAATGTTCACAGTCTCAGGTATGAAATAGTAAGTAAGATATAATTTTGGAGAAGCCATACAGTTCATGATGTGTAAGCACAAAGCAGGACAGGACCACAAGATAGTCAACTACTTGTTGGCAAGTGACCATCAGATTAATTCTTCCAAATATCCTTCAGATGCAAAGAGATTCAGTTGGCCTATCCTGGCCTAAAAGGAAGGTGTTCCTTTCAGAGGGAGTTAGTTCAAGGGTCTGATTTATTGCAATAAGTAATGGCTGCAGAGAAATTTCTTGAGGTTCTAGTTAACCTATGTGCCGATGGTTCTATGTGGTGGAATCCTCAAGTAGTGTGAGATATGTTAAATCTGAGACTTTCTCCAAAGGTAATTAGAAATGTTTTTATTGTCTGAGAGTGATGATTGTCTGAGGTAACTTTTTGGAGGATGGCTCTTTTTCTGTGCTTGTGCCATTATTTTGGAAATCGCTGCTGGAAAATTGAGATAAAGAGTTAAGGAATATCCCAGGCCATTAAGTAAAACAATAAGAAGTTGCATGCATATTTAAATTGTTACCCAAGACAATGGAATCTAATAGATCTGTTTATTTCTTATTAACATACTACAGTTTTTACATTTACAATCTCATATGAACTCTACTAATACACTCTGCCTCACCCCTGAACCTCTTTTCTCCATTTTCACACCCTGTCCTCTGCCCACTTCTCTCCCTGCCCCATCCTCCATCTGATACCTCTACTGATATTTCCTCACTATTCTACCTCTACCCCCTTCCCTACTTCCACCTTTTCATTTAATCCCACTCACTGTCTACTATTTGCAGAGGTTTGGCACTTGAACTGTTGTATTCACTATGTAGCACTTTTGACTAGCACTTATATTAATGAGTCTACTGTTCCTTGGATCCACTTTGGTCAACTTTGCTCTGATTACTGCATTTTGTACTCTGTTCCTCCTTACTTGTTGCTGTTTCAGTAAGAATTATTGTTCCACCCTACTTATGTATTGCATCATACCTCCCAATTTCTCTCTCATTGTTTGGTTTGTCTTACTGGCTTTGTGCTTACTTATCTCATCATACTTTTTATTTTTATATTCAATGAGTGATTGATCTGTCATGTTTCCACTGCTGTATTTGTTCTATTACTGTTACTTGTTTTGTATTGCTCCTTGCTTTGCTGTAACCTCCCTGGTCATGTCTGAAAATGTGCATTCCCATGTCTAGTGCACCTACCCAGTTAATAAAAACTAAATAAACAAATAAATAATTTATGGACTAATTAACTTTTTGCATTTTGTAACCTGCAATGCATAGCTTCTTCCTTATATTTAGTATATCCATTGTGCCTATGGAATCAAGATTTCTCAAAGTTTTAAAATGTTTTGTCACTTGTTCAATTTTTAACATTTTTTAATTGTAATAATGAAAGTCAAACAATAAATGCAACTTGAAACATCCAGATATTTTGAAAATGTTCACACAATTTAATAAATTGTGCAATTTTGAACTCCTGTAACTTACAATTTATATAACCAATTATCTCTCTATTTACAGTAGTACCACCGAATTTGTCAAATGAGTTTTAAGGAGTTTTAAAAATCCCTATTGAGAATTGTGAAACCTTTAGTTAGGGATTTTGTTTTGTTTGTTAGTGTGTTCACTGCTACCCAGAGAGGGTTGTCTCATCTGATAGTGTAGCTGAAAATCTACCAGATAGCACTTAAGCACTGTAATAGGAACTGGCCTCTTTCTGCAGGTATAACAAAAAGAATTTAAGAGGATATTTTTCTTTAAATTTTCTGAACGATAAATAGGAAATCTCATAAAATTGCTTGACAAATTCAGCACTACAACTGTCACAGTTTATCTGACTCTTTCAAGAAAGTATGTATATACATTTTCAATTACTGTATCTAGCTCCAAAGATGGCTAAGTTGTAAGCATAAAAATATTTTCAGAAATGTTTACATGAGCAATAAAATACCAGACTTTGAGCCTTTTAACTTCCCTGCCCCTCGTTCAAATGTTGTAAAATGTGATATCCTTTTAGGACCTCCTCCAGACAATAAGCATAGCAAAACTTCAGGTCACTAGCTTTAATACAGATCATCAAATTTCAGATCTCTAGCTATAATACAGACAAGGTCATGGCCAATTAAATAATTTTAGAAAATTTCACAATATTTCACAAGCTTTTATGAAATAATACAGAATTTCTTGAAAAACTGTCTGCAAAATCAGAATTTCCTAATTTTGCTCAGCCCTAGTAACAATGAAAACATGAAAGACAGAAAAGAAAAATAATGCGCATTTCTGTCATACAATAGACATCTTCACTATAAGATATCCTGACTTTTTTCAGGTCACATTCATACCTGGCTACCCAAATATTATCAACATGTGCAGCATCAGGAGATTGTTCTTGTTCAAGTTTCCCACATAATAGCTCAACCTGTATCAATTACTGGAATGCAGCCAAGACACCTATCATCATTGATCTGTGTCACTATGGTTGCATTCTTTAAACATAAACATAGAAACATGGAAACTGATGATAGATAAGGGCCACTTGGCCCATTCAGTCTGCTTTTTTATTGTGAATAATTTCACTACAGACCCTTCTAGGTCCACAGTACTTTATCTTCCACTTCTTTCCTATCCCTTATGATTCATTTGTGCCTATCCCATGTTTTTTTGAATCCCACCACTAATTTTGCTCACACTACCTGCACTGGAAGGCTGTTCCAGGCATCTGTCACTCTTTCTGTGTAGAAGTATTCCCTCATGTCTCTCCTAAACCTCCCTCCCATCAACTTCATATTGTGACCCCTTGTTCTAGAGCACCATTTCCTCTGAAAATATATCTCCCACGTGTACCTTATTCACCCTTGTGAGATATTTAATGGTCAGGGTCATATCCCCCCTCCTTCCTGTCCTCTAGGGAGTATGTGTTTAGTTTCATTAGCCTCTTCTCATAGGGCTTTTGATATGGACCCTGAACTAAATTGGTAGCCCTTCTCTACAGCACCTATACTTTGTTTATACCTGTCCTGAGATGTGGTTTCCAGACCTAAATGCAGTACTCTGGGTGGGAGGAGGTGTCTTACCAGTGTCCTATATAGGGGCAACACCATTTCCCTTTTCCTGCTGGTGATACCCCTATCTATACACCCCAGCATACTACTAGCTGTCCCAATCACTTTGTTACATTGTTTGGTATTGTTATCCGGCCTTGACTTGTCATGGGATCTTTCCTGCTCTTACACCATCATAAATCTCATTCTTGTTTTTATAAAATTGTGTCAAAAAAATAATGTATTGTTTTTATACTGGGCTGTTTGCTACTCCACTCCCTGTGCAACTTGTATTCTTCTGTTTAATTAATTCCAGGTCATCCCTGATAAAGGTATTTTCAATCTCTGTTGGTCTGTCTGATTAAAAAAATCAGTTAATTTACAGATAATTATGCCAAATGTCTTCAATCATTTATTTTTTAGTTAATTTCCTTCAGATTTGTACTTCTTACTGCCTCTATAATCATGAGCAAATTTCCTGGTTTCTATTATATTTTTGTAGTAGCCTACAGGCACATCTTGATTGCCAAATGCAATATTTACAGACTGCAAACAGAAAGCAAACCATACTGTTACCATATTTGCTCTTGGTTACTGGTGTAATTCCTAGTACCACAAAAATAATTCAGTGTTTTAAGTAACTGTTCTTTCCATTCTAGTGCTAGATGCTCCCAAAACCCCTTCAAATGTGGGCATTCAAAGAATAAATTTGCTTCAGTCTTTATTATTCGCAGCAGATATGATGGGGACATACTCTCTTCTTCATTTTTTAGTGATTTTAAGGAAACTTTGACCACTAGCTTACCGTGACTGCTAAGCCATAGGACATCCTATGTATATGGTGGGATTCTCTTCTCTAGTGATTGTTGCAGCACCTTGTTCCTACCCTGGTGGACAAATCTTAAAGATAACGGGGAGTTTTAACTAGGCCTTTAAAATTATTTCATATACTGTTTTTCCTTGTTAATGTTTCTGTTTGCAACCTAGTTAACCCTCTATGTCTAAGCTTGGTAATTACTGAAATTATATACCCAGTGATACCTGGACCGCACTTTTTGGTAGGTGCTATTATCTGTCCTCCAGGCCAACTAGGAAAACAAGACTGCAGCTATTCTGGTATCAGGGTGGCCCAAGGTTTCCCTGTGTTGTTCAAAATAATGCTGGTTTTATAGGATATCTATTTACTGAAATAGGGGGCCAAAAGGTTAATTATGTTGTGTCCACCTTTTTCGACGGTCCTGTATGGAAGATCCCTCTCCACTGGCTTGAGGTGACTTCCCCGTAGACAGTGAAATAATACTGTATATAATTGTACTTCCTATACTACTGGCAGAGGGTAAATATAACTTAAACACAAAAAAAACTGAGACTATTAAACTTTTAATTAGAAAGACTATTTTTTTTTTCTTAAATGTGCCAGTTTTGCTACTGTAAAACCTGGACTTGTGCTTTGAGAAATACTGATCCCAATTATTTATTTTAATTATTTCATTTTTGTTAACTGGTTAGGTGCAATAGCCATGAAATGTTATTTTCAGGCATGACCTGGGAGAGTACAATGATCAAAGACAGGTACATACAGAAGCATGAGTAGAATGAGATTACAATAGCATAGGTCAAAACAGTTAGCAGTAATGAATACATGCAGCCAGGACAATAACAATCAATGCAATTCACACACAATTTTTAGGCAGAGAAAATCTACACAGCCTAAAAAGAGGTACTTCAACATAGCAGCAAATAAATATTGTTCAAATTAGTCACACCAATGAAGAGTCAATGATAATCATATAGTTGCCTAGCTCCTGTTCCCTCAGAAAAAATACAGTATCTTTATCACTACTGTTGTGACATATGACCGCTACTTTCATTCTGCCTGGATATTTTCCCCAGTCTTCCTACCCTCCACTGATGGGGTATTGCTAGAGATTCCCAGGGGTCATCTTCAGTCATCTGGGGCCAGAGCTTTTTTCCTTCATGACCCCAAACCTGTGGAATTCTCTACCTCGTTGGATTAAAGAGTGCCTGTCCACAGTGTCATTCAAGGCATCCCTGAAGAGCTATTTATTTGAACTAGCCTTTGAATAAGTCATCTTGTTGCCTTTTAATTGTTTTTATATTTGTATTTGCTGTGATGGATGTTATTTTGTTATGTGTCTGCGCTTTGATATTTTGAAACATACATCACAAATAAATTTTGATTTGATTTTGGTTTTCTGATAATTAATTTTAGCCCCTGCAGATTCAGACAGTTTGTCTATAATCTCCCTCACTCTGTCACCTGCTTACAGATCCTTTTAAAAAGGCATATGTCATCTGCATATGCTAGAATTTTAACATATTGCATGTTTGGGTCAAACTTACAGACCTCTTAAGTTCTCTTGTGGTTGCATTTTCTTTATCAATGAGTCCAACAGAAACACATACAATGGAGGACTCAGAGGTCAGTCTCACCTTTTAATTATAATAATCCTACATCCACTTGGCAACCACTAATTATCACAAACTGCTGTGTGCCATAGGGGCCACAAGAGAGATCCTTTGGCTAGCTTTTCTCCTCTTCACACCATGATTGCTTCCCTGGTCCCCTAGAAGCTGCCATACCCTCAAAACAAGCCATACCTCTTCTGGCATGCTGCCCAATTGGAGGGCAGCATCAGGCTAATGGATGGGTCCCCATATAATTTTGATTTTCCTCCTGGATCTTGCCTACTGCCTTCTGTTTGCCCCACCCCTCAAATACAGGCTACTCACCACCATTGTCCGAATGACAGTAACATGCAATATTATTGTTGTTTTCCTGTTAGTCCTGCTATCACACAGTGTGAAAATGTATTGTAACCATACTTCACTTAGAATAATCTTTAGCCATGCAGTGGCAAACATGTGGTGCAACTTTCTGACAGGGGTAACACATACTGTAGGCTATTGACTCACCCATAGTTCAAAAACATAGAGCAGCATTGAATACTTTTAGCTTACTCATTGCTGATGTTCATCACAACAAACAACTATTACATATGACATAATGTCATGTTCTATGGTGACCCAGTCAGACTGATGTATGGAAGAACTTATGTGTGCTAGATGCTGCAGTTACAATGTTGAGATGTGCTGTAATTGCTGAACACAAATGTAGAATTATGCCTTTTGTTTTACAGAGCAAGGATTATTTCTGTAAAATAGATGTCAGCTATCAACCCATGATGGTGAAGAAGACAGTAACTTCAGGCTCCTCAGGCATATAGTGTTCAGTTGAAACACAGTATTTCTGATATTAGTGGCCAGAAATACTGGAAAATGTGTTTAAGAATCACACATATCCCAATTCCAAATTTAGGTCCAAATGAGTCACACACTCCAAAGTTGAAGATGGTGTCTGTAACATACTAAGTCAAGTGGTCAAAAACAATAAAGAGCTACACACCATAGAGGACTGTGTATGAGCAATCATACACAACACGGCAGTTGTATGATCGAGAGGTTTCCATGGTAACTGGAGACCTCGAGAGCAAAGCTCGAGAGGTCCATTACCATGGAAACCTCAAGATTGTTCAACTGCCTTGTTTGTGTATGGTTGCTCATCCACTATCTTTTGTAGTGTATGGGCAACCATTGGTGGCACTCCTTTATCCCCCAAACAGGTCCTCAGTAAAGAAAAAGCCTTACTTAGGCAGCAGTTCCATCATGTCACTTACTTTCTCACCTCAGCCACTCAAATGTGCATGCATGCCCTCATTTGATGTTGTTGTGCTGTACTAGTGATGTACTCAGTGCAGCACAACATCATGATACACCGAGTGCAGCACAACAATGCTGTTTCAGGCATGGATTCACATGCAGAGCAGCATTCCACCATACACTATATTGAGTTTTGGTATTCCTCCTTTCACATCAACACTCATTAGAAGTTAATGTATAAAAAAGAAAACCACACTCAGGAGTAAAGATTGCAGCAGTGCTAAGTTACTTTATTGTGAAATGTTATATGCCCATGACAGACAGCTGAGCTCCCACCACAGAAAGTTTTGATCTTGTCAAGATGCACCATTACAGTCTGAGCTGCCCTGGACTTTGCAAACTCATTAGAAGTTCTTGTATTCTGTGATGACACAAGATAAGGATGTCTCCTTACTGTCTTTTGAACACAGCATTGGGAATCATACTGAAACATCAATGTTCATACCTGATTCTGAAGATGACACAGATCATGACGATGAGCTATGTCTTGATGACTCCTTCACTTCCAGTACTGGGTTTGTAAATTTTTCCAAGTTTGTTGTTTTCAGAAGTTCATTGCTGGTGCTAATGAGTATGATTGTTTGCCAGATATGCAAATCACAACTGATGTTGACCGACACTTGTGTTTGTGGTACAATGTTGATGGCCAACTTTTGCTGTGAAAGGAAAAAATCAAAACTTCATGTGGCATTTTCAGCCATGTGTGAACTGCATAGCTGCTAGAAATATATTGCTCAATTGCTTTGACATGAATATATTTTCCCAGTCACAGTACAACACCATCCAACATATTGATCTTTTTCTGATAATACACAACTCTTGGATTACACAGAAGAAAAATATTTTAGGGTCAGTGTCGGGCAAGGGGCTTACAGTGATAGGTGATGGAAGATATGATGCTCGTGGGCACAGTGCTAAGTACTGTATATATATGTATATACCATAATGGGCATAGAGAGTAACCAAATCTCAGACTCATCCACCATTTGAGTATCAGAGGTAGCCAGCTCAAATGACAATGAAAAAGAAGGCTTCAAACACTCAGCTACAGAACATCTTAGATGGTGGACTGCTGATTACTACTGTTGCCACTGACAGGCATCCATGAAATCACCATTTTCTTGGCAAACAGTATAGAGTTTCAAGGTGTAGAACATCAGTTTCTAAATCAATTGTCAAGACATTAGTGGCTAAATCTGAACAAAAGTTCTGTAAGCCACTAATAGAAGGGAATCGCTCAATATTGAATCACTTTTGGTGGTCATCTTCCACATATGGTGAGACTGCATGTGGTGTTCTGGAAGAAGTGGATATCCATGTTAGATTACACTGCCAATATTCACATGTTGGAAGCCAGACTGGTATATCAGAAGTGCAAACATGAAACACTAACATAAGATGGGGAAAGGTCAATGATTTTGCTTCTTAAGGGGGAACCTGCATAAGAGGCACTAAATACATAGTCATAGATAGTAGACTACTGAAGGATGTTACCAAAATTACAAATTCTGCCACACAGGAAATCTGGAAGTGTTCAACACTGATTTAGCATTTTCCTAAATGACGACACTTCAGTTACCTTGGAATGACAGCCTGAACACAGTTGGCAATGTTAGGCTACTCAGAAAACTGTGCTCTGGAGCAGGCCATCATTAGGAGAGTCAAAAACAAGGAAAAGAAATGCCATCACTTTACCTTCCCCAAACAAAGAAAAAAGTGGGTGGTGAAAAAAGTTAAGGAGAAGACATACCAAAATACAACTGAAATGCTAGAGGTTGTCAAGTTTAAGGAAGTTCACTTTCATGGAAAACTTACATCTTCCAGACTCACCATCCAACATTGCTCCAACAAAAAGTCTGTGACAGATGTGTTGCTACAGAAGCACTATACTCACCTTCAAAGTAAGTAGCTCTCCATGAAGCACTGTGCCCCTAGGCAACAGTTTTAAACAACTGACATCTTAGTGCTCTAGCACCAATATTTCACAGACAGCAAAAAATGCAAGTTTCATGTTAAATATTATTTATTTTCTTATTTATTTAGTTTTTGTTAACCAGGTAGGTACACTAGGCAGACGCTGCCTGTTTTCAGGTACAATCTGGGAGAGTTACACATATTGTAGTTGATACAATACCAGAACAGTTTATAGTATAAAGCAAGGTACAACAATTACTCAGATAAAAGCAAACAATAGACAAAATGTAAACATATAAAGATATTAATAACAGCATGGTAACGTGATGAGGTGTTACATGCATAACTATTGATTTAGATGTAGTGGCTAACAACACCACATGATTTACAGCATGTTTGGCTAGCCACTGTCATTTTTTGATGCAAGTTATACAGGTGAATGTGGTGTTACAATCATTTGTAGTTGTGGTATACTCCATTTTCATAATGGTATATAACCATAACAAGCAGGAAAATTATCAATTGTATAAATAAAATGGATGTTGTTCACACACTGTGTGCCCACATTTGATACTGCATAGTCTATTCACCCAGTTTAACTGCAGCCACTCTGTAGCATTACCATTACCTGTTCTCATGGTGAGTTTACATGCATCTTCTAGAGACGGTAGCCCTACGCCCAGTTTAATGTATGGAAGGTATTGGTAGGTGTCTATCATGTCACCTCTTCCTTGAATGTCTTTGATGATGTGTGTCCTGTGGCTCTCACTCTGTTCTAATCATACTTTCTGACTAACATATTCACCATATATTTTTGCCTCATCTGGAGTGCCATCACCATGTGAATGCAATAACATTATTCACATAATTACATTGTGTCTCCCCTGTGTTGCAGAATCATTCCCCACAGTAAGAATTTAATGTCCTTCCATGTACCTTTCACATAAAAATGTAACAGTGGCAGCAGCACACAGTCTTTTCTTGCTGCTGCTCAATGGTAGGCTGGGTGCCTCTTCCTCAGTGGGGAAGATATATATTTTTTTCTGTGTTGCCAGGCCCCCCAGCCCACCACTCCTTTGGATGGTTCATTGTCCTGGTTGCTTGACACTCTCACCATCTGCTGCCATTTCCTGCCACATGGTCCCCATACTCACCTGGTCACAGAGGGTTCAGGTTTATCCCTACTGAGAGGACCTCCTCCCTGATGGAGAGAAAAAGGAGGCGAGAAAGAGGCTCTAAGTCCTATGAGCTGACAGGTGCAGGGGGTAGAAATGATGTGCCTGAGGGACTACGGCAAGGGGGGATATAGCCACCATCATCCAGCCATCTGAGACATGTGATTTTCCATGTTTGGGGCCCCACCCAACTCCCTCATGTGTGCAGCCACAGCAGCGTCCTCAAGCCAGGGACATTTCACAGCATGTGATCACTCATGTCACCAAAAATGCCTCTGCTAAGATCCCTCCAGGAGCCACTGTAAAAATGTCTCACAATGACTCTCCCTCCAGGAGGGAAACATCAAAGAGACAGCTTGACTCCCTCCCTGATGGCTTCCACTTCTGGTATTTGGGCTTGTGACGTAAACCCAGATTGTTTGTGTGCTAGAGCAATGCCCTATCACTTTGTGCCACAGAGCCAGTTTGGTGAAAATCTTTAATGATTACCTTTTGGGGATGCCATGTTAGGGTTGTGTTGCATTGCCACAGTCTCCTACTATTGTGGCATATATCCTCAGTATCCTCCAGCATGACTTCAGATTCAAAGTTATATCAAAGAACAAATTGTTTTAAACAATAGGAGCAACTTGTACATCTTTTACAATGTATTTCTCTTTCATACCTATTCACTGATCAGATGGCTACCTGGTTAGTACAGCTTTACAACAATAGCGCAGGACAAAAGAGCATGGCCTATATAGTGCTCCCATGAACAGCAATATGGGTTGAAGAGCACCACAGAGTTAGCACTCCCCAGTTCACTGTCCATGGTGCTAGACACAGTACAAGGGCACAGGAATGCAGGAAGCTGGCTGATCTACTCTTGTGGCATGGAGGGCAAAGGCATGGAGCAGCTCAGCAGAATGGTGGTGGAGACCAGGGTTCTAATTCTGGTCCCCCTTTATTTTGTCTTGTAGGAACCTTTTTTTTTACAAGGGGCCATGGAAATAGTATTGCACAGTTACACAAATGTCTTCTTTCCCTGAAATCAGCTCCCCACCTGAATCAGAATCCTATAGTTCTGGAGGGTAGGGGCAGAGCCCCTCGCATAGAGAGATGTGGGGGCAGAGCCCCCCACATAAAAATATATGATTTTTCTTGTTGGCACTCTGTTTTGCAGTGGCTTTCTGTTCTGCCATTGTTCTGGAGAGCACTGTCAAGACAGCACTGTAGTGGATGGCACTTTGATTGATAGTGCTCTTTGGACCTAATATCATCAGATGAATGTATAATGTACTTGTTGTATGTCACCACTGAATGTATGTTGAGTTATGTAATTTATTGACAATTCTAGATGAACTTATCATTAAAATATTGTTGCTTTTCACATGACTAGAAAGGTTTGTATAGTGTTTGTATAGCGTACAATAACTGACTGTGTGAAAACACATAATTCATAGTTTTTGTCCAATAGAGTAATGCATAGATTTATGAAGAAATTTATTTACTGTTAATAAATAGTTACGTTTACTTGTCATGTGTTACTGCTGTGTTCTATGTTATTTTCCTTACTGTTTTTTGTTTGTAAAGCACTATGCTTTCCAGTAGATTCAAGAATCCTCTCCACATCTCGTGTGCTTGTCTCTCAAGACTCATCACCCACCTTCAGTTGCATGTAACACTACATTTTGTTCCTCCTTGGTTTTCCCCCAAGGTGTGGTCATCGTAGGGTGACAATGTACATATACTGAAATGTAAGTTTGGTTTGACACTGTATGCCACAGTATACTATGTGTGTCCTGCAGACAGGTGATGTACTCCAGTCCACACTGCAATTTCTGTTTTTTGTCACCTCCTGGTAAGACATGACCCAATACATAGAACACCCCCTGTAAATGCAACTGCATGTTGATACTCACTGAGGGAGCAGGTGTTTTTCTTCTCAGGTGGCACATGCATAGCACAGAGTGGTAGCCCTCCCTACCCAAGGAGAATAGTGTCCTGTGGTACATGGGTTAATCCTTCCCAGCACTGACCTACCAGATAAAGGAAATATTCACAAAAAGTATGCATGCAACAAAATGTTTTTATGTTTAGGTAACATGTACTGTGTCACTGACATGCATCATTTATAACATGGCAACATAAGAAACATCATGTCTTTATTTGGTAATCACACATTATAGAGTTATGCAATGTCACATTATGTAACATATCCTGCAATGGATTGTCATGAGTTCATCATATAATTATAATAATAATAATAATAATAATAATAATCTTTATTTTTATGGTGCCTTTCCAAAACCAAGGCACCTAACAGAATTAAAAAAAACATACCAGATCTCAGAACAGCTAATTAAATAAGTCAATAAACATCTAAAATTGAGATAAATACATAAGTCACCAAATGTTTGGTGCCAGAGATGGGTTTCAAAGCTTGGTTAAATCCGTCCACGGTTGCACACTCAAGTAACTGGCAGGGTAGAGAATTCCAAAGCGATGGGGCTGCTTGCATAAATTATACAGCAGGACTGTTAATCCCATCACTTCGGTCTACGCTTCACAAAACACTACATATCAGTGACAGTGGTTGACACAGTGATGTCCCATATCTGACACTTCTCTGTGATGAACATGAACACATTAACAGAAACAGTGATGAAATGCCTTCTATATTTATTTATTTATTTATTTATTTCAGTTTGAGATTAATACCTTTGAGTCAAGGACTCATTTTCAAAGGTTCCACATCAATTGTTAAAAACAGATATAACAGTATAAAATACAAGGTTAACTATAAAAGGAACCTTGAATCATATACACAATCAGTAATAGAAAAGTCTGAGGTTTTACACATCAATTTAGTACTTAATTATACAAGCTTGATTCAAGGAAAGAGAAGGCGGTGGGGGTGTCAGCCAAAAGGTGGCATCATCAAAGGAGGGGGGGAGGAGTGTTTAGCTATGAGGAAACATCGTTAGTTACAAGGGGATAGGGTAAATGGGGGTCCTGGGGAGGGAGATATTCAGTGGAGTGATAATTGAGGAAAGGGGTAGGTACTGGGAGATTGTAGGCTGAGTTATTACCACGTTAGCACCGGCAGGTACAGGTCATTTTTGAGACAAGGAAGGTTCTGAGCCCAGTTTTGAAAGTAATAATCTTGGGTGTCTCAGAGAGGTCAGTGGGTAGTTCATTGTACCACTTCGGTCCCTGATACAGGATGGAGTTTGGGGCACGTTTCGTCCTTTTGAAGGGAATCATCATCCTGTCAGTGGCCGTACTTCAGGTCAATTTTGCAGGAACAGTGAGCCCAACGTGGCCTCCCAGTGTGAAAGATGACAGACCCAGCAGCACCTTTTTTAGAAGCAGGCAGGTTTGATATTGCCTTCGAAGGCTGAGTGGGAGCCACCCAGTGTATTTGTACAGCATGCAGGTATGGGTGTCAATGGCAGCCTCCAAAGTGAGGCAGCAGGCTTTATTGAGGAGCGTGCTGATCCTGTTTGGGGCTGTTTTTGTGGCCGCCCTGTAAACAGATAATCCATAGTCTATGGTAGACAGTACTGAACCACTAGTGGCTAGTTTGAGAGTATCAGGAGTCATTGAGTGCCTCTGACAGTAAAGCACACCGAGCTTTGCATTTGTGATCTTGATAACTGAGTCTGTGTGGCTTGAGAAGGTGAGGGTGTCATCGAACGTGATGCCAAGATATTTGAACTTGGCGACTTGGTCTAGAAACTCACCCTTTTGGTTATGTATCAGCAGTGGCAGGTATTTCTTTTTGCTTTGAGAGGTGGTGGAGCATACTCTTAATTTTGTTGACATTTAACAGTAGCTTGTTTTCTGTGAACCACTGTTCAAGTTTAAGGAAGCTGCTTTGGAGATCTGTTGTGATGGACTGGAGGTCTCTACCACTGACTGATACTACTGTATCATCAGCATAGAGAACTGTGCTTGCTGAGCATGCTGTAGGGGCGGAGTTGATGAAAATACTAAAGAGTAGAGGACCAAGGATTGACCCCTGTGGAACCCCAAGGGTCACCTCATTAGCTGCATATAGGATATCAACTATTTTGACTCATTGTGCCCTGTTGGTGAGGTAGCTGCCAAACCAATTTACTGTCTCAGGGGATAGACCTGTGGATAGAAGGCAGCTTAGGAAGAGGTTGTGATTTACAGAGTCAAAGGCCTTCATAAGGTTGATGAAGACTGAACCAACTGCATGCCCATTGTCCAATGTGTTGTATAAGTGGGATGAGTAGTCCACTAGTGCGGTGAGTGTGGGGTGCTTTTTTCACAAGCCATGTTGCTGTGCGCAGAGCAGATTATGTTTATCTAGGTATTCCATAAGTTGCTCTGAGACCATTTTTTCGAGTACTTTAGATAGGGGAGGCAGGATGGAGATGGGTCTGTAGTTAGATATTTATGTCTTGTCTCCTGCTTTGAAGACAGGTGTGATGTTTGCTGACTTCCATAAATCTGGGAACACTCCCAATTTAAGAGAGGCATTGAAAACCATGGTAAGAGGTCCAGAGAGTTCATTGAGGAGAAGACCAACCAGCTTCATGTCAAGCATATCTGTTCCCATCCTGGCCTTAAGTGTTAAAATGAACCTAATAAATATCCACATGACCATATACCAATAACTTTGGCAGCAGGGAAATGCTGACTTAAAACCAATTGTCTAGGAAAGAATGTTTGTAAGATTACGTATTGATAGTTTCTCAAGAGGTTAAACTAATGGTGCACACTGACATTGTCAAACAGTCTGTCAGCATACGCTAATATTCTTGAAAGTCTGTCAGTAATGACTGTGTTCACACCTCATCTTCTTCCTCATCAGCCTCATGGAATCCTTTATATGCATCACTCTCCTCTGGTCATTTATTATGAATAGCAGTCATCATAAAGGTTAGAAAGATGCTATGAATCTTGTGTCATAAAATATCATGAACCAGTGCATGTTCAGTATGTGGGTAGACAGTAACATTCCTCTAAAAAAAAAAACTTGTATTTGTACTGCTACATTGATGCTGTCCTGTAATGATGTTATGATGGAAGTTGTTGGTGTGATCAGTGAATGAAGCTTGCAGCAACACATGGATATAAAAGGGGATTGTGTCTTACATATATTCATATACTATAGTTTATTATAATATATTCATACAGTTTATTATGTTGGCATTGTCATGATAGTAACAGCTGCACTTCCTAAGAACATGCTGTCAGATGGAATGCAGTCCCAGAAGCAGCAGTTGGTAAATGAAAATCATGCAATGACTCTGCAGCTCTACTTTGATGAATGCTGCACAGACAGAGGTTTATAAAGCTGGCACACTTCATGGCACTCTGTAATAGTGTTGCAACAAAGGGAATATCAGAATGTCCACTGTTTGCCTTGTTCTTCAGAACCATGAACATGAAGCATTAGCATGCTTACAACATACATTGACTACTTTTGTTAGACAGTCTACCCACAATGGGCCTGTGTGCATCATACTATGTGTCCTGATGACATGATGGTTCCCCACATGACCAGATTTACACAATGTAATATGCAGTACCGGTATACATGTAAACACCCAAGGATAGCTGTACACCACAGTATATAGTTTAGTGAAATTGTGGCACCCACTAACATTGAATTGTTCACATCGTACAACATGCCATTGAGGTATACTACCACTATCCACCACAATAGAATTGATTCCAACATAATATATGACCTTGACTGGTTATGGTCTACCAGCAGAATATTATTTATTTATTTTACCTTTGCAGATTCCTGCCACTTAGCCTGCAGCTGTCCTTCTTACTGGAACAGGCAGGCACAACCCCATGATCAATGCCATCTCCAAGGTCTTAACGAGTATGCGAGTATGCAGGACAATGCACTGTGGCATGCCATCTCCAGGGAGTCAGTCCTTTGGCTGAACAAGGTGCCTTGGGTTACCCAGTATTGTTGCTGTAGCCATGATCCTGGGTCGGCATGATGCACACTGTGCCACCTGACATGGAGGTACTTTTTTGAGCATCTGCTTTTTCAGCTTTAATTTCACCTCTGGGGATGCTGGCTGATAATGCAGTGCACACTAGGTGGGAGCTCCCATCAAGCCAATTGGCCATCCCCAGCCCCTAATCCCTCAGTTCACCTGCACTACCACACAGGGTCACACAGGTGCTGATTGTGGGGCAGCAGTGATCTGCCATCAATCCATGGTGAAGGACAGCATCATGTGGGACATTCACTCCTCATTCCACCACAGGTCATATGATGACAAAGGCTCATTCCCAAAGCCAGGTCTTTGGCATTGCCTATAATAGTCACTGCTGGGAGGTTGAAAAGATCAAAAGTAAGACAAAACTGGGAATAGGAGCAACACCAATTTTGGATAAGAATAAAAAGATTTAAACATGGCACAAGGGAACAACAATATAAGTAAAGAAAAAGAGGAAAAGCATAAATACCATAGCAAGGGTAGGGGTACAAAAGAATTTTCAGGTAACGCAGGGAGAATAGAGTTTGAGAATACTGTGAGTGGTATAGTGCAGTGGCTATGGGTCAGCAGTTTTCAGAGAGACTTTCTGGAAACTGCAGTGCTGCACCATCTGCCACACCTTTCTGGGTTAAGGAAGGAGGTCACTAGATGCTGCAGCCCTTTATTTGAAAGAGTGATGTTAATGCTTCAACACCAACTGATTCTTAATATAATTATTGTAACAATTGGAATTTGTCATAAAGTGTGACCTGTTTGTTTTTAACCAAGATTATTATCTTCAAACTAAGGGGACAGTGATGGGAGCAATGTGTGCCCCATCAGTAGCAAGCATTTATGTTGGGTGGTAAGAAAAAAAAAAGTATATATGATGGCAATGATAACTTACTTTTGGACAAAATTGTTCCATGGAAAGGGTTTATATATGATGTAAGTTTAATTTGGAATGAAACTAAAGCTGAGCTTACAGATTTTCTAGTTGATCTACCCTGTACCAACTCAAATTTTAGATTCACCTCTACATGCAGTAGGGAATTAGCTACATATTTAGATTTATGTGTTAAAAACTAATCCAGTGGTGCAATAACTACTGATACCTTTAGGAAACTGGTGGATGGCAACACAATTTTGTTAGCACCTAGTTGCCATCCACTACATGTGACAAATAACATACCTAACGGTCAATTCTTAAGGATTAGGATAAACTGTAGCACAAATGATGATTTTTGAGAAGGAAGCCATGTAGCTCCATGATAGGTTTCTAGAAAGGGGGTATAGTAACATGAACTGATTCAAGCAAAAGATGGTGCTGCCAATTGTGAGAGGGTGGAATTATTATAGGATAAGGAACAGGCACCCACAGTTACAGACAGGATGAATGCACTGACTGCATATTCAACACATGCCAAATATGTTGAAAACATCATTCAAAAAACATTGGAGTACATTGGTGGTAGATCAAGGCTTATAGATTGTAGCAAAAGAATTAACCAGGATGTCACGCAGAAGAGCTACAAGTCTTAAAGACATCCTTGTTCACAGTCATTATATAGAGAAAAATAGTAGTCAAACATGGCTCAGCAGTGGACCTGGTTGCTGTCATTGTAAACAATTGTATGTACTGTAAGTATGTTAGGAACAGGAAACTGTTTTACTTTGGTTAAATAAAACTAATATTTTGATATTAGACAGTTTACCACTTGTGGCACAAATGGAATTATATACCTTGCAACCTGCACTTGTCAGGCATTTTATGTAGGAAAGAATACTAGGGGTTTTAAAGTGTGCTTGGTTGAATATTTGAGGGCAATAGAGAGATGCAATCCTTGTTATGCTACTGATGCCATTATTTTAAACTTCAAAGATGGCAATCAGTATACCTTTTCCTTCATTTCAATCAACAGGGTCATCCAGAATCCAAGGGGAGGATTTAAAATGTTTCATTTCATGAGCTTATGTGCAATAATTTTAAAATTACTACTTATTGCTTTTTAACCAATGAATTCATACAATATTTGTGCACGTCATTATGACATAATTTTTAAGTGACTATAAATTTGTCTTATGATCCTGGTGACCTCAACCTTTGATAATGGGTCAGGAGGGATCCAAAATGCATCAGGCCTTTTGTGTGTTTTTTTGATTTTTGTCTGCTGTGCAATAAACTTGAATTGCTCTGCTGCAATCACCAGAGTTAGTGTTTCACTGATGGTGCATGAGTGCCCAGGTTCTTTGTTTGTTCATTAGCCTTATCTCAAGAGCACCTCCGTCTGTGTGTGCACTTTTCTTGATTTACAGGTTGCTAGACTCCAGGCTGAGTTGGCTAGGATTCGGGAGGACCGATCCACCCTGGGGCCACCAAGTCTGCTACCATTAGCTTTGAGGGTGCCAGGGATGAGGAATGTTTGGACTATGGTGGGGTCTGGAAGGGTGGCAGAGGTGGGAGAGAGGCACATTCCTCAACCAATACCACTAAGTAGTTCCTACACCACTCATGCAGGGTGGGACTGCCAGGAGGAGGCACCCATGGTAGTGACCAAAGTGAATGTGGGGAACTTCTGTAGTGGAGGCATCAAAGAGGTTGGTAGAGGACCCCAGAGGAAAATGAAACAACTTCAGGTGGGGGACTCAATTTTGAGGGGATAGTTTTGAGATCAGAAAAGGGGGAAGAGGCACATTAGGTGCCTATGCAGTGCCAGGGCCAGGAGGGATGGGAAGCAGATAATGAGGATTGCTAGGGCAGCAGGATTGGAGGAAGAACTGAATGTCATTACACAACTGGGGACTATTTTTTTTTTAATTCAACTGCCAGATGGGTCTACTTTGGGTGGGCACCGCACTCCCCGACCTCTTGCCATCCCCCCAGAGGGGTTGGTGGGACTCCCCAGTATCCACCAAGATCCACATCCAGTTTGGGCTGGTGAGCTCAGCTAGTCTGGTGTGGGGCCTGCGGGCACCTATCAGTATCCTGCTGCCAGCATTTTCTGTTTTTGTCCACTGGGAGGCATGATGTGCAAGGATGTCATGGTGCACACCGTGCACTCCCACTGGTTCCATATCATGTTGGGGAAAGCACAAAGGCAAAAGTTAAAACAATGCCAGCTTTACAGCAAATGAAAAGAAGGTGACTGTTGTATTTGTAGGGAGCTACACCCCTTGCATCCTCCATTGCATCCCACTTTCTATAAATACCAACTCCAAGGTTATAGCACCTCAAGGACGGGAGAATGTGAACATTGCCATCATTCTGTTCGCTGTAAAGCCAGTGCTGTTTTAACTTTCACTGTATTGATGTGCTGCCCTCTCCCTTGATATGCAATGATGTCTGCCACATGTTCTGACCTTCTGTCCTGGATTGTCTTTCCCGCAGCTTCCACCAGGGGTCAGGCAAGCATTGGGCTCTTCCCACCCTCACTGCGGAGAAGGACAGCACTCCTACAGATGCTAGATCCTTCTCTTCTGGCTGGCATTCCAACACCCCAAGTTTGTTTCTGAACCTGGGTCATCAGCATCGAAAGTGGTAACATTGCTGCTGTGCCTGTGGGCTGGCTCCATCTGGAGACTAATGACTTGGTTAGGGATGGGGTGGGGTAGTTCAGGGGGATGTTAGGCAGCTGTGAAGGGACATTAGATAGGTGACTGACTCAGTGGCTTTTGCTGAGGTGCTGCAAGTCCATGAAAGGTGACAGGAGAGAGGGATCTTTGCACCAAGAACTTCAACTCATGGCTGAAGGAATGTTGCAGAGAAGAATGGTTTATGTACACTAGGGACTAAGAACTCGCCTGGGAGGATAAAGCCATACACGGTGGTGGTTTTCCTGCATCCATCTGGGAGGGGACCCAAATTCCTGAGTGAATGATTGAAATGTTACTGTGATAAACATTTAAACTAGCCAAGGGGTGTGGCTGAATTAATTAGGGAGTCAGAAACTTCCCCCTCACAGATGGAAGTGCAGAGCAAGCATAACCTGAGGGGGAGAAATCCCCAAGGTACAAGTTAATAATCAAGTAGGGTGGTAGAGATGAAAGTGGAAGGAACAGGAGCATGAAAAAGGGAGGCAGGAAGGAGGAAGGGCAAAAAGGGAAAAAGGAGGGCAACAAGCAGAGTGGAAACAAAATCTGGAAGGCCATTTGTGCGAATGGTTGAAGTCTAGGAAATATGATTCTTGATCTAAAGGCCATCATGGCAGAAGTCAACCTACAGTAGATATTGTGGCCATTACCAAGTCATGCTGTACTGAAAACCATGTCTGGGAACTTGGCTATATCAGGCTATACTCTGTTCAGGAAGGAATGGGTGGGAAGGAAAGTTGGGTGATTAAGGTAACAGGAAACAAAATTGACAGTGATAGTGTATGTAGTGGAAGGCAGAGTTCCTGTGGGTCACCATGGAGATGGGAAATAGAGCCAATATTCACACTAGAGTGATCTACACACCCTCCAGCACAGGAGGATGAAATACATGAGGTACTGGTGGAAGTAGGCATGTGTAAAAAAAAAAAAAAGTCCGCAGGTGGAATTCGAGCAAAGTCTGACTTTTACTTCCACGAAAGTTCAGAAATCTATTTCTGAACTTTCGCAATTGCCACCTGATGCAGTTGCCCAAAAAAAGCCCTGGTGGTTAGTGTTCCCTCCCCCCACCTGCCCCACATGCAAACAAAATTTCCCTGGAGGCTAACGGTCCCTCCCCCCACAGGATCACATGCCTGACTTGATAAAAACAATACCCCTGGTGGTTCCAATCCAATAGCAATCACTCCTCCCATCCAATAACCTGCCCGGCAGTGCCCAACTAACAAATGCCCTGGTGGCTAGTGATCCCTCCCCTCCACCTGGTCACCCACCCAAAGTGCACAGTAGCACCCCCCCATCCCTATCTCCATCTGTACTGTTTTAAATAAAATACCTGGTGATTCAGTGGTTTCAGCCCCCTCCCCATCTCTGATCCCCAGTCCCTGAATACATTTTTATTTTTTGGTGGTCTAGTAACCCCTACCCCCCCCAGCAGGTGTCCGACCACCCGACTCCCATCCCCATCATGAACCCCAGAGGGCGACTAGCACTGCACTCTCTCTGCCACTGCCAGTCCGCCCACTGAGCTGTCAATGGATGAGCATGTGGAACGTGAAAAGTAGTTTGTGCGGAAATGAAAAAGTTTTATAGAAATTAAAAGTTTTATTGTGAGGAAAAAAGCAACTTCTCCAACCACAGTTTGGTCTGCTAGTTATATTAAATGAAATTTATTTTGTTTTGACTTATTGGAAAGATTTAAGTAACTAAAATATTAAGTAGGTATTAAAAGGTTTACTGTTGGGGTGAATATCCAGGATGTAGGAACTTTTTATGAAAGTAGCAAAATACTAAGAGATGTATGCTGATATATTGATTTGCTTATTATTATCAGAAATCAACACTATGGGTCTGAAGAAGAGGCTTGACCGTGAAACATAGCCCTATTCAGTGTGAACAAAATAGAAAATAAGAGAAACTATCTTCTGAGTGGAGTTCTTCCCTGCTTTTTTCAGTATACTAGATTGGTGCTAGTCATAATAAGGATGACCCAAGACAGAAAGAAATAAGGAAGATGCTGTTAAAGAACATGGACAACCTGAACTACCACTTCTCTTGACATTAGGGAAGACCTGCAAGGAGGCAGCAAGGTCACTGGCTTTCTTAGGGTTGATACCAGTAACAAGGACCAACACAGTCAGAAAGAAAAGGATAGATGAATTCTGTGACTGGCTGAGGAAATGGTTCGGGGGGAAGGGCTCATCTGTATTGGGGATGGGGGGAGACCTGGTAAAAATAAAACACTTTTTTTACCAGACAGGCTACACTTCTTAGTAGAGAGGGCTCAAGGGTACTCGGGGACAAACCCGAGGAGGGTACATAACCAATAAACTTAATTTAAACTACTGGGGGGGGGGCAACAGGCCCAAAGACTCTGGGAGAAGAAGCAAGTCAGAGGACCTACCTCTATTCCAGATGAATGGGTCTGGAGGGTGGAAATGGAGAAGGAGTGGAGCTGTTAGCAATGGAGGATGGAGGGCACAGAGAGGGGAGAAATGAGGCATAAAGGAAGAAAGAGAAGGGGAAAGAGGCTCACATTCTAGGTGAAACATGGTGTCCCTGAACACACAAAGTCTTGGAAACAAGACGGACAACCTGCAGGTGCTATTAGCAGAAGAGATAGAGGGCACTGCAGCAGTAATCGAGACTTGAGCCACATTACACCATGACTGGGAAGTCTTGATCCTTTGATATTAACTATACAGGAGGGACAGGAAGATAGGGAAAGGGGAGGGTAGAGGTTTAAATCAGGGAGGGAATAACATGCACAAGGGAGGAGTCGGAGGAGGGTAGGGTGGAAGTATTGTGTGTCCAGTTATGGTCTAATAGAGACAGAAATGTTAGACAGGGGATGGTTTTATAGGCCTCCCAACCAGGAAGACGAATGGGACAGGGAACTGAGAACACAAATATTGAAAGCTGCATGGAAAGGAGAGGTGGTTATATTGGGAGACTTCAACCTGTCCAAGGTAGACTGGAGCGTATCATCCACAACATGTGCAAGGAGTCAGGTGATCCTAGAAGTGTTGTAGAGTGGGTTCCTGACAGGCAGGTGTCAGTCCTTGATCTAGTGTTCATGAATTGGGAGCATGTGCAAGAATTAACAGTCAAAGATCCTCTGGGTGGAAGTGACCATCACACAATGTGGTTTCAGTAAGATATGGGCAGGGAAAACATCACCACTAAGACTGAAATCATGGATTTTAGGAGGGCAGACATCAAGAAGATGATTGTGGTGCAAAGGAGGCACCTGGCAGGCATCAACGCAGATATGAGGGTGGACCATAGGAGGTCCATCATTCGGGATGGAATAATGGTTGCCACAGAGCAGTGCATAGAAATATAGAAACATAGAAACTGACAACAGATATGGACCGCTTGGCCCACCTCATCTGCCCATTTTCCTAACCTACTGCAATACCTCTAATCCTACTTGATCTTCAGCTTTTACCCTGTCTTTCATATTGCTAAGATTATCTTGTGACTATCCCATGCATTCTTGAATTCCTCTACCATTTTGCCCCCACCACCTCCACTGAGAGGCTGTTCCATGCATCCACCATCGTGCTGTGAAAAAATACTTCCTCACGTTACCCCTAGTCTACCCCCCTCCAGTCTCATATCATGACCCCTTGTTCTTGAGCATCTTTTTTCTAAAAGATGCTACTCTGTTGTACCTTATTTATGCTTTTGAGGTATTTAAAGGTCTCTATCATATCCCCCCTCCTCTTTTCCAGGGTATAGATATTGAGGTCCTCAAGTGTCTCCTTATATGACTTTTGATAAGACCCTGCACCATTTTAGTTGCCCTTCTCTGAACTGCCTCTACTCCATTTATGTCCTTTCAGAGATGCAGCCTCCAGAACTGGACACAGTGCTTCAGATGGGGTCTCACCAATGATCTGTACAGTGGTTATTACCATATCCTTTTTTCTGCTGGTGAAACCTCTCCCTATGAAACATAGAAACATAGAAGCATAGACGTTATCAGATAAGGACTGCCAGGACCATCTAGTCTGCCTGTACGCCCTCCCCTTTTTGATGCCAGTAAACCTACTAAGTCAATGGCTTTCTCTACACTCCCTACTTCTAGAGTTCCCCTATATCTGTCCCATGCATGTTTAAATCCCTCCACTGTGCTCACTCCCACCATCTCTTGTGGCAGACTGTTCCATGCATTCACCACCATCTCCATGAAGAACAGCTTCCTCACATTTCCCCTTAACCTGCAACCCTACAAGTTCATATCATGCCCCTTCATTCTTGTACTTCTCCTATACTGAAAGATGTCAAAACCTTGTACCTTGTTTATGCCTTTAAGGTACTTGAATTTTTCTATCATGTCCCCACAATCCCTCCTCTCTTCCAGTGAGTACATATTGAGGTCCCTTAGCCTCTCCTCATAAGTTTTTTGGGGCAAGCCCTGTGCCATCTTTGTCACCCTTTTCTGGCCCACCTCCACCCTATCAATATCCTTACATAGACGTGGTCTCCAGAATTGTACAGAGTACTCCAGGTGAGGCCTCACTAATGTTTCTTTTACAATGGCATCACCACCTCCCTCCTTCTACTAGTGTTACCTCTGCCTATGCACCCCAGCATGCCACTGGCCATCCCTGCTGCCTTTGTACTCTGCTTAGACATCTTTAGGTCATCTGAAATGATAACCCCCAGATCTCTTTCCTCCTTGATGATCGTCATTAACTCCCCCCCCCCATTCTGTAGCTCCACCCAGGGTTCTCTCATCTCAGGTACATTATTTTACACTTCTTTGAGCTGAACCCCAGCTGCTGTAGTCTCAGTTCGTGGGCACCCTTGGAGTCCAAGTGTACCACTTTCCTTTCTTTATGTAGTGCCTCAATGATCTTCTCCACTATTGAGGTGAGGCTGACCGGCCTATAGTTCCCTAGGTAGGTCATCCCTGCTATCACTTTTGTGGAGAAGAACTATATGTGCCCTCCTCGATTCCTCCAGAACTACTCCTGTGTTTAGAGATTCTGTGAACGTGGCTGCCAGATGCACTGCTAGCTCTTTCCTCAACTCCCTTAATATTCTCAGGTGTATGCCATCTGGCCCCATAGCTTTGTCCACCTTCAGTTTTGTCAGCTCTTCCAGGACTGTCTCCTCTGTGAGTGGACAAGTGTTCACCTCTCCCCAACCCCTCATATCTGTTGCCCAACTGTGGCCTATGACCCTCCCCCTTTTTGGTGAATATTGAACAGAAGTATTTATTCAGTATTTCTGCCTTACCTACAGTAGGTCTCCCTCCCTGCACTCTCCTTCGTCCCTTTTGAACCTTATAATCCCCCCAGCTTTCCTAATCTAGCTGATGTACCTATGAAATGCATTGTCCCCTTCCTCACAGTCTGTGCTAATCTTTCATGAGTTTGTGCCTTTGCTCTCCTTACAGCCCAGCATCCCATTGACTCTCCCCACAGCCTTTTCACAAAGCTTGGCCACCTTTAGGTAATCAGATATGATTACCCCAGGTCCCTTTTTCCTTTTGGGTGACTGTCAGTACCTCTCCCCATCATGTACTCCTCCTCCTCTGGGTTTCAGTTCCCCAAACACATGATTTTATGCTTCTTTGCACTGCATCTTAGCTGCCACACTCTTGACCAGTCCTCAGGCTTGCTTAGGTCCCTCTTCACACCCCCCCTGGAGTTTCAACCCTGTTGCAGATCTTAATGTTATCTGCAAAGAGATATGCCTTTCCTCCCAGCCCCTCTGCTATGTCATTCAGGAAGACATTAGAGTACTACCCTCAGAACTGATCCCTGTGGCACCCTATTGGTCACCCTCCTCTCCTCAGAATGAACTTTGTTTACTATCACCCTGTGTTCTATCCCTTAACCAATTTTTGACCCAGTTTACCACATTGAGACCCACTCACTGGCTGCCTAGTTTATTTACAAGCCTCCTCTATGAAATGGTTTTGAAGGCCTTGCTGAAGTCCAGGTAGCCCACATCCACCGCCCCTTCCATATCCTATGAAATGCTAGCTCACTTACTTCTCTTACCTCTCTACTTAAAGCCCACACTATTCCAACCTGCACTTGCCCCTAACTAGCACAACCACCACCATTCTCCTAGAGCCCTCACATTCTACCCTTAATACCTTAATGTACTATTTCCTTTCTATGCCCAGCCAGTATATTGTTCTCACATTGTATTCATGCTACTACTATAGTTTTTGTCACCCTATTATCAACATGTTTATAGAACTACCACAAGTCAACACCCCCACACCTCTTCTAAAGCCCTCAAGTTCTTGATCTTCCTCTATTCTCCTGCAACCCTTATAGTACTACATCCCTTCTCCTCTCAACCAGTATGATGCATTTGCAACATAATCTCACCCTAACTTTATTTTTGTCTCCCTACTTTCAACATGTTTATATAACAAACGATACCACTCATCACAATTTTAGAGTGTTTGCATATTAAAAATACTGTATACTGTGAGTACTTGATACCTTGTAAAATTCCACTAACGCTACCAATATATGTACTGTATTTACTCAATACTTGATACCTTGTGAAATTCTACCAATGCTACCAATTATTTACTTGTTAATTTAACTTCATATATGTGAAATAATATTGTTTTGAAATGCTACCACCGTATCCCCTCTCTTCTTCCCCAAGGATGCATCTGGAAACAAGCAGTTTTTTCAGCATGCCTTCCTGGCAAAATGTTTAAATAAATAAATAAATAAATGATCCCTGGTCACCCAGTTGAAGAAATAGATTAGATTTGTCTAATATTACCTATCCACTGTGAATCCATGTTGCCTAGGATCCTGTGACCTGCTGGATTCAAGGTATATCACAATCTTTTCATTTAGCAGTGATTCTTTTAATTTCCCCACCACCGAGGTCAGGCAGACTGGCTTGTAATTGCCAGTCACCTCTCTGCTCCCACTTTTGTGGAGAGGGAACACTTGCCCTCCTCCTGTCTTCGAGAACCACTCCTGTTTCCAGCAATTTATTGAACGGAGGAATCAGTGGTGCTACGAGCACCTCTCTAAGCTCCTTTAATATTCTATATAAGTAGTGGTTTATTGTCACCCAGGCATACCCCTTCCTCCATCTCTGCCCTCATGTCCACCCTCCTGTCCCTCTTCACCTCAGGAGAACTCTATGTCTTAGGTGACTTTAATCTCAACTGGTTATCCCTCTATACACCAAAACTTGCAATGACATAACTCCCTCAACCTGATCCAACTAATCAAAGAACCTACCTGGCTAAATGCTAAATCTCTCAACCACTCACTTATTGATTGGGCCTTCATCTCACACCCCACTGTGTCATTGCTGCCAGTTTATATCCTGATGCTATAAGTGATCATCATACTATTTATCATGTATGGAAGATCCATCATCCCAAAGCACCCCAAGGTACTTTGGGACGCACTCCGATAAATCCTTTGAACTCAGCCTTATACTTGCTGACCTATCATCTGCCAAATGGACCCCTATCACATCTGCTTGCTCCATTGACCTGGCACGAGATTTCTTCTGAACCAAATTTCTTTCTCTCTGGAATAAATGTGCCCCACCCCCTCAAGTGTGGCAGAGTGTGTGGTAATCACCTCCGCTGGATCACCTCTAAACTCTTAGCTTGTATGTGTGCTCAAGACTTAGCCTGGAAGTCTCATAAAACCTTTGTCTCTCCAAAAGACTTACAGCATTACCGCACTGTCTGCAACTCATGCACCCATGCCATAAGACTTGCATGAGCAGAATATTTCCAATTTACCTTTCATACCAATCAGAACCACCCATCTAAATTCTGAAAAGTGATACAACCCCCCCACACTCAGTTCCCTGTCCCAGTTCTTCATGATGCTAACTTCATAATATCTGACCCTCTAGCGATTGCCACCAAGATCAACTCCTTCTTTACATCACATGCTGCTGACCTCCTCAGATCTCTGCTGCCCGATCACCCACCCTAACTCATCCATATGAACCCCTCCCCACTCACCCCTTCTTCCCCTTTGCCAGTGTACCCCACTCTACCAGCATCAATGCCCTTCTTGCCTTGAATCCCTCTTCTGGTACCTCTCCTGATGGTCTTGACCTGAAACTCCTCTTCCTAGCAGCCTTTGCCATTGCCACTCCACTTACCTTACTTCTGAACCTCTCCTTTTCATTATCCTCAGTCCCCATGGCCTGGAAACATGCCACGGTCCTCCCCCTTCCTAAAGGGAGTGACTCCTCCTCACCCAACAGCTATCAGCCATTTTCCCATCTCCCTATCCTGTCTTAGGCCAAGAACACCTTGTCCTATCTCAACTATCCTCCATCCTAGACTCCACCTCATTTTTCATTCCTTTCCAGTCCAGTTTCAGGAATAATCTCTCCACCACCACCTCCCTCCTCAGGCTCACTGACTCGATTCTCACTGGTATGGACATTGGCCTCATCACCTCCGCAATTTTTTGTTGACCTTGGTAAGTCATTTGACACAGTCTCTCACCCTATCCTTCTAACCAAACTCTCTTCAGCTGGGCTCTCTCCCTCCATTGCTGACTGGTTAAGGTCCTACCTGGTTGGCAGAACCTAATCAGTTAGGATTACTGACTCTATATGCCCTCCCATCCAGACAGGTGACCAACAGGGCTCTGCTTTCAGCCACTTACTCTTTTCCATTTTCCTTAATGATCTCACTTCTGTCTGCTCCTCTTCCAGCATCCATATGTATGCAGACAACACTGTCCTGTACACATCTGGCCCATCCCCCTCTAGCGTTACTACCAGTCTACAGCAGGACTTCAACATAATCTAGTGCTGGCTAGTTTCTCATCAATTATCCCTCAATGCCAAAAAGACTATCTCTATGACCTTTGACACTGTCCTTTATTCACTCACACTATACTGTGGCAGGATCCTCTCAGGTACCGGAGGGCATTGGGCGTGTCCATCAGCTGCTGAGATTGTACTCCACCATTTTCCATCATTTTTTCTCCCCCGAGAGCCAGACATGCAATGGCGTCCGGGCACAACATGCCGACACCTGCCACACTCTCCCCCATTTCTGTTGCTCAGTGCTCTGCCACTGACCTCTGCCAGCTGTCATTGCAGTGAGCTGCAGTGCCCTGACCCTCCCCTGAGGAAGGAGAGTCATCATAGGATGATCAGTCCTTCCTCTCCCCTGCCAACCCCTGGTGGCCCGAGTCTGTTCCTGAACCTGGGTCACCGGTGTGGTACGAGGTGTGGCGTCCAGCACCTCAACCCTCAGTGCCACCAGACAAGCCCTGGTGAAACTTTTAAATAAATAAATAAAATTTTGGGATATATGCTGTCCAGCTCATTGCCTTGTTCACTTTCAGTTTTGTGAATTCCTTTAGGATGCTGTCCTCCATAAATGAACTGGTGTCCACATCCCTTCCATCAATGTTCCTGTTGCTTGGCTGAGGTCCTACATCTTTCCCTTCTTCTGTGTATACTGAACAAAAATATTTGTTCAGAATTTCTGCTTTCTCCAGGTCCCCCTCTGTACACTTCCCTCCATCCCCTTTTAGCGTAAGAATCCCACCCCTGGTCTTTCTTTTTTCACTAATGTACCCCAAAAATGTCTTACCCCTTTTCATTACTGCCCGAGCTATTTTTTCCTCTCTTTGCACCTTCACACTCCTGACTGCTTTCCCTGCCTCCCTCTGTTTCTTCCCTTTGCATTTGGCTCAAGGGGCAAAGCAACCAGCTGGTTCAGTACTGAGGTCACCCTGGTAGTAAGAGATGAGAAGTTAGCCTATGTGAAATTCAGAAAGATCAAGAGAAAGGTGGATTGGGAGAATTACCTACACTTCACTAGTGTGGCATGCATTGTTATCCAGTGAGCTAAAGCACAGATGGAACTGCAGATAGCTGAGGGAATTAAGAAGGGGAATAGGGTCTTCTTTCACTATATAATCAAGAAAAGAGATAAGAAGGATGGGCTTGTTAGACCTCAGAAAGGGGAAGTGTGGATGGAGAAGGGGGAGAAAGCAGAGGTACTAAATGAATACTTCTGTTCAGTATTCACTAGGAAGAAAGGCAGACTAGTGCCTATAGGAGGGAGGAGAGAGGGGAGTACTGTTGTGGTGGTTGAGAAAGATAGAGTGAGGCAAGAGCAGCTAGCACTGAAGGTGGACAAATCAGCATGCCCAGATGGTATACCTCAAGGGTTCTGAAGGAGCTGCAGAGAAGCTTGCAGGGCCACTGGTGGATCTGTTCAATAGTTCACTGAAGACAGGCATTGTAGCACAGGACTGGAGAATGGCACATGTGGTGCCCCTCTACAACAGCAGTCCCAACGATGACCCAGGGAATCTCGGACTGATCAGTATGATCTCAATCATGTGCAAGCTCATTAAGATGATACTTAAGGAAAGGTTGGTAGAGTATCTAGAGGGGTATGGTCTCCAGGATGTGAGGCAGCATGTGTTTATGGGAGGGAAATCATGTTGAATGAATCTGATTGACTTCTTTGACTGGGTCACTGAGGCAGTAGATGGGGCCAAGTGGTTTACATCCCTTACCTGGAATTCAGCAAGGCCTTTGACTCTGTACCCCACAAGAGGTTTATTAGGAAGTCAATGGATCTTGGAGTTAGGTAAAAGATGATGAGATGGATAGATAACTGGCTAAGAAATAGGATCCAGAGGATGGTGGTTGGAGAGTTATCTAGCAGCAAAGAGGTCACCACTGTGATCCAGCAGGACTTGGTCTTGGGACTGGTGTTGTTCAATCTCTTCATCGGTGTTATTCAGGATGGCATCAAGGGCAAAATGTGCCTATTTACAGGTGACACCAAGCTTTGTGGGAGGATGGACACAGCCAAAGGGTTACAAGATCTGCAGGAAGAGCTGAAAAAGATTGAGAGATGATCTGGGATGTAGCTGCTTGACTTGAATGCAAAGAATTACAAAGTTTTGCACATTGGAGCCAAGGATACCTGGACAGAGTACAACCTTGGAGAGGTCCAGGCACCTACAACAGAGGAGGAGAAGGATCTGGGAGTGATGATCACTAGCAACCTGAAGCACTCCACGCAGTGCAAGAAAGCATTAGCAAGGACAAATAAAATGTTGGGCTGCAAAGCCAAGGGGATCAGCAGCTGGCAAGAAGAGGTTATACTGCCCCTGTACAGGCCACTGGTGAGACCACATCTGGAGTATGGAGTACAGTACTAGTGCCCACACCTTGAAAAGAACATTAATTTGCTGGAGACTATCCAGAGGAGGGAAACTAGAATGATCAGGAGCCAGCAGGGAAGAGCTTACAAGGAGAGATTGGGCACCCTGAACATGTACTCCCTGGAGGTGAGTAAAAAGAGAGGAGATATGGTTGAGAACTTCAAATACTTAAAGGGGATAAATAGGGTTGATAATATGGGTCCCTTTAAGCTAAGTGGCAACTGAAACATGAGGGAACACAGTCTTAAATTAGGGGGGCAGTTTAGGAGGGAGACTAGAAAGCATTTCTTCATGGAGAGTATGGTGGCCACTTGGAATGCACTGCCAGAAGAGGTGGTCTTATTGAAGATGGTGGGCGACTTCAAGAGAAACTGGATTATACTTAAGGGGAAAGTGAGGGTCAGGGGAGGGGCAAATGGAAACAGTTGAGGATTGGGGGCAGGATCTGTAGCTTAAGCTGTAGACCCTGGAATATAAGCAGCCTAGATAGACCAAATGGACATGTTCTGCAGGTTTTTTTGCATGTTCGTATGTGCTGCTGGTAGGGGACTTCACCTTTCCAGAAATAGATTGACATTCACAGCAACAGCTTCAGCAAGAATCTGGGATAACCTGGACTCTGCTCGGGGGCATTCATCAGGCAACTAGTCAGTGAAGTCGCACTTGATGGAGCAACACTGGACATGGTAGTCACTAACAGAGAACGTGTTGCAGACGTAAGGTAGGAAGCCACTTGGGGACCACTGATCACCATAGGCTGTTGTTCAATATAAGGACAGCTGCAGGATGGGACCACAGAAGGGTGTGTTTGCAAGCTCCTGCACTTCAGAAGGGCAGATTGTAAAAAGATGGAAAAATGTCTCATTGATGACCTAGTAGGGGAGAATGACTTGGGTGGGGAGGAGGAACAGTGGTTAAAGCTTAAAGGAAGCATAGTAAAGGAAACAAACCTCTCCATCAAATATGTGAGCAAAAGTTAGAGGAAAAAGAGACTGGTATGGTTCTTGTAAGAGGTAACTGAAAAGGTAAAGGCTAAAAGGGTAGCATTCAGACGGTATAGGGAGGCACAGAGGAAGGAGGATCTGGAAATGTAGCAGGGGGAATGTAGGGAAGCAGAGAAAGCAGTACAAAGTGCAAAGGTGCAAAGAGAATAACCCAAGATGTAATGAATGTGGGCAAGATAATCCAGGCAAGTTCCCTACAGAGCAAAGAGCAAACAATCTGGGAATTTAAAACCCCTCTGCATTTGCAAGACCTTGCCATATTTCAAAGGGTGAAGCAGGGCTGTGAGGGTTTCCTGTGAGATACAAAGGGAGCCCTCCACTGTACAAAAAGAACATAGAAAGAGCTGTAATTAGAGTGGCTTCAGAGTGGAACTAGGGCATCTGAATCTAGGATCCAGGCAGGACCTATGGCATTGTGGAAGAACTAATTGGGAAGTGGCACTGATAGCCCATTCCTGTTGTTGTGTCAGTTAGCTGCACAACCACCAAATGGCCCCTGAGCTGTGGCCTCCCTTCATGAAGAATCCCTGTAAAAAGGACAGCGGAGTCTGCTCACCAGAGTGAGCTCAATGAGGCAGCCAGCAACCAGACACTCTGTACCCCAAAAAGGAGGCAGGGGAAAAGTGGAGGAGTGAATTAGGTGGGTGGACTAAGCAGGCGGAGGCAGGAGGTAAATTTCCTGTTAAATTCTTCTCATAACTTACATACCACAAGTAGAGATGGGTGAAGTGGATAAAATTTGCTTTGCAAATTAATTTGTGAAGTTGCCAAAATTCGCCAAGTGCAAAGTGCCAGCTTTGCAATGTTTTTACAAAGTGAAGCTGCCCTTTTTCTAGTTGACTTAAATTCATCTAACTTTGCCTAACTTCATCTTAACTTTGCTACTTTTCTAGGTGAAGTTAGGCACAGCTTTACGGTTGTGAAATGGGAACTTTTAAGCGGCACTTATGAAAGAAAATTCTCACAACTTTGCAGAAACTTCACTGGTGAAGTAAAACTTTGCAACATCTCTGACCACAAAGGAGTGAGAAGTGTTAGGATCATGCCAGATATTGGGTATAGGTGAAACACTCTATCTAGGGTAGTGCAAAAAAATGGGATCCGTACGACTGACTGACTCTGACTTTACCGACACCAAATTGACCACCTCCATTTGACCAAATCGTTCATTGCACTGACTGCCAAAACACCAAATCACATAACACTGATAACAATTGAAATGGTTGAGAACTCAATAAAAATTTCAGTAAGGTGAGATTCAGTAAAATGTACACATTGTGCAAACGAGTAACTGAAATGACTGAAACCATCAAAAGCTGCAGAGGAATGCAGACACAATGACATGATGACGGTGCTACTCTGACAGCTGTTGAATACACATTGTACAAACAGAGCATAGCAACCCTTAAAAGCTGCAGAGGAATGAACTGAGTAACTGAGATGGCTGAAACCATTACAAGCTGCAGAGGAATGCAGATTAAATGACATGATGACATTGCTGCGGCATAATGACAGGCTCTTACCTTAGCAGTGCCACTCTGACAGATGTTGAACACATGTATGTGTTGAAAAGTTTGTGGGCATTCATCTTCAGGTATGTATGTCTCAATAAAGCCCAGAATTTATCAGTTTGTCAGCTTGTCAGTTTTTTGGCATGCATTTGCAGGTGTTATGCGATTTGGCTATGCATGTTACTCAGTGGATGAGTGGTAAGTAGGACCTTAGTGGTAAAAAAGTGTGTACAACAGATTGTTGTTAGACTGTAGTTTCCCCAACAGGTTGGGTGAGTCCCAACCCTGTGCCAGAGCCTTGAAGGGAACAAGAAACACACTGTGGGGGAAAGTAACAGGAGTGTGGTGCCAGGTGTTTCTGGCTGAAGTAGAACAATCCCATGTAAAAAAAAAAAAACATATAATAAGGCTGACGCTGAAGAGAAGGTTAATTGAAATGGGTCTTAATGAATGCATTAATAAAACGGCTACGCATGTTACCCAGTAGTTCCCTTGACTTGTCTGTATACTGTCATAAGGTTTTTCATCAGTCGGTATAATGAACACAGTGGTCAAACAGAGATGGGCAAAGGAGTGCCAGTAATGCGAGAGTTGGTGAACTGTACTACACCCCTAAAAAAAGTGTTTTTAAGAATAGGTGGAACACCCTATCTCAGGTAGGGCAAAGAAAGGTTTAAATTCAGCAAAAGTTTGGAAATAGGGGAAACATCCTATCTATGGTAAGGGTAAAAAAAGGGATTAATGTCAGCAGAAGTTTAGGAATGGATGAAATACCCTACAGTATCTAGAGTAAGTATAATAAAAAGGTTTAAAGTAAGCAATAGTTTGAGATTAAGTGGAACACCCTATCTAGGATAAGGTGAAAAAAGGGTTTAAATAAGCAAAAGGTTGGGAATAGGTGAATCACCCTATCTAGGGTAAGAGTGAAAAATTGGTTTAAAGAAAGAAAAACCAAAACAGGCAGAGCAGAAAATATGTCATGCTGGGAGTAGTGCAGTGCAGTGGCTGCGAGGTGGCAGTTTTCAGGAAGACTTTCTGGAGACTGCGGTGCTGCCCCATCTGCATATACCTCTCTTGGCTGAGGGAGGAGGTCGCTAGATTCCAGGCTGAGCTGGACAAGATTATGGGGACCTCCTCCCCACCCAGGGACCGCCAAGTCCACCACTGCTGCCTCAAAGGGTGCAAAGAAGAGGACAGAATGAACTTTAGTGGGCTCAGAAAGGGTGCGTGTGGTGGGTCAGAGGTGCATCCCACATACAGTATCACTACACAGTTCCTACTTCACCCTCATGAAGTAGGACCTTCCCTTGGTGGCACCCATAGTAGTCACCAGGGAGGATGTGGGGGGCCTCCATAGTGAAGTCTCCAGGGAGGGTGGCAGAGGACCCCAGAGGAGGAAGAAGCAACTCCTGAAGGGGGACTCCATTGTCAGGGGGATAGATCTGGGGCCAGTAGGAGAGGGGCATTGGGAGGTTAGGTGCCTGTCCGGTGACATGGCTCGGAGGGATGGGAAGTGAATCCTGAGGATCATTAGGGCAGCAGGACAAGAGGGATAGCTGGATGTCATTATCCACCTAGGGACAAATGACCTTGCTTGGGACGTGGCTAGGGCTGTGCAGGAGGAATTTAGGGTGTTGGGGAGGTGGCACACTCAATGGCCTTTCCTGAGGTACTACCTGCATATGACAGGAGGGAGAATAGGATACTCCAAACCAGGACCTTCAACCTATGGTTGAAGGAGTGGTGCAAAGGAGAGGGATTCAGTAACATTGGGAACTGAGGTCACACCTGGAGAGATAAGGGCTTATACAGGGGAGATGGCCTTCATCTATCTAGGAGGGGAACTCAGGTTCTCAGTGAGTGGTTTAAATGTTACATTGGTGAGCATTTAAACTAGCTAAGGCGGTAGCAGAAAGAAGCAGGAATACATAAACTGCCCCCCCCACCAGCTGAAGTAGTCATTAGGGAGAACCCTAAAGGAGGCAGATCTCAAAGGGTACCTGTTTACAAGAAAAACAAAATGGAAGAAATAAAGCGGCATGAGAATGAGGGCAGAGGGGGTAAGGAGAGAAAGCAAAAAGGGAAAAGGGGAGGGTTGACAATCAGGGTGGTAGCAGAATTTGGAAGGCCAGTGTGCTAATGCTTGAAGTCCTTGAGATAAAACCTCAGACCTAGCAGCCATAACAGCAGAGGCTGACCTGGACTTTGTCACCATTATAGAATCATGGTGCAATGAGAACCATGACTGGAATATAGCCATACTTAGCTATACTTTGTTAGATATAAACATATAAATATGCCAGCAGAAAAGACAACTGGTATATCTAATTCTGCTTGAGTGTGCAGCTAGCACCCCTAGTTTGCAGCTGCCCCACCCACCCTCCCTTTGTCATCCCACTGTCACCCCCACCTCCCCCTCTCACTATCCCCTGTTCCTTGTCCCATGCCCTTTAAAGCCCTTCACAGATTTACATGATACTATCCATTCTGGTAGTGTAGTCCATTTTGCTACCACCCTCTCTGTGAAATAGTGTTGCCTCAATTCCCTCTTAAATCTTCCTCCCTCTATTCTTAGTCCGTGCCCCCTGGGGTCCCTACCCCTCCTTAGCTTAAAGATCCCATCGGCCCTATCTTAATTGATTCCCCTCAGATTCTTAAATGTCTCTATCATGTGCCCCTTGTCCCTTCTATCCTCCAGGGTGTACATATTCAGGTCTCCCAGCCTGCTCTCATAATCTCTCCCCTCCATTCCACATATCATCTATGTTCCCCTCCTCTGCACTCCCTCCAGTAGCCTGATATCACACTTCAGGTATGGCCTCCAAAACTGTACACAATAGTCCAAGTGCAGCCTTACCAGCGAGCTTTAGAGGGGCAAGATTACCTCTCTTTGCCCTGAATGAAACCCCCCTCGCTATGCACCCCAGCATTTTGTTCACTTTTTCAGCCACTGTCCTGCACTGAGAAGTGTTGTTTGTGGTCCCTGTTATCATTACCCCTAGGTCCTTCTTCTCCTCAGTGATCCCCAGCTTAACCCCCCCAGCCAGTATTCTCTCCTTGGGTTCTTTGCCCTGAAGTGCATAACCTTACACTTCATTGCATTGAACCCCTGCTGCCACTTCTCTGACCACTACTCTAGCTTGCTTAGGTCACCCTACAGCTGCTTCCTTCCCTCCCCCCATCCACCACTGTTCCCATATTGGTGTCATCTGTGGACAGACTTACCTTGCTCACCACCCCATGTGCAATGTCTGATATGAAGAGCCGAAATAATACTGGTCCCAACACAGAGCCCTGTGGCACCTCACTCATCACTGACCTTGGAGTTGAGAGCTCCTCTCCCATCACCACCCATTGCAGCCTGCCACTCAGCCAGCTTGTAATCCAGTTTGTCAATTTTGCCCCAACCCCTACACCAGTTAGCTTCCCCCAAGATGCCCATGAGGCACTGAATCGAAGGCCTTGCTGAAGTCCACCGCATGACCCTTATCCAGCTCACCTGTCACACAGTCATAATATTGTATCAGGTTGGTTTGACAAGACTTCCCTGAAATGAACCCATGCTACCTCACATCCTGGAGGCTATTGTCCTCCAGGTACAACACCAGTCTTTCCTTTTGTATCATTTCCATGAGTTTGCACACTATGAAGGTGAGACTTACCAGATGATAATTACCTGATTCATCCCTTGGTCCACTCTTGTGCAATGGTACTACATGTGCTGTCCTCCAATCCAGTGGTGCACATCCCGACTCCAGTGAGGTGCTGTACAGATCTGCCAGTGGCTCCACCAACACCTCTGCCATCTACCTCAGCACCCTGGAGTGGATACCATCTGGCACTGGTGCCTTGTCTACCCTCAGTGCCCTCAGTCCCTCTAGGACTCTACCTCCCTTAATTCTTCCATCTGTCACCTCCTCTCCCCATCCCCACCCTCCCAGCCCATGGTGGTAGTGGTCCCCCTTTTCTTTTGTGAACACTAAGCACAAGTATTCATTCAGTGCTTCTGCATGTTCCTCCCCTTTTCCGTTCACATTCCAGCTATTTTTATCCTCACTATTGTCTCCTTGCACTTCCTTTTCTCCCTGATGTATCTGAAAAGTCTTTCTTCCCCTTGTTAATTCCCTGTGCTAATCTCAGCTCCCTAGGGGCCTTGGCTCCTTTCACTTTTCTGGTCAACTCCCTGGACCATCTTGCTTACTATTCCCTGTCCCCTTCCTTTTCCATCCTTCTATACCTCTGGTGTGCCTCTCACTTTGCCCTCACCACCTCCACTACCTTGCTGTTCAAACGGCATGGTTTCCTTGCTCTGTTCCTCTTACTCTGTGTCTTGGTGCAGGTTTCTGTTGCCTCTGTAATCCCCCATTTAATAATAGGCCATTTCTGCTCTGCATCCATCTCCTGCCTTGTGCCCTTCAGTTTCCCTTTCAGTACTTCCCACATCCTCCCAAAGTCTGCCCCCCCCTGAAATTTACCACCTGGGTTACTTATTTCAGCTTTTTCGAACCATGGACAGACTGTGCAACCCAGCCTGTTTACGGGTTCGGAAAGCCTTTTCGCAAGTGGAGTGCGACGAGCTTGCTCGATTCTTTGCTACTAAGATGGATGACATCAGGGCCGAGCTCTAACCAGCACACTCTATGGGTGTTGCTTTGGAGCAGCACTTGGTCACTGTACCTCAGTTTTCCTGGAGTTCCTTTAACCGCCCAGAAGTTCATGGATGTCATGTGGATTTCCACAGTATGCATCCTACATGCCATAGTTTGGACCCAGGACCAACAACTCTAATTATGGGTTGTAGTGACATCATTGGTCCAGTCCTTGCATGGATTGTCTGGTGCTCCTTGGAAACAGGTGAGTTTCCTTGCTCCCTGAAGGAGGCTGTGGTAACACCCCTCCTGAAGAAAGCTTCTTTGGACCCAGACTGCCATGTAAACTACAGAGCCATCTCAAACCTTCCCTTTATAGGGAAGGTGATTGAAAAAGTAGTGGCTGTACAACTGGAGAACCACTTGACCATCCATGACATCTATGAACCTCTCCAGTTCGGTTTCCAAAAGAGGCACATTACTGAGACGGCACTGGTTCAGGTGCTCAATGATCTCCTGATGGCACAAGATTGAAAAAAATGTTCCATCTTGTTTCTTCTAGATCTCTCTTCAGCATTTGACACTGTGGACCATGGAGTTCTCCTCAGTTGCATGAGGTTTATCTGTGGCCTGTCTGATACAGTCCTCAGGTAATTTACATATTTTCTCACCAGAAGAACTCAGAGGGTGGTGTCAGGAATTTATTCCTCTGACCCAGTGCCTCTGTCATGTGAGGTGCCTCAGGGATCAGTGTTGTCCCCCATGTTGTTCACAGTGTACATGCTACCCCCTCGGAGTCATTGTAATAAGGTATGGGCTGAGGTTTCACTGCTATGCTGATGATACCCAGCTCTACCTTTTTTTTTGCACCCAATCAAAATAGAACACTCTCAGTATTTAATAACTGCCTCACTGAAATCCAGGACTGGATGAATTTGAGTTGGTTAAAGTTGAACTCGGAAAAGACTGAGGTGCTGGTTGTAGACCCATGGCCCAGGATATGGGGGTTGGGGGGAAGGTTTGCCCTCAGGACTTTTTCTTGGGGGCTTATCAATCCCGACCTCTGAACAGGTGTGAAACCTGGGGGTAATTTTTGATGAAGGGCTGATACTACAATCACAGGTGCTGGCAGTTATCAAATCCTCATTTTACCATCTGAGGAATATCTCCTTGGTTAATCATCTTGTTCCATCTTGAAATCTCCCTACATTGGTCCATGCCATTGTGTTCTCGCACCTGGACTATTGCAATTCCCTTTACCTTGGGCTATCGGGGGTAGATATACATCACTTGCAGCAGGTGCAGAACGCAGCAGCCCAGTTATTGACGGGAATCCCTCGGTCCTGCCATATTTCTCCGGTGCTGCGTGAACGGCACTGGCTGCCGGGAGAGTGGTGGATCACCTTTAAAGTTGGACTTCTGACTTGCAAAGTCCTACACAGACAGGGCCCGGACTACTGGAAATACCTTCTGGTTCCTTACTGTCCTGGGCGATCGCTCCGTTCGGCTGATGAGGGGTTGCTAGAGATTCTGAATGTTTGCTTAAAATCTTCTGGGGCCCGGGCATTTATGCATGCCACCTCTACCCTCTGGAATTCTTGACCCAGTCAGCTTCAGGAATGCATGACCGTGGACGGAGTTAAACAGGCCTTCAAAACTTATTTATGAAGAAAAGTTTATGGTGACTAACTTATACATTGATTTTACTTTTATTATTTGTTTTAAATATTTATAATGATTGATTTCATGACTTACTCTGTTTTAATTATTGTTAGGCTCCTTGGCTTTTGAAAGACACATTATAAATAAAGATTTATTATAATTATTATTATTATTATTATTTCTGTGGCTCCCCGTACATCGTGATATTAAACCACACCGTTTGGTGATCACTGTTGGCTAGTGGGTCCTCCATCCTTATTTCCCTTACTGCCTCCCCATTCGACAATACCAGATCTAAAGTGTTCTTTAGCCTAGTAGGTATGCTGACCAACTGTGTCAGAAGACCCTACTGTATTGCTTCCAGGAGCACTTCCTCCATAGCGCTGGAGGTGATCGGAATGCTTCAGTCAACCCCTGGCAAGTTGAAATCCCCCACAATGACCACATTCCCTTTTCTACATACCTTTCTGATTTGTCCCACTAATTCTCTGTCAAGCTCTTCAGACTGGGATGGCCACCTGTATAGCACAGCAAACCTCATTTTCCTACCCATTGAGTCTTGGAGCTGCAGCCAGATTGCCTCTGTTCTCCTTTCTTCCCTCTTGTCCCTTGTGCATTTGATCCCATCCCTCACATAGACTGCCACCCCTCCCCCCTACCCTTCTTACGGTCCTTCCTGTATAATTTGTACTCTGGGATTGCTAGATTCCAGTTCCAGTGCTCAGTTGCCCATGTTTCTGTGACAGCTGCAATAGCCACCCTCCACACTGCCAAGAGTGCCTGTAGCTCAGCTGATTTGTTGCCTAAGCACCTCACATTCAGTGAGACCACCCTCCATCCTGCCCTCTTCCCTTTATTGCCCTCCATCTCCTCCCTTCTACTCCCTCCCTTTTCGGCCACCCTGAGTCCTTCCCTGCTAGCCTGGGGGGTTGGCTGTGACTCCACTCTATCGGATCCCTGCTTACCTGCTGTCCACTTACCTCCCCCCATCTAATTTAAATCCACCTTTGCCACAATATACCACCCCAGTGTTTGCTTTATTACCTCCTTCCTCTCACCACCCAGGTGCAGCCTGTCCCTTGCAAACAGATTGTTACTATCCCAGGTACTGCCCCAGCCACCCACCCACTACCCCATACCCCTTCATTCTACACCATTCTACCAACCGTGCACTCAACTCCCTAATCCTCTCCTTTCTCACTGTGCTTGTGCAGGGTACTGGGAGCACCTCTGAGAAGGCCACAGACTCCCTAGTCTCCTCACACAACCTTCCCACTTCCTCATACCTCTCCCTTGTTACCTCCACTGTTTCCCCCACTAGGTCATTTGTCCCCACATGTACCACAATGTGCAGTTTCCTCCTACCCCTCCTTGCACACTTTAGGATTGTCTGTCCTGTCTTGTCTGCCTTTAATCCCGGTATGGACTCCACCCATATTTTTTGTTATTTTCTTATTTTATTCTTTGTTAACTGTGCCTCTTCCCTTTTCTGCCCGATCTGATCCGCCTGAGCATGGAGTCCCCCAACACCAGTACACCCTCCTCTTTCTTTATGCCCATCGCCACCCCCCACCCAGGTTCTCATTTACAGGGCTACTCAAGATGGTGTTTTTACCATTTGCCCCATTGTCTTCCCCCTGCCCCTTTCAAATGCGACCCTGTCCCTTCTCCTGCTTGACTGCCAACCTCCTTCTTCTTCCTCCTCACCTCTCTGAGTATTATGCTTTCCACTGCCACACCATGCTCAATCTCTCCACTAGTAATGCCCCTCACTCCCTCTTCTTTGTGAGTACCATCCCTTGTGCAATCTCCTCCTGCATCCTCTTCCCCATGTGTTGCTAGTACAGCAAACATCTTCCCTACTCTCTTTGCCTTACTATGTGTTTTCTCCTCCCTCCTGCCTACTGCTGCTCCTCTTTTGCTAGACCCTACTATAGTCTACCCTTCATCAGCTGGCTTCCTGTCTAGTTTGCCGCCTCACCCCTCCCCCTTCCTTGGCACACTATTCCTTCTCTGTGGTGCCCCCTGATACTCTCAGATGTCAGCCCTCCTACCAGCGCAACCCCCCCACCCATCAACCTCCCCAGCTCCCTATTCTGGAAGGACAGGATGGGTAAGAAAGGGGAGGTGGCTCTTTACATGAGGGATAGCATAAAAGCAGTAGAGTTACAGGGAACACGGGTTGGCGGAGGTGCTGTGGGTCACCCTAGAGACAGGGAACAGAGCAGCTATATGAACTGGCCTGATCTACAGACTTCCAGCACAGAAAAAAGAGATGGATAAAGTTCTGGTGAAAGCCATCCAAAACATGGCAAATAAGAGGGAGGTGCTCCTGATGGGAGACTTCAATTTCAGATTTAGATTGGTGCATCCCAACTGCAGCTTCAGTTACATCCTAGACTCCATGCAAGGGGCATTGCTCAGGCAGCTAGTGAAGCAGCCCACTCATGAGGAAGCAATATTGGACCTGGTACTCAACAATGGGAACAGCAATAAAGATGTCACAGTGAGTGGCCACCTTGGGACCAGTGATCTCCGTACAATGTGGTTCAATATAAAAATTGTAGCAGAAGCAATCCACAATAGGGTGAGGGTCCTGGACTTCAGGAGTGCCGAATTTGTAAAGACGGGGTAATACCTCATGGATGCCCTGGCAGGGTGGGAGGACTTGGGTGGAGTGGAGGAATAGCTGAAGAAACTAAAAACAAGGACAGGGAATGAAATAAACCTCTGCATCAGGCAAGTAAGCAAAAGCAGGAGGAAAAAGCAACTGCTATGGTTCTCAAAAGAGTTGGTGGGTAAGGTAAGGGCAAAAAAGTTAGCATTCAGGTGGTATAAGGAGACACAGAAGGAGAAGGAAAAGGAGGTGTAGCAGGAGAAGTAGAGTGAGGCAGGGAAATCAGTCAGGAGTCCAAAGGTACAAACTGAGGAAAAAATAGCTCAAGCATTAAAGAAAGGGGACAAGACATTTTTCAAGTATGTAAGCAATAGGAGAAAGACCAGGGAAAGAATTGTAAGGCTAAGGCGGAAGGGGTAGTGTATGGAAGCGGACAAGGAAAAAGCACACATCCTGAATGAATACTTCTGTTCAGTGTTCACGTAGGTAAGGGAAGAAGAGGGACCACAGATAAGTGTCAGGGACACCATAGGAAGGAAGTTGAACACTAGTCCATTTACAGAGGATTGAGTGCTGAAGGCACCCACAAATCTGAAAGGGGGATAAGGCAATGGGACCAGACAGACTACATCTAAGAGTATTGAGGGAGCTCAGAAAGCAGCTGACTGCATCTCTGACTCTCCTGTTCAACCACTCACTGGAGATGGGCGTGGTCCTGGGTAAATGGAGGAGGGCAGATATAGTCCTGCTTCACAAAACTGCTAGCAGGGAGGAGGCTGGCAATTACAGGCAAGTCAGCCTGACTTTAGTGGTGGGGAAATTAATGGAATCACTGATGTGTGAAAATATTGTGGGATACCTTGAAATGAGTTGCTTACTATATGCGATGCAACATATATTTATGGGAGGGGTAGATCATGTCAAACAAATCTGATTGACTTCTTTGACTGGATGACCAGGGAATTAGATCAGCGTGGAGCAGTGGATGTGGTCTACTTAGATTTTAGTAAGTCCTTTCACACCATTCCACATAGTAGACTCATAAACAAGATGGGCATCTTAGGAGTGGGTCCAAAGATGGTGAACTAGGTAAGAAATTGACTGGGGGCTAGGTGACAGAGGGCGGGGGTAAATGGAGTTTACTCTGAAGAAGGAAGGGTGACCAATGGAGTGCCACAAGAATCAGTACTGGGCCCAGTCCTCTTTAATGTTTTTATTAGTGACATTGCAGAGAGGCTAGAAGGGAATGTATGCCTTTTTACAGATGACACTAAGATATGCAATAGGATAGACACTATGGGTGGGTGTGAAAAAAATGAATAATGATCTAAGAAAGCTTGAGGAAAATTCTGAACATCAAACAGGAAAGAGACCTTAGGGTAATCATATCTCATGATGTAAAGGTGGCCAAACATTGGCAGTCGGGAGAGCCAGTGGGATGCTAAGATGCATAGGAAGGGGCATCACCAGCAGAAAGAGGGAGATGGTGATACCACTGTATAAAGAACTGGTGAGCTCTCACCTAGAGTACTGTGCCTTGTTCTGGAGACCACATTTCCTGAAGGACATAGACAGAGTAGAGGCAGTCCAGAGGAAGGCAACTAAAATTGTGCAGGGTCTGCATCAAAAGCCCTATGAGGATAGTCTGAAGGACCTAAATATAGAAACATAGACACATAAAATTTGTTGGCAGATAAGGGCCACCTGCCCCACTTAGTCTGCCCATTTCCCTACCTACTGTGTAAACTCCAGATCCTATTAATCTGCAACCTACCTCCTTCTTCCTATCTTTAGTGTTGTCTTCTGCCTCTTCCATGCATTCTTAAATTCACCAAATGTCTTTGCCCCCACAGCCTCCTCCAGGAGGCTGTTCCATGCATCCACCACCCTTTCTGTAAAAAAAGTATTTCCTCACATTGCCCCTGAGTTTTTCTGCTTCCAACCTCATATCGTGACCCCTTGTTCTTGCACATCTCCTTTTCTGAAAAATACTGCCCCTTTAACTCTCATGATCCCATTGAGGGTTTTAAATGTATATATAATAAGTCCCTCTCCCTTCTGTCCTCCAGAGTATACATATGGAGTTCTTTCAATCTCCCTTCATATGGTTTCTGGTGTATTCCCTGAACCATTTTCATTGCATTTCTCTGGACTGCCTCCTCCTTTTCAATGTCCTTTTGGAGATGAGGTCTCCAGAACTGCCCAAAGCACTCTAGATGAGGCCTCACCAACTGCCTGTACAGTGGCATCACCAGCTATTGTTTTCTACTGGTGTTACCTCTCCCTATGCACCCCAGCATTCCATCAGCTTTCCTCAACATCTTCTCACATTGTTTGGCTACTTTCAGATCATCTCTAATGACTACCCCCAGGTCCCTTTCCATATTAGTTGTTGTTAGTACCTTCCCCCCCCATTGTGTATTTATCCCCAGGGTTTTTGCGCCCCAAGTGCATGATTTTGCATTGAATCTGAGTTGCCACACTTGACCACTCCTCTAACTTGCCTAAGTCTCTCCTCATTTGCCCCCTCCCCTGGAGTGTCAACCCAATTGCAGATCTTGCTGTCATCTGCAAACAGGTATAATTTTCCTTCAAGTCCCTCTGCAATGTCACTTATAAAGACATTAAAGAGGACTGGCCCCAGCACTGAACCCTGTGGTGCCCTGCTGATTCCCCCTTTCTTCAATAATATGTACACTCTGGAGGAGAGAAGGAAGAGGAGGGATATGATAGAGACTTTCAAATACCTCACTGGTATAAATAAGGTTTTAGAGGAAAGCCTTTTTTTGAGAAATAGATGCTCAGGAACAAGGGGTCTTGCTATGAAGTTGGAGTGGGTAGGCTTAGGGGAGATGTCAGGAAGTACTTCTTCAGAGAAAGAGTGGTGGATGCCTGGAACAGCCCCCGGGTGGAGATGGTGGGGGCTAAAATGATAGTGGGATTCAAGAAGGCATGGGATAGGTATAAAGGATCCTTAGTGGTAGGGAAAGGGGAGGCAGAAATCAAGTGGGATCTGAGGTGTCATAGTAGGTACGGAAAATGGTCAGACTAGGAGGGCCAAACAGCCCTTATCTGCCATCAATGTTTGTATGTTTGTAGGTATATACTTGAATAAATGAAAACCAGGGTTGGGATAGTAAGGTGGAAAAGGGAAGGGGGGACTGTGCAGATGGGGACAATGAAAAGGCAGACATCTTGAACAAATAGTTTTGTTCAGTGCTCACAGTGAAAGGGGGAGGGCACAAAAAGTTACAAAAGCTTTGGAGGGAGGTGAACACTACTCCTTTTTCGGGATGTGGCAGTTCTGGAGGGACTTGCTTATCTTAAGGCATACAAACAATAGGGCCAGGATGGGTGCAACCAAGGATATTAAGGGAGCTCAGGGATATACTGACTTCACCTTTGACACTTCAATTGAACTGCCTACTGGAAGTAGGCATGGTTCTGGAGGACTGGAGGAGGATGGAAATAGCCCCACTACACGAAGCTGGGAGAAAGTTGGTAATTATAGGCCAGTCAGTCTAACATTGGTGGTAGTAAAGTTAATGGAATCACCGCTAAAGGAAAGGATTGTAGACTATCTGGAATCCAGTGGGTAACATGACATGAGGCAGCATGGTTTCACAAAAGGAGGTCATGTCATATGAATCTGGTAGGTTTCACTGACTGGTTGACCAAGGAAATAGATCAGGGTGGAGCAGTGGATATTGCCTATCAAGATTTCAATAGGGTGTTCAACACATTCCACATAGAAGAGTAGTAAGCAAGCTGTGTACCTTACAAGTGGGACCAAATGGAGTAAACAGGAAAACAATTTGTAAGGGGATAGGTGATGGAAGTTGAAGGTCAACAGAGCTCACTCCAAGAGTGGGGTGCCTCAAGGATCAGTGCTGGGAGTGGTCATTTTAATGTCTTTCTAAGAGACACTGGAGAGGAGCTGTAAGGGATGGTCTGCAGCCTACCTCCTCCTTCCTACCTCTAGTGTTGCCTTCTGCCTGTCCCATGCATTCTTGAATTTGCCAAACATTAGGATAAGCAAAGACCTGAAAGCAGTAAAAGAGCTAGCAAGGGTATGGCAGTTGGATTTCAATGTGAATAAGTACAAAATAATGAGCTTAGGGCACAGAAACCCAGTGATGCAGTGCAAAGTGGGTGGAGTGGTACTGACAACAACCAAGTAGGAAACAGACTAGGGGTAATCATATCGCATGACCTAAAGGTGGCCAGGCAGTGCAACAAGGCAGTAGAGAATTTGAGTGGGATGATGGGGTGCAAACAGGAGCAGTACCACCAGCAGATAGAGGCAGGTGGTGTTGCCTCTTTATAGATTTCAGAACAGACCCCACCTAGAGTACTGTGTCCATTTCTGGAGACCATGAGCCCAATTTTAAAAGGTTAATGTAAGGCTTGCATCAAGCTCTGTGTAAACCCTGATGTTGGGTGCAACTGTGCCAAATGCATCTGCCACAACTGTGACCAATTTTGCAATGTTTGGCATGGTTGCAAAATTGTTCTCACTTTACAGTAGCTTGCACCAAACCGTTGGCACAAGCCCCATAAAATGGGTCTCCAGATGGCACCCAAGTAGACTGGGGGGAGCTGATCTATCTCACTGTGTTTGATGCAAAGGACTTGCAGCAGGGATTTGCGTCTGGCTGTATTGCAAAATAATGGATGCCTCACTGTTTAACGCAAGTCACAACTTGCATCAAACTGCCTGATGCAAATCCCTTGCGTCAACCCAATGCCATTCTAAAATTGAGCCCCAAATCTCTAGAAGGACATAGACAGAGTGCAGGCAGCCCAGAGGAGGGGAACTAAAATGGTACAGGGTTTACATCAAAAGCACTACAAGAAGAGACTAAAGGACCTCAATATGTACACCAAAGAAAAAAAGATGGTGAGAGGGGATATGACCGAATCCTTTAAATACCTCGCAGGGGTAGATAAGGTACTGGAGAGGAGTATTTGTCTGACAGAAAGGTGCAGTAGAAGAGGACATGCTGTGAAGAAGGAAGGAAATAGAGTTAGGAAAACATGAGGAAGTACTTATTCCCACACAGAGTGGTGGATTCCTGGAACAGTGTACCAGTATCTAAGAGTTTTACGCTGTAGTAGTTACCAATGGGACTAATTAATGTTTATTTTTTTTAGGTATTTTTACTGCACTTTATGTAAGGCACCCTGGCTTCTGAGGAAGGGCACCAAATACAGATAAAACTTACTACTACTATAATTGTACTGTTTGCCTACCTTAGATTTGTTTTTGTGGCAAGCTGGATGCCATCTTGCTAAGCAAAAATCCCAGGCTTCCCCCAGTGCACTTGTTAACATGCTAGAGGGCTCTTCAAAGAAGGATATGATGATGAATAAAAAACATTACAGCATAATAATTCCCTAGCGCTATGGAAAAAAGTTATATGGCTAGGGTAAATGTGCTTTTACTTTCTGTAGGGACTTGATGTTATGTATTTTCCTTCTTATGAGTTATTGGAATGGATGTGGTTATAAGAATACTTCCTTATCACATATTTTCCTATTTGGTTTGTGAGATATGAAATGGTACTGTACAATGACACTGAATGATGATTTTGCTTGAAACATGTAGTTCATACTTTGATTATGTAGTAATGTATTGCTCTGAGAGTTTCTTAATAAGAAATTTCCCCATACTCTTCTTTGATAAGTGCCATGAGATCTTTAACTTACACTAGGACATTGATCCAAGATAGGCAGACAAGACTTCGGTTTAATATCTTATTCGAAGGATGGGACATCAGCAGTGGACCACCATCCTCATACAACACCACAGTGTCAGTTATGGGCATTATCCATGAATCCAGAACCAGAACTGGGACACAGAACCCACCATTGGGCTATGTACAACCCAGTTTGCTGGTGCTCCCTAACAAATTGGAGACTGCTGAATCTGTGCACTTGTGCCTACAATGTACAATGTACAGGATAAAGGATCTCTCAAATTATATCACTGAGCTTTTCCATATATAGTATCATGCAGAGCTATTCCCTTAGAAAGAATAATGATATACTTCTAGACATCCTAAAACATGCTAGTCAGGCAGGAAAACCTGCAGTCATTTGCACGGTATGGAACTCAGTACAGGTCTCATTAAAGCTCGTTATTAGAGACGGATAAAATTAGCAAATTCCAAATTCATGGAATTTGTGTAAAATTTAATAAAACTTTGCTAAATTTCACAAAGTTTTTCATACTTTTCTGAAATTCTTTAATTGGCTATGCCTTGGTCTGGTTGGTAGCTAGATGTCTGATGTTTGGCAAGCAAATGGCTGGGTATAGGCCCTAAAAGCATGCCAAGTTTCATAATATTTGGATGAAGGTTGGAGAAGTAATTGGGGCTCAAAGTCTGGCAATTTAATATCCATGTGAAATTTCTGAAAATATTTCTTTGCTCACAACTTAGCGACCTTTGGAATGAGACCATTGAAAACATAGATGCATTCTTTCTTGGCAGAATCATAGAAACTGCTAAGTAGAGAAGTACTGGTAATGCAACTTGTAAGTTTTAGCCATGACTTGCTTCCCAAGATGACTTCACATGCTTGATACCAAACCCATGTCTTTAGTATTGCAGTACAACACTCTGATGCTGGGCCATGGGTATTGCTTTAAAGCCCACTATTTAAGTTTAATGGACCTAACAACACGGGTGATATTCCATTTTCTCTCTTTAAACTTATATGAGCTTAAAATTCAACAGTTTATGTATTTGCAAAATGTAATTTTAAAATTTCTGAAGGTTATGAGGCTTATAACTTAGTACCCATTAATGTGAGAGATCTAACATTCGGCACACATATGTATGACCACTAATAAAGTCACTTTGTTAAATTGGGTGCAACTTGGACAAACATTTAGTTTACATAGTTCGTAATTATAATTTAAAGTTTCTAAATCTTTGAAAGGCTTATAACTTAGGCATCTTTAAAGACAGAGATCTGAAACATGGCACACTTCCTTATGGACAATGTAAAGGTCATTATACTGACTTTGGTGCCATTTGGAACAATAAGTTTTAAATCAGATGGAAATAACCAAGATCACAATTTTGGCAGAAATTCTGAGGAAGAGAAATCAGCATTTCATCAGAATTCTGCTAGCAGAAAACAAATTTAAAGCAGCCCTACTCACTACACTGGTTACACCTAGCACCTTCAAAACCAAAAGCTTGTTCAGTTTGTTCTTCTGGCTAAGCTACACCTTTCACTATCTTTAATCTTACATACTGGTAATTCAGTTATATAGTATAGCTACTTATTGTGACTCAGACTTATGTTTGAACCTCATTATATTTTGTATGTCTGTATATGCCTTGTATTCTTTATATGTAAATATAATCTGTCAGAGTTATAATTCCTGTAATCTTAGTTCAACTATGTATATTCCCAATGTCTTGTTTATCATGGAATGTGGTAGCATGTTTTTTTAACTTTGTATGCATTCTTACTGAAGACTGCCTTCTAAATGAGCTTGCTCAAAGGAGATTTTTCCTGGTGAAAGTTAAAGGAGGAAGATCAGGGGTGGGATTGTAAGGTTAAAAAGGGAAGGGGGTACTGTGCAGAAGGGAGTCAGGAAAAGGCAGACATCCTGAACAAATACTTTTGTTCAGAGTTCACAGATGAGGGGGAAGGGGAGGGGGACAAAAAAGTAACAAAATATTTGGAAGCAGAGAGAGGTGGACACTAATCATTTTTAGAGGTGAGAGTCCTGCAGAGAATTGTTAATCTGAAGGTGGACAAAGCAATAGGGCCAGATGGGGTGCAGCCAAGGGTATTGAGAGAGCTCAGGGAAATACTGGCTGCACCTCTGACAGTTCTCTTTAACAGCTCACTGGAAACAGGAGTGACTCTGGAGAACTACAGGAGGGCAAGTGTAGTCCCACTACACAAAATTGGTAGCAAGGAGGAGGCTGGCAATTATAGGCCAGTGAGCTGGACATCAGTTGTGGAAATGTTAATGCAATCACTGCTAAAGGAAAGGATTGTGGAATATCTTGAATCCAGTGGGTTACAAGACCGAAGGCAGTATGGTTTCATTGGGGGGGAGGTCATGTCAAATGAATCTGAAAGAGTTCTTTGACTGGGTGACCAAGGAACTAGATCAGGGTGGGGTAGTGGACATGACCTCCCAAGATTCCAGTAAGGCGTTCAACACCATTCCACACAGGAGACTAGTAAGCAAGCTGGGTAGCTTAGGAGTGTGTCTAAAGTTGGTAAACTGAGTAAGAAATTGGTTAGGTGATAGGTGACGGTGTAGTGGTAAAAGGAGTTCACTTCAAGAAAGAGAGGGTGACCAAAGAACAAAGCTGGGATCACACCAGAGGCTGATGTGAATTTCTTTGATTTTATTTCAAGGGAGGGCGACTAGCATTATGCCTCAGGGATCAGTGCTGGAACTGGTGTTCTTTTTCTTTTTAGTGCCTTCCTGGGCACCACTGACAGGCCACTCCTTGGGCCTCCAAGATGCATCCATCACCACCACTCAGTCCTCTGCCGACAACCACACCCCCTAATTAGCAGCCTCATGGGTATCCCATCGTAACCCTTCGTCAGGTGCTACCCTCCTTTCTGGAGAGGGAAGTACCCTTTAGGTGCAACTATGTATCCTGGGTGCTGCGTGGTTGGTCCAGACACTTCCGGGGCTTCATGGTGATGGGGTCCAGCAGCCATCATCTGGTTGATCAGAGGCACTTATTCATGTTTTCTGCCCTCCAACTCCCTCCACCCTCATTGGGTCTGATCATGATGGTGACCTGAGGTGGGGACATTCAGTGGTGTGTCAAGACTTTATGCCATCTAGCACATTGCTCAATCCATCTCCAGGTGCCTATGGCCTACCCCCTGGGAAGGAAGCATCTAATGGTTGCTTTGTACTCCTTTCCTGCTGGTCTCCTCTCCTGACACCTGGGCTTAGGGTATGAATCTGAGTCACCAGCATGTCAAGTGAACCCCTCTGCATAGCGTCATGGAGCTATCTGGACCGGTTCTCTTTAATGGCTTTATAAATCACATTGCAGAGAAGCTGGAAGGGAAGGTCTGCCTCTTTACAGATTACACCAAATTCCAAAATAGTGTGTACACTCATGGGGGAGGGAGTCGAAAGGATGAGCAGAGATCTGAGAAAACTAGAGGAGTGGTCAAGGATATGGCAGTTGGGTTTCAATGCAAAATAGTGCAAAATAATGCACTTAGTGCACAGAAATCCAGGGGTGGAGTACAAAATGGGTAGAGTGGTACTGACAACCACCAAGCAGGAAAAAGACTTGGGGGTAATCACATCAGATGACCTAAAGGTGGCCAGGCAGTGTGACAAGGCAGTAGGGAGGGCAAGTGGGATGCTGGGGTACATAGGGAGGAGTATAACCAGCAGAAAGTGGGAGGTGGTGTTTCCTCTGCATAGATTGTTGGTAAGACCCCACCTAAAGTATTATGTCCAGTTCTGGATACAGCATAGACATAGACAGAATGGAGGTGGTCCAGAAGAGGCCAACTAAAATAGTACAGGGTCTGCATCAAAAGTCCTCTGAGTGGAGTCTAAAGGGTCTCCATATATTCACAGAGGAGAAAGAGAAGAGACAAGCTAGATACCTCACAGGGGTAAATAAGGTGCAAGAGGGGAGTATTTTTCAGATGAAAAGATTCACAAGAACAAGGGGACATGCTATGAAGGTGGAGGAGGAGTAGAGTCAGAAAAGATGTGAGGAAGTACTTCTTCACAGAAAGTGATGTATTCCTGGAACAGACTTCTAGTGGATGTTGTGGGGGCAAAAATAATGGTGGGCTCAAGAATGCATGGGATATGCACAAAGGAATCATATTGGAAAAGTAGGGGGAGGGAGAAAGAGCTGTAGATCAGGGTTGGTCTGATGTAATAGTATAGATAGGGAGAAATGAATAGACTGTTGGGCCAAGCAGTCCTTTTCTGCTGTCAAATTCTATGCTACTGTTTCTATAAAATACATTAATAAATTCAAATACCTGGTGTGGGGCTAGAATCCACAACCTTCCAATCTTCCCACCCTAGTGTTGAGAATGCTACAGAACCTATTAAGTCATTGACATTGATGGGAGAATGGCATAGAAATGGCTAGAGACAGACTCTCTGGGTAAACAAATGCTTCTTCACAGTACTGTATTCCTAATGTTATTCCCTTTTTAAATGTAATTGAAAGATTCTATGTTCCAACCTATGTGCTTTACACCATGTCATTATACAATAATTAAAATAGTTCTCTTTTCTATCCAGTTTTAAAGTTGTAGTATTTGCTAGTTGGCAACACATTTCATCACATTATTTTGTGTAATACTGTAATGCATTTCTGTCAAAAACATTAATGCTCACATTTTTCATTTCATTTTACATATGTGGAGTACCTCAGGGATCAGTTCCAAACCCACTCTATTTTAATGTATTTATCTGTGTCATATGGAAAAATATCAAGGGCAAGATCTACTTCTGCAGATGAAACAATGATCTGGGCAAGGGTGAACATGGAGGAAGGGATTAGGGAACTCAGGGAGGATCAGGGCAGGTTGGAGAGCTGGTCAAAGTTCTGGAAGGTGGGCTTCAATGCAAAATAATGTAAAATAATGCACACTGGGCAGAGAAACCCAAAACTGCAATATGAAATGGGGGAGTAGTCTTGGAAAGCACTAGAAAGTAAAATGACCTGAGTTCATGATATAGGTGGGCCTAAAATAACTACTCATTGTAACAGAGCAGTGGGTAAGACAAACAGGATGTTGAGTTGCAGAGGGATGGAGTTAAGCAATAGAAGTTGAGAGGTGATCCTCTCATTGTACAGGCCACGGGAGTGACCATACCTGGAATCCTGCACAAGATACTGGATTCCATACCTAAGGGACTATGACAAGGTGGAAGCAGTACAGCACAGAGCAACCAAAATGGCTCATGAACTAGGGGGCAAGACATGCAAGGGGAGGCTACAAGACTTGAACATGTACACCCTTGAAAAAAGGAGAAAAAGGACAACATGAGTCATACTAGTACCTGCATGGGATAAACGGGGTGGACACCAAGGAACGTTTCTCCTTGAGTTTGGATACAGGGATGAGAGGGAACTCATTTAAACTTGTAGGGGGGAGATTCAATGGGGATGTCTGTAAGTACTTTTTTTACAGAAAGAGTAGTGGACAAGTGGAACGGGCTGCTAGAGGAAGTGTTAAAGGCCAAATCAGTAAACAGCTTCAAGCAGGAATGGGACAAGCATATGGGGTTAGTTAGAAAAAGAAGGGGGCAGAAACAAAGGAAAGGGATGGCCACTAGAGCCAGTGCTGGTAGTTAGGTAGGGTGGGAAACTTGATGTAATGAAATACTTTTTTTCTCCCATCATTGTCTATCTACTGTATGCATCTATTTAAGCCATGAACTCTCATGTTTGCTTTTGAAGTTTTTAAGTTTGTCAAAGTTTCTGCACTTAGGTCACACCCAACATCAGAAAAATTATGTATCTTGGTGTGGTGATGTATTGTTTACTATCTGAAGCATGTACCACCCTCATGCATCCACTGTTTAAGGATAGTATGTGCAGTCAGAAGTAACCTCAATAGAAGATCTATGTGAAAACAAGTGTCTGCCATCTTTATTGGCACAATACATTTATTACAAAAGTAATAATCACAGCTAAAGTATTTTACAAATATCCAAGAGAATTAAAATGTACTGATCATGAACCTAAGAATATCAGAATTACATAACTGATTACATTGTTTTTCAAATAACTAGTACTCATGCTTTGTATTTCTGGGCAATAACTACAAAGGAATAGAAATGTACAGTTTACAATATCATTTTATTTATGTATTTGAAAATTGGTAATGGGAAAAACACTGAACCAAGGCTTGTTTTCATGTGCATCCTACAGCAGTGATGTACAAAATGAGGCATGTGACTAATAACAAAATGGTACAGTGCACTTAATTACATGGAAGTCATGAAGAAGAACAAGCAACTTGGAGCAAATAAATACATACAACATAACACATGGACACAGGCCAAACATAATAATTAATATAAAAGAAAAGAACAAATCTGTAGAAATATAAAGTTTTCTGGGCAGATAATGACTGCGGTCTTGATTTTCAAAGCCCTAAGACTGTTGCCAATCATTTGGTGCATGGGGCTTGCAGCATTCTTCTCATTGGCAATTGGGATTTTTAATCCTGAGTGCCAAATGTTGCAAGTCAGACAAACTTCTTCCTGGTCTAACTTGAACCATTTGGGGAACCCTTTTAATGGGGTTTGTGCCAAATCTTCAGCACAAGCTGCCATAAACTGATGAAACTGTTGTAATGTGCCTGATGTAATAAAATCAGGTGCAGTCATGCCAAAGGAGTTTGGTACAGCTGCACTGAAAAGATGGATTTGATGCAAGATTTGAGACAAGCCCAGTGTCACCCTTTGAAAATTGAGCCCCAAATGTCCATCCAGTCTGTACATAGGATGCATTCTCTTGAATCACAGATGTGCTATCCTAGGGGCTCAAATGGCCAGAGAGTGAATCACTTTCCATTTTCTTTTGGTAGCAGCCTTCACACAAGATGGAGTCTAAGGTACACAGGTATTTATTTTCTGTCACATTAAGCATTGTACTGAACTTGCCACTAGTTAATAGTTTGTCTCAAACAGGAAAGTTAGAGGGCATAGTAAATGAGGTTCATGAGGTGAAAAAGCTAACACAGTGTGATATTACAGAAGGACACTTTTCACAATAAATAGATATTAGTAGTATTTGTCATCCCAAGTCCAATTAATTTCTTTAATTTTCTATTTATATATTTATTTGTTTATAACTGGATGAGATGATATGAACCAGCCATGCCATTTTCAGATGGGCAAGATATAAACATAGCAAATTATGAATACAGTTTACAATAGTTCAAAGAAATGCCATTCCTTAAAGAATACAGTGAAATACATAATAATTGTAAGGACATATGTGGAGCTGGAAGAGACAATGGTACTGTGAATAAACAGATATAAAATAATTGAATCAGATGGGGCCAAATATTTTGTTTTCTTCTAAAATTGAATTGTTCCAAGTGTATACCAATTTATCCAGTATAAATACATTGTGTATCTCATATGTTTTGCCACTAAAAACATTAGTGGAAAAAAACTATTGCTTCTTAGTACTTGAGTTTTTTCATATCTTTCTGTTATAAGTTCTAAACTAATTTAGACCTTTTTTTATTTCACATAGAGGGCAAGTAGTCATATTACAGTTCCACTAGAATAAAATAGGATTCAGTTTTACTCTATGATGCCACTCTCCTCAAACATTTCTGCAAATGCATGCCATTTGATGCCAAAAACAGTTATAACAGTAACTGATCTTAACATTTTGAGATGTTAATTTGTGTGGGTGTTTCAAAGAAATAGCAAGTTCTGTGTGTTAATTCTCACCACCGCAGTGCTGCAAATGAGATTCAGAGGCAATCTAGCAATAACGTAAGCAGGATTTTGAAAGGCTGAAAAGACAACCAGTGAGCTCTAGACTGGGCTATAATTGAATATCCACAGATTGATTAGTGCACGTAGCCAGGCTACATAGAACAACTTCATTGTGATAGTCCTTGCCACCTTATAGCTATTTTGATTAATCATTATAATGTATTGAAATGTACTGTACTGTTCTGAACTATTTTTGTGTACAGATTGTTGCTAATTCTAATGTATTGTAGTGTACTAAAATGTATTCCACTGAACTGCAGTATCACTTCCTGTTTTCTCCCAGGTGGTATCTGAAAAAGATGCCCATGTCTCTGTTCAGTTTACACAGTTATCAATAAAGAAATACATGTAAATTGAAATTTTGGGGATTATTTTTCAACAATGGATAAATGTTGACAGCAAAGGTAAACAAAAACTCAGCAACACATTTTTTTATTTATTAAATGAAGTACAAGGGGAGTATTGCACTGCTGAGGAACCATTCTTTAACAAAGATGTTAAGCCAAGGTCACTTCTGCTCATCTCCGGTCACTGTCCAGGTGTAAGTTAAAGATCCCATGACACTTATCAAGAAAGAGTAGGATTATTCTTTATTTGCAAACAAGTATATCCAATAATATAAACATAAACTAATCACTACTTAAAACATCAGTGTATAGATTTATCCCTCCATTAAAATCCCCACTTAAACTTTCCCCTTAACTCCTCTTATTTACAATGTTAATGCACTATATATGCAAAGTTATGTACGAAGATGCTTCCTAAAGAAAAACATGTATGCATTCTGCCTAGCACTTAATTCATGCATTTACTTATTATACTTAACCTATTTCTGTGCCTGTTTCTTTATTCCTAAACTATAAATTGCTAAAAATCCATGTTCTGTACAGAAATGTGTATTCATGTCCATGAAATCGAGTCTGCTTTGTTCCAATATTGGGCTATCTGTTTTGGTAATACTATGGTAGTTCTATTTCAGACAAAGAAGTAGCCCTAAAGGCATTTCATTTCAATCAGAATTGGATGTGACTTCCTACTGTTGAAAAATAAACCTTCATCTGACTTGTCATATAAAAACAATGTAATACTTGCAAATGCTGTTTTTTTACAGTTGGTATACTATGATTTTACCTAATATTACTGAAGAGTAGGTGAGTTGCCCCCAGAGTCATGGCCATCAGTATCCCTGTCAATAAAACAAGTCCATTTAACCCACCCCCCAGGACACAACTGGAGGCAAGCAATAACAGCTTAGTTTACCCTTTCTGGTTAAACACAAAATGCAAAAAGAAATTCATTAAACAGAGGAAAGTGTTAATTTCAAAGCCTATCTCTATCTATCTGGAATTCAGCAAGGACTTTATTTATTTATTTTTATTTATTTAGCTTTTGTTGACCGGGTAAGTGCACTAGACAAATCCTGCCTATTTTCAGGCACGACCCGGGGGGATACAGATGAATGCCAACTGACCTTGAACCAGATTAAGCTGCTGGTGGTATTTTTAGTGAATTTGACTTTGACACTATACTCCATAAAAAGGTCTTGGAGAAGGTAATAATAATAATAATAAACTTTATTTATAATGCGCCTTTAAAAATCAAGGCGCAATACATAATTAAAAGAATTTCACAATACAACATCATTATAAAACAGTCAAACTATTATAGTCAATCCACATCAACACTGTCCCCATACACCCCATTCCATAAGTATGTTTTCAGTGCTTGTTTAAAGCCCCCCACAGTCATGCCTTCCATAATCCAATGGGTAGAGAATTACAGAGGCTCGGTGCCACAAAAATGAAGGCTTGGGCCCCAGAAGATTTTAAAGACACCCTCGGAATCTCCAGCAACCCCTCGTTGGCCGAGCAGAGCAGTCACTCAGGGAGGTAAGGAACCAGGAGCTCTTTCAGGTAGTCAGGGCTCAGTCCGTGTAGGGCTTTATAAGTCAGTAGTCTGACTTTAAAGGTGATCCAACACTGCACAGGCAGCCAGTGCAGCTTCTGCAGCACTGGGGTAATGTGGGAAGATCGAGGAGTCCCCATCAACAACTTGGCTGCAGAATTCTGCACCAGCTGCAGGCAGCAGCTATCAATCCCTGGAAGCCCAAAGTAAAGGGAGTTGCAGTAATCTAAATGCGAGGTCACAAAGGCATGAATCAGTGTTGGCAGATCCCCAGATGGAACAAGGTGCTTGATCCTAGCGATGTTCCTCAGATGATAAAAGGATAACTTAACGACAGCCAACACCTGTGAACGTAATGTCAGTCTATCATCAAGAATCACCTCTAGGTCATGGACTTGTTCAGAGATAGGGAGCTCAACATCCCCAAGGAATAAACCTAAGGATTGATTCGGTCCCCACCCCCCCTATCCAGTGACCTGGATCCACAATCAACACCTCTGTCTTCCCAGGATTCAGCTTCAGCCAGCTGGACCTTATCCAACCTTGGATATAGCTAAGGCAGTAATTAAACCCTGAGAGTGATCCATCCTGGTCTGGTGCAAAAGACAGGTAGAGCTGAGTGTCATCGGCATAACAATGAAACTTCAGTCCATACCATCTTACAATGTCTCTGAGGGGAAGCATATACACTGCAAACAACAAGGGAGACAGCACTGAGCCCTGAGGCACCCACAAGACAGAGAGATGGGGTCAGAGGAAAAGGCCCCTGAAACCACCCTCTGAGTTCTGCCAGTGAGGAAAGAAGTAAACCAACTGTGGACTAAACCAGAAAGCCCACAGATGCATCTTAGGTGCTCAAGCAGAACCCCATGGTCAACGGTGTCAAATGCCGATGACAGATCAAGCAGAACCAAAATGAACCATTTTTTCTGGTCTCTCGCCATCAGGAGATCATTGTGCATCAGAATCAGTGCAGTCTCAGTACTGTGCCTCTTTAGAAAACCAGATTGGAGAGGTTTGTAGAGGTTATGGATGGTCAAATGGCTGTTCAGCTGAGCAGCCACTACTTTCTCAATCATCTTCCCCACAAAGGGAAGGTTAGAGAGTGGCCTTTAGTTAGTGAGAGAGTCTGGGTCCAAAGAAGCCTTCTTCAACAATGGTGTCACCACTGCCTCCTTCAGGGAGCAGGGGTACTCACCAGAATCAAGGGAGCACCAGACTATCTGCACCAGAACCACGGTGATAACATCCCCACAGCCCATTATTAGGGCTGTAGGACCCTGATCTAAACTAGAGCATGTAATGTGCATATCCTGGACAATCCTCATAACATCCATGATTTCCAGCCATTTGAAGGAACTCCAGGAAATAAGAGGGATAGTGGCCAAGTGCTGATCCACAGCAACTCCCATAGAGAGCGCTGCATGGGTCTCCAACCTGATGTCAGCCACCTTATCCACGAAGAACTGAGTGAGCTCATCACACTGTGATTGTGAAAAAGCTCTACGAACCTGTAGACACGCTGGGCTGCACAGCCTGTCCACGGTTCAAAAGAACTGAGCTGGTCGGTTTTGAGTGGCAGCAATTTCCCCAGACAGGAATACTTCCTTCTTACAGGAAATTTCTGACTGATAGAGTCGATAGTGCTCTAGCAGTCTAAGATGGTTGGCCTCTAAGCTGGATTCCCGCCAGCACTGCTCTAACCTGCATCCTAATGGCCGCATCTCCCTCAAGTCCCCGACAAACCACGGAGACCGAGGGTGAAGGGAGAGAGGATGCACACTGACTGGAGCAATGCAATCCAGTGCAGATGTAATGGAATTGTTATATGCCAGAACCAAAACCTCCGGATCCAAGCTCACCACTGGAAATTCTGATAGATCAAGTGCTGCAGTTAGACCATCTGGAGTCACATCCCGCAAAGGGTGGTACTTGACCATCTCCACAGGGGCTGGCCTACAAGGAGGGATGCAAAAATTGAATCACACAGTGTAATGGTCTGACCATCTGACAGGTTCCACCCCCATGTCAGAGGCCTCCAGCCCCAGGAGGAAGACCAGGTCAAGTGAATGGCCATATTTATGAGTGGCAGTGGTAACCACCTGTGAAAGACCCAATGAGTTCATCAACTGGAGGAAGTGCTGTCTAAATTGTGAGAGTTCATCATCGATCCAGGCATTGAAGTCACCCAGGACCATCAGCCTGGGTGACTCAAACATCAGGTCGACCATGAAGTCCATCACTTCCTTAAGGAATAGCTTCTCATCTCCGGGTGGGCGTTAGACGAGAGCCAACCTATAACCCCCACCTGCCACAACAACACATTCAAATGATCTGGTCTCCTCAACTGGGACAATTGTGAGATCCCATTCAGTCTTGAAACAGACCACAACCCCCCCCCCGCGGTCCAATCTTGGTCAGTGTATCACCAAAAACCTGTCCGGAACTGCCGCCTCAAGTACGGGGCCAGCATTACCATCCAGCCAGGTTTCGGTGATGCAAGCCAGATCCACTGTACCCACCAAGTCTGCAACAATAGCAGTCGTGTTCACAACAGATCTGGCATTGCATAACATTGCCCGAGTTGGACAGAACTCCAGGCTTGCCCCATCTACCTGCTCACCATTAATGGTGGTGCCTTTGGGTATGGAGACCAAACAAGGAGGCCCACGTTCTACACCATTTCCCCCCAGGGCATCTTCTAGGCTTAACCACCTCGATGTGAATGCCCATCTCTTTCACCCTCAGCTGTTCATACCCCCTACCCCGCCCCACCCTCCTGTGGGCAATACCCAGAGCCCGGCAGCACTGATAGATAGAAAAAAGCAATGGTGTGGGAAAAAAGGGCGGAGGGCATGAAGAGCGGGGGATGAATAACGCATGACCTGGGGGGTGGGACAGTGATACATATCCCTGATCACAAACATGGCTCAAGACTCTAGCTTGTAGTCACTAATACATGAAAACCAAATCCCAAATAAAAATATAATAACAACAGATAAAAACCTAAACAAAAAATTAAATTAAATCAAATCAAATTAAGTCAAATTAAGTCACCATTTGAACTTGCTTTCAGGAAAAAAGGAAAAACAAAACTACATCCACTTGAATAAATAAATAAATATCCCTCCTCTCACAAGGTATTTCCATTAATATAACATAACATGAAATAAAATAAAAAATCACAAATGAAAATAAAGAAAATAGAAACAAATAAATAAACAATACAAAAACATCCAACATAAACTAACCAAACAATATAAATTAGCTAGGCACACAGGTCCTCACATTGCCTGAATGCCCAACCCACCAAGCACTCTCACTGCTTGGAAAAAAAAAATAAAAACTCAACATAAGCTAAATAAACAGTACAAATTGATGAGCAACCAGGTCCTCTCACTCCCAGGATGCCCTCAAAACCAGGCACTCTCACAGCTCAGAATACAAAACAACAGTTTAGTTCCTGAAAACAGTTTCCAAAGGTGAAAATGACCAAAATCTTCTTAAAAAGAGATGTAAGACTCAGTAGCAGTCTAAGTCTGAACACTGAATTCCTTAAGGACCTTTTGAGCAGCCCAACCACCAAAAGAGTCAGCTCCACCACCTCAACCCCTTACCAATGCCAGCTCTCCAGCTGACCACCAAGAAGTCTGGGAGAAATCTGGGTCCCAACCATCAATTCTCTGGCTCGACTTGGCCCAGACTCCTGGGCAGACGCCAATTCCCGTGGCTGGCCGGCCACACTTCAGTCCCAGTCTTAAACATTTTATATAATCACAGCAAACTTCCCAGCAAACAGAGTGAAGAATAATAAATAATAGAGTTCATACAGATTCCAGAACGTCTAAGTGCTTCAGGTTTCGTGCTCCTCTTAGTGCTACAAATCCCCAGGATGCACACGCTGCCAACTCCACAAATATTCTTTGGCAAAACTCAAGCAGCACTCAAACAGTCAACTCCACAGAACCCAGGGCAACAAGACCTCCCCCTGAAAACTGCCGTAAGAGTGGCAGCCTGGGCACTCACAAAGTAAACAAACCATTATCTGGCAGTTCTTGCCCTCAGAAAGGCTGACCATAAATCCAGGGAACCAAAGTCCTCAACCACGAGCCGACTGTCTAGAATTCAGTAGCGTCAAAAACAGAGGTAGTATGAGACACTCCTGGGAGCTATAGTACTACAAAAAAACGGTCGGATGCTCCCTCAACACATGCATTGTAGTTACGCATTCCTCAACACACAGTCCTGGGGAATAGCTGGAGCCGGCAAAGCAGTGCAGAATCCACAGCTTCACACCTGACAGTCCAGGTAGAACAAAACGACTGTGCCTTGCAATATTAAGAACTTCAAACATGATGGATCAATAGATCCAAATACATATAAATACAATAAATAAGAAATACCAAGACAAAAATGTAAAATGGACTCAAATAAAATAAAATCGAAGCGTAAAACCATACTTCAGCCAGAGGCCAGCCCAACATGGCCACCATCTTGGATCCTTGGATCAGATGCTTCTCTCAGGTAGCTCAACACAGAGTCCATGAAGTATATAGGAGATGGGTAACACCTTTAATCACAGGTAAGAAGCAGACAACTGTGGTAAACAGTTACCATTCAGATGGAAAAACATCAAATGTGATGGCAGAAAAGGGCATACTGACTCATCCAGTTTAATCAACTGTACCTAAGGCTTATGTGACTGCTAGGGCTATGCGAAAATGAAATTCTTTCAGTAGATTTTCCATGAAATTCTTTGCAATGCACTTTTGCAGCTTCTGCAGAAATTCCAACTTGGATTTGGAGGGGAATGTATGAATTGTGGACTAGAAACATAGACTTTGATGGCAGATAAGGACAACTTGGCCCACCCAGTCTACCCATTTCCCTATCTACTGGATAAGCTGCAGATTCCAGTTAACCAACAGCCTACTTCCTGCAACCCCCCACTGTAATTGCCTTGTGTCTGTCCCATGCATGTTTGAATTCCCCCACTGTTTTAGACCCAACGACCTCCTCAGAAAGGCTGTTCCATGTATCCACCACTCTCTCTGTGAAAAAAAATTTCCTCACATTACCTCTGAGCCGTCCCCCCTCTATCTTTAAATTGTTAAATTGCCCCCTTGTTCTTACACATCTCTTTTTCTGAAAGATGCTACCCTCCTGGACTTTGTTGATTCCCTTCAGGTACTTGAATGTTTCTATCATGTCCCCCCATCCCTCCTTTCATCAAGAGTATACATATTAAGCTCTCTTAGTCTCTTCATATGACTTCTGCTGCAGACCCTGCACCATTTTAGTTGTCTTCCTCTAGACTGCTTCCATCCTGTCTATGTCTTTGCATAGATGAGGTCTCCAAAACTGCATGCAGTACTCCAGATGGGGTTTCACCAACTGTCTGTACAGAGGGATAACCACTTCCCTTTTTCTACTTGTGATGCCCCTTCCGATGCATCCCAGTCTCCCCCTGGCTCTCCTTACTGACTTTTCAGATTGCTTACCCACCTTTAGGTCATCTGATTTGACTACACCCAGATCCCTTTCCATTTTTGTTGTTGTTAGTACCTCCTCTGCTATTGTGTACTGTTCTCCTGGGTTTTTGTTTCCCAGGTGCATTATTTTGCACTTCTTTGTATTGAATCTAAGTTGCCACATGTCTGACCATTCCTCCAACCTTGCCAAGTCCCTTCTCATATTTTCTACCTCCCCTTGTGTATCAACTCTGTCATAGATCTTTGTGTCATCTGCAAAGAGGCATACCTTTCCCTCCAGACCCTCTGCAATGTCACCTATAAAGATGTTAAAGAGGACTGGACCCAGTACTGAGCCCTGAGGTACTCCACTAGTAACCCCCCTTTCTTTGGAATGTGTTCCATTCACTATTACCTTCTGTGTCCTGTTGTGCAGCCAGTTTGCTACCCAGGCTACCACCCTGGGACCCACTCCCAGGCTGGCTAACTTGATTATTAATCTTTTGTGTGGGACTGTGTCAAATGCTTTGCTAAAGACTAGGTAGGCCATATCCACAGCCTCTCCCTGGTTTATTACTATGGTCACCCAGTCAAAGAAATCAATTAGATTTGTCTGACATGACCTTCCTGCTGTAAATCCATGCTGCATTGGGTCCTGTGCCCCGCTAGCCTCTAGGTACTCAACAATTCTTTCTTTCAGAAATGATTCCACCATTTTCCCTACCACTGAGGTCAAACTTACAGGTCTGTAGTTTCCCGCTTCTGCCTTGCTCCCACTTTTGAGAATGGGAATCACATCTGCCCTCCTCCAATCCTCAGGTACCGCCCCATCCTGCCATGATCTGTTAAAAAGCGTGGTCAGTGGTGTCACTAGGTCCTCCCTTAGTTCTTTTAGGATTCTGGGGTGAATCCTGTCAGGCACCATTGCTTTGTCCACTTTGAGTTTTAGGAGTTATTTCAGGACTCTTTCTTCTGTGAATGGACTGGTGTCAACCCCCCTACCCACAGTGCTTCTATTGTCTGGTTTAGGTAACTCCTCCTCATCTTCTTTTGTGAATACTGAGCAAAAGTATTCATTCAGTATCTCTGCCTTTTCACTGTCCCCCTCTGCCCACCTCCCCTCCCCTTCCCTTTATTAATTTTCACTATCCCTCCCTTAACCTTTCTATGCTCCCTAATGTACCTATAAAAGGTTTTATCCCCCTTCTTAACTGAGTTGGCTATTTTTTCTTACGTTTGGGCCTTTGCTAGTCTGACTGCCTTCCCCACTTCTTTCTGCTTTAATTGATACAGTTCCCTGTCATGCTCCTTCTGTGATTCCTTATACTTTTTGAATGCAGCCTTTTCTTCCTTAACCTTCCCTGCCACCTCGTTTGAAAACCATAGTGATTTTTTACTCCGCTTTGTTTTCTTTATTTGCTTCACACAAAGGCTTGTTGCCTCTATGATGGCAGTTTTGATTTTTCTCCATTGTTCTTCCACACCTCCCTTTTGGTCATTTGCTAGTGCATTTTTCAGGTATTCACCCATTTTACCAAAGTCAGCTCTTCTAAAGTCCAGTATCCTTGTTATTGTATGGTTTATCTCCATGGTTGTGCTCATTGTGAAGCACACTGTGCAGTGGTCGCTTGTTCCTAGATGTCTACTGACTTCTAAATTTGTGATCCTCTCTCCATTTGAAAGTACCAGGTCTAATATTGCTCCCTCCCAGGGACTGCGGGATGAATGTTTGAATTGTGGATTAATATATTATATTGTATGAAAAATTCTGCAGAACTGATCACTGAACTGCAGAATAATTACATGTATTGCAGAATGATGTACTAAAGTGTGGAATGAAATTCCTCAGAACTGTAATTCCACCGTTCATGTGTATTATTCCATAATTCCACCAGAAAAGTTCACAGAATGGGGCAACAATTTGCTAAACACATTTGGAAGATTCAGATTTTGAGAAAGTTGGAATTTTTAAAACTTCCATGACATTTTTGAGATTTCTCTATATGTTTGTAAATTCAGAATTAAGAGATTCTACCCAGCTGTGGTTACTGCACTATTGACCATCTTCCTCCCTTTCCCTCTTCTGTTATAACCTATTTTGCCCTTATCAGTCCTTGTGTCTGTCCCATCTATGTTTGAATCAGTGGTGGGTGAATATGGAATTTCCAGAATAGTACTGTCAAAATCATGCTTCCAGAATAGCATCTGCCTAGACAGCTTCAGGGATAGCATAGCACAAGGCAGTTGTCAACTACCCCTGTATCTTAGTTTGTATTGACCCTGGGGCATTTTGCATGGTCTGCTGTAGTAGAATGGCTTGTATAAACATCTTTGCAATGGCAGATAGGTTGCAGTATTGATAAGCATTCTAAAACAGTACAGACTTCTGTGTGCACAACCAAATTAACAGGGTGCAGAGAAGGGTAGCAAATCCTATAGTGCAAACAAAGCTCAACATAGAAACTCTGCATGCCACTGCAAAAATGATTTAAAATCTCTGATTTTTTATTCAAAAATAGTTTTATTTATAGAAAATAATAGTATGAAAGCTTTGCAACAACAGTGTAATGAACAGCATTATCACAATTAATTTATAAAAGACTGCTTTCCCGTGTTTGGAATGACACACCCCTGTGCTTTGACCAACTACTCAGTCTTCATTGGGGATAAGGTGTGATTCACCCAGCTCTCCTTAAATAGCCACTAAATTAATAAAATTATCATCAGGGAAACCCCTATTTATTCAATTACATACAATTCATCATTAGTAAGTGGCTATGGAGGGAATCAAACTTGCTGGCATCAGTATTTGAAAAGTTGTCATTTTCTTTTCTATGTATACAGTCTCCAAAACATTATTAACACAAATCATGATTTCATGCTTCAATTACAAGAATAGAGACTGATTTTAAAAAAATAAGACATCATTATTCTAACATTCATTAACCATAACATTCAGATCAAAATGTGAAAAAGTTAGTTATATGGTAAAATAAATAGGGTACAAATGACTAAAGAATCATACTAATTAACAATATACCTGTTCCCATAATTTAATTTATTATGGAAACTAACTCAAACAATGTCTTATCTTTCAGAATATTTTACTTATAACTATCTAGTTCATAGCTATCATACTCCCAGTCATACCTCTCCTATTCTTATATTACCACTGTTAAGTGGCTCTAGTGGGATTCAAATCTTATGGCTTAAATTATCTAAATGTAATTTTCTATGCACATCCTGATCTGTGCATAATTATACAGTAAATACAAGTCATAAAGTCTTTGCTATTTTTAACTTCATGAAATTAAAAAGAAGAAAAGGAAAAAATCAATTAGAAATAAAATAGGTGTGTACCTGACATATAAAATTGAGAGATGTAAGTACATTCTATGTTATTTTTATCTTTGATGGTTATACCATCTATACATAAACACTTTTTCTCTTAGCTTAATAGCAAATCATCTGTACTTACAACAAAAAGTTTTTTTTTTTTTATAAAGGTGCTGCTTTGAATCTAACACTCCAACATCATATACATTTCTATTACTTGCTCATGAAATGCATTAACTACAGTATAAAAGATAACAAGTGCTTAAGTGGAAGTCTGGCTTCAGCAGTGATCACACCCTTAAATTTTTCTTCTTCATTTCCAGGTGGATACACCGTTCTTCATATAGACTATTATAGTGTAAAAGAAAGGAGAAGTTGATTTTGTTTTGAAATTATAAAGTTAATCAGACAAAGAGAATTAATACAAAGCTATAAAGGACAATGATCGACTTACATTTTTTTTATAGTAACTCAGTTCACAATTACAGCATTTTCTTCCCACTGTATCTCATTTTATTTTACAAGAAATGGTTTGAGGTCCCAATCTGTGTTTAAACCTTTCATCTGTAAGTTTTTTTAAGGTAAAGATCCAAAAGCTTTCCTTTTTAAGTAGTAAATTCAACTATTCCCTCCCTGGGTCCATATTTAGCTTGTTCTAATGCCATAAATTTGGTTTCTTCAGTGCAACTAGAGTGACTTTCTACAAAATGTCTAGCAACAGGTTTTTTGATGATGCCTGCTTTAATGTCCTGAAAGTGTTCTTGAATTCTTTGTTAAACTTGATGAATTGATCCCCCTATGTACAATAAATTACATGGACACTTCAATGCATAAATAACATAACTACTGTTGCAATTTAAAAACTATCTAATTGTCACCTTATAATCATATCCCTCAAATTCAATGGTTTTACCTTGATACCAATAACAACAAACACTACACCTACTGTACCACATTTATGCATGCCCATGGGGGGGGGTAGCCAAAGGCTTTCTATCTGTTTCTCTGACTGGTACCTACTGTGAACAAGCCTATCTTTAAGAATGTCTGCTCCAGAAAATGTGATTCTAGGTATCATCCCTAGCTCTTTAGCTAGTGTGGAATCATTCAATTAAAATGGACAATACTTCCTGACCACAGCCCCTATCTTTCCAGCCTTTTTGTTGCATTGTGTAATAAAATATATTTGAGGGGAATCTGGAGAAGCAGCAGTTCTTGAGGAGATCGGATGGTTCTATGAGCTTGGATTATTAAAAATTATTTCTTCTTGTGTTATGTTTCTTTCTGTTATCTGTTTGGGAATTAATAAAGAATTCCTATTTATGTTGCAAGCTTTTATACATGCCTGAGGTAGATCTGACCTGTTATATCCTCTTGCTTTAAACCAACTTATCATTTAAGCAGCCTGGATTTCAAAATCTACATCCCTAGAACAGTTTCTGCACAATCTTAGAAACTGTCCATATGGAATTGATTTAACAAGTGATGCCGGCTGTGAACTTTCTGCTCTAAAGATAATGTTAGTAGCAGTTGGTTTCCTAAATTTTCTGGATTGTACTACAACAGCTTCATTAATAAATAAAGTTAAATCCAAAAAGTTGATTTGTGAGGAATTGGAACTGTAAGTGAACTTCAAATTCATAGTGTTATAGTCATTCAGCCAGTTTATGAATGTGGCAGTCTCTTCCTGGGTACCTTTCCATATGCACAATATGTCATCTATATATCTATTCCAACATATTATTTTCTCAAAAAAGGGATTTTGTGCTTATGAAAATATGGTACTTTGTCCCCATGCACCCAGGAAGAGATTGGCATATGCTGGAGCCATTGCCGCCCCCATAGTCATTCCTTGTAATTGCAAATAATACTCTCCATCAAATTCCAAAAAACTGTATTTTAATGCAAAATCCAAAGCTTGTAATAGAAAATCCCATGGTACTTCATCCTTTTTCATGTTCTGACTCACATACTTTTCACATGCTAGGATTCCATTGGCATGTGATATGATAGTATACAAAGATTCTATATCTATGCATAACCAATGATAATCTTTCTCCCAAACAAAACCATTGTATTTTTCCAAGACATGCATTGTATCTCAAAGGTATGACTTGACATCAGACAGACATTACTGTAAGAAAAATATATTGTGATAACACTTGCATTATGTTGTTATTGCAAAGCTTTCATGCTATTAATTTTTATAAATAACAGTGTTTTTGAATTGCAAATCAGTGATTTTGAATAATTTTTGCAGTGGAGTGCAGAGTTTCAATGTTGAGCTTGATAAGCACTCTAACATCTAACCTCCTTCCTCCCATCAAGACCCTGAGAGCCTGTACTGCAGTAATATCCCATTATTTCTATAATAAAATGCCTGATTCCTTATAATAAGATAATGGCACTGCACCTTTGTTAAATCAGGATACCTCCCAACCTCATTCCTCCCTGATTGGTCCTGCTTTGGAGACATGCTTATTTGGAAAAGTGGGGTGACATTTGTTTATTATAAGAAGTCAGACACATTTATAAGGAAAATGTAATATGGGAATAATATGATAATGCAGTATCCCTTTTTCCTATAATAAATTTGTTCATATGGATTTGGGGTGATGAAGAATATGGGAGCTAGTGAATGTGTTGGACAGGGTGTTCAGTATAGTGCAATGGTTAAGGATCTGGGCTGCATATCTGGAGACCTGGGTTTAAATCCCACAGCCGCATAGGTGCATACTGTGTGATCCTGAGCAAGTCACTTAACGACCTTGTGCTCCTAAGTCGCATCTGGAAAAAAAGCTTCAGCTTGCTGTGCTACTCCTGGTTAAACAATGTTCCCTTTCCCTTTCCTGAATCAGAGGGACAGGGCCTTGTATCTTGTGCCAGGTTGGTGGGGTAGGTATGATTTAGTGGGGGGATGGTGGCTCTGTGTGTGGGTTGCTAAATTAATGCTATCAGTTGGCTTGGGGGAGAGAAAGAAGGATATGGGTTGCAGGGTGGTTTGGGTGGGTGCTGGGGGAGTTATTTAAAGCTGAGGAATGGTTAGTTTAGGATAGTAGGATGATTAGAATTTAGTATCTCTGTATGCAAATCCAGTGACATTTGTCAGTAGGATCAGAAGTTGGATTCAGATACGGGTTATCCAAAAATTCAACTGTCCTAGCTTGGATCAGATTTTGAGGTATCTGAATCCCCCAATTGTGAAATGTATTTAATAACAAATATATTGCTTTGCTTGTTGATTTTGAAATAATACTACTTTTTCTTTACTTTGGGTCCCTTTTTAATGCTACTCATCTGTCCACCCTATGCTTATTATTTTTTTAATTACATATCAGGTCCAAAATGTTGTGACATTGTTGGAACTGTAGCCAGCAGCAGCTTTTCATGTAAGTCTTCTACACAACTGGTGTCACTGGCTTCCACATAACAATTGTCACTGGGTTCCACAACTGCTAAGTAATTAGAAAATGAATATCATGTGGGAAAAGGATCCATTAAAAAGGGGCCTACAATAAGGAAAACCTTGTAGTATTTCAAATTAAATACACAACAGAATACACTGGATTATTAAACAGACATCAAATATGCCAAAATGTGCAAATAGAAAATGTCAGCAACACAGTTTGTGTTCAATTTAGGACCAACGACATCATGATAGAACCTGTTATTAAGCACAACTGTATCTTTTGTGACAATGCAATGAAGGTAGTGGAGAGGATCCAGTCAATGAGGCAGAGTTTTCAGGAAATTAGGGTTTAGCTGAGTGGGATCATTTAAAAGCTGTGTGAGGTCCTGAGCAACAAAGCTTGTAAATCTAAGATCAACTTCTTGGAGGGGCATGGCAGTGTGCGTTGACATCACCCATGAGAAGTATTTTACCTGCAGTTGCCAGGGAAAAAGAGGCTATTATGACCTCCAGTAAGGTATCAGTGGTAGTATCAAGGTTTCAGTAAATGGTGCTAATGAATATTGGGAAAGAATGGGAAAAGAAATCTTGCCAGCCATGAATAAATGGGAAAAAAAAACAGAAAATGTTTGTGAGAGATGCAGATGATTACAAATATAGTTGGAAACTGATCCATTTTACAACTGGAACCTAAACTACAAAAGGTAGTAAAAACGAAAACACATAAATGGGAGTGCTCTGCAAAGACACAGGAGCTCATTCAAAATTGCAAGCAAAAAAACACATCCAGGAAGAGCAACTGGTGTTAGCAACTGGTGTTGGTTCATATAGAAAAAGAGTCGGCAGATACTGTATAGTGCACAAATGCAGGAGGAGTCCGAGGCTACTTTGTCCCAGTGCTTCAGATCTTACCCATGACTCTTCATCAGGGGGTGAGGCCTGAGTGCTACCAATGCTGTTTTTATTACTAAAAATTTAAAGTGACAGTTGCCATGCAAAACATCTTCACATGCATAAAAACATTTGTGAAAAAAAATTATATATTCTGTTTAAATATTCAATCCAACAATGAACTCATGCAACTCAGAACTCATGCACACTTCAGTGCAGGCACTAACATATACAAGGTTCAAAGTCAAAGCAGTTAAAATCAGAATTTCATTCTTAAACTGCTACAATTATTCATACATTGTACAATATAAACAACATATGTTGCCGAACAATTAATGAAATGCTGCACATTGATGCTTTGCTGAACTAGGATAGGGTGTTGAAAATTAACACCCTGTTGATTAAATTTGCAAACATTACAATGTCCACATATGTAGTACCCAGTAGGTTTTGGAGGCAGCCAGGTTCTAGTCCCTCCACTTGGTTTCACATACATAGCATGGGTCAGAAGGTCAGATAAATTATTCCCCCTTTGTAGGAGACTATGGGTTTGTTCCCTATAGTACCCATTGCATCTGGGTCAGCTTCTAATACATTCCAATATTTAGTTATTATCTCTGTTATCTTATTGCTTACCCTATTATATTATGCAACAAAGACTATAGACTGATTGTCTGTTGCAAATTTATTCATCTCCATAGGCATCAAAAGGGTATCTGTATTGCTGGATTTAGCTTTTAAATAAGCCTGTTGAATCTGAGTTTCTGAATATCCTCTAACCCAAAATCTATGTTTTTTTTTAATTTTATTTTATTTATTACTAGGATTGCAAATACCTTTGAATCAAGGGTTCTTTTACAAAGGTTCCGCGTCAGCAATGGGTGCAAGCAAAACAGTGGTAAGATACAATACAAGGTCAGGAAGTTAAAATAAAAGTAAGCAAAGGTAAGATACAATACAGGTCAGGAGGTTAACTTAGTAGCAAAGACAGTACATGTGTATAGACTAGCACAGTAGCAAACAGTCAGTGGCAAAAAATGCACAATTAACAGTACAGGTGTACATATAGCAAGACACAGATACAAATGAAAACCATCCTGGGGTGACATAAATGGAGCAAGGGGTGGGGGATAAGAGGGGGAGTGGTGGGGAAAAGGGAGGTAGGCAGTCAAGGAGTTGACATTGTCGTAAGTACAAGAACAGAAAGATAAGTGCTAGGTAGTCTGGGGGTGGAGCAATAAGAGATAGGGTGATAGGGAGGGGGAGACAGGAGAAGAGGAGTGGGAGAGGGGTGGAATGGTAGGTGGGAGGTGAAAGGGTAGAATGGTAGGTGGGGGTGGGAGAGAGACAGGGATTTGCAGGGGATGGAGAGGTGGAGAGAAGTGGGGTGGGTAGCAAGGGAGGAGAGAAGAGGAGGGAGAGGTGAAACAAAGCCACAAGCCTAGGCCTGTTTTAAATCCTCACTTTCTTTTTCAAAGTCATGGAAACTTGTGCAATTCTGTCTAACATGAATAAACTGCCCATATGGAATTCCCTCTCTTTGTTTGGGCTGGTTGTGCACTAGTGGCATGTAACAACATGTTGCCTGAAGTTGGCTTCCTATATGTGCAGATTTTTTGAACTTTATTTTTCTCTGGGACCTGAGGAATTCTCTCCAGCTACCTACCAGCCCAGCTCTACCTCCCAGTCTGAAGCTCGGCATTCCAGGCCGACCCTGCCTGGAGGATCCCCAAGATCTGAGCCCCCTGAGGTGGAGCTGCCCACCCTGGCACTCTATCTATAATTTAATGCACCAGGCAGGTGTCAGAGAACCCCTTCTGGAATCTGAGACCGACATTGGGAGTGTGGCCAAGACTGGAGGCACCTTCACCTTTCCTTGGCCCGGGGTTTTTACTGTATGTTACCCCCAGGAGCTGGACATGCAGTGACACCTGCACAGAGAAGCTGTAGGCACCCACTGCTCTCCCCCCTTGTGTTCTAGGCACAGTAGTACACCTGGTCTCCACTGGGTGTCAATGCTGTGCCAAGGAGTCCCCCAGCACACTACAGGGAGAGGAGAGGAGAGTTCCGGATGCTTGATCCTCTCCCTTCCCTGCTGACCCCCAACAACCCGGGCTCGTTCATGAACCCAGGTTGTCGGCGTGCCATGAGGTGTGACGTCCAGTGCCTCAACCCTCAGCATCACTGGGCCGGCTCTGTATGTACAGCTTGATACCCTTTTACCATCTGTCCCTTCAATTATATGTCCAAGAAAGACATTTTGGAGACATGTACATCAAAGGTACATCTGAGACCAATATCATTGGCATTTAGAAAATCAATATATGAGAGAAGCTGATGTAATTCTAGCTTTCCATATGATTAGTAAATCATCAATGAATCTACCCCACAATCTCCTACAAAAGGGGGAATAATTTATCTGACCTTCTGACCCATAGTATGTATATGAAACAAAGTGGAAGGACTAAAACCTGGCTGACTCCAAAACCTATTGGGTGCCACAAATGTGGACATTGTAATGTTTACAAATTTATTCAACAGGTTGTTAAATTTCAACACCCTATCCTAGTTCAGAAAAAAGCATAAACATACCAACATTTCATTAATTGTTCAACAACATATGTTATTTATATAGTACAATGTACATGCCCACATATTTATGTAGGACGTACAAAAAGAACATTAAGGGACTGTATGTAAGAGCATGTACATGCAATTCAAAAAGAGGAAGTTAACATACCCATAGGTGTTCACACTGAGATATTTCATCAAAAAGACTTGAAATGTTTCAAGTTTATGTGAGTGGACCACATTCCAGAAAATATGAGAGGAGGTGATAGAATAAATAATTAGCAGAATGTGAACAAAGATGGATTTACACCTTGAAAGCATTACATCCAAATGGACTAAATGACAATCAGGATATAACAGTATTTTTAAAAGAAATTTAGGTCTGTCATTTTGCCCCTTCCCCCCGAATGGCTGTAGAAATAAGCTTTGAATTTGTAAGGTATGACTAATTGAAGCAGTTTAAGAATGAAATTCAGATTTTAAATGCTTTGACTCTGAACCTTGTGTAAGTTATTGCCTGCACTGAAGTGTGCATGAGTTCTTTGCTGGATTGACTATTTGTATATATAACTTTTTTTTCACAGATGTTTTTATGTATGTGAAGATGTTTTTCACTGTAACTATCACTTTAAATTTTTGGTAATAAAACAGCATTGGTAGCACTCAGCACTTCCGATGAAGAAGGGTCATGAGGTAAGACCTAGTTAACTGGTACATAGTAGCATGGCTCCTGCATTTTTGCACTATATTGTATCTGCCGACTCTTTTTCCATATGAGCTAATGACAGTTGATAACACCAGTTGCTCTTTCTGGATGTGTTTTTTTACAAAAGGCAGTAGACAAGGACCAGAGGTAGTGCTTAGAAGCTATAAAACTATTGGGGATATGGTGGTTAGCAAAATCCTTCCTGGACATTAACCAGTGAGAGATAAATTCCCCTAACCCCCAAAAGGGATTTATACCTGTGGAAATTGTATTTACTGTAAGTATATACAGCCTTATAAATTTTTCATATATACCAGGACCACTAAACATATGGATATTAGACAGTTAATTAACTGTAACAGCCAGAGAGTGGTTTACCTATTGTTCTGTAATTTTTGGTCATTTAATGTTGGCCAAACCATTCGACAGTTCAATCTATGGGTAGGGAAGCATGTGCTGGTTCTACAGAGGGGTGATGATACCTATGCATAGTAAAGCATGTGAAAGGCTCCCCAAATATGAAACATATCATACGATTTACTGGCATAGAACTGGTGAAAGTGAGTTGGGGGGATTTGGAACAGCTTATTGGAAGGAGGCAGAGCTTCTCAATCCATGAATTTGGTGCTAGAAATAGAGGAGGACTGAATGACAGCATAGACCCGTCATCATTTTTTAATTTCTATTTTGTTCTTGCTCACATTCCCTTCATCTCAGCAGCTCACCATAAGGTACTATCATAGCAGGGGAGCCACGAATCCCAGGAACAGTTCTCGGTCCCCATCCTGCCTCGGTTTACCCACCAGTTGGTGAAGTGGGGAATGAGGACTGCCCCACACTTGTGCCATGTGTTGCATCTCCGACCAACTCAGGTCCACACCACACCCCCACCAGCCCCACAACCAGGTGAGCCACGAGGCCATTTTTCCTTTTTCTCCCAGTTTCCCTGAGGAGGTAGGTGGTCAAGGGGATCAGTGCAGAAGGCACATGCTGAGACATAATGCCTCTTTGAACCCCAGCCAACATCCTTCCCTCCCATGTAGCACCCCACACTGCACCTCCACCCATGTGCACCCAGGTGGTCGCATGCAGCGGGAGTGGCATCCCTTCCTCAGCAGAGGAGGAAATAGCCCCTAGGGTGCTCAATCCTCCTGTCCCCAGCTGACCCTCCAGCTCCCCAGACTTGTTCCTGAACCCAGGTCACCATCATCACAAGCATTAGTGCTAGCAGTGCTCCAATGGCCAGTCCAACCTGTCAGCATTCTTGAAGAAATTTAGATGCTGACTCCTTGAGCTGATTTTCTGTACCTAACAATGATACACAGTATGTGAATTATATCAAGAATGGGATTGTACGTGGCATTGCTTTTTGATTTTTGAAAGCCTAAGTTTGTTCCTGGTTAAAGTAAATTGCTCTTTCCATTCTAGCTTTACAAATAAATCTGGCATCTTTTTGAATTTTCTGATTAACAGGTATGTTAGTTCTTGATACTATATTTGTGACTACAGTAATAGCATTTGATGTATTTAATTCAATACCAGGTTGGTCAAAAGGAAGTAAAGAGTGATGTTGCTGTACCAAGATTGATTTTTATCACATTTTTAAAATAGATGCCCCCCCGATTGGAGGATAAATAAGGGGCTGTTATTTTTCACGATATAAATGTTGGAATCTTTAGCAATTAAAACTTGATCACTCTGAGGAAGCTTAGCAGACTGCTAAGTGAAATGTCAGTGTCACACAATATTAACCATATCTTTCATTTGTTGGAACCTGTGTATATGTGTTCTTGTACTGCCTACAATGTGCTAAATGATCAAAATACCTGGACCGAGTTTTTGTGGTGCAGTTACAGGTGCTTATGAACTTTGCAGTTGGAGGTGAATTTACCATTCGGCACTGTAGCAACTCCTTCCTGGTGCTCAGTCACTTCTGTGTACCTTGGAATTTAGGGATAGAAGAAGAGTGGACCACCTCAAACATGAAACTGTGTATAAAGATCACTGCCATGCCTCCACCACATTTATCCCAGTCCTGTCTATGAACAATGAAGTTGAAGAGGGAAACATCATTGTCTGAGACTTTTTTTGAATGCTCAGTGTCTCTTAGATGATGACCATGACAGGACTGATTGTAAGATCCAGAATCTGAGCTATTTCATCTTAAAGAGTATGCTCTGAGTGCTGAGGTGATCAGCTTCAGACCTTTATGTAAAAAAGTGGGCTAATGGAGAGAGAGGAGGGCCTCTTATGTCATTCAATTTCATTGGCTAGCAGGATTAAGACAGTAAGGAATAATTCTACAGAGTTTAAACTTTTTCTTATTGATAATTGTAGGATAACATGGTAGATAAAGGGAACCATGGAGCTGTTCACCATAGGGCTTCAAGCTGATAATGGCAGGTGGACCAGATGCTGCAGCTGACATGCCAGTTGCAATGGTTGAGTTAAAGTGTTGAGGACATGATAGAGAAATTGGAGGGAAAGATTGGGTGAGCGGAGGATTGGTTAGAGTAACCACAATCAAAGAAGACCAGAGACCAATAAGGAGCAGGAAGAGAGAGAACACAAGCCAGGCATGTCAGAAATCATCATAGGAAAATAACTAAAGAGGCAGAGAGTACCAGAGAAACTGAAGAGTAGAGGGGGGAGAGGGTGGATAATGGTCATTATAGGATGGTGAGAAGCATTGCAAACTTTCTCAGACTGGGAAGAGGCAGACCAAGAATGAACTAGGCTAGGGTAGTGACAATGACAAAGTTAAAGATCAGAGGTAACATCTTTCAGTAGTAACCCATGGCTAGTAAGCAGAAATTTCCAGTACAGTACATACAGTAGTTGCAGGAAAAAGATGAGCAAGTGTTGTGCAGCAAAAACTGCAACCAGATATTTACTTCAGTACTTTAAAGTGTTGGGTACACAACAGCATTGGAGCAGTAGTACCTAACTGGCAAAAACAACCGATACAACACACACACTGTTTGGCAGTGAAAAAATTAAACTACCCACACATTATGTTGTTTAATGTCATTTACACAGGTCAGAAGTTAACACTTGCCAACAATCAGCCAGGAAAATAATAAAGTAAAACACAGAAAGTATCATTGTCCCATATGGAAGTAAATATTGCTTTTTTCTTGATTGAAGTTAAGTTTTCTTTGAATAAAAGTTTACATATTTATCCTAAAGGGTAAGGCAGTTCCTACTAAAGATTATAGTTTGGGGCAAGATTTTAAAAGTAACAGTGTTACTCCAAATTAAAAACAAGTTCTAGCCAGAGCAGGCATGGCTGTGGTGAGCTGCCAAATGCCCAAAGAAAATTTTGAATGACCGGGTATAACTAGGCCATTTTTTGGAGTTGTTTAGCCAGATTTTCAACATGTCCTTTTTGGGACCCCACCTCATGAAGAGTGCCACTCTCATTTCATTCACTTGCCCTGAAAGGTGATTTTGCAAGTGGCCATGTGATTCTGTGCCAGAGGTGCAAAAACACATTTTGGGCAGGATGTGAAAAATTACAGTTGCACTGTTAATAAGGAGGTGTGCATAAATGGCAATGTTGATAATCTGGAATGAAAATATAAAAAATTGGTGAAGTTAGGAGCATTTGTAGAGAGTTCACAATACACGCTTGAAACAGTCATTTTTTGGAATTTTTTCACAAAATTTGCAACATGGGCCTTTTGGGACCTCACCGTATGAACAGTGGCACTGTCATTTCATTAATCAGTCCCAAAAGGTGATTCCACACAGTGACCACAGAATCACCTCTCAAGACCGAGTAACGAAATAACAGTGACAATGTTCATGAGGTGAGATCCCAGGAACCCAATTTTGAAAATTTGGAGCCAGAATTCCTTAAAATGGCTAATATATCAATATAAATTGAAAACTCCATTGACAGTCATTATACAATGCTTACCTTTGATTTTTCAGTATGTGGTTTGTCTTTGAAGAGTGCAGATATGTCCCGGCCCAGAGAAGGTGACAACACCAACCTCCAGTGGTATGTATGGGGTAAGGGGAGGTGTGGGGAGGTGGGTGCTCAGTGGGATGTTGGGGATGGGGGAGCAGTGACTGGAGCGATGATGAGGGACAGTTTTCTTTTTTACAGGTAAAAAACAAGATGTCAGGGGTGGTTTTCTTTATTTACAGGAAAAGAAACATACATTTGGACACAGTGGGGTGAGCTCCCTGTGTGCAACAGGTAAAAAAACAAAACAGGAGGTTGACCTTCTTTATTTACAGGAAAAGGAACATACATTTGAGCAAACTGGGGTGGACTCCCAATGTGCAACAGGTAAAAAAACAAGATGTCAGGGGAGAAACTTTCTTTATCTACAGGAAAAGAAACATATATTTGGGCACACTGAGGTGGGCTTCCAATGAGCAACATGGTGGGGTGATGATGCTGACACAGGAATTGGGCACCCCGATGTCAGCGGGGAGAAAAAAATTAAAAAAAAACATACATTTGGGCACACTGGGATGGGCTCCCAGTGTGCCACATGAGTTGGGGGGGTTACATTATGCCAACATGGGGATTGGGCACCCAATGTTGACACAGGGATGGGAAATGGAGGGAGCAGTGAAGATAGCAGCAGTGGTAGGGAGCAGGAGGGTTTTGTTAGCTGCCAGTGCTGGCAGGGAACAGAGGGAGCAGGGAGGACAGAAGCAGTGGGAGGGTGCTGGAAGAGTGCCATCCACAAGATGGTGGCTGCAACACAACTGTCCATGCTCAGCATTTGCGCATGCATAGCTGCATTGAATGGCATTCTCCAAGGTGCGCAGGTGTATTTCTTGTCCCAGAATATGGAAGTAACCGCCAAAATAAAGCAGCAGTTACTCTGCAGCAGCTGATCATGGCAGACTATTACATTCTGCATTGGACTTTCAGAAATATACTTCCAAAAGTCCAGTGGAAGGTGCCAAGATAAGCCATTTTAAGAGAAAAGATCAATCCCAAAATGGCTGTAGGTTCCGCCCACAGCCGTAATGTGAAGCTTCAAATTTTTGAAGGCATAGGCATGATGAATCCTGTTAAAGAGATTGAAAAGTAAAAAGCAAACATTTTCACTTTGGCATTCTTGACCACAGACCTGTACCTGGAGGTAAAGCCATCTGGGCTAACCCACACTCCGCAGTCTGAGGACAGAAACTATCTATTTGATATAAAGTATGTGTGCTTTTGCAAATTCTTTAGGTTCACACCAAATCAGCAGTAAAAAAAAAAATGTCTGTAGTCTTTGTTTGATTAAACTGGTTTGCCAAAGTACACTATTAGGGTGGGGCCAGCTATGTGTACTACTAGTGAGGATTCCTGTTTCCTAATGAATTCTTAATTAATTATAGGCAAAAATAAACAGGTACCTGACTGAAATAATAGTGTGGAAACTCTGTTCAGGGAACTTTCTCAGATGGTGTATATAAAACTGGCATAGATATTTCAAATAAGAGCAATAAAAAACAACTAAGTCTGCAGACAGGACAGACACAATTAACATTCTATTTCTGTGGGAATCTTTGACTAAGTTTGTCAAGTGGTTTCATTACTGTTCCAGTCCTGTGCCCTTTTCTTTACACAGCTGGTATAGCCTCACTCTTGTGGTACCTGAGATTGCTGGTAAGCCATTACCACTTTCTTAATTAAATCTTGAGAGACACATCTGTCCCTTTGACTTTTACCTGCTTGCTTCAGTTGTGTGCTGGAGCATGACCCAACTATATTTAAGACAATAAGTACACCTGTGTTTCATCAGCAAGGATAATAAACACTGTAAACAGATGTTAACTATGACATTAAAAACACAGTAAGATTTAAAGTAATTAAGGTCCATGCAGGACACTTCCAAACTATTATCAACAAATTAAAGGTTGAGCCAGAAACTCACTTTCTGCTAAAAGAACAACCCTAGTTTAATACACACACAACATTTTCTTGACCTCTAATAGTAAAAGATCCTCTTGGGATTGTGTGACATGTGCATGTTAACACTGGACTGTTCACTAGTCTACAAAGCCTATTAGGACACTTCCCCTTAATGTGCCCCTTGAATCCATAGTATTTCCAGATATAAACAGGCATCTGTGCAGAGTCACATGCACCACTCTTCACATATTGAGAATTTGAAATGACTCATTATAGGGGCATGCGGTTATCATCACAGGTCTTTTTCTAAGAGATCCAGCTCTTATCGGCGGGAGGGCAGGGGTTGACAGGGAGGGGGAATAGTGTTTGTGGGGGGGAGGCTTACAAGATGGGCCAGTATAGTCCTTTTCTGCCGTCAAGCTTCTATGATTCTATGGTATGATTAGCTGGCCTGGTTGTATGCTGTGTGGCATGTTGAATACTTGCATTAGATATAACTACTGTATAGTACAGAGCAATTAATTTCTTTCTTAAAGATTAAGTTTGTTTTGCAAGACTAAATGTGTAGCACATCAAGTGGAAAAAATATAGGTACAGCATGAATATGGTAATTTTATAAGATCAGGTATTTTTTATAGATTTCAATTTCCTGTACCATACTTACTAAAGCATCTTTGAAATGTTGATGTATACAATAACAGAATGGTATAACCAGGAGTTTCAGCTATAGAAGTAATCCACTAGGGTGAAGTCACTTAAATCACAGCAGGATAGGGCAGAGTGTCAAATTTCGGTTGTTGTATGCAGGGTTCCTTAGCAAGCGCCACATTAGATTGCTTCCATTTATGCCAATTGTATTCAACCTCTGGAAATGTAACCTGAACCCTATGCCTTTCTTTCTGCTACTAAACATGTCAAGAGGTCTGGCAATGCAAGTACTATATATTTAGAATTGGGTATGCTTATTTTATTTTATATCATGTTTACATCTGCGTAGTGACATTATTGCCATCATTATATTCTCCAAGCCTCAATGTGGCATATTATGCAGTATATAATTTTAATCTGTGAATGTGCCCAGTCACCTGTGATCCTGCACACAGCAAGATGGAAACTGTTTCACTGAAAACTGGTAAGCTTCTCTATTTATTTAGAAGCATTGATATTAATAGCAATGGCATTCAAGGCAGTACTTCCCCCTATATTTTTGAAGTTGTCAATTTTTCATTTTTAGTAGAAAAATCACAGGTAACTTAAGAAGGTTATGAAATAAATGAATACTACATCAGCCAGAAGAGGTACTGCAATATATATTTTCTATCAAAGTGTTTTTTGAATTCAGGGAACTTTATTATTGCACTACTGAATATTTAATCTAAATTTGACTGAAGATTAATGGCCAGATATTCAAAACTTTACCCCTGGGCTACATTAACACTGTCTGGTGGGCAAACTTAGCCCAGAGCACAAAGCAAGCTATATTCAAAAGGAATAGCCCGGGGCAAACAGCTGCTGAATATAGCATGGGCATGAGGCCGTGCAAACTGGGCTGGGAGTGCAGGGCAAACATAGCCCTGGACTAAGACAACACTGAATATAGCAACCAGGAAGTGCAAACCACAACAATAACACAGTGTACAGAGATGTGAGGGTAGGTAGAGATGAACTATGTGGCCAATTTGTGTGCCAACAAATGTGTAGACCCAATACAGCTGCAAGCAGCAGCAGACGAGACAGAACAGTGATCAAAACTGTATAATATTCCCCGAACCGTTAGCACAGAGCTAAGATGTTTGCACACTGCAAACACATTTGCCCGACACAAAGACTTGCCGTATTCAAAAGTGCCATGCAAATGAGCCTACTTAGGTAGTCTCTGGGTACACAGCCAGATTAGCATCTCATTATGCCCTGATTTGCATGCAGTTTTACCAGTGTTACTGCAGGGTCTCACAAAAAGTTATTCGGAATACCACTGTAATACCACTCATTTGCCATTGCAATACCACTGTGATTACCACTTTACCATTAAGGTTTTCATGGTATCACAGTGATTTGTTTCAATTCTATTGTGATACCATTGTACCACTGTCTTACCATATCAACAAAAATAATCAAAATTTTAACTACCATAGTACAACCATAGTACCACTGGGTAGAACCATTGCACATTTTGTAGCTCACCACCATGTTGCCATTGAGGTGCCTTGGTGTTGCCATTGTGTCACATTTGGTAAGGGATGTGGCTGGGGGGGCATGTAAGATCTGACAGGCACACAGGTTGTGGGGTATTCCCACTACTGGCCCATGTGCACTGAATGATGTGTTCCAGCCTTGTGGCCACACTTGGGCTATGGTGAGGTCTGGCCACCCGTACACCCTTCCCTCAATGGCCACTATGCCCACAGTACTGCATGTGTGTGTGCTGGCTTCTGTAGGTCACCACAGATGTATGGTCTGCAGGTGTGTGCTGTATGGCCACACTACCATGATGTCCCCTGTGGGCCAAATCACCCCTTACTGCCTGTGCTTGGCTGGGACTGGTGGCAGCTGTTGGCATCATGGTGGTGCCATCAGTGTGCATCATGTGTCCTCCATGTCAGGCATTTTCTAAGTGTCATAATCATATGTCAGGTTGCACAAGTGATGCAAATGCTGCACAAACTCCACACAAAGCAACAATGTCGCACAAAGCTGTTTGCCCTGAGTTAAGACCAGCTTTTCCTTGGCAGTAATTTGTACCATGCTAAGGGTCACTCTAAGTCGCGCTAAACACCTGAGCGCAGCGCTGGTCGTTGAATATCTCATAGCACCTGTATTCATGTTCACTTTGCCCCTTGCATAGACTTATGGTTTGCCCGGCGCTAATGCAGTTTGCGTGTGCTAGTTGGCCTTTTAAATATGGCAGACCTTCGCTAAACCTACACAAACGGTTTGCACACCTCGCAAAGCTTTGAATATCTGGGCCTAAGAGTCAACCCACTTTATTAGTTTTGAGACAGTTATAGAACTTTAAAGCATAAATATGCTGTTGAAACATCTTTGAATTATTAGCTAGTCTATACATGAAACAAGACTATTTTGTAGACTAGCATACATTTAATAATAATCATTAAGATACAAGTTTAATTACTACTCTTAAACTTGTACATATGTGAAATATGATTTGATGAAATGAAATACAGGATTTCAGAATACAATATATTATTATTTACAGCACAAATGTTCAAATTCAGAAGATTTCCAGAGGTTAGAACCTTGCACAATAAAGTACTATCATTTTGGTTGCTTTAACTTAAATTTTTGCCCCTAAAATCATCACTGTACTAGTATGGATAATAGGTGTATTTGTAATATAAGTTGATACAGATATTTACTTGGATTGGGTTTTTAGCATTTTATGACTTTAGTTCACATAATCTGGTAGGATATGTATTTATGTAATTGATTTTGTTGATTACAGAAATTATATGTTTAAACAGTTTTCACAGTATTAATATGTGCCTTACAATAATTCTGTGTATGTCCTGAAGAAAGTGGCTTGGTTTTGAAACATTGGCTATGAATATAAACAAGTAGCTTGTGCAGGTGTTTGATTTTCTGAGTACATGATTAAATAAACTAAAATATATATGATTCTGATGTAGTGAGTGGGTCAGTCTTTCCTAATCATAACACATGTTCAATAGACTTGTTGGGATTTATTTTTTTAGGATGTTTGTTTAATACTGTATGTGGAATTATATTGTGTTGTTTTTTCATTATTTAATATGTGTTGGAACTGTAACTGTTATGTGTGGAGTTTCTTAATGGATCTCACTGGAAATGAATCCTGACTCAGTTGAGTAATCAATTCATTCATCCTCAGATCTTGCCTCCTGCATGGGAACCAGACCCCCCACCACCAGCGGGGGGTCAGACGGTCATCAGGGCCAGGCTCCTGAAGCCCTCCCTCCAGCCTTTCTTGTGATCCCATCAGATCCTGTCTCCTGCACAGGAACTGCCCCTCCACCAGTGGGTGGTTGGACAGTCATGAGGGCCAGGATCTAGAAGCCCTCCTTCCAGCCTTTCTTGTGATCCCATCAGGAAGGGACGGTCCACAAACTACCTTGGCCACCAGCAGCATTTGTGAGCAGAGGAGGGACATGGTGCCTTTTTTCATTTAAAATCCTGAAATAATGTATCACTTGTCCTCGGATGAGTGGAGATAGTCTCCCACACCACAGTTACTTTAATTCTTTACTTACTTCTGCTTTAATTTCTCTACTGTATCTAAATTCTCCTTAATGTGCCTACTGGAATGAATGCTTATGGCTTTGTTCAAACCGTTTAGTTGATGCCATTTTTCCCCACTTGTACCAAGCTGAACCAGCAGGGCGCCCTAGTGGAACTCATACAGGAATGTGCCTCTAAGCTGCAGTAAGACTTGAGCTGCACAAAACTGAATTTGTAATTCTCAAACCCAAACTGCAGCAACTCTTAAAAGCTGTTAGAAGTAAAACTCGAGTTTCTTAATTGTAGGCAAAGGCTTTACATTTAATTAATTGTGACCGTTGCTTAAATTTGTTGGAACAAGTCTGGAGCTGCACATTTGTTTAATTGAAGTTATTTCAACCCAAACTGCTCCGTTTCTGAACCATCTCCTTTCTTTTACCCCTTCCCTCTTCAGACAAACAAAAGGCCCTTACCTCCTGTAACTGATCCTCTCTCCTCTCTCTTCCCCTCAGATATTGCCTCCTGCATGGGAACCGGACCCCCCCACCAGCAGGTGGTCAGATAGTCATGAGGGCTAGGCTCCTGAAGCCCTTCCTCCAGTCTTTCTTGTGATCCCATCAGGTACAGACAGTCCACGAACCACCTTGGCCACCAGCAGCATTTGTGAGCAGAGAAGACCCCGCCGACATTGTGCATAGGCTCCCCACTGCCCCCACCCTTGGTTGACTTTCCCTTATATAGAGTTGCGAGTGTGAGAGTAGAGCCAATAGGGTTGAGTGTGAGTATAAAACCAATCAACTCACTTCTCCACCTGCAGATTATAGCTTTTAGCCACTTGAGGCAGCACTACACAATCTTTCCAATTATTTCTCCCCACTTGTACTTTGCATTACCTTTATCTCTCAGACTAAACTGTATTTCTGTGCCTCCACAGGCTTGTGTCTCTCTAATTTTCTAACCCTTGGCATCTATAGCAATAACCGTGATATTTACAAGAAATATTTGCAAGTGTTATCCCCGCTGGCAGTGAGCTGGCTTCTTACTGTAAGCTTTACAGGCTTTTCATGCTCTCACTCCTTGTGAACATCCTCACTCAGCCCTTCCTTTCCGTTTACTTATCTGGTCTTCACTGTGACTTATTGTATTACCATGACCTCCTCTACCCTTCCCTATCTACTTATCACACTCCTCCTGCTCAGTACCCTCTCTGGGACTACCTTTATCCTCATAAATAATGCAAGGGATCATCATGCATTGAAAAGTGACTTCTCCTTCTCAAACCTCCTTGATCTGGATGAAATGTGAATGGATCCCACCCCTCTCCTTCTCCATAGGGGTCTCATCTACATTGCCTAAGCAGATTCTCTAACACACTGTAATGGTCCACTGCACTATACCTTCTTTTGTGTACCAGAAACTGTGGTATCTGATCCTCATTGCCCTTCTACTTTCTGGAGATGTTGAGACTAATCCTGGTCCTAGCTCCCCCTACTCCCACGCTGACTTTTTGAATCACAACTTGAAAGGGCTATGCATTGCTCATCAAAATATTAGGAGCCTTCTGTGAAACCAGCTGGAACTTGAGGCGTGGGTTACCCTCTACAAGCCAGACCTACTCTGCCTATCAGAGACTTGGCTGAAACCCAAAGTCACTAACTCCTCCTGCCTAGTAGCCACTTACAACCTCATTTGGAGAGATAGAACCTGTTCCAAAAAGGGAGGTGGAGTTGCTATATATTATAAAGAAAACTTAAATCTCTCCATCCTCCCTACACCTGACCTCCCCCACTGTGAGTCACTATGTGTGATACTCTCCTTGGGTACAGAAATACTGCATATTGTATGTGCCTACAACCCCCCCCCCCCAGCAGTGGCCTCACTGCTCTTGTGGAGCTACTTGAACAGACATCGCTGTTGGCTGTGTCAAACAAATTGATCATTATGGGTGATATAAACTTAAACTGGCTGGGAAACTGCCACACCAACTTTCAATCCCAAGTCATGCTGCATAAGCTACATCAGCTAATTACTGAACCCTCTAGGACAGCTATTCACACACACTCTAACACCCTAATTGATTGGGCCCTAACTATTCTGCCTGAACATATACTTACTGCTGGCATACTTGCTGAAGCACTGACTGACCATTCCCCTATCCTCTGTCCATGGTCTCCAGCCCCTTAAAATCCTACCCCTCCTCCAAAGTATATCATCTTTAGGAACTTTTCAAGTTTTTATCCCTTACACTTTCTCAATGATGTCTCTCAAATTGACTGGAAAAAATATACAGAGCTAATGATGCCCAGACAGCCCTAGATGTATTCCTTCATGAAATTTTGAATCTCCAGGATATCCATATCCCTTACTCTACACGTGGAGTGAAGGGACGTCAAATGAGATGGTTAAAAAAGGACCTCCTTTCCAATCTTAAAAAGTGAGACATGAGTTGGAAACATTTTAAACTCTATGGTCTTCCAGCTGACTATGACTTCTATAGGGCACAGCGTAAAAATGTAAAAAGCATGTACGTCTTGCCAAAAACAAATATTGCAAAACTCTTCTCACTGATGCAGCAGGAGAGCCTAGAAAATTCTGGAAACACGTTTGGTCCATCCATGGGTCTACCCAGTCCCCTACTCCAAATAACATGATCTTAAACGGTATCCACTGTAATGATTCGTGCACAATTGAAAATTTCTTCAACAATTTGCTGACCTTACCAAATACACCTTGACATTCCCCACTACACCAACCTTAGGCATACATACTGAACCTCATACAGATACTTTAAAACAATCCTTTCACCTCAAAGCCATCTCTAAGTCACAGGTACTAAAACTCCTAAACTCCATCTCAGACAACACTAATACTGGTGCTGATGGTATTGAACCGAGACTCTTGAAGATAGCAGCCCCATTTATACCATCTCCTCTTGCACATATCTTTACCTTATCTGTCTGTCAGAGTCATGTTCCTGATACCTGGAAAACTGCCCAAATCACTCCAGTTTTTAAGAAAGGTGACTCTAAAGACCCTTCCAACTATAGACCCATTGTGATATCATCTGTATTAAGCAACATTCTTGAGAAGCTCATTGCTACTCAAACCACTGCTTTTCTTCACAAAAACAATCTTCTCTCCTCTGCCCAACATGGTTTCTGTAAGGGCCATAGCACCACCACGGCCCTGCTCAAATTCACCACTGACACCCTGTCTGTCATGGACACAGGCTCTCTCACAGGGGAAGTTTTTATAGATATAACCATAACATTTGATCTTGTTGATCACCCTATTCTCCTCACAACATTAAAGTCTATGGGTTTCTCGATGGGTGTTGTGGTCTGGTTCAGTAATTATCTGTCAAACTGTGCCCAATTTGTGAAATGTGCTTCCACCCTATTGGACCAGGCCATTATAAACTTTGGGGTACCCAAGGGTTCAGTTTTAGGGCCCCTTATGTTCTCTATCTTCATCAACAGCATCACTCTTGATCTCACCTCCTGTTCATCCCTCTTGCATGTGGATAATATTGTTCTGTATGCTAGCTCCAAAAACGTGTCTGACATAAACTCGTCCCTCTCTTCCAACTTCCAGAAAACTCAAAACTGGCTATCTGACCACAAACTGGTCCTCAATGTAATGAAAGCCCAAGATATGCTGTTTGGGTCTGCTACCAAACTAAATTCCTGCAATAATAGCATCTCGGTCTCCTGTCCTGACTCCCTTCCTATAAATACAGTTACCTTGTTCAAATATCTTGGGGTTGTACTTGGTCAGTCTCTTAGCTTTGATCCCCATGTCAAATCCTCTTGAAAATCAGTGAACTCAAAGCTAGACATTGCCTATAGAGCTAGCTATACACTTACACCATCAGCCAGGCTGGCTGTAACCCACAGTATCCTTCTACCAGCCCTGACCTATGGAGTTATCACATATGTGACCATACCTAAGTCATCACTGTGTGCTTGGGACACCACCTACAATAATATTTGCTGTTATGCCTCCTCATCCCCTAGGCTTGAACACCACTGCAAACTTTATTCAGGCCTTAAATGGCTGTCACCTGCTGCACTGAGACTCTACTCAGTTGGCTTTCTAGTGGACAATGTTACTAGGGCACACTCTCCTGGTAGTCTTGCAAGGATACTGTCCCCTCATACACCTTCCTATGGTCTACGCTCTGCTGATAAGTCCCTGCTGCAGGTGCCAAGGTGTAAAACTGGAAAAGCTCCCAAGCTTTCTCCCACTACTCCCTACCAATAGCACTTCACCAAGTGCCATCCCGTGTAATCTTTAAAAAAAGAGCTCCATGCCAGCCTATTTGCTTCAAACTCCTGCTCCTGTTTTCGACCCCCCTGATGTCTGTCTCTGCCTACCTCCCATGCCTGCTGTGTTCTTAATGACTAACCTGTCTCTTTGTTTTCCTCCTCCCCCCAACATGCATGGTTGTTTTTCATTCCTACCCCCATCACTCCATATTGCTCCATTCAGTGAATTGCCTCTGCCTTTTTCTTACAGGATGGCAGTGTTTCTGCCACAATGTGCCTCATGAAAATGACTGCCTTTACTGCCTCATGTCTAACATAAAATGGACTGTATTAGCTTAAACTTTACACTTACTATGTACTCACTAGCTTACTGTAACTGTTGCCTAGCTCTCCCTATATGTTAGATAGCTGATCATGGTTTTTACGCATACTCTGCCCTACATGTTCTCTCATCTTCACCATGTATACTTTCTTAGCCAATTTGTAATTTTTGTTTTCATGTATTTCTCCGATTTTTTCCATACAGTATTTGTAATGTTGTTATTTTTTTTCTTTCTCATGTTGCAATCCTACCTGGTCGTGGCTGAAAATAGTTATTTTTTGGTTAGCTAACCTACCCGGTAAACAAAAAACAAACAAATAAATAAATAAATAATGAATAACATTTTTTACTACTAAAAACTCCTTCTGCTCTTCTTATTTATCTGCAGGGGCCATTGTTGGAGTTGTCTGCTTGTTTGAAGAGGAGGTATGCCTACACATTCCATGTGCAACCCCTGGACCTGTGGAACAGTTGGATATAAGGGGCTTGTGAGGCCTCAAAAGCTTGTGTATAATTTCATCTTTGTACAAGACACTTGTTGGTCCAATAAAAGGTATCAAATCTTCCATCATTCCCCATATAACATACAGAAGATTATCATTTTTTTTGTCAGATTGCTGTATTACAAGCTGAGTGAGTGGACTGCCCCTGATGCACTTCAAATCCTCTTCATCTCTGCTGCCTTTTTATACAGTACTACATGCTGGTTATATTCAGCCTACATAGAGTTTCCCTTAATTTCCTTATATATCATCTCATGATACCAGTTAAGTATAGTTTCCCATACTACTATTAGCTATTATGAACTCCTTTTTTATGTTGATTTTGAGCATACGCAAGAAACATGTTGCAGCAGGTTGCTGCACAAGCAGGTTGTGGAGGCATGGCACTGTTGTGGCCAATGCCCCCACTGCCTTTAGAGCCTTATCCCACTGTCCCCAGTGGAGTGGCACACTGCTTCTGACACTAGTTCAGCCAGCATGCCACAACCTTGAAAAGTTTTAGCCACTACAATCAAGGGCCACCTCATCATTGCAGCATCATCCACTGCAATGAGGGAGCACCCCATCATTGCAGGGCTCCCTTGCATTCCCCGACCAGTTTGCCGATGGGGAGGTCAGTCCCCATCTGTTTGTGTTGTTTGCCAAGGGGGTGCCCAATCCCCCAAGGCATCATGTTCCCTCACCCTGGTTCTTTGCTGACAGGGGTGCCCAATCCCCATCTGCATGTTCCCCCCCCAGTTCTTGTGTGCCGAGAGGGTGTCCAATCCACCTTGGTTCATGAGACCCCCCACACCAGTATATGCAGATGGGGGTGCTCAATCCCCATTGGCTCTAGTCTCCCCTTCCCAGAACATGCATGTGGCACACTGGAGGCCTAACCCAGTGTGCCAAAAGTACCTGCAAAAAGAAAAAAAATTCCATGTCTTTTTTTCCTAATCCCAAAAATAGGAAAATGGTCCCTTGCCACTTTCGCCTCCTCCCCCAAGCCACACCCTCCCACTGAGTACCCACCTTCCCACACCCCCTTCACCCCATACTTACCTCCAGAGTCTGGTGCGATGATCTTTGGTGAACCGGGAACATGTCTGTACTCTTCAAAGCCGACCGCAAACTGAGGAAATGCCAGTAAGCTGTATAATAGCATAAATAGGTTTTTTCAATGTTGGTGCATATCTCAGGCATTTTTCAGATTTTTGCAAATTTTCAACATGGGGTTTTAGGACCCTCCTCATGTGAATCGGCCTCAAGGTGATTTCACGGTCACTGCGTGGAATCACCTTTTGGGACAGATTAACAAAACAACAGTGCCAGTGTTCATGAGGTGGGCTCTCAAAAAGCCTATGTTGCAAATTTGGTGGAAAAAATCCCCAAAAATGACTGTTTTAAGAGTGTGTATTGTGCAGTTGCAATGCACACTCGTAACTTCATGAATTTGCAATATTTTCTCATCAGATTTTCAACATTCACATTTCTTCACACCTCCGTTTGAACAGTATAGCTGTCATTTTCTCCATCCTGGCCAAAATGTGTTTTTGCACTTCTGGCACAGAATAGCATGGTCGCTGTGGGAAATCAGTGTTTGGGACAGATTAAGAAAATGGCAGTGAACTGTTCACGAGCAGAGGTCCTAAAATGCCTATGTTGAAAATTTGGTGATGATAGCCCATCACATGACTGAGTTACAAGTGTGCATTGCGCAGTTTCCCCGCAATTCTGTAACTTTGCAGATTTGTAATATTGTCACACCACATTTTCAACACTGACATTTTTTTCACACCTCCTTATGAGCAGTACGACTGTCATTTTTCACATCCTGACTGAAATGTGTTTTCGCACTTCCAGCACAAAATAGCATGGTTGCTGTGGGAAATGAGTGTTTGGGGCAGATTAAGAAAATGACAGTGTCACTGTTCATGAGCAGAGGTCCTAAAATCCTTATGTTGAAAATTTGACGATGAAAGTCCATAAAATGACTGTGTTACAAGCATGCATTGAACTGTTTCCATGCACCCTTGTAACTTCACAAATGTGCAATATTTTCATGCCACATTTTCAACACTGGCATTTTTTCACACCTCCTTATGAACAGTATAGCTGTCATTTTTCACATCCTGGCCAAACTTTGTTTTTGCACTGCTTCTGCAGAATAGCATGGTCACGGTGGGAAATCAGTGTTTGGGGCAGATTAAGATCGAGCAAGTGAGGGAGGGAGTGACCAAGCTTAATTGACCTCTGTCGGGACTGCTGCAGATTTCTATGTGGGCTGAAAAAGGCCCTAAAGCAGGAGCCCAGTACAAAAGGGCAGCCTGCAGTGCCAGAAAAAACAGAATGAGAGAGCAAGTGAGGGAGGGGGAGTTAGCAAACACAATGGAGCTCTGTTGGGACTGCTGCAGATTTCTTTGTGGGCAGAAAAAGGTGTCAATGCAGGCAGTGGCCCAGTACAATAGGGTAGCCAGCAGTGGTGGGAGAAACAGTAAGAGCGAGTGAGAGAGGGGAACTGAGTGAGCTCTACAGAGCTTTATCAGGACTGCTGCAGGTTTAGTTGTGAGCAGAAAAAGGCGCCAATGCAGACAGGAACCCAGTACAAAAGGGCAGCCTGCAGCACCGGGAAAAATGGAACAAGCAACTGAGAGAGGGGGAGTGAGTGAGCCCAACAGAGCTCTGTTGGGACTGCTGCAGATTTCTTTGTGGGCAGAAAAAGGTGCCAATGAAGGCAGGAGCCTAATACAAAAGGGCAGCCTGCAGCACCAGGAGAAACAGAATGAGCAAGTGAGAGAGGGGGCATGAGCAACCTCAACAGAGCTCTGTCAGGACAGCTGTGAACTTTTTTGTGGGCAGAAAAAGGCACCAACTATGGCAGTAGCCCAGTACAGAAGGGCAGCCTGCAGTGCAGGGAGAGACAGAATGAGTGGGTGAGAGAGGGAGAGTGAGTGAGCTCAATAGAGCTGTGTCAGGACTGCTGCAGATTTCTTTGTGGGCAGAAAAAGGTGCCAATGCAAACACAAGCCCAGTACAAAAGGGCAGCCTGCAATGTCAGGAGAAATAGAATGAGCGAGTGAGAGAGCGGGAGTGAGTGAGCTCAATGGAGCTGTGCCAGAACTTTTGAGTTGTCCACCCTCCCGCCCAGGGTCCTCCGTGGTGTTATATTACAGCAGGGTCTCTAGAGTGGAGACCATGCACGCTCGTAACTTTGCAAAATGTTTTGCAATATTTTCACTCCAGATTTTCAACATTGGCATTTTTTCACACCTCCTTATTAACTGTAAAACTGTCATTTTTCATATCCTGACTGAAATGTGTTTTCGTACTTCCGGTGCAGAATAGTGCGGTCGCTGTGGGAAATCAGAGTTCAGGACACATTATGAAAACCACAGTGACACTGTTCATGAACAGAGGTCCTAAAATGCCTATGATGAAAATTTTGTGATGAAAGTCCATAAAATGACTGTGTTAAGAGCGTGTGTTGTGTAATTTTCATGCACCGTTGTAACTTTGCAAATCAGTGATATTTTCATGCCAGATTTTCAACACTGCCATTTTTTTCACACCTCCTTATGAATTGTACAGCTGACATTTTTCACATCCTGGCTGAAATGTGTTTTTGCACTTCCAGCGCAGAGTACCACATTCATTGTGGGAAATCAATGTTTCGGACAGATTAGAATCAAGCTAGTGAGAGAGGGGGAGTGACCGATCTCAACTAAGCTCTATCAGGACCGGTGCAGATTTCTTTGTGGGCAGAAAAAGGTACCAACGCAGGCAGGAGCTCAGTACAAAAGGGCAGTCTGCAGCACTGGGAGAAACAGAATGAGTGACAGAGGGGGAGTGAACAAGGTCAACGGAGGTCTTTTGGGACTGCTGCAGATTTCCTTGTGGGCAGAAAAAGGCATCAGTGCTGGAAGAGGCCCAGTACAAAAGGGCAGCCTGCAGCGGTGGGAGAAACAAAATGAGAGAGTGAGAGAGTGAGAGAGGGGGAGTGTGCAAGCTCAATGGAGCTCTGTCAGGACAGCTGTGAACTTCTTTGTGGGCAGAAAAGATGCCAAAGCAGGCAGGGACCCAGTACAAAAGGGCAGCCCGCAGCTCTGGGAGAAACAGAACAAGCGAGTGAGAGGGGGTAGTGAGCGTGCTCAAAGGAGCTCTGTTGGGACTGTTGCAGATTTCTTTGTAGGCAGAAAAAGGTTCCAATACAGACAGGAGCCCAGCACAAAAGGGCAGCCTGCAGCTTTGGGAGAAACAGAATGAGTGAGTGAGAGAGATGAGTGAACAAGCTCAATGGAGCTCTGTCGGGACTTTACACTTGCCCATCCTCCCACCCAGTGTCCTCTGTGGTCCTCCATTACAGCAGGAACTCTGGAGTGGAGACAAAGCAATGATTGGATGCTTTAAGATTGCTGTAATAATACAGATTTACTTCTTCTGTTTCTTTCTCTAACTGAGCTAAGTACTGAGCTATACTGTTATGATTGCTGTAATAATACATATTTATTTGTTCTGTTTATTTCTCTAACTGAACTGAGTAATACTTCGAGTGCAATAAGATTTCAAAGTGAGCTAAGTGAAACTATATGAGAGCCGAGAACAAAAAGTATGGTAGCTGAGTGGTGAAAAATGGACAAGGAGCGTTTAGGATTGCTACAGTAATACAGTGTCTAACGGATGACATTTGAGCCTGAATTACCCTCTTCAGCAAGGAGTCAGTAGAGGGACTAGTGTGGTGGGGAGAAATTTGAGTAAATAGGGGCCTAACAGTTGTAGTAGGGTACAAAACCTGGGAGTAAGAGCCACTAGCATAAGATGGGGGCCAAAATAGGCAAGTGCCACATGTCACTAGGATGGGCATCTTTGAAAGGATGGAGGGGTGTACAGGGTGTGGGTGTGCCATGATCCTGGACTGGACTTGGAGGATGGAGGGGTGTATGGTCTGTAGATGACTGGATAGTTTGAGGGAGGAACTGTGGAGTTTAGGGAGAAGTGTAAGTGGCAGGGCAGATGAGTATGACAGGCATCCTGAGGGGGTAATAGGGGATGGCAAAGGGGGACACAGGAAGTATAACTAGGGACTGAAACTGACCCCAGTATCAGAGGCACTAGCAGGAAAGAGAGGAGAAGGGAAGGGGTGCCTGAGATGAGGGAAGGGCTGCCTCCAGATGGGGGAGGAAGACACCACGAGGAGTACCAGGGGAGAGAGCAGATGGCTGCAGGTAGGGAGGCACCAGGGATGGCACAGAGGGGAACAAGTAGGAGGGGGGAACCGATAGGGGGAAGAGATGTAGGACACATATCGATTACAAATAGATGTGAACCTTTGCTCTGGGACAGAGAGGGGGAGCAGGATCATACTGAAGGGGGAGGACAAGTGTGGCATAAGAAGGATGGCAACAGGTAGGGGAAGAGATAGCAAGGACAAAAGGTAGAAGGGGCTAGTAAGGAAGGAGTAGGTGTTGACCGAAGAACAGAAGGCTATGGGAAGGGGGAAGGATGGGAAGGGCATCACTATCAGGGTAGAAGGGAATGGGGGCTCTAAATTGACAGCAGTGGGGATAGGAAAGGGGTTGGAATCAGCAGGGAAGGAGGGGAGGTCAACATGGGAAGCCCAGTAGGAAGTAGTCAGGCTGGGAAGGGGTTCAAGGGGGATGGGAAGAATAAGGCAGAGAAAAGGGGTGAGTTCGAAGTAGGGGGTACAGATATAGAAGTCACAGAGCGTGCAATTGGTGGGGGTAAGGGACAGGGAAGAATGAATACTGGGGTGGTGGAAGGAGCATTAGAAGGGAAAGGGGGGTAAGGGGCAGGGGGTACTCATCCTGGGGGATTCTGTACTGAAATGGATGAGATGGGTTGGAAAGGGGGAAGGCACACCCATATTTGGATTGAAACTATCCCCAAGTTGAGTGCAGGAGGGGTAGGGCAGGCACTGCTCAAGAGTGCAGCGAGGGGCAGGAAGAAACCTCATTTACTGTTGCACGTGGGTACAAACGACTTGGGGGACAGTGTGGAAGTAGTGAGGGGGAGGTTTGAGTACTTGGGCAGGCAGTGTGAAGGGGTGGGGAAGTCAGTGGCATTCTTGGAGGTACTGCCGGTACCAGAGCCCCCCCCAAACACACACATACACACTCCCTAAAAAGCTGCTTAAAAGCCTGCAATTCATTCAAATCAATTCCATTTTCTTGCTTACTTGGGGTTCAGTGCCAGCAAGTGTAAAATCATGTACCTAGGGCATAGGAACCCCGATGCTGTGTATAAAATGGGGGGAGGTATTGATACTCACTAGACATGAAAGGGTCCTTGAGGTTATTATATCAGAGGACCTCAAGATGGCAGTACAGTGTGACAAGGCTATGGGCAGGGCAAACTGAATTCTGGGGTGTGTAAGGACTGGCATCTCCAGTAGGAGGATGAGGGATGTTGTGCTGCCATTGTATCACTCCCTGGTATACCCCCAGCTGGAGTACTGTGTCCAGTTTTACAGTCCACTCTTCAGAAAGGACATAAGGTGGAGGTTTTCCACAGGAGAGCAACTAAAATGGTTAAAAATTTTCACAGGAATCCCTACAAGGAAAGGCTGAAGAATCTCTACATGTACACTCTGGAAGAGATGATGTCAAGAGGTGACATGATCAAGACCTACAAAGTACCTCACAGGGGTAAAGAGGGTACAGTTGGGGTGTTTCCTTCAAATGAGGATGAGCACCCAGACCAAGGGACATACAATGAAGCTTGGGGGGGAGGGGCATTCAGGATCAATGTGAAGAAATATTTCTTTACTGAAAGGATGGTTGATGCCTTGAACAGACTGCCAGGAGAAGTGGTGGAAGCTAAATGGTAGGGGGCATTAAGCATGCATGGGATAAACATAGGGTTTATTACACAAAGGAGAAGAAGGGGGTCAACAGAGATGAATAGGGCCATGGACGTGGAGTAGGTTCAAGTTCATTGCAGGAAAAATCCATTAAGCTCATTCACAAGGAGGTCCTGATGGATGCAGGCAGAATAAGACATGCACTAACTTATACAGGCAGGAGTTACATGTGGGTAGAGAAAACTTGACCAGACTGGGTGGGCTGAGTGGTCCTTTTCTGCTGACGAATTCTATGTTTCTCTCACATAATGTGTTTATTCAGGTGCAGTGTTTATTCAAAGTTGGGCCTACCATACATTCACATGTAAGGTACAGTAAATTACTGAATTAGATGCAGCCCACTTACAATGCAATAAACATAACCCCAGTACTTCGAGAAGCCTTTACTCTTCATAAGGCTGCTTAAAGAGCTGGGTTTCTATTTGCAGTGTCCACACCAGTATGCTGATTTTAAAATTGACACTGCATCTGAATGAGTACTTGATTCTTGCTCACTCCATTTCTTCCCCACTTTAAAACCTGCTTGTCCTGAGTTACTCTTGTGCTGGCAGCGCCTCGCCTGCGTAGGATGATGACCAATAAGTGGCACTAAAAGATGTCAGACTTCACATACTGTGAAGGCAGCTGCTCAAAGACAGACATATGGCAATTCTACTGTGGGGTAGGAGGAAGTAAGCAGCTGATTAACTAGAATCTGCAGCTTATCCATTAGGTAGGGGAATGGGAAGACTAGGTGGCCCAAGCGGTCCTTAAGTGCTGGCAACTTGTATGTTTCTATGTTTCTCACGCACCATCTTGGCAAGAAGAAGGCTGAAGCTATGACCACTGAGGACTCTTGGGGTGTGGGGATGGGGAAACCAAAGGGGACGGACATAAGAAGATAAAATCATAATAAAAATTGTGAGACCTTCACCAGCTTTCCAAAACACTTACCAGTAAAAGAACACTCTGTGAAATTTTGCAAATGGCAACACAATCTGGTGAGCCCTCTGTCTGCCATCTTACACCAGGCATCAACCAGCATAAAATTGCCTAAAGAAGGCAGTGTGGTCATGTGGTTACTGAAATACTGGAGATTACAGATTTATAAGAACAAAAGAATATCATACAGAAGCTGGTACATATCCCTATAGCAGCTGTCTCCTGCTTCTCAGTATTTCTGTTTATACCCTAGAGGTACTTGAATGTTTCTAGCATATCCCCTCTTTCCCTCCTCTCTTCCAGTGAGTACAAATTGAGGTCCCTTACTTTCTCCTCATAAGTCTCATATTGCAAGCTCTGTACCATCTCATTCACCCTTCTCCGGACCATCTCAAGCCTGTTAATATCCTTACGAAGGTGCGACCTCCAGAAGTGCACACAATATTCCATGTGAAGCCTGACCATGGTTTTATATCATGGCATCACTACCTCCCTCTTTTATGCTGGTGATACCCCTGCCTATGCACCCCAGCATGTCACTGGCCCTTCCAGCTGCCTTATCACTCTGACACTTTCAGGACATCTGAGATAAGAACCCCCAGGTCCCTTTCCTTCTTTGTGACTGTCACCAACTCCCTCCCCCATTCTGTTTCCTTTCCCCAGGGTTTCAATGTCCCAGGTCCATACTTTTGAACTTTTTTGAAGTAAAGTATAGTTGCCAGTCCTCAGACCATTTCTCAACATTGACCAGATCCCTCCTCATTTTCTCCACCCCCTCTGGGGTATCCACTGTGTTACAGATCTTGGTGTCATCTGCAAACAGGCAGACATTTCCCTTCACCCTTCTGCAATGTCGCTAATGAAGGCATTGAACATGACTGGCCCCAGAACCTATCCCTATGGCACCCCACTGGTCACCCCCCTTCCCAAACTGCACCCCATTTACCACCACGCTCTGCCTCCTGTCTCTTGCCCAGTTCCTAACCCACTTTACCACCCTTTCCCCCATGCCCACCCTACTCAGCTAGTTTATCAGCCTCCTATGTGGGATGGTGTAAAATGCTTTGCTTACATCAATGTAAGTGTTGTCCACTGCCCCACCCTGATTTACCTCCTTTGTCACCCAAAGAGATTAACCAGATTTGGCTGACATGATATCCCCACTGTGAATCCATGTTGTCTATGGCCCTGGGCTCCGAAGGCTTCTACATGCCCCACTATCCTTTCTTTAACCAATGTCTCCATGATCTTCACCACTACTGAAGTGAGGCTGACTGGCCTATAGTTCCCCGCCTCCTCCCTACTACTGGATTTCTATACTGGGACCACCTCCTCCAATTCTCTGGTACCACCCCTCTGTTGAATGACTCAGTGAACATGGCTGTCACAGGTACTGCTATTTCCCTTCACAGTTCTTTTCATGTCCTTTCGTGTATGCCATCTGGTCCCATCACTTTGTCTACCTTCAGTTTATTCACCCTCTGCAGGATTCTTCTGCCTGCGAATGGACTATTGTCCACTTCTTTATGCCTTTGCAACTGCTGTACTGCTGTGGTCTTTGATCCTCCACCTCTTCTGTGAATACTGAACAGAAATACAGAGTGGATGTCTTGGGGGGGGGTACACGACAGTTCTTAGGCATGGTACTTTCACTTCCAAATACCTAAGCAGCACATATAAGCAATCAACATTCTGCATTGGCAAATACTTGTTTTTTTTTGCTCCCGTAAATCTGGGATGGCCTCTCCTTTGGGTCTACCTATGCCCTTTGCTACCACACTGCCCTGAAGCAGCCACTTGTCACCTCACATTGCAGCCTCCCTAGGTAACCCGGTGTAACCCTTTGTCGGATGGGTCCCTCTCTTCTGAGGGGAAAGGCACCAGTGGGGCAGGCCAGCCCACTCATTCTTGGCCCTGGTGCTGCTGAGGTGGCCTGCGGACCACTCATGGTCTCGCTGCAGTGGGAACTGGTGACCATCATCCTGTCAACCACAAAGCTCATTTCTCATTAGTTGCCCAGAGACATGGCATGCCACTAATGTCAAGGTATACGCCAATGTCCACCATGCCCTATTAGTCATTGAGACCCAGCACATTGCCATACTCCCAGCTTCCTCCAGGAGTTAGCAAGCACCGGGTCACCTCCCTCCCCTTCCCCAGAAAGAAGGCAAGCAGTTATCTGATGCTCAAGTCTCTGTCCCCGGCTAGTTCTCCAGCATCCTGAGTCCATTCCTGAACCGGGGTCACTGGCATCACAAGTGGAAATCCAATCACTGCACCTATGGGCCGGCCCATGAACTCCTTTAGTGAACTAGGCTTACAGGATGATGACAGGTCACTGCTTCTATACAGTATATATCAATGAGGCAGAAGAAGCTAGAATTTTAGAGAATGTGATAAATATATAACTACCTACTGCTAATCCCACCAAAGAACTGACTGAAAGATTAGAACAACTTAACATAAAGAAATTCAGCTAGAGTGGCATTGCATCACTCTAGTTGTGTATATTAAACAAAAACATATAGTATATCAATGGGTTTACTGGTGCCATCTGAACCCAACTTAGGTTTTACTAATCAGATTCTTGAAAGTAAGTGGGATGGGATTTGCAATAGATGTTCGCATGACTTCATGCTCTTTTCGGGAAAGGACATCACAATACAGCAACAGAATATAACTGCAGATGTACAAAAAGTGAATGAAAACCTGAAGGGCAAATTTGGGGGCTAGGATTTGAAATAATACCTTGTAAATGTAAACAAAACAGAAAAAGAATATGAAGACTTTATAAAGAACCAAAAGATTAAGAAGTTTAGGAGGAACACTGTAGATTAAAAGGAAAACAAAGATTATACTTGGGTAAAACATAAACAATATCATCTTACATCCAGTATAACATTGGCTCACACAGCATAGTAGTGAATTTGGGTCAGATTCAGAATATAGACCTCATCCACAAGACAAAGAATGTTGTTTTTTTGAGCAGGGGCATAAGCAGAGGAGGGACAGCCTTGATGTAGTCAACTTTTAGATAACTTCCACTGAAGGTGGAGAGCTGGAAGGGGGAGCTAAAGACCACAATATCCACAAAGACACAGACAGGGAGGAGATGGAGAGGTGGAAGGGAACACATGAATTGATTCAGAAGGCAGAGCCACAGTAGGAGCTCAAAAAGAGCAGAAAGGACAGGTGAAACTGAAACACAAGGCACCACAGGGGGAATGAATGCCAACTCGACAGACTCCAGCACCTCAAAAAGAACCCAAACAGTAGCTTATAATTTAACAATTGTTGACTTAACACCACTTGAACACAGAGTCCTTAGTAAGGGACTTTGTTTTTGTCTGCACCAGAAGTGCAACTTTTTTGATTGGAGGCTTGACTTACTACGGTGGTAAACTGAGGTTCAGACAATTTTTTGACAAATTACCTAGGAAGGACCTAGAAGCCCAACCTCTTGCAGAACATTGCTGTTAAATGAGCAAAGCTTTAAATATTAAATCCAAATTTGTTCCACTGGGACAAATACCAGGAGCCATAGAGACATATGTAAAACTGATAGATTTAAAACTGGAAATATTTATAAGAGCAGAAATGAATAAGGACAGGAAAACATTTTTCAGTCTCAATGCTGAGGAATTCACAGTATTGAGACATCTTGAAAATAATGAATTGCTGGTAATAAAACAGGCAGACAAGGGCAGGGCTGTGATCCTACAAGATTATAGGACATATACTCAGGCAGGCAGTTATATGACCAAAAAAAAACACAAACGTGTTACACATAATCCTATACCAGAAACTGTAGAAAAGGTTCTAACTATTTTAAATCAGCAAAGGAAAATGGAATTATTTTGGACAGGGAACATTTGATGTTAATTAATCAGAATCCACCAATCCCTGCCTTTTACACTTTGCCCAATGTGCATGAATCCTTAGAGGCTCCATCTGGTAGACAAATTGTAGAAGGTATTGGATCTAGTCTTGCATCCCTGTCCACATACTGTATATACACTTTTATATTAAAGAATTAGTTTCTGAAAGCCCCACTTACGTGATGGATACTAGCTGTGTTTTAACATTGAGGAATTAAAAAAGTTGAACAACACAAATTTTAATGACATTATTTTAGTGTCCATGGACATTAAAGATGTTTATACAACAATTCCTCTTTGATAAGGGGATTGTACAGTTTGTGTGAAGCCCTGGAATAGTTCACAAAAATCTAAGACTGTATTGCATTACAACTATTGTAAATTTGAAAATCAGTATTTATTTTTTCAAATAAAAACCACAGCAAAGGGCTCAATGATGGTTCCCTCATACATGAATTTACATTACCAACTTCAAACAACAATTTTTTCTGCACCATTGTGCGACCTTTTCCACAAAACAATTTTGTGGTGGGGTAGATATATAGATGATGTGCTGTTGTTTTAGAAAAGCACAACCAAAGGAATTTTGATGCTTCATAATTTTTAAACAATTGTACAGATCATTTATGTCTCAAAATAGAACACAGTTCTAACAGAACCAGTTTACTAGATCTAGAGATTTTCAAAAGTAATAATTCTATGCAAACAAAATTGCTTAGAAAACAAAACCAAAATATCTTTCCACATTACCAGAGTTTCTACACACAGCCACAGATGCTTGTAATACCATTCAGACAATACATCCAAAGAAAATGAAACTGTTTTAGTGGTGAGGAATGGCAGAACTCAAAACAAGACTTAACTAGGTTTCTATACAGGGGACATTAGCATCTTACCAGAGCAGAAGAGGGGTGTGCAACATGAGCAAGGAATCAACTTATGAATCAAAGAGAACTGAGGATTGGAATTGCATTGTCTTTATCACAACCTTTTCTTATGTCTTCTTTGACATCAAGGAGCTAGTGCTAAAGAACTGGAGATTAGTATAGGCAACTGGGAGGGGATGCATTCTTGAGCAAACCTCTTATAGTATCTAAGAAAGCAAGATCATTGAAACACAGAAATTTAGAATGTGATGGCAGATAAGGGCCCTAGTCTCCAGATTTTTTTTTAATTACTTTCTGCTGCACACCTCACTTGATCTATGGCACCATCTCTTCCCCTCATTTCCTTACCCTTACAATTCCCTTGTGCCTGAACTAGGCATTTTTGAACCCACCACTGTTTTTGCCCCCACTACCACTGCTGGAAGGCTGTTCCAGGCATCTACCAACCTTCCTGTAAAGCAGTACTTTCTGAATTTACTCCCTCTTCGGCTTCCTAGCATGCCCCCTTATTCAACAGTATCTTTTTTTTCTTAAAAATATCCCCCTGTACCTTATTAACCCCCATAAGGTATTTAAACTCTCTATCACATTCCCCTCTCCCTCTTTTCTTCCAGGGTGTATGCATTTAGCTCATTTTTCCTCTCCTTGCAGGTCTTTTGATGCACATCCTGCCCCACAGGTAGCACTCATCTGGACCACCTCAATTCTGTCTATGTCCTTCCTGAGATGTGGTCTCCAGAACTGTACATAGTACTCAAGGTGAGGTCTTAACAATGATCAGTATAATTGCAGGATCACCTCACTCTTCCGGTTGACTATACCCCTTCCTATACACCCCAGCATACCACTAGCCCTTCCTATTGTCTTGTCACACTGCCTGGCCACCTTTAGGTAATCCAGTATTATTACTCCAAGGTCTGTTTCCTGCTTGTTCTTTGTCAGTAACACTCCACCCATTTTGTATATTGCTCCCAGGTTTCTATGACCCAATTGCATTATTTTGCACTTTTGTGCATTAAAACTCAGCTACAGCTGGCCTGTCAGTGCAGTGGTTGGATTTCCATCTGCAACACCAGCAACCCAGGATCAGAAACAAGCCTTGGTCACTGGAAAGCCGGCCGGGGAGAGAAGACTTGAGCATCCCATGACTGCTCATGTTCTCTGGGGGGAGGGCGGGGACCATGACCTCAGCTTGTATGACTCCAAGCGGAGGCTCAGTGGACAACAAGCTTCACAAACACATGATTCTTGTGTTGGATGTCAGCGCATAGTGCCTAGATGTCAGGGCATTCACCACATGCTGGGGAGAAAATGGCAGAAAAAGGGAGCACTGGAGAGCTGAGGGGAAGGAATGCCGGTACGAACCCTGATTGGTCCCACCTACCTGGCTTCGATAGGGGGAACTGACAAGACTAGAAAATTCAGGGTGCATGGCCCAACCTCGTACCCATCTGGGGGTTAAACTACAGCTCAATGGGGGATCCTCCAAGGTACCAGGTAGGCGGGGAAGCGTGGTGTGCCTAAACATCTTCCAACTGAACAGGGCTCCAGGGCTGGGAGTACAAATAAAGAGTAAAAAAACTCAGCTACAATACCCTTGACCACTCCTTCAGTTTTTCAGATTCCTACCTGTCCTTTCCAACCCCCTTAGAGTGTCCACTCTGTTGCAGTTCCTGTTGTCATCTGCAAAGAGGCTGTTCTTCCAGTTCCACAACTATGTCATTTATACAGACAGTGAAGAGGATAGGTCCCAGCACTGATCCCTGAGGTACCCTGCTGGTAACCCTCCCTTCCTCAAAGCAAACTCCATTTATCACTACCTGCTTTGACCTGTTCCCTAATCAGTTTTTTTTACCCAGGTTACCACCTCGATGCCCACTAACAAGCTCCCCAACTTGCTTAACAGTCTCCCATGGGGAACAGTGTTGAATATCTGTTCTGAAATCCAGGTAGGTCATGCCCACCACCCCTCAGAGATCCAATTCCTTTATTGCCCAGTCAAAGAAATCTATCAGATTTGTTTGGCATTACCTTCTCTCTGTGAAAGCATGCTGCCTTGGATCCTGTAATCCATTGTATCTTCCATCATCCTTTTCTTTAGTAAAGATCAAATATTTTAGTAAAAATCAAATATTCAATTATCACATTCATAGAAATGTTTGTCCATTCTGTGCACAAGATCCCCAAACAAGAACAGAAGACTCTCTTCATTAGAATCACAAATTAAAAGTAACTTTTTTGTGATCATTGTTCAGCCTGTGCTAGCACACCCAGAGCAGAATTTTTTAGAAATGTGGCAGGCAGCAAAAATAAGGAGAAGCAGCAACTCATCACATGCCAGCCCTTGTATGTGATTTATACACTTAAATACCCTAGTGACAAAGTGTATATAGGGAAGACTACAACAGCTCTTAAAAACGGAATACTTGAGCATAAATGTTATGTTGGAAGAAAAGATTTGAAATCACCTGTGGCAAGACACTTTATAACAGAAGGACACTGTATCCTACCGTTATGCTTTTTTGAACTTGAGCGTATATCTCTAATAAGAAAAGCTGGAGATCAAAAGAGGAAACTTGTATTAAAAGAAGCCTTTTGAATTGATAGATTAAGGGCTGCAGACTCGAAGCTGGATTGGTCTCCTTAGCTATAAGGATATGCATTATTATGGACTTTGGCAAACAAATCTAAAAACTGTGCCTCCTCAGCCAATTTGCCAACATGGTGCATCCATCCTTTACATTGGGTACTTCTGGACATGGGTACCCAAATTCCATTCACTGGTCTCTTACCCCATTTGCTGTCCTTATAGTGGTTTGAGCACATTTATATGTATTGTCCAAGATCCATTTCTAGCCATTCAATTTAAGGGGGGGGGGGGCATTTTGGAGCAATCTCAGCACTTTTAACATTTGAAAACATTAAATACTGTGATTGTAGGACAGCATACATTTTCTATTTAGGATATAATTATTTGATTGTTTAATTTAGTTTTTTTTTACTCTACCCCAAGACTAAATTTGATTAATTACCTTTGGAAGTGGACATTTAGACAATGTCTGTAAGTCTGATCTCAGTATCCCCTACATAAAGTGGGTCCCAATTTTTTCATAGAAGGCTAGATAGGGGACTTTGGTTACCACCAAGGGTCTCTTTCTAAGAGGTCCAGCCCATAGCTGGTCACTGCAGATGACATGTGATGTGTTGTGTACTTACAGTACAGTACATGAGATATAACTATAAAAAAAGCAAAGCATTTCTTTCTTAAGTATTTTTTAATGTGATTCTAAATTTGAAGCACACCAAGAGGACAAATTATAGGTTCAACTTTAATTTGGTAATTTTGTGAGCTCAGATATTGTTCATAGAATTTGATTTCCCAGACTATAATCACCAGAGCATCTCTGAGATGTTGATATATGCAATAACAGAACAGGATAATCAGGAGATGCATCTAAGTAATCCATGAGAGTATAGTGCCTGTAAATGCTGCAGAACAAGGCAGGGCAAAGTGTCACAGTTAAGTTGTTTTATGTAGGGTTGCATAACAACCACCATGTTAGATAGCAACTTCTTATGCCACTAATCCAGCACTTTAGTTTCTGCTACTAAACATGAAAAGAAGTCTAACAATGGGAATTAAAAATATATATTTAGAATTGGGAACATATATTTAAAAATGAGTGATGTCACTATGTTTACATCCCTGTAGCGATGTCATTGACAGCTTTACATCCTCCAAACTTCAATGTGGCATATTCTGCAGTATATAAGATTAATTTGTGAACATACCCTCTCACCTGTGATTCTAAGTATGGCGAGAGGGATTTTGCTCCACAGCAAACTAGTAAACTGTTCTATTCATTTGAAACATTCATACTTATATCATTGATATGCAAGACATTACTTGCCTTATATTTGTAAAGTTGACATTTTCATCATTTAAGGAGAAAACTTCCATGAATAACTTAACAAGGCTATGCTGGAAATTGATAATCTGGTATTAAGAGGAACTGCAATACATATTTTCTAGCAAAGTGTTTTTTGACTTAAGTGAACTTTATTATTGCACTGCAGAATATGTTATCTAAATTTGACTGAAGATTAAGAATTCAGTAATTTTGTTTAATTTTGACACATTTATACAGAATAAGAAGCATACATATACTATTGAAATGACTTTGAATTATTAGCTATTATATACATAAAACTGGACTATTTTCTTAGACCAGCAAAACTTTAATATTAATCATTAATTAAGATGAAAGTTTGATTACTATTCCTGAAGTAGTGTGATATATGAATTACAGAACATAGAAACATAGACTTTGATGGGTGATAAAGACCGCTTGGCCCACCTAGTCTGCCCATTTCCCTACTTACAGGATAAGCTACAGATCCTATTTAACCAACAGCCTATTTCCTCCTACCCCCCCCACAAAAATTACCTTATGTCTGTCCCATGCATTGTTGAATTCTCCCAAAGTTTTAGACCCCACAACCTCCTCAGGAAGACTGTTCCATGCATCCACCACCCTCTCTGTGAAAAAATACTTCCTCACATTGCCCCTGAGCCATCCCCCCTCTATCTTCAAATTGTGTCCCCTTGTTCTTGCACATATCTTTTTCTGAAAGATGCTACCCTCTTGAACTTTATTGATTCCACTGAGGTACTTAAAAGTTTCTATGATGTCCCCCCCCCTCCTTTCCTCAGGGTATACATATTAAGCTCCTTTAGTTTCACCTCATAAGGCTTCTCTTGCAGACCCTGCACCATTTTAGTTGCCCTCCTCTGGACTGCCTCCATCCTGTCTATGTCCTTGTACAGATGGGGTCTCCAGAACTGGACCCAGTACTCCCAATGGTGTCTCACCAACTGTCTGTACAGAGGAATAACAACTTCCTGTTTTCTGCTGGTGATGCCTCTCCCTATACATCCCAGTATCCCCCCAGCCCTCCTAACTGCCTTCTCACATTGCTTGCTAACCTTAAGGTAATCCGATATGATTACCCCCAGGTCTGTTTCCATGTTTGTTGCTGTTACTACCCCCCATTGTGTAATCTTTCCTGGGTTTTGTTTCCCAGGTGCATTATTTTGCACTTCTTTGCACTGAGTCTAAGCTGCCATAGTTCTGACCATTCCTCCAACCTTGCCAAGTCCCTTCTCATCCTTTCCATGTCTCCTTGTGTATCAACCCTGTTGCAGATCTTTGTGTCATCTGCAAAGAGGCATATTTTTCCTTCCAGTCCCTCTGCAATGCCAGTTATAAAGACATTAAAAAGGACTGGACCCAGTACTGAACCCTGCGGTACCCCACTAGTAACCCCTCTTTCCTCAGAGAGATGACTCCATTTGCAATTACCTTTGGTGTCCTGTTGTCCAGCCAATGTTTTACCAAGGCCACTCCTCTGGGACCCACTCCCAGGCTGGGTAATTTGACTATTAATATTTTGGGTGGGACTGTGTCAAATGCTTTGCTATAGTCTAGGTAGGCCATGTCTGCAGCCCCTTCCTGGTCTACTACTTTGGTCACCCAGTCAAAGAAATCAATTAGATTTGTCTGACATGACCGTTCCACTGTGAACCCATGCTGCCTTGGGTCCTGTGTCCCACTGTCCTCTAGGTACTTAACAATTCTTTCCTTCAGAAGTGATTCCATCACTTTCCCTACCACAGAGGTCAAACTGACAGGTCTGTAGTTTCCTGCCTCTGTCTTGCTCCGACTTTTGTGAAGAGGGATCACATTCTCCTTCCTCCATTCCTCAGGTACCACACCATCCTCCTATGATTTGATGAAAAGGGTAGTCAGTGGTGTCACTAGTTCTCTCCTTAAATTCTTTTAGAATTCTGGGGTGAATTCCATCAGACCCCATTGCTTTGTCCACCTTCAGTTTTAGGAGTTCTTTCTGAACCATTTCTTCTGTGAAAGGACTGGGATCAACCCCCCTATCCAGAGTGCTTCTGTTAATTGGATTAGGCACCTCCACCTCCTCCTCCTCCTTTTTTATGAATACTGAACAGAAGTATTCATTCAGTATCCCTGCTTTTTCACTGTCCCTCTCTGCCCACCCACCGTCCATTCTATTCAGCCTCACTATCTCTCACTTTGTCTTTCTACACTCCTTGATATACCTATAAAAGGTTTTATTGCCCTCCTTAACTTAGCTGGCTATCTTTTCCTCAGTTTGGGCCTTTGCTATTCTGACTACCCTCCCTGCTTCATTCTGCCTTAATTAGGATGAGATGTAGGGAAGTTTATGATTGCAGAATACAATATTTTATGATTACAGTATTATTTACAACATGTTTATATTTGGAAGATTTCTGGAGTCTAGAATTTTGAATAATAAGGTACATCAACATAGGTTACATAGGTTTATTCAGAGCTATACAGACTTTTATCCTTAGTGCTCACATATCACATAAAAAGCAAACTTTCCCATTCTGTGCAGCTCATTTAACTTCAACTTGAAGCTATTGAATGATGAGCTGCCTACAATTTCCAATTGTAGAGTGTTCCATAATAGTATCACCCTCTGGTTATACCATTTTTGTCTTTTCCATGATCTGCATTTCTCCCCTCTCAGTTGATGTGGGTGTGGCCTAGTGTGGTAGGCTTGATCTCTGAAGTGGAACTCCAGTCTGTCCCATAGATCTCCATCCATTTGGGCCTTAAATAGAAAACACATGTCTCCCCTTACCCTTCTATAATGCAGTGAGAACATGTCGAGTTTCTTCAATCTTTTGGTTAAATCCATCCCTTGTAGACCTGTTATAGTGCATGTTGCCCTTTTCTGTACCCTCTCTCTAGCATGTCAGCCTCACTTTTTTGTATGGCAACTACACCTGTGCACCATACTCCAATAATGGTCTAACCAGGGAGCCATACAATGGCACAAAAACCTCCCTTCTTCTGCTAGAGATGTACCTAATTATGCAATTTAAAACCCCATTCGCTTTTTGGCAAACTTTCGTACAGTGCACTTTAAATTGCAAATCATTTGGGATAGTAATACCCAAATCTTTCTTTCCATTTATGCTTCTGAGAGCTGTATTGGAAAGGCAATAGGTGACATCCGGATTTTTCCTCCTTAAGTCCATAACTACATTTTTTCCAGATTTAACTGCAACCTATCTTTGTTGCACCACTTGTCTATATGGTTCAGGGCCTGCTGCATACTAATTGTATCACTGGGATTTATTATCTCTACCCTCACTCTGCAGTCATCTGCAGATTTTGTCATCCATAAATGTTGGTGTTCAATCTGAAGGGATGTGACATAAATGTTGAGACACAGTCCCAGAACTGAACCCTGAGGTATTCCAATTTTTATGCCTGTCCATCCCAAGAATACACCCCTAACATTAACTCTTTGACTTCTGTCTAGTAGCCAGGAATAAACCCATGAGATAACATTTTCATGTATTTCTATTTTAAAGAGGACCTAAACTAGCTCATCATGAGGTAACTTATCAAAAGCAGTAGTAAAGTCTAAAAATACCATGTCCACTGATCTACCTGTGTCCAAGCTCATGCTAGCCCTATTGTACAATTAAAAAATATTAGTTTGACATGATCAGCCTTTGTCAAAGCCATGCTGGGAAATATCTGCTAGATAATTATCTTGAATATGCCCTATGATGTACACTTTAATAATCTCTTCCAACACCATACAAAGGGTGGATGTTAAGCTTATAAATTGATAATTTGCTGGGCATTTCTTACTGCCTTTTTTGAAGAGTGGAATCACTGTAGCTATTCTCCATGGATCTGTCACTTCCTCCCTAGCTAAAAAGTGCTGAAATATATTTTTGTCAGGTGGTGCTAGTTAATTTGCCAACTCCTTAATGAATCTTGGATGAATACCATCTGGTCCAGGGGATTTGTTCTGGTCAAGCTGTTTAAATCTCTCCCTTACCTTTACTGGATCAATTAGGATAGGGCTGCTTGTAATATTAAATGTATTAATCTTGTTATCATGTTGCTTATTTTTGTCTATAAAACTGCCAAAATATCTATTTTAAATGTCAGCCATTCCTTTGTTTTAGGTTACTACTGTGCCGTCCTGGTCTAATAGTGGCCCTATAATTCTCCCTGATCCCCTTTTATGATTTGTTTAAGCATAAAATGCTTTATAGTTGTCTTTAGTTATGTTAGCTAGCTTAAGTACTTCTCTTTGCTTAAAATGCAATTTAAGATGCTAAAATCATAATTATATTAGTATGGATAATATATTTATTTGTAACGTAAGTTGTAAAAGGTACATGCTTGGTCTAGACTTTTAGCATTATATGACTTTAGTTCACATCCTCCGGTATAATATTCTATCTATGTAATTGATTTTCTTTTCATTACAGAAATTACAAGTTAAACACATTTTCAGAGTATTAATATATATCTTACAGTAATTCTGCCCTGAAGAAGAGACTTGGTCCATGAATGTTGGCTATGAATGTGAGCAGGAGTTTTGGAAATCCTTGATTCTCTGAGTATATGATTAGATAATCTACAAAATACATGACTCTGATGTGATGAGTGGGTCTATCCTTCCTAACCCTAACACACGTTCTATAAGCTTGTTGGGAACAGACTCCACCCACTCTTCTTATTTATTTGCAGGGGCCATTGTTGAATTTGTCTTCTCATTACAAATCACTAAGGTGATTTCCATGAATCTGCATGCAGAGCTACTGTACCTCTTACTTGATGTACAGTGTGCTGTCATGGAAACACCAGGAGGAAGCAATACAAAGAAGGATGGCATAGTAAAATAATAGAAAAAGGCTTAACTTATTATAAATTACCGTATCTGAAAGCAAGAGTTTTATAATAAGTTAATAGAACCTCTGAGGGATGTCTTTTTATGGTATTAGGGACTACATCTCCTGAGGTTTGGGCAGAGAGAACCGCTCAGCTTTGCTTCATGGTCCTCTCGCCCAAATTGAAGGCTTGGAGTCTCTTATACTATAAGAGACATCCATTAAAGGCAGAACAGAAGGGCTGTTGTAATCAGCACCTTAAACACTCACAATATATGTGTCCTAATTCTCCCCTGCTGATCACTCTCTCTCCATGTTTATGGTTTTGTGCTTCTGGGGTCTCCACTTTTGTGTCACTTAAGTGCTGTCAGTAATAAATATTATCTCTGGGTTAGCTTTTTAAATTAACCTTAGAAGGTCATGCATGTTTCCAGAGCTCCTAAATGTATGCACATCCATTGTGCACCTTCTCTCCATCCATTGGTGACTGTGGTAACTCTCCACACCCCTTTATCACTGGAAAGATTGTTGCTGATGATGACATGTCTCATTACTGAATGGCTCAGTTATTTACACCAAGCTTTTCTGTGACAAGAAATACAAATAAGTTTCATTTTCCTTAGATGTTTAGCTGGGAGGATAGTGGAGGGTTGAGCTTGTTTACATTAGGTGCAGAGGTGGGGGAAAGGGAAATAAATAAAACATTTTAGGTGGCTGAATCAGATGAGTGAGATCAATAAGCAACATGGAATGTTTGGAATAGGGCCAGAAGGGACAAGGGGTGCTACTGGACAGCGGTGATGGCTTTTGACATTACATGGAGTAGCCAGGAGTTAATGTTGGACACCAGGATGGGCTTAAAATGAACAGATTAGGGTGGGTTGCCACTTGGCAACAGGGAGTAACATTTAATTACTTTAAATGCTTTTGTCAGGTAAAAATATGGGACCAAGGTCCTTTCTAAGGCTCAGCCTGGGCCAAAACGGTTTACCTATCACGAGTCAACATCTACTAAGCTGACATCCCTGACAACGACAGACACACCGCTGAGTGTTGGCATTGTACTGTTGAGGATGTTGGCATGTTTTCTTCAGGGGGCTGCACCCCTGAACCACCCAGTCTCTAAATGTACAAATCCGAGTTGGAGTTCTCTTAGGGAGCGGGTAACATACTGGGAGATTCACCACCGATGTCTGCGGGGACCGTCATAGTGACCTGTTTTTTTTTTTAACATTCTGTTGCTGTGATTTATTTATTTGAATTTTGATAACCAGGCAGGTCAACTGAAACAAAGTCCCTTTTTCAGGGCTGATCTAAGGAATAAAGCATTCCAAGAACAGAACATAATACAATAATACACATAGAACAGTACAGTGAGTCACAGTATACAGTTAAACCATAGGAAAACAACAACAGTACCCAAGTAGGCAATAACCAAAGTATTCAAGATTACAGGCAGTTTGCAGGTAGCTAGGGGAAGGAGGAGGCAGATTAATATTTTATACCATATGATGATCTTCACTGTGGTGGTGTCGACATGCTGTCAGCATACTGGCCAAAATGCATAGATACAAAAATGCAACATAGCATTACAATACATTTTAAAAACAGTCAATCAGTAACAATCATAAATTATTTTTTTAACAATTATTGATGAAAATCAGACTTAATGATAGAGTGATATTTAAGGTTTTGGAGATCCTCTGTAACAGAGTTCCAAAACAAATGTACAGTATTAGAAAATGCTCTCTGCCACATCTTTGCTTTGATATGACTTCTAATACAACAAATTTGATTGGCTGAATAAAAATCCATGGAAAAGTGTTTGACAATCAACAAATCTTTAGAGGCAAACAAATTTTTAAAATTTGTGAAAGAGGGGCTGCAAGATGTCCTTACAGGCAGAAGCTTAGATCTCATGCTCAGCTGAACCTCAGAGATTGCTCACATTAAAAATAGTAAATCTGCTTGAAAACATTTTCCTGGGAGTTAAAGAATTCACGGAGGAACCTACCATCAGACAGATCTGAGAATTTTGTTTCTCCAATGTTTGTACAGCAAGATCATCAGTTTTGCCTTGTCACCATGAGCCTGAAGTATGACAGCAGTATAGGAGTTATTAGTATGTCAACCTCCCCTATTGCTACAGGTCATTAGAGCACCCTTCCCACAACTAGAGGAGGGAGAAGTGTTCCCACTTTGCTACACAGAGCACTTTGCGTATTATCCCCCAATCTGGGTACTGATCCACAACACAAAGTGAATTACTCTGCCTATGAAGTTGAGCATGAAGTGTGTTGTTTCCAATGAACTTTGCCCTACTTCACCTTTTATTACAGCCTTCCCCTTAATTTTAACTGTGGAAGGGTGTTCCCCCATATTTTTGAATGCAGTATGCTATGAAAGGTAATGCTGGCATACCTGAGTTGTGAGCATCCTGTGGTATATGTTGTACTGTGTTAAATATACTGTTTGTTGGGCTGGCCACCCACTTTGTTGTTTGTCCATTTGTCCTTATACGTTTTTTGTTCACAGCCCTGGGTTTTGCCACTATTAGTTAACCAGCTTTTATGTGCAAGCCAAGGCTATCTCCCAAACAGGGGAAAGAGTGGAGCAATTGTTGGTGCCTAAATAGTATAGACAAAAGTTATTGGAAATAGTTCATGATATTACCCTGGCGGGACATCTTGGAAGAGACCATACCTTATGTCACTTAGATTCTTTGGCCTGGCATTCATGATGAGGTATCAGAATATTGTAAAAGATGTAGTGAATGCCAGAGAGTAGCCAAAATTGGATACAGTGACAAAGTACCCCTTCAGTCCATGCCTTTGTTCACAACACCATTTGAGAGGATAGCAATGGGTGTTGTTGCACCTTTACCAAAAAGTGCCAAGGGTAACCACTTTATTCTAGTAGTTTGCAATTATGCAACTAAGTACCACAAAGCTGTCTGTCTTAGAACTCTTACAGCTCCTAGAATTGCTGAAGAGTACAGTAAGATATTCATTAGAATGGGTATCCCTAGACAAATCCTTACAGATAGAGGGAGCAACTTTTGTGCCAGTTTGTTGAAACATTTGTATCAGGTCCTCTGTATTGAAACCAATTACACTATGCCTTTTCATCCTCAAATTGACAGCCTGGTTGAATGTTTCAACCAAAAAATGAAGAAAATGCTTCATAAATTTGTACAGGAAGAAGGATCTAAATGGGATGTATACCTACCCTATCTAATGTTTGCTTATTGAGAGGTACCACAGGCCTCTACTGGGTTTTTGCCCTTTGAATTACTGTTTGGGTGAAACCACAGAGGTCCTCTGGATGTAATCAAAGAGGAAAGGGAAGAAGGCACAGCAGGAAAAAGGGATCAGCCCATTGGATTACTGGCATATGTTGCAGAATCGGTTAGCAAAACATGTACTGAAAGCACACAAAGACAATCAGGACCAGCAAGTAATACAGAAAGAGCAATATGATAAGGGAACCAGGTTTAAAGAATTTTCAGAGGAAGATAAAGTATTGTTACTCTTGCCATCATCTGAAAATAAGTTGTACATGAAATGGCAGGGACTTATGTAATTTCTAGACATGTGGGTTCAGTGACATATGAGGTAACCACTCCTGACAAGAAATATCAAAAGCACATCTATCAGGCCAATTTATTGAAGCCCTGGGTGGATTGGGCATCCCTTTATGCAGTTATGTATATCCCAAACCCCCAGACAGTGAACTTAATATAGCATACCAATGTCTGGAAGGTGTAGGGGAACTCTCTGATGTAAAAATCAACTCTGAGTTAATGCCCAGCCAACACAATTAGCCCCAGAAACTGCTAAACACTTTTAAATGCACTTTTACTGGGACATCAGGAAGGGTAAAGGATGCAGAGCATCACATTATTGTAAATCAGGAACAACCCATAAGACAAAAGTCCTATTGACTCCCTGAAAGGGTTAGAGAAGATGTCATCCAGGAGGTTCAGAAAATGCAAGCATTAGGAATTATTGAACCCTCCCATAGTGAGTGGAGTTTCCCAATGGTTGTAGCAAGAAAGAAGGCAGGAGGCATAAGGATTTGTCTGGATTTTAGGCATCTAAATACTGTGTCTAAGTTTGACAGTTATCCAATGCCTTTAATTGATGACATCTTGGATCACTTAGGAAATGCCTGGTACATCAGTACCCTAAATTTAATGAAGGGGTACTGGCAAATTCTCTTAGATCCAGATGCCCGAGAAAAGACAGCATTTAGCACACCCCTAGGCCTCTTTCAGTTTACTGTGATGCCATTTGGTCTCCATGGTGTGCCCGCAACCTTTCAGAGAGTCATGGACCGTATCTTGACTCTCCATGTCAAATACAGTGCAGCGTACCTTGACGATGTGGTCATTTTTAGTGCCACATGGGAAGATCACATGCGTCATCTTACAGAGGTGTTAACTGCCATCAAAGATGCTGGTCTCATGATCAACCCATCTAGATGATCTTTGGCTATGGAGGAAACAAGATACCTAGGTTTTCAAATTAGTAAAGGTTTGCTAAGACCCAGCACAGGAAAGGTGGATGCATTGGCCAATAGCCCCAGACCAAAAATGAGAAAAGATGTGCATTCGTTCTTGGGTCTGGCTGGCTATTACCATTGCTTCCTACCCAATTTTTCCACTGTAGCAGCCCCTTTAACTGACCTGACCAAAAAGAAAAACCCTGACAAAATTGTTTGGTCCCAAGAATGCGAGGAAGCTTTTCCGAAGCTCAAAGCTGGATTATGCTCATCCCCAGTTCTACGCACTCCTGATTTTACTCTACCTTTTATTGTTCAGGCAGATGCCCTCCAACTGTGTCATAGGTGCTGTACTTGCCCAGATAATAGATGAAGAAGAACATCCAATTGTTTATATAAGCAGAAAACTTCATGAATGAGAAACTCACTTTTCAACAATTGAAAAAGAGTACCTAACTGTCAGACGGGCCACAGAAGCACTCTGCTTTTGGGGTGTTGAATTTGAACTGTGGAAAGACCACAATCCATTATGCTGACTACAAGTCATGAAGGACAGAAACCCCTTGCATAATGAGATGGTATCTTTCTCAACATCCTTATAGGTTTACCATTAAGCATAGAAAGAGTACCGCACTCTGTAATGCGGACTATATGTCCAGATATGGGACAAGTGAAAATGCACACCTGTTATCAGACCTAGGGTAAAATGAAATAGTATGCAGGAAAGAGGAAACCCTTTCTACTTGATAATGTTTTGTATTAGGGTCCCTGAAGTGGAGCCCTGGTGAGAGTGGGCTATGGCTCCATCTCTCCCAGTGAGAGATCTGATATCAGGTGTACTTTAGTATGGATGTACAAAACCATGCTAGGATGAAAAACCTCACAGGTTTTGTCTTGGGTGGAGAGGAGAATGTAAATGGGTGTCCCCCCCATATTTTTTAAATCAGTATGCTAAGGAAGGTATTGCTGGCATGCCTGGGTTGTGAGCATACCATACACTGTATGTTGTACTGTGTTATATGTATTGTTTGTTGGGCTAGCCACCCACTTTGTTGTTTGTCCATTTGTCCTTATATGTTTTATGATCACAGCCCTGAGTTTTGGGACTGTTAGTTAGCCAGCTTTTATGTGCAAGCCAAGGCATAGCATGGAGTTACTGTCACAACTCCCATTTTAAAATTCCCTTGAAAGGTTTGCCCCAGCGATGCATTGATATAAGTTGTGGCTTTAAACTTGTAAATAAAAGAAATACTGATATCCATATTATCCATATTGTTAATGTTGTTGCTATTTAAAATGAAGCCTGGTCCAGGAAAAGCAAGGTACTACCACCCAGAGAGAGCTACAAGCTGTTTTCTAGCTTTTTCTCTTCAGCTGTACTACTATTTGCAGACTGTAACATTTCCTAGTCTCTGCCCTGCAGAGCCACAACTATGCATATGTTTACACAGCTCCTGTTTGGCTGTTTGTTTTGGCTGTAATGACGAAATGCTGCTTTTTGCCCCCAGGTAACTTAAAGCCTGTAAGCAGTTAAACAATGGCTTTAGGTACCTCTGAAATGTAAAGCAACAGCCAAACAAAGCCCTATTGTCTGCACAAACAAGCAGTCTGGGCTCTGAATTAAAGAGAAGCAACCACCTGGAACTTGAGGTTTGTTTTTAACCTTTCCTCAGCGGTGTGGCTTCTCAAGCTCTATCCCTTTTGTGTAAAAGTGGCAGTTTGAAGCACCACTCCTTTAAACAGTGTTTGGAGGAGTACATCTCCTTCAAAGTAACAAAATAGGCAGCAGGAAACAGCCTGCAAAAGCATTTGGGCACATATTCAGAGCTAGCCTATTATGTTAAAAACAAGGAATTTAAAGCAAAGGTTTACCTGTAAAATGCTGTTTCTCAGAGTGTAGCCTGGTCTATGGCTGCAGCCCCTTCTCAGCTCTATGTCTCTATAGAGCAGGCTGACCTCCTCCATGCTAGATTTATACAGGAAATGGCTTGGGTAGGTGCTTAGGGTCACAACACAAAGGAATTGTTTGGTGTTCTAAATTATCATTATGGTTTGAATGTCCCAGACCCTTTATTATTATGAAAGAATATATATAATGTGTTGCTTGATAGAAAATATGTTGTAAATGAAGAATTTAAATTAAAAAGAAGTACTAATGGGCAGAGCTAGCCATCACATGGGTGCAAATCCCTATATAAGACAGATCAGAGATCGGAGCTAGCAGATAGCTAGCAGTAGGGTGTAGAAGAGTAAACACTTAGTACAACTACTGTAGCCTATTCTAGTTGATGTATGTATACAGTCTGGATTTTTGATTTGCCTCCTTTTATTTTGTCACCTAAGTTCACTTCTTTTATCTATTATTGTTCTGCTGTGAGGAATAAACACTGATTTTGTTTTTAACTACTAATGCCTCACTGCCTTATCAGTTCATCTCTTCACACAGCCTGAGACATTAACGCAACGTGAAATTGATTTTAATGGACTTCTCTTTACTTCGCCCATTTATTGCTATGTGAGGTGAATTTTGCATTGATTCATGGGATGGCAGGTCACATGGGCTCTATATTGTCTTGCACAGCCTTAGTTCTGCATAGCGTGTGTAGTGGAAAGCTGGAGATAGTTTGCTCTCAGAGCTCTGAGAATCAAACCATCAAAAAAGCTTTGAAAAATCACTTTTGATCCAATTATTTTGGTCCAAATTTAGTACATCAACTGTAGGAAATCATTCTGTGATTAGATCATCGAATGTTGATTGATTTTGTGTGCATTTTGAATGTTCATTTACAACATTCAGCCTGTGCACTGACAGACACTGTTGAAGTGTGCTTCAGAGGAGGGGCGTATCTGTGGTGGAGTGAGATTCAAATGAGAAAGGCAGTCTTTCTTACTGTTTTCAACTAGTGGTGTGTTTATGTACACACAGTAATAATTGAACTTATTTTTGACAATTATTTTCTGTTTGTTCTAGTGCAGTGCATATTTTCATTCTGTTTAAAAGATTTGTTTATATAGTGTACTGCACTGTTGAGTTTTCTGCACATTACCTGTAGTGCGTGAGTGTGTGTGCTTGTGCCATCAAGTCAGACACATTTTATTATGCCACACAGTAATCGGCACACTCTGAATCAGTGATTTGTCTGAATTATTTTTTACTGCTTCCATCTTTCTAGCTAGTGGACTGCTACTGCAGTGCCCCCCCAACCTGCAAAATATATCATTTACTTTTCCAGTTTTGGATTTGGGTGACCACTGGTTAAGGTGTTTTCATGCCTGTGTGGCTTCATCGTTTTATAGTTCACAATCTGCATCTGTGTGTTTGCATCTGTTTAGTGCCCAATCTGCATCTATAAGCCACAGTTGTTATTTTCTATCTTCCCATCCACCCCAAATTTCAGAAATCTCAATTTGTTGTGAATTTTCTGTGCAATCCCCAAAAAAATACCTGCAAAGAGAAGTGCATGCAAAGATGTTTCTGGCCTTGGCACTGCTGCCAGTGGCAAGAGCAGCCCTGGGCATGGTAGAATGCAGCAGAGGTGCATAGGTGATGCCAGTAAAGGGATTTATCTATGTTTTTCACAGCACAATCAGTAGCTTCAATCATGGATGGAGATGCTATTGTCCCCACTGGTGGTAGTGAAATTGCTGATGGCATGAGTATTGCCCCAAGTTCGATACATGACAACAAGCTAACCAGTTTTCCAAATATTGTGGAGTCTACAGCTTAATATTTATAACCACTAGGAAAGAAGGGGGGACATGATAGAAACTATCAAGTAGTGTAAGGGAATCAACAATGTACAATAGGGTAGCATCTTTCAGAAAAAGAGATGTGCATGAACAAGGGGGCAAAATTTGAAAATAGAAGGGGATGGATCAGGGGCAACATTAGGAACTATTTTTTCACAAAGAGGGCGATGGGTGCAAAGACAAACAAAAACTAATAATCAGTGTTATGGTGTGAAAACAGTAGTTGAAGCATGACCATTATTTGGAGTTGGTGCACCTCCATGCATTCCAATTTCTGTTCCACATTGCCAAGTAGTGGTTTACATGGTGCAACTCACTCCACATCAGGCCCAAATCAACATGTGTGGTAGGGATTCATGCAGGGTTGCCACTGTCACCTAAAGATTGTGGAGCAGCCACTTATTCCATGGCCTACCACCACTTGACACCACTTGATACCACGTGCAGGTTGAGGTCATGCTGCCACCTGTTGCCCAGAAGAGCCAATAGGTGCATTCCTGCCCTGATTGGCAAGCTTGGCCTGCCAATCTGCATGGTGGTGGTTGTATAGGTGTGTGTGTGCTGACCACCTGTGCCTAGATGACTTCCCTTGGGGCCACAGCACATCACCTCACTGCACAGATTGCATTTCACTATACTAGTGTCCACAGGCAGTGTAGTGAAGAACTCTGACACTAATGAGCTGTAGGGAGGACCTGGCACAGGCAGGAGGGGGCCCCAGATGTTGTTGTTGGCTGCTGCTGGTGCTCAGTTGGGGTGGGGAAACTTGCTGCTTCGGCTGTGATTGCTGTGGCTCCTCCCTCACTTCCCACTCAGCTGCTGGCACAGGGGCCATTGCAGGTTGTGGTACTGATGGGGGGGCACTGGTAGGTGCCACCAGAGGTGGTGCTTCCATGGCACCACTACCTCCTGCTTCAGGGAAGGGACCACTAGCCCAGAAGGTGCTCCAGTTCAGATGCGGGTTTATATTTTTTGCCATCTCTCTGTCTCCTCTCAAAGTGGGGTTTATATTTTTTTGCAATCTCTCTGTCTCCTCTCAAACACAACTCTTTCTCCCACACTAGGTAAGGTAAAAATGAAAGTCTTTCACTCTCTTGCATGATTTACTTCCTGCCTTAAGTGTGTGACCTGCAGACTGTGAGCCATGTGATCTGTGGGCTGTTACAATGATCACTCACTCTGCCTTTTAAAGAAAGTAAAGTGACGTAACTTTGGAGTCACTGTTAGGCAAAGTCATTATGACGTGAAATGGTGAAGTACTGCATTTCAATGGGCACTTCACTTAGCTATATATCGAGGCGGAGTGGACCTCTTCGCCTCTGTTATGATTGCGAAAAAACAACAGAGAAAACTGTCTCTGAACACCCAGCTATGCTGAGTAAACAAAAAATTAAAAATAAACAGCTCTTGAAGCAAACTGCCATAGTCTTATGAAAGAAATTTATAATATGAATGAAAAACTAGAAAATAACAAGACCTTGCTGTGACACAGAAATATCCACATAGTTGGAATTTTGGATCTGTATAACTAAGAATTCAATGATACTCAGGATTTGGTTAAGGCCATCTTGACTAAAACTTCATTTATTACAACATAACCCACCTTTGGTCATTCATGCCCTAAGGATCCCCAAAAAGCATCAAGAAACCCCTACAATTAAATCAGCTATTTGGCTATATTCACTTTTGACTCTGATCAGGTCTTTGTTTTCAAATTAGCCAGACTATGAGGATTACTAGAATACCACATTTGCGATATTACATTTTTCAAAACATCTGTTTTGCTACCCAGAAGCATCAACATAAGTTATTGACATAGTGCCGAGAAGTTCTAGAAATTGGGGCCCAACTCTCTGTTGCCTCCAGAGAAAGTAAAAATGATCAAGGGTGATGAGGTCCAAATTTTCTTTGAAGTAGATCAGCTGACTTTCTATCTCAGGAGCTATTATTCAGTGTAGGGAAAAACAGATTATTCAGCACCTTCAGAAGAGGATAGCTTAGAAATATGGATCAGATGGAAAAAAATAAATCCTTTTAATCTTCTTCTTAAGAGACTTTTTTTTTCCTTTTAGGGTTGCAGTGGGCAGAGCCCTGCAGTCCTTTTGCTTTTAGTAACCAAGGTCCCTGCATTCTTTCTGAATGAACAACATGTTTGACTTGTGTCACGGTTTAATTTTAATACAATACAGCCACATCGTGGAGTACATATGAGAAGTCCAGAGAGAGTTTTTTAAAGAGGGCTATCTATCTGTTTCCTAAAACTGTGATGTGCAGAACACACAAAAGGTTGAATAAGAAACAACATTGACCTCAATATGTCTAATTGAACAAAACTGGCCTGTATATAGGCATAGAAGAATGTTTAAGAGGCATCTCCTGAGGAAGCCAATGACATGTTGGTGAAATGTAGAGGATATGCACCTATAATCATAATAAAGGAAATATACATAAATGTTCAAGAGGATCTGTCTACATGTGAATTATTTTGATTTGCGCCCTTCATCTTTCCTTTCCCCTGAAGCTGTGGGGGAACCACTGATAGTTGATCATACAAGCCCTTATTTACCCATCAGGGATCTAACGCCCTAATCCTCTCTAGACCACAGACACATCTTCACTCTTCAAAGTTGAACTGCAAACTGACGACACAGATATGCAGTTCAATGTATTTCAATGGGGTTTTAAACTTAGTACCATAACTTAGACATTTTTACATAGTTGTGGACCAAATTTTCAACATACCTTCTTTGGGACCCCACCTCATTAACAAGGTCACTGTCATTAGGCAGATTTGTCCCAAAGATGATTTTGTGGTCCCTGCATGAAATCACCTTTCAGGCAGAATTTTTTTCTGTTCTTCCGCATAAGGTGAGGTCATTTTTATTGTATTTCTTTATTTATTATGATAAGAAAGCTATGTTGAAAATTTTGTATAAAAATATTGAAAAACAACAAAGTTATGAGCCTACATTGAATTTTGCGAATGCAGGCTCATAAGTTTGATAATTTTCATTATCTGTACCCCAGATTTACAACACAGCCATATTGTTATAACACATCATGCCTGTGATAGTGGTCATTTTTCAAATCCTGTCTAAAATGTTTTTGTACATCCCAAAAGGTGATTTCATGGTCCCTGCACACAATCACCTTTCAGGCACCAGTTCAAAATTTCTCTGCCCTTGTTCATGAGATGGGGTCATAAGAAGGCTATGTTGAAAATATGGTACAAAAATATTAAAAACAACTAAGTTATGAGCCCAGTTAGAATTTTGCAAATGCAGGCTCATAACTTTGGTAATCTGAAATATTTTTACACTAAATTACAAAATAGCCATGTCTTTACAGCTTCTAATGAAAGTGACAGCTGTCATTTTTCAAATCCTGGCCAATATGAATTGTTACAACCCGAAACGTGATTTTGAAGTCCCTGCATGAAATTCCCTTTTAGCCAGGAGTTGAAAATTTGCTCTGCCCTTGTTCATGAAGTGAGTCATAAGAAGGCTATGTAGGAAATTTGGTGTAAATACATGAAAAAACCAAAATGTCATGAGCCTATGTTGATTTTGATGAATGTAAGTGCATAAGTTCAGTACTGTTCAATATTTTTACCCAAAATTTTCAACATAGCCATTTCTTTATGGCATCTCATGAATGTGACAGCTGTCATTTTTCAACTACTGGTCAAAATGTGTTTTTTCATCCTGAAAGTTGATCCCAGTCCCTGCACAAAGCCACAATTAAGCCAGGAGTTGAACATTTTGTCTGCCCATGTTCATGAGGCAGGGTCATAATAAGGCTATGTTGAAATTCTGGTGTACAAATATTACAGTTCAACACATTTATGAGCCTATTTTGCATTTTACAAATGCACACTTGTGACTTTGGTAATTTACAATATTTTTACCACAAGTTCCTCAGCTGCAGCCCAATCTGCTCTGACCAGAGTTTGTTTGTTATAGTCAGCAGGCTGTTGTTTAGTTTTGGTTTATGATATGAATATCACAATTTTGGTATCTAGTTCTAGCTTGTGGGGGATTTAATATTGATATACTTAATGTAATGTTTCCGTAATTTGCTGCATCAAGTTTTCAGATATTAATAGATTTTAAATATGTTATTTCCAGGGAGCCCCCCACACCCACACCCATTGAGTTGGCAGCTGTGTGACTATCTATAGATGTTCAATAGTGTTCACATTATGTAATACCCCTTATTTACCTTCTTATGTATTAAAATATTACTACAGACCACAATTAGTGTATAGCTGTACATATCAATGTGTATTTATTTGTAAGCATATTTAAAAGCTTACAAAAATAAAAAGTTAAAAAAAGGATTTATTTATTTTAAAGTATTTCTGTTTTTTATTGGATGAAAGCACCGTATCATAATCTTTTTCAGACTTAACCTGGGACAAAAGGCATAGATACAAAACTAAAATATAGCAATACATTTTTAATGCCATTCAATCAGTAACCATTACAAATGGGGTTTTCCAACAATTACTGAAGAAAATGAGACTTGAAGGCAGAATGATGTTTAAGGTTTCTGAGATCCTCTAGAAGAGAGTTACAAAACAAAGTTACAACATTAGAAAATGCCCTCTGCCCCATCTTTCTTTTTGAGTGATCTGTAATAAGACAAATTTGATTTGCTGACTACAAAGGTTTGACAATAAGCAAATCTTTCCAGATGACAACATTTGGAAAATATACAACTTTGTATGTTAAAGGTTGTGGCTGACACATTCATCCAGTTGTCCAAAAAATGGAGATGATGAGGGTGCCAACACCATCAATGGTAAGAGGCATCTAACCTCCCTTGCAGTTACCACATAACTCTAATGCCACTGACCCATGTTCTCTTGTTATAGGGATGCATATCCTGGACACAGGTAACTGAGGTCCTGGCAACAACCCCAACAACCACCACCTGAGTAACAGACAACTCCACAGGTGGACAAGGGGTCTGGCAACATTACACTTGGTGGTCATGATACACTGTGCCTATATGGTAATGTGTAGTCTTTGCTGTCCATATGCATACTTGCCCTCACCTCTGTGTGTATCCAATCCCTACAGGTTTGGATGATGGGCAGGACATGGCAGATGCCCATGGAATGGGTCAGGCCTGCCCCCACTGTGGAAACCAACACCTCCACGGATAAGGGCAACTACCTGTGTCCCCCCACACCAGTGTACTCAGTGGTACAGGGCATTCCAAGGCAGACAGTCCACCTAGAATGAATGCCCATTGCACATTGTCCTGTGACACAGAAACAGAGATGCAGGGAACCAACATCATGGTACATCCTGGTGGTATATATCTCTCCACCATTTGCTTCATACCTCCATCACCCAACACTTTGGACAGTGACCAGCTCTGCGTGCTCCTCAGTGTGCTATGTGCTTTCAGGCAACATGGCCTGCAAGTGTTTTCTCTGGAGATGCCCCTCCTGGATCAGCAGCACCTTGATGTTATCAGGGACACACAATCCAAGATGCAGCATCTCTGAATGAAGATGTACAGACTAACTACTGAGGTAGGGGATCTCCGCACAGGTAAGTGTGGCCTGACAAGAGAGCTTAGCTATATCCATCATACTATGGAGGCAGATTCCCTTTGGGGTCTATAGGATGTTACACAGGCAATGACTGCCAAAGAGATTCATATGGGCTAAGTTCATGTTGCATACAACCATGGTGAACCACTGCTTACTTATTAAAGCTCAAATGTCATGGCAGCAGACCTGCCTAGTGATGCAACAATGCACTGGATGGACATGCAACCAGATCTGGACATGTCAGTGCATGGCATGAGGAACACTATAATGCCACCTCTGCACCCCTCACTATACATACAGTAGATGGTGTGGACATGTGGTAAATGCATCGTAGTGTCAATGCATATCAGCTCCCACAGTGATACTAAGGACAGCACCACAAATGGCATGCCCCACAGCCCAGCATGCACACACACACACACACACACACAAACACACTATCACTGTGCTCTCAACAACCAGCATTCCACCACCACCACCAGTATAACCTCCAACAGCATGGCGCTATACTTCACAGCTTCCACATTTCATCAAGGCATCATCCTGAGCCCCAAACCCACCTGTCAGACATATACAGCAAAGTGGATGACACTGAGTGCACTGCATGGCATGGCCCATGGAACCACAGCTGCATGCCTGGACCTATGTGAAGTACCTCTCCACCAGCTGCTGCCACAAAGTCCTGCCTGCAATGTACCTTGCATGTTGTCTGGACCATGTGCTGGAGGACAGTTGCCTATTGCTGTGCTATATTACCATTGCAAGGAACATCATCATCAAGTAAGAGGAGTGTCTTCCTGTGTGCCAGATCATGAAGCATATCACACATAGCAAATACATGGCACACTTTGCCAGGTGTTAGCTGCATTGTGCCTTGATTTTATCCATGCAGTAAAACTGCATCTTCAGGATCTCAAATATGCATTCTATGATTAAGCATACCTGATGATGGGCTTCATTGTATGCAACTCTGCATCCATGACTGGATTCATGACTGGTGTCATGAGATACTGTATACCTGCTGAGGGTAAGGTCATGGTTATTGGTGCACTCAGAGGGCATGTGTCATATATACATCTAGTGTGCACGCATAAGTACCAATCAGACATCCATGGTCACCAACAATGGAACACAGTGATTGCTGCAATATGAAGGCATTGTTTGTGGAACCTGGGTATTTTGAACATTCATTTGTGATGAAATGATGTGCACTGAACATGGCCTGCATGTTCATACTGTGCAATGTATTCCTGCATGTGACATTTCAATAATGCACACATGTGTATGGTCTATCATGCCTACCACTTCATGGAACATGCTAATATTGAAGAAACATTCCTTGGTCTGTTTGATATCTGCCTCTGAAAGAGCTGTACTTACATAGTCAGCACTGTGCTGCAGAAGGGAATTGGTCACCTATCAGTGGCACCATGACAGAGACAACTGGCTCATTGTGATGGCAGTGCTCATGATTCTTTGAAGTGAGTCTGTGCTGTAGTATGTGAGGGCTGATAGGACCTTTGCATGCTCATCCAGTGAATGGCCATGCTGTGCCCTACTTCTCACCTAAGGTCCTAGCATTGTGCGCAGTTCCTCCACAGTGGCACATTCAAAGCAGAACCTCCCAATTTAATGCATAGTTGTGAGTGTTGTGGGGTCCATCCTGAGCCTATACACTCATTCACATCCTACATACTGCCTCTGCATTTCATCTTCACACAGTAGCACATACATAAGCATTCCAGGACACACACCTGTGAACACAGTGTACAGGTGCTGGTGTGTCTGTCTGTTATCTCTGTCCCTCTGTAGGCCACTCGGCATATTGTGTGGTACAGGTCACATAGACACCCAGTGCTGATCATGTGATGTAGGGCTATGCAATGGGGGTACATGAGTGTGGTCAAGGTAGGGCCTTTTGTGTGGCTACATCCCATCTTTGGCCTCTGCCTGCACACATCCTATGTCCATGCAACAAACATTTCCATTGCACTCAGCATTTGTTGCATGCCACCCCTTCCCGCACCACTAGTGTTTACTTTCCCAGTAGCGGCATGTACAGTATGTTGTTCATGTGTCTTGTTGTCCCAATTTCTGGTATACTTTTCATGACCAACATCTCTGTGTCCTTTAAGGCACACATTTCACATGACAACAGGATGCTACATAGTGCAGACATTTGGACATCTGAACTGAAATGGCACCACAAATGCATCATGACAGGGGTGTCATTACCCACAGATCTGCATCACATGGACATGCACAAGCAACTTCCATGTGTAGAGTGCACTCACGCTAGCCCACTACCCCATGCTTGCAGTGTGTGTTCTGTCCCTCAGGCCACTATTGTTGTGTATTGTTTGTACCTTGTGAATACAATGTTTGTACAGCAGTCCCTACATATGTATGTATGGTCACTTGCAGGGCTGTAATATCATATACCTTTCCAATGGTTCTGTGGTGTCCTCATGCCTACAGCCAATTTTGGGATGCTAGCATCCTCCCATGTTACAGTACTGCATCTCTATGCATGCTAGTTTACTAGCCACCACAGCTAGCAGTCAAGATGGCTATAGGAGCGGTAATGTGTGAAGTTATGGATGCCCATTGGCAGCCAGTAGTGGAAGGATGCACAAAACTCATCCTTGCTGCAACATATGTGCACCATGTGCAGCATCATGCAGTTTCTGTGTCTGCAGCATACCACCTGTGTGCCTCATGTTCCTGTGCAACTTGTATGATACCCATGCCTGAATAGTGTCTATGTGGGAGTATTCAGCCCCACCATTAGGTCCCCAGAAGTGACTGTTATACTGCTGTATGTTGTGGACAGTGTTGGATAAGTTACTTTTTCTATTATTTTCTATTACTTTTGGAAACTTGTTCCAGAAAGCTCTGCACAGTCACTAGCAAGGATGGAGAAGTACTGAAATAAGTAATACACCTTACAGTGACAAAAACATATGTCTTTTTATACAAAAGTAATACATAATTGTAACTGATTATATTTATTTCAAAGCAACTAGTATCTAACCTATTACTCTCAAATAAATGTAATTTGTTATATTTATCTATTTATTATTTTTGTATTGTTTTTGTAGAAAAAGGAAAAAAGTAACTGTAACTGTGAGGTGTATTACTTTTTCTAGTACTTCTCCAACCTTGCTAGTGACTGCAGAGCTGCCTGGAACATGTTTCCAAAAGTAATAGAAAGTAATAGAAAAATTAACTTACCCAACACTGGTTTCGGAAGAATGTATTGTGGCCCTGTGCTCCTCACTGCAGCAGCCATACAATGGCTATAATTCTTCTCATGTGCTACATCACCTGTTTGTTCTGCACATCTTCGAAGTTGGAGGGGACTTCAATGCTACTATGTGTTACATGAGGTCCCTGCACCCTAAGTGGTACCCTCAGAGGTACACCATAGACAGCTAACACTTAGGTATAGGTTATACTAATATTTAGGGCTAGGGGCATCTACTATATAAGAGTAGATGTCAGGATATGAATGCATATTGTTGTAATACACTTTGCTTGCTAATACACATATACTCTGCCATGTATTTTCTGTGCATTTCTTACTTGTCAGATGCCAAGACACCTGTGTCCTTGAAGTGATTATAATATGTAAGATGGCATTGCCATCTTTTGGTGATTTGTACCACTACACTGAGTTATGTAAGACTCTATATAAGAACTCTTTTGTTCTCAAACTGATGACTTTACAGAATTCAGGGATTTATTTAACTCTAAAAATAGATTAGAGTTTTACTCATAAAAGTGCTAAATCTTTGTGAAAATGCATAGCTCTTGCCTCACTGCGTTTAACAAACACAGCGCTTCCAGAAAATATATGTAAATACTTTCTGTACAGTTAGTATAGCCCTAAGAAAAAAACTGCTAATCAATTATTTAAAACCCTGGAATTGTACAATGTTATCTTGGACCGTGGAGCCACCTCTAATTTAGCCAATAGGGCTCATCTCTTTAACTAGAAATGTTTCTATGTTTTGGTAACCATAGTAATTATCATAGGTATATAATGTAATGCACAAGCTTTACACCTTGGAGACCCAAGAGACCACAAGAGACAACAGAGAAACCTCGAGGTGTAGAGAACGCTTAGCACTGGCTCCCGGTTCGTATTGGTAAGAATTGCTTAGGGCAACTGTGATTCATCCCTTGGTAGTAATAAACTTGTTTATTACTCTAATGCAATGTGTCTGTGATTACTTGCATTCCCAATATCGTCAAGAATCTGAAAGTGAGGTTTAGACCTCTCAACAAATTGGCGACCGTGTGCAGGCAATATTTGGTGTTTGTAAGTTTTCACTTGTTGCTTAAACTTTCTCCCTTTCCCACAGGGACAGCAGGTGTACATTCCCTTATCATCTCTCCTGTTTTACATTCAGTTTGTAGTCAATTGCAAAGTCTGCCTGACTTTTCTGGGTATGGTCAATGCCGTCTCGACCCACTCCATGCAGTTTTAAATTGCAAGCCTACAGCTAATACAGTAGCCCGGCTGTGTTTAAAGTACTCCTGCTGTGGATCAATATGCAGCATGCTGTCTTTTTCACAGTTTGAATTTTTGTTCCCTCCCACACAATGGCCACAGTATCAGATATCTGCGCAGAACTGAGTTTCGATGTATCAAACTTCCTTGCCTCCCATGGAGGATGGGTTGACTTCGTGCAGGACGCAAGTCAATCCGACAACCCTATACTGGGGATTTAAACCCAGTATGCAGAGACAAGACAATCAACCAATAAGTGTCACACTAAAGGATTGATGGTTGTGGCTCTCTACACTGCTTTGGAAGCCTCTGAAGTGAGGTTTCGAACCCTTGATCTGCAGATTTCATCTCTTAAGCAACAGATGGGTTTGCAGGAAACAGAATGGATTAGACTGCAGCAGAACTTGAAGTCTGAACTCTAAACTCTGAGGAATGAAAAGGATTCTCTATTGCATCATTTAGCCCAGGCTGGTAAACAGGAAATATGTATGTTGAAGCAGGAGTGTGAAAGTTTGAAACAGGATAAGAGTCAGGCAGTGCAAATGAATGATTTGATGACTGCTGCTAATGCTTAGCTTAGTGATGAAATGGGTGAACTGCAGGACAAGACTAACCAGGTATGTAATGATTTAGAAGTAGCTTACAGGGACAATCGCGAATTAAGTGGCACGTATAGAGTTTTTCAAAAGCAAAAACAAGATCAGGTTGATATGGATGTTGCAAGTGTGAATCACGATGAGTGTAGAACTAAGATGGTGACACTGTGCCATCAGCGAGAGGTTCTGGCTGGACATGTTAAGGCAATGGGAGGCGTAGCCCCTGCCTTTCATTCATTAACAAAGGGGGAGTTATCTGATGATGACATTTCACAATGCAAGCCCAGTCACGCGCCTACTATGGCCCAGACTCCACACCCAGCCATCCACAGCATGGCGGGTCCCCACCCCCAACTCCCCATGTCACACGTTGGCGACATCGTGACACTCATCATGATAGATGCCAACATGGTGGCCCCCATGATATGGGAGGAGCAGGCCCAAGCCTGGTCCTGATGGCACCTCCGGTAGTTGTTATTAATGTGGAAGACAGGCAAGAGATAGAAACCATGATTGAAACTGTGATAGGCACTATCCCCCTTCCTGAGAGGAGTAAAAGGGCTATTAAAACTCAGATTAGGCAGCTCTTCCAAGAAGATGGCACTCAGGAAGGTATTGTCCACACTGCAGCTGAAGCTGCAGCTCATGCAGCCTTGGATGGTGCTCGAGACAATCTACCTTTGCCTGATCAACCCACTAATCCCCTACAAATGGCCTACTCTGTTCAGCAGATTGCTGACAGCATTGGTCGGATGAGTGCATCCGACAACCTCAGCTGTCACTTGGAAAAGGTACATTCTAAATGAGAAATGCTTAGCCTCGCTACAGAATATCAGGTCCAAATACTATGCCAGACCATCGATCCTGGTTTATGGACCACACTCCCTGAAGCTGTCTGCCAGGATGGGAATGCTACCTTTGATGAGGTCACAGCCGAGCTCATTTCTGCTCACAACCCCGGGGTAGTAGGAGTGATGCTTGCATACCCTGTGAAGCAGAATGCAAAAGAAAGGCCAGTGACTTACCACCAGAGACTTTGGATAGAAGCATAGAAACATAGAATTTGAAGGCAGATAAGGACCGCTTGGCCAACCCAGTCTGCCCATTTCCCTACCTACTGGATAAGCTGCAGATCCTAATTAACCAGCAGCCTACTTCTTCCTACCCCCACCCCCCAGAATTGCCTTATGACTATCCCATGCATGCTTGAATTCCACCACTGATTTTGACTCCACAACCTCCTCTGGAAGGCCGTTCCATGCATCCACAACCCTCTGTGAAAAAATACTTCCTTAAATTACCTCTGAGCTGCCCCCTCTTCTTCAAATTGTGCCCTCTTGTTCTTGCACACTTTTTTGAAAGATGCTACCCTCTTGACTTTGTTGATTCCTTGAGGTACTTGAAAGTTTCTATCATGTCCCCTCCCTCCTTTCCTCGAGGTTATACATATTAAGCTCCTTACACTCTCTTCATATGTCTTCCAGTGCAGACCCTGCACCATTTTAGTTGCCCTCCTCTGGACAGTTTCCATCCTGTCTATGTCTTTGCAGAGATTGGGTCTCCAGAACTGCACACAGTACTCAGATGGGTCTCACCAGCTGTCTGTACAGAGGGATAATAACTTCCTGTTTTCTACTGGTGATGCCTCTCCCTATGCATTCCAGTATCCCCCAGCCCTCCTTGCTGCCCTCTCATTGCTTGCCCATCTTTAGGTCATCTGATGTGCTACCCCAGGTCCCTTTCCATTTTTGTTGTTGTTAGTATCTCACCCCCATTGTGTACTCTTTCCCTGGGTTTTTGTTTCCCAGGTGCATTACCTGCACTTCTTAGCATTGAATCTAAGCTGCCATACATTTGACCATTCCTCTAACCTTGCCAAGTCCCTTCTCATCCTTTCCACCCCACCCTGTGCATCAACTCTGTTGCAGATCTTAGTGTCATCTGCAAAGAGACATACTTTCCTTCCAGTCCTTCTGCAATGCAAACATAAAGACATTGAAGAGGACCAATCCTCATGAACCCTCATGGTCCCCACTAGTAACCCTCCTTTCTTCTGAGTGGACTCCATTTACTATTACTCTCTGTGTCCTATTCTAGCCAATTCTTTACCCAAGCTGTCATCTTGGGACCCACTCCCAGGCTGGCTAACTTGTATATTAATCTTTTGTGTGGGACTGTGTCAAATGCCTTGATAAAGTCTAGGTAGGCCATGTCCACAGCCCCTCCCTGATCTACTACTTTGGTCACCCAGTTAAAGAAATCTATCAGATTCATCTGGCATGACCTTCCTGCTGTGAATCCATGCTGCCTGGGGTCCTGTGCCCCTCTGGCCTCTAGATACTCAACAATTCTTTCCTTTAGAAGTGATTCCATCATTTTCCCTATCACTGAGGTTAAACTAACTGGTCAATAGTTTCCTGCTTCTGCCTTGCTCCCACTTTTGTGACGGGGAATCACATCTGCCCTCCTCCAGTCCTCGGGTACCACCCCATCCTCCCATGATTTGTTAAATAGGGTAGTCAGTGGTGTCACTAGTTCTACCCTTAGTTCTTTTAGAATTCTGGGATGAATCCCATCAGGCCCCATTGCTTTGTCCACCTTCAGTTTTAAGAGTTCTTTCAGAAGCCTTTCTTCTGTAAATGGGCCGGTATCAACTTCTGTATCCAGAGTGTTACTACTGTTTGTTTTATGCACCTCCCCTCTTCCTTTGTAAATACTGAGCAAAAATATTTGTTTAGTATCTCTGCCTTTTCACAGTCCCCTCTGCCCACCCTCCCTCCCCTTTATTAAGCCTCACTATCCCTCCCTTGGTCTTCCTTCGCTCCCTGATGTACCTATAAAAGGTTTTATCCCCCTTCTTAACTGAGTTGGCTATCTTTTCCTTGGTTTGGGCCTTTGCTGTTCTGACTGCCTTTCCAGCCTCCAATTTGCTTTAACTGATACAGTTCTCTGTCCTGCTTCTTCTGCGATTCCTTGTACTTCCTGAATGCTTTCTTTTTCTCTTGAACTTTCACTGCCACTTCCTTTGAGAACCATAGTGGTTTCTTACATCGTCTTGTTTTGTTTATTTGCTTCACACAAAGGCTCGTTACCTCTGTGATGGCAGTTTTATTATTCCCCATTGTTCTTCCACCCTCCTTCCCGCCCATTTGCTAGTGCGTTCCTTAGCACTCACCCATTTTGGCAAAGTCAGCCCTCCTAAAGTCCAGTACTTTTGTCTTTGTATGGCTTGACTCTATTGCTGTGTTTATTGTGAACCATACTGTTCGAAGGTGGCTAGTTCCCAGATGGCTACGTACGTCTACATCTGTGATCCTCTCTCCATCTCCATTTGAGAGTATCAAGTCTAAACTGTGCCCTCGCAAAACAATCAGCTAAAAGCTCTGACCCACTGCTGCAATGAGTGCCTTCCTGTCAGCAGGATGCCCTAGACAACAATTTGATAGAGAAATACCCTGCTAATCAAACAGAGAAAAATCCACACATCCGAGTCAGACACAGGTAAACCTTCCCAGCCCCAAAACAGGCCTGGTGATTTGTGCTCAGAGAGCTGTCAGGCCCAAAATAAGTCAGTTTTGCTTTAAACTCTTCCTGCACTGAAAATCTTAAGAATTGTAACAAACAAACGTAAACCTAGATCCACCACCCTCTGTTGCTTGAAAGACTGTCTTTTCCTGTTTCACACTGCAGGTTTTTCTGTGACCACTCCTTAACCCCAGTAACTCTGTTAAAAAGAGTTTAACTATCACAAACTCCCTACGCACCAGTAAATTATTTAAAAATAGTTTCTGTCCCAAAATCCTAGTAGTCAATCCAGCTACCCCCAAGGGACAACCAGAATGCAGTATTCAAACACTTATGAGGTTACTTCCAAGATAAGCAGAGTTTGCAAGTTTCTTTTTCAACTCCTCAGCCAACTGTAATTCATTTAAAAATAGTTAACTGTCAGCAAATCCTAGTAGACAATCTAGCTACCTCCAAGGACCTACCCAAATGCAGTATTTAAATCCTTCTGAAGTTACTAACAAGATAAACAGAGTTTACAAGACCCTTCTTGGTTAAACACTAAATAAATGTGAATAAAAAGCAATTACCAAGGGTGGTTAGTTTCACCTCCCACAGATTTAAAGCAAAAGTGCACGTTAGTAGCAGATATCAAGTGCAATATAGAATTTCTCACACAGCTCGCAGTTGAAGAAAGTAGTGTCCTTCCAGCTCCAGAAAATGTGCTTTGCATCTTTGAAAATTGCAGCCAGTAGTAACTGGATGACCTACCTAGCAGGAAAGCACCTAGCACAAGAAGCTGTGGATGTAGATCTTATTGAATATAAGATCCTGTTCCTTAGGAACATGATTCCAGCAGTAAGAGAAAAGGTAGAGCCAACCATTTACCCAAATATGGATAGGTTTGCCAACATCCTTTGGAAAACCGAGAGAGTGTATCAACTGTATATCCATGATTTGGGCTCCGGTTCCAAGAAGGTAGCTGCAGTAGAACCCATCTCGGAGGCCACTACTCACTACACAGTGGAAAGGCAGGCCCAACACCAACAGGCCCAACATCAACCTGCCCCTCCAGCTGATAATCAACACCCCCAATAGGCCCATCAACAACCGCATCAACAATAGCAATGGGGTGGGAACCGGAATTGGCATAAGAACAGGAAGCATAAGTGTAGAGGTAAACCACAACAGAGAATGGGTCCTTCATATAGGGAGATAGCTGAAGAAAATCAGAAATTTTGAGAGCTCCTGGGGCAGGTGTGCTCTGTGGTGGATGATGTTCCCACACAGACCCTTGTGGCGGTTCAACCGGCAGCCAAGGCCTCAACCGGCCATGGGGACACCAGAGGTACAGGCCCTCAGGCTCATACCGGTCTGAACCCAGAAGCTCCTCCCTATATAGCATCAGTACAGCATGGTGAAGTCATCCACATGAGCCAGGCCCAACCTCTGCATGCTTCCAGCAGTACAGATTGACAATTACAGGCCCTAATCTGTATTGTAAACAAGCTAGTCTTGGATATAAATGGTTGGCCTTGCACCGAGGCCTAGGTTGAGGGCCGCCTACTGGTAGTTCTGCTAGATACAGGTGCAGCTGTATCTGTGCTACATGATGAACACCCGGACACATCCCCTTGGTCTACCAGATGGAGGACCAACATGTCAGGAGTCGACAGTACTAGGCTACCTGGATACCATTCTCTACTCTTACCGGTAGATCTAGGCCACCTAAAGGCCTCACACACTTTCCAACTAATGGTAATGCATGATCATCCTAGTATTATAGGGATCGACTTCCTTGTGTCACACGGCTGTGTGGTGGATCTAGCTAACAGGCTACTGATACAGATTCAGGGTCAATATCATACCATTTTGATTCCTGATTCACACGTTGTGGCAATGATATCTGCCAATGACAAAGAGTATGATGTCATAGATTTGTTCAAGAATTATGAACTTTTTCCAAAACTCCTACCTATTCAGCATCAACATTTGGAAGCATTTGCAGTTAACAAGCATGACTGTGGTAGAATGTACACCATCATTGAAGTGCCAGGCCCAGCCCATGAGATGCAAAGGCAATATCCTTTTCCAGCTGAGGCCTTGCCTTCCCCTTAGAGAAATGATCAAGTCACTCCTCAAGCAAGGAGTAATCAGATCTTGTGTTTCCATTGCCAAATCCCCAGTATGGCCTGTGAAGAATCCCACAGGCACCTGGAGACTTACTATTGACTACAGGAAACTGAATCAGGTCACCCCCAGTGGTTCCCCAACTGTGGCATCAGCACCAGATGTGCTACAACTTCTAACCCCTGACTTAAAATGGTTCAGTGCCCTGGACATTTCCAAGGGTTTTTTGGTCATTGCCATTGGCCCTTAAGAGTCAATGTAAGTTTGCCTTCACCTTTGAAGGAAGACAGTACATGTGGACTTGCTTGCCACAAGGATTCCATAACAGTCCATCCCTCTTCCATCTCCACATGATGGATGTCCTCGAGAGTTTCTCTACCACCCAATATCTCTTACAATATGTGGACGACCTGTTGCTGGCAACAGCCACAAAGGAACAACATTTAGATCTCTTGGGCAAACTATTAACTCTCATTCAGAAAGCAGGCTTGAAATGTAACCCAGCAAAAGCACAGTTGTGTCAGAAATAAGTACTCTTTCTGGGTCTAAAAATAACTGACTAAGGTCGAAGCCCTACCTGGAAGAAGGTACGGGTATTGCAAGACTTGCCATTACCTACCAGTGTGGCAACTCTTGGAAGGTTTCTAGGTATGGTAAACTATTTGAGAGATTTCATTTGTGATTTTGCTCAGAAAGCTGCTCCTCTGTATGAATTACTCAAAAAGGATGTACCATGGACTTTGGGCCTTATTCACATCCAGGCTGTGATGTCACTGAAGCAGGCCTTAGCCTCTGCCCCAGCACTGGTGAACCCCAATCCAACACTACCATTTCATCTGGAGTGTGCCACCTCTGACATTTCTATGTCAGCAGTTCTGGCCTAGAAGGCGCATGGCACCTTGAGACCCATTGCATATGCCTCACAGCTCTTGATCCCAGTGGAACACAAGTATGGCCTTTGTGAAAGGAACCTTCTGGCCTCCTACTGGGCTGTCAAGCACTTCCTGTATATCATTGGGTACTCACCACTGATCATTAATACCAACCACACCCCAACCACCTTCCTGCTCTCAGACAGAGAGAAGGATGGGTCAGTCTCTAACACCAGACTGACGCATTGGTCACTTCTTCTCCAGGACAGAGATATACAGGTACAACCAACTAAAGTTCCATCTATGTTAGCTCATGGCCTCCTTTTCCAGGGAGAACCCCATGACTGTACACTACAGTCACCTGATCTTCCTGATTCAGGTCCTTTCCTCCCTGCCATGCCATAAATACTCGAGAGCACCTCTTTATGTAGCATCTTTACTGATGGTTCAGCATCCAGATATCAGGGAGAAAAAATTGCAGGGATGGGCATTTTGGTGATTTACCCTTATGGGAACACTGTCAAGATATCCAAGCGCTGTAGTGTAGCTTCATCACAGTATGCAGAGATGGCAGCAGTGGCCTGTGCCCTCTAGTTCATGCAACATGGAACCAAGGATACCATCATTTTCATGTACTCTAACTGGGTTTGTTGTTTCCTTACAGAATTTCTTCCCATCTGGCAGAAGAACTCCTTCCTGTCTTCTGATGGCAGTCCAATGAAGTACAAAGAATTGGTAATATACATACATTTACTGGTCCAGAAATTTGCACACAAACTCTATGTACACAAGGTTAAAGCCCACTCTCTCCATGACCCCTATCATGCCTTCAATGACACAGCAGACACCCTTGCTAAGGAAGAGGCCGAGGGGGGGACGTCTGGATGATGGACCATCCAGAGGCTAATGCAGCTGTACATATTGCAGCACTCAAGAAGAAATCTGAACCTTTCTCCCCTTTGGACCTCTCCGCAGCCCAACAGCTTGATACTGAACTCAAAGAGGTGTTCAAATTCCTTGACAAGGGTACTGAAGAAAAACTTCCCACACATAACCGCTATCAGAGGCAAGAAGGTAAGTTGTGCTTGTCACCAAATGATAAGCTCATTTGGTTCCAACCAGATGACTCTACCACCAAGTTGTGGGTAGTCCCCAGACACCTGAGATCCAAATTATTGTACCAAGTACATGACACTCCTACTGGTGGACACCAGGGAGCAGAAAATACCCTCCGATGACTCAAGACCACCACCTGGTGGCCTGGTATCACCAAAGATGTTAAGCAATACATAGACAACTGTCTCATTTGTGTGCAAAACAATCCCATCCCTACCAAACAAAATGCCAGACTTTTACCACAAAGACATTCTGGCCCTTGGCATGCCATTCAAATTGATTTCATTGGCCCTCTGACCAACACCAGCAGAAATAATAAGTATGCTCTTGTGGTAAACGACCTCTTCTCAAAGTGGGTAGAAGCTTTCCCCACTAAGACATATATAGTGAAAACTACTGCCAAAATCCTGGTGGAACAGATTTTCTCCAGGTGGGGTCTGCCTCTTAAGGTAGATTCTGAAAAAGGAACCAGTTTTACAGGTGAGTTGATGAAGGAATCTCTTGAACTCCTCAGAGTTCAGCAGAAGTTCCACATACCTTACAATCCTCAATCCTCAGGTCAAGTAGAAAGAGCCAACAGACAGATTAAGCAAATGCTTTCCAAATTTATTGAGGACAATCCCAAAACCCTGGATTCCCTATTGCCTTTATTCCTTATGGCAATTAGGGGAACACCCTCAGCCACCAACCAGCTCACACTCTTCGAGGTGATGACTGGTAGACAGATGAGATTACCTGAACACCTGTTGCTTGACCTGCACACCCCCACTGCAGACCACGTGTCTGTAGACCAGTATGTGGAAAAACTCAGAAAAGACCTCATATACACACACACTTGTATGCCGCCAACTGCATGGGCAAAGCCCAGCAACAATCCAAAATACAATCTGACAAACACACACAAGAAGTGGATTGGCTAGTTGGAGATCAAGTAATGGTACTTTGATTTGCACATCCCACCCACTCCTTCTCCAACAAGTGGGAAAGCCCATACCCTATTGTCAACATGCTCAGTCCAGCAGTCTATCAAGTTAGACTCCTCCACAACAACAGGTTGACTGACAAATGGTTACATGCAAACCAGCTGAAACTGTATGAAGGAACTTAAATTACTTTTCTCCACCCCATTGGGTGGAATTGTACTAACATACTAATCTTTGATCTTCCTTTTCAGACACACTGACAAGATGGCTATTTTGTTCCATTATCTCCTCATCTCAGGAGTTATCCCCTGCATCCAGTGATGGCATCGGACCTCCTACGACACCTCGATCCTCCAGCACCTCCTCCAGAGGGAGTATCCATCAATATACCAGATAGTATGATCATTGTCCAGGAAGGTTCCGATGCTTACCTCACTGCCTCGGTTGTTGCTCCTGACAAATCTACCCTTCAAATTGAGTGGCAAACCACATCACAAGGACAAATTCTCCCTGTGGCCAAACTTTCAAAAGGAACTTTCCAGGGTTGGCCCAATGCTAAATTATCCCTGAATGATTCACTGTCCTTGTTACAAACTGCATTAAGACATTCTGGTCTGTACAACATAACTGACATAATAGATCCTTCTTACTGTAATTCTTTGTCCAAAGATTCTGCTCGTAGATGTTGTGCTATATACCACATGGCTTCTGCAGCCATGTAGCTCTCTGTCTTACCACCCACAGGTCCCTGTAGTGGTCTCACAGCCACTGCCCTCCGATAGGTTCTTTGATTAATAACTTACAATTTATGCATATGCCTGTTTTGTTTAATCTTACTTACTGGAATATGAAAGAGTTTGGTATGTGTCACAATACTAATACATCATCATTTTATAGTACATTATTGCTTGATAGCTTAGCTGCTTTTCAGATTCATACACAAGACCCAATTGCCGGGGTCCATTCTACTGAACATACAGGCAACTTCAGGAGAAAGCCCTCTCCTGATAATCTAAATCATAAACGTAACAAACGGTGAAGTTGACAGTTCTGATGTCACCAGTGCAACCGGTACTGTCACAGGTCTTTTTGGTATGGCTATGTCTATCTGGAATAAAGCAGACATTGCTGCTATCAAAAGTCATTCTGCCAAGTTCTCCACTGGCTTGGTCAATAACATCTTACCTCCATTATTGCATGGTGTGGATGGCCTTAGTCAGGAAGAAAGATATACTGTACACAACATGCATGACATTGCTAAGGCATTTACTGATTCCAAAGATAAGATCCATGTACTCATACAACAGAACAATAAGGAAGCAGATAAACTATACATTGCTAGAGAGATACTCTGCTCTGCTTATGGCTCCTACAAAATCACTACCATCAATAACCTCTTCCGTGATCTAGAATCTGGAAGGATTTCTGACATTATACATGCTAGATGCATTTCCAAATGGTATTGTCCAAGATGTAAAACCACTAGCTGTGCTTCTATGTGTATGCAACAGACTTTGACTATCCCTCTCTCCACAGCTCGGAATTTGGGGTTTGTGATCAGACACCCTAATACTCGTCCTTGTTTCACTGCTAAGAAATGTTCCATAACAGTTATCATGTTTGTTTCTTTCACTGTCTCCTTACCACGCTTTGATCCCACTACAGCTTTGTTTGAGAAGCTTGCACTGGTTTATTCGATTGGGCATTTGGATGAAGATATCTACAGGGAATGCCTGGATCTACCACCTCTACTGGTCTACCATTCCTTCCTAGATGCTTGGGTGGCTCCGCACACAGACTGCTGTGCAAAAAAGCAATATATTTACTTGTGCTGATGTGATGTGTTTGATGTTATCCAACCTGTTTGTGGCTACTTTCCAGACAGCATTGATTGGACTTTCATAATGGATGATGACATCACTGCGAATTGCGCCAACTCTTTTGACTCAACTTCAGCTCCAGATAAGCTCTACCAATCCTATCGTGAGGAGGTTCATCGTCTGTCAACACAGATTTCAAAGACAACCTACACCTGCCCTGTCCAGTTGCAAAAGTGGAGACCGCCTACTGTGTGCTCGCATTTAATTCCGATGGCGAGTATTGTGTAGTTACAAACTATAAATCCTACACTTATGGTTCGGTTACCTGTGCTATTGATTACCCCAATTTCTGTTTTGTCCCCCACCAGAAGACTGTCATTGGACATACTGTTATAACCCCCATCCCCCTTCTAGATGCAGACATTATTTATGGTAACCCATATTATTTACTCACACTTTCTGAATACTTGCTATATGTTAATGTACTCATAGATCCTCTCACACATACACTGAAATCACTTTTAGACAGGAAAGACACACACCTCATCCACATCAACAATAATATGACCAAAGCCAATAAAGCCGTTCTTGCTTTGATTAATGATGGAGATATGAATAACGCATTAACTAACACCTGGTTAGAGATTACTTTTAAAGGTTTTGTTATTATACAAGCACTTTTAATTTTAATTTTGATTATTATGCTTTGCTGCCTACGGCGCACACTATGCCAACACCATGAGCAGCTCAAGTTCCTTTACCAGGCTCGCGCGTCGGGTTTGTAAATGACCACTATTCCTGTCCTTTCCCTAGACAATCACCTGTGTTGCCCTTGGAGGCAACAAGGGGGGGAATGTTACATGAGGTCCCTGCACCCTAACTGGTACCCTCAGAGGAACACCGTAGACAGCTAACACTTAGGTATAGGTTATACTAATATTTAGGGCTAAGGGAATCTACTGTGTAAGAGTAGATGTCAGGATACGAATGCATATTGTTGTAATACACTTTGCTTGCTAATACACATATATTCTGCCATGTATTTTCTGTGTATTTCTTACTTGTCAGATGCCAAGACACCTTTGTCCTTGAAGTAATTATAATATGTGAAACAGCATTGCCATCTTTTGGTGATTTGTACCACTACACTGAGTTATGTAAGACTCTGTATAAGAACTCTTTTGTTCTCAAACTGATGACTTTACAGAATTGTACATTGTTATCTTGGACCGTGGAGCCACCTCTAATTTAGCCAATAGGGATTATCTCTGTAACTAGAAATGTTTCTATCTTTTGGTAACCATAGTTATTATCATAGGTATATAATGTAATGCACAAGGTTTTATACCTCGGAGACCCGAGAGACCCCAAGAGACAACAGAGAAACCTCGAGGTGTAGGGAACGCTTAGCACTGGCTCCCAGTTCATATTGGTAAGAACTGCTTAGGGCAACTGTGATTCATCCCTTGGTAGTAATAAACTTGTTTATTACTCTAATGCAATGTGTCTATGATTACTTGCATTCCCAATATTGTCAAGAATCTGAAAGTGAGGTTTAGACCTTTAAACACATGTCTTTCTCTAGCGTGTGTTCAGGAGGCCTCCATGTACTTCAGGCAGGGAATCTTGCACTGAGGATATAATTTCAACTGTCTGTAGGGTTTATTTGTTATGAAACACCCATGGTGTGGACAAACATCTGCATAGCATGGAAGTCTTTCAAACCTGTTTTGGGGCAAGCATGGGTCCATTTGGGATTTCATTGGTACAGTCTTCCACAAGATTCTTGCATATGACCACAAGATGCCTGCTGTGCACCAAGGATCAGGGTTCCCAACATCTGTGTATTGGTGCCATTATTCTTAAGAAAAACAAAATATATTCATTATCAATGTGCCATATTCTGTATCATTAATCAGAGCAGTTTCTTGATCAAAATCTAACTTACCAGAAAGCTGTTCTCTTTTTCATAGACTTTCTTTATGGTATCTGGGTACTCACCTAAACTACTAGATGTAATTATCCTCAATTACTTACTTACTTTCTTACAACTAATAGTTTTGTCTCATGTTTACAACGATTGGACCGAGCTTACCAGAGGCAGTTTGCAGAAAGAGTAGTATATGGGATCTGTAAAAGGATGCCAAAAGAAAAGAAATATCCAAACTGTTTGACTGTTATGCGTCCAAGCCACACACTTACTCTATGGATAGATAGATAGATAGATAGATAGATAGATAGATAGATAGATAGATAGATAGATAGATAGATAGATAGATAGATAGATAGATAGAGAGAGATGGAGAGACAGACAGATAGAGACATAGATGGATAGAAATAAATTTTATTTATTAAGCTCCCCTTCCCAGAGGCTAGGAGCACTGTACAACTTCTTAAAACAACATCATCAAAAAATTACAACCAATATTTACAACACATTGCAGAATATTAAACAATATTTAAAATCTATCTGTCACATTAGATATGACAGTCAGTATAGTATATTCAGTAATTATATATTATCTAAGTCATAAGTTTGATTAAACAAGAATATTTTTAGCCCTTTTTTAAAGGTTTCCACTGAGGGTGCCTCCCTTGGATGGACAGGCAGCGAATTCCACAGGGCTGGTGAGGCAATGGAGAAAGCATGATCACCAGATTGCTGCAATCCAGCCCTGGGTACCACCAGAAGGCAATCCTCAGAGGAACAGAGAGCACGAGCCAGGCAGTGAGGAACCAGGAGGTCTTGCATATAGTCTGATCTCCAGCTGTGTAGGGCTTTATAGGTCAGTAATCTGATGTTGAAGGTAATCCTCCACCTTATCAGCAGTCAGTGCAATCCACGGAGGACAGGTGAGACATGATCAAATCTTAAAGCCCCAGTCAACAACCTGGATGCCACTTTCTGTACCAGCTGCAGATGGTGGAGATTGCCACCAGACAGCCCAAGGTACAAAGAATTGCAGTAATCCAACCCAGATGTGATGAAGACACACACTAAAGTGGCAAGGTCATCAGCTGGTATCTGGGCTTTAACCTGGGAAATGTTCCTAAGATGTTAAAAGCCACTTTGGACAATGACTGACACCTAAGTGTCAGATCATCATCAAGGATCATGCCCTGATCCCTAACCTGAATAGAGGGGGTCAAAGGAACACCTCCCAGTATCAAACAAGGATAATTCCCCAACCCTCCCCCTTCTCGTCGATGACCAAGAACCATTACAATTACCTCCATCTTGTTCCAGATGTGTTGCAGCCAGTTTTGAGCCATCCAGTTCTGGATCTTGTCCATGCAGGTGTTAAACATGGAGGCTGCCATCTAATTTCCAGGTGCACAGGACAAGTATAGCTAGGTTTCATTAGCATAACAATGAAAACCCAGCCCATACCACCTGATAACACCTCCTAACAGTAGCCTGTACACCATGAACAACACAGGTGAAAGATCTGATTGTTGCAAAACTCCTTAGTGGTGGGTCATTGGGCTAGATGAGGTAAACTCCATCATTATCCTCTGCACCCTATTCATGTGGTAGGACCTAAACCAGCTGATGACAGTGCCAGTAAGTCCACACCAGTTCTGCAGTCAGTCCAGTAACACCTCATGGTCCACGGCATTGAATACTGCAGAGAGATCCAAGGGAACCAGGATGGTTTGTTCTACCTTATCTTTGGCTATAAGGAGGTCATTCAGTACCTTCACTAGGGCAGTCTCCATGCTGTGCCCAGGTCTAAAGCCAGACTGGAAATGCTCAAAAGTGGCAAAGGAGGAGAGACAGGTATCAAGCTGGATGGCCACTTTTTCTAAAACCTTCCCTAACAATGAGAGGTTTGAGACCAGTCTGTAGTTAATGAGATACTTAGGGTCCAAAGAGAGTTACTTCAGAAAGGGTCTCACAAAGGCTTCTTTCAAGGCTGTAGGAAAGACCCCATCATCAAGAAACACTACACAATCTCAGCGTTCACAAATCCAATCAGGCCAACGCAACCCACCAAAAGTCAAGTTCGACCTGGGTCTAGGTCACAGTAGGTTGGTCATAGCCTCATTGCTATCTTCACTAGCTCAACCACTCCAATTGGATTAAACTCACCCCACATAAGAGGCATGCCCCGGCATGTCATCGGTCTGGTCCCGTAAGCTCTTTGAGCAGCACTGGAGGAGATCTCAGTCCTGAAAGAGGACACTTTGTCAGCAAAGAACAGCACAAACTCATCACACCTCATGCTTGAACTTGCCCCTGAAATATGGAGACAGGCCAGATGCAACACCTCATCCACCATACAGAAGAGCTTAGCTGGACTGTTTCTTGATGCAGTAATCTCCCTTGACAGAAAATCTCCCTTTTTTGGGAGGTTGTCCTTTTGATAGTCACCATTATATGACCTTAAAGCCAATTTGTCCTCTATCAGTCCTTGACCTCCTGCAGCATTGCTTTAACTTCTGGTCCTTTATCTTTAGCTTACTGAGTTCCCCATTGAACCAAGGGAGCCTCTGGTGAGTAGATAAAGGCTGGATATGGATGGGCACAATAGAGTCAATCGTTGCAGCAACAGCTCTGTTATAGGCCACCACTGCCTCCTCCACAGCCATTGCACTTGCAGTCTCAACACTCAATAAGTCCAGCACCACTTGTAGTCCTGCTGGGGTCAATCCCCGCAAAAAATGGTACCGGATCATCTCCACAGAGGACAGACCCTCAGGGGGAGAGGCCCAAAACATGAACCTTGCGGGCTATGATCAGACCAGATTATTAGATCAGCCATGAGGTCATCAACCTCAATACCCAAGAAATCTAACAACACAGTGAGGGTTCCTCAGCAGACAGATACATCTAGCTCCACTAAAATAAGTATATTGGATATAGTAAGCGGACTGAGTGAAATAAATCCAAATAAGTTGCTTGGTCCTGATGAATTCCATTCCAGAGTTATTAAGGAAGTTGCAAAAGAAATTGCTTCCCCATTGACTCGCATATTCCAAACATCATTAGGTAAGGAGAAGTGATTGATTTCTGAGAGTGAGCTATAGTGATTCCCCTTTACAAGAAAGGATGTAGAAAGAACCCAGGTAATTATCACCCTTTAAGCCTAACTTCTGTAATCTGTAAGATCCTTGAAGGTATTACTAAAGAATTCATAACTAAATATATTTGTGATTGAAATAAAAATGATAAAACACAGGATGTTTATACTAGGGGCTGGTCCTACCAAACAAACATGCGGGAATTCCATAATAAAGTTAGTAAGACCTTGGATCAGAGTAATTCAGTGGATGTAATTTATTTGGATTTCACCAAGGCATTCAATAAATTACCCCATCCAGAACTGACTGAAGTTCTGATAAATATGGGCATTCATAAAAATATTGTTAGCTGGATATAATATTGGCTATCCAACAGGAAACAGAAAAAGAATATTTAGGGGGTATGTTTAGATTGGATGGAAGTGACAAGAGGGGTCCCTTAGGGATTTATACTAGGACCTTGTTTATTTAATCTGTATGTCACCTCACTGCAATATAATAATGACATTATATGGCTGACCAAATTTGCAGATGACTGTAGATTGGGGGCAAAAATAAATACCACAGAAGAGGCTATTAAACTTAAGGATGCTCTAAAATTCATTCACAAATGGTCTCTCAAGTACAATTTACACTTAAGTGCTGACAAGTGCACAGTAATGCACTTTGGAAATCAAAATCCCAAAGTGCTATTTACTCTAAATGACTGCCCCTCAAGAGTGTAGTAGAGGAAAATGACATAGGCATAAATATAACAAATGATCTGTAGTTTAAAACACACTGTGGAAACATTGCTCAAAAGGCTAACAGAGTGTTGAATACAATACTTAGGCACATTTCAAGTAGGGAAAGGGAGGTTGTTGTGCCACTGTATGTATCAACGGTTAGACCAAATTTAGAGTAGTGTGGCCAAGTTTGGTCACCATATAAAAAACACAGAAATTCAAATGATTGAAAGGGATCAAAGGAGAGCAACAAGAGTAATCAAAGATCAAAAGGGAAGGCCCTATGAGACCAGGCTGACACAGCTGAATATGTACTCATTAGAGTAGAGAAGAATAATAGGAGATATGTGCTTACTGTACAAAGCACTGACAGACAGAGAATTGTGGGAAAGGCTGGGACTAGATTTCAGGGACCAAGCTTATAATACACTTGCACACACACTGCAATTAAAAGGGGAAAAGTGCCATTTAATAAGATGGCAGAAATGGTATAGTCAAAGATTGTTATCCTTCTGGAATTCACTGCTTAAAGTAGTGGTGGGAAGCTCTACGAAAATGAGCTCAAATTGAAGCTTGATACCTTTTGCAAACAAGAAGGGCTATTTTGATACAGCTGAAATTTTGGCAAGCAATATGGACAAAAGTCTTCGAAGCTTGCTATAACCTGTGATACCTATGATACCCAATATGAACACCAGGTCTAATGTTTGGCAGTGCGAGTGGGTCACTGAGGTGACCTGTGACAGGCCCAAAGCTTTCATGCTCTGAAGGAGGTCATGACCAAATGATGAGAGTTCATCATCAACCCAGACTTTTAAATCCCCCAGAATTAACCATCTTGGGGATTCCGGGACCAGGCCAGTAATGAATTCCCCAACCTCCTGCATGAATTCCCTCTCCCCACCTGGTGGCCAGTATAGTAAAAGGATTCTGTAGCCTGCACCAGGACCACCCCACAAGGCAACACTCTCAAACAACCTGGTAGACCCCACCAGTAGCATCCCAAGGCTCAGGCTGGCTTTAAAATGGCCAGTCTCCCACCTCTGCAATCTTTCCTCGAGGTGTGTATCACAAAGTACCTAGCCGGAATTTCTGTCTCCAAAATGGGGGCAGCACTTTCATCCATCCAGGTCTCTGAGATGCACACCAGGTCTATTGAGGAAACCAAGTCCTCTATTATAGCAGTCTTGTTCCTCATCAACCAGTCATTGCAAAGCACAGCCCAGTTTGGATGAGTGGAAGCTGCTGGACCAACATCCACCTTTCCACTATCTGGAGTGGAGCCTTTGTGTATGGGGACCACACAGGATGGAGCCCTTTCCAGTACTCATTTCACAACAAGGAACCCCCTGGGTCTCACCATCCCAATTGCTGACCCCCTGGCAGTCACTCACATGGCCATCCACCCTGACCTCCAGCCATGCACAGTACCCAAAGCCCTGCATCTCACATACATCTCTGCTGGTAATGAGGGGAGCTCAAATGGCCAGAGGATGTGCAGATGGGCCACTGAGTAACTGCACCTTATGGGCTTATATCCCCAACACATCCTGACTGTTGAATAAACTTCAATAACCTAACTTCTATATATTCCAATCCCCCAAATAAATAACCAATCCTCCCAACACTCAATTAATACAACTTATCCATCAAGAACATGCACCCCATTACCACACATCCACACTCACCACTCACACAACAACTCACACACTACAAACAGCAACAAAAATGTCCCCTTCATCCCCATTCCAAACTTAACAAATATTAATATCTAGGCAGTCCTATAAAATACATTAGCAGAGTCCACTGTACACCAATTTGTTCAGCAACAGAAAACAATTAAGTTCTTGAAAAGTTTTTGGGGAGATCACGTGATGTGCTTGACTAGCTAGTTGCTCTCCCTGCAGGTTCCTGATCTCATCCTCAACAATCCATGATACTCAAGTTTAATACTCTATCCAAATCTCCATCCAGACACTAAATTTCTCTGTACTTTACTCTACTGTGATGAATCTGTTTTTTTTTGCATCACATTTGGCCCTACTATAGTCACGATGGATGCAGAAATGAGAGCGGCCTTGCTGAGGCATACATCCCCAGTTTCACCTGAGAAGCAAGCTAAGAAGGATAAAAAACACCCACAGTCCTCTTCTAAGCAAGTGGGTACCCTGCCACCCTAAATACCACTCACAGAGGAATGATTTCTGGAAGAGTTGCTACCTTGCTAGCCCTGCAAGAAATAGCCTATGACCTCAAGAATGTAAGAAGCAAACTGGAGGACTTAACAATAAGGATATCAGACACTAAAGCATGTGTCTATTTACTAGAGACATGGAAAGACAAAACTGAACCAGAAATCAACAAGTTGAAACAACAGATCGCTAAGTTGCGGTTCAAAATGGAGGACCTAGAGGGACAAAGCTGGAGGAACATTATTCAAATTTTCGGCTTACCAGAAGGTGAAGATAGCTCATCCACCATCTCCTTCATCCAAAAGCTCCTTACCAAACTGGTTGGTCCCTCTCCACATAATCCCAATTATCTCATCGAGTGAGCCCATGGGTCTTTGAGTCCTAGCCCTCCAGACTCAGCTCCACCTCACCCAATAATTATAAAACTGCTTCACTACCTTCAGAAGCAGCATATCCTCCTTAAAACTTGAGAATTGCAAGCTATCCTTTGTGAAGATAAAAAACTGCATATCATGCAAGATCTGCTTTTAGACACCCACCAGAAGAGAGCCACCTTTCACCCCATCATGAGCAAGTTGATCCTGCCAGCATTAAGTTCCATATGGCTTACCCATCATGCCTGTAAAGTCCTAAGACAGAAGAGGTTGTACCATCCAATTTTTACAAAATCTTTGCCAAAGACCTCTCCCCTATACCGCTTTGCTTCTATCATTATCTATTATCTGGCGAGGCTCTGGATCTATCTTTATTAGAAGCCAGCATCATTCTCCTCCTCAAGCCATTCAAACTTTCCTCCTGACCCTCCAGTTACTGACCTATCTCCCTATTGAATTGTGATATTAAACTTCTCTCTAAAATTCTAGCCGTCACAATAGAAAAGGTCTGGTCCTGTCTCCTTAGCCTGGAACAAGTTGGCTTTATCTCTTGGAGATCCTCCTCTGATCACATTCGAAAACTCTCTCATATCTTCCATGTAGCTAAATCTTCTTCCCTGCAGATGGCGTTAATCTCCCTTGATGTGGAGAAGGCCTTTGGCAGGGTGGACTAGACTTTCCTATGGTTGACAATGGCATGTATGGGTTTCCCTTCAGACTTTATACAGTGGATCCAGGCCATATACTCTTCTCTTCATCCACAAGAATTTATTGCAATTGCGTTTACTCATCTCTCTTTCCTCTTTTCACTTGTACACATCAAGGCTGCCCACTCTCTCCTTTCTTCTTCAGCCTATATCTGGAACCTTTACTCAGGTGCTTAAAATCTTCTCCAGCTGTTACTGGTATTCCAATTGGCAAACATGCCCCTCAACTCCCAGTTTATCCCGATGAAATTATTTTACATCTTTCAGACCACACTTCTTCCCTTTCCTCAGCTTTAGAGATAATAGACACCTTTGGAACATACTCAAATTATAAGTTAAACCTGAAAAAGACTGAAATCCACCCCCTTAACCACCTCACTCACAGCCAAACCTTTGCCCATTTTGACATAAAGTGGTCCCCTTAGTATATTAAGTACATAGGAACCTCTATCAGCTACAATCCTCTCCTAGTCTGCAAGTTTAATCTTGAGGACCTATGGACCTCTATTCAACAAGATCTCTCATGCTGGAGACATCTTCCACTATCCTTGTGGGGTAGGATTAACATCATCAAGATGAATGTTCTTCCTAGGCTATTCTACCCTCTAAATATGCTTACTCTGTGGGTACGTCTATCTTTCTTTAAGCATCTTCATTCTGATATCGCTTCCTTTATCTGGCTGGACAAAGCCCCTAGAAGGTCTTATCTCAAATTAAGTTTGCCCAAGGAGTTTGGGGGGCTTTGACTACTGAATACCTTGTTCTATTACTGGTCTAGCCATTTATACATATGTGAGAAATGGCTATCCATACTCCAACTCCACCAATGGTAGGACTACTTTCCTGTTTGGTTGCAAATCAAATCAGATCTTCTCGCTACACATAAACTGAACTACGCAGTGCTTCTCTTCTCCCCCTTGAAAGCAATCCTGAAAACATAGAAACATAGAAACATAGAATTTGACGGCAGATAAGGACCGCTTGGCCCAACCAGTCTGCCCATTTCCCTACCTACTGGATAAGCTGCAGATCCTAGTTAACCAGCAGCCTACTTCTTCCTACCCCCACCCCCCAGAATTGCCTTATGACTGTCCCATGCATGCTTGAATTCCACCACTGATTTTGACTCCACAACCTCCTCTGGAAGGCCGTTCCATGCATCCACAACCCTCTCTGTGAAAAAATACTTCCTTAAATTACCTCTGAGCCACCCCCCCATCTTCAAATTGTGCCCTCTTGTTCTTGCACACCTCTTTTTTTGAAAGATGCTACCCTCTTGGACTTTGTTGATTCCCTTGAGGTACTTGAAAGTTTCTATCATGTCCCCCCTCTCCCTCCTTTCCTCGAGGCTATACATATTAAGCTCCTAAGTCTCTCTTCATATGTCTTCGGTGCAGACCCTGCACCATTTTAGTTGCCCTCCTCTGGACAGCTCCATCCTATCTATGTCTTTGCGGAGATTGGGTCTCCAGAACTGCACACAGTACTCCAGATGGGGTCTCACCAGCTATCTGTACAGAGGGATAATAACTTCCTGTTTTCACTGGTGATGCCTCTCCTATGCATCCCAGTATCCCCCAACCCTCCTTGCTGCCCTCTCCACATTGCTTGCCCATCTTTAGGTCATCTGATATGACTACCCCAGGTCCCTTTCCATTTTTGTTGTTGTTAGTATCTCACCCCCCATTGTGTACTCTTCCCCTGGGTTTTTGTTTCCCAGGTGCATTACCTTGCACTTCTTAGTATTGAATCTAAGCTGTCATACATTTGACCATTTCTCTAACCTTGCCAAGTCCCTTCTCATCCTTTCCACCCCACCCTGTGCATCAACTCTGTTGCAGATCTTAGTGTCATCTGCAAAGAGACATACTTTTCCTTCCAGTCCTTCTGCAATGTCGCTTATAAAGACATTGAAGAGGACCGGTCCTAATACTGAACCCTGCGGTACCCCACTAGTAACCCTCCTTTCTTCTGAGTGGACTCCATTTACTATTACTCTCTGTGTCCTATTCTCCAGCCAATTCTTTGCCAGGCTGTCATCTTGGGACCCACTCCCAGGCCACTAGCAGATATTAATCTTTGTGTGGGACTGTGTCAAATGCCTTGATAAAGTCTAGGTAGGCCATGTCCACAGCCCCTCCTGATCTACTACTTTGGTCACCCAGTCAAACAAATCTATCGATTCATCTGGCATGACCTTCCCACTGTGAATCCATGCTGCCTGGGGTCCTGTGCCCCTCTGGCCTCTAGATACTTGACAATTCTTTCCTTTAGAAGTGATTCCATCATTTTGCCTATCACTGAGGTTAAACTAACAGGTCTATAGTTTCCTGCTTCTGCCTTGCTCCCGCTTTTGTGAAGGGGAATCACATCTGCCCTCCTCCAGTCCTCGGGTAAACCCAGGCCTCTTCCCCTATAGGAATCTCACTTAAAGTCATGTCACATCTTTCTAGATCCCTTAAGATGTCCCCAACCAGGGATACCTCTCAGCCCATTCTTCTCAACCCCAACATCAAGCTGGGGTGGAACCCCCTATCCATGTCTTGGCTACCAATACCCCTAGAGTTTACAGTCTCAGACCTTTACTTTCCCCTCTGTATTCTGTCATCCTAGGACATAATAGTTAAATTGGGACTGCCACCAATCTCCATTTTCAAGGTTTATCAACTCTGGCACCTTTTAATGGATACATTTGGGCCCAAGATACCACCCTCTCCTTTTGTGGAATTCCTACAAGTGATATGTGGTCCAACCAGTATCCCTCATAGAGTTTTCTTCTTGTACAAACACTTGCTCTTAAACCCCTAACCTCTTTCCCCGGTAGGCTGGTCAGTGAGGAATACTCTTTTACCTGACCTTCTAATTAATTGGACCCAACTCTGGAAAGACTTATACAGTTATATCTCTCAAGACAGGTACCATCTTACCCAATGCCATATAATAAATAACATGTAGTATACTCCAGTTAAACTGGCAAGGCTGGGGCACCTTCCCTTGGCTACATGATCCAGATGTGACAAAGAAAATGGCTCTTTATTACATATTTTTTGGCACTGTGAGAAGGTCTCTTCCCTGTGGACTCAAATTGAAACCAAGCTGGATCCCCTCTTAGGTGTCCATGGCCTCTTCTCCCCTGACACCTGTATCATTGAAACCTTCTCCCAGATTCCAGTTAAAGAGAAGAGGTATCACATGGCCTTTATTTCACTGGCAGTTAAAACCCTTGTGCTCTGACACTGGATGGACCAGACACTCATTTCCTACTCGAAATGGCTACATGAGCTATCCTTTGCCCTTCAGGCAGAACAGTAAATAGCCAGTGCCTGCCATCATAAATCTTTATTTCATAAGAAATGGGGGAAATTCAGTGCCTTATATCTAGCTTGATTTTCCATCTTAGGTAATCCCGAGCACCTCCACAATACTCGAGTATAACTCCTAGTTGACAAAAGGGTTTCTCCTATTTAATGTAGTTATATGCCAATTGTCTCTCTTTGTAGTTTTGGACACTTATTGAGTGTTATCGCATCTTGCTTGCGGTAGGTAGGGATGAAGGGGTGGGGACTGGGGGAGGGGAGGTTTACTTTCTCCTATTTAATGTAGTTATATGTCAATACTGTGTTATTGCCTGTTGTGTTATTGTTGTAAAATTAATAAAACTTCTTTAATGAAGAAAAGAAAGGCTTTTTGAGGCTCTCACTTCTCAGTGCAATATAAAAGTCCAAATAAACCGAGGAACTCTCACTCCCTTGGTCAAATCAATAGAACAATTGTTAGTGAAATAATCCATCCTTTAGCACAGGTTTTCTCACAGCCTTAGTATAAAAACTTGGTAGTTAATAATTTTAACCCCTTAGTTGCTCTCACTGACCTCAGGGAACAGTTTAAAACCAAGGCTCAATTTACAGTACCTTTAGTGAAATGCTCAGTTATTTGTCTCCGGCTCAGATCATACAGTCTAGTTAGTAATATAAAACAAATCGTATTCCAGCTGATGCTGCTTTGAATGCTGTTCTTCTACCTAGATACTAACCGGGTTTTTGTCTCCAATCTGTGGCCAGCAGTCGACTGCCCTGCTGCTTCTGCTCTGGTTCTTCTACCCTGATGTACTCTAAAGCCTCATTCTGAAAGCAATGCAACACTTGTATGTAAATCCTTGTTCAAGTCAGGCTGAGAATATGTCACCAGAACAGAAAGTGCCTTTTAAACAGGCTTGTACATCTGATCCAATATAGGCTAAGCATGGCAAGGTACAGACACGTGTTTGATCCACTTGGGACTCATCCATGTACTGAAGTCACAGTCTTAACAATTATTAGTTTTAAGTAATACTAAATACAAATGTAAAATTAATACCATAATAGTTTTAAGTAATGCTAATTAACAATCAAATACTGATACATTACCTGTGGTTCACCACAGTTTGCCAAGGACATCAGGAAGTGTTCAAAAAATTACGGGTAAGGAGATCACTAGACACCATAATGTCCTTGAGAAGCTATGGGGTGAGTGAGGAATTGGCATTGCACATGTTACTGTACATTGTACAATTGCAGCATGCACTGGACACATTGAGGACTACTTCCCTTTAGTGCAATACTGTTTTTTAGCATAGCATAGTCAGGTGGCAGTACATCAGAGTGGGAGAAAAGTATCCATTTTGTCACACCTACGACAACTGGATCCTTTATTTCTTAAGAGGGACAGACTGATTACTGAATAAACTGTTTGCAAGAACTATGCATCAGAGAGAAACAGAATTACAGGACTGCAACATAACCCATGATGCTATTTTCTTAATTTGATGTGCTACAGTCAATGATATAAGAAGTTCTCAAAATCTGATGTCTGCTACTGGCTCTGTATTATACAACAGACTGTTGCGTAACACTCATTACTTGCTTTCCATTGTGAAGTTCATAAATTTTCTTGTGCAATTCCAGAAATGTTTATTCAGGTGCAATAATAGTGATGACCACTAGCAGAAGTCTTCTAATGGTTCGTAACATCTGAATAAATGAATCTGAGAGTAGAAAATGAGGACACATTATTTTATTGTTCAGAAGATAAGGCCATTGATGTTGTATATCATTCACCAAAGCCTTCTGTTAAAGTTTTAACCATTTAATCCTCTTTATTAGCTGTGTCATTAAGTCTCTCCTGTACACCTCTGATTTTAACTCAGACATGTAAAACAAAGCCAAATTACATTTTGAAACTCACTTAACTGAGCAAACACAAGGGGACTAAAGCTACACTGTGCCTTTACCTAATACAGTCACAGCCAAAGACATAGTCAGATATTTCCTGAAATTTCTGTGATATTTCTAGAAAAATCTTCTGCTTTCTGTAGTTCCACAGTAGAGGCAGCAAAGACAAGGAGCCGGATATTTAGACTGTGCCAGGCAGGGGCGCAAGCCTGGGCACAGCTCAACTGGGATGCACCAGGGCATAGCCTGGGTGATATTCAACAGTGCTGCACCATGGCCCAGCACCGTTGAATAGGGCACAGTGGCTGCCCACATTGTGCATGGTGCAGTGGCACTGCACCAGCGTAAGTGACAAGAGAGGAGCAGGGGATGTGCCAGTGCAAGTGCAGTTGCACGAGGCACAGGATCTATGATATTCAGTGGTGGGTATGCAAATGGGCCATTATGCATGCAAAGTGCAAATGGGGCCATTTGCATGTCATTATGGCCCCATTTGCATGCAGGTGCGCTGATCCCCAGTGACTTGCACCTGGTGCCCTGCCAGGCTACAGCTTTCGGGGACTGACCCCACCCTGCCCCTTGGCAGCAATGTGCCCCAAAGCCCAACCATGGGCTTTGCAAAAATTTAACATCCCTGGTAGTCCAGTGGACCTGCTCCAGAGCCCGATCGCAGGCTTAATAGAAGTAACTTTATCCCTGGTGGTCCAGTGGACCTGCTCCCCAGCCCAATTGCGGGCTTAGTAAATATAAATGAATCCCTGGTGGTCCAGTAGACCGAATTCAAGCCCGATCATGGGCATTGTAATAATAAATGAATCCCTGGTGGTCCAGTGGACTGAATCTCAATCCAATCAAAGAGAAATCCCTGGTGATTCAGCATTATCCCCCTTCCCACTCGCCCAGTTGGACCTGCCATGCCACTCCCCCCAGGTCAGAGGCAGGCAGCAGCACCCCACCTGCAAGCTGCCAGGTGGCCTGCCAACTGACAGCATACAGTACAGCTGTATGCCCATTGATCCACTGCGTGGGCCAATTGGTATGCAGACTGTACTGTACTACACAGTCCTGATATGAGAATGAATTCCCTTCACATATCAGGACTGTGTAGTACAGTATGGTCTGAATGCCCATTGGCCCATGCAGTACATACAGCAGACGGCTGCCATGTTGCACCCAGCATATACGGCTGCCAGCCTGTGGGTGTCCCCCGACTTGTTCCTTTTTTTGGGACACATCTTTGTGCCCCCTTGTACAGTGCAAGGTGGGTGTGTGCCTGCATACTGTATGTGCCACACATCCCGGGCTGAATATTGGGATGTGCCGAATATGCGTTGGAACGACCCCCACACTTGTGTAACATACATTATGTGTGCGCCCCAGTGCATCAGGATTTCTGCTGCACAACATCCCTTTTTGATTATTGCATCATGGCACATCAGTGGGTTGCGCATGGCACAACACCATTGCGCCATGCACAACCCTTTGAATATCCCAGCCAGTCTCTTTAGAAATATCTGGAAATATCTGACCATGTCCCTGGTTACAATTGTATATAAAAAAATTGACAATTACCAAGATGTATAGTTTCTAATGCTCATTCAAACATTTTGTAGAAATACAGTGGCAGTAGAAACACTTGGACTTCTGAAGGATCATGAAAATGGTTACACAATAACAAAGTAGGAATGCATGGCAGAATTCTTAAATATGTTTTTTTTGCATCAGAATTGATAGAGAAGGAAATTGAACAATAACTGACAGTAACATATTATTCAAAACAACATGAGAATGCACACTATAAGAAATACAGATAATTGCTTTAAGAATTGAACAAATGCTGACTATGGTTAGAGCAAGCAAGGCCAGGGATCAATATGGAATGCAAGAAAAAATTCTAAGGGAGTTGCCCAAAGAGCTGACCATCCACATCATAATGGTATTCAATGAATCAATAAGATCTGCCTGTGTACCAAAAGATTGGAGAGTGCCCCCTATAGTGGCAGAATTCAAAAATGAGTCCAAGGCTGAGTGAGGGAATAAATAGCCTTTAGCCTGTGAAGCTGCTCAAAACAATCACAAAAGATAGAATTGTTGAACACTAGCAGAAAACAACTTGGATTCAGAAGATCAATACTGAATATATAAAGAAAAATCACACCAGACTAAACCTATTGCATTTTTTTAGAATTTTACCAAGGAACTTGACATAAAATGACCCATGAGTGTTGTGTACCTAGATGTGTGGAAAGCATCTATCCCACACAGGAGGCATGTTCACAAAATGGAAAACCTAGGTATATCTGGTTGAGTAATATAATAGGTTAGTAACTGTCTGCAGGATAGGAAACAGAACATTATAAATAATGGCAATCAATCAACATGAGGAAAGGGACCAGCGGTGTCTCACAGGAGTCTGTACTAAGACCAACAATGTTCAATATATTTATAAGTGAATTGGAGGTGGCCATCACTAGCTGGTTGCCATGTTTACTGATGGCACCAAGATGGGAAAAGTATTTGCAACACATGAGGAGATATGAGCTGCTGGAAGACTTGTACAATTGTGGAAGTGGCAACAGAGATGGCAGATGAACTTCAGTGTGGAGAAATTCAAATCCTTGCATTTTGGAAAGAAGCATTTAAAAGCAAAATACTAATTAAATAGTTAAGAGATTTTCAAAATCCAACAAGAAACAGACTAGAGGGTAACAATTGTTAATGCATTCAAATAAGGCCAACAGTGTAGGTGGCAACCCATAAGGCAAACAGAATCATGGCATGAATCAAGATGAACTTCATAAGCAGATCAAAAGGATAATGTAATACCCTTTCAATGATGCTTCGCCAGGCCCCATCTTCTTTACCTTGTGCTGTTCTTGATAGTCTCCATATCTGAGAAAGGATATTGAAACATAGAAGTCTATGTCAGAAAAAGACAGAAGAGCTCATTGAGTCTGTCCAGTATAGTACCTGACTGTCCATCAGCTCAGCCTGATTCTGGACCTAAGATAGTCTTCCAGTGGCTCTGACTGAATTTTAAGAACCTCTCCCAAGTACTCACCTTCCCTACCTCCTTTAGACTGGTCTATCCCTGTGCCTATCCACCTGCATTTAAGGTAAGCAATGGCCTGCATGTCAATCACTTTTTGGCAATGCATTCCACTTGTCCATAACCCTTTTGTAAAACAGAACTGCCTTACATCCTTCTTAAATCTCCCCACCTGTTTCTATCCATGGCCTTTTGTTACCCTCTCCTCACTTCTTTGAACAGCTCATGTCCACTTTATTAATACCTCTTAGGTACGTAACAGTATTTATCATGTGACCCTCTCCCTCCTTGCCTCCAGTATGCACATATTGAGATTCTCCAGCATTTGTATGTCTTCACCCGATTGCCCCTGGATCATCTTCATGGCCCTTTTCTAAACAGCTTCCAAGAGGTCTCTGTCCTTCTTCAGGTGTGGGCTCCATAACTGGATACAGTACTCCAGGTGTGGTCTGACCAAGAAACTGTACAGGGGCAGAATGCCCTCCTTCCTTCTGCTAGCAACCCCTCTCCCTATGCACCACAACATCTTACTAGCTTTCTCTGCAGCCTTCTGGCATTGGGTCTGGGACTTTAGACTGTTACTAATAATGACGCTCAGGTCCCTTTCTTCCAATGTCTACTCCATCCTCACTCCCCCAATGAGTATTGTGTTTTCAGATTTCTTTTTTTAATATGCATGACCTTACACTTTTTGGAGTTATGGTAGAGTTGCCATATCATGGACCACTGTTCCTATTTGTCTAGGTCAGGTTGTATTCCTCATATTCCCTCCCTTGTGTCTACCCTGCCTTCAGTTTTGGTATAATCTGAAAAAAAAGACTGATTTTATCCTGGATTTCTTCTCCAAGATCACAAATGAATATATTTAAATTGACTGGCCCCAGGACTGATCCATGTGGCACTCCAGTACTGAACTGTTTTAACCCCTGTGTATTTCCTATCAACAACTGCCCACTGCTATAAGTTCTTCCCCACAATCAGTTACTTATCCACCTAGTTAAATTGCCTCCTAGTCAGACGTCCCTCAGATTTACCTCATGTCTTCTTTAGGGTAAAGAGTTAAAGGCTTTGCTAAAGTCCATATATATTATGGCTACTGTTTGGCCATTAGCAACTGCTTCATGACTCAATAGAATAAATCTACCAAGTTTGTCTGGCATGATCTGCCTGGCACAAACTCATATTGCCTCTTGTACTGGAGTCCACTGGCCTCAAACTGTTCAACAATGTGATGCTGTGCAAGCAGAAGGAAGATTGATCTGCAAGAGGTTTGTTAATCTGGATACAAACAGTTGTTTTTTTCTGTTGCTGGAAAAGTAAAGCAGACTTCATTTGATTTAAACTAGAGTGTTTTTTTTGAGAGTGTTCCTTGAGAGGTCACCAGGTTTGCTAGATTTTCACATGTGGTGGTGGTTGTGGGATTGAACTTCCCCTTTTCTAAGTAGGGATAGGACAGAGTCAGACAAAGTACTGAAATGGCTGGCACAGCAGCAAACACAACAACAGACCCAGATGTAGAGGGACTGCATGGCTCAGCAAGTACAACAGTAGGATCAGATAGGCCAACTTGGGTCAGAATAACTGAAGAGCTTTACCAAAGGAACTTTCACACCTTGGGTTTCTAGACTGGAACCTGGCGTAGAGTGCTGGGACAAAGTTACAAGACTTCCCAACTCAGTAGTTAAAAACATACTACAGGTACACACTAAAGAGGAGATTATGGATTTGATAATACTGGAACAGTATTGGAACACTTTACCAGCTTGGGTCTGTAATTGGGTAAGATGACATGAACAGACCACTTTGGCTGCAGCTGTGACAATCATGGAACATTACCTGGAAGCTGAAAGACCAGATGTTGCTAAGCAGCATAGAACCCATGATAACCGTAGGCAAAACTTGATGAGAAGATACCCGCAGAGGAGGGGGGAATGGATTTTGGGGGCATAGGAACAGACTTGCTGGTATGGGTAAGTGGTCAAGTGGTAAAATATTACTTACCCCATCACTTTATAAAGGTATAACCCCAGGGCCTGGAATAATTCCCCCAGTCCCAAGACCCCACTCTCTGGTGACCCAACAGAGGGTGGGTGCAGGTCATAGAACTGATATAATACTGTATGTTTGTATTGTAAAGTGAGGCATATCAGTAAGCTTTCTTATTGTGTGGACTGTGATTTTACAAAATGCATAACTACCACTCAAATAAACATGGGTCCCAGACTAAAAAAACGTATACAATTCCAGTGCAAGTGGGAAACCAAACAGTTACATCTCTGGTAGATTTAGGTAGTAGGCAGACAATAAAGAATCTGTGGTTGGACCAAACCTGGGTCAGTGGAGAGATCCTGTAAACATTGCCTACATGCTTGGGATAGCCATAAATACACTATGGCCCGACAATGGTTAAAGTAGGCAACTGAGTAAGACATAATAAAGATGGGAATTTCCAAAATCTTATCCTGGTCAGTAGTCTTGGGTCAAAACTGGAAGGGTACTTTACCCCTCGCAGAGTAATGAAAGTTTGTGCCCAAAAGTCATGATAGAGGGACTAGAACTTGTATTTCCCTTTAATTTGGGACAGAAGGAAGCCCAAGAAGTCCCAGGATCAGAAATTGAGGAGAAAAGATAAGGGCCCTCTTAATGAGATTATAGTAGTTGGGGATAAAGGACCCAGGTTCAAGGAAGGTCACAAGTGACTCAGATGAGGACATGGCACCCGCATCTACAGGTGGTCATAAGATCTTTCAAGAGGTCAGACCAGGAATATTTCAAAACCTGGACAAAATAATTCCTGAACAAACTTTGTGCCCCCTAGGGCATGAAATATGCCAACTTACCAAACATTTAAATTTGCAGTTCAGGATTTTTACTCTTTTGAGTGTACTTGTTATAACTAATTATATTTAATTTAGTGTCTATTTTTACTAGGTTGTAATTTTGTTATTGTATTTGTATGTTGTTGTTGAGAGTTGTAACTCTGCAAAAAGGATGGCCCAGAAAACAGGCTTGCCTAGTGCCTTATCCTGATGAAATATACAAATAAAATGAAATGAAATTAAAAACTGATGAGGTGCTCAGGAATGTCTACAGGACATAGCTGTGGTAAATGATAAAGTGGTGGATTAATGAAAAGTACAATGTTTTCCAAGGTTTGAACTTAAAGATTATATTTTTTACCTGGCAGTGTTGTGCAACACCAGGTCAATGAGGAATAAGACCATAGCTATGTCAGACTTGGTTTCCTTGGTTGAACTGGAATGCATCACAGAGACCTGGCTGGGTGGTGATGTGGGGCAGTTTTAGAGGCATTGGTCCCAGCTGGGTACTCCGTGGTACACTGTCCGGGGAGGGATTGCAGGGAAGGGGGTGTAGCCATCTGTTTTAGATCTGATTTGAACTTCTCCATACTTCCAGCAGGTACTACCTCATCATTTGAATGTGTGGCAGTGCATGTGGGTCAAGGTGTGGATTGCAGAATTCTCCTAGTTTAATGCCCTTTGGAGTCAGTGGAGAATTTCTGCAGAAGGCTGCGGACTTCATCACTGGCAGGGTGTTGGAGTCACCCAGATGGCTTACTCTGTTGGACATCAATGCTTGGATCAGCAATGAATCCTCGCAACTTGGTTCTGACTTCGCCGCTGATGACATCACTGGCCTAGCACAGGCAGTTGCCTCTGTGACCCATCACCACGGCCGCACCTTAAACCTAGTATTCTCACTGGGTCCTGAGGTCACCAGCCTTGAGATTTATCGGTTGCTTAGTTCGATCACTGTAGGTTGAAGTTTTCATTCATGGCTTCCCCTGATGGTCCTTCCCCTGAGATGATCAGCTATTGCCCTTTATGGGGACTGTCTCCAGAGGAATTGATATGGTAGTTGATTTTCTGGTGTTATTGCTGCTTGTGGGCATGAGTAGGTCAGTTGCAGCTTATAATAGGAGCTGTTTCTGAGGCACTTAATGCCATCACATCAGTCCTTATGGAGCCAGGTCTTCTATGTCAAGACCCCATAGTTTGATGGGGTTCTCAAGGCGATGAAGACCATGGGTCAGAAAGTTGAAAATGTTGCTGGCAAGGATCCTGCTAGAGGAGGGATAGACTGTCTTTGAGAAATCACTATGGTGACTATCAAAGAGCAATCAATTGTGAAGGCAGAGTTCTGTCAGGGAGATTGTGGCAGGGAGAAACAGACCAGATCAGCTTTTTTGGATTGTGGACAGGCTTCTCTAGCCTGTCTGTCTAGCGAAAAATATTTTTCAGTAACACTTTGTAAAGAGTTTGTTATGTTCTTCTTTGACAGGGTATCCTCTGTTTGGGCTGTAATCTCATCAGCAGGTTTGGACCAGACCCACGGGGTGGGGTCTGGGTGGAGCAGGGGTAATCCCATTGTTTGGCAAGAGTTTTGACCAGTGGAGGTGGCTGAGATCTCCAAGGTAATTTTGAAGCTGTTGCCCACATATTGTGAATTGGACCATGGCCTAACACATCTCCTAGTGAGCTGCATTGAGGTCATTAGTCCTGTATTTGCATGGACAGTCAGGTTTTTGCTTACTGAAGGAGTCTTCCCGTTGCTTTGAAGGAGGCACTTGTGAAGTCACATCTGAAAAAAAACGTCTCTCGACTCCAGCGTCCTGACAAATTATAGACCAATCTCCAACCTCCCATTTCTAGGGAAGGCTGTTGAGAAGATAGTGAATATGCAGCTCAAGGAACACCTGGTAACCTGTGACATCTATGAGCCATTCCATTCCAGGTTTAAGGAGAGGCACAGCACAGTGATGGCACTAGTCCGGGTTCATAATGACCTCCTCATGGCAAGACACTGAGGAGAACAGTCAATTCTCATTCTCCTTGATATGTCATCAGCATGTGACACCATGGACCACATTGTGTTTTTGGATCACCTTTGAGAGTATTGCAGGCTAACATTGTTGTCATCAACTGGTTTGAGTCCATTCTTTTGGGTAACAGGCAGAGGGTAGTGATGGGGACTTTCTCCTCCTCCCCTTTGCCTTTAACCTGTGGAGTTCTTCAGGGCTCAATCCTATCACCGATGTTGTTCTCAGTGTCATGCTACCTTTGGGGAGGATCATCAGACAGTGCAGCTTGAGTTTCCACTGCTATAATGATGATACTCAGCTGTACATGTCTTTTGCACCAGGGACAAGTGGTACTGTCAATGCACTGAATTATTGTCTTGCCAAGATCCAGGATTGTATGAACTCTAATTGGCTGAGACTTAACCTGGACAAGACAGAAGTTCTAGTGATCAAGCCTAGCCACAGGCATGAGGAAGACTTCCAGGATGACAACAGGTTTGGTCCTGGGGTCAATATCATTGATGGCATCCTCTAGGGTGAGAAATATGGGCATAGTCCTCGATGATAGGCTGGCAACTGAGGCTCAGGTGTTGGATGTCATCAGAAGTGGCTTTTACCCATCTGAGGAATATTGCCTGGATTAAACCCCTTATTCCAGTCAAGGATCTGATGTCACTGGTGCACGCCTTTGTAGCATCAAGACTCAACTACTGTAATGCTCAATACCTCACAGTCAGTGGAGGGAACCTGTGCTGGCTGCAACTAATACAGGATGCTGCAGCCAGGCTGCTGACAGGATTGTCAAGGTCCTGTCACATGACTGTGGTCCTGTGGCATCTGCACTGGCTGCCGGTCAGATGATGGGTTCTCTTCAAGGTGGGCTTACTCACTTATGAGCCCTCTGAATTGAACCCTGGCTGCCTGTTGAATCTCCTTACCCTGCCATCCCAGCTCACTCCCTTTGTTCCTTCACCCAGGGCCTCCTGGTGGTTCTGAGGACTGGGCTGAAAACCTGGAATGATTACTCATTTGGTGTGACTGGCCTGGTCATCTGTAACTTGCTCCCAAGACCTTTGAGGGAGGCCCCTTTGGTGGTGGTGTTCAGGATCGGTCTAAAGACACCTTTTTAATCTACCTTACCCTGCAGACAAATTTTAAAATAGTGTTTTAATGTTATGTAATATTTTATATAACTAATTGTTTGCTGATTATTTAAACCGTGATATTGTTTTACCCTGTTAAACTATCTACTAATATACAGTGCCTAGAGCAACTTGGGATTGGTCGCCTGTCTAAATAAATTGTTACTTACTTACTTACTGTAAATGTGCAGCAAACCCAGACAGAGCACTATGATCAAGGGGTCAGGCTACAGGAGTTCAAGACCAGAGATAGAGCACTTCTCTTGTCAAGTTCTGAGAGTAAACTCCTAGCTAAATGTGAGGGACCTTATGAGGTCCTCAGAAAGTGAGGCCAGTTGATTGTGAAGTCTGAAACCAGACAGAAAACAAGAAAAATTAGTCTACTATGTTAATTTACTGAAAACCTTGAAAGACTGGGAGGTATTGCTATTGACCAAGCAGATTCTAAAGGAGCTCCAAGTCTGGTGATGGATGAGGACATGCATGTTGGAACCCAAGACTTAGGACCTCAAATTGTAAAGGAACTAACCCAAAGCAAGATGTCCACAGTCCGGCAGAGAATTCTGAGTATGTATTCTCCCTAAAGTCAGGATGAACCCATGTGATCCAACATCATATAGACATATATTCAACAATCCAGATCTGCTAATAACCACACAGACTGCTAAAAAGCAGCTGACAGATAGTACAAGAGGAAACCCTGTCTATGTCGAGTTGGGAGTCATTGAGGAATCCAGAGTGAATAGTCTAGCCCTATTGAGCTGGTTTTATTTATTTATTTGAAAATGTCAGTGACTGGGAAGGCACACTGAGCTGCAGCTTGTTTCCAGGTGTGACCTGGGGGAAAGGGGAATGGAGTATACAGGGTTATACACAGCATAGTGATAACATTGCAACAGAAGAATGTGCAACTAAATACATACACAAGATGTCCCAACAGGGACATAGTACCTGAGATTTATATACAATGAGAATAAATATAGTACAAGTTTAAAATCTTATTATAAGTTACTACAAAAGCATAGAGAGAGGCTGCTGCCAGTGCCTTAGGTTGAGGCAATGGTTAGCATTAGAATGGAGATAGTGGGAGAGACAATAGGGTAACAGGAGCAATAGAAGGGAGGGGTGGAGAAGGGAGAGATGGTCAGTTGTCATAGGTGGCAAAAGAAATTAGGACAAAAGTGAAAAGTGTGAAAATAAGTGAAAGGAAGTATATAGTGGGAAGGAAAAGGTAGGGAGTAAGTAGTTGCCTGGAGTGGTAATAAGAGAATAGGCCAAATGTGACAAAATTGTGAAGAACATGAGGGGAAGCGTGTGTATGGTGGGTGTTAACAGGGCACTTGGGGGGTGCTGTCAAGTAGAGCCAGAGAGGGAGCAGCTACAGGGGGGAGAGTGGAGACCATTCAGCTGGAATTTTAGTGCATCATGAGTTGGGGCGAGGTGAATGAGTTGATAACCAGGCAGGATCACTGTTTTGTATAGACTTCTTGGAAGTTAATGCTCACTTCAAGTTCAATGCATACCCTGTGTAAAGGGTAGATGAACCTTTGGACTGACTGGGGAAGGTTTGTTACATTAGTACCCTGGACCTGACTGAGTGGTATTAGCAGATCCCTTTAACTCCCAAGTTACATAAAAATATGGCCTTGTAACCCCATTCACCTATATTAATTCACTGTGCTTCTCTTTGGACTCAGTGCAGCCAAGCCACATTACCGAGTATGATGGACTGCATCTTCTGGTGCCACAGGCTGTGTGCTGTAGTGTACCTGGATGATGTCATGTTTAGCTCTGACTGGAACAGCCTCCTGCAGGATGTGACCACAGTATTTCAATTGATCAGAGAGGAAGGTCTCATGGTCAATGCTCTAAAATGCACCTCAGGATGGTAGGGACAGAACACTTGAGGTATATCATTGGGAATGTCCACGGTTACCCAGTTATCAAAAAAGTAAAGGCCTTTTCATTCTGGATTTGTCAGCCCTTGCTACTACACTGACTGACCTGACCAAGAGAACCACCCCAAATGAGGAGTGTTGGTCACTTGAGTGTTAGGCAGCATTTCAACCCATCAAAAATTTGTTGTTTGAGAGGCCAGTAATACAAAGTCCAGATTTAAACCAACACCTCATTTAGTACACAGACGCCTTTTAGGTGGAGCTGGGGACATTGTTCTCATAAGACATTGGAATTGGATTCACCCATCCTATATTTGACTCACCAACATTTTCTCTGGGAGCAGTACAATGCCACATGGGAAAAAGAGTGCCTGACAGTAAGGCTGGTGGTAGTCACTCTATGTTAATACCTGTTGGGATGGCAGATCACCTCGTCACTACCCATGCCCCCTCAAGTGGTTACATGATATACATGATACCAATGCCCATGTCACTAGATGGCATTTGGCACTGCAGCATTTCTCATTTGATGTACACCACCAGGCAGGTACCCAGCATGGCAATGTAGATTGTTTCTTGCAGAGGCGGGTGCTGATGGTCCTATTGAGCATGCCATGGGCATGACTCAAATGGGGAGGTATGTAAGGGAATGTATGTCCCTCATGCTCCTTTCACATGTAAACCACTTCACAACCATGTAACACAAGCAACACCGATTTTTACAGTGGACTGTGATGGGATTTGTACCAAACCCACTTTGTTTTAAAGAGGGCCCTTTAAGACCTAACTGCACTGGATGCTCAACTTGTTGGCTATTTCTTAGGGTGGTAGACTGTTAACAAGCAACACCTGAGCCCAACAAATTGGGGAGCGTGAACAAGCAGAAGGGTTTTCTGTTGTGCTTAGATGGAGCGTAGCACGAAAAGAGAGACTGATCTGCAAGAGGTTTTGTTAAGCTGTGTACAAGCTGGTTGTTTCTTTTCTGTTGCTGGAAAAGTAAAGCAGATTTCATTTGACTGAAGTTGGTGTTCAGACAGTTGTGAAGCCACTCACTTCATTACCCTTTCACAAATGGTTACTAGCAGTTTCTCCAAAACTGAGGCATGCTGTAGTTTCCTGGCTGCCTTCTACTCCAACTCCTGTGAGTGCAACTACATTGGCCTCCTGCAGTCCACTGGTACCACCCCTAATTGGTCAGTTAGTGCATCTACTAGGAACCAGGCAACAGTCACCGGTTGGACTGATACCACTACCAGAACCAATAATTTTGGTCGGAATTTTATCAGAACCAGAGCTGATGCTGATGCCAGGATTTCTAAGACACAAATGTGTAGTCTATTTCTATATGTACAAACCCAGTCTTTATTGTACCACTAACTAAATTCAAGCAGGTCTAGAACCTCATAGCAAAGTTACGTATAGCATAGGATATCCTGTTTTGTTCAGCAGCAATAAGCAAAACACCTTTTTCATATTACCAATATGCAATAAGTGAAAATAATAAACTCATGTGCCTGGCTGTTACAGTTATATTTTGGAATGCAGAACACATTGGCCTAATGCAAAGTACTGTACATAAATAGTCACAGTATATACATGTGTAATTTCCAGATATGGGTGTGCGTGTACATGTTATGTGTTAGCCTACCAAACAGTTATGCATATAAGCAAGGTAAGGCAAATTTAATTTTATGCCACCCAATCCTGGAGGCTCTAGGTGTCATACAATTAAAACATAACAAACACAGTAAGTAAATAAACACAGTAAAATACATATAACAGTAAATAAATTCCAGAAACAATATAAAACAGACCCCCAAATAGGGGCCTAGACTAAAACAGGTAGTGAGGCATTCACAGGCCCTTATCTTAAATCAGGTGTCTGGGAAAGCCTGACTGAAAAGAAAAGTCTTGAGGTGGGTCTTAAAAACCTTAACTGGGACCCAATTACCAGAAAGATCTGATTCCCAACTCCCCCAATCGTCCTCTCCGATCCACCAATGAAGGATTGCTAGAGATTAACAGGGTTCGTTTAAAAGCTTCTGGAGCTTGTGTTTTTTCATTTGCAGCACCAACCCTGTGGAATTCTCTACCTCGATGGTTAAGAGAAAGCATGACTGTCAGTAGTTTTAAAACTATATTGAAAACTTATTTATTTTCCGTGGCTTTTCCAGACTAATTTTAATAATTAATTATGCTGCTTGCTTATTAAATCCTATGCTTATGTTGTGTACAGCACCTTGATTTCAAAAGGTGCTTTATAAAGTATTGATTGATTGATTGATTAACTGAAGGGGCCCTCCCAAACAGCTGGTGGAAGTGAATTCCACAGGATGGAGCCAGCAACACTGAATGATCTGTCACTGGCAGTTTTTAACCCTGTCCTGAGAATCGTGAGGAGGTCCCAAGAGGAAGATCAAAGTGAGCAGACCAAGGCAGCAGGAGTAAGAAGGTCCAACAAGTTGCCTGGGCCCAGTCTATGTAGGGCCTTAAAGGTGAGCAAGCCCACCTTAAAGAGGATACTCCACCTGGATTGGCAGCCAGTGCAGTTCACACAACACTGGATGACATGACAGTATTGTGACTGTCCCATCAGCAGCCTGGCAGCTGCATTCTGCACCAGCTGCAGCTAGTAGAGGGTGCCTCCAGAGACCCAGAGGTACAGTGCATTACGGTAATCAAGCCTGGATGTCATGAATGCATGCACTAAGGTGGGGAGGTCCATGGGCAGAACTAGAGGTTTGATCCTGGCAATATTCCTCAGATGAAAAAAGCTGGTCCAGACAATGGATGACACCTGAGCTTCAAATGTCAAACTGCCGTCATGGATAATGTCAAGATCACACACCTAAGCGGAGGCCTTCTATGGCACAGAACCCAGGAATAAACATGTCCCTGTACCCAAGGCCACCCTATCATGCCCTCTGCTCGACTCCACCACCAGTACTTCCATTTTATCGGGGCTAAGTCACAACCAGCTGGAGGCCATTCAGTCATTGATCTCAGCAAGTCAGTTATTTACTGTAGCATTTCCACTGTGCCAGATTTTCCAGGGACAAAGGAAATGTACAGCTGGATATCATCAGCATAGCAATGAAAACCCAGACTATATTTCCTAATGATCTCACCCATGGGTAGCATATACTAAGCAAACAACACTGGTGACAAGAACAAACCCTGAGGGACTCCACAAGACAGGAGGCTAGGGGAGGAACAGAAATTCCCCATCACTACCTATTGCTTTCTGTCTGTGAGATAGGATTCAAACCAGCAGATGACAGTGCCAGAGAGTCCACAAAATTACCTTAGGCAGTCAAACAACACACAATGGTCTACCATGTCAAAATCTGAGAAGAGATCAAGGAGAATGAGAATTGTCCCCTCTCCTCCATCTCTTGCTCTGAGGAGGTCGTTGTGCACCCACACTAGTGCAGTTTTCATGCTATGTCTTGCCCAAAACCCAGACTGAGGGGCTCATTTAGATCAAAGGCCATGAGGTGCTCCTCAAGCTGTTGCACCATAACCTTCTCAACAACTTTACCTAAAAATGGGAGGCTGGAGATGGAATGGTAATTCACCTTGACATCAGGGACCAAAGTTGGTTTCTTCAGAAGGGGTCTCACTAGCACCTCCTTCAAGGCATCTGTGTAAACCTCTTCTGAGAAAGAGCACCCAACAATAAAGGTGAACACCAGGCCAATGAAGTCGATGCATCCCATCAAGAAACACATCGGCACGGGTCCAGTTCACAATATGTGTGCTTCTGCTTGGAAGCAACCCCAATAACATCAGCCACCTCCACCATTTTAAACTCACCGAAACAGATGGAGTGCTCTCCAGACACCCAAGGCAACCACTGTTGGCCACAATGTGACTCACTGATGGAATTCCATAATGGATAGTGGACACCCTGTATGGGAAGAATAAAGCAAACTCATTGTATAAAGCATCTGAAAAAGCTGGATATAACAGCCTGTCCACAGTCCAAAATAGCATAGTTGGTCGATTCTTACTTGCAGCAATCTCCCTGGACAGGAACTCTACCTTTTTATGGTTGATTGCCCCCAGGTACTCACAATAGTGAGTGCACAAGGCCAGTCTGTCCACCTCCAGCCCGGTCTTACACCAGCAGTGCTCTAACCTCTGACCCCTAATCTTCATCTCCTTGAGCTCCCCGTCAAACCACGGAAACCTCAGATGGGAAGATTTGGGTCATACACGGACTGGTGTGAGGGAGTTGATTGCTTCAAATATCACCTTATTATAAGTGACGACTGCCTCAACTGTACCTCCTGCGCATGCACTATCCACATTAGACAGATTGGTTACCACCAGAAATCCCTCAGGGGTCAAGCCCCTCAAAGGGTAGTACCTAATAATCTCTGCAGGGGGAGGGCTTTTGGTGGGAAGGCCCCAAACTAACTCCACAGTGCAATGATCAGACCAAGTGACCCAAATGATCTCGAGATTATTTATCTCAAGCCCCAGTGAGAAGACCAGGTCCAACATTTGGCCACCCTGGTGGATCACGGGAGAAACCTCTTGCATCAGACCCAGTGATGACATCAACTGGAAGAGGTTGTAACCTAGCCTTGAATATTCATCATCAGCCCAAACATTGAAATACCCCAGAACTAAACATCTGGGAGATTCCAATGTTTCACTGATGACAAAGTCAACTACCTCCTGCAGGAATCCTCCACTGCCCCAGGAAGGCAGTAAATCAGGAGAATCCACAGCCTGGCCGCACCCTCATGGACTGCCACTCATTCAAAGGAACACGGTGCTCTCACTTGGTGCACAGAGAAACCCAGCTCAGATCTAAAACAAATGGCCACTCCTCCGCCCCTACGTTCCACTCTGGAACACAGGAGCGGGGCATTAATCAAGTGTTTATATCATAATGCAATTATTATAGCTCAGCCTAAGTAAAGTGAATACTCCACAGAAAAGAAATAGTTCCTAATGACTTCTGTCCTGAGTAATATAATTCTTATATCTGAATCTAACCTATGCAAAAAGTAACAAGGTGATTCATTCTTACCCGAATCTCTGTGGCTTTTCACTGGCCTGACAAATACTCACTGAGACTAACAGCTAAGATCTCCCTTGGGCCTTTCTCCAGCTTGAAGGGAGACTAGCATACTTACAGTGTTGTCCAGGTTTTTTTTCCACGCCGGAGTTGCCCTGATGGGAGATCATGGAATTTACAACTAGTTGATATGCTGAGAAATGATCTCATAAGTTCTGGTAACTAGTACCAGAAAATAACCTGTTTTTTTTCCAAGTATTGTCTAGCTAGTACTTTCCTTTAAACTAAGAAAATAAAAAATGAGAAATCTTCTAGCCGGTAATTTTCACTAGACTAAAATAAAACACGTCGGGAAATGGTCTCTCATTTCTGGTAAGCACCTCATAGGTAGAAAGGTGTCATGTTATGATCTCATAGCTAAGACTGAGAGATTGTGTCATCAGATAACAGGAAAGTACTATATGTTATTATGTAATTTCAATTCTATCTCCGCTCTCTAAGGTACTGGAAAGAATCATTGTTGATCAGCTTACAGACCCTCTGCATAAATACAACCTATTCTGCCCCAACAGCACAGTCTTTCACATGAATCATAGCACTAACATCGCACTAACTGACTTCACTAACTACTAGAGATGCAGTGAAGTTTAATTATGCCAGTGAAGTTAGGGCAGAGTCACTCACTCGCACTGTAGCTACACAACATCCCCATGGAATCACTCCACTTTTGCCTTATGATGACTTTGCCTATTATGACTTCCTGTTATGCTCACTTCGTGTTCACTTCTCATTGTTTTCTGTGGAGCATGAAGTGAGTCATGATTGAAACAGTCCACGGATCACATGTGTTACAGTCTGTAGGTCACATGGCTCAGGCAGGAAGTTAATCAGGCAAGGGAGTGAAAGACTTTCACTTTCTCCTTACCTAGTGTGAGTGAAAGAGATTTTGTGACAGAGGAGAGAGAAATAAATTGCTTGAATCTGCTGATCATTTGACTTTTTTGTTAATTAGCTGTGTTTTTTGTATTTGATTGCCTCGTCTTAAGTTGTGCACCTTTTTTCAGTATAGTAGTTAATTGTTAACTTTTTTGTTTGTGTGTGTGCATGTGTGCTGTGTGTGTGTGAGACAGTGAGAGAGAGAGAGAGAGAGAGAGTAAAATGGAGAGAGGCGCCTTTGGTGGATGGAGAGGAGAGTGTGCAGGGGTATGGACTTGTGGTGGCACCTCGCATCTGAACAGGAGCACATTATATCATGCAAGTAGTCCCTTCCCTGATGCAGGGGTAGTGGTGCCATGGAAGCACTCCCACTGGTAGCACCACCTACTACTAGTACCTAACACCACCACCACCACCACCTGCCGTGGCCCCCTGTGCCAGTGGCCCAGCAGCAGCAGGAAGTGATAGGAGGCTTTCACAGCAGTCTCATGAGCAAAAGCAGCAGGTTGCCCTCCCAACTGTGCAACAGCAAGTAACACCTGGGGCCTCACCACCTGTGACCGGTCCTTCCCGTTCCTCTGTTTTGTAGGCTTTTTTCAATTCAGTGCCTGGTGTTGATGACCTGAGTGTTGTGAAGTGTAATATCTCTGGTGTGGTTGTGCAGTGGGGTCCCAAGTGGAGTCATCTGGGGACAGGTGGGCAGTGCACCCACCTTGCAAACACCACTATGCTGGTGGGAGGCCATAGTTGCTGAACAGGGTTGGAATGGACTGTTGTCCCTGCTGGGCAACATGGCCTCCACCTGCACATAGGGGTTACATATGATTGGGCCAGGGAGCACCTGCAGGAGACACTGGAAACCCTGCAATAATGCCTGCACACAGGCAGATTTGGGCCTGATGTGGAGTGAGCTGAACCAAATGAGCAACAGGGTGTCGAACACTGAATAATGGTTAGAGATCATTGAGGGTAACCAATTCCAAATTATGGCCATACTCCAACTGCTGCTCTCATGCCATAACATGGAACATTACTTTTGATTGTCCATGCATCCACCACCCTCTCCATGACAAAACACTTCCTGCGTTGCCCCTGATCCATCCCCTTTATGTTCAGGTTTTGCCTCTTTTTGCACATCTCTTTTTCTGAAAGATGCCACCCTCTTGAACATTGTTGATTCCCTTTATGTGCTTTAAAGTTTCTATCATGCCCACCCCTCCTTTCCTTGTGGGTATACATATTAATATCCTTTATTCTGTCTTCGTCATATGGGTCCCCGTGCAGCCCCTGCACCATTTTAGTTGTCCTTCTTTGGACCGCCTCAATTCTCAATTATTTCCTGAGATGCATACACTCACTCTCCATAAATGTGCCCCTAAAATGGCTGCTGTCACAGTGTCCTGAAAATGCCAGACTCCAGATGAAGAGAAATAACATGATAAAATGTTCATAAAATTCTCAACTATTTTCTGAGATGCATTGCTTTACATGTGCACCCACTCTGCATAAGTGTACCCCCGGAAATGGCTGGTGTCACAGTGTCCCAAAAATGCCAGACTCCAGATGAAGAGAAATAACATGATAAAATGTTCAGAAAATTCTCAATTATTTCTGGAGATGCATTGCTTTATGAATGCACCCACTCCCACAACTACTATGGCACCTGCTACTGCTCCTGTACTTCTATCTTCTGATGCCCGCATTGACTGGGCTGATGCACAGTATCTTGCCAAATGATGATAGCGACAGATGACCACTGTGTGAACAATGATGTGATGATGCAATGGTGATCAGAACGCCTACTGTGCTGGCTGTTACATGATGCCCTATGTGTAGAGATGCAGTGAATTTAAAATCTGCCGTGAAGTGAACACTCAATGTCCACTTCATGTGGGCACTTCACTACATGGAGTACCCTACAGGAAAGGCTCACTTCACCTTGTTATTATTACTTTGTACATTGTCATTCCACCTTAAATATGAACTAAGGTGGAGTAACAACAATATTGGCAGCATCCCACCCACAGGCACCAGAATGAATGTGCATCCCCAAAGTGCTACCATCTTGTGTCCAGAAAACTCCCAGTGTTGATGAAGTGAAATGAGAGAGTAACAAGAAATTCAAAGTCTCCTAGAATTAATGGATGCGACCTAGTCATGTGCGAGTGGTCAGATCACACACAGAGTCACCAAAATTAATGTGCATCCCAAAATGCTACTGTCTTGTGTCCAGAAAATTCCCCAGTGCTGATGAAGTGAAATGAGATCATAACAAGAAATGCAGTCTCCCAGAATTAATGGTGCCATGCAAAATGCACAGACAGATTAAGATTGTGTTGCACACTCAAGGGATGCATTAGCGTAAAAGGCACAGCAACACCTAACCAGTGCTCACGAGTCACAAATCCAAATCTGGAAGGAATACATTTTGCCAGTTGGGAGAATTAGTGCATGGCAGTAACAGTCCACTACCAGTAAAGATACCACAAAGCAGTATAAAAAATTCATGCTGGTGCGGTGGATAGCAGGTTCACACTGCTGCAATTATTCTGTAACACAATAAAAGGTGTCTGATTTAATGGCACGCATCACACGCACACTCACACGCACACTCAAGTAATGCTTAGCAAATTGAAAACCTTTAGTAATATAACCAAATGTTTTAAACAAACAATTTGTACACTGCTGCACCACCACAATCAGCAAAAAAATTTCAAGAATTACTGAAAATATTACTGTGTGCACATTAACAGTTATTCTAGAAAAATATAACCAAAGCAGAAAGACTGCCTTTTTCTTCCAGTTAATCGGCCTACACCACAAATATGCCCCGCCCCCAAAGCACACTTCACAGTACACAGACTGACTATTCTAAATTAACATTTAAAATCCACACACAACAATAAACACTCAATGATATGAGCACAGAAGGGTTTCCTACAATCAATGTACTAAATTTTGAGAAAAAAATATTACTCAAAAAGTCATTTTAAACAGCTTTCAGAGGTTTTGAATCACAGAGCTCTGAGAGCAAATTGTCTTCAGCTACCACTGCACACACACTATCCAGGCCAGAACTGAGGCTGTGCCGAACAATCTAGAGCCCATGTGACCTGCAATCTCATGAATAATTGCAGAATTTCATTTGGAGCTCAATTATGGAGTGACGTGAGGCGAATTACATTGATTTCAATGTACTTCACCTTAACACTGGTGGAGAAGTGGTTTGGGGAAGGCGGATTAACGTAAAGTCATTGGTTTCAATGGACTTTGCATTCCTCATTATGAAGCGAAGTACTCCACTTCACATTGTGCAGTTCTCCACAGATTCTGTGTTACTCTGTGAATCACTTCACGGAGCAAATTGGGGCCACTTTGTCCACTACTACTTACGGTACTGTAACTAACATGCTGTATGGGAAGGAATGCGAATGCCTATGGCTGTATTTCCCTGTGGAGCTGTAGCACAAAACTCCCTGACTTAAAAACACTTATGAATGAGTACAATGGTGGAGTGGTGAAGTCTGGAGAGATACTACAAAACATGCTTAATACATCCAAGTAACTAGTAAATAAATTAATGTTGCGATTCGTAACATGATCCTGAATCGTGATTTGTGACTACATTTGTGACCATGATGATGAAGAATGTGATTCGGTGTCAACAGTGCAAGATAACCACTATGGAACTGTATTGGGAACACAAATGCCTATGGCTGTACTTCCCCAATGAGCTGTAGCACAAACTCCCCAATTTAAAAATGCTCATTAATGAGTACAATGGTGGGGTGGTGAACTCTAGAGAAATACTACAAAACACGTTTACAATACATCCAAGTAACTAGTAAAAAAATTAATGTTGTGATTCGTGACATGATCGTGAACAGTGATTTGTGACTGCATTTGTAGCCATGATGATAAAGAACATGATTTGTATCATGAGTGACTCGTGATGATGGTCCTGACATAAAAATGCATATTAATGAGTACAATATTCTTGCAGAATTATGCACCACACCTGGCCAGTATTCTGAAGGGAAGCCAAAGAAACAACTGTGACTTAACTAACAGATGGAGATTGAGCCATAAAGAGATGCAAATGCACAGACAGATTACAATTACACTGTGCACTGAAGAGATGCCAACACAAAGGCACAGCACCTAACCAGTGCTCACCATCAGAAATTCAAATCTGGAAAAGAACACCTTTGCCGGTTGGGGCGGGCTGTGGGGGGGCAGCAGTTTACTGCACTGCTGCAGTAACAGTCACTAGTACTAGTACCAGTAAAGATACCACAAAGAAGTAGAAAAATCACACAGCTGCAGTGGATAGCAGGTTCACATTGCTGAAATTATTATGTGGCACAATAAAAGGTGTCTGATTTCATGACACGCGCCATACACATACTCACACACACACTAAGTAATGCACTGCAAATTGAAAACTTCAAGTAATATAACCACATATTTTAAACAAACTAAAATTATGCACTGCTGCGCCACAACAATCAGCAAAAAAATTGCAAGAATTATTGAAAATATTACTGCGTGTACATTAACACAGTTATACAAGAAAAATATTGCCAAAACAGACAGCACTGTCTTTTTCACCTAGTTAATCTACCTACACCACTGATATGCCTCTCCCACAAAGCACACTTCCACTGTCTCTCAGTACACAGACTAAATGTTGTACATTAACATTCAAAATCCACACACAAACAATAAAAGCTCAATGACATGAGCACAGGAGGGTTTCCAATAATCAATGAACTAAAGTTTCAGCAAAGAAATGACTCAAAAATGCTTTTTTAACAGCTTTTAAAAGGTTTGAATCACAGAGAGCTCACAGAGCAGATTGTCTCCTACAGCTTCCTACACACACTACCCCAAACTATGGCTGTGTAGAACAATCTAGAGCCCACGTGACCTGAAATCCCATGAATCACTGCAAAATTTGCCTTTGGAGCTTAAAAAGAAGGTGAAGTGAGGAAAAGTACATTGTTTTCAATGTACTTCGCCTTAAGAATTGGTGGAGTAGTGGTTTGGGAAGGCAGAGTAACGTGAAGTCATTGTTTTCAATGGACTTAGCTACCCATTGTAATCAAGTACTGCCTTATGCTATGGAGCACTCTGCAATCCTCTTCACTCCGTGAATCCCTTCATGAAGCAAATTGGAGCCACTTGCCCATCTTTACTTATGTGTGTGTGTATACTCATAATACCATTGGTAAATTACTGTATCTTGCATGCTCATGTTTTTCCACAGAACCACATGTTAAATATATATATTTATGCAACAGGCGTCAGGATAAAAACTGTAGAATAAAGCCATTTATCTATGTTGCTATGATAATAAATTTATTTATCCACACAGTAACTGCACACAGTCACATAAAGTCCTGTCTATTACATTGCACAAATTGCACAAATCGCGTAAAGTACACACTAAGTCATGCAAAGTCTGTGCAATCTGCACTAACGGCGAATATCTCAGTTTTCATGAAAATGGATATAAACCCCCAAAAAGCCTGTTGCATAAATGGAATATGGGGTTGACTGTGTGATAACTCATTTATGTGATACAGTTGTCAGTGACTTCTTTAATTATCACTTGAGGCTTCGCCACTGTGAAGTTACTTGAGGTCACTAGCAACTGTAGCAGATAATTGAGTTACACAGTCAACCCCTGCATATCCCATATATATATATATATATATATATATATATATATATATATATATATATATATATATATATATTTGTGTGTGAACATTTATCCATGGAATAGAAGCGTTGCTACCTGTATCGTGACTCCAGGATATCTGGCTGCTTTTTCTGTTCCCTCTACTTTTTCTATACAGTCTGTTTGTGCAACAGCATTAAACTAAACCCTCTAGTTTTTCTTTTTCTTATTTCCCGCTATATCGTGTTGGCACTCGTTATAGTGGGGACCTTCTTCTATATTTCAAATGCCAGTCTCATCTCTAGAGTCCGATGACAGAAAGCTTAAGCCGTGTAATAAAACAGCTTTAGAAACTTCCTCTGCCTAAACTGCCTTGCTCTCAGGTATAATGGTAATGGCAGTGCAGCAGCAAGTAGAGTGATGTGGAAAGGATTTGGAAACCTTTTAGAAAACCCACTGTTAGTTGTGGAAAACCACTTTTTTAACACGCTAATGGTTTTACTTTCCTCAAACAGCCTTGGGCTGTTTGTCAGCTGTTAAACAGACTCTTTATTCATTTATGCAGCCAGGTAAGATGCAGGCTGCTTACCTGAGCTGCTCTTTGGTAGTTTGGTGCTTCTTCATGTGGGACATAAAAATACTGTGCTGCAGTGTGTTCCTGTGCTGTGCTCGAATCCCTTTAGGAAGTGAGCAGCAGCCTACAACTGAGTTATATGATGTGACAAAAGCTCCTCCTTCCTGCACAGAGGTGGAGTACAGCATAATGTTGCCCATTTGTTCTAATTAAGGGATAATGTATTCTACTGAAGTGATTTATCACATATTATACATGTTGATGTTGTTTATTATTATGTGCCAATAAACTAATGTGTTCAACTATATAAATAAAATGAAATTAGTACAAGTAAAGAATAAAACAATGTAATTATTAGGAGAAGTTTCAGCCTGAAGGCAGTGTCTGAGTCCTATAAAAGAGTAGTCTTGTAATGTTAGGACAGATAGTTGTTGGGAGAGGACCTGGTGGTTCTCCCACCAGGATCTCTGGTGGAGGTCAGGCACAGAGTTATGTTAGCAGATAGCCTTTATGTCTTGCTAAGCTGTGCTTTTTTTCTTTTCTTTTGTACTTGTATGAAAAAGTGAATTGCTTTGTTATATTTTTTTGCCTATTTTTATTTACTTATTTTTTAATAAAAATCACACCTGGTAGGTGTGCTGTACCTGCATTATAATTTCCTGAGTACTCTATTTTATACTACCCATAACATTTGGTACCAGGAGTGGGGTGTACTGGAGGTCCAGGTTATTTAGGGAACTCCAGAAAGGATACTGATGATATGGTATCCAGATAGAATATCAGGGATAGATAGATACATAGCTCAGAAGATGGAAGAAACTGCTTTTGAACCTGGAGCTGTAACTAGATGCCAAACTCTCCTGACAGGGGAACCCTTGTTATCAGGACTTCCCCCTGTGACCAGACCCGAAGTGAAGCATGGACCTGACACTGATATAGAGAACATCATGCATAACCTGGAAGCTGTCGACATGGAGGAACCAGAGGATCGTCTACCTGAACATGTGCCACCTGAAACTATTCAGGACTTGATAAGATGGTTGGCATTGAGACATGTAGACCAAGACAGACAGAGGCATAGAGACTATTGTGAAAGAGAATTCGAGCACAGAAAGCAAGATCAATGGTGGGCAAATACTGTACAAATGTTCAAGACTTTAGGGTCAGGCCAAGGTGTACACATGCTAGTCCAAGAGATATAAAGCTAACTAAAATGACAATCACAGATGATATAGAGTCTTACCTAACTACATTTAGTGAATGGTTGAAGCATGTAACTGGCCCCAACACAACAGGTGGTCCACCTAGCCCCTTATCTTACTGAGAAAGCTCAGTTAGCTTGCACAAATATGGACAGTACCCTTGTACGTGATTACACAGTAGTTAAGAAGGAAATATTGAAACAATTTGATATTAACACTGAGACTTACAGACAATGGTTTAGGACCCTTAAACACCTGCCTCATGTCCCACAAAGAGAGACATACACATGCCTACAAGATCTATGTACGAAGTGGATATAACCAGAGGGAAAAACTGTTAAGGCCATCATGGAACTTTTTGTTCTTGAACAATTTATCCAAGTTATTCCCCCTGAGGTCCAGCTGTGGATTAGAGAGCATAACCCGGATACCCCTGAATCTATTCCTCTGGTGGAGAACCCTCTCAGCACATCAACCCTTATGAAAAGGATACCAGAGAACTGATGGAACTTCGAGCAATATAAATACCAGCAAATCATCCCCAGTAAGACCTTTTGTTACACCTTTTCTAACCTTGGACAGAAAAAAAGACACTATAACTGGTACCTTTAAACACCCAGATGCATCTATTGAATGTCATTATTGTCATGGCCAGGTCACTTTGCTAGATTTTGTCCCAGAAAAGAAAAGGAACCTGCCTATTTTCGTCAATGAATTTGGGTAATTTTATAACCCTGTACAACTTAGTGGACAAACTATAGAAGGGCTGGTGGACTCTGGCAGCAGACAAAGCCTAGTGCATACAGACTTGGTGGACATAGACAAACTAAACACAGCATCAACAAAATCATTTGCATCCATGAGGATATACACCAATACCCCAAGACTTCTGTAACTTGAACTGTGAATGGACATACAGACATTATCAATGTGAAAGTGGTTCCAACTTTAACTGTGCCTCTTATCATTGGGCAAGATGATGTCAATTTTAATCGATTGCTTTTCTCATGTCCTAATCAATCTCCCCAGCTGGCTGCAGTAGTTACTAGAGTGAATGCTACTGATGTAAATGTATTTCATTTTTCTTTCCAGGATGATATATTTGGGGAGTTTGGTAAAGCCAAAAAGACCAAGGTAGAGAAAAGAAAAGCACAAACTATGAGGAAATAAGGTGTTGTTAGAAGTCAGGAACAAATGCCATGTTTACAAATGTATGACCTTTTGAAGGAACAGAAGCAGGATATGACCCTTATAAGTATTTTTGATCAGCTAGGGAAAGAAGGATTGCCAGGTTCTCCTGTGATTCAGAGTAAACAACAAAGACTGCATAGAATGTGTACCCATCTATCACCAAACAAACAAGTGGAACAGCTATTGTTACCATCTAAATATAGACAGGACTTGTTATTCCTAGAACATGATATTCCTAGAGCCAGTCATGCTGGGAGGGGGAGAACTCTGGCTTGGTTTTTGCAATGATTTTATTGGCCAGGGATTCATACCACTGTTGCAGAATACTGCCAAAGTTTCCCCACATGCCAACAAGTAAGCCAAGTTAGAATGAATCAGGTACCTTTACAACCATTACCTGTAGTTTCACAACCCTTTGAACACATTGCTATGGATGTTGTAGGCCTCTTGATTAAGAGTTCAAAGGGTAATCAATTTATATTTGTTGTATGTGATTACACTATCAAATACCCAAAGCTTTTCCCTTTGAAGTGTTACAACACCTAAAATAACAGAAACATTTGTGGAATATTGTAGTAGGATGGAATTCCAAAAGAAATATTAACTGATAGGGGTACTAATTTCAATGCAATGTTGCTAAACAGAATTATACAAATGCTAGGGATTGCTACACTGAAAACATCTCCTTATCACCCACAAACTGATGGCCTTGTTGAAAGGTTTAATCAAACTTTAAACCATATGATCTGTAAGTTTGTGAGTGATGAGGCAAAACTAGGATGTATATTTACCTCGGTTTCTTTTCGCCTATCATAAGGTACCCCAGGCATCCACAGGATTTTCACCCTTTCAGTTGCTTTATGTGAAGAATCCTCATGGACCCCTGGATATAGTTCAAGAAGCTTGGGACGGTGAATTAAAAGTTGAGTATGTAAATATTCTGGATTACTTAACAAATCTCACTAAAGAGGCTTCTGGTGTACACTAAACAGGCCCATCTCAACAATAGTAGAGCCCAAGTAAAACAAAAAAGTTTGTATGACCTTAAAACACAAGAGAGAGCATTTCAACTAGGGGACAAAGTTGTGCTTCTTCTTCCCTCAAGCGACAATACATTATTAATGAACTGGCAAGGAGCCTTATGCTGTCCTTGAAAAGAACAGCCCCGTCACATATAAAATAGAAACATTACAAAAAAAATGTCTACAAAGATCTACCATGCCAATTTGTTAAAAAATGGCAAGCCGAGAAAGAAGGAAGCCTTGTTGTTATGTTTATTCGAGACAACCTGAATCAGACCTAGACATAACCTACAAAAGATTAGAGGTCAGGAGACTATTAAAGATGTTTATGTCAGTCCTTCTTTAACTGAGGACCAGAATAGAGAAAAGATACAGACACTACAGAGAGTTGTGCTACCTTCACCAATGTGCCCGGACAAACTAGCAATGTGTCTTACACTATAAAAACCTCAGCAGATACTATTACACAGAAAGCATATTGACTACCTGAAAAGCTTCATAATGATGTTAATATGGAGACAGAGAAACTTCTCCAGTTAGGTATTATTGAGCCACCTTTTGTAGTAGTCCCTGGTCATCTACAATGGTGATTGTACCTAAAAGAAGGCGGCATCTGCCTCTGTCTCAATTTTCAAAAACTGAATATAGGTCTACCAGTTTGATGGGTATCCATCTCGAGTAGATGATATACAGTAATCGACCATAAAGGACAGGCCAAGCACATTACAGCTTTAGATCTTACTAAAGGGTACTGTCAGATTCCTCTGGCTGCAGATTCAAAGAAATACCACTTTCAGTACCCTTATGGATCATATCAATTTGTCTATATGCTCTTTGGGTTACATAGTGTACCAGCAACCTTTCAAAGGTATATGGAACAATTATTAACACCACACACAGAATACTGTTCTGCATATTTAGATAACATAGTGGTTTATAGTAAAGATTGGGCATCTCACCTGAAACAGTTAACCAATGTTATTTCTAGCATCTGGCTTTACTATAACCCCCTCTAAGTGTTGATTGGCTACGTCAGAAATTAAGTATTTAGGCTTCATACTGGGGAATGGGATGGTACGACCTGAAATTGAAAAAGTAGCAGTTGTGGCAAACTGTCTTATTCCTACAACTAAAAAGGAAGTTAGGACATTTATAGGACTCCACCGAATATTATAGGCAATTTATTCCCTGTCTTTGCCACACTTGCTATGCCACTAACTGATCTTACAAAGAAAAGGTATACCTGATAAGGTCCCTAGTCTCCCAGTTGTGATGAAGCCTTTCATACTATTAAAGTTGCCTTATATTGCTTCTCCTGTATTAAGGTCTCCTGATTTTCACAACCTTTTCAAGTGCATACTGATGCCTCAGAGACTGGACTAGGGCTGTATTGTGCTAAATCATCAATGGAGAAGAGCATCCTACATATTTATCAGTGGAAATTATTCCCTAGGGAATGTAACTACTCAACCATAGAAAAGAGTGTTTGGCCATCAAATGGGCTATTGAGGCCCTAATATTTTATCTTTGGCATAATCATTTCACACTTATAACTGACCACAACCCATTATGTTGGTTAAATCAGATGAAGGATAAGAATGCTCGTATCCTGCACTGGTATTTGTCACTACAAACATATCAGTTTGATATCAAATATAAAGCTGGTTCTCAACACAAAATGCTGATTTTCTATCTAGGTATGGTGCTACGTAATACCATACACGCAACCCCAGAGCAAATGTAATGAAAGAACTGTCATCTATTGGTGTACAGTATGCATTTTATGTATATTTGTTTAGAGTGCTCTGGGGTGGGGTTTCTTGAGGAGGGTAGAAACCACATCTCATTCCTTTTGGAATGTGGATCCCTTACCAGTAACAAACCAAGAAGGTATGGTTTTGTTCTTGAGCGGGGTATATGTGGTGGTGAACCCCCATGTATCCATGGTATAGAACGTTGCTACCTGTATCGTGACTCCAGGATATCTGGCTGCTTTTCTGTTCCCCTCTTTTTCTATACAGTCTGTTGTGCAGCAAGCATTAAACTAAAGCCTCTAGTTCTTTCTTTTTCTTATTTCCCGCTATATCGTGTTGGCCACTCGTTACAGTGGGGGCCTTCTTCTATATTTCAAATGCCAGTCTCATCTCTAGAGTCCGATGACTGGAAAGCTTAAGCCATATATTAAACTGGCTTTAGAAAATTCCCTCTGCCTAAACTGCCTCGCTCTCAGGTATAATGGCAATGGAGGTTCAGCAGTGAGTAAAGTGATGTGGAAAGGATTTGGAAACCTTTCAAGAAAAACCCACTGATAGTTTTGGAAAACCCCTTTCTTGAACCACTATTGGTTTTACTTTCACTCAAACAGATTTGGGTTGTTTGTCAGCTGTTAAACAGACTCTTTGTTCATTTATGCAGCCAGGAAAGATGCAGACTGCAGCTCTTCATGTGGGGCATAAAAAGCGTTAATGCTGCAGTGTGTCCTGTGCTGTGATCCCTTCGGAGGAGCAGCAGCCTACAACGAAGTTATATGCTGTACAGAAAGCTCCTCTTTTCTTGAGTGGAGGTGGAGTACAGCATAATGTTGCCCCTTTTGTTCTAATTAGGGATAATATAGTGTATTAAGTGATTAATCACATATTAGACATGTTGATGTGATTATTGTTGTGTGCCAATAAACTAATGTGTTCAACTATATAAATAAATATGAAATTAGTACAAGTAAAGAATAAAATGATGTAATTAATAGGAGGAGTTTCAGCCTCAGTCTGCATTATCATTTCCTGAGTATTCTATTTTACACTACCCACAACTATATATATATATATATATATATATAAATATATATATATTAGAGGCAAAAAACTCCGTTTAATGCATTAGTTAGGGTTGTTCCACAGTGACAAAAGTGAGGAAATTTGCTGTTAGGGTTGAAAAGCCCCCTTGACCCCCACCCACCCCCCAACGGCATTGGGGTGCGTGGGATTATCAGCCCTAACTCTCACCCCATGACATGTAAAGCAGCAGAAGTATAGGAGAATGGGGTGAGAGTTAGGACCCATGATCTGTCACTCAATGCCGGTTGAGGGGGTGGGCGGGCAGGGGTTTTCAACCTAACAGCTAATTTCCTTACTTTGTCGCTGACAACCAACTAATCGCATTAAACGGAGTTTTTGCCTCTAATTTCCTTCTTTTGAGAATGATAACGAGAAATAGTGAATGTAATGCAGCCAAGGGAGCACGGGCCCGGCATAATGTTATGGAGCGCTGAGCCCTTGGGCCCCACGCTTGCCACATGATGTGTTGTGGCATACTAACAGGGATAGCAATGCAAACAGAAATGTTAACAGTGGCGCACATAGTAACACAAGCACGAATGAGAACAGAAAGAGTGCGCACATGGTGGCATAGGCCGGGAATGGTCTGCCACGTGATGTGTTTGTCACATAGTAACATGGTGCCTGCAAACAGAAATGTCAATGGGCATGGTGATGTAAAGTGAAACAGTAAGATAAACAGTACTGTAGACAGAAATGGCAAAAAATAACAGAAAGCATAAGCACAAATGAAAGCGCAAGGATAACGCACATGGTGAGCGCTTGACGTCAATGGTAGTGTAATGGATCCCAAGCGGAAAGGGCAACAGTAACAGTAATGTAAGCGACGGGATGGTTTTCCCAAAACCTGCATTGAGAAAGACAGTGAGTACAAATAATGTATGCAAAATAATGAGTATCGCGCAGAAAATGAGATCTTGGAATACTAAATACATTATATCTCAGGAATCGTACGACTTAGAAAAAATGTAAAAGTCATATTATTTACAACTGTCCTAGCTAATTTGAATCTTAGCCCCATTAGGGACTAAGAAATTTTCTACTGAAAGTCATTATCTTGCACCGTTTCGAGATACGGGTCCTGAAAAGCGCGTGAACGCCGTAATGTTATCCTATGGGAAAAAAAAGAAAGTTCGGAGCTACCATAACTTTGCTCCCTGTAATGTTTTTCACCAAACTACTGAAAGGCACATCTTGTGGGCTGTTGGCTGTCTTCCTCCAAATTTCAGAAAAAAGACCAACCGTTATTTTGCAGCAGGGCTCCAAATGATTTCTGTTAAGTGTCGGCAACGTAATGTTATCCTATGGGAAAAACCGTCAATTTTGGAGTGCCGTAACTTTGCTGCCATGTGATATTTTTCACCAAACTACTGAAAGGCACATCTGTGTACTGTTGGATGTCTTCCTCAAATTTCAGGAAAAAAGACCAAACCGTTATTTTGCAGCAGGGTGCCAAAGGATTCCTGTAATGCTTTGGGCGCCGTAATGTTATCCTATGGGAAAAACTGTCAAATTTGGAGTGCCATAACTTTGCTGCCATGTAATATTTTTTCAATACAACACTGAAAGGCACATCTGTGAGATGTCGGCTGCGTTCCCTCCAAATTTCAGCCCAAAACTCCCAACGGTTATTTTGCAGTGCAGTGCCAAAGAATTGCTGTCATTTTCCCACAGACTAGAAAATTACTGTCGCAATTTGCGAAAGCTTTCGCAAAAATTTGACACTTTCGTGAGCACGAAAGTAATTTGCGAAAGTACTTTTTCCAGAAATTTGAAAAACATATTTCTGGGGTGTTTTACCACAAAATAAAGACATGGCAAGCATCCTCAGGGCCCGACTAGGTGAATACAAAAAAATTAGGTTGCTAGAGGGTCCCAAATTTAAATGCCAACCATTTTTCTGATCACCAACTGAAAACAAAATGGCGATTTGCGAAAGTAACAGGCCCATTTGCGAAAGTAAAAATGCATTTGCGAAAGTGTTGAACTTTTTGTTAACTTTTCCCATTGACTTATAATGGGAAACTGTTTTTTGAATAACTTTTGAACCGTTTAATATTTTTTCACGAAATCTTTGACAGGCACATCGGGGACCCTGGCTGCACGTTCCCTGAAGATTTCGGGCCAGTCACGCAAACCGTACGACCTGTAGGCGCGACCACAGAATTCCAGAAAAGCGTAAACGCGCACAGATCACACTTAATAACTCCGCAGCTGTATATCCGACCAGTACAAAACTTGGCAGATCCCAAGGCCTATGGTTCTTGATCATAAATTCCAAATTTCAGGCAAATCCATCAAACGGTTGCAAAGTTATTAAGGTGCAAAGTTTTGGGGTTTAACATAGAAATGGCTCCTCAACCCTAACATGGTAGCACTACCGTGCTACCATAATATATATATATATATATTAGAGGCAAAAACTCTGTTTAATGCATTAGTTAGGGTTGTTCCACAGCGACAAAAGTGAGGAATTCGCTGTTAGGGTTGAAAACCCTAACTCCAATTCACCCCCACCACACACACAGACACACACACACACACATTCAAGTATGGGGAGGACCAAGTCAACACAACCAATGACAGACATCCAGCAGCAGGTGACAGAAATAACAAACAATAGTCTAAATGTACTGAGACATCCCCACCCACCTGACTAGGTACTGCATGCTCAGTGGAGATCAACACGAAACTGAGGCCATGTACACCAAACGTCACACATCCTGATTGCAGCTGCACAGCGTACCACACTTAGTAGTTGCATGGCCTTACCTACCGATGCCCCACACCACACCACAACTGGTACTGTGCCATTAGTCAATATAAATGCTGAAGGTGCATGATGACAGTTGTAGAAAGGTTTTAACACTAGTGAGTATACATTAATTAAGAGAAGTACATAAATTAACCACAAGACACTATCATGCTCAAGATAAAAGTAGTGTTACATTAAGTAGGTGATTTACATAGTAGTACATTTACTGCAATGGTTTACTCAAGATAGAGAGGCTGATGTAAGCGTATGGAAAAGCATTGCCTGTTCAATGCTCTGAAATTTGTACTGCCAGTATCAGATGCATTCTTACTGATAAAGGTGTACTGCTCATGTACATACATAGACCTTCAGTGTGTTTCAATACTAAAGATACTAAACTTTTATGAAGTGCGACAGTAATTTTAGTCTGTGGGAAAATTACAGCAATTCTTTAACTCTTGGCTGCAAAGAACCGTTGAGGAGTTTTGAGCTGAAATTTGAGAGAACGGAGCCGACATCTCACAGATGTGTCTTTCAGTGTTGTATTGAAAAAATATTACACGGCGGAAAAGTTATGGCACTCCAAATTTGACAGTTTTTCCCATAGGATAACATTATGGTGCCCCACGCATTACAGAAATCCTTTGGATCCCTGCTGCAAAATGACGGTTTGGTCTTTTTCCTGAAATTTGGAGGGAAGACAGCCAACAGCCCACAGATGTGCCTTTCAGTGGTTTGGTGAAAAAACATTACAGGGAGGCAAAGTTATGGCGCTCCGAACTTTATTTTTTTCCCATAGGATAACATTATGGCATTCGTCGCGCCTTTCAGGGCCCATATCTCAGAAACGGTGCGAGATACGGACTTTTCATCAGAAAAATTAGCCAGGACAGTTGTAAATAATATGACTTTTAAATTTTTTTTCTATGTTTTACAGTTCCTGAGATATAACGTATTTAGTATTCCAAGTTCTCATTTTCTGCGCCGATACTCATTATTATGCATACATTATTTGCACTCACTGTCTTTCTCTATGCAGGTTTTGGGGAAAACCAGCCTGTGCGCTTACATTACTGTTACTGTTGCCCTTTCTGCTTGCGGTTCCGTACCTGTTTCACTTACTGCTGACGCTCTGCGCCACCATGTGCATTATCCTTATGCTTTCATTTGCGCTTGCATTTCTGTTATTTTTTGCCATTTCTGTCTACAGTACTGTTTATCTTTTGTTTCACTTTACGTCACCATGCCATTGACATTTCTGTTTGCAGGCACCATGTTACTATGTGACAACACATCAGTGGCAGACCGTTCTCGTCCTCGCCACCATATAGTTATCCTTTCTGTTCTCATCGGCAGTTGTGTTACCATGTGTGCCACTGTTAGCATTTCTGTTTAATTGCTGTCCTGTTAGTATGCCACAAGACATCATGTGGTGGGAGTGCGAGGCCCAGCGCTCCGCCGCTCATACAGTCACTATTTCTCATTATCATTCTCAAAAAGAAGAATTGAGCAAAAACTCAGTTTAATGCATTAGTTAGGGTTGTTCCACAGTGACAAAAGTGAGAATTCACTGTTGGGGTTGAAAACCCCCTTGGACTCCCGCCCACTCCCCAACTGGCATTGGGGTCAGCATTGGGATGGTGGTCCCTGCTCTCCATCATCCTATGCTTCTGCTGCTTTACATGTCATGGGGAGAGAGTTGGGCTAACCCGATCATCTGTGGTGGAGAGTGGTGGTGAAGTGGGGGATTTTCAACAACAAAAATTCCTCACGCAACCATTGTGTCTAACAACCGATCGCGGATTTTACCCTGCTCTCTATACACACATGTAATCATTGCTGTTTGTTTCACTCTCACAGGTCACCCAATCATTCTTTGGCTACACATTTTTGGCTGGCTGAGGAATTTGCTATAGGAAAACTGTCAAGCCAGTAAAGGTAAGTATTTTGTTTTGGGGGGGGTATCATTTGGAAGCAAGTTTCATGAATGGTTTTGTTTTGACTTCTTTACAGGTTTTTTGTGTATCCTCTGGATTCATACCAGTTGCATGTCTTCTTATTTGAAGCAAGCACTGATGGAAGCACACAGCACCAAAATGTTACCAACAAACAGATGAAGAAGAAATAATTATTACTTAATTGCTGTCTGTTATATCCCGCTTAACAGATACCAAGCTTTTAGTAAGCCACACCAAGACCAATGACACGTTTAGTGCTTGTGATATGCACTGGCCTAGTGTCTTAACTTAAGTTACATTCCAAGCTATGTTGTTTTGACCTGGATAAAACTGTGTTCAACCCCATGGCATGCTAAAGTAAGTCAGTGACTGATGTGCATGAAAAATATATTACAGTATATGCCATATGTCACCTACTTTGCATGATTTACACTGGCTTGAAAAAATGAAATACCTAAAAGAAGTGATGAAATAAGATTGATATACTTACCTGATACTGATATCCTATAGGTGGTTGTAGAAAGTATTGTAGTCATCCTGTCCTCTAGTCTGGTACACTTTTTGAAACTGGAAACCTGTAAAAAGAGAAAAAAAGTTGACTATGTTTCTCAGGTGAATCTCTAAAATGTTAAAGGAAGCATTCACATAGCTCAAGAAAATTCCATAGTAGGACAAATTAGTACATACTCACTTTAAACAACTGATAATTAAAAGTGTGGTGGCTGTGGCTGGATGTGGGCTCCTTCTAGCAGGTCCTGGTCACAGGAACACATTCCCTCTCACTGTCATAGTGAGTGGTGGCTTTGGCTGGCTGGTTGTTACTTCTGATTATTGGCACAGGAACACATTCTCTTTCCGTATTAGACAGACTGGTGGCTTTGGCTGGCTGGTGGTTACTTCTAGTCACTGGAACAGGAACACATTATATCTCCCTATTTGACAGATTGGTGGCTTTGGTTGGCTGGTGGTTACTTCTGGTCACTGGCACAGGAACACATTATATCTCCCTATTTGACAGATTGGTGGCTTTGGCTGACTGCAGATTACTTCTGGCCATGGGCACAGGAACACATTCTCTCTCCCTATTAAGCAGATTGGTGGCTTTAGCTGGCTGGGGGTTACTTCTGGTCAGGGCCACAGGAACATATTCTCACTCAATGTCAGGCAGATGGCCAGGTGGCTGGATATGGTGGGTTACAGTCTTTCAGCATCCTCAGGACAAAGATGTCTTTAAATGGCAGGATTTAAGTGGCTACCACCTGCTACAAGTGGGCAGTTCTGTTCAAGAGGCTGACTGTGTTTGCTAATGACAGCACACATTCTGTTAAAGAGCAGGTACCAGGTGTCAGATACCCTCAGCCCCTTTTGTGATATCAGAAAATGAATACTGAGTGTGTATTCCATTAACCTGCATGTATGCAATATTTCTGTGGCTTTTAGTACTATTTAGAGATGCCATGAATAAAAATAAAAGCAGCCACTCTAGTAACAGTCACTGTTTACTGGAGTGGTCAATTTCATTTTCCTAGTGGCAACTCTAAATAGTACTAAAAATCATTAACTATGGCTACCAATACAGGTCTATGGGGCACACACCAGCCTTCATTTTTGACATCACAAAAGGGGCTGGAGTTTCATCCCTGGGGTGTGTCAGGCATGGCTCTGTTTTATGGGGTGCACATTCAGAGTGCTATAACTTTGTAACTGGAGGAAGCTCTGCAATTTTAATGCCCCTCAATAGTGGAGCAGGTTGGCTATTTTGTATGTGTCAGGGGGATGGTACCTGACAGCGGGTACCTGCTCTTTAAGAGGACTCAGAAGATATACCTAGGGGAAGGTAAAATGGAATGATTGGGATGGGACATTATTTGTGCAAATCTGAATTATGGAATGATACTGAGTCAAGAACACCAGTTTTATTTTATGAAAACCAAAAAATGTACCATTAATAAAATGTGACAGCCTTTCAAACCATTGACTTAAATGCCAGCAACATCCACCTTGTCCTCATCAAACAGGAAGCTGCCCTCACAGTCATCAAGGTTAGAATTGTGCCCACTAAGGAATTCTTTCTCCATGATTGCATCATCAGCCTCAATGGTCGGCCATTTTACGCTGTCATCAGTATGGTCTGCTTCTCCCACATCATCAGTACAACCATCATCATGATGGGGTACAAACACAGATGTGGTAGTTTGATGTGATATGTGACCGTCATTCATTTTATGAATGTCAGCATGCTGACATTTGTTGGCAAGAAGTTGGTATGACGTTCACAAACTATTGCCCCGCAGAACACTTACACTGGCTGGAGGTCTGGTCAGGTACTATAGTGCCACTGAAGTCAGCTCTGGTCATTCACTTACCTTTCCACCCCAGTAGAGCAGCAGATTGTCAATTATTGACAGATGCCTTTTTTCAGCCAAATATGAATCAAACATTCTCTGTGCTGCATGCAGTCCTGTTGTTGACTCATCCTCTTGTTCACTGGATTCATCGATGTTACAGATTTCCACTTGGAACAAGGCCCCCCTAAGTAGGTTAATGGCAACCAGTTTTGCTGACATCCCACCTGGACCTGCAGCCACCCTACTGGATGTGCCTAGTAGTAGACAGTGACCTTTAGCCTTGTTATGCTATGGTTTGCTGAACTTGGCACGTGCCTTCTGTGCCCCATGAACCAATTGCACCAGTTGTCCACTGAGATTTTTAACCTGTTCAGGTCCTCCCTCCAGTAAGAATGCAATTCCACATTTGTATCGTGGGCCCAGCATCATTGCTATTCTGAATTTGGCACTTTGCAGAATACTTGTAATGTGGCAATTGCGGTCCAATACTGTCAGCATGTGTTTAAGTAACACACTGTTTAAACAATCTCTGGACACATCAGGGCTACGCTGCAGATTCAACAAAGTCTGCCTCAGCACCCGCAGCAGTGCAATGTTGTATGTATGCAGTGTCACCACTCACTGCCTGTGTGGCATGTTCAAAGGGTCTCAAAATTGATATTACCAAGTCCATGAGATGCCACTGTTCTGTTGTCATAGACATCGAGGTCCTGGAGGTGTCACGGCTAGTGTGCATGACTAGGTATTCCGAGATGTGTTTGTACTGTTCATACAACCTCTCTGCCATATACTGAGTTGAGTTCCAGAGTGTGACAACTTCCAGCTTGAGGAGGTGCTAAGGGAGGCTGTTTTGAATCTGCAGCTGCGAAGTTGGTTACAGGCCTTTCCAGAGCATGAAAGTGTGCACAGATGCAGCGTGCAATTGTTAACATTTTCTTGATGTCAGGGTGCTGCTTAAACTCCTGGGCCATGAGATTTAAACAGTGGGCCATGTATGGAACCTGAACAAAGCTACCATTGATGATACATCTCACCATATTTGAGCCATTGTCACTGGCTCTAAAGGGACAGGGGGTTCAGCCGCTCATCAATTTCAGTCAGTAGCAAGTCAAGCATGTGTTCACCAGTGTGGGAACTGGCCACACTGCATTGCAAGCATTGCATGCTGTCAAATTCCAGGAAGGATGCTACCACAACAGCCTGCCTTACTACACTGATTTCCAATACACTCAGCACAGACAACTCCGGTACCTGTGTCCAATGTGCAGTAATACAGATATGAACTGCCTGCCACTTGTCCACATATCCATACATAAGTGGATAAATGGTGAGGAGGAATGTTGAAGGGCATGTCTTACAGACTCTGTCATAGCTCCGGGACAGCACAGGTGGAAAAGTATGTCTGGACTGGACTTTCTATTTGGGACAGGAGTGTGCCAAAAAGGCTTGATTCCAGAATTCTCCACAAAGGAGAAGGGCAACAGGTCAATTGACAGCATTTCCGTAACACCAGCATTCAGTTCACGTGACACTGCATGGGTTGGTGGGTGGGTATTTCATGTTTTGGGCAAAAAGGCTCTGCAACATGGGATCAAGTGTTACCCGCTTTGCACATGGTGTGTCAAATGGCTATGCTCTGAAAATGGTCATGGGTGGGGTGCTTTTGCCATATGATGAAGACAGGTGCACAGGTGACACTGACAAGTCCACAAACTATATTATTTTACCCATTTTAAGCACAGGGGTTGATGCTGAAATACAAATACTGCTGCATAGATCACCACCACTGCTGCTCTGACCAGCACTTGACAACAATTCAGAATCCTCCTCATGCCTGTAGTAATCCTCAGCTGTTATTTCACCACTAACATAGAAACACAGAATTTGACGGCAGATAGGACCACTTGGCCCACTCAGTCTGCCCATTTCCTTACCTAATGGATAAGCTGCAGATCCAAGTTAACCAGCAGCCTACTTCTTTCTGCTCCTACCCCCTAGAATTGCCTTATGACTGTCCCATGCATGCTTGAATTCCACCACTGTTTTTGACTCCACAACCTCCTCCAGAAGGCCGTTCCATGCATCCACAACCCTCTCTGTGAAAAAATACTTCCTTAAATTACCTCTGAGCTGACCCGCCTCTATCTTCAAATTGTGCCCCCTTGTTCTTGCACACCTCTTGTTTTGAAAGATGCTACCCTATTGGACTTTGTTGATTCCCTTGAGGTACTTGAAAGTTTCTATCATGTCCCCTCTCTCCCTCCTTTCCTCGAGGCTATACATATTAAGTTCCTTAAGTCTCTCTTCATATGTCTTCCGGTGCAGACCCTGCACCATTTTAGTTGCCCTCCTCTGGACAGCTTCCATCCTATCTATGTCTTTGCGGAGATTGGGTCTCCAGAACTGCATGCAATACTCCAGATGGGGTCTGACCAGCTGTCTGTACAGATGGATAATAACTTCTGTTTTCTACTGGTGATGCCTCTCCTATGCATCCCAGTATCCCCCAGCCCTTCTTGCTGCCCTCTCACATTGCTTTCCCACCTTTAGGTCATCTGATATACTTCAGGTCCCTTTCCATTTTGTTGTTGTTAGTATCTCACCCCCATTGTGTACTCTTCCCTGGGTTTTGTTTCCCAGGTGCATTACCTTGCACTTCTTAGCATTGAATCTAAGCTGCCATACATTTGACCATTCCTCTAATCTTGCCAAGTCCTTCTCATCCTTTCCACCCCACCTTGTGCATCAACTCTGTTGTAGATCTTTGTGTCATCTGCAAAAGACATATTTTCTTCCAGTCCTCTGCAATGTCGCTTATAAAGACATTGAAGAGGACTGGTCCTATCTGAACCCTCACGGTACCCACTAGTAACCCCCTTTCTTCAGAGTGGACTCATTTACTATTACTCTCTGTGTCCTGTTCTCCAGCCAATTCTTTATCCAGGCTGTCATCTTGGGACCCACTCCCAGGCTGGCTAACTTGTATATTAATCTTTTGTGTGGGACTGTGTCAAATGCCTTGCTATAAATCTAGGTAGGCCATGTCCACAGCCCCTCCCTGATCTACTACTTTGGTCACCAAGTCAAAGAAATCTATCAGATTCGTCTGACATGACCTTCCCGCTGTGAATCCATGCTGCCTTGGGTCCTGTGCTCCTCTGGCCTCTAGATAATTGACAATTCTTTCCTTCAGAAGTGATTCCATCATTTTCCCTACCACTCAGGTTAAACTAACAGGTCTGTAGTTTCCTGCTTCTGCCTTGCTCCCACTTTTGTGAAGGGGAATCACATCTGCCCTCCTCCAGTCCTCGGGTACCACCTCATTCTCCCATGATTTGTTAAAGAGGGTAGTCAGTGGTGTCACTAGTTCTACCCTTAGTTCTTTTAGAATTCTGGGATGAATCCAATCAAGACCCATTGCTTTGTCCACCTTCAGTTTTAAGAGTTCTTTCAGAACCCTTTCTTCTGTAAATGGGCTGGTATCAACTTCTGTATCCAGAATGTTCCTACTGTTTGTTTTAGGTACCTCCCTCTTCCTTTGTAAATACTGAGCAAAATATTTGTTTAGTATCTCGCTTTTCACAGTCAATTCTCTGCCCACCCTCCTCCCTTTATTAAGCCTCACTATCCCTCCTTGGTCTTCCTTTGCTCCTGATGTACCTATAAAAGGTTTTAGCCCCCTTCTTAACCGAGTTGGCTATCTTTTCCTCAGTTTGGGCCTTTGCTGTTCTGACTGCCTTCCCAGCTTCCTTTTGCTTTAACTGATACAGTTCTCTGTCCTGCTCCTTCTGTGATTCCTTGTACTTCCTGAATGCTTTGTTTTTCTCTTGAACCTTCACTGCGACTTCCTTTGAGAACCATATTGGTTTCTTACATAGTTTCATTTTGTTTATTTGCTTCACACAAAGGCTTGTTACCTCTGTGATGGCAGCTTTTATTATTCCCCATTGTTCTTCCACCCCTCCTTCCTGCCCATTTGCTTGTGCATTCCTTAGGCGTTCACCCATTTTGGCAAAGTCAGCCCTCCTAAAGTCCAGTACTTTTGCCTTTGTATGACTTGACTCTATTGCTGTGTTTATTGTGAACCATACTGTTCGATGGTCGCTAGTTCCCAGATGGCTACCCACTTTTACATCTGTGATCCTCTCTTCATCTCCATTTGAGAGAACCAGGTCTAAAATTGCTCCCTCTCAAGTGGGCTCCAATACTAGTTGTCTAAGGCATGCCCCCTGTAGGGCATCTAGAATAACCCCACTCTTCGAAGTGGCTGCTGCAACTGCACTCCAGTTAACATCTGGAACTAGAGGAATGGCTATTAGTTGGCCTATGTACAGTCAAGGAAGGGGGATAACATGCTTAATAAGGTGGATGAGGGTAAACACCCCAGTATGGCATTAGCCCCCCTCTGGTTCAGAGTCCACAGTGCCATGTGCCGTTTCTTCAAATGTGTATGCTGGCCCCAGTGTCCAGATGACTATCCTTTTTACCACATCTGACATGCACTTGGCAAAGCTGGCAGATTGCCAGTGCTTCATCACTTGATCTTGTATAAAAACATCCCAGATGAGAGTTTAGATCCCCTACTTTAGGTTTCTACAGGTCCCTGATGCTACAGATTGACACCAGTCTTTAAACAATGACATGGTATTTCTGTTGCTGGCCACACTTGGGGTCTACCAGTCCTATCATCTATCTATGATGACTACTACTGGGTCATCATCATCGACAGAAACCGCCACATCACAACTTTGAAGAGGAGATTTAACATTGACAGACTGAGACTGTTTACACACAGCCACCTTTAATTTATTTTTCTCTGGTTTATATCTGGGGTCACTAAAATCATCATCATATTCCTCATCTGCATCCACAATGTCAGCTTGGATGCTGTACAGTGGAGAACAAGTACAAACCACAGAATCATTATGATCATACAATATTTTTTCTTTAACATTTAAAGGCTTGGATGACACAGCCATGACCTCATCTACAACACTGGAAACATGAGAGTGTGACAACTCTTCATCAGCGTCAGAATCATGTTCACCCAATGTGGGGATGGGGTATGAACGTCAGGGAGTGTGAATTCTACTACACTCTGACTCATGGTCAAGGCTTTAGACTCCACAATATTTGAAGCCAGTTAACTTGTTGTCATGGGTTGAGCTTGGAGCAATACTCAAGCCATCAGCAATTTCACTACTACCTGCAGGGATAACAGCATCTTCAACCACAATTGAAGCTATTGACTGAGCTGTGAAAAACACAGTTGAAAAATCCCTTTACTGGCATCAACTATGCACTTCTGCTGTGTACTACTACCATGCCCATGGCCACTGTTGTCACTGGTAGCAGTGCCATGGTCAGAAGCATCTTCACAGGCATTTTGTTTGGGATTACACAGAAAATTCACAACAAATTGAGATTTCTGAAATTTGGGGAGGATGGGAAGCCAAAAGCAACAACTGTGGCTTACAGATGCTGATTGGGCACTAAATAGATGCAAACACACAGGCATGAGATTGCACACTATAAAGAGATGCAGTCACACTGGCACAAAAACACCTTAACCAGTGTTCACACGAATCAACAATTGGAAAAATAAATGATACCTTTTGGCTGTTGGGGGTGCTGCAGTAGCAGTTCACTATATAGATAGAAGGAAGCAGTAAAAAATACCACAGACAGATAACCTATTCAAAGTGTGACAATTACTGCAAGACACAACTAAATGTGTCTGACTTGATAGCACGCACACATACTCACACACTACAGGTAATGTGCAGAAAATTTAACAGTGCAGTACACTATTGTCACTGGACGTGGGTTTAGGATACACAGTTTCTGGCAGACCACAAGTCAGGTGCATAAAAAATACATGGTTGCATTTATCTTTTTACTTTCATTAAGTGAAATATACAGAAAATAAGAAAAATTACTTAGAATAAATCAGATGATCACTGATTTGTTTCAGCAGTGTCCAAGGCTCTTTCTTCAGTCTAACTGTGTAATAGCACATACTACCAGGAGGTCTTTTGCCTTCCTCAGTCTCAGATTAAAACAAAAAATGAACTCCGTTCAGCTTTTTATAGTCTCTCTCTGGCAATTAGGAAAATTCCATTCATCAGATAACATAAAATTAGCCACTAGGGGCCACTGTTGCACATAGAAAGCTGTTCAAATGGCAGCTGCAGGCTTGTTTACAGCATTGGAAAAGGTCAGACCCAAGGTCAGAACATTCTGTACTTTCCTGCAGGGACATTCTCTCTACTGTAAAATCCGTCCTAGCACTTTTATACATAATAGTATGGGGCAGCGGGAAAACTTCTCAAAAACACAGTCACAAGCTTTTGCTATTCCCATATCAAAATAGTTTTGTTTGAGCCAGCCAAGCAGCATGTTGGACATTATACAAAACATATTAAGTGCTTGGGACATGGTTCTAACTTATCCCAGGGGTGTTCACTATGATAGGGGTCACCCTGTCACACCCCCCCCGCATAAGAGGGCTACCATCCTACAGTTGTCCAAATCTTAACTCACACCCTGAAAGGGTGTGGAGCTTCTGCTCACCCTCACCTGAAGCTTTGTCTCAGTGTCCTTTTCAAAAAAACATTTGTTAAGTATCCTTTTCCATAACAATACAAATACCTTGAGACATTTTGCAAGTTTACTACATTCGTAAACTACCAAACATTACAAATACCAGGAGAAAGAACTATCAACAGTAGTTTTATATCATTTTCTGACATTTTCTGACCTGATACAGTTTAACATTTGAATGGCTGGACTATCCAGCACCCAGTAGAACTATCTTAGGGAGGAGCAGAGAACTACCTTGCTCCGCCCCCACTTAGACATTTTAAGGTAGACTCATTGCATACCATGCTGTATGCCTAACAGCCTGTGCCTAACCTCTGGGTTTATGTATCAGATATTAAGCACTACTAGTGGTGTTGGTCACCATGTTGCACTTCTGTTCCATGTGGGAGTATCCTCCTTTTCCATGGGTGCCATTTCTTGCCCTCCACCCTTTGGGTTACTCCCCCCACATCGCTATCAGGGGTCGCTATTTGTCTGCTCCTGAAGCAGGTCTTATAGAATGCTGCTACCTGCCTATACATGCTGGGACAAGAGAACTATGAGGTGAGTCTAGCCAATACCTTCCCATGGCTCTGATGCTCAGAGAGACTGGATTGCACATCCTCCATCACCTTTTTTCTATATGACACAGGCACCACTGCCTGAGCATCCATTTGCTTCATCCGGGTGTTGGGCCTCATATGATATAGAACTTTCTTCCTAAGTTCATACTACCATAACCTGTCCTCCACACTACCATTAACCTGTCTCCTATCCTTGATTTTTACATATTACCTTAACTGGGTTACTTCAGGATCCCCCATCTGCAACTTTCCCCAGTCAACATCATGAGAACAATCATTTTCATAGGAGGAGGTTTAAAACATCAAAAGTCCTTCAGTCAAAATAACTTCTTCCATCTTGCTTGAAGTCTTCTGCCCTAGTAATACATTACCAGTCAAAGTCTTACCTAGGGTCTCCTCCTCTCATTCGCCATCATCCACCAAATAGCAGTCTGCAAAAATGGGCAACTAGGATCTCCACAAAGTTGGTCAAAATGCTCTGTCAAGAGGTCCATCTCCTCAGATCCTATGGTTTCTGCTTCACTGATTTTTCCTTGACATCCTCAGAGTGGGACCTCTCAAGTAGCTCCTGGTATCTGCACTCCACCTCTCACCGGCATCAATCAGCCTCCAGCCATCTCCACTTATCCAGTAAAAGCCATATCAGGGTCTCCATTTGGCCATGTGGTCTGCCTCATCCATCTATGGTGCCTCATGAGTCATCATCTCCACCAGGTGCTGTTCTCATCTCACCTGGTGCCATGCACTTCTGCCATGTATCTTCAGTACCAGGTCTAGTACCAACTGACTGAACACCCCCTATTTACTCGGACGTCCTGTCAGATCCCACTTCTAACACCATATGTCACTGGGCGTGTATTTAGGATACACAATTTCAGGCAGACCACAAGTCAGGTGAATAAAAAAAGCATGATTGCATTTAACTTTTTCTTTTCATCAAGTAAAATATACAGAAAATAAGAAAAATTGGTTAGACAGAATAAATCAGAGGACTACTGCTTTGTTCCAACAGTGTCCAAGGCTGTTTCTTTAGCCTAACAGTGTGATAGCACACACTGCCAGGAGGTCTTTCGCCTTCCTCAGTCTCAGATTAAAACAAAAAATGAACTCCTTTCAGCTGTTTATAGTCTCTCTGGGAATTAGGAAAATTCAATTCATCATATAACATAAAATTAGCCACTAGGGGGCCTCTGTTGCTCCATAGAGAACAGTTCAAATGGCAGCTGCAGGCTTGTTTACAGCATTGGGAAAGATCAGACCCGTGGTCCCGAACATTCTATACTCTCCTGCAGGGACATTATTTCTGCTGTAAAATACATCCTAGCAGTTTTATACATAATAATCAAGGACCCTAGAATTCTGCGGCCGCAGAATTTTGCTCAGAACTTGCAATCTTCCACAGAACTTCTGTAGTGCCACAGAATTCACTCTTTTTGGTGATTTTTGATTAATATTTCTGTTTATACATGGAACCTGGTTCCCTTCCCCTCTTTTTATATCCAAAACCCCCCTATATGTTCAGAATGTGATGTTATCATTGCTATAACATCATACATTAGCTAATGAAATGGCTGCATGCTGCAACAGAAATGAACAGTCACTTATCTGCCACAGCTTCCACTACCAGAGACAGTGGCACAGCACATCATGCATGGTGATATTTGCTCAACCTGCACTACAGCCTAATATAATTTTCAGTCTTACATTGTTGCACTAGGGTCAACTTAAACAAAACCTTGGCAATAGCACAGACCTGTTAAGTCCATAGCTCACTTTGTACAAACCGATTTGTGCCTTTAAGGTATAGAGACGCTACCTGAAATGAATAACTGGTAAAATGAATTTAACTGTCTAAATGTTTAAGAAAAATAAACTAATTATGCACAGAAAAGTGAAATATAATAATGTGTAGACTTGTTGAAAGAATAGACCTGTTAAATAAATAATTGCACTGTACGCATTTTTGCCGGGGTTATTGATTACATATTGTCATTGGTTAATAGAATCACCTAAAAGTTATTGAGAAATGTGTGCAGGAACAGCTGTTGGGCCAGAGGGTAGCATGCTGTGTTTCTGTGCTGGCAACTCAGGTTCAGAGATTAGCTCTGGGAACTGGCTGGGCAGTACAAGGATTGGTGGAACACATCACTGCTCAGAGCCTGGGAAGGTATGGTGCAGTGTTCTGTCAAATGGTGGACACATTGTGATGGTCCGGAGAGCTGTATCTCACAATTGGTTCACATGCATGTCATGGCTTGATGGTGTTACGCAGTGTGTCAGGGAAAGCAGGTTGACGTGAAAAATGAATTTTGCAGTAACTCCTCTATTCCATTTCCTATGGGACCTGTATGAATGAGGATGCAAGTTCATGGAAATTAAAAATATATACACACACACACACACACACACACACACACACACACACACACATACAGTATCTCTGTCTCTCTCACCACACACACACACACACACACACACACACACGCATATTTGTATGTAAGTTACAGATTACATATCACTATATAAGTGATACACAGTGGGAACCTAATGAGTGGTGTAGAAATCAGATACAAATATATAAGTAATAGACAGTGGCACCCTCATTAGTGGGATAGATAGCATGCATATAGAAATACCTTATTTATCACATAAGATCCCATCTGCATATGTCATTTATACAACAGGCTAGGACCTTAAGGAGAGACATTTGTTTTGCTTTTTAGGCATAAAATTATTTTTATAAGTCTGTTATTTTTTGAACTAGTGTTACTGTGCTTTCCACCATCCTGATTGCTATAACCACTGCCATGAAAGTGAAGTCAGGATGACAAGCTGACACTGTGATGTGGTAGTTTGCTAGTGCCGCAGAACTGCTACAGAAATTACAAACCACCGCCACAGAAGTTCTGCGGCAAATGGTAGTCTTGCCGCAGAACTTGGTCCCGCTGTGCCACAGAAAAGTAGGGGGCCTGATAATAATATGGGACAGCAGGGAAACTTCTTAAAAACATATCCACAAGCTTTTTCTATTCCCATATCAAAACCGTTTTGTTTGAGCCAGCCAAGCAGCATGTTGGACATTATACAAAACATATTAACTGCTTGAGACATGGTTCCAACTTACCCCAGGGGTGTCCACTATGACAGGGGTCACCCTGTCACAGCTATACTGTATAACCAAAACTTTTAAACAGAATGAAAATATGCATTGCAGCACAACAAACAGAAAATAATTATCAAAAATTACTTCAAATATTACTGTGTGTCCATAAACACAAAAATACTGACACACACTAGTACAAAATAGTTAAGAAAAACTGCCTTTCCCATGTGAATCTCACTCCACAACACATACACCCCCTCCCCCGAAGCATACTTCAATAGTATCTGTCAGTGCACAGGCTGAATGTTGTAAACTAACATTCAAAGTGCACAGAAAAATAATCAACACTCGATGATCTACTGTAAGCAAAGGAGGGTTTCCCACAGTCAATCTACTAAATTTGGACCAAGATAATTGGATCAAAAGTAATTTTTTAAAGCTTTTCGATGGTTTGATTCTCAGAGCTCTGAGAGCAAACTGTCTCCAGCTTTCCACTACACACACTATGCAGAACTGAGGCTGTGTAGGACAATATGGAGCCCATGTGACCTGCCATCCCATGAATCAATGCAAAATTTACCTCCCATAGCAATAAACAGGCAAAGCAAAGCAAAGTCCATTCAAATTAATGTCACTTCATGTTAAAGTTAAGGGGAAGGCAGTAAACCAAGACAAAGTAGCACAAAGTCCATTAAAACAATGAACTTCGTGGTCCTAATTTTGAGGTGGAGTAATTTGCTTCATGTTGTGAAGCACTACACAGATTGAGGACAATATGCAAAGTGCTCTGCATAGCAAAGCAGGGGCACTTTGCCTGCCTCTACTAGCTACTGTACATGCACGAGGCACTTGACCAGGGCATTTTGGTAGGAGCAATCTTTATAAATCTAACCAAGGCTTTTGACCTTGTGGACCACCAACTACTGCTCCACAGGTTAAGCTGCCTAGGGATGTCCCCTGTCATGGTCAGATGGTTTTCCAGCTACCTGTCTGGGCAAGCTCAGAAAGTAACTGAACCAGATCATGTTAACATGTACAGCAGAATGATTAATCTAATATAATATGGAAACATAAAATGTGTCAGCAGATAAGGGCTGTCTGGCCCACCTAGTCTTTCCACGTTTCCTTGCCTATTCTTCAATGGCAGATCCTACAACATCTCCTGCCTCCTCCACCCCCCACGCTTGGATACCAGTTTTCCATTATATCTATCCTATGCATTCTGAAGTCCACCACTGTTTTAGCCCCACCCCACCACTGGAAGCTGTTCCAGGCATCCACCATCCTCTCAGTGAAGAAATACTTTCTCACATGCCTCCGGAACATTCTTCTCTCCAGTTTTATTGCATGCCCTCATTTCTTGAACACTTTCTTTTGTGAAAATGCTCCCTTCTTGTGTCTTATTCTCACCTTGAGGTATTTGAAGGTCTGTATCATGTCCCTCTCGGCCTCTCTTCCGGGTGTACATGTTTAGATACCTCAGTCATTCCTCATAGAGTACTTGATGCATCCCTGCACCATGTTTGTTACCCTTCTTGGATTTTTAAATTAGAATCTTGCTTCCTCATGTGTTATTCTTCAATGTTTGCCTATACTGCAGTATATATTAAACTACAATAACTAATTCTAAATTGCAGTAAGCCAAGTTTTATATGCACGCCTCAAGTGGTTGAGACCATCTTTGTTACTATCCTTTGAACTTTTCAGTCATGCCAATATACATAGATGCATAGACACTGTCGGAAGATAAGGGCCTATGGCCCACCCAGTCAGTGAATTTAAGCTTGTAAGTTCACTTTATGTTTTTCAAGAAGTCTGTTGCCCCTTACCTCCGACCTTCAGAATTCCCTATGCATTCTTAAATCCCATGATTATGTCAGCCCCCACCATTTCATCTGGCAGAGTGTTCCACTTGTCCACCACCCTATCTGTGAAGAAATTGTTCCTAACGTTTCCTCTGAATTGCCCTATATCCTGATGAAGATGATAAGAAGGCAGATTTTCTTAGTGAATACTTCTCAATTTTCACATAACAGTTGGAGGACTGCTCCTAGAGTGTGGAATTGTAGTCAGGAGTAGAGAAGGCTTGGATCAGAGATGAGAAGGATTGCAGTGAGTTAACGTCCAGTCACTTTATTCCATCTTTAGAAAGATCAGCAGTGCCTTCAGTATCCAGGAACTGGTCCCCCCCCCCCAAAAAAAAGGTTTCTCTGCATGTAAAAATTGTAATATATATAAATTTACTTGCGAGGGGAAGCACCTTGTCAAAAACAAACAACAGATAGAAATTCGAGAACTTATTAAATGCAGTACTCAATCTGTAGTTTATGTGGCTTGGTGCCGATGTAAGAAGAATTACATGGGCAAAATGATACAACATCTAAAGAAATGCATTCAAGAACATGTATGAGCTATAATTAATCAAGATGAGAGACATGCACAGGATTTCCATTTTGAACAGTTTCATAATTCAAACACTGCAGGACTGAGATTTATGGGATTAGAACTTGTCCTAGAGGCCACCAAGCTGTGCATAAAGTCAGGAACAAAATGGAACAAACACAAGAGACCCATTTGGTTCACCACCCAGGTCAAGGAGGCAATTAGAAGCAAAGGAAGCCTTCATACATCAAAATTACCTGAGGTGATAACGAATGGGATGACTACATACAGAAATATAGGGATGCAAAGAGAGTAGTGAAACTGACAAAAGCATCTGCTGTGCTGCAGATCGCTGAAAGGATTAAACAGGTGTACAAACAGTTATTTTGTTACATACAGGAGCACAGGAAGAAAGAGGGGAGGGATAGTTATGCTCCAAGAGGGAGAGAGGATCATTGAAGACAATGCACAGAAGGCCACTGCACTGAATAATTTCTTCTGTTGAGTATTCACAAATGAACTTGATTGACCAATTCCAGAGATTGGCACCTAGGCTGCCAACAGGGGGATCCCACAAAAGGACATGCCATTGTTTACCATAGACAGGGTCAGGGTGGCATTGATACACCTAAAGACAAACAAAGCAGCAGGGCCTGATGGACTGCACCCTAGGGTGCTGCAGGAGCTCACTGAGAAATTGGCAGAGCCCTTGGTACATTTGTTTCACTGCTCATTGCTAATAGAAACTGTGCCATGTGACTGGAAAAGTGCAGATGTGGTACCCCTCCACAAGGGAGACAGCAAAGAGGAGGCCAGGAACTACAGACCGGTAAGCGTCACATCAATAGTCAGAAAATGAATTGAAACATTATTTAGCAGGACCTAGTCAATTATCTGAAAGAGAATGGTCTCCAAGATGTGAAACAGCATGGGTTTGTTGCAGGGAGATTTTGCCAGACAAACCTCATTTCATTTTTTGACTGGGTGACAAAGGAAGTAGACAGGGGCCACCCAGCTGATCTTCTCTACTTTGACTTTAGTGAAGCCTTTGATTCAGTACTGCACAGGCACCTGCTTAGAAAACTGCAGGACCTAGGTACTGGAAAGAGCATAGTTAGGTGGGTGAGAAATTGGCTACAGGAAAGATGTCAGAAAGTGGTAGTAAACCGCATCACGTTAGGATAGTGACGGGAATACCGTGAATACCATTACAGTGACAAAATCAGCAGTTCACTGCAATGGTCCTCAGTATTCCCAATACTGCTGTCTCTGGGAATATCGCCCCCTTCCCGAATCAACTCTGACTCAGAGTTGATTATCTATAGTGCGGGGGTGCAGTGGGCAAAGCCCCCCTCAAAAAACACTTGCTTTCCTAGATGGCACAATGCTGACTGTTGGCATTGTGCCATCGCTGTAATGGCCTTCGACACAATTCATTTTGTTGCGGCATGGTGGAACCATAGTAAATGGGGTATAGACAGGGAGGGGGGAACTAGTGGGGTTTCCCGGTCTTGGGACTGGTGCTTTATAACATATTCATTAGTGACATTGGTGTAGGCATTCAGAACAAGATTGACCTCTTTGCAGATGACACTAAACTAGGGGGTAGGGTTGACAGTGCAGAGGTGGTGAAGTACCTGAAAAAAAGACCTACAGAGATTAGAAAAATGGTCCAGTATCTGGCAGCTTAAGTTTAATGCAAAGAAATGTAACGTAATGCATCTAGGAAAAGGGAACTCAAGGGTAGAATATTGGCTTAATGGAGTCCGACTAAGTGTCTCATACGAAGAAAAGGAGCTAGCGTTCATCATAAGTGATACACTGAAGCAGGCTAGCCAGTGCAACAATGCCTACAGTAAGTCAAATAAAATGCTGGGGTGTATAGGTAGAGGATTTGACAGCAGGGAGGTGATCCTCCCACTGTATAGGTCACTGGTGAGGCCCCACTTTGAGTATTGTGTCCAGTTCTGGAGGCCTCACCTATAGAAAGACGGGGAAAGAGTGGAGGTTGTGCAGAAGAGGGCAACTAAGATAGTTCAGGGCCTACAGGGGCTCTTGTATGAGGTCCACCAACAGTCACTAAACTTGTATTCTCTGGAAAGTAGAAGACAGAGGGGGAATATGATCGAGACATTCAAGTTTCTGAGGGGCTTTAATAAAATACCCTACACTGAACTTTTAACATGGTAGCTGGCCTAGCCACTAGAGGATATGAATGGAAGCTTTGGAGTGGAAGCTGCAAAAGGGATATGAGGAAGCACCACTTTTTTGAGAGGGTCATTGAGCCATGGAACAGACTGCCTGATGAGGTGGTGGGATCAAGGACCGTGGCTGCTTTCAAGAGGGGGTGGGATAGGGATAGGTCCCACAGAAGCATAGAGGATATTGGAATCAGGTTGGGGACTAAGTCCCAGGACCAATAGAAAGTCTGAGAAACCCAGGGACAGACTTGATGGACAAACAGTCTCCTTCTACCATCATTTTCTATGTTTCTCTGTTTCTATGTGCCTCCCCAATAAGAGGAGGTAATCTACAGGATCTTCTTTACAAACAGAAACTAAATGGATAGTTATATATACTCCAAAAAACCTGCAGGTTTCAATGAGGAAGTAGATTATAGTTCTTACTTGAAGATTAACACTTGCTACCTATCTGAATTTGGATACTATCATGGTTTTAATTGTGGAAAGGCTAATCTGAATGGTTTAACTTTTTAACCTTTATTTGTGCACTATTTACAAATATTATTTTTGTACTATGATTTGGGGTTGAACATGGGTTCTGCCTTTTGCACTCCCCCCCCTTTATATAAATGAAGTTAAGAATCATTGGTAAGGAGTTACCTTTATAAAATGTACAAGAATGCACCATTTTAAATGACTTGATCCATATAATCAAAGGAAAATCTCATTTTTGCAGATTCACATTTTTTCTTTTCTACAAATTCAATAGAGTACAATTTCAATGCAGTAAAGGTATAATCTGATATAGATATGCATTTTTAGTAGTGCATTAATTGTACAACTACATAGAATAACTTTAAGTGTGGGTTTAAAAGGAGATCTGTCTGTCTTTCCTGAGAGACATACCCCTAAGAAAGACCCACATGATTGAAGTGCCTTTGCTGTGGAGTCAGTGTCTTTTATGTCTTGAATAAACCTTTTGATAATATTGAGTGTTCTCAGTGTTCTTCTAGAGTGTCATTCACTTTTTTTATTTTTTTTATTTTATTTTAGTCTTTGATAACCGGGTTAGGCCCACTAGGCATAAGTGCCTGTTTTCAGGGGTGACCTGGGACAACTGGGCAGTTGAGTGACTTGCTTAGAGTCACACAGTATGTAAGTGCAGGTTGTGAGAATCAAACTCAGGTCTGGTCTGTTGGAAATATCAAGCTTGTTCACACTTGTTCCTCTAACCTCTTGGCTGTACTGCCAGCCAATTTTGCATTTTGTTTGTCAACATACCAAGAAAGCGATCTACCATGCCCACTCCCTGCTGTTTAAGAGCAGTGAATGTGTACAGTATTTTATGCAAAGATGTGCTAAATTAAATGGGTTCCCTTCCCAGGGTACCCTGTAATTCCAATGATAGGAATACATTTGTTCAAGCGTATACCTTGTGGTCTTTATGCTCACTGCCTCAGGTGGTAGGCTCTTCTGTAGGCTTACTGTTGTCTGGGAGAAAAAGACTCCTATTACCCTTGTATGTACCCCCTCTGAGCATCAAGGCATGATCTAATGTCTTGCTGGAGGGCACCAGATCAAACATCCCTTAGTTCAATCTTGTTAGTGCCCTGGATTAAAGTATGTAGAAAAATAAGGTCATGTCCCATCTCAGCCACCTTTTATCTGCAGTTAACATGTATTCGTCATTAAGAATTTGTTGAATGGAAGATGTTGTTTCAAGGTGCAGCATGAAGGAGGACGTGCTCTCCTCAAAGCTTTTGTACCCCATACTCCAAATCATTTTGGTAGTCCTGCATCAATGGCCTGTTATCTGTTGTTGTAATGAGTACTGTACACTAGATGGGGCCTGATCAGACCCTTGTATAGAGATGCTGTGAAGTGTTAATGTACAGGTGAAGGTCAAAGTGACTGACTTACAGTAGCCCTCATGAATCACTTTGCGAATCTGGCCCAATATCTGAGGCAACTTCATTTTCTCTTTGTGGCTATTTTGCACCTGGAATCATTTTGTGCATTTGGCCCATTTTTCTGGGGCAACTTCATCTTCTCTTTCTGGCTACTTCATATCTGCACTTCACCTGCATACTTTGCTATAAACTCAGCTTATAATGCAACATTGGATGAAGTGCTCTCAGACAACGGCTACTGGTAAACAAGTGCATGTAGGTTATATGCAGAAGCTCTTGCGGTTCTGTGAACAGTTTGTGCTTCACTTTCTTTCTGCAGTCTGTGTGAAAGTGTGGTAGTGGACAGATCTGCTCCTTTTGGATCCTTATAAAAACAACTTTTGCTAATTTTTTTCTGGTATTTAAGGCAGCTTTGTTTTCATTTAGAAGATGTGTAGGACTGTTTTAGTGGTCTTTTAGGTCTTGTTTTCTTTATGATCTGTGCTTTAAGGGGAGCAACTATAGCTGTACACAATTATGTGTCACTCTATAAAGCAGCTATTAACCTAAATGCCTTGTAATAACAAAAAGTTGTAAAAACCAAAAAAAGTCTGGACATACAGTACATGGAAGATATAATGTCATTCCTGTGCTCGGTTCAGCCTCCATTTTGCCTCACTGATGGCTCCACAGGCCATGTATTGACACGAAGTAAGTGCCAGACAGGCGATTGTCTTTGTCCCAGATTCTCCTTTTCCCTCACAAAACACAGAGACCATTGTTTGTTGCTGTGCTCAGATTGGCAATTAATTTATTTATATTCATAAATCCATATTCCATTTTCCATTTGTTTATTATCATATTTCCATAATTTTCATTTATTTCCATCCATATATTACTCTCTGATTATCCATCCCCCAGGCAAAAACCTGGGTGCCTTCTTCTTCTCCTTTTCTGTTAGGTAATGGTGAAAACTGAGACCGCTTTCTCCATCATCTTCTTCCTCCTCTTGTGTTATTCCTTTTTTCTTCTCCCCTCCCGTCCTCCCCCCTCCATTTTTTTCCCCTGCCATCCACCTTGGCAGTCCATCGCCATATTATCATCTGCCATCCACTTTTTGGTGGTCCCAAAGCATTTTATCACCTGCCATCCACCTTTGACAGTCCATAACCATATTATCACCTGCCATTCACCTTTGGCAGTCCACTGTCCTACCGGATGCATCTGTCATCCACCTTGACAGACCCACCATACAGCCCCAAATTGACTGTCTTTCCCTTGTACTCCGTCTAGTAGGGTGGGTGGGAGGAATCAAAATTCCAGCAAAAAGTGGCTGAGGCCTCCTTGTGCTGTCCCTTATGTACCTCCCTTCTCCTCTCCCTTTCCTGCTACCTGCCCATTGTTCTGCCCCTTGGCCCCTCCCCTTCCTTCTCCCCTCCCCTTCTGAGAATAACCATTCCCTAAGGGAGGGAAGGGGTGCACCAGGACAACATGATCTGCCCCTTAAAGGGCAAACTCCATTGTCCCAGATTCTCCCCTTTTCCCTCACAAAAACACAGAGACCATTGTTTGTTGTGCTCAGATTGGCAATTAATGTATTTATATTCATAAATCCATATTCCATTTTCCATTTCTTTATTATCATATTTCCATAATTTTCATTTATTTCCATCCATATATCACTCTCTGATTATCCATCCCCCAGGCGAAAACCTGGGTGCCTTCTTCTCCTTTTCTGTTAGGTAACAGTGAAAACTGAGACCGCTTTCTCCTTCATCTTCTTCCTCCTCTTGTGTTATTCCTTTTTTCTTCCCCTCTCCCGTCCCCCCCCCTTTTCCCCACTAGCCAGTCTCCTGCTTGCATTGGATGACAGGCTTCCAACTTAGGGTATCACTCTCCCTTACCTCAGGGATGAAACTTCCTTTCCCTCTTTTTTTTTTTATTTACCAGCTTTTGTCTGTTTCCTCCATTCCTCTATGAAATCTATTGTTTCCATATTGAACATGTCTATTGCTATATCTGTCAAGTGTACCCCATCTGACCTGTAGAAGTCATCCACCTATTCTTCTACTCTCCTAATATCACCTGTCCTCCCATCTGCCTTATCAATGTCCCCACCCGTCTCATTCATCTTTCTCCTGTCCTCTCCACCACCCTATGGCTGTGTTCCTGTCTCTATACCCTTCATGGTATCATATCCAACCAGGCAAAAGGCATACTTGAGTCACCACTGTCTTATTGCCACTAGGTCCCTCTTTATCTGTAAATATGTGTGCACCCATGGTCTGCCTGCCAGGCTGTTTCCCCTAGGTGTATAATGATTAGGTCTGGACTGGGTCGATGTCCCCTGAGTTCTTTCAAAGCGGGCAGAAGCTGTGCCCATCTTATCCCCCGTAGGCCGTGCCATACCAACCTACACTGTCTTACATCCTGGTACAATTGTTTTCCCCCAGCTTTTTCTCTGCTCTCTTACCAGCCCAGTAAATATAGGAATGGCCACAGATCCAGACTCTGTGCTCCTCTCTACCTATGGGGTGCAAAGAAATTTAATTAATTTACATATACTCAGTGCCCTCATTGTATTATCCACCCTGCCTTATTTATTTTTATTTTTTATTTGTTTACTCCAGTGTTCTGATATATCTTTTATAGCTGGCTGACCGCCAGTGCCCTTTTCAAAATGCACTTCATGGGTTCACCCATTGCTGCCCACTGTGAGGCTGCCCCAATATGTAGGGAACAGGATGAGTAATTAGCTGGGTCCTCCCCAGAAAACCCATGCCCTTTTTCAGCACTGCTCTAATTTGATAGCCATTGACCCTTTTTCCATCACCATGCATGAATAGCTTCCTCGTCCTGGTTACCTGTTCTGCAGCGAAAACCCACAGGTCTGCACTGGGCATATCGCAATCTCTGACCACCCTCTCAGTGTTATCGTGCACCCTTGCCCTTTTTGGTCAGCCTTTGACCTTCTTAGCTTGATCTGTATTTCTCTTGTCCCCCAACTCACATCCTCCCATTCCACACCTCCTTCCTTGTCATTTTTTCCATGGTCTACCACCTCACTTACTCTCATAGCCCCTGCAAACATTATCACATAAATTGTGTGAAATAGCTGGGCCTCCTCCTTTGATTTGCATATTGCAGGGAGCACCTCTTTTAGCTTTATTAGCCACTGCTCCCCTATTGGCCTCCTATTATCCCCTGGCCCTCTTTTCAACCTGCCCCAGCCTTGCATTATCCTTCTGATGAGCATTGATTTTGTTGGGTCATTCCCATCTTTCAGGCTGCAGATCACACTGATCCCTGCCAGATAAACCGCCATTGTGGCGTGAGCAGTCCCTTTCTGCCATTGTTCCACCGTGAACATTCCCAACTGTTCCTTCGTGAGTGGCCCACTTACCTCCATCTGGTGGTCTGCCCTGAATGTTTGAAAAACCCTCCAGGCCCCATCGTAGGCCCTCAGAGTCCGAGACGCCCATGAGCTGCGAAACAGCAGTTCTGCGCCTTCCTGCCAACATCCCAGATGTTTGTTGGTATGGGCATTTTTTGTTCTTCTGCTGCTGGTGCCAGCTTCTGAAAATGGTCCAGCTGCAGATGGGAAAGGCTGTCAGCCAGGTATTATGTACCCCTTCTATGTGTTTTGCTCTGAAAGACGTGTTCAGCTGAAAAGCCCTTAAAGCGAACTAGTCGTACTACCTGCATGACTGTATCCGACCTGGCTCCCTTGTTGTTCAGTACATCAACCACTGCTCTATTGTCACACCAAAATGTCACCTTCTGATCCCGTAATTCCTCCCCCCAAACCAAAGTGCATGCCCATATGGGCACGATCTCCAGTAGTGTTATATCTCTCACTTTCCCGTCCCTCACCCAACTGGCCAGCCATGGTTCTGCAAACCACCTGCCCCTCAGGTAACCCCCCCATGCCCAGTCCTCCAGCCGCATCTGTGAAGAGGTCCATGTCTGTGTTGTACAGCCACTCCTCCTGCCAAAACAAACACCCATTGTAATCCTTCCAGAATTCCTCCCATACACTAAAATCCTCCCTGACACCTTGAGTCAGATCAACCAGTGATGTGGTTTTGTGACCCCTGCTGTAGCTCTGGCCAATTTCCTTGTGAATGCCCTTCCTGGTCCTATGGCCATGCTGCAAATTCAGGTGCTCCAGTACCTGCTGAATCAATTTTAGTTGTACCCATCTCCTGCTGGCATGTACCGGATTAGTTTCTTCAACCTCCTTACTTTTTGTCCGGTAACCTGAATACTTCGCTCTGTGGCATCTGTCTCTGTCGAGGAATTCCATAACCTTGCTGGGCCCCTCTGTTTTTCTGGTGCCAATGTGACTCCCAGCTCCCAGCACAATTCCTGAAACTTACCCAGCATCCTCTGTGTCTCCCTTTCGCCCTTCCCTATGAGGAGAAAGTCATCCAGGTAATGGATGGCTGACCTATAGCCTGTTTTTCTTGGAATATCCACTGCAAACATGTGCTGAACATCTCAAATGTCGACATGCTGTGGAACGCCCATTGGCATTGCCTTTCGAAATGATACTGCCCCTCACTTTTAAAACCCAAGAGATCCCAGTATTCCCTCCTTACTGGAAGCAGTCTGAAGGTGGACTTGATGTCCGTTTTTGCCATCCATGCATCCCCTGTGGCCAGGATTATCTGGACTGTGTCTTTGAGTGTCACGTATGTCGCCCTACTATGTTCCTCCCTGATAAAGTCATTCACCGACTCCCCTTCTGGATAAGACAAGCGGTGTATCACCCTGTTTTCCCCTTCTTGTTTCCTGGGTACCAAACCCAAAGGTTATATCCGCATGTTTTTCAGTGGGGGGTGTCAAATGGACCCTCCATCCTGCCTGCTGCTTTCTCTTTCTCAATCTTCTGCCTTAACATTTCCTCTTTCTCTTTTACAGACCCCAGGTTGCTTGCCTCCCTTGCTTGCCTGGGTCCCTTAGACTGCTAATGAAAACCCTGTGTCAAAACCACATAAAATCATATCCACACTTGTGTCCAGATATCTGTCCAGGCAAACTGTCCATGCTGCTAGGTTGATGGGGTTCTGGCCATACCAAACTGCTCCTTGTTGTGCCAGCTGTCCCCTCCTGAACCCTCCTTCCCTCTTGTCTAACCTCCTTGCTTCCAGTGGTTCTGACCCCCACTCCCATTCCCCTGCCCCTCCTTCCCTTGTTCCATGTTTCCTCCCTAAACCCCTGGCCATCCCAAAAACTGTTGGCCTGATCCTTGCCCCCATGCCCTTGTGCTCCTGTATCCCTGTTGTTCTGCAATTGCTTGCTGTTGCCCCCTCTGCATTTTGAACAGGCATGTTGAAAATGACACTGAGGCCATGAGCAGAAAGCCCTGTTATAAGCCCAGCAGCCTCTCTGTGGCATAACCCTTTTGCCCCACCCACTCGGTGTGGACTGATCTGTTTCATAATCCATCAATAAGTCTATTTGCTTGGTGTCCCATCTTACATCCCGAATGTTGCCATTCTCTGCCGAAAATATTCATCTGAGTATATCCATCCTACCCCACCTTTTGCTTTTGCTCTCTGTATAATCAATGAATAGGTAATGAGTGGAATGCCTAGCTCCGGCCTCCTTTCCAGAATGATGGCTGAAAAGTGGCAAAACCTAGAAAACACCCATCCCAAGTCTTCCCTTTCGTGAACTTGTCGTCCTCTTTTTTTCCCCTAGGAGCACTATGGCTGCTGCCATCTCACTCTTATCTATACTCTCATTTTCTTCATATTTTGCTGCCACCTCCTGGCTCACCAAAGCGAATACTGTATATCCACATATTCCGCTCTCCATTATTTTTCTTTCATGGCCAAGGGCACGTGCTCGCCTATTCTCATCCCTGGCGCATCTATCTCTCTTGTACCTTTTCCTCTCTTTCCACTCCCTTTACAGTCTCCCAGTACCTCCTTTCCTGTCCTAATTTCTGCCAGGGTAGATTCCATTGCCCTAGCCCCTGTCTCTAGGGCGCCACAATTTACCCTATATATTCTTTTTATACTATCCCCTACTGCACTGGATGTGTTACCTGTACCCTTGTCCTGGTTGAGCTGCCTGGAGTCCTCCAAAGGTCCCTTGCTTCTTCCTGTGATTGAGGTGGAGGTGGAGGTGATCTGCTGAGGTCTGCAGGCAGGATCTCCTATCCTGGGCTTCGTGTCCAGGTCCCTCTGGGGATTCCCTTGAGCTGAGGTGATTACTGGTGTCACCAGGTCTACCGGCAGCGGGGTACTGGATCGACTGCCTTGGCAGGTCCTGCTATCACCAGTGCTACCCTAGAGGGATTGCGTAGCCCTTCAGCTGGCCTCTTCTCCTTGTCTCCTCTTTCCGTACCTGCTTTCTCTTCTCTCGGCTTCCCCAGTTCCTCCCCTCCACCAGTTCCCACATTTTGTTTGCTTTTTCTGCTAATTCAATTATAGCCTTGTAAGTGGCTTCCTTTGATGGCCTGCTCTTCTTGGGTGCCATGTTCATCTTAACTTTTCTCTGTGAAGACAACTACAGGAAAAGAAAAAAACAGGGCTATACATCTCTCTGTACCTCCCCATGCATCTTTCTCCTGTCCGTTGCACCCCCATCATGCAAAACCAGACAGGCCCAACCGTAGAATAAGGAAAACAGGGTTAGTTGCATATGTGTATCTGTTGCAGCACCCTCCCTCTGTCCCCCGCCCCTCCCATAAGCCACAAAAACCGGGCCCCCAAAGAGCCCCTGTCTTACTCGCCAGGTCGCCCAGGCCCTTGGCTGTTTCTCACCATGCCCATCGTGGGAGGCCTGACCCTCGTTGGTCCTTCTCTCCCTTTATGTCTCTTCCTCGGACCCTAACTATGGGGAGGCCAGCCTAGGACCCAGGACCCTGGGTGTTCATGCACCCCTTCTATCCCTACCTTATCCCCTGCACCATCGGAGAACATTTAGACCTTCTGCTATGTCCTCCCCTCGCCCTTTGTTTCTTTCTGGAAAAATTGTTTTTTTTTTTAATTTAGTCTGACCGAGGCCATGCTGCCAGACTCCCCCAGCTCCTCAAGGTGAACTCACCACATGGCCACTTTCTTTCAATCCTGCCTCTGCATGAAGAAAAGGCCCCAGACACAACAACCCTCCACCCCAATGGGTGGGGCCTAGCATTACCAGCGGTCACCTAGCGTGTATGACATCATCCTGAGGTCACCAGTCATGTGCGACATCATGACACATGTCCAGCACCATGCACGCTCTCTCCTCTGCTTCCTAGGCCTTCCTCAGGCCTGATATTCATGCTTTCAGACAAAAGGAAAGGAAAAAACAAGCCACCTACCAAACCAAACCCCCCAAAAGCCATCCGCCCGCATCAAACTTGGGCCCCCCTTCTTTTGTTTTTTACAGTGCAGTCATGATCCTGTTACGCCCTAAGTCTAGCTAGCCTCCGCTTTCCTTGTTGCCACTGCAAGCTTCAAAAAAACTGCCCCTGGCAGCCATAATCAGTCGCCTTGCCACACAGCTATCTTTCCTGGCTAGGACCTGCCTCAGCCCCCCCCCAGCCTTGCAACCTTGTACTCCTTGTTCTCGGCCATGGAATTCCGAATGGCCATTCACCACCAACAGAGCCCAAAAACTGAAAAACAAGGGGTTTTCACTATCCCTAAGCGGCGTGTAACATCACACCATGTGTTCCAGGATCACACTCGTTCTTCCAGCACCTTATCTCTTCATGGCCCCCAACTGCCCCTCAGATCTTAGCATTATCCACAAAACACCACAGTAGTCCTCTATTTATTAGCAGGAGCTCTCCAGCCACCCCACCATGGCGAGCGACGTCACGACACACACCCTGTGCCTCAGGCCTGCTATTCAAACTGCCAGGTGTCCCAATGCACCACTATCCCCACCTCTAAAGCCTCAAACAAGGAAAAAGAGGGGTTTGTCTACACTCCCATGGTGTGCCCCGCTTCACCACGTGGTCTGCTCTCACTCGTTCGCCCCCCATCACTTCCTGGCCTCTTCCTGGCCTATTGTCCCCCCTGACATCCCCCAAAGGTGACCTACCGCCACAAAGACACAGAAAAACTTGATGACCATACCACAAACGGCGTGTGACGCCATGCCATGTGGCCTCAGCTTGATGCTTTCTCTCTCCTTGTCTAAAGGAGCTCCTCCAAGTCTACAGCTTTCCCAATCAGCCAAAACAGTTCATAAGACCAAACAAGGCAGCAAACAAATACAAAACTTCCACAATGAACTCCCATGTGGTGTGCAAAGCTAGATTTCCACTGTAGGATTCAAAAGCACAATCTATTGACTCACAGAGAAACCCCAACCTCCTGCACCACATGACCCTGGCCATTCAGGGTCCTATATTTTGCTCTGATATCAATTGCAAGCTGTTTTCTCTGAAATCTGCCCATCTCTATATATCAGTAAATCATCCTGTAAATCAGTAAATCAAATGTTAGTTTTCTTACCTCTCCTTCCCTGATATAGCAAACCTCAAAAATTTTTCTTGCCAATCTGATGTGCTGCAGTTTGATGTAAATCAAAATTCTAGCAAAAGTGGCTGAGACCCCCATGTGCTGTCCCTATGTACCTCCCTTCTCCCTCCTTCCTGCTACCTCCCCAATGTTCTGGCTCTTGGCCCCTCCTCTTCCTTCTCCCCTCACTTCTAGCACAAGAATTCCTAAAGAAGGCTAAGAACAGCTAATATTTTTCAAGTCAAACTACCTCTGGCTGAAGCTGCAATACTGAACATAGGATTTGGTAAGAAAGTGAGTTGTGCTCACAACAGAGGGAGGTGAACCTTACAATTGTCTTTGGTTTGTAGCAGATATTCTGCAGGTGGAGGCTACTTTAACTGAAAGGTGAAATAAGGAACTTAGAATTATCAGGAAAAGACAGTCTTTGTTACAATTCTTAAGATTTTCGGTTCAGGAAGAGTTTAAACCTTGGGCTATGAAATTGTCATAAATCGAAATAAGTTCAGGTACATGTTGTGTATTTTACCCAGACAAGTGCCTTAGGGGTGGAAACTGTTTTGTGTTTATCTTTGTGTGCCTAAAAGGAAATTCCAGACTTTAGCAGGAAGTACTTACGTCATAGCTACTTATCAGTCGATAGCTTTGGTAACAGACCTGAGAACAATAGTATTATAAGCAAGTGTTTTATAGCAAACTCATCAAAACAGCTAATATTTTTCAAGTCAAACTACCTCTGGCTGGAAGCTGCAAAACTGAACATAGGATTTGCAAGAAAGTGAGTTGTGCTTACAACAGAGACAGGTGAACCTTACACTTGTCTTTGGTTTGTAGCAGATATTCTGCAGGTGGAGGCTACTTCTAACTGAAAGGTGAAATAAGGAACTTAGAATTATCAGGAAAAGACAGCCTTTGTTACAATTCTTAAGATTTTCAGTGCAGGAAGAGTTTAAAGCACAGCTGACTTATGTTGGGGCTGACTGCTTTCAGAGCACAAACCACCAGGCTGTTTTGAGGCTGGGGAGGTTTTATCTGTGTCTGACTTGGATGTCTGGATTTTTCTCTGCTTGATTAGCAGGGTATTTTCTCTGTCAAATTGTTGTGTAGGGTATCTTGCTGACAGGAAGGCACTCATTGCAGCGGTGGGTCAGAGCTCTTAGCTGATTGTTTTGTGAGGCACACCCAGTCAGTTGTTCCACTCCACAATCCATACACCATTCTGGGGGGCATAGCTCCCCTATGGATGCACTTGCAGAGAGAATAAGGAGGCTGAGGACAACTGTCACAGGAGGCCTACAGGAAGGAGACATAGGACACCACAAGGAAGGAAGCAGTTCCTGGTGGGGACCCAATTATTAGGGATAGAACTGGGGGGAGCAGGGAAAACTGAAGTAAGGTGCCTGCCTGGTGCCATGGCTTGGAGGGAGAGGAAGCACATCCTCAGGATCACAAGAACAGCTGTACGGGAGTCTGAACTGGATGTCATTGTCCACCTAGGGACAAATGACTTGGCTCAACATGAGATTAGAGCAGTGCAGAAGGACTTTGTAGAATTGGGGAGGGGCCTAAGACAAGTAGCGCACACAGTATCCTTCTCAGAGGTGCTGCCTGTCAATGGCATGAGTGAGGCGAGGGTACTTTGCACCATACAGTAGAATGAATGGTTGAAAAATGGTGTGGAGAACAGGGTTTTGGTTTCATTGGGGACTGGATTCGACCTGAGGGACACCAGCCTATACTGGCAGGATGGTCTGCATCTGTCCAGGAAGGAACAAGTCTTTTGAGCAATCAGTTTAAATGCTTCATTGGCAAGCTTTTAAACTAGTCAAGAGGAGAGCACTGATATGCAGCAGGAAAATCCCAGCCTCTCCTACAAAACAGGGTACTAAATGAGAAAAGACCGAGGCAGAAAGATCAGTGGGGATGCTGCAACAGAAGGTAAAGCCATCAAAAATGGAGAGCAATGAGTACCAATGTCCATAGTCTGAGTAACAAGCTTCCTGAATTAGTGGCCTTGATGGAGGAGGACCATCTAGACATCATGGCAGTCACAGAAACATGGTACACACAAAACCATGACTGGGACATAAATATACCAGGATACACTATCTACAGGAGGGACAAGGAAGGTAAAAGAGGAGGAGGAGTAGCTCTTTACATAAGGGAAGGAATCAAAGCAACAGAACAAATGGGAAAACAGGGAGGAGAAGAAGCACTGTGGGTAAATTTGAGACCGGCAATAGAACCACAATCTGCACAGGGTTGTATACAGACCCCTTCTCAGAGGGAGGAAATGGACAAGGAAATGATAGAAAGTATACTTAGAGTGGCAGAAGAAGGGAAGATATTGCTAATGGGTGATCTGAATATGCCAGATGTTAACTGGAGTGCAGTTGTGGCAGCCACTTTGAAGAGTGGGGTTATCCTAGATGCCCTACAGGGGGCATGCCTTAGACAACTAGTATTGGAGCCCACTCGAGAGGGAGCAATCATAGACCTGGTTCTCTCAAATGGAGATGAAGAGAGGATCACAGATGTAAAAGTGGGTAGCCATCTGGGAACTAGCGACCATCGAACAGTATGGTTCACAATAAACACAGCAATAGATTCAAGTCATACAAAGGCAAAAGTACTGGACTTTAGGAGGGCTGACTTTGCCAAAATGGGTGAGTGCCTAAGGAATGCACTAGCAAATAGGCAGGAAAGAGGGTGGAAGAACAATGGGGAATAATAAAACTGCCATTACAGAGGTAACAAGCCTTTGTGTGAAGCAAACAAATGAAATGATGTAAGAAACCACTATGGTTCTCAAAGGAAGTGGCAGTGAAGGTTCAAGAGAAAAGAAAACATTCAGGAAGTACAAGGAATCACAGAAGGAGCAGGACAGAGAACTGTATCAGTTAAAGCAAAAGGAAGCCGGGAAGGCAGTCAGAACAGCAAAGGCCCAAACCGAGGAAAAGATAGCCAACTCGGTTAAGAAGGGGGATAAAACCTTTTATAGGTACATCAGGGAGCAAAGGAAGACCAAGGGAGGGATAATGAGGCTTAATAAAGGGGAGGGAGGGTGGAAAGAGGGTGACTGTGAAAAGGCAGAGATACTAAACAAATATTTTTGCTCAGTATTTACAAAGGAAGAGGGAGAGGTACCTAAAACAAACAGTAGAAACACTCTGGATACAGAAGTTGATACCAGCCCATTTACAGAAGAAAGGGTTCTGAAAGAACTCTTAAAACTGAAGGTGGACAAAGCAATGGGGCCTGATGGGATTCAACCCAGAATTCTAAAAGAACTATGGGTAGCACTAGTGACACCACTGACTACCCTCTTTAACAAATCATGGGAGGATGGGGTGGTACCCGAGGACTGGAGGAGGGCAGATGTGATTCCCCTTCTCAAAAGTGGGAGCAAGTCAGAAGCAGGAAACTACAAACCTGTTAGTTTAACCTCAGTGGTAGGGAAAATGATGGAATCACTTCTGAAGGAAAGAATTGTCAAGTATCTAGAGGCCAGAGGGGCACAGGACCCAAAGCAGCATGGATTCACAGTGGGAAGGTCATGCCAGATTAATCTGATAGATTTCTTTGACTTGGTGACCAAAATAGTAGATCAGTGAGGGGCTGTGGACATGGCCTACCTAGACTTTAGCAAAGGATTTGACACAGTCCCACACAAAAGATTAATATACAAGTTAGCCAGCCTGGGAGTGGGTCCCAAGATGACAGCCTGAGTAAAGAATTGGCTGGAGAATAGGACACAGAGAGTAATAGTAAATGGAGTCCACTCTGAAGAAAGAGGGGTTACTAGTGCGGTACCGCAGGGTTCAGTATTAGGAACGGTCCTCTTCAATGTCTTTATAAGCGACATTGCAGAGGGACAGGAAGGAAAAGTATGTCTCTTTGCAGATGACACAAAGATCTGCAACAGAGTTGATGCACAAGGTGGAGTGGAAAGGATGAGAAGGAACTTGGCAAGGTTAGAGGAATGGTCAAATGTATAGCAGCTTAGATTCAATGCTAAGAAGTGCAAGGCAATGCACCTGGGAAACAAAAACCCAGGGGAAGAGTACACAATGGGGGTGAGATACTAACAACAACAAAAATGGAAAGGGACCTAGGGGTAGTCATAACAGATGACCTAAAGTTGGGCAAGCAATGTGAGAGGGTAGCAAGGAGGGCTGGGGGGATACTGGGATGCATAGGGAGAGGCACTACCAGTAGAAAACAGGAAGTTATTATCCATCTGTACAGACAGCTGGTCAGACCCTATCTGGAGTACTGTGTGCAGTTCTGGAAACCCAATCTCCACAAAGTCATAGACAGGATGGAAGCTGTCAAGACGAGGGCAACTAAAATGGTGCAGGATCTGCACCAGAAGACATATGAAGAGAGACTTAAGGAGCTTAATATGTATAGCCTCAAGGAAAGGAGGGAGAGTGGGGACATGATAGAAACTTTCAAGTACCTCAAGGGAATCAACAAAGTCCAAGAGGGTAGCATCTTTCAAAAAAAGGGGTGTGCAAGAACAAGGGGGCACAATTTGAAGATGGGGAGGGTGGCTCAGAGGTAATTTAAGGAAGTATTTTTTCACAGAGAGGGTTGTGGATGCATGAGATGGCCTTCCGGAGGAGGTTGTGGAGTCAAAAACAGTGGTGGAATTCAAGCATGCATGGGACAGTCATAAGGCAATTCTACAGGGTGGGGGCAGGAAGACGTAGGCTGCTGGTTAACTAGGATCTGCAGCTTATCCATTAGGTAGGGAAATGGGCAGACTAGGTGGGCCAAGTGGTCCTTATCTACTGTCAAATTCTATGTTTCTATGTTTCTAAGGGAAGGGGTGCACCAGGACAACATGGTCTGCCCCTTAAAGGGCAAACTCCATTATCTCTGTCTTATTTTCATACTGTCTTTCCCCACTCTGTGGCTGTTTCTCATTACATGTTTCCCCTTGCCGGCATTGCCTCCACTTCCTCTGTAAGTTCTTGTTCCACACTCTCTTCTTTGTATTTTTTTTGCTGTTGTCCCTTGCCCTGCCCTCTTTTTCCATAATGGATTTGTTTGCTTTGTCTGTACTTTCATCCCCTTTCTTAATGTCAATCGATGTTGCTGTTGAACTGAAATGCACTCTGACCAACTTTAACTCCCTTAGTCAGAGTGCCACATGCTCTATCTATGGCTTTCTGATTTGTGGGTTCCTCACTTTCTCCTGAAGCAAAAAGGATAAACTCTGCACCAATTTTTCAGCTTCCTCCAGTTTCACTTATTTGTCACAACACAAGGAAATCCATATAACATTTTGTAACCCCTCACTACTTCGTCAGTCCCAAGCTGTGTTACTTACATTTAAAACACATATACACACTATTACTACTAGTTCTAATTCAAGTGTTTTGCAAAACTTAATGCTACCACCACCACTCTTATTGTGTGAATTACCAAGTTTTCCTTACACAGAAATCATAGTATCCATGTATTCAAAAGGGTCTACCCCAAGACATCACCTTGATATAGTATCATTTTTTTTGTATTTCTTTTTATTTAGCAGATGTGACCACAAGTCTAGTACAGTCAACTTTGTTGACTTACAACAGCTAAATTGTTTACAGTACATGTATATATGATTGATAGATTTAATTACAAGCCATTGTGTCTGAATAAAGTAACTCTTTTACAATATGACTGAGCTTGTTATTTCACAATCATTCCAGCCCCCTCTGTACTATGTATTAAATGATCATTTGCTGTGGCAACAGCTATTATTGCAAACGTGAAGGTTGACCCTGTACATTTGCTCAGAACTAAAATTCCTCAGGCAACTGAAAACTCATTCTAAATGACACATCAAGGAATGAAATCAGGGTCGTGTCTAGATATATAGAACACCCATGGCCTCTAGAACACCTCATTCACAGGGATTTTGTTATGTAGTTTGGCCTCGAGAGATTCCATATAGTAAATACTGGAAACCACCCCCCTCCAGTCTTTAATAGTAGGAATGTCTGGTGGCATCCATCTTCTTGTTATAGGGTTTTTTGATGCCAGAATATAAATAGGTAACAAAGCTCGGTGCCAAGATGGTCGATGGAGGGGAAATATAGCCAATAAAATCATCTCAGCAGTTAACTCTATTATCACACCCAGACAATCTGATATCTCTTGTTGTAGTATACACCAGTAAGGTGTCAAACATGGACACATCCAAAAAATATGATCAGCATGTGAACACATACAATTCCTCCAACACCTACCATATAAGAAGGAGGTACTTAGTGAGGATAGCCAGAGAGAACAAAAACCTGACTCGACTTTTCCATGTGAATTCATGCCATATAGTAGAATGAGTTATCCTGCAGGCCAATGGGGAAGCTTGCAACCAATCCTGTTCTGACATTTCTATTTCAAGATCCCTACACCAGCTCTTTAAAATGAAGAGTGGTGAATCACCCATCCTTCCCAAAGGATCTGGTATAAATATCCGCCTGGTGTCCCCATGAATGGCCAGTCATGGTGTCCTCAAGGTATTTCCAAAACATTGGATAGGATCTGGCTGTTTAGGCACTACATCCCTCTATTTCAGATGGTAATTTTTGACCTGATCTATCTGTAAAGATCACTATTAGATAATCCATAAGTTGTTTGAAGGGTTTCAAATGAAACAATACCCTGCCGAGAAAGAAACTGCCTGAAAATTGGAGTCCCACCCTCCTCCATTTTGCAAAAGCGTGGTCTGTAGAAGCAGGAAAAACGTAACTATCCTCTGAGACTAACGTGCAAAAAGAAAAAATTCTCTGAAGCCCTGATGCCTTTTCAACCTATACCACTGTGTTAAGATTTGGGCAGTAATGGTGCAAAATCTCTGCAAACAAGGAATTTTAGTTACTGAGGCTAAGGTTATCCTTGTTAAATCATATAGATCATTTATTGTGAATTCCAGATCCTTCCAGGGTGCTTCAAAGTTTCAGCCAACCAAAGGGACATTATTTTAAAGAAAGCTGCAAGAGCATAACATTTCAGCTTAGGTAAGTTGACTCCACCCTGTGAAAGCAGGAGCTGCAGCAAGGACATCCTAATCTGAGGTCTCTGGTCATGCCAGATAAAGTTGGAAATTATTTTATCCCACTATTTAAAGTAAAAGGTGGAGGGAAAAGTAGGGATATTCTGAAATAAGTATAACAATTTAGGCAGAATGATCATACAAATGGACTCTATCCTTTGGAGGAAATTTAGAGGTAATTTGGACCAGGCAGAGAGGTCCTACTGAGTTTGTACCAACAGGGGTTCATAATTCAGTAACTCCAAATTGTCTAAGTTCCTGGGAATAGTAATGCCCAAATATTTAAACTGTGTTCAATGCCATTTTATTGGATATTTATTTTTAAGAGATTGGGATGGGGTAAAATTTAAGAGGAGCAGGTCTATTTTAACTATATTTAGTTGAAACCCTGAAACCTCAATAAAGTGTGCTAGGGTTTCCCATAGGGCTGGGAGGAAGGTCTCCGGGGAGAGGGCTGACACCAGAATATCATCCACAAATAGGGCCACCTTCTGTTCTCTCTGACCTATGGGAACTCCCTCTACCTGGGTATTTCTCCAGAGAGCCTCTGCCAGGGGCTCAATATAAAGAGTAACTAGAAGTGGGGATAAAGGACATCCCTGTCTCATGCTCCTTTCTATAGTTATTGGTTGGGACAAGGATCCATTAAGTCGAATATAGGCTTTAGGGCATGCATAAATGTTTTTCAGGCAAGTAAGGAAATAGTCTGGAAAAGAAAATTTGGAGATGGTAGCCCATAGAAATTCCCACCCCACTTTATCGAAGACTTTATCAGCATCCAGGCTCATTATTATGGCAGGGATCTTTCTGGCCTGTAAGTATTCCATAATTAACAAGAGTTGACGAAGGTTATCCGAGGTACTTCTCTGTTTTACAAAGCCAGACTGGTCTCTTTGTATTAACTGAAAAAGTATTAGTTCTAATCTTTTGGCCCTTACGGCCATAAATATTTTGTAGTCCAAGTTTAAAATTGAGATTGGGTGATCGATGATGGAGAGTGGGATCCTTGTTAGGCTTAAGTAGAGGGCGAGTACAGCATAGCTCCAGGAAAGAGGAGGGGCTTCCCCATCTGTCACTGCATCACATGCTGGTAGAAAGCTAGGGAGTAACTGGGGAATAAAAGTTTTATACCATTCAGGGCTGAAGCCATCCGGGCTGGGGCATTTCAGAAATTTGATATGCTTGACCTGTTGAAGGATCTTTTCAGGTCTGAAAGGACATTCAAATTGCTTAATCTGGAGATCAGATAATTTGGGTAAAGGGAGCCTATTTAAGAAATCTGATGTCAGGTTCTTTTGTTCCTGGGGTGGGTTGGGGGGCTCCGTACAGGGTCTTACAAAACTGAGTAAAGACCTGTTTAATTTGTTCCTCCTTTTAAGTGGTAGTGCCTGTTATGGTAGATTTTATTTTTAGAATTGTAGATGCTCTTTTGTTGGCCCTTAGCTTCCAGGCTAGTAATCGTGCCCCTCTTGCATCCCCCTCATAATTATACTGAATTGGTAAGCCAGGTTCAGGAGGGTCCTATAATCTAATAATTTTTCTATTTCTTGTTTTAAACCTCTGATCCATCTCTGGAGGGCAGTATCACCTTCTCAAAATAAATGTTGGTATGAAGCAAGAAGGTTCATTAAGAAATTAAGTCTAGCATTCTGCATTTTTTGTTTCCAAGAAGCATATTCCAATATTTTACCTCTCTAGACAGCTTTCAATGTATCCCATTGAATTGATTGGGATACTACTGGAGGTAAATTATCCTGAATTACTTGTGGAATTCATTCCTCTTGGAATTCAGGAATTCCTGATCCTTGAGGAGGGACGCATTGAATCTCCAAAACCTGAATTTCTTTTGTTTACCCAAATCTATTTTAAAAATTAATGGATTATGGTCAGATAATACCCTTGGTTCAATTAAAATGTCTTGAACTAATGTAAGATGTTCCCCAGTAACAAAAAAGTATTCTAGCCTAGAATACGTTCTATGGTGTCCTGAAAAAAAGTATACACTGGTGCAGATGGAAATAATCTCCGCCAGACATCCTCTATGCATATAAAAGCCAGGTTTCCTTTCAAATAATTACCTGCTTTAGGTAGCCTATTCAGTTTAGGGTTAGAAGAGTCAAAATGTGGATTAAATGCAATGCTGAGACCCCCCATAATCAAGATCCCTTTAAGTCTCTCCATCATGCAGGAAGGTTTGTACCACCGTTGAGAAGTTTGTGGAGGGAGGTAGGTATTAACCAAAGTTATTATCGGGGAAAATAAAGTGCCTGTTAAAATTATGTATCTACCCTGTGGATCTAAATAGGTGTCCTGCACTTCCAACAGGGTTGTAGAAGGGATTAAAATTACTGTGCCCCTCTTATGTCCCCTCAGATGAGAGGAGGCCACTACTTTATGTCTACCCCCCCAGTGTAATTTTGAATTTTCAAGGGAAGAAAGGTGGGACTCCTGTAAGAAATGTAAATCTGCTCTCTGTTTTCCCAAATGCTGCATTATCTTATATCACTTAACAGGGGAATGCAAACCATTCACATTTTGAGAAATTATTTTTACCAGAACATTAACCATTGGCACAAGGAGAAAGTGTTGTCTTAAGCAGGCTGGAACATTGTCTGGTCTCCAGAGGGCTTAAAAGGTTAGGAAATATGCCTTTATTGGTATCCCTCCTTCCCTCTGGTGGTCTTATATGACCAAACACAAGCAATTCCGGGGACATCCATATGAACTTCCTTCAGACCACAAGCCATTCAACCATTACAGGGATATAGAACCTCCAAACTGAAATTGTGTCACCATCCATTTTCAAAGTTAACAAAACCATTAAACCTAGCCAACTAATAAACCTAAATAACGTTGAATAGTAACCTGTCTCCTAGCAGAGAACTATATACATGCGGTCTTCCATTTGTGGGAGAAAAAACATCTCCTGCCCTGGTCCCAGGGCCTAGGATCCCTTTGCTCTAGGAAAGTGGGCACCACCCACCAGAAGGTGGGTATATATCCACCTGGGAATACTCCCTCTGGGAGCAGTCTCAAAAACTGCAGAAACTGCTCCTTTATTTGTTGGGTCCTAAACTCTAGTAGGTGAAATGGTATCTAGTTCCAAATATTACTAGGGGCAGTATCCTCCACCCCACCAAAACCAAAACCATGTGGCCCAATGATAGGCTAGATAACGACCCTGAGGGAGCATAGCAGTATCCAAAGGGTACTAGGACAAATACCTGAATAAAAGTAAGAAACCTAGTGTGATGGGGAAGAGGGGAACCCCAGAGATCATCTAGGGGAAAACTAGAGTACTTGTCCCTCTTGTTCGGACCTTGTATGGTCTTAAGATCTTTTATTACATCTCCTCCCCTATAGTTCCTGAAAACTAAAGACTGATCATGGAGAAGTTGTTATATTGCCAAAGAGGGTTTAATTGGGAACTGGAGTCGGCATGGAAACCCATCCTTGTATATAATAATTAATAATAATAATAAAACTTTATTTCTTGAGCACCTTTCAGGTACCAAGGTACTTTACAATCATAACAACAAATTCCATAAAAAGTTGCAATTAAAAATAGACCATTAAAAATCACAACAGTTCATAAAAAGCTTGTCTCCACGGAAGGTCTTAAGTTCCCTGCTTAAAGCTCCCATGGTTGTACATTCTGAAGCTGACAGGGCACAGAATTCCACAGGGTTGGGGCTGCAAACATAAAATTATGGGCATAAGAAGATTTCCAAAGTAACCCTCAGAACCTCCAGCACCCCGTCGCTAGCCAAATGGAGCTGTCGCACAGGGTTGTAAAGAATCAGAAGCTCTTTCAAGTAGTCAGGACCAAGTTTGTGTAGGGCTTTGTAGGTCAATTTTGGGGCTCACGGCACATGTGAGTGAATACAAGGCCTTGGAATGGGATATCCCCCTCTGTCTAGAGAGGAGATAGCATATTTTACCACTGGCTTCCTCTTATGGAAGGAGATATTGTTATTGTCATGAGGTCAGGTCTGAATCTCCCCCCCCCCCACCACCATAACAGCAAAATCTGCTCACCATTTTAAACCAAACAAACCCTCTGATGTCAGGACAGTAGAGAGTGGGGGGAAGGGGAGAGGGGAGGCAAGTCCATCAGTTACCCATTCTGCTCCACAAGCAATCCCTCCCATAGGAATCATGAGAGAAAATATAACTGTGACTATAACTGTAACTAATGTCCTTATGGGCCCACATGGGCTGTGAGTCCCAAAATCCACGATCAATCTTTCAAAAACTGTACTCTCCCAAAGCCTCACTGTGGGAGAAAGAGGCATGTATAGACCATCACTGATAGCAGCCCTCACAGGTGCCCTGGAGTAGACTGAAGTTGTAGTCTATAATGTTCTTGAAAGGCATGCCAGAGTATTCAGACTGTGAGGTATAAAACGTTCTCCTTCCGTTTGAGAAGGCACAGGAGGAGGAACAGCCAGTCAGGGCACCATGAGGAAGGGGCAGAAAGAGCACTCCCGATACCCCAGTCAACAGCCAAGTATTTATTAGAGGCTAGTCTATTTGTAGTAATATTATGGTGAAGCCTACACTGGAGCAAAAGCCTCCCTCAACCCCACTCACAACACTGCGACCAACCTCGCCTGTTCCCCGAGCCCCCATACTCTCCCACTAGCTCACCAGTACCTGATATGGAGCTCTGATCCTACTCTGCTTGTAGGGTAGGGTTCTGTAGTGACTGCACTCTATCCAGGATCTTCTGTAGATGCTGATCTCAATATCAGCATGAGATTTATCTTGGGATCCATTTCTGAAGGTATGGTCGAGACCCTTATTGCCAGTTCAGGGTCATTTTTTGACAGACTCTAACTGCAGCAGATCCAATCTGGTCTCCACTGCTGTAGTGTACATTGTAGAGCCAGTAGGAGCTGGACAACCAGTTTGGCTGGATAGGGGTGCGGAATCTCGAATTTTAGTTTGGATTTAAGGGGAATAATGGAGAATATTCCCATCTCATGCTCTGAGTTGCTGGTGCATGGTTGTTATCAAAGATGATGCGTTGCTCTCCCACATCACCTTCTGTTCATTCCAGGTTTTAAGAGTAGCTGATCCTTCTGATAAAGCTACCGAGTGCATGACAAATGATCTTGGTCATGCATCAGGCTTAGAAGGGCAAGGGCCCAGTGCCCTGTGTGCTCTTTCAATATTTATTTGGAAGTCTGGGCCCAATCCAGGGCTTGTGCAGCAAGTAATCAGCGAATGCTACTGGGTCACTCCTTTCCTCCTCCTCAGGGATACCATATACCCTTATGTTCTTTCACCTTCCCGATTCTCTATATCCCTCTAGCCTCAAAGATGTGTAGAGCTGTTCTTCAGCTAATGAGGTGTACTGCTCTTTCTAGCACCGAGATATTGTTTGTGTTGTCTGTTATTAAAGGAATAATACCCGACAGGGTGTATGGGCTGGGATACATCACACCTGGGGGTTGGCATGAGGCCGCAGGCAGTCGTCCAATGCCACAGGTATGGCATTATCACAAATGACACACACCCTGAGTGCATTATTCCTATTATACAATGACTCATTGTTATACAGAATAAAAATAATTTTAAAGATGTTTTGTGTGGAAACATAATTTTTGTTTTAAGAGAGGATGAAACAATCAATAAGATGGTCAATAAGACAATCAATAAGATGGTCAGCAGCAGGTTCACAGTGCTGAGACTAGACCTTTGGTGATGTGCTGGGATAACGCCATGGGTCCAGTCCCAAACTGACCAATCACAGTCCCAGATTCTTTCTTGCCATTGTATAATTGTACTTCTGCCCCCGCGGCTCTTGACTGCAGCTCGGTGAGGTCTGTACAAATTTCTTTTAAAGCGTCTCTCATTTCGGTATGAAACTCCAAAATCGCTGATAGGATTGCCTCCGAGTTTGAAATGTCTGGTATTTGTTTCTTTTTAACTAATTTCCCCCGTTTACTGTTCGATAGAGGGGGTGCAGGTTAGGCAGAGTCAGAGCTCTGTAGGCCGCTTTCCTCGTCATCAGACAAGGCCCTCTGTGGCTGGCAGCAGTTGCGATCATGGCATGCCATACCCCAAAGGTACGTCTTAAATGCAGCTTATTATTGTTTTAGTTCTCCTCCCCAAACTGTCAGCATTTGAAATAGAAGGTTTTGGGGAAGAAAAGCCTGAAATGGCTATGGTGGGTTGAGAGCTCAATTCTACTGTGTCTTCACGCCACCATGTCCCAACTAGAAGACCGATATAGTGTTACTTTTAACCTGTTACTGTATATACTGAATACATACATACGTGAGTGTGTGTGTGAATATATGAGTGTATATATATATATATATATATATATATATATATGTATTTACACCACGGGGGTGGGAGCTCCAAGATGACAATTAATTGTGTTATTTCACTGCAGTGAAATACATGCAGCTGACATCAGCAGAGTTAAAATAAATAACATTTATACCTACTCTGCTGATGTCAACTTCCTCCCTCTTTGTATACCCATTACTGCCACTAACTATGCTCTCTTCTTACTGCCCGTAATAGAACAATATCTACAACTGCCATATTACACATCACAAATAGTTCAAACAATGTATTCCAAACATAAAACAAAAGATCTGCATCCATCTACATTTTAGACTGCTCTGCCAGAACTTGCTAAGCGATCTCCAAACTGTACAACTCTTGTCTGAATGAGAACTGAAAAGCAACCGTATAGAAGGCAGTATAGCGCAGTGGTCTCAAGGCTCTGAGCTGCAAATTTGGTGACATTCAGCAGACCTGACCTGGGTTTGAATCCCACACTTTCCACTTGCATACTGTGTGACCCTGAGCAAGCCACTTGTGCTCCTAGGTTGCTCCTGTAAAAAGCTTTCAGCTTAGTGTGCTCTATACCTGGTTAAAACAACTAAAAAAAAGAAGAACTCTCAGACAATAGAACACTATTAATGCTCTCCTTTACCTGTAATCACTGCAAGCGATGTTCTTTAGCTAACTTTCTCTTACTCTATCACTCACCATTGCACACCACGGACAGGAAACTGAAACCTCTTACAGCAAACGTACATCACATAGCAATGGCAATACAGCAGAGCGAAGTGGAGTCTCCTAAAATGAACACTATAAGTGAAGTACACCACATGAAAACTGTTGAAAAACAATTCCAAATCACCAGAAAACACCAAAAACTCACTAAACAAATAAGAACTGTACCTGACTAATGCAGCTTACAGTCCTGCTCTTCCCAAGCCTAAACACATTCCCACCCTCACAAACAAATGACCCAATTAGACAACACACTACAAACAACAGCACCAATCAGCAATCATACAAACAGCAAATGACCAATTACAGATCTTAGAGACACACCATTCATACCTAATCACTCACACAGACAATACAAATGAACACACCAAACAAAGATATAAGAAAATGTAATAGAAGAGCTCCCACTCCCATGGTATAAATAGTACACATGATGTGCAGATCGTGGAATATGAATATTTTCACTCCTGCATCATGAGCTCTGGATATTTCACTCTTGCCTTCGGCACTCATGAAATATCTAGAGATCACTCTACAGGAGTGAAAATATTTTCCATATTCCACTCCTGCCCATCATGTATCCCATATTTATAATTATGTATATATATATATATATATATATATATATATATATATATATATATATATATATATATATACTGTATATATATAAATGTATTTCTACCACTCCTACCCAATGATTACCTCTTCCTAATAAGTTTCACTTTTATATCAGTTTCCTAAAATACATGTTTACATTCATTAATGCCAGTTTTGTATTGATTCTTCCACAAAAATTCTATCATTAAATAACTACATTTAAGCCCAGCATATACCTGTTTTCATATGGATCCTTATACAGTATGTCTGTCCCATCCCTCCTTATGTTAAAAGTCCTCAGAAGTTCTGCAAATTAACAAAAAAAAATTCCCTCTCTCATTGTGTCACCAAACACATTTTTTTTTAAAACTTATGTATCCAAAAGTTAAATAACTTACTATTGATGACCAGGGAACCTATACAGCAGCCAGTACACTCCCATGGGTACTTAGGAGTAGTTTGAGCTGCTATTAGAACATGGATTTTATACTGCAATATGGAGGGGGAGTGATGTAACGATGTCAGTTAGTGACACTGCCTACTAATTTTAGCTATTGTGGTCATAGCAAGTAGCCACTACCACTGCCAGTGGCTAACTGGGATAATACAAATGTGCAAATCCAGGCTCACTTGGTAGCAGTAAACTGCAATGGTTTGTACCCCCTCCCAGGACTTTTCTATGTCCCATTATTATTTTTTTTTTGTTCAGGAGGTCATATTTTTACATAGGAACTCTCAAGAAAACTAAAACCATATTATATGTTTTATAAAATGTAGTAGAAGGGTTAATGCTTCACATACAAGCATATTAAATTTTTGGTGGCTATGATAAGGGAGGATACCCACAATTCAGTATCTATTTCATATTAAACCATCACTTAAGTAGTTATTCGGTACCTCACATTCCTAGCAAATTGTTCAGAAGTCATAGTTGACCCTGTACATGACTTCTACAAACCGTTTCAGGGTTTGGAAATCATGCTATACCATTATGTTAAGGTAATCTATTTTAAAGGTTTCCTCTCGATCCCTATCCCCATTTAAAAATTGCTTAATGCCCTGCAATTTCTCTTTGTTTTTATACTCACTATTTATATATGACTGCCCACTCTGTATAAGTAAATACCCATATCCCATACCCCTTCTTACAACAGTTCAATAGATACTCCTCTTTTTGTATTGACAATATGTGAACTTCTCTTTCATGTCTGTATAGAAAATAATACATTTTTTATTTATTGTCACTACATTATTTGTTCACAATTACAAATGCCAATTACATTCATCATTCAGTCCCACTTTTGGATCCAAGGTGTTCACAAGAAATATCCAGTACACTGTCTTTCTTAAAGTCTTGCATCCCATTCTGCTTCAGTTTTTGTCATTCTGTCTTCTTAAGACACACAGAATCTCAAAGAAGTCACAAGTCTCCCACTTCATTGTAGTATATTGCAACTGGTGAACATTTTGTCATGCCTTCTAATGTCACTGTTATGTTCACTGATGTGAGTCCATAATCCCTTTTGTTTAACTGCTGTATAAATTATCACAAAGGCATTGTAGAAGGTACACCATGTGATCACTCTTGTAAGGTGTATGTTGTTTAATTTCAAACTTTCTATTACTGTATGGGTGTTCAGAAAAAGTTTTTCTAGATGTGTTATTACATTGAAAGCAAGTACTACAAGAAATTACCATTCAAGATGAAACAGTAGCAATTGTTTATGCCCAGTCAAACTTTCCCTGGAACTCTATAGGCCCCATATTTAGAGCCAGCTGGCTGTGCGCACAAACAGGTGTGCAACATGAAAAATATGGCTAGCCAGCTCAGGCTCCATATTCAGACAGTGCAACCTGAACTGACCGTGCTATCCATTTGAATATGGGGCCATGGTATTATGGCACATGGTAAGCAGTCACCATGCTTTGTGCCACAGCACCAGAATGCTGGGCCAAAGACCACCCATAGGGGTAAAGTGTGTCACACACTGGTTAGAGCTGTGGCCTCCATGGACGATTTTCAGCCCAAACATGTAGATGATCACACTGGGCATGAACGGTGCTATGGGGCTATTTGCATGCCCATTATGCACTCATCTGCATGGTAGTGCAGTGGCATATTGTGACAGGCTAGCCCCCCCAGCCCCAAGCCCAGTCCAAGTATGAAAAACATGAAACAGTGGTGGTCCAGTGGCCCTTCCCTAGCCCAATCCCATTCATATGAAACATAGAAATAAATCATTGATGGTCCAGCAGTCCCTTTCCAATCCCAATTCCTGTCCAAATAAAATAAAAATAAATAATTGGTGGTCCAGCGATCCCTCACTAGCCTGATCCCTGTCCATATAAAACATAGAAATAAATCACCGGTGGTCCAAAGGTCCATCCCTAGTCCTGATTCCCATCCATATAAAAGATGAAAAGAAATCACTGGAGGTCCAGTGGTCCCTTCCCAGCTCTGATCCCCTGGAAGAATAAAACCAACCAAAGTCCTGGTGGTATAGTGGTCCCTCCCTCCTCCCCTGTTCTCAATGACTGATCAACCAATGAATGCATACTGTATACTGTATATGCTCATTGACAGACCAGTCAGTGGTCAGCTGTGGCGGTGTGAGATGGGCTGTGCTGGTTGCTGGCTTGGCACAGGTTGGGTGAGAGAGTGGTGGTGAGCCACTACCTACCACGGTGGGGGGGGGCACTATACTACCAGGATATGTACTTTTTGTCGGGAATGTGATCAGGGAAGGGAGGAGGGTGGAGAGACCACTAGACTATCAGGGAACTGTCATATTTGCTGGACAAGCAGCCATGGCACTCCCACAAACTCAAATAAACAGCTTAAAGCAAAAGTGCAATATCAAGTCTTTTTTAGTAATCTGCTTCTAACATTCACAATACCAGTTGTTTTTACAAAGATATTCATAAAGCAATTTGGGTGTGAAATGTTAAACTTAACACTGTATTTTGTCCTGCGAAGTACCCCAACTGGTGAAATTATCAGGTCGCTCCGGAATTGAGTCTCTGCTCAGTGTGCCTTTCCCAGTTACCAGTTGTTTAAATAAAATAAATAGATCAATTAAATAAATCTTTCAATCATCTCCTCCTTAACCTTTTTGTATTCCTGTACATCACTACAACAACATTTGGCAAGTACTGTACAAACTGCACCTTATGTATTCTGTTAATCGATCTGGGGTCATAGAAGATGCATTGTTGTGTTTCTATCTGTTTTCTTACTCTACAAACATAGAAACATAGACTTTGATGACATATAAGGACCGCTTGGCCCATCTAGTCTGCCATTTCCCTACTTACAGGATAGGCCACAGATCCTAGTTAACCAACAGCCTATTTCTTCCTACCCCCTGCAAGAACTGCCTTTTGTCTGTCTCATGCATTCTTGATTTCTCCCACAGTTTTAGACCCCAAAACCTCCTCAGGAAGGCTGTTCCATGCATCCACTACCCTCTCTGTGCAATAATACTTCCTCACATTGCCCCGAACCACCCCCCCATCTTTAAATTGTGTCCCCTTGTTCTTGCACATCTCTTTTTCTGAAAGATGCTACCCTCTTGGACTTTGTTGATTCCACTGAGGTACTCAAAAGTTTCTATCATGTCCCCTCTCCGTCTTTCCTCAAGGGTATACATATTAAGCTCCATTAGTCTCTCCTCATATGGCTTCTCTTACAGACCCTGCACCATTTTAGTTCCCTCTTCTGGACTGCCTCTATCCTGTCTATGTCCTTGTGGAGATGGGGTCTCCAGAACTGGATGCAGTACTCCAGATGGGGTCTCAGCAACTGTCTGTACAAAGGGATAACAACTTCCTGTTTTCTGCTGCTGATGCCTCTCCCTATGCATTGCAGTATACCCCCAACCCTCCCTACTGCCTTCTCACATTGCTTGCTAACCTTAAGGTCATCTGATATGATTACCCCAGGTCCCTTTCCTTTTTGTTGTTGTTACTACCTCCCCAACAAACATGTTTCCAACTCATTCTAGCCTTTGTAAACTACCAGATCTAGAAATGGTATTTCCTCATCACTCACTTCCATATTAAAGGTTAAGTAGTCCGTTCTTGTTACCAAATATTCATTAAACCTCTCCATGGTCTCTGTTTCACCCTTCACAATGATGAAAATATAATTAATAAAATTTATAGTAAATCACCTGATGAATAAAGGGATTTGGATTCTGGTCCAATATATGTGTTCTCTCAAAATCATACATAAATAGATTTGCAAACATAGTGCATGTAAAATTGACCCTGAAAGGAAAAATAATTCTTTTTTATAATTATTTCACCCAGATATACCAACAATTGTCTTAGAATTCCTCCTCCGTTCCTCTAAATGTCTCCAACAAAGTCTCCAGAACCACCCTGTGGCATACTAGTATAAATATATTTGACATACAATGTAACCAGCTTTATATCCTCCAAGTAAAACATTTCTGAATTGAGTTCCTGTAATAATGTTATTTCATGTTCTGAGTCCATTATGTATGTTGACATTTTAGCCACTTTCAGTTGTAAATTAAAATAATATATTTAGATAATGGTTCCAGGACATAGTGTATGCCTGACGCAATGGACCTGCCAGGGGGATTCTCAATATCTTTGTAAACCTTTGGAAGTGTATAAAAAATCTAACCCTAGCATTCTAACATATCAGCATTTCCTTCTAACTCTCAGCAATCCACTCTGTTCAACCCCCATATTGAGTAGTTCCTCTGTTTCTGTAGGTATTTGGGGTGAAGGATCCCTATCAATCCTCATAGTGTATATCTCTACATCCCTCAACTGTCTCTCACATTCTTTCTTACATTTATGCAGTCCAAAATCACAATACCCTCTCCATCATCATCTGTCTTTATTAAAATCGACTTATCCTCCTCAAGAGTTCTCAGAGCCACTCTTTCCCTTTTCATCAAACTGTTTTATCATGTATTTCTCCATCTCCTTTATCATTCTCCCCACATCTCTTACTACCAATTGTATATAACTTCCTACCTAGTGCTGTGTGGACTGCAGAATTCTGCTGGCAGAAGTAGCATGGAATGACCATTCTGCCAGTGAAATTTCTACTGGAATTTCACTGGTTCTTCTGAAGAATCCCACCTCCTGTGATATGTGGAATACACAGCACTATTCCCACTTTCTCTGAGGCTTTCAGGTTGGGGGTGGAGAGTTAAATTGATTTAATGCCAACAGTTTGTTTTAATACTCTTTAGCATTTATCGTAATGCCCTTCCCAACTTCTGCACCGGGAGTGTACTTCTTTATGTGGACGGTGCAGTTCTATACACCTCCCAACCTGACCCCTCTACTCTCCAGTCCTCCCTCCAAGATTCCTTCAATCAAATTGAAAACTGGTTCACTGACCTCAGACTAGTTGTCAACATCAAAAACACTAAAACCATACTCTTCACACATCGCCAAAACAGGGCAAAGGACTACCACTTGAAGATTCTGTCCAGCTCACTCCTCCCACTGGACCAGGTCCATGCCTACAAATACCTGGTCATCACCTTTGACACTACCCTCTCATTTCATGCACACATCAACATACTATCCTCCACCACCAATGCCCTCAATGGCCTCCTATACCGGCATAAGGACTGCCTGCCAACAAAAGCCCTCCAGCTGGCAATCACATCCTCAGTCCTGTCCCTTGTGGACTACGGGCTAACAATATATGCTGCTTCTGAGACCACCATGCTGAACAAAATCCAACTGGCAATCAATTAAAGCATGTAGGCTCCTGTCTGGCGCAAACAAATGAATGCATACCTGCGCCCACTACTCCCTCACCAATGTTCTCAGGCTAGAGGAAAGACTTCAATACCAGACATACCTCCTTGCCAAAAAGATCCACCTGGGCATGTGGTAGCTACCACATTCCTTCTCTCTGCCACCTTCCTGTGGCAACTCGAACTGCCACCAATAATGTTTGGAAGGTACCCAAGGTTAGGATCACATTAGAGCAAAGATCCTTCCCCTTCAGAGCCCCCTCCTGGTACAATGCCCTCCCCCTGCTATCTCCTCCATATCCAAATTAGGCCCCTTTAAGGCTGCTTTAAAAATCCACATTCTGTCCTCTCACAACTGCCAATGTGCTCTCTAAGCCTAGTCCCAGGCCCTACTGTAGCATCTGAGGTTGAACTTGGCCTCCAACTTACAATGTCTTCCCTGTGGCAGCACCCACCGTACCTCTTCCGAAGCCTACTGGTCATATGTTTAATTAAAATCTTAGCTTATACCTGTGCTAGGAATGCTTGACAATGCCTGCCCTGAGGTAGCACCCTGGTATATGAATGTAACACTGTGCTTCAACCACTACTCTTAGCTACCACATGCATAGGACAAGTATCTTTACTGGACATCTGTATACTCACTTGTAAGACAACTACCTGTAATCATCTGTTACAAATGTGATCCTGTTGTTACCTGTTGTTGATACTGTTTTTACTTTATACTTGATGTGGAGCCTTTGAAACAAACCTATGACTCAAAGGGTTTTAATTTCTATGTTTGTAAATAAATAAATAATGCTTTTTTCCTTGTGTTGGGTTCTTTCAGTTTGCTACTACACATGTCAGCCAGTCTGAGTTTTCTACAGAATTTTTGTAAGTAATGCTTTACTGACATTTTTGATGTTACCAAATTGTTCTCTTGCTTTCTATATCATCTAATGTAGTAAATAATATGGAAAGCGTGTCCTATAAAATCAAACAATTTATTTGGCTATCATTAATATACAACATTATAAATCATTTATTACAATGAAACAATTCTGTACTGCCATTTCAGTATCAGGAATGATAAGCTGAACAGCAAACATCATGCTATCAGTGGCATTATCCTTCTTTCTACTGAATAAGCCTGCTGTTTTAATGCCTAAACTGCAACACTTAGTCAAGAAATAGGAACAAAAAATAGTCAACCTGCAGCATGAAACCACTAATTTGTATGAATTGGAAATTTTGTAATTTGGAGCACATATAGAATCGGCCCGGGATCCCATAACAAAATAACCATACCACAGGAACCTTGTTGGGTGCTCAGCTGGCCATATTTTATTTATTAACTCATAACCCCATATCCATTTTATTTACATCCAAAGTCATCAAAACCTTTTCCATATATACATAATACATGATATACATCCGTTGTTCTTTTATCCATTTGCAGTTCTGAACTTGTGTGCATACCTGATGCCTTCCTTTGGCCCACTAGGATGTAAACCCACAAGGCTAAACACTGCTGTGTGCATGCCCAGCCATTTCCTGGTATCCCAACCCAGTACATCCTGGGTCCTCTACAGTGGTAGTTGTCAAAAGATTCCTACATCAAGGTACCTCGATGTACCACCAAGGTTCCACTGATGTAATTTGCATTCACTGTAATGTAATCCTGCCTCATTCTGCCTCAGTATACCTAGGTATACCTCAGTACTGTGAAACTTTTCTATGACTACCCTGTAAATCCTTCTCTTGTCTCTCTATTCCTTTCCTTCTCACCCCTTTCTTCTTTCCTTCCTCCTGCCTTCCTGATCCAGCCATCACTCTACTTCACAATCCTTTTACCCTATCCATACCATGTGGGAAACCTACAATTAGCCACTACACTGCTGTCCACCTTCGTCAGTCACTGTGGCCCCAACAATTTCTTCCTTTCTTGATCGCCACTGCTGTCCACCTTCAGCAGTCCCTGACCAACAGCTGCTGTCCACCTTCAGCTGTCCCTGTCCCAATGCTTCCATCAAATCCTAGTCGACTGCTGTCCACCTTCAGCAGCTGACATCCAGATCCCTTTCGCATGCCCTTTACTACCCCCTAATTAAAGGGTGGGCAGGTGGACAAACTTCACTAGCAAAAGAAGAAGGGTAATCCTATCTTTGCTTCCCTCTAAATACCCCTTTCCTGCAGTCCTTACCCCTGCTCCACTTGATCAGTCCCTGACTTACGTCCTTGACCCCTCCCCCTTTTGTTCCATCCTTCTTCCCATGATTCCATTGCTCTCCTGTCTTTCCTCTCACAATTCTTCCTTCTTAGCTTTCCTTCTCCTTCCCTCTCCCCCCCAGTGCAATCTAAGCCTGAACACGCTCTCCTATTATTTTGATCAGGGGACCCCTGACAGAATTTTAGTTGGCAATCCACCATGACTGGGATCACCTTACAAAAATAACCACACCACATAAATGTTGTTGGATTCTCAGTTGGCCATATTTTATTTATTAACTAATAACTCCATACTCATTTTATTTACATCACCAAATTCATTTTATATATATATATATATATATATATATACATATATATCTGTATCTGTATCATATACTATATACATTCATTGCTCCTTCATCCATTTTACAGAAGGGCCAAACATGGCTGGGTGCACACTCACCCCCTGTGTCCTCGTTTCTTGATTCAGTACCCCTGGGCCTAGTATATCCTTCCCCTGTGTCTTCTAGCCCCCCTTCCCCCTCCCTCCTTTGTCTCTTCCTTCCACTAGCCCATCTCCAGCTACTGCACCACATGATGGTCTCCCCCCCTCCACCCCCAATTTTTAATTTATTTAACATTTTGGTAACTGGGATAGGCACACTGAGCTGAGGCTCATTTCCAGATATGACCCATGGAGGGGTTACAGCACATCAGGAAGCAGGCAATTTGACATGGTGTTACTACAAAACACAAGGCATTAAATGGGAAGAGCATGACAGAAAAAGAGATTGATCATGCATTGCTACCCTCTCCTCTAATGCCCCTTCCAGCTGCTGGTCGAACATATCTAGGCCCACATCTGTCCAATGAACCCCATCCTGCCTATACAATGCAGCACATTCATACAAAATGTCAATGTGTGTTATATAAAAGCCCCCCCAACTCCTTCACCATAGACACTACTTTTTAGGGCTACAGTGGGTGTAGTTCTGCAGTTCTTTTACTATCAAAAGGGACAATCTTTCTGAACTAACAACATGTCAGATTACATCACAGATGCTTCTGCCTCTGTGAAACAGTCTCCCATGTTGTCCTTATACCTGCAGCACTGAACTATTTCACAGCCACCTACCAGGCTCCCCCCTCACCTCTCCAACAAGAATACTGTTCTGTGTACCCTTCCTGTTGGACTGATAGTGCCCAACCTCCTGGCCAGAAGCCAGGACTTCCCCTGTCTTACAAAAGAGCTGGGGAGTGGTTAGGGGAAGGCAGTCAGTGGCACAGTATGGAGGGTGGAGGATACGAGGAGCACAGACATGAAAAATGTACCTGGATTGGGTCTGTGGCTCCTCCAGTGTCACTCCCCTCCAGCTTCACTCAGGGGTGCATGGTAGTGGCAGCAGGGTTGGCCAGGTATAGTGAAGCTCCCCGACATGACCTGTATCCCCTGAGCAAAGTCATGATTAGTAAGGGGGAAGAGAAGAAGCCAACCGACCGAGTGGTGCAGCACAACATTGATCTGGGTGGAAAACGCACCCACCTGTCTAGTTCCGCCACCCAAGAGACACAGCTGAAAAGGAATGCTGGGTGGGACCATGGCTCCTCAGCCATTTCCCAGACCCTCCCCAGCAGCGCAAATGACCTGGACCATGGCGGTGAGTGGGTCAAGTGCCTGATTTTTAAATTATACTAATTTTCTAGAGTGGCTAAAAACTGTTGTCTCCTATTTGTTAACCTCATCAGTTACTCTAATTTCTGTGTCTGCTTTGGATGTCATAACCATGCTTCTTACTCCTCACTTTTCTTAATAATGATACCACCCCAACCTTAACCCTGCCTGATCCTTTGCTTTAAAAATAGCTCTGAATGTTAGCACAAGAAATGTGTCTGTTCTGTATATGTGCTGTATTTGAATCTACTATGCTTACTCATGAATAGATATATAGTCCTTTTTTGTCCATCATTTTAATTGTTGATTTTACAGAACCTGGTCAGGTTATAGTTTGTGTGATCCCCAAATTCTGTCTGGAGACAGTAGCACTTTCCTTGAAGCTGTCAGTTTAACTGTAGCTCAGGAGGATGATCTGGAAGCATGACAGCATCAGCTTGCATTTGTTCAGCTTTATGCAGGAGATGTCTTCTCTTCACTGATGATTTATTTTAGTCAATGCAGTAGTAAGCACTCATTTATGGAGAATATTTTACTACCAGAACACCAATTAGGTTTATTTTTAAATATTGCCGGCTTGTTAGTATGGTGTACTGTAAGCTTTTTGTAACATACTTTTTATTATTTATCGTTTTATTCTATTATTCATTCTTTTAACTGAAACCTCTCTAGGGACCTGAAATTAAATGTCAGCTGCACCTGCCAAGCCGATCACTGGGGACTAGAGGCTAGATGTTGGTGTTAACTTGAAGATTTTAAATTGTTATGAGGGTATACTCCTGTTCAGTGGGGTCTGGGAGATCACGCTTTTACTATAAAAGTAATCAATGGGTTTAAAAATTCCACATTTGTGAATACAGATTACAGACATGTCTCTTTCTGTGATAGATTTCACTTGTATAATTCAGTCAGTTTAAGATTTGTGTGTGATTTGATGCAGGGTCTTTACATCACACCCCATAACACTAGGGTTCAGGAGACCCCACTAGACTCAGGGAAGGGTATTAACTTTATATAAATGAAAAACTATGGCCTTAGCCACCAGGTGAAGGAAAGTAGTTTATGAAAAGAAACACTGGCCTCAGCCACTAAGGTGGTAACTCACTACACCACCAGGGCATCATTTACATAGTACCCCCGGCATACCTATAAAAATGAAATGCTAACCTTGGCCACTAAGGTGGTTGCCCACTAGACCACAATGGCATCATTTTACATAGTGGCACCCAGGGTATTCTCTAGCCCATAAGACCCCCAGTGTCTTAATATTTAACAAAGGGGTTACTAGCCCCCCCCAGGCCCTCCACCAGGGCTACTAAGTAAAATACTGTCCATTACTGTTACTGGGCACAGGGGTTTTAGCTGTGTCCTCCTTCTTAAACCTCACTCTCCCTCCTTCACTTCACTATTATATATATTTTTTTTCCTTTTGCCTAAACTGTTTTTCCTTTATTTCTACAGGTCTTCCAGGATGGGGCTCCTACCCCATTAGATAAGTATACTGTTTACCCTAACCTGTCCTCTCACCCTCATTTTAAACCCCTAAGAGCTGCAGATCCGTTGTCCTCCTGTACTTATTCCTTGTTACAGATGTGGTGGAACAACATCTCCCGGGACTATACACTTGGCTACCTAGTACTAAGGAAAGTCCTTCTAGTTTACATTATTTTGGGTGGGTCAATTGCAATGAGGTGCACTTGCTGTCTCTGTAGCCAGTTGCTTTAGAAGCTTTACACTTGACTCCCTTATATAAGAAATAGTAGTGCTAATTGTCTTTCCTAAAATTTAACATTTTCATGTGTCAATTATTTTGATTGCATGTGCAGAGATCTCACGATGTAAGACGTTGTTATAGCAGGTACCTGACAGGTGTTAGTTGTGTATGTATTTGTTAAGAAATGCATATATATCTCTCTATCTATCTATACACTATGTCTATATTATTTTCTATTGTTGGGCTTTCTATCATCAAGGAATTTTAAGATGTTGGGGCATGTTATAACTACAGGCATGATGAATGGACTTGTAGCTATCAATGGAAGCCTTGTTTATAATGATCCAGCTTTTGGTATATGAGTGGACCAGTTCACCCACTAAATTTTATTTCTAGACTGAATGCTGTATGGTGGTAAAAAATATTCCTGTTTTTTTTTTTAGATTTGATTCTCTATCATGTGCTGATTCCATTAGCGACCACCACCTAATCTACCTAGTCCGTAAAATCCACGGAGTTAAATCCCCTTCCAAATTCATATTCCAGCATTCTTACAAATCCCTCAACCTCTCCCCCCTTTTGGATGATCTTCACCACTCTAATTGGGTCCCAAGTGCTAACTGCTCTAATATGGATTCAGCCCTTACACACTTTGAACACCTTCCTCTCCGCCTGGGACAAAGCGCCCCCCTCGGGCTAGAGTCCATGGTTCCCACCTACCCTGGATCACCCTGAGCTAATTGCTTGTCAACAAGCCTGTGATAAGGCCTGGTGAATCTACAAATCCTCTTCTCCCAGGCGACCATACCTCCTATCGCATGCTCCGCAATAGGTGCACTAAGGCCATCCGCCTAGCTAAGTCTGAATATTTTAACAACACTCTTAATGCAAACCTCGGAAGACCTTCCAAATTCTGGAAAGTCATTAACTCCCTTTTCTCCCCCCAAACAGCTAGCCCTCCACCTCTTCTCCTTGCCCAAGGGTCTCTACTTTCCGACCCCCTGGAAGTCGCCACAGAGTTTAATTCCTTTCACTACCTGTGCCCTGACCCTCCTTGAAGCCCTTCCGCCTGGAAACACTCCACCTCCTCAGTCTCCTATCCCCCAACTATCCAGCATGAACCCCTTCTCCATTAGACACATTTCCCCACAGAACCTTAGATGCCCTTCTCGCCCTAAGCCCTCAAAAGCCAATCCCTAATGGTCTTGACAACAAACTCCTCTTCTTATCTGCTCTTGCCATCGCTACCCCCCTTGCAGTCCTACTGAATCTTTCCTTCACTACCGAGTCTCTCCCCTCTGAATGGAAGCATGCCATGGTTCTACCTCTCCCTAAAGGCAGTGACACTACCTCTGCATCCAACTACCACCCCATCTCACTCCTCCCCACCCTTGCATAACTCCAGGAACACCTTGTGCTATCCCTACTCTCCCCCTTCCTTGCCAAAACTAACTTCTTCACCCCTTTCCAGTCTGGGTTCAGAAAACATCACTCCACTACCTCCTCCCTGCTCAGACTCACAGTCCACATCCTCACTAGGATGGACAAAGGGCTAATCACCACTGCTATTTTCATTGACCTAGCAAAAGTCTTCAACACTGTTTCACATTCTCTCCTACTATCCTGCCTTTCTGGAGCTGGGTTGGCTAAATCCGCTATAAACTGGTTCAGTGCCTACCTTCTAAATAGACCCAATCCACTAAAATAGCTGACCACATCCCTCTCCCCATCACCACTGGCATACCCCAAGGCTCAGTTCTCAGCCCATCCTCTTCTCTATCCTGCTAAATGACCTGCCAAACTCTGCTCCTCTTTCTCTATCCACATGTACAGGCTGACACAGTCCTTTTCACCTCAACCGGACCCACAAAGTCACCTCAATCTTCAAACCGGCTTCAACAAAATCCAACACTGGTTTAATAACAACCAACTCTCCCTAAATGCTAAGAAAACCAACTCAATGACTTTCGGCACCAGACAGCGCCTATCCAAACTCACCTCCCCTCTGAGATTCCACACCCTAAATAACACCATTCTCGAAAAAGTACCCTACTTCAGGTATCTCGGGGTTTGGCTTGACCGCCACCTCTCCTTTTCCACTCACATCGATGCCATGCTTTCCAAACTGCGCCCACAACTTGGAGCCCTCTATAGAAACCATACTATCTCCCACTTCCTGTTAGATGACATATTGTCCAGAAAAAGATTCTACCTTTCTTCGATTACTGTGATGTGGTTTAAAGTTCCGCTGCACAGACCACCCTAGCCAGACTAGACCCCTCTTCAGTGCTTTCTGTCCTTTGCCTCAATGCCCCTTGATCACATCCACTGCATGCTTTATCGCCTCGTCCCTAACTTCCTGAGTAAACTCCACCTAATTCATAGCGTAATTCACTTCTAAACTCTGGCTCGGCTCCTCCTCCCTCCCTACCTTGAATCTGCCTTATCCTCCCTCCTACCTCCTCCATGCCCGCAGATCCGCTGACCCTAGACTACTATTTATCCCTCACCATAGGATCACCACTGGCCAATCTGCATTCTCTTACCTCTTCCCTAAACTCTGGAATGGTCTGCCCACCCTGATCCACCATTCGTCATCCAAACTCTCCCTTTCCTATGCCCTCTCTAACTTCCTTGCACCTAATTGCTTCTGCCCCTGACCACCCCCCTGTTAACTCCTCCTCCCCCACTCCCCTCTGCACCTGACCAGCAGCCCGGCCATTACCCAATTGTCTGGCATATATACTACCCTGAGCACTTATATACTATACTCTTCACACTCTCAATGTCTCCCTCCCCCTTCCAAATCAACCTAGCTCCCCAGCCCCCTCTCTCCCTCCTCACCTACCTCCCCTTATACCTACACTCCTATCCCCTGCTTCTCTACCCCTTGCTCTCAAATCCTTCCTTTCTACTTGATGCATCTCCCTGAAGCTCAACCTCTGCTACTAGCACTCAAGTTCTGCTACTCCCACCCCTGTTCTGTAAACTGGCATATATGTATCTCATGTATTGCCTTGATGTGTACCCTTGTTTTGTATTCCATGCCCTTACAATCATGTTCTGTACTCTTCTTACCTTGTTGGATAACCATGATTTGTATAACCTGTACTTGCTGATCCGGTGCTGTCTTGTACTGCTCTGCCTATGCAACAAGTTCATTTGTAATCCCTCCCATCTATGTACATTATCCGCATTGCTACTGCAAGTTCAAATACTGTATGTATACCTGCCTGCTGATCCAGTGCTGTTTTGTACTGCTCTGCCTATGCAACAAGTTCATATGTAATCCCTCCTATCTATGTACATTATCTGTATTGCTACTGTAAGTTCAAACACTGTATGTATACCTGCCTCCTCTGTAACCCCCACCACCCCCAGGTAGCACAGTGAGAGGAGCATCTTTTTGCTCAGTGTGCCTTTCCTGGTGAAACATTTTCAATAAATAAATAAATAAATAAAATAAAAGGTTAGAATTATTTGGTGTATCCTATTAATTTAATGTACAACTCCTCTGTATATAGACTTCATGAGCAAATAACTGGAATAATTATCTCTATATAATTATAAACAAAATGACTTATGAATCAGTGGGCCCTATACATAATCATTATTTTGTACTGTAAAGTTGTCAGAAGGACAACTGTGTGGCATTCATTAACATTGTTCATCTTTGTGCTATACACAAAGTGGTCACACATACATCCTTGTGTTAGTGGACAGATAAATGCACTACTACAGGAAATGGGGAGGGGAACACCAGTAATGAGGGTGCTGGAATTCATAGAGGTTTTGTGCCATGCACAGTGACTCTCCAGTGCCCACACCTCTTATTACATGGTGCTGTGACTCCTGCCAAAAGAACTGATGAAGGAAGATACAGATGGGGTTGTAGTTCTTTGAGCACAAAACTTCTTTCCAGTAGAGGAGGGTTAGCAGTGAACAGTGCTGCTGACACTAAAGAAGTGAACAGTGCTGCTGACACTAATCAGTGAAGGAACAGGGCAAATGAGTGATCCACTGGATACCAAAGATTACACATGAACAAAGGGAATGGATTAGTGGGGGTAGTCATTGGATCACCAATAAAGACCACAGGGGATCTACCTATTTGAAAGCAACTTTGCCCACAAGCAAACCTAAAGGTATGGTGAAGGGGTAAGCTATACAGCCAACTGTCCAGTATATGGGCCATGGCATGGCATAGTGTGCACTTGTTCAATTGCCAAGGGCCAACACCTGCATAACTACAGCTTAATTACTACTTTCTTGAATAACTTGCATCCTGTTGGGACTCTGTCATCTAGAGATTGCCCTACTCTGTATCTCAGCCTCTAGTGGGCCACTTTCTACCTCTCCTGTTTCTTCTGTCATCCTCCTAGTCTGCTTGAAATGTCAATTGAAGTAACATTTAAACCATCCGATGAGGACTATAGTTCACTCAAGGATGGAATTCGGTCATCATCTCAGTACAGGCTCTTATCCTTTCAGGTTGGTCCACAGTTCCCTGTGTAGCCAAACCTCTCCTTTCTGCACCATTTCTGCTACCATTACTTGAGAGCTGCCTCACCTTCCACATATAGTACAAGATGCACTTGTTGCTCACATTTTAAACACAAGGGAAACACAGGATCAACCCCATAAATTATCTAAATTTACCCAAAATTACATTTACACATGAACCTGACTGGCACTTCAATTTTATGTTTAAGCCCCTGACACACACTTATCAAGTTAATGTATTAGCAGCCCTAGTGGCTCTCACCAGAGTTTGTTTATTCAGCCACTTCCTGCCCTCTCCACTGGTTTTAAGTCCCTTGCATGTTGCCATATCCAGCACAGGATCATCTTGGACCAGGTGATGACTACCTCAGTCACCACCCAGCAATGACTCCCTTTGTCAGATACCCCCGAGGTCCATGTTGGTAAAATTCTGTATTGACTGTTGTCAGACCATCTCAAACTCCTTTTCCTACTTGTTCTTGCCTTTCCTTCTCATTTCCCTCCATTGCCTAGTTCAAACTCCCCCACCATTGAATCCCTGCCTCGCCCCATTTGATCAGTCCCTCTAACTCTAGTCCACCCAAAGCCTCCTGAAAGGACTGCACCCATATGTCTGTCCCACAGACTTCTCCCCACTCTTGCAATGTGAGAGTGGGTGTGGCCTGCCACATTTTGAACTAGCATACTTAAACTTTTAGCTTGCCCATGCACACAGCATCCCATTATATCTGCAGCATGTGCTTGCTGGTTGCCTGCTTCTGTTTTATACCCTCATCCCTGCCCCCATCTGACCATCATAGTTTTGAACCAGAAGCTCAGGTGCCTGGTATCCCACCGAATATCCCTATGAAAAGCCATCCTTTGATGAAACGTCTTGTCATATAACAGCCACCCATAACCTCTCCGCATTTTACCTGCATTACATGTAATCTGAGAATATGCCAATAATGGGATGGCCAGCTCCAGCTGCTTTTGCAGCATGGTATCACTGAAATTTGTAAACCCTGTAATCCCTGCTTCCATGGTCTTACCCTTAAATGACTTCTCTTCCTGTGACTTCCCCAGTAACACTAAAGTCATTTCCATCTCTGCCTTCCCTGTACTCTCCTTCCCTCATATTTCTTTGTTGCTTCTTTATCTACCAATGCAAAAATATCAATGTATTCCCTCTTCCATATTTTATCCTTCAATACCTGGGGAATATGATCCCCAACTGTAACCCCCAGTACCCCTCATCCTCTGTCTACTTATCCTAGTCCCATCCCGTCCCCTCACACAGCCCCTCCCCTTCCACTCCTTTTATTTCTTGCAACAGCTTCTCAGATTTCTCTAGCCCATCATCACCTAACTCCTCAATGACACCCTCCATAAACCCCTTCAGATTCCTCTCTCAGGTGAGATCAATATCATCATTCTTATGCTTCTTCTCAGTTGCTTCCTTTGCCCCTTTTCCAGGCCATTGTCCTCCTTGCCTGTATCCCTTCTGGAACAATCCTGTTCCTCTCCCTCTCTTCTCTGACCCCTTATTCTCCCAAGCTGCTTCCAGCATGGCATGCACTTCTAACATCAATGCCATTACCTGATGGACTGGATCCTCACTTGTGCTTGCACCTGTACCTGCACCACTATTTGTTGTTCACCATTCTCGCAGCCATGCCTGCCAAAAATCAGAAAAACACCAGAAATCAGTCCATCATATTCTATCCTGTGAATGCTAATAAAGACCCAGTTATATCACTTTTCTATATATATACTGTGAATGCTAATAAACCCTTTTTATGCAACCTTTATTATCTCTAACCTGCCACCATATAGCATCTCTCTTTTGATGGCCCTATGATACGTGGCTCCTCCTGCTCTTCCCCCATGTGCCCTCATTGCATTTGAATACTTTCTCCTCTTGTTCAACTGCTGCCCCTTTGGATCTATTAAAATGTTAACCTCCCCCCTTTCATTTGCTCTCCATTCCTTCCCCCTTATTTGTGTCTTGTTTTTGCTTTTTTTATTTGTATTGTTCTTAATCATTTACAACTCATGCTTACAGGCTCTTAAAATGTCAGCCAGTGCTTCTCTGTCTTTAAAATGATGCTGGGCTCCTCCCATGCATGCACGCTGGCCCACTGCCATGCACACAAGAGGGTGGCTGCCATAGCATGCATGCATGAGGGTGACCTTACCCATATTCAGAATGGCAGCGCCCCTCTCTTGTACCATCATCCTCATCCCCATTGTTGCCCACAGACTTTCCAAAAACACCTGTAGCATCCTGAGTCAAAGGAAAGTCCTCCTCAGGGCCATCCATCATCTTGGGCCCAATTCCTATGCCATGCCACTGTCTCAACATGCCACCTCCTTGCTTCCAGTGAACTTTCCAACCCCTGGGGTCCTGAAACTGGGTAAGGACTCCATATAGCCTTCCACCATCTTGGACCCAACTCCTTCTTCTTTTGTCCTCTCTTGAGGCACACAGTGCCCCAAATTGCCCCTATTCCTTTGTTCCTATAAACTTTTCAAAATACCCTTGTACCACTGGAAAAATCCTCCTCCGCTCCCCTGCTCACTACTGCAGCTGTCTCACCTCCTTAAATCTCCTACCCTTCTCTAGCATTGCCCCCACTTCTCCCAGCACACTTGATGCTCATTGCTCAGCATCCTTACTGCAGCCAGAAAGGAAGTAGCATGTTCTAGCCTACCTCCTTATTGCTACAAGTTGTACCTTGTCTTTAAATGAAACATTTAAAGCACATACTTTGATTTTGCTTAGCTTTTACCAGATCTCTTTTTAAACAAACTCCATTAAGTTTCTGGATCTCACCCTTTAAAGATATACAAAAATGCATCCCCTACTTGCATTATACCCTCCAGCTAAACAATCCATCTTTTCCCTGCCAACTCTAACATGTTGCATTTTATTTGCCTGCTTACTGCTTTCCTTTTTCTATTGACTCCAACCCCCAGCCACCTGTATAGCATTCACTTTTCTCTCTCACTGCATACAAACAATTGCCCATCAATGTCCAAATGCTGCATTCAGGCACACATTCCTTTTCAAACCATGCAATTGCAGGCCAGCCTCCTGTTGTACATTCATTCCTTTCTTTCTTTCCCCTTTTTTTTAAATCCCCCTGCCCTATCCAGCATCCAAATTATAACCTTCCCTTACCTGTATCTCACAAAACTGTCTAAGGAATCCTTGTCCAAATGAAAATACTGTCAATTGAAGTGCTAGAAGCATGTAACCAAACAAACTGCTCACTAGCATAAGAAGAAGGGTAATCCTAGCCTTGCTTCCCTTTAAATACCCTTTTCTTGCAGTCCTCCCCCTGCTTACCTTGATCAATCCCTGACCTAGCTCCATGACTCCTTACCATTTTGTTCTATCCTTCCTCCCATGATTCCACTTCTCTCCTGCCCATCCTGCCACAGTTCCTTCTTCTTTACCTTACCCCTTCCTCCCTTTTCCCCTCCCCTATGCTATCTAAGCCCGAACACCCTCTGCTGCTATTTTGGTCAGGATACCACTGACAACAGGGCTTGCCCTTTAAGCTGGCAATCCACCTTGCTAGGGATTAAGAAAAATAGATCTGTGGCTAGATGTCAGGATACTAAAAACTTCAGTACTCCTGAGATGGGAACGCCATTCTAATGTGGTTATCAAGCAATCTTTATTTATAAAAGGCGCCTTTCCAAAACCAACGTGCCTGTACATTACATGATAAAAACAATAAATAATTAAAACAATATTAAAATTAGACTTGATAACAGTGTTCAAAACTCATTGTATGCTATGCTAAAAATATATGTTTTTAAAGCCTCCTTAAAGCTTTGGACAGTCAGACAATCTCACACCTGATGAGGTAGAGAATTCCACAGGATTGGGGGCATAAAACTAAAAGATCTGGCCCTTGAAGTTTTTAAGTGAACACTGGGAATCTCTAGCAATCCCTTGTCAGTGGATTGGAGAGCACAGAAGGGACAGTAGGGACAAAGGAGGTCTTTCAGGTAGCCAGGTCCCTGATCGTGTAGGGCCTTATAGGTCAGCAAACCAACCCTGAAGGTGATTCACCAGTAAATTGGCAGCCAGTGCAGTCTGCGGAGCATAGCAGTTATATGACTGGTCCTAGAAGAACCAGTCAATAGCCTGGCTGCCGCATTCTAATCATGTTAATGGCACATGAGAGTATTGGAGCTCAAACGTCTTTTTCCAGATAACCCTAACAGCAGAAAACTAATTGTCAGTACACTGTATATGTGCATTTCCTGTGGGGAAAGAAAAGGAAAAGAAAACAGGTATCATGATTACTTTACATGACATTTATTCACTACTATTTTATTACACAACATAAATGAGAACAATGGTGCCTTGTCACTGTGGATCCTTGTCTTTTATTTTCTCAAACCCATTCTCCTTCAGTCAGCACTCATTTGCTTGACCACACTACAATACCATTACAGTGTTATACCTCAGGAATTACCTTGTGTTGCTTGTTACTGCGCCACTTTGATGCTATAGTACTAGTTATGGGGGCATCCATATATCAACACTGCACATTCAATGGGTTTGGTAAGTAGGGCAGAAGTAAACCAGTGCAGTGCCTAAGGGTAGGGTTGTTTCATCAAACCACTTGTGTTTTGTCGTTGTTTGTCCAGTTCCCCAAGACACTGGTCTAGTGCTCACCAAGTGCACTTGGAGTCAGCATTGTGGTGTGTGGCACCCTCAACTCACTCCCACTCATGAAGCACTCCAGTTACAGTGGCACCTGTGGTCACCCTGCTGAGACTATGGCAGATGAGCTGGCTATCATCCCTCAGCAGAGGAGCAGAGTTTCCCTTTGAGAATCAATCCTATTTCCCTTGTCATAAGTGGACAATCCATGCTCCTTCAGGATTGCTAATCACCAGCATCAATAGCGCAGTGTATTGGTGAACCAACAATCTGTAACGACATTACAATCATGATGAATCTAGGACATACTAACATCCTTATAATGCTATTTGGGTGAAAGCAGGTGTTGCTGCAGGAGAAAGCACTAAGAATATTATACTAACATGTGCGTCAACATATGCAGCTTTGTTGATGAGTCAACACCTGGTGTACACAACATTGGTCTCCAGCAAATAACATGATAAACAGCACCAAGATACACATTCCACTGTGAGTCTCAGCATTGACAGGGTGAAATAGATGTCATGGAAATAGACATACCTGACTGTGGGTGTACTGATTAACCAATTTTATTAAATAAATTTATTGTAAATGAAAGCAGAAATTAAATACCTGAGGTACAAATATTTCTAAAAACGCAATGTAGAGGTTTACATACCATGTGGTGGTAACAACCCAGTGCTTCAAGGCCACAAAGACCTCTTTGTCATGGGTGTGTGCAAGACAGTGTGGCAGCACAGGGGTGAGTTATGTGTGGTGTCAGTGTCTAGGGCGCATGATTGATATGCTGTTAATTAAACAGCAGGCCACATTACTGGAAACTTGGAAAGAGTTTCTGTGTGTTGTTGTGTGATAATCAAAGTTAGTCCACACCCTAAAAATTCAGTGTACTTACTCATTGATTGGGGTGTCAGCATGCAGGTGACGCTGTTGTATCTATGTGATGTATGCTGTCTGCAACACCCATATGTCAGACACACACTTTGAAACACTGGATCCATGGCTATGCCTAAGCAGGGTTGGTCAGCTGAGCATTGTACAACTTGCTGTGATTCACAGCAACTCAGCGACTCCACTGCAGCTGGCATGGGTTTAAAGCAGGAACAAGAACACCTTTTAAGACAAAAAACTAACATCTCAGAACATAAATTTATATCATGTAACAGTCATGTAAGGATTAATCCATGACAGAGCATGTGGAGCTGAGATGTTCACCGGTTGGGTGGGCCAGCGATCAGAGAGCCAGCAGTGTGAGGTGGGTCAACAGTTGGGTGCACCCACAACAGAGGAGGATTGGCCTAGTGGGGAAAAGTTTAAATCCCCCACTCACAGCCGCAACTCCGGAGGAAGTGGAGAGGAGCCAATCAGACTCCAGCTACAGCAGCCAATTTGGCTGTGAAGGAGTATGCGAGGGGGTGGCCTGGCAGAAGGCCAGGCTACAAAAGCCAAGGCTGGCCACTCAGAAAGAGCTGAGGGGTTCACTGGACAGATGGACCTGCAATCAGAGGGCCAGCAGTGGGAGGCAGGTCGCCAGTCAGGCTCACCCACTGTGGAGGAGGATCGGCTGAGCAGGGAAACATTTCTGTCCCCCACCCTCCCACCCACACTGCCACCAATTTTAAAAGTAGCTGATTCACTCCCACTAGGATTACTGCCAATCAAGTGAACCTGAAGGCAGGGCCATTGAAAGTACAAGGGTCTGGAGCAAGGGGACATGGAAAGGAGGAATGAACACATGGTAGGAGACTGAATTGACAGGGACCAGAGCCAGAGGAAAGGTCAGTGAGAAGACAAGCAGCTGCTGGTCAGGGATACACCAGTTGTAAGGTGCTGTTGACTTTGAGGCTTTGGACAGGGTACACCAGATTAAAGTTACTGTTGACTTTGGGGCTTTGGACAGGATCCACCAGCATAAAAGGTGCTGTTAAGATTGGGACTTAATCTGTCAATCAGCAGTTGGTTGGGACATACCTGCTAAAAGGTACTGTTGAATTTGGGGCTGTGGTCAGGGCAGCAGCAAAGGTTCTGCTAAAGTGGAGGCTTAATCTGTTGGTTAGAAGGGGTGGGATTAAAAAAAAAAAACACCAAATGGGATATACTTGAACTACAGGAAAGCAGTGTGAAGTAAGGGGTTGCCTGAAGTGGCTTGAGTGTCTAATACATAATCTCTGCATAATCGGTTTGGAGTGTTAACACAGCTGAGGGCTTTATTTCAGCCATTAAATAGTTATGGTTTCACCCTAGTGACTTAGGTGAGGTAAAAGGGACCCATTCACTGTCAGTAGACTGCCAGTTATATGAGTTGTGCTATAGCATCTGGTGCAGGGAACTGGTGATTGGTTTAAATTGGGACAGGGAGCAAAGCTGCTTATGAGCTGTAACAAGTTGAGTGTCTGACAAAGAAGGTATCTGCAAGCATTGGTGGGGCTGGGGGGCTTCAGGAACAGATTGCGAGCATTGGGAAGATACTGTAGTCATGGGGGATGGCTGGTGCATATTGTACTAATAATACTGTGATACCCTTTTCGAGGGGCCAAGTGGTACTAACATGGGGATAATTATGGGATGCAATGGGTGTGGGGCAGCAGTATGGATGAATGTATTGTGGAAACTGTGAGGATGTCCAATATGTCACAGGTTAAACAGGCTGGAGGAGGCAAGGAGGATCAAGAGGGAACTCAAGGGGGTGAGCAAAGGAGGATAGAGTTAGAGACAGGAATGGGGGCATGGAAGAAATAAACGGACATGGCATGGGGGGAATGGGTCAAGGGAAAGGGGGGAGGCGTGATCGATATCAATAGGGACAGGCTGTCCAGCAGTGAAGGATGGCCTAAGGTTGGGTCTACCAGGAGGGGAAGTATGCAGGACAGGAGAGCAGTGAATTTGCAGGCCATAAAGAAAGGGGGGAACATGTTCGATGTGCTGTTGACACTGGATGGGGAAAAGGGGAGGGAGGAAGAGATGCGGTGGGGGCGGATGAGGGTACAAGGGGGAAATGTGTGTGGGAGGCCAAAAGGCTAAGAAGGTGGGGAAGAGCCATGAGGAGGAGGAGGGAGGCATGGCAGCAGGGGCCAGGGTGCGTGGGGATGGGTGGGGAGGCCAGCAAGCAGGAGGGGGATAGATGGGGGGCAGGGACACTGGAAGTAGGAGCAGAGATCCTAGAGAAAGGGAATCCAGGAATGGGTACACAGGGAGGAGGTGGCTTAAGTGGAACAAGGGAGGAAGGGAGTGTGTTAGTGGTGGGGGGACTCCATACTTAAGGGGATCAGATGGGTCAGTGGGGGGGAATGGCATAGTCATGCATGGGAGGAAGCCATACCAGGTCGAAGGGTAGACAGTGCAGGACAAACAACTCTAAAGTGTGTGAGATGGGGAAGGGGGACACCACATGTGGGGACTAATGACCTGTCAGTGGAAACTGTGGAGGTGATGAAGGAAAGGTTCGAAGAATTGGGAAAGCTGTGCAAAGAGATAGGAGAGACAGTTGACTTCTTGGAAGTGCTCCCAGTATTCCATGTGAGCACATTGAGGAAGGAGAGGATTAGGGAATTCAATGTTTGGCAGCAGGAATGGAATAGGTCAAAAGGGTATGGGTGGGTTGGAGGATGGGGACAGACCTGGGACAACAATGAACTATATTCAGGGGATAGGCTGCACCTAAGTTGGGTGAGAAAGGGGTTATTAAAGCAGAAGCTGCAGAGGTACAGTATGCTAGCAAAAAGTAAGTTTAAACTAGCTCAAGAGTGTAGGGGATCAGACGGTGGGCAAGGTACCCAGGGACCATGAGAGCTCTACCCCAAGCTAGTAAGAAAGTACTAGGAGATTTAGCACAGAAGGGGCAAGGTAGGGAGGTGGATCTGGAAAGTAGGGAAGGGAAGGGTGATGGGATGGAGGGTGTCTCTCTGAATGCAGAAACCTAGCCACAAAGCAGCAGAGCTGCAGGCACTCTTAGCTTTTGGGAGGGTGGACATCACTGCCATCACAGAAACGTGGGCCACAGAGCATTGGGACTGGGATCTGGCAATCCCAGGGTTAAGACAACACAGAAAGGACCATGGGGAAGGGAGGGGGGTGGCTGTTTATATGAGGAAGGGGATCAAATGCACAAGGGACAAAATGGAGGAAAGGGAAATGGAGGCAATGTGGATACAGCTCCTGGACTCTGGGGAAAGGAAGTTGAAGTTTGGGGTGGTGTATAGGTTACCATCCCAGACAGTGGAAAGGGACAGGGAACTGGGAAAACAAACCAGTGTGGTATATAGGAGGGGGAAGGTAGTCACAGTGGGGGATTTCAACCTGCCGGGGGTGGACTGGACTGTGCCGGTCACCTCCAGTGCCAGGGAGAAGGTCCTCCTGGATGCATTCCAGGAGAATTTCCTGACATGACTGGTTGCCGAACCCACTAGACTGAGGAACATGCAGGACCTGGTACTATCTAACAGTGAGGCAGTGAGGGACATAAGGGTGGAGGATCCGATAGCAGACAGCGATCATTGTGGTTTAACATCACAATGAGTAGGAGCTGGAGGATCAGCAAGAAAGGAACTGGATTTCAGGAAGTCGGGCTTTGAGTAAATAAAGGAATTGCTGAAGTGGAGACTCAAATGAATAAAGCAGGGGATGGAGACAGCACAGAAGTGAGACATAATAAAGCAAGAAATCTTACGGGTGACAGAAACATGCACCAGGCTACAGAGTAAGAAGAGTAGGGTAAAGAGACCATCCTAGCTGAACAGGGAGGTGATAGAGGGGATGAAGGCAAAATGACTGGTATACCTGAGGTTCAGCAGGATGGGGAAGGAAGAGGAGGACAGGGAGGAGTATGCCATATGGTCTAAGGAGGTAACCAAGAGGGTTAGGGGTGTGAAAGCCACAAGGGATCACAGATTAGCTCAGGGAATAAAAGGAGGGATGAATTACATTTTATATACATCAGGGAGAAAAGGAAGCACAGGGACAGTATAGTGAGGATAAAAAGGGGGGAGGAGGGGGAGATCACGTGATGCAGAGTGCTGAGTAGATGCTCATCCACTAAGCTCCTGCCTCCCGAATAAAAACTCGTCATTTAATATCGTCAAATTTTAACTTGTTCCTCTGCCTGTGAGTTTTTCTTGCCTTTAAACAATGTGTGCTCCTGTTTGGGTTCATCTGTGGTAAATAGAGGCCTACATGAAGAAAGCCCTGCAGAAACATACAACCCCCCCCGCAACTCCTGAGAAGGTCTCGAAAAAATCCCAAGCCTCGAGTGGCCCAGACAAACCGGACCCATCGTGTCAAGCTGGGGACCAAGAACCCCTAACACTTAACAGATTCTTGGAGGAATTTAAACCATTCTGGGAAGAGATGAAAGATATAGCAATCGATTTGAAATCCCTCTCCAGAAAGTTAGAGGAAATCTCCATGACAGTATCGGACAATACTGCCTAAATAATTTCAGTTGAGAGAAAATGGGAAAGTCTGGATCCTGAGCTCCTACTAATGAGACAAAAGCTATCTCATCTTGAAACAAAGCTCAAAGACCTGAAGGCCATAGTCGGAGAAATAATGTGGTAATCCTCGGCTCCCAAAGGGAAGAAGGCCAGAATACTGTAGTCTTCACCCAGAAACTGGTTGAAAGGATCGCTGGTCCCTCTCCCTTTGGCCCAACATATGTAATAGAATGGCCCGACCGATCTCTGCAACCAAAACCCCCACCTGATGCACCTCCTGGTCCCATCATTTGCCACTTCCTAAACTATTTAGAAAGGCAGCATTTTCTACAGAAAGTTAAGGCCCTGCAAGAATTCAGATGGGAGAAGGTGAAGCTGAGAATTGCTCAAGATATCCCTGGTTCGGTCCGGCTGAAACGGAAAGCCTTCCACCCGATTGTATCCAAGATTATAGCGATGGGCTTAAAGTTCAGGATGGGTTACCTAGCGAAGTTACAAGTCTCAATAAATGGCTCATGGCTTAATTTTGAGGATCCTGAAGCTGCGCTAACAGACCTTAAGTCTGCATTCCCAGATTTGTTCTGGACGACCTGAGAGGACCTTCTGATCATCGGGATTTGCCAGGAACTCCAGAATGAACTATTGTTTGGCTTTTTGTGTGGACACTGCTCTTTCTAAAGAAGAATTTTATTTGACTGTATGCCCCCTAATAGAACTGGGCTACCAGTAGAGGTCTGACTTTACTTGTAACAGCCCCTGGCATGTTGGTGGGAATAGTGCATTACGAAAAGTCCTGGGGGGGTTCCCGGAGGCTTTGTTTTGGGCTGCATCTGTGATAACTTTGCTCGTTTGATTTCCTAGGGTTCACACAGGGCAGGATTTGGGTTACACTTTCTGTTTGGATTTTATGTGGTGGAGTTTCAGATTTCTGAGTGGTTCTGTGCTTTGGGCGCCTCTGACTAGTGGGCTGGATCAGGTTATGACCATAAGAGGCGCTGGTTGCCCATTTAACGAGGTCCAGCCATTTTCTGAGAGGGACTGCTTTGCTTATTAAGTTGTTCTGGTTTTGCAGGGAGGCTTCTCAGATTTAGGGGTCTGCATCCCCTGGGTAGTTACTCCCATGGTTTTCCCATCTCTGGATCTTGTTTCATTTTCACCCGGTCTCGTTTTCTCAGGTGCTCTTCTCGAAGATGGGCTTACTCCTCCATGTTAATTTTTTCTCTGGCTCTGGTTCATAAGGTAGTCCTCTATGGGGAACAAACATTTTTTATTTCCCTCTCAAGACTCTCGTGACGATTTTTCTTATTCACATTTTGAACATCCAGTTCTGTTTTCCTTTCTTGATTATTATTTAATTCATTAACAGAGGCTTGCAGGCCCTGGAAGCTCGAGACCACTCTTTAGATATTAAACCCTCATTAATGCAGTTTATTGATGGCTTTGTAGTACACAATAAGAGGGAGATCATTAGCAGGGGATATGTTTGGAGGGTGGGAGGGGGAGGATAGGTCCCAGTGCTGTGCTAAACATTGCTTGTGACAGTGTGGAGGGTTGGGGGGAAGGTTATGTGTTCTTGTTGGGGAGGTGGGGTGTATGGGAGGGTTTAATGGTGGGATTTTTTGGGGGCTGGGGTGGTGGGAGGGCCTTACAGCAGTAATGGGGTCAGATTTGTAGAGTTATAAACCCGGATGCAGGGCCGAATACAGCATTCATAGAAGTCATTGGGAGATGGCCAAGGAGGTGACTTTTGCAACGTGGAACGTCAAGGGGATCAGGAAGAAATCTAAACAATACCAGGTTCTCAAACACCTAAGTCTTTTATGCACTCAGGTTACTTTTCTGCAGGAATCGCACCTATTAGAAACAGAAGCCTTACAAGCGAGGAGGCAACAAGTGGGGATGGTCAATGAGGTGCAAGGATCCTCAAACAGCTGCGGGGTTATGATCATTATTAACAGGGGCATTCCCTTTGTCTCAACTCATACTATCAGGGATCCCGAGGGCAGGTTCATTTTGGCCATAGGTACTCTCTGGTCAATACCTCTGCTATTGGGCAGTATATATGGTCCAAACGCTGATGACCCCACCTATTTCATGAGACTCATAAACCTGATCCTGCCTTTTCTTCCTATAAGGATTATCCTGGGGGGCAACTTTAATCAAGTCATAGATTCTAACCTTGACTGATCTGGTGGTGCATCGGAGGGGGATCTCCCTGGGTCAGAGGGCTTTTAGAGAACTACTGGATCAGTGCGGGCTCTGTGATGTCTGGCGTGTTCTAAACCCTGATTTCAAGGAGTTTACATTCAGGTCTTTGGTACACAGGTCTCAGTCCCGTATTGACTACATACTTATTTCTCAGACTCTCTTGCCGGGTTAGGTCCTCTCGATACAGCCTGGCCCTATCTCTGACCACTCTTTGTGCTGTATGATTTGACAATTCAGGATGTGTCAAAGAGAGAAACAAGATGGAAGCTTAATAACCAATTGCTTAAAGATTCTAATTATTGCAATAATATAAGGGAGCATATTGAGGCCTTTTTCAGTCTAACCCTTAAACAGTACAAAACCAGATATTATATGGGGGCTTTCAAGGCCTACATGACAGGCATCCTTATTAGCCTTTCGTAGCCAGGAAAATAGTTAGGGAGAGAATTACTGTCCTTGTTATCCCAAATTCTGACCCTTGAATCTAATGTCTCGTTAATTCTTCAGAGGAGGACAAGGCGAGGCTCCTAGGGTTGAGAGACAAATATTTGGAACTACTCCGGGAAAAAGCAGAGTTAGCTATCATACGTACTAAAGCTAGTTATACTGACCAAGGCAAGAAGGCCAGGTGCCTTTTGGCACTTCGTATTAAATAACAAGAGTCAGAGAGATTCATCCCCTCTATCAAGGCTTCAGTAGATGGTTCTCTGAAAACATCTCCATCTGAGATAGTTCAGGAGTTTGCAGCATATTACAAATTGCTTTACGGGGATCTGGAACATCCAGTCCAGTAAGCGTGGAGATTTACCTGAGAGATTCATAGCTACCCTCTCTCCCAGTACATTACATAGATTCTCTGGTCTTTCCTATAACTCTGGAGGAAATCGTCGAGGTTATCAGAGGTTTACCCTCATATAAATCTCCTGGGCCTGATAGATTTTCTTCCCTTTTTTATTAAACTTTTTGAGAACTTTTACTGCCAATACTTAATAGTTTATTTCAGCATATCCTATCTGGGACAGAGGTCGATTCCCATCTAGTTGAAGCCTTGATAGTGCTTCTTCCCAAACCAGACAAGGATCCTGAGCTTGTTCAGAGCTATGAGCCTATATCCCTTCTAAATCAGGATATCAAGATTCTCTCAAAGATTTTAGCTAACAGGTTATCCATGGTGCTCCCGAGTTAATAGGTATGAATCAGGTAGGTTTCATGAAGTGACGCTCTTCAGCAGATCATTTGCATACATTATTCTATGTCTTTCGGCTTCCAGAGATGCTGACTTTCTACAGGTTTGGTCTCTTTGGACGCAGAGAAGGCATTTGACTGGGTGAATTGGAGTTTCTCTTCAAGGTATTGAGTGCCTTTAAATTTCCTCCTGTATTCATTTCTTGGGTTGCAGTATATAAAATCCCCCATGGCAAGAATTTCAGCTAATGGGGGTTCTCAAACTACTTCTCCACTTCACTCAGGCACCAGGCAGGTTGCCCCCTATCGCCCTCTTGTTCAATTTATATCTGGAACCTCTCATCCAAAACATTCTCCAAAATACCTCTATAAGGTATCAGAGTTGGGCGTCACAAGATTAAACTAACTGCACACGCAGATGATCTGCTGATACATCTCTCCCTTCCAGCTTCTTCAATACCACCCTTCCTGAACGAAATAGCCAAGTTCAGCGAGCTATCTAACTATAAGCTAAATGCTAGTAAATCCCTATTCTTCCCATTAAACCATAAAGTATTTAAAGATGATATTTGCTCCCTTAATTTAGGATGGTCTCCTAGAACAATTAAATATCTGGGCATAAAGCTATCCCATAACCCCTTAGTGTAGGTCAAAGATAATCTGGACTGCCTCTAACAGGTTATTATTCATGATCTCAACAGATGGTCCAAGCTTCCAATATCTTTATGGGGCAGGATAAATATTATTAAGATGAATGTATTTCCTAGAATTTACTACCCTTTATCCCTTCTCAATTCTTTTATTCCCATACACTGGTTTAAGAAACTGCACAGTACATTTGCCAGATTTATTGGGGCAGATAAGTATCCCCGGTTGGCCTACCATAAATGAGCTGCCCCATAACTTGAGGGGGGGGCTGAGGATTCCCCATATGGCATTATATTACTGGGCTAATAAATTTTAAGGCACTCCTACTACTATCTTTTAAACAACCACCAAATTTATCCAGCCTAATTATTAGGAGCAAACTTTCACCGGAACAGAATACCATGTCACACAATGGCACACGACCCTGCAAGCAACACCCCTGTAAGATTTGTCGGCTCATTTCTACCTCAGACTGTGTGGTTACATCACAAAACAGACAATTCCAGGTGCATGGGAGTTATACATGCATGTCACGACATGCTGTTTATTCCATTCGGCGCAAGAGATGTCCACAAACAGGTTATGTTGGAGACACGCCTACAGCTCTGCACTAGGATGAACTCGCACAGACATACTATTACAGCAAAGAAGACTGAAAAACCAGTGAGGCACCACTTCTCCCAGCCTGACCACTCAATCTCTGATATGTCAGTAATGGTCTTAAAAAGAAATCTCAAAAACACACAACAGAGACGAGCTTTTGAGATTAAACTTATTTTACATCTCAATATGGTAGCAGATGGGATGAACGCTGATGTTGGTTTTATGGGACACTACAGAAACTAACATCTACAGACCTTTTCTTCTTCAGACTGACATATTATAGGACTTCAGCATGTGTGGGATGTGGAGTGCGTGTGTGTATGTATGTGTGTGGGTATATGTTGTGAGGTATGTGAAATAAAAGATGTGGGGCTTGCTGTCACATTGAGGTAAAGTCTCTATTTAGATATATGGAGTTATAATGTGTTACTATTCTTACTTCACACACATAATGAATATTAATTTCTCCTTACTTTTTATCTTTGCCTGGGGGTGGGATTGATTCCATTGCACCATATTCAGATTACCTAGTCTGCTACTGTACATACAGGAGTGTTATCATATACTGTCACATATAATTTTTGTAACTGTACATATTGGGGTGCGTGATCTCATTTGCATGGGGTCCTGCACAGATCGTTTACATTAGACTAATATTGTAGTAATTTGTGGATATGTTAGACTTCTGGCCTTACACATACTTATATTCACTTCTAGTTACCTTATCCTGGGGACGGTGGCAGGTTTATTTCATGGTAGTTCTATCCAGTATCCTTGGAAATGTTACTATGCAGATAGTAATGCAGTTAAATAGGTATGTGTGTCTGTGAAAGAGAGAGGGGAGAGAGAGAGAGAGAGAGAGAGAGAAAAAGGTGGGGAGAGAGAGAGAGAGACAACATCTCCTTAAAGCTATGAATCTCCCCCACCCACATTATGGTGATGTGGGGTGGGTTAGAGTGTATTGTTTGTATGAAGAGGAGGAGAGAAATTACATTTTTATCTCTTTTTCAGATTCCTTAGACACTTGTGGTACATCAAGTTGTTACATTCTCGGTGTATATTGACATCAGTACATAACAGGCTACATGGTCTTAATTCCTTGAGGTTCCTCGACTAGAGTTTTTTGTTTGACACTAATATTATCAATTTATATTTAAATTATCATTTATATAGTCCAGAGGTTTTTAAAATTTCTTGGGCCTTATATCTACTGTAGCTGGAGAGTACAGCTGGGTGACAGGTCCAGCTAGGTTTTACACATCATGTGCACTGATGTCTTTAAGACAACTTTACTTGTAAATTCTTGTCTATAATGCAGACATTGAAACTTCATGAGCCCTATAACAATCTTAGTTTGCCTTTTATACGGGTGGGGGTTGCCTTTCAGTAATCACATCCTTATACTAACTGTGACACTCATAGCTTGATTTAGGAGTTATCTGCTTCAGCAGTGTTATCTTATGTCAATTAAATTTATATGCAGTAGGATTCTTTGTATGTGTGTTCCACCAAGCACATTTAACCCAAGGTTGCTTCTGGCTGAAGGCAGTATGGTACTGTTAAACTTCTCTGACATCATCTTCTGTTTTTTTAAATGAGTATTTTAAACCAATGGGGATTTTTTCTGTTTTTCTCTGCATTATCTAGCTGTTATAAGTATTGTATTTTTTAAACAACTGCCATGAGCTTCTGAAGAAGGACTGGATGGTTCGAAAGCTAGAGCACTTTGTTCTTGTTGTTACATCTATGTTGGTCCATTAAAATGTATCAAATCATTTGCTTCTGGATCTATTACTGGGCTAGTCATCTAGCAAAATGTCTGAGATGGATATCCCCAGGCCCTGAAATGACACAACCAGTATGGCTTAAGATTGAATTAGAAGTAATCAAAGCCAAATGCCTGGATCCCTCAAATTTATTCTACCTCAAGTTATCCCAGGTTAAGATGCCTGATTGCAGTACAGAAAGCATCTCTTTAAGAGTTTATACACAATTATGTTTATTTCTTCATTATTCCCCTCAGACTGATTTAGCTCAGTCAAGGTGTTCAAGGTGTTGCATTTTGGGGCAAGGAACCCAAGGAAAGAATACTGGCTAAGGGGGATCAAACTGGGGAGCACCGAAGAGGAAAAGGATTTGAGGGAATTGATAACAGTGAGCGTGAACAATACTGCCCAATGCAGAAGAGTGGTGGTGATGGTGAAAGCAAATAAGATGTTAGGGTGCATAGCTCAGGGATTCACGTCCATACACAGGGAGGTGATCTTGCCCCTCTACAGAGTGCTGGTCAGGCTACACTTGGAGTACTGTTTGCAGTTCTGGAGGCCGTACCTGAGGTGAGATTTCAAGTTGCTGGAGGGAGTACAGTGGAGGGTGACGAGGATGATTCAGGGGATGAAGGGGATGGATTATGAGATAAGGCTAAAGAAACTGCATATGTACTCACTTGAAGAGAGGCAGGAGAGGGGACATGATCCAGACCTTCAAATATCTGAAGGGAGTCAACAAGGGGGGAGGAGGGGGGGTGCTGAAACTAAGGATTGGAAGGGAAACTAGGGGGCATGGGCTAAGGATAGAGGGCGGGAGATTCGGGAGGGACATGAGGAGGCATTACTTCACAGAAAGAGTACTGATGAGGTGGAATGCATTATCAGAAGAAGTGATATCAAGCAAAAATGTGGTTGGCTTTAAGAACACTTGGGACAGGGTACAGAGGTGGGTAAGGGTGGGAGAGAAGGACAACAATGGGAGGTCAAAGGGGATGTGGGCAGGAGCAGCTGCCTGCTAGGCAGCTAGCTGCACAGTTGAGCAGACTTTGACAGACCAGTAGGTCTGTTCTGCTGGCACCTTCGAATGTATGTTCATACGTTTACTCAAGAATAAATCCGTGCCAGGGGGAAGGGGCACAAGGCCACAGGCCAAGTGCCTCCAACCACCCAGGTGTGAATACATTTTTAAGTTAACCCATGCTCTTCTGTGGGATAATACACTTTTCACATGGTTAACAAAAGGGTGACACACAGGTATTGTTAACATGCTGGCCATGTTACAAACAGCGCTTTACTCTGTGTGTGTGTGTGTATAAGACCAAGACAGAGAGAGAAGCGATAAGTAACAATCAGCCCTGGCATGGCATGTGGCACTTTGATCTTGATAAGGTGAATGAGATTGACTGCATCTAAAAGAGAGGAATTATCAAGAAGGAAAGAGGCAAAGACAAAAAGCATGCTGCTCATTCAGGTGAAAAACTTACACATTTTTGCGGAGTTCGATTGTCAAGTAGTGTTGTTCTAACCCTAGCTGTACCAATACAGTGGTATCTGGTAACTGAGTTGAAAAAAAATGTTTTTTTTTTGTTTTTGTTTTCTAATTATATTTTAATATCAAGTGCTGAACCCATTTGCTCTCAATATTCATGTGCACTTTATTTCACTAGACTGGAATTTGCTGTGCTGCACTCTTCTGGTGTGCTCAGGATGCCATGCTCTCACAGTGAGATCAGCCTCATGGGGGACACATGTAGAGAACTCTCATGGTCCTCAAGGGGTGGTGCGGATCTCAAGCATCCACACTGCCTGAAAGAATCCTCTTCCTTGTTCCCTGCAAGTACTAATAGAAGTTGAGCAGGACATATGCAGTCTGACATGGTGTTTCAGTTTAGTTTGCCTTAGAATGACTATTAGTTTGGGAATGATGCCAGGTGTACATTTTTTTTTTTCTTCCTGAAGTAAAGTTTAGTAAATAATGTAAAATGTCCATAGACATAAGGGCATGAACTTAGGGAAAGCATACTGAGGATCACAGTTTGGGTGCTGTTCTTACTCAAAATTGTGTCTAACTGTTCTCTTTGCTGTAATGCGCTGACTGACTGTGGGGTGCAGGATTGCAAGTATAGATTAACTGAGAACTGATCCATGGTCACCTGGTACGATTCCATGAATCAGATGAGGCCCTTTTTGTTTGCCATGTTACAAAATGCATTAGGCTACAGTCAAACAGTATATAGAAGACCTGTGAAATATTGTCTATGGTTAAACTGCACTGATGATGGCACGCCCGTACAGTACATGACATGCCAAAGTGAACTGTGAACAAAACTGTGTAGGATCACATATTATGTGTTAATTCATAATTATTCACTGTTCATAGTTTCTCAACCATGGAATGAATTCACTTCCAACTGACAACTTAGACACATCACAACAGATGACCAGAAAGATTACAACAATATGCTGGCCCATCAGTGCAGCTTTGGTGCTACCCGTGATGCTGGCGACCTAAGTTCAGGAGTGGAGATGAGTTGTCAGGGGGCCAACCATAGGTGTAAGGATTGTTCACCCATAGGATGCTCTCCTTCCTCAGGGTGGGAAGGCCAATCTGATGCAACCTCACTGCTCACCTGGATACATGAAGCAGCAAGGCTTGGCATAATCAGGGATGGGAGGAGCCAAACTGGTTGCGTGAGCTATCACTCATTGCTGGCATGTCCACTTGCAGCCTATTGGATATGCTGCTGCTGATAGATGAGACACAAAACACCAGAAAAGTGTAGCCCTGCTCGAGGATGATGGTCCCTTCACAGCAGCATGCTCCCCACCCATTGTCTGAGTGACATCCCAGTGAGATGATGGAAATTGAGGGCCAAGCCCCTCACCTCATCCCTGCTTAGGTGGTAAGCCAGGGTTCCATGGAGGACAGCACCTTGGACTCCCAGGTAAGTGGGATGTCTGGCTTGCCTTATTGATTTCTGGAAGCATTCAGGTCAGGGTGAAACACAGAAGAGAAAAAAAGGAAGATTACTGGAATACAATACCATGGATCAACATCCACAATGCAGTTTAGATGATGGTGCTGCTGTTGTGTGAGGGGTCTTTCACACCACTCAGTAGCAAGACTGCAGTGGTGTGCATGGCTCATCCACACACACTATCATAATTGTTGCACTAGAAACCTATCAGATACAACAACTGAACAACACTGTTCTGTGCTGCAAGACTTGTGTTCACTATGAAACATAAATACCCTCCAACTCAGGAGGCATTCTAGCTGCAGCAGCACCTGTGGTTGCCTGCTGGTAGTATGGCAAAGGAGCTGGCTGTCCACCATCAATGGAAGAAGAGAAGTCCTCTGTGATCGTTGATCCTACTCCCAATCAGTCACCAGATGATTCATGCTCATTCGTGGAATGTATTAATTGGCATCATCAGTGGTATACATACAGCTGAGCCAATGATCTGTACCCGACATTGTACACCATGATGAGCTTAGGACATATTACCATCCTCGTAAGGCAGAATGGGTAAAACACACAGCACTGCAAAACAGAAAGCTATGATATTTTTGTAACTGAAATACTGTGACAAATACTGCAACTGCCCTCCCCATATCACTGACCAACCGCAACCACCTGTAGTTGTTCAGTCCTATAGAAGACCATTCTATGGAATGGAACACACCTACATTTACCTATGGTGTGTTGCATGATTATATCTCCATAGTGGACAACCACTAACAACTCCCACCACAAACTCTACTTGATAACCAATGAAGTGATCAGAAGAAATAAACAATACCACAAGCTGTGCCCTCACCCAGCAATAGGAAAACTGGTGAATACTGGTTCCGTTAAAGCATGGTGGGTGTTCAAATACACACTAAATAAAATATAGAATAGTGATTTGTATGTGGCAGGATGGTCAACATAGGGTATACAGATGTGCAGCACAAACACTACGTGTCATCTGTGGTTGTGTGCAATACACACACACATTGCATAAAAACATGACATATAGGACAATAGCATTAAAAAGGAAAAAGTATTTTCCAATCAGTATTATTAATACAACAATTTCCATCTTCCTCTTCTGCTGCCACAGATGCTTGTGCATCAGTGTCTTCATAGTCGGGGGTTCAGGCTCGTACATATAAGGTTTAGCATTTAAGAGACTGGGCAAGGTGCCCCCTATCATTACTTCACCCTGCCCTTCCTCCTCATATTTAAAATCATTATCTAAATCAGATACTGTACTAGCATCTTAAATATCCTTAGAAAATGGCAAGAATCAATTGTAAGCTGATTGGCTCAGACAGGCTCAAGCTGGGCATTTATTTTCAATAAATGCCCAGCTAAAAATAAACCAGTCCAAGTGCCACTAACAGTGTAGCATTTTCCAGAGGTGCCCAGCCTGCTTTCTAATTGGCTGAAAGCACCGTGAAAATTTGAAAAACCCATGTGTTTTTTTCTAAAGCTAGCGAGAAGCACAACTGCCCCAACAGTACTGTCTTCAGCGTTGATGGCCGCTTTCTCCTCCCACGACCCAGGTAAAACTCTTTTGCCATTAAATGGCACTGCATCGTAAATGCTTCAGTCTGATCGTAAACCTGCTCGCTATACTGTCATAGAAAGAGTGTTATCGCCAAAACAACCACTGAGCACGACAAGTATCTCCTTGGTTTTCATACCGCATAAGGACGTCCATCTGCAGTACGAAAAATTAAGAAAATACCGGTGTTCTCATGCACAGCAGCAGTGCTGGAGATATCACAGTCTCTGCTTTACCACAGAGAAGCAAGTGCCAAAGATGACTAATGTCCTTTGCCTTTGTCCTTTTCTCTCCTACCACAGACAAATGGGAGGGGTAGGTACCTCACAAAAAGCATTGTCTTGCAGGTGGAGGAACTATTTTACCACAAAATGATTGTAAACAAGTTTATGTACATTATTTTATGACATTTTTTTCTTTTACTTTAGCCCATTTCTAAGCGCAATAATCTACTCTCCAAATTGGGCATTATTGGGAAATATCGGACCTTCCAGGGGCTATAAGGCCCTCCGCCTGTGGCGTCGGGCCTCATTACACCCCTGGGCAGTCCGGTATTTCCCAATAATGCCCACCCTGTTGGGTATTATTGCTTACATATTAGAGGATTCTACATGAAATTCAGAAGCCATATGGATGTTAGTGGCATAAGCTGTCAAAAATGTCAATATGTCTAGAGCTGTATGACAGAACCACACATCTGAATCCTGCACACTGGAGGAGCGTTCACCACTTGACGTCATTCCACACTGATGTTGGGAGCACACTTCAGTGAAACACACAAGCAGGAAGACTGAGATTGCCGCAGATAAAACATTTAAAAACACTTTAAATGCACAGTTTTAAACACTTTCTTTGCTATTACCTCTAATCAGAGGGAGTTACAACACAAGTCACAGTGAGAACTCTGCTAAACATGTGTGACACAGGCTATTTAACGTAGCTGAAGAATTGTTTTCCCCACCCTTGACCCCCTTCACAATATGCAGCTCCATTTCTGCCTTTGTCTCCCTGACCATCCACTTTGCTTTCCTAGCTTTATTTGGTGCTATCCCCATTTCTCCTCCACTACATTTCACTGTACCCAGTGAAAGCCTTCTTCTTGACCCTCACTGCTTCTGTGACCCCCAGTGGCTCCCCTACCCTCACTCCACTCACCATCTCTGAGTTGGTGAGCACTAACTTGAAAGTGGCCACCTGTCTAGTAGGTTTCTTAACTAGCTGCACCAGCAAGCAGTCCTACAGTGTATTCAATATTGCCCAACTTCTGGTGCACCTTGCCACTGTACTGTCCCAGTCGATATCTGTCAGGTTCGGGTCATCCATCAACGCCACTTCCCTTCTTTAGTCCTTTGCCAGCTCTTTCCAGAGCTCTCTCTCTCTCTCTCTCTCCTCTCCTTGTCCTGAGGGTACCATAAGGTGACCGCTGGTGACTTTGTTTGACTTTGCTTTCCTTGATGTGCACATTCTCCACAGCATCAATACCCTCCATGACATATAGGGCTATGCCCCTTTGTCTTTCCTCTATGTTGTATAAACATTGTGTAACCTGGGACTGATAGGTCCCAGTTATTATTCACTGTGGCTCAAGTTTCTGTGATGGCTACAAGACCCATCTGAGTGTCTGCCACCAAAGCCTGTAGCCCACTGATTTTATATCTCAGGCTCCTGGTATTAAGGCAAACCCTTCCAATTAGCTCTGGATCCTCTTTTGCTGTTTTGTGATTAAAGCTGTGTGAATCTTCTGAAGTTTGACCTGTCAAACTTTGACCATCAAACCACATAAAGTTTGCCACAGTTCTCTTAAAGTCAAACTGGTTCATGCTGGTTCAACCATAATGTTTAGTTTCACTCTGTTGGCCTTGTGACCCACTGGATGTAGCCATGCACATTAAGGCAGGTTTGAAGTGTCAGTAGCTCAGTAGGTTGCACACTCGCCTCAGAAGCCAGATGATCAGAGGGCTGTGGGTTCTATCCCCACTCCAGGCACTTGGGTTAAATACTAATATCGACACTGTAGTGAGGCATGAGGGGGGTGCTGCACTACTGAGTCTTTTGGATGAGACGTTAAACCAAGGTCACATCTGCCTGTTCTGGTGGTAATTGGTGGTAATGCAACTGCCGCTAGCCTAGTGTGAAAAAAAAATATATATACTCTGTTTGACAATGCTCACTGAGCGGCTCCCCCCCCCTTCCTTTCCCTACTAATTCCTCCTCCCCTATCTCCCTCCCTTCTACTCCCAACAGCTCTCCCCCGACCATAAGTTTTGCACCTTTTGTTATCTTTTGCTTTGTTGGAGATTGTATTCTATTGTAACAAAATTGTAATTGAACTGTAACTTTTTTGTTTGTAAGTACTGTGTCCCTTGTACTACTGTTCTGATGTTCTCTTTGTGATGAGGTACCTTTGTAAATGAGCCTCTGGCTCAAAGGTTTCTAAACTGATGTTTAACTAAATAAATAAATAAAATAAATAATTCAGGTGGATGTTGAAGATCCCATGGCACTTCCCAAAAAGAATAGGGGAATTTTTATTTATATGTACAATCAAAACATTTCAATATATATCAAAAACAAACCAAGAATATAGAAAACAAAAAACAAAATCCATACATGGAATTGCAGCATTCAGGTTTAAATTTTACAAGGAAATCAAAGGAAGGGAGCTAAATTCAGAAATGAACAACTTGTAGTAAATTATAAAAGTCTCAAACTTGTTAATTCATCCTTCTCCTCCCTGGATCAGGTAAAGGAGGTATCACATTTGTATATGTACTGTACTTATTTCTAAGTTTTTAAGTAAAATGTAAACACACTTTCTTTTATAGTGACTATACTGACTGGCGTGACCAAGATAGTACTTCATACATAAATTAGGAGGAAGAAAAAAGGGTATCACTAATTATGAAAAATACTTTTCTTCCAAAGTCATATTTTAGGAAAATGTGCCTAGTGTTTGAGTTTGACAAGCAGAGTAAACGTATAGGGATTCTTTCTCCTTATGACTCTTAATTTCATCCTTGACAATACTAAATACTAACATACTATTTGCCAGCAGATTAGGCCTTATGGTCTATCGAGTCTGCTCGAACCTAGATCCTTAGTTGGTGCAGGACCTCCCATCCCTGTGCTCCAGAAACCCCTATCATCCATCCCCAGGACAGGCCATCATCTGATACATCCACTTTCTGTGTCTGTCCCACCCTCTCTTAAAGCCCTCCACTGTGGATCTCTGAACCAGCTCACCAGGCAGAGCATTCCAAGGGTCCACCACCCTCTCAGTGAAAACCTCCTCCTCTTTTCCCCCCTCACCCTTCCACCTTCCAACTTAAAACCATACCCTCTGGTGATGCCTCCCTGCTTTAGTCTAAAGATCCCCTCCATGTTTACCCTATTTATTCCCTTGAGGTACTTGAAGACCTCAATCATGTCCCCCCTGTCTCTCCTCTCCTCCAATGAAAACAGGCAGAGCTCCTCAAGTCTGTCCTCGTAAGTCAAATCCCTAGCCCTCGTATCATCTTTGTTGCCCTCCTCTGTACCCTCTCCAGGAGCTGTATGTCCCTCTTCAAGTGTGGTCTCCAGTACTGTACACAGTACTCAAGGTGTGGTCTAACCAGTCCATTGTACAGCGGCAGAATCACTTCCTTGCTCCTAGAGGTGATCCCCTACGATGCATCCCAACATCCTGTTTGCCTTGCTAGCTGCTCTCCTGCACTGCTCAGAGTTATTCATACATGTATCCACCATGACCCCTAGGTCTTTTTCCCCTGTTGAGGCTTCCAGCGCCTCCCCTCAGGGTGTACCTGTGTTTAGGGTTTCCCCGACCAAGATGCAATACCTTGAACTTGGTGATATTGAAATTTAATTTCCATGTGTGAGCCCAGCTTTCCAGGGTGTCCGGGTCCCTTGCAGGGCCAACCTCCCTCTTCTCCCTCAACTACTGCTCCCATCTTGGAGTCATCCGTGAAGAGACTCATTTCACACCTATACCATCCCTGATGTCCGATATGTATGCATTAAACAGGATTGGACCCAGGACCGAGCCCTGTGGTACCCCACAATCGATCTTGTGTGATGTGTTATTGCAGGGAAAACCTGCATCTACCTTGCCATATCCAATATTTAAGAATTGCAAACAAAATTTGCATACTACTTGAATTAAGGGTTTTCCAATGATTTGACATTTATTTTTATGTTGATTGTGTGCATGCACAAGAAACAGGTTGCGGCAGCTTTCTCCACAAGCAGGTTGTGGAGGCGTGACACTGTTGTGACCAATGCCCCCACAGCCTGTAAAGGCTTGTCCCACCTCCCCCAATGCTGTGGCATGCTGCTGCTGCCACTAGTTCAGCCAACGTGCCCCAACCTTGTAAAAAAGTAGCCGCTGCAATCAGGGGCCACCTCATCATTGCAGTGTCAGCCATCCGCTGCAATGAGGGAGCGACCCATCATTGCAGGGCGGCATGTAAAAACCCTGATATTGTTTGTGAACATGGCAGCAGCTTGCCACTGTGTTCACAAACAATATAACCCCCCCGACATGGTTAGTTGCTGACGGGGGCCACAATCCCCATCAGGTTCAGTGGCCCAATGTTGATTGTGCCGAAGGGGGAGCCCACTCCCCGTCAGCATTATGTCAAACCCCACCCTCACTGTTATTCTCTGCCGACGGGTGCCTAATTCTCATCAGCATAATGTGACCCCCTTTAGTTGTGTGCCAACAGGGTGCCCAATCCCTATCAGCTACTGCTGGCCCCTGTAATGAAAGAGTCCGTGGCACTCTGGGAGCCCACGCCAGCATGCCACATGCCCCTGTAAAACACAAAATGATCCTGTGATGTATTTTGTTGTTTTCTTACCCTGTAAAAGAAAACTGTCCCTCAGTGGTCTCCGTGGCCTCCACCCACAACCGCACCCACCCCTGCGCACCCTGCCTACCCACCCCCTCACCCCATACTTACCTCTGGAGTCCGGTGCAATGATCTTCAGTGGACCAGGAACATGTCTGCACTCTTCAAAGCTGACCGAGAACTGAGGAAATGGCAGTAAGCTATATAATGGAATGAATGTTTTTTTTTCAACTTTGATGCATATCTCGGGCATTGTTTGGAATTTTGGCACCAAATTTTCAACATGGGGTTTTTGGGACCCCTCCACATGAATTTTTGGACTGTCATGGTGTTAATTGGTCCCAAAAGGTGATTTTGCGGTCACTGTGCGAGATCCCCTTTTGGGGCAGATTAACGCAACAGTGCCAGTGTTCATGAGGTGGGCTCTCAAAAAACCTATGTTGCAAATTTGGTGGAAAAAATCCACAAAATGACAGTTTTACGAGCTTGCGTTGTGCAGTTGCTACGCACGCTCTTAAGTTCACGAATGTGCAATATTTTCACTCCACATTTTCAACATTGACATTTTTCCACACCTCCTCGTGAACCGTACAGCTGTTATTGTTCACATCCTGGCAGAAATATGTTATCACACTTCTGGTGCAGAATAACATGGTCGCTGTGGGAAATCAGAGTTTGGGACAGATTAAGAAAATGACCGTGACACTGTTCATGAGTAGAGGTCCTAAAATGCCTATGTTGAAAATTTGGTAACGATACTCAAGGACCCTGGAATTCTATGGTTCTGCAGTTGCAGAATTTGCTGCAGAATTTGCATCATGCCACAGAATATATACAGTGCCACAGAATTCATTGTTTTTGGTGAATTTTCATATAAATATACTGTTTTTTCATAGTGTCAGGCTATCTTTCCCAGCTCGTTTATCATGAAGCTCCTCCTCTATGCTCAGCATATGATGTCCTCGATAACATCACATCATATTTAGCCAATGACAGGACTGCATTCTGCAAGAGAAATGAATAAATCATGCCACAGAAATCAGAAAATGCTGCCACAGAAGTCAAGGAGCCCTGCCGCAGAAATCAGAAAATTCTGCTGCAGAACACCAGGGGCCCTAACGATACTCCATAAAATGACTGTGTTATGAGCGTGTGTTGCACAGTTTGCATGCACGCTCATAACTTCACAAATTTATAATATTTTCACTCCAGATTTTTAACATTGCCATTTTCCCACACCTACTTATGAGCAGCGCAGCTGTCATTTTTCCCATCCTGGCCGAAATGTGTTTTCGCACTTCTGGCGCAGAATAGAGCGGTTGCTGTGGGAAATCACTGTCCAGGACAGATTAAGAAAATAACAGTGATACTGTTTATGAGCAGAGGTCCTAAAATGCCTATGTTGAAAATTTTGTGATGATAGCCCATCAAATGACTGTGTTACAAGTGTGCGTTGCGCACTTTCCATGCACCCTTGTAACTTCGCAGATTTGTAATATTGTCATGCCAGATATTCAACAGTGGCATTTTTCACACCTCCTTATGAGCAGTACAGCTGTCATTTTTTACATGCTGACTGAAATATGTGTTCACAGTTGAGGTACAGAATAATGCGGTCGCTGTGGGAAATCAGTGTTCAGGACACATTAAGAAAATGACAGTGGCACTGTTCATGAGCAGAGGTCCTAAAATCCCTATGTTGAAAATTTGGTGCTGAAACTCCATAACATGACTGTGTTACAAGCATGCATTGAAGTGTTTCCATGCACCCTTGTAACTTTGCAAATTTGTAATATTTTCACACCACATTTCCAACAGTGGCATTTTTTCACACCTCCTTATAAACAGTACAGCTGTCATTTTTCACATCCTGGTTAAAATATGTTGTTGCACTCCTGCCGGAGAATAGTACGGTCACTGTGGGAAATCAGTGTTTGGGACAGATTAAGATCGAATGAGTGAGAGGGGTGTGTGACCGAGCTCAACCGAGCTGTGTGGGGACTGCTGCAGATTTTGTTGTGGTCAGAAAAAGGCTCCATTACAGGCAGGAGCCCAGTACAAAAGGGCAGCCTGCAGCGCCAGGAGAAACAGAATGAGTGAATGATACAGGGGGAGTGAGTGACCTCAACGGAGCTCAACGGGACAGCTGTGAATTTCTCTGTGGGCAGAAAAAGGTGCCAACGCAGGCAGGAGCTCAGTACAAAAGGGGAGCCTGCAACACCGGAGAAACAGACAAGTGAGTGAGAGAGGGGGAGTGAGCAAGCTCAATGGAGCCCTATCGTGACTGCTGTGAATTTCTTTGTTGGCAGAAAAAGGCAGCAATGCAGGAAGGAGCCCAGTACAAAAGGCCAACCTGCAGTGACGGCAGAAAAGGAACGAGTGAGTGAGAGAGGGGGAATCAGCAGGCTCAACAGTCCTGTGTCAGAACTGCTGCAGATTTTGTTGTGGGCAGAAAAAAACACCAATAGAGGCAGGAACCCAGTACAAAGGGTAGCCTGCAGTGCTAGGAGAAACAGACAGCGCGAGTGAGAGAGGAGTGAGCCACCTCAATGGAGCTCTGTCGGGACAGCTGCGGATTTCTTAGTGGGCAGAACAAGGTGTCAATGCAGGCAGCCACCCAGTACAAAAGAGCAGCCTGCAGCACTGGGAGAAACAGACTGAGCAAGTGACAGAGGGCCAGTGAGCCTGCTCAACAGACCAACACAATCAACATTCGGCATTGACAAATGCTTGTTTTTTTTTGCAATTGTTTAACCAGGAGTAGCACACTAAGCCGAAAGCTTGTTTACAGGTGTGACTTGGGAGCACAGGGAAATTAAGTGACTTGCTCAAGGTCACACAGTATGCAAGTGGGGGGGCTGTGGGATTCAAACCCAGGTCTCCAGATTTTCAGCTCAGAGTCTTAAACCACTGTGCTATACTGCCTAATTCCTAATACAAAAGTGTCATAGTTCATGTATTGAAAGGGTAAGCATGCCCAGGCATTTTCTACTCTTTTCCAAAATTCTAAAATATATGGGCACTCAAAAACAAAGGTGTGAAATAGTTTCAAGTGTGTTACCACAACCTGGTCTAGGGCAGTAATGTTCAGATTGTTCTTTGTGTTTTAAATTGTTCTTCATGTTGAGTTTTCCTTGAGCACTCAGCCATACTACATTCCATGTTTTCACAGGGAGTCTTTTTTCTGTAAGGATCTGGCATATATATATATATATATATATATATATATATATATATATATATATATATATATATACACACATAGACAGATAGACAAATAGATAGATATGTACTGTACATTGTTTTTCTTGTCCATTTCTATCATTGAATGATTATACCTTAAAATATTGACTCACAATCATTTGATAAACATATTGTCTTATACAGTATGTGATAACAAGTGATGTTTTTCTATTTGCTATTGTTTTAATTTATCTAAACTGTATTTTAAATACTTTGTAAAAAATTGCATTTTCAGGTTTTTAGAAAGTGCTGTATTATCCACCCATCCAGAAAATAAGGCATGGAGCTTTTTGAAGAGCCATTTAGGCCATACTGAATACTTATGTCTTAAAAGGGGAACAAAGCTAGTGAAGAAAAAAATACTAAAAAAGAAAACAATATGATTGGGCATTCTAAGGCCTCCTTCATTGACTTTTAAATATATTATTCCTCTTTTGAGATGGTTTATACGACTGCCTCCACAGAACTGAAAATAAACAGCCAAATAATTTACTTTCTAACTGTTTAGGTATTGGGTAAATATGACTGATGTATAAAAAGGGGATTAGATAAGTGGAGATTATGTGGATTTGTTTGAGTTTACTCATGTTCCACTTATTCCATTGCTGAATTGGGGACCTACTGCTTCAGTTTTTAAATTCCAATTAAATTTGGCCATGTCACCTCAACTGAAATATACATAATATTTTCCATTGGTCATATACTATGAGGATATTTTTGAAGTGTGCTTTCATGCTATCCTGTGAACTAAGAAGTAAACAAAAGCTTTTTTTAATTTAATTCAGCACCCATTAATTTTGAAAAGTATTTAAAATTTCCAGAGCTTGGGTATCCAATGTATAGACTTGAACTGTTACCACTAAATCATCTGCATAGGCACAGACTTTCATGGGGGAAGGCCTGAACTTGTGATCCCTGAAGTATTTATTGCTCTAATAACTGGGTCCAAAGTTGATGTATACAAAATGAGCTTAGGGGACACCCTTGACGTACCCCACATTTTACCCATCTTTTATTCCCAAATCACCCTTGTAATAAAGGTCATACAGAGGTACTTTTATAATAACTTTTTAACCAAAAATAAAATGGGATGGAATTCCTTATTCTGCAAGACACAGCCATAAAAATTTGTTCGAAATTTTGTCAAAAGTCTGTGATTGTTTCAGTCTTAGAATATACATTTGCAAACCCAGTTCTTGACTAAAATCTACTATTTCTCTAAGCATAATTAGGCTGTCAGAAATTTTCATAAGCGATTGATAAGTCTGTGAAGGGTGAATAACCTCTGCCGTAGCATTTACTAATTTATTGTTTAATATTTTTGTGAGGCTTTTTAAATATACATTTGATAAGTGATAGGTCTCTAGTTGCTAAGTTGTTTCCTGTTGCCTTTTTAAAATAAAAAGAAAATTCCTATATTCATTTTGCTTGGAATTTCTGTTAGCTGCAACAGATTATTAAAACCTGAATCATCTCTTCAGTACAATACACCCATAACCATTTATAAAATCTGAAGACAACCCATCTATGCCAGGGGCAGTATCAGTTTTGAGGAGTTAATAACATTCCTAATTCTAAATTTGATATTGGAGTTTGTAAAGCTATTTTTGGGCTTGGAAATTTGGGGCAAGTTTAATGTTTTGAGCCAATCTTGGGTTTTATTTATAATACAGAATGCTTTTCCAAATTTGGTTTACATAAAATTATCAATTTCCTTCAAAATACCAGTTTTGGTATTGATCATATTTCCAGTTGTAGTTTCAAGTTGTGCAACATGTTTGTTTTGTCTCCGATGTTTACAGTTTTTGTATGGGTTAATTAAATATGACTTCCCTTGTGTTCTGAATTTTTGCTCTGCCTCTAAATATTGGAATCTATTGTATTGTAAGGACTTTAGTTCTTCCTCAAGGTTACTAATCTGTTGTGAGTATTTTATATTTATCCTCTCTCTTGCAGGAACTGTAATTGGTACTGTAATTTTCTGTACTGTTTTTGTTTATTGTAATGTCGTGTCCTAGAAATACATTTGAGACTGGTTATAAAATCCATTTTAGTCTAACCACCAGGTTACTAAGTCATCATAGAAACATAATACAGATTTTCTGGCGTTATGTAAATCTAACAAAACATCTTAGTTACTGTCACGTAATAATGTAGTATTTAATCTCCTTATACCTTCCACATGTAACCTCTGAGACAACAGCTAAGCTGATACTAATTAAGCAGTTATCAGAGGTGGCACTTACCTGTGTTTTGGAATCTTGAACTGTGATTGTATTAGGTACAAAAAAATCAATATGAGAGGATAATACTCCTTTGTAAAAGGTGTGGGCGGTGGTTTGCCCAGGGACCCTTGTACATCTTTCAAGCTAGCTTGGGCTAAAATGTTTTTAAATGCAGTAGCATCACAGAACGTTTTCTCTGTTCTCCCTCCCCTATTGAATCTCAATAACCCACAGTTGAAGTCACCACCTAACTATATTATTTTTGATGTGAATAAGTAAGGTTGGATTTCTTTCCAGAGGTCAATGCGACTGGATTTTGTCTGGGGATCATAGCAATTAATTAAACGATATATGTGGTCCCTAAAATTTGCATCTAGCAGGAGGCTCTGCCTTGGTGGATCTTTACATTTTCAAAATTTAATCTCATAATGAAAAAAACAAATATCTACCCCGCTGCATATTTATTCTGGAGATGTATTCTATTAGGTGATGGTTTTCCTTGCTTGTTTTTCCCTTTTCCTTGAGTCACTAAATGAAAGCCATTTAGACTGAGAGGAGGCATTTCTGGTGCATCTACAAAATTATTACTATCCTCAGTGTGGAGGGGGTCAGGTTTAGAAATGAACACAGCCATATCCACCGGAGGGGGGTTTGAAACAAGGGGAACAGTTTCTTCCCTGTGATGTGGAGGCCTATCTTTAGAGGTGTTTCCTTGTGAGAATTTGCAGTAGCTGCAGACTTTTGGGGGTGGGGATGGGGTGGTGTTTGCCAAGGGTTTCTTTAGCTCAGCTGTTCCTATGAATAGCAATGTTTATTTAGAAATCATGTTCAGTAAATTCTGCATCTGATGTATTTTGGGATGCCAAGGGACAGTTAGTAAAGATGTGGCCTTCTGTTTTGCACAAGCTACATTTCGGAGTGAAGGTACAGTGGGTCCCAGGGTGACCTAACATCCCACACATACTACACCAAATCTTTTCACGTCCACTACTAACATGTCTTGGAGAGCCGCATTTGTAGTAGGTGTATTGCATTCCATGGTAAAATAAGATACAGTGGTCCCTATCTAGAAAAAAAGTACTGGGTAGGTGTTGCACCCCAGAGCCTGTTAGTTTAAGTTGCAGTTTAAAATGCCATCCACCCATCCAAAAACCCTCACCATCTATGAAGGGGTCTGGCAGACCTTGTACGTCACATTTTTGTTCAAGCCAATACAAGCTGTCTTTAACGTTAAAGCCCTCATATCTAAAAAATATGGTAAATGTTTTTAAGGTAGGTTTTGACAAAGGTACAATGAAAAAGTGTGACCACATAGCAGTATCTTTTACAGTTGAATACTGTTTCCAAAATCTGTCTAGCAAAGCTACAGAATGAAAACTTAAGTCAAAACTGTGTTCACTAGGAGCATGTATAAATGCCAACACTTAGAGGGGGAAAACATTAAGGACTGTTATATGAGAAATGTTCCTACAAAGGTTCTGTCCGATGGCTCATCCAGGCCTCCTGTATACCAAATTCAAACTACATGTCTGTGTTTTGCATTTACAGGAGGGCTGTGAAATAAACTGGCAAAACTTGATTTCTGACCTGAGCCATTGGGTTGTGTATTAGTGTCCTCTTTCTCCCTTATACGTGCTTTCGTGGCTGCAAGCAGTATTTCCTGTAGTGATGTGAGGGGGCTCCTTTTCTGTTACTTCTTCAAAGGCAGCAACATGTCTGGGAACCAGTATCATTTCTTGATTATCACGTCCATGACTGTCTCTCCCAATGTTGTTTGATCCAGGGCTTTACCATAGGTACCATTTTGTTTTCTCCTGAGCTGGAGGACAGTTCTTTAAAGTGTTTTTGTCTAGTGTACTTGTTCCTGGTAATGGGATCTCCAGGTCAGGCAATCACACACGGTGTCAGAGAGCACACTTCCCACATTCTGCAAGGCAAGTAGGGGTCCAGTCCTTGTCGGGTTCAGCACCCACAACTTCAGGGTCAGTAGAAGTACTGGGGTTTTGTGCACCAAAGTGAAAAACAGTAGCTGGCAATTTCTTTCCAGTAGTACCTTCAGGACTGGTATTTAGTCTTTTTCATTTTTCTTCTAACATACTACCATGCCAGCAGAGTATGCCACATGGTCTATCAAGGCTGCTCGGAGTCTGTATCCTGAAGGTACCTTCTCTGTCTTCCTTAAAGTTTCCCTCAGACAAGCATTCCCGCTTCCCCCACCTGAACCTGTCCCAGCCCTCTTGAACCCTTCAACCATAGATACCCCACCAGCTTCTTTGGCAGTGCATTCCATGGTTCCACCACTCTTTCAGTGAGGTACCGCTCTTCCTTTCCCCCCAGAAACTTCCCCTCTAGCCTCCAGCTGTGCCCACTGGTGATTCCTCCCTCCTTCCTCTGAATGAAACCACCTAGGCTTCCTTTATTTATTCCCTTCAGGTACCTGAAAACCTCAATCATATCCCCGTCCCTCCTCTCCCTCCAGCGAGACAAGGTCGAGCTTCCCAAGACGCTCTTGTATACCCTATCCCCCAGCCCCAGATCATCCTAGTGCACTTCTCTGAACCTGCTCCAGGAACAAAATGTCCTTCTCTAGATGCAGGCTCCTAAACTGCATGCAATACTCAAGGTGCGGTCTAACCAGGCTGTTGTACAGCATCAGAATCACCTTCCTGCTTCTAGGGGTGATCCCCGTAGTGATGCAGCCCAGCATTCTATTTGCTCTGGCCACAGCCCTCCTGCATTGTTCAGAATGATTCATTTTGTCATCCACCTGAACCCTCACATCTTTTCCCCAGGCAAGGCCTGTAGAATGCCCCCCCCCCGGGTGTATACATGTTCTGGATTTCTATGCCCTAGGTGAAGCACCTTGCATTTACTGGCATTGAATTTCAGTTTCCAGGTGCGTGACCACCCCTCCAGGGACTCCAGGCCCCCCGTCAGGGCCATCCTGCCCTCTTCCCCCTCCATTACCACCCAAAGCTTAGAGTCATCTGAAAAGAGGTTCATTTCACACCTGATACCCCCTGATATCAGAGATAAAGACGTTACAAAGGAGTGGATCCAGGACTGATCCCTGTGGGACCCCACTCATGACCCCCCTTGAAGACGAGACCACCCCCCATTACCACCTGCTGGGTATGTCCAGACAACCAACTCCCAATCCACCTGACCTTCAGTGTCTCAACCCCCATCCTATTTAGCTTCTCCAGCAGGCCCGTGTGAGGGGCCGAATCAAACACCTTGCTGAAGTCCAAGAAGAGGATGTCCACCGATCTACCCTGATCAAGTGCCACTGACACCCACTTGTAGAATTCCACAAAGTTAGTCTGACATAATCTCACCTGGAGAAAGTCATGCTGCCTATCTCTGAGGAGTCCCTGTTCTCCCAAGAATGCTTCCAGTCTCTCCTTTAGGAAGGCCTCCATCAACTTCTCCACCACTGATGTCAGGTTGACTGGTCTATAATTCCTCCTCTCTTTCCTCAAGCCCCTTTTGTAGATGGGTGCTTTATGCTCCTGCTTCCACTTCCTGCGCACCCTTCCCATCTGCAGAGAAGCATTAAAAAGGGCCGCTAGTGGTGCAGCCAGGACATCTTCTAACTCCCATAGTACCCTGGGGTGGATACCATCAAGACCCGGGGTTTTGTCCTTTTTTAGGGACTTGAGGGCTTCCCACACCTTGCCTACAGAGATTTCCTCCTCTGTACCCTCCTCTCCCCAGCAGACCCACTGTGCCCCTCCTGCTCTGGGCCCCCCCAGCTCCCTGAGTGACATTAGGTGCCCCATCAAGCCAGACTTCTGCCCCTTCAACCCCCCATTTTCCTGTCCCTTGAAGCTCCTCGACATCCTCTCTATTGAAGACTGATGCAAAGTACTCTTTTAGCACTTCTGCCTGTTCACCAGCCTCCTCTGCCCGCCCTCCCTCTATCCTCAACCTACTGAAGTGCCCCTTCACTCTCCTTCTCTCCCCAATATATCTAAAGAACCCTTTCCCCTGATCCCCTGCATTTCTCATTCTCAATTTTATGTCTCTGCTCCATATATTGTTGTTCTGCTGTAGACAGTAGTTTAGCTAGCTGTTGTTTTTCTCCTAGTAGATTAACTTGCAGATTCTGTTCAGCAACATCTAAGTCCAATAAGATGGGATCATCTAGTTTACATCTATCAAATTCTGCATTTGTTTCCATATTCTGTGACAAAATCTCCTTTTCTGGACCTGCAGGTGCAGAGATCTGCTCTCTTGCAGGTATACCAGTCAACTCCCTCTGTTCACCCCCTCTTCTGTCCGGCTCAAAACTTAGTTCCTTCATCCTGTCCACAGGAAGAGACAGTACCCCTGCAGGCAGAGTAGGGGAATTTCCCCGGTGTTCTGGCCAGATTTCCCCCATTCACTGAAAAATACCACCAAGAGCTTAAAATCTGGTTCAGTCTCAGTTGGCATCCATCTGTGTCCACCCCTGGGATGAAGCTGAAAATAGGCAACACATTGTCTAGTCCTCCTTCCTGGTCAACAAAACTAAAAAAAAAAAAAAAAAAACAACATTAAAAAGTATGACCCAAACCAGACCATCCCCTTGAAGGCTGCTTAGCTTCTGCAGCAGTCTGTGAGTCAGATCATGAGAGCTGGGCCAAAGTATAGAGCAGGAGCTCTCCCCAAACTGGATCATACCCCTTGAAGTCTGCTTAGCTGCTGCAGGTATGGACCATGCTAGGTTCCATTTACATTGGAGGCACTGTGTTGATAGATTTCATAAGGTTTAGTTTTACTCTGTTTGCCCTGCATTCCACTGGATATAGTCATGCACCTTAAGACTGGTTTTGAAGTGCCCTGTAATTTTGTACTGTGTTAGCTTCACTTTAGGGCTGCTGCATTTTGTAAACTTTGCAGCGATTATTTTTTAGTGCCTGTTCTGAAATTCTTGGTTGTGACACTCCTCTGCCTTGCTGTGTCAATCCCCTCCTACCCATGTCGCCTATCTCATTTCCTCCCCTGTCTACATCCCTTTGTTTGCATCACCCCTTAATCCCCTACCTCTGTCCTGTTACTTAATCTGTCTCTTCTTTTCTCCAGGCAGTGCGTGGGTCTGGTTGTGAGAGCCAGACTGAAGAATAGAGCAGTAGCTCTCCCCCAGACCGGGCCATCCCCCCCCCAAAGCCTGATTAGCTGCTGCAGGTATGAACTGTCCTAGGCTCCATTTTACACTGGAGGTACTGTGTTGATAGATTTCATAATGTTTAGTTTTACTCTGTTGGCCCTGTGTTCCACTGGATGTAGCCATGCACCTTAAAGCAGGTTTTGAAGTGCCATGTAATTTTGTACTGTGTTAGCTTCACTTTAAGGCTACTGCATTTGTAACCTTTGTGGCCATTATTTGTTAGTGTCTGTTCTGGAATTCTTGGTTGAGACACCCCGCTGCATTGCTATGTCGCCCCCCCCCAGGTCTCCTATCCCTTTTCCCACCCTGACCCTGTCCATTTGTTTGCATGACCCCTTAATCTCCTACCTCTGTTCTTTTAGCTAATCAGTCCCTTCTTTCCTCCAGGCAGTCTGTGGGTAGGATCATGAGAGCTGGGTCAAAGTATAGAGCAGGAGCTCTCCCCCAAACTGGACCATCCTGCTTTGGAGCCTGCTTAACTGCTGCAGATATGGACTGTCCTATGCTCCAATTTACATTGGAGGCACTGTGTTGGCCCACCCCTACCCTCCTGCCCTGGGTTGGCATTTCTGTTATAGGTAGGCTGGGTCAGGTGACTGTGTCACATGAGAGTTAGCTCTCCAAACTCCCCCCAGTGACTTATACTACTTGGCCACTGAGGGATGCCTTGCTCTCCCTTGTAACTTCTACTCAATTTTAAATAGAATTTGTTAGGACCCAGTCCATCAGCTTATTCTGCCTCTGTCCCACTACCATCCATGCAACCAGACCTCTTAGAAATCCCCCTCTTTCCTTGTTTTTATATAATTTCTCTCCCTCCATAGGACTCAAGCCCTGGACTGTGGTGCCAGCCCATTCTGAAGCCTGCAACACGGTCTGCTAGACTACACAATCTATTAGTATTTCCACTTGGTGAGATCCTCTAGTACCTTAGTGTCCCCCACATTTGGTACATCCCACATGGCCTGTTCTATCTCTTCCACTGGGCTCTTAGGAACACCTCTATTGCTGTCTTTACTCTTCCCTCAATAAGTGGTGTTTCCTCTATACCTATCAGCTGACATTCACCTCCCTCAACTGCTCACACAGTGAAAGGTGCCAGTTGACTTTTGGAAGCCTACTCTCACATGTCCAGTGGTACACTACACTCTTCGAAGGCTGATAGTTGGTCCTCTCCACACACTAAAAGACAACATTGTTGGGTAAACAGGCACTGCTTCATATACCTATTATCCCTACATTGAACAAACTTTCTCAAACTAAGGAAACATATTTTATGTTTACACAGTTGCATGGAGGTCAAATGCAACAAATATAGTGGATTCCCTTCCTTTATTAAGGGTAACTCCTCAGTAGCTACTAGATCAGGTCCTGGCAATCACTGGCCACTTGGATTGGCCATCTCAGTATAGCCTATTTCCTCCCTGGAGAGGGCCAGTGCTTACAAGGAAATTACCAGCTTAGGGGAGCACCAGTGAAATTTTTCCAGGATACTAATTTAAGAATGAGCTGAGTAGCACTAGCCATTTTCCTGGCACTCACTCTATTACTTCTCTTACTATCATGTGATTTTGTAATGGCATCTTAGCTGTCGTCACTCCCCTGTGATAATTACTCTACCACATCACTGGAGGATCACCCCAGCCAGAAAACCTGGTATTGCTAGTTCATCCTCCGTCAGGTCTGGCATTAACTGATGAAAGGGTGTGCTGATTACTGGGGCCTACATAGTAAACAGATGGTTTTGGGAATTCAGGCCTCTAGGGGCCTCTTGACAATACTCTCACACCTTAGATTGCTTCTTCTTCTATGTTGGAATATTGAGCCAAACCCTGGCTCAAACAGCCCCGCATCCTCAGGCCACCTCTCAATGGTCCTGTAATAAAGGCCTCAGAATTGTCCATCATAATACAGGAAGCCTGCTACCAAGATGCATGAACTGGAAGCATGGTGGCATTACACAATCAAGATGTTCTGGGCATAACCTAAATATGGCCGAAGCCATCTGGCCCAGACTCCCTATGTCACATAAACCGCTAATCAGTATTTCAGAACAACAGGCCATGGAGTAAGAAAGGTGGCAGGGTAATTTTTTACATTAAAGACCAGCTCAATGGCTCATTAATTTCAAACTTCAGTTCAACAGACTCTACAACTGAATAGCTCATTACTGAGTTGATTATAGGGTCAGCCTAAAGAATGTATGTGGGCTGTGCCTATAATCCCCCTATCGGTGGATTTGATGGCTTAAAAACCCTCATCAGTGTGGTTGAAGGCCTCTCCCAAAATAGAGGCACTTTACTAGTAGGGGATCTCAACCTAACTTGCTGAGCAACAAAAACAGGGAGTATCAGGAGCTCCTTAAACAAATCAGTCTAGCCCAGATCATTATCTCCCCACAAGCCTAAACTCTAAATCTCAGAACCACTGTTTCTTAGATTGGATTATCACAAACAGAGATGATAGGACCATTGCAGCGGGGATCCTGTCTGACTCAATAAGTGATCATTCCCCTTTATACTGCAACTTGTCATGCCACTGGGCTTGACCACCCCCATAGGCATATCGCTTTCATAAACTTCACTTACATCAATTTAACTGCTCTAAGAGTTGATTTAAAGGAAATTAGCTGGCCTACACTCTTTTTGCTCATGACTGTAGTGCAGCCATGGAGTTCCTTGTCACCACCCTCTCGTCGGTCCAGGAGAAGTACTTCCCTCTCACCACACAGTGAATTAGAAAACACAAAAGTGATTTTCTAGGGATTTAGTGGTTCTTATGAAGACCAAAGACAAGTAGTGGGATGCTTTCAAAGTGGACCATTTGGCTGAGAACTGGAATGCCTGTAAGAGACTTAGGAACCAATGCAAAAGTAAAACAAAACTCCTCAAAGCATCATTTTTAAGGAGCAACAGGCTAAGAACTTTGATGATTCCAACATCTTCTGGTACTCAGTGAACTCAATAATAAAGTGGGTTCCCACAACCAACACCATACAGCTAGTCACTGATTCAGGTCTAACAACTTATCCATCGACAGTAGCCAATATCTTTAATAACAAATTCTCTGACATTGGCCAGTACTTGCCCCTCTTCCCCTTGTAGCAAAGAGATTTTAAGCCCTGGCCCACAATCTTGGGAGGACGGATAGTCATTCATTTTATTTTAATACTATATCACCCTCCGAGGTTAATAAGATACTGCAGTCACTACCAAACAAAGGCAGTGCGGGGAGTGATGGCCTGTGCCCCAATTTCCTGATATTAGCTCCATATCTTATAGCCTAACCAACTCACAGCACACAATAAATTATCCCCACACCAAAATGATTTCAGAAAGGGACACAGCATCACCACAGCCCTTGCCCAGATTACATACTGTGTCCTCAGGGAGGTGGCTAAGGGGAGTCTCACTGGGGCCATATTCATCTACCTTTCCAAGGTGTTTAACATGATTGACCATGGAATACTACAGTGAACTATCAGAGTTAGGTTTCTCCCCATAATCCTCTTGTTGTGTCAAGAATTATTTCTCAAACAGGACACAGATTGTTTGGATTGGTGGATCCCTATATAGTCCTTTTCAAGTTCTCAGGGGAGTCTCGCAAGGGTCCATTCTTGATCTCTTACTCTATTCGATCTTTGTGACTCCTCTACTATTAGAAACTACCTCATTAGCAGAATCATGTATGCTGATGACCTCATACTATTCAGTAGTGATGACTTCTCTAACAAGCTATCCTAGACACTCTTCAAGTAGTTCGCCTCTATCAAAAAATGGTTCACTGAGCACAGGTTAGTCATCAATGTGAAGATAACTAAAACTATGCTGTTTGGCTTGAACCACAGACTTGTAAGACACTCAGCTAGTCCCCAGCACACTCTCAGCATTCAAACTATAAATGGATCCACTCTGGAACAAGTGAACAATTTCAAATATCTAGGGGTAAACCTAGACCTCTCACTTAGCTTCGACTCACAAATAGGAAAGATTGTGAAAAGGGTAAATCAGCATTTTGGAGACTGCTTCAGACTGAAGCACCTGCTGTCACCTGAGGTGAAGCTGGCAATAGGACACAGCACTCTTCCCCCGATCCTGGAGTACTGCTCTCCTTTCTTATACCAAATCTTGTCCAGGCTTTGAAATAGACTGGACACAGCTTACAATTACAAATGCAGGTTTGTCACACTGGTTTCTTATAACACCCACCACTACACCCTATATCAATCTTTACGGTGGCTAACCCCTGCCCCCCCACACATGTGGAGATCTGTTGTATGGCACATTCATTTATAAAACACTCCACAATGGTACCAAATCACAGTTCTCAAGTATACTTGCCACTAAACGGGTTTCCCACCAGCTTAGGTCCTCCTCAAACCAAACCTTTGAAAGACCCAGATTACATAGAAACATAGAATTTGATGGCAGATAAGGACTGCTTGGCCCACCTAGTCTGCCCATTTTCCTACCTAACAGATAAGCTGCAGATTCTAATTAACCAACAGCTTACTTCCTCCTACCCCCCACTAGGACTGCCTTATGTCTGTCCCATGCATTCTTGAATTCCCCCACTGTTCTTGACTCAACGACCACCTCAGGGAGGCTGTTCCATGCATCCACAACCCTCTCTGTGAAAAAATACTTCCTCACATTACCTCTGAGCCATCCCCCATCTATCTTCAAATTGTGCCCCCTTGTTCTTGCACATCTCTTTTTCTGAAAGATGCCACCCTCTTGGACTTTGTTGATTCCCTTGAGGTACTTGAAAGTTTCTATCATGTCCCCTCTCTCCCTCTGTTCCTCAAGGGTATACATATTAAGCTCCTTTAGTCTTTCTTCATATGTCTTCTGGTGTAGACCCTGCACCATTTTGGTTGCCCTCCTCTGGACAGCCTCCACTCTGTCTATGTCTTTGCAGAGATGGGGTCTCCAGAACTGAACACAGTACTCCAGATTGGGTCTCACCAACTGTCTGTACAGAGGGATAACAACTTCCTGTTTTCTACTATTGATGCCTCTCCCTATGCATCCCAGTATCACCCCAACCTTCCTTACTGCCTTCTCACATTGCTTGCCCACCTTTAGGTCATCTGATATAATTACCCCCGGTCCCTTTCCATTTTTACTGTAGTCAGTATCTCACCCCTCATTGTGTACTCTTGCCCTGGTTTTGTTTCCATGTGCATTACCTTGCACTTCTTTGCATTGAATCTGAGCTGCCATACATTTAACCATTCCTCCAAACTTGTCAAGTCCCTCTCATCCTTTCCACTCCATCTGGAGTATCAACCCTGTTGCAGATCTTTGTGTTGTCTGCAAAGAGACATACTTTTCCTTCCAGTTCCTCTGCAATGTCACTTATAAAGACATTAAAAGGACCGGTCCCAGTACTGAACCCTGCGGTACCCTGCTAGTAACCCTCCTTTCTTTGCTGCAGACTCCATTTACTACTACCTTTGTGTCCTGTTGTCTAGCCAATTATTTATCCAGGCTACCAACTTGGGACCCACTCTAAGGCTGGCTAACTTGTGTATTAATCTTTTGTGTGGTACTTTATCAAATGCCTTGCTAAAATCTAGGTAAGCCATGTCCACAGCCCCTCCCTGGTCTACTACTTTGGTCACCCAGTCAAAGAAATCTATTAGATTCATCTGAAATGACCTTCCCATTGTGAATCATGCTGCTTGGGTCCTCTGCCCCACTGGCCTCTAGGTACTCAACAATTCTTTCCTTCAGAAGTGATTCCATAATTTTACCTACCACTGAGGTCAAACTAACTGGTCTGTAGTTTCCTGCCTCTGTCCTGCTCCGTCTTTTGTGAAGAGGAATCACATCTGCCCTCCTCCAGTCCTCAGGTATCACCCCATCCTCCCATGATTTGTTAAAGAGAGTAGTCAGCGTGTGTCATTAGTTCTACCCTTAGTTCTTTTAGAATTCTTGGGTGAATCCCATCAGGCCCCATTGCTTTGTCCACCTTCAATTTTATTAGTTCTTTCAGAACTCTTTCTTCTGTAAATGGACTGGTATCAACCCCGTCTTCAGAGTGTTTCTCTTGTTTGGTTTAGGTACCTCCCCCTTCTCTTCCATTGAGAATACTGAGCAGAAATATTCATTCAGTATCCCTGCTTTTCATTGTCACCCCTCTACATTCCCTCCCTTTATTAAGCCTCAGTAGCCCTCCTTTGGTCTTTCTTTGCTCCCTAATGTACCTATAAAAGGTATTATCCCCTTTCTTAACAGAGTTGACTATCCTTTCCTCAGTTTGGGCCTTTGCTATTCTGACTGCCTTCCCAGCCACTTTCTGCTTTAACTGATAAAGTTCTCTGTCCGTCTCCTTCTGCATTTCCTTATATTTCCTGAATGCTATCCTTTTCTCCTTAACCTTCCCTGCAACCTCTTTTGAGAACCATTGTCAATGGTCATCAGGCAGAGAGCCTTTTCCTGGGCAGCACCTATGTTCTGGTACACTCTCCTGGTTGAACTTAAGTCCTTTCACTCCCCACTAACTTTCAAACAGCTTTTTAAGAATGTTCTAGCATCTAATGTTACCTGTAACTGCTAGCTAGCACTCCTAGCAACACTGTTTGTATTGCATTAACATGTACTTCATATCTAAGAGTTATTCTGTTCTCTTTATATTGTCAACCCACCATGTGGGCTAAATGTATAAATGCTGTACTCATCTCAAGGATTCTCCTTGTAACCTACTGGTATGTGGAAACTGTAATTTTATTGTACTGTTGAGTCATACCTTTTTAATACATGCCGTCTGGATTGCCTGGGTCATACACCTGAATGTGGTCTACTGGACCAGTGTACATATCTGGTCAACAAATGACATAGAATGAATAAATTAAATATCATAATTGACTGGGCTGATGAAGCACCCAAAACAACAGGATGATGCAGTAGGTTACATAGAGAGGTACTGATTCAAAAAACTGTGCCCATTCAGTGAGTGCCAAATACGGACAATGGTAGCACAAGTAATAAACAAGAGTATGTGGCTAAGCTATAATGCTGTCTCAAATAAAACAAATTTTAAAATGTTTGTAATAATTATTTTTAAGGCCTATATGTATACCCATGAATATCAGTACACAATCCAACAGCATGAGCCACTTATTCCAAAATGTATGCACCCATTGGAGCAGTAGCACACATGGACAGTGCAGCCAGATCTATCATGGATCAGTGTTGTACACACTAATTGCATGGGCAATGCTGTCTCACAAAAAAAATATACAGCATGTAAATATTTCACAGAAACTATCTTTTGAAATCCACACAAATGCCATTGTTAAAAAATGTCAGCAAATATTAGGTTGCATTCTCAAAAACATAAAAAGCAAACAATTAGAAGTACTAAATCACACATGCCCCCACAATGCAAAGCATCATGGGCTGCATATGCAAATCACCACAGAATGTTCACCACAGAGGTTCTTTGTCTTTTAATTGGAAGTACTCGTGCTTCTCGATATCAGTTTGGTCAGACCACATTTGGAGTTGCTCCCATTATATGCCCTGTTCCTCATAAGTGAGAAGAAATTGATTGAATGGGTACAGAGAAAAGCTACAAAAAAAACTCAATCTTAAAACTTAGACTATGCTTCAAGAGTAAGAACACTCAGACTGTATTCTATGTAGTATGGAGATTAAGGGTGACTTATGTATTGCCTATACAGCCCTGCACAATGATACCACCTTAGAAAATATTGGATTAGTCAAACGCAAATCTAATACTATTACTAGATCCCATAAATTAAAACTAAAAGGAGACCATTACAAAACTGTTAAACATAGTCAATGGTTTTCCCAATGACTAGTATCATACTGGAACTCTCTACCAGAAAATGTGGTAGAAAGTGAAACCATGGTTGTATTTAAAAAGAGATTAGACATATATATGGGTAGTAAAAAATCTGATTACCAACCTTAAATGGTGGTAAGTTCATAATAGGCCCCAAGCCTCCTGAACTCATAAACTTACTATGAAACTATACATGCAACCTGTGCAGGCCTGTCAAAATTCAACAAACATTAAGGACTGACTAAAGGCAACAGTAAAGTATCCCACAGTATGAGCTACTGGTTCAAAAATTGTGCACCCACTGTAGGAACGATGGCACACATACAAAAGGTGTTCATTTCTGCCATAGTTTCACACGGCAACTTTGCCCTAGAAATGATTTATTCGGCCTGTGTAGACCTGTCAAAAATTCACCACACATTAATGTCTAAGCAGTGCAGCATCCCACAGTGTGAGCTACTGGTTCAAAAAATTGTGTGCCTACTGGAACTGTACCACACATGGCCAATGCATCCGGTTTTGCCATGGATCAGTGATGTACACACTTCATGGACAATGTTGCACAAAAAAATTTTGTATGGGGCTTGTGTAGGCCTGTAATTTTTTTTTTTAGACTTAATCCATTTTATTGAAGAGTTTTAAAGCAGTACAAAGTACAAACACACAAAAGATCACAACTCAAGACAAAAACAAAAACAACAAACAACTAAAATAGGTCCATATATACAGAGTAGAAGAATAAAGTTATTACATTCAAATTCAAAAATAATACATGGAGTGTGCTACAGAAACAAATCAAATGTTATCTTGTCAACCATATATAACTTATATATACCAATGTGTAAAAATTCATTCATCGTCAATCCGGTGGCTTAGGATAATTAATTTTGCCACTGCTGCTATTAAGATTATGTGATATCTTTGAGGCCCCATCAATTGATCAATACCTAAACCTAAAAGACAAATTTCTTGTGTAAAGGCCTCCTCTAGGCCCAAAAGTGGTTCTGTATGAGACCGAATTTGCATCAAAAATTTGTGAATTGGTGGGCAATCCCACAGTAAATGCTTTAATGTACCTGTAGCGATATTATATCTCAAACAAACAGGGTTAGGTAACTGACCAAATTTATGCAGTTCCTGAGGGGTAAAATAAATGTTATGCAAAATCCTATATTGTATAAGTCATAATTTATTTATCTTAATATAGCGGAAGATATAATCCCAAGGAGCTAATACATTAAAAACTTTAATGAGCCACAAATTTGTTTTCTTATTATATTTCAAAGAGTTTCATAAAGCAATGAAATTTCATGTGCCTTAGTAACTAGAGTTGCAAGCTCCCTACATGAAGTACCCTCAGAAAACTGCCATGGACGGGGACCTTAGCTACTATTAACTGAATGAATTAACTGAAAGAATGCAAACACTGCCAAAGAAGGTAGCAAGTTGCCAAACAAAACTGTTCAAGCAAAATCACCTGATTGCCAGCAAGTAAACATGAGATATGATCTAATTTCGCCAAGGATAAAAAGGATGAGGAAGGTTTATTAGCAACCATAAAATTGGAATTAAGGTGAATCAGTTGAATGGGGTCTTTCTGTGAAACATAGCTGTGAATTAATTCTAACTGACCTGTCTGTGGGGACAGAACATAAAGGAGAGGGCAAACTAGTACAGGAAATATGTGGTAGAGCATTTGGAACAATATCATTAATTTTACGACAATGAGGCTCAATTTCTGCCCAAAAATAGGGCAGAAATGTTAGGTTCCTTTCCCATCTCTGGTAGACACCAGGACAAAAATGTACTAGCCTGGGATACAAAGTAGTAACAGTAAAAATAAGGTAGCTACAAGCCCCCATGACATTTAGCCAACATTAATTTAATTATAGCAATGAGAGGCTTTTTTATTTTTCCATAAGATGTCTGTAATTAAACTGTGTACCCTGGTAACCATGATTTAGGTAACAGTACTCCTAACATGCTAAGAGGGTAAAAACATTGTGGTAAAATATTCATTTAAATAATTGAAATTCTACCCCATAATGATAATGGAAATGCCTGCCACTGTGCCAGATCAGCTGAAATAGTATGTATCCATATGGAGATTCCAAATAATTAGAGATTGACAGCCCAAAGCTGTTTTAATACAAAGTATTTAAAGCCTAATGCAGTCCAGCAATTTTGAAACTCAAAGGGCACATCACATTTATACGTCTTAGGGTTCAAGGACATAATAACCATTTTGGATAGGTAGAATAGCCAAAACAATATAGACCCCTAATCCTGAAGAATCTGAATAACCGCTGGAAGCAAAATGGATGGACGTGTAAGGTACAATAAAATATCAGCCGCATTAGTGGATATTTTAAAAGAAAAGGGAGCAATCAGGATTCCAGTGATCTGGATGTTATGAATGTTTGTCTGGTAAGTGGCTTAAGATATAAATGAAACAAGTAAGGAGAAAAGGGTCACCCCACCATGTACCTCTATAGTACATAACAAGAATGGTTCAGACAAGACCCCATTATATCGGTATTGTGCCTTGGGGGTAGAATAAAGCAATCTGATCCATTTAAGAGATTCTAAAGGAAATCAAAAGCTTCTAATGTATGAAATAAATAGGTCAGAAACTCTATCAAATGCCTTCTCATTGTCCAGGAAACCAACACCAATGGAACATTGGAATCCTGATACCGAGGGCAAATGAAACAACCTCCACATGTGGTCAGAGACCAAACAGACCTGCATGAAGCCTGTTTATTCTCTGCCAATTAAATGTTGCCAGAGCACAGCAATCCTTGACACCAGGATATGTGAAAGTATTTTAGTATCCACATTCAAAAGAGAAATTGGCTGGAAATTGTTAACATCTGTAAGGTCTTTACCTGATTTGTGGATAAGACAAATATGGTCATCTACAAAATCAGGGGGAAAGCATTAACATGAAAACAAAAATTGTAAAAATCAGCCAGTTAGGGGGCCAGTTCCACCTTAAAAGCTAAGTAAAAGTTAAGGGAAAATCCATCAGGACCTGAAGATTTATCGGGGGTAAGGGATGAGATAGCCCACTTCACCTCCATAACAGAAATGGGAGCAGTAAGGCAATGCATCTGGCCTGGGTCTACTTGGGGTAAGTTAACTCTCTGCAGGAAGTCCAAAACGGCCTGATTGGGGGGTAAGTTAAGAGGTTCTTCATGACTCAGTTTTTTGTAATAAGCTTTAAAGAGCCTTTGGGAGAACTTTATCAAAAATAATATTTAGACACAGCCCATCTTATATTTCACTTTAGTGCTGTATTTCTCCTCCCATTATTTATTACTGAGGTCATTTACATGAAAACAGGATCTTTGCTTTTGAAGAGTTTAGCTATTCTACTGTTGTCTCCCTACACAAGGTCATAATGTACTGTTTGTCACATCGCAGTTAGTCCCAATTCAACAGACTTTGATGTCACAGCAGAGGATTATGATTTGAAGCAGGGAGTCAGCTGTAGAGCAGATGAACCTTGAGGGATAAAGATCATGTATTCATGCAAATGTTCTTAGTAATGAATACTGTGTAAGAGGAAACTTTGGAACCTATAGAGTATGTAATTGAAGCTGAATTGGATAGGATAGCAGTAATCAGGCAAGTCATTTCTTGCTGCTTAAGCAGTATTGCCAGGAGTTTGTTAGCTTTTTCCCTATACATTTCATAATTTGCCTTAGCCCAAAAAAGGACATATTCAGCTTTCTTCCAGTTAGCTTAGCATATTTGGCATGCTCATGATTGAGCCAAATCCAGTCCTGCTTTGCAGACAAATGGGTCACATGTTTTCAGTTTTCCAGCTTTCAGATAAATTGAAGTAATTTCTGCAATTGTATTTTTCTTTGTTTTTTCCTCAAAGTAGCCAAGCAAGTCGGCTCATCCCTGATAACACATTTAAAGGCATTCTAACATCCATCCATAGGCTGAGAGGGAGAATAATTTATTCTAAAATAATCCAGTACTGATTGCCTAATTTTGTTAAAACTCCATTCATCTTTTAAAATATGGTTATTTAATTTCCAACATTTATTCCCCTCAGCAGACAGAGCTAAACAGAGAGAAATTGAATTTCACAAATCTCACACCCAAAATATAACTCAAACTCAGTAATACATAGTCTATCCGAGAATGGGTGTTGTGAACTGGAGAATGAAAAGTGTATTCTCGATCAGTGGGATGTAATACCCGCTAAATATCCACTAGGTCACACCAGTCAAGCGTATCTCTCATGGCTCTTTGAGCTGGAGATTAGCCTTTCTGATTAACCCCTGACCTATGCAAAGTATTGCCTATGGCCAAGTTCCAATCCCCATAAAAAGTTTTGGAAGGGAAATACATTCTGCAATAATATTCCCCAACTGGGCAAAAGAAATCAGGTTAGGGCCATAGATGCACCTAATACTAACTTGTGCATCCTAACCTTAACCTGTAAAAAGAGATAGCGGCATTCTGGGTCTATGTATTCCTTAAGAACATGAAGCAGTAAATTGTTCCTCACCAAAATCAAAACACCCACCCTACAGGTGCTTGAACCAGCACCAAAAGAGTATCCAACCCACAAGCACCTTAAAAAATGAGCATTTTTGGATAAAATATGAGTCTCCTGCAACATTGCTACATCAAGTTTAAGTGTGGCAAGATGTCTAAGGATTTGTATATGTTTTAAGGGAGATTTACCCCCATTAATGTTACACAATATACAAGTTAGTTATAAAACTGCCATATCCATGCCAAAAGAAAGACAGGCAATTGAATGCTGCATACCCTCCAAACTGCATACCCTTCAAACTAAAAATAGACTGTCACTCATCCCATCATATCTAGACACTGGTTCTCTATGAATATCCCCAAACCCCAAATATAATGAGACTACCCTGTGTACCTATGTAAAAAGTTCCAGCTGCAGAAATAAAAAAAATAAATATCAACTGTAACAATACAACACTAACAAACAAACAAGGTAACTTATAGGCCCATTAGCCTCACATCTAGCATTTGCAAATTATTAGAATGGTTACTACAAAACAAAATACTTGATCACATAAACAATAATGGCTGTACAGACATATCTCAACATGGGTTTACACCTGGTTGATCATGCCTAACCAATCTTATAAACTTTTTTGAACCCTTCAGTGAAGCATTGGAGAATGGAATGCCTGTTGATGTAATTTTCTTGGACTACACAAAGGCATTTGACACCATACCCCATAACATTTTAATAGAACAATTAGTTAAAATAAATCTAGATCCAAAAATCATAAAATAAGTAGCCTCTGGAAAACAGACAGCAAAAGGTAGTCATCAGAGGACATAAATCTAACTGGACATTAGTCACCAGTGGGGTACAGCAAGGCTGTGTGCTGGGTACACTATTATTTAATATTCTCATCTCCAGCATGCAGGCAACTAGTGGTGTCTGGATCAACAAATATGCAGATAATTGAAAACTAGGATGCTTAGCGAACAATGCTGAGTCTAACTAACTTACAAGATAACCTAAATAAACTGTGTAGTTGGGCACCTGTTAACGAAGTGAATTTGAATGATTTTAATGAAGTAAAATGTAAAGTGATGCACATGGGCAAAAATAATGTTAGGGCTCAGTATGTTATGAATAACACACAACTAGCAATAACAGCAGAAGAAAACAATCTGGGTGTCATAATAATGGACAACTTAAAATTCGACAAACACATAAACCAAACAATTAAAAAATGTTACAGCATCTTTGGATGTATTCAAAAACATATAAAAAGCAGGAAATCAGAAATCATTCTCCCTTTATACACCAGCCTCATTCGACCCCATTTGAAATACTGCACACCAGCTTCAATAGGTTGCCAGACCATGATGGAAAGAGTCCAACACAAGGTTACTAGGACAATTGAAAACATGGATGATAAAGATTATGGTGCTAGGCTAAGAACACTCAACCTATACTCACTTGAATATAGATCCCTAAGAGGAGACATTATCCTTATCTTTAAAGCATCCCAAAATGAATCCCTACTTGACACTATCTGTCTTGAAAGACAAACAACACACAATAATACTAGATCACGTAATGTAAAATTAAAAAATTCTGTTAGTAAAACAACTAGGCGGAAAAGTTTTTTTACTCAGAAGGCTCCACCTATATGAAACACATTACCGAGAAATATTGTCATGACTAATACTGTGGAACAGTTCAAAAATTGGACATTTATATGGATAATAAAAAATGCTTTTTCCACCGTTAAGGCAAATTGTGGCAAGTTCATTATGGGGCTTGGCCTTATGAACTTGTATGCAACTATGAAATGATGAAACATCCTCAGGTTTCCCCCTCTCAACAAGAAGAGGGAGTGGGGTTGGGAAAACACCTTAAGTGATGACACAAGTTCATCAATCTTCAGATATTCCATGGTGATTCAACACTATGGCTCATAAGTCAGCAAACCATATCCCAACAGGAGCTGGTAACACAATAGTTTTGTAGAAAGCAGCAACAAAAAGGAAAGAAACCTTATTCCTTAAAAGGACAGTAAACACTGCACGGGTCACTCCTATTGTGAAAGCCCATGTAAAGATAATTCAGATGAGGCACTGGAATTCCTTGTAGGTGTCAGGAGTCCTGAGATGTGACTATCTAATTAATCTGTAAATCAAAACAAGGCAGCACCCATTGTAAAACAGGAAGTCATGTCACCGAGGGGCAAGCTGCATGTTGTTACATCACTGTTGGTCTCATGATTCAATGAAATAGCTGCTGCCTTAGTTTGATTTACAGAAGACTTAGGTATTCATAACTCAGGACTCCTGACACTTACAGGTAAGCCAAATATCTCATTTGAAAGATCTTTTTTATAGGCTTTCACAATTTGAGTGACCCCTGCAAAGTTTACTGTCCCTTTTAACAGTCTAGTGTTCAAAGACATAAAAAAGGGGGAGGGAATGAAGAGAATGCTCATCCTGCACCCAAAAAAGGGCTGGTTCTGTCATCCCTCATCACATGTGCATCAAACCAAAAAGCAATGTCCCATAAAAATTCCAATAAAGTCCAAAGAGAAACATCCATTTAAACTTAGAATAAGAAAAAATACAGTCACAGGAACTAACAAAAGGCCTTGATAAGCAAACAATCAAGTCCTTACCCTGCACACAGAAATGGGTCACTTCTGTAATCCCACAATGTAAGAAAGGGATTGTAGAAAGATAATATGATCAGCAGTCCATGGTAATTTGGGTGAGAGAACAGCTGCACCACTGGTAGAATGCCAGTCCCCAAAGATCCAACTAGAAACATAAATTACTGGTATGTACAGGCTTCCAGGCTGTAAAAAAATAAACTGGCTCCCAATAGGAACAACAAATCAAAAGTCTAAAGCAGCATTACCAACACAAATAGAGTCATTAATCAGCTGCAGAGAAGCCAAACAGGAACCAAGGAAACCATACTTGGTATAACATATAATTTGCCCGCTTGTATTAAAAGCCCAAACAGGACCCAAGCTGAAGACTCTTCAGTTGCAGACAATACTATCACCCTCTCTTTCTATCAAGTACCCAGTTTAAATCATCAGGTAGCATTTTGTTGAACTAAAGAAGGGATCAATTCTGCAGCTCTGCTTTTGCTTGGTCTTCTGAGGAAAAATCTACCATGCCAGTCATGGAACATACAAATAAACGCACTGGGTATCTCATGTGAAATTTAATGCTGGTTCAGTACAGGACTTGTTTAATTACTTTGTAAGCCATTTGACACTCTCTCACAAGGAGGGTCGTATCACCAAAAGTAAACATAGAAACATAGACTTTGATGGCAGATAAGGACCACTTGGCCCACCTAGTCTGCCCATTTCCCTACCTACTAGATAAGCTGCAGATCCTAGTTAACCAACAGCCTATTTCTTCCTACCCCCACAAGAATTGCCTTATGTCTGTCCCATGGATTCTTGATATCTCCCACAGTTTTAGACTCCACAACTTCCTCAGAAAGGCGGTTCCATGCATCCACCACCCTCTCTGTGAAAAAATACTTCTTCACATTGCTCCTGAGCTGTTCCCTCCTCTATCTTCAAATTGTGTCCCCTTGTTCTTGCACATCTTTTTTTCTGAAAGATGCTACCATCTTGGACTTTGTTGATTCCCCTGAGGTACTTAGAGGTTTCAATCATGTCATCCTCTCCCTCCTTTCCTTAAGGGTATACATATGAAGCTCCTTTAGTCTCTCCTCATATGGCTTCTTTTGCAGACCCTGCACCATTTTAGTTGCCCTCCTCTGGACTGCCTCCATCCTGTCAGCCTCACTATCCCTCCCTTTGTTTTTCTATACTCCTTAATGTACCTATAAAAGGTGTTATCCCTCTTCTTAACCAAGTTGGCTATCTTTTCCTCAGTTTGAGCCTTTTGCTATTCTGACTGCCATCCCTGCTTCCTTCTGCCTTAACTGGTACAGTTCTCTGTCCTGCTCCTTCTGCATTTCCTTATACTTCCTAAATGCTATATTTTTCTCCCTAATCTTCCCTGCCACCTCTTTTGAGAACCATAGTGGCTTTTTCTTTCATTTTGATTTGCTTAGTTGCATGACACAAAGGCTTGCTGCCTCTGTGATGGCAGTTTTGATGTTTCCTCATTGTTACTCCACCCCTCATTCTTGCCTGTTTGCTAGTGCTTTTCTAAGGCACTCTCCTATTTTGACAAAGTCAGCCCTCCTGAGGTCCAATATCCTCACTTTTGTATGGTTTTACTTTGCAACTGAGTTTATCATGAACCACACTGTTTGGTAGTCACTTGTTCCCAGATGGCTACCCACTTCTAGAGCTGAGATCCTTTCACTGTCCTCATTTGAGGTATGAGGTCTAAGATTGCTTCCTCCTGAGTGGGTTCCATCACTAGCTGTCTGAGGCATGCCCCTGTAGGGCATCAAGAATGCCCTGCTCTATATACAGTATATATATATATATATATATATATATGAAGCTAAACTAAAGGTTCAAGTGAGGAAGACAACAGTGCAGCATACCACAGTGTGTGTGTGTGTGTGTGTGTGTGTGTGTGTGTATGGAGTATAGTAATGTGTAAAGTTGGCAAAGTTCACTCTGTGAAATATTTTGCAAACTGAGCTCAATTTACAAAGCGTAATTTGCTAAATTCACCACTTTTCAGAATAACAAATTGAACATGAAGTGTGTAGTTTAGCAGGCAAAATTCCACACTTCACACACAAGCTTCCTTTTTTCTCCTTTGATTCCCCTGCCATAGTCATATTAATAAAATGTGAAGAGATAAATAAAAAGCCATTTGTTTAGCCAGAGTAGCTAGTTTAAGATGAACTAGTGCAAAATTTATAAAATATAATTTAAAAATGCAAAATTGAGTGCAGTGAAGCTTTAAGGACCGAATTATGTCGAGGAATGGAGTCATTGGTTGCTGTGGTAACCACTTAGCTTAGGTTAAGTTTGATGACATACACATGTCATCACATGACTCCCTTCCTCGACATAAAGAGGCTAGCCAGATGGGGAATCAAATGATGCCAGTCAGATGTTAGGAGAGTGTGGAGCATGCAGCACAAATGAGTAGTGAAGCCAGAATTAGCAGTAAGTAAAAAAGCTCCATAAGCTTCTAACACAATTTACGGCTATAGAAAGGAGGGTCTAGTGTAAAACTTGTAAAGTATTTGAGCACATAGTGTTATGTATAAGGAATTCATTATTTTGAAACAAGTCTCAAACAGTTAACATAAGTTCTGCACAAGGTGATAAAGGTGTACCTTTCAGTTTGTGTAAGCATGAGCAAGCAGTTTAAACTGATTGTATTTTGAGAGATGGCAGAGTCAGTAGTATCTTTGATTATGTTGAAACAAGTCTCAGAAACATTTAGTTAATATGAGTAGTGCACAAGGTGATAAAGGTGGACCTTTCAGTTTGTGTAAGCATGAGCAAGCAGTTTAAACTGATTGTATTTTGAGAGATGGCAGAGTAAGTAGTATCTTTGATTATGTTGAAACAAGTCTCAGAAACATTTAGTTAATATGAGTAGTGCACAAGGTGATAAAGGTGTACCTTTCAGTTTGTGTAAGCATGAGCAAGCAGTTTAAACTGATTGTATTTTGAGAGATGGCAGAGTCAGTAGTATCTTTGATTATGTTGAAACAAGTCTCAGAAACATTTAGTTAATATGAGTAGTGCACAAGGTGATAAAGGTGGACCTTTCAGTTTGTGTAAGCATGAGCAAGCAGTTTAAACTGATAGCAATTTGAGAAGATGGCAGAGTCAGCAGTATCTTTTCAAAAGAACAGCAAACTAAGCGTCCTTTAAAAATAAAAATAAAAAAATTAAAAATAAAGAATCAATAAATTTAGTGATGCTGGAGATTTGTACCATATACATTTAACCTCTTTTTCAAAGGCTAAAAGTTAATGTAAAAGGATAGCACATTGAATAGTGAAACCGCAATTAGTAGAAAGTTTGAAAGCATTTTAAATTATTTTATATCTATAGTAAGGAATTTAAAGTATGAAACAATAAATAAGACAGAAAATATAATGTGAATGTACAAGGTTTTGACAGGAGTTAACTTGATAGAGTAAACGTTTTCCCTAATCATATAAACAAGTAGTCAAAATCAATAGTGAATGGATGTTTAAAGGCTAAATCATTTGAACATGCACTCTCATCAGTAGCTAGTTTAAATCAAACCAGTTAATGAGATAAAGTAGACCATAGAATAACTCTTAAAAAATAAAGTGTAATATGCCAACAGTTAGTATAAGTGAGCCGATGATAAAGTATGTATTTGCACCAGTAGGGAGAAAGTAGTACATGGAACAACTATACAAAGCACAGTATGTTTAACAGCAGTATGTTTAACAGTCAATATAATAGATAATGAATGGAGTTAATGCTATTTCATGCCAGAACAATTAAGTTAGAATTTAGTCCATGTAAAATATTTAATTAGTACCAGGAAGCACTTGTGGGCTAATTCCAAAAGGATTAATGAATAAGTTAATTGATGCTGGTATATTAAGCCACAAATTTAATGCAATCTACAAGGATTGAAAGCTGAAGTTAAAATCTAATTCAGAATTACAATCATTAAATTATTGAAAAAGCTAGTAGATAGATGAATCAGAGTAACATTAGATGACAGTGTATTTTAAATGCCAAGAAACAACTGTGAATCGACTTTTAAAAGGATTAAGTAATAAGCTCATCCGTGCTGGTGATTTGTGTTACATACTCTTGAGTAATTTGAATGATTTGATAGTTGATGTTATTATAACATAATTTAGAATTAGAATAATAATTAAAGGACTAGTAAAGCAAATAGATAGATGAATGAATGCTATGATGGATGACAGTGTTTTTTTTTTAATTTGTAAAAGAATCTGTGAGTACAAAGGACATTTTAAAGCATGGAAGATAAGTGTTGAATGTTCTACATTTATAATAATTGGTAACAAATGAAGCATCAAGTAACTAATGTTGTTTTAGCACATTGTACAAGTTAATACACTTATATTAAGAGTTAGATATGGAAACTGATTTAAACTTTTACTGTTTATAAAGTGACCTTCTTTTCTTCCTTGTTTACTATTATTTTATTATATACTTTTTGTATTTCACAGAAAAATATTACGAAAAAAGACTTTAATTTATAAGAATAACAGAATAAGAGTTATGAAAGAGGTAAATTATAATATATTAAAAATGAATGAATCAATAGTAAGTGATTTAATGAATGTAAATTAATATTTTCTTTTTTAATTTATTTTTATTTAAGTGAGCATCTGAGATGATTTCACCTCAGCAAGACATGGCAGTCGTTTTTGGCCTCAATTGGCAGTGTTATAAAGTAAGGAAAACATATCTAATTAAGTATAGGTGGTTCTATTTCATAGGAGCAGCAGTAAATATATTAATTTATCTTGTGTGTAAAATATGTAAAACATGTTAAAAATGTGTACTATAAATAGGACAAACAAATACAAACTGCATATTATTAAACATAGGTGTTCAAACAAATGTGAATGGTTCATATAAAAGTAAACAAGAAATTTGATTTAAAATATTTCATATGTTTTTACAGTTCCCCTGAAGAAGCCTAATTATTTAGGTGAAATGTTGGGATCTTCTAAAACCAAATAAAATTTTCCGAAAAAAGAATTAATGGTGTAAGAGCATTTCTTGCTTATGAGCATGCCAATCATCTATGCTGTTCAGTAATTTACCGGAAATAGGCAAGCTCCATCCAACAATAATGAGAATTATAATTTGAAGAAAAAAGAGGCAATTTCCCTGGACACTGTGCTACTCTAGATTGGTGTGAAGTTGGCACCCTCCACTGGCCCAGATGTAAAAAAAAAAACAAACATATTTTAATTAAATCCTGGTGTCTACGGTCCCTCTGCCAATCACTGGCCACAATGTAAGAACTAAATCCCGTGTCTAGTGGCCTCTGCTGATCAACGGCCACAGTGTTAATATATATATATATATATATATATATATATGTCTGTGTGTATACATACAGTATATTTAATTAAATTTGTACTGCCTGCTGTGGTCCCCCCTCACCAATCACCAGTCAGTCAGCAACAATGTAAAAATATATGTAGTCAGTCAATCAAGCAACATAGCTGCACAGGGCTGGGGTGCAGAGACAAAGGAGACCACAAAATGCATTCAGTATAGTCTTGCACTCACTACCGCTAAATAAAAAAATTATGCTCAGGATTTCCAAAAGTGCTGAATTTATTAACGACGCCATTGCAGGGCAAAAAATCTTCACCTCCACATGCCTTGACGTGTTTTGGACACTGTCCTTTTTCAAAAGTCATATGGAACAAAGTACAAACTGCCTTATACTGTATATACAATCATGATGTCATCACTCATGGCCAAACAGGTGTAGCAAATAAGGTGCAACCACTGTATTAGGGCAAGCCTGCCATGTACCTTGCCAGCCAGCATAGGAGGTGCTGCTGCCGCCATTGCTGCCGCAGCTATAATGGCATAATCATGGTTGGCATGCCCACAGCACATGAGCATGCCATGCCCTAATGGGCATGTGTGCCATACCACATGGCATGCATGACACACACGTGTGGATGTGCAATGCCACTGTGTGATTGTTCAGAGTGCTACACAAAGTGGTAGTGCAATGTGCCCAAGGGCACTACTACATATAGTCCTCCTCAAAGACGCCATTGCTGAGTGCCATGGCAGACCAAGGTGCTCCTACCAGGTGTTCAGGCCACAACTTGTTGCACAGATGCTGCATCCCACTGGCATCCTACATGCTATAGCAGTACCAGGTCAACCATGACATTGTACGGTACATCTGTGGCCTAGTGGAGGATGTAACCTGACCGAGCACTGAGTGCTCCATGGCCATGTCTGTGGAGACAAAGGTGCTGTGCATTCTACTGATCTGTATACAGAGATGTTGCAAAGTTTTAATTCTCTTTCAAAGTCTGGGCGAATCTGGGCAATCCTACTCCATGGAGTATTTCACAAATCTGCTGAGGTACAGCTGAAACTGGCCTATATGATTTCGCCTTAATTTCACTTGCAAAATTGTCCACCTGGGAACAGAAGTAGGAGGTTGTTCAGGAAAGATGTTTGGTTTTATCTTCTGTTTCAACTGAAATATTTGAATAGTTTTGTACTTGAAATTAGTTCTGTGAGTTAAAAATTACTACTTTGAGTTAGAACTGTTACTTGAGCTGTGATATTGTAACTATTGGGGCTTGTGTGCTGGGTGTGGGAACACTTGTTTGGCAGAGATAATTAGAGTGAAATTTAAATGAGATGATTGCATGGTGGTGGAAGAGCCCTCCTACCCACCCTGTTTTGTAGGCTTTCTTAAATACTGAAAAGCCACTGGGGGTTGGGATTGAAGGGCTGTGCATTTCTGTTTGTGACTGAAATTTGAATCAACAGGAACTGGTGGGCCTGTGACATCATACGGTACCTGATGTCTTCATACACACACTGTTAGTGGGACTGGACACACACTGGGCTGTATGTGTTTGTGAGACTTGGGAACTTTATTGGTGGAGTTGAAATTGGGTTCATAAATAACTGCAGACAGTATAGAGAGAAACTGTATTCAAGGGGGAAGGGATTGAGAAAAGGGGCATGTGCCATTATGAACAGAGAGGGACAAACAGGGTGACCACGTTCCATGGCAGGCGTCTTCAGAAGGGTTGTAGTCTGCACAGGTTGTGGGATGGCAATAATTTGCAATTGGGCCTGGAGAGAGAGGGAGGCTTCCCACTCTGTAGAAAGCTATCTTGTATCAGGAGTGAAGCATATTGGTTAAGGAGTAAGCAGGGGGAGTTGGGGGGTGTCCAAGGATAAGGGGTGTGGATATGGGTGGCAGAAGAGTGGGGCTAAGGGGAGGCTGGGGCAATGTTCAGAAATTACAGGATGTTATGTTCAGCAAGCAGGAGGGGGATAATGGGGACAGAGGACCCTTAGATAGGATGTTGATGCTAAGGGGAAAGCGTACAGTAAACATTCGAATATAAAGAGTGGAGGAAAAGTCAGGAGGGGCTGTTGTGGGAAGCCTAGAAGAGCAGACAGTGAGAAGGAGGGGCTGTTGTGGGAAGCCTAAAGAGCAGACTGTGGGAAGGGAGTTCCTAAGGAGAACAGGGAAAGGGAGGAAGAGGGGCAGTTTAGAGGCAGTCGGGAAACTCAGGTTACTTGATGGAGGCTGGCATAGAGTGTTACAATAAATTTGAGCTACTAAGCAACCTAGAGGGGGAGGAAGGGGTTGGTGGCAATAAGGAAACTGATACAGAGGCCGGGGGGAAGGAGTCGGATACCCATAAGTCATCACAGACCGTCAATGAAAAGGATAGAAATAGTCCCAGAGGGAGAAGGGGAAATATAAATGTTAAGCAGATGGGGGAGATGCAACATATTGCAGACATGATGGAGGACTGCATGACTGGAGAGAAACTAGGAGACATGGAGGTGGGGGAGGGGCCCCCCTTCAGCAGGAGTCTGTACAAGGACAGGGTCCTAGGTAAGAGACCCACCGGAGGCCTCTGGAGGTAGGGTACTACAAGGGGAGTATGGTGGTGTGGGGAAGGAAACCTTCAAAGCCAGGATAAATGGTTTGGATAAGAGAGGTTAAAGTCGATCACCCATCCTGGGGATCTGAGTAAAGTGGGCAAAATAACAAGGGAGGCAGAAAAGGGTGGGTGACAAGAGGGTCTCGAATAAGGCAGGAAGACTCCCATGGAATTGAGATCACTAATAAAGGGGAGATGGGGGGTTGAGAGTACATAGTGGAGGTAACCATAAGGATGTTAAGGTTCTGTTATTGGGAGACTCGATAATTAGGGGTATCCAGTGGGAGGGACAGGGGTATGAATGTCATAGTCAGGTGAAAGTAGTGAGTATCTCTGGGCTGACAGTACACAGAGCAAAGTTCATGGTGTACAAACTGGTTAGGGATTGTGGAGGGAAACCAGATTTCCTGGTGCATTTGGGAACTAACGATCCAGAGGGAAATAGTGTTTTGGAAATCCAAGCAAGGTTCCAAGAAATTGCCAGAGTCTGTCTGGATAATGGATGCAACATTTCCTTTTCAGAGATATTGTCAGTTCCAAAGGTCTCAGTGGAGAAAAAAAATGAAGATCACAGAGGTTAATGACTGGCTCAGGAAGTGAGGTGAAGAGAGTGGGTTGGGGGTGTTGGGGAACTGGAAAGGAGTTTGGGAGGATAAGGGACTGTATGCCAAGGACAGGCTTCATCTTGCCCCATTAGGGAAGGAAGTCCTTAAACAGGGGGTGGCTGACTATATTCAAGAAAGGTGGGGTTTAAACTTGTGAGGGGGAGGGATAAGGGAGGGGCTGACCAGAAGCCCTCTCCTCCAGGTGAGGGGAGTAGCCTTCAAACCCAAGGGGGGGGAGGTGGGAAACAGACTGAGGGAGGAGATTTCAGGAGGAGCAGAGGGATGACGGAAGTATAAGGAACTTGGAGAGTTTGACAAAGGGGATCAGGTATAAGGGGTGGGGGTGGTGTTAGTAAATGCCAGGAGCTTGGGAAACAAGTTGCAAGAGTTCCAGGCCATGCTGTTTGAGGGGGAGTGGATGTGGCGGCAGTCACGGAAACGTAGGCCAACAAAAACCGTGACTTGGATCTAAACGTGCGGGGGTACACTATGCTTAGGAAGGATAGAAAGGAGGGCGGGGGGGTGGCTATGTTCATTAGAGATGACATAGAAATTGCTAGGGTAGAAGAGGCAGAGGGAAACATGGAGGCCTTATGGGTCACCTTACGAACCCCAGCAGGAGATAAGGTCAAACTGGGTGTAGTATATAGGCCCCCGGAATGGGTGACGTTCAGAAGGATGGTTTGCTGGACAACCTCATTGTACAGTGTAGACCAAAAGGGGAAGGAGTGGTGTTGATGGGGGACCTTAATATGCCAGGTACAAACTGAGGAACCATGTCCTCTAAGGTGGCCAAAGAGCAAAGGCTGCTGGATGGCTTCCAGGATGTGTTCTTAACACAGCATGTGATGGACCCCACAAGGGAGGGGCATGTCCTAGATGTGGTTCTGGCAGATGGGGATCTGGTAAGGGAACTGGTTGTAGAGGATCCCCTGACTGGGAGCCACCACAATACAGTCTGGTTTCAAATAAGCATGAGGGGAGGGAGGAAAGATCTAGGACACTGGCAGTGGATTTCAAGGGGGCAGACTTTGTGGGCATGGGAAATATTCTCAAGGATCACTTGAAGGGGGTTACATCAATGACAAATGTGGAAAAGAGATGGGAGGTCATAAAACAGGGACTTCATAAGACAGTCAGGACCTGCTCTAAGGAGAAATGTAAGGGAGCAAGGTCACATAAACCATGCTGGTGGTCCAGTGAGTTTCAGGTAGCAGTCAGAGAAAAGAAGGCAGCCTACAAAAATTATAAAACAACAAGAGGGGATAGGGAAAAGGAAATGTACCATCTTGCATCTAGAAAAGTCACCCGGATGGTGATGGGGGCAAAGTCCAGTAAAGAGCAGCGGCTGGCACAGGGGATACATGGAGGGGAAAAGGGGTTCTTCTGGTACATTGAGGAGTGGAGAAAAATTAAGGGCCATCTCGGCAGATTGAAATCAGAAGGAGGGTGCGTGGAAGGGGTGAGGGACCAGACAGAGGTATTAAATGAGTACTTCGCCTCTGTGTTCACTAGAGAAGGGGATGGGATATCTACAAAGCAAGGCATGATGAGGATAGAAGCAGTAGAGAGTGGGATCAGGGGAGCAACAGTATTGGAGCAAAAGGGAGGGAGGGTGAGGTACCCCAGGGGTGTCACATCAGGATAAGGATAAAAAGGCCAGTAAGGTAGAGGGGATGGATGATGCTATCTCCACCGAAAGGGTGTGGTTAGCCCTCAAGGCCCTAAAGAAAGATAAATCTCCTGGGCCGGATGGCATTCATCCAAGAGTGCTATGGGAATCGGTGGACATACTGACTGCACCCCTGGCGGAGCTCTTCAACAGGTCGCTTGAGACAGGGAGGGTACCTAGGGATTGGCGAGAGGCACATGTGGTGCCAATCCATAAAAGGGGGGTTCGAGGAAAGTACCAGGTAACTATAGACCCATCAGTTTGACATTGGTAGTGGGAAAATTAATAGAGAGTATACTAAAGGAACGATTGGGGGTGTACTTGGAGGAGGTGGGAGGTCTGGATAGTCGGCAACATGGAATTGTGCCAAGTAGATCATGTCAAACCAATCTTGTGGAGTTCTATGAATGGGTAACATCAGAACTGGACAGCGGAAAGCTTGTGGATGTATTATTCTTGGACTTCAGCATGGTATTTGACTCTGTCCCCCACAATGGTTGGGTGGAGAAGCTGACGGGGTTGGGAGTAGGCCCTTTGATAGTCAGATGGATTGAAAACTGGCTAGCTAGATGCACCCAGACAGTAGTGGTCAGTGGGGAGCTCTCTAACCCTAGAGAGGTCGGTAGTGGGGTACCACAGGGTTGGTCCTGGGTCCGATCCTGTTTAATGCATACATATCGGACATCAGGGAGAGTATAGGGTGTGAAATGAGTCTCTTCCCTGATGACTCCAAGATGGGAGCAGTAGCTGAGGGGGAAGAGGGGATGTTGGCCCTGCAAGGGGACGTGGACACCCTGGAAAGCTGGGCTCACACATGGAAATTAAATTTCAGTACCACCAAGTTTCAGTACTTTTACTTATATGTCTTGTGATCTCATTTTTCAGTGTTTATTGTTTGGTCTTTTCATTTTTTTCTCTTTTGCATGTTGTATTTGATCTTGTGTGATTTAACCCCCCCACTTTTTTGTGGCAGTAGTTACTAGTTGTAAGTTGTTGGTATGTCAGAGGTGGGAATAGTGGGCTGTGGTAATGTAGAACGTAGCGGGCAGTGTCTTAATCATGTTGCATTTTGGGCTGGGAGGGAGGCATCTGGCTAGGTAGGTGAAATGCAGCAGAAGCAGCAGCAGACTAGCAGGCAGGCAGAAGTTTCAGAACAGCAGCAGGTGGAGCTGGCAGTGGTGCAGCAGCAGCAGGTGGAGTATGGTCAGGAAGCAGGTGGTGATGGTCCAGCAGCTGTAGGCGGAACCAGATCTGGCACAGCAGCTTCAACAGCTGCCTACAGTAACTGCTGGGGCCCCCCCTTTTCTTGCCATGTATCCCTAGTTAGCATAAAAATTCTTTGAGTGGCACAGTGAAGACCTGAATAGTGTCATGTGCAAACTGTGTGGGAGAGCAGTGAGGAGGGGGAGAAAGGGGAACCATCTTGGTACTGGTGGGCAGTGAACCTACCTGAGAGTCTACCACATCCAAGAATGGGAAGCCAGGCTGAAACATGAGCCTGTGGCTCCTCAGGGGGATGTGAGACAGCAGGAGAGGGTCAAGGCCTGCTGTGACGAGACAGGTACATAGGCGTTCACATGCAGAGTCCAGCAGGGAACAGCAATACGTAGCAGCAATGCAGGCTTCACCAGCCTGTCTCCCACTGCCACAATTCAGTCCCCAGCCAGTGGCAAGGTTGGTGGAGGAGGCCATCCTGTGGGATGAAATGTTCCACATGGGGCATGTGGTCACAGAAGCTTTGCAGGAGATCAAAAGCATAAAAGAAAATCAGACCAGATTCACAGAGAACCAGGAGAAGCTGCTGAAGCTTGTGGAAAAGATTAATTGTCGTCTGGGTAGCAGTGGCAGCACTCCTTAATTTTTTTCCTGTTCTTATATTTCATTTCTGTATGTTGTAACTTGTAAGTATATGTCCCCAAGTGTTATTGTCCCTCTCCCCTCCCAAAAAACACACACACAAAAAGGGGATATAAAAATGCAAAACAAAACAAAGCAATTTATATCATCTTGCCTCCCTTGTCTATTGTCTTAACCTACTATTTTGTACTCCCTGTGTAACCTCCCCCAGGAAATAACTGTCTTCTTCACATCCTTCTTGATATTCTATAATTGTTTTTACATTCTGTACTAATCATCATAGGTTTATGATAGAGTTGTCTGTACTGTTTGTCAGTGTTGTATGTGTCCCACCCACCATAAAGTACCAATTCAAAAACAATTATCAAAAGTGAAATGAAAACAGAAACACAACCCAAAAATCTGCTATTACATAGTTGATGGTGTCAAACAGTAAATTCTCAGAGCATGATTAGTTACTGGATAGATGATAACCCCAAAATATAGCGCTATAATTCCCTTAGAGTTGTTTTGAAAGGTTTTGTGATATTCATACAGCTGAATTAGAAACTGGCTCGAATTCATCACACACCACTGTAATACTGCTTGGTCACTGTTTTGCACTGGTGCCTGCTGTGCAACTGCACAGAGAAGTTACTAAGAATCATATGATAAAATATTTAAGTAAAAAACTGCTATCCTTCTGCTATGTCTCTGTCTTGTCCACTGCGCTGTATGTGCACTTCCATGAGAAATCACCTAGAATAAAATGAGAAAATATTTATGCCAAGGGTATATGCCTGTTGTTGTACCCCCGTATGAGACTCCTAGAAAAACATGTCACATAGTGATGAAAGTGAAAAGTGCTGTCCTGCTGGTACTGTACATCCCTCTTGTCTGCTGTGCTGTAAGCACACTTCCATGAGAAATTATCCAGAATAAAATGTATTTATCTGAGTTTTGACAATTGAGAAAATATTTATACGAAAAACGCTGTCCTGCTGCTATGTCTCTTTCTCTTTGCTGTGCGGTTTGTGCACTTCCATGAGAAATCACCCAGAAAAATATTTATTTAATTTTTGATAAATGAGAAAATATTTATGTGAAAAAGTCCTGTCCTGCTGCTATATCTCTCTCATGTCTGCTGTGCTGTATGCAAACTTCCGTGAGAAATCATCCAGAATAAAATGAGAAAATATTTATGTCAAGGGAATATGCCTGTTGTTGCACCCCAGTATTTTTGCTTCCAGAAAAACACATGCTAGATACAGTAGATGCTGCTGCTAGACAGATGTGCAGTTGCTGAATGAGAACAAGAACAGTATGGCATAATGTGTATGATAAGGAAAATTCACAATTTCAGGTCGATAACATATGAAGACTTGTGACACTCAGAATTTACAGTAAAAGTCTTGCTGCTGCTGCTGCTATTAATGGGCCCTATGCACGATGCCAATGCACCCATGTAAACCAGGACTACTGGCATCATTCGCATGAATGCCATGGAGCAGTGGCTGTGCAACATTCATGACATGGGTGAGCAGGCTTTATGCACTTGATCCACTTGCTGGAAGGACAGCAACGCAATAGGGATGGGCAGAGGGTATTCCGAGGGCATGCCAGCACTACACAGTATGCACAAATCCTGCGTAATGCTGGCAGCATGGGTGCAGTGTGGGATGCAGGTTATGGCAGAGGGGACCCTGCTGTAACTCACTGCACACCCCCATGGACACAGGCCTCTGGTCACTGGGGGACTGGGACAGGGCTCACCATGCTACCTCTGACCGCTGAGCAGCTGGAGACAGCAGGGGCAGGTGAAAGGATGAGTGCCTGTTACTGGACGGGAGTTGTGGCACCAGCATGGGAAGGTGCTATGTGAGTCTGGGTGCCTACAATCAGCATGCACAGCCCCAGACCCATGCCTCCTTACAGGAGGGATCCACTAGAAGGCCCAGGGGGACATCCCATTGGATGCCTGCCTGGGACAATGACTCCTCCCTTGGCCGCCTTGCAAGTCTTGTGCACTGGGGGGTGGTGATGCAGACAGGTGGCCAGCATTTCTACATGCCAATATGGGTGCACCTGTCTGCGGTTGTGCAGCTGTGTGGCAGGGTACATGGTTTTTTCACATACCTGCATCTGAATAGTGCATAGTGCTCATTATCACTTATACAAACATACTGTACATACTAACATACTAAAAGCCAGCAGAATAGGCCTAATGGCTGTCATATCTGCTTGGTAGCCAGGCACCTAGTGGGTGCTTGCCATCCCGTTTCCCCAGCCCCTGAGATGGTCTTCTTTGACTTCAGTTTCCCCTTGTACTTGTCCCACACCTTCTTGAAGCCCTCTACTGTGCCCTTCTCCACCAGCCTCCCAGGCAGTGCATTTCACAGCTCCACCACCCTCTCAGTGAAATAATGTCTCCTATGCCCCCCTGTAATTTCCCCCATCCAGCTTCCACTCATGCCCCCTGGTTGTTGCCCCTTCTTTAGCTTGAACAACACCTTGGTTCTGCTCTTGGTTATTCCTTTTGCATACTTGAAAACCCCTATCATGTCTCCCCTGTCTCTCCTCTCCTCCAGTGTGTACAGACTAAGCTCTTCCAGTCTCTCAACATAAGGCCTCCCCCTATGCCCTGAATCATCTTGATCGCTCTCCTCTGGACCCTCTCCAGCAGTGCTATGTCCTTCTTCAGATGAGGTCTTTAGAATTGTACACAGTACTTGAGTTGCGGCCCATCCAGTGCATTATACAGAGGGGAGGATCACCTCCCTCCTCCTGGACATAATTCCCCTGGCTATGCAGCCCAGTATACTATTTGCTTTGGCTGCGGTTCTTCTACAATTTTCAGAGTTATTCATTTTGATGTCAACCACCCCTCCCCTAGATCCCTCTCACCCAATGTAGCTTGCAGTGTGACCCCCCCCCCCCGGGTGTATACATGGACTGGGATTCTGACCCCCAAATGAAGTACCTTATATTTCCCAGCATTAAACTTCAATCCCACCTCCTTGACCACCCCTCCAGGGTATCCAGGTCCCCCTGGACCATCTCTCTCGCTTCTTCCCTATCCACCTCCCAGTTTGGAGTCATCTGCAAAGAGACTCAGACTACAACTAACCACCTCCCTATATCCAAGACATACAGTAGGCATTGAACAGGAGTGGCCCCAGTACTGAATCTTGGGGGGTACTGATTTCCTTCCTGGGGGAGGAGACTATCCCACCAGCCATTACCCTCTGTATTCACCCCAAAAGCCAATTTTCTGCCCACTTCAGCACCTGTCTTCCCACCCCCATCTCCCCCAGCTTTGCTATCAGCCCATTATGAGGGTACCAAATCAAATGCCTTGCTGAAATCCAGGTATAAGACATCCACTGGCCTATGTCTGTCCAGGGCCCCCATCACCCAGTCATAAAACTCTTTGAGGATGGTCTGACACGATCTCCCCAGGATGAAGCCATACTGTTTATCATCCTGGTGCCCTAACATTTCCAGCTGTCTCCAAAGCCTCTCCTTGATAATACCCTTCATTACTTTGCTTGCCACAGACATTAGGCTGACTAGCCTATAATTTCCCTTCTCCTCTCTAGACTCCTCGTTGTGGATAGGCATTACATGAGCCACCCTCCAGTCTTGGGGCACCCATCCTGTCAGCAGAGAGGTGTTAAAGAATGCAGCCAGTGGAGATGCTAACTCCTCCGCCAGTTCCTTCATAACCTTCAGATGTAGCCCGTCCGGCCCTGGTGCCTTATCAGTTTTTAGCTTCCGAAGGCCCTCCCTCACCCTTTCCACTGTGATTTCTCCCCCCATGTCCTCCCCCTCATACAACTGCCCCACCCCTTCTGGATCTGGCCCAGCCTGTACCCTAGCCTCTTTCAGTCCTTTGGTCTTAGACTGACCTCTCAATTTTGTTGATTCCTCTTTCCTCCCATCAAGATTTAGTTTCTGAATGCCTCAATTTAAATTGGAGTAGGTTCTTCAAGGTGGAGGATGGAGCAAAATTCAGTGCCAAGACCTCCGTCTTTTCTGAATTAATGACATAGCCTGATACCCTGGCGAACTCCCCCAAAATTCTTCCTGCTGTTGGGATCATCCGTTCTGGTTCAGTGAGAGTGAGTAGAATATCATCTGTGTATAACGCTAATTTGTATTACTTATCATCTACTCAGATTCCCTTAACCTCTCCTGACTCTCTAATGCTATTGTGAGGGGCTCAATATACAAAGCAAAGAGAAGGGGAAAGAGGGAACATCCCTGCCAGGTGCCCCGCTCTAGAATGAGAGGGGTTGAAATGGTTCCATTTATCCTTATATACGCTGATGGTGTGTTGTATAAGTTTTTTAACCATGTTATCATCTCATTTGGGAAGCCAAAGGAGGACAAGACATTCTACAGAAACACCCATGCCACTCTATCAAAAGCCTTAAAGGCATATAGGCCCACAAATGGAAGATAAAGATCTCCTGTTTACATAATCTATAACACGAGTAATTCTATGTGTATAATTTGAAGTTTGTATATATTTTACAAATCCTGCTTTGTCCATGTGTATCACTTCTATGAGCAATCTTTCCAGGTGTTTTGCCCAAATTGCCATGTAAAGTTTATAATCACAGTTTAAAATTGAAAATTGGCCTGTAAGCCTCTACTGATTAAGGTCTTTCCCTGGTTTCAAGATTGCTGATAGTACTGCATATGATCACAAAGCAGGTGGGAGAGGAATGCCTTGTACAATTCAGTGGGAAACCCATCAGGTTCAGGACATTTCAAAGTTTTGGCTCTGAATAACCCTCCCTAGGTTGATGGTATTCTTAATGTTCTCTGTTCTTGATTATATAATTTCAGGTCATTCCCTGAAGATTCATCCAGTGTGCATCAGATGATGATTTTTCTTCTGTGTGATGATGGTTAAAAGGTAGCAGCAGCAGCAATACAGTTCTGAGAAGGGAATAGTAACAGGACAATAACACAAATTCTGAGGATGTCTAATGTGACTATAATGGCATACAAAGGTGGTACAACACAATTTTGTTGTCTTTAAGCATCACCTTCCTCAACGAAGCAGCACTCACAGTCCTCAAGACTGGAGTTCTCACCTGATGGGTATTCATGTTCCAGAACTGAGACATCAACATCGGTCTCAACAGTGTATGACTTCATATTTCTGCCAACAGCACCATCTGTCTCTTCATCTTCCTTGGAAGATCCACTGTCAGGAGGATGTGGTAGGAACATGGATGTCATGGTCTTGGGTGGAATATGTCCCTTATTCCTTTTTATAAATGTGAGAATTTCCACATTCTTCAGTGACAGGTTCATGCACCAGTCAAGTACAATGGAATCCGTAGCAGTGAGCACATGCTCAACACTTATATGGGGGGGCAACTAAGGTACTTTATCACTATAGATATCAGAGAACAACCATTTATTTATTTAGTTTTTGTTAACCGCGTAGGTGCACTAGCCATAAAATGACTATTTTCAGGCACGACCCGGGAGAGTACAACAAAAGGAGAACAGTTGAACAATAGCAACATGGGTACAATAATACAAATAGAGGAACAGTGCAGCAGTGCTACAAAAATACATGGAGACAAGCCATACAAAAACAAGGATGCTGGATTTTAGAAGGGCTGACTGGCAAAATGGGTGAATACCTGAGGAATGCACTAGCAAATTGCCAAAAAGGAGGGGTGGAAGAACAATGGAGAAAAATGAAAACTGCTATCATAGAGGCAACAAGCCTTTGTGTGAAACAGATAAAGAAAACAAAGTGGAGTAAAAAACCACTATGGTTCTCAAAAGAGCTGGCAGGGAAGGTTAAGGAGAAAAAGGCTGCTTTCGAAAAGTAAAAGGAATCACAGAAGGAGCATGACAGGGAACTGTATCAATTAAAGCAGAAAGAAGTGAGAAAGGCAGTCAGAATAGCAAAGGCCCAAACCGAGGAAAAAATAGCCAACTCAGTTAAGAAGGGGGATAAAACCTTTTATAGGTACATTAGGGAGCGTAGAAAGGTTAAGGGATGGATAGTGAAGATTGCTAAAGGAGAGGGGAGGTGGGCAGAGGGAGACAGTGAAAAGGCAGAGATACCGAATACATACTTTTGCTCAGTATTCACAAAAGAAGATGAGGAGGAGGAGTTACCTAAACCTGACAATAGAAGCACTCTGGGTAGGAGGGGTTGACACCAGTCCATTTACAGAAGAAAGAGTCCTGAAAGAACTCCTAAAACTCAAGGTGGACAAGCAATGGGGCCTGATGAGATTCAGCCCAGAATCCTAAAAGAACTAAGAGAGGACCTAGTGACACCACTGACCACACTTTTTAACAAATCATGGGAGGATGGGGTGGTACCTGAGGACTGGAGGAGGGCAGATGTGATTTCCCCTTCACAAAAGTGGGAGCTAGGCAGAAGTAGGAAACTACAGACCCGTAAGTTTGACCTCAGAGGGAAGGAAAATTATGGAATCACTTCTGAAAGAAAGAACTGTTGAGTACTTAGAGGCCTGCGGGGCAGAGAATGCAAAGCAGCATGGATTTACAGCAGGAAGGTCATGTCAAATGAATCTAATTGATTTATTTGACTGGGTGACCAAAGTAATAGACCAGGGAGGGGCTGTGGATATGACCTTCCTAGACTTTAGCAAGGCATTTGACACAGCCCCACACAAAAGACTAATAATCAAGTTAGCCAGCCTGGGAGTGGGTTCCAGGGTGGTAGCCTGGGTAGCAAACTGGCTGCACAACAGGACACAAAAGGAAACAGTGAATGGAACACATTCCGAAGAAAGGGGTTACTAGTGGGTACCTCAGGACTCAGTACTGGGTCCAGTCCTCTTTAACATCTTTATAGGTGACATTGCAGAGGGTCTGGAGGAAAGGTATGCCTCTTTGCAGATGACTCATAGATCTGTAACAGAGTTGACACACAATGGGGGTGAGAAAGGATGAGAAGGGACTTGGCAAGGTTGGAGGAATGGTCAGACATATGGCAACTTAGATTCAATGCAAAGAAGTGCAAAGTAATGCACCTGGGAAACAAAAACCCAGGAGAAGAATACACAATAGCAAGGGAGGTACTGACAACAACAAAAATGGAAAGGGACTTAGGGGTAGTCATATCACATGACCTAAAGGAGGGTTAGCAATGTGAGAAGTCAGTAAGGAGAGCCAGGGGGATACTGGGATGCATAGGAAGGGGCATCACAAGTAGAAAAAGGGAAGTTGTTATCCCTCTGAACAGACAGTTGGTGAGACCCCATCTGGAATACTGTGTGCAGTTATGGATACCCCATCTATGCAAGGACAAAGACAGGATGGAAGCAGTCCAGAGGAGGGCAATTAAAATGGTGCAGGGTCTGCATTAGAAACCATATGAGGAGAGACTGAGAGAGCTTAATATGTATTCCCTTGATGAAAGGAGGGACGGGGGGGACATGATAGAAACTTTCAAGTACCTCAAGGGAATCAACAAAATCCAGGACGGTAGCATCTTTCAGAAAAAGAGATGTGTAAGAACAAGGGGATCACAATTTAAAGATAGAGGATGGATGGCTCAGGGGTAATGTGAGGAATTTTTTTTTTTATGGACAGAGTGTTGGATGCATGGAACTGCCTCCCTGGAGAGGTTGCTGGTCTAAAACAGTGGGGGAATTCAAACATGCATGGGACAGACATAAGGCAATTGTAGTGGGGGGTTGCAGGACGTAGGCTGTTGGTTAACTAGAATCTGCAGCTTATCCTAATAGGAAGGGAAATGGGCAGACTGGGTGGGTCAAGTGGTCCTTATCTGCCATCAAAGTCTATGTTTCTATGTTTCTATGACCCTCAGTTATCTTGCTCATCCAATATAATAATGGCTCATCACCAATTGCAAGGTGTTTTTGTTCAGCCATGAAACACTCAACCATGCAACATGATGCTCTGAGTCCAGCCACCTCACCGTGATCCTCCTCATCATGGTCTTCCATTGGTGCAACTCCAACCTCACTTAAAACATCCCAAATGGGATTGATGGTTTTTGTTTTTTGTCTGCCTGTTGACATAGTCGTGGCATGTTAAGCTGACAGTGCTGTGGTGGTGGTTGTGGCAGCAACAACAGTCAGTGTCTTATTTGTCTTCAGCATCTATTCCCCTCTATTCTTTCTGACCAGAAGGTTGGTAAGGTTTTCTACCCTCTGAGACCCACCATCTAGTATAGACTCAAGGCTACACTTATAACATGGGTCAAGCATGGTGACAATGCCAAAGTCATCAGACTGCTGAATTCCAACAATATGAGGATCGGAGTCCAAAAAGTCAAGCATGTGCTGCATTAAGGCCAAGCTGTCACTGTCACCTCCTGCCTCAATCAATTGCTGCACATTAACCAGTGTCCATCTCAGCACATGTAGCAAAGTGATGGACTGACTGATACTGGCAGTCTCCCAGCTCACTGCCTGTAGTGCATGTTCAAAGGAACACCAATCATTATCAGTCCATCCATTAAATGCCACTGTACTGTGGTGAGAGCCCTGGACACTCCAGCACTGTCATGACTGGTGCACCTCAGCAGATAATTGGACTCAGCTTTATACTGCTCATAGAGATACTCCAAAATGTACAGCAAGGAGTTCCATCTGGTCACCACATCCAACTTCATGCGATGATGTGTCACATTGTTCTTTCTGTGAAACTGGCATAGCTGGTCTTGGACCTTCCAAGAATGGGCAAAGTGGGCACAGATGCTGAGGGTCACCAACAAGATAGCCTTCACATCAGGATGGCTAAGAAATTGCTGGTCCATGAGGGTGACGCAGTGTGCCACCCTGAGAAGCCCTCCATCACTTATGCATTTTACAACGTTGGAGCTGTTGTCACTAGCAATGAAGCCAGCTTTCATTGAGAGTGTGAGTAGCCACTCATTAATCTCACCCAGTAGTACTTCAAGGATGTTCTCCCCTGTATGGGATCCAAGCATGCTTTTCATTGTGAGCGTCACATGCTGCCTAATACTGTTTATGCTGCTACCACCTCAGTCTGCCTTTTTGCACTGTCCGCCACCGTGTCCGGATTCCAAGAATATCACCCCAGGTACCTGGGCCCAATGTGCTGTAATGCACATATGGGGGCTGCCAAATGTTCTCCCACTGGTCCACATATCCATGCTAAGATAGATGGATGGTGATGGTGATGATGAATGCTTAAGTGGCATGCAGCTCAGGAACTGCATTTTTGGTGAAGTATGTCCTTGATGGTACCTTACATTTTGGACATGCATGAGCAGCAAAGGTTTTAAATCCTTCTTTTTCTACAAAGGAGAATGGTAGCAGGTCGAGTGCAAGCATTTCTGTGGCAGTCGCACTAAGCTCCCGTGCAGCAGAATGATTCATAGGGTATTTGGTGTGTCGTTCAAACATGCTCAAAAGACTTGGCTGTAATTTTCAGGATGTTCGGCTGAAAAACAGACGGCCATGTCATAGTAGCCCACTAGGAGTTGTATTTGACTCAAGAAATGTACATGGTGTTGCTGATAAAAAGATACAAATCATTTTAAGTGTCTTATGGCTTGGTAATGGCATTACTGTGGACTGACTCTGAAAGGGACTGCTGAAACTTCCACTTCTGCTATGCCCACTACTTGTAGGAACCACCTCTACATCTTCCCTCTCCAGTACATACTTCCCCTCAGTGGGACCACATAAAGAAGATGATGAGGATGAGGGACCCGGACCAGGATCACCTACAACTGCTTCTTTCTGGTATTTAAGCCACTAGGGAGGGCGCCAGTTCTTTAAATGTGTGTGCCTAGGTGGCTGCCCTTCTTTCCCCTACTGACCCATACATGGCACAGTTGACATATTGGCACTGTTTCATCTTATGGGTCCAGCACATAGAAGTCCCACACTCAGGATTTTGTAACTCTTTTTTTCTTGTTATGCCTGAACTGGGACAGTGGAGTTGAAGTATTGGGGGGGGGACTACTGTTTTTGTAGCTTGACTCTCATCACATCATACAAAGTGTGGGGGGTGGACCTTCCCTGTGACATTTTATGGTTAAATCAATGCCGCTCTTAAGAACTCCTGCACTGTCACCACCTTTGTGCTTCTTCTTCTCCATTTCCCTTATGGGATCCAACACCTCATCATCATCATGATCAAGACCATCATCATCATCTGCATGCCCTCCACTGTTGATGTCCTCCTCATGCTGAACCACAATCTCAACAGTCTGTGTGTTCATCACCTCCACAACAGTGGTTGTCATTGTGGTGTGACCCATGTTTTTGGGCATTCTAACATTCCTCTCACTAACTGCCTCAACTATATTTCATGGAACACCCCCAGCATCTCTGGCAGCAATGGAGACAGAAACATGCGCCACCTTATCTTTATCAGACACTGCTTCTGGTGTAATTTTCAGGCTGCTTGCACTATTGCCATCTTCCACATCATCACCCTCACTCACTAGCATGGTTCCCACAGAGGTTGCTGAAAAGAAATGAGATGCAAGAAAGCCACTGGTAAATACTCCAGCACTACTACTAGCAGCGAACATCCCAGAGCACGTAGAACTTGTTGATGCCAACTCTACATTGGAAGACAGTCCTTCTTTCACCGTTTCAGTTTCACCATTTTTCACAAACTATGCTAAAGCCTTGCCTGCGTGACTCAATCCTTTCCCTTTCTTGTTTTTCTTTGCTGGCATTCTTCTTTTCTTAATGTTTGGCAACACTGAAAACTGATACTTTTGGAAACTTTTTCTCACAGCACATGGGGGTACAACAACAGGCCAGGTAGGGTACCCAAGTGATTAGATGGATTTCTAAACCTTGTACTTTGCCAACAAAGCAGTACTACACCACAGTCTAGGAGGGATACCAATGGTGTTCTCAAACAGGGAAAATTCAGTCAAATACAGAAAAATTCAGTCTGAAAAACTGATACTTTTGGACGCTGTTTCTCACTTCACATGTCAGGAGTACAACAACAGGTCAGGTATGGTACCTGAGTGATTAGATGGATTTCTAAAGTTAGTACTTACTTTGGCAACAATCTGGGAGGGATATCACTGGTGTGCTCAAACAGGTGAAAATCCAGTCAAATACAGGAACATTCAGTGTAGAAAACTGATGCTTTTGAACACTATTTCTCACAGCACATGGTGGTACAACAACAGGCACCTGAGTGATTAGATGGATTTCTAAACCTTGTACAGAGCCAGAAACAAATGATTTGATACCTTTTATTGGACCAACATGGATGTTACAGAAAAGAACAAAGTGCTTTAGCTTTCGAACCAACCAGGTCCTTCTTCAGAAGCTTTGTGGCAGTTTTTCAAATATCCCATACTATTAACACCAGGTTATATAGAAAAAGCAGAAATAATTCTCATTGGTTTAACATATACATTTTAAAACATAATAGAAGATTACGTCAGAAGCTAATTAACACTAGTATGCCTTTATCCGAGGAGCCTCAGAAGGGCAAAGGTTATCAAGAATTCTCTACAGCCAAAGAGTTCTTGTCACATAAATTTTAAAATGTCTCAGTATGCCAAGAAAGCATTCTAGTGATAAAAAAACCTTGAGTGGCATTCTCTCTAATACATGTAGATGAGCTTACAACTTACATTCCAATTGTCCTGGTATATTAAAAGGACAGATAATGAGAGACAAAATCCTGAAATTAGGTATAACTGCAGAAGTTGAAATCAAGCCTCAAATTAACGTACACATATAAACATGATGCATGAAAGTATCACTCGTAAGTGTAAGTGCAAAAAAACAAACAAAAAAAAACAAACTTGTCAATGACCCCCAAGAAAACGAGACCATGAGCCTGATAAATGCAGATTTCAACACAGAGTCTGTGTATAACAAAAATGCACAGAATCAGTCTAAGCATCTAAATGAAAACCCAAAGGAATTACACCTTTAATGAACCCCCAAGTAAATGAGATATGCATCTTAATATGAGCAGTTAAAAGATGTGACAGTGTGAAATCCACCACTGACAACTAATAGAAGGAAATAAATGCACACTATATGTGAAAATTAAGTGTTCTAGCCACATAACAACTGCCCCATGCCACGCTCCACCCACACATGTGTACATACACCACACCACACACCCTCACACACACACACCTGCACACCCACACAACAAATATAGCAAACACATTCCACACACACACACACCACCACAACAAACAACACACATACACACCATACCCACAACACACAAAAACACACACAAACACACACAAAACACACACACATACATACATACATACATCAGTATACACACACACACACACACCAAGCGCACTCACCACAGTGTTAAGGTGAAAAGTCAACAATGTAGATAACCATAAACTTACAAAATCAAAGGCCCGTTGAAGAACTAAACTGTTCATGTCCATCTTTTAAAGTAAAGGTCAGTGTAAGTTTAAGTGGAATAATGTGTCATGTACCCAACATCAATGTTCAATCCATCTGCCACCATATTGAGAAGTAAAATAAGTCTAATTTCAGAAGCCCATCTCTGTTGTGTACTGTTAAAATGTCCTTTTAAGACCATCACAGACATATCTGAGATTGAGTGGTCATCCTGGGAGAAGTGCTGGGCTACTGGTTTCTCAATCATCTTGTGATTAATAGAATGTCTGTGTGAATTCATTCTAGTGTGGAGTTGTTGGCTTGTCTCCCCACATAACCTGTGCGAGGACATTTCTTGCATTGGATAAAGTAGACCACATTACTTGATGTACATGTATAATTCCCTGTATCCTGAATAGTCTGTTTTGTGATGTAACCACACAGTCTGAAGTGGAAATGAGGTTACATGTCTTACATATCGTTGATGACAGGAGTCGTGTACCATATGATGTCATGGTATTCTGTTCGGTTCAAGTTGACTCTAATAATCAGGTTGGCTAAATTAGGTGGTTGTTTAAAAGATAGTAGTGGTAGTTCTTGAAAAATACAGTTAAGGGTTTCATCCTCACTAATTATTGGATGGAGATCCTTAGTAATCTTACGTAGGAGTTCAAGGTCAGGATGGTATGTGACTACTAAGGGTATTCTGCTGGTAGTCATCCATTCCTTATATTGCAGTAGCTGTTCTCTTGGGACCTGTGTTGCACATTCCACTGCTCTGTCAATTTCCTGGATGAGTGTCCCTGCTCAATAAAGGTGTTTTCAACATCACCAGATGTGTGTCTCTGTCTTCCTCATTTGAACAGAGCGGTGATACTGAAGTGCTTGACTATATAACAGATTTCTTTATTGTGACTCGGGTGATTACTTTTCTTGTGTAAGTATCTCTGTCTGTCTGTTGGTTTCCTGTAAAGACAGGTATGTAGGGTACCATCCTTAATAGTGACAGTGGTATCCAGAAAATGTACACTTGTGGCAGAATATTCTAGGAAAGCTTTATAGTTGGGTGGAGTTATTAAGTTCTTGGTGAAAATCTTTAAGTGTGTCAGTGCCCTCTGTCCAAATTATAAACAAATCATCAATGTAACGGAAATAAGCGAGTGGCTTATGTGTACAGTGCCTTAGAAAATCCTCCTCCAAATTCACCATAAAAAGATTAGCATACTGTGGAGCCATCCTGGTTCCCATTGCATTTTAAACCTTGTACAGTACTTTGCCAACAGAGCAGATGGGGTATAACAGCAGGTCTGGTAGGTTACCCTAGTGATTAGATGGGTTTCTTTTTTTTTATTACGTTACTTTATTCAGTTTCCAAATGATATAATGCAAAAAGTAAACTAAGACAAGCAAGAAAAAACAAATAACAACCAAAGTGCATACAAAATACCAAAACTACACCACACATGCATCCCTCCACCCCCAACTGCTGAAACCTGACAAAATAATCTAAGGTAATGAAAGATTAAAACCAGATTTTGCACGCTTAGAAAACAAACAAAAAAGAAACTCAAGCAAACAGCATAAACTATGCCCCCTTACGGGGCTAGTGACCAAGCATATAAAAGTCCCCACTTACAGTAGTGAAAAAAGTGTCTCTCCTATGCTGGGTGTTTGCAATGTGTAGTTGTAGAGTAAGGGCACTAAGGAGCTTCCTGTGCCACTCAGCCCATGATGGTATCTGATTATCTAACCAGTGATGGAAAATAACCATTTTAGGTGTGGTAGAAATAAGAGTCATGTAATACCAATGGTAGGAAAATTGGATATCACAAACCCTTCCAAGTAAACAAGTTTCTGGAGTGAGTAGATTGGCCTGGTCAAATGTGGGATCAAACCAAGTCTTGTTAGCCTCCAAAAAGGGCTCCAACTTCTTACATTGCCTTAATATATGAAAAAGAGAACCATCTGCTTTGTGACATCTGAGACAACAATGATCCTCCAGGCGTACCATTGTGCACACTCTAACTGGGTAAAGTATAAGTTATGCAGGATTTTAAATTGCATTTGTCTGTATCAATTCTGTTTTATCAATCTATAAAAATCAATCTTTTCAGATGGTTAACCACTCCACTGCATCCCATTTCAAAGAAAGTGAAATCTGTCAATAATAGGCTACCCTAGTAGGTTTCAAGGGGTCTAGAGATTGATAAAGGCTGTATATCTTCGCAACAGCATGACATGTGCCATCAGTTAATATAAAAGGCACAAAATGTGATGTCAAAAAGTTTGTCTATGGAGGAGGCCCAAAACAAGATGTTAATGCCCCTGAAAAGTGCAAATATTTAAAGAAATGATGGGGTAATAAATTACACTTCTCATGAAAGGATGGAAAAGGCAAAAGACGATTATCAAAGAGAAGCTCAGAAACAAAAATTAAGGGGTTCAATAGCAGAAAAGATGGATAGATAGGTCACTGAGCAATTTTAATATTAGGATTGTTAAAGAACGCTTGTGCTGCACAATACCTAAGCATAAACTTGTAATGTCGACACATTTGGGCATGGGCAAGTAGGGATCAAGATATAGGGGTACATTTTAATTTTGATGGGAGTGACGTAGGTAGATGGATTTCTAAACCTTGTATGTACTCTGCCAACAGAGCAGTACCACACCACATGCTGGGAAGCATACCACTGGTGTTCTCAGACACAGGAACATTTGGTCCAATAAAGGAAATTTCAGTCTGGAAAACTGATATTTTTGGATGATCTGTCTCACAGCACACTACAGGGGCACAACAACAGGTCAGGTAGGTTACCCAGATGAATAGCTGGATTTCTAACACACAAGCTGGAAAGGATACCACACTGCTGCTATGCTGTTCAAAACGTGTGTGTGGGGAGGGGCAGCAACAAGGCATAGGACAGGTAGGTTTTTCTATTATTTTCAAAGTACAATGGACTAAAAGGAGGAAGGGGAAGGAGATTTCAAAACACAAGAGGTGGGGGTGGGGGCCCAAGGGTATTCAAATCTAAATGCACACACTCACTCACATACACACTCAGTCAGATAATAACAATCACCACACTCAGACAAAAATAAATTACCTAACACAGTAATCTAGCACACAACAAAGCAGGTTTGAAAATGTTTAAACAGGAAATATTTAGATTTATCCTCCACAATCTTTCCAGATTCAGTAGCTGTTGTGTCCTTTCTCCTCAATCTCTGAACACTGCACAGAGAAACATCTCCCCCGGCTTTCTGTTGGCTGTTCAGCCTCGTGTGACCTCCAACCCTACAGTACTTTATAAACTTCATCTGACTGTGATAAATTTCACCCAGTTACATGCAAATCTCTTGGACGGTTGGGGTTAGGGATGTAGGTTTGTCATGGCAGTCATACGCGTCATTGATTCCATGATGTTTGATCTTTATTCAGGACTTCCATGACTTTCACTAGTATCTCAGAATGTAGCAATGATGACAGTGCCACAACATTTACTACTATTTACTAATGATTTCATGAACAAACAATGAGTCATTAAAACCTCATCCATGGCAAACTTGCATTCCTAGTAGTGGTTATTAAAGAGCAAAATGTCAAGTTTAACATAGAAGTGAAGGTTGTATCCTAACTATAGGGGTGTGTCTGCACCCTATAGTACTGTATATACACTGTATATACAGTAAATTAAATTAATAGCTTCACCCCATTCAATGGAATTACACTAAATTTTGCATGCATAGTCTGAGGGGGAAGGTGTCTTGATTTGTAAAGTTTTGTTCTAGTCGAATGTGAGGATTCCAAGAATTGGATAGTGCATTTTTTAAGAAAAAAATCTTTTTTTTTTTTGCTTTTTTTATGTTTACCTACAGCCCAGATGGTTTGGAATTTTGGTCTGAACTTTTCATGGTAGAAAAGGTATGTTGCAGAATGGTGCCTTTCATTGACTTGGTGAAAAAATTATTAATCCATTCCCAAATTATAAGCATTTTAAATTTTGATCCTCAGCATGCTCAGTAGAGTGTCAAACATCTGCCCAAAAGACCCTACTGAGCATGCTCAGAACCAACATTTTAAATCCATATGACTTGGAAATGGATTAATATTTCTTCACCAAACCACCAAAAGGCACATCTGTGGGCAAAGCCCGTTCTACCCTAAAAATGTCAGACCTAATTCCAAACTGTCTGGGCAGTAGGTGACAATAAACAGTAACAAATGGGATTTATTTTAACTTTTTTGCCATCCAGATTTCAGAATCTGCACATGTGGCAGGAAGGAAACTCAGCAAGTCAAGAGATCTACTTTCTGAGATCATGCATGCAACATTTTGTGCAAATCTCTTGAACGGTTCCAAAGATATTAAAGTGCAAAGATGACAACTCAAGAAAAATGATTTTTTCTCACAAAACAGGATAGGCCCCTCACAACAAATAATCCTCTTTCATGAGACCAAATTATTTTGCCATTCCTGAAAGCTATCTAAAAGATTAAATAACTTTGCAATGGATTGATATTTTTTTGCCAAATCTTGAAAGGCACTTGTGTGAGGCAAGCCCATTCTGCCACGAAAATCTCAGACCAAAATTCAAAACCATCTTGCAGTAGCGAGATGATGAAACAAGTGAAAAAAAGACAGCAATTATTAATGTTTTAGCACTATGCACAGCTTGAAATCTGCAAATCTGACCGGAACATAACTTAGCACATCAAAGGATCTACCACACAAGAATGTACAAGCAAAGGTTTGTGCAAATCCATTGAATGGTTGTAAAGTTATTAAAGTGCAAAATTTGAGGTTTAACATAGAAATCCCTGCTCAACCCTAGGTATAGTGGTGCTACCATGCCAGTATAATAGCAAAAATATATAATTTTTACCATAGCATGCAGTCCACCTTAGCCCTCTGCTCAGCTTCATCCTCAGTGTTGAGGGACTGAAGTTTCTTGAGGATGGGTGGCATGTTGAAGTCATTGCTGTCCTTGGAGCCCTCAACCATGGACAGCTTGTGTGTGGAATATTTTTTTTTTCACTGAGGAAAAAAAGAAAACTAATGCTGAGCATTCCAAAATATGTCCTGATGTCTGAGCATGCTCACAACTGCAGTGCCAGAAGACTAATGAATGGGTCTTCAGATCCAAGTTCAGCTAGTTTAAACTAGCTGAACTAGAGCAAAGTGGCTCTTTTTGAAAACCAAGAGCTAAAAATTGAAGAAAACATGGTCTCAGAATTGAGCCATGACAATGGGCATGAGCATATACTTGCACAAATGTGTATGCATCCTCCAGCCTTCTGGCGCTGCAGCGCCATTTCCACAACATCACTCCAACTCCACCCCCCACCACCACCAGAATCCTCCTCAAAATGCTGGAACTTCTCTGAGATCATCTACAGTGTTCCAGAGCCATGCCTTCTGAATTCTACTCCACAGTTTTTCAGGAAGAATGGCTGCAACAATCAACACCATCTTGCTATCACTTGTGAAATGCAATAGCTGCCATTGTGGCTATGACCAGATCTTTTTCATTTGCCTTTCCTTATTTTGCTCACTCATTATCTTTGCTTCATTCTTTCTTCTACCCCCTGGATTTCATTATTTTTAAGGGTTTTGTTTTCAGTTTTTCTCCCACCAGGCTTCTGTAGTTGACCTCTTAAATTTATCAGTGGGGGACAGTTTATAACATGCAGTGTCAGTGGCTCAGTGGGTAGCACACTCGCCTCTGAGGCCAGGAGATCAGAGGGCTGTGGGTTCACTTCCCACACCTGGCACTTGGGTTAATATCCCAGTACTGACACTGTAGTGCAGCATGAGAGGGGTGCTGCACTTCTGAGGTGCCGTCTTTTGGATGAGACATTAAACCGAGGTCCCATCTGCCTGGATTGGTAGATGTTAAAGATCCCATGGCACTTATTGAAAAAGTGTAGGGGAATTTCCCCAGTGCCCTGGACAAATTTCCCTCATTCACTAAAAATACCACCAACAGCTTAATCTGGTTCAAGGTCAGTTGGCATTCATCTGTATCCCCCTCCCTCATGTCATGCCTAAAAATAGGCAGGATTTATCTAGTGCACTTACCCAGTCAACAAAAACTAAATAAATAAATAACTCCCTGCCTCATTCCTCATTAGTACATTCATGTACAGAAAAGCAGGTTGGTATTCCTGGCCAGCTAAGTTAAGGCAGATTTAGTCATAATTTTTTCATTAAAATGAAGACCTATGTCTTCAGGCTATGCCCTGGCTACTTCCCTGGTATATGTGTTTTTCTTGATGAAATATGGAAATAGCTATTTTTGATGATGCACATTTCTGAATTATTTTTGGTGGAAGCTTGAACTGTTTTTTTTTAGTCAGATGTTCCAAGGTCACATGTGAGTTGAATCTGGAGTTAAATGGGGTTAGAAAATTCTGAATAGCCTGTAGCTGCAGTGGCTCCTCATTGTGGTTCCTTGTGAGGGGTATAAAATGAAACCACTGCATGCACACAATGTTAAAAGAGGGCTTTATGTTCCAATAGGCAGGCAGAGGAGAAGCATTGGGATGCCAGAAAGTGAATACTGACTCCTTTGTATCCGAGACTTAATAACAGCTAAAGCAATGATAGAAATATTAGATTAAAATAAGTGCCTTTCTACTAGTAAGTGCCATTCTACTAAGTATTATTTGTTCTGCCAAACAGCTAATTTTCAGCTGTGCTTGTAATATGCAATCACAATAACTTAGAACTTGTGGTGTAATTTTCTAGTTTACAAATTATAGACTGTGTGTGTGAGTGAGTGTGTGTGAATGTGTGTGTGTGTGTGTGTGTGTGTGTGTGTTTGTTTGTCTGGAGTTGGGGGACCACATGCATGATTTTGTGCATGTTATCTGATTTTTTTTAATACGTGAAGCTTGGCACAAATATAAAACAGAGATGTGTTCAGTTCTAACTTAGTTTGTTATTTTTTTTAAATGGATTACAAGTGAATATGATGAAAGGTACTGTGTCAAGGCTATACTGGAGAAATCTCACTATTGTTCTTTTAAAGGCTGTTGTAATAGAAAATCTAAGTAAGAAATGAAGTACAAAAAGCCCTGCCTTTAATTGGTAGCAGAGTAAAACAAATTCATAACTATTAGGCTGTACTAACCAATATGTCTGCAAAGATATCCCACTAGGGTTACCACCTTTTTAAGAAGCCCAGAATGGGACATTTCTTACTGAAACTGGATTTTTCGCAGGACAATATGTCATCTTGACCAATGCAACAGACATATTTTCACTAAATAATCAGAATTAAGACTACGTGTTGTAGTTTTTCAGTTGTTTCTTGTGTTTTTTATTATTTTAAGGTATTTTAGTTAAGGTATTATAGTTTTTTGCAACATTTAGAGGAAAATCAGAAAATATTTTCTCTACTATAATGTCAGGACATTTAGCATTTTTCATGTTTTTCTGCAGGACACAGCTGCCCAAATCAGGACTGTCCTGCAAAAATAGGGACAGGTGATAACCCTATATCCCACCCCATTTAGTGTTTAAAAGCATCTAAAAAACATTGAGGATCAGCACACTAGACTTAAAACTGAAAAACCTGAACCTTACAATAAAATAAAAAGCATCATGCCTCTCACTGTACCTGATTTGAGATAGGAGATTACCTGGATGAGGGGGAAAGAAGCCATAACAGGGCTGGGCACCCCTTTTCACTATTATTTAATTAAAATATGATAAAACAGGGAGTGGGTGATATGGAGGGGAGGGGACACAAATGAAGCAGTTCCAGGACTGGGCACCCTGGTTTGCTTATAACAAAAATAAATACAATGAGAGAGAAAGAAAGAAAGAAAGAAAGAAAGAAAGAAAGAAAGAAAGAAAGAAAGAAAGAAAGAAAGAAAGAAAGAAAGATAGATAAGAGAGGTGGAGAGAGAGAGATTATGAGCACTGGCTCACTGATGATGCTGAAGCCATCAACAGTACTCCAGCTGTGGCATCACAAGTCAAGGAAGTACTGTTGTTCTCATAAATAGAACATGAGTGAATGGCTTCTCTTCCTAAATTGGTCATCCTGAATTTTCAGGTGCCCAGAAATGTTATTTATAAGGCAATTTTCAAAAACCAAACAGCAGAATGTAGCTAAATGGGTCCCTTCACCTAGGTTCAGGGGTTTATTATTTTAAAATACATCATTTTTTATTAGGTTTTTTAATTTTTTTAAAACAAAAACTATATGTTCATCATATGAAAGAAGAATTTCGGCTCATGAAGGAAGAATCTTTAAGAAGATTCTTCTGTCATGAGCCAAAAGATTCTTCTTCTTTCATATCACACTTCTATCTGAAAGACGCTGATCAGCATGCTCAGAACCAAAATTTCAACAAGTTATAACTTGGGTATGGATTAATATTTTTTCACCAAACCAATGAAAGGCACCATTCTAGGGCAAGCCTTTTCTACCCCAAAAATTTAATAACAAAATTCCAAACCATTTGGGCTGTAGTGGACACCATAAAAATAGCAAAAAACACAGATTTTTCCTAAATTCGCACTATATGGATCCAAGCATCTACATATCCAACTGGAATGAAACATGTGAAATCAAGAGACCTCCTGCCAAGACTGTGCATGAAAACTTATTGTGGCATTCCACTGAATGGGGATGAAGCTAGTAAGCTTTGAAGTTAGGAGTTTAACATTACACTCCCTACTCAACCCTACCTACAGGGGTGCTACTGCACCCCTATTATATATTCTTTGCCAAAAACTATGTTAATGCACCAGTTAGGGTTCAACTTATGGCCACAAAAGTAGGAAAATGTGGCATTAGGGTTTCCAACCCTAACTCCCCACCACCATGACCACTCCACAAGCAGAAAAAGGAAAAAACATCAGCGTTTTGGGTCTCCAGAGTCTTGGTGAATCTGTGGTGGGGTCTTCCTTGGGGTTGTCAACCCTAATGCCCACTCCTTTCCCCAAACAACAATGACAGACATGATGGTCTTTCTTCACACAAGAAAGAACCCGCCATTGATTCCCCAAGACTCCAGAAACCCCAAACCCTAATGTTTTTTCCTATTGCTGTTTGGGGGTGTCAGTGGGTAGTTAGGGTTGGAAACCCTAATGCCACATTTCCCTACTTTTGTTGCATTAAATTGAACCCTAACTGGTACATTAATGTACTTTGTTGCAAATAATTTCTTTCTTTTTGAGGTGGTGGTAACATCAAAAGTATAAGACAAGAGGAGATATCATGACTAAAACCCCATCAACTAACAGAGATACAGAACTACTTACACGAAGCAGAAAAGAGAGTTAAAACAAGAGTTTCTTGGAAATTGTATTCACAAAAGAACAGTATGCGCACAAGGTAATCTTGTGATATTTGCTAGGACATAAAAGCACACTTTTTAACATTTGTAAATTGAACTGTATTTTGTTACAAAGTCAGTATATGATATGCTGGCCCTCTACATCTTTTTTTTCCCCCTGCTTGTTAGTCTTAGAAAATTTCAGCAACACAAAGAGGTCACTTTTGGTGGTAGAAAATGCACAGTACTCCCCAAACAAGGAGGATTTTAGTAAAAATATCTCCTCCTCTCTTACATTGTCTATATTATGCCATCATTGTTCAAGTTCAATCTGCTTGAACTGAAATGTTTCTTGTCAAACATCTCCAAGTCCCTGCATCAGTGCATAAATAAAATTGTCACCAAATATCATCAAATGAGAGCAGCTGTCCAGTTGTGTATATACTAGTGTTACCTTCTAGACCCAGCTTTACAGTTGAGAATTTTTTTAGTGTTGCTACAGTATTATTTGCGAAGTAAAAAAACATTTCAGTCCCCCAATAACAATAACAGTAGCAGAAGTTCCTCAATCATCTGGGGTAAGAAAATGTGAAATCATACTTTACAGACCACCACTATACCAAGGCAGAACATTTTGGTTAAAAAATGTAAGATTTACTAAGATGAAGGTGACACAATGATTTAAAAAGGTGGAGAGAGAAAGAGAGAGAGAGAGATCATGAGCACCGGCTCACTGATTAAGCTGAAGCCATCAACAGTACACCAGCTGCAGCCTCACAAGTCAAGGAAGTACTGTTGTTCTCATAAATAGAACATGGGTGAATGGCTTCTCTAGCTAAATTTTTCATCCAGAACTTTTAGTTGCCCAGAAATTTTATTTCTAGAGCAATTAAAAAAAAACAGCAGAATGTAACTAAATAGGTCCTGTTTACTTAGGTTCAGGGTTTGTTTTTTTAAGAGACATCATTTTTATTAGGTTTTTAATTTTTTTTAATCAAAAACTATATGTTCGCAATACAAAAGAAGAATTTCAGCTCATGAAGTCAGAATCTCAAAGAAAATTCTTCTGTCATGAGCCAGAAGATTCCTCTTTCATAACACACTTCTATCTGAAAGACCCTGATCAGTATGTTCAGAACCAAAATTTCAGTGACTTATAACTAGGGTATGGATTAGTATATTTTCACCAAACCAATGAAAGGCACTATTCTAGTGCAAGCCTTTTCTATCCCGAAAATTTCAGAACAAACTTCCAAACCATTTGGGCTATAGTGGACAACATAGAAACAGCAAAAAAACACAGATTTTCCTAAATTTATATATATATATATATATATATATATATATATATATAGACTCAGCATCTGCATATCCAACTGGAATGAAACGTGTGAAATAAAGAGACCTTGCCCCCAAGACTGTGCATGAAAACTTCCTGTGCAATTCCACTGAATAGGGATGAACGTATTAAGCTGCTAAGTTAGGGATTTAACATTAGACATCCTACTAAACCCTAACTACAAGGGTGCTACTGCACCCCTGTTATTTATTCTTTGCCAAAAACTATCTTAATGCACCAGTTAGGGTTCAACTTAATGCCACAAAAGTAGGGAAATGTGGCATTAGTTTTACCAGCCCTAACTCCCCACCACCACTCCCCAAGCTGAAAAAGGAAAAAACATTAGGGTTTTGGGTCTCCAGAGTCTTGGTGAATCAGTGCTGGGGTCTTCCTTGGGGTTGTCAACCCTAATGCCTACCCCTTTCCCTGAACAAACAATGGCAGACGTGATGTCCTTTCTTTACAGAAGGAAGAACTCACCACTGATTCGTCAAGACTCCAGAGATCCAAGCCACTAATGTTTCTTCCTTTTGTTGCTTGGGTGGTGTCGGTGGGGAAATCCTAATGCCACATTTCCTTACTTTTGTCGCATTAAATTGAGCCCTTACTGGTGCTTTAATGTACTTTGTTTACAAATAATTTCTTTTTTTTTGAGATGGTGGTAACATCAAAAGTGTAAGACAAGAGGAGATATCATGACTAAAACCCCATCAACTAATAGAGATACAGAACTACTTACACGAAACAGAAAAGAGAGTTAAAACAAGGGTTTCTTGAGAAAGGTATTCACAAAAGAATAGTATGCAAACATGGTAATCTTGTGATATTTGCTACGACATAAAAGCACACTTTTTAACATTTGTAAACTGAACTGTGTTCTGTTACAAAGTCAGTCTGTGATATGCTAGCCATCTAAGTCTTTTTTTTTTTCCTGCCTGTTAGTCTTAGAAAATTTCAGTAACACAAAGAGGTCACTTTCAGTGGTAGAAAATGTACAATGCTCCCTAAACGAGGAAGATTTGAATCAAAATACCTCCTCCTCCTCTTTTACATTTTCTATATTATACTATCATTGTGCAAGTTCAATCTGCTTGAACTGAAATGTTTCCTGTAAAATATTTCCATATCCCTGCATCAGTGCGAAAATGAAATTGTCACCAAATATCATCAAATGAGAGCAGCTGTCCAGTTTTTTATATACTAATGTTACCTTCTAGACCCAGTTTTACACATGAGAAATGTTTTAGTGTTGCTACAATATTATTTGCGAAGTTAAAAAAAACTGTTCGGTCTCCCAAATAACAGTAACAGTAGCAGCAGTTCCTCAGTCGGCTGAGGTATGAAAATGTGAAACCATACTTTACAGACCACCACTACACCAAGGAAGAACATTTTGGTTGAAAAAACTCAGTAAGGTGGTTTATTAAGATGAGGTTGACACAATGACTTACAATGGTGATCAGTACATTCTCTGCCTCAGAAAGAGGGTTATTGTGTAGTAACTTCAGGGTCCATCCATCCAATTGGAGGGAGACTGTTGAGAGGTTTTCAAAGGAGCCAACTAGATGAATATCATTGGATAGATAGATAGATAGATAGATAGATAGATAGATAGATAGATAGATAGATAGATAGATATCAGCTGTTATCATATCTGATTTCGGACATGGGGAACAGTTCTCGGAAACAGTTCTCTGTAAAATACAGGGAACTGTTTCCAACAACTGTTCCCAATGTCTGAAATCATATATGATATCATACCTGATAGCTTATTTAATGTCAGAGTAATCAGTCACTATGTTTACAGGTAGCCTGTTTTCCAATATTTGCTTTAAATCAGATTACAGTGATTTGGAGTATCTACCAATAGTTTACTGTTTAATATGTAACCTTTCTCTATGTATGACTATCTCATTCCCAAACATAATTACTTTAGATATACAGAACAGTTGTGAGGAGTTAATAAAATAAAAAAAAAAGATTGGCCTGACCAGCAACCACAGAGCAGAGTAATGCCACACAGCACCAATACATATTGATAGTGTATAGTAATTTGAATGTTGGGTTGTGGGGGAGGGGTCTCTGGTATGACATCAAACATGGCAGTACCACTGTGGCTCTGCAGCAGCTGCCTTTCTCTCACTCACCTCAACTTTCAGTGTCCTATATTTAACTATCCTAGTCATACAGAATAGCAGAGCAGAAAGAAAATAAAAAAAATCTGCCTGATCAGCACCCGCATAGCAGAGCAATGATTCTAACACTAGACAAGAAAAATGAAGCACTCATGGACCAAGGTGATGCTGCAAAATTATTTTATTTTTATCTTCACCACTTCTTGCATTTTTAGCCATCACCATTAAAAATGTTTGCAGCCAGAAATAAAAATCCCCAGCGCTTTGAGGCTCCACCAACTTCTGCATCAGGGGGAATGCTTAGATACTCCTTTCACCCTTCTTTAAGTATCATTTCATTAACCCCAGGTCTGTTCATGGATTTCACCTGTTCAATGCTGTGGAAGTGTTGACTAATCCTCAGGTTCAGTGCCTGTGAGAGAAGCATCCCATGCATATAGATTTTTTTCTCCATCATGCATTTCAAATTAGTGTGTGAAAGATTCCCGTATTCTCTTACTGGGATCCATACTAATTCCCGACATTCTCAGTTCTGTCTTGAATTTGCCCAACACCTAAATCCCGACTTGTTTATGAGCCTGACTTTCAAATGCTCGAATTTCAAATGCCCAACTATTATTTTCCCAACTTGCTGAAATCCTAAATTTCTGAGCATAGTTAAACAGTACAGTAAATAGCTGAAATCCTCCTGCTGTCAAAGTAGGGCTTTTTGCAGTGTAACAAGACACAAATATCGAAATCTCCAGCACCAGTTTAGCTCTCCTCAATGAATACTGCATTACCTGATATTTCAAATCGGTTTAGAAATGGCAAAATTAATTAATTTCCATACTATGCCAGAGACTGTAGACTTATTCCTATGCCTGAAATTTCAAATCGGTGGAGAAACAGCAATACAAAATTCACAGAGAAACACAGTGACCATGTATAACCCTGGTTTGGAAATGAAGGTGTGCAATGCTAGTGTGATAACTCTGGGGACTCTGTGATTATTGAGCACCATCTGCTGGCCAAGCATAACAATTCCAAGAAGACCTCATTGTAACTTAAGCTGCATAATGTAACAGTTGTAACAGCTGACTGTCAATTGCTAATTTACAGTGACATCATGAGAGACACTCTCAGGTGTAATTAATCAATTACTTAGGGCATCATACATCAAATGTCAAATACATCCGAGGCATTGCACACAACCTCAGCCTTTGATAGAACAATCAAGGATGCTTACAAATTTTTAAAAACTTATTTTAAGGCTTTGAAATAAAGTATTGACTTTTAACAGTTGCCTGAAAATTTAAATGAAAGTGGACTTTTACCATTTCACATTGCATGTAGACTATGTGAGTCACACAACAAGGAAAATCCATCTGCAAAGGTAAGCGTGATTCACACTTTTCAGAACTAACATAATTTAGTGTTGCCACTTTAAGAAGCAAACCAGATAGCAAAAAGAGGGAAGGGAAAAGATCATGTGTAATGTTACTGCTCCTGTACACTGCTGACTGCTTTTCAGTCTCTCAGAAATATGTCTCAGGAATCAGCATCTCAGGAATATGTCTCTAGTCTTCAATATAGCATGCTACTTTTTTTTTTACAAGAACAGAATGGAGATTAATTACCTTTATAATAAATGGTAACCCCCATTATCAACCTGTTTTCGAGTGCTGTTAAAAGTCGTATCAACCCGCAGGTTGATACGAAAAAACTCGTAACAACCCGCGAGTTGATATGACTTTTACAGTCTCACGCTAAGAAGCCTGATTTGAGTACCCTTCAAACGAGCGTGTTCACAAAATTCATAAAGAGAAGTGAGTTTGTATGAAAAATCTAACCTGTTGATGTGGAGCTTGTTTGTTTCGTTTAAAATATTAAACAGTGAGTATAGACCGACGAGAATGAGTTACTCTACGGCTTCAGTAGGCTAGATTCAAGCATGAACAAGTGTTGCTATAGCAACACTCATTCACGCTTGACTCTCACCTTCTGAAGCCACCGAGTAACTTGCTCTCGTCGGTCTATACTCAACGGCTTTTGTATCTTAAAACTGAAAACAAATGAGCTTAGCACCCACAGGTTAGATTTTTTTTCGTACAAGGCACTTCTCTTTTTTGTGGATTTTGAGGCATATAATTTACCAAATTGAACACTGGTGAGCCATGCTTTCTCTCTCGCCCAAATACTTTAACACCAAAAGTCCATGCACCAGTTATTATAAAATAAAATAGTTGGAGAGTGATAAGAGTTTAGGACACTTCGGTGTGATACTAGTGAAACCTATTGAGCTTCGCTCTTGAGGTTTCTCTAATATCACACACCTTGGGTGTGTAAAAAAACTGCATATCAACCCCCTACGTATGCATTATTCTCTATGTATTGCCATTTCTCAACCGATTTGAAATGTCATGGCACAGCTGTAAGCACAAACAGTTTCTGATTACGGAAAGCCATGCAAGGTAATGTGGCATTCACCAAGGTGATAAAGCCAAACTGGTGCTGGAGATTTAGTTATTTTGTATTGCTACAGCTGTTTCCCTAGTTCCCTGCTTCCCACAGCAAAAAGCCCGACAAAGCCTGACACAGCCTGACACAAGCAAATGTCAGGATTCTGACATTCAGCTTTTATTCTCCATTGGCATTTTGTGGTTAATAAGTTTTATTGATTTGGTTTATTAAGAAGATACAAACATTAAAACAGTTGGATCCATTGCAAAGGTCTTATAGACTGTTACATATGTCTGTAGAAGCAGAGAATGGAACATGCTGGCCAAATAGTAAAGAATTGAATATACTAGCCAGGTAAGCAGTAGGATAATACTCTATGCCTGGATATACAACACCTATACAGCTGGAGATTAACTTTGAAAGTATTAGCAGTTGGTGCATTGCATTATGGCTAACTCATACAAATGTATCTTACCTGGCTCCATCCTGCTAGTTTCTGCAGTATTTGACAAAGCACCAGAAATTATACGAACATACGAACATACGAAATTTGCCAGCAGATAAAGGCCTAGAGGTCTATCAAGTCTGCTTGAATGTGCAGCTAGCACCTCTTATTCTGCAGCTGCCCCTCCCTTCCACCCTTCCCCTTCATTAACCCTCCCCCTTGTCCTGTCCCATCCTCGTTTGAAGCAGTCCACTGTTCCACTGCATACCACTTCTGCAGGTAACGCATTCCACCCAGCCACCACCCTCTCTGTAAAAAAGTGTCTCCTCATCTCCTCCTGAATCTTCCTCGCTCCAGTCTCATATCATGGCCCCTGGTGGCCCTCCCCTCCCTTACTTTGCACAGCCCCTCTGTACCTGTCTTGTTTATTCCTTTCATGTATTTAAAGGTTTCAATCATTTCCCCTGTCTCTCCTCTCCTCAGTGAGTACATGTTCAACTCCTTCAACCTCCTCTCATGAATAAGTCCCCAGACCCTTGATCATCTTTTTGTCACCCTGCGCTGCACTCCCTCCAGTAACTTAATGTCCCTCTTCAGATACGGACGCCAGAACTGCACGCAGTACTCCAGGTGTGGTCTAACTAATGACCTATACAGTGGCAGAATCACCTCCTCCTCCTTGAGGATATACCCCTTGCAATACAACCCAGCATTTTGTTGGCCTTGCAGCTGCTTCCTACACTGTGCCGAGTTGTTCATTGACCTCTGTGATGAGCACACCCAGATCCTTCTCCTCCTCTCTGTCTGGGCTAGCTGCACTCCCCTAGCTGGTAAGTCCTCCTTGGGTTCTTCATCCCAAAATGCATCACCTTGCACTTTTTGGCATTAAAGCCCAGTTGCCAGGTGTCTGACCAGGTTTCAAGCTTTGCCAGATCATCCTGCAACCCCTGCCATCCCCCTAGGTCATCCACCACTGCGCCAACCTTGGTATCATCAGCAAACAGACTGATCTTGCTCTTGATGTCCCATGATATGTATGCAAAGAATATCCCAAACAACACTGGTCCCAACACCGAGCCCTGTGGGACACTGCTCGTCACTGCCCTTGGGTGTGAGCTCCCCACCCACCACCACCTCTGTTGCCTTCCCTGCAGCCAGTTTCCTACCCATCTCACCAGCATTGCACCTGCCCTGTGCCTACTAACTTCCTTCCCAGCCTTCCATGTGGCACTGAGTCGATGCCTTACTGAAGTCCAGATCAGGACATCCACTGCATGTCCCTGTCCAGCTGCCTAGTTACCCAGTCATAGAACCTGACCAGGTTGGTTTGGCAGGATCGCCACGATGAAGCCATGCTGTCTGCTGTCCTGTAGTCCTTTGGCCTCTAAGAGGGCCACCAGCCTCCTCTCAGGATAGTCTCCATTAGCTTACCCACGATGGGATGTGAGACCACTGGTCTGTAGTTTCCCGTTCATCCTGGGGCCACTCTTGTGGAGGGCACCACATGAGCCATCCTCCAGTCCTGAGGCACACACCCCGAATGTAGTGAGGCATTAAATAGGGTCTGCCAAAGGTCCTGCAAGGACCTCTGTCAGCTCCTTCAGTACCTGGGGTGGATGCCATCTGGGCCTGGTGCCTTGTCCACCCTCAGTGCCTTCAAACCCTCCTCGAACTCTGCCTCCATGATTTCCCCATCTGTCACCACTTCCCCGTGTCTGCCATTTCTCCCATCTTGGGTGTCACCCCCCTTCTCTTTAGTAAATACTGAGCAGAAGTACTCCATTTAGTGCTTCCTCCCTTATCAAGTACCCTGCTTCCACCCAACCCCCCTCCTTCCTAATCTTACTATGTGGTCCTTACAGCTCCTTTTCTCCCTGATGTACTTAAAGAAGTCCTTCTCCCCTTCTTAATGCCTTGTGCCAGCCTGGAGTTCTGTAGATGCTTTGGCTCCCCCACTGCCCTTGTCACCCCTTAGATTCTGTCATACTCCCTCTGTCCTCCCCTCCCTGTTTTCTTGTATTTCCTAAAGGCAGCTCTTTCCTCCTTACCTTTCCATGACCTCCTTGCTCAACTAGCTCGGTTTCTAGCCCTAGCCTTCTTGCTCTGACTTTGCAGCAGGTTTTGGTTGCTCCACTATCCCCAACTTTATGAGCTCCCATCTCTGGTTAGTATCCATACTAGATTGAATTCTGGCCAGGTACCCTTTTACCACTTCCCCCATCCTCCCAAAGTCAGCCCTCCTGAAGTCCAGCACTCTTGTGCCAGATTCCACTCCTTCCTTGCCCATATCCAATGTGAGCCATACTGAGTGGTGGTCACTCCCTGACAGCGGTTCCTCCACTGTAAGTTCTCTCACAAAGTCCCCATTTGCCAGCACAAGGTCAAGGGGTATTCCTAACCTGGTTGGTTCACTGACCATTTGCAGCAGGAAGCTGTCCTGGAAGGCATCCAGCAGTACCTGCTCCCTTCTGTTCCTGGTTGTTGGGTGCTCCAGTCCACTCCTGGCATTTTGAAGTCCCCACAATCACCACACTACCCTTCTCGCAGGTCTCCTGGATCTGTCCCGTTAGTTCCTGTCTAACTCCTCCATCTGAGATGGTGGCCTGTACACCACTCCCATTCTAAGACTCCTATTCTTGGAATCCTGGATTTGCACCCAAAGTGACTCTGTACTACCCTCCTCCCTTCCTCCCTTACACACTTCAGTCCTTCCTTCACATATGTGCCACCCTCCTTTCCCAGTCACACCTGTCCCTGCATGAAATAACCTGTACCTGGTACAGACAGGTCCCAGTCATTATATTGGGTGGCCCATGTTTCCCGTGATGGCTGCAATGTCCACCTCTCCTCTGCCATGAGAACCTGCAACTCTGCAGTTTTCTCCCAAGGCTCCTCGCATTAAGGGTAACCACCTTCCACCCTTTCCCTCTTCCCATCCTGCCCTCCTTTTCTAGCATCACCAATAGTACTTGCCATTTGTCCTTTGTCACTGTTATGGGGGTAAGCTTCATATGATTTCCCCAACCTGTGGTCTCTGCTATCTCTTCCCAACTGCCACCCCCCACTCCTAGTTTAAACTCCCAACTTCCTCTATATTCTTCCATCCTCTGCTTCAACACTTTCTTTCCTTCCTCACCAAGTGTAGTCTGTCCTTGGCATAAGACTACTGTCCTCCCAGGTCCTCCCACCCCCAACAGCCCCATACCCTTTAGCACAACACCAGGTTCTTAGCCATCTGTTAAATTCCTCTATTCTCAGCTTTCTTGTTGTGCTTGCCTTTGCACTGTAGGTATCTCGGAAAAGTTACTGATCTTCCTGCCCCTCACATAATTGTGCTAGTTCCTCAAACCTCCTCTGGACTATATCCACTGTCTTGTCAGCCAGGTCGTTTGTCCCAAGATGTATAATTAAATGAGGCTTGTCCCTACCCCTTCTAGCATATTTCAGAACAGACTGTCCCACCCTTTCCGCTGTCACTCCTGGCATGGCCTCCACCCAAATGCGACTCTGCCTCTCCACCTTGCTACCCCACCTAACTCCTCTTAGTATTGAGTCCCCCAGCACTAAGATTCCACCCCTCTTATTCCCTGCTTGCTTCCTTTCATCTCCCTCCCTCATTTCCAGCTCCTCTTCTTCCTCCTGCACATTATTATGCCCTTTTACCCCTTTTGCAGTTCTCCCAGCTGAACTTCCCCGCTCCAGTTTGGTCCAGGCATTTATCAATTACTCCTCTAATTTCATCACTTCCCTCCTCCACCTTCTTCCTCTCTAGCAGTGCAAAACTATTTTGAAGATCCTTCACAAATGCCTGCTCCCTGTCTCTGCATAGTAACCTGTCTTCCTTTCCACTCCATGACTTTTGCCACTTCTTCGCCTCCCCTCACAAGTCCCTATTGCCTCCTTCCATTTGACTTTTGTCTCCTGACCTGGCTTCCCCGGCAATCGTTCTTCCTGGCCTGGGCCCCTTTGTCTCTGCATCCCTTCTTCTGAGCCTCTCCTCACCACTGTTGGCTTAAATTGCCCTCCCTCATCTCCTCTTCTTCCTCCCTCCAGTATTGGGCTAAACCCACCCCCAATCTGCCTTGCCTGTCTTAGTTCCTCCTGCAGATCCTCAATCTCCTTTCTAAGTTTTTCTATGGGTTGCACAAAACATCCTCCCACTCTCCAGGCAATGTTTAGAAAGATTGGTGCACCGCAGTTGTTGCAGCCTACCACTCCTACCCATTGCTGTCGTTGCCACCAGCGACCCCCACCCTTCCAGATGCAGGATACCAAACACTCCCCAAGTCCCACTCTTCCCCTCTATCAGTGCAAAACATTCTTTATTTCCCTTACCTCCTTTGTTGCACACGTTTAGATATGTTGAGCAACTGCTTTTTAAATTCCTATCCACACTCAAAAATACTTTAAGTATCCATTGCACAACCTTCTTCAACTCCTACTCCTCCTTTACCCAATGCAATAACTATGTGAAGTAGTAATAATGAAAGCGCCTAGATTTGCATTTACTTCCCTTCACTTCCCTTCCACTGAGAGAGCAGTCACCTCTTCACTTGCTGCAGTTCCTTTCCTGGATTATGAGAGGTCCAGGGCCACAGTCCTCTACTTTATGCCTACAAAATAAAACAGATCACACATGCAAAGCAAACAGATCTTCATTGTCAGAGAAGATACTATCTTTTACTGATATTATACCATGTCATCCGTAGAGCAGGGTCCCCTATAACTCGGTAACAATCTCTCCAACATTTGCCGCTAAGTGCACTATGAGAGGAGACCATTATAGTAGCATGGTTGTGCCTATTCAGCCAATTATCTCCCTAGGTTTCAAAAACAGAAGGAAGGGAGTTCAGAGTGCAGTATATTTAAAGAGGGTATTGGTCACAGTATGTGATATTCTGGCCCAGTTGGCAACTTGAGCCATGGAGGTAAGTACCTCCCCCAGGGAGGGGATTATCTAGGACTGCCATATACACAATATGAGTCTTTTAACCTGCATACTAAGTGTCAGAAGTAGTTTCAACTCGGAGAGATGAAGGTGAGAGGCTGGGGTCCGGAGTCATAATAACAGCAACTCAGGGGACTGAGGCACAGGCTCCCCATCCCACAGGTAGCCTGCCATATGGGTTGGATCAGCTTGCAGGACCAAAGTGTATGGAACAGGTCACCTGGGAGTTCCTGACACCTCCAAGACAGGTCAGACTGAGCTAGCTTTGCCTTGGCAAGGACTACAGGAGTCCTGTACCAGGAGTGAATTATCTTGTTCTGTATTAATTGACTACTGGTGTCAAGATATGCCCCATGAGCTAATTTTAGACAAGACTTCCACTCCAGGTTGGTAATAAGAGCATGCAGTGCTCTTTCTCATTTTTGCTTGGATTCCTCTGCTTGGGATGGGATGGTGCTCTGAATGGCCGAAAATACCCGGCTTGACTGTCCTGTTTCTAGGGCCAGCCATGACTCTACCTGGGAAATGTGTTGCTGTTGGTGCTGCTTATGCCTGTACATAAGGATGGTGCTTCTTATTTGATGGAATCGCCAGAAGTCTTTGGTAGAGATCCCATATGAACTTCACAGGCCTTCAAAGGAATTAAGGGTATCTGAACCAGGAATGAGCATATCTCGAAGCAATGAGATACCACCAAGTTCCCATGAGGGCCATGCAATTTGTTGTTTATTGATGGTAATCTCATTATTGCCCCATAGTGGGGTAAGTCTTAGGGGATATGGGGAGGTTCCCAATGTCTTATGCACCTTGGCCCAATATTCCAGAGAGGGACCTATAGTAGGATGAGAGCGAGTACCCTTAGGGGTATGGTTAAATAACAATAGTACCAAGTGAGTATGCTGTCATACCTCTCTCTCTCCATATCCAGCCACTGGGGAGCATTGTGTTCTGGGAAAAGGAACCATTTTAACGTCTGAGCCAGCTGAAAGGCCCATTTATACCCCTCTAACCATGGAAGACCCCAGCCCCCTTCCGACCAATGAGCTCTGAGCTTATTTCTACTGTAACTAGGTTTCTTAGCCTCCCACAAAAAGGATCCCAGCAGGGAGTGTAACTTAGTAAACCAATAATGAGGTATTTTCAAAGGGATGTAGGAGAGAAGATACATATTTTTGGGTTCTGTGACCATTTTAATTGCGGATATTTTACCTACAGGCGACAGTCGAAGAGATTTCCATCTGTCCAGTTCTGTACGAATGGATACAAAAAGTGGTTTCATATTCAGGTCCCAGATTTTATGCAGATTAGGAGAGATAGTAATGCTCAAGTAGGTAATCCCCTCCGAGGCCCATTGGAGCCCAAGCTGAGTAACCATTTGAGAGGCACACTTAGAGTTTAAAGGTAGGACCTCTGCCTTGGCCTGGTTAATCTTGAGCCCTGAAAATGTAAAGAAATCTGACAAGGTGGATAGCAGGAGAGGGAAGGAGGTGACAATATTGGCTATAGGGAGCAACAGGTCATCTGCATACATAAGAGGAGGGTATGCCCTTGTTCCCACGTGGACCCTGGAAATTAGAGGATTTTGCCTAATAGCGGCCGCCAGGGGTTCTACTGCCAAAATAAAAACTAGTGGGTAAAGTGGGCAGCCCTGATGGGTACCCTTACCTAGTATGAATGGGGGAGACAGCATCATATTGATGAGTATCCGTGCAGCTGGGGATGAATATATTGCCCCAATCCATGCCCAAAACCCTGCCCCCAATCCCATATTGCAAAGTACTTGTTGGACATAGTCCCACTCCAGGGAATCAAAGGCCTTTTCAAAATCTATTGCAATGGCAGCAGCGGGAAAAGATAATGTTTGGGCCTTATGGATTAAATTTACCAATGATCTAATATGGTCCACGCTAAAACAGCCCTTAACAAAGCCTGCTTGGGATGGATGGATCAAACTGGGAAGGAGAGGATTAAGTCTATTGGCTAGTATCTTAGCTAGCACCTTGCTATCAGCATTCAATAATGAAACAGGGCAGTAGCTGGATGCTTTAAGAAGGTCTTTACATTTTTTTGGTAGGATAGTAATAGTCGCCTCCCTAAGGGATGAAGGGAGAGACCCTGTTTGCAATGACTCAGTAAATACTTGTTGCAATACCGGAGAGATTATGGGATGCAACAGCTGTCACACTTCAATAGGGAAAACATCCCCTCCTGGGGCCTTTCCCTTTTTAAGGGACAGAATGGTGTCTTCCACCTCCTGGGTTGAGATCAGGGCATCTAGGGCATTAGCATGGGCTTCTGAGATTTTGGGGAGATGTAGGGACTCCAGAAATGGGTTGACCCCCTGGGGGTCTGGGGCTCTGGAGGATTTATATAATGTGGAGAAAAACTCCATCATTATTTGATTAATACCTTGTGCCGAGGTCTGGTTCCTACCCCCTGCATCCTCTAAAGCTGCTATATGCATTTCAACTTGCTGCTTTTTGAGAAGGCATGTCAGTAGCTTACCCCCTTTTGTCCCCCTTCCCAATATTTATGCTTGAATCTAATGATTGAAATCTCTGCCATTCTAGAGACCAGCTTGTTCACTTGCATCTTCAGAGAGGTGACCCTGTGACCTGCCTCTGACATAAGGGAAGGTACACAAAGGACCTTAAAAGCAAGCTCCGCTTCTCAGAGTTTCATTCAAGCCCCCTCAAATGTTGTTCCCTCCTCTTTTGGTGCCAGCTCACATACCCTATTATTGCTCCTCTTAGAGTAGCTTTGAATGCCTCCCATGTGGTACCCACAGAGGTATCTGCTATGAGGTTATGCTGAAAAAATTCTGTTGCTTCCTTTTGAAGTCAAGGGGGAAAGTCTGGGTCACGAAGTAGCAATGGGTCCAGCCTCCATGCCGGAGACTTAGGGAGAAGGGGGCCCCATGTGAAGACAAGATGCACAGGGGCATGATCCAAGATAACTAAGGGATGAATAAGAGTATTAACAGTGTTACTACTAATAGTAGGGGAGGGGAGCCAGAAGTTTATTCTATTAAGAGAACTATGTACTGGGGAATGAAAGGTGTAGTCCCGCTGGGAGGGTTGAAATATTTTCCAGATGTCCGTAAGGGCCAAATCTTGTTGTAATTGAGCAACTGCCATTACAGCCCTGGAGTGGGGCTCAGTATTGGAAGGAGATCTATCCAGGAAAGGGTCCAGATTAAGATTAAAATCACCCCCTAATAAAATGGGGATGTCTTCCGGAGCTATGGATCCCAGCACCTGGGCCATCTTGTGAAAGAAGGAGGGCGAGTCCTCATTTGGAGCTTATATGTTACCTTGGATCAGAGGGACCTCCCCAGTATCCATAAGTACCACCACCCATCTACCCTCAGGGTGTCTCACTTGTCTCTACAATTTCCATTGTAGTTGCTTGTGAAGCAGAATCGCCACCCCTCTATTTCTAGAGGATGCAGAGGCATGTATGACCTGACCTACCCACTCCCTCTTCAGTCTCTCAGGATCCCCCCCCCAGTAAGTTTGGTCTCCTGCAGGAAGGCGACCCTCACTCCCAGTCTCTTAACTTGCTTCCTCTTGTTTGGGGTGTTAAGCCCTCTGACGTTCCATGTCAGACAAGTGTTATCACCTGTTAGTAATAGGGAGCAAATATTAAATTAAGAGATATATCAAGGACAACCAGCAGATAGGGGGGGAGGGCAGTTCAACCAGATGAGGCAAATTTCTATAGAGTGCCACCAGATATTGAGAGAGTGAGTAAAGCCCATATACCCTGCCCCTACCAGATGATGTTATACTAACAAATAACGAAACATCTGTGTGTGTCTCTTGTGAAACAAACATATATAAACACATTAACAAACTATGTACATTGTGCACAGTATACCATGCAATTTGGGGATATAGCGGCATCTCTTTAGCTGCAGAGCCCTGCTGTAGGCCAGCCCCTATTCCCAGGACATTATCAAGTGATATCCATCCTTCCTTAGCACTATGGTGAGTGCGGGGGTGGGTACCCCCAGAAGAGAATAGAGCAACCCAATAGGAAGGTTAGACCATGTGGCTCATTGCAACCCCAGAGGGTTGAGAAAGGTGCTCCAGCGGTGTAGCTCAGAAGCTGGGCTAGTTAAAGTGGGGCTACACAATGCTTCTAATGAGGTGGGGGTTTGCAAGAAAGAAAGTGGGGGAGGACTGCCCACTGTTTCAGCGAGCCTAGGGTTATTGCTGATGGGTGCAAACATGATCTCACAACAAAAATCCTGGTGAGGTCAGGTTCATCACACCTATGAAGAGTGTACTGTAACCCACCCAATGCGGGGTTGGGAGATCTCCCATTGATAGAAAAAAATAATAATAATAAAAAAAACATACCAGAGGGGCACAGGCCTGTGCCATTCACCACTTAGGGCCTCATGTAAAACACATCCTTGCTACCCATTAAGCACAACAGTTTATGCATGCCGACAAATACTTTCATATTATATGACACAGCTTCCCAGCGGACCTCACCCCACCCACACACAAGTAAGTGAGGTAGAACCCACAAAAGTTCTGCTGCTTAATCAGATGGTACAAAAAAGGCCTTCTTTGCCATCTAGTTTTGTCTGGACCTTTGATCAGGATGTTCACTGAGAGCTTGTTGGTAGGCCTCATTGAATCCCTCCGGGTATAGGAGTGAGGCATCTTCTCTGCCACATGGCAATGCAAGTTGGGGGTCAAGGTTGGGGTGAAAAGGGGCTCGAAAGTTCCCTTACATGGGTAACATGGAGAAAGGGTAGCAGATGGGTTAGCCAAGGAGATTGTCCCCTGACGATCAATTTAGACACCCCAAACTCTCTCCATACCTACAACTCCCTGGGAGTTTAAAAAACAGGAATAGAAAGAAACTAGAAGGATGACTACTTAACTGACCATGCTGGTGGGTTTTCTCTGATCGATTGCCCTGGAGAAGTAGAGCACTCAGGACTGTCCACACTGAAGATGAGATCTCCACTGGTAGAGGAGGCCTCCCTCATAGCCTTTGGTGGATGCTGCCCTCCGCTATCTGTAGCTCTGTTCTGCAGCTGGTGAGGAGTTGCTGACTGAGACAGGTAGCTGGGCTGCAACATAGGAGTAGGCCTGCCTTCCACAGTTGAATCCACAATGCCTGGGAGTTGATCCAGAGAGCTGGGATGTAAAGCTTCATATCTATTAGCAGTGTGGTAGGCCTGTGATGGATCTGGAGCAACAGCGTCCATGCTTGTGGCCTCCTCTGTGTCGTCTTGCCCTCTCTCTGAAGGATGTGCCTGGCAGCCATGATTCTTTGAGGATTGCCTCTTTCGGTATGTTTTTGGGGGAAGTTCCCAATGTTGCTCCCTGAGGTCTTGCCAAACTGCAGGCCTGCTCACTGATGGAGAGGAGCAGCAATTAAACCCGTCGGTAGCAGTTTTTGCTGAAGGGGCTCCTGGGGGAGTGGTGGTGAATTCTTGTGGCCAGTTGCACCGTAAAAAATCCATGCATGCATCAGGAGATTCAAAACTGTTCAGGACCCCATTATGCATAACCCACATCGTGGTTGGGTAAGGCAAGGAAAAGGACAGTCCAATACTGTGCATTTTATGCCTTGCCTCAGAGTATGCTTGGTATTTGTCCGACAGATCCTTAGAGAAGTCCTGATAGATGTGGATCCTATTCGATCTCCACACTACATGCTGTAACTCATGAGGTCTAGTTAGGACCTTCTCTTTGTCCCTAAAATCAATAAATCGGGCTATGATAGGTCATGGTCTGTCCTGGGCCTGAGACATGAGGGCTAATGTACAGTGTGTGCGTTCCCCCTGGAGTGGTATTAATGGGTCCAACTGCAGCATTTCAGCAATGGCTAATTGTAGAAATCCCTCGGTATCTTTGCCTTCTACATGTTCAGGGAAGCCCAGGAAGCAGATTATTATGGTGACATCGATTCTTGAGGTCATCCATCTTACTGTGCAGCATCTGTATGGTCCATTGTTGATCTCTTAATTCTGCCCTTAAGTTCTGAACATGCCACTCCATTGCTGAGACCCACTGTTCAGTATGCAGCATCCTGGCTTCTAAATTTTGAACCACTTGGGTGTTTTGATCAGTTGCCACAGTGACTTGTGCCATCTGGGCCATAAGTTGGCCGAACATCATCTCAACTGACGGTTGCTCCCTGGTTTGTTGCAAGCGGTCTTCAGACATATTTTAAAGCCTACCTTGTCCAGGAGGCTCTTCAGTAAAATAACAGTTTCCACACAGCAAATTAAGGCTTTTTGTATCAATGAAGCTAAATTAGTGTAGTTTGAGTATTACCCCACAAGTTACAGTAGAGTGAAGATATAATAGCAGCTGGTAGAAAAAGGATTTTAAAGGATATTTCCTTCTAGGTTGTGGAGCTGATCTTTAAGCTGCCATCCGATTTTGCACCCCTAGTGGCCAGTCTCCATTGGCATTTTGTGTATTGGGATTTATGTGTCGGTTAACCATTTTGTGGGATTATGCATGTCGTGCAATCATACCTAACCCCTCTTATTACTAAACAGCAGAATTGAAATCACAGTTTTAACACAAATCAGAAATCAAAGAAATCATTTTGGCACCACAATATCTCCATCCCATATTTGTAATGAAGCAAAAATTATTATTGTAGATATGGATTTTCAGTTAATGGAGTTGGGGGGGGGGACTTGGAAAGGTTTTCACAAAGTGATCAGTTCCATATGAATATCCACATAATATACTTTATCCATCTTTTCTATCTCATTAGTATGGTTTCTATCTTTCTAAAATATGTTTTATTTTCATAGGTGGAGAGATGAGTGGCTGCAAGACATCATGACTTGTATCCAGATTTTACTGGCTTTATGTAAAAAATGCATGTTTTATTCCATTAATATATTATTTTGATTCTATTTTGGAAACCCACATTATACATGTTACCCTATTTCCTTAGATCTTATGTGCCTCTCCTTATGTGGAGATCAGAGTTGTATAAAAACTACAATAGCTACCACAGAATTATATACTTTCTTTCTATGAACTGTATTAGTCCAGGCAAAAATACAAGCAAAAATACTTTATTCTTGTCATATTTTTAAGCTGCTCTTGTAGTATCCAGTTTAATTCACTTTCCTGTAGAATATAAAAGGTGAAGTATGCCGATGCCCCTTTAATCAAGTATTCCAATTGACAGCAGTTTCTTCTACCTCATCATTTGCTATTACAGTGAGCACTTGAAAATACCTAACTCCCCCCCCACACACACATATGTCCCCCACAGAGCTTCCATGTATCCAACAGAGGAATAGTATGATAAATACCTTACTAATGGGATAGATAAGCTGGATAATGCATATTATGTGGATATTCATATAGGAAATGATCAACTGATTAACTGGAAATCCATATCTCCAATAATAATTTTTGCATCATTACAAATATTACAAATTCCCAGGTTGCACCTGAAAATAGGCATCTGATTTTGTCTGGTGTGCTTAACAAAAGCTAAATAAATAAATATGTGAGGGAAATATTGTTGTGTTTGATTTCTGATTTGTTTTATAATTGTGATTTCAATTCTGCTGTTTAGTAATAGGAGAATATGGGAATCTTTTGTACAATAGTTTGAAACATATAGGGAGAAAAAATCTAGAAAATACAATGAATGAATAAAAATAACAAGGACTTGCATGATTTTAAGAAGACTGCCTTTTTCTAAAAGTTGGAAGTGTGATTTAAAGGAGCAAATGTATTTAAATATTTGATTTAGTACTTATCAAAGAACTGTTTTTACATCTTTTGGACTGGATGCTGTAGAAACTGTATGTAATAAAAGAGACACCATGTGAACTCTATAATCCTATCAGAGTTTCTAGTATAGTAGCAGAAATGAAGATTTCTGCAGAGAGTATGTTGTACTTAATCATGCTAAACTTTTAAAAAAAGGGTAATTGTAAATTGAAACTTTTTATACAAAATAAATGAAGTACCTTTATTAAAAAAATACTCTAACTCCATTTGTTTCTGTTTAGCATGTTTTCTTAAAATTGCACACGTCCTTGTTATTTTTATTCATTTCATTGTATTTGCTCCCCTATGGAAATAGTTGCAGAAAGCCTTCTGAATGAAGTAAGAACATTTTAAAATATCTTCATAAATAACTAGATGAATCCAAGTTGGGAAATAAAGAAGAGACATTTCATAAAAACAGTCTGTTCTGATGTGGGATCCCTCTAGGCTGGACAAATAAGAAATTTTAAAAATAATGTCAGCGCCCATGTCTTGTACTGTAGTTGTACAAAAAAAGTCTCCAAGTAAACATCACTAATTTCACAACAATGTGCTTTGTTGTCTTCTGTCATTAACTCTGAGGGCAATTTAGATGTCTGTAGGGTTAGGATGCTGATGTCTGTGTTGAGGGCAGTCAGGAGGGGTCCTGGATGAGGAATTCTGCCCTGGTCTCTGTTGCTGGTAAAGGCTGACAGTACAGAGAGAGGAAGTCAAGGGTGATCTGTAGGTCCAGGATGTAGTCGATGACATGCTTCAGGATTTCTGTCTTGCTTACTTTCTTGTTCTGCAGGATGCTGAGCACCATCTCCTTCATTTTAGAATAGCATTCATTCATATTATACAGGAAGATCATCGGGTCATCCATGGGCACCTTGCTTTGAGAGATGCCCAGGCTGTGTTTTGACAGACTGTTACTTTTCTGGACAGATCTCACTGGTCTGATAGCTTTCATGCTGGATCTGAGCTGCTCAAGGGTTTCCACATTGATTCTACTTGGCTCTGCAAAGTCTACTGTTGGGCTCTTTCAGCTAAAAATGTCACATATTCAGGTCATGTCATATTCAAGTGTTTAGATCAAAGTAGGTTACATGTATGCAGCATTATTATTAAATGCAGAAGATCAGATTGATACATACCTTGTTGAGCAGTTTGTCACATATGATCTCCTGTATTGTGAAATCACCATCACAGTGGTTGCAGCTTTATCACTGCCACACACTGTACAGTAATCAGCTGTGAACTGTAGCAGGGCTAAGCAATCTATGAAGTTCACAAAGTCATAAATAGTGTCATAAAGTTGATAAATAAAAACAAAACAAGTTACACTCATATTTTTAAGATCACAAAGTGACATCATTACAACAGCTAACATAAGCAAGTTCTGACCAGAACCAGTTGAACTGCAGGTGAGGAGCATGGGGTTAAAATCTGGAAAATTTATCTTTTTAATAGTTTTACACCAAATCTTCCACCATGCCTTGGTAAGACCCTGTCTCATGAAGAAGGGCAGATAAAATGGTCAACTCCTGGCCTAAGGTGATTTTGTGCAGGGACTGCAAAATCAACTTTCAGGATAGAAAAATACATTTTGGACTGGAGTTGAAAATAGATGGCTGTCACATTCATGAGGTGCTGTAAAGAAATGGTTATTTTGTAAATTTGGTATAAAAATATTGAAAATTACCAAAATCATGAGCCTGCGTTCACAAAATTCATTGTAGGCTCATAACTTTATTGTTGTTTCTTTTTATATTTTTAAAACCAAATTTTCAAAATAGCATTCTTATTACCCTACCTCCTGAATAAGGGCAGAGAAAAGTGAGTAACAATAATTATCAAAACAAAGAGCTTGGCATATCTAATTTTGCTTTTAATATGGATGCTGTAAATTCAAAAAATTATTTTTATTTATGTTTTCTTTAGGTTAGTTTAGACTGAGATGTTGTACTGAGATAATATTAAGGCTGAAAATGCCTATAAACTGATCATCTTTCACACTTCTTTAGTCCATTTTATAATGAGACAATCTACCATCCTATTCCTGAAGAAGATACCTGATACCAGGGAAACAATGCATGGTTGATTTAAATCTACGGTATTTTACACAAAGTTACACATATGCCATTAATGTAAGGCACTATGGGTAACATGCACAGAAGTGTGTACACAGAAAAGGTATGGTGTTTTTAAAAAACAGTGTGCACATAAATTTGTTAACCTGTTTTGGTGCAAAACAAAAACCTTGTATGAATCCAAATCTTGAATTCACTCCAGTATTTTGGAATCCATAATCTTTTCAGATCACAATGTGGAAGCCAGTATTCTAAGAGAGACATTCGATTCAGTGCCACATGAGAGACTTGGAATAAAACTTGAAAGCATGGGACAGGAGCAAAAATTGTGGGATGGGTGATAAACTGGCTGCAGGGAAGGCAGCAGGGGGTAGTGGTGGTGGTGGTGGTAGAAGGGGAACTTCCATCCTCAATGGCAGTAATGAGTAGGGTTCCACTGGGTTCAGTGCTGGGACCAGTGTTATTTGTGATATTTATTGTAAACATTTCCATGGGCATCAAGAGCAGGATCAGCCTGTTTGCCAATGACACTAAGATAGGGGTGCTGGTGGATGACATAGAGTGGTGGCAGAGTTTGCAGGAAGATTTGAAAAAGCTGGAAACCTGGTCAGACACTTGGCAGCCTGAGTTCAATGCCAAAAAGTATAAGGTACTGCATTTTGGGGTATAAAATCCAAGGAGAAACTACCAACTTGGGGGAGTGCAACTGGCAGAGATTGAGGAGGAGAAGGATCTGTGGGTGGTCATCATGGGATCAATGAACATCTTGGCACAGTATGGGAAGGCAGCAGCAAGGGCCAACAAAATGCTGGGTTGCATTGCAAGGGGAATAACATTGAGGAGAGGGGAAGGGATTCTGCCGCTGTATAGATCATTAGTTAGACCTCATCTTGAATACTGAGTGCAGTACTGGCATCCATACCTGAAAAGGGACATCAAATTACTGGAAAGGGTGCAGCACAGAGCAACTAAGATTATCTAACAAGTGGGGGACTTACCATATGAGAATAGGCTAAAGGAGTTGAACATGTACTTGCTGGAGAAGAGGAGGGACAAAGGAAATATGATTGAGACATTCAGGTACATGAGAGGGATAACAAAGACTAATACAGAGGGGCTATTCAGGTTGAGGGTGGGGAGGTACACTCAAGGCCATAACATGAGGTTGAAGGGGGGAAGGTTCAGGAGGGAGATGAAGACACACTTTTTTACTGAGAGGGTGGCAGCAGGGTGGAATGCATTACCAGCAGAGGTGGTAGCCTTTAAAACAGTGGGCTGCTTCAAAAGGACTGGGACAGGGCAAGAGGGACGATAAAGGAGGGGTGGGGAGGGAAGGGCTGCTACAGAATAGGGCTGCTAGCTGCACAATCGAACAGACTCGATAGACCAAATGGTCTTTTTCCACTGGCAAATTTCATATGTTTGTATGAGAGACCACTGTTTTGAAATTAATATATTAGTAAGATAGTTAACTTTTTTCCAAAAATCATCACTTTGCTACTTAGATTCCTGCAGCATTGGAAGTATCCTGTTTTCTTTGTTCCCTGATTTGGGGTCAATTCTACCTCACTTTTTATTTTGGAAGTAACAGATTTCTTTGTGGCAGTCATATACTGCCAAAATGGAGTTAGCTGAAGAACTGGATGCTTGCATAATCCATTATGCATGCCATACACTAATCTGATGATGGTGAAACAAAATCTGATAAATATTTTAGTATAATGCTTGGAAAAAAATTACATTTTCATAAAATGTCTAAGAACACTGAAGCAATCTGATTGGTCAGTGGGATTCCAAAGGTGTTTCATTATCCTAATAAATCAGGCACATCACTAGCTTTTTAATGTTTTTTTTTTTCAAAATACATTTTGTAAGCACAATAAAGCACTCCATGTGGTACATGCATGCTGCGATATTCTGTATAGATTACTCTGGTGATTGATGGCACTGTGATCTTCCTTATGTCTTACAATTTACCTGAGATATTCTTATATCCCAGTATGAACATACAGCTTGTCTTGTGTTATTGTTTATGTAAACATCAAGTGCAGAATCTTTACCTGAAACTGCCAGCTGGTAGTTTCAATATAGATGTCCATCCACACTGTTAGACCTTAGATGGTCTAACAACATCCACAGTTTGAAAACACAATGCAGGGCTTACATCAAAAAGTAATGCATGAATAATTTTGTAATATATGGAGATGGCCAAATAATAGTATCCTGTACCATACAAAAAACTCCTAGTAATAGCACAGTACCCAAAGTGATAATATCATCATTGACAAGTGATAATACTATCGTTCAGAACTCGTAATACTATCGTTCGAGCTCTCAATGATAGTATTATCACCAAAATAGTCATAAAAATCTGAATAAATGGATGATAGCCACTTTACATATAATTATACATATGTCCTTTATTATCTTCACACAAACAAAAAGGCAACAGTTTCGTGGTGAACTACTTCATCAGGCCACTGTGTTGCTACAATACAGAAAAATAAAAATAAAATATTTTTAATACATTATAATGGTATTACATACCAGATGGTATTGATTCATTTGTGCATACTAGGGTATCAAAATACTGCGTCATTTCTTAATTAACATTTAACTGATATAATGAAAAAAGTTTTAAACTAGAATCCCCGTAATCAAAATATTCAATCATCAAACAATGATATAATAGAATCCATAACTACAAATTCAAATAATTACCTCAATTTAATGTCATTAGTTATCCAATGAAGAGTGGATCCTAATTAGATCAATTGGTGTTAATAATTATCCTTAAAAAATGAAATCTGTGTTAAATCGTGTCATATGTTAAATGTTAAAATATTTTTTTATGTGACTGAATTATCAAACTTACTTGTGAACAATCAGAAAAAAAACTCAGTATGTGATTCATAATCAATTAGTGTTACTGTGAAAATAAAGCATAACGCATTCATAAGACTCTATCAAAATACATCATCATTATTGAGAATAAGTTTGTTGAATGTATTAAAAATATTTTCTTTTTAATTTTCTGTATTGTAGCAACACAGTGGCCTGATGAAGTGGTTCACCACAAAACAGTTGCCTTTTTGTTTGTGTGAAGAGGATAAAGGACATACAGTATGTATAATTATATGTAAAGTGGCTATCATCCATGTATTCAGATTTTTATGACTATTCGGGTGTTAATGGATGACCCAATAATAATTCAACTTCAATATATGGCAACCTGGGATTTCTCTTTTTCTAAGTAAGTATTATCACCAAACCTAAAGAGAGCAGCCTCCAAACATTTTAATGCCATAGGCCTTTTCCACACATACCCAAGGCAACCTCTTACCATGCATGTTGACATTTAGAAAACCATGCTTCCTGATTCAACATGGTTTCTCTGTGGGCGGGCAAAACCATTGAAAACACATGGCAGCCATCTCTCACTTAGCGAGAGAAAATCATCCCTTTGTTCCAGTACCACTGCTTTTCAACAGAATTAGGTGGCTAATCCTACCTACACTGAAGGAAAACATCAAGTAAAGGTAGGACTGTGTACCAAAGAAAACTAGCTCACATGAGACACGGAGCGAGTGAGCTAGCAGGTTTGACACAACAGAATGGGGGTGGAGACGGAGACAATCAGTGTCTGACTTCTCACTGCGAGGGAGCCTGCCCTCACAGTACCACAGAAATAAAACTCCCTCCATATAGTTCAAAAAATTTAAAATAGGTGAGTGTCTATTACTCGGGAGAAATACCATCTCGAAGTTCTGGGGACAAGGGAACCTCTCGAGCTTTGCTATCATGGTTTCCTTGTACCCAAAACCTCTCTATGGTATTACTCCCTTGTAATAGACACTCACCTATCTATTATTCTATTGTTAACGCATTCGTCATGTGTTTTATGCATGCATTATTTTTTGACCGCATGCTTCATGTTTTGATGCATGCTTCATGTTTTTATGCAGGCATCATTTTTTGATTCATGCTTCATGTTTTTATGCAGTCCACTAAAGAAATCTAATGGGTTGTTGCATGTTGCCACATGGTGCTACTCTGTGTGTAACTGTCCCAAACACTGTTCTTGTAATGCACTTTTTGTGGTTATCATGTGTTAATCACAATTAACAACAATTCAGTTCTCCCAGAATATTTTCTCAGGTACTCAAATAAATTTGATAGGTTCTACATTCTGCCACATGATACTGTGCTGTGTGTCACTGCCCTGAACACTGTTCTTGTAAGGCATTTTGTGATAAGTATGCATTATTCACAATTAAACATTAATTCTATTCTGTAAGAATTTTACTTGAGTACTGAAATAAATTTGACATGTTGATACAAAACAGGTTAAGCAGTGTATTTTTCAAGTTTATAACTGCAAAGAAGTTTTGATAGCTTAGAAATCTACTTTGCATGTACAACATACCTCTCCCGCAAATCCCTTAAATCACTACCTGACAGGGCGCCAAGTCAGAATTAATGTTGATTGGAGACAAATAATATTAACTGTGTATTTTTTAAATCCAGATGCGTGTAGCACTTTGAAAGTTACACTGTAGTCAACAGCATAGCTTTTCCATAATACCTGACAGAGCACTAAGTCAGTGATTATTTCGGTTGGAGGTAAACAAGAGATCACTGTGGATTTTTAAAACTTTGCAGCTGCAACCTGCTTTGTAAGTCATGCTGTAGTGAACAGCATCTCTCTCCCTTAAAACACTACATAACACTTTGAAATTATCACTGTAGTGAACAGCATGTCCCTTCCTCAAACCCTTACCTGCTCCAAACACCTAGTTGGTGATTATTCAAGTTGGAGGTAAACACATGTTTACTAAGGATTTCAAAAATTTGGAGCTGCAAAGTGCTTTGTAAGTCATGCTGTAGTTAATGGCATCTCTCCCACTTAAACCATTACCTAGAAGAGTGCCATAAATCACTACCTGACAGAGCGTTGAGTCAGAATTAATGTTGATTGGAGACAAGCAATATCAACTGTGTATTGTTTAACCCCATGTTAAGCAGTTGTCAACAGCATATCTTTTCCTTCTACCAGTACCTGACGGAGCATTAAGTCAGTGATTATTTGGGTTGGAGGTAAACAAGTGTTCACTGTGGATTTGTTAAAATCTGTAGCTGCAACCTGCTTTGTAAGTCATGTTGTAGTGAATGGCATGTCTTTCCCTAAATACACTACATTCCACCTTAAAATTAACCCTGTAGTGAACAGCAGATCTCTTCCTCAAACTGTGACCTGCTGAAACATCTAGGCCCAGATATTCAAAAAGGTTGCGTGTTACGCATGCGCAAGTCCAAAACTGCGACATTTCGCGATATTCAGAAGGAGGCAGTTGCGCCCCCGAAAACATGCTGAGCAACAGCGCAATGAAAATGAAGGCATGTGCAACCGAAGGGGGCGGATCCATGCATAAAGGCCGCAATGCGATATTCAAAGACTTGTGCAATGCGCAATAGTGGCACAGCCGGAAACTGCGCACTAGCAGAAATGAGCCAAAATAAAAAGGCTCATGGAAGCGGCGCAAGAACGCTACCAGGCTGCCAAGTGGGGGAGAGAGAGACAGACAGACAGAGACAGACAGACAGAAAAGGGCAGGCAAGGAAAGTGTGTCCCATAGTTTGTAGAGGCCAGCGGGGTGCCCAGTGCAGTGGAAGTAGCAGCCAGGACAGTGGGGTAACACAGCAACACCAGCCGGGGCAGAAGCCAGGAGATGGACAGTGCCAGTTTCCACATGGAAGCCATAATGAGGGGGGTGAGAATCCATGCCGCAGGGGGACGTGGCCGTGGAAGGGCCCGTCGGCGGTATGACCCCAACAGGCGGTACCGTGCCCGCTTCAGCTTTGTGCTGTACACAGATGTAGAGATCGTGGGCTGGTACTGCCTGAACAGGGCAATACTGAGACGGCTCTGTGAGCTGTGCAGTGATGTGATGCAGGCACCCTCACGACGGAGTCACGCTCTGTTGGTGGAGACCAAGGTGACAGCCTGCATGTGCCTGCTCACCACGGGCACCTTCCAGAGGCCGACAGAGGACACCACAGGCATCACACAGTCGGCCACGTCACGCATCCTCACCCAATTCCTCAGCGCACTGCTGCCACATGCTGCGGAGTACATCCATTTCCCCAGCACCGCAGCAGAGCATACAGCAAACATGCAGGAGTTCCACAGGGTAGCATGAATGCCTGGCATGCTAGGGGCCATAGACTGCACCCATGTGGCCATCCGCACGCCACCTGGCCCCGATGGCCATGCATATCGGAACAGAAAGGGATTCTCTAGTGTCAACTGCAAGGTGGTGTGTGATGCCACTGGGCGCATAATCAATGTCTGTGCCACACACCCTGGTGGAGCACATGATGCCTTCATATGGTATCAGTCTGCACTGTGCCATCGATTCGAGAGTGGGGACATCCCCACAGGACATCTAGTGGGTGAGTACACATGTATGGAATGCAAACTCTGGGCAAGGGTGGGAATGCCACAGGTGCCATGGTAGTGGCACACAGGGAGATGGCCAATATGGACCTGAACATGACACTGCTCTCCACTATCTCCACTATCTCAACACAGGTGACTGCGGATACCCACTCTGTCCCTGGCTGCTCACACCGTTCCGGCGCCCTACGACCCCAGCGCAGCTATGCTATCATGAGGCACATGCCACAACACGTAACATCATAGAGCGGGTGTTTGGGATGCTCAAGGCATGCTTCCGATGCCTAGACACCTCCCGGCGGTGCCCTACAGTACAGCCCCCAAAAGGCCTGTGGGATATTCCTGGCCTGTTGCATCCTGCACAACATGGCCAAAGACCATGGGATAGCCGTACAGGTCAAACAGGGGGACAGCGATGGGGACACCAGTGGTGCCGGTGATGATGGTGATGAGCAGCCCCCCCTAGGACGGAGGGACCCACAACTGATCCGGCAGGCCCAGCTGCACCGGGACACCATCACAGAGGACCACTACGCACAACACAGGTAAGTCAAGGGGACATGTGCAACCAACACTGTCCATGCGCAAACCACAGGCACACAGGGGAACACACCAGGGGTGCATGACGGTCAGGGGAGTGGAAGGGTCCAGGCATACCAACACACCATCAGGGAGGGGGGTGAGCCCTCATATGGACACACACACACACCAGGCACAGAGCGTACATGGGCAGATGCACAGCACTGCAGAACTGACATTGCTAACACACAGCACCACCGACCACCTCCACCACCCGTACTGTCCAAGTACATGTGTCAGAACCTGGGCACCCTTGCACCTTGGTATACAGTGCAATGCAGGCATCATCATGCACATGCACCTGTGGACAGCAGTTGGGAGGGTGTACAGGTGGTCTGTGTGTCGGCGTGGTGAGCAGAGCACCCAGCATTGCACTGCCCACCATGACACACATTGCACACATGGCAGCACCAGACAGGGCCTGCACTGGGAGACAGCTCAGTCATGTAGCACTGTCCCACGGCCACCATGGATGCGTGGGCGGCCCCGCCATGACCCAACAGCATGGGCAGACTGAGCAGGGGCCACATGGGGTGGCACTGTTGTACCACCAGGGGTCCCACTGCGTGAACACGACCTTGCCCACACAGGGGTCTGCAGCATGCCGAACAAACCTGCATCAGGGGTGCTCGGGATGGCCACAGCAGAACCCGGCATCTACAGGCCTGGTGTCGCACGACGCCGGGAACGGGGGACTGGAGAGTGCACTGTGTGGGGTGTGCAGTACAGGGGCACCTGACTGTGTGCCCAATGCGTCCATGACAGAGACCACTGCCTGGGTCAGCCTGTCAATGGCGGCGGTCACATCCGTCCGCATACGGACCAGCTCGGCTCGGTTCCGAGCACACTCCCTGCTGTGCCGCTCCATGGACACAGACAGTGCCTCCACAGACCTTGCAACCCACCCCTGCAGCTGTACTGATTCCTGCAGCAGGTGGGTGTGCGCGTCCAATGGGTACTGTGCCCCAATGGCATCCTGACCCCCAGGGTGTGGACGGTCCTGATGCACATCACCCCTTGAGGGTGGGCGCTGTTCACCAGGACCAGGTATGGGCGGATCAAAGGGCGGTGGACATGTGCCACTGCTTGACACTGTACCCCCAGACCTGGTGTGTGACTGCTGCTGCTGCCCCTCCAACCGCTGTGCCCCCCAGGTCCACCTGTTCCACCGCTGTGCTGGCAACAGTGCCAGACACCTGCACAGCCACCGGTGCTGCCCCACCAGTGCTGACAGGCACAGCCTGGGACTGTGCCAGCATGCTGGTACACATGTTTGAACCAGAAAGGCCCAGGGGCACGTGCTGGCCTGCTGTGTGTCCGTCATGGGACACACACCTATCACTGCCCATTGCAGGCCTTCTATCATCAATGGTGCAGGTACATGCTACTGCCATGGTCACAGTGTGCTGGCATGCTTGCATGCCAGACTGCTGAGACACAGGCTGTGCACCCCTGGCACCCGTATCACTGACACCAGAGTTGTTGGCCCAGCGTGCATGCTGCTGCAGTGCCTGCTGGCTGGTGGTGGAGGTGGATGGTCCCTCCTCCATGTCCAGCAGGTCAACATCACTGTCTGGACCCACCACCACCGTCTCCTGAAGATGAACAGGATCTGTAACAGAAAGAGAGTACATGTGAGTGCATGTGAACAACCGCCACCCCCCCAAACACCACCACCACCATGTCATACCGTGCAGCGATGGGCTTCCACCTGTCTGGAATCCTCCACCTGGTATGCCCACAATGGCGCTCAGCTGCATGGCTGCGACCAGCGTCTCCTCATTTGGGGTCAGCTGCAACACCACTGGTGGGCCCCCGCCAGTGCCAGCACATGCCACCCTGAAGGCTGCCACCTTCTCCTTCAACCTCCTGCGGTCAGTCCCCATCTCTTTCTTGCATTCCTGCACGGAGTGCTGGTGGCTTCCGTGCAGGTTAACAGCCCGAGCTACCCCCTCCTATGCAGCCGTACGGGACTGAGGGGTGCCCCTCCGTCCACTCAGTATTGGCTCATCATCCAGGTAGGCCTGGAAGAGGGCCTCCGTCTCTGCCGCTGTGAAGTTGGGCCTCCTCCTACGCCCACCGTCCTCACCCTCACCTTGGCTCTGCTCGGTCATGGTGATCTGTATGGGTGAAGTAGACACCTGTCACTGTGCAGTCTACAGCATTTCCCCATGAGCATTGTCCTGAACATCACACACGCATGCAACTCACCTCTCACCTGCAGTAACCGAATCTGGCCAGCACAGCCCAATGTCACACATTTATAGTGCAACACATGCAAATTAGGAGTGGAGCAACTTTAATGACATGCAAATCGCGCCACTGCGCCCTTGAATGGCTGATCAGATGATTTGCATGTGTCAGCTGAATATCGCGATTCTGCGCTTTGCGCAATACGGAAGAGTCGGCTGAGCCAATGGCGCAGATCTTTGCCTGTGTGGTACACTGCATTGCGCATGCCCCGATAGCTTACGCATGTGTCTGTCACCCTGCTGCCGTGCTGAGCACGATCGGCAAGTCAGGCCATGGCCACCATTGTGCCAGTGGCGCTACAGCACTGGGCACTATATGGCGCTGTGGCACTACTGCGCAATAGTCCACTGTGGCACTGGTACGCAGTTGGTCGGTCGTGCAGGATGCCTATACGTCAGATGGCGCTGTGTGTAGCCTTGTGTCATTGCTCATGACCTTGTGTATGCCCTTTGCCCCCCTGCCGCTGTTCGCCTGCCATGTGTACGTCCCTATTGCGCTGTCTGGTGACAGCACTATGTGAAGTGACGGCACTGTTCAAACAGCACGATTGGTGCCTGTGGTGGTCTATTGTGCAACATCTCCACGTGGGGTTACGGTGCAGCAGGGCACCATATTGCCTGCTGTAAACTGGCTAACATGGCTAGGAGGAGGGCTGTAAGTTGGAGCCCACTGGAGGTGGCCAACCTGGTGGCCCTAGTAGAGCCCCACTATGAGGCACTCTATGGTGAGGCCCCCCTCACCATAGCAAGAACGGAGGTGTGGCAGCAAGTGGCCACTGACCTGGTGGGGGTCACTGGATGGTGCCGGTCTGCTGAGCAGTGCCGGCACCGGTACAGTGACCTCTGCCGGAGGGAGCCAGACATGTTGGCAAGGCTGCGGGCACGTGCCAGGTGGGGCGTGGTGCCTTAGGCCAGGTGAGTGTACCATCTATGCACCTGTATTCTCTGTAGGGGTGTGTGTGTGCTTTGGTGGCTGTGCATAGGTGATGGCTCCACCACGGTTGGCTGTGTCAGTGTGTGCAGCTGTGAGATGAATGGGTATGGCTGTGTGGGCAGGCACTCTCACTGGGGCAGGGGGCACTCTGCTTTTGAGTCACACTGATGTTTGTCTCAACATATGTCTCCCACAGGCCGGGATGTCAGGATGCAGGGCTGGGTTGAGGAGGGCCATGCCAGGGCCCCGGTGGCAGCGGGAGTCGCACCCCAGCTGCAGCAGCAGCAGCCGCAGCAACAGCAGCAGCAGCAACAGCAGCAGACACAGCTGCTTCAGCAATGTGTGTATCATGACTTCATGGATGCTATTGCATGCTGGGGGGGGGGGGGGGAGACCACTAGCCCTGCACAATACAACCATGCAGGAAAGGGGAGGTCATAATTCCACAATACAAGACACTAGTGAGGCCCCATCTGGAGTACAGTGTACATTTCTGGAGACCATACCTACGTAAGGACGTAGAGTGGGCAGGGAAGGTTCAGAGGAGGGCAACAAAGATGGTGCATGGCTTGCATCATGAGTCCTATGACGACAGGTTGAAGGAACTGAACATGTACTCCCTGGAGGAGAGGAGGGAGAGAGGGGATATGATACAGACATACAGGTATCTCACAGGGAGGAACAGGGTGCAGGAAAACACTATTTTGAAGTGAAAACGATGTTCCAGGACTAGAGGGCATGGGATGAAGTTGGAGGGAGGATGATTCAGAGGACACGTGGAAAAGGATTTCTTCACAGAACGGGTGGTGGACAAGTGGAACACCCTGCCAGAGGAAGTGGTGGGAGCTGAAACAATCACGGGATTTCAGAATGCAAGGGATGGACATAAAGGAATTCTGGAGGTCAGGGGTAAGAGGATACAGACTTCTAGGAAAACAAAGTGAACTTACAGGCTCAAATGGACAGACTGGGTTGGCCATAGGCCCTTATCTGATGACACTGTCTATGTATCTATGTATGCATGCACAACACAGGTGACATGCATCACTGTCCAGTATCACAGCACATCTGTGTATGCGTCAGTGGTGGTCCAGGCATGCACTGGGCACATAGCTGTGTAACTGGCATCGCACCACGTTGCCACATCACTGGACAGCCATGTTTGTGTTGTGATGGACATGGGCAGTGTGTGTGTGCAGTGGTGCACATAGCTGGTGCCGCCTGTTTGTGATGGCCATGTGCATGTTCACTGTGGGTGGGTGCATGCCATCACAGGTGTGGACATTGGGCTATGGTTTGCAGGTTGGGTGGTGTTCAGGGTTGTGGTCAGTCACAGCCATTGACTGTGTTCCCATTTTCCTAGGCCTCGAGGTTCTCCAGCGCATTGGGAGGATGTCCGGGCCTGAGACAGCTGAAGGAAGACAACCAGGCCATCCTGCATTCCATTCACAGACATGGCCTTCGGAGGAGGCGGCATGGGATGGGCAGACACCAGCCAGGAGATGGGCGGCCGGCAGGACCATAAATGTTCTTACCCTTCCCACTTCTCCCATCCCTACCACCCTGCCTTCCCTCTCCAAGTTTGTAATCCCTACCCCTTGACCAACCCGACCTTGTACCCATCCCCCCCTTGTAAATAGTTGGACTTGTTTTGCTACTGTTTATTGTTGTTTACTACATGTTTATATTTTTATACGAATAATGTGTTGGTCTGTGATTTGCAGCTGCCTATGAGTGCCTTGCAGGGGTGTGCATGCCATCTGGGCTGGTATGGTCCTGGTATGTATGTGTGTGTGTGTGTGTGCGTGTGTGTGCATGGGGAGGTATCTCCAGCATGGCAGTGACTTTCGGTTGGTCTTGCCATCTGCTGCCACCCACTGCTGGGTGCACAGGGTGTGTCTGGCTTGTAGGCTTCTGTGCTGCACGGGGTTGACGTGTGCTGGGGGGATGCATGGTTTCCTGCAGTGCCAGTCACTGCATGTAGGTGGTGTCTTGGGGTCACAGTGCAGGGTGTGCTGTGCATATGGGGGGGCTGCTGTGCACTGTGGTTGTCAACCCCCTGTGTGTGGCATTCTCAGCATGCCAGTGGTTGTGCTGGGGTGTCATGGCTCCTCTATGCTGTGTTGGCTTGTCCCCATGGGCCAGTAGATCATCCATCACACCCCCAGTGATGCTGTGCTTGGGGTGTGCAGGTGTGGTGTGGGTTCTGCAGTGTGTTCCTGTGCCCATGTGTGGCATGGCTGGCGGTGGGCCCCAGCCTGCCTCCCTGGATGTGCAGTTCCATTGCTCTGGGGGGGGCTCTGCTTGCACTATGGCACCTCTGGAATGCTCAGCTGGGCTGCCCTGGTTTCTCCATAGCGCAACATTTCGGCTCAGCTTCTCCTTCCTGGTTGCACTATGGTGCAGTATGTGCGATATTCAGATGTTGGTTGCTTGCGCAATTTGTTCTGCTCCATGTTTGAATATCGCACCTGTTGCGCATTTGCGCAACTGGTTTGTGCTTGCTCCTGCTGTTGCGCTCATTTTGAGCGCAGTTTGAATATCTGGGCCCTAGTCAGCAATTATTCAAGTTGGAAGTAAACACATGTTTACTAGGATTTTTCTAAATTCTGGAGATGCAAAGTTCTTTTTTTAATATTTTTTATTTTTTATTGTTTTTTTATATAGTTATCTATATGACAGCAGGAGTTCAACTATACAGTATTGCTCTTTTGTCTTACAATACATGGAATGTTTTTCAGGATGGCAATTCATGTTTCTACAACATCACTCTGTTATATATCAAATGACACTAGATCAAAATTCATATCCTACAAAAATTGGTTACTTTCATATAGCTCTATCAGGGAACAAAATACTTCATCCAGAGGCGAGATATAGAAAACCAATGGCCTCCATTGGAGCTCAACTTGTGACATCCTTCCAGCTCTAGAAGCTACTATTCTCTCTAGATAATATATCTCAGTCATCAATGAATGCCAGTGAGAGAGGGTGGGTACTTTAGCTGTTCGCCGTAGGCGAGTTATAACCTTTTTAGCTGCTGCCAAGTACAAGTATAACTTACTTCTACGTGGTGGAACTTTTCCGTCTTCCCCCATATAAAGCAGAATCATCTGATTGGATAATTGAATTTCTGGTCCCACAATATTCTGTATGCTCATTTCTATATCTAACCTGTATTGGGTAACTTTCAGATAGGCACAAAAAATATGTGTTATATTTGCCATTTTTTCTCCACACTCTCTCCAACAGAGGCCATGCCTCATAGATGCAAATTTTGCAATTTTGTCAGGGGTATAACAATATCTACTACAACATTTTCATATATATTCTGACCAGTATGATGACTGTGATACTCTCATCAAATGAGGAATAGGTTCCAACCATTTCTCATAAGTTATCAGAGTCCCTAATTCTCTATTCCATCTCCCCAAGATATCCTCAGCGGATTCCTTCCAAAAGTCTCTTATTACTTTATATATTTGTCCAATTAAATGAATTTGTTCCCTGCCTTCTATAGCATCCCTTAAAAGAGACATCAATATAGGTATGAGTGAGGGCAGATTATTTAATGCTAATTTTTTCTGTATAAATGTCCGAATCTGTAAATATCTATATTGTTGTATATGGGGGAATTGATATTTTGCCTATAGTGTGGCAAAAGACAGTACTCCACTTACACCCAGATATTGATATAACAAAAGAAATCCATTTTTTCTGCCATTCTTGATGGACCCGAACAGCACCCATATCCAAAGATACACTTTCTGTACTGATTAGTTTAAAATAACCAAAAACCTCAGTTAATGTAATAGATGCCCTTAGCTCATACCATGCCTTTAATGTATAACGGGTTCCAAATGTAAAGTTTTGTAACTGTAAATAAGAATTTTGGGGGGAAAATATAATAGGGATAATGTTTACAAGGTCATTTATTATAAATTCAATATATTTCCATGGTTTCTGTACCTGAAGGTTCAGCCATGTCATCGCTATTTTACATGTTACTGCCTTATGGTAATCTCTAAGGTTTGGAAGATTATAACCTCCCTTTGCCACTGGTAGCTGTAACAGAGACCATCTGACCCTTGGCTGCTGCCCAGCCCATACAAACCTCGAAAAAATTCTAGCCCAATATGCGTAGTAGAATTTTGATGGAATAATCGGTAAAGTCTGGAAATAATATAATATCTTAGGAAACAAGGTCATCTGAATAGCTTGTATTCTAGCTGAAAAAGATAATACCTATCATGTCCAATTCCCAACTAAATTCTCTATCTCTATCGATAGGGGTTCTAAATTAAATAGTTCCAAATGTTCCAGTTTCTGGGGAATATTTACACCCAAATATTTAATCTTATTATTTCTCCATTTCAGAGGGATCTGGTTCTTCAGAGACTGCGAGGGGTGAAATTTAAAGATAATAACTCTGTTTTTTGTATATTTATTTTGTATCTGACTATTTCTGAAAACTTATCTATCACTTGTAGGGTAGCAAGAATGGACTTTTCAGGTTCTAGGAGTGTTAGTAATACATCATCCGCATATAATGATATGGTAAAATCCCTCCCTCTGAAAGGGACTCCCTGAATATTAGAATGTTGCTTTATGGCTTCAGCCAATGGCTCAATGTATATGGCAAACAGTAATGGGGAAAAGTGGCAGCCCTGCCTAGTTCCCCTTCCCAGCTGTAACATTGAAGATAACTGTCCATTCACTTTAACATATGCCTTCAGAGAGGCATAAATTATCTGTACCATGCTAGAGAACTCCCCAAGGAATCCAAACTTGCATAAAGTTTCCCATAAAAAAGGCCAACTGATGCGATCAAAAGCCTTGTCTGCGGCAAGGCTGGGCAACACTGCCTGTATCTGTCTCTGATTTAAGTGGTCCAACAAAAGGATCATTCTGCGTATATTATCTGTAGTTTCTCTGGCTCGAATGAACCCAGATTGATCTGAATTAATCAAATATGGTAACATTTCCTCTAGTCTATCTGCCTATATGGACATAAATAACTTGTAGTCCATATTTAATGTGGATATTGGCCTATATGAGGTAGTTAAATCTGCTGGTTTGCCTACTTTTAAGATAGGTGAAATATTAGTGTAATCCCATGATGGTGGAGGGGAAACCCTCCTGTTGAATTTCTAAAAAGGTGTTTAGTAGTAAAGGAGTCAGATGTTTACTAGAAGTTTTGTACCACTCAGACGGAAATCCGTCTGGGCCAGGAGTTTTTAATGATTTACTTTCTTTTATGGCACGTCTGACTTCCTCTGATCTGATAGGGGCTTTTAATCTGGTTTCCATTTCCTTAGTTAGCTTTCTTAATGTAAGGGGGTAAAAAAATTCCTCAACTTTGTTAAATTCTGGACCTTGTGGTTTCTCATATAGCTGCCTACAATATTTCTGGAACAGTTGCAGCATCTGTGTGAGTTAAGAGCGCTTGTTTGTCTCACCGGATCCACTAAATGTGTTATGATTGTGGCTGTCCTATGTCTCCTAAGCCTCTGGGCTAAATTTATCACCCCCTTTGGCCCTCCCTCATACCTATATGTTTTCAAGTAATATAGCACATGTTGTGTTTTTTTCATCTAAATGTTTCTGGAGCTCAGCCTTTGTCTGATTAATCTGGGTTTGGGCCTCTGTGATAATAGGTATAAACTTTGTTTGCATTTCCCTTAGTTTCTCATGTAGTTTACCATATTGTGTTTCCCAATATCTCTTCTTGTATGCTGAATACGCAATTATCTCCCCCCGATTATAGCCTTCACAGTATCCCACATTATTGTGTTGGATGTCTCCTGGGATGAATTCTCTGTAATAAAATGAGCTATTTTTTTAATTAAAGCTGTCCCTAAGAGCTTTATCCTTAAGAAAAGATGTATTCAAGCACCACTCAGTGGATTTCCTTGATATTTTAAAATCTAGCCTCAAAAATAGGGGAGAATGATCAGAAAGAAATCTAGGTCCTATAGTTAAATCCTGTAAGCAGTCCAAATGTTCTTTTGAAATAAAAAAGTAGTCCAGTGTTGAGTAAGAGTTGTGTCTAGGGAAGAAAAATGTATATCCCCCAGAAAGAGGATAAAAATGTCTCCATATGTCAATTAGACCCAGTGTGCCAAGTTGAGAGACAAATAATCTTTGAACTGAAGTTAGCCTATATTTGGAAGGTGCAGAGGAGTCCAACCGAGGTGTCAAAGTTAAATTGATATCTCCCTCTATAATAAGACATCCATGCATAGTGTCTAGGAGCTTTGCAAAAAATCTTTTAAAAAGACAAACAGATGTAAGGGGGGAAAATACATGTTCACTAACGTGACCTTTGTCCCATAAAGGGTACCTTTTAAGATTACATACCTTCCCTCTGAATCTATGTACTGTGTTTCTAAATGAAAAGGTGAGGTCCTAGGTATTAAAATGGCTACTCCTTGCCATTTCCCTTTAGGAAAGGACGACACATATACCAAAAACCTACCCCCCAGTTCAATTTTGCATGCTCGGTGTCTGTTAAATGTGTTTCCTGGAGATAATAAAAATCACTGGGGTGTTTCTTGATATATTGGAACAGTCTGGCCCTTTTAATGGGGTTGTTAAGCCCATTTATATTATGCGAGAGTGCTTTTATTATCTAAGTAGCCATCTTATTCCCTTATGGAAACATATTCTCTCCTGTTGTCCCCGTTTTAATAATCAAATTACCGGGGGATCACCATACTGATGTTCCCCCCAGAGCCATCCTTCAGATCATTACTTTTTGTGCAACATTTTATGCCTTTCCCATCTAAATTATTCTTAAACATCTCCTGCTGCAATCCTGTGAAACCTTTTGAAATCCGAAATAAATTATCAGTATGTGTTTGACCTTTGTCTTGAAAACTATGTACATACACTGTATTCCAAATAAAATTGACTTCCAAGGTAGGGGAGTTTAAAAAAAATACTCCCTAAATGTGCCTCCTGATAGTCTGGGGTCACCAGAGGATATCTGGTAGCACCAAGTGCCCAGGCTCCTAGAGATATCCTTCTCCCCAAATGGAAAATAAAGATAAATATGCAGACAAGCTAAATAAAAATCCAAATGTTAACTCAAAATACCCTGCCTGTCTGTCTTTGGTTTGAAATGGGCTTCCCTGAAACATCTGGAGATGCTCCCTCCTCCCTCCCTCCCCGCACAATGTAAATTGTTTATTTTATAATTAAATAAATTCTGTAGTCTACAAGTAGGGCAACTTTTCTCAGACCCTTATATCAGTTTATCCCTAAAACAAATCAAGCAGAGCACTATAATCTGCTCTTTAAAGTTATATCCGTTGCCCCCTTCAAAGCAACCGTCAGGGCCAGTTCAAACAGCTAAACCAAATGATTTACATGTTTCTTTGTTATAGCAAAATTTTCTTCAGGTAAAGTTATTAAGAGTTCCTTTTCTCTGTCCAACATTGTGTGAGAGAGTCATCATCTTATAAAGATCCCAGTTCAGACAACTGAATTCCCAGTCCTTCTCATCAGTCATGAGCTTTCAGGGTACTCTAGCCAGAGGGCCATTGAGAAATCACAAGCCAAGCTTCAGCTTCTGTCAGTCAGGTTCTTCACCATGCCAATCAGCAAAAAGCTGCCAAATGATTAGAAATGTTCCCCGTCTTTGTTACTTCTCTTCCATTTTGTGTTCTACCCAGATTCACTGTATGCCAGCTCAGTGGGTCAGTTTTTTGTAATCCTAGTTTGGATTTTGTTTTAATTTGAATTCCCGCTTTAAGGAGCACATCTCTGTCCTCCTCCGCAGTATGAAATTCCTTCTTTCCCGATGATAGTTCCACCACACATCTAGCTGGGTACAGTGTTGTGAATCTAATGGCTGCCTCCTTCAAAGCTGGTAAAATGTCCCTATATGCTCTGCGATTATGCATAGTTTGTGGAGTGTAGTCGTTATCAACACAGAAACAAGTTTGCTCGTAAAAGACCTTGCCCTTTTGTCATGCTGCTGTTAATACTGTCTCCTTGACTGCATAGCTAAGAAAGCACATAATAATAGACCGAGGCCTAGCATTCGGATCTGTAGGCAGTGGGCCCATTGCACGATGAACTCTCTCTAAAGTTAATTGAATATCTGAGGGCAATTCAAGAGCTGTTTTGAGCAAAGCAATAGTAAACTCAGTAATGTCTTGACCTTCTGAGCCTTCAGGGATGCAATTGAATCTTAGGTTCTTTCTGCGAGCTCTATTCTCCATATCTTCTTGTTTTTCTTGCAGTTGTACACATTGATCTTGTAAGAGTTGAATTGTATTCTCCATGTCAACTACTCTGTTCTCCACTGCTGTTATCTGTCTCTCCAATGCATCAGCTCATTGCTCCAGGCTCACTACATCTCTGCGAAGCTCTCTGTAAAGATCTTTAATTTCAGCAAGAAACGATAATAGCTCCTTGTATATAGTACCTAACCTTATGCATTTGTTTCTCATGTTATTATTTGGTGTGATCGTTCTGCTCGTGCTTGAGAGTGTTCCGAGTAAGAGGGCTCCTGGGCCGACATTGCTGCTTGATTTAATTCTGCTCACTGCTGCCCGTAGTTGTTCAATTTCTTATATTTTTTTCTTTGCAATGCTCCTTATGTATTTCCCCGATATCTAGTTCTTGTTTATTTTACATTGTTTGTCACTGAAAGCGTCAAATCAGGAAGATTAGCGGGGGGTGTAGCGGAGCTCTGCTTTTACACCGCCATGCTGCTTGGAAGCCCAACCGGAAGTCGAGTTGCAAAGTGCTTTGTAAATCATGCTTTAGTTAATAACATCTCTCTCTCTCTTAAACCATTACCTATAAGAGTGCCAAGTCGGTGGTAAGTTGCCATGGAGACAAGCAGTGTTTACTGTGGATTTTTGGAGATTCAGAGCTTCTAAGTGGTTTGAAATAAATGTGGTGTACAACATATCTCTCCATCATGCAACCACTATAAAGCTATGAGTCAGCTGACCAGGAAAGAGTAGGAAAGCACACAAGTTTGGGGACATACTAACATGTAGCCATTTTGTGTCCACAAAAGAAATACACTTATGGAAATTGACTCCCTACCAAACCATAGGGATTTTACTATTGTGGTAAGAACTGCATGTGCAGCTACAATAATGAGGGCAGGGGATACATTCATGACAATGAAAGTAGGACAGTGAAGGTCAGACAATTCATATCCTGCATTACATAATTTGTGGAATACTTAATTTGGTGTCTGTGTCATAAGCATTTTCTGGCATGTAGCATACATATGTCCCTCGAAAGTGCAAATCCAGGAACACATAGAAACATAGAAACTTAGAATTTGAAGGCAGATAAGGACTGCTTGGCCCACCTAGTCTGCCCATTTCCCTACCTGATGGATAAGCTGCAGATTCTAGTTAATCAACAGTTTACTTCCTCCTACCCCCCACTAGAATTGCCTTATGCCTGTCCCATGCATGCTTGAATTCGACCACTGTTTCTGACTCCACAACCTCCTTAAGAAGTCTGATCCATGCATGCATAACCCTCTCTGTAAAAAATACTTTCTAACATTACCTCTGAGCCATCCCCCCATCTTCAAATTGTGCCCCCTTGTTCTTGCACATCTCTTCTTCTGAAAGATACTACCCTCTTGTACTTTGTTAATTCCCTTGACATGCTTAAAAGTTTCTATCATGTCCCCCCTCCCTCTTTTCCTCAAGGGTATACATATTAAGCTGCTTTAGTCTCTCCTCGTATGTCTTCTGGTGCAGATCCTGTGCCATTTTGGTTGCCCTCCTCTGAACAGCCTCCACTCTGTCTATGTCTTTGTGGAGATGGGGTCTCCAGAATTGCATGCAGTACTCCAGATGGGGTCTCACTAACTGTCTTACTGAGGGATAACAACTTCCTGTTTTCTACTGTTGATGCCTCTCCCTATGCATCTCAGTATCCCCCCCCAGCCCTCCTTACTGCCTTCTTACATTGCTTGCCCACCTTTAGGTCATCTGATATAATTACTCCTAGGTCTCTTTCGATTTTTGTTGTTGTTATTAACTCACCTCCCATTGTGTACTCTTCCCCTGGGGTTTTGTTTCCCAGAGGCATTACAGTGCACTTGTTTGCACTGAATCTGAGCTGCCACATATTTGACCATTCCTCCAACATTGCCAAGTCTCTTTTCATTTTTCCACCCCACCTTGTGTATCAACCCTGTTGCAGATCTTTGTGTCATCTGCAAAGAGACATACCTTTCCTTCCAGGTGCTCTCCAATGTCACTTATAGAGACATTAAAGAGGACTGGTCCCAGTACCAAACCCTGTGGTACCCCACTAGTTACCCTCCTTTCTTCACTGTGGACTCTGTTTACTATTACCCTTTGTGTCCTGTTGTCCAGCTAGTTTTTTATCCAGGCTACCACCTTGGGACCCACCCCAAGGCTGGCAAACTTGTGTATTAATCTTTTGTGTGAGACGGTATCAAATGCCTTACTAAAATCTAGGTAAACCATATCCACAGTCCCTCCCTGGTCTACTACTTTGGTCACTCAGTCAAAGAAATCTATTAGGTTTGTCTGATATGACCTTCCTGCTGTGAAACCATGCTGCCTTGGGTCCTGTGCCCCACTGGCCTCTAGGTACTCAACAATTCTTTCCTTCAGAAGTGATTACATCATTTTCCCTATCCCGAAGTCAAACTAACTGGTCTGTAGTTTCCTGCCTCTGCTCTGCTCCCACTTTTGTGAAGTGGAATCACATTTGCTCTCCTCCAGTCCTCAGATACCACCCCATCCTCCCATGATTTAGTAAAGAGAGTAGTCAGTGGTGTTACTAGTTCTATCCTTAGTTATTTTAGAATTCTTGGGTGAATCCCATCAGGCCCCATTGCTTTGTCCACCCTCAGTTTAAAGAGTTCTTTCAAAACCCTTTCTTCTGTGAATGGACTAATATCAACCCTCCAATTCAGAGTTTCTCCCTTGTTTGGTTTAGGTACCTCCCCCTCCTCTTCCGTTATGAATACTGAGCAGAAATATTTGTTCAGTATCCCTGCTTTTTCACTGTCACCCTCTGCCCACATTACCTCCCCTTTATTAAGTCTCTGTGTCCCTCCCTTGGTCTTTCGTTGCTCCCTAATGTACCTATAAAAGGCTTTTTCCCCCTTCTTAACAGATTTGTCTATCTTTTGCCCAGTTTGTGCCATTGCTATTCTAAATGCCTTCCCTGCCTCCTTCTGCTTTAACTGATAAAGTTCTCTGTCCTGCTCCTTCTATGTTTCCTTATATTTCCTGAATGCTATCCTTTTCTCCTTAACCATCCCTGCCACCTCTTTTGAGAACCATAGTGTTTTTTTCCTTCATTTTGTTTTGTTGATTTGTTTCACACAAAGGCTTGTTGCCTCTGCGATGGTTGTTTTGATTATTACCCATTGTTCCTCCACCCCTCCTTTTTACCCATGTGCTAGTGCTTTTCTGAGGCACTCTCTCATTTTCCCAAAGTCGGCCCTCCTAAAGTCCAATACTCTTGTTTTTGTATGGCTTGACTCTATGACTGTGCTTATTGTGAACCACACTGTTTGGTGGTCACTTGTTCCCAGATGGCTACCCACTTCTAAATTTGAGATCCTTTCTCCTTCCCCATTTGAGAGTAAAATACAAGCACTAGCTAATTAAAATAAAAAGTGTTCTGTTAAACTGCTGCAGTACAATGGGACATTCCATGGATTCAGTGTTTCTTGTTGATTTACTTTACCCATGTGCCTATTCCACAGATGTTTGAAGCTCAGACCCTCTATAATAAATACAGTTTGTCACTTACAACAACAGTGAAGAATTCCATATATATAGTGACTGGGTGTGTGGGCTTTAATCTTTTTGCCAAAGCCTGGACTTGGGACTGGAGTAGTGGAAAGAATAGCTGTGAAATTAAAGTGGTAAAACAAGTGCAATTAGAATATAAAAGCAGCAGTGGAAGCCTTTTCTTTAACCCCCGATCATCTTCTCCATCTCAGTAGCAGTACCGTACATCCCTCCCAAAAATAAAAAAACAGGGCAAGAATTTACAAACCAGGAACCCTGTGTAAAACAAATTGTAACTCAGTCATTCAGAGTTCAGTAAGTCATGACTATAGTCACTGACTGTACTCCAAATGACTGGGTTGGTATTTACAAGGGATTCAATAATTCTTGCCCTGTTTTTTCGAGGAGCAATGTTGATGCTGCTTTGTTATTAAAAGAGACTGTGAAACAGCAGGTCCGATACATCAGGAAACAAAACAAACCAAATACACTGCTCTACTCCCAAGTGACTTATTTAAGCATTATACCAAGTACTGCTTTTTTTAAAATAATAAAAAAGAAGTAGTACTTGGTATAATCGTAGTAAGCCACTCGGGGATGTGGGTTATTGGGGGAATTACCATGGCTGGTGTGGATTTACTCACTCAGCTGCACCTCATGGGCAAACCACACTAGCCATGGTAATCCCCCAATAACCCACACCTGCTCATGGCTTATTGCTTAAAAAACTCCTGGGAGGACTTTCCTTGAAAGTGATGCACCATTGCCCCAGATCGGGTAAGGAGGATATGGACCAAGGAGGAGGTAAACAATAAATAGATAAATAAATAAATGTAACTAATGTGGTGACTCCGGTGTATGGAAGTCAGTCATTCTTGGAGTGGGGAGTCAGAAACCTGTTGTTGGTCAGACCAGACATCACAAACAAAGGCAGCCTGAAGATCAGTTTGACAGGCAGCAGACGGGACTTGGGGTTCCTTCTGGAAGCATTGGATAAGCAAACAAGGGATGACTTCTGCAGGTTTGGAGGTTTTATAGGGGTCCTATTGTTTTTAGGGTGAGGATATGGTACATGAATGCATGCTTATATGTGACATCACTGGAGCCAGGGATTTCACCACAGGAAAAGACCAACAAATCATCGCTGTTTCTCAGCAGGGTAATAATGCTTGGCAACAGCCAGGTGTGAAGTGTGGGGGGCTGGGGGTTCTATTGTTCAAGGAAACAGTGTGGGAATTCAGCAGTTTTTTGGCCTACGGGTGCTAATTTTGTGTGACGAGCTCTAAAGGCTGACAAAACCGATCATTCAGTTGAAGTTCCAGTGTGTTTTTCAAGTGACCAGCCCACCATGTTAACGTTTGTGCTTGTTTTGTTGGAAGTTGGTGCAGGAAGTAAGTGGTCAAGGCTGTAGACAGAAATAGTGCAGTGCTACAGTCGGTAGGAACAACATGGGTGTAGGGGGGACTAGAAGATGCCCTGGGGTGACATGGATCCTGTAGCGAGGTTATTCTAGCCTGGTTTCCATACCTATGGGCACCACTACTATTGATGCTACTGGGCAAGTGGTCTGTACTACTCCTGAGACCCATCCAACCCGGGCAGTGTTGTGCAATGCCAGATCCATAGGAATAAGACTGCAGTTATTGCAGATCTTGTGGAGTCTGTGGATCTGGCTTGCATTACAGAGACCTGGCTGGATGAAAATGCTGGTCCAATTTTGGAGGCAGCAGTTCCAGATGGGTATTAGGTGTTACACTGCCCCACATTGGACCGGGGTGGGGTTGCAGTCTGTTTTAAGACTGAACTGGGCCTCACAAGTGTACCAGTTGAGGGGGCTGAGTCCTTTCAATGTACCGTAGTGGCAGGTGTGGGGTGTAGAATTGTTTTCATTTACCGTCCACCAGGTGATGGGAAATATTTTCTACAGGAAGTAGCAGATTTCATCATTGACATGGCATTTGAGTCACTCAGGCTGATGGTCCTGGGTGACTTCAATGCCTGGGTCAATGATGAACTCTTGCAGTTTGGACAACACTTCCTCCAATTAATGACATCTTTGGGCCTCATGCAAGTGGTTACTTCTGCCACTCATAAGAGTGGTCACTCTTTGGACTTGGTTTTCCTCCTGGGGATTGAGGCCTCTGACGTGGAGGTGGAACCCATCAGTTGGTCTGATCATTACACTGTGGGGTTCAGTTTTTGCACCTCCCCTTGAAGGCCTACCCCTGTGGAGATGGTTTGGTACCATTCTTTATGAGATGTTAGCTCTATGGGCTTGGCAGCAGTACTTGACCTATAGGAGTTTTCCGGAGTAAGCGATGATCTTGATTGCTTGGTGGTGGCTTATAATAGGGTCATCTCCTCGGCTCTTGATCAAATTTCTCCTGGCCGTGTTCATCCTATCCCCCTTTGACCTTAGTCTCCATGGTTCAATGGGACTTTAAGGGAGCTCCGGTGACAAGGACGCAGGTTAGAGTGTCGTTAGCAGAGAACTGCCCTTGATGCCAACAATCTTAGACTAATGGAACATTATCAATTCTATCATTATGCAATCTCTCATAAGAAGGCAGAGTTCCTGTCCGGGGAGATTGTGGCTGCTCAGAACTGACCAGCTCAGCTTTTTCAAACTGTGGACAGACTGTGCAACCCAGTCTGTCTTCAGCTTCGGAAAACTTTTTCACAAATAGAGTGTGATGAGCTTGCTCGCTTCTTTGCAGATAAGGTGTCTGACATTAGGGCAGAGTTCCAGCCAGCTTCCTCTATGGGAGAAGCTATTGATTGGCATTTGGCTGCATCCTCCAGTCATTCCTGGAGTTCCTTTGACTGGTCTAAGTTCATTGATGTCATGAGGATTGTCCATAGTATGCACCCTACTTGCTGTAGTTTGGATCCGGGCCCGAACTCTATGATAAAGGGTTGTCTTGATATCATTGGCCCTGCCCTAGCACAGATAGTCTGGTGCTCCTTGGATAAGGGTGAGTTTCCTAGCTCCCTGAAGGAGGCGGTGGTGACACCCATCCTGAAGAAAACTTCCTTGGACCCAGGCTGCTTTGCTAACTACTGGCCGATCTCTAATATTCCCTTTGTTGAGAAAATTATTGAGAAAGTAGTAGCTGCATAACTGGAAAACCATTTAACCATCCATGACATCTATGAACTGCTTCAGTATGGTTTTCATAAGAGGCATAGTACCGAGACTGCGCTGGTTTGGATATTCAATGATCTCGTGATGGATAGAGATCAGAAGAATCATTCCATTCTCATTCTTCTTGTTGTCTCATCAGCCTTTGACACTGTGGACCATGGGGTACTTCTTGGGTGCCTGGAGTTCATCTGTGGCCTGTCGGGTACAGGCCTCAGATGGTTTCGATCTTTTCTCACTGATAGAACTCAGAGAGTGGTATCGGGGATAAATTCTTTCTGCCCAGTCTCTCTGTCATGTGGGGTTCCTCAGGGCTCGGTGTTGTCCTCCATGTTGTTCGCAGTGTATATGCTGTCCCTTGGAGACATTGTAAGAAGGTATGGGCTGAGGTTTTACTGCTATGCAGATGATACCCAGCTCTACCTATCTTTTGCACCCGACTAAGATAGAACGCTCTCAATCTTTAATAGCTGCCTCACTGAAATCCAGTGCTGGATGAATTCAAGCTGACTCAAGTTGAACTCGGAAAAGATGGAAGTAATGGTGGTGGACCCGGGTCGCAGGGTAGAGGGTGTGGGAGTTGGTCTTCCGTTAGGTTTATTTCTGGGAGGTGTCCAGCTTCTATCCTCTGAATGGGTGCGGAACCGGGGGGATGATTTTTGACAGTGAGCTGACACTTCATTCACAAGTGTCAGCAGTTGTCAAACTTTCCTTTTACCATCTCAGAAACATCTCCAGGATTAAGCACCATGTTCCACCTGCAGATTTGCCAACGTTGGTCCACGCCTTTGTGTCCTCACACCTTGATTATTGCAACTGTCTGTATCTAGGGCTTTCTGAGGTTGATATCCGCTGCTTGCAGCTGGTGCAGAACGCTGTGGCCTGGTTATTGACAGGTACTTCTCATGCCTGTCATATTTCACCGGTGCAGCATGATCTGCACTGGCTGCCAATTCAGTGGCAGATCACCTTTAAAGTTGGTCTTTTGACTTATAAAGCCCTACTGCCCTAAGCGATCTCTCCACTCAGTGGATGAGGGGTTGCTAGAGATTCTGAGGGTTTCTTTGAAATCTTCGGGTGCTATAGCATTTCTGTATGCTGCTCTGACCCTCTGGAATTCTCTACCCCGTCCGCTTCATCAGTGTGCATCCATGGAGGAATTTAAAAATGCCCTGAAGACCTATCTTTGGTCAGATATTTATTTTAATTAATACTGTGATTTTAGGAGCTCAGATTATTATGTATCAGTTTTTATTTAATATGTTGTCAGATATTGTAACTTGCCTTAATTTTAGAAAGGCACGATACAAATAAAGTTTTATTATTATTATTACTGCTTCACAGACACGGAGGTGACTGTGACGCAATCCAACATGTTCATGTGGAAGGCATGTGGCGTCCTTTTTTTCAGTGATCATAAAATAACTGCAGGGCTTCACTCACTGCAGCCCTAAAAAGGACTTTTTTATTTCAGCTTAAATGAAAGACTTATAAATGCTTCTTTTTTTGGTTTGTTTTTTATAATTTTGGTACATAATGAATGATTTTTATTCAAATATCCGTTATGAATCCTTGGGCTACCTCCCCAGTTTCCATGTTCACAGCCCTGCAGAAAAGAAATGATCTATCTTATGTGCTAGCTGTGGTGTGGTAGTACACAAAGCATGATATATGCTCACAACATCGAGATTTCATCTGTTAACCAAAATGAAATAGGAAGAAATCAAATTACAGTATTGCTGTATATGAAGATGTACATGTTGAGTCTACAACACTTGAGACCAAGGATGAGTATTACTTGTCTCTCCTTCCAGTAATTTAAATGCTGAACTATCAGTCAGGTTTTGAATAGATAAAGCAAAATACCTATGTTGTAAGCTGCAAATTTTCCAATTTTTGGAAGGTTATCCATTCCATTTTCTCCTCTCAGACTCAGTTTCCCCATCCCACTCTACTGATTTGTGACTCAATTATCTCTGACCCTTCTGCTGTTGCTAAGTCTTTTACTTTCTACTTTACTACATGCACCCTTTCTCTCATCCTTTTCTCTACCACCCCTTCTTTCGTCACACTGCCTTCTTCTTCTCCTTCTTTTTCTTTCTCTCCTATCACTCCTGCTGTTTTCCTAAAGACCCTGCTTTACCTAAATCCACTAAAGGGCGGTAGTCCTGATGGTCTTGACTAGAGGTGGGTGAAGTGACAAAAATTTACACTATGAAGTTATTCATGGAGTGTTGAGAAATCTGCAATGTAATCCGTAATGTGAAGCGGAGTACTTTGCATCAAATGAGGAACATGAAGTCCATTTAAACCAATAACTTTGCATTACTCCTCCTTCCCCCAACCATTTCTTCTCCAATTTTAATGTGAAGTACATAAAAAACAATGTACTTTGCATCACTTCACCTTGTAATTGAGCTCCAAGGCAAATTTTGCAGTGATTCATGGATTGCAGGTCACATGGGCTCTAGATTATTCTGCATAGCCTCAGTTCTGTCGGTGTAGTGTATGTGTAGTGGTAGACTAGTTGGAGACAGTTTGTTGTCTGAGCTCTGTGACTGAAACCCTATAGAAGCTGTTATAAAATCCTTTTTGAGCCATTCCTTTGGCTTAAAACATAGTTCTTTGATTGTAGGAACCCCTTCTGTACTCATAGCATCAAGTGTTTATTGTTTGTGTGTGGATTTTGAATGTTAATTCTGAACATTCAGTCTGTGTACTGAGAGACAGTTGAAGTGTGCTTTGGGGAGGGGCATATCTGTGTGGTGTAGGTAGATTTAGATTAACTGTCTGAGAGAAAAAGGCAGTCTTTTTGTTTTGGTTATGTATTTGCTGTGTAACTGTGTTAATGTACACACAGTAATATTTTCAGTAATTCTTGACATTTTTTTGCTGAATTGTGCATTGCAGCAGTGCATTATTGCAGTTTGTTGAAAAAATCTGGTTATATTACTGAAGTTTTCAATTTGACATGCATTATTTGCAGTGTGTGTGAGTGTGTGAATGTGTGTGTGACATGTGCCATCAAATCACAGTTCACAGACACCTTTTATTGTGCCACAGAATAATTGCAGCAGTGTGAACCTGCTAGCCACTGCAGCTGTGTGACATGGTACTGCTCTGTGGTCGGGACTGTGGTATATTGATTTTGTACTGTTACTGCAGTGCATTGCCCCCCAACTGGCAAAAAGTCTTCTTTTCCATATTGGATTTGGAATGTGACTGTTGCAAGCAGCAGTGGTTAATGTGTTGTTGTGACTTTGTGTCTAAATCTTTTTCTTGATTGTGCAGTGCAGTCTAATCTGCCTGTGCCTGCCTTTGCATCTGCTTAGTTTGCAGTCTACATCTGCAAACCACTGTTGCTGTTTTGGGCTTCACACATCACATCCACCGGGCCAGAGTGAAAGTTCTGAAATTTAAATAGATTTAAGATGTTTTTGGTGATCCCCAAAATGCCAGCAAAGAGACATGCAAGCAAAGCTGTTTCTGGCCATGGCACTGCTGCCAGGGGTAAGAGTATCTGTGAGCATGGTAATACACAGAAGTGCATAGCTGATCTGAGGAAAGGGATTTCTCCATCAATGATTTTTACAGCACAATCTGTAGCTTCACTTATAGTTGGCGGAGATGATGATATCTCAGCTGGTGGTGTTAGTGCAGTTTCTGCTGGCATGAGTATTGCTGCCTCAGGTTCCACTTCTGACCATTTAACCATGTCACAAAATGTAGTTGAGTCTAAAGCAGTGAGTGACAGTGTAGATGATGTCATATTCCCCATCCCCAGTAACATCCCCATGGTAGTTGAACATGATTCTGATCATGGTGACGATAAGGCACAAATGTCACACTTCTTTCACTGTGGGGAAGGTCATGCCTTTGCCATCCAATGTTTCACAGTGTGGTGTAAAAATATTGGATGATGATGATGATGATGCTGTTGCTGTGGTTGCAATATGTAGTCCACATGACACCATCCAAGCAGAAAATGTGGATGAGGATGATGTTCATGAATATGATGATGATGTCAGTGACCCTGTTGGGAACTGCAGAAAAAGAAAGTCAAGGTGGCTGTGTCTCGGTCTGCTGGTGTTAAATCCCCCCCGTCCTGAAAAAAGTTGTGATTTAGTGGTTTCAGTTGATGTTGATGATGATGATGATGACCCAGTAATAATCATAAATAGCCGTAGTAGTCAATTGCAGTCCAAGTGTGTCCCACCAGAAAAATCATGTAGCACACCCCCAATTTAAGGGCTTAAAAAAACAGAGTCCAATAAGCAGCATCAGGGACATGTTAAAAGTAGGGGATCACAATTCCATGTTTGGAATTTTTTTGTCCAAGATACAAACAATGAGTCAGTTGCTATCTGCCAGCTTTGCCATGTGCATGTGAGTTGAGGTAAAAAGGGGAGCCATCTTGGCATGGGGGGCAGCATTCACATCTTAAGAACAGGCACATGGAACCAGATGGCAGCTAATGCCATAGTGGGGTGTTCACCCTCATCATGAACCTTAATGAGCATGATATCCTCTTCCATGATTGTAAGAGCAAGTTTGAATGTCTGCAGTAATGATGAAATAACAGCACAGGATTACTACAGGCATGATGAGGTGGAGGATAATGATTCTGAAATCTTGTCAAGTGGTGGTCAGAGTAACAGTGGTGGTGGTTGTCAATGCAGTACATCTAGTGCAAGTGGTACATCAACCCCTGTGCATAAATCTGGGAAAATAACTTCATTTGTGGATATGTCACCTGTGCAGCCCTCTTCATCACATGTTCACCCCCCCATCCATTCGCAGAACAGAGCCATTTGTCATACCTCGTGCAAAATGTGTAAGTCAGCCCACATTGCAGAGTGTTTTTGCCAGTAACCTAAAGTACCCACCCAATCATGCAGTGTCATGTGAACTTAATGCTGCTGTAGCTGAAATGCTGGCAATTGATCTTTTGCCCATCTTCTTCATGGAGAATTCTGGATTCCAGCGGTTTGTGGCACGCACCTGTCTGAAATGGAAAGTCCCATCCAGGACATACTTTTCCACCCATGTTGTCCCTGAGTTGTACCGTACTGTGACTGACTCTGTAAGACATGCCCTTCAACATTCCTCCTCTCCATTCATCCATTTATGCATGGATATGTGGACAAGTGGCAAAACAGCAGAGAATTCATATTTGTGTATAACTTCACATTGGGCACAGGTGCCAGGGATTGTTTGTGTTGGTGGTAGTGGGAATAATCAGTGTAGTAAGGTGGACTGTCATGGTAGCAATCTTCCTGGAATTCTACAGCATGCAATGCTTGCTATGCACAGTGTGACCTGTTCACACACTACTGAAAACATGCTGGACTTGCTGCTGACTGAAAGTGATGAGTGTTTGAACCCCCATCCCTGACAGCAGGGTTTACAGCAAGTGACAATGGGACAAATGTGGTTAAATGCATCACAAATTATGGCTTTGTTCGGGTTCCATGCATGGCCCGCTGTTTACATTTTGTGGTGCAGGAGTTTCTACAACACCATGATATAAAGGAAATGCTGACAGTTGCATGTCATATCTGTTCTGACTTTTCACACTCTGCAAAGGCCAGTGACCAGCTTCGGCAGTTGCAGATCTAAAACAGCCTATTGCAGCACCGCCTCTAACTAGAAGTTGTCACCCACTGGAACTTCACTTTATACATGTCAGAGAGGTTGTATGAACAATACAAACCCATCTCAGAATATCTTGTCATGCACACTAGCAGTGACACCTCCAGGGCTTCCATGTCTCTTACGATTGAACAGTGAAGCCTCGTGGACTCTGTAATAACAATTCTGAGGCCTTTTGAACATGACACACATTCAGTGAATGGCAAGTCTGTCTCCATTATCCAATCAATTCCACTACTGCAGGTGTTGAGGCAGACATTGCTGAATCTACAGCATTGCCTTGATGGTTCCGGAGACTGAACTAGCAGTGTGTTGCTGAAAGACATGCTGACACTATTCGAGTGCAATCAGCACATCTTGAGCATTCAGCAGACTAATGACTTTGCAATAGCAACAATGCTGGACCCATGATACAAACGTGGAATTGCCTCACTACTGGAGAGAGGGTCTGAACAGGTAAAAAATGTCAGTGGGCAACTGGTGCGCTTGGTTCATGGAGCACAGAAATCATGAGCCAAGCTCAACAAACCTCAGTAGTATCAAGTGCATCCTGTAAGGGGGCTGCAGTTCCAGGTAGTCTGTCATCAAAAGCAATTGTCAATAACTACTTTGTGGTGCTTTGTGCCAAGTCAGGATTTGTGACATAAATGATTCCCTGGTAACAGGATAATGCATCAACCACTGGACTTCATACTGCACAGTGAATGGTTGACTCATATTTGGCTGAAAACAGGCATCTGTTCATAACTGATGATCCTCTTTTATACTGGAGTGGAAAGGTCAGTGAATGGCCAGAGCAGACCTCAGTGGCACTGAAGTACCTGACATGCTCAGCCTCCAGTGTAAGTATCGATAGGGTATTCAGTTCAGTGGGTGCAATAGCTCAGGATCATCATACAAATCTCTTTCCTGCAAATGTCAGCTCAATGACATTCATAAAAATGAATGAGGGATATGTACCAACTTAAAATACAACCTCAGTATTAGTACCCCGGCATGGTCATAGTTGTGCCAATGTTGTAGAAATTCATTTTTTCGAAACAGTGTAAATCCAACTGACGAGTCATATGAAGTAGGTGACATGACAGGTACGTCACCTAATACATTTGTCATGCACATCACACACTGCATTGCTGCAGCAGCCATGCCAGCATGAACAAAGTTTAATCCAGGTCATGAATTCACAATCATAAGATGTGTTTTTAATGTAACTTGAGTTAAGACATAATTAGGGACAGTGGCACAGTGTATGGGTTACAGGTACATAATTAGTGATTGTGATGATGATTTTGTCTTTATGTGGCTTTGGCTTAGTGATACAGCTTGTTATCTGTTAATCAGCACATATGACAGGATGGAATAGCCACACTTTAAACATAATGTGTTACTGCAATCAAGTACTAATAACTCATTCTTCGTCTCTTTTAGGAGGAAACTTTTTGATGCTGTGTGCTTACATTATTGCTTTCTCTAAATAACAAGTTCAACATCATATTCCCCCTGGGCTGGCAGACGTGATGCAGCAAGTGGTATGAATCCATGACCATGACCATCAGTACTGGACTGGAGGAGAATGCAGATAAAAACCTGTGAAGAATTTACCAAGCAATAAACTGACCACTAATGAAACTTGCTTGAAATTGAAATGCTCCCCTCCACAATATACTTACATTCACTGGCTTGACAATATTTCAACACCACAATTCTCTATCAAGCACAGAAATGCACAAACTAAGTGCAACTATGTGACCTGTGACACAAAACCAAACAATGATTACATATATATATCTATATCTATCTATATATCTATATAAAAAAAATATATATATATATATATATATATATATATACATATACACATATATATACACATACATATGTCACACAGTTACGGTCAGTATCTGTGAAAAACAATGATGGTGCCAGGCAGGTACATTAATAAACTTTCCAAGGGTAGTATTAGTGTACACACAAAGGGCATCCTTCCTGTTGGGGTCAGTGCAGCCCACTTTAGGCAACCAACAGTGTTCTCAGTCTCATCATCTTGGACGGTAAACTCAATGGTCAGGTTATCCTTCTTGCACACCATTTGGCAAGACACTGTGCATCATCCCATCACAGTCAGGTCAACTGCAGCATTACATGTAATTTCAACAGCAGCAGCAGCAGGGCATTTAGTTCTTATTGGAGTGTGGAGTGTGGAGAATTTGCATTTCTTGTTATGCTCTCATTTCACTTCGTCAGCACTGGGGAAGTTTCTGGACACAAGACAGTAGCATTTTGGGGATGCACATTAATTCGGAAGCACCAAGATATCTCGTCGGCGAGAATGCTGACCTCCCCCACAGTGACGGCACAATACCGATGCAGGTATTGTGCTGCCTCTTCCATCACTGTTTTCTGTGGGGGCTGTGCCCCCACACCCCCCTTGTGGGGTGCTCTGCCCCCCACACCCCCTGGACTCTAGGATTCCAACTCCAGGTCAGAACTGTTTTGGGGAGGGGTGGAACACTGAGGGACAGCAAAACACAGAAAAAGGACCATTACCGCAAATGTCGCTGTAATGGTCTTTTATCTGTGTTTCGCCGTCAGGGTGTCGACCACAAGGGGTTTTATGCATTAATTCTGGTGACTGTGTGAGTACTGCGCATGTGACTGAGTGTACCATTAATTCTGGGAAACTTTGCATTTCTTGTTATGCTCTCATTTCACTTTGTCAACACTGGGGAATTTTCTGGACACAAGACAGTAGCATTTTGTGGATGCACATTAATTCTGCTGACCGTGTGTGAGCACATATAATGTCATAATGTCTCTTTCCAAAAATAAAGATTTTTGGAGCCTCAGTAATGTTTACTTTCTGTCATGGTATTGTGAAGTGTTGTCAAAAAGCAGGACTGAGCACTTCAATTATACTCTGCTAAACTGCATGTGTGCAGTCAGTGTACTTTCCTGTGTGTGCAGACACTGTCCAGCTTCTTGCAAACATATATTTGCTGACTTGTTCCAGTGTTTATGGTATACAGAATAAAGATAAGAATATATAACATATATTTTATTTGTACCATTATCATCAGCAGACAAAGTCATATAATATGTGTTCAGAGGTCTCGAGGCAGTGTGCACCTCAGTCACAGTGCACACATGACGTTTAGGAGATCACAGCACAAAAAACTCCTGCTTTTCAACAAACCATACCCTACAGTTCACTGCCACCACACTGTGCTACCACATTTCTTCTTTGCATTTCTTGTTCTGGACTAAGTGATGTCTTTCTAGTTTAGACCAGCAGTGGCAGTTTTACAGCAAGTTGCTGTACACCATAACACAACGACACAGCACCAGTGGTAGCACAGTGTGGTGTCAGTGGACTGGACCTGTTATACTGTAGAACCAGAATATACCACAGTCAATTAATAATCTCTATAACTGCTCTGTACCTTTAATGTACAACATTAAGTTGACAGCAGTGTTTCTATGATGTTAGTGCCACGTGGCATATGGTGTAAGTGTTTTCAGTGTTTTCGTCTACTTTATAAGAATAAAAGACACTGAATGATTTAGTACTACATGTGAAAATAAGATTTATTTGTGAATTAGTGGCTAATATCCCCCTAAAAAGCACTTAGACACTGCTTCATTTTGCTACTGTGTTTCAACGTTTCGGCATTTCGGCATCAGTGCTCACTCAGCTCACAGTCATCAACATCGTCTGTAAGAATCGCTTCTGAAAATACACAAAACAAACAAGTAAGCAAACATGTCCTGTATTCTTCTGCATGGACTGGGGGTCAGGAGTACTCTTCAGTTTAACAAGATAGTCAGGCTTAAATGTTCTAACAGTACTTTCATTAATCTTATTTGTATATTTACACTTGTAAAAGCATACTGTGTTCATCACCCCATGCTCACATGAGTACTGTCCAATCTCAAATTGGACTTTGGGTTCATACACTTTGTACTGCACCTTTTTCTTTTTCACAGGAGGGGAGGCTGCAACAGACGACAACTCATCTGTGACAGCTTCAGCCATTAATCTACAAATACCAGCTGTCACACTCAGGACATCTGCATCAATGTCCACTGCCTGCAGAGCCAAAAAATCCTTCTTAACTGCCTTTCAGGGTGGAGTGTTAAGCCAATGGACAGGCGACATCGTAGCAAGAGAAACAGGTTGAGGCATGGCCATTCTTATTTAACCGAATTTAGCCAATGACAGAGCGCGATATAAGTTTTACGCGATGACGCTCACAATCACTGATTTGCGATATAAACTTTACATGGATATTTATAGTTATACAGTACATTTTGACTTTATAATGTTGATACACCATAAAATATTTGGGGTGCCTCAGCAATGTTTCATGTCTGTTGGGTACGGTTTGCTGAAAAGCAGGATTTTTTGTGCTATGATCTCCTAAAAGTCAAGTGTGCACTGTGATTGAGGTGCACACTGTCCCGAGACCTCTGAAAACATATTATATGACTTTTTATGCTGTTGATGATGGTAAAAATACAATATACATTATGGGCTGGATATTCAAACTGCACCATTCATAGGTGCAAGCCCTTGAGCTGCGCAAAATAGTTGCGCAGGGGTGTGTCCTGGGCGATATTCAAAGGAGTTGCGCTGAGCAACTCCTTTGAATTCACCCCAACCACAACCACTGTGCATGGCGCAGTGGAACTTGCGCCACCGCAAGTTGACAGAGTGGAGCATTCAACTTGCGGTGGCGCAGACCATTGCACCATCGAAAATCACGATATTCAAAGGTGACATGCAATGGGGCTACAATTCATGCAAGTCACAGGGGGACCATTTGCATGTGATTAGTCCCCACCTGCATGCCATTAGCATGTAGGTGCACCGATCCCGAGGACTTGCACCTGGCCCTGCCAGGCAGCAGCAGTCGGGACGACATCCCCTGCAGCCGATCGCGGGCATAGTGCCTCTCCCCACCAGCCCGATCGCGGGCATCAATGTGCCCTCCTCCTCCGACATATCTCGTGGTCCAGTGACCGAATGGACGATTGGCGGTGTGGCATTTCCCTGACCCTTTCCACGTCTCTGGGGTCCAGTGATCGAATGCCGATCTATGCATGTGATAAACCACCACCCCGCCAGGGTTATGTCCCTACTCCACCTATTAGTTTCCCTCCTGCGCCCGCACAGGGCGGCAGCACTACCGCCTGCCACCAGCAGCCAGCCGACCGATCGCCAGGTACAGACGCCAGAGCAACTGTCGGGCGCAGTAGCTTCATATCGAAGATGACAGTTCAGACGGTGAATGAACAATCATTCACAAATCTGGATCATGCGGCGAAGGCTGCACACCCATTGGCTCTTGCCTGCACCAATGGGTGCAGCACCTCACCGGGCAGTCAGTCGGCGGCAGCGGGTGGCAGGTGGTGGATGCTGCCACCCGCCAGCTGCCGGGGAGCGGGGTGGTGGGACTTCGTGGTGGGTGGGTGGGGACACTAGCCACCCCACGCTCGGGGGTGGTTTATCACACATACCACCCGCTTATCAGGCATTTTGGTCCACTGGACCACCATGGATGTACGGAGGGGGTGGGAATTATTATACATACCACCCGCGATCGGGCATTCTCGTCCACTGGACCACCATGGATGTGTGAGGGGGGGAATTATTATACATACCGCCTGTGATCGGGCATTTCGGTCCACTGACCACCAGGGATATGAACGGGAGGAGGGGGAGCCACATTGATGCCCGCGATTGGGCTGGTGGGGGGAGTACACTATGTCTGTGATCGGGCTGCAGGGGGGGCACAGGGACTGGGTTGGGGGCCAGACACAGGTGGAAGCTGCTGTGTTGTGCCCTGCAATACAGCAGCTCACCTGTGGGTGGCCCTTGACTTAAGCCTTTTTTTTTTTGGCTCAAAGTCCTGCAGGCGCAGGTTGGGGGTTGCACCTGCACAACTCTGCACAGCCCGGCTGAATATCGGGCTGTGCAGTTTATGCATGGTTCCTCCCCCTCCAGTTCAGCATGCATTCATTTGCATTGCGCTGTTGCTCAGCATGTTTTCTGTGGTGCAACTGCCTCCTGCTGAATATCGCAGAATGGAGCAAGTTTGGACTTGCGCAGGCGCAACCCTATTGTGCATGGCGCAACCCTTTTGAATATCTGGCCCTATATATTTTTATCTTTATTCTTTATACCATAAATGCTGCCACAAGTCAGCATATATATGTTTGCAAGAAGTAAGTAAGTAAGTAAAAATGTATTTATAAGTGCTTTTCAGAAACCAAAGCATTGTACAATAATTACATTAAATAATAAACAAATATTAATAAGAAAATCAATCTTTAAACGCTTTTAAAAACAAAAAGGTTTTTAGCTCTGATTTAAAACTCTCCACAGTCAGGCAGCTTTGTATCCGGCGAGGTAGAGAATTCCACAGGGTGGGGGCAGTGTAAGAAAATGCATGTGCCCCAGATGTCTTTAAACAAACCCTAGGAATCTCGAGCAATCCCTCGTCAGCAGATCAGAGTGAGTGAGAGGGACAGTAGGGAGTAAGGAGATCTTGCAGATACTGCGGTCCCTGTTCATGTAGGACTTTACAGGTCAGTAACCTGACCTTAAAGGTGATCCTCCACTGAACCGGCAGCCAGTGCAGTCCGCACAGCACAGCCATAATATGACTATTTCTAGATGTCCCAGTCAAAAGCCTGGCTGCTGCATTCTGTACCAGCTGCAAGCAGTGGATACCAACCCCTGGAAGCCCTAGGTACAAGGCATTGCAGTAGTCAAGGCGAGAGGTCACAAAGGCTTGGACAAAAGTAGGAAGGTCAGCCAGAGGAACCAGGTGTTTCACCCGAGTGATATTTCTAAGATGGTAAAATGAGGATTTGACAACAGCCGACACCTGAGATTTTATGGTCAGGCCGTCATCTATAATAACACCCAGATTACATACCTGGTCTGAGGTTGAGAGTTGGACACCATCGAGCCATATGCCCAATGGAGTCCCAGCCCTACAACCCACCTCAAAGTGACCAGGGTCCACAGCCGACACCTCAGTCTTATCTGAGTCTAACTTCAGCTAGCTGGTACTCATCCAATCTTTGATTTTGGATAGACAGTTGTTAAGCACAGAGATCGCATCCTCCTGTCCGGGATTGAAGGACAGATACAACTGGGTATCATCTGCATAGCAGTGAAAACCCAAATTGTATCGCCTAATAATGTCTCCCAATCGCAGCATATATACGGCAAACAACATGGGTGCCAAAATGGAGCCCTGCGGCACCCCACAGGATAGGGAGATGGCATCAGAGGAATAAATTCCAGTGGCAACCCTCTGCCTCCGACCCATGAGGAAGGATTGAAACCAATGTAGAACTGTGCCAGTCAGTCCACAATAAAGCCGCAGGCGCTCCAAAAGCACACCATGGTCCACAGTATCAAATGCTGCAGAGAGATCAAGAAGGATTAGAATAGCATGAGCCTTTCGATCTCTTGCAATCAGAAGATCATTTAAAACCCGGACAGGGGTGGTTTCGGTGCTATGTCTTTTCCTAAATCCTGATTAAAGAGTTTCATAGACATTGTGATTTATAAGTTGGTCATCCAGTTGTAGTGCAACCACCTTTTCAATAACCTTACCCACAAAGGGCAGGTTAGAGATAGGTCTGTAGTTAGCTAAGCAGTCTGGATTCAATGAAAGCTTTTTTAAGAGTGGTTGAATGACCACCTTCTTTAGGGGGCCAGGAAAGATCCCCTGCTCCAAAGATTTCCAGACAATTTTAGCAAGGATCGGACAGATACTGTAGTATCTACACAACCTAATAATAATGACGTAGGGCCCGGATCCAAACTACAGCTGGTTGGTCGGACAATCTGGACAATCCTCACAATATCCATGAGCTCCAGCCTACAAAATCCAGACCAGGTAACAGAGGTGTTTGCTTCCTCACACCAATCACCACAAACCCTTAAAGAGGGAGCTTGGCCGATACTCGACCTGATGTTGACAATCTTATCTGTGAAGAACCGAGCAAGCTCATCACATTTTTTTTGTGACAAATCTCTTCCAGACTGCAGACAGAGTGGATTGCACAGTCTGTCGACAGTCTGAAAGCGTTGAACTGGTTGGTTCTGTGCAGCAGCAATCTCCCTGGACTGGAATTCTGCCTTCTTACTGGTGATTGCTGATTGATAGGAACCATAATGGTCCATCAACCTAAGTTTGTCTGCATCAAGGCTGGATTTCCACTAAGCCATCTCTAGCCTTCACCCTGCTCTCCTCAATTCCTTTAAAGACTCATCAAACCATAGAGTGTTTGGGCGCTGAGTGAGTGGGCAAACACGGACAGGAGCAACTAGGTCCAGGGCCTCACTCACTGCCTTATTATAGGCAAGAACGAGGTCCCCTGGACCTATGCACTCACTGGAAATACTTGATAGATCCAGTACTGCCAGTAGACCCTCTGGGGTAACTCCCCTTAAAGGGTGATACTGGACCATCTCCATAGAGGCAGGTCTATTTGGGGGTGCCCCAAAGCTGAATCTTATGGTACGATGGTCTGTCCATGCACTCGGTTCCACCCCCAAATGCGTGACCTCCAAATCCAGTAGAAATACCAGATCTAATGAGTGACCCACTATATGGGTAGCAGAGGTAACTACCTGTGAGAGGCCCAACATAGTCATAAGTTGGAGGAGATTCTTTCCAAAAAGCGAGAGTTCATCGTCGACCCAAGCATTTAAGTCACCCAGTATTAACCATCGGGGTGACTCCATTGCCATGTCAACAATGAAGTCCGTAAACTCCTTCAGGAATTCTCCACCATCACCGGGTGGACGATAGATGAGGAGAATCCTGAACTCTGCACCTGCTCCCAGGATACACTAAAAGGAACGAGTGCTATCCACTGGAACATCCACAAGACTCAACTCCATTTTTAAAAAGATGGCTGCTCCCCTGCCTCTACAATCCAATCTCGGGTGGTGTATCACCGAGAACCCAGCTGGAGCAGCAAAAGCTAGTATTGGACCTGCATTCTCATTAAGCCAGGTCACAGTGATACATGCCAGGTCAGATGTTGCAACAAGTTCTGCAATAATAGCAGTCTTGTTCCTGATAGACCTGGCATTACATAACACCGCCCGAGTTGGATGAGTTTTCAGGGAGGAGTGCAGTACCTGCCCACAGTCTGCGGTGCTCTTTTGTATGGGAATCAGGCAGGGAGGACTCCTCTCCTGATCCCATTTTGCCCCAGGGCTTCTCCTAGTCCCAACTATCCCTATCTGATCACTCCTTTCCATTCTCCCACTCAGACCAGCCCCCCCACCCCTGAAGTGCCTTCTCATTATCCCCAGTGCACGACACTTAATAAAAACATCGGTAGGTAAATGGGGCAATGAAAGGCAGAGGCTCTAGCAGAGTGGGAGAATAGCCTGACCGCTTGTAAGCCCTCCCAACACATCTTAAAACAATCAATAAAATCCAACAAAACAAACTAACTCACTTTCAACCCAACCCAAATAAATAACCCTCAAATAACAAGTAAATAATAATAATAACAAGACTATAAAAATATAATAAATGCACAAATTAATAAATATTAACTTCTTCTAACCCACCCCAACAAATGCAAATTAAAAGTAGAAATCACTAAAAATATAAATCATAAACTTAACACCAGAGTCCAAATCAAATAAGTCTGAAGTGGATAACAAGTTTTGAAGCTGTAAAAAACTAATAAATAAAGTAATTTCATACACTAACTCTCACAAAGCAGAGTAAGCTTAATACAACCAAAATCTCTCAGTCCCCAGACACTCTCACCACCTGGAGAAAGAGGATGTATTCAGTATAAAATAAAATATTAGTAAATCTTCAAAGCAGCCAATGTCTTTAAATTTTCAGACCCTCTCACAACCCAGGGGATCAAAGAAAAAAACAGGCAATCGAGCTGCCTTAAACCAAAGGAGTGTAAGTCAATGGATTAAAGTTTTAATCATAATCCATGGGCAGAAAGTCAGAGGAGCAGAGGAGCAAATCCAAAGTCAGTGGAACTGAAGGCTCAGAATCTGACAAAAAAAGGGGAAGAACCCTGAAAGCGATCACTCAACAGGCCGGATCCAGAGCAACAACCCCCAGAATCATGTCCACCCACCGGTAGACCCCTCCGCTGAGTCTGGAGAATACCGGCAACTCGCGCCCGCCCTTCAGCTGGCCCAAGGCCGGCATTGCCCACCCAGCCGAAAGCAACCACCCCAGGAAACTCCCCAAAAATCCACTGTCTCAGAGCATCCAATATCAGATCAGGGCAAACAATCCCCACGATGAGAAACAAACAGAAATAAATTCCAAACTTTTCAGATCTCACCACTCCACACCTAGTCAACAAGTTCATGTACTCCTCAAAGCTCCAATACCACTGTCAGTCTGCCTTATAATCCTTGTTTATTCTCAATTTACAATCCCTGTTCATGCTGGCAAAGTCCAAATAGGTTTCCTTTGCCAAAACCTGAAAACCGAAAGCTGCAGTCCGATTTAAGCTCAATCCAGCTACTAAAAACTTGTCCACAGTCCACAACCTTAGCCCATGACGCCACTTCTATTTAGGGTTAGAAGCAACCGTATCAAAATTTCCGATTTCAATTCAGTTCGATTCCGATTTGATTTGGTCCCCAGAACACAGAATGTTTTCCAAAGATAAATGAAAAACGAATAAAAGGTGCTAGGAGTGATCAATACCATTCACAAAGCTTAAACATAACAAGAAAATTAGCAAAGTGCAGTGTGAGTGGCTAGCCCAGCGTGGCCACCATCTTGTCCTTCCTGGGTCAGTAGCTAATTTGCTAGCCAAGAAGCTGGACAGTGTCTGCACACACAGGACATTACACTGCACACATGCAGTTTAGCATAGTATAATTGCACTGCTCAGTCCTGCTTTTTAACAAACACTCCACAACAGAAAGCAAACATTCCTGAGGAACCAAAAATATGTCAGGATAAACATTCTTAACTTGGAATATAACAGGCCAATAAGAAGTACACTGCACTATATGGACAGCTGCTGGTACACACTACATGCTCCAAAAGTGCAGGGCAACCACACAAAGCCACCACTCCGTATGACTACATGCCACAAAAAAATGTTCAGTGCTACTGCATCTTTATTGATGGCAAAGCAAGGCACACACAAATGACCACTGTGCTTTGCCACTTAAGCCTTCATTAGGAAGCACACCACTGAAGGCCTAACCTCCAAATGCAAGGATCATTACTGTGTGCCTTGTTTTGTCATAAATACAGTTGCAGTAGTAGTGAAAATATTTTAGTGGCATCTATTCATGTGGCGTTATAGCTTTCTGGTTTTGTTAAAGGAATAGTCAACACAGAATTAAAAAAAAACATGTTATGCAGAGCACTTTTGATTTGTATATAAAGTCCTAGTGTGTCTTTCCCTCTGTCTGCTATTGGAGTTCTTACTAAATTAGCTTGCTACTTTATGGTAGTTTATGACCCCTGTGGATCGCCTTCATGTCAGATATGTTTATTTCCTGTATCGGGCAGACAAAGCACCCTGTGTCATTTGACAGTGTGTAGCATAGCCCATAGCTTTACCATGTGCCCAACAGCAGAGCTCTGCAACCGTTGTTTTACAGTGAGACCAAGTGGCAACTGTTACACTTTAACATATATCTCAGCACTAGGTGAGTGGGGTTTTGTACAAAACTGCTAGTCAGTTACACAGCTCTGCTGTTGTGAACTGTGCATTTGCTAAATCAATGGACTATGCTGCTTCACTGTCACATGACACAGGGTGCATTGTTGGAGTGATAAACGCATAAACCAATTTAACATGAAGATACACAGGTAGTAAACTACCATAAAGCTCAAGGCTAATTTAGTAAAACTCCTAATAGCAGACAGAGGGAAGGACACACTAGTGGAGGGACTATACATGCAAATCAAGATGCTCTGCATAACATATGCTGTTTCAAATTGTGGTGGACCACTCTTTAAGTTTAAATAATGATGGCAGGGACAACCCATTTTAACTAAAACAAGAAAACCAAAACAGTGCACCACACTTAACGGAAGGGGGCAGGATACAAACTGTAACACATACAGAACAGAAGGAAAGAAAAAGTGTATAATTATAAAATACAGGGAGTGGTGGGGAATACATTTTATGATGCAAGGAGAGTAGGGGTCACATGGTGGAAGGAAAAAACTAGTGCGGAATCCTTGGTGGTCCAGCAGCAGATGGAACACGGCCATCATATGCAATTGATTGCCCTCTGTCTGATTCAACTGCTGCTCAACAGCACTCACTCTCTCATTTGAGGCATCTACAGCACTCCAGAGAACTGCAATGTTGGCCTGACTTACAGGCAGTTCTCCTGGGTCCAGATGTGCTGTGGTTGGTGGTGGTGGATGATGCTGCTGGAGCAGCAGGTGCTGCCATGGCCCTCCTCCTCTTAAGGACATGCATAGACACCCCTCTGCCACAGAAGGTCCAGCAGGAGCAGGCCTGGCCTGTTCTGTAGCAGCCTACCACTGCACCAAGTGGTGATTGATCATGTGGTGCACTGTCCTCCAGTCCCACGTGACTGCCCTGGGGGCCATGGTGCACCTCCACCCCACAAAAGTGGCACTTTACCAGGCTTTTGTCCCCCCACATAATCAAAGAACTTCCAAACTAGGGAGGTGTGTGGAGGACCAGGCACACATGGGGAGGGTGAGCAGATGCACAGGAAGCCTGGTGCTGAGGCTCCACACTTGGGGCTGGGGGTACAGGCACATCCTGCTCAGAAGCTGGTGCCAGTGGTGGTGGTGCCACTGCCTGAGAAGGTGGTGATGGTTATTCACTTGGTGCTGCAGCAGCTGCACCAACTCCTCCTGCTTCCAGGTGAGGCACAGGATTTGTCTCCGTCAATCGTGAACTGACAAATCCTCCCTGGCCATGCCTTGAACTGCTCCCACCCCAGACATTCCCTGCTTCATCTCGACTGCCCTCCCTCATTCTGACCGACACACACAGTCACACACAAGACACACACAACACAGGCACACACACAATCAGACACACACAAACAGCAACTAATAAAACTAAGAAAAAAATAAATTCACAAAACAAATTAAGTAACAAAATGGTCTACAATAAAACTCGAATGGATGTAGCTTTTAAAAAAGCTTTTGAAACTGCCTCCTAGATATCTTTCTCTCTCTCTTTTTCTAACTGTGCTGACTGCCTCTCTCTCTCTCTCCCTCTCTCTCTCGCTCTCTGCACAGGAGAAAGTCAAAGTATTTTCTAGCATGAGTCACTTCCTTCCTGCCTGGCAAAAGCATATGACTTACAGTACTGTAAGCCATGTGATGTGTGGAGGGGGGCTGCTAATAGACTTGCCACTCCACCTTACTTTGCATTAAGGTTGAATAACAATGCAAAGTAATAAATACAAGGCAAAGTGAGCCTTTCACAGTGGTCACTCCGCTTTGCAGAGCACCAACATGAACTGCCCACTTCAAGATGCACTTTGCCAGCAGAATTTAAATTTTCTGCATCTCTAGGCTCGACCCTAAACTTCTCCTTCATTCGGCACCTGCCATTGCTCTTCCCATTACCTTACTTCAATCTCCTTCTCCTCTGCTACTGTTTCGACATCTGGAATCATGCTATTGTCATCCCTATTCACAAAGGTGGTGATCCCACTTCTCCTGGTAACTTTCATCCACATTCACTCCTTCCTACCTTGGCTAAGTAGCAGGGATGCATTGTTCTATTTCTGCTTACTTTCTTGACATCTCTTCCTTTTTCACTCCCTTTCAGTCTAGTTTTAGGAAATTCCACTCCATTTCTACCTTCCTCCTTTGGCTCACTGATTACATGCTTACAGGTATGGATATAAGGACCGATGTCTTCAGCCATTTTTGTTGATCTTACTAAGGCTTTTGACACTGTGACACATCCCCTCCTACTAGACAAACTTAAAGCTGCTGGCCTTTTTGACTTTTCAGTCTGTTGGTTTTGTTCCTACCTTAAAGGCAGGTCTCAAGCTGTCTGTATAGGAAAATCCATTTCACCTTCACTTTCCATTAGCTCAGATGTCCCTCAACAATCTGTCCTGGGTCATTTTCTCTTTTCAGTATTCCTAAATTACCTACCCTCTGTCTGTTCATCTGCATGTATTCATATGTATACTGATGATATAGTTACTTTGGCATCTGGCTCCTCTCCCCGTGATCTTACCTCCTAACTTCAGTTGGATTTTTACAACATTCATCAAAGGTTCAAGGATAACCAACTGCCTCTTATTGCCTAAAATATAGTCTTAATGACTTTTGGTACCCATAAGAGGCTTGCCAAGCTTACTTCTCCCCTAATATTTAATGCCCTTGATGGTGCTAATATTGAGATGTCTCCTCCTTTAGTACCTCATGGTCTGCCTTGACTGACATCTTGATTTTTCTGTGCATATTGAGAATATTCACCAAAACTTCACCCTAAGCTTTGTGATTTGTACAGGAATAAAGCAAGTATACCACTCCCTGCCCAACAAGAAATTGTCCTAAAACGATCCTTCTTATTTTTGACTATGGTGACTTAGTCTACAATACCCTTAAATCCTCCTTGCAAGACTGGATCCTTTTTTCATTCTTTCTGCCATTTTTTTAGATTGTCCTCTTTTAATCACCACTGCTCTCTTTACTCACTGGTTTCTTCCTCTCTTGATGCTAGGCACCTTTCCCATTGTGTCTTTTTATCCAAATTCTGGTTCAGCACACTTCCTTCTTATCTCAAATCCTTCTTTCCCTCCTCCATCTTCCTCCTACCCTGCCACAACAATATTTTCCATTCTCTCTTCTCCTTCTAGAAAATCTATTATTGGAAAATCTGCCTTTTCTTGCTGCTTTCCAAAACTTTGGTCCTCCCTTCCCTTCTTAGTTGTTCTGCCTCATCTCCTTCCTCCATAAAGTCTCTTCTTTCTGACTTTTGTCATCCTACCTGTTTGTGACCCTTCCTATTTTCACCATTCTCTAGTCTTACTGTCTTCTTATAGTTTTGCTATTTTCCTTTCTGTATATATTAGCATGTGTGTTATTTTCTAGATGCCTCTGGTTACTATTCTGCTATAATATTTATTATTAGAAACATAGACTTTGATGGCAGATAAGGACCGCTTGGCCCACCTAGTCTGCCCGTTTCCCTACCTACAGGATAAGCTGCAGTTCCGAGTTAACCAACCGCCTATTTCTTCCTACCCCCTACAAGAATTGCCTTATGTCTGTCCCATGTATTCTTGAATTCTCCCACAGTTTTAGATCCCACAACTTCCTCAGGAAGGCTGTTCCATGCATCCACTGCTGCCTCTGTGAAAATTACCTCCTCACATTGCCCCTGAACTGCCCCCCTCTATTTTTAAATTGTGTCCCCTTGTTCTTTCATGTCTCTTTTTCTGAAAGCTGCTACCCTCTTGGACTTTGTTGATTCCACTGAGGTACTTAAACATTTCTATCATGTCCCCCCTCTCCCTTCTTTCCTCAAGGGTATACATATTAAGCTCTTTTTGTCTCTCCCTGTATGGCTTCTCTTGCAGATCCTGCACCATTCTAGTTGCCCTCCTCTGGACTGCCTCTATCCTGTATATCTCCTTGCAGAGATGGGGTCTCCAGAACTGGACCCAGTACTCCAGATGGGGTATCACCAACTGTCTGGAGAGAGGGATAACAACTTCCTGTTTTCTGATGGTGATGCCTCTCCCTATGCATCCCAGTATACTCCCAGCTCTCCCTACTGCCTTCTCACATTGCTTGCTAACCTTAAGGTCATCTGACATGATCACCCCCAGGTCCTTTTCCATTTTTGTTTTTGATACTACCTCCCCACTGTGTAATCTTCCCCAGGGTTTTTGTTTCCCATGTGCATTATTTTGTACTTCTTTGCATTGAATCCTAGCTGCCATACTTCCGACCATTCCTCCAACCTTGCCAAGTCCCTTCTCATCCTTTCCATGCCTACTTGTGTATCAACCCTGTTGCAGATCTTTGTGTCATCTGCAAAGAGGCATACTTTTCCTTCCAGTCCCTCTGCAATGTCACTTATAAAGATATTAAAAAGGACTGGACCCAGTACAGAACCCTGTGGCACCCCATTAGTAACCCCTCTTTCTTCAGAGTGGACTCCATTTACAATTACCTTCTGTGTTCTGTTGTCCAACCAATGTTTTACCCAGGCTACCACCCTGGGACCCACTCCAAGGCTGGTTAATCTGACTATTAATCTTTTGTGTGGGACTCTGTCAAATGCCTTGCTAAAGTCTAGGTAGGCCATATCCACAGCCCCTCCCTGGTCTACTACTTTGGTCACCCAGTCAAAGACATCAATTAGATTCTTCTGACATGACCTTCCCACTGTGAACCCATGCTGCCTTGGGTCCTCAGCCCCACTGGCCTCTAGGGTACTCAACAATTTTTTCTTCAGAAGTGATTCCATCACTTTCCCTACCACAGAGGTCAAACTAACAGGTCTGTAGTTTCCTGCCTTGTCTTGGTCCCACTTTTGTGAAGGGTAATCACATCCGCCTTCCTTCAGTCCTTGGGTACCACACCATCCTCCCGTGATATGTTAAAAGGGTAGTCAGTGGTTTCACTAGTTCTCCCCTTAATTCTTAAATCTTAATTATTCTGCTGGTAAAACTATATTATTGTATTTTACCTTGTTATTTTTATTCTTAGCTATCTCCTGCTCCCTCCCTCTCCCCAGGACATATCTTGAAATAAACTGTTTTCAGCTAAGTATGTACTTCCTAGTTAAACCTTCAATTAAATAAATACATAAATTTTTGAACTGACTTTTACAGCTGATTAAAGTAATGTTCATACACTGTCCTAGACAGGCTCAGTCCAGGTCTCACAACAAAAACAAAAACATAAAAAAGATAAATAAATAAATACATACATAAATAAATAAAAATGAAAACACAGTTTAAACTCTAATTGTATCAGTGGCAGCAATTCAGACACCAGCAATAAACATAATGCTGAGCATCGGGTAGCAAAATCTGCTTAAGAAATGACAGTGCATGTGTGTGTGTGTGTGTGTGTGTGTGTGTGTGTGTGTGTTTGCCTGTATCAGATGGTGTTCCAATTGATCTAACAATTTGTCTCAATTGTAGCTGTACACTGCATGGCAGTTAGAGACCTCATCATTGGAGTCAGCTTGATATACTGCTGAGTTGTTTGTCTGGAATGCAATAAATTAAATAAAAAAATAATTTCCTCAAAACTGATATTTAGTTTGGAAGCAGTAAAATAGACCCTAAGATGTCTTACTGCTCCGTCCCCCTTCCCATCACTCCAAGCAGATAGATGGATAGATAGATAGATAGATAGATAGATAGATAGATAGATAGATAGACAGACAGACAGACAGACATACACACTGACACACAGACAGATAAACTATAGCCAATATAATGCAATACAACATGGTATCATATTACATCATAACAGTGGCAGACATATTTCAGCAAAATCTATTTAAATCGACATGGAACCCTTTGTAAATGAGCAGTTCCTGCTCAAAGGTATTTGTAATCCTAGATTTCAATAAAATAAAAAATAAAAAATAAAAATGTATGCTTTATTGCTGCTACCTCTCTTTATCTGTTTGAATGAGTGATTGATTGAGTCCAGTAATCTCAGCTGGGTGGGGAGTTCCGCTTGCAATGATGATGGCATTTCACTACATATGTTTTACTTAGCCTGATCTGTGTGTGATTACATAGTAAATGAAGGTGATTTTTTTTTTACCAACTACGATTACTGGAGCAACTCAGCTCAGTATTACCCAGCCTTCTGAAAGCAGTCTGAACTGACTCACTGCCCTGCATGAGAAACATCACCACATGGACTACAATTCCATGAACAGACTGTTTATTTGATTCCATTATTTTATTTTGTTTCATTAGGAATCACACTGGACACTAGTTTGATTTATTTAAAAGCCATTCACTTAGCTGGCCCGGTGGTGCTGAGGGCTGAGGCGCTGGACGCCACACCTCGCGCTACGCCGGTGACCCGGGTTCGGGAATGGACTCGGGTGACCGGGGGTTGGCAGGGGAGAGGGAGGATCGAGTGTCCCAACGGATGCTCTCCTCCTTCAGGGGTGGGAACCAAGAACGCTTCCGCGTTCTACATCACCCTCGTAGCCAGTGGAAACACCGACAATAGAGGGGATGGAGGTGGCTCCATCTAACGGAGTTGGGGAGGGGGGACATCGCCGACGTATGAGGGCTCTGGCGTGTGTCAGCACGCCATCACTCGGGACGTACGTCCCAAGCGTTCGACGTCTTAGGGGGTAGGGGACGTAAGGGGAGAAAAACGGAAAATCCCCTCCGGCAGCCCTAGATGAAGGCCGCCCTAAGTCCACCCGGACCACCTGCAGGACAGACCCCACTGTGCAAGGAGAGGAGGATGGGCACTCTAGGGGCAGATCCCTAAGGTAGGCAAGGGAGACATGAGCGGACGGAAGGAGGGGGCTCCGGAGGTAGTAAGGAGAGATAAAGAATGAAAGTTAAAAAAAAAAAAAGCCATTCACTTAAATATCCATTTCTCATCTCCTGAAATATCATAGAATCATAGAAATGTGATGGCAGAAATGAACCCTTTTGGCGCATCAAGTCTGCTTCCTACTTATCCTATAGCTATTGGATTAGTTCATATGAGTGGTAGATATATTTCTGTCAGGTAAATTTAAACCAATCTAAACAAGATATGGACTTTGAACCTCCGTAGGAAATCCTTTTACCCCTGTCCACATATACAGTACACACCATGTTTTCCAATTTCAACTTTTATAGTTTTTTTTTCTGTAGATGAGAGCAAAACTGTATAACATCCAAAATACTGACCTCCATTCAATGGCAATGAAACTGTTCTGCACATGAGATACATTATCTCAGAGCACTTTTTTCCAAGCTGCACACCAATAGCTAAACCCGGTTGTTTAAATGTACATATTTCTAAAACTATAAAACTTTCAAACATCACACCCCCTCCAGGAAATCTTTCCCCACCAACCTACACAACCATACAACATTTCACAGTTTGAAGATCTGTATTTTTTTTTAGACGAGAGTAAAAATTCAGAAAAAACACACCTTTGAAATCAATGGGAGTAGTATATATTTTTCACACTTTAGTATTTCTAAAAATAAAATTGATTTACATGAGGCTTTGAGGGCTTTGGAATCTGACGTGAACATCGAATCCTGAAAGTTTCAAGTAAATCTATAAAGCCATCTTTCGTCAGGCAGCAAACAAAAAATCTAGTTTAACATAGAACCCACCAGCCATCCTAAGTATAGGGGCACTACTGCACCCTTGTAATATGATTTTTGTATATCTTTTTAAAATAAATAAAAAAATGAATTGGTCTGGGAATGAGAATAGGCATACTGGGAATGGTGGTTGGGAGAGTGGAATACTGTCCACCCAGGGACATATCCCATGCCTCTTCAGCAGACACCACAGGTGGCACCAGAAGCAACCTTAGGAAGAAGGGGAATAAGAAGATGGCAGCAGCACTGGCTTCTTCTGTAGGTGGTAGCACCCTCCTCACAGTTTAGTAGCAACACAGTGTAGTGGCACTGCCTTTTGGCTGCACTTTACCAGTAGCACCTGCAGCTAAATATCAATCCCCTCTTCCCCACCCTGTGGTACCATAGGCTGACCCCTGTGAGCTGACATAGAGACCATCCGCCTCTGGCTTCTCCCATAGACAGCAGAAGGCACTTCTGTCGGTTTTTTTGCACTTTCTCCAGGTCCCTGCCCAGTGGATTTCATATCCACTGGGATTTTCAGCCAGGCCACTTACCATAAATTGGATGTGGCGTCATTCTGCTCGGGACTGGGAGATTATTTGACTTTTGGGTTTTCTCCCGATCCCCTTGATCCCCCGAGGACACTGGCATGAAGGATGGAAGTCCAGGCAGATGATGTACTGACACACGCTGTTGCCAAGCGCCCAGAACATCCTCCCTTCCCCTCTCAGAGAGCCTCCATTGCCCCTGTGAGTCAGTGCTTCCACTGGTACCCAGGAATGTTGTGTGCACAGAACACAGAGAACACCCCTCGGTAACCCGCCCCTGGTGTAGGAGAGCATCGATTGGGATGCTCGATCCTCTCCCCCCCACCGGTGCCCGACAACCTTGAGTCCATTCTCGAACCCAGGTCATTGGCATAGCGCGAGGTGTGGCGCCCAGTGCCTCAACCCTCAGTGCCACTGGACCAGCCTGTTGGACTTTTTTTTTAATGGACCATGCCTACAGTGTTGTCACATTCAAGCTTCGTAACTCTGTTGTTCAGTGTGGGAAGTGAGATAGCCATTTGAGAAAGACATACATACTGTACATACATAGTTTACAGCAGATTAGGTCTAATGGGCTATCTTGTCTGCCTGACTCAGCCCACTGGGAGTGTATAGTAGCTGCTCTAGCTCCCCATTTCCCTCCTCCCTCCCCTTTTCTTTCTCTGTATACTTCTGCTATTCACCAAACCCCCACCCTGTACCTTGCCCTGTGCCTGTCCCAACCCTTCTTGAAACCTCCCACAGTTACCATTTTTACCAGGTCATTTGGCGGTGCATTCCAGGGTTCCACCACCCTCCCCATGAAATAATGCTCCCTTGCCTCTCCTCTGTACCGCCCCCCCAGCCAACTTTAGACTATGGCCTCTCATAGTCCTCTCCTCCCTTAACTTGAACAGACCCTCCTTGTTCCCTCTGTTGAACCCCTTCAGGTATTTGAAGGTCTCTATCATAACCCCCAATCCCGTCTGTCCTCCAGAGAGTGCATGTTCAGTTCTCTAAGTCTGTCCTCACATGATAAACTTCCCAGACCACTAATCATCCTTGTCACCCTTCTCTCGACTCTCTCCATCAGAGTGATGTCCTTTTTTAGGCGGGGTCACCAAAACTGCACACAAGACTCCAGATGCAGCCTCATCAGTGAGGTGTACTTGGGAAGTATAACCTCCCTTCTCCTTGACGTTATTCCCCTAGCTATATACCCAAGCATTTTGTTTACCTTAGCCACTGCTCTTCTGCACTGCTCTGAGTGGTTGTCTTTAGCATCAATCATCACACCCAGATCCTTCTTCATTGTCATGACAGTCATCTGTATCCGCCCAAGTGGTAGCTATACCCAGGGTTCCTAACACCCAGGTGCAGAACACTACATTTGCATGTGTTGAACCCTAACTGCCATGTGTGGGTCCAGTTTTCTAGCCTCCCCAGGTTACCCTGTAGTACCCTCCTACCCTCCATGCTGTCTACCACTGCCCCCAATTTAGAATCATCTGTGAACAAACTCATTTTAGTACCAACCCCCTCCCCAATGTCTGTAATGAATACATTAAAACAGGATGGGGCCCGCAACTGAACCTTGTGGAACTCTGCTGATGATCTCTCTGGGTGTCAAGACTTCACCCCTTACTATCGCCCTCTGCTGTCTATTCTTAAGCCAATTGGCTACCCACCCCACCAATTTATCTCCCACCCCCAGTTACCTCAATGTCCAAATTAGCCTTCCATGCAGACCAAATCTAAAGCCTTGCTAAAGTGAGGCTGGGGATCACTGAGGAGGAGAAGGACCTAAGGGTGTTGATAATAGGGATCATGATCAGCTCTGCCCAATGCAGGAAAGCAGTGGCTAAGGCAAACAGGAAGCTGGGCTGTAGTGCAAGGGGCTTCTCATCCAGGCATAGGAAGGGGATCCTGCCCCTCTACTGATCTTTGGTCAGGCCACACATGGAGCACTGTGTGCAATATTGGTGCCATATCTGAAGGGGTCATTAAATTACTGTAGGGGATGCAATGGAGGGCAAGAAAAATGTTGTAAGGGATGGAATGAAAGGCCTATGAGGACAGGTTGCAGGAGCTGAATATGTACACACTGGATGAGAAGAGGGATGGGGGGGAGATAATTGAAACTGTCAAATACTTGAGGTGGCTAAACAAACCCAGTACTAAAGGGGTATTTAAATTGAAGAACCATAGGGACATGAGGGGACACAAGTTAAAATTGGAGGGTGGAAGCTTCAGGAGGGAGATGAGAAGACACTACTTCACCGAGAGGGTAATGTCTAAATGGAATGCTCTACCAGAGGGGGTGGTATCATGTAAGACAGTAGGAAGTTTTAAGATGGAGTAGGACAAAGCAAGAGGGAGGGTCTGGGTGCCAGGGGCAGATGCAATTATGGGAGAGACAGATGGGTAGGGGGTTGGGGCAGCTGTAATCTAGGGTGCTAGCTGCACACTCGGGCAGACATCAATAGACCGGAAGATCTGTTTCTGCTTGCAGTTCATATGTTTGTATGTTCATAAGTAAGTCCAGGTACAGGACATCAACTGGCTTTCCAAAGTCCAGGGATCTTGTCACCCAGTCAAAAAATTTGATCAGGTTAGTTTGACACGATTTCCCACAGACAAACTCATGTTGGTTATCATCCTGAAAACCGTTTACTTCTAGAAACTCCCCAGACCATTCCTTTAAGATGGCCTCCTACATTTTCCCCAATATGGATGTCAGGCTGACCGGTTTGTCGTTCCCCGGTTTGTCCTAAGGTATACACTTGTGTAGGGGCATGACTTGGGCCAACCTCCAGTTAAGAGGGACACATCCTGATTGGAGGGTTGAATTGAATAGTTCCATCATTGGAGCCGCCAGGACATCATCCAGTTCTTTCAGAATCCTGGGGTGGATGTTGTCTGGTTCTGGAGCTTTAGCCATCCTAAAGGAATGGTGGACATTACAGTCATCTGAATGCAAAGCTCTGTCTTGAATGGGAAGCGCACCAGAAAGTGGCAGCTGAGAGGAGCGCAGGTGGTGCCAGTTCTTCTGGTCCCTCTGTGCCACAGCAGTTGTGGACAGCAAGTGTAGAAGTGGTGCACACTTGACAGAAAGGGATACAATGGAGACTGGGAGTGGGACCTGAGGCTAGACTCAGGAACTGCAGAGGGCACCTGAGAGACTACCATCAGGTCTAACTGATCCTCCTCCTCCATCACCAACCAAAGCCAAAATGGCACAAATCAGCATGAAAATGAAGGAACTGACCCAAAACATGTTCCTGATCCACAGTTTCTTTTGTGAGTGGGACACTCTCATTTGCATCAAGTGGCTCCTGTGCAACAGGGTCAGTGTTAGTGCCTATAGCAGTTATAAAGACACCCACAACACCCTCCTCCTCTACCACTCATCCTGACACATTTTGCTGAGTTGTGTTGTACAGCCTTTTGAAAACTAAAGCACTGACTCAAGGCATTTGTATCAGTTTCAATGCTGATTTGCATGCTCGGAGTCATAGCTTTACTTTTCAAAATGCCATTTCTATATGAAATGCTGCTCATTTTCACATTCCACATACTTTGCTGACCTCAGTGAGGAAAGTACTCATCAGTTTTAAAAAGTAAACCACTTACTCATGAATGAGTTTATATCATCATCTGTGCCATTTTTGCTTGGGGATGCTCAGGAGTGGTGGGCCTCAAAAGTAAGGCTGAGCCACTAGGAAAATCATTTTTATCCAAAAACAAAGTTATCACCTTCTCTGTGTAAATCATGGACCAGACATTCAATCACTGGTCATATTGATGGTAAGAAGCTTCAGTTTACAATAGAGTTAAAACACTCAACAAAAAGCTGACAATGTCCCTTTAAGGAAAACTCTCAATAAGGTCAGAAACCCTGGTCTGGATTCACAAAATTCTCAAACATCCTACAACTACAGGAAAAACATGGTGCAAATGGCTTGCCACTTGTGGATCTGCAGTTTTCCTGTAGCTGTGGGTATTCACAAAGGTGAAGCCTGAGTATGACCGGCGTCATGGTTTATGGAAGCCTGTGGGTGGTGTTGCAGGGGAACTCCCCGCAGCTGTAGAAAATTGTTTCAGCCAGTGGGACCAGCTGTAGCATCTTCCTCAACTGCTATGGCTGTAAATGGCAATTTCTGCTGTTGCAGTGATTATGGTTTGCAACTGGAGTTACAGTGTGGGACTTAGCCTGTAAACATTTTGTGAATTCAGCCCCCTGCTTCTTAGTCCTCCCAAAAGCTTCCTCCTCTGTTCCTTTTGTCATAAAAATCAGGGATGGGAAGGACTGTCTGCCCAGGTGGAAACCTTTTGAAGCGTGTAACAGGTACAGTAATTATAAATGGTCTTTGCTTTACACACACACACACACACACACACACACACACACACACTGGAATATGCATACCCATGATGCTTTGCAATGGGTCTTATGCTTACACTGCCCTTGTTGCAAACTTTTTTCATATTAGGCTGCATCTCTTGCATATCATGCTGCCTGTAACAGTGTCTAATACATTGATTTGGAAGGTTATATTAGTATTACTGTGTATGCATTGTGAAATACAGTCTGGGTCAATAAAGCTGACAATTATTATACAAAGTGATTGACTATGGTCCTGCAATCCATAAAAAAAAATAAAACAAAAAAATAAAATTGAATGATATCAGGGTAGATAGCAGAATTTAAAGGGGAACTCTTAGCTCTTCAGTAGTAATGCTGCAGGATCTAGGGTCACAATGAAGCAAAAGTCTGAAAATATCATGTTTAATGCATTTACTTTTATGTGGTTATACTTCTCATCTGGTTAATACTAGAATCATCCTGTCCACCACACTAGTGTACTAGGTTCCCCAGTGTTCCCAACAGCCAGCTCACTGATGATGCACAAAGCAGGCTAAGCTGCTGGGGTTGTCTTTGTTCCTGCAAGTCTGTTTTAGTATTAGCAATGTAATAGAGTACATTCTACTGGTACTGATCCCACTGAGCACAGTATAATTGGTACCAGTCAAATAAGCATGATGATATGCTCTGTTACATTATTACTATTCAAACAGACTTTCATGGACACAGAGGCACTCTGTGGCTTAGCCTGTTATGTGTATCTTCAGATGGCTGGCTGCAGGGGACACTTAGACACCTAGTGCACTGGCAAGGTAGGTAGAGCAGGGAGTCGCAGGATCAACCAGATACAAAGTAAAATTACACAAACAGAAGTGCATTAAGAAAAATATTTTCAGGTGTGTTGCTTAATCGGGCCTCTGTTGGCAAGTCTAAAGATTTGAATACTTTTCTTCACTTTCTAGGTTATATTTAACTGTGGAAAACAATTCTGTAGAACAGATCACTGTCAGAGGTAAGTTTAAATAATAACATTACTCTGTAATTCACACATTCATTCCACAGTTCAGTCAGTCACCGAACTGCAGAATGAAAGTATGAACTGAATGTTGTATTGCTGGCCCCCCATATTAATTTGTTTCCCTGCTGTCTAGCGGCATCCCCCACCCTCCGATCACTCGCCCCATATTTATGTTTCCCTAGTGTTTAGTGGCATTTCCCACCCTCTGATTGCTTGCACTGAATTGTTTCTTTGGTGTCTAGTAGAACCCCTCACTCTCTGTTCCCTCACTCCACCTGTATTTATGTTTCTCTGGTGTCTAATGGCATCTCCCACACACCGATCACTTGCCCCATTCATATTTACGTTTCCCTGGTGTCCAGTAGCACCCACCCACCATCTGATGCTTGCCCCACCACCTTAATTTATGTTTCTCTGGTGTCTAGTGGCAGCCCCCACCCTCTGATCACTCACCCTGCTGTCTGTATTTATGTGTCCCTGATGTCTAGTGGCACCCCCCACCCTCTGATCACTTACCCTATTATCCATATTTCTGTTTTCCTACTGTCTAGTGTTACCTGCCACCCTCTGAATGCTCACCCCACCACCCATATTTACATTTCCTTGGTGTCTAGTAGCAACCCCCATCCTCTGATTGCTCACCCCACCTCCTGTATTTAGGTATCCCTGGTGTCTAGTGGCACCCCCTCCCTCTGATTGTGCACTCCACCCATATTTATGCTTCTCTGGTGTCTAGTGGCACCCCCCACCCTTCAATGACTCCTCCACCCATATTTATGTTTCACTACCCTAGTATCTAGTGGCACCCCACCCTACAATCAGTCACTACTGTTTCCCTTATTTGTGTTTTTCCTGTGTCTAGTTTCAACCCCCAACTCCTGATCATACGCCACCATTTAAGTCTCACCATGACCCATTTAAGTCTCTGGCATCTAGTGGCCCCTACATGCTGCCAACAATGGGTTGGCTACTACAACCAACCACCCCCTCCTTCCACAGTCATTGGTGGTCAGGTGGGTCACTGCTATGGGGAGTCCATACGGTGATTGCCACAGTCCTCCACTCACCATCTCATCTGAGCGCTGAACAGTATGTAATGTCAGGGAGCATGCAGGTTGCTTCCACAGTTTAGTACATTAATTTGGCATTTATACATTTATTCCACTGTTCTAAGTCAGAATGTTTGCAACAGTTGTCAAAATGATTTCTGAACTTTCACAGAATTGAAAGTTCAGCTTTCATGTAAATTCCACTGGAGGAGGTTTTTTGGCACAGCTCTAACTGCTTGACCACCTATAGTAGATATCAAGCAGATCCCTGCTTGAGCATTAAAAACATTGCACTTCTTTGCTTCCTACTGGCCACCAGTTTTATTCATACTAAAGGAGAGGAGGGAAGGAGGGAAGGAGGTAGTGAAAAATGCTTCTACTTCCACTACATTTCTCATGCCCAACATTAACTCTAGTCTGGGCAGCAAGAGGGAGAAATTCATAGAATTCTAGTCTCTGGAAGCAAGAAGAAGGTGCTGGCACAGGGCCACATGCCAAGTCCATGGAGCAGTCACTTTCAAATACACAAGCAAGAGTCAGCTTAAGAGCCTGAGCATGAGGGCAAAAGCCCTTAAAATAATTCAGGGGCAACAGGAATTCTTTATTTAAATTGAAAACAGCATGCATTCAAACACCCACTGTGCACACAGCTTTTACAAATCCTATGTATTTTATTGGATATTGATGGTAACCTAATCTTCCATGCTACTGGATCGTATTAAGGAAGAAGGAAGGAAAGAAAGAATGACAGAAGACAAGGTAAGCAGGGAAAAAAGGAGAAAAAAGGAGGGGGGCGGATACAAGAAGTGGCCATTTCCAAGGTCAGGAACATTGAAACTGTGCAATCAGGTAAAGAAAAAGGAAAGGATAGCACAACAGTTTGCAGTTTTTGGTTGGTAAGTTTTAGTACAATACTGTTTAAAATTAAAAATGTGGGAGAAATTCTCTTTGACGTTTTGCCTCCTGGAGAAAGAATAACAAAAGGTGCTATATTACTTATTCTTGTTCACTGATTAGTAGAGATGTTCCAAAGTTTTACTTCACCTGTGAAGTTCCAGTGAAGTGGCAATATTCATCTTTGTGATTTACTTCATGAAGTTCCCCACTTCTCAACTTCACCTAACTTAGTTTCATAGTTTAATACGGGTTCTTTGAACAATTTGTCCTTTGTGAACTCACCACCTATTAGTCCTATAGGTGGAACATATATTTTCTCCCCTATACTGATGTAGTCTAATTTTAAATATGTTAATATTGCTACTTTCAACTTCGCCTGTGAAGATGGTAAAGTTAGGCAAAGGTGGATAAATTTAAGTCAATTTGCCTTGAAAAAGGGAAACTTTACCTTGCAAACACTTCGCGAAGTTGGCACTTCGCAAATTTTACCAACTTTATGAATTAATTTGTGGCACTAATTTTATTCACTTCTCCCATCTCTATTGATTAGCAAAGTAATATGTATTGACCCCATTTCAATGAGAACATTGTTTAATTCAGGACTATAGTGATGTGTTGTCTTGTATGAACACAGACTGATATTGTATGGAATTGTGTGTGTAACTTATTACCACTGGTGGAAGCAAGGAGCAGTGCACACAGAATCATGTCACTAGAACTTTGTTCTTCCTGCCCTCTGTCTATACAGGAATTTGTATTTGGATTACAGGCTGCTCACCTTATACTGGTGCTTATCTTCTGGTGTCTCAAGTTAACTTGCACTAATTTTAAATAATTTAGGTGCATTTTTTTTTGATTTAGTGATAAGTTCATTTCTGATTTTCATTTTAGTCACAAGTATGCTTTTTTTCATGTTTATTTTCATGTTGTATCGATGCAGCTGCTACACATTGGTTAATGTTTTATTTGAATTTTCTCTCTCTTTAGGTGCATAGGTTCAGGTAACCCCCATGCCAATGTCTATTAGCTCAAGTGTCAAAATATTAATTCTAATTAAATTATTATGAAGTCATAGCAAGCATACTACTAAAGGGGTGGATTCAGCCTGTTACCCCACCCTCTGAAAAAGTTCTCATGAGCAAAGTGTCAGGAAAACTAGATGGTGTTGTGACCTAGTTTTTCTGTACCTGCCCACATTTATACTCAATAAACTAGCTATTCTGACACATTTGCCTGAGCCTGATTTATTGTATTCATTCTGTGTACATGGCTCCTTGCTTATACTAACTGTTTTGAGGTAGCCAGCCCCAGCAGTTACACCTGCAAACTCACAACAGCATAAATTAGCTTGCTCTTGGAATTTTTTTTTTTTTTAGTTAACTCACCACTTGGGCTGGCTGAAATTAGAAAATTCTGCTTTCACAAATTTATTATGAAATTCCATAAAACTTTTCAAAATTCTTTAATTGGTCATAACTCAGTTAGCTGGGCCAGCCGGTGGCACTGAGGGTTGAGGAGCTGGACGCCACACCTCGCCTCACCAGCAACTCATGTTTGGGAATGGGCATGGGCTGCCAATGGTTGACAGGTGAGGAGGAGGACTGAGCATCCAGAGGATTGCTCTCCTTGTCTGGGGAAGGGGAGTTCACTTGTGCTAGCATCATTTCCCCTCTGGCGGAGGCTGGAAGGCAAAGTGTCACACTGCAATGTGGGGTGGAGCTGGGAAGGATGCTTTTCAGTTAGCGTCATTGCACATTCCCAGTTCCAGGGGAGAAATAGTTCAGAAAATAGCCAGCCCCCGCATATGAGCCAGGCCCTCCAGCCATGACAGTTCTGCTCCACTCTGCAGGGGGCTTCCCCAGGTGAGGGCGAGGGTCACCGAGGCTGGATTAGCCCATTTGCAGGGCTAGGGGTGCCCGGCAGAAAAAATACAAATAATGATAACTCAGTCATACTTATAGCTACAGACATGAAATTAGGCATGGTGGTGATGTTTTGTAAGACACCCTAAAGAGAAGGCAAGTTACAGTACATGTAATTTGCATGAGGGTCAAGGAACTTATTGTAGATGGTTGTAGATGCATGGAACAGCCTTCCTGAGGAGATAATAGAGTCAAAAACAGTGGGGGAATTCAAGAATGCATGGGACAGACATAAGACAATTCTAGTGGGGGTAGAAGGAAGTAGGCTGTTGGTAAACTAGGATCTGCAGCTTATCCGTTAGGTAGGGAAATGGGCAGACTAGGTGGGCCAAGCGGACCTTATCTGCCATCAAATTCTATGTTTCTATGTTTCTATGTTATGGTGGCCCAATGTCTTGCAATTTATTATTTTTGTAAACATTTCTGAATATATTTATCTGCTTACAACTTTGCCAGCTTCAGAGATAGATCACTGAAAATTTATATGCACACTTTCTTGGAAGAGTATTCAGAACTGTTACATAGGGAGGTAGTTGATTAAGTATATTGTCATCATCATCATCATCATCATCATTATTTATTTATTTGTAAGAGGCATCCTTCCATAGCTCAGGGCAGCTTAACAAACAATGCAAGATTAAAAACAAACAAGATGAAAACATACTCCTCATCATAGCATGGTATAGGTACAATTAAAATACAGAATAACAACTACCATTTTGTCACAGAGGTCTCTTTGTGTTCCCCCTCAGGCCCCTTGAATGGCCTGAAGGAAAAGATAAGTTCTGAGGGCAGTTTTAAAACCCTCGATGGTCAGGTTATCTCATATCCAATGAGGTAGAGAATTCCACAGGGTAGGAGCCATAATGGCAAAACATATTCCTCCAGATGTTTTCAAGCATACCCTAGGAATCTCTAGCAATCCATCTTCAGAGGATTGGAGTGAGCGGGAGGGACAGTAAGGACATAGAAGGTCTTGCAGGCACTGGGGTCCCAGGTCGTGAAGGGCTTTTTAGGTCAGCAATGCTACCTTGAAGGTTATCTGCCACTGTACTGGCAGCCAGTGCAGTTCATGCAGCACATGTATTATGTGACTGGATCTAGGGTATACAGTAACCAACCTGGCCATTGCGTTCTGCACCAGTTGTAATCTGTGGATCTCCACCTCCAGTATCCCTAGGTAGAGGGCATTGCAGTAATCAAGAAGAATGGTGATGAAGGCATGGACCAAAGTAAGAAGATCTTCTGACAGAATCAGGTGCTTCACCCTAGTGATGTTCCTCAGGCAGTAAAAGGAAGATATGACTACCACCGAAACTTGAACTTTCAAGGTCAGGTTTTCATCAAAAATCACACCCAGGTTATGCACCTGTCCCAAGGCAATTAGTGGGGTTCCTCCAAGCTGTATTCTGGAGGGCTGTCCCACCAACATCCTGGCCATCTTACGATCTAGGTCCACAACCAATACCTCCATTTTTCCTGGGTTTAGCTACAGCCAATTAGCACTCATCCAGTCCTGTATTTCAGTCAGGCAGTTGTTAAACACCAAGACAGTAACACGCAGGAGTTCATAATTTCAGTATTAAATGATGTGTTCAATTGTGGAAAATTGCCCCATCCTGTTGGCAAGGAGGGCTGATGTGCTGGATGCCTTACCTCCTGCCACACTGGTGACCCACGTTTTTGAATAGACCAGGGTCTTTAAGGGTCTGGCCTGCAGTAGGAGGCTTGTGCTTGCATTGATGGCTCTCCTCCTTCACAGAGGGGTGACTGTGTCTACTGCTGCTTGGTTGCCACCTAGTGGAGGCTAGGTGCTACACAGCAGCAGCAGTCACATACCTAGCTGTCTAGTAGCAGATACATAGGTGTGCACACCATAGCATGCATTTCAGCCCAGGTCGAGGAAGAAAGATAGAAAAAAATAATTGCTGGTGATAGGATACCAGCAACTCTACAGGCCCTGCACCACCTCCAGAGGTACCCACTCACCCTTGGTGGTAGGAAGCAGCAGATTGGGAAAGTCCTGGGTTCAGTGGATGATGGGGAAGGCAGAAGAGGGTTGGTTGGGGAGAAGGAGATAAAAAATATGTGAACATTTTCAAAATATATGGATGTTTGTAGCCCCACTGAAATTGCAGGAATACACCCAAAATGTGAAATAAATTCCCAATGTAAATAAGCACTGGAATCTAATAAATCTGGATAAATGTGGCTTAGTATATGCCAGATGTTAACTGGAGTACCTTTGCTGCAGGCACATCCAAGAGCAGGGTAATTCTTGATGCCCTCTGGGGGCATGCCTCAGACAGCTAGTGTTGGAACCCACTTGAGAGGGAGCAATCTTAGACCTGGCACTCTCAAATGGGGAAGGAGAAAGGATCTCAGATTTAGAAGTGGGTAGCTATCTGGGAACACGTGACCACCAAACAGTGCGGTTCACAGTAAACACAGCCGTAGAGTCAAGCCACATAAAAACAAGAGTATTGGACTTTAGGAAGGCTGACTTTAGGAAAATGAGAGAATGCCTCAGAAAAGCACTAGCAAACGGGCAAGAAGGAGGGGTGGAGGAACAATGGGGAATAATCAAAACAACTATTGCAAAGACAACAAGCCTTTGTGTGAAGCAAATCAACAAAACAAAGCAAAGGAAAAAAACACTATGGTTCTCAAAAAAGGTGGCAGGGACGGTTAAGGAGAAAAGGATAGCATTCAGGAAATATAAGGAAACACAGAAGGAGCAGGATAGAGAACTTTATCAGTTAAAGCAGAAGGAGGCAGGGAAGGCAGTCAGAATAGCAAAGGCACAAACTTAGCCAACTCTGCTAAGATGGGGGATAAAACCTTTAATATGTACATTAGGGAGCAAAGAAAGACCAAGGGAGGGATACAGAGACTTAATAAAGGGGAGAAAATGTGGGCAATCAATCAATCAATCAAATCTTTATTTATCCAGGCGATCACCATTGAGCAAGCTCATTTGCAAGGTGGACCTGCAGTTAATCATAAAGGATAGACATACATATGATGCACAAAAAATAGAAATTAGGAATACAGACTTACATGTGTAAGGTACATTATAAACATTCCATTGCACTAGTGGGGAACAGGTAAATAATGTCAGGAATACATATATAGGAATACAGATTTACATGTGTAAGGTACATTATAAACATTCCATTGCACTAGTGGTGAACAGGTAAATAATGCCAAGCAATAGTTATACAAAGTACATTCTTCTCTATACATGATTGAAGTCGTGGCTACTAGTATCAGCCAGGGGAGGGCAGATCATAGTCATTACATCCCCTAGGAAATAAATACGGTTTCTGCGAGGTTGTAGGAACCAGAAACCAACAGGCAACTAATTAAGAGTCATGAAGGAAGGTTGGGAGTATGCCAGGGGCTCTGAAGGCCAGGCAGGACTGGCTACTTAATAAGTTAGGGAGGGATTTACAGTGTAGGGTATATAAATGAGGGGTGGAATTAAGCGCTACATCCACTTGTAGAACCACTAGAAGCTGTGGTAACATTTACAAAGTTCAGTAAATGTTATGTCATAAAGATGCCTGAACATAGCAATACTGACAAGGGTACTGAGTTTCAAGGAACTTTGGATCCCTCTAGTGTGGGCAAAGCATGACTTATGGCAGCCCTACCAAAGTGGTTGTTAATCCTGGGAATTTTTAAGGAGATTAGTGAATGACTTCTAGTGCCGTAGCTACTAGGTGGACTTGCAGGAAGGCAAGCAGTAATGTAATCCGGGAGTTTGTTGGAGAGAGCTCGAAGTGTCCAAATGGCTGCATTTCTATGCCTTCTGAGTTGAAGCGATGGCCAACCTACTGCAGTATATAGAACGCAGTGGTGCATGGAGGATGGAAGTCCAGTTATAAATCTTAGAGCTCTGTGGTACAATACATCCAATTTGGCAAGATGGGAGGCAGGACATTGGCCGTATATAATGTCAGCATAATCAATTAATGATAGAAATGTAGAATTGACAAGCTGTCTTTTTGCTGACTCAGTAAGAAGGTGTTTAATTCTGAAGAAGAGGCCAAGCCTTTGCCTAAGTTTTTTTCATTAGTTCTTCAGTATGCACTTTAAATGAGAGTTTGCTATCCAGCCATATGCCCAGGTATTTAAATTTTGACACGAACTCAAGATTTTCACCAAGTAGGGTGGATACGGAGACATTATTATAGGCTGTAGAGATGGCACGGTGTTAGAAGGGCAAGCAGCATTGCCTTGTTTTTTTTGCATTTAATAAAAGTTTTTTATCAATGAGTTGATATTGCATATTGAATTCATTTTGAATTGCAGCACATACTGCTCCAGGGTGTCTCGGCTTAGGTATAACACTGTGTCATCGGCTAACAAGTGGACTATGGCTCTGTAATTCCTAAGTTCAGGTTGTTAATATAGATGTTGAACAGCAGTGGACCCAATATAGAACCCTGAGGGACTCCTCTCTTTATTGATTTAAGTGGTGAGAGCTCTCCTTCTGCCTTTATTTGTTGCTGTCTGCCTGAGAGGTAATTCTGGAACCAGGCCTGTGAAATTGAGTCCAATCCTAAGCTGTTTAGTGCTGAAAGAAGTAGGCAATGGTCGACGGTATCAAAGGCCTTGCTTAGATCTAAGAAAACTGCACAAACAAATTTTTTTTTTGGCCAGATCCCGAAGCCAGTCGTCAGTAACTTTGGCCAGTGCAGTGATGGTGCTGTGTTTGGTTCTAAATCCAGACTGCATGGGATTAAGAAATTTTATGCTGTCCAGGAAGGATCTTAGCAGTGTGTCCACGATTTTTTCCAATATTTTCGAAAGTATAGGCAGTAGAGAGATTGGCCTATAGTTGTTCAGGTCACTGGGGTCCCCTGATTTGTATAGCGGGATAACATGAGCAGTTTTCCACTCTGCAGGAAGGGAGCCTTGAGTTAGGGACAGGTTAAATAAATGCATTATTGGTGCTGCTAGTATATGATAGGCTATTTTCAGAAAGTATGGATCAATTGAGTCAGCTCCAGCGCTCTTCTTAATGTCCAACTGTAATAGCAGGTCTTCAACTTCTTTCAAGGTGATTGATGAAAAGGCGAATGTCCTGCCATTATTAGTTGCTTCTAGGAACTGGGTTTTAAACTGTGGCTGAAGGCTGCTTATTGGCACTTTATCAAAAGCCAGGCCAGCTGTGGCAAAATGATTATTGAAGGCTTGCAGGATTTCAGATTTATCAGTGACAGTGACATTGTCAATGGTTATTTTGGATGGGAGCGCACTACTAGGTGGGTGGCCCGAGACTTCCTTAATAGTGGACCAGAACTTGGTGGGGTTATTAGATGCAGAGAGCAATTTGGTTTGATAAAAAGTAGCCTTTGCTTCTCTAATCATTTTTGTGCAGGCATTCCTGGCTGCTCTGAAAGTACACCAGTCAGCTTCTGTATGTGATTTCTGGCCTTTTTCCATAGTAGGTCTCTTTTTAGTAGTGCTTTCTTCAAGTTTGGTGAGAACCAGCGGCAGGTCCTAGTTTTTATTCTAACTTTGATTATGGGGGCATGGGCATCTAGTGCACCAGATAAGATTTCGTGCAGGATGCTATAGGCATCACTCACTGATTTAGCTAGCTAAAAACTCTGCCATTTTATAGAGTCTTTTAGGTAGCTGAAATAGGCCAGAGGGTCAAAGTTACATCTTGATCTTTTGTTGGAGAACTTTAATGTGGATAGTGGAATTGGGATCGTCCTAATGGCAGCTATATGGCAGTGGTCACTAACATTGGCTGGTAGAATACCGGAATGAGAGAAAAGATGAGGTTCACTGATAAGTATCACATCCAGAAGGCTGCTGTTGGCTGGGTTTTTCTTGTTTATGTGCGTAGGCTCAGAAATTAGTTGGGTGAGACCATGTGAATCACAGAACTGTTTCAGGGGTAGGGACCTGCTAGATAACCAGTCGTAGTTTAGATCGTCTAATATAATTGTCTCTATGTAGGAAGTGTCCATTTGTTCAGTCAGATGTGTTAGGAGTTGAGGTCCTGCTGCAGGCGGTCTATAGCAGCCAATCACACGAAAGGCCCTTGAATGAGGTGGCTCGATTTAAGAGACAGGCATTCGAAACCTCCTGCAATGGAGGTGGCATCTAATACAGATACTGTGTAAATGTTTTTAACATAAATGGCTACCCCACCCCCAGTCCTTCTATCTGCTCTGAAAAGAAGGTAATTAGGGATATTAACCTCGCTGTCAGTTGTAGATGCTCGGAGCCAAGATTCTGATATCACCAAAATGTCTGGTGCAGTATGTATGATCCATGCCTGGACAGATTCCAGCTTCTTTAACAGGCTGCAAACATTGGCATGCAGGAAACTGATACCCTTCAGTTACTTAATTTCAGCTGGAGCTGAGAGCATTTTTGGGGGACCAGGGTTGAGTTCAATGTCACCTGAGCAGAGTAGCAAAAGGAGGAGAATAATATTCAGGTTGTGGAAGAAGTTTTTAGAAACATGATTCTTACTATATCTTTTACATTTTGGAGCGCCTGGGTCCATAGATCGAATCTTATGTTTGTTAAGCCCTATGGATATATAGCTTAGGAGCCAGGTGGGGCAGTAGCAGCCATAGCAGAGTTTAAAAGTCTGGGGTTTGAAGACAGGTATAGAGGAACTGGATGCTGTACCACTGACTGGAGTTTCCCTAACATTCTGTGGGATTAGGGGCAGACCAAGGTAGTATAAGGAGTAGCTATTGTTGATGTGCTGGTATAAAGTTGGCTTGGTACAGGTCTCTAACATACAATTGTTGCTGTCGTGGGGCCAGCCCTATCAAATAGCAGAAGGATTAAGGCTGTTAGGCAGAGCCACTTAAGGCTTGCCATGTTTAATTAACACAGGCGTTTAATAAATATGTATGAAATTCTATTATGAGGAGCCGGCCAATGAAAGAGAAGGAGCAGACTGTGGGCGGAGCAAGTGGGCTATAAGATAACACTCGAAAAGGGGCGGCTCGGTGGGCAAAAAATGCGGCCAGCTGTGACCTGCCTGGCTGTAGGGATCCGGGCTGTGGTCTTGAGTGGCGGCTATGGAAGCACCGTCTGCCCGGTGGCCGCTCGTCCAGCGGCCGTCACCCGCACAAGTCCCTGAGGAGACAGAAGGAGGGACTAGTTATTTACAGTCCCAGTCATCAGAGGGCGGGCAGTCCTGAGGTGTTTCTGAGGGCAGAAAAATTAGCAGGACAAAGGAGGCGATTTCCTGGGTGCCCCTATGTCTCGCTACACAAACCCAACCGAAAAAGGGCTGCATGAACTGGTCTGACCCCTTCCCTAACACCTGGAGCTGGGCAGAGGGTGACAGTGAAAAAGCAGGGGATACTGAATTATATTTCTGCTCAGTATTCACAACAGAAGAGGAGAGGAGGGGGAGGTACCTAATCCAAACAAGAGAGAAACTCTGAATAGGGGTCGATACCAATCCATTCACAGAAGAAAGGGTTTTGAAAGAACTCTTGAAACTGAGGGTAGACAAAGCAATGGGGCCTGATGGGATTCATCCAAGAATTCTATAAGAACTAAGGGTAGAACTAGTAACACCACTGACTACTCTTTGTAACAAATCCTGGGAGGATGGGGTGGTACCTGAGGACTGGAGGAGGGCACATGTGATTCCACTTCACAAAAATAGGAGCAGGGCAGAGGTAGGAAACTACAGACCAGTTAGTTTGACTTTAGTGTTAGAGAAAATGATGTAATCATTTCTGAAGGAAAGAATTGTTGAGTACCTAGAGGCCAGTGGGGCACAGGACATAAGGCAGCATAGTTTCACAGCAGGAAGGTCATGTCAGACAAATCCAATAGACTTCTTTGAATGGGTGACCAAAGTAGTAGACCAGGGAGGGGCTGTGGATATGGCCTACCTAGATTTTAGTAAGGCATTTGACACAGTCTCACGCAAAAGATTAATATACAAGTTAGCCAGCCTTGGAGTGGGTCCCAAAGTGTTAGCCTAGATAAAAAACTGGCTGGACAATAGGACACAAAGGGTAATAGTAAATGGAGTCCACAGTGAAGAAAGGAGGGTAGCTAGTGGGTTACTGCAGGGTTCAATATTGGGACTGGTCCTCTTTAATGTCTTTATAAGTGACAATGGAGAGCACCTGGATGGAAGGTATGTCTCTTTGCAGATGACACAAAGATCCGCAACAGGGTTGATACACAAGGTGGGGTGGAAAGGATGATAAGGGACTAGGCAATGTTGGAGGAATGGTCAAATATGTGGCAGCTCAGATTCAATGCAAAGAAGTGCAAGGTAATGCATCTGGGAAATAAAAACCCAGGGGAAGAGTACACAATGGAGGTGAGTTAATAACAACAACAAAAATTGAAAGAGACCTAGGAGTAATTATATCAGATGACCTAAAGGTGGGCAAGCAATGTAAGAAGACAGTAAGGAGGGCTGGAGGGATACTGGGATGCATAGGGAGAGGAATCAACAGTAGAAAACAGGAAGTTGTTTTCCATCTGTACAGACAGTTTGTAAGACCCCATCTGGAGTACTGCATGCAATTCTGGAGACCCCATTTCTGAAAGACATAGACAGAGTGGAGGCTGTTCAGAGGACGGCAACCAAAATAGTGCAGAGTCTGCACCAGAAGATGTACAAGGATAGACTAAAGCAGCTTAATATGTATACCCTTGAGGAAAAGAGGGAGAAGGGGACATGATAGAAACTTTCAAGTATCTCAAATGAATTAACAAAGTACAAGAGGGTAGCATCTTTTGGAAGAAGAGATGTGCAAGAACAAGAGGGCACACTTTGAAGATAGAGGGAGACAGCTCAGAGGTAATGTTAGAAAGCATTTTTTCACAGAGAGGGTTGTGGATGCATGGAACAGCCTTCCAGAGTAGGTTGTGGAGTCAGGAATATTGGGGGAATTCAAGAATGCATTGGACAGGCATAAGGCAATTCTAGTGGGGAGTAGGAGGAAGTAAGCTGTTGATTAACTAGGATCTGCAGCTTATCCTTCAGGTAGGGAAATGGGCAGACTAGGTGGGCCAAGCGGTCCTTATCTGCCATCAAAATCTATGTTTCTATGTTAGTACATCAAAATATACTGTGGAAATTTCAAAAATCACTAAGTGGCAACATTTGCTAAGAAAATTCATGGCTGCACAACAGGTAATGCCACTAGAATTCCACTTGTGAAATTTAACTTTCATAAAGCACTTATTGCCACTGAATCCATTTAGCTGCACTCTTTACATTCTTGTATTTCCTTTCTGGGTGAGTATTTTGTCCAACAACCTTTTTCACTGAGCTTCATTGGATGGATTCTGTGGACTTGCTTGTCTCATTGATTTCCTCCTTATTCCTTACAGACCAGCTGTTTTAAAAAGAGACACCTATTCCATTTCCTGTAGGACCTATCCCTTTGGAAAAGCCAGAAATTCTCTTTTTGGTTCCCCAGTTATTTTCTTCTTCCACCCTGATTCTGAGTTCCTTTAAGTGCTGTACTTCCAAGTATATTTGGTACTCAGACCAGTCAGTTTGTTTGGTGTGAGTCTTGTATGTCCTGCTTTCCAGTTAGATTTGTCCCTGTGTGCTTTTGTGAGGGAACTGGCAATCTGTTATTCTTTTCCTACTTAGCCTATTGTAGCTGTCATTGCAGCTGTCATTGCCTTGGTGTATGCATGCATCTAACTCCTGCCACTGGTAACACCTGCACTAGTTACTTCCACATCCTATAGTTCAAGTTCCCCTGGATTTCCCTTTCCATTGATGTTGAACATACCCCCTCTATCAATGCAGAACATCAATTCATCTTGGGTTGGCTACTGATCACATTCATTTGACTTGTACTACAGGCACATCACCTTACCTGCACTAGCATCACAAGTGATTTAGTCAGTGAGTTCTAGTTGTTAGCTGGCATACTGCAAGAACACATGCTAGTGACCAGTGATGACCATGACTATTCTTCATGGTTCTGCACTCAAGATACTAACTTGATGGTAAGCACCACTATACCTTTACTATTGAGCCTCCTATGAATGCTGCTTTATTGCCACTGTATCCATCCTTTTCTTTCTCCAAAATGGCAGCTCAAGTGTATGGCAGGGTAAAATGTATGGGTATGGCATCAACAAAAGTATCACAAAATTCAACAGTTCTCACACAAACTCTTGCAATTCAGCTTTAATTGCTTATGTTATTTTGCAATCTTTGGCTGCTTATAGGTTGGCTAGTCTCTGAGCAAGTGATAAGAGAATTCACAGGCCCACACACACACACACACACACTTCATTTTATTGCCAGTGAAACTGACAAAACTGATGATATTCTGTTCTCTAGTTTTAAAGTTATAGGTACTTAACATTTTGCAGTTTACATACCGTGACATGAAATTTTTAAATTGTGAATGTTTGAAGCTTATAACTTAGTCATTGTTGAAGACAAGATATCTGAATTATGGTACACTTTTCCACTTTAAACTAGATGGAAATAACTGAAATTACAATTTTAGAAACATTTTACAAACTTTTTGTAGAAATTGCATGGAAGCAAAACTGTAATATCACTGGAATTCTGCCATTAGAAGATACATTTTGCCTAGCCCAGCTTACCACTTAATAAATCTAAGTTACAATATAAAAGAAAAGGATAACAAGCTAGCTCAGTTATGCCTGGGCAGCCATTTTGTACCAAGGTTAAGCAACAGAAAACCTGAACTTCAAAACATGGTCCTGATAGTCAAGAGTTAAGGCAGGGAGGAAAAAAGACTGCAGAGGTCACCCACCCCAAATATGAATTGATATACTGTATGTGGACCTTGCACTTACTGATTGTTTCATGTTGACATGTGTCCTCTCCAACACATGAAAGAAAGATACCTAGCCCCTCCATTTTCAGGTCAAACCTGAAGGTACAAAGGAATTGCAATAAAATTGCAGCACTGCTGCTTGAATGCATCTATGTGTTCATCTTGATTATTATAGAGGAGTGGCTGCTAGGGCACCCCTAAAGATGCACGAATGTTGGGCTGCTTTGCACCTAAAATGTTCAGAGATAAGTAAGAGATATAGTGACTTTTGTTTTGTATCCAAGGGTACTCTGACATCTAAGGATCCCCCTCTTTTTCTAAGAAGTAATCACCAATAACAACCCTGGTCAGCCTACAGTACCCTTGTATAATGTACGGTCCCCTACCTGGCACCACTGGATTTCATTGTGTTAATGCACTGCTGATTTAGGCCCCTTAGTGTCAGTCTTTTTAATTTTACCTCACTGTACCTGGCTGGTGCATGAATGTTCCCCTGTATCTATCTGTATGCACCCCATCATGCACTACTTTCATTTAAAAGTAATGTTCAATTTCCACCATTTTGGCATTTAGTTGTGCTGTCATTTGTCATATGTGTACAGTAAATCATGCATAAATAAATCCAGATCTCTGTTTAAGTGTATATGAAATCGTTCACCAAAATAAATTTTACAGCAAACACATTTATCTTAAGCTCATAAGGAAATATGAAATAATGAAATATATTTGATTGATTAATTATTTTACCAAAAAGTATGTGTAGCCTTAGTAGGTTTTACACGATAGGTTCTTCTCATTTTATGACTCACTACATACAACCTACTGTAGCTTTTAGTAAAGTTAAATCATCAGCCAGGAGACAATTACTTAAAGGTGAACAATGACACGTTTTCATGTACTGTGTAAGATACAAAATGGTCATGGCATCTGAGTATGGGCTGCAAACAGACTGATATGGTTGCTTTCCAGAAATAAAGAGATGTGAAAAATAATAATTTGCTTAAGGCTCAAAATGCTAATAGAGCACAGAAGAAAGCAATAAGTTCAAACATACAGTACTACATTAAACTCTCTGGCCAAACACCAGCTAAAAGTTAATTCCATTTTGTGAAGCAGGAAACCTATAGACAACAGGCTTTTTTTATTTAATTTGTTACTTCCTATAGCAATTAAACCACTATAGGTATTATAGAAAGAAAATGCATGAGCTGTGCAAGCTAACATCGTCTTTCAGCTCAGAGAAAAAGACACTTGCTCTTTGATTGATATCAACAGCTCATGTTCTCATCTGCTATTTATGGCAGTTTAAAGTAAATAAAGAATTAAATCAAGAAAGATGACAGGAGTGCCTGTGAGTGGAGTATGGCCGGAGGGCCTAACACTGTGTTGCATGTTAAAACAAAATGGATTTCATAAATGCACACTGAACTTCAAAAAAATAATTCAGAATCAATATTGTCAGCAATGAGATCTTCTTCAAGAATGATGTGTAAAGAAGAAAGAGCAGCTCACTTATAATGCTTCTTTTTTTCTTTACAGATCATTCCTGAAACCAACTATCCAACTCAGTTTTATATTTTACACATGCATGTAACATACCCATTTTGTTCTATTAATTTTATGAGCACCTTTTTCACAAGGCTTTTCTCTTTTTAACCCTTGGGCTGCCAACAGAATTAGAACATATAAGAATTCTGGACTGATACATCAGTCCTCGGCACAGCAAGGGTTAAAAGACTTTATAATGCTACAACACCAGAAAGGAATAGGGTTGTTCAGAAACTATACAATTCGTCATGGTTTGGATAGTTTTCAGATATACTATAAGTACTATCATAGGAAGTGGAATAAACTGGATCTTTTTGTACAGTATGCGATTAAATGGTCTCCATTTTTGACACAACTCATAATGACACAGGAGTGACCCACAGTAAATTAATGAGTGAATCAGTAGAAGAATAGGCTAAAAAAGAAAAACATAAGTTTCAAGACGTGCTTGCTATTAGAGAGTAATATTAATTTATTTATGTCTTTGCTTTATCCGTTTGCTGTTTACAGACACTTACAGGCAAAGAAAGTTTTAAAGAGAGCAGTCTGTTAAATATCCATTATAACCACTTATATGTAGGGAAATTGCTGTGTCCTGATTGATGAGCAGCCATGCATCGTGAGACCACTTACAATGGTATAAAAAAGTGCTGGCAATCTGAACACAGTACATTAAAATATAATGAATACTGGATGGGCAACTATGCACAGACAGTGTGTTCTGCCTCAGCGGGGATCTGATTCTCTGTAACCATGAGAGTGAAGCTTGAGAGGTTCAAGAGAATCAGAACACTGAGCTAGTAGAACATACTGGTTGTGCCTAAAGTTGCTCAACCTGAACTTTTTATAGTGTATAATAAAACAAGCATTTGTCAATGCCGAACGTTCGCTTGCAGGTATTTGCAGTGGTGTTTGGCATGTATGGTGCTTTACCCTAATGCCCTGTGCGATTGCTGGTATTTGCACAATAAACTGTCAGCATGACCTTTTTGTTACCCCCATTGTGCGCTACATAGGCGGAAACACGTTTTGGGCAGGATGTGAAAAATGACAGCTGTACTGCTCATAAGGAAGTGAGGTAAAATGCCAATGTTGAAAATCTGGAGTGGAAATATTGAAAATTCACAAACCTACGAGTGTGCGTGGGAACTGTGCAGCGCACGCTCGTAAAACAGTCATTTTTAAGAATTTTTTCACCAAATTTTCAACATTGCCATTTTAAAACCTCTGCTAATGTACAGTGTCACTGTAATTTTCTTACTGTGTCCCATACATTGATTTCGCACACCGACTGAGCCATTGTGCACTACATGGGCGGAAAGACGTTTTGGGAAGGATGTGAAAAATGACAGCTGTACTGCTCATAAGGAGGTGTGGTAAAATGGCAATGTTGAATATCTGGAGTGAAAATATTGGAAATTCGTAAACTTATGAGCGTGCGTAGGAACTGCGCAACACAGACTCATAAAACAGTCATTTTTAGGAATTATTTCACCAAATTTTCAGCACAGCCATTTTAAGACCTCTGCTCATGATCAGTGTCACTATGATTTTCTTAATGTGTCCCATACATTGAGTTTGCACACCGACTGTGCCATTGTGCGCTTCATGGGCAGAAACACATTTTGGGCAGGATGTGAAAAATGACAGCTGTACTGCTCATGAGGAGGTGTGGTAAAATGGCAATGTTGAAAATCTGGAGTGCAAATATTGAAAATTGCAAACGTACGAGCATGCATAGGAACTGCACAACACACGCTCGTAAAACAGTCATTTTTAGGAATTTTTTCACCAAATTTTCAACATAGCCATTTTAAGACCTCTGCTCATGAACAGTGTCACTGTGATTTTCTTAATGTGTTCCATACATTGATTTCGCACACCGACTGCGCCATTGTGCGCTACATGGGTGGAAACACATTTTGGGTGAGATGTGAAAAATGACAGCTGTACAACTCATAAGAAGGTGTGATAAAATGGCAATGTTGAAAATCTGGAGTGAAAATATTGAAAATTCGTGAACTTACGAGCCTGCGTAGGAACTGTGCAACGCTCAGTAAAACAGTCATTTTTGGAATTTTTGCAAATTTTCAACAAAAGGGGTTTAGGACCCCTTCTCATGAATGATGTCACTGTCATGGCACTGTTCAAGGCCAAAGGGTGATTTCACACAGTGACTGTGCAGTGCCTGCGAAATCACCCTTCGTGCCCGAATAACGCCATGACAGTGACATCATTCATGAGAAGGGGTCCCAAAAACCCCATGTTGAAAATTTGGTGCAAAAATTCCAAAAAATGACTGAGATATGCAATAAAGTTGAAACCCCCCTATCTAGCCCATTATACAGCTTACTGGCATTTCCTCAGTTTGCAGTCGCCTTTGAAGAGTGCAGACATGTTCCCAGTCCACCGAAGATCGTCGCACCGGAGTCCAGAGGTAAGTATGGGGAGGGTGTGGGGAGGCTGGGTGCGCAGTGGGTGGGTGCGGGTTGTGGGAGGGGGCTGGGAGATGTGCCATGGGACCGTTTTATTTTACAGGTGTAAAAAAAAAAGCGACGGCGATGAGGACCGTTTGCCATGCTGGGTGGGCTCCCAGCGTGGCACAAGATGACTGGGGTGGGGCCGAGAGCTGACGGGGATTGGGCACCCCCGCCGGGCAAAACAAAGAAGGTTTGCCATGCTGGGGTGGGCCTCAGCATGGCAGCAGGATGGTTTGGGCGTGGAGCCAGCGGGGGATTGGGCACCCCATCAGCAAACAAAGTTTGCAAGCTGTGGGGCGGGGGTGGCGTTGCGTGGGGCAGCGGCTGGCAGTGGGGGCGTTGTGACAGCGGCGCTCAGTATGGCAGCAGTGCTTTCCTTTGAAGCAGAGGAACACCGCTGTCATACTGAGCTCCTGCATCCATTGGTGCAGGACCACCACGCCTGCTCAAGGGAGCAGTGCATTGGATGGGAGAGGCACACCTCCAAGTGTGCTACTCTCCCAAAACGTTCCTTGTGCATGCGCGCAAGCGAACGTAAAAATCTGTTGTCCATTGTGTGAAATGTGCACATGGTGGTTCTTTCACTTATAAAATGAAACTGACTTGTGCAGTCTCTAGAGGTATCAGAATGCTGTTGTATCACAGAAGGGTAAAATCATGTTCTGTGAGCTTTGAACTGTGGTACAACAGAATTTTGAAAGGGTGGAATTCTGTAAAGAATGACATTCTAGATAAGCAATAATACCCAGCAGGGTGGGTGGTATTGTGTTATACGGATAGCCCAAGGGTATAATGAGGACTTAAATTGCAGATGGAGGGCCTTATAGCTCCTGGAATGGCACAATACTACCCACCTGGGAGGGTATTATTATAGAAAATGGGCCACTGTATTATTTATGTTTCTGGAAAAATAATGTTAACTCTTAGGTGTTTCATTTATTTTGTAGTAAAATAGTTCCTCCACCTGCATTAGAATGCTGGGATTTTTTCTGCCTTTTGAGGTATTTGCTAAGGTTACCCCCTCCCCTACATACACACACACACACACACACACACACACACACACACACACACTGCACCATCAGGAGTTAATATCTCACCCTTTCCCAAGGCTCCCAGCTCTGAAACTCTAGAGACAGAGGGACAGTGAACTCAAAGCAACTGCCTGAGCTAGATGGTGATTTAAAAAAAAATATATATTTTCCAAAGTCACTTGCTCCAACAACTGCATCAGTCTTTGTCTCATTGCAACCCCCATGCTCTGAATACTGCCCAAATGTCAAACTGCCAGCATGTCTCTTCAGTTTCCTACTTGCCCATCCATCTGACACACACACACACACACCCCTCTCAAAAAAGTAAATAAGACAGCATTTTATTTAAAATGCAATGGCTCTGTCAGTGACCAGCGTGGGATTCCCATAATCTACTGACCACACTGGACATGATTTTACAATTTTAACAGGTAGTGGAACAGAAACTCACCAGTGCCCTTCACTAGATGACAACCTTTTTTCTCAATTCTGCTCCAGTTTTGAAGACGTTAGCCGTCTGTGGTATTTAAAATGAATAGAGTACTGGTGCCTCATACACAGTAGCGCTCTCTCTCAACAAGAAGTAGAAGCCAATCAGGCTGACCTCTTTTTTCTTTCCCTTCTTCATGTTTTTTAAATGTGTGTCTACTATATTTTTAGTTTGTTTACTCACTAATAAGACAGACTGGGAGGGGTTTACTGACCTCCAACTCTCCCGCTAAGCAGGAAAAAAAATGGCGGCAGAATAAATTTGAAAATTCAAATTGGCCCCATGAGTTCAGGGATGAGGTCAGTTGGGACTGGTAGTTATTCTAACCTGGGCAGTGTTGACTGATACATGCCCACCTCACCAGGGATATCACCAATCAGACCCTGGGAATTACTTAGCCCATTTACTAATATACAATGTAATGTTTTTTTTAAACACATTTCTCATTTCCATTACCAACACAGCCATCACCTTTATTTATTAAAAAAAAAACAGTTATCTATGTCCCTAACAACACCCCCAATTTACAAAAAAAAAATAGTAAATGTTTTTCCTTGATAATTTCTTCCTTTCAAATATAAACAACACCAAAAAAATGCTACTCAGTTTTATTTTCATAGAATAATAGATTGTGTAAAAGTTTAGTAGGCTAAAAGCCCTTTAAGAACGCACCACCTTATTATGGGTGGTATATATATATATATATATATATATATATATATATATATATATATATATATATATTTATTCTTCCCCATGTAAAGATCCAGTCTAGTTTTAAAAGTGTCCATTGTTGGACTGGATACTACATGTGCTGTGCTATTCCATATTTCAAAGATTCTCTGAGTAAAACAATTTATTTCTCATAGTAGTTTTATAAACTCCCCAATAATTTTAAGTCTATTATTTCTTGTATTGGCTGTGGTGTTATTCAAAGTCAGACCTACAGTCACTCTCAAATAGCCATGTTTTAATGCTTTATATGTAAAGCATAGGTCTCCATGGACTTGTCTGTAACCTGCAGAGTATAGCTGTAGATTTTTAATCTTGTGCTGTAGTTCAGATTCTCACTATGTTTTATTTTTCAGTGTATTTTCTATGGACACCTTTGACAAGTTTACGACTTCTTACAGAATAGGACTTATTAAACTGGGAGCAGTACTCAAGATGTTGGTGTACCAGGCTAGAATATAACAGCATTAATACCTCCTGGTCTCTACTTTTTATATTTACCAAGATGGAACCTATTATTTTATGGCACTTCTTTACCTTTAAAGTGGTGTTTTTGTCAAAGTTAAAATCATTAGTTATTATAGTTCCGAGATCTTTCTCTTCAGATACAGGATGCTTCTTTTCTTACTATGAACAATTCCCCTCCTATGCTTACAGGCAAACCAGAATTCCAGGGGAATTTTTGCTACTTACACTGCCACAGATACAGTCTGTAGAAGTTTGTTTTCCTGTATTCCATGATAAACAAACATTCTGTCTATTAATGTGTAGAAAGACAGATGATTGATATGTGGGGATGAAAAATGTTTTGCTAGGTACTTTGAAAAATACAGTATCTCAATCTCAATCTCAATCTTTATTTATTTATATAAGGTGCCTTTCTAAAACCAAGGCGCCTGTACAGTACTAGATAAAACAATTAAAATAGAATAAACAACAATATTAAAAATCATTATATGCTGTGCTAAAGAGGTGAGTCTTTAAAGATTCTTTAAAACTTTGGACAGTCGGGCTGTCCCGCACCTGACAAGGTAGAGAATTCCACAGGGTTGGGGCCATAAAACTAAAAGATCTGGCCCCTGAGGTTTTAAAGCGAACCCTGGGAATCTCTAGCAATCCGTCCAGTGGATCAGAGAGAGCGGGAGGGACAGTAGGGGTGAAGGAGATCTTTCAGGTAAACTGGTCCCTGATCATGTAGGGCCTTATAGGTCAGCAAACTGACCTTGAAGGTGATTCGCCAGCAAACTGGCAACCAGTGCAGACCGCGGAGCACAGGCGTTATATGACTGGACCTAGATGAGCCTGTCAACAGCCTGGCAGCCGCATTCTGCACCAGCTGCAGGTGGCGAATCTCAACCCCAGGAAGCCCTAGGTAAAGTGAGTTGCAGTAGTCAAGGCGGGAGGTAACGAAGGCGTGGACCAAAGTAGGCAGATCATCTGGGGGAACCAGGTGCTTCACCTGGGCAATGTTCCTCAGATGGTAAAAAGAGGTTTTGACAACTGCTGACACCTGGGGTTTAAATGTCAAGCAGTTATCAAATACAATGCCCAGATTCCGCACTTGGTCTGAAGTAATTAGTGGGATACCCCCTGAGCCATAGACCCGAGGGTAATCCAGCCAATAAACCCGCCTCCCGGTGATCCTGGCCCACAGCCAACACCTCAGTTTTATCAGGGTTCAACCTCAGCCAACTCACATTCATCCAGTCCTGGATTTCAGCAAGACAGTTATTAAAGACCGAAAAGGCAGCATCTTGGCCGGGCACAAAGGACATGTACAGCTGAGTATCATCTGCATAGCAATGAAAACTCAGACCATACTGCCTAATAATCGCTCCTAACAGCAGCATATATACTGCAAACAACATGGGTGCCAAAATGGAACCCTGCGGTACCCCACAGGATAGGGAGAATGATGTAGAGGAAAGATCCCAGACACCACTCTCTGAGTCCTACCCTCGAGGTAAGATCGAAACCAACTGAGGACTGTACCAGACAGTCCACAGATAGACCGCAAGCGTTCCAATAGCACACCATGGTCCACAGTATCAAATGCTGCAGAGAGATCTAGAAGGACCAGAATGGAACGAGATCTTCGATCTCTCGCTATTAGGAGGTCATTTAGCACCCGAACCAGAACTGTCTCGGTACTATGTCTTTTTCTAAATCCGGACTGGAGAGAATCGTAGAGATTGTGGCTGGTCAAATGATCATCTAACTGCAATGCAACCACCTTCTCAATAACTTTACCCACAAAGGGTAAGTTAGAGACAGGCCTGTAGTTTGCCAGGCAGTCCGGGTCCAAGGAGGACTTCTTAAGCAGGGGCTGGACCACAGCCTCCTTTAGAGGATTTGGAAAAATCCCCCTCTCCAAGGACCTCCAGACTATCTCAGCAAGGACGGGGCCGATTTTATCCACACACCCCACTAAGAGACGTGTGGGGCCCGGATCCCAAACTACAGTTGGTCGGACGCAATAATTGTATGATCATCACAATTTCATCAATTGTGGGGAGGCCGGAGTCAGACCACACAAACTGGGTATCCGACATCTCCTGCCGACCATCACTACTCCCATTAGAGAGGGTTAGATGGATATCTGATCTGATTGTGGCAACCTTATCTGAAAAGAATAGAGCAAATTCCTCACACCGTTCTTGAGAAAACGCTCTTCTGGGCTGCAGACAGACTGGATTGCCCAATCTGTCCACAGTCTGGAAGAGCTGAGCTGGTCTATTCTGTGCAGCAGCAATCTCTCTGGACAGGAATTCTGCCTTCTTACGAGAGATTGCTGATTGATAGATCACATAGTGATCCATCAGGCTAAGTCTGTCACAATCCTGACCCGACCTCCGCCAGCATCTCTCCAACCTTCGTCCAACTCTCCTCAACTCCCTCAAAGTCTCATCAAACCAAGGAGACTTGGGTTGAAGAGTGAGAGGATGAACACAAACAGGAGCAATGGAATCCAGGGCCCCTGTCACCGCCTTATTATAGGCAAGTACCAGCTCTCCTGGATCCATGCAGTACCTGTTTTTAGCAATAAAAAATTGTCCTTTTAAACATTTTTTTTTTGTTTTAGTTTTTCCATTTTATAAGCAAAATAGGACATTCGGAGGTGTGGGTTGTTATGTGGTAACCACACTTCCAAGTGTTGAAGGCACAGTGTACACACCTTGCACCTCACAACACACCTAGTCAGGCATTTATCACATAACAAATCAAACTCTATTATAAACGTTTTCCAAATCTTGTTGTAGGGCAGTTCAAAGGTCAAAAAAAGTTGTAGTACTATCGTTCTGATGTCACATCAATAGTGCAACAACTTTTTACCCTTAACCTGCCATCTGATTGGCTGCAACAGTGCTGTTTTAAAAGAAAGACGTTCTAAAATGGTGCCTGTACTTAGCGAGCGGTACGGTCAATGAGTAGACACAGTTTGGACATGGACTACTAAAGTCAATTCCGTGTATCCAAACTATTACTTTGTAAGATATTTTTTTTAAATTAGTGGTACAGTTGTGGGACCAGAGCAGAGCACGACTGCTGTGTGAAGGACCTATATCTTCGGGAACAGGACTGCATCAACGATCACTGGAATTATTGGAAACTGGAGTAGAGAGAATGAGAATCTAGCCAGCACCAGTGTGAATGAGTGAACACAAGGTAGAAACACATTTCTGAGAACCATATACTATATAAAATAGTAGATGGTCACCCTCCCACAACTGCAGCTGCGTTTCCCATCTCGGGAGTTGATGACATCACGGAGACCTCTCGAGCTTCACTCTCAAGGTCTCTCTGATGTCATCAACACCCTCGATGGAAACACAGCCTTGTTGTGGATGGTCATCCATCCACTATTCTATATGTGTCTTATCACTCACATAAGTCTTAATGTTATTGTTACTGGTTCCCTGGTCTAGGGTTTAAGTGGTATTGTTCATATTACCAGGAGGAAAACATACAGGAAACTAAATGCCTTTCACATACTTAATTTCCTAGGTCTGGGTTGACCTTCTAGGTCCCTGGACATCCTCAGGGGTGCTGCAGACTGTAAATTAAGGGGATAGCAAACAGAACACTTAAAACTATTAACTATATGTTCACTCTGATGTAAGGTCATAACAATATCCATTTAATAAAATAAAACCCATGAGCTTATAAAGAATTGTACAAAATGAAGTCCCAGCTGAGGAAAAGTATCTTTTGGATACCCTGGGAGAGTCCATTATTTAGTCCAACATGTTACTTCAGGAGTGCAGAGCACTCACTGAATCAGAGTCCAGTTTCTTTGGGCTATGCACAACTCAGGGGAAAACTGGAGAGAGAGAGAGGAGGAAAGCTAGAGTAAGGAGGAAGAGACAGAGGAATTAAATGAGTGTTTAAAGGGAAGGTATCAGGACTAAGATTACCACTTTGTGGGGAGTACTGGGGGGCTTCTGGGAAAGGAGGTGCTTCAAAGGTAATGGCTTTGACCTGATAAGAGAGGAACTGGCATGTTGTGGCAGACATTTAATGTCTGCATAGTTAAACTGACTGCAGGGACACTGAGGTTATGTGGAACCATGGTAAGGCAGCAAGAAGGGAACCTAGCTGGTGCCCCACCTATCCTGTGAAATGGTAGCAGTAAGGTCGGTAAAATAAGGTTGAAATTCAAAAAGAGATGTGGAAGATGCAAAGGAGAAGTTTCTCTGGGTCTGCAAGTAACAGGAAAAATAGGAAGGTAAGGAGAATGGAAGATTCAGATGTAGGATCACAAAATGGGAAAAGATGATCCAGAGCTAGTTTTATGTATTTATTTATGTATGCAGTTATTTATTTATTAATTTATTTATTTATTTATTTATTTATTTATTTATAAATGTATTTAAAATTTGGTAACCAGGAAAGGCACAGTGAGCTGAAGCTCATTTCCAGGTGTGACCCAGGGAAAGGGGTTAGAAGGGAGTCTGCCTTAATGCCAGGAGTCTGGGTAATACACTCAATGAGCTCCAGGCATTGGTAGCAGATACTGAGGTGAACCTCATAGCCATCAGAGAAACTTGAACCACAGAGAATAATGACTGGAATTTTCAGTCCTAGGATGCACAGTGTTTAGACAGGATAGCACAGAAGCCAAAGGATGAGGCATATAGCCCATATGTCAGAGAGGACATAGAAGCTATGGAGGATGGTCACATTGGGGAAGCAAAGGGAAAGCAGAGTCACTGTTGGTTTGCAACATGGCACCTTCAGAGAAGAAAATATGGCTGGATGTGATATATAGACCACCAGGACAAGGGGAAGAGAGATATAGGAAGCTCAGGGAAGAGCTAGCAAGAGGAATAATGAAGAATGGGGAAATAGTGGTGGTGGTTGGTGATCCAAACCTGCCAGATATCAACTGGGATGTTCCACTGGCCTGGTGCAACAAAAGTCAGCATCTATTGGACACATTTTTATTTTTTTATTTAAAGATTTGGTAACCAGGGAAGGCATGCTGAACTGGGGCTCGATTCCAGGTGTGACCTGGGGGCAGTGGAAATATAAATAATAAATGCAGATAATTAGTTAACAGAACAATAACAGCTAATTACAATCAATATAATAGAGCAGTGAGAGCAAAAAGACATGAATGTGATGAATATCTAGATATGAACAATACAATAGTAAATGCTCTACATAATGAATCTTTCATAAGTGCTAGGGAGAGTTGTAGGAAGGTAAAGTCAGTAGAGGTGGTTGGTTTAGCTCAGTTGTGGCAGTGGCATAAAGGTGGAGGAAGGAGACTTAGCTGTTGCTTGCAGCTAGAGTGAGAGGTTGAGTTTCTGATAGTAGGGGTACGTTTGTTCCACAAGTATGGAAGCCAGTAGGAGAAAGCAGCTTTGCCCATTGCAGAAGAGGCTCAGGGCTGGGTGAAGGATCTTTCATTTCTGTGCTTGAGTTCATAGAGGATAGGGAGTCCGAGGATAGATAGTCCTCAAGCTAGGAGGAGCAAGTTAAACCAGTACTTAGATATAAGGTTGAGAGTATGTATATAGCGCCTGTGAGATAGTCCAAGGAAGGAGTAAAGATAGCAGTGGTAGGTGTGTAGGGGAGTTTGTAGCAAAGCAGCAAAATGAGTTTAGAATGTATTCAACCTGGCAAGGAGGTTATGGGGCAGAGCTGTGAACCACATCCACATAATCTAGTATGGAGAGGATAATTTTAGATATAATTTCACATCTGACAGGCAATGGGAGACAGTCCCTATTCCAGTATAGCATGCCAAGTTAGGGGCACAGCTTGGAAGTGATAGGTTCAATGTGAGCTGAAAAGACAAATGGGGGTTGAGCCAAATGCCCTGGTGACTTGTATCTGGTGAGTTGGTTAAGTGGGGAGCCATCGAGAGTGGTTACAGGGAATACCTGCTGTTAAAGAACAAACTAGGTAGGCAGCCATTCAGGATGTGGTGGTCACCAACTAGGAGATGGTGGCTGGAGTGAGGTAGGGAGCAACTGGATCCAGCAACCATAACTCCATTTGGTGCAGTCTGATCCTTGGTACTAGAATGCCCCTATCAAAACTGAAGTCCAAGATTTCCAGTAAAGAAGGCTTCAACTTAATGAGAGAGCAGGTCCAAGACAAATTGACTTGGGTGGACAGTATCAGAGGTGTAAAGAAAAGATGGAGGCCAATCAAGGGAACATTCTTGAGGCAATAAAGTAATGCATGAGAATTTATAAAAATAAAACGGTAAACAAGACCAATATGGTTCTCAGAAAGGATTGGAGAAGCAGTGATGGCTAAGAGAAGGCTTTCACCAGATACAATGAAAATGAGGGAGGAGGAATGGGCATATTACCAAATGAAAACTAGGAAAGCAAAGATGATGGTCATGGAGGCACTGGTAGACACAGGGCTGCATATTTTGGAGGGGGTCAAGGGTGTGGAAAGCAATTCTTTAGATACAGTAAATAAACAAGGAAGCAGGGGTATTGTTAGGCTATGAGGGGGGTACTAGAGGAAGATGAACACAAAGCAGCTGTCAGTAACAATTACTTCTGTTGTATCTTCACATAGACACATAGTAACATAGAAGTTGTTGGCAGATTGGGATTCTTTTCCCACCTAGCCTGCCCTATTTTCCCTATTTACAGTGCCACCACAAACCCTACTCAATCTCAGGTCTCCCCCCCCACCTTACTTCTAAGGTCTCCTTGTGTCTATTCAATGCATGCTTGAATCCTGTTACCATTTTAGCACCCGCCACCTCTGCTGGGAGGCTGTTCCAGGCATCTACCACCCTTTCCTTGAAGAAGTATATAAGCGTTCACAATGGAAGACAGCAAGCCCGTGCCTGAAAGTAGCATCAAGGTGGCTGTCAGGAGTATTAATGAAATGAGGCAGCCAGTCTTTGCCAAATAAAGGGCCAAGATGCCTAATGGTAGATAAGGCCCCAGGACCAGACTGGATGCACCCAAGGATGTTCAAGGAATTGTCTGCAGGAATGACTGAATCCCTAGTAGGGTTATTCAATAATTGAATTCACACAGCAGTAGTTCTGAAAGACTGGCAGGTAGTGAACATCGTCCTGCTGCAAGAGGGAGGGGGCAGAGAATAACCAGGAAATTACAGACCTGTCAGCCTTATCTCTACAGTACAGATGTGAAAAAGTTTAAATTTGCAGACGAAGTTGCTGTGAAGATGCTAAACTTCATCTCCATGGGTTTCTGTGAAGTTTTTCCCACCCTTAGAAACTTTACTTCTCAAAATTGCCAAGTTCTGCTTGTGAAGTGCAGCATTTTGCCCATGAATTGAGGAATGTCACCCACGAATGGTACATTTCTGCCATTTATGGGTTACATTAATCAGTTTGTGGGCAGAATTCTGCACTTTTCAGTGGAACTTCATGTGCAAAATTTGTGAAATTGCATGCAAGTCACAGATTTATTTGCAGAGCGAAGTTTGCCAACTTCACTCATCTCTACTCTGCAGTGAGTAAACTGATGGATTAAGTTATCAAAGAGAACCTTCTGGACTATCTAGATAACAACAGTCTACAGGATAGTATACAGCATGGGGTTGTGGCATGGAGGTCTTGTTAGACTAACCTGATAGTTTTATTTTACTGGGTAACAAAGATAGAAGAAAAGGGCCATGCTGTGGATTTATTCTACTTCAGCTTCAGTGAAGCTTTCCACTCAATGCCACACAGAAGATTACTGAAGAAGCTGGAGGACCTGGGTATACCTAGGGACATAGTAAGATGGATAGGAAACTGGAGAAAAAGAGAAACTGCAGTTGCTGGTCTAAATGAGGTGATATTGAAAGAGTGGAAGGTGATGAATGGGGTGCCATAGGGATCAGTCCAGGGTCCTGTCCTCTTCAATATGTTCATCAGTGACATTGGAGAAAGCATCCAGGGCAGGTTGTGATTCTTCATAGCTAACATAAAGCTCTGTGGTAGGGTAGATAGTGATGAAGGGATCAGGGAAATATAGATGGATCTATGAAGGTTAGAGAGATGGTCTAAGGTTTGGTAGTTGAAATTCAGTGCCAAAAAATGCAAGATTAAGCACCTAAAAAGAAAAAAAAATAGGACAGAGTACTGGATGGGAAGAGTCAAACTGAGGATTACTGCATAGCTAAAATACATGGGAGTCATCACTAGTGACACCCTCAAACAATCAAGCCAGATTAGCAAGGCCTATAGTAAGACTGATAGATTGTTGGGGTGTATTGGAAGGAGTATTGGCATCAGGAAAATAGAGGTACTACTATCTCTATGAAGGTCACTGGTAATGCTGCACCTGGAATACTGTACTCAGTTCAGGAGTCCTCGCCTAAAGAAGTACAGAGACAGGCTGGAGATGGTACAGTGCACTGTGACCAAGATGATTCAAGGCCAACAGTGAAGCTCTTACAAAGATCATATCAAGGCACACTGAACATACAGTATACTCACTGGAGACCAGGCGCAAGAGTGAGATATGACAGAGACCTTTAAGTTCCTGAAAGGAATAAACAAGGTGAACTGTGGAGAACTATTAGCAGGAGTACAGAGTCAAGAACCTGATGTCATGAGTGGAAACAGGTGGGAAAAGGTTTAAGATGGATGTGAGGAAATTCTGTTTTATGGAAAGGGTGGTGGAGTCATGGAACAGTCTTCTAGCAGAGGTGGTGGTAGCCAAAACTGTAAATGATTGTAAGCATAGCTGTGACAGAGTGAAAGGTTTGGTGGTTGCTCAAGTCAGTAGCAGCAGGGAAGGGAGCAGGAGGGTGGAAAGGGAGGGATAAAACTCCATATGGACAATAAATCCCATGGCAGATAGGAAACTCTGGGTAGATTAGCTGGTCTTTTTCTGGCATCATTGTCTATGTCCATTGTTGGGACACTACCATTCAATATACTTCTTAACAAACTCCTAAAGCCTCAATGGTGCATCTTACTATACGCTGATGAAGCTGTTATTTTTCCAGCAATCCTGACCTACACTTCTCAAGAACCATTTACAGCACAGCTTTACCAATATAGAAAAATGGTTTGGTGACCATAAACTCATTATGCATTACAAAAAAACTAAAACTTTGCTTTTCTCCAGTTTGCTCAGTAAGCATAAAACTTACCTTCTTTCCATCGCTAATGTCGAGGGCTCCCCCATAGAGGTAGTCCAGCAATTCAAATACCTGAGGATTACAACTGATAGCTCCTTGACCTATGCTAGTCATATTGACAACATTGCAAAAGCTGTAAACACACACATTGGCCTGCTTTACAGGTATAAACACTGCCTGAACTCAGATGCTCTGAAGCTGGCTATTTACAGCTCAGTTGTCTCTCTGATTGACTATGGGCTAGTAATTTATATATCTGCAATGGATACCTCCTTACATAGAATTAAAATGGCTTTTAATAAAGCCTGTCATCTTCTCACAGGATCTGCACTTCTCACTCACACCAGTAAGCTTTACTCGCAAACAACATTGGCTCCAGTTCAACAACCAAATTAAGTACCAAACCTGACTTGCTGCAAAAAAAGATCACCTAGAACTTAAGCCGCCTGGGGTTCAGAAGCTCCTTACCCCATAAAGCTGTCATTGGCAGACTAGAAACTCTGAGAACCAGATTTTCAAGATCCCATGTACCCATACTTCCCTTGGGCAAAGGTCCTTTGCCCGCAGGGCCCCGCTCTGGCACAACTCTCTAACAAGTGAAATATCTTCCTTCTGCATGCTGACATCCTTTAAACACAAACTGCAGAAGCACCTTGTAACCACTTCTAGGTGTGATTGCTTCCACTAGCTATACCCGCCACTGATGAGTACCCCTTCAGCACTTACTGTACTTGGCCCAAATCTTGTGTCCCTCATATTTCTGAATTGCCACTTCTTTCACTCCCCCTCCTCTTCTCCCTCCTTCCATGCTCCCCCTCTCTTTTATGTCCTCACCCTCCTCATCTTATACATGTGCCCTCCTCCTCCTCCTCCTCCTACCTAACTTTTCCCATCCCTCTTTTCCGACAATTCTCTCCTCTTCTTGCTCTTTTTCTCCTCTTTATGAGGCCTCTTGGGTTTCTACTCATTGTTGTTGTTGCTTACATTATAAATTATTTGTAATGCATTGTCTCCTGTTCTCAGATGTAACCAATACCAGGTCCTGTTAACTACATACGCTTGTCACATATGTATTCCTCACCACTGTATTGCTCAAATCACTTGCCCTGCCTAGCACTCTTTGTGTTATCTGACTGCCTACTGATTCTGTAGTCTATGTTGTTTTCAAATCTTGACACGGAACCTGTATAAAGAGCTGTTAGCTCAAAAGTTTTGTCCAAAATATCTAATTAAAAAAAAAATGTTTCTAGGTCTCTACACTTTGGTTTCAGTTATCAACAGACAATTTAACACACATTCAGATTAACTTAGCTCTCCACAGAGGCTACATCTGTGTTTTTTTCTCAGTTATGCAACAGCATAGACAAATGAACAACACACAGAAGCTTAAAACATACACAGCACAACATGGGGCTTCCTTCCATAAGTGCCTATGAACCCCTACATACAGGTTCCCATATTGCTTCTGCTGCAAAGGGAAGGTCTACATAGCTAAACTAGATTCCTGTATGTCTGCTACCTTGAGCAATTTTATAGCCAGCTCAGTGGTCCGTAGGTATCTAGTACTCTAGCAAAATCTGGTTTTAATCCCAGCTAGCACAGGACCTGTGTTGCTCACCAACAATTTAAGTGGCAATGACAGGTCATAACCCTCCAGGGTTCACAGTTGCTACAGGTCTGGCCTCCCACCCTCTCCAAAGCATGACCCCCATGATACAGAGAATCCCAGACTAAATTCAAAACACTCCATTACATGGTCCCTCTTGCTTCTAACAGGAGGGGATACCAAGGTACTTGTCACATTCTCATTTCAATTTGCATTTTACACCACAGACTGTTCATTTCCTTCGTAAGACTTGATCCTTATTAGATCTGAAACTTCCATGGGCACCATTCCACTTGGGGCATGATGGGATGACTACTGCCAAGATCTGACTGTTTGATGGTGGATCTAGCTCAAAACTAGGCCTCACAGCTCTTCAGTGGGTCTGTATGCATCTTCTTCAGCTACTCCAAACTGACTGATTAAAATGGAGTGAACAATTTGTTATGTCTCATTGTCTTCAGTCCTACTGAATTGATAGAGATATACCCAGGGAGGATATTTTTACCTCATTACAGGCCAAATAACCTGAAGGGTGGGACAGAAGCTATCCTGTGTTACATAATGATCTAGACAAAATAGCAATAGTCAAATACACAAAATGACTTATCTAAAGCATATGAATCCTATACTTAAATTTCAAAATAGACAAAATCAATTATCTAACAAAAACACAAAATACAGTATCTAGCAGAAAAACAAAGGCACAGACAAAAAAATGGAAAATGGCTTTGAAGAAACATACAACCATGCATACAGTATATGGTATCCAAAATGTTTATCAGCAGAATAAATGTTATTTAATTCAATGAGCCTATGCAACCAAAGTAGTGTTATGCTTGTGCAACTGTGATAATTGTTTGGCCGTTCACACTCTCTATTCCACTGAGAATTATCACCCTGTAGGGGGTACCGAAGGCAATGAACCCTCAAAGAGGATTCCATCCCTAGAGAAGGATTCCCTTGGCTAAAGATATCTTAGGATGGAGCCCTAAAAAGGGTATTGAGCAGTAAACGTTGAGTACAAGGCTGAGAAGCAGATTGACAGCAGTGAGACAGATTGAAGAAACACAAATAAGATGTGCAGATTGTCAAGACTGCACTGATAAAATGGACTGTACTGATAACATTAAGACTTCATAAGAAGAGAGGGAATGGAGAGTAGGGCCACCATCCATCTCCATCCAATAGCAAAAACCTAGCTAAGGAAACAATTGAATATACTATTACAGCTAACTACATATTATGACCTTTGGCATGGAGAAGAGGAAAACAAACTTTTTAAATGAGGAAACCTCTGGGGATCCAAGGCCTAGGTCACCTTCCCTCCAGGCTAGGGATAGTTTATTTAGTGATGGCTCTGCTGCTGCAATTTAGAAACCCAATATAATGGTAGGAAATATTCCAATTTGGTAGAAAGTTCTCACAAGCCCTCTAATGGGAACACCATGAAGGACTGTGAGAGGTCTCTCCACAATGGGTGCTCTTGAAATGAGTGGACCACCAAGATGGGAAGAGGAGAGCAATGACTGCTAAGCCACTCAGCTGGCCTATTGACTCGAACAGACCAGGTTAACCAGAGGTGGTAATAGGGAGAATAACTTTCAAAGGTGCTTCCATGTTGCCATAGCTAGCTTAAGAGCCCCACCCCTCGGCAGCTGAGGCCTTAAATTCTACATCAAGATGTGCCACCAATGAGATATATGACTGAAGTTCCACTCAGAGAAAGGACATTCCCACTATGGGCCAGATAAGAAGGACCCTGTCCTGAGCTTCACATGCTCAAGATACAGACTTTATGGGTGCAGAGTGAGATTGTCATCTACAGGGATAGTCCTGAGCCTGAAAGGTAATGGACATAGTTGGTGTGCCTCTGATGTATGAGTGAGTGCATGAATCAACTTCAATATGATAGACAGAAGGAGGCTGGACAAAGTCAGTGGCTGTAAATTAAGTAGCAGGTTATTGATGAGAGTGCCGGGTGAATCCAGTGGTGTTAGTGATAAGGAGGTCTGGTGAAGCCAGTGGCTTGGGTAAGGTAGGAGGCTGTAGTGTGAGTCAGCATTCAGAGGCTGATAGTGGTAGCAGCCAGCAGAAGGCAAATGAACCAATTCCATTGAGAAAGCCAAATTAATGGGGACATAAAAGGTACTGTAGGTGTTTAGGTAGTGAGAGGCTGAGATGCCTAGTAATTGATTCAGTGAGGTTTTGCATAATGAATCAGTGAGGTTTAGCAGTTGATCACTATGGTTTCAGCATGGGTAATGAATTGATGTAAGTGGTGTGAATACCTTAGATGCCATTAAGGTGGAGGTAGGTTGTTCCAGTAAAGAGCATTTGCAACACAGTAATGAAATGCAATGAAAATCTTGAAAACCATTATGGCTGTGAGGATAATGTATTTATACATGGATAACTGAAAAGCTGTGTAGGCAAGGAGCAGCAAGGAGCAGGGTAATTCATATAATTTACATATGGCATGATCCTGCTATCCAGAGCCATGATACTCTGCTGTGACACCACGGTCCCCCACTGTAGGAATAACAGGGAGCCACAAGCAGATCACCATGGGACCAGGCAGCTAATTTAATAGCTGACCATTTCTGTATAACAATGCAGCAGTTAGCTGAGTGGCACTAGTGATGAGTAGATTAAGAGCAGAGCTGTTGAACACACATACAGTAGCACAACAGGGAGTGGTAGCTAGCTGAGCAGGATGAAGCCTGGGCAAAGTGCAAATAATTAAGGTGGAAAGCACAGGAGACAGCAGGCTGGGAATCAGCAGTGTGAGCTGAAGCATACAATAACAATGCAGTTGAATAAGGGTTTGCAAAATCTGGCCAGTAAATGGGAGCCTGAGAGCACAGGATAGCTTAAGGTAAAGAAACAACAATATGTAACCTGAAGCACAAATGAGCAATGTATACACAGGGTGATATGAAACTAGAAAAGCCAAAAAGAAACAAACAAAAGCAAACACAAGTACAGGAACAGGAGGTAAACAAGCACACAAAGAAGCATGCAGCAGCCGGAAGCAAAGCAATACTTACCAAAAGCAGGAGAAATACAACAAACAGAAGTCCAGCGAGATCCAAGCAGAGATCAAGCACAGAGGAAGAAGTGAAGCAAACACTGGAGGGGAAGGACAAGGCCCCAGCAGGGCCAAGGAAGAATGTAGAGATGGACAGAGCCTCCAGTGACAAAGATAAAGTTCTTCAGAAGGAGGCTGGGAGGAACTGCTTATATAACTCAAGAAGGGGGCACTGCTGATTACTCATACCATTGAACTACAGACATAGCCTTCCTAGAACTGGCACTATCCCCAATTCATTAAAGATCATATAATAATTTTTGAGCCAGCAATAATAGGCATATAAACATACAAGGTCAACCAGTATGCAGTTCCCAAAATTCATGTCTAGGAAAACTCACACCAAAAAGAAAGTTATCACCAGATTGGCTGGATTTATGAGTAGAACTACACACATAATTCTAATAAGACTGGAACACTAAAAATTCCAACATGAAAAGAAGATTTATATTTTTAAAATCAGTTAAAACATCTTTAAGATACCATAAGGACATCCAGGAGACTGTACTTCATCCTTTCAGAACAAAAATACAAGTCGCTGCATCGCATGTGGACAGAAAAATAAAATAAAAAGGTAAAAATAAATGCATGATGAAAATTGGAAATAGAGCTAGAATCATTGCTTCAACCATAG